>OY728135.1:1761373911-1771373911 GCA_963277665.1 Viscum album
GTTAGGGGTTCAAATCTCACCAAACGCAGTATTTCTTTATATTTCATGGGCATGTGCATGGGCATGTGCATGAATGCATGGATAAAGTAAATAAAGTAATGAGAATTAAATGAAATAAATAAAATACGAAATAAATAAATAAAATACGAAATAAATAAATAAAATACGAAATAATTAAATAAAATAAAATACGAATAAATAAAATACGAAATAAATAAAATAAATACGAATAAATAAAATAAAATAAAATAAATAAAATAAATAAATAAATAAATAAAAATAAAAATACAAAAATACAAAAAAAAATACAAAAAACTGCCACTAAAGCCTTATTTTGTCGTAGTGTCTCCCTAGGGTTCGAAAGAGGTGGTTTTATTGCATATGAAAATAAAATCATATGCATAGTGTGGTTTAAAACTGTTTGCCCTAATATATTCATAGTGTGAACACCTTTCATGATATGAGTTTCTAAATTTATAAGATTCATAGAAAAATGCATCACCTCGGGTTAAAATAACCTCGATTGACTATTTCATGACATGATCCAATTTCATGAGGTGTAAACATATCACGCACTAAACAAGTTCATAGTATAATCATAGAAAATTTTCATGTCATTTATCCCATTAGAAATATAAAAGTGTCTGGAACACAGATCACATCCTAGGTTTTGTAGAAAAAACCCAAACCACCTCCAAAGCTTTCAAAATCCACAGAGAAACCGCGTAATCCTTTGACACATTTATATCTTGACTCCATTAATTCAAAAAAACATACATCCCCAAAATTTAGGTCATTTTTCCTGAAAAAAAAATATCTCCACCCTAAAATAAAGGCTCAACCACTAAGGCTTAAAGAAGAAAAGAAAAGCCAACTAAAAGAGGTTCAACCAAAACTCAAGAGGGAAGTACCTTGAAAAATATGGGATCTTACAACCTCCCCACTATATAAAATCTTGTCCCTACTCTTCTCCAAGAATCACTATGGGGTATCAGTGAATAGGTCTGGGCATTTTTTGTGCATATCATATTCCCTCTCTTAGGTCTCCTCTTCAACACACCCATGATTCCACTGTAATCAAACTAGATGTGCGATCTTTCCCCAAAGATACATCTCACTATAGTCAAAAATCCATATCAAATGCTCCTCAATGGAATAATCTACACCAAACTCAACATCATCAACATATACCACAAGAGAAGGGTCTGGATGATATCTATGAATCTGAGATGTGTGAAACAAATTTTTCATGGCATTGTAGTGTTATGGAAGGGCCAATCATTTTTCCACTATACCAACCCTTTCCACTATATCGAACGACCAAACAAACCTAGGAACAAGATTTCCCTATTTCTTGATACAACATTTCCACAACCTAGGCGACACCCAAAGGAAAACACAATGACCCACCTCAAACCCCAAATGTTGTCACCTCTGGTTAGCATAAGATTTCTTTCTACTCTGCATAGTCACCAACTGCCTCCTAATCAAATGAATATGCTCATATGTCTCCTATATGAGACTACGTCCAACAAGCAGTGACTCACCTACCTCTAATAAAAAAAGAGGTAAATGGAACAACCTTCCATAAAAATCCAAGAAATGTTCTATATTGACCCTATCCTTTTAAACATATCATTACATTAATTTAAGCATAATAAAACATCATATTACAAGCCAAGGATCGTAAAGTCTAGTGTTTTGGAAGACTAGGTACATAAAACTAAAAACAGAGGACTAAATAAAACATTTATTTATTTAATATTTATAAAGGGCTTATAAATTCCATTTTACTCATACATATTTATAGGATAAACTAGGGATAACATAAACAAACTGATTATTTAAAAGACCAGTAAGGGAATAAACATAAGAATAAAGATTTAGCACATGGGTTAGAAGGCATGACTTAATGACATAAAAAGGCATGGAACATATGGAATCATAATATATAAATATGTGATCACATAAACATGGATTAATAGTAATGTGGAAGAAAAATAAAACTTGACTTTAGAATGATTCAATGCTTTTTTGCACATAGAGGAGCACAAATCAAGGTTAAGCACCAAGACCGTTGCACACAGTAGCACGAGTCAAGGCTAACCGCCATGACCATTGCACATAAAATATCATGAGACTCAAATTTACCCAATACATTGGAGAGATATATGGGTGCACCCATCATAACATGTTCATAAATCCACATATAGAATCATACATAAACATAAGGGTTATCCATGGTAAGAATTGGGTATCATAATCATGTCATAAATCATAAAAAATGGGAGTATCATAAAAATGTTCATAAAGGAAAGGAATTATATAATTCATGGGAAATAATAGGGTATAATAGTCATATATAATGAAAATTATTGTCAAATTGAAGTAATAACATGTAAAAAGGGTACTTAAGAAACTTTAGAATTAAAACACTTTAGTGCGGTTAAAGGAAAATATCAAAGGTATTTTAAAACATAAAAGGGAATAATCTTTTATATAAAATAGGAAGTGAACCAATAAGGTTATCATAACAAAAATAGAGGTTTTATAAAAATAATTTTGGATTAAAAACAAATTATATAGTGTACTTGAAAATGGTTAACAATTCAGGAAGTTCCCTTAAAACGGGTTTTCTTATCGGGAAGAATTGAGGAGGGAATCATTTAAAAACATGTATATCCCTAAAAGAGAATAATTAATGGATATAGATACATGAGTTTGTAGAATATACACATAATTTATAATTTGTACATAAATATAAAATATAACTTCATTTGGGTATAAATAAAGATAGAGAAACCCGAAGGAATAAAGGAGGTTCGAGTAGAATCCCTTCATTTAAGTTCGATGGTGTCCTTCACTTAATCTTAATGTCATGGATAACCAAATTACATTCATTAATTAATATTTTCAAAACCTATTATTCATGTAATTTATTTATTATAACCTTATTAATTTCATTCATAACCTTTTTTATAGGTTAATAGGTTCAATTTTATTGTTTGGGAGCATTTTTTCCTTGGTTTTCATGATTGGTTTACTTATATACATTTAAGGATAAACATGTAAGATGAGAATGGTTGTACAGAATTTAAGTTGTATGTTATTAGTGAACATACATAATATTACATGGTTATAAAATTCATTTGGTTATTTTGATTGAAAATGAATCATTATATAAAACTTTAATGATAATCGTTTTGGTTAATTGGCAGTTTTTTATCACATTGAACACATTTTTTTTATAAATTAATATCATGTGTGTAAAAGATTATAGAACATTAAAATAGAAATAATACATACATTATAGTCTGGTTCAACCATCCAAATGGCCCCATGACTATAATTGAAAAGAGTAATAGAAATTGAAAACTCATCATCCTTGAATGTGATAAATTAACACATCTCGGATGGTGTTTTCATTTCTAGTATAAAAAGAGGGGGAAAGTAGAGATGATTATGAATTATTACATTATAAAAAAAATCCATTAAATTTAAGTTATATGAGTTATCAAAACATTTTGATTAAAGTAGGTGAGCAAAGAAAAATAAATAAACTTGAAAGAAAATAAAAGAAATGAAAAGAGGAATTTTCCTGTTGAATATAACTTCCTTGAGAACCTATTTAGGGAAGAGAATTTGGTATTTTGAAGTGAACAAGGGATTATTTACATGGGATAGGGTATTAGGGATATATTTTAATAGAATTTAGACAAGGAATAATGCTTTATAGGAGTGAAGAGAAGAGGTACATAGGGGGTGGTATTTATAGTGGAGGAGAGTATGTTTGATCAAGACTATGAATAGTCTTGATTCATATTACAAAAAATAGTAATGAGTTCATGTGATTTTGAAAAAAAAATTCATTTAAATCATACATGACTCAATAATGATGAAGAAATTCATTTATTTATCATTTATCGTAAATTATCATATTTTACTATTCACAAAAAAATCAAGTATTTTTGAAAAATTACAAAAATTAACCCCAGCAATTTTTTGAAATGTAGAATTCAAAAATTAACGACATTTTAGTAAAATAATTTTCTAAATATGAGTAATTTAATTTTTAATTAAAATCATAATTTACTTGAAAACTACAAATTTTAAAATTAAAACTGATTTTCTAACACTTTGAAAAATTATTTAAGGTCTCATAAAATTATCTTTTAGTCGTAAGTCATAAAAATAATTATTTATAAATAAATTTTATGAAATAAACTTACTTTTAATTTATTAAATTAATCGGGAAATTTTAATTAAATATACATGACTTGCAAAAACACCAACACTTTATTAATGATTTTTAAGATATTTATATACATATACTACGATATAATTATACCATATTTTCACTTATAAGATTGATAAATTTTATTTATTATTTCATTTTTAGGGTTACTATTACATTGGTTGGTTTACTATTCATAAGGGTCGCATTACTATTCCAAAAGTCAAGTTGTTATTTCATCCGTATACATTCCTTAACTTCTATAGATACCTTTTATTTTACTCATTATTAATTTATAAGGTTTGTACTGTGTTCCATATGTAATATTATATAATTATACACTAATACATAATTATAATAAGGTAATTTCAGTGATAAAACATTGGTTCATTACAGGTTCCAATTGGATTGATGCCTAGAAGATATTATTATATGAAAACTCTATGATTCTCATGTGCTGCTCTCAAAAAATATCAAAATATACTACAAAATCTCATAACATATCCTATAAAATCTAAATCATCCATTTTGATTAGTTTTCATTCTAAGAATGATAGGTTGTTCACAAAAGAACCTTTGATCCCATACCCTTATAATGACCTTATTAGAACAAAGACATGAAATGAGAATCTCTATACGAAATGATATTCCTTATAACACTGTGAAATCGAACTATCTCTTGCATGTAAAGACTACCCAGATCATCAATAGTGAAGGTCTCCACAAAGGGAAATAAGTGGTCTACCTCCTTTTGTCAATATAAAATCACCCATACTACATCATTATTATGAGGGTTCTGGGGTAATCTCGTTATGAAGTCCATAGTGACATCATCCCACTTCCATTCCCAAATGGAAAGATATTGTAACAACATATATGTCATATGGTACTCAGCCTTCACCTTTTGATAGGTGAATCATATCACTACAAATCTTACTACCTCCTTTATCATTTTTATCCACCAGTACTGCCTATGGAGATAAAGATGCATCTTTGTTAGCCTTGGATGTACCGCCCATCTAAAAACTTGAAACTCCCTCATCAGCTCCTCAAAAAAGACTATAGGTACCCATACTCAGCCGTAGAAAAGAAGAGAATTTTCACTACTAATAGACCATCTTAATGGTGGCTCCATACCATATAAGCTTTCCTTTAGATCAATGCCCTCCAGATCAGATAATTTCTCTATATTGATCTGATCAATAATCATGGGTATAATAGATGTCGAGTTCATAACTACTCATCTCAGAGACTCTTTAACTTATAGATGCATATCTATGTAGATTTTCATCATCCTCTACTCATTGCAAGACACCCACACTTCCTATGTCCACCTCTTCTGGCTCAAGTAATCGAAAACAAAATTGTCCTTGTTCGGTGTATAATACATCTCAAAGTTTAAATATTATAGATACTCAACCAACCTCCTCTATCAAAGGTTTAGTCCTACTTAGAAAATATATACCTAAGTCTCTTGGGGCCTATGTACACCATAAACCTCTCACCCAAAAGATAGTATCTCAAGTATCTCAGGGAGTAACACTACCACTAACTCCAAATAATTAGTAGAATAATTCCTCTCATGTTGTCTCAGCTATCTAGATCCATAAGAAACCACTTGATCCTCCTGCAACATAACTTCTCCAAATCCAACTCTAAATTTTTCACAGTACATGGTATATGCCTTATTCGAAAAAGGTAAGGTGACGATTAGTGATAAGGTCTGTTTGAACTTCAACTCTTGAAAATCTATCTCATAAGCATTCAACCAAACAAACTTCACCCCTTTCGTGGTCATCCAGGACATTTATGCTTCTAAATGAGAGAATTCCTAGATAAAACACTGATAATAACCTGATAAACTCAAAAAACTATGAATCTTGAAGACGTTATTGATTCGATCTGAAGATACCATGGATACAACCTGCTTTGGGTCCACTGACACTTTGGCCTCTAATATGACATAACCCAACAAGTTCACTTTATCAATCTAGAAACTTAATTTGGTTAGCTTGGTGTAAATATGATGCTCTCTCAATATAATCAAGAAGATGTCAAGATGTTTGGAATTAACTTCTTCTAACTAGGAGTATACTAATATTTCATCGATGAAAACCACCACAAACTAATAAATAAAAGGATAAAATATTTAATTCATAAAGGCCCAGAATACTAATGGTATGTTTTTTAAACTGAACGACATCACCATGAACTTGTATAAGCCATACCATATCCTAAAAGTAGTCTCAGGTATGTCTAATAGTATCCCAATCAAGTAATGATACTCTAATATCAAGTCTATCTTAGATAAAATCCATAAACCTCTCAGTTGATCAAAGATATTTTTGATGCACAAAAGGGTATATTTTTTCTTAATCATCATCTGGTTAAATCCCTAATAGTCCACAAACATGCACAAAGTCTCATAAGACTTCTTGAAAAAAAACACAGGAGAACCCCATGGTGACGTACTAGGCTGTATGAAACCCTTAGCTTCCAAATATTTCAACTAAACTTTCAATTATGAATCTCTATTGGTTTCATTCTATAAGGTGGGATAGAAACTGGATCTTCTCCTGGAACTAACCCAGTCATGAACTCGATCTCCCACTGAGGTGGTAATCCATATAAATCATCAGGAAATACATCTTGAATACATTATTCCACTGGAGTAAAAGCATCTTACTACATTCCACCATAATCTAGAGAAAGACCTTCTTTATTTGTCATGAGATAATCTAATCTACACTAAATTGGTCATACATGACCAGCCTAAAAATCTCACTCACCCTAGTGAAAATAGATAACTCCTTCTAGAGATAGAATGGTAACTCTCCTCCAATAACATTCTATATAATACATGTATAAAACTAACCAATCTATACCAAGAATAAAATTGAAACCTTCCATTTTAATAACTAAAAGTTCTTGAAGGAAACGATAAACCCTAAGTTCTAGATAACATGCCTTGCAATGATTGATATTCTCTAACCTCACTCCCAACAATGTATCTATGGTCAAGAAATCATCTAATATTTCCACAACCAATCCCAAACCATTTAAAAATATATATATAAAGGAATGAGATTCTCTTATATAAAAAAACACATTCAAGTGTGTATGATACAAGTATCATACCTATGACAACAGAAGGTCCTACATCCAAATTTGAAGTAGTCTGCATAGCATGTAGCTAACATAACCCTCTACCCTAGGATCCATTCTAACTAAATTTTGATTCCCCCTATGGATGGTACTACCACTCTTGTATTGGGTACCATGTTCCCAACCTCAACCTAAACATACAGTGGAACTCTAGATACTAGTCTACTGAGGTATGGATGATTCCTTCCCAAACTCCGATACCTATCTTGATCCCCTAACACTACCCTTCTACTATATGCCTCTATAAATCCTCTATAGTTGACCTAGCATGCTGCAAGTATGACACTATAAAGTAGGGAATGGATACCGAGGCTTCTTATGACTAAACATATCAAACTGATAGCAAAACAATGGAATATATTTTCAATATGGATACCCACTTACCTAACTACTCTTCCCACTATTTCCTTGGTGATAATTTTCATAGTTGTGCTTCTTTCCACCAAAATAAGTGATCCTATTTTTCTCTAATGAAAAATTTTGGCCGCTACTTGGGCCTCTCTTAGATTCCCTTATGTGGTGAGAGCATAATTCATAATGTCTGGTATTCTACTCAATCAAAAAATGTTCACTTGTGATCTGATCTCATAGTGAATACCATCCTAGAAATTCCTTTCCCTATAAATATCATCATCTTCTAAAGATGGCGCAAAGGGCTATAATTTAGTGAAACGTCCAGCATATTCCATCACTAAAATTACCTCCTGTTTCATGTGAATGAACTCATGATCCTTCTCATCCATCAACATTTTATGATAGAAGTGGATATAAAACTTTGAATTGAAGTCCTTACAATATAACTCTTCATACTACCCAGATTTCTCTAGAATGTCCCACCAATGCTTGGAAGGCCCATGAAGCATGTATATAGTAAGCTTCACCCTCTTATCTACATATTTACTAAGGTGATTAAAGATTATATGGACTAAATAAATCTGGAACTAGGATACTTGGGGTCCTCCCTCCCTAGTAAATGTTGAAATATACTATAATTGAAACTCTCTCATCAACTCAGATATAAAAGGTATAGTGTGAACAGTATCCCTTTCCATAGATCGCAAGACCCTCAGGAATATGTTGTGAAGATGAACATACATCTGATCCTCATGAGCTATAGGAAGTTCTAGTTTAGCTGTGTTGGGAGAGTTTTGATTTCATCTCTCTTGATTCTCAATTAGAATATGATGAGGAGTCATTTTCTCTACAATAAAAATGCACTCCTTAGAACACTGGATAACATCAAGGTCAACCTCAACATCTAACAACAACAGAGAACCACTAGCTCATGCTATCTATAAACATGGATTTAAAACTGAATTGGTAACATAATATTTATTTCATTTCATTTATAATATATAATAGGTACCTCATTTGATAGTTCATACAGGTAAATATATCATATGAAATAAATATATACCTATCGTGAACAAGGCATGTCAGTACATATCCTTCTGTGCCAATCATGATGCATGCATGCTCGTCTCACCCCATATCAGGCCTCAAGAATAAATCTCAATAATTATAACATCAAAAAACGTGTGAATCAACCAAGATAAAATAATATCAATCGTAACAAATGAGCAAAATGAATAGAAATCCCATGCCAGAACATTCAGATTTTCCCCCATACATGGGATATCTACTTCCATGCATAAGATCATTACCAAGTCCCGACATGTCCTGGTATCATTTCTACCTTTCCCAAATGTCAAAGTTATATAAAAGAAACCTAATTCTTAGATGCCACTTTGTAATGTCCCCAATCCTAACACTCTCTCACATGGACAAACTGGGTTGGTTACTATACCTCAAGCGCATCTACTTTTACGCTAGAGGCTTCCAAGTAGCAGCGGGTGTAAAGAACAAAATGTGGAGACTATACCCCCTGGTATTGAGTTGTAATAATAACATAAATAATATCAGAGTAAATGAAATAGTGGAAATAGCACAACAACAGAAGATAAACCAAACAGTGAAGGAAACTAATCAAACCAATATTACAAAACATAATTGAATAATGTAATGATAGAATGTAATGTAGCAAAATATCAAGATGAATGTAAAATAGATAAATGAAGAAAACAACTCAAAGAAGACACCAAATACCCAAGTCATGATCCCCATGTTAGTCCTATCTCCAAGCACTAATCCATCCAATAAGGAACAATCAAAAACAATATCTTTTTTACTTGTCCATACATGCATCCATGTAATAAACCTGAGTACCCAATGGTGGCCCTAATAGGATGTGAGTATAATTCAGTAGGTCTAAACCATCATGCCTAAACAAAATCAATCTGATTGTAAGTAAATGAAATAAAGTAATAAATATGATTATTAATCAATCAATTAATACAGTATAGTACTCAACCTACTTTGGAACCATTCTGGAATATCTTTGAGTATGTATAATTATCTTTCTAACCCTAACCACAAGTCCATGGTATAATAATACACCTAGGAAAATCCCTATGTATAAGAATTTAATCATAACTGGGCCAAGACCTATAAGCATTATAGCATAACTAGAACATTCCCTATATATAAGTATTTCAGCATACTAGACTAAGTCCTTTATATAATAATTTCAGCATAATCGAGCCAAGCCCTACAAGAATTACAACATAACCAGGAAAAGTCCTCTATATAAGAATTTTAGCATAACTAGTACAATCCCTATAAGCATTATAGCATAACAGGGCCAAGACCTATAAGAATTAAATCATAATTGGGCCACACCCTATATGACTTAAAACATAACATAAAACATAATTCATAATGGAAAGAATAACACAGCATACATAATACACCACAAATTTCAACTAATCCAATTGTGTTTTATCTTTAAATTCTCTTTCATTCATCAGGTTATGTCGTAACCCATTAACATGCCAGTGTACAGAACCATATCATATCAAATTATAACCAGTAATTTCAATAAACAAGTAATCCATTTTCCAAAGTTATCCTATTACAATAAATCACCAAAGGTCTCATGTCATGATAATTCATGTTTTAAACCAATAAACAGTTCATTATCGTTCAAGGGTAAGCTCACCCTATAGGTAGCCACAAGCCAGGTCTCAAAACTATTGGATCCAAAGGGATCCAAGGAGTGGTCCAAATACATAATTGTTTTTCACCCATTGATCTTTTATCTAACATGAACATTTTGTAGGAATTATCAAATAGTCTTGAACACACTCAAAAAAATAGATATAGACCATAGGAATTTGTTTTAAACCACCTACCTTATCTGAAGATCAAATAAACACTCTCAACAGGGAACACCAATGAAGAATGAAGGTGAAAGAGATCATAAGGAAAACCTAGATCACGCAAACATAAAGATCAAAATCATATTCAATGATACTCAATATATCACACTGCTACAACATAGGATAGCATAAGTAAGGAGAAAACCAAAGAAAATGAACTCACCAGAGATCAAAGGCTATACCAAGATATCCAAGAGGTAAGGAATCACCCTAAATTTGTCTATAGATACCCAAGGGTTTGAGAGAGGAGGTTTCATAGTGGATTTAGCATTTTTGATATGTGATATTTTTACCTTTATTATGTTTTATTTAGTTTCTATTTTTATTTTCCAACAACTTCTTTCTATGATGTGACAATCCAATGTATAAAGTGGTCATATTGGATTTTTGGGTGGAAATCCTTTTATAATTATGGAATCATTGGGTAAAATCTTTTCAATTTTTTTCTTTTGATGCTCTGGCACTTGGTGTTAGCCAGTCAATATTGGGAACACCTATCGGGACTTTCCACACACTTACTCGAGTGCCTGGATCAGGGTTCACCTAGATTGGTCTGTGGCATTATTCCATCACAAAATCCTTAAAATCATGTTATTTTATTTAAGGGAGAAAATGTTTTTTGCAATCTTGATAACAGTTTTCATGGATGATATCATATACAATGATTAATGAGTTTCTTGTATGAGATAGTCTCATATATTATGGTTTGAATTAGATGAACATTTGACCTAGGTGGCCTATGATTATCACTAAGTTTTGAGTCCATGGGTATATATGATAATTGTATATGTTTTGATTATTATGCATATATGATCTTGAATTTGGAAGTTCTTATATATTGAGATCACTACTATATATATGCCCTTTAAAATTGTGCAAAGCGGATTTTAATAGCCCTAAAAATCATTGTTATCCCCAACATTGTTAAAGGGGTTCCCTTTATCATCACTTTTAATACCCCTAATAAAGGGGGTCCTTTATCAGGGCTAGAAATAGTGCTGATAAAGTCCCCACCTACTATAGTGTGGTATTTGTACAACAGGACACTACAGCAACCTATAACCTATACAAAAAATATATAATTTATATGAAATAAATTTTACATCAATAATACAAAAAAACACTACTATATACATTTCAAAAAAAATGTTTTGTATAATTACATTTACAATTACAATACACAAATATTTAAAAACCTTAATGTTTCATTATCTTTAGCACCTGTGATTCCCCGCTCAAAAAAGTCTTCCCATGGTATCAGTTTCCAAACAAATAACCTAAACCTGATCAAAATAATCCATCTATATAAGAAAATAAATCTTATGTTAGTAATATTATAAATAAATAAATTAAACATTAATATGGAATAATACATTAATAAAATGTTAAATTTAAATAAAAAGACACTTGGAGTAATACTGGTCACACCGTGCATCATAATGAGGTGTGGTTGGTTCCAACATGTCAAAAATTATTTATGGTTCATTTTCCTAAAGTATCAAAACAATATAAAATTTTTTCTCAAATTTGACTATATCAATTGTTCTTTTTAATGAAATTAATGTTAATTTTAAATAAATACATGCTTAGAGTTATACCAGTCACACCATGCTTGGGATTAAGGTGCGGATAATTCCAACACGTCGCAAATTACTTATGGATAATTTTCCTAAAGTTTCAAAACAATCCAAATGAATTTTCTCAGTTTTCAGTATGTCACTTATGTTTTTCACTCAAATTACATTTAAAACTGGAAACATGCACTTTTAGTCATACCATTCCAATTATGTGCCATTTTGACATGAGACTGCTTCCTATATGACACAAATTACTTATAAATTGTTATCCTAAATTATCAAGACAATCATAGTAAATTTATTAGTTTTTAATGAGTGACACATGTCTTGAACTAAAATGTCAATTTTGAATTGATAACAAAAACTTTGAGTCATACTTATCATACTATGTGTCAGATTGAGGTGTGGGTGATTCATACACATCACAAATGACTCATGGATTGTTTTCTTAAAGTATCAAAACAATATGAATCTTTTTTCTCAGTTTTTAGTATGTCACTTGTTCTTTTTGTTAAAATTAATGTCAATTGAAAATAAAAAGACACACTTGGAGTCATATTGGTCACACCATGAATCATATTTTCACTAGTGGAAATGGAGGTTTCCCAATGGTTTTATGCCAACATTTTGAATAAACCGTTGGTATACTGGTTTTAGAGCAACCTTTACCAATGGTTTATTGAAACTGTTGGTATTCTGATTTTATAATGAAGATTTAACAACGGTTTACTCAAACCATTGGGAAATATTTGATTTATATAATGTATACCAATGGTTTTTTAAAACTGTTGGTAAAGAATGCATTTCCCAATGGTTTTTAAAAAATGTTGGGAAAGGTTTCCTCCAAATACATAGCAGCTCCAGCTCCCCCATCTATGCGATTATAATCCTAATCCAAATCTCTCCTGAAGATCTCTCTTTACCCTAGGCTATGAAACTCCTTCCAACCAATAGATCCATCTTCAATCAAGAAATTTTTTATTTCTACACTTCAAATTAGTAAAAGGTACCTTAGTTTTAATGTTCTGCATCTATTTTTTCTGTTTTGATTTGGCCTAAATCAGATTTTTGTGCTGTCTGTGGAATTTATACCAAACACTTTAATTTTTTTTTTGTTCTACACTTAAATTGTCATGATTGTGTGAATCACTTTTATTTTAGGTCTTCATAGCCACTCCTTCTATGTAGAGTTCGTGAACCATATGAACTAATGGGTGTTGGTGAGATGTATCCCCACTCAAAGATGGTAAAGGGTTTGTTTAGTCATATGGTCTTGAGGTGGGTAATGGATGTAAGGGTGGTCTATGTGAATGGATTGGGGACGGTTGGGGTAGTGGTGTAGGTGTTTTTACAATCTTTTAGTGGAGTTATATGGTAGTTTATATGAACTTTAGTTTAGTTGAAAATTGGATTTGGATTTTGTATTTATAGTTTTTGTTCAAGGAATAATGGGAAGGGTAGTGATATTGAGGATGAATTGGTTGTTGGTTGGGTGATGGATTGGAATTGTGGTATAGGTTGGATTGGGTATAGGTAATTTTCAATGTATTATATGGGTATTGTTTCCCCTAAACACCCCCCACCACCACCCCCGCCCCCTGGACACCCCCCCCCCCACCCCCCTGGACACCCCCAGCCCCCCTGGACACCCCTAACCCCCCCTTGGACACCCCCCCTTGGACAGCCCCCCCACTCCCCCTGGACTCCCCCACCCCTTGGACACCCCCAACCCCCCTGGAAACCCCCACCACCTGGACACCCCTCATCCCCAGGACACCCCCCCTGGACACCACCCCACCTCCTAAGTGCTTTTAAGAGTTTTTAAATTGGAATTAACCATGTAGGTGATTTCCCCTTTCCCCAATGACATTTCCTAAGTGACCCATAGAGCCTTATAAATTGAATTTGTCATGTTTTGATAAATTTAATGGGTTGTTTTCAATGAAATGGATAATGCATGATGGTTTTCCTTTCTTAATTAATAAAATGGTTTTAAATAAATTTAGCCTAAGGGGGGATACATGGGGGGTAGGGGCTATCCAGGTGGGGATGGGTTGTCTAGGGGGTAGGGGTTACAGGGGGTAGGGGGATGCAGGGGTGTGGGGGTGGGGGGTGGGCTATCTAGGGGGTTCAGGGTGGGTTGTCCAGGTGGGGGAGGGGTGTGGGATATACAGGGGGTGGGGGTGGTCTGTACAGGTGGGGGAGTGGTGTAGGCTATCCAGGGGGTTGGGTGGGTTGTCCAGGTGTGAGAGGGGGTGGACTATCTAGGGAGGAGGGTGTGCTGTCCAAATGGGGGTGGGGGTTGTCCAGGTGGGTGGGGGTTGTTCATATGGGGGTGGTGAGGGTGGGTTATCCATGTGGGGGTGGGGTAGGGGTGGGTTATCCAGGTGGGGTGGTGGGCTGACCAGGTGGGGTGGGGGGGGCTATCCAGGTGGGGTGGGGGTGGGCTATCCAGGTGGGGTGGGGGTTGTCCAGGTGGGGGAGGGGTGAGGGCTGTCCAGGGAGGGGGTGGGTTGTCCAGTGGGTGGGATGTTCAAGGGGGTGGGGTGGTCTATCCTGGTGGGGGAGGGGGTGTGGGTTGTCTATGGAGGAGGGGGTTGTCCAGGTGGGGGTGGGGGGCTGTCCAGGGGGGACTATAGGGGGTAGGGGGTTGTAGGGGTGTTTGGGGGGGAGGGGGGGTTGTTCACTCTGATACTCTACAAAAAAATAGGAATCACATATAACTAATGTATAGTTGCTTTCACACGTTAATACTTTTCTTGAAGTTCCATACCAAGACTCACTCTTACCCTTCCAAGAAGAAGTGATACCTGCAAATAAATCTCACCCAGGTTCTTATCCACTATCCATATTAATCTCATACAAATTTAAAATTTGTACAACTCCATATCACCTAATTATATAACAAGGCTCATACTCCCGTGAGTAGTGTCCCATCGAAAGTTGGGTCATATGCCTAAAAAAAATACATAGGATCATATTTGACACACACATACAATTTTGTAAACATAGAAAATACTATATTTACACCTTGTATCACAACTTGGAATAAGCTCTCAGTTAGCCTCTCAAGGCATCAATAATCCACATACTTAGATCAAAATTTGGAGGTGTGTTTACAATTAGGTGTGTTTTTTTAGAATTCAGGTATAATATTTAGAGTAGAAGATAAAATCTGATCCGTATATGATATTTGGAGGTGTCTTTACAATTAGGTGTGTTGTGATTTATTTGTATAATATTCATGGTTTACACCAATAGTCATATGGTTAATCAATAATAGGATTGAAGTCATGCTATAATTGGATAGAGATTGGATTCTATAGCCCTAGTTTGGGGGTGGAAACCCACACCCCCTTGGAAAGATCCCCCCCCCAACCCACCTCCCACGCCCACCCCCCAAGGACAGCCCCCCAAACCCCTAGATAGCATCCCCCCTTGGACACCCCCACCCCCTTGGACAGCCCCCCTGGACACCCCCACCCACCTGGACACCCCAACCCCCTAGACATCCCCCACCCCCACCCCTACCACCCCTTAGACAACCCCACCCCCTTGGACATCTCCCATGGACACCACCCCACCCCCTAGACACCCCCCACCCCCTGGACAGCCCCACCCCCTAGACAGACCCACCCCCTTGGACACCCCCCCCCCCACCCCCAAGACACCCCCACCCCCTAGACACCTCCACCCTCTTGGAAACCCCTCCTCTGGACACCACCCCACCCCCTGGCCACCCCCACCCCCCTGGACACCCCCACCCCCATGGAAACCCCCCAAACCCTCGAGACAGCCCCCACCCCCTGGACACCCCCCGACCGCCCCTCCCCTCCCACACACACACACACCCCTGGACACCCCCACCCCCTTGGGCAGTGTATGCGATCACTCAAATAATCTAATAAAATATAAAATTTCTTCGATATAAAATTTACTCAACTCCTCAATAATTCTCCTCCACAAGTGTACAAGATATTATACACTCATGTATAGTTATTCAAATATATTTTGTTATAAGTGTAGTATTTTTTTGCCTTTTATATTATGATTCTCATATAGAGTAGTGTGTCAATTATGGTTTCATATAAAGTGAACAATTCTTGTTTGCTTAAATATATTTTCGAAGAAACTTCAATCTTATTGAATTTCTTTTAATGAAATGACTTATAACAATTTTTTATAAAAAATAGATAGAATTTTGATGTATAAAACTGATTGGATATCAAGAAATTTTCAAAACAATATAGAGATCTTATTATATTTTTCATTTCAAAATGCTTCATATAGTGGTCACATACATTGACCATGTTACAATTGTGTTAGAATACCTTGGTTGATCCATGAATAAGTCATCTACCACATAACCAAATATAGTTTTCAAGCAAACTACTATGTGTGGTATCACAATGAGGTGTAAATTCATGCATTCGGTGTGGAACTACCAAACACAATTGATGGTGGACTATACTGAATACAGTCAAATTATTGAAAAAATAGGGCAGCAATGTCGGAGTTTCTTGGTGATGCTTCCCAAATACTCTGATATCATTCCTGTCAGCCCCCTCTCATGGAGAAAGTTGTCAAATTAAGTCAAGGATAATGTTTGGGAAGATATATGGGTAAAAAATCTGTTTTATTTAATGAAATATATTATTTTTTGTATTAATATGAATTAATATTTTGGTGTCAACTTCAATTTAATTTCCCTAAGGATGAGGGTGCACGGTCAACACATCTAAAAGATTTAGGTGAGCTTTGGAGATCCTATAAACATGAGCTGTATATTGGATGGAATTCTAGAGTTGGCACAGAGTTAGTGGTGGCCCCTTTCGTGTATGATTGTTCAATAGAATAGTATCGGCAGATGATTACTCATTGGACGACTATCCAGTTTAAGGTATTAATCACATTTAAGGTATTTAAATTAAAAAATTCATGATTTGTGTTAATAATATATTTTTTATTATTGAATTTTATTTTTGTAATCATCTGGAATAAATAAAAAAAACATTGATTCTAAAAAATACCTCCATGCATTAGGACATACTATGATGTCATATCATGATATGAAGAAAGTATGACATTTGTTTATAATTTTTCTTTATGACTTTCACTTTTTATTGTTTCCTTCATAATTTATTTGATTTATAAAGTTTTAATATAATTTAAGTTATGAAATTAATTATTTTTAACATATTTTTAATTATGTTTTCCTACATTCAATGTCATTGTAGAGGAAAACATTGAATATTGAAAGACGTGTTTTTCGAGCAAAATTGTTTTGCTCCAGTCAAAGGAAGAAAGATGGAAGTGTGGTTAATGAACCGAATTAGCAGTAGATTATTAGTTTTACTTTGTTGATTTAAAATTTTTAATATCAATTTTTTAACTTAATAATATATTTATATTTGTAATAGTCTGCTTTAAAGTCCCTTGATACCCAGGAACCTGACAATTTTGGGCCAAATGATCACTTATATCAGGTGTTGGGAGATAAGCAGCCTGGCAGAGTATCTTGTCGACCTGGGAAGAGTATAGTCCGGAAGAGGTATTGGACCTCCTCAGGTATGAGTTGTAGTGCCACCGTGTTATAGCAGGTTAAGGCACAAGAATAAAAGGATGAAAAAAGGGCCATAGAGAAAGCAGAATAGTCTGCTAGGGAAAACACTACATTTATGAAACTGATGGAAGTTTTACATCCAACACTTCCACTAGAGACCATAACATCTTTGATGAATATATGTCATCAATGCGTTCCATATATAGTGAACTAGGTGGAAGTTCTTGTAATGTATTGGAAATTCCATATAATTTTTTTTTAATTATATGGAATTATTTCAAGACTGAGAAATTTGACGGTGCATGATTCTGAGGCCAGGAGTGCCTTGAATGATTCATCGAAGTTAGGTTGAGTTTTAATTAGAGCGCGTAAGAATTTTTCCTAAAAAAGTGGAATAACTCTTAAACGGTAACTCAAATCAGAAATTCAAGGGAACTTTTGCATTTAGGATGGTGGGTTTACCCTAGGCATGACTTAAGTTTAGTCAGTACGGTCCTCCTGTGAGAAAACCCAAAAAAGGCATAACTGTAAATAAAATAATTAAATAAATTATTTTATTTTTCAAATGATTATAACTCACAAACAGTAGCTCGGATTGAAAATATGATACCACCGCTGAACTCATTAGGGCATTCTTTATTTAAGAAGATACTAAATTTGGCCAGCGCGGGCCACCAATGAAAGTTAGTTTTTGGCCGTAAATAAAATAATTAAGTTATAATCATTTTATTATAAAATCTAAAAATTTTAAACGGTAACTTGAATTGAAAATACAATAGTACAGTTGGGTTTTCTGGGGCGTGTTTCACTTGGGAATAGCCTAACCTCGATCGGCGTGGGTTGAGGGTGACTGTTAATAATTTTCCGAAATTTTTTTCAGGTGCGTTTAGTAAATGTGCGAGCGGCATTTTGTAACTTTTGAACTGGTACTCAGAATTGAAATTTTAGGACACCGTTGAACTCGCATCTCTGATATTCACTTAAGGATACCTTCACCTTGACCGCAGTGGGTTAAGGGTGGAAGTTAGTTTTTCAGATTTTCGTGGGAGAAGAAAAAAAATAAAATAAATAACTTTTTGTTTATTTTAACTGAAACCACCATTTTGAATGCTTGGTGGTGGGGACCACCTGAACTCCCAATTAATTTGGGGGAAACCCTTGGTATTCTCCTAGTTAATGTGCCAACCTCAATTTACTTAATGATCCAACTTAACTTGTTAAATTAGTAAACTTAATTTATTAAGTTGGATCCTCTTTTTCTTGAGTTTGGGGAAAGTGTTGGCAAAGGTAGAATTGGGGAGAGCTTTTGGAGGATCATCTTCTCCAACGAAGAGAATCCTCCAGAATCAGAGAACAATGATGATGCTTGAGCCCAGATCGGAAACATCTTGCGGCAGCAACAAACGTTGACGTCACCATTTCATCGACTTCGTCTTCTTCCTCACCCCACCTCCAACGGACAATCAATGTAGGGGTTTTATATATGTTTGAATTTGTTTTATTGATTCTTCATATCCTAAATTCATGATGACGATGGCCAGACAAACATCGTCATCGTCCTGCACATAAACCATTCTCCTCTTTCTTTTTATTCTTCGCACGTTCTTTGTGCATTCTTCAACGCCTAATATTTATTGGCACTGGAAACACAGAGTTTTACTGAGCGCGATATATGGACATGAAGCCCTCAATGCAGGGATCAAAAATATGTGATCGTTTAATTTTTCAGGATTGGTACGAAGCTACAATGGCTCATGGAAGGAGGCAGCCAAATATTTATTGGCGACAGAAACACAGAGATTTTTTGAGTTCGATATATGGATGCGAAGCCCTAAACGCAAGGATCGAAAATATGCGATCGTTTAATTTTTCGTGCTTAGAATGAATCTACAATGAATCATGGAAGGAGGCAGTGGCTAGCACTCGGCCAGCTGCGACGAAGGAAGGGCGGCGCGCGTCTGCGTCGCCGGATGATGAGAAAGTCACGGCCCGTCAGCCGTGGAGAAGCGAATGCGGCGGTCGGTGTAGTGGTCAGCCGTGTGATAGTGGTGGTGACATGCGTCCATGTCGCCCGGCGTGCAGGGGCAGTGGCGCAAGGTCGCGACAGCGATAGAGGGGCGGCAGGCCAAGCCGGATGTCGGTGCTGGTGTGGCGTGCAACCGTGCCGCGAAGGAGGGTTGGCCATCCTACCGACCGTGGGGTGCCCAATGGGTAGCTCCGTAGGCTGGGCCGGACCCAGCGGGTCGGGCCAGACCTAGTGGTCCAGGTCGGATCCCAAGGGTCGGGTCCGACCCAGGGCCCGAACCGGGTCAGGATGGGTCAACCCGAACTGGGTCGGGTCGGCCCAGGCAGGGCGGCCCGACCAGGTCGGACCGGACCGTGACCCACTTCAAACCTTTTCATTCTTTCAGCCATATCTTGAGCTACAGGCGGCCGTTTGACGAACCATCTATGATGCTGGAAACCTTGGATCAAGATGGTTCTTTTGCTATACCTCACTTGGGTTTTAGATAAAGTTGGGGTGTGGCTGGGTTGGATCGAATATGAATCCAACTGGGCCCTAGGGACTAAAAGGCTAATAACTTACAGACCGAGCGTCCTATTGATGAACCGTCTGTTGCATTGAGACCCCTTTTATGTAGTGATTCTTTGGGATACTTCTTCATGGGACTTCTTGGAAGTTGAAGTATTCAACCTGTGGCTTGAGGAAAGGACCCTCCCATAATCAAGTGAGCTTAGTGCAGGAACATTGTAGCTGGTCGTAACATGAGAAAGGGATCCCATTTGGGTCTGTGCTTGGGATCCTTTGTGGGTCTGTGTTTGAGAGTCTCACTTGGATCCGCTCTAAGAATCCACGTGGGACTACTCTAGGATCCTATGTGGGCCTGCTGTACTAAGATCCTATGTGGGTATGATGATGTACTAAGATCATATGTGGGTCTATTGTACTAGGATCCTGTGTGGGTCTGATGATGTACTAGGATCCTAGGTGGGTCTGTCTCTTAACAGAGTAAGATGATTTAGTAGTTACATCTAATCATTTATACTTATGTACTTAAGTTATACCTAGTTTTAGCTGAGTCCTTACCTTCATGGTGATACATTTGTGGTATTCTTATGTGTGGCGTACCTATGTGGTACTTTCCTTCATGGTGATACCTTTGTGGTATTCTTCTATTTGGCGTACATGTGTAGTACTTTAATTTGTGGTGATACCTTGGTGGTATTCTTCTATGTGGTGTACATGTGTGGTACTTTCCTTCATGGTGATACCTTTGTGGTATTCTTCTGTGTGGAATTAGCTATGTTGTACTTTCCTTCATGGTGATACCTTGGTGTTTTTCTTCTGTGTGGCATACCTGTGTGGTACTTTCCTGCGTGGTGAAACCTTTTTGGTATTCTTATGTGTGGCATACCTTTGTGGTACTTTCCTTCATGGTGAAACCTTTGTGGTATTATTATGTGTGGTGTTACCTTTTTGGTACTCACCTTTGTGGTGTTACCTTCATGGTATTCCTTCCTTTGTGGAACAGTTGAGCTTTGAGCTAATGACTTGGGCCTTGTGTTTCCTCATGAATGAGATGCGTATATTTGATAACTTAGGTATATGTATGGGCATATACCTAAGTAGGGTTGAAATTTGTTTTCATGCTTTGTGGTTTATCCTTTTTGGGTTTTGTGAGACCTTCGAGGGTCTCGGGGTCCCTACTGAGTATCATTATCCTCACCCCTACACGGGATATGCCTGTACCTTTTTGTTTTTGGTGTAGACGACGGACAACGTTGATTGAGGACGATAGTACCAGGAATGGAGGTAGCTCGGAGTTAGACATTAGACGAGGCGTACCGTAGAGACAACTGTTTGAGAGTTGTACCTACCCATCAGGTAGGATACTTGGTGGGTGTCCACAGGAGCTGTTTTAGTTTACTTGTACTTTTTAGTTTACTTGTACTTTTTAGTTTTCTTGTAATTTCTAGTTGGGCTTGTATTCTGGCCTCTTTTTCTTACTGTACACAATCTTTCTACTATACAGTTTACTAGTGTCCGTATCTTGTTGTGTGCTTGGTTGTGTGTGTTTATAGGATATAAAGGTAATTCCTTCCCAGTATTAGGGAATACGCCTTTTGGTGTTAGTCGCCAGCCCCTAACCTGTGGAAGGCGGGCTTAGGGTAGTCATAGAATGGGCCCCGGGGAATGGGTCATGACAAATTGGTATCAGAGGAGATCAGTTCTACCGAAGAACTAGGACTCTGATCTTTTTTATGTAGCAATAGTGTTAAGCGTTATGAGTGTGGTTTTCAGTTCAGGGAGTCCAGTGTTAGTGCGGCGGCCGGCGTATCCATACGTCAGGACCCTAAGTTATGATTTTTGACTCAACACATGAAAACACTGGTTGCGTGTGTTTTAAAAAGTCTTTCTTTTGTTTTCTTGAGTCATCTCAACAGGTATAACTTAATGACTGTGGAGAACCTATTCTTTATCAGGATGCCACTGCGTAGACAACCATCTAATATTCCTGAGAGAGTACACGATGATGACCCACCGATCGATGAGGCTCCGGTGTTGGGCCCTCTTACTATGTTGGCACCTTTGGGTGGTGTACCAGCAGCAGCACGACCCGTTGGGAAACATTCACCACCATCCACACTGGCAGATGGTGCATGCTGACTAAGCGCATTACACGAGTTCCAGTGGCAGAGGCCTATGAGATTTTGAGGTGAGACAGATTCCCATGCGGCTAAGGGTTGGCTGGAGGCGGTTGCTAGAGTTTTCGGCCTAGTTGAGACACCAGTAGAGCAGATTGTGATCTTAGCTACTAGTCTTTTTCAGTGAGTGACCATGAGGATAGTTCACATAGTGATGGGGCTTCGGTACATGGACCATTACCCAAGATAGTACTTTCAGGTAGTGTGTCATCTATATCACTACCTATTGGTTAGCAGTTACAACCGGCGGTACCGGTAAAGGAAACATATAGACTTAGTACCTTACGCGTGATTCAGCATTAGATACCCCTCAGGTTCCGAGGGGAGCCCAACTCACAGGAGGATGAGGACTATCTTGAGTAGGTGGCTGAGAGTTCTCTAGAGCTTCTATAGCTTCGGCAGGATGACATGTTGGTAGCTAAGTATTCATTAAGGTGTACTGATCATTCCCGGTACTCGATGAATACGATACGATCAGTCCTTCAGAGCTCAAACCTCTGAGCGAGGTGTCTTTAGGGACATCTGAGCTAGCACTATTCCTATATGAATTCTTACTTATGTTAGGGTGCTAGGGAGAACCTTTGTGGCTGAATATTATTTGGCTGACCAGATGCAGCTAGTGAATGTTAGTTGTGGGAAAGCAGTAAATTGGCACTAGTCTTAGAGACTTGGGCGTGTAAAAATGTTTCGAGAAGAATAAGTATAGGGACAGATGAATCTGCAAGGCTATAGATGTGGCAGAAGAGCTAGGGGAGCATCATGAGGTGGGGTACATTTCGATATGTTACAACCACCCCCCATTGTGGTCCCTACCAGGCTCAAGGAGCTAGATGACAGGGGAAGAGAGTAGTTGCATGTGGTCAAGGAGTGTGACCCAAGGGCTCTAGGAATGATTCGAGGTACGGCCTATGTTTACTACTAGCCATCATATCAAAATACATAGGTATTAATCATTCCTTCCTTCCAAGAATCTTGTCCAAGACCTATAGTTTTCGGTTAAACCGTTGACTTGACCCTCATGTTTGGAGATACCTTTGGGAGGATACTAAATAATCACACTTACATCGATGGTGTGATCTGACCCTTGAGGCGAGAGTTTCGGTTGGAACCTCTTGGTGGTAGTGTCGAGGCCTAACGACGTTAGTTTGGGTATTACTGGACATCCATAATTCATAATCAGATTGACTGTATTTGGAAAAAATGTTGTGGTTTATCTACAACATTGGGATGAGGTTTTCCTTAGTCAGTGAAAAAGGAAACTTCGGGCAGCACAGGATAAACTCTTACATAGGAGGGTGCGTCTGATCACTCGTGAGTCGGCGAGCCTCACCCTCGTGGTAGCAGAAGTTTTGAGTTTTCAGTTCCCAACAGGAGTGGCTAGAGTTCCACTAGGACTATGAATTTTAGATATTCTATACTCCTGGGAAGGGAACATGGTAGCAGACGCACTCAGAAAGAGGTCTGTCCTGCCGCTACTGAGTGAGGTGACATAGAATCTAGCCTATTTATAGATATCCTTCATGGATCGAGATGGAGTATCTTTTCTTCAGTCTCTTACAGTCACATCCCCACTTCTTCATCAAGTCATGGAGGCGTAGCGTGGGGATGCTGACTGTGAGGCTTGACATACTCAGATATCCTCAGGGCAGGAACCTGATAAATTTTCTAAAGGTGGGGAGCACGTCATCCTCTTTAGAGAATATACCATGGTACCAATAGTGCTACAAAAGGAGGTTTTGAGGGAGTTCTATACGTCCCCTTTGGTAGTATATCCTGGTGTGGTAAAGATGTACCAGGACCTTTAGCATCATTACTGGTGGCCAGGGATGAAGAAAGAAGTGTCAAATTTTGTATCACGATGCCTCACTTGTTAGCAAGTGAAAACTGCTTAGAGCTGGAAGAAGTATTATGCCGACAGGAGGAGGGAGATCATGCCTTCCTATGGGTCTCACCTTCTTGAGGTTTTCGGATATTTGGCCAAGGGTGCAACTTATCACCAAGGTATATCGGTCCTTTTCTGATCCTTCAGAGGGTAGGCGAGGTGGAATACTGTTTGGATCTGTTATCACAGTTAGAGAGGGTGTGTGACGTCTTTCATGTATCCCAACTGAGGGGATATATGCACGACCCATCTCACATCATCAAACACATTGAGCTAGACTTGGATGATGGGGCGTCATTTACAGAGGTTCCAGTGGAGATTGAGGATCGATAGGAGAGAGTCCTTCGTGGGAAATTGATACCATTGGTGCATGTACGTTGGTAGCACAGGAACCTCCAGGATAACACATGGGAGTGGGAGGCTTAGATTCATGCTCAGTACCCTCTTTTGGTTTTTTTCCCTTTGTTGTGGCTTTCGAGGATGTAAATCCAAAAAGTGGGGAGAATGTAATTTCTCAGAAATTCCGTATAATTTTTTTAAAATTATATATAATTATTTCGAGACATCTAAATCTGATGGCGCACGATTCTGAGTCTCGGAGTTCCTGGAATGATCCGTTGAAGTTTGGTTGAGTTTTAATTAGCGCGCATAAGCAGTTTTCTTGAAAAAGTGGAATAACTCTTAAAAAACTCGCATCAGATATATGAAGGCATCGTTGCATTCAGGATGGCGGTTTTACCCTAGGCACGACTTTATTTTAGTTGGTGTGGACCTCCTGTGAGAAAACTCGAAAATGGAATAACTGAAAATAAAATAATTAAATAAATTATTTTATTTTTCAAATGCTTATAACTCAGAAACAGTAACTTGGATTGAAAATCTGAGACCACCACTGAACTCGTGAGGGAATGCTTTATATAAGAAGATACTAAATTTTTCCAGTGATGTCCACTAGTGAAAGTTAGTTTTTGGCTGTAAATAAAATAATTAAGTGACAATTATTTTATTGTAAAATCCATAACTTTTAAATGGTAACTCAGATTAGAAATCTGAGAGTACCGTTGGGTTTTTTGGGGCATGTTTCACTTGGTAATAGCCTAACCTCAACCGGCACGGGTCAAGGGTGACTGTTAAAAATTTTCTGAACTTTTTTTCGGGTGCGTTCATTAAATGTGTGCACGACATTTTGTAACTTTTGAACCGGTACTCAGAATTGAAATCTGAGGACACCGTTGAACTCAAAGTGACGATTTTCTCTTAAGGATGCCTTCACCTTGACTACAGTGGTTCAAGGGTGGAAGTTAGTTTTTCATATTTTCGTTGGAGAAGAAAAATAAATAAATAAATAACTTTTTATTTATTTTATTTGAAACCACCATTTTGAATGCTTGGTGGTCGGGACCACCCAAACTCCCAATTAATTTGCGGGAAACCCTTTCTATTCCCCTAGTTAATATGCCAAACCTCAATTTACTTAATGATCCAACATAACTAGTTAAATTAATAAAGTTAATTTAATAAGTTGGATCCTATTTTTCTTAAGTTTGGAGAAAGAGTTGGAAAAGGTAGAATTGGGGAGAGATTTTAGAGGATCATCTTCTCCAACGAAGAACACTCTCCAACGAAGAGAATCCTCCAGAATTAGAGAACAAGGACGACACTTAATCCTGGATTAGAAACATATTGTGGGAGCAACGAATGCCGATGTCACCATCCCATTGACTTCATCTTCTTCCTCATGTCACCTCCAACGGACAATCGAGGTAGGGGTTTTTATATATGTTAGAATTTGTTTTATTGATTCTTCATATCCTAAATTCACGATGACGATGGCCAAACGAACATGGCCATCGTCCCGCACATAAACCATGCTCCTCTTTCTTTTTATTCTTCGCATGTTCTTCGTACCTTCTTCAATGCCTAATATTTATTGGTGCTAGAAACACAGAGTTTTGCTGAGAACGATATATGGATATGAAGACCTCGACTCAAGGATCGTTAATATGAGATCGTTTAATTTTTTGGGATTCGAACGAAGCCATAATGGCTCGCGGAAGGAGGCAGCCAAATATTTATTGGCGCCTGAAACATGGAGATTTGATAAGCGTGATATATGGACGTGAATCCCTTGACGCAAAGATCACAAATATATGATCATTTAATTTTTCAGGCTTAGAAATAATCTGCAATGAATCGCAAAATGAGGTGGTGGCTGGCACCCGGTCGGTCGCAACGAAGGAAAGACTGTGTGCATCTGCGCCGCCAGATGATGAGAAGGTCGCGGCCCGTCGGCTGCGGCGGAGTGAGGGTGGCAGTTGGTGTAGTGGTCGGCTACGTGACGGCGGTGGTAGTGCGTATCCACACCGCTCGGCGTGTAGGGGTCACGGTGCAAGGCCGCGATGGCGATGGAGGGGCGGCCGGCCGAGCCGGCCGCCGGTGGGGGTGCGGCGCGCGACCACGCTGCAAAGAAGGGCTGGCCATCAGGCTAGCCGCGGGCCACCACACCGCGGGCCACCCAGTGCGGGTCGGGTCGGACCCATTGGGCCGGGTCGGATCCCATAGGACGGGTTGGGTCATCCCAGGCCGGGTCGGACTGGGTCGGTCTGACCAGGTCGGACTAGACCCGGACCCACTTTGATCCTTTTCATTCTTTCAGCAATATCTTGAGCTATGGGCGTCCATTTGACGAACCGTTTGCAGCGCTAGAAAAATTTGATCGAGATGGTACTTTTGGTATACTCCAATTTTGTTTTCGATAAATTTGGTGTATGTCCAGGTTGGATCGAACATGAATCCAACTGGGCCCTTGGGACTAAAAGGTTAATAACTTACAGACTGGGCATTCGATTGACCCACCGTCTGTTGTATTGAGACCCCTTTTATGTGGCGGTCCTTTGGGATACTTATTTGTGGGACTTCTTGGAAGTTGTAGTATTCGACCTGTGTCTTAAGAAGCAGACCCTCCCATAATCAAGCGATCTTAGTGCGGGAACCATGTAGTTGGCTGTAACATGAGAAAGGGATCATTTGTGGGTATGTGCTTGGGATCCTTTGTGGGTCTGTGCTCAATATTCTCACTTGGATCTGCTCTAGGAATCCATGTGGGACTAATCTAGGATCCTATGTGGGTCTTCTATACTAGGATCATGTGTGGTTCTAATGATGTACTAGGATCCTATGTGGGTATGCTGTACTAGGATCATGTGTGGTTCTGACAATGTACTATGATCATATGTGGGTCTACCTATGAACAAAGTAAGATGATTCAGTAGTTACATATAATCATCTATACTTCTATACTTAAGTTATACCTAGTGTGAGCTTAGTCCTTACCTTTTTTGTGATACCTTTGTGGTA
Organism: Viscum album; assembly: GCA_963277665.1. Taxonomy (NCBI): domain Eukaryota; kingdom Viridiplantae; phylum Streptophyta; class Magnoliopsida; order Santalales; family Viscaceae; genus Viscum; species Viscum album. The sequence continues at coordinate 1,761,401,675 of OY728135.1, forward strand.
TTCTTCTGTGTGAAGTACCTATGTGGTACTTTCCTTTATGGTGATACCTTTGTGGTATTCTTCTATGTGGCATACTTGTGTGGTACTTTCCTCCATGGTGATACCTTGGTGGTATTCTTCTATGTGGAATAACTGTGTGGTACTTTCCTTCGTGGTGATACCTTTTTGGTATTCTTCTGTGTGGCGTTACCTGTGTGGTACTTTCCTTCGTGGTGATACCTTGGTGGTATTTTTCTGTGTGGCGTACCTGTGTGGTACTTTCCTTTGTGGTGAAACCTTTGTTGTATTCTTCTGTGTGGCGTACCAGTGTGGTAATTTCCTTCATGTTGAAACCTTTTTTGTATTCCTCTGTGTGGCGTTACCTTTTTGGTACTCACCTTTGTGGTGTTACCTTCGTGGTATTCCTTCCTTTGTGGAACAGTTGATCTTTGAGCTAATGAGTCGGGCCTTGTGTTTCCTCATTAATGAGATGGGTATACTTGATAACTTAGGTATATGTATGGGCATATACCTAAGTGGGGTTGACAGTTGTTTTAATTCTTTGTGGTTTATCCTTTGTGGGTTTTTTGAGACCTTCGTGGGTCTCGGGGTCCCTACCAAGTATCGTTATACTCACCCCTGCATGGGCTAAGCACGCACCTTATTATGTTTGGTGCAGACGACGGACACCGCTGACTGAGGATGAGAGTACCAGGACTGGAGGTAGCTCAGAGGTGGACATTAGATGAGGTGTACCGTAGATAATACTGTTCGAGATCTTTTCCTACCCTTCGGGTAGGATCCTTGGGGGGTTTCCAAAGGAGTTGTTTGAGTTTACTTGAACTTTTCAGTTTACTTGTACTTTTCAGTTTTCTTGTACTTTTCAGTTGGGCTTGTATTCTGGCCCCTTTTTCTTATTTTACACACTCTTTATACTATATAGTATACTAGTGTTCGTATCTTGATGTGTTCTTTATTGTGTGTGTTTACTGGATATAAAGGCAATTCCTTCCCAGTATTAGGTAATATGCCTTTCGGTACTAGTCGCCAGCCTCTTTCCTATGGAAGGCATGCTTGGGGTAGTTACGGCATGGGCCATAGGGGATGGGTCGTGACAATTCTAGTGGCTGTTGAGATGATGGAAAGGAGGAGGTCGAGGCGGAGGAGGAGGAGGGTGAGGAGGAGGCGGAGGAGGAGGAGGAGGGTGAGGGGGAGACTGAGGTGGAGGAGGAGGCTGAGGAGGAGGCTGAGGTGAAGTACGAGGGAGAGAAGGAGGGATTTGAGGAGGGTAGGGACGATGATGGGGATGGTGATGAGGATGGGGGTGAGGCTGATGATGATGGTGATGACAGTGATGGTGATGAGGGATAGATTGATATGTTACATTTTTTACTGATTTTACTAGCATTTGATGTTTCATGATTTGTTGTGCCTGAATATATCTGTGATTAGGTAGGTCACATTAACTTTATTTCTTTATCTATAAATAATAAAACTTGACTTGATGATTTGTTGTTACTGATTCACCCCTCCCCTAGACACCGCTCACCCCTCTGTAAACCCCCACCCACATAGATAGCTCCCACATCCCCCTAGACACCCCCACCCACTTGGATTTCCCCCACATCCCCCTAGACAACCCCTGGACACCCCCCCCCCCCCTCCACCCACCCCCAGGAAACCCCCAACCCCCTTGGACACCCCCCAACCCCCCCAGACAGCCCCCCCCCCCCACCCCCCAACCCCAGACACCACCCCATCCCCTGAAACCCCCCCCCCCACCCCACCCCACCCCCTGGACACCCCCACCCCCATGGACACCTCCTCCCACCCCTTGGACATCACCCCACACCTTGGACACCCACCCCCTAGATAGCCCCCCAACCCCCTAGACACCCCCCCTAAACACCACCACAACCCCTGGACACCCCCCCCCACACACACACACACCCCCGTGACACCCCCCACCCATCCCACCCCCTAGAGACCCCCACCCCCATAGACAGCCACCCACCCGCTGAACACCACTCCACCCCCTAAACACCCCCCAACCCCCCCCCCCCACCCACACCCCCCTTGGACCCCCCCCCCCCCAAACCCCCTGGACACCCCCCCCCACCCCACCCCTTGGACACCCCCTCCCAACCCCCTAAGCACCCCACCCCCCAGACACCCCCACCCCCATGGATATCCCCCCACCCCCTGGACACCCCCCCCCAATCCCCCGGGATAGCCCCCCCACACCCTGGACAGCCCCCCCACCTAGACACCCCCACCCCCTAGATATCCCCCCACCCCTCTAGACACCCCCTACCCCCTTGTACAGCCCCCCAACCCCCTGGACACCACCCAACCCCCTAGACACCCCCCCTAGACACCCCCATGGATAGCCCGCCCCCCCCCCCAGACACCCCACCCCCCTGACACACCCCACCCCCCAGACACCCTCACCCCCTGGACACCCCCCCCCCACCCCCAACCCTGGATACCCCCCCCCCCCCTCCCCCCTCCCCCCTCCCCCCTAGAACCCCCTACCCCTTTAGACACCCCCCCCCCAACCCCCTGGACAGCCCCGCCACCCCACCTGGACATCACCCTACCGCCTGGACACCCACCCCCTAGACACCCCCACCCCCACGGACATCCCCCCCCCCACCCCCTTGGAAATCCCCCCAACCCCTTGGACACCCCCCCTGGACACCACCCCACCCTCTGGACACCCCCCACCCCCCTGGACACCCCCACCCCCATGGACATCCCCCCCTCCCTGTACAACCCTACCTTCCTAGAGACCCTCTTTGTTCCACTCCTACATGAAAAATGGGGGAGTCTGAACCTAAAATGGGTATTCTTCCCCCACTAAAATAACTATTTATGTGAAAAATGCAGAGTTACTCTAAGTGTCATGGGGAAATATTTGTAGGTAATTGCTATATGTGTATGAATTCTGTATGAATTCATACAGAATTCTATATGTATTCTGTAGGTATTCATAATTCTTTATGTGTGTTTGTTTTGCTACACGTGCACAGGTAGAATTCTGTATGAATTTTGTATGTGTGTCTGGTTTGTTGCAGGTGCACAGGGGGAGGCAGTCCTACTGGTGGAATTGCATTGCTACAGGTGCACAGGGGGAGGTAGGCTTACTGCTGCAGGTGAATAAAGACTATGCCAACAGTTTACAACCAATGGAATATTTGTGAAAAGAAAACATATACCAACGGTTTCATGTAAACCATTGTTAAAATTATATACCAACGGTTTACAAAGCATTGGTATAGATCCTTTACTTGAATTTTCCCAACGGTTTGTGAGGAACCGTTGGTAAAAGTATATACCAACATTTTCCAAACTATTGGTATAGACATGAATTTTGATATTTACAATGGTTTTAAACTATTTTTAAACATTTATACCAATGGTTACAAGAAACCATTGGTATATAATCCATTATGTATCCATATCCCAATGGTTCTTATAGAACTGTTGCAACATGTCTATCCCCATGGCTCCACAACCAACGGTTGCTCAGCCTTTACCAACAGTTTGAAACCATTGGTAAAGGCTGATTTTCTAGTATTGTGTGGTGCGGTTAATTCCTATATGTCACAGATAACTCATGAATTGTTTTCCTAAAGTATCAAAACAATAATAAATCATTTTATTGATTTTAAGTATGTTACTTCTTCTTTTTCCTAAAATTAATGTTAATTTTAAATAAAAAAGACATGCCTAAAGTCATACTGGTCACATCATGCATTGTATTGAGGTGAAGTTGATTCATAAACATCAAAAATAACTCATAGATCATTGTCCTAAATTATCAAAACAATCTGAATGTGTTCGCTCAGTTTTCAGTATGCCACTTTTTCTTTTCACTAAAATTAATGTCAATTTTAAATAAAAAACACACAAATGGAGTCATACCAGTTACACCACGTTTTAGATTTAGGTTTGGGTGATTCCTACATGTTAAAAAATACTTATGGGACATTTTAATAAAGTATCAAAACAATAATAATGTGTTTTCTCATATTTCAGTATGTCACTTGTTCATTTTACTAAAATTAATGTCAATTTCAAATAAAAAGACACAATTAGAGTTATATTGATCACAACATGTATCTAATTGAGGTGGTATTGACTCAGAAATTTTATAAATGAATTATTAATAGTTTTACTAAATTATTAAAACAATATGAATTCATTTTTTTAGTTTTTATTATGTCACTTATTCTTTTTACTAAAATTAATGTCAATTTTAAATTAATAAACACACTTGGAATTATACCGGTCACAACATATTTAGAATTCAGGTTTGGTTGATTATTACACATTAAAAATGACTAATGGATAATCTTCCTAAAGTATCAAAACAATCTGAATTTTTTTTCTTGGTTTTCAATATGTCAGTTGTGTTTTTTAATAAAATGTCATTTGAAATTAGAAACACTCACTTTGAGTCATAATAGTCATATCATGTTTTAGTTTGATGTGAGACTACTTCCTACACATCACAAATGACTTATGAATCATTTTCCTAAATTATCAAGATAATATGATCATATTTTCTTGGTTTTTAGTGAGTGACACTTTTTTAACTAAAATGTCAATTTTAAACTGATAACGGATACTTTGAGTCATACCGGGAACATCATGTATCAGATTGAGATGATGATTCCTACTCATCCAAAATTACTTGTGGATTGTTTAAATAAAGTATAAAAAAAATCCAAATTCACATTCTCATTTTTTCTAGTTTTTTAGTTGTCTTTTTTACTAAAATTAAAGTCAATTTTAACTAAAAAGACGCACTTTGAGTCATATTGGTCACATTGTGTGTCAGATTCAGGCGTTCCTAGTTCCTACATGTCCAAAATTAATTATGGATCATTTTAATAAAGTATTAAATCAATAAAAACGTGTTTTATTATTTTTGATTACATCACTTTTCTTTTTTACTAAAATTTCATTTTAAACTGGAAACACGCACTTTGAGTCTTACCGATCACATCATGTGTCGGTTTGATATAAGACTAATTCTTACACATCAAAAATGACTTATGAATCATTTTCCTAAATTATTAATACAATCCAAAAACTTTTTCTTGGTTTTCAGTGAGTGTAACTTTTTGAACTAAAATGAAAATTTTAAACTGATAATAGTCACTTTGAGTCATACTGTGCACATAATTTATAGAATTGAGGTGAGGATGATTCATACATGACACAAATTACTTATGGATCATTTTTTTTAAGTATAAAAACAATATGAATTAATTTTCTTAGTTTTGAGTATGTCAGTTGTCTTTTTTACTAAAATTAATGTCATTTTTAAATAAAAAGACGCACTTGGAGTCATACCGGTCACACCGTATATTGGATTAATGTGCAGATGATTCTTAAACACCTAAAATGAATTATATATAATATTCCTAAATTATAAAGACAATTTGAATTTTTTTTTCTCATTTTTCAATGTGTTACTTTCCTTTTTTACTAAAATGTCATTTTAAAATGGAAACACGCACTTTGAGTCATATCGGTCACATTGTGTGTCGATTTTATTTGAGACTAATTCTTACACATCACAAATTAATTATGAATTTTTGTCCGAAAATTATCAATAAAATCCTAGCATGTTTTATAATTTTTCAATGAGTAACAATTTTTGAAGTAAAATGTCAATTTTAAACTCATAATAGACACTTTGAGTCATATTGGGCACATCATGTATCAGATTGAGTTGAGGGTGATTCCTTGTAACGATCCAAAATTCTATCAATGTAAAATTACCTTCTTATAATTATTTATCATAGTATAAGTCACATAAAATCATATATAGAACACAATAAAATCTTTACAAATGATGAATGGGTGAAATAAGAGGTATTTCTAGAAGTTAAAGAATATATACCGATGACATAGTAACTTGACCTTTGAAATAGTGATATGAACCTTATGAATAGTGAAGTGGAAAAATTAATAGTAACCTCATCCATTAAATTATAGATAAATTTTATGCATCTTATAAATAATATTATCATATAATTATATCATAGTATAAGTAAATAAATGTTTTAAAAATTATTAATTAAGTGTAGATATTTTTATAATTCATAAATATTTAATTATAATTTTATAATTAATATCTGTTTTAAAAGAAATTTAATTTCTATAAAATGAACTCATAAATTAATATTTTGTTATCTTGTGATTATAAGATAATTTTATGAGACCTTAATTAATTTTTCAAAGTGTTACAAAATATGTTATAATTTTAAAATTGGTATTTTCCAAGTAACTGATGATTTTAATTAAAAATTAAATTTCTCATACATTGAAAATTATTTTAATATAGTTGATTTCATTTTTTAATTCTACACATCAAAAAATAGTTAGGGTGAATTTTTTGTATTTTTCTGAAAAACTTGAATCTTTGGTGAATAGTAAAATATGGTAATTTATGGTATAAGTTAAATAATTTATTTATTGATTCATAGATGATGTATAGATGATGAAAGCCCAACCTATCTAACTATAATTTATTATTTTAATATTTTTATTATAATTCTAAAACTATTCATGGTCTTGAGGAAAAATAATAAACTAATGAGTAAAATGATGAGAAAACACTCCTCTCCTCCATTATAAATACTACCCCTCACCACCTCTTCTCCTCACACCTATAAAGCTTTGATACATTTAAAAATTCTACTTAAATATCTTCCTAAACCTCTCCTCCACTTCCAAGAGCTCTTGTTCCAATAAAAATACCAAAACCTTTTCCCTAAGTAGGCTCTCAAGGAGGATAAATTCAAGAGGTAAATTCTTCTTTCCTTTCCTTTTATTTTCTCGTGAAGTTCTTTCTTTTCTTATTCTCTACTCACCTAAGCTCATCTATAATGACTGGGATTTTCTCCAAATTTATTTTTATAAATTAATTTTCAAAATTCTGAGACTAGGTGCTGAGATGGCGTGAGATTCCAAGGCTTGATGTTCCTAGAATGATAGAGTGAAAAATATTATGTTTTAATAAAGCACAACAGAGGTTTATTATTTAAATAGGAATAGATTCTAAATTGGTGCCTAGATTGGAAATCTAAAGTCACAATTTCATTCAGAGTATCAAATTTACTATAGGTGGGGTCTAACATTGACCGGTGCGAGTCAACTATGAAAGTTAGAAATTGTATGTAACCATCATTAAAATATTTTAATTAAAATATTTTATTGGATGCAGTAGAGTTTTTCTTTTTAATGAAACATTCATCAGGAATTTGGGGTTATCACCATAACCCTGTAATTCTGCTGAGGTGAGGAAGGAAACTCTCTCGACAATGAACATCGGCAGATCAAGGATTGACAACGACACAAACTTCTATTCTTTGTCAACAACTAATCCAACCATGAGGTAGGGTATTTAATCTCTTCATGATTTTTCTTCCCCATTCATAGATTCAAATGATGAATGCAGAAAAACCCATGAATAGGTTGATCTGTGGTTCATCCATTATTGCAGGATGGATAAATTTTTGCGGGGTTTATTAACAGAGATAGATCTTTGTGATTATTTATTCTTTTTTTTGTTAAACCTTATAACATGAACGGATCAAGGTCGACACGAACAAGAACAATATCTGTTCTTCAGGCATTCTTTGTGTCTTCTCTCTCTACCCTCAAACTCTTACATTATTTTCACATTCATCATGCGTTATTCTCCTTCTCCCTCCCTTGTTGAAACCCTATTAAATCAATCATAATCGAGGATCGATTCCGCAATATCACCGCAGAGGTGCGACGACAGTGCAAGGTGGCGGCGGCTGGAGGTGGAGGCTTCAGCAGGTTCAGGTGGAGTGTGGAAGGTCAAGTCTGCTGGTGGGGAGGCCAGTGGTAGAGGTAACACTAGCCTGTCAAGGGAGGCCACTCAAGGTGGAATGTGGCAGGACGGGATGTTGGTGGGGCGGCCGGTGGCGGGATTCAGTCCAGGTGGGACCACATCAAATGGAGCCCATTGTGGCGGAGGTCGTGGGCAGTGACTAGGGTTCATGGAATGAGGCCACAGTGGAAGCGGTGGGACGTGTCTCATAGGCACGTGGATTAGAGGCAGAAAGAGTGTGGGGGTTGTAGGCTAGCGGGGTGCAACACAACAACCACACGGTCAAGGCAGACCACATGTACTAGGGGGCACGGTCGGGGCGGGCTGTGTCGAGTGGAGTAAACTAGCCCTCAGTGTGGGCTGGACTAGGTAAGTCAAACCACTCTAGCAGGTTGGGTCCATCTGGCCCAAAGATCCAAGCCTAATGGGCAAAGCCGATTCGAGCTGAGCCTATTCAGTCTAGGTAGAACCAAGTTAGGTCAGGATGGCCGGATCAGGTCGGATCGGTTCTGGCGGGTCGGATCAGACCCGGGTCGAACCTTCTCAGAAAAATAATTGTAACTTCCAAACTATGTGTCCATTTGATGAGTCATTTACACTATTTGTAACCTTGCAATGAGATGGAAATTTTGAGATAATCTAAGTGAGTTTTTTTTTTGGAAGTTGGTTTGTGACCTAATGGCTTGAGGTGTAGGTTCTCCCAGAACAAGCGCACTCCGAGCAGAGTCCTACGGCTGGCTATGACTATGTAATATTGGTGACTACGTGACTTGGGGGATGCATTAACCATCGACACTTTATTCACCATCAACTCTCCATACACCATGGATGCTTCATGTTCCATTAACACTCCATGCGCTATTGGCGCTCCATGCTCCATCGACGCCCAAGGTGCCATCACCACCCCGGGCACCATCGAAGCTCTATGCGCCATGGATTCTCCATGCGCCATCAATGATCTGTGCACCATCGATTCTTTGTGGGAAATCCACATTTTTTTTACCATCGATGCATCGATGATCCTTGCACTATCTACGCTCCATGCGCCATCGACACTCCATGCGCCATCAACGCTCCATGCTCCTTCGATGCTCCGTACACCAAGGATTCCCCTTGTGCCATCACCACTCCAGGAACCATCGATGATCCTTGCATCATCGATGCTCCAAGAAACATCGATTTTCCATGCACCATCGATGCTTCATTCACAATCGACACTCTATGCACCATCGACACTTCTAGTGTCATAGAAAATGAGAGATCTGTGGACTACTACTGGAAATCCTTCTCTCTGTGATTTATACTTACACCTATGTGAGATAAGTGTATTGACTATACTTCATGTGTTTAATTTGTGTTATAATTCATGTATTTCTTAGTGGTATTACCTTTGTGGTTTCAGGGTGTCCTACTAATTATTGTTTTACTCACCCCTATATGGGCTTTTTCCGCACGTGTTTTGTCTTGTGTAGATGATCGACACTTTGAAAGAGTCTTAGGTAGACCAGGACTAGGTGGTTATTAGAGTGATCATACATGTGAGGTGTTCTCCAATATCTTTAGACAGTTTTTCTACACCTACCCTTTAGGTAGGGTTTTCTATGGATGAGTTTTAGGAACTTGTATATTCACTTTGGTGGAATTTTCTTTTGGTGGGCTTGTATTCTGGCCCTATTTACTTTCTAGTTTTCCTACTATCATACACTGTGGTTGGTATATTAGTGTATGCATTAATTGTTTACTTAGTGTTTTTATATTTTCTCATTTTGGGATTGAAGATTTGTGGGTGTGTACATGTACTTAGGAAAATGCCTCTCATTTGTGGTATATGCCTACTTGGTGCTAGTCACCAGCCCCTGGCCTATCAGAGGAGGGATTGGGGTAGTCACAGCATGGGCCCCTCTAGGATGGGTCATGACAGAGTGGCATCAGAGGGGGTTACTTCAACCTAATAAACCAAGATTCTGTGAGATTGGTTTGGGGAAATAGTGTTAAGTGTTTCAAGTTCATCTTTCAGACCAGGGACTCCAGTGTTCATACAGCAGCCGACGTATCCATACACCAAGACTCTAAATTATTCTTTTTTAATTGGTAAATTAAAACACTAGTTATAGGTACAATAAATGGTACATGCATCATATAGTATTTTGAGTGTGTTATCATGTCCTTCTTGAGTCATCTCACCATGTATACTCTATTGACTATGGTACATCTTGATCTATTTCAAGATGCATCCACACAGACAGCTAGCTAGGATTCTAATGCATGATCATGAGGATGATCCACCTAGTGATGAGGCATTGGTACAGGGACCAGTACTAGAGATAGCACCCTTGGGTGGTGTACCAGTGATACCACCACCCATAGATAAGTAGTTACTACCATCTCTACCGATAGAGGATGTACACAGGCTGAGTGTGTTGCATGAGTTCTATAGGTATTGGCCTACTAGGTTTATGGGTGATCCAGACCCCCAAATAGATGAGGATTGGCTGGAGGTAGATACATGTTTCTTCTGCCTTGTGAGGATGCCTTCCGACCAGATGGTAGTTCTAGATGCAAGCCTTCTTCAGGGCTCAGCGGGGTGATGGTGTAGCTTAGTGATCCAGACGCATAACAAGACGACTCTCTCTTGGCCATACTTTGAGCATATCTTCAGGGAGGATTTCTATTCAATGACTCTACACTCAATGCATATACAGGATCTTCTGTATCTACATCAGGGTAGTCATACAAAATTTTAGTAATCAGTGAGATTTACAGATCTTTCTTGCTACTCCATGAATATGGTGCAGGGCCTATTCTTAAGGACCCGAACCTTTGAGCATGGGTTCTGGAAGATTAGGGAATCCATGATATCCTTGAGCATCCCTACATATGATTGGGTACTGGAGCGAGCCCTATTAGTGGAGAGCTTCCTGGTGGAGTAGACACCGGTAGTGGGAGATACCAGCAGGCACCAGACAGCTGAGTCTTCAGTGGTGGGTAGCCGACAACAGACGCATTAAGCACTCTAGGGGACAACCCCAGGATATGGGATTAGCAGTGTAGGGATCTCAGAGAAAAGTTATTCAGTTGAAGGATAGGTTGTGTCACATGTGCGGTGGTTGGAGACACATGGCTCGAGATTTCCTAACTCTCCATGCGGATGACCAGAAAATGGTCAAGGGACTGCCAAGGCAGAGGAGGAGGTAAGAGAAGGGTGGTCCACAGGGCGGTGGGAGTGTTAGAGGATTAAGTAGAGTAGAAGGTGGTGGGAAGAGGTTCGATGTACTACCACCACCACCCCTAGGTGTTCCACCATGGGCTCAGAGAGCTAGTTGATAGGGATGAGGAAAACATCAGGTGATTGAGTCTTATGACCTGAGTGATCCAGAGATTATTAGATGTACAATTTGTATCTTTTCCACCCTATTTGCGGTTTTGATAGACGTATGTGTTTGTCACTCTTTTCACACCAAGACCCTTGTTCGAGACTCATATATTCTAGTAGAACTTTTGACTCAATTCCTATGCTTAGAGACTCTAATGGGGGAATATTCTACCATCAAACACTGGTACCGATAGTGTGCCCTTACTCTAGAGGTTAGAGTTTCAGTTGGGATCTATTGGTGGCATCGTTGAGGCCTTACGACGTCATTCTTGGTATGGACTGGTTATCTAGATTTCATACCCAAATTGACTATTTTTGGTGCAGAGTGCGGTGTGTCCAAAGATATGGGACAAGGTTTTATTTTTTTTTGAAAAAAGGAAACACATACATTGTAGGACAGACTCACTCATAGTAGGGTGTAGTCGATTACTCTCCAGTTGACTAGACTCACCCTCCGTATGGTGGATGATAGGAATCTGTAGTTTCCTGTAGTGGTGGTGGAGTATGAGAAAGTCCTTCCTAAGGATTTCCTTGGATTACCTTCCTATAGGGAGGTAGACTTTTGCATTGACATGTACCCTGGTATGGTACTGATATCTACACATGCATATCAGATGGCTCATGTGGAGCTTCGTGAGTTGAAGGTACAACTGGAGGACTTGCAGAGGAAGGGCTTTGTGAGACCCAGTGTTTCACCTTGGGAGGCCCCAGTTTTTTTTCTAATAAGTCAGATAGGAGATTGAGATTATGTGTGGAATTTTAGTGCCTAAAATAGGTTAACATGAAGAATAAGTATCCACTACCTAGGATTGATGACCTCTTTGATCAGCTGAAGGGATCGAGGTAGTTTTCAAAGATAGACCTCAGCTTTGGCTATAACCGGATTTGTGTACAGGATGAGGATGTACCAAAGACAACCTTCAGATGTTAGTACAGACACTACGAGTACTTAGTGATGGAGTTTGGTGTGATGGATGCCCCAGAAGTGTTCATGCAACTCATGAATAGCATCTTCTATCCTTACTTAGACCAGTTTTCTGTGGTCTTCATTGATGAAATCCTAGTGTACTTAGTAGCCTAGGAGGATCATGTTATACACTTTAGGATGGTCCTAGACACACTCCAAGAGAACCATCTTTATGGGAAGCTCTCAAAGTTTCAGTTTTGGATTTGGGAGGTCAAATTTCTGGGACAAGTCATTTTATATGCTTGAGTTGTAGTTGATCCGATGAATATTGAAGTGGTGCTTTCTTGGGAGCCACTCAAGAGTGTTACTGAGGTTTGGAGTTTCTTGAGTTTGGATGGGTACTATCGGAGGTTTGTACCATACTTTTCCAGAGTAGAAGCACCCTTAATGACCTTGACATGGAAGGGGTGGACTTTCGTGTGGATAGAGAAGTTCTAGCAGTGTTTTCAGTAGTTGAGGTAGAGGTCGACGATTGCTCCTATCTTGAGATTACCGGAGGAGGGTTTTGAGTATGTAGTGTTTCGTGATGCATCAGGGACTGATCTTGGTTGTGTCTTAATTTAGGTTCAAGTGGTGATTGCATATGGTTCATGCCAGTTGAGGAAGCATGAGCAGAACTATGTGACCCATGATCTTGAGCTTGCAGTGGTAGTCTTCACAATGAAGATGTGGTGATACTACCTGATGAGTGAATGGTTTACCTTATACTCTAACCACAATATTTTTAAATATATATTATCTCATAAGGAACTGAACTTGAGATAGAGACGATGGCTAGAGTTCCTCTAGGACTATGAATTTGAGATTGTCTATACGCCTAGGAAGGGAAATGTAGTGGAAGACACTTTCAGTAGGAGATACAACTTGAATTTGCTGAGTGAAACGTTAGAGAAGTTGGGTCAACAAGGTTTTCCTTATGACTTTTTCCATTCCTTATTATTTTGAAAATCACAAACACCTTATACTTAATAAAATCTATATTTTACTCATATAAGATAAATTTCCTTTCAAAAAGGAATTTACCCCTACCATGATTTCATTGTTCATATCAATATTTTTCCTTAAGTATAAAAATAGAATTCATATCTAAAACTTTGGAATCATATAATAATTAGATTTGAAGCATTCTGTTTTAGGATCCGGATTCTGGATACGAACTCTCATGAAGCTCCACTACGAATTCTGGATACGAACTCTCATGAAGTTCCACTCCGAAATCTGGATACGAACTCTCATTAAGTTCCACTCCGAAATCTAGATACGAACTCTCATGAAGTTCCACTCTAAATTCTGGATACGAACTCTCATGAAGTTCCACTCTGAATTATGGATACGAACTCTCATGTAGTTCGACTCCAAATTCTGATTACAAACTTATCTAAGTTCTGACTCCGAGTTATCTGAATTCATAATCCGAACTCTTATGAGTTCTAACTCCAAATTCCCATGAACTCTGACTCCAAACTTTGTAATTTCTGGTTCCGAATTTTGATGAAACCAGACTCCAAATTTCCTTGAAATTCAGACTCCGGATTTCTATAGAATTCAGGTTCTGAATTCCTAAAAAACAGAATCCGAATATCTCTTTATTATAGACTCTGAATTCCATTTTGGTTAGACTACAAACTTTTATTTTCTTACATTCTGAACTTCAGTTTTACTTATGCTTACACTTGTTTCATTATAAAACGATGTTGTACTTTCAGTTATTGACTAACCATTGGTCGAGTGACACGTATACAGGTCCCTCCAAAATTCAAGGAGAAATATGACTGTTGGAGGAGGGAGTCGACCGTTGGAGCTTCGCCTATAAATAGGATCTCATTTGAAAGTTTTTGAGACTTTTGGAATTTTTGGTGATCAGAACCACCTGAAGTGATTTCTAGAGAGAGAGGCTCTTATCAACTCTCAAAGCTTCGTGCAGAAAGTTTGAACAGTTTGTTCAAACTTTTCCTTGTGTAGACTTGCTTCATGCGACTCCGATTATTGTTGATTACAATCGAGGGCTTCTGGGGATAGGAAGACAGAGGTTCCAACACCTTGAAGTTGAGGGCTTCCTTGCTAAGGAATACAGAGGTGCCGACTACCTGATAGTTGAGGGCTTGCGGGAATAGCAAGATAGACTCTGATCTTCGTATTGAGGGCTTACCCTGGTGTGGGTAAGACATAATTTCTTGAAAGTATAAATCAAGGGACCTCTTATCCAAGGTTTTTGGATACCCTTCTCTTTGGGTTGAAAGAGTTATTGTTTGTTACTTGTAGTTTTACTACTTTGTTTTTTCGCTGCATTTTGTATTGTTAAGGAAAGTATAAATTTCTTATACTTCCTTACTTGTACTATGATTTAGTTAGATTCTATAGTCTTTAAGGTAGAATCTTAGTTGGTGTAAAATTTTGTTAAGTTTCATTTCCGAAATCACTTTTCCGGAATCAAGCAAGTCTTTAGAACTTAGTGTTGTTGTGAATTTTGGTTATCCAAAATTTCCTAAGGGAATTTTTTTTAAAGTATACAATTCACCCCCCCCCCCCCTCTTGTATTTGTATCTCATTGTAATTATTTGATCCTACATTTGTTATTATAGAGTATATCATACTCAGTCATACCATCCTAACAATTGGTATTATAGGACTTGGTTCAATCTGAATTAATCTCACGATTAGATTCAGAAGATTTTTTTTAACATTCATAATTAATCTTTCGGATTCATATTTTCATATTCATACTTTTAAAAATCTATTTTTCGAAATCATAGTTCAGATTCACTTTTTTATTAGAGATACAATTTTTCTTTCTTAGAATATTTTCTCTTGTTTACAAACTTATACTTCTAACAAGTTTGTGTGCCAAAGTTTTTCCTAAGGATGGCAGGTTTAAATGTTGGTTCTATCGATAACCTAAATCCTATTAGACCACCAATCTTTGATGGTAATGATTATGAATATTAGAGAGATTATATGAATACTTTCATTATCAATACTGGGGTAGATAACTTTGTCTTGATTACTGGAGGATATAAAATTCCTGACAAGGAAGTAAGTGCTTTTACTAATCAAGAAAAGCATGAATACCAACTCAACTATAAGGTACGCAATAATTTGCTCTGTTCAATGACTAGGAACATATATAGCCAAATTTCTTCTTGTGAAACAGCTAAATGTATATGGAAGAAACTTGAAGTTACACATTTTGGTACATCTAAAGTGATTGAGACTAGAAGATCCATGCTCAGAGCTGAATATCATGGTTTTAATTTTCCTTATGGAGAACCAATTTGTAAGGTGCAACAGAGATTCATGAATATAGTGAATAGCTTACAATCTATGGGAGAGAATAGTCTAGATGATTAATCCCTTGTTGACAAGATTATTAACAACATGTCGAATGAGTGGGAATCAAAGAGAACTGCTATTGATGAAAACAGAAAGGTTACTCAAATTTTTCTTGATGAACTATTTGGAACTTTTCTTCAACATGAGACTAGAATGAAGAGAGATACTGACAACATAAAGAAGAAGAATGGTAATGGTAGTGTTTCTTTTACTACAACTTCAAATCATATGAAAGCTAAGACTCCTGAAAGAATTACTAGATCCAAATCAAAGAAGGTTATTATTCAATCTGAATCTAGTGAGGGTGAAGTCTCAGAAAATGAGTTAGCTAATCTTGCTCGAAGTATGAACAAGATAGATGGACAGAGAAATTTCCAATCCAAGTACAAGAAAAAGGAAAGGAAATATAAGAAATATTCATAGGTCACATGCTATGAATGCAAGAGAGCTGGACACATCAGACCGGATTGTCCCATGCTCAAGAGGAAAGAAAGAAAAGAGAGGCATTCTGAAAGGAACAGAAATAAATATTACAAGTCCAAAGCTAAGAAAGTTCTGAAAGCTAATGACACCTGGAGTGCCAATGGTGGTGACTCTGCAGATGAATCTTCAGATTATGAATCTTCTGGATAGAAGAATCTTGGTCTTATAGCCAGACTACCTATTGATAATCATTTCTTTATGGATAAGGTACACAATTCTGAATCATTGACCAATGTTTCTCTAAATACTAATGATAGTAAATATTATAACTCTTCTAATGAAGAATATTCTTCTGATGAAGAAAATACTTTACCTACCTATGAAGAAGTTTCTAGGTTTACTGAACTTCTTGAGATTGATAACTCAAAACTCATGAAAAATATTGATAAGGAAAACTCTAGGATTACTATTCTTACTAGGGAAATATCATATCTTTCTAAAGATCTTGATAAGAAAAATTCTGATTTTGAAAGTATTTCAAAAAATCTTGAGGAAGTAAGTTCTGAGAAGAATAAACTTTCAACAGATCTTGAAAATGTAATTTCTAAGAAAAATGTTTTCGAGCCTAGCTCTAGCTCAAAATAAGAAGTTTTTGAAGATAAGAACTTAGTTATCAAACTCAAATCTGAAATATTTTCCTTGAGGAAGTGTTTTTCAAACTTTACCCATGGTAAGGAAAAATTTGATAAAATGTATTCACAAATCCGACCTCGAAGGAATACTTCTGGTTTTGGTTATACTAGTTCTAAACTGATTTTTAGTAACAACTACTTTGTTCCTCAAAGTGCCCCATTTTGCACAAAGTGTCAATGTGGTGGTCACTAGACAAAGAATTGTTCTTTAAACAAAACCCAATCTTTAGGATTTCATAAGCCTTATTTTTCTAAGAAGATGTGGGTACCCAAAATTTTACTTTCTAAAATTTCCGGATCCAAGCAAGTCTGGATTCTGAAAAACTAACTTTTTCTTATTTTTAGGAAAATAGGGAAAGTACCAAAAACAATACTTGGTACCTGGATAGTGGGTGTTCTCGTCATATGACTGGTAACAAAAACTATTTTGAAAAGATTATCAAGATGAAAGGAGGAAAAGTAACTTTCGAAGATAATGCTCAAGGAGAAATTATTGGTATAAGTAACATTGTTCTTCTTGGAAAAACTTTGATTTCAAATGTTTTGTTTTTTAAGAGTCTTAAGCACAACCTCATCAGCATAATCCAATTATGTGATGAAGGATACCTTGTGAATTTTAGGAATGATAAGTGCTTAGTACACAATTCCAAGGAAGAATTTATTATTTCTGCCAATAGGCAAGAGAATGTTTACACACTAAACTTAGAAGACCTTAGGAGCCAAGACTTGCCTTGCTTGAGTGCAATGGAAGATCATTCTTGGTTGTGGAATAGGAGGTTAGGACATTATAACTTTAGGAACTTATAAAAACTATCTAAGAAATGTTTAGTTAAGGATCTATCGGATCTTAGATTTGATTCTTCAACAGTTTGTGATCCTTTTCAATATGGAAAGCAACATAAATCAAGTTTTAAATAAATCGGTGAAGTCTCAACAACTGATGCATTACAGCTAGTGCATATGGATCTTTTTGGTCCTACATAAACTAGAAGCATTGGGAGAAAATATTATGTATTTGTTTTGTTTAACGATTACACTATATTTACATGAGTCTATTTTATATCAAATAAGTCTGAAGCTTTTTCTTATTTAAAAAGTTTTAGAGCCCAAGTAAAAAATGAGAAAAACCATCCATTGAAAACTATTCATAGTGATCATGGAGGATAATTTCAAAATTCTGATTTTGAAACTTTTTGTAGTAAAAAAGATATTACTCACAACTTCTCAGCACCCAGAACACCTCAACAAAATGGATTTGTTAAAATAAGAAATATAATTCTTCAAGAGATAACTAGAATGATGTTGAGTGAGTATTCTGTAGCCAAAAATTTTTGGGCTGAAGCTGTAAGTACTGCTTATTATAATATAAATCAAGTTTTGATTAGACCTTTTCTTAATAAAACTCCTTATGAGTTATGGAATGGTAGAAAACCTAGACTTTCCTACTTTAAGGTTTTTGGATGCAAGGTATTCATTCTGAATACTAAAGATAATTTACACAAATTCGCACCAAAATCTGATGAAGGTATTTTCTTAGACTACTCCACAACTTCTAAGGCTTATAGAGTTTTTAACAAAAACACTTGCACTGTTGAAGAGACAGTACATTTCAAATTTGATGAAACTGATCCCTTTGTTTTCAAACAACCCCAACCTACATCTTCAGATGTGTCTTCAAAAACTAATTATCAACCTATGATGAAAAACCCTTTTGATAAGGAAAATTTTCAAGAATATGCTTTTGAAACATTTACCCCAGAATATTTTCTACCCTATGTTGATGAACAAGTTTTACAAAACCCAAATCAGTCATTTCTAAAGAATATCCCAGCTATGGTATCATTGGTGATGTGAATCAACCTGTAAGGACTAGAAGTTTCTTAAGAAATGAAGTAGAACATCTAGCATTCCTTTCCCAATTAGAACCAAAAATCACTAATGAAGATTTAGGTGATGATGAATGGATTAAATCCATGCAAGATGAACTAAATGAATTCAAAAGGAATAAAGTTTGGACCTTGGTTGAAAGACCTAAGGAAACTTCTGTTATTGGAGTAAAATGGGTCTTCAGAAATAAGTGTGATGAAAATGGAATCATCGTAAGAAATAAAGCTAGATTAGTTGCTAAAGTATATAATCAACAAGAGGAAATAGACTATGAAGAAACCTATGCTTCAGTATCTATACTTGAATCTATTCGTATTTTACTTGCCTTTGTAGAATTTTTCAATTTCAAACTTTTTCAAAAGGATGTGAAATGTGATTTACTTAATGGTTATGTTCAAGAGGAAGTTTTTGTTGAAAAACCTCCTGTCTTTGAAGACACAAAACATCCTAAACATGTTTTCAGACTTACCAAATCTTTGTATGGCCTTAAACAAGCCCCACAAGTTTGGTATGATAGACTTACAGGATTATTTATTCAAAATAACTATGTTAAGGGAAATGAAAATCCAACCCTTTTTATAAATAAAGATAAGAAAAATGTTTTAATTGTTCAAATTTATGTTGATGACATTATATTTGGTTAAACTCAGCAATATTTAACTGATTCCTTTACGGATCTAATGAAATCTGAGTTTGAAATGAGTGTGATGGGTCAATTAACATTTTTCCTTGGTTTTCAAATTTCTCAAAAACCAGAAGGAATATATATATCTCAACATAATTATATTAAAGATATTCTTAAAAAGTATGGATATGACAACAATAAAAGTATTAGTACTCCCATTGGTGCCTCAAATACATTTGATCTTGATGAAGCTGGGAAACCAGTGGATCAAACATCTTTCAGAGGTATGATAGGAAGCTTAATA
Organism: Viscum album; assembly: GCA_963277665.1. Classification (NCBI taxonomy): domain Eukaryota; kingdom Viridiplantae; phylum Streptophyta; class Magnoliopsida; order Santalales; family Viscaceae; genus Viscum; species Viscum album. The sequence goes on from OY728135.1 coordinate 1,761,421,134, forward strand.
TACTTAATAGCTAGTCTTCCCGACTTGATGTTTTCAGTATTCTTATGTGCAAGATATCAATCCAATCCTAAGGAATCTCATTTAAAGGCAGTGAAAATAATTTTTCGCTACATAAAGGGAACCATGGATTTAGGAATCTTTTATACTTCTGGAAATGATTTTGTTTTAAAAAGATTTTCATATTCTGAATTTGGTGGGTGTAGGATGGATAGAAAGAGTACATCTGGAACTTGTCATTTCTTAGGAGATTCATTAGTTTCTTGTTCATGCAATAAGCAACACTCTGTATCACTTTCCACTACTGAATCTAAATATGTAGTAGCTGGAAGTTGTTGTGCTTAAGTGTTGTGGATGAAACACATACTCGCATACTATGGCTTGAGTTTTACTAAGAAACAAATTTTTTTTGATAACACAAGCGCCATTTCTCTTAGTAAAAACCCTACACATCACTCTCATGAAAAGCACATAGATATTAGGCATCACTTTCTTAGGGATCACACACTAAAAGGAGATATCATTCTTCAATTTATCAGAATGCAAGATCAACTTGCTGAAATTTTCAAAAAATCTTTACCCTTCGATAGATTTGAATACATTAAACAGAAGTTAGGAATGATAATCGTGAGGTAATCTTCCTTCATTAACTTCTTGTTGAACAATTCTCCTTACAGTAATAAACTCCTTTTCATAGGGGGAGTACATTTGTTTGTTATCCTTTCAAAAAATTTCGTAGTGAGCCTTTCAAAATTTTTCATAATGAGCCTTTCAAAAAATTTTGTAATGAGCCTTTCAAAAATTTTAATAATGAGTCTTTCAAAAAAATTCGAAATGAGCCTTTCAAAATTTTCATAAGGAATTTTTCGTACTGAAAATTTTTGTAATGAAGTTTTCATACTGGAAATTTTCATAATGAAGTTTTCATACTGGAAATTTTCGTAATGAAGTTTTCATACTGAAAATTTTTGTAATGAAGTTTTCGTACTGGAAATTTTCGTAATGAAGTTTTCATACTGGAAATTTTTGTAATGAAGTTTTTGTACTAGAAATTTTCGTAATAAAGTTTTCGTACTGGAAATTTTTATAATGAGAATTTTCAGAATGAGAATTTTTGGAATGAGAATTTTTATAATGAGAATTTTTGTAATAAGAATTTTCATAATGAGAATTTTCATAATGAGAATTTTGGTAATGAGAATTTTTGTAATGGAAATTTTCGTACTCATACTTTTCGTACTAGAGTTTTTCTACTCAAAGTTTTTGCAATAAAATTTTCAACTTTATGTTTTTTGTAGTGATTTTTTTTCGTAGTAAGTTTTTCGTAGTGAAATTTTCTTCAAAAAAAATATCACCTATTAGGAATAAACTTCCTAGCCAATCCTAAAGGTATGAATTCCTTACTTAAGTTTTCGTAATTGTTTTTAGTTGCTGGTAGTTTCTTTTTCTTATAAAATTTCTCGGATTCGTTTCTTCTTAAATCCAAATATTTTTGTTAAAACCTCAAAAGATCGGATTCAAGATTTCCTTGCGGGTATGTTTTCAACCGTCAGATCTGGGCAAAGAGTTTTTCAACCGTTAGATTGGTTTTGGAAGTTCAAATGTCACCACCATCGCCTATATAAAGGGGACCCCCGATGGTTGTCCCACATCGTTTTCAAAGCCATCGCGTGTTGAAGCTCTGCCTCAGTTCTTAAAGCCCGTTCCGAATCTTTCAGTTCTCCTCCATTCCGAATGTCTGTAGAAGCCACTTCCCAAGATATGTCTTCTATGAAGCCAATCTCAAATTGGTTAGTCTACAGGGAAAGGTTGGTCCATCTGAACTTTTTCAGTAAGTTTGATTCTCTAATTTATAAGAATATCAAACTCAATGGGTGGGAAGATTTCTTCGTATCGAAACCATGGGATCAGCATGTTGTTTATAAAGATTTTCTTGTAGAATTTTACGAGTCTATTTCCTTCTATGAAGAAGATGGCAGAGAAAAATTCTCCTTTAAGAGCTATGGAAAGACTTACAAGCTCTCTTACACCAAGGCTTAAAGCTTGGTGGGCTTATCATACGATGTTGAAGCCGAATTTTGTTCACATAAGCTAACATATGTGCAAGGAAGTTTTAGAAAAGTGAGGGCAATGGAATGCCTTGGACTCAGAGATGATAAAACAGCAAAGATTTCTCATCTCTCCACCAACTACCGAATTCTGTAGTTGTGGGTTCAAGGGTTTTTCATTCCGAGAAGAGGTGACAAGGATAACCTAAAGAAAAGTGATATTTACATCTTGGATTTCTTGGTAAATCTAAGAAAGATCAATCTGATGAGGCACGTTCTTATTACAGTTCAGAACATCAAGAATGGCACTTTGAAAGCTCAAATTATTATGTGTCCTTCTCTTCTCTCCAAACTTATTATTTGGTGGCTTGATTCTTTCAATATTGCTTGCACCTCCAAGCCAAGAAATTTTAAGGTGATGCTGATAAGTGATGACACCTTAAAGAGGATGAAATCCAGTTTTTCAATAGAGTCAAGTGAGTTTTACGATCTTCCAGAGGAGGAGGCAGAAGCAGTTCCGGAAAATGTGGAGAAAGTTGAACTAGTGAAGAAGGTTTGTAAGAAGAGTAAATTAAAAGAAGTGGTAGTTGATAAAAAGACCCCTAAAGCTAAGAAAACCTTATCCGCACCTCCCAAGATGAAGAAACAGAAAGCATATCTAGATGAGGTGGTTTCTAAATGGAGGGAAGATAAGTACAAAAGGAAAGAAGGGGAACCTCAGTTCGGATTGGACCCTGCTGAAGCTAAATCCTTAAGAGAGAAGACTGCTGAATACCTTGAGAATTTAAAAAAAGAGAAGAAGATGAAGAAGAATATGTCTAAAGATGAAGTTGTACAATCCCTTTTGATAGACACAGAAGTAGCTTTTGAGAAGATTCACGTACCAGAAACTTTTGTTGTCCAACCATTACCGGAGAACCTTGGAAAGAACTACTTCACTCTGGAAAAACCTAAAGAGAAAGAAGTTTTTGAAAGAGTAGAAGAACATGAGGAATTAGAAGAAGAATAATTAGTAGAAGAAGAAGACAGTGGTGATCTAGATAACTTGATTAAACAAGTTGAGGATTATCAATAGAAGGCAAACCCATCAGAAAAACTACAACTCCAAACTTCTGAGGCTGAGTCCTCAAAGCTTGTCACTCCGGGAAAGGGAGACGAGAAAGATGGTAAGAAAGATGATGAAAAGGAATAAGAGAAATAAAGTGAATTATTTGAGTAAGAAACCTATGATAAGCACTTTCTTGAAGAAGGATAAGAAAAGGATAAACCTGATGAAGACAAAATTGTTCAACTATCTGAAAGTGAGGAAGAATCTTCTGATGAAGAACTCATTCTGAAAGTTGATAAGGGTAAGAAAGTGCTTATGGAAACCCCAATAAAAGATATCATAAGGAAGAAGCATGTTGGTGGATCTTCTAAAAGAATGTTGGTGGAAATTGAAGAAGAACAATCCCCAAGCAAGGTGTTTGATTCGGAATCATTAGCACTGGGACATGATTTTTTTGTTGAGTCTTTGAAGAAATTGGTGGATACAATTCTGATATTTCCAACCATATACTTCATATTCCAGATTCTTCAACACATCTTAAATCAAAAATTATAATCTGTATCCATGGTGATGGATAAGTGTGTGAAGATTGAGGCTGAGCATAGAAATTTTCTCATCAATTATGATGTTCACAGAAAATCATGCAGCAAAACCACTCTATGGTTAAATAAAATTGATGATGACATGGAAGAGATTGATCAATTTTAGAATTATGTAAAAGAATATTTTGACACCGAGGATGCCAAGATGAAGAATCTTTAGTATAAGCTGACCCTTGAGCAAAATTCTTGGAATCAACAGGTGAAGGATCTGAATGGGAAGCTTATCTCAGTTGATCAAAGCTGGAAAGGGGAAAGGGATCTCCAGATTGAGATTGAAGAAAATCTTGTGAAGTAGGATGAAATTCTTAAGGCACAGTCTGAGGCTCTGAAGGCTCAAGATGAAAGGATTAAAGCCTTAGAAAAGCAAGCTGAGGAGGACCATAAAGACTTGAAGAATCCGAAAACCCTTTTGAAGAAGTTAATCCCCAAGGAAAAGGAAGACAAATAGACCAATCCGATTTTTTGTTGTAATGTCTTTCCTTGTGAAAATCTTTTCAATCCTAATAAAAAATTTGGTTTCTTGTGTTGTTTGTATGTATTTACTAATGTTTTAGGTACTTTATTGTTTTTCCATTCCCTAAATTCTTTTTGAAAATCACAAAGGGGGAGAAGGAAAAATAACTACTCAACAAAAGGGGGAGAAGGAAAATCTAAAAGGGAGAAGAAAAATTTCTAAGTAAAGAAGAACTATCCCTAAGTAAGGGGGAGCTTATCTAAGGATGAGTTTCTCATTATGAAGTTTTTCATTCCGATGATAATGAAAACTCAATTCCAGAAATCTAGAATACAATCCTTAGAGTTTCAAAGCCTAAGGGGGAGTTATTCGTATTCACCATTATCCATAAACAAAGGGAGGTAATCTTTAATTTCATAGTCTAGAAAAAAAATTTTAAGTCCTTATATTCTTTTTTGAAAGGTTTTTTGTGCTTTCCAAAAAGGGGGATACGGTTGAGTCAATAGGGTTTTCCTTATGACTTTTTCCATTCCTTCTTATTTTGAAAATCACAAACACCTTATACTTAAGCAAATATATATTTTACTTATATAATAAAAATTTCCTTTCAAAAAGGAATTTACCCCTACCATGATTTCATTGTTCATATCAATATTTTTATTAAGTATAAAAATCAGATTCATATCTAAAACTTCGGAATCATATAATACTTAGATATGAAGCATTATGTTTTAGGATCCGAATTCTGGATACGAACTCTCAGAAAGTTCCACTCCGAATTATGGATACGAACTCTCATGAAGTTCCACTCCGAAATCTGGATACGAACTCTCATGAAGTTCCACTCCGAAATCTGGATACGAACTCTCATGAAGTTCCACTCCGAATTCTAGATACGAACTATCATGAAGTTCCACTCTGAATTCTGGATACGAACTCTCATGAAGTTCCACTCTGAATTATGGATACGAACTCTCATGTAGTTCAACTCCAAATTCTGATTATGAACTTATCTAAGTTCTGACTCCGAGTTCTCTGAATTCAGACTCTGAACTCTTATGAGTTATAACTCCGAATTCCCATGAACTCTGACTCCGGACTTTGTAAGTTCTGGTTCTGAATTCTAATGAAACTAGACTCTAAATTTCCTTGAAATTCAGACTCCTAATTTCTACATAATTCAGGTTCTAAATTCCCACAAAACAGAATCCGAATATCTCTTTATTATATACTCTGAATTCCATTTTGGTTAGACTCTGAACTTTTATTTTCTTACATTTCAAACTTTAGTTTTACTTATGCTTACACTTGTTTCATTATAAAATGATGTCGTGCTTTCAGTTATTGACTAACCATTGGTTGAGTGACACATGTACAGGTCCCTCCAAAATTCAAGGAGAAATATGACTGTTGGAGGAGGGAGTCGACTGTTGGAGCTTCGCCTATAAATATAAGCTCATTTGAAAGTGTTCGAGACTTTTGGAATTTTTGGTGATCAGAACTTCCTGAAGTGATTTCTAGAGAGACAGGCTCTTATCAACTCTCAAAGCTTTGTGCAGAAAGTTTTAACAGCTTGTTCAAACTTTGCCTTGTGCAGACTTGCTTTGTGCGACTCTGATTTTTTCTAATTACAATCGAGTGCTTCCGAGGATAGGAAGACAGAGGTTCCAACACCTTGAAGTTGATGGCTTATTTTCTAAGGAAGACAGAGGTGCCAACTACCTGATAGTTGAGGGCTTGAGAGGATAGCAAGACGGACTCTGATCTTCATATCGAGGTCTTACCCTGGTGTGGGTAAGACAGACTTTCTTGAAAGTTTAAATCAAGGGACCTCTTATCCAGGGTTGTTGGATACCCTTCTCTTTGGGTTAAAAGATTTATTGTTTGTTACTTGTAGTTTTACTACTTTGTTTTTCCACTGAATTTTTTATTGTAAAGGAAAGTATAACTTTCTTAAATTTCCTTACTTGTACTCAGATTTAGTTAGATTCTATACGCTTTAAGGTAGAATCTTAGTTGGTGTAAACTTTTGTTAAGTTTCATTTCCGGAATCACTTTTCTGGAATCAAGCAAGTCTTTAGAACTCAGAGGTGTTGTGAATTTTGGTTATCCAAAATTTCCTAAGGGAATTTTTTTTAAAGTATACAATTCACCCCCCCCCTCTTGTATTTTTATCTCATTGTACTTATTCGATCCTACTTTTGGTATTATATAGTATATTAAACTCATTCATACCATCCTAACAAGAGCATTTGGATGTGTTACAGATATTTTTTTTGTATGGAGATGGAGCAGCTTACCTCCAGTTGATGGTTTTCACCCCTCCACTCTTATAGTGAGTCAGGGAGGCACAGCTCAGAGACATCGACTGTGAGACTTTACGTGCTCAAATTTCTATAGGGCATTCCCCTGATGGAAATTTGAAAGTTATGTATCACATCGTTCTCTTCAGAGGGTTCATAGTAGTACCAGTGACATTGCGGGAGGAGGTCATGAGGGAGTTTCACACTTTCCCTTTGGCGGTAAATCCATTAGTGGAAAAGATGTTTCAAGACCTCTAAAATCAGTTCTGGTGGTCGGGGATAAATAAGGAAGTGTAAGAGTTCATTTATAGATGCCTCACTTACCAGTAAGTGAATGTTGATCACTAGGTTCTGGTGGGTTTGACCCAACCACTTGAGGTTCCAAAGTGAAAGTGGGATGGGATATCGATGGACTTCATGACAGGATTACCATGAACGTCTAGGGTATATGATACCATCTGGTTGATCATTGATCAACTCACCAAGTTCTCTCACTTCCTACCGATTCATGATAAGAGTTTAGTAGAGATCTTGGGACGCCGCTACATGCAGGAGATAGTTCGGCTTCACAGAGTGTCATTGATGATCATTTTAGACCATGATTATTGTTTCACATCTCGGTTGTGGGAGGGATTGTAGGAGGAATTTGGGACTCAGTTTCACTTGAGAATGATGTTTCATCCTCATATGGATGGCTAGATGAAGAGGATCATCCAGGTTCTTGAGGACATGTTATGTGCTTGCATCCAAGATATTGTCTGTAGTTGGGAGGATCACCTACCACTGGTGGAGTTTGCGTACAATAATAGTTATCAATCCTCCTTTGGTATGGAACTATTTGAGGCCTTATATGGGTGACCATGAAGGTCACCAATATGCTGGACTAACCCAAGGGAGTCGGAACTCATGGGTCCAGAGTTGGTATGGGCTACCACTAAGAAGGTGTAGATCATCCATGAGTGGATAAGGACTAAATAGAGCTGACGGAATTTGTATGCTGATAGGAGTTAGAGGACTCTATAGTTTGGGGAGGGAGACCATGTGTTCCTTCAGGTCTCCTCTCGACAGGGATTATAGAGATTAGTTCGGGGTGATAAGTTGTCTCTAAGATACGTCGGCCCTTTTTAGATTATGGGAAGAGTTGGAGAGGTGGTGTACCGCCTATATCTATCCCCATAGTTGCATCGGGTTCATGATGTATTCTGCGTGTCGCAGTTGAGGAGGTACGTGCATGATCCATTTCACATCATTGACTGGGGAGATCTGGACATTGACGATGGGGATACTTTTGTGGAGTACCTGATGGATATCAAGGATCGATAGGATTGGATCCTTCATGGATAGTTGATTCCTATAGTGCATGTTTGGTGGTAGCACAGGAATCTCCATGAGAGCACTTGGGATCGGGAGGCTCAGATTCGCGCTTAGTACACTCATATTTTTGTTGATTAGCCCCTGTTTTGGATTTCAAGGATGTAAATACCTAATTTTGGGAGAATTTAATGACTTGTATTTTATTTTGTTTTATTTTAGTAAATTAATTCAGAAACTTTTGAGACCAAGCACCGAGACAACATGAGATTCTGAGGCCTGATGTTCTCGTAATGATATAGTGAAAAATGGTAAGTTTTTAACAAAGTGTATGGGAGGTTTCTTCTTTAAATGGGAATAACTTCTAAACAGGTGCCCATATTAGATATATGAGGGTGTCATTTCATTCAGAGTTGTGACTTTACCTTATACAGGGCCTAACATCGACCGGAGAAGGTCGACTGTGAAAGTTAGAAATTGGACATAACCGTCATTAAAATATTTTCAATAAAATATTTTATTGGACGCAGTGGAGTTTTCTTTTTAATGAAACCTTTTTCAGGAATGCAGGGTTATCACCATAACCCAATAATTCCTCTAAGGCATGGAAGAAAACTCTCTCAATGATGAACGTTGGCAGATTGAGGATTGACAATGATACGAACCCCCATTCTTCACCAATGACTGATCCAACCATGAGGTAGGGCGTTTAAACTCTTCATGATTTTTCTTCCCCATTCATATATTCAAATGAAGAATGTGGACCAACCCATAAACATGTTGATCTGTGGTTTTTCTGTTATTACAGGATGGATAAATTGTTGCAGGGTTTTAAAAGGGAGATAGATCTTTGTGATTATCTATTCTTGTTCTTTGTTAAACCTTCTAGCATGAACAGATCAAGGCCAACATGAAGAAGGCTAAGATCCATTCTTCAGGAATTCTTTGTGCCTTAACTCTCTCCCTCAACCTCTTGAATTATTTTCATGTTCTTTGCATGTTCTTTTCTTTCTCCCTATGCCTTTGAACCCTATAAGAGCAATCGGAATTGAGGAACAATTTTATGATGAAATAACGAAGGTGTGACAGTAGTGGAAGGCGATGGCGGCATAGGGAAAAAGTATCGTAAGGCCGTGGTGACCAATGGAGAAAGCTCTGGTCAGTTCAGGTGGAGCGTGGTAGGGCAAGGCCACCGATGGGGTGGCTAGCGGTGGAGGAAGCACTAGCCTAGAAAAGGAGGTCAGGCTAGGTAGAGCACAGCAGGACAGGAAGCCGGTAGGGTGGATGGAATTGGGACATTGTCCAGGAGGGACAGTGTAAGAGGAAGCCCGCAGTGGTGGAGGCCTTGGGTGGAGACCAGGGGTTGTTGCAATAGGTCATAGTGGTGGCAGCAGGATGCGACTTAGAGCTACATAGAGTGAAGGAGGAAAACATGTGGCGGCCATGGACCAGTAGGGTGTGACGTAGAAGCCACACGGTCAGGGAAGACTGCATGGACTAGGGGGAAAGTCCAGGGTGGGCCACGTTCGGCAGAGTAAATTGGCCCGTAGTGCAGGCTGAGCCGGTTCGGGCTGGGCCGAACCAGTTCAGGTTGGGTTGGGTCGGACGATGAGTCAGGTTGGGTCCAGGGGGTCGAATCAAACCCGGACCAGACCCAGGTTGGACCTTCTTAGAAAAATTGTCGTAACTTTCAAAATGTGTGTTTGTCTGATGAGATGTTTTTGGAATTTAGACCCTTGTGATGATAATTTCATTTTGAGATAATCTAAGAAAGTTTTGTGGATAATGGTTTAGGACCTAATATCTTGAGGAGTAGGTTCGCCCGAAACAAGAACACTATGAGAGATATCTTGTGGCTGACTATTACTATGTAATATTGGTGACTACATGACTTGGGGGTTGCAAGACCCATCAACATCCTATGCACCATAAATGAACCTTTCTCCATCAATTCTCTATGTACCCTCGACGCTTCATGCGCCATCGATTCTCCATGTGTCATCGACGCCTCAGGCACCATCGATGCTTCAGGTGCCATCAATGATTAATGCACCATTGACACTCCGTGTGTCATCATTAATCCATGTGTCGTCGACACTCCATGCACCATCGACACATTGTGCACCGTCGACACTTCTAGTGTCATAGAGACCGAGATATCTATGGACTACAGCTGGAAATCCTTCTCTTTGTGTTATAGACTTATGCCTATGTGAGCTGACCGTATTGAATATACTTCATGTGTTTCCTTTTTGGTATACTTCATGTATTTCTTAGTGGTATTACCTTTTTGTTTTTAGGTTTTCCTGCAGACTATTGTTTTACTCACCCTTGCACGGGCTTTTCCTACACGTGTCGTGTCTTGTGTAGACGATCAACACTTTGACGGAGTCCTAGGTGGACCAGGACCAAGTGGTACTTAGAGTGATAATATAGGCGAGATGTAATCCTACAGCTTCAAAAATATTTCCTACACCTACCCTTCAGGTAGGGTTTTCTACAGATGAGTTTCAAAAACTTGTGCATTCACTTTGGCCGACTTTTCTTTTGGTGGGCTTGTATTCTGGCCATGTTTACTTTCCAGCTTTCCTACTATCATACTCTATGGTTGGTATCTTAGTGTATACATGAATTGTTTACTTAGTTTTTTTACATTTCAGAATTTTGGGCTTGGATATTATTGTGTGTGTATAGGTACTTAGGCAAATACCTTCCATTTTTGGGATATTCCTACTTGATACTAGTTGTCGGCCTCTGGCCAATCGGAGGTGGGCTTGGGGTAGTCACAGTACGGGCCCATCTGGGATGGATTGTGACATCATCCAAATGGAATGATAACTCCAATACCTTAAATATACTGTAATTTTATTATTTTTATGGAATAATTCATCATCAATTCTTTCCCCTCTCCTTTTGTTCAAAAAAATGAAAACATCGTTCGTGATGTGTTAATTTATCACATTCAAGGATGACAGGTTTTCAATTTCTATTACCATCTTCAAGGCAGGACATGAAACCATTTGTATGGTTGAAAAAGATTATAAAATATGTATTATATATTATGTAATTATTTAGAATCATTGTATATAAATGATATTAAATAATAGAACAAAACTAGTTCATTGTGATCGAAAAACTGCTAAAATTAATCTAAACAATTATCATTAACATGTTATCTAATGATTCATCCTCATATATGGAAACAAAATAATATATAAGACAAATTAAACTTATTTATTTTTATTAATAACATTTAATTTCAATTCTGGAGAATTATAACCATTCTACATGAACTTTCATACTCATATACAAGTGAACTGATCATGAAAACCAAGAAAATGAACACTACTGAATGGTGAAATTAAACTCTATAACTCATAGAAAATCCCATAAATGATCTTAATAAAACTATAATGAATAAAATTAATGTATTAAAGTTTTTTTATTTTTAAATTAATTAATTTTATTTTATTATTTAGGACATTAAGATCAAGTGTAGAACACTTTTAGTATATGGTAAGGGATCATTTCTAAACCTCTATTTTCCCTTCTAGTTACACTTTCTCTTGGTTTACCCCAATGTAAATATTATTTATTTTTATATATTTCTTCTAAATCCTATTTATATGTTCTAAACTCATGTAACCAAATCATTACATCCTTCTTTCATGGGAAAATATATGTTTTAATAAGGTTTCCTTCTCAATTCTTCCAAATAAGCAAACCCAATTCATGGGAACTACTCGATTTCTTACCCATTTTCAAGTGCACTCCATAATATATTTTAAACCAAAATTATTTTTATAAAATCAATCATTTTATCATGAAAATATATCTTGGTTCATTTCTAGTTTTATAAAAATAATTATTCCTTTTCTATTTTAAAGAATCTTTAATATTTTCTTTAATCCGCACTAAAATATTTTATTTACAAAGTTTCTTAAACACTATTTTTAGATGTATTAACTTCAGTTTGAAATATATTATCATTATATAAGCCTAGTTTTTCTTATTAATGTCCATTAATGATTTAAATACTTTCTTTTATGGACACTATTATGATCTTCCCGTATGTTATGCCTTTTGACATGATTATGATACCCAATTCTTTCCATGGGTAACACTTAGCTTTATCTTGTATTCCTTATGTATGATTATTAATGTGGCACACATATTCATGAACATGTTATGAATGGTACAACTAGATATAACTTCAATGCGTTGGGTAATTTTTAGTCTCATGATACGTCATATGCAATGGGATTGGTGGATAGCATTGACTCGTGATTTATGTGAAATGCTCTTAGTGGTTAGCCTTGACTCCTGATCCTCCATGTTCAATGAGCCTTGACTCATGATTAAGTTATGTTTTATGTTACTACCAAATTTCAATAATTCTATGATTAGATGATCCCATGTTCTATATGTTATGCTTCCATGTATTTATTCTTATTCCATGCCTTTTTATGACATCATGTTATGCTTTCTAACCCATGTGTTATGCCTTATTCATATGTATATTTCCTTACGGAGATTTTTAGCTCATAACTTTTCTCATGTATTACCTAGGGTATCCTATAAATATGTAAGGTCTAAAAGGACGTTAGTATCTCTTTATGGAGATTAAATAAATTATGTTTTTATTTTGGTTTCGTGATGTTTGATTGTGTACCTAATCTCCAAGACACTATACTTTTTTATCCTTTGAGTGTAATTTTATATTTAATTATGCTTAAAATCATGTAATAATATGTGTAAAAGACTATGATCACTATAGTTGGTATTAGAGTGAGGTTTAGTTATGTTTGGTATTTGGATAGGAAAACTTTAGCAAAAGCTTTATGAATAAGACTACGTATGAGAAAACATACATAAATTTTGGATGGTATAGAGTAAGTGGTTTATCAAGAAAATACATCCCTATTTATATACTAAAAGTAGAAATGGTTCTGGTATATATGTACCTAGGAGTAACAAATCTGACAAGGTGTTCCGGGCCTAACCTAGGGTAACCTGGTACGGGATAACAGGCCTTACCACACACTTGGTTTGAGACTCCCAGGGGATATGCTTTGGTAAATTCATAAGCTCATTACAAACCATTATTAAGGGGAGAAAATTGATCATAAGAAAATATTTTACAAAATAGATCATGGAAAACCTATATTGAAACCTAGGGAATCAAAAGTTATGATATAATTTTCATTTACAAGTTTATCCTTTTATGTTTAAAGTTTCATTTTATGTACTCATTTTCTATGTATTCAAGCCCCCTAATTGTACTTTATTTTTATTAGTTAATATATGGAAATAGAAAAAATTGTGCCAACAATAAATGTGATAGGTAATGTGATTATTTCCCTAATGAAATTCCAAATATGATGGGAATGGGTGATCAAAACTTTACGATAGTGCTTTCTCAAATGGATCAAGTTATGAATAATAGATTGAATCGCGTGAAATTCCCTCCCTCTCCTAAGAGAGAGAAAGTTACGGTTTAATCCTTTATGCGGAAAAGTCCTCCCATGTTTAGTGGATCTTCTGAACCCCTCCTCGCATAATAGTGGATTAACTCCATAGAAAAGATATTTTCTATCCTAAAACGCTCATAAGAAGAGAAAGTTGTGTTGGTAGTCTATCATTTTTATGGGGAAGCTGATTAGTGGTGGACACTGATCAAGAACACAAAGTACAAGGAGTAAATTGATACCATGTATTGGGAGGAATTCAAGAAAAAAAAATCAATAAATATTTTCCCCAAACCCTATGGCTCAAGATGGAAATAGAGTTCCTTGGACTTAAAGAGAAGTAAGATGAGTCTATCTGGGCATATGAAGTAAAATTTACAAGGCATTCAAGATACTCCTTTGGATTTATCATGAACTCTAAAAGCAAGGTGGTTCACTTTTTTAGCAGACTAAAGCTGAGTCTCTGAAAAGAATTGGTGATACCAGAATTTGACAGATATGAGGATATTTTATATTGTTCCCTTAAGATTGAAATGGAAATTTGAGAATCTCAATGGTCTCATGGTCCTGATGTTAAAAATATGAAAATGGAGTTTAATATGGGTGGAACAAAAGATAAATCCAATGATGGAGAGAAGACCCAGCATCCCACATGTCAAAATTATGGGAAGAATCACCTTGGGAACTATCTAAAGGGAACTAAGAAATGTTTCAAATGTGGAAGAATCGAGAATCTGGATGATAATTTCCAAAAGGATATGAATAATCCCATTAATGTGGAATAATTAGGGAAGGTTCAGATCAACACTCAGCATGTAGTGCAGTGTTACAACTACAAGGAACATGGGCATTATGCGAACCATTTCCTTAAGCTAAGGGTTGTTAGAGGAAATCAACAATAATAACCTCCAAGGAAATAATTTAGGGCATATGCTATCAGTACTATTGATTTGGAACCCAAAAATGATGTGGTGATAGGTATGATAGTTATTCATTCAAGAATAGTGAATTTACTATTTTATTATAGTTCTACACATTCTTTCATATATTTCAAGTTTAGTAGAACTATTCAAACACCACCTCAAAATTTGGAGTTTGAGTTATCTATGAGAGTAGAAAATGGGGAAATTATTGTATCCAAAGTTTATAACCCCTCCACAATTAATTTTTGTGGATTGAACCTCCCAAAAATTATTTTCATACTCCCTTTTGTGGAGTGTAATGCTATATTGGGCATGGATTGGCTATCTTTATATAATGCCAACATCAACTATCGGGAAAGGGAGGTCACTCTTCACATCCTGAAACATCCTCTGATTCTGTATAAGTTTAAGGAGGAAGATGAATCGCCTTAAAAATCTTCATCTCAAGTGATAATATTACTACCTTATGATCAATAATATCTAGCCCAAATGATTGAGATAAAATAGAGAATCGTGATCGAATACATGCCCATTGTGATGGACTATATTGATGTGTTCCCAAAAGAGTTATCCGGTCTTCCTCCTGATCAATAGGTTGAGTTATGAATTGAACTTATTCCTAGATATTTTCTTATATCAAAGACTCTTTATATAATGTCCACCATTGAGCTGGAATAACTAAATAAGAAGTTACATGAGAATATGGAAAATGGTTTTATATGCTTGAGTGCTTCACTATGAGGTATGCCAATCCTCTTAATAATGAAGAAGGATGGATTAATATGCCTCTAAATTTATTATCATGAGATCAATAAAATCATGATAAAGAACAAGTATCCCCTTCCATGGATATATGACTTGTTTGATTAGATATTATGGGATAGTTTTTTCTCTAAGGTGGACCTTTGGTCGGGATATCACCAATTAAAGGTGAGGAAGGAATATATTCCCAAGACTGACTTTTGAACAAGGTATGGGAACTATGAGTTCATATTGATTACCTTTGGACTCACTAATTCTCTATTAATTTTCATGGATTTAATGAATATAGTCTTTAGAGGTTACCTCAACAAATTTCTGGTAGTCTTTATCGATGATATTCTGATATACTCCAAAACCATGGAGGAGCATGAAGAGAATTTGAATATTGTGGTAACGACTTTTAAAAGGTGTAAAATTTATGAAAAGTATAATAAATGTGAGTTATGGATGAAGGAAGTATCATTCTTGGGGAATATAAATACCAGAAAAGGGATATCTGTGGACCCTTTCTAGACAAGGGAAATGGAAGAGTGGATGAGGCCAACATATTTAATAGAGATCAGTAGTTTACTTGGTTAAGATGGGTATTACCGATGATTTGTTAAAAACTTCTAATGATTTTCAAACCCAATAACCAAGTTGACCTAGAAAGGAGTAAAGTTTGTCTAGAATAGTGAATTAGAAGACTACTTCAAAGAGTTGAAGAAGAGGCTTATCATTGCACTGGTACTCACACTACCGATAAGTGGGGAACTTATTTTGGTGTACAGTGATACTTTAAAGAAGGGATTAGGCTATGTACTCATGAAAAATTATAAAGTGATATCCTATGTGTAATGCCCCGACCCCAGTTACCCATAGTTGGTGCATTATTACGTAACATTGGCATGATCACAGAATATCAAGTCTCAAAACACCAATTAGTTTAGGAGCCTTGTAAACACTAGATACATTCATCAATTTTACATTACATCATAAAGTGAAAAACTACAATAACATGGTCTCCATAGTCCACACTCATATCCCCTTCAGACTATCCCTACAGGTCAGTCATAAAATATTTCTTCACATCCTGGGAAAAATAAAACATAGAAAGGGGTGATCTCAGATGCTCAGTAAGGATAACAATATATCGGAAACTTTCATAAATAAACATAAACATTTAAGTCAATTTATAACTAAAACAAAATCCTTTTAACTTAAAAATCATAATAATATGGAAAAAATAAAATGAAATAATGCCATTTACTTATTCACATGGATATTCTACTAGTCGAATAATCACATGGAATATCAATAACCACTTTCATAATGATGGAATGCATAATGTCAGACTATCATAACCAAGTAGCCAAGGCCTCGTACCAAGACTACAAATAAGATTTTGTCAAGGCCTCGTTCCAAGACACTAGTTTGTCTCATGAGACCTACCGATGCATCGAGGATCTATAGCGGGCTCCACCCATCACTTATTAAGTCCAATGCATTCCTTATATGAAAAGGTTTAAACATATCATAAACCATAACATAATCATATCACATAAAACATGCATAAAGGAAACATGACATTTCCACATTTCAATAACAAGATATCAATACAAAACATTGATATAATAAAAACATTTTCAGTACCAAAATAAAATAAAAGTAAAACTTTGTATTTATTTCTCATTTTAAAAAAAAATTATGGCTTTTAGAGGAAGCCAACACTCAAATAATGGTCACGGCGGCGGAGAAGTCATTGTCACCGCATACGTACGAAAAAAAACATTCCCTTTTGTCATTTAGTGAAATGCTTTGTATAAAAAATATTCCTTTTGAATAAATGTAAAAGTCAAAGGGGTTTATACACCGTATAAAAGAAAGTTGTGTATAAAACAAAATATGCCTCAATGAATGGAGATTGAGACGAAGTCCCTTACCTCGTGTCCGACTTGACTCGACTGTTCTTTAACCTCTTGAATAATAAACTAGAGTTAATTTCTAATTTCTTAAGAACCTTTTTCAATTTCATTATTCCTTTTATATCACTTATTACCATGTTATGAACATTATGTAATTATTTAAGTTAATAACGGTTGTTTTGTCGATCTTTGGTACTTGAGTCAAAAATAAACTTCTTATAATTACAAGTTGTTCATGTGGTAAAATATTCATTATATCCAGAATTATATTCATGATTTAGATATAATATATATCATATATATCCAGTATATATTCATTTATAATATTACATAACATTTAGAGGTAAGAAATGAAATGCACCGTTCATGGAGACGGTAAGCCATACGTACGCATGAACGCTACTTTCATTTATATTTTGTATTTAATGGGATGAAATAATAATTATATAAAGGTATATTATAATTATAGTATAATATCATGTATAATATCATTTACTCTATCCTTTATACGTCCTACATATGGCATTAACGATTCAAATCACTTTGAGGGGGCGGTAGTCCGCACTTCCAAAAATGAAGATATCACGTTAACCCATAATGGAAACCATAAAGGTATGTTATAAATGAAAAATACAAAAGAATAAGGAAATAATAAACATAATATATATCATACATAAATGTATTGACATCTTAATGGCCACCATGAAAGGTGTTAAAAGAAGATTGAACAATCATCGTTTCGTGAGGCAGTAATTCACCACCCACAGAAACAGTATGTTCTTTAACCATTAGATGAAGGTGTGTGTAAGTGTAAATCAAATAATTATCATAACAACATCCTAGTATATTTAATATACTGGTTTTATTACAAAATAAAGTAATAAAAAGAGTTTAAGGGGTTGGATAAGCAAAATAAAACAAAAGAACATAAGAGAAGACATTACCTTAAAATCGGGTAACTCTTTCTGATTTGAGCCAAAGGCTTCCTTGGGAAGACTTATTCCCAAAGTGAGGATTCTAGGAGTAATATAGGGAAGTTGGGAGAGTATTTGGGTGGAGTTTTTCTGATACAAATGGCTTGAAGGTGTGAATAAGGTGGTAGAGGTGGGGCCTTTTATAAGAGTAGAGGAGGGGCACTCTTGGAAAGTCATGAAATGTTACATTATTATATAATGAGATTCGGATTTTAAAGGTCCCAAAATTATATATTTCGAGTATAAGGTGATAAGGATTCTAAATATACTCATCCAATAGGTTTTTGACAAGTTTAAGTATTATATTTTACATTATCTTTTCATTTTATTTAAATCGTTAATTAATGAGGTAATCGCTGCATCATCATGGTGTCATAAATAATTTAATTTATTTAATGTCTAAAAAGTATATAAAAAAATATCATGATGTAGTAAATATTTTTATCTTTTCAATTAATATTTATAGTCTAAAATTTATCTTATATAACCCCATGTAATAATTGTTTTAGTAAAACAACACATGTTTGTGACAATTTTATTTTTACTTTAAATAAAAAGTTATTAATGTCATTTTCTTACCCAAGTGGCTCCATGGAGTCCCCAAGTTGACCCATGGATTTTATTGGACGTTCATGACTCATCAAATAAGGTTAGGACAAGTTTCAAGATATTTTCATATTTTTATAATATCATTTTTACCTTAAATTTCACTAATTACCTTTAATCACGATTAATAAAACTTAAAAGTTACTATTCACCAAAAATTATTTTCATCTCATTGAACCAGATTTTGCTTCCTAATGACAACCATGTATGTCTTATTTTTGAAATTCAATACACAGAAGTGGTAATGTTTCATTTACACGAAAAATTAGTTTTTTAAACTACCACTTAGTGGTTTCACTATTCATCAAAAATTGAAGTTTTTCAGAAAAATACCAAAAATTCACCCTAAGCTATAATTGATATTCTGAATTCAAAAATTATGTCTATTTTACAAAATTAAAAACATATAAGTTTCATTAATTAATTTTATAATTAATTCCCGTTGTCAAAACAAATAGCGTGTTTTTAAGAAACAATATCAATCAAAAGATTGACAATTGTTTATGTTCAATTTCAAAGTGAAATTAATTCTAATGACCACCATTGGATAAAATGGTAAAATTATATTCTAATTATACTTTAAACCCACTCAATAGTATAATTTGTCACTATAAATTATTTTGATTAAAAATGTTGTTTTTAAGTATTTTTCACTATTCATCGAAAATTGGAATTTCTCAGAAAAATACCAAAAATTCAACATGGGATAATTTCGATATTCCAAATCCAAAAATGAAGTCCATTCTAAAATATAAAATTTATATAATTTCAAAATGTGGGTATTACTATTCATAACAGCTACTTTGATTGGTCGTGGTGTGTTAGAATCTCAAACTAGCGTACAATGCAAGCTATTGCATTATTGAAAGAGAGGTGTATCATGGAAGCTTGGGATCTTACATTCTACCGTCCTTCAATAAATTGTGTCCTCGCAATTTTAAATTGTTCTTCAATAATTAAAGGTTGAAAATAGAAAATACCTTTGTGGAAAACCCATATCGGAAATAGGGTTAATAAAAATATAACTTTAAAAGAAAGAAAGAGAAGTACAAAGGTCACCCGAGATAGCCCATACTAGGATTCTATGAAAACATGGATATGGAGGAGAAACAAACCATTAAGGTCTGATGGAGAGTTGTAGAAAATAGGATTAGGAGAAATTTAACTACAAGAAAATCACAAACTTGTGATTGGTTAAACGGTCATTGATTCCCCAGTTGGAAAATTTAACCGACAACATTTTTGTTTTAAGTTACCTTTCATAAAGTTGAAGAATTTATTTAGGAGATTTAATAAGAATGTAAGGAAATATACTTACTTTTCATGTAGACTTTCATTCTTTAATAAATTTTTACCACAAACGCATATTTTACTCCAAAAGGTAATAGAACTCAAAAATATTATATTTATCCTAATAGTACAAGGTTCTAAATATTAACACATACCATTTAGATTGGGAAAACTATTTTTTAATAACCAGGGAATTCCTGTAGGCTAGTGGTAGGTAATAAAGGCCTTTCACACTATGGTTGTGGGTTCGATTCCTCCAGCTTTGTCTGACGTGACGGGTTATCCCCCAACCTACAGGTTGTCCTTTTCCTAAAACTATAGTATTATAATATTCCAAAAATAATCTTTAGAAATGTTTTAACCTTAAACAATACTATACAAAGCTCAAATTAATCCATTCCAACCTTTATAGTTATCCAAAATACCTATGTCCAGACTTTATCTAAAAGGTATCTAAATTCCAAAATCAATTATAACATCAGATTCCCCAAACAAAGTAAAGTTTCTCTTATTGTCACATACTAAAAATATGATTACCTTCATCATATTAAAACCTTAATGAAAACAACAAGTACTGTAGTACAATTATTATATATATCACATTATTCTTATAACCAGAATATAATCCTTGAGTCCAAAAGCACCAATACATTAATTATTCCACTTCAACTGTAGTAACAACATAATATTGGACTTGATCCCTTTGCCTTTTCTGAGTTAAGTTTCCCTGACGCTTAGTACATTCATTTGAATAATTCCCCATTTCCCTACAATTGTATCATTCAAAATTGATAGCCTCTTTCTTTCCCTTGTAATCACGATCCTCATGAACTTTTTCTCCACATTTATAAAAAACTCCCATTCCTTTTAGGCAAGTATCAGGGTGATTCTTCCCACAATTATCGCATAATGGAAAATCCTTCTTTCCCCTTTTCCCTTTATTTGTCTCTTGTTCCACCGTTCTCTTCTTCTCTTGCTTTACTTTATTGTCATAAGATTTAGAGAATTCCTTTTATGTCTTGATAGCACATGAGACAATATCTTCGTACGATGAGAAAGATTATGATACTAAGTCTCGACGGACAAATGGTTTTAACCCATCAAAGAAACGATCAATATTACTTCTTGGGTTACGCATATAATTTGTATCATGCCTCACTAACCTTGTAAAGTTAGCCTCATACTTTGCAACATTCTCATCCTCCTTCTGCCTCAGACTCAGAAATTGCCTTTCCATATCTGCTCGATGGTCATGTGGAAAGTATTTTTCTAAGAAAATTTCCTTAAACTCCCTCCATTCCATACTTGATACTTCTTCATCTTCCTTTGTGTTTTGAATCAGCAACCACCATAGATCAGCATCTCCAGTGAGGCGGTAAACTGTCATGACAACTTTCTCCCTTTCGCTACTCCCCAAGGCATGGAATATTTTCTCTAAGGAGTTTATCCATTGCTCAGCTACTAATATATTTGTACCCCCAATAAATTTTGGCAGTTTTTGCCTCATGAAACGATCTAACATTGATCCTCCATGTTGCGGATCAGGGTTTTCCATACGAGTAAGGTTATTATTCATAACCTGAGTGATTTGTCCCAGTATGGTGATAAGTTGATCAGCACCGGTTGTATCACTAGCTCCACTATAATTATCTTGAGTAGGAGGGAAATCCCTCCATGGAGTGCGTACATTGATACGGTTTCCATTCCTTCCACTAGGCGCCATTTCTAAACAATGGCATAAACTAGATTAGTTTATGAATCAAAATACATAATAACAAACTTGCAAAACACTTAACATAAATTGAACTATTTATGGATATAATCCATATTCATAAAAATGTTTTCTTTGAGAAATTATATACTCATAAACCCTTCATAGTGGTTTGTAAAGAAAATGAGAATTATCCTAAGCATATCCCTCGGGAGTGTCGTAACCAGGAGTGCAGCAAGGCCCATTGTCGTGCACCAGTTCCCATTCGAGTCTAGCTCAAAGCAGTGTTTTCAGATTTTTCCCAGAGGTACATCTGTGCTAGAGCCGCCTCTACCTACTCGTATCCAGACAGGGATTTATTTCTCGGAAAACTCACAAAATCTCTATAATACCAAAATTCTAGGAAGTTCTTCTATACTAATCCTCAAAGTCTATCTTAGGGCTATGTTCTCCAATCAGAGTTTATCTAAATATAGCTTCCAAGGTTAGTACTAAACTGCCTCTGATACCAACTGTAACGCCCGACCCCACTTACCCAGAGTCGGTGCATTATTACGTAACATTGGCATGATCACAAAAGATCAAGTCTCGAAAGACCGATTAGTTTAGTAGCCTTGGAAACACTAGATACATTCAAAAATGTTACATTACATCATAAAGTGAAAAACTACAATAACATGGTCTTCATAGTCCACACTCATATCCCCTTCAAACAATCCCTGCAGGTCAGTCATAAAATATTTCTTCACATCCTGGGAAAAATAAAACATAGAAAGGGGTGAGCTCAGATGCTCAATAAGGATAACAATATATCAGAAACTTTCATAAATAAACATAAACATTTAAGGCAATGTATAACTAAAGCAAAAGCCATTTAACTTGAACTTCAGAATAATATGGAAAAACTAAAATGAAATAATTCCATTTATTTATTCACATGGATATTCTAACAGTCGAATAATCACATGAAATATCAATAACCACTTTCAAAATGATGGAATGCATAATGCCAGACTATCATAACCACATAGCCAAGGCCTCGTGCCAAGACTAGAAATAATATTTTGTCAAGGCCTCGTTCCAAGACACTAGTTTGTCTCATGAGACCTACCGATGCATCGAGGAGCTATAGTGGGCTCCACCCGTCACTTATTATGTCTAATGCATTCCTTATATGAAAAGGTTTAAACATATCATAAACCATAACATAATCATATCACATAAAACATGCATAAAGGAAACATAACATTTCCACATTTCAATTACAAGATATTAATACAACACATTGATATAATAAAACCATTTTCAATACCAAAATAAAAGAAAATTAAAACTTGGTATTTATTTTTCATTTTTAAAAAAAAGTTATGGCTTGTAGAGGAAGCTAAAACTCAAATAATGGTCACGGCGGCGGAGAAGTCATTGTCGCCGCATACGTACGACAAAAAAACATTCCCTTTTTTCATTTAGTAAAATGCTTCATATAAAAAATATTCCTTTTGAATAAACGTAAAATTCAAAGGGTTTTATACACTGTATAAAAGAAAGTTGTGTATAAAACAAAATATTCCTCAATGAAAGGATATTGAGACGAAGTCCCTTACCTCGTGTCCAACTTGACTCGACCGTTATTCAACCTCCTGAATAATAAACTAGAGTTTCTAATTTCTTAAGAACCTTTTTCAAGTTCATTATTCCTTTTATATCACTTATTACCATGTTATGAACATTATGTAATTATTTAAGTTAATAACGGTTGTTTTGTCGATCTTTGGTACTTGAGTCAAAAATAAACTTCTTATAATTACAAGTTGTTAATGTGGTAAAATATTCATTATATAAAGAATTATATTCATGATGTAGATATAATATATATCATATATATCCAGTATATATATGCATTTATAATATTACATAACATTTAGAGGTAAGAAATGAAATGCACCATTCATGGAGGCGATAAGTCATACGTACGCATGAACGCTACTTACATTTATATTTCGTATTTAATGGAATGAAATCATAATGATATAAAGTTATATTATAATTAAATTATAATATCATTTACTCCATCCTTTATACGTCCCACATATGGCATTAACGATTCAAATCACTTTGAGGGGGCGGTAGTCCGCACTTCCTAAAATGAAGATATCACGTTTACCCATAATGGAAACCATAAAGGTATGCCATAAATGAAAAATACAGAAGCATAATGAAATAATAAAAATAATATATATCATATATAAATATAGTTACATCTTAATGGCCACCATGAAAGGTGTTAAAATAATATTGAACAATCATCGTTTCGTGAGGCAGTAATTCGTCACCCACAGAAACAGTATGTTCTTTAACCATTAGGCGAAGGTGTGTGTAAGTGTAAATCAAATAACTCTCATTAAAAAAACCTAGTATATTGAAGATACTGTTGTTTTTACAAAATAAAGTAATAAAAAGAGTTTAAGGGTTTGGAGAAGCAAAATAAAACAAAAGAACATAAGAGAAGACATTACCTTAAAATCAGGTAACTCTTTTTTATTTGAGCCAAAGGCTTCCTTGGGAAGACTTCTGCCCAAAGTGAGGCTTCTAGGAGTAATAGAGGGAATTTGGGAGAGTATTTGGGAAGAGGTTTGCCGAGCCAAATGGATTTAAGGTGAGAATAAGGTGGTAGAAGTGGGGGCCTTTTATAAGAGGAGAGGAGGGGCACTCTTGGAAAGTCTTGAAATGTTACATTATTATATAATGAGTTTCGAATTTTAAAGGTCCAAAAATTATATATTTCAAGTATAAGGTGATAAGGGTTAGAAATATACTCATCCAATATGTTTTTGACAATTGTAAGTCTTAGATTTTACATTATCTTTTCATTTTATTTAAATCGTTAATTAATGAGGTAATCGATGCATCATCATGGTGTCGTAAAAAATTTAATTTATTTAATGCCTAAAAATTATAAAAAAAATATCATGATGTAGTAAATCTTTTTATATTTCCAATGAATATTTATAGTTGAAAATTTAACTTATATAACCCCATGTAATAATTGTTTTAGTAAAACAACACATGTTTGTGACAATTTTATTTTTACTTTAAATAAAAATTATTAATGTCATTTTCTTACCCAAGTGGCTCCATGGGGTCCCCAAGTTGACCCATGGATTTTATTGGTCGGCCATGACTCATCCAATAAGTTTAGTACAAGTTTCAATATATTTTCATATTTTTATAATATCATTTTTACCTTAAATTTTACTAATTACCTTTAATCGTGATTAATAAAACTTAAAAGTTACTATTCACCAAAAATTATTTTCATCTCATTGAACCACATTTTTCTTCCTAATGACAACCATGTATGTCGGATTTTTTAAATTCAATACACAGAAGTGGTAATTTTTCATTTACACGAAAAATTAGTTTTTAAACTACCACTTAGTGGTTTCACTATTCATCAAAAATTGAAGTTTTTCAGAAAAATGCCAAAAATTCACCCTAAGCTATAATTGATATTCTGAATTCAAAAATGATGTCTATTTTATAAAATTCCAAACATATAAGTTTCTTTAATTAATTTTATAATTAATTCTCGTTTTCAAAACAAATAGCGTGTTTTTAATAAACAATATCAATCAAAAGATTGACAATTGTTTATGTTCAATTTCAAAGTGAAATTAATTATAATGACCACCATTGGATAAAATGGTAAAATTATCTTCTAATTATACTTCAAAACCACTCAATAGTATAATTTATCACTATAAATTATTTTGATTAAAAATGTTGTTTTTAAGTATTTTCACTATTCATCGAAAATTGGAAGTTCTCGGAAAAATACCAAAAATTCAACATGGGCTAATTTCGATATTCCGAAGCCAAAAATGAAGTCCATTATGAAATATAAAATTTATATAATCTCAAAAGGTTGGTATTACTATTCATAACGGCTACTTTGATTGGTCGTAGTGTGTTAGAATCTCAAACTAGCGTACAATGCCAACTATTGCATAATTGAAAGAGAAGCGTATCATGGAATCTTGGGGTGTTGCACTATGTCTCAAGGTAGTTGAAAATTATTGAGCAAGACTATACCATGCATGATCTGGAGTTGGAAGCTATGATCTCTGTGCTGAAAATCTGGTGGCATTATCTCCATGGGGAGAAGTGTGAGATATATGCTGATCACAAGAGTCTCAAATATATATTCACACATAAGGAGCTTAATATTTGTTATAAAAGATGGTTAGATCTCATCAAGGATTATGAATACTCAATCCACTACCATCCTGGTAAGGAAAATAAGGTATCGGACTCTCTAAGTAGAAATGATCTTGTATCTTTATCAATGATGAGAATTGAGAAGGTTCCAATATTCTTAGACCTAAAAAGGGTGGACATGGGAATAGTTAAGGAATTAACATCATCAGTCCTTTCTCAAATGATTGGTCAACCATCCCTTATAGAGAAAATAAATGATGGTCAAAGAAATGGTGTAGAAATCCAAAAAAAAGTGGAATCCATGAGAAAGGGGAAATCCTCAGAGTTTAAAATTTATGGGGAATGATTCATGAGATTTGGGTCAGGATTATGTGTACAATCCAATACATAGATAAAGAAGGAGCTTCTAAATGACTCACATAGCTCAACCTTCTCTATTCACCCTGGGAGTAAAAAGATGTATATAGATCTTTGAGAGAACTATTCGTGGGACAATATAAATAAGTAGGTCACTCAATATACATCGAAGTTCATGGTATGTTGGAAAGTTAAGGATGAAAGTAAAACATCTAAAGGTTTGATGCAACCATTACCCATACCAACATATAAGTGGGGAAATATCACCATGGACTTTGTCAATAGACTTCTGAAGAAATACAAAGGAAATAATTCTATATGGGTTGTTGTGGATCATCTTACAAAGATAGATTACTTTATATCAATTTGAGAGGACTTCTCCATGGATCAACTTGCATGGATATACATCAAATAAGTGGTAAGGTTTTGTGGAGTACCACTATTTATTGTATCTGATTGAGATCTGAGATTCACCTCTAAGTTCTCGAAAAGTCTCTAATATACTCTAAGCATTGAGCTGAACTTCATTATGGCCTATCATCCTCAAACTGATGGTCAATCTGAGTGGACTATTTAGACACTAGAATACATGTTGAGAGAATGTTCCATGGAATTCAATGGAGGATGAAACCAAAATCTACCACTAGTTGAATTCTCTTACAATAATAGTTTTTTTCTCGAGCATCCAAATAGAACCATATGAATCCCTTTATGGGAAAAGATGTAGAACACCGGCATGATGAGATGAAATTGGTGAATGTAAGATGATAGGACTTGAAATGGTAAAAGAAATGGTGGAGAATGTGAAAACCATTCAGCAGCACATCAAGGCAACCCAAAGTTGATAGAAGAGATATGCAGACAATCGTCGATGGGACTTGGAGTTTAAGGTTATAGAAATGTTATTCCTTCGCATATCTCCATAAAAAGGATCATGACATTTAGGAAGAAAGGAAAGTTGATTCCTAGGTACATAATCCCCTTTGAGATCCTTGATTGTGTCAGAGATATGGCCTATCGACTAGCACTTCCACCTACCATGTATCAGGTACACAATGTATTCCACATAAACCTATTGAGGGAGTACATATTGTATCCTTCACATTTACTAAATTCAGAGGTGTTATAATTGGAGATTTATCTCTCTTATGAGGAGTAGCTGGGGAAGATCTTAGAAAATAGAGATAAATTTGTACGCAAAAAGACTACTCATCTGGTCAAATTACTATGGAGGAACCATAAGTATGAAGAGTAAACATAAGAACTAGAGGAAGAAATTAAGGATAATTACCCTCACCTATTTTCCCCATAGTTTGTAAAATAAAATTTTGAGGGTGAAATTTCATAAGGGGGTAAGAATGTAAGGACCCAAAATTCTATCAATGGAAAATTTCCTTCTTATAATTATTTATTATAGTATAAATCACATAAAATCACATATAGAACACAATGAAAACTTTATAAATAATTAAGGAATGAAATAAGAGGTATTTCTATAAGTTAAGGAACCTATACTGATGAAATAGTAACTTGACCTTTGGAATAGTAATATAACCCTTATGAATAGTAAACCAGACAAATGAAGAATAACCTCAACCATAAAAGTTAAGATAAAATTTAGGCAGCTTATAAATGAAAGTATGATATAATTATATTATAATATAAGTAAATAATTTTTTTAAAAATTATTAATTAAGTGTAGGTATTTTTGTAAGTCATAAACATTTAATTACAATTTTATAATTAATATATGTTTTAAAAGAAAATTTTTTCTCTAAAATGTAATCATAAATTAATATTTTGTTATCTTATGATTATAATATTATTTTATGAGACCTTAATTAATTTTTCAAAGTGTTACAAAATTAGTTATAATTTTAAAATTGGTATTTTCCAAGTAAATGATGATTTTAATTAAAAATTAAATTTCTCATACATAGAAAATTATTTTCATAAAATGGATTTCATTTTTGAATCATGCATGTCTAAAAACGGTTAGGGTTAATTTTTGGTATTTTTCTGAAAAACATGAATTTTTTGTGAATAGTAAAATATTGTAATTTACGGTATAATCTAAATACTTGATTTATTGAGTCATATATGATGTGTGTATTATGTAAGTCCAAAATATAGAACTATAAATCATTATTTTAATATTTTTTATGATAATTCTCATTCTATCCATAGTCTTGAGTCAAAATAATAAACTAATGAGTAAAATAATGAGAAAACACCCCTCTCCACCACTATAAATACCACCCCTCACAACCTCTTCTTTTCACACCTATAAAGATTTTATCCTTATAAAAATTATGCTCAAATATCTTCCCAAACCTCTCCCCCATTTACAAGAGCTCTTTTTTTTATCAAAATACCAAAACCTTTTCCCTAAAGAGGCTCTCAAGGAGGAGAAATTCATGAGGTAAATTCCTTTCTTTTTCTTTATTTTCTTTTCAAGTTCTTTTTTCTTATTATCTACTCACCTAACCTCATCCAAATGGAATGATAAATATAATAACTTACATATAATTTAATTTTATTATGTTTATGTAATAATCCATCATCAATTATTTCCTCTCTACTTTTGTTCAAAAAAATGAAAACATCGTCTGTGATGTGTAAATTTATCACATTCAAGGATGACAGGTTTTAATTTCTATTACCATCTTCAAGGATGGTCATGAAACTGTTTTTATGGTTGAAACATATTATAGTATAATTATTATATCTTATGTAATTTTCTTTAACCATTATATATACATGATATTAAATAATAGAACAAAACTAGTTCGTTGTGATCAAGAAATCGCAAAAATTAATCTAAATAATTATCATTAACATATTATCTAATGATTCATCCTAATGTCTAGAAAAATATATATATAAGAAAGATTAAACTTATGTATTTTCAATAATAACATATAATTTCAATTATGGATAATTATACCCATTCTACATGAACTGTCATACTCATATACAAGTGAACCGATCATGAAAACCAAGAAAATGAACACTCCCGAACGATGAAATTAAACTCTATAAATCGTCAAAAATCCCATAAATGATCTTAATAAAACTATAATTAATCAAATTCATGCATTAAGTATTATTTATTTTTAAATTAATGAATTTAATTTGATTATACAGGATATTAAGATCAAGTACATAACACTTTCGGACATAAGGTAAGGGATCTTTTCCAAACCTCTATTTTTCCTTCGGGTTAAAATTTCTCCCTATTTAACCTAATGTAAATCTTTTTTATTTTTATACAATTCTTCTAAATTATGTTTATATGTTCTAAAATCATGTATCTAAATCATTACATCCTTATTTTATTGTAAAATGCATGTTTTAATAAGGTTTTCTTCTCAATTCTTCCCAATAAGCAAACCCTATTTAGGGGAACTTCTTGATTTCTTACCAATTTTCAAGTGCAATACATAATATTTTTAAAACCAAAATTATTTTTATAAAACCACTTATTTTATCATGAAAATATATCTTAGTTCATTTTTGGTTTTATACAAACAATTATTCTTTTTCTATTTTAAAGAATCTTTAATATTTTCTTTAAACCCCACTAAAATTTTTTATTTATAAAGTTTATTAAACACTATTTTTAAATGTATTAACTTCAGTTTGATATATCGTATCATTATATATGCCTATTTTCCCTTATTAATTTCCATTTATGATTTAAATCCTTTCTTTCATGGACACCATTATGATATTCTCTTATGTTATGCCTTTTGATATGATTATGATACCCAATTATTTTCATGGGTAACCCTTATATTTATGTTTGATTCCTTATGTATGATTCTTCATGTGGAATACATATTCATTAACATGTTATTATGGATGATCCCATATATATCTCTAATTCATTGGTGAATTTTTAGTCTAATGAGACTTCATGTGAAACATTTTTTGTGGTTAGCCTTGACTCGTGCTCCATGTGCAACAGTCTTGGTGGTTAGCCTTGACTCATGATAATCCATGTGTAATGGGACTTGACTCATGCTTAATTCATGTTTTAGGTTGCTTACACATTTCAATTATTCCATGATTACATTATCTCATGTTCTATATTTTATGCTTCTATATGTTTATTCTTATTCCACTCCTTTTTATGTCATCATGTTATGCTTTCTAACCCTTGTATTATGAATTATTCATATGTCTATTTCCTTACTGGGATTTTTAGCTCATCCCTTTACTCATGTATTCCCTAGGGTATCCTATTAATATTTAAAGGCTCAAATGAAGTTAGGATCTCCTTATGAAGAATAAATAGATTTTTTTTATTTTGATTTCATGACGTTTAATTATGTACCTAATCTCCAAGACACTAGACTTTATGATCCTTGGATTGTAATTTGATGTTTAATTATGATTAAAATCAAGTAATAATATGTGAAAAATTATAGGTTCATTATATTCCTACGCATAAAAAATGACTTACGGATTGTTTTCTTAAAGTGACAAAACAATCCAAATGTGCTTCCTTGGTTTTGAGTATGTGAGTTATCTTTCTTACTAAAATTAATATCAATTTTAAATAAAAAGAAGCATATGGAGTCATATTGGTCACATTGTGCATTAGATTGAGGTGAGGATAATTCCTAGACATCTTAAATGACTTATAGATTGTTGTAATAAATTATCAAAATAATATTAATGCATTTGTTTGGTTTTGAGTATGTCGGTTCTCTTTTTTACTAAAATTAATGTAAATTTTAAATAAAAAGATGCATGTGGAGTCATACTGGTCACACCATGTGTTGTATTGAGGTGTCTCTAATTACTAAACATCCAAAATGACTTATTTATTGTTGTCTTCAATTATTAAAATAATTCAAACTTCCAATTTTACCATGCTTTCCATTATCTTTCTTTATCTAACAGCCAACACTGCATATTGATTTGATGTTCTTAGCCAAAAAAAACTTCTTATAATCTTCTGGTTTTCAAAAAATAAAAAGTTTTTTCATCTAAGAACATTGAATCAATATGCAGCATTGGAATATTGATAAAGAAAAGCAATGGAAATCATGGTAACATTGGTATAAATGAACATGTTATCTCTTTTGTGGCTTGTTGCGGATAGTTGAAAGCAAAATATGACTTCCCAAAAGATCTATGAAAAAAACTAAATAAGTATTAGATAAAAATGAAAGGGAAAATAACATAGAAATATTAGATAAAATAATGAAAAAATTAATTAAATAAGTAGTAGTAATTCACCTTTTCATGATGGTTGTATACATTCTTGACCCATTTCTTTATTGTCATTATCTCAATTGTAGCCTCAAAGTCCAATATCTCATGAGCATAAGAATATTTGAACAAACCACCCCAACTTGAACAAATTAATCCACCTATATAAGAAAACAATTCTTATATGAGTAATACTAAAAGGAAAAAAATAAACATAAATATGAAACAGTCCATTACTTTTATAGAAGTCACATCTTCATGCTATTTGTGTACATTCTACCATCAGGTATGCTTCCCATTCATTTCTAAGAAAATATATATCATCTTTTGAATATTATTATTTTCAGAAGTCATATTAGTACTAGAAAAATATAAATACACAAAGGATTGATAAATATTTTAAATGAAATAGTAATTATCTTTGAAAATACCTCTTCAATAATGCTAGTTTGTTGATGGAATATGATCTCTATCATAAATTTACAAATGTAATAACCATAATCTTTTCCCTTTTTTTTTGGAAACTACAGAGACATTGAGAAAAATGAGTAATTTGTTTTGATATGTGTTTGGATAGTGAAATCTTATTATATAGACCCTGATACATGTCCAGCTATAGAAATTTTCAGACTCCTTGTGTGCATGGACTGTCCTCATGCCATGATTTTCACGATATTTAAACACATATATATCATAATATAATTCTCATTAAAACATAATATAAAATATATAACATGAATTTTTGTTCTAAAATGTTGTATTTTGTGTGTTACAAATTGAAAAATGTCATCGTGTGTGGTCGTTTTGTTGGGTATCCATGCAATGAATCCATGAAATAAATTTTTGGAGTATCCAAATTGACCAAAATGATCATCCAATGTTTTCTAAAAACAAAAAAAAAGAATAAATAATGAAATAAATGAAAATATATTTGATATGATTAAATTTTAGAGTTTTACCCCTGCATCATTGGTATTAAGAAGAGTCTGTCGTCTTTAAGTTTTCTTTTAAATAATTTGACCAAGTCTTCCACTATTTCATCTTTTTTTTAATCTATTGTTGTTTTTTCTATAGAATTTATGTGAGGACTAATGATTCCAAATTTATTTTCATGGGATAATCCCTCCAATTGGTATTTATATATATGCTTATAAAAAAATATGAAATGTATTAGTTGTAATTAAAATAGTATATCATCATTTGGAAAAACAAATCAAGAAAACATACCTCATGTATACATTTACAACTAAAGCTCCAAGACATTCATAGTTGAGTATTTCATTTACATTCTCAAAATCAATGTAATTTATAACTTCCTATCTATATATTTTATCTTAAAAATCAACTATGGGACTACTACTGTTTCGTGACTTTGTATCCACATGAACCTTTAATGTTAGTAAATATAGATATTTAATGGGAGGGGTAAAGATTATTTCAAAAGATATTTTTGATCGGTTGGTTGATCCTTTAGATGGTTTTGAGTCAACCTTTCATTTCACCCCTTCCCTTTATTTGTCTATAATAAAATTCATCAGTTTAGACCATTTTTCATTAATTGTTAAAGGTTTAGCATGAAAAATAAATTGGAAATTAATACCTCCTTGTCAACATGTGTTTTTACAATATCTAATGGCCTTGCGATGGATGTTCCAAAATATTGGTCGACAATATGAATATCTTCGACATCAAGTGGAACAGGTAGCTCGACGCTCAACTCATGATCTATGTTAATCGCCACTTTTACATGACCTGTTGGAAGTGGTGTGTTGTGTAGACAGTCAGGTATTGAACATCATAACCCTCACTAAAAGATGATGGGTAGGTGTTGATAGATATAAATCATAGTCATTTTAACCCTATATAATATCAGTATAAGAAAGATACTAGTGTTTTTATGATTCACATTTCATAGAAAAAATTACTATAATATTAATTACCTTAGCTAATACAGCTCTTTGAGGGAAGTAGATCACCTCAAATCTAGTGGGGGTGGGGTACGATCTTCATTCAATGGTTGTTCTTGAGTTATTTATTCTCTTTGCTTTATCCCCATAACATTTTCTATCAACTCATTATTCCAATGAAATTGTACTTCAAGGGAAGCTAATATTTCTTTCATCTATACCATTTCTTTATCTTTATACTCCTATTGTTTTTTTCTCCAAATATGTTCGGGGTGTCACCCCAAAACCCACACCTATAACATGGTCATACTGTTATGGGTGCTTCAAGGCCACTAATAGTAGGTGCTCATTTGGTATAGGTGTTGATGATTCATGTGTCTATGTAAGATAGAAAATATAGGAAAATAAGTAATCATTGTTATTTAATAGTGATTTAAAGAGAAAAATAATAATTAAGTCATACTTACACATGTTTCCCACAATTTTTTTGTGTTTTCATATATTATAATCCCATCTTTATTTACATGTGCCTCCTTCCATAGCACATGATGTGGGGTGGAATTGTCTTTGGATTTGGATTCATCAATCTGCATATAAATACAGTAACATAATTATGTTGTTTTTTTATGTCACATAAAATCATTATGGTAGATTTAAAATATGTACCATTTTTTCAAGTGAATATTATCACATCCTTACTTTACGGTAGGGGTATGTTGGTTTTGATGCATGTTCCTTATTTTCAGCACTGAGTTGTAATTTCATAAATAAAAAATTATTGATCAAAGTGATGAATAGGAATATTGTCAAATAATGTATTATCATCCAAAATGTACCAAAAAATACATATTCTCATGATGTATAGTAAATGAATCACACACTTCTTGACTTATTAAGTGTGCATACATAAGTGGTGGGTGCATGATTATTTCCCCTTCGGTATCTTTAAGATGAAATATTATTAAAATTATGTGAAAGCCTCTATGAATCCTTCCAGTAAGCATTAATACATATTTCTTGTGGGTTCCATATACTATAAATGCACTCAATAAGGGATGATTAAGAGTAATTCAATGTTTTATTATTTTATTTTTAGTAAAATAAAGAAATGATATCATAATGTTACCATGATCTCTTCCCAGATAAGTGTCTTAAGTGTGGACATAACATGGTTCCATGAATCTACATCAATCGACAGATGTTTCTAAGTGATTAGACCAATGTAACTACTGAACATGGACTTATTGGGGTTAACATTCTTTCCACATGCATTTCATCCAACCTCGTATTTTATGCCTTTACGTTTCTCCTTCATAAATTTTTCTAACCCCGCCATATTATAGTGCTCCTATTTTTTCTACAACATCGGTTCTTCATTGCCTACCATTTACTTGGATTCAACATCGGCAATATGTTCTTCCTCTCGATTGGTAGCATCAGCATTTGTAGAAGGTCATTGTTCCTCTGCACTGGGAGTAGTAGCAGGTTAAGAAACTTGTTGTTCCTCTACACTGGGAGCAACAGTAGGTTGTGAAACCTATTGTTTCTCAGGATTAAGAGAATCTTTATATGTAGAAGAAATTATCTATAGAATTGGTATAACATTTAATTTATATTACATAAATGTAGCATCTTATATATAATAACATGAGGTGAAGTAGTTTATATTAAAAAATATATAACCTTATTATTGAACTCTCTATTTTTTAAAAGTTTGAAGAGATTGGACCCCTCTATCGAGTATACAAATCCATTCATTATGTTCTCCTCTGGTATACAAAAACCCATATACATTGGGACCGTTGTAAAATTATTGAAATGTCCCAATGAAAGGGTCATTCCTCAGTTTAATTTTCATCTAAAACTTCAGTGGTTTTGATCGATCGTATAACAATTGACCACTTTTAGTTAGCAAGATCTGGAACATAAAATACATGTAATTCATGTGATTCCATTATAAAAAAATTTTCTCTATACCCTTCCTTAATAAAATACACTTTCATGAATCTAAATTCATCTATTTTAACAACAATTTTGTTATAAACCCACTTTAATTTAAAAATTCTCACTTGGAATGTTGTATAATCCAACTCCCAATTTTATTTGAGATACCAAAGTATGACATATTCACATAAATGATATTTTTATCCTTAGTGCCAGAAACATGCATCGCTACATCCATAAGTGTATATCCATTATTTTTCATGATACTATCTTAATCATGTTTATTTGTATAAAATATATAACCATTAATTACATAACCATTGTAAGATAAGACATACACACTTGGTCCTATGGCTGGCCATCAAAGTCATTCTGAAATTGAATCTAGATTTTCATATGACTTCTTAAAAATATGGTCTCCAAACCATCCTATAAACTATTTATTATGTTTATTTGATATCCAGATTTCATCCCTTTATGGATTAAAATTATTAAAAATTTCTTTGTGGGTTTCAACATATGGGGAAACCTCAAAACTATTATGAAAAACACAAAAGTGGTCTTACTTCCGATCTGTAATATTGATTGTAATGACATCTCTTCCTAAAATTCCTTCACCCACAAGCCACCCGGTGTAATGAGATTTTGGTAGACCAATTCTTTCCATGCAGGATAGGTAGTCAGTATAGAATTAAATAGCTTCCTCTACAATATATCGCTCTGCAATACAACCCTCTAGACAACTTCTATTTTTTACATACCCTTTAAAAATATTTATATATCGTTCAATAGGGTACATAGATCTATATTGTATAGGACCACATAGTTTAATCTCTCTCACCAAGTAAACCATCAAGTGAATCATCATATCAAATAATTTTGAAAAGAATAATATTTCTAATTCACATAATATGATGGAAATTTATTTTTCTATAGTCTGTAATTTCACCGGGTCCATAAATTTGTTTCATATATCTTTGAAAAAGAAACATAGATTGGTAAATATAGGAAAGTCATTATTGGGGAAAAAGAAACACAAAGCTATAATAATTAGATCTTATATAAAAACATGGAATTCATGTGATTTAAAACCCTTTAACTTTAAATGAGTCATTGACATGATATTCTTAATATTCGATGAATACCCTTATAGAGACCTTAAATCTTTCAAAAAGTTGTAAAATCGATATCTATCCTTCTTGGAAAGAGTTTAAGCAGTTGGAAGAAGAAAATTTCATTTATCACCCTTCACTGGTGCCAACTCTTCCCATATTCTCATGTCAACCATGTCTAACCTAGCCTTAATTCCATACTTTTTTATGGGTTTATTTAGTAGTGTTCTAATTATATTATCACATATATTTGTTTCAACATTCATAACATCAGTAAAATTTCTAACATATAGAAAACTATAGTTTGATAATTCAAAAAAACTAATCCCTTTTTCATATGATTTTTTGTAAGGCTTTTCAAAAAAAATTACTAAAAAAAGTTTCCACGTCTTTTACTTTGTCAGGTAGTTGATCACTTGTTAGTGGATATGGTGTTGTACATTCTTCTGAACTTATATATAATGATTTAATCCAATATTGGCACTTAGGTCATTGGGAAAGAAATCTATGATATCCTAGAAATGCAATCTTTGATGAATGTTTAAACCAATTGATTGTGTATCTTGTTCATAAACAGGATTCCCTTGAGTTCCTTTAATGCTATATCCTAAAAAAATTACATAAGAAGGAAATTCATTTATCATCTCGTACAATATGGATCTCAACATGAAATATTTATTTCTATATGCATTATACAACATAACACTTAAATCACACAATAATTTCTGATCTTCAATCAATGGATCTAAATAAAAATATGTATCATTACCCGGTTGTTTTGGTCCTCATATAATCATAGATAACATGATGTATTTTTGTTTCATGCATAACCATGGTGGAAAGTTATAATTTACCAACATAACTGGACATGTACTATGATTGTTTTTTTAAAACCAAAAGGATTCACTCCATCTATAGATAATGCAAGATGAGGGTTTCTCAGCTTGTTTCCAAATTTAGGATACTCGTGATCAATTCTCTTCCACTGAGGATAATTTATTGGGTGAAGAAGTTTCCTATATTTATTTATTATATTTGAATTCCACATCAATTTCCTTGTAGTATCCTCACTTCCATATAGGCACCTAAACCTTGGAATGGTTGGAAATTACCATACAACTTTCATAGGACCTGATTCATCTTTCTTGTATCGAGAAGAACCACACTTTGGGTTTTATTTAAGTGATTTTTGGTCCTTTCAAAATAGTATACAGTCATTTGGACATACATATATTTTTCAGAGATCATACTCATTGGACATAGCATTCTTTTACTGTCATATGTTCATCTGGGTATCTTATTATATTCTAGGATCATATCATTCAAGAGATCAAGTAGTTCGATAAAACTGGTGTCACTCCATCTAGTGTCGGCTTTCAAATTATATAGATTAATTATGGCTGAAATTCTATATATTTAGTACAACCATCATATAATGACATCTTTGAAAAAATATTTAAATTCTCAAACAATTTTGGAAAATCAAGAATTTCATCTTCAATTATCATTATCATTTCCTTAATACGATCTTCATCATCATACACACCTATAATCATATACTCAATACAGTCTTCTTCTTTTCTACACTTGTAACCATATCAGATGATCCATAAAACACGGTGTTATCTCAATGACTAGATACATCTGCTTTTTCCCCATGTCTATTCCAACATTTATAACTTTGATCAATTCTATGACAGATCAAGTGTTCTTCCAACTCCTGTGGACTAATTAGTCTTGAATAACAACAACATAAACATGAAAATGTTATTTGAGAAGGGTTATATGCATGATATTTTTCACACTTGATGAACTCTTTCACCCCATCTTCATATTCTTTTTTCATACAACATGAATCCATCCATTATTTATTCATAACCATCCTATTTGATTTGATAATATTAATATTTAACAAAATAATTACTCAAAATATGTTCAATTGAAGATAGATCTCATGAATTTATTGAAAGATAATGGAAAGATTGAAAAATGGTTTATTATCCCACATGATCAAACATAAAAACTTACTGAAGTAAATTTATAAATATAGTTATTGAATTTAATAATGGAAATAAAAAAACTATATTATTTGAAAACCCTTTTCATAATATAAAATACAGCTATTGAATATAATAATGGTTTCAAAAATTAAAAAACAAATATTATATGTTTTGAAACAACAATCTGTACCTTTGAGAAAATTTGGGTCGTTACATGAGACCCAAGTGATTTAATACAGGGATGTGAGTAAATGTTTTTTTTTAATGGAAAATTTTATTACATTTAAAATGTTGCGTGTAAACTAGAATTTGAAATTTAAGGATGGATTTTGAAGTGGAATTTTAAATGGATAGAAATACTTATCTAAAACTTTTATAATGTTAAATTTGAATTTTATGGTTTTCAATAAATCTAGGGAAATATTTTATTTTTGAAATTTTTGGATATAAACTAAAATTTTAAATGGGTGTACTTTATTAAAAAACATAGGGAAGAGCATTTTAATGAAAACCCTTAGGATATAAAATCATTTTTCAAAAACCCCTTGGATTGGAGAGCCCCACTCCTAAACCATCTCATATAATAATCCTTTGGGGGAGGAGAGCCCCACCCCAAAACCATCTCAATATGCCATTTTCTTATCATATAGAGGGAATAACACCCCACCCTTGAACCATCCTCAATTTCTCACGGTGAATTAGTTCCCAATCTAAAATTTCCAAAAAAAGATTTCAAGTAAGCACAAGATGGTTTGATATCTCAATCATATTTTAAAATTAAATATAACCAGGATATAAATAGGTCATAATTCCATCCTCGCTTAAAATATCAATATCCAATTCAAGAGGTTGTAACTTTCCCAACCAAAGTTCTATGTCCGTATTCAACTAGAGTTACCAAATTTATTACATATTTTACCACATGTTATTATCTTAGGGATTATAAAAGTGAATCTATTTTTGGATTATATGGTAATGGATTCACTTATATCACCCTTTGCGTTGCCTCCTATAATTACTTTCTCATTAGTCCAAGGAATTCCTTTCTTAGTGTCTAATTATCTAAGATTTAATTTTATTAGTGGACCCCTCATAACCTAAATAAGAAAATTTCCACATTAAACTAATATATATACCATTTATTTAATTTTTAGGTCTATCACACATTAGGTAGACACAAACACACATCATACGCACATAAAACGAGAGTAGCCTTGAAGGATAACTTAGGGACCACTTACTTTATACATGTTGGTTGCTTCTCATTGAATATCATTGGTTGATTTGGTAACACATGAAAAAAATCAATAGAAATAGAGAGAACTTTTAAAATAGGCAAAAAAGGGTTTAATTTTCCTAAATCTAAAAAACAATGAGAGAAACCATGGAATAGATTCTCAGGGAATTCTAGACTTACCCATGATTTCTACTTGCAATAAATGACATGAATATTTAATAATATTTGAGGAATATCTCAATTGGAGATGAAAATAGTAATGAGAGAACAATTTAAGGCATGTTCACTATATTTTGGAAAAAAATGGCTTAAAACCTCTTTATGTTTCTTTTAAACATTTTATCCATATTTTATAAAATCAATATCAAACTTTTCACACTAAATTTTCAGAAAACAATAGGACTCTTATGTATAGGGAACCTTATATATAGGACCCTTACATATGAGTATTGGTTATGCCACACCATCATCATCATCCAAAATTAGAAGATAATTTATGAATTCTTTACTTCTGGTAGTTCCAACAATTAATTGGAAAAATGTTTTCACACAACTAGACAGTATGAAAATTATAACATTCAGACCACATATGTATTATTTTTTTCATATGAAAGGTTTTTTACTAATACAAATTTTTAGAAAACTGCTAAAACTTAAATATATGACCAAATTCACCCCAAAACATTTTCAAACCCTTTTGACCACATACACACTTTTTATAAACATTTCAACTACTAAAAATTTGAAGTAAACTCAGCCTCAAAACCAAGCTACTCTTAAGACTCAATTCCTAGCCTAGACTGGCACCCCTAACACCTTAGAGTGACGATGATTCATTGATGAAGGGCGATATGGGTTCAATTGGTAGTGATGATGGTAGGGATCTATCACGACGGTGAAGGTGAGTGGTGAGTGGCGAGTGGCAAAGGCGAGCAATGAAGTCGAAGGTGAGCGGCGACGGTGGAATTGCAGTTCCACAAAATCTTGAAGGCATGAGTAAGATGATGATCTATTGGGGTTTTTGTATAAGAATACGTAAGGTTTTTATAATCAATTTTATCACTCATAAAGATACCCTTTATCGGTGCTAAAACGCATTGATAAAACATGTCTTTATTGATGCTATAAATTTAGCACTGATAAAGAGTGGTATTATCAGCGTTTTTTTAGCGCTGATAAAGGGATATCTTTATCAGTGCTAAAAAATCACTAATAAAGTTCAAATGTTAATAATTTATTTATATTATTATATATATTTATAAAATTATATATATATAATAAATATATATATATATATATATTTATAACTATGAATAAATATATATTTATTTCAAATTATATATATAATAAATATATTTATAAATATCTGTATGTATTTATATAATTATAAAATTATAAATATAATAAATATATTTATTATAATTATTTAAATGTATATATATATTTATAATTATAATTATAAATATTTGTATATATTTATAAATATATTTTTATAATTATAAATATTTATAAAATTATAGATATAATAAATATATTTATTATAATTTTATAATTATTTTTATTTATTTATTTATTTATATTTATATTTACATTTATAAATAAATATATTTATAATTATAAATAAATATATTTATAAATATATTTATATCTATATATTTATTTATATATAAATATATATATTAATAAAATATAATAAATATATTTATTATAATTTTATAATTATTCAAATATATATATATAATTATAATTATACCAAAAAGGTCTGAGTGCGAGTTGGAAAGCCAACCCACACCCACCAAAATTATTATTAAAAAAATTAAAGTGTGGTAAATAAGGGACAACGAGACCGAACAGCGTTAGAAATGCCTACAAAACATGGAAACAAAAGGTTAACTCATATCACTCCCTCTGGATCCCAAGTTCCTAGGATATTAAACTCTGTTCTTCGGGTTTCGCCCTCTCTATCATGACATAGTCCATTGGGGTAGCACAAGCTCATCACATGATGATGAATCTAAAGAGTCCTTCGAAATGATGTTGCTCATGTATTTCCATGAAATATCCTAAAATCCAAGTCTCAGATTATGCTAGCAACCATCGTAAATGTTATTTGGAAATAATTTTTGGACTTTCAAATAATCCTTGTATCCAAAAACATCTAGTTCCACTTGATCGAAGATAACTTCAAGTTATAAGTCAAACCCATTTTTTTCATTTTATCTGTAAGGCCTTAGGGTACCTCTCATCCTCATAATCCACCAGAGAATCCTTGACATTTTTTTCCTTGCAGCTTTACATTCCATGAGTGAGGACTTTCCAAATGATTCATAAGTAGATTTCATGAGATTGGAAAATAGAGATGGATGAGACCAATCCACAATCTCATTTGAGCACATCTGCCTACCTCCCCTTTCTCGATTATCCTTGTTTCAACCCTTGACATCAGAAGATGGAGGTTGAAACACTAACAAATCTTTTCAATCATCAACAGCAGGAGAGGTCATTGCCTGTGTATGGGTAAATTTCTTTTTTTCATCCTCACTGGCACCAGTAGTGGGGAAATCCACCACCACACATGTTTGAACAAATTTATCATGATTAAGTGCATTAGGAGACCTGATATTTCTAGGAAGAACCATTTTATAGTCCTATTTATCCCCAAATTTCCTACCTTTGGCCAAAATTCTTTCCACCTATTTATCGACCATTAGTCCTGAAGGTAGTGGAGACTGAGAGGAAACCATTAGATCCTCCCTTGCAGCACCTTCATCTCTAGACAAGGCACCAAATCCTTCAGAATCATGATCATTATCTTAATTATTCATACCTGGTAGGGAGATCTATTGCCCACCGTTATATTTCAAAGTAATCTCCATGTCAACAACATTTTCAATAGGATAATTATATTCAATGTGATTTTTTGATCCTGGGGTAACCACATCAGCAAAGGTTTTTTTACAAACTAAACCATCATGTAAAGTAAGAGCACCACTGCTATTTTCATGCCTATGAAACCTATCACCACCATCCTTCTTAATATCTTTACTTACAACATTATCAACATCAATGGGGAGCTTAGATTTATAATACTAAGTCTGATGCTCATGCTTCCTACAAGAGGAGCACCTCAATCCCCTTTAATAATTAGCTCTAACATGGAAAATTAACATGTAATTGAAACAAAAATCTAGAACTGATTCATACTCAATTCCCAATTAAAATTTAAACTCTCCAACATTCAAATGAATAGTCTCAACCAATGTTGGGATAAGATCAAATTCAACCAGAATTATAGTATAATGACCATATCTAGCCAACTCAGTTTCTTTTTCAAACTTGATTGGGGATACTATATCCAAGGCAATATCCCATAAGATGTGTGTCTACC
The DNA here is from genome assembly GCA_963277665.1 of Viscum album. Classification (NCBI taxonomy): domain Eukaryota; kingdom Viridiplantae; phylum Streptophyta; class Magnoliopsida; order Santalales; family Viscaceae; genus Viscum; species Viscum album. Next base: position 1,761,463,921 of record OY728135.1, read on the forward strand.
AGAAAAAAACCAATTCATCCCTTTAATTCTAATATAGGATTGATCTATGTTGTTCCTAGAACAAGACGGATCAAACCAGGGGTCTTAGTCCTGAAAGCGCGGGACCCTTGTTTTAAGGCTCACAAATCCATAGCTCCAAGTACGTAATTTAAGCTCTTGTGAAGAGAAGGTGATATAAAAAAATATCATACCTAATGAAAAAATTCACCAACCATCAAAACCCTAGATCTGCAGCAACTAATTTCTCAGATCATAAACCTTCCATTGGTCATTCCTTGTGAAAGGGGTGATCCATGTGATGATTTAATGCTTCCATTATTTAATATGGTCTTCAAAAAAATTGTATTCTCTTCAAATAATGAAATCTCACCATTTCTCAATATCTATTTTCTTTTAGGAACTGAATCATTTCAAGGACCAGGGAAGAATCTAACATTCACTACTATAGATTGACACAAAGGTAGTGCCGACTTTTATCAGCACTGAGAAAAACACACTAATAAAAGGGGGCTCTTTATCAGCACTTGCTAAAAGCACTGATAAAGGTCACTTTTATCAACGCTGAAACAGGAACTAATAAAGGTGTACCCTTTATTAGTTCTTTTTTAGCGCTGATAAATGATATAGTTATCAATGTTTATTTAGCGCTCATAAAAGTTTTTAATAAAAAAAAATATTATTAATTTATACAAAATTATTATATTTATACTCAAAAATAATGTTTATTTATATACATTAATTAAAAAATGCATGTTTATAATTAATATAAATATGATATATTATAATATATATATTTTCATAATTCAAATATATATATATAATGTTTTAAAAAACTATTTATAAATTTATAAATAAATATTTATTTATTTAAATAATTATAAAATTATAATAATTTTTTAAATGATAAATATATTTATTATATTTATAATTATATATAAATACTTTTTAAATATATATAATTATAATTATAATTATAAATATATATATCTGTGTATATTTTTAAATAAATATGTCTAATGAATATATATATATATATATATATATCATGAGATAATGATGATAATGATTGTCATTATTTATGTTTATATATTGATATGTGAGTATAATTGATCCTATATGATCATAAAGTTTATTTGTGGACGTGGTTATGAGTTGTGTTCTAAATGTTAAGATTACCTATATTATGATGACACGCATGTGCATATGTTATGTATTAATCATTATGAATGCTCATTTATAAATTGACACTTGTATGATTTATTCATGTTATACCCATGAACTTATGATGTTCTCATTAATACTTATAAAATTACAAAAAATATATTTAAATAATAAATATATTTATTAAAATTTTAATTGTAAATTTTTAATTATATAGAAATACATTTTAAATTTATTTATTTATAATTATTATTATTATAACTATATATATATATATAATGAAGGGAGATGGGGATGAGTGAGAAACGGCGAGAGCATCTCTCTCGAATAACCGTGGGAGATTAGGGAATCATACCACTTTATGATTCTTTGATCCATCTGACTTCATGGAAAATTGCTTTCCTGCACTGGGGAGATTTGATTTCCATCGTTCATCTAGTTTCAGGCTAGAACAAAGGATTCATGTATGAAGTGGTGATTTTGATATCGAGGGAAACATAGCAAAATTCTCTTTCTCCATCTTCAAAGGAGTGATTGAACCCCCCATATGAAGAAAAGGAAATGTTGTGCATATCAAAGCCGATCATAAATCTATTTCAGAGCATCTTAAACTATGTGAGCATTCCATCATATATCATCTCTTTCTTCCTAAATATTCTCACCATTTTAAATTAGATGAATTTATGGAACGGGTCTCATAGATTTGGGGATTTTTCTCTTAGAAATGTGTATCGCTATGATGGGGATACTTCCACATGCTCTTCCCCACTAAAGATCTGAAAGTATTAGCATGGGGTTTTGGATCAATCGTGATCAAACCAGGTATTGTTCACCTTTATGAATGGGATAAAATATTCAATCCATTTGATGTTGTTGATGCCACTTCTAAAATATGGGTAAGGGTATATGGGTTTAATTGGATACTTTGTCACCCTAAAATTCTATACAATATTTCACTATCAAAAGGCATTCTCATTAAAATTTACAAGGAAACAAAAGTGGAAAAAATTTCCCACTTTTCTAGGTTCCTGGTTGAATTAGAATTGGGTTAGAAACTAGTGGATAAGGTACTTCTTGAAACTGATGACGATATTATTGAGTTGAAGATCATGTATAATAAATTCCCAAAATTATGTAAGGAATTTAAAGTTATTGGTCATGAAACATCTAACTATAGGCGATCCACAGTGTGTAGTTTCTGTTTTATGCAGGGACATGATCAGAGCAACTATCTCAAGAAGATTAAAAAATCATTGGTTCAAAATCTTGATGTTTAGACGTAGCTACTTCCTGATAATAAGGATGCACAAATCCCTTATCAGTGTGATGATGTAATTGTTGAGAATGTCCAACAGAAGAAATAAGGGTAGGGATATATCTCGGATGGTGTAGCCAAGCCAATGGATGTTAAGAATTTCAGCCTACTCAGTGATCCACATAATGTTAAAGTTATTGCTTTTGGAAGTAGGAAGAAAACTTGGGCCGAAAAATGATCTGAAGAATCCAATGTGATCACTACAGATAGTGATGGTAAAGGCAGTATTGGCGATAGTATACAGCCTCAAATTCCTACTCATGTTTCTGGCAGTGGAAATGATTTGTTGGCTGAACAAGTAAATAAAGAAGATATTCAGCAAGTTGTTGATCAACAACTTTCACAAGAAATAATGGCTACCTTTGGTAACTAAAAGGGTAAGAATCCATTTGATTATAACTCTCTAGTGATTACTAAAGGTGACCAGTTATGCTCAAGGAATTTGCATCTGGTGGAAATGAATATTTCCACTAATGACAGAATGGATTCCCCCAAAGATCAATTTTCAAAAGGTTTAAAAACCTCTTTGTTAAAACCCATCATGGATAAAGAGGGTTTCCAACTTGTTTATTACAAAAAGACCCTAGATCTGGTCTCTCTTCAAGTGGTGGTTGCTCAACCAAGTGAAGTTACTTCTATTACTATGTTTTATCATAAAATTGACTGTTCTACTAAGGTGAAGTATCTAAACCTTAGCACAACTGATATACATAATGAAGAGTCAAAACATTAAGATTTACTTCTTCAGACTGAAATAAATAAGGTTAAAGAAATGATGACTCCATTGGAAAGGTATTCTTCTCCTAAAAATTTCAAAGAGCAGCATGCTGATAGCTTTGACTCTGAAATCATGGATGCTAAAATATTACTTGAAAGGAGGGAATCTATTCCTTCAAGTAAGGGTCACTATTTGAGAGGCAGAGACTGGGGGTGTGGATGTGGAAGAGTTGACTAGAATGCAATTCGAGAGGAATAGAGAAAACTGAGTGAAAGGATGAGGAAAAAGTTAGGTATCTAACTATTATGCATCGGGCATATCTGCTTTATTTTCGATACCCTCCTTTGTCCCTCCATTACTTTAAATTTTTCTACTAATAGATCCATTGCCTCCATCTTTATCAAAATATATATATATATGTATTTAAATAATTATAAAATTATAATAAATAAATTAATTATAATGTTATATATATATATATATATTAATATACATATATATAAATAAATATATATTTATATATATTTATATATTAATATACATATATATAAATATATTTATAATTATATACAAATATTTATAAATATATTTATTTATAATTATAATTATAAATATATATATATATAATTATAAAATTATAATAAATATATTTATAATAATTATAATTTTATAAATATATATAATTATATAAATATATTTATAAATATATACAAATATTTATAATTATAATTATAAATTATATATATATATATATATATATCTGTGTGTGTAAATAATTATTAAATTGTAATAAATATACTTATAATAATTATAATTTTATAAATATATATAAATATATTTATAAATATATACAAATATTTATACATATATACAAATATTTCTCCCCCTATCCACAATTGGTCATGGGCTGAGATTCCATCATAGGAACCAAATTCCAATCAAAGGAATGCTAACCCACATGGGGATGAGAGAATGGAGAGGAAATCCTTGACTGATAAAGATGTCAATGAAGCTGAAACTCAAGTTTTGGTTGATGAACTTTTTTTAGGAGCAAAGGATTGCTTCAAGAAATAGAAGCAAAAAATATATATTAGATTTTGACTCCCATGTTTGTAAAGGGGAAGTTACTAATATGAAGTCATCTAAAGGGAAGAAACTTGTGGATTGTGAAGGTTTTCAAAGAGTCTCTTACATGAAATCAAAATCTCTTTTTGAGCAGAGTTTGGCTAATATGAAAGTGCCTTCCTCAAACACTTTTTAAGTTTTTGACTCCTAAAATATGATGACACAGAAGGAGTGTGATAATCCACTACGGATGGATGATGTTTTAAAAGGAATTTTGAATTTTCTTGATGATTCTTTTGTGGGCATTGACATCACTAATAAGGAGCATCCTTCTTTGGATAAAGTGGAAGGGACTTGGAAACAACCTAAATCCTAGAGACAGGGTCATCATACAAAAGGCCATGGATGGGGGTGTGGATGAGATAATTGGGCTTCTGTATGTGGGTGTGGACAAAATATTTCTACCATGTCTTCTACCAAGGATACTCAGGCTCAGCTTACTCCAGAGCAAGAAAATATCATGGAGAAATACTTTGTGATATTCAATCAAAAGAAGTCATGGTCTGAGTGGGAAACTGCTAATGATGTCGATGACTCTGAGTATGACTATGGGGATGACCCTGATCCATTTGATCTTTAGTTATTTTCCCTTGATGGAGGGAAAGAATGCATTCATTTCCCCATCCTCCTCTTTTTTTTGTCGTTTACTTTTTTCTAATAAATTTGATGGGTATGGGTTGGCTTGCCAACTTGTACTCGGACCTGTTTCATATATTTATTTAAATACTTATGAAATTATAATAAATATATTTATTATATATATTTATTATAATTTAATAGTTATTTAAATTAATATATATTTATTTATAGTTATAAGTATAAATAAATATATATTTATTTAAATAATTATGAAAATATAATAAATATATATAATTAAATTTATAATTTCATAATTATTTAAATAAATATAAATTTATAGAAATAGGAACTACCTGCACCGTATCAAGAACATCAAATGAGAATATTCTCTTGGGGAATTCTGGGTTGGGGAGGGATAAGCTGAAAGGGTCTTGGCAATATACTAAGACTTTGAAGTGGGGTCATCACCCAAAAAATAGTGGTCGGGGACGTGGTCGGGAGGACTGGGTTGCAGCACAAGGGTATGGTATATCTTCTAAGGCTCAGCTCACCCCAGAGTAGGAGAAAATTAAGCAGAAGTATATTGTGCTCTTTAATTAAAAGAAATCTAAGTCAGAGTGGGAGTCTGCCAATGAAGTTGGAGATTCTGGTTATGATTATGGCGACTTTTGACATATTTTTTCTTTCTATAGATGAGGGCTTGTCTCTTTGTTTTACTCCATAGTTCTTTTCTTATGTTGCATTATTTTTCTTTAAATTTTAATAAATGGTTGGGATCTTTGGCTTCTGGCCGGACCTTTTCCATATATCTATACTTAGGTATATGATTCATGTTATATCCATGAACCTATTATGTTCTCATAAATACGTATAAATTTACAAAAAAAAATATATTTAAAAATATATATATTTATTATATTTATAATTATAAATTTTTAATTATATATAAATACTTTTAAAATATATTTACTTATAATTATAAGTATATATATTTGTTTAAATAATTATAAAATTATAATAATTAAATTTATTATAATTTTATAAATATATATATTTATATATATTAATGAATATGTATATGTAAATATATTTATAATTACATAGAAATATTTATAAATATATTTATGTATACTTATAATTAAATATATATATATATATAATTATAAAATTATAATAAATATATTTATTATATTTATAATTTTATAAATATATATAATTATATAAATATATTTATAAATTTGTATTTGGGGGCTTGCCTGAGTGGTAAAGGCTCCCCGTAATCATGCATCAGACCCGACTTCAAATCCGAGTGGGAGTGAATTTCCACTAGCAGGCAGTGACGCAGGCATGATGTAGGTACGCGGTGACATAAGCATTACACAGGTATATGGTGACGCAGGCATGATGGAGTCATGACGTTGTACTGGGCCTTCGAGCCAGTTTTTAGGTCTTTGGGCCATGTAATGGGCTTCATACCCACTGGACCTTCGGGCCATATATTGAATAAATAAGGTTTGATGGGTAGACTATCCCTTGGGGGCTATGGCCTGCCTTTCCATCTTGTGTGTGTGGTGTGTGTTTTTAATGTAATTGTACCCTCAAGAACCTGATATATACTCAAAAATGTCCAAGTGTGAGTTGGTAAGCCAACCCACACCCATCAAAATTATTATAAAAATATTAAAGTGAAACAAAAAGAGGAAAGCAATACACAAAGGCATTAAAAATTTCCCACAAACAAGAAAGAAAAACAAGAGATCAGCTCCTTTTATTCCCTCTGTATCCCGAGTTCCTGGGATACCAGACTTTCTTCTTTGGGTGTCACCCTCTCCACCATGATTGAGTCTGCTAGGGCAGCACAATCTCATCACTCAACGATGAGTCTGAGGGGACTTTTGGAATTATGTTGCTCATTTATTTCCATGAAGGGCCTAAAAGTTAAGCCTCGGATTAAGCCTAAATCCATCTTCAATGTTATTTGATAATAATTTTTGGAATATCAAGTAATCCCTATATCCAAAAACATCTTGTTCCATTTTTTCAAAGGTAACTTCCAGTTGTGAGTCTAACCATTTAGTAATTTTATCCATAAGGCCCTGAGGGTATCTCTCACCCTCATAATTAGCCAAAGGGGCATTTACTTTTTTTTTTCTTGCAACTTCACATTCCATGAGTGAGGCCTTTCCAAATGATTCGTAAGAAAATTTCATAAGATCGTAAAAATGAGATGGATAAGACCAATCCACATTTTCATTTGAACACATCCCTCCTATTTCTAGACCATTAGGAGATCATACCTCGACAATTCCTAGAGGTTGCAGAACTATCAACCCTTATTGATCATTAATAGCATGAGAGGCTTGAACATGAGACTTGCCACTTCCTCCAGGCTTCATGCCTACCTACACATGAGAAGACTACTTTCTATCATCCTCATTGGCACCAGGAGAGGGTACATCAACCACTACCCCAAACTGAGCAATGCTCCCATGCTCAGATGCATTGGAAAACCTGGGACTTTCTTTCCTTTGGTTATGTGCCTATCCGCCTCCATATCAACCATAATTTCTAAAGTATACTAGGCTGAAATCACTGGATCCTTCCTTGTGGCATCATTATCAATAACTGGTTGGGAAATCTGTCCCCCACCCTTATCTATCATAGGAAAAACAACATTCTCAATGTGATCATTATGTTCAACCTTATTTTTGGATCCTGATGCAACCGCATCAGTAGAGGATTATTTACACACTACACTATCATGTGAAGTAATAGCACCATTTCTAATTCCATGCCTATGAAACCTTCCACCATCATCCTTCTTAACATATTTCCCTGCATCTTTGTTGGCATCGGTGGGGAGCTTAGATTTATAATCCTCAGTTCGATTCCCATGCTTCCTGTAAGTGGATCACCTAAATCCCCTTCAGAAATTAGATTTAACATGACCAATTAACATGTAGTTATAAAAAAAATCAAGAACTGATTCATACTCAATACCCAATTCAAATTTATAACTCCCCAGTATTTCGATAAACTGTTTCAACTAATGTTGAGCTACGATCAAATTTAACTAGAATTTTATCATAATGACCATATCCATCCAATTCAGTTTCTTTGTCAAGCTTGATTGGGGGTCCCAAAACCAAGGAAATATCCCATAATATGTTCGGATTCTAGAAAAACTAGTTCATCCCTTTAATTCAAATCCAAGATTGAGCCATGGTGTTCCTAGCATGAGACAGATCAAACTAGGGGTCCCAATCCTGAAAGCACAAAACCCCTGGTTTGAGACTCACAAAGCCAGAGCTCCATACATGAAATTTCAGGTCTTATGAGGGAAATATAATATGGAAAATGAACATACCTAATTAAAAAATATGTCATCCATCAAAGCCCCAAATCCACAACAACCGATTGCACAGATTTTCAACCTTCTATGGATCATTCCTTATAAAAGGGGTAACTTGTGCAATGATCGAGTGCTTTCATTCCTAAATCCAGTATTCAAAAAAAATGGGTTTGCTACAATGAAATAAATCACACCATTTCTCAATATTCCATTACACTCGAGCACCAAATCATGTCAAGGGATAGGGATGAATCTAACATTCTCAACAGGCTACAAATCAATCCGAGCAGATGGGTTAACATGGTCATTAGAAGGGATGGGCCCAATACCATTATCCACCTTCACCAAATCCTATAAAGGGGATTCATTGATAGCTCATGACTCGAATAAAACCTTTGAGGAATTGTAAAACTAAGGACTCAATGATGTTGAAATAGAATTATCTAGATTTGGGTCTCAATCTCCAACCGCAGAGCACAGTCTCACCTCCTGTCAGCCAAATTCAGCCTCCACCTCCTTAGAAGCTAGGTCCTCCACCAGAGAAGGAACCATATTTGAAGATGAGAGATCTTGAAACATAGTCACTACCTTCGGGGAACCGTATTCCATCAAAACGAGATGTGGATCACAAAAATACCATGAGCCAGTCCCAACTGCCAGAGAAGGAACCAAATCTAAATATCTTGATGTAGGTGCTGCCTTCAGAGCATCATCTGCCGTCACAGGATGTGGATCATGAGTCCCAAACACTCATGCCTCCCACAAGCCATTCCTGAATTCCAGTGCCTTTGGAAAGGTAGAATCCTCCACCATAATAGGAACCTGCTTGGCAGATGAACTCATCACAACAACCACAAAAAATCATAATCGTTATTCTCACGAGGAGAGCAGCATAGGAGCCAGATCTCCATCTTCTCCACCCAATATATATATATATATATATATATATATTAACATTAGATCTTTATCAGTACTTTTTTTTAACTGATAAAGATAGGACTTTATCATCACTAAAAAAGTATTGATAAATGGTGTCTTTATCAGCGCTATAATTTTAGTGCTGATAAAAATTTCATTTGTCGGCCTTTTTAGGGCTGATAGAGGTCTATCTTTATCAGTGCTAAAAATGCATAGATAAAGGTATGTTTTATCAGCACTTTCTATTTTAGCGCTGATAAAACACACCTTTATCAGCACTTTCTAGCAGGAACTGATAAAATCCTTTCATTTTATTATAAAAGAAACCCTGTCAGTACCCTACCACCACTCATGCTCAAGCACTCATGGAACTAGACCTCTATCATCTCTTCCTCCTATCGTCGCTGCCTCCTAAATCTGCTGCCTCCACTCTCTCTGGTTTCATCACTGCCACTGCCGATGCGTTCATCATCGTCACCGTCACACCGACCCATATCTATCGTTGCCCTCTATGGCCTCTTATGCTACTGCTGCCACCACCAACCCCAACTCTATTGTCACCGGACCCTACTACTACCGCCAGACCTCCGAATCTAAGATATGTTCTTATTTGTGCATTCTTCTTTCCTCTTTCTTATTTCTATTTCTCTAAATGTCCATGGCATTCAAATAAATGGTTAATCAAGAAAGAATTTACATATCTAACGCAAGTTATTTCTTCTTTGAAGCTTCTTCAAAGAGATATGAGATAGTGTTAAGATGTTAATGTTTTTTAGCCTTCTTTCTCATCTCTTTTTGCTTCATGTTTACATATTCATGTGTTTTTTTCTTGATCTGTTGCTTTCGGTATATCTCTTGTATTGTTTTTCTTTTTAGAATTAATAAAAAACTAGAATTTGGGTGGTTTTTTTATCATGCACATATGAACAGATGGTCTTAGGCATGTTAAATCATTGTATTATTTAAAACTTTCAGTTTTGTTTCTTTCCATTTGTTATTGTTTCTTCATTTTTGGTTCCTATCTCAGATTGATTCACCAAGATTTCATTCCTTTGTAACAATGGTATTTATCATCTCACTTTCTTATTCTATTTTAAATTCCTATTAGAAACTGATTTTATATTCAGGGTTCATTGGAATTTATTTGGTTCTTATACTTCAATGTAGCCCCAACATGAATAGATTAATATGATTTCGTAGTCTGTTGTGTTTTCATTCTATGTGGGGGAAACTTACTATTTATAAAAGTAACTACCATATTCCATTTACAAGAGGATCGTAAGTCTTTAAAGAGATTTTATAAGAATTAACAGAAACATAATCCTTTTAAAAAGAACACAATTTTTATAAAAAAAACAAATTTAAGGCTTTGAAAAAAGAACATAAGAGTTACAAAAATATCGTAAGTATTTATAAACAAAACATGTGTTTTTAAAAAATAGAATTTAAGTATTTAAAAAGAAAAACATAAGACTTTAAAAAAATAAATTTAATTCTTTGAAACATTTTCAATCTTCTGAATTAGACTATACAAAGAATATACCTAGTATTTCCAGATAAAAATGATCAAAAATTATTAGCATAATTAACATTTAAATATAAAAATATCTATATTTATTTATAATTATAACTATAAATTTATATATTTATATTTATAATAAATATATATTATATTTATAATTATATAAATATATATTATATTTATAATTATATAAATATATATATATATATATATAATGAATGGTATAAAATATTTGATGATATCCTACTAGGTTATTTTCTCACACCATACATATACACATTGGTGTGTATATAGACTTAGTTGTTATGATACAGGTAAAAGGAAAGGGTCACACTTTTATAGTGGTGTTCCATACTCACTTGTTAAATATATAATGATAATGGGATGTAGAGGTCACCATAGGGCATAAAGAGACAATATTCATTTTATGTTATTTTAAGATATTTACTATAAAGTACCTCTCTTGTAAATAAATTTATTTTTGGTTTACCTTTATATTTTGGATCATGTGTCACCCTTTTATATATTTATATTTTATAAAATGTTAGTTATTTTTTATTCATGTATCTTTTATAAAATGCCTCTCTTGGGATTTATGCCTTTGTAAAAATGTCTAAATGGATATTTTAAAATGATTCAAGTGTTTTGAAATGTTTCTTACAAAATTATATGTGTTCAAAATACCCATTTTTGGTTTTAAATGTCTTTAAAATGATTTAAACACTTGCCATGGACTTAGATTGTATGTCAAGTGTTTTTCAACTCACTCGATTGGCTTTCATAAATGGATGTGAATGTTTTGAAAGCAAATTTAATGCTGGTTTCATTTTAATAAGGGTTTTGTGAATTTTTAAATGAATATTTGTAAAATATAGAGGGTTTTTGGTCATTTAAAATGATTAAGATTTTTGGGTCATGAAGTTTCCTTGAATTATTTAAAAATAATAATTGTGATTTTATTAAAGAGTGGTCGGAACTTATTGGTTTATTTTAAAAAGGTGTGTTATTTTAAAGATGAATTTGTGTAAATGGTTTTTTTTAATGGGATTTCAAGTGTGATTTTATAAATAGTTTTTAAAGGATATCTAAAATGTAGTTTTTCCATAATATTTTAAGTTTATATTTTTATATAATTAGGAAAACCATTACATTGTATATGGAAGACAAGTAGATTGATAATAACACCATGGAAAGGGTATGTTACTAACTCTATCCAACCTATAGGATATCCATCATGACCTCACTCCTGAAAAAAGTTGAATTAATGTTTAACCCCATTGCAACTCCTGGAACTACTTTGCATCCAACATCACCTGCATGTTTTAAATTAGGTGAGTCCTCTAAAATTACATCTTCTTTTGGGTTTGGTGTTAGGTTCTAAGGGGATGAGTCTCAAGAAACAAAATGAAATAATAACTATCATTCAAATGTTGAGTTTACCTTATTTTAAAGGCCCATTTTGTGTATTTATTTTGTTAAATATTAATATTTCTAAATCAAATAGGATAGATATGAATAAAGAATGGGTGGATTTCAATCGTATGACAAAAGAGTATGAAGATGGAGTGAAAGAGTTTCTCAAGTTTACAAAAGATCATGAATATGACCCCTATAAAATCCTTTGTTCATGTTTATGTTATTTTTATTCAAGACTAATTATTCCAGAGGATTTGGAAGAACACTTGATCTGTCACTAAATAGATCAAAGTTATAGATGTTGGAATAAACACGGAGAAAAATGAATATAGCTAGTGGATGGGATAGCACTACCTTTTATGGATCATATGATATGATTAAAAGTATGGACAATGAAAAATACCATTTTGAGGATTTGATTACATATGTGAATGATTATGAAGATCATATTAAGTAAATGATAAGGACAGTTGTAGATGAACTTCATGATTGCCCAAAATTGTTTGAGAAGTTAAATATTTGTGCAAAGACATCATTGTATGCTGGTTGCAGTAAATATACAACATTGTTATCTATAATTAAGCTATATAATTTCAAATAATGCAACAGATAGATTGATGCTAGTTTTATAGAACTATTTTCTCTCTTGAATGATATGCTCCCAGAAGATAATGAGCTCTCGAGCCGAACATATGATGCCAAAAAAATTCTAATCTTGATAGGTATAATCTCTGAAATAATATAGGCCTTTCTAAATGATTTTATACTATTTCACAAGGACCAAAAATCACATATAGAATTCAAAAAGTGTGTTTCTTCTCAATACAAGAAAGATTAATCTGGTCCTATGAAAATTGTATATTATTTTCCAATCATTCCATGGTTTAGGTGCCTGTATAGAAGTGAGGAAACTACAGGACAATTGACATGGTGTGAGGATACAAGAAATAAATATGGGAAACTACATCAACCAACAAACTCTCCTCAGTGAAATAGAATTGATCATGAGTATCCTGAATTTGGAAACGAGCTGAGAAACCTTTATCTTTCATTATCTACAGATGGCGTAAATCCTTTTGGTTTTCAAAGAAGTACTCACAGTACATGGATGGTTATGTTGGTAAATTATAACTTGAATCTATGGTTGTGCATGAAACAAAAATACATCATGTTATCTATGCTTATATCAGGACCAAAACAACTAGGTAATGATATTGATGTTTATTTGGCTCCATTGATCGATGATTTGAAATTACTGTGGGATTCAAGTGTTATGTTTTATGATTCTTACAGAAATGAAGATTTCCTATTGAGATCCATGTTGTAAAGGATGATAAATGAATTTAATACTTATGAAAAATTTTCAAGATATAGAATCAAAGGAACTCAAGGGTGTCTCATTTGCGAATAAGGTATACAGTCAATGAGGTTGAAACATTCATTGAAACCTATTTTTCTAGGACATTGCATATTTCTACCCTGATGGTATAAGTACTGATCTTGGACGACATCATTCAATGGAAGTTCAGAAGAATGTACAAAACCGTCTCCACTAATAGGTTATTAACTATTTGAGAAAGTAAAAGATGTGGACACTGCTTTGGATAAATCATTTTTTAAAAAGCTTATAAAAATCGGTTGGAAAATGAGATAAATTTTTTTAATTACCATACTGGAATTGTCTATACATCATACATTTTCTTGATGTTATGCATGTTGAAAAAAATGTATGTGACAGTTTCATCGGAATATTTCTAAATGCACTTGGCAAAACAAAGGATGGAATTAAGGTGAGGTTAGACGTGGTTGAAATGGGAATATAATAAGATTTGGTGCCAATGAAGGGTGAAAAAACAAATTTTCTTCCTCAAGCTGCTTACACTCTTTTGAGGTAGGAGAGATATCAGTTTGGTAACTTATTGAATGATGTAAAGGTTTCATAGGTGTATTCATCGAATAATAAGAACATAGTTTCAATGATCAATTTAAAGTTAAAGGGTCTGAAACCACATGAATTCCATGTTTTGATGTAAGATCTAATTCTTATAGCTTTACATTGCATTTTTTCCAAGAATTTTCATCATACATTAACCAAGAATTGTTTCTTCTTCAATGATATATGTAGCAAAGTTATAGATCCGGTGAAATTTCTGATATGCAAAGATAAATTGTTGTTATATTATGTGAATTGGAAATGTTCTTCCAACCAACATTCTTTGATATGATGGTTCATTTGATGGTTCACTTGGTGAGATAGATTAGACTATGTGGTCCTGTATATTATAGATAGATGTACCCCATTGAATGGTATATGAATATTTTTAAAGGGTGTGTCAAAAATCAAAGTCGGACAGAGGGTTGTATTTCAAAGCAATATATTATTTAGGATTTTTTTGAATTCTATACTGAATACATGTACAGTGTGGTAAGCATTGATCTACTGAAATCTCATTACACTGGGTATCTTGTGGGTAGAGGAATTTCTGGAAGAGATGTTGTCACAATCAATTTTATAGATCGGGAGCAGGCCCAACTTTGTGTTTTTTATAACATCTTGGAGGTTTCCACATATCTTTAAACATAAAAAAGAAATTATTAGGCATTTGAATCCATAAAGGGATGAAATATGGATATCATATACACATAATCAACAGTTTATAGGATGGCTTCGAGACCATATTTTTAAGTATTCAGATAAAAGTATGGATTCAATTTCAGAACGACTTTGATGGAATGCCAGAGGACGAAGTGTGTGTATATTATCTTAGAATGGTTATGTAATTAATAGTTATACATTCTATACAAATGAACATGATGAAGACAATACTATGAAATATAGTGGAGTTATACTTGTGGGTGAAGTGATGCATGTTTCTTGTACTTAGGAAAGAAATCCAATTTACATGAATATGTCATACTTTTGAATCATCAAACAAATATGGGATTTGGATTATGAAACATTACAAGTTCCAATTTTTAAATGTAAGTGGTTTGATAACAAGAGTGTTATTAAAATAGATTAATTGGGGTTTTTGAAATTTGATTTCAGTAAGGGTACAAAGACAAACCATTTATAATGAAATCATAGGTAGTACAAGTAGTTTATGTTCCAGATCCTATAAACCAAAAGTGGTCAATTGTTCTGTTATCGATGAAAACCACTAAAATTAAATATAAAAATTCAACTGATGATGACTCATTTCATTGGGAAGTCGCAATCATTTCGCAGGGGTCCCAATGTAGACAGTGTTTTTTATGTTATAGGAGACTATAATGAAGGGATTTAGATAGTCAATAGAGGGGTCAAATTTCTTCGGCCTTTAAAAAAAATATTTCAATAATCATGTTATATTTTTTTATAATATACATCATGTTACCTCATGTTATTATCTATTCATTGATGCATTTATGTACTCTAAATTAAATGTTAAACCACTTATGTATATAATGACTTCTTCATGTGTTGGTGCTCCCAATACCAAAGAAGAACAGGTCTCTCAACCTACTGCTACTCGTAGTGTAGAGAAACAATGACCTTCTACATGTGTTGGTGCTCCCAATATTGAGGAACAATAGGTTTCTCAACCTATTGATTCTCCCAGTGCAGAGGTAAAATGACCATCTGCACATGTCGATGCTACCACTCTAGAGGAACATATTGATGATGTTTAATCTGAGGAAATGGTAGGTGACGAAGGACCGATGATTCAAAAAAAAATAGGATCATCGTAGTTTGATGGTGTTAGAAAAAAATCATTAAGGTGAAAATCAAAGGTATCAAATATGAGGTCAAATGTAATGTGTGGGGCTAGCATGTAAACCCAAAAAAGTCTATGTTCAGTAGTTACATTGGAATCATCACTTGGCAACATGTGTCGATTGATTTAGATTTGTGGCACCATGTTGTACTTGGGATTAAGACACTTATGTGGGAAGAGATTATGGTAACATTATGATATCATTTCTTTATTTTACTAAAAATTAAAATAATGAAACATTGAATTACTCTTCATAATACCTTGAAGATTTTATTTATAGTAGATGAATCCCATAAGAAATTGTATTAATGCTTGTTGGAATGATTCACAGAGGCTTTCACACAATTCTAATGATTCTTCATCTTAAAGATGCTAAAGAGAAAATAAAATCACATACACTATTTATCTATGCACACTTGATAACCTAAGAAGCATGGGATGCATTTACTAGTCATCGTGCAGATGTGTCTTTTCAGGTACATTGTGACTACTAATATTCTTTTTGATGATACGTGTATGCATCAATTTGATTGACAATTTTTTATTTATGAAACCCCAACTGAATTCTAAAAATAAGGAACAGGAAGAAAACCAATGTACCCCTACCATAAAGTAAGGATGGGGTACGCTTCACTTGAAAAAAAATTGGTATATATTTTAAATCTATCATAATACTTTTATGTGACATTAAACAATAGCATAATGATGTTCCTATGTTTATATGTATATTTATGACTCCAAATACAAAGCCGCTTCCATCCCATACCATGTGCTATAGAAGGAGGAACATGTAAATAAATATGGGATACTAATAGATTAAAACATACAAAAAGTGTGGGAAAAATGTGTAAGTATGACATAATAAAGATTTTTTTTCTTTAAATCGATATTACATAACAATGATTACTTATTTTCCTATATTTTCTATTTGAAATTGTCATGGGAATTAGTAACACCTATATCAGATGAACACCTACTATTGATGGTCTTAAAGTGGGAAGAACAGTATGGTTGAGTCAGAGGTGTGGGTTTTGGGGTAACACCTTGAACATATTTTGAGGATTAAGGTGAAGAAATGAAACAGAAGAGAGAAATACTAGCTAACATTGAAGAATAATTTCAATGGAAGATATAGTTGAAAGAAACTTTTATGGGGGGAATCAAATAGAATAAAAAACTCAATAACATCTATTCCATTAAGATCCCCCCCCCCACCAGCTTTGAGACGAGTCATTCCCCTCAAAGAGCTATCTTAGTCATGGTAATCAATATTCTAATAATTTTTTCTATGAAATTTGAATCAAACAGACACTGATATCTTTGATGTACTGATAATCTATAGGGTTAAAATGACTATAATTTATATCTATCATCACCCACCCATGTAGTGTCCATATTTATCACTTTCTTTCAAAGTGTTTGTTATCAGTTTAAAATTTACATTTTAATTTAAAAAGTGTAACTCATTGAAAACCAAGAAAATGAACTTGGATTGTATTGATAATTTTGGAAAACCATTCATAAGTAATTTTTGATTTATATGAATTAGTCTTATTTCAAACTGATACAAGATATGACCGGTATAACTCAAAGTGCATGTTTCCAGCTTAAAATGACATTTTAGTAAAAAAGAAAAGTGACATACTCAAAATCGAGATAAAAAATTTGAATTGTTTTTATACTTTATAAAAATGATCCATAAGTCATTTGGGATGTTTAGGAATCAACTACACCTCAATATGATGCACGGTGTGGCCGGTATAACTCAAAGTGTCTCTTTTTATTTAAATTTGACATTAACTTTAGTAAAAATAACAAGTGATATACTAAAAACTAGGAAAAAACAATCAGAATATTTTGATAATTTAGTAAAATGGTCTATGAGTCATTTTTGGTGTGTAGGAGTCAACCACACCTCAATACAATGCACGGTGTAGACAGTATGACTTAAAGTGTCTCTTTTTATTTAAAATTGACATTAATTTAAGTAAAAAAACAAGTGATGTACTGAAAAATGATAAAATGCATTAGGATTGTTTTGATACTTTAATTAAATGATACATGAATTATTTTTGATGTGTAGGAATCAAATAAATCTCAATTCGATGCACAGTGTGACCGGTATGACTACAAGTGTCCGTTATGAGTTTAAAATTGACATTTTAGTTCAAAACATGTCACTCGCTGAAAACCGAGTAAACACACTTTGATTGTCTTGATAATTTATTAAAGAGAATCATAAGTCATTTTTTACATGTATAAATAAGTCTCACATCAAACTGACGCACGATGTGACCAGTATGACTCAAAATGCGTGTTTCTAGTTTGAAATGACATTTTATTAAAAAAACACAATTAGCATACTGAAAACTGATAAAATGAATTTGGATTGTTTTGATACTTTAATAAAATTATCTATAAGTCATTTTTTATGTATAGGAATCAAACTCACTTCAATATGATGCACGATGTGACTGATATAACTCAAAGTGTCTCTTTTTATTCAGAATTGACATTAGTTTTAGTAAAAAGAACAAGTGACATACTGAAAACTAGGAAAATTCACTTGGATTGTTTTTATAATTTATTAAAATGATCTATGAGTCATTTTTTATGTGTAGGATTCAATCTTACATCAATACAATACAAAATGTGGCCGGTATGACTCAAAGTGTCTCTTTTTATTTAAAATTGACATTAATTTAAGTAAAAAAACAAGTGACATACTAAAAACTGAGAAAATGCATTCAAATTGTTTTAATACTTTATTAAAACAATCCATAAGTCATTTTTGATGTGTAGGAATCAACCACACCTTAATCTGATCCATGGTGATACCGGTATGACTAAAAGTGTCTGTTATCAGTTTAAAATTAACATTTTAGTCCAAAACAAGTCACTCACTGAAAACCGAGAAAACACGCTATGATTGTCTTGATAATTTATAGAAGTAATTTATAAGTCATACATGATGTGCATGAAGTAGTCTCATGTCATACTGATGCACGATGCGACTGGTATGACTCAAAATGCATGTTTCTAGTTTGAAATGACATTTTAGTGAAAAAACTCAATTGGCATACTGAAAACTGAGAAAATGCATTAGGATTGTTTTTATACTTTATTAAAATAATCCATAATTCATTTTTAACATATAGGAATCAAATTAAGCTCAATATGATGCACGGTGTGGTCAGTATAACTCAAAGTGTCACTTTTTATTTAAAATTGACATTAATTTTAGTAAAAAGAACAAGTGACAAATAGAAAACTAGGAAAACGCATTCTGATTGTTTTGATAATTTAGAAAAATAATCCATGAGTAATTTTTTGTGTGTATGGGTCAATTTCACCTCAATAAGATGCACAATGTGATCTTTGTGACTCAAAGTGTCTCTTTTTATTTAAAATTGACATTAATTTAAGTAAAAAAGAACATGTGACGTACTGAAAACCAAGAAAACACATTTCATATTGTTTTGATACTTTAAGAAAATGATCCATGATCCATTTTTGATGTGTAGGAATCAACTAAACTTCAATATGACACATGGTGTGACCAGATTGACTAAAAGTGTTTGTTATCATTTTAAAATTTACATTTTAGTTCAAAACATGTCACTCACTGAAAACCAAGAAAATGCACTTTGATTATCTTGATAATTTAGGAAAGCAATTAATAAGTCATTTTTGATATGTATGAAGTAGTTTCACATCAAACCAATGCATGATACGACTGGTATGACTCAAAAAGCGTGTTTCCAATATGAAATGACATTTTAGTAAAAAAGCACAACTAGCATACTGAAAACTGAGAAAACACATTAAAATTACTTTGATACTTTAGGAAAATGATCTATAAGTTATTTATGACATGTAATAATCAACCTCACCTCAATATGATTCATGGTGTGATCATTATAACTCAAAGTGACTGAATATTCACTTTTTATTCAATAAGAAAACATATAAGCATCCCAGGACACAAAGGAACAAGGGGGCAGAAGTAATGGAAGCCAAGGGTGTCATTTATAATAATAAGAATACAATAATCAGGTTGGGATCCCAAACTGTTGTAATTAATAAATCTCTCTCCCGGACTACCTTTTCTAGCTAAAAAATTGGCCGCATAGTTCCCTTCACTCCATGTGTGTCTAACCAAAATATTTTGGTTGACATAATTCTTACAGTACCTGTTCATGTAAACCAGCTCCCAGGGAACATAACCTTTCTCAAGAAGGAACTTGACCAGTATAGAAGAATTTATCTCAACTTCTGTAATTTGGATGTTAAATCACCGAGACAAAGAGAAACTTGTGGCCAAAGCTATAGCCTCCACACCCATAGAATTACCTGCACCAAAAACGGTAGAAAACCCCAGAAGTATGGAACCTTGGTTGTCTTGAACCAACCCGCCCCTCTCATATCCCCATTCAAGAAAGACCCATCCACGTTTAGTTTCATCCCCATGAAATGGGTTTTCCATATAACCCATTGGCCCTGGTTTAGTTTTCTATTAGCCAAATTCGTGTAATAGCCAAGAAGAAATATTCTCAAAGTAATGGAATATCCATCATTCTTGATTAGCGCCCCTAGCTCTATCACTAAGAGCTTCACCAACACCTGTAAATAGAGTCTGAAAATCTTAGTGTTGTGCCTTGATTTAATTTGATCTTCCCAAAGAATCCAGCAAGCATCCGAAAGAACCATTCCTTGAACCTTGACCTTTATCCCAAGGTGTCTCGACCCATGAAATCAGTCCTCAATCATGCCCTGCATGGAACCATCAAAGGTGTTGAGATTCATCCCTTGTTGTAGGTAGTTCCATACCCCCTTGGCCCAATCACCATGGAATAAAATGTGTTGCGTTATTTCCTGTTGTGACCTACTACAACACTAACATCAGGAGGCTAGAGTTTCTCCTCTTCATTTAACATTCTCATCAGTGGGAATCGCATGGTTCCTCATATTCCAAACTAAAAAATTCATCTTCCTAGTAATCACCTTGCACCACAGTTTTGAATACCACACACCTAAATTGTGGCCTACTACAGCACTGACATCCATGAGTCATTTGCAATGTGTAGAGGTCAACCGCACCTCAATACGACGCACAGTGTGGCCGATATGAGTCAAAGTGTCTCTTTTTATTTAAAATTGACATTAATTTAAGTAAAAAAAGAACAAGTGACGTACTAAAAACCAAGAAAACACATTCGTATTATTTTGATACTTTAAGAAAATGATCCATGAGTCATTTGTGACATATAGGAATTAATCACACCTTAATCCAATGCATGGTGTTACCAGTGTGACTAAAAGTGTTCATTATCAGTTTAAAATTGACATTTTAGTTCAAAACATGTCACTCACAGAAAACCAAGAAAAAACGCTTTGATTGTCTTGATAATTTAGTATAGCGATTCGTAAGTCATTTGTGACATGTATGAAGTAGTCTCACATCAAACTGACACATGATGCGACCATTATGACTCAAAATTCATGTTTCCAATTTGAAATAATATTTTAGTAAGAAAACACAACTGACATACTGAAAACTAAGTAAACACATTCTTATTGTTTTGATACTTTATGACAATAATCCATAAGTCATTTTTGATGTGTAAGAATCAACTGCACCTCAATATGATGTACAGTGTGTCCAATATAACTCAAAGTGTCTCTTTTTATTTAAAATTGACATTAATTTTAGTAAAAAGAACAAGTGACATACTAAAAACTAGGAAAAAACATTCGGATTATTTTGATAATTTAGGAAAATGATCCATGAGTCATTTGTGAAATTTAGGAGTCAACTGAACCTCAATACGACACACAATGTGGCTGATATGACTCAATGTGTCTCTTTTCATTTAAAATTGACATTAATTTAAGTAAAAAAGAACAAGTGACATACTGAAAACTAAGAAAACTCATTTGAATTATTTTGATACTTTATGACAGTGATCCATGATTCATTTTTGATGTGTAGAAATAAACTACACATCAGTCTGATGCACTGTGTGACCGGTATGACTAAAAGTGTCCCTTATTAGTTTAAAATTAACATTTTAGTTCAAAACGTGTCACTCACTAAAAACCAAGAAAACACGCTCCGATTATCTTGATAATTTAGGAAAGTGATTCAGAAGTCATTGTGACGTGTATGAAGCAGTCTCATGTAAAACTAATGCACGATGTGACCAATATGACTCAAAATGAGTGTTTCCAATTTGAAATGACATTTTAGTAAAAAAACAAAACTGACATACTGAAAATTGAGGAAACACATTCGGATTGTTTTTGTACTTTAGGAAAATGATCCATCAATTATTTGTGACATGTAGGAATTAGTCACACCTCAATCTGACGCATGGTATGACTGGTATAACTCAAGAGTTTCATTATTTAAAATTGACATTAATTTTAGTAAAAGAACAATTGAAATGCTCAAAAGCAAGAAAACACATTCGGATTGTTTTGATATTTTAGGACAATAATTTATAAATCATTTTTGATATGTAGGAATCAACCCTACCTCAATACGACGCACAGTGTGACCGGTATAACTCCAAATGTGTATTTTTTATTAAAAATTGACATTTTATTAATGTATTTTTTCATTTTAATGTTTAATTTATTTCTTTATAGTATTACTAACATAATATTTATTTTCTTATATAGGCGGAATTTTTTTATTAGGTTGAGAGGATTTTTTTGGAAACTGATACCATGGGCGGACATTTTGGAGAGGGGATCACGGGCATCAAAAGATGAAACATTAATGTTTTTAAATGTTTGTTGGATAATTGTGAATGTAATTATATAAAACAATGTTTAAAATTTATATTGCTATGTTTTTTTTATTATACTATGGTAAAACATTTTTTTATTCATGATGTCGATTAAATTTATATAAAAATGGTTGAAATTACGGGTTTTTGCTGGGTGTGTTGTTATATTAACAGCACATTGCAGCCAGTTGGGCCTTTATCAGTGCTATTTTGAGCACTGATAAAGGCTCCTATTTATTATTGTTGTGATTAACAGTACTTTTTTAGCATTGTTAAAATCCTTTTGTGCGATGTTAAAGGGAATATGTGTAGTAGTGGTTCTCACGAGGCCGTGAACCACTCTGATTAGGAGGCTTCGTAAATTCATGATCAGTAGAAGAGATGGGCCAATCTGAATGGGGTCTATGATCCGCCTTTTCCAAAACTCACATGGGTTCGATGGTCACAGGATCCATAGCAGACCACGAAACTATTGGGCGCCTTCCTGGTTGGCACACCGCGTAACGCCTCCTCAATTGGATCACCACGCGATTTCACTTTTAATGAGGTGTTTTTATTGCAGACTAAGACCGCGTGAATTAATTCACGCGGTGACACACTTTTGATGCAGAGACATTATTTGACACTGATTATTTTTCTTATATAAGGAGGCAACGGCGAGGCATTTCAACATCACCGGCATCAACAACACTGAGATAAAATACATTTTTTGATTTCCTTTCTTCGACGATCATCTTTCTTTCTCTCTACCTTTTGATCCACACTTTTATTATTGAGTATTACTTTTGAGATCCCTTCTATTTTTGGGGAGTCTCTACCGTGTACCTCTTGATTTTAGTGGATCCCTCTTTTTGGACTAGGTCCCATGTTATTTCCCTTTTGGGTTTTCCACGTAAAAATTTCCGGTGTCAACTTTATTTTTCTACACTTAATTTTGTCGCTGTGCATCCGCTTTTATTTGGGGGGGAGATTTTATTTTCCGCTGCACGTTCGCCTTTTCTATTGTTTGCATGTTCGTCGCTTTCCCATCATTCCCAACATCCGGTATCATAGGGTTTGGTTTTTTATTTTATATTTATTATGGAGGCCAATTACAGTCGGAATGGTACCAACTACCATATGTGGAGACTTAAAATGAAGGATCTGATTTTTGTCAAGCGATGAATCTTCCAGTGTTTTGTACCCAGAAGCCAGAGAGGATGTAAGACGAAGAATGGGCGTTCGATCATGAGATGGTTAGTGGCTTCATTCACCAATGGGTCGAAGACAACGTGATGAACCACATTATCAACATCTCTCACGCCATAACTTTGTGGGAGAAGCTTGAGACGACCTATGCTTCCAAGATGGGAAACAATAAATTTTTTCTTCTCAAGAAAATGATGAAATTGAGGTACAAAGAAGGTACGTCTATTTCTAACTACTTAAGTGAATGTCAGGGATTTTTTGATCAGTTTTCTAGCATGGGTATCAATTTTGAAGATGAGGTTTTAGCTCTTTTGCTACTTAACACTTTACCCAGTTCATGGGAGAATTTTCGTGTTACTCTAACTGGTTCTTCTTGTAATGTTGTTGTGACATTTAGTTTTGTCAAGTCTTTTGTTCTAAATGAAGAGTTCAGGAGATGTAATCAGGAGAAATATTCTTCAAAGGTTTTATTCATAGAGAATAGGGGGAGAATCCAGGACCGGGGGAAAAGTAGTTGAGGTAAGAGCATAGGGGGAAGCAAATCCTGATCGAAGCAGAGAGATTTTGAATGTCATCATTGTGGTAAGAAGGGGCATGTAAAGAGGTTTTGTTATCAACTGAAAAGAGAGAGAAAATTGAAGGAAAATCCACAGAAGAAAAATGGTGATGGATATGATCATGCCACCACTACTACAGGGGGTGATCTTGTTATTGTTTATGACTCCATTAACATTGATTTTAATTATTCTTGTTGGGTTGTTGACAGTGGTGCATGTTTTCACGTGACATCGAAGAAGGAGTTCTTTAAATCTTACAGCCTAGAAAATTTTGGGATTTTGAAGATGGGCAATGATGGTCATGCTGACGTTTTAGGCATCGGGACTGTTTGTTTAGAGACTAGTACAGGAAGTAAGCTGATTTTGAATAATGTTTGACATGCACCTGAGGTTCGTTTGAATCTTATTTCTACCAGTGTTTTTGATGATGAAGGGTTTATCAATACTTTTAGTGATTACCAATGGAATATTTCCAAGGGATCTTTTATTGTAGCTCAAAGGAAGAAGCATTTAGGTTTGTACTGGACTAGGGCTTTTATCTCATGTGATACTGCTTGTGTTGTTGAGTTCAGTGTTTCATCCAAGTTGTGGAGTAAGAGGTTCAATCACATCAGTGAGAAAGGTCTTAGTTGTTTGGCCAAGATAAATCTTCTTCCATATTTAAAGAGTGTCAAATTGAACACATGTGATCATTGCATGGCTGTGAAACAGAGTAGAGTGAGTTTCAGTAGTCATCCACCACACAGGAAGTCACAGGTACTTGAATTGGTACATCTTGACATTTGTGGTCCTTTGAAATCTAAGTCCTTTAGTGGAGGTCTTTATTTTGTTACATTTATTGATGACTACTCATGAAAACTTTGGGTTTATGTTTTGAATGCCAAAAGCCAGGTTCTCAGTGTTTTTAAGCAATTTCATGTTTCTGCTGAGAGGGAATCAGGAAAAATTTGAAATGTATTTTCACTTAAAATGGGGGAGAGTATTGTGGTCCATTTTATCAGTATTGCAGGAAGGAAGGTATTCGATATCATAAGACGTCACCCAAGACACCTCAGCTGAATGGTGTAGCTGAGCGGATGAACAGGACTTTGTTGGAAAGAGTTCATTGTTTACTTTCAGAAGCAAAGTTTCCTGGAAATTTTTGGGTGAAGCTTTACTTACTACTGCTTATATTATCAATTTATCACCTGTAGTTTCTTTGCAGATAGACACTATCAACAAATTTTGGTATGGAAAAGAGATCAGGTATGATCACTTGCATGTTTTTGGTTGCAAGGCATTTGTTCATGTGCCTAGAGATGAGATATCCAAGATGGATGGTAAGACACGCCATTGTATTTTTATTGGCTATGGAAACGATGAGTTTGGGTACAGATTTTCTGACCCTGTTTTGAAGAAACTTTTCAGAATCCGCGATGCAGTGGTTAAGGAGGATCAAACTATTGCAGACATTGATAAGGGAGAAAAGGCTGCTTCTCCAACTTCTGATGGTTTTGTCAGTCTTGATCCAGGTTCTGGTTCACATTTACCTCATATTGTTGATTTTGATGATCATGTTGATGTACAAATTATGCTCAAGGTGAACAGGTTGGAGTTGATGTTTCTGATGCACCTTTTGTTTCTGATGATCCAGTTTCATGGGTTATTAATGAAGCCGCAGTTCCACTCTGGAGGTCATCTCGGCATCACATTGTTTCTACTCGATATTCACCTGATGAGTATGTGCTCCTCGCTAAAGGGGGAGAACCAGAATCGTTTGATGAGGCAATGGAAAGTGAACAGAAAGACAGATGGGTTGCAGCAATGGATGACGAGATAAAATCATTGCACGACAACCACACTTTTGAGCTGGTGAAGTTACCGACAGGGAAGAGAGCTTTTCAAAATCAGTGGATTTATCGGATTAATAATTAAGAATCTAGTTCTGTTCCACGATACAAGGCAAGGTTAGTTTTCAAAGGCTTCCATAAGAAGAAAGGTATTGATTTTGATGAGATTTTATCACCTATTGTCAAAATGTCTTCCATTCGGGTTGTTCTTGGTTTGGCTGCTAGTTTGGATCTGTATATTGAACAGATGGATGTGAAGACAGCTTTCCTCCATGTAGATTTAGAAGAGAAGATTTATATGGAGAAACCAGAAGGTTTTGTTGAAACAATTAAATAAAATCATGTCTGCGGGTTGAAGAAGAGTTTGTATGGTTTGAATCAAGCTCCGAGGCAGTGGTATAAGAAGTTTGAATCTGTCATTTCTCATCAGGATTTTAGGAAGACATCTTCTGATCATTGTGTTTTTGTTCAGATATTTACTGATGATGATTTTATTATACTGTTGCTTTATGTTGATGATATGCTCATTGTTGGCCATGATACATCTAGAAATGATAGATTGAAGAAGGATCTTTGTCAGTCTTTTGTGATGAAAGACTTGGGTCCAGCACGGTAGATTCTTGACATGATGATATCTTGGGATAGGAAGTCCAAGAATTTTTGGTTATCTCAGGATCGATACATTGAGAAGGTTCTTCAGAGATTTTCTATGGATAGAGCGAAAGTGGTTAGTACTCCTCTTTCTTTACATTTTAAGATCAGTACCAGTCAGTCACCTTCTACTGATAAAGAGAGAGAGGAGATGCAGCACATACCCTATTCATCTGTCGTTGGCTATTTGATGTATGCTATAGTATGTACTAGACCTGATATAGCTTGTGCAGTTGGTGTTGTCAATCGTTTTCTATTAAATCCAGTTAGAGAGCATTGGAGAGCAGTGAAGTACATTTTTCGTTATCTTTATGGTACTTTTAATCTGAAATTGTGTTTTGGTAAAGGGGAACCTATGCTTTGTGGCTTTACAGATTCAGATATGGCAGGAGATATGGATTAGAGGAAGTCTACTTCAGGCTATTTGATCACTTTTGTAGGGGGCTGTATCTTGGCATCCTAGATTGTAGAGATGTGTTGCTTTATCTACTACAGAGTCAGAGTTTATTGTAGCTACTGAGGCGTGCAAAGAATTTTTGTAGATAAAAACTTTTATTTGAGAGCTCAATTTAAATCAGGACAGGTTTGTTTTATTTTTTGATAGTCAGAGTGTTATTTTTTTGGGAAAGAATACCACTTTTCATGGCAGGTCAAAACATATCGATGTTCGATATCATTAGATCTGCAACGTCCTTGATTCGAGATAGTTAGAGCTTGAGAAGATCCACACCGATGAAAACGGGTCAGACATGTTGACCAAGAGTTTAGCCAGAGGAAAATTTGAGGCTTGTTGACTGATTGCAGGGTTGGCGGTGATCCCCACTTGAGTCAGAGGGGGAGTTTTTTGGGCGTCTTCCTGGTTGGTGCGCTGCGTAACGCCTCCTCAATTAGAGCACCATGCGGTTTCTCTTTTAATGAGGTGTTTTTATTGCGGACCAAGACCGCGTGAATTAATTCACACGGTGAAACTCTTTTGACACAGAGACATTATTTGACACTGATTCTTTTTCTTATATAAGGAGGCAATGGTAAGGCATTTCAAAATCACCGGCATCAACAACACCGAGAGAAAATCCATTTGGTGATCGCCTTTCTTCGACGATCATCTTTCTTTCTCTCTGCCTTTTGATCCACACTTTTATTATTGAGTATTACTTTTGAGATCCCTTCCATTTTTGGGGAGTCTCTACCGTGTACCTCTTGATTTTAGTGGATCCCTCTTTCTGGACTAGGTCCCGTGGTTTTTCCGTTTTGGGTTTTCCACGTAAAAATTTTTGGTGTCAACTTTATTTTTCTGCACTTAATTTTGTTGATATGCATCCGCTTTTATTTGGGGGAAAAGATTTTATTTTCCACTACACGTTCGCCTTTTCTATTGTTTACGCGTTCGTCGTTTTCCCGTCTTTCCCAACAAAAACAACATCACCTTCAGATCTCTGAGCATGCGGCAGTGAGGCGGCCTCGGTTCAATGAGATCCAAAGTCCACCTTCGTCACATCCCACAACACAGCATAACACAAAACATCATTGCCTTCAAATCTTTGAGTGGACGGCACAGAGACGAGAAACACAGATTCAATGGCCACAAGGACAGTGGACCGCGAAGCATGAACATCTTCAGATCTATCAAGCGATAATGGAACGGGCCCAGCGTGAACCAGATATATTGGTTCAGATGAGTGAGGGACGTGTACCTTCTTTGAAATCTGATCTACAGCGGACCGAGGCAAATAAGCATCGCCTAATCCAGGATCCACATATGCGCTCATATTTTTCAGATATTCCGTATTCCTCATATCCACATTCGTTGTAGAGTGAGAAATAGGCATGACCTCCTTCGAGCCCCAAACTGCAATCGAAGAGAGAAACTGTGCAGCACTCGGTCCAGATCCGTCATCCACATTTTTCGAAGGATCATCAACAATCTTCACAGAATCAAAACATTTCAATTGAGTCAAATCCATCGTTAAGCCTTTACCCTAGACACCGTGAAGTTAGAGAGAGAGACTCTCGACTTCCCCATCATAATTATAATTATAAATAAATATATTTATAAATATTTGTATATAATTATAAATATATTTATTAATATTTATTAATATATAAATATAAACATATATTTATATTTATTAATATATATATATATAAACTAATAATAAATGTATTTATTGTAATTTTATAATTATTTAGATATATATGTGTATATAGTTATAATTATAAATATATATATTTAAAAATTAATTATATATAATAACAAATTTATAATTATAAATATAATAAATATATTTATTATTTAAATATATTTATTGTAATTTTATAAGTATTTATGGGAAAATAATAAGTTAATGAGTATAACATGAATGAATCATACCTAATAAGGTATAGATTATAATAAATGAGTCATCCCATATATATGGAAGGATGGTGATGAGGCGGTACGGTCTTGGTCACAGGTGGGTGATCGGCTACTATGGATGGAGCGTTCAGACTAGTGCAGGTATAATAAAAAAACCAATGGTTTTGGGTTGTCATGGGTTTAGTACTCATTGGGCATATGGATCATGTTCTTAATAAATTAGGCTTGATGGGTGGGTTATCCCCTTAGGGGGTTGTGGTCTGTCTTTTCATTATGTGTATGTGGTGTGTGTGTTTGTGTTTGAATGTAATTGTATATCAAAACACCTAATATATATATAGACCAAATTCATTGGAGATGTATATTTATTTAAATATATATTTAATTATAAATATATAATTATAAATATTGCAGTTGAGGTGTGCCTCAGTGGTAGAGGTGCCCCATGATTTTGCATCAAACACAGGTTTAAGTCCAGGTGGGAGCGAATTTCCGCAGGCAGACGATGACGCGGGCATGACGTAGGCAGATGGTGATACGGATATGATGCACACATGATGTTGCACTAGGGCTTTGTGCAAGATTGTGGGTCTTTGGGCCATGTAATGGGTTTCATGCCCATGCATTCGTCCCCAAGCACTTAATATATAATTATAAATATAATAAATACATTTATTATTTTTTTAAAAAAAGTTATAATTTTATAATTATTTAAATATATATTTATTCATTTATAATCTTATAAATAATTTTTTAAAACATTATTTTTATATTTTAATTATTAAAAAATATATTAATTATAATATGCGTTTTTTAATTAATATATATAAATAAACATTATTTTTTAATATAAATATAATAAATATATATATATTAAAAATATTTTTTATTAAAAACTTTAATCACTACTAAGAATAGCGTTGATAAATATATCATTTATCAGCACTAAAAAATTGATAAAGGATACCCTTTATCAGTGCTTTTTTAGTACTGATAAACATTGCCTTCATCAGTGCTTTTAGCTAGCGTTGATAAAGGTGCGGTTTTTATCAGCGCTTTCTGCTTAGCACTGATTAAAGTTGGTGCATCCCTTGTTCGAATCTGTGGTAGTGGATGTCATACTAGGTATGGTTATATTTACCCCTACGCTGGTTCATGTATGGTGGAATACTCCTGATTGTGCAGTCATTTTTTATATTGTATGAGATCAAATAGTCATGGAGTGGTCGAGGTTTTTCTGTAGTAGAGGTCAGGTAGAAATGGTTGGAGGCGTCTATGTTGAGGAATTTCAACATACAATTTAGATGTTTCTTCTTGTTTTTCATTTATGGTTTCCTTGTATGTTTGGTTTGGGGCTTGTACCATGTTGGCTGTTTGTATATGATATGATATTACATGTTTAGATGTATTTTATTTTCCATTGATTAGTTTATCCTGTTACGTCTAATGTATATGTTTCTTTTGGAATTTTGGTGATGCGATGACACATGTTTCATGGGAAAATATCTCATGTATTGTGTTTATGCCCTCTCGGTTCTAGACATTAGCCCCTAACTTATTAGAGGGGAGATTTAGAGATAGTTTCAGTGTCACGAACCAGCCCGGGTACCCTGGTAACCCAATAACTGAGCCGGTCCTAACATAGCCCGAAGGGCGTTCCCGATCCCCACGGGTCGGCGACTAGCATCTGGAATCATACAACATACAAGTGGGAAAGATTTTTTCCACAAGAATGCGGAAGCAAAATAAACAAGACAGTAAGCATAAAAAAAACTCCACTGGGAGTAATGTACCAGAAAACAAAAAAGGATAAAAATTACAAAGTACTACAACCCAAGTACTAAAAATGGGAAAATAGCCCCAAGGTCCCTAAGGACACAATTCACCAAGAGGAGATCAACAGCTATATCCACCTCCAATAGATTCCTTCCCTTTGCTCGAACCTGGAAGAAGGAAGTCTACAAACACCCAAAGGCAAAAGTAGGGTGTGAGCCTAAGCCTAGTAGGATACCAGCAAAGATTCCGTAACAGATGCCAAATATAGAGTATCCAAAGAAAAGCTTTCAATTTCCAAATAAATAGGTTTGGCAATTCAAAAGCATATTTTAACAAAATATGCTATACATTTTCAAATGATGGAAAAATTACTTTAAGAGAAGGCTTTACAATGATGGAATATTTCTAAAATAATGGCTTAAATAAAACATTTATATAAAATAGTTTATATAAATTCAGCAGGCATGTAAAACAGTTCATAAGAATTGGCATACATTTATATCTCAAATATAAATAAACAGGTGAGCAACATGGTCATCTGCCAAAAGGTATGATAGTATTAACCAGTTATAGGATTCTACACTCTTTATGTGAAATCAGCAAAATGTGTATACACACATCCCTATGAAACTGGCCAAAGGAGACTCGTCACCAACCCATCGGGGATGTGACCCACCGCAAGTATGTTTTAGAATGTTGTCGTAGCGTAGAGTGTATCCAAATAACTGACTAACTACCTAAGGCTTGCATGCTCTCTTACATGATGGGCGAACTATTTTAAGAATGCTTAAAATATGATCAATCCCATTCTTCCATTTCAAAAGTGCAAATTTCATTCCATTTAAACCCAAAACAGGTTTTGTTCAAAAACATGCCTTTTTCACAAGATAAAACCACTGGGTTTCTATCAAATCATTTTAATCCATTTTCATGAGTTTGAAATCCATTCAAAATCAATTCCATCATTACACAATTTATTTCAACAATTTAATTCAGCAATTTAATTGAAATCATTTCCATCTAATCCACGATTTAAATAAAACAATTTAAATCACCCAATTTCTATAAACACACCCAAATCCATAGGATTGGGGTTTTCCAAATTTCCATGCCAAAACCATTTCAAATATCTTGATTCAATCAAATCGAGTTTTTATCAATTTAATTGAAAGAAGATTTAAGAAATTGAATTTAAATCAACAATTGAAATAAATCAAGCAAATACAATGATAATCAACTTGGTAAGTCAGAACAGAACCACCTACATCAAAGGTTTTGACGAAAACCACAATGGTCGAGAACGCTAAAGAAAACCAAGTTACTTCTTCAAGAACCCGCCTTATATCTCTTCTCCTAGCAAGAATAAGACCAAATCTCATCATATTTGGTACCACACACTTAGATATACCCATAGCGGGCGTAGATCTAAGAAACCAAGAGAAGAGGAGAAGTAGATCTAAGTAGATCTAAGAAACCGATCAAGAACGATGAAGAACGATCACATACCTCAAGAATCCGGCTTCGATTTACCAAGAGGAGCCTTTGGATCACCTCCAGAATGATAGGAGAACCTTCTCTAACCTTGGGAGAAGAAAAATCATGAGCTAGGGCCACTTAGGGGGGAAAATGAGGCACTTAGAGGCAAAAATGAGTGAGATCCACAATTTAAGGATCTCATTTAAGTGTCTGCACGGTTAGTTCACACGGTTTGACAAACTGTGCGCTAGCCGTGCGTTATCCACTGCCTCGGCCACCCTTCTCGCATGGTTTGGCCGCACGGTTAGACAAACTGTGCACGGCCCGTGTGGAAGCTACTGTCCAGGTTTCAAGGTTGGCACGATTTGGTCGCACGGTCTGTCAAACCGTGTGCAAACCGTGCGGACCTCTCTGTCCAGTTCTGCATGGTTGGCACGGTTAGGTCGCACGGTTTTTCAAACCGTGCGCAAACCGTGCACAACTCACTGCCCTTTAGTTTTCCTCAAAAGTTCACCTAAACGCTCCCCAAGTATTTACTCCAAAACGAAGGTACATAGGAACATCAAAAGTACCTGAAAACGTAACGTGATGTTACAACCTCCCCATTATAAGATCTTTCTGTCCCCAGAAAGCCTATGAAGAAACCTCCACGTCAAAAAGATGAGGCCACTGCTCTCTCATTAGTTCCTCCCTTTTCCACGTCTCATGAGAATCAGAACCATGTTACCATAGCACACGGACCAGAGGTATCATTCTCCCACGAAGTACCTTGGTCTCAGAATCAACAACCCTAACTGGTCGTTCAGTCACAGATAAATTTGGTTCAATCTCAAGATCACTCCAGCTCAAAACATGAGATGGATCAGAGAGATACTTTCACAGCTGTGATACATGGAACACATTATGTATCGACGTCAGCTGTGGTGGTAGATCTAGATGGTAAGAAACTTTCCCTATAATACCAACAACCTCGAAAGGTCCCACAAAACGGGGAGCAAGCTTCCCTTGACTCCCAAGCCATCGATGAACTAATTGGGGTGAAACTTTCAAGAACACTTGGTCACCAACTGAGAACTCTAAAGGTTTACGGCGATGATCAGCATAAGACTTGTACTGACTCTGTGTTGTCAACATTCTCTGACGAATTAAATGGATCTTAGTTGTCATCTCTTAAACCAAACTCAATCCTACCAAGGAAATTTCACCAATCTCCGACCAACATAAAGGATATTTACAAGGACGGCCATAAAATGCCTCAAAAGGAGCCATTTTGATCGCATATTGGTAACTGTTGTTATAAGAAAACTCAACTAGCCCCAGATGATTGTCCCAAAACCCACCAAAGTCGAGAACACATGCACGAAGCATATCCTCAAGGATTTTAATAGCTCTCTTTGTATGGCCATCTGACTGTGGATGGTAGGTCGTGCTCAAATAGACATGAGATCCCAGTTCCTCCTGAAGGCCTCTCCAAAAGCGAGAAGTAAACCGAGGATCCCTATCAGAGACTATAGCAGATGAAACTCCATGCAAACGAACAATTTCTTTCAAATAGATATTTCCCAACTCCTCAACCTTGGTTGTATCCCGAATAGGTATAAAGTGAGCCGACTTGGTCAGCCTATCGATCACAACCCATATCGCATTCTTCTTCCTCTGGGTTTGAGGTAACCCAACCACAAAGTCCATAGAGATTTCATCCCACTTCCATGTAGGGAATATAAGTGGTTAAAGAAAACCCGAAGGTTTCTGGTGATCAACTTTCACTTGCTGGAATGTATAGAAACGAGATACAAACTCAGCAATGTCTCATCTCATACCTGGCCACCAGAACTGTCGCCGCATGTCATAGAACATCTTCATGGTTCCTGGGTACACAGCCCACTGAGAGTTATGGCAATCCCCCATCACATCATTCCTTGCCGATAACAACACAACGTAACGGTTTTGATAACATAGAACACCCTCTTTGGAGAACGACCACTGGTTGTCGATCTCCCCACCATAAAGAGAGTCCCTAATGCTATGGAATTCATCATCCAGTTGTTGTTCCTGAATAATTAACTCGAGAAGAGAATATGTCAACTAGACATTGGCTAAAGAAACTTCCTTCCCCTTCCACTGAATTCCAATATGCAAATGAGAAAAAATATCCATCAAACTCCACTCTTCTAAAGATTCTTTCACAGCCTGTGATGGAAGTTTCCTACTTAATGCATCTGCAACTACATTCCCTTTCCCCGGGGTATAGGCAATGTCAAAGTCGAAATATTGCAGGTACTCCACCCAACGCCTTTGGAGGAGATTCAAATCTTTTTGAGAGAAGATATAACTCAAGATCTTGTGGTCTGAATACACAGTAAACCTTTCTCCATAAAGGTAATGTCTCCAACACTTAAGTGTGTGCATTACAGCTGCAAGTTCATGGTCATGGGTAGGATAGTTCTTCTCATGAGGCTTAAGCTGATGAGATCCATAAGCAACAACATGATTAACTTGCATAAGGACACATCCCAAACCTGAACCCGATGCATCACAGAAGACCACGTAACCTATCCCAGCCTTAGGAAGAGTTAACACCGGCGTAGTAGTCAAAAGATGCTTTAGATCAACAAAAGAACTCTGACATTTATCATTCCAGGAAAACTTCACTCCCTTCCGAGTCAGAGCAGTCATTGGAGAAGCTAGCTTTGAGAAGTCTTTAACAAATCGGCGATAATATCCTGCTAGGCCCAAGAAGCTCCAAATATCAAAAACATTTCGTGGTTTTTCCTAAGTCATAATAGCCTTCACCTTCTCAGGATAAACTGGTATTCCTTGTTCTGACACCACATGTCCTAAGAATTTCACTTCCTGAATCCAGAAATCGCACTTTGAAAGCTTGGCATAAAGTCAGTGATTCCTTAGAAGACTCAGAACTGTTCTCAGATGATGCACATGATCCTCCTCAGACTTGGAGTAAATAAGAATGTCATCCACAAAGACTACCACAAAAGTATCTAGATACTCACAGAAAACCTTGTTCATCAAATCCATGAAAACTGCAAGAGCATTTGTTAGGCCGAAGGGCATAACAAGGTACTCCTAATGGCCATACCTACTCCGAAAAGCGGTCTTATGAATGTCAGATTCTTTTATCCTCAACTGATGGTAACCAGATCGAAGATCAATTTTTGAAAACCACCTTG
Source organism: Viscum album (assembly GCA_963277665.1). NCBI lineage: Eukaryota > Viridiplantae > Streptophyta > Magnoliopsida > Santalales > Viscaceae > Viscum > Viscum album. The sequence continues at coordinate 1,761,499,600 of OY728135.1, forward strand.
CCTCTTTCAATTGATCAAACAAATCATCAATTCATGGTAAAAGATATTTGTTCTTTATTGTAAATCGATTGAGCTTTTGATAATCAAAACATAAGCGAAGAGAACCATCAGCCTTCTTGGCGAAGAGAACTGGTGCTGCCCAAGGTAACACACTCAGGCATATAAAACCTTTCTCAAGAAGATTGTCTAACTGAGAATTAAGTTCTTTTAGTTCAGTTGGAGCCATTCAGTAAGAGGGAATAGAAACCGGTTGAGTACCAGGCATTAAGTTAATAGAAAAATCAACCTCTCTTACTAGTGGAAAACCAGAGAAGTCAGAAGGAAACACGTCGGGAAACTCAGCGATGACTGGAGGAAGATCACCACACATTGAATCTATCTTCAGATCAAAAGCAAACACTGATATAATTTTCCCCAACCCTGGATAAGAGGGTCCAACTCTGCTTGAACTTGGGTCCCATTCTCCTTGAAAAACAAGAGGCACACCACTGTGTGTAGTAAGGTAGACCCATTGAAGATAACAATCGATCCGGGATTTATTGGCAATGATCCAATCCATCCCAAAAATCATGTCAAAAGATTTCATGTCGAGAACCAAGAAACTCCAAGCATGATCAACATCTGATAGAGAGAAGACACAAGCAGGACTACGGAGACCCTTCTCTCTCATTGTACCAAGGGGTGTAGTAATATCCATCGCGCAAGATAAAAGTTCCATATGTAGATTAAGCATATTAACAATATGGGTTGAAATAAAAGAGTGAGATGCACCAGTATCAAAAAGAGTTGTCACTAAAGATGAAGTTATAGTAATGGTACCTCTCACAATTGCAGGACCTGCATCAGCAACCTCTGGTGACTCATCCGTTGTGTGAAGAAGCTTCATTCTGGATGTCTGTGGCTAGAACCCTTTTGTACGTGAAGCATTTTATTGCCCTGCAGTTTCTGGAGGTGTTGATGATCCCATTCTACCACGTAGAGTAGAGAAGTGATGACCGAATCTCTGTAAGTGACCTAAACGTCCGCAGGAGCTACAGTTCTTGGGTGCCTCAGTGCAAACCCTCTTTGAATTTCATGGCTTTCCACACTGATAGCAAGTCAAAGAAGCCCCTCCTGGTGCTATCAGAGGTCTAGAATGAATCTGTTGTCAAGAACTGCCATGAGAAATGTCACGCTTCTGTTTTCCTTTAAAGGAATCAACACTACCACTAGAAGGAAAAAAGAACTTCCTTCAACCCTGACTTTCCTGCCAGGTCCATCTCAACCATCATGGACTTATCCAGCACATCAGCATAAGTGGGTAACTTTAGTAAGAAAACCTGAGAACGGATATCTGATTGAATTCCCAACTCGAATCGTCGAGCCTTCATCTTCTCATTAGATACAATCTCAGGAGCAAACTCTACCAACTCAGAAAAGCGATTTGAGTACTCAGTCACGGTTTTGTTGGCCTGCTCAAGCTTGAAAAACTCCACAGCCTTGGCCAACACTATTGATTCTGGATAAAACTGGTTAGTGAAAAGAAACCTAAAGTCTTTCCACTCCAAACCCTCATGTTTCCCGACCGTCATCATCGTGTCCCACCATCTCCTACTAGGTCCCTCCAGCACGAAGGTGGCACACTTCACATTGATCACATCAGGTGTCTCCAAGAACCCAAATAGATGTTCAATCTTACTCAACCATTTCTCATCATGTTGAGGGTCTGTGGAGCCTTTGAAAACTGGTGGCTTCTGGCGTAGGAACTCTTGAGAACGACTTCGGAGAATATCACTATGAGGATCTATAGCTTGAGTCTGAACAGGAACTGGAGGTGGCGCCTGTCCTAGAACTTGGACAGTGCGAACAATCACCTCAACCAGACTCGGATCCACAATAGGACTCGCTTGCAGAGATTCAGCAGCAGCCTCTTTTTGGATCCTATTTTCACATCTTCTCGAAGGTATATTGCTACACAACATAAAAAGACATTTGATTAACACTCAAACAGAGTAACAAGGAAAACTATTCTTAATGGAAGGGATAACAAGATTTGGATTCCACTCTGTCCAAATCAAAACAGGGAAAATACTAGAACTAATCCACAAGTCGTATTTCCCTAACCAACCCTGGTTACTTAAGGTTCATTGCGGTGAGAGCTGGTCAGGCACTCAATCACAACTACCTCCTAAGTCCCGACAAGATTACTCAAATGCATATTGTCATCAAGGCAAGATGTGTAACCTCCTCTAATACCATTTTTCCACGAACCAGCCCGGGTACCCTGGTAACCCGATAACCGAGCTGGTCCTAACATAGCCCGAAGGGCGTTCCCGATCCCCACGGGTTGGCGACTAGCACCTGGCATCGTACAACATACAAGTGGGAATGATTTTTTCCACAAGAATGCGAAAGCAAAAGAAACAAGACAGTAAGCATAACAAAAAGAAACTCTACCAGGAGTAATGTACCAGAAAACAAAAAGGGATAAAAAGCCCAAAGTACTACAACCCAAGTACTAAAAATGGGAAAACAGCCCCAAGGTCCCTAAGGACACAATTCACCAAGAGGAGATCAATAGCTGGATCCACCTCCAAGAGATTCCTTCCCTTTGCTCGAACCTGGAAGAAGGAAGTCTACAAACACCCAAAGGCAAAAGTAGGGTGTGAGCCTAAGCCCAGTAGGATACCACCAAAGATTCCGTAACAGATTCCAAATATAGATTATCCAAATAAAATCTTTCAATTTCCAAATAAACAAGTTTCGCAATTCAAAAGCATATTTTAACAAAATATGCTATACATTTTCAAATGATGGAAATGTTACTTTAAGCAGAGGCTTTACAATGATGGAATATTTCTAAAACAATGGCTTAAATAAAAAATTTATATAAAATAGTTTATATAAATTCAGTAGGCATATAAAGCAGTTCATAAGCATTTGCATACATTTATATCTCAAATATAAATAAACAAGCAAGCAACATGGTCATCTGCCAAAAGGTATGATAGTATTAATCAGTTAAAGGATTTCGCACTCTCTATGTGAAATCAGAAAAATGTGTATACACACGTCCCTATGACACTGACCAAAGGAGACTCGTCACCAACCCGTCGGGGATGTGACCCGCCGCAAGTATGTTTTAGAACGTTGTCGTAGCGTAGAGTGTATCCAAATAACTCACTAACTACCTAAGGCTTGCATGCGCTCTTACATAATGGGCGAACTATTTTAAGAATGCTTAAAATATGATCAATCTCATTCTTCCATTTCAAAAGTTCCAATTTCATTCCATTTAAACTCAAACACAGGTTTTGTTCAAAAACATGCCTTTTTCAAAAGATAAAACCACTGGGTTTCTATCAAATCATTTTAAGCCATTTTCATGAGTTAGAAATCCATTCAAAACCAATTCCATCATTACACAATTTATTTCAACAATTAAATTCAGCAATTTAATTGAAATCATTTCCATCTAATCCACAATTTAAATTAAACAATTTAAATCACCCAATTTCCATAAACACACCCAAATCCCTAGGATTGGGGTTTTCCAAGTTTTCATGCCAAAACCATTTTAAATATCTCGATTCACTTGAATCAAGTTTTTATCAATTTAATTGAAATCTGATTTAAGCAATTGAATTTAAATCAACAATTGAAATAAATCAAGCAAATACAATGATAATCAACTTGGTAAGTCGGGACGAAACCGCCTACATCAAAGGTTTTGACGAAAACCACAACGGTCGAGAACGCTCAAGAAAACTGGGTTGCTTCTTCAAGAACTCGCCTTAGATCTCTTCTCCTAGTAAGAACAATACCAAATCTCGTCATATTTGGTACAACACACTTAGATCTACCCATAGCAGGCGTAGATCTAAGAAACCGAGAGAAGATGAGAACTAGATCTAAGTAGATCTAAGAAACCGATCAAGAACGATGAAGAACGACCACATACCTCAAGAATCCAGCTTCGATTCACCAAGAGGAGCATTTGGATCGCCTCCGGAACGGTGGGAGAACCTTCTCTGACCTTGGGAGAAGCAAAATCCCGAGTTAGGGCCACTTAGGAGGAAAAATGAGGCACTTAGAGGCAAAAATGAGTGAGATCTACAATTTAATGATCTCATTTAAGTGCTCGCACGGTTAGTTCGCACGGTTTGACAAACCGTGCGCTAGCCGTGCGTTAGCCACTGCCTCGGCCACCCTTCTCGCACAGTTTGGCCGCACGGTTAGACAAATCGTGTGTTGCCCGTGCAGAAATTATTGTCCAAGTTTCAAGGTTGGCACGGTCGCACGGTCTGTCAAACCGTGCGCAAACCGTGCGGACTTCTCTGTCCAGTTCTGCATGGTTGGCACGGTTTGGTCGCACGGTTTGTCAAATCGTGCGCAAACCGTGCACAACTCACTGTCCTTTAGTTTTCCTCAAAAGTTCACCTAAACGCTCCCCAAGTCTTTACTCCAAACCGGAGGTACATAGAAACATCAAAAGTACCTGAAAACGTAACGTGGTGTTACATGCAGGCTTCGATTTGATATGTGGTATAGGTCAAATAGACACCCGGATCAAAAGTTTTTGTCGTTTGAAGTTCAAATTACATTTTCAACTTATTTTTGATCTGTTATTGATTTTTTTTTATATTCAAATTATTATTAAACGACTATTACTCGATAATAATTATCAAATTATTAATTAAAAAAATAATTATTTTATAAGTCATTTTTCACTAATTATCTTATATATTAAGTGCAAATGGCTATTTAGCATTATCTAAAACATATTTAAAGCCGCTTCGGCGGTGGCGTAGTGGTGCAGGGTCGAGGGCCATACAAACGGTGTTCGGTGAGGTCTGGGGTTCGATTCCTGGGAGCCCGCTCTTGGGGGAATTTCCGCCACCCATGTACCACTCGTCTTGCCGGGTCACCCGGTGTCTCATCGGGTGGGCAGAATGGGCGCACTTCACCTAGCTGACGGATTGCTGTGACGAACCATCGCTGATCGAGGTGTTACCCCGCGGGACGCAATGTCATCTCGGCTGGCAACGGTTCCTCCCCGGCTGGGGCATCCCCGGATGACCTCTTCGTGGGGAGGGGGGTTCTTGAGTGTGGAGGGTTCGAAAAGGCCACTCTCAAGAATTCCCTTTTTTCTATCTGTAAAACATATTTAAAAAATATATATTATATTTATATCAATATAAATATATTTATATATAAATATATTATGTTTAATGAAATATTTTTTTTTTAAATATACCCTTTATCACTGCTAGTAAAAAATCGGGGTAAAGCGGGGTCTTTATCACCGCATATAAAAAAACGATGATAAATGGGTCTATTTAACACCGCTAAAAAAAACGCTGATAAAAGGGTACTTCTATCAGTGCTAAAAAACACTGATAAATTGGTGCTTTTAACGGTGTTTTTTTAGCGTTGTTAAAAACAACCTTTATCATCATTTTTTTTAAAGCCGATAAAAGTACCCATTTATCCACACTTTTTTTAGCGCCGTTAAAAGGTAGCACTCCGAAAACCGTTTTTGTGGTAGTGTTGAACTTCGTCTTTTTTGTTATGGGCCTCTACTAATGGTTTGTTATGAATCATTGATTATTTGTCCAACTACTTGACTGTGTAATTATTATTAATGTGTTGAATGTGAATTTTTTTAAGGAAAATTTTTGATTAATTTTATTAAATATTTATATCTATAATTAAAGCAAAATGCAAGTATGTGAAGTTTTCTTCAAAATATATAAGAAAAACCATATTGAAAATTCATATTTTAGTTTTTAAAGGTTTCAATATTCATTTGGTGCATTTATTTTTACTAAAATAACGTCTAAATATTCATGAAACGGAGGTGATTTTTATTAATCATTTTAAGATTTAAAATAATAAAGAACGTGATGGTGTTTTTTTTATTAGGTATTTCGATTTGTTTTTATAAAAATTATTTTGTAAAATTATTCTTCAAAATAAAAAATATTTTTTTTTAATAATTCTTCCCAAAATTATAATTTAAATAAATAGGATTTAATTTTATGACATAAAATTGTTATAGTTCATTATGAATGGGACCGACTATGACAAAAAAAAAAAATTGTCTTTAATTTATAGGCCCGGAAATATGAGTGGTCGAATCTTCCAGAGTTGAAGGCTTCATGTTAATGAGGTCAGTGCTGATGTCAGGCCTTCAAAACATATATTTTAAATTATTGATTATATGATCGCGGAAGGGATCAAAAAAAGTCCGCCCCGTCATTATTTTTCTTAATATAGAATTAATTTAAAACCTCTTTCCGAATGAAAAAACAGAGAGGACATTTTGACGTTTTTTTTAATAAAAAATAACGGGATTGTGTTTAGGTTTTTTATTTATCCTCCTTTTCTCTTTGATGACAAATTATGATGGTGGATGACTTCCAAGGGGCGAAGAATTTCCCAATCTTCATTTGGAGAGATTTTTTTAAAGTTTATTTTATTGTATTTGCCCATTTAAATGGTTAATTAAGTAGATTTAATTTAGTATTAGTTTAATTAGTTAGTTATTAGTAATAATGGTGTATAGATCATGAATTGTATAGTGTGGGTGGGGTTTATGTTAAAAAAAACAATAATTGTGTATAGATTTGTACTAAAAGAGTAATTGATAATATCAAATTAATAACGAGTAATGTTGTTCGATTGAGATTATGTAACCATAGTTTAAATTATTTAATTATAGTTAGTAGGAAGTAATTAATAATTAAAATAATCTAATAATGTTCATTAACATTAACATTGTCTAATATTTTATATCATAAATAGGGAAAATTAAAAATGATTTTAGCAATTAGGATTATGTAACCAGAATTAGAATCGACAAATCATAATTAAAGTGTGATTATGTTTAAGAAATGTTTGTTAAAGTTGACGAATTATAATTAATAATATTTAGTAACAACTGATTACAGTTAACACATCCCGCGTCAACACATGCGTTCAACTCCAAATCCATGGTAGCCATAACAATAATCTCCACGACTTCGAGTACCTATTGTTGGGATTTCTGATTTAAAATTTGAATATTGCGGAGTTAGAAAATTATTAATAGAGGGATTTATCTTAACATTAATGGAGGATTTTCTTCGAATATTAATGGAGAGTTGTTCTAAATATTAATTGATGGAATAATGAATGTTGACTGCATTAATTGGAAATATGGACTGATGTCTATATAAGAGGATGCGGTAGTATGTTTTGAATGTGTGCCGGTAAAGATGTAGCTGCCAAGAGAGAATGAGGAAGGAGGGACCATCATTGCGGTTACCTAAGTGTCGATGACGGAGAACAACAAGATGATGAAGATGAATGATGCAAAGGCGATGACAACACCAATGATGGTGTGTCAACGACAACAAATGAAAGTGTGCGCGCAGAGATGATGATGGTGTCATGTATCGAAAGTCCTCTTGGTTGCGGAGATCAAGCGGCGTGTTTCAGTTGTGATGATCGATGGTACATCAAAATGGTACGTTCATGGGTGTAGGTGCGTTGTAAAAATGTCTTCGGGTGTGTTGAGAAAGAAATCCTTCAGGTGCATTGTAAAAGGAATTCGAGTGAAGTTTAAAACTCCTTCGGGTGATAAAAGGTCTTCAGGTGAATCTGCTCTTGTGTATTTGTGCAACAACTTTCGCTGTGGTGCTGGGCTCCGCCCCAACAATGGTATCAGAGAGATTGGTTGAAATGTTCGGTTGAAGAACACAGTGGCAGACATCAGGTGGAGCAGTTTATCAAGGACTCTGAGGACGCTACCAGAAGACAGTGGTGGTACCAGAGGTGTTTTTCGAATATCAAAGTCTGATTGGCTAGCAAGAGTCATGAGGCGTGTTCCGTTGTTGGTGACAGTCAGAGTTTGGTGGAAGACTTTTGAAGCTCCTCAAGTTAGTTGGTATATCAAGCGTCCAGAAGAATGTCACTGGAAGATGACAGTGGTAATGTCACTGGAAGATGACGGTGGTATCAACAGTGTTGCTGGAATATCGAAAGTCTTCTTGGTCGAAGGTGTCTTGCGGCGTGTTTCGTTCATTGGGTGACATTTGGTTCTTGGTGGAGCCAATGATCACACTAACCTAGATGGTGGAGATGAATGTGGAGTATTGGAATTTTAAATCACGGTGGTGATTGTTGGGATTTCGGATTTAAAATTTGAATATTGCAGAGAGAGAAAATTATTAATGGAGGGATTTATCTCAACATCAATGGATGATTTTCTCCCAACATTAATGAAGATTTATTCTCAATATTAATTGATGGAATAATGAATATTGACTGCATTAATTAGAGATATGGACCAGATGTTTATATAAGAGGATGTGGTAGCATGTTTTGAATGTGTGACAACAAAGATGTAGTTGCCAAGAGAGAATGAGGAAGGGGGTGCTACCATTGTGGTTACCTAAGTGTCGATGATGGTAAACAACAAGATAATGAGGATGAATGATGCAGAGGCGATGACAACATCGATGATGATGTGTCAATGACGACGAATGAAAGCGTGTGTGCAGAGATGATGACGATGCAATGTATCGAAAGTCCTTTTGGTTGCGGAGATCAAGCAGCATGTCCTGGTTGTGATGATCGGCGGTACATCAAAATGGTATGTTCATGGGTGTGGGTGCGTTGTAAAAATTCCTTCATGTGTGTTGAGAGAGAAATCCTTTGGGTGCATTGTCAAAGGCCTTCGGGTGATGTTTGAAACTCCTTTGGGTGGTAAAATGTCTTTAGGTGATAAAAGGCATTCAGGTGAATCTGCTCTTGTGTGTTTGTGCGGCTGCTTCTGTTGTGATGTCGGGCTCCACCCCAACACCTATCCAGCAGCAGTGCATGCATCTGACTCCAAATCCATGATAGCCATAACCATAATCTTCACGACTCCGAGGACCCGTTCCACCGCATGCGTGCGTCCGACTCCAAATCCATGGTAGCCATAACCATACCCGAGCTCTAAATCCACGCCAACTTCAATACCGAGCTCCAATTCTATGACAAATTCCATTCATAATTGGCTCCAAATCATGGTATCCTAACTGTGTCACATCCGCCCTGAGGGTGCATTCCATAACCCGTTATAAGGAAAAGAAAACACAGGGGTTGACCGAATGCCCATGCCCGTCATCATCATCTTTCCCCATTCGGCTTCCACATCAGTTCAGGTTCTAGGTGACACTCGAAACCATCAATACCCATGGTCGTACATACCCCCTTCAAAGAAAACATGACATCAAATGAAAAAAACTACCTTATGAAGAAATACCCAAAAATGAAAAACTCGCTTCAAATGAAATCATGAAGTATCGAAAATCCAAATGAAGAACCCTTTGAAAAAGAAGCTAGTAACTTGATCCAAAACCTCTAAAAAAAATAAATAAATACAAAAATCCTTGACTGAATCATGAATTTTTAAAAAATAACAATACCGTGGTTTCATTTTGATGGGTGGTGGAATTATTTGGGCTATTCAATCGTCAATTAGATGCATGATATAATATCACAAATACTTGTGAAATCCATACAAGTAACATTCATTATGCATGCACACATTCATTATGTAAATTGATCCATGTTCATGAACTCATTAATAAAAAAATCATCACCATTCTCAATAAAAAATACACGAGAATAGGGATATTCCCATTTTGATGAACAAATAATTATGATGTTATGTTAGAGTTTATCATCACCCATAATATTGAAAAGGACATACTAATATATAACACAATCCAAGAAAAAACTAAATGGATGCCCAAGATTTAAGTGTTATTTGGATGATATAAAGGGATATACTAATGTTTAATATGGTAAAAAATGGGTAAATAATTTATAATGGAGTTTAGTGTCTTCTAAAAATACATAATGGGTCACATTGAAGTTTTTTCCATCAAAGAAGGTAAATTTTTTATCATGGAGTTTGTACTCTCTATGATGGTGAAAGGGTAATATAGATTTTATTATGTTCCATAAAAACTCATATGTAAATATTTATTTTAGTTAAATCAATGAATGTTGATATATTTACACTAATGGTTAATTTTTTCTAGGAATAAATGACTTCGTTAACAAGGACGATTCACTCATGTACTATGATCATGCACTCAACAGGGATAATCCACTCATGATGATGTAATTTTATTTTTATTCTCCAATGCATTCAACATTCTGGGTTATCAAACTTCAATATTGTTAGATGACCCAAACTGTTGAATGAATTGTAGGATAAAAAGACATGGTGGAATCAACCATACCTCAAAGCAATACACGGTGTACCCGATATGACTCAAATTGTGTGGTTTCATTTTAAAATTGACATTCTATTAATGCATTGTTTCATATTTTTGTTTAATTTATTTCTTTATAGTATTACTAATATATGAATTGTTTTATTATATAGATGGATTCTTTTGCTCGAGTTTTGGTGGTTTGTTTAAAGTTTCTTGTGCTCATGATAGATTAGACTCTGGGGCTGCAACTAAGATAACAACAACAAAGAAATGGGTCAACAATGTATACAACCATTTGTGATATGTAGAAATCATTCAAAAAAACATGATTTAATTGTCTTGATAATTTAGAACAATGATTCATAATTCATTTGTGACGTGTAGGAATCAATTTCACGTCAAACCCACACACGATGTGACATGTATGACTCAAAGTGTGTGTTTCCAGTTTAAGATGACATTTTAGTAAAAAAACACAAGCGGTGCACTCAAAACTGAGAAAATGAATTTGTATTGTTTTGATACTTTATTAAAATTATCCATAAGTCATTTGGGATGAGTAAGAATCATCCACACCTCAATATGATGCACAATGTGACCGGTATGACTCCAAGTGCGTCTTTTTATTTAAATTTGATATTAATTTTACTAAAAAAGACGACTGACATACTCAAAACCAAGGAAACAAATTAGGATTTTTTTTGATACTTCAGGAAAACAATCCATAAGTCATTTTTGACGTGTATGAATCATACACACCTCAATCTGATACATGATGTGCCCGATATGACTCGAAGTGTTCTTTATGAGCTTAAAATTGGCATTTTAGTACAAAAAAGTGTGACTCATTGAAAACTAAGAAAACACACTCGAATTGACTTGATAATTTTGGAAAATGATTCCTAATTCATTTATGACATACAGGAATCATTCTCACATCAAACCTATACATGATGTGACTGGTATGACTCAAAGTGCATGTTTCCAGTTTAAAATGAAATTTTAGTAAAAAACACCAGTGGCATACTCAAAACTGAGAAAATGCATTCATATTATTTTTATAATTTAGGAAAATGGTCCGTAAGTCATTTGGGATGTGTAGGAATCATTCACACCTCAATACGATGCACAGTGTGACTGGTATGACTCAAAGTGCGTATTTTTATTTAAAATTGACATTAATTTTACTAAAAAAGACAACTGACATACTCAAAATTGATCAAACACATTCTGATTATTTTGATACATTAGTAAAATGATCCATAATTCATTTTTTATGTGTAGAGATCAGCCTCACCTCAATCTGATACATGATGTGATCGGTATGACTCAAAGTATTTTTCATGAGTTTAAAATTGGCATTTTAGTACAAAAGTGTCACTCACTGAAAATCAACAAAAAGAACTCGTATTGTCTTAATAATTTATGAAAATGATTCATAATTCATTTTTGATGTGTAGGAATCAGTTTCATGTCAAACCCACACGCGATGTGACCGGTATGACTCAAATTATGTGTTTCCAGTTTAAATGACATTTTAGTAAAAAACACAAGTGGCATGCTCAAAACCAAGAAAATGAATTCGAATTATTTTGATACTTTAGGAAAATGATCCATAAGTCTTTTGGGATATTTAGGAATCGTCTTCACCTTAATTCGATGTACAGTGTGACTGTATGACTCCAAGTGTGTCTTTTTATTTAAAATTGACATTAATTTTACTAAAAAAGACAACTGACATACTCACAAGTGAGAAAAAACATTCGGATTGTTTTAATACTTTAGGAAAAATATTTATAAGTCATTTTTGACATATAAGAATCATCCACATATCAATCCGATGCGTGATGCTCCCGGTATGACTCAAAGTGTCCGTTATCAGTTTAAAATTGGCATTTTAGTACAAAAGGTTTCACTCACTAAAAACCAATAAAATGTGCTCAGATTGTCTTGATAATTTAGAAAAATTATTAATAATTAATTTTTGGCATGTAGAAATCAGTCTCACATCAAACCCATACACGATGCGACTGGTATGACTCAAAGTACACGTTTCCAATTTAAAATGACATTTTAGTAAAAAAACACAAGTGGCGTGCTCAAAATTGAGAAAAACACATTCAGATTATTATGATACTTTAGGAGAATGGTCCATAAGTCATTTGGGATGTGTAAGAATCATCCAAACCTCAATATAATACATGGTGTGATAGGTATGACTCCAAGTATGTCTTTTTATTTAAAATTGACATTAATTTTACTAAAATAGACAACTAGCATACTCAAAACCAAGAAAACACATTCAAATTGTTTTGATACTTTAGAAAAATGATCCATAAGTCATTTTTGATGTGTATAAATTAGTCACACCTCAATCTAATACACGGTATTCCCAATATGACTCAAATTGTTTGTTATGAGTTTAAAATCAGTATTTTAGTACAAAAAAGTGTCACTCACTAAAAACTAAGAAAACGTGTTTGGATTGTCATGATCATTTAGAAAATGATTCATAATTCATTTATGATGTGTATTAATTATTCTAATGTCAAACCCACACATGATGTTACCAGTATGACTCAAAGTGTGTTTTTCCAGTTTAAAATGACATTTTAGTAAAAAAACAAAAGTGACATACTCAAAACCAAGAAAACACATTCAGATTTTTTCAGGACAACGATACATAAGTCATTTGGGATGTTTATGAATCATCAAAATATAAATACGATGCACGATGTGACCCGTATGGATCCAAGTGTGTCTTTTTATTTAAAATTGACATTAATTTTACTAAAAAAGACAACTGACATACTCAAAAACTGAGAAAATGCATTTAGATTGTTTTGATACTTCAGTAAAATGATCCATAAGTCATTTTTTATGTGTAAAAATTAGTCACACCTCAATCCAATACACGATGTTCCCAACGTGACTCAAAGTGTCCGTTATCAGTTTAAAATGGGCATTTTAGTAGAAAAATGTGTCACTCATTGAAAACTGAGAAAAGACACTCAAATTTCCACGACCCGTCCCCCAGGGCCCATGTCGTGACTACCCCAAGCCCGCCTTCTAGAGGCCAGGGGTTGACGACTAGCACCAGAAAGGCGTATCCCTAAAACAGGAAGGCATTGCCTTTAAACCTGTACAAACACACAATCCAAGAACACAACTAGATGCAACCACAAAGAAAACTACAGTAGTAAAAGTGTGTATTGAAAGTAAAGGGGGATGGAATACAAGCCCAACTGAAAAGTAAAACTACAACTGAAAAATAGAAAATAGCTCCTAGAACAATCCACCGAGGATCCTACCTGAAGTTTAGGTACAACTCGTCTCCTCTGCTCTCTATATCAGCCAATATCCTCCATGTACCGCCTGGTCCTGGCTCCCTCAAGTCTCAGCCACGCTGCTCATCGTCTGCACAAAACACAACAAGGTGCGGGCGAAGCTCGTGCATGGGTGAGTATAATAATACCCCAGTAGGGACCCCGAGACCCCCGGAGGTCTCTCAGAATTCCACAAAGGAAAACCAAAAAGTATGATCTCAACCACAAAGCAAAAGAAACAGACACAGCTCAAACCAGGTATTAGTAAAGCACATAAGTACAGATTATTAGCCAAGAAGCTAGATCATCTTATTCTGTCGAGAGGCACTACTGCTGACCATACGGAGTCTGACCCACACATGATCGATAGGTACTAACCCCCGCAAGACCCACACATGATCTGAACCGCCTAGAGTCGATAAGTACAAACCACTGCAAGACCCACATAGGATCTGACTCACACAAGATCGGTATGCGCTGAACCACATAGGATCGTTGAGCGCTGACCCACACAATATCTAACCCACATAGGATTGGTATATCGTTGATCCATGATGGTCCGCTCTAAGGATGGTCCTCATCGGGTCGTGTACTGCTGATCCACACAGGATTACTAGGTGCTGATCCAAACAGGATCGCTAGGTGATGACCCACACATGATCGCTCGGTACTAACCTCTGTATGATCTGTCTCTAACCTCCGCCTCACTGCCAGCCACTGGATTCCCGCTCATAGTTTGCTTGATTCTGGGAGAACCACTCCTCAAGCCATCAGCCGTATTTCAACTAGAACGAAGTCCCACGAAGAAGTTACCCCATGACCCGTCACGTCATAAGGGTCCAAACGCAACAGACGGTGCATCAACCAGACGCCTGGTCTGTAAGTTATTGGAATTTTAGTGTCGAGGGCCTGATTGGATTCAGAGTCGATCCAACCCGGCCATACTCCAAATTTCTCCAAAACTCTCGTGGAGTATCTCAAAAGGACCATCTCTCTCCAAGGATCCCAGTGCCGCATACGGTTCGTCAAATAGACGTCTGGTTCGCTAGTTATGGTTACTTAAGCGTATCAGGGCCCGATAGGGGTCTGGGTCCGGTTCGACCCGGTCAGACGGCCTCGACCCAGTCTGGGTTCGACCCAGCCTAGCTTGGGCTGGCCCAGTTGGGATGGGTCACGGTGGGCTTGGCCTGCTTGGTCGTGGACCGGCCTGACCCACCGGCGGGGCACAGCCCGCCGAGCAACGCGGCCTGGTGTGCTGGTGTGGCTCGCCAGCCGGGTGGCCACTCGCTCCCCAAACGATTCAAGAAGAGCCTTTCAAATTTTTAATTAGCAGCGCCACGTGTCACCACCATGTGGCCTGCGGGACCTGAGGGGCATGGTTCCCCCTCATTATGTCGCGGCTTTGATGTCGCGGCTTCCTCCTATGGCACGTGGTGGCATGCCACCTTTCCATCACCGTGACCAGCCCATGCTGGCCGCCCCTTCGACCCGCCGCGGTGCCTTCAGGCGCCACCTCTCTTCCACGGCTAGCGAGCGCCGGCCACCGCCATCACCGCCAGCGCCGGTCGCTGGTGTTGTCATGCCGGTAGATCTTTCGTAGGCCACCAGGTGAGCTCCGGTGGTCCGTTCTTCCTTCTGAATGTGCCTATAGCCCTCTCGGTATGTCGTCGTCATTGCGCGCCTCCCGGTTTCAAGGTTCCGTCAAGTTGGAAAACCCGCCTCCGAAGAACGTAATGAAAAACAAGTGACATTTGGTCTGAGCCTTGTTCGTTTGACCCACGCCCTCCGCGTTAGAATTATAACAAGTGGGCATAATTTATACATTATATTAAAAAAAATAATGATAAAACCCGTTCAAATTCCCCGAAATGACTGCCCGAAAAATCAAGAACGAGGAGAAGAAAAATGGTAATTTCTTGAATTAAAATGACAACCCCGACGTTGTGATTCGTTTGGGACGTCGCGGTGGTGGATGAAGAGTCCTTGTCTGTGGAAGTCACCGGCGTTTGACAGTCCCCAGTCAATCCCTCCAATAACATCCAAGCTTCTGTTCCTCATCGGTGGAAGATGTCACATCACGTTGCCAGAGGTTCCTTGCTTGGTGAAGGCGTGACAAAACTCTACACCGAGCCTCACTTAAATATAGGGGGAAAAGGTGAGTAATGCACTGAGGAATTAATGAGGTTCATTTAATGAATGAACCTCTTAATTCCCTAATGGTGCAGTTACAAAATAAAGGAGAGTCAAGCCATTAATTGGCTTGACAAGTCACCGGTCCCCACCATCACCGCTCATCCACTGAAGAAAAAGAAATAAAATAACTTGTTAAGTTATTTTAATATTTTTCTGTAAAGTCCAAAATTTAACTTTTTATCCCAACCTACTGCGGTTGAAGTGAAGCTTCCATTAAGAGAATCTCGGTGCTGCAGATTCAACAGTTCCCTCAGATTTTTAATCCGAGCACCGGTTCAAAAGATAGAAAATGTCGCTCGCACGTTTACTGAACGTACCTTAATAAAAGTTTAGAAATTAATTCCGGGCACACCGGGCCTCAGAATCACACACCGTCAAATTTTTCAGATGCATAATAATCCCAAATAATTTAAAAAAAATTACATGGAATTTTCAGGTATTTACATTCTCCTCACCTTAGGGCTTTTAACACCAAAAATATACAACAAAACTAGGGGAAAAATGAGGGTACTGTGCACGTATCTGAGCCTCCCTCTCCCATGTTCTCTCCTAGAGGTTCCCGTGCTACCAAAGAACTCGCACTAGAGGAATCAGGCACCCACGAAGGACCCTCTCCTGTCGATCCTCTATCTCCATCGGGAACTCCACAAACGTTTCCCCATTGTCGATGTCCAGCTCGCCCCAGTCGATAACATGTGATTGATCATGCACATACCTCCTCAGCTGTGACACGTGGAAAACATTATTCACCCGATGCATCTGTGGGGAAAGAGCTAGATGTTACGCCACCTCGCCTACTCTGCTAAGGATCTGGAAAGGTCTGATGAACCTTGGTGAAAGTTTGACTCCCTGACCAAACCTCCATAATCCCCGTCTATGTGAGTCCCGTAGGAAGACATGGTCTCCCTCCTCAAACTCCAAGGGTCTCCATATCCTGTCGGCATAAGACTTCTACCAGCTCTGTGTAGTCTTCATCCACTCCGGGATGATCTCCAGCTTCTCTATGGTAGCCTGTACCAACTCTGGACCCATAAGTGCAGACTCCCCTGAGTCTGTCCAATAAAGAGGTGATCTGCATAGTCACCCATACATGGCCTCAAACGATGTCATGCCGATGGTGGAGTGATAACTATTGTTGTATGCAAACTCCACCAGTGGTAGGTGGTCCTCTCAACTATGGCCAAAATCAAGGACACAAGCACGAAGCATTTTCTCAAGTGTCTGTATGTTTTGGTCCATATGACCATCTATCTGAGGGTGAAAGTCGATGATCAAGCGTAGGTGAGTTCTGAACGCCTCCTGCAATACCTTCCACAAGAAGGATTTAAAACGTGTGTTGAAATCTGAGATGATCATCGACGGTACACCGTGAAGTCTCACTATCTCCTGCACGTAGAGGCACCCCAAGCTCTCTACTGATCTCCACTCTCAGATGGGTAGGAAGTGGACCGACTTGGTGAGTCAGTCAATGATAAACTAGATGAAATCATGGCCGCTGGATGTACGTGGTATCCCTATCACGAAGTCCATGGAGATACCATACTACTTCCACTCTAGTACCTCAAGTGGCTGAGCTAATCCCATTGGTACCTGATGCTCAGCCTTCACTTGCTGACAAGTGAGGCATCGAGATACAAACTCTGCCATTGCTTTCTTCATCCTTGACCACCAGTATTGATTCCATAGGTCCTGGTACATCTTCGCTACTCCTGGATTTACCTCCAAAGAGGATGTGTGGAACTCCCTCAACACCTCCTCTCGAAGCGTCACTGGTACCATAGTGCGTCCTATGAAGAGTACGATGTGCTCCCCACCTTCATAAAATCTATTAGGATCCTATCATGAGGATATATTATCATGTTAGGCCTTGCAGTATACGACCCCAAGTTGTTCCTCTCAAGATCGCTGAAGAAGTGGGGGAGTGACAGTCAAAGACTGAAGGTAATCTACTCCATCTCTATCCACAAAGGATATCTGTAACGTGGCTAGATGCTATGTCGCCTCACTCAGCAATTGTAGTCCAGACCTCACTAGTGCAAAAACACATTTTAACATTAGTTTTTAACCGACGTCTATAAAGGCGATGTAAAAAATAGTATTTTCAGTACCGGTTTTCTTAAAACCGACACCGAAAATCATTTTCGTTGAGGGTTTCAGCATTCATTTTAGGTAAAAACGATGCCTAAAATCAAACAATCTCAGGTTTACAACATCGGTTTTGGATAAAACCGACACTGAAAACCCATTTTTTTTAAAATCGGCGTTGGTTTTTAAAATAATCAACGTGGTAAATTAATTTTTTTATAGAAAAATCAGAAAAACTACAATTCCAATTAAATAGAAACCCCTATAAAAAAATAAAATATAAAAAAGAATCAAACAATATTTATCATTCAATAAAAATAAATAACTTACATACTTTTATCTAGTTAATCAAAAAATTATGTATGCATTTGTATTATAAAGTAGAATTAAAATACACATACCTGCAATTAATGACTTCTTTCAAAAAATTTGTGACCTTTGCAAGTCCCACGACTCCATCATTTTCAGTTCTCGCACCACCCAACTATTCTTTGGTATCCAAGATAATACATTTGAGTCACTAAAAAATTTAAATGGATTCTAGTTAAAGATCAATACATCAAGAAATCTTATAAAAAAATTAGACAAAGACATTGCAGAGGCACTTGAGAGAACTCAATGAATTATAGTGTCGAATATTGGAAGAATGTGCCGCTGTAGGAAATGAAACATCTGTGGTTAAGGCCGAATGGTATGGTTTGATGGTAAACTATTCTACAATAGCTGATCAGATAAAGTAGGCTGATAATGAGATGGCTAATGAATATACTAGGTGGAAGATCTTCATTTCTCATTTCAAATTAGTGTTTTTTTCCTTTTATGTGTGTGTTGATATCCCATGATGCCTGAGTGTATGTACATTTCTTATAATAGATGTATAATAGGATGTATGTTTAGGGTTTTTTTGATTTAATACCCAAATAACCATGTTTCCAATTTCATAGAAATATGTGATATGTTAAAAATAATCAGGGAAGAAGTAGATAAATATCTTATATTTCATTTTTATTGGAGTGATAAGCTGAAAAACTAGTTGAATAGGATACCTCATCAATCTATTACCACTTGGGGAGATCATATACATTGGAGGTCATTCCATGCATTCTATGCATGTTATTTTATTTGTGACCTCTAGTGGATTTAGAATATATCAAAATATCTATTTTTCCAATGTGTCTATGATTTTTATGTTATGCACAGTGGTGTGTGTGTGTGTGTATGGCCTTGATAGACGTTTTATGATATGTTAACTAATGTGTATTTGTAGCCCATGAGACCATATTTGATGTTTGATTCCCTAAAAATTCTTATGTAAATTGTTACCATGTTACATAATTATCACATGTTTATGTATGTTTCTACAGATATCTCATGATGACATGTATTATGCTTCCTTCTATGATATTTCTTATTGAATGTATTACCATACATAGGGAAGCATTATTTGGTAGTTGGAACAAGTGGACCATCATGATATGATTATACCGGTGTGGTTGACCTGACACGAGACAATGATTACGATGTACCTATGATTGTCTTATGGATAGACCTAAAATACAATTCATTATGGATAACAAGTACCATGCAAGAAATTTATGCCATGTGGATATCAAGTACATGTTCACTCATCATCATTGTGGCATGACTCAATACTCAATTCCTAAAGGATACCATATAATATGTTTAATGAACTTTTGGATTGTTTTTGGTCAGTTATAATGTCTTTTTTATCCTTTTGGCATGGAGTTGTAGTAGGTACGACATGGGTTCGTGCCATCTTGGATAGTACATATCCTCTCAGCACATGGTTGATTGATTATTTATTCTTTCATATACCAAGCATAAACAAAAAAACCTACGCTGAAAGTTACAATTTTTTTTTATAAAATTCAGAATATTACACTTTCAAACTAAAGTAGAATTAAAATACACGTACCTTAAATTTATGGGATGCTCATTTTTGATTATTTTTGAAGCATTCATTTTATTATTTGTAGGTTCAAACACCTAATATATCAAAAGAGTTAGTTTTTTGAACCCATATGTAATATTATTTATAAATATTAGAATATACATACCTCAAATACTAATCAGACTTAACAAATAGTTCCCAAAAGTAGATTGAATATGGGTCATATCAGATTGGGAATAAAACTGTATATCATTGAATGCCTACAATAACATTGAATGATATGAGATAAAAAAATATAATAATATGGAAGAAAATATAAAAAAATTAATACAACTAACCTTATCAAGGTCAGTAGTTTTCCTAGTTGTGATTATCTCATATATGAATCATAGAATATAATAACCACATTCAACATTTCTTTGTTGACAATGAAACTATAGTTATAAAACATTAAAATTTTAATAAAAATTAATATATAACAAAAATTTAGAACAAATTTTAATATAAAAACTAATTACCTGTACTTCCACATATTTGATTTTATTTGGTGTCTTTATCGACTTGTATTCCTTGTTAAAGTTTTTCCATGAACTTCATTTTCATATATATGAACTAATAATACATATCTAAACAATGAGAATTAAACATAAAGAGCTTATAAAAAACAAAAAAAAACTTACCTTTCTAATAAGGTGAAAAATCTTTTACGAACATTCCCTAATAAAGAGAAAAACCAATATACAGTGCATTCACTTGGGCACAATACTCTTAACATCCAATGCCCCCTACAATACAAAAAGTTTAAAATTAATGACATTATAATGATCATTAGTTCATAATTATGTTTTTGTTCTTACTTATCAAGAAATGGTAGAAACCATCACTTAATCTTCGTATGTGATAATCTATCACACATATATGCAACTCTATCAGGATTATTCACATATTGAACTTTTATGGAAATGAATTCTAGATCTATAAAATCATAAATTTCTGTACTTTCATTTTGTAAAAGAAGAGTGTGTAGATACCTAATTGAAAAATAAAACATAGTTATTCAATTTAAAACCATAATTTATTAAATAAATACAAATTCAAATGTCAATTTACTTACATGGTAAACAACTGCACCACATTCAGGCTAAGCTCTTTAAAATTTACTAGATGCATGATATCTTCTTTGAGTAATCTCAATAGATATTCTCTTCCGCATATATCGGTCTTCATTTGAAACTCATAGATAAAATTCAATGAAGATGATGTCTAAGATAATATTTATATCCCATAAGAAATATATGAAGTATCTAAAGTAGATTGTTCCTGAACATTTTGTTTCATTTGTGCAACTTCTTTTGATTTCAGATAATCCTATATAAGTTAAATGTCAGAAAACATTATAATTAATTTTGAATCATTTGTAATTAATATTTAAAAAAACACATACCTTATATGAAATATAACGAAGCAAACCAGTTGTCTAAAGTAAAAAATGACCAACACAATCCCTAACTCTGGTGATCTTCACGGTAGGAAATGGTAGTAGAGCATTAGGATCTATAATATCGAGTACTGATACTCCAACCTGACCCATATACATAGGATGGTGGTGTACAAAATCCCTAAAAAAATGCACGAGTCCTAACACAACAATATGTATGTGAGGATGTCCAGCAAACAACTCAAAATAAACGTTTTGGTCCGAGTGAGGTGCTGGAGAATCAAAGTAAGCAGATGGGGAAGGGTAGTTTGGGTGAGCAGGCTGGGAAGGATGAAAAATGAAAATGTTATATTAGTGTTTATAATTTACAAAATAGAAATATTGATGACAAATAAATAATATACCTGGGAGACTGCTCATACGAGGAAGGGTAGGCAGATGTGGCAGGGTAGTCCAGGTGAGCAAGCTAGGAAGACTGAAAAATGAAAAATTTATATTCCTGTTTATAATTTATAAAATAGAAAAATTGATGACAGATAAATAATATACCTGGGAAGGCTACTCAGACGGGGTAGGGTAGGCAGATGGGGCAGGGTAGTTTGGGTGAGCAGGCTGGGAAGGCTGAAGAATGAAAAAGTTATATTAGTGCTTATAATTTATAAAATAGAAAAATTGATAAAAAAATAAATAATATACATGGGAAGGCTACTCATACGGGGTGGGGTAGGCAGATGGGGTAGGGTAGTCCGGGTGAGCAGGCTGAGAAGGCTGAAAAATGAAAAAGTTATATTAGTGTTTATAATTTATAAAATAGAAAAATTGATGAAAAATAAATAATATACCTGGGAAGGTTGCACAGACTATGACTGTATTTCCATGTGTTCTAACAAAGCCTTCTACACTGCTGCTTGAATTTGATCACCCATATACTGTTTCATATATTTCAACTCTGGTTTTAAGGATTCTATTTCCGGGTCTCTTGATTTCTTACTCTTACCAAAAATATTCCAAATACTAACAGCTACCTGATATCCTCTAACATGGACGGGGTGTTCTGCCTTTCCCAAAGCAGTGGCTAGGATGTCCATCCTACCCTCAGGGATAAAAGAGCCATGTGTCTCCTGCTCCTAAAGTTCATCCTGAAATGAAAAATAAAAAAGTTATATTAGTGTTTATAATTTATAAAATAGGAAAATTGATAACAAATAAATAATATTTACGTACAATTTTATCAGATACTTGTTTAGATTCCTCTGTAAGATACTGTTCATTTTTTCTTCTTCTTGCTCATTTCCAATTTTCATGGTGAGTGGGAGGAGATGGAGGACCAAACTGGACCTCTTCTGAACCACTACTAGATCGACCTCTTAATGCTTTAAATTTTTCTTCAATCATTTTCTACTCCAAATACGAGTACCCTTCACATGATAAAGTATAAGAGTATACATTTTTCAACTGGATATCCTGATGATATCTCCTGGAGGTATGTTAAATAAAAATAAACTACTAAGTAATAATAAAAATATATAATAAATTTTAAAATATAAAATAATTATCATACCTGAAATTTTTCTTCATTACAAATGTCAATAAATTGCTTACATGTATCTTCATCTATAAACAGATACTTGAGGCATGGGTTTTCAAAACTCCTCTTTCCAAAAACCTATTTTTTTGTGAGTTTTGTTTTAAAATCTCTCCACGGAACCTCTGCTAAAGAGAGATTTCTTTTCTTAATTTCTTTGGTTTCCTCAAAATTGAATGTCATCTGTAATTAAATAAATTAAATATGTAATTTAAAGTATATAATATTAAAAAAATGAGATAAAAGAAATAAATTAAGATATTTTACCGTCACAGACTCCCAAAGATGTTACTTTTCCATGTTTTCCACTGAATTCCAATCAGGATATAAAATACTAATCCTCCAATGGCTCTGCATCACTATATAACTGACAAACTGAACTGTATTTGGGCCAATTGCATTATTATCATCATCAAAACGGATGTGTACTCTATCATTATCACAAGAAAGTGATAGTTTTGGTAAATGTGTAATACCATGTTTACCAACTTGAGAACTTGATTTTTTAGTAGTAACAGGAGAAGTCTCCTCCACCGAGGACGCATAAGTAGTCCTGCAATTTTTTTTTTCAAATTAACAGTTTTATTTCATTAAATAAGTATATTTATAAATATATAATAATATGTAAAAAATGATATACCTTGGTAACTACTTCTCTCTATCTATATCTGACATTGCTACTAGAAAGTGTAATGAAATTTTGTGTACCTACATATCATTAGAAAACTGAATATTTAGAAACAAGGAAGACAAAAAATAAGTAAGTAAAAAAATAGGCATGCATTTGTAAGTTTCAAAAAAAGTTACAAAATATAAATATTTACCAGAAAAATAAGGAGGCTAATTTAGTGTTTTCCCACATGCCTTCATCATGATCATTACGCACTGCATGCACTGTGTCTGTCCTATACTCATTGTAATCATTTGGAAATTGTGTAATAGATGAATAAGGATTATGTAAATCTCTAACATCATCAACATCATCCTCATCACCCAAATGGTATCTTTTTCCTTGAAAAAAAACTGACCACTGATCATTTGATGGATCAATGACATAAAATACTTGTTTTTTATGTGTCTCCATGATAAATGGTTCCTCATTATAATTAAATCTTTTCAAATCAACCAGTTTAAACCCATATTCATTATGTTTCACACCGCTATTACTATCAACCCAATTACACTTAAAAATGGTGACTCAAAATTTAATATAATCAATTTCCCATATGTCTTATAGAACTCCAAAATATGGCATTGATGCAGAAATTAGGTTTTTATCTTTGGCACTCGAAAAATGCACTACTTCAACAAAAACCATCACACCACTATTATGAATGGTACTCTTGTCATCTAGGTTTTTTGTGTAAAATGTGTATCCATTTATATCAAAACCAGACCATGTGATCACATTAAGAGATGGTCCCCATGCTAACCACTTCAATGTTTCTGATGCATATATATTTGAGGCGACTTTCTCTTTAAACCATGAAACAAATGCCTTCTTATACTCAATCATTAACCACTTTTCGTTTCTCTTATGATATCATAACTTTAATTTGGCAATATGTGAGGATATATATGATTGAACCACATATGTGTTGTTCAAAATGTATAAATGTTCCTGCATCACTTCATCATGTGGAATGAACTTTACCTTTAATCCTTGAACCCCTCTACCTTCACTATCAACTATCATATGTCGAGATACAGGGAGACCAATATGTTTCACCTCATAAAAATAATCAGTACATAACTCAATAACCTCTTATGATATATATTTTTGAACAATGGAGGCCTCTGGTCGATATGTATTTTTAACATATTCCTTCAAAATTTTCATATATCTTTCAAAAGGATAGATCCATCTTAAATAAATAGGCCCACATATTCTTATCTCATGCACCAAATGAATCATCAAATGAACCATTATATCAAAAAATGTGGGTGGGAAATACATTTATAGTTGACAAAGAATAATATTTTCTTCATTATCCAACACATCTAACAAATTTGGATCAAACCCTTTGCTACAAATAGATTTGAAAAAATTATATAACCTGATGATGGTCTTTCTGGCAGCGGTCAGCAATATACCACACACTGCTACTAGTAGAAGTTGTTGCATCAACACATGGAAATCATGAGATTTCATACCTATTAATTTACAATACTTCAATGACACCAAATTAATCACATTCAAAGAAAAAACACTGGATACTTTAATACCATGAATAAATTAACAGAAATTCATCTTTTCATCTTTCTTAATGTGTGACAAGCCGGAGGTAAATATGTTTTATTTCCTTTCATAGTAGGAGATAACTCCAAACGTATTCTCATTAATATCAAGTCCAATCTATCATACTTTATATCTTTTTTCTTTCCTTTTATGTCTAAAAAAGTTCTAATCAAACTATCACATATGTTTTTCTCAACATGCATAACATCGATGTTATGTTTTATCTCTAAAAATTTCCAATAAGGTAGTTCAAAAAAATAGACTGCTTCTTCCAAATATTTCTTGAATACCAGAACTTCTTTTCTTTCCAAATGTTGAATCAATATCTTTCACCCTGTGATAATATTATTCATCTGACAATGGTCGAGGGGGAAGGTTGTATTCTTGTAATCCATTAAATTCTTTTTTCAATCTATGATAAGGATGATCAACTCAAAAAAATCTTCGATGTCCCATGTACACTGTCTCTCTTCCATTTTTCAATTGATAATACGAAGTCTATTCTTCACAAATTGGACATGCTTTATGTCCCTTAACACTATATCTAGATAAGTTTCCATATGCAGGAAAGTTGTTTATAGTGAACATTATGATAGCACGCAAAAGAAAATACTCTTTCTTGTATGAATAAAAAAATTTAACACCTGCCTCCCATAACAGTTTCAAATCATCAATCAATGGTGAAAGATACACATCAATATCATTTTCCAGTTGTTTTGGTCCAAAAATCATCAATCTCATCATAAAATATTTTTTATTCATACATAGATGCGGGGACAAGTCGTAAACTACCAGAAAAATAGGCCATGAACTATGTTAGCTACTAAGGCTCTGATATGAATTCATTCCATCAGTATACAATCCCATTCTGATATTTCTAACTTCACTTCCAAAATCATGAATTTTTTTATCAAAACTATTCCACTGTGGTGAATCGGTAGAGTGGCGTAAGTTACCATCAGAGACACGCTCATCTGAATGCCATCATAACCTTTTTGCATCAATTGAATTTCCAAATAGACTCTTCAAACAAGGAATTATTGGAAGACACCAAATTTCTTTAGCAGGAGTTTTTATTACGGTACCTAAAAACGAATCACAATTGAAATATCAGAATTGTATGAAAAAAATATTGGATGATATCATTAGAAAGTACAAAATTGATTTTTCATGATGTTAGATTACATCACCTGAGAATGAATATGAGTTGACTTTCCTATCCATATTATAGCGTGATGTCCCACAATAGGAAAACTTGATAAATATTCATTTTCTTTCCTATATAGTACATAATCATTGGGGAAAGCATGTATCTTTTTATACCCTAATACCATTGGGCATAATATTTTCTTTGCCTCATAATTGGAATCTAGAAGCTCATTGCCTTCTGGAAGTAGCTCTTTTAAAAGTTCAAGTAAGCTAGAGAAACTTCTATCACTCCACCCATTTTTTTTCTTTTAAGTTAACTAATTTCAAAACTGCTAATAACATTGTATATTTGCTACAACTTGGGAATAATGGTTTCTCAAAATCTCCATACAATCGTTCAAGAATTACTATTTTTTCGATGGTTTCAACACCTAAATCATGAATTAATTCTTCAATATGATCCTCTACCCCATTATGAATATTTTCATCAATATTGGATGTTGAATTTTCAGTTCTTTCACCATGCCAGATCCAATGTGTATAATTAAGTCTAAAACCATAACAAATGAGATGGTTCTTGATTTCTATAGAGTTTAAATTTCTCATATTTAAACACTTCACACATGGACATAAAATGAAATCAATGTTTTGAAGATGTCGTTTAGCAAATTCGAATAATTCATCAACTCCTCTTTCATATTCACTAGTGGTTCTTCTTAAATGTATCCAATTACGATTCATTCAATATATGATATCAGAAAAATAATTGGTGAATATATTAAAACATATAAACATTTAAATATATATATATATACATACAGATAAATTGTAAACATAAAAAATTTAATAAAAACTATTGATAATTAGATAGAAAACATAAGATATGAAACACATTTACAAATAGTAAACATTTTATTTTCATATTATATACATGTGTTATATTGATATTATAATTAAATTATAATATCAACCTTCTAAAATTTATTAGTTTATTTTACATAGTTGTTTCATTATTTCTATGTTGCATGTATCAAAAGTATTGAAGATTTCATTAATTTAAAGGGCGAAAAATTAGTTATTATTAGTAATATGAAATAATAATTAGAGTAAATGTTCATATTATAAGGAAAATCAATCCTAATACTCCCAAAATTATGACATTTGAAATTAAATACATAACTAAATTGATATATCTTACAACACATTTGGGTGAGAGAACAATAGAATCATTTGAGGAATAATAAGTGGTTGTGGATCCATTGCATGTTCTAATGAGTATATACATAGATTATTTGGTTTTTGGTATAATTTAGGTAGACCTGATTCAAGCCCCCTAACCCCTGCCCCTCTCAGGTTCATTTTCTCAATCCTATGAGGAATAATATGTCAGATAAAAATATTGTTAGAACATTATTTAGTCAATTGGTCAAGATAAAATAATGTCAGATAAAACAAATTCAACACATTGACTAATACAATTGGTCAAGAACATTCACCAATACATTTATATATAATGTAAGATAAAAAAAATTTCAGATAAAAAATAATTCAATTGGTTTTTGGTATAATTTATTCAAGAACATTGACTAATACATTTATACATAATGTCAGATAAAAATTCATAACCTAAAATCATACAACTCCAATCCATATCAAGAACATTGACTAATCAATCTTAGGGATGACTATTAACTATGTTCCAACACATTTTAAATAAACTATAAACTAATATTTTAAGAAAATAAAAATAAATATTAAATTATCAATAATTTATCTTCAAAATTTAAAAAAAACTTACAAAATTCGGAGTTTAACTCGAAAATAGAGCTCCAATCCGAACTTTGATCCATATAAAACTTTGGAAAATTAAGCACTACAAGATCTAGAAAAAAATTGATTGTAACAACAATAAATAAAGATAAACAATAAATGAAAATCAAACCATTGTTGAAATTCACTCAAAATAGCATTAAAGAGAACAAATAATCCGTAGACGATCAAATAAGACCATATAATGAAGAACGCAGACCACAGATCATGATAATGGAAGAAAATAATCAACAATGGCTGTTGGAAATCATAAATAAGGCTTCGAAGTCATTGCGGGTCGAGAGGAGCCACCGTAGGTTTCTATTTCAAAGAATAATGAAGATGAGGGTTTCCCAATCCCAACATTTTTTAAATGACTTTTGGCTTCAGGTTTTACAAAAACTGACGCTGATTTTTTTTTAAAAAAATTCCATGTCGGTTTTGGAAAAAAACGACATGGAAAATATATATATTTTTAAATTTCGGTATCAGTTTTGGTAAAAACCGACGCCGAAAGTCTTCGGAGTTTTATTTTTGGCATTGGTTTTATGGAAAACCGATGCTGAAAATAACACCTATGGCGTCATTTTTCCTTAAAACCAATGCGGAAAAACTTTTTTTTTAATTTTTGGTTTTGGTTTATGTTAAAACCGACACCAAAAATCAGTGCATTCTGGTTTTTTTGCGTCGGGTTTTTAGTAAATCCGACACAAAAAACCACTCATTAAAATTGTTGGCGTCGATTTTTAGTAAAACCGATGCCAAAAATTTCTCGCACAAACTATCAGCGTCGGTTTATAAAAAACTGATATTAATAATTCAATGTTAAATCCGGTATTTCTACTAGTGCCTCCTACTGAGTGCATCTGCTACTACGTTCCCCTTCTCATGAGTGTAGATTATCTCAAAGTTATAGTCCTCTTGGAACTCTAGCCATCGTTGTTGTCTCAGGTTCAGGTCCTTCTATGAGAATATATACCTGAGACTCTTGTGATCAGAGTAAACAATAAACCGTTCACCCATAAAGTTGTTCCGCCACATCTTCAGCACAAAGACCACTGCTGCTAACTCCAGGTCATGTGTAGCGTAGTTCTGCTCGTGCTGCCTCAACTTCCATGATCCTTAGGTGATCACTGCTTTCTCCTACATCAGGACACAACCTAGTCCGGTCCCTAATGTGTCGTAGTAAACTACGCACCCAACGCCCTCTTCCAGTAGCCTCAAGATGGGAGCACTCGTCAATATCTACTTCAGATCCTGTAAACTCTTATGGTACTTCTCTATCCAAAAGAAAGGCTACCTTTTATTCATCAAAGCTGATAAGGGTGAATCTACCCTAGAGAAGTCAGGTACAAATCTCTGTTAGTACCCATCCAATCCCAGGAAACTCCGAACTTCAGTCACACTCCTGGGTGGTTCCCAATAAATCATTTCCTCTATCTTTTCCGAACCACTACGAATCCAGCCTCCGAGATAACATGCCCCAGGAAGTGGACTTCCTGTATTTATAACTGGCACTTAGAGATCATTCCATAAAAATGGTGCTCTCAGAGTGTATCTAGAACTATCTGCAGGTGCGTGGCATGCTCCTCCCCTGATGCCGAGTATATCAAGATGTCGTCAATGAAGACCACCACAAAGTGAACAAGGTATGGCTGAAATATCCTATTCAAGATCCCCATTAACACTTCTGGAGCATTGGTCAAGTTGAAAGGCACCACCAATAACTCTTAATGGACATATAGACATTTGAAGGTTGTCTTCAATACGTCCTCATCCCATACTCTGAGCTGATGATAGCCTGATCTGAGGTCTATATTTGAAAACCATTGAGCTCCGTTTAGCTGGTCGAAGAGATCATCGATCCTTGGGAGTGGATACTTGTTCTTCACGGTCACCTGGTTCAGGTGCCGATAGTCCACACAAAACCTCAAGCTCCCATCCGCCTTACTGGCGAACAAGATCGGGGATGCCCATGGAGAAACACCGGGCCTTATGAACCTATTTCCCTGCAAGTCCTCCAGTTGTACCCGTAACTCTCGAAGCTCTATGGGGGCCATCTGATATGCTGGTGTAGATATCGGTGTCATCCCGGGGTACAAGTCGATATGAAAGTCTACCTATATACAAGGAGGTAGTCCCAGTACATCGTTAGGATAAATATTGACATACTGGTCCACCACTACAGGATAAATCAGACTCCTCAGGTCAATTGCTCTGAGGGTGAGGCTATCCAACTGATGAGTAATCGGTTGCAACCTCCTCTGAGATAGTCCATCCTGTGCTGAAAAGGTTTCCTCCTCACTGGTGAAGGTAAACCTGATCCCATCCTCATAGAAACACCACAATTTGCACCTAAAATAGTCAATCTGATCGTGGACTGTAGATAGCCAGTCCATACCTAAGATGACGTCGTAAGGCCTCGACGCTGCTACTAGGAGATCCCAACCAAATCTCTCACCTCCTAAAGTAATCTCACACTATCAGAACTAGTGTTTAATTGTTAAATACTCTCCCGTAGAAGTATTTATTTTTAAGGATTGAGCTAAAGGCTCCATCAGAATCTCCGAGCTCCAAACGAGTTCCATGATAATGAAAGAGTGAATGGCACCTATGTCTATAAGTACTGCAGCTAGGGTGGAATAGACATAGATCGTACCTCTAATCATCACTGGAGAACCGTGGTTATAGACCTCAGCTACCTGAAGTTGTGCTCACCTCTGTCCACCTGCTTCCTATGGTCGGGGTGGACCTCCTAGTGGTGGTGGTGGTAGAACCTCAAATCGCCACCCACCGCCTACTGCACGGCCTGCTCCTCTGTCTCGTCCACCACCCTATGGACCTTCTCACTAGAATCTATTCCTTTGCCTCAGTGGTCCCTCGACCGTCTTCTGATTGTCGGTACGAAAGGTCAGGCAGTCGTGAGCCATGTGGCCCGGCCCGCCGCATGTGAAGCACAATGTGCCTCCCAGCTAAACTTCTTTTCCTCACGAGTTCCGAACTTCCGACCCTACGTCCTGGGGTCGTCCACCGGTGGGTCTGGACCAATTAGACCTCTTCTTCATCTGTCTACTACCTCCTGCAGATGACTCGGCTACTTGTCATCCAGTGGTGGCTCTCACCATCGGTGCCTGCTTAACTATGAATCTCTCCACCAACAATGCTCACTCAAGCACTCCAACCTACGTCGGGATATTCAGCGATATCATCGATGCTTTGATCTCCCGCCAGAAACCCTACTCAAAGGTCTGATCCCTAAAGAATGGGTTCTGTACCATGTCTGTGGAGTAGTGCGAGAGGTCAGTGAATCTCGTTGAGTACTGGGCTACTATTAGGATACCCTACTGTAAGTGCAGGAGATCCCGAATACACACAGAGCATAGTGTCGCTGGAATGAACTATACCCTGAAGAGGCTCTCAAAGTATGTCCAGATGAGGGTCGCCTCGTCATGTGTCTGGAGAATCAGGCTCTACCATCTCCCTACTATGCCCTGGAAAATGCTAGTAGTTAGGATAACCATCTGCTCTAACAGTGTCTCAACCAAGAGAAAAACTCTAGCCACAACCTCCAGCTAGTCCTCAGCTGCATGGGAATCTGTCTCACCTTCAAACCTCAAAGGGCTCTATCTGTGGAACTCTTGCAACACGCTCAGTTGGCGTTCAAGGTCTTCTGGTGGGGCTGGTGGAATCTTGCTGCACAATAGGTGGGGGTGCTACTGGTGCACCACCTGAAGGTACTACCACATTAAGAGGGCCCAGCACTGAAGCCTCGTCGCTCGGTGGGCCGTCATTGTGTACTCTCTCGGGAATAATGGTTGGTTGTCTACATGGCGGCATCCTGAAAAGAAACAGGTGTACTATGATCAATAAGTTATACTTGGTGAGCTAACTCAAATAGATCAAGGTAAAAACATTTCCAAAACACACGCAATTAGCGTTTTTGTGCACCGAGTCAAAATTCAGAATTCAGGGTCCTGGTGTATAAATTTTTCGGCCACCACACCAAGACTAGACTCCCTGAACTGAAAACCACACTCAAAACAATTAACACTATTACTCCATTAAAATATCAGAGTCCTAGTTCTTCGGTAGAACCAAATCCTCTGATACCACTTTGTCATGACCCGTCCCCCGGGGCCCATGCCGTGACTACCCCAAGCCCGCCTTCCATAGGCCAGGGGTTGGATATTAGCACCAGAAAGGCGTATTCCTAAAATGGGAATTCATTTCCTTTAAACCTGTACTAATACCCAATCCAATAACACAACTAGATGAAACCACGAAGTAAAATGCAGTAGTAAAAGTGTGTACTAAAAGTAAAGGGGGTCGGAATACAAGCCCAATTGAAAAGTACAACAACAATTACAAAATAGAAAACAACTCCTGGAACTGCCCACCGAGGATCCTACCTGAAGGGTAGGTACAACTCGTCTCCTCTGCACTCCATGTCAGTCAATCTCCTCTGTGTACTACCTGGTCCTGGCTCCCTCAAGTCTTAGCCACACTACTCATCGTCTGCACAAGTCACAACAAGGTGTGGGTGAAGCCCATGCATGAGTGAGTATAACAATACATATTAGGGACCCTGATACCCCCAAAGGTCTCTCAAAATTCCACAAAGGAAAACCACAAAGCATGATCTCAATCACAAAGCAAAAATAAAGAGACACAACTCAAACCATGTATTAGTAAAGCACAAAAGTATAGATGATTAGTCGAGAAGCTAGATCATCTTATTCTATCAAGAGATACTGCTGATGACCATGCGGAGTCTGACCCACCCAAGATCGGTAGGTACTAACCCCCGCAAGACCCACACAGGATCCGACCTGCCCGGAGTCTATAGTTACTAACCCCTACAAAACCCACATAGGATCTAACACACTTAGGATCGGTATGCGCTGACCCACACAAGATTTCTTAGCGCTTACCCACACAGGATCTAACCCACACAGGATCGATATGTCGCTGATCCATGACGGGCCGCTCTAAGGATGCTCCTTATCGGGTCGTGTACTACGGATCCACACAAGATCGCTAGGTGTTGATCCACATAGGATCGCTAGGTGATGATCCACACAGGATCGCTAGGTATTGACCCACATAGGATCACTCGATACTAACCTCGATATGATCTGTCTCCAACCTCCGCCTCACTGCTAGCCACTGGATTCCCGCTTATAGTACGCTTGATTCTGGGATAAATGCTTCTCAATCCATCGATCATATTTCAACCGGCACAAAGTCCCACGAAGAAGTTATCCCATGATCCGTCACATTATAAGGGTCCAAATGCAACAGATGACGTACCAGACACCCGATCTGTAAGTTATTGGCATTTTAGTGCCAAGGGCCCGGTTAGATTCAGAGTCGATCCAACCCAGCCTGTAACACCCCTAGGTTTTCTAAAAATTAATTTAAATTCCTGAAACTTTGTTTTAATTAGATATTTATAACTGTCCTTTAAACTTAATTTGGAAGATACTGTAACACCCCGCCCCTACCTCATTGGCCCAAGGAGGTGGTGAGGTCTAGTTGGCCTTAAGCGACGTTCCCAAGACACCAAAGGTTGGCAATAAATGTCGAGGGCTTCAAGATCAAGTTGGGGAACGATTTTTCCTTAATACAAAACCAACCAAACCATCCACTAACAACCACTATATGATGCATGTCAAATAAATTACCCAACCATGCATTCCCAAAAGACAACCAAGTTGTTCCACAATACAACTCAAAACCAATACAACCAGACATGTCCACACAACATCAGAGTACACTGCAGAAACTAATCAACCAAACACCACAAGCCATGACAACACCACAGATCCACACCAAGCTCCAAGCTCCAAGATCCCCCAAGGGATCATAATGCTCCACTAAAGGAGGGTGATGCCTTGCCTTTTCCCACGTCGTGATACACAACATCTTCAAAGACACCAACGTGCCAAAGCAGGGGGTGAGTACTAAAACTCAGGAGGTTTTCCCCAAATGAATTCCCTATACACCCCACTAGGATAAAACCGTTAGCACATTTATATAAAACAGTTATTATAAAAATCATCACAAGTGAAACCACTACCTTGAGACAAACATGCTCTTACCAAGCCATCTCACCCAAACCAAGCAACCAAGGGAAAACCAACCAAACATGCCACAAGTAATTTCATCATTTCACCTTATCACCACAATTTCCATATTGAAAAGAAATGCACAAGAAAACAACCAAACAACCAAACGGTGGAGCTTCCGTCCAACCCATTCACCCATTCACACTTTAGTGGTTCTTCCTGTCAACTTACCATTGATGGTGGCCCTTCTTTCCACTATCCAACCCCTTTTTATAGTGGTACTTCTCACCACTTCCACACAACATTCAAAAAAAGCCAATGCCAAGCATATAACACCAAGGTCACAACCACATGCAATCAACCAATTCCATTTTATATCAATCCACATCAATAAATCATCCATTTATTGAAAACCATTTTCCATGCCAAAACAATTTTCAATAAAAAAACATCTTTATTGAAAACCATTTTCATCAACCATTTTCCCAAATCAATCTCAGCAACCCATTTTAAAACTCCATTTTAAAATCCACAACAATGGTATTTCATCATAAAACCCCCCTTTTCCCAAAAATCCCCAAAACATCACCCAAGGGATTTCCAACCAATTTTGCACAATTGAACACAATTAATTTCAAGCACAAAAAATTAATTTTAATCAAACACCACTTGTTCTAACCAAGTGGAGTCGAGAGAGAAGCCACCTACCTTTAGGGTTCCCGAGAAATCGACCCACGAACAACTGCTCCTCAAATCCGGCGAACGCACCACCAAAACCTCTCTAGATCCCTTTACCTAGAATTTACAATCCTTCAAAACATCATCCAAGGAAACCAAAACCCTAGATCTACACACAAAAAGTGTAGATCTAGAAAACCAAGAAAGATAGGGATGTGGATCTAGAGGAAAACACAAGGAAAACAAGAGGAGAGACTTACCCGGGAGAAACCACCTTCAAAACACCAAGAAACCTCTTCAAAACCCTTACAAAATGAGTGGGAAAGCTCCTCCACCCCCTGAGAACCGAATAACCTGAGTGAGCCACGAGTGGGAGGATGTTTGGAGTGAAATGAGGCAAGCCCGAGGGAGCCCGGACTTAAAAATCCCAATTTTAAGTAGCCGCACGGTTAGCCCGCACGGGTTGACAAACCGTGCGCTAACCGTACCCACGCTACTACCTTGAGAGAAAGGGTCTTCATGGTTTACCCACACGATTTGGAAAACTGTATGCAGGCCTTGCAAAGCCTACTGTCTCCCTTGCATGGTTTCCTAAAGAATCCGCACGGTTTCCACTAACCGGACTCAAATCGTGCACCCATTTAAAAGCCTCCAAACTCATCCAAAACCATTCCAAACTCTCCCATCCTCTTCCCAACTCAACCCAAGCACATTAAACACATAAAAAATGCATTAACAAAGGCCACATACCTCAAACTGGGGGTACTACATTCTCCCCACCATTGTGTTTTCCGTCCTCGAAAAGTATTGAACCCGCCCTTTGCCGAAAGAGCTTGGGCCAATGATCGACCATTTATTTCTCCCACTCCCAAGTCTCCTCTTGAATCTGACCATGCTGCCACAAAACAAAAACTAAACCAATGATTTTACCACGCAAAAATTTCTCTTGCCTATCCACAACCCGCACTGGCACGTGCACCAACAAAGCATCCGGTTCTAGCTCAGCATGATCCCATCTAATCACATGGTCACGATCCGACTGATACTTTTTCAACTGTGACACATGAAACACATTATGCACCACACTGAACCTAGGTGGAAAAGACAAATGATAAGCCACCTCACCAACCCACTCAAGAATCTCAAAAGGTATAATATACCTTGGAGATAACTTTCCCTACTTTCCAAACCGACGATGTCCCAACCTAGGAGAGATCCTCAAGAAAACATGATCACTCACCTCGAACGACAATGACCATCGATGATGATCCGCACACGATTTTTAAAATCTCTGAGCCGTCTCCATTCTCTTCCTGGTCAACTTGATCTTCTCCGTTGTCTCTTGGACAAGGCTCGGTCCAACTATCGAGGACTCACCCGTTTCCACCCAACATAGTGGAGAACGACATGGCCGCCCATACAACGCTTCAAACAGAGCCATCTATATGGATTATTGATAACTATTATTGTACAAGAACTCAACCAATGACAAGTGATCCTCCCACGAGCCACCAAAATCCATGACACAAGACCGCAACATATCTTCTTGAGTTTGTATCATCCTCTCGGACTGACCATCTGTCTGAGGGTGATATGCCGTGCTCATAGTCAACTGTTTCCCAAGGGCTTGCTTTAAGGATTTACAGAAATGAGATGTAAATCTCGGATCTCTATCTGATACGATCGAGACTAGAAAACCATGCCTCTTTACCACCTCCCGGATATAGATTTTGGACAAATCCTCCACTGTATGAGATTCACGAATCGGGATGAAATGGGTCGACTTCGTTAGCCGATCCACTATAACCCAAATGGCATCGTGATTCTTGACCGTTCTTGGGAGACCTGTGAAAAAATCTATCGCTATCTGCTCCCACTTCCAAACAGGGATTGGTAAAGACTGCAACATTCCTGCTGGCCTCTAATGCTCTACCTTGACTTGCTGACAAGTCAAGCATCTCGAAACAAACTCAGCCACACTTCTTTTCATACCAGCCCACCAGAACTATGCTTTCAATGATTTATACATTTTCTGAATTCCAGGATGAACAGCCCACCTGGAATGATGATACGCCCTGAGAAGATCCTTCTGACAAACAACTGGTACAACCATCTGATTCCAAAAACACAAAACTGAATCTCCATTCAGTTTCCAACCCTCAATGATCTCCCCACCATTGAGTCTCGACCCCATGGTCACACACTCAGAATCGAATATATGTGCCTTTCTAACCAGGCCAACCAAGTTAGGAATCAACAAAACCGGAAATAAGACTACTGTATTGCCCTGGTCCTCACATTCCAACCGCATGTTAGCTATAACTGACATCAACTGCCACTGGTCCGATGCATGTTTCACCACCTGAGTATATGATTTTTTACTTAATGTGTCCACCACCTAATTTCCCTTACCCGGTGTGTACATAAAGTCAAAATCAAACATCTGGAGATATTAAATCCATATCCTTTGCCTCAAGTTCAAATCCCTTTGTGAGAAAATGTGCTTCAAGCTCTTATGATCTGTATATACTGTGAATTTCTCACCAAAGAGATAATGATGCCACACTTTCAAAGCATGGAACACTGCTGCCAACTCCAAAATCATGAGTTGGGTAGTTCTTCTCATGAACCCTCAACTTTCATGAGCCATACACAACCACATGATTCCCTTACATGAGAATGCACCCCAACCCTAATCCCGATGCATCACAATACACCACGTACCCTTTTCCTAGTTCTGGTGAAACCAAGATTGGTGCTGATGTAAGCCGACCCTTTAGCTCTTCGAAACACTGCTAACACTATTCATTCCACTAGAATGGAACATTATTTCTTGTCAAAGCTATCATCGTCAAAGCCAAACGTGAAAAATCAAGAACAAAGCGCCGATAATACCTAGCTAGACCAAGAAAACTTCGTATCTTAAACACATTCTTTGTCAGTTTCCATGAGATAACAACCTCTATCTTTTCCGAATCCACTGAAACACCTCTTTCAGAAATCACATGGCCAAGAAAATGAACTTACTGTATCCAAAAGTCACACTTTGACAATTTGGCATACAACCGATGATCCCTCAAGATCCCTAGCACTGTCTCCAAGTGCTGATCATGCTCCACCCTTGTCTTTGAATACACCATAATATCATCTACAAACACCACCACAAATGAATCTAGATATCTCTGAAATATCCGATTCATCAATGCCATAAACACCGCTGACACATTTGTTAGACCAAAGGGCATAACTACACATTCATAATGGCCATATCTACTTATGAAATCTATTTTAGGAATATCGCCTTTCCTCACCCGCAATTGATGATATCCCGACCTCAGGTAGATCTTGGAGAACCATTGGGCTCCCCTCAACTGGTTGAAAAAATCATCAATTCATGGAAGTGGATATCTGTTCTTTATCGTAACTTGGTTAAGTCTACGATAATCAACACATAGCCTCAAAGTTCCATCCGCCTTTTCCACAAACAACACTAGTTCCACCCACGGAGATGTGATAGGCTGGATAAACCCTTTGTTTTCCAACTCTTCCAACTGGACTTTCAATTCCTACAATTCAGCTGGTGCCATCTGATAAGACAGAAGTGAGATAGGACTGGTCCCCAGAAGGAGATCAATCGTAAACTCCACTTCTCTTACAAGAGGTAACCTAGAGAATTCTTCAGGAAAAACATCCATGAACTGATACACCACCACCGGAAGAACAATCTTCTCAATACCCTCTACCGATTCCAATGAAAACACTGCCAACCGATACGATAACGTACCCACTGCTGGTGCCAACAAACTCGTTGCACCCTGCCTTTCATGCCTCTATCCTCTAAAGAGATGTCTAACACCATCGTGTGTCATAAAAGACACTATTTGTGCATCACAATCTATGTGGGCCTTAAACACCACCATCCAATCCATTCCCAGGATTACATCATACCCATCCATCTCAAGCACTGAGAAATTCAACACTAGCTCCACCTCACTCACAACGATACAACATGCTATACACAGGAAGGCTCGACACTCTCTTCGACCAAGATGAGTTTGAAGTTTCAAAACAGAGGGCATCATTTCTACCCTTAAACCCATCAAATCAACCACACATGTAGTAATAAAAGAGTGTGAAGCACCCATATCAAACAACACTTGCATCAAAGTAGAATTTAAAAGAATAATACCTCACACTGTGGATGGTCCCGACTGATTATCCACCACAACCTGTTCAGCTCCAAACACATTTTTTCTTTCCACGCTCTGCTCTTTATTTCCATTCTGAGGTGTTGTGGTATTTCAGGAATCACCATGACCCACTTTACTCTACTAATGAGGGGTGTGCTGATGTTCCCGTCCCATCAAATCATACGGCGTTTGCGATCCCTGAGGAGTGTCACACGCACCCGACCTTGGAGCATTCTGACAATAACACTACATATTCCCCATCTTCTTACAATTATGACATGCTCATGGTTGTGCCGTATAATCCCACTTGATGTGACTCATAGAACCACACTAAAAACATCCCATATTACTCTACGGCTTTGGAGGAAGATTTACCGATCCTGCCGTCAGATTATATGCCATATTCCCACTCTGGGAATTAGTGCCCATCCTCCGCTTGAACCCAGCATTAGGGTTCCCACTATTCCCCATGGGTACCACCATGCTTCCTCCTCCAAGAGCACCCAACAAATCCCGCTCAGCCACCAAGTCTCTATTCACCATCTCTGTGTAATCATCTATACACAACACCACTATCTTTGAATAGATTTCTTGCCTTAATCCCACTTCAAATATCCTTTCCTTCAACAACGTGCTACCCTCCACCTCGGGTGCAAACCGTACTAAGTTCATTAACTTAGCTGCATATTCCGTCATAGACATAAGCTCTTGCTTCAAACTGAAGAAATCAGTT
The DNA here is from genome assembly GCA_963277665.1 of Viscum album. Classification (NCBI taxonomy): domain Eukaryota; kingdom Viridiplantae; phylum Streptophyta; class Magnoliopsida; order Santalales; family Viscaceae; genus Viscum; species Viscum album. The sequence goes on from OY728135.1 coordinate 1,761,539,243, forward strand.
ATATGCTGAATTATGAACGTATGTGGGTAGAATTGTTTATTAAACAATTCTTCAAAGCCTTCCCACATCAAACCCTGGCCCGTCCCCGCTTGGACTACCAACTCCCACCACTGAAGGGAAAGATATTCTAACATATGCGTGGCCAACTTCACCTTTAACTCTACCAATGTTCCCAAGAACTCGAAGATCTTGTTAATTCTATTCAACCATGATTCTGCCCTCTCTGTATCTGAATCACCCCTGAAGATGGGCGAATTCTACTTTTGAAACTGAACCGCATGATCTACATGCCTTGGTTCATCCGCTTTGTTACCACTTTCCATAGCTTGGAAATCTTGCACTATACTTTTCACTAGCTGTTGGTTCACCTGAGGCTCGGGTGCTACCACATTCTCAGCAGCCTCCTCCGATTGGTCTCTACGATTCCTACTCGGTGCCATTTCGATAAACAGAAAACAAACAACCATGAGTCTCACTTCTGTAGATATCACGAAATCACATTTCAAATGACATTACACAAAACTATCACAACAAGTATTTCCACAAGTTCACATTTTCCATGTTTCACCATTTTGAAAACCAAACCATTTTCAAAATGCCAATTTATTCACATTACAATTTCACATATTTGCAAAACCATTTCTCAATTCAGCCCATAAATCATTATGCCCAATGAAATATGCATCCTAGTGGGAATTCATTTCTACCATTCATGTCATGCTCATCTCATTGGCTACATCCATGAAAATGAGATATCCAATGCCTATAAGTGTCTCCAAAACACTTATGTACCCAATTCCCTAGTAACATGAATTTCCGCATAAAAGGGTTAGCTACGTCCTTTTATGCTATACATTCCATGTTCCTACATTCCTATGCCTTGCTACCATCCCGACTCAAGTAATTCACCCCAACTAATATCAACACCAAATTTGAGAATCAAATCCAAAGGACCGAATAAACTGATACCACTTGTAACACCCCGCCCCTGCCTTATTGGCCCGAGGAGGCGGTGAGGGATACTTGGCCTTAAGCGACGTTCCCGAGACGCCAAAGGCTGGTAATAAATGTAGAGGGCTTCAAGATCAAGTTGGGGAACGATTTTCCCTTAATATAAAACCAACCAAACCATCCACTAACAGCCACTATATAATGCATGTCAAATAAATTACCCAACCATGAATTCCCAAAAGACAACCAAGTTGTTCCAAAATACAAATCAAAACCAATACAACTAGACATGTCCACACAACATCAGATTACACTGCAAAAACTAATCAACCAAACACCATAATCCATGACACCACCATAGCTCTACACTAAGCTCCAAGCTCCAAGATCCCCCAAGGGATCACAATGCTCCACTAAAGGAGGGTGATTCTTTGCCTTTTCCCACGTCACAATACACAACATATGCAAAGACACCAACGTGCCAAAGCAGGGGGTGAGTACTAAAACTTAGTAGGTTTTCACCAAATGACTTCCCTACACACACCACTAGGATAAAACCGTTATCACATTTATATAAAACAGTTATTATAAAAATCATCACAAGTGCAACCACTACTATGAGACAAACATGCTCTTACCAAGCCATCTCACCCAAACCAAGTAACCAATAGAAACATAACCAAACATGCCACAAGTCATTTCATTATTTCACCTTAGCACCATAATTTCTATATTGCAAAGAAAAGCAATGCAAAACAAAACAACAAAACAACCAAACGGTGGAGCTTCCGTCCAAACCGTTCACCCATTCCCACTTTAGTGGCGCTTCCCGTCCACTTACCATTGATGGTGGCCCTTTCGTCCACTATCCATCCCCTTTTTATAGTGGTACTTCTCTCCACTTACACACAACATTAAAAACAAGACAATGCCAAGCATATAACACAAAGGTCACAACCACATGAAATCAACCAATTCCATTGCATATCAATCCACTTCAATAAATCACCCATTTATTGAAAACCATTTTCCATGCCCAACCAATTTTCAATAAAACAAAATCTTTATTGAAAACTATTTTCATAAACCATTTTCCCAAATCAATCTCAGCAACCCATTTTAAAATCTCCATTTTAAAATCCGCAACAATGGTATTTCATCACAAACCCCCCCTTTTCCCAAAAATCCCCAAAACATCACCCAAGGGATTTCCAACCAATTTTTCACAATAGAACACAATTAATTTAAAGCACAAAAAATTAATTATAATAAAAAACCACTAGTTCTAACCAGGTGGAGTCGAGAGAGAAGCCACCTACCTTTAGGGTTCCCAAGAAATCGACCCACGAACAACCGCTCCTCAAATCCGGCAAACACACCACCGAAACCTCTCTAGATCCATTTCCCAGCATTCAAAAGCCTTCAAAACATCATCCAAGGAAAACACAACTCTATATATACACACAAAAAGTGTAGATCTAGAAAACCAAGAAATATAGGGATATGGATCTAGAAGAAAACACAAGGAAAACAAGAGGAGACACTTAACCGGGAGAAACCACCTTCAAACCACAAAGAAACCTCTTCAAAACCCTTAAAAAATGAGTGGGAAATGTCCTCCACCCCCTAAGAACCGAAGAACTCGAGTGAGCCACAAGTGGGAGGATGTTTTGAGTGAAATGAGGCAAGCCCGAGGGAGCCCGAACTTAAAAACCCCAATTTTAAGTAGCTGCACGGTTAGCCGGCACTGTTTGACAAACCGTGCGCTAACCGTGCACACGCTACTGCCTCAAGAGCAAAGGTATGCATGGTTTACCCGCATGGTTTGGAAAACCATGTGCAGGGTGTGCGAAGCCTACTGTCTCCCTTGCATGGTTTCCTAGAGAATCCGCACGGTTTCCACTAACTGTGCTCAAACTATACACCCCTTTAAAAGCCTCCAAACTCATCCAAAACAAATAAAACTCTCCCAACCTCTTCCCAACAAATCCCACACACTTTAAACACATAAAAAATTCATAAAAAAGGCCACATATCTCAAACCATGGGTACTACAGATACTGTGTTTTGAATTTCAAAAATGTTTATCTATATTTGTGTTCAGTAAATTTGGAGTCTAACAGAACCAACTTAATTTTTGGTGAATAGTAACATACCATTATGAATAGTAATATGACCCTAAAGAATAATATATTTTATTATTATTTTATTTTCTTAAGGATTTAAGATAATGACATCCTGGTTAATTTTTCAATGTGATATAAAAGTAGTTATAGAATTTATATTATTAATTTTTGAATTAAGTATGATTTTATTTAAAAATTAAATTAATGAAATTTAGAAAATTATTTTCAAAAAATGGAGTTTATTTTTTGAATTCTACACATCGAGAAATGTTTAGGGTGAATTTTTTGATTTTTTTCTGAAACAGTTGAATTTTCAGTGAATAGTAAAAATACAGTTTTGAGTTTTGGTGTGTTTAATGACATCATAAATGATGTAATAATGATGTAATAAATATGGTCGACCTGTGTACAGTAAAATATCTTATGAGGTGTCCCAAGTGACCAATACCATGGGAAAATACCATGGGAAACCCATGGTTTTTCAAATACCACTAATGAGGTGTCCCTTAGAAATTATTAAAATATTACCTCACTTTTGCTATAAATACCAACCCATTCCTTCATTAAATTCATTCCCAAATCCTCCTCAATGAAGATCTAGACTCCTTACCTCTATATTAGTCCTCCCAAGGTTTCCTAAAGCTCCCAAGGTCCCAACATTCAATTTCTATGAGTTACTCTACAAGGTATGAAAATGCTCAACTTCTTTCTTTTTTCCATTCAAGTTCTTTTTTATGTGGTATAACTTTCAAATTTCCATACCATGTTCTTATTTACTTCTTATTATTGATCTAATATGTATTATGATTTATTTCTGTAAGGGTGAACCTTGTACCCTCTCTTTTTAATATTTTCTAAAACCATGTTGCATAGCCGTTAGGCTGCCGAATTTTTTAAGGAATTTCACAACTATTCTTTTATTTTGAGTTATTTTCTTATTATTTCCTCATATCCTATTACCCAAGAGGAATTAAATATCCAAAAATAATTTATATTATGGATTTTATCATGTTCATGTAAAATTATTCATCAATATTATTCTCCTCTCCCACTTATTCAAGGAATAAAAACATCGTCTGTGATGTGTCGAATTTCTAACATCGTGGATGATGTGATTTAAATTTGATTTAATTCTTTCAAGTCTGGTCATGAAACCATTTTTATGGTTGAACCAGGTTATAATATATGTGTTATGTCTCATCCATGGTTTTATAATCCCTTTTTACATATGGTTTTAATTTATAAAACAAAATGAGGTTGTTAGTATCAAAGAACCACTAAAATGATCTAAACGAACAACATTAATGTTTTAACTTATGAATCATCCTAATTTAAGAATTAAAAATGATAAATGCTATAATTTATGGTACTATAAATATTTAAATACCATTCCATTACAATTTTCGAGTTTCTCTTCCAAATGACAAGAACATCCATCATGAAAAAATCATGAAAATCATGTGAAGAACTCACCCGAAACAATGGAAGAAGAACCTGAGGTAAGGGAATTCTTAACCAAATTTCCATTCTTTGGGTTAACCTTCTTCTTTATTCATTATATGGTATTAAGTGTAAAGACCCGGAAATTTAAAGGAAAATTTTTTCTTAATTTTCTTTGGAATTTTACAAGAACGTAGTTTCTGACGGCGCCTGATTCCGAGGCCCGGTGTGCCCAGAATTAATTTCCGAAGTTTGGCTCGGGTACGTTCAGTGAACGAGCGAGCGAAAATTTCTATCTTTTGAACCGGTGCCCGGAATCGAATTCCGAGGGCACCGATAGAACCGCAGCACCGGTAATTACTTAGGAACTCCTATTCCGGAGTTGCGTTTACACGAGTGTTGATAATAAAAATTGTGGAAGTTTATTTTATAACTACACTAGAATTTTTATTAACTTACTCTAAGTGTTAGCTCATGGTGGAAGTTGGGTAACCACCCAACCTCCCTTGGGAGGTTATGAGGGTGGTGGGGCCCACACGAACCTCACCTCTTCATATCCTCTAAAACCCCTCAACTCCCACTTAAATGATTTTAACTTAGTTATAACTTATGTCTTAAATGAGTTGATTTTAATGTGGTGAGTTGTGTGAGTCATTTGAATTTCAAACACTTGAATTTCAAAAGCCATGTGAAGTTAATTAAATAAGTGGAGAACTTATTTCTTTTGGTTGGGTTGTGTTGTTTGAGAGCTTTTGGAAAGAAGGCTTAGAAGTCTTGAAGTTTCTTCATCCTCTTGACAAAGAACGCGAAGAACAATCGGACATCGACGAAGAACGCCACGTTCTCGGGAACTGTCTTCCGCGACGCCATACCCGCAATACCGATGACGTCTTCTTCCGCGACATCTCTTTTCGTGACGCCGAATCTCGTCACCTCTTAAATCAAGGTAGGGTTTTTAACTTTTTAAAGTTATGTGGATCTCTCCTTCGAACTTGAAGGTTTATATTTGTCGGGCCTTGATTCCAAATCTTTTTATTTAATTTAAAATATTGTGAAAGTTTATCATTCATTAAAGGCCGATTGTTAGCAAATAACACGAGGGGGCCGGACCGCACGAACACGGCCGACCCTCCTCCTTTCATGTTGATTTTGTTGTGGATTGAAACGGGTGTGGCGCGGTGCCGTCGTACTGCGCAGGATCATGCGGCAAGAAACGTGCGGCGCCGTCGCGCCGCGTCGTTAAATAATGCAAGGACGCGACGCCGACGAGCCGCGTCGAAGAAAGTTGAAGGCGCCGCGGCCGGAGCGGGGCCGCGGTGGAGGGGTGCGGTGCCGTCGCACCACGCTGGACAACGAAGGCCGCGGCCGGTTCCGGGCTGCGGCGGAACGAGAAGACTGGCGGCCAGCCGGGCCGCCGGTGTCGGAAGCCGGAAGGGGGACCGGCCTTGCCGGTCCCGTTGAGGAAGAACCGGCCGGCCAGGTCGGGCCGGCCGGAAGGGAGAAAACCGGGGGAAATAATTTCCTCCGGCCAGCCTTAATGGCCCCCGCATTATGAGGGGGGCTGGTTTCACAAAGGGGGGGCAGGCGCACCCCGTTTTCTCGAAGGCAGGCCCCCACGTGAGGGGGGCCATTTTTCTTTAGGCGCGGCAGGTTGCCGCGCCGCCAGCTGAGGAAAGGCGGGGGCTTTGCCCCCCGTGCGCGGCACACGAACGGCGCCCAGGCCGCGCCGCCGTGCCGGCCCGCGCCGCCGCGCCGGACCACGTCGCCGCGCCGGACCGCGCCGCCGCACCGGACCGCGCCGGGCCGGGTTTTCCGAGCCGGGCCGGGTCGTCGGGCCGGGTCGCCGCCCGAGGCGGGTCGACCCGGTTCAGCCGACCCAGGGGGGGTCGGGCCGGGTCAGCCCGGGCCCAAACCCTCAGTTTCGGACCACTTTTGGTCAAATGCTCGTATCTTGGGCTACGGGCCTCCAAACGACTCGTCGTCAGCGGCAACACGATCCTTGGATCGAGACGGTCGTTTTGGTATACTATACTCAAGGTACATCTTCCTTTTCGGGAGCCTACGTGGTTAAAACTCCATAGTTAAGCGTGCTTGACCTAGAGTAGTAATCAGGATGAGTAACCTCCTGGGAAGTCTCCCAGGGTGGGTTTGAGACGGAAAAGCCAATAACTCTCAGAACGGGCGTCCGATTGACGCGCCGTCTATTGCGTTGAGCTCCTGTTGACGATACGGAACTTTTGGCATCCTCCGCCCGAGAATTGGATGCAGATGGATAGTGGCCGGGTTGGATCGCACCGAAATCCAATCGGGCCCCGAGAACGGAAAAGCTGATATCTTTCTGACAGAACGTCCGTTTGACGAACCGTCAGCGGCGTTGGTGATCTCGTTGAGAAACGGTTCCTATGAGTATACCCTATGAGAGTTCGGGGTACAGTTGAGATACGGCCGGGTTTGGTTCGCTCACGAAACCAACCGGGCCCCTGGGACGAAAAGGCTAATAACTCACAGACCGGGCGTCCGATTGACGCGCCGTCTGTTGTGTTGAGACCCCTATGACGAGGCGGTCCTTTGAGATACTTCTTCGTGGGACTTTGAGATACTTGGAGTATCGACCTGTTACTCGTGGAGCGGACTCTCCCAGTGACGAGCGTGCGGAGTACGGAGACCGTGTAACTGGCTGAGACCTGACGACTGCTTGACTGACTCGACTTGGAGTGAGTCGACTAGCCCAGTGGACGGAGCACTACTTTTTGAGGTGAAGACCCATGGCGGAAGGAGCACTACCTGTGTGACAGTGCAGACTCGTGGTACTCGTCCGGAGAGTACCTCAACAGGCTACTAGGGGGTGTGCACTACTGTGTTTGGGTGACATACCTCGGCGGGAAGCACTACTGTGTCTGGGTGGCTGACCCGTGGTACTCGACAGGAGGAGTACTTCAGCAGTCTTAGGTTAGTGAGCAGTACCTCGGAGTCGTGACAGGACCACTGTACACTCTAGAGATGGAGCTCTTCAGCAGTTACGGTTTCGATAATGAAATCCTGGTTTGAGCTGAGACTTTTTACCTTTGTGTTTACCTCATGATTGAGATGGGTCACTTGATAACTTAGGTATATGTATGGGCATATACCTGGGTAGTAGTTATCCGTTGATTTCACAATCCTTGTGTTTCCTCATGATTGAGATGGGTTACTTGATAACTTAGGTATATGTATGGGCATATACCTAAGTAGAGGTTATCTGTTGAGATCTTCTATGTGGTTATCCTTGTTGGTTTTAGTGAGACCTTGAGGGTCTCGGGGTCCCTACTGAGTATCTTTATACTCACCCCTGCACGGGCTATGCCCGCACCTCGTTGTGTTGGTTGCAGACGACGGGCAGTGCTGACAGAGGCCGAGTGTTCGAGGACTGGACGGTACCTGGAGGTGGACTATACGACGAGATGATACCCTGAGGAGGACCTCATGACGAGACGGTACCTAGAGGTGGACGTGACGACGAAGCGGTACCCGGAGGTGCACCACTGTGCGGGACATACTCGGAGCGGACGGCGGGACCCGAGGAGCAGAGGAGCTATCTGTACCCACCCTTCAGGTGGGATTTCCAGTGGACATCTCAGCGTAGCAGCTTTACTTTTCAGTTGCTGTTTTCCCTTTCGAGTTGTACTTTACAGTTGGGCTTGTATTTCCGGTCCCTTTTTACTTTCCGCACTTACTGTTGTACTCAGTTTTTACTTAGTGTTTACTTCTTCCGCTTGTACACTATGTGATTGTTTACTTTACAAAGGCAATGCCTTCCCTTTTTACCGGGATTTACGCCTTGGTGCTAGTCGCCAGCCCCTGGCCTATGGAAGGTGGGCTTGGGGTAGTCACGGCACGGGCCCCGAGGACGGGTCGTGACAAATTGGTATCAGAGGAGTTCGGTTCTACCGCAGAACTTATGACTCTGACTTTTTCATTCTGTGAAGCAATAGTGTTAAGAGTACCGAGTGTGGTTTTCAGTTCAGGGAGTCCAGTGTTGGTGCGGGCGGCCGACGTATCCATACACCAGGACCCTGACAACTGATTTTCGACTTTGTGCACGAAAACACTGATTGCGTGTGTGTTTTCAAAGGTTTTCCCTTAAAAGAGCTCAAACCAGGTCAGCTCACCAGGTATAAACGTTTGACCGTGTCACGATGTTTCTTTCAGGATTCCTTTTCACGGACGACCAGCTAGAGCCCAGAGGGATGTGCGTGCTGACAACCTGTTGAGCGACGAGGCTTCGGTATAGGGCCCTCTTGCAGTTGAGGCACCAGCGGAGGCACCAGCGGTACTGCTACCTGTTGGGACACCGGTGCCACCAGCCCCAGCAGTAGGCGATGCACGACACTTGAGCGCGCTGCACGAGTTCCACGCCAGAGGCCACCCAAGTTCCGGGGAGAGACGGACCCGCAGGCGGCTGAGGTTTGGCTGGAGGCTGTGGTGAGAGTCTTCAAGCTAGTGGGGACGCCGGTAGACTTCATGGTGATCTTTGCTACCAGCCTCCTTCAGGCAGCAGCAGGCAGGTGGTGGAGCCACTTGTTTCATTTTTGCAACGGGATGAACTTCTCATGGGAAGACTTCGAGACCTTCTTCAGGGTGGAGTTTGTGCCAGTAGCTCTACACCCCGAGCATGTATAGGAGCTTCTGCCTTTGCCGCGTGTTTTTCGATCAGTAGTTGAGTCATCTGTGGGCAGTAGACAGATGATGCAGAGGTCCAGGAGGACCAGACTAGCAGTTGGACGATCTCGGGTTTTAGGACCGGTGGTGCGGGGCACCCAGGGTGGGAACAGAGCTAGGCGTGCCAGAAGCAGGTTGTGTTACTCATGCGGCGGAAAGGGTCACCTGGAACGTGACTCTCCGACTCCTCGTACAGTTGATCCGCAGGCTTTGGAGGAGCCACCAAGGCAGTAGAGCTCCGGGAGCAGGTGGAAAGGAGAGGAACTACTGGATACGTTCCTTGTACTTCTAGTTCCATGTTGCTGTTGTATTCGTGTCTTGTACTATGAGCTGCAATAATAAAAAGACACTTATCTTTGTTTGCTTTCCTGTCTTTTGTTTGGTTGATACTGAGTGGTCCCGGTTAAAACTGTTGACTTGACCCTCACTTTCGAGATTTCTACTGGAGGAGACCCAGTGACCTCACACTGATGCCGATAGTGTGACTCGACCCTTGGAGGCGAGAGTGACATTTGGATCTCTTGGTAGTTACGTCGAGGCCTTATGACGTCATCCATGGCATGAATGCATCATTCATGTTGGAATTGACTGTATTGGGCAACGAATGTGGTTCATCCAGGGGATGAGACCAGATTTCTCTTATCGGCAAATAAGAAATCATAGCAGCTCTTGTGAGACTAAAGGAGGTCCAGGACATCCAAGAGAGGATGAAGACTGCATAGTACAGTAAGAAACAGGAAACCGGTGCCAGTCTTAGAGACTCGGGCATGTTAATGAAGAGGAAGCTTAAAGGAGAGATGAGTCTACGAAGTAGCAGACGTGGAGGCAGAGCTAGGAGAGCAGCATGAGGTGGTGTACATCCTAACATTGTACAACCACCCGCCTTAGTTATTCCTGCCAGGCTCAGGGAGGTGGAGGGCAAAGGAAGAGTGCGGCTACATGCGGTCAAGGAGTGTGACCCAATGGCTCTAGAAATGATTCAAGGGATAGTCTGTGTCCACTACTAGCTGTTGTAGTAACGGGCGTCGATGTGAATCATTTCTTGCTTTCACAAATCTTGTTCCAGACCTAGAGTTTCCGGTAAGCCGTGGACTTGACCCTCACGTCTGGAGATACCTTGGGAGGAGACTCGATAATCACACTTACGCCGATGGTGTGGTCAGACCCTCGAGGTGAGAGTTTCGGTTGGAATCTCTTGGTGATAGCTTCGAGGCCTTACGACGTTAGTTTGAGTATGGAATGGGCAATAACTGTTCATACTCAAATTGACGGTTTTAGGAAAACGTCGGGATGGGTTTTCCTTGGTCGGCGGAAAAGGAAACCCCAGGCAGCGCAGGGTAACTCTTGCACAGGAGGGTGCGACTGATCACTCTTGAGTCGGTCAACCTTACCCTCGTGGCAGCAGCCTTTCGAGTTCCAGTTCTAACAGAAAATGGAGACCTCTGGAGTTCGAGGATGACGATCACGTCCTTATACGGGTCTCACCTCGACGAGGTTTACAGAGATGTGGCCAAGGCGGCAAGTTATCTTCGGGGTTCAGCGGACCTTCTTAGGTCCTCAGCTGGGTAGGCGGGGTGGTTTACCGCTTGACCCATTCACCTCAGTTGCACCAGGTGCACGACGACTTCCACAAATCTCAACTGAGGAGATACGTGCTCAACCCTTCGCATACCATCGACCATGAGGAGCTGGACGATGGCGATGTGGTGTCTTTCACGGAGATTCCAGTGGGGATCGAGGATCAACAGGAGCAGATCCTACAAGGACGATTGATTCCTCGGGTGCACTTTCTTTGGCAGTACGGAAACCTCCAGGTGAGTACATAGGAGCGGAAGGCTCAGATGCGTGCTCTGTACCGCTTTTGTGACACTAGTTTGTGTTGAAGCTTTACGGGGACGTAAAGCCCTGAGGTGGGAGTAATGTAAAGACCCGGAAATTTCAAGGAAAATTTTTTCTTAATTTTCTTTGGAATTTTACAAGAACGTAGTTTCTGACGGCGCCTGATTCCGAGGCCCGGTGTGCCCGGAATTAACTTCCGAAGTTTGGCTCGGGTACGTTCAGTGAACGAGCGAGCGGGAATTTCTATCTTTTGAACTGGTGCCCGGAATCGAATTCTGAGGGCACCGATGGAACCGCAGCGCCGTTAATTACTTAGGAACTCCTATTCCGGAGTTGCGTTTACACGAGTGTTGATAATAAAAATTGTGGAAGTTTATTTTATAACTACAGTAGAATTTTTATTAACTTACTCTAAGTGTTAGCTCATGGTGGAAGTTGGGTAACCACCCAACCTCCCTTGGGAGGTTATGAGGGTGGTGGGGCCCACACGAACCTCACCTCTTCATATCCTCTAAAACCCCTCAACTCCCAGTTAAATGATTTTAACTTAGTTATAACTTATGTCTTAAATGAGTTGATTTTAATGTGGTGAGTTGTGTGAGTCTTTTGAATTTCAAACACTTGAATTTCAAAAGCCATGTGAAGTTAATTAAATAAGTGGAGAACTTATTTCTTTTGGTTGGGTTGTGTTGTTTGAGAGCTTTTGAAAAGAAGGATTAGAAGTCTTGAAGTTTCTTCATCCTCTTGACAAAGAACGCGAAGAACAATCGGACATCGACGAAGAACACCACGTTCTCGGGAACCGTCTTCCGCGACGCTATACCCGCAATACCGACGACGTCTTCTTCCGCGACATCTCTTTTCGCAACGCCGAATCTCGTCACCTCTTAAATCAAGGTAGGGTTTTTAACTTTTTAAAGTTATGTGGATCTCTCCTTCGAACTTGAAGGTTTATATTTGTCGGGCCTTGATTCCAAATCTTTTTATTTAATTTAAAAGATTGTGAAAGTTTATCATTCATTAAAGGCCGATTGTTAGCAAATAACGCGAGGGGGTCGGACCGCTCGAACACGACCGACCCTCCTCCTTTCATGTTGATTTTGTTGTGGATTGAAACGGGTGTGGCGCGGTGCCGTCGTACTGCGCAGGATCATGCGGCAAGAAACGTGCGGAGCCGTCGCGCCGCGTCGTTAAATAATGCAAGGACGCGACGCCGACGCGCCGCGTCGAAGAAAGTTGAAGGCACCGCGGCCGGAGCGGGGCCGTGGTGGAGGGGCGCGGTGCCGTCGCACCGCGCTGGACAACGAAGGCCGCGGCCGGTTCCGGGCAACGGCGAAACGAGAAGACCGGCGGCCAGCCGGGCCGCCGGTGTCGGAAGCCGGAAGGGGGACCGGCCTTGCCGGTCCCGTTGAGGAAGAACCGGCCGGCCAGGTCGGGCCGGCCGGAAGGGAGAAAACCGGGGGAAATAATTTCCCCTGGCCAGCCTTAATGGCCCCCCCATTATGAGGTGGGGCCGGTTTCACAAAGGGGGGGCAGGCGCCCCCCGTTTTCTCGAAGGCAGGTCCCCACGTGAGGGGGGCCGTTTTTCTTTAGGCGCGGCAGGTTGCCGCGCCGCCAGCTGAGGAAAGGTGGGGGCTTTGCCCCCCGCGCGCGGCACACGAACGGCGCCTAGGCCGCGCTGCCGTGCCGGCCCGCGCCGCCGCTCCGGACCGCGTCGCCGCGCCGGACCGCGCCGCTGCACCGGACCTCGCCGGGCCGGGTTTTCCGAGCCGGGCCGGGTCGTTGGGCCGGGTCGCCGCCCGAGGCGGGTCAACCCGGTTCGGCCGACCCAGGGGGGGTCGGGCCGGGTTGGCCCGGGCCCAGACCCCCAGTTTCGGAACACTTTTGGTCAAATGCTCGTATCTTGGGCTACGGGACTCCAAACGACTCGTCGTTAGCGGCAACGCGATCCTTGGATCGAGACGGTCATTTCGGTATACTATAATCAAGGTACATCTTCCTTTTCGGGAGCCTACGTGGTTAAAACTCCATAGTTAAGCGTGCTTGGCCTAGAGTATTGATCAGGATGGGTGACCTCCTGGGAAGTTTCCCAGGATGGGTGACCTTCTAGGAAGTTTCCCAGGATGGGTGACCTCCTAGGAAGTTTCCCAGGGTGGGTGTGAGACGGAAAAGCCAATAACTCTCAGACCGGGCGTCTGATTGACGCGCCGTCTGTTGCGTTGAGTTCCTGTTGACGATATGGAACTTTTTGAATCCTACGCCTGAGAATTGGATGCAGATGGATAGTGGACGGGTTGGATCACACCGAAATCCAATCGGGTCCCGAGAACGGAAAAGCTGATATCTTTCTGACAGAACGTCCGTTTGACGAACCGTCAGCGGCGTTGGTGATCTCGTTGAGAAACGGTTCCTATGAGTATAACCTATGAGAGTTCGGGGTACAGTTGAGATACGGCCGGGTTTGGTTCGCTCACGAAACCAACCGGGCCCCTGGGACGAAAAGGCTAATAACTCACAGACCGGGCGTCTGATTGATGCGCCGTCTGTTGTGTTGAGACCCCTATGATGAGGCGGTACTTTGAGATACTTCTTCGTGGGACTTTGAGATACTTGGAGTATCGACCTGTAGCTCGTGGAGAGGACTCTCCCAGTGACGAGCGTACGGAGTACGAAGACCGTGTAACTGGCTGAGACTTGACGACTGCTTGACTGACTCGACTTGGAGTGATTCGACTAGCCCAGTGGATGGAGCACTACTTTCTGAGGTGCAGACCCATGGCGGACGGAGCACTACCTGTGTGACAGTGCAGACCCGCGGTACTCGTCCGGAGAGTACCTCAGCAGGCTACTAGGGGGTGTGCACTGCTGTGTTTGGGTGACATATCTCGGCGGGAAGCACTACTGTGTCTGGGTGGATGACCCGCGGTACTCAACATGAGGAGTACTTCAGCAGTCTTAGGTTAGTGAGCAGTACCTCGGAGTCGTGACAGGACCACTGTACACTCTAGAGACGGAGCTCTTCAGCAGTTACGGTTTCGATAATGAAAATCCTGGTTTGAGCTGAGACTTTTTACCTTTGTGTTTACCTCATGATTGAGATGGGTCACTAGATAACTTAGGTATATGTATGGGCATATACCTGGGTAGTAGTTATCCATTTATTTCACAATCCTTGTGTTTCCTCATGATTGAGATGGGTTACTTGATAACTTAGGTATATGTATGGGCATATACCTAAGTAGAGGTTATCTGTTGAGATCTTCTATGTGGTTATCCTTGTTGGTTTTAGTGAGACCTTGAGGGTCTCAGGGTCCCTACTGAGTATCGTTATACTCACCCCTGCACGGGCTATGCCCGCACCTCGTTGTGTTGGTTGCAGACGATGGGCAGTGCTGACAGAGGCCGAGTGTTCGAGGACTGGACGGTACCTGGAGGTGGACTATACGACGAGATGATACCCGGAGGAGGACCTCACGACGAGACGGTACCCAGAGGTGGACGTGACGACGAGGCGGTACCCGGAGGTGGACCACTGGGCAGGACATACTCGGAGCGGACGGTGAGACCCAAGGAGCAGAGGAGCTATCTGTACCCACCCTTCATGTGGGATTTCCAGTGGACAGCTCAGTGTAGCAGCTTTACTTTTCAGTTTCTGTTTTCCCTTTCGAGTTGTACTTTATAGTTGGGCTTGTATTTCCGGCCCCTTTTTACTTTCCGCACTTACTGTTGTACTCAGTTTTTACTTATTGTTTACTTCTTCCGCTTGTACTCTGTGTGATTGTTTACTTTACAAAGGCAATGCCTTCCCTTTTTACCGGGATTTACGCCTTGGTGCTAGTCGCCAGCCCCTGGCCTATGGAAGGCGGGCTTGGGGTAGTCACGGAACGGGCCCCGAGGACGGGTCGTGACAAATTGATATCAGAGGAGTTCGGTTCTACCGCAGAACTTATGAATCTAACTTTTTCATTCTGTGAAGCAATAGTGTTAAGAGTACCGAGTGTGGTTTTCCGTTCAGGGAGTCTAGTGTTGGTGCGGGCGGCCGACGTATCCATACACCAGGACCCTGACAACTGATTTCCGACTTTGTGAACGAAAACACTGATTGCGTGTGTGTTTTCAAAGGTTTTCCCTTAAAACAGCTCAAACCAGGTCAGCTCACCAGGTATAAACGTTTGACCGTGTCACGATGTTTCTTTCAGGATGCCTTTTCACGGACGACCAGCTAGATCCCAGAGGGATGTGCGTGCTGACAGCCTGTTGAGCGACGAGGCTTCAGTATAGGGCCCTCTTGCAGTTGAGGCACCAGCGGAGGCACCAGCGGTACTGCTACCTGTTGGGACACCGATGCCACCAGCCCCAGCAGTAGGCGATGCACGACGCTTGAGCGTGCTGCACGAGTTCCAGCGCCAGAGGCCACCCAAGTTCCGGGGAGATACGGACCCGCAGGCGGCTGAGGTTTGGCTGGAGGCTGTGGTGAGAGTCTTCAGGCTAGTGGGGACGCCAGCAGACTTCATGATGATCTTTGCTACCAGCCTCCTTCAGGCAGCAACAGGCAGGTGGTGGAGCCACTTGTTTCATTTTTTCAACGGGATGAACTTCGCATGGGAAGACTTCGAGACCTTCTTCAGGGTGGAGTTTGTGCCAGTAGCTCTACACCCCGTGCGTGTATAGGAGCTTCTGCCTTTGCCGCGTGTTTTTCGATCAGTAGCTGAGTCATCTGTGGGCAGTAGACAGATGATACAGAGGTCCAGGAGGACCAGACTAGCAGTTGGATGATCTCGGGTTTTAGGACCGGTGGTGCGGGGCACCCAGGGTGGGAACAGAGCTAGGCGTGCCAGAAGCAGGTTGTGTTACTCATGCGGTGGAAAGGGTCACCTGGCACGTGACTGTCCGACTCCTCGTACAGTTGATCCGCAGGCTTTGGAGGAGCCACCAAGGCAGTAGAGCTCCGGGAGCAGGTGGACAGGAGCGGAACTACTGGATACGTTCCTTGTACTTCTAGTTCCATGTTGCTGTTGTATTCGTGTCTTGTACTATGAGCTGCAATAATAAAAAGACACTTATCTTTGTTTGCTTTCCTGTCTTTTGTTTGGTTGATACTGAGTGGTCCCGGTTAAAACTGTTGACTTGACCCTCACTTTCGAGATTTCTACTGGAGGAGACCCAGTGACCTCACACTGATGCCGATAGTGTGACTCGACCCTTGGAGGCGAGAGTGACAGTTGGATCTCTTGGTAGTTACGTCGAGGCCTTATGACGTCATCCATGGCATGAATGCATCATTCATGTTGGAATTGACTGTATTAGGAAACGAATGTGGTTCATCCAGGGGATGAGACCGGATTTCTCTTATCGGAAAAGAAGAAATCATAGCAGATCTTGTGAGACTAAAGGAGGTCCAGGACATCCAAGAGAGGATGAAGACTGCACAGTACAGTAAGAAATAGGAAACCGGTGCCAGTCTTAGAGACTCGGGCGTGTTAATGAAGAGGAAGCTTAAAGGAGAGATGAGTCTACGAAGTAGCAGACGTGGAGGCAGAGCTAGGAGAGCATCATGAGGTGGTGTACATCCTAACATTGTACAACCACCCGTCTTAGTTATTCCTGCCAGGCTCAGGGAACTGGAGGGCGGAGGAAGAGTGCGGCTGCATGCGGTCAAGGAGTGTGACCCAATGTCTCTATAAATGATTCAAGGGACAGTCTGTGTCCACTACTAGCTGTTGTAGTAACGGACGTCGATGTGAATCATTTCTTGCTTTCACAAATCTTGTTCCAGACCTAGAGTGTCCGGTAAGCCGTGGACTTGACCCTCACGTCTGGAGATACCTTGGGAGGAGACTCGATAATCACACTTACGCCGACGGTGTGGTCAGACCCTCGAGGCGAGAGTTTCGGTTGGAATCTCTTGGTGACAGCGTCGAGGCCTTACGACGTTAGTTTGAGTATGGAATGGGCAATAACTGTTCATACTCAAATTGACGGTTTTAGGCAAACGTCGGGATGGGTTTTCCTTGGTCGGCGGAAAAGGAAACCCCAGGCAGCGCAGGGTAACTCTTGCACAGGAGGGTGCAACCGATCACTCTTGAGTCGGTCAACCTTACCCTCATGGCAGCAGCCTTTCGAGTTCCAGTTCTAACAGAAAATGGAGACCTCTGGAGTTCGAGGATGACGATCATGTCCTTATACGGGTCTCACCTCGACGAGGTTTACGGAGATGTGGCCAAGGCGGAAAGTTATCTTCGGGGTTCAGCGGACCTTCTTAGGTCCCCAGCTGGGTAGGCGGGGTGGTTTACCGCTTGACCCATTCACCGCAGTTGCACCAGGTGCACGACGACTTCCACAAATCTCAACTGAGGAGATACGTGCTCGACCCTTCGCATACCATCGACCATGAGGAGCTGGACGATGGCGATGGGGTGTCTTTCACGGATATTCCAGTGGGGATCGAGGATCGACAGGAGCAGATCCTACGAGGACGATCGATTCCTCGGGTGCACTTTCTTTGGCAGTACAGAAACCTCCAGGTGAGCACATAGGAGCGGAAGACTCAGATGCGTGCTCTGTACCGCTTTTGTGACACTAGATTGTGTTGAAGCTTTACGGGGACGTAAAGCCCTGAGGTGGGAGTAATGTAAAGACCTGGAAATTTCAAGGAAATTTTTTTCTTAATTTTCTTTGAAATTTACAAGAACGTAGTTTCTGACGGCGCCTGATTCCGAGGCCCGGTGTGCCCGGAATTAATTTCCGAAGTTTGGCTCGGGTACGTTCAGTGAACGAGCGAGCGAGAATTTCTATCTTTTGAACCGGTGCCCGGAATAGAATTCCAAGGGCACCGATGGAATCGCAGCGCCGGTAATTACTTAGGAACTCTTATTCTGGAGTTTCGTTTACACGAGTGTTGATAATAAAAATTGTGGAAGTTTATTTTATAACTACACTAGAATTTTTATTAACTTACTCTAAGTGTTAGCTCATGGTGGAAGTTGGGTAACCACCCAACCTCCCTTGGGAGGTTATGAGGGTGGTGGTGCCCACACGAACCTCACCTCTTCATATCCTCTAAAACCCCTCAACTCCCACTTAAATGATTTTAACTTAGTTATAACTTATGTCTTAAATGAGTTGATTTTAATGTGGTGAGTTGTGTGAGTCTTTTGAATTTCAAACACTTGAATTTCAAAAGCCATGTGAAGTTAATTAAATAAGTGGAGAACTTATTTCTTTTGGTTGGGTTGTGTTGTTTGAGAGCTTTTGGAAAGAAGGCTTAGAAGTCTTGAAGTTTCTTCATCCTCTTGACAAAGAACGCGAAGAACAATCAGACATCGACGAAGAACGCCACGTTCTCGGGAACCGTCTTCCGCGATGCCATACCCGCAATACCGACGACGTCTTCTTCCGCGACATCTCTTTTTGCGACGCCGAATCTCGTCACCTCTTAAATCAAGGTAGGGTTTTTAACTTTTTAAAGTTATGTGGATCTCTCCTTCAAACTTGAAGGTTTATATTTGCCTGGCCTTGATTCCAAATCTTTTTATTTGTTTTAAAAGATTGTGAAAGTTTATCATTCATTAAAGGCCGATTGTTAGCAAATAACGCGAGGGGGCCGGACCGCACGAACACGGCCGACCCTCCTCCTTTCATGTTGATTTTGTTGTGGATTGAAACGGGTGTGGCGCGGTGCCGTCGTACTGCGCAGGATCATGCGGCAAGAAACGTGCGGCGCCGTCGCGCCGCGTCGTTAAATAATGCAAGGACGCGACGCCGACGCGCCGCGTCGAAGAAAGTTGAAGGCGCCGCGGCCGGAGTGGGGCCGCGGTGGAGGGGCGCGGTGCCGTCACACCGCACTGGACAACGAAGGCCGCGGCGGAACGAGAAGACCGGCGGCCAGCCGGGCCGCCGGTGTCGGAAGCCGGAAGGGGGACCGGCCTTGCCGTTCCCGTTGAGGAAGAACCGGCCGGCCAGGTCGGGCCGGCCGAAAGGGAGAAAACCGGGGGAAATAATTTCCCCCGGCCAGCCTTAATGGCCCCCCCATTATAAGGGGGGGCCGGTTTCAAAAAGGGGGGGCAGGCGCCCCCCGTTTTCTCGAAGGCAGGCCCCAACTTGAGGGGGGCCGTTTTTCTTTAGGCGCGGCAGGTTGCCGCGCCGCCAGCTGAGGAAAGGCGGGGGCTTTGCCCCCCGCGCGTGGCACACGAACGGCGCCCAGGCCGCGCTGCCGTGCCGGCCCGCGCCGTCGCGCCGGACCGCGTCGCCGCACCGGACCGCGTCGTCGCGCCGAACCGCGTCGCCACGCCGGACCGCGCCGCCGCCCCGGACCGCGCCGGGTCGCCGCCCGAGGCGGGTCGACCCAGTTCGGCCGACCCAGGGGGGGTCGGTCCGGGTTGGCCCGGGCCCAGACCCCCAGTTTCGGACCACTTTTGGTCAAATGCTCGTATCTTGGGCTACGTGCCTCCAAACGACTCGCCGTCAGCGGCAACACGATCCTTGCATCGAGACGGTCGTTTCGGTATACTATACTCAAGGTACATCTTCCTTTTCGGGAGCCTACGTGGTTAAAACTCCATAGTTAAGCGTGCTTGGCCTAGAGTAGTGATCAGGATGGGTGACCTCCTGGGAAGTTTCCCAGGGTGGGTGTGAGACGGAAAAGCCAATAACTCTCAGACAGGGCGTCCGATTGACGCGCCGTCTGTTGCGTTGAGTTCCTGTTGACGATACAGAACTTTTGGCATCCTCCTCCCGAGAATTGGATGCAGATGGATAGTGGCCGGGTTGGATCGCACCGAAATCCAATCGGGCCTCGAGAACGGAAAAGCTGATATCTTTCTGACAGAACGTCCGTTTGATGAACCGTCAGCGGTGTTGGTGATCTCGTTGAGAAACGGTTCCTATGAGTATACCCTATGAGATTTCGGGGTACAGTTGAGATACGGCCGGGTTTGGTTCGCTCACGAAACCAACCGGGCCCCTGGGACGAAAAGGCTAATTACTCACAGACCGGGCGTCTGATTGACGCACCGTCTGTTGTGTTGAGACCCCTATGACGAGGCGGTCCTTTGAGATACTCCTTCGTGGGACTTTGAGATACTTGGAGTATCGACCTGTAGCTCGTGGAGCGGACTCTCCCAGTGACGAGTGTGCGGAGTACGGAGACCGTGTAACTGGCTGAGACCGTGTAACTGCTTGACTGACTCGACTTGGAGTGAGTCGACTAGCCCAGTGGATGGAGCACTACTTTCTGAGGTGCAGACCCATGGCGGACGGAGCACTACCTGTGTGACAGTGCAGACCCATGGTACTCGTTCGGAGAGTACCTCAGCAGGCTACTAGGGGGTGTGTACTACTGTGTTTGGGTGACATACCTCGGCGGGAAGCACTACTGTGTCTGGGTGGCTGACCCACGGTACTCGACAGGAGGAGTAATTCAACAGTCCTAGGTTAGTGAGCAGTACCTCGGAGTCGTGACAGGACCACTGTACACTCTAGAGACGGAGCTCTTCAGCAGTTACGGTTTCGATAATGAAAATCCTGGTTTGAGCTGAGACTTTTTACCTTTGTGTTTACCTCATGATTGAGATGGGTCACTTGATGACTTAGGTATATGTATGGGCATATACCTGGGTAGTAGTTATCCGTTGATTTCACAATCCTTGTGTTTCCTCATGATTGAGATGGGTTACTTGATAACTTAGGTATATGTATGGGCATATACCTAAGTAGAGGTTATCTGTTGAGATCTTCTATGTGGTTATCCTTGTTGGTTTTAGTGAGACCTTGAGTGTCTCGGGGTCCCTACTGAGTATCGTTATACTCACCCCTGCACGGGCTATGCCCGCACCTCGTTGTGTTGGTTGCAGACGACGAGCAGTGCTGACAGAGGCCGAGTGTTCGAGGACTGGACGATACCTGGAGGTGAACTCTATGACGAGATGATACCCGGAGGAGGACCTCACGACGAGACAGTACCCAGAGGTGGACGTGACGACGAGGCGGTACCCGGAGGTGGACCACTGGGCGGGACATACTCGGAGCGGACGGCAGGACCCTAGGAGCAGAGGAGCTATCTGTACCCACCCTTCAGGTGGGATTTCCAGAGGACAGCTCAGTGTAGCAGCTTTACTTTTCAGTTTCTGTTTTCCCTTTCGAGTTGTACTTTACAGTTGGGCTTGTATTTCCAGCCCCTTTTTACTTTCCGCACTTACTGTTTTACTCAGTTTTTACTTAGTGTTTACTTCTTCCGCTTGTACTCTGTGTGATTTTTTACTTTACAAAGGCAATGCCTTCCCTTTTTACCGAGATTTACGCCTTGGTGCTAGTCGCCAGCCCCTGGCCTATGGAAGGCGGGCTTGGGGTAGTCACGGCACGGGCCCCGGGGACGGGTCGTGACATTAAGATTATTGGTGTGATGAATTTTTCTTTATATTATGTTGTATTATGTGTATTTACAGTGTATACACATATCCAATCCATTCTATTAAATCACTTTCCACTTATATTTTTAAGGGACTTTCCTTTTAAAACCCTTTTAAAACTCTATTAAATAAAATTTAAAATGATTGTTTTTTATGTGTATGGCATGAGAGGTTTCTACTGATTTGAAGATACTTTATGATATGTTCCTTGGACATTATTTCTGTTGGTTTGAGCCCATTATAGATCAATATATGTTGGGTTTATCCCATTATATCTCAAGATATGTTGGGTTGACCCCATTATAGCTCAAGATATGACTAGTGAGCCCCATTATAGCTCTCCAATGCATTGGGTACTCCAGATATGGAAGTTGAACAAAAGATTATTCCATGTGTAATAGAGAATGTAATATTGATATGGTAAATATGTCCCAAGGAAACAACATGAGTATTCTATGCATTCGAGTTTTTATGATATGGATTTTATTAGTTTTTATGTTATCACTTGACTAAAGCTTTATTTATTTATATCCCTTACTGAGTTTTATACTCATCCCAAGTTTTTAAAATGTTTTACATAGGATATAAGGGTGGGTAAGAGAAAGAAGGGAGTCGTGATGTTTGATATGGGGTGTTGTTTAAAGAAATCATGTTTTAAGTTTTAATGTTTTATATTTTGAAAAAAATGGATACTATTTTAGTAGTATCTTCTTGTATGAATGTGGTATGTCATGTATGTAAGATATAATAACTCTTTAAAACTATAAACCCAAAAATGTCCTCAATGTGTAATAATTCATGGTCTTGTGTAAAATTCAAGATTAAGTAACGTTTCAAGGTTGGGTCCTTATATTTGGTATCAGAGGATGGTTTAGATAACTTTAGGGGTTAGGATGATGTTAAAAGAATACCATAACTAATTTTTATACTATGATTATTTTAAAATGTTATAGAATTTAAATATTTACATGTCGCTTCACCTAAGATATGTTTGTTCAAAATGGTTTTCTACAGAATAAATAAGGAATCTGAAGTTGGAAGGCACTAAGAGGATGATTTCTATCTGAATCTGTAGCCCGAAATGGTGGGAATCAGAACGAGCAGTTTGTAACAAAAAATGGATCAGTTGACTCAATAAATAAATGGGGTTGGAATACATTCTAGACAGAAACATGATCAACCATGAAGAAACATGTCTTTTTTGGAGCATTTTATGAGGCAACATCCTCCAGCATTCAGTGGAACCGCAGATCCAGTGATAACTGAAGGATAGATCAATGCTCTAGAAAAGATATTTGATGTTATGGGATGTTTGGAACATCAAAAGTT
Source organism: Viscum album (assembly GCA_963277665.1). Classification (NCBI taxonomy): domain Eukaryota; kingdom Viridiplantae; phylum Streptophyta; class Magnoliopsida; order Santalales; family Viscaceae; genus Viscum; species Viscum album. The sequence goes on from OY728135.1 coordinate 1,761,562,032, forward strand.
AATACTATAAATTTATTCTTTGAAAGGCGAAGCTGACCAATTGTGGTCTATGGTTAAGAATATGAGAGAAAGAGATGATCTTGACAGTCTGGAATGGGATGATTTTAAGTCTTTTTTTGGAAAAAGATTTTCCCAAAGTTGTTTGACTCAGAATGGAGAAAAAATTATTGGAAATTAAGTAGAAATATGATGATTTTATGGAAACATATGAAGAAAATTTTACAATATTGGCCAGGTATGTACCAGATTTTACTCGGGATTTTGAAAGTAAAATTAATAGATTTTACTCTAGTTTGAAACCGTTTTTGCGAAGAGCTTTGGCCTCACAAGAGTTTAAAAGCTACGATAAACTTGTTCATTGTGCTGAAAAATTTGAGATGGAGTTTACTGACACATATGTCCCTCATGATGACAAGAATAAGAAGCGTTTAGGATGGTAGGCAGTGGGGAATAACTCGTTAAAGAAGTATGGTGGTAAGAAAATGAATTTCACTTCTTATGAAAAGTGTGGTAAAAGGCATCCTGGTAAATTTCTTGTAAATTCTGGGAAATGCTACCGATGTGGGAATTTTGGACACATGTCACATGAGTGCAAGGAAAATGATCTAAAAACTAATAAAAAGATGATGGTGAGATGCTTTAACTATAAATAATCGGGTCATTTTTCTAATGTTTATCTGAAGCTAGTTACTCAATCATGGAATCAACAAGATTGGAAGCAAAAGGGTTTGGTAAAATCTTTTGAAACCAATTCAGAAGATGTTGTGCCATCAAATGAGGTGATATCATGTACATTTCTTTTTTTTATAGATTTTTCAAATGTGCTGTTTGATTCATGGTCTACACATTACTTCATTTCTAAGAAATTTTTGGAAAAAATGGGAATTCAACCTCATGAAATGCATCCAGATATCATGGTAAAAACACTTGGAGGAAATATTGTTGCAAAAATAAATTATAATATTATTATTATCCTTGTATGTGGAAAGAGTTTACCTGCAAACCTTGTTTTTTTTCTCTAGTAGAGTTTTATGTTATTCTGGGTATGGATTGACTTTCTTTTTATCATGCTAAGATAGATTCAAAAAAAAAGAGGTTTTTTTTCAGAAAGAATTTCAGTTTTTGTACAAGAATGAACCCATACCATTTATAGCATATCAGGAAGATAAGAAACTGATAATGGATGGAAATGAAAGTTATCTTTCTCATATTTTTTAAGATAAGGGAACTATACAGATTAATGATGTACCAGTGGTAAATGAATACTTGGATGTTTTTCCTGAAGATTTTCCTGGTGTTATTCTTAATCTAGAGGTTGAGTTTACTATTGGCTTAGTTCCTGATGCTAAGACAATTTCAAAACCTCCTTATCGAATGGCCCAAATGGAACTTCTGGAATTAAAAAAGCAGTTGCAAGAATTATTAGATAAAGGATTTATTCGACCTAACACTTCACCATGGGGTGCTCCTGTCTTGTTTGTTAAGAATAAAGATGGTTTAGTGAAACTTTTCATCGATTATAGATCCTTGAATAACATTAATATTAAAAAAAGTATCCTTTGCCTCATATTGATGATTTGTTTGATCATATCTAGGGAGCGCAGTATTTTTTGAAGGTTGACCTGAGGTCGAGGTACCATCAGTTGAAAGTAAAGGATGAAGACATCCCAAAGACTGCTTTCCATACTATATATGCTCATTATGAATTTTTAGTTATGCATTTTGGGTTAACTAATGCACCTGTTGTATTCATGGATCTTATGAATAAAATATTTCATGAGTTCTTGGATACATTTGTGGTCGTGTTTATTGATGAAATTATGGTATATTCTAGAAGTAAATAGGAGCATGAAAAACATCTAAGGGTTGTTTTGAAAACCTTAAAAGAAAATAAATTGTATGGAAAATTCAGAAAGTGTGATTTTTGGTTGCAACATATTTCTTTTCTTGGGAACATTGTAAATAAGGATGGAATAATAGTTGATCCTACCAAAACAAAAGTGGTTGATGAATGGACAAGACCTACAAATGTTACAGATATTCGTAGTTTTCTTGGATTAGCAGGTTACTACTGACAGTTTGTTAAAAAAATTGCACGGTTTTCTAGACTACTAACTAAGTTAACAAGAAAAGGGGTTAAATTTGTTTGGACAGAATAATGTGATGTTTGTTTTCAGGAACTTCAGAAGTGATTGGTGAGTGCTCCAGTTTTGGACTTGCCTTCCTGAAATGGTGAGTTTTTCATCTATAATGATTCTTTGTTAAGGGGACTTGGTTTTGTTTTGATGCAGAATGATCAGGTAATTGCTTATGATTCAAGACAACTTAAACCTCATGAGTTATATTATCCCACACATGATTTGGAATTGACATCCGTGGTTTTTTCTTTGAAAATTTGGAGGCATCATTTATAGGGAGCCAAATGTTAAATATATACTGACTATAAAAGTATGAAATATATATTCAATCAGAAGGAATTAAACATGAGACAGAGAAGATGTCTTGAACTGATAAAGGATTATGATTTTATGATCAATTACCTTCCAGGAAAAGCAAACAAAGTGGCGGATGCCTTGAGTCAAAAACATCATGTATCATTAAACATGTTATGTTTAGAATATGATCCCTTGATTAATGATTTGATGAATTTTGGCTTGGAAGTTGTGAGTGTAGGGAATACATCTGTTTTGTTTTAGGTTTCAGTGTAGTCATCGTAATCAGACAGAACTAAGCAAGTTTAGAAGGAAGACCATGATCTACAAAAAAGGTAGAGTTGGTTAAAATGGGTAAGTTACGAGAATTTAACCTTGATAAAGATTGTGTTTTAATATTTGGAAAAAGGTTGTGTGTGCCTTGTGTTTCTCAGTTAAAGAATTATTTTTTGTGTGAAGCTCATAGTTCTTCATTTTTAGTTCATCCTGGAAGTACTAATATGTACAAAGACCTTTTGGAGTATTACTGGTGGGATGGAATGAAAAGGGATATTGCAGAATTTACAGTAAAATGTTTGACATGTCAATAGGTTAAAGAAGAGCAGGAGTTACTGAAGGGGATGCTTCATCATTTTCCAGTTCCAGAGTGGAAATTGGAGAATATATCGATGGACTTCATGGTGGTACTGCCCAATAATTATCGAGGTAACAATGAGATTTGGGTTATTGTTGATCGACTGGCAAAATCTGCACATTTCCTTTTTATTTGAGATACAATGTCATTGGATCAGCTTTCTCGACTATAACTCAAAGATATTTTCAGGTTACATGGAGTTCCTATTTCTGTTGTATCTGACCGGGATCCTAGGTTCACTTATAACTTTTGGAAGGGCCTTTAGAATTCTTTGGGAACCGAATTAAATTTCAGTATAGCTTTTCATCCTCAATCAAATAGGCAGTCAGAACGAATGATTCAAAATTTGGAGGATATGTTTCAAGATTGTTCAATAGACTGCCAGGGAAGTTGGGATCAACACCTTTCTTTAGTTGAGTTTTCTTATAATAACAGTTTTCATTATAGTATTCATATTTCACCTTTTGATGCATTGTATGGGAAGCAGTTTTGAACTCCATATTTTTGGGATGAAGTCGGGGAAAGGAAGTTGATGGGGCCAGAATTAGTAGAGGAAGTGGCAGATAAAGTGAAGACGATCCAGTAGCACATGAGGACAACTCAAAGCAGGCAAAAAAGTTATGCAGATAACAGAAGTAAATACTTATCTCTCGAGGTAGGTGACCATGTTTTTCTTAAAATCACTCCTTGGAAAAGTGTGATGCATTTTAGTAATAAAGGGAGGTTAAGCCCATGGTTCATCAGTCCTTTTGAAATCTTGGAGAAATTTGGACCAGTTTCATACCAAGTAGCTCCACCTCTGAGTTTGTCTCAGGTACACAACGTTTTTCATGTTTCGATGTTGAGAAAGTATGTACTGGATTCAACCCATGTTCTGAGCCCAAAAGTAGTTCATATGGAAGTGACCCTTTCATATGAAGAGAAACTAGTTCAGATTTTTGATCGAAGGGAACAGGTATTGTAGAATAAGGTAATCCACTAGTTAAAATTTTTGTGGATAAACCACATGGTTGAAGAAGCAACATGAGAGTCTGAAAATGCTATGAGGGAAAGGTACCCTCACTTATTTAATGAGTAAATTGGCTGGTTGAGCGGTGCCAACCCTAAGATGTTCTCCTATCCCTGGTGATGACAGCAGAACCCACGCCGGCCCCTCCCCCCTCGGTGGGGGAGGGAGTTTCGTTTCCAATTGGTAGAATAGGGACAACATTTCATCCCTTCTCCAACCCGGACTTTCTCCCTCCATTCTCAAAAGGTAAAATAATACCTAAAGTTCCAGATCTCATTGATGGCACACTTAATCTCTATATTTCGAACTTTGAATTCACCGAAACCTATGGCCTCCTAAATCTCACGTTGGTTGTCCGCTTAAAGATGAGGTGACCTTTGGTTGATGCATTTTATAGGTTTATCTTCGGCACATGGGAGCTCCAGGAAAGGGTGATTGTCGGCTTTCTTGACAGTCACCACATCATGATTCAATTTGAATCCGAAGCAGAGCTCATCAAGGCCTGGTTGAGTGCTCCTCATAGCATCAATGGGTCCCGATTCTTTCTCTTCCGATGGTTATTCAAATTTCATATGAATCGAGATTATTTATCTACTAAAGTTTTGGTAAGTTTCCCTAACCTCCCATTTCCATTCCAGAACCCTTCGATTATTCGCATGCTAGGTAATCTCTTAGGTAGATTTTTGTTCTCGAATAGCCACACCGAAGCTGTTTGTCACCCGGTCAATCCAAGGGTCTATGTGGAATTAGATGCATCTTGACTTCCATTTTATTATGTTTGGATTACGATTGGTGAGGAGTATAGGTTTAGAAAACGGGTCATCTACGAGAGCTGGACAGACTTCTACTCCTCATGCAGTCGTTTGGGTCATGCTTTAGAGGTTTTTTGTAAGGGTCTCCCACCCCAGAAAGTCTGTCGTTGGGGAACTCAGTCTACAACAAGGAAGGAGTTTAGTGGGAAGGGTAAAGATCCTGTAGTTAGTATCGAAACTAGTCAGACGTAGATGAAAACTGGTGAAGGCGGTGGTAGGGAGTTTCAACTACAACTGCTAGTGGAGAAGGACCGACTGAAAGGTGATTGTAATAGGGAAGTTGAGGATACGCATGGTCTGGAATCGGGGAGGAATGTTATGGTGCCCAGGGATGAAATGGATGAATCATTCAAACCTGGGAGATGATCACTATAGCAGGCAGAGGTTCAAGTGCAGACCCAGATGATGGGGAGTAAGGATACAGTGCAGTACGAGGAAGTTAGTGTGGATCCCCCTACTGAGGCTTATGTTTCAGATAATGTTATCTTGAGGAGGGGAATGGAATCGGAAATAGAGGTCATCCATCCAAGTGATGGGGAATTTTCCCAGGTTAAGGCCACTCGGAGTGTTGGTAGGAAAGCAGTGGGTGAGACCCAAGTGGAAGGTGTTGAAGAGGATCCTAGTAGAGCCTCTTGTGGGGGGGGGGGGGGGGGTGGCCAGAGGCAGTGGGGACCTACAAAAGATAAGGTAAGGGTATTAACTAGATGTGGAGGTCCACAAATCAGATGGTAAGAAAGGGTTTTATTCTTCAGTTAACGAATATGCTATTCAGGTGAAGAATAGCTTTTATGGTCTTGGTGCAACTGGGGAGTGCAAGGAGGGGACCATTGAAGCCAATATGAGTGATTATGCAGGTGAAATTAGCTCGAGGAGTAATAAGAGTAACAGGGGGAGGAAGGGTAAGAAGGAATACTCATCCTTGCCTCCTACCTTGAAAACCCGATTAGTAAAAAAGAAAATGGATGAGAAGATGGAAAGTGAGGCCATGTGTCAGAAATCACCTGGACAACCTGAACTTTCCTTGGATTTGATTTTGAGTTCGGAGGATGAGGTGACATAGAAGGTGCTGTTTCTCAATGCCTCAGAAGAGGAAGAGGCCAAGATGATGGGTCGAGACATTGAAATGAATCTAAGTGAGGAACAATATTCTTGGGTTGACAAACAGGATACGATACTGGTTGGGGGTTTCAATAAGGGGATGATCAGACTTGAGGAGTATATAGAGGCCTGGGATAAACTGACCTCTATATTTGAGGTCTTGATAAGTGAAGAGATTCACTATTAGGTATCTGCTATTTCTTAGAAGTTGTTTAGGGATATGGATTCTGGAAGAATTATATTTTTCTTCAATGATGTTGCTTTATCCTTTTCTATTTAATACTTGGTTTTGCACTCTCATTCCCCTAGTGCTTGAGGTGAGGTTTATTATCAGTTTGTGTGGCTGGAGGTGGTTTGGGTGTTTCTTTTCCTGCATTTTATATGGTCCGACTTCAGATGGGGTTCAGAGCATGAGGCCTCCACTTCTTCAAGGCACTTGGAGTGGAAGACTGAGAGGGTATGGCCTGGCCATCGGTTCTGTGCCCGTGCATCCTTGCACGAGACTGGTTACTGAGTTCTCATGCTTGGTGGGGGCCTAATAATGATTTAGCTGCTGGGGCGAGGCAGGACATGTTTTGTTTGAGTTCTTCTATGCTGTTTCTTCGGTTGTTTTTATGGACTCTGTGGTTCTCACTTTTCCATTAAAAGTGATTCAATAATAAAATAAAATAAAATAATTTTCAGTCAAGTTATTTGGAGTCTAACGGAACCAACTTAATTTTTGGTGTATAGTAACATACCCCTATGAATAGTAATATGAATAGTAATATGACCATAATGAATAGTAAATTTTATTATTATTTTATTTTCTAAGGATTTAAGATAATGACATCCTAGTTAATTTTTCAATGTGATATAAAAGCAGTTATAGAATTTAAATTGTTAATTTTTGAATTAAGTGTGATTTTATTTAAAAATTAAATTAATAAAATTTAGAAAATTATTTTCAAAAAATGGAGTTCATTTTTTAATTATAAATGTTGAGAAATGGTTAGGGTGAAATTTTGGTATTTTTCTGAAACAGTTGAGTTTTCGATTAATAGTAAAAATACAGTTTTTAGTTTCGGTGTGTTTAATGACCTCATAAATGATATAATAGTGATGTAATAAATCTAGTTGAATTTTGTACAGTAAAATATAATATGAGGTGTCCCAAGTGGCCAATACCATGGGTAAGCCCATGGTTTTTCAAATACCACTAATGAGGTGTCCCTTGGAAATTATTAAAATATTCCCTCACTTTTGCTATAAATACCAACCCAGTCCTTCATTAAATTCATTCCCAAATCCCCCTAAACAAAGATCTAGCCTCCTTACCTAACTAGTAGCCCTTCCAAGGTTTCCTCAAGCCCCCAAGGTCCCAACCTTCAAGTTCTAGGATTTACTCTATAGGGTAAGAAAATTCTCAACTACTTTCTTTTTTCATTCAAGTTCTATTTTATGTGATATAACTTTCAAGTTTCCATACCATGTTCTTATTTACTTATTATTATTGATATAATATGTATAATGATTCATTTCTGGATGGGTGACCCTTTTCTCCTCTCTTTTTAATATTTTCTAAAACCATGTTGCATAGTCATTAGGTTGCCGAATTTTTGTAAGGAATTTCTCAACTATTATTTTATTTTGAGTTCCTTTATTATTATTTCCTCATCTACTCTTACCCAAGAAGAATGAAAGATCCATAAATCTTGTATATTCTGTATGATATCATGTTCATGTAAAATTATTCAACAAAATTCTTCTCCTATCCCACTTATTCAAGGAATAAAAACATCGTCCGTGATGTGTCGAATTTCTGACATCGTGGATGATGTGATTTCAATTTGCTTTAATTATTTAAAGTATGGTCATGAAACTATTTTTATGGTTGAACCAGGTTATAATATATGTATTATGTCTCATCCATGGTTCTGGAATCCATTTTTACACATGGTTTTAATTTATAAAAAAATGTGGTCTTTATTATCAAAGAACCACTAAAATGATCTAAACGAACATCATTAATGTTTTAACTTATGAATCACCATAATTTAAGAATTAAAAATGATAAATGGTATAATTTATGGTAATTTAAATATGTAAATACCATTCCATTACAATTCTGGAGTTCCTCTTCCAAATGACAAGAACATCCATCATGAACAAATCATGGAAATCATGTGAAGAACGCACCCGAAACAATGGAAGGAAAAAAATATTAATAATTAAATGGTAAAATGTTGTTATGAAATGATCATATAAGGTGTTAAAAACATGAATATGTTTCTGTAAGATATTAATAACACTCTTTTAACCATTATACAAGAGGTTTAAACACTTTTTATGTAAGAAGAACCCGAGGTAAGGGAATTCTTAACCCAATTTCCATTCTTTGGGTTAACCATCTTCTTTATTCATAATGTGGCATTAAGATTATTGGTGTGATGAATTTTTCTTTATATTATGTTGTATTATGAGTATTTATAGTGTATAAACATATCCAATACATTCTATTAATTAACTTTCCAATTATATTTTTAAGTTTCTTTCCTCTTAAAACCCTTTTAAAACTCTCTTTAATAAATTTCAAAAGGATTGTTTTTTTATGTGTATGGCATGAGAGGTTTCTACTGATTCCAAGATAATTTATGATATGTTCCTTGTAAATTATTTATGTTGGGTTTATCCCATTATAGCTCAATATATGTTGGGTTGATCCCATTATAACTCAATATATGTTGGGTTGAGCCCATTATAGCTTAAGATATGACGGGTGAGCCCCGTTATAGTTCTCCAATGCATTGGGTACTCCATAGATGGAATCTGACCAAAAGGTTATTCCATGTGTAAGACTGAATGTAATATTCATATGGTAAATATGTCCCAAGGAAACAACATGAGTATTCTATGCATTCTAGTTTTTATGATATGGGTTTTATTGGTTTTTATGTCATCACTTGACTAACGCTTTCTTTCTTTATATCCCTTACTGAGTTTTATACTCATCCAAAGTTTTTAAAATGTTTTCCATAGGATATAAGTACAAGTAAGATAAATAAGGGAGCCGTGATGTTTGATATGGAGTGTTGTTTAAAGAAATCATGTTTTAAGTTTTAATGTTTTGTATTTTGAAAAAAATGGATACTGTCTTAGTAGTATCCTATTTTATCAATGTGGTATGTCATGTATGTAAGATATCCTAATTCTTTTAAACTCTAAACCTGAAAAGATTCTTAATGTGTAATAATGTATGGTCTTGTGTAAAATTCAAGATTAAGTTACATTTTAAGGTCAGGTCCTTATACATACGTACTCTAACTTTCTCTAAAACTCTCATGGAGTATCTCAAAAAGATCCTCTCTCTCTAAGGATCCCAGAACCGTAGACGGTTCGTCAAAAGGACGTACGGTTTTCTAGTTACGGTCACTTAAGCGTATCAGGGCTCGAGAGGGGTCCGGTTCTGGTCTGACCCAGTCAGGCCGACACGACCCGACCCGGTCCGGGTCCGGCCCGGCCCACTTTTTGGGTGCGACCCAGTGGGTAACATGGCCCGATGCACTAGTGTGGCATGCTAACTAGGTGGCCGCTAACTCCTCAAACGGCTCAAGAAGATCCATTAGTCACTTTAATTAGTGGTGCCACGTGGCACCTCCATGTGGTCCGTGGGACCCACAGGGTGTAAGTCTCCTCTCCTTCTACCATAGATTCCTCCTGCGGTGCGCGACAGTGCACCACCTCGCTATCACCCCGACTGGCCCACACCGGCTGCCACTTTGGCCTATCGCGGTGCCTTCGGGTGCCGCCTCTCTTCCGCGGCCAGTGAACGTTGGCCGCCGCCATCGCCGCCGGCACTGGTCACCGGTGCCACACTGGAGGAGCTTTTTTGGGCCACCGGGTGAGCTCTGGTGGTCTGTTCTTCCTTTCAGACATGCCTATGGCCCTCTCGGGATGTCGTCGTCGTTGTGCACCTCCCGGTTTCAAGGTTCCGTCTAGTTGGAAAACCCACCTCTGAAGAGCGCAATGAAAAACAAGTGACGGAGGGTTTGGGCCTTGTTCGTTTTGAACACGCCCTCCGTGTTAGCATTATAACAAGTGGGGGTAATTTATACATCACATTAAAAAAATAATGATAATCCCCATTCAAATTCCCCGCAACAACCACCCACAAAATCAAGAATGAGGAGAACAAATGTGGTAATTTCTTGAATTAAAATGAAAACCCATACCTCGTGATTCTTTGGGGACGTCATTGTGGTGTATGAAGAGTCCTTGTCCATGGAATTCACCGGCATTTGACAATCCCATTTTGATCCCTCCAACAATGTCCAAGCTTCCGTTCCTCGTTAGTGGAAGATGTCGCGTCATGTCGCGAGAGGTTCCTTGATTGGTGAAGCCCTGTCAAAAATCTACCCCAAGCTTTACTTAAATAGTGGTGTAAAAGGTGAGTAATGCACCGAGGAATTAATGAGATTCATTTCATTAATGAACCTATTAATTCCTCAACAGTGTAGTTACAAAATAATGGAGAGTCAAGCCATTAATTGGCTTGAAAAGTCACCGGTCCCCACCACCACCGCTCATTCACTGGATAAAAATAAATAAAATAACTTTTTATGTTATTTTATTATTTTTCTATAAATTCCAAAATTTAACTTTTTCCCCGACCTACTGCGGTTGAAGTGAAGCTTCCTTTAAGAGAATCTCAGTGTTACGGATTCAACGGTGCCCTCGGATTTTTAATCCGAGCACCAGTTCAAAATATAGAAAATGCCGCCCATGTGTTTACTGAACGTACCTTAAAAAAAGTTTAGAAATTCATTCTGGGCACACCGGGTCTCAGAATCACGCACTATCAAATTTCACAGACTCGTAATAATCCAAAATAATTTAAAAAAAAATTACATGGAATTTTCGGGACTTTACAAAAATTTTATTGATAATTTTGGACAATGATTCATAATTCATTTTTAACATGTAAGAATTAGTCTCACATCAAATCTACATATTATGTGACCGGTATGACATAAAGTGTGTGTTTCTAGTTTAAAATGACATTTTAGTAAAAAACACAAGTGACGTACTCAAAACCAATAAAACACATTAATTTTATTTTTATACTTTTTGGAAATTATTTATAAGTCATTTGGGACATGTATAAATTAACCTCACCCCAATCTGATGCACGGTATGACCGGTATGACTCCAAGTGCATCTTTTTATTTAAAACTGACTTTAGTTTTACTAAAAAAGACAATTGGCATTCTGGAAACTGGGAAAATGCATTTTTATTATTTTTATATTTTAGGAAAATGATCCATAAGTCATTTTTGATGTCCATGAACCAACAACACCTAAATCAGATACACTATGTGCCCAATATGACTCAAAGTTTCCATTATTAGTTCAAAATTGGAATTTTAGTTCAAAAAGTGTCACTCATTGAAAATTGAGAAAACATACTCATATTTTCTTAGTAATTTATTAAAATGATTCATAATTCATTTTTGATGTGTAGGAATTAGTCTACTGTCAAACTCACAAACGATGTGACCGGTATGACCCAAAGTGTTTGTTTTCAGTTTACAATGACATTTTAGTAAAAAAACACTAATGGCATACTCAAAACTAATGAAACGCATTCATATTATTTTGATACTTTAGTAAAAAATCCATAGGTCATTTGGGATGTGTAGGAATCTGCATCACCTTAATCTAACATATTGTGTGACTGGTATGATTCCAAGTACATATTTTTATTTAAAATTGACATTAATTTCACTAAGAAGGACAACTCACATACTCAAAATCTAGAAAACGCATTCAAATTGTTTTGATAATTAGGAAAACAATCCATAAGTCAATTTTGATGTGTAGGAATCAGCTGCACCTCAATCTGATACACGATGTGCCCGGTATAACTCAAAGTGTCTGTTATCAGTTTAAAATTGACATTTTAGAACAAAAATTTACCACTCACTGAACATTAAGAAAATGAGCTCAGATTTTCTCAAAAATTTAGGATAATGATTCATAATTCATTTTTTACATGTAGTAATCAATATCACATCAAACCCACACACGATGTGACCAGTATGACTCAAAGTGCATGTTTCCAGTTTAAAATGAAATTTTAGTAAAAAACAAAAGTGGGGTTGATTTTATTCATTTATTAATAACTTTTAGTATAATCCCTTTAGTAATTTTCAAGTAAATGTTCATAATTGGTGTGAAATACCAATGTTTTAATACTAAATATAAAATTTCATCATTATTTTAGTTAATCTAGATTCGAGTCAGTTTACTATTGTAATTACAACTCTCACTCTAGTTATCCAAATAATGTTATTATTATTTTTTAGGGTTCCTAATTCAATTTTATACAAATAATTACACTAAATCTAGGGACTATTTGGCCATATAAATGGTCATATGGACCACACAAGAAGGCCCACCAAATTTGTGATAAAAACTGGACCAGCCATGATGATATAATTTCTAGGCTCAATACAAAAGTCCATTTTTTTTATTCTCCACTATAATTCTAGGAACACTAAATTTCATCTTGGATAAAAATTTCAAGTCCCAAATCAAACAATAAGGTACCAAATTGATTCATGAAATTATAACCCACAATTCTGTCTGGGAATTAAAAACATCCCATAATTATTGACTTTTCTCCCTATACATTCGTCCAATGGAGCTGATATTTTGCAGTGTAAAATAAAATATACATTCTCCCAAATTTTTAGAAGAAACTATTTGGATATGAGGGCATATTTTTATCCTAAAATCCATTCACATTTAGACCAAATAAAACTTTGACACAAAAATAGACAACAATATATGGTTTTAAAAAACAACCATAATTTTGGCTCCAAAAGTCCAATGGACACAACATTTGGAGGGTGAACTATAAACACACACAAAAAAATATATATATATATATATATAATTTTTAAGAAGAATATTTCTTGATATTATGCTATATAAATGGTTAAATTGGTGATCCAAGTTGAGGGAAAGTATTGGAATGCACACAGTTCACCACCTTGGGCTATAAATACACCCCTCTCCTTCTTGTAAAGAGTTGGAATTTCAACACTTAAGAATGATATTTGGAATGAATATATAATTTACAAAGTCTCGGGAGCACTTTATTTAATCTTTTTTCAACAAGAGAGACCTCTCCTCCTCTTTTCATTCCATGTTTGTTTTCCAATATTTTCATTTGTAATTGTGTAAGTTTGTTTTCATTTCAATTGAATTTTAATGCATGATTCTTATTAATGATCTCTTATTCTCATCCACATTTTTTTGAATAATATTAATGTTATTAAAATATTTTAAATAAATCAAAATAAACTCTTTTTTCTTTCTATTTCTCATTCAACCAAAAGTTTATTTTTAACTCTCTTCACCGTTTCATGCGTCTGTTCAGTGCACCACTCTTTTCTTATCTCGTTTTTTTTCTATTTATAAATCATCAACATAATAATCATAATTCATATTAATAATCATATCAATGGATGAATAAATTATCTATTGGGTTAAATCATAATCTGGGGATGTTAAGTGATTGAGAGATTTTGCTCAATTAATATTCTTTAGGTTAACATCATGTATCTTAAACCTAAAATGTCATGGGTCATTGAAATGATTTGTTTAACAAATGGATTCCATAAATTATTGAAACCATATATACACTACCATAAATAATAATTGATTGATATTAGAAACCTTTTTAAGTTAAGAATTGGATTAAAGCCTCGACACTTGGGAATTCTGATCAAAATCATCTTGTGAAGTGGGTGTTAATTTAATAAAATATATAGAAAAGATCAAGGATATCACAATATTGACTCCCTAATGATGTACTCACCCTAGTAATTATTAAATTGTTAAATCATTATTCATCAATCAATCATTTTATCTAATATCTACAAAAAACCTCCCCTTTTAAAAATAAAAAATAAAAACAATCCACTATTAAAAAAGTACCATCACCGATGATTCAATCCGAGGGTCACTATACACATTAGTAGAGCACTGAAAATTTGAAGAGTCATTAGGCGAAAATTGGGCGTGCTTCAAATGGTGTCATTTTTGGGGATGGTTAAACTAGTAGTTGGTAGTTTTTTTATTTAAAAAAAATAAAAACAAAAATAAAAAAACAAAAAATAAATGAAAAAAAACATAAAGAAAAACCCGCCTTCCTCTAAAAATAAAAAATAGATAAAAAACCACAAAGAAAAACCCATATTCCCATAAATAATCTTAAATGGAAAAAACACAAAGAAAAACCCACATTCTTTATCCATTCTAAATTTATATGGATGCCCCGTAGCCTCCAAAACAATCCATCAGATTTGTTTGACCCAGAAATCAAGAAAAAAATTCACCGATATAGGAGGAATATTAGGGACAATAAAATCAATCAAGACCCATTCATTTCCCATACAATTATTCTAGATATGGCCAACCATGGGGAACAAACCTTAAAGAAAATCACTACACCTGATAATAATTACCAACCCCTTAGTATTCAATATCCAAATATTGAGGCTGATTTCAAACTAAAATCGGGTTTGATTCATCTTCTACCTTATTTCCATGAGCTAGTCAATGATGATCCACATCTTCAACTCAAAGAGTTCTAAGTGGAGTGCTCTACCATGAATCCTCAATGGGTTTATAAAAAATAAATCAAACTTGAAGCATTCCCTTTCTCCCTAACTGACTCCACCAAGTCATGGATATACTACCTCCCTCCTAGTTTTGTAACTACATATAATGATATGAAGTGACTCTTCTTAGAGAAATTATTCCATGCTTCTCAAAATACTTCTATCTGAAAGGAAATAAGTGGTATCCTCTAATTCCCTAACGAATCACTCTATGAGTATTGGGATAGGTTCAAAAAGCTTGTGGAAACCTCCCCACACCACAAAATCCTTGACCAACTCTTGATCTAATACTTCTATGAGGGGTTATTGGATATGGAGAGAACTCTCATTGATGCTGCAATTGGTTCTCTTATTGAAAAAACTCCTACAACTACATGGGATCTCATAATCAACATGGTTGTAAACACACAACAATTCAATACTTGAGCACATGCTGAAGTTCATCAAGTCCAAGAGAATAAATGCATAGAGCCTAACAAGATGAATGAGTGGATGAGTGAACTTATAAGTCTTGTGACACAACTAGAGGTGGCTTCCAAATCACCAACCTCATCTTATCCACAATATCTATTCACTAGACCTATCAAAAATTGTGGAATCTGTAGCTCAAAAAATTATACAACCAACAGATGTCCACAACTTCAAAATTATCCATCTAATTATTCTAGTCCAATGGAGCTCAATGCAACATTTTTTCAGAGGAATACCATCCCTCAATAATTAGGTTAGTTTATTAGAAACTCCACCTAACCCCACTTTGACCCCTTCTATTTTACCTATAACCCTATATTGAGGTATGCTAATCCCATCTCTCATCCCCCTTAGTTCATCCCTCAAAATACAAACCAATTTCAATATGGTCAAGGTGGTGGTAACTTCCGACAACCTTATCCTTTTATTCCTCAACCTCAGAGGATAAATCCTCCTCCTACTCCTCCTAGTTTCCACCATCCTAGTGATCCTTCTCAATTTCCAACCCAATACAAGCCCTTTCCCAAGAACCCAAATCAAATAAATCCCAATGTGGGACATGCATCTTCTTTCAAGACACCATGGGAAAGTGTTATGGAAGATATTACCTCCTTCACGTATTCTAGACTCAAAAACATTGAAACCCAAATTGGTTAACTTGCATCCCACCTCAGCCAGCAGTAAAAATCCAATTATTCCCAACTCTCAGCTCAACCATTTCCCAACCCTAAGGGCACTGTAAGTTCAATTTCATTTATATTGGGAAATTAAATTGATATTCCTCGTGATGAATAAAAAATTCCCTTTAAATTTTGAGTTGGAAAAAGAAAAAAAACATAATTCCAGAAAATGAACCTGAAAAAACTCCCTCACCTCCTTTGATCCCTCTAAAAAACCCATTTCCTTTTTATTAAGCCATCTCTAATCCAAAGAATACCTTTGATCCTAATTCTTAAATACTTGACCGGTTTATACATGTTGAAGTAAACCTTCCCCTATTTGATGCCATTAATCAAATTCCTAAGTATTCCAAGTTTCTTAAGGAATTGTGCACCCATAAGAGACAACTTAAGACCATTGAAAATGTTTAAACCCAACAATCCATTCCCATGAAGTGCAAAGATATAAGTAACTTTACAATTGCATGCCAGATAGGGAATTTAAACTTCGATGATGCACTTATAAACCTAGAATCCATAATAAATGTCATTCCCAAACGCATATTCTTCATCCTTGGTCTAGGTCCCTTGCACCCAAAAAGTGTTATCATCAAGTTATCCAATCGAAGCACAACCGGTCCCGAGGGAATAATTGAGTATGTCCTTATCTGATTCAATGATATTATCTTCCTAACATATTTCTATGTCCTTGACATGAAAGGTGATACAACTTATTGTCAATCTCCTATGATTCTAGGAAGACATTTCATCATGACATCTAGAACCAAAATTTATGTCCATGCTGGAATCTTATCCATGGAATTTGGTGACCAACTATTCAAGTTCAATATTTTTCAAGCCATGAATTACCCATCATAGAATCACACTATATTCTATATCCATTCATCTAAAAGTCTCTCTCAGAGTGTTTTGAACCCCGATCCATCATGTTCTTCCTGTTCTAATGATATAGGAGTTTGTGAATATTTCATCCTCATTAACCAAGTCATAAACGGAGAAGTTGATGTTGAAATTTCACATGTAAACTCCCTCAATCTAAATGATCTTGAAAACTATTTGGAATCCAATATCACCTTTGATCTTCAATTTGATGGTAATGAGAAAAATTAACTAGCATGCTCATTTGTTGATTCAAATTAGATTATCCCACATTCATCATTTCAAATCCATGATTTTAAAAATTATCTTATATGTGAGGTGAAACCTAATATAATGTTATTATCATGTCCTAATGTCAGTGAATTTTGTGATATTTGTTCTCTATTTAATAAACTGATCAATAGTGAGGTTGAAATTGACCATTCTTTACCAAACAACATTGATATTAATGATTTGAAAAAATATATTGTGTCTCATAAACCCTTTTATCCTAATTACTTCACAATGTAATGAGATGAAAAAAATGAGTTTAAAACAACAAGGATCTCATACTCTAATTTCATATTGTCTGAACCACACATAAATGCACCATCGTAATTGAACCATCTTTGTGAACTTCAAAGCATAGAAAAACAACCCTTGATGGACTGAATCATTCCTCAAGTTGAAGACCAAGGGAGGATACCCACATTCTCTTTCCACCCCCATTTAATTTCAATCACAATAAAAATTAAGGGAAGGAATTTTCCAATGAACAATCGGGCATCATAAAGGAGAAGTTTTTCTGGAAACACACTGGAGATGAGAAAATATGCTGGCCACCATCAGACTATGGGTAGTCTACTACTATTTTCCAACTGTAGGGAAAATAAATTCAGCTCTTCTTAGGAGAAAACCCAATTTTTATTTTACTTTTATTAAATTTTAATTTTTTTAGTGTATCATTAAATGAATAATGTCTTTTTCTCTTATAGGTAATGGAATTTTTCCAAATCACCACCAAAGAGGACACATGCCCTAAGAAACACATTGACTCCCACTGACCCACCACTGGATGGAGTCGACAACCCACCAAATCCAAACTAGGGAGAACCTCTTTCCCTTTTACTCCCTCTTTATCTCTTCTTTATCCTTCTATATCTCTCTCTATCACTTTTTTCTTCCTCCTCTTTCATTAATTTTTACCAATTTTTTCATCAAACTGTTTTTTATCTTTATTTTTTTGTGGGTGTGTATATAAAAAAACAAAAAAAATAATAAAATAATAAAAAAGGGTCCTAATTACTCACTATTAAATTTTGAAAAAAATTTCAACTATTTTGGGGGGTCGAAAGAATTGTTTTATTCTCAAACATTTTTTATTTTCGTCATAGATTTGGATAAATAATTTTGTGTCAAGAACAATAAATTTTGAATTCTTAATTTTTGATTTGGAAAATTATTCTTCCCCAACCATAAAGAATAACGCTAGCTTTCATTACAAGGTCACCTATGACCATACTTTTCATATTGTGTGTTTTCACCCCTGATTGTGAGTATTGATTTTGTGGACCTTCAAGCTGAATTTAATATGTTAGCATATATTAATATGATAGAGGCATTTATTGAACCACATAAGAATCACAATAGTCAAATATCCTCCCATTAAACTTACATTGATCTTCATTTTTAAAGCCCCTTCAAGCATATTAAACCCCTTTTTTATATCCATATTACAAGCCCAAACCTTTTCCCACCCAACATCTACATGGATTTTCATTGCATAATTTCTTGAAATTTAAGTGTGGGGGAATGGATTTCATTTTGGGTACCATTTCCTTTATTTTAAACATTACATCATATGCTTGAGGGTGAGGATCAATTTAATTGAGGGGGAGAGGTTATAATTCAATGAGTTTTGGAAATTTTTATATGTCTATAACATATTGTACAAATAATATTGAAAAGTGTTCAAAATAAATTGATAAAAACAAAAACAAAAACAAAAAAAATGAAAAAAATAATGGGTTGGGTATTAGGTGGGTCAAAAATAACTCTTCCTCAAACTTTGATCTTTTTATAAATATTATAATTAGTGTCATGAGGATATGAAAAATGAGTTGGGATATGAGTGTGAGATTTTTTTCAAGCTCAACTTTTGAAAAAAAGAACACTTGTATCATCTTTTCTTGTGTTGTTGGGAGAAGTTTTGTGTTTTTGTACATATTTCATAATTTCATCCCTTTAAATTTTCTCCATATATTTTCTTCCTTCACAAATTCATGCCCATGTAAATATGTGTTTTTATTTCCTTCCATGTTTCATTTAAAAAAAATGTTCATTGCTTTTTTCATGTTAGTGTTTTACCCCTCTTTTCCACTCTTTTGGACATTATATCCCAAACATCCCATAGCCCCTGAGAACCCCCAAAAAGACCTCTTGATTCTTGTGCAATTTAAAATAGGTAATGGAATATGAGATCTCTTACAAACTCTAATATTTTTACTTTTGGTTGGTGAATGAGTGAACCTTCATAAAAAATTTATCATCTTGAGAGGAGTGAGTTATAAGTGACTACACTTTCTAGTTCTATTTTTGAGCATAAAAATGAATTGTTTTTGGAACATTGTTTCTCTGAAAGTTTGTGTTGGAATTTATTATGGATGAGTGAACTAATATAGACCTTTTTATTGAAGGAAACAAAATTTTAATATTTTTTTGTTATTAAAAATGATTTAGTTATGTTTTTATATTTGTTGTACATGAGGAAATGCACAAGTCTAAGTGTGGTTGAGTTGATTTTATTCATTTATTCATAACTTTAGTCTACTAACTTTCGTATTTTTCAAGTAAAATTACATAATTGGTGTGAAATACCCATGTTTTAATACTAAATATAAATTTTTAGAATTATTTGAGTTAATCCAGATTTGAGTCGATTTGCTATTATAATTTGAAATCTCATCATACTTATCCAAATTGTGTGAGTCTTGTTTTTTTGAGTTTCTAATTCAATTTTATAAAATCATTCAATTCATGATAGGTCCAATTCAACCATATAAAGGGTCATAAGTACCACACAAGAAGGACCTATAGATTTTTGATGAAAACTAGACCAACCTTGAAGATATAATTTATAGGATCAATACAGAAGTCTAAATTAGTTGATTCTAGACCAGAATTCCAAGAAAAATATATTATGACTTGGATAAAAATTTCAAGACCCAACTAAACCAATAATGGGCCCAATTAATCCATGAAAGTCCATCCCATAATTCTATTTGGGAATTAAAAACAACCCACCATTATTGAATTTTGTCCCCATCCAATCATCCAATGGAGATGAGATTTTATAGCATGAAATCCAAGATACAGACTCCAAAAATTTTAGAAGAAATGGTTTGGATTTAAGGGAATATTCCTAGCCTAAAATGCATCCACATTTATACAAAGGAAAACTTTGACACGAAAATGGATAGTAGTGCATGATTTTCTAAAACAGCCATAACTTTGGATCCAAAAGTCCAATAGCCTCCAAATTTGGAGGTGAACTTTACATATCTTTATCTACAACTTTTAAGGAGAAGATGTCTCAATATTATATTTTTTAAATGAAAAAATTGGTGAGCTAAGTTGAGGGACAATTTTGGAATGCAAACAATACACCACCTTGGGCTATAAATACATCCCCCTCTTCTCCTTGTAAGGATTTGTAATTTCAGCACTTAAGAAGGAGATTTGGCATGACTAGAGTCTTTCCAATGTCCTAGGAAGACTTTCCCTCATATTGTTTTAATAAGAGATACCTCTTCCCCTCTTTTCATTTCATGTTTGTTTTCCCTTATTTTCATTTGTAATCATGTAGGCTTGTTTTCATTTCAATTGAGTTTTAATGCATATTTCTTTTTCATCATATCTTATTCTCATCCATATTCTATTGAATAATATTAATGTATTAAAATAGTTTAAATCAATTAAAATAAACCCCTTCCTATTTTTATTTCTCATTCAATCAAAAGTGTGTGTTTAACTCTCTCACTATTTCATGTGTGTGTTTCGCACACCACACTTTTCTTATCCTATTTTTTTATTCTATTTATAACTCATCACCATAATGATCATAAACTATATTAATAATTATCTCAATGGATGATTAAATTATGTATTGGAGTGATTCATAATCTAGGGATGTTAAGTGATTGTGAGCTTTTTCTTGATTAATATTCTTTAGGTTAACATCATGTATGTTAAACTTAAAATGTCATGGATTATTAACATCACTACTACAAAACTGGCATTTAACAGTGATGAAATTTATCAGTGCTAGAAAAAAGCACTAATATATGGAATATTTATCAGTACTAAATAAAGCACTTTATCAGTGCTTTATTTCTAGCACTGATAAAGAGTACCCTTTATCAGCGCTTTATTTTTAGCATTGATAAAGCGTACCCTTTATCATTGATATATTTTTAGCACTCATAATGGAGTCCTTTATCAGTGTTTTTTTAGCACCGATATAGGTTCAAATAAATAAAATGAAATAATTATATAAATAAAAAAAATAAAAAAACGAGTTTATTAAAAAATTATAACAACTTTTATTAATTAAATAATTATTGATAAAAATAAATAAATTTATTATAATATTTATAAATTATAAATACTAATAAATAGTATAAATTAAATATATAAATATATGAAAAATAAAAATTAAACAAATTAAAATTAAAAATAAGTAAATTTAGAAAAATATTGAACATTTTATTAATTAGATGATTATCAATAATATTAATAAATAGTATATATTAGATATATAGATATATATTAAATATAAATATGATTTATATATTACAAAATATTTATGTACTTTATATTATAAATAGTCATATATTTAGTGAATAATGATTTGTAATTAAAAATTAATATGAATTAAAAATACTAACCAATTACATCGAGTAATGAACATATTGAATGTCATTTGATTTTTCATTTTATAACATAGATCAAATGTATTATATTGATTTCATATAAATGTAATTAATGCATTTTTATATACACATGCATACACACAAATATTTTTTTATAATTCAATCTATTTGTATTATTTATTTTATATATATTTATTTACTATGTTTTAATATTTTCAATATGCATTCATCTTTATTTAATTATATATATATATATTTTAATGATTTATATTAATCAAACTTATCAAAAAATTTAATATTTTACTCATTTTTAATTAATCAATTTTACTCATTTTTAACATGCATGAACTTAATATTAAATATTCATTAATAGTGTTAAAAATACATTTGTAAAAATACATTTATAAATATATATATTTATAAATGTATATTTACTATTTCTATACATTTATAACTATAACTAAATAAATAATATTTGTTTAAAAAGTATTTATATAATTATAAATAAATAATTATAAATTTATAATAAATTTATTTAAATAATGAATAATTTTACTATGTTTATATATATATATATAATTATATAAATATATATAATGATATAAATATTTTTTTAAAGGTATTTATATAATTATAAATAAATAATTATATATTTAAAGAATTATAAAATTATTATTTTATAAAAATTATTATTATAAGTATTATAATTATATATAATAATTATAATTTTCTTAAAAAATATTATTTTAATAAAAAAAAGTATTATAAGTATTTATCAGTGCTAAAAAAAGCGTTGTTAAAGATATCTTTTATCAACACTTACTAACTTAGCATTGATAAAATGTATCTTTATCAACGCTTTTTTTAAGCGCTCATAAAAGGTATCTTCATTAGCACTTTTTTTGAAGCACTGATAAAAGTGTCACAATCTATTTTAAGAACCCTAACCATCATGAACCAGTTTGAGATATCCAAAGTTCTCCATGGAAGTGACCTTCTTCCGATGCTCCTTGTTGTCGAATCCAAGATCGAATCTAGGAAAGAATCAATGCTCCAACTATTCCAAGTCTCGAATCCATGTCTTGAGCGATTCAAGGGTCGAACACAACCATGACTCAAATAAAATCCAGGTTTTTTGATATCTCTGATTTCCCTTGGTTATCCATTGATCCTTATCATCTCACATTCGTGTATCCCAACACGTCTAATTTCACTATCCTGTAATTAAACCCAAAATTCATTCTTTTTTGAATATATCAAAGTACCGTCTTCCCTGATATCATGTGGGTCTCCTTGGAACAACATTGGTACCGTGCGACATGAAATATATCAAACCCAATGTTGGGTCATGTTGTTGTGAGGTATAATAGTCTTCCAATACCTATATTCCATGACATATTTTCTATTGTAATATTTTGAAAAATTCATCTATATAGCGGTCGGTGTTGTTATTGGTTTGGAATATTATATTGAAAATCACTTGGATGATGAAATATGTGAAATCATTAAGGTCTTATATTATGTTGTTCAACAATTGGCACTACGAGGGTTGAATGAGTAGGAACTAAAATATAGGGTTGTTCCCTTCTATTTGAAAGGTAGTTCTAGAAGTTGTTTCCAAAAAATGTATGATGAAATATGTGACACATGGGAAAAACTATATAATGATTTTTTCATGAAATTTTTTCCTATGATAATGAGAACTAAAATATGGTGTAAAATTAATGGATTTATTTAGGATGACTGTGAACTATTTCATAAGGATTTGGATAGATTTAGGGGTTACTTATGAAATGTAATAATCAAATGATTCTGATTAATCTATAAAATCAGATGAGAAAAACATTATATATGTTTGATTTGTTGTCTTATTTATTTAACTAATTCTTAAAAAAATATAATGTTTCAGTATTTATTTATTAAATATTTCATTTTTATTTTAAATAATGTGACTTAAATTCTATAAAAAGAAAAATCAATTATGTTTAAGGTTCTATAATCCTTGCACTATATTATACAGGAAAAACTGGTTTTGAGATCAGATGTAATTGATATTTTGATTTTGGTTGTTGAAATATAGTCAGAAAATAAACCATTAGAATGAGTCATTTTCTAGGAAAAACTTTAGAATCATGGTTTTTTAGGAAACAAAATACTATTTCATTACATGGTGAAAAAGAAGAGTACATTGTTGATAGAATTTATTATTCTCAATCCTTAAGGATTAATCAAATTTTTTCCAAATTTAATATTTTCTTTGAAAAGTAACTTATTTAACAAGAAAAGTTTTCTATAATTTAAATTTTAAAGAATATATTAAATCATTCAAGAATAAATCTTATACCATCAGATTTAACTAATTTTGTTAAAATAAAATATTAACATTGATTGATGTAAATTTAATAAATAAGTTTTAATAGAATCTATTTAGTTGAAATAAAAATTATTTTTGATGGATAAAATCATTGCACCTTTAAAATCCCACTTCAAGTCAACTTTATTAGTTTGGATTTAACAATTTAATGACATTCTATGTTAACTATGGATTCTTAATTCTATTGGATTTTATGGTTTACTAACATATACTTAAATCCATTTTTATGCCCTTCTAGTGGTGGTATGATTCCCCACAGATGTGACCATCTCAATTACATGACATAAAAGAATGTTTCACTATAATAAAATACTATGAACTTTTATGTTAATAGTTTTACATAATTAGTATAAACAATTAACTAAAAAACTCATGTATTTTTAAACTAATGGACATTTTTTGAAACAATATATGCAACAACTTGATCCCTAAGAAGCCTTTATTCTTCTTATTCAGATCAAGCTCCTTATGTCACATTGTTCTTATTCAGATCAAGCTCATCATGCATGGATTTGATCCAATTGTCATCCTTGTCAACCTCTCCAAATCATTTAGTCTCTACTTGGGAAAAAATTAGGGGTTTTTTGGAGTCTTTCTCCTTCAAGTTTTCACCAAAAATTTTCAATCACCAATGACATTTTATTAATTGATTTCAGCCTTGCTTGTATTTCTTGTAGTTGATAAAAATATAGCCATCTTTGAAATGATAACCCACTTATTAATACTTCTTAAAAATCACTTCTTTTATTTCATCACAATCTAATAAACACAATGTATGTTTTACTTTAATACATCTAAAAATAGATCATTCTTTAACATTGCCTTTTGGTTCCACCCTTAGGAATCTCTTATTACCATCCATGTAATTCTCACAAATGAGTGGCATTCACATTTGATAATGAATATCTTATATTTATTTATTTATTTATTTATCATACAAAATGAATATTTTATGAACCCAATAGGATATCTTTACTTTATTTTGTATGATTCAAAGCTTCAATCCAATGTATCTTATTTTTTCCTCCTCCTCCCCACTCATTGATTAATTGTTTGGTGATATCTATTGCAATTTTTTTATCATCATTATTGCTTTTTTGTTGGCATATCCCTGTGGTCAACAATTCTTGCATAGTAAAATCATTACCCATAGAATTAATTTATTTTTTCATATTTATGTTTAATTTATTTCTTTTAAGTATTACTCATATAATAATTGTTTTCTTGTACACGTGGGTTATTTTGTTCAAGTTGGGGTGGATTGTTCGAAGATACTCATGCTCGTGAGAGATTAGACTTCAATCATATAATTGAGATAATTGAAATAAGGAAATTCATCAATAATGTATACAACCATCAAGAAAATATGAATTCCTACTACTTATTTAATTAATTTTTTCATCATTTTATCTACTATTTTTAAGTTAATTTCATTATCATTTTTATCAAATACTTATTTAGTTTTTTTCACAAATATTTTGGGATGTAATATTTTGATATCAACTATCTTCAACAATCCAAAAAAGAGATAAAATGATTCTTTTTGATAATATAACCACATTTTCCATATTCATTAGCTTTATTTGTCAATTTGCCAACACTGCATATTGATTCGATGTTATTATATGAAAAAAATTTCTCATTTCTATAATCCATAAGAGTATATGAATCTCATGTTCCCATTATGGTGACTTCTCATGATATAATGGGCACATGATCTTCTTCTTCTCTTCTAACTTTAAACAATGAGAAAAAAAATCCAGCTAAGAACATTGATTCAATATGCAATGTTCAAAGTTCGAAATAGAAAAACAATGGAAACATGTTTTAATTTTTAATTAGGATTTTCTTGAGACTTTGAGATGTGTACTAATCAACTACACCTCAATTCGACACATGGTGCGACTGGTATGACTCTAAGTGATTCTTTTTATTTAAAATTGATATGAATTTTAGTAAAAAGGAAAACTGACATACTCAAAACTGAGAAAATATATTCTGATTATTTTTATAATTTAGTGTAATGATTCATAAGCCATTTGGGATGTTTAAGAATCAGTTTCACCTCAATTTGATTCAATTTGTGACCGCTATGACTCAATGTGTCCATTATCAGTTTAAAATCGATAGTTTAGTTCAAAAAATGTCAATCATTGAAAATAAAGTAAACACACTTTGATTTTCTTGATAATTTATGACATCAATTCAGAATTCGTTTGTGATGTGTAGGAATCAGTATCACATCAAACCAATACATTATGTGATCAGTATAGGTCAAAGTGTGTGTTTCCAGTTTAAAATGACATTTTAGTAAAAAAATAAGGGATGTTCCAAAAAATGAGAAAAATCATTCATATTGTTTTGATACTTTAAGAAAATGATTTGTCAGTCATTTTATACATGTAGGAATCAGTCGTACCTCAGTATGACGCATGGTGTGACTAGTATGACTCAAAGTGAATCTTTTTATTTAAAAATGACATAAATTTTCATAAAAAGGACAACTGACCTTCTCAAAACTGAAAAAATGAATTCAGATTGTTTTGATACTTTAGGAAAATAATCCATAATTCATTTTTGATGTGTATGAATCATCCACACCTCAATATAATACAAGATGTTTCTAGTATGAATTAATGTGTCCGTTATGAATTTAAAATCGACAGTTTAGTTCAAAAAATGTCACTCAATGAAAACTGATCAAACAGGCTCAAATTTTCTTCATAATTTAGGAAATTGATTCATAATTCATTTTTATGTGTAGTAATTGGTGTCACATCAAACCGATACACGATGTGATCAGTATAAGTCAAAGTGCGTGTTTCCGGTTTAAAATGATATTTTAGTAAAAAAGAAAAGTGACATACTCAAAACTGAGTAAATGCATTCATATTATTTTTATACTTTATAAAAATGATCCATAATCTATATGGGATGTGTAAGAATTAGCTACACCTAAATCTAATGCACAATGTGACTGATATGACTCCAATTTCATCTTTTTATTTAAAATTGAAATCAATTTTAGTAAAAAGAAGAAATCACCTACTCAAAACTATGAAAACACATTTAGATTGTTTTGATAATTTAGAAAAACATTACATAAGTCATTTTTATTTGTAGGAACCAGCCACAACTCAATCTGATACATGATGTATCCTGTAACAACCCGAAATTTTTAATAATATTTGTTTCCTAATTTTGTGTGTTATTTTATTTTATACTCAACTAAACTATTTCATTTATTTAATGAAATGAGTATAATTAAAATGATATCATTGGGTTTCAACTTTTATATGACCATTGGTCAATATGACCGTTGGTCAATATGACCATTGGTCAATATGACCGTTGGAAACTAAACTCTTAATGTTGCGATTATTGTTTATAAATATAATTGATCTTGGTTACAGAAAGAAGATTCGATAGTCTCATCCAGTAGTCTTGGGCCGATCGAAGCCCATCTGACAGAGCTTGGGAAGGAGGTAGCACCATTGGACTTTGCTCTGGACCAAACCCAAGCCGAATTTCATTGTGTGAAGCTGGAACAGAATCTCCTTCGGGAGAAGTTCAAGTTAATAGAAATCACCACTCGGGAAATGTTGGCTGAGCTGCCCTCGGATTCTATCACCTTAGCACACCTTACACTTAGGTCATATGCTGGTGTTATAAGGGGCTATGTTACGAGACTTTAGCTACTTTATGTAATCCTTTGAGATAAATAAAAATTGTTATTTCTTCTTATGGTGAAGTTTTTGAATTTTCAATTTTTTGGAAAAATATAGGATTTATATTATTGATTAATTTTGAAAAAAGAATATTTTAAAATATTTATGTAAACCTTAAATAATTAATAATGTGTAATGATTTTCAAAAAATGGTCTTCTATAGTTGTGTTCAGAAAGAAATTTAGATTCTAATAAGATCAACTTAATTTTTGATAAATAGTAAATTATGAATAGTGATTTTACACTTATGAATAGTAATGTGACCAAATGGATTAGTAACCTCACTTGAGAAATTATTAATATAATTTAATCACCTTGTTTGAATTCAGAGCATCGATATTAGATTAAGGTGAATTTTAAGGTTTTTTCTGAAATAATTGAATTTTCAGTGAATAGTTTTTTTATTTAAAAATTAAATTAAAAATATTTAGAAAATTATTTTCATAAAATGGAGTTCATTTTTTAATTTAGATCATCGATATTATGTTAGGGTAAATTTTTGGGATTTTTATGAAATAGTTGAATTTTCGGTGAATAGTAAAATTACATATTTAAGTTTCGGGTGTTTAATGGCATATTTAATGATGTATTAATTATGTAATCAATATAGTCAAATTATGAATAGTAATATAAGGTATTATGTGTCCCAATTGGCCAATACCATGGGCAAATACCATGAGCAAGCCCATGGTTTTTCCAATACCACCGATGAGGTGTCCCTTGGCCATTAATGATTTGTTCCCTCACTTATCCTATAAATACCAAGCCTTTCTCTCATTAACTTCACTCCCAAATCCTCCCCAATGAAGTTCTGCTCTACTTACCCCCCAAGGAGTCCTCCCAAGGTTCCCTCAATCCTCCCAAGGTCTCAACCTTCAAACTTTTGAAGTTACTCTTCAAGGTAAGGGATCATTTTACCCTCCTATTTTAAGGCATGACTTCTTTTACGTTGTGTCTTCTAGTTTCCATATATTTATGATTAGGGTATGTTATTATATTTTCTTATTACTATATATTTCATTTATAATTTTTTAGATACCCTTTTCTCTCTCATCAATTTGTTTTCTGAATTTTTAAGTGACGCCGTTAGGCTGCCGAATTTCTCGTAAAAGAAACCGCATCTTCTATTTTCCTTCATGTTTCTTTTTCATGTGGTATGTCATTAAAATATCCATGAAATGATATTATTCTATACCCATACTATTTTATGAATTATTTATGAGTGGTTGACCCTTGTCCCCTCTCTTTTCAATGTTTTCTAAAACCATGTTATATAGCCGCGATGCTGCAGAAATTTCGTCTCAAAATTTCTCTCTTTCTCTCAAGAAATTCTCTTGTTTATTTATGTGAATACCCAGACCTATTTCGTTTTTGTGGGTGTTCATAAATATATAAAAATGATATATTTGATTTTTTAATTTACATACATATAACCCTCTCTCCCTTTCCATGGGTTATAAATGATATAATGATCTCATTTTTAAGATTTTTTAAAACTTCACGATTTTGAAATGAAACCCATTTCTTTTATTCTCTATGGGTTATTTATGAAATGTTTGATTATGATATATGTGTATCACATGAAAGTAAATACATATTAAGGGTTCACCCTGATAGCACTCTAATGCATTGGGTAAAGAATTAATCTCTAGAGATGACAAGTTTCACGATACCTTAGGGAATAACCTTGGTAATTTTTATGACACCTTGGGGATATACCTTGGTGATATGTTCATGAATGTCTAAATGAAATGTTGTAGCCACATATTCAAGTTATGTTTCAATTTTTTTTCATAATTATATGACTATAATTCCATTTCTCATGTCTTTATGTTTTTATTCAAGTTCTTATTGATATCACAAGTAAACTGATTCCCTTGTTTACCCTTACTGGGCCTTCGCCTCACCCTTTACTTTGATTTATGTCTCCAGGATATGGGACACAGTTATTGTACCTAGTATGAACATATGATGAATCCTTAAAAGTGGATTAGGAGAATTTTTTATGTTGTTTTCATGTATTATGTCCCGGATTTCCAAGTAACTAAACTTTAAAGATCCTCTATTTGTAAAATGTAATGAAAAGATATGTAATAAAAAGGCGGGATTCCATATATCTGGTATGGATCAATGTGTCTGTTGTCACTTTAAAATCAATATTTTAGTTTAAAAAGTATCACTCACTAAAAACTGATCAAACATGCTCAGATTGTCTTTATAATTTAGGAAAATTATTTATAAGTAATTTGTGATGTGTAAGAATTAGTATCACATCAAATCGACACATGATGTGACCGATATGAGTCAAAGTGCGCATTTCTAGTTTAAAATGACATTTAGTAAAAAAGACAAGCAATGTACTCAAAAACAAGAAAACACATTCATATTATTTTGATACTTTAGGAAAACGATCCATAAGTCTTTTGAGATATGTAAGAATCATTTTCACCTCAATTCGATGCATGGTGTTCCCAATATGAATCCATGTGTGTTTTTCCAATATATAAGTATCATTTTTGTTTAAAACACACATCACATCACCAAAAACAAGTAAATGATCCTAGATTGTATAATATTTACTTAAATTCTATATTCTTACTTGATTTTACTGATTTTGTGGTGTTTTTGGTGCTACGGTGTGCTGTTACAGCACACTGTACTGGTGCTGCACTATGTTGTTTTAGCACACTGGCCTGGTGCTGTAGTGTGTTGTTTCAGCACACTGTAGTATGCCCATTTATCAGCACTTTCAAAAGTGCTAATAAAAGTGTTCTTTATCATTACTTCTATAAGACTTGATAAAGTTATCCTTTATCAGCTCTTTTATAAGAATTGATAAATCATCCTTTTTTTGGTTCTGAATACAACGGAAACGTGCAATGGTGGGTGATATGTTAAAATTTATTTTAATAATCATTGCTCGAAACTAAGAGGGAGGATATTTCACATCTAATTTATGATTAATTTATCTAATATCTGAAGAAATAAATACCTTGGATTAAGATCTTTCTTGATGATTTTTAACCATCTGAAACGGACCTTCTAGATTATCTTCATTGTGATTGCAAGCATCCGAGGGTAGAATACCTCTAGTGGTGATCCACATGTTCTTCAATGGTCTCCATGAAATGCCACTCATTCTCCTGGTGCTAGAATGAAGAGGCCAATGTCTTGCATTATTTGTTCTTGATCTCTCGATCTTCAGTCTTGAAGAAATTCTCTCTTGGGTTTCTCATTATTGAGAGGGAGATAGGAGGATTCAAGAGAGAATTTTTTGTGCGCTAAAATTCTTTATTCCAAACTTGAAATTAGTTTTGAATTAATTAAATAATAGACATATCCATCTATTTATAAAGATGATATTTTGGTTACAAAAATTAATTGCATAAAAATCATTAAATATAATTATAAAAATTAATGAAATCTCATTCTATATAATAATAATAATAGTATTATTATTTTTTGGTGCACCAAGTTATGAAAAATGAATAAATAATATTTACCAACTCGTAAATAATTCTTTTATCACTGAACATGGTCTTGGTCTGTTCAAACTCCTCTTGTATTTGTTGAACACCCAAATAAATATTTTATTCTATTAAATAAATATTTTATTCACAAACTAGTAAATAAATATTTATTAAATATTCAATAAAATAAATAAATAAATTTTATTCACAGTCTGGTGAATAAATATTTATTTAATTTATATGATCAATATAAATAAAATAAAATTATTCCTTAGTCTTGAGAATAATATTTATTCCATTAATTAAATTCAAAAATAATTTAATCGAGACCACTAGAAACACTTAGTGTATGACCCTCTAGGATTCATTCTCATTGGTATTAGGTGTGTTTTCTTAAAGTCCAAAATTACTGTCTAGCAACGAGTCAAGTCACCCAAGAGAAAGAACTTAAAGTTACAATTATGAAAACCACATACGAACACTCATTGTGTAATGAAATATCTTTGTCACATAATCTTATCAAGTAGGTTTCATGACAGTGTCATCGACCTATATTGTAATGTTCCAGATTTTCCATGTATTATTTTTAAATATTATATAGAATTAATTCCAAACCAGGATTTGTGACGGCATGCGATTCTGAGGCCCGGAGTGGCCGAAATAAATGTTTGAAATTAATCAAACTTTTAAATAGAATGTGCGAGATATTTTCCTAAAATAGTGGAATAACTTTTAAATGGGTGTCTAGACCAGAAATCCGAGGGCACCATTGTGTTCAGATAAGGGACTTTACCGTAGGCAGGGCCTAACATCAACCAGTGCGGGTCATCTGAAAATGTTAATTTTTTGGAAATTTTAAAGGAAATAAAATAAATTAATGATTTATTTTATTTTTAATGTTTTAACGATGCAACAACGTATTTTATGGTTCTAAATAACCAGGAGCCCAGGGTTAGGCTCATAACCCTGGAAAACTCCCTAGAATCCTCTGGAGCTTTGGAGAGGAGCTGGCCCCATGGAGAACTCTTGACGAGCGACAATGGACAGTCAACCTGAGGATCATTGTACAACAAGGTCAGAGGATCTCATCAATGAATGAAGTGAACCTACTCTTCATCGACGATTGAGGTTTGGGTTGTTATTTCAAATTCATTATTTTCCTCATTCTTTGATTTGACAACGAATGCAGATCAACCTACAAATAGGTTGACATGCGTTTCGACCATTCATGCAGGAGGGTTCAAGTTTTTGGAATTTGGGGATGATTATGTTTATTGATATGATTATCCTTAGTTGTTTTCTTGATCCTTCAAATAAGAGTGGATCAATTCTTTAACGAACAATGATGGAGGTTTGTTCCTCTTTTTTTTTGAATTTTCTTCTCCTGACCTCATGTGTTCTTCACAGGTTTATAAACAACAGATTGTTGGGCATCCACCTAGCAACATAAAGATTATAAATCATAGATCCAACACTGTGATGACCTAGCGAATGTGCAATGAAAATAGAGGCAGATGAATCAACATGATTCTGGAGAAAGATTTCTTTGTCCATTCTTCACACAGATGATCGAAATGGGATTTCAGGGCCGAACGAACACCCAAAACCTCCCAGAATGTTTATGGAATGGAAGGTCAACCTAATATATTGATTTTTGAGGAATGAAAATGGTTGTATTTAGAATCAGAAGAGTAGTTGAGGCACGATTATGGATAATGTCCTTTCTAGAAAAACACGATGAACATAGCGTGTTCTATAAAGAACATGGCGTATGGGGCTGACTTAGTGGTGGCTAGGGTTTCTCACTATAGGAAGTAATGACATGGTGTGTGACCCCTGTCACATGGTGTGTGGGTACCTATGTAGGACTTGACATGTATCTCAGATGATACACGGGCACAGGGTGGAGTACACGACATGTACTCCACTACACGGCCAGACCATGCCGGTTATGCGGGTTACCCCGTGTATTGGTACATGGGTTGACATACATTGGTTGAAGCTGTGTACAGGCACACGACCAGTGTACAGGGAGTGGCCCTCAGATAGTAGGATATGATGTGTTACTCTTCTACATTCCATGTATATCGATTTCTACACGATATGTTTTCTGACATGGGTTTTTTCACATGGGTAGTATCTGGGGTCAAGGGACACTACGTGTGACACTCTTACATGTTGTGTACTCTATTCTACATGGCTTGATCTCCTTTTCCATTGTACCTTGGAAAAGTTTCATTTGGTTTATTTCCCCCTTTTCTAGTTCCCTTAAAGGTTATGTATCATTTCCATCCATAGAAATATGATCCCTTAAGAAAGACTTTCTAGATAGAGTCAGAGTCCCTCTAAGAGGCCGAAAGCGAGATCCTCTACCCATTCTTGGCCCTAGTTAGAGTTAGGTATCGACATGACCAATCCTACTAGATGCTAATCCTCCACTTACACTACTGGAATTTTACACTTTACCAATAGTACACAATAGTTGGTAAAGGCCTAGAAACCGTTGGTATATAGTATACCAACAGTTCCCTCAACTGTGGCCAATTAAGCCGTGACAATAGGCCTATACCAACGGTTCTGTGAAAACCACTGGTATAGGTGTTAAAATAGATGGTATACCAACAGTTTGCTACAAACTGTTGGCATATGTGTGTTAAAGTATAACTTATACCAATGGTTTGTGAAACTGTTAGTATATGTGTGTTACACTTATACCAACGGTTGTAAACCGTTGGTATAGAGGGGATATGGCAAGCCATAAGGCTATACTAATGGTTTTATTATAACCATTGGTATAAACCTATACCAATGGTTTTGAAAACCGTTGGTATACATTTGCTCAACTCCACAGTAGCAGGCCCCTCTCCCCTCACCAGACCTGCAACAACACAACTCCACAGCAACACAGCAACACACCTCCCCCTCTCTAGACCTACAACAACACCAATACAATATCCCCATCCAAATTATTCAAAATTTAGAATTCATTCCAGAATTTAGAAATTTAGAAATTTATAAATTCAAATGCAATGACACCTATAAGAGAAAAATCCTACATGTTATAGGAAATGCAATAACACCCATAAGATTATTCCAAATTTAGAATTCATTCCTCACTCAAACCACAACACCAACACACATAAGAGTATTCAAAATTTAGAATTCATTCCTCACTCAAACCACAACACCAATAAACACAAGAGAAAAAACTTACATGTTATAGGAAGAACATGGGATGTTTAGTCATGGTCTTGGGTTGAGTATCTTAAAACCAATAGAAAAAACTTGGGTGTATTGGACAAGGATCATGATACCCATAAGATAGACAATGGTAGTGGTCATGTTCTTAGACCTAGGATGAGTTATACGAAGCACATGAGATGTTTATATTCCTCTAATGATTATGTATCCATGTATAAATGGTTCATGATGTGTTAGTGGAAAACATTGGCCAATCTCAACATATGAGATGGGTTACCGGAATAGCCTACATTTTTTTCATAGACTTTTCAATTAGAATAAGGGGGTATGTGGCCAATTGTAATTTTCTCTCATGGGTGTGATGTGAGATGAATCCCCATTTTGGGTACTGGGTATGAATATTCAATTAAGTATTTGGTATTGGGTTCCCAAAGGGGCTTTGGTTTGGTCCTAGAACCCACTGTTTGAGGATGGGATTGAGGTGATCCATGGGGCTATGGTGTCACTATATGTATTCCTCACCATTGGGGTATTTTTATGAGACTTTGAAACTTATTTTTCAATAATATATGTGTATCCTGGTTGAAAAATTTGTTATATGGTATGCTTGAGTGTTCATAGGTTTCATATGAAATCACTATATGATATTTATTTTTTGTATGTTATTGTATAGAATGAACGACCCGTGATTGAGAATTAGAAAATGAGTGTTGGTGCATGTTCATGATGGGATGTCGAGACTCATTCCTAATATAATTCATTTTTTTCTATATATTCTATGACCCATTGTGTTTCAATATATGCCTTGTGAATATTTTCTTCTAATAACGTATGACCAATATACCATATTTTATTTTTTATCCCTTAATTTCAAGAATCTTTGAGTAGCCTTATGAAGATTTTTCGAATGCCAGATGTTGTTTTCACTTAAAATGTTGTCCATTTCAAAAAAAATTGAGACACTTTGAGTGATAACAGTCACATCGTGCCTCATATTGAGGTGGGGTTGACTCATACCCATCACAAATGATCTATGGATCATTGTGCTAAAGTATCAATACAATCCTAATGTGTTTGGTCGGTTTTCTATATGCCAATTGTTGTTTTCACTTAAAATCTTGTCTATTTCAAACAAAAGTGAGACAGTTTGAGTGGTACTTGTCACACCATTCCATGGATTTAGGTAGGTTTGACTTATACACATCACAAATGACCCATGAATCTTTGTCCTAATGTATCAATACAATATGAATGCATTTGATCTGTTTTCTGTATGCCAGTTGTTGATTTCACTTAAAATGTTGTCCATTTCAAATAAAAGAGAGACACTTTGAGTGATATCAGTCACACCATGACTTAGATTGAGTATGGGTTGACTTGTACACATAAATAAAGACCCATCGATCCTTGTTCTAAAGTATCAACACAATTTAAATACGTTTGGTCAGTTTTCCATTTGCAAGTTATTGTTTTCACTTAAAATCCTGTCCATTTCAAATAAAAGTGAGACATTTTGAGTGGTACTGGACATAATGTACCTCGATATGATTCACTAACTACATAAAGGGAGTGGCTATGATGAATTAAAATCAAGTTGATTCATATAATCATGACACTTGAATTGTAGAACGAAAATAGAAAACAAATCAAAATACAATTATTGGGTATGTCATGCCACACACGACACCACCTGTTTTAAGTCAAATCAAAAGAGAAACAAACAATAATAGATGAAAAATATTAAAAATAAGTTAAGACTTAATGATTTGGAGTGTAGAACTAAAAAATTGATTGACTTCAGATGTATCTATAGGTAGAAAGGAGTTCCCAGCCTGGTTAAAGAGAGTGGGATCTAGTTTAGACCAAATCAAAATAGAAAATAAATAAATAGATGAATAACATTAGGAATTACAGATTAGAACTAAATAATTGAGTGGGGGGGCTGTCCGAGGGTGGGGGGATGTTCGGATGGTGTGTGGGGCTGTCTGGGGGGTGGGAGGGCTGTTCGGGTTGTGCGGGGGGCTGTCTGGGGGGGTGGGGGGGGTGGGGGCTATCCAAGGTGAGTGGGGGGATGCTCGGGGGGTGGGGGGCTATCCAGGGGGTGGGGGCCATTTGGAGTAAGGGGGGATATCCGGGGGGTTGGGGGGCTATCATGGGGGTGGGGGCCGTCCGGGGTGGGGGGCTATTTGGGGGGTGCGGGGGGCTATCAGGGGGTGAGGGGGGTTGTCCGGGGTGGGTGGGGGGGGTGTCTGGAGTGCAATTTCAACCACCATGTCCACACGACACCTCCGATTTACATGTCGTCTGGCCGACCATTTCAAAATTAACCCACTCTTTGTTGTCGTCCGATTTCATAGTATTCCGAGGTCATTCGACCGATTTTGACCACCCCACGCACGCTTTTCAAGCGCGCCAAACACCTAAAAAAACATATTCTAACATGACAACCGCGCATCTAAATGATGTTCCACCTTTTATTACACCTCAAGAATAATAATTATGGTGATTTCCTATGATTTCAAGTCATTACGATATCGTTCAGTATGTATTTGATCATAAAATGCATGTTTTGGTCGTTTATGACATGTGGAGTGTGTTTTCGGACACCGTAGTCATAAAACACCTCCAATTGATGTGATTTCTACCTAACCATTTCAAAATTTACCCACCCTTTGTTATCGTCTGATTTCATGGCATTCTGAGGTCGTTCAGCCGGTTTTGACCACCCACGCATGCTTTTCAAGCGCACCAAACACCTAAAAAACACATATTCAGCCATGTTGTGCAAACCACATGTCCGAATGATGTATTGTCTCCTAATACACCTCAAAAATAATAATTAGGGTGTTTTCGTGTGATTTCAAGTCATTACTATGTCGTTCGGTTTTCATTTGACCGTTAAATGCATGTTTTGGCCATTTACGACACGCAGAGTGCGTTGTCGGCCACCGCGGTCACACGACACCTCTGATTGACGTGTCCTATGGCCGACCATTTCACAATTCACCCACACTTTATTTTCGTCTTATTTCATGGCATTATGAGGTCATTCATCCGGTTTTAACCACCTCACACACACTTTTCAAGCGCGCCAAACACCTCAAAAATACATATTCATTCATGCCGTGCAAACCGCATGTCCAAATGACATGTCGTCTCCTCATACACCTCAAAAATAAAAATTAGGGTGTTTTGTGTGATTTCAAGTCATTATGATGTTGTTCGATATACATTTTATCGTTAAACGCATGTTTTGGCCATTTACGACACATAGAGTGCATTTTTTTCCATCGCGGTCACACGACACCTCTGATTGATGTGTCGTCTGGCCAACCATTTCACAGTTCACCCACCCTTTGTGCTAAAGTATCAACAGAATCCGAATATGTTTGGTTCGTTTTCTGTATGTCATTTGTTGTTTTCACTTAAAATGTTGTCCATTTCAAATAAACGTGAGACACTTTGAGTGGTTAGTGAAAATCATGCACATTGCTTCTAATATATAGCCCTATATGGTTGGTAGATACCCTGTGGGATGGACTTAAATTTTTTTATTTACCGTGAGGCATAGTGTTTTTCTACGCCGACTGTGGTTTTGAGCTCCAAACAATCCCCAGAATCCCCATAAACCATTATAAAATCATTAGGCTTCCTTGTTTGGTCAAAAATAAAGAGTTATACTGAATTCAAAAATATCCATACCAGAGTGAAAAACCAAGTTCAAAAATAAAGAGTTATACAGAATTCAAAAATGTAATGGATCAATCTGCCCCTGATCACTATCACCATCACCACTATCATTATCAACCTCATCCTCACCTCCATCTTTGTCTTCATCGTCATCGTCATCATCCCCCATGCTCATCCTTGGCCCCATCCTCGCCCTTGGACCCATACTCTCCCTCGTCCTCACCCTCATCCTCACCCTCATCCTCTTCAATATCCTCTACATCACCAGGAACGTCATCATCTCGACCACCACTAGAACTACCGCTTGGTGCATTGGATAATGCACCCATAGATGACATATATGTCTAACAAGCCACTCTGGCCTCTGGAGGAAGTGATGAAGATAAAGCTTTGATCAATTTCATAAATTCTTTCTCCCTCGTTTGAACATGTTATTCCAACTCTTTGACCCTTTTATCAGACTGTCTTGCATGCTCCTTGACCTATTCCAACTCAGTGGTACTAGAATGGACACCTAGAGAGGACCAATACCTCGTCGGGACTATATTATTACCAAGTCGGCAGCGTACTCGACCAGAGTGCTCATCTCCCAAAACCTGATATAAATGATCATGTGGCCCTAAATTTTCAGGCTCCTGGGCATCAAGGGCCTCTAAAGAATCCTATTAAAATTATTAATAGATTATTAAATTTCAAAATAGATATTAAACTTTGAAATAAACAAATTAAAACTTACAATATTTTCTTGTGTGAGTTAATTAACCGCAGTTCCATATTTTTTCCTTCTACTCGAGCAAAATAATTTTTCTTGAGGGAGACGTCCTTCAATATTCAATTTGTGATTTTGTAAAGAAATTGAAACAATATAAAGTGAAAGTATAATAATATATTAAATATTCAATAAATCACATAATTTAAGTAGGAAACAATAAAAAGGTTAAGTCCTAAAGAAAAATTATAAACAACTATATCGTACCAACTGCCTCTCATGATCTGACATAGTAGTGCGCCCCAAAGTGTGGAGGTGTTACTTTGAATCAATGTTTTTTTTGCTTTTTTTCATAAGATTCATAAATAATGTTTATTAATAAATAAGATAATATTAATGAAAAATATGAAAACTTTCATTTAAATACCTCAAATGGGATTAATACCTTAAATTTGGCAGTCATCCAATGGGTAATCATTTGGCGATATTTCTCTATCGATAATTAATCCACAATAGGTACTGTCTCCAACTCTGTGCCCACTCTATCACACTATCCAACATACAACTCAGGCTTATAATCTCTCCAAAGCTCTCCTAGCTACTTTAAATGTGCTGGTCGTGCACCTTCACTATCAGGGAAGTTAAACTGAAGCTGACTCCCAATATATTAATTCATATAAATACAAAAAAAATACTACATTAAATCCAATATATTTTTTACCCATATTTGTGCCCATGCATTATCCTTGACTTTGTGTGGCAGATGTCTCTAAAAGAGAGGGCTGACCGGAATGATGTCGGAGTATTTGGATAGTGTTGCCAAAAAACTCCGACATTCCTGCCCAAATTTATCAATCATATATCCATCATCATTGTATTCAACTGTTAACTGTGTCTGGTGGTTCTATACCACACGCAAGCGAGTACGCCCCCTCCCCCACCTCTTATCAGTAGATGAATCTGTTATTAAAGAAAAAAATATCAGTACAAGTTATAGTAAAAATAAATTCTGGTATAATTTTTTTTATAGTTATATAAATATACCTATGGTATTCAGATCAATGGGCATCACTAGATTTGCAGAATCTGAAGGAATATCCTATACAGGTGGAGTTTTCCTCAGTGTATTCTCCTCATCCACATACTGTGTTAGAGAAGGAGTCGAATAAGGGGGAATATAATAGCTCGAAGATAATGAAATAGAAGCAAAAGATGATGGCACAGACATCTAGCCAACTGGTAGTGTAAACATTGGAGGCCTAAATATCCCGTGTGTCCCTAAAGACATACCAAGATCAAAATGGGGCGTAGAAGATACGTCTATGGTAAGGGCATAGTCCAACCGGGTACGACCATTGGATCGTATAACTCTCGAACCATGAGCCCTCATACCACTGGCCTCAGTACCAGGACCACCAGATGATCATCTAACTCTGACACCACCCCCCCTCCTACCACCAACATCTATACTGGGAGCAATATCAGGCTCCTCATCGGATATCTCTCGTCTAGGGGGTGGATCCTGAAAAAAAATTTAACACAAAAGTAAACACACGATATTATAAGTTATTGAAATATATATATTTGAAATAAAATACTCACAACAGGGATGAGTGGAGGAATTCCCATCTGTTTCATGCGATGATTATTTTCTGCCATCTTTTTCTGCCTCATCTCTTCAATGGGTGTCATTTTCTAAAAGGAAAACAAATATGGAAGTAATTAGAAATAGATAACTAATGTGTAACCCAAAAAAAATATAGAAAACCATTCTGATAAAAAAACATAAAGAAACAGAAGATTTATGGTGATTTAAAGGTAAGCACTAGGATATACACTCTGAATGATGTAGGTGAAACATGTAGGTGAGAACACGACTATATGATTCTATATATTTCCCACCACAACTTCGGGTTCACAATCAACTCTGACAATTGAGTTATTGGAGTCATCATAAGTAATAAACGGATTGCTTCTAATTGGAGTAAGGATAGTGTCAACTTTATTATCACCATCATCAAAAACATGTCTAGGATTTACTTCAATAATTACACCGAATTTAGGATGACGATGATCTTTGAAATAAAAAATTTGTTTCACCATTGATTCCAATACATATGGTTCATCAGTGGCAAGAGTGTGAGTCATGTCAATAACTTAAAATACACAATCATCAATAAAGGTGCCTTTCCTCATCATTGAATCAAACCATTGACATTTCATCATCGTGACTCAACCATGCGAGTAATAATCCAAAATTATTATTTTCTCCATGACTCCATAATAAGATACATTTTCAGAACGAGGTCTATTATCTGATGAACTGGCATAACATCCTGTTGTGGCAGTTAGCATAACACCATCATAATGTGTTCTCATGTTTCTTACTTGTTCAGTGATAATAAATTTGTATCCATTGATCACAAGTGATTTACAAGCACAAAGCATGGTATTAGGACTAAAATCCAAAGCTCTTATTTCCTCAGAAACAGAGTCTGCAGGAAAACTTGATACTTGAATATAAACAAATAGTAAACTTAATTAAATATTATTTTTATTTAATTATTAAAAAAATATTTTTACCTTTAATTTCAACTAATTAGAAAACCCTTTGCTATGAAAAGTCTCATTCCTTCTCAAAGATAAATAATGACGCTTTCTATATATCAATTCTTTATGTTACTTGTAGATAAAAATAATAATAGTTTAACAAATATTTAAAATTAAAAGAGATAAGATAAGAGATAAATGTAAAATTTACTTACTTGATATACTCATCGAACAAATCACAATTGAACAACACTGTGTGATGTTCTATCTCTCGCTCTTCAAGGATTAATGTTGTCAATGTATAGGATCCTGGAATTCCTCATGTCTGAGGAAGTGATGGAAAACTGGGTTCAATTTGCTCATACTATTTTGATTCATTTCTCATTGGTTTGTTTATTCTCGTAGTAAGATCAGACAAATACATTGAGCAAAAATCTATACATTCTTGAGCCAGGTAACCATTCACAATATAACCTTCGGGATAATTCATGGTCCAAACATATGATTTCAATTTATACATGTTTCTTTCAGTTGGATACATCCAACGGAAAGCAACGGGTCCTCCAATAATTATTTCGGTCAGAAGATGGATAGTCAGATGAAATATGCATGTAAAAAATGATGGAGGGAATATTTTCTATAACTCACACAAAATTAATGGTGTCTATTCCAATAGTTTTTGCAAGAATTATTTGAACAACTTCTTAGCACAAAGATATCTAAACAAATAACACAACTGAATAAATGAGACTCTTACATTATTGGACAAGAGATGACGGATTGCTATTGGAATCAACTCATGAAAA
This sequence comes from Viscum album, assembly GCA_963277665.1. Taxonomy (NCBI): domain Eukaryota; kingdom Viridiplantae; phylum Streptophyta; class Magnoliopsida; order Santalales; family Viscaceae; genus Viscum; species Viscum album. Next base: position 1,761,604,154 of record OY728135.1, read on the forward strand.
AGGCCATGATAATCATGATTCTTCAAAGATTTCATCTTCAACTATTTGCTGTTGACCCGTTTTGATATATTTCTTGAATAGCCATCAAGAACTTTAATAGTCTCTAGCACTTCCAAAAATTGATTTTTTTCAGCAGGTGTCATCACATAAGAAGCAAATAAAACTTGCCATTTATTTTCACTAATACAGACAGTATGCAATTCTGGTCTGATCCCCCAATCTACGAAGTCACGCCAAGATCGTAAATTATCTTTTATATTCCCCTTAACATTTAGAATAATCGAAAGCAACACTTCACATATATTCTTTTAAATGTGCATTACGTCTAATCAATGATGTAACAAGTTGGTTGACCAATACGACAACTCAAAGAATATACTCTTCTTATTCTATTTGTAACGGGTATCATTGGAAACATTTTTCCTCTTTCTAGATTTCATTATAACCTTCCCAAATGAATAACTAAAATATTTCAATTCATTAAGCACATCAGTTCCATACATACGCTGAGGTGGATCGTCAGTCTCCATGGTATTGTCAAATCTTCAACGATTGTTTCTATATGGATGGTTCATTGGCAATAATCGTCGATGTCCCATAAAAAAACTACGATGATATTTTAGTCTTCTCGATTGAGTATTCTTCATAAAAATAGGACATGACAATTTTCCTTTTGTGCTCCATCCATACATCATTGCATAAGCAGGAAAATCATTGATCATCCACATAAGCGCAACACGCATATGAAATATATCTTTAGAACATGAATCATATGTGGGCACACTCACATCCCAAATAAGTTTCAACTCTTTTATTAAAGGTTGCATGTATACATCTATATCATTTCCTGGATCAGAAGGGACAAATATCAGTATACTCAAGAAAGTGTAAGGCTTTTTCATACACAACCATGGGGGAAGGTTATAAATGTGTATGAAAACCGGCCATGTGCTGTGACAATCCATCTGCAGGGTGAACCAACTCTTCATTATTATTTTTTCTCTCAGTGTCATGCCATCGCATTTTTACTGATATTTCATCAGACATAAAAACGTTTTGTAATCTGGGGATCAATGGAAAGTGCCACATTACTTTTTGTGGCACATGAGATGGTGTTCCATCATCTTTTGGCTTCCATCGGGAGGTTCTAAATTTTATACAATCATTTATTTCAGCAGTTTCCTCCCAAATTAAGATGCAATCATTCGGGCAAGCATGAATTTTTTTTAATAATCCAAGTTCATCAACTAAATTCCATGCCATATAATGGTTTGAGGGAATATCTGCATCATCTGGAAGTAATTCATCAAGAAGGTAAGAATTTAATCGATTACAGTATTTGAAATCCCATACATATTTTTCCCATGAAACAATCGGATTAAAAATTCTGACTTTTTCATTTTACCACATTGCCAATATACTGGAGTCATCGCAACATCATTCAATTTTTTCACCCTATCAACATCATCATTTTCATTGGACGCATCATGTTTGTTTGTATCGAAATCTTGTTGGCTGGACATCCTTTCCTTCTCATGATTCTGAATAAATGGAAACCAATCATATATCAAACTCTCCAATTCAGTCCTATCATTTGGATCATCAACATTTTGAGATTCCATTTTCTCTCTATTGTGATACCACGCGTAATAGTTTTTTTGGAAACCATAATTGGTTATATGATAGCTAACTGCTTCACAACACAACCAAGGTATTCCAACATAATTAGAACATGGGCAGTGTATGCGACCACTATTTGAAGCCTTGTCAAATGAAAAATCTAAAAAGATATTCAAATTATTTTGAAAATCAGTTGAAATCCGATCAGTTTTGTACATCTAACTTCTATCCATTCTGTAAACAAATTAAAATAAGTCATTTCAAATCAATTCAATAATATTGAAGTTCAATCAAAAAAATATTTAGGTAAATGAATTTTTTTTACTTTATATAAAATCATAACTGAAACATTACTCTATATGAGAATCATATTAAGAAACAAAATAAAATACAGTGTATATAAGAAAAAATGATACAGAATTTCTAATGCCTATATTCAAGGATTTCTCAGTAAGATATTGGAAGTGGGTCAAGGAATACATAATCCTTAAGGGCCTTGTTGGGAGTATATGAGTTTTATACTTTAACATCTTTAGGGATACCAGGATGAGGAGTAGGATGAGGATCACATCAAAAGTAGTTATGGCCTCATCAAGTTTCACCTTAACCATGGATTAAAGGATCCTAGGTTTTGGGCCATAGATCATAGGTTAGTAGGGTGTATTCATTGAATCATGTCCCAATTGATTTTGGAGAGGGATCTTCAATAGTTATAGGTATGGATTTGATTATAAACACCTATAAAAAGGATATCCAGGAATTGTGACATCACAAACCAGGATGCCACTCATTAGTGACCCGAACCCAAATGGACACATGGCCTCAAGAACATCTACCAAAATTCAAAATGTGATTGACTAATAGTGAGAGCCTTTGCTGTGTCTGGGGGAGAATATTCCCTCATTACCTAAGTTGTACAATTTTAATATTATCAGTTAAAAAGTGGAAGAAAGATAACAATGGGAAAATATTGGAAATGGGGGAAAATAACCAAATCAATAATACCGACTAATAACAGAATCATAAACCGAATGATGGGAATGTATGTCATGTATCAAGAAGAAAAACATAGTTACAACTAGTAGAAAGTAGTACTATACAAGAGGCTCAATAAATTCTAAAATTCGACCTAGCTTCTTGAGCTAAAACCCAATCATCTGGTACATTGGTGGCAAGTGTGTGAGTCATGTCAATAACTCAAAATCCACAATCATCAATAATGGTTCCTTTACTCGTCATTGAATCAAACTATTGGTAAAGGGAAGAGTTTTACCAACGGTTGTACACAACCATTGGTAAAAGAGGACTTCAAGGCCCTTTTATAGGCATCCCAAATAGAGGCACATGCCTCAGGTCCCATTATTTGTTATAGGCATCCCAAATCATTCACTCGTGTTCAATAAATCATTCTTATCACCTCTATGGTCATACCTTTCATTACCCAATTAGTTTCCCAAGTCAAGTGCACCCCATGGGTGGATAAAGTTTAGGATTATACACTAATAGGTTTTTTATGGATTGTAAAAAGGTTTAATTTCATAAATTATAGACAAAAACATTTATTTTTAAATTTGAGATTAATAATAAAGTATGTCAATGATAACAAGATTACTGAATTAAACTTGTGAATTATCTAAAATTGTTATGGATGTATACACATGCCAGCATGGCTAGTGAAAATCACCCCACCATCATAAAAGTGAGTATTGTACAAGAAATAGACATAATATACAACGTACAGTGAGAAAAATATTTAATTGACCCTAACGTTATATTAGTACAGTCATATTAGAAAGCCAATTATCACTCATGACTAACCATGCCACTATAAACAACCTGGAGTGTATGAGTTTTCTCTTTGATCTCAACAACATCATCACACATTCTTACCATGATGTGAATCATGTGGAATATGGATGAAATTAACACAAAATTCCCAGCAATACCAATCCTTCTAAGAACTGAAAATTTATGGATGATATTAACACATAATTCATTTTGAATCAAATTTGATTCACTATCAAATCCCAACACACACACCCAAATTAAACTGAAAACAAAAGTCATACATAACCAAATCAAAACAGAAAACCAAAATAGTAGATGCATAACATTAAAATGAAAGTATCACTTACAAATTAGAAGTGTAGAACCAAGAAATTTTGAAGATGGATCAGAACGAAGTATTTCCGCAGCAGGGTAAATAGAATCCTGCTTCTCCACTTCACCCAAATGAAAACATAAAACCAAAATAGTAGATGCAGTATCACTTACAGATTACAAGTGAATAGCTGATAAATCTTAAAGATGGAAGGATTTCGGCTGTAGGGGAAAGAAAATCCCAATTCTCCATTCGGTTTAGGGCTGCAGTCGTGTGGAATGGGGGAGGCTGAGCTTATGTGAATTTGGGGAAAACTTTTCCCAACGGTTTGTAAAAACTATTGGGAAAGAAATCCTTTACCAATGGTTTGTAAAAACCATTGGTATATGATGATTTAAACCTCTCTATACCAACGGTTTAAGAAAACCGTTGGCATAGAGTATACTTTTCCCAACAGTTTTTCAAAACCATTGGGAAAAGATGATTTTAACCAGATTTTTCCAATGGTTTGCTTAAACTGTTGGTAAAAGTACTCTACAGCAACAGTTAAGAGAACCGTTGGTATATAGGATATTGGACTCACCTGTTTTGATGACCCCAAATCATGTTTAAATATTGATCATGATATATTAATCCATTTACTAATATTTTTAATCTACATTTATATTTTTTTATCCTGAACAATTTATATTCTTAGTCTCATGACTTTATCACATCAGTTTACAGTTTATATTTATCTAAATATAAGTTCATTGTTAAAGGCTACTAGTAAAAGCCTTTTGTTCAAGGTCACCGTTACAACTCACTATCAATCTGAATCACTATTGCTAAAAGGTCACTGTTGAAGATCTATTGTCACTGGTATAAGATACCGGTACAAGGTTACTGTCACAAGTCTACCGTTGATCTGCTTATCAAATCTCACATACAAATAGTCACCATCACAAGGTCACTGTTGTGACAAGGCTTCTATTAGAAGTTCACTGTCAGACTCTTTCTCAAGTCTTCTGTTGAGAACTTCACTGTTCAATTCCATAGTTGGACATGTCTACCGTTAGTAGAAGGCTACCGCTAGAAAATACCTACTGTCGAGATAGTCAACTATTGTTCAAAGTCTACTGATGGAAATACTCCATCGTTAATGAAATTACCTGTTGAGATAGTCTACAGTTGGAAAGGTCATTGTTGCAATATTCTGATGTTATAGACCTAATGATGAAGTCCACTGATGAGAAGCTATTATTAAAAAGAGTAACAGCTACCGTTACAAGCCTACAGACAGTAGACTACCCTACCGATGAAGCTCACAGTTGAATAGCCTACCGATGAAGTCCACAGTTGGAAAGACTATCGTTGAAGTCTACCGTGTGACATGTATCTGCTACCAATATGATGATATTTTATTATTCATTTTACCAATTTTCTTTATACTATCATAATGGTCATGTCTACAAATTAATGCACCTGACATTATTAAATGTTATTTGCAGGAATATCAGGAAATAGTACGATGTTTGAGGAAAACCACACGTGGTTGAAACATTTTTATTGTCATCCCCTGCTGAACCAAATGAGAAAAGGCTGAGATGGAAAAGTGTATATATATGAGTAGAGACAGACATCAATAGGATACACAGAATTTATTGAATATACATAAGAGAGACTCACACAGCACCAAAATACACAATCCGAAGAAGAACACTCGAGCACGTATTCTGAAGAATAGAGAGCTTCATGAAGATCCATTGAAAGAACCTTTTTCAAAATGTAGTGGTGTGCTAAAAAGAGATTTAAACCCAAGAATCTGATCATCTCTACATTTGGAAGTCAGAACCTCAAAGTTGCGTCACTCTATTTTGGAGGCAACTTGTAGAGAAGGACCAAAACTTCATTTCCTTCATTCCAACGAGTCCAGAGCTGATCTTCCAACACAACATAGCATTCTAAACTCATCCCTACTATCTTTAGATCTACTCTGTTTAAATACTTTACATTTGTGATCAGTGTGTATGTGTTACACACACTGACTCTAGTGCTTGAACTGAGGGATACTGAAAATCCTCATACCAAACTCTCTTTACATTTGTTTCCCACGTATAACTGTGGTAGAATCCTGGTGTGGCTTGGTAGTTAAATTTTTCCCACGTATAACTGTGGTAGAGGTTATAAAACCTGGACAGTTTTTGAAAACTACTGTAAAGCCTGATACAGGCTGTGTATTACTTTTTAATATAATTTCTTGGTGGCAGGTGATCACTAAGTGGAGAGTACTAGGTCTTGAATTAAGACGGAACCTCTTGTTTAAATTGTTGTGTTAATATTTCATTTAATTTGTTTTACATTTATCCGTTGCTTGTATTTTCAAAGACAAAAATCTGTTTTTACATTCACTCTGATAGTTAGTTCTGGTTAGTGTGTATATCTGATTTGTTTAGTAAACTTGTTTCAAAAGTCGAATTAGTTCTCATACTGATTCTACTAAGGAGTAATCAACCTTTGAGAAACCTGTTGAACAATAAGTCACTTATATCTCTACTGCCTTAATTGACTCAGCCGTTTTAATTTGGGGGATTTTAATCCTAAAAGTTTTTAACAGAATTTTTAATTGGAACTCAATTAACCCCCCTCTTGAGTATCCACTATGACCAACATTTGGTATCAGAGGCTAGGTTGTTATTTATCAAAAGTTTTCAAACCCTCTTTTTTTCAAACTCTGATTTTAGTTTTATCTTAAAGATCTTAAATTTCTGTTAGTTCTAAATTTTATCTCTTTAATATATTTTCTATAATCTAGTTATGGACAATAGACTAGAAGGTGCTTCTACTAACAGGACACCTTTCTTTAATGGTGTAAATTATTCTCAATGGAAAATTAAAATGAAAATTCATTTGGAAATTATTGGTTTTGATATTTGGTCTGCTATAGAATCAAAATATGAGATCCCCAAAACTGCTAGATCTACCTGGGATGATGCTATAAAGTCTGAGTATAATAATAATTATAAAGCTATGAATTCCCTTTACTTCTCTTTAGAAGATGAGGAATTTAACCGAATTTCTTCATGTAAAACAGCTCATGAAATCTGGGACACCTTGGCTGTTTCTCATGAAGGAACAACCAACGTGAAGGAAATGAGATTAAATACTTATACTATTAAATATGATAATTTTAAAATTAGATCTGATGAACCCATTTCTGACATGTACCGCGGGTTTAATGAGATTGTCAACACCATGAGTTCACTAGGAAAAGTTGTTCCAGAGAAGGAGCAGATCATGAGAATATTGAGATGTTTGACAGAAAGATGGAGAGGCACATTTGTGTCTATCCGAGAGTCATGTGACATCATCAAGATACCTGTTAAGGAGTTGATTGGTAAACTAATGATGTATGAAGAATAACTGAAGGTGAACAAATAAGAATATGATGAAACCAAGATAAAATCCAGGACATTCAAGTCTACTGCTTCAAAGAGCAAAGATAAGAAGAAAATACATGTACCTACTGAAAGTTCAACCAGTGAAGATTCAGATTCATACAGTGATGAAGAAATGGTTCAAATATCCAGGAGATTTAAGAAGTTGTATAGGAAGAAGAAGTTTTTCAAAAAACCAAACTACAAGGGTAAGTATGATCAACATGGTAAGTGGAAGAAGGATTGGAAGAAATCTGATAAGGAAGATGATATAGTCTGCTATGAATGCAAGAGGAAAGGACACATCAAGGCTGACCTTACAAAGCTAAAATTCAAAAATAAATATGATTATAAGGACAAAAAGTACAAGAAATCCATAAAATAAACCTAGAGTGCTTCGGAAGACAGCACAAGTGAATCAGAAGCTACTGATTCTGAAAAGAATCATGCCAACATGTGCTTCATGACTAACATATCCGAGGTACCTGTTTTCCCTTTTCTAAATGATTATTATTCTGGAAATAACAGGGATTCAGATAATGATGAAAATATGTCTAAGGATGAACTGTTTGAATATTAAAATATGCTGGAAGATACCTACAATGAACTAAAGGATAAATATAAATCTTTGAAGAAACAACATGCCTTGACTAGTAATGTTAAAACAGATCTAAGTGTAGAAAAAGAAAAGAATGCTCAACTGTTGAAAGAGAAAACTCAACTAAAATTATATAATGAATAGTTAAGAAAGGATATTGAGAAGTTCAATGCTGGTAGGGATACCTTGACATAGTTTCTAGGAAAACATATTGCTCCAAAATATACAACTGTTCTAGGATATCAGCCTGGACAGAGACAAATTAGCAAAACCAAATTTGTTCCAAAATCTGGACAGTTCACTGTTAGTTCTGGACCATCTTTTGAGAAACAATTTTCTAAAGGACCTAACAAAGTATTTATGTCTCAAAATATGTTTGTTGATTTTAGAAAACCTATAAATCAAATATGGGTTCCCAAAGTTTTACTAGCTAACCCCTCTGGACCCAAGAAGATCTGGGTACCAAAATTACCCCATGTTTAATCTGTTTTTTAGGGAAGTTGTTTAAAGAGTTCATGTAATACTCTATGGTACTTGGACAGTGGATGTTCAAGACATATGACAGGAGACTATTATTTCTTCAAGATTCTAATTAAATTTAATGGTGGGAATGTCACCTTTGGTGAAAATGCAAAAGGAAAAATCTTCGGCTTAGGCCAGATTAGTAACCCTGATACAATATTAATTTCTAAAGTACTTTTTGTTGATGGATTTAAGTAAAATTTACTTATCATATCTCAGTTATGTGATTATGGCTTTAATGTTAAGTTTTAAAATGATGCATGCCACATTTTTAATTCAAAAAATGATTTAGTTTTTACTGCATGTAGAAACGAGAATGTATATGCTGTTGATTTAAATTCCTTAGTCAAACAAAATGTTTCCTGCTTAAATGCTTTTCATAAAGAGTCTTGGTTGTGGCACAGAAGGTTAGGACACTATAATGTGCACTCACTTAGGAAGATATCTAAGAAATGTTTAGTTAGAGACTTACCTAAATTAGAATTCCCAATTGATAAAGTGTGTAATCCCTATATAAGGGGAAAACAACAAAAAGTTTATTTCAAGTCAAATAAATAAGTTTCAACTTCTCAACCACTTGAGTTGGTTCACATGGATTTGTTTGGACCATCAAGAGTTTCAAGTTTAAATGAGAAGCACTATGTTTATGTTCTTATAAATGACTTTTCTAGATATACTTGGGTATACTTTCTAGCTCACAAAAGTGAAGCTTGTTCTTACTTCATTAAATATTCCATGTCTGTAGAAAACCTTAGTGGACTTAGAATTAAGACCCTAAGAAGTGATCATGGCTGAGAGTTTGAGAATCATGAGTTTGAATCTTACTTCTCACACAATGGCTATAGTCACAACTTTTCTACCCCTAGGACACGTTAACAAAATGGAGTTTTAGAAAGAAGAAATAAGACCCTCCAAGAAATTTCAAGGACTATTCTTAATGAGTATGACTTACCTGTTTATTTTTGGGATGAAGCTGTAAATACATCTTGTTATGTTATCAATATAATTTTAATTAGACCTATTATAAAAATTACCCCTAATGAACTTTGGAATAATAGGAATCCTAAGGTTAATTACTTTAGAGTTTTTGGTTGCAAAGTCTTTATTCTTAGTACTAAAGATAATCTTGACAAATTTTCTCCCAAAAGTGATGAAGGAATTTTCCTAGGTTATTCTATCTCAAGTAAAGCCTATAGAGTGTTCAATAAGAAAACCAAATGTGTAGAAGAATCTATTCATTTGAAATTTGATGATACTGATCCACATGAGCCTAAAACCTCTCTTGAAAATCTTGAGGAAGATTTGTCAAATCTGAACTTTAATGATAAGGATAGTGAATCCCCTGTAAAAGTATCTAGTTCTAGAAATTTTCCAAAATCTGCACCTTCTGATTCTGAACCAACAGAAAACAATGAGGAATCCAGTTCAAACCTTCCTAGAGGTATTAGGACTCTCAAGAATCATCCTCTAGATGTTGTTGTAGGTGATTTAAATAGAGGAACACAAACTAGATATTCTTTAAGAAACCAGGTTGAACATCAAGCTTTTCTTTCACTGCTTGAACCCAAAAATATTAATGATGCTATCAATGATGAATTTTGGGTAATGGCTATGCAAGAAGAGTTAAATCAATTTGAAAGAAACAAAGTCTGGGAATTAGTTAAAAGACCTATGGACACTTTTACCATAGGCACTAAATGGGTGTTTAGGAAAAAAGTTGATAAGTCTGGGAATATAGTTAGAAATAAAGCTAGGGTAGTTGCACAAGGATATAGTCAATAAGAATTAATAGACTATGAGGAGACCTTTTCACCTGTAGCTAAACTAGAAGCCATTAGGATACTACTTGCCTTTGCAGCTCATCTGAATTTCAAACTTTATCAAATGGATGTTAAAAGTGATTTTTTAAATGGGTATATAGTTGAGGATGTATTTGTTGAACAACCTCCTGGTTTTACAAATCCCCATTTTTTCAATCATGTTTTTAAACTATCTAAAGCTTTATATGGATTAAAACAATATCCAAGAACATGGTATGATAGGCTCATCTCTTTCCTTATTTCAAAAGGTTTTACCAAAGGGATAGTTGATCCTACTCTTTTCATTAAATGGATTTCTAAAGATGTTTTGATAGTACAAATTTATGTGGATGATATTATTTTTGGATCTTCTAAAAATTCATTATGTATTGATTTTTCAAAAATGATGCAAAATGAGTTTGAAATGAGTTTAATGGGAGAACTCAAATTTTTCCTTGGATTTCAGATCTTTCAAAATAAAAATGGCATTGTTTTGAATCAGAGTAAATATATTAAGGATCTTCTAAAACGTTTCACTTTGGATGGTAGTAAAGGCAGTGACACACCTATGAGTACCACCTGTAAGTTGGATGCTGATGAAGCTGAAGAACCAGTGGATCAAACCAACTACAGAGGTATGATAGGAAGTCTACTCTATCTTACAGCTAGCAGACCTAACATCATGTTTAGTGTATGCATGTGTTCTCTCTTTCAAGCCAATACAAAAGAGTCTCATTTAACTACTATAAAAAGGATTTTTAAATATCTCAAACATACTCCCAACTTAGGAATATTTTATCCAAAAGTGCAATCATTTGATCTTTTAAGTTATTCTGATGCTGATTTTTCCAGTTTCATGTTAGATAGAAAAATCACCTCTTGGACATGTCACATTTTAGGCAAGTCACTAGTATCTTGGTGTAGTAAGAAGCAGAATTTTGTTGTATTATCCACTACTGAAGCTGATTACATAGCTGTTGGTAGTTGTTGTGCTCAAATTCTGTGGATGAAACACACTTTACTGGACTATGGATATCAATTAAAACATGTCTCTATAAAGTGTGACAATACAAGTGCTATTAACATTTCCAAAAATCCAGTATCTCATGCTAGGAAAAAGCATATTGATGTGATACATCACTTTTTGAGGGATCATTATCAAAAGGGTGATATCACTCTTGAATTCATTGGCACTGAACTTGAATTGGTTTATATATTCACAAAGCCTTTGAATTATGTGAGGTTAAATTAAATAAAACATGAGCTAGCTATGATTAACTTTAGCATAGGAGACCCCACTATCAGACCTCACTGTTAGACCTCACAGTCAGACCTCACCGTTGGACCTCACTGTTAGACATCACAGTCAGACCTCACCGTTGGACCTCACTGTTAGACCCCACAGTCAGACCTCACTGTTGGACCTCACTGTTAGACCTCACAGTCAGACCTCACAGTTGGACCTCACTGATAAACCTTACTGTTGCACCTCACCAGTGTACCTCACTGATACATCTCACTGTTGGATACCTCATTGTTTCTATTTATTTTTGCGGGAATTCGAATCGTTTTTATTCCTATTTACTATTTCTATTTTATTTTGTTTTAATCCCTAAATGATAAAACCAAAGGTGACGAACATATCTCAATCCACCTTCCTCTCTCAATGTCGAACCTTTCTCTCAAAATTCCTAAACCCTAACTCTTCACTTGAACCCTATAACCTCCTTCAACCTCCATGGCTAGAACCAAGAGACCCCCGACTGTCAACGAGGATGCGCCAAGTCCAAAGAGAACTCGATCCGAATCCAGTGGCACCAGTAATACCCCGACGGGACCTGTCAACCCGCATCTGAACAAGAGAGAAATATTTGCAGAGAAGGAGTTAAGTGAAGAATGGTTGCTATCGAACAAGTCATTAGTGCTGGAAGCACTAGATTCCCAAGGATGGACCGAATGTTTTGCCAACAACAATGGACCGTACTACCCAAATTTGGTGAAATAATTCTATGAATATCTGAAGTTCGAAGAGGAAGATAATGTGCATAAGCTAATATCTAGAGTCAATGGAAATGAAGTCAGTTTCTCGTCTGCTGAGTGGGATACCTGTTTGAGAGTTCCTCATGAAGGAGTATATGATTACTACTCTGGAGTGGCTCCTCCAGACAGTGATATTTTTGAATATGAAAAAGATCTGGAAGAACTGACAGGAAATGAAAAAACAAGTAAGATAATTGCATATGGGATGAATGGGGAGGACAGGCTTTTCTTCAAATTTATTCAGCATGTAATTAGTCCGAGGAGAGGAGATTTTGCAGTGTTGAAGTACCAAGACATATTCCTGATGTACTTACTGAAGCATGGAAAGAATATTAACCTATTTAGGTTACTGATGGCACAATTGGAGGATATGACTAAGGCAAACTCAAAATCCAATTCCCTATTCCATGAAAAGCTTATTTCAGTAATGCTAAAAGTAAAGGGTGTGGCTGGAAATCAAGAAGAGATGATGGTGGCTAAGAACAGTTTTTGTATCTCCAAGGTGATTTGAAAATTCATTAAAATTAGCTGGAATCTCTGGGAGAAGGCATGGCTAAATGATGAAGGAAAGGTATATGAAAATTTTGACCCTACTAAACACCCATCTAGGCCAAAAGACAAGAGAGATCCAGGTCTGAAGCCTGATGAGCCAGAACCGGCTTATCCAAATGATGAGGAGGAAGCTGAAGGTGATGTGGACCCTGAAAGAGATAACACCCCCATTGATGATGGGAGTGATCCTGATTTTCCTAAAAGTCCTATAAGGACAGTAGCTTTCGGAGTAGCTAGCCCTCCAAAAGAACTGCCAAGAAGAGAGAATGTCCTGAAGGACAGTGATACTGAGACCAATGAAGAAGAAAAAGCATCTTAGAATATTGTCAAGGACACATCTGAAGAGGATGAGGCTATCGAGTCAGATCATTCTGCTCATGAGGAAAAAGGAGTCTTGTGATAAGGATAGAGGTAAGGAGGCTGTTGCTGAAGCTGATGATGAAAACAATAAAGAAGAGGAGATCATTTTGAGTCCTCTAATAGATAATACAGACAAGATAGTGTCTGTTCAAGAAGGAGTGACATCTAATTCCATTGATATGGAAGTTATTGATGACTCAGTGGAGGATGTGACTCACCTCACTGATGAACCAACAGTGCAAACTGTTATTGAATATGCTGGAGTTGCAGAGGATGCTATGGAGTTACCTAGAGCAGAACAAGTAGAGTAGAATACTCAGGAGAGAGATCTAAGTGAGGGGGAGCATCTTAGTTTAGTTTCTGTGCTATATGACATAGAGGGTTGGTCATCAGATCTAGGATACATGATACTTGGACTCAATTATAGATATTCTGATGAGGAAGACCAACCTCAAAGGGATTCTGTTATCCTACCTGAAATTATTCCAGTAGTTGTGGCTGATGATTTGGAAACCAAGGAGGACCTTGAGTCCTTAAAAGTTGAAATGAAAAAGACAGTGAGAGAATCAGTGGTAGATTTAAATAATAGCCTTGTTGAAGAGCTGAGGAATGTGGAGGAATCCTTGGAGCTATCTCTAGGATGTGTTGTGTCTAGTCCAGTGAAAGAAATGATGAATGAGGTTAAAGTGTGAAATACTCAAATTTAAAGCTGGAAAGGAGTTGTGGTTTCTCTGAGACAATCGGTTGCTTCATTGACTTCCATGAGCAATTCTCAAAACCAAGTGAATGCTAAGATTCGATACATCAAAGAGGTAGTCAAGCAGTTTTTGGAAGTTTTTGAGGCTTTTAAGACATCAATCAAATAACACATGAATAGTCAGGATGCACTTGTTCAGAAGGTGATTGGTAACTTTAATCAGTCTTTCAAAGAGACAGTATCTTTCTCGGTCAAACCCCTTACCTCATCTAGATCCTCTGTGAACATTGACCAGATCAGAAATGTGATCCAGGAAGAGCTTTCTAAGTACAGTACCAATGGCACCTCGGATTCTCAGGTAATTTCTACCACTAGGAAAGTAAATAGTTATGTTCGTGAACACTTGAAAGCAGCTACTGCTACTCAGGAGGCCATTAAGAATAAGGTAGATTCTTACTTTGAAAAGATCTATACCAAGAACCAAATGACCAACCACTCCAAGCTTTTGATAGAGAATATGAAGCTGCCTCCAGTGAATCAGGAATTCAGGGAGTAGGTCACCAAAATGTGAGAATTGACCCCAGCTTTGGATAAATTTTTGGAGAATAAAGATGATTTATTATCTGCTATGGAAATAGAAGGAAGCATTATTATGGATTTCAGAAACCTACTTCTACCCTTTCCCCATGTGGACTGCACCCCTTTCATCATCCCTCCTGCCTTACCTGCATCTAAACCCAGTGGTTCTTCCATGATGTCTCCTATCGAAGCTATCAGAAGCCTTAATCCACTGATACCCTAGCGAGCTACCCACTAAAGACCCACAAGAGCTTCTTTTGCTGCCCCTCCAGTCATTCCTCCAGAAATTCCTAAACCTGCTGATCTACCAGCTCATCCTCCATCTTATTCTTCTAAAGTGAAATATCCCTTACCTACGGCTGATGTGGATTGAGTCTGTTTATGCATTTTGATAAGGACTATGTATTCTTTTTGGGTCATGTAATGTACTTTCATTAATACAAGATTTCTCTGTTCTCTCTATTTGTGTTTCTTTTTTCTAATCACAAAGGGGGAGAAATATGTGCTAATTCTAGACTAATCATGTGATTGGGAGAAATGTGGTAATATACTAATATGATCCTATGTTGAATCTTTACTGCCTTTCTCTCTACTACCATGTACCAATATTTTCTGGCCTTATTAATCTCTGATTACTTGAGACATTTTTTATCTATGTTTAGTAACTGTATTATATATGATATCTATCTTTAATACATACTGACATAATTTGTGATTATCAAAAAGGGGGAGATTGTTGGAGTCACCTGTTTTGATAATCCCAAATCATGTTTAAATATTTATCATGATATATTAATCCATTTACTAATCTTTTTAATCTAAATTTATATTATGTTATCCTGAACAATTTATATTCTTAGTCTCATGACTTTATCACATCAGTTTACAATTTATATTTATCTAAATATAAGTTCACTGTTAAAGGATACTGGTAAAATCCTTCTGTTCAAGGTCACGGTTACAACTCACTATCATTCTGAATCACTGTTGCTAAAAGGTCACTGTTGAAGATATATTGTCACTGGTATAAGATACTGGTATGAGGTCACTGTCACAAGTCTACCGTTGATCTGATTATCAAAGCTCACAGACAAAGAGTCACCGTCACAAGGTCACTGCTGTGACAAGGCTTCTATTAGAAGTTCACTGTCAGACTCTTTCTCAAGTATTATGTTGAGAACTTCACTGTTCAAGTCTAAAGTTGGACATGTATACCGTTAGTAGAAGGCTACCGCTAGAAAATACCTACTGTCGAGATAGTCGACTATTGTTCAAAGTCTACTGATGGACATACTCCACCGTTAATGAAATTACCTGTTGAGATAGTCTACAGTTGGAAAGGTCACTATTGTAATAGTCTGATGTTATTGACCTAACAATGAAGTCCACTAATGAGAAGCTATTGTTACATAGAGTAACAGCTACCGTTACAAGCCTATAGACAGTTGAATAGCCTACCGATGAAGCTCACAGTTGAATATCCTACCGATGAAGTCCACAGTTGGAAAGACTACCGTTGAAGTCTACTGTGTGACATGAATATTCTACCAATCTGATGATATTTTATTATTCATTTTACCAATTTTCTTTATACTATCATAACGGCCGTGTCTACAAATTAATGCACCTGGCATTATTAAATGTTATTTGCAGGCATATCAGGAAACAATACAATGTACGAGGAAGACCACATGTGGTTGAAACATTTTTATTGTCGGCCCCTGCTAAACCAAATGATAAAGCTGGAAAAGTGTATATATATATGAGTAGAGACAAACATCAAAAGAATACACAGAATATATTGAATATACATAAGAGAGACTCACACACCACCAAAATACACAATATGAATAAGAATACTTGAGCGCGTATTCTGAAGAATAGAGAGCTTCACGAAGATCCATTGAAATAAATTTTTTCAAACTGTATTATTGTGCTAAAAAGAGCTTTAAACCCAAGAAGCTGATCATCTCTACATCTGGAAGTCAGAACCTCGAAGTTACGACACTCTGTTTTGGAGGAAACTTGAAGAGAAATACCAAAACTTCATTTCCTTCATTCCAACGAGTCCAGAGATGATCTTCCAACACAAAAAAGCATTCTAAACTCATCCCTACTATCTTTAGCTCTATTGTGTTTAAATACTTTACATTTTTTAGTAGTGTGTATGTGTTACACACACTGAATCTTGTGCTTGAACTGAGGGATACTGAAAATCCCCATACCAAACTCTCTTTACATTTTTTTCCCACGTATAACTGTGGAATAAGCCTGGTGTGGCTTGGTAGTTAAATTTTTCCCACGTATAATTGTGGTAGAGGTTTCAAAACCTGGACAGTTTGTGAAAACTAATGTATAGACCGATACAGGCTGTGTATCACTTTTTAATATAATTGCTTGGTGGCAGGTGATCACCAAGTGGAGAGGACTAGGTCTTGACTTAAGACTGAAACTCTTGTTTAAATTGTTGTGTTCATCTTTCATTTACTTTGTTTTACATTTATCCACTGCTTGTATTTGCAAAGATAGAAATCTATTTTTACATTCACTTTCATATTTAGTTCTGGTTAGTGTGTATATATAATTTGTTTAGTAAACTTGTTTCAAAAGTTGAATTAGTTCTCATACTGATTCTACTGAGGAGTAATCAACCTTTGAGAAACCTGTTGAACAATAAGTCACTTATATCTCTACTGCCTTAATTGACTGGGCTGTTTTAATTTGTGGGATTTTAATCCTAAAAGTTCTTAACAGAAATTTTAATTAGAACTCAATTCACCCCCCTCTTGAGTATCCACTCTGACCAACATAGGCGTTGGGAAAACCTCCCTTTCTAGTAGTGTTAGTAGGTGAATCTGGATGAGTCATAGTATACGCCAAGGCCCTAGTAGTGTTCCTCATCCGTCTATTGTGATCTTTTCCCACTCAAGAGTGTCTTCTCCTAGAATGAGTGTATCTATTCTCTCTTTAGACCTATCAGTTCATTTATCTCTCTTGTGGCACTTCCCAATGAATAGTACTTCTCGAATGGACATCATCAAAGCAATCAAACTCGTGGAGTGAGTTCTCTTGGATGATCTCTTTGTGCAATCATTAAATTTCATCCCTAGTGTGGGTATGTGGTCATTGTGACTTACCTCTAGAATATGGTTCTGGGTTTCGAGTATATCTGGTTGTTTCTCTTATTATATGTTTTGTAGACATATACGATGTATATATAACCGTACCTTTACTTTGTGTACTGATTTGTGGTTTTTAAGGTCCCCTAATGAGTATTTTAATACTCAACCCTGCACAGGATCTACCTACATGTTTCGTGTCTTGTGCAGATGAGTGACCTTTTGATGGAGTCCAGGATAGTCCAAGACAGGACCATGCTTTGGGAGCTTTCTTGCAGGCCGACGTGTTCCTACATCTATGATCCACAGTCCTAATACCAATTTATTTCTTAAGGGTTGGACTTTTCTGTTTGTAGACTCTTTCTTTTGGTGGGCTTGTTTTGTGGCCCAGTTTACTTTCCACACTTTACTTTCCATTGTACTCTGTTGGTTGGGTTATAGTGTATGCATGCATTTGTTCCTTAGTGGTTTTTTTTACATTTCAGCATTTGTGGGCTTGGAGATGTGTGTGTGAATATAGGTTCTTAGGAAATGCCTCTCATGTTAGTAATATGCCTACTCTGTGTTAGTCACCGACCCCTGGTCTATTAGAGGCGGGATTTGGGAGTTGTGGAGTGGGCCCTACTAGGATGGTTCATGACAGAGTGGTATCAGAGGTGGTCGGTTCTACCTTATGACCAAGAGTCTGTGAGATTGGTTTGGGGAGATAGTGTTAAGTGTATCGAGTTCAGATTTCAGGCCAGGGACTCTTGTGTTGGTGCGGGCGGCCGGCATATCCATACACCATGACTCTAATAACCTTATTTTCGACTCAGTACATGAGAACACTAGTTTCAAGAAACAAAGAATGGAACATGCATCATATAGTAATGGGTTGTGGTTTCCATTTCCTTTTGTGTCAGCTATCCAGATATACTCCTTGATCGTGGTACATCTTGTTTTCTTACAATATTCTTCTACAATGCATACCAGCTAGGATTGATTAGCTCAATCATGAGGATGACCCCCTTAGTGATATGACTAAGATTCAAGGGCCAGTTCCCTAGGTGTTACCTCTAGGTGGTGCACCTGTTGTACCACCACTAGTGGAGTATCATGTGGTACCTACAGTACTAGCATATGAGAAGTGTAGGCTGAGCGCGCTCCCTGAATTTCAAATATAGAGACCCCTTAGGTTCTGAGGTGAGCCCGAACCTCAGGCAGTTGAGGACTATCTTGATGCAGTGACCAGATTTTTCTTTCTAGTGAGGACACCAGCATACCAGATGGTGATCCTAGGAGAGATCATTCTTTAGGGTTCGGTAGGGAGATGGTGGATTTTGACCATACAGACTCACGATGAGGATACAGTTTCATGGATGGAGTTATAGATACTCTTTAGGAAGGAGTTATCTCTAGTTACGCTAAGAGAAGTGCATATCCAGGAGCTTCTTCCGCTCCAGCAGGTTAGTATGATGGTGGCTGACTATTCATCAAGGTTTACCAAACTCACTAGGTACTCGATGGATATATTCAGGGATCAATACTTTATATATTGGACCTTCAATAGAGGTTTATGATGGGAAATCCAAGCTAGTGTCGTGCCTCTATGCATTCCAACTTATACTGGAGTGCTCGAGCAAGATTTAGTGCTCAAGATCTTCTTGGATGAGTAGACACAACCAGTGGAAGTCAGTATTAGGAGAACAAGTTTATAGACCTTGAAAGCAGGGATCTAACATCAAGCATAGAGATCGGGACATGGGAGATGTCTTAGGAGGACCCAGGATAGGGGATCTGTAGTCCAGGGTTCTCAGGCTATATCTAGTCAGTCTAGGGAGAGTAAATGCTACTCATAAGACTACAGAGGGACATATCACTAGAGACTATCCAACCCATTGAGATACTGATAGGAACACGGTGGATGGACCACCATGGATGAGGTAGAGATTTGAATAGGAAGACCCTCTAGATGGAGGATGTGGTAGAAGATTAGGAAGAGATTTGAGTGGTGGCATATGTTTTGACATGATTCCACTAACACCCCCAGTAGGTTCACACCAGGCTCAGGGAGCTGGGGGATAGAGGCGCAGGCAGCTACATGCGGTCGAGGTGTATGACCCAGGAACTCCAAGGATGATATGAGGTACCATATGTGTCTTTTCTACCTTAGTTTCAATACTTATAGACATATTTTCTAGTCATTATTTCCTCACCACACTTCTTGTGAGAAACCTTGAGATTCCCGTAGAGTCATTGACTCGACCCTTATGCTTGGAGACACCTATGGGAGGAGACTCGATGATCACTCATCTTTACCAAAAATGTGATCTTACCCTTGGAGGTGAGAGTTTTGGTTAGAACCACTTAGTGGCAGCGTCAAGGCCTTAAGAAGTCATTATCAGCATGGATTGGTTATCTTAGGTCCATTCCCAGATTGACTGCTTTAGACGAAGAGTGTGGTGTGTATGTAGTGATGGGACGAGATTTTTCTTTATTGGTGAAAATGAAACTCGGGTAGCACAGAACGGGCTCATGCTTTGGAGGGTGCAGCCGATCAATCATGTGTTGGATAGCCTTACCCTCGGAGTATCAAATGATATGAGCTTTCAGTTCCCAGTAATTGTGGCAGAGTACAAGGAAGACTTTCCAGAAGATGTTCCAGGACTACCTTCTTGATGATAAATCAACTTCTAAACCTACTTGAACCTAGAGACGACACTGATATCCTCACTGATGTATCGGATGGATCTCATAGAGCTTCAGGAGATGAGGGTGCATTTGGCATATTTATAGAGGAAGGGATTCGTAAGACCTGATGGTTCACCCTGGGTTGCCCCAATTTTGTTTTCCAAGAAGGCAGGCATGAGTTTGTGGTTGTGCGTGGATTACTGGTGCCTAAACCAGGTAATGGTGAAGAACTAGTATCCACTACCAAGGATCGACGACCTCTTTGATTAGCTGAGAGGGGCATAGTGGTTCTCGAAGGTTGACCTTCAACTGAATTATCACCAATTACGAGTACGATATGAGGATATATCGAAGATAACTTTTAGATATCGCTACGATCACTATGAGTACTTGGTGATACCTTTCGGCATGAAAAATTTCACTAAAGTGTTCATCGGACTCATGAATCGGATCATTCATCCATACTTAGACCTATTTGTAGTAGTCTTCAACAATGACATCCTTGTGTACTCGACGTCAAAGGAGGAGAATGTGAGACACCTACGGATGGTTCTAGACATACTTTGAGAGCACCATCTTTATGGGAATCTCTCAAAGTTCTAGTTTAGGATCCAGGAGGTCCACTTCCTGGGGCATGTCATCTCAGATGATGGTGTATTAGTGGATGCATCCAAGGTTGAGGTAGTGTTAGTAAGGGATCCACCTAGGAGCATGATAGAGGTGTGGAGCTTCCTTGGAATAGTAGGATATTACCAAAGATTCATTCATGATTTCTCCCAGATATCAGCACTGATGACAATTTTGACCTAAGAGGGGAATCCTTTCATAGGGACAGAGAAGTACCAATGGGATTTCTAGAAGTTGAGGTATATTTTGACGAGCACCCCGATCTTGAGATCTCTGGAGGAGGGTATTAAGTATGTAGTTTTCTATGATGCATCAGAGACCAATATTGGATGGGTTCTGATGTAAAGAAAGGTGATGATTGATTATGGTTTGCACTAGCTGAGGCCACATGATAAGAACTACAAGACCCATGATCTTGAGTTGGTAGAAGTAGTCTTCGTGTTGAAAAGGTGGTGGAACTACCTGATGGGAAAGCAACTTATCGTCTAATCTGGACAAAAGAGCCTCTAGTATATATTATCACAAAAGGATTTTAATCTGAGGAAGATGTGAAAGCTAGAGTTCCTTTAGGATTATGACTTTGATATTTTTTATAATCCCATGAAGGGGGATGTGGTGGCAGAAGATCTCAACAGAAGGTTGAGTTCGCATCTCCTGAGTGAGGCATTAGAGCAGTGGGACTCACTATAGTTATTGTTTTTGGAAAGAGATGATGCGGCTTACCTTGAGTCAATGTTTATTACCCATCCACTCTTATAGTGATTTAGGGAGGAAAAACTGGGGGATGTCGATTATGATACTTTACGTGCTCAATTATCCACAGGACATACTCCTGATGGACATTCGTAAGGTGGGGAGCATGTCGTTATTTTTGGAGGGTGCCTAGTTGTACCCATGGCATTGTGGGAGGAGGTTCTGGGGGAGTTTCATACACCCCCATTGGCAGTATATCCTGGAGTGGTGAAAATTTACCAGGACCTCTGAGGTTAGTTCTAGTGGATCAGAATAAATAAGGTAGTGACAGAGTTTGTTTCTCGATGCCTTAAATGCCAGTAGGTGAAGGCCGAGCACCAGGTTCCAATGGGATTAGCTCACCCCATGGAAGTTCCAGAATGGAAGTGGGATGGAATATCTATGGACTTCATGATTGGTTTACCATGAACATCTAGGGGAAACGATTCCATCTGGGTTATTGTTGACCAACTCACAAATTCGGTCACTTCATAGCTATTAGGGAGAAAATTTCAGTAGAGAACTTGGGACACCTCTATGTGTGGGAGATAGTTTAGCTTCATGGAATCCCCTTGATGATATTCTTAGATCATGATTCTCGTTTCACATCCCAATTGTGGAAGGTATTACAGGAGTCATTTGGGGCTCATCTATGCTTGAGCACAATGTTCCATCCCCAAACAGATGGTCAGATGGAGAGAACCATTTAGGCTTTGGAGGATGGTTGTGGGCCTGTATCTTGGACTTTGGTCATACTTGGGAGGACTACATACAACTGGTGGAGTTTACATACAACAATATCTACCACTCCAACATTAATATGGCACCATTTGGGGATTTATATGGGTGACCCTTTAGGTCACCGCTTTTCTAGACCGACCTAGGAGAGTTAGTACTCATGAGTCCAAAGTTGGTATGAGCTACCCCTGAGAAGGTGAAGATCATCTAGGAGTAGATGAATAATGCACAGAGTGGGAAGAAGTATTATGATAAAAAACGATGGAGACCTCTGGAGTTTGAGGAGGGAGGCCATGTCTTCATTCAGGTCTCACCTTGATAAGGGTTGGGGAGATTTGGTCGAGGTGGCATGTTTTCATCGAGGTTCATCAACCCTTTCCAAATACTACATAGAGTTTGTGAGGAGGTGTACCACCTAGCTCTACCACTGTAGATGCACTGGGTATATTATGTTTTCCATGTATCACAGCTGAGGAGGTATGTGCAAGATCAGTCACACGTCATTGACTGTAGAAAGATCGATATCGAGGATGGAGCAACATTTGATAAGTACCCAGTGGAGATTGAGGATCGACGGGAGAGGATCCTTTGTGGGTGAGAGATTACCCTGGTGTGTGTTCAGTGGCAGCACAAGAATCTTTAGGAGAGCACATGGGATCAGGAGGCATAGATTTTTTTGCATTACCCGCATTTGTTTGAGTAGCCTTTTGTTTTGGATTTTCGGGAATGTAAATCCCTAAGGTGGGGAGAATGTAGTGTCCTGAATTTTCTGTGTATTATTTTTAAATATTAAATGGAATTATTTTGAGACTAGTATTTGCAATGGCACGTGATTCCGAGGTCTCAAGTGCCTGAAATAAATGTTTGAAATAAATTAAAATTTTAAATAGTATGCACGAATGTTTTTCTTGAAATAGTGGAATATATTTTAAATGAGTGCCCAGATCAAAAATTTGAGGGCATCGCTGCGTTCAGAGCAGTGAATTTATCGTAGGAGAGGCCTAACATTGATCGGAAAAGTTCAGCTGAAAAGGTTGATTTTTTGAATATTTCAAAGGAAATAAAATAAATCAATGATTTATTTTATTTTTAAGCTTTTAATGATGCAACAATGTGTTTTATGGTTTTAAATAACTAGGAACTCGGGGTTAGGCTCATAATCCTAGAAAAATCCCCAAAATCCTTTCAAGCTTTGGAGAGGAGCCACCCTATTGGAGAACTCTTGACGAACGATGACAGACAGTCAACCTGAGGATCATTACATATCAAGGTCATAGGATCTCATTGATGACTACAGTGAACTCACTCTTCATCGAAAATCAAGGAAGGGGTTTTTATTTCAAATTCCTTCTTTTCCCCATTCTTTGATTTGATGACGAACACAGATCAGCCTACGAATAGGTTGACCTGCAGTTCGATCATTCACAAAGGAGGGTTCAAGTTGTAGGAATTTTGGGATGATTATGTTTATGGTCATTATTATCCTTGGTTGTTATCTTGATCCTTCTAATGATAATGGATCAACACCGTAACGAGCAACAACAGAGGTTTGTTCCTTGTTTGTTTATGAATTTTCTTCTCCCGACCTCATGTGTTCTTCACGTTCTTCATGGGGTTATGAACAATAGATCGTTGTGCATCCATATCATAGTGCAAAGATCTAAAATCATAGATCTGACATTGTGACAACCTAGTAGAGGTGCGACGATGATGGTGGCGGATGAATCGACACGATTTGGGAGAAATTGTTCTTTGAACGTTCTTCATGCAGATGATCGAAACGCGTTTTTGGGGGAGATTGAACACCCAAAACCCCTCGAAATTCTGATGACAAGCCGGGCCAACCTCGGATCCTAACTTTCAAGGAAAACGAATGGTTGGATCAAGAATTGAAAGGGTAGCTGAGGCGCGGTGATAAAGAACGTCATTTCTGAAAAAATGCAATGAACACGACGTGTTCTTCGAAGAACACGGTGTATGGGACCGACTCAGTGGAGGCTAGGGTTCCACTCTACAGGAATTGATGACACGGAGTGTGATCCTGATCACATGGCATGTGGGTCCCTATGCAGGACTCGACATGTATCTAAGATGATACATGGACACGGGGTGGAGTACACGGCATGTACCCCACTAAACGGTTAGACTAGGCCGATTATGCGGGTTACCCCATGTATTGGTACATAGTTTTGCAGACACAGGTTGAAATCATGTATAGGTAAATGTCCAACATACATGGAGTGTCCCTTGGATAATAAGACATGGCATGTTACTCTTCTACACACCATATATATCGATTTCTACGCGACATGTTTTTTAACACTAGCAATTGCACATGAGAAGTACTCAGGGTCAAGGGACACGATGTGTAGAACTCTTACACTATAACACCTCAAGATTTCATAGTACGTTATCTCTTTAAAGTAATTCAATAGCTTGTGTTATACGTAACACTGAGTTTGAGCCCACCACGACTTACCAAACTAGCCGTTCAAAAAGCAGTTATGAATAGTATTAACTGAATTTTGAATACTCCATATAATTTTAACATCCATATCATGTGTTTATTATACATAATATAAGATCAAATTAAAATTTTCAGATAAAAGAAGTATTTTTCAAAAAATGAAATTTTACCGCCTATTAATGGCGATCCCTTTTTAAATCCAATATTTGACACTTCTATATATTAAATTTGACAAAATAAACTTATTATTTAGAAGAGGGATATAAAAAATTTAGTTTGGATAAATTTTTGGTGTTTTTTTGATAACTTTCATATTTTGATGAATAGTGAATGATACAAAATTTTAATTGGAAACAAATTTTTTAATCAAAATAATTTATAGTGTTAAATTATACATTTGAATGGTTTTGAAGTATAATTGGATTATATTTTTATCATTTAATATAATATATATCATTATAAGTAATTTTACATTTAAATTGGACATAAACACATGTCAATCTTTTGATATTTTTTACTTTTTAAAAACCCGCTTTCTGGTTTTGACAACGAGAATTAATTTTAAATTAATTAATGAAACTTATATGTTTTTAATTTGGTAAAATAACTTAATTTTTTAATTTTTAATATCAAAATTATCTTATGGTGAATTTTTGGTATTTTCTGAAAACTTTCAATTTTTGATGAATAGTGAAAAATGCTACTTTATTGTTTAAAACAGACTTTTATTTAAATAATAATTATATTTTATTTAAATTTATTTTAAAGTCCAATTAGATACAAAATACATATATTATTCCAATTTAACTAATTAGAGTAATTTTATAATAAGATTAGATATATAAAATTTTATTGAACTTTTAACGTCTTTTACCCACCTTCTAGGAACATTTGTAAATTTTCATAAAACATAATTTTACCACTTTTGTGAATTGAATTTCAAAAACCTGAGAGACATGGTCGACATCATTAAGTAAAATTTGGTTCAATAAGATGAAAACAATTTTTGGTGAATAGTAACTTTTGAATTTTATTTACCACAGTTAATAGTAAATAGGGTAATTAAAGGAAGAAATGATACTATAATTACCCCAACACATGTCCTAATTCTATTGGATAAGTGTTTTTAGACCAAAATAAACATTAGGAATAAAATATGACCCTTTTTTATCCACTTGGATTAGATTAAGACATTTATTATTATTTTATTTAAAGAACAGTTAAAAGTGATAAATCCAAATTTTAATAACTAAAACATTTTTAAAATAGGGTTATACATAAGATAATTTTGACTATAAATATTCATTATAAATATAAAATTATTTATTATATCATGGTATTTTATTTATAATTTTTAGATATTAAATAATTAAATTTATTTATGACACAATGATGATGTAGTAATTACTTTTTCAATGAAAGATTAAAATAATTGATATTATAAATATCAAAATAAATGTTAATTGAGACTTTTTATGCCATCCAAAAATTTTCTAGGTGAATATGAAATGTTATGGTTTCTTTAATATATTTTTTTCTAAGTAATAAACTTCTTATAACTTTCACAAAAAACAAATACTAAATAGTGTCAAAATTGACATAAATGATTTTTAAAACAATACTATATTATTAAATGATATAATATTCATAAAAATATAAGATTAATAAGAATAACTTATATAATGATAGATATGTCATTAATTAACAACTTGAGGTTTTCTTTTAATTTTACAGTAAGTTTATTAACCATGTAATATAAAAATACAAGAAGACATGGTAAAAGTTAAACTATTTAACTAAGACTAAGAGATAAGGTTAATATGGTAACCTAAACTTGTCTAAAACCTATTGGTTGAGAATTTTTAGACCCATACCCACCTTATCCTAGAAATCAATACATTTTTATCCGTTATAAAATGAAAATGATTATATAATAAAATAATATTCAAGATTTTCCTAAAGTTCCCCTCACCTCTCTTATAAAAAGGTACTTCTCCTACTCTCAAATTCACACCTCCAAAGCCATTTTTCTCAGCCAAAAACTACTAAAAAATTCTCCCAACTAACCTCAATTCAATCTATAGGCATTAATTTGATCAAAAATCCAACCTAAGGAGCCCTTTTGATCAAATCAAAAGGAATCACCCGAAGAAGAGGTAATTATTTCATCACCTCTTTCAAAGTTCTTTTCTTATTCCACTTCCTCTTTATTTATTTTTTCCATAAAAAAATAATAACTCCAATACCTTATACATACTGTGAAGTTATTATTAATATGGTATAACCATATTCATTATTCTATCCATATTATGAAGGAAAAAGTCACCATACGTGTGTACATACGACTTACCGTCTCCACGTCGTGGTGTAGTTTGTTATTCAACACTTCATTATTTGGATGGGTATAATAATGAGTATAATTGATGTAAATAATAAATATAACATGTTAATTTTTCTATATAATTAATATAATATCCAATTACATACCATTTTATCATTAAGAAAATGATATCGTTGCCCGTGCGTACGTACGGCTTACCGTCTCCACGACATGATGAGATTCATTTCCAGATTCGCCATTAAATGATGATTATAAAAATATATATTATTAATAAGTATGTAATATGTGAAATAATAATCCTACTGGATATATATATATATGTGTGTGTGTATTTATGTATTTATGTATGTATATATGTATGTATGTATGTATGTATGTATTTACATATATCTCAATCACTTACTTCCATTCAATAAGATAAGAAAACAGAAACAACATCCATGCGTACGTACGGACTACCGTCTCCATGAATGGTGTTTCCATTTCATATATCTATATATTATACATATTTATATTCTGAATATATATTATATATAAATCATGTTTTATATTCTATAAATGTTTAAATCATGATCTAAGTGATACGATCAAGAATAACAAGTTAAAACACATACGATAAAGAAAGTGATTATTACCCGAAATGTTACTTTAACATTGAAATTATTATTAATGGGCAGTATAAAGTCATAAATGAATCATGTATGATATAATGAATATCAATATGGTTTTATTATAATTTAATAACATACTATGGTCATTATAAAAGAGGTTAAATGTACCCTCGACTAAAGGAAAGTACAAGGTAAGGGTTAATTCCTCAATCTCATTATTATCCGATATTGTTTATGTGTAAGTATTTTTTGGGAAATATTTATCATCCATGTCCATGTATCATAAAAATGTTTTCAAAAGGAATCCTTTATGTTTTATGGAAGGTACTATTTAACTATATCATCATTTAAATGTTTTAAAGATTTATTTTTATAAATCTTTTTAATTAATGTCCATTTTTTAAAAATTATTTCGAGGATTTATTTATATGGGAAGGATTGTTTTAAAATTTTAATTCTTTTAAAATAGTTTCAAAGTGGTATGGGACAATTTTATTCGAAAATGTCTTTTAAATGACTTCCTTTATAAATGTGTGACTTTTAAATGATTTCATAAAAAGTGATATTTCTCTCAAAGAGTTTTACTGATCATTTTAAACTATGTCAAGATCCTTTAATGGATATTATTATTGATTGAGATTGATTTATTATAAATAAAATACTCCATATTATATTGAATGAGTTATGATATGTTTGAATATGGATGTGCTATTTTTATACCATTTATGGTTTATGGTAAAAGTATTGACATTTCTTATCCTAGTTTTAATATGAATGTTTATGTTATGTTTCAACATTTTCATATGAGTAATTAATTGGACTTAGTAAGTGATGGGTGGAGCTCAATATAGCTCCTATATGCATCAGTAGGTCTCATGATACAAACTAGTGTCTTGGCACAAGGCCTTGAAAAAAAATTATTTGTAGTCTTGGAACGAGGCCTTGACTATGTGGTTATGATGTCCGGAATTATGCATTCCCTCATTATGAAATTAGTTATTACATGTGATTATTTGACTAGCAGAATATCCATGTGCGTATTTATATGGAAATGTTTGATTTATTTTTTTCCTTATTACGTTCAAGATTATGTTTAAAAGGATTTTTTAATTACACATCTTGCCTTAAAATTTTATTATTTTCGCTATATTATTTACCCTTACTGAGCATTTGCGCTCACCTCTTTCTATGTATTATTTTTCCTAGGATGAAAAGAAGTATATTTTGACTGAATTGCCGGGATAAGCTAAGGGATATGATTATGTTCAAAGGATACACAATGTTGTTGTTTTTAAATTTATAATGTAATGTAAAACTCATGTATGTATCTAGTACTTCCAAGGATACTAAACTGATTGGTCCTTCTAGACTTGATTCCTTGTAATCATGCCAATGTATTAAAATGATGTACCGACTTTGGGTATATAGGGTTGGGGAATTGTAGTTGGTATTAGAGGAATTTTATTACAAACCTTGGAAACTAGATTTAGATAAACTCTGATTAGAGAACATTACCCTAAGATAGAATTTGAGGATTAGTATAGAAGAACATCCAAAACTTTTGGTAGTGTAAATATTATGTGGGTTTTCCAAGCAAATACATCCCTATCTAGATACAAACAGGTAGAGGTGGCTCTGTAATATATGTACCTAGGAGTAAAAACTCTGACAAGGAGTTTTGGGCTTGACCTGGAGTATTTTGGTACATGACAATGGACCTTTCTGCACTCTTGGTATTTACACTCCCGAGGGATATGATTAGGATAATTCACATTTTCTTTACAAAACATTATGAATGATTTATGAGTAAATACTTCCTCAAAGGAAACATTTTTATTATTATGGATTATATGCAAAAACTTTTCAATTTACATTATATATTTTTCAAGTTTAGAATTATGCATTGTGATTCATAAACTAAACTAGTGTATTCCATTTTTTAGAAATGGAACCCAGTAGAAGGAATGAGAACTCTAGAAATATGCATGATCCAAAGAGTAAGAAGGATCATATATTTCATGGTGTTAATCCAACATTTTGAATGGAAATAGTGTCCTATGTATTCTCATCATATGAAGAAATATTATCATGTGTTAATAATATAAGTAAAGAATTCTAATAATCCTATGGATTTTAATGGAAGCAAGAGGAGAAAAGGATGGTAGAGAGAAAGATGGATAAAGAGAAGAAGTAAAAGAATGATTTTCTCGTATGTGATAACTGTGGAAAGATTCACCTTGGTAAATGATTAAAGGGAATGGGAGTTTGTTATAAGTGTGTAGAGAAAGGACACCAATTACGTGATTGAAATGATAAGAAAAAGGTTTCAAATGTACAATGATTCATCTTCAAGGAGTTGGGACACTACACAAATCAATGTCCCAATCATCATAGTATACCCCAAATGATGCTATTGGATAATAATCAAGTTATGATACTACCATAGATGAAGATGAATGATTAGTGTTCTTATGTTGTTATTAAAGAATTATGTCATTTGAGTATTGTATTAATGATGTACAAGTTATAAGAATTATAGAGTATATAAGGATTTTACTACAGTACTATTTCATTAAGGACTTGATATTATATGGTACTAATAAAAGTGACTCAACAACAAGTTGAAATTTTTGGAAAATACATGGTTTAAGGAAAGATAAACCTTAATATGGTCTTAATACCAAGTTAGTGATTTTGGAATAAGATATGGTTGATTTGGATAAATTATATTGGATATTCCTGACTACTTTGGAAATGATTAATGGTTTGTTTATTGAATCATTGTTAGAGTATTAAAAATTTATGGATATAAGGAATATATCTAGTATGCAATAAGGAATAAGGGATCATGAATGTAACCAATAAGGTTTTATGGTAATTCAGGATGTTACCATGTTTTAAGAGAATACATTATGAAGGTATTCACATGTTATTATGTGGAAAAAAGAGATCTTCATTATGTTATGTTGACCTTACTTATAAATTTTTGGAATATGAGTTTGGACACAAGTATTTTGGATAAGTCTAAAGGTTGGAGTGGATTAAGTTTTACATTGGATACTACTGTTTAAGGTTAAAACATTTCTTAAGATTATTTTTGGATTGTTATAAAAAGGACAATCTGGAGGTTGGGCGACAACCCGTCGCGTCCGGCAAGGCCGCAATACTTGAACCTGCAACTGAAGGGCGACAAGGGTACATCACCTACCACTAGCCGACATGATGTCCTAGTTTGTATAATGTATTTTTTTAAATAGTATGGCAGATGAATTAAAAATTAATTTTCTTGAAACCCTATATGATTAGGTTTAATATAATATTTTTGAGTTCTACTATCTTTTGGAGAGAAATATGAGTTTGTGGTAGAAATTAGTTGATGGATGGAACTATACTTGTCAAGTATTATTATTTTTATTATTATATGAAGAAATTAATTCTTAAACATTAGCAAAAGAATATAAAAACCAAAAATGTGTTATCCTAATACCTTATGTTTTGTTGAACCGATGATATTTTAAATCATCATAGATTTAAAGATTTGAGGCCATCAATTTTCCATTTATTTTTCACTTATTTGTGATTAATGAACTCAATCCATCCCTATAAATATTTAAACTTTTCCTTAAATTATGTGTCTATAATCACCACCAATTTTCTCTTATTTGAACCCCTAATTTTGTGGTGACATTTTCATTTCCCTTTCCCTCTTTTTAAGACTAAATTTTATTAACCCTATTTTCGATGTGGGTTTTCCACAAAGGTATTTTCTATTTTAAACCTTTTATTTTTGAAGAAAAATCTTAAATTGTGAGGATGAAATTTATTTAAGGAGTGGAGAATGTGACACCCCAAGATTTCATAGTACGTTATCTATTTAAAGTAATTCAATAGTTTGTGATATACGCAACACTGAGTTCGAGCGCACCACGACTTACCAAACTAGCCGTTCAAAAAGCAGTAATGAATGGTATTAACTTCATTTTGAATACTCTATATAATTTTAACAACAATATTATGTGTTTCTTAAACATAATATAAGAACAAATTCAATTTTTCAGATAAAAAAAGTATTTTTCAAAAAATGAAATTTTACCGCCTATTAATGGTGACCCATTTTTAAATCCATTATTTGAAACTTTAATATATTAAATTTGAAAAAAAACTTCTTCTTTAGAAGTGGGACATAAAAATTTAGTTTGGATAAATTTTTGGTGTTTTTCTGAGAAGTTTCATATTTTGATGAATAGTGAAACATACTATATTTTAATTGAAAACAACTTTTTTAATAAAAATTATTTATAGTGTTAAATTATACATTTGAATGGTTTTAAAGTATAATTAGATTATATTTTTATCATTTAATATAATTCAGGTCATTATAAGTAATTTTACATTTAAATTGGACATAAACACATGTCAATCTTTTGATATTTTTTACTTTTTAAAAACCCACTTTCTGGTTTTGACAACAGGAATTAATTTTAAATTAATTAATTCAACTTATATGTTTTTAATTTAGTAAAATATACTTAATTTTTGAATTTGGAATAACAAAATTATCTTAGGGTGAATTTTTGGTATTTTTCTGAAAACTTTCAATTGTTGATGAATAGTGAAAAACACTGCGTTATTGTTTAAAACTGACTTTTATTTAAATAATAATTATTTTTTATTTAAATTTATTTTAAATTCCAAATAGATACATAATACCTATATTAGTCCAATTTAATTCATCAGAGTCAGTTTATAATAATATTAGATATATAAAATTTTATTGAACTTTTAACGTCTTTTACCCACCTTCTAGGCACATTTGCAAATTTTCATAAAAAGTAATTTTACTACTTCTATAAATTGAATTGCAAAAAATTTAGAGACACGGTCGACATCAGTATGTAAAATTTGGTTCAATAAGATAAAAATAATTTTTGGTGAATAGTAACTTTTGAATTTTATTTACCATGGTTAAAATTAAATAGGATAATTAAAGGTAAAAGTGATTTTATAATTATCCCAACATGTGTTCTAATTCTATAGAATAAGTTTTTTTCACCCAAAATAAACCCTAGGAATAAAATATGACCCTTTTTTATCCACTTGGATTAGATTAGGACATTTATTATTATTTTATTTAAAGAAGAGTTAAAAGTGTTAAATTCAAATTTTAATAACTAAAACACTTTTAATATATGGTTATACATAAGATATGTAACGCCCCGACCCCAGCTACCCAGAGTCGGTGCATTATTACATAACATTGGCATGATCACAAGAAAGATCAAATCTCGAAAGACCGATTGGTTTAGTAGCCTTGGAAACACTAGATATATTCATAAGTTTTACATTACATCATAAAATGAAAAACTACTACAACAACATAATGTCTCCATAATCCACACTACTATCCCCTCATAATATCCCTGCAGGTCATTCATAATTTACTTCTTCACATCCTGGGGAAAAATAAAACATAGAAAAGGGGTGAGCTCA
The DNA here is from genome assembly GCA_963277665.1 of Viscum album. NCBI lineage: Eukaryota > Viridiplantae > Streptophyta > Magnoliopsida > Santalales > Viscaceae > Viscum > Viscum album. The sequence goes on from OY728135.1 coordinate 1,761,637,233, forward strand.
AATGCCCAGTAAGGATAACAATATAGCGGAAACTTTCATAAATAAGAATAAACATTTAAGGCAATGCATTACTAAAACAAAAGCCTTTTAAAATTGAACTTCAACATGGTATGGCAAAAGTAAAATGAAATAATGCCATTTACTTATTCACATGGATATTCTACTAATCGAATAATCACATGCAAAAATCAATAACCACTTTCATAATGTTGGAATGCATAATGCTAAACGTTAATTTCTTTGTCTAGGCCTCATCCCAAGACCTATGGGTTACTTCTAACCGGAACCCAACCCGGAGTGCCTCTAATAACCGGACACCAACCCGGAGTGCCTCTAATAACCGGACACCAACCCGGAGGGCATACTTTTACCAGTCCCTAACCTAGAGGGCTTACTTTAACCAGTCCCCAACCTGGAGGGCTTACTTTTACCAGTCCCCAACCTGGAGGGCTTACTTTTACCGGTCCCCAACCCGGAACATACTTGTTTAGCACATTCATCTGAAGAAAAGTTTGAAATATAACATAAACATTCGGATTAAAACTAGCATACGAAATGTCAATAGTTTCACCATAAACTATGAATGGTATAAAATAGCACATCCACAGTCAAACATATCACAAAACCTTCAATACAATATAGAAGTTTTGTATTATAATAAATCAACTTCAAATAAGCGTAAAATCCATTAAAGGATGTTGACATAGATGAAATCAAAACACTTTTTAGATAAATATCTCTTTCTATTTTTGAAATCATTTAAGAGCCATATAAAATAAAACATTTTCTTGAAAATATTCTTGTAAGCTTGTAAGGAAAGCTTTGACGATTTTATAACGGCGGAAAATAACCGCACCTGCCGTATAAGTAAAAAAAACATTCTTATCTTAATTCTGTCGAAAAGGTTAAAAAGGACCTTGTTTCGAAAACGACGGAAAGATTCCTTTATAAACCTTTTACAAAAAGTCAAACAAGGGTATAAATGAATTTAACCCATATTCTTGTAAATAATAAATATGTTTTGAAATACATTTCGAAGAAACATGGATGTGGATGATAAAGAGATCCCAGTAGATTATTACGTATAATACAACCTCGGATAATGAAGAGATTGTGAAATAACCCTTACCTTGTACTTTTCCTTGGTTGTGGTAGGTTAACCTCCTGTATAATGTTGAAATAATTGTTATTAAATTATACAAGAATCATATACATTAATATGATGTCATATATGATCTTTTAATATTGATTTGATAATAATATCTTAGTATTATCGTTGTTTCGGGTGTTAACTTACTTGTTTTCTTTCATATGTTTTGTTACGTAAGACATGTTTGTAAAGGATAGGTTGTATATTATTCATATCCAGAATGATATCAAGTCCTTAAACATCATTTTTAAATCATAAAATGATAATTACGCTTTAATGGTTACGATGGAGAATGAATCTCATCGCGTTCGTGGAGACGGTAGTCCGTACGTACGCACGAGCGACAATATCATTCTTTTGATATTAAAATAATATATAAATGGATGGTATATCATATATACAGAATCATTAACATGTTATATTTATTATTTACATGAGTTACACATCATTATTATACCCATCCAAATAATATTATATTGAATAACAATTACACCACGACGTGGAGACGGTAAGCCGTACGTACGCACGTATGGTGACATGTTATTCAAAGGGTGGATAGAATACTGAATATGATTGTACCATATTTATAATAACATCACAGTATATGTGAGATACTGGAGTTATTATTTCAGAATGTTAAGAACAAAGGAAGAAGAAGTGGAAGAAGAAATGAACTTAGAAAAGGGTGGTGAAATCATTACCTCTTCTTCGGGTTCTTCCTTTTGATTTGATCAAAAGGGATCCTTAGGTTGGATTTCTGATCAAACTAAGGCCTCTAGGTTGTATTGAGGGATGTTGGGAGAGTATTTGGGCAGAGTTTGGCCGAACCAAAAGGCTTTGAAGGTGTGAAGAAATGAGAAGGAGGAGTGCCCTTTTATAAGAGGGGTGAGTGGCACCTTTGGAAAAGCTAGAAATATTAATTTATAATAAATTCATATTCGATTTCTAAAGGCTCCAAAGTTGACTATTCAAATGATGAGGTGGGGATAGGTCGAAAGCAACTCATCCAATAGAATTTAGACAGGTTTGGGTACTTATATTAACCTTATCTTTAAGTATTAACTCTAAGTTAATTAGTTTCACTTTTACAATGTCTCTTTGTATTTTATATATTATGGTTAATAAACTTACTATATACATCCAAGAGACCCCCAAGTGGTCCATTAATGATTAACCTATCATGATATAAGTCTCTTGGCCGAACCTTAGATTTTTAGGAATTTAATATCAATTAATAATATAATATTTGTTTTAAGAATTCTTTTATGTCAATTTTGACACTATTCATTAGTTGATTTTTTGTGAAAATCATAAAAGATTTATTACTTCGAACAAAGTAAATTAAATCAATCCTAATATATCATATTATCCTAGAAAATTAGTTTAATTCATTAAAAGTTTCATATTATATTTATTTGGGTATTTATAATATCACTTATTTTAATTTTTCACTATTATAGTAATTACTGCATCATCATTGTGTCATAAATAAAATAAATTATTTAATGTCTAAAAATTATAAGTAAAATATCATTATGTAGGAAATCTTTTTAGCTTTCTAATGAATATTTATAATCGAAAATCCAACATGTATAACCCTATGTAAAAATTGTTCTTCTAAAAGATGTAATCTTATGCCATTTTTATTTTTATTTTAACTTTATTAATATAAAGTGTCCCTACCACATACAAGTGGCTCCAAGGGGTCCCCAAATTGACCCAAGGATGCCCATGGTCGGGTATGTGTCCACCAATAAGGTTAGGACACGTTTTAGGGTAATTTTGTATTATTATAATATTATTTTTTTAACCCTTATTTACCGGATTTACCCTTTAACCATGGTAAATAAAATATTTACCACAGTAACTATTCAAAATGTCTAAAAATAAAAGTTACCTATTTACACAATTTGAACATCCTGATTCCAAATATGGAATCCATTTTCCTAAATTCAAAACACAGAAGTGGCAGAAATTAATTTAAAATTAATTCCCGCTGTTAAAACAAAAAGCGTGTTTTTAAGAGATAATAACTATCAAAAGATTGACACTTGTTTATGTTCGGTTTAATTGTAAAATTATGTCCAATGACCAAAATTATATTAAATGGTAAAAATATATTCTAAATATACTTTAAAACCACTCAAATTCATAATTTATCACTAGTAATTAATTTGATTAAAAAAGTTGTTTTTAATTAAAATTTAGTAATTTTCACTATTCATCAAAATATGAAAGTTATCCGAAATGTACCAAAATTTCACCCTAGGCTAAATTCGATATTCCGAATCCAAAACTGAAGTCCATTTTCAAATATAAAATATATATAATTTCAAAAAGTAGGTATTACTATTCATAACGGCTAGTTTGATTAGTTATGGTGTGTTAGAACTCGGTGTTGCGTACAACACACGCTATCACATTATTCAAAGAGAAGCGTACCATAGAAGCTTGGGGTGTTACATTCTCCCCTCCTTCAAATAATTGCGTCCTCGCAATTTCTAGGGTATTGCTGCATAAAAAGACTCGGGTGGTTCTTCATCATAAGTTCCTCGGGTTCCCACGTTGCCTCTTCCATCTTATGATTTCTCCACAAAACTTTTACCAGACGCGTCGTCCGGTTTCTCAGTACTTGTTCTCTTGTATCAAGAATCCTGACGGGCTCTTCACAATAAGACAGATCCGGTTCCAGTTCTAATTCCTCATAGGTGAGTACATGCGTTGGGTCAGGCATGTATTTTCTCAACAGAGATACGTGGAACACATCGTGAACTTTGGAGAGACTTGGCGGCATTGCCAATCGGTAAGCTACAGCCCCAATTCGTTCTAGAATTTCGAAAGGTCCGATGTACCTGGGACTCAATTTACCTTTCTTACCAAAACGTATGACTCCCTTCCACGGAGATACCTTCAGGAAAACATGATCACCGACTTGAAATTCCAAATCCTTCCTTCGATTATCGGCATAGCTCTTCTGCCTACTTTGAGCTGCTTTAATGTGATTTTGGATTACCTTCACCTTTTCCACTGTTTCCTCCACCAGTTCTGGGCCTACAAGTTTTCTTTCACCAACGTCATCCCAACAGGTTGGTGTACGACATCTCTTTCCGTATAACGCTTCATATGGTGCCATCTGAATACTCGAATGGAAGCTATTGTTATAGGAAAATTCTACTAGTGGTAAATATTGATCCCACATACCCTGAAAATCAAGTGAGCAAGATCTCAACATGTCTTCTAAGGTCTGAATAGTCCGTTCTGATTGTCCGTCTGTCTGAGGGTGGTAAGAAGTGCTCAAATGAAGTTCAGTATCCAGGGATTTCTGAAGACTTTTCCAAAATCTTGAAGTAAAACGGGGATCACGATCAGAAACAATCGATAGGGGTACTCCATGAAGTCTCACAACTTCATTAATGTATAGTCTTTCTAGACGTTCCAGGGGTAGATCTTCTCTTATAGCAAGAAAATGTGCTGACTTGGTAAAACTATCAACAATAACCCATATTGCATCGTTCCTTCTAGGAGTCTTTGGTAGCCCCATGACAAAGTCCATCGTAATATTGTCCCATTTCCACTCCGGTATGGGAAGAGGTTGCATGACTCCTCCAGGCTGTTGCCTTCCAGCTTTCACTTGTTGACAAACCATACATCTTGACACAAAATCAGCAATCTCCCTCTTCATGTTGTCCCACCAAAAATGTTCCTTCAAATCTCTATACATTTTGGTGCTCCCAGGGTGTATAGAGAAATTGGAACTATGAGCATCATCCAACAATTCCCTTTTCAGATCAGGTAAATCGGGAACACAAAGTCTCTTCCCGAATTTCAAAATTCCATCTTCATACACAAAGTCTCTCAATCTCCCATCATTCACAGCTTTAATCTTCTTTTGGAATTCTTTATCATTGGTCTGAGAACTCTTAATCCTTTCTAGTAAAGATGGTTTGGCAACCATTTGAAAAAGCATTGATGTTTCACCTTCCCTGGTTATTCCCATGTCCATCTTCTCTAGATCCATGAAAATTGGATCCCTTTCAATTCTCATATTGTTCAAAACTCCATGGTCTTTTCTACTCAAAGCATCTGCCACCTTGTTTGCCTTCCCCGGGTGGTAGTGTATCATACAATCATAATCCTTGAGTAATTCAAGCCATCTCCTTTGCCTCATGTTGAGTTCTTTTTGTGAGAAAATATACTTCAAACTCTTGTGATCAGTATAAATCTCACATTTTTCACCATAGAGGTAGTGTCTCCATATCTTCAAAGCAAAGATCACTGCTGCTAACTCGAGATCATGAGTAGGATAGTTTTGTTCATGAATTTTCAACTGTCGTGATGCATAGGCAATAACTCTATCATTCTGCATAAGGACACAGCCAAGTACTTTCTTTGATGCATCACTATAAATAACGAACCCATCATTCCCCGATGGTAGAGTCAATATAGGAGCATTGACTAATCTTCTCTTCAGTTCTTCGAAACATTCTTCACACTCTTTTGTCCAAACAAATTTAACCCCTTTACGTGTGAGCTTCGTTAATGGGTTTTCCAATCGGGCAAAATTCTGGACGAAACGTCGATAATAACCTGCCAAACCAATAAAACTACGTACCTCAGTTATACTCGTAGGTGCTGGCCATTCTTGGATTGCCTTGGTCTTAGAAGGATCAACAGAGATTCCATCTTTAGAGACAATATGGCCAAGAAAAGAAATCTCCTGAAGCCAGAATTCACACTTGCTAAACTTTCCATATAATTCATGCCTCCTCAGAGTCTTCAAGATAATGCGCAAGTGATTTTCATGATCTTCATAGGTTTTGGAGTATACCAATATATCATCAATAAATACTACCACAAATTCATCGAGATACTCCTTGAAAACTCTATTCATCAGATCCATGAATACAGAGGGTGCATTGGTCAATCCAAACGGCATTACAGTAAACTCGTAATGCCCGTACCTGGTTCGAAATGCTGTTTTCGGAATGTCTTCCTTCTTCACACACAACTGATGGTATCCAGATCGAAGGTCAATCTTTGAAAAGTATTGAGCTCCATGCAGTTGGTCAAATAAATCATCAATACGAGGTAGGGGATACTTGTTCTTTATCGTTATAGCATTGATCTCCCTGTAGTCAATACATAACCTCATAGATCCATCTTTCTTTTTAACAAAAAGAACAGGGGCTCCCCATGGAGAAACACTAGGGCGAATAAATCCCTTATTACTCAATTCCTCTAGTTGTTTCTTTAGTTCGACTAACTCTACAGTGGCCATTCTATAAGGGGTCTTCGATATAGGCCTTGATCCAGGAATCAAATCAATAGAAAACTCAACTTCTCGTTCTGGAGGATGTCCAGGTAAATCTTCCGGAAATACATCTACAAATTCTTTCACAACAGGTACATCCTCTATTTGAACATTCCTTTCCTCACCGATAGTTACTTCATTCTCTTCCTCCCCAATAATTGAATTAAGTTGAGCTACTGGGGGTGGGTCTAAATAAGAATTAGGTGGTGACGATTCTGCTCTAAAAATAAGGTGCTCCTTATCATTATCATCATGAATCGTAACCTCTTTCTTCTTATAATAAATCTTCGCATCATAGTCCGAAAGCCAGTCCATACCGAGGATTATATCAAACTCAATCATAGGTATGACGATGAAATCAGCAGATAAAGAAAATTTATGTGCTCTAATGGGGACTGATTCACAAAACTTTGTTGCAACGATACTTCCCTTAGGAGTTTTAACTGACAACTCCCTTATTAAATCAAATTGGAAATATCTAATTTTCTTAGCAAACTGGGAAGATATGAAACAATGCGATGATCCAGAATCAAATAATGCATTTACTAAACTTGAGGAAACCATTAAATTACCTGCCACCACGTCTTTCGGAGTTTCTACCTCAGCAGTAGTGATAGCATAAGCCTGGCCTTGATCCCTTGGCCTTTTCTGAGGTAAGTTCTCCTGACGCTTAGGACATGCATTTGCATAATGCCCCATCTCCCTGCAATTGTAGCACTGAACATTGGTAGCTTCCTTCTTCCCCTTGCAATCATGAGCTTGGTGGCCTTTTTCACCACACTTGTAACAGACTCCCATTCCCTTCAGGCAAGCACCGGGGTGTTTCTTCCCGCACTTACCACAAGATGGATATTCAACCTTTCCCTTATTCCCCTTATTTCCATTCCCAGATTGATCAGCAGGTCTCTTCTTCTCTTGCTTTGCTTTAAAGTCATAAGACTTAGAGAATTCCTTTTCGGTCTTGATAGCACATGAGACAATGTCTTCGTACGATGAAAAGGATTGTGAGACTAATGCTCGACGGAGAAATGGTTTTAACCCATCAAAGAAACGATCAATCTTACTTCTTGGGTTGCGAATATAATCACCAGCGTACCTCGCTAACCTTGTAAAGTTAGCCTCATACTTTGTGACATTATCATCCTCCTTTTGTCTCAGACTCAGAAATTGACTTTCCATATCTGCTCGATGGTCGCGAGGAAAGTATTTTTCTAAAAACAGATCTTTGAACTCCCTCCATTCCATGTTTGATACTTCATCATCTTCCTTCATGTTTTGAATCAATGACCACCATTGATCAGCATCTCCAGTGAGGCGGTAAACTGCCATGGTAACTTTTTCCATTTCACTACTCCCCAAAGCCTGAAATATTTTCTCTAGGGAAAATATCCATTGCTCAGCTACTAAGGGATTTGTACTCCCATTGAACGTTGGTGGTTGTTGTCTCATGAATCGATCTAACATTGATCCTCCACGCTGCGGATCAGGGTGCTCCATACGGGTAAGGTTATTATTCATAACCTGAGTAAGTTGTCCCAGTATGGTGATTAGCTGATCGGCACCAGTTGCATCACCAGCCCCACTATAATTATCTTGAGCAGGAGGGCAATCCCTACATGGAGTGCGCGCATTGATACGGTTTCCATTTCTTCCACTAGGCGCCATTTCTAAACAATGGCATAAACTAGATCAGTTTATGAATCAAAATACATAATCCCATACTTATAAAACACTTAACATAAATTGAACTATTTATGGATATAATCCATAATCATAAAAATGTTTTTCTTTGAGGAAGTATATACTCATAAACCCTTCATAATGATTTGTAAAGATAATGAGAGTTATCCTAAGCATATCCCCCGGGAGTGTCGTAACCAAGAGTGCAGCAAGGCCCGTTGTCGTGCACCAGTTCCCGTTCGAGTCTAGCTCAAAGCGGTGTTTTCGGGTTTTACCCCTAGGTACATCTGTGCCAGAGCCGCCTCTACCTGCTCGTATCCAGACAGGGATGTATTTCTCGGAAAACTCACAAAATCTCTACAATACCAAAATTCTAGGAAGTTCTTCTATACTAATCCTCAAAGTTCATCTTAGGTCTACGTGCTCTAATCAGAGTTTATCTAAATCTAGCTTCCAAGGTTTGTACTAAACTTCCTCTGATACCAACTGTAACGCCCCGACCCCAGCTACCCAGAGTCGGTGCATTATTACATAACATTGGCATGATCACAAGAAAGATCAAATCTCGAAATACCGATTGGTTTAGTAGCCTTGGAAACACTAGATATATTCATAAGTTTTACATTACATCATAAAATGAAAAACTACTACAACAACATAATGTCTCCATAATCCACACTACTATCCCCTCATAATATCCCTGCAGGTCATTCATAATTTACTTCTTCACATCCTGGGGAAAAATAAAACATAGAAAAGGGGTGAGCTCAAATGCCCAGTAAGGATAACAATATAGCGGAAACTTTCATAAATAAGAATAAACATTTAAGGCAATGCATTACTAAAACAAAAGCCTTTTAAAATTGAACTTCAACATGGTATGGCAAAAGTAAAATGAAATAATGCCATTTACTTATTCACATGGATATTCTACTAATCGAATAATCACATGCAAAAATCAATAACCACTTTCATAATGTTGGAATGCATAATGCTAAACGTTAATTTCTTTGTCTAGGCCTCATCCCAAGACCTATGGGTTACTTCTAACCGGAACCCAACCCGGAGTGCCTCTAATAACCGGACACCAATCCGGAGTGCCTCTAATAACCGGACACCAACCCGGAGTGCCTCTAATAACCGGACACCAACCCGGAGTGCCTCTAATAACCGGACACCAACCCGGAGGGCATACTTTTACCAGTCCCTAACCTGGAGGGCATACTTTAACCAGTCCCCAACCTGGAGGGCTTACTTTTACCAGTCCCCAACCTGGAGGGCTTACTTTTACCGGTCCCCAACCCGGAACATACTTGTTTAGCACATTCATCTGAAGAAAAGTTTGAAATATAACATAAACATTCGGATTAAAACTAGCATACGAAATGTCAATAGTTTCACCATAAACTATGAATGGTATAAAATAGCACATCCACAGTCAAACATATCACAAAACCTTCAATACAATATAGAAGTTTTGTATTATAATAAATCAACTTCAAATAAGCGTAAAATCCATTAAAGGATGTTGACATAGATGAAATCAAAACACTTTTTAGATAAATATCTCTTTCTATTTTTGAAATCATTTAAGAGCCATATAAAATAAAAAAATTTCTTGAAAATATTCTTGTAAGCTTGTAAGGAAAGCTTTGACGATTTTATAACGGCGGAAAATAACCGCACCCGCCGTATAAGTAAAAAAAACATTCTTATCTTAATTCTGTCGAAAAGGTTAAAAAGGACCTTGTTTCGAAAACGACGGAAAGATTCCTTTATAAACCTTTTAAAAAAAGTCAAACAAGGGTATAAATGAATTTAACCCATATTCTTGTAAATAATAAATATGTTTTGAAATACATTTCGAAGAAACATGGATGTGGATGATAAAGAGATCCCAGTAGATTATTACGTATAATACAACCTCGGATAATGAAGAGATTGTGAAATAACCCTTACCTTGTACTTTTCCTTGGTTGTGGTAGGTTAACCTCCTGTATAATGGTGAAATAATTGTTATTAAATTATACAAGAATCATATACATTAATATGATGTCATATATGATCTTTTAATATTGATTTGATAATAATATCTTAGTATTATCGTTGTTTCGGGTGTTAACTTACTTGTTTTCTTTCATATGTTTTGTTACGTAAGACATGTTTGTAAAGGATAGGTTGTATATTATTCATATCCAGAATGATATCAAGTCCTTAGACATCATTTTTAAATCATAAAATGATAATTACGCTTTAATGGTTACGATGGAGAATGAATCTCATCGCGTTCGTGGAGACGGTAGTCCGTACGTACGCACGAGCGACAATATCATTCTTTTGATATTAAAATAATATATAAATGGATGGTATATCATATATACAGAATCATTAACATGTTATATTTATTATTTACATGAGTTACACATCATTATTATACCCATCCAAATAATATTATATTGAATAACAATTACACCACGACGTGGAGACGGTAAGCCGTACGTACGCACGTATGGTGACATGTTATTCAAAGGGTGGATAGAATACTGAATATGATTGTACCATATTTATAATAACATCACAGTATATGTGAGATACTGGAGTTATTATTTCAGAATGGTAAGAACAAAGGAAGAAGAAGTGGAAGAAGAAATGAACTTAGAAAAGGGTGGTGAAATCATTACCTCTTCTTCGGGTTCTTCCTTTTGATTTGATCAAAAGGGCTCCTTAGGTTGGATTTCTGATCAAACTAAGGCCTCTAGGTTGTATTGAGGGATGTTGGGAGAGTATTTGGGCAGAGTTTGGCCGAACAAAAAGGCTTTGAAGGTGTGAAGAAATGAGAAGGAGGAGTGCCCTTTTATAAGAGGGGTGAGGGGCACCTTTGGAAAAGCTAGAAATATTAATTTATAATAAATTCATATTCGGTTTCTAAAGGCTCCAAAGTTGACTATTCAAATGATGAGGTGGGGATAGGTCGAAATCAACTCATCCAATAGAATTTAGACAGGTTTGGGTACTTATATTAACCTTATCTTTAAGTATTAACTCTAAGTTAATTAGTTTCACTTTTACAATGTCTCTTTGTATTTTATATATTATGGTTAATAAACTTACTATATACATCCAAGAGACCCCCAAGTGGTCCATTAATGATTAAACTATCATGATATAAGTCTCTTGGCCGAACCTTAGATTTTTAGGATTTTAATATCAATTAATAATATAATATTTGTTTTAAGAATTCTTTTATGTCAATTTTGACACTATTCATTAGTTGATTTTTGTGAAACTCATAAAAGATTTATTACTTCAAACAAAGTCAATTAAATCAATCCTAATATATCATATTATCCTAGAAAATTAGTTTAATTCATTAAAAGTTTCATATTATATTTATTTGGGTATTTATAATATCACTTATTTTAATTTTTCACTATTATAGTAATTACTGCATCATCATTGTGTCATAAATAAAATAAATTATTTAATGTCTAAAAATTATAAGTAAAATATCATTATGTAGGAAATCTTTTTAGCTTTCTAATGAATATTTATAATCGAAAATCCAACATGTATAACCCTATGTAAAAATTGTTCTTCTAAAAGATGTAATCTTATGCCATTTTTATTTTTATTTTAACTTTATTAATATAAAGTGTCCCTACCACATACAAGTGGCTCCAAGGGGTCCCCAAATTGACCCAAGGATGCCCATGGTCGGGTATGTGTCCACCAATAAGGTTAGGACACGTTTTAGGGTAATTTTTTATTATTATAATATTATTTTTTTAACCCTTATTTACCGGATTTACCCTTTAACCATGGTAAATAAAATATTTACCACAGTAACTATTCAAAATGTCTAAAAATAAAAGTTACCTATTTACACAATTTGAACATCCTGATTCCAAATATGGAATCCATTTTCCTAAATTCAAAACACAGAAGTGGCAGAAATTAATTTAAAATTAATTCCCGCTGTTAAAACAAAAAGCGTGTTTTAAGAGATAATAACTATCAAAAGATTGACACTTGTTTATGTTCGGTTTAATTGTAAAATTATGTCCAATGACCAAAATTATATTAAATGGTAAAAATATATTCTAAATATACTTTAAAACCACTCAAATTCATAATTTATCACTAGTAATTAATTTGATTAAAAAAGTTGTTTTTAATTAAAATTTAGTAATTTTCACTATTCATCAAAATATGAAAGTTATCCGAAATGTACCAAAATTTCACCCTAGGCTAAATTCGATATTCCGAATCCAAAACTGAAGTCCATTTTCAAATATAAAATATATATAATTTCAAAAAGTAGGTATTACTATTCATAACGGCTAGTTTGATTAGTTATGGTGTGTTAGAACTCGGTGTTGCGTACAACACACGCTATCACATTATTCAAAGAGAAGCGTACCATAGAAGCTTGGGGTGTTACAAGATAATTTTGACTATAAATATTCATTAGAAATATAAAAATATTTCCTATATCATTTTATTTTATTTATAATTTTTAGAGATTAAATAATTAAATTTATTTATGACACAATGATGATGCACTAATTACTTTATCAATCAAATATTAAAATAATTGATATTATAAATATCAAAATAAATGTAAATTGAGACTTTTTATACCATACAATAATTTTATAGGTGAATATTAAATTTTAGGGTTTATTTAATATTTTTTTGAAGTAATCAACTCTTTATGACTTTCACAAAAAAAATACTAAATAGTTTCAAAATTCACATAAATGAGTTTTTAAAACAAATACTATATTATTAAATGATATAATATTCCTAAAAATATAGGATTAGGACAAAGGACTTATATAATTATATATATTTCATTAATTAACCACTTTAGGTTATATTGGCATTTTATAGTAAGTTTATTAACCATGTAATATAAAAATACAAGAAGACGTGGTAAAAGTTAAACTATTTAACTAAGAGTTAAATCTAAAAGACAAGGTTAATATGGTAACCTAAACTTGTCTAAAACCTATTGGTTGAGAATTGTTTGACCCATCCCCACCTTATCCTCTAAATAAATCCATTTTGGACCATTATAAATCAAAACTGATTTTATAATAAAATAATATTTCAAGCTTTTCTTAAAGTGCCCCTCACCTCTCTTATAAAAGGGTACTTCCCCTTCTCTCAAATTTACACCTCAAAATCCATATGTATCAGCCAAACCCTACTCAAAAATCCTCCCAACTACCCTCACTTAAACCTAGAGGTATTAATTTGATCATAAAGCGAACCTAAGGATCCCTTTTGATCAAATCAAAAAGAAGCATCTCAAGAAGAGGTAATTATTTCACCACCTCTTTCAGAGTTCTTTTCTTCTTCCACTTCCTCTTTCTTTGTTGTTTACATAAAAAAAATAATAACTCCAGTATTTTCTACATACTATGATGTTATTATAAATATGTTACAACCATATTCATTATTCTATCCATCTTATGAATGACAAAGTCACCATTTGTGCGTACGTACGGCTTACCGTCTAAACGTCATGGTGTAGTTTGTTATTCAACACTTCATTATTTGGATGGGTATAATAATTAGTATAACTGATTTAAATAATAAATATAACATATTAATGTTTCTATATAATTAATATACCATCCAATTCCATACCATTGTATCATTAAGGAAATGATATTGTTTCTCGTGCGTACGCACGACTTACCGTCTCCACGACATGATGAGATTCATTTCCACATTCACCACTAAACAATGATTATAAAAATATATATTATTAATAAGTATGTAATATATGAAATAATAATTCTACTTTATATATATATGTGTGTGTATTTACATATATCTCAATCACTTACTTCCATTCAATACAATAAGAAAACGGAAACAACGTCCATGTGTACGTACGGACTACCGTCTCCATAAATGGTGTTTCCATTTAATATATCTATCTATTATACATATTTATATTCAGAATATATATGATATATAAATCATGTTTTATATTCTTTAAATATTTAAATCGTGATCTAAGTGATACGATCAATAATAACAAGTTAAAACACATACGATAAAGAAAGCGATTATTACCTGAAATGTCACTTTAACATAGAAATTATTATTAATGGAAACTATAAAGTCATAAATGAATCATGTATGATATAATAAATATGAATATGGTTCTGGTATAATTTAATAACATACTATGGTCATTATATAGGAGGTTAAATGTATCCTCTACTAAAGGAAAGTACAAGTTAAGGGTTAATTCCTCAATCTCATGATTATCTAATATTGTTTATGTGTAAGTATTTTCTGGGAAATATTTATCATCCATTTCCATGTATCATTTTTTTTTCAAAAGGAATATTTTAAGTTTTATGGAAGGTTCTATTTAACTATATCATCATTTAAATGTTTTAAAGATTTATTTTTCTAAATATTTTTAATTAATGTCCATGTTTTCAAAATGATTTTAAGGATTTATTTATATAGACATGATTGTTTTAAAATGTTAATTCCTTTCAAAAAGTTTCAAAGTGGTATGGGAAACTTTTATTCAAAAATATATTTTAAATGAATTCCTTTATAAATGTGAGACTTTTAAATGATTTCACAAAAAGCTATATTTCTCTCAAAGAGTTTTACTGATCATTTTCAACTATGTCAACATCCTTTACTGAATATTATTCTTAATTGAGGTTGATTTATTATAAATAAAATCCTACATATTGTATTGAATGATTTATGATATGTTTGTCTATGGATGTGCTATTTTTATACCATTCATGGTTTATGGTTAAATTATTGATATTTCGTATGCTAGTTTTAATACGAATGTTTATGTTATGTTTCAACATTTTCATATAAGAAATGCATTGGACTTAGTAAGTGATGGGTGGAGCCCGATATATCTCCTCAATGCATCGGTAGGTCACATAAGATAAACTAGTGTCTTAGAATAAGGCATTGAAAAAAAAAATTATTTGTAGTCTTGGCACGAGGTCTTGACTATGTGGTTATGATGTCCAGAATTATGCATTCCCTCATTATGAAATTAGTTATTACATGTGATTATTCGACTAGTATAATATCTATGTTCATGTTTATATGGAAATGTTTGATTTATTTTTTTCCATATTATGTTCAAGATTATGTTTAAAGGGATTTTTTTATTACAAATCTTACCTTAAAAGTTTATAGTTTCCTCTATATTAATTACCCTTACAGAGCATCTGAGCTCACCCCTTTCTATGTTTTATTTTTCCTAAGATATGAAGAATTATATTATGACTCACTTTTAGGGATAATATCAGGGATATGAGTGTGTTCAAAGGATACATAATGTTGTTGTTTTTCATTTTATAATGTAATGTAAAACTCATGTATGTATCTATTACTTCCAAGGCTACAAAACTAATTGGTCCGTCGGGAATTAATTTCTTATAATCATGCTAATGTATTAAAATAATGCACCGAATTTGGTCTTCTAGGTTTAGAGAATTACATACACATTGTGTACTCCCTTATACATGTCTTGATCTCCTTTTACACCATACCTTGGACAATTTTCATTTGGGTTAGTGCCCCCTTTTCTCATTCCTCTAAAGTTCAAGTATCGTTTTCATCCATAGGAGTATGATCCCTTCAGTAGGACTTTATGGATAGATTTAGAGTCCCTCTAAGAGGACCTAAGATAGATCCTCTACCCATTCTTGGCCCTAGGTAGAGTCAGGTTTCGATGTGACCAATCCTACAGAATGTTGATCCTCTACTTAGTAGGTGAATCCGGATGAGTCATGGTATACTCCAAGGCCTAGGTAGTGATACTCATCTTTGTATCATGATCTTTTTGCACTCAATAGTGTGTTCTCCTAGAATGAGTTTATTTGTTCTCTCTTCAGATCTATTAGTGAATTTATCTCTCTCATGACACTTCCTGATGAACAGTACTTCTTTGATGGATGTCATCAGGTCTATTAGACTCGTGGAGTGAGTTATCTTGGACGTGAACTTTGTGGAATCATCAAAATGTATCCCTATCATGGGTATGCAGTTGTTGTGACTTAACTCTAGTCTACGGGTCTAGGTTTCAATTATATTTGGATCTTTCTATTGTTATATGTTTTGTAGACATATACAGTGTAGAGCTTATTGTACCTTTACATTGTTTCTTGCTTTGTGGTTTTTGGGGTCCCCTACTGAGTATTGTTACACTCACCCCTACACAGTTTTTTCCCACATGTGTCATATATTATGAATAAGAATGACCTTTTGACAGAGAACAGGCTAGATCAGGACCGGACCAAGCTTTGTGAGCTTCCTTACAGGCCGAGATGTTCCTATGACTATGAGCAGTAGTCCCAGTACCTATTTCTTACTACAGGTTGAACCTTGTAGTTTGTTGAATATTTATTTTGGTGGGATTTTATTCTATCCCAGTTTACTTTCCTAACTTTACATTCCATTGTACTTTATTTGTTGAGTTAGAGTGTATGCATGAATTTCTTCCTTAGTGGTTTTTTTACATTTTAGCATTTATGGGCTTGGATATGTGTTTCTGTGTATAGGTACTTAGAAAATGAATCCCATGTTAGTAATATGTCTACTCAGTGTTAGTCACCAGCCCTTGGCCTATTGAAGGCGGGCTTGGGGAGTCATGGCAAGGGCCCCATTGGGACGGGTCATGACATATATGTTGGATACATCATTGTTTGACTATTTGAAATAAACTCATCGTTTCACCATGTCCATGGAATTTAGGATGACAGTTATATTTCAATAAAAGGGTTGAGATATCAACTTCCATAAATATTAAAGGGAAAAATCCTTTCTTGACTTATCCATTAATAACATTCAATTCGTGACACACCCAACATACTCTACTTCCCACCAATATATGGCGTGATGGTTTTTGTCAAAAAATCTAAGTGCGTGGGTCATGACATGTATTAATGATAATATTAAAGTCTAAGGACCATTACACATACTCGTAGATAGGAATATTTGATGACACTAAAACAAGAAAAATTCCAACTGGTGGGTCTGTTCTCATAATCTCCCATTTTAGAGATTACCAAGTGCAAAATTCATGAGAAGAAGTCTCATATGATTACGAGTAATCACACGTGATGGTCTCTATACTATGTATCACATCATAGTATATTATCCAACCACAGAACTATATTTAGAATATTATCATAGCACTTTAAGGTTCTTAGCATAGTAGGGAACTACTGTGACCTTATCAATGCAACAAATACTCTGGGACATTATTACATTATGGTCATTCAGAAAAATGAACAATATATAATAAGATTTGTTACATTATCGTCATGCAGAACAATGAAAAATATGTAATAAGATGTTTAATTTAATATTTAACACATAAAATATTTATGTAATCAAAGTAAAAATAGTTGGTTCCACTTCAATGGTGGTGCGGTGGTGAAGGTTAGTGGTGAAAAAACACCGTTCCTTGGGAGGTTTAGGGTTCGAATCCTGGGAGTTCATTTTCAGGGTGAGCCTCTCTCCTAATATCCATCCATATTGTTAGGTCTTCCAGTCTCGAATGGGCATGAAAAATGAGGCATGACCCACTATACTGATGAATTTCTATGACGAACCACTGCTGATTGGGTCGTTACCCTCCAGGATACTCTTCCATCTTGGATAGAAATGACTCCTTCCTCGACTGGGGATCTACCCCAGAGCAGTGAACTCTTTTTGGGGGAGGGGGGTTTTATATGTGGAGGGTTCTAAAATGCCACACATGGTAATTTCCTTTAGATAAAGGTAATGTACAAATAGTTGGTTCTAGGAGACCAACTCTAACAAAATCCCAATTGTACTAGAGCCAACTACCTATGACTTTCAGTCCGCTAGACCTCACATGATAATCATGGTTCTGTTAAGTCAAGTAATTAGTAAAGGGGTTTTCCACATTTTCTTTATAAAAATACTTATCACTGCAACTTCATCTATCTAATAAAAATACGTTAAGAGATGATACTTCCAAAGTATGTGTTTTGTCCGCTGATGTTGGATCTTTTTGTGAGATCCACCGCTACAGTATTATCACAGTGTGATAGTATCTTTACTACTAGGTACCAAATCAAGATCTAGGATGAAATTGTGCATCCAAACTGCTTATTTAGCTGCCTCAAAAGCTATAATATACTCAGAATCTATTGTAGAATCTGCAACCATATCTTACTTTAAGCTCTTCCAGCTCATAGAACCTCAATTCAAAGTGAAGATGTATCCCATTTGGGACTTCATGTCATCTTGATCAATCTGGAAACTAGCATCTGCATATCCTATGATGACAAGTTCCTCTTCTCCATAAACCAGGAACATATCCATAGTACACCTCAGATACTTAAGGTTAGTCTTGACTGCCATCCAATAGCGGTCACCTGGATCAACTTGATATCTTCCTACCACACTTAATGCATAGGGAACATCTATACTAGTACATATCATAACATATATGATTGATCCAATCACTGATGTATATGGAATCCTTACCATTCTATTTCTTTCCTCATGGTTATGGGGACACATTTTCTTGAAAAGATGAATTCCATGTGATACTGGAAACAATATCCTCTTGGATTATTCCATACTAAATCACTTCAGTATCTTGTCAATGTATGTACTTT
Source organism: Viscum album (assembly GCA_963277665.1). Lineage (NCBI taxonomy): Eukaryota > Viridiplantae > Streptophyta > Magnoliopsida > Santalales > Viscaceae > Viscum > Viscum album. The sequence continues at coordinate 1,761,656,038 of OY728135.1, forward strand.
GACTTAGTCCAAGAAACCTATTAGATCTATCATGATGGATCTTGATCCCAAGAATATATATTGCCTCGCCCAATTATTTCATGGAAAATAATTTATTCAACCATTCCTTAACAAACTGTAAGACTGGTATTTCATTTCCAATAAGTAATATGTCATCAACATATACTATTAAGAAAATGAATGTACTCCCACTAAACTTTTTGTAAACACAAGTCTCACATTCGATCTTTATAAAACCAAATTCCATTATGGCTTCATCAAAATGAATGTTCCATGACCTGGATGTTTACTTTAATCCATAAATGGATTTTTGCAACTTGAATATCTTATCAGCATCCTTTCAAGTCACAAACCCTTCAGGTTGTGTCATATAGACATCTTCCTAAAGGTTCCTATTAAGTAAGGCCATTTTGACATCCATTTTCCAAATCTCATAGTCATGGTAATCCAAAATTTCAAGTAGTATTCTGATGGGTTTCAACATTGAAACTTGTAAAAAGGTTTCATCATAGTCAATACCTTGATTCTATTTAAACCCTTTTACAACCAGTCGTGCCTTATAGGTACTAACTTGTCCTTCCATGTCTAGTTTCTTCTTGAATACCCATTTTCAATCAACATGATTTATATCCACTAAAGTATCTACCAAAATCTATACTTTGTTTTGGTACATAGAATCCATTTTAGAATTCAGGGCTTTTTGCCACTTTGAAACATTTATGCCACTTACTACTTCCTTGTAGGTTAGAGGATCATTATTATTAACTAATAATTATTCAACATACTTGGTAACTAGAAAACCATACCATTCTGGTTCTCTAACCTATTTTGTACTCCTACGCAATTCTTGTGTCTCTGGAATAGTTTCTTCTTCCATAAGGCTTTGTGGAATCTGATCTTGTACTAACTCTTGTGTGCCTTGAGCCTCGACTTCATCGAATTTTATCTCGCTCCCACTATCTCTTTTGGATATGTGCTCCCTCTCAAGTTATATGGTGTGTCTTTCCACTATAACTTTTTTTTAGGGGTCGTATAGGTAATATACCATTGTTTCCATTAGGCATCCTATAAAGGTACACATTGTGCCTCGAGGTGAAAGTTTGTTATCTGAAGAGGCCTTAACAAACTCTTCTCTTTCCCACACATGTAAATTTGATAACATGGTTTTTCATCCACTCTAAAATTTGTATGGAATACCATTTATTGATTTTATTGTTACTTGGTTTAGTATGTGTGTCATTTTTTGTAATGTATATCTCCAAAAGGATAATGAATGACTTTCATGACTCATCATTGATCTCACCATGTCCAATAAGGTGTGGTTCCTCCTTTCACTTAAACCATTCCACTTAGGCGTGTAAGGAGGGGTGAGTTTGCATAGGATCGCAAACTCCCATAAATAATCATTGAATTCTTGATTAAGATATTCTCTAGCTTAGTTTGAGCGGAGTTTCTTAATCTTCCTACCAAGATGTTTCTCAACTTCATTTTTGCATTCCATGAATTTTTCAAAATAATACGACTTATAGCTCATTAATTAAATATATCCATATATACTAAAATAATCGGTAATAGTTATGATGTATGAATAACCACCCCTTGCTTCAGTAGGAAATGGTCTACACACATTGGTATGAACTAATTCAATAAACTCTTTATCCCTTACACTTTTCCCATTAAATATGTCTTTTTTCATTTTTCTGTGTAAACATGTGTGATATACGCCAAGTGGTTTTAGTTTGAAAGAATATAAATATCCATCTTGATGTAATTTTTTCAAGAATTTTTCATTTACATGACCTAGCCGGTGATGCCAAATTTTGGTGTGGTATGAGTTATGTGAAGTAACTTTATTATCAATTTCCATTACTTGGTTCATGTAATCCAACATGCAAAGGATGTTATAAAAATGTGTCTTACCATAAAAAATGCTATCTTTATAAAAGAAACAACATTTATTTTCAAATTTAAAAATGAATCCATCTATATCTAGTATGGATAAAAAAAAATTAGTGACTGGAGGCACATAATAACAACCCTTTATACCCAAGATCATATTGGTCGACAATTTGAGGTGGTAGTCCCCAATAGATACAACAACAAGTTTAGCTCTGTCAGGTACTCGTAGATCTACCTCCTCTTGGTTAATTTTTTTAAATATAATTGGTTCCTGTATTTGAATACATATGTGAGCACCACAAGGTTTATATAATACCCAATTTTTAGAAATAGATAAATTTCACTTGATAACAAATGCACCTGAAGCTTACCCTTGCTTCTTTAACTGAGTGTAGTTTTTCTTCCAGTGGCCCTTCTTGCCACTTGTGAAATAGACAGCATCCAATTCTCTTACTTCCCCTTTGATCTTCTTCTTACGTGAAGAAGCTTTGGGCTTAAATTTATTTTCTTTCCCTTTCTGTTTTTTCACCGTAAGGATAGAAGGATTTTCTTGCTTCATGTCTTTATCTACTTGGAGAAGGAGGATAAGAAGATCTAGTAGAGACTTCTCAATGTTGTCCATATTAAAATTTACAAGAAAAATGGAGAATCTATGAGGGAGTGATGCTAGAATGAGATCAATGACTAGTTATTGAGGGATTTTTAAACCCTAGAACCTCAAGGTGCTCAATATAGCCAATGAGGTTGACTACGTGAGGACCAGCTAGGGAACCCTCTCTAAGAATACTCTAAAATAGAACCTTGGAAATATCAAACCATTCCTGTCTAGATCTCTCTTGGTAAAGACCACGGAGGTGATCAAGCATGCTATATACATCCATGTTTTTAAGAGACTTCATCAGTTCACTAGACATATATGAAAGTATTAAACATTGAATTTCAACCATGTTGTTCATATGTTTTTCATAGACTACAAACTCTTCATCACCCACCTATTGAGTAGGCGGATTAGGCATTTAGGATTCTAACATGTAAGATTTTCATTCATGGCATAGAACAACATGAAGGCATCTAAACCACTCATGAAAGTTACTACTAGTGAGAAAATTGTCTTTAACCAGTATTGATCATAGGGATAGTGAGCTTGTCATTTTATTCTACAATTAAAAGAGCAGATTATTAGTACATTGATTGATTATAGATTTTGTGAGAAATAATTAATTGATTTTATTAAATCTCCTACTATTTTATTAAGTCCCAATATCCCTCACCATTGAACTTGGAATGTATAGTTACTAGGACATTCTAGTGGAAAGGATCAATATTTCCCTTTGCATAACCCAAATAAGGGTTGGTCAATATATTTTGAAGGTATTTAGGTAGGCCAGTCATTGCCAACTATAGGCTTGCAGCTCCTTGATCCGTTGAGTGGACTCCCCAATCCAGAAATCCTGACTTAGATTTTCTCAACACTTGCCTCCAAATTACACCATGTATAGAAAGGGTTACTCCTATTTTTGTAAAATGGTTAAGTCAACCCGAAACTTTCATAATAACCCCCCTTATAAAAGTAAGTGTCTCAACAAGGGTTGGCCAAACACATAGTTCTATTGAGTTTTGTTCCTAATCAAGTAACATAAGGCTTAGTCTGACTTAATATTATATTGAGGAACTTTATTTTATTATGCATAAATTTTTATCTTATTTTATACTTTACATGTCTTTTTAATATTTCAGTGGATGTTTACTTAATTATTTAACCATATTTGGACAAAACATTTATGAATAATCAATTTTATTTAAATTATATCTTTACATATTAATTTATTCATTTATGTTATCATGGTCTTGCATCAATAAATATAATTTTAATACATTAGATATAAAATAAATAAATAAATAAATGACCTGATTATGAGCTTATCTAATGGTTTATTTAATGAACAGATATTAAATCAACCTATGACCTAGGGGAAATAACTCCTTATGGAAGACTTTGCATGATCTAAAACATTCCACATGTCCACCTATGTATCACTAAGTTGGTGTTATCATGGTTCCATCTTAAACCATCCTCACACAACTTCGGATGCTCCATTAATTACAAATATTTATTACTCACATACAGGTGAGGGGAACCAAAGGATTGGTTAAAGGGAATTATATAAATATCCTTGGACATGTAGATCCTACATAATAGTGGAGGGAGGGATGGCTCGTATGCCATATTTTAATTTAATATTAAATAATTGAAAAACCATGCAATAGATTTAATTAAAAAAATTCCAACACATACATAGGTCTTGGCCAAGCTCATGAATGGTCACAAAAGAAACGAATACACAAATTTAAATGGTTAGAATTCATTTCATTATTCATTATTTTATTATTTAAGATAAACACACTTGCATTAATTAATTAATTAATTAATTAATTAATTCTATTTCATCTTAATGATAATATAGCCTTATTTAGAGATACCTATCATTAATTTCATTCATGGAAAATAAACGGTAGAACTGATAATGACATATTAATTACAATAAATTAATTGAGCATTTAAAATTATTTAAATCCATTATTAAATTTTCAAACACAAAATGATGTGCTAATCAATAAAATAAGGTTTTAATGTTGCAATTTTAAATTTAATGTAATTTAAATTTTTTCCATTAATGGGAGACTACACAATGTGTACATGTAGCTACATGTCATGTACCTCTGTTGTTGTATATCCAAGTCACATGTTTAGGGATTTGGTGTGTTGAATTTTCTAGACTACATGGTGTTTACATGCCAATTACACACCCTATATCTGCTTTTCGTGTGCCAGGTTGGCCTAGTCAACACGCAGTGTGTGATAAAATCACCAAATGTAATTAATTACTCAATTCATCTAAATACATTGTGCATGGGCATACAACGTGTGATCTGTCCACACATCGTGTAACCCAGTTTTACCAGCCAATTATTTGGAACTTCTCAATAGAATATCTAGTCATTCTTCATTTGTTCTTAAACCTTTAAGAAAATGAAACACCGAACATACATGATTAATATGTCGATAACATGTTAATTCAAATTAGATTAAAGAACGAATAATATGAAATAAAATCTAACCAAAATTGTGCATGGATCAATAATCAAATAAATGATTTTAAATTTAAGCATGACCACTCTGATACCACTTGTTGGTTCTCAGCATAGTGGAAGCATGTGATATTGGGTGATATATTATAATTTCTTTTAATAATTGTTTCCTGAAACCAAGATCAAGGATCTTGCATGTCAAATTTATAATTAATTTATTTAATATCTGAAGAAATAAATACCTAGACTTAGTAACCTTCTTCTTTGATGATTGTTGATCGTCTGAAATGGACCTTCTGGATTTTCTTCGTTGCACTTACGAGGATCCAAGTGTAGAATCCATCTAGAAGTGATCTACACATGCTTTAATGGTCTCCGATCAATGTCACTCATTCTCTGTGTGTAAGCACGGTGAATCGAATGTATTACATTGTTCTTTATTGATCACTCATTCTTTGGTCTTGAAGAAATTACCTCTTGGGTTTATCATTCTTGAGAGTGAGAGAGAAGGAGGAGTTAAGAGATAATTTTTTGTGACCAACAATTCTCTATTCCAAACATGGAATTGGTTTCAATTAATTACGCAATAGATGTAGCTGTCTATTTATAGAGATAAGATTTCAGTTACAAAATTTAATTGAATAAAAACCATTAAATATAATTATAACCATTAATTAAATCTCATGCCACATAATAATAATAACATTATTATTATTTTGTGGTGCGTTAACTTTCTCAAAGTGGATAAATAATATTTACCGACTCTTAAATAATTATTTTATCACCATACATGGTCTTTACTACTACAATAAAGGCCATTAGAGATTGCAAAAAGCGGTCGCAATAGGCCTTTAGAGACCGCCTGGAAACATCTTTGGGCGATCGCTGTTTCTTCGTCAGTAAAGAGTAGTAGTGACCTCCAATGGTGGTCGCTAAAGCCTCTATCGATATACAGCAAATTTGCACTGTATGGATGACCGGTGGACTCAGGCAGTGGTGATGAGGGATGGAGAAGCTTCGACTGCTGGTAATGGAGGATCTACGGTGGCCAGAGGGATGTGTGGTAAGTTGATGGTGATTGTGGATGGTGGTACGATGATGTGGGGGGTGACGGGGGTCACCTACGAGGGGGTACAGTGAAGTGGGGGCCAACAAAGGCGGTGGAAGGGGTGACCAGATGAGGCGGTGCGTTGGCTGGGGAAACTGTGGGTGGTGGCCTGAAGTTGCAGCGGCAAGGAAGGGAAGTGGAATGACAGGGCAGGAAAAATCCCGCGTTTTTTTAGGCGGTATTAGAGACCACCATTGGCGATCGCTAATAGTATTAATAGCGACCACCAATGGCGGTCTCCTGTGTCCAGGGGCACAGAAACTCAAAATTCTAGTAGTGTTTTTTCCGTTCAAAATCCTCTTTTATTTATTGAACACTCGAATAAATATTTTATTCTCTTAAATAAATATTTTGTTCACAAACTAGCAAATAAATATTTATTAAATATTCAACAAAATAAATTAATATATTTTATTCACAATTTGGTGAATAAATATTTAATTAATTCATGCGATCAATATAACATAAATAAAATTATTCTTCAATCTTGAGAATAATATTTATTCTATTAATGAAATTCAAAAAGAATTTAACTGAGACCACCAGAAACGCTTAGTGTGTGACCCTTTAGGATTATTTCTTATTGGAATTAGGCGGTCTTGCCTAAAGTCCAAGATTAGTATCTAGCAATGGGTCAAGGCACCCAAGAGAAATAATTTAAAGTCACAATGATGAAAACCAAATATGAAATCTCACTATGTAATATAATCTCTTTGTCACATAATCTCATCATGTATGTTGCATGATGGTGTCATCAACCTATATACTTGATACATCATTCTTTGACTATTTGAAATAAACTTTTCATTTCACCATGGACATGAAATTTAGGGTGATAGTTATATTTCAATCAAAGGGAAGAGATATAAACTTCCATAAATATGGAAGGTACAAATCCTTTCTTGAATTATCCATTAATAACGTGTCATTTGTGATGCACCCAGCATACCCTACTTCCCGCCAACATATGGAATGACATTTTTCGTCAACAAATCTAAGTACATGAGTCATGTCATGCATTAATAATAATCTTAAAGTCTAAGGACCATTACACGTGCTCACAAATAGGAATATCCTATGACACCAAAACATACATAATTCCTACTAGTGGGCATGTTCTCATAATCTCCCATCTTGGAGATTACGAAGTGTGAACTTCATGAGAAGAAGTCACACCTGCTTATGAGTACTCACACCTGATGGTCTATATACTATGTGTCCCATCATAGTATGTTATCCAACCACATAACTATATTATGAATATTGTCATAGCACTCCAAGGTTCTCATCATAATGGGGAACTACTATGACCTTATCAATGTGACAAATACTCTAGGACATTATTTCATTATGGTCATGCAGAACAATAAACAATATGTAATAAGATGTTTAATTTAATATTTAATACAACAAATATTCATATAATAAAAGTAAAAATAGTTGGTTATAGGACACAAAATTTAACACCTTTATCGGTGCTTTCAAAAGAATTGATAAAGGTGTTTTTTATCAGCAATTCTATAGACACTGATAAAAGTCTTGGGCTTTTAATATCGCTCCAGTAGTCAGTGCTTATATAGTTCTTATAAAGGCCATTTTTAGTGATGTTAAAGGCCTATTTTGTAGTAGTTCATGATTTTTTAAACTTATGGATTCCATAGATTATTGAAACCATAAATACACTATCATAAAAAAGCATTTATTGAGATTAAACCCTATTCATTACGTCTTGGATTAAATCCTCAACTGTAAGAGTTAGTGTCCTAGAACCAATTGTTTGTACTTTGATTACATGAATATTTAATGTATTTAAATATTAGACTTCTTATTACATGTTTTTTATTGTTCTGCATGACTATAGTGTAATAATGTTCCAGATTATTTGTCGCATTGATAATGTCATAGTAGTTCCCCGCAATGATGAGAACCTTGAAGTGCTATGAAAATATTCTTAAATATAGTTCTGTGGTTGGAGGATATACTATGATGGGACACATAGTATATATATCATCAAGTGAGAGTACTTGTAAGTAGATGATACTTCTTCTTATGAAGTTTTCATTTAGTAATCTCTAAGATGGGAGATTATGAGAAAAGACCCACCAGTAGGAATTCTTCATGTTTTGGTGTCAATGGATATTTCTATCTTCAAGCGTGTGTAATAGTCCTTATACTTTAATATTATCATTAATACATGTCATGACTCACACACTTTGATTTACTGATGAAAACCATCATGCCATATGTTGGAGGGAATTATGGCACATTGGGTGCGTCACGGGTGACATGTTATTAATGGATAAGTCGAGGAAGGATTTGTCCCTTCCATTTATGGAAGTTGATATCTCAACCTTTTGATTGAAATAAAACCATCTCCCTAAATTCCATGGCCATGGTGTAATGATGAGTTTATTTCCAGTATTCAAAGAATGATGTATCAAGCATAAAGTTTGATCACACTATCATGAAACCTGTTTGATGAGATATTATGACAAAGGAATTATATTACACAGTGATCGCTCATATTTGGATGTTGTCGTTGTGACTTTAAGTTCTTTCTCTTGGGTTCCTTGATTAGTTTCTATATAGTAATCTCATACTTTAGGCAATCCTGCCTAATTCCAATGAGAAATAATCCTATAGGGTCACACACCAAGTGATTTTGGTGGTATCGATTAAATTCTATTTGAATTTAATTAATGGAATAAATATTATTCTCAATATCGAGGAATAATTTTATTCAAGTTAAAATGATCAAATAAATTAAATAAATATTTATTCACCGGATTGTGGATAAAATATATTTATTTATTTTATTGAACATTTAATAAATATTTATTTACTAGTTTGTGAATAAAATATTTATTTATGAGAATAGAACTATTATTTGGGTGTTCAATAAATGAAAGTGGAGTTTGAATAGACCAAGACCATGTCCAGGGATAAATTAATTATTTACAAGTTAGTAAATAATATTTATCCAGGTGGCGCAATAAAAATAATAATATTGTTATCATTATGTGGCACGAGATTTTATTTGTGGTTCCGTTTTGTGAAAGTAGGTGCACCACAAATAATGGTGTTGTTATTGTTATTAAGTGGCATGGGTTTTCACTAATGGATATAATTTCATTTAATCATTGTTACGTAATTAAATATTTTAACTGAAACCCGATGTCGATTAATAGATAGGTACATCTATTATGCCAAGGACAAGTGACCCTAGAGAATTGTTAAGCCAAAACCTTTTTCTCTCTTGGATCCTCTCCTCTCTACCTGTCAAGAACAAGAGAATTTCTTCAAGACTGAAGAATGAGCGATCAAGAATGATTGGCGTAAGAAATTCGTTCCGTCATGTTAACACCCATAGAACAAGTGACATTGATCGGAGACCATTTGAGCACGTGTGGATCACCACTAGAAGGATTCTATTTTAGATCCTCACAAGCGCAATGTAGGCAATCCATAAGGGTCATTCTAGAAAATCAACGATCATCAACAAAGAAATTAACAAACCCAGATATTTAATTTCTTCAGAAATTAATAAATTAATTATAAAAATAATGTACAAGATCCTCTTTCAAGGATCTGGCACTTTTATTCTCTTTGTCTAAATCTTTGATTCAAATCTGTGGATACTACCATTCATCATTATATTGATCCTATATTGGTCATTGATTATGGAAAAATAAATGTTAGGCCCCACCCAGCGATGCACTTCCTCTATGTCCAGATTCTTCAACTGGTATCAGAAGGGGGCTCATCATCATTTATAATTATTTAAATAATTCATTAATGATTTATACTTTAATAATTTAGGTATTCAATTCAAGTTTAATCATTCTTGTAATCTTAATTTCAAGATTTTTTCTTCCTCTTTTGTTTCTCGCAGATACAATAGAAATGTTTAATTTTTGGATTAAAATTAAATTGAGGACACTACAACAGAAATTGGCTTTAGCGGTGGTTTTGGGGACCACAGCTAAACCTTTTTTTAAAATGGTTTTGCGGCAGTTTATAATAAACCGCCGTGAAACATTTTTTTTAATGTTGTCGACCCTTCCCCCCCACCCCGACCCCGCTTCTCCCTGCTTCCCCCGCTTCCCCCACGACCTCGACCCCCTATGACCCTGGTGACCTCGCAACCCCGATGACCCCGACCCCCCACGACCCCAACGACCCTGCCACCCCAGCGACCCCGCGACCCCGTGACCCTGGTGACCCAGGCCCCCCGCGACCCCGGCGACCCCAGGTTTCCCCAGGTTTCCCTCTTTCCATATTATTTTCAGTTTTAATTAGTTTTTTGTATGTCATAAGGTAGTTTGAGGTGAATTTTGGTCTTGTGAATACCTCATTGATTTGGGTTTTTTCCACATGAAGGTTGTGTGTGCCTATGATTGAGATTTGTGGAGGTTGGTTCTAGATGGGCTGGGAATGAGAATACATATGAAATCATGCTCACATAACTAATATAAAAATTTATATTATTGAGAACATGAGGGTTTTGATCTTTTTTTGGTTTCTTTCCATCCATCCATCATCATTACCTTTTTCTGTGACATGAAGACCATGAGGTTGAGGTTCTAATTGGACCAAGTTGAGCATTAAAACCTGGGTAAAAAATAAAGGTTGTTATTAATTTGAATTTTTTGTGGGTTTGTTTTTCACTTTATCTTTCAGATTTGGAATATTTAATGGAAGTTAATTTTAGGGATATTATTAGGGTTTGTGGGATTTTGGTGGAATTTAGGTTCTTGGTTGTGTTTTTTCACGAGGTGTATGTTTTGTCTAAATTTCACCATTCTAGATTATCCCTAAATGGTGAAAAGATATATGTTATGCCTCTACCTATTTTATGTTTTGTGTTTCATGTTTATTGTTTTAATATGATTGGAGATGATGAGGAAATTTTATAGAATAGTTTAATCCTCTTAGATGTGTTTTTTGTTTGGATTTAATTATCTCAGATACCCCCAAGTTGTTTTCCCAACAAACCACCTCTTGAAATGAGGTATCATGGGGTTATATCATTTTGAATTTTATACTTATACTAATTACATTCTATGGAAATAATGTGTCATTAGGGGGTTGATTTTTACACCCCATGAAATAATTTTCTTATTTTTTAATGATTTTAATTCTATTTTTTTAGTTTACCCATTTTTTTAGTGATTGAATTCTGGGAGTGGTGTTGTCTAGATAACTTTAACATGCTATGGTCTAGAAGCTCCCTAGGTGTGGTGTCACCTCTAGCTAGTGAAATATATAAAGAACCTTTTAAACATCCATATTATAAGGAATTTTGATGTAGGGGTTTCCCTATATGAAATAGGGGGAGGGTCAACTCGATTTGTGAGGATCCAGAGTGGTGGTTGGTTATAATGGATTCATGGGGGGATAAAACAGGGAGGCTTCTACAGTATCGTTAGCTTCCTACATACATTTTTGAGGGCCAGGGAGACCACCAAACCATGGTTTAGGGTGTGGGGTGGCCAGTCATCATATCCAAAATAGAATGTTAGGTCGGTACGTGTTATGGAGCCTGATAATTACAAGCATCCCAGAATCAGACCACATCGTGGTCAGGTATACCATGACATTGTGATGCCCAGATTAATATTTTAAATGAAATTTTTTTACCCATTCTTCATTGAACCTTATTTTAGCCTTCCCAATCCCTAATTTCCTCACGGACGACTAATGGGGAGCCTTTGAGTAGACACCTCTTCATCCACCTTTATTATTATCCTCTATTCCTTATATTATTAAATATTATTCTAGGTAATACCTCATTTCCACTCCTGTAATATTTATATTATTTTCTCCTCCATGTTTTGGGGATTGTTTGTAAGGGTATCAGGAACCCATAAACTAGCTTTTGAAAATGAAAAAAAAATGATTTGTCGATATGGAGGTGAGTTACATATTGGGGATAGATCTAATGAAGGTATTTTTCTTCTTAGGTATGGGGGATCATTATCTAACTTGATATTTATTATATCATTTAATATGATTCATTCACTAAAACAGAAATTTGCTTTAGCGGCGGTTTTGGGAACCTTCGCTAAACCTTTTTTTTAAATGGTTTTGGGGTGGTTTATAATAAACCGCCGCGAAACATTTTTTTTACGCTGCCGACCCTTCCCCCCCACCCCAACCCCGCTTCTCCCCACTTCCCCCATTTCCCCCGTAACCCCCATCCCCCCGCGACCCCGGTAACCCCGGCGACCCCGGCGACCCAACGCGACCACGGCCCCCCGCGACCCCGGAGACCCCGCGACCCCACGAGTATAGCTTGGATTCTTCTAGATTAATATTATGAACCCCACAATCTTTAAGTCATTTATTTTATCACCTTAAATTTTTTTTGATCCTCATATTGGGGAGGCCTAGTTCACAAGGAATTGTCTTCTTATTAGGTTTCCCTTTATGTATTTTCAACCTAACAGGATTTCTTCCATTTTTCAATTCCGAATGCTTAAATTAGATTAGGTTAGCGTCATATCCAGTTAGTGGAGACTCAATTTTTACCCAGTTTTCTCTTTAAAATTGTTCACCATGATGAGTTGTGTGTCTATTTACTTATATACTTTTAGTTTATGCAATTTTTACCGATATAGATTATTTTTAAGGTTAAAAAAAATTGACCCAGGTGCACATTGTTTAAGTTTATGATGTGTGGACTGTAAGTTGGGGTAGCCTACATGAAGAGACGTTTCAAGTTAACCTGATAAGAATTGGTAAAATATGGTATCATGAATATGGATGATCTCATAATTAATTATAACTTAATAAAACTAATCATAATGACCACTGTTGTTTATAATAGTGGGGTTTTCACTCTTTGAGATTGTTTTAGTGCTTGGTTCTGTGATATAAAGAGGAAAATATATGCACTCTCTAATCATAAATGGAAGCAGTGGCATAAGGGATGTCCCACTTTTACTACCTGGGTTAAAGGGGTTAGATATGATCATGTAACATGGGTCATTTAGTTTATGGTCATGAAGCCCATACCATTTTCTTTGTGATTTAGAGTCACACAATCCTGACCAATTAAGGGTTACATCCAGCTATTTCTAGGCTTCTTCATCAATATTGGAAACATTATTTTTTCCTCATGAACTGTGATTCCAACCAAGTTATTCTTATGTTACTTTTTGTTATCTGATATTATATTTTTATGTAATAAAGGATTTCAAAAGTCAAGGGTTGAAAATTTGAAGATTTGGGAGAAATATGATAGGAATATTTTTTAGCATAACTTTTAGTATTGACCATGTGGTAATTGAGTAATAAAGCATTGTTAGAACACTATTTCTCTTTACCAAAGAAACTTCCCCTATCCTAAACACTAGAGGGTTCATATCTAACTCATGGGATCATCTTTATTATATTATGTTTCTGTAATCTTACACTATTGTATATCTGAATCTCTTTCTCTATTTAGTAGTAACTATGTGTTTTAATTTTTATTATTATTGTGTAGGCACATTATGATATACATGGATAAAATCTAGATTACATTACCGAGGAAGACACCTCAGTATGTTAAGGGTTTGAATGAGTTTTTAGATTTTGAAATTTCTAATCAATCCGTTGAAGGGAGAATAAGATGTCCATGTCCTAAATGTAAATTTAGAACATGGTTGAAGAGAGATGAAGTTTATGAACATTTAATACTGAATCAATTCCATGGTAAATATTTGTGTTGGGTTTGGAATGGAGAATCAAATGTTACAGAAATATTGAGCACTGATATTAATCCACAGAATGAGGTCCCAAGTTCATCAACAATGGAAAATGAAATGCAAAACCTCATAAATGATGCATTCGGCAATGCAAGACACCACTATCAGCATCAAAACATATCAAAACAACCAGAAGAGGGTGCTACAAATTTCAACATGACAAGTGATGTTTTTGAGACTGTAACACAAGCAGATCAATATTGTAACATATCATCGGATCCTCCTCTTGATTCTATGGAGCCAAATGTAAGAGAAAACTTCACTAAGGAAAATTTGTTTCGTGATTTAGTTGACGATGGAAATCAAGAGTTGTATAGTGGGTGTTTGAAATATTCAAAGCTTTCATTTATGTTGAAGTTGTACCATATAAAATGTCTATGTGGAATTACAAATAAGGCAATGTCCATGATATTGTAATTGATTCATGATGCATTTCATGAAGAAAAAATCCCAGAATATTTTTATGATATGAAAAAAGTTGTTAAGAAGCTTGTTCTGAATTATAAAAAAATACATGTGTCCCAATGATTATATGCTTTATTGGGGAGAGGATTCAAGTAGACAGAATTGAAAGAAATGTTCTTATTCTAGATGGTAGTCAAAGGGTGATGTTGGAAGTCTAAATGAACATAATTTCATGGAGAAGAAGAAAAGGAACACAACTGCAAAGGTTTTGTATTTCTTTCCCTTGAAGCCTCGATTGTAAAGATTATTCATGTCATAAAAACCCACAAAACACATGAAGTGGCATTCTGTAGATAAAAAAATAACGGGTTAATGAGACATCCACTAGATTCCCAATCGTGGAAGACATTTGATTCATTACATCTAGATTTATCAGCTGATCCTAGGAATGTTCGATTGGGATTGGTTGCCGATGGATTCAACCCATTTGGGACTTTGAGTACCAATTATAGCATTTGGCCAGTTGTTTTGATCCCTTATAATCTGCCTCCGTGGATGTGTATGAAACAAACATATTTTATCTTTTTGATGATTATTACTGGAAAACAAATGCCTAGAAATGATATTGATGTATAATTGCAGCCTTTTATTGATGAATTGCAGGAGTTATGGAGCAACGGTGTTGAGACATTTGATGCTTCTTCTAAAACAATGTTCAAAATGCATGCTGCTTTAATGTGGTCTATTAGTGACTTCCCTGGTCTTTGGAATTTATCTGGTTGGAACACTTACATGGGTTTGGCTTGTCCCATTTGTAACTTTGATTTTGAGCCCAAACGGCTACCTCACAGTAGAAAATGATTCTTCTTGTGCCATCGAAGATTTCTCGATGCATCTCATAGATTTCGGCTAAACATATCAAAATGTAATGGTTCCATTGATCGTAGACTACCTCCAAAGTTTTTAACTGGTTCTAAAATATTGACACAGCTTGAAAATGTTGAAATAGAATTTGAGAAGGTTCATCATTTTAATGATAGCGGAAAACGGGTCCGAAGTGCATCGTCAGGTGAAATCATAACGCAACTATGGAAGAAAAAGGTATATTCTTCAAACTCCCGTATTGATAATTTAATTTGTTACGGCACAATCTTGATTTGATACATATTGAGAAGAATGTATGTGATAATTTTATTTTCACATTACTTAATGATCATGGAAATTCGGAGGATCATCTCAACGCTCGCAAAGACTTACAGGTAATGAACATAAAATGTGATCTCTGGCCAGATGAGAATGAAAAGCATGCTCCGGCCATTTTTGCAATAAAAAATAGGGATGAAGATACATTCCTTCGAATTTTAAAGAATTTGAAGGTATCTGATGGGTATTCGAGTAACATATTGAGGTGTGTTGACTTAAAGAATCGTAATTTACATGGATTGAAAAGTCACGATTCACATATTTTGTTACAACAGTTACTACCATTGACATTGCGTACATTATTACCTGAAAAAGTTACTGTTGTTGTACTCCAATTCTGCACATTTTTCAGGCAATTATGTGAGAAATCTCTACATCCATTTCAGCTTGAAAACCTCCATGAGAGGTTTGTATTGACCCTTTGTGCAAGGGAGATGATCTTTCCTCCATCGTTTTTACTGTCATGATGCATTTAACTGTGCATTTGGTTGAGGAAGAAAAATTAGGAGGCCCCGTTCATTATCGATGGATGTATCCAATTGAGAGGTATTTTATTTATATGTTTTTCATTTAAGTAAAAAAAAATTGGCATTTAAATAAATGTATAATATTATTATTTTATTTCACAGATATCTTGGGAATTTGAAATCATACGTGAGAAATAAAGCTCAACCAGAAGGCTTTATTGTTGAAGGCTATTTGGTTGAGGAGTGTCTTACCTTTTGTTCCAGATATTTAGATAATATTGAGACAAGATTTAATTGATTTTGACATGTTGAAGACACATCAAATCAATATCAAATGCATCAAAAAACAAAAATATTTCCTGATATTGGCCGATCAGTCGGGAGGACCTCAAATGTGACGCTGGCAGGATTGGAATTATTACAGGCACATAGATATGTGCTACTGAATAGTGAAATTGTATATCCATTTATTGAATATTTTAGGATACAAAAAAATAGAATAATGAGAGTTCGAACATGAAATGATAAAGATATAACGAAAGCTGTGAATAAAGAGCTTGTAGAATGGTTTGCACGACGAGTAAGTTCATAAATATTGCAATAAATACGAATATTAGTTTGACACATACATTTTGTAAATCTATTAAATTATATTTCTTTTTTCAGATCATGAATACTGATACTCAAGCAGACTTATCCAAAGATTTGAATTTTCTTGCTAGAGTTCCTATAAAACAAGTTAAAAAGTTTGACGCTTATAATGTGAATGGCTTTATATTTCGTACAGTCGATCGAGAAGTGGGTTTGAAAACATATAATAGTGTTATATTTACATTTTCTGAAGTGGGATACTATGGAAAGATGCATGGTATTATTGAATTAAACTACCACAGACATTTTTCTATTGTTTTATTCAAATGAAAATGGTTCGATATTATTAGAGGTGTTAAAAGAGATTCCTTGCAATTTACTTCTGTGAACTTATCTCGCTTGATGGATGTTGGTGATTTTGAACTGCATGATCCATATATCTTATAATCGCAAGAAAAAATGGTATATTATGTGAATGATGTTGTGGATGAAGGGTGGAGTGTAGTTTCTCACATAATACAAAGATATTTGTATGATATGGGTGATGAAGAGGAAGATTTGACCTCGGAAATTGAATTTCGTCAATAACAGGAAGAAGAATTATTTGTCCATCATGATATTGAAAATATTAGTCTAGCAAGGATGAATGAAGTGGATGAATCAATGGAGTAGGAAACCGACATGATTGAAGGGGAAAATGATTGTATGTACAATTATTTATTCATTCAGCAACCACTTGTTTCATTTATGCAGTCATTCATTATCATTATTATATATATTTTATCTATTAGTACTGGGAGTCTATTATCAATTTTAATTTTTTTTTTCTGCATAATTTTTTTGACATATATATTATGAACTTAATTTTATTTTATTAAATGACATGAATTCTAAGGAGGAAGCAGTACACTATTTAATCTAGTTCTGCGACATATGATGATCCATATGGCTCCCTCCCCATGACATCTGAGGCACCAGCTTCCTACACCCCTGCACCATCTCTCACACCATCTGTGGGTGTCCCATTAGAGGCTGAGTCGTCGACTCCCCCTTCAGGAGCCTCATCAGTGGGGCAGCGACACACCCCTTCCAGTTCATCACGGACATACTGGAGTGTCACTGTCATAGGTAAAAATTTTAATTAAATAAATTTATTGCATTTTGTTTATACTAATTGTTTTCTCATTGAAGATGAAAAAAATTCAACCGTGGAGAAAAAAATAAAAAGTTCAGAAATTTTGAATATGAATGGCGAGAAGATAGTCGTGCCATTTGATTCTTATGGGGTCCCTATGGATGACGTCGTGGGGTTACTTGGCCAAATTCTAGGCCAGCTGGCAGCGAAGCCCATTTCCCTTCCTATTTCTTATGATGATTGGAGACATATGCCTACAAGCTAGAAAAATGATGTTTTTTATTCCCAAATAAAGGTAATTTTATTACATTATGGTTTAATTGAATGTCATGTTACTAATATGTTCAAAATGAATTTCTGTATACAGATGTTCTTCCACTTTACAGTTGCTGATGTGATAGCACGGAAGTAGACGTTAAAAAATCTTGGTAAGAAATGGAAATATTTCAAATGGAGATTATGGTGTGATGTCAATGATACTTCGTTGACCGTGCAAAAAATGTATGAGAAGCTACCCAGTGGGGTACTGAAAGAACAGTGGAAAGTTTTTGTTGATAGGCATCGTGATGAGAAGCGGATGGTATTGAAATATATATTATTATATTATCCTCATTTTACATTTATACATGTATATAAAGAGGAGATTACATTGAATACATTACTGTTAAATTGCATTTTATTTATTTCAAGATCTCTCAATACAGAATGCATCAAACCGAGCTAAGCAAGTCATCCCTCAAACTGCGGGCTCAAAAAGCTTTTCTAGAATCCGAACGACATTGGTAATCTTTTAATTAGTTTAAATATTTATGAGAAAATATTATATGTTTAATATATTTAATTGTTGATTTATATTTTCTTAATGCATTCACAGATTTTAGGGCACGAAGAATCCAGAACTGAACTGTGGTTGGATGTTCACAAAAAATCAGATGGAAGTTTTGTTAATGTGCCTGCCAAAGAAGTTGGGGTATGAAGTCAATTCTTAATTATAATAACTTATTATTAGTTTTTACTATGTTAATATATATTGATATTTTATTTATAGGTATAAATTAAAGAATTATGGGATGCTAATCTTGGGCATTCCTACTCAATCTTCCAGGATGACCCAGTTGCTAAAGTCCTTGGGAAGGAGCATCCTGGTAGAGTGTGCGGGATGGGTTTCGGACCCGTACCATCTGAGGTCTTTGGCATGCCACCAAGGATTCCAGTTGCATCTACTCCTGGTTATAGTCAGTCCATACCCGAAGATGCTCAGAGGGATATTGCTTCTCTATGAGCCACAATTCAAGGCCAGGGGGCTCAGATATCCGCTATTCAGAAAGCGTTGATTGATATATATCAATAGATGAGCATATATGCCCCCAGTGGTAGTGCATCGAGTGGTGGTGAGTAGGTAAATCACAAAAAATCAAAATCATTTAGTTTTCAAACTTTTATTGGTTTTAAGTTTAATTATAAATATGCAACAATATTTAATTTTCAATATAATGTTCTTACAGGTGGCAGCAGGAAGTGGAGATGGAGGTGGAGAGGGTGATGATGCATCATCAGACCATGAGTAGTTGTATTGTTGATGTGTTGAACAAAAATTGGAACAGTTGGTTTGTATATGTAACATGTTTGGGACATAGTTGCCACCAAACATTTTCATGTCCTAACATTTTCTTGATTTATCATGTTTCCTTTTATGCATTTTATTGATCTCTGATGTTTCCTTTTATTTCTTGACTTCTCGAGTGTGGTATACATCATTCCATTTAGGCCTGTGCTTGAATTGGTAGTCGAGATTTTGGATGACTAGGAGTTAAACTCATTATTGATGTGTTGAACAAATTGGGTCATTTCATAGTGATCAAGGGGATAGTGTTGTGGACACTTTGGTGAGGCAGAATGTAAGTGACTCCCAACTACCCAATAATAAGGTCGTTTTTTGGGACTATTTCTCATATCAGAGGAAAGAGGTTCCAATATACAGATTGATTATTTTAAATTATATTGGAAAATGTGCTTTACATTGCAATTGGCATTCCATTTATTTGTAACCATTTTTGTTTAAAATATTTAATTTCATTTACATTCAATGTATTTGACATATGTTAATATATATATATATATATATCACACAGTTCATGACCAGATTATCTAGAACCCAAAATATTGTTTTCTTGTCTAATTAAGGTGTCATAGCGAATCTATATAGGAAAAAACAATTAGATTGAAGTTGAAATGTTAATTAATCCAATTATATTATCTCTACAAGAAATTTCAGCACATTTCAATATATAATAATCTTGGAATTCAATGTATGCAGTTGGAAAAAGATCATAGATAGTAGTTGTGACAAGGATAAATACAAGGTATATTAGTCCTAACTTGTCTATAATATGCATGATATTGAAATTCCACTTCTTAGTAGGACAAATACCGAATATATATCAATAAATTCAATAATAATAATAATAATATCACAAATTATGTGTGTCAACAAATGGTGAAATCATATAAAATGTAATAGGTGAAAAATAAAAATAGAAATAACCCATACAAGGTAAATTGGCATTCCCTTGTATGGGGGATCTATCCAAGGAACATGATCATTGTCAAACTCTTTTATGATATAAATTATTATCCAATATCCAAATATTAATAGAAATTTAAATATTTCCATTGACACGAATTTGTAATGTCCCGGCCCAAGATCCACTGAATCGGTTCCCTGAGCTGATGGGTCACATGGCCTCATGCGCACCTACCCATATTCTAGAAGCTACTAATGGGCAGTTAGGGTCTATGGTTGAATGGTGGGGAGACTATAACCTCATATTAGAGTGGAACAACCGATAGTAATAAGTAATAAGACAACAACGAAAGGATAATATAACCAATGTAATAGAATAAGTAGATGGAATAAATAAGAAAATACAGAATCATAAATAACCAACAACAACAATAATAATAATAATCTAAAAGACTGGGTCATATAGATGATTATTTCATAAAATTATGGTATTCGGAATGGGGAAGTGGGGATAGTTATATACAACATTCTATAAAATTCAACAAAAATACCAAATTGTCTTCTCCATTGGAATCACATGCATATTCTCGATCCTCTTCTCCCATGCTCTATTCTAAATTAGAATCAAACAAAGTATCTATAGTAGGGTGATTTTAATTATATATACATTCAGATATATGTTCTACCTAGGTAACAAAGGAAGCTTGAGTAGGGTGTGAGTTAAAATAATAGAAGGCCACCACAAAAAAATTATAAAAATAATCCATCTGATGTTTGTATAATATTAGTGTGTAGGTATAAGGAATATTAAACAATGTTGAATGGTAAATACTAGACAACCCATATTATTACCGGACATTAGGATGGCTCTACTTTGTTTGACATGGTCTAGAATATATTTATCGACAACCATATATATACAAATGTTATATATATATATATATTCATATACTATATACACTTATATTCACTAAGTATGTTAGTACATAAGTAGGCATATACATGGATACTAGGTTCCGGTTCGACCTGGGGCATACCTCATGAGTCCATAACTCTTCAAAGGAGCTATAAGCTCCAACAAAAGGGAACAATACCTGAATATTATAATGAATGTGGGAAATATTTCCCATCACTCAAGAGAGGTGGGGTGAGACGTCATTCCAAACGCTTGATACAATGAAATTTAGTACATTATTCCCACCATCCATATATAAGTACAATGGTCAGAGACGTCATTATCAATAGTAGATGAAAGGGAGAGTGAAATTTCATGCTAAAAAATTCCTCTATCCATCTTCAACATATGATAATAATGGAATACTCATCATAATAATAACACGAGGGGTCATCTCTTAATCATCATACTGATTAAGCCTCAAAAAATAAATCAGTTTTATATTTCTTATAATCTATATATAAAACCATACATCACTTGGTATTGTCTTTCCACCCATTATTATTCATTATAATTAATATGTTTAATTAACTAACAATGAAAAATAAATTTCATGATAATCCAATCACTTAGGAGGTTCTATGGAAACTAATACATTATATAAAATAATAGGAGTTTCTATTTCCATTTAAATCAATACACATAGGGGTGTTTAGCCCATTAAATAATTACATAATCTAGAAAAAGGAATTTATCCCACCCAATAGGGGTGAAAATGATTTAATTACACAACCTACAATCACATAGGAATGTTCTACATGTGTGTAACAACATGAATATAATTATTTATAATAGAAGAACACATTTAAGGTGATGGTTGGAAATGTATGACATTCTACAAAATAGAAAAATACTTTGAAAACACACATCATTTTGGGAGAGAATTATATACCACCAACCATAGGGTTGTTGATCAATCTTCATCAAATGTGAACTTGAAAATTTGAAGTAGAATGCAAGAAATTAGAGAAAAAAATACAAAATATTCAAAATAGGGTGAGAAATATCATAGAAAAATATCACATTATATAGGAGTAGAAATCAAGAACATTATAAATAGGAATCATAGGCTTACCTCTGGCTATCCAATGCTTTCTAGTTTGATTTGTTTTTCAGGGCAGTGGTGCAGTGGAAGCAGAATTTTTTTTTTCTGGTCAGCTTTTCGCAGTGGTTTAACTGCCGTGAAAAGTATACAGGTAAGACATTAGCAGCTATTTTGACTACTACTAAATGTAAGTATTTTTACGTTTATCGGAGGTTTTAACTGATTCTATAGAGTCGCATCACACGCATGCATTCTGTGGCGATTCTCATGACTTTAGCGGCGGTTTTACGGCTGCTGGATTTTATTTTATTAGCGGCGGTTATAACTTCCGCTAATAAAAATAAAATCCAGGCTCGTAAAAATGACCACTAAACTCAGTAAAACTGCCTCGAAATGAGGTAGCTGCGACGCTTCCCTTAAACCACCGCTAAATGGAAATAACCTTTTCTAATAGTTTGTCGACGCCAAATTTAGTGGCAGTTTCTGTAAACCATTGCCAAACCATGTAGCAACAGTTTAAACCGCCGCTAAATGGAAGTTTTCTTGTAGTGGGATCTCATTAGGAGGCGCTGAAGATTCTGTCTAGGTAACATGATAGTACACACGGTGTATTCGGATTTATACACCGTGTAATCTTTCATACACACTGTGTAATCCAGATTACACACCATGTATTTGTGTTAAGTGCATCAAGAGTAATTCAACAGTCACTCAAACCGTGTGCTTTAATGACACGTGGTGTAGTTAATTCTTACATCATGTGTTGACCAGGACAGACTGGTACATAGTCATCCGGATTACACACCGTGTGGCCCACTGGACATGGTATGTAGTCCCTTTTGGGTTAGGGAAAAACTATGTATCCCATACACGGCTTAGCTGACTGATGACTGTATAACCTGGAGACAACACAGCGTGTGGCCCACTAGATATGTCGTGTACTCTGAGATTTATGAAATACGGATCACACGCTGAGTCCCTAGGCATATACTTTGGATAATATAGTGAAGGTAATACACATCGTGTAGTCGGAACTACACGTCGTGTACTTTACCAAATTACACAGAATAAAAAATTTAATGTTTGTGTAATGTTCATAACTATATATAATGTATAAATCATATTACAGGGTGTTAATTTGTGCATTGAAGCATAACACATTTCCAAAAAAATCATGTGATTCGTGCAATCATCCGTGAGGTACACATTTTGATAGTATGAATAAATCGTGTATGCCAAATGTCACAAGAGTAAAAAAATATACGAATATTATACATGTTGGGTAGATTCAAACGTATGTTCACCATGTTACCTCCAAGGTATATTTATGTACAAGGTTAATTTTAAATGAATTTATTTTTTTTAAAATTAAATGGATGAGAATCTCAAGAAAATTCAGAAAAGGATTAAGATAAAAGGATTGATTAATTAAAGATAATAATTAATTGATTTGTGCACAATTTATCTTAATAAGAATGATTAAATAATTTAATTCTAGTTTTATTAAATGCGTAATTCATTACATGTATGTAGAGATGGTGTTCCCATGGTTTCTTTTATGTAAACCTCCTTTTACCCCTCACCTATGTGTGAGTTAAAAATAATATGTAATTGTTGGGAAAAATCCCTCAAGGTGTACTCTCGGTATGTTTGGGTGTGTTTGTGTTTGTTGACGAAGCAAGATGACCAAAAATGAGTATGGTTGGTGTTTTTTGAAGACATGTTTTTAAGGTGGCATATTTTCCTAGTGTTTTCCAAATTTTGGGCCTCAAAATAGGGAGTTTGATGTTTCAAAGGGAAGGAATTATTCATAGGATTGAACGGTATGAAAAATTTTGAAGAAAATTGTCAAAGGATGAGAATTGCATACCACAATTCATGGACAGTGTACCATGTTCTGGGAATAGTACACGGAGCAGTAGGAATGGTACATGGGAGCGGTTTGAAAAACTGAAGATGGTTTGTGACCGAAGGCGGCGTGGTACGTGGATAGATTATGATCGGCGGTGAAGATCGATCACGTATGAGCAAAGCCAGTATGTTGACGGAGTATGAAAAGTGGTTCGTGGGTGGATTACGGTTCGCGGCAGTAGAAGGATTAGTACGCGGTGGAGGCTGGATTGAATATTTGGTAAATCTTGGATTAGTGGATTTTGCAGATATCATTACCTATATAAGAATCATTAATCCCACTTATTACTATGGATATCTAATATCATTAGAAAAAATATTTTTGATCTGGGATTTCAGAAAAGACCGAATGAAGCTTACGAAGGGTGGTTCGTAAAGGATGAAGTGGTTCGCCTAGAAGAAATTCAGCCAAAGGTATTTGTGTGGATTCTTAACCCTCAAAGTAAATCTAGTACACAGAGGAGGAAGTCCGGTACATGGAAGGATTTTTCTCTGTAAGCATAGGAGGAATCTCCGGTATGCAAGAGGGAGAATGCCGCAAGTGGTACACAGAGGGGGAGCTCCGGTACGCGGAGGCAAAGACACTCTGTGAATAGAGAATAATTCGTGGACAAGGGGAATTTCGCAGAGGCGGAATGGAGGTAGTGGTACACGGAGGTGTTTACGGTTGGAGGAAGGTAGAGGTAGTATGCGGAGAGGTTTTCCGCATACCAAACCCGATACTCAGTATGCGGAAGAAGAGAATAGTTCGCAATTTGCACTAGGAATCTTAAAAAAGCTTCAAATCATTTTGTCAAAGTATTTCCCGGTACCTATTATACCCGATATGGTAGAATCCATCTACGGGTGAAAAAGGAACTTCAACAAAGCATCTACCTATAGTTGGGGATATAGAAATTCCTGAAAATGAAGAGACCTACATGTCTATAAACTGTGTTTGACCTACAAGTCTATAACCTATGAGTGGATTACTTTCAAAGAGCAGTGAGCAAAGGAAGAGGAAGAAGAGGACCCTTTCCACCAGTAGTGAGCCAAAGAAAGAGGCATAAGGAGTGACCCTTGGGAATGTAGTGAGAAGAACCTAAAATGTTGTTAAGGCAATGAGCCTGGGTATAGAAGATCTAGCCCGAACATTGTACTCATTATTGGTAGTGAGACTTAGTGAATTTGTTACATCGGCACATTTTCATTGTATGTTCCTTGGACGTAGCACAGTGAGGGTGAACCAAGTAAAAATCATTGTGTCATGTGCATGATTTCATATTTGTTTTTATATTGCTACGGTAGGAAGGGTGAATTGAGTTTTGTCTAAAAACAAAACAAGATCCGAATGGGTGAAAGTTATAATTTTCCATACCCTGATTCACCCCCCTCTTAGGGTATTTGAACTAGTGGACCTAATAGTAATGGATGGAGCTACCATGATTTTGGAGGAAATTCAAGTTGGAGATGAGGTAAAACCAATCCAAGGAGATACAAAGGTGGACAGGTGGAAAGCTGTAAACACAAGCCTCAGATTGGTTCGAGGTGTTTCTCCCCTAGGTCATGGTTATTTTATCAACCTCTATATAAACTAAACATTATAAAATATCATGATAATTCCCTTTAATTTATTTTATTTCTGTCAGTTTCACGGTTTTTCATTATGGATGTATTTCTGTGACTACATAATTAATGAATTAACAAGCATGCAAGATGGAACTAAAATAAACCTAGATTATGTGTACATATTATAAAGACATTTTTAATCACTTAAGAAAGTTACATTTAATATTAACAAGCATGTTATAAATATAATACAAAATTTATGCATAAGAGATAAAAAATACCTCAATAAAATATTAAGTTAGACCAATCCTTCTGCTACTTGATTAAGGGAAAGACTTAATAAAACTATGTGTTTGACCAACCCTTGTTGGGAAACTTACTTTTATATGGGAATATCTTATGAAAGTTTTGGGTTTACTGAACCATTTTTCTTCAAAAGGAGTATCTCTTGCTAGAATTGGTGTAAAATTGGAGGCAAGTGTTAAGGAAATCCAAGTCAGGATTTCAGGATTGGAGAGGCCACTAAATAGATCAAGGAGCTTCAAGAACATAGTTGGAAAAGACCTACCTACTTAAATACCTTCAAAGAGCTTGACCAACCATTTCCAGGGTTATGCGTAGGCGAATATGGATCCTTTCCACTAGAATTTCCTATCGACTAGACATTCCGACCTCAATAGAGAGGGCCATTAGGGCTTGATAAAATAGTGGGAGACTTAATAAAATTAATTTATTATTTCTCACAAAGTTATAATCAAGAAAGTACTAATAATCTTATATTTCAATTTTAGAATAAAAAATGACAAGCTCGTCATCCACACTATCCCTATGATCAATACTAGATAAAGAAAACATCCTTAATGGAAGTAACTTCCAGGAATGGTTTAAACACCTTCGGGCTTACGCCATGAATAGAAATCTTAAATGCTAGAGTCCTCATTACCTAATCCACCTACCCAAGTGGTGAGAAATGAAGTGTAACGACCCAATGTTTTATAAATGGAAATTACTTTCTTATAAATATGTCATGAAATCACCACATAATGAACTACTAAGTGCTATGTGACCTTTAAACTAAAGTTTGTCTCTTCTGTGTTTGGAATTTCAAAAATCTGACATACACGGCTGTGACCAGTAAGTTATTTGGAGTCTGATGAGAAAAACATAATTTTTGGTGAATAGTAACTTACCCTTATGAATAGTAACATATCCTTATAAATAGTGATATAACCTAATGAATAGTAAACATACCTATGATAATATATAAATAATATTCAAGTTGAAATTATGATATACCTATATTTTAGAATAAGTAAATGAATGTTTTAAAACTGGTTTTTGATAATAAATTATGATTTTAATTAAATATTAAAATAATAATATTTATAAAATTATTTTTGAAAAATGGATTTCCTTTTTGGATTCTACATGTCAAAAAATAGTTAGGGTGATTTTTTGGGATTTTTTCTAAAATACTTGAATTTTTTATGAATAGTAAAATCCAATAATTCACAATAAATGCTAAATAATGGATTAATTGAGTCATTGATGATGATCTACTGATGTAATACTAATTGGTTCGAATTCACATGCATTTATTACTATTTTTGGTCATATAATCATCACTATTTCTAGTCTTGAGGGAAATTAATAAACTAATGATTATAAAATTATGAAATCCCTCCTCTCCTCCACTATAACCCCCCCCCCTCACTCCCTATTTTCTTCACTACTCTCAAGCCTTGTGACTTGCTAATATTATACCCAAATATCTCCCCAAGATCCTTCCCCATGTTCAAAATCCCCTAGACTCTTCAAAAAACCAAAACCTCTCCCCATAAGAGGTTCTCAAAGGTGGAATTCTCAAGAGGTAAATTCCTCTTTCCAATTCCTTCATTTCTTTTAAGTTCTTTTCTTTTTGTTTCTTTCCTCACCTACATTTACCCAAATAGTATAATAACTCCAATAAAATACATGTACTAGAATTGTTTTATGATAATGGGATATTTTATTATCTTCTCTCCTTTCCCCACCTTGTATTTGAAAGAAATGAAAGCACCATTTGAGATGTGCTAATTTAGCACATTCAAGGACAACGATTTATCAATTTCTATTATCATATTTAATTCTAGTCATGAAACCATTTGTGTTATAGTTGAACCAGATTATTATATATTTAATATATCCTATTTTTGTTTCTTTAACCATTTTGTACAAATGGTATTAGCTTATAAAGCAAAACATGGTCTTTGTAATCAAACCCACGGATTAACAAAAACAGTTGTCACTATAGTTTTATATAATAATTTGACTTCACTCTAAGTAACCAAATTAAATTTAAAACCATATAATCTCTTTTATTTTCAATAATATCATATAACTTAAATTTTGGACAACCACTTTCATCTTACATGTTTATCCAAATGTGAATATAAGCAAACTGGTCATTAAAACAAAGTAAACAAACGAGCCCAAACAATGAAATTGAACCTCATAACCAATCAAAATGGTTATAAATGAACTTAAAATGATTATACTGAACCAATTACTTATATAATAGGTTATGGAATTATTAATTAATAAACCTAATTTATTTATTCAGGTCATTAATAACAAGTGGATAACACCACCGGAATTAAGGTAAGGGATCCTCTTCATTCCACTCTTAATCATGATGTTCTCTATGCTATACCTTTTTATGTGTAATCCAAAATTATGGGGTATGATTTTTCACCTCCCCATATTTCCCTCATTATTTATAAGTGATGATAAACCCCTTTTCTATTTCATCAATCCCTCTTAGGTACACCCGACACCATGCCGATAAATCGTAACAAATTCTACCCAAACCTTTTTATTCTTTCGGGTTTCCTTGTATTTCTTTATATCAAAATGGAGTTATCTTATATGTTTATGTACATATTATAAATTATGTTTAGTTTTAAAAAATTAATTTATGAATACCCTTTCATCACTCTCTTTTGGGGATATACATGTTTTTAAATATTCTCTCCTTTGAACTTTCCAATAAGCAAACCTGTTTTAAGGGAACATCCCAAATTATTACCCAATTTAAAGTGCACTCTATCCTATGTTTTAATCCATAATTATCTTTATAAAATCAGTATTTTTATCATTAAAACCTTCTTGGCTCAATTCTGATTTTATATAAAATATTTTCCTCTTTTCTATTTTAAAAGTTCTATAGTATTTTCCTTAAAACCGCACAAAAATGTTTTAATGCTAATGTTTCTCAAATACATTTTTTATATGTTGCCACTCCTATTTGACATCACTTACCATGTTATATGCATATTTTACCCTATTAATTTCCATGTATGTTCTAATCCCTTTCTTTCATGGACACTTTCATAATACGCCCATTGGTTATGCATTATGTCATGATTATGGTACCCAATTATTTCCATGGGTACCCTTATGTTTATATATGGTTGATTATGTATGATTATTTATGTGGAAATAAAATTCATGAAGATTTTGAGATGGGTGTGTCTATATAGAGCTCCAATGCATTGGTTAAAGTTAATATGTGATGGGAAATGGGATTTGCGGTTAGCCTTGACCCGTACTAAAATGGGAAACAAGATTGGCAGTTAGCCTTGACCCATACTAAAATGGGAAACGGGATTTGCAGTTAGCCTTGAACCGTACTAAGGAAATGTTTTATGATCCTTCCAAATTTATATGATTCCATTTTTATATGATTCCATGCTTATATGATACGATTTTATATGTTCCATGATTTGGATATCAATATTTCATGCCTTCTAACTCAGGTGCTTAAGTCATATCCTTATGTTTATTCCCTTACTGATCTTTTTAGATCATCACTTGTTTATGTGTTTCCCAGGGTACCCTATGCAGATGTAAGGGCTCAAAGGAAGTTATGATCTCTTTAAGGAGATTAAATAAAGAAGTGTTTTTTTATCCCTGTGTTTTATGTTTTATGTACCTAGTCTTCCAAGACACTAGACTTAACGATCCTTGGCTTGTACTCTGGTGTATAATTATGATTAAAATCATGTAATGTTATATGTAAAAGTCTTGGGTTACTATAGTTGGTATCATAGGATGGTCTAGTTATTTTTAGATATTAAGAATAGAGCACCTTAGTGATAACCTTAAGGATGAGAATAAGTATAATAAAACATTCCTAAATTTGGGTGATTATGGAGTAAGTGGTTTATCAACTAAATAAATCCCTATCTGGATACAAGTGGGTAGAGGTGGCTCTGGAACAGATGTACCTAGGCGTGAAAACACTGACAAGGAGTTTCAGGCTTGACCTAGGGTATCCTAGTACATGACAATGGGCCTTGCTGCACTCTTGGTTACGACACTCCTGGGGGATATGCTTCGGTAGATTCACGAGCTTAGTATTAACCATTATTAATGGACAAAAAAAGATCCCATAATCATATAAGTTGAGAAATATATCAATAATAACCTAGATATAAACCTAAGGAATCACAAGTTAGGATATAATTCTCATTTACAAGTTTATCCTTTTATGTTCAAAGTTTATTTTTTATGCTAAATAGATAAGTATTCAATCTTTATAATTATACGTTCTTTTTCTTAGTTAATGGTGGGAAATAGAAGAACACGTTCCAACAACCAATGTGATAAGCAATGTGAATATTGACCTAATGATATGCCTAATATGATGGGATTAGGTTCTCAAAACTTCATGATAATACTTGCTCAGTTGGATCGAGTTATGAATAATAACTTGAATCATGCATAACTCCATCCTCCTCCAAGGAAAGAGCAAGTTGCCATAGAATCCTTCATGAAAAAAAGGCCTCCCATTTTTAGCAGATCTTCTAATCCCCTCCTCACATAATAGTGGATTAACTCCATTGAAAATATATTCATTGTCCTCTAGTGCTTGGAAAAAGAGAAAGTCGTACTGGTGGTCTATCATTTTGATGGGGAAGCTGATCAGTGGTGGAAACTGATCAAGAATACAAAGTCCCAATAGGAAATTGATTCCATGGATTGGGAGTAATTCAAGAGTATGTTTTTACACAAATACTTTCCTTGAACCCTCCATCTCAATATGGAAAGAGAGTTACTCAGACTCAAGAAAAAGGAAAATGAGTCCATCAGGGCGTATGAAGAAAACTTTACAAGGATTGAAAGGTACGCCTCTGGCTTTGTCATGAACACTGAAAGAAAGTTAGATCACTTATTTAGTAGACTAAAGCTAAGTCTATAAAAATCGTTGGTGATTCGAGACTTTGAAAGTAATGAGGATATTGTCTGTTGTGCCCTCAAGGTTGAAATGAATATTGGAGAGTCTCAGTGGTCTCATGGGCCCAGTGACAATAATAAGAAAATGGACAACAACATGGTTGGTTTGTCAAAAAAATCCCATGATGTAAAGAAGCATGACTTTTCCCCTTGTAAAAGTTGTGGGAGGAAGAATCCTGGTAACTGTCTGAAGGGAACTAAGAATTGCTTCAAATGTGGAAAGTTTAGTCATCTGGAAAAAAACTGTTGAAGGGATATGAAAACCCCCGCTGATGTTGAAGAAGAAAGGAAGGTTCAGATCAACACTCAACCTGCAGTGTAGTGTTACAACTACAAGGAGCATGGGAATTATGCGAACAATTTCCCTAAGCTGAGGGTTGTCAGAGGCAATCAACAACAACCTCCAAGGCAACAAGGAAGGGATTATTATATCACTACTGCTGAGGTGGAGTTGGACAACAATGTGGTGATAGGTACGCTAGTTATTCATTTAATAATAGCGAATGTACTATTTGATTTTGGTTCTACGCATTCTTTCATATCTTGCAAGTTTAGTAGAACTATTCAAACACCTCCTCAAAATTTAGAGGAAAATTTATCTGTGTGAATAGTAAATGGGGAAATTATTGCGTCCATGGTTTATAACTCCTCCCCAGTTGATTTTTGTGGACTGAACCTCCCAGAAAATCTCTTCATACTTCTTTTAGTAGAGTTTGACACTATCTTGGTCATGGATTGAATATCTTTATACAAAGCCAACATCAACTGTCGGAAAAGGGAGATCACTCTTTACATCCCAAAGCATCCTCCTATTCTTTACAAGTGTAAGGAGGGAGAAGAATCTTC
Organism: Viscum album; assembly: GCA_963277665.1. Classification (NCBI taxonomy): domain Eukaryota; kingdom Viridiplantae; phylum Streptophyta; class Magnoliopsida; order Santalales; family Viscaceae; genus Viscum; species Viscum album. Next base: position 1,761,687,793 of record OY728135.1, read on the forward strand.
TTTAGAATAATCATCTCAAGTGTGAATATTACTGCCTTGTGAGCAGGCATATCTAGCTCAAATGATTGAGAAAAAGGATAGAATCATACTTGAATACATGCCCATCGTGAGGGATTACACTGATGTATTCCCTGAAGAGTTTCCTAGTATTTCTTCTAACCGAGAGGTTGAGTTATCAATTGAAATTATCTCTATATCTCTGTCTATATCAAAGAATCCTTACAGAATGGCCACTGTAGGGATGGAAGAGTTGAAGAAGAAGTTATAGGAGAATATGGAGAAGGGTTTTATATTCCTGAGTGCTTCATCATGGGGTGCGCCAGTCCTCTTCGTCAAGAATAAGGATGGATAAATGTGTCTCTTCATTGATTATAGTAAGATCAATAAAATCATGATAAAGAACAAGTATCCCCTACCACAGATAGATGACTTGTTCGATCAGATTCGTGGGGGCAGTTATTTCTCTAAGGTGGACCTTTGGTTAGGATATCACCAATTAAAGGTAAGGAAGTAATATATTCCAAAGGCTACCTTTCGAATAAGGTATGGAAACCATGAGTTCATATTGATTCCCTTCGGACTCACTAATGATCCAACAATTTTCATGGATTTAATGAATACAATCTTTAGAGATTACCTCAACAAATTTGTGGTAGTATTTATTGATGATATTCTGATATACTCCAAGAGCAAGGAGAAACATGAGGATCATTTACATACTGTGTTAAAGACTTTGCGAAGGGATAAGTTGTATGAAAAGTATAGTGAATGTGAGTTCTGGATAGAGAAAATATCATTCTTGGGGCATGTTATCACCAGCAAAGGGATATCTGTGGACCCTTCTAAGATGAAGGCAATTGAAGAGTGGCCCAGGACAACTTCTGTAACAGAGATCTGCAGCTTTTTGGGTCTAGTTGGGTATTATCAATGATTTTTGAAGAACTTTTCATGATTGTAAAACCCAATGACCAAGCTGACATGGAAGGGAGTGAAGTTTGTTTGGACACAAGAATTTTAAGACTGTTTTAAAGAGTTGAAAAAGAGGCTTATCACTGCGCCAGTACTCACACTCCCTTCAAGTGGATAAATATTTGTTGTGTATAGTGATTCTTACAATAAAGGATTAGGATGTGTGATAATGAAAAATGATAAAGTGATAGCCTATGCCTCAAGGTAACTGGAAATCCATGAGAAAAACTATCCTACGCATGATTTGGAGTTAGCGACGGTGATCTTTGCGTTGAAAATCTGGTAGCATTATCACTATGGGGAGAAGTGTGAGATATATACTAACCAAAAAAGTCTCAAATATATATTCACACAAAAAAGATCTTAATATGCACCAGAGAATATGGATAGAGCTCCTCAAGGATTATGACTGCTCAATCCACTACCATCTCGGTAAGGCAAACAAGGTGGCAGATGCTCTAAGTAGAAAGGATCCTGCATCTTTATCAGTGATGAGAATTGAAAAGGATCTGATCTTATTAGATTTTAAAAGGATATACATGGGAATCATTAAGGTAGGAAAATCATCAATCTTTTCTTATATGATTTCTCAACCATTCCTCTTGGAGGAAATAATGGATGCTCAAAGAAAAGATGTGGAAATTCAGAAAAGGGTGGAAGTTATCAGAAATGGGAAATCCATTGATTTCAAAATTGATGAGGAAGGATTTTTAAGATTTGGGACATGATTATTTGTACCATATAATCTAGAGATAAATAAGGAGCTGTTGAACGATGCACATAAATCAACCTTCTCTATCCACCTAGGGAGAACAAATATGTATCGAGATCTCTGAGAAAACTTTTGGTGGGACAATATGAAAAGGGAGATTGATGAACATACATTAAAGTGCATAGTATGTCATTAAGTTAAGTATGAGAGGCAAAAGTCTAAGGAGATTATGCAACCACTACCCATAGCAGCATGGAAGTGGGAGAACATTACCAGGGACTTTGTCACTGGACTTTCAAGGACATCTAGAGGAAACAATGATATATGGGTCATTGTGGATTGTCTTACAAAGACAACCTGCTTTATCACGATTCAAGAGGAATTATCATTAGATCAAATTGCACAGATTTACATCAAAGAAGTGGTAAGGTTTCCTGTAGTACCACTATCTATTTTATTCGATCGTGATTCGAGATTCGCCTCAAAGTTCTGTAAATTCTCCAACATGCTCTAAGCATTGAACTGAAATTCAGTATGGCCTATTATCCTCAAACTGATGGCCAATCTGAGTGAAATATTAGACAATGGAAGACATGTTGAGAGCATGTTATATGGAATTCAAAGGAGGATGGGACCAACATCTTCCACAGGTTTAATTCTCCTACAATAACAATTTCTACTCGAGCATTCGAATGGAACCATGTGAAGCCCTTTATGGGAAAAGGTGCAGAACACTGGTGTGTTGGGATGAAGTCGGTGAGCGTAAGCTGCTAGGACCTGAAATGGTCAAAGAAATGGTAGAGAAGGTGAAAACCATTCAACATCATATCAAGGTTTCCCAAAGTTGACAGAAAAGTTATGTAGATAATCGTCGATGAGACCTTGAGTTTAAAGTTGGAGACATGGTATTTCTATGCATATCTCCATGAAAGAAGGTAATGAGGTTTGGAAAGAAAGGGAAGTTAAGTCCCAGGTACATAGTCCCCTTCGAGATCCTTGATTGATTCGAAGATGTGGCCTATCGACTAGCACTTGTACCTACCATGTAGAAAGTACATGATGTCTTTTATGTATCCATCTTAAGGAAGTAAATACCAGACCCTTCACATGTACTCTCTTTAGATGTGGTACAGTTCGAGGATGATATTTCCTATGAGGAGCATCTAGTTAAGATATTGGATTGTAGAGACAATGCTCTACACAAAAAGACTACTCATCTGGTCGAGGTACTATAGAGAAACCATAAGTACGGATAGGCAACATGGGAATTGGATGATGCAATGAAGGGAAATTACCCACACCTTTTTACGGATTAGAATGTAAAATGAAATTTCGTGGGCGAAATTTCATAAGGGGGTAAGAATGTATTGACACAATGTTTTATAAATGGAAATTACTTTCTTATAAATATGTAATGAAATCACCACATAATGAACTACTAAGTGTTATGTGACCTTTAAACTTAAGTTTGTCACTTATGTATTTGGAATTTCAAAAATCTGACATACATGGTTGTGACCAGTAAGTTATTTGGAGTCCGATGAGAAAAACATAATTTTTGGTGAATAGTAACATACCCTTATGAATAGTAAAATAACCTTATGAATAGTGATATACCCTAATGAATAGTAAACTTACCTATGATAATATATAAATAATATTCAAGTTGAAAGTATGATATAGCTATATTTTAGAATACGTAAATGAATGTTTTAAAACTGGTTTTTGATAATAAATTATGATTTTAATTAAATATTAAAATAATAATATTTAGAAAATTATTTTTAAAAAATGGATTTCATTTTTGGATTCTACATGTTGAAAAATAGTTAGGGTGAATTTTTTGGATTTTTTCTAAAATACTTGAATTTTTTATGAATAGTAAAATCTGATAATTCACAATAAATGCTAAATAATGGATTAATTGGGTCATTAATGATGATCTGATAATGTAATCCCAATTGTTTAAAAGTCACATGCATTTATTACTATTTTTTGTCATGTAATAATCACTATTTCTGGTCTTGAGGGAAATTAATAAACTAACGATTATAAAATTATGAAATCCCTCCTCTCCTCCACTATAAACCCCCCACCCCTCACTCCATCTTCTATTCACTACTCTCAAGTCTTGTTCCTTGCCAATATTCTTCCCAAATAACTCCCCAAGCTCCTCCCCCATGTCCAAAATCTCCTAGACTCTTCAAAATAGCAAAACTTATCCCCTTAAGAGGTTCTCAAAGGAGGAAGTCTCAAGAGGTAAATTCATCTTTTCAATTCCTTTATTTCTTTTAAGTTATTTTCTTTTTGTTTCTTTCCTCACCTCCCTTCAACCAAATAGTATGATAACTCCAGTAACATACATTTACTATAATTTTTTATGCTAATGGCATATTTCATTATCTTCTCTCCTTTCCCCACCTTTTATTTTAAAGAAATGAAAGCACTGTTTGAGATGTGCTAATTTAGCACATTCAATGACAACGGTTTATCAATTTCTATTATCATATTTAATTCTGGTCATGAAACCATTTGTGTTATGGTTGGACCAGATTATTATATATGTAATATATCCTATTTTTTGTTCTATAATCCTTTTTTACAAATGGTATTAAGTTATAAATCAAAACATGTTCTTTGTAATCAAACCCACCGATTAACAAAAACAGTTGTTACTATGGTTTTATATAATAATTAGACTTCACTCTAAGTAAAAAAATTAAATTTAAAACCATGTAATCTTATATATGTTCACTAATATCATATAACATCAATTCTTTACAACCACTTTCATCTTACATGTTTATCCAAACGTGAATATAAGTGAACCGGTCATTAAAGCCAAGTAAACAAACGAGATCGAACAATGAAATTAAACCTTATAACCAATCAAAACAGTTGTAAAGTAACTTAAAATGATTATACTAAACCAATTAATTATAGAATATGTTCTTTAATTATTAATTAATAAACCTAATTTGTTTATTTATGTCATTAAAAACAAGTGGATAACACCACCAGAATTAAGGTAAGGGATCCTCTCCATTCCACTCTTAATCATGATGTCCTTTATACTATACCATTTTATGTGTAATCCAAAATGATGGGGGTATGATTTCACACCTCCCCCATACTTCCATAATGATGTATAATTGATTAGAAAACCCTTTTCTATCTCATCAATCTCTCTTAGGTACGCCCGACACCATGCCGATAAATCGTAACGAATTCTACCCGAAACTTTTTGTTCTTTCAGGTAGCCTTGTCTTTCTTTATATCAAAATGGAGTTATTTTATCTGTTTATGTACATATTATAAATGTTGTTTAGTTTAAAAAAATCATTTATGAATACCCTTTCATCACTCTCTTTTGGTGATATACATTTTTTTTTAAAGATTCCCTCCTTTGAACTTTCCGATAAGCAAACCTATTTTAAGGGAACATCCCAAATTTTTACCCAATTTCAAGTGCAATATATCCTCTGTTTTAAGAAATAATTATCTTTATAAAATAATTGTTTTTATCATGAAAATATTCTTGGTTCAATTCTCATTTATATAAAATATTTTCCTCTTTTCTATTTTAAAACCTCTATAATATTTTCCTTAAAACCACACAAAAATGTTTTAATGCTAATGTTTCTCAAATACATTTCTTATATGTTTCCACTTCTGTTTGACATCACTTAACATGTTGTATTCCTATTTTACCCTATGAACATCCATGTATGTTCTAATCCCTTTCTTTAATGGAAACTTTCATGATACACCCATTGGTTATGATTTATGTCATGATTGTGGCACCCAATTATTTCCATGGTACTCTTATGTTTATGTATGGTTGATTATGTATAATTGTTTATGTCGCAAGAAAATTCATGAAAATATTGAGATTGGTGGACTCAGATATAAATACAATGCATTGGGTAAAGTTAAGATGTGATGGGAAATGAGATTGGTGGTTTGACTTGACCCACACTAAAATGGAAAATGGGATTGAAAGTTAGCCTTGACCAGTACTAAAACGGGAAACAGGAGTGGCAATTATCCTTGAACTGTACTAAGGAAATGTTTTATTTTCATTCCATATTTATATGATTCCATGTTTATATGATTCCATGCTTATCCGATACAATTTTATATGTTCCATGCTGTAGACATCATTATGTCATGCCTCCTAACTCATGTGCTTAAGTTGTATCCTTATGTTCATTCCCTTACTGGGATTTTCAGCTCATCCCTTGTTCATGTGTTCCCCAGGGTACCCTATACAGATGTAAGGGCTCAAAGTAAGTTAGGATATCTTTAAGGAGATTAAATAAAGAAGTGTTTTTTTATCCCCATGTTTTATGTTTTATGTACATAGTCTTCTAAGACACTAGACTTAACGATCCTTGGCTTGTACTCTAGTGTATAATTGTGATTGAAATCAGTTAATGTTATATGTAAAAGGCTTGGGTCACTATATGAAGAGTTCCTAGTCTATGAGAAATATATGAACAAATGTATTCAGTGTAAAATGTTTGATGCTTTCATAAATGTCTAGTGAACTCATGAAGTCTCATCAAAACATGGATGTCTATAGCATGCTTGAGAACCTTTGTGGTATTTACTAAGAGAGAGATAGACAAAAATGGTTTGAGATCTCCAAGGAACTCTTTCAGAGTAATCATGGATAAGGTTCCCTAGTTGGGTCTCACATAATCAAGATCATTGACTACCTTGAGCTCTTGGAGGTTATAGGGTTTAAACTCCCTAAATAACTGGGTACCAATCTCATTCTCACGTCACTCCCTTAGAGATTCTCCAGATTTGTTATGAATTTTAATATGAACAACATTGAGAAGTCTCTACCAGATATTCTTATCATCCTTCTCCATGTGTACAAAGTCATGAAGTGTGAAAAGCCTTATTTCCTTATGGTGAATAAAAGGAAAGGTAAGACAAATATATTTAAGCCCAAAGTTTCTTCACACCCTTCTAATAAAATGAAGATCAAAGGAGAGGCGAGGGAATAAGAAGCTATGTGTTTCACATATGACAATATATAATGAAGTTATTTCACATGACTCATACCACACCCAACTTTGGAATCACCAGCTGGGTCATGTAAATGATAAACGCTTGACAAAATTACATCGAGAGGGATATTTAGATTCTTTTGAACTCAAACCACTTGGTAGTGTCATGCATATTTACAAGGTAAAATGAACAAAGACCCATTTAGTGGGAAAGGTCAAAGTGCTAAAGTGCTTATTAAATTGGCTTATACTGATGTTTTTGGACCATTTCCAGTTTAAGCAATGGGTGGGTACTCATAATTCATAACTTTTAATGATGATTTTAGTAGATATGGTTATATTTACTTAATGAGGTATAAGTTGGATTGTTTTGATAAGTTCAACGAATACAAAAATGAAGTTGAGAACCAACTTGGTAAGAATAATAAGAAACTCCACTTAGACCAAGGTGAAGAATATATTAATCAAGACTTCATTGATTACTTATGGAAGTTTGGGATCCTATCCCAAATCACTCTTCTTTACACATTGAAGTGCCCAGATCAGTGTGAATCATTGAGAGGGGGGAGGGGTGAATCAATGATCCTTTTATACTTTTTACAAATTTATTATTTTAAATTAAACCTCTATGGCTGGTTAAAGCCTTGATCCACTCTTCTTGTGTCTCTCATCCTTACCTCGAATGATGCTGTAAATGTAAAGGCACTGAACACAAGGATTTACAAGGTTCGGTTCAAAGACCCACTCCTTGTTATGTTGGTTGTTCTCCCAAACACATATTCTCTACTATAATCATATTAGTAATTAAAATGTTTGATATAGAGTCAAACTGTATCTCTCCTGAGTCCCACATGAGGTTCTTTACACTGCTTCACATAGTGTTACCGAGTCCCACTGGCCTGCTCCAGAGTCTCACTGTAATCTTCTTATCCTCCCTGAATCTCACAGAGTTCTTCTAGTTATCGAGTCACATGAGTAGCTTCCTTCTTTGTTCTTTCTTGATTAACTATAGATGATATTATTCTCTCTCCACACAGGCTTTTTGAATCACACTTTCTTGTGTATCTCTTTAATAATCTTCAACAACCTTTGGTAAGGTTTGTTGGCCTTGCTCAATAACTCTATCACTTTTCTGATCTGTCCTCAGTTCAACAATGATCAGGCAATTATTTCTTATTCCAATGAATACTTGACCTCACTTATTTGTGTGAAAATGGTGCAAAAAACCTCTTCAAGTATGAAATAATAATTTTGAAAAATATCAGCTCTGTCTTCCTTCTTGGATTCTCAAATACTGTCAACTCAGATATAAGATCTTCTTTAATTCAGTCTGGATTCACTCTCAATTCTCATATACTTCATTCATAGATTTAATGGAATCCAAAATCCTTGTTTTTGGATATCTTAATTAATTATGCTTCATTCATGACACTTCTTCTTCTTGTTTATACACGCGCACGTGCACTCTCAATCTTGATTCTTTTTTAAGTGTCTTTACGTGTGCATGTGCATGAATTCATGAAAAATATCCTTCTTCTATACTTCTTATGTGAAAACCCCAATGGGTATAACCTTTTGAGCTCACACACTTCATCTTTATTTTTCTCACTTAATATCACACACACTTTTTGTCTTTGGTTCTTTGCACACACACACTTATTATTTAGTTTAGGTTCAATATAAGTGTATGTTTATTCAAACTCGAATGGGTTTAATTAATGTGTGTGATCTTCCTCTTTCTTCCTCCTTATGAAAATGTTCATACACAATACTTTCTTGATTTGTGATCTTTTTCAAACCCAAATGGGTATATTCAATGTATGACTTGTTCTTTCACACTTGGGTGTCTCAATTCATGCATATGCATGAATGTGTATCATGCATGCACTCTCCATCCTCCTTTGTGAATACACAAGGGCTTGAGTTTATTCTTCTTCAAACAAAGCACACAAGGGATTTAGACTTAATTCAATCACCTTATTCTTCAAAGATGAACCCTAGCAAACAGTATATATATAAGATGCAAATAGGAGGGTGTTTTTCTTCTTCTTCGTGAAAGCTGGAGGGCACAAGGTTCTCCTCCTTCGCGCTTAGGGTGTGCAGGAGTCTCCTTCATAGAACCAAGGAGGTTCTTTTGTTCTATCTTCGCAAGAGCACAACAAGGGTGCAAGTGCACCTATTGCATACCAGTGGGATTCTCCTCAAGAAACACAGTCAAGGGTTTAATAGAACCTATCGCATGTTTATGTTTCTTCTTCGCACAGAGGGTTTCAATATCCTCTTTTATGAACCAATATGGTTCTCGATTCTCCTTCATGCAATAGATGCATGACACCTTTTCTTTGCGTAGCAAGGCTACGCGGAACTCTGCCTTTTGTGTAGAAAGATTGAATGGAACCCAAGTTGTGCGGTGCTCTATTTCTCAGAAAAATTAGAGCCTCTCTCAATATTTTCAACAACCCTTCTTGGCTCGGTGATCCTCTATTTATAGGCAAGGTTTAGGCCTTTTGCGCGTTAAAATTTTGTGTGAAATTACACATGATTCAATTCTTTGAATAGCCAATATCATTGGCTTTGAAAATTTCAAATGCATGATAATAGGTATGCTACAAGTCTCGGGTATTTCCTTTTCAAACATGGGATCCTCTTTCTCTGTTTCATCCTCTCATGCATGTGAAGAGGAATGCATGCAATTCATATTCCCAAAGGATTTGAGCTCCATGACATGGCCTTGCAACTCTTTTTTCTTCGGCCACGTTTGAATTCTTTATATTGATGCATGCATGAAAACATAGTTGCATGCATGGTATCATGTAGCTCAGTCAATCATAATTCATAGAAGTACGAGCTTCAATGGTGGCCAGAGTTCGATCAAGGAGGTGTGGGGGATCCTTCAGTGCACTGGTTCATGTCGGCTGGCTGCAGGTGTCCATAGGTTGAAGACAACCTTGGTGGAGAAGATCGAATGACCCTGCTTCAATCTCTAACTGCAGAGATTAGATAGATGGATCAGATGTGTGCGATCGATCCCGCGATTGATTAGACGGTAGACCACATGTCTGCGATGAATTGGATGGATGAGATTTATTTTAGAGGATTTTTTTTCATCCCACATCAAAACGAACACACGTGATACATTCAATTTATCAATAAACTCTCACTGCCCTGATTCCATATTACTCCTCTCCTCCCTCCGGTGCCACCCCACACCGGTTCTCTACGGGCGCTCTCTTAGTACCCACTCTGCCTCCTCTGGGTGCTCTCCTAGCGCACACTATGCACTCGCAACACGGGTTCACCATCGTGCGCGCACATGCAGGCTTATACATGGCCCACACTCCTATGCCTCTTGTGAGCAGGCTTCGAGGCCTTCCCCTTGGGAATGGTAGACCCTCAGGTCCCGCATATGCCTTGGGTGAGGGCTCCAGCGGGCCTGTATGGTTGGCCCCACTTTTTGGTAAGGCATATACTAAGTACTTAGTATAAAAACTAAGTATGAATTCATCCTTAATATGCCAAACCACCCTTCTTCATTCAAATCCCATGCATTCTTTCTTTCACCTTCTTCATATTTAAACATCATCCTTCTTTTATTTTTGGAATAAAAAACCCAATATCTTCAATATTCCTCCTTTGATTCAATAATATATTACGCATGAAACATTTCTTTATTCCCCATGCATTAAAGCATAATGCATGGCCTTTTTGTTGTGAGGAATGTGTTCTCCATTAACACATATCTTGGAATTTTAGGATAGATCAAACAATCGTCTGAATTGATTCACACTCTTCAGCCAATTAGAAGTCATTGGATGGATCTTACACTTTCATCATGCAATAAAGTATTGCATGGGGTTCTTATAATTTTGTAACAAAGTGTCTTCTAGTGACACATGTCTTGGAACTTAGGATCAGTTCTACAATCGTCTAAATTAATATGAAGATTGTCCAAGAATGACATCCAATGTCATTTCATATTGATTCTGCAAGGGACATAATATTTGGAACAACTTCTCCTCTTCAATCATCATCATCACTTCATCACTACCTTTCCATACACATATTGACATCTTATTTAAAACACATGAAACACTATGATTTAAAATCTCCCCCTTTGTTTTTTGTTGTAAATATCCCATAGGAATACTTTTATAAGGTTCAATATGTGTGCCAATATTTTCTCCCCCTTATTGGGGTCTGGAAAAAAATGTCCTCCTCCCTTTGAAGAATATATTATTGAATATTTCTGAGAGGGATGATATCATGTGGTTCACTTACCAAATAGACTTTAGGTAATCAACTCTAAGTATACTTGGGCTAACCCGGTGTAGAAAATAAGAGAGATATGACCAAGGTATTCAATGTTTTCCACAAACAACCATACATGTGAAATTGTGCTCAGAATGTATCAACTCTTATCCTAGGGGTTGGAAATAGTCGGATTTATCATTGAAATGATAAATCTTTCACATACTTAAATGAACATATTAAAAAGTTCAATTGAAAAGATAAATCTCCCCATTTCATCCCATATTGTCATCAATAAATCCCCCCCCCCTTAATTGACATGATAAATACAATTAAGAACATGGGATGAAAGTGTGATTGGAATACCTCAAATTTCAACTTCTTAAGATGATATGAATTTCAAGGTTTGTCATGAAATAATCCTTGATATCATCTCCTTCATCATTTCTCCCCCTAAAGGGGTACACTACCTTTGAAATACCATGGTGGATAATATCATCAGATAAGCCTGAAGATATTCATGTTGATAATCTTCCACTGTGGATCACTTCAAGTAATTATCTAATCATGAATAATGAGTCCAACTTGTAGTTATCCACTTTTATCATCCAATTTTCATCTTGAGGATGACCTTCACCTTTAATTACCTAAAATGTAAGCACATGTATATAAAAAAATATAAGGGAATAAGATGGAACACTTGTCAGCTTCTTAATAGAAGCACTGGGGCTGAGAATTTTCTCTCAACCCAAGAACTCCTTTCCTTGCAGCTCTAAAGTGTCTGGTACTCTTCATTATGGTGTTTTCTCTCCATTTAACATTTTTATATTTCATTTTTAGCATGGACCCTTTACTTCCATTCACCTTAAACTTGTGTGGATTATTTATCTTTACTTCTGCCAGTAGTGAAGTAGCTTCCACTAGTGCATGTTTTTCAATTTTCAACATCTCCATTTGACCTTGTAAAATAGTTATAAATTTGTTTTCATGATTTCCAGCCTTCTTGAACCTTCCACATAGTATTTTTGAGACACTTGGGTTATCATGTGCTGACAACATCTCATGACATTCAAATTCTTCTTCATGTGGAATGACTTGTTTCCCCTTTGTCTTTTCTTTATCTAGTACTTTATCTTCCTCACTTTGCAGTTCTATAGAAATTTGCAATTGATTAGGCCAGATAACTAAACACTTATTCTTAATATATTCTGTTTTAGAGCATCCACATGGCTTCTTAAATGTTTTCAAGTTACCTTTATTAGGAAACTTATCATGGTTATCTTTAGGAATGTCTTCAGTCAATCCCATCTTCTTTTGGATTTATTCTCATTTTATTTTTAGCTTACATATATTTATTTACATGGCTTGTTTGTAGTGATCCATGGTATGAACTTTCTTTCCACAGTAGAATCATATTTTCTTGGTTTAGATGAAATTCTTGGAATCTAGCTTGAAGTCCTTATTGACAATAGTTTCTTTCACTATTTTCTTGACTTCAGTGTTTTTCATATTCCCAATGGAATACTTTTTAACTCTTTTTCATTTATCCTACCTTTGTTTTGGTCTATGATTATTATTAACACATTCATGAGGCATGGTATGACTAGACCATAACTCATCATAACTATGACCACTTCTGTTTCAATTATCATAGAAGTCTTCAAGATACTCAAATCTGTTCTTGATAGATAGATTCTTCTTCATCTATGTTTTATGACTTTTCTTTATAGTATGCTTAATTTCTTTACATCTACTTTACCCGAATGTAGGCCTATCCTAATTTTCATATACTGACGTATTATTCCATAAATCATTGGCCTGATGCCCAAACTTCCAACAACACTAATAATAGCTAATAAATCTCCTTATTTTTCTTGTATTATTTGTCTAGATAGATTCAGTTCTTTGTTGTTTCTAGAATTTTATTTATTTATTTGGATCATCCATTTAGGAGTTGTTCTTCTTAATCATCCTAGTATCCATCCTTGAAATTTTTATGGAAGTATTAATATTTTTATCAATGCACATCTTCCCAATTTTTAGCTTTGAACTTGTACTTGCAGATGTAACTGCATTAGTAGAAACAGAAATAAATGGGTTATGGGATACCTTCTTCTTGGAGGATGTTTCCATTGGATTAGAGGATGATTTTAAATTTCTATTGGAATCATATTCCTTAATGAAAACTTGAGTGGCAGTATCTATTCTTTCAGTTGTTTGGGAAGTTCCGTCTTGGAGTGATTGTTGATTCTTCAATTTCACCTCCAGCTCTAAACACTTCATGTTGAGGGAGCTCTTTTCATCTCAACTGATCTCATGTTGATTTCCCAATTCTCCTTTAGCTTTGTAATTTGTTATTCATGAAAATTCTTTAATTTTTGCAAATATTTTTCAAGATCCTTTACCTTGTTTTCTTTGTCTTATAGTTGAGAATCTTTGACAACCATAAAGACTTTGTGAAACTTTTCAAATGCATGGAAGGCTTCTACAAATACCATTTCAAATAATTCTTTCTCAAAAATAATTCCCTACAATTTTTTAGTGACTTAATCATATCTGTCATTGCAAAGAGAAATTTTTTCTTCCTTTGCCTTCACAGGTTTTGTGAGAGTGTTGGATAGACCAACCCTTTTAGCCAATACCTCTTCCATGGCATTATCTTCTTCTTCCAACTGTAATTTTTCATCTTAAAGAGTACTAATTCTTGCAGTAAAGTGTCTTGCCACTTCTCTAGGGACTTTATTCAGATGATCTTTGAGTGCAGTCTAAAGATCATTAATTGATCTATCATCATCACATCTTTAGAAGGATTCATCAAAAAATTCATAATAATAAAATTAATTATCACATGTTGTACCTTTCAGATTAACTTTAGTAGAATGTGTATCCCCATTAGCAGTAAGCATATTATTCATATTCCTTGATTTTTTCTTCTTTTTGTTATTCTGAGTCTTGGAAGATATCTCTATTTGAGATTGTCCACTCATCCCCTCAAATCTGCACTTCAAAAAGACTCCCTTGGATCTTTTAGAGGTAACCTCTCTCTGATACCAATTGAAGTTCCCAGATTAGTCTGAATCACTGAGAGGGGGATGGGGTGAATCAGTGATCCTTTTAAACTTTTTACTAATTGATTCTTTTCAACTAAACCTTTATGGGTGGTTAAATCCTCTATCCACTCTTCTTGTGTCTCTCAACCTTACCTTGAATGATACTATAAATGTAAATGCATTGAACACAAGGATTTACAAGGTTCGGTTCAAAGACCTACTCCTTGTTGTGTTGGTTGTTCTCCTCAACACATATTCTCCACTATAATCAGATTAGTAATTACAATGTTCAATAAAGAGTCACTCTATATCTCTCCTAAGTCCCACAGGAAGTTCTTTATACTACTTCACACAATGTTACTAGAGTCCCACTAGTCTGCTCCAGAGTCTCACTGAAGTCTTCTTCTCCTCCCTAAATCTCGCAAGGTTCTTCTAGATCTTGAGTCACACGATAAGATTCCATTTTTTGTTGTTTCTTGATTCACTATAGATGATATTATGATCTCTATACACAAGATTGATGAATCACACTTAACTGTGTATCTATTCAAGAATCTTCAAAAGCCTTTAGTAAGGTCTGTTGACCTTGCTCAATAACTCCAGTCACTTTTTTGATCAGTCCTCAGATCTACAATGCTCAGACAATTCTTTCTTCTTCTGATGAAGACCTAGCCTCACTTATGTGTGTGCAAATGGTGAACACAACCTCTTCAGGGATGCAAGAATAATTCTAAACAATACCAGCTCTATCTTCCTTCTTGAATTATCAAGTACTATCAACTCAGATAGAAGATCTTCTTTAATTTAGTCTGGTTTCAGTCTCAATTCTCATCCACTTCATGCATCAATTGAATGGCATCCAAACTTCTTGTTTTTTGATATCTTAATTAATTATGCTTCATGCATGGCATTGATTCTTATTTTTTCCACATGTGCACTCTCAATCTTGATTCTTCTTTTTAAGTGTCTTCATGTGTGCATGTGCATGCATGTATTCACAATCTCCTTCTTCTCTCTTGCTTGTGTGAAAACCCCAATGGGTATAACCTTTTGAGCTCACACACTTCCTCCTTCTTTTTCTCACGTAATATCAAACACACTTTTTGTCTTTGGTTCTTGCACACACACACTTAATATTTAGTTTAAGTTCAATATAAGTGTATGTTTATTCAAACCCGAATGGGTTTAGTTCATGTGTGTGATCTTCCTCTTTCTTCCTCCTACAAATGTGCACACACAATCCTTTCTTGATTTGTTCTCTTTTTCAAAACCGAATGGGTATATTCAATGTATGACTTTTTCTTTCACACTTGGGTGTCTCAATTCATGCATATGAATGAATGTGCATCATGCATGCAATCTAAATCTTCCTTTGTGAATACACGAGGGCTCGGGTTTCTTATTTTTCAAAAAAACCACACAAGGGTTTTGACCTTCATGCAATCACATTATTCTTCAAAGATGAACCCCTAAAAACAGTATATATATAAGATGCAAATAGGAGGGTGTTCTTATTCTTCATGCAAACCAAAGGGAACAAGTTTCTCCTCCTTCGTGCTTAGGATGCACAAGAGTCTCCTCACAGAACCAAGGAGGTTATTTGGTTCTGTCTTCGCAAGAGCACAACAAGGGTGAAATTTCCCCTATTGTGTACCAGCGGGATGATCCTCAAGAAACACAGGCGAGGGTTCAATAGAACCTATCACGTGTTTATGTTTCTTCTTCACATAGAGGGTGCAGATATCCTCTTTGTAAACCAAGATGGTTTTCAGTTCTCCTTTGTGCGAGAGATGTCTGGCACCTTCTTCTTTGTATAGAAAGGTTGTACGGAACTCTGCATTTTGCGTAGCAAGACTACACAAAACCCAAGTTGCGTGGTGCTCTATTTTTTGGAAAACAAGAGTCTCTCTCAATATTTTCAACAACCCTTCTCGGATCGGTGTTCCTCTATTTATAGGCAGGGTTTATGACTTTTTCACATTCAAATCTTGCATAAAACTTCGTGGGATTAAATTATTTGAATAGCCGAGATCATCGTCTTTGAATATTTCAAATGCGGGATAATAGGTATTCCGCAAGTCTCAGGTGTTTCTTTTTCAACCATGGGCTCCTATTTCTCGGTATCTTCCTCTCGTGCATGCAAAGAGGAATCCATGTAATGCATATTCCCAAAGGCTTCGAGCTCCATGACATGGCCTTGCAACTCCATTTTCTTCATCCATGCTCTAATTCTTTATATTGATGCATGCATGAAAATGTAGTTGCATGCATGGTATCATGTAGATCAATCGATCATAATGCACAGGAGTATGAGCTTCAATGGTGGATGGAGTTTGATCAAGGAGGTGAAGGGGATTCTACAGTGCATGGGTTCATGTTTTCTGGCCTCGGGTTTCCAGAGGTTGAAGAAAACCTCGGTAGAGAAGATCGGACGGCCTTGCTTCAATCCCAAACCGTAGAGATCATATGGATGACCCGGATAAGCGTGATCGATCCCGTGATTGATCGGATGGTAGACCATGTGTCTTCAATGCATCGGATGGCTGAGATTGCTTCCTGAGGATTTTTTTCCCATCCCACATATTAACAAACACACGGGATGCATTCGGTTTATCAATAAACTCTCACTGACCTCATGCCACATTACTCATCTCCCCCCTCTGGTGCCACCCCACACTGGTTCTCTGTGGGCGCGCTCTTAGTGCCCACTCTGCCTCCTCTGGGTGCGCTCCTAGCACACACTATGCACTCACCGCTCGGGTTCACCATCGTGTGCGCACCTGCGGGATTATACACATCCCGCGCTCCTATACCTCTTGCGGGCAGGCTTCAAGGCCTTCTCCTTGGGGTTGTAGACCATCACGTCCTGTATATGCCTTGGGTGAGGGCTTCAACTGGCCTGCATGGTTGGCCCTACATTTTGGTAATGGCATATACTAAGTACTTAGTATAAAAACTAAGTATGAATTCATCCTTAATATTCCAAACCACCCTTATTCATTCAAATCCCATGCATGTTTCCTTTCTCCTTCTTCATCTTCAAACATCATCCTTATTTTCTTTTTGGAATAACAAATCCAAGATCTTCAATATTCCTCCTTTGATTAAATAATAGATGATGCATGAAACATTTCTTCATTCCTCATGCATTAAAGCATAATTCATGGCCTTCTTGTTGTGAGGGACGTGTTCTCCATTAACACATATCTTGGACTTTGAGGATAGCTCAAACAATAATCTGAATTGATTCACACCCTTCATCCTATTAGAAGTCATTGGATGGATCTTCCACCTTCATCATGCAATAAAGTATTGCATGGGGTTATTCTAATTTTGTAACAAAGTGTCTTCCAGTGACACATTTCTTGTAACTTAGGATCAGTTCTACAATCATCTGAATTAATATGGAGATTGTCCAAGCATAACATCCAATGTCATTTCATATTGTTTCTCCAAGGGACATAATATTTAGAACAACTTCTCCTCTTAAATCATCATCATCACTTCATCACTACCTTTCCATACTCATATTAACATCTTATTGACAAAAAATTCAACACTATGCTCTACACACACACCAGTGAAATGGTGTAAGTGAAAGGAGGAACCACACCTTATTGGACATGGTGTGATCAATCATGAGTCATGCAAGTATTTCATTATCCTTTTGGGAATATGTGTTATAAAAAGCAGAAACCATACTAAACCAAGTACCAACTAAATCGATAAATGGTATTCCATATGAGTTTTGGGGTTGAAGAAAATTCATGTTATTGAATTTACATGTGTAGGGAAGTGAAGCATTTGTTAAGACCTTTTCAGGTAACAAACTTGCACCCTAAGTCACAAAGTGTACCTTTATAGGATACTCTAAGGAAATAAGGGGATATTACCTATACAACCCCTCATACAAAAAGGTTATAGTGTAAAGCCACTCCATATTCCTTAAGATATAGAATATATCCAAAATAGATAGTGGGAGAGAGATTGACTTCGATGAAGTCGAGGCTCAAGGCACGCAAGAGTTGATACAAGAGTAGATTCCACAAATCCATATGGAAGAAGAATCTATTCCAGAGAGAAAAGAACTGCATAGAAGTACAAGAAAGGTTAGAGAACTGGAACATTATGGTTTTCTAGTTACCGAGGATGGTGACTCGTTATTAGTTGATAATAATGATCATCTAACCTACAAGGAAGAAGTAAGTAGAATAAATGTTGTCAAGTGGCAAGAAGCCATGAATTCTGAAATGGATTCCATATACCAAAACCAAGTCTAGATTTTGGTATATCCTCTGGTGGATGTAAATCCTGTTGGTTTCAAATGGGTATTCAAGAAGAAACTAGACATGGAAGGACGATTCAATACCTATAAGGCGTGACTAGTTGAAAAAAGGTTTAAACAGCATTAAGGAGACTACAAAGAAACCTTTTCACCAGTTGCAGTATTGAAATCCATCAAAATTCTATTGTCCATTTTCACTTACCATGACTATGAGATTTGGAAAATGGATGTTAAAACAACCTTCCTTAATGAGAACCTTCAGGAAGATATATACATGACACAACCTGAAGGGTTTGTGACTCCAAAGGATGCCAATAAGATATGCAAGTTGCAAAAAATCATTTATGGATTAAAGAAAGCATACAGGTCATGGAACATTCATTTTGACAAATCCATAAAGAAATTTGGTTTTATAAATAATGAATGTGAGCCTTGTTTCTATAAATAGTTTAGTGGGAGTGTAGTCATTTTCCTAATAGTATATGTTGATGACATATTACTTATTGAAAACGATATACTAGTCTTACAGTTTGTTAAGGCATGGTTGAACAAATTCTTCTCCATGAAGGACTTGGGTGAGGAAGAATATATTCTTGGGATCAATATCCATCGTGATAGATCCAAGATAATGATGGGCATAAGTCAAAACACATGCATTGACAAGATACTAAAGAGATTCAGTATGGAACAATCCAAGAGGGGATTATTTCCAGCATCAAATGGCATTCATCTTTCCAAGAAAATGTGTCCTCAAACGTATAAGGAAAGAAAGAGAATGGAAAGGACTCTATACACATCGATGATTGGGTAAGTCATGTATGTAATGATATGTACTATGCTAGATGTTGCATGTGCATTAAGTGTGGTAGGCAGATATCAAGCTAACCCAGGTGACTGCCATTAGATGGCAGTCAAGACTATCCTTAAGTATCTGAGGTATACTTAGGATATGTTCCTATTTTATGGATGAGATGAGTAACTAGTAATCAGAGGATATGCATATGCTAGTTTCCATACTGATCAAGATGACATGAAGTTGCAAATGGGATACATCTTCACTTTGAATGGAGGTGATGTGAGCTGGAAGAGCTCAAAGGAGGGTGTGGTCACAGATTATACAGTAGAGTCTGAGTATATCGCAGCTTCTGAGGCAGCTAAAGAAACAGTTTGGATGTAAAGATTTGTCCAAGAGCTAGATGTGATACCTAGTAGTAAATATCACATCACACTCTATTGTGATAATACTACAGTAGTGGATCACTCAAAAGAGGCAAGGTCACATCAGCAGATGAAGCATATACTTCAGAAGTATCATCTCTTGAGGGATTTTTTTTAGAGAGGTAAAGTTGCAGTGAGCAGTATTTCCATGGAAGACAACATGGCCCATTGACTAAATCCTTAACTCAGTAGAAATATGATCATCATGTGAGGTCTAGCAGACTAAAAGTCGTAGGAAGTTGTCTCTAGTCTAAGTTGGAGTTTGTAAGAGTTGGTGTTATAGAACCAACTGTTTGTACTTTGATTATATGAATATTTAATGTATTTAAATATTAAACATCTTATTACATATTTTTCATTATTCTGCATGACTATAGTGTAATAATTTCCTAGAGTATTTGTCGCATTGATAAGTTCATAACAGTTCCCCGTTATAATGAGAACCTTGAATTGCTATAAAAATATTCTTAAATATAGTTCTGTGGTTGGATGAAATGCTGTGATGGGACAAATAGTATATAGGCCATCAGGTGCGAGTACTCATAAGCAGATGAGACTCCGTCTCATGAAGTTCTCACTTGGTAATCTCTAAGATAGGAGATTATGAGAATAGACCCCCTAGTATGAATTCCATATGTTTTGGTGTCATTGGATATTCCTATCTGCAAGTGTATGTAATGGTCCTTAGACTTAAATATTATCATTAATACGTGTCACGACTCGTGCACTTTGATTCACTAATGAAAATCATCACGACATATGTTGGTAGGAAGTAGGGTACGTTGGGTGTGTCATGAGTAATATGTTATTAATGGATAAGTCGAGGGAGAATTTGTCCTTTCCATTTATAGAAGTTGATATCTCAGACCTTTGATTGAAATAGAACCATCGCCCTAAATTCCATAGTTATGTTGTAACGGCGAGTTTATTTCAGGTGATCAAAGAATGATGTATCAAGCATAAAGGTTGATGACACTATCATTAAACCTACTTGATGAGATATTGTGACAAAGGGATTATATTACATAGTGAGTGTTTGTATGTGGATATCGTCGTTGCGACTTTAAGTTATTTCTCTTGGGTGCATTGACCTGTTGCTAGATAGTAATATTGGACTTTAGGCAAGCTCGTCTAATGTTAACAAGAAAGAATCATAGATGGTCACACACTAAGTGTTTTTTTTGGTCTCGATTAAATTCTATTTGAATTTAAATAATGGAATAAATATTATTCTCAAGCTCGAGGAATAATTTTATTCAAGTTAAAATGATCGCATAAATTAAATAAATGTTTATTCACCGGATTGTGAATAAAATTTATTTATTTATTTATTGAAAATTTAATAAATATTTATTTACTAGTTTTTGAATAAAATATATATTTAAGAGTGTAAAACTAATATTCAAGTGTTCAATAAATGGAAGTGGATTTCTAAAGGACCAAGACCGTGTTTGGTGATAAATTAATTGTTTACAAGTCAGTAAATAATATTTATCTAGGTGGCGCAAAAATAATAACAATACTATCATCATTATGTGGCACGATATTTTATTTATGGTTCCATTTTTCACAAGTTAGTGCACCACAAATAATGGTGTTGTTATTGTTATTAAGTGTCATGGGTTTTCTCTAATGGTTATAATTGCATTTAATCGTTGTTACACAATTAAATATTGTAACTAAAACCCCATGTCGATTAATAGATAGGTATGTATATTGTGCCAAGGACAAGTGAAGCTAGAGAATTGTTGAGCCAAAACTTTTTTCACTCTAGACTCTGCTCCTCTCTCTCTCTCTAAATAATGAGAGAAGTTCTTCAAGACTGAAGAATGAGCGATCAAGAATGATCAACACAATACATTCATTCTTCCACGCTAGCACCCGAAGAAAGAGTGGTGTTGATCAGAGACCATTGGAGCACGTGTGGATCACCACTAGAGGGATTCTACTTTGGATCATCACAAGCGCAAGGAAGGCAATCTGGAAGGGTTATTCCAGATGATCAACGATTATCAATGAAGAAAGTACCAAAGACCCAGGTATTTAATTTCTTCAAAAATTAATAAATTAATTATAAACATGATGTGAAAGATTCTCTTTCTCAGATCCAATGATTTTCTTATCTTTCTCTAAATATTTGATTCAAATTCGTGGATAGTGGCATTCATCATCGTATTGATCCTCGATTGGTCATCGATTAGGCAAAAGAAAAGTTGGGCCCCACCCAACGACATGCTTCCGCTGCATCCGGATCCTTCATCAACACTTGGAAATTCTGATCAAAATCATCTTATGAAGTGAGTGTTAATATAATGAAATATATAGCAAAGCTCAAGGATATCACAAGCTTGAATCCCTAATGACGTATTCACCCCAATCATTATTAAATTGTTAAATCAATCTTCATCAATCAATCATTTATTCTACGCTCTATAAACAAACCCCCCTTCGAAAGACAAAACAAAAACAATCGACTATTAAAAAAAGTATCATCACCGAGGATTTGACCCAAGTACTGTTATACACATTAGTAGAGCACCATAACTTTGAACAGTTGTTAGGTGACAATCGGTTGTGCTTCAGGCATACTCAAAACCAAGCAAACGCATTCAGATTGTTTTTATACTTTAGGAAAATGATCCATAAATCATTTTGGACGTGTATGAATCAACCACAGCTCAATCCAACACACAATGTGACAAGTATGACTCCAAGTGCATTTTTTCAACATATAAGTGTCATTTTAGTTTAAAACATGTATCACATCGCCAAAACTGAGTAAATGAGCCTAGATTGTTTCCTCATTATTATATCTATTATTACTTAATTAATTTCCTTATTATTTTTATATTATACTTATTTAGTTATTTTTCACAGAGATAATGCTTGAAGATGAACAATAAATGGTGTGTTGTGTAAGAATCAACCACAACTCAATATGATACATAGTATTCCTGGTATGACTCAAAGTTAAGTTTAAAATTAACACTTTTTGTTTAATTTATTTCTTATATTATTACTAACATAATAATTGTTTTCTTATATAAATACGTTCTTTTGCTCAAGTAGGGGTGATTTTTTCTTTTATATAGGTGCATTCTTTTCCTCTATAATAGTGTTTTTTTTTCTTGTATTTGTGTTGTAAATTTTGTTTTATTTAAATTCTGTATTTGTATCTGATTTTGCTAATTTCTAGTATTGTTTCCAGTGCAGCAGTGTGTTGTTACACCGCACTGTAGTATGTCTTTTTTCTGGTGTTGCAGTGTGTTGTAACATGCACACTACAGTATGCCCCTTTATCAGTGCATTTATTAGCACTGATAAAGGAATCCTTTATCAGCGCATTTATGAGCACTTAAAAAGGATACATTTATCAGCGCTGATAAAAGCCTAGGGATTTTAACCACGTTGCGGTAGTCAATGCTTTTTTAGCGCTGATAAAGGTCTATTCTAGCGCTGTTAAATGCCTCTTTTGTAGTAGTGGAAGGAATCACCCAAAAATCATTTAGAGTCTCCCTAGGGTTCGAGAGTGGAGGCTTCACGGAGAATTCAACCTTTTTTCTATGTGAGATGTTTACCTTTATTATGCTTCATTTGGTTTCTATTTTCATTTTTCAACACCTCATTTCTACGATGCGTCACTCCAATGTATGAAGTGGTCATGCTGGATTTTTGGGTGGAAGTCCTTTTCTAATTATGGAATCATTAAGTGAAATCATTTCAATGGTTTTCTTTTGATGCTCTAGCACTTGGTGTCAGCCCGTGGGGATTTGGAACACTCATCGTGTCTTGCCACAGACATACTCAGTTGCCCAGGCCAGGGGTCACTTGGATTGGTTCGTGACATTATTCTACCATAAAAGCCTTAATATCATGTTATGTTATTTAAGGGAGAAAAGTTTCTTTGCGAGCTTGATAACAATTTACATGGATGAGCTAGACTCATGTAATGATTAATGAGTTTCTTGTATGAGATAGTCTCATATATTATGGTTTGACTTTGATGATCATTTTACCTAGGTGGCCCATGAGTGGCACTAAGTATTGAGGTCATGGATATATATGATAATTGTATATATTTTGATTATTATGCATATAAGGGCTTGACGTTGGTAGTTCTCATAACTTGAGATGTCATACTAGGTATGGTTATATTTACCCCTACGTTGTGCATGTGTGGTGGAATACTCTAGATTGTGGAATCATTTTTTATTTTGTATGAGATCAAATATTCATAGAGTGGTCACTACTAAAAAACGGCCTATATCAGCGCTAAAAAAGGGTTTTAACAGCGCTAAAAAAGCGCTGTAAAGCTCAATGCTAATATTGAGGGGTCTCTTTTATCCGCGCTCCGAAAAGCGCTGATAAAGGCCCCTTTTATCAGCGCTAAAAAAAAGCACTGATAAAAGACCCCTTTAACAACGCTTTTTTTTAGCGCTGATAAAAGGGGTCTTTATCAACGCTTTTTTTAGCGCTGATAAGGTCAAAAAAATTAAAAAAAATAACAAAAATTTAAAATAATGTCAGGAGTGCTTTTATCAGCGCTTCACACCCCCTTTTATCAGCGCTAGGAGGTCTCCCGCGTGCAGCCCTTCCCGCACATCCTCAAACGCGCGCACCCCATTCGCTTCCACCCGAACTCGAACCCGGGACCTTCCCCCTTTCACAGCTGCACCTTTACCACTAAGTCATTTCGTTTTGTTCTCTATTTAATGATATATCTATATATATATAGTTATATTTATTCATATATTGATATAGATTCATATTAATATAAATATATTTATTCATATATTAATATATTTATATACATATAAGATTAGTTTTAAATACATTTATGAAAAATATGTTTTTTATGTGTGTTTATAAATAAATAAATACATACATACATACATAGATATATACAACACACAGAGACACACACACACAAACACATTTATATTTACGAATAAATACATATATGTGTGTATTTGAAAAGCTATAGAATGTACATATAAGATTAATTTCAAATACATTTATGAAAAAATATGTTTTTGATGTGTGTTTATAAGTAAATAAATAAATACATACATATATACATATATACAACACACAGACACACACATAGACACTCACACACACACAGACACATATATATTTACGAATAAATACATATATATGTGTATTTGAAAATCCATAAAATGTTAAAACGACCATAACTTATAATCTAGAATTCCATTTCAATGCCACAACCATTCAAATCGAAGAAAATGAAACAATATTCGATATGATATGTGGTACAGGCCTAACGGACATCCGGATCAGAAGTTATACTTATTTGAATGTTAAAAAATCGGGGTATCCCGACTAAAAACTCAGTTTTGGAGGCCTTTTAGGCCTTTTTTGGGCTCAAAAAATGTGACAGAGGCTTTTCTTGGGTCACTAATGCGTAGAGCTCGTCGCAGGCTTCGATTTGATATGTTGTAGAGCTCAAACGGACACTCGGATCAAAAGTTATGGCTGTTTGAAGTTTGAGTTACATTTTCAACATATTTTAGATCTTTTATTAATGGTTTTGATTTTTTGTGTCCTCAAAATTGTTATTAAATAATTTTTAATCGATAATAATTATAAAATTATTAATTAATAATATTTTTTTAAAATATTTTGAAGTCATTTTCACTAAATTTCTTATATATTAAATGTAATAGTCTATTTATACATATCTAGAACATATTTAAAAAATTTATATTGTATTTATATCATATATAAATATACTTATATAAGAATAATTTATTTTTCCAGATTTTTTTTTGAAATATAAAATTTTTCAGCGCTGATAAATCCCCCTTTTATCAGCGCTACTAAAAGAAGGGCTGATAAAGGGGTAGTGCTTCCCTTGCCAGTTTTTGGCGTAGTGGGTCGTGGTTTTTCTATAGAAGAGCTCAGGTAAAAATTGTTGGAGGCGTCTTTGTTGAGGAATTTCAACATACCGCTTAGATGTTTCTTCTTGTTTTTCATTTATGGGTGTCTTGTATGTTTGGTTTGTGGTTTGTACCATGTTATGTTTGATGTATGTTTGGTACCATGGGTGTCTTGTATGTTTGGTTTGTGGTTTGTACCATGTTTGATAGCTGCTCCTCTGGGTCTCGGCGAGGTCTCGAGTTCAAGTCTCGCCGAGTTCATCCCTGTATTGTCTGTTGCGTACTTTTCTTTCTACTGTAGCCCCTCTCCCAAATAAACTGAGGCTTCGGCCTCAACTTTTTATGTTTCTTTTGAAATTTTGGTAATGTGATGCCACAAGTTTCATGGGAAAATATATCATGTATTATATTTATTTCCTCTCGATTCTAGCCATTAGCCCCTAACTTCTTAGATTTGGGATTTAGATGGCACACCCGACCTTGATGCCGATTCAGATGAGGTCTCAACGGAGTCGGGTTGTGTTGTTTTTGAGAGCTGTTTCCCTGCCACTTGGATCATTTTGTCTTTTTGATTATTGGACTCCACTAATGGTTTGCTATGAATCTGTGGTTATTTGTTCACCTATTTGATTGTGTAATTATTATTAATATTTTTAATGATATTTTTTTAAGGAAAAATTTTGATTAATTTTATTAAAAAAATTTATCTATAATTAATGCCATATGCAAGAATGTAAAATTTTCTTTGAAATATATAAGGTGAACCATATTGAAAATTCATATTTTAGTTTTTAAAAGTTTCAATATTCATACGGTGCATTTATTTTTATTAAAATAACTTTTAAGTATTCATGAAAGGGAGGTAATTTTCATTAATCAATTTAAACTTTAAAATAATTAAGAACGTGACGGTGTTTTTTTTTTTGATTGGGTATTTCGGTTTGTTTTTTGCCCGACTATGACATAAAGAAGTTTTGTTTTTTTAATTTATAGGCCTGGAAATGTGAGCGATCGAATCTTCAGAGTTAAAGGCGTCCTGTTAATGAGGTCAGTGCTGACATCAGGCCTTCAAAACAATATTTTAAATTATTGATTACATGAGCGTTGAAGGGATAAAAAAAGTCCGCCCCGTCATTATTTTTCTTAAAATAGAATTAATAAAAAACCTCTTTCCAAATGGAAAAAAGAGAGGACATTTTGACGGGTTTTTTTTTAATAAAAAATAACGGGATTGTGTTTAAGTTCTTTTATTTATCCTCTCTCTCTTTGATGAAAAATTATGATGGTGGTGGATGACTTCAGGGGGTGAAGAATTTCCCAATCTTCATTTGGATATATTTTTTTAAGTTTATTTTAATTGTATTTGTCTATTTAAATGGTTAATTAAGTACATGCAATTTAGTATTAATTTAATTAGTTAGTTATTAGTAATAATCATGTATAGATTTGTACTAATAGAGTAATTGATAATATCAAATTAATAATGAGTAATGTTATTCCATTGAGATTATGCAATCATAGTTTAAATTATTTAATTATAGTTAGTAGGAAATAATTAATAATTAATAATTAAAATAATCTAATAATGTTCATTAACATTAACGATGTGTAATATTTTATAAGTAATTATAAATAGAGAAAATTAAAAATGATTTTAGCAATTAGGATTATGTAAACAGAATTAGAATCGACAAATCATAATTAAAATGTGATTATGTTTAAGAAATGCATGTTAGAGTTGATGAATTATAATTAACAATATTTAGTAACAACTAATTATCGGTTGACCCATCATGCGATACCACATGCCTTCGACTCCAAATCCATGGCACCCATAACGATAATCTTCACGACTTCAGGGACCCGTCTAGCAGCAGTGCGTGCATCCGACTCCAAATCCATGACAACCATAACCACAATCTTCACGACTCCGAGGACCCATTCTATGACAGTGCATGCGTCCGACTCCAAATCCATGGTAGCCATAACCATATCCAAGCTCTAAATCCATGACACCTCCAATTTGGAACTCCAATTCCATGGAAGCTCCTGTTCATAATTGGCTCCAAATCATGGCAGCCTAACTGTGTCACATCCACCCCTAGGGCACATTCCATAGCCCGTCATAAGGAAAAGAAAACACAGAGGCTAGCCGAACGCCCATGCTCGTCGTTGTCATCTCTGCCCCACCGGGCTTCCACGTCGGTTCAAGTTCTAGATGACACTAGTAACCATCAATACCCATGGTCGTACGTACCCGCATGAGGTTGGTATATCAATGGGCATCCACTGGAGTCCCTTTGGTCAAATCAAACGGAGGCGCTCCACATGGATTCCTCAGCCTCCACCTCGGTCTCAGCTCATCACCCAATGTTCTAAGGATTTTGTGTCCCTTGAGATCATCAACAAATTAGAGCGGCATCAATGACTACAAGGGGTCTATCCAGATATGCAACAATTAAGTGATGACCCACAACTTATATCGGTCCCCAAGGTTGCTCTGTGTCAGACCGCTCACCTAACCCGAACCTGGTCCGCCTAAGCTCTATCCACCTAGGCCTAGTCACATCATACGGGAGAGGATCGCTCATCCTGCACTCATCTCGACAAGCTCGAACAACTTGAAACCCCAAAAGGGTCCTCTCAGGGCATACACAGCCTACGATCTCTGAGTATGCCCTCTCCTCCAACTTGGAGGTGTCTCAAGCCTCCTATACAAGGGCGAATGGGTCTAAGTTGGTCCGGCCTCACCCCTCAAGAGGTCTGGAGGTCACCCGATGTCTCAACAGTCCAAACCTCTATCATCGGCGACTGAGGCAATAAGCTAGCGCACAAGGGTTATTCGTGACCCCTAACACTCATTCATTCTAATTAGACTCTAATATATTTATAAACATTCCATTTAATTAAATTAACCCGGTGCATCGCCTGTAAGAGTTGGTGTCCTAGAACCAACTGGTTTTACTTTAATTGCATGAATATTTAATGTATTATTATATATTGTTCATTGTTTTGCATGACTATGATGTAATAATATCCTAGAGTATTTGTTGCATTGATAAGGTCATGACAGTTCCCCGCTATGATGATAACCTTGAAATGCTATAACAATATTCTTAAATATAGTTCTGCGGTTGAATGACATGTTATGATGGGACACATAGAATGCAGACCATCAGGTGCGAGTACTCGTAAGCAGATGAGACTTCCTCTCATGAAGTTCGCACTTGGTAATCTCCAAGATAGGAGATTATGAGAATAAGTCCGCTAGTAGAAATTCCGCATGTTTTGGTGTCATCGGATATTTCTATTTGCGAGTGTGTAATGATCCTTAGACATTAAGATTATCATTAATACGTGTTACGACTTACGCACTTTGATTTACTGATGAAAACTGTCACATAGACAGTTGGCGGGAAGTATGGTACATTGGGTGCGTCACGAGTGATATGTTATTAATGGATAAGTCAAGGAATGATTTTCCCTTCTATTTATGAAAGTTGATATCTCGGCCCTTTGATTGAAATAGAACCGTCGTGCGAAATTCCATGGTTATTGTGTAATGACAAGTTTATTTCAGGTAGTCAAAGAACAACGTATCAAGCATAAAAGTTGATGACACAATCATGAAACTTGCTTGATGAGATATTGCGACAAAGGGATTATATTACACAATGAGCGTTCATATGTGGATGTCGTTGTTACGACTTTACGTTCTTTCTCTCAGGTGCCTTGACCCGTTGTTAGACAGTACTCTTGGACTTTAGGAAAACCCACCTAATGCCAATGAGAAAGAATCCTAGAGGGTCACACACTAAGTGTTTTTGGTGGTCTCGGTTAAATTCTATTTGAATTTAATTAATGAAATAAATATTATTCTCAAGACCGTGGAATAATTTTATTCAAGTTAAAATGATCGCATAAATTAAATAAAATATATTTATTTATTTTATTGAACATTTATTAATATTTATTTACTAGTTTGTAAATAAAATATTTATTTAAGAGAATAAATTATTTATTTATTTATTCGAGTGTTCAATAAATGGAAGTGAAGTTTGAGCAGACCAAGGTTGGTCCGATAGTAAAATAATTATTTGCAAGACAATAAATAATTATTTAACTAGTTGGCAGAAATTAAAATAACCCTGCTATTATTTTGTGACGCGAGATTTATCATTCCGTTTTGCGCAAGTTAGCGCACCATAAATAATGACGTGGTATTATTATTAAATGCATGAGTTTTCTCTAAGTTTGTGAATGTATTTAATTGTTTCTATGCAATTAAATATTGTAACTGAAATTCCTTGTATATAAATAGACAAGTATGCCTATTGTGCCAGAGACCACACCACACGCCTGGTGAATTGAGAATTGTTGAGCCAAACAATTTCTCTCTCGAATCCTCTTCTCTCTCCTCTCAAGAACGAGAGACGTTCTTCAAGGCCGAAGAACATGTGATCAAGAACGACTGACACAAGACACTCACTTCACCGCGCTAGCACCCAGAGAACGAGCAATGTCGATCAGAGGCCACTAGAGCACGTGTGGGTCACCGTTAGAGGGATTATAGTTTGGATCCTTATAAGCGCAACGAGATAATTCGAAAGGGTCAATCCGGACGATCAACATTATCAACGAAGAAAAATACCAAAGACAAATGTATTATTTTTCTTTGTGAAATTAATTAAATTAATTATAAACATGATGTGAAAAATCCTCTCTAAGGTTTCGGTCCTCTTTCGTCTTCATCTAAATCTTTGATTATATCCCGTGGAGACTGGCGTTCATCATTATATTGATATCGGAATAATCATTGATCGTGGTAAAAATCAAAGTTGGGTACCGTCCCAACCACGCTTCCGCTATGCCCAGAACCTTCAAGTGGTATCAAAGGGGTTACATCATAGTTTATAATTATTTAAATACTTCGTTGATGAATTACGCATTTAATAATTTAGTTGTTTCAATTCAAGTTAATCGTTCTGCAAATCTGAATCTCGAGATCTATTCCTCCTCTTTCGTTTCTCGTTCACCTTACAGAAACGATCTTTTATTTTAATTTTGATTAATATAAAATAGAGGATCTCATCAGAAGGTGCCAAAGCTTCCTGGTCGTACAACACCAGAACACACGACATGTATTCGACAGTACATGCAGTGTAGTCAAGATTCAATGCATCAGACCGGTTCGCCAAACCAAGCCGTGTGTTGGAGTCTTTCTAAGTCTTAAATGACTCCGTGTGTTGACCAGGAAGAGGTGACACATGGTTTCCGGATTACACGCTGTGTGGCCCAATGGACACGGCGTGTAGTGCCTTCGGGTTAGGGTTGAACTGTGTACCCCGTACACAGCTTGCCTAGCTGGATACCATGTAACGAGGGACTACACAACGTGTGACCCACTGGACACGCCGTGTACTCCAAAGATTTACGAAGTATACTCACATGTTGTTTCCCTGGGCGTATACTTCAGATAGACGATGAAAAATAATACACGATGTATAGTTGGAACTACACATCGTGTACTCATCCAAATTACACAGATTAATTAAAATTTATTATGATATTATACAAACCCTTGAGACATGTACCATCGTGCAGACATAAAGCTGAGACACAACACATGATAGGTGTTTTATATATATGTGTTTAATTTAACATCTGCGTAATGTTCATTTATACTCATTGGGTAGTTATGAATAGGAATTCACCGGGTTGCATCCAAGGTACAAGTTACATACAAAGATAATTTTAAATGAATTTATTTGTTTAAAATTATGATGAATGAGAATCTCAAGAAAATTCAGAAAAGGGTTTAAGATAAAAGGATTGATTAATTAAAGATGATAATTAATTGATTCAAGCGTGATTTATCTTAAACAAGAATTATTAAAGAATTGATTGCTAGTTTTATTTATGCGTAAATATCATTGCATGTATGAATGATCATGCGCTAGAGCAAGACCTTTGTATGTGGATGGTTTCTTTTAATTTATTTATTTGAATTAAATTTGTTGGTCTGCGAGCCTTCTCCTCATTAATATGTAGGCCTGCGTGCCCAAGGTTTTTTTATGTAAAACCCCCCTTTACCCCTCACCTATATGTGAGTTAAAAAAGGCATATGTAATGGATGGAACTCCCAAGCTAGTGGAGGCGGTTCAAACTGGAGTTGAGAAGAAACTAATCCCAAGAGATACAGAGGTGGATAGGTGGAAGCTATAAACCCGAACCCAAAAGGTTCAAGTTGTTTCTCCCCTAGGCCATGGTTAGTTTATCAACTGCTAGATAAACTAACCATTAGAAAAGCTCGTGATCATGCCATTTACTTTATTTTATTTCTGTCAGTTGCATGGTTTATCATTATGGATGTGTTGTCACGATCACATAATTAATGAATTAAACAAGCATGCAAGATGGTACTAAAATAAACCAGACTTATGCGTAAATATTATCAAGACATGGTAAATCACTTAAGTAAGTTCCACTTAATATTAACACGCATGTGATAATGATAATATGCAATTCACGCATAAGAGATAAAAACCCCTCAAATAAAATATTAAGTGAGAACAAGCCTTCCGTTACTTGATTAAGGGAAAAACTCAATAAAACTATGTGTTTGACCAACCCTTGTTGGGACACATACTTTTATACAGGAAGCCCTTATGAAAGATTTTGGGTTGACTTAACCATATTACATCAAGAGGAGTAGCCCTTGCTAGACTTGGTGTAATATTGGAGGCAAGAGTTGAGGAAATCCAAAGTCATGATTTCAAGATTGGGGAGTCCACTCAACATATCAAGGAGCTGTAAGCCCGCAGTTAGCAAAGACCTACCTACCTAAATACCTTCTAATAGCTTGACTAGCCCTTGTTGGGGTTATGCGGAGGGGAATATGGATCTTTTCCACTAGAATGTCATGACAATTGGACATTCCAAGTTCAATGGTGATGGCTATTGGGACTTGATAAAATAGTGGGAGACTTAATAAAATTTATTATTTCTTATAAAATGTAATCAAGAAAGTACTAATTATCTGCTCTTTTAATTGTAGAATAAAAATGAAAAACTCATCAACCACACTATCCCTACAATCAATTCTACCTAAAGACATCATACTTACTGGAAGTAACTTCCAGGAATGGTTTAGACGCCTTCGGGTTATCCTACCCCATGAATGGAAGTCTTACGTGCTAGAGTCAACATCACCTGATCCGCCTACCAAAGACACGAGTGATGAGGATTTCCTGGTCTATGAGAAACATATGAACAACGTGGTTGGCGTTTAATGTTTGATGCTATCATCAATGTCAAGTGAGCTCATGAAGTCTCATGAAAACATGAATGCTTATAGCATGCTCGAGCACCTCTGTGGTCTTTACCAGGAGAGAGAAAGACATGAAAGGTTTGAGATCTCTAAGGCACTCTTTTAGAGTAAGCTTGGAGAAGGTTCCCCAGCTAGGACTCATGTAGTCAAGCTCATTGGCTACATCGAGCACCTGGAGGTTCAAGGGTTTAAACTCCTCAAAGAACTGGGCACCGATCTCATTCTCACATCACTCCCTCAGAGCTTCTCTAACATTGTTGTCAATTTAAATATGAACAACATTGAGAAGTCTCTATCTGATCTTCTTATCCTCATTCGCCAAGTGGACAAAGATATGAAGCGCGAAAATCCTTCTATCCTTATGGTGAATAAGAGGAAAGGGAAGACGAAGAGCTTTAAGCCCAAAGCTTCTTCACGACCTTATAAGAAAAAGAAGATCAAAGGGGAGGCAAGGGAACATGAGGCTATTTGTTTAGCATGTGGAAAGAAGGGCCACTGGAAGAAGAACTGCACCGAGCCTAAGAAGCAAGGGGAATCTTCAGGTGCATTTGTTATCAAATGAAATCTATCTATTTCTACAAATTGGGTATTAGATACAGCTTGTGGTGCTCACATATGTATCCAAATACAGGAACCAAGTAGATTTAGGAAGTTTGATCGAGGGGAGGTAGATCTACGAGCAGCCAACGGAGCCAGACTTGCTGCTGTAGTTGTCGGGGACTACCACCTCACATTGCCAACTGAGATGATCTTGGTGTTAAAGGGTTGTTATTATGTGCCTTATGTTACTAAAAACATTATTTCTATATCTAGATTAGATACAAGTGGATTTGTTTTCAAGTTTGGAAATGAATGTTGCTTCTTTTACAAAGATAACATTTTTTTATGGTAGGGTACATTTATAAAACAAACTTTACATGTTGGATTACACAAACCAAGTAATGGAAATCAATAACAAAGATACTTCACACGACTCATACCACACCCAACTTTGGCATCACCGGCTAGGTCATGTAAACGAGAAATTCTTGACAAAGTTACATCAAGATGGATATTCATATTCTTTCGAACTAAAACCACTTGGCGTATGACATGCATGTTTACAAGGAAAAATGACCAAATAACCATTTAGTGGGAAAGGTGAAAGGGCTAAAGAACTTCTTGAATTGATTCATACCGATGTGTGTGGACCATTTCCAGTTGAAGCAAGGGGAGGTTACTCATAATTCATAACTTTTAATGACGATTTTAGTAGATATGAATATATCTACTTAATGAGGTATAAGTCAGATTCTTTTTATAAGTTCAAAGAATACAAGAATGAAGTTGAGAACCAGCTTGGTAAGAAGATTAATAAACTCAGCTCAGACCGAGGTGGTGAATATCTTAATCAAGACTTCATTGATTACTTACAGGAGTTTGGGATTCTATCCAAACTCACTCCTCCAAACACACCCTAGTGAAATGGTGTGAGATAAAAGAGGAACCGCACCCTGTTGGACATGGTTAGATCAATGATAAGTCATGTGAGTCTTCCATTATCCTTTTGGGGATATGCGTTACAAACAGCGACACACATACTAAACCAAGTACCAACTAAATCGATAAATGGTATTCCATATGAGTTCAGGAGTGGAAGAAAAGCCATTTTATCGAATTTACATGTGTGGGGTAGCGAAGCGTTTGTTAAGGCCTCTTCAGGTAACAAACTCACACCTCGAGGCACAAAGTGTACCTTTATAGGATACCCCAAGGAAATAAGGGGATATTACCTATACAACCCCTCATACAAAAAGGTTATAGTGGAAAGACATGCCATATTACTTACTTGAGAGGGAGCACATATCCAAAAGAGATAGTGGGGGCAATATAGACTTCGATGAATTCAAGGCTCAAGGTACACAAGAGTTGGTATAGGAACAGATTCCACAAAGCCCTGTGGAAGAAGAATCTGTTCCAGAGACACAAGTACTTCGTAGGAGTACAAGAGAGGTTAGAGAACTGGAACGGTATGGTTTTCTAGTTACTGAGGATGGTGAATCCTTATTAGTTGATAATAATGATCCTCTAACCTACAAGGAAGCAGTAAGTGACACAGATGTTTCCAAGTGGCAAGAAGCCATGAATTCTGAAATGGATTCCATGTACCAAAACCAAGTCTAGATTTTAGTCGATCCTCCAATTGATGTAAAGCCTGTTGGTTGCAAATGGGTATTCAACAAGAAACTGGACAAGGAAGGACAAGTCAGTACCTATAAGGCATGAATGGTTGCAAAAGGTTTTAAACAGCGTCAAGAAATTGACTACGATGAAACCTTCTCACCAATTACAATGCTGAAATCCATCATAATTCTACTTTCCATTTCGGCTTACCATGAGTATGATATTTGGAAAAAGGATGTCAAAACAATATTCCTTAATGAGAACCTTCAAGAAGATGTCTACATGACACAACCTGAAGGGTTTGTGACTCCAAAGGATTCCAATAAGGTATGCAAGTTTCAAAAATCCATTTATAGATTAAAGAAAGCATCTAGGTCATGAAACATTAGTTTTGATGAATCCATAAAAGAATTTGGTTTTATCAAGAATGAATGTGAGCCTTGTGTCTACAAACAATTTAGTGGGAGTGCACTCGTTTTCCTAATAGTATATGTTGATGACATATTACTTATTGGAAACGAGATACCGGTCTTACATTCTATTAAGGCTTGGTTGAATCAATGCTTCTCCATGAAAGACTTGGGTGAGGCAACATATATTCTTGGGATCAAGATACATCGTGATAGATCTAATAGATTGTTGGGCCTAATTCAAAGTACATACAATGATAAGATATTGAAGAGATTCAGTATGGAACAATCCAAGAGGGGATTGTTTCCAGTGTCACATGGCATTCAACTTTCCAAGAAAATGTATCCTCAGACACATGAGGAAAGAAAGATAATGGAAAGGACTCCATACGTATCAGCGACTGGGTCAGTCATGTATGCCATGCTATGTACTAGGCTGGATGTCACCTACACATTGAGTGCGGTTGGGAGATATCAAGATTACCCAGGTGACCGACATTGGATGGAAGTCAACACTATCCTAAAGTATCTGAGGCGTACTAAGGATATGTTTCTGGTTTATGGAGGATATGAGGAACTAGTCATCATAGGATATGCAGATGCTAGTTTCTAGACTGATCAAGATGACATGAAGTCGCAAATGGGATACATCTTCACTTTGAATGGAGGTGCAGTGAGATGGAAGAGCTCAAAGCAGAGTGTGGTCATAAATTCTATAGTAGAGTTCAAGTATATCATAGCTTATAAGGTAGTTAAAGAAGAAGTTTGGATGAAAAGCTTCATCTAGGAGATAGATGTGATACCTAGTAGTAAAGATCCCATCACACCGTACTGTGATAATACTGTAGCGATGGATCTCGCAAAAGATCCAAAGTCACATCAGTGGACGAAGCACATACTTCATAAGTATCATCTCTTGGGGGATTTTTCTCAGAGAGGTGAAGTTACAGTGAACAATATTTCCATGGAAGACAACATGGCAGACCCCTTGACTAAAGCCTTAACTCAGCAGAAACATGATCATCATGTGAGGTCTAGCAGACTGAAAGTCGTAGGCAGTTGACTCTAGTCCAAGTGGGAGTTTGTAAGAGTTGGTGTACTAGAACCAACTGGTTTTACTTTGATTACATGGATATTTAATGTATTATTACATATTGGTCATTGTTCTGCATGACTATGATGTAATAATATCCTAGAGTATTTGTTGCATTGATAAGGTCATGGAAGTTCCCCGCTATGATGATAACCTTGAAATGCTATAACAATATTCTTAAATATAGTTCTGTGGTTGGATGACATGCTATGATGAGACACATAGCATGAAGACCGCTAGGTGCAAGTACTCGTAAGCAGATGAGACTTCCTCTCATAAAGTTTGCACTTGGTAATCTCCAAGATAGGAGATTATGAGAACGGACCCGCTAGTAGGAATTCTGCATGTTTCGGTGTCATTAGATATTTCTATCTACGAGCGTGTGTAATGATCCTTAGACTTTAAGATTATCCTTAATATGTGTCATGACTTACGCACTTTGATTTACTAATGAAAACTATCACACATACAGTTGGAGGGAAGTAGGGTATGTTGGGTGCGTCACGAGTGGCATGTTATTAATGGATAAGTCGAGGAAGGATTTGTCCCTTCAATTTATGGAAGTTGATATCTCGGCCCTTTGATTGAAATAGAACTGTCACGCGAAATTCCATGGCCCTGGTGTAATGACGAGTTTATTTCAAGTATTCAAAGAACGAAGTATCAAGCATAAAAGTTGATGATACAATAATGAAACCTGCTTGATGAGATATTGTGACAAAGGGATTATATTACACAGTGAGCGTTCGTATATGGATGTCATTGTTGCGACTTTACGTTCTTTATCTTGGGTGCCATGACCTGTTGCTAGACGGTACTCTTGGACTTTAGGAAAGATCACCTAATGCCAACAAGAAAGAATCCTAGAGGGTCACACATTAAGTGTTTTTGGTGGTCTTGGTTAAATTCTATTTGAATTTAATTAATGAAATAAATATTATTTTCAAGACCGTGGAATAATTTTATTCAAGTTAAAATAATCTCATAAATTAAATAAAATATATTTATTTATTTTATTGAACATTTAATAAATATTTATTTACTAGTTTGTAAATAAAATATTTATTTAAGAGAATAAATTATTTATTTATTTATTCAAGTGTTCAATAATTGGAAGTTGAGTTTGAGTGGACCAAGGTCAGTCCAGTAGTAAAATAATTATTTTCAAGGCAATAAATAATTATTTAACTAGTTGACACAAATTAAAATAACGCTGCTATTATTTTGTGACGCAGAATTTATTATTCCATTTTGTGGAGGTTGGCGCACCATAAATAATGACACGATATTATTATTAAATGCATAAGTTTTCTCTAATTTCATGAATTTATTTAATTTTTTCTATGAAATTAAATACTATAACTGAAATTCCATGTATATAAATAGACAAGTACTCCTATTATGCCAGATACCACACCACACACCTGGTGAATTGATAATCATTGAGCAAAAAATTTCTCTCACGAATCCTCTTCTCTCCCCTCTCAAGAACGAGATACGTTCTTCAAGGCTGAAGAAAAAGCGATCAAGAACGACCGACACAAGACACTCGCTTTGCCGCACTAGCACCCGAAGAATGAGCGGTGTCAATTAGAGGCCATCGGAGCACGTGTGGATCACTGCTAGAGGGATTCTAGTTTGGATCCTTACAAGCGCAACGAGATAATCCATAAGGGTCAATCCGGATGATCAACATCATCAGCAAAGAAAAATACCAAAGACACAGGTATTATTTTTCTTTGTGAAATTAATTAAATTAATTATAAACATGATGTGCAAGATCCTCTCTAAGGTTTTGGGACTCTTTCGTATTTATCTAAACCTTTGATTATATTCCATGGAGACTGGGGTTCATCGTCGTATTGATCCTGGAATAATCATTGATCATGGTAAAAATCAAAGTTGGGTACCGTCCCAACCACGCTTCCGCTGCGTCCGGAACCTTCATCGCCCTCAATGGCGTTCCTGAGCATCTCCAGACAATACAAACAACAAAAATAAGTTGTAGGGTTAGTATGCGAGATAGCCTACCTCAAGCATGATGCTTTCCCGTTTTATTTACATAGGCCAACAACTTTGTCGAGGACCGCCCAAGCTCACATTGCCAATTGGGCACTTAACTTATGCCATACAAACTAAAATAATTAATTATAATCAAATTATAATTAATTTAGCAATTTAAAGAAAAATACATAAAATTAAATAATTGGTAGAAAGCTCACCACATCACCGCATCGCACCAGAACCAAGGCCAACTGCTCACGAGAGGCTTGTAACATACCCCTAGTACCAGTCTAGGTCCAAGCCCTAACACACGACTCTGATTCCACAAATAATTCAAGAGAAATTTAATGAAAAACACATAAAAATTTACTATGGCGTCATACCTTAACAAAATTTCAATCCACCATAGGCAGTCACCACCTTGGGATGTCCTCTTTCTAGGTTGAACAAAATCCCTTTGAGAATCTACCAATTCCACCATTCTATGATGGAATCAGCACCAAATCCCTAAACATGGAAACTAAAATTAAAGACGAGTGAAGGAGAAGGAATGTAGAGACCAATAGTGGTAAGAACCTACTTTAAATCACCAAAAAATGCCAAAGAAAAACACTAAATCTAAGGGAACCCAAGGATGGAGGATAAGATCGGATGGCTGGGGTGTGTGCAGGGGAGAGGAAAGAAATAAGGGGGCCTCCCAATTAAAACCCATAGGGGTAAAAGATAAAAAATCAGATTTTAACGAGTCACACAATTTGGGTAGAAAATTGGGCCGCATGATTTGCTGAATCATGCACCAATCATGTGAATTGACACTATCTTAGTCTACAACATTTTTCAAAGGTTGTCTGTAACCATGAGAAAACCACACACCCAGTCTCTATCCCAAACCAATATGCATAGTTTCCCCTTGAATCCTCATGATTTCTTCAAAATTGTGTGCTAACCATGCTGGAAAACTGTGCTCTATAGAAATTGAACTCAAAATCTCCTCACACTCAGGGTGTCGCACAGTTTCTCCTAAATCATGCACACCAAACCATGAATCCTAAATAAAACCTCTAAAACTCTTGAAACTTAACTTGAAGCTTCCAAGACTCGCCCAAGCACCCGATCTATGTTATGAGTCTCATTCAATGTCTAAAAATATCACATTAAGGTGTTCCAACTCTCATAATTTCATTCAGAATCCTGGTTCAAAACTCATCCCATCCCCCAAATGAAAATTCAAAATTTATATGAATTCCAAACACCTGTATGGTCATAAGGCATTACAAACTCTACACCATAATACTTCTCATCCTTGAGAAGTCCCAATGGTCATCCAACTATTCACTTGACCTATCCAAGTCGACAATCACTACAAAAAACTACAATTTAGCGACGTTTTGTGAAAAATGTTGTTAAATTAGTGATGTTTTCTAAAAACGTTGCTAATTTAGCAATGTTTCATGAAAATTGCTGCTAAATTAGCGACATTTTCAGAAAAACATCGCTAAATTAGTGACATTTTCTTGAAACTTCACTAATTTAGCCATGTTTTTACAGAAATGTTGCTAATTTAATAATGTTTTTAAGGAAACACCGCTAATTTAGCGATGTTTTTTAGGAAGCATCGCTAAATTAGCGATGTTTTTCAAGAAAAGATGCTAAATATACATATATATATTTATACAACCCATTTCCCTGCATCGATGTAAATATATACACATATATTTATATATAAAAACACACATATATTTTAAATTTAGCCACGTTTCTAAAAAAATGTGGCTATTTTAGTGACATTTTTACCAGTATTATAAAATGTGGCTAATTATATGTTTCAATAAAAAATATATAAATTTCAAAAAAAAATCACACAAATTCCCTATAAAAAAATAATAGCGATTCTTTCTAGAAACATCAGCGAATAAGGTGTTTCTAAATAGTGATGTTTATAAACGTTGCTAATTTAGCAACATTTATAAACATCACTATTTAGTGATACCTCACTTACCGAAGTTCTTGAGAAATGTCGGTAAATGAATTAGCAACGCTTTAAAACATCACTAATGAAAAAAAGCATCGCTAATTAATGTTTTTTTGTAGTGAATTTCACATCAACCAGTCGTGTCCTAGCTCAAAACACCAAACATGCTTCTAAAGAGAAACCTTAAAATTAAGGCGCTTGCATTGTCAAACCATGATTCGATGCTAGTGACCATTATCGAAACACTAGGACAATGCTTGCTTGATCCCGTCTATCCCAAGACATGATAACATCATCATCTAACTCATCCTTAGGCTTGTGGTGCTCCTAACTATAAGACTTATCTCATAAAAGCCAATTTCAATGATTTCAGGCTTCTACTATTAGAATTGCCCATTTTAACTCCATTCTCACATCCTAACGACACGATTGGCACGGTTTCTACCCTACTATGCCCAATCACATGAAAACACCAGACAATGGTCGATACCGCTTCTCATTCTCAATTCTGAAGCGAAACCAAAGAGCATCATTGCCCATAAATAAGGCCTAACACTACTAGAATTCTTGGTATTTGCGACGGGTTATTTACGACGGGATGCCGTCGCAAATAAGCTTTAGCGATGGGGTCCCATCGTAAATTGCCCGTTACAGAAAACGCCGTCGCAAATACTATTATTTACGACGGGCCCATCGCAAATAATAGTATTTGCGACGGGAAAATTCACCATCACAAATAAGTCTCCGATTATATACATTATATATATCTATTTTTTTTTGCGACGGGCCCGTCGCAAATAGTTTTTGCGACGAGCTCGTCATCCCGTCGCAAATATATATATATATATATAAATGTTTTTTGTGATGGGTACGTAGTCCCGTTGCAAATAATTTTTAAACAAATATTTATTTAGACTATTTGCGATGGGACCCCGTCACAAAAGGTCCCGTCACAAATACTAAATTAATTTTAAAAAAAATAAATTTAATAAAATTACGATTAATTGAAAAATAATATTACTATTATTAAAAAAATAAAAATATTAAAATTCTCCAATCCAATCCAATAGTAGATATTTATTCATTTCAAGGGAATAAAGGAAAAATAGCAAACCAAAAGAAAAAACAAAAAAAACAACACGGGTCGGCAACGCGCCACACAACAGACCTAAGGAGGTCGAAAATAATGAAGGCCCAGAGCATCCCCTCGAACCAAGTTGACCCCCTTTAGATTCATAGAACTAGCTGTATGGAAACAAAAGTGATCTGGTCCAGGGACATCAAGAGAAGCAAGATGGTCTGCTACCTTATTCCCCTCGCGCCACGTGTGGGTAACACTGGTGTTGTTGGAGATCATACCTCGGCATGCCCTCGTGATATAATGAATAGACCAAGGAATGGAACCAGAACCATGCAAAGCTTTATGGAGAATTTGTGAATCAGTTTTGACATGAGAAAGAATGATCCCTTCTTGGCGACACAGTGAGAGACCCAACATCAACGCCTTCGCCTCCACTTTAAGAGGATAACCGTGTCCCAATCGGCCTGAGAAAGCCATGATAACCGACCCGAAACTGTTCCGAACCACCCCTCCTCCGCGTATAACCCCCATGTTTCATGACCCGTCGGAGTTGAGTTTGAGCCCTCTACTGGGCGGAGTCCACCTAACCCAGTTGCCTCTGCTGGCGCTACTACTCAGGAGATTACTGGTATTTCCTGTTTGAAGATGGCTAAGGGAGGGTGCCTCCTTCCATTGTTTAAAGGATATGATAAGATCCAAAAGCATGAACTTTGTACGAAGAATAATCCCCCGTACAGAGATGGTAATCCCCTTGTGGAGAGCCTTGTTCTGTGCTTTCCATATTGTCCAGCATCCAGCATGGAGAATCATTGTCCGAGCCATCTGCTCAGGGCCCCTCTCCACTGCTCCGTGGAACCATCTGTCCAGGAAAGGCCTGTCGATCATGTGGTTATCCGAGAAGGCCGTAAACTCACCAAAATGAGTCCAAACCGCCCTCGCCCATTCTCCTTCAAAAAACAGGTGATCTGTGCATTCTTCTCGATGCTCCGAGCAACAGTGACACCTCGAGGCTAAAGGGATTCTGCACCTCCTAATGTTTTCATCCATTGAAATGGCTTTGTGCCGTAGCCTCCAGGTAAGAAAGTTCTGTTTGAGTGGAGAATCCTTGGACCATAGTATCTCATTCCAGGTGGTGTTGTGATCGGTAATGGCCAAGGATCGTCGAAAATCCCCCGAAGAGAAGAATCCCGATGTAGAGAGAGTGAAAACACATCTGTCCGGGTCAGAGTTGATTTCGATCAGCTCGTAAGTGGCGCGTTGATCGCCGTCAAGTACAAAATCGATGAAGGTCGGGTGGTCACTAGCCTCTTTAAAAGTGAGCGTGGTACCTGGACACCCCAGGAATCCGAGGATGGTCCCAGCCCAGTTATGATGCCAGAAGAGAATGTTCCCCCTTCCCACGAGCCATCTAGTGTTGGATTCCAGCACCGTGATGAGAGGCGAGATCATCGACCAGAAGGGGGAAGCAGTGCCGGCGCTCCCGAGCACGGATCCTGCATGGGATTTGTGCATGGTAATCCCCCAAAGCGTGTGATTTTCCAGCACCTCCCAAGCTATCTTTGCATGCATGCACATGAGCGTGTCGTCGAGCCGGCGAACATTTATACCTCCTTCTCTGGCTGGTCTCGCCACCCTGTCCCAAGAAGCCCAGCAGCACCTACCCTCTGTTCGAGTCAGACGGTGCATGTACTCCATCTGCTCATGATGCTTCTGCTACCATCAACACATCTCTTCATCATACTGCTGCTGTTGATGCCATCGACACATCTCCTCCTCATGCTGCTGCTGCTGCTGACACATCTCTTCTTTATACTTCTGCAAACCCTCTATAAGGTCACTTTGAGCTCGCAACTGATCCTGATACTGTGAAGAAGAAGATGATGATGCCTCTCCACG
Organism: Viscum album; assembly: GCA_963277665.1. Taxonomy (NCBI): domain Eukaryota; kingdom Viridiplantae; phylum Streptophyta; class Magnoliopsida; order Santalales; family Viscaceae; genus Viscum; species Viscum album. Next base: position 1,761,731,148 of record OY728135.1, read on the forward strand.
ACCTCCTCTCGAACTGGACGCCGACATCGCAGCAGTACCATAATAAGTACCAGGAGTCACATTAGAGCTGATACCAACTACTCGGCCCTTCTCAAAGCCATACTGAGTCGCCTGCATCCATGCTGCCTCGTCAAAATGGTGGGCATTGGTCTGATCAGTCACCTCATCCTGACCCTCAACCTGTGTATGAGAAGTCGCGGCCTCATATGACTCCTTCAATTCCAATTTGAAATTAAAATTGTGAAAATATTATATGCAGTTAATTGTCAAACTAAAAAATAATACTAACCGCAATCTGACGCTGGAGATCACCTATAATCTCTCCAGTGACTGGATCACTGTACATCCTCTGATAAACATCATACTCTGTAATATCGGGATGCTCAACTGCCTATATGAATATAAAATAAACTGTTTATATTTTAAGTTATATAAAATATTTTAAAAAATACTTACCAGATGCTCTCTATGCATACTGAATGTACGACTACCAGCTCGATGCGTCACCTCCTGTCTCCCCCGGTTCTGCCGACCTAATTAAGATCTCCTCTGAAATTTACCACCCAACCAGTGTGCACATAATCCATCCCAAACATGAGATGAAATGTAATCTGGTCGGTGGGCTCTACACGACTCATCAAATACTGTCACTCCTACTTTCTTAATGGCCGTCCTTCTCAAATCGTGCAAAAAATGACGAAAAAGACCATGCATAGCCACCTCCCATGCTGTATGGATATCATCACACATGCTATCATCAATGGGATACCATAAACCCTAAAAATAATTTATAATATCAAGTTATTAATAAAATAAATTTCAAAATAAATATTATTTATTTACATACCATCCAATGATTGAACATGCCGAGCTACACATCAATAAGAATCTATTCCCATGTGATCCATGGCTGAGAAAAATAATTGCGCAAGATAGCGCTCCCCTGTCCAACAACTATATGCACAAAATTGTGAAAAAATAACAAATAATCAAACAATTAGTATATATATAAATAAATTAATGAAAGCCAACTAAAATGTACAAGTTACTATACCTCTGTGAGTGTGGATCGAAGCCAAGATGTGGACGTCGCTCGAGGATAGGATCAGGAATCATCAGTCGTGCAAGACCGCACCCCCTCTGCGTACCTCCTAAACCACCACTAGGATGAGGGTCAGATGATCCCACACCCCCCTCATCCAATGGTAGCTCAGCCTCCTCTAACTCACGCAATATATCAGGGTCCATCTGAAACACAAAATGATTGTTGTTAGCAGATAGTTGAAAATAAATATTATATATATATAAATATATATTAGTTATGATTATAACCAGCATTTATCTGTGCCAATATTCACCTTCATCATCATCTTCATATCTGACGATGTCAATGCCTTCATATTCCTCCTCAGCATCATCAATATTCATATGAGTTTCACTTTCATCATCCCTTGTCATTTCAATTTCATTTTCAACATCATTAACATCTTCGTCACCATGGACCCTTAATTGTGGGGTGTCCTCATCGATATTCACATTTCTTTGTAAAAAAGATGGATTTTGAGTAGTCTCTTGAAAAATTTAAATTTCTTCCACTTTAGCAAAACCACATTCAGTTTGAGTAAATTTATTTTCCCGAGATTTCATTTTTATTATGCTCCACCAATCACCCAGGTCTCTTGAAGTAGCATAGTAATTTGCGTAATAAATTTGATGTGCCTGTTGAGCCAGTAAAAACGGTTCATTTATTACAAGAAGACTTTTATATTTAATATCGACGATTCCATGAGTCGGATGAACATGCAAGCCTCTCTCAGTATCCAACCACCGACATTTAAACATCGTTATGTAATTTTTTCCAAGATAACATAGCTCAATAATTTCATCCAGAATGCCGTAAAATTCAACTTTAGTTTCTCTATGATGCGATCCTATCAAACAAACTCCACCGTTCATTGTTTTTTTTGATTCCCCATATGCACGTGTATGAAATCGAAAACCATTCACCACATATGCATTATAAGATTTAACCATTTTGGATGGTGGGTTACTCAATATACACAGTCGCTTATCAATTTTATCAGCATGTTGAGATACCTGAAAATTTGTAAAACAATTATCAATATAATAAATATTAAACTGAATTGATATTAAACCATCAATAATTTATGTTACCAGCTTTTGAAACCATTGAGAATTTTTTTTTCTGCGTTCTTCAAGATCAGCTGTTGTAATTTTTGGAACTTATGTCTTGATATAATTATCATATAACCTACAAATAAAATAAGTTTACATACTGTAACAAAAATTATAGACTAAGTGATAGAAGCACTCACAGTACAAATGCTACCATTTCTTCACAGTTGAGCAGAACATATGTATGAGCTCTGTGATGTTCATCGTCTGAAAGCCATCGTTCTTGAACTCCATCGAAGCCAAGATTTGGATGATTAAAAACTGATAAATGATTTTCCATTTCATCATTAACATTTCCCTCATTCCATCCCATGCGGTTTTGTTTGGAGGGATATTCAGATTCAAAATAGCGAGACTAGAAAAAAACAAATTTCTCTTGCAAATAAGCTTCAACAATTGAGCCTTCAACTGATGCTTTGTTACATACTTTTTTCTTCAATTTCTACATGCATCTCTCGAATGAGTACATCCATCGAAATTGTACTGGACCTCCACATTTAGATTCATGTGGAAAATGTAATATCAGATGTTCCATTGAGTCAAACAAAGTAGGTGGAAATATTTTTTCTAGTTTACATATAATTACAGCAACATCTTCTTCCAATTTTCTTAGCGCATCATAGTCGGTTGTCGCTGCAAAAATGTCTACAATTTTCCTTGCATGGTTGATCACCTCGTAAGTAGTGTTGCAATAGGACGACCAAAGTAATGTCATTATCGTCTCTAAGAATCATCTCGCTTCCTTTTCATAGATCATTCTTCCTTAAAAATTTGAGGGTACATCAATATCTTTCCCTTAATTTTCAAGGAAGAATGGTCTATGTAAAGGGTCATGTGAGATAATTCTTATAGATGAGTAGGGCATGACTTGAGTTGTCCTATTGCAATGCTACTTGCAAGGTGATCAACCAAGCAAGGACCATTATATCTAATTATATATAATTATTACTAATTATTACTAATTATTGCTAAATATTACAAATTATTGCTAAATATTACAAATTATTGCAAAATATTACTAATTATTGCTAAATATTACTAATTATTAGTATTTATTCCTAATCATTAGTATTTATTTCAAATTATTACTAATTATTCTTATTTACAACTAATTATTACTATTTATTACTAACTATTACTATTTATTACTAAGTATTACTATTTATTAATATTTATTACTATTTATTACTATTTATTACCAATTATTACTAATTATTACAATTTATTACTAATTATCACAATTTATTCCTATTTATTACTAATTATTCCTAATTATTGATAATTATTCCTAATTATTGATAATTATTCCTAATTATTGTTAATTATTACTATTTATTTCTAATTATTGCTAATTAGTTCTAATTATTCCTAATTAATTCTAATTATTCCTAATTATTGCTAATTATTACAATTTATTCCTATTTATTGCTAATTATTGCTAATTATTGCTAATTATTGCTAAATATTCCTAATTATTGCTAATTATTCATCATTATTCCTAATTATTAGTATTTATTGGTAATTATTACTAACTATTAGTATTTATTAGTAATTATTACTAATTATAGCTAATTATTACTAATTATAGCTAATTATTACTAATTATTTCAAATTATTTCTAATTATTTCTAATTATTCCTAATTATTGCTAATTATTACTAATTATTGCTAAATATTACTAATTATTGCTAAATATTACTAATTATTAGTATTTATTCCTAATTATTAATAAATATTCCTAATTATTAGTATTTATTCCTAATTATCACTAATTATTCATATTTATTACTAATTATTCCTAATTATTCCTAATTATTCCTAACTATTACTAATTATTCCTATTTATTAATATTTATTGCTATTTATTACTAATTATTGCAATTTATTACTAATTATTGCTAATTATTGCTAATTATTCCTAATTATTGCTAGTTATTGCTATTTATTTCAAATTATTGCTAATTATTGCTAATTATAGCTAATTTTTGCTAATTATTGCTAATTATTACTATTTATTGCTAATTATTGCTAATTATTTCTAATTATTGCTAATTATTCCTAATTATTTCTATTTATTGCTAATTATTAGTATTTATTGCTAATTATTATTATTTATTAGTATTTATCACTAATTATTAGTATTTATTACCAATTATTACAATTTATTACTAATTATTACAATTTATTACTAATTATTACAATTTATTACTAATTATTACAATTTATTACTAATTTATTACTAATTATTGCTAATTATTGCTAATTATTACTAATTATTGCTAATTATTACTAATTATTGCTAATTATTCGTAATTATTGCTAATTATTACTAATTATTGCTAATTATTACTAATTATTAGTAAATATTACTAATTATAAGTATTTATTCCTAATTATTCCTAATTATTCCTAATTATTACTAATTATTCCTATTTATTCATATTTATTTCTATTTATTACTAATTATTTCTATTTATTGCTAATTATTGCTATTTATTTCTATTTATTGCTAATTATTTCTAATTATTCCTAATTATTGCTATTTATTTCTATTTATTGCTAATTATTTCTAATTATTCCTAATTATTGCTAATTATTGTTAATTATTAGTATTTATTAGTAATTATTAGTAATTATTAGTATTTATTACTAATTATTACAATTTATTACTAATTATTACAATATATTACTAACTATTACAATTTATTACTAATTATTATTAATTATTCCTAAGTATTATTAATTATTCCTAATTATTACTAATTATTATTAATTATTCCTAAGTATTATTAATTATTCCTAATTATTACTAATTATTCCTATTTTTTACTATTTATTGCTATTTTTTACTATTTATTGCTATTTATTACTAATTGTTGCTATTTATTGCTAATTACTGCTAATTATTGCTAATTATTCCTAATTATTGCTAATTATTGCTAATTATTAGTATTTATTAGTAATTATTAGTATTTATTACTAATTATTACAATTTATTACTAATCATTACAATTTATTACTAATTATTATTAATTATTTCTATTTTTTGCTATTTATTACTAATTATTGCTAATTATTATTAATTATTGCTAATTATTCCTAATTATTGCTAATTATTCCTAATTATTAGTAATTATTAGTAATTATTAATATTTATTTCTAATTATTCCTAATTATTCCTAATTATTCCTAATTATTCCTAATTATTTTTAATTATTCCTAATTATTCATAATTATTCCTATTTATTACTATTTATTGGTATTTATTACCAATTATTATTAATTACTAAAAATTAATTATATATATTACTAATTATTGTTTATAATTAATAATTACTAATAATTATTAAAAATTAATACTAACAATTTCAATTTATTAGTACAAATAAATACTAATGACAAAACAATTTAAATTTAATTTCATTACAACTAATCAACAATAAAAAAAATTAACATAAAAAAATGAAATAAATATTAAATTAAAAAAAATATAAATACCCTTAAGACTGACTTTTTATTGATGCAGACGGCTTCTCAACTTTTTCGTGAACAAAAAAACTAACTTAGAAAAATTCTCTATCTAAAATCCGAGTTTAGAGAGAAACATGATCTGAAATCTGAGAGGAATGAGAGGAAAAACGGATGGGGGTATATATAGGTTAGATTATTTGTGACGGGATTATTTGCGACGAGACCTGTCGCAAATACCTACGCCCACATTAATTACTGTCGGCAGTTAAAAAGTTATTTGCGACGGGTCCCGTCGCAAATAGTCCCTACCGACACACCTTTTGCGATGAGACGACATCCCGTCACAAAAGGCTATAAACCGCCGCCGGTTATTTGCGACGGGTCCCGTCGCAAATACTTAACTATTTGCGACGGTGGGATCCCACCGTCGTAAATAACCTTCGCGCGGTCGACCTTTTGCGACAGAACGACATCCCGTCGCAAAAGGCTACAAATCGCCGCCGGTTATTTCCGACAGGGCCCGTCGCAAATACTTAACTATTTGCGACGGTGGGATCCCACCGTCACAAATAACCTTCGCACGGTGGACCTTTTGCGACGGGACGACATCCCGTCGCAAAAGGCTATAAACCGCCGCCGCTTATTTGCGACGGGCCCCGTCGCAAATACTTAACTATTTGTGACGGTGTGATCCCACCGTCGCAAATAACCTTCGCGTGGTTTGGCGTGCTATCCGCGCCAAACTATTTGCGATGGGAGACGAAATCTCGTCGCAAATAGTTAGTTATTTGCAACGGGTACTTACCCCCATCGCAAAAGGCCCGTCGCAAAAAAACCTTTTTCCCGTAGTGTAATCATGCCGTCCCTTCCTTGAAAGGTCCCGACCAGTGCCTAAAACATATCAGTTGTATCTAGAATGAAGCATCTGATGCAGTTCCTGGCCCGCTGCATCCAATTTCACAAAAAAACAACAACCAAACTTCCTATGGCCGACTTCTCTTGAGAACGCTTGGCTTCAGCCACTGATGCACCATCCATTTCACCAGATTCCAATTCCCTCATACCCAGAGGCATCCTGTGATCATTTAAACATACCCACTGAAGTCCACACCCAACTTTCAGTGCAACCCCAAAATTGGATTCTAAACCAGATGATCCGCCATCATGCTCTAACCATGAGCACCGATGCGTTTCCGATCTGGCATATTCAGATCGTTATAAACTATCCTGATCCTGATGCCTACTCTCATAAACTCCACCTGATACCACATCCAAATTAGTACATGGCATTCTCCGATGAATCTAGAAGCACTCGAGTTCATTTATTCAACAACATTATAATACGAAAAGGACTATCCAAGGACTGGTCACGTACTCTCATGACCCTTCTCACGCATGGGTCACATGCTCACGGTTGACATCCCTCTCCCCAACGTAGGTGCATACTTGTCATTGCACTACCAAAACAAGTTCCTAATCACCATGACCCATTCACTATCCATCACAGTACATAACGACTGGTGTGACCATCCATAACGATTGTCAAATTTTCTCATCCCCAAGGGTTACTATTCCCAAACTTCTCCTTGAGAAACACTTGAAAGATCCAACATACATGTTCTTCTTGTCCCAATCCACGCTCACTTACTGGAAACCCCTAACACCATGTCTCCCTGATAATGCATGTAAAGGTCCACCCTTGGGTCGACCATTCCATGACACCCGATTCATACTCACATACCTTCTACCATGGAGGGACATGTTGAATTGTCACTCAAAACTCCAGGTTTCCATTCCCACAAGATTCTTATTAATTACCATAAGCCCTCACCCCACACCCAACTTCTCACTGATCTACATATTAGATGGGCATCACGTGAAAATGGGTGTATAACACTTCTATATAATTCTACGTAGTGGGTGTACTACCATGTACCACATGATACCACACCCGACTCATACTCTCGTGAGTCGAGTGTCACAAAGACTTGGCTGACAATGCTCCATGGAACATCAATCTCGTCAACCTAGAAGCTCCTATGGAACTCCTTTATAGAGAAAATATTTTAAATTATTTTATTTTGAATTTTAGTGTTTTTAATCCCATAAAATTTTTATTTCAAAGTAAATTGTTACATTTTATATTTTTTGAAGTATTTTGAGCTTAATTGTAAAAATGGATTATTTTAGAATTTAACTGTTTTAATTTATTTCAATGTTTCAACCAAAATTTTGTCCACACTGATCCAAATTGAAAAATTATTATTTTATAGGGTCCGATTTTCAATGGGATTCATTCTATTCTTCAGGGCCCAAAGTTCAATCTACCATTTGAAGGCCCAAATCCATCTCACAAGACAGGCCTAAAAAACTATGCACCAATGAATTTTATTGTTGGGACCATATTTCATAAAGGGTTGAACTAAATGAGCTCAAATTCTACCTGTAGGAAGATTATATACATATAATCAATTTCCTTAAATGTGCCCCCACCGGATTCGGCCATCCTCATGGTCATTAATGCATGGTAAAGTGGAGTATTGAAATATGAAGAGTTACCTATCCAGAATTAAATATCCGGAGTAAAACAGTCATGAATCCTACATTATATTTTCATTATAGATAAAATTTTGAGTGTTGATGAGGATAATGTACAAGAAAAACTTTCAAGAAGGAAATATTTTCAAATTCTGTTAATTAATGGGTCATTCACGTGAAAAAATTTTCTGCACAGGATTGGATCCAAAATTTCCTCCCTTTGCCTATAAAAATGTACCCCTCTTCATTTCAAGGGGTTGGTAAAGCAGTGGTCATTTTGTGTAAGTTTCCTCATCGAGATTGAACTTGGGTGTACACTATATTTCATGCTTAGGTAAATAATATATTAATCAAGGATCCATGAAAAATCCCCTCACATCAATTTGGTGCTGTTTCTGGGGAGTCACAACACTTGAACACACTGTTTTTCATAAAAAAACACAAAAAAATTATAGCTTTCAAAAAAAAAAATCATTGTTCATGATGTATTTCAATTAAAATTTTTATGCATGGATGGATGAATCTCAGGTTCTAGAAGAAGTTTATAATGATATTGATACTAAGTTTCAAAGGATTAGTGATGTAGTAGAAAACTTGGAGAGAAAAACATAGTTGATAGCTGAATATATACATGCATGTCAAGAGAAACCCAAGCTGGAACCCGAACCTAAACTTGAACTAGAACGAGTGGTGGAAGAGATTTCACTGATAATTTTTTATGTTAAAGAGATTGAGGCAGGCGATAAGGAGCTACTAAAGGAGTTAATTACATAATACCACCCCCAACCATTACTCGAGGAGGTCCTTGAAGAAAACATGCTAGCTGATATACTTGTGGAAGATCTACATTTTTTGGAAGAGTCATGGAATATATTTGTTGAAGATAACCTAAAACTTGATCTTCACATAATTGATATTGAAAAATCAACAACTTTTTACCTATCACTTGCTTTGGAAGATGATAAAGAATAAGCACCTATTGATATTGAGTTTCCAATAATCCTTCCAGAAGAGATCAATTTTCTAGCCAACTTGCATGGAAGAAAAGATTTCTTGATTTATTCATCATGTTTTAAACTCATTCAAGATGAAATGTTTTCTGACTTCTTTTTTTATGAAATTTCTGATACAACACAAATGGATCATACCTTGGATGTTAAGGAAGATACCACCCAAATGGTGGTGATTTAAGAATAATGGCTAGAAAAGATGGTGGTGGTGCCAATACCTTCTCTACATCAACTTTCATACCACATGGAGGCAGACACCATGGAAGTCAATAGGGAGCACCCATATTTTCTCTTCCCTCCCACTATTGAACTCAAATTATATATTTATTCTTTCTTGGGGGTTGGGAATTTTCTTATCTTATTTGGGATTCTTTACTTTTAATGTTTACTCATGGAAACTATGAAAAGTAACATGTGGTGGTTCATCTCAAAGAAACTATACCCACCTTCTGATTGGGGATAATCAACTACAACTTCCTGACCTGGGGTAGTAAAAACCTAGAACCCTCCCGGGGGTTAAACCAACCATTATCCCTTTTATATCCCAATTCTCTTTATTTTTATTTATTTTTCTTATGTTTTGTTTATTGTTTTCTTATAGTTTTAAAAGTGGTAGCAACTAGGATCTTAACTCAAGGCTATCACTGAAAAATAAATAAGGTTGTCTCTTTCCTCTATTTTGTTTCCTGCCCAATTTAAATTTTTGCGTGAAAATGTATCTTGATCTGATTTGATCTAAAAAAGAGGGTAGTAAATTAAATAAGTGTGGGGGAGGTATGTCAACCTGTTTTAGAATTTTTTTGAGAACTTTCATTTTTTTCATGTATCTTTATGAATTTTTCATGCTTTCCTTTTTTTATTAGTTTTCAGGATTGTTGAGCTGAATTGAATTCTTTGGAAAATTCAAACCATCTTGGTGTTTTTGGCACATTGCATGATTTTAATATTTAAGACTTTAAATTATTTCTGAATGGATTTAATTTCTTGATTTCCGATCTTTTTATTTAAATAAGTTTGATTGATTGTGAAACTCATGTGCACTAGTACCGTCTGAATTGAATATCATTCCAAACCTGAGAGGTTTAAATTTTTTTTTGACATATTCTTTACATTTATCTTTTTCTTGAGAGTCTTGAGACATGTTATGTGATCCTTAACTTGCTATTTTCTCTTTTTCAAAGGTGTTAGAGTTCATGGAATGTGTTATGAATGATTGAGGCACCACTTTGAAATCCCCTTTTTACACTGAACTCTTATTTTGGACTACCTTTTCATCTGACCTTTATTAACCCCCTATTATCCATGAAATACCTTGTTAGTTAGTCACATTACAATCCATTTATCCCTTTCTAAACTTCTCTAGAAGTTAAATGCAAGATTATTATTGAACTCAAGTGTGGGGGAGGATAAGATGAGCTATATTTTGATTTCTTGAAGAATCTATTTGAGCTTAATTGAAAGTGTTTCCATATTTATTTCTGCTTGGGTGGAAGAAATTTTATAATATAAAGATATATGGGTGGCCCAAAATATCATTACACATATGGGATAGGTGTTCACCAATTTTTTAAGTTCAAAAGCTGCCTCTCTTGTCATAAAAAATATTATTTTGAAGAGAAATTCAGATTTTGAATTCAAGCTTAAACAATGATGCAAATTGAGGAATAGAGGGAAAAAATCATTGATACTGGAATTCCAAGTGTTAAGTTTCCAAGGAAATAAGTGCTTAGAGGTGATTCATTTTTGATCTGATTAAGGAGAACACTATTCTTGAGCAAAACTGTTTTCATGCATTTACTTCAATTAGAGCTCAACCCTCCTCATTATGCCTAATATGTTTTTACATTTAAAACCTGCCAACCCTCAACCTCATAAAAACCCATGAAAAATACCTCATTATTTACACCTTTATGAATTTGTGAAGTGGAGATACTAGGAGGATAACAAGCCTATAAAGATCACACATGTTTTTGAGAATGAGAAAAACTCAACATTAAAAATCCTTGAGTGAGAGAGAAATATTTTTCCAAGGGAGGTAAGTACAACATGCATGTGAGGATTAACATGAAATTGAATGGATTCTTATGATTTTTGGGGATTTTGGAAATTATTATCCATGTAGGAGCCATGATATTTTCCTTGATATGATAATTGAGTTGTTTTTTCATTTATGCTTTGAGAAGTTTGTTTTAACCTTGGTATAAGATGATTACCTAGGAGTGAAATGTTTAAGTGTGATGGAATTGATAGAGAAAATATTTTCAATTATTTTATTCTAAATTTTAGTGTTTTTAATCCCACCAAAGTGTTATTTAAAGGGAAATTTTCACATTTTATAGTTTTCGAAGTATCTTAAGCTTAATTGTAAAAGTGGATTATTTTGGAATTTAACTGTTTTAATTTATTTTAATGTTTAGGCCATAACTTTTTCCACATTGATGAAAGTTGAAAAATTATTCTTTTATAAGATCCTATGTTCAATGGAATTTATTTTATTCTACAATGCATAAAACTCAATCTACCATTTGAAGGCCGAAATCTAACTCACAAGTTAGGCCTCGAAAATTGTGCACAGATCTGGTGAATTTTATTTTCGGGAACATATATCATAAAGGGAAGAACCAAATGAGCTCAATTTCTATTTGGAGGAAGATAAAATATGTATAATCAATTTCTTTATCTATTTTCCTACCTGATTCATCCATCCTCATGGTCATTAATGCATGGGAAAATAGAGCATTGGAATATGAAGAGTCACCTATCCAAAATTAAATATCTAAGTAAAACATCCATAACTACTACATATGGTGGCCATTACAGATAAAAATTTTATGGTCTACAATAATAAAGTATATGAACAACTTTCAAGAAGGAACTATTTTCAAATTCGGTCATTTAATGGGTCATAAATGTGAATACATTCGGTGGACATAATTGGATCCGAAATTTCCTCCTTTTTCCTATAAAAATATACTCCCTATTCATTTCAAGGGGTTGGAAAAGTAGTGGCCATTTTTGTAAGTTTACTCCTCAATACCGACCTTGGGTGTGCACTATATCTCATGCTTAGGTAAATAATCTATTGATTGGGGATCCACGAAAAATCCCCACGCATCAATCCTCTAAAAAACTAATCACTTTACCAATGTATTAGTCTATCTCATAATCACCTACCACACAGTCGTCATTCCTAAACCACATACAAACCTCCAATAACCAAGGTGTGTCAATATCATCCATAAATTTATCCACCACCTAGTTCCATTCCAGTCATGATCACTCATCCGTGCTCCCACCATGCTACTAAATCACATCCAAACACCCTAGGCCAGACATCCCCCTATTCTTTCCATTGAAACCACACCTTGATACCAAAGGCACTTGCACTCAGGGTGCTTGTCAATGAAAAACCCCAATCACCTCTCATGCATCGATTTAAAACACAATCACTTACCTATTATTTCCACCTCAAAGTAAACCACCAACCTGGGCTAACCCCTCTAAAGGGCCACCCTCGATCATACCAAAAGCCAAATCACTGTGGTTTGAGTCATAATAAAAGGATTATAGGCCTCCAAAATATCCCTATTAGCCAGGTCTCATGTCAGGGTCACTAGGTCCAACCATTTGGACCACAAGACAAAATTTATAGAAGGTCATAGTTTACAGGGAATCATCCATGCTCCCGTCTCAAACATCACACGACATATCACATTCCAAACTACCCATTACAAGGTCTCACATATGATAGAATCATAAGATAAACCACATAACCAAAATTTAACCATTTATAACGGGAATCCCCACATGATACTTACCCTGGAGAATAAAAAACCATCTCATTGATCAAAAACTATACATACGATGACATCGCCCCAAATGACTAATACCAAGGGAAACACAACCACTAGATCATTTAAGTAGAATTCCATTGATAGAGTTGATATTTTAAATATTTTTCAAGTGTATTTTCAATTAATATATTTCTTCCAATATATCATTTTATGTTAAATTGCATCATTTTTGGAATTTTGAAGTGTTTTGAGCTAAATTGTGAAAATTCCATAATTCTAGAATTTTAATAGTTTTCATCACTTTGGTGTTTTTGGAATAATTTTTTTAATACTGATCCAATTGTAAAAAATATTTTTTAGAAACCATTTAATTTTTTATTAAACTTTTTAATAGGTCCAAGTGCCGAATCAACAAATTCGAGGCCCAAAAAATCACTCAATTTTAAAAATCATTTTTCAGATATAATTGATACTTCTTCATTAATAGAGGAATAACTTAACCCAAAAGTGTCCAATTAAGGTGATACAACCTAGAAAATAAATCTTATTCAAATATTCATATCAAAATTAAATACCAATATTAAATTCAATCATTAATATAGTCATTGGTCATGTGCAAGTAGAGGATGTTGAAGAGTCACTTCGGCCAAAAAATGTTTTTTTAGTAAATCATCTCTAGTTATTTCACCACGTGTCAAAAGGATATTTTTTGAGTGAAATGTTAATATGCATGAATTTTTTTTTATGAAGACCCCTCATCATGATTCTACTGATAGGGGGGGACAAATTTGAGACAATGTTCAAGGGATAGAAACTGGAAAAAACATTTTTCACTCCCTTTTCCTTTATGTTTTCATCTTCACTTCATTTAAAGGGATGGTTAGATTGAATGAGTGGGTTGTTTTGGAGAAGATATTATGTAGGATAAGATTATTTCATGAATTAATCAATTCATTAATAGCTAAAATCCAATTGGTGGTTGGTAGTGAAGATCTGAAGGCGTTCCCCTTTTGAGTTTGTGCTTTTAACTGTAAACTCTTTTCTTTTGAATTATTCTAGAGTTTGTTTTCTTGATTGAAGGAGGTCTATTTCTTTATTATTTAAAATTTATTATGTTTTTTCTATGAATCATTTATCAACTTATGTCTATAAAATAGCTATATTTTTGTTTAAATTTATTTTGGCGAGGTCTCCCCATTGAAGACAACAAGGTCAATTAGTTTTAGTTGTTCAGAGGTATTTGGATAATCGAATCACTTTCATAAGCATATAAACACCCATATATAAGGTATTGATATCATTTATAGTCAATATAGGTATATACATTAAGGTCTTGAGGTATAAATTAGATAATTTAATTGGAAGAAATTTTTCGACAATGATAAAGGGGGTGTTCGAGGATCGAAGCTTGTCCACTGTTACCATCTTTAATTTGTCATTTTCAGTCCATCTTACTTTAGATTTATATTCTATAACTGTAACTTTATTTGTAATATTATTTTGTGTCATTTAACATATTTTAACTCATTTCAATCCCATTTTCTAGTTTTAACACTATATTTAACAAAAAAAATTAACAAAGTGATGGTTTGAAAACTTAGTTTGCAACCTCCTCATGAGACAATCCCATTGTCACCACTGTACTAAATTTTTTAATGGGAAAAATATTGATTAGGGTAATGAAAATTAAAACCCTCTAGAATCAACTAGTACTAACTTGTACATTAGGGAGTAATATTTGAAGATTTAAATTCTAAAAAACTCACAATAAATAGAACAAGATTCCATGATGATTCAATAGAATTTCAAAATTTTCAATAAAGCAAGCAATTTGGTAGCATTGCTGGACATTGAAGTTGGATAAGTTAAAGTTATATGGAAGGAATGGGAATAAAAACATGTTGAGGAGAATAAAATTCCTATTCCACCTACATTTTATTTTGAAGAACCCTAAGGAGACTTAAAGATTCAACTTTATGATCCAATCATCTCTCCTTGTCCATCTCTTAAAGAGGTTTCTGAAGAATTCATGCCAGTGGATATAAATATGGGAGTGTAAAATGATTCCAAATAAAATTGGTTAGATTTAATTGAAGCTAAAAATGTAATTGATTCTATCATCTTTGAAAATGATAAATCATCTCCTATATACCTCTATCTTGCTTTGGAAGATGATGAAGATGCACCTATTAAGTCTAAGTTTCCAATGGTCCTTCCTGAAAAGATAAATTTACAAGATGACTTACTTGAAAGGTAATATTTTTATATTTATTCTATATGTTTTAATATTATTCAATCTGAATTGTTTTTTGAATTCTCCTTTTCTAAAATTTTTGATACAACATAAATAGATCAGGTCTTGCACATGGATGTTAAGGAAGAAGTCATTCAAGTAGTGATATAAGAAGAATATATAGAGAATCATGTGGTTATGTGACTATATCCTCTACAATAACTTCTATACCATATGAAGTAGGACACCATTATAGTCAATTGAGAGAACCTCTATCTTATTTCCCTCCCACTCTAGACCTCGAATTCCATCATTATTCTTTATTGGGGGTTGACGACTTGGGGGAAACCTTTGTTCTCCATTTTCATTAGATTTATAATATATTAATTTCTATAATAGTATTATTATTTAAATATATTAGTTCTTATTCAAATCTCCATTCTTCAATTTTTATTTTTATTTGTTTCGCCCACTATATTCCCATCTCAACTCCACTAAAAATGGAGATCTATCCACATTGTTTGTTAAAGGGAGGGAATGGTGGTTTGATTGAGTTTTATTATGATTAATTTTAAATATATTTATTCAATTATAGTAATTTTTATGGTGGTTAAATTGATTAAGGTGAGTGGTCAACCCATTTTCTTTTCCATGGAATTATTCTTCTCATTTATCATTTTCCATCCCTTAACTATTTATGTCATGCATACAATAGAGCATGGAATAAATTATGATGGTCAGTGAAGAGGTCTCCTAGATGAAGTTCAGAAGAGAATTTCCCAATATGCAGAGGTCTTAGTATGGGGTGATGACATTTCAAATGATAAGGTGAGGCATGATAGGTCTTGATCACTTCATTGAATTGAATATTGAGAACCATTTTGTACAATGATTTCAATCACCATAACCTACCAATGATAATTTCATTCTTTATTTCTGTTTAACTTCATTTTGTATTTCATTATATATATATATATTTCATGCATTTCAAAACCCCAATTTATGTTAGTTAGGTTAGTTTTATATTAGTTAATTTATAATAGAGACAATAGTTTGATAGTGTGTTGTGAGCCACCTCCTCGAGAGATCGACCCTAGGGTGTGCACTATACTGCATTATTTGGAAAATAAGGTTTTAATTGACTAGGGATCCACAAAAAATACACGTGTATCAATTTGTCACCATTTATAGGGAGGTTTCCTAATATGTTTTTAATTTTTTTTGGTTTTTTAGGATTTTAAGCACTAATTTAGAGTCTTAAAAAAGGATTTTCAAAGTGAATACTCTCGTGCTTGTCCTGATTATAAAAAATATAAGGATCATAGTCATGAAGAATTTTTAAAATTTCAAATGTAGAAAAATGATTTCACAATCCAACAAAATAATTTGACAATTTAACAAAATATTAAATAATTAAGAAAATAAATAGAAATTATTTCCAATGATTTAAAATAATTAAAATAATTAAAAGATGAAAAATATGATTAAGAAATAGAAAATCTTGTCTCATCCAATTTTTATATTGAAGAACCTTTTACTAGGGAGTTAAAAAATGAATTAGATTCTACTTTATTAAATTCAAAGGAATAAATTATCACTGATTTAAAAATTTATGGGTCTCTAGTAAATAAAAATTCTTTGTAAAATAATTGGGATGAATTTGTTGAAAATGAAATTTCATGTGAATCCCCACATTTTGAAATTAAAAATTTAGAAGATTTATATCAAACTTTAGCCAAAGAGTAAGATAAACATGAGCCATTCATTTTTGAAGAACATTTAGATGAACCTGATCTACTTCCCACTTTCAATACAACTGTTATCCACTCCCAAAGAGAGTTGGACCTTAGGAAAACATAAGGAGAAATATTAAGTTTTGATCCAAATTTTTATAATTATTTTGATAATAAAAGGTTAAATGCTTCTACCTATGCAAATTTAGTTCCCATTACTTCTGAGTGGATTTATTCTTTAGATGAAGAGGTGTTCAAGGCTGAAATAGAAGAAAAAATGGTTTGTTTAGTTGAATAGTACATTGACTTAGATGAGGATGGTGGTACCAATCCATTTTTCAAAGAATAAATCATTTTTGAAACTAAACCTGAAGATGAACCACATCCTGTAATTGAATTTCAACAACTAATGGAGGTTTTTTATGAGGATAAAGTCTTGGGAAGTTGCTTTTATATTTTTTCCCTATTCTATTTCTCTATTGGAACATCAAATTCATGGTAGGTAACCTGAAGAAATATGATTTTGGGAGCTTCTATATG
This sequence comes from Viscum album, assembly GCA_963277665.1. Classification (NCBI taxonomy): domain Eukaryota; kingdom Viridiplantae; phylum Streptophyta; class Magnoliopsida; order Santalales; family Viscaceae; genus Viscum; species Viscum album. The sequence continues at coordinate 1,761,748,663 of OY728135.1, forward strand.
TTTTTTTATCTGAATAATATTGGAGAAAAATCATTTTTCTAGTTCATGAGGAAGTAACCACACACACCTTCAGAATGGGGATAACATACTGGAACTGCCTAACTAGGGGTAATGAAATCCTATCACCCACTTGGGGGTTCATACCAAGGTTGTTTTCCCTTATATTTCTTTTTTATTTTTTTATTTCATTGATTTCAATAAAATTTTGATTCTTTTTTTTCATGTAGGTTTCCAAGTTGCAGCTTTTAAGAGGCTAATAAAAGGATGCTACTCCTTAATAAAAACTAGGTTGTGTATTTCTTTCCCACTTATTTTTTTTCTTGTCTTATATTCTTGATTATAAATTCTCATAAAAAATTTTCACAATGAGGAAATTTTATAAAATTAATATGGGGGTAGGATTATCCTTGGTTATTTAGGATTTTGTGTGTTTTCTTTTCAAATTTCTATTTTTAGTTTTTTTCTTTCTTTCAAATTTGTGTCATTTTTTGAATCTTGTGAGCCTCAAAGTAATAAATTTTTTGAATTGAAAACTGTTTTCATTGAAAAAAAACCAACTTGATTCATGGAATTAAACATAAATTATTGTTGAAATGTGTTGTGTTCTAGATTCAAAATTGTGTAAATTCATGAAAAAACCATTGAATTTTGAATTCCATACCATGAATTCTGTCTAATGTTGAAAATAAATTTCTTATTAGCAATCTAAACCATTTTTTTCATCTTTTTAAAAATAACCCCCTTCTTGAGTGAACCAAATAATGCTTTTTTGAACAAGAACTTTACATTTTTCTTTCAAAACCTGTGATCTTTAAAGAAATTGTGTTCAAAATGACCGAGGCAATTCATTTGTGATTGAAAGCCCCTCTTTTCACAAGAATCCTTTTTATTTTGGAATGCCTTATACATTTAACCTTTCTGATCCCTTAGTATTTATGAACTACCTATTAGGTTAGCCACATTACAATCCAATTTTTTAACACCCCAAGGATTTAAAAATAAATTTAATAAAGAATGTATTTCATGCAACACTAAGTCTCCGCAAAACAACACTTATTATTATTATTATTATTTAAACAATATAGTTATAACATAACCATTAAACATAGTAATATTAATAGTAATAACTACTCTTAAAAGTTATTTATAATGGTTTCACATAAATAAAATATATTTATATTGAAATACATAATTTTTGGTAAAATAAAAATCATTTTTTTCAAAATTAACCTAGGGTGATTTTTTAGTATTTTTATGAGAAGTTTCGTTTTTTGATGAATAGTAAAAAATACAGCATTTTAGTTAAAAAATATTTTTCATTTAAATAATTATTATAATTTAAATTTATTTTTAAAGTCACAATAGATCAATTATACATATATTAATTCAATGTATACCATTAGAATAATTTTTATATTGAAATTAGATATAAAGACTTACTGAACTTTTGAAAGTTATTTTTTTCCTCCTCACCACACTTAGAGGATTAAAATTAAACATAATTTTTCCACTTAGGTGAATTGAATTTTAAAAAACTCATATACAAAGTTGTGATCAGTAAGATATTTAGATCCTGATAGGATCAACTTAATTTTTTGGTGAATAGTAACTTGACCCTTTGGAATAGTATTGTTACCTTTATAAATAATAATATGTATAAATGAATAGTAAACTCACCCATGAAATTATAAATAAAATTTAGGTATCTTATAAATGAAGGTATGATATAATTATATCATAGTATAAGTAAGTGAATATTTTAAAAATTAATAATTAAGTGTTGTTATTTTTGAAAGTCAAAAATATTTAATTACAATTTTATAATTGATAAAATGATTTAAAAGAAAATTTATTTTCCTAAAATGTATTCATAAATTGATATTTTGTTGTATTATTATTTTATAATAATTTTATGAGACCATGCTTAATTCAAAGTGTTATCAAATTAGTTATAATTTTAAAAACTGTATTTTGCAAGTAAATGATGATTTGAATTAAAAATTAAATTTATCATATTTAGAAAATCATTTTAATAAAATTTATTTAATTTTTTAATTCTACACATATAAAAATTGTTAGGGTGATTTTTTGGGATTTTTCTGAAATACTTGAATTTTTGGTGAATAGTAAAATACGGTAATTTACGGTATAAATACATTTCAATTTAAATACACCTTGATTCATGGATGATGTAAGAACCATAATCTAAAACATACCTTAATTATTTTAATATATTTAATGATAATTCTCAAACTATTCATTGTCTTGAGCCAAAATAATAAACAAATTAATAAAATATTTAAAAATCACCCCTCCTCCACTATAAATTCCACCCCTCACCACCACTTCTCCTCACACCTATAAGCCTTGAATTGTGTCCAAATTCTACCAAATTATTCTTACCAATTCTCTCCTACACTTCTAAGAGGTTCTAGTCACAAAAAAAATACCAAACCAAAATGCCTTAAGGAGGTTCTCAAAAAGGAGAATTCAAGAGTTAAATCCTCTTTCTTTTTCATCTAATTTCCTTCCAATTTCTTTTTTAATTTCTTATCCTCTACTCATATCATCTATAAAAATGATCATGATAATTATAGTATCATCTATATACTATAATTATATCCTTTTAATGGAATATCCTTTATCAAACTCCTTTCTCTCTCTCTTTTATTTTAGAAACGAAATCATTGTCCGTGAGGTGCCGATTTACAACCTTCATGGACGACATATTTTTGTTCTTCAATTTATCCTTCAAGACTAGTCATGAAACCATTATTATGGTTAAAAAAGACTATAATATATGTATTAAAACTTATTTAATTTTCTATAACTAGTATATATATATAATATTAATTTATACGACAAACTAGTTCGTGATGATCGAAAAACCGCCAAAATAATCTAGATGATTATCACTAATGTTTTATCTAATTACCTATCATCATACCATACAAAAAAATGAATTATATAACCATTTAATATTTTTTATGTTAATTAATATCATATAAATTCAATTCTTGGTAATTATACACATTCTACATGAATTCCATTACTTATAAACTAGCGAACTGATAATGAAAACCAAGAAAACGAATACTCCCGAACGATGAAATTAAACTCTATAACTCATTAATAAGGCCATAAATGAACTTAATAAAACTATAATGAATCAAATAAATATATAAAAGGTTATTAATTAATTAATTTATGGATTTAATTTGATTATCCAGGAAATTAAGGTCAAGTGAAAAACACATTCAGACATAAGGTAAGCGATTCTACCCGAACCTTCATCTTTCCTTCAAGTTATTCTTTCACTAACTTTACCCCAATGTATGCTTATTTAATTTTGTGTAATTCTTATATATTCTATTTATATGTTCCAAAATAATATATCCATATCATTTCATCTTTATTTTATGGTTAAATACATGTTTTAATATGGTTTCCATCACAATTCTTCCCAATAATCAATCCCAATTAAAGGGAAATTCCTGAATTCTTACCCATTTTCAAGTGCATTATATAGTTTGTTTTAAGAAATAATTATTTTTCTAAAATTACACATTTTATCATAAAATATATCTTGTATCTTTTCTTATTTTATAAAAATAATCATGTCTTTCTTCTTTAAAATATATTTTGTATTTTCCTTAAACCACACTAAAATGTTTTATTTCTAAAGTTTCTTAAAAACTCTTTTTACATGATTTCACTTCAGTGGGAAATCATTTATGCCTAAAATATAATTTCAATGTACTTAATTTTTTTTGAATATACATGCTTATAATATGATTATATGACAAATATAAATTATTTTCCAAAAGAACTCTTCTTTCCAAAGTAAAAACAAGTTTTCTCGTCTAACTTTTACTTCTATGAGATATATTCCTTGTTCACCACTATTTCATTATGTGTGGTGTATATAATTACCTTTTACATATTATATCATGAATTATATTATTCTCATGATATTATAAGTTTCATTTAATATTAAAATGTATTTTTATTTAAATGTTTCAAGAAGTTATGAGAAACTTTGGAATGTTTAAATATTATTTTCCTCAAGATTTTCTTAATGCTTTTATTAGAGTAATTTCATATATGATACTTAAAAGTGGTATGGGACACTTTTATTTAAATATATAATTTTATTCGATATTTTAGGAATGCATTGGACTTAGTAAGTGATGGGAGGGGCCTGCTATAGCCCCTCGATGCATTGGTAGGTGTTATGAGAGAAACTAGATCGAGTTTTTACCCATTATGTATGGTGTCTTAGCCGAGGCCTTGATAGTATGTTTATGATCTCCAAAATTATTCATTCCTTAATTATGATACTAGTAAATGATATTATATGTGATTATTCAACTAGTATAGTATCCATGGTTACGTTTTATTCTCATGTGATTATTTATACGACATTGTTTATTCAATTTTTATTCCTTCCATATTATGCTCAATATTATGTTTTAGTGGAATGAGTTATTCACATTAACTTATTGTTTATTAAAGATTACAATATATTGTTTACCCTTACTAAGCATCTGTGCTCACCCCTTTATTATTTTATATTTTCCAAGGATTTTAAGATATTTATTATGATTGATATGTAGTGTTATGCTAGAATAATAATAGCGTTCTCAAAGGATTATCTATGTTGAATTTTATGTTTTGATTTGTAATTTAAAGTTCATGTATGTAATATAGTTTCCAAGAATACTAAACTGATCATTCCTTTAGGATTCAACACTTGTATCTATGCCAATGTAATAAAGGCACCATCTCTGAGCTACTAGGATCGGGGTCCTTACAGTTGGTATTATAGGAAATTTAGTAGAAACCTTGGAAAATAGATTTAGAAAACAAAGATTAGGGAAAATTACCCTAAGATAAACTTTGAGGATAAGAATAGAATAAGATACTAGAATTTTGGTAAGGTATAGATTATTTGGGTCTTCCTAGCAATAAATCCATGTCTGGATACTATAAGTGGATGTGGTTCTAGCACAAATGTACCTAGGGGTAACAACTCTGACAAGGTGTCTCGGGCCTAGCTCGGGGTAATCTGGTACATGAGAACGGGCCTTACTACGCACCTAGTTTAACACTTCCAGGGGATATGCTTATGATAATTTACATTTTCTTAAAAATCATTATGAAGGATTTAAAAGTAAATATGTCTCCAAAGAGACTATGTTTAGGATTATGAGATTAACTACACATAAATATTTCAATTTATTATAAGTATTTCACTATTTTTGGGGTTATACATTATGTTTCATAATGTTATGATCTAATATAGTGTATGAAATTGTTTAGAAATGGATCCTAGAGGAAGGAATGGGAACCAAATCAATGCATATAATCCAAAGAGTAAGAATGATCGTTTATTTTATGGGTTTAATCCAGTGTTTCGAAGGGAAGTAGTCCCACACTTATTTTCATCATATGAGGAAATAATATCATGTTATAAAAAGACATAGAAAGAATTATCCAAGTCTTATTGATTAAAAGGTAAGCAAGAGAAGAAGAGGGAAATTGAGAAAAAGATAGATAAATGGAATAAGGGAAAGAAGTATTTTCCTACATGTGATAATTGTAAAAGGAAACACCTTGGTATATGATTAATAGGAAAAAGAGTTAGCTTCATGTGTGGTGAAAAAAATCCACCATTATCATAATTGAAAGAGAAGGAAATAATTTCCAATATTCAATTCTTAAAATATAAGGATATGGATCAATATCCAAATGAATTCCCCAAGCATCAAGGAAATATAGATTAGAAAAAGTAAAGGGATCAAGTTCAAGCTTACGATGTTACTATATTTGAAGTAGAATAATTAATGTATTTGTGTTTTTGGATTCAAGAACAATGTTATGATATTATTGTTATAATAATTATGAGATATATAAGGATTGTACTACAGTACTTCTTCTTTATGATATTTGAAGCATGAGCTGAATAACACTAGTAATGAAGAGAAGTGATTGTGTTGTAGGCATATCTTTTTTAAAACACATGAATTTGGAAAGATAAACCTATATATGTGTTAGATGTTTGAGTTAATAATAAATAGATATTTATGGGAACGAATTGATGAACATGAATCTAGTTAGCGATCTAATAGTTTATGTTATGATGGAATTATCAGATATTCAGATTTATGGACAACCTAAGATTTTACTCTTGGGAGCATGCGTGTTTTTATAAAATTTTAAAGGAGATTAAGGTATTAATATATTTAGTATGTGAAAATAAGGCTATATTATTTTTAGAATCTTATTTTAAGTTGATTTTGGAAATTTAATGACCTTTTTCTAAATTTTTGGTCTTTGATTTTGGAAAGACATATATTGGATGAGTCTTGAGTCTAACTACATATGGGATGGATTAAGAAATATTATTGATTAAGATCAAAGTATGATTTATCATATTGGATAACCTATTCTAACAATCTTGGTTTCAGTAAACATTTAAAGGCTGAAGTAATGACTTGTGGATCTTATGATTCATAAAAGTACTTCTGGTATAAAAATTTGTCACAAATATCCATCTCTAGATTTAAGAAATTAAGTGGAGATAGATCGAAGCACAAACAAAGGATGAGATTATGACATGGAAAGGAATCAAGTATTTTTATTTTATCAAGAGAATATATGTATAGTAAAATAATCCCTCAACTATAGGAAAAATATTTTGGAACAAAAACATTATCTATTTAATTTTCTTTATGAGAAATCAATGGTATTTTAACCGATCACAAATTCAAAGATTTGTGATGGTTAAAATTATAATGACCATGTTCTCTATCACTCTCCATCAGATCTTGATGGTTAGATTCGTATTTTATTTCCATATTTTCACTTTAAACTAATGTTATCAAATTAAAATATGTAGTTTTTTGGTTACCTATTCATTTCACTTTCCCTCATATTAAGAGGATATTTTATTAACCCTATTTCTAATTTGGGTTTCCCACTAGGGAATTTTCAAGTATCAACCTTTAAATTTTGAAGTGAAATTTCAAATTGTGAGGACACAATTTATTGAAGGAGGTGAGAATGTAACACCCCAAGGATTTACAAATAAATTTAATATAGAATGTAATGCACAAAACGCTGAGTCTCTATGAAACAACACTTTGTTATTATAATTATTTAAATAATATATTTATAACTTAGTCATTGAACATAGTAATATTAATAGTAATAACTACTATTAAATATTTTTTATAATGGGTTCACATAAATAAAACATATTTATAACAAAATATATATTTTTTGGTAAAATAAAAATCTTTTTTTTTTCAAAATTAACTTAGGGTAAATTTTTAGTATTTTTATAAGAAGTTTCATTTTTTTGATGAATAATGAAAAATACTATATTTTAGTTAAAAATGGCATTTTTCGTTTAAATAATTATTATAATTTAAATTTATTTTTAAAGTCACAATAGATCAATTATACATATATTAATGCAATTTAGATCATCAGAATCATTTTTATATTAAAATTAGATATAAAGAGTTATTGAACTTTTGGATGTTCTTTTTACCCTCCTTCTCACCACACTTACGGGATTAGCATTAAACATTATTTTTCCACTTCTATGAATTGAATTTTGAAAAACTGACATACACGGTTTTGATTAGTAATATATTTAGAGTCTGATAGAATCAACTTAATTTTTTTTTATGAATAGTAACTTGACCCTTTGGAAGAGTACTGTTACCCTTATAAATAATAATATGTCCAAATGAATAGTAACCTCACCCATGAAAGTATAAATAAAATTTATGCATCTTATAAATGAAGGTATTATATAATTATATCATAGTATAAGCAAGTGAATATTTTAAAAATTAATAATTAAGTGTTGGTATTTTTGAAAGTCATAAATATTTAATTATAAGTTTATAATAAATAAAATGATTTAAAATAAAATATATTTTCATAAAATGTATTAATAAACTAATATTTTATTTTATTATGATTTTAGGATAATTTTATGAGACCTTACTTAATTTTTCAAAGAGTTATAAAACCATTTATAATTTTAAAATCTGTATTTTTTGAGTAAATGATAACTTTAATTAAAAATTAAATTTATCATATTTAAATAAATATTTTCATAAAATGGAGTTCATTTTTTAATTCAATATGTCAAAAAATGGTTAGGGTGAATTTTTTGTATTTTTCTGAAATACTTGAATTTTTGGTGAATAGTAAAATACAATAATTTACAGTATAAATACATTATAAGTTAAATACACTATTCCTTGAGTTATTACTAATGTAAGAACCATAATACCAAAATTAAATTAATTATTTTAATATATTTGATGATAATTCTCAAAATATTCATAATCTGGATCCAAAACAATAAACGAATTAATAAAATATTCAAAAATCACCCCCTCATCCACTATAAATACCACCCCTCACCACCACTTCTACTCACACCTATAAGTCTTGAAGTTTGTCCAAATTATTACCAAGTATTCTTCCCAATTCTATCCCCCAATTTTATGAGGTTTTGGTCACAATAAAATACCAAACCAAGGTTCCTTAAGGAGGTTCTCAAAGAGGAGAATTCAAGAGGTAAATCCTCTTTCTTTTTCATTTAATTTCCTTTCAATTTCCTTTTTAATTTCTTATCCTCTCATCACATCATCTATCCAAATGATAATTATAACTCTACTATAATATATATACTAAAATTATATCATGTTAATGGAATATACTTCATAAAACTCCTTTCTCTCTCTCTCTCTCTCTCTCTCTTATTTTAAAAATGAAATCATCGTCTGTGAGGTGCCAATTTACAACCTTTGTGGATGAAGAAGTTTCATTCTTCAATTTATACTTCAAGTATAGTCATGAAACAATTTTTATGGTTAAAACAGGCTATAATATAGGTATTAAAACCTATTTAATGTTCTATAATCTATATATATATATATACATAATATTAATTCACACGACAAACTAGTTCGTGATGATCAAAAAACTGCCAAAATAATCTAAATGATTCTCACTAATGTTTTATCTAATGAATCATACTCGTACCATATAAACAAATGAATTATATAAACATTTAATCTTTTATATATTCATTAATATCATATAAATTCAATTATATATAATTATACCTGTTCTACATGAACTCCATTACTTATAAATAAGCGAATCGATCATGAAAACCAAGAAAATGAATGACCCCGAATGATGAAATTAAACTCTATAACTCATTAATAAGGCCATAAATAAACTTAATAAAACTATAATGAATTAAATTTATATATACAAGGTTATTAATTAATTAATTAATATATTTAATTTGATTATCTAGGACATTAGGTTCAAGTATAGAACACATTCAGACATAAGGTAAGGGATTCTACCCAAACCTTCATATTTCCTTCGAATTATTATTTCACTATATCTAACCCAATGTAATGATTCTTTATTTTTGTTTACTTATTATATATTATATTTATATGTTCCAAAATTATATATCTATATCATTTCATTTTTATTTTATCAGTACATACATGTTTTTATATGGTTTCCATCACAATTCTTCCCAATTAGCAATCCCAATTAAAGGGAACTTCCTAATTTCTTACCCATTTTCCATTACACTATATGTTTAATCCATAATTATTTTATAAAATCAAAAATTTTATAATGAAAAAATATCTTAGTTATTTTCAGGTTTTACAAAAACAAACATGAGTTTCCTCTTTAAAATATCTTTAATATTTTCCTTAAACCGCACTAAAATGTTTTATTTCTAAAGTTTCTTAAAAACTCTTTTTACATTATTTCAATTCAGTGGGACATCATGTATTACTAAAATATAATTTAAATGTCCTTACCTTTTCCTTTTCTAGGATATACATGTTTACAATATGATTTTATGACAAATATAAATGATTTTCCAAAAGAACTCTTCTTTCCAAAGTAAAAATGGGTTTTCTCGTCTCACTATTACTTCTATGAGATATATGCCTTGTTCACCACTATTTTCTTATGTGTGGTGTATATACTACCATTTTATATATTATGTCATCAATTATATTATTCTTATGATATTATAAGTTTCATTTATTGTTAAAATTAATTACGATTTAAATGTTTCAAGGTGTTATGAGACACTTTGGAATGTTTAAAGATTATCTTCCCCAAGAATTTATCAACGATTTATTAGAGTAATTTCATCTATGATAATTCAAATTGGTATGAGACATTATTATTTAAATATATAATTTAATTCTACATATGAGGAATGCATTGGACTTAGTAAGTGATGGGCGGGGCCCGCTATAGCCCCTCGATGCATCGGTAGGTCTCTTGAGACAAACTAGACCGAGTTTTTACCCATTATGTATGGTGTCTTGGACGAGACCTTGATGGTATTTTTATTATGTTTATAATTATTAATTACCTCATTATGGTACTATTAAATGATATTTCATGTGATTAGTCGACTAGTAGAATATCCACAGTTAGGTTTTATTCTCTCGTTATTATTTATATGGCATTGTTTATTCAATTTTTATTCCTACCATATTTTTTCTCATGATTATGTTTTAGTGGCATGAGTTATTCACATTTACTTATTGTTTATGATAGCTTCTGATGTACTGTTTACCCTTACTGAGCATCCGATCTCACCCCTTTATCATGTTTTATTTTCCAAGGATGCTAAGATGTGTATTATGAGTGATATGCTAGGTTATGATTAGAGAATAATGGAATTATCAAAGTATTATATATATATTGTATTTTATGTTTTGATTTGTAATTTAAAGTTTATGTATGTAATCTAGTTTCTAAGACTTCTAAACTGATTTGTCCTTTTGGATTCGAATCTTGTATCTATGCTAATGTAATAAATTAAGGCACCGACTCTTGGATACTGGGATCGGGGTCCTTACAAATTTTCCCTATCCAACCTGGTTAGGAAGTTAAAATACATGATATAGTTGAACTTAAGTGTGTGTGTGTTGGGGTGGGGGGTGACTTGTGGTGTTCTATATCCTATGGTGCTACTTTGGGTCTAAATTCAAGTTCTCAAGAGATTTTCTTACTATTGAAAAAACAATACTTTGCTAAGAGTTATGATTTTCTAGATCTTTCAAGGAAAAGGAAGTTGTGACTTTCTAGAGATTCCAAATAAAGAAAGTTGTGCCAATTTGGAGATTTAAATAGGAAAAAATATATAGATAAATGTAATTTTTTTTCTAAAATATTGATGGTGTGGTATTTTCATTATATTTTCAAATATGCTTAGAGATGAATTTACTACCAAGCAGAGTGAGGAGGATACCATACTTGAGTGAAAATTATAATCATGTATTTTTTCTTCAAAAAGAGACAAACTCTCCTCCTTCCTCAGAACTTTTGACATTTTAAACACACCAAGATTCAAATATTAGAAAAACCCTTTCTAAGTCATCACGATGGATACAATTATTTGAATCAATTGGGTGGATATTTATAAATTTATAAAGCCTATGGTGAGCCTTATATTTATATTGATGAGAAAAACATTGTTGAAAATTAAAATATTATGCTGAGAGAAAAAAAGTGAGATAAGAATCCTTGTTCAAGGAAGAATGAATTAAATGGGAATGGAATGAATGAACATAATGGATAATTTTAAATTTAATATATTTAAGTGGCATGATAAGTTGGGTGCCTTGATTTTAATCTTGTAAATTTCACTAACATGTGTTTTGAATTTTCAGTCATTCTAAGTTATATGGGAAAAAATCGTACATGTTGTTCCTAGTACTTAAAATAAATGAAACCAATTACTGAATAACCACAAGTGGTTTACCATGAAGGTATCAAATACCTACATTGACTTAATAGGGACACTCCATGTCTCATTCCCTAAGGAACTGTGTCATTGCCATCACGTGTTTATCACCATAGATCCACATGATCTACCACCAGAAGAAAATACATATATAAGTTGGCCTAGATGAATATAATGACACCAATTACTTATAGGATAAAATTTCATATTATAGGTTGTTTAAACTTTTAAAAACTAATCCTTAGTCATCAGTGAAATAACACACTAGCATGCCTGCATTTCATGTGAATCCTATGTCTTTGATATGATGCTTGAGATGCCTCTTACCTTTATAAGAAAAAATTAAAATCCAACAATTGGCCTCTTACCAATGGAATAAGATATATAGTCCAATAACATGAAAATAACCTCAAACATACATGTGAGTCACTCTAGGTTTAAATCATATACAATAGTAACATTGAATACTAAGAATCATAGTCCCTACCCCCAGTCACCTAGAATTTTAACCAGAACAAGCATTCTTGACACACCAATATGGTATCTATTGTACACACCAACACATTTCCATGCTTCCTATCCAAAATATCTAAAAAAAGTAAGAAAAAAAATAAAACAATGGCTCTAATACCACTTTTTCATGTCCTGACCCAACTCACTCTATGAATAGTAACCATACCGAAACATGGAGTGACCTCAGATGCGCCTCACCGTACGCCAGAGGTTGTCGACTAGTAGTGGGGGTATATGATTGTTATGTGAGGATAATGTACCACTCATATCAGAGTGCACAATAATAGATAAAATAACTAAGTATCATACATCATAGATAAACTAAAAGTGGAATAAAAAATAAAAACAAAACAAATAATAAATGAAATATAATAGACTCAAACAAGCATGACATAAATACAACTGACCTCCCACTAGGGAGGATACATATACATACCATAATAAAGAAAATAAAACATTGTATCCATGATATATCCAAGATAAACCTAATACCAAACTCCATGTACTTGTTTGAGCCATATTGCATGATCAACCCATGCCTCAACCCAAATCTATGCATGCAATAATCATGTGAAAGTTTCTCGAGTACCCAAGTTACATGACCTCCTAAGAATGGTGTGAGTACAAAAATAATTAGGGAACTACCAATGTGGTCTCCAACTAACCATAATATGTAGCGATATTTTCAATTAATATGCTCTTATAAAAATAAATAACCACCGAACAATATATAAAATAAAACCTTATTGATCCTTAGTTTTGTGACACCAATCAACCATACCTAATTCATACAATGCTAAGGTGTCTCAAAGCATGTCATGTTGACCATGCATCACATATAACATACAGTCTCCCAATCCATGATATCCCCAACTGATCCCCATGACTCGAGGGACCCATCCCATGATAGTCTAAACGTATGAGATTCAAATCCATGGTAGATCAATTCATGCATCCATCTCCAACTCATGGAATCCATAAACATATATCCAATGGTTCTGGGGAACCATCACATGACATTATGAGTGTTTGGATCTAAATCCATGATGGCCATGACCATAATCTTCATGATTCTAGGGACCCTTTTTATGGAAGTGTGTGTGTCTGACTCAAAATACATGGAATCCATAACCATAATCTCCATAAATACATGGAACCATACCACGATAGTGTGTGTATCTATCTATAAATACATGGAATCCATAACCATATTCAAGCTCCAAATCCATGGAATCTATAGCACTAAGCTCCATCTCTGTTGTAGCTTCCATCCATAACTGGATCCCAATCACGACATTATAATTGTGCCACATCTACCCTGAAGGCCAATTCCATAACCTGTTATAAGGAAAGAAAAATACACAAGGTGATATAAATCCCCTTTCCATCATCATCATATCTACCCCATTAGGCTTCCATGCTGGTTTGGGTTCTAGGTGACACCCACAACAATATATACCCATGGTTATATGTATCTGATTGGGGTTGGCTTATCAACAGGCACCCATTGGGCTCTCTCTAGTCAAGTAAAATGAAGGAAATCCACTTATATTACTCAATCTCAATATTTATCTCAGGTCATCACTCATTGTTTAACGGATTCCACATCCCTCAACATCATCAATAGAGTAGCACAACCTCATCGGCTACACGAGGTCTCGCCACATAAAAAACATTAAAAAGATATACCATGATCTATATCAGTCCCCAAGCTCATTTTGGTTTGTTATACTTACCCAAAATAATCCCATTATCCCTAAGGTATATCCAACCAGGCATAGTCACATTGTACATGACAAGATTTCTCATATCGATGAGCCTAAACAACTCAAATCCCTAAAAGGTTCCTCCCAGGGCCTACATGACTAATGATCTCTAAATCCACCCTCACCTCCATCTTAGAGGTGTCTCAAACTCCTAAATATATTATAATGGGTCTCATTTAGTCCAACATCACTTTTCAATAGTTCTATAGGACACCCAGTGTCTCAACAATCCTGACCTTAGCCATCGAAAACTGATGTGACAAGCTAGCACAAAAGAGTTGTTCAAGACCCCTAGTTCTCATTCATTCTAATTAGATATTTTAATTTAATTAAAAATATTCCATTTAACTAAATTAACTAGGGGCATAAACCTAAGTGGAATGTTTGAGAATCCTCATGTAGCACAACCAAAGAACCTAATCTATAAGGATAGTATGTTAGACCACCTACCTCAATAATGATGCTTCCCCATTTATTTCCTTAGGTAAGTAGCTTTTTTAAGGCATGTTCAAACTCCAAAAATCTCACATTTCCAACCAAGAGCCTAAATCAAGCCATATGAACCAAAATAATTAATTATAATCATATTATAATTAATTATCCAATTTATAAAAAAATACTTAAAATGTAATAAATGGTGGAGAGATCGCCACATCACTGCATCACACTTGAACCAAGGGAAATAGCCCATGGGAGGCTTGTATCAGACCACTTGTACTAGTTCGAGTCAAATCCCAAACACATGATGTCAATTCCATAACTAATTCAAGAGAAATTTAATGAAAAGCATAATAAAATTCACTATGGCATCATACCTTAATGGAATGGAGAGCCACCATAGGCAGTCACCACCCCGTGACATCCTCTTTAAAGAATAATAAAATCCCTTTTATAGTCTTTTTATTCCACCATAATTTAGTAGAATCTATACAAAATCCCAAAACCTGGAAACCCAAATTAAAGATGAATGAATTAGAAGGAAGGTAGAGACCAATACATTAAATAATGTACCTTATATCATTAAAAAATGACAATCAAACACCTTAAATCTAAGGGAATCCAAGGATTGAGGATATGATATGGGTGTGAATGAGAGAGAGGAGGGAGGGGGTCCCTCTTAAAAAATATGGGGGTAAAAATGTAAAAAGATACTTTTTAATGAGTCACACGATGTGGCCTCCAATTTTGTGACGTCCTAGACTAGATTAACTAGTAAAATTATCCAAACCGGTTGTCCACATGGCCTCAACGCTCCTCCCCATATGTTAGAGGCTTCCAACTAGAAGTGAGAGTCCAAGGTGGTACAATGGAGAGACTATACCCACATAATAAGAGTGGAACACAATAATAAATAATTTATAATTAAGTAAATAATAAAATATGAAATAACAATGAATGAGGTAGAATAAAAAGTATAAACATCCGAGTCATAAATAATCAACTCACAATATGAAATAATACCATATACAATAATGAAGTCATGTATCTACAAAAACAAAAAGCATACATGGAAGCAGACCAATATGAAAGAGTTAAAAATACCAAAAACTATCCAATCATCTCTAGCACTGGCATGTTCATCTATTACCAAGCTCTTATCCTAATAAAATAAGTCACACATCCATAACTAGATGCTTCCCCTTAGCCACACATGAAATCATATAATCTTCTCAGGTGACATTAGCGGCCCGAATAGGGTGTGAGATAAACTCAGTAGGCCACCACCAATGATTTTTATACCATATCAGACTATGAATATAAACTATAATATCTTGAAAGTATATAAAAGTAAAATAAGAAATATATATAACCCAAGTAATGCTTAGGTTTCCCATGGGACACCTGGCCAACCATACCTGCATTAAACTATACTATATGTCTCTGATCATGTGTTCAATTAACCATTTAGTCAAGGGATTAGTAAATATAATATTAGTGACCATGGGTAATAATGATGATAATAATAAAAAGGTTCTAAGAGGAAATAAGGAATCTTTGACCATAGAAGGCTAGGATAGCTCACAGTACACAACCATGCATCCTAGAAAAAAGGGTTAAGTGTAATCCAAGGGTTATACCCAAGTAATTCAACTGAAAACGTCTCTAATTGAGTCTATAGATCAAGTACAAAGTAAATCTCAGGCTAAACATGAATATATCCCAAGGAGAATAATCCAAAATGTCACATATCCTCAAACATCATGCTGAATACAAGGATTTAATATAACTATTCTAATTTTATAGAGGTGTATAGGGATCCTATGACATCACACCAAGCATCCTCAAGTTGGAAAAGATATAGTTCCAAAGTGGGTATCTCCCTTGGAAACCGGATCAATGAATCAGAAAGGAATCTTACTAGTGTTCAAGGAATTCCCTCAGGAATCCAAGGTGAGCTCATGCCTCACCAATACTATAAAGGTGAAAAAGGTCTATGTTCAATAGGCACCTTATACATATATTTAATATTAATTCATAATTCATCATAGAACATGTAATAATCATTCCAATTTCAATTCATTAGGTTCATTCCATTACTTTTCATCCTAAGTGATAGGGTCAATAAGGACATGCAACCAATTTCCAATTCAATTAAAATTTATCAAGGCCAAGTGATATACATATATATATATAATTTCAATTTAATTATATAAGTATTTATTTTTTAATATAAATTACTTACCTTATCAAATATCATGTCAAGCACACCCATATAGTGTTCTGCGTAGTCACGGTATTGGTCATCGAAGGAATAACAATGAATGAACCCTAATTAGGTAGTATACATTGAGGTATCAACCTCCAAAAATATAGAAAGGTATCACGAGGTCCATAGTTTTCAATTTAGATGGTTGAATTTAAAGTAGGTAAATTTTATGAGCAATTCCCAATGAAACCAGCGTGCACACAATGACGATAATTTATAAATGGTGATACTTTGAGGGAAAAGTTATAGACCACCTACCATATGACTATAACAGATGCCTTATACAGTATGAACCATTAGTTTTTATGAGATTAAAATAAAATTAAATAATATAAGAATACCTTGAAAATAGGGAATATGCGATCTCACTAAAAAAACTTTGGCGATAGGAAGATGATTAACAAAAGGAGCTAAAGTTATAGTGAACTAACAGTTTGATATCCAACACAAAAAACTGATCTCAAACCAGAGTCTGGATAAGAGAATGAACTCAAAGCATAGATTTAGGCATGGAGGATATATCTCAAGGGTTAAGGATATTGTGCATTGGAGGAAAAAGAAAGGAGGGGCTGGTTAAATAGAGATAGGGTCAAAATGGTGTTTTTAACAAAAAATTAAATAGTATAATGGGTTGTATGCATGGTTGGACAAACCATGTACTAAACATGTAACCATATCTGTTCCAAGACACCCCTAACATGGTATAGACACAAAGTTAAACCAATAATGTTAATTTCATGAAAAACCCATCTATTAAGAGATCTTCATCACTCGCATGAGCATGCATCTTGGAAAGAATAGTTAGAGAAAACTGTTCAACCCTTTGTTAGGCACTGAAACACCTTCACGATTTTTTGTAACCATGTAGACTAAGAGGCATGGTTTCTACTAACCATATAACCCCTCTATTTTCTTTAAAATCTAGGTATTTGGGATCCGAACAAGCCCTAGGAACTGTCTTTTCCTCCATAACCTCATTAGGAATTTCCATTAAGATAAAACTAAGGAAATAAACTGAAAACTAAAGGTTCCATACCTCAAAGAAAAACTAGGTTCTTAAAATATTCCTCAAAGAAACTCATCCCCGAATTTCCCTTCCAAGGGTGGTAAATATTCATCTAAGAATAATTCCATCCACTGAGCATGTACATGAGCCTCTCTCTCCCAAATTTCATCCTGTACATGACTATGATTCTATAACACCCATACCAAAGTGTTAGACTGACCTTAAAGAGTCTTTGTGATCCGATTGATGATATGAATAAGATAATCCTAAAAAGAAGTATTGACCTCTAATTTAATATCCTTAGGATAAAAAATATGAGATTATTTGGCATGATATCATCTAAGATTCAATATATGGAAGGTGTCATACATATACCAGTAACTCTAAGGTAACTTTAATCGATAGGTTACCGACCCGACTCTCTCTAAAATATTGAATGGTCCAACGAACCTAATAGTTAGATTCCCTTAGTTACTCTCTCATATCTATAGGAAACCAAATACACCCATGTATAAGTAGGATTACGTCTCTATTGACTGACCTATCTGGCGGTGGGTCTGAACCTGAAATACTCTCCCTCATAACCAAGCCTTTGGGATGTGAGAACTACATTCTCTTCAATCTATCCAAAAGTGATGAGGCTACGATCGACACTGTAAGAAAAGGTTGATTGTAACTTTACTAAACCTCCAAATACATCTCATAAATAAGATACATCAACCTTTATTCATCACTGGCTTCCTGAATAGCTTGTATATGAGTCTTCTATCTCAGAGCATTGTCAAATTCATTGACTTTAATACGTGTATAGTCAAGATTGAAATCAAAAGACTGAATGTATTTGAACCATCTCCATTATAAGAGGTTCAAGTCATGCTACATGAAGATATACTTGGGGATTTTATGTTCCATATACACCACAAAGTGCTCTAAAAAAAAATAGTGTCTCCAACAATGTAAGTCACAGAAAATTGCTGCTAGCTTGAGATTGTGCATCGGGCAGTTACTCTAATGAAATCTCAATTTCCAAGACCCTTATGCAGCAAATCAATCTTCCTACATCATAACTACATCTAGAACGATGCCTGAGGTATCAAAAATCACTATATAGACTCTTACAAGCTCAGGTGGGATCAAAATTGAGGTTGAGGTAAGTCTTCCCTTTAACTCTTGAAAATATTTCTTTCACACTTCAAACTAGATAAAATTGACGCCCTTCCTAGTGAAACCTATAAACAATGATGTAAGATAGGAAAAATCCAATATAAAATTCTTGTAATATCTAGCCATCCCTAAGAAACTCCATATGTCAAACATGTTCTTAGGATTCTTCCTAAAAACAATGGATCTCACCTTCTTCAGGTCAACTGATACTTCTGATTCTAATATAATATGGACAAGGAAGTGAACCATTTCGATTCATAACTGGAATTTTGTGAGTTTAAAATACAACCTATGATTTCTCAGTGTACTCAAAATGATACCAAGGTGTTTAGAATGATTATATTAAGTATTTAATTACACCAAGATGTTATCCATGAACACCAAAATGAAGGAATCTAGGTACGAGTGGAAAACCCAATTCATCATGGCCATGAAAATGGTGGGTTTGTTTTTGAGACCAAACGAAATAAAAAAATACTCATAAAGACCATACCTACTATGAAATTTTTTTAAGGCATGTCTAAAGGTATAACATATACCTGATGATAGAATAACCTCATATTTATCTTCAAGAATACTCTAGATCCTCAGAGCTGGTAAAAAATATCATCAATATGAGGAAATAGATAACATTTCATAACTGTAATCTAGTTCAATCATTGGTAATCCATTCATATAGTAAGGGTCTCATCCACCTTCTTAGAAAAAAGAATGGGTGAACCCCAAGGAGAAGTACTTGTTTAGATAAAACCCTTATATTCCAAGTCCTTTAGCTACCTATTGATCTCCTTTAACCTCATAATATCCATCCCGTAAGGATGAATGAATACCAATGATACTACTAGAACTAGATCGATAGATAAATCCACCTCTATATCAGGTGCTAAACTAGAAAAACTATTGGGAATACATCCATGAAATGATCTACTATAGGATGAAAGCCAACCCGACCTATTCCCTAATCCTCTATATAATGGCTATCCATATGGGTTGTTACTCCACCTAGATCATGATGCTTTGGTCCAAATATAATCACCCATACATCCCATTCATCATTATGAAGATAAATATCACCATATAGTAACATGAATTATACCCTACAGTAGTAGCAGTCCACATAACTGTGACATGGGACCAAACAATCCATACTGATAATGAAATCAAATCCTATTATCTCAAGTACAAAGAGGTCCCACAATAAATGATAATTTCATACCTCAAGGGTACATTACTTAAACCAGTTTACACTCTTCTATCAAATTCCCAAGGGAGTATGAAGTTTCACTACACCACAAAATTACTAAATTTCAAGCCCATAATTTTCAAGAATGATATTGAAATAAAAGAGGGTGAGGCACCCATATTGAATAAATAAGATATGATAGTAGAGGCTACAAAAATAACACATTATATTGTAGATGACCTTGTACTATGATCCAAGGGAAGTTCTAGTAGAATCTCTGAGGATGGCCCATTCAACCGTATGTTCTACACTCAATTGGGTTCTTATCACACTAAGGATTCAAGTGGCCTTTCCTCCCACACTAACGACACACTATTGAAACCAGTGTGGATGCTCTATCTACCACTAGCCTACTGATAATTTGAATGACTAAATTTTCAGAAACTAGAGGAACCACTACTCTATCTTGGTACTAAGTTACTATGCCATGTACCATCAGATTATCTCAAATTATGTTCTATGATAAGGGCTTGATTCAAAATCTCTGAGATGATAGCGATCCCAAATACATTTACCTGATATTAGATGATGTATCTAATCCCATTCTTGAAGCATCTCTCCATAGATAGTTCATCTTCTTCTTGGGTTGTAAAATAATGATGAATCTCCATAAAGTGAGTTGAATACTCCATGACATACATGGTGCCCTACTTTAGGTGCATGAACTCCCTGGATCAATCATCTCTTAGAATCATCGGGGAGAATAATTCATAAAAAATGTATTGTAAATCCATCTAAGTCATACCATGGGGTTGATCATACCGATTCAGTACATTCCATTAATGCTTGGTGGAATATCGAAGCATGTAAGTGGTGAGATTCACTCTCCTCTAGGGAGGTGTCTCAAGGTTCTTGGAAATCAATAGCATGGCCTCCATCCATGAATTCACATCCTAAGGATCTCCATCACCTAAAAATGTGGGAGGATGATCCTACTAAAAATCTTGGGTCAATTATGCTATGGAATAGGTAGGTTGCAAATATCCCTATATAGTTTGGATAAGACACATGGATCCCTCTTGAAGCTGTTCTTTATTAATATCATTGGGAATATCAGGTGGTACAATAGGTATTACTATTGGAGGTAACACTAGTAGATTAGGTCCCACCAACTCCAAAGAATGGTCATAACCACCCTCCCGACACAGGACTTAAGGAAGTCATGGTGGAATATATTTACAAATGCCAAGCACATGCCTTAGATAGGATTTGATTACAGATGACTATAGATATAAAAATAGGGCAAGTACAATCCTTCTTATAAGTAAATTACACCCCTTATAATGATCTTAGATCTAAGTCTGGGTGATGTTTTAGATTATAAAGAACCACAAGAGACAATTCCTACTGTCCACTACTAAGGCCAGGCCCGGTTCAAGCTCCCTGTTTTATCCAAGGGTCCCATTATATAGAGTGTCAACTGCAGTTTATAGAGGAAACCACCCTTTAAATTGAAATTGGAATCCTCATTTAAAAACGACCACATTTTAATTTATGATTTATCAGTTCTTACATTATTATTAGAGACTATTTAAATGAAATAACATTCTCAATTTATACAAGTAATTTATTTATAAATTATAATTGGTAGTTCATTTATCTGTATCCAGATATTTACATTCGATAACAGAATATAACAGGTAATATAATATTATTTAACTACATGAATTTTCATCCCCAATTTATAGATCAACATGCACTATTTATATTAAAAATGAAATTAATGTATTCAAAATCAACTAACATTTCAGTCTATGTAACCTTAGTTACATAACTCAAACATGTGATAATTAGTTAATTGAGGTGGAATAATCAAACTATATGGGAAAAATCATTTATGTTGATTCATACACTATAAAAACCAATTATTTAATTTCCCTTTTCCTGCATAAATGTTAGTTTCATAATAAATACATCACTCAATGCACATACAACAAATATCATATAGTCAAACAATGAAAACTATGTGGCGTGGCATAATGTATGACATATTAATCCTATAAGGTGCCTATAATGATACTTGATCAATGATTCCATTCCATATTGGGCTTAGGATAAAAAAGAACTAATAATAACATAATCAACACCAAACCTCATGTGCATCATCCACTGGTGAAATCAGTACAACTGTAATAGGAATAAACTATAACATCATGTCATATCCCAAGAAATCTAGATTTTTCCCCATACATGGGTTAGCTACTCCCAATAACACGATCATTACCAAATTCTGACATGTACTAATCTCCATTTTACTATCCTAAAATAGTAATTCAAATAAAAGAAATCCTTTGATACCACTTTATGATGTCCCAACCTAGCTGACCCAGTAACAGTAGCCGAACCGATTGGCCACATATCCTCAAGCGCGCCTCCCAATATTCCAAAGGATTCCAACTAGCAGTGAGGGTCCTGTTGGAGTTGGTGGCCTAGAACCAACTACTTTTTACTTTATTCATTAATAAAATCCTTATCAAATCTTGATTGTTCTTTTGCGTGACAATGCATGTGATAATTTCCTAAGGATAGCTCTTGAATTAAAGGGTCATAGAGGATCCCTGCTATTATGAGAACCCGGAAGTGCCATAACACTGTTCTTGAATATATGTTCTATAGCCGAATGATTTTATTTGAGAGAAATAAATAATACAGGCCATTAGGGGTGAAGACTCATAAAACTTTGATACACCATCTCCTGGTGTGTTCCCTTGGTAATATCCAGGAGGATATTATGAGAACGAGACCTGCCAGTAGAAAATCCACATTTCATAGTGTCATTGGATGTTCTTATCTGCGGACGTGTGTATTGGTACTTAAACTTTAAGATTATTATTAATGGGTATTAAAACTTGCAAACTTATATGTATTGAATAAAACTATGATGACACACTGTTCGCAGTGAGGTAGGATACATTGGGTGTGTCACGAGTAATACTGCATTAATAGATAATGTGAGAAAGTATTTGTCCCTTATATTCCATAATAGAAGTAGATATATTAGGCCCTTTGATGGAATTGATATAGCCTAAATAAATCCATGGCCATGGTAAGATATGGGTGAGTTCAATTCTGGAAAGTCAAAGAAAGAATAATCGATCACATGGGTTGAGGACACTAGTATGAAACCTGCTTGATTCGAGATATCATGAAAAAGGGATTATATTACATGGTAAGCGTTCGTAGGAGGTGATATGTCAATGCGGTGTCAACTTCTTTCTCTTGGGTTTCTTGACCCGTTTCTAGGCAGTAATCTTGGAATTTAGGCAAGCCCACCTAATGCCAATGAGAAAGAGTCCTAGAGGGTCACACACTAAGTGTGTCCATGTATCTCAGTTAAATATTAATTTAACAAGTTAAATAAAGATTATTACAGAGTGTGGTTTAGTAATTATTTAAGGATTCCTGATCACATTTATTTCGACACTAGTTATTCGAGAGAATATATTGTGGAGGAAATAATATTTATTAGCAAGTAATGCAGTTGCATTTATTTAAGAAATAAATAGCCATTACTCGAGGTCTAATAAATGCGGTGTAGGAAATAAAGAAAAATGGAAAATAAAAGTACATGCCTTGTATATTGAATATACACGCCGTGTAGTTTTATGAAAAATGAGTACACACCGTGTATTAATGATTACATGGCATGTAGTTTTTCCAGTCGAGATTTTGAGGAAATAATATCATTTTAATAAATGATATTTATTATAATCAGCGTGGGCACATGTTAAGGAATTAATCATTCGGCATGGGGGGTTTTCAATAAGAGTTAATGAAATAAATAAAACGCATAACACGTTTATTTATTGTCATAACTCTATAACCTCAAACCCGATTATAAATATCCTCACAACCCCAACAATTTTTCCCAATCATTGTGCACAACAATTCTGTAGAGTTATCTCAAGGCCGAAAGAACTCCTTCCTCCAAGAATGCTCTCAAAACTGAGAGAGATCCACCACCACCAGATCAAGGCGATCGAAGGATGACATCACAAGTGAAGGTTCTTCCACGCTAGCACCCAAAGATCCCTTCAGTAAATTCCAGAGATATGTGGAGCACATGTGGATCACCGCTATAGGAATCCTATATTTGGATTCTACAACACAATTACGGATCACATCAGATCATGATCGGAGACATCAACGAAGAAAGAATTCCATCAAGGTAATTCTTTTCAATTAATTAAATTAATTATAACCAACATATGATGATCCTATCTCTATGGTTCCGGGACTCCCTCTTTTGTTTTCAGTTCTTCGTTCTATTATGAAGATCCAGTGTTTAATATCGTGATGGATCTCAGATTGATCGTTGTTAATGCTAAAATTAAAGTTGGGAAAACCCACCAACATGCTTCCGCTGTGCCCAAAACCTACAAGTGGCATCAGAGCAGTCACATCGTTGATTATAATTATCTAGTTTTTCGTTGGTGATTTAAACATTTAATAATTTAGTTTTTTCAATTCAAGTTAATCGTTCTTTAAAATCTGAATCTCGAGATTTGTTCCTCCCCTATCGTTTCTCGTTCACCATACAGAAAAAAATTTTTCTTTTAATTTTGATTAAAATAAAATAGAGGAACTCATTCGGAGGTGCCAAACGTTCCTGTCCATACAACACCAGAATAAACAATGTGTATTCGAAAGTACACGCCGTGTAGTCTAGGTTCAATGCATCGGTCTGGTCCACCAAATCAGACCGTGTATTGGATCCTATCTAAGTCATTTATGACACCGTGTGTTGACCAGGAATAGGTGGCACATGGTTTCCAAATTACACACCGTGTGGTCCAAATGAACACGACGTGTAGTCCCTTCGGGTTAGGGTTAGACCGTGTACTCCGTACACGGCTTGCCCAGCTGGAAACGTTGTAACATGGAAACTACACAGCATGTGTCCCACTGAACACCCCGTGTACTCTGAAAATTTCTAAAGTACATAAACACACCATGTACCCAGGCGTGTACTTCAGATGGATGGTGAACAAAAGTACACGCCGTGTAGTTGGAACTACACCCCGTGTACTCACCCAAATTACGCAAATTTATTATTATATTATACAAACCCTTGAGATGTGTACCATAGTGCAGGCGTAAATCTGAGGCATAACACATGATAGGTGTTATATATATATATATGTGTTTGATTTAATATCTTCATAAATGGGAATTCACCGGGTTGCCTCCAAGGTACAATTTATGTACAAGGATAATTTTAAATGAATTTATTTGTTTAAAATTATGATGGATGAGAATCTCAAGGAAATTCAAAAAACCGTTTAATATAAAAGGATTGATTAATTAAAGATAATTAATTGATTCGAACTTGATTTATCTTAAACAAGAATGGTTAAAGAATTGAATGCTAATTTTATTTATGCGTAAATATACGTGCATGTATGGATGATCATGAGCTAGACCAAGACCTTTTTATGTGAATGGTTTCTTTTAATTTATTTATTTAAATTAAATATGTTGGCCTGTGAGCCTTCTCCTCATTAATATGTAGGGACTACGCACCCAAGGATTATTTTATGTAAAAACCCATTTTTACCCCTCCCATGTGTGTGAGATAAATGCATATTTAATGGATGTAACTCCCAAGCTAGTGGAGGCGGCTCAAGTAAGGATCCAAGGTGAAACCAATCCAAGGAGATACAAAGGTGGACATGTGGAAAGCTGTAAACACGAACCTGAAAGGTTCAAGGTGTTTCTCCCCTAGGTATTGGGTTAGTTTATCAACTACTAGACAAACTAACCAATATAAAATCTCATGATCATACCATTTATTTTATTTCTATCATTTGCATGGTTTATTTATTGTGGATGTGTTGTCACGATCACACAATTAATGAATTAAACAAGCATGCAAGATGGAACTAAAATAAAACCGGCTTATACGTAAATATTATCTTATACATTGTTAATCACTTAAGTATATCACACTTAATATTAACAAGCATTTAATAAAAGATAATAAATTAGAAATTTACGTATAAGGATAAAATCCCTCAAAGGAATATTAATTCGGTATATCCTTCCATAATCTTGGTTAGAATCGAACCATAGTTCAAAGTGCTTAACCAACCCTAGTTGGGGTGATTTCAATTATCGGGGAATTATAATTCAAGGGTTGACTTCCATAGTAGGACTTGGTGTGACCAAGAGGCAAAGGTTGAGGAAATCTAAAATAAAAATATTTCAGGATTGGGGAGTCCACTCAGCGGATCAAGGAATTGCGAGTTAATGCAGTTGACATTTGTAATGCCTACCTAAAACCCTTCAAGTTGCTTGACCAACCCTAGTTGGGGTAATGCGAAGGGCAATATGGATCCTTGCCACTATAATATTAAGGAAATAGAATATTTCAAAGTCAATGGTGAGGGCTATTGTATTTCGATAAAATAGTGGGAGACTAATATGTATTAATTTATTTATTTTTCTCAGTTTTTATAATAAAGTAATAAACCTTTTCCCATCTTAATTTGTAGAAACGACAAGAAAAATTACTTAAAACATATCATTGCGAACCATAATTGTGAAGGAAAACCTTCTCAATGGAACCAATTTCCAAGAGTGGCAGAGGCATTTATGCGTCATCCTTCACCACGAAAGGAAATTGTATGTGCTGGAAGAGCCTATTCCAGTTGCACCTGGAAAGGAGGCCAGTGATGAGGAACTATCTCTCTACATGAAACAAATGGATGATGCCACAAATTTCCAGTGTTTCATGCTATTGGCCATGTCTAATGAGCTCTTGAATCAACATGAAAAAATGTACGCTTATAACATGATGTCTCACCTTAAGGATCTATACCAAGAGAAGGCGAGACCGGAGAGATATGAGATCTCTAACGCTTTGTTTAAAACTAAGATTAGAGATTCTGTGCCATCTAGGCCTCATATAGTCAAGATCATTGGCTACATTGAATGCCTAGACATATTAGGGATTAAGTTCCCAGATGAGTTGCATACAGATATCTCATCCTATCATCACTGCCCAAGACCTTCTCTAGCTTCATTGTCAATTATAACATGAGAAACAATGAGAAGAGTATATTGGAACTTCTGACCTTAATTCGCAAGGTATATAAGGACATGGGTCGTGAAAAACCCACAGTTCTTATGGTGAATAAGAAAAGGAAGGACAAGGCAAAGGGGCCAAAGACTTATAAACAGTCTGAAGCCCCCGAGCGCCGTCCTTCCAAGAAGGGGAAGATCCAGAGGCAGGGCAAGGAACGTGAGGCAGTGTATTTTTCATGTGTCAAGAAAGGCCACTGGAAGAAGAACTACACCTAGAAGCATGGGGACTACAACACCCCAAACTTCCACGACACGATTCTCTTTGAATAATACAGTAGCGTGTGTTGTACACAACTTCGAGATTCCAACACACCGCGACCAATCAAAATAGACGTTATGAATAGTAATACCCATTTTTTGAAATTTTATAAATTTTATATCTCAAAATGGACTTCATTTTTGGATTCGGAATATCTAAATTAGCCTAGGGTAATATTTTGGTACTTTTCGAATAACTTTTATATTTTGATGAATAGTGAAAATTACTAAATTTTAATTAAAACAACTTTTTTAATAAAAATAATTAATAGTGATAAATTATGAATTTGAGTGGGTTTAAAGTATATTTATAATATATTTTTACCATTTAATACAATTTTGTTCATTGGACATAATTTCACATTTAAACCAGATATAAACAAGTGTTAATCTTTTGATAGTTATTATCTCTTAAAGGGTAAATCCGGTAAATAAGGGTAAAAAATAAAATTATAATAATAATAAATTACCCCAAAATGTGTCCTAACCTTATTGGGTGATACATCTCCTAACATGGGCATCTTTGGGTCGATTTTGGGACCCCATGGAGCCACTTGTAGGTGATAAGGACACTTTATATTAATTAAGTAAAAGTAAATACAAAAATGATATAAGCATATATCTTTTAGAAAAACAATTTTTACATAGGGTTATATATGTTATATTTTCGACTATAAATATTCATTAGAAAGATAAAATGATTTTCTACATAATTGTATTTTATTTATAATTTTTATAAATTTAATAATTAAATTTATTTATGACAAAATAATGATGCGGTATTTTCCTTATTAATGAAAGAATCAAATAATTGGTATTATAAAAGTTAAAATAAATATAATTTTAAAGTTTTGATGACATTAACTAATTTTATTGGTTAATATGACATTTTAGGATTTCTTAAATGATTTTTTTTCGAATTAATAAAGTTTTTATGGCTTTAAAAAAAATCAATTATTAAATATTGTCAAAATTGACATAAATGAGTTTTTAAAACAAGTATTATATTATTAATTGATATTATATTCCTAAAAATCTAATTATTGGACAAAGGACTTATATAATGATAGGTGTATCATTAATGGACCACTTGGGGATATCTTGGAAGTATATAGTAAGTTTATTAACCATATAATATAAAAATACAAAGTGACATGGTAAATGTCAAACTAATTAACTAAGAGTTAAAACAAAAAGATAAGGTTGATATAGTGACCCAAACCTATCTAAAATATATTGGTTGAAATTATTTAGACCCCTACCCTCCTTAGACTTTGAATAATCCGCTTTTAAGAAATTATAAACCGAATATGAATTTATAATAAATTAATACATTAAGTTTTTCCTAAAGAGCCCCTCCTCCCCCTTATAAAAGGACACCACTTCTAAACAATTATTAATACCTTAAAAGCCTTTTTTTCTCAGACTACATCTGCCCAAATACCCTATAAAATATAATAACTTTATCATAGAGGCCTTACTTTAGTAAGAAATCCAACCTAAGGAGCCATTTTGATCAAATCAAAAGGTAGAACCCGAAGAAGAGGTAATGTTTTCACCACCCTTTTTCAAGTTCCTTTGTTCTTCAAATTCTTATTCCTTCGTTATTTCTTTTCTAAAATAATAAATCCAGTATTTTATATATACTGTGATGTTATTATAAATATGGTATAACTATATTCAATATTCTATCCATACTTTGAATGACATTTCACCATACGTGCGTACGCACGGCTTACCGTCTCCATGTCGTGGTGTAATTGTTATTCAAAACATTATTATTTTGGATGGGTATGATAATGATGTGTAATTTATGTAAATAATAAATATAACATGATAATTATTCTGTATATATGATATACCATCCAATTATATATTATTTTAATATCAAAATAATGATATTGTCGCTCGTGCGTACGTACGGACTACCGTCTCCACAAACGAGATGAGATTCATTCCCCATCGTATCCATGCAATTATAATTATCATTTGATGATTAAAAATAATGTTTAAGGACTTTATATCATTCTAGATATGAATAAGATACAACCTATCCATAACAAACACGGTTTATGTAACAAAATATATAAAAGAAAATGAGTAAGTTAACACCCAAAACGACGATAATACTAACAAAGCAATATTAAAATATCATATATGATATAAAATCAATGTATATGATTCTTGTATAATTTAATAACAATTATTTAACCATTATACAGGAGGTTAACCTACCATCAACCAAGGAATAGTACAAGGTAAGGGTTTATTTCACAATCTCTTCATTATCCGAGGTTGTTTATACGTAATTATCTACTGGGACCTTTTTATCATCCACATCCATGTTTCTTAAAAATGTATTTCAAAACATTATTACTATTTTATAGACTATGGGTTAAATTCATTTATACCCTTGTTGACTTTTATAAGATTTTTATGAAGGAATATTTCCGTCGTTTTCCAAACAAGGTCCTTTTTAACCTTTTTGACAAAATTAAGGTAAGAATGTATTTTTTTAACTTATACAGCGGGTGTGGATATTTTCTACCATTATAAACTCGTAGAATCTTCCCTTACAAGATTATAAGAATATTTTTAAAGTAAATGTTTTATTTTATAATTATGTGACTCTTAAATGATTTCAAAATAGAAAGAGATATTTCTTTAAAAAGGGTTTTGATTTCATCTATGTCAACATCCATTGATGGATTTTAAGTTTATTTGAAGTAGATTTATTATGATACAAAACTTCTATATTGTATTGAAGGTTTTGTGATATGTTTGAATTTGGATGTTCTATTTTGGTACCATTCATGGTTTATGGTTAAAGTATTGAAATTTTTTATGCTAGTTTTAATACGAATGTTTATGATATGTTTAAACCTTTTCATATGAGGAATGTATTGGACATAGTAAGTGATGAGTGGAACCCGCTATAGCTCCTCGATGCATCAGTAAGTCTCATGAGACAGCTAGGCATGGAATTGGCCAAGGCCCTTTCCCAATTTGATTTATGGTTTTGGTTGAGGCCGTAATCATTTTTAGACGTCTTGGTTGAGGCCTTGACAAAATGTTTCAGAATGTCCAGCATTATACATTCCCTCAATATGGAAATAATATTGATGGTTCATGTGGTCATTCGACTAGTAGAATACCCATGATTATGTTTTATTATGACATTATTTACTCATCTCATATTCTTTCCATAAAAGAATTCTTGTTTATTATTGGTAAAGGCACGTGGTTTAAATTATTTACCATGCTTAATATTTATGTCATTTTCCACTGTATTACTTACCCTTAATGAGCGTTTGAGCTCACCCCTTTCTTATGTTTCATTTTACTAGGATATGAAGAAGTTAGTTATGAGTGACTTGCAGACATAATCTAGGAGGCTTGGATGTTTCTAATGAAATATATTTGTGCTGTATTTCTCTTCAAGTTGTAAAGTTGAAATTATGTATGAATCTTGTTTCCAATAATACTAAACTGATCGGTATTTCGAGACATGATTTCCTTGTGATCATGCCAATGTTATGTAATAATTTACCAACTCTAGGTTACTAGGGTTGGGGCATTACAGTTGGTATCAGAGATAGGTTTAGTACAAACCTTGGAAACTAGATTTAGATAAACTCTGATTAGAGCACATAGCCCTAAGATAGACTTTGCGGATTAGTATAGAAGAACTTCCTGGAATTTTGGTATTGTAGAGATTTTGTGAGTTTTCTAAGAAATACATCCCTGTCTGGATACGAGCAGGTAGAGGCGGGTCTGGCACAGATGTACCTAGGGGCAAAACCCGAAAACACCGCTTTGATCTAGACTCGAACGGGAACTGGTGCACAACAACGGCCCTTGCTGCACTCTTGGTTATGACACTCCCGGGAGATATACTTAGGATAATTCTCATTTTATTTATAAACCATTATGAAGGGTTTATAATTATATACTTCCTCAAAGAAAACATTTTTTTATGATTATGGATTATATCCATAAATAGTTCAATTTATGTTAAGTGTTTTACAAGTATGGAATTATGTATTTTGATTCAAACACTGACCTAGTTTATGCCATTGTTTAGAAATTGCGCCTAGTGGAAGGAATGGAAACCGTATCAATGCACGCACTCCATGTAGGGACTTACCTACTACTGAAGATAATTATAGTGGAGCTGGTGATGAAACTGGTGCTGATCAGATAATCACCATACTGGGACAACTCACTCAGGTTATGAATAATAACCTTACCCGTATGGAGAACCCAGATCCACAGCGTGGAGGATCAATGTTAGATCGCTTCATGAGGCAATAACCACCAACATTAAATGGGAGTAGAAATCCATTAGTGGCTGAGCAATGGATAAATTCCTTAGAGAAAATATTCCACGCATTGGGGAGTAGTGAAAGGGAAAATGTTATCATGATAGTTTACCGCCTCACCGGAGATGCTGATCAATGGTGTCATTGATTAAAAAAAGGAATATGATGAAGTATAAAATATGGAATGGAGGGTGTTCAAAGATTTTTTCTTAGAAAAATACTTTCCTCATGACCATAGAGTGGATATGGAAAGATAATTTCTGAGTCTGAGGCAAAAGGAGGATGAGAATGTCAAAAAGTATGAGGCTAACTTTACAAGGTTAGCGATGCATGCTGCAGATTATATAAGTAACCCAAGAAGTAAGATTGATCATTTATTTGATGGGTTAAAACCATTTCTTCATCGAG
Source organism: Viscum album (assembly GCA_963277665.1). Classification (NCBI taxonomy): domain Eukaryota; kingdom Viridiplantae; phylum Streptophyta; class Magnoliopsida; order Santalales; family Viscaceae; genus Viscum; species Viscum album. Next base: position 1,761,780,969 of record OY728135.1, read on the forward strand.
CATTAGTATCACAATCCTTCTCACCATATGAAGATATTTTCTCATGTGCTATCAATATAGAAAAGGAATTCTCTAAGTATTATGACTTTAAATAAAAGCAAGAGAAGAAGAGATCTGCTGAACACTCTGGGAAAGGAAATAAGGAAACAGGTAAAAACGAAAGAATTGAATTTCCACCCTGTGATAATTTCGGAAGGAAGCACCCTGGTTCCTGTCTAAAAGGAAAAGTAGTATGCTAAAAATGTGGATAGAAAGGTCATCTAGCTGGTGATTGTAAAGGAAATAAAGATGCTACCAATGTTCAATGCTACAATTACAGAGAGATGGGACATCATGCAAATGAATTTCCTAAGAGTCAGGGAAAATTACCTTAGAAAAGGCCAAGGGATCAAGGCCAAGCTTATGAAATCACTACTACTAAGGTTGAATCCTCGAAAGACATGGTGGCAGGTAATTTAATGGTTTCCTCAAGTTTAGCAAATGCTTTATTTGATTCTGGATCATCACATTATTTCATATCTTCCCAGTTTTCTAAGAAAATTAGATATTTCCAATTTGATTTAACAAGATAGTTTTCAGTTAAAACTCCTAAGGGAAGTATCATTGCTACAAATTTATGTGGATCTGTTCCCATTAGGTCATATAAATGTTCTTTATCTGCAGATCTCATCATCATACCCATTACTGAATTTGATATAATCCTCGATATGGATTGACTTTCAGACCATGATGCGAAAATTTATTGTAAGAATAAGGAGGTTACGATTTTTGATGATGATGATAAAGAACACCTTATCTTTAGAGCAGAATCTTCACCACATAATTCTTATCTAGATCCACCCCCAGTAGCTCAACTAAATTCAATTATCAGGGAGGAAGAGAATGAAATAACTGTGGGTGAGGAAAGGAATGTTCAAATAGAGGATGTACCTATTGTGAGAGAATATGTTGATATGTTTCTGGAAGATTTACCTGGACATCCTATAAAATGAGAAATTGAGTTTTCCATTGATTTAATTCCTTGTTCAAGGCCTATATCAAAGACCCCTTATAGAATGGCCACTCTAGAATTATTTGAACTAAAGAAACAACTAGAGGAATTGAGTAATAAGGGATTTATTCTCCCTAATGTTTCTCCACGGGGAGCCCCTGTCCTTTTTGTTAAGAATAAAGATGGATCTATGAGGTTATGTATCGACTATAGGGAAATCAATGCTATAACAATAAAGAACAAGTATCCCCTACCTCACATTGATGATTTATTTGACCAACTACATGGAGATAAATACTTTTCAAATATTAACCTTCCATCTGGATACCATCAGTTGTGTGTGAAGAAGGAAGACATTCCTAAGACAACATTTCGAACCAGGTACGGGCATTACGAGTTTACAGTAATGCCTTTTGGATTGACTAACGTACCCTCTGTATTCATGGATCTAATGAACAGAGTTTTCAAGAAATATCTTGATGACTTTGTAGTGGTATTTATTGATGATATCTTGATATACTCCAAAAGCTACGTAGATCATGAAAATCACTTGCACATTATCCTGAAGACTCGGAGAAGACATGAATTATATTGGAAGTTTATCAAGTGTGAATTCTAGCTTCAGGAGATTTCTTTTCTTGGCCATATTGTCTCTAAGTATGGAATATATATTGATCCTTCTAAGAAAAGAGCAATCCAAGAATGGCCAGCACTAACGAGTATAACCGAGGTACGCTGTTTTATTGGTTTAGCAGGTTATTATCGACATTTCGTCTAGAATTTTGCCCAATTGGCTAACCCATTAACGAAGCTCACACGTAAAGGGGTTATTTTTTTTGGAAAAAGGAGTGTGAATAATGTTTTGAAGAACTGAATAGAAGATTAGTCAATGTTCCTATATTGACTCTACCATCGGGGAATGACGGGTTTTTTATTTATAGTGATGAATCAAAGAAAGGACTTGGTTGTGTCCTTATGCAGAATGATAGAGTTATTGCCTATGCATCACGACAGCTAAAAATTCATGAGAAAAACTATCCTACTCATGATCTTGAGTTAGATGCTGTAATCTTTGCTTTGAAGATTTGGAGACACTATCTCTATGGTGAAAATGTGAGATTTATACTGATCACAAGAGTTTGAAGTATATTTTCTCACAGAAAGAACTCAACATGAGGAAAATGAGATGGATTGAACTACTCAAGGATTATGATTGCATGATACACTACCACTCGGGGAAGGAAAATAAGGTGGCAGATGCTTTGAGTAGAAAGGATCATGGAGTTTTGAATAAGATGAGAGTTGAAAAGGATCCTATATACATGGATCTAGTAAAGATGGATATGGGAATCACCATGGAAGGTGAAACATCAATGCTTTTTCAAATGGTTGCCAAAACATCTTTACTAGAAAGGATAAAGAGTTATCAGAACGATGATGAAGAGTTTCAAAAGAATATTAAAGCTGTGAATGATGGGAGATTGAGTGACTTTGTGTATGAAGATGGAATTTTGAAATTTGGGAGGAGACTTTGTTTTCCCGATATACCTGATCTAAAAAGGTAATTGTTGGATGATTCTCATAGTTCCAATTTCTATATACACCCTGGGAGCACCAAAATGTATAGAGATTTGAAGGAACATTTTTGGTGGGACAACATGAAGAGGGAGATTTCTGATTTTGTATCAAGATGTATGGTTTTTCAACAAGTTAAATATGGAAGGCAACAACCTGGTGGAGTATTTCAACCTCTTCCCATACCTGAGTGGAAATGGGATAATATCATGATGGACTTTTTCATGGGACTACCAAAGACTCATAGAAGGAACGAAGCAATATGGTTCATTATTGATCTTCTTACCAAGTCAACACATTTTATTTCTATAAGGGAAGATTTACCACTTGAACGTCTAGAAAGAATATATATTAATGAAGTTGTGAGACTTCATAGAGTACCCCTATCGATTGTTTCTGATCGTGATCCCCGTTTTACTTCAAGATTCTGGAAAAGTCTTCAGAAAGACTTGGATACTGAACTTCGTTTGAGCACTGCCTACCACCCTCAAATAGATGGAAAATCAGAATGGACTATTCAAACCTTAGAAGACATGTTGAGATCATGCTCACTTGACTTTCAGGGTATGTGGGATCAACATTTACCTCTGGTGGAATTTTCCTATAACAATAGCTTCCATTCAAGTATTCAGATGACACCATATGAAGTGTTATATGGAAAGAGATGTCGCACACCAACCTGTTGGGATGATATTGGTGAAAGAAAACTTGTAGGCCCAGAACTGGTGGAGGAAATGATGGAAAAGGTAAAGGTAATCCAAAACCACATCAAAGCAGCTCAAAGTAGGCAGAAGAGCTATGCCGATAACCGAAGGAAGGATTTGGTATTTTAGGTAGGAGATCATGTTTTCTTGAAGGTATCTCCATGGAAGGGAGTTATGCGTTTCAGAAAGAAGGGAAAATTTAGTCCCAGGTACATCTGACATTTTGAAATTCTAGAACGAATTGGGGATGTAGCTTACCGTTTGAAAATGCCACCAAATCTCTCCAAAGTTCACGATGTGTTCCACGTATCACTGTTGAGAAAATACATGCCTGAACCAACGCATGTACTCACTTACGAGGAATTAGAACTGGAACCCGATCTATCTTATTGCGAAAATCCCATAAGGATTCTTGATACGAGAGAACAAGTGCTGAGAAACAGGATGACTCGTCTCGTAAAAGTTCTATGGAGGAACCATAAGATGGAAGAGGCAACGTGGGAACACGAGGAAATTATGATGAAGAACCACCAGAGTCTTTTTATACAGTAATTTTCTAGAAATTTTGAGGATGAAATTATTTGAAGTAGGGGAGAATGTAACACCCCAAGATTCCACAGTATGATTCTCTTTGAATAATACAATAGCGTGTGTTGTATGCAACTTCGAGATTCTAACACACCGCGACCAATCAAAGTAGCCGTTATGAATAGTAATACCCACTTTTTGAAATTTTATAAATTTCATCTCTCAAAATTGAATTCATTTTTGGATTAGGAATATTGAAATTAGCCTAGGGTAAAATTTTGGTACTTTTCGGATAACTTTTATATTTTGATGAATACTGAAAATTACTAAATTTTAATTAAAAACAACTTTTTTAATCAAAATAATTAATAGTGATAAATTATGAATTTGAGTGGTTTTAAAGTATATTTATAATATATTTTTACCATTTAATACAATTTTGGTCATTGGACATAATTTCACATTTAAACCGGACATAAACAAGTGTCAATCTTTTGATAGTTATTCTCTTAAAAACACGCTTTTTGTTTTAACAATGAGAATTAATTTTAAATTAATTTCTGCCACTTCTGTGTTTTGAATTTAGAAAAATGGATTCCATATTTTTAATCAGGAGGTACAAATTGTGTAAATAGGTAACTATTATTTTTAGACATTTTGAATAATTACTTCGGTGAATATTTTATTTACCATGGTTAAAGGGTAAATCCGATAAATAAGGGTAAAAAATAATATTATAATAATAATAAATTACCCCAAAACGTGTCATAACCTTATTGGTTAATACATGTATGACCATGGGCATCTTTGGGTCGATTTTGGGACCCCATGGAGCCACTTTTAGGTGATAAGGACACTTTATATTAATTAAGTTAAAGTAAATACAAAAATGACATAAGCATATATCTTTTTGAAAAACAATTTTTATATAGGGTTATATATGTTATATTTTCAACTATAAATATTAATTAGAAAGATAAAACTATTTCCTACATAATGGTATTTTATTTATAATTTTTAGACATTTAATAATTAAATTTATTTATGACACAATAATGATGCAGTATTTTTCTTATTAATGAAAGAATCAAATAATTGGTATTATAAAAGATAAAATAAATATAATTTTAAAGTTTTGATGCCATTAAAGAATTTTATTGGTTAATATGACATGTTATTATTTCTTAAATGAATTTTTTTTGAATTAATAAAGTTTTTAAGACTTTAACAAAAACAAATTATTAAATATTGTCAAAATTGACATAAATGAGTTTTTAAAACAAGTATTATTTTATTAATTGATATTCTATTCCTAAAAATATAAGGTTAGTCCAAAGGACTTATATAATGATAGGTGTATCATTAATGGACCACTTGGGGGTCGCTTGGAAGTATATTGTAAGTTTATTAACCATATAATATAAAAATAAAAAGTGACATGGTAAATGTCAAACTAATTAACTAAGAGTTAAACCTAAAAGATAAGGTTAATATAATGACCCAAACCTGTCTAAAATATATTGTTTGAAAGTATTTCTACCCATCCCCACCTTATACTTTTAATAATACACTTTTAAGCCATTATAAACCAAATATTAATTTATAATAAATTAATACTTTAAGTTTTTCCTAAAGAGCCCCTCCTCCCCCTTATAAAAGGACACCACTTATAACTAATTATTCATACCTTAAAAGCCTTTTGGCTTAGAAAAACTCTGAACAAGTACCCTCTCAACTATCCTACCTTCATCCTAGAGGCATTCCATTAGTCATAAATCCAACCTAAGGAGCCCTTTTGATCAAATCAAAAGGAATAACCCGAAGAAGAGGTAATGTTTTCAGCACCCTTTTTCAAGTTCCTTTCTTCTTCAACTTATTCTTCATTTGTTATTTATTTTATAAAATAATAACTCCAGTATATTATATATACTATGATGTTATTATAAATATGGTACAACCATATTCAGTATTCTATCCATCCTTTGAATGACATGTCACCATACGTGCGTACGTACGACTTACCGTCTCCACGTCGTGGTGTAATTGTTATTCAAAACATTATTATTTTGGATGGGTATGATAATGATGTGTAATTGATTTAAATAATAAATATAACATGATAATGATTCTGTATATATGATATAACATCCAATTATATATATTTTTAATATCAAAAGAATGATATTGTCGTTCGTGCGTACGTACGGACTACCGTCTCCACGAACGCGATGAGATTCATTCCCCATCGTATCCATGCAATTATAATTCTCATTTGAGGATTAAAAATAATGTTTAAGGACTTTATATCATTATGGATATGAATAAGATACAACCTATCCATAACAAACACGGTTTATGTAACAAAATATATAAAATAAAATGAGTAAGTTAACACCAGAAACGACAATAATATTAACAAAACAATGTTAAAAGATCATATATGATATCATATTAATGTATATGATTCTTGTATAATTTAATAAAAATTATTTCACCATTATACAGGAGGTTAAACTAACATCAACCAAGGAAAAGTACAAGGTAAGGGTTTATTTCACAATCTTTTCATTATCTGAGGTTGTTTATACGTAATTATCTACTGGGATCTCTTTATCATCCACATCCATGTTTCTTAAAAATGTATTTCAAAACATTATTACTATTTTATAGACTATGGTTTAAAGTCATTTATACCCTTGTTGACTTTTATAATATTTTTATAAAGGAATCTTTCCGTCATTTTCCAAACAAGGTCCTTTTTAACCTTTTCGACAAAATTAAGGTAAGAATGTTTTTTTAACTTATACGGCGGGTGAGACTATTTTCTACTGTTATAAACTCTTCAAAGCTTCCCTTACAAGATTATAAGAATATTTTCAAAGTAAATGTTTTATTTTATAATTATGTGACTCTTAAATGATTTCAAAATAGAAAGAGATATTTCTCTAAAAAGGGTTTTGATTTCATCTATGTCAACATCCTTTGATGGATTATAAGTTTATTTGAAGTTGATTTATTATGACACAAAACTTACATATTATATTGAAGGTTTTGTGATATGTTTGTCTATGGATGTGCTATTTTTATACCATTCATGGTTTATGGTTAAAGTATTTACATTTCGTATGCTAGTTTTAATATGAATGTTTATGATATGTTTAAACCTTTTCATATGAGGAATGTATTGGAATTAGTAAGTGATGGGTGGAGACCGCTATATATCCTCGATGCATCGGTAGGTCTCACAAGACAATTAGACGTGGAATTGGACAAGGCCCTTTCCCAATTTGATTTATGGTTTTGGCCGAGGCCTTAATCATTTTTAGACGTCTTGGCCGAGGCCTTGACAAAATGTTTCAGAATGTCCGACATTATACATTCCCTCATTATGGAAATAATATTTATGGTTCATGTGGTCATTCGACTAGTATAATACCCATGATTATGTTTTATTATGGCATTATTTACTTAGATCATATTCTTTCCATAAAATTATTCTTGTTTATTATTGGTAAAGGCATGTGGTTTCAATTATTTACCATGCTTAATATTTATGCCATTTTCCACTGTATTACTTACCCTTACTGAGCATTACAGCTCACCCCTTTCTTATGTTTCATTTTCCTAGAATATGAAGAAGTTAGTTATGAGTGACCTTCAGGAATAATCTAGAAGGTTTGGATGTTTCTAATGAAATATATTTGTGTTGTATTTCTCTTTAAGCTGTAAAGTTGAACTTATGTATGAATCTTGTTTCCAATAATAATAAACTCATCGGTCTTTCGAGACATGATTTCCTTGTGATCATGCCAATGTTATGTAATAATGCACCGAATTTGGGTAACTAGGTTCGGGGCGTTACAGGGACGCTAAAGGTGCGTTCGTTATCGAGTATAATCTTTATATTTCTACTCATTGGGTATTGGATACAGCTTGTGGGGCTCACATCTGTATTCAAATGCATGAACCAAGTAGATTTAAAAAGATTACCAGAGGAGAGGTGGATCTTCAAGATACCAATGGCGCAAGCCTGACTGCATTGGCTATTGGTGATTACCACCTCTCATTGCCAAATTGGATGATTTTGGTTTTGCATAACTGTTATTATGTGCCTAGTGTTACCAAGAACATAATTTATGTATCTTGTTTGGATATAGATATATTTATTTTCAAGTTTGCAAATAAGGGTTGTCTCTTTTATAAGAACAATGTATGTTATGGTATGGAGCATTTAAATAATTGGTTGTATGTATTAAATTACAAAAATGAAGTTTTGGCAATCGATAACGAAACAAACTCACATGACTCATACATCACCCAGTTGTGACATCACCGTCTCGGTCATGTAAATGAGAAGTGCTTGAGAAAGATCTGCCAAGATGGTTATTTGGACTCTACTAAGCTAAAAACACTTGATATATGTCACACTTGTTTATAAGTAAAAATGACCAAGACTCCCTTCAGTGGACAAGGTGAAAGGGCCATAGAGCTTCTAGGATTGGTTCACATGGATGTGTGTGGACCATTTCCAGTAGAATCTAGAGGTGTATATTCTTACTTCATTACTTTTACTGATGATTTGAGTAGATATGTCTATGTCTACTTAATGAGGTATAAGTTATAAGCCTTAGAGAAATTTAAGGAATTCAATAATTAAGTAGAGAATCAGCTTAGTAAGAAGATAAAGAAACTTCGATCGGATCGAGGTGGAGAATATCTAAACCAAGAGTTCATTGATCTTCTACGGGAGTCTGGGATTCTATCTCAGATCAATCCTCCTTATACACCATAGAGGAACGATGTTAGTGAAAGGAGGAACCACACCTTGTTGGACATAGTGAGTTCGATGATGAGTCATGCGGATCTTCCATTATCCTTTTGAAGATATGCATTACAAACTGCAGCATACACATTAAACTGAGTACCAACTAATGTGGAAAATGGAATTCCAACCGAGTTATGGAATGGAAGGAAACCCACTTTGTCGCACACACATGTATGGGGATGCGAGGCATTTGTTAAGGCCTTCTCAGGTAAAAAACTAGCACCCCAGGGCATGAGGTATATCTTTATAGGATATACCAAGGAAACGAAAGGATATTACCTATATAACCCTTTAGAAAAGAAAGTGACTATCGCCAGACAAGCTGTCTTTTTTGAGAGTGATAACATCCTCAAGAAGGATAGTGGGAGAAATATTGACTTCGATGAAGTTGATGCTCAAGATACATAGGAGTTGGTACAGGAACAAGTTCCAAAGGTCCCCGTGGAAGAGGTTCTAGAAAAAAAAGTACTACGTAGGAGCTCAAGAGAGGTAAGGGAACCAGAGAGATTTGGTTTCCTAGTCACCAAGGACGGTGAATCATTATTTTTGGATAATGATGAACCTATATCCTACAAGGAAGTATTAGAAAGCTCATAAGTTGCAAGATGGCTAGAAGCTATGAAATCTGAGATGGATTCCATGTATTAGAACCAAGTCTGGGTTCTGGTCTATTATCCAGTTGATGTAAATCCTGTTGGATGCAAATGGGTATTCAAGAGAAAACTGGACATGGAAGGTCATGTTATCACCTATAAATAAAGGATAGTGGCTAAAGGATTTAGACAACATCAAGGAATTGACTATGATGAAACCTTCTCACCAGTTTCCATGTTTAAATCCATAAGAATAATACCTTCCATAGCGTCTTACCATGACTATGAGATTTGGAAGATGGATGTCAAAACGGAATTCCTTAATGGGAACCTTTAGGAAGATGTCTATATGACACAAACAGAAGGGTTTGTGACACCAGGTGAAGCCAAATGGGTTTTGAAGTTACAGAAATCCATTTATGGATTAAAGAAAGAATCCAGGTCATGGAACATTTGATTTGATGAATCCATAAAGGAATTAGGTTTCATTAAGAATGAATGTGATCCATGTGTTTATAAGCAGTTTAATGGAAATGCAATCATTATCCTAGTAGTATATGTTGAAGACATATTACTTGTTGGAAACGATGTACCAGTCTTACAGTCAGTTAAGAACTGGCTGAATAAGTGTTTCTCCATGAAGGACTTGGGTGAAGCAGCCTACATTCTAGGGATCACGATCATTCATGATAGTTCCAAGAGGATTCTTGGAGTAAGTCAAAGTACATACATTGACCAGATATAAAAGAGATTTAGTATGGAACAATACAAGAGGGGATTGGTTCTAGTATAACATGGCTTACATCTTTCTAAGAAAATGTGTCCCCAGACACAACAGGAGAAATATTGAATGAGTAAGATCCCATACGCTTCGACTATAGGATCCATTATGTATGACATGTTATGTACCAGGATTGATGTTGCCTATGCACTGAGCATGGTAGGCAGATATCAAACATATCTAGGAGAACAAAATTGGACTGCTGTTAAGACTATCCTTAAGTAACTGATAAGAAATAAGGATATGTTCCTGGTGTATGGAGGAGACGAGGAGCTTGTCATCAGAGGGTATGCTGATGCTAGTTTTCAGACAGATCAGAACGATCTGAAGTCGCAATCTGGATATGTTTTCTATCTCAATGGAGGAGCTGTGAGCTGGAAGAGTTCAAAGCATCCAGTTGTCACTGATTCTACATCAGAGTCCGAATATATAGCGGCTTCTGATGCAACCAAGGAAGTTTTTTGGATTTGGAACTTTGTCTAGGATCTTGATGTTGTGCCTAGCATTAAAGATCCTATCACGTTGTATTTTGATAATACTACAGTGGTGGATCTTGAGAAAGAACCAAGGTCACATCAACGGAAAAAGCACATACTCCGAAAGTATCACCTCTTAAGAGATTTCTATAAAAGGGGTGAAGTTGCAGTGAGAAGAGTGTTCATAGAAGAGAACACGGTGGACCCCATAACTGAAGGACTATCTTAACAGAAGCATGAATATCATGTGAGATCTAGCGGGTTAAATGTTTTTAGCAGTTGGCTTTAGTCCAAGTGGGAGTCTGTTGGAGTTGGTGGCCTAGAACCAACTACTTTGTACTTTATTCATTAATAAAAACCTTATCACATCTTGATTGTTCTTCTATGTGACAATGCATGTGATAATGTCCTAAGGATAGATGTTGCATTAAATGGTCATAGCGGATCCCTACTATGATGAGAACCCGGAAGTGCCATAACACTATTCTTGAATATATGTTCTATGGACGGATGATGTTATTTGAGGGACACAAATAATACAAGACATTAGGGGTGAGGACTCATAAAACATTGAGGCACCATTTCATGGTGTGCGCCCTTGGTAATATCCAGGAGGATATTATGAGAACGAGACCTGCTAGTATAAAATCCACATTTCATCGTGTCATTGGATGTTCCTATCTGCGGATGTGTGTATTGGTCATTAGGCTTTAATATTATTATTAATGGGTATTAAAACTCACGCACTTAGATGTATTAACGAAAACTGTGACGACACACTTTTCGCAGTGAGGTAGGATATGTTGGGTGCGTCACAAGTAATACTGCATTAATAGACAATGCGATAAAGGATTTGTCCCTTCTGTTCCATAGTGGAAGTAGATATCTCAGGCCCTTTGATGGAATTGATATAGCCTAAATAAATCCATGGCCATGGTAAGATATCAGAGAGTTTAATTCTGGAAATTCAAAGAAAGAATAATCGAGCACATGGGTTGATGACACTAGCATGTAACCTGCTTGATTCGAGATATCGTGACAAAGGGATTATATTACACGGTAAGCATTCGTATGAGGTGACACATCAATGCGGCGTCAACTTCTTTCTATTGGGTTCCTTGACCTGTTGCTAGACAGTAATCTTGGACTTTAGGCAAGCCCACCTAATGCCAACGAGAAAGAGGCCTAGAGGTTCACACACTAAGTGTGTCCATGTATCTCAGTTAAATATTAATTTAACAAGTTAAATAAATATTATTACCGACTGTGGTTTAGTAATTATTTAAGGATGCCTGATCGCATTTATTTCGACACTATTTATTCGAGAAAATATATTATGGACGAAATAATATTTATTAGCGAGTAATACAGTTACATTTATTTAAGAAATAAATATCCATTACTCAAGATCTAATAAATGTGGTGTAGGAAATAAAGAAAAATGGAAAATAAAAGTACATGCCGTGTATATTGAATATACACGCCGTGTAGTTTTATGGAAAATGAGTACACGCCGTGTATTAATGATTACACGGCGTGTAGTTTTTCCAGTCGGGATTTTGAGGAAATAATATCATTTTATTAAATGATATTTATTATAATCAGTGTGGGTGCATGTTAAGGAATTAATCATTCATCATGGGGGGTTTTCAATAAGAGTAACTAAATAAATAAAATGCGTAAGGAATTTATTTATTGTTATAACTCTATAACCTCAAAATCGATTATAAATATCCTCAAAACTACAACACTTTTCCCTAATCATTGTGCACAACAATTCTGGAGAGTTCTCTCAAGACCGAAAGAACTCCTTCCTCAAAGAATTATCTCAAGACCGAGAGAGATCCACCACCACCGGATCAAGGCGATCGAAGACAGACATCACAAGAGAAGGTTATTCCGCACTAGCACCCGAAGATCCCTTCAGCGACATCTAGAGATACGTGGAGCACGTGTGGATCACCGCTAGAGGAATCCTACACTTGGATTCTATGACACAATGACGGATCACATAGGATCGTGACCAGAGACATCAACGAAGAAATAATTCCATCAAGGTAATTCTTGTCAATTAATTAAATTAATTATAACCAACATATGATGATCCTATCTCTATGGTTCTGGGACTCCCTCTTTTGTTTTTGTTCTTCGTTCTATTCCGAAGATCCGGCATTTTATATCATGACATATCTTGGATTGATCGTTGTTAACTCTAAAATTAAAGTTGGGAAAACCCACTAACGCGCTTCTGCTGCACCCAGAACCTACAGGTCCATGGTGGTAAGGTGGGGATACTATACCCTAATAATCAGAGTGGAACATAATGGTAAATAATGTATAAGTAACAAATAACAAATGCAATAATAATGAATAAGTAAATAGAACAAGTATAAACATCTGAGTAATAAATAATCAACTCACATGTTGAAATAATACCATATACAATAATGATGTCATGTCTCTACAAAAAGAAAAAACATACATGATAGTAGGTAGATAAGAAAGAGTCAAAAGACCAAAAACTATCCAAGCTTCATAAGAGTTAAACTGTTCATTTGTTACCAAGATCCCATCCTAATATAATATGTCACAAATCCATAATTGAATGCTTTCCTTTATACACACCTAAAATCATATAATATTTCTCGGTACCATTGGTAGCCTAGATAGGGTGTGAGATAAACTCAGCAGGCCACCACCAATGACGTCTATACCAGTCAAGTATTTTAATATAAACTATAATAGTGTGCAGGTATATAAAATTAAAACAAGAAATAAATACAACCCAAGTAGAGCTCATGTTCCTCATGGGACACTTGGATAACCATACCTAATTCAACCTATGCAGGATGTCTCTGAACATGTGTTCAATTAAATATTTATTCAAGGGATTAGTAAATATAATATTAGTGACCATGGGTAATAATAATGATAATACTAAATATGATACAAGAGGAAACAATTCATCCTTAACCTAAGAAGGCCAGGCGATCTCACAGTACAAAACCATACATCCAATAAATAAGGGATAAGTGTAATACAAGGGTTAAAACCAAGTAATTCCATTTTAAATGACTCTAAGTGAGTCCATGGATTAAGTCCAAAGTAAATCTAGGGCTATGACTGACTGGATCCCAAGGAGAATAATCCAAGACATCGCATTTACTAAGATATCACATTGAATACAAGGAGTGCATCTAAGGCATTCTATTTTTTTGTAGGTGGATATGGATCCTATAACATCACATCGGTCACCCTATAATAGAAAATACCAAGTTACAAAGTGGATATCTACCTTTGAAACTATCTCAATGAATCATAAATGCATCCTCTGAGTGCTCAATGTATTCCCTTGAGAATCTAAGGCAGGATCAAGTATGAACAATCCAATAAAAGTGAAAAAGGTCCATATGAAATAGTAACCTTACACATATATTTAATATTAATTCAGAAGTAATCATAGGCCATATAAGAATCATTCTAATTTCCATTAATTAGGTTCATTCCATTACCATTCATCCTAAGTGACAAATTCAATAAGTACCTGAAACCAATTTCCAATTCAATTATAATTTATCAAGGCCATGTAATATATATTTATAGATATAATTTATATTTAATTCTTTAATGTTTTACTTATTAAGATGAATCACTTACATTATCAATGGTCAAGTCAATATCACCTAGATGGTGTTTCAGGTAGTCACAATGTTATTCATTGAAGGCATAACAAGGAATGCAACCCAATTGGGTGGTCTTCATTGAGTTCTTAACCTCCAAAAATATCAAAAGGTCTCACTTGGGAATTATTTTTCAATTTAGATGATTTAATTTGAAGTAGCTGAATTTTAGGAGCAATGCCCGGTGAAATCGATATACACACAATGATGAAAATTTATAAATGTTGATGAGGAAAAAGTCATAGACTACCTACCATATTCCTATAGTAGATTCCCCATCTAATATAGGCCCTTGTTTTGGTATGGATTAGAAGAGAACAAAATAATATAAGAATAGACTAAAAATAGAACATATGATCTCACACAAAAATAACTCCATCGATAAGAAGATGAATGATGAAAGGAGTTAAAGGAATGGAGAACTCATCGGGGATATCCAATGTGATAGAAGGATCTACAACCATGCATAAAGCTATTTTCTAAGATACCCCTCACATAGGCTAGGTGCACATTTAAACTAACCATGCACAACCTATGCAAAATCACTCTATGAATATTTATAAAGCACTCACATATACATGCAGATTGGGATGCAAGGTTAGAACAAACTGTATGAACATATGATGTGAAATGAAACCCCCACATTGTTTGTTCTATCCAAGAAAACTAGGATATATGGTTTCTTTTAACTAGGTAGCCCAGCTATTTCTCTAAAATCTAGGGCTCTGGGCTCCAAAAAATCCCTAGACACCCTTGTTTCCCCCATAACCTCATTAGAAATTTCCATTAAGATAAAGATAAGAAATTAAATTTAAAACTAAAGGTTCTTTATCTTGAATAAAATCTAGTTTCATGCATGGTTTTCCAAACCATGAACCAACCATGTGGTAGGTTATTTCTAAGAACATCCCTCTTGAACAGTTGGTCCACATGATTCACTATCACACCCAGGCTTCGCATTGAGGTATGTTTTTAATTTCAATTTCTATCTCATGATTTTATCTACATTTTTTTTAATTATTGTTTTGTTGGAATGTGTGTGGGCCCGACATTAGTTGTGCACTTTTTGAGCTAATAAACAAACGTTGGCTTGACAATGCCCAACGTGCGGGCATGGCACTGGCGAAGCCAAGCGACCTACCTAGTGTGCTGGTGGACCTTTTATTTATCATTAGCCTTTTTATTATTGATGTTTTAAATTGGTAATTCTTATTAACATCAACAGTGTTTTATTATTATCCTTGTTATTATGATTATTATTACTATTAATATTATTAGTTTAGGTTAATTTTTTTTTTAGGTTTTTTTTTAATTTTATATCTCTTTATTTTTATTATATTTTATTCCATATTTTCTTTCCTTTTTATTTATTTTATTTCCTCTCCTTTTTCCCTTTCTTCTCTCCTCTACCTCTCCTTTCCTCTCTCCCTGCGGCATACACTGTTCACTCTATTTATCCCTCATATTGTCGCGCGTGGACCCCCTATAACCCTACCTTGCGCCACCTTTTTTTTCTCCATACCTTTGCCCCTGCACCCTCCTCCCCTGTTCTTCCTAGTGGCGCCGTTCCCTCTCACCCCCTGCTACCTCCCGCTCAGCCTGGCCGCCCCCTCTACCTCCCCCTGCTACCTCCCGCTCAGTCCAGCCACCCCACTACCTCCCCCTGCTACCTTCTGCTCGGCCTGACCGCCACTATTACCTCCCTCTTCTCTCATGCTCTGCTCGGATGTGCCGTGAGGTAACCGCCTCACCTCCCACTTTTCCCAGCTGACACCGTGCACCTCTCTTTCCTCCTCCAAACAACCACCCTCCTCCCTTTTAGATGAGTTTTAGGAATGACAGAGCTCCACGATGACTCCCTCTTCTCAGCTCAACCCTTGCGATGACTTTCTCTTTTTTTGGTGAACTTCTTCTCCTTTGGTTCAAGGTTTTAGCTGGATTTTGTGTTCCTAGTGGTTATTTCTTGATGCGATTGATTTATTAACTTGTTTTTAGGGTGTATTTGGGTATGTCTGAGTTGCATTAGCGTGTGGTGGTCTATGCGCACGAATTTTTCAAATCTCGCGACACACCGATAGGTGGATCCATGTGTAAGGATTATCTGATTAATTATTCTGCTTGTTTAATTTATTTATTAAATTTATTAATTAGTTTTAATGCGAATAATAAGTTTTTTTTATAACTTAAAGTGTCTTTGCTCTGCTGGTAGTGCTTCTGTGAATTTTTAGTGTTTGTGAAAATTATGCAGTTAGTTTGTTAGTGTGTATAGAATCCATGGATTGTGTTTTGTGGTGGATTTATTATGATTTTGGTTATAAAAAGGGGTCTCACATGGTTTTTGGCACCTTGGGTCATGCATCGTGTTTTTGAAAAAAAAATTGTTTAATAAAATTTTCTAGTGTTAAATAATTTTAGTATAGTTCTTAAAAATTTTGCAGCTATTTATTTGACTATGTGAGTAGTGCAGGTTGAGTTTTAGAAAATCTTTGCTGTGTGTGATGTTTCCAAAGGGGTTTTGTGTGTGGAAAAGTGTGGCGCAGAATTTAGATAATACTCTTGTGTTTTATGCATTTGACTTTAACAAGCATGTGAACTTGGTACTTTCGATCACACATGGGAAGCCTAGGTACTAGGTTGATGGACTAGATCTAGTATGATAGTGATACAAGAGTGGATTTTTCCTAGTTTTACTTAGCTAGTTTTATGATTACAACACTAACTAAACTTTGGATGACAATTGGAGACCACTAGGTTATGCATGTGTTACCCTACCAGTGGTTTGTGCATGAGAACATATATTATTGTGATTCCTATTATTTTTTTTCACCAATACATGATGTTCTAGGGTCCCACTCTTTCTTTATTTTACTCATACCTATAGGGCCTCTCCCACTTTGGTGCTCCTGGATTACATCCCACCCACCGTCGGCATATGGTGTGTCTTTTGTGTGGCATGAAAGTAAAAGTGTTCTATTTTAAAAGTGAAAGTGTTTTATTTTTAAAGAGGTAAAAGTGTTTTTATTTATGAAGGGGTAAAAGTGTTACTATTATTAAAAACTATTTTTGCATTAAAGTTATTTTTATTGCAACTGTTTCCATTAGAATTGTTAAAATATTCATTTCTTTTCCTTGGTCAAACTTGTAACTGCATTATCATTTAATCTTTATATGTGGAACTTTTTTCCTTGGTGGCATCCTATTGTGATATTTCTCACACCCTACTTACACCCTTGGGTGTAAGTAGATTTGGTCATGTTAGATACAGGTAAAGGTAAATCATTTGGAATTGGTGGTTCAGGTTATTAGCGGGATACTTGGTGCGGTGTTGTGAAGATGGCTTGAGGGTGGTGTACTCTGACTAGGTGGAGGTTTTTGTATTGGTTTTTGGTCACCCTAACAACTAGTAGCTCTTGTTTGTTTTTTTATTTTAAACACACAGCTCAAATTTTGTTTTTTTGGTTAAAGGCACGTTTGGTTGTGACATTTATATTTGGTCTATTTTATATTTTTAGTTGATTTATTGGCATTTGTTTATTTGGGTAAATCGTTCCCAAGGTTTATTTTGATCCCTGGGCACTTGTGCCAGCTCATGGGGTTCGGGAATTCCCTTCAGGCCTTGCTGCAGACTGGGTCAGGCATCAGTTCAGATGGTGACTCAACTTGGTTTGTGAGAAAATGGTATCAGAGCAGGTTTTTTTGTCTGGGTTATTTTATTTGGGATGAGTCTGGTTATACAGGAGCTAGGACTATCGGGGCTCGGAGTTCTGGTTGCGAGTTAGGTGTCTGGACAACACACCTCGTGATAGACCCTGAGTTTCCATGGGGTGTTGGGATGCTCGTTTGACTTCTCTTCGAGGTGGGACGTGTAGGATGCAGACTGTGCATGGACATCAGGTGGGGAATAATTGGTTTAGATGTGATGTTACTTTTTCCTGTTGGGTTTACTACTGATTATTGTCCTTGCTAAAATTTTATTTTTTCTTCAGAAAAGATATATTAATGATGTTCTATTTTTGAATGTTGCTCCTTGTAGTAGGATTCCTCCCTGGAGAGCTTATACGCACCCAGAGGAGGAAGCTGGAGAGAGCTATAACTCACCGCTTGATGAGAGATTGGTAGAAGCTGTTGTCTGAGCTGTTCAGGATTTAGGAAAAGGGGCGACTCCTGCTCCCACTTATATTCTAGCTAGAGGATATGAGTCTAGCTCCAAGATGGATAAATCTCATGAGATTCTGAAGAATAAACCTCCTTCATTATGAGGTTGTTCAGAACCTCAAGAGGCAGAGGAATGGATTGAGTAGATAGAGAGTATGTTGAGTTCCTTGATACACCTGAGGAGGTTAGGGTAAAGTGTGCCTCATTTACGCTAGAGGGTTCCATTCACAAGTGTTAGGAATTGGTGTTTCAGTCTGGGAAGCATGAGAAGACTAGTTAGAAGGATTTAAAGGCTATCTTTAATGAGTAATACTGTCCCGAGTTCCTAGCCTACACCAAATCCTGGGAGTTTATAGATATTTCACAAGGGGATCAAACAATGATGGGGTATCAAACCACTTTGCTGAGATGTTGTGGTACACACGTGAGATTGTCTCAAATAAATATTGGAAAGCTCAGAATTTCAATAGGGGGATTTGACCAGAAATTTACTCTCAGGTTTTTTTGTTCAAGCTGGGAACTTATAATGAGTTGGTAGATCGTGCTTGCATAGTCGAGATTGATCAGAGAGGAAATTCGAGGTTTCCTGGATCAATTTCAGGGTTTGGAAGTGGCAGTTTATCTGAGAATAAGAGGAAGCATGATGAGCAAGGGAAGAGGAGTGGTGGAAACTCAGGTCATCCTCCTAGGCAGACTTCTTCTGGGGCTTCTGGTAGGGCCCGTGGTATGCCATCAGTGTGGGAAGGCTTGACACATATGGCCTGCATGCCCCTCCCCTCCCAGTCCTTGTTATTAATTCAGAGTTATGGGACACGTGCAATGATTTTACAGGGTGACTCGCCCTTATCAGAGTGGGACTAGACCTATGGCTTCCAAAGAAGTACCAGTTCAGAAGGAGCTGACCAGGATGACGGGATCTCGGTTCGGTGGCCATGGTGGTAGGACCAGATCGCCTTCGGGGTTAATCCAGATTAGGGTAGAGCCTCAAGTGAGCGGTCATTACTAGGCAGTGACTAAGCATATACATGCTATGGATCAGGCACCAACGGGATCTGATGCAGGACCTTAGACTGTTCTAGGTACCATTCTAATTGAATCTTCTATTGCTGCGGTTTTATTTGATACTGGTGCTTCAATTTCCTTTATATCATCCCATCTTGTGAACCTACGAAACCTACCAATCGAACTGTTTTCTTTTTCCATGGAGTTGGTAAAACCATTGGGGAAAAAGAGGGAGTAAGTCCTTAGGTGTCCGTCATGCATTCTCTATGTGTCAGGAGTCGAGATGGAGTGGGATTTCTTGGTCCTAGATCTAGACCTGTTTAATGTGATCCTCGACATAGACTGGATGGTGCGCTTCTAAGCACATATGGACTGATATCAGTGATGATTTAGTTTTATGGCACCTTATGGGAGCCCCCAGGTATTTCCTGGGGAATTAGATCCTCGGTCGGGTCGCGTGGTACCTCCACTTCCTGAGTTGGGGAATCTTTCTTATCAGTTATCGTCGCTCGCACTGGATGACGATAGTGGCGCTTCTCAGTGTGGGTTACCTCTTGTAGTGTATGAGTTTTTGGAGGTATTTCTAGATGATTTTTCAGGCTTAACCCCAGAGTGGGACGTGGAGTTCTCGATTGAGTTAGCGTTGGGAGCATAACCTATATCTCTTCCCACATATCACATGACCCCCATCGAATTGAGGGAATTAAAGATACAAATGGACGATTTGGAATACAAAGGATTAGTTCTCTCGAGTGTGTCTACTTGTGCTACCCCGGTTTTTTTCATGAAGTAGGCCTATGGAACCCTCAAGTTGTTCATTGACTATCAGAAATTGAATAAGGTAACCGTCAAGTATAAACAACCTTTTCCCCAGATTGATGATTTGTTCGACCAGCTAAAGGGGGAAAAGTTGTTCTCCAAAATTGACTTGAGATTGGGTTATCACCAGCTCATGGTGAGAGAGGAAAAAATCCCAAATAAAGCCTTCCAGAGCAGGTATGGTCACTTTTAGTACTTGGTCATGCCTTTCAGTTTGACAAATGCTCTGGTGGTTTTTATGGAACTCATGAATATGGTGTTCCAATAATATATCGAATCCTTTTTCGTGGTATTTATGGACAACATCCTGGTTTATTTTGGATCTGAGGAGGAGCATGAGAATCACCTGCAGATTGTTTTGGGCACTTTATGTAATCACTAGTTGTATGCCAAACTTTTAAGGTGCACATTTTGGATTATAGAAGTGAAGTTTCTGGGGAATTTCATCTCAGAACAAGGGGTTTCAGTGGATCCTGAGAAGATCAGTGCAGCTATGTCATGGGAACAGTCGAGTAATGTGTTTGAGATCAGGATTTTTCTTGTCTTGGAAGGTTATTATTGACATTTTGTCCAGGATTTCTCACGGCTTTCCTCCTCCATGACTGCACTCACCCATAAAGGGGTGAAGTTTGAATGGAGCCCACAGTGCCAAGCATCCTTTGAGGAGTTGAAGAGGTGGTTGACCACCACACCTGTGTTGATCTTAACAGAGTCTATGAAGGGCTATATGGTTTATTATGATGAATCAAGTATGAGCCTTGGGTGTGTACTCATCCAAGATAATCATGTGGTGGATTATGGTTCTCTCCAACTCCAACCACATGAGAAGAATTATCCGACTCATGACTTGAAGTTGGCAGTAGTGATGTATGCCCTAAATAATTGGAATCACTACCTATTTGGGGAAATATTTGTGGTCTATTCTAAACATAATAGCCTAGACTACATCTTCTCTCAGAAGGATCTCAATCTCAGGCAGCGCCGCTGGATCGATTACTTGCAGGTGTTCAACTTTGATATTGTCTATACCCCAGACAAGGGGAATGTGGTGGAAGATGCCTTGAGTAGGAAAGTAACAGTGCAGGCTTTGAGGAAGTCCAGTGATGAGTGGAATTTAATGGGGCTCTTTTCCCAGATGCACTTGGAGAGAAGGGAGCACAACATAGGTACTTTCTTGGCTATATTTCAGTTGACTCCTGCTCTTCTAGAGTTGATTCAGTAGGAACATCCTAGTGATGAGCTGTGCCATTGATCTATATAGTTTCTTCATGGTGGGGAGACTAAATTTGATTGGTATTTGTCTTCCGAGAGGATTTTGTGCTTCAAGGGCCATGCAATGGTGCCGTTATCCCTGTGGAAGGTGGTGATGCAGGATAGCCACCAGTCTTAGTGGGCATCCATCCTAGTACTACCAAGATGTATTACGATGTTCATAACTAATTCTAGTGGTTAGGTATGAGACGAGACATAGCCAACTTTGTATCGAGATAATACACTTTCCAGCAGGTGAAAGTAGAGCATCATAGACCATCTGGCTTGCTTCATCCATTACCCATTCCTACCTGGAAGTGGGACGAGGTCTCCATGGACTTCATTGTTGGATTTCCTCGTACACCCCAAGTTAGGAATGCTATTTGGGTAGTGACTGACCATTTGACCAAGTCATCTCACTTTATCCCAATCAGATATATAATGAAGGTGGATGAGCTGTGCCATTTGTATGTCCAGAAGGTGGTCAGACGTCATGGTGTTCCGTCAATGGTTGTTTCTTATAGGGACCATCTCTTTACCTCTCGATTTTGGGAATGTCTCTAGAAGGCTTTGGGGTTGCATATTAAGATGATCACATCATACCATCCTTGTAATGATGGCCATACAAAGCGGGAGAATCATATTCTAGAGGACATGCTTCGTACATGTGTGTTGGATTTCAGAGGTTCATGGGATATCCATTTGGGATTGGTTGAGTTTTCTTATAATAATAGTTACCAATACTATATTAGAATGGCACTCTTTGAGGCACTCTATGGTCAGCCTTGTCGGTCTCCTTTGTGTTGGGTTGAGGTAGGTGAGACCTAACTTTTGGGACCGAGCCTTGTTCAAGAGACATCTTAGAAGGTCAAGTTAATTAGAAAATAGTTATTGATAGCTCAGAGTCTCCAAAAATATTATACTGATCAGAGGAAATGGAATCTTGAGTTTTTAGTGGGTGATCGGGTGTTCTTGAAGGTGGTCCCTTTCTTCGGTCACCGTCGCTTGGGAATGTAGGGGAAGCTAAAACCAAGGTATGTTGGGCCTTTTGAGATTATTGAACAGATTGGCAAGGTGGAATACAACTTAACTTTGCCTTCACAGTTGACTTCAATTCATGATGTATTTCATGTCTCCTAATAGAAAAAGTATAATCCTGATCCATCACATGTGTTGAATTGGGAAGAGTTGGAGATACATCCCGATTTATCAGTGTTTGAGTGGCCAGTGCGGATATTGTATTCCCAGGAGATGGTGCTTCGTGGAAAGTCCATCCCTTTGGTTTTCATTCTTTGGTAGCATGGGAATGAAGAGAAAGAGACTTGGGAGTGCAAGTCATGGGTTTAGCAAGAGTACTCATTTCTATTCTCTGATCAGGATTCAAATTGACTTTCTAAAGGAGAAAAGTTTTCATGGTGGAGAGATTTGTCACACCCAAACTTTGCATTGAGGTATGTTTTTAATTTCAATTTCTCTCTCATGATTTTATCTGCCTTTTTTTAATTATTGTTTTGTTGGAATGTGGGCTGGGCCTGACATTATTTGTGCACATTTTTTGCTGATAAATGTACATTGGCTTGATAATGCCCGACGTGTGGGCAGGACACTGTCGAAGTCGAGCGGCCTTCATGGTGTGCGAGTGGACCTTTTATTTATTATTAGCCTTTTTATTATTGATGTTTTATGTTGTTAATTCTTATTAACATCAATGGTGTTTTATTATTATCCTTATTATTACTATTATTATTATTATTATTAATACTATTAGTTTAGGTTAAAATTTCCTTTTAGGTTTTATTATTTTTTATTTTCCATCTCTTTATTTTTATTCTATTTTATTCTATATTTATTTTATTTTATTTCCCTTTTTCTTTATTTTCTTTCCTCTCTTTTTTCCCTTTCTTCTCTCCTATCCCTCTCTTTTCCTCTCTCCCCATGACACACACTGTTCACTCTATTTATCCCCCTATTGTCGCGCATGGACCCCCTCTAACCCTACCTTGCACCGCCTTTTTTTCTCTATACCTTTTCCACTTCGCCCTCCTCCCCCGCTTCTCCTGGCGGTGGCGTGCCCTATCACCCCCTGATATCTCCCACTTGGCCTAGATTCCCCCACTACCTCCCCCTACTACCTCCCGATTGGTCCAACCGCCCCACTACCTCGCCCTGCTACCTCCCGCTTGGCCCGACCGCCCCCGCTACCTCCCTCTACTCTCCCGCTCTACCCGGCCGCACCGTGATGCACCCTCCTTGCCTCTCTCTTTTCCCAACTGACACCGTGCACCTATCTTCCCTCCTCTGGACAACCACCCTCCCTTTCAGACAAGTTTCCGGCATGGCGTAGCTCTACGACAGCTCCCTCTTCTCTACTCAACCCCTGCGGTGAATTTCCCTTTTTTTTGGTGAACTTATTCTCTTTTTGTGCAAGGTTTCAGATGGATTTTGTGTTCCTAGTGGTTAGTTCTTGATCTGATTAATTTATTACCTTATTTTTAGGGTGTATTTGGGTCTGCCTGAGTTACATTGGCCTATGGTGGTCTTTGCACACCAATTTTGCGAATCTTGCGACAGACCGATAGGTGGTTCCACATGTAAGGATTATCTGATTAATTATTTTTCTTGTTTAATTTATTTATTAAGTTTATTAATTACTTTTAATGCATGCAGTTAGTTTTTTTTTGCAACTTAAAGTGTATTTGATCTACTGGTAGTGATTTTGTGAATTTTTAGTGTTTGTGAAAATTATACAGTTATTCTGTTAGTGTGTATAGGATCTATGGATTGTGTTTTGTGGTGGCGTCAGTATGATTCTGGTTATAAAAAGGGTTATTGCGTGGGTTTTTGGCGCCTTGGGTCATGCATCATGTTTTTGAAAAAAAAAAACAGTTTAATAAATTTTTCTAGTGTTAAATAATTGTAGTATGATCTTTAAAAATTTTTCAGCTGTTTGTTTGACTATGTGAGTAGTGAAAGTTGAGTTTTGGAAAATATTTGGTGTGTGTGAGGTTTCTAAATGGGTTTTGTGTGTGTAAAAGTGTAGCACAGAATTTAGATAATACTCTTGTGTTTTGTGCATTTGACTTTAACAAGCATATGAACATGGAACTTTTGAGGAGAAATGGGAAGCTTGGGTACTAGGTGGGTGGACTAGATCTGGTATGCTAGTGATACAGGAGTGGCTTTGGCCCAGTTTCACTTATCAAGTTTTAGGATTACAACACTAACTAAACTTTGGATGTGTATTTGAGAACACTAGGTTATGGATGTGTTACCCTACTAGTGGATCATGCACGAGAACATATATTATTTTGATTACTATTCTTTTTTTTCACCGTGACGCGATGTTTTAGGGTGACACTCTTTCTTTATTTTGCTCATACCTATAGGGCCTCTCCCACTCTGGTGCTCCTGGATTACATCACACCCACTATCGGCATACAATGTGGCTTTTGTGTGGAATTAAAGTAAAAGTGTTATATTTTAAAAGTGAAAGTGTTTTATTTATAAATAGGTAAAAGTGTTTTTATTTATTAAGGTGTAATAGTTTTTTTATTATTAAAAAATGATTTTCCATTAAAGTTATTTTTATTTCAACAATTTCCATCATAATTGTTAAAATAGTCATTTCTTTTCCTTGGTAAAACTTTCAACTAAAATATCATTTAATCTTTATATGTGGAACATTTTTCCTTGGTGTAATCCTACTGGGAAATTTCTCACACCATACTTACACCCTTGGGTGTATGTAGATTTGGTCATGTCAGATGCAGGTAAAGGTAAGGTGTTTGGTAGCGGTGGTTCAGGTTATTAGCGGGCTACTTGGCGTGGTGTTGTGGGGATGGCTTGAGGGTGGTGTCCTATCACCTGGTGGAGGTTTTTTATTGATTTTTGGTCACACTACCAAGTGGTATATCTTGTTTGGTTTTTATTTTAAACATGCAACTCACATTTTGGTTTTTTTGGTTAAAGGCACGTTTGGTTGTGACGTTTATCTTTGGTCTATTTTATATTGTTGGTTGATTTATTTGCATTTTTTATTCAGGTAAATTGTTCCCATGGTTTATTTTGATACCCGGGCACCTGTGCCAGCTTGTGGGTATTGGGAACGCCCTTCAGGCCTTACCACATATTTGTTCAGGTGTCAGTTTGGTTGGCAACCCGACTTGGTTCATGACATTCCCCGAACCTTGAAACAACTGTGCGAACTGTCATTGTCTCAATCTATAATGTTTCATGTAGTTTTCTACAATTATATGTAAGTTGTGCACCAATCCTCCAACTTAAACCAATCCACACAATTGAATCAATTTTTTTTCCTCAAAACCATTTTGTAACTATGATAGAAAACCATGCTCTATATAAATTGAACTCAAAACCTCCCTACATTCAGGGTGTCACATAGTTTCTCCTAAACCATTCACACTAAACTGTGAAACCTATCTAAAAACCTCCAAAAAATCTTGAAACTTAACCCAAGTATTCTAAGAATTTTCCAAGCATTCCAACTACCTTAAAAGTCTCATTCAACATCTAAAAATATCAATTTAATGCGTTCAAACTCTCTAAATTTTGTGTTGAATACTGGTTTTAAATTTTTCCTGTCTACCATAAGAAAATTCAAAATTCCTTTGAATTCCGAATTCTCACACAGTCAGGAGGCATTACTGGGATATACTATGATATATAACATATCCAATACTTGATTATGAGAAATAGTTTCATGCATGAATTTTATTAAACCAATGGTATAATAATGGTTTAATAAAATTATACGTAGATGTTTCTAGTTTGAAGCATTAACCTACTATAACATGAAAACAGAATCATTCAAGAGTCATGAAAGAAAGTATATCCTTGCATTATGACACTCTTTCATATTCAGTGGAATAATACATCCTGGTGGATACTCTAAATATGATGCATGAGCTATTTGATGATAATAAAGTGGATAGTGATAGAATGGAATGTGAAGACATCAATGAGGAGGATAAAGATGATGAATATATAGAATAAGCTACTAAATAACTATTTTCATATCCTCAATGCAAGATAAATCATCCCCCCTATTCACATCTTGATTAGAATCTATATCATGTTTTCCAAAATTTGACTAGAATATTATCTTGCATGAAAGTGAGTTTCTTGGATAAGTATATGAAAGATGCGGTTCAATAGGTAAAAATTTATACTTTGGAAGAAAATTTCCAAGAAAAGATTCCCTAAAAACTGTACTGAAGAAATTTCATATAGATAAAATTCATAGATAATTACTTGAGGTTTAAAAATAGAAAAAATACGTTATATGATGTGACAAATTCATTGATGATTGTATATTTCACTTGAGAGAGATACATGAAAATTCTCTTAGAGGTTGGATGATTTCTAAGATTGAGGCACCTCATTGTTCGAGTTGTCGCTCTAAAACCCACTACCTTATAATTTATGTTACCTATATATTCATGGATTTTAATATTTATAAACAAATTATCACATAATAATTATTCTTCAATAATAATTTAATATGACAATGTCTTATAGTATCTATCACATTGAAAAGGCCTTAAAATTTCCCTAATATGATGATAAAATTAAAGTACTATGAATATATTTTTAAATATTGTTCTATGTTTGGATAATATTACATGATCAGACATATAATATATTGGTTTTCAGACATGATTACTAATAAGAATATGATACTTTATTTAATGGAGTTCACACTTGGTAATATCCAAGAGAAATAGTTATCAAAACTGACACTTTAGTAGGAAATCCACATGTTTATGCATCATTGGATATTCCTATCTGTGAGCATGTATAATGATCCTTATACTTTAATATTATTATTAATACATATTAGGACTTACATACTTTGATGTATTTACAAAAATCACAATTCCATATTGTCACGGTGATATATGATACATTGAGAGCATCACGAATGATATGTTATTAATGAATAAGTCAAAGAAGGATTTGTACTTTCCATCATTATGGAAGTTTATATCACATCACTTTTATTAGAATGAAAAATTTAAACTGAATTCCATGGTCATAATGTGATGATGGGCTCATTTTAGATAGTAAAATAAATACATATCGAGCATATAAGTTGATGACACATGTGTGCAACCTTATTGATGAGATATCAAGGCAAATAGATTATATTACACAATCAGTGTGCACATGTGGTTATCGATATTAAGATATTAAATTCTTCCTCTTGGGTTTCTTTACGTGTTTCTAGACACATAAATTGAACTTTAGGTGAACCTACTAATTCCAATGATGAATAATTCTAGGGGGTCACATACTTGGTGTTTCCATTGACTTCGATTACATTTAATCTGAATTTAATTATAAGAATAAATATTATTCTCTAGTCCATGGAATAATATTTATCTAGAATTTTTGATCAATGTTATCTAGTCACTATTTATGTGTGAGTTTAATGTTAAATAAATAATTATTCTTCAAGTAATTATTAATTTCATGAATATATGTTTTAATATTCATATGGTGCATTTATTTTTATTAAAATAACTTTTGAATATTCATGAAATGGAGGTTATTTTAATTAATCAATTTAAAATTTAAAATAATTAAGAACACGATAGAGTTTTATGGATTATGTATTTCAATTTGTTTTTATAAAAATTATTTTCAAAAATTATTTTTCAAAATAAAATATATTTTTTTTTCAAAACATATAATTTGAAAAATATATTTTAAATTATTGATTATATGATCAAGGAAGGGATTAAACAATTCCACCATATCATTAATTTTCTTAATATATAATTAATAAAAAATATCTTTTTGAATAGAAAAAAGAGAGGACATTTTGAAGGGTTTTTTTTACAAAAATGACTATATTGATTTTAGGTTTATTTATTATTTTGAAATATTAATTTGAGAGGGGTTTAGGGAACAATGCATTTTGGAATGAAAATGTTTTAATTCCATCTACTTATTAGTCCTGGATTGATGATGTGACAAAGATGTTGGGAAAGGTAATCCATTTCATGTTTCTATAACAAAATTCATTACTGCTCCAAACTTCTTTCATTTAAAAGAAAAAAAAAATCATTTTGGATGGTAACTCCTTTATTATCATTTTTATAAAATAAGGACCCACACCCCACCCCTCTCCCTTACTATTTCCAAAAATCCTCTATTTTTCTTTTTAGTTCCTACTCACTCTATCTTTGATGAAAATTTATGAAGGCTAATGGCCCTCCAACAATGACTTACAAGGGGTGAATAATTTACCAAAATTCATTTAGAGATATTATTTAAAGTTTATTTTAATCATATTTGTCTTTTTAAATGGTTAATTAAGTATTTTTAATTTAGTATTTGTTTAATTAGTTAGTAATTAGTGACAATCATGTATATATTTGTACTAATAATGTAGTTGATAATATCAAATTAATAATCAGTAATGTTGCTTGATTGAGATTATGTAATAATAGTTTAAATTATTTAATTATAGTTAGTAAGAAATAATTAATAATTAAAACAATCTAATAACGTTTATTAACATTAATGATGTCTAATATTTTATATGAAATTGTAAATAGAAAAAATTAAAGATGATATTAGCAATTAAGATTATGTAACTAGAATTAGAATCTAAAAATCATAATGAAAGTATGATTTTTCTTAAAAAATGTCTCTTATATTTGATGAATTATAATTAAAAAATATTTAGTAACAACATTTTTTTGTTTAACATAAAATGTTTGTATTAATTTACATTAATAATGTGTAATTGAGATTGTGTAATTATAATTAAAACAAATTAATTTTAATTTATAGTTTTTATTAAAAATGTAATCAATAATTAATTTAACAATATAAAATTTTCTTTTAAATAATATATTCTCTTAATTTATTCAATTCAAGAGTTTTTTGTAATAATTCATTACTTTGGACCTATCCCATGTCCATCTGGGAGATTTTTCCAAACTAAGGTTGAAAAAGTGTCGATTTTTTACTCCAAGAGACTCACACTAGGTAATATCTATAAAGATTACAAGTTAAAAGAATAATTTTTTAAGAAAATATAAATTATTTAACCATTATTTTTGGATAATAGTTTGCAACATTAAGTTTAATATGTATTAAATTAAGAACTAATCAATAAGGACTACTATTTAAGTAATTAAAATAAAAAATTATAAACACAATTCTTTTAGTGAATTTATTTAAACCTTTTTAATCATAATTGCATTCAATTATTCCAATTAGACAATTTTGTCTCTATACGTCTACTACTATGGTGAAGTTATTCAAATTGATTAAGGATCTTGATATTATAGACAACTAACATGAGTGGTTATTATAAGAGACTGTGTTACTCTAGATGATGTTCATATAAGAATCGATGGTCGATTAAACCTAGCACCTGGTCAAGATATCCAATATGTAAGATATATACATTTGAAATATCGGGATTTTCATTTCTCGGATTGACTCACTCTGTGAACAATAACCAGGCTAGAACATGAAGTGACCTCAGGCGAGCCTCCCCGTATTCTAGAGTCTTTTGACTAGAAATGAGGGTCTAAGATAGTATTATGAGGAGACTATACCCCTGTATGAGAGTGCATAATAATGGATAAAATAACTATCATACATCACAAATAAAATGAAAGTGTAAGAAACAAACATAAATGAAACTAATAATAAATGAAATATAGTAATGCCTAAATACCCATCCCATACAAACAACTGACTATCCACTAGGCTGGATACATATATAAAATAGAATAAAAAAAATAAATGTCAGATCTATCATACCTCTGATCCAAACCTCATCCCACACTCCATGTACTCATCTAAGCTATCCTACTCAATCAACTCGATCCTCAACCGAAAACTACACCTACAATAGTCATACAAAAGCTTCTTGGGTACCCAAGTGTCATGGACACATAAGAAGGGTGTGAGTATAAAAATCACTAGGGAACCACCAATATAGTCTCATAATAACCAATATATGTAGTGATATCTTTAGGTAATATGATCAGATGAAAATAAATAACTACTAAAGAATAAATAAAATAAACCATCATCAATCCTTAGGTATGTGAACTTGACTGACTATGCATGATTCGACCAGTGTTGGGGTGTATTTGAGCTTGTTTTGATGACTATTATTCCCAAGTAACATGCAGGATCCAAATCCATGGTACCCCCAACCAATCCTCATGAATCCTAGAACCCATCTCATGACACTAAAAACACTCAAGCTCTAAATCCATGATGGATTAATAAGTGTTTTTGACTCCGAATCATGGAATCCATAACCATATATCCCATGAATCCAAGAACCCATCCCACAAAAACTCATGAATTCAGATCCAGATCCATGAAAACCATAACAATAATCTCCCTGACTTTGGGGACCCATCCAATGATAGTGTGTAAATATGGATCCCAATCCTTGACAACCATAACCATAATCTCCAAAACTTCAAGGAATCATCCCATAGTAATGCGTGCATCCCACTCTAATTCCATGGTAGACATAACCATATCTAAGCTCCAAATCCATGAAATATTTAATACCGAGCTCCAAATCTGTGGGAGATCCCATTCATAATTGCTTCCAAATAATGGTATCACAACCATGTCACATCCTCCCTAAGGGAACATTCCATAACCCATCATAATGAAAATAAAACACAAGGTTTGGATGAACACTTCTTCTCATCATCATCATATTTTCCCCATCGGGATTCCATGTTGGTTTGGGATCTAGGTAACACCTGTAACTATCTATACCCATTTTCGTATGTACCTATATGAGGGCAGTATATCAACAAGCACCCACTGGGGCCCATCTGGTCAAATCAAATAGAGTATATCCACTTATAATCTTTGGTCTTGGGTCATCACCCAATGTTCTAAGGATGTTTCATCCCTCGACATCATCAATATATTATCATGGATTCACCGACTACATGGGGTCTCAACACATAGGAAATAATAAAGTAATGTTCCATGGCCTATCTCGGTCCACAAGGTCTCTCTAAGTTAGTACTCACACCCAATCCGATCCTAGTCTACCTAAGGTCTATCCACCTAATCCAAGTTACATTGAATAATAAAAGATCACTCATCCCACATTTGTCTCGATGATATCAAATAGATCATAGCCCTAAACGGGTCCTCTCAGGGCCCACACAACCTAAAATATCTATGTGTGCCATCTCCTCTAACTTGGAGGTGTCTCAATCCCCTACACATGGGAGAATGGGTCTTAGTTGGTCTGACCTCACCACTCAAGTGGTCTGGAGGTCACTCATGGTCTCAACAGTCCTGGTCTCAACCATGAACGGTCGAGGTGACATGCTAAAACACAAGGGTTTTTCATGACCTATGAAACTCATTAATTCCAATTAGACATTTTAATTTAACTAAAAATATTAAATTTAATTTAATTAACTTGGGTAATCACTCTCAGTGGCAGGACTGAGAATCTACAGGAATCACAAACAATGAACATAAGTCATAGGGATAGTACACGAGACCACCTACCTCAAGCATTAAACTGTCCCAATTATTTATATAGTCTAATATCTCTGGCATGGACCATATATGATCTCATCACCAACTAGGCACTTAACTCATAAAATATGAACCAAAATAATTAATTATAATTAAATTATGATTAATTAACCAATTTAAACAAAACCACATAAAATTTCATAATTGATAGAAATCTCACCGCATCATTGCATCACACCGGAACTAAGACCAAAATCATACATGTGTAACGCCTCGACCCTAGTTAATCAGAGTCGGTGCATTATTACATAACATTTTCATGATCACAAGAGATAAATTCTCAAAAGACTGATTAGTTTAGTATCCTTGTAAGTACTAGATACACACATAAGTTTTACATTACATCATGAAATAAAAATGGAAAAAACCACAACATTGGGTCCCCTTTGAACACACTCATATCCCTTATCTTATCCCTGCAGGTCAAACATAATATACTTCATCACATCCTGGGAAAAAGAAAACATAATAAAGGGGTGAGCTTAGATGATCAGTAAGGATAACAATATAGTAGAAACTATCATAAATAAGAATAAAAATTTTAGGCAATGTATAAGATTAAAACACAAGCCTTTTAAACTTAAACTTCAGCATAATATGGTAAAGGTAAATCAAATAATTCTATTTACTTATTCACATGTATATTATACTAGTCTAATATTCACATGTAATATCAATAGCTAATTTTATAATGATGAAATGCATAATTCCGGACATCGTAACCACATATTCAAGGCCTCATGCCAAGACTATAAATAATAATTTTGTTAAGGCCTTGTTCTAAGACACTGGTTTGTCTCATGAGACCTAATGATGCATCAAGAAGCTATAGCGGGCTCCCCCATCACATAATAAGTCTAATTACTTCCTCATATGAAAAGGGTGAAACATAATCTAAACATTCATATTAAAACTATCATACAAAATGTTAATACTTTAGCCATAAACCATGAATGGTATAAAAATAGCACATCCATTTTCAACCATAACTCATTCAATAAAATATAGAAGATTTTATTATAATAAATAAACCCCAATCAAGAATAAAATATAATGAATTATATTAACATAGATGAAAATAATCAGTAAAACTATTTAAGAGGAATATCCCATTTTTTCTTGAAAACATTTAAAAGTCATACAATTTATCAAAGAAGTTGTTTAAAAGAGATTTTTGAATAAAAGTGTCCCATACCATTTTGAAAATTTTGAAAGAAATTTTAATTTTAAAAAATTAGTTTCCATATAAATAAACCATTAAAACTATTTTTAAAACATGGACATTAATGAGAATGATTTAGAAGAATAAATCATTAAAACATTTAAAATGATATTTTAGTTAAAGAGTTCCTAACCAAATGAAAGATGCTTGAATAAAAATAATTGAGGAATACCATTAATAAAAACTTTATAATATCATGAGAATAAAGGTATTAATGATATAATATGTCAAAGGATAGTATATACACCATATAAAAGTGAATTGGCACATAAAAAATAAAGAAGTCTCAATGGAATGTAAATTGAGACGAAATACCTTATAAAGAATGTGTCCTTAGATTAAGGATAAATAAATGAAATAATTATGTGTGAAAAATATAAATACACTAAATATTATTGGATATTCAGTGTAAATAAATCAGAGGATATTCACACATATTCTTGTAACAAAACAAAACCAATGACTTGGATGTTTAACTCAATGAATGAAAATTGAGTTAAGATTACCTTTATTAGGTTAATATCAATGACTTGAGAATTTATAAATGGAGTTATTATGTGTATTAAAAGTATATATACACAAATGGGAGTGGAAATTTCTACAAAAATAAATAAATAGTGATTTGACACATAATCTTGGAGTAAAATAATCAATGAAGTGTACGTAAAACCCAATGAGTAGAAATTGAAATTAGAAATTCCCTTACCGATTTGGTAGCTTATGAAACATAAATAAAATGAAATATGGATAATAAAATTTAGATGTAAATAAAAATAAATTAAATTATATAACACAAATAATACAATCGTGGATAGTACATACACCACACAAAAGGAAATAGTGGAAAATATAGCATGAATCTCACAGGAATAAAAAGTGAGATGAAAACCCCTTACCTTGTACTTTTCCTTAGATGAGGGTAAGTTAAAATACCTTATAATAGTTAATCTATTTTTATTAAATTATAAAATAACTACATACCTATATATGATATCATATATGATCTTATAATATTTCTTTGTTAATAATATTTCAGTAGTACCATTGTTTCGGGTGTTAACTGATTCGTTTTCCTTCATATGTTTTATTGCAAAAGTCATGTTTTTTATGGATAGGATGTATTTTATTCATATAAAGATTTATATTAAGTTCATAAACATTATTTTTAATCTTAAAATGAAAATTATTCTTGAATGGTTATGATGGGGAATGAATCTCATTGTGTTCGTGGAGACGGTAATCCGTACGTACGCATGAACAATAATATCATTCTATTGATGGTGAAATCGTATGTAATTGGATGGTATATCATACATAAAGAATAATTAACATGTTATATTTATTATTTACATAAATTATACTCATTATTATACCCATCCAAATAATTAAGTGTTGAATAACAAACTACACCACGACGTGGAGAAGGTAAGCCGTACGTACGCACGTATGGTGACTTTCTAATTAATAGGATGGATAGAATAATGAATATGGTTGTTAGATATTTATAATAACATCACAGTTTGTAGAAGGTACTGGAGTTATTTTTTCTTTATGGAAACAACAAAGAAAGTGGAAGTGGAAGAAGGAAAGAACTTTGAAAGAGGTGATGAAATTATTACCTCTTCTTCTGGTGATTCCTTTTGATTTGATCAAAATGGTTTCTTAGGTTGGATTTATGATCAAATTAAGGTCTATAGGTTGAAGTGAGGGTAGTTTTTAGGATATTTTATCAGGGTTTGTCTGATCCAAATGGCTTTGGAGGTGTGAAATTAAGAGAAGGGTAAGTACCCTTTTATAAGAGAGGTGGGGGCACTTTTAGTAAAAGCTTGAAATATTGTTTTATTATAAAATCATTTTCGGTTTATAATGGATCCAAATGGATTTATTTCAAGGATAAGGTGGGTATGGGTTGAAAACCTCTCAAAAAATAGGTTTTAGATAAGTTGAGTCACCATATTAACCTTATCATTTAAATTTAACTCTTAGTTAAATAGTTTAACTTTTACCATATATTCTTATATTTTTATATTATATGGTTAATAAACTAACTATAAAATGCCAAGAGAACCTCAAGTGTTTCATTAATAAAATTTATATAATTATATAAGTCCTTTTGAAAAATATTATATTTTTAGGAATATTATATCATTTAATAGTATAGTATTTGTTTTAAAAACTCATTTATGTCAATTTTGACACTATTTAGTATTTGGTTTTTTTGAAAGTCATAAAAATTTGATTAATTAGAAAAAAATACATTAAATCAACCCTAAAATGTCATATGAACCTATAAAATTCTTTTATTTCCTCAAAAGTCTCAATTTACATTTATTTTGATATTTATAATATCAATTATTTTAATCTTTCATTGATAAATTAATTACTGCATCATCATTGTATCATAAATATATTTAATTATTTAATATCTAAAAATTATAAATAAAATACCATGATATAGAAAATATTTTTATATTTTTAATGAATATTTATAGTATAAATTATCTTATGTATAACCCTATATTAAAAATGTTTTAGTTATTAAAATTTGAAATTAACACTTTTAACTCTTCTTTAAATAAAATAATAATAAATGACCTAATCTAATACAAGTGGATCAAAAAGGATCATATTTTATTACTAATATTTATTTTAGTCTAAAAAAACTTATCCAATAGAATTAGGACATGTGTTGTGGTAATTATAATATCATTTTTACCTTTAATTATCTTATTTACTTTTAACCGTGGTAAATAAAATTCAAATTTACTATTCACCAAAAAATATTTTCATCTTATTGAACCAAATTTTACTTACTAACATCGACCGTGTCTCTAGAATTTTTGAAATTAAATTAACATAATCGGTAAAATTAGATTTTATGAAAATTTGCAAATGTTCCTAGAAGGTGGGTAAAAGACGTTAAAAGTTCAATAAAATTTTATATATCTAATATTATTATAAAATGACTTCAATGAATTAAAGTGGAATAATATAGGTATTATGTATCTATTTAGAGTTTAAAATAAATTTAAATAAAAAATAATAATTATTTAAATAAAATTCAGTTTTAAACAATAACCTAGTGTTTTTCACTATTCCTTAAAAATTGAAAGTGTTCAGAAAAATAAAAAATATTCACCCTAATATAATTTTGATATTCCAAATTATAAAATGAAATATATTTTACTAAATTAAAAAAATAGAAGTTTCATTAATTAATTGAAAATTAATTACCATTGTCAAAACTATAAAGTGAGTTTTTTAAAAAGTAAAAATTATTGAAAGATTGACATTTGTTCATATCCAATTTAAATGTGAAATTACTTTCAATGACTAAAATTATATAAAATGATAAAAATATAATCTATATATACTCTAAAACTGATTAAAAGGATATTCTAACAATATAAATAAATTAGGTGAAATGACAGTTTTGAATTAAAACGTAGTATTTTTCATTATTCATTAAAAAATGAAACTTCTCATAAAATTACCAAACTTTTACCCAAATCTAATATTGGTATTATGAATTCAAAAATTAAGTCAATTTCACCAAATTGAATTTATAAAAGTGTCTAAAATTAATTTTATTATTGTCCACAAAAGTACATAAGAAGTAGTTCCTTTATCAAAATAGCATTTATATTTTAATGAAACTTATACATTTCCTTATAAATATGGTTTATTTATGTGATAGAATTATAAATGAAATTTAAAATTTATTTTTAACTATTATTATTACTATATTTAATTATTATGTTATAAATATATCATTTGAATAATTAAAGTGTTGTTTCATAGAAACTCAATCTTCCATATAATGTAAGCCAAGTCAGTGTTGCATGTAGTATAAGCTATTGAATTACTTTAATGATATAAATTACTATAAAATCTTGGGGTATTATAACATGAGTCTTGTAACAGACCCCTAGAACAAGTCTAGGTCAAATCCCTAACACACAATTCCAATTCCACAACTAATTCAAGATCAATTTAATGAAAACCCCAAGAAAATTAACTATAGAATCATACCTTAACAAAATGATAAGACACCATAGGAATTATTCACCCTGATACATCCTCTTTCTAGGATGAAAAAAATCCCTTTGAGAATCAGCTAATTCCACCATGATCTAGGGGAATCAACACCAAATCCAAAAAGACAAAAAAAAAATTAAATACAAGAAAAGGATAGGGAATGAAAAGAACAACAAATATAAGAACTTACTTTAGATCACTATAAAATGAAAAAGAAACACCATAAATATAAGGTAACCCAAGTATGGAGGAGAAAATCGGCCGACTGGGGAGGGTAAAAAGGTAAAATGACAATTTTTAATGACCTACATGGTTTGGCCATATGGTTTTCCCAATAGTGTGCCAAACATGTGGTATGATCTATCCAAGAACATTCCTCATGTGAAATTGGTCCAATTTTGTTTTTCAAACTTGCACCGACCATGCAGATTGACACTATCATTGTCTAAAACATTTCACATGTTTTTTTCCAACAGTGAGCAAACCATACACCAAGACTCCAGCCTAAACTAGGGTGTACAATTTCCCCTTGAATTTTCATGATTTTATAAAAACTGTGTGCTAACTATGATGAAAAACCATGATCTGTATAAATTTAACTCAAAAAATCCCCACAATCAGGTTGTCACATGATTTATCCAAAACCATACACAAAAAACTATTAATCATATCTATAAACCTCTAAAGCTCCCAAAACATAACCCAAATATTTTAAGACTCACCCAGGTATCTGAGATACCTTCTGATTCTCATTACATGTCTAAAAAAATAAATTTAAGGAGTTATAACTCTCAGAATTTCATTCTAAATCCTAGTTAAAAATGTAGCCAATCCACAAAACGAGAATTCAAAATTTATCGAATTCCAAATGCCCCTACGGTCATAAGGAATTGTAAATTACACACTATAATACTTATCATCCTTGAGATATATTAATGGTTATCCAACTATTCACCTAACCTATATGAGTTGAAAATTCCTCATCAACTATATGTTTCATAGTTCACAACACAAAACGTGTTTCTAAAGAGAAACCTTAAAGTTAAGGAACCTACACCACTAAAACACTAACTAGTGATAATAACAATAATTGAAACACTAGGATAATGCTTTCTTGATCTCTTCTATCTTGATACATAACCAAATCATCATCCAACTCATCATTAGGCTTGTGGTTCTCCTCACCATAGGAAATATCTCATAAAAGTCAATTTTAATGATTTGTTGCTTCTGCCATTGTAACTTTGTTATTATGTTCCAATGATATGGAAAGTGTGATATCCACTATACTACACTAGATCGTAAGAAAACACTAGAGAATTATTGATGCCACTTCTTTTCAATATTATAAATCAAAACCAAGGAACCTCAACCCCAATGTATAAGGTATGAATGTGTTAGACCTTCCTTAAAAGGTGTCGATCAACACCTGAAACATATAAATCATATCTAGAATAAAGAATATGATGAATTTCCTATCCTTACACATCCAATTTCATGAAAAAAATCAACCAAACCTCCTATGGAAGACTTCTCTTGAAAAAAATGTTGAGTCAATAAGGTTTTCCTTATGACTTTTCCATTCCTTCTTGTTTTGAAATTCACAAACACCTTATCTTTAAGAAAATAGCTTTTATAAGGAAAATTGCTTTTGTAAGGAAAATTTCTTTTGTAAGAAAAATTATCCTTATCACATTTTCACCCATGTATTTATTAAGTACAAGATTTGGATTCATTTCTAGATTTTCAGAAGTGTTTAAAACGTTGACTTAAAAGCATTCTATTTTAGGATCCGAATTCTGGATACGAACTTTAATAAAGATCAACTCCGAATTCTGGATACGAACATTAATAAAGATCAACTCCGAATTCTGGATGAGAACTATAATGAAGCTCAACTCTGAATTCTAGATACGAAATTTAATAAAGATCAACTCTGAATACTAGATACAAACTCTCATGAAGTTCAATATCGAATTCTAATGACAAATTTTCCATTACGATTTCTGATTACGAATTCTGATGACGAATTCTCATTCCAAATCCTCATTCCGAATTCACCTATTAAACAGAATCTGGTCATCTTTGTTTTATACACTCTGAATTTATTTAGACTCCGAAAATTATTTTTGGTTAGACTCCGAACTTTCTTTTTTCTTACACTTCTATAATTTTTCTACTCTTTGACTTTTTGTTTACACTCCGAACCTTCACTCTGAATTTTTTAGTTAGACTTAAAACGATGTCGTACATTATGTTACACTTGTTTTGTTATAAAACTATGTCTTCTATTCTATTATAAACTAACCATTGGTTAAGTTACACGTGTACAGGTCCCTCCGATTTTTAAGGAAAATATGACCGTTGGAAAGGAGACCGACCTTGCCTATAAATAGGAGCTCATTTGAAAGAGCTCACAACCGATGAATAACTTCTTCAACATTGTGCATACATGCTATTGAAGTGATTTCTAGAGAGAGAGAGGCTCTTATTAACTCTCAAAGCTTTGTGCGACTCCGAATGTTGGTGATTGCATTCGAGGACTTCTGGGGATAGGAAGACTGAGGTGCCGACTACCTTGAAGTTGAGGGCTTCCTTGCTGAGGAAGACAGAGGTTGCCAACCTCCTTGAAGTTGAGGGATTGTGGGGATAGCAAGATAGAGACTCCGATATTCGTATCGAGGGCTTACCCTGGTGTGGGTAAGACAAACTTGCTTGAAAGTATAAATCAAGGGACCTTTATCCAAGGTTGTTGGATACCCTTCTCTTTGGGTTAAAAGACTTATATCTTGTTACTTGTAGTTTTACTACTTGATTGTTTCCACTGCATTTTGTATTATAAGGAAAGTATAAATTTCTTATACTTCCTTACACATACTCTGTTACATTTAGATTCTATATGCTTTAAGGTAGAATCTCATATTGCAATCTTTTGTTAAGTTTCAATTTCCGGAACCATATTTCTAGAACCTACTTTCGGAATCTCTTTCCAAATTTTCATTTGGTGTTAGAGGTGTTGTGAATTTTCTTAAGTTTAACTTTGTTAAACTTATCCCATTCCTTTGCTTAAGGAAACCTTAGTTATTTATAACTAACTTTAAAGGTTCCAAAGGAATTTTTAAAGTATACAATTCACCCCCCCTCTTGTATATTGAGCATCTATATCATTATTTCGATCCTACAATTGGTATCAGAGGAGGTATCTGGAATACTTGTACTCACGTATAAGTTTTTATTACTCACTTTATCATTCCAAACTTTCCCATTCCGAACTTTCTCATCCCGAACTTTCTTATTACGAATCTTTTCTACTAACAAGTTTGTGTGCCGAAAGTTTTTAAGTATGGCAGGAATCAATATTGGTTCAATTGATAATCTAAATCCTACAAGAGCACCAATCTTTGATGGTAATGACTATGAGTACTGGAGAGATCGAATGAAGACTTTTGTTATCAATACTGGAGTAGAAAACTTTTTTATGCTTACTGGAGATTATAAAATTCCTGATAAGGAAGTTAGAACTTTTACTAACCAGGAAAAGCAAGAGTATCAACTCAATTATAAGGTACGCAATACTTTACTGTGTTCAATGACCAGAAATATATATATCCAAATTTCTTCTTGTGAAGAAACTAATTGTATCTGGAAGAAGTTAGAAGTTACACACTTTGGAACTTCTAAAGTGATTGAGACTAGGAGAGCAATGCTTAGAGATGAATATCATGGATTCAATTTTCCTTATGGCGAACCAATTTGTAAAGTTCAACAGAGATTTATGACTATAGTCAACAACCTATAGTCTATGGGAGAAAAAGGGTTAGATGATGAAGCACTTGTGGATAAGATAATTGATATTATGCCCAATGAGTGGGAATCCAAAAGAACTGCTATAGATGAGAACAGGAAGGTCACTCAAGTTTCTCTTGATGAGTTTTTTGGAACTCTTCTCCAACATGAAACAATAATGAAGAGAGATACTGACAACATCAAGAAGAAAAATGGAAATGGTACTGTTTCTTTTACAACAACATCAAATCATTTGAAATCTAAGACTCATGAGAGAGTAACCAGATCCAAGTCTAAGAAGATAGTTTTTCAATCAGATTCTAGTGAGAGTGAAGTATCAGAAAATGAGTTAGCTAATCTTGCTCGAAGGATGAACAAGATAGCTGGCCAGAGAAATTTCCAATCCAAGTATAAGAAAAAGGAAAGGAAAGATAAGAAAGATGGAGAAGTTACTTGTTATGAATGCAAGAGAGCTGGACATATTAGACCAGATTTCCCTTTTCTCAAAAAGAAAGAAAGGAAAGAAAGACATTCATACATGAATAGAAAGAAATATTATAAAGCCAAAGCTAAGAAAGTTTTGAAAGCTAATGACACCTGGAGTGCCAGTGGTGGTGACTCTTCAGATGAATCTTCTGATTACGAATCTTCAGGACAAAATAATCTTGGTCTTATAGCCAGATTACCTATTGAAAATCATTGTTTT
This sequence comes from Viscum album, assembly GCA_963277665.1. Taxonomy (NCBI): domain Eukaryota; kingdom Viridiplantae; phylum Streptophyta; class Magnoliopsida; order Santalales; family Viscaceae; genus Viscum; species Viscum album. Next base: position 1,761,822,679 of record OY728135.1, read on the forward strand.
ATGGCTAAGGTACGAAATGCTGAATCATTGACCAATGTTTCTTTAAATTCTAATGTTAGTAAGTATTATAACTCTTCTGATGAAGAATCCTCTTCTGATGAAGAAAATACTTTACCTACTTATGAAGAAGTCTCTAGGTTTGCTGAACTTCTTGAGATTGAGAATTCTAAACTCAATAAAAAACTTGATAAGGAAAACTCTAGGAATTCTATTCTTACAAAAGATATATTAGATCTTTCTAAAGATCTTGATAGGAAAAATGCTGATTTTGAAAGTATTTCAAAAAATCTTGAGGAAGCAAGTTATGAGAAGAACAAACTTTCTAAAGAATTAGAAAAAGTAATTTCTAAGAAAAATGTTTTCGAGCCTAGTTCTAGTTCTAAAATTAATGATTTTGAGGATAAAAACTTGGTTATAAAACTCAAATCCGAAATTTTTTCCTTAAAGAAGTGTTTATCAAACTTTACCCATGGTAAGGAAAATTTTGATAAAATGTATTCCCAAATACGACCTTTAAGAAATAAATCCGGATTTAGTTATACCCATGCAAAACCAATTTTTAGTAACAATTATTTTGTTCCTCAAAGTGCCCCATTTTGTACCAAGTGTCAATGTGGTGGTCACTGGGCAAAGAATTGTTCCTTAAACAAAACCCAATCCTTAGGTTTTCATAAAGCTTACTTTTCTAAGAAGATGTGGGTTCCTAAAATTTTATTATCTGGAAATCTCTAATCCAAGAAAGTTTGGATTCCGAAAGTCTAATTCTATTCTTGATTTTTGGAAAATAAAGAGAGTACCAGCAACAATACATGGTACATGGATAATGGATGTTCCCGACACATGACCGGTAACAAAATCTTTTTTGAAAAGATTATAAAAATGAAAGGAGGAAGGGTAACTTTCGGAGATAATGCTAAGGGAGAGATTATTGGTATTGGTAATATTGTTCTTCTTAGTAAAACCTTGATTTCAAATGTTCTTTTTGTTAAGGGTCTTAAGAACAACCTCATTAGCATAAGTCAGTTATGTGATGAAGGTTACCTTGTGAATTTTAGGAATGATAAGTGCTTAGTTCACAATTCCAAGGAAGAATTTATTCTCTCAGCCAATAGGCAAGAGAATGTTTACACTTTGAACTTAGAAGACCTTAGAATCCAAGATTTACCTTGCCTAAGTGCAATAGAAGATCATTCCTGGTTATGGCATAGAAGACTAGGTCACTGTAACCTTAGGAACCTATGTAAACTCTCTAAGAAGAAACTAGTTAAGGATCTACCGGAGCTTAGATTTGATTCTTCTAAAGTCTGTAATCCTTATAAATATGGCAAGAAACATAAATCTAGTTTTAAATCAATCGGTGTAGTCTCTACAACCGATGCATTACAGTTAGTGCACATAGATCTTTTTGGTCCAACACAAACTAGAAGTATTGGAGGAAAATACTATGTGTTTGTTCTTGTTGATGATTACACTAGATTTACTTGGGTTTATTTTCTAGCAAAGAAGTCTGAAGCTTTTTCTTATTTCAAAAGTTTTAGATCTCAAGTTAAAAATGAGAAAAACCTTCCTTTGAAAACTATTCATAGTGATCATGGAGGAGAATTTCAAAATTCTGATTTTGAAACTTTTTGTAGTAGAAAAGGTATTACTCATAATTTCTCAGCACCTAGAACTCCTCAACAGAATGGTGTAGTTGAAAGACGAAATATAATTCTTCAAGAGATAACTAGAACCATGTTGAGTGAATATTATATAGCTAGACATTTCTGGGGTGAAGCTGTAAGTACTTCTTGCTATACTATAAATCGAGTTTTGATTAGACCTTTTCTTAATAAAACTCCTTATGAGTTATGGAATGGTAGAAAACCAAGACTATCCTACTTCAAGGTTATTGGTTGCAAAGTATTCATTCTGAATACTAAAGATAACTTGCATAAATTTGCACCAAAATCTGATCGAGGAATTTTCTTAGGTTATTCCACAACTTCTAAGGCTTATAGAGTTTTTAATAAAAATACTTGTACTGTTGAAGAAACAGTGCATGTAAAATTTGATGAGTCTGATCCTTTTGTTTTTAAACCATCCCAGCCTACATCCTCGGATGTGTTTACAAAAACTGATTGTCAACCTTTGATAGAAGAATCTTCTGATAAGGATAATGTTCAAGAAGATAATTCTGAAACATTTACACCAGAAGACTTTCTACCCTATGTTGATGAACGAGATTTTCAAAACCCAAATCAGGCGTTTCTGAAGAATCATCCCAGTGATAGTATCATTGGTGATGTAAATCAACCTGTAAGGACTAGAAGTTCATTAAGAAATGAAGTAGAACATCTAGCATTTCTTTCCCAATTAGAACCCAAAAGCACTGATGAAGCTTTAGGTGATAATGATTGGATCAAAGCTATGCAAGATGAACTAAATGAATTCGAAAGGAATAAAGTCTGGACCTTGGTTGAAAGACCTAAGGAAACTTCTGTTATTGGAGTAAAATGTGTTTTCAGAAATAAATGTGATGAAAATGGAATCATAGTAAGAAATAATGCTAGACTTGTTGCTAAAGTTTATAATCAGCAAGAAGGAATAGACTATGCAGAAACATATGCTCCAGTATCCAGACTTGAATCTATCCGTATTCTACTAGCCTTTGCAGCATTCTTTAATTTTAAACTATTTCAAATGGATGTGAAATGTGCTTTTCTTAACGGTTATGTTCAAGAGGAAGTTTTTGTTGAACAACCTCCTGGCTTTGAAGATACAAAACATCCTGATTATGTTTTTAGACTTACCAAAGCTCTGTATGGCCTTAAATAATCCCCACGAGCATGGTATGATAGACTCACTGGATTTTTGGTTCAAAATAACCATGTTAAGGGAAATGCCGATCCAACCCTTTTTATAAAGAAAGATAAGAATTTTTTTTAATTGTTAAAATTTATGTTGATGACATCATATTTGGTTTAACTCAGCAATCTTTGACCGACTCTTTTGCAAGTCTAATGAAATATGAGTTTGAAATGAGTATGATGGGTGAGTTAACTTTTTTTCCTTGGTTTTCAAATTTCTCAAAAACCAGAAGGAACCTACATATCTCAACATAAGTATATTAAAGATCTTCTTAAAAAGTATGGTTATGACAACACTAAGAGTATAAGTACTCCTATTGGTACCTCAAACTCTTTAGATCTCGATGAAGCTGGGAAACTAGTAGATCAAACATCTTTTAGAGGTATGATAGGAAGTTTACTTTACTTAACATCTAGTCGACCAGAATGAATGTTTTTAGTATGCTTATGTGCAAGATATATATCCAATCCCAAGGAATATCACTTAAAGGCAGTAAAAATAATTTTTCGCTACCTTAAGGTAACCATGGATCTAGGATTATTTTATACTTCTGGAAATAATTTTGTTCTAAAAAGCTTTTCTGATGCTGACTTTGGTGGATGTAGAATGGATAGAAAGAGTACATCCGGAACTTGTCATTTCTTAGGAGATTCGTTAGTTTCTTGATCTTGCAAGAAGCAACATTCTGTAGCACTCTCCACTACTGAAGTTGAATATGTAGCAGCTGGAAGTTGTTGTGCTCAAGTGTTGTGGATGCAACACACACTCACAGACTATGGCTTGAGTTATACTAAAACTCAAATTTTGTGTGATAACACAAGTTCCATTTCCCTTAGTAAGAACCCTGCACATCACTCTCATGAAAAACACATAGATATTAGGCATCACTTTCTTAGGGATCACACACAAAAAGGAGATATTATTCTTCAGTTTGTCGGAACGCAAGATTAACTTGCTGATATTTTCACAAAATCCTTGCCTTATGATATATTTGAATACATTAAACATAAGTTAGGAATTATAACCGTAAGGTAATCCTTCTTAATTAACTTTCTGTTGAAAAAGTCTCCTTATAGTAATAAACTCCTTTTCATAGGGGGAGTACATTTGATTGTTAGAGTAACTAATTTTTTTTCTTTTTCAAAGTTAGTTTTTCAAAATTTTCGGAACTAAAATTCCGGAATGGGAATTTCTAGAACTAAAATATTCCAGAATGGATATTTTCGTATTGAAAACTTTTGGAATAGAAAATGTCATACTGATATTTTTGTAACAGAATTTTCGTACCGAATCTTTTATAATAAGTTTTTCGTTTTCAAATTTTGTAATTTTCGTACTGAGTTTTCCGTACTGAGTTTTTTTTTTCATAATGAGTTTTGTGAACTTTGTCTTTTCGTAGTAAAGTTTTTTTTTCATAATTTTCTTAAGAATGTTACCAATTACGAATAATCTTCCTAAGCCAATCCGAAAGGTATGATTTTCTTACCCAATTTTTCGTAGTCATACTTTACTTGTTGGTATTTTCTTATACATTGTTTTCGGATTATAATTTTCTTAAATCTGTGTTTTAATAAAACCTCAAAAAGAACGGATTCAAGTTTTCATGAGAATTGGTTTTCGACCGTCAGATCTGATCTCAGATTGTCACAACCGTTCGATCAATCGTGGAAGATGAACTGTTTTCTCATTGCCTATATAAAGGGGACTCCAAATAGTTGTTCCACATCGATTTCAGGCTCCAGCGTCCCGAAACTCTGCCTCTCTATTTTAAGACCATTCTGAACTTCTCAAAAGTCGTCAGTATAGCATCCCTCCCTTTTTATCACATAAACTTTAATTACATTTTACAAAACCGAGGATCTTTAAGGTTTAGTGTCTTAGAAACCAGGAACTTTAAACATGAAAACATAAAACATTATTCTAAAACACTTGAAAGGCTTCTCCTCATGTTCATCCTAGGTTCATTACAGCATCACATAACCTGGGGACATACATCAAAAGAAAGGGTGAGCAAAAGGCCCAGTAAGGAATACAAGAGAAACATTTTACATGTGAATTTGAGATACTTCAAAGAACTTTAAGGCATGAGAATGAAATCATGAGGCATATCATAATAAAAATAACATTTTCATAACATGAAGATGTGGATACATAATTTAACATAGAAAATCATGAACATATCACCAAGGTCCATCCCCAAGGTGTCATTTGAAAATTACCAAGGTTATTCACCAAGGTATCGTGAAAATTGTAATCTCTAGTGGTTACATCATTACCCAATGCATTGGAGCGCTATCAGGGCGCACCCTTAAATTTGCCTTTATTATCATGTGATCCACATATATCATCATCAAACATTTCATAAATAACCCATATATCAAAAATAAATGAGTTTCATTTCATAATCATAACGTTTTAAAAACTTCTTTAAAGACATGATCTTTACGTCACTTTAAAACCCACAGAAAAGGAAGGTGGGTCTCATGTATGTAAATCCCAGAATTTAAAATAGAACATTTTGGTATATATGTGAATACCACTTTAGAAGAAAGAGCTTTGAGTATTCAATTAATAATATATAAGAACTTTAGAAAAAGAGAGAGACATTTTGAGACGGAAATTCTGCAGCATAACGGCTATGTTACGAGGTTTTAGAAGACATTAAAAAGAGAGGGAAAATGGGTCAAACATTCATAAATGACCCATAAAACAGTAGATGGACAGAATAAGAAGGATACATGATCATGGTAATGAAATTTCAAGGACATACCATTTGAAATGAAAAACATGGAAGGAAGACAAAAATTAGATTTCTCTTATGAAAGTTCGGCAGCCTAACGACGTTACTTAAACTTCAACAAAAATGATTTGAAAAGATCAAATAGGGTCTATCATCATGTGAACATAAGAGTTCAGTATGATAGATATAGAGATAATTCCACAACATAATTAAAAAGGAACTTGAAAGACTTGACATGGAAGTAGAACTTTGAAAAGAATGAGAAGGGTGAAAGAATCCCCTAAAAACTTCGGTAGCCTAACGACGCCACTTAAAACTTCAAAATACTGAATTGAAGAGATCAAATGGGGTCTCTCATAATATGAACATAAGAGTCCAGTATGATAGATATAGATATCATACCCCAACATAATAAAAAGGAACTTGAAAGAATTGACATGAAAGTAGAACTTCAAAACGAGAAGGGTGAAGAACCACTTAAAAATTCGGCAGCCTAACGGTGCCACTTAAAACTTCAAAATACTAAATTGAAGAGATAAAATGGGATATCTCATCATATGAACATAAGAGTCCAGTATGATAGATATAGAGATCATACCCCAACATAACAAAAAGGAACTTGAAAGAATTGACATGAAAGTTGAACTTCAAAACAAGAAGGGTGAAGAACCACTTAAAAATTCGGCATCCTAACGGCGCCACTTAAAACTTCAAAATACTGAATTGAAGAGATAAAATGGGGTCTCTCATCATATGATCATAAAATATCAGTATGATAAATATAGAGATCATACCCCAACATAACAAAAAGGAACTTGAAATACTTTACATGAAAATAGATCTTGAAAAATGAGAAGGGAGAAAGAATCCGTTACAAAAATTTCGGCAGCCTAATGGCGCCACTTAAAACTTCATAAAACGAAATAATGAGAGTAAGGGAGGATCTCTCATTATGTGAAAATTAAAAGGGAAGTAAGAGGAGTATAAAATAACACCCTTTAACATAAGAACATGGAGCATAAAGGAAATTACATAAAAGAGATTTCTTGAAAAGAAAGAGAGAGATCGGATCCCTTACCTTAAAACATAACTCTTAAAACTCAATGGTTGGGACCTTGAGGGCTTGGGGGCACCATGGGAGGACTCCTTGGGAGGTAATGAGACCAGAACTTCGTTGGGGGAGAGTGGGGAGTCGAATGGATAAGAGGATGGCTTGGTATTTATAGGGAAAGTGAGTGGACAAGGCATTAATGGCCAAGGGATACCTCATTAGTGGTTTTGGAAAAACCATGGGCTTGCCCATGGTATTTTCCCATGGTATTGGCCACTTGGGACACCTCATACCTTATCTTACTATTCATAAGTCTAACATATTGATTACATACTTAATACATCATTTAATGATGTCATTAGACACCCGTAACTTAAAAACTGTATTTTCACCATTCATCGAAAATTCAAATTGCTCAGAATAATCCCAAAATTTCACCTTAACCAAATATCAACACTCTGATTACAAATATGAAATCCATTTTATAAAAATAATTTTCTAAATATGTTTAATTTAATCTTTAAATAAAAACACTATTCACCGAAAATTCATTTTTTCAGAAAAAACCCCAAAAATTACCATAGCATAATATCGGTGCTCTGAGTTCAAAAATGAAATCCGTTTTACAAAAATAATTTTCTAAATATTTTTAATTAAATTTTTAATTAAAAAAACACTATTCACCCGAGAAAACTAATACTTGAATAATAATTTATGAAACCGTTATTTAACCATTTTATTGAATCACATTACTTATTCAAGGTGCCTTGATTATATTAATACTTTCTTTAAGTGAGATTACTAATCCATTTGGACACATTACTAATCCTAATCATAAAATCACTATTCATAATTTACTATTCATCAAAAATTAAGTTGATCTTATTAGACTCTAAATTTCGTACTGAACATAATTGTAGAAGACCATTTTTCGAAAATCATTACACATTTTTAATTATTTAAGGTTTACACAACCATTTTTAAAATATCATTTTTCTAAAATTCATCAAAAATATGCATACTATATTTATCCGGTCATTTGAAAATTGATAAACTTCATCATAAGAAGAAATCCCAATTTTTATTTAAAACAAAGGATTACACAAGGCAGTTACGGTCTCCTTACATATCCCCTTATCACACCAGCATAGGACCTAAGTGTAAGGTGTGCTAAGGTGAGAGAATCTGGGGAGGCTCGGCTAACATCGCACGAGTAGTAATTTCTATTAGTTTGAACTTCTTGCAAAGGCGATTCCATTCTAGCTTCACACAATGAAGTTCGGCTTGGGTTTGGGCCAGAGAAAATCCCAGTGGTGCTACCTCCTTCCCATGTTCTGTTAGATGGGCTTCGATCGGTCCAAGACTACTGGGTGAGGCCATCGAATCTTCTTTCTATAATAATTAACCAAGATTACTTGTATTTAGAGGCAATAATCAAAATGTTTAGTTTCCAGTGGTCATATTGACCAATGGTCATATAACAGTCAAATCCCAACGGTCTCATTTTAATTATACTCATGTTATCAAATGAAACATTTTTTTTGAGTATAAAAAATAAAATAACACACAAAATTAGGAAACAATATTTATTCAAAATTTCGGGTCGTTACAGTCAGACCCGAATGTCTGTGGAATTAGCTTCTCAAGAAATGTCATCCTCAAAGCCAATTTCACAATGGTTAGTTTACAGAGAAAGGCTGGTTCATTCGGATTTCTTCAACAACTATGATTCTCTTATTTCGAAGAACATAAAGATGAACGGATGGGAATATATTGCTGTGTCCAAACTGGGGAATCAAGATGATGTTTTTTCGGAGTTACTTTTTGAATTCTATGAAACTGTTTCCTTCTTTAAGGAAGATAATAAGGAGAAATTTTCTTTTAAGTCTTATGACAAGACTTATAAGATTTCTTATACCAAGGCAGCAAGCTTGGTAGGGCTGACCTATGAAGGAGAAGCCGAGTTCATATCTCACGTATTGTGAGATTCTAAAGGAAGCTTCAACAAGGAAAAAGCTTTGAAAACTCTCAGACTGACAGATGACAAGGGTCCGAAGATTTCTAGCTTGCCTACAAATTTCCAAATTCTAGAGTTGTGGGTACAAGGTCTTATCGTACTGAGGAAAGGTGATAAAGACAGTCTGAAGAAGAGTGAAATCTATATCTTAGAATTTCTGACAAATCTAAGGAAGTTTAACTTCATGAGGCACATTCTTATAACTATTGAGAATGTTAAGAAAGGAAATCTCATAGCCCAAATCGTAATGTACCCAACAATTTTATCAAAGTTAATAGTTCGGTTCCTTGAGTCTTTCAAGGAAGATTGCAGGACTAAGCCAAGGATTTGAAAAATTTTGTTGGTGAGTGATGATACTCTAAAGAGGATGGATGTGGCTTTCAACAAGGAGACTGGTGAGTTCTTCGACTTGCCAAGTCAAGAAGAAGCGGTTCTGAAGGCTGCTGAACCAGAATCATCTAATCCAGTAAAGAAAAGAAAGTTGAAAGAAGTTGCAGCTGAAGCACAGGACCCTAAATCTTAGGAAGTTCAATCCGCACCTCCGAAACCGAAGAAGAAGAAAGCCTATCCTGATGAGGTAGCTGCAAAGTGGAGAGCAGTTAAAGAGAAAAGGAAAGAAGGGGATCCACAGTTCGGATTGGATCCTGCGGAAGCTAAGGCTTTGAAGGAAAAGACAGAAGATGAATTGGTAAAACTCGCAAAAGAAAAGAAGCTCAAGAAGAAGATGACAGATGCTGAGGCAGTTCAAGCTTTGTTAAAATTTAATGAGATAGTTTTCAGAAACATTCTAGTTACGAGATCTTTCTCCTTGGAATCTCTACCCGAGACTCCAGGAAGAAACATTGATTTTCCGGAAGAGATTATAGCTAAGCCTGTTGAGAAAATAGAACAGATTGAGAAAGTGGAAGAAGAAGAAGCTGTTGCTGAAGGAAGTGGTGAAACCGGAGATGTGTTGAAAGAAGTAGAAGATTATAAGGGGTCACCTTAGGAACATCTATCACTACGAACTTCATAGGCTGAATCCTCTAAGTTAGTAACTCCAGAGAAGGATAAGAATGAGGAAGATGTTGTTAAAAAAGTTGTTGATGATGTTATTCAAGTATCTACTAGCGAGCAAAAAACTTCAGATCAAGAATCCATTCCGAAAAAGGACAAGGGAAAGAAACTCCTTGTTGATACTCCGAAATCAGTGGCAAGCAAGAAAAGAGAATTTGGTGATTTTTCTAAAAGGAAGTTGGAGCTTATTGAGGAAGAAAATTCTCCAAGAAAAGTTTCGGATTCGGAGTCATCCTCGTTGGGGCATGACTTTGTTATTCAATATTTGAGGAAGTTAGTGGGTTCCATTCCGACCATCTTGACTATAGATTCAAGATGCCAGATGCTCCAACATGCTCTGAATCAGAAATCAGATTCCGTATCCATGGTTATGGATAAGTGTGTCGAGATAGAAGCTGAATTCAAATCTTTTCTTGTTGGCTATGAAGCCCACAAAAGATCTTGCAAGAGGATGACTAGCTGGTCGAGGAAAAATGTAGAAGAGATGAGGCTATTTGATGAATTTCAAGACAATGTTAAAGATTCTTTTGAGACTGAGGACAAGAAGATAAATGAGCTAACCTCTTCCATTGAAGGAAAGCTGATAGATGAAAAGAACTTATAGATTCAAGAAGTCAGAGATCTGAATGGGAAGATGAATTCCGTTTATCAAAACATGAAGTTTGAAAGGGATCATCGGATTGAGTTTGAAGAGAAATTAAAGGCTCAGGAAGAAAAGTTGAAGGCTCAGGAAGAAAAGATTAAAGCCCAGGAAGAAAATATTGAAGCTCAATCTGCAATAATAGTGGTCTTAGAGAAACAAGCTGAAGAAGACCATAAAGACCTAAAGAAGATCAAGACTATTCTTAAGGGGCTCATTTTGAAGGGAAAAGTTCCTAAATAGTTAAATCTGATATTTTTGTTGTATTTTTCATTCCTTAAAATTAATGAAAATCATGGTTTCTCGTCTTTTGTTATCATTACTAACTTTTCAGGTACTTTGTTATTTTTTTCCATTCCCTCGAATTCTTTTTGAAAATCACAAAGGGGGAGAAGGAAAAGATCCTTAAGGAAAAAGAACTCTAATAAGAGCTTATCTAAGGGGGAGTTTTCCATTAAAGAATACTTTCTTATTCGTAATGAAATGTCACTACGGAAATCTAGAATACGATCCTTAGAGTTTCAAAGCCTAAGGGGGAGTTAGTCGTATTCATCAATATCCTTAAAGAAAAGGGAGATAAGCCATAATGTTTTTATTTATTATTAGAATTTCTTTTTCGTAAGGATGTTTGTGATTTCCAAAAAGGGAGAGATTGTTGACTCAATAAGGTTTTCCTTATGACTTTTCCATTCCTTCTTGTTTTGAAAATCACAAACACCTTATCTTTAAGAAAATCGCTTTTATAAGGAAAATTACTTTTGTAAGGAAAATCGCTTTTGTAAGAAAAATTATCCTTATCACATTTTCACCCATATATTTCTTAAGTACAAGATTTGGATTTATTTCTAGATTTTCGGAAGTGTTTAAAACGTTGACTTAAAAGGATTCTGTTTTAGGCTCTGAATTTTGGATACGAACTTTAATAAAGATCAACTCCGAATTCTGGATACGAACTTTAATAAAGATCAACTCTGAATTCTGGATGAGAACTGTAATGAAGCTCAACTCCGAATTCTGGATACTAACTTTAATAAAGATCAACTTTGAATACTGGATACGAACTCTCATGAAGTTCAACATCGAATTCTAATGACAAATTTTCCATTACGATTTCTGATTACGAATTCTGATGACGAATTCTCATTCCGCATCCTCATTCTGAATTAACCTATTAAACAGAATCTGGTCATCTTTGTTTTATACACTCTGAATTTATTTAGACTCCGAAAATTATTTTTGGTTAGACTCCGAACTTTCTTTTTGCTTACACTTCTATAATTTGTCTACTCTTTGACTTTTTGTTTACACTCCGAACCTTCACTCCGAATTTTTTAGTTAGACTTAAAACGATGTCGTAGATTGTGTTACACTTATTTTGTTATAAAATGATGTCATCTATTCTGTTATAAACTAACCGTTGGTTATGTTAGATGTGTACAGGTCCCTCCGATTTTTAAGGAAAATATGACCATTGGAAAGGAGGCCGACCTTGCCTATAAATAGGAGCTCATTTGAAAGAGCTCACAACCGATGAATAACTTCTTCAACATTGTGCATACATTCTGTTGAAGTGATTTCTAGAGAGAGAGGCTCTTATTAACTCTCAATGCTTCGTGCGACTCCGAATGTTGGTGATTACATTCGAGGACTTCCGGGGATAGGAAGAAAGAGGTGCCGACTACCTTGAAGTTGAGGGCTTCCTTGCTGAGGAAGACAGAGGTTTCCAACTACCTTGAAGTTGAGGGCTTGCGGGGATAGCAAGATAGAGACTCCGATATTCGTATCGAGGGCTTACCCTGGTGTGGGTAAGACAAACTTACTTGAAAGTATAAATCAAGGGACCTTTATCCAAGGTTGTTGGATACCCTTCTCTTTGGGTTAAAAGACTTATATCTTGTTACTTGTAGTTTTACTAATTGATTGTTTCCGCTGCATTTTGTATTATAAGGAAAGTATAACTTTCTTATAATTCCTTACACATACTCTGTTACATTTAGATTCTATACACTTTAAGGTAGAATCTCATATTGCAATCTTTTGTTAAGTTTCAATTTCCGGAACCATATTTCCGGAACCTACTTTCAGAATCTCTTTCCAAATTTTCATTTGGTGTTAGAGGTGTTGTGAATTTTCTTAAGTTTAACTTTGTTAAACTTAGCCCTTTCCTTTGCTTAAGGAAACCATAGTTATTTATAACTAACTTTAAAGGTTCCAAAGGAATTTTTAAAGTATACAATTCACCCCCCCTCTTGTATATTGAGCATCTACATAATTATTTCGATCCTACAAAAAATATCATCATCCACCGATGTTCCATCCATATTTCTTGATTTAGATTCCCTCATACCCAAAGGAATCCTATGATCAACCAAATATGCCCATTTAATTCCATTGCTAACTTTCAGTATAACCCCACAATTGGATTCTAAACCATAAGATCTTTCATCATAATATAACCCCGATCACTAACGTGTCTCAGATCTATCATATTCAGATCATCATAAACTATCCTGAGCCTAATTCCCACTCTCACAGACTCCACCCAATACCAAATCTGAATTAGTAATTGACATTCACCGATGAATCCAGTATCACTTGTGTTTATTTATTCAATGAAATTAGAATATTGAAATGTCCATCCAAGGAATGGTACCATACTCCCATGAACCTTTACACATGAGGGTCATATGACCATGGCTAACATCCCGCTCCCCAACATAGGAGAATCCATGTCGTCACCCCAAAAAGAAAAATTCATGATCATTGTGACCCAAACCCCGTCCATTATTAGAAATTATGACCGGCATAGCCATCCATGGTGACCATAAAATTTTCTCACCTCTAAGGGTTACCATTCTCAAACTTCTCCTTGATCAAAACTTGAAAGATCTAACATACATGTGTGTCTAGTCCTAAGTCACACTCACCTACTGCCAACCCCAGATACCATGTATCCCTAACAATGTGTGTCAGTGTCCACAATCGGGTCAAATGTTTCATGAAACACAATTCATACTCACATCCCCTATGTCATGGAGTTACATCTTAAATTTTCACTCGAAACCCTGGTCCACGATGCCCAAGAGAATTTCATTAATTTCCATTATCCCTCAACCCACACCTGACTACTCACTGACATATAGATTAAATGTATACCACATGAAAAAGGGTGTATTCCACTTCTGTCGCATTCTACGTAGTGGTTTTACTATCACATACCACCTGATACCTCACCCAAGTCATGATCCCATGAGTCAAGTGTCACCAATACCTGTTTGATAGTGCTCTAGGGAACATCAGTTTATACAACCCAGGATATATCATGGAACTCCTCTCTAAAATCGATCACTTTACCTATGTCATGGTCTATCTCATGATCATCCACCACATGGGAATTGATCCTAAAACACAAGCATCCCTCTATGCGCCAAGGTGTGTCATTATCATCCACAATCTTAGCCACCACCTGAAACTATTCTTGTCATGAGAATAAACTCGCTCTCTCACCACATTGATAAAGCTTATCCAAACACATAGGGCCATACTTCACACTTGTCCTACCCTAGAAACCACACCTTGATACCCGAGGCACTAGAAATCAAAGTGATTTTGAATGAAAACCCCCAAGAACCTCTCATGAATTGGTCTCAAACATAATCACCTATCCATTCCTTCCACCTAAAAGGAAACCATCAACCCAAGATAACCCTTCTAATAGGTCAACCTTGATCAATATCAAATACTGATTCACTAAGGTATGAGTTATAACTAAAGGCCTCTAGGTATCCCACCTATCTCTACCAGTCTGGTCTCATGTAAGTGTAACTAGGTCCAACAACCTAGCCCATAGGTCAAAACTCACAGAAGGTCATAGTTTATGGGCCATCATCCATTCTCCCATTTACAAAATCACATGACATCTCAAATTCCAGATTACCCATTATTGGGTCTCACATATGACAACATCACATGCCAAACCACCTTCCCATAAGGGCATCGATTCTCGTGGACATCCACACATGGGTCTGTCCCCTAGAGAATTATGAATTGTATCATCATTCAACAGGTATACATATGAATACATCATCCTAAATGATCAATACCAAGGGAAACATAACCATTGGATTGGTTAAGTAGAATTTCATTCTTTTATATGCGAGAAAATCACCATATAGGTTATTACCAGTATTTAAAATAACTGAACCTAATTTTTGATTAACCATAAAGGGTTTACCATGAATACATAAAATGACTACATTGACCTAGTTGGAAAATTCCATGTATCATAACCTAAGGTATCATTTTATCATCATCACAAGTATCTCATAGAAGATCCATAAGATTTACATTTAGAAGAAAATACATATATAAGTCAAACCAAATAAATTGAATTCCACTAATTAATTATAGGAGAAAACATCATATGATCAATTTATGATACTTTGAACAACCAATATTCAGTCATCAATGAAATAAAACACTAGTAGACCTACATATTATGTGAATCCTATGTGTTAGATATGATGCATGAGATCCCACTTGACTCTATAGGATAATAGTCAAATAAAATAATAGACCTCTTGGAAACAATCCAAGAGATAGATTCCCATAACATACAAAGAACCTCTAACATACATGTGAGTCACTCTAGTTGAAAATAATATAAAACCATAACATTGAATACCAAGAATCATAATCACTACCCAAGTAACTTGAACTTCTTATTAGAATAAGTGTTCTTGAAGTGTCAGCCCGATATCCATAAAAGGATCCAACACATTCACATGATTCTTGTATACCACATACCAAAATAGTAAGATAAAATAGAAGGCTATAATACCACTTTTTTTGGTCTCGAACCATCCCACTCCATGAATAGTAATCAGACCAGAACATGGTGTAACCTTAGGTGCACCTCCCCATACACCAGAGGATGCCGACTAGCAGTGGGGGTCTAAGATGGTACTACGAGGTGAATATAACCCTCATATCATAGTGTGTAATAATGGATAAAAAATAAGTATCACATGTTACATATAATCTGAAATTAGAATAAAAAATATAAAAAAATAGATAATCAATTAAATGAAGTAAGGCCTAAATATCCATTTCATATATATAACTGACCACCCAATGGGACACATACATATACAGAACAAAATAGAGAAAATAAAACACTAGATCTATGATATTTATTAACTAATCCTAGTACCACACCCCATGTAATCTGTTGATCCATCTCGCACGATCAACCTGAGACTTATCCCAAACCTGTGCCTGCAATAATCATACGAAAACTGCTCAGGTTCCCAAGTGTTGTGGCCACCCGAGAAGGGTGTGAGTACAAAAATCAGTAGGGAACCACCAATGCGACCTCTTATAAACCAGAATATGAAGTGATAAGTGAAACTGATATGCTCTGCTAAAAATAAATAACTACCAAACAATATATAAAATATATCCTCATCGATCCTTAGTGTTGTGACCCCGATCAACCATACATGCTTCATCCAATGCCAAGTTTTCTATGAGAACATAACGAGTACCATGCCTACCAATTAACATGAAGTATCTAAATCCATGACAACCCCAATTGATCCTCATGGCTCATGTGGATTCATCTCATGATAGTCAAAACATCTGAGCTAAAAATCCATGGTAGCTTAATCCGTGCATCTAACTCCAACTCATAGAATCCATAACTATATATCCCATGGATCTAGGGACCCATCCTATTACATCACATGTGTTCAAATATAAATCCATGATAACCATAACCATTATCCACATGAATCTAGGGATCTATCTCATGACAATGTGTGATCCTATCTCTAAATCCATGAAATCTATAGTCATAATCTTTACAACTCTAGGGACCCATCCCATGAAAGTACGTGCATCCATATTCAAATACATTATAGCCACAACCATATCTAAGACCTAAATCCATGGAATCTCTAAAACCAATCTACAACTTTGTAGAAACTTCCATCCATAACCGGTTCTAAATCAAGGCAGTCGAACCATGTCACAACTTCCTTGAGGGGGAATTCCATAACCTATTATAAGGAAAATAAAACAAAAGGGGAGATAAAACTACCCTTCCCATCATTATCATCTCTACCCCATATAGATTTCATACTATTTTGGGTTCTATGTGACACCTAAAACCATATCTACCCATGATTGTACATATCTTCTTGGGGTAAACCTATCAACGGGCACCCACTGGGGTCCCTCTGGTCAAGTAAAATGAAGGTACTCCACTTTCATTAGTCTGAACCTTAATCTCATGTAATCTACCAATGTTTCAAGGATTTTGTGTCCCTAAAAATCATCAACAGAGTAGTGAAACCTTGTTAGATAAATGAGTCCTTTACACATAGGCAACATTCAATAGATGTCCCATGACCCATATTAGTCCCTAATTTGGCTATGGATCGATATCCTCAGCCCACCCAATCCTAGTATACCTAAGGTCCATCCACCTAGGCTTATTCACATAAAATAGAAGAGGATCACCCATCTCGATTAGCCAGAATAGATCAAATCCCTAAAAGGGTCCTCCCAGGGTCTACATGGCCGATGATATCTAATTCCACCATGTCTTCTGATTGGAGGTGTCTTAATCCCCTATACATGGGTGAATTGGTCTTAGTTAGTCCAAACTCACTCATAAAGAGGTATGGAGGCCACCTAATTTCTCAATAATCCCAGCTTCATCCATCGACGATCGAGGTGACAAGCTAGGGAATACGGGTTATTCAAGACCCATAGTTCCCATTCATTATATGAATACCATCTTTCATATTTAATTACCTTATATTTATAATCTAAATTTAAATTTCACACATGAAAAATTGGTTTTAATTTATGTTTTATTATCTGCTAAATTTTATCTATTGGGCCTATTTTTATTTGTTGGGTTGATCAGATTTCCATGTGGGACACTATTTTGGGATGTTTCATTTAGTATATCTATTTTACTACTCCCCATGGATATCAATTAATTTATCTAGTTCATATTAATTCTTATCCACTAATTAGTGTGGTTTCCCAGGTGATCTATCTATCTATCTGTGTGGGGTTTTTTTGATGTTCCATTTTATATCGGTTCAATAGCATGTGCATGGTGAATTATGGTTGGATGGATTATTTAAAGGTGTATAGGGTGTCTACAGAATTAATCACCCCTGCTTCTCATAGTTTAACCTCACTGATCCCATTTAACCATTTTCAGTTTTTTTATCCATATGAATATGGAAACCTAGCTTTGAAAAGTTCTTCTTTCTTAGTGGTGAATCCTTTTCCCCACCATCCTATGATGTAAAATTCTAGTGTATTTATTATAGTGGAGTTTTGATGATGTAATCCTTTATTGATGAATATGTGTGGCTGAGTTCCCAAGTAGAGAATGCATGACTTCAAAACTAGGTGAGTACTTTAACCACTGTGAGTATAAATGATCTCTTACGACTTCCCAAAAATGACTTAAAGTGGATAAGACTATCGGACCCGTGTGTTTATTGTAGTAAGTATTTTGATCCCAATTCTCATTTTTTAGATTTAGTTCTTTGAATATCATACTTTTTTTTTGTATCATTTAGTCTATATGTTGTAAATCTATTTCTTTTGAGCTTAATAAAATGTGTGAGTGTATGGGTGGTGTTATTTTCATGCATGTAGGTCCCAATGGGACCAAATCATACTAAATCCTTGTGTTCACTTTAATTATTTCTTATTATTGTTCATCTTTAATTGTTTGTTCCTATTTAATTTGAATAATATAAAAAAATACCCAATCATCCCTTTTAGGGTTCGTTCATATCGCCTACTTCCAGTGAAACTTCCCATAAAAAATTGGTATCGGAGCCAAATTGGGGTCTTGTTTTCTTTTGAATCTATTTATTGTTTCAATTTGGTTTCTATTTTAATTCTTCACTTGAACCTAATCTTAATTCACCCTTTACCTCTTTTGGTTTTTTAATTTAAGTCATTGTAACCTCAATAATTATTCAAATTCTGAAGCCTAATTGGATAATCATGCATACCCATTGATATTGACCATTTTTTTGGAACTGTATGCTTATTATTGTCCAAAAAAACCAAGTATCTAATATTTTGACTAAACATGTCCACAATTTGGTTTAGAATTGAAAAATTTGACATTGATAATGACATCAATATGTAGAGAATCATGATGATAGCCTTACTGGTTCAATAAGGATTATTTGATTCTATTTTTGGGCCTAAGAAAACTAATATTACTATTTGTGAAACTAAAAAGTTCTATACTATTTATCAAGATGTATCCCCTAATTTTCTTGTTAAGGCACACAGTTCTCTACTTCTTTATTTAGGTGATAAAATCCTTAAGGAAGTTTCTTTTGAAACTATTACTATTGGTATATGTCTTAATTTATAGAAATTAGATATGAAAACATCACCTATTGGTAGGCTTTATAAGAAACACCAAATTTTTACGATTTAAGTAAATCTTGGTATTTCAATTAAATCCCATTTAGATGAATTTAATAAAGTCATGTTAGATCTATCCAACATAAATGAACCTATTGATGATAAAGTTCAAGCGATGATTCTTTTAATTTATTTAGATAATTCATAAAATACATTAGTATAAAGAATGATGTATGGTCATGACTCATTAACCCTATAACTGGTTAAATCATCCTAGATCTCTAAGGAAATACATTCAAAAACTATAATTAAAGGTGATGTAGAGAGTATTTTTACAAAAGGTAGAACATAGTCTAGGGGTAAAAAGAAAGAGGTTAGTCAGGATAAAAACAAGAATATTAGACTACCCAAGACTAGGTCTAAGTCTAGGGAAAGGAAAATTGTTTTCTTCCAATGTGGTAAGCCCTAGATCACTAAACCTGAGTGTAGAAATCTAAAAAATGACCTTAAGAATAAAAAACCAACCAATGACTCCCTTTTAGTGGATTTTGGTTATGAAACGACTAATGTATTGAATATATCCAACCATGAACTCACCCATTTCTGGGTCTTAGATTCAAGATTCTCATTCTATATGTGTCCTTTTATGGAGTCTTTCATTGAGTTGGTAGAAAGAGTAGAAGGAGATGTACTTTTAGGAAAGAATAAGAGGTGTCAAGTGAAAGGAAGAGGTTTTGTTTTTATGGAACAAGATGAACACTCTATCATTACTTTGATAGATATTAGGGGGGTTCTTGAACTACATTGAAACCTAATATCCTTAGGAATTCTAGATCAAAATGGGCTCACTTTTAGGCCCGAATCTATTTCCCTTCAAATTTACAAAGTCTCTATAACTATCATTATGGGTTCCCCTATTAATGGGATGTATGTTTTGAATGGAAAGACCCATTCAAGGTAGTTGGGTAGTGTGTATTCAAAAAATATTGATAACACATTTTTATAGAATATGAGATTAGGGAATGTAACCTATAAAGGTCTAGAGAAACTTAATAAATAAAATATGTTTAATGAAATTACAACAATTAACCTTCCCTTTTGTGAATATTGTGTAATGGATATAGCTAAGATAGTCAGTTTAAATAGGTCTACTTTTAAATCTAGTTTCCCTTTAGAATACATACATTCATATTTATGGGTATCATCTAGAACTACCTCCCATGGTAGAGGCTCTTATTTTATTACCTTTATTGATGAATTCTTTATAAAGGTTTGGATTTACGTTCTTAATAAAAAATATGATGTTTTTAGAACTTTTAAAACCTAAAAATGCCATGTTGAAAATCATACTAGAAATAAAATTAAAACAATGGGATATGAAAATGGCTTAGAATACTCTCTACTAAATTTATATAATTCTTTCAAACTAAGGGAACTAAAAGGCACAATAATGTTAGCAAAAATACCCAACAAAATGGTCTTCTGAGAGACTAAATATGATTATTCTTGAGAGATTCATAAGCATTCTAGAATGCTCAAGTCTCAATTATTTTTTTGGGTATAGGTTTATATTATGGTAGTGTATCTAATAAATATATTTCCACCCTCAATAAATCACTTAAAATCCTCATAAGAACTTTGAAATAATAAACCACCCTATTATAATCACCTAAGAGTATTTGGACACACTACATATGTACATGTCAATATCGATAAGCTGGAACTTAGTATTATTAAATGTATTTTTATGGGATATCCTAAGGGTTTTAGAGGTTATAATTTTTTTGATAAAATGAGGTACAAAAAATGTATAATTAGTAGAGATGAGGTGTTTTATAAATCTTATTCCCCTAAAACCAAATGTGTTACACATAACAATAATGAAACAACCAATGATGTTCCTATTAAAACTTAGAAATTAAGCTAGTTTGAGGATACTACAAAGCCTCTTTCACCTGATCCTCAACCTGTAACTTGAATTGAATTAAGCTCTAGTTTTGATTTTGATTTAGATACTAAACCTCCTACAAATAATATAGATTATCTTTTGAATCATGATAGATTTAGGATAGTCCCTAGAAAAATGACCATCTTAGCCAATATGATATGGCTTCTTATGACTTTCATGTTTCTCAGGATATTATTGACGATGATTGTAACAACCCCAACTCCAGTAGCTTAGAGTTGGTGGTTATTTTTTAAAATGGAATAGATACAAGAGATCAAATCACCAAGGTTAGATCAGTTTAGTAGTCTTGAGGAACTATATACATACCTGGTTCCCATATTACATTGGTAATTAATCAAAGAACATAATAAAGGAAAATAAAATGCTTCCTTGAAACTTCTTCAAAGATTTTATCTTTATAACCTGAGGAATGAAAACAAATAAAAGGGTGAGCTCAAATACTTAGTAAGGGTTACATATAATAGAAACATGAATCAATAATAAGTGAATCAATAAAGAACAATCAATATGGAAAAGTAAATAACTAAAAATCACATTCTATTTAATAAATAAATTTACAATGAAAATGTATCCATAGATTTTTTTTATATTGAAAATCTCATGGATAGTAATAACTGTATTATGAATGAAGGAAATGATTAATTATTAGATATCATGTATCTATCACAAGAACCATTATTGTCAATACCTTTTAAAAGTTGGTTTAAGTATATGGGTAGAAACCCATTTGATTCTGATTGGAAACAAATGTGAATAGTTTTTCATCGATTGTTTTGTCTCATGAGACCTGTCGATGCATCGAGGTGCTATCTATAACTAGATCCCACCCATCACTGCAAGTCAAAAAAATTATTCATACATAGATTTAATTCATGAACAATATTCCTTATCAAAATATCCATATTGAGTAGAGGATACATATTTATCAATATATCCCTAGTTAAAAAAACATTCAGAGTAAACACCATTTGTGAAAATGGTCTATGACTAAGATAATAATGATATCCATGATATAATAAATATGAATATTTAATGAAATATTCAATGAATTATGATCATAATAAAAAAAATTATACATACACCACACACAAGAAATACGTGGTGAATAAGTCATATCTCATAGAAATAAAAGTGAGATGAGAAACCCCTTACAAAGATCGTATCATTGGAGTGAGGATAAATTAATGAAATAATTATGTGTGACAAATTTAAGTCAACATAATAAAATTGAAATATAGTATATAAAAATAAAAGGTAATTTCACACATATTCTTGGAATAACATAACCAATTACATAGAATTTTAACCTAATGAATGGAAATTGAGTTAAGAAATCCCTTAACTTTTGTCTGAAAGTGTTTTTCACTTGTACTTAATGTTCTGGATAATCAAATTAAATTTATTAATTACTTAATTCATAACCTATTTAACGTATATTTGATTTATTATAATTTTATCAATTTTATTCAAGGCAATTCCGATGAGTTATAATGTTTCTTTTCATTATTCTAGGAGTGTTTGTTTCATGGTTCTATGGTCCGTTCCATTGTATATAATTATGATAGTTCTTGTCAAATGGAAGAAAAACACGAGAAGTGAAATGATTTATAATTAATAAACTTCCATAAGTTTAAATTGTATCATATATCATTTGGTTATATAGTATTGATAAAACACAATTTTATTGAATATTTGATTAATAATAAATGAAATAATTTCCCCACATTATGTTAAATATGATTATTTATAAAATATTTGGGATAATATCATTTATTTAAAAATTTGATGAAAATTTCTATTTTAACCTTTAAAGTGCACTGTAGTATTCCGAAGATAAATATTTTTATGTGTATTATTTGAAATTTATTTTTTGTAAAAATTTTCTTCACTCAATGGTATGCAAATTTTATTCAGGACATTGAAGCTAAATCATGCATTTGATTGGACTAAATGAGCAATGAAGTCAAAGGTGGGATGGACATGCTAGATTGGACATCACTTTAGTATTTGGGCCATAACTTCTTAATAATTACTTGGATTGTGACCAAATTTGGGGGGAATATCTATAAACCTTTTAAAAAAAAATAATCCTCATAGAATGAGATCTGGTTCATGTGTTTTTGTGGTCAAACAGGTGGTTAAATTTTGATTAATTTATTTGGGTGAATTTCCCAATTCACACTTGAAACCTCTTAAAACCTAGCCTCACCTCCACTCCATAAATTAGTTTTTTTATAATTTTAATGGGTTGGTAAGTCTATTAGGATATTTATATCATAGGATAAGTGGTTAAATACTATTTAAATTCACAATTGGAGGAGGGAAGCTACGAAGCTATGATCTCCTCCAAAATGCTATTCTTTTCCTATTCTTTGTTGTAATGTTTTTGTTCTTTCAATAAACTTGTTGACTAAATGTCCCGAAGGCCTTTTTTTATTATTTTGATAATCCACCTTTAAAGGGGTGAGGTGGAACCCTTATAAGGCCCGAAGTCCTAGAGACAATTACATGACCTGCAGGTCTTAGAGGAAATCACCCAGACAAGACAACTTAGAACTACTCCTCCTCAGAACATGTCTTGATATTAGCACTCCCCCTTTGCAAGGATGGTCGGCTAGCTATCCTGTGCAAAGATGCATAGGCTCGATACTGATAGAAATTCCATCCCCACTCATTCTTCCAAATCTGGTGAGCTTTGCTATGGTGAATGTGCTTGCTCTGATCCTCATCTGGAGTCTTGTCCCTTATTGTCTGACTGATACATCTGAATCTTCATGTGGCCCGAAGGCCTTAAGGTGGCCTGAAGGCCTTGAGAGACAACTGGCCCGAAGGCCTTGGGTGTCCTGAAAGAATTGCAGGACCTGAGGACCAAACCGGTGGCCCAGTAGCCCAGATGGATGAATAGTTCCAGCTGCTACAATACCGAACAGTGTCTGCCACAATACTACTATAGTGCCTGCTACATTACTACTACAGTTCCCACTATAGTACTGCTACAGTACCTAGAAATATGTCTCTACCCAGATTTGATCTCAGTTCTCTTGGATGCACTTGCCGAGTCCTCACCAATTGGGCTGAGGCTCTTGTGCCTTTCAATAAACTTATTAGTTTGCCTTCCATTTATTATATTTTTATCAATTTTATTCTTATTTAATTCAATTATTTGGGATATAAATAAATATAAGATACAAGATTGGGTGTTTCTCATTCAATCCATTGCTTATGAAAAACGTCTCCATAATGACAACTCCGCCCATGGAAGAGTGGTTTTCTTATTAATCGATCTACCTCTTACCTTATTCATTCATTTATTTTGAATCAATGCAATAATTTAATGAAATTAACATGATATATTAATTTATTTTTTAATTTAAATTAAACTAACCAAGCAATTGAACAATTAACACAAAACACATGATTTCGATAATTGTATGAATTCTGAGAGCACGAACTTAATTATAAATACAAAACCACACATGATCAATTTTTAGAATTCAAATATAATCACTAAACTCAATTAATACTCACTCCTATAGTGTAAAGTTTCCATAATTTACCATTGACTATAATCTATCTTTAGAACATTAATCAAAGTTGGGTGATGCAATTTCATGTTCCGAAGCTAGCCTAGGATTAAATTCATTTAATATTTTTGGTTAAGTTAATTCTTGTAGGATTCGAGGATTAAAAAAATTAGGGGATCATAATTAAGTGGATATTTCTTTAAATTATAATGATTAATTTTCGTTTTCTCAGTCACATTAAAAAAATACAATCTTCTTCTAGTATACTTCATATTCTTCTTTTATAAATATTTAACAAACCCCCATCCTTCTGATTTGTTTATTTTATTTTCAAAATACCTTTAATATGTTATTTTAAATTACTTTCCCTTCTGAGAGATGACCTTGGTCATCCACTACTGCACCTAAATAAACTGAATCCAAACATCATTTGAGAGTACCCAGAAAAATGCCTTTCAAATTGGCACCATTTCTAGAGAGGAAAGTAATTGTTACGAACACTTATAGTTTTTTTTTCATTTTTTTCTCTGATTCTCTTATTTCTTCCTTATTCCTTATTCATTCTTTACGAAATTTGGATTTTTCTTCTTCTTTTGTTTTATTCTTCTTTTTTTTGACCATCAACTCAAAATTCTCATATAATGGCCAAAATTTATTCCTTTCATTTTTATTTGATTTATCACATGAACTAATCCCAAGTATCTTTTATATCTTGAACCTAATATTGAGCGTAGCCTTCGATCTCAAATTAGACAATCTTAGTCTATAGAAATTTTAAACATTCAACCTGTTGAAGAATTCATTCATCTTAGGAACTGTAAAATTGAAAAAACTTCTGAATCAATCATAAAATAAAAAATAATGGATGAAAAAATAGAAAATAACTTAATAGAACCATTCTATAATTGGCTTCACCAGAAATTAACTGTCAACCAAATTTTATTTCATACCCAAATCTCGAATCATACTTTGAATTGAAATCTGGTTTAATTCAACTTCTTCGAAATTTTCATGTCTTATCTTGTGAGAATCCAAACAAAAATTTAAAATAATTTAATGTGGTTTTCTCAACCATTAAACCAAGAAATGTATCTGAAGATCAAATAAAACTAAGAGTATTCCCATTCTCACTTAGTGGAACCACAAAATACTGGATGAATTATTTACAACATAAAGATGTAACATGTTGGAATGATTTTAAATGTATTTTATTTCAATGATTTTTTATAGCATCGAGGACTACCTCCATTCGCAAGGAGTTCTCAGGGACCAAGCAAGCACAAGTGAAGTCAATGTATGAGTATTAGGAGTGATTCAAGAAGGTGTGTGCAAGATTTACACATCACGAAATCACTGAGAAACTCATCATCCAGTACATATATGAATTACTCACACCTATGGAGGGAATCATGGTTGATTCCATGGATAGAGGAGCATTGGTGGAAAAAACACCAGCATCTACACATGCATTGATCGACAAGATGGCACAAAAATCCCGATAATTTGGAAATCTAGGTACACCATGTGTTCAAGGAGTACATTAGTTAAGTCCATATTTTATTTAAAGTAATTTAATTGATACCAAGTTGGAATATATTACCAATATATTGAGGTAGATTTATTTGGGTCAAAATACATCCCAACCCACTCCTATGAGACCCTGTGGAATTTTCACTAAAACAGACTGCTTCCCCCAATTACAAGAGATAGAGGATTGCGCAACAGTATTCCATGGGAGTCCATATTATTTTTAGAAACAACCACAACCCCAAAATAAGAATGATTAATTTTCTCCAATATAAAACTAGGGGTGGAAGGATCAATCAAACATGAGGTATGGATCTGAAAAATAACAAATGCCCCATTTTCAACAAAAATTTTAGTAGCCTCTACCTTACCAATAGGTTTTCCAACAACCCGAAAAGAGATTTGAATCCCAAGAATCAACAAGTCAACAACAATGTAATCCCCCACCCAAGGTAGATTCCAACACTGATGAAATTTTGAAACAAATTTTTATTAATAAACAGAATGAGATTAAGAGTCATAGTTCTGAGTTGAGGGAGTTGAAGAAAAAAATGAGCCAGATTGCCACCAACCTCCATGAAATGGAAAGTAAGAACTCTAAGAATATTCATTCTTAACCCACTCCAAATACTATGTGAAATTTTAGTTCCATCACCTTGAGAAGTGGGAAGAAAACAACAGATACATCTACACATACCTTTATATCAGGATTCATCTCAACTTCGGAGAAGCCCCATTAAAGACCAGCTAATGAGCAGCTTAAGGAGAAAGAAAAAGGTAAGAAAAAATTGATGATTTTCCTATTGAACCCCTTATCTTTCCAAATAGAGTTGTATAAACCAAGAATATGGATGAAGAGGTGATGGAAAAATAGGTTTTGGATAAATTTAAGCGTGTTGAGATCAACACCCCTTTACTTAAATCAATTTAGAAAATAAAAATGTATGCTAAATTATTAAAATAGCTTTGTACCAATTAAAGAGGGATAAAGGGAAATGAGAGGATCAATCTTGGAAGGAATGTGTCAGAACTCATTATACCAACTAAAGTAATGCCAACAAAGTGAAAGGATCTGGGTACATTCACCATAACATGCACCATATGGGAGTTACTTTTTTATGATGCTTTATGTGATTTAGGTGCTTCTATAAATGTGATGCCTCACTCTGAATTCTATTATTTATAGGTTGTTGAGTTGGATCTGACAAGGGTAGTGGTGCAGTTGGAGAATAGAGCTACAACATATCCAGCAGGAGTCCTTGAGGATGTACTTGTTCTGGTAAGAGACCTGATCTTTCTAGTAAATTTCTATGTGATTAACATGGAGGAAAATCAGGTAAATTCTTGTGCTCCTATTATCTTAGGTTGAAACTTCCTCAAAACTATAAAAAATATCATAAATTTCCATGAGGTTACAATTTTGATGGAGTTTGGAGATGAAGTTGTGATATTTAATGTTATGGATTTCATGAAGTACCCCTTGTCACGAACCGAATCTGGTCGCCACCAAAACTGGCACCAAACCTAGCCTGTGACATGACCCGAAGGGAATTCCCTATCCCCACGGGCTGGCACAAGTGCCCGGGTATCATTTATTTTTTTTGGGAACGATTTACCCAAATATGAAGGCATAAAACATAAAAAACAATCAATAAACTGAATCTGAAAAATGTAAACCAAAATATGTTTAAAAAAAAACCAGAACTGAATACATATTTTTAAAGACACTACAAGTGGTCTAAAAACAAATAATGACAACATAAATAAATCCCCATGGACTCCACATGATAATGGGGTCATCACCCGCAAGCCTTCTCCGTAACTCCGCCCCAACGATGAGGACTAACACCCTGAACCACCATCACCCTTAGCCTTTCCTTTACCTGAGTCAAGCATAAGAAGGTCTACTTACACCCAAGGGGTGTAAGTAGGGTGTGAGCCTATGCCCAATAGGATACCACCAGATGATTACAAATAGCATTCAATACAATGTGAACAAAACAAGCAATTTTAATACACAAGGTGAAATAGTGTTAAAATTCAAAGAAATGCAACTTCCAAATGAAAATAGTTTTCAATCCAAGAATTCCAGCATGTTAACACATTAAATAGACATGTGATCTACTGTAAATTACTTCCAAAACACCCCACAACAAGGGTAAATACCACAAATCCAATGAGCATCGAAATCAGGAACACCCCTAAGCACTAGGTTGTCTCGGGCCCTATGTACCTCGTACCTCAGTGTAGAGTAACCATAGAAAAATCCGTTCTCATGCACGATCCACTAGTATGGAACATACCGATAACCTAGTGGTCCCAAATCATCATCCACATATTTTATTTATAGTTGTCGTTATCCAAATGCTAAGTGGAACAGGGACAAAACCCATCCGATCCACTAGCCGTACTAGTACAAATCCGCCCCACCTAGGTACCCGAGATTCCCCCTTTGTGGTCAAACAATTTCAGAAAACAACACACATCATTTTGCATATAAAATGTCACTACTGGTCACAAACAAATATTACAGTAGCTACACACATTTTATACAATTTAAAACACACAATAAAATAATTTTATTTTCAATAAAACAACCTCTCAAAACATCACATTGTTTTGCACCCAAAGCTCTTTAAGGTATCCACTTTGCACACAATGTGAACACTTTTAAGTAATTAAAACAAAATTTCAGTTCAATAACCTATAATGAAACCAACAATTCAGTTATGGGGCATCCCAATGTGAACCAAGAAGTTATATCTTTTAAAAACCATCATTTTCACACAAACATGGCACTTAAAGCCCATTTGCTTCCCAAACACCATTTAAGAAACATTTCACAGCAACAAAAAAAAAGAATAAACATTAAAAACATGATTTTCAGTCATAATACAGTTCAATAAAATCAACTATGTAATTATAGGTCATCCCAAAATGAACCAATGAAAGATTTGAATGAAAAACCCCCAATTTCACCAAAAATTGGAACTTAAAATTCATTTTCATTATAAATGCAACTAAAAACAAATTTGATAGAAACATTAAAGAGAAATAAACATTATGTTACCATGAACACAACAATATAATTCACAAAAATTGCACACAAAATGGAATCACCTACCAAAACCAAGGAAACCCTTGAACCCTTTGTGCGAAAACTCAAACGCACCACCGCCGCACCTCAAGGAAGGTAAACCAGACCTAAAACCAGAATTTCAGACCATGAAACACAAGATAAAACCCTAATTTTTAAACCCTAATCCATGGACATTAGAAACCTCAATTTTAAGGGAGTAAACCCTAAGTAAATTGGATGTAACCCTAAACAAATTGAAAGAAGAAAGAAGGAGAACAACTTACTTAAAATATCTTGTAGAAATCTCCCCCAAAAATACCAGTATCTGATTTTAAAAATACTCAAACATTTAAGGGAGGTTCGAAAAAGGATATGGAGATCATTTAGTAATTTGAATGTGGGAAAAAGAGTAAAAATTGAGAGAGATATGAAGGAATGAACTTACCTCTTCAAATATGGACGATTTGAGGAATCCTATGAATTTTGGAACCAAATCGCGATTAACCAAAGATCCAAAGAGGGGGTAGAGAGAAGGGTCGCGTGGATGGGTTCAGTGAGCTTGGACTCCACTTGGAATAACCGAAAAATCCCAAAAAATGAATAATATATAACATAATCAAAATTTATTTTTAAAGAAGGAATTGGGCTTTCGGGCAGGCCCAACCCCTTAGTTAAAAACCCAAATAAACCCTGGTAATGGATTTCTAAAAGCTCCAAATTACCTTTTTGGTGTTAATAGGTTAGGGGAGGTCAAGTAGGAATTTGAAGGGATGAAAAATGTTGAAAAATGAAAAAGTTATAGAAGATACAAAATTTATTTTTTAATATGAAATTGGGCTCACGGTTTGGCCCAATTCATGAATACTCATCTATTCCTCCCTAGAACCTAGGTAAACCCCCAAAACAAAGCAAGGATGTAAATTAAATGAAAAAATACCTTTAAAATATGTCATGTATGTGACAATTATCCCCACCATAAAGTATTCCGACCTTGGAATGCCACAACAACCCCAGATGCAAAAGCAAAGCGCAAACAATAGACCAAGACAGACTTCCTTGCCACGTTTTCACCCACTTCAAAAAGGAAAAACATCTCCAGTTGATCAAATGAAGGAAGATAATACTCTCACCAACCAAAAAGTAACCCACTTACATTAAATTATGAAAAACATTAAAAACACATCCCAAAACAAAACACCTCAAACACTACAAGACGACGCTCAAGCAATCCACTTGAAACGAACAATGAACTCGAATAATGCTACCACAACATTACGTAAACAAAACCATTGGGTGTTCTCCAACACAAAAATTACCCAAGTAACAAATTTGTGGATAGATAGACCTTAACTATACTACCTCCTAAGTAGAATACACCAAGGAGAAAACTGAGTCACTAGTACGGGGTGACCCAATCTGGACATCCCACCACCAGGGACAACTCAATTTTCTTAGATAGAATAAGGATAACAATTGGGGAAGTAACGAACGGTCTCCCCATCATAAGGGTTAAACTAAAATTATTACTTTTCCAAGAGAACATACATGATACCCATGATGGGTCTCCCCACCATAATAATGAACACAACTTTCCTTAAGACAAAATCAAGACACCAATAGGGGGCCTCAAACAGAATTCCCAGCATTAGGGGTAGATTAATATCAGAATTCTTCCAATGAAACTTAAATGAGTCCCATTGTGGGTATACCCCAAAAAACCCAACCATATTAACTAAATAGTATTGTATAACAAAAAAAAAACAACAGAATTTTAAGGAGCTGGCATGGCCGCACGGTTGGTTCACACGGTTTGGGAAACCGCGAGTTAACTGTGCGGATCATTCTGTCCAAAGAGGAAACTTCACACAGTTTTCTTTTCCAAGGATCATGGACGTCCAGAGACCATGCGGTAGATACTATCTCTTATCACATGGTCCCCTAGGTTGGCACACAATTACTGCTAATCATGCACAAACTATGCACTTCAACCTGCCTAACCCAAATTTTAACCTTTTCTCCAAAAACACAAGGGAACCCAAAGGGGAAAAAATCAACTCAGGGTATGACATGGGAACAAGGTACTCACACCTCTTTCCACAAAATGTGAGAAATTGGAACAAGACGACGACACCAGAGGTTTAAACTATTCCTATCTTTCATATTGAGGATATGACCTTGACAAAATGTTTGAATGATTCTAGGATTTCCTCTAACTACGTGCCAGCTTCTCTCCGGGGCCTATGGCTGGAGCTCAATGGATTGAAGCATCTTCGGCCTCGCAGTTAGGATTTGGAAACCCCTAAACTAAACATCTTCTTTCAGTGCCAAAAACAATTATACTGTAATCTCATATGGTCTCATTGAGACATGACACACTTCAAACCCGTTTTTCCACAACCCATCATTTTACCAAAACAAGAACTTAGAGGATGCACACACATCGCCCCTTTTTTTCTTCGTATTATAAACAACGGAATGAAAGGACATATAGAAACACATTCCTCTAGAACATAAGATTTATAATTCCCTATAGGGAGACACACATCCAACAAAATAGATACTCTCATAAGATTGCACAATCTTCACCCTTATAGTCAAATAAACACATGACATCGCAAGGCATCACTTAACATGACCATTGTGGATAAAATAAAACACGAGGAGAGGGACCTTGTACAGAGTCCCAAACAGCACATGATTCCAGCAAGTGTCCATAATAGCCACTCTTGGCCAGATCTTGCACACTAGTGGCCTAACATGAACTCTTGCTTCAATGATACTGACGAAAGACCCAGAGGCACTTTAAGACATCATTCTACAATGACAACCTTGAACTTCATTGACCTTCAACAACTTAGGGAACATAAGAAACTAAGTTCTATTTCAACCTCCCACAAACACTCTCCCACTATAGGGGAATCCACATAATTGAAAAGGAAGAGGGGTAAACTCAATCTCCAATCCTCAAGAAAAAAGTCCTTATGTTGATCAACTGGAGGATCATCCAATGGTGAATCACCCTAGGACAAACATGAATCATACATTAAAACTTTATGGGGGCATACCCTAGCCTACAAGAAAACCCATGGACCCAACCGATCTGGTCATTTGGTCACAAAAGACCACAAACCTAAACTGAACACATGATGGGAGCCACCACATTGGCCTCCCAAACTTTTCCTCAAAAGAGACCACTGACCAACACTTCATTCCAAATTATCAATGAAACACCAAACCAAAACATCGTTCAAACAAGAGGGGTTATTGAACTCGAAACATCCCACGATAATAATCCTGAAAACACATAATCCATACCTCCCAACCATACATTATCAAAACACAACACTTTCCTTCAAAAAAATTATTTAAAAAAAACAGTGTTGGTGGGTTGCGCATTTACCAATGGTATCTCATGAGCCTCACACATGCATGTTTACATGACACACTAAGAACCCACCTCATATCCATCCATATTCCCAAATAAACCTATGCATTTGGTCACCCTTGAGAGCACCAATTACCAAAAATCAAACCTTTCCTCTTTTTAAAATCAAAACATTTAACCACACTTTACCTTTCTAAAAAACAATAACCATAATATCAAAACCCAATTTTTCATATCACAAAACAATTTACAAAAGAATATATAATTCAATAAAAGCACATATTCATGCCTTTCACAATTGTTTCAAAACATTTCAACCCATTTCAAAACAAATCTAATTTCATGAAATACACCATTTCATAAATCTCCATTTAATTAAGAACTCAACTCTTCTCATTTCAAGAAAAGGTTATAAAAGTTCACAAGTTTTTTTTTGTTCAGTAGTCACTAAAACCAAAATCCATCTTCAACCCCCACACAAAAATTCTAGAACACTTAATTCAATCCAAAACACTTTTCCACAGTTTAAAAAAAATTCCATTAGAAACAGATTTTCAAACCCCAATTAACATAGTTCATACTTTCAAAAGAGGTGTAAACACATAATTTACCCTTTTGAAATTATTCTGAAATTTCATTTATAGGCATTAAAAAAAACATAAAACCATATTCAATTTACTAGAAAATAACTTCACAAAAATTCACACTCCTTAAAGTGAAGTCATTTTTTTTGCTTAAAAAAAACCAAGTTTCCAATATTCCAAAACAAAGATACACAAGAAAATGTGAGAGGAAACTAGTTTCGGTGGGTGACTTGGACATATGGTTGGCAGCCATATTCCAATCACTTCACCATCACAGAGATTATTCTAGGGAAACATCCACGGCTCCACATGGGTTGCCAGGCCCTGCGAGCTTATTGAGATTATTCACCCAACTCTCTTTTCATTTCCCATAGTCATCATTAAAATAAGAAAACCAAAGGACTCAGATAAATCCATACTACCCATGGTGACTTGAATCCTGTCATTAGGTGTGCTGGCTAGGCACACTACCCATGACTGAAATTTCAAGTCCCAAAAATCCAAGCTCCAGACTATGCTGACTCTTCCCCAAATAACATGACCCAAGGAGCGAACCTGCTCCGATACCATTTTGTCACGAACCGAATCTGGTCACCGCCAAAACTACCACCAAACCTAGCCTGTGACATGACCTGAAGGGCATTCCATATCCCCACGGGCTGGTACAAGTGCCCGGGTATCATTTATTTTTTTTGGGAACGATTTACCCGAATATGAAGGCATAAAACATTAAAAACAATCAATAAACTGAATCTGAAAAATGTAAACGAAACTATGTTTAAAAAAAAACCAGTACTGAATACATATTTTTAAAGACACTAAAATTGGTCTAAAAACAAATAATGACAACATAAAGACATCCCCATGGACTCCACATGACAAGGGGGTCATCACCCGCAAGCCTTCTCCGTAACTCCGCCCCAACGATGGGGACTAACACCCTGAACCGCCATCACCCTTAGCCTTCCCTTTACCCGAGTCAAGCATAAGCAGGTCTACTTACACCCAAAGGGTGTAAGTAGGTTGTGAGCCTAAGCCCAATAGGATACCACCAGATGATTCCAAATAGCATGCAATACAATGTGAACAAAACAATCAATTTTAATACACAAGGTGAAATAGTGTTAAAATTCAAAGAAATACAACTTCCAAATGAAAATAGTTTTCAATCCAAGAATTCCAGAATTTTAAAACATTAAATAGACATGCGAGATACTGTAAATTACTTCCAAAACACCCCACAACAAGGGTAAATACCACAAATCCAATGAGCATCAAAATCGGGAACACCGCTAAGCACTAGGTTGTCTCGGGCCCTATGTACCTCATACCTCAGTGTAGAGTAACCATAGAAAAATCCATTCTCATGCACGATCCACTAGTATGGAACATACCCATAACCTAGTGGTCCCAAATCATCATCCACATATTTTAGTTAGAGTTGTCATTATCCAAATGCCAAGTGGAACAGGGACAAAACCCATCCGATCCACTAGCCGTACTAGTACAAATCCGCCCCACCCTGGTACCCAGGATTCCCATTTTGTGCTCAAACAATTTCAGCAAACAACACAAATCCTTTTGCATATAAAATTTCACTACTGGTCACAAACAAATATTACAGTAGCTACACACATTTTAAACAATTTAAAACACACAATAAAATAATTTTATTTTCAATAAAACAACCTCTCAAAACATCACATTGTTTTGCACCCAAAGCTCTTTAAGGTATCCACTTTTCACACAATGTGAACACTTGTAAGTAATTAAAACAAAATTTCAGTTCAATAACCTATAATGAAACCAACAATTCAGTTATGGGGCATCCCAATGTGAACCAATAAGTTATATCTTTTAAAAACCATCATTTTCACACAAACATGACAATTAAAGCCCATTTTCTTCCCAAACACCATTTAAGAAAACTTTCACAGCAACAACAAAAAAGAATAAAAATTAAAAACATGATTTTCAGTCATAATACAGTTCAATAAAATCAACTATGTAATTATAGGTCAACCCAAAATGAACCAATGAAAGATTTGAATGAAAAACCCCCAATTTCACCAAAAATTGGAACTTAAAATTCATTTTCATTATAAATGCAACTAAAATCAAATTTTACAGAAACATTAAAGGGAAATAAACATTAAGTTACCATTAACACAGCAAGCTAATTCACAAAAATTTCACACAAAATGGAATCACCTACCAAAACCAAGGAAACCCTTGAACCCTTTGTGCGAAAACTCAAACGCACCACCGCCGCACCTCAAGGAAGGTAAACCAGACCTAAAAACAGAATTTCAGACCATGAAACACAAGATAAAACCCTAATTTTTAAACCCTAATCCCTGGACATTAGAAAACTCAATTATAAGGGAATAAACCCTAAGTAAATTGGATGTAACCCTAAACAAATTGAAAGAATAAAGAAGGAGAACAACTTACTTAAAATATCTTGTAGAAATCTCCCCCAACAATACCAGTATCTGATTTTAAAAATACTCAAACCTTTAAGGGAGGTTCCAAAAAGGATATGGAGATCATTTAGTAATTTGAATGGGGAAAAAAGAGTAAAAATTGAGAGAGATATGAAGGAATGAACTTACCTCTTCAAATCTGGACGATTTGAGGAAGCCTATGAATTTTGGAACCAAATCGCGATTAACCAGAGCTCCAAAGAGGGGGTAGAGAGAAGGGTCGCGCGGATGGGTTCAGTGGGCTTGGACTCCACTTAGAATAACCAAAAAATCCCAAAAAAGGAATAAGATATAACATAATCAAAATTTATTTTTAAAGAAGGAATTGGGCTTTCGGGCAGGCCCAACCCCTTTGATAAAAACCCAAATAAACCCTGGTAATGGATTTCTAAAAGCTCCAAATTACCTTTGTGGTGTTAATAGGTTAGGGTAGGTGAATTAGGAATTTGAATGGATGAAAAACGTCGAAAAATGAAAATGTTATAGAAGATACAAAATTTATTTTTTAATCTGAAATTGGGCTCACGGTTTGGCCCAATTCATGAATACTCATCTATTCCTCCCTAAAACCTAGGTAAACCCCCAAAACAAATCAAGGATGTAAATTAAATGAAAAAATACCTTTAAAATATGTCATGGATGTGACACCCCTCATAGGACCATTATTTTTTTGTTATCTCCCATTTCGAACCATTAAGTAAAAACCACATGGAATTTTATTGTCCCATGCTTAGGGAGATTATGAGAATTGGTTTTAGTTTGATGTCTAAGAAAACTTCCACACCTATTTATAACGCAAAAACCACTCTTAGATTTGATTTCGAAATGGATTCATATTTTTATTTTGATCATGTTCACTCTGATTATGACTTGGATGTTGATTATGCTGCTGGATTTGATGCATTATTATCTGATTTTGATAATGTATATTCTAGTACTGATGTTCATTGTGTGAATATTTCAATTACTTCAATGCCTCCATCCATACAACACCCCCTTCATTGTAACTCAATCCATTTCCACTAAATATCAAATACTCATACTTATTAAGTTGTGATATATTAGCTATTTTCATTGCTAATAATATCCATTTTGAACATGTTAAAAAACATTTGAATCTTATGAGGGGGAAAATTAGGGTAATCAGGTGGAGCTTGGCTATCATATCAGGTATTAACCCCTCCATTTTCATGCATAGGATTCTTCTGGAGGATGGGGATAAACCGGTTAGGAAACCAAAAAGAAGACTCAATTCAACACTTATGAAAGTTATTAAAATAGAAGTTGATAAATTTATCGAGGCATGTATAATTTATCCCATTTCAGATTCCTAGTGGTTGAGTCCTATTCAGGTTGTGCCTAAGAAAAGAAGTGTTACTATTTTTAGAAATGAGAGAGAGGATTTATTTCCAATGAAGTTATAAAAAAGTTTGCATGTGTGTATTGATTAAATGAAACTAAATCAATCCACTTACAAGGAACATTTCCCCTCCCACTTATTAATCAAATGCTTGAGAGACCAGAGGGTAAGACACATTATTGTTTCTTGGATGAATTTTGTGTATATTTTTAGGTTCCTATATCCCTGGAGGATTAGGGGAAATCAACATTCACTTGTCCATTCGACACATTTTCCTACCATAGGATTCTATTTAGACTATGCAATTCCCCAAGTACCTTCCAGAGATGCATGGTGAGTATTTTTTCTAACTTCATTGAGACCTGAATGGAGGTATTTGTGGATGAATTTACAGTGTATGGATCTTTATTTATTGATTGTATCTCTAGTTTGGGAAAGGTGTTGAATCATTGTATTGATAAGAATTTGGTCTTGAACTTTGAAAATTTTAATTTCATGGTTGAGAATTGGACTGTATTAGGGCATGTAGTGTCAAAACATGGGATAAAGTTTGATATATCTAACGTAGATATTATTTTATCCATACCCTATCCTTAATGTGTGCATGATGTTAGATCTTTCCTAAGGAATACATGAGTTTGTCAGTGTTTCATCAAATATTTTAGCAAGATTTCTCTTCTTATGTCGCGATTACTTTAAAAGGACTTTGATTTTGTGTTTGATGATTCTTTTATAAATTACTTTGATGATCTAAATAAAAATTTGACCACTCCACTAATCATACAACCTCCAAGGTGGGACATTCCATTTGAACTTATGTGTTACACATCCAAATTCATGGTTGGATATGTCCTATCTCAGAGGATGTAAGGGAGGTCCCATGTGATTTATTATGCATCGAGGATATTGGATTCAACCCAATAAAACTACAAAACCACATAAAATGAGTTTCTTTACATCATATTTTATTTAGATAAATTCTGTTCATATTTTTTGGTCTTTAATGTAGTTGTTTTTTCTAACCTTGCAGCTCTGCAATATATCTTGAAGAATCCAGATGCAAAGCCTAGACTCATCCGATGGATGTTCCTTATTCAAGAATTCGATATTGAGATAGAGGAAAAGAAGTATTTAGAAAAATTTGTGGTAGAAAACATGAGTAGTATTACTCACACACTAGAGGATGAAACCTTGGACCAAGTACCACTTCAGGACACTTTCACTAATTAACATCTTTATGCACTCTCAGGTACACATCATTGGTATGCTAATTTAGTTAACTACCTTGTTACCTATGAAATTCCTATAAATTTAAAGAAACATCAAGTATGAAAATTAAATATTGAGTCTAGGTTTTATTATTGGGATGATCCCTACCTCTAGTGCATGTGTAGTGATCAAGTTAATAGGAGGTGTGTTCTTGATCATGAGTTTGATTCTGTTCTGCATTTTTTCCATACAATTTTATGTGGAGGACACTTTGGACCCCAATGTACAATTAGGAAATTCTTAGACTCCGGATTATATTGTCCTACCTTATCCAATGATTTTCATTTGTTTTGTAAGTTAATCTCACGATGCCAACACACCAGAAATATTTATAGAATACATGAGATTCCTTAACAACCCATATTATTTTGTGAGATTTTTTATGTATGAGGAATTTATTTTAGGAGTGATTTTCCTAGTCATTTTTAGTTTTTATATATTTTGGTTATTATTTATTATGTTAGAAAATGGATGGGGCCCAAGGCCACCAGGACTGATGATTATCACGTTGTTGTGGACCTTTTCAATACTCAATTTTTTTTACAGGTTTGGGGCACCAAAGGCCATCATCAGTGACCAAGGGACACACTTTTGTAATCATAATTTGGATTCCCTACTTCAGAAGTAATGGGTGACACACAAAACATGAACAACATACCGTCCCAAAAAAATGGCTAGGCTGAGGTTTGAAATTGAGATTTGAAACAAATTTTGGAGAAAACTGTGCAACCAAATATAAAGGATTGTAAAAATAGATTCACTGTGGGATTATAGGACAACATAAAATACCCCCATAGATATGTCCCCATTTTGGATTATTTTTGGGAAATTTTGTCATCTCCCCGTGGAAGTCGAGCATCAAGCTTATTGGGTTATAAATAAATGAAACATGGATTTGGACCAAGATAGAATTCAAATGAAGCTACAAATTAAAGAGCTTGAGGAGATTCAATTGTCATCGTATGAGAAATCAAGGCTTTACAAGGAAAATCAAAAGCATCTCCTGATAGAATGACCTAAAAAAGGGAGTTTCATGTTGGAGATAAAGTGATTATCTATAGCTCATGACTAAAGCTGATACTTGTTTAATTTCATTCAAGATGGTTAGGTCCTTATGTTGTATCTAATGATTTTACTTATCAAATAGTGAAGATCACGCAAGAGGACACAAGAAGGATCTTTACAGTCAATGGGAAACATTTGAAGAAATAAATTGAGGGACTTCCTATCGATTTAGTTGATTTTATCACACTACATGACCCCATAATCACTTGAAAATATCAGACTGTTCTTAACCCTTTCAATTTTATATTACTTGTCCTATTTAAAATTATATATTTCATGTGCACATATCATATAATAGGTTCACATTTAGGACAATGTAATATTTTAAGTATGGGGGAGGGGACAACATTTTGGGGTAGATATTTAGGATTTTCATTTGTGTGTTTTGTGTGTGTTTTGTATTAAGTTTTTGTAAATTTTTTCAAAAAAAAAACAAAAAAAAACATATCATGTAACATCATCATTTACATATGTAACATATAGAAAATGCATGTTTAAAAAATTCATTTCTAGCATGATAATAATGTCAAAGATTTTATTATTAAGGGTTGATTGTTATAAAACTGTAAGTTGTGGATGATATTATTGTTTGTGTAATTATAAAACCTTTTAGATTATGACAACATTCTTTGTGATATTTGATCATGGTAAATTGTTTCATTGATTTCTCCACAAAAACTTTTCACACAACCAAGACATAAGAAATTTTTCCTACGCAATTGAAGTTATTGCC
Organism: Viscum album; assembly: GCA_963277665.1. NCBI lineage: Eukaryota > Viridiplantae > Streptophyta > Magnoliopsida > Santalales > Viscaceae > Viscum > Viscum album. Next base: position 1,761,862,432 of record OY728135.1, read on the forward strand.
AAGTTAAGTAAAAAACTCATCCTTTATCAATGGTTGGTTCATACATTTGTTTCTCTTCCGGTCATTTTCATCACTATAATGAATTTACCAATGCATGTGTACCTGATATATGGCAGTTATACACCATAAAAAAATCAAATTAAAAAATTATTAATAAATAGGGGAGTGATGAGATGTACACCACGTTGGGATATCTAGGTTGGGAGCTTAAGGTTTGACTTTTGGGAATGCTTAAGTGAGTGGGTCTTGAAATTTGATTGCAAAGGAATGTATAAAAGGTTTGGTGAATTAAAACAGGTAAGAAGATTTATTTTACTTGACCTGAATATACTAAATAAATGGTGGATATATGAAATTGAAATGGTTGGAACACACACACATTGAGAATTAATGGTATGGAAGAACAATGACTTGTTTCACTCCGATTAGTGATATTAATCTCAATGGATTTTGTTTTGACACATTTTTTGAGGAAATTACTTTAAAATTTATTGATATTTAGTCTTGAAGGGATTATTATTTTCCCTATATTACCACTGTGGATTGAGAAATACGATCATACATATCTTGTCACAATTTTTTGGAATACATATATGAGTTTTTGACTCAGAGTGAAAAAGTGTAAGTGTGGGGGAGTTGATAAAACAAAATTTTATTGAATATTTAATTGAAAATAAATGAAATAATGTGCCCAAATTATGTTTAATATGTTTATTTATAAAATATTTGGGATTGGATCATTCATTTGAAAATTTGATGAAAATTGCAGTTTTACCCTTTAAAGTGCATTGTTGTATTTTGGAGATAAATATTTTTATGTGTATTATTTCAACTTGAAATTTTGTAATAGTGTTAATAAATAAATGGGATAAAACTTTTATTCATGACATTGAATAAAAAAATAACTGTAAAGATCACACTGATAAAGGGGGGTACCGTTTATCAGTGCTAAACAGGCGCTGATAAAGGTATACTTTATCAGCGCTAAAAGAGAGCTGATAAAACAACCCTTTATCAGTGCTAAAAGAGCACTAATAAATGAGTGTTTTATCAGCGCTCCTTTAGCACTGATAAAGCGCTGATAAAGGTGTAGTTTATCAGCGCTTTTTTAGCACTGATAAAAGCACGATTTATCAGCGCTTTTTAGTGCTGATAAATGCCCTCTCTGCTGCTATGAAAAAATATGCAGCAGCACACCCGAACACCTGCAACATCTCAATAAGCAAATTAAAGCAAGTATACCCATAAAAAATTAACTCATAAATAAAATTCTAATTAGACCAAGTATACCCATACAACAAGTATACCCATACACCATTAACACATAATTCATAAGTTAATTAAGTACATAAAGAATTCAATTCAGAATTTAGGGGGTTGGGGGGTTGTTCAAGGGTTTGGGGTGGCTGTCCAAGGGGGGGTAGGGGGTGTCCAGGGGGCTTTCCAGGGGGTGGGCTGGTGTCCAAGGTGTCAGGGGGGGGGGCTTTACAGGGGGTGGGGGGGGGGGGGGTTTCCAGAGGGGTGGGGGGTGTCCAGGGGGTGGATTGGTGTCTAGGAGGGTGGGGGGCGGTCCAAGGGGTGGATTGGTGTCCGGGGGGGGGGGGGGATTTCTAGGGGGTGGGCTGGTTTCCAAGGTGCTGGGGGGGGGGGGGCTTTACAGGGGGTGGAGGGGTGTCCAGAGGGGTGGGGGGAGTCCTGGTGGTGGATTGGTGTCCAGGGGGGTGGGTGGGGGGAGGTCCAGGGGGTGGATTGGTGTCCGAGGGGGGGGGGGCTTTCCAAGGGGTGGGATGGTGTCCAATGTGTCAAAGGAGCTTTATAAGGGGTGGGGTGGGGGGTGTCCAGAAGATTGTGGGGTGGATTGGTGTCTAGGGGGGTGGGGAGAGGTCCAGGGGGTGGATTGGTGTCTGGGGGGGGGGGGCTTCCTAGGGGGGTGGGCTGGTGTCCAAGGTGTCGGGGGGATTTACAGGGGGTGGGGGGTGTCCGGGGGGTGGATTGGTGTCCAGGGGGGTGGGGGGAAGTCCAGGGGGTTGGTGGGGTTGACTCGTACACGTCACCAAGGACCCTTGGATCGTTCTTATAAAATATCAAGGCAATCTGACTGCGTTTGGTTGGATTTTCATTGGTCAGTTGTTGTTTTCAATTAAAATTGTGTCCATTTTAAACAAAAGAGAGACCCTTTGAGTGCTAGCGGCCACACTGTGCCTCGGATTGAGGCAGGGTTTACTCGTACACGTCACAAAGGACCCGTGGATCGTTCTCCTAAAGGATCCAGACAATCCAAATGCGTTTGGTCGGATTTTCATGGGTCAGTTGTTATTTTCAATTAAAATTGTGTCCATTTGAAACAAAAGAGAGACCCTTTGAGTGATAGCAGCCACACTGTGCCTCGGATTGAGGCGGGGATGACTCTTACACGTCTCAAAGGACCAATGGATTGTTCTCCTAAAGGATCAACACAATCTGAATGTGTTTGGTCGAATTTCTGCAGGTCATTTGTTGTTTTCACTTAAAATCGTGTCCATCTTAAACAAAATAGAGACCCTTTGAGTGGTACCAGCCAGACCGTGACTCAGATTGAGGATGGGTTGACTCTTACATATCAACAAGGACCCTTGGATCGTTCTTATAAAATATCAAGGCAATCTGAATGCGTTTGGTCAGATTTTCATAGGTCAGTTGTTGTTTTCAATTAAAATTGTGTCCATTTTAAACAAGAGAGACCCTTTGAGTGATAACGGTCACACCGTGCCTCGGATTGAGGCGGAGTTGCCTCATACACATCACTAAATACTTTTGGATAATTCTCCTAAAGGTCAACACAATCCTAATGCATTTGGTTGAATTTCCATAGGTCAGTTGTTGTTTTCACTTAAAAATCATGTCCATTTTAAACAAAATAGAGACCCTTTGAGTGGTACCGGCCACACCGTGCCTTAGATTGAGGCGGGGTTGACTCGTACACATCACAAAGGAACCTTTTATCGTTCTTATAAAAGATTAAGGCAATATGAATGTGTTTGGTTGGATTTTTGTAGGTCAGTTGTTGTTTTCAATTAAAATTGTGTCCATTTTAAACAAGAGAGACCCTTTGAGTGATAGCGGTCACACCGTGCCTCAGATTGAGGCGGGGTTGACTCATACACATCAAAAAAGACCCGTGTATTGTTCTCCTAAAGAATCAACACAATCCGAATGCTTTTGGTTGGATTTCTGTAGGTCAGTTGTTGTTTTCACTTAAAATCATGTCCATTTTAAACAAAATAGAGACCCTTTGAGTGGTACCGGCCACACCGTGCCTCATATTGAGGTGGGGTTGGCTCTTACACATCCCCAAGGACCCTTGGATCGTTATCCTAATGTAACAAGGCAATCCGAATTCGTTTGGTTGGATTCTCATAGGTCAGTTGTTGTTTTCACTTAAAATCGTATCCATTTTAAATAAAAGAGAGACCCTTTGAGTGATAGTGGTCACACCATGCCTCGCATTGAGGAAGGTTTGATTCTTACACGTCACCAAGGATCCTTGGATCGTTCTCCTAAAGGAACAACACAATCCGAATGTGTTTGGTCGGATTTACGTAGGTTAATTGTTGTTTTCACTTAAAATCGTGTCCATTTTAAACAAAAGAGAGACCCTTTGAGTGGTAGCGTTCACACCGTGCATCAGATTGAGGCGGGGTTGACTCTTACATGTCACAAAGGACCCTTGGATCACTCTACTAAAGGATCATCTTAATCCGAATGTGTTTGGTCGAATTTCTGTTGGTTAGTTGTTGTTATCACTTAAAATCGTGTCCATTTTAAACAAAATAGAGACCCTTTGAGTGGTACCGGCCACACCATGCCTCATATTGAGGAAAAGTTGACTCTTACACGTCACCAAGGATCCTTGTATCTTTATTATAAAATATCAAGGCAATCTGAATGCGTTTGGTCGGATTTTCGTAGGTTAGTTGTTGTTTTCAATTAAAATTTTGTCCATTTTAAACAAGAGAGACCCTTTGAGTGATAGCGGTCACACCATGACTCAGATTGAGGTGAGGTTGACTCATACACATTAAAAAGGAACCTTGTATCATTATCCTAAAGGATCAACACAATACGGATGCGTTTGGTAGGGTTTCCGTAGGTCAGTTGTTGTTTTCACTTAAAATCGTGTCCATTTTAAACAAAAGAGAGACCCTTTGAGTAGTACCGGCCACACCGTGCCTCGGATTGATGCGGGGTTGACTCTTAAATGTCACCAAGGACCCTTAAATCTTTATCCTAAAGGATCAAGGAAATCCGAATGCGTTTGGTCGGATTTCCGTAGGTTAGTTGTTGTTTTCACTTAAAATCGTGTCCATTTTAAACAAAAGAGAGACCCTTTGAGTGTTAGCGGTCACACCATGCCTTAGATTGAGGCGGAGTTGACTCTTACATGTCAAAAAGGACCCTTGGATCATTATACTAATGGATCAACACAATCTGTATGCGTTTGGTCACATTTACGTATGTCAATTGTTGTTTTCACTTAAAATCGTGTCCATTTTGAACAAAATAGAGACCCTTTGAGTGGTACCAGACACACCGTGCCTCAGATTGAGGTGGGGTTGACTCTTACACATCACCAAGGACCCTTTTATCATTATTATAAAAGATCAAGGAAATACGAATGCGTTTGGTTGGATTTTCGTAGGTCAGTTGTTGTTTTCAATTAAAATTATGTCCATTTTAAACAAGAGAGACCCTTTGAGTGATAGCGGTCACACCGTGCCTCATATTGAGGTGGGGTTGACTCATACATGTCACAAATGACCTGTGGATCGTTCTACTAAAGGATCAACATAATCCGAATGCGTTTTGTCAGATTTACGTAGTTCAGTTATTGTTTTCATTTAAAATCGTGTCCGTTTTAAACAAAAGATAGACCCTTTGAGTGGTACCGGCCACACCGTGCCTCGAAATGAGGCGGGGATGGCTCGTACATGTCACCAAGGACCCTTGGATCATTCTACTAAAGGATCAAGGCAATTCAAATGCAAAATTGGTTGAACAGTTAATTTATATTACATAAATTCAGTAATGATAAGATAATAACATGAGATAACAAGATCTATATTACAAACAAAATATAACCTGTTTACTGAACTCTCTTTCTTTTTTTCAAAGGTTGAAGGTATTTGACACCTCTATCGACTATCCAAATCTCTTCATTGCGGTATCCTCTAACATACAAAACATCATCTACATTGGGACCGCTCTGAAATGATTGCGATGTACCACTAAAAGGATTGTCCTCAACTGAATTTTCATCGGAACCTTCAGTAGTTTTGGACGATAACAGAACAATCGACCACTTTCAGTTTGCGGGATCTGGAACATAAAAAACTTGTACCGATTGTGATTCCATTATAATCTGTTCGTCTTTATACCCTTCTTTACTAAAATCAACTTTCACAAATCCCCATTCATCTATTTTAACACCACTGTTGTTATCAATCTATTTGCATTGAAAAATCGGCAATTGGAATGTCATATAATCCAACTCCCATATTATTTTGATAATGCCAAAGTATGGCATATTTTCATAAATTGGATTTCTGTCCTTACTACCAAAAACATGCATCGCTTCAGCAACTTGTGTAACTCCACTATTTTTCATGGTACTATCTTCATCATGATCATCTGTATAAAATGTATAAACATTAATTACATAACTTCTGTAAGATAATTCATACACACTTGGTCCAGCGGCTAGCCATCGAATTCATTCTGAAATTGAATTCGTATTTTCATCCAACTGCTTAAAAATATGTTCCTAAAACCATCCTATAAACTGGTGATTATGTGTATCTGATAACCATTTTTCAGCCCTTGATGGATTCAACTGCCTAAGAATTTCTTTGTGTGTTTCAATATATGGAGAAGACTCCCAATTGTTATGAAAAACATAAAGATGATCTTGCTCCCAATCTGTAATACTGATTGTCACAACTTCTCTTCCGGAAATTCCCTCACCCTCAATGCATCCAGTGTTACGATATTTCGGGAGATGGATGCTTTCCACATCAAAAAGGTGTTCATTACAAAATTCAATGGCTTCCTCAACAATATATCGCTCCACTATACAACCCTCTGGATGACTTTGATTTTTGACATACCCATTCAAAATCTTCATATACCATTCAACATGATACATCCATCTACAGTGCACAAGACCACAAAGTCAAATCTCTCTCATCAAGTGAATCATCAAATGAACCATCATATCAAAGAATGTTGGCGGGAAGAACATTTCTAATTCACATAATATGATGAAAATTTCTTTTTCCATAGCTGGAAATTTCCCCGGGTCTAAAACTTTGCTATATATAGCTTTGAAAAAGAAACAAAGTTTGGTTAATGTATGACGAACATTATTGGGAAAAATGAAATGTAAATCTATAGGAATTAGATCTTGCATCAAAACATGGAAATCATGTGATTTAAAACCTTTTAACTTCAAATCATTCATTGACACAATGTTCTTGATATTTGATGAGTACCCCTCTGGAAACTTTACATCATTAAAGAAGTTTCAAAACTGATATCTCTCTGCCCTAGAAAGATTATAAGCAACTGGAGGAAGAAACATTCGATTTTCACCCTTCACGGGAGCCAACTCTTCTCGTATTCCCATGGAAACCATGTCCAACCTTGCCTTAATTCCATATTTTTTTTGCCAGGGGAATTTAGCAACGTTCCGATAACACTGCCACATACATTTTTTTCCACATGCATCACATAAAGAAAATGTATGACGTACAAACAATTCCAGTATAGTAATTAAAAAAAAACTGATCTCTTTTTCCAACCGATTTTCGTAAGGTTTTTCGAAAATGGTTTACCAAAAATAGTGTTCAGATCTTTTACTTTCTCAAATAGCTAATCAAATATTAGTGGAGACGGTGTTGAGTGTTTTTTTGAACTTCCATTGAATGATTTCATCCAGGATCGGTACTTATGTTGATGAGGTATAAATCTATGATGTCCTAGAAACACAGATTTCGATGAATGTTTCAACCTAATTGATTCTGTATCTTCTTCGCACACGGGACAACCTTGAGTTCCTTTAATGCTATAGCCTGAAAAATTTCAATAAGCTGGGAAATCATTTATTGTCCCATACAACATCACTCTCAACGTGAAGTATTCAGTTTTATAATCATCATACAACATTACACCTGAGTCCCACAATAACTTCAAATCCTCAATCAAAAGAGATATATAAACATCAATATCGTTACTTGGTTGTTTTGGTCCTGATATAAGCATAGGTAACATGATGAATTTATGCTTCATGCATAACCAGGGTGGGAAGTTATAATTTTCCAACATAACAGGAAATGTACTATGAGTGCTGGTTTGAAAACCAAAAGGATTCACTCCATCTGTAGATAATGTAAGATGAACGTTTCTTGTCTCTTTTCCAAATTCAGGATACTCATGATCAATTTTCTTCCATTGAGGAGAGTCGGCCAGATGATGTAATAACCCATCTTTATTTCTTTTATCTGCATACCATGACAATTGTCTTGCAGTTTCTTCACTTCCATATAGACGCCTAAACCACGGAATTATTGGAAACTACCATACAACTTTCGTAGGATTAGATTTATCTTTCTTGTATCGAGAAGCACGAAAATTTGGGCATTCTGAAAGTTATTTTTTCTCCTTGTAAAACAATATACAGTCTTTCACGCAGGCATGCATTCTTTCAGAAATCATTCCCATCGAGCGTAGCATTCATCTAGCTTCATATGTCCGGCTTGGGAGCTCATTATCTTTCAGGAGCATGTCATTAAAGAGAGCAAGTAGTTCCGTAAAACTGACATCACTCCATCCGTTCCCTGCTTTCAATTTATACAACTTCAGTACAACTGACAATTTTGTATACTTAGTGCAAGAAACATACAATGGTGTCTTTGCACAACTCTCAAACTTCTCAAACAATTTTGGGAAATCACGGAGTTCATCTTGAATTGTCTTTGTCATTTCCTCAATACGATCTTCATCATCATTGACATCTGTAATCACATCCTCCATACAGTCTTCTTCATTATCCATATTTGTATTTATATCTGACAATCCATAAAACGCAGTTTTATCCCAGCCAGTAGCTACATTCTCTTTTTCTCTGTGTTTATTCCAACATTTATAACTTTGATCTATTCCGTGACATATCAAATGTTCTTCCAACTCCTCTAGAGTAAGTAGTCTAGAATAACAACAATGTAAACACAGATAAAGGATTTGAGAAGGATCCTTTGCGTGATCCTTTGCAAACTTGATGAACTCTTTCACTCCGTTCTCATACTCTATTGTTAAACGATTAGCATCCATCCAATATTTATTCATCTTCATCCTATTTGAATCTCAAATATTAGTATTTATAGTTCAATTACACAAAACAAGACTTCAAAATACAGTATAAGGGAACCACTTCCTTATAAAATAGTGATTAATAGATCCTAACCATCAGTATTTATTCATCTTCATTAAATATAATTTCTTTAGATTCATTATAGTTTCCTCAAAATCACCCCAGACCAAACACAAGAATAATCAAGAATGATACATCTACCACTCCTAGGTATCTTCCCTACATTCAATATAATCATGACTACGTACCCATATATCCATACATACACATGTCACAAACACATAAAAAACCATATCCACATCATAACCAAAGTACCAATATGGATTTCAATCAGGTTAATCGACTCAAGTGGTGGTGTGTAAGAAATAATAAGAAAATATAATAAGTATATAGTCACACATAAATCTTAGTAACATGTACCAATATGGTATCTTAGTATTTACATATTTCCTACATCACATACTTTGATAATAAAAAAGATGGAAGATATATAAAAACTGACTTAAATGAACAATGTATATAAAACTCTTTTATAAATTAGTCGGCATGAACAAAATAGTTCTATAATCAATGTCATGTAATAATAAAAAAAATTATATCATAGTAACATGTATCAAACCCTATGGTATGTTAGTTTCTAGTAATATAATCCTCACACAACTCAATCAGTGATCTTGGCTCAATGTGTGAACACATCCCACGACTCAGGTCATCGGGACTCAAATTCCCATTGGGAAAAAATTCATGTCATAGTATGTTTAAGTTAGTATTTTCATCATAAATTTAGTTCTAGGAGATTATATCCAAACATTCTTATCCAAATTACCACTAAATAACTTGGCTTTATTTACTTCAAATCAAATAACCAACCAAACATGGGAAAATCAATCATTACAAATAATTTCATTTATTACATTCAAATACCCAATTTTAGTTTTCAACATGAATTTTCATTTCAAAACCAAATCATAGGTTTTCATAAAATCTATTCCCTTTTCAAATAATATTATATTCTAATCATTTTTTTGAAAACAAGGCTAATTATTTTATAAAATATTCCCCCTAAAATATATAGTTTCTCAAATCATTCCAAGACACAAAAAACAACTAAGAAGGGAATTTATTTCAAAAATACATGCCTCTAAAATCAAAAATAAAATCCACTTTAATTCAAATCATATTAAATTATTTTTATAATTCATATTGAATAAATCAAGAAAAAAGTTTCAATTGTGTGGAAGAAACATTGTGGAACCACCTGCCTTTAATTAGTGATCAACCCAACTTAACACCCATAATGGGACCAGTCAATGAATAATAAAGGTGTAGGAGATCAAGTAGTCTAACGTATAATCAAGATTCATAAAAAAGAATATTATATTAACTAAAAAAATGATGATCTATCACTCTATAAGGAGGATATAATAGGAGATAGAGGATTTCCAATCGATTAGAGATCCCCTTATCAGAGAGAAACCAAACACATCAACTAGAGCTTCTATCTGAGAAGAAGGGAGTTTGGAGGAGTTAAAATGACTCTTGCAAGCCTTAAAGAATCAAGAATTCAAATGAGAGTTTTGTAGGAGAAAAAAGAATATAAAATGGGTCTCATGGAATTTAAGACTATAAAAAAAGATACCACGTTGCAACCTCCCATGGACACGGTACATAAAGGATTTAGACAACCATACTATGGTGTAGACTTCTTGTCATGAACTAGGCCAGGTTTCCATCCCACTTGACACCTGACCCAACTCTTGGGAAGTTGCAAAGGGAATTACCAATCACCATGGTTTGTAACTAGTGCCTAGGTATTGAGTAACACCTTTGGGAATGGTTTTTTCATGTAAAAAACCATAAATATTACATAATAATAAAAGACCATATCATAACAAAATTTCACAATATAATAGACCAAAAGATAACACTGCAATAGGGGATAAGCATTTAACAATTTCAACCAAAACCAAAATAACAAAAAAAGGTAAGGGAACCAACAATACAACCAAGACTCCATGATACATGAGGGTCAACATCCCCATTCCAGAACCTATAACAGTCACCAAAAGGGGAACTACTAGAACATATATACACCATTACCACCATGGGAACCTTGCCTTTAACTGGGTAAAACATAATAAGGTCTACATAAACCTGAGGGTGTATATTAGGTGTGAGCCAACATACCTAGTAAGAGACAACAAAAATAGATTCCATGTAATGACATTATGATAAACATTAACATGTTATTTTTTAAGAAAAAGGAAGATACAATTTAAATAAAACATTCTTTGAAATAGAAGAGAAAGTAAACGTGACAAGATAATGGTAAGAATAGTATGAGCACTATAGAAAATCTCTAAGGTATTAGAGTTACTAGGGTCCTAGTATCCTCGTACTCTTGGTGGTCACATCTCTTAGACATGAAGGTCCTATTTGAGCCTCCAATCCCTAGCACATGAATGTTTAGTTAGTGTTTTATGTATATCCTTATTAAGGAGACCAATCATCCGCCCGAATTATTCACCTAATATACTAGACCTTTTCTACCCACCCAGATAACTAGGATTACATTGTGCTCAATTCCACCCCCTATATAAAATTATATCTATTTTATACAATCACACTTCTAATAATAGAAACACACATGGCGAACAACCATTTACAATAGTCAAATCATTATCAAACCCTTATGCACAACAAAAAAATTGGAAAACATGTTTCCAACAACCCAGAAAATTTATAAAACCATTTTAGAACCAAATAAATCATATTAAACACCTAAAACAATGTCAAATAATGGAACAACCTACCTATTTCTTGATATCATCCCAAAACCAGAATGAAACCACCAAATGAACTAAGGAAAGACCTAAGGATGGAATTAAACACCATAACCATAAAGATTTAACCCAAATAAATGAGATTAAATCCAACCTAGGTCAAAACCCTTTCTATAGAAAAATAACCCAAGAGAGAAAAAAGTAGTGACCAAGAAAGGAGAATAAAAGAGAATATGAGATTCTTACTTAGTGATTCCTTGTAGATAAAAGTCCAAATCACCCTAAAAATGGAGACCAAGGGAAGAGATAAAGGGAGGGAGTTTGACTTTGGGATAGAGGGTCAAATGGAAAGATTCACCAAATAGAGGACCACTATAAAAAAATTAAAATGAACAGATAACCAATATTCCCAAGAACCCTTAATGTATATCCTCCAAGAACATCATACATCTCCAAATGAAACGTCTACATCACTAAGAAGAGAGAAAATCAAAATAATGTCCAGAGACCTAGCATAGGTCACCCAAACATTTATATTTTCACTGAAATGGTGGGACATAAGATGGAAATATACTAAGAACACATCCCTTTACCCAAATAAGAGACTACAACCACTAACCATGAAGAACCACTAAGAGCATAATTCGAAACCTAAGGAAAGGTACACCCAAAACATACCAATGAATCCAAATGAAATAACATAATCAATATCCATCAATGATTCAACCAAAAAAAAGAACAATATTAAAAAAATATTTGGAAAACATGCCTTAAAGGGAGGTAAGGCAAACTGAAGAGGGTGTTGTGGGCAACAGAGGTTCGGCAAACCAAAGAGGGCGTTGCGGGCGGCAGAGGTCTGGCAACGAGAAGTGAGGGTGGCGGAGGTCCGGCAATAAGAAGCGAGGGTGGAAGAGGTCCGGCAACGAGAAGAGAGGGTGGTGGAGGTCCGAAAACGCGAACTCAGCAGGCGGTAGAGGGGAGTCGCAGGGTTCCAGTACCGCAAGAGCTTTAGGTCGTGATAAAACAAGGGCACTGTGCGAACGACTTTATAAAAAAATGGACTATGGTTTTATCAGCGCTAACAAAGTGCTGATAAAGACTACCTTTATCAGCTCTAATAATGGTACTCTTTATCAGTGCTATAAAAGTGCTGATAAATCATTCCTCTATCAGCGCTAAAATTTTAGCACTGATACATAGATTCTTTATCAGTGCTTTTCTAGCGCTGATAAAGGGTCGTTTGATCAGCGCTTCTTTAGCGCTGATAAAGGTTACCATGTATCAAGGATAAATTTTTTGCGCTGATACAGGGTAACTTTTTTCAGCACTTTTTCTTAGCGCTGATATAAGGGGGTGCTTCCCTTGCCCTTTTTTGTAGTATTACGTGCTTTTTATTGGATTAAATGGGACATGAAGTCAAAGGTGGTCCAGACATGCCATATTGTACATAACTTTGGTATTTTGGACACAGATTCTTCACACTTACTTGGATTGGGCCTATATTTGGAGAGAATATTGAGAAACCATTTTCCCACAAATAATACTTATATAAGGACAGATGGTTCACATGTTTTTTTTTCAAATAGGTGGTGAATTTTTGATTAATTTATTTTTCTGAATTTCCCCATTCACACTTGAAACCTATTAAAATATAGCCTCCCCCACACTCTATAAATTGGTGTTTTTATAATTTTGAGGGGTTGGGACGTGCATTATAAGATTGGGTAAATAATATAAGTGGTTATATACCATTTCAATTCACAATTGGAGGAGTAAATCTACCAAGATAGGATCTCCTCCAAAATGATCTTCTTTTCCTCTTCATTATTATAATGTTTTTTTTATTTCAATAAAATAATTAGTTTTTATTTCATTTCTTTGTTTTTATCAATTTTATTCTTATTCAATTCACTTATTTGGGATGTAAATAAATATTTGATACAAGATTGGGTGTTTCCCTTTCAATCTATTGCTTATGGAAAATGTATCCACAATGACAACTCCGCCTATGGAAGAGTAGTTTTCTTAGTAATAGATCTACCTATTAACTTATTCATTGATTTATTTTGAATCAATGAGATATTTTAATTCACTTAATATGAACTATTAATTTAGTTTTTAATTTAAATGAAACTAAGCAAGAAATTGAATAATTAACACAAAACACGTGTGGTAAAGAATTGTGTGAATTATGAAATTGTGAACTTAATTGGTAATACAAAACCACATGGGATCAATTTACAAAGTTCAAATATATTACCTAAACTAAATTAATCCTAATTTATAGAGTTGATAGGTGCCATAATTTACCATTGACCATAAGCTAGCTTTAGAACATCAATCAAAGTATGGTGCTGCGACTACATGTTCAGAAGATAGCCTAGGGTTAATTTCATTTCATATTTGTGGTTAAGTTAATTATCATATGGTTTGAGGGTTAAAAAATTAGGGGATCATAATTAAGTTTATATTGATTTAAATTATTATTATTAATATGTAAGTGAAGAGATAAAGCTAGATTGATTACGATTTAAAAAAAATATTTTATAAAAAAACATCTTCTCGTTGCGTTTTCTTAGTCACATTTTAAAAACAAAAACAATACAATCTTCTTCCAGCATACTTCATCGTCTTCTTTTATAAATATTGAGAAAACCCTCCATACTTATATGTTATTTACTTCATTTTATTTTGTTTTCAAAATACCCTTAATATGTTATTTTAAATTACTTCCTCCTTTGAAAGATGACATTTTTCAGCCACTATACTGCACCTAAATAACCCTAAACTGAACATCATTTGAGATTTCCCACAATAGCGCCTTTTAGGTATGTGGATTGTTAACTAGATATAATGTTAATGATAAACATTTATTTAATTTTTTCGGTTTTTTGATCATAATTAACTAGTTTGATTTGTTATTTAATATTATGTATTAGTTAATAATATGAAAAAAGATATAATATAAATAATTCTATATGATTTAACCATAATAATGGTTTTATGACCAACCTTTAAGGCGGTAATGGAAAACAAAAACTCATAATCCATGAAGGCATTGAATTGAAACCTCATAGATGTTGTTTTCATTTTTAAAATTAAAAGAAAAGGAGAAGAGAATTGATGATCAATATTCCATTAAAAAAATAAAAATACAATATATATATATATATATATATATATTATACTGTATTTACCATTACACTTTGGATAGGGTAGGTGAGGAGAGGATAATAAAGGAAAAGAAATTAAAAGAGAAAGGAGTAAGATTTTACCACTCGAATATCATCTCTTTGGAAACCTCTTTAAGACACTTGGATTTGGTGTTTTGGTAAGAATAGTAGATCTTAGATGTGGGGAACATGAATGGGAAGGTATTTGGTAAGAATTTATAAAATATTCCGTGCTTATAAGGTGTGAGGAGAAGGGGTAATGAGGAGTGGTATTTATAGTGCGAGGAGAGGGGTGCTTTTGATTATTTTATTCATTTGTTTGTTATTTTGGCTCAAGACTATCAATAATGTTGATTCTTGTGACTAAGTATAGTAAATAGTGTATGAGAGTTTGAACTAATTGTTTATTACATCATCAATGACTAAAAAATGCATGTATCTGTCTTAAAATGTTAAATACTATAAATTACCGTATTTTACTATTCACAAAAATTCAAATATATTAGAAAAATACAGAAAATACACCCTATGAATTTTTTTATGTGTATATTTTATAAATGGAGTTCACTTTATGAAAATAATTTTCTAAATATGAGAAATTTAATTTCTAATTAAAATAATCATTTATTCAAAAAATATATATTTTAATATTATAACCGATTTTATGACAATTTTAAAAATTATATATGGTCTTAAAAAATTATATTATAATTATAATATAACAAAATATTAATTTATGAATCTATTTTATGAAAGTGTATTTTCTTTTAAATAATTATATTAATTATAAATTATAAATAAAAATTTATGTTTCATAAAAATACCAACACTTAATTTATCATTTTTAAAACATTTATTTACTTATTAAATGATATAAATATATCATATTTTCATTAATGAGTCTCCTAAATTTTATTTATAAATTCACAGGCGAGGTTATTATTCTAATGTCCACATTACTATTCCTCATAATCTTAGTACTATTCCAATGGTCATGTGAATATTTTCTTTTTAAAAGGGAATCTCTAGGAGTGGCCTTTTAGAACGGTCCACATCCAGACCCCCCCATGAAGAGGTCATCCAGAGAAACCTGACTAGAAAGGTATCCTTTCCAGATGAGATGGTAGAGCATCCAATGAGGTAATTGCCCGATCAACGATGGTTCAACAGAATAATCTTCCATCCAGGTGGGCAATGCCCTCCTGACCACCCAATGATACATCAAGTGACCCAATAAGGCGATTAGAGCATGGGAGGTACAAATTACCCCAAGATAAATCTCCTAGGAATCAAACCCCATACCTCACCAAAATTTTTTGTTATGGACCTCGACCTTGCACCACTACGCCACCGCCAAAGCGATTTAATATTTAATAGTATATCACGATTTGTTTAAGCTCGGTGTTGCATGAAATGTAAGCTATCAAATAAATTGAATTTATTTAAGAAGATACATACCATAAAATCTTTGGGTGTTATATTATTCCCTCTGAAAATTTAATCCTTGATTTTTTTCATGAATACTAACTTCTAAAAAGTTGAGTATGGTTTTTATTCATAATATCCTTAGATTCCCACATTTCTTCTTCTATTTTGTGGTATCTCTAAAGAACCATTACCAATCAAGTCATCCAATTTATCAATACATTATCTCTAGCGTGAAAAATATCGATAGTCTCTTCACAGTAAGACACATCAGGTTCCAGTTATATTTATTTATAGGTGAGTACATGTGTTGAGTCTGGCATGTACTTACTTAATAATGATATGTGGAACAAATCATGAACTTTGGAGAGGCATGGTGGTATTCCTAATTAGTAAGCTACAGATCTAATTCTTTCCAGAATTTCAAATGTTCCAATGTACCTGGGGATCATTTTACCTTTATTGCCAAATCTTATGACACCCTTCCATGGATATACATTCAGAGAGATATGATCTCCCACTTGAAATTCCAAATCCCTTCTCCAGTTGTTAGAATAACTCTTTTTCCTACTTTGAGATTCTTTAATATGATCCAAAATAGTCTTTAACTTTTTCATTGTATCTTTAGTAAGTTCTAGGTATATAAGTTTCCTTTAACCAAATTCGTCCCAAAAATTTAATGTACAACATATCTTTCCATATAACGCTTCATATAGAGCCATTTGAATACAATAATGGAAACTATTATTGTAGGAAAACTCTTCCAAAGGTTAGTTCTGATCCCACATACCTTAAAAGTCAAGTGAGAATGATCTCAACATGTCTTCCAATGTTTTAATAGTCCTTTAATACTATGTATCAGTTTGATTGTGATAAGAAGTACTCAAATGAAGCTCAGTATCTAGAGGATTTTGAAGACTCCTCTAAAATTTTGATGTAAAATGGGGATCTTGATCAGACACAATCAATAAAGTTTCACCATGAAGTATTAAAAATTCATTAATATAGATTCATTATAGGATCTCAAGAGATAAATATTCTCTTAAATTAATCAAAAAATTCTTAAAATTGTTTTATCCATATGAACTTAACCCCTTTATGTGTGAGATTGGTTAATGGGTTAGCCCATCAGGCAAAATTTTGAATGAAATAAGGATAGTAACCTGCTAAACCAATGAAACTACATACCTCAGTTTTTCTTGTAGGCCATTAAAGGATTTATTTTTTATTTATAGGATCAAATAAGATTCCATCCTTTGATAAAATATATCCAAGAAAATAAATTTCCTAAAGCTATAATTCAAACTTGCTAAATTTACTATATAACTATTTCCTTATGTGAGTCTCAATAATGACATGAAAGTGATTATCAGGGTCTTCATATGTTTTAAAATATATTATCATATCATCAATGAATATTACAACAAAATTTTCAAGATATTCCTTGAATACTATGTTCATCAGATCCATAAAAACAGATGGTGAATTAGTCAATCCAAATGGAGTTACTGTAAACTCATAATGTTCATACCAAGTCTAAAAAGCCATATTTGGAATATATTCTTTTTTTTACTCACAATTGATGATACCCAGAATGAAGGTAAATATTAGGAAACATTGACCTCTGTGAAGTTGATTAAATAAATCATCAATGTGAGTTAGAGGATACATGTTATTTATTCTAATAGAATTGATTTACCTATAGTCAATTCATGTCCTCATGGATCCATATTTCTTATTAACAAAGAGAATAGGGGCTCCCCATGGAGAAAAACCTGGGAAAATAAATCCCTTATAACTTAACTCCTCTAGTTTTTTTATTTAGCTCCGATAATTTTATAGTGATCATTATATAAGGATTTTTTGAGGTTGGTCTTGAATCAGAGATTAAATCAATGGTAAACTCAACTTCATGATCTGGTGGGTATCTAGGTAATTCCTTAGGAAATACATCAATTTATTCCTATAAAATTAGTACATCTATAATTTAAAGATTACTTTCCTCATCCCTAGATTTTTTTTTCCATTCCTCCAAAAGAATTTTGTTTAGTAGAGTTACTGGGGGTGGATCAAGATGAGAATCATATGATGAAGTTTCTTCTCTAAAGATAAATAATTATATATCTTCCTCACACATCGTAATTTCCTTCTTCTTGAAATAATTTTTTGCATCATATTTCAAAATATAGTCCATATCAGGGATTATATAAAATCTGACCATAGGTATGATGATAATGTTAAAAAATAAATAATTTTTATCTGTCATAATTGGGATTTCATGACACATTTTTGTTACAATGAGACCTATCAATGCATTAAGGGACTATATATAATCAGGCCCCACCAATAATTGCAATTAAAAATCATTATTTGTACATAGATTTAATTCCTGAACAATATGCCTTATCAAAATATCCATATTGAGAAGATAATATGAATTTATCAATATTTCCCTAGTTAAAACAACATTCAAAGAAAAGACCATATGTAAAATTAATATATAGATAAGATAATAATAATATACATGATATAATAAATATGTATATTTAAAGAAATATTCAATGAATTATGATCATAAATAAAAGGGCTGTATACATATACCACACATAAGAAATAAGTGGTTAATAAGGCATATCTCATAGAAATAAAAGTGAGATGATAAACCCCTTCCAAGGATATTATCATTGGAGTGAAGATAAATCAATGAAATAATTATGTGCAAAAAATTTAAATCCAAAAAATAAAATTTGAAATATAGTACAAAAAGATAATATGTCTTTTCACACATATTCTTGGAACAACATAACCAATGACAAAGAATTTTAACCCAATATATGGAAATTGAATTATGAAATATCTTACCTTATATACGAAAGCATTCTGCACTTTTACTTAACATACCGAATAATCAAATTAGATTAATTAATTACTTAATTTAGAAACTGTTAAACATATATTTGTTTTATTATACTTTTTTTAAGTTCATTTATGGTAATTATGATGAGTTATAAAGTTTAATTTTGTTGTTCTGGGAGTGTTCATTATTTGGTGTTATGGTCGGTTCCCTTGTGTATAATTATGGGAGTTCTTTTCAAATGGAATAAAAACTCCAGAAGTGAAATTATTTAGTATTAATGAAGTTAAAAATTTTTAAATGGTATCATATATCATTTAGTTATATGGTATGTTGATGATTCATTATATATAACATTAATGATAAATGTTTAGTTTATTTTGGTGGTTTTTCGGTCATAATGAATTGATTTGTTTTATTATTTAATATTATTAATAAATATATTAGTTACATATAATAAAACAAGATATAATATACATATTTAATTATCATTGAAACATAATAATTATTTTATGATGAGATTTGAAGGCGGTAATGGAAAATGAGAACTTATCGTCCACAAAGGCGGTGAATCAACACCTCAAGGATGATGTTTTCATTTTCAGAATTAAAAAGAGATGAGAAGATATATGATGATGAATATTACAATAACAAAATAAAATTACATTAAATATATCATATTGGAGTTACCATGCCAATTTTTATATGGGAGGTGAGGAGAGGATAAGAAAAAAAAGAAATTAAAAGTAAAAGAAGGAGGATTTTACCTCTCAAATGTAGTATCCTTGGGATCCTCCTTAAGACATTTGGATTTAGTATTTTTTTAATAAAAAAAGGTCTTGGATGTGTGTAAGAGGAATTTGAAGGGATTTGAATATAATTTAGACAATATTAGCGTCTTATATTGTTTGAGGAGAAGGTGTGGGGAGGGGTGGTATTTATAGTGGGAGGAGAGGGGTGTTTTTGATTATTTTATTCATTTGTTTATTATTTTGGATCAAGACTATAAAAATTATTGATTCTTGTGACTATGTACAGTAAATAGTTCATGATATTTCTAAATAATGGTTTCTTACATCATCTATGACTCAAAAATTTATGCATTTGGCTTAAAATGTTTAATATTGTAAATTATCGTATTTCACAATTCACCAAAAATTCAACTATTTTAGAAAAATCCAAAAAATTCACCATAAGATTTTTTTGACATGTAGATTTAAAAAATGGAATAAATTTTATAAAAACAAATTTCTAAATATGAGAAATTTAATTTCTAATTAAAACCATCATTTATTATAAAAATACTAATTTTATTATTATAACAGATTTTACGACACTTTGAAAAATTAATTATGGCCTCAAAAAATTATCTTATAATTAAAATAAAACAAAATATTAATTAATGAATCTATTTTATGAATATAAAATTTCATTTAAATCATTATATTAATTATAAAATTGTAAATAAACACTTACGTTTCACAAAAAATACCAACACTTAATTTATCATTTTGAAATCATTTATTTACTTATTATATGATATAAATATATCATATTTTTATTTATAAGATACCTAAGTTTTATTTATACCTTAATAGATGAGGTTATTATTCTAATGACCACATTACTTTTCCCAATGGTCTCATTACTATTCCAATGACCATGTTAATATTTAATAGTATATCATGGTTCGTTTAAGCTTAGTGTCACATAAAATGTAAGCTATCGAATAAATTAAATTTATTTAAGAAGATACATACCATAAAATATTGGGGTATTATAATGATATTAATACTTATATGAAATATATTGTTAAAAAATATTCAAAATAATGCATCTTTTCCAAGGATGAATAAATGCACTACTTAAATAAAAAATAACACTTGTTATATCATAGATAAACTACCCAATGATAAAGTTATTGGTTGTAAGTGGATTTACAAATGAAAGGATAGTAACACTGCTAAAAATTAAATTAAATATAAAGATAGACTAGTTGTAAAGGTATTCCTTCAAAGATAATGAATATACTATTCTGAATTTTTTTCTCTTTTTGTTAATAATTCTTTAATAAGATCATTGCTTTCTTTTACTTATTATAATTACTTTCACATTGAACAACTTGGTGTGAAAAATGATTTCCTTCATAGTGACCTTAATGAGAAAATTTACATAAAGTCTCGAGATATTTATTCAAAGGAATTAAAATCTAAAAAAGTTTTGATTTTAGATAAATCATTATATAGTTTAAAACAGCCCTCAAGGAAATGATATAGAAATTTGATTCCTTTAAGCTTAATGACCAATTTTTAG
The DNA here is from genome assembly GCA_963277665.1 of Viscum album. Lineage (NCBI taxonomy): Eukaryota > Viridiplantae > Streptophyta > Magnoliopsida > Santalales > Viscaceae > Viscum > Viscum album. The sequence goes on from OY728135.1 coordinate 1,761,883,384, forward strand.
GAGTCAATATGATGCTTGAGTTTATTTTAAGTCAATTAAAAATAGAATTAATTAACTTATATTATATTTTGATAAAATGATTATAATTTTCAATAACATGAACTCATCACTCTTGTTAAATCTCAATTAAAATTTGTTTTTGAAATGAAGGAATTAGGGGAAGTTTATTAGATTCTTGATGTAGAAATTATTAGGGATAGAATAAATAAACTATGTTACCTTTCAGATCATGCATGTATTCTGAAAATCCTCAAACGGTACCTATTTGAATCTCTCAAACCCATTAGTGTACCTTTTGGTAAACATTTTAAACTTTCATCAACTCAAACACATAATATTTTTGTTGATATTGAGTTAATGTCTAAAATTACTTACGTTAATATAGTTGGAAACATCATGTATTTCATGATCTATGCTAGGAAATTCTAAAAAAAAGACGTATACCCATGGTTAAAAATAATGGGTATATCCCCCAAAACCGTGGAAAACCATGGAATTGGTATAACACCATAGCCTATACCCATAGTTTTCTAACCATGGGTATATCTTTTACTATGTCACAGACTTGTACCCACGGTTTAAAAACGGTGGGTCTAAACATGTTGAAAAACTTAGGCTATGTGAATCGATCCTGAAACTTGCATTTTTAACATGAAGCACCTGCCCAAATAACCTACATAAGTTATATTAATATATATATATACATACATTTATCTAAATATATTAATATAAACAGTTTATTTTTGAAAGATAAATAGTGGCTAGTTTTAAACCAATGAATTCCTCTTCAAACAATCAGTGGCTCACCACTCAAGCTATAGAAGTTACATTAATATAAATATACATTTACATTAATATATTAATATGAAATGTTGGATATGAAAAAAAAAGATTTGAACCCGTGACTTACTTCACAAAGGAACTGCACATCACCAACCAACCTAATTAGATTAGATGTATATAAATTTATATTTAGTTAAATATATTAATCTGAACCATTAGTATAGGAGGGAAAACCGTTGTTATTGAGTTTTACCACCCTTAATTATGTTCCTGCTTTCATGTAGGAAACCTCTACCCACGGTTCTCTAAAACCGTGGGTATAGGGTTTTTCAACAAGAAATATACTTAAGGTTTTCCTATGTAACCATTGGTATATGTCTTGAACTGAAACCTATACCCACAGTTTTCCCAAAACCATGGGTGTAGGTAAAAAAACCCATATTCCCATGGTTTTGAGGAAACTGTGGGTATAGGGGGACCTATACCCATGGTTTTTCCCAAAATCCTGGGTATAAAGGATTTTTCCAGTAGTCAGGACTCATATAAAATTTTCAATATGCACCCTTAACAGATTTATGGCTAGTCTAGGGAGGCCTTGAAGTGTCTTTTATAGTATTTTTCAAGTACTTATAATTTATATAGGTGTTATGGTAAAAAATTTTATGTTTCTGAAATAATTTTTTGATATGTAGATAATAGTTATGCAGGAAATATTGACATTAGAAATTTATTAACTATGTATGTTTTTACTACTTGTGGAGGTCTTATTTCCTCAAAATGAAACACAAAATATGTGTTTTCCATTTCAAACATTGAATCAAAATATATTTTTTTAACCGAAGCTATAAAAGAAGCCTTATGGATCAAGGGTTTGTCTACTTAACTAAAACTCTATGATTCTACAATTAATGTGTATATTAATAATAAATGTTCTCTACATTTATCCAAAAATTTAGTATTTCATGGAAAATACAAACATATTGATATAAGATTACATTTCTTTAGATATGTTATTGAATCTAGAATCATATGTGTTAATAAGATACATATAGATGATAAACCAGATGATAGTTTGACTAAAATCATGGTATTATCAAAATTTAAATTTTGTTTAAGATAGATTAAATTTGGTTCCTATTAAATAAATTTATTTGTAATAACATAATCAATTTAAATTGAAAATGGTGGAGATTTTTTAATTCAAGTTTTCATATTGAAGTTTTTAATATTGATACTTTTCCATTTGAATTTCATGCATGAAAACATGGTTTTAATTTTAGTATTATAATGTGCTAAAATATATCTGTTGGGTATATTTGTGTTTGATGGGTTGACCAGATTTCCACATGGACCATTTTTTCAAACCATTTCATTTGGACTTTTTATTTTATTTCTCACCTTTCTTGTCGTGTCATTTATATAGTACAACTTAATTTTTAGCTATTGATTAGTGTGGCTCCTCAGGTGATTTCTATCGTCCGTGTATGAAAGGTTTTTTTGATATTCTATTTCATTTTGGTTTAGGGTGTGTGATTGGAACATACTATATCAATCCTAGCCTTTTACATATACCATTACATGATTTTAATCGTAATAAAGCATCATATTACAAGCCAAGTATTGTAAAGTCTAGTGTATTGGAAGACTAGGTACATAAAACATAAAACATAAAACATAAAACATGGGACTAAATAAAACATTTCCATATTTAGTCTTCATAAAGATCTCCTAAATTCCATTGTGATCATACATCTTCATAGGATAACCTTGGTAAAACATGAAAAAATGGATGATCTAAAATCCCAGTAAGGGAATAAACATAAGAATAAAGCCTTAACACATGGGTTAGAAGACATGACATAATGATATAAAAAAGAATGGAACATATGGAATAATAAAATATAAATATGGGATAATATAAACATAGAGTCATAGTAATGTGGAATAAATATAAAACATGAATTTATCACGAGTCAAGGCTCATTTTTCATTTAGGAGCATAAGTCAAGGATAACCACCAAGACCGTTGCACATGGTAGCACGAGTTAAGGCTAACCACCAAGACCGTTGCACATAATGTCTCATGAGACTTAAATTTACCTAATTCATTGGAGCACTATCTAGTATAAACTATCATAACAAATTCATGAATATTCTTTCAATATATAAAATCACAAATAATCGATCATATATAAACATAAGGGTTTCCCATTATAAGAATTGGGTATCATAACCATGTTATAAAGCATAACAAACAGGAGTATCATAAAAATGTACATTAAGGAAAGGAATTATATTATTCTTAAAAAAAAGGATATAATATGCATGTATCATGAAAAGTGATTTCAACTTGAAGTAATAACATGTAAAAAGAGTACTTAAGAAACTTTAGAATTAAAACATTTTAGTGTGGTTAAAGGAAAACATCAAAGGTCATTTAAAACATAAAAGGGAATAAATTTTTATATAAAAACATAAGTGAAACAAGAATGTTTTCATGATAAAAATAGTGGTTTTATAAAAATAATGTTGTCTTAAAAAAAGATTATATAGTGTACTTGAAAATGGGTAAGAATTCAGGAAGTTCCCTTAAAACGGGTTTGATTATCGGGAAGTATTGAGGAGGGAATGATTTAAAAACTTGAAAATACTTAAAAGATAATGAATAATGGATATTGATACATGAGTTTAGGGAATTGTAATAGAATTTATAATATGTTAATAAAAATAATATATAACTTCATTTGGGTAAAAATAAAGATAGAACAACCTGAAGGAATAATGGTGGTTCGGGTAGAATCCCTTACCTTAAGTCTGATGGTGTTCTTACCTTGATCTTAATGACCTTAATAATCAAATTAGGTTCATTAATTGATAATTTTATAACCTAATATACAAGAAATTGATTTATTATAACCTTATTAATTTCATTCATGGCGTTCTTGATGGGTTAGGAGGTTCAATTTCATTGTTTGGGAGCGTTTGTTTCCTTGGTTTTCATGATTGGTTTACTTATATACATGTAAGGATTAACATGTAAGGTGAGAATGGTTTATGGAATTTAATTATTATATTATTAGTAAAAATATGTAAGATTAAATTGTTATAAAATTAATTTGGTTATTTATATTGAAGATGAATCATTATATAAAACATTAATGATAACCGTTTTGGTTAATTAGAGGTTTTTGATCACATCGAACACATTTTGATTTATAAATTAATATCATGTGTACAAAATATTACAAAACCTTAAACTAGAAATAATAAAATTATTATAGTTTTCTTTAACCATCAAAATGGTTTCATGACCATAATTGAATATGGTAATAGAAATTGAAAACCCATCGTCCTTGAATGTGATAAATTAACACATCTCGGATGGTGTTTTAATTTCTAGTTTAAAAGGAGAGGAAATGAGAGATGATGATGAATTATTACATTATCATAAAACAATTATAGTAAATTTATGGTAATGTATTTATCATAACATTTGGATGGAATGAGGTGAGGATATAAAAACAAAGAAAGTAACATGAAAGAAAATTAAAGAAACGAAAAGAGGAATTTACCTCTTGAATATATCTTCCTTGAGAAACTCTTTAGGGGATAGGATTTGTTATTTTGGATAGAAAAAGGGATGGTGTACGTGGGAAATAGGATTAGGGAGTGATTTTAGTAGAATTTGGGCTAGGCACAAGGCTTGAGAGGTGTGAGGAGAGGAGGTAAAGAAGGGTGGTATTTATAGTGAAGGAGAGGAGGGGCTTCCCATTATTTTAATCATTAGTTTAATATTTTACCCCAAGAATATTAATATTCACAATTATTGTGACCAAAAATATTAAATATAGCATGTGATTTCGAATCAATTTCCATTTATATCATCCATGGCTCAAGCGTGATGCAAAAATTCATTTATTTAGCATTTATCGCAAATTATCTTATTTTACTATTCACCAAAAATTCAAGTATTTTAGAAAAATACAAAAAATTCACCCCAACCATTTTCAATGTGTATAATTATAAAATGAACTCCATTTTATAAAAATAAATTTATAAATATGTGAAATTTATTTTTTAATTAAAATCATAATTTACTTGAAAAATACAAATTTTAAAATTAAAACTCATTTTATAACACTTTGAAAAATTAATTAAGGTCTCATAAAAATTTCTTATAACCATAAGAAATAAAAATATTATTTTATGAATACATTTTATGAAAGTAAATTTTCATTTAAATTCTTAAATTAATCATAAAATTATAATTAAATATTTACGACTTACCAAAAATACCAACACTATCATATTATCACTTATAATATGGATAAATTATATTTATACTTTCATTTGTAAGGTTATTATTTACTTATAATATTTACTATTTATAAGAGCCATATTAATATTCATAAGGGTAATATTACTATTCATAAGGTTAATTTACTATTCACCAAAAAATTAATTTTTTCCTATCGGACTCCAAACATCTTACTGATCGCAATTGTGTATGCCAGATTTTCAAAATTCAAATCTCAGAAGTTTAATTTTTTTTAAAGGTCACATAGAATTTAGTAGGTTATTTAAGCATGATGTGGAATTTTGTTGTGATTTTATGTGATTATACTATATGCATAATTATAAGAAGATAATTTCCATTGATAAAACATTGGGTCAATACAAATTCTAGTTAGATGGATTATTTTGAGGCACAAAAGGTGTCAGAGGAATTGATCACCTTTTCCTCCCATCGTTTTGCCTCACTGATCCCATTTCTCCATTTTTGGTTTTTCTCTCTCTAGATCTAGAACCCTAACTTCAAAAAGTTCTTCTTTATCGGTGTTGAATCTTTGTGCCTACCATCCTCTATTGTACACTAATACTGTACTGATTTTGGTGGGGTTCTGACGACAACATCCTTCATTGATGAAGATGTGTGGATATGATCCCAAGTAAAGAATGCCCGAATTCTATACCAGGAGTGTAATTCAACCACTGTTATTATAAAATATATGTTATAGATTCCTGATGATAACTTGAAGAGGAAATGACTGCCTAACTCATTCATCCGATGTTGTATGTCTTTCGATCATGATTCTCATTTTTTAGCTTTAGTTCCTTAAATCTTCTATCATTGTTTCTATTTTGTTTAGATTGTTTGTTATAAATCTCTTTATTTTAAGCTTCATAACATGAGTGAGTGTGTGGGTGGGGTTTTTTCTATGCACATATGCCCCAATAGGATTGAATCACATTAAATCCTTGTGTTATTTTTATCACTCTCTTATTATCTTGCATTTTGAATAGTTCATTTATGTTGAATTCAAATACTATGTAAAAAGACCCAATCGATCCTTTGAGGGTTCGTGCATACTATTGAATTATAGTGAAACTTCCCCTCACACATTCTAATTAGATATTTTAATTCATATAAAAAAATTCCATTTAATTAAATTAACTAGGGGAATCACTCTCATTGGAGTGTATGAGAATCCACATGAAACACAAACAATGAACATAATCTATAGGTATAATACATGATACCACCAAACTCAAACATGAAGCTTTCCCATTTATTTTTATAGGATGATATCTCTGATGATACCAATTCAAGATCAACCAAGCTCGCATCACTAATCAGGCACCTAACTCAATCCATACTTACAAAAATAATTAATGATAATCAAATTATAATTTATTAACCAATTTTAAAAAATAAAAAAATGGACCAAGGGAAGAGATCCCACCACATCGTTACATTGCACTGAAACTAAGATCAGTTTCCCATGGGAGGCCTATAGTATACCCATAAAACCAATCCATGTCAATCCCTAACACACAATGTTGATTCCATAACTAATTCAAGAGAAATTTAATGAATCACACAAGAAAATTCACTATGGCATCATACCTTAATTAAATATTGATCCACCACTAATAGTCTCCACCCTAAGACGTACTATTTCAAGGATAAAAAAATACCTTTGATAATTGACTGATTCCACCATGATCCAGTTGAATTAACACCAAATCCATAAACTTGGAAACCAAAATTAAAGACAAATTAAGGAGAAGGAAAGAAGAGACTAGTGTAGGTAATAGCGTACCTTAGATCACTAAAAATGAAAAAGAAAAACTGTAAATATTAGGGAAACCAAGGATCAAGGATAATATCGACCTTATAGGGTGTGTTCATGAGAGAGGAAGGAAAAAATGGTAGTGAAATACACTTTTCATAGGGTGTGGAAAACATAAATTTATTTTCTTAAGGTAGCATAGAGGATGATCAGAGTCATCTCAGTTGAGGTGCTTCACAATTTTTTACCTAATTAATCTAAGTCACCTAAACTACTTATTTTTTGTTGTTTTCATTATTTTATGAAAAAAATGAAATTTGAGAAGATAAATGAATAGATAAAATCTATACTAAAATACTATGATAAAATGTGATTAGAAAAGAAAAAATTTGGCCTTTGTAGTTTGTTTATGGGTTCGATCATTCTCCTTGTTGGTGTTTAAATTTAGTTTTATAGTTCAATAATTAAATATCATTCTTGAACTAATATTATTTTATCTATTGGTGTGAAATATTGAATGCCTTTAGAAATATAAATTCCATATCCTCCTGTAATCAAGGTTGATGGCACACCTCAATCAAGAGTGTGACATCTTCAAAGACCTAACTCCATCATATGTTGTTTCATCCACTAAACAAATCAAATTCATCACATGAAGGGAGTTTGTTTAGTGGAAGGGAGGGAAAATATTTAAAAAAATAATATAAATGAGTTTCAGTTTAGTTCTATATTTGAAAACCACCACACTCATTCACTTCACTATTTCCCACCAAAATCATAAATAAAACATAAGAATTAAGGTTAAAAATGAATGGAAAACAATACTTACCACCCACGGTCCAAACCTCGGGTTAACCCCTTATTTTTGAGGGTAAGTGGTCCCAGTGGTAGGATTAGATTGAATATAATAAACAAGAAATAAAAATAAAATGGATGAGAGAAAAATAAGAAATCACACTCATAAAATCAAACTAAATAAAATAAAAATATAATGAGAAGAGAGAGATATAGAAATAATAAAAAAATAAAAAGAAATGAAGAAAAATAAATTAAATGGATAGAAAGATAGAAGAATAAAGAGAAGAAAATAATAATAAGGGAAATAAGAAGGATAAGGATAATGGAAATCGTTTGGAGAAAAAAATTGTTAACATCCATGAATATTTTAATTTAAAAAACTAAATTAAAATTACATGAAAATAAAAAACTAGAACAAAAAAAAAATAAAGAAAAAATTGTGAGGAAGAAGGTTCATCTAGAATGAGGATTTCCTATCCTCAGGTGTGTCCAACTCCCATTCTTTAGTAGTGTAAAGGGTTTTTTAAAGGCAATGGAGAAGTGAACTCCTCCAATGGTCAAGGCCATATCTTCATAATAGAGTATCCATATCCTTATTTAATATACATTCAAATATTATATGAGGACCATAGGTATTTTTTGATTATAGTGTGGATAGTGGTGGTAGAGGACAATGTGGAGCCTACTTATTTTGTGGCACATGGACTTTCATGGGATACATGGGATAAGTGACTTTGGTGGATATGGTAGTGGCAACAATGGCTTGGTATAGGTCTTCAACCCCTTTTTCCTTTATAATGTCCATAGAGAGATCGAAAAAATCTTCATGGGGGTCATCCAAGGGTCCCTAGGGGATCCATGGTGGTGGTAGCCTTCAATAATGGAAAGGGGTTTGATTCCAAACTTTGAGGTGGTCTTCCATGGTGGTTCATTGTGTTTCCAATGGTGGACGGTTAGGAAGATGGTGGTGGCAGTAGAAAATATTCTTGTTTGAGGCATAGGAAAGCAGAGTGGGAGAGGGATGACGTCGTCTCGATAAATGATGAACAATAACCATAATAACCATCATCGCACATCAAAACAGGAGTGTGGAGAGGTGTGTGATTAAAATAAAAGGCATTCGATAAGTGATTAAAATGCCTAAATCGGGGTGGGCGCTTAGAATCCTCATGATCACAACTATATACGAGATCCACCACAAATGAACCTTGTAGGAATTTGGGGCTACTATGATCCCCATGGAATTAATCCCCTGTGGGATAGGCATGCATGGGATTGATGCCCCATGTACATCTTGTCAGATCTTTTAGGCCCTCCCGGTGGTGGTCTGGATGGCCGGTCATTGTGGGCTGGCTATATGTAAGGTTTCCACTTGGTTGAGGTATAACTTTAGCTTGGCCTCATTTTTTTGTAAACTAAACTCCTAAAAACTATTAAAATAACAAATTAAGACAAATAAAATAATAAAATGAATACCACACTTCTTTTTAATAATAAAATTATCCATTTCATTCGTTTTAATTCCACATTTACAATTTCCCACTTTTGAATTAAACATTGAAATATATGATAATAACCACTAAAATTTATTAAAAAATCATGATAAACCACTTAAAAATATGAAAAAAATGAGTGTTCTAGGGGGATTCAAACCATAGTGGTAAAAAGGTAAAAAGTTACTTTTTAATGAGTTGTATGATTTGGCCCCCCAGTTTCTAAACCATGCACCAACAAGGTTGTAGGATTTGTCTAAAAACATCCCTATTTCATGGTTTGGTAGCATTATTTACCAAAACACAATTTCACATTGAATCTACGTGGTTTACCAAAAACCATGCACTAAATTTTCTAGGAAACTGTTCTCAACCGAATTTGAACTCAAAAACTGTTCACACTCAGAGTGCCACATAGTTTCTCCTAAACCATGAACACCAAACCGTGTACCCTTTCCAAAAATATCTAAAAATCTCAAAACGTAACCCAAAGTTTTTGAGAATTTCCTGAGCATCCAAGCTACCTTATGAGCCTCTTTACACATCTAAAAAATTACTTTAAGGATTTCAAACTCTCTTAATTTTCTTCTAAAGACTAGTTTAAAATTCTGCCCATCCACCATATGAAAATTAAAAAATACTTTGAATCCAAATGATCATATAATCATGAGGCATTATAAGGATATACTATGGTATATAAAATATCCACTACTTGATTATGGATACTATTTAGAAGCATTAATTTTATTCAACCAATAATATAATAATGGTTTAATGGAATTATACGTAGTTGTTTGTAGTGTCAAGAATTAACCTACTATTACATGAAAACACAATCATTTAATTCCACATTTATAATTTCCCACTTTTGAATTCAACATTGAAATATATGATAATACCACTAAAATTTATTAAAAAATCATGATAAACCACTTAAAAATATTCAAAAAAAAAAATGATATTTTTAGGGGGATTCAACCCATGGTAGTAAAAAGGCAAAAAGACACTTTTTAATGAATTGCATGATTTGGACCCCCAGTTTCTAAACCATGCACCAACCAGGTGGTAGGATCTATCTAAGAACACCCCTATTTCATGGTTAGGTAACACTATTTACCAAACCACAATTTCATATTGAATTTTCATGCTTTACCCAAAACCATGCATCAAATGTTCTAGGAAACCATGCTCAGTAGAAATTGAACTCAAAACCTCTTCACACTCAGGGTGACACATAGTTTATCCAAAACCGTGAACTCTAAAAGCTGCACCCTTTCCAAAAATACATAAAACTCTCAAATCATAACCCAAAGTTTTTGATAATTTCCTGAGAATCCAAGCTACGTTATGAACCTCTTTACAAATCTAAAAAATTACTTTAAAGAGTTCAAACTCTCTTAATTTCCTTCTAAAGACCAGTTTAAAATTCAGCACATCCACCATATGAAAATTAAAAATTACTTTGAATTAAAAATGATCATACAATCATGAGAAATTATAGGGCTATAATATGGTATGAAATATATCCACTACTTGATGATGGACACTAGTTGGAAGCATTAATTTTATTAAACCAATAGTCTAATAATAGTTTAATGGAATTATACGTATATATTTTTAGTGTCCATAATTAACCTACTATTATATGAAAATACAATCATTTATTTCCAATTTTATAATTTCCCACTTTTGAATTAAACATTGAAATATATGATAATAACCATTGAAATTTATTAAAAAAATCATGATAAACCACTTAAAAATATGCACAAAAAATTAGCCTTCTAGGGGGATTCATCCCATGGTGGTAAAAAGGTAAAAAGACTATTTTTAATGAATTTCATGATTTTCCCCCAACTAATTTCTAAACCATGCACCAACGAGGTGGTAGGATCTATCTAAGAACATCCCTCTTTCATGGTTGGGTAACACTATTTACCAAACCACAAATTCACATTGAATCTACAAGGTTTCCCCAAAACCATGCCCTAAATGTCTAGGAACCTGTGATAAAAAAATTGAACTCAAAACCTCTTCACACTCAGGGTGCCACATAGTTTATCCTAAACCATGAACACCAAACCGTGTACGCCTTTCAAAAATATCTAAAACTCTTGAAACATAACCCAAAATTTTTGAGAATTTCCTGATCATCCAAGCTACATTACGAGACTATTTTCACATCTAAAAAATTACTTTAAGGAGTTAAAACTCTCTTAATTTCTTTCCAAAGACAAATTTAAAATTCAACCCATCCACCATATGAAAATTAAAAATTATGTTTAATTCCAAATGATCGTAAAATCACGAGGAATTATAGGGATACACTATGGTATATAACCTATACAATACTTGATGATGGATACTAGTTGGAAGAATTAATTTTATTCAACTAATATTCTAATAATGGTTTAATGGAATTATACGTAGATGTTTTTAGTGTCAAGAAGCAACCTAATATTCTATGAAAATAAAATCATTTAATAATCATGGAAGAAAGGCCATACTTGGATTATGATATTATTCCATATGTAGTGGAATAAGTCATCCAAGTGGAATCTCTATATACGATGAATGATCTATTTGATGAAAATGATGTTTTTTAATGATTGAACAGAAGGGAAGGATAACAATGTGGAGGATGAAGATGAAGAATATATAGAGTAAGATACTAACAATACTATGGTCATAGCCTCAATGAAAGATAAATTATCCACCCTTATTTTCATCTTGTTTAGAATCTATATCATATTTTCCAAAATTTTACTAGAATATTATCAGACCTAAAGTGAGTTTCCTAAAGAATTAGATGATATATGTGGTTCAATAGAGAAAACTTTATATGTTGGAAGAAATTTTCCTAACAAAGATTCCCTAAAAAGTGCACTAAAATAATTTCATATAGAGTAACACCTCAAATATTTACTTGAGGAGTCAAAAAAGTAGACTTACATTATATGATGTGAAAAATTCATTGTTCACTGCAGATTTCAATTGTGGTAGATTCATGACATTACTTTTATAGGTTGGATGTTCTCTAAGATTGAGGCACTTCATTGTTGGAGTTTTTTCCCTATAACTAAATACCTTATACTTTATTTTTCTCGTATATTCATGGATTATAATATTTATAAAATAAGTATCATATATTGATTTTTCTTCTACATAAATTTAATATGATAATGTTCTAGAGTATCTTTCACATTGAAAAAGTCATAGTAGTTCCCCACTATGATGAGAAACTTAAAGTGCTATGATAATATTCTTAAATATTGTTCTATGGTTAGATAATACTCTATGATGACATAGATAGTATGTTGGATGTGAGGAAAAATTACATTCAAGTAGATGATACTTTATATCATGGGGTTCACACTTGGTAATCTCCAAGAGATAAAGTCACGAGAACTAACCCGCCGATAGGAAATTCAAATATTTACGTGTCATTGGATATTCTTATCCACGAGTAGTGTAACGATCTTTATAATTTCAGATTATTATTAATACATATCAGGACTCACATACTTCAATGTATTGACAAAAACAATGTTGTCATCTGATCACAACAATGTAAGATACATTGAGTGCATCAGGAATGATATGTTATTAATGAATAAGTCGAAGAAGGATTTATCTCTTCAATATTTATGGACGTTTATATATCAGTCTTTTGATTGGAATGAAACTATCAAACTAAATTCCATCGTCATGATGTAATGAACCAATCCACTACCACAGATCCAAGCAAGTGATGCTCCAACTTTTATCAGTGCTGAAAAGAAAGCGTTGATAAAAGAAGAACCTTTATTAGTATTAGATGAAAACATTGATAAAGGAAACATTTATCAATGCTAAAAAAAGAACTGATAAAGCTGTAACCTTTATCAACACCTTTTTAGTGGTGATAAAAGATATAATTATTAGAATTATTCTTAGAACTGATAAAAATTAAAAAAAATTATTAATATATATATATAAGTAATTATTATGTTTATATTAAAAAATAATGTTTATTTGTATACATTAATTAAAAAATGCATGTTTATAATTAATATATATTTTTTAATAATTCAAATATATATAATGTTTAAAAAAAGTATTTATAAGAATATATATATATATAATTATAATATTTTTTTAAAGAATAAATATATTTATTATATTTATAATTATATAATTATAAATTTATATAAATAATTTTTAAATATATTTATTTATAATTGTAAATATATAAATAAAAAAATATTTAAACAAATATATGTCTTCAATGAATTTGGTCTATATATATATATATTTGAAAGAAAATCACAACTTAGAAATCAGCGAAAGCCAAAGTACAATGTTCTGAAGGAAAGGAAGAGATCCAACAAAAAGACCCTTGAACATTCCTGAAAGTAGCTATAAAATGAGTTGCACAGTTACCCTATCTCCCAGAAAAAGGAAAAATAGTATGAAGAAAAGGATGGCACCAAAGATCTGAGGAGTCAGTGATATATGAAGTTTCTTGGTGGCCGCCTCCTTCCACATTCAAAGCATTGATAATAACCTAACAGTTTGATTCAACCACAATATCCTTTAAGCTCAGAGATAAGACGAACTACATACCCTTACAAATAGGAATGGAATTAGTCACTAGAGGATAAAAACATGAAATTTTTGAGGAATGAAGATCCAAAATAATAGATCCCACATGATCCTAGAACACTGCATCGCGTCCCACCGACCCATCGCTAGGAATCACCGCATCAGTATTATGTTTGAAAACATCGGGTGGGGGGTGGGAATCTATCTGGCCTAAGGGGGTTGAGTAGGCATATAAGGAAAAATCCCCTCACCATACACCCACTAAGAGCCCCAGTTGTGCATCCTAGAAAGCCACAGTCTATCATCTTTGACAATGTTTTCCAAAATAAAGGAACTACAAAGAAAGAAAATAATCCAAACACGGATGCACATCCCCACAATATCTTGAGTAGGAAAATATCTGAACCACTCCCCCACGATAAGTATAATATATCCAACATTCCTACAGATAGAGAGATATTAAGCCTCACGTGTTGAGAAAATCCCGATGACCTAGGGGTAGGAGAAAATAGCATGGAAATCCATTTCCATCGTAACCCCATAGAGAGGGAAAAGGCCGTTATCATAAAGGTTCCTATCATCCAGGAAGGTGTGAGTAGGAAGGATTCCTCTACATAATTTCCAAATGAAAATCTTATCCTTAAGGTGAGAATTCAGATTCTAGATATGTTTCCATAAAGGAATCCAAGAGCCTTCATCACATGCCATGATCGACCTATAACCCGAGCAGATGGTGTAGCAGCCAGAAGGATCGTGAGACTAGAACAACTTGTCCACAAGGCCAGGGTTTTTCATCAAAGTATTCTAATTTCTCACCTTTCCTTCATTGATGATTTCCTCCTATTTTCTAGAGCAACTTCTCAGGATTTCTATGAGATTCTTCGAATCATTGATGCTTTCACCATTGCCTTGGGTTAACATGCCAACTTCATTAAATCAGATATTTTCTTTAGCCAAGGTGTTCAAGAAGGGATGGGAGACACTATCATTGGTTTGTGTGGTATTGAGGTTATGGAGAAACATAAAAAATACTTAGTCCTCCCAATAGTCTTTGGACACTCCGAAAGAGAGGTATTTTCCTTCATCCTGGATAGTCCAAAAGAAAATATAGGGATGGTAAGGGAAGAATCTTTCTTGGGATAGAAAGGGGGTTCTCATTAAAGGTGTGGCCCGAGCTGTCCCTTCTTACGTTATGTCCCACTTAAAGCTCCTAGAGTTCTTCATCCATCAACTTCATTGAGCATTTTCCAATTTTTGTTGGGGTCATTCTAATGGGAAAAATCATCTCCACTGGCTCACTTGGGAGAAGTTTTGTTCTCTAAAGGCTTGCAGTGGCATGAGATTTTAAAACTTGAGTATCAATAAATAAATAAATATATATTTATATATATATATATATCAAGATATAATTATGATATTCATGGACATAATTGGCATTATTTTTGTTCATATATTAATGCATGTATAATTGACATTATATGATCATAAATTTATTTGTGGACCCGATTATGGGTTATTATGTTCCAAATGTTAAGATTGCATATATTTTGATGACACAAGCATATGTTATGTATTCATGACTAACGGATGTTCATTTATATATACATTGACACCCTTTTTATTCATTATTTCCATATATATGTGATGACTCATTTTTTATAATCTATACCTTCTTAGGTATGATTTATTAATGTTATACCCACTAACTTATTATGTTCTCATAAATACTTATAAAATTACAATAAATATATCTAAATAATAAATATATTTTTTATATTTATAATTATAAAATATTAATTATATATAAATACGTTTTAAATATATTTATTTATAACCATAATTATATATATATATATTAAAATAATTATAAAATTACAATAAATATATTTATTATTAGTTTATAAATAAATAAATATATTTATATAGCAATAAATAAATAAATATAAATATATTTATTATTATACACAAATATTTATAAATATATTTATTTATAATTATAATTATAAATAAATTTATATATATGTATCTAAATAATTATAAAATTATAATAAATATATATATTATATTTATAATTTTATAAATATATATAATTATATAAATATATTTATAAATATATACAAATATTTGTAAATATATACAAATATTTATAATTCTAATAATATATGTGTTTAAATAATTATAAAATTATAATAAATATATTTATTATAAATAATTATATTTATTATAAATAATTATATTTATTATAAATAATTATGAAATTTTGAATATAATAAATATATTTATTATAATTTTATAATTATAAATAAATATTTATTTATTTATAGATATAATTATAAATAAATAAATATTTATTTATATTTATAACTATAAAAATATATATATTTATGTAAGTAATTATAAAATTTTAATAAATATATTTATTATAATTTTATAATTATATAAATGTATCTATATTTATTTATATTTATAATTATAAATATAATAAATATATTTATTATAATTTTATAAATATATATTAATATATAAATATATATAAATATTTATATATATATATATTTATTATATATATAATTTTATAAATATCTATAATAATATTAATAAATTATTAACATTAGATATTTATCATTGATTTTTTAACACTGATAAAGATATCCCTTTATCAATGTTAAAAAACCGCTGACAATACTACTCTTTATCAGTGCTATAATTTTAGTGCTGATAAATACATGTTTTATCGTCACTTTTTTGGCACTGATAAAGATATCCCTTTATCAACACTAAAAAAGAACCAATAAAGAGGTGTTTTATCAGTGATTTTGATTTTATGACTGATAAAACTACTCTTTATCAGCACTTTTTTGAAAGTGCGGATAAAATAATTGTCAATTTTTTTAAAATAACTCTAATCATATGTCTTTTCTCACACACCTTCAAGCTCTTATATAAGTCGACTGCCATCGTGACACAACTCTCATTGAACCTCGTTAGTGCCCTGCTTCTGCTCCGACACTGTCACCAAACTCTATTGTCGCCAGGCTGCCGAACTCCGTTGTCACCCTGCCTACGAACCTCACTGTTACCCTGCCACCCTACTGCCACTCCACCACTATTTCTCTCACTGAACCCCTACCACCTCGCTGAACCCCACTACCACCTGATTCCATTACCTCACCAATCCCCAATGCCGCCTCACAGAACCCACTTTACAGTGCATCTTTGTTGTGACTTTACTAAACATTTTTGATGAATCAATACCATCCAACCTAATGGTATTCTCTTCAAATATCGTTGTTATGTATTTCTCAACCAATTATTTTAATGGTAAACTTTTTTTATTCTTGAATAATAGTGCATGAGACATGCCCTTTAAGTTATTCTTGTGAAATTTGTTGCATCTCCAATTATGGTCTTTGGTTGTTTAAAGTTAAATATTGTTTTAGTAAATTGATATGGAATAATTATGTGATGAGAAATTTTGGTTGGAAAGTTTTTATTTATTTTTGTTGAATGTAGTGTTGTAAAATCCACAAGGTGAAACAAGGCACAAATTCCTCTTGGGGATGTGATGTGAGGTGTGGTGAAAGGCACACACCTTTCAAAACTACGACACATTCCAAAAAATAATTAAATATGCACAAAATTTCAACATACTTTAAATTAAAAAAAAAATTAAATTCAATCAAGATAATAAAAATTAATATATATATATATATACATATATAGTTTTTAACACAACCATAATCAAATAATCAATCCTTGACTCTTCAACCCTAGTGCATTTTCTACATAGCATGTTTGCGGTTACTTCATCCCAGTGCATTTTCTATTGCGTGATGTGTATTTTTTTGGGATCTTTTGTCTATTTTTTATAGTCCAGTTCAGTTATTTTTATTATTAATTCATTAAATGTTATATTTAATTCTCCTAACATCCCACACCCTATGGATGAACCTTTTTGAGGAAGTATCCCCTATTTAGATTTTATGTTGTGTGTATAATTAATGATCTTTTAGTGTAAAAGTTTTTATAGGAAAGAGTTTTAGTGTTAATATAATAATAATATTATTTGGGTTTATTAAATGGATAGAGGTGAGGATGATAATTCATTGGAAAAATAAATGATTATAGAAGGTAAAATAATAAAGTTTTAAGGTGGATTTCATGATTTATTAGGAAACTATTATGGAAATTCATGTTTGATTTAATTGACTTATAAGTAATTCAAGGTTTTTATGATTTTTATATTATACAATTAAAATCACAAGTATTGTGTAAGAGTCAATATTTCACTATAATAAACATTTCATAATAATAGATATTGTACACAACATTTTATTTTATTTCATTACTTTAATAAAAAACTAAACTATGAAATTAATGTAATAAACCAACTCAGGTCAACTTTCCATGTCACCCGAGTCAATTTGTCACAAGGTATGAAGTAAGTTATTGATCTCCATAGGCTGGAAAAAATAATTGAGGTAATAAAACACTAATGAGAGTGAAATTATAGGATCCTATCCAGAGGGTGACATAAGTTTCATGTGAATGCTAAGAAATAAATTCCTTGGACTAATGAGAGAAGAATTATAGTAGGAAACCCAAAGGGTGATAGAAGTTAAATAGTTACCATGTAATCCAAAAATAGATGTCCTATGATAATACTTAAGATGATAACATGTGGTGAAATAGTTAAGAAATGTGGTAAACCTAGTTGAATATGAATATAGAACTTTGGTTGGGAAATTTATAACCTCTTGAATTGAATATTTATATTTTAATAATAATTTGTTCCAAAGGGTTTTTGAAAAATACCTTTACATCCTATGGTTTTTCATAAAAATTCTATTCCTTGTGATTTTTAATAAATTACACCCATTTAAAATTCTCATTTTATATCCCAAAATTTCAAATATATAATATTTACCTATATTTTTTCAAAACCATTGAATTGAAATATAACTTCCTAAAAGATTTAGAGAAGTGTTTCTATCCATTTAAAATTCCACTTCACAACGCCTTCAAAAATTTAAAATTATATTTTAAACACAATAATTTAATTGTAGTCACTTTTTCCATTAAAAAAACATTTACTCACATCCCTGAATTAAATCCCTTGGGTCTCACTTAATGACCCTAATTTTCTCAAAGCTACGAATTATTGTTTTAATAATATAATAATTTTTTTATTTTTGAAACATTATTATATTCAATACCTTTATTTTCTATCATGAAAAAGTTTTCAAATAATATAGTATTTTTTTCAATTATTACATTCAATATCTGTATTTATATATTTCCTTTAATAAGTTTTTTTTATCACGTGGGATGATAAAACAATTTCAAATATTTCCGTTTTTTTTCAATGAAATCAGGTGATTCATCTTCAATTGAACATATTTTGTGTATTTATTTTCTTAGATATTAATATTACTAAATCAAATAAGATGTATACTAATAGATAATGGATGGATGACAATCGTACAACAAAAGTGTATGAAGATAGAGTTAAAGTGCTCATCAAGTTTGTAAAATATCATGAATATGACCCTTCTCAAATCCATTGTTCATATTTAAGCTGTTGTTAATTAGTCCAGTGGAGTTGGAAGAACACTTGATCTGTCATGGAATATACTGATGTTATAAATATTGGAATAAACATGGGGAAAAGGTGAATGTATCTATTGAATGAAATAGAATTCCGTTTTATAGATCATTTGATTCGATTACAAGTGTGGGAAATGAAGAAGACCATATCGAGTATGTGATTATAGGTGCGAATGATGATGAAGATCCTGTAGAGGAAATGAAAAGGACAATTGAAGATGAACTTCGTGATTGTCCAAAATTGTTTGAGAAGTTAAAGGGTTGTGAAAAGATGTCATTTTATGTTGGTTTCACTAAATATATAACATTTTAAACCATACTAAAGTTGTATAATTTTAATGTAGGCAACAAATGGAGTGACGTGAGTTTCACCAAACAAATTTCTCTCTTGAATGTTATGAACCCAGAAGATAATGAGTTACCTAGCCAAATATACAATGTTAAATGAATGCTATGACCGATGTGTATGATCTATGAGAGAATACTTGCAAACCCAAATGAATGTATACTATTTTGAAAGGACCAAAAATCCCTTAAAGAATGAAAAAGTGTGGTTTTTCTCTATATAATAAAGATGAATATGGTTATATGAAACTTGTATGGTATTTTAAAATATTACAAGGTTTAGGAATCTATATGGAAGTGAGGAGACTGTTGGGAAATTGACATGGCACACAGATAAAAGGAATAAATATGGGAATTTCCATCACTCGATAGATTCTCCTCAGTAGATGAAAATTGATCATGAGTATCCTAAATTTAAAAATGAGAAGAGAAACCTCCATCTTTCATTATATACATATAGAGTGAATCCTATGGGTTTTCAAAGAAGAACTCACAATACATGGTCTGTTATGTTGGTAAATTAAAACTTTCCACCATGGGGTAATGATATTGATTTATATTTGGCTCTATTGATCGAGGATTTGAAATTATTATGGGATTCAGGTGTTATATCATATGATTTGTATAAAAATGAAGATTTTAGGTTGAGATACATGTTTTAGGGGATGATAAATTACGTTTCTGCTAATAGAAATTTGTTAGGATTTATAATTAAAGTTACTCAAGGGTGTCCTATTTGCCAACAAGGTACATTTTCAATTAGGTTGAAACATTTATCAAGGACTGTATTTTTAGAACATCATAGACTTTTACTTCAATGACATATGTATATATCTTGAAAGACATCATTATATGGAAGTTACAGAGAATGTATAGAACCATCTCCAATAAAAAGTGATCAACTATTTCAGAAAGTAAAATATATGGACACTAATTTTGGTAAACTGTTTTTGAAGAACCATATGAAAAGTGGTTAGAAAAAGAGTTCTGTTTTTTTGAATTACTATACTGGAATTTTTTATATGTCAGGAATTTTATTAATGTTTTGAATGTTGAAAAAATGTATGTGATTGTGTAGTTATAACATTACTAAAAGAACATATAAAAACAAAGTTTGGAATTAAGGCTAGGTTGGACATGGTTGACCTGGGAATATGAGAAGAGTTGGTTCTATTGAAGGGTGAAAAACAAAATTTTCTTCCTCCATATGCTTACACCATTTCCAAGAAGAGAGATATCAGTTTTCAACTTCTTTAATAACATAAAGGTTACATAAGGGTATTCATTAAATTTCAATAATATCTTTTCAATGACTAATTTAAGGATAAATGTGTTGAATTCACATGACTACCAGGTTTTGATGAAAGATCTAATTCTTATAGCTTTACATTGTATTTTTCTCAAGAATTTCCATAATAAATTAACCAAGATCTACTTATTTTTCAAAGCTATATGTAGAAAAGTTATTGAACCAGTGAAATTTCTTACCATGTAAAGAGAAATTTCCATCATAATATTTGAATAGAATTTTTTTTCCCATAATCATTTTTTGATATGATGATTTACTTGACTTTTCACTTTGTGAGTTAGATTTTACTATGCGGTCCTATACACTATAGATGGATGTACTCCATTGAATGGTATATGAATATTTTCAAAGGGTTTGTCAAAGATCAAAGTTGACCAGAGGGTTTTATTACAGAGTGATATATTATTGAGAAATACATTGAATTCTATACCAGTTACTTGTCTAGTGTGGAAATGATTGGTATACCGTAATCTCAATCACATTGGGTGACTTTTGGGTAAAGGAATTTTTGGAAGAGATTTTGTCACAATCAATATTATAGATCAGGAGGAGGCCCACCTTTATGTTTTTCATAATAGTTTAGAGGTATCCCCATATATTGAAACCTAGAAAGAAATTCTTAGGAATTTGAATCCATCAAGGGATAAAAGATGGATATCAAATACACATAATAAATAGTTTATAGGGTGTTTTTTGGACCATATTTTTAATGAGTCAGATGAAAATATGGATTCAATTTCAGAACAACTTTTATGGATAGCTAGAGGACCAAGCGTGTATATATTATCTTACAATGGTTATGTAATTAATGGTTATATTTTCTATAAAAATGAATATAATGAAGGAAGTACAATAAAAAATAGTGGAGTTACACTTGTGGATTAAGCGATAAATGTTTATGGTACTAAGGGAAAAAAATCCAATTTATGAAAATATGTCAGACTTTGACATCATCAAACAAATATGGGATTTGGATTATACAACATTCCAAGGGACAATTTTTCAATACAAGTTAGTTGATAACCAGATTAATATTAAAATAAATGAATTGGGATTCATGAAAGTGGATTTAATTAAGGAAGGGTAAAAAAATGAATCATTTATAATGGAATCATAGGTAGTACACGTATTTTTGGTTCGAGATCCTAGAAACCAAAATTGGTCAATTGTTTTGTTATTAACCAAAACCACTGAAGGGGCAGATGAAATTTCAATTGAGGATGGACCTTTCATTGGGAATTCACAATAATTTCACATAGGTACAAATTTAGATGGGTTTTTTTATGTAAGAGGAGAACGCAATTAATGGATTTTTATACTCGATAGATGGGTCAAATCCATTCAGCCTTAAAAAAAGAGAGTTCAATAATCAGGTTATATATTTTTTGTAATATAATATTTTTTACCTCATGTTATTATGTATTCATAGATAAATTTATGTAATATAAATTAAATGTTAAACCACTTATGTAGATAATTAATTCTACATGTGCTAGTGCTCCCAATCCTAAAGAACAACAAGTCTCTCAACCTATAGCTACTCCCAGTGCAGAGGAACAATGACCTTCTGCACGTGATGGTTCTCTCAATCCTGAGGAACAATAAGTTTCTAAAATTTATATTGATCCTAGTGAAGAGGTACAATGGCCTTATACACATGCCAGTGTTGTGAATCTATAGGAACAACATATCGAAAATGTTGAATCAAAGGAAATGGTAGGCGATAAAGGAATAATGATGCATAAAAAATAGGACCTTCATAGTTTGATGGTGTTAAAAAAAAATAATCAAGGTGAAAATAAAAGGCATAAAATATGAGTTCATATAGAATATGTGGGTCCAACATGTTAACCTTGACAAGTCCATATTCAATAGTTACATTATAATCATCACTCGATAATGCATGTTGGTTGATTTAGATTCATGGAACCATCTTGTTCCCATGCTTAAGGCACTGATGTGGGAAGATATTAATGTAACATTATGATATCATTTATTTATTTGAATAAAAAATAAAATAATGAAATATTTAATTACTCTTCATCATCCATTATAGAGTGCATTTATTGTAGCTGGATCCCACAAGAAATATGTATTAATTATTTCTGGAAGGATTCATAGAGGATTTGAAAGAATCCTAATGAGATGATATCTTAAAGATGTTAAAGGGAAAAGAAACTTGTACCCACCACTTATGTATACACATGTGATAACAAAAGAACTATGAGATGTGTTTACTAGCTATCATGTGGAGATGTCTTTTTAGGTATATTGTGGCTGGTAATACATTGTATGAAAATACATGTATTCATCAATTTTATTTCGAATTTTTTATTTATGAAACAATAACTTGGTGAAGAAAATATGGAATAATCATCAAAACCAACCTACCTCTATCGTAAAGAAATGATGGGGTATGGTTGACTTGAAAAAAAAATGGTACATATTTTAAATCTACCGTAATAATTTTATATGACATGAACTAACAACATAATTATGTTCCTCTATTTATATGCATTTTGATGAATCCGAATCCAAATTCACTTCCACCACACACCATGTGCTATTGAAGGAGGTACATGTAAATAAATAGAGGATACTAATAGATGAAATCACAAAAAAAGTGTGGGAAACATGTGTAAGTATGACATAATAATTTTTTTAATTTAAAAATTAATTACATAATAATGATCCCTTATTTTCGAATATTTTCTATCTGATATAGTCACATAAAAAATAATCACTTATACTAGATGAACACATACTATAGGTACCCTTGAAGATACTAGAACATTATGGCCGCATCAGAGGTGTGGGTTTTGGGGTGACACCCTAAACATATTTTTAGAAAACAATAACAAAAGTAAGATAAAGATAAAGAAATTATAGAGATGAAAGCATGATTAGATACCCTTGAAGAACCATTTCATTGGTAGACTGAGTTTCTAGAAAATCTTATGTAGGGGGGGGGGGATTAAATAGAATAAACAACTCAAGAACAACAATTTAATGATGATCCTGCCCCACCACCATCATCTTTGATCTAATCCATTCCCCTCAAACAATTGTCTTAGTTGAAGTTTTCAATATTATAATATTTTTTCTGTGAAATTTGAATCATATAGACACTGATACCTTTTTTGTACTTATATTCTACAAGGTGAAATGAATGTGATTTATATATATCAACACCCACCCGTAGCCTTGTAGCGAGGGATACGGTGTTCAATATGCTAGATGACTGTCTACACAACATACCACTTCCAACAGGTCATGTGAGAGTGACAATTAGCATAGATCATGATCTAAGAATCAAGATACATGATCCACTTTATGACGATAATATTCATATGGTTGACCAAGATGTTGGAACATTCATTACATTTTCGTTAAATCTTGTAAAATTACATGTCGATAAATAGGTATTCATTTCCGATTAATTTTTCTTGATAAAACATTAACTATAAATGAAAAAGTTCTAAAATGATTAATATTATTATAGACATACAAAGGGATGATGGTGAAATGAGATTTCAACTCAAAACCATCTAAAGGATGAACCAATTGATCAAAAAGATCTTCCAAAAGTACCTTTACCCCATCCATTCAATATCCTCATTTACTAGCATTGAAGGTTCATGTGGAAACAAAGTTACAAAATGGTAGTATTCATGTTGTCAATTTTGAGGAAAAAATTTATAGAGAGGAAGGTAAAAACTACATTGTTTTTGAAAATGTAAATGAAATCCTCAACTATTAATGTCTAGGAGACTCAGTTGTAAATGTATACATGAGGTATGATTTCTTGATTTTATTTTCCAAAAGCTAATTTACCATGTTAATTATGACAGAATACATTTCATGTTTTTTAATACCTATATATCAATAAAAATTTAAGGGATTTACCCATGAAAAAAATTGGACTCATTAGTTCTCACATCATCTCTGCAAAAAAAAAAAGAAACAAAAAAAATGATGAAATAGTGGCTTGCCTGGCCAAATCGTTTAGAAGTAAACTTACAGATGATAGAAACTTTTTAATGCCAATAATTCAGGTGTAAAACTATAAAATTTAATAATATAAAATATATTTTCATTTATTTTATTACTTATTCTCTTTTGTGTTTTAGGAAACATAGGATGCTCATTATTCTCAATTTGGATACTCCAAAGATTTATTTACTGGATCTAATGCATAGATACCCAACAAACCAACCACACAAGATGAAAATTTTCAATTTGTAATACACTACATCCAATGTTTTATAACTAAACTTTAAGTTATATATTTTATATTATGTTTTAATGAGAATTTTTTTATGTTAGTTTGATTTATAAATATCATGAAAATCATGGATTGAGCACAACCCATGCACACTAGAACCTTGAAAAGTTCTAAAACCAGATAGATATCAGGGTATATATAATAATATTTCACTCTATAAACATTTGTAGATACAAATTACTTATTTTTTATTAATGTTTCTATAGTTTACAATACAAAAAATGGAAAATATTATGCTTATTATGTTTTTAAATTTATGATAGATATCATATTCCATAAAAAACTAGCATCCCCAAAGAGGTATTTTTGAATATAAATACTATTTCATTTAAAATATTTATTAATCATTTGTTCATTTATATTTTTCTAGTACTACTAAGAGTGATGAGAAAATTGTGTTCATAAGATGAAATAGATTTTCTTAGAAATGAATGGGTTGAATACCTGATGGAAGAATGTACATATATGTCATGAATATGTTGCTTATATAAAAGTAATGGATTGTTTAATATTTATGTTTGATTAATTTATTTTTAGTATTAATCACATAAGAATTTTTTTATTATACATGTGGATTCCTTTGTTCGATTTGGGGTGGTTTGTTCGAAGCTGCTCTTTCTCATGAGATATTTGACTTCATGGATGCAACTGAGATAATGTAAACAAGGAAATCAGTCAGGAATGTATACAACCATCATGAAAAGGTGAATTAATAATACTTATTTAATTAATTTTTTCACCATTTTATCAAATATTTTTAAATTAATTTCCTTATCATTTTTATCTAATACTTATTTAGTTTTTTTCATAGATCTTTTGGGATGTCATATTTTTCATTCAACTATGTAAAATAATCCACAAAAGAGATAACATGTTACTTTATTCTAGTGTTACCATTCTTTCCATTTATTTTCTTTATCAAGACACCAACATTGCATATTGAGTCAATGTTCTTAGCTGAAAAAATTTCTCATTGTTAAAATCCAGAAGAGTGGAGGTAGCTCTTGTGTCTTTTGTGGTGACTTCTCACAATATAATAGACAAAATATCTTCCTATACTATTTTGGTTTTCAACAATAAGAAATATTTTTCAAACTAGAACATCAACTCAATATTCAGTCTTGGAAGTCTGAAAAAGTAAGAAAATAGTAATCGTTGTAACATTGGTAGTTAGAATATTTTTGAGACTCTTCCATGAGGAGGAATCAACCAAACCTTAATCCGACACACTATGTGACTGATATGACTCCAAGTGATTCTTTTTATTTAAAATTGACATTAATTTTATTAAAAAAGAAATCTGACTGACTCAAAACTGAGAAAAAATATTCAATTTTTTTTATAATTTATGAAAATGATCCATAAGTAATTTCTATCTTTTAAGAATTAGCATAACCTCAATATAATACATGATGTCCCAAGTATGAATCAAAGTGTCTATTATCCATTTAAAATATATATTTTATTTTAAAATATGTCACTCACTAAAAACTATACAAACACAATTGAATTGACTTGATAATTCAGGATATCGATTCATAAAGTTTTTGGATGTGTAGGAAACAGTCTCATGTCAAACCAATACACTATGTGACTTATATGATTAAATATGCATGTTTTCAGTTTAAAATGATTTTTTTTAAAAAAAGTGACCTACAGAAAAACAAGAAAAAATGTTCATATTGTTTTTATACTTTATGAAAATAATCCATGAGTCATTTATGACATGTATGAATCACCCTCACCTCCATATGATGCATAGTGTGAGCGATATGACTCCAAGTGCATCTTTTTATTCAAAATTGATATCAATTTTTGTATAATGGACAACCAACCTCCTCAAAACTAAGAAAACACATTCATATTGTTTTTATTCTTTAGGTAAATGATACATGAGTAATTTTAGATGTGTAAGAATCAACTGAACCATAATTAGACACACGGTGTGTTCAGTATGACTCCAAGTGTGTCTTTTTTTTTAAAATTGACATTAATTTTAGTAAAAAGGAAAACCAACCTACTCAAAAACATTAAAATGCATTAATAATGTTTTCATACTTTAATAAAAGGATCTATAAGTCATTTTTATGTGTAGGGATCAACTGCACCCCAATCCGATGCACAATGTGACTGATATGACTCCAAGTGTGTCTTTTTATTTTAAATTAACATTAATTTTAGCAAAAAGAAAAAGTGACATACTGAAAACCGATCAAAGGAATTCGTACTATTTTAATAATTGAGGAAAACTATTAATGAGTCATTTTTAACATGTTGGAATCAATATCACCTCAATATGATGCATAGTGTGAGAGATATGATTAAAATTTCATCTTTTTATTTAAAATTAACATCAATTTTAGTAAAAGGAACAACTGACTTACTAAATAATGAGAAAAAACATTCTGATTATTTTGATACTTTAGGGAAGCTATCCCTGAGTCATTTGATATGTGTAGGAATCATCCGCACCTCAATATGATGAATGTGTTACTGGTATGACTACAGGTGCATATTTTTATTTAAAATTGACATCACTTTTTGTGAAAAGGAGAATGACATACTAAAAACTGATAAAATGCATTTATATTGTTTTGATACTTTAAGAAAACAAACCATAAGTAATTTGTGAGATTTAATAATCAATCACACATCAATCTGATGCACGGTGTGACCGATTGACTCCAAGTGTGTTTTTTATTTTAAATTGACATTAATATTAGAAAAATGAACAAGTGACATACTGGAAACCAAGAAAACACTTTAATATTATTTTTATAATTTAGGAAAATGATCCATGATTCATTTTTGATGTGTAGGAATAATAAACACCTATATTTGATGCAGTGCGACTGGTATATCTCCAAGTGCATCTTTTTTTTAAAAATTGACATCAATTTTAGTAAAATGGAAAACTGACCAACTAAAAACTGAGAAAAACCATTCATATTGTTTTGATACTTTAGGAAAATGATAAATATGTCATTTAAGATGTGTTAAAATCATATTAAACTAAATAAAACACAAGGTGTGATCATTATGACTCGAAGTGTGTCTTTTTATTTAAAATTGACATCAATTTTAGTAAAAAGGAAAACTGATCTACTCATAACCAAGAAAATGAATAAATATTGTTTATATAATTTATGAAAATGATCCATAAGAAATTTTTTATGTGTAGTAATCAACATAATATCAATGTTATTTTAGGTGTGACTGATATGAATTCAAGTGGATATTTTTATTTTAAATTAACATTAATTTTAGCCAAAAAATGTGGCATACTGAAAACCGAGAGAAAACATTCATATTATTTTGATATTTTAGAACAAATTTACATGAGTCATTTGTGATGCATAGGAATCACTCACACCTCAATCCAATATACACTATAACTGGAATGACTCAATGTTCCTGTTATCAGTTTAAAATTGACATTTTAGTTCAAAATGTGCGCACTCACTGAAAACCAAGAAAATTCACTCCAATTGTCTTTATAATTTAATATAATAATTTATAAGTCATTTTTGATATTTAGAAATTAGTATCACATAAAAATAACACACAATGTTACCAGTATGACTCAAACTGAATGTTTCTAGTTTGAAATAACATTTTAGGAAAAAACACAAGTGAAATATTGAAAATAGAGAAAATACATTCGGTTTGTTTTAACAATTTAGAAAAACTATCCATATGTAATTTGTGATGTGCAGGAATCAACCACACCTCAATTCCATGTACGGTATGAAAGTTATAACTCCAAGTGCATCTTTATTTAGAATTGAAATTAATTTCATTAAAATGAACAATTAACATACTCAAAACTAAGAAAACACATTCAAATTGTTTTGATACTGTAGGAAAATTATCCATTGACATTTATGACGTGTTTTAATCAACCACACCTTAATAAAATGCATATTGGGACCAGTATAACTCCAAGTTTGTCTTTTTATTTAATGTTGAAAATTTTCAATATATTTTTTCATATTAGTGTTTAATTTATTTCTTTATAATATTACTAACATAATATTTTTTTTCTTATGTTTGTGGATTGATTTTCTTGGGTTGAGGTGATTTTTTCAGCAACAGATACCATGGGAAGACATTTTTGAGACGGGATCACTGGTTCCAAAGTTGATGAAACATTAATGTTTTTAAATGTTTTTGGATAGTAATTTTAAATATAATTATAAAAAATAGAGTTTGAAATGCATATAGTAGTGTTTTGTGTATTGGTGATGTGAAATTGATTTAGATTAAATTATATATTTTGTGTACATGTTACAGGTTGCAGTAGTATGCTATTATACAATCACCACACTGTAGAAGGTGGGGACTTTATCAGTTCTATAAAAAGTGTTGATAAAGGTGACCCCCCTTTAACAGTGCTAAGGTTAAAAAATATTTTTTAACATTGTTAAAAACCATTTTTATCACTGTTAAAGTGAATATCTATAGTAGTGTTCATTTTAGATAATCAAATAAAGACGTATCGAGCATATATGTTGATGAAACATTTGTAAAACCTTCTCAATGTGATATCTAGATAAATGAATTATATTATAAAGTGAATGCTAATATGTGTTTTTAAATGTTATGATATTAACTTCTTCCTATTGAGTGTCATTACATGTTTCTAGACATAGATACTGAACTACAGATGAAACTATTAATGCCATCTAGGAATAAGTCTAGCGGGTCATATACTTAGTGTTTTCATTGATATTAACTAAATTCAATCAAAATTTAATTATTGGATTAAATATTTTTCTTTAGTACATGCAATAATATTTATCCAGAATCTATTGATCACATTTATTTTGTCACTATTTATGTGTGAGTTGAATGTTAAATAAATAATTATTCTCTAGGTAATTATTAAATTTAAAAACACATGGTTTCAACATTTATATGGTGTGTTTATTTTTATTAAAATAAATATTCATTAAATGTAGGTGATTTTCTAATTAATTTAAACTTTAAAAAAATTTGGAATGTGATGGTGTTTTATGGATTTTGTATTTTGATTTTTTTATAAAAATTATTTTTTAAAATTAGTCTTCAAAATAAAAGAGGATTATTTTAAAATCATTATTCAAAAAACTATAATTTAAATAAAGTTTAATTAATTTTATATGACATAAAATTTTTATATTTGATTATTAATTGTGAAAAATTTGATATAAAAAATAGATTTTTAATTTATAGGCCTGGAAATGTGAGTGATCAAATTTTCCGGAGTTAAAAGGATTCTTGTTAATGAGGTCAGTGCTGATATCGGGATCTGGTCATCAAGAAATATATTTTAAATTATTTATTATATTATTGATGTAGGGATCAAATAATTCCACCATGCAATTATTTTTCTTAATATATAGTTAATAAAAAATCTCTTTCTGAATGGAAAAAGGAGGGGATATTTTGAAGGGATTTGTTTAAAAAAAACAGGATTGGGTTTTGGGTTTTTTTATTATTTGAAAATATTGGTTTAATATTGGTTAATGGGAAAACGAATTTTGGACCTAAAATATGTTTATTTCCTCAATGTATTTGGTCCATATTGATGTTTTGATAAGAACATTGAGTGTTGTAATGATTTTTTTATTTCTGTAAAAAAACTACATTACCAATTTAAACTTATTTTGTCAAAAGTGCATGAAATATATTTTGGATGGTGACACATTTTTTGTCACATTCTATAAAATAAAACCCCTCACCCACACCTCTTTCATTTCCATTCTCCAACTCTTCTATCTTTCTTTCAACTTCCTCGTCACTTTCTATTTTATGACAAATTCTGATGGCTGATGAATCTTCGAGAATGACTTCCAAGGGGTAAAAAATTTCCCAATATTAATTTGGTGATATTTTGTAACGATTATTTTAAATATATTTTTATATTTAGATGGTTAATTATGTGGATTTAATTTAGTATTAGTTTAATTTGTTAGTAATTAATAATAATCAGGTAAATATTCGTACTGATAAAGTAGTTGATAATATTGAATTAATAATGAGTAATGTTGTTAGATTGAGATTATGTAATCATACTTTAAATTATTTAATTATAGTTGGTATAAAATAAATAATAATTAAAATAATATAATATTTTTCATTAATATTAATGATGTCTAGTAGTTGGGGTTTGGATTAGTGGTAAGAACCCTATAATCCTACATGAAAAATGGGGGTTGAAAACCCATTGGGCGCTGGGTACTGTAGTAGTACTGTAGTGGTGGAGGCACTGTAGCAGTGGCAGGAAGTGTGTAGTAGCAGTGGTGGGTGTTTTGTGGGGTACTATAATAGGTAGGTACTATAGCAGACGGGTACTATATACTATTCATATAACGGGCCTTGGGAAATTTTTTTTGGGCCTACAGTCCATGTAATGGGCTATATGCCCACTGGGCCTTCGATCCAAATATATATGATGTAATAAACCAGGTAGTTAGGTGGGTTATCCCTTGGGGGGGATATGACCTGCCTTTCAAGCCTGTGTGTGTTTGGTGTGTGTGTGTTTGATGTAATTTTACCCCCAAACATCTAATATAATATTAATTATGTCTAATATTTTATAAGAAATTATAAATAGAGGAAATTAAAAATGATTTTAGAAATTAATATTAAGTAACTAGAATTAGAAATAATATGAAAGAGTAAGAAACAAACATAAAAAACTAATACTAAATGATATGTAGTAAGTCCTATACACCCATGCCAGAAAAATTGATCCCCTAATGGTACAAATAAATATACTTACCGGAATAATGAAAATAAAATGCTGACTCCATGACATCTCTAATCTAAACATCATCCCACACTCTAATGTAATCGTCTAAGATATCCCACTCAATCAACCCCAGACTCAATCAAAACCTATGTCTATAATAATAATCTTAAAGCTACTAGATTACACAAGTTTCTTTGATTACTGAGAAGAGTGTGAGTACAAAACTTAGTACGACACCACCAATGTGGTCTCATACTAACCAGCATATGCATTGATATGTGTGGGTGATATGCTCTACTGAAAATAAATAACTTCCAAACAAAAAATAAAATAAACCATCATCAATACTTATGATTGTGACATTGATAGACAATACACGCATATACTAATGTCAGGGTGTAACTGAGTACATTGTGATGACCATGCCTCCCAAATAACATGTGGGCTGCAAATCCATGGAAACCTCAATAAATCCCCATGACTCTGAGGACCCATCCCTTGAAACTCCAATTACGTGAGATCAAAATACCTAAAATCTCAATCAATGTGTTTGAGTCCAACTTAGGGTAGTCATAACCATATATCTAATGGATCCCTGAACCCATCCCACGATATCGCATGCATTTGGCTCCAAATCCATGGTAGCCATAGCCATAATATCCACGACATTGGGGACCCATCTTATGGTAGTACATTATTTTGGATCTACATCTTGGACAATCATAACCATAATCCCCAAAAATACAAGGACCCATCCCATTTTAGTTCTTGCATTTGGATAAAAATCCATGGCATCCATAGTCATATATGAGCTCCAAACCCATGAAAGCTCCAGTACTGAGGTCCAATATCAAGGTAGCTACTATCCATAACTGCCTCCAAATTATGACATCCCAACCATGTCACATACTCCATAAGGGTGAATTTCATAAACTAAAAAAGTAAAAGAAAAAACAAGGGTTGAACAAACACCATAGCCCATCATCATCATTTATTCCCCATTGGGATTCCACATCAGTTTGGGTTTTTGGTAACACCAGTAACCAACTATACCCATGACTATACATACCAGCATGTGGTAAGTATATCAACGTTCTCCCACTAGGGTCTCTTTGGTCAAATCAAATGGAGGCACTCCACATTGATTCCTCAGTCTCTACCTCAGTCTCAGGTCATCACCCTATATTCTAAGGATGTTGTGTCCCTCGATGTCATCGATAGATTAGCGTGGCCTCATCATCTACATGGAGTCTCATCACATAGGCAATAGTCATTATGTGACCCTCAACCTTCTCAGTCCCCAAGGTTTCTCTAGTATGGTTAACCCACCCAATATGATCCTAGTTTTCCTATGGTCTATCCACCTAGGTCTAGTCACATCTAATAAGAGAGGATCGCTCTTTCCACACTCATCTAGATGATCCTGATAAGCTAGAAGCCCCTAAAGGGTCCTCCTAGGGACTTCACAACATATGATCTCTAAGTTTTCCCATGACTCTAGATTATAGGTGTTTCAAGCCCCTACACATGGGTGAATGGGTCTCAGTTGGTCTAACCTCACATCTCAAGAGGTCTGGAGGCCACTCGGTGTCTCAAAAACCCTAACCCCAACCATCGGAAGCCGAGGTGACAATCTAGTGTACAAGGGTTATTTGTGACCCCCGGTTCCCATTAATTCTAATTAGACATTTTAATTTAATTTAAAATATTCAATTTAATTTAGTTAACTAGGGAAATTTCCATTAGTGGCATTCCCGAGCATCCACATGCAACATAATCAAAGAAGATAAGCCGTAGGGCCAGTACCAAGATCACCAACCTCAAGCACAATGATTTAAGATTTATTTCCATAGGTAGATAGCTTTGTTGAGGACCATCCAAGGTCAAACATGATTGAATCTCCAAATAGACACTTAACTCATAACATATGAAAAAAATAATTAATTATAACCAACTTATAATTAATTAATCAATTTTAAAAAACACCTAAAATGGAATAATTGGTAGCAAGATCACCACATCAATGCATCACACAAGAACCATTAATAACATCCCATTAGAAGCCCATTGTATACACATGATAGCGGATAAGTTCAAAGACCTAACACATGATTGGGATTCAAAAATTAATTCAAGAGAAATTTAATGAAAAACCCATAAAAATTCACTAAGTCATCGTACCTTAACGAAACAATGAGCCCCCAAAGGTAGTTTCCACCCTCGAATGATGTCCCATTACTAGGATAAACAAAACACCTTTGAGAATCAACAAATTACACTATGATCCGATAGAATCATCACTAAATCCATAAACCTGAAAACAGAAATTAAATATGAATGAAGGAGAAGGAACACATAGACCAATGTAGGTAAGAACTTACTTGAAATAATTATAAAATAAAACACCCCAAATCTAATAAAAACTAATAGGGGGGAGAATATTGACCATATAGGGTGTGTGTGGGGGAGAGGAATGAAAAAGAGCGGTTTCCCTCTTAAAAAACATAGGGGTAAAATGGTAAAAGACCCTTTTTAATGAGCCACATGACCTGGTCCCATGTTTTTCAAAACTGTGTTCCAACCATGCGGTTGGCTATGTCTAAAAAAATCCCTCTTTCATGGTTGGGCCACATATTTTTCCAAATCTTTCACCAATTGTGTGATTTGACACTATATCTGTTTGAAAAATTTAACATGGTTTGTATGGTACCCTGTGAAAACCATGCCCCAAGCCTCTAGCCCAATCCAATCCACACAATTCCCCCTTGAATTTGAATAGTTTCCTCACATCCATTTGTTAACTATGCCAAACAACCATGCTCTATAGAAATTAAGCTCAAAACCTTATAACACTCAGGGTGTCACATGGTTTCTCCTAAACCATGAACACCAAATCATGCACCCTATCCATAAATTTCTAAAACTCAAAAAATTTAACCTGAAGCTTTTAAAACTTTCTTGAGAACAAAATATACCTTCTGAGTCTTATTACACATTCAAAAATAACACTTTAAAGTGTTCTAACTCAAGGGATTTCATTCCGAATCCTAGTTCAAAATTTAACCCATCCACGAGTTAAAATTTAGAAATTCCTTTGAATTACAAACACTTGTATGATCACAAGGAATTAAAAACTCCCCAACATAATACTTCTCATCCATGAGGATTCCCAGTGGTTATACAACTATTCACCATACCTATTCAGGTTGGAAATTCCTCATCAACTATCCTTGTCCCTTCTCAAAATACTAAATGTGGTTCTAAAGAGAAACCTTAAAATTAAGATGCTTATTCCATCAAACCATGAGCTCATGCTAGTAACCATTACTAAAACACCGGGACAATGATTTCTATATCCCATCCATCCTGAGACATGACCACATAATCATCCAAATCTTCCTTAGTATTGTGGTTCTCCCCACCATAAGACTTAGCTTGTGAAGTCCAATTTCAATGATTTGGAACTTCCACTATTGAAATTTCCCATTGTAACCCCATTATCACATTCCAATGATACATCTAATTTATTTTCCACCCTGCCATGCTCATTCAAAAGAAAACACCATCCAATGGTCTATATTACTTATCATTCTTGATTCTAATGTGAAACAAAACAGCCTCACTTCCCATGAATAAGGATTTATCATACTGACCCTTCACTAAAAGGTCCCGAAAAGTGCCCAAAATATATCATACATATCTATAATGAATCATCCGATTATTTTACTAGAAAAATTCATCCAATTTCATGAAAAATTAAAACTAATCCTCCTATGGATAACTTCTCTTGAAAACACTTAACTTCATCTAGTGATGAACTATATATTTTACTAGATTCTGATGCCCTTATATCCAGAGGTATCCCATGATTGTCTAAACATGCCCACCGAATTCCATTCATGAATTTTAGTGTAACCCCACAAATAGATTATAAACCAGTTCATCCACCATTATGATCTAAAACTGGGAACCAATGCGTTCTAGATACGACATATTTAGATTATCATAAACCATCCTAATCCTGACACCCACTCCAAGAATCCACCCAATACCACATCTAAATTAGTCCATGGCCTTCATCGAGGAATCCTATATCACTCAAGTTAATTTATTAAACAATATTATAATTTCAAAATTATTATCCATGAATTGGTCCCATACTTCGATGACCCTTATCCTATGGTGTCACATTCTCATGGATGGCATCCCACTCCCCACCATAAGAGAACAATATTCATTGCATTACTAAAAAAAGTACCCGATCATCGTGATCCATACCCTATCCACCACTGGACATAACAACTAGAATGTAAATATATGGAGAAGATCACAGTAATTATACAAGAAAATGTTGTAAGAATAGTTTTTGAAACTTTAAAAACTGATCCCTAGTCATTAGTGAAATTTTGAACTAGAAGACCTAGAAGTCTTGTGAATCCTAAATGTCTAACATGATGCATGATACACCTCTTTATCATACAATAAAAGTGTTAAATGCAATAACTGGAATCTTTAAAACAATCCAATAACTAGAGTACAATAACATATAAAGAACCTCAAACATCCATTTGGATTTCTCTAGGTAAAAATCATATAAAACTATTACATTTAATACCAAGAATCACAATCCCAGCCCCTTGTAACCTAGAATTCTTACCGAAATAATTGGTCTCGATGCAATAGTCTAGTAACCATCAAAGAATCCAACAAATTCATCTTCCCCATGTCTATAACATCCAAAAACAGTAATAAAAAAATAAAACAAAGGCTCTGATTCCACTTTGTCACATCCCAACCTAGATCCCTCCATAAATAATAATCAGACAGGAATGCAGTGTGACCTTAGGTGTGCCTTCCTATATGTGAGAGGTTATCGACTAGTAGTAGGGGTCTAAGATGATACTATGATGAGACTATACCCCCATATTAGAGTGAAAAATAATAGATAAAAAACTAAGTATCATATATAAAAATAAACTGAAATATGAAGATACAATTATAAACAAAACAAATAATAAATTAAATGCATTATGGCACAAACAACCATGGAATACATATAGTTTACAACTCACTAGTGCAGATACATATGAAAACCAGAATAAAGAAAATAAAATTTTGTCTCCATAATACATTTGAACTAAAACTAATCACAAACTCTATGTACTTATTTTATCCATATCGCATGATCAACCTAGTACTCATACCAAACCTATGCTAGAAATAATCATGTGAAATATTCTCAGGTACCCAAGTAACATGGCCTCCAAAGTAGTGCGTGAGTACAAAAATCCATACGGAACCACCAACATGGTAGCTTACATACCGAAATTTGTTGGGATATGTGTAGATGATATGTTATTATAAAAATAAATAACTACTAAAAATATATATAAAACAATCATTTGTTGATCCTTAGGTCTATTACCCTGATCTACCATACCTTATTTTGATAATGATGAGGTGTCTCTAAGCACATCATGATGAACATGCCAACAAGTAACATGTGAGATTTGTATCCATGACATCCCCAAATGATCCTCATGACTTCGGGGATCCATCCAATGACAGTCCAAACATATGAGCTCCAAATTGATTGTAGCTCACTACGTGTGACCAAATACAACTTGTGGTATCCATATCCAGATATCCCATGGATCTGGGGACCCATACCTTGAAAACATGTGACTCTTGATCTAAATCCGTGATATCCATAACCATAATCTCTATGGATCCTAATACTTATATCATGGTAATGTGTGCATCCAACTCCAAATCCATGGAACCCATAACCATAATATCAATGAACCTATAGAACTATCTAATGAAAGTGAATGAATTCAGCTCCAAATACATAGAAACCATAACTATATCTAATCTACGAATCCTTGGAAGCTACAATACTAAGCTAAAAATACATTGGAGCTTCTATCTATAACTAGTTCCAAATCATGGAAGACTAACTATGTCACATCCATCCCAATAGTGAATCCCATAACCCATTATAAGGAAAATAAAACACAAGGGGTGGTAGAAATACTATTCCTATCATCATCATCTCTACTCCATTAGGATTCCACATTGATTAGTGTTTAAGGTGACACCCACAATCAACTCTATCCATTGTCGTACATATCCTCTCAAGGTAGGTCTATTAACAAAACCCACTGGGGTTCCTCTAATAAAATCAAATGAAGGAAATCCCCTTGAAGTTATTAGTCTCAACCTTAGTTTTGAGTCATCACATTAAATTCTATGTATTTTTCATCCCTCTACATCATCAACATAGTATCATGGCCTCACAAAATACTGGGGGTCTCACCACATAGGAAATGATAAAGTGATGTCCCATGACCCATCTTGGTTCCCATGGTTACTATGTGTTGGTCTGTTTATGTAACACCTGTTATTTATTCTTCAGGTAAATTTCTATTTATTTTTGGATAACATTTTTCCCTTTGTATTTTATTTGTGTTTTGGGTGAAAAATTAAAATATTTTTGTTTGACGGGGGGTGGTTCATGGCTTGTACATAGCTAGGGAAACCATGAGCCTTGACCAGGAAACTATGCACCAAGGTGTCATTTTTAGACAGAGCCAAAATGCAGGGCTAGCACATGGTTTGTAAAACTTTTTAGATAAACATGAAACATGTCCCTTGTGGATAGTGGTGATCACACGGTCGCCACATAGTTTTTTAGACCACTCGGGAAAACCATGCACCTGTCTATGTCATTAAATACTTGGAATTTTATAAACTACCCCTTCAAATTTCACCCTAAAACATCTAAACTCATCCCCCACTCAGGATTCAAGACTCAGGTGCACGTCCCCCTTCCCCCCCCTTGGGATCTATTTTGGTGGGATATTTGGATTGGATTATTAAAGAAACTGTCCAGTAAGTCCCCCCTCTCTTGGTTTCTTCCCATTTTATTGAGTTTTACCTATTATTTCTTGGGGATTCACTTCTACATCAAGTATGGTGTTGTTTTTAGGGTTATATATCAGCTTTATAGGTTTCATCTTGATGTTTAAGGTTATATCTTTCCTCTAAAGGGTGTAATTGAGGTGCAGTTAAAATTTTGCACCATTTTTTCGGAGGTTTATTCATTCATGGTAGGTGGTTCCATACTTGAAAATTGTTTGGAAAATTTTATATTATTGATTTAGTGTTTATATGGGTTCTATGATTTATTTTTTTGGTGAAAAAGGTGTGTTTGAAGGGTTTTGATATCTATATGACTTGAAAATGTTTTTTCTAAAGGAAATTGGGTTTATTTATTGTGTAAACCATTGTTGTGATTCTTTAAGGTGTTTTATAAATATTAAAGATGTTTAATAATTTGTGAAAGTGTTGGGAAACATATTTTGTAATGGTTTTGGTGTGTTTTTGGATTTCTAAAGAGGCATTGGGTTATGAAATAGTGATTTCTCATGTGTGTGATATTTATTGTCTTGTGCTAGTGTGAAAATGATTTGTTATGTGATATGTAAATTATGAATTAAGTACAAAGGGAAACCTAGGTATCTAGGTGGGTTGAATCGGAATAGTATTCTAGTTGATTTGTAAGTGGATTTTCCCCACTTCTTCTAGAAAGATTAAAGATTACAACACTAACTAAATATTGATAATGATTGGAGACCACTAGGCCCATAGGGTGTCCCCTCCTAGTAGATCATGTACAAGAACACTGTTATTCATGGTTTCTATACCACTTTCCACTGATATATGTTGTACATAGTGTCCCATTTCTATCTAGTTCCTATAGGGTTTCCCCATGGCTTATTTCTCTTTTGTGAAATTTCTCTTACCACCAACATACGGTGCACTTGGTTGATTATTTTAAAAGAAAATCATGCTTTCCCTTATTTTGTTTTCTATAATTTTTTCAATCTTTCCTTTTAATAAAAATTTCATGTTATCTTGTCTTATAATGTTTATGGAATGGAACTTTTTTGTTGGGTTGAATCCTAATGGGATTTTAATCACACCCTACTTAAAACTTTGGGTGTAAGTAGACTTGGTTATGTTTGACACAGGTAAAGGAAAGGTGTTTGGTGATGGTGATTTTGGATTCTAGAAATTTTACCTTATAGGTGTTGTGGTGGTGGATTAAGTGAAATTTTACTCTTGTAGCATGGTGGTTTTTGGGATAGTGCCTTGTTTCCCCTTTATTTTTTCCATTTTGTTTTTTGTTTAAAGATATAAATATTGAATCTAAAAATTGTTATTCCATATTTGGTTATGGGTATTCAGTTTTTATTTGTTTATTATTTTTGGTTTTTTGAGGTTATGTAAATGGGTGAAATAGTTACCAAGTTGCATTGGTGATACCCGGGCACTTGTTTCATGCCCATGGGGAT
Source organism: Viscum album (assembly GCA_963277665.1). Classification (NCBI taxonomy): domain Eukaryota; kingdom Viridiplantae; phylum Streptophyta; class Magnoliopsida; order Santalales; family Viscaceae; genus Viscum; species Viscum album. The sequence goes on from OY728135.1 coordinate 1,761,923,758, forward strand.
CAGGAACACCCTTTGGGACATGCCATGGGCCGAGTCAGTTGTCAGATTGGATGTCATTTCAACTTGGTCTTTGATAGTTCACCCAATCTAATCCTAGTATATCTAAGGTCTATCCACATAGGCCTAGTCACATTATATAGGAGAGTATTAATCATCTCAAACTTGTCTTGACGAGCTCAAATAGATAAAAGCTCCAAAAGGGACCTCTTAGGAACTACATAGATTAAATTCTCTAAATCACCATTTTCCCCTGTCATAGAGGTGTCTCAAGCCCCTAAAAATGGTCGAATGGGTCTGAGTTTGTATGGATTCAACCCTTAAGAGGATTGAAGGCCACCCAGTTTCTCAACAGTACTGACTACGACCATCAGCTACCGAGGTGACAATCAAGTGCATAAGGGTTTTTTAAGACCCCCTAGAGCGCATCCATTCTAATTATACATTTTAATGTAATTAAAAACATTCGATTTAATTAAATTTACTAGGGGAATATCTCTTAGTTCTATTCCCAAGAATCCACATGCAACATAAACAAATAAGATAATCTATAAGGATAGTATGTAAGAACACCTACCTCAATAATGATGATTTCCCGTTTATTTCCATAGGTTAGAGGATTTGTCAAGGCCTTTCCAAGATCAACCAAGAATGATTCAACAACCAGAAACCTAACTCAATCCATACGAATTAAAATAATTAATCATAATTATATTATAATTAATTAACCAATTTAAACAAAATACCTAAAATGGTATACTCAGTAGAAATCTTACTATATCTTGGAATCACACTAGAATCACAACCAAAAACCCATGGGAGGCCTGTAGTAGACCCCCGATACTAGTCTTGGTTAAATACTAAAAAAATGATGCCTATTACATAACTAATTCAAGATAAATTAAATGAAAAAATAAAATAAAATTCACTATGGAATCATACCCTAATTAAATTTCAAGGCCCTTGAAGAAATTTACTCCTTAGGAAATTATCCTAAAAGAATAAACAAAATCCCTTTGATAATTTTATGAGTCCACTATGTTTTCATAGAGTCAACACCAAATCCTTAAACTCATAAACCAAAAATTAAAAGCGAATGAAGGAGAAGGAATTTAGAAACTAACTATGGTAAGAATATCCCTTAGATCACTAGAAAACCCCAAAGAAACACCATCAATATAAGGGAAACCAAATATAGAGAATAATCTTGACCAACTTTGGTGTGCATGAGAAAGAGGATATAAAAAGGGGGGCATCCCTCTTAAAACATGTGGTGGTAAAAAGGTAAAAAGATAATTTTTAAGGATCCGAAGAATTTAGGCCCTTGATTTTCTAAACCATGCAACAATAGTCTGGTATTCTCTATCCAAGAACACCCCTATTACATGGATGATTCACATATTTTTCCAAATCATGAAACATTTGAGCAAATTGGAACTCTCTTAGTCTACAACATTTTGCATGCTTTGTCTATAACCATATGAAAAAAGTGCACTAAGACTCCAAACCAAACCATGCAACATGGTTTCCCCTTAAATCCACAATTTTTACTAAAAAATATATGATAACTATGATAGGTGATGCGCGATCCTGTTGGCCCTAGTGATTCTCTTGATGGATGGCCTGAGGACTGTCAGATTTGGATGTTGTTTTAGGAGATTGTTTTTCATTTTAGATGAAATGCATGATGTATTTGTCCTTGAGTTTTATATATCACCTTTATCAATGCGTCCTGGTGTGAAAACGATGTACTATAATATGAGGATACATCTTTGGTGTCCTGGGATGAAATAGTCAGTGGTAGAGTTTGTGACTTAGTATTAGGATTCTAGCCGGTAAAAGTAAAACACCATGTTATGGAAAGTTTTTTTGTAAACCTTTTATTTTATTTTGTGAAAATGGGAGGAAATAATAATGGATTGTTTAACTGTTTTACACTAGTCTCATGAAGGTTATGATGTATCTTGGGTGATAGTGGACCGATTGATGAAGTCAATACATTTTTTCAGAAATCTATGAATCAAGTGTCACAAGTGTTTTTGTGAGGAGGTATGTGGGTGATGTGGTTTTTATTATTGGGGTATATAGGGAAATAATATTTGATTAGGATCCTCATTTACCTCCTAGGTTTGGAGGGTATTTCAGAATGATTTTTGGTTCTTAGATACACCATAATACTTATTTCCACCCTTAGATAGATGGTAAGAGGAAGTGGACCATCAAGATGTTGGAGGATATGTTGCGAGCTTGCATCTTGGAAATTGGAAAATCATGGGTATGGTTTCTTATTTTTTCTTATTTCACCTTAAAAAAAGTATCTCTCTTCTATTTCCATGGATCTATTTTAGGTGTTGTATGGGTATCCATTCTTTTACCTATTGTGATGGATGGAGGTTGTGGAGTAAGCAGTTCTTGGTCTCAATATAGAGAATACTACAACCGAGGAGATCCAATTGGTTTGAGAGAGGATGAGGGAGACACATGAATATAATAAGGCTTATGATGATCATAGGTAGAGTACATCTTAGATTGAGGATTAATACAATTTGTTCTTTAGAGTCTCCCCTTGAAATTGGAAATGGAGGTTTGGTAGGTGGAGTAAGATTTCTTTAAGATTTTTGGGAATTTTAAGGTATTGCGGAATGTTTTTGTATCAGTTGGAACTTATATCCTACTTGGATTGGATCCCTAATATCTTCTATGTGTCCTAATTTCATAAGTATCTTCATGATGGATCCCATTTCATCGACTGAGTATATTTGGGTATCAAGGATGATGATACGTTTTTAGAATTTCTAGTAGAGATCCATGATCATTGATAAAATGTGTTTAATGTACAAAACATTTCATTGGTTCATGCGTTGTGAAGGAATGGTGGTTTTGAGGAGAGTACTTGGGAGAGTGAGATGTAGATGCGTTCTCAGTACCTAGAGTTGTTTTGAGTTTAACATTACTTTATTTTTCTTTATTGACGTAATGTTATATACCCTTAATGTTTTATGAAATGTGTTGTTTATTTTATTATTTGATGTGTGATAAATCTTATGACATATCAACGGGGTAAAACCTGATTCGTAATCAAGACACATTATACTATGACACATTTTAAAACAATGTGGGGGCAGTTAGTGATTCCTAATGAAGATAATATCCTGATATGAGAGATTAAATTCCTTGATTTTTGTGCTTGGGGAAGTTTTGTGAGTTGTTTGTGGAAGTTATTGGCTTGATCTTTGCAGAGTTTGAGATGGTTTTGAGGATGGTTATGTGGGAGTGAGGTGTATTGTGGATGGAGTGAGGTGGTGTGGTGTTGTGGATGGTGAGGTGGTGATGTGGGGTGTTTTGCGGTTTCTTTGGTTTGGTGTGCTTAGTTAGTGGTAGTGTTGAGGTGCAATCAGATCCCTAAGATATATTTCATGGGGTGGTTGTATGGGAGCATACGTTTCTTTCGAGTTTGGTTTTTAATATCGTTAACATGAATCATTTTAAAGGTATCTAATTTAATGGAGCGTGCCTTCTCGACCACTTACTTTGCATGTTTGGGTAGTCAAAGGAGGCTTGAGGATGATTTTTAGAGTTTGTAACTCTAGGAGTACTATAGTGGTGGATTCATGAAGTGAAAGGTTAATCCATGTTATGAATTAGTGATTTCAATCATGTGTAACTAGAGAAGTCACATATTGTATATAGAAGAGGAGTAGTGTGTGAAATGAATTGACACCATGAAACCAAAATTCATGAAGTTAATTAATTCAGCATGAGTTAAAATATTTTCCAATAGAATTCTATGTTTTGGGAAGTTCAATCTTTGAATCAGATCCACAACTTGTATTTCATAGACCCCATAGAATTCACAATGGGAATATAGAATTAAAACCATGAATGGGTTGAATTAAAACCTATACATTGGTTTCCTTTGGTTAATTTTATTATTATTCTTCTCTTGGTTTGTGGGTGATACTTAATGTGTTTATAGGATCCATCAATCCTAGTTCCTCCTACTTTGATATTTGGTTCTAGATGTTGAGTTTTAATGATATGAGGTGAGTTCTTCCCCCTACCCCATTGTTTTTCCTTTCTTTATTCTCTGTGGGTTTCACAGAGGTTGTCATTTAAGTTTGGGGTGAGTTTTGGGATTATTTTTAAAGATTCATGGTGTGGTTTAGGTTAATCCAGGGTTTCCTTGGGTGGTTGTGGTTTCCATGTTGTTTCTTCTTCACCCTATTGTTAACAACGAGTTGTAAAGCTTCTTTTGGACAAGGGATCTTTTTATCACCCTTTTATGTGATACATGTGGGGATTGCATGCATTTCCCTTCCACTAGGTGGATAATAAGTGTTATTTTAATAGGATAATGAATTGGAATAATCTAAAATTTATGGGGATGGGGTGAAATCTAATGTTTTTACTACCTTGATTTTATTGTTGATCATATTATTTATTTTGTTGAAAATAATGAAAATAACAACTATTGAGAGCCCTATTTTCACTATATATGATATGTGTGATACCCTTTCTATGTGGTTTTATGATCAAACCAAGAATGAAAAGGATAAAAAATGTATATGGGGATAATAAATTGGTTACTCATGGAAATTTGGTTAATGTGATAACGCCCATGATAAATTATTAGGTAAAGTAATGAGAGACCTTGAATAAATTGTAGATGATAGAATGTTCTATTGTGTGTGGTTTTTTTGTTTCCTTGTGTGATGTGGGTCATGGTGTGATGATAGTGGGGAACATATGATTTGTGAAAATAAGTGGAGTTGTGATTTGTGATGTGGTGGTTGCGGTTTTTGTGATGTGGTTGGTTGGAATGGAATGAAATGTGGGTAGTTTCATGGTAACTATAGTGTGCAGTGGTGGAGATGAATGATGGTGATGATGTGTGGTTGTTTTATGTGATGTTTTGGTTATGATGTGGGATGGTGGCGAAGTTTGGTATTTTAGATGTGTGTTTATTATGGTGAGATGACTTGGCTGTTGCAATGCTTTAGAAATGGATGATGTGAGATTGGAAAGAAGTTGTGTGGTGTTGTTGGTTTAGTTTCTCAATTATCCATAGAATAAATTATTATAGAGACCCTCAATTTTCAAAACATTAACATTACATAACTTTTTAGGAATACTTAAACATTATACAAATATGTTCCTGAAGATCATAATTGGTATAGTGCCTTTGGAAACATGAAATTAAAACCCTGGCACATAAATGAACTACATAATCTCCCACTAGGTTTTTGTTGCCTAGAACCATTCTTAGATACATCAAACATAGTACATATCATCATAACCTGGGGGAAAGAAATATAAAAGGGGTGAGGTCAGATGCTCAGTAAATGGAAAAAAGGTAGACATATAAGCATAAACATGACTATAAGGGTATGAGAACATGATCATTAAAAATAGAATATCATACCCTTTATATCAAATATTATAACAGAAATCATGACATAAATATTGGAAGTTTATAGGAAATAATCCATAATTAAATAAAAAAGCATAATCCATGAAAACATACGATAGAATTAAGAAATGGAAGTGTGTAAAACACATAATCATATAATTATTTCCATAGTATCGAAGGCATCACTACCAAGACCGTCTTAGTATTATGGTTTCACTTCCCATACCATAATAGTAATATGATTTCAATCTTCATACCATGTTAGTAGTCATGGTTCACTCCCATGTACATAATAGTAGTCAAGGATCACTCCTAAGACTATATTAGTTTGTCTCATGAGATAGAAAACTTTACCAAGTACATTAGAGGGAGATATAGGTCCCACCCATCTCATAATGAAATCATACATAAATGTGCCACAAGATCATTAAAAATCATAACATAAAAAATAAAATGAAATGGGAATCATAAACATGTAAACATATCATAACCTATGAAAAGAGACAATTTTCATAATCATTTCATCATAAACATAACTTGTGAAAAGAAGTGGGGTTCAAAAGCTTATAACTCGTGAAAGAGAAACGGGCTTCATGAACATCATGCCACAAAAACATTATCCATTAAAAAAAATAATATGAATGGAAACATAGAATGATTTACCTAGAAAGGAATTAGTAACACCAATTGATGTTATCTTAGATAGAAAATAATTTTGACAAAACACTTGAAATTAATTCTTGAGGAAAATTTCCTTTCTTCTTCAAAAACGTTTTTGTTTCATAAAACACTATGTGATTTGAAAAGAAAAGAATTTATTTGAAAATAAACTTGAAAACTTGTAAGATAAGATTCATGGAAATAAGAAATTATGAAAGTGTAAAAATAAATTCATGCCATATAAGTTAAAAAAACAGTCTTCTCATACTTTTTCCAAAAATGTAAAAAAGTACCTCATATGGAAAATGAAAGAAAGATTCCTTCCAAACCGTCTAGTAAAAAGTAAAAAATGGGTAAAAATGACTTTAAAAATACACAAAAAAATATTAAAATATTTTATGAAATAATATTTAGAAAACATGGAAATTTATGATAATTAAACCCCAGTAAATGCTTATGTATGAACAATCTCGAAGAATAATAATGAGATTGCGAAATTATCCCTTACCTTGTATCTTGACTCTCTGCATACTCATACAAGCTTCATGTATAATAAATATAAGTTTATTATAAATATTTAATAAAATAATATCCTTTACATAACACCATATATGGCTTAATTTGTGACCTCATATTACCCACTTGTTAACCATCCTATGTTAAGGTTTTACTTCAGGTAATATTGACTTTGTTCTTCGCATGTCTCTTAATTTTTTATATCATTGGTCCTTATACTTATATAATTATTTAAAAATGTATATAATTATATAAATATCATGTATATCTAGTATATTTATATTGTAATAATTTATATAATAAAGAAGTACAAAATGGACTACACTATTCCTGGAGATGGTAAGCCGTACGTACGCTTGAACATTGTTTCCATTTTTAATTATCATGTTGAGAGAAAGTATGTAAATGACATATGTATATATATGTATGTATTTAAATATATCATAATTCTATTAGTATGATTATATCATATATTTCACACTTATTAATATTTTTTTATAATTATTCTTTAATGGTATGTAGAAGATGAATCTCATCATGTCGTGGAGATGGTAAGTTGTACGTACACACAAGTGACGATATCATTCTGTATTGGTAAAGGGTAGAGAATTGGATGGAATATGAATTATAAAAAACAATATTATGTTATATTTATTATTTAAATCCTGTATATTCATCATTGTACACATATAAATAAAGTATATATGAAAAGCAGTTTACACCATGGCATGGAGACGGTAAGCCGGACGCCCGCACACATGATGATATGTTTTTCATAGGATGAGTAAAAGGAGGAATATGATTGTACCATAATCATAACAAAATATCATCATATATTATATGCACGAGTTATTACTATGGTATGTGAACAAAATAGAAAGAGGAAGGAGAAAAAGAAAAGAACTTTCAAAGAGGTGATAAAACAATTACCTATTTTTCGGGTATCTTTATTTGATTTGCACAAAATAAATCCTTAGGTTGGATTTATTCCCAAATTAAGGCCTATAGGATGTAGTGAGGGAAGTTTGGAGAGGAAATGGGTAGGTTTTGGCCATGAAATAGGTATTTGTAGGAGTGAATTAAAGAGAAGGAGAGGTTCCCTTTTATAAGAGGGAGGTGAGACACTTTACGAAACTCCAAAACAATTAATTTATTATTAAATAATTTTAGATTTAAAATAGATAAAAAGTGATTTATTTAGAGGATAAGACGAGGATGTGTCAAAATACCCTCAAATAGTGAATTTGGGACATTTTTAGTTTACAAAATGGAACTTATATTTTCGCTTTACCCCTTTGTTAATCAACTTAACTCTTACCGTGACAACTTGTGTTTTTACACTATAGGGTTAATATAGTTACTATAAAATGCCAAAAGAACCCCAATTGAATAATTTATGAAATCTTTAACACTTTAAAATTTATTTTACCAAACTATATATTTTTTTGAATTTTATAACGTTTAATAAAATATTATTTATTTTAAAGTATCATTTATGTCAATTTTGATACTATTAATTATTTGCATTTTTAAAAATATTAAACCAACTTGATAACTTCAAAACAAAACATAAAACTTCTAAATAACATGTCTAATTTATATATAAATTTTTTGATGTAATTAATTAAGTAAAATTATATTTATTTTAATATTTTTAATATCATTTATTTGGTATCCCAATTAATTAAACAATTATTGCATCATTATTATACAAGCCTTTAATTAAGTTTTTTGTTCTCTAAAAATTAAAAATAAATTATCATGATGAATAAAAATTTATTAGATTCCAAATGAATAGTTATAGTCAAATTTTTGTTATGTATAACCCTATATTAAAAATGATTTAGTGAATAAATTTTGAATATGATAATTTTAACTATTATTTAAATAAAATATAATAAAAGTATTAATATAACCCAAGTGGCTTAAAAGGATCATATTTTGGCCCTAATTTTTATTTTTTTATAAAAATAGAAATACAATAAAATTAGGAGAAGTTTTAGAGTAATTTTAATTTTTAATAATATTATTCTTACCATTTAATTACTATATTTACCTTTAAATGTGGTAAATAAAATTTAAAATTTACTATTCACCAAAAATTATATTTATATTATTAGATCATATTTTTCATCCTGATTACAACCATATATGCCCATTTTTTAAAATTCAATTCATAGAAGCGGTAAAATTATGTCTATTACTAATCCCGAAAATGTGGCTAGAAGGTGGGTAAAAGAGACGTTTAAATGTTCAATAATTTTTTATAACTAATTATATTATAAAAATTATTCCAATGACCTAAATTGGATTAATATATTTATTATTTTTCTATTGTGTCTTTAAAAACAATTTAATGGAAAAATAATTATTTAAATGAAAAAATAGGTTTTTAACCACCATGCAATATTTTTCACTATTCATAAAAAATTGAAACTTTTTAGAAACATTTCCAAAAATTCACCCTAAGATAATTTTGAAATTTTGAATTCAAAAATGATGTTTATTTTTCCAAAATAAATTTCCATGAGTGTATGAAATTATCTTTATTAAAATGACATTAAAATCGGTTTATTTGAGAAAACAATATTTTTAAATAGAGAAGGAATTTACCAAGAATCATATCATTTATTATCAATATTGGAAAATAAATTATTAATATTCATATAACTATGTTTATTAGCTAGGTTATAGTGATATAATTCAGATAATAATAATAATAATAATAATAAAAAGAGATGTTTCGTAGAAACTCAGTGTTGCGTGTATTGTACTCCAAGCTGGTGTTGCATGCAATGTATGCCAAGTCAGTGTTGTATGAAACATATGCCAAGTCAGTTCCATGCGAAAGGAATGTTTGAATTAATGCAATGCAGGATATAAAAAACGTTTTAATTTATTTGAAAAAGAGGTCCATAAAAACTTGGGGTGTTACAATTATAATGTTGAACTGAAATTTTTTGGGTTGGTAAATGAATAATTAATTGTCCAGAACTTGATATGTGGTTTTTGGCTTAAATAGAATGAAAAAATGAATGGGTTGTCTTTTTTGAAATGAAATGACATATAAATGGGAGTTGTGGATACTTTTTAAATCTGTTTAATGGTAGAATTAGTATACAAAAGTGTGGAAAAGTGTGTCATTTGTATTTTTGTGTGATGTGTTGTATTTAGCGGTGCTAGTGTGCTGGTTGACATTCGACATAGTGGTTCCGTGATTGTGTATGGTAGTGTAGTTGTTGTGAACCCATAGGTTGGGTATTGTGTGTTATATATATACATTTTATTTTCTTTATGATTTATATATGTACCCCACCCATGTAACTTACCATGTGCCAACAGCCAAATGTTTTGGAGGTGTTTTCCCAACATCTCGTGGTTGAGGATGGATGGATAACTACTCGCTCTTGCCCACTACATTTTCTAGGAGACATTGATATACACAAGTTATGATGGCCAAAAGTCAAAATTGCACTATTTAGATGCTTTATGAGATGATGTGTTGTATTATGGTGTGGGTCATGCATGGTAGGAGTAGGATACGAGGTTGATGTAATTCATGTTCATGATACCCTACTACTTTTGTTACATGGTTGTGATGTGATTCCTAGGTATATGCTGGTGAGATGTGATGTGATGTGAGGTTCATATATCTATGGATAAGATGCGATGTGATGGCCTAGATGTTTTTGGGTTGGATACAATGTGATTTCCCAAGTCTCAGTGAGAAGGTTTTGATTAGAAGATGTGGAAGCTCAATGATGTATGACTTTGGGGTTTGAGAGTAGCAAATCATTGGAAAGGCGGTGTGGGGTACCCTTATTCAATATGCATCTTATTATTTTATTGTACCTGGATGTGTGATTTGGTATTTGAGCCATGATGACGATGGAATTTGGTAAGTAGATCTATTTAGCTGCTTCTTGGTTCTTCTATTTATTCACTTGTGCATTAGTATGATTCTTTTCACATGTGTACTTGTAACCTTAGGTATTATCCTAGTAAGTATTCTTGTAAACTCACCCTACATATATAAATTTTTTTAGGTTTACAATAGGATATTGGGGGCTGATATGCACAATACAAGCTTGGGTTTTGGAGCTACTATTGATTTGATGCTATAATACTTGTCTTTTGGTGCTTACTTGGAGACTTTTATTGGTATCTGATTAAGGTCTTCATTTCCATCCATGACTTGGAATCATTGATATTAAATATAAAAGACTTATTGTAGTAAATAAACCAGTTTTACTATAATATCTTCCACATTATATTTATTATGAAAACTAATTTGTTTTTTTGATAGATATAAATGACTAGTGGAATGTAATAAAAATGAAATGTTAAAAAAAATATATTTATGGGAATTGAAAGTGGTGTTGTTAAAGTGAAAAATATTGATTTTTTATAATAAAATTCACATAAAATATATATTTAAGAAAGAGGTACAAATATTAATGATGAGACCCCACAATTAATATTTTATGGTGTTGATAGTGATAATAATGTAGCTATTGACTTCGATATTACAAGGTATAGTGAAATTGAAGCTCATATGGAATTTGATGATGTTAGGGAGGAATATAAAGACATTGAAGTTGATGAAACTAAAGATGAGGATGAATATGAATAATGATATATATTTTTCAATGAATATTTATTAGTTTTTTATATTTGATATTTGTATTAATAATTACTTACAGGTAACATTATTTATACCTAATTTTTGATAGCTTAGGAAATTATGTTGACATGATTTGTAGATTTAATAAGGATATGTTACCTAGTGATGAGCCTATTGATTTATCAGATGAGGGTATTGACATGGAACAAGATATTAGTAGGGGTTAGGGTCTTGGGAAATTGATTATTCTAGATCCTATTATAGGGATATGTCTATCTCTTTACTTTTATCCTCATTAGAAAAAGTTACTATATATACAAATCTTATTTAGTTTTAATTTAATTTAATTTATTTTTTTTATTATGTTACTGATTATTCTTATTTTCCTAGTTTTTTTAAATCTATCAATTGGTCATTATAGTGCTATTTTGAGGAACAATTTTTATTCTCCATAATTTTCATGGGATCATGTTCCTTGAAAGTCACATCACCATAAAATTTTTATGTTCCATAAATTTTATTAGTGATTATGGTATCCCATTTATGAGATCACAAGACACTCTATTTTGAAGGTGTGAGAGGCTTTCATGGATGATTGTTTCTGTTAATTTTTACAATTCTATCAGAGGATATATATGAAAAAAGAATCTATGATTTTATTTGACAAGTCTTGTTGCCCTCATTTACTTGATTATGTCCCTGCTCAGGTTTGAGATATTTTGTGCATGTACTATATAAGAGAGGCTTTCCAAAGGAGATCTGATTCTGGTTGATAGAATTGGGGTAGGAATTATGTCACATATAGAGTTGGGAGTCATATTTTTTGTATACATCATAAATTTTTTTCAAGTAATATTATTTAATGATTATATATATTTATTTTTACTACTAAATATTTATGACAAATTTATGCAGTCTAAAGTTGATGTTGTCATTACTGAGTCTAATCTGAATAAGAGGATATATACATTATTTAGTTTTAGATATATTATCGATGATAAGTATCGACATATTATGGTTAGACTTTTTTTTAATTTTTTTAAAATCAACATAATATAATTTTTAATCTTATTAATTTATATCTGTATCATTGTTGGAGACATATGAGATAAAGGTTTCTTATATATGAAGGAGTCCAGAATGATACACATGGTGGAGATGAGGGATCATGAGTCATGTTTTGAAAATGAAGATTGGATTCAACTGACAACAAGTGGTCTTCATAAAGGTTTAGTGATTTGTATAGGTTCATGATCAACCTTAACTAGTTACTATGGTATTGAATTGATGAAATCATATGGATAAAAGGGAGAGAAATATTCATCATTATAATTTTATATAATAGAGTATGTGGTGAGGCTATGAGATTAGGATGAGGTTATATAGAGATTAACCAAAGACCAAGAAGAATAGCGATGAAAGTAGCAAGAAAAGTGATGATAGTAGGAAGAGAAATGATGGTAGTAGGAGTAGTATAACAAGATAAAGATGGATTTTAGATAATTACTTGCAAGTGGTTTGGGGATAGAGTTCCCTATTCCACCTGGGTCTAATCCCCCACCTCTTTAGTGTCATCATTTATTTATGTATAACTTTTATGTAATATATTATCCTTAATTTTACAATGAATATATGTTTTTATTTTTTTAATATTTCGCATATTTTTTTCTTTTTCAGTTATTTATGATAGAATTGGTATTCTATTGAAAAAAATCTATGAAAATATTTTTTTACAATTAAATTATGATTCCATAATAAATACTTTTTTCGATTTAACAATCGTTATATCCCTAAAAAGTATTTGTGATGAAATCAAGATTCCATCAAAAAAAATATTGAATTTTTTTTGCAACATAAAAAAGTAATCCCTTGAAAATAATATAACTTTATGGTCAATGGAAATTGTACTTTAAAAATAATAGTATTTTCAATGATATTTTATAAAAAAGTCCTCTTGTGATATATATTTATTGCAATTAAGTTTTTTTGATGAAAATATGCCATAAATAACTTATCAGAAAAAATAAAAGTTTCATAATTATATCATAATTTCCTGAAAGTTTACACTTATTTATCCAAGATGTAAAAATATGAATTAATAAATCAGTAATATTCTATCCATACTTTTCCATATGAAAAAATATTTTTGGGAGGGAGGACCACCACTATTTACAGTGATAAGAATAAAAAACCAAGTTGAAAATCCCATATATGATATAAAGCTAGTGGTTCAATTAATTCATCTATTTAAGTGATAAAAGATTAAAATGGATTGAAATTAATAGGAGGATATTTTCTCATCATGTTGTAAGAAAGGTCATTGTAAGAGTCATTACAATGAATTGATGAATAATCAATCAGAATATTCTACTTTATAAAGATTCCTATTTATAAGTATTTTTTCTAATATAATTATTAAGTATATATTTTCATGTATATGTATTTAAAATTTTTTTGGAACCAAATATGTATGGAAATATTACATGAAGTAGTTGCATTCTCATAAAACCTAAAGAAGGTATATTTCAAGATCATTCAGTAGAAGTGCACAATTTCTAGATTTCATGGTATAATGATTCAATTTAAAATCTTATATTTTTATTATGTATTTATTTTTTTTATCTTGGTATATATTTTACATAAAATGAGACATTATTTCATATTTGAAATGTATTTTTTATGGTTTTACATACTTGAATAATATCTGCATAACTATAGAATCATAAATATCTAACCGATAGTAATGATAAATAACATAAGACTTTATAATTACCTAATAGTGGAAAGATAATTATTTGTCAAGAAAAATTGATAGTAGTTGAATTTTTTATGTCTAGAAGGGTGTTTTAGTCTATATTGAGTTGAGATACATAATATAAAAACAAACTATACATCGTGTTTAAGATAAGGAACCTTTATAAATAAAGGTATTCCCTAAATATTTTAGGGTTAGTTCAAAAATTATACATGAACCATTCTTGTAAAATCAATAGATAAATTCATATTCTATATGATATTCCTTTAATAAATTTATACTTTTTGAAATAAATTAGCGCACTTGGTAAATATAGAGGACTCCTCAATATGTCTTGTCAAAGAGTATCTTTTGTATGTAATCATCGATTATATACTTATAGAGTGAATGTAATTTCAAACTCACCTTTCCTTATATATATAAATATATTGATATTTGTAAAAGGATGATCAATGATGAGTCTTATATTGTTAAAAATATTCCATATGTCTTATGAGGCACATTTCAAAAATAATAGTGAAAAAACTATACATATTCCAATTATATTCACAAATGGTTATCTTATAAATTATAGTATACATATATCCTATTAGGCCACAACATCATGTGTTTGTTGATTTTTTTCTTAAAAGTTGATTATGGATAAACATTATTAAAAAATACTTAGTGCATCTCTGTTAGTAATATTATAGCCACTAAGGGTACTAAGATCAAGTGAAGAATGAATATGATTATATGAAGGAATCCTATCTATTTTGATATAGTGTGAGTATACTTAACCTATATGAGTTTAAGGCTGTGGATTCACATGATTTGGAATAGGATCATAAGACTTTTCTAAGCTCAGTGGAAGGAGTTGTTCCAAATTTATATACTTCGTTGGAAGTCAAAGGAGAAACACGGTTTGTTTTCTATACAGTGAGTGATACATACAATATAATAAATCTAGTAATTGGTGAAAAATATTGTTTTTGGTTTTGTGGTGTATTTAACCACTACTAATCCTTTTCATGGTGGTTCTGAATAATCACCATGAAATGGTCTATCAATGTTTTTCAATAGTAGTTATAATTTTTTGTGACACTTTTCTTGAAATTTCATGAATTATTATTTAGTGTTATTTTTTATTTTAGTAGATTTAGTTTAAAAAACAACTCATATATTAAAAAATTAAAATAGGCGGTCTTAGCCACTACTAAATTTTAAGTATAAATATTTTAAAATCAATTTAGAGGTGAATTTTTATGATTTAGATTATTTTTTATGATTTAATGTTGGTTTTAACTACAAATAAATATGGTACATTTATAAATTTTTTACCTAATCTTCTGGTGGTTTTAATCACCACTATTTATATTATTGGTGGTTTTAACCAGTATTAAATTATTAGCGGTGGTTAAAATCGCTTGTAATCCTACTAGTATAGAAAATAACAGAAAATTATATTCCATCCTAGAAAAAACAATATATAAATACATTATCCAACCAATAAAGAATAATAATAATTACTATTTCCATATATGAGTTGACAACCTTATATTTTTTACAACATAATTATATAACATTATAATTTAAAAAATGTCAACACATGCATCAAATCAGTAAAAAAATATTATATTTGATAAAAAATAAGTAGATAACATTATAATTTAGAAAATGTCACCAAATAAATCAATATTTAATTATATTCTCTACAATATCACCCATATAACTCTCTACTATTGGGTCATACTACTGCTCATCAAATCCTTCCTTACTTCCTACCTCTGGTTATTGTATTTAAATTAGTTAACCACACATTAATAATGAATATACTCAATAAATAATAAATCATGTACAATTCAAAGGATGATGCATACACTTTAACTATTGAGTGAAAGACACAATCTGCTTTTTGTTTTTAAAATCACATTACACATCAATAATTATATGATTTAACTTGAGTTTTTTTGCTTCTATTTTTTTATAAAAATCCATTTTAGGTAAATACTGATAACCTGAGGTTTTATGAAATGTGGATGATATGAGGATTTATGAAAATATAAATATCTCATGGATTTTGAAATATCAATGGTCTATGGTTTTTATTATTTGTATATATAAAATAGATTGTTTATTTAGTTCAAGAAGCATTATGATGGTTCTTAATAACTTTATCAGTAGATGTGGTAAGATGTTGAGTCTATAAAAATATAAAAAACTAGATAAAACAAATACCATTGTAATGGAATATAAGATGTATGGAATTTGAAAATTTGAGGATCATATATAAATAGAACCATACCCCATGGATTAGAAAACACAACATAAAATTTTTTGACACAAAAATACTCTAAGATATGAAATTGATTGAAGTATTTAACATCTAATTGACCAGTGCACTTCTGATTGTTTTTATTTTTGAGTGTTTATTAGATCATATTATTGAGATGTTTGATTAAAAAATATTCTAGTATTTAATTTTTTAATGATTTTAATGACCCATTTCACTTATTATAAAGATTACTGAGCTATTAATTGTGATGATTGACAAGGATACTGATTTTTTATTGATTTTTTTGCAATACGAGTTGTATTAGAAGGGACTTATCAATATAACTAATCAATGGATTTCTGAGTAAAAAATATAGAAGAAAGATTCAGGATTTTTTAAATGGATACCTTTAAAAAAGTCTACAGTATAAGGCACCTTGAAACTCATTTATGTTTCCCCTTTATCTTTGGGTTAAAAATGAATATTTTAATAATATAATTTTGGAGATTATTTCTAAATAATACTATAAGTTTTACTATTTATACTGTACTATTGCTTTTAATAGTATTTGATAAAATTATGTTTGTTTATTTTTTTCATTATTATTAATTTTATGAGTAAATAAATTACCAGTCATGTTTTTTTATCATGCATTACTTTGATATTAATTTGATTATTTTTGTGGGTTTATCAAAATTTATATTTATGATTGTTTAGTTATATGAGTTGGTTTAAATTTTATTATTGATTTTTAAACTATGTTTCACTGTCCTCTTATAGGGTTTTCTATACATAAATTATGATCCAACATTTGATATGAATATTTTGGTTTCTAAATTTGGGACTGAACCTGATATTTTTATCTTTCATTACTTTATCTGATTATCATTTTCTGTTTTCTTGTACATAATAGCGTGAATATAATTTTTTTTGTGGAAGTTATTCATGTTGGTAGCATTGAAAAAATAATGCCAAATAGACCTCTTTTTTTGATGGAAATGATTTTGAATATTGGATAGAAAGGATATAATCCTTTTTTATCAACACAAGAGTTGAATTTTTTTATAGGATCTTATAAAGTACAAAAGAATTATGTTTTTAATTTTTTTGTAGAATAAAAGAACAAATTTTAGATATACTTAAGATTTAGAAATACATTTTTATGTTCTATTTAGATAATATATATAGTAATGTTTATTTGTTTCGAACAACTTGTTCAATCTATAAAATGATTTAAGTTACTCATCTTGGAACACTTAAAGTTATTGAAACTAAAAGGGAAATGCCCAGAGTAGATTATAAGGATTTTGATTTTATTCCCAGTGAATCACTTTCATAGATGTGTTAGATATTCATGACCACAATTAATAACCTTCAATTTATTAGAGAAACAATATTTATCAAATGATAAACTTGTTGAAAAATTAATAGATATTTTTCCTAAAGCACATAAATCTAAAATAACCACTATTAATAATACTAATAATATCATAATACTTAGTATAGATGATCTAATAAAAAAATAATGAAATATAAGAGTTATCTGAAGATATATAAAGATAAATAGAAAAAATAATTTAGTTACATTAAATTCACTAGAATTTTAAAAACTGGAGACTATAAAATAAGGCCACATAGAAGAAATATAGAGTAAATTCAGATACTAGTGAAGGAGAACCGACTAAAGGTAAAATTGAAAATATGGAAAAGAGGATGTTAAATAATAGGAACATAATTGTATTTTTCTAATAGAAAATATATACAAAAAGGATATGTTTTAAAAGAAGGATTCTACTGAGTTTACTTTCTATACCTACAGAAAATAGTTTCATGTATGACCTAATTTCCCTAAGCTAAATAGAAAAGATAAAAATTATTTAAAAATATATTCCAAAAAAAACAGAAATAAATTTTTGAAATCTATGGACACATAGAGTTCTAGAGAAGGTGATAGTACTTCATATAGTTCATCAGAAGAAAGTGATAGTAGTATAATAATCATTTGATTCTATAAAAATTCACAGAAATTTTTCATGAGAAAAGTAATCAATGAATCTCTTATAAATATATCTCTAGATTCAATTTTTTTATGATTCTAAATAATATTATGATGACAAAAATTTATCTATCTCAAATGATGATGAAAGACCTCATGATACTCTTGATAAAATGAGATCATATACTATTGAGCCTGAAGATTGATATCAAATTTTTTAAAAATATATACAAATATTAAGGATGAATCTATTGAGAAAAAAAATATTTTTATTAAGGTTGAAGATAAGATTATTCAAATAATAAATGAGAATAGAGAGCTAATTTTTTAATTATATTGAAAAAAACAATACTGATATTAAAAGTAATTCAACTTTATACCTGAAGTTCAACATAATAAAGATAACAAAAATAAGGAAAATAAGAAGGAAAAGTCAAATACTATGTATTTTTTCCAATAAAAGGCTGAAATTGTTTAACTAATTTCCAAAATAGAATGATTAAAAATGTTTTTATCTAAGTTAACCATAAGAAGGAAAAAATTTGAAAAAATTTATAGTCAGATAAGACCAAATAGAAATACATCTAGTTTTGGTAGTAAATTAACTATAATCTTAATCTACTAATTAAATTATTTAATAAAAACTAAGAAATATTTATGTACTTTATATTGAGAGGAGGACATTGGAGGAAAAATTGTTCACTCAGAAAAAAATTGAATCTTGTATATATAGTTTTTATCTCATCAAAACTTACTACCTATAAAAACAGAAAAATATTCAAATGTTAGTTCTAAAAGTTTTTTTTGAATACTTATAGACCAAAAGTAGTATATTTTATAAATAAATATGTCTAAAATAAGTCATTTCACATTAACAGCTGAATACTTATCACTATTTCCTTTGGTATTTATAATTTTTTTTTATTTTTTTTCATTAATTAATTATAAATTTTTACAATTTTCTTTATGTATTTAATTTATTCAATTTATTTAGGAGGAGTTTTTGTATATTATTTTTGGCCAACTTTAAAACACCATACTTAATTTTCTAAATAACTTAAATTATAATTCAAAACATTATTAGAACCATCTTTAAAAGAAGAAGATCGATATTTTATTATATGTAAGATAACATTCAGTATGTTGAGACCATTGTTTCATCATATTTTTATAATACATGTTTATTTATTTAAATTTCAAAGTTCTGTTTAATATCATAAATCATTATAAACTAGAATATTATTTTTTACATTAAAGTTAAAAATGATATCATTTGTTTTGGGGGGATTCAATATAAGATTTTAGATCACAAAATCTATAGAAAACCTTCATATCTCCTTAAATTTTTTTAAATAGGTGGACCTCAAGTTAATTGGATATATTAATTGTAATTAATAGATAAGATTTTGTGGTTTTTTTGAAGGTTATATTCATCTTACATTTCAATAACTGTATTTTATAGAGAAATCATAACGATATAAATTCTTAGAGAAAGGATAGTTGATTCAAATAGTTTTGACAAGTATAATTTTATATTGAAATATATAACTGAATTTCATTGCTAGAGAAAATTAGTTTCAACAACTGAAACTCATGAACTATATTATCCATTATTAATTAGACAATTCTATGGATCGATTAAGTTTTATAAAGGCGGATTCAAGAAGGTGAATTTTATTCTTTTCTATCATAAGATTACTATGGCCATAGAAAATTTTATTGAATTTATAAATGTACCATTTGAGGGTGATTTTTTTTCTTCACAAACTATGAGACGTTTATATAGAGTTTTTTAAAGATAAAAGTAATAATAATTTGTTTATGATAAATGAAAAAGTTCAAGAAATCAATCATTTATCATAGAGAGTAAGATTATTTTTAAAATGAATTCATTATTTTATTTTAATGAGAAAAGTTGATAATGATAAAATTAAAATTCAACATATATATCTTCTAGAGTAGTTGGTGAATTTCAAAAAATTTAACATCACAAAGTTTATTTGGCCATACATCAAAGCCATCCAGAATAGACTTTTAAAGATGAAAATTCTATTATATGAGTAGATTAATAATATAGTGATTATTAAATTGTCTAAATATTAGAATATTGAAAATCAATACCATCCTAAAAGACAAAAAGAAACCCCAAAAATACTAAAACCATCTCAATGATGATATTAAAACATGATTTTAAAGAGAAAATATTTATAAAAATATATTTATTAGCTCAAACTAATGAAATAAAAAAATCATTTTAAAGGGAATATGTTTTAAAAGACATAAAATATTCACTAATAGATAATATTCATATTTTTTTAACATCTATAAGTCCCCTAATAAGAAGAAGTTAAAATTAGTTGAGAATGTTGCGTTTAGAATAAAAACCATGTCTTTTAAGGAAATAAAATTTGATGAACTAATAGTTCAACTGAAGGAATATCCTTTTAAGAAGAATATAATTTATTTAGATAAAAAATTTAAAAAATTTGTTTATATTAACAGTGAATTATATAAAGATAAATATTATGAATCTAAAAACTAGAAAGAAGATAGAAAATTCAGGAAGCTATATTTTGGGATTGATAAAGTTAAAGATAATTATTTTAGAGAATAGCTTTATCAAAATCTATTAGAAGATAATAATAAGAAGATATTTGTTTTGATGTAGAAGAAATATAAAATTATTAAATCTATTAAACCTAGATTTACCATAAAATAACATCTTATTGAAGAAAAAAAAATGATTTAATGGATGTTATAATTTCAAGAAAAAAGAAAGATGAATGCATAAAACGTTTTTGAGTAATATTCATCTATTTCCTTAAATATTCAAGAAGATAGAAATGAACTTCATCTATAGTTACCAGTACTACTAAAAACTCTAAAAAAGTCATTCCTTATGAAATTAAAACATTATATGTTCATCTTAATAATATATTAGAATTTATTCCAATTTATCATATAGAAGTAGTTGAAATTGAATTTGTTTACATAGAAGTTGTGATAAAATTTATTCTTACAAAAAAAAAATTGACAAAAATTTTTTCTCATAAAATTTTTTATTATAGAAGTTATTTATAAAATTTTTTATTAAAAGAATTTATTTTGAAAGATTTATTTTGAAAAACCAATTGAAGAGTTTGATGAAGTACTAGTAAGAAAATATAAAGTTGAAGATCTACCTCCCTTAGAGTCCTCTTTTCCTAATTCTTCTCTTATAACTTCATTTCAATTATAAAATTACTCTAAAAAATATTATTCATTAAAAAATGGTTCAAAATAAGAGTTTTTCTTCAGATTCATCTAAGATAACTATAGATGACTTTAAATTGATTAATTAAGACCCCATCAATATTGATGATTATTATACAAGAAAATTTTAATTATCATTAGTTGAACCTATCATCCCTAAATAAAAATAGAAGGAGGATTTATCTAACAATTCTTATGATTCCTGAAATTTTGTTATATCTTGATCTTTAGATGAAAATATCAACTAATTTCATAAAATATAGAGGAAAATAAATAATATGTTTGATGTAATACCATATTTTAGTGAAAAAGTGGGTTTTATTCAAGTTCAAATCACTCATGACTATAATTAAAATTGTAAAAATCAATTGATTTAATCTATAGAGGAAGTAATGGGATATCTGAAACCAATTATAAAATTCATTGATTTTCATTACCATAGTTTTAGAGACTTCAACAAGTGAATTAAATCTAAATATAGAGACATCAATTATATTGGTGATAATAACATTTACTTACATTAGAAGTATGATATTATATATGAAAAATATAATCAAAGAATTTATTAATGGTCTTAAAAATATGGTTGATGAGATTTACTCATCTATTGAATAGTTAAAGAATATAGGTGTAGTTCAGAATGAGTAGATATTTTAAAAAAATATAATGTTTTTTGAAAATAAAGTTAAATTTAAATACCATAAATAAAAATATTATTTTTCAAGAAGAAGAATATTCTAAGAAGTATTAGTTTTTGAAATCTCAAGATGTCAGGTTTTTTGAGAAGATAAAATATTTTGACCAGAAGATTAAATTACAAGATAAGATGTTGTCTAAGAAATCAAAATAAATTACAAATCTAAAGCACATGATCAAGTAATCTGTTAAGAAGAATTAATTTTAAAATTTTTATTTTCTTATAATATTTTAAACTCAAACAATTTATGTTTTCCTAATGAATATTATTTCATTAATGTTTCCTAATGATTTTTTTATACATAATTATTGACTAATAAATGTTTTTAAGTGTAATCCTTTCACTATATTTTTATTTTAATGAAAAAATGTTTATTTCAATTTGAAAATATCAAGGGGGGGGGGTATGTTTTAGGAATAAATTTATTATAATTTCTTGAGAATCATACATTTACCACTGCTCACTTTTTTTACAATTAAAAAGAAATATTTATGGGGGTGAACATTTAGCTATCTAAACCCCGTAAAAATATATTGAAATTTCCAGTGAGTTTTTTTTGAAATTTTGTAGTTCTTAATTTTTCCAAATGCATCTGTGTTTTTTTTAAAAGGGATATATTTGTGAGTCAAATACTCAATTTTTTATTTGTTTTGAAAATCACTATACACATTAATAAGTACATGACTTAACATGTTTTTAAATTTTTAGGTTTTTCTATTGAACCATTTAAGTAAAATATTGATAACTTTATTTTTTATGAAATATCAGTGGTCTATGGTTTTTACTATTTTGTACATGTAAATCATAGTGTCTACTTAATTTCAAGAAGCACTATGGTGGTGTCGAAAAATTTTATCAGTAAATGTGGCAAAATGAATAGTAGATTAGAAGATGAATGGTAAGCTACTTCAAATTCCATTGAAATTGAATTTGAGTTGTGTGGAATATGAACCTTTGAGGATTATATATATATATAACCATACCGCATGGATAATAAGATATAATAAAATTGTGTTTGATACAAGAATACTATAAGAGATATAATACCTTAAAGGCTAAAACTTATTATTGACTAGTTTATTTTTTATTTTAATTTTTATTGAGAGTTTATAGAGATCAATATTGATTGATTTAATTATAAAATATTGTATAATTTCTTAATATAAAACTTTTTATTGAGTTTATAGTCTTATTAGTGGGATTGATGAGTAAACAATTTCTGTAGCATATTTAAAATGATACTAACTTTTATAGCAGTTTTCTGAGCTATTGATTTTAGTACCGGGGATCTGGGAATATATTAGTTCGAGGGATTTTGGGTTAAGGAAGATAGATAAAATATTCAATCCTTAAAAATTGGGTAACATTCAGGAGGTCTATAATCAAGGATTCCTTGAAAATGGTTTACGCTTCCCCTTTCTCATTGGGTTAAAATTGAATATTTTGATAATATCCTTTAGGAGTTGATTGGTAAATCAAACTACAAGTATTAAAATTTATGATGTGATATTTATTTTAATGGTATTTGATAAAATTTTATTAGTTTATTTTCCACAATTTTATTACTTTTATCAATAATTGAAACATTGATTGTATTTTTTATCATGCATCACTTTGATATTACTATGATTGTTTTTGAGGTTTACCAAAAGTTGAATTTAAAATTGTTTGAATACATGAGGAAGTTTAAAAATTATAGTTTATTTTAGAACTACAATTCACTCCCCCTATTATAGGTTTTTCTATATATAAATTATGAACCAACATTAACTATTATTAAATACAATCAATACTGAAATTATATGTTAGCTAAACCATTTTTTAGTAGTAGTTTGGAACATAAAGAACCAAAGTCATATCTTATTTTTTTAAATAATTCTTTCCTAGGATTAAAAATTATAAAAAACTATTTTTAAACTATGTGAAAATATTTAAATATCACTAAAGCAATATTTGTTTGATAATTAATTTATATAATTCTAATCTGTATCTTCCGAGGAATGATTTTCACACTGAATACCTAAAATGGTGGATAAATTACTTCTAAACTAATCAAAATTACATCCATGGATTGATTATTTAAATTAGGCCATATTTTTTAAAAAATAACTCCTATCATTATATTGGCCTGATCATGATTCAATTCAAATAATTCACCACAAAAACTCCAAAAAATACCCTTATACCAAATTTTATTCAAATTACATTAGAACAAATGTCTGATTTGGTATTAATTCAATTTATATAATTTTACAATAATCAATCATAAGTTTCCATGCATATTTAAAATAATTTATTTGAGCCACTATATGTTGTATGATAATTGTCACTTAATTCAACCCATTAGAAGGCTCTGAAACATGAATCTTTAACTTGTTTATCACATAATCAAGAATTTAAAACTAAAAAATAAGACAACCTTGATTATGACTATCCTTACCATGTGGTCATATCAAGGGGAGAAAATTTATAAAACTAATTCACCTCATTTTGAGATCCTTTCTTCCTCCCCAAATGAAACAAGTTCACCATCCCATTATGAACAACCATTATATTAAGAAATAAGATAGTGAGATATATTTACATACATGAATATATTTAATGAAATACTATTATATATTTTCATTTTAATCCAATAACTAAATATAAAATGGTAAATAAAAAAGTATTTAATAAAATCATTAAAAACCTATTATTTTCAACATAATAATTGTGCATTAAGAATATTTTTTATATTTAAAAAATGAAAAATAACTATTAAAACGAAGAATATTGGTGAAAATTTATAAAATTTAAAAACATTAAATCCCCAATGAGTGTTTTTATTTCTTCACGAGTACTTCCAGTCATCCTATAAATCACATTATAAATTGCACTCTCAAATGAAAAGATCCAATAATTCTATGTTTTAATATGTGTTTCTTGATCTTTAGATACATTTTCAATGCATGAATTTATTTTTGTCAACCCTCTAGGAACTATTTTATTGACATAATATACCATTATTTCTTGGTAATCCAAAATATATGGATCACGTTTTCCTACTGATCAATATAGACATACCAGTAGAAATTTGCATAAGTAAATTATAATAAATCTTTCTTTAAAACCATGTTAATATTGTCCTAGTTACATTTAAATAACATAACTAGAAATTTACCATGATAGTTTAACTTGATAATATCAACTAATTTTATATACTAACCATAATATGTAACTCTAAATGAATTACTATTTTTTATTTTCCAAATTTCCTCACTATAAATAGTATGAAACTTGAAACCATAAATATTGTAATCATAAAATCTCATAGAAAACTTCAAATGACCTCGATCTAAATACTTTAAATATTTTCATATTTCATAACGAATATCATCATTCATTACCTATAAAACTTTATCTAAAAAATTAATAATTAATTTACATAGTTTTCAACTTATTCAAACTCTATATTAGATTAAGAACTTACAATAAATATAAACTTATCATTTTTTTATTAACCACTTTAATTATATATTTTTTATTCTGAGTTTTATTCTTATGGATTCTTTTCATTTGTGTCCTTAATTATTTGATATATAGATCAATAATATTAGTATTGAGTATAAATTTTATGTGTTATTATCTTAATTGAAAATCTATGAATGAAAATGAATATAATTTTACAACCTCTCAAACTAATGTTAGAAACATTAATGATTCATTATTGTCCCTAAAATTACTTGATTCATAATAAACACATCATATTTGATTTAATCACATCTCTATAGAATCCAAGTACCTCAAACAGAAGGTTATACACTCTTTAGAAAGGTAACCATCTACAATATAACCATATGGGTGATCTTTATGTTTTATATAAGAATTTAAATTACCAAGATATATAACGATAAAAAGTAATAAATTAATAAAAAAGTTTGTTTTTATATACTAGGAAAATTTTAACCATTTAATGAAAATAAAATAAAAATAATGTTCCTTTCTATGGGATACATCCTTCGATAATATATGGCCCCTCTAACTTTAGTTTCTTCAGAAAAATGTATCATTAGATGAATCATCATAGTGAATAATGGTTGGTTAAAGACCATATAAAAATGAAATTGAATAAATAAAATTATTTCTGAAAGTTTATATAGTTCATTTTGTTTTAATATATTCTCACAAGGATGTCAAAATATTGTGAAAAATTCAAAATGGATGATGGTTAATTTTTCAAGTTGAAAATTATTAATTTCCAAAGGTAGAAACTTCTACATCAATACACATGAGTTACTAATTTCAATTCATTTATTTCATGATGATTCAAATAAGAAAATATTGAAATATTATTAGAATATCCATTAATAACATTCAGATTTTTTAATTTTTGAAGGAAAACATCTTTTTGTTAAATTGTCATTGAAAAAATAGTTATCTGATATTTATTATTCTCATTACACTATATTTCATGTTCAAATTGAGTGCTTATTAGTCCTTATGATCATTCGATAGTATCTAACTATTTATAAATGTAAAAAAAACTTATTTTAACTTTTTTATATTTGAATATTCTTTCCTATAAAGATTAAAATCATTGGGGAATGTGTGAATATTCATATAATTAATTCCAATATTGATAATAACCTTCCTCATGTCATAAAATGATGTAGGGATATTAGATTTAGTAAATATATCACACAAATATTCCAATATAATAGACATTTTGTTATTTTTAATTCCACATTAGTTCTTGTTGTAGTACACCTTCATTAGAAAATACAGTTTTTAATATTTATCACATCCTTCAAACAATTACTAATTTTCATCTTCAAATAAATTAGAAAATAATTTTTTTTATTTTTTATGTTTTTAATTTTATTAGTGACCTCAACATCATCCATCAGTATGTCATCATATTGATTTGACCCTCTTGTAGTTTGAAAAGCATCATTAATAACTGCAACATCAACAAGTGGATTAACTGATATATTACATTGTTGATGGTTTGGCCCAATATTTAAAACTAATAATTTATAATGTTTTAAATTTAATTATCCACTATCAAGGAATTAACAAGTTCATTCTAACTATAGATATTATGGCTTAAACTTTCTCTATTGTTTGAATATTAATGTGAAATCCAACCCACATAATAAGGAGGAAATTTCCTCAATATAAAGTTCTCAAATATTTTATCTATATTCATCCATTATCTTAATTTACATTTAGGAAATAAACATTTGATTCTTCCATCCAAATATCGATTTAGAATTGAAAAATCCAAAAAATATGTTGAAGAGAATAACATACAGAGATGTATTCTGAGATATGGTAATCCAAATTTTAGGAACATGTAATTGAGTCCCTACAATTTCAAATAAAAATTATAAATATATTAGTATGTTTAAAAATTAAAAAATGTTTTTTCCAAAAAGTAATACAATCCCAATTTTTTGAATTAGTATAAAAATTTAGTCATTATTTTCACTATTTTTATATTGACCATTCACTTAACCAACTTATTCATCTTTTATGTACTTATCAATAATGTTTATTATAATATATAAAACATAAAACTAACTAAATGAAATATATAATTAATTTTATATACATATTATACATTTATTCTATTAATGATCAAATTTTTTTATGATAACCAGATAATCATAATAATATTAATAACAATGATAATAGTAATTTAAAAAAATTAAACATTATAAATATTTTAAAAATAAAGATAAAAACATTTTATAGAGTATTCTTTCAAGTAGTGTAGACATAAATTTTATACGTCATAATAATAAGAACAAAAATAATAATATAACAAAATCAAATGGTAATAAAAAACTAGAAAATGTCAGAAAATGTGTGTAACAAAAAGTTACATTCAAAAAATAAAATATACCAAAATAATATCAAAATAAAAAATCAAAAATATAAGTTCAACTGAAATCTTTTAAATTAAATATTTAATTTTTTTTTACAATTTATAGAATCAACCAAACTATAAAATATAATCAACAAACAATACAAATACATTTAGAAAACTCAACAATGATAATAATAATACTTATAATGACAATAACACCAAAAATAAAAACAAAAATAATAACAATTACTAGCACATCAAACCCACTAAAAAGAATAAATAACTGAAACCCTTTAACAAAGTGCATAATCAAACAATATATTTTTTATTTAATCAATGATTTTTTACCGTTTAATCAAACTCATCATAATATAAATAAGAAAAAAATATATAAAATATTTTTTCCACATTAAAAAAATAGAAGGAAAAAATGAAAAATTTAAAACATCAGAATAGGTGGTGGGTGATGAAATGATATAACAAGATATGATAGGTGATGATCAGTATCTTTTGATAATAATGGTTTGAATATTGGGATTTTAAGAAAGGTCGATGACATTATGATGGGGGAGGAGAGTTCCACGATGAGGGATCTGAGGTTGAGTATTGGAATTGAGGCCAAGGGGGAAGAAAGACAGGGTTTTAAAAAAACACATAGTATAGGTTTTATCTGAAACCATCATTAAAAAATAATCTAGAGGTAGGTTGAGTTAAAATTCCTGCAAAATATAACATTCCATGATGTTTTTTAGAAGCACCGCTGAAAAATGACCAATTTTTTTATTTATTCATTTAACAACATTTTCATAGACCAATTTTAAAAAACCACTTCTATTTACTATTAATTTTATTATGATATAATATTATTTTATAATATTAATTCCTATAAGGATACACTAAATGAAAACATGATAATACTGATAAGTAGTTATGAATTCAGTAATTAATTCCATGTAAACAAAATTTTGACATCTATAGTTTGGATATTTATAAGACTTGATATTGCTGATGGGTATTCCAGAGAAATAGGAGATGTATGGTATAAATCAATAATAATAAAATCATGATTTATTATCAAAAGGTTTATACAATTTTAGACATAGTTTTTAACAAAACTTTTACACCAATCATAATGAAAAATTCTCTTCCACTCTAATTGTCACTGCATTTTCTAATGATCATTGTATTGGTCTAGTTATTGTTAAGGCCACCTCGCTGAGAGGATTCATTACAATAGATTTCTATATTATGTAACAAAAAGGTGACCCTATGAAATATGTCTATATGAAATAACTAGAAAGGGTTGGGGGAATAAATAATTTCTAATAATATATATAGCTGAAATAAACCCATTTATTAATAGAAACATTCATAGAGATAATATAATATTCATTTGAAATGAAGGATCACCATATGTCTATAATATATTAATAGGATCACTATAGTTTTTGAAACATATATATTGATAACATACGAATAAAGTTGTAATATCTTATTAGTTTTTCAAGATTTAGGTTTCTCTAAGAACGACTTAAAGTAGAAACCAAGTTCTAGGGAACAAAATATATATATATATCCATGGTATTTTTAAATCCATTCATAAGTACAAATATTATCCTAGTATTTAAAATAAAAGTTAGAATAATTCAAGACCGAGTTATTATTGAAATATAATATTTCCAGTGGAACATTCATGGGAATAGGATGATATTATCAAGATAAAGAGGATTTCCCAAGCTTATATAGTTGGGATCAATCTTATATGGAATAATAACTATTGATATTTAATATCACTAATGTATAATACATAGTATATGAAAATCAAAATATAAACAGAATAAATTCATCAACATACAATTATATCTATTAGAGAGTACTTGAAAAAAGTAGAATTGGATGAGTTTATGGTTTCTAGAGATATAAGAATATAAGTGATCAAGTAAATTGAATGGTAGTATTTATTAGATCACTTTTATCAAGTATCAAAATGAGGCTAAGGTAATATAAAATAAAAACTAATTACAACTAGTGGTTACCATATCTATAATATGAGAGTACATTGCAGCTTTGAATGCAGTTTAAGAAGTAGTTTAGGAATGCAATGTTCTCGTTTCATCTTATATAATTAGTAAGAGTATTCTCATTTTATGATAAAATTTCACTATAGAATTAGAGTTGATTTTATGTTTCTATATAATAACAAAAGGTAGATACTTAGGGATATCACTACTTAATGTATTTTCTTAAGGGATTGAAGGCATATTAAACACATTCTTCATAGAAGAAAGTAGAAAACTCAATACTATCCAACATATGATATGGTAGGACCAATAAATATAGACACACTCATTATAATCTTGTATATAATATGATAGATTGTGGATTAAAATTCATTAGAAGTTGGATATAGTGAAATTGGGAGTCTATTAGAGTTGATTCCCTAGAACCAACTACCTTATACTTTTGTTTACCTATATATTCATGTATTTTTATATTTATAAAATACCTTATCACATATTGATTATTATTTATGTGACTTTAATATGATAATTTACAAGAGTATCTATCACATTGAAAATTTTTAGTGGTTCCTTCATATGATGAGAACCTCGATTTAGCTTGAAGATATTTTTAAATGTCATTCTAAAGTCTGATAAAATTGTATGATGGGAAACATAGTATGTTAACTGTTAGGTATGAGTACTCATAAGTGGATGTGACTTATTCTCATGAAGATCAAACTTTCTAATCTCTAAGAGAGGAGGTTATGAGAAATAGCAACCAGAATGAAATGTATATGTTTATGTTTCATTGGATATTCCTATCCATTAGCATATTTTATGATTCTTAGACTATAAAATTATTATTAATAGATTTCAAGACTCAAGTAATTTTATTTATTTCCCAAATTCATGATATTAAATGTTCATTGTGAAGTAGGATAATTTGGGTACATCACAAATGATATGTTATAAATGAATAAGTTAAGTAATGATTTGTGACTTCCATATTTATGGAATTTGATATTCATCCATTTGATTGGAGTGAAACCATCAAAATAAATACCACATCCATGATTTGATGATGGGTTCATTTGGTATAGTCAAAGAAAGACATATCGAGCATATTGGTTGATTAAATGGGTGTTCAGCCCACTTTATAAGATATTGAGACAAGGTGATTATATTACACAATGATCATTATTATGAAGTTATCAATTTTGAGACATTAACTTCTTTCTCTTGGATGCCTTTATGTGTTACTAGTCACTGATATTGTACTTTATGTGAACTCAGTTAATTCTTCTAAGGAATAATCCTATAGGGTCACACATGTAAAGTTTTTGGTTATTTTAATTTAATTATTTATGAATTTAATGATTGAAATAAATATCATTTTTTAGTTCATGGAATATTATTTTTCTATAGTTTACTGATCTTATTTTTCAATCACTTTTTATAAGTGAGTTGAATGTTAAATAAATAATTATTTTCCAAGTAAATATTAATTACGTAAGTATAAAATATTTATTTATCCATTATTTTTTTCATAAGATAATAAAGAATATTTATTTTAGTAAATAAATATTTATTTAGCAATGTGAATATTAAAATAAATATTTTGTTTTCATGATCCTGAATATTATGAATATTTATTTATTTATCAAATGAATAATATTTATTATTCGTGGTCTGATAAATATAGAGGAAGTACGGGCTGATAGATTAGGTGTGGTGGGAATGATATATTAAATATCATCTAAATAAATATCAATTAATGTATTGATGAAAATAATGTTTACTTTAATTTTTGAGTTTAAGGCAAGTTAAGTAAATAATAATAATATGATTTTTATTTATATAGGGGGTTCATTATGGATTAATGGAATAATAAATGTTCTATGCATAATTAATTATTCTCTAACCTAGATCAATAAATTCTTAGTTATAAAATATACCAAGTTTAGATGATGTTGCGCACAACACATCTCCATATAGAGATTCGATAAACCCTAAAGAGAATTATTTAGAACTCTCTAAACAACTGATAGAAATATTACAAATTCATCATTTTTCTCAAGCTAGATAGATAAAGATATTATCCTTCCAAACTAAAGGGATCATGGTAGGGATCAAGGGAGTGACACAAGATGACCAGTACTACTTTAATAGCTCACAAAGTAACACTAGTGACATATCAAGATCGAAGGATCACATGTGGTTCACCTCTAGTGGTATTTTACTTTGGATCCCCTTAATTTAATGTTTGTACAACCAAAATGAGGTTTATATGAACAAAAACTTCCTTGAGTAAATAATTTCAAACACCGATGTAATTCTTATTTTAAATTAATTATAAAATTAACAATAAAAGACCCCTCTCTCAATTCTAAAACTCATTATTAACTTTATTTAGATTTAATTCATTGTTCATGAAATTCATTATCATGTACATTATGGATTATTATTTGAAACCTGGAGAAATTTGAATCGAACAATGGATCAAATGGTTATTTCATTTCTTCTAGAGCCTTCACTCATACCTGTGTTGAGCCTAACCTTAAAAATGATCATACCCTACTTGACACAATTTTTTTTGGTAACTATTAATTTTGAGATGATTAGGACCATCCAGGATGTGCCTATAACCCTTGTGTAGAATAGGGTATTTTTTTATATAATTTTATATGGGAAGGCATGGAGGGTGAAACAGAATGTAGTTGTTAAAGTTTATGGTGAATGGGATGACTCTTAGAAGGTGTTACATAATTAATATCCATACTAATTCAGATAATCCAACTTATCTTCCTCCTCAACATGAAAAAAACATGTCTGAATATAATTAGGTTGATCTTTCCCATTTCTGATTTTATTAGTTTTTTTGGAATTCCAATCATGTATTTCTAGATTCAATTTTTTGAAATAGTTTATATTGTTTGATGTAAAATTTCTATATCATAATTACACTGGTATACTACTGATTAAGAAAACCAATAATGGTAACCATTTGTTTATAATGAATGTATTTAAAATATTGGAAAAGAAAATTTATGACTCTTAGAGTTTGTTTTTAGGCTATATCATCATGCATATCACCCAAATTCAGGGTGAGTGTTTGATGTCAGACTGTCACCAGGTAATTAAAGAGGCCATTAATATAGATTTTGTTACTTGGTGAACCCCAAATTCATTTTATCAATACTATACTGGACACATTTTCAGTAATGTATGATATAATTTTGATGATGAATCCATGAATATGGTTATCATTATGACTAATATGTAATATAGTTGTTATGCTTTGTTGTTTCAACCTAATGATAAAACTATTTTTATATAACATGTTCATTTTTTTAGTATATGTAATAGATCAGAGAATGTTTAAGGAATAATTGGATAGAATTTTCTGGTTCAACCAGGGAATTTATGACTAAATAATGTAGACTAAAAAAGAGAAATAAACATTAGAATATAATGGGGTGGGGGTACATACACCTAAGCACAAACATTGTGGTGTGCATTAATGATGTCTTTAAGGGGATACAAATGTTACCAATAAAATTCCTAGTAGATGAGACATTTTATTATTGTCTGAAGTACTTCATAGAAATATGAAGATAAAAAAATTATGGGATCCACCAAATTATATTGTATGAATAACACTTTTCGTGGGTGGTTGACAGTTACTTGAAATAATATTCTACCTTTTGAGAGTGATTTTTAATGAAGAAGATAATAAATTTTAAGTGAAATAGTTCCATGACTCAAGCATAGGTATCATTTTCCAAGTGTTAGTAGTACTAATAGATCATAGGAATTGTGAATGTGGAAACCTTTAGGATTTAAGGTTTCCATGTGAAAAATTCATTTCATTGTGAACATTGGTGAATATAGTGTGAGAATTATATGTTGATCCAATCTACTATCTAGACACTATTTCTAACTACTATAGTGCACCATTGATGCCTATTGAGGAGTTTTGAAATTTCTCATTACTTTGAAAATAATGTGTGTTGATAGTGGTCATTAGTAGGTTGCGCCAATGAGGCATACGAAAATACAGTAAAATTTGAAATGAGATAGATTATCCTTAGGAATAAGGAAAATTTATGATATGTATTATATGTCATGGGACTATTATAATAATAAGTGATTCCCTAACATTCCTATACTGAGTTCCCATTTTCAGTGATAGTGATGTATTTTTTTTCTAACATTTTTGACACCCTCAGTTTGAGAAATTTTACTATTTTATATTGAAATTTTTATTTATTAAATAGTTTGGGATGGTTATAATGAATATTATATAGGTTTTATATTTTTTCAAATTTTTTTAGAGGTCACATGGATTGTACCTGGTTAGGAGAAAACTTGTAGAAGTCCCAAGTAACCATAAAATAGTGCTTGGGGGAGTCTAGAATGGTGCACAAAAGGTATAGAATTTAGAAAAACCATGCAGTAATAGTGAGGAATCATGAAATTTTTGGACAAAGATGATTCACTCTATTGAAACATGGTTCCCAAAACTACATGACAAAAATATACAGCCCTAGGTATCTTCTAGTGGCACTCACATGACTAGCACATGGTTTTCAATATCCTTCATCCAAATCGAATGTGTTATTAATGGGGTTATGAAAATTTCATTTTTAATATAGTTTTCCCCTGTAAATCTCGTTCTTAGTCCCATGTCTAGGGATATTGAACCTCTAGTAACCTATGGATAAATTTGATAATATACTTCCATTTGAAGGCTGATTTCATTGAATCTTAGAGCATTAGACCTCAGGAATTGAAGATAAAGGTTCCAGATCTATTTACCTTAATGATATTCTCATTATCTCTTGGTAGGAACAATATATTGAAGATTAAATTCCTTTATCTATGGGATAGATTGAGTTTTAATGGAAATTTATTGTGATCCATTAATAGGAAGGTGAAGAGATTATGGTTCTACAAGTATATAGAATGATTCTTCCAATCTAACCCATTATAGGTATATAGATCCTCTCTCACTATACTCTGACATATAACTATAAGGTTTTGGTTTATAAAAATAAAATAATTTTTTATTTATGGAAATTATGGGTAACTATATTTTAGAAAACCACTCTTTGGTGTGACTCAGAAAGAAGGACCATGGATGACACCCACAACATGTTTGATAAATTTCAAAAATGGTGTTTTTGTTTTCAATGAATGTCTTCAGGTAAAAATGGAATGGAAATGGGTGTAATGTGTTCATGACCCATACTTAGTCTTAGTTTCTTTTAACTTTTTCACTATGTCAATTTTTGGTTACTCTATATTGTATCACCAAGTGATGACTTGGGACTAAAGGGATGAATTCCTCTCTAGATTTTGAACTGTTCAATTGAAATATGTGATGGGTAAGACATTGTTTGGGAACTTTAATGTGTGTGTGTGTGTGTGTTTATAACATTAGTGGAATGTGTTTATGATGTAAAATGGGGCCTTGTTGGTTTAGACATTGATACTAGTATAATTTTGGGGTACTCTGAATTATACCTCCAAGCGAGGAATTGGATTTATAGGGATGAATTACACTTTTGATTTTGAATTATTTAGTGGATATATGAGATGAGGAATATATTGGTTTAGAACTTTGATGTGCATGTGTTTTCATGATATGGATGGCTTCATAGTGTGAGTTACTTTAAGTTCTCTGGAATTTGTATCCCTCTTTCTTATTCTTGATACTCTCCCTAGTATTATATAGACACACACACACAAACATTATTATGATATAACTTATTTTTTTCTAGTGGCATGTGTGGGATGTCTTGTGAATTTCCTATTGGGTTGTATACTCACTCCCTGTACATGAAACTTGGTGTGCATCTATATGTCATTTATTATGATACATACAGGTGAAACATTTCATACTTTTATAGAAGAGAATATAGATGCTATAGTCATGTTTGATGGGAGGTAGAACTTAGAGATGGCCATGTAGTGGAGTGGGTTTTGGTGACACATTGATACCTTAGTACCTATTTGTGTTATTGGGTTTTATATACTTATGTGGTTTATTTATCACTACTGAAACAATTTTTTTGTCTAGTTATATTGTATTGTAATTGGTCATATTTTTATCATGAATAATGTTTATTCATTGTATTCTTATTGGTAATCTATTAGAGGTTCTATTATGTGTGAGGTTAATCATCTCCCAATGATATTTCATACCCATGAAATTAATTGCCAGATTTTGGTGTATGGGGGAAAACCTATGTTTAGTGGCATTTCAGTCTTTCCCAAGACAGCGGTTCAGGTTTAGGATGTTACAAAATTAATGCATCTATGTGTTATATAAGAAATATTTCTCACATTTTATCCATTTTCTATATATATCCTATATTATATAAACAAAAAATAAGTAATTTAGAAACTTTAAAATTCTATTAACCATAGAATTATATGAAAAACTCCATACTTATTTAATAATTAACTTAACTATTATACCCCAAATTCCATTAACCATAACATTGTAATTACATTTTATATTTATTTCATAATTCTGTAATGTTTATGTATAGATATGGAGAATTACACTATGCTCAATGATCAATACAATCTTATTTAATGTATGGTATTAGAGGTGTGCGATGTTTGAAAAGTTAGCATGTGTATGGAACACCACTATCACCACATTATACATCCAGCTGTTATCATCCCATACCTATGATGTGTTAGTTTATAAATTAATTCTATATCTAATTTCATATTTTTATGTCATTATCTCCTTTCATCCCTCAGTGAGATATGGATACTTGAGACTCACACTTTTCACTTGACTATGGGGATGATGACCATCATCCTAAAGGATGTGTAATTTATGATTGGTCTTCTTATTCAGGGTGCTACATTTATAAGACACACCTATAGATACTGGTAA
The DNA here is from genome assembly GCA_963277665.1 of Viscum album. Taxonomy (NCBI): domain Eukaryota; kingdom Viridiplantae; phylum Streptophyta; class Magnoliopsida; order Santalales; family Viscaceae; genus Viscum; species Viscum album. The sequence continues at coordinate 1,761,960,689 of OY728135.1, forward strand.
GAGATTGTATATCAAATACTTATCCAAGAAATTTATGGATATGATACAACCATAATTTTCAACTGACTACTTATAGTATAAAGTGATATTGTTTAATGATCACTCAAGAATATTTATACACATGTTGTATCTATGATTTTTTGAGGAATTAAATCATACATGGAGGTATAATTGGGTATGTGTGTGCATAGAGTACAAAAATATACCATTAAGAATTGTAACCCTATCAGATCATAGTAATCTTGGCGGACATTATATCCTTATTCAGATGTGGACATGGGAGCACATTCATCCCTTTTCCCCTGTTAATACTGGTCCAAATCTTCCCATGTATGTGATCCATTGTTCTCTATGTGGGCACTGCTATGATCACATATCTTTAATATTTTGTATTATAATATGATTTATATTGCACTAAGTTGTTTATTATCGATCAATTTCTATATTATACATTATAGGTGGAGTCAAAAACACTATTATGTTATGACATCATGATTTACTTTGGAATCATATCATTTCATGTAGGATTATCTACTACCTATTGATGTATGTATATACAATTTTTTGTTGAGTCATTAATTAAAAAATATTTTAATTTCTCTAAATTACTAAAAAAATATTTTTAACAACCGTCATCTACCATTTTTGATTTTATGGATATAATATTGGTGCATCTTTGACTAGATTATTTCATATTTTAATATTGTGATTAATGTTACAAAGTATTTGGTTCCTCTAATATACTTTCATATTATATAGTGGAACCATCCCGATAGAGTTATAAATCAATTTAGATGTGTCCAGACCATTCCATTGGTACGAAGATAGCTATCCACACTTCATTTCATAAAGTTGGTAGGGAGGAAGGATGTCTATTAGATGTGGAATCATGTAATGTACATTGACATATGTGACATGCATTTACAATTTCATATTGAGGTCAAAAATATGATAAAACACCATTTATCTTAAAAATTTGAGTATACACCATGATATAAACTCAAATCTTTATTGTATCTTACTCGATATGGCAATGGGATCTAGAATATAGTAAGTCAAAAACTTTACATTTTTTATGTTTGTTGTATATTTTTTTAGTTTAACATTTATTTTTTTCATACTACTCGACTGCATAATATTATACATACATCTAATCTTGAGTAGGGTGCAACTTTCAATCCGGCAACATACCATTCTATGATATAATACATGTTACCTATGCTTCTGGATATACATGGTAGTATCTTTGACCATACACCTTGGAGAGATAAGTCCCATCTCAATAACCTACTCTAGAAGAAGTTGATGCTTAAGATCTATGAGGATAATGTATATGACTTAGGGTTGCATGTGATGCCTCACCTGTACCAGCAGAAGAGGAAAAACATCCAACATAGAATCATAACATAGTTAATGATGTGTACCTGCAGGGATGAGATCCACATATTTTATCTGGATATCCATAATATTCACCTGAACTAGAATATTTGAGCATATATCAACTATCATTTCCGATTTCTTCATCATTTGTGACTAGGATTTAACATACTGGGTGGATTCCTTATTTGACTCCTTGTCTTTATACAAATATGATGAGAGAAAAAAATGAGGGGACTATCATCAAATATTGATATACTAGAGGCACTAGAGACAACTCTTCTTGATGAATCATATAAAAATGATTAATATAAAACTAAGGTTCCTATACATGATGAAGAAACCTATCAGTTCATCATACTCTACTACATCATGGAGGTCGATGGATTTAATACAAATGTGATATTCACACACCAAAAAAATGGGATAGGCCCCCATTCAAGACACAAATGAAATTTATTATACTCATTAATTTTCTATACATTATATGACATAAAATAAATATATTTATACTAAATATATTAAATTTAATAAAAAATTATAAATTATAATAATTTATTTATACAAATATGTATATATATGTTATAAATAATTAATAATAATTTAAAAAATTAATATTTAGTAGTTATTATATTTTAAAAATAAAGTATTACTATTATTAAATACTAATTCATAATTAACACACACACACACATCATGAAGAAAACATCCTCCAAAACTAATTTTCTATGTGAAGTTGAAAATTAGACTTCTGTATCAAAATACCATAACTTCTAAGCTAGGTTCTTATTTATTCTCCACAACCATTAAAACCGAAGCTTATTAAAATAAATACAATGAAATTATATAATAATTCTATAATAATTAATAATAAAAAATTCATTATTAATGTTCTAAGAAAAGTTAAGAATCAAACTTTGACATCAAATAGTCATAAATTTTGATCAAAGTGTTCGTTTAGCTTCCACGATATATCAAATCAATGATTGCAAAAAGTTATAAATCATTCAAATTAGGGATACACCAACACCTATTCTTTATCAGTCCAAAATGTCTAGGAGGACCTTTAAAACTATTTTCTTAGTTGATATACCATCATTTTTGAACATTCGATGGAATTTAAACTTCGTTAATGAGGGCCTTCATAAGAATTTTTGGTTGTCTATCATTTTATTCCATGGTTTTACATTCCTATTGATATGTTGGAGTTGTAATTGGAGTGGTATTCCCACTTTTTGAGATTTATTGTTTATTTTGTATATGTGTGTTTGTGCGTTTCTATATATTTACATATATTTATTTATAATATATATATATATATATATATATTCATTTATAATTTTGTATAATTGTATATATTTATTTATGTTTTTTGTATCTATGTATATTTTTCTGTCTGTGATCCCCATCCATGATCTGGCCTCCACAAATGTTCCGTAAGGGGTGATTAAGACTATCGACAAGGTTCTATGCTGATTTGTTTTGGATGAAAAATCTGAAGGAAAGAGGCACTGGGGCTCATGGGGTAGGCTTGCGAGACCCATTCACGATGAAGGGATCAACGACAAAAGTCTTCAGAGTACTCTCCATGGCGTGCACGCCAAGATTTTGTGGGAAATACTGGAGGAGCGCTCGCTCTAGGGGCAGAGAATGTCGCATATCGGCGGTAACATAGCGGTGGATGGCTGCAGGTATGCTTCACCCCTCTGGTCAAAAGTCTATCCTCTGGTCAAGACCCTGCAACGAAGCTCAAGGTGGATCGTCAGCTCTAGTGATCTTCTTTTCTGCACAAGAACTGGAAAACTTCCATCCTCGCCTTCCCAGGTTGTCTGGCTCCTCTGATCACGGTGAAGGAGGCGCTGCTTCATCCCAGACTCACCAAATCTATTTTGAATGAGGACCAGCAAGCTCTACTCGAGTCGATTGAGATCACGTCAGAACCAGACTACTGTGTGTTTACTCCTTCTTCCTCTGGTTTTTTTCCACCAGTGATTTTCACAGACTCCTCTCCTCGCAGGACCACTATGATCACTAGAATGTGAAGGTCTGGTGCTACAAGATCCCCACAAAATTCAATTTCCTCATTTGGCGCATCAGGAACCGAGATCTCGCTACAGATGAGAACATCAGGAATCTGGGGATTAGCATCACCTCTGGGTGCCATTGTTGCAGCAATAGGCGGGAGGATAGCTCCGATCATTTTTCCTTCGAAGGCGAATGGGCTCACACAATTTGGTCTTTCCTTGGAGGCATCTCAGGTCCCGTCACTCGAGAGTAGAATGACTCTCCATTATGGGAGGTGTGGTTCCATGGAACACTAGGATCCGAGTCGGAACGGTTGGCCTGAGCCACTTTACTCAGTGCTGGGTGCTGGTGCTTGGGGAAAGCTCGTAATCAGGCAAGGTTTGAAGGCACAACTCCTACAGTAAGGTCCATAATTGCAAGGGCTCGTTTTCTATTGACTGACATGGTTTCCCTCTAAAAAGGATGGATGGAGGCTCCTGGTTTCAATTTCCTGTGGGGCAGTGCAACCTTGGCTCACCCTCTCCCGGTCAGATTACAGGGTAAATGGGTGGGTTGGCATCCTCCTGCCACAGGCTACAAGTTGAACACGGATGGGTCCTGCTCAATGGGTGCGATGAAGGGAGGATGTGTGGTTCGAGTCGTCGGGGGCAATGTGGTATTGGCCTTCAATTCATTCTATGGTTCTGGTTCTCCCCTTCTGGCTGAGGCTAAGGCTGTGCTCTCTAGACTCTCTCTCTGCATTCAAGAGAATCTGACTATATCCCATGTGGAGACTGACTCCCTCATCCTTTATGATGCCCTGCAAGGTAAAAGGCCTATTCCTTGGTCCATATCCTATGTGGTTAGGAAATGTTGAGCTCTCCTTCGGCAAAACATCCAAGTGACTCACACATGGAATGAGGGGAATAAGGTCACAGATTACATGACTTCCTTAGCTAACCATAGCTCTATCACCACAAGACTTATCTCCATTAACTGTTTGAAACCTGAAGGTGTCAACTTGATCAGAGGGGATGCCCTTGGACTGCACTATTTTAGACCTCCTTAATCCCGGGGTTTCCTTGTTGGCCCTTTCTTCTTTGAATAAAAATTTGACTTCGATGGATGGATATATATCTCTCTGTGTGTGTTTATTTATATACATTATTACATATCTATTTATATTTATATAATTTTATAAGATATATATATATATATAACTGTATTAAAATAAATTTCTATGTAATTTTGTTATTTATTTATTATTTATTATTCATCTATTACTTATTTATTATTTATTATTAACTAATTGTTAATTATTTATTTATCATTGATTATTTAGTATTAATTATTGTTTATTATTTATTATTTATCTCTTAGTTAATATTTAATATTTGTTATTTATTTATTTATACTTTACTATTTTTTTATCTTTTTTGTATCTACACACACACACAAATATATATATATATATATATATAAGTATATTGATGTCTTTTTAGTCACTCTATGATGAGATTATTGGATTGGTAATGTCTTTGCAGAATAACCAAGAGGCAAGAGGTTCTCACCCTACGCATATATATGCTCAATTTCTACATGAATAAATAAATAAATAAAATAAAATAAATAAATAATAAATAATAAATAGTAAGTAAAATAAAATAAATAAATAAATAAATAAATAAAAATTTAAATAAATAAATAAATAAATTATAGAATAAAATTTATTAAAATAAAAAACCACCACTAAAAAAACCATCATTAATAGATCTATAGTGGTTCTTAAAAGATCCATGAAATATTTCTTGACACCAGTATAGTCATCGATTTTGATAAACTTCTACAAATTGTTTAGTGGGAATTTCAAACCATTTTTAAATGCTAAGAAACCGCCACTAAATGGCAATTTTGGCGTAATGTGTTATATAATATTTTTAATGTTTTAATTAATTTAAAATAATTTTTTAAATAATTATATATCAAAAATATATTTCAAGTAAATACCCTTTAATTTAATAATGGAATTATAATTAATATAGTTTATTTTTATTCATATAGTTTATTTACTACTATAATTTTTCAAATAACAATTTTTTTATAAATTGTATTTTGAATATATGTAAATAAAATTTTATTTTTATAATTACTATAACTATTTTTAATTTGGTTTTTGAAATGTGATAGATGTTTTAACATATCTAGTTTTTCTTATGATGTAAATTCATTCAATCCCCAAACACATTTAAACAAAGTACAATGCATTGTGAGATTGAATCCATTTCTGCCTCATAACTGAAAATATTTATACCCAAAACCATTTATATATATTATCAAAAAAGTTAAAAAAACTTCATTTTAAATGGTTAATTATCAAAATTTTATCAATTTTTTATGCCCCTAAAAATATGTAATTATGTGCAATTATTATAAATATGAATCACTAAATGGGAAAAAGAGTAAATCAATAATCCATTTTTACAAAAACTAATGTGATAAAAAATATTATTAATTGTCGCACATTTTTCCTCTATCAATCAAATGATTAAAAAAATGGGGAATAAAAGTTAATATTTAATATAAGTGACTATTCCTTGATATGGTTCCATCTATCCATGTTATATAATTTCATTTTTTTTGTAAATTAGTACATTTATTCCCAACAAATGTGGTGTAAATTAGTACATTTATTCCTCTAACCCTCTACAATATAATACCTATTTATTTGATTTAAGTGATCCATTGTAATAAAATTCATAATAATTGTTTAATAAAAATAATTATAATAATCATGATTAGGATATTTCAATATCAATGGATATATCATTATTCAGTTGGATAATCATAATGTTTACAACAAATGAAACACTTATATCATTATTTATACATGATCATTTATACTACACCACATTTTTTAGTCTTTTTATATTATCCTATTAATTCATATGGGTTTTCTGAGTTTAAAAAGTCAAAGATACAAAAAATTTATTCCTACAAGCTAGTATAATAACTACCCCCCATAAGCACAAAAATACTTAAGTTTTCTATATTTTTAATTAAGAAACATCGATAAACTCTTTATTATATTAAACTAGCCTACCAATTTGAATTCCATCATTTTTTATATGTTGTAAAAGACTCTTTAAACATCTCCCAGACTAATTCAACACCAATTAAATTCATGTTTGAGTTATAAAGTTTTATAGATTTATAATTTGACCACAAATTCATAGGATGAGTTTTCATATTGATACAATTTCTAGATAAAAACTTGAATTAGTAATTGGTGGTGGTATGCCTAAAATAATACACATTAGTGATATATTTGGGATGATATAATAATGTAAGATATATACTTGTCGTATAGTATGACATATATTGAACTAATGAATATCATATACCTTTGTAATGGGATATCATAAGGTATAGTAAACGATATCAGGACAGTGCATACAATTGACATGGAAGACGATTATTAAATGGTTAAGACTTAGATTATCTTACATATTAGCTATTTTTTAACATTTTAAAAAATGAAGCACATGGATAATCAAGGATTAAATATAAATATTAAATTAAATAATGGCCGAAGGATAACTAATATCATTTGTAACATATGAGTTATTTCATGAGTGATCAGGGAGAATCCATAAATCCTACATTAGATGTAAACCACCATGATATGTTAGTGTTCAGACTTATCATTAATCCTTTTGATTCTAACTCTCCCTGAATATCTCTTCTCCTCTTTGGTTTACCATCCAAGACACTAGCATATAGTTGAAGGAAGGAGAGTCCCACCCACAATATGGGTGATTTAGTATTAGTCCATGGATACACAATAGTACAAGGGGTCCTATAATTTCTATTAAGGGACCATCATAAAAAATTTGGATGGAATTTTGTTGGAGTGGATATTCATTAGCGAAAAATACAAATGTGGTGTTCATTTTATATATAGTATGGTTTCAGTTTCATGCATGGTATATCTTGATAATTTGGGTTTCTTATTTTTATACTATATTTATTAAGTGTTGATCGATCCTTAGAAACCCACTAGTGGGATTATAGTAATTCCACAATTTTTTTATTCTCAAAATCATGTTGAAATTGAAGAAACCTATGATCACATGAATATCACATTTAATGTAATTAAAAAACACAAAATTTTAATTATATTTTTCTATATTTTATGGGGTAGCATTGGCCATGATATAGTAATGACATGTAATAAAATATATTATAGGGAATGGCACACTGATTTCCTTTGGTGTTTTTTGTATTGTAGAGTGTGATATACACTACTGTAATTGATGACAATGTTGTATTATTGTTGAAAAAAGTGATATTGTATTGCCTTAAAAATATCACTTCATATCATAAAATACAAATTGAAATCGTTGATGGAAATATTGTAACTATAGATTATCTATCGTAAAATACAATTGAAAAGAAAAATAAGTCACAAATTACGATATATGGTATATTTTTAGATATTATATCACTAAAAATTTAATTTCTCTGAAAGTAAATTTAGAATTGAATTATATGGTTTATAAATTATGGAAAATGATATTTTGGGGTATTTATTTAATATATTTAATGTTTATAAATCAATTAAGTATAATATATATAATTTATTTATTAATTTCTATGAAAAATTTATTAAATTAATATATATAATATTAATTGTCAATATTAAAATACATTTTTTTAGATTATATAATATAAATTATAATTTAGATATAATTGGTTTATATGGAAATTATAAAATTTAATTTATAATGTGTTTGTTAAATAAAAAAATAAGGAATAAACATATATGTGGTTGTATTTAAAATTATGAATTGTTCATAATTATTAATGTGAATTATTCTAATTTAAAGGGATTTATTTAAGAATTTTTTTATACCAGATCAAAAGGAGTTTTAATTATCGATATGATAAGTGTTTAAATAATATTAAATGTGTGATATTCAGAATATTTACTTAATATATGAATAGTTTATATATATAATGTTTATATTTTAGATATCATATATTTAAAATAAAATTACATATAGATAATAAGGTGATGAAGTTCATATTAAAGATAAAACCAAGAATTTAATATTTATCCAGTACTATAACATCTAAAGTGAATGGCTATAATTATATTGTGTTTGTAACTATATTTATTTATGAATTGTTTGTAATTAATTTATCTCATGTTTAAATATTTAAATTATTTATATTATGAATTGTGATTTTTGATATAGTTTAAATTATTAAACTTCATCTATAAATATTGTACACGCATCTAAGGAGTTATCTACTTGGTATGATAATTGATTTAGTTTTATTAAAACTTTAATTTGTCTTGAATTAGGTCATTAGCCTGAATTTAGAGGTTTATTATAATTTATACATATTAGGTATTAGAATTATTATGGAATTGAGATATCTCTTGGGTAAAGTATCCCTAGGTTGAGGGACTGTGGGGGTGGAAAACTCACTTTCCTAGAGTCTTATGACTTAACTAGAAAAATAGGGGCTGACTACCTATCACTCCAGGCATACTCTTGTGGGGATTATTGGGTTCATATGATTTTAAGACCTTATATGAAAGGGTTTCATATACCTTATGAATGGGATTCATTTATATATATATATATATAGTACTATTTTAATTTTTGTTAGTAACATAGGATATGGGTTGTGTATATATTTACACATCAATATGGTTTGAACGTATCAATTTTGTTGATGGAATAAGATTCGAAAGTAAACCATTATAAGAATATATACATTTCAAGTGAATAATTTGATAAGATAGGGAGATTAAATCCCCTTTAAAATACTAAATGTTAAATTCTTTTCAAATTTGACACTTGTCAAGACATCAATCATTCAACTAGTTACATTATTTAAAAGAAAGGTTACCTTGAATTATCTTATTTAAGGAAATAAATTAATGTGGAGATCCTCAGAGTTAGGTTTTTTTTGGAATTTTCTTTAGGTTACACTCATCTAGGAAAACCCTAGGAAGGATACTAGAGGAGTAATGTTGAGTTTCTCTTTATGATGGATTGAATAAAATGTATTCCTCTAAAACATCAATGAGTTATATAGTATATGATTGGCATGATGGATTACCTAAATAAATATGTGGTGAGAGGAACACCAATTAGGAATCATTGATTAGTGAATCTTTAGATTTGGATAAAATATCATCATCATCATACAACTTTAATTTTTAGAAAATAATAGAATTTATTATTCAACTAAACTTCCTAATTATGGAAAAATAATAAAATTTATTGAGTAATAAATTCTATGGATCATAATAGTACTTTCTTGAGTAACAAACTAATGAAGTTTTTTAATAGGTAAATCTAGATTCTTATGGGAAGCATAAAATGATTCAATTAGGGTTTTAAAATCATTATATGGAGGATGAATTAATTAAATTCAATATATGTACATATAATCAATATGATTGGGTATGTTAATGAATTGAGATACTCAAGGTTTCCTCTAATTCTTGTTCTTGTAATGGAATTCATTGTAAAATCATTATTATATATTTTTTGAAAATGTGAATAAATCTCAATAAAATTTCAAATAATATTATCAAAGTGTTTATGATTGATGTACTGGGTATTAGATATCCAAGTTACGGTTATTTATTTATAGTAAAAGTGAGTAAAAAATTCAAATTGGAAGAATTAAAGTTGGTTGGAGAGTCCAAAAAGTATTTCATTAAGTTTCCATTCGTATTCATTGAACCCTAAAGGAGGATTCAGGAAGAAGGGAAATGGTTCCATAAGTGATGGTATTGTATGGGAAATATACAGTGGTTTTAGAAGCTACTTAGAATTTCCATGTGTGGTATTAATGTTATTTGATAAAAAATTCACAAATTATAGGAGTCCATGGAATGTCTATGTGAGGTATAAATAAATTCTTCTATCTTTGAAAGTTATATGATATCGAATGCATAATTTAATATTTTAAAATTATACGAGTTCAAATTTAAGAAATGTATTGATGGAGATTATTATTTCTATTCAAATGATATAGTAAAGGGGTTTTAAAATATATAATGGAAGAAAAGGAAAAATATATCAATATTAAATGAATTTAAAAATATGTGTATTATTATCTTATTTGTTTTATATGATAAGAAAATTTGTTTATAAATAATGATTTGTTTTAAAGAATAAGATACGATGGTTATGATACACTTAGTTTATGATTTATCAGATTTTATATCTTATTTCAGAAGAATTTGAGGATAAAAATGTTTTATTTTTGTTAAGTTTTTACCCAAATATTTGTCAAAATATGCGGTTTTTAATCCCACCATTAGTGAAATATTTTAAATAATACTGTATATGATATTGATGTTATAGTTTATTTTTTAAAATATTCCCACTAAGGGAAATATGTGTTATTTCCTAATAAAAATGAGTCTATGTATATTATCATAATATTATGAAGATAATATTGTGTTTAATAGAATAGTGGGATTATGTTTGGACTTTGAGAAGTTTAAAATTAACAAATAATTGATTTCACCAGTAAAAATACAAAGGTATTGTCACTTTATATCATAAAGGAGTTTTAGGGTGTCATGAACTAACCTCACTAAAAATGGTATCAACTAAAAAAACTATATAACATGGATAATCCATTATCAAGAATAAACAGGTGGGATTTTAAATTTTCAGAATCAAGAATAAGAGTCATAGACAATTGCATCCTTAGAACACGACTTATTATATTTCCTTCCTATTCCTAAAAAATATGAAATTATATGATCCAAGCAGTGTATAATATCAAATATAAATCCATACACTATATATTCATCATAACCATGACTAATCAAAATTTAATATTTAGGAAGTCTAAAGGATAAAAAAATAATGAACATCAATATAAAAATAAATATCACATTAAAGGAAATGAAAACACCAACGAGGATGTTATATTATTATATGTTTTCTTATAATTTTACTTAATTTCTCAACATAATCCATCCTATTATCATTTAAACATCTCATTAATTCTCACATAATTCAATCATTGAATTCAATGTTAATTAAATTTATAATTTAATGAAAATTTAGGTTTACTAAAAAAATTCATTTAACTCTTTAACATAATACTTATCATAAATTAACCACAAAAGGATCCCATCCTAAGCCCATAGTGAATAGAAGAGTGACCCCTAAGGTTTGCCTCTAATATTACTTGGGTTGGCGACTAACACCGAGTGTATAGATCACACATGTGTGGGACATTACCCTCATAAATCCTATAAATTCATAAATAAAACTAGGAATCAACACCATAATATAGAATAAAATAATAATAAAAATAACCCCACAATGGAAGAATATGGAATAAAAATATATATGCCAAAATGGAAAATATTAAAGTCAGATCTTAAAAATTTATCCAATGATGACATCAAACTCCAATCTAGTAATTCCCAACTCAGTTTCCAAACTCACCCTCGAAACCTGAATAAAAGTTTATATATATATATAGGCGTGATAATAAATTAATACCAAGTAGTATCCTTCTTCACACTACTCATGAAAATGTTGAATAAGAATACTAATGATTTTTTTAATAAATAACAAAACCATCAAGAAAATACCACAAAAACTGTCATCTATTATCACCTAGGATTGCTCAACCAATAGCATATACAATTATAATCACATAATAACAAAGAAATATAGAAAAGTGGGAAAACCTCAACACTTCCCCACTAGATTATCACTCTCAAAAAATAATTAAAAACATCCTTGTGATGTTGAAGTGGAAGGTAAAATATTAGGGGGTGGGGTGGGGTGAATTACATTATAAAAAGTAAATAAATTAAGACAATGAAAATTTGAAAATAAAACTTTTTCGATATGATAGAGTGATTAAATAAATGAGAATTATTAATTGTTAAATGATAACTTTGATTCATATAATACTGTTAATATCAAAGTTAATCAGGCATTTATGCGTAGAAAAAGTTTGAAGAGTCAAATTTATGTGTATTAATGAATAGATAAACCAATTAATAAATAAATTGTGGAAAGAAAATAAGTCACATAATTTGGTTAATAATTTCAATTATAACTCTAAAAGAGACCCTATATCCACAACCTCAATTCATTAAGGATTTAATGTATTATCCCCTTGTATATAACAATATCCAAGATAAAAAACTCCCTTTCTTTTAAGGTTGTGAAAAGAAACTTAAAATAAAATTGACACTATTTTTAATGGATATATCTTGAAAACTCAAATAGAATAATCCCTATTCTTTAAGAGTTCTGGAAACCAAACCAAAGTACCTCACTTTAATGGCAGTGAGCACCAATTATAGAAGAAAGAGGATGAAGAGAGATGAATAATTAGAAGAGATCATGTTTTATCTTTGTCTCAATTATCTCAAGTGAATATTATAAAACACTAGGAGAGAATGATAAAATTATGATAGTGAGAATTTGTTATAATAGGAATACACTAAAGATTGTATATGAGAATATTTAGAAAAAAAATCACTTTAAGAGTGATTTAGTGATCGATTTGGTGAGAGAATTGAATCATAAGTTGTATGTTCAATGTAATTTTCAAGCCACAAAATTTATCTATTTATAGATTTATAAAATGTTCATAAATATTTTTGAATTAACCCCAATTAACTAATACTTTGATGACTATATTTAGGAGATGTTTGACCAACATTTAATGCATCTTAACCTCGCTATAGGCCAAAATATATTTCACTATTCCCTAGTGAAAAAACATTGTCCATTTTGGACTTCAAAATAAATAACACAATGCCCCGATCCTAGTAGTTTTGGTTGACCTATAATTCTATCCAAAACACCTTTTCCACCACACCCTAGTCCTGGACATTTTGGTTATTTTTGTATGGGGCTTCAAAAAGTGGCTCCTCCACTTCTATGAATGACCATCTTAGATTCTTTTATCCTCCTTATAAGGATTAAATAATTACACTAAGATATATTTAAGGATATTACAATAAATGTTCAAGAATATTATAATATTTCCTCAATAATAACCACCAATAACTTAAATTAAAACATTTAAAGCATAGATGAGTGTTTGTGATTCTGAAAAAACCATGAGAGAGAGATAGATACAACAATCTCACACCATTTTGATCCCAAAAAACACTTAACACAAAAATATTTATTAAGAGTAAATCAAAAGTTAAATATATATCAAATAAACTCAAAAAAATGGAAATAAAAAACTTCAACATGCTTAAGATATAAACATAAATATTTTCAAAATTCTCAAGACTTCACATATAACGATTTTCCATATTCTTAATTTTTAAATATACATATTTTCAATGTGATCAAGATTTAAACAAAAATATTTTCAACATGAAAAATATTTAAACATGAATATCTTCAACATTGTTATGATTTATATAAAATTATCCCAAAAAACTAAGTAATATATCCCCTTCGGATACAAAACAAAAAATCCACCTTTAACCCAATAAAACAAAAACAACTTCTCATATATTGGAAATTAGAGCACTTAAAAATAAAAAAATACAAAAATTATAAAACTATCCCAATGTGATTATCAAAAATGAAAACAAGGAGATGAAAAGAAGATTATATTTTCTATGAGATAAGAAGATCATTCCATGATTTAGACATTTAAAACCTAATTTTAACGAAATATTATCAAGATAGAACATGAAAAGAAAAAACAAAATATTGATAAAATTCTTAGATAAGGGAGTAAAGGAGAAAAAATCATAAAATATCCCTCTATTTTGAAAAAAATAGATCATATAATATTGAGGTTCACAATAATTTAAATTCAAAATAAATTAAATTCATTGAAAAGAAAAATAGAATCCTAAAAAATTTAGAAATATTGAAAATAATTTGAAAAAGAATATTGATGAAGGAAAAGAAAATAATTTTGAAAATGATAAGAAAATAAAAGTATGAAAATGATAAGAACTTTTTTTGAAAAATATAAAAAAGTAAAATTTTTATAAAATAAATAATTTTTTAAAAAATCAAGAAAGGAAAAGTTTGAAAAATTTAAGAAAATAAAATTTTGAAAAATATAATAAAATAAAATTTTTAAAAAGGTAATAGTAGAAATTTTTTAAAATTTAAAGAAAAAAAATAATTTTTTAAAAATTAATTGAAAACAATTGAGTTAAAAATAGAGATATTTTAAAAGAAAAAACTAACCTATTTTATAAGAAGGTATATATCATAGAGAGATAGAGAAGAGGTCACTAGAAATAAAGTTCAGGTGAAAAAAATTGAAAGGATAAATAAATATTTTCCCTTGTAGATCAAGATTGATATCTATATTTTTCTAGAAAGGAAAGAGCTAGGAACTGCATAAATTAGGGAAATGCACAATGAGATCAATATTTAAAATGATATATAAAATATTTCATTGGTTGAAACACCATTTTATTCTAAATAGACACCATATATTTATCAATTAAAATAAATTGATAAGTAATGAATAATATCAATATCAAGTTCGTTTTAGAAACCTTAAGGGTTTGACAGTGTTCGATAAAAAATATTGAGATGTAGAAACAATATTGGGCTAAAAAATATTGGCTAGTATGGATTTAGGATCCAAAACTTGTTTAGAATGATAAATAATGTTTAAAACTAGCATGAACCATTTTATAAAAATTGTTTCAATACAATTATTAAGACTACATCATATTTTAAAGGTTATCATAAAAATTCACTAGTCATAATTGTGAATTAAAATTATAACTTAGAATTCATCCTATTAAATGATGAATGTACCATTACAAAATATTCTACCCGATTATCAGTGTATTTATACCTAAATATATTTACTATTCTAACATGGTATTTTAATTATGTCATAAGGGTGATTAAATACCCATGTCCTAGTAAATTTCCACATCCTACATCATATTATTGGTTTAGGTGAAATTGTTTCTCTATAAGACCCATATAATCGTCACATGTGCCTAACTTCAAACTCTATCCAATATCTTAAACAAAATATATGATACTACTTTGTCACAACCTTCTCCTATTGAATCCCCTTCTAGGTTAATAGTGACAATTGGCATAACCCTTGAAGCTTTCAACTAATAGGTTATTAGTTAGTGACTAGTGTTGAGGGTATCTATCACAACTATAATAGGCATTGTTCTCTTAATTCCCCAAAAAATAAATTAACCCACCAAAAAACCCTATATAATAAATGGAATATTTAACATTACCGTATTCAAATTGTAACTATATAAAACTAAATGTAATACAACCAAATACAATGAAATGCCGAGCTCTTAAAGCTCCACTCCATCTACCAAAGAAGGAGTATCCATAATATTCCTTGAGCTATCCTAAAAGACAACTAATTAAACTATAGAGGGTTGAGAACATGGTAATACTCAATAGGGTAACATTTCAAAGAATTAAAATATACATGTAAAATAAATGTGTTGAGATAAATATGTGTGGAATGACTAAGTAAGGAAAATATATAAACAATAATAAGGAAAATAAATCATCAATAACATAAGGTAATAAATTACTACTTCCAATGGAATCAACTACAATCACAACCAAACTTGGATAATACATTACCAGAAATAAACCAGAGAGATATTACATATTTAGAATCAATTACTAGAATCATAAACAAATAAAAACTTAGAAAACACCTCCTCAAGTTGATAAATAATAGCCATAAATTTTTTAGGGAAATATCATTAATAAAAAATCGCGAAGAAAAGAGATGATCTGGAAAAAACTACCATCTCTCCCACATTTTAATTTAGAGTCTTATCAAACTCAAACTGATAGTAAGATAATAGGAGAACTCCTAAAAAATAGATCAAAAAGTTGAGAATGAAATAAAAATAATATAAATATCATCCTATCTTCAATATAAGTTTTAATTAAACATAACCCAACCTCATTAACAAAGCCACAACTATAACATCATTTATGCCTCACCCGCCTATATAGAACATACCAAGAACCCATGGTAACATATTTTCTGAAAACATTGAATTATATGATCCATGATGTGTATAATATCAAATATAAATACATAAGAAATGCATTCATTATAACCATGACTAAGAATAATTTAATGTTCAAGCAATCTAAAGGTAAAGAATATATAAAACATCTCTATATCTATAGATATCATATTCAATGAAATGTCATAATGAATTGGGAATTTATCTTATTATATATTTCATAATCACTTTAATTACTCAATATAATCCATCCCATTATCATTTAAACATATTAAATATACTTATATCTTTCAATCATTAACTTAAATATTTATTACAGTCATAATTTAATCCCATGTTAGTTTTACCAATATGTTCATTTAAATCTTTAACTGATTACCAATTATTTTACCACATTTAAAATTATAAATTCATTTATTAATATATACAAAACATAATGTGTAAATACTCCAATTTTCCTGATTTTAATTTTAGAAATTATTTGAGAAAATTCCAAGACCAGGTGCTGAGACAACGTGCGATTATAAGGTACAGGTTTCCCAGTAATATTGTCTAAAAAATCTTAAGTTTTTAATAGAACATGAGAGAGAATTTTCTGAAAAAGTGAAATAAATCTTTAAAGGGTGTCCATATTACAAATCTAAGGGCAACGTTGAGCTCAGATTAGTGGATTTACACTAGACGCGACCTAACATTGGTCGGCGCATGTCATCTGTAGAAAAAGTCAGTGGGTGTGTAAATGTAAATAAAATAAATAAATAAAATTTACTTTATTTTTAAATCCTAATAACTCATAAACTATAACTTTTATTCAAAATCTGATACCACAGTTGAGTTCAGAATGGGGTGTTTTCCTTAGGTGAGGCCTAACATCATCCGACGTGGGTCAGCTGTAAAAGTTAGTTTTTAGATGTAAACATCATTAAAATATTTAATAGAAATATTTTATTTGGGTGTTACCTTTTGATGTAGTGTAAATTTCATTTTTTAATAAGTCATGACATAGGAATTCATGGTTATTGCTATAAAATTGAAATTCCCCTAAGGTAAGGAGAAGGAATATCTCTCCCAATGATGAATGTCAGCAGATTGATGATTGACGACACTGACCTCCTTTCTTTGTCAATAACTGATCCAATCATCAAGGTATGGTGTTGATGTCTTGGTGATTTCTTTTCCTCTTCTTAGAATGAAACTATGAATGAAGACAAACCCATGAATTGGTTGATCCACAGTTTGATCATTCTTGTGAGGATGGATAATTCTTGTAGGATTAAAGGGAATAGATTCTAGTGATTATTCTGCTGTTGGTTTCTTTATGATCCCACTAACATGAAAAAATCAATGCCAGGAGAACAAGCCCAAGATCCTTTCATTGGGTGTTCATTTTCTTAACCCCCTAAATATATTTCATTCTTCATGAATTATTATCCCTTTGAAACCCTACAAAAATTATCGATCATTTCATCCATGATCTATGGAACAACAGTCTGAGACCAAAGGACGTGATCCGTGACGACATTGTGGAGGTTTGATGAGAGCTCAGTAGGTAGGAAGCGGCTCACAGCAGAGGCTACAACGAACTGCGGGCCACTGGTAGGGTAACGGATGGAAAGGGAAGCGTGAGGTTCGGAGGGATGCTAAGTTTTTTTGGGGTTTACAACCGCAGTCTAGTCAGATCGTTCTAGAGGAGGAGCTCGTGGCAGCGTAATCCCCCTATGATAGATAAGACCCATGACAGGAGGCCATGCTAGTGGGATATGGCTCATAGGCCACATCGATGGACTCCCGTGATGACGAGGAGGACACAAGACCAGGCGGGTAAAGTGGAATGGCTGCATTGACCAAGGGAGCCAACTGACCATGCAGTTGGGTGATCGTCTGGACTAGAGGGATGTGGCTAGGGCAGGCTGCATTTGGCAGTGCAAAACTGGCCCACATGATGAAGGCTGGGATGAAGAACTGGGCTACTCTGGATGCCCAGTGGCCCAATGGGCCTGGCGGGTTTGGGCCAGTTAGGTCTGGGTTGACCCATTCTGACTGGGTTGGGTCGGGTTGGGAGAACCAATTTGGGTCGGGTCGGGTTCATCGAACCAGTTTGTGTTGGGCCCAGACTAGACCATACCCATTTTACTAAATTGGAAATATCTTTCAAAATGCATGTCTGTTTGAAAAGATGCTTATTGAATTTGGACCCTTGAGATGAGATGATCCTTTTCAAACACTCTGTGTGAGGTTTTGTGGAAGTTGTTTGATGAACTAATGGCTTGAGGAGTTGGTTCTCTCGGAATGAGCGCGCTATGAGCATAATCTTGCGGATGGCTGTGACTATGTGATCTTGGTGATTGTGTGAATTTAGGGACTACTTTAACCATCTAAGCTTCATGCCCCTTTGATGCTCTGTGTGCCATCGAAACTCCATTTTCCATATACAACCCTGACGCCATCACCACTCTGGGTTCCATTGACGCTCCATGCACCACTGATGCTCCATGTGAAACCGACGCTCTGTGCACCATCAGTGCTCCATGCTCCATTGATTCCCTATTCTATATTGATGCTTTATGTAGCATCAAAACATCTAGTGTCATATAGACCTGGGGACCTATGGACAACAGTTGGAAATCCTTCTCTTCGTGCTTTATACTTATACTTGCATGAGCTGACCATATTGACTGTACTTCATGTGTTTTCTTTGTGGTGTCCTTTATGTGTTTCTTTTGTGGTTTAATTGATGTGTTTCCTTTTTGGTATACTTCGTGTATTTCTTAGTGGTGTAACTTTTTGGTTTCATGGTCCCTAATGAGTATTGTTTTACTCACCCCTTCACAGGATATGCTCGCATGTGTAATGTATTATGCAGCTGATCAATGATTTGATAAAGTCCTTGGTGGACTAGGGCTAGGTGGTTCTTAGAGAGAGAACTGATAGACAAGGTGTTCTGCCACGATTTCAGATAGCTGTATCTGTTTCTACCCTTTATGAATGGTTTTCTACGGAAAAAATTTAGGATCATGTACTTTTCCTTTTGGTTGGACTTGCATTGTTTCCCCATTTGGGGCTTGGATATGGGTGAATGTGTGCAGGTACAAAGGAAAATGACTCCCGTTTGTGGGATATTCCTACTTGGTTCTAGTCACTATCCCCTAGCCTATTAGAGGCAGTCTTAGTGTCGTCATGGAAGGGGCCCCGAAGGAAGGGTCCTGATAGAGTGGTATCAGAGAGAGGTTGTTTATACCTAAAGATCCAAGAGTCTGTGAGATTTGTTTGAGGAAACAATTTTATGTGTTTGTGGTTCGGATTTCAGACCCAAGACTCTAGTGTTGGTGCAGAGGTCAACATATCCATACACTAGTATTCTGAATTCTTCATTTCGACTCGGTACATGAAAACACTATTTGTAGGGATAAATAAATAGTGAATGCATTATAAAGGATTTAGTGTGTTCTCATGTCCTTCTTGAATTAGTGTCAGCTCACTACTATACACATTTGACTATGGTATGTCTTGATCTATTTCAAGATGCCTCCACAAAGATAGCCAGCCCAGATTCTGATGCCAGATCACAAGGATGATCCGCCTAGAGATGAGTCACCAATACAAGGACTAGTACCAGAGATAGAATGCACGGGTGGTGTACCAGTGATACCATAACCCAAAGCGCAAAAATTTGTACTAGCATTGCCGATAGAGGATTCACGCAGGATGAGTGTGTTGCAAGAGTTCCAAAGGCAGAAACCTCCTAGGTTTTGGGTTGATCCAGACCTCCAGTTAGCTGAGGATTGGATGGAGGTAGTTACGCGTGTCTTCCTCCTAGTGAGGAAACCTCTCTACCATAATGTAGTCCTAGATGTGAGTCTTTTACATGGATCAAAGGGGAGATTTTAGAGCTTAGTGATCCAGACACATGAGGGGACAACCTTCACATAGAAATACTTTGAGTGTATCTTCAGGGAGGAGTTTATTTCAGTGAAGTTATTATCCGTGCATATATAGGAGCTACTGAATCCATAGTAGGGAAGCCAGAGAGTAGCGGTGTACTCAGTGGGATTTATAGATCTATCTCGCCACTCCACAGATATAGTGCGAGACTCATTATTTAGGGCCTAAAACTTCAAGAAGGGACTATAATGGGAGATCAACGTGTCAATGATATCACTTAGCATCCCTACATATGCTGTGGTACTGGAGTGATCCATGATCATAAAGAGCTTTCTGGTGGAGCAGACACCAATAATTGGAACTACCATTGGGCGTCAGATAGCAGAATCTTTGGAATCTAGTAGCCGATAGCCAATGCATGGATCCAAGAGGTTTATAAAGTTTAGTGGATGACTCCAGGACAAATGGTCACTGGTGTGAGGCTCCCAGGGAAAAGTGAGTCAGCCATAGGACATTTTGTGTTACTCGTGTGGTGGTTGGGGAGACATAGATCGAGATTGCCCGACTCTCCGTATAGATGATAAAAATATGGTTGAGGGACCATCGAGGAAAATGAGAAGGAAGGAACATGGTGGTCCTTCAGGTGGTGGACATGGTATAGTATTTGGATGATTAGTAGGAGGTGGTAGAACATTCGAGGTACTACCACCACACCCCCAGGTGGTCCAACATGGGCTCAGGGAGATGGTGGAAAGGGATGAGGAAAACTTCAGGTGATGGAGGCTTACAATACCAATGCTCCAGAGATGATTAGAGGTACAATCTATGTCTTTTCTAACATAGCTATAATTTTTATGGACACAAATTCCAGCCACTCTTTTCTCACAATGACCCCTGTTCGAGACACAGAGATTCTCGTGGAATCGTTGACTGAATCCCTACATTTAGAGACTCATATGGGAGGAGATTCGACGATCACACACTGTTTCTAATAGTGTTCCCTTACTCTTGGGGGTGAGAGTTTTGGTTGGTATCTCTTGGTGGAAGCATTGAGACCTTACGATGTCATCCTTGGTATGGACTGGTTATCCACAATCATGACAAGATTGATTGTTTTTTGTGCATAGTGCAGTGTGTCCACATAGATGGGACTAGGTTTTCTTTTGTTGGCGTAAAGGAAACCCAAGTATCATATGATGGAATCACATGTTGGAGGGTGTATCCAATCACACACTAGTTAGCTAGAATGACCCTCAGTGTGGTGGATGAGATGAGTCCTTTGTTTCCTATAATGGTGGATTAGTACAAGGATGTATTTCTAGAATATTTTCCAGGATTAAATCCTCGTAGGGAGGTGGATTTCTATATTGATCTATACCACAGGAAGACAATGATATCTACAACTTCATATCATATGTATCCCATGGAGCTTTGTGAGTTAAGGGTACAACTGGAGGACTTACAAAGGAAGGGCTTTGTAAGACATAGTATTTCACCCTCGGTGGCCCCAGTTTTGTTTTCTAAGAAGGAAGATGGTAGGCTGAGGTTATATATAGGATTATGATGCCTGAATCAGGTGAACATGAAGAATAAGTATCCAATACTGAGTATTAATGACCTCTTCAATCAACTTAAGGGAGCTAGGTGGTTCTCGATGATAGACCTCAGATCAGGATATCACCAGCTATGTATACGAGATGAGGATGCACCAAAGAAAACTTTAAGATATCAGTAAAACCATTATGAGTACTTAGTGATGCTGTTTGGCATGATGAACACCCCATTAGTGTTCATGGGACTCATGAACATGATATTATAGACTTAGTTAGACCAGTTCATAATGGTCTTCATTGATGACATCCTGTTGTACTCGATATCTGAGGATGGGCACACAATACACTTGAGGATAGTCCTGGACACACTTTGAGAGCACCAGATTTATGGAGATTTCTCGAAGTATCAGTTCTAGATTTGGGAGGTCCACTTTTTAGGACACGTAATCTTAGATATTGGAGTTGCTGTATATTTAGAAAATATTAAAGTGGTGCTTTCTTGGGAGCCACCAAATAGTGTTACCAAGGTGTAGAGTTTCTTAGTTTTGGTTGGGTACTATTGGAGGTTTCCACCCAACTTTTCTAGGGTAGCATAACCCTTTACAACATTGACATGGAAGGGGAATCCTTTTGTGTGGATATAGGAGTTCCAAAAATGATTTTAGGAGGTGAGGAAGATATTGACGAGTGCCCCAATCTTGAGATTTCCATAGGAGGGTATTGAGTACATGGTGTTCTATGATGAATCATGAAATGAGCTTTGTTGTGTCCTGATACATGGGAAAGAAGTGATTTCCTATCATTTGTGCCAGTTGAGGTGGCATGATACGAGCTATGCAACCCATGATCTTGAGCTATCAGCGACAATATTATCATTGACGATGTGGCGACACTACCTGATGGGAAAGCGGTTTATCATCTACTATGACCACAAGAGTATCAAGTATATCTTCTCTCATTAGGATCTAGAAATGAGATATAGAAAATGGCCAGAGTTCTTACAGGACATGAATTTGAAATTGTCTATACTCTGGGAAGGGGAATGTAGTGGCAGACACTCTCAGTAGAAGATCTAGTTTGTAGTTTTTGAGTGAGACATTGGAGTAGTTGTCCACATTACAGATATCCTTTGTGGATAGAGATGGAGAAGCTTATCTCCAGTAGATGGTAGTAACCCCTACACTCTTATAGAAAGATAGGGATTCACTGCTTAGAGATATCGATTGTGAGACTTTACGTGATCAAATTTCCATAGGGAATTCTCCTGATGGATATTCTAAAGGTTGCGAGCATGTCATTTTATTTAGAGGATGAACAATTATACCATTGATGTTGAGGGAGGAGGTCATGAGGGAATTCTATACTTCCCCTTTGAAGGTACATCAAAGAGTGGAAAAGATGTATCAGGACCTCCAATGATAGTTATGGTGGCCATGGATGAAGAAGGTAGTGGAAAAGTTCGATTCTAGATGCCTCACTTTCCAACAAGTGAAGGCTAAGCACTAGGTTCCAGCGGGCTTGACCCAACCACTTGAGGTTCCAGATTGGAAGTGGGATGGGATATCGATGAACTTTGTGACAAGTTTAACGTGCACATCCATGGTAAAAAATACCACCTATAGGATCCTTGACCAACTCACCAAGTCATCCCACTTCCTACTGATCTGTGAGCATAGTTCAGTAGAGATCTTTGGAAACCTCTACGTGCAGGAGATAATTAGTATTTAAAGAGTGGAATCAACAATAATCTCATATCATGATTACTATTTCACATCCCCTTTATGGAAGGTATTGGAGGAGGAATTTGGGACTCAACTGCGATTGAGAACATCATTTCAACCACAGACAGATGTCCAAATAAAGAGTACCATCCAGGTTCTTGAGGACATGCTATAGGCTTCCATCCCAGACTTTGGCCACATTTGGGAGGACCACTTACATCTGGTGGACTTTTTGTATAACAAAAACTACCACTCCACTATTGGAATGTAACTATTCGAGGATTTTTATAGGATACCATGTAGGTCACCACTATACTGGAAAAACCTGGGAGAGTCAGCACTCATGGGTCCACAGTTGGTAGAAGCTACACCCGAGAAGGTGAAAATCATCAAGAGAAGATGAGGAATTTTTAGAGACAAAAGAAATCTTATGATTATAGGAGGCACATGCCTTGGAGTTTAACGAAGGAGACCATATGTTCCTTCGGGTCTCACCTTGATGGGGATTGAAGAGATTTTGTTAGGGTGTAAATTTATCTCCAAGATACATTAGCCCTTTTTAAATTTTGGGTAGAGTTGGTGAGGTGTCATACCCCTAGATCTACCCCTAATGTTTCATTGGGTGCATGCTATCTTTCACATGTCACATATAAGGAGGTACGTGCATGATCCATCACAGTTCATCAACTAAGGTGAGATGGAAATTGACGATGAGATGAATTTAGGAAAGTACATGATGGATATTGAGGGTCAACAAAAGAAGATCCTTTATGGGTAGTCGATTCCTCTGGTGAACATTTGGAGGAAGCATGAGAATCTCGAGGAGAGTAATTGGGAGTGGGTGGCTCAGATTCATGCCAAGTATCGTCACCTTTTTGTTGAGTAGCCTTTTTTTTTGGATTTTGGGGACGTAAATCCCTAAGGTGGGGAGAATGTAATGACTTGGATTTTCATGATTTTTTAGAAATTATTTGGTAAAATACCAAGACCAGGTGCTGAGATGGCAAGCGATTCCAAATCCTGGGGTGACCAGAATGATTGTATGAAAAATGTTATGTTTTTAATATCACACATGCTCGATATATCTAGAAAAGTGAAATAAATCTTAAACGGTTTTCTGGATCACAAATCTGAGGGCACCGTTGAGCTCAGAGTAGTGTATTTACCATAGACATAACCTAACTTTGTTTGATGCGGGTCATCTGTATGAAAGGTCAACAGGGGAATAACCATGAAGAAAATAATGAAATAAAAATTATTTTATATTGAAATGAAACTAACTCATAAACTGTAACTCACATTGGAAATCCAAGACCACTATTGAGTTCATAAGGGGTTATTTTTCTTAGGTGAGGCCTGACATCGACTGGCATGGGTCGACTACAAAAGTTAGTTTTTTGGATGTGGAATTCATTTAAATATTTAATAAAAATATTTTAGTTGGATGTTATGTGTTGAAGAAGTGATAGTTTCCTTTCTTAATAATCCATGTTATAGGAATTAAGGGTTAACACCAAACCCTATAAATCCCCTAAGGCAAGGAGAAGGAATCTCTCTCCTGATGAAGAATGCCAATAGATCAAGGATTGAAGGTGACATAGAACTCTGTTCTTTATCAACAACTGATCCAATCATAGAGGTCGTGTGTCTATCTCTTTAAAATTTCCTTTCCCATTATTATAATCAAATGACGAATTTGGACCAACCCATGAATAGGTTGATTTGTGGTTTGATCGTTCTTACGGGAGGGATAATTCTAGAATGATTAAGGGGAATAGATCTTTGTGATTATTCTACTGTTGTTTTATTTTTGATCACACTAACTTGAACAGATCAAGGACAAATGAAAAAGGCTGAGATCTTTTATTTGGGTGTTCATGTGATTAATATCTCCACCTAAATCTATCACGTTATTTGTGAAGTCTTCCTTTGAAACCCTATACAAATGATCAATTTTTGCAACCATGATTGAGGGCATGATGATCTGAGGATGAAAGTCATGATCTGCAACGACAATGTGGAGATGAAACAAGAGTACAACTAGTAGGAAACGTCTCTTGGTAGATGGCGCGATGAATGATAGGGCGCAACTAGGGTGGCCGATGGTGAGGGTATCACGCATCCTGGTGGGAGTCTGGGTTATAGTGGGGTGTAAAGTTGTGGTCTAGCAGGACCGTAATGGAGGAGGAGTCCACAAAGGTGGAGGCTGCGACAGCAGGACATGGATTGGAGGCCATGTCGGTGGAATCCCACTATAACTGAGAGGCCGCAAGACCAAGAGTGGAAATCGGACCATCTGAATTTTCTTGGGGAGCTGGTTGGTCACATGGTTGGGCGACCAGATGGACTAGTGGGATGTGCCCAGGGTGGGTCATCTCTGACAGAATAGATCTAGCCCATATGATGTGAGACGGGCTGGATAACTGGGCCTCTCTAATGGTCCAAAGGGATGGGTTAGTTTGGGATGGACCAGACCAAATAGGTCCGGTCTGGTTGGGTCTGCTAGCCCAGGTTGGGTCAGTCACGGACCCGACAAGACCCTTTATACTAAATGGGCCATATTTTTCAGACCGTGTGTCCGTTTGACAAGGAAGTCCTGGAGTTTGGACCCTTTCAATGATACAATCCTTTTGAGATACTCCAAGTGAGTTTTTTGGATGTTGGTTGAAGAAATAATGGCTTGATGAGTAGGTGCTCCCAGAATGAGCACACTATGAGTGGAATCCTGCGGCTGGCTATGACTATGTGATCTTGGTGAATATGTGACTTGAGGGAATTATTGACCCATCATCGCTCTGTGCTCCATTGGGGATCCATGTTCCATCGATGCTTCTTGTACCATAAAATCTCTATGCTCCATCGACACTTCATGAACCATAAACATCCTGGATTCCTTCACCACTCCAAGCCCCATCGATGCTCCGTACGCCATTGAAGCTCCATATGCACCGAAACTCCATGTTCCATCAATGCTCCATGTTCCATTTAATCTCTGTGCTCCATTAATTT
Source organism: Viscum album (assembly GCA_963277665.1). NCBI lineage: Eukaryota > Viridiplantae > Streptophyta > Magnoliopsida > Santalales > Viscaceae > Viscum > Viscum album. Next base: position 1,761,987,280 of record OY728135.1, read on the forward strand.
TCCATCCACCGCTGATACTTCTAGTGTCATAGAGACTGGGAGATCTGCGGGATATAACTAGAAATCATTACCTTCTTTCTTTAGACTTATACCTGTATGAGATGATCATATTGACTTTAATTCATGTGTTTTTTATGGTGTACCTTTATGGTTTAGGGGTCCCTACTGAGTATTTTTTTACTCACCCCTACACGGGCTATGCCCACACGTGTCATGTCTTGTGCATATGATCAACACTTTGATAGAGTTCTTGCTATACCAGAGCCAGTTAGTTCTTAGAGAGAGGCCAGACAGACGAGGTCTGCTTCAGTGACTTCAGACAACTGTTTCTTTACCTACCATTTAGGCAAGGTGTTCTACGGATGATATTTAGGAGCTTGAACTTTTCCTTTTGGTTGGTCTTGAATTATGGCCCTGTTTACATTTCAGTTTTGTACTGTCGTACCATGTTTTTGGTATCTTAGTGCTACACGCTCTTATTTACTTAGTGTTTTTAGGTTTAGAATTTTGGGCTTGGATATGGGTGAATGTGTATAGGTACATAGGAAGGTTCCTCCAATTTGTGGGATATGCCTACTTAGTGCTAGTGTCTAGCCTCTGGCCTATTGGAGGCGGTCTTGGGGCAGTCACGACACAGGCCCCGAGGGACAGGTCATAACATAATGTGATAGAATCAATTTTTTACTTAATTTGGGGTCATAAAATCTATCATAAATTATATTTTCAATATCTAAATCCATGTTTCAGTTAAAAAATTGTTTATAATGATGAAATAATAAGTAAATTAATCTATTTACATCTATTTTAGTATTTTTAGATTAATTTTATCATTGAACATATATTTTATCAACTAAAACCTACACTTAAACCTTAACTTACCATTTCTAAGCTGACCGCAACTCATCCTAAAACTACACGAGCCTCTAATATCACACAACCAGTAAATCACAAAGGAAACCCCCCACTCTATTCCTATATATGAACCATCTTATTACAACTACCAACAATCATATAAAAACAAGACTACAAATCATGCCTAAACATTACACCTAAAAGTTACACCAACCCATACCTCTCTTGTTCTAGAGTCTCATTAAACTCATCTTCCTCCTATAACTAGTAGAGCGAACCATAAAGGAACACTAAAACTCCTTATTTAAAGAACCTATAAATTATCGCTTTACAATCCAAGGTTTATAGAATAATCCTAGGAAAGGGAAATATGTAATAGGAAACAAAATTCCAAAATAGATGATAAATAACAATAACTATATCATATAAGGATTATAACCATTCCAAAAAAACATAAGAAGACTAAAATTAATGGGCTATCATATATTGTCAAACTGTCCCTAAACTATACCATAAGACAAAATCCTATAAGAAGATAAGAACTCGATCATATTTTGCAACATGAAGCACTATATGAACTGAATAACAATATTTAACCACTATTAATTATAAATTATAGGATACCACCAAATTTGTAATCTATTTCCAAGGATCTATCTACCATATAAACTTTAATTCTAGATTCCCATGTTTATCCTCATGTACAAATTCTGCATATATTTCATCTCAAGATATCACAATCATGCAACAAAATTTCAATAGAAACACAGAAATAATATCTTACATTGCATAAAGAGGGGATAACCAGCCTAATAAACTTTATACCTTCAATCAATAATCAAATTAATATTTATTTCTAATATAATTTCATAACAGTTTTATATAATAATATAAAAATTTAATAATAGTATAGAAATTAAATAAAAAATAAAGGTATTACAATAATAAATTAATAATTAATCTTAAACATTGTATATTGAGGAAAAAAATTACATTAATTTTCCCCATACTAAAAAAAAACACCAATATTAGGAGAAGGAATTATCATACAGATTAATAGAAATCATTTATTAACTGCTTACACCAGACAAAATAAGGGTTGGGAAAAAGAGTATGATAGCAAATGAATAAGTAAATTAGAAACCCTTAAACTAAAATATCTCTATTAATCCCAAAGGAAAAGTAACTAATTTCCATTTATAAAGGTATTTTAGGTGTAGGTTGATAAATAATTATTTAAGTTGTATAATAAGTATACTTTTAGGATTAAATTGGTGGGTTTTAATAAAGAGAATGGTGTAAATTCTAATAATTTAATTGAAGTATAATGATCAAAGAATAATAATGAGAATTCATGTCATTCAATTCAAGGGGGTAAAAGTTGAAGGGTTATAGGTTCAAAATGGTGACATAGGTGATTTGAAATCATATCAAGAAATAAGTAATTTTATAAGATGTAGGGGAGTTCAGAAATCCCCTTCATCTTTTCACAACCACAATAGAGAAGGAATGGAGGCTCTCCATGGAAGATTCATAATGGGTTCCTGCTTGAATCAAATAAGGTGTTTCTTTGAAGAGGAGGTCTAAAATAATCAGAGAGAACATAAATATCCACGGGTGAAATATTTGGTTTTCTAGGGTCGAGAGGAAATTAGAAAAATATAATATAGGGAAGTGGGAAGGTTGAATGATAAAATGTATATACAAGGAAAACCCATCATCCCATACCTAATTAAATGAAAACATGAGAAGGGTTTCAGTGTTTCAAAGATCCAAATTTTGATATTAAATCAATAGTAGGTATATAACCTACTGCTATGGGTGATGACATATAATATCAAATCCAAAACCTGAGATAAGGCTGAGTTATCCCACCAACACTCGGTGTTATCAACCAATATAACAGTGGTTTCCGAAACTATAGATTACCTCTAGAATCCCACCATTAAATTTAGGATTTATTATTCCCTTTCTATCTTAACATGTCTTAGATCACAATATAAGGGATCTACCATCTCCATTTCCACACCCCTATATAGCTTTAACTTTCAACAAATCATCACCACTATGCCAACTGTCATATGAATTTAATCCTCCCTTTTTACCTCAAAGAAAGTCCTCCAAGCACCATGATCATGAAACATAAATTTCACCCTATCCATTTCCTATAGGGTAAACTTACAAGGCCCAATAAACCATCATTTTCACAGAAATGGGGTGCACAATGGCCTTGAGATCCTTCAGTATGTGGTGACTCCTCAAAATGGGTGTATGGTTAAGAATCAAGTGGAGTGTGTTTAGGTATTACTAAACATGAGAGGAATAAACAGTGATATAATTTGGATTATTATGAGTTACAATACACAATTATGTATTTTAGAGATAATTAAAATAAGGTTAATTATGGATTTTAGATTTTGGAAAGTGGATGATCCAAAATAATGAAATTATAAGTATTATTCTCATCCTTATCAAACATGAATAAGGGTGAAAAAGGGGAAGTGATTATGGAAGCATTCATTTAATCATTTAACAAATATTATAAATTTATTCTAAAAATACCATGATGTCACTAAAAAAGTGAGACTAAACCTAAACCCATTCACTTGTCTCTCATCTTAATTTTATAATACACGTTTCTTCACATTACTTATCATATAAACCATGTTATTTTATCTATTTTTCACATGTGAAAAATATATTTAAATAGTGATAATTGGATAAAAATTTGGTCTCTAATTCTATTACACCCATATGGAGAAAATAAATAGCTCCTTCCACACCCTACAATAAGAGAGTATCAAATCCTAGTTCTATTTCTTGGGAGTGTGTCTTAATTTAACACTAAAAATTTTAATGACCATGATATCTATTTAAGGACTATTTCTTTTATAGATTGGTATAGAGAAAACCATGCTAACAATAATTATAAACATTATATAATTTAAAGAAATAAATTTAGAGGACTCGAGAGAAACCCCAAGTGGTCACTCTTATCCTAGAATAATTCCAATTAACCCACAATAAACCTTAAGGGACCTTTGATCTTCATAATTTGAAAACCAACAAAACCAATTTACTATTTATGAAAAAATGATTTTCTAATACATTTCAATATGATTCACATATTATCCAAATTTCAAGTCCTTTAAAGATAAGCTACCAACCATAAAATATACGAGTTTAGCTTTTTATGCTCAAGATTAAAGCCTAGAGGAGTAGTTTAGGACCATGTCAAGTGGTGGGAATTCCTCTTTTTGCTTGACGGAGTTTCCAAAGAGTGGATGTAAAGCCTAAAACCCAAGGATATCCATGACTGGTATGTTCTCTAAATAATTTTCATGAAAATATTCTTTGAATCCTCCCAGATAATATAAATAAGGAAGGATATCTACCCCATATGATAAGAAACTAGAGAAACCATCTATGAATATTGGGAAAGATTCAGAAAGGTGTGTGAAATATATCCTAATCATGTTTTGGAATATCACCACTTAGTAGTTTTTTTCTACCAAGGAATACTAGAAGATGAGAGGTACCTCCTGGATGAATCATCAGGAGGAGATTTAATTGTTAAGTCATTAATGGAATCTAAGAGCTTAATCAAGAATATTGCACATAATTCAACATAGTTTGGAACAATAGGTACAAACAATTGAGGTATCTATGAGGTAAAAAATTATGACTCATCACCCTTAACTAAAACCAAACATGAAGAATTAAAAATACTAGTATGACATATGGATATGAAACAAGTGAATGAAAAACTTTCCACACCTTTGTTATGTGGTTTGTCTTTATCACCCTATCACTTCACTAATCAGTGTATTGAGATATAGGGCATGGATAGATATGCAGCTATATTCCATCCAAGTAAATTTCAAAAAAAAAACCATGGAGAAAATGTAAAACACAATAGGGATTCAAATGTCAAAAAAAAACAAGGCTGTGCCTCCCTTTCATCAACCTTCTCTACAAAAATTCCAAAATCCACCCCCTTTCCAACAACCACAGAAGTAAAAATATCAACAAAAAACTTTTTGACAGCCCCATTTTCATATAAATGTGTTATAGATATCCACAATATAGTGAACCACCAGTGGAATGAATAGAGGGAACATAAATTGAGGAGCATAAAATTATAGTGAAGGATTTCTGATTTTTTTTGGAATCTCATGGAGATGTTGTAAAAAAAGGGTAAAATTATTTCTTAGACAATCCAAAACCCAAAATAAAGTGTAAGTTTGATCATCACAATGGTTGGTAAATATATTCACCCATAAAAACCTAAGTAATCACAATTTAAACTAGATGATGGAAAGTATATATATCCTATAAAGACTATGTCAGATAAAACCACACCACCAATAGATGTAGATAAAAATAATAATGAAAATCCAAGACAATATTTTTAAAGGAATAATTAAAATATATTTATAGTGGAAAAAGGTATAATAATGATATTACCATTCCATTACCTACTAGGTTTATTGAATCAAATAATATTGATGAAGATTAAATCCAAATAGAGATCCATGGGAATTTTCCAAAGGATGAAATTATAATTCGACAATTGGAATCCATTTGGAAAATTCCCAAATATGATAAGTTCTTAAATTATATTTGTACCAAAGGAAGATTATTTCATGAAATGAAAGAATAATCCTAGGGATGAGTGTTTTATATGTGACCACTCCACCATTTTCCAAAAAATACCAACAGCTAGGGATATTTTTTATTCACCACACCATTGGTTCTTCAAAATTTCCCACTACTTTGTGTGATTTTGGTTCTTACATTAATGTTATATGTAAATCTATTTTATAATGTTTTAAAATAGGTTAATTTAATCTCATAATAGTGGTATACCTATTAAAAAATACATCCACTATTATTCCAGCATAATTGTTGGAGGATGTTCTTGTGGGAGTGGAAGGACTAATTTATACAGTAGATTTTATGCTATCACCATGGAGGAATATAAAGAACCAGGTAATTCACCAATCATATTGGAATTTTTTTTGAGTAATATAGAATATGATCATATATTTAAATGAAGGATCACTCTCAATGGATCTTGGATATAGAAAGGTGAACTTTATAATCTTTGACACCAAGAAGAATCCTTTAAGCATCTAGTCTCTCTTTGTAATCACTCATGAAGAAGGTATTGATCCCATTCAAGAATCATGAATTCTTAGAGAAGTTTTAGCCTTAATATATAACCTTTATATTGAAAAAACCAAGGAAACCTTAAATAACCAAAAATATTTAAAATCTATTTTAAAATTTCAAGAATAAATATCCTCTTATTTCTTTGATAATTTTTTAGAAGAGACTCACATTATTCCATTTACATAGTAAATTCAAGCATTGGAATTGGGGAGTTTTAATTCAATCTTATCTCTAGAAGAATCCTATAGTCAGTAATCAGAACCTCTCTAATATTATTTAAAACATGATTATCTTATGTACGGAGAAAGTTTTGTAGTAATCATATCTATTAACCCATAAAAATACTAAGAGAAAACTTTAATTGAACTTTTGAAAAGAAACATAGAATACATAGGGTGGATCCTAGGAGTCATCCCTAGAATTAACCCCAAGTTATGTTCCTATATAATATTTCTATAGGGGTATTCCTGAACTATTAGTAAGCCCTAAAGGATTCCAAAATCCACATATAGGTAATAAAAAAATAGATAAGTTACTAGTAGCTGGAATAATATGCATAATTTATGATTCACAATGGGTCATCCCCATCCCAGTTGTTCCCAAAAAATGGTTTGAAAATTATTAAAAATTAGAATAATGAACTAATACCCATGAGAGTTTAAAAAAGTTAGAGATTATTCATTGACTATGTAAAATTGAATCAATTAACTTGAAAATTTCACTTCACCATCCCATTCTTTGAACAAATTCTAGAAAGTTCAATAGGTGGGAAAGATTATTATTTCTTGGATTGGTTTTCTTATTATTTTCATGAACCAATTTTCCTATAATAACTAGAGAATATAACATTCACCTATCTATTCGAAACTCCTTCTTATGAGAGGATCTATTTTGGACTATGTAATGACCCAAGTACATTTTAAAGGTGTTTGGTAAGAATTTTCATAGATCTCATTGAGAAATTTCTAGGGGATTTTCTCAACAAATTTACTATTTTTATTAATCACTTTGATCATTTCATAGTAAATATAGAAAAAGTCTTGAAAAAATGAATTGATAAAAACATGTTTTGAACTTTTAGAAGTGTCACTTTATCATTAAAGAAGTAATAGTTCTTGTTCATATAATTTGATAAGAATGAATTGAGGTAGATAAGACTAAATTTAAAGAGGTTAGTTATTTTTTATATCCCATTTGTTTAAAACATATTAGATCATTCTTAATAAATATTGGAATCTATAGAATGTTAATTCAAGAATTCAATAAAATTTATATTCTTCCTTTGATATTACTTTTAAAAGAAGTTGAATTTGAACTTATTGATGATTATAGGAAGTTATTTGATAAGATGATGTAGAAAAATATTATCCTACCTATTATACAACCTATATATCAGGAGGACCCATTTGAAATACTTTATGAAGCATCAGAAAAATATTTGTGTATATTTATTTCCAAAAAAATTGAACGAAGACCACAAGTCATAAAATTTTCTTCAAAAACATTGAATTCCACTCAACTTAATTACACAAATACTGAAAAGAATTAATTTCTTCTTTAATTTATATTTGATAAATTTATATCTTATTTAATTAGAACTATAGTTGTTTTATTTTCTAATAATGATGCACTTATGTACTTAATGAAGAATTATGATTCCAAGAAAAGGTTGGTAAGATGTAACCACACCTTTAAGAGTTCAACCTAGCGATCAAGGATAAGAAGGGAGCTGAAAATTAGGTGGAAGTATAATACTTACAAACATTATTGGAACAAAAATTCTAGAGCTAAACTCACTCAATGATAACATACCAATATAAAAACTCTATATCATAGAATAATAACTACCTTGTCATGATGACATAGTAAATTATTTTTCCTCATCCCAGGTTCCATATAACTTTAGCTCTCATCAAAATAACAAACTTAAACCTGAAGTTAAATTCAATATTTAGGAGGATCTATCTCTGTGGAAAATCTATAATGGTCAATTCATAATGCGTTTATGACCAATAATTTAAATAGAATATATATTTAACTTTATTAACACATTTTATTATGGGGGCCACTTAGGACCTCAAAGAATGGCTAGAAAAGTATTTGAATCTATAATTTATTGGTCAATTTTTTTTTAAGAATTTTCATAAATACTATAAAAAATTTGAGAGATGTCAATATTATGGAAATATTTTGAAAATATATGATATTTATTTAAAACCCTCCATTTTCTTTGAAATATTGTAATTATGGGGTATTTATTTTTTGGGACCTTTTCCCATTTCTTCTTGGAATTCTTATATTTTTCCAAATGATTATTATGTATCTAGATGAGTGTAATATAGGAATACTAAGACAGATAATTCCAAATATGTATGTGATTTTGTTAAGTGCAATATATTTCGTAGTTTTAGAATGGAAATGGATATCATTAGTAACCGAGGGAGTCATTTTTTACAATATAAATATGGATGATTCTCTTAAAAGGTATGGGGTGAATATCAATACATCTATACCCTACCACACTCAAACAAATATAAAGTACAAGGTGTCTAACCTGGTGATTAAATCATCTTGGAGAAAATTGTTAAAACCAATTGTAAGGAATGAAGATTAAGGTATTAATGCACCTTATGAGTTTACTTTACAACCTATAATACAACCATAGGTGTGAGCCCCTATCAGTTGATTTGTGGAAAGGGTTGTTATTTATTGGTGGAGTTGGGTCAACATGAATATTAGGATATAAAAAAATATGAATTTAGATTTGGTGAGTGATATAAAAGTTTAAAATCTTTAGTTACAAGTGTTGGAGGAAATCAGATGAGATGATTTTGAAAATTCAATAATTTTCAAAGAGATATCTAGAGTGGAGCATGATAATCTGATTCAGCAAAGGACCTTTCAATAAGGACATATAGATATTATCTATAATTCTAGATTGGAATTAATGTCAAGTAAGCATCATTAAAGGTGGGAATGACATTTTATAGAGACTAATGTCTATCCATTTGGTTCCATTTAGAAAAATAAATAATAATAATAAGGAAACCCATTCATTATCATTGGGAACATGTGGAAAACATTCCATGAGAATATACTGATTTATTCCTATGTGGTTAGGTTGATCTAATGACACTAAACAAAGGAACTTTCAGGATGAAACCTTAGATTTATAGTTTTCTTAAGATTTATGATTTTAAGATAAAGTCACCAATTCCCTTAATCCCTTTGAGCTCTAATAAATATTTATTACACTATTATGTGTATTTTTATATGATCACCATGATTGAAGTCAATAGGAATCCCTAAAAAATGATAAGTAAGTGGAGACAATGTTTTATGTGAATAAGAAGTTTACTCATACATCCTTTATCTTTCAAATCTCGTGTATTTTTTTGAGAAACTGTTTTAAACTAGATATTCCAGTGGTTGTTTTAAACAAGAAATTACATGAACATGATTTGAATTTATGCTTTAATTAACTTATATAGGATACATGGGTTTATTAAGAACTTTATTATTCAATGTTTTATATTTAATAGATAATTATATTTAATGAATATGGTGAAAAATTTAATTATTATAGTGAATCATATATATATTAAAATGATGACTCATGATTTGATGGAATTGGTTGAATAATGTAAAGGAAATTCTCCTACTATTTTTCCTAACTTGAATGTTTAAAATGTATGTGAGTTGATTTATTATTATTATTAATTTCATGAGTGATCTTCCCAAATCCAATATTTTATTCCTTAGAGGATTTCTAGACCAACTGTTTATGATATTGATTAAATTTCTTAAGTGATGTTAGGGAATTCCACCTAATTGAACTTACATCAGAACTTTTCTAAACAATGATTATAAAAAAGAATTAAAAATGATTAAGGTAATTTTTTTAATCACCCTGTATCCTTGTGGCAAAATTTTACATTTACCCTTGTTTATCCATAGAGACTCTGAATGACCTTGTTAGGAATGAACCACATTTCATGCCATTTTTATCCATTTCTACCCTCATATTAGTATTTGGAAGATATTTTAATGTTTAAGTGTGGGGGTGAGGGAAGTCATGGTGGAGGGATATATTAAATTATAAATAAAATTTTTTTGAGTTGTACTTTGAGTAATGAGAAAGGATTTATGGATCATATTCATTTTAATTTATGTTTTTCCCTTGTTGAAAAAATGTTAAAAAAGAAAATGGGCTGTGAATTTGGAAATTAAAAATTTACCATTACTATATCAATTAATTTTATTACATGTGGTTAGGTGGATGATGTGATATTCATTCTAGATATAGAATTTTAAGAAAAATTAAAAACAAATATAAAATAGTATTTTGAAAAAAATACAAAAATTAAAAAAAAATTAGAAAAAAATTAGAAAAAAATTCTAGGCGCATAAATTCATTCATTATTGATTCATATTTCATGACCTTACTTTGATCCTAGGAAGTGGGAGTTGGAAATTTGAAGGGTAAAATTCTAGTGAGATTTATCATTTTGATATTATGCTTTATACTTCAATGATATCCTCCTCTTTGGGACTTAAATAATTTTTAACATATATTGATACTAACCTTAAACCTTTGTGTCAACATATCCTTAAATTGTAAAGACCAATTGATTTCATTTGACTTTTTACTTTATAAAGTTTATAAAGTAGTTCCTTTGTAATCCTTTAGGTAAGTAGCATGTTCTTATGATATGATCATAACTGTACCTGAATTTTTATCTTGTGTGTTGTGTAAAAAGATTTAAAAGTGAGCTAAATATTGACTTGGAATGTTTAATAATAATAAATTGAGTACCTTATATGAATGAAAGGAGAGGTTTCACTATTTTTTAAAGGGTGAAATTAATATTCTTGGATTGATTGATATTTTGAAACATGGGAAATTGAATTGATGTTTCTTGTGGAACTTAAAAATTCAGTTTGAAATGTACAATCGTTTTGTTTTACTTTTTTTATATTTAAATATTGATAACACCATGTTTCAATTTAATTCAATTTTGATATTTAAAACTTTAGGAGAAGCAATGTTTAAGTGTGGGGGTATTTGATGCACTCATTCTTTATGCAAATTTTTAAGTACATTCTTAATGATTTTAAAAGTATTTAAATTAATAATCCCAACTATTTAAATGTTTTATTAAAATATGGGTAAAATTTAATTATTGAATTAATATGGGTAAAATTAAATAAAAATGTTTAATTATAAAAATATAAATTTTCATGAGTATTTTTTGTTAGAAATTACCTTTTTTAAATGAATTATAGGTAAAAACATGGCCATACTTAGGCCATCCCTCAACCAGTGGCCCACAAGGAACTTAGTAATCTTCATAAAGGATAAATATGGACATTAATGCCATAAAGTGATCCTGATCATGTGGAAAATAAGGACAAAACTATAAGGAAAACTCGTGCATCATAGCTGTGAAAAATCCCGAATGAGTGGTAAGGGCCGATGCGACCCATATTTGTGTGGGAAAGTATATCAGGAGACCATGCCTAGAGTAAGATTATGATACAAGGATATTTTATAGTAGTTCTCACCCAAACTCAACTATTATGTGGGATAACCATCCATAGGGAACAATTCATTGCTAAAATAAATGCCACCATTTCATGTCGGATGAGTGACCTTCATGCTCAGACATACTTGAGATACTACCTTCACTGCTCGATGACACCATAACACCACTGAAAATCCCCATATATTCCATTAACATCACTTGGAAATATTTGGTTCAATCTAATTTTTAATTTCAAAGCCTCAAGTCTCCATGGATGATCTCAGTTACCTCAGATGACCATGGCGACACTTACTTTGATTAATAATGAAGCCATGTAGATAATTGACCACCATGTGGACACTGTGAAGGTTGGATGAATCTAATGAGGGTATTAACCACTTTCCACTACATCATGGTTTTTTTGACAAACCATAGAGGGGTTTAGAACATTAGTGGATGATATGCCACATTGGATGCCAGTTTTATGATGGAAAATGGGTACGTCACTCTCGTTGAGGTTCAACTACATGAATGAGATGCACCAATGGAACAACAACATAAGATGTGCTAATATAAGTTCCAAATGGTAGGAACATGGATGGTTTGATAGAAGAATATTTAATTAAATGATATATTTGGAGATAATATTGATGGTAGATGTGATACTATAGAAATTATGTGGTGGTAGCACTGCTAAAGAACCACAATGACAGTAGATGTGCTACCATTGTGCAACAGTGATAGATTATATAAATAGTAATACCATTGTAGATGGTGAAATGGTAGATGAGTGATATCGTGGTTACTTAATATATTGAATAATATACCTAGTAATAAGAACTATAGACTACATAGTTAGGTGGATTTGATGGAGAAATATTAGGCATTTGTTGGAATAGAAATGAGGGTTTACTATAATATTAAAAAATATTAGTGTCATGGGTAATACTATAATGATGTACTATTGAGGAATGGTAGATGATGTGACCATCAAGGTGTGGTGGTAGACACTGAATGATAGCACAAGAATTACTACCACTATGAACTATAATAGTAGGTGATGCTACCATCACCGTGGAGTATGAGTTAACAATGAAATTTGTAAATTCAAAATAATTCAATAGAATTAATGCAAAAAATAGTTTAATATATATATATATATATATCCATCATTTGACCAAAGATAAAGGAGATATGAATGAGAGAAATATAAGAGACTCTTAACTTCATAAATATAAGGCTTGATTCTATTGATAAGGGATTGAAAGATCGACCATTAGGAGAACAACCACTGCTACTGCTTGCTCTATTTTTCTACTCATTTTACATTTCTTATGTTTTAAAAATTAGAACTAGACTTATTACTCCCATTAATTATTATTTAATATAGGGTTATAATCATTGACTGTTTTAGTAAAGGTGATGTGATATTAATTTTAATACTTGAGTGAGGATATTTTATTGAAACTATTATTTTATTTTCTCTAATTATTGGTATTCAGTAGTTAATTTCATAAATTAATTTATGTGAATCCGGGTTTATTATTAATTATAAATTTTAATCATTTCATTTAATAATAAATCTTTTTTACCTCAATTTTTTTAACCAAATCTATTTATTAGTTTAGAATCAAGTGGAGAGTGTTTAGTGATTACTAAACACATGAGAAATAAATAGTGGTCTAATTTGGATGTTTGGGAATTAAAATACTTGATTAGGTATTTAATAGACAATTAAAATAAGGATCACTATGGATTTATAACATTGGAAGGAGGGTAATATAAAATAGGGAAATTATGAGGATAATTCTCTCTATTATCAAACTTGAACAAGGGTAAAAATGGGAGAGCAATTGTGGAAATATTTATTTAATAAATTAACAAACATTATGAATTTATTATGAGGGGACCATGATTGAATTATACAAGGGAAAATAAACCTAAACCTAGTAAATTTTCTACAATATTTATTTCATAATACAAGTTTGTTCCCTTTCCTATTTATAATAGTCTTTTTTTATCAATTTTTGAACTCATGAAAACTATATTAAAACACTTATACCGTGAGTTGAATTTTTTCACTACTACTACTACAACCCAAGGGGAAATAAATAGAATTTTAATCACCCCATGACATGTGATTTTCATAAAATATAAAAATAAGATAATTGTAGTGGATGTTTTATGTTTTGAAACTCACCTGTCTTGGGGTGTGGAAAAATCTATTTAGTTTTCCCCTAAGTGTGTAGTAGTATTGTTGAACAAAGTGGTCTCAAAGGAGAAGTGTTTCAATATAATTATCATGAATAAAAAATTACATATAATAACAAGATTTATATAATTAGGAAGAGAATAAACTATTCTTATGAAATTTAGATAAGTGACAAGTGATTAGGTTTATGTTAATTTTTCGTTTTGTAGTGTTATCAATATTGTTTGAAGAAAAAGTTTCAATCATTGTTAATTGATTAAATGAATGTTTCTAAAATCACTTCTATGTTTTAACCATTGTGAAATTTTGATGATGATGATAATTATCTTGGAATTACCTAATTTGGTATTGTTTTTCTTAGTCTTACAAATTAGATCATCATATCTTCCTAACTTGTTTATCAGTCAATAACAAATATCCTCTTGATTCTAAACCAATCCATCAATATGGTTCAAAATCAAACAGAGGGAGAGAATATTTGTTAAACAAGGATATAATTAAAATTTATAATTAATCATAAACAAAATCTCACTCAAATTAAATTTTGAAATAAATTCTAGAAACCACTAAACAAAGAAAATAAATTTGTAATTTCAATAAAATATCTTAGATTAAATAATTACAACTCTAGTCACCTCACATTCACCCAACTACTCAAAGATTTTAGCCTTCCATCAAGGAATAATTAGTTAGAGTAAGAGGGGGGTATATATCATTGTAAAAATAAAAATAAAAATAAATGAAATAAAAAAGAGAGCAAGAAGCATCTGTAGTTGTTCTCCCGATTCTTGATCCTTTGACCCCTTTGCTGTGGTAGAGAGCCTTATATTTATAGAGGGAGGAGTCTCTTATATATCTCTAATTAATGTCTACTTTCTCTCAAATAAAATACTATATTTATCTATAAATATTTTTTTATATTAAATCTATAAAATTGTTAGGCCTTTCCAAATTTAAGCGTTGGCTCATATTCAATAGTGATAGTAGTAGAACCTATAGTTACTATTCACAACACTAGTACTTCCTGTGATACTATTAATTATCTACCACCACACCATGATGGTATCACACTCATGATAATGGAACATACTATTCTTAAGTGGTAGATCATCACGGTATAATCTGTGACACTAACATTTTTTTAAAATCCAAGAAAACCACCATTTATATTCTAAAGAAGGCCTGATATCGCTCGAGCTAATTCACTAGACTAGGTAGTCGATCCTTTTTTTTCTGGGTATTTAATTCTATATTTAAATTAACTATATTAGAACACATCTACCATTTAACCATCTACAATGGTAATAATGTTTCCATAATATACTATTGGTGCTCAATGGTAGCACGTTTACTATCTGTATGGTTCTTTAGTGGTGACACCATCACATAATTTCCATGGTAGCACATATATATTTAGAGATATCTCTATTTATACAATTTTATCAATGATTATTCCATCACACCATCCATAATACTATCATTCAGGACTCAAAATAGTACATCTTGTGCTACCATTCCATTGGTTCATATCATTCTTGTAGCAAAACCTCTTCGAGAGTGAAACACCCATTTTACTTTATGAATAAAAATTCCATCATGGAATATCAACCAATGGCATTAAAAACTCCTCTATGGAACATTAATAACACTGTGATGTTGTGGTGAGTGGTGAAACTCCCCCTTCAAGTCATCCAACCCTCATAGTTGGTGAATGTGGAAAATTATTTATACATATTTTTCTTCCTAAAATTGGGAATCACCGAGGTCATCCAAGATATATAAGATAAGACATTTATAACATAGGATTCAATAGTGAAAAAATGGATCAATCCCAAGATTTATAGGTGGTTTTAATGGCGTATTTGGTTAGTTTCGGTGATGGTATGGTAGCATCGAGTGGCCGAGTTGGTGTCTTTGGTGTGTCTGAGTTCAATGGTCATGTATCCAGCAAGAAATGATAGTGTTTATATTATTAATAAATAGTTAACCATTAATGGTTGTGTTATATTGGATTGAGCATGGTTGGGAACTCCTATAAAATTAAATTCCTTCTATTCCTGACTTAGAATCCTACTTTGGGGATGAGATCCTGATACACCATTAGACACACAAATGGGCCTCACCGACCCACATGGCCTATGTGGGGTTTGGACCACTTATGCACTGCATGCTTCTCCCCATGGATTTTTCCTTCACTTATACCCAATAACAGTCACCCTATAGCCTGATTGGCTGGATAGATCCTTCAATAAGATGGGTAAGTGTCTTACGGGACACTTGTTAAGATATAGACAGAGGTTAGCCAGTTGTTTGTACCAAAAATTCATTTAAAAACATTATTAATTTTTAATTAAAGATAATCAAGTAATTTAGATTTTTCAAAATGAAATTTTTATTCATTTTTATCCATATCAATTCCATAATACTATTTTACACATATTTTAATAAAATATTTAAATACATGTGATTAATAATTAAGATACTTTTAAAATAGTTAAGAAAGTGTTAAAAATATGCATAAAGAATGAGTGCATTAGTGTTTCAGACACTGGGTTCACCAATTTCTATAGTAGACAAGCTATTTTGTTTTAAATATAAAACAACCTCCACTTTGTCTTGAACCGTAAGAGTTACGCCATAGATCCAATACTCAACTTTACACCTATAAAACACCTCAAAACTCCCACTTGGACCCTTTGAAACCTAGAAAAAAGTACAGGTCTTGGAATACTGATCAATTACACATGGTATATTGGTAAAAGGTCAATGAAAATATTTTCATTAGTTGAAAAATTATTTTATTGATTTTTTTTGATGGAATGAGTTCCATGGGTGATAATGATAATGAACATATAAATAGTTCCAAGTAGATAATGATTTTTTTTAACAATATAACATTTTATTTTATAAATTTAAGGAGTTTGAATACCTTTTCAAGGAGTTGAAAATTAAGAATATGATTTATAAATCTCACCATTATTATCACTATCTTACATCGTAGATGTTAATCTCTAAAAATGTTTAGTTGGAGTGTTTTATGAAATTTTCAAATAGAAATCTGTCATAAATTATTTATAAATGTATTGAGGTAAACCCCCTAATAAATTTTAGTAAATATAATGCTAATATGTTAGTATATCATTTTTGATATTATACGACATACAATTTTGTATTGTTTTCATAAAATTATTAAATTAGTTTAGGAATATATATGTATCATGTCATAAAAATAAAAAATATACACTTTATTATTCTCTATTGGATGCATAGACACATAGAATACATATATATAATTTGTGAAATAATAATTTACCTATTTATATATTATTTTGATTTATCCCTAACAAATGTTATTCATGGAGTATTATAGGTTGTGATGAAATTATAACTTTATCTTGTGTAGGATTCTTGTATCTGGAAATAGAATATTCTGGGGAGGTATAAAACATTTTTTATGAAATGGATAACTCATGAATTATACCACATTGAGTTTCATATACTATATATTTGATATAATAGGGGATATGGATAATATTTGGATTTACCCAAAACTTGAGGTTTTCATTATAACTAGAATGATAACCTTAAAACATTGATACCTTTATTATAAAAGCCTTGAGTCTTATCTAATCAAATGGTGGTTGGGTATGTTGTTGATACTGTCATGAGTTGAAGCTTTACCAAGATGAGATTTTCCAAATCTTATGAAAAAAATGACATCTAGTCCCTCGATTGAGACATACTAAGGAAGTGTATTTCTATAACTAGATAAGGCATTTGATGTTATTATCTATTTGGGAAAGGTGTGTGATGTTATCATCCATAAAAATTAATGACATATGATGTATTCATCATCCTATACAATATATAATTTGATAATTGAGAATGTACAAGGAGGCTATATGGGATTGAAATTCCACATGTACCATGGTCACAAATGTATTATAAAAAGGTACCATATGATAAAGTATGATTAAATTTGATTCATCTGGTCGACACAAGAGCAAAGATACATGTATTTGATGGAGATTAGTCAGATCCCTATAAGGATTTAGTATCATTGATTTTTTTCCAAAGGTATCTCTTTGATTAAATCTATGAATTTGGGAATTCATTTTTTTCAACACAAAAAAGGCCCATGAAGTTACACATTTTGGTTGTATGAAGGGGGATGGATTTTTAAATAGCTATATTTTTTATAATTGTTTAGAGTTTATATAAAAGGAGTTTTGTATGGATATTTACAATATATTTAATATGATATGATGCAAGGGAAAGTTTAGGATAACTTTCCAAATGTGTTTTGGAAGTATCTAAAAAGGGGTTTGGATATGATTATAAAAGTTATTGTATGTGATACAATATGAGGTGAAATGGAACAAAATCCTTCAGGCATTAGTAGAAGTGGGATATTTAAGAAGATATTCCCAAATATGATAAATATATGATGTGTTTTAACTAACATCTAAATGTATGATATATATACTAGTTTTATATTATTACAACGTTTGATGTAAGGCATATTTCATGCTTTAGTAAAAGGATATCATAAGTCATGGTAGATGATTTGATGACCTTGTCTATGATTAATTAGGATTCCAATTTTCAAATGGTTAATGTTCATATTTTCTTTAATATTAGCTATAATTAATCATTTTATAGGATGGAACATTTAAAGAATCACATGTTTTAATTCAATTTAAAATGAAATAATATTTTTAGAAAAAATAATATGTTTTGTAACATATTTGTTATTGTATGAAGGCTTGGGAAGCTTCCTCAAAGCCTATATTAAAAGGAAACAACCACAAAATACTGGTTTTCAAGCCTATCATTTCTCATACTGATTCTACCTATCCTTAATGCTCCATTATCCTCACTCATTTACCATTTGAGACACTTGAATGTCCTGGAAGTCCATATATTTCCACCCGTATGATGATTGATTCATTATCATCCAATGGATACACCATCGACAAGGGAGTATTTTGAATACCTATGATGGATCATTATCAATAACTTTTATGGAAGTATTTTGATGTGACTATTTATCAATGAGATGTAAAAATGTGTTTATAATTTTATATTTATGATCATTTCAATTTCATACATGTTAAATATTTGAAATTTGGGTTTCTTGTTGTTCTCACTGTATTGATCAAGTTTTAATCAATCCTTACAAATATACAATTATTAACTTACTATATATAACTCTTTTTGGGGTGATTAAAATTTATTTGAAATCCTAAAATAATGAATAGAATTTTGTATGTTATATTATTTACTTTGATTAAAATGTTCATATATAAAAATACCATTTAATCCGCAGCATTTAAATCCATAATAGTTTTTATAGAACTATTTGAGAATTAAATATACAAGCTATAACATATTATATACTCCTATAATTAATGTAATTTAGAGTGACGTGAAAAACTAACATCAAGAATTAAATTTCATTAGTTAATCAGTCAAATGAATATTTTATTTTAGTAGTCCAATATGTAATTTAATTAACATAAAAAAATATGCAAAACCTAATAGATAACACTATGAGACCTGTTTAATAATAAATTGATTTACTAATAAATGTTTTCAAATGATCATACTATATCAATGAATCTTCAATAAGATCTTCTTAATGTAATGAGAGGCATTCAAATAACCTTTTGATAAAAAATAAAATAAATAAAAACGACGATCATAAAAGAATAAATCTTATATGGTTACATTTAATTCTTCAATTTTTTTAAAATTTCAAATACATTTTTGATGATATCATACTTTTTATATGAACATTAACACCTTTATCCAAATACATCAAAAAATCCTGAATCATATCCTTTGGATTTATTGAAAATAAATTTTCATATATCAATTTATCATGTGTCAAAAAGTTATTAATGATAGTTTATTTCTTCATATGAAGTTATTATATCAATTAAATGTTTTAACATCATGTTTATTACCTTCTAATATTTGACTATAATTGAATAGAGTTTTTCCTACCACTATAAAATATTTTTAAACTTATATAATTACATATTATTTCGTAAAATATATCTTCTTCAAACTTTTTTTTTCATTAATGAAAATATTATCTATCAAATGTTACCCTTATTTTAAAATAATTAAGTATTTAGATTTATACTTTATCCTTATTTAAAAATACAATCCTTAGTGATTATATAGAATAATATTGATACAAATACCTCATCATAGATGGAGAAAAGGATGAACCCCTAATACCAAACCTAATTCTTGAAGCATATGTCTTAGATTATTTTGTTCAAAAAAACACTAACCACATTAAATTTATTTAAACTATAATTATGTTTTAGATCAACTATTTATACTTTATTCTTGAAAAAGTGATATTTAATATCAATGTTTTTTGACCATTTGTGTCTAAATAGTTTATTCAATAAATCAATTATATATTGATTATCACACTTAAAAATCACAAGTAACTTAAATTTTAATTTTAAATTCTCTATATTATTTTTCATCCATGTCATTTGATATATTTATTATCCCACTAGAATATAATCAACTTTGAGAATCATTAACAACACTATATTTTTCTTCTTTTAATTGTAAACAACATAATTGTTTTAAGAAAAACATTCACCACTAAATGTACTTTTTTAACATTAATATTTATTAAATAAACTATGAAACCCATGAATCTAGTAACCCATAGTTTCCAATAATTAATTATTTAATAATAAGTTATATAATACCACTAACATGATCAATAGTCTATTAGAGATAAAATGTTAAGTTCATCATAGCCATTAATTTAATAAATTTTTTATTATCAATTAAAATTTAATCAAATAAATTTACATAAATATTTATACTTTCATGTCTAGATATAATATGATTTATCAAATAAATATGTATTCCAAAACCATGTTTAAAATGGGAAAAAATGTAAGGGAGTGGGATCAGATGCTAATTAATAATTGATATATTAATGAAACATCATCATTTGAAAGGAAGAAAAATAAAATACATAATGAAGTTTGGAAAAAATTAATAAACATAATTATACAAAAATTTAATAGTATAATTTGAAAATGTAGTGAAAAATCACAAATATTAAAAATATATATTAAAGTCCTCATTCCAATAAAACATGCTTACATGCTAAGGAGACTCATATTTGATGACTATTGGAAGATATTGAATAATTATCATGAATTTTAATTACAAAAGTGGAGTTGAGAAGATAATAATTTAATATTTTTCAATATATAAGGGATCTTTAAAATGAGGGTTACAGAAGTCTTAAAAAACTATATCCAATATTATGGTGTTTGGATAACTCTTATAATGGAATATTATTGTTACCAGTTTATTGATATGATTCATTCAAGTTTTTTGTAGATGGTTTCACATTTCATTCATTTTCAATATTCTCAAACACCTTGGTTTGTGTGCTGAAACTTCTTAAGAAGAGTATGATGGATAATGACCATTTTATAGGTCATAGATTCATAAAGTAATGTCTAGTAACCTTGGGTAAGTTAAAATATAATATTTTTCTTGTCCATAACATCATGGTTGTCATTTAAACTGTTTATGGTCTTACTGATCAAGGTTTTAATGGTTTTCAGTGACTAATTAAAATATTCCGCAAGAAAATATATGAAGAAAATGGATGTCTTATAAGTAAAAGTGGATAGAAAAATCCATGCATGCCACACTCAGGGAGAAAATATTAAATATTAATGGAATATTAATTGGAGTTGAGGGATACTATATTTTTTTCTATTTAACTACCCCTTTATTAATGTCAAATATATGATTATGGGAAGGAAAACTACCACTAAGAAATGATGAAGATAATATATATCTTATAGTGGTTTTAAATTTAGCTTCGATGAGCTACACCACACCTTGACTGGAATAGATTATACGATAAATTTTACAAGATTATATATATTTTGTTTTTTCTTATAAAATGCGATAAAACTTGATATATTTATACAATACCTTTAGAGGAAGTTTTAGAGGAAATTTAATATCAGTTCATGGAGAAGAACTGTAATGTACACTTGATATAATTTTGAAGGCACTTGAGGATGATTGCTAAATATCAGTCCATTTATTGATGCCCATTTTGAATTTTATCCAAATTAGAGTTTTGAAATTTCTTTTTACTCCACTAATTATTCTCTTTTTATAATAATACAAGAACATGTATAATGAGATCAAAATAATTAAATATTATTCAATCAATCAAATGTGTGTGTAAACCTTGTAAACCATATCTTACGTAATGAGTCTCATTTCTACCTATATATCTTATTTCATAATTTATTGGGTTTATTAATCTATAATACACTCTATTTAAAATATTAATAGTTTCTTTTGAATGTCTGATTTCATACCGACCATTAATTTTCCACATCACACTCATAGGTTGAGAATCTCTTACATGGGGCTCATCAATATTAACTTATCATGGTTTTCTCATGAAACATACTAATAAATCAATAGTTTTTCAGTTTAAAAACTAAATTATCATATACTTAGTACAATCATAAAAAATTATATTGATAAAATTCCTTATAGTCAATTTAAATAATGTTCACCGAAGAGAAAAACTACAATTTTTAGTCACATTGAGTAAAATGATTTTTAATATGGTTAATTAATCTTCTAAACAAATAAATGGGGAAAATAAAAATTTGAATACCCTATGATTAGATAAAAAATTAATTCATAATTTCAATAGGAGTAACCATTAATCAAATTGGGAATATCATATAAAAATTAAGGGTATTAGATAGATATCCAACCCATGAATGGGTGGGGTTTTAAAGGATAATATAATGTTTTGTCAAGGTAAAATGAAATATAATCCTTTGTATGGAAAGTTTACATTTTTGTATATAAAATTTCAACATGATTCATGAGAATTATTTAATAATGTATTCAAAAAATTACTAATATAAAATAATTCTTATTTTTCCATGTTAGTAAAATGAAATAAGGGTTTGATTCTCATCAATTTAGTGGATTGGTGAATTTGAATTTTGAATTCATTTTGAAGGATGTTTTGGTATTTTTTTAAATGTATAATTTGGGTTTTTAGAGGTGAAATTTGGATGTAAAATACCCTAATTTATTTTTGTGTGCTTGATAGTCAAAATAGGATTTATAGGTGGTTTTTTGGGCTACTAGGTATCTAGTTCAGAAACATAAGGTACCTGGTGGTTAAACAGTTGGAAAATTCTCACTGGTTTAGTCACTAGATAGTCGAGGAAGCACTGGCCACTCTGTGTAATCCTATTGGTAATCTGAAATGATCCTACCCCATTTTTTATAATGGGGAAAACAATGTATTTTGATGGTTAACCCCTTTTATTTTTAGGAAAGTGGGGTACAATGAGTGGTTTTTTTGGAAATTCTCTCCCTATTTATTCACAACAATGTAATACTTTTCCCCTCTTGATCTAGAGATGTTAAGGGGTATTTATTATTCATTGTGAGCGTGTTTCCACTCATCGATCAAGGTTTCTAAATTGTATAGCTACCTAGTGCACATTGGAGTTTATGGTGTCAGTACAAGTTTGGATTATTTAAATTGATCTTTGGTTGTGATGGTTGGAATTTTCATATTAAGAATATTAATGATTTGTTAATATTAATATAGTGAATAAGATATATGAGTGACATAAATTGAGTCTAGGTTATACCTAATCATGTTTAATTGGGTGTATTTGAGTTGTCAAATGGTTTAATGAAGGCTTGAGGGTTGGTTTCTGGACGATGGATTGCGTGTGGGATATTAGTACTGGAAGACTAATACAATCAGGTACTCGGTGGACTAGTACAGGGTACCTAATGTGCCCAACAAAAGGAATTATAGTCCTAAGGTTCTGCAGCCACTTGGTGGCCCTAAGACACATATGGAGTTGAAAATGGGAACCCAGTGATGAGGAACTGAGTACACGATGCCCTTCTATACTATAATTTTAAAATTTTATAATTTATTAATTAATTAATTTAATAATTAAAATGATGGGAAGCATCATTTTGGATAGCTAAATAGGGTATCTCACCCCTACCCTCTTATTTTTTACTATATTTCTCTAAGTGGTATCTCATATGTTTCTTATTAATTCTTAAGTTGTAATTTTATAATAATATCCTTGAGTAAGGATTAAAATACACTATTGTATTTTTTTTATTTTTGTTTTCAATGTGGTGAGTTTCAAAGGAATATCTATTTTATGATTTTTATTAAGTTTATTTTTTTATATTTGTGTTGAATAAATAGATGATATTGGATGTGTAGGATTCTACTTCTTCCAGATTGGTGGTGCCTAGATATTTCTATTGTTTTATGTGGTTTTATGTATTGTGTGATTTACAGTCATGGATTGGGTCATGTATGAAACTAAGAATAGCACTACATGTATATATATTCCTCATAGATACCAAGGATAGAATCATTTGTGTAATGATGGTCAAGTCCATGTATGAATCATGATTTTTTATGGATTCAGGGATTTATTATAAAGTTTGCATGGATTTTTGAGTGATGGTTTGTGAAATAAATTTCTTTATGTGATTATGTGGGAACATAATAGGAGTTTGTTCCATGGTATTAGGGAAATATGGTTCTCTGGTATAATATAGATGGTAAAAACTATTTCCATAAACTGTGATTGAGGTTTTCTATAAGATTTATGTTTGTCAGATGTTATTATTTCCATTCGCTATGGGGCCAAGTCAATTTGTTTTTTGTGCACATAGAAAAGAACCCATGATGTGGTGTTGACCATTGGATATTTATCACTTTCCTTGATAGGTGAGTTTATTAAGTGTTAGTTTTGTCCATTGTAACAGATATTGAATACTTTTTAGGTGGAAACAAATTTTTTTGGTGATTAAGATCATCTATTAGGGGAGGAAAAATCCAAACATATATAATTTTGAAGGGTTAATAAGATATGATGTGTGGTTATAGTGGTAAATATGTGTAAAAAGGATATTATAATATTCTCATCATGTGTGGAATTTATTTGTGATGATGAGTTATGAAGTGTGGAGGATCCTTTTGGATCATGGTTTAGTGATGCCTTATTTACTAGGAATCCTTGAGGGTGGAAATGAATTATTCTTAGTTATCAGATGAGGGAGACACATTGTTCTTCCTTAGGGGTTTTTCAGACCATGGGTGCATCATGCATCTTAAACATTGGCCAAAGTTGGTTGGGTGATAACCCATGGATTGTTAAGCCCAGATTGAATCAATTTTCTTTGGTTGTATTGGTTTTCATACATTACACATTGCATATACTTCTTTACATATTGATATTATCTAAGGACACCATTAGTGGTGGCCTATTGAGCACATACTCACACATAGAATAGACCCTATAATATAAATTATTAAAGTATGATTATTGACATCGGAAATGGAAAGAGACTTACTACTAGAGTGAAGCTACTAGGTGGTGCAATGGATATATATGCAAGATATTAATGGTTTTTGGGAAAGGACCAGGTGGACCCTCAGTTCCATATTTGGATTACTTTTTTTGCTTTTTTAAATGTTTGTATAATATTATAATATGAGTGATCAATGTTTTTATAATGATTGATATGATATAATAGATATTTATATTGTATACAATGAATTTTATTCTTATTCGGACATCAAGATTATTTTTTTTAGATTGTTGATGTATTTTTCTTTCAATATAGTTTTATATATTTTATACATAGGGTATAGTCTCCACAATATCACATTTTTGACACTCAATTACAGTACATAGACTTTGGAATATAGGTATGAATGACTCAAGTCTGTGTATCTCCAGCTCAGGTTATATTTTTGTGATCTAGGAAATGGGCGATACATTAATATTGTGTATTATTATTATTGTTATTATTATTATTATTATTATAATTATTTGTAGTATTAGTACTACCAATACTAATTCTAATACTCCTATTAGAATTATTTTCATGTTTTGTGATACCACCCTATAAATGTGATGATCTCAATTTTTTCTAATAATCAATAATGATTGTATAGCTTTATAAGTGTTGGTAACTCTTTGGTCAAAAAATATTTGATGGACATCTTTTGGATTTCTAGGAGGCATGATATGGTTTTTTAAAATAAATGTATTTTTCATTTTCAAATGCTATTTTAATTGAGGTTTGGATTAAAGGAAAATTTCAAAGGAGATTAGATTACCTTATAAATTTTTACCTAAGTGGTTAAATTATAAAATTTATTTATTAAGAAAATAATGACTTTAAAGAAATGGTTTTAATGTATTTCAAAGAGAATTTATTTTCAAAATATGTATTTATAATATAATTTTCATAGCTACTAGTGTTATAAACTAATATATCATTCCAATTAAACATAATTGAGACAAAAAGGGATAAAATTGATTTTAATGAGAATGTAAAGAAGATTGTTTGGATAAATGTTTTTCTTCTATCTGACCTCATGAGGACATGGCCCTATTATCTAAATATTGTATGATTTTATTTATTTATAGTCATTTGTTGTTATTTGTTATTTCAAGATTATTCATGAGAGAATAGGATCTAGAGGTATGAGACCTTCCCTTAGGTAACGTGTTATCTTGTTAGGATTGAGATACATTTTATGTATCCTTTTGGATTATGTATATTTGAACCTATAGGTATATTTTGAGAATGGTTAAAGTCTATAACTCTTTCATTACACCAAATAACTAGTATGAATCATGGAGTTTAAAATAAAATATTTTTAGAGGTAAAATGTTTGTTGTGATTTGGATTTGAGGTGTTCATTTGGATTTGTGTTTGGGAAATTATTAAAAATAAAGTTTATAATTAGACTAATTAATTATTTCAGTGGTTCCAAATTGATTGAACATTATTAGTTAAGGTAGGAGATATACCCTTAATGTTTTTATTGATATCTATGGTTTGATCCATGGAAGTTGTTCTAGTTTTGTGAGGATCCATTGTATGAATCATGGGATGGGATTAGAAGATGAGTTGATTATTAATTCATAGTGTATTTTTTTATAGTTTACCTAAATTATGTTATTGTATCATTCCATGTGTTATTGAGTGACTAGTATTGTATCATAACAATAATTGAGACTCATGTGATAGACCAATTGGTTGAGATGTGATCCATATTAGAGGTGACGTCTAGGATGACCTCGAGGTTTGAGATATAAATCAAAGAGAATTGATATTTTTATTTTTGATGTTTCACATGATATTGATTTTACATGTTGTTATATAACTCATTAATCATGGGTGTGAAGAGGTAGATTGATGGACTATAAGGAACTAGGTGATATAATGTCTAATAATGGGAAGAATATTGTTGACTTCATATATGATAGATGACTAAGGTAAGACCATGACCATGAAATAGAATTTTATTAATGGAAAATTTTATATAGAATCTATGTGATCAATATGTACCTCTAGAGTTATACCATTATGTATTGGGATATATATCATGTGATGATGTATGCTGTATGGGACTGAGATAGATGTGCTCTATGGGTAATTTGGTTGATATCACCAGTGAGTACCAACTATATGAGACATTTTAGAGCATGGGAGTCGAGTTGTGATATTTTATATTGTTGGGGACATTATTTAATTTTTCCATTTTTCAATGTGAATATTTTCACACTATTTTAAACTTTGGTTCCTATTTAATATAAATTTTTGGTTTTCATTTTCATTTGATATTTTTCATCGATGGTTGGGCCTTTTTGATTTCCCACAATTTTATTTCTTGAGACCATTATTATTTACCCTTATATTTTTAGTTTTTATTATTTATGAGTAATAAGATAGTGGATAGGTCAAGTGGAAATCTATTGAGTTATTATATATGGTTTTTTGAGACCCTTTTTGGATTAAATCTAATAATATTTGACAGAATGTGGGATATACCCTATTTGATCATGATATTGTATATATAATTGACTTCATGCAAGTGGGATTTTTCCTGATTTGAAAAACCATCACACGAGTCTAAAATTTGTGTGTATTATAGATAAATTATCACATTAGTATTGTTTTTTATGAGTGTTAAAGAGTTATTTTTTTAGTTAAATGATTTTCACTTATCAATGACTTTAACTCTCCCATGATTTTCTTTCACATCCACTTGGTCATTACCACTTAGTTCTTAAAGGTGAGTGAGGGAATCATAATTTTTTATTGGACACACCACTAACCTATGTTAATCACAAAAAACGTTAAATAACATGATACATGTGAAATATAAGATACATTAGTAATGTTTTAAAATTATAACATCACAAAAATATAGTCAAATAACCTCGTTCGACACAAATTCCTGTCAAATTCATGATATAATAATGTCCAATGTGACAAGGATAACCGTCAATTTTATAATATCATAATCATAACATATACATAGTATCTATAGATATAAATTGTCAACTAACTCAATAGGGGATATATAATTCAACTCCAAGTAACCCCTTAACATGTCTAATAATCATTGTAATATATACATGAGATCATAATAAAAAAACTTTTATATTATATATTTAATCATTATTACCCCAAATGAATTGAGATATGGGTGTCTTGATAAGAAATAAACATATAAATGATTATATTGGAATATATATTAATACCCTTAAATATAAATATGAATGTATAGGTTATAAATAGTTTAAATAATTTATAATAGTAACTCTACAAATCAGCCGTGTTATAAAAAGGAGGTATAAAAGCATTATCATGGTATTAATTAAATGTATCATGATAAAAGAGAAAACCTAATTAAATACCCCAAAAAGACTTGGTAGAGAATAAATAGTATATATGATCTTTCTATATCAATAAACAAGGGTTGACTGACCCCAAATTACCAAAGAATTACCATTTAAAATCATTTCCATAACTCCCCCACCACCAGAAGATACAACCATTATGGTTAATAAATATGTTTCTTATTAATCCTATATATTTAAAGGGAATATGAAACATAAGGATATAATAAATTAAATATATATTACTAAAATGGATATAAATAAATACTTCAATTAGAGGCTGAATATATAAAGGTTTTCTATAAAGGAACTATTGAACTACAAATAGGAAATGAAGAGATAGAGAGATATAGGAATAACCTATCACCCTTATTAGATCTTTCTTATATATATAACTAGCCCTTTATAACTTCAAAATGTCTATAAACTGGAGGGAGATCTCTATGATTGACTATTTAATATAGGTATAAAGAAAAAAAATGAATTCAATATGAGGAAAATGTATTGAGGGAGTGGTTGTTTATAGGAAATATATGAGGGATATTTCAATGTATAGTATGAAAAGTAAAAGAATTTTGTAACACAAGGTTGGAAATTAGGAAACAATTAAAATTTTAAAACAGGTTATTTGTGGAAAATATTATATTGTAGGAATATTGATTTAAATATTCATCAAATAATTAATCTACTAAATTTACTGACTTAAATTTATTAATTTACATCTTTAAAAAATATATTATATATATATATATGGTATTTCACAATTCATCAATGCATTTTACTACTTAACAAAACTTCACTGTTACATTATATGAATGTATTTAATTGAAAATTTAAGTCTATTTTATTAAAATGATTGTATTAAAATTGAAAAATTAATTATTAATTAAAAAATTGTTTTTTCTTAAAATTTAATGTTTTGGTTGAACAATTTATTTAGTTTTTATAATTAATTAACATATTGATTAATTATTATTTATAGATTAATAATTATAATTAAAATGCAATAAATATTTTTTAATAATTATTTTTAATGGTTAGATGGTGTTCATTTCTAATGGTAAAATAACTATCACGTTACCTATATATTACGACCAAATACAAGGTTCATATTCTAATGGTCAAATTACAATAGTAATATGTAGCACACTAAATCCCTATAAATTACCTTAATTCCATATCCCAAAATAATAGAAATCATTATCTTAAGAACTTATATGAATTCCAATTTCATTTATAATGTTTTTCATAAGTACATTGTTTGTGTAAACTGTGCTATTTTCAATAGACTATGAGGAAAAATATTATCAAATTATAGTCATGATCTTTTTCTATATTTATGAACAAATTTAATATTTTTATTAAATGTAATGTGTACATAATTTATTTGAAAATTTTTACTATTAAGTAATAAAATAATATTCAATTCTTGGTGTTCATGTTATTATTTATTTACTGTATTTTTATTCCTATATAATCATTTGTTTGATTTAAATACCAATAATAACCAACGGAGAAAAATATACATGTGTGTTTATATATACTCAATTTTGTTAAACATTTCTTGAGAATAATAATATATATTTTAGGTATTATAATAATAATATATATATATATATATATTAAACATTACTGTTCCATTCTAGATTATTCTCCTGAATTCCTTAAGGTTTTTTTATAATGTCCTCCTTATCCCCCTATATTATTCTAAATTAATTTCCTAATATTTCTATTAAATATTTGTGATATTGACTATAACACCATTTATACTAGTTACCTTGATATGATAATCTATTTTTATATAATAAAATATTAAAATAAAAATTCACAAGAGAAATAATATATTAGTATTATGAGACTCGATTCATTTATTTCATTATGTTTATAATTTTTTTAAAATATAATATATGGTATATAAATAAATCGTGAAGCATAATTGTCACACCTAGTTTTTTTTCTTGGTTTTAATCCAGTTCGTTGGAAATAGTGATCCTTTTATTTGGTTTTGGGAAAGATTAATGTTGAGTTTTTAAATTCCATCTATGTGTAATCATCCTACCATTGGTGATTGATAGCTTGTTTTGGAGTTTTTGAATGAAAGGGTGCTTACTTCAGGATTTGGGCCAACCGTGAGCCCATTTTTTGATTTAAAACCAAAATTTGTTTCTTTTATAACTCTTTAGATTTCAACATTTTTCACTCATTTTTCTTCCCACTTTCTCTCCCATAATTTTTTATGGGGTTTTATTTGTTTTGGGATGGTCATCATAGGTTTAGGGTTTCCAAGCCCTCAGATGGTGATATCGAGTGTGCGTTTCCATTCCCCCAAGGATTTGAGTTAGGTTTCCCATTGTACATATCCTTTTTATTTAAGATTCATCTTTTTTATGGGTTTTTTTACCCTCTATACATTATTATTATTCTATTATAAGCCTTAATGTTCTTTATTTGGTATCTAAAGTGGTGTTTATGCCTTGTTTTGTGAAAAGTAGTGTTGGTTTTGTTATAAAGGTGCACACCAAGTGTTTGTTTAAATGTTCAATTATATTTTGTACATATTTTGTGATGTTTATAACCTTATTTAGAATATTTTGAACATGTTTCAGTAGCTTGAATAAATTTATGGCATTCAATTGGTTTTTTTTATTCCTTTTCAAGTCCTTAAAATGAATTGTGTTGTTACAGAGTGCATGCCATGTGTTTGGTAAATTTCTCAGTTGGATTTTATGTGTTAAGTGTGATTTAAAATGATTTTTTGGATTTATAAATTCATAAGAAGCATGAAAAATGGTATTTTTGGTTCCTTCTATTTCTTTCCAATACGTTTTTGGTTGTAGAAACAAATGGGTTTTTGGTTTATAACATGTTTTGGCTTAAGTTGCCAGAAAATGGACAGTTTGCGATACTTTTAATAATGGTTATGCTTTGGATGTGTAACCTAAATGATTTAAGGGATTTATGAAATTGGTTTTTAGTTTTAAATGGTTTATATACACCACTTTATTAAAAGTAAAATTTTTACCTTTGGAAAAAGTTAGTTTTGAGAAATGCTTAAAGGCCCATTTGGAAACCTTGTGAATAATGGTGAAATTGTTTATTACAAAAACCACATGTGGATATTTCTCATTCCATGATTGTATGTATATAATGAATGGTATTTCCTTATTAAGGAATCCTTTTGATCTATTATGAGGGTGACTCGGGTTGGACTCTTTATGTTCTTTTTGATTAATGGCAGGAGATTGGTCCTTGGAGTGACTCGAGGTGATGTCTATTGTGAATTATTATTATTATATATATGTTGCGATTGTATTCTCGAACAACATCAGATAGATAACCACCATTAGTTACTTGAAACATGGTCACCTATATTATTGAGAAAATATTCTTAGAATGATTGCTGCACTGGTATGTTATGGTACTGACCAGTGGCCTATAGTAGGTGGATATATTGGGTTTATTTATTTGGGATTTTCCCTGGGACAACCTGCAAAAGGATGGATGAGCATATTTAGAAGTGTTATTTTATCATGTGTGACATGTCAACAGGGATGAGGTCTCATGTATTGGTGCCTTTCGGATAATTCTTGATCTCCTAGTTTCACCCATGTCTATTTGGCTTTTAGTTTCTTTCAGTTATGAATACGATTCTTGTATGTAAAAATTTATCTATTTGTTTTAGCCTTTGGTGTTTTCATGGGTTTTCACATGCATGGTTCTATATGGAAATGTGGATTAATTCATGGTGTGGAGTAGTGGATGGGTGCCCGGGGTGGCATGGAAACATGAATGTGAGTGAGACTCTAAAGAATACCAATGGTGAGTGCTTAACCCACCATGTTTATTTTAAATTAAACATGTATTCAAAAGAAAAATTTTTATGTTATATTGGGTTGTTTTTTATATTAAAATTTTGTCACCAGTGCGGTTTTTGTTCTTGAGTATTTTTTTTATTTAGTTAGTCCTGGTTTGGTTCTTAGTTTTTCCTTGTTCAGTAGGTGTACCTATGAATCTTTTATGGGTGATCATAGTGATGTTGCAGGTGATTCCCCATTACTATAATTTCTAGCTGATCAACCTAAGGATTTCATTCTTGAGTTTCATAGAAAAAATCCATCTGTCTTTTATAGAAAAGAGGATCCTATCAAGGCGGAGGAGTGGATGCGAAAGATCGAAAGGAAATTTTTCCTAATTTAATTGCCTATGTTTTTGAATGTTAAGTTTGAAACTTTCATTCTTGAAGGATCACCATGGAATTGGTGGAAGTTAGTGTCTCAGAACAAGCCCTGGGAAGATCTTACTTGGGCGTTCTTCAAGGATTTATTCATTCATCAGTATTTTTCCGAGAGAGAAAAGGTGAGAAAGGGGATGGATATGGGCTATCTTAAGAAAAGTGATAGATTTGTGTTAGAGTATTTTCATCACTTTATGGATTGGGTACCTTATGATTTAGTGTGTTCTACAAATGATACCATGAAGACTCAGAGTTTTGAATTTTCTCTTCGTACTGATTTGCAATAAAAGGTGTGATAGTTTAACTTAACATCATTTGGTGATGTGGTGGGTCAATATTTCCATATTGAAGCCACTATGGCAGGAGTTCTCAAGGTAGTCCTCCCTAATTCAATCCCTAGGAGCATTGGAAAATATTCTATTAAGGAGATGAGAAAGAAACTAAATGATGATATAGTGGGTCATGGAATCGAAATTCCTTAGGATCCTTCATCAACCTCCTCGGTGTGGTATGTATTTTTTTGTTATCTGTGTGGAAGGCTGGGTCACAAGAGGCCATCGTATCCAAGTACTCCTAATCCCTTCCATGCTTGTGTATTCTTGGGTCACTTGCAGTGATTCTGTCGAGGCGTTTCTAGAAAGCGTCATGGAGGAAAGTCCCATAAGTGAGGTGTTAATGGGGAGTTGTTAAAGTTTCTTTTTGTAAGTTTCCTTATATTGTAAGGAATCTTCTTTCATGGCAGTTTTTCCAATGTTTTTTTTTGGTTTTTGTGATGTAAGGGATGGTGCAGGTCTTATATGAACTCCTATTTTCAAGTTAAGTATGGTTTCTATGCCATATGTTTCCAATATTTCTCTTTTATCTAATCATATGATGTATGTTCCGCTATGGGATTAACAGTTCTTGACTACAAGGCCATAAATTCCTCATCCTTCAGTGCTCCAGCCATAGGTTAGAGGGTGATGCTGGCACATAGTCAATAATCTCAGAGGTTTAAGGAGATTGGATAGGCTTGTGCCTCCAACCTTGTGTTGGGGAGTTTTAATCCATGCAGAAATTGTTAGCCCAGATCATGTCCCATCTGTGTGGGAGTAGGTGATTCAAATTATCATATTTTTTTACTCTTAGCTTGGTTTGGTAGGTTTTTGTGGGACTTTGTGGGAGATTCATGTTCCTAGTTCATGGTGAATTCTTGTTTGGTCATTGATCGTTGGTTCTTAAAGGTGGGGAGAACCACCACGGGTCTCGTTGAGTTTCCTTTAATGAATTTTTTGAGTTATAGTTGTTTCTTAATGGTTGGGAGTCCATTTCAGACTCCCTTATAAGATTTGGTTTTAGTGAGTTCTCTTTTGTTTGGGTGATTGTTGGGTTCATGGGGATAAGGCCCAACAATCTGGTTCTTGGCTTGGTTTTGGAGGTAGTGACTCGAGCTTTGCATTGTTTCTAGAGATGTGGTTATGAGATGGTGTTTTGGTTGAGAAAGAGGATTAAGTTTTGTTACTGGGGGATGATATTTTATTTTCTTGAGAGGATGGACCATGTTGATAAGGAATCCTTATGTGTTGTTCTTTTAGCTTGAATGTGTTATGGCTTTCTAGGGTAGGAAAGATTTAATGGCGGGGAGAATTGTCACACCTGATTTTTCTTATCTTGTATTTGATTTGATTCATTGGAAATCCGGATCATTTTCCTGGATTTTGGGTGAGATTAATTTTGGGTTTTTAACTACTGTCTATGTTTAATCATCTTACCATGGGTGCCCGATATATTGTTTGGGAGTTTTTTGAGAAAAGGGTGGTTACATCAAGATTTTCTCTAACCGTGAGCCTAATTTGAGATTTATAACCAAATTTTTTTTCTTGTATAACTCCTTCATTTTACAACATTTTCACTCACTAAACTTCCCACTTGGCCTACCATGGGTTTTTATGGATGGCTTTGTTTGTTTGGGGTGGTCATTATTGGTTTAGGGTTTATAAATCCTCAGATGGTGACATCAAGTGTGCGTTTCCATTCCGCCAAGGATTTGAGGTAGGTTTCCCATTGCACATTTCCTTTTTTTTAAGATTCATCTTTTTCATTATATTTTCACCCTCTATAGATTCTGAGTATTGTTTTATAAGCATTAATTAATTTTATTTTGTCTGAAAAGTGGTTTTTTTGAGAAAGATGAGCACATAGGATCAAATATTGAAAAATCAAGGAGTTACACAATTTGAAAGGAGGGTATTTTAAATTTATCAAGAATCAAAAAATGCATCAAGCCATTAGGCACCGTGGGAAGTCAGATGTATTATTCTTCCAAGGTACCCTTATTTGCAAGGCCATCCGCAAGACAGTTCCCTTCCCTATACATGTGTGTGACAAAGTAGTTTATATTGGAAAGTTTTTCCAGGCAGTTGACCCATTTACTGGTTAATTTCTGTGAGAGATGATATTGATTCGTCCAATTCTCTTGAACAAGCACTACTGAATCACACTCGAACCAAATATTGTTCCAATGATTCTGATAGACCATATCAACCACTCTAATTAGCACCATCATTTCAGCTTCCAATGCAGTGGCCTGTCCAAAGGGGCCATAACATCACTCCACCGTGTCCCCCTGAGAGTCCCTGAAAATAATCCCAAAACTTGACTGTCCCGGATTCCCCCTGGAGTCCCCATACTTATTGCATTTTATCCATCCCTTAAATGGGGGGGGGGGACAAGAAACCTTCATTATTACCCTTGTCTTAGGGGAAGACCCTACGACCAGCAATCTTCTTTGAATCAGGAGGTCTATCATGGAATTGCAGCAATGGTCACTAACCCACTCACTGGCCACTCTGATTGCCACTGCAATATCTGCCAGCACAGAGGATTCATGGTATTTCTCCCTTTAATGCACAATGTTGTTTTGATCTTTTCAAATATAGTGAATCACATTAGTGCAAGTGTCTTGAAGAAGAGTTCTGCGTTTCTTGGATTGCTGTACATTAAAGAACATCTGCAAGAAATCCAGAACCGAGGAAGCACTGGGAGGATGAAGCTCGAATGTGTTGAGCACATATTTCCAAAGTTAAGAAGCAGTATTACATGACATAAATAAACGATCAACATCTTCGCGATGCTGATGACAAAGAGAACATCTCGAACAAAGATAAAGCCCCTTCCTTTGGAAAGCTTCATCCACTGGAATTCTGTTGTGAAAAAGCCTCCAAAACAGCATAAATCGAGATGGAAGAAGCCATGTTTTGTTCAAATCACTAATCCATTTTTCCTCTCCTGACATTAGATGCTTATAAAAATATTTTGAATATAGCACACCATTCGACGTGCCCTCCCATAACAGTATGTCCTCTTGATTAATAAAATCATAGTCATTGATAATAGATGTAACCTCTTGTGGAAGGTCCTCAACATGCTCAATATGATTTTTTATGGAAACATTGCGCTCAATATGTTGTTCCTCAGCATTGATATTCTCAATAAGTGGGCTGTCAGTCCATTTGTCAGTCCAAAATTGAAGTGAAGAATTTATGCTGACCACCCAATCAGAACGCTGCATTATAATGTGAAAAAAATGAACGCAATCCAGGCCAAATCAAAGAGTCAAGATATCTTTGTTTCCCTGTAACGAGTCTTGAAAAAATTCTGTTTTTTAAATAGTCCTGAGAAGCAGATTTTTTATGAACCAGGTGCCAAAGAAATTTGGCCTGCAATGCTTGGTTGAAGCAGAAAATATTCTTGATACCCATCCCTCCTTGTCTGATATGCATGCATAATTTCATCCATTTTACAGTGATAAGTTTTCTTTCTGACACATTTCCATAGAAAGAGACTTTCCCTTCCAAGAAGAAAGACCTTTTCTCACTTTAGTAAGGACCTAAAAGAAGTATGATGCTCTTGGTTTTCCCCAAAAATTAGAACTCCAAGATATAAAAATGGGAGAGATCCCTCCCTAAGTACAAACATGTTGACGAATTGATTCTTCTGAGAAACTAAAAACCTTTTGCCAATAAAGATGAAGGACTTTCCCCAATTAATCTCTTTTACAGAGACACTCTCATAATGCTGGAGAGATCGCTTAATATTATTTATGTTTCTCCTATCACCCTCCGTGAAAACCACAATATCATCAGAAAAAAATAGGTGAGAGGGGGCAGAAATACCTATATATTCTCTTAATGTGATGAGCTCTCCCTTTTCCACCATATCAGTGAGGAGTCTGCTCAGATAATCTTCAGCAAGTGAAAAAATAATGGTAGAGAGGGGATCTACCTATCGTATGCCCCTCAAACAAGTGAAGTAACCCTCTGGCGACCCATTGATCAAAATGGAAATTCGTGCCGACTCCATCAGATTTACAATCCATTGAACAAACACCACACTAAAGCCAATTCTATAAAGAACTTGCTTAATGAAGCCCCAGTCCATCATATCAAAATCCTTTCGAATTTCAAGCTTCAAAGCCACATTTACTCCCCTCAATGTCTTCATGAGAATATTAAAGAACTACAAATCAGTGAGCAAGAAATCTTGTATATTCCTGCCTTTTACAAAACCAAACTGGTTCCATGAGATGATTTTATCACTAATACGACTAAGCCTATTGGCTATAATCTTTGTGATGATCTTATGAATTGTGTTAACCAGTGCAACTGGTCTGAACTGTTCAATTTTTCTTTCATTCTCCACCTTAGGGATGAGAGCAATGAATTGGGCGTTACATCCTAAAGGTAGTGACCCACCTTTAAAGAAGAACTGAACAAGTGCACACACCTCATTTTTAATAATCTCCCAATAGGCTTGAAAGATGAAATTGGTGAAGCCATAAGGTCCAAGAGAGATATCTTTTTTGAGACCAAACACTGCCTCTTTGAATTCGAAATCCATTGGAAGTGAAGTAAGAAATCTGTTATCCTCCTCAGTAATTAGACTAGGGATAATGTTGTCTCGAACTTTTTCATTCCGAGTTGCACCATTGAAGAGATCTTTATAGAAAAAAAAATATGACTTGTAAGATCCTTCCTGGTCTCCAGAATTCTATCACCTTCCTTAATAAGAGAAAGGGGTCTATTCACTCTTATGACCCTTTGTAAAGCATTGAAGAACTTGGTATTCCTATCCCCCTCATTGATACACATAACTTTGATGATATCATTGTGAATGTTGTCCCCGATTCTTACCAGATTTTTCAGATTGATTGACAGTTCAGCCTCCGGTTGCAAGTCACCCAAAAAATTAGATTTAGTATTCATTTTCTGTATGTTATGAAACTGACATTTATGCGCCTCAATTTCAGCATCCATAGAACTGAAATTGGATTTACTCCACTCCCTCATCTTAATCTTAATCATTATGAATTTTGAGATGCATGAAAATTGACTTCCCTGACTGGTTGAAAAATTACACATCTCTCCAATAAGTTTTGAGCATTATGGCATTAAGACCCATGCACTATTGAATCTGAAGGGGAGTAGCTATCCTATCTCACTTTCAAGTAGACTAACCAGGAGAGGATGATGATCAGAATTTAATTTGGCAATAATGACACACGTTGATGACTTTTAAGCACCAAGAAAAGCATGATTCACAAATCCCGATCAATCCTGCTAGCCCTCATACCAATGATATAGTTCCTGTACCAGGTAAACCTAGCACCAATAAGATTAATTTCCACCAGGCTGATTCTCTCGATGCATTCTCTGAACTCTCTTATAGAAGTTTTATTTGTAGTCGGGCCTATTTTCTCATTCGCGTGTAGTATGGAATTATAATAACCCATAATAATCCAAGAGTCTGATAGACTGCTCTCCATATTTTGAAGCTTCTCCAACAATAATCTCCTCTCCACATAATAGTTGGAGCCATAAATTAAATAGTAGAATAGTTTCTTTCCACTATATTTCAAGATGAAAGTGATAATTTGATTTTCCTCATCAACAATCCTCAGAGAGTCCTCCCTACGATGTGTAAGTAACCAAATTCTATCAGGATTTGAAACAGCCTGGGTAGTACCTAAAAGACTGTATCCTCTACTGCTGAACAGATTTCCCAAATTTTTAGAATTAATATTGGGCTCAGAAATTATAATTACATCAGGATTATACCTTCCAATGAGTATCCCGATGGAACCTTCATTTTCCAGGTTGTCTATGCCCTGATAGTTCCATAAGAGGAATTTCATTTTGATGTTGTTATAGAGGTCATCCATCCTTGTTTCCCAAGTAACGTTGATGATCTTCTGGGTGTTTCATCCTGATTCATATTTTCATCCACGCCCTCCTTTCTGTTCTCCCTGTCAGGCCTAGCCTAAGAATCCTCTTGCAGATCCTGCATCCTAAATTTTTCAGGTTCATCATTGCGGGAGTTGTCCCTCCATGAATGTTCCCATTCTTCCCCCACCTCAATCTGAGAAATGTTGGAATTAATCACTACTTGGAACTCAAGTAATCCCATCATCCCATCAATTTATGAGTCAATTAGTTTGAAAACAAAGTCCACAGTTTGATAAATATACACTGTATCCACCACCTTAAAAGAATCTTCCTGCATCTGCTCATTGATGTCAACCCAGGTATTGTCCTCGACTACATTGTCTGACTTGATAAGCCTCTCATTTCATGTATTTTGAGTATTATCTTCTTCAACCATGTTATCCCATGAAGGTATAGTCTCAATTGCTTTGTATCAATTCCCTTCCAAATCATGAGCCTTTCCCTTATCCTTTTCTTCCTTCTCTCCTCTCTTGCTTTGCGGGACTTCCTTCTAGACCAGAGCAACTGGCATTGGATTTACTAGTTTCTTGACAACATGACATGATTGGAAGTCATGCCCAACCATTTTACAATGCTTGTATAATTGAGGAAAACTCTCAAATTCATAACTAATCTCCAACTGGTGATCCCTAACATCAAGAAAAATGTGATCCGTTGGCTGCTGCTCCATATTGATTTCAACCAAGATACACGCATAGGGGCCAAGATCACCATTTAAGGAATGATGATTAATTTTCAGAGGGGTACCAATGTTTGAAACAAGGTCATTCAAAATATTTGGATGCCAATAAACTAATGAAAATCTATAGATTTTCTTCCAGACCTACGCCATAGAAATATTTTGCTTTAATGGATTGAAATTTGCATCCCATTCCGCCAGCCTCAAGAAGCCCGACTTGAAGTTAAGGTTTCCCATTATCCAAACGGAATCCATAACTTATTTCCATTCAAGAATAATGTGATAATAACCCTTACCTATTGGTATAATCTGCCACCGAGAAAAATCTCAGCAATGTGTAATCCTTAGCTTCAGATCAGAAATCAACCAGGGTTTCATACCTTTTTCATATGATGTTCGGCCAAGCACTAAGAAGCGGCAGAGCTCCATTGTTTGCTGGAGAGTGATTTTGTCCACCACCACCAAGATTAAACCATCCCCAGCCCGCATAATCACTTTTTCATTCATGGAAGAAGCTGTAATATTTTATTCCCCTACAAGAACTTCTGCGAAGGATAGAGTCCTTCGCTATTGCGAGGAGAAGTTGTTCTTGCGGCCAAGTGTTTGTTTAAATGTATCATTATCTTTCAAAAATTGTTTATAATGTTTAGAGGCTGTTTTAGGGTATTTTGAACATGGTTCATCATCTTTAATATATTTATAGAATTCAGTAGGTATTTTTATTCCTTTTCAAATGCTTAAAATGAATTGTGTTGTCATATAGTGGATTCCATGTGTTTCGTAAATTTCCCAGTTGGCTTTTATGTGTTAAGTGTGATTTGAAATGATTTTTTGGGATTTATAAATTCATGGGAAGAATGAAAAATGCAATTTTTGGGTCCTTCAATGTCTTTCCAATGTGTTTTTTGTTGTACAAAAAAATGGGTTTTTGGCTTATAACATGTTTTGGACCGAGTTGTTGGAAAATGGCCCATTTGGAATCCTTTTAAAAATGGTTGTGCTTGGGATGTGTAACCTAAATGTTTTAATGGATTTATGAAAGTGTTTTTCCACTATAATTGGTGTGTATAAAACTCTTTATTAAAAGTGAAATTTGTACCTCTCTAAAAGGTTAGTTTTGAGAAATGCTTAAAGGCCCATTTGGAAACCTTATGAAAAATGGTGAAATTGTTTATTATGAAAACCTCTAGTGGATTTTTCTCATTCCATGATTATAGGTATATAATGGATGTGATTTGCTTATTGATTAATCATTGTGATCTATTATGAGAGTTACTAAGGTTGTACTCTTTATGTTCCTTTTAATTAATGGCCTAAGATCAGTCCTTAGAGTGACTTAGTGTGATGTCTATTGTGAATTATTACTATATATATATTGCGATTGGATTCTTGGACAACATTAGTTGGCTAAACACAATCAGATACTTGATAGATGTGAACCTGGATTATTGATAGAATATTCTATGAATTATTTTTATACTATTTGGTTATGGTACTGACCAATGGCCTATAGTAGGTGGATATATTGGTTTTATTTTTAAGGTATTTTTCCCTCGGCCAACATGAGAAAGGATAACTGAGCATATTGAGTAGTTTGATTTAATTGTGTGTGACATTTCAATGGGGATGCAGTCTCCTGTATTTTTTCCTTTCATATTATTCTTGATCTCCTAGGTCCACCCAAGTAGATTTGGATTTCAGTTTCTTGTAGTGATGAATGTGATGCTTGTACGCACATTTACATTGCCCATTTTGTGTGATTACTATCAGGACTTCTTGTGTATTGTTTTTATTGGAAAGTGGTGGGTTGGTTTTGATAAGGATTATGAAAATGGTGTTCAAATGAAAGTGTTTTATCCTCTTGTAAAATTATAAAAATGTAAACATCACTTTCCTTTTGAAAATTCTATTGGAACACCAGTTGAACGAATCTAGTTTTGGAAATGAATAAGGGAAATGGGTTGTACTTTCTTTTGAGTAATCATGTAGAAAACCCTTATTTTATATATTTTAGTTAAAAATTTAAATTTATGTTTCTTATATTTTAAATAATTTGGATTGGGAATAGATTATCGGTCTAGCGTTCTGAGTTTTAATACTCACACCTATAGTTCTTTTTGTTTTTATCCCTTGTGCATGTTACAACTTGAGTTCGATCGCCTTTAGCATCGTGTGATCATTGTGTTGGAGAGTGACCAGAGGGGTCACATGGAGTTAGTTGATCATCATGTCTTGTTGGCTTAGTTTGTTTTTATCCCTTGTGCATGTTACAACTTGAGTTCGATCGCCTTGAGCATCGTGTGATCATTGTGTTGGAGAGTGACCAGCGGGGTCACATGGAGTTAGTTGATCATCATGTCTTGTTGGATTAGTTGTATCATTCAATTTTACTTCATGTTTGGTTATATTCATGGTGATTAGTTTAGTTTTTAGAAATGTGTATTGGGATATCCATTTCTTTCTGATGTTTGTTTAATTGTTTATATTTGAGTGAAATCATTCCCTTGTCATATCTAATGATGACCGAAACTAGTTTCCCACCCATAGGGATTAGAAACGCCCTTTGGACCATGCCATAGATCAGTTTGGGTGCCCAATTCGGGGTCGATCCATCCTGGTTCATGACAATAATTATTTTTTCATCACTAGAATTATTATGATTCTTATTAAAATGGTCATCATGATATTCTAAGGAAATTATATAATATAAAGAGGCGATAAGATAAAACTCTACACAAGTGTCAACATATCAAATAAGCTCAAACATATTGAAATTATAACAATAATATAACTAAAATTTAAAGGAAATAAATAATGAAAATAGTTTTATATTTAATATGACATTATGATGATAAGAGAAAACTTGGGTATTATGAATAACGTTTTTTGTTTTTACGCCATGACAACATATATAAGGGGTAAGATTTCTATAATTTACTTTTCTATGTTATCTTATGAAACTAGACAATGTATTGGGGGATGAATCATCAAAATACCCACTTATCATATACTTTGTTATAAAAACAAATATTTATATTGATAATTTTAATTATAAATAATTAAAATATTGTTCAACAAATAATAAAAAATAGTGGTAACCCATATTTTATTAAATTATTTTCAATTCAACTAAACTATTTTGTAATCAAATTAAAGGATTTTAATAATTATCAGAATACCCCTTAATTTTATATAAAACATGGTATTAAAAATTTCAATAGGATTACCCTTTAATAAAATGGGGAATATGGTATACATTAAAAAGGGTTCATGATAGAAGTATACCGTGTCAATGGGTAGTATTTTAAAGGTTCATATGAAGAGTTTTCAAGGTAGTAAAATAAAATATTCCCTAAAAATAAAAAAAAATTCATAATATATCTAATAACATTTTAATTTATAATAATTCTTCAAATAAGTATTCATATCTTGAAAATTCAGACACCATAGGTTTTATTTTCAGTATTAAGTGTATTCTCGATGATCTTGGTAAAAGATGAATTGGATATACATATCAGCATATTTTATCTGAAAATTCATCTTATATTTTATATATAACACTACTATAAATCATACCTATACCGATGCATCTATACCAACCGTTTGTAAAAATGGTTGGTATAGGTCCCCTTTCCCGACAGTTTTTCCAAACTATCGGGAAAAGTCCACTTTGGGACCACTATTCCAAATAGTTTGAAAAAACTTTTGGTAAAGGGTATGGATTTCCCCACTTTTCCCAACAGTTTGCAAAAACCATTGGTAAAGGTTATGGATTTCCCAACAGTTTTGCTAAACCATTGGGAAAATCTCACATTGAGACCACTTTTCCCAATGGTTTTGAAAAACCATTGGTAAAGGGTATGGATTTACGAACAGTTTTTCCAAACCGATGGGAAAAGCCCACTTTGGGACCAATTTTCCTAGAGGTTTGGCAAAACCGTTGGAAAATGTTATGGATTTTCCAACGGTTTTCCGAAACCATTGGGAAAATCCCACTTTTGGACCACTTTTCCCAACAGTTTGGAAAACCATT
The DNA here is from genome assembly GCA_963277665.1 of Viscum album. NCBI lineage: Eukaryota > Viridiplantae > Streptophyta > Magnoliopsida > Santalales > Viscaceae > Viscum > Viscum album. The sequence goes on from OY728135.1 coordinate 1,762,031,057, forward strand.
GGGAAAAGTCCACTTTGTGTCTACTTTTCCCAGCGGTTTGGTAAAACCGTTGGGAAAGGATGGGTACCTATCCAAACTGTTCTAAAAACCAATAGAATAGGCCTATCCCAATGGGTTTTAGAACCATTTGGATAAGTACCCTTATTTTTTATGAATTATTTTTTAAATATCATCAAATAAATCAATATATAAAATATATATATATATATATATAATATATATATTTATCCAAATATATTCATAAAGGTAATTGTAGGATATTGGTGAAGTCTTTGATAGATAACCTACAAGTTGTGGGTTCAAACCTCTACTATAACATTTTTTTTATTTACCTATACCAAGGGTTTGGGTAGCCGTTCGGTGATTTGGTTTGGGGAGAGAGCTATCCCAAAGGTTTGAAAACCGTTGGGATAGGTCTTTCCTAATTGTTTCCCCAAACCATTGGGATAGATATATCCCTATGCCAAATCACCCAATGGCTTTCCAAACTATTGGTATAGGCTATACCAACGGTTTGGGGACCTATACCAACGGTTCCAAACCATTGGTATTTTTAATTTTTCCATTATCGTAATTTATACAGTAGTATACAAAAAATTGGAAGAAATAGTTATGAATATAATGGGTAAATTAAGAGTAAATGTTAATAAAATAAAATTAATTTCCTGAGAAATAAAATATATAAGGGAGAGAAACTCAATACATTTATTTTCATCATATTTTCAAAGAATACACTTTAGTATATCTAATGTTAACCAAATTAGTGATATATATAATATAAGGATATATTAAATTTTATATCTATGATAATTCAAATATTTTTTTGAGGATAATGCGATGGATATGTAGTTATTTATTAGTAAATAAGGGTAATATGTTTACATAGAAAACATTTTTTCCCAAATACATTTAATAATAATTAATCTTTTGACTAGGAATAATGTAGTAATATTATGAGATAAATTATATTATTCTTATATGATAAATTATTTACATTAGTTAAATTATTTACCTCATCGAACAATTTTCTATTATTTTAAAATTTTAAATATTTTTAGGTTATGTATGTTAACAAGGGAATCATAAAATACATTGAATAACTTATATTTTACTAAAGAATAAATAATATAAAATTTCATGGAGTTTAGAATACATTTGAATGTTTTTTCTTAACTAATAAAAAACCTCATCACGGTTGAGTATATTATGTGTTTGTTTTATCCCATATTCTGGAAAAATAGATCAAGTTCAATTGGTTGTTACTGGAGAAGTGTTCGATGAGAATACTATACATCATGTATAAAAACCATGTGGTAGTTTGTAATTTTTTTCTTGATTGAGGATGAAAAACATGAAAAATTAGGGAATTCTATCAACTATTTAAGTAATTTTGATAGAGGAATGAAACCATGACATTGTTGAAGGTATAGTGTTGAATGTGGTTATAGAAAATTATTTTTTAAATAATGAGAAGTAATTAGTCACCATGAGGAATAAAACTGTGTAATTGTTTAGATTATTATACGAGGTTATATAATACCATGTCATTGTTCATACCTTGGTTTATGATAATTTTTTTTGGAAATACTTATAATGCTCCAGCCTTAAAACCATACTTAATCTTGAGTTATTACAAGATTACACATTGAGGATCTTTTCAGGTTTAGAGTTTTAGAGAATTAGATCATAAAACTTGCATTTTATTCCACATATAAACAAAGTGGTTACATAAAGATAGTATTCTTCATTCCCATCAATGGACACATATTTAAAATAAAACAAGGATTCTTTCTTAACACTTCCTTGACACTATCATCATATCATGTACCTTTCCCTTGACCTGTGAAAAACATTTCAAAAAAACTTGGGATGGGCATAAAAAGATCAGTAAGGGATATAAAAATATGGAAAGGAAACATGGGTACACATATACATAATAATGAGATCATACTTTACCCATAAAACATAATCACTTTATCATACCTCATCAAATCATGAATAAATCATAGAAATCATAAGACATAAAGGTAACTTGAGGCATTCATAACATTCTTATGTAGGGAGTAACCCTCTTGGTTACGTTTGGAATACCCATCACAGTATATTCCCTAAATATCTTCAGAGAAACCTTAACATTACACTCCTCTGCGTTACCCAATGCATTGGAGAGCTATATCGGGCTCACCCGCCCTTAGTTTATCACGGAACCACCCGTCTTCATAATAATGCCCAAGAACCTCAACATAATCGTATCACATAAAACATGCATAAAGGAAACATAACATTTCCACCTTTCAATCACAAGATATCAATACGACACATTGATATAAAAACATTATGAAAACCATTTTCAATACCAAAATAAAAGAAAAGTAAAACATGGTATTTATTTTATTTTTAAAAAGAAGGTATGGCTTGTAGAGGAAGCTGGAACTCAAATAACGGTCATGACGGCAGAGAATTAGATCATAAAACATGCATTACATTCCACATTTAAACAAAGTGGTTACATAAAAGATAGTATTCATTTTTCCCATCAATGGAAACATATTTAAAATAAAACATCGATTCTTTCTTGACACTTCCTTGACACTATCATTATATCATGTACCTTTCCCTTGACCTGTGAAAAACATTTCAAAAACTTGGGATGAGCATAAAAAGCTCAGTAAGGGATATAAAAATATGGAAAGGAAACATGGGTACATATATAAATAAGAATGAAATCATACTTTACCCATAAAACATAAGCACTTTAACATACCTCATCCAATCATGAATAAATCATAGAAATCATAAGACATAAAGGTAACTTGAGGCATTCATTACATTCTTACGTAGGGAGTAACCCTCTTGGTTATGTTTGGAATACCCATCACAGTATATTCCCTAAATCTCTTCGGATAAACCTTAACGTTTCACTCCTTCGCGTTACCCAATGCATTGGAGAGTTATATTAGGCTCACCCACCCTTATTTTATCATGGACCCACCCATCTTCATAATAATGCCCAAGAACCTCAACATAATCGTATCACATAAAACATGCATAAAGGAAACATAACATTTCCACCTTTAAATCACAATATATTAATACAAAACATTGATATAAAAACATTATGAAAAACATTCTCAATACCAAAATAAAAGAAAAGTAAAACATGATATTTATTTTTCTTTAAAAAAAAGGTATGGCTTGTAGAGGAAGGCGAAACTCAAATAATGGTCACAGCGGCAGAGAAGTCGTTGTCGCCGCATACGTAAGACAAAAACATTCCCTTTTGTCATTTAGTAAACTCTTCGTATAAAAAAGATTCCTTTTGAATAAATGTAAAAGTCAAAGGGGTTTATACACCGTATAAAAGAAAGTTGTGTATAAAATAAAATATGCCTCAATGAAAGGAGATTGAGACGAAGTCCCATACCTCGGGTCTGACTTGACTCGGTCATTCTTTAATCTCCTGAATAATAAACATGAGTTAATTTCTACTTGTTTAAGAACCTTTTTCAAGTTCATTATTCCCTTTATATCACTTACTTCCATGTCATGAACACTATGTAATTATTTAAGTTAATAACGGTCGTTTTAACGATCATTGGTACTTGAGTAAAAAATAATCCCTTTATAATTACAATTTGTTCATGTATCCATTATATCTAGAATGGTATTCATGATTTGGATATTATATATGTCATATATATCCAGTACATGCATGCATTTATAATATTACATAATCATTTAGAGGTAAGAAATGAAATGCACCGTTCATGGAGACGGTAAGCCGTACGTACGCATGAACAGTAATTTCATTTCTATTTAGTATTTTATAGAATGGAATCATAATTATATAAAGGTATATTATAATTACAGTATAATATCATATATAATATCATAGTTCCATCCTTTATACGTACCACATATGGTATTTAACGAATCAAATCACTTTGAGGGGGCGGTAGTCCGCCCTTCCTTAAATGAAGATATCACGTTTACCCATAATGGAAACCATAAAGGTATGCCCAAAATGAAAAATACAGAAGCTTAAGGAAAACATAAACATATTATATATCATATATAAATATAGTTTCATCTTATTGTCCACCTTTGAAGGTGTCAAAAGAATGTTGAACAATCATCGTTTTGGGAGGCATAAATTCACCATCCACGGAAACCGTATGTTCTTTAACCATTATATGTAGGTGTGTGTAAATTTATCTTGAATCCTTCATATCACAACATCCTTGTATATTAAAGATACTGTATTTGTTACAAAAGAAATAAATAGAAAGAGTTTAGGGGGTTGGAGAAGCAAAATAAAACAAAAGGACTCAAGTGAAGACATTACATTAAAATCGGGTAACTCCCTTTGGTTTGAGCTCAAAGGATTCCTTGGGAAGTATTCTGCCCAAAGTGAGGCTTCAAGGAGTAATATAGGGATATGGAGAGACACAATGGGTAGGGTTTGGCCGAGCCAAAGGCTTTGGGAGTGTGGGTAAGGAGATAGAGGTGGGGGCCTTTTATAAAAGGAGAGGAGGGTCACTCTTGGAACGTAAAGAAATATTACTTTATTTGAAAATGAGTTTCGGATTTAAATGGTCCAAAATTGATATAATTCGAAGCTAAGGTGATAAGGATTAGAAATACACCCATCCAATAGGTTTTGGACATGTTTAGGTCATATATTTTACATTATCTTTTCATTTTATTTAAATCCTTTATTAATGAGGTAATCGCTACATCATTATGATGTCATAAATAAATTTTTTTTATATAATGTCAAAAAATTATAAAAAACTACTATGATGTAGGAACTATTTTTAGCTTTCCAATGAATATTTATATTCAAAATCCTGACTTGTATAACCCCATTTAAAAATTGGTTTCGTAAAACATATTATGTTTGTGTCATTTTTACTTTTACATTAAATAAAAAGTTATTTATGTCATTTCCCAAAAAAGTGGCTCCATGGGGTACCCAAGTTGACCCATAGCTTTTATTGGTCGTCCATGACACATCCAATATGGTTAGGACATGTTTCTAGGTCATTTCATATTATTAAAGCATTATTTTTACCTTAAACTACACTAATTACAACTAATCGCGATTAAAAACTTAATAAGTTACTATTCACCAAAAAAATTATTTTAATACCATTGAACCAAATTTTACTTCTTAATGACAAAAATGTATGTCATATTTTTGAAATTCAAAATACAATGATGGCAAAATTTCATTTAAATGGAAAATCAGTTTTTATAAGTACCACTTAGTGGTTTCACTATTCATCAAAAATTAAAGTTTTTTAGAAAATTACCAAAACCTCACCCTAAGCTATATTTGATATTCCGAATTCAAAAATGAAGTTCATTTTACAAAATTCAAAACATATAAGTCACATTAATTAATTTAATAATTAATTCCCGTTTTCAGAGCAAATAGCGTGTTTTTATGAAACAATAAGTATCAAAAGATTGACACTAGTTTAAGTCTGATTTCAAAGTGAAATTGATTCCAATGACCACCATTGGATTAAATGGTAAAAATATATTCTAATTTCACTTCAAAACCAATTCAAAATATTATCTAATCCTATAAATAAATTAGATTAAAAAGCAGTTTTGATGTAAAATGCAGTATTTTTCACTATTAATTAAAAAATGAACTTTGTCAGAAAAATACCAAAAATTCACACAAAGTAAATTTTGATGTCACAATCATAAATAATAAGTTTATTTTGACAAAAATAGTTTATAAAATTTTCAAAATATAGATTCAAAAATGGTTTTCCATCAAAAGGCAGTAAAATAATCTTTTAAAAATATTAGTGTATTCCATGCTTAAGATTGGATTTATTTTCATTTTAAGCCTCTAAAACACTATCTAGTTCATTAATAGACATAGATAAAAATATCTATTATTCATTACTTACTTGGGATGTTACATCCTTCCCCCCTTTAGAAAATTGTGTCCCCGCAATTTATTTACTTATCGAATAAATGGGGGTACTTATCCCTCATTGCATTTTCAGATTCTCATGTTGCCTCTTCAATCATGTGGTTTTTCCACAAAACCTTTACCTGGTGAATCACCTTATTCCGTAACACATGCTCCCTGTGGTCAAGAATCTGGACCAGTTGTTCCTCATAAGATAGGTTCTCTTCCAGCTGAACTACCACTGGACTCAAAACATGAGATGGATCTGGCATATACTTTCTCAACATCGAAACGTGAAAAACATTGTGTACCTGAGACAAACTCAGAGGTAAAGCCACTCGGTAAGCAACTGATCTAACTTTCTCCCGAATTTCATATGGTCCAATGAACCTTGGACTCAGATTTCCTTTCTTACCAAATATCATCACACTTTTCCAAGGAGAAACCTTGAGAAAAACATGATCACCTACCTCAAAAGATAGATCCTTCCTCCTGTTGTCTGCATAACTCTACTACCTGCTCTGAGCTGTTCTCATGTGCTTCTGAATCAGGTGAACTTTTTTTGCCATCTCTTCTACCAATTCTGGTCCCATTAACTTCCTTTCACCCACTTCATCCCAGAAAGCTGGAGTTCGACACTGCTTCCCATATAACGCCTCAAATGGTTCCATCTGTATACTGGAATGAAAACTGTTATTATATGAAAATTCAACCAAGGAAAGATGTTGATACCAACTTCCCTAATAATCCATCGAACAAGAACATAGCATATCCTCCAAGGTCTGAATTGTTCGTTCTGACTGCCCATCTTATTGAGGATGAAATGCTGTACTAAAATTTAATTCAGTACCCAACGACTTCTGAAGGCCTTTCCAAAAGTTAGAAGTGAACTTGGGATCACGGTCAGATATAATGGAGAGAGGGACTCCATGTAACCTGACTACCTCTTTAAGATACAAATGGGAAAGTTGATCCAGGGAAAAAGTATCTCGTATAGTAGGGAAATGAGCAGACTTGGTCAAGCGATCAACAATAACCCAGATTGCATTATTACCTCGAGATGTCTTCGGTAATCCCACAACAAAGTCCATGGATATATTCTCCCATTTCCACTCTAGCACTGGTAGAGGCTGAAGCATCCCTTTAGGTAACTGTCGCTCTGCATTAACCTGTTGACAAGTCAAACACTTCACAATAAAGTCAGCAATATCTCTTTTTTATTCCATCCCACCAGTAATACTCCCGCAGATCTCTATACATCTTAGTACTACCTGGATGAACTGAAAACGGAGAACTATGAGCTTCACATAACAACTCTCTCTTCAACTGTGAATCACAAGACACACACAATCTCTTCCCAAATCTCAAAACACAATCATTATCAATGTTGAATTCAGGCAACATACCTTTCTGAACCAGCTCTACCTTTTTCTGCAACTCACTGTCTTTCTTCTGTGCATGCTTGATTCTATCTGATAGAGATGATCTCACTGATACCTGAAACAAAACCGAAGAACTTCCTGCACCAAAAACTTCTATGCCAAAGTTCATCAAATCCCTAACCAAAGGATCACGTTCCAAACACAACATTGCTAATGAAGCATTACTTTTTCGACTCAAAGCATCAACCACTTTATTTGCTTTTCCCAGATGGAAATGAATTATAAAATCACAATCCTTGATTAATTCTAGCCATCTCCTTTGTCTCATGTTCAATTCTTTCTGAGTGAATATATACTTTAAACTTTTTTGATTGGTATATATTTCACACTTTACTCCATACAAATGTTGCCTCCAAAATTTTAAAGCGAAAACAACAGCAGCTAATTCCAAATCATGTGTAGGGTAATTTACCTCATGAGTTTTCAACTGTCGTGAAGCATAAGAAATTACCTGATCATTCTACATTAGGACACAACCAAGTCCTTTCAATGAAGCATCACTGTAGATAACAAACTCACCATTCTTGGAAGGTAGTGCCAAAACTGGAGCATTCACCAATCTTCTTTTCAATTCCTGAAAACAATCATCACATTCTTTTGTCCAGATAAACTTAATACCCTTCCGAGTTAGCTTAGTAATTGGACTAGATAACCATGAAAAATTTCTAACAAACCTTCGGTAATAGCCTGCCAAACCAAGGAAGCTACGAATCTCAGTTACATTTGTGGGTCTTGGACATTCTTCCACAACTTTTGTTTTTGCAAGATCAAAAGTTATTCCATATTTAGAAACAATATGACCAAGGAAAGAAATTTGTTGCAACCAAAAATCACACTTTCTGAATTTTCCATACAATTTTTTTTCTTTTAAGGTTTTCAAGATAACCCTTAAATTTCTTTCATGCTCCTCTTTACTTTTAGAAAACACCAAAATATCATCAATGAAAACCACCACAAACTTATCCAAGAACTCATGGAAAATTCTATTCATTAAGTCCATGAATAAAGCAAGTGCATTGGTTAGACCAAAAGGCACTACTACAAATTCATAATGGCCATATCTTGTATGGAACGCGGTCTTCGGAATATCTGCCTCCTTTACCTTCAGCTGATGGTACCCCGATCTCAGGTCAATCTTTGAAAACAATTGAGCTCACTGGAGCTGATCAAACAAATCATCGATATGAGGCAAAGGATATTTGTTCTTAACAGCGATATTATTCAAGACTCTATAATCAATGCAAAGTCTCATAGAACCATCTTTCTTTTTAACAAATAAAACAGGAGCACCCCACGGTGATGTGATAGGTCGAATGAAACCTTTCTCTAATAAATCATGCAATTGATCCTTCAACTCTAAAAGTTCAATTTGTGCCATTAGATAAGGGGGTTTTGAAATTGGCTTAACATCAAGAACTAAGTCAACAGTAAACTCAACTTCCCGATCTGGTATTATTCCAGGAAACTCATCAGGAAAAACATCAGGATACTCATTTACCACTAGCAAATCATTAATCTGAACAGTTCCTTTATTTTCAACGATGTGTGCAAGGTAACATTCATTTCCATCTTTTACAAGTTTCTTGGCCTCTTGATAAGTTATCAACAGTAAGGGTTCATTATTGTACACAAATTGAAAGTCTTTCTGAAAAGAAACTTCTTTAGCTCTACAGTCAATCTTAGCATGGTAAATAGAGATCCAATCCATACCCAGGATAACATAAAACACTACTAGAGTTAGAACAATAAGGTTTGCAAGTAGGTTCTTTCCACAGATAAGGATAGGAAGATTCTTATAAATTCTTTTTTCCTTAACATTCCCCCCAGGTGTTTTTACCACAAGTTCAGGAGTCACTTCTTGAGATGGTATTCCCATTTTACTAGAAAAGGTTTCAGAGATGAAAGAATGTGTAGACCCCGAATCAAACAACACACTGGAATAATCTGAAAAAACAAACAAAGTACCTGATACAACTTCATTTGATGGCCCGACGTCTTCCAAAGTAGTTTCAAAAGATTTCACCACCCCTTTCTGCTTGTAGTCTAACTGATTCCCATCACTCAAGCTCTTTTTCAGACACTCGTTTTCATAGTGATCCATCTCTTTGCACTTATATCATTTCACTAACTGTAAATGAGATTTGGTCTTACCATCACCCTGATCTTTTTCAGTGCAATAACGAGCCTTATGTCCCATCTTACCACATCGGTAGCACTTTCCAGAATTCAGAAGACATTCCCCTGCTTGCCTTTTTCCACATTTATCACAAACTGGAAACTTAGTTTTCTTACCATCAGACTTTTTTGAATAATTCTTACCTTTCTCCTGCCACCTCGGTCTCTTCTTCTTTTGGTTGTTATAGAACACTTGGTCATCAGCAAACTCCATTTCCACCTTCTCAGCACATCGAAAAAGCTTTTCATAACTTTTAAACTCACGAGAAGCTAATGCCCTTCGATATTTTGGCTTTAATCCTGAGTAAAAACGATTGATTTTACTATCAAGGTCTCGGATAAAATTTGGAGCATACCTTGCCAATCGAGTGAACCTTTCTTCATAGGTAGCAACTGAGTCTTCCTCTTGCCTCAATTACAAGAATTTCTTTTCCATCCTAAGTCAAACAGCCTTAAGAAAATACTTCTCAAGAATCATACCTTTGAATTCATACCATTCGAGAGCATCAATCTCATCAGCGTCCCTGATATTTTTAACCATCGACCACCACTGATCTGCCTCACCCTCCAAACGGCAAATAGAAAGACTAACCTTTTGATTGTCTGAACACCCGATGACATATAAAATCTTCTCCAGTGCTTTAATCCACCCTTCAGCTAACACAGGGTCAGATGATCCTCTGAATGATGGGGGATGTTGCCTCATGAAATGTTCCACCACTGACATGTTCCTCTGCGGTTGATCTGGATGATCTCGTGCATGGATACCACCACCATTTATAGCCTGAGTCAACTGTGCCATCACTGCAACAAACTATTCAGTTCCAATTCCGACCAGCTCGGGATGCTGATTCGGAAGGTTATTTCCTTTTGTATGCCTTCCTAGCACTGGTTCCCTGTTTCCTCTACGGAAAACCATTCTGAACAAACATGTCTTAGATGAAGCAACATGGTAATCTTCAAATGCTATATCATTTCAAATTTTTTTTGGATAATCATTTAATAGAATTCTAACTCTTAAAGTTATCTAAACCGACCTTTGATACCAACTATAAGGCCCCAGCCTTAAACCTTACTTAATCTTGAGTTATTACAAGATTACACATTGAGGATCTTTTCGGGTTTAGAGTTTTAGAGAATTAGATCATAAAACTTGCATTACATTCCACATAAAAACAAAGTGGTTACATAAAGATAGTATTCTTCATTCCCATAAATGGACACATATTTAAAATAAAACAAGGATTCTTTCTTAACACTTCCTTGACACTATCATCATATCATGTACCTTTCCATTGACCTGTGAAAAACATTTCAAAAAAACTTGGGATGAGCATAAAAAGCCCAGTAAGGGATATAAAAATATGGAAAAGAAACATGGGTACACATATACATAAGAATGAGATCATACTTTACCCATAAAACATAAGCACTTTATCATACCTCATCAAATCATGAATAAATCATAGAAATCATAAGACATAAAGGTAACTTGAGGCATTCATAACATTCTTACGTAGGGAGTAACCCTCTTGGTTACGTTTGGAATACCCATCACAGTATATTCCCTAAATCTCTTCGGAGAAACCTTAACGATACACTCCTTCAGGTTACCCAATGCATTGGAGAGCTATATCAGGCTCACCCGCCCTTAGTTTATCACGGAACCACCCGTCTTCATAATAATGCCCAAGAAACTCAACATAATAGTATCACATAAAACATGCATAAAGGAAACATAAAATTTCCACCTTTCAATCACAAGATATCAATACAACACATTGATATAAAATCATTATGAAAACCATTTTCAATACCAAAATAAAAGAAAAGTAAAACATGGTATTTATTTTTCTTTTAAAAAGAAGGTATGGCTTGTAGAGGAAGCCGAAACTCAAATAACGGTCACGACGGCGAAGAAGTCGTTGTCGCCGCATATGTACGACAAAAACATTCCATTTTGTAGTTTAGTAAACGCTTCGTATAAAAAAGATTCCTTTTGAATAAACGTAAAAGTCAAAGGGTTTTATACACCATATAAAAAAAGTTGTGTATAAAATAAAATATGCCTCAATGAAAGGAGATTGAGACGAAGTCCCATACCTCAGGTCTGACTTAACTCGGTCGTTCTTTAATCTCCTGAATAATAAACATGAGTTAATTTCTACTTGTTTAAGAACATTTTTCAAGTTCATTATTCCTTTTATATCACTTACTTCCATGTCATGAACACTATGTAATTATTTAAGTTAATAACGGTCGTTTTAACGATAATTGGTACTTGAGTAAAAAATAATCCCTTTATAATTACAAGTTGTTCATGTATCCATTATATCCAGAATGGTATTCATGATGTAGATATTATATATGTCATATATATCCAGTACATTCATGCATTTAAAATATTACATAATCATTTGGAGGTAAGAAATGAAATGCACCGTTCATGGAGACGGTAAGCCGTACGTACGCATGAACGCTACTTTCATTTCTATTTAATATTTTATAGAATGGAATCATAATGATATAAAGGTATATTATAATTCTAGTATAATATCATATATAATATCATAGTTCCATCCTTTATACGTCCCACATATGGTATTTAACGAATCAGATCACTTTGAGGGGGCGGTAGTCCACACTTCCTTAAATGAAGATATCCCGTTTATCCATAATGGATACCATAAAGGTATGCCCAAAATGAAAAATACAGAAGCTTAAGGAAAACATAAAAATATTATATATCATATATAAATATAGTGTCATCTTAATGGCCACCTTTGAAGGTGTTAAAAGAATGTTGAACAATCATTGTTTCGGGAGGCATAAATTCACCATCCACGGAAACCGTATGTTCCTTAACCATTAGATGTAGGTGTGTGTAAGTGTAGCTTGAATACTTCTTATAAAAACATCCTAGTATATTGAATATACTGTAGTTGTTACAAAAGAAATAAATAAAAAGAGTTTAGGGGGTTGGAGAAGAAAAATAAAACAAAAGGACTCAAGTGAAGACATTACCTTAAAATCAGGTAACTCCCTTTTTTTTGAGCTCAAAGGCTTCCTTGGGAAGTATTCTGCCCAAAGTGAGGCTTCAAGGAGTAAGAGAGGTATGTGGAGAGACACAATGGGCAGGGGTTTGCCGAGCCAAAGGCTTTGGGAGTGTGGGTAAGGAGATAGAGGTGGGGGCCTTTTATAAAAGGAGAGGAGGGGTACTCTTGGAAAGTAAAGAAATATTACTTTATTTGAAAATGATTTTCGGATTTAAATGGTCCCAAATTGATATAATTCGAGGATAAGGTGATACGGGTTCGAAATCCACCCATCCAATAGGTTTTGTACATGTGTAGGTCATAGATTGTACATTATCTTTTCATTTTATTTAAATCCTTTATTAATGAGGTAATTGCTACATTATTATGATGTCATAAATACATTTATTTATATAATGTCAAAAAATTATAAAAAAAATACTATGATGTAGGAAATATTTTTAGATTTCCAATGAATATTTATAGTCAAAATTCTGACTTGTATAACCCCATTTAAATTTTTTTTTGTAAAACATATTATGTTTGTGTCATTTTTACTTTTACATTAAATAAAAAGTTATTTTTGTCATTTCCCAACCAAAGTGGCTCCATGGGGTCCCCAAGTTGACCCATGGATTTTCTTGGTCGGCCATGACACATAAAATAAGGTTAGGACATATGTCTAGGTCATTTCATATTATTAAAGCATTATTTTTACCTTAAACTACACTAATTACCACTAATCGTGATTAAAAACTTAATAAGTTACTATTCACCAAAAAAATTATTTTAATCCCATTGAACCACATTTTACTTCTTAATAACAACCATGTATGTCGGATTTTTGAAATTCAAAACACAATGATGGAAAAATTTCATCTAAACGGAAAATCAGTTTTTATAAGTACCACTTAGTGGTTTCACTATTCATCAAAAATTGAAGTTTTTCAGAAAATTACCAAAACTTCACCCTAAGATATATTTGATATTCTTAATTAAAAAATGAAGTTCATTTTACAAAATTAAAAATATATAAGTCACATTAATTAATTTAATAATTAATTCCCGCTGTCAGAGCAAATAGCGTGTTTTTATGAAACAATAAGTATCAAACGATTGACACTAGTTTAAGTCTGATTTCAAAGTGAAACTGATTCCAATGACCACCATTGGATTAAATGGTAAAAATATATTCTAATTTCACTTCAAAACCAATTCAAAATATAATCTATTCCTATAAATAAATTAGATTAAAAAGAAGTTTTGATGTAAAATGCAATATTTTTCACTATTCATTAAAAAATGAACATTGTCAGAAAAATAACAAAAATTCACACAAAGTAAATTTTGATGTCCCAATCATATATAATAAGTTTATTTTGACAAAAATAGTTTATAAAATTGTCAAAATATAGATTCAAAAATGGTTTTCCATCAAAATGCAGTAAAACAATCTTTTAAAAATATTAGTGTATTCTATGCTTAAGATTGGATTTATTTTCATTTTAAGCCTCTAAAACACTATCTAGTTCATTAATAGACATAGATAAAAATATCTATTATTCATTACTTACTTGGGATGTTACAATACTGGTTTTAGGTGTGAAGTTGGACATTTTTCCTAGATAATCCATTTGAATTATCATGGAAAAACTATTCTATGGTGAAATCGTGTAATGATTCAGGTAATATAGAATATTATAAAGTAGGAAACATAATAATTTTTAGTGATATGAAAACATTGAAATCATATTTTTTAAAGTAAAATAATTTACTAAACAATAGAGAGGGTTTTGAAAGCCATGTCATGTTCAATTGTATTTTTATATATTTTTCATATTTGCAGATCTCTTAAAATATAGAGTGATATGTAATTTTATAAGGGGAAATTTTCATAAATATTTTAAATGGATTTATAAAAATGTTTTGAGAAATATTAATAAAAAGAGTGAATATTTTATTTTTTAGAAGATATATAAATCTATTTAAGGATGTAAATAAAACTAAATATAAAGAGGGATGGTAATAAAAAAAATATTTTAATGAATAGGATTATCTATACTAACTATTCTATTTTTCCAAATAAGAATAAGGAGATCATAAAAATCATTAAAATTGAGGTCATTCCAATTCCAAAATAAGGTACAAACATATTTGTTTTTATTTTATTAAATATCAATGTTTTATCTTATTTTAGCAGTGTGTCATTCTTATGAAAGTGATTATTGGGATTATTAAGTTTGAATGTTTATAAACTTATAAGGATATAGAGTTTACTCTAAATCATGAACAAGTAGTTGTCATAGTGAATTTTTATATATTTTATCACAATATTGATTTTTTATAGGACATTGAATAATATGTGTGAAATAAGTAAAAATGCTTATTTCATGCACTTTTGTAATTTTAAATTCATTGAGAAATAGAGACATGTTCCTTCTAACTATATAAGAAACCATTATAGGGGTTATTTTTGAATTTAAATACCTCGATTTACCCCCTCCTAGGGTATCATAACTATATAGAAATGATAATTTTCATTTGATCTAATAAAACTCTTTTTATGGAGTTTTTTATCATTAATTGAAATGATAGAATGTTTGTACTACAATGAAATTATGATCATCTATTGACCTAACTTTACACTATGGTTCAATTAGATGAAACACTATTTTAAATCAATTGGAATCGGTATGTACATGGAAATATTAGATTGAATTATGATAAATATGGAAAGTGGAGCACCCCAGAAAACAATCACAATGAATCGATTTCGAACTAAAAAAAGACTCAATTGTATTGGAGGATTTTTTCGTAGTACGATTTGCATGAAGTTGAAATCATGTATTCTATCAAAGTACATATAGAATAAATTATTAAGTATCATAGAATGTGACATAAATGTGAACATTTACAAAAAATAATTACATTCTAATAAATATGAGGACTTGAGGACTCACTTAATTTAATTTTTTGATGCATTCTTTGGTCCTGTGAATGTGCCCATTAAGGACATGAGTGGAATTATAGAGACACTAAAATATGTTAATATTATAATGTTCATATTTGGATGGTTTACTAATTAACTAAACATAATTTTACTCTATATATGGACATATATAACGTCATAGATAATAATTATTTATAGGGAAATTGTATTTGTAACACATGGGTTTTGTGGTTTCATTGTTTTGTGAATAAAGAATGTAGTATTGATGTTTAAAGAGTGGTTTATTGTGTATTATTGATTAATTTGGATAAAAAAGCTTAAATTATCTTAAAAGTTACTTTTGACCACAAAAATAGATTTATAATGAGAATTTTGTACTAGATTTGATGTTTTGTGTGAATCCGAGTGAAATATAGAAGTTGAGAGAAGTTTTTATGGGTTGCATGGTCCATTAAATGGTCATATACTGGTCCCAAAGGCTGTGAAACAAGGTAATATATTGGTATAAATATATTTAAGGTTTTAAAATTGTATTATAAAGGTCATAGAGACTTTACACTACATGTTTGAGGAATATAGGTTTTACGGTCCCTATATAGTGCCCAAGTCCAAGAATGGTGACCGTGAAGTAAGATTTAAGTGACCAAAATCAACATTTTACACACAAAATGCCTAAAAAACTATTTATATCTCCTAAAATTCCTTCATAAAATTTTTGGGTGATATTTTTGATCCTCTAACCTCTCCTATATATCTTGAAGGTGTGGTTGTTTGATTGGATGATAGACAGTAGGTATACCTAGATCAACATCTATCTCTCATTTAATCTTGTTATCTCACTAAAATCAAGATATAATAATGTTAAATATTCAAATTTATTGCCATGTATTATTGATTATTGTTCTTATTGATTGGTATTTATAGAATTCATCCCTTTGGAGTGATATTTGGATCATAGTATGATAGAATTAATATGAATAACATGATAAAATAGGTAACACTACTCCCTTATTTTAATTGATTGATTTATTATGATTTTTAATTAATTAAAATTTATTGAGGATTATTTTTATTTAATTATTTATATATTGTAAATACATAAAAAACTTTGGTTTCAACATAACCGCTTTTCTTATAAAATTGGAGTTTTTAATTAACCAAGACTATTTTGGAAGAATTTTGGAAATTGAAAATAGTTATTTTTAATTTATATAGAAATAATGAATTCAGAAATTGAAAAATTAAATTTTCAATTAAAGTGAATTTTTTTCTCTATTTGAATATAGAGTTTTACCAAGTCATTAGACTTTTTATTTTGTAACTTAAATATTTTTTTTATTAGAAAAATTTATACACTTTAATGTCTTTTTTTTGTATTTTGATGTTTAATAATAAAATTTATGGGAGTTAGTGATGTTTGGGATATTTTTTTCATAAATATTAATTATCATTCATTGTTTTATTCTTGGATAAATGTTTAGTTTATCATGAAGAGAAATGGTGCAGTTGTTCCTAGATAATCAAGTACCTCTTACATTGTTAGTACACGTTTGGGTAAAACATATAGCTCCCTAGAGAAAATATGTGAGGTACCATTGAATATATGTCCCTTAAACATGTTTGGTATATATTTTGGAGAAAACATGTGTGCCACCATGAAAATATCCTAGATTTCTCCAATAGTTTTTATGTTTAGCACATGGTTCAGTAAACCGTATATCCAAACAACGCATATTGCACTAATTCTTAAAATTAAAAAATTACTGAATTTCCCTCATTGAATTAAAATGACATTTGGGGTTTATTTTCTCTCATTAAAATGATGAATCCTGATTATAACCTAAAGGGTAACTCCCAAATCCTCCCTCTTGTATTTTTGTCTTCTTCTTCAATTTGATGAGGATTCTAAAAATTTAGGCGATAACTTCTTTTTTTTGCAGCCTTTTTTCTCCTATTTATTCTTATTACTCTTCATGGGGCCATGTTGGCTAAACTGTAGGGTAAAATAATAATAAAAACATTTTTATTTTCTATTTCTATAGTACATAGATCATTTTTGGACCACTTCTTATTTTAATTGAATTTTTCTCACTATCGATGCTTGATTGAGATTCTTATTTCCATGTGATTTATTTCTCATAAAAAACCATGATGTGCATAAAATTTATAAATAAATTTTATCATCTAAAATTATTATTTTTTTATAAACTTTGATGAATGTATAAAATAGTTTTTATTTTTCGAATTTATCTATTTGAAATGAAAATGATTTCTTCATTGATTCAAACTCTTTTATTTACATAACTAATATTAATGTATATTAAATGTTCAGAAAAATTTCTGAGAGGTTTTTCTAATGTAAAATGGTTATTTAAAATAATATTTTAATGGTTATAATTATTTTACTCATTATGAACTATGATTTTATAGAAATATTTTTCATGTATTCCATGATTATTGTATTTAAATAACTTTATTTAATTTGTTATTATTTTAGTTTCATGTGATTGATGATCATTTATTTCTTAAATATGTACACTTATTCTTTTTTGTAAATATATATTAGGTTTTATTCAAGAATGAGTTTTTATTTTTTTCTAATAAGATTAAGAAATAAATATTTATTTGAAAAATGTATTTAAAATGAGTTTAAAGTGTTTGACTACTAGTTTAAAAATCAAAGGTCTTGTTGGCACCTTGTTTATAGAGTTTTTCATAAAATATGCTATGCCCTTGATTTGAACCCCATTGTTTTTATGTGTTGGCTATGTTGGTTTATGTTGATATATATAATTTATTAATGATTAAGGCTTATGTGAATGGTATGCATGTTCTTATTTCAAGGGGTGTATTTGGGTGTGATGAGGAGTTTTTATCTAATTTCTTTTACATGAGGTTTTTATTGATATGTAATTGGTTTATGATAAATGTTACAATAACCCTAACTAAAAACTTCATGGGATTATAGGAGATTAAGAAAAGAACTAGGAAAATAACCATTAGGACAAAAACACAATCTATATATCCTTGGATTACACCAAAAACAAATTAAACATTTTTATGACATGGATGATATGGTTTTGTTGCCATCATACGGGTGTAACAACATTGTTTGGACAATATGATGTACACTTTAGTGGCCCCCACATCGTTATAAATGACTCGGTTTTCTCAAAATAAATTATTTGGATCCTTAGAATACCTTAACATTATAATCCTCATAGATTCACTCATAATTCTTATTTTTGGATGTTTTTTACATTCTCTTAATATTATCCTTATTTAATTCAATGTTATTGATATTTAATTTTGATTATATTTCCTATCACTTGAGTAAATTATCTTGCTATTTACTTTAACTTTAAATGTGCTAATTTTTATGGGGTGGTTTATAGGTTCTTTTTATCCATGGGATTTATTATATGAACACTTTATGTTCCCATAATTTATTATGTTAGTTTTTTGGATTTAAAAAAAGTTATAAAATGTTTTTAGAAGTGAATTAGTTATGGTATAATATAAACTCAATATTAAATATTTCATGTGTTTTAAAGGTATTTCCATTATTTCTCTAAAAATGGGGTTTATCCTAAATTTTTTAAAACTCATCAATTTTTCTCCCAATAAGGCGAGTTTATTTTGAAAAGGATAAATAAGGGTTTTTAATATATTTTTTGGTTTAAATAGATGATGAAAATTATTATTTCTACAAATTTTATTTTAAACAGAAATTTATGGAATATTTTAGAAAATTAAATGAATGAACTATTTGGTGAAATCTAACTAGGAAAGTTTATCTCACAACCAACTTAAACTAATCAATGTTTATAGATTAAATGGCTTTTATTTTTCTAGGTTTAAGTTCCCAAGTAATTGATTCTTGTGTACTATTTCATTCAGGTTAATCTTAGAGTATATTTGATTTTGAGGTTGTATGGTGACCTTGGTTCATTAGGATATATTTTGATGGGTGTTTTGGGTTTGATTTGTTAATTTATACACTGTTTACATACTGTTTATTATAAATTTTGTTCATTTTTGGTTATTTTATTAAATCTTATCGTATTTATTTTATATTAAATTAATAGTTAAGTTATATTTTTTTTATTCTTTCGTTAATATTTATTTGGTTTGTTTTAAATTTATAACTTCTTATCCAATTTGAATGGATGTACAACTTATAGAATCCCCATGCTAGATTTCTAGGAAGAATATAATTGCATGTTTAATAATATTTAATGTTAGATACCAATCCTAAGTGTGTATTATTGATTCCTATACACTATCTTCTAGAACACAAGGAATTATAATTCACTTTAAGCCTTTCCAAAAATTGGATTGGGTAATGAGTTAAGGAATACTAAGTTTGTTGATGAAAAAAATGTATTAGTGTGCCCTTTTTATTTGGTTGGTTATCATAGATTAGATATTAGAATATTGAAACTGAAGAGGTAGGTGCAGAGAGAGTCTATCTAGATCATTTTCTTTTATATCCTCAAATTACCATGGGTATTTGGGTTATAAGTCATGAATTTGAAACTTTTTATTTTGTAAATTTGGTTTATTTTCACTGAGATTGATGGTGTCTAAAATTATATTGAGCATATGTGGGTTTTTAGAGATTTTTCATATTTTTTTGTGAATTATTTTGAGGAACTAGAGGCACATGATTAGCTAATAGAGTTTAAAAACTACATGAAGACTATGGACATGGTTCTTAGATACTCATAATAGAAATTTTATGGTTTTAATATGGTCTAATAATACATGTGACCATATTATGCATAATCACTAATAACCATTATGGGATGTTTTTACCTTGAGGAGTTCATCAAATTAGTGTCTCTTAGATCTTTAATTTGTACTTTAATATTGGTGACACTAATAGAAATTTAAGAGGTGCATTGGAGACACAATCTTTTTCAGTTTTGGGACAATGTCTGAGAGCCCTACACTCAGAATCTATTTATCTTTAACTGATATAGTTATTTATTCTCGAATCATTTTCAAGGAATTTAATAATGATTAATTATTTAAAAATGGATTGATTCAGACCTTAGTTTTGGATTTTTATTATCTTACCAGAATTTATGTGATGATATGATCAATAATTCTATAATGGTGAAGTTGATTTCTAGAAGCAACCTTTGGATGGGTGGTGACCCTTATCCTATTTGTTTTTTGTAAAGGTCCTCTATATTTTGAGAAGAATATTAAAGCTATACCTGAGCTTGTAAAAAATGAAAATTTAAGAGGATCCTAGTATTTTATTTTTATTTATTTTATAAATAATATATATATATATATTCTCTTTTTAGCATGTTTATATTGGGAATTATAATTCCTATTATTTGAAAATTCTGAAGACCTTTCATCTATGTGAATGTCTACATCACCTTTAGGGGATCTATTATTTGGTGTACCATACCCTAGATCTAGATAATATCCTGATATATCATCATAGAGGTATTTATCAATTTTTTTATTTCATTCTTCTCCTTCATATTTCCATTACATAGGTTAGTATGTTAGTCTCTTCTATCATCGTTTAGGGATGTTACAGATTTCATATTCTTTTAATAAATTTATATTCATTTCTATAAAATTATTGATGAATTTTTGGGGTGAGTATATTGTTTTTGTTTCCTTAGTTTTTGGGAAATTTCTATGCAATATATTGATTTTCATTGCAAACTCAGTGTACTTAGTAATTTCCCAAAAAATAGTTTATTTTTTTGATCCACTATGTTAACTTAATCTTTATAAGGTGGGTAGACCTAGTCTGGGCCTAAGTCCTATTACTATTTTTTTGAGACCATCTAGAACAACTTATAGATATACAGAGGTTATTTTTTAGTTTCTTTAATGGGATTGTTTTCTTAGTTATCTTTTTTTTGGTTTATTTCCTTTGAATCTATTCCCTGTTAATAAATATTCTTTTTTATTCTATGTAATGGTGAATTTCATTTATTTTATTCTCAATGATTTTTAGGGGTAGAAAGTGATTTGGTGTGGATAATTTTCACATCCCAATATAAATTATTCACCTTTTCTGTTTAATTATGGAATTTTTTAGAGTTAGTGATGTTTTGCTTAAATTATTTAAAAATTTTAAGGGGTATTTAGAGATTCATTATTGGTGAATGATTTAGTAAACTGTATAAAAAAATGTGTTGATGTACCTATATAATATGGTACCTCTTCAAAATTCATTGCATGGTTGTTTAAATTATGTAGGTTCTTAGAGAAACCATATGTGGTTCCCTTGTGTAAGGTTACCTAAAATATAGTTGGGACATAGTTAGGATAAACTATGAATCAAATCCATGAAATATCTGCTCAGTATGTCTATTGAATCTCACATTACTTTCACTTCATTTAGTGAACTTTAAAATCACCACATATTCTTAAAAATATGAAATTCTATAATTTCAATGTTTTAATTGAATCTAAATAGGGGATTTATTTCCAATAATTTCAAAAAGAAAACATGAGAGGAATCATAGTTTTGACTCCCCTCCCCCTTGGATTTTAAATATTTTTATTATATTTAAACTGGATTGTTTAATGCTTGGCCATTATTTATCTCCCCCTCCTTATTTTCCCTTATTTACTCTTCTTCCTCTATATGGGGAAATGGTAGAAAAATCTAGGCTAATGGTTTGATTAAAATTTTAGGATTTTTAATGTTTAAATTTTAATAAATCATTATTCTAATCATCTTCTTCCCATATTTAAAGGTTAATTACTATCCACACTTGATTTAGGTAGGTGTTTCCACATGGTTTATATTTGTTAACAAACCATGGTATAATTTATATTTATAAAATTTTTTATTCTCTAAATTTTTTCGCGTTTTAATTTTTTTTTAGAATTTATAAAGTAGTTTGTTTTTTTAGAATTCTATTATTTGAAAAAGAGATAGGTTCTTCATTTATTCCTACTCTTTTTTATACAAAACTAAGATTTTTATAAGTTATACGTTCACTAAATTTACCAAGAAGATTTAATCCAAGAAAATTGGTATTTAAAATGTAGTTTTAAGTTTCTTAATTATTTTACTCCTGAAAAAATACGATTTTAAGGAATTTTTTTTATTTTATGATTACTAGGTTTAAATAAATTTTTACAATATGTTATTATATCACTTTCATGTGATTTATGTTCATTTATTTTTTTTAATTTTTTTCAATGAAAATTTCTTTATAAATATATATTATGTTGAATACGATATGAATTTTTCGTTGTTTCAAATTAGATTTAATTTTTTTTTTCAAAATAGATTTAAAAATATTTTAATGGGTTTTATGACTAGTTTAGAAATCAAAGACCTAGTTGGGAGATTGTGTAATTTGTTTTCATAAAATTTTATACACCCTCAGTTTGAGAACCATTGTTTTTCTGTGTTGGATATGGTGCTTTATGTTGGTGAATCTAATTGGTTATTGATTAATACTTATGTGAATAGGAATGTAGATCTTATTTAAAGGGATTTTTTAGTTTTCATTGAGGATTTTTTATTGAGATTTTTTATTCTTCTATTAATATGTGATTAGTGTCTAATAAATATTACCCCATCCATAGTATCTAAAATCATGAGAATTGGGTAGATTGGTTTGGTTCCTATAATATGTACCGGTAGAAAAATAAATTCTCTTCCTATACTTGGATTACACCAATAGATAACTTATCATTATTATGAAATGAATGACATATTTATAGTTCTATCGAATGGGGGTCACTACATCACTAGACCAAGATGATTTTCTTCTTAGTTGTCTTTGCGCACTTGGATATGATTATTTTTTTCTCCAAAATATTTATAAGGATCCTTAGAATACCTTTACCTTAGCTACCTTGGGTCCTCTCTAATGATAATTTTTTTTTGTTATTTGTGTTTACATGTTTTATGTAATCATAATTTGAGTGTATTCCGTTTATACTTACTTTTGAGTATCATTATTATCACTTTAGTTGATAATATTTCTAGTTACCTTTATTTTCATCTCGTAGATATTGTTATATGGGGTGGTTTATATGTATTTATTATCCATTATATTTATTATATGCCCAATTTATGTTCATGTACTTTATTCTTTCCGAATTCTATTTTAAGATAAGCTATCAAATGTTTTTGGAAGTGATTTTGTTAAGGAATAATTTTAACTCTTTTTATTTATTTCATTTTAAAAAAAATTATATTATTTCTTTAATAAAGGGGTTTAAGTGAAATTTTATAACTCATCAATTTTCCCAAATTAAATTTATTTTATTTTAAAAATGGTAAATACATGTTTTTTATATGTGGTTTGGTTTTCTTAAATGGTGAAAAAAATTATCTTCATAAATTTAATTTCAATATAGTGTTTATGGAATATTTTTAAAATATAAATACATAGAATATTCGAAAAAATCCTAATAGGAATGTTTTTATTGTACCTTACATACGAAAATCTATGTATTTAAAAATAGTGACATCAATTAGTTTGGGATTTGGTTCTTGGGGATATAATTTTTTAATAATATTTATTATAAGTCACTCATCATGTTGGTTTGATGCTAAGGTTGGATAGTGAT
The DNA here is from genome assembly GCA_963277665.1 of Viscum album. Lineage (NCBI taxonomy): Eukaryota > Viridiplantae > Streptophyta > Magnoliopsida > Santalales > Viscaceae > Viscum > Viscum album. The sequence goes on from OY728135.1 coordinate 1,762,055,171, forward strand.
CTTTGGCCATTAGGAGACCTCTGATTGGGTAATTGAGGTTTTATTTGTTTATAATAATACCATATATGTATTTTACTTCTTGGTATTTATTTATTTTTATAGAATTTATTTAGGATTATTATATTTCTTTTATGTATAATTGAGATTTGATTTGAATTCTTGTTTATTCGTAAGATATCCCCTATTTTTCTTGTTTTACTTTTTAACTACTTATTTGATTTTTATTGAAGTTTAACTTATGATATCACAGTGTTTGATTTCTAGGAAGAGTACCAATGTGTACAAATTATTATTATTTTGGGAAAAAACCTTCACCTAGAGTGTATAATTTATTCCTAGGTATATATTTCTTACCCATAGGGAATGGGAAGGCCCTTTGAGCCTTTATGATGACTAAATCAGGTATTTTGTTAGGGAAACCCACATCGGTTTATGAAAAAATTTATAGAATTCAATGTTACTTATTTTAAAAGAAAATTAAAGGATTTAAATTACTTTAGATGTTTTTATAATGGAAATTATTGAATTAAAATATTTAGTGTGAACATAGATTTTGAGATAAAGTTTCCATGTGTGTAAATGTAGTAAAAATGTTTTGGTGTGGATTGTTTTAAAAAAAATATATGTTTCTACCATAGTAAATTGATAAACCTAGAGAAAATCAATTAATGTGAGAAATTATTAGGGTTATGGGGGCCAAAATTTGACACCCCTATCTTTATTTTGGAAAACTGTATGGTTTAGGGTTGTCTGAACATGTGACAACATAATTCAATCACCTAAAAAGAAAAGTGGTGAGTTGATGACAGTTGGAAAATGGCATTTTTACCAGATATATAGATATCAATAACAAATTATAATGATATCATAAATAGTAATTGGAAGCTGTTGAGGATTCAGGTCTGAATAAAGATATCTATTGGTAGGTATTCACGAAAATATTCACCAATAAACACATATTGGATGAGCATAAGGCGTCATGATCTTAGGAATTTTTAGATTTATGTAGGGTAATTTTTAAATGATGGAGCTTGGAAAAAAATTGAATGATCTAAATAAGTATAATCTAGATCTCATAACAAATGAAAATTTTAATGAGAGGTGGATTTATATATGTTTACGAAACAAGTTTCAGTTGATAATTATTCTCATAAAGCAACTTAATTATGTGGAGGTGATCAGTATGGTTCCTTTGGCAGTGTCAGAAATGGTAGACATAATATGAGTGAGATATTTTCTTCCATGTTTTAGTGGAAGGAAGAATTTATTCACTATGATAAAGAGAAAGAATATGAATTTCCATGATAAATTATATAAGAATTAATATCAAGTTTACCAGGGAACTATACTACTAGAGTTCTTCTTGATTAGATCAGTGGGTTTCCTAAAATCTATTCTCCCAAATCCTTATCACACATTTTTAATAGGTCCGAATATATGCCATTGGAATAAGTTTTATAATTTTTTTTCATGAACCATAAGTGGTGGTGCATCCAACCGAGCACATGGATCACATATGTAGAGTGATACATTAATTTTTTCTAAGTTGGGGACTCATAATAGAGTATAAATTCAGTATCCAATATATAATTTAATATATAATTTGTGTTAGATAAAACACTTTACTAATTAGAATGCATCAGAAGAAGATGAGGTTGAGTTGAGTCCATCCATGGTGCACGGTAAAATCTTGATATTTTCCACTATTATTTATTTATTTTTTAATTCTAGAGGATCATGTCTAGTTATCTCTATATGATTGGATATTATTTTGGGGTTTTAAATAGAGTGGATGACTTATTCAATGAGTATTGATACTCTACTTTCTAAGAGAACTAAAGAGGTTTTCAATTGTCCATATTGAATTATTATGATATATAAGGTGGAAATATCACAAGAAATCCTTCTTTTTGAGATAAGACATATTATTTTATGGTTAGGATGTATTTTTGGTTCAATTTAAATATTAAATTAACTATTATGGTTTAATAGTTCTTTTCTATATCATCTAGTGGGTCTTTACACACTTTTATGGGAGAGTGGAATATTCAGGGAAGTAGTAAGGGTCTAATTAGGGGTGTTTTTAGTTCCTTGTAATATCAGTTGACTTGAGTTTTGGTCACATATATGGAAGAGAAGAAACCAACTCCACTTTTATGGATGGTGGATCAGTATATAGATGATTTTGATGAATATTTCTCTTGACAACCACCCATTAGGGATGTGGAGTTTTCTATTGATTTGGTTCCTCAGATGAAACCTATATCATTTTCATATTACTAAATAAAAATATAAAATATATGTAAATTTACAGTGAAATTGTAGGATCTCGAATAAAATGGATTTATTTTAGTGAGTGTTTCCCCTTAGGAAGCACTAATTTTATTCAAAAATAAATTTAATGGAATATTGATATTGTATATAAACTATTAAGATTTCAGTCATGTAATAGGGAGGAATAAATTTCCATTTCATTGAATTGATGAACAATTTGACTAGCTGATGGAATCTTGTTGGTTCTTTAAAATTGACCTTAACCTTTATTATCATTTATTAAGTCTGAAAGATAAGGATATACCTAACAAGAATTTATTTATTCAATATAGTCAATATGAGTTTTTGATCATTCCTTTTTGAGTTATGAATGCACCTAAAGTGTTCTTGGACTTGATGAACATGATATTATCTATATAATTGGACTCTTATATGGTTGTTTTGATAGATGATATACATAACTAGTTAAGTATAAAGTTTTTCCATGAAAAGAATCTGTGAATTATTTTAGGTATTTTTCATGAGCATTGGATTTATATAAAATTCACTAAATTATATTTCTGGAATTAGAAGGTGATGTTATTTAGTAATGTTGTTTCTAATATAGTGATCACTATAGATCCTAAGAATTATAGGGTTGTTAAGTCATGGGAATTGAAAAATATCATTTTTTATATTAATATTTTCTTAGTTTTTTTGTAGATATTATTAGTACATTATTCAAATATTTTTTAAATTTTATTATTCTATGATAGATTTAACTTGAAAAGGAGGTATTTTTTAAGAGAAAAAAAATATCATGAGTAATTTGAGGAGGTAAATAATGTAATAAATTCAATATCATTTTTTAATATCATTGAATTCAGCTTTGGTTATAAATTTTATTCTCACACTTTAAAATTTAGTTTGGGAATATATTTAAAATAATGGGAGTAATGTTGTTGTGCATGGGTCAAAGAAGATAGGACCTCAAGTGAAGAATTACTTAACCCATGACTTGGACTTGGATACTATCATCCATTACCAAAATGGTTAGAGGTATTACCTATTTGGTAATAAATTCATTATTCATATCGATCACAATATTTTATAATATATTTTTTCACAGTGTGATATAAACAAGAGACAAAATATGTGGGTAGAATATAGTTATACAATTGATTTTTAGATCATGTACACATAAATAAAAGGGAATATGGCAGTATATTTACTGATAAAATAACTCTAACCCAGATAGTGAATGAAGAGAGGGAGCAGTGTACGTTGATGATTTTGTTGATAAAATTTCACCTAGAAGTGATAAAAATTATTCATGATGTAGTTTTTTCTATATTTATTATGAAATATATGTTGGTAGAGAAAATAAAAGTGGGCTAGTAGTATGATGAGTACTAAAAGAGGAAAAAATACACTATAATGAGTGTATATATCTTCATTGTATGGTTAAAATTATTAAATTATATCCATTATTTTAAAATATAGATTTTGGTCCCTCCTAAGATAAGGAAGGATGTGTTAGGAGCCTTTTATCAATCAATTTGGGTTGTATGTCTAAGGTTAACAAAGATTTATCATAATAGGAAGAAACTATTTTACTGATTCAGAATTTGGAGATATGTGGCTAAATTTATTTCTTTTTTTCTAGTATTTTAATGGGTAAAGATGGAACACCAATAAAAAATGTTCTCATTACAACCATTTCCAATTACATAATAGAAATGGGAGGTCATATACAGTGAAAATGTGATTATATTATCAAGGTCGCCATAGATATATGATGGTGTTTGGGTGATATTATATCAAATAAAAATTATGTGAATTTATTAGCTATATAAGGTACATTTTTATTTAATGATATTGGAAGGTTTATGTTAATGAACTTTTTAAAATTAATGGAATCTTGAAGTCATTGATCTTGGATAGTTATCAATAATTTATATTAATATTTAGGAGTGGAATATAGAGTTAAATGGGGACAGAAATGAATATTTTTCCAACATATCATCCATAGATTGATAGACGGAGTGCATCATTTAAATTTGAGAAGATACACTCCCGTATGTGTTTATGATATCATAATATAATGTAAGGATCATATTTATCCAATTAATTTCATTTATAATAATATTTATTGGCCTTAAATTTATATTGAACCATTAAAGGAATTGTATGGTAGACCATGTTAGTCACCATTGTGTTTGGATGAGATCAGAGAGAGGCCTCTTATGGGACCCTATTTAGTGTAATAGATAACTGAGTATGTTAATTTTACTTATAATAGTTTTATTTCATCCTATATTTGGTACAATTATTACCTTAATAATCAGTTATGACCCATGAGATTTGTTGGGGAAATTCATTACTCTTGAAAATGAATCCTTGATTGGGGACAAATGTCTTGGGATACCATGGATATTGATGTTTAATATGTTGGTCATTTTATATCATCAAACAAAATTTTTAAGTGGTTTATAGATTGTTTTTAAAAAAATATAAAGGTTATGGTTGAGACATTGGTTTTGGAAGAGAATACTATGCTTGATATATATGGATTCTATGGTATTTATATTTTTTTTCAAAGAGTGAATATGCCAGAAAAGAGAAAAGGTAAAGTGGATTTGATTATTATTGAATTTTTTTATAAAAATATAATCATAATTGATGAATTAATGAATCATACTAAATTTCAAGTAATTCATTGGATTTCATTATACGTGAGTTTGGTTTTGAGGCTTGAAAGAGTTTGGAAAATGTATAGATTTAAGAAGAGTGAGTATTGGAGTTATTTCGGTCCTGTAGATGTAAATAAACAACAATGTAGATGGTTACACCCAAATGCATGTTTTATTATATTAAAATATATTTAATTAAGAAATTATAATTCTTAAACTAAATGTTTCACATCATTATTGAAGTTTGAATCTAATCATGTTTCAACTGGTCATTAATGACATTGATATCATTCTGTATGGGTATTGTAAGAATCGTGAATTCTAAAATCATTCCACTGTGAGTAGGAAATGAGAAATTATATTTGATCTATATGACATGTTCTTTGAGTATTGTGATGATGATAAAGATCTAGCTATAGTTGTCATACCTTGAATTTGTTTTCTTATTTATAAATGAAGGATCCAGTTTCTAGGCCATGAAGGAGTTGATCACTCCAAAAAAATCATGGTGGATTTAGAGAAATTTAAAATTAACTATTATATCACGTAATAGAGTCCCATTATTATTTCATGATTAACATGAATACTCCATCATAAATATAGTCATACCATGATAGAGGAAAAAAATCGAGACTTCAATTTATTTGTTAATGTGTCCCACATGGTACTTTAAGAGGTACTATAACTCAGTCCTTCAAACCCTTAAATCATATACAAGTGTATCTAGAAGGAATATATTGAATTGATGTCTTGAAATGAAGTGGTAGTAGTTGAAGAAAAATTTAATCATTTGAATTTAAATGTTTGAATTCATAGTTGAATGAAGTAGAGTTGTCTTGTAGTTATGAAAGTAGAAAAGAGTATAAAAAAGATGATTAAGATAAATACATAAATAATACAAAGAATACAAAGTGGAAGAATAAAAAAAACACTAGAGAGGGTGAATTTTTCTTAAGACTCATATTTTTATAATTTTAGAATAAGTATCATTATTTGTGGTGGAGGGCACAATAAAAGTCATAAGACAAATTTTATATCATGAGTTCAAGAAGAATCCTACTCATTTATAATCTTTGATGATTAGTGGATCACGTGATAATGATATATATGAGATCATTCTAAGCATATAGTTTCCAATTTTTATTGGTGAATCTTATAAAAATCCATTATTCCTTTTTTATTTGTGCAATTGTGTTTTTGTGGTTTTCAGATAGTGATTGTGTCATTCGATTTTACAGCATTGAAGGATATTAAATAGAGAATGTAAAAACCATTTTAAGGGAAAGATATATCATTTTAACATCTTACTAATATTCATTAATTATATTTCATAGATTTTTAATTATTTTAGGAATATTAGGTAATTGTTCCTCCAAAAAGGAAAAAGATTTATTTTTAACCAAAATGAGTTTTTATGTATTATTTGGTTTTATTTTAAATCACGATTATAAAATTATGGACGTTTAATTAGAAAAAATAATTACATTTTTGAATTCAGCATGTCAAAATTATCTTTGGTTGAAAATTTGATAATTCTCTTAAAATTTTGATTTTTGATGAATAATGGAAAATACTAATTGTTATATAAAACTATATATTCTTTTCAAGTATTAAAAAACTAAAATTATATTGTGGGTATGTTTTAAATTTTTATTAGCTACATTTCATTAAAAAAAATATAATTATATTCTTTGGAATGAATTTTATACTTGAATTTAGTATAAAAACATTTTTATACTTAAATATTTTTTTTGAAAAAATAATTTTTGTCCCATTATATGGGTTAAATTTTAAATTAAATTATCCCAATTATAGAAATAGAATCTTGAAAAATTGATTCCATATTTATGATACGTAGGTCCAAATTTGGTAAATTGGTACTTTTTTATCTTTATAAATAGTAACCGTAGTAGAAAATCATCACCATTGTAAGGGTAAATCAGGTAACTAAGGATAAAAATGATATGGTAAGGACTCAAAAAATGACCCTAACACTTTCCTTCACCCTATTAGATGAGTGGAGTACTACCAACTATACCCATGTTTTGAAAATATAGAAACATGATTCCATATTTCTTCTTTGTTTGTAACCAACAATATTTTAGAAAAAGATAAAGTAAAAAATATCACTTTCTAACTTTTAGTACCAAAAATGTTTTCTGATAGGGATGAAAACTACTTATTTTATATTATAAATAGTTATATGGAATATTTTTTTCCATAATGGTAATTTATTTATAATTCTTAGTGATGAAAAATAACCTTAAATTATTATGGAACATCAACACAATATTTATTCAATTAATAGAAAAATAAAATAAATGATTTTAGAAATATTAAAAGTAATATAATTTAATGATTTTTTGTTCCAATTTTTTTAGATAAATATGTCATGTTACAGATGTTTTTGGTTTTTATTTTATAATTAATTTATCTAGGATTCTCTTTTCAAATAAATTTAAATGAATAGTTCGAAAGATGAAATTGGTGATATTTTAGAATAAATAATATATTTTTAATGATTTAAAATTACTAAAAATCTTATATTCATAAATTTTAAGGGTATATTGTTTAAAATATAAAAAATGGACCATTTATGGTTTAATTGGACTTTTATAATGACTATCTTGAACCCTAAAGTGTATAATTGTTTGATACCATGATAATAGATAGAAAGGGTTCGCGGGGGTTAAAACCAAATAATAAGGGTGAAGACATCATATGAACCTATAAAAATTTTATTAGATAATATTTTTTTGAATAATAATCAAGCTGTTATATATTTATATTTATTTTGATCCTTTTTCTATTATAATTAATTTATATTAATTTAATACTAACATTCCAAGAATTCCCATCGCCTCTCTTATAAAACCTCACTTCTTCGGATCTTTTATTTGCACTTCAAAAGATTTTTTTTGAAAATTACCTTCCCAAATAAAATTATAAAATATATACCTATTTTTTATGTTCCTTTTTAATAAAAAAATCAATCTAGGAAGGATTTTGTTGTAAGCATAAATAGGTTGTTCTAAGAAGAGGTATATTTCTTAACCAAGAGTTATTTATTTATTTTTTCTTCCACCACTTTGAAATATACTTACCACATGATGATTTAATAAAATAATTATATAAAATAAACTTATATATTATTATATTAATGTAATAACCTTTATCCATCACCTTGTTCCATTGAATTGGAAATAAAACCATCATTCGTGTGTATGGTGGACTACCATCTCACAAACCGATGTAATTTGTTTTCCATTAAAACCCCCCAAGACTAGCTATAATGAATGGTACAATGTATATATATATATTAAATTATTGAAATATTTATCATTATTTAATATTAATATGTCCTCTTTTTTTACCTTTTCATTCATTAAAAAATTATAACGTCTTTCGTGCATACGTATATGTAAGAACCTCCACGAAGCAATTTGATTCATTTTTCATCAGGAAATCACATGGATGGTATTTATAAGTGTATATAACTAAATTATATGTTATTTATTATATAATTATCATTATATAAATGTAAAATTTTACTTATCTTACTTCCATAAGGATTGTTAAAAAATAGAAACATTTATCATGCATAAATACTAATTTTTCATAACCATTTTTTCTAGTTGGTTTTAAAAATATAATTGATGTATAAAAATGATAATTATTTCATTATTATTATGGATATTATCTAATTATGACCACTTCGATCATAGTCAACCAACCGTAGTCACTTTGGACATATGAGCTAAATATCATCAAAACATCCAACATGAATTTGATTGACTAAATAATTAAATACAAAATGATAATAAATAAAATTAGTGGAATAATAAACATGAAAAATATTCTTAATAAAATTAATAATTAACCTAAGTTTTTTATTCAGGAAGATAAAGAGCATACATGACGAGTCAGACTCAAGGTAATGAAAGATATCCATTAAAAACCTCATTTAAAATGTTTTAAATATTTATTTTCTAAAATCTTTTATTCGATATAAATATTCTTAAAATTATTTTATGTTTGTATTTATATATACATAAATTAATTATGAAGTACATTTTGACTTTATTTCAATGGTTTTCAAAAGGAATCTTTTTTTTGTATTTTATAAGGATTTATTTTAACATAAAGACAAAATGAATATTCTATTTTAACACATATGGAGTCAAAAAAATTTCCCACCACCATAAAAATTAATTTATGTATTGGAATAATCTACAATATTATATTTTTTTTAAAGAAAAACCCTACTTCCCTTTATTTTGAGATTTTTTTTGAAAATTGGTTTTTAAAGCAAAGAGATATATCAATATCTGAAAAAGTTTTACTTATCGGGTTAAAAAGATAAATTTATTATTTTGATGATGTAAATGAAAGATTTTATCTATTTTTTGTATGTTACAATCCTTGTATTTTTTTTATGATTGGGTGAGCCCGATATAACTCCATAATTCATTGGGTAATGATTATGTTCTCTGGAAAATTATATGGGAAGTTGACCGTATGGTTATTAAAATTATATGGGTTCTTATAAGGATTATATGAACATGATATACCTGTTAACCTACATGAAATTTATATTATTTCTAATGATTTTTCATGGAAATAATTTTATTTCAAAAGTTATGTTATTGATCTTTTAAAGGAAACATTACACCCTTTTAGTGTAAAAGATATGTTTTTAAGAAAATATTTTTAATTGGTTCTCATGTTTTCTATGAGACCATCTTGATTGTTTTTTCCTTTTATGTTTTCTTATAATAAAAATAAAACATGTTTCTTTTTAAAAAATTTTTATTATGGAAAAAATGGATACTAAGAGGAAGTGTCCAACATGTACTGTATGGGTTTGTTGTGTTTGAGTTATAGACTAATTATATGAAACTATAAACCGGTAAATCTAATTTAATTGAAAAAAGATAATTCTTATTATTAAATTAAAATATGGGTTGAATAAGTATTGAATACTTGAAGATAATGTAAAATAAATTGGATTCAAATATTTAGACCCACCCACTCTGGGAAGGTTCACTATTTATGTTAGTCATTTTTCTAGTTTTATTAGAGCCTTTTAGGTTTACTTTGAATAAGAATAAGTTTTTTTAAGATTATTGAATTAAATATTCTCTATTTTTTATGTTTGGATATTAAAATTTCATTCTTGGTCATTGATTTAGTTAATTCGGTACATAGTATTAGGGATTTCACCTTTCAATGGGAAAATTATTACATATATAATGATCAGATACTTTCATATACTTTATTAACCAAATTGGATGTATTATAGTATGATACTGATTATTTTATACCTCTTATTAAAATATTTTATTTGATAAAAATTTATAAAAAATAATTTAAATATTGATGTTCATACCCATAATTCCATTGAGTCATCTCTTTCAAAAAATAAGTTTCTCTAGGTTAAAGAGATTACTACATTGAAATACATTTTTATAAATTAGAAAATATTTATAAAGGAATTTTAAACATGAAAAAATACAAATTTTAGGTTTGGTTATTGAGATATTAATATCTTAAGATTAATTATGATTAAATAAGGGTTGTATTCATCACTATAGTCATTGAAGGTTTAAGCACCATCAAAACTTTTAGAGAGATGATGAAGGATTTAATAGTTGTCGAAAATAATTTTAAGATATCTTGGACATATATAATGTAATAATCTAGAACATGAATAGCATGACTCATATAAAATTCTTTGGGATCATTTATATTGAATATTTATTTCTTATAAAGTGACAAATGTGATTTTTTAGAGAAGAAGTGATATAATGATTATGAAATATCCTTTAAAGATTTGAAAAAAGTTGTGAGTAAGAAAGAAGTTTCTAAATATAAATAATAAGAAGATAAAAAATAAAATATTTAAATTATATGTGGTAAACTCAGGACATTCAATCTAATAAGTGTGAGAATAGGAAAAGTAAAGTTTTGATGGAATCCTTCACCAAACTATTTCAAGTACATTATAATACATGTGACCCTTCCATAGAAGGTATACACCATATCATGAACTACCAAACTATTAATATCATTTATTGACGAGAATATATAAAAGTTTAATTTATTAATTTTTTATTTTTTATAAAAATAAACACAATTATTTAATTTATTAGAAATATATTACTTTAAGATGAAATTTTGTGTTTTTTTAAAAATTGGTATTTTTAAGTGCATAATGAAAATACCATTTTTTTAAAACTGTAACACTTATGATATAACAAGGATGTAATCATAAAATAAAATTCAAAAAACCATTTAAGTAATTAAATATATATTTAAGGAACAAGATTATGAATTTTGATATTTTAATTTAATAAAAATTATTTTTGGTCTTTTCATTGAATATGATATTTTAAATGTGAGATTTAGTTTTGGATTAAATTTAAAATTCCCATATATTTTATTTTTTTCTATAATCAAACAATTTATATCACTAAAATCAGTATCCAAAATAAATTTATCTTATTAATAAATTTAAAGCATAAAAAATTATTTTTCTAAAAAACTATTTTTCATGTGATTAAGTGTGTTTTATTTAAATTAACATTTCATACCATTAGTAATTTTATTTGGTAAATTGATTTTGAAAATTTTATTTAGAACATAAAACTTAGGTAAAATGATAAATCATAATTGTCTTAATTAAATTTAATTACCGAGGTAAGAAATTAATTAAACAGGTAAAAGAAAATAAGGATAATGGTTAAAAAGTTAAAATAAAAAATCCCCAAAGTCATAAATTTTGTCTACAAAAGTATTACTTGATCTGATTTTATACAAAATCTCTTCTTATCCTCTCTTTTCCCCATTTTTTCTTCCATTGATATTTGAATATTAACTTTACATTATTGAAAATATAATGGTTACACCCAAAAATATCTATCTCATAAATTATAGAAGGGTTAGACTTAAACCACTTCAAGACTCACCTCTTATACTAATTTAGTATTTAAACTATATGACATTTATCTTCCTATAATCCCATCCCACATTAAAAAGCATGTAGTTAACATTAGTTATCCTAAATCCTCCATTTCCTAGGAGAAATACAATGAAAATTCAAGTCCCCGATGTGAATACTATCAACAAGCTAGATCTACTTATTAATTATATTAATGTACTTTGATGTTAATATATTAAAGGTATTATCATTTCCTATTCATACATCTTACCGATTAAGAAAAGCAAACTTGTTTGTTTGTATGTGCGGACCGCCGCCACTACGTATAATGAAATTAAATTTTCTTGACCACCCATAATTGATGGTTCTAAGAATTTTTTTATGATTAAATATTGGTGTTATGATATTAATAAGGTTTATATATGACTAAATGGATAAACTAGTGATGATATGATCAATAAATAATCTTCTTTAATTGAATTGTATAAAATATCCACACTAAATTGGAATTTTTTATATTCAAATTAGTTAATATTTTCATGTCCATTACTAATTATTATAATTATATTATAATGATGATATATTTCACTAATTAACAATAAATAATTTCATTATTCTTCTTTTATAATGATATTATAACAAAACCATCTCATAATCATTCATTAAATTAGGTTATGTTTAAGTTTGGGTCAGTTTAACCACCTACTTGAACAATACTATAAATTTATATCAGGAATGAATACAAGAACATAATTGCTGGTATAATATAATATAAAGGTGTCAATAATATTTTTTTGATTATGGAGATGTTATATAAATATTTAATTCTTTTGTTAAGAAAACATGCTTCCATCATGAGGAATTACCAAATCTTGTTTGTTATCGATTTAAAATTCAAGGATAAAGAATAAAACACTAATTAAAGGAATTTGAAACATTATAAATAATTATTAAGCATCCATAAAGGTTATTTTAATGAGATAATAATGATGAAATTTGGAATAATAATGAATACATACACCATTATTATTATACTAGCACAAACACTCAAAACTATAAATGCATGATGTAGAAAATAAGTTGAATTCATACAAAGAATGACTATTTATAAAAAATATAAACAGAAATGGATACTATTGAGGTTTTTAATTAAGTTATTAATATATATAAATTTTTAATATTGGAGGTTAATGTGTGTTATTAGATGTTAGGATAAGATATAAGGGTTTTCTGTCACAAATTCATCTCTTTTTGTCAAATTAGGTATTATGAACCCAATTTCTATTATGTGGTGTATATACAACCTATTTAAGATGTTATATCATGAAATTATTTTATTAATTTAATTTAAAGATCAATTTTAATCTATATATTTCAATAGGTTTTGACTTAACTTCTACCCAATCCACAAGTGGGGTTTTTCCTTCTCAGTTTTCATTCTTTGGGACTTATTTTATATTCAGCAACTGTTTTCCTTTTTGAGGTAAATACATTTTTATGGAAGTATTTTTAATATATTAATTTTTAAATTTAATGGATCAACATGTATACATTTCTACCCCTCTCTCATAAGTTTTTTATTTTAGAGTTTCCAAAATCTTTGTAAAACTCAATATTTTCTAGGATTGAAAAACCTTCCTATATTTTGGTAAATTAAAAGAAATTGAAGTTTCCTATAAGATAAATTCCAATCTAGTATTTATAAATTACATTTAGTTGTGTCACATATAAACCTAGGTGTAATCAACATGAAAATTCTTGGTTAATCACTTACTCAATTATCACCTTGATGTATGAAGAGTAGGCCTAAGACTACACACCTGGAAAGAACTCATAGGGGATACAATTTGGAATATTCATAAGATATTTTTGATCCATAATGAAGGGGTTTCCCTACAATTTCCTTGGTTTCCTACTAATGAAAAATATTTAACCCAATTAATATCTTCAATGGATAAATCAAAATATTTAATGTACAATCACCCTTATATTTATTTGACAAGGGTATTTCCTATTACTTTGTTGATACTAGAAACTTTTTTACTTTGATTGAGGGATATTCTACATTAAATCACATTTTTATAATGAATAGGGATATAGTTGTTTCTCATATTTTTCTTCACATGATATCCATTTTTTTATTCATCTAGAGGTTCCTTAGGGAATGGTATGAAAGGTATTGATTAATATCATGGTGAACGAATTGGAATTAATCTGGTAAAAGATGGGGTTCAAAATTATATTTCTCCTTGATGAGTTGATAGGTCTCCTCAGACAAAAAAATATTATTTTCATGTATATCTCCCCATATAATTATAGTATCCTGAAATAAGGCCTTGAAAATTTATTATGTCCCACATTATGCATTCCATCCATATGAGATCATTTTTTATTTTTATCCACGTTTTAATTTATTCTAATGGATATAGAATGCCCTCAATTTTATTTGATTTTGGATTAATGTTGTTTATTTAATCTAACCATATCAATTATTCCATGTTTTTATTATGATATATTTTTTTATATGTCACTTCTTACTGAGCATCTGATATAACTCTTATATTTTTTCCTTTTTTATGAAACCCATTGGAGAACTATGAGTAATTTTAAAGGATGTGATAAAAGATATAATAATGTTCTCATAATATGTTAATGATTTATCTTATGTTTTCAAATGTAAGATGTGTATGTATATAGTCGTCCAATACTTCTAAGATGATAGATAATGAGGTAGCTATTGTATTCTATATCAAGCCGATAATATAACTACAGACATGGGGTTTCCGGTGTCTAGGATGTTTTAATTTGTATCAGAGAAAGTTTAGTTAGAACCATGGGGAAAATATTTTGGGGAACCTAGTAGATATAAAAATTACTATTAAAAACCCTAATTATTTCTAAGGAAAACATTATAAAAACTAATTGGAATTATGTTATATAATTCAATATCATGATATAAATATGCCTATGTCGTTTTATAAATATGAAGGCTAATGAGAGGAATAATAACCCAATCAATACCCATAGCTAATATAGGGGTTTACCCCCTGAAAAATTAAATGAATCCAGAGAAGTGGTTAAATTGATAATGAACATATTAGGAAATTTAACCCAAGATATGAAAAATACTATCACTCTCATATAGTGAGATACTGATTTACAACATTGTGTAACTATATTGGACCAGTTCATGCTACAAAAACCTATGAAATTCAAAGGAACTACTAATCCATTGTTATATAAACAATGGATAAGTTCCCTAGAGAAGATATTTCTTTCTTTGGAAATTAGTGAATACAAAAAAGTCATTACAGTTTTTTATCATATAAAGGGAGATGTGGAGAAATAGTGGCTACTAATTCAAAACACCAAAGAGGAAGACGATACAAAGCACATGGAATGAGGAAGTTTTATAGACTTATTATATGAAATATAATTTCTTCATTAGAAACAGCATAAATGGAAAGGATGTTATTCAATATCAGACAAGAATAGGATGGAAACATTATTGAGTATGAGGATAACATTTCAAGGTCAGGACGATATGTTCCAGGCTGTGTATATAGAGTAGAAAGTAATACTGATTATTTATTTTATGAGTTAAAACTGATTATTTTAATGGAATTTTTATCAAAATTATTTTCTTCATATAATGATATAGTCTCAAGCACCATTAAGAAAAAAATGTTCTCTCGGATGTATATATTCAGGGTAAATTAATAGAAAATATGTTAGTTTATCATCATTTTTAAGTAAATTGAAAAAAGGGGAATTAGGGAAGGATGGTATTTTCCACATGTGATAACCATGGGAAGAAACACCTTGGGGCCTATAGGAATGGACATGAGTTTTTTCATGTGTGAAGAAAAGGTCTATCAAGATCATGAATTCAAAGTAAATTAAAAATATATTAATATTAATTTTATTAATTACATGGATAAGGTAGATTATTTAAACCAATACCGAAAACATCAAGTGTATTTATCTAAGAAAATTCCTTGTGAGAAAGTCCAATCTTATGAAATTTCTACAGTTGAATTCAAAGTTCTTAATTATGTTGTGTTAGGTACTTTTATTTTATCCCCAAATATAGAAAATGTTTTATTTGATTGTGAATATTTTCACTCTTTTTTATATTATATATTTTCTAAAAACCATATATATTTTTCATAGTACCCTAGTAATGGAGTTATTAATTAATAAATCGGGTGGTTATATTATTGAAAAAATATATTCTAGGAAGTCTTAATTATATTTCCTGGGTGAAACCTATTTTAAAAATCGGTTATTTTAAATATGATTGAATTTGATATTATCCTTGGTATATATTGGATTTAAAAATGTAATTCAAAAAATTATTTCCAAAGGAAAAATAATACAATTTCGAAAGGTGATATGGAATGTATTTTCTCTATAGGATAAACTTTCATTTAAATATTATTTATATCCTCCACCATTAGTTCTCCTTAATGAAACTATTAGAATATAGGTAAAAGAAGAATGATCTCTGAATAAAGAAGATATCCTAAGAATGGAGGATATACCCATGGTACAAAAATTCATTGGTCTTTTTCTAGAATAATTACATATAAATCCACCAGAGTTTAAAATTTATTTATTAATTGAAATCAGTTTTTGATGTGAGGCCAATATCAAAAAATCCTTATAGAATAGAACTGGTGGAGTTGGTGGAATTGTAGAAACAAAAAATTATTTTTTATTATAGTGGATTTATACACCCCAACTATTTACTATGGGGAGCCCTTGTTTTATTCATGAAAAACAATAATGGGCCTATGAGGCTGTGTACCGATTATAGGAAGATCGATTCCATTAATAAAGATAATAGTTATCCTTTACCAAAAATTGATTACTTATTTGATCAATTTGATGGTGGAAACAGAGTTTTGAAGATTGATCTTCACCCAAGTTATCATCAGTTTATGGTAAAGAAGGATTATATACAAAATCTAGAATTTTGAACATGGTATAAATATTATGAGTTTATGATAATTACTTTTGTATTGAATAACAGATATTTTAACTTTATAAATACAATTAATAGAGTATTCAGGTATTATCTTGATATCTTTTTGGTGGTATTCATTAATGATATCTTTATAAACTTTATGATCTATGAAGAGAATGAGAGACATCTTAAAATAATTTAGGATACCCTCAGAAAAAAAGGATTTAATGTTAAATAGAGTAAGTGTGAATTTTAGATCGATGGAATTTCTTTTCATTACCATATTATCTTTATGAATGTAATATCTATTGACCCTTAAAATATAAAGGTAGTAAAAAATGGCCTGTATTGATGAACATAAACCATATATGATGCTTCATAGGTTTAGAAGATTTCTATTAGTGGTTTTTTAAAGATTTTTTGTTGTTAGAAAACCTGTTAACCAGGTTAATAGGTAAAGGGGTTAAATTCCCTGGGTAAAGGGAATATAAGGAAAGTTTTGAAGAGCTAAAGAGGATAACAATTAATTAACTGGTATTAAATTTACCATCATGTAAGGAAGGTTTTTTAATATAAGTAAATTCATCAAATAAAATAATTTTTTGTGTCCTTATAAATATTTATAGCGTGACTCCTTATATATCATGTCAATTTAAAATCCATGAATAGAACTATTCAAATCATGACCATAAGCTGGTATCCACAATATTTTCTTTTAAAATGTCAAGACTATACCTTTATGGAAAACATATTCGATATATATATTTAAAACAATAGAATAAAGTATATAATATTTAAAAAATAGATCAACCAGAGGAAAACAATAAGGTTGGAACTACTCAAAGACTATAGTTGCTTGATACACTACCGCCCTTGGAATGAAAAAAAGGTGTCTTATGTATTGATTATAAGGGATCATGGAGTTTGAACCATGATGAGGATTAATAGGTATCCTATATAAGTTTATCTAGTGAAGATAGTAACAATGATTTCTAGGAAGGATATCCAAATTCCCTTCTTTACAAAATTTATCAATAATCATTTGTAGTAATTATGTAGAATTTCAGGAAGCCTTAAAAGAACTTATATAGGAATATTAAAGTAGTAAATGAGGGGAAATAAAAAAATCAACTATAGAGACAATGTGTTTATGTGTGGGAAGTGTTTATATGTTCCATCCATACCAGTGTTAAAAAGGGAAATTCAAGATGAAGCACACAACATAAATTTCTCTATACACCGTAGTAGTACAAATATTTATAGGGATTTAAGAGGAAATTTCTAGTGGGATGGTATGACGTGATGAATTAAATATTATGTGTAACATCCCATGTAAATAAAGAATATGACATTATCATATTTGTCAATATTTGTGAATAAAATGTTTATTTTACTTTAAAGGGAATGCTATGATTGATGGCGTACCCAATACACAACAATGAGTTTCTTTGAAATCTTACGTTGCACACTAATAATAAAATAATATTATTTTAATTGGTAGTTAACGCCTAGCCATTGTAATGGCGGGAATTAATATAACTAACTAAAAAATTATTATATATGTTTTTAAATATTTTTACTTTAATCCAATAAATGTTAGAGGCTTAAAATGCAAATGAATCCAATTTTAAGCGTAAATATTCTATAATTCTATAAAAGGTCGATTAACCACATTTTGATGGTGAACCCTTTTTAAATCCACTTTCTGATAATTTTATATGTTATATTTGACAAAATAAAATCCTACATTTAGAATTAGGACATCAAAATTTACTTTTTGTATGTTTTTGGTATTTTTCCGATAAAGTTCATTTTTAATGAATAGTGAATGATGTTGTATTTTAATTCAAAACCTCCTTTTAAACTAATTTATTTATATGGTTAGATTATCTATTTATTGGTTTTAAAGTGAAATTATAATATATTTTTACCAGTTAATCCAATTGTGGACATTGGCCTTAATTTCACTTTGAAATTGGACATAAACAAGTGTCAATCTTTTGATATATATTGATTCTCAAAAACAAAGTATATGTTTTGACAATGAGAATTAATTATTAAATTAATTAATGCAAATTATATGTTTTGAATTTTTTAAAATAGGAATAATTTTTAATTTGGAATATCAAATATATCTTATCGTGAATTATTGGTATTTTTCTGAAGAACTTCAATTTTTGATGGATAGTGAATCAACTAAGTGGTAGTTAAAAACCTATTTTTCGTTTAAATGAAATTTTACCGTATCTATGAATTGAATTTTAAAAATCCTATATACATGGTTGTCATTATTAAGTAAAATATGCTTCAATGGGATGAAAATAGTTTTTGGTGAATAGTAACATTTGAGTTTTATTAATCAGGATTAGAGGTAATTAGTGTAATTTAAGGTAAAAATAATGTTATAATAATATGAATTTACCTTTACACTTGTCCTACACTTATTGGATGAGTCTTGAAAGACCAAGAAAATCCATGGGTCAACTTGGGGACCTGATGGAGCCACTTGGGTAAGAACATGACATTATTAACTTTTTATTTAAAGTAAAAATAAAAATGTCACAAACATATATTGTTTTACTAAAATAATTTTTACATGGGGTTATATAAGTTATATTTTTGGCTATAAATATTCATTAAAAAGATAAAAATATTTCCTACATCATGGTAATTTGTTTTATAATTTTTAGACATCAAATAAATAAAATTATTTATGAGACAATGGTGATGCAGTGTTTATGTCATTAATGAATAAATTAAATAAATAAGAAGATAAAGTTTAAAATAATATCCAAAAATTGTCCAAAAATTATTGGATGATTTTATTTATAACATGGGACACCTTATATTTTAATTTAACTATTTTTTGATCTTTAGAAACCGAATTTCATTTTATAATAAAGTAATAGTTTCAAGATTTCCAAAAGTGCCCCTCCTCTCCCTTATGAAAAGACCCCACTTCCTACCCAACTCTCACACTTCTCATGCCCATTGGCTCGTCAAAAATCTACTCAAATAAGCCCCTAATATCCCTATATTAATCATAAAAGATTTAATTTATGAAGAAAGATCTTCTAGAAACCCTTTTGGTTCAAACCATGTGGAGTTACCCGATTTAAAGTTAATATCTTCTCTTATATTCTTTTGTTTAATTTTGTTTCTCCAATCCCATAAATACATTTTATTCCTTTATTTTGTAACAAAAACAGTATCTTAAATATAATAAGATGTTTTTATGGGAATTATTCGAGCTACACTTACACACACCTCCATCTAATGGTTAAAGAGCATACTGTTTCCATGGATAGCGAATTACTACCTCACGAAATGATGATTGTTCAATCATTTTTTAACACATCTCATGGTGACAATTAAGATGTCAATATATTTATATATGATAATTATTATGTTTATGTTTTTCTTATTATTTTTTATTTTTCATTTAATCCATACCTTTATGGTTTCCATAATAGTTAAACGCGATAATTTCATTTTAGAAAGTGCGGACTACCGCCCCGTCAAAGTGATTTGAACCGTTAATTCCATATGTGGGATGTAAGAAGGATGAAGTTAATGATTTTATATATTATATTATAATATAATTATAATGTAACTATGTATCATTATGTTTTCATTACATTAAAGTATGAAATAGAAATGAATGTAGCGTTCATGCTTACACACGGATTACCGTCTCAATGAACAGTGCATTTCATTTCTTATCTCCAAATGTTATGTAATATTATAATTACATATATATAATGGATATATATGATATATATTACATATAAATGATGAATATCATTCTGTAATTATAATATATATATCTCTCATTTAGTTTTAATTCCATTAATATGACAAAGAAATGAAAGTAGCATTCATTCGTACGTACGACCCACCGTCTCCATGAATGATGCGCTACATTTTTTTATCTCCAAGTGTTATTGAATAGTATAAAATGAATATATACTGGATATATATTATATTTAAATCATTAATACTATTATGGATATTATTTACTTATAACTACATGGACAATTCTTTTCAAACAAGTTCATTTTTGACTCATGTACCGAACATCGACAAAAATGCCTGATATGAACTCACATAATTAACTAATTATTATATCATTATAATATGTGATATTAACTGAATAATAAACTTTAAATGAGGTCCTTAAGCAATTATAAATTGACCAAAGTTTATTATTTAGGAATATAAAGAAACGAACAAGACAAGTCTGACTTGAGGAAAGGTATCCAACCTCCCTCTTTCTTTTTAAGTACTCTCTTTTATGTCACTTATTTTAATCTATTCTTTATTATGTTGGGGGATGTTATTTTATATTAATATTACTTTAATTTTTATGTTAACATGATAAGAGACCCTATTTTATCTCATCAATCCATTTTTGAAAGTTTTAAGTGGCGTCGTTAGGCTACCAAATTTTCGTAAAGGATTTGTTATCTCACTTTTAATTCCGTGAGATTTCCATTGTTCGCCACTTTTTTATTTAATGTGGTGTATTTTGTACTGAAATTTGATATATATATTATCATAATATTCATGGTATTGTGTGATTAATTTGTATGTTATTATCTTTCGGTCATACGACTCGATTAATTTGTTATCTCAGTTTTTATTCCCAAGAGATTCATGCTACATTTTCCACTATTTTCTTTTGTGTGGTGTATGTACTGCCCATTATTATAATATTTGTGTAATATAATCTCGTTTATGGGTATTTAAATCTTTATTTTATGACCATTCTTTCATGGGGTGTACGTTTCGAAATTTACCCAAATCGGTAAGGGAACCTTTCACCCTCCTCTTTTCAAATGACTTATTTTTGTTAGGTCTTTTAATTTACGTCTTGTTATGTTGGGATATGTTCTTCTATATCCTTATTGCTATAAATATTATGTCTAAGTGATGAGATACCCTTTTCTCTCTCATCAACTCTTTTTTTAAAATTTTAATATATGCTGTTAGGCTGTCGCATTTTTGCAATGGAACTTCTTAACCCAATTTCGATTCTTTGGGTTAAACTTGTACTCCTTGAATATGTTGTTCTATGAATATTTGTTATTGACCTCTGATTGTTTTACAATTAATATCCACTTATATTTGGTGTATTCTTTTGTCACACATAATTATATAATTTATTTAACCTTAATAAATGGATACCGTCTTTGTAAGGGACTTCGTCTCAATCTCCTTTCATTGAGGCATATTTTGTTCTAATACAAGACTTTATTTTATACGCTGTATAAACACATTTAACTTTTCATTTTATTAAAAGGGAATATTTTTCTATGAATCATTTTACAAAATGACAAAAAGGATTGTTTCTTTTAACGTACATGGTGACAACGACCTTTTCGGCCGTCACTAGTACTACTTGATCTTTGGCTTCATTAACAAGCCGTAATGTTTTTCAAAGAAACTAAATACCATATAATCTTTTATGTATTTTGGTATTTAAAATGACCTTTATAATGGATTTTTTATGTCAATATATTTAAGTGATATATTGTGATTTAAATGTGTAAATGTTTGCTTTCCTTTATATTTGTTTTATGTCTTATAATTTTATAACGGTACTTAGACATTTGATGGGTGGTTACGTGATAAACCAAATGATGGGTGGTGCCGTGAATACCAGGATGGGTGGTTATGTCATAACCTACAATGCATTGGGTATGGATGTCGACCATATGTCTATTCCATTTAGTGATATGTGTGGAAGTCGACCGTATGGTTATTCCATTTATGTATGTTTATGTCCCAAGTTACCTTTATATGTTATGTGTTCTTTTATATGGGTTTTATGGGAAAATGTTGGTTACAAAAGGGTAAGTAATGATCTTTTATTAAGTAATGAGTATTTACTACTTCGTAAAGGTGAAAAGTATTGCTTATGATAAAGTATTAATGATTTACTTATTGTTTTGAAAAACTAACAGTTTTCCTTCTTTGTGTATCCTTTTCTGGGATTTTTATGGTCATCCCAAGTTTTTGAAATATTTTCCACAGAACTGAAAGATGTATAGGGTCATGGATGAGATCAAGGAAAGACATGCTATCTAAAACATGGAACTATACATGTTTCTTTTTAAGAGTTTTTATTTTATGGAAACTTAGTAAAAGTGTCTACTTTGTAATCTTTTGAGATGTAATAGTTATGTACTATTTCTCTAAAAATCTAAACCTGAAAAGATCCTCTACGTGAATTATTCATTTAATTCATCATTATGTAATGTTTTAAGGATAGATCCTTATAGTTGGTATCAAAGGTCAGTTTAGATAAGTTTATAGGTTATGGTATTCTTTAGGCATAAGTGACATTACCATAATGGTAATGATTTCAGAAAGAGTCATAGTTTTAGATAAAGTGAATGAGTTTAAGATAACATGAATAATTATATCTTAGTATTTACCTTCCTTATAAGATATTATATGATGATTCTAATGAAATACTCACACTGACATTTTTGGTTTTAGTAAATGGATGGATCTAGCAGGGACCAAAGTAATAGTGGATGTGAAGAAAACTGTGACAGTTTTCTGATGGAACTACTGAATGATATGGGAGCTACAATGATAACTCTTATGGTTATTCTAAACCAGCTAATAGGAGTCATGATTAAACACTTGAACCTTGGTGAGTTCCCTAATTCATCATGTTCGAGAGAACCAACTCGATGTGGCAGTTCAGGTAATAATTATAAAGGTAACCATTATGGTTTATATGATCCTTACTTTTGAGGTAATTATGGGTTACTACATGTTATGATTGAAAGTGAAAGGCATGAGATAAAATTGAAGTTAAATTTTGTTATGGTTATTTTTGAATATTTTATCTCTTTTTTGGGGAATTTTTTAAGAATTATATAGTTTTGGAAAAAGTACAACACACAGACCGTGTGACAACCCGTTGTGTCGGACGAAGCTATGGGAATCGAACCCACAACCAAACTGCGATTGGTATCTATCGCCTACCACTGGACTACGTTAATTCCCTGGTTAGTATGACTAATTATTTTTGGTTATATGATCTCATGAATCAGGAATAAATTGATTTTGGGTTATCTATGGAAATTATTAACCTATCATATAGGATATGTGATTAGGTTAATTACTTTTCAGTATGAGACTTTAAGAGTAACTGATGTTATTTGGAGATAATTGTTAAGATTTACCTTGTAAGACTATGAGATTAAATCCTTCAGAGAATTGGGTTTCAATCATAGTTTGGTTTATTTTTGAATAATTTTAAGGGCATTTTTGTTTTTAATGGTCTTTGTTGAACTTTGGGTTGTCTGAAAAATTTTAGAGATTAAGAGCAGTTTTTATTTTTGTAAAATATTTTCCATTTTGTTGATTATCTAATCTCGTACTAACAATTTTGGTTTTGGTTAATTTCTAAGGACTGGGAAATATATAGTAATCATTTGTGGATTAGGTGATTCTCTAGAAGTTGATTATATCACTCTTAATGTGAACAAGTCATCCTAAATACTCACCTTTTGGAGAAAATATGGGTTTGTGTAAGAAATCTAGTAAGAGATGACAATCTACATGACAAGTTAGTATGTTTCCTTATGTTTTTGTTAAGATCATAAATAAATTCCTCAATGAAAAGTATCTTAAAACAAAAATGTTGTCTTTTAACTTTTCCTACCGGGGAATCAAATACCGTTTAAACCATCATAAGTTTGTGATCTTATGGTGGTTAACTTTTGCCTAGAAATATTTTCCCATCACTCTCCATCAGAACTTGATGGTTTGTTTTCTCCTCCATATCCATGTTTTCATGGAATCCTAGTTTCTTTTGTCTCAGGTTACCTTTTTACTTTTCTTTCTTTCTTTTAAAGTGATAGTTTAATTTACTCCTTTTCCGATGTGGAGCTTTCAATGAAGTTTTCGAGCCCAATTTTAAAATTGTGGGGACAAAATTTCCAAAAGGGTGGAAGGATGTAACATCCCAGGTAAATAAAGAATATGAAATTCTCATATTTATCAATATTTTTGAATAAAATGTTAATATTACTTTAAAGGGAATGCTATGCTCGATGGTGTATCCAATACGCAACAACAAGTTTCTTTGAAATCTTACGTTGCACACTAATAATAAAATAATATTATTTTAAATGGTAGTTAATGCCTAGTCGTTGTAATGGGAGGAATTAACAGAACTAACTAAAAAATTATTATATATGTTTGTTAAATATTTTTAATTTTATCCAATAAATGTTATAGGCTTAAAATGAGAATGAATCCAATTTTAAGCGTAAATATTCCAATATTCTTTAAAAGGCCGATTAACTGCCTTTTGATGGAGAACACTTTTATAAATCCACCTTTTGACAATTTTATATTTTATATTTGACAAAATAAAATCCTTCTTTAGAATCGGGTCATCCAAATTTACTTTCTATATGTTTTTGGTATTTTTCCGATAATGTTCATTTTTAATGAATAGTGAATGACGCTGTATTTTAATTCAAAACCTCCTTTTAATCTAATTTATTTATATGGTTATATTATCTCATTAATTTGTTTTAAAGTTAAATTAGAATATATTTTTACCATTTCATCCAATGGTGGACATTGGAATTAATTTCACTTTGAAATTAGACATAAACAAGTGTCAATCTTTTGATATATATTGTTTCTAAAAAACACGCTATTTGTTTTGACAATGGGAATTAATTATTAAATTAATTAATGCAACTTATATGTAACACCCCAAGATTTCATAGTGTGTTATTTATTCAAAATAATTCAATAACTTGCACTACACGCAACACTGAGTTAAAGCGCACCATGACTTACGAATCAAGCCGTTCAAAAGAGGTTATGAATAGTATTAACTAAATTTTAAACTTTATATAATCCTTATAATTTTAGAATCTATATTATGAGTTTCTTAGACATAATTTAAGAACAAATTCCTTTTTTTCAGATAAAAGTGGCATTTTTCAAAAATGCACTTTTACCAACTTTAATAGTGATTCCTTTTTCAATCCAATATTTTAAACTTTTATATATTCAATTTGAATAAATAAATTTACTTTTTAGAATGTAGAAATCAAAAATTTACAATGAAACATCCCAAGATTCTACGGTACGTTTCCCTTTGAATAATTAAACTGCGTGCATTGTACGCAACTTCGAGATTCTAACATACCACAACCAATCAAACTAGCCGTAATGAATAGTAATACATAATTTTTGAAATTTTCTAAATTTTATCTTTCGAAATGAACTTCATTTTTGGATTAATAATATCAAAATTATCTTAGGGTGAAATTTTGGTACTTTTCGGATAACTTTCATATTTTGATGAATAGTGAAAATTACTAAATTTTAATTAATTTTTTTAATCCAAATAATTAATAGTGATAAATTTTGAATTTGAGTGGTTTTAAAGTATATTAAGAATATATTTTTACCATTTAATAAAATTTTGGTCATTGGATATAATTTCACAATTAAACCGAACATAAACAAGTATCAATCTTTTGATAGTTATTATATCTTAAAAACACGCTTTTTGTTTTGACAGCGGGAATTAATTTTAAATTAATTTCTGCCTCTTCCGTGATTTGAATTTGGAAAAATAGATTCCATATTTAGAATCAGGATGTTCAAATTGTGTAAATAGGTAACTTTTATTTTTATAAATTTTGAATAATTACTTCGGTAAATTTTTTATTTACCATGGTTAAAGGGTAAATCTGGTAAATAAGGGTTAACAAATAATATTATAATAATAAAAAATTACCCTAAAACGTATCCTAACCTTATTGGTTGATACATTTCCGACCATGGGCATCTTTGGGTCGATTTTGGGACCCCATGGGGCCACTTGTAAGTGATAGGGACACTTTATTTTAATTAAGTTAAAATGAAAACAAAAATGACAGAAGCATATATCCTTTAGAAAAACAATTTTTACATAAGGTTATATACGTTGGATATTCGACTATAAATATTCATTAGAAATATAACAAGATTTCATACATAATGGTATTTTATTTATAATTTTTAGACATTAAATATATTAACTTATTTATGACACAATAGTGATGCAGTAATTTCCATAATAGTGAAAAATTAAAATGATTGATATTGTTGATACCCAAATAAATATAATTTGAGCCTTTTTATGAATTACACTAATTTTATAGGTTAATATGACATGTTAGTAGTGATTTAAGTAACTGTTTTCGAAGTAATCATTCTGTTATGATTTTTTTAACAAAAATCAATTATTGAATAGTGTCAAAATTGACATAAAAGATTTTTTAAAACAAATATTATATTATTAATTGATATTAAATTTTTAAAAATCTAAGGTTCATCCAAGAGACTTATATCAGGATAGGTTTATCATTAATGGACCACTTGGGGGTCTCTCGGATGTATATAGTAAGTTTATTAACTATATAATATAAAAATACAAAGTGACCTCGTAATTATTAAACTAATTAACTAAGAGTTAAAACTAAAAGATAAGGTTAATACAGTGACCAAAACCTGTCTAAAACCTATTGGTTGAGTGGTTTTCTACCCATCTCCATCTTAGAATTTAAATAATACAATTTTGAGCCATTATAAACTGAAGATGAATTTATTATAAATTAATACGTTTTGTTTTTCCTAAAGATTCCCTCCTCCCCCTTATAAAAGGACCCAACTTCTAACCAATTTTTAACACCATCAAAGCCTTTTGTCTCGGCCCAAATCTGCCCAAATACTCTCTAAACTTCCCTCAATTCATCCTAGAGGCCTTCCTTTAGTCATAAAGCCAACCTAAGAGCCCTTTTGATCAAATCAAAAGGAAGAACCCGAAGAAGAGGTAATGATTTCACCACCCTTTTTCCTAGTTCCTTTCTTCTTCCACTTCTTCCCTCTTTGTTATTACCATTATAAAATAATAACTCCAGAATCTTATATATACTGTGATTTTATTATAAATACGGTACAACCATATTCAGTATTCTATCTACCCTTTTAATAACATGTCACCATACGTGCGTACGTACGGCTTACCGTCTCCACGTCGTGGTGTAATTGTTATTCAATAAATTATTATTTGGATGGGTATAATAATGATGTGTAACTCATGTAAATAATAAATATATCATGATAATGATTCTGTATATATGATATACCATTGAATTTTATATTATTTTAATATAAATAGAATGATATTTTCGCTCGTGCGTACGTACGGATTACCTTCTCCACGATGCGATGAGATTCATTTCCAAGTTCACCATTCATCGACGATTATAAAAATATATATTTCTAATAAGTATGTAATATATGACATAATAATGCTACTGGAGAGAGATATATATATATATAGGTATTTATGTACTTACATATATCTTATTCACTTAATTCTGTTCAATACTATATGAAAACAGAAACAACATTTATGCGTACGTACGGACTACCGTCTCCTTAAATGGTGTTTTACATCTCATATATATGTCTATTATACATATTTATATTATAAATATATATGATATATTTATCATGTTTTATATTCTGGAAGTATTTAAATCATGATCTAAGTGATACAACCTAGAGTGACAAGTTAAAACACGTACGATTAAGAAAGTGATTATTACCTGAAATGTTAACTTAACATGGAAATTATTATTAAATGGGTAACATAAAGTCATAAATGAATCATGTATGATATCATAAATATTAATATGGTTCTGGTATAATTTAATAACATACTACGATCTTCGTACAGTAGGTTAAACGTACCCTCAACTAAAGGAAAGTGCAAGGTAAGGGGTTTTCATCTCACTCCTTATTCCCGTGAGATTCATGCCATATTTCCACTATTACCTTTTGTGTGGTGTATGTACTGCCTATAATTGTATTCTTTGTGTAATACAATTTAATTTATGTGTATTTACATATTCATTGTATGATACCTCTTTTATGGCCTGTATGTTTCGTAAGTTACCAAATTGGTAAGGGTTTATTTCACAATCTCTTCATTATCCGAGGTTGTTTATACATAATTATCTTCTGGGACCTCTTTATCATCCACATCCATGTTTCTTAAAAAATTTATTTCAAATTTTTTTTACTATTTAATAAAAAATGGGTTAAATTCATTTATACCCTTATTTGACTTTATATGTTTTTAAAGGAATCTTTCCAACGTTTTTGAAACAAGTAACTTTTTAACCTTTTTGACAAAATTAAGGTAAGAATGTATTTTTTTAACTTATACGGAAGGTGCGGTTATTCTCCGCCGTTATTACACCTTTGAAGCATCCTTCACAAGCTTATAAATATATTTTCAAAATAAAGGTTTTCTCTATAATTATGAGACTTTTAAATGATTTCAAAAAAAGAGACATTTCTCTAAAATTGTATTGATTTCATCTATGTCAACATCCTTTGATAAATTCTAAACTTGTTTCAAGTTGATTTATTATGATACAAATCATCCATATTTTGTTTAAGTTTTTTTGAGATTTTTGACTATGGATGAGTTATTTTTATGCCATTAATGGTTTATGATTAAAGTTTTGACATTTTGTATGTTAGTTTTAATACAAAGGTTTATGTTATATTTCATCCTCTTCTTAAGATGAATGTGTTGGACTAGTATGTTCCGAGTTGGGGTCTGGTTACAGTAGACCCTCCGGGTTGGTGTCCGTTTATTAGACGTACTCCGGGTTGGTGTCCGGTTATTAGAGGCACTCCTGGTTGGTGTCCAGTTATAAGAGGCACTCCGGGTTGGTGTCCGGTTATTAGAGGCACTCCAAGTTTGTGTCCGGTTATTAGAGGCACTCCAGGATGGTGTCCAGTTACAGAGGCTCTCTGGGTTGGGTTCTGGTTACAGTTATCCCTTAGGTCTTGGCACGAGGCCTCGACACAGAAATTAAAGTTCGACATCATGCATTCCATCATTATAAAAGTGGTTAGTGATATTGCATGTGATTATTTGATTAGTAGAATATCCATGTGAATAAGTAAATGGCATTATTTCATTATATTTCTTCCATATTATGCTGAAGTTTAAGTTTAAAAGGCTTTTGTTTTAGTTTAATACATTTCCTTAAATGTTTATGCTTATTTTTGAAAGTTTCCGCTATATTGCTTACCGTTACTGAGCATTTGAGCTCACCCCTTTCTATGTTTTATTTTTCCTAGGATTCCAAGAAGTGTAATGTGATTGATATGAAGGGTTAATCCAAGGGAATAATGGTGTTAATAAAGATTATTTATGTTGTTTTGTAAGTATTAAAGTGCAAATGTAACATTCATGTATGCGATCTATTTTTCCAAGATTGCTAAACTGATCGGTCCTTCAGGACTTGATTCCTTGTAATCATGCCAATGTATTAAAATAATGCACCGACTATGGGTAACTGGGGTCAGGGCATTACAGTTGGTATCAGAGGAAGTTTAGCAATAACCTTGGAAACTAGATTTAGAAAAACTCTGATTAGAGCACATAGATTTAAGATGGGATTTGAGGATTAATATAGAATAACTTCCTAGAATTTTGGTATTGTAGACATTTTGTGAGTTTTTCGAGCAATACATCCCTGTCTGGATATGGGCAGGTAGAGGCGGCTCTAGCACAGATGTACCTATGGGTAAAAACCGAAAACACCGCTTTGAGCTAGACTCGAACGGGAACTAGTGCACGACAATGGGCCTTGCTGTACTCTTGGTTACGACACTTTTGGGGGATATTCTTAAGATAACTCTCATTTTCTTTACAAATCATTATGAAGGGTTTATGAGTATATACTTCCTCAAAGAAATAATTTTCATGATTATGGATTATATCCATAAATAGTTCAATTTTTGTTAGGTGTTTTATTTGTATGAAATTATGTATTTTGATTCATAAACTGATCTAGGTTATGACATTGCTTAGAAATGGCACCCAATAGAAGGAATGAAAACTCCAGCAATGCACATGATCCAAAGAGAAAGGAGGATCATATCTTTCATGGTCTTAAGCCAGAATTTATAAGAGAAATTGTCTTCCATGTATTATCATTATATGAAGAAATAATATCATGTGTTGATAAGATAAGTAAAGAGTTTACTGAGTCCTATGAATTTTAAGGGAATCAAGAGAAGAAAAGGATGGAAGAGGGAAAGATGGATAAAGGGAAGAGGGAAAAGAAGAATTTTCCCATATGTGATAACTGTGGGAAGAACACCCTGGAACTTTCCTGAAAGGAATGGGAGTTTGTTATAAGTGTTGAGGAAAATGGCACAAAGTACGTGACTGGAAGGGTAAGAAAATGGTTTCAAATGTATAATGCTTCATTTGCAAGGAGTTTGGACACTACGCAAACCTATGTCCCAGTCATCAGACTATGCCGAAAATGATGCTATTGGATAATAATCAAGTTATGATACTACCACAGATGAAGAGTAATGATTAGAGTTCTTATATTGATTATATCATTTGAGTGTTGTATCGACAATGTACTTGTTATAATAATTATGGAGTATATAAGGATTTTACTGTAGTACTATTTTAGTAAGGACATGATATTGTGTGGAACAAAGAAAAGTGACTCAATAGCGGGATAAATTTTTGGAAAATATATGGTTGAGAAAATTATAAACCATAATATAGTTCTGATACCAAGGTAGTGATTTTGGAATAATACATGATTGATTTGGATAAATTATATTGGATATTCTTGACTACCTTGAAACTGATTAATGATTTGTATATTCCATCATTGTTGGGGTTTACAAATTTTTTGGATTGAAGGAGTATATCCATTATTATTTAAGGAATAAGGATCATGAATGTAATCAATAAGGTTTTATGGTAATTCAGGATGTTGTAGTGTTATAAAATAATACATGATGAAGGTGTTCACATGTTATTACGCGGAAAAAATGAACTTCATTTTTGGACTAAATCATTTTGGATAGTTCTAGTTTGGATTATTTTTGGATTTCCATAAAAGGACAACCCGGAGGTTGGGCGGCAACCCATCGCTCCCGGCAAGGCCGCAAGACTTGAACCCACAACCGAAGGGCGACAAGGGTGTATCACCTACCACTGACCCATGTGATGTCCTGGGTTGAATAATGTTGTTTTTTAATGGTTCTGTTAGATGAATTATAAAATTCATTTTTTTAAACACTATACGAATAGGATAAATAGAATATTATTTTTGAGTTCTATAATCTTTTAGAGTGAAATATGACTTTCTGGTAGAACATAGTTAAAGGATGAGACTCTACTTGTCAATTATATATTTTTCTTCTTCTCTTATTCAATGAAGAAATTAATTCTTATACTTTAGTGAAGGGATCTTAAAAAAATGTGTTATCCTAATACCATATGTTTTGTTGAACCGATGGTATTTTAAATCATCATAGATTGATGAAATTTAAGGCCCTCAATTTACACTTGTTTGTGATTGATGAGCTCAATCACTACCTATAAATATTTACGTTTTTCCTCCAATTATATGTCTCTAATTCCCCCAATGTTCTCCTAATTGAGATCACAGTTTGGTGGTGACCCTTTCATTTCTCATTTCCTCATATTAAGACTAAATTTTAGTAACCCAATTTCCGATGTGGGTTTTCTCACAAAGATATTTTCTATTTTCAACCTTTTATTTTCGAAGAACAATTTCAAATTGTGAGGACGCAGTTTATTGAAGTAGGGGAGAATGTAACACCCCAAGATTTCATAGTGTGTTATTTCTTCAAAATAATTCAATATCTTTCACTACACGCAACATCGAGTTAAAGCACACCATGACATACCAAACAAGTCGTTCAAAAGAGGTTATGAATAGTATTAACTAAATTTTAAACTTTATATAATACTTATAATTTTAGAATCCATATTATGAGTTTCTTAGACATAATTTAAGAACAAATTACCTTTTTTTTCAGATAAAAGAAGTATTTTTCAAACATGCACTTTTACCAACTTTAATAGTGATTCCTTTTTAAATCCAATATTTTATACTTTTATATATTCAATTTGACTAAATAAATTTACTTTTTTTGAATGGGTACATCAAAAATTTACAATGAAACTTCCCAATATTCCACGGTACATTTCCCTTTGAATAATGCAATGACGTGCATTGTACGCAACTTCGAGATTCTAACACACTACAACCAATCAAACTAGGCGTAATGAATAGTAATACATACTTTTTGAAATTTTATAAATTTTATCTTTCAAAATGGACTTAATTTTTGGATTCATAATATCAAAATTATCTTAGGGTGAAATTTTGGTACTTTTCGGATAACTTTCATATTTTGATGAATAGTAAAAATTACTAAATTTTAATTAAAAACAACTTATTTAATCGAAATAATTAATGGTGATAAATTATGAATTTAAGTGGCTTTAAAGTATATTAAGAATATATTTTTACCATTTAATACAATGTTGGTCATTGGACATAATTTCACAATTAAACCGAACATAAACAGGTATCATTTTTTTGATAGTTATTATATCTTAAAAACATGCTTTTTGTTTTGACAGCGGGAATTAATTTTAAATTATTTTCTGCCACTTCTGTGTTTTGAATTTGGAAAAATGGATTCCATATTTGGAATCAGGATGTTCAAATTGTGTAAATAGTTAACTTTTATTTTTATACATTTTGAATAATTACTTCGGTAAATATTTTATTTACCATGGTTAAAGGGTAAATCCAGTAAATAAGGGTTAAAAAATAATATTATAATAATAAAAAATTACCCTAAAACGTGTCCTAACCATATTGGTTAATACATTTCCGACCATGGGAATCTTTGGGTTGATTTTGGGACCCCATGGCGCCACTTGTAAGTGATAGGGACACTTTATTTTAATTAAGTTGAAATAAATACAAAAATGAAACAAGCATATATCTTTTAGAAAAATTTTTTTTACGTAGGGTTATATATGTTGGATTTTAGACTATAAATATTAATTATAAATCTAAAAAGTTTCCTAAATAATGTTATTTTATTTATAATTTTTAGACATTAAATAATTTAATTTATTTATGGAACAATAGTGATGTAGTAATTACCAAAATAGTGAAAAATTAAAATGATTGATATTGTAGATACCCAAATAAATATAATTTTAGACTTTTTATGAATTAAACTAATTTAATAGGTTAATATGACATTTTAGGAGTAATGTAATTAATTTTTTTTTGAAGTAATCATTCTGTTACGATTTTTTACAAAAATCAATTATTGAATAGTGTCAAAATTGACATAAAAGAGTTTTTAAAACAAATATTATATTATTAATTGATATTAAATTTTTAAAAATCTAAGGTTCGGCCAAGAGACTTATATCATGATAGGTGTATCATTAATTGACCACTTGGGGGTCTCTTGGATGTATATAGTTAATTTATTAACTATATAATATAAAAATACAAAGTGACATGGTAATTGTTAAACTAATTAACTAAGAGTTAAAACTAAAAGATAAGTTTAACATAGTGACCCAAACCTGTCTAAAACCTATTGGTTGAGTGGTTTTAGACCCATAACCATCTTAAAGTTTAAATAATACACTTTGGAGCCATTATAAACCGAATATGAATTTATTATAAATTAATACTTTTAGTTTTTCCTAAAGAGCTCTCCTCCCCCTTATAAAAGGACCCAACTTATAACCAATTATTCACACCTTAAAAGCCTTTTGGCTCTACCAAAATCTGCCCAAATACTCTATTAACTTCCCTCACTTAATCCTAGAGGCATTCCTTTAGTCAGAAAACCATCCTAAGATCCCTTTTGATCAAATCAAAAGGAAGAACCCAAAGAAGAGGTAATGATTTCACCACCCTTTTCCAAGTTCCTTTCTTCTTCCACTTCTTCCTTATTTGTTATTACCATTATAAAATAATAACTCCAGTATCTTATATATACTGTTATGTTATTATAAATATGTTACAACCATATTTAGTATTCTATTCATCCTTTGAATAACATGTCCCCATACGTGCGTACGTACGGCTTACCGTCTCCACGTCGTGGTGTAATTGTTATTCAATAAATTATTATTTGGATGGGTATAATAATGATGTGTAACTCATTTAAATAATAAATATATCATTATAATTATTATTTATATATGATATAACATCCAGTTATATATTATTTTAATATCAATAGAATAATAATTTCGCTCGTGCGTTCGTACGGATTACCGTCTCCACGACGCGATGAGATTCATTTCCAAGTTCACCATTCATCGACGATTATGAAAATATATATTACTAATAAGTATGTAATATATGAAATAATAATTCTACTATATATATATATATATATAAGTATTTATTTACTTACATATATCTTATTCACTTACTTCCGTTCAATACTATATGAAAACAGAAACAATGTTTATGCGTATGTACAGACTACTGTCTTCATAAACGGTGTTTTCCATTTCATATATATGTCTATTATACATATTTATATTATAAATATATATGATATATTTATCATGTTTTATATTCTGGAAGTATTTAAATCACGATCTAAGTGATGCAACCAAGAGTGACAAGTTAAAACACGCACGATAAAGAAAGTGATTATTACCCGAAATGTTAACTTAACATGGAAATTATTATTAAATAGGTAATATAAAGTCATAAATGAATCATGCATGATATCATAAATATTAATATGGTTCTGGTATAATTTAATAACATACTACGATATTCGTACAGGAGGTTAAACGTACCCTCGACTAAAGGAAAGTGCAAGGTAAGGGGTTTTCATCTCACTCCTTATTCCCGTGAGATTCATGCCATATTGCCACTATTACCTTTTGTGTGGTGTATGTACTGCCTATAATTGTCTTCTTTGTCTAATACACTTTAATTTATGTTTATTTACATATTCATTGTATGATACCTCTTTCATGGGGTGTATGTTTCGTAAGTTACCAAATTGGTAAGGGTTTATTTCACAATCTCTTCATTATCCGAGGTTGTTTATACATAATTATCTTCTAGGACCTCTTTATCGTCCACATCCATGTTTCTTAAAAATGCCTTTCAAATTTTTTTTACTATTTAATAGACAATGGGTTAAAGTATTTTATACCCTTATTTGACTTTATATGTCTTTGAAGGAATCATTCCAACATTTTCGAAACAAGTTACTTTTTAACCTTTTTGACAAAATTAAGGTAAGAATGTCTTTTTTTAAAATTATACGGTGGGTGCGGTTATTCTCTGCCGTTATTACACCTTTGAAGAATCCTTCACAAGATTATAAAGATATTTTAAAAATAAAATTTTTCTCTATAATTATGTGACTTTTAAATGATTTCAAAAAAAGAGATATTCCTCTCAAATAGTATTGATTTCATCTATGTCAACATCCTTTGATAAATTTTAAACTTATTTCAAGTTGATTTATTATGATACAAATCATCCATATTGTATTTAAGGTTTTGTGATATTTTTGACTATAGATGAGTTATTTTTATGCCATTAATGGTTTATGAATAAAGTTTTGTCATTTTGTATGTTAGGTTAAATACGAATGTTTATGTTATATTTCATCCTCTTCTTAAGATGAATGTGTTGGACTAGTAAGTTCCGGGTTTGGGTCCGGTTACAGAAGACCCTCCAGGTTGGTGTCCGGTTATTAGAGGCACTCAGGGTTGGTGTCCGGTTATTAGAGGCACTCCGGGTTGGTGTCCGGTTATTAGAGGCACTCCAGGTTGGTGTCCAGTTATTAGAGGAACTCCGGGTTTGTGTCCGGTTATTAGAGGCACTCCAGGATGGAGTCCGGTTACAGAGGCTCTCCGGTTTGGGTTCCGGTTATAGTTATCCCTTATGTCTTGGCACGAGGCCTCGACATAGAAATTAAATTTCGGCATCATGCATTCCATCATTATTAAAGTGGTTAGTTATATTGAATGTGATTATTTGATTAGTAGAATATCCTTGTGAATAAGTAAATGGAATTATTTCATTCTATTTCTACCATATGATGCTGAAGTTAAAGTTTAAAAGGATTTTGTTTTAGTTTTATACATTTCCTTAAATGTTTATGCTTATTTTTGAAAGTTTACACTATATTGCTTACCCTTACTGAGCATTTGAGCTCACCCCTTTCTATGTTTTATTTTTCTCAGGATTCCAAGAAGTGTAATGTGATTGATATGCAGGGTTAAGCCAAGGGAATAATGGAATTCATAAAGATTATTTATGTTGTTTTGTATGTCTTACAGTGAAAATGTAACATTCATGTATGTGATCTATTTTTCCAAGACTGCTAAACTGATCGGTCCTTCAGGAGTTGATTCCTTGTAATCTTGCCAATGTATTAAAATAAGGCACCGACTCTGGGTAACTAGGGTCGGGGCGTTACATTATATGTTTTGAATTTTGTATAATAGACATCATTTTTGAATTTGGAATATCAAATATATCTTAGGGTGAATTATTGGTATTTTTCTAAAAAACTTCAATTTTTGATGAATAGTGAAACCACTAAGTGGTAGTTAAAAACTGGTTTTTCGTTTAAATTTTATTTTACCGCATCTATGAATTGTATTTTAAAAATACAACATACATGGTTGTCATTATTAAGTAAAATTAAGTTCAATGGGATGAAAATAATTTTTGGTGAATAGTAACTTTTGAGTTTTATTAATCATAATTAGAGGTAATTAGTGTAATTTAAGGTAAAAATAATGTTATAATAATATGAGATTACCTTTAAACGTGTGCTACACTTATTGGATGAGTCATGGACAACCCTGAAAATCCATGGGTCAACTTGGGGACCCCATGGAGCCACTTGGTTAAGTACATGACATTATTAGCTTTTTATTTAAAGTAAAAATAAAAATGTCACCAGCATGTATTGTTTTACTACAACAATTTTTACATGGGGTAAAATAAGTTATGTTTTTGACTATAAATATTCATTAGAAATATAAAAATATTTCTTACATATTGGTAATTTTTACATAATTTTTATACATAAAATAAATAAAATTATTTATGACACAATGGTGATGCAGTGTTTATGTCATTAACGAATAAATTAAATAAATTAGAAGATAAAGGTTAAAATAATATCCAAAACCTGTACAAATATTATTTTATGATTTTATTTAGAACATGGTACACCTTATATTCGACTTTAGTGATTTTTGGAGCTTTAGAAAAAGAATATAATTTTATAATAAAATAATACTTTCATGATTTCTAAAAGAGTCCCTCCTCTCCATTATAAAAAGACCCCACTTTCTACCCAAATCTCACACTTATAAAGCCCTTTGATCATCCAAAATCTACTCAGATAATCTCCCAATATCCCTCTCTTAATCATATAAGCCATAACTTAGGCAGAAATCTCTTCAAGAAACCCTTTTGGTTCAAACCAAGGGGAGTTACCCGATTTAAAGGTAATGTATTCTCTTTTGTTCTTTTGTTTTATTTTGTTTCTCCAATCCCCTAAAATCTTTTTATTCCTTATTTTTGTAAAAAAAATAGTATCATAAATATACTAGTATGTTTTTATGAGAATTATTCGAGCTACACTTACACAAACTTCCATCTAATGGTTAAATAACATGCCGTTTCCGTGGATGGAGAATTACTGCCTCACGAAACGATGATTGTTCAATCATCTTTTAACACCTCTCATGTTGGCCATTAATATGTCACTATATTTATATATGATATATATTATGTTTATGTTTTCCTTATGATTTTTTATTTTTCATTTATTGCATACCTTTATGGTCTCCATAACGGGTAAATTCGATAATTTCATTTTAGGAAGTGTGGACTACCGCCCCCTCAAAGTGATTTGAATCGTTAATGGCATATGTGGGATTAATAAAGGATGGAGTTAATGATTTTATATATTATATTATACTATAATTATAATATAACTATGTATCATCATGTTTTCATTCCATTAATGTATTAAATAGAAATAAAAGTAGCATTCATGCGTACATATGGATTACCGTCTCCATGAATGGTGCATTTCATTTCTTATCTCCAAATATTATGTACTGTTATAATTACAAATATATAATGGATATATATTATATATATTACATCTAAATGATTAATATCATTATGGAATTATAATATATATATCTCTAATTTAATTTTAATCCCATTAATATGACAAAGAAATGAAAGTAGCGTTCATGCGTATGTACGGCCTACCGTCTCCATGAACGGTGCACTTCATTTTTTTTATCTCCAAATGTTATGGAATAGTATTAAATGAACATATACAGGATATATATGATATGTAAGTCATTAATACTATTATGGAGATGATTTACTTATAACTACTTGGACAATTCTTTTCAAACAAGTTCATTTTTGACTCATGTACCGAACATCGACAAAAACATCTGGTATGAACTCACATAATTAAATAATTATTATAACATTATAATATGTGATATGAATTGAATAATAAACCTTAAAGGATTTCATTAATAAATTATAAAATGAACAAAGTTTATTATTTATAAATATAAAGAAACGAAAAAGACAAGTCGGACTTGAGGCAAGGGATCCTACCTCTCACTTTCTTTTTAAGTACTCTCTTTTATGTCACTTATTTTAAGCTCATCTTTATTATGTTGGTGGATGTTATATTATATTAAATTTACTGTAATGTTTATGTTCATATGATGAGAGACCCTATTTTATCTCATCAATCCATTTTTGGAAGTTTTAAGTGGCACCGTTATGATGCCAAATTTTCGTAAGGGATTTCTTATCTCAATTTTAATTCCGTGAGATTTCCATTCTTTACCACTTATTTATTACTTGTGTTTTATTGTGTAATGAAATTTCATATATATATTATCATAATATTCCTGTTATTCGGTGATTCATTTGGTTTTTGTATCTTTTGGTCACACGAATCGATTGATTACAACGA
Source organism: Viscum album (assembly GCA_963277665.1). Taxonomy (NCBI): domain Eukaryota; kingdom Viridiplantae; phylum Streptophyta; class Magnoliopsida; order Santalales; family Viscaceae; genus Viscum; species Viscum album. The sequence goes on from OY728135.1 coordinate 1,762,094,991, forward strand.
TGCAAGGAGTTTTTATCTGACTTTTTATTCCCAGGAGATTCATGCTACATTTTCCACTGTTTCATTTTGTGTGGTGTATATACTTCCCATTATTATACTATTTTTGTAATATAATATCATTTATGGGTATTTACATCTTCCTTGTATGACCCTTATTTCATGGGGTGTACGTTTCGAAATTTACCCAAATCGATAAGGGAACATTTCACCCTCCTCTTTTTAAAAGACTTATTTTTGTTAGGTCTTTTAATTTACATCTTGTTATGTTGGGATATGTTCTTATATATCCTTATTTCTATAAATATTATTTCCAAGTGATGATATACCCTTTTCAATCTCATCAGCTCTTTTTCTGAAATTTTAAGAGAAGCCGTTAGGCTGTCGAATTTTTGCAAGGGAACTTCTTAACCCAATTTCAATTCTTTGGGTTAAACTTGTACTCCTTGAATATGTTGTTCTATAAATATGTGTGAATGAACTATGATTGTTTTACACTTAATATCCACTTATATTTGGTGTATTATTTTGTCACACATAATTATATAATTGATTTATCCTTAATAAAAGGATACCGTCTTTGTAAGGGACTTCGTCTCAATCTCCTTTCGTTGAGGCATCTTTTGTTCTAATACAAGACTTTCTTTTATATGCTGTATAAACAAATTTGACTTTTCCTTTCATTCAAAGGGAATATTTTTCTACGAAGAATTTTACTAAATGAAAAATATGAATGTTTCTTTTAACGTACTCGGTGACAACGACCTTTTCCGCCGTCGCGAGTACTACTTGATCTTTGGATTCCTGAACAAGCCATAATGTTTTTAAAAGAAAATAAATACCATATACTCTTTAATGTATTTTGGTTTTGAAAATGGTATTCATAATGGATTTTTTATGTCACTATATTTAAGTGATATATTGTGATTGAAATTTGGAAATGTTTTCTTTCCTTTATATTTGTTTTATGTTTTATGATTTTATAATGGTACTTGGACATTTGACGCGTGGTTACATGATAAACCAAATGATGGGTGGTGCCGTGAATACCAGGACGGGTGGTTACATTATAACCTTGAATGAATTGGGTATGGAAGTTGACCGTATGGCTATTCCATTTAGTTATATGTGTGGAAGTCGAACGTATGATTATTCCATTTATTTATGTTTGTGTCCCAAGTTACCATTATATGTTATTTGTTCTTTATATGGGTTTTATGGTAATATTTTGGTTACAAAAGGGTAAGTAAGGATCTTTTATTCAGTAAGGAGTATTTACTACTTCATAAAGGTGAGAATTATTACTTATGATAATGTATTCATGATTTACTTATTGTTTTAAAAAACTAACAGTTTTCCTTCTTTGTGTATCCTTTAATGGGATTTTTATGCTCATACCAAGTTTTTGAAATGTTTTCCATAGGACTTAAAGATAAATAGGGTCAAGGATGAGATCAAGGAAATACATTCTATCTAAAACATGGAACTAGACATGTTTCTTTTTAAGAGTTTTTATTTTATGGAAACTTAGTAGAAGTGTATACTTTGTAATCATTTGAGATGTAATAGTTATGTAATAATTCTATAAAACTCTAAACCTGAAAAGATCCTATATGTGAATTATTCATTTAATTCATGATTATTTAATGTTTTACTACCAGTTCCTTATATTATGTTCCCAGTTGTGTTGTATTTCAGCAGGTAAAGACTACAAGAAAACATCCTAAAGGAGTCATGAAACCTATGCCTATACCTATCTGGAAGTGGGATAATATTAAAATGGAATATACCACTAGAATACCAAATATTACAAAGAAAAATAGTTCTATATGATATATAATTGATCATCACACTAAGTTTTGTCATTTATTAGAAATAATAGATGATCTCCCCCTTGATCCCATTTCCTAACTCTATATCGCTGAAATCACTTGGCTTCATGGGTAACCTTTATCGATTTTATCTAATTGTAACCCTTAGTTCAAATCGAAATTTTTAAGAGTCTTCAGATGGATCTCAACATATAGTTAAATTTATGCACTACCTATCATCTATGAACTAATAGATAATCTGAAAGGTCTATCCAAATATAGGAATACATGTTGAGATCAATATATATTAACTTATAAGGTATTTTGAATTACTATCTATTATTTGTGGAATTTATGTTCAATAATATATTATATTCGATCATTCTAATGGAACCATATACAACATTGTATGGTAAGAGTTGTCTTACTTCAACCTATTGGGAATAAGTTGGAGAAAGAAATCAAGTTTACCTCGATCTCAAGGAGGAGATGACTATTGAAGTATTGACTATTTAGGATCATAATAAATAATCCTAGATAGAAAAAATATCTATTATAACAACAAAAATAATGATTTGGAATTTAAAGTTGAGGATCATGTATTATTAAAGGTTTAACCATGGAAATGATTTTATACATTTGGTAAAAAGTGAAAATTATACCCTATATACATTGGGCCTTTGAAATACTGGAATGAATTTTAGCCGTTTCTTATCAATTAGCTCTGTCGCCCAACACTTATAAAGTAAAAAATGTATTAATTTTAATTACTATATAAATTCATGGAAGATAATATGCATGTGACTACATATAAGGGAATAGAATTGGAGACCATATTGTTTTATAATGAATATTCTATCCAAATTTTTGACACCATAGTAAGTGTTGCAGAACTAGACAACTCTATTGGTGAATATACCATATAGAAATAAAAAACTTAAATAGGAGGCATGTGATCCTAAAGAATATATATGGAAAGATTGTTAATTTTTTTCAATAGATAATATATAAGAAAATTTCAAGGATGAAATTATTTAATGGGTGAGAATGTAATACTCGAAACCCTTCTGTAGTAGTTAAACACTATATTACACTATAAAAGAACTTTATTCTTGAGTATATTTAAAAGTTTAAAATATAAATTTCATAATTTGATTTTAAAAAAATAAAAAATAATTTTTAATTGATCATAAAGATATTATCTAATGATTTTTTTTTGATTTTTCAATAAATATTGATTTTTAGGTGAATAATGAAATTATTGTTTCTGTTAAAACCCTAACACCTATATAAACACTAATTAGTAATAATAAAATAAAACAAAAAAAAATGTTTTAAGTAGTAAAATATTTATTTAAGGAATAAAATTAATTATTTTAAAATAATATTTGAACATATAAATCCTATGTCTAATATTTTTAAAACTAATTAAAATGTTCCTTTAATAAAAATTTTTATATGTCTTTTCATTGAATCAGGGTTTTTCAAGGTTCGATTTCATTTTGGATTTACTTGAAATATTAATAATTTTTTTAAAAATAAATCAATTTATGTCATTAATATCATTATCCACTATAATTTTATCTTATATATAAATTTAATGCACAAAAACAATATTTTTATAAAAAAATGTTTTTCATGATTAAGTATATTTATTTTAAAATTAATAATCCAAAACCTAAGAAATTTAATTTGATAAAATTATTTTAAAATTTTAAATAAAAAAGGGTCAAATTATGTAAAATTTAAAATCTTACATTTTTTCATTCAAATCAATTACCAAGGTTAAAAATAAATTACCAAGGTAAAAGAAAACTAAGGTAAAAGTTATTAAGTCAAAATAAGAAAGCATTAAAACACTCAATTTTTTTTATAAAAAAGGAGATTTTGTGGTATATTTTGACCCAAAATAACTTTCCATTCTTCTTTCATCCATTTATATCCATTAACCATGGAATGGTTACTCTAAATTATGTAAAACGTAAGGGTTACTCCCAAAACTGACCTTCCCATGACTTGTAAAAGGGTAACAATTACACCACTTCAAGACTCACCTATCATTTTTATTTTCTATTCAAAAATTGTTAGTTTCACCCTTATATAACCATATACCATGTGAAAAATCTTATGGTCACTATTAGTTATCATAAATCCTTAATTTCCATTGAGAATTTGAAGGAAAATTGAAGTCCTCGATATGAGTATTATGAACTAATTAACATTACTAATTAATTATCTTCATTCATAATTATTTTATAAAAAATAATACAATGATATTAGTATTAGTTATATAATTTTTTGTTAATATATTAATGTTATTATAATATTATATTCATCTATTCTATCCATTAGGAAAAATGAAATCGTCGTTTGTGTGTACGTACAAGAAACTGCCACCACACGCAATGAAATTCATTTTTCATAACCACCGATAATTGTTGGTTAATAGAAATTTTTAATGATGAAATATGATTTTTATGATATTATCAGGGTTATATTATGAAAAATTACAGACCCTATTGTATATTTTATCAACAAACGGTCATCGTTAATTCCATATTTTAAAATAAGTGTGCTAAGGGAAAATGTTCGATTAAAATTTTCTAATATTTTCATATCCATTAATTATTATTATACATAATTTTAATACCTATATATCACATTTATAAACACTAAATAATATCAAGGAATCATAAAAAAAATTCTTTTTATCAATTTCATCTTCAAGGATAAAGGCTAAAACACAGATGTAAGGAATTTTAAACATAAAAAATAGTTATACATATTCCCTAAAAATAACGTTAATGACTTAGTAATGATGAAATTTGGAATAATAATGAATTTATACACCATGTTTATTAAACGAGTATGGACGATCAAAACTATAATTACCTGTTGTAGAAAATTGGTATAATTCATATAGATACTCCCTATTTATGTAAAATATAAATGAAAATGGATATAATTAAGTTTCTAAATTAAGTAATTTGGGTATATATGTTTGTGATTCATGATGTTAATGTTAGTTCATGGATGTTAGAACAAGATGAAAGGGGTTTACATATAAAATTACTCTCTTTGTAATATGTTTTGTATTATGAAGCTAGTATCCTTTATATAGAGTATACACTGCCTAGTTGAGATCTTCTATAATGAAAATAATTTATTCGTCATATCTAGATATTAATTTTAATCCCTATATTTGAATAGGTTTTGATTTAATCACCACTCAATCCATAAGTGGGGGTTTTTCCATATCAATTTTCAATCTTTGATACTCATGTTATATTCAAATCTTATTTTTTTTGTGGTACATAAATTTCTATGAAATAATTTTTACCATATTACCCATGAAATTTAATGTATTTTCATGTCCATATTTTTTTAAATCTCTAATATTATTTTGATTATAGATTTACAAAAAACCATTACAAAACTCATTCTTTTCCATGGTGGAAAAACCATCCTATGTTTTAGAAATATAAAAGTCCATTAGTTTTCTAGAAAATAACTCAGATTATGGATAGTAGAAAGTTGTTGCAGATATTATACAGAAGAACATATGGATCATCAACTTGAAAAGTGTTGGATGATTATTGACTCAATAATCACCCTAATTTATGATTAGTTGGCCTACGACTACATACCTAGCTAAACACTCATGGTGGATATGCTCTGATATATTCAAATGCTCTTTATGAGCCATGATGAAGGATTTTTAGAACCATTAACATAGTATCCAGCCACTAAAGACTGTTAAAACTAATTACTATATTATGTGGATAACCCAGCACATTGGAATAACCCAATCAACTATATTTCTTGGAAAAGCGTACTTCCTATTACTGTGATGATACCTCCAAAACTTATAAGTTGTTTAAGGGATGTTCACCTACAAATCCAATTTATTCTGTTGAATGTGAAAGTATTTATTTTCTATATTTCTCATTATATGGATAAAAATGTTTTTATTAAGACATATATTCTTTATATAATGGTATAAAAGGTATTTTTTACTCATATGGTGAATTCATTGGATATAATCAGGTTATGTTTAGAGACTATAATTATATAGTCCCTTAATGCATCAATATGTATCATGAGATAAAAAAATGGTTTTTGGTGTATACCTATCCCTATATTAGTATAGTGTCTTGTAAAAAGGCATTTATAACATTTTTTTTCTTAAATCCATCATTCCATCAGTGTAATATCAATGATTATTGTTATCCATTCTTTCTCATATTGTCCTAGATATAGAATTACCTCAGTTTCAGTTGATTATTGAAGCGTTTTATATATTTATTCCTTATATATCACTTATTCCATGTTTATGTTAGGATATATTTAGAATTATGCTACTCTTTACTAATTGTCTAATCTCACCCTTATTTATTTTCATTTCCCCAATAAACCTAGAGGAGAACTATGAGTAATTTTCAAGGATATTATGGGAGGGATTTTTTTTTGAAATATGTTAATATGTTATATTATGTTTTTAAATGTAATATATATATGTTTATATAATTACAAGACTACTAAGTTACTGAATCCTATGGTAACTCTTGTATTCTACAACAATAATGTAATATAACTACTAGTTTTGGGTTTCTTCAGTTTAGAATATTACATTTAGAGATTTTATACAATTCATAGAAATTTTTTAAAATTTAATGATAGAATAATATTTTTAAGATGTTTTTTAAAATCAATGTTCCTCAAATAAGAGAACTTCAAAATTTATCATATCAAAGTTTTCTTGAATGGGAAATGCTAGGAATTTTTATAAATGAAATAAACTAAATTTACAATTTAAGTTCAATTGTGATAATAACAATGTGTATCAAGAGTAATATGTGACTTATAATGATGTTTATGAAAATTTTCTAATTTAAAAAATAAATGGGGAATAATTCACTACTGGTGATAGAGTCATTTTTGGAATTGATGACGAAACAAAATGTAGCTTATGGTAAAGAGGTAACTTAAGAGTTTCTTTTAAATATTTTTAAATTAAAGATAGATGAAAATAATTTATTGAAATATGGTCAATCATTAAGAAATAATGACACATTAAATTATAAATGGATTCCATTTCGACCATTGAAATTGACTGCATAAAGAAGTTACACACTGAAGAAAATAATTTGAATTTTGGAATAGAAGATAAGGATTAAAAAAGAAGATTGTGACTAAAATAAATTAAAATAAATTGATAAATATAGATAATTAATTAAAATTTTACAAATATTAAATACTATATTACATTAAAGAATACAGATAAATTTTAGTGAATAAGGTTTTCAAAAATTCTAAAGTGTCAAATGAAGTAAAAAAGACATGATTTGAGAAATTTGAATTTATGGCGAACAAAAACAATTCTAAGAAATATATAAATTTTAAGAATTATAAATTGAAAGATAAATCTTCTAAAATTTATAATTTGGAAAGGTTATGATAGAATAATAGAATGAGTCATGAAGTGTTGGTAGTTCACTATATTTTTTTGGAAAGTTAAATGGTTTATGATCAATAGGTTTAAAACAAAATTAGTCTTTTTTATGTACACTATATATTTTTTAAAATTAATATAATTATTTTATCAATAATAATATTTTTTATAGAATTTGGTCACATGGAAAGTTGATTTTCTTTCAATAACTAATAACACTAAAAATTAAGAATATATGGTAGGTTGATTTTGAGGGGGATTCAACCCATAGATGACTTGTGAAAATTGAACCCATAGATGACTTGTGAAAATTAAATACTATATTAAATTAAAGAATATGTACTGAAAATTGAATTTTTTTTGAATCAATAATGGAGCTTTGTGAAGGTATGACAATGTATATCACTATATTGCCGGTTCTCTTACTTTACTACCTACCCAAAAAAGTGTGAGTTTTAAAACTAAAAATCTAAAAACAGCAATAGAAATGAAAGGATAAGTCATTTGTTTTTAAAAATTCTATCTAAATATCTTATTGGAAATTTACATGGATCTTTTATAGTGGATAATAAATATATATAAAAGGATATTTTATGATATTAAAGGATTTTTATAAGTGAAATTAATGATCTATTTTTTTTCAATGAATTGCCGTTGAATATAAGAAGAATTTATTTAATAGTCATTAGAGAGGAAAAATATTAAGATGAAGAACACTTTATATGTTGATGAATTAAAGAACATAATATTAATCATGAATTAAATTTTTGATGAAGACAAGGAAGTATATTTTTTTAAGGTTTACTACTTGGCGAAGATGGTAAAATATGGTTTAGTTTTTACTAGATGATAGAAAACACGAGGTAACTTAGTTTTGGTAAGTGATGCTGAAACTTTATATTTCTTAAACATGAAGGATGAAATAAAATTTTTACACAAAATACTTGGATATATTTCTCAAAATAATATTATAGATATTACCAAATAAAATAATGTATAATATTTACATATGATAAGGGGAAAAATAAATTGGATGCAATCCAAATAATAAAATAATAATATAAACAAGTATTCACATAAGAAAGTGGAGACTCAAACACCTTAACCCTTAGTGCTAATTTATTCATATTTTTATAGGAATATAAGAATGAATTAAAATAATAGAGGTTAATATTTTATTTGTTTTATTGATGACATTACTCATATTTTATTCTATAAGATCCCATCTATTCCTAGTTAGTTTCCTCTTTAAGTTTTTGATTGAGAATTTTAAATTATGTTAATGAGTCCTATTACAGGTTTGGTTAAATTGTTGGAGTTCTTATGAGGGTAAAAAGTGTAGTGTTAATGGATTTTGTCTATAGGAACTAATTCATCATGTGAATGCATATTCATTATATGAAATGTTATGGGCACATTCCATGAAATTATTTTAGGGCATGAAAGGGTTTTCTGGGAATAATTAGTTCATGATATGAGATATCGTCCACATTTTGAACTGGTTCTTGGGATTTTCAGTTGAGATTTCATGTTTTTTAGCATATATGACAACTCAAATACTCACAATGTGAAACCTTGATTCATAGAGTTAATGCATTTATGACCAACATTTTTATTAACTCTCCTTCCCTATATTTTACTTAATCTTTATTTTCCTTTCACTCGAATTCCAACCCTACCTTAGGTTATCTTGGTAGTTACATTCTATATGAAGGTAGATTCCACAATATCTTAGTTTTATAAACCCAGATATTAAAGGGATGTAAGGTGGACCAAATTAAACCTTGGTTATTAAGTAATTTATTTTTTTCTTTATGTTTGAGTTGGGTGGGCTTGAATAACTCCCTGATATATGTTTATGATCTCTCTAGTATGTGCAATAAGTGATATTACATTTTTATGAAATGTGCCAGACCTAACACAATTAAAAAACAACCATTTTGTTGAAACCATTTGAATAGAACTCCCTTAGACCCCTTTGGGTATGTTTTCAATGATATCAGGACTTACAACCACCTAAGGGGGGTTCCAACCGTTGACTATAGTTTAGAACGTGAAATGAATGAAACTTTTCCTCCTTGATATACTAAAAATTGGTTATGTTTTTTTATAAATAATGTGAATTAGTTTGGTATGTGAATTGAGATCTTGGATTAACATGAAAATCTGTTAACTCATTAATCATAGTGGTTGGTTTGAGAATGAAGTACGTGTTTTAAGATAGATAATTTAGAATGTAATTGGAATTGGTATAATTAAATGATGAAATATGGATATGATGAGATATGAAATGTTTATTATGATTAAATGACATTTGAAATGGGAATAATTAATATAAAATTGATAATTATTAACTTGGTTTAAATTAATAATTTACTTATATTTTGTTTTTGGAATGAATTTGGTAAATGGAGTAAATAGAATGTTATTTGGATAATTAATTATTTGGAAAATAAATATTATAATAACATGCTTGTCTTATTGGTTTTTGGGTGTTATAAATTAATTTCTTGGATTTTTCTCATGTTATGACTCATGAGTTACTTAATTCCCAAGGATGAAATTATAGTTTGGAAAAGGACTTCCTTTATATATGAAATCAAAGGTTTTATAAGGCTGTACATTCAAGATGAAGTGATAGGTTGGACATGGAGTTACTTCCTAGATGAAATTATAGGTTGGACATGGAATTACTTCCTTGATTAAATTATAGGTTAGAAATTTAATTCCTTCTAGAATAAAATTCTAGGTTCAGAATGGTGTTCATTCTTAGAAGAAATTATTAGTTGGACATGGATTTCCTTCCCAGTTGGGATTATGAGTTGTACGCGGCAGTACTTCTAGTTGTTTTACTTTTTGTCAAAGAATTTGACATGAATATTCATGATAAAGTTGGTTTTGATAACCCTAGGTTTCAACCTTAAGGTAAAATTCCCCCCTACATTATTTATACCCTCACTTCTAGTAGGAAACCTCAAGAATATAAAGATTTTTTCTAAACGTCCAGTAGAAACCTGACTTGGTCACATGAGGGAGTACCAAGTCAAGGAAATTGTAAAGTGGTATCAGAGATCAGGTAATCATTTTTTAATCTATTATTTGGGAAGGTACACAAGAGACTAGGATGTTTCGGGCCTTGGTAATAAGCTCATTCATTGGATTATTTAACCCTTGTGATGGAGAAAATTCATGTTCCCAGGGATGAGATTAATATTTTTGTTATTAAATTGTTATTGTTTTATTGTTATTTATCCTTGGGTGATTCACTTATTGTGTGATATTATTATTTATTGATATTTTACTTTTGGTATGATATCAAATTATTTGAGTATGTGTGCATCATGGTATGCACATAGGTATATATTTGGACATGCATTGTTGATTATAGGTGCATATATATTTCATGTGATATATATTCCTACTTGATTTTTGAAATGTCATCTATTGTTTTGTTCAATAAAAATAAATAAATGGAACTATTATGATATTATAATTCAATGTTTAATCCATGTATACTATTACCTTGAGAAAGTGGATCTCTATTGTTTTTTAGAACTTTTAGAGTTTATATTGTTGTGTTACCTGTGTTCTAAGGAGTGTGTTAACAATTTTAGAAAACATTCCTCCACCTTTTCCTCAAGTTGAGAACTAATATAGTGGTAATCAACATAAAATAAACATTGTTGAGCTAGAACTTTCAGCATCTATGAGGAACTTGATTTATTATTAGATTCATGACAGTTTCCTATGGGTCATGAGATCTATGGAAAAGGATATTACACACAACATAACTTTGATATCAGTATTTAAAAGAGAGTTTCATTTATAGCAACAACCTTTTTTAATTGGGGAGGTAGGCACCCAAGTAGCTAATTTATAGATCGAGTTAGTCCAAATGATCTTTAAGAACATTGAGTGACTCGATGAAATTAGGGTGAAGCTTTTTAATAATATTATATAAAGACTATCCAAGAGTTTATGGGATATAATATATCATGTAGTAGCAAGAGGACCAATCCAGGAAGGATTTCAAGATGAATTTCCTAACCCAATTCAATATAGAGATGCCAAGGGATGCGATGGATTTTAAATTCATGAATTTTATATACGAGATCATTTTAGTGATAGACTATGTTAGACGCTTCACTGGCCTATAGTTCATTTCTGTATCCTTGGAAGATTATGAGACCACTAGGATGAATCATTTCCATGATGGTATTCATTATGAAATAAAGTCATTGTTGAATATACTTCACTATAGAAAATTTATAGACATTATTAATGAGGATATCATCATAAAAGGGAACCTGAAAGAGGTATTGAGCAGTTGATATGTAGTCTCAGAAAGGTGGTTAGGAAGATATTCTCGAGGAAATAATAAATACCACTTTGATAGCTACTTATAGGGAAGTAATAAGTAGAGTGGGAAATGGAGTGGGCATCCATATATTAACCGCAGTTTGTTGTAGAACTATTAGTGTGGTAAGGTTGTCCAAAATAACCCTCTGTGTCCTTACCAAGTAGTATAGTGTTGTGATTAAAGCGTGGATGGATATATAATGAGTTTTTTCATGATTCCTCAATAGTCGATTAGTGGTAGAGGATAAAGATAGTCACCAAAGTCCGTGAAGGACTCAGCTACCCCTTTGTAGAATAATAGATCATGTTCCACTAGATGCTTAGGTTGGGGTAGGGGAAAAAAATGTTAATCAAGGAGTAGAATCACTCATTGGATTGAGCATCATGGGGAAATAAAATTGAATCCTAAGGAAAAGGGGAAAGTTACATGCATTCTATATAGCCTACTCTGACGAGTATGGATATAGGACCTTCCACTATCAAAGGTTGGATTATCATTTCCACTACATTTTCTTATGTTTTTTATACCAGATTATAAAATTATTATTTTTATAATAAATGAAAAAATAGTTTGGGATTGTGTATGGAGATCATAGACAAAATTTTGAACATCGACACACCACCAGGGGTGAAATCTGAGGGCATTAGTCTCTAAAAATAGTGTTCTCTTAAAATTGGTGGATTTTTATTATTTTTGGGATATTTTCATGGTGGAAATAGAATGATTTTATTTGATTCAAGGTAGGTAATTATAGGTAGGTAAAGGCTATTTATACACCAATATAATATTAACTATTATCTAAGGAGAGTTACTTTTTAACTCTAAAATGGGGAAGTTATATACATAAGGGAGAATGTTATCTTCAGGATGGTTATAGAGGACCAATTTAGCACATAATATTTTTTCCAATGGATTAGATTGTAGTATTTATTATGTATGAAGCTAGTATGCATCATGTTACTTTTCTTCCTATAGTGGAAAATTTTTAGGACCTATTTCTTGGAGTGTTATTCAGATTACCAACTGAGAGTGAGATTGAGTTCACTATCAAGTTAGTACTGAAAGCCAATCTAGTTTCAATCCCATATTATATTATGGAAATAGCGGAGCATTGAGAGTCGAAGGTATATTTTAAATATTTTTAAGATAAGAGTTTCATACAACCTAGTAATTCACCATGGTGTTCTTCCAGTATCTGTACCGAAAGAATGATGAGAAATTTCACTTATATTTGAATAATAATATATTAAAACAGATTATGGCCAAGAACCAGTAATCCCCTTAGTGAATTGATGATATATTAGACCAATTTATAGGTGTTAAAATTTTATATAAGATCAATTTGATATTAGGGTAACATCATTTAAGGGTGATACCCTCAGACATAAGTATGATATCTTTTAGGTGTTGATATATCCTATATGAGTTCGTAACCAAGCTATTTCCTATAAATAATAAATTAAAAAAATTCATGTCCTTGATGAATCTGATCATCCATATATTCCTGGATTATATTTAAGTGGTTTTCACCAATGAAATCTTGGTGTACTCCCATTCTTCAGATAATTATTGCAAATATCTTGATATCATCATGATTTCACTAAGAATGAATTATCTTTCGGTCAAGATATCTAAATTGAATTTCTTTATTGATAAATTGAACTTATTGGGTCACATTTTCTCAATGTATGGAGTTTTAGTTGACCGAGAAAATATTTCATCCATGGTATCTTGGGAGTAGCCTAAGTATGTGTTCAATATTTGGAGATTTCTAGGTATAGTAGTCTATTACTGGGGTTTCATTTGAGAATTATCACATTTGGTGGCATTGATTTCCATGATGAATAATAAAGGGTTTATGTTTCTTTTATTTGATGTATATAAGAGGGGTTTTCAGGAGTTAGAGAGATGGTTGAATGCAACATTGATTCTCACCTTACTTGAGTCAGATATGGAATATACTTTGTATTATGATGCATTTGGATCCAGACTCAAACAAGTTCTGATATAGGGGGATTGAATAGTGGATTATGGATTGCTGATGTTGATAAACCATTATAGGAATTATCTTAATCATAATCATAAGTTGGTTTTGGTCGTATATTCATTGAGAATATGGATACATTATGTTTGGGGTGAGTGGTTTTTGGTGTGTACAGATCTGAAGAGTCTCAATTACATTTTTTCTTAGTGGGACCTGAACCTTCAATAGAGGAGGTCAGCAAATAATCTACAATATTTTAACTTAGAGTTGGGCTACACACCAGGTAAGGGAAAAATCATTTCAAATGACTTCACCTAGAAGATATAAACATGGTTAGTTTATAAGTCTTGTGATGAGTAAAAACTGATGCAACTCCTTATAGACATGCATCTAGATATTGAGGTGTTCCAAAGATGACATGTTCTAACTTCAACGTCTGTTATAATCCTACTACTACACTAGATCAAGTGGGATAAATTATCTAATATGAAGGAATTATCTTTTAGGGACATATTATATGGTGGGGATCCACCATCAGGATGGTGTTTTAATATCTAAGATGTTTTTATTATCCAAAACCAATTATAGGTTCATTTGGGATTGCATGAGGAGTTTATAAGGGAGTCTCATGCCTCTAAAAGGGTGGTACATCGTAGCCTGATAAATATTTATTGTGACATTTTTTGGAATTACTGGTGTCTAGGGATGAAGATGTCGGTAGAAACCATTGGGGTGATATGTTTGACATGTCAACAGGTGAAGTCCAAGTTTCAAAGTATTATTGGTATGATGTAACCTTTTCCCATTTTGGAATAGAAGTAGGATGATGTAACCATTGAAATATTGATAGGATTACCAAGGAAACCTTTGAAAAATATGCATTTTAGGTTATTTTGGACCAAATAATGAAGTTACCCCAATTATTTTCTATTAGATAGAACTTCACCGTCGATGATCTGGGTAGTATCTATTAATGGGAGATAGTTTGATTGTACAATTGTTTGAGGATTAATGTTTCTGATTGAGATCCCAATTTCACATCATGACTGTGGTAGTACGCAGAGAAGGATTTAGGATTATATAATATTCTGAGTATAACCTACCATCCTCAGACTGATGAGAAATTTGAGCGGATGATTCAAATTTTAGAGGATTTGATATGAGCCTTTGTTTTGGGTTTTAGAGGTTATATGGAGAATATTTTGGAACTCATAGAGTTCATGTATAATAACATATTCCTAAAATAAATCCAAATGGATCCTTTTGAGTCATTCTATGGAAGGTTGTTATATTCACCTATGTGCTAGTTATAGGCAGGCGATTCAACTCTTGTTGGACCTAGTTCCATGTAGTAGAAGTATAAATAGATTTAGTTGATCAGAAAGTGGTTGGTTTCCTTGTAGAGTTGGGAAAAATCACATAATAATCATTGGAAACAATGTCTAGAGTTTGAGGTCGGTCATTGAGTTTTTATTTAGGAGTCACATAGGCTGTGTAAATGTTATATATATAAACAAGGGAAGCAAGTGCCCATGTTTTTTAGATATTTTAGATATGTGTGAGCGTCAGCCTAGTGGTTTTCCATTTGTACCTTCCAAAATTCAATAATCCCATGCATGATATGATTCACATATTTCATCTTCATAGATATCACTATGACTATTAGGACCCAACCCCAGTTGCCCAGAGTTGGTGCCTTATTACATTACATTGAAATATAAACAAGTAATTTACATCACGGAGAACTGAGTAGTTTAGTAGATTTTGAAATGAAAAGACATACTTAAGTTCAACATCAGAACTTGTAATGAAATAAAACATATAAGTTTTGTTGGGACCATCCACAACTATGTTTTTATCCTTACAGGTCAATCATAATAAACTTCTTCATATTTTTATAAAATGAAACAAAAGAAAGGGGTGATCTCAAATGCTTAGTAGGGGTATTAAATATAGTGTAAAATATCATAAAAATAAACATTAGGCATTATGAATGACTAAAAATTCATGCCTTTAAAAATAAAATCAAACACATTATGGTAGGAATACCAGATGAGTAAATAATACCACAATAAAACATAATCATGGGTATTCTAATAGTTGAATAAACACATGAAATATCAATACAATTTTTATAATGGGGTAATTAATAATACGGGGTGTCATAACTATACCGTCAAGGCCTCATACAAATACCATAAATATCCATTTTTTAAGGTCTCATGCCAAGACCATAGTTTGTCTCATGAGACCAACTGACGCACTGAGGGGCTATAGAGGTCCCCATCCGAAACTTACTCTGTCCAATTCATTTCTCATATGAATGGGTATAAACATAAACAACATATACATTCATATTGAAACTAATGTATGAAATGTAAATTGCTTTCCTAGAACATTAAGCATAAACACTAACTATTCAGTGGAAATTGGTGAATGGTTTTAAGATAGCACATCCATAATCAAATTAATCATAAAACATTCAATTAAATATGGTAGATGATATCATAAAATATTAATCCGAATAATACATAATAATCAATAATAGTGTTGAAATAGATGAAGATACTATTATAAAATCATCGAGTAATTCTGGAGATAAATCCTATTTTTACTTTGAATAGAAGAGTTATTTGGGAATAATATTTGTATAAAACCATAATTCAAGTAAGATATTATTTTCATAATAAAATTAGTGATTTTATAAATATAATGTTTTCCAAAAACATATTATAGAGTTCCCTTAAAAATAGGTTATATTCTGAGAAATTCCCTTGAATCGAGCTTGTACAGTGGGGGGAATTTTTGAAAGATACTTTTAAAACATATAACTACCCATAATTTAAAGTCGGATTATGGTTTGTACACATATATATAACATTCTCACAGACTATATGAGGATTAAATATGAATTAATTAGAATTTAATTGAGGTAATTAGAGAATAAGAGTAACTGAATGAAAGTGGGGGTTCGTGTAGAAAACCCTTACCGTAAGTCCAAAGGTGTTTTAAATTGATGTAAATGACCTGAATAATCAAATTTAGGATCATAAATTAATTATTACAGAACCTTATTAACATTTATTTGAATTTTATAACCTTATTAGGTTCATGAATAGCCTTTTTATGGGTTAATAGATTCAATTTCATTTTTTGGGAGCATTTTCTTCCTTGGTTTTCATGGTTGAATTACTTATATTTATGTTCAGATAAACATGTATAATGACAAGGATTGTCCTGAATTGAAGTTATATGTTATTATTTAACATCCATAAGATTAAATATTTATAAAATTCACTTGGTTATTGGGATTAAAAATGAATCATTATATTAAAATGTAATGATATTTTTTTGGGTTAATTGGTAGTTTTTGATCACAACAAACTCATTTTGATTTATAAATTAATATCACAGGTAAAAAAAGATTCCAGAACCTTAAATAAGATAATATATATATATATATATTATAGATGGTTTCAACCATGAAAATCATTTCACGACCAGAATTGAAGACATGAATAGAAATTAAAAGCCCGTTGTCCTTGAATGTGATAAATAACCACATCTGAGATAGTGTTTTCATTTTTGTTTTGAAATAATATGAAAGGACTTATGATGAAGATGAATTATGAAATTATCAAAACAAAATTCCAATACATTTAAGGTACTATATTTTTTATAACATTTGGATTAAAGGAGGAGAGGAAACAAAAATAAAAGAAATGAAGTTGAAATAAAAGAAAAGTTGAGAAATCCTATACCCTGTAGAGTAAATCATAAATCAAGATGGTTTGGACCTTGGGGGATTGTTGAAAATTTTTTAGGACTCATATGGAGGAAAAACGTTCCAAGCTTCTTGGATGATGACTTTGGAATGAAAGAATACAAAGGAATGAGTGAGTATTTATAGTAAATGAGTGGGAGTTTTTTTATTAACTTCAATGGACACCTCATTATTGGTTTTTTTAAAACCATTGGCTTGAATATGGTATTTTCCCATGGTATTAGCCACATGGGACAACTCACATAATATTTTACTTTACACAAGAATACCAACATTTTATATTAATTATTACATCATTATGATGTCATTAAACATACGGAAAACTCAAAACTGTATTTTTACTATTCAAAAAACATTAAAGTATTTTAGAAAAATCCTAAAAATTCACCCCAACCATTTTTTGACGTGTTGAATTCAAAAATAAAATCCATTTTTTGAAATAAATTTCCAAATATTTTTAATTTAATTTTTAAATAAAATCATCATTTATTCCAAAAAACAACATTAAAACTATAAATCATTTTACAACACATTGAGAAATCCATCAAGGTCCTATAAAATTATCTTATAACCATTATAAAATAAATAAACAATTTATAATTACCTTTTAGGAAAATAAATTTCCGTTTTAAATTATAAAATTATCTTAAAATAGTAATTAGAATATTTATGAAATGAAAAAATACAAATACTTATACTATGATCTCTTTTTCACTTATAAGATGCCTAAATTGTATTTATATACTCATGGGTGAAGTTTATCTTTTTTAGCCAATTTACTATTCATTACTATTCATTTTGGTATGTTACTGTTAAATTTATTTTCAAAATCTTGGGGTTTTACATTATCCCTTAATTATAAAGAATTTATCCTTGAAATTACAAGAATTTTACCTAACAAAGATATTTGGGTAGTTCTTTTTCATAATCTCCTCAAGCTCCTATGTTGCCTCTTCTATTTTAGGATTTTTCAAAATTATCTTTACCAGTCGAGGCATCTGATTCCTCAACACTTGTTCATTAGTGTATAGAATCTGAATAGGCTCTTCATAGTGAGATAGTACCTGTTCTAATTCTATACATTTAGAAGTGAGGACATGCATTGGGCCTGACATGCACTTTCTCAGCAATGAGATATAGAACACATTGCGTACTTTATATAGGCTATGTGGAATTTCCAAATGATATGAAATAGTTCCAATTCATTCTATATTTTCAAAATGGACTATGTATGTAGGGATAAGTTCTCTTTCTTCCCAAATCTTATAACACCCTTCCATAGAGATACATATAAGAAAACATGATATCCCACTTGAAACTCCAAATCCTTCCTTTTATTATCATCATAGATTTTTTGTATACTTTGTGCTACATTTATATGGAATTTAATATTCCTTAACTTTGATGTTGTTTCTTCCCCAAGCTTCGGGCCCACAATCTTCCTTTCTAGAACTTCATCCCAATAAGTTGGCATACAACATCTCTTTCCATACAATGCTTCATATGGTTCCATTTGAATACTTGAATGGAAACTATTATTATAGGAAAAATATACTAAAGTTAAATATTAATATTACATACCTTTAGAGTCAAGTGAACATTACATCAATATGTCCTCTAAGGTTTGGATTATCCTTAATGATTTCCAATCAGTTTGTGGGTGATAAGAAGAACTCAATCAAAGCTTAGTATCCAAATCTTTATAAAGACTTTTCAGGAGTTCTTTGTAAATCATGGATCATGATGAGATACAATTGAGATAATTTCTCTATGAAGTCTCACAACATCATTGATATAGAGTCTTGCTGGTCCCTCTAGGGGAAAATCCTCCCTTATAGAGAGGAAATTTTTATATTTTGTAAGTTGATCAATAATTACCCATATTTCATCATTCCTTCGTGGAGTTTTGGGTAATCTGGTTACAAAATCCATGGTGATTTTATCCCATTTCCATGTAGGAATAGGCATAGATTTCATGAATCCTCTAGGATGTTGTTGTTTGGCCTTTTCTTGTTGACAGACTAAACATCTGGATACATAAACAACAATTTCCCTCTTCATGTTATCCCACTAGAAATTCTCTTTCAAATATCTTTACATTGTATTGCTACAAGGGTGTATAGAGAAATTTGAGACATGAGAATCATCTAATAACTCCCTTTTTATCTCGAGTATAGAGGGAACACATAGCCTTATCCCAAATTTCATAATTCCATCTCACACATGAAGTTAACCAACTACCCATATTTCACATCATTAATTTTCTTTTGAAGATTCTCATCATCAGAATATGAAGATTTAATTCTTTCTTATAAATATGGTTGGGAAAACAGTTGAAAAAGTAGGGATGTTTCACCTTCTTTGATAATCCCCATATCCATCATCATTAGATCCATGTACAAAGGATAATTTTCAATACTAATTTTGTTGAGAACTCTGTGATCCTTCCTTCTCAATGCATCAACTACCTTATTTTCCTTTCCTGGGTGGTAGTGTATGGAATAATCATAATCCCTGAGTAATTCAACACATCTCATTTTCCTCATGTTGGGTTATTTCTTTGAGAATATATACTTTAGATTCTTGTGATCTATATATATCTCACATATTTCACCATAGAGATACATTATCTATATTTTTAGAGAAACAATCACAGGAACTAACTCAAGATCATGAGTAGGGTAGTTTTTTTCATGAATTTTTAACTACCTTGATGCATTGGAAAAAACTCTATCGTTATTCATAAGGATACAACCAAGTCCTTTCTTTAATGTATCATTATAGATCACAAACCCATCATTACCTGATTGTAGATTTAGGATCATATAATTAACTAATCTCCTCTTCAATTATTCTAAATAGTCCTCACATTCTTTTATCCATATGAACTTAACCCCTTTATGTGTAATCCCGGTCATTGTGTTTGTTAAATGGGTGATGTTCTGAAAGAAACACCGATAATAACATTCTAAACCAAAAAACTACATACCTCAGTAATATTCATTAGAGTAGGCCATTCTTGAACATCCTTTGTGTTCACAGGATCAACAGATATTCCATCCTTAGAGACAATGTGGCCTAGAAAGAAAACTAATTGAAGCCAAAATTCACATTTTCTAAACAACCCATATAATTCATTTCTTCTGAGAGTCCTAAGAATAGTGCATAATTGATTTTCCTAATCTTCATAGGTTTTGTATTATACCAAGATATCATCAATAAATACCGCCAAAAATTCATCAAGATATTTATTGAAAACTCTATTC
The DNA here is from genome assembly GCA_963277665.1 of Viscum album. Taxonomy (NCBI): domain Eukaryota; kingdom Viridiplantae; phylum Streptophyta; class Magnoliopsida; order Santalales; family Viscaceae; genus Viscum; species Viscum album. Next base: position 1,762,115,645 of record OY728135.1, read on the forward strand.
ATTAGATACATGAAAATAGAGGGTGTATTAGTTAGTAAAAATGCATTATTATAAACTCATAATTCCCATTCCTGGTTTGAAATTCTATTTTTAGAATTTCTTCCTTCCCTACTATCAATTGATGATATCTATATTGAAGGTAAATCTTTGAAAAATATTGGGCTCCATAAATTTGATCAAATAAATCATCAATGCGAGGTTGTGGAAAACGTTTCTTTATTGATATAGTATTTATCTCCATGTAGTCAGTGCACAACCTAATAAATCCATATTTATTCTTAATGAAAATAACAAGGGCTCCACATAGAAAAAACGAGTGAAAAAAATCTTTTATCACTCAATTCCTCTAGTTGTTTATTCAATTATTGTAATTCCATAGTGATCATTCTATAGGTGGTATTTGATATGGGTCTTGAATCATGAATTAAGTTAATGGAAAACTCAATTTCCTACTTTGGAGGATGTCCAAGTAAATCCTTTAGAAACACATCAACATATTATTACACAATAGGTATGTCCTCTATTTGAATATTATTTTTATCACCCATAGTTATTTCATTCCCTTCCTCCCCAATAATTGAATTCAATAGAGGTTCTGGGGGTGGATCTAGATAAAAATCAACAGGCAAAGTTTCTGCTCTAAAGATAAGAGTTTCAACATCGTTCTAAAAAATCATAAATTCCCTCTTCTTATAATAGATATTCACATCATAACGTGAGATCCAACTCATACTAAGGACTATATCAAAGTTATCATGGCTATTATAGTAAAGTTAGAAACTAAATCACATTTATGTGTCATGAGGTGGACTGATCGACACATCTTTGTTTCATTGATACATCCCCTAGAAGTTTTGACCAACAAATCCTTTATTAGATAAAATTTAACACGTCTAATTTTCGTGGAAAATTGGGAAGATATAAAAGAATTCGATGATCAAAAATCAAATAAATAGTTAGATAAGTTTGAGGAAATTATTAAAGTACCTACCCACATCATTATGAACGTCAACCTATGTAGTTGTGACCATATAAGCTTGTCCTTTCTCACGTGGCCTTCTTTGGGGAAAATTTACCCAACACTTAGGATATTCAGGTGCATAACTTCCCATCATTTTACAACTATAGAATTGAACATTGGTTGTTTATTTCTTCCCCTTTCAATCATGAGATTGGTGGCCCTTTTCCCCACCCTTGTAACAGACTCTCATTCCCTTTAGGTAAGTGCTAGGGTGTTTCTTCCCACAATTACTGCAGGGTGTTATGTCAACTCTTCCCATATTCTCTATTTATTTATTTACTTTTCTAGAAATTTCATCTACCCTCTTATTCTATTGGATTCTTTTAAAGTCATAAGACTTAGAAAATTCCTTTTCCTTATTGATAACGCTTAATACTATATCTTCATATGATGAGAAAATTTTGATACTAGGGACCTTCAGGGGAATGGATTTAGACCATCAAAGAATCGATCAATCTTTCTCCTTTTATTACATATGTAGTCCATGAGATATATCTTGATAACCTTGTGAAGTTATCTTCATACTTTGCAATATTCTTATCCTCTTTTTACCTTAGATTTATAAACTCCATTTCCATATCTTCTCACTGTTCGTGAGGGAAGTATTTTTCCTAGAAGATTTCCTTAAAATGACTCCATTACATTTATATAATTTCTTCCACCCCCTTTTTATTTTTAATTAGTGACCAAAATTGATCAGTATCTCTAGATAGGCGATAAACTTCATTGACAACCTTCACCCTTTTGTTACTTTCCAATGTGAGAAATATCTTCTATAAGGAACTTATCCACTGCTCGGCTATAAATGGGTTTGTATTCCCACTAAACAATGGAGACTATTGTCGAATAAAGTGATCTAACATAGCTCCTACACATTTTTGATCTAAATTATCTATACAGGTAAGGTTATTATTCATAACCTGAGTATGGTGTCATAGTATAGTTATAAGTTGCTCCGCACTAGTCGAAGCTCTAGAGATAACATCACTATCTTGCACAGGAGGAAAATCCCTACATGGGATACATGTGTTCACACGGTATCCATTCATTCCACTAGGTGCCATTTCTAAATAATGGAATACACTATATTAGGTTATGAATCATAATGTATAATCTCAACATATCAAAGTACTTAGAATAAATTGAAATCCTACGCATGAATAATTCCATAATCATAAACATGGTTTGTTTGAGGAACAATTTACATTTACATCCTTCATAATGCAATGTAATGAAAATTTGAATTATCCTAAGCATATCCCCCAAGAGTGTCAAACTAGGTGTGTAGTAAGACCCATTTTTGTGTACCAAGATACCCTAGATCAAGCTTGAAACTCCTTTTAAGATTTTCACTCCTAGGTACATATGTTTCAGAACCACGTCTTCTTGTAGCATCCAGACATGGATTTATTTTCTAGAAATATCCACATAATATATTCCTTAAAAAAATAATAGGATGATCTTTTATGTTTATCCTAAAAGTATATCTTAGGGGTTTATTTCCAAATCTATGTTTTCTAAATCTATTTTCCAAGTTTTCTACTAAACTTCAACTGATACCAACTATAATAACTCGACCTTAGTTTCCTAGATCTGGTGCCTTATTACATTAAATTTTCATAAATAAAAATAATATTCATCCCAAATGGCTAAGTTGTTTAGTAAATTTGGTAAGGCAGATACATACATAAGTTCAATATCAAACCTTGAAACGAAATACAACTAATATCTTTTGTTGGGAACATCAACAATTATAAGTTTATCCTTACAAGTTAATCATAATAAAAATAATCATGTCCTGAGAAAATGAAATATAAGAAAGGGGTGATCTGAAATGATCAATAAGGAAAATAAATATAGTGGAAGATATCATAAACATAAACATTAGTCATAGTGAATAACTAACAACATATACCTTTAAAAATAATCTTGAACACATTATGGTAAGAATCCAAGTATAATAAATAATGCCATAATTAGACATAATCATTGGTTTTATACTGGTCAAATAACCACATGAAATCTCAATACAATATTCATAATGAGGGAATGTATAATGTGTGACATCATAACTATACCATAAAGGCCTTATGCAAAGACCATAAATATCCATTTTGTTAATGCCTCATGCTAAGACCATAGTTTGTCTCATGAGGCCTACCGATGCACTACGAGGTTATAGCAGGTCGTACCCTACACTTAATAAGTCCAATACCTTACTCATATGAATAGGGAAAAATATAAACAAAATATACATTCACTTTTAAACTAATGTTTGAAATGTAAATAACTTTCCCCAAACATTAAGCATAAACACTAAAATATTAATCCCAAAAATACATAATAATAAATACTCAAATTAAATATGGTATATGATATTATAAAATATTAATCCCAAAAATACATAATGATAAAAAATATTGTTGAAATATATGAAGATAATCTTATAAAATCATTGAGTAATTCTTGACATAAATACACTTTTACTTTGAAATGAAGAGTTCTTTTGAAAAAATATTAGTATAAAACCACAATTTAAGTATGATAGTATTTTCATAATAAAAATATTTATTTTATAAAGATAATTTTCTCCAAAAACAGATTATTTATTTCTCTTTAAAATAGGTAAGAATTTGAGAAATTCCCTTGAATCGATCCTATATTACGGGAAATGTTTTAGAAAGATCCATTTGAAACATATAACTACCCATAAATAAAAGTTTTATTATGTGTTTGACACATATATAAAACATTATCAATAAATATATTATGAGTAAATTTGAATAGATAATAATTTAATTGTGGTAAGTATATAACAAGAGTTACCCAAATGAAAGTGGAGGTTCAGGTAGGAAACCCTTACATTTAGTCTGAAGGTGTTCCTCTCTTGATCTTAATAAACTAGATAATAAAATTTATATTTATAAATTAATGATCCCAGAATCTCACCAACATGTAATTGATTTTTTATAACCATATTATGTTCATTAATTTCCTTTTCATGGGTTAAGTTATTCAATTTCATTGTTTGGGAGTGTTTTTTCCTTGGTTTTCATGATTGGATTACTTATATTTATGTTCAGATAAACATGTAGAATGAGAATGTTTGTACAAAATTGAAGTTATATGTTATTATAGAACATAAATAATATTACACAGTTATAAAATTAATTTGTTTATTAGGAGTGAAGATGAATCATTATATAAAACCTTAATGATAATTGTTTGGGTTAATTGGTGGTTTTTGATCACAACGAACTCATTTTAATTTATAAATTAATATCACAAGTAAAAAAGATTCAATAACCTCAAATAAGTTATAATATATATATTATAGTCTTGATCAACCATTAAAATGGTTTCCTGACCATAATTCAAGATGATAATTGAATTTGAAAACTTGTCGTCCTTAATTGTGATAAATCAACGCATCTTAGATGTTGTTTTCATTTTTATTATAAAATAATGGGAAAGGGGATATCATGATGAATTATTAAATTTCCACAAAAAAATTACAGTACATGTAAGGCACTTGATTTATCCTAAAATTTGGATGAAGGGAGGTGATAAAATAAAAAGAAAAGAAAGGAACCTGAAATAAAAGAAATGTTGAGAAATCGCTTACCTTGTAGAGTAATTATGAAAACATGAAGGTTTGGAACTTGGGGGATTGGGGACACCTTTTTAGGACTCCTAGGGAGGTAAAAATACCATATATACTAGGATTATGAGTTTTTAATGAAAGAAAAAAAAGGAATGAGTGGGTATTTATAGTTTATGAGTGGGAGTTTTTTATTAATTTCAAAGGACACCTCATTGTTTTTTTTTCAAAACCATGGGATTTACCATGGTATTAACCTTGGTATTACCCACTTGGGACACCTCATATCATATTTTACTAAAAACAATTATACCATCATTTTATATTAATTATTACAACATTATGATTTCATTAAACATACTGAAAACTCAAAACTGTATTTTTACTATTCAAAAAATTCATGTATTTTAGAAAAACCCCAAAAACTCACCCCAACCATTTTTCAACATTTAGAATCCTAAAATGGAATCCATTATTTTAAAATAATTTCATAAATATGTTTAATTTAATTTTAAAATAAAATCATACTTTATTCCAAAAAAAACTTTAAAACTATAACTCATTTTATAACACCTTGAGAAATTCACCAAGGTCCCAAAAAATTATCTTATTACCATAATAAAATAAAGAAAAAATTTATGATTACATATTTTTAAAATAAATTTCTTTTTAAAATTATTAAATTAATCAAAGAATTTTAATTAAAAAAATTTATGACATACAAAAATACAAATTCATATACTTTGATCATTTTTTCACTTATTAGATGTCTAAATTGTATTTATACTCTCATGGGGGAAGATTATTGTTTTTTTTATGATTTAATATTAATTATTATTCATAAGGGTATGTTACTATTTATAAAAAACTAATTTTATCTTATCAGACTCTAAATATATTACTGAATGCAACCCTTTATGCAAGTTTTTCCCAATTCAAATCATAGAGTTGGAAAAAATATGTTTACTGGCTAGGTTATAAAAAAGTGCTATTTTTTAGAGACTTAGTGTTTCATTAATTAAATATTAACTTTATTCTAAAAATATTGGGGTGTTATAATGACCCTTCTCATGTCATAGAGAATTATTATGTTGAGCTTGATGTTGATTCGTTATTTGATAATAATTTGATTCATATTATAGACTTTAGTGAAAAGAATATATGAGGGAGGACCATGCCTTTATTAGGAGTTTGGAGGAAGTATGGGCTCGTTTAATAGGTTACTTAGGATAAATATTTAGGTATTCATGTATAGTGTCCTAAGCTATTCATTGATGCCCCACAGTGAAGCTTGGGAGAAAAGATTAGGGAAGAGCTATTTTATGGAGGGGATGTAGTAAGATACCATATTTTACCATGTATATTACTATTTATGTTTTTTTGATCCTTTTAAACTCTATCAATGATTGTTTTACATGATGGGTTAAATTTAGGGAGGTATTGGAGGGGAAAAGTGGAGGGAAATGGGAATCTAGCTACATAAACTAATTATTGTTCTGAAAGTTTATTAACAACATGAAATATTAAGGGAATATACCATGAAATTGATTTTAGTTGTGATACGTTTTTTTGGGAAGAATTGTTTCATGATTTGATATTCCATTCATGATATGGACTGGTTCTTTATATTTTCAACCTTGATGATATGTTTTTTGGTGTATATAAAAACTCGATTATTCATGTTGAGAAAACCCAGTTCACATTGTGAATGAAGCTGTTCCCATCAGTTTTAATAAATCATATTTCCTTCATTTTTCATAATTCCTATTATTATTTCTCACAAATTATATTCCCCTTAGGTGATTTTGGTAGTTCTATTCGATTTAAAGGAAGATTCCATTGGATATTTATGTTCTGGACCTATAGATCAAAGGGAAGGAAGGTGGAACCCAATTATATCTTGTTCACTAAGTAATTTATTCATTTTATATTATTTTTATGTGGTTGGTTTAGAATATCTCCCTAAAGTTTGTTTTTCATTTCTTTAGAATGTGAAATTAGTGTGATCACATCGGTATTCCTTATGTATGACCTAACCCAATTGGTAACCCACCATTTTGATGAAATCATATGCATATACCAGCCTTGGACCACATTTGGTCTTTTGGAATTGATAATAGAATGTGAGGCCACTTGAGGGGTGTGCTAGACCATAATTATAGGTTGGAACATAAACAAAATGAACCTTAATCTCCCTAATTTGTTAACTATTGGTTATGTTTTGGCTTAAAATGTGAATTGGTTTGACATATGAATTAGGAACATACCTCAAAATATAAATGGATTAACACAATAATCATAGTGATTGTATTGACAATAAATTAAACATCCCAAAAGAGGCAATATTTTAGGTAATTGGTATTGGTATAATGGAATAACGATATAAGGATATAATGAGATATAAAATTGTCATTATTCTTAAATGATTTATAAAATGGGAACAGTTAAAATTATTGTGATATTTGGTAACTTGGTTTAAATTGATAATTTCCTTTTATTTTGTTATTGAAATTAATTTTTAAAATGGATTAAATGAAATTATAGTTGGATAATTGATGAATTGACTAATAAGGCTTATAGAACATGTTTTGAATGTTGGTATTTGGGTGTTATAAAAAGATTTCCTGGAATTTTTGTCTTATTGTGATTCATGTGTCACTTAATACTATTGGATTAAATTATAGGTTTTGTAACAAATAATGTTTTTATGAATTATTTTTTTTATAAATTAATTTTTTGATAGCTTTCTTTACACATAACACCATGTTTTAAGGAACACAAACAAATTATTAATATTATTATTTAACATAACCATGATTACCTAACCATTAAAAATGGAGGAATTAATTGGATTAATATTTTTTTAAAATATTATGTATAATGGTTTTGTATAAATGAAACATATTGATAAAATGTTACATAATTTTCAATAAAGTCTATATGTTTCGAAAATACGATTATTTCAAAAAAATATTTTTAAATTCATTTTGTGAGAAATAATAAAATTAATTATTGATAATTTTAGAAAATTTATTTGATAAAATAAAAATAATTTTTTAAATTATAATTTCAAAATAATATTTGGGATATTTTTTGGATTTTTCTAAGAAGATAGACTTATTGATGAATACTAAAAAATGACGGCTTTTATTAAAACATTCATTTTCATTTAAAACATTTATAAGGTTGTTTTTTCTTTTAAGGTTGATTTAAAAGTAAAATTAATTTTTTAATATATCTATTAATAAAATTAAGGTAATTGGAATCATTTTAACATTTATTTTTATATAAAAACTTTTTAAACTTTAGAACATTTTCTCTTTGGAAAACCGCATTCTTGTCGCGCCCACGAGTTTAATTTTAACTTTTTTCCACTCATTTGAGTTGAACATTGAAAATTTTATTCAATTTTAATAATAATAATAATTTATATTATATAATATTGCCAAAAATATTTTTTACCTCAATGAAAATTAAATATAGAAAAAATTATTTACCACAGTTAAGCTAAATGTGGGTTTACTAGGGGTTAAACTAATACATAGAGGGTAAAATTGATTAAAAATTATCTAAAACCCATTTTATGTGAATATTTAGAACTTATATTGTATAATTAACAATAATTATCCATTTTGGATACTTTTAGAACGTTAAAAATGTTGGTACACCTTTTTCTTTTAAAAATTTCAAGTGTGCCACTCACTACAATTATAAAATGGGAAACCATATATCCTCTTCCCACCTAAAAAAGAATTTGTTTATTAAAATGACTAAACAGATATCTTACTCAAATTTATACCCACATTCTAGAGTCCATTATGAGATTATAATTCCAATCAAAAATAGCTTTAGGTTAAATCTAAAGAGGTTGTCTGAAGAAGACGTAAAGTATTTAACAATGTGTTTTTTATTTTAATTATTCTTATAACACATTAAAATATTTTTAAATTATACTCATATAATAAAAAATGTATATAACATATACTTATCTATTATTATTCTAATTTAATAAACTATATCTATCTCCACCTCTATAAAATGGGATATGAAATCACCATTCGTGTGTACGACATACTACCGCCTCACGAACCAATGTTGTTCTATTTTTTCCATCACTAACTATCACAAATGGATATAATGATTATTAAATGTTTATATACATGATATACATGATATTATTATACTTTTTTAATTTGTATATCACATATACCTTCTTACTTTCAATTCTTTGGGAATACGATAATGTCGCTCATGTGTATGGCGGGCTACCACTTCTTAAAGAGACGTGATCTATTCATAATTTATATGGAACATAATAAGTATTATTTTAAAGAAAATATGTGATATGTATGAAATAAAAATGATTATTTAATGGTAATATAAAATTTTAATTTATTTCTTTCAATCCATTAAGAAAATTGAAATAACGTTTATGCGTACCAATGGCCTACCCACTATATAAACAGTGGATTTAATTTTATATCTTTATCTTTTATGGATTAATATAAATTAATTAATACATAGTATATATTATAATTATATCATTGTTATAATTATATATATTATAGAATTGTGATCTAAGTAAGAGGACCAAAAATAACAAATCAAAACATATAGGAAAACAAAACAGTTATTTCCCAAAACATGAATTTAACATGGAATTGTTAATAAAATGGTAATAATAGGTCATAAGTAAATCCTACATGGTATGATATATATATATATATATATATTAATTTTTCTTTAATATATTTATAATAAACTAATATTTATTAAACCTTAGGTTTCAATATATATGACGGTTTTGGGGGTTTTGTATAAAATTGACTTCTTTGGGACATAAGATATATTATGCCCCTATATTTTATTATGAGGTGTATATAATACCCATTGAAATGTTATATAATGGATATCATTATTTTAATTATATTTAATGTTTCATTTTATGTTTATATTTAATGTTTCTTATGATTTAAAATTAGCCAATGTGGTAAGAAATTGATGTTACAATCTCATTATTTATTGGTATTGTTTATAATTATAATTCATATGATGAAATATTATGATATAATTATCAATAATTTTTTTAATTTTATTCTACTATGGTTATTACTTGATAATAAAATTTATCCCTTAATTTTCCTCTCTTTATACACTTAATATTGAAAAATAATGTTTTTAAAGTAAACTGACTTTAGTTGACTCTTCGGTCAAAAACCCTTTTTCTTTTAAAAAAATGTTTCCTCAAAATGTTTTCAAAAATATTTGTAACATTCTACATATTATTTATTAAATAATTTTTTACCATCATATTACTTTTTGTAAAATTATTTGAAAGGAATATTCATGTAATTTTCCATATAAGACCTATTTGTCTTTTACCAAGAATGTGAAAGGAATCTTTGTTTTAACATATATGACATGAACAAAATTTCTAGATTTCATAAAAATTATTTGATTGGAATATTTCATTATAAGTTTCAATTTTTTTTAAAATAAAAGGATATGAATTTTTTAGGAATTTTTAGTTCTAAAAGAGATTTTCATAGTGAAATGAGTATTTTTCACAAAAAAAATATTACAAGTGATAATTAAAAATGTTTTTCAATATAAGAAGACATACTTTGATGTTACATAATATTTATTGGGGATGTGATCTAATGATACCATCTTTATTACTTCTATATATGGTTTATGTTTATGATGATAGGAAGTTTATGTAACCCTCGTCTTTTTCCATGAGTTATACCATGATAAAATCCAATGAAACTTGAATATTTTTCAGGTTATGATTTGATGAAATAAAGAAATGATTATGAAAGATGATTATTTTTACACTGGGTATATTATGATAAAAAGTTTTGTGAATCCAATTTTTTTTCTAGGGTTCTGATATTATTTATTTTTTATGATTTTTTGGAACATATATGTATGATTTTTATTATGTGGAATCAGTTATGTTATAACCAAGGAAAATGTTTATTTTATAAACAATAAGGGTGGCACCAATATCTCCATCCAATTAATTAGGTAAATATTGATATCTCATGAGATAAAAAGGACTATAATGGGGAGTGAACTTAGTTTAGTAAGGGGATATGTGCACTATGATATTCTTGGGAGTGAACCTTGAATACTATGATGGTTTGGGGAGTGAACCAATTCCAGTATGATTATCTTAAAAATGATACATTAACTACTAAGGAAATGATTTTCTATTATTATATATATGACAAAAATATATTCCTTATGAAAATGTTATGTTCTAATGGTTAATTTATATTTATTCTATTATCATTCAGGTCTTATGAATGGCCATGATTTATTCCATGACTCAATTTATGATCTATGATACTAAAGGTGTGGTTTTCAAATATTATTAGCATGCTTTCATAGACTTGTGCTCTTGATATGTTGATATCTCTCTTTTTTACTCTTATTGATCATATAATATCACCCATTGTTATGTTTTCATTCCCCATGTTATAATGAACACTATTATGTTTGATATGTATAATAAGGGTTCAATTTTTGAAGAACATAGTGGGATATGACATAGATCACTTATGGACTAGTTGTTTATGTGTCCATGTTTTTAAAGGCTCTAGACCTAGACAATTTTTTTCATGGATTGTTATATTATGTAACAAATATTCTTATATGAAGATGAAATATCTACGAATGATAAGTTTTTTCCACATCAATTGGTACCAAATTAATGTTTAGTTAACCTTCAGAAAATAGTATACGAAAACTATAGTGATAACCATAAGGATAATTATAATTATAGGAAAATATCCTAGAATATTGGTGAATGATAGAGAAAGAGTTTTTTAAGACATTACTTCCCTATCTGAATAATGGAATTGAATTTTGTTCTAGAATAGATGTACCTAGGGGTAATTACTCTGGAAAAGGCATGCCATTATTAACTTGAGCATTTTTCGGTACATGAAAACAGTCCTTGCTACCTAGTTTGAAACTCTTGAGGATAGGATTTATTAATCCACAGACTATTTATGAACTATCATGAAGAATTTAAATAGATTATGACTAAGAATGAAATAGAATAAACCCAAGGTTTCATAGATTAAAAATTAAGTTTCATGATTTAGACATCATATAAGTGTGATAGATACTAAAATTTGTACTCATAAGTAGCTAAAAATTATGGGATCTATAATGTAAAGTCTCATTATTTTGATCATACAAATTTCTCAATCCATGAATTGTGCTAAGAATCCAAAGAAGAAAAGGGGGAACAATGTAATGTCGAGTCCTTCATGAAGAAATTTACACCTTTTTAAATGGTTTTTATGATCCTTTAGTTACTAAGAAATGGATAGGTACCACTAAAAAGATATTTTTTATTTTACAGTGGTAAGAATATATAAAATTCATTTTGGTTGTCTATCATTTGGAAGGAGAAGTGGATCAACGGTTGAATCTTATAAAGAATATAAGAGAACATGATGAAATTTACTCCATGGAGTGGGATCAGTTTAATAGTTTATTTTTTAATAAGATCTTATGTTGTATTATTCATATAAAAACAGAGAATGAATTCCTTGAGATAAAGTAGAAGTATATTGAATCATTTGGTACATATGAAGTAAATAATAAATGACTTTTGAGATAAACACATGGAATTATCATCCAACCTGAAAGTATGGTTAATTGATTCTTTAGTGTCTTAAAACAAAGTCTCCTAAAGGGGTTATACATAATGTATTTTAGTAGTTATGAATATATAATTCTATATTCTCTAAAGGTAGAAATACATATCAAAGTTACCCATCAATCTCATGGATTTGACGATACTTCCTTCATGGTCAAAGTTTGGAAAGATAAATGGAGTAAAAAGTCTTAAGGGGGCTATTAAATGTTTTTAGTATAGAAATTATGGTCATCAAGAAATGAAATACCGAATTGATGGGAATCATTTATCTAATGACACAAATGGAGAGAAATATCTACAGAATGAAAATCCCACACTCAAGTGTTTCAAATGCAAGGAGTATGGTAATTATGCTAACTAGTGAAAAAAATTGAAGGTTAATGTTGATGACTAATGACAGTAACCTCTTAAGATGATGGATAAAGGAAAATCTCATGTGATCCCTATTTTTGATGAGGGGTGTGATAATAACATGAAGAATGGTACACATATCATCAACTATAGAACTAATAATGTCTTATTTGACTCTAGATATACCCATACTTTCATATCTGAATAATTTTATAAGGGTATCAAGATGATACCCAAAATTACCAAAGATATAATTAGATGATAGAAACCCTAATGGTAATATTATGACATCTCAAGTATATGAGTCCTCTTTGGTTGAAGTTTGTGAGAATTTGATTACTGAACAACTTTTCATTCTTCCTCTGTATGAATTTGATGTAATCTTAGTAATAGATTGAACTTATATTCATAAATCCAACATTAAAAAATGTGGAAGGTAATTCAATTTTGGTATTCTAATCTAACCTATGATTCTCTATTATTGTGATGATTAATATAGACTTCTAATGAAAATAACATCCATTGTATGGTTTTTTATTCTTATTAAAGTGATTTTTTTGCCTTAGCTGGTTGAGTAGATACTCATATCTTGTTCCATGACTTTTTCAAAGATTCCCTACGGAGTAGCCCCAATTGAGTTGTAAGAATTGAATACGAAACTCTAGGAGAACCTTTTCTAGGGATTCATTCATCCAAGTGGGTCATATTGGGGTGCAATTGATCTTTTTTTGAAAATAAATATAGATCAATGTGACTCTTCATTTATTACTGGGAACTAAATGAAATCATGATCAAGAAGAGGTATCCTATACCCTGTATTGATAACCTAGTTGATCAAATTTTTTGAGCTGAAATTTTTTCCAATATTGACCATGATTATGTATACCAACAATTAAGGGTCAAGAAGGAGTATATACATAAGAAAACAAATTTTACTAGGTATGGACACTATGAATATATAGTGATTACATTCTGTCTTACTAATGCATCCACTATCTATATGGATTTAATGAATATAATCTTTAGATATTACCTTGATCAGTTTGTTGTAGTATTTATAGATGATATTGTTTTATTATCAAATTGGAATGAAGAGCATGGATATCACTTGAATATTGAAGTAAATATACTAAGGATAGATAAAATATATTAAAAATTTACAAATTATTTATTTTGGTGACAAAATGATTTATTTTTTGGTCGTATAATCTCAAGAGAGGCTATATTGGTAGATTCATCAATGAAAGAGGCTATTGAATATTGGACCAGACTAAGAAAGGTGACTAAGATCCATTATTTTATTAGTTTAGCTGTATATTATTTATGTTTTGTGGATAATTTATAATTACTATCTAATCCACTGACCAAGTTAACTTGTAAGGGAGCTATGTTCCTTTGAAAAAATGAGGGTGAGGAAAATTTCAAGGAACTGAAGAGAAGATTAGTCCGTGAACATGTTCTTACATTATCGTATATTAGAGAAGGAATTCTAATATATAGTGATGAATCAATTAAGGTATTGGTATGTGTTATTATATACAATAACATGGTTATAACTTATGCCTCATGAAAATTTAAGGTTCATGAGTAAAATTAAAAAAATCATGATTTGGAGTTAGTTATAGTGTTTTTTTCTTTAATATGTGGAAGCATTGTATTTATCGATAAAAGCATGTTATATATAATGAACACAAAATTTGAAATTATATATTCACACATAAGGAGTTGAATATGAAATAGAGAATATAGTTAGAGATTATAAAAGATTATGAAGGCTTGATATATTACCTTTCAGGGAAAGAAAACAAGGTGGAAGATGACTGGAGTCAAAACAATCATGCTATATTATTAATGACGCAGATAAAAAAAGATGAAATATTGATGGATTTGAAAAGGAAGGATATGAAAATCCTAAAAGATGTGGGGAAATATTATCGTGCCTAATTAAATATTCAACAATATATAAAACTAAAGATTATAAAGGTATAGAAAGAATATGTAAAAATACAAAGGATGGTAATAAATATTCCTTAGTTTAACCTTGATCATGTTGAAAATATAAGGTTTCAGAACTATATATGTCTTCCATCTATACAAGTAACATCCCGACCATATAGCAACTAAATTTTTCCCAAAGCCATTGGTTCATAGAGGCTCAAGCATGCCTTCCCATATTCTAGAAGCTTACAACTAATAATGATGGTCTATGGTGGTACATTGGGGAGGTTATACCCTCATAATCAGAGTGTGAAAGTCGTTTAATAGATAATTAAAATTGTGGTAGCATAATTATTGACACTCCTTTTTGTCACATTGTCTAAAAGAATGGAAAGGGAAATGAATTAGCAAAAATTGATTCATCCTTTGAAGAAAACATAAAAAATCGACCAAGGCATGAACAAGGCTTCAAATGCACAAGGGTCGCGCAAGTTCCATCACTATCGCACAAGTATACTTGCGCACCACCTAATGGTCACACAAGTGACTTGCACGCCCTAAAGGATAACTGCCCGAGGTCTTCTCCAGCCTATAAATAGACCCTGTGGGCCCCCCATTTCAAGAGGAATTTTTCCAGAATTCACATATAGAGTTCTGAATTCCCAAGTCTCTTCTTGAGGTCTTCTGAACACTTCTAAGGTAATTATTTACCTTGAATGGAAGGTCTAAACAAGTGGAGTAAGGTCTAAGTGATATAATTCACTAAAAATTGCGTGCCTAAGGTGTTTTTATCCTTAAGGGAAATGGAAACACTTGCGCGCCACCCTACTTCTTCACCAGAACTTGAGCGACCTCTTCTGGAAAGACTCTAGGGATTATACCAAGGGTTTGAGCCAAGTCTCACCCAAGTATTACCCTAAGGACTAACAACTGCGCAAGTAACCATGTGCCGTGCAGGTGTACCTGGGTGACCAGGACTTGCATGCCCACTCAGTACCTCCGCTCCTACCAAGACTTGCACGCCCCTGCATTTTTGGGTGCCCGTCGTGCCCATTTAAGCCCTCCTATACCATTTCACCTCTCCTATTCAAGATTAAGTATTCAAGACACTCTTCCAAGCCATTTCTGGCATTATTTATTGATTTGAATTCATTATCTA
Organism: Viscum album; assembly: GCA_963277665.1. Taxonomy (NCBI): domain Eukaryota; kingdom Viridiplantae; phylum Streptophyta; class Magnoliopsida; order Santalales; family Viscaceae; genus Viscum; species Viscum album. Next base: position 1,762,131,393 of record OY728135.1, read on the forward strand.
AAAGGAACTCCATGGAATATCTCTCAAAACCTAATGATTTACACATCGTTATGTCACTAAAGATTGAGATTTCATTCATTTAACCTCATCCTTTAAGATGAGATAACCCCTTAAATATGGGCCTCCTATTCAGGAATAACCCCCGGTCATAATTCTCAAGAATGGGCATTCTTCTTAGGAGTAAGCCCCAACCATAATTCTCTTAACCTAGGCCTCCTTTTCAGGTGTAAGTCCCAGCCATAATTCGCAAGAATGGACATTCTTCTTAGGAGTAAGCCCCAACCATAATTCTCTTAACCTGGGCCTCCTTTTCCGGAGTAAGTCCCAGTCATAATTCCCATTAATTATGGGAATCCTCCTTTAGATTAAGCCCCAAGTCCCTTAACCAGTCCTAATTTACTTTTGATCTGGACTTCCTTCTCAGGAATAAATCCCAATCATAAGTCCCCTCATAACTTGGGAATCTTGCTTAGGAGTAAGCCCCAAGATTAGAGTATCCAAATCTCTATGAATCACATATATCTTTATGGACCCTGTTCCTGGATTTCTTCCCTGAAGTAAATCTTAATTCTCATTTCTTATGATTGCATCTTTCATGGCACAATTGTCTGGATTTACCAATACCTCTTGTTTCTCACACCGAGCATGACTCACGTGATCTTAGAGTGTAAAAGTAATTATGACATCTGTCTTTGAGCCATCAATAATAAAAGTCATAATCCCTTACTTGAACTACGTGGGTTCTGATTCCTTTTCCAAAATAAGGGATACGTAGGCAGCCCATCTGTGGGTATGATCCCAACTTTGAAATAATTCAAGTCGTTCTGAATGACAATAAACATCAAGTGCCCCACTGAGTGGCTTTAAAACTAGTATGGTCATCATAATGACCCAGATACTTTTATGTATCAAAGGATACCATTGACTAATAATCTCTAGCAAATAAAGATTTTTCTCTATCAATGAAGAACTTAGAATACATATAAAATATTCTCTAAATTTCCTACATATCAATCATTGATTTTTAGATCTAAAGGAAAACTCATTTTATACTTGGTAATGTAATAAGGATTGACGAACATAACTTAAATCTGTAAAGAGAGTCCCGGAGTAGACAATAATTCCCCTCAAAATGGTGTGATGAGTCTGACCTCGCATCCTCTCGACCAATGAAAATTCCTAAGCCTCATCAGTCTACAAATAATGAGCACCTACCTTTGGAAAGTAGTTTCAAATGGATATGGAATCATTGGATTTTTTCGGTTCTACAAACAAACCTGTTAGAAACTGCTTGGAATGTTTGAATCTTAAATCAATGAGATCATCCCCAATTCTAGAGGGAAACAATAATATAAATCAGTATTAGTAGTAAATAGACATATAGACTATATGATTAATAAACAAAGTCAAGGGTTATATCATATACAAGATAAGTATTTCATGTCTCTATACAAAATGGAAAGAAATACATTGAAATAAATATCTTGTACAATTCATGTATCAAAAGTAAAAAAGATTGAATATATATCCTAATATAATCACAACCATAGTCTGGTCCTATGATCCTTACTCTAAAGCATAATCAATTAATTATCATAATGAGGGAACTTACCTTGATCCCTAATTGCATCCATGAAGTCTGTCTGGGTACCCGACAACTGCCTATAGAAGGTGTGATATAACACTAGGGAGGGCACAACTAATTGTGACTATAAAAAGAAATGTCTATAATTATGATGAATTAGTGTACAATATATAATGGGAATAAAGTGATACATGTAAGTGAGATATTTTCCAGCCTACCAAAACTCACTATTAATGAGAAATCATAAACAAGGGCCATTTGTAAAGCTTGGTAAAACATCAAATGAAGCCTATACCGATTAATCTATTGTTAGGACTATAGGGACCAGATACAAGGTATAAAATGACCATGGAATACACAATCAGTCTATATAGAATCTCCATTGAAAACTCAACAAAGACTTGGGCTGAGCCCAAAGAGCATGACCAAGTTGGTCCAACCAATCTAGATCCAAGGAGTAGAAATGTACTTTGCATCAAAGGTAATATGGATACATTGAGTATAAATGTACACGGAATTATAATTATCTAGATCTAAGGAGTATAAATGTACAAGTACTCCAAGTTAATAATCACCCCTTATGCATACACAATCCATGTGTTCATCCAACTAATTCCATATTTTCCATTCATCCCATTCAATTAGTTTAATAACAAGTAATCACATATCAAAGGAGTTATAAACCATCTCAAAACATCTCATTTAATTCATTAAGTCACCCATTAACATGGAGATCTAACACACACCCAATAGGGTGGTATATCATGGGGAAGATACATAAACAAACTGCAAGGGTGGTCTGAGTTGAGGTTGAAAACCTACAACTATCACATGGTGCTATGTGGGAAACCTAACAAGGTTCCTATAATCAAATCAAGGCACTAAATTAATTTAGAAGCAATACTGTAATTTCGACATGATGCATAATGGAGACTAGGTATGATTTAAAAAAACTATAAGGGAAATATATAGACCACTTACATTATTCCCATGTTAGATCACTCATCCCTTATCAACACCTAACTCAACATGGATTGGAAGAAAATGGAATAAGAAAAGAATAACATGGAAATAGGGCATACTATCTTATAGTAAAATAGCATTATAAATGGGAAGTAAAACTAATAAAGGAGACTTAGGAATCAAGAACTCATCAACATGCATCCAATGAGATGAATGGTGTTTGGATTGGATTTCTGATAGAGGAATCAGATCACAACCTATGTTAGGTTTGAAGAAGCTCTCCAATAAAAGAAGAAGGGAAAGCCTTTCGAGGATGTTTATAAAAGAGGATGGGGTTAAATAATATTTATCATTAATTAAAAATGGTTATTTACCCTTTAAATAAATGGTTTCCCAGTTTTGTCACACAATTGTCCAAATTGTGTGCCAACCATGCGACCTTCACTAAGGAGGAACCTCAAATGGTCCATGTGAACGGTTTAGAAACCATGTATAAACCATTGTTTTTGGATATATTAAAATATTTAGAGCCCCTATATGGTCATGGGTCCTAGGATTAATGCTTTTATCAAACTATGAAACCCACTTCTCTTCCATGAAACACCCCACACAGTTATCAGTAACTTTGCATCCTTGGAGACATGGTTTCCACTAACTATGTGGCCGATCCACTTCATCTAAAAACCAATACTCTTGGCTATGAATGGGCCCCAAACACCCATGAATCTTTCAAGACCTCACGAGGAATTGAAAATTTTCCCAAACCATTAAATTAAATTGAAATTTAAAAGATTCAAACCTTATAGAAAAATGTGATATCTTACCATGTCCCCTTATTAAGAGCAATATCACTTGAGTTACAATTTAGAGGATGAAAAAACATATGAAAAGTGTTCCTAACACCAAGAATGTATATTTTCCTCTATCTTAGGTCTCATCTAGCACATTACCATGCTACCACAACAACCGAACTTAAGTAACTGACCTTCCTCAGTTAGATTTCATGCTTTGATCAACGATACATATAAGATTATACTTAAAGGATGCATCTACCTATAACTCAATCTCACCTGGATGAATAATATGAGGCAATTCTAAGAGATTATTTTATTTATGAGACACTTGGAAGATGTCATGTATGGCTTGGTTCCTCTGAGGTAACAAAATCAATATGCTACAGAGATATGTGTAAAAATAACTAATCCCTAACCTAGAACTGTAGAGGTTTTCAATGTTTATCGATGTAGATTTTTTGTCTAGACTGTGCTGTAGCCATCAATTTTAGAATCATCTGAACCTGCTCTAAAGTCTCCTGAACTAGTCATGGTCCAAGAAGTGCTATCCCCATATCCTCTATACAGTATAGAGTTGATCGAAATGTCCTTCCATTCAAAGTCTAAAAAGGTTCCATCTATATATTCTATTGATAGATATTGTCATAGGAAAATTCATCCAATGATTTATGCGTATCCCAAGAGCCCCCAAAATCGAGGACACATAATCTAAGAATGTCCTCTAGAAATTTTATTATGCATTCTTTCTGGACATTATTCTATGGGTGGTATTCCATGCTGAAAATCACATGTTTACCCAGTTCCCTTTATAAGACTTTCCAAAACCAATATGTAAACTGGGAATCCCTATCCAAAAATGGCACGAGGAATCCCATGAAGATGAATGATCTCATGGATATAAATTCTTATAATATTATATACCAAAAAGGTATACTGAATTGGAATGAAGTGGGTGACCTTCGTTAGCATGTACACAATGACCCATAAAACATAACTACCTCAAGGTGACCTTGGAAACTTGTTCTCAAAACCCATCGCAACATCATCCCATTTCCACTTGAGAATGGGTAACTACTATGAGAGCCCTCCTTGTCACTGGTGTTCCACATTCACCTATTGATAGTTAGATCCCATTACATCTTGGTAACTTTGGAATTTACTGATATAGGGCATGAAATTCCTACATCCTCTCCTCTTAGATATCAGATGGATCCAAGACATGCCCATACACATGTATAATTTTATCCTCCCTAATGGTGCAACCGGGAGGTGGGTATTTACCTTCTATGTTCTCCCTTAGGAATAATCCCTCAAAATCAAATAACCATCTCATACTAACACTATATAAAAGAGTGTAAGTCACTTCCATAGTTGAGAGAAAAGTATTGTTGTCACTATCCTACACCTCTAAGTGGATCTCAAAGATCAAGTTTATTAATTTACATTCACCACTAGACTTATAAACTACCTATTTCTATGTGTTCTAGCTCAGGTTGTCTGTGACTACATTTTCTTTTACCAAGCATATAAGATAGCTCAAAATCCAACGACTGTAGATACCCAACCCACCTTCTCTACCGAAGGTTCAATTCATGCTTCATAAATATACACATTTGGAATTTTTGGTCTTTTTAAACCATAAAACATTCTCCCATTAAATAGGCTGTCCAACCAGTCATGGCATGAACCAATTTTTCCAAATCGAGATTGTGCAGCGGGTAATTCCGCTCATGAAAGCTCAACTAGAAAGACCCGTATGACACAACTCTGTCCTCATGTATCAGGAAAACTACCAACTCGATGTCTAATACATCATAGTTAAATGAATAACTTTTTCTAGTCTTTTTAAGAATACATATTGGAATTTAAGTCAATGTGACCTTATGTTCCTCAGAATTTTATTCATACATTTTAGACTATAAAAATTTCACTCCCTTCTTGGCCAAGAATATTGGAGGAATAGATATACATGAAAAGAATTAGATGAAGAGATTTTAATAACAAGATAATCCTAAGAAACTCTGAATATCAAATATATTCAAGGGATGATCCCAAGAAACCACAACACTCACTTTCTTAAGGTCCCCAGATAATCCCGTCACAGAGATGATGTGAACTAAGAAATAAACTTTATCTATCATGAATTGAAATTTTGTTAACTTAGTATATAAAATATTCTCTATTAGTATACATAGAATTGTGTCAAGGTATTTGTCATGATTTTGTTGAGTTTAATAGTACACCATGATTTTTTCCACAAGAACCACCATTACAGATTCCAAATAGGGGTGGAAAATGTAGTTCATGAAATCCATGAAAACTGCTAGTACGTTCGTGAGACTTAATGGAATAACTAGATACTCTTAAGTATTATACATGCCATGAAACACTTTATTAGATATATCTATCATACTAGAACATAACTAGTGATAAACTGACTGCAACTCAATTTTGAAGAAAACTTGAGCTCTTCGAAGCTAGTCTAAGTGGTCATCAATATAGGATAAATGATATAGATTCTTTTCCAACAACCGGTTAAAATTTTGGTAATCCACACATATATTAATGGTTCTTTCCACCTTCATGGAAAAAAGGACTAGAGAACTCCACTGAGAATTACTGGGGTACACAAACCCCTTTTCTTCTAAGTCCTCTAGATGTATATTCATATCCTGTAGCTCATTTGTGGTCAACAAATAAGAAAGAATGCATACTGGTGAAAATCCTGGAACCAGCTCAATAGAGAACTCCATATCTCACTTAGGAGGTATACCAAAAAATGAATCATGGTATACATCCCTGAAATAATATATTACTGAAATGAATTCATCCTATCGAATTCCCTAATCATCCACGTAAAGTCTATAAATATGGGATATCATGATACATATCCCTCAGTGATCTTATCTAGTTATACCTTATAGGACATCCCACATTCCCCTATGGACATAACTACCACCCTATGGTGATTTGAAGGATAACCTAGAGTGATAGAAATAGACATGGTAATGATAAGGAACCAACCAATCCATTATTAGTATAACATCAAATCTCATGATCTCAATAACAATGCGATTCTATAATAATTGATACCCTCCTATCTCAAGGGGGTGTTCCCAACACTAGCGTATATTCTCTGATCAAATCCACAAAAAGTATCGAGTGCTATAACTACATCATAAAACTACACATCAAACCCAAGGATCTCCACAATAGGTATATATAAAAAATAATGTGAACCACCTTTATCAAAAAGGTAAAATACTAGGGTAGTATCAATGTAGATTGTACCTATCACTATATATGTCCCAATTCTATGTTCCTTAGATATAGGATATATTGAATATATATAGACTAAACCATGGTCCGAGTACAAAACCTGACTACCTTGAGTAGGACTACTATGTTGTCATGGAAAAATTAGTGTCTGAATCCCCCATCCACAACTACCCCCTTATCCTGATCGACCGATAGTATTCTAACTCCCGGTATGGGCCAAAACTATGAATCTCACTCCGAAACCTAGAGTCAGTGTTGACCCCCTTACTAACTAGTGGATGAAAGGTCAAGTAGAACCACCATATGTGGACCATCCGGATATAGTCTTGGCACTCTACTAGGTCTCTATCATACTAGCTCCTCATGTGTACTCATGTACCAAACTAATGAAAGAAGATAAAACTACCCTCAATCACACCCTAGCTGGTATTTATCTCATGATAAGTCTAAAAAGAGATTCCTACAAACTATACCTAAACTGGATGGTCGATAAGATGAACTACCATGATTTGTGATTCAAGATTCTCTCAATTTTTTTTAGTAATTAGTTCCTTATTTACTATCTCTATTATAGAAGTCAACTGAAAGATTTCCACCTTTGATCTAATGGAATTCTTGAGACCATTTTCAAACATCTCACCCTAGATTCATCATCATCAAGATACACGTGTACAATGTAATGAATTGTTGTAAAGTGAGACAAATACCTCATAATACTCATAACACCCTGCTATAAATTCATAAATCACTGGCCCATTCAGCTCTCAAATTATCTAGAAAAAATTATTCACAAAATCAATTTTTTAAATACCTCTAAATCATATCTCAAAGCCTATCATCTTGGTTAAATACATCCCACAAGTGATTAGTGACTCCACTAATAGAAATCATTTTTTAACAATTCTAGTAAATTTATTTTAATAGTGATTATGAAGGGTTGGCTACACGAGATCAATTAAAGGGTATTATTTAACAACCCTATCAAAAATGTGTTGTTAATGGTGTCCTTTAATAGTGCTAAAAAGTGAAGTTAAAGTCCCCCTTTAACATCATATTTTTCAACACTATTGAAGAACCCTTTTAATAGTGTTTGTTAGTACACTGATAAAGGAAACACTGTTAATGGGTGTAAAATTATAATTTTTTTGGACCTATATGAGCTTGAATCCCCATTTATTAGTGGTTTTATGACCGCTTTAACAACACCCACTTTATCAGTTCCTTTCACCCCACCACCACTTTTATTACCTCATTAAAAATTTTCAACATCATGAACCCACCTATATTCAAACCATGCACCTCTTATTTGAAAATGGAAAGCCTTTACCATTACACCATGTCATTTTATTGTCTATTTAATGATATATATATATATATATATATTATTCATCTATTTACATAATTATTTTTAAATACATTTGTAAAATAAATGTGTGTGGTACATATATACTTTTATTTATTTAAATATATTATATATTATATTCATTTAAATAAACTATAATATAATATAAAGATATATCTATTTATTAATACACACATATATGTACATATAAACATTATAAATATATTTTTATAATGGAAAAATTGGTTTGATATTTTTTAAATACATTTTAAAATATGTTTTTATTTATATATATTAGAATATATATATTCGTATATATTTTTTTTTAATTATTGACACACACTTGTTTATATATAAATATTAATTTTATAGGGATATATATACATGTTAATGCATTTTTATAAGGTAAATAAAATGGTTAATTTTTTTATGTGAAATAAAATGAATAGTAAATCTGTATTTTAAATATTTGAAAATAAATTTTTATGTAAATATGTTGATATATGTATTTACGAAAGTGATTTATTATAAGTAAATATTATTAAATATTCATCTATTTAATTATAAATAAAAATACATTCTAAAAAATAATTAAATCCATAATTTCAATATGAAAGTAATCCTTGGGAATAAATTCAGTCTCCACTAAAAATGGGAAAAAAGACTCTCTTAAATGAGGATGGAATTTCATCAAATGTTAAAAAATTTGGGTACCCCAACTATGAACTCAGTTTTTGAGGACTTGTGATCCTTTTTCATCCTTGAAAAATCTGACTAGGGATCCCTTTAGTAATTTGGGAATAAAGCTCATCACAAGATTTGATTTGATATGTTATAGAGCCCAAATAGAAACTTAGGTCAAAGGTTATGACCGTTTGAAGTTCCAGTTACATTTTAAACTTATTCTAGGTCTTTTTTTTAATTTCTTTTGATTATTTTATCTTCAAATTGATATTAAATTATTATTACAAGACAATAATTAAATAATTATGAATTAAAAATATTTTTTAATTATTTTATAAGGCATTTTACTAAATTTCATATACATTAATTGTAAATGACTATTTACCCTTATCTAAAACTTTTTCAATATATATATATATTATATTTATATCAATAGAAATATATTTTTAATATTTTTAAATTATTTTTAATGAAATATTATTTTTTCTGAAATATAAACATTATCAACAATAGTAGAAAAGTTTATATAAAGGGGATTTTTATCGGCACTTCTAAAAAAGCACCAATAAAGGCCCATGTTATCATTATGTTTTATACGTAGTGATAAAATCCCCCTTATTTATCAACAAATTTTTACTAATGCTAATAGGGGGGATTTATCATCACTTTTTTACAAGAACTGTTAAAGACCCCCTTTAACAACTCTTTTTTTAGCACTGTTAAAGGCCACCTTTTACCATGCTAAAAAATGTGTTGTTAAAGACCCCATTTAACATCGATTTTCTGAGCACTAACAAATGGGGTCTTTAATAGTGCCTTTATCTAGTATTGTTAAATCCCTAGGACTGGATAAACTACAACAACCTTTATTCTTATTACACACTTAAACATGATTTATTAAATAAAATATTCACTTGATACAACATATAAGATCAATAGTTCTATTGTATTTGGGGTTTAAGAACATTACATAACGACTTAAATTGTGAAACACAACATCTTTATTGAAAAATTACTTTAAATGACCACCATATTCCCTCATACTTAGCATTACATGGGATAACCTGAGGACATTGACAAGAAAAGGGTGAGATATAAATCCCAGTAAGTGAGTAAACAAGGAATAACATGAATAATATAGTATATTTTAGGCAATAGTAATATCAAAGGATAATAAGAGAAACAAGAACATAAAGGCAGGATATAGCAAGATTATCATAACATGGAAATGTGGAAAAAGCACTTATCATGACATTAGCATGATCCAAGGATCATTGCACATGGAGCATGAGTAAACCCTCATTGTACTTGAATTGGCATGAGTAAACCCTAATTGCACTTTATGTGTCATGAGACTACTCTTTACCCAATGCATTGGAGCGCTATCAGGGCACACCCTTCTAAAACATTTCATTTCATGCATAAGTGTGCCACCTGGATCATACAACATGGTTTCATTAAACATAAACATTTATTCCAAGATAAAGGAATGGTAAATTAACAAATGAAACTCTATAATCAACAAGTAAATGTGCATAAAGGTGAATACCCTTGATAGATAAATGGGTATGTTATTCACAACACAATGACTTTGGCTTGAGAAAAATTGCGGTGGAATTTCGGCAACAAAATAGTGTAACATAAGAAATCATAAAAACAGTTGATGAGAGAGAAATGGGTGTATCATCATATTTACATCAAAATGATAGTAAGGGGGTTAGATTGATACATGTCCCAACATATGTAATGGAATTTAGATTCGTAATACAAAAGAATTGCTTGAATGTAAATGAGGAGAGAAAAATTCTTTATAGTATTTCGGCATGGTAAAGGGTATAAATGGGAAGGAATTATGGGGGAGAAATGGGTCTCTCATCATTAAAAAATAAATATGCCATTATGGGGGTGGTGTGAAATCATATCCCAAAATTCATAATTGAAAATAAAAGGTCATATCAATATTTAAAAACATGGATAAGATGAGAAAGGAAGGAATCCCTTACGGAATTTTGGCATGGTAACAGGTGTACATGGGAGACATTAATGGGAGAGAAAGGTGTATATCATCATTCAAACAAAAGGATGGAAGTATAAGGGAAGTGATAAATCATACCCCAATATTTTTAATTTAAAAGAAAAGTATATTGAAATATAATGAAACTTGGAAAAAAATGAGAGAGGAAGAAATCCGTTACTTGGATGTGTGATCCCAAAGTCTTGAGAGGGGATTGAGAGTGGCTTCTTTGGGGCTTGGAGTGACTTGGGAGGATTCTAGAGAGAGGAGGGAAGAGGTTGGTCGAGATCCAAATGCTTTTAGTGAAGAGGAAGTGGGATCTGGGGTGGATTTATATAGGAAAAGAAAGGGAATTATTTACTATTTAGGTTTGGGACACCACACATTAAACTAAAAAAAACCAAAAACCAACCCATGGTTTTTTCCAAAGGGGAGTGGAAAAAATTATTTTATAAATCCAATGGTCAAAATTCTTAAAATAATAGGATTTCTTATGTGGAGGTCACTCGCAATCTCAAGGAAATCAATTTTAAAAGTTAAAATGTGTTATAAGCCTTGGAGGGTCCACTAAGGCTTTGTAAAATAAATCAAATTAACCTAAAATCACATTATTTTGATGGTAAAACATATATTGTCCGAACATAATGTTTATAGTATTTTATTACATTACAATTGGTTCATTATGATGTCATAAAACACATTATATATTTAAATGGTATTTAATGTTTACCCAAAAATTCCACTATCTCAAAAAAATATCAAAAATTCACTGTTGGATAATTTCGACATCATGATTCAAAAAATAATATTAATTTTATCTAAATAATTTTATAAATATTTTAAATTTTAATTTTAATATAAAAACCTACATTTTTAAAAATTCATGGGTTTTTACATAAACGGATATCAAACCATAATAAAAATTAAAATTGTATTCATAAAAATTATTCGATCATTTATATTTAATAAAAAGTAATTTATTAATAATAATTTATTAAATTATTATTTAATTCAAAAATCCATTAATTCATAAAAATAGAATTCTTAATTGAATATTAACTAGAAACTACTATTTTAGTTTTAAAAACTATCTACAAAGTAACAATAATAAAATGAATGTATATTCTCTATACAAAATAATGTACACAGTCACAGTTCTAGGGTCTTGTTAAATAACCCCCTATAACACCCGCATAAGATAGAAGTGTAAGGTGTGTGATGGTGACATACTCTTGGTGTGGCACCGACAACATCGCTCAGGTGGTAATCTCTACCAACTTCCACTTCTCCCGTAGGTAGTTCCGTTCAAGATTCACGTGTTGAAGATCGACTTGGTCTTGGTCAAGAGTGAAGCCCAGTGACACCACCTCCTTTCTGAGCTCCAACAAAAGGGCCTCTTACAAAGAAATTCTACTAGATTAGGTCATAACTTCCTTTTCCTGAGTAAATTGGAATTGATAAATCCCTGTATTTATACTAATCATGTGATCACTTTTGAATGACTATATTAGAAATGGTCACAATTCATAATGGTATTTTAAAATCCATAAATCATAAAACCAAATAAGTTCATATGTTATATATCCATTTTATATAATAATACATTTAATTATATCAAGATGAATTTCTATTGATAAAAGTTTGGGTCGTTATAATCTTAATAACTTAAGAAGTTTTTCCCTCAAAATTTCCTTTTACCACACTAAAACAGATGCGGGTAACTCTGCTTCATCACTTCGTCTGATTCCCACATTCCTTCTTCAAACTTGTTGTTTCTCTACAACACTTTTAGGAGGGGCATTTTCTTATTTTTTAGAACTTTTTACTTATGATCTAAGATATTCATTAGCTTTTCTTCATAGGAGATGTCACTATCCAATGGTACCATCTCTAAATTGAGTATATGAAATGGGTATGGTATATACTTCCTCAAAAGTGATACATGGAATATATCATGTACTTGAGATATGTTCAATGATAGGGCTAGTCGATAGGATACTACTCCAATGCGATCAAGGATCTCAAAAGGGCCGATGTACCTAGGACTATGATTTACCTTCTTCCCAAATATCATAACCCTCTTCTATGGGGATATGTAGAGGAATACCATGTCTCAGACATCAAACTCTAGGTCTCGTTGACCTTTATCACCATATCTCTTTTGTCAACTATGAGCATCTTTAATGTGCTGCTGGATGGTCTTAACCTTCTCCACCATTTCTTCGACCATTTCCAGACCTAGGATTTTCTCTCCCCAACTTCATCCCACCATGGTAGTTCTCTACACCTCTTCCCATATAGGGCTTCATAAGGATCTATTTTGATTCTTGAGTGGAATCTATTATTGTAAGAGAACTCATCTAGAGGAAGATGTTGATCCCATACTCCTTTTAAGTCTATTGAGCATGATCTCAACATGTCCTCAGGTTTTTGGATAGTCCACTTAAATTGGCCACCTGTTTGAGGATGATATGATGTACTTAAGTTCTGTTCAGTATCCAGAGCAGCTTGAATACTCTTCTAAAACTTAGAGGTGAATCTTGGATCTTGATTGGATATAGTCGATAATGTTACTCTATACAACCTTATCACGTCTCTGATGTATATCTGTGCTAGTTGATCCAGTAATAAATCCTCCCGAATTTCAATAAAGTGTGAAATATTCTTAAGATGATCCACAATGACCCATATAACACGGTTTCCTCTAGTTGTCCTTGGAAGTATAGTGACAAAGTATATGGTAATGTTTTCCCACTTCTATGTTGGTATGGGTAGTGGTTTCATCAACCCCTTAGAATTTTTCCTCTCATCCTTTAATTGCTAACATACTAGGCACATTGATGTATATTCAGCAATCTCCCATCTCATATTGTCCCACCAAATATTTTCCAAGAGATCTCGATACATCTTTGTGCTCCCCGGGTGAATAGAAAAGGTTGAGCTATGTGCGTCTTTCAGAAGCTTCTTCTTTTTCTATGGATTTGATGGTACACATAATTGTGACCAAAATTAAAAATTCCATTCTTTTCAACCATAAACTCTGAGTATTTACCATTTTTTATAACATCTACCCTTTTCATAATTTCCACATCCTTTCTTTGTTGATCATTTATTTTCTCCATGGGGGAGAGTTGAGAAATCATTTGAGAAAGGATTGATGATGTTCCTACCTTAATGATTCCCATGTCTATCCTCTACAAATATAAGATGATTGGATCTTTTTAAATTATCATCATTGATAAAGATGTAGTATCCTTTCTACTTAGAGCATCTTACACCATGGTTGCCTTACTGAGATGGTAGTGGATTAATCAATCATAATCCTTCATGAGTTATATCAATATTCATTGGATGATATTAAGTTATTTTTGTGGGAATATATATTTGAGGCTCTTGTGATCAGTATATCTCTCACACTTCTCCACATAGAGATAATGCCGCCAGATTTTCAACTCAACGATCATAACTCCAAACTCCAGATCATGTGTGGGATAGTTTTTCTCATTGATTTGTAGCTGCCTTGAGGCGTAGGTTATCGCTTTATCATTATACATCAATACAAAACCCAATACCTTATTTGAAGCATCACTAAATTCTACAAAAATTTCCCCGCTTGTGGGTAATGTGAGAATGGTCATAGTGATAAGCCTCCTTTTCAACTCCTTGAAGCTCTCTTCGCATTCATAACTCCAAGAAAACTTTACTCCCTTCCTAGTTGTCTTGGTAAGAGGGTTGGACAATCACAAAAAATTTCTCACAAATCTGCAATAATATCCATCTAACCCCGAGAAGCTATGGACATCCATTACCAATGTTGGCCTTGACCATCCCTCAATTTCAGCTGTCTTGGTGGGGTCTATAGATATCTGATTTCTTATGATGATATGACCCAAGAATGAGACTTACTTCAAACATAACTCACACTTGATGTAATTTTCATAGAGTTATCTTTTCACAAGGTCTATAGTACAATGATTAGGTACTCCTCATGCTCCTCCTTGGTTTTGGAGTATATTAGAACATCATCTATAAAGACTACCAAAATTTTTTAGAGGTATTCGATAAATAATATATTCATAAAGTCTTTGATGATTTTTGGATCATTAGTGAGTCTGACAAGAATTAATATGAATTCATAGTACCCGTATCTTGTATGAAAAGCAGTCTTGGGGATATCCTCCTTCTTCACCCTTACTTGGTAATATCCTGACTGCAATTCCACCTTGGAAAAGTATTGTTATCTACATAGCTGATTGAACAAGTCATCAATTCGTGGTAGAGGATACTTGTTCTTTATCATGATTTTGTTGAGATCACAATAGTCAATGAAAAAGGGCATTGAACGATCCTTCTTCTTGACAAAGAGGATTTCTGAACCCCATGGTGAAGCACTTGGGCGTATAAATCTTTATCCAGATTCTCCTATAGTTTTATCTTCATATCCTCAATATCCAAAAAAAACCATTTTATATGGAGTCGTGGATATTGGAAACGCCCCAGGTATATGGTCAATTGAGAATTCAACATCTCTTCTAGGAGGAAGACCAGACAATTCCTTGGGAATCACATCGACGAATTCCCTCACAATAGGAATGTCTTCAAGGATGGATGATTCCTTATAATCAATCATCTGATCCAAACATGCGTGCTTATAGGGCAGTAATATCAACACGTGATATGATGGTTATAAAGAAGATTCATCTTCCTCTTTGTACTTGTATAGAATCTTGGGTCGATTCTTCATATGGAGAGTGATTTCAATCTCAAGGTAATTTTTGTTGCTCAATATACGGAAAGACAATCCATTCCAAGAATTGATTCAAATTATACCAGAGGAAGTATGATGAGGTTCGCCAGGAAGTTCAATCCAGAAATTATGACAGGGTAGGAGTTATATTCATGGGATGAATTGTTTTCCCCATTTTCCATACTCACTGACATCTTTACTTCCATGATCTGTGGTGGTTTTGCAATTTTTCTTCTAAAATTTCAGGATACAAAAGAATTAATAGAACCAAAATCAGAATATACGATCACTATTCTTGACTGAATAACTATAGTACCTGTCACCACTTCATTGTTGGGGTTCACTTCGGCGGTAGTGATGGAAAAAACTCACCCTTGCTGCCTTGGAGGTTGTTGGTTTCCTATGTGAACCCTTGTCTTAGGGAAATAATTTGCAAGTTTCCCTAATTATTTGCATTTGAAGCAATGACCAACACATTGAGCGTCGAATAGATCATTCCTATCCTCTGTTGCAGCCACAATTTTTTCTTATTGGTATTTAACAATGGAGTTCCCTTCTCTTCCACACATAAATCATATCCTCATCCCCTTTAGGAAATTTCTGGGGTACTTATTTCCACAACTTTGGCAAGTGGGGTGTTGGGTTTTCTTAGCACCATTGGACCACCAGAATTGAAGTCCGCATTACACTTCTCATCCCCATGATACCCCTAAGATTATCTGATCTCTATTTCGACCTTGAGGGAACATCAGAAAATTTCCTCATAGTTGTCGAAGTTACGGATCGCCAGGTATTTCTGCAGGCTAGGTTTCAGTCCACCAAAGAAGCGTTCAACCTTGAATTAGGGGGTAACTACAAAGTCGAAGGCGTATTGTGAAAGACTTGTGAGGTTTACCTCATACGCTCTGATGAATTCATCATATTTTTTCTTGAGGGAAAAGATGTCCCTTTCTATCTTAAGTCGAAGGGTGCAAGTAAAATATTTATCGTAAAGTAGGAGGTTTTTTTCTTATGATGCTCATGAAAGCGACTTGTTCTTTATTTGGCGATTGAGGGATCATATGATCCATTCAAAGCAGGAGGCCTTTTTTCTCATGAAGATCTTGATAGCGACTTTTTATTTCTTCTAGGGGTGGGGGTGGGGGAGGGGGGTTGAACATTCTTCTTGACCCATGTTTCTATACAAATCACAAGTTAACTGAGAGGGTATCATGAAAAAATTTATGATTCATGTTCCCATCAGATTGGTCATCTCATTTGAACAGCCATCACATTGGACTTCCCATCGGTTATTAGCCTGATTCCTCCTAATACCGGCCATTGGTTGGAATAAAATGAATGTTAGGGGTAACACATAAAGGGTAATCCTTGGAAAAAATGGATGACTTATAAATAACTTTTATTTTCTTAACTTGTGAATCTATAGGCTTAAATCTATGTAATCCATGATCTTGTTTCTAACATATATTCACTGGGGATTTTTTTAATTCCATTAATAATGGTTCATACTAATATTTTGAATTTACCAAAGCATATCCCACAAGAGTGTCGTAACCAAGAGTGAAGCAATGCCTATTTTCATGTACCATGTTTCCCCTGGTCTAGCCCGAAACTCATTGTCGGAGTTTTCACTCATAAGTACATCTATTCCAGACCTGCCTCTACCTGCTCATATCCAGATATGGATTTATTTTATTTATAAACCAATTAATCAATACTCACAAAAATTTAGGGATGTTTTCATTATACTTAGTCTTGTCTCTAAGGCTTCACTGGGGTTTTCTAATCCTAATCCCAAAAATAACTAAACATATCCTCTAATACCAACTATAAAAACCCTTATTTTTATTACACACTAAAAATGATTTATTACATAAATTATTCACTTGATAAAACATAGAAAATTGAGTGTTATATTTTATTTGGGGCTCTGGAACATTACCTAATGACTTAAAACATGAAACATAAAATCTTTATTTAAAACATTTTTTACATGACCACTACATTCCCTCGTACTTAGCGTTGCATGGGATAACCTGCGGACATGCATATAAAAATGGTGAGATATAAAGACTAGTAACAGAGTAAACAAGGCATAACATGAATAATATAGTAAACTCTAAGCAATAGGCATATCAAAGGATCATAATAGAAACATAGACATAAAGGCATGATATAACAAGATTATCATAACATACAAATGTAGAAACAACACTTAACATGGTATTAGCATGAGGCAAGGCCCATTTCACATGGAGCATGAGTAAAACATAATTTCAGTTGAATTAGCATGATAAAACCCTAATTTCACTTAATATATCATGCTACTATTCTTTACCCAATGCATTGGACCGCTATTAGGGCGCACCCTTCTTAAACATTTCATTTCATGCATAAGTGTCCCACATTGATCATACAACATAGTTTCATTAAACATCAACACCTATTCCATGATAAAGGAATGTGTAATTTAGACATAAAACTCTATAATTATAAAGTAAATGTGCATAAAGGTGAATAACCTTGATAGATAAATTGGTATGGTATTCACTACATAATGACTTTGGCTTGAGAAAAATTACTGTTCAATTTCTACAACAAAATGGTGTGACATAAGAATTCATAAAAATGGTTGATGAGAGAGAAATCAGTGTCTCAACATATGTAAATCAAAAGGAAAGTGTGGGGGGAATATAGATACATTTCCCAACATATTTAATGAAATATAGATTCGTAATACATAATAATTTCTTCAATGTTAACGCGGAGAGAGAAATTCCTTATGGAATTTTTTCTTGGTAATAGGTGTAAATGGGAGGCATTAATGAGAGAGAAATGGGTATATCATCATTAAAACATAAAGAGTCTAGTATGGGGGAGGTTAAAAATTATACCCAAACATTTATAATTCAAAATAAAATGGCATAACAATATTAAGAAACTTGGATAAGATGAGAAAGTAAGGAATCCCTACGAAATATCGGCATTGTAACAGGTGTACATGGGAGGAATTAATGAGAGAGAAAAGGGTATATCATCATTAAAACATAGGAAGGGAAGAATATGGGAGGTCCAAAATCATAACCCAACATTTTTAATTGAAAAGAAAAGGGTATAGCTACATAAAGATACTTGAAAAAAATGAGAGAGAAAGAAATCCCTCACTTGGAAGTGTGATACCAAAGGCTTGGGAGGGGATTGATAAAGGCTTATTGGGAGATTGGGGAACCTTGGGAGGAATATAGAGAGAGGAGGGAAGAGTTTGGTCGAGCTCAAACGTTTTTGAGTGAATAGGAAGTGGGAGCTTGGGTGGGTTTATATTGGAAAAGACGGGGAATTCTTTATTATTTAGGTTTGGGACACCACACATTAAACTAATCAAAACCAAAAACCAACCAATGGTTTGTGCCCATTGTTTTTGAAAAAGGGGAGTGGAAAACATTATTTTTTTTGGAAAATGGAATAAATTCTTAAAATAATTAGTTTTCTTATGTGTAGGTGAGTCACACTCTCAAGGAAATCAATTTAAGAAGGTAAATTGTTTTATAAGTCTTGGAGGGTCCACTAAGGATTTTTAAAATAAATAAAATAAACCTCAAATCACATTATTGTAATGGTAAAAAAAATATTGGAAAAACATAATTTTTATATTATTTTATTACATAACTATTGGGTCATTATGATGTCATAAAACACATTATATATTTAAACGGTATTTAATTTTTACCAAAACATTTGACTATCTCAGAAAAATACGAAAAATTCAATGTTAGATAATTTAAACGTTCTAATTCCAAAAATAATACTAAATTTATCTAAATAATTTTCTAAATATGTGATTTTTTAATTTTAAAATAAAAACCTACATTTATTGAAAATTCATGGGTTTTGACATAAACAGCTTTCAAACCATAATAAAAATTAAAATTGTATTCATAAAACCTATACGATCATTTATATTTAATAAAAATTAATTTAGTAATAATATTTTATGAAAATATTATTTAATTCAAAAATCCATTATTTCATCAAAATATATTTCTTAATTGAATATTAACTTGAAAATACTATTTTTGTTTTAAAAACTATTTACAAAGTAACAATAAAAAAATGAATGTATATTATCTATAAAAAATAATGTAAATAATCATAGTGCTAGGGTCTTTTTAAATAAACCCTTATAACCCCCTCATAAGACCGAAGGGGAAGGTGTGCGATTGTGACAAACTCTTGGGGTGGCTCGGATAACATCGCCCGAGTGGTAATCTCTATTAACTTCAACTTCTACTTTAGGTGGTTCATTTCAAGATTTACGTGGTGAAGATAGACTTGGGCTTGGTCAAGAGAAATAGCTAGTGACTCCACCTCCTTTCTGAGCTCCGAAAAATGGGCCTCCTACGGAAAAATTCTACTGGATGAGGCCGTCACTCCCTTTTTTTGAGTAAATTGGATTTGTTAAAGCCCTATATTTATACTAATCATATGATCACTGTTCAATGACTATATTAGCAATGGTAACAATTCGTAATGGTATTTTAAAATAAAAAATTACAAAACCAAAGAATTTCATATGGTAAATAACTATTTTACATAATAATACATTTAATTAGATCAAGATGACTTTTAATTGATAAAATTTTGGGACATTAATAAAACCAGTTTTGTAATACTATTACCAGAAGCATATACATCATGAGATTTAATCTCCACTATGAAGGAGTCTCCAAGTGCTCGTTGGTCGACAACATAGTCTAAATACATTTTTTCAGAAGCCTTTGGACCACCATCACCTAAAAACATGGGTGGATGCTACTACTAAAACACACATTTTATCTCTTCCATAACCCTGGTAGGATGTAGTGTCCTTTTACGATGTGGATAAAGCATAGGAAACCCTCTTTTAACTGAGAATCAACACACATATCAGGAACAACTATTGATTCCACCAATGGTTCTATTATAGGTTCTACTGGAATATTTAAGACCTCTACATCCATATCATGGTCATGAAAACCCTCCTAACATACAAATGAAGGCCTTCACAGTGAAATATCTCTAAAAATTCCAGTCACATGCCTTATAAAGTATATGGTAACAACCTAATCATACATATAAACATTGTATAGGAACAATCCTCCCTATAATAAAAACGCACCTCTCTGACTGATCCTAAATCTAGGAAAGGGTAATAGGAACAATTGTAAAGAATACTAGAGATATTATCTATTGTCCACTACAAAATTTGGGATTGGGTAAATCTATCTATTCCACAAAATAGGTCTTTAATTATGGACTTTCAATTGTAATTTATTGAGGAAACGACCTTTATATTGAAATTTGAAACTCTATTTAAGGGTGGCCTTTCAATTTTAGAATTCAAAATCAATTAAATTCATATTTATATAATTATTTAATTCAAACGGTTGAATTATATAGATTACCATTTCCAATTTATAATGGAACACAAACCTTATAAATTGAAGTGTGGAAACCATTTAATCCCACTGATATCATATTCCAACCCATGCGACCAATGGTCCGTGAATCAACACATGATAACTGATTGCTTATGGTGTATGTTGTAGGATATGAAAGAAATCATTATTTAGGTTATGTAAGGAACTTTAAGTACCAACTTTGTTTCTCATCCTACAATAATAAATGTCAGTCGATAAAAATTATATATCACAAGCAATACATAATAAATGTCATTCTGTTAAGAAATGCATCCTATATGGTATGGAAAGTGCATGGAATGTGAATACTATAAGGCGAGTCAAATGATTCATGATCCATGATTCCTTTCCATATCATGGAAATGATATCATTAAATTTACAAATCATATAAATAATAACATCACATATCATGTGAAATACCCTAAGTTGGAATCAAATAAACTATAATTGGAAAAATATAGAACAAAAAATCCTCATTCTAGGTAACTTGGTAATTACCCAGAATGTGGGTTAACTAATCCCTAGAATGAATTAAAACCAAGTTTCAATTTATTACTAATAATATTTCTATTATCTCAAAATAGTATGGAAAGAAAAGAACACCTCTGATACCACATTTTAACATCCCAACATGAGAGAAACTAAACGGTTCCTTGAGATGGTGAGTCACATGGCCATAATTTCCCCCTATATGCTAGTGGTTTTCAACTAGTAGTGAGGGTCTAAGTTGGTATAGTGGGAAGACTATACCCTCATAATCAAATATTCACAGAATTGTAATAGATAATTAAAAATGTGTAAGCATAATTTAAATCAGTAACAATAGTAAATAAATATTTGTTCAATAGGAGTAATAAATAAATCCAATGGTAATATCATATACAACATAAGTATATCAAGTCTCTATATAAAATAGAATAAAATACATGGAAATAGACATCCAATACAATATATGTATCAAAAGTAAAAAATACCTAAACAAACTATCTCTATATTGTATCACGAGCATATGCCAGTGCTACACTCTCATGCTCCTAAGAAAAATGAATCAATCAACCTAAAAAAGTGTTTTTCTAAATACTTACCTATATCTATGAAGTCTGTTCAGATACCTAATGGTAGATTGAACATGGTGTGAGATAACACCCAGTAATACACCATCAATGGTGTCTATAACATGTCTATTATATGTAAATAAGATGAAGTAGTGTGCAATATATAATAGGAAAAAATCTATACTTGTAAGTGTGATATTGTCCATCCTAATGAGGCTTAGTGTAAACCAGATGTCATAAATAAGGTCCATATATAAGGCATGGTAAAACATCCACTGTGGCCTATTCCAAGTAATATAGTGTCAGGCCTACAAGGGTTACATATGAGGTATAAAATTATCAAGGAATCCTCATCAATTCTATGGAGCATCTCCATATAAAACTTGGTAAAGACTTGGGTGGAGTCCAAGGAGAATGAATAAGGTGATATAAGCAAGTTGTATCAAGGTAGTAGAAATTTATTTGGAACCCAAATTCATCTAGATCCATGGAGTAAAAATTCCCATGGCATCCCATTCATACATATATAAGGAGTATAAATTTTTAAGGAATCCTTGTATATATTCATCCCATATTCATACACAAGCCATGAGTTCTTCCAAATTATTCCACATTTTCCATTTATGCCAATTAGTTATTTTAATAACAAGTAATAACATGGAAAATGAGTAATATATAATATCATAATATCTCATTTAATTCATTAAGGATCCCACTAAGCTGACAGGCTGACATACACAAAAGGTGGTGGAATATCATGGTGAATATATATAAACACACCTAAATAGTGGTTTGATTTGATGTTGGAAACCTCCAACGATCACATGGTACTAAGTGGGAAACCTAAAAAGCTTCTAATAATTAAATCAAGAAATTTAATAAATTTATGAGAAACTATGGATGGTTCGGAATTTGGCATAATGACAACAAGTCATGAAATGACTAGATTATAAAGGAAAAAGGTTTATACAGTCCACCTTATACCCAAGGTAGGAGACTCATCCAATATCGCCTCATGACTTGACCCATATTTGATTAAAATAGAATAATGGATGAATACCAAGGAAATATGGAATACTATCTTGCACCAAGATAGCGTTACAAATATCAAGGAAAACAATTAATCGAACCTAAAGAAAGAAAAAATCATCAACACACATCCAGTGAGGGAAAAGTTGTTTGAATTAGATATTATATGGATGAATCAGATCAAATCATTATGTGGATGAATTAGATCAAATCCTAGTTCAGGATTGAAGAAACTCTCCAATTGGATAAGAAGGGTAGATCACTGGAGGAAAATAATAAAAGAGGAGGTAGGTAAAATAATTTAAATAATTAAATGAAAATTGGTCATTTAACCTTTAAATGAATGTTCATATAGTTTGGATGCAAGTTTGGCCATCCCATGTGCCAATTGTGTTCCCTTCACTATCTAAGTATTGACCTCACATGGTTCATGTGCATGATAGGCGAAACCATGTGAAAAACTTGTTTTTTCCCTAAAAAAAATTGAAGATACCTCATATGGGAATGAGGGTTGGGTTTAATGGTTTAATCAAAACATGGAGCCCGTTTCTTCTACCTGTAACATCGCTCTTGGTTAGTAATAACTATGCATCTTGGGATGCATGGTTTCTATTAACCATATGGCCGTACTATTTCATCCAAAAACTGAGCCTCTAGGATTCGAACAATCCCTAAACACACTTAAAAATTCTAATACCTCCTTAAGAACTCACATTTTGCAAAAAACATGAAATTAATATGAAATTCATAAGATCCTTACCTCATATAAAAACACAGGATCTTGAAATACTGTATTTTAGGATTGAGTTTATAGATAAATATTATAGTTCTTCTTTCTCGATTCATCTAAGAATAATTAATATGTATAGATATCTAAAAAGGTATTTTTGGTGGGTTGTTATGTAGAGAGATATCATAGAGTTTGTATCTCAGTTCTTGGTATGTCAATAAGTTAAGGATGGGAGACAAAATTTAAATAGGATGTTATACCCATTACCCACACTAGGATAGAAATGAGAAAAATCACTGTGGATTTTGTCATCAGACTCCCAAAAATATCTAAATGGGATAATGATATATTGGTTGTATTTAATCACCTTAAAAACTAAAAATACTTCATCAGTATCATGGAATGTTTATCTCTGGATCATCTTGATAGGATATAAATTAAGTATGTGGTATGGCTTCATGGAGTACTACATTCAATTGTATCTTATTAATATCCAAGGGTTTCCGTTATGTTCTAGAGAAGTATTCAGAAATCTCTTGATAAAGAGTTGAGTTTGAACACTCTATTTCATCCTCCTATAGATGACCAATACGATAAAAAAATTAAAACCCTATAGGATATGTTCAGTTATTTTCCTATATATTTTAAAGGTGTTTGGTATCAATAACTTCCTCTAGTTGATATTTTATAAAATAATAACTTTCACTAGATTATTCATTTGGATATTTATGAAGCCCTATACGGAAATAAGTGTAGAGCTCCAATTTTATCGAATGAAGTTGGATGGAGAAATCTATTGGGACCTAATATAGAATATATAATGAAATATATTGTTAGATCCATTAAATAACACATAAGGGCGCCCCAGATTTGGTAGAAAATTTATGCTAACAATTTCCAATGTGATTTGGAATTTGAAGTCTGTGATATGGTGTTTC
The DNA here is from genome assembly GCA_963277665.1 of Viscum album. Classification (NCBI taxonomy): domain Eukaryota; kingdom Viridiplantae; phylum Streptophyta; class Magnoliopsida; order Santalales; family Viscaceae; genus Viscum; species Viscum album. The sequence goes on from OY728135.1 coordinate 1,762,156,010, forward strand.
TAAGAATTTCTCCATGGAATAAGGTAGTGAGATTTGGAAATAACCCAACAATAAACCCTAGGTATACTGGTCCCATTTAAATTGTTGATTGTATCAAGTTGGTAGCATATCATCTAGTGCTTCCACCAAACCTCTCTTAAGTTCATGATATATTCGTTGTATATCCCTTGAGGTAGTACATACCTAACCCTTCACATGTACTAAAATAAAAGGTCATACTAATGGATAAAGAAATTTGGTATGAGGAATAACCAGTTGAGATTCTATATCTAATATAGAATTTTCTACAATACAATACCACTCACATGGTTAATGTTTTATGGCGAAAGCACTAGTTTGAGGAAGCTATGTTGGCACCTAAGAATAGGTTGAGCCAAAAGTATCCTCATATATTTTTGTTGGAGTGAATATTTTTATGGTATAAATTCATATTAAAGGTGTTAGAATGTAACAACCACGTGTTTTTGGATTATTATTGTTTAATAAATTAATTTTCTTTAATATATTACATTACATGAAACACTGAGTTTTAATAAACCGTGAAAAACAATAAATATTAATATTTAAACATGAATATTATTACATAAACATTAAACTTGGTGGAATTAATTGGAATAAAAACATTTTAAATTTTAAGTATAATGTTTTTATATAAATAATAAATATAAAAAATAAGTACTTAATTTTCAGTAATGTCATTATTTGTTTCCAAAATACTATTATCTAAAAAATGTTATTTATTTATTTTTGTGAACAATAATAAAAAACTTATTGAAACTTTTTGAAAATTAATTTGAAAGTATAAGTAAATTTTTTTAAATCATTATTACAAAATAATCTTAGGTTGAATGTTTTGTATTATTCTAAAAAGATTAATTTTTCGTTAAATACTGAAAGATACAATTTTTTTATTAAAAACATCATTTTTGATTAAATAATTTATAGGGTTACTTTTTCTTTTAAAGATTATTTAAAAGTAATTTTTTTTCAATTATATATATATATATGTATATATTAATCCAATTTAGTTCATTGGAATCGTTTTTATATTGAATTATGATATAAATAAATTTTAAATTATTGAAAATGTTCTCTTTGAAAGAATGCTTTCTCTCCAAACCAGTAGGGTTAATTTTAAAATAAAAGTTTACAATTATTTGATTTCAATTTTTAAAAAATGGATTACATATTTTTAATAATGATAATTTAGATAATATAATAAGTTCAACTTAATTTTCTAACAATATTGAATAATATAAACAGTAAAAAGTAATTGTCACAGTTAAGGTAAAACTGGGTTTATTAGATGGTTTAAATTAAACAATAAGGGTTAAAATTGAATAAACAATTTTGAAACACAAATTTTATAATAATTATTATACCTTATCATATATAATTATTTATAATTCTCCATTCTTTATCATTTTTTTTTTGAAAAATCTTGATGCACCTTTTTCTTTTAAAAAATTACAAATGTGTCATTCACCTTACGTGTAAAAGGACACCATTTTCCATCTAACATTCAAACTTACATGATAATTTGGTTCATCCAATAACTTCTCAAATATCTTAATTACATGTTTCCACAAATCCTATAGGCATTGGTGAGATAATAAATCCAAACTAGGAAGGATTTTGGTTAAACATAAATAGTTTTTCTGAAAAATAGGTATTATTTTTAAGTATGTGTTTCTATTTTTATTATTCTTATAAATAGTTAAAATATAATTAAATTATAATTATGTAATAACACAAATATATAAAATATACTTATATTTTATTATTATAATTTAATAACCTATATCCAAGTCCACCTTCATCAAATGGGACAAAAAATCATAATTCCCATGTAAGGCAGACTACCGCTTTACAAACCGATGTTGTTTGTTTTCCATCACCACCTCTAGACGATAGATATAAAGAAGGATTCAGTGTTTTCATATGATATATATTATATTATTAATATTATTAATTTATTATATCACATATAGTTTCTTACATTCCATTCTGTGGGAATATGAAAAAATCTATCGTGCATACTGCAAACTACCATCATGTGAAGCGATGCGATTTGTTCTTTCTTTAGATGGATGGTGATAAGGAAGAGTTTAATAAAAATACATAATATATATGAAATAAAAATTATTATGTAGTTTAAATATGTTATTTACCATTATTTTATTCAATCCTTAGAGAAAATAGAAAAAATATTCATGCGTATGTATGACCTACTGTGTTCATAAACGATGTATTTCATTTTATATTTCTAAATTTATGGATCAATATAAATATATTTATACAGAATATATATTATATTTATAAAATTTTAATATTATTTATATTATCTAACCAAAATTAAAGTAAAATTTCCAAAAAAACAAATCAAGTCATACATGAAAAACAAAGTAATTATTTCCTTAAACGTGACTTTAATAAGGAATTATTAAACATTGGTCAATAAAAGACCGTTAGTAAATAATATTATTTATTATATAAATACTTATGGTTATTTAATATATTTATAATAAACTTATATTTATAATATATAAATTTTGAGCACGTACGAAGGAAGTCTGGACTTAAGGTAAGGTGTTGTTTCTCTCAAATTACCTTCTTTGGGACTTAAGATATGTTATGCAACTATTTTCCTTTTTTGATGTATACATACTAAAATTTGACTTGTTATATCGTGAATATAATTCTTTTCATGATATTTAATGTTTTTTATGTTTATATTATTGGTGAATACTATTTAAAAATTACCAAAGTTGTCAGGGTGTGACGTTACAATCTCATTGTTTCTTAGGATTGTCAATAGTTATGATTTTAATGATGAAATATTTTGATCTAATTATCAATAAATTAATCAATTTTTTTATCCTATGGTTATTAATTGAGAGTAAAATTTTTCCAATTATTTTCCTATCTTTATGTACTCATGATTCAAAAGGAATTGTTTTCAAGTAAAGCGCCTTTATTTCTCTTTTTAGCCGAAAACCATTTTTTCTTCCAAATCCATGTTTTCTAATTTTTTTAAAAATGTTTTAACATTATCTAAATTAAATATTAATTACATTATTACACATGTTATACTTTTTATAATTTTTTTGAAAGGAATCATCAATTGTTTACCAAAAAATTCCTTTTTGGATTTTAATGAGAGCATAAAAGGAATCATTATTTTAACATGTACAACATAAAAAAATTTCAGAAGTCATGAAAACTATTTTATTTCAATATTAATTTATAATTTAATAAATTTATCTTAAAAAAAACTTTGAATTTTTGTTTTAAAAAGTGATTATCAAACTGAAAAGTTTATTTTCCTCAAGAAATTTTACATATGACCATTCAAAATCATTTTCCATATAGGATGAAATACTTTAATTTTAATTAATATTTACCAGGGATATGATCCAATTATACCATATTTATTATTTATATGGATGGTTTATGTTTATTCTAACTAGATATTTATAAAACCTTCTTTATTTTCTATTGATTATACTATGATAAAATTCCTATGAAACCTGATTCCTTTTCCATGGGTTATTCTTTGATGAAATTATTATAAAATTTGTTTATTTTCAACAAGTTATATTATAATTAAATTTTTATTAATCCCATTTATTTTAATGGGTTTTGATATGATGAATTTTGTATTATCTTGTTTCACACATATATATGATTTTCATTATGTGATTTTGGTTACATTATAAAAAGGATGGTGGTTATGTTATAACCAAGATGGGTGGGACCTATATTTCTCTCCAATGTATTGAGTAAATTTTGATATCTCATGGAATAAATTAAACTTTATTGGAAAGTGAACCCAATTTTGTAAGGGACTCCAACTACTATGATAATCTTGGGAGTGAACCTTGAAAACTATGATGGTTTGAGGAGTGAAACCATTACACTATGATAGTCTTGTAAATGATCCTTGAACTACAAAGTAAATGATTTTGTATTATTATTTTTATGAAAAAAATATATTCCATATGTTAATGTCATGTTATAAATGTTTATATTATTTTATTCCATTAGGATCTATGCCTTACGAACTACCAATATTTATTCCATGACTCAACTTCACGATCTATGATATGAAGGGTATGGTTTGAAAATGTTATTCTCAATTTTTCAAACACTTATGATCATGATATGTTGACATATCCCTTATTTATCATTAATAAGAAAATGATCTCACTCTTTCCTATGTTTCCTTTCCCCAGGTTATGATGAATGGTATTATGGATGATATGTATAATAAGGGTTATAGTTATGAAGAATTTAGTGGGAGATGAAGTATCTCACTTAAAAACTAGTTGTTTACATATCCAAGTTTCTAAATTCACTATACCAAAACAATTATATTCTGGATTATTATGTTATGTAATGAATATTTTCCTATTAAGATGGAATTTCTATGTATGAGATGTTTTTTCTATACATGTTGGGTATGAAATTCCATCCTGGATGAAATTATAGGATGAACATGGTGTTCCTTCATGAAAAAACGTATAGGTTGGACATGGTGTTCCTTATTGGAAGAAATTAATGTTTGGTCATGGTGATACTTTATGGATGAAATTATATGTTATATATAATGTTCCTTCTCATATGTAATTATATGTTGGACATGTCGTTCCTTCGTAGCTGAAATTATAGGTTGGACATGGAATTCTTTCCTGGATGCTATTATTGGTTGGGATGGTGTTCCTTCCTAGATGAAATTATAGGTTGTAAATTGTGTGCCTTCTTGGATGAAATTATTGGTTGGACTTATTATTTTTTATCATATGAGATTATAATTTTTACATGGGTTTCCTTATTAGATGGAATTATTTGTTGGACCTATTGTTCATTCTAGTTATTTCACTATGGTATAAGGATATATACATCTAACATCATGATGAAATAGATTTTTATAACCTAAGGTGTCAACCAATATCTCTAGGGTTGATGTGTATATTTGTTGTTCTTCCTTATTTTATGAATTAATTATCCTATTAATAGAATTTTTTCATGCACTATATATTTTGATTTTATTTTTTAGACATTGTGGGTGTCGACCTACTAATTTGTACTTAAAACCACTTCCGGATTATATTTGACACCTAATAAGACTTCAAGGATGCATGTATGGATAAGGGAAAGGGATACTATACTTTATTGATTTCTTTGTTGGAAGGTATTAGAGTATAGAGATGAGAATAAGAATGGTGTTCAGGACCATGGATTTCAGAGGCTATTTTTATTTTACTTGTATGACTCTTAGCACATCATTTAGATTAGAATAAAATATGGAATAGAATGATTTATTTTAATTATTTTATTTTTTGGTTGTGTATGTACATATTCTAGTTTGATTTTATTAAATTTTTATCTTATTTACACTTATATTTTATCTATGTTCTATATTGTATAGTCTCCCCACTATATTCCTTACACAATTATTGCTAATAGGAATCCTATGATATATGGGGAAGCATTCATGAAGTCCATTATCAATCTTACATAGTGACATTAGTGTGTACAAGGCTAGAGATGTCATAATATGTAATATTCAACGGAAGAATAATTTGGAGGCCTTGAAAATGTTTAAGTGTTTTTAAATAATTACAAAAATAGAGATTTGGTTCTTCTCAAATAGGTTATAGATGAAAAAATGTGTTGAATATAAATGTAGAAAATCCCAATTATATCTTGAATAGAGTGATATTACCCATAAATTTAGAACACTATATACTCCATAACAAAATTTTGTTGTTTAATGGAAGAATATGATATTTGAAAAAATGGTTCATACCTTGTTGGAAAATCATGACACTTCTCAATCTATATAGAGGAAAGTGACTAATACATCTATTAGGATTCAAAACCATTATTTATGTATTTCCAATTTAAATATGTCTCTATATGACATATACTATAATAAGACCCTAAGATTCAAATAATTTTGGGTATTTGTATTCTTATGTGTTATCAAGGTAAAAGGTGAAATGTGTTGGATTCTTGAGTAAATTGGGGTTTTAGATATCTTCCTTGTTTATGCTCTAAATAAAATAGGTTATTTTTTCTAAAATAAAAAAAATCAAAATTTTGAATAGTTTTGAGATGAAAGTTCTATAACACTTATATAATAAAGTCACATGTCAAGAATAAAGTTCCAGAATTGGAGATTATAAAGTATAACATAATGATAAGTAGAATATGGTTTCTAAAAATAAATGGATTTAATAAGAATTACATGTAAAAGATGATGATAAAATATTATTAGTGTTGAATAAAAACCAATTACAACTCATAAATGGTTGTGAAATTAGTCATAGTTCTTGAATATTTTCATTAATAAATTAAATCTAATTCAAAAAACAAGAACATAAAATAAAAAAAATAACATTAAAGTCATATAGATGAATGTTAATTGGTAGTTGGTACCCAAATAATTAAAAAAGAATATTATTGGAAGAGAGTTGGTATACCAAAACAATTTGAATAAGAAAGGAGAAGTTATGAGGTATAATATAAGTCATGTGAAAAAATGATATTCACAGGTTGAAGGAAATTATATTTATGAGTCGTTTGCAATTGTACACACACATTTCCATATGACCCATGATACTATCCTCACTCAAAAAAATTGTGTTGAGTTTGAGTAAAAATGATTCTCTATATTGGAAAAAGAAAAAATTAGATTTCAATGTTCCAAAAGATCACTCACACACTAAGGGATATATATTCCTAAGAAACATTATCCAATCTTGTGGTGTGGTGTTGAGAACAACCCTTTGGGGGTAGGATGTAAATTTCAATAATTGTTGATAAAAAGGTATCGAGGACTTAAAATACACTCTTAAGGTTTTTGAAAATAGTTTTAGAATCTTAAAACATCCTAATATGATATGTAAACAATAGAAATGTGAATACATTGATTCATAGGCTATGATTTGACTAGTTGAAAGTACAAATGGACTAATGGATAAAATGTTATGGACGTCAAAAGTTGATAATTTTTATTATGGAAGTCGAATTATCGCACAAGGTTCTCACCAAAATCCATCACCCATCTCACAGAAGTCATTAAACCCACTTCTTTTCACAATTCAATCACCTAGAAAACATGTGTAGGTCCACCATTTTCTTTATAAATGGATCCCTTGCCTCCAATTTTTAGATGTACAAAAAAAATACCATAGGAAAAGAAAGGTTAGAGATATGCTCTCCCTACTAGTTCACCCAATGAGTTTTCTCTTATATGGAGAAGCACCATGGAACACCCTCACATGAGTGAGGCCCCCAATTCACCCACCAATTAGGTGACCAACACTTGGACGACCCACTTGGGTGACACAAAACTTGGGTGAGATTATACTTGGAAGGCCACTACGTGGGTGGCCTAGAACTTGAGAAACACACTTGGGAGACCCAATATTTGGGTGATCCACCACTTACACGAGGCACTACTTGGGTGTTGTACTACTTGGGTAAAAGTTTTCCCAAGACCCCAATATGAGGGTTAAGAACCTTATCCCAAGGCCCATACTAAGGATAAGCACCAATTATACTATGTATCACACCTAAGAACCCGTATATTCTATATACACATAGATGTGAGATACTCCTCCATATTTCCCTCATGGACCTCATCTTTAATGTGACACCCCAAGATTTCATAGTAAGTTATTTCTTCAAAGTAATACAATAACTTGCACTACACCCAACACTGAGTTCAAGCGCACGATGACTTACCAAACTAGCCGTTCAAAAGTATTTATGAATAGTATTAAAATAATTTTGAAATTTATATAATCCTTATAATTTTAGAATCCATATTAGGAGTTTCTCAGACAAAATGTAAGAACATATTCATTTTTTCAGATAAAAGAAGTATTTTTCAAAAAATGAAATTTTACCTCCCTTTAATGGAGAACCCTTTTTAAATCAAATATTTGAAACTTTTATATATTAAATTTGAAAAAATAAACTTCTTCTTAAGAATAGGGACATAAGAATTTAGTTTCAATAAAATTTTGGTGTTTTTCTGATAACACTCACATTTGGGTGAATAGTAAAAAATACTATATTTTAACTGAAAACATCTTTTTTAATGAAAATAATTAATAGTGTTGAATTATAAATTTTAATGGTTTGGAAGTATAATTAGATTATATTTTTACCATTTAATCCAATAATGGTCATTTTAAATAATTTCACTTTGAAATTGGGCATTAACAAGTGTCCATCTTTTGATAGTTATTATTTCTTAAAAATAAGATTTATGGTTTTGACAATGGGAATTAATTTTAAATTAATAAATGAAACTTATATGTTTTTAATTTAGTAAAATAGACTTCATTTCTGAATTCATAATATCAAAATTATCTTAGGGTGAATTTTTGGTATGTTTCTGAAAACTTTCAATTTTTGATGAATAGTGAAAAACACTGCGTTATTCGTTAAAACCGACTTTTCATTTAAATAAATATTTATTTTATTTAAATTTATTTTAGGTAAAAATAGATATATAATACCTATATATGTTCAATATAATTCATTGAAGTCATTTTGTAATAATATTAGATATATAAAATTTTATTGAACTGTTCACCGTCTTTTACCAACCTCCTAGAAGAATTTGCAAATTCGCATAAAACATAATTTTAACGCTTCTATGAGTAGAATTTAAAACATCTGAGAGACACAGTTGATATCATTAAGAAATATTTGGTTCAATTAGATGAAAATAATTTTTTGTCAATAATAACTTTTTACTTTTATTTACCACGGTTAAAAGTAAATAGGGTAATTATGGGAAAAATGATATTATTATTAACAAAACACATGTCCTAATTCTATTGGATAAGTGTAATTAGACCAAAAAAAACTTAGGAATAAAATATTACCATTTATGTCCACTTGTATTAGATTAGGAAATTTATTATTATTTTATTTAAAGAAGAGTTAAAAGAGTTAAAATCAAAGTTTAATAAGTAAAATATTTTTAATATAGGGTTACACACAATATAAATTTGATTATAAATATTCATTAGAAAGATAAAAATATTTCCTACATCATGGTATTTTATTTATAATTTTTAGACATTATATAATTTATTTTATTTATGACATAATAATGATGCAATATTTTTTTTATTAATGAAAGAATCAAATAAATGATATTATAAATATTAAAATAAATATAATTTGAATGTTTTTATTCCATACATGAATTTAATAGGTGAATATTACATGTTATTATATATTAAATGAATTTATTTCTAATTAATCATGCTGTTATGAATTTTAAAAAACAAACACCAAATAGTTTCAAAATTGACATAAAAGAGTTTTTAAAACAAATATTATATTATTAATTGATGTTATATTCCTAAAAATATAAGGTTAGTCCAATGGTATTAAATAATATTATATATGTCATTAATGAACCACTTGAGGTTCTATTGGATGTTTATAATAAGTTTATTAACCATATAGTGTAAGAATACAAGAAGACACGGTAAAAGTTAAATTATTTATCTTAGAGTTAAATCTAATAGATAAGGGTGAAATGGTGACCTAAACTTGTGTAATACCTATTGGTTGAGATAATTTTGACCCATACCCACTTTATATTCTAAATAAATCAATTTGGATCCATTATAAACCGAATATTATTTTATTATAAATTAATATTTCAATCTTTTTCTTAAGGAGCCCCCCACCCCTCTTAAAAAAAGGCACTCCCCCTTCTCTCAAATTCACTCCTCCCTAGCCATTTTTCTCGGCCAAACCCTGACCAAATATCCTCTCAAATATAATACCTTAATCATAGAGTACTTCATTTGGTCATAATGCTAACCTAAGGATCACTTTTGATCAAATCAAAAGGAAGAACCTGAAGAAGAGGTAAATATTTCATCACCTCTTTCAAGTTATTTTCTTCTTCCACTTCTTCTTTCCTTGTTTTTTACATTAAAAAATAATAACTCTAGTACCTTATTCATACTGTGATGTTATTATAAATATGTTACAACTATATTTGTTATTCTATCCATCCTATTAATAATAATGTCACCATGCGTGCGTATATATGAGTTACCGTTTCCACACCATGGTATAATTTTTTATTCAACAATACGTTATTTGGATGGATTTAATGATGAGTAATATGTATATAAATAATGAAAAAAACATGATAATGTCTTTGTAAAATTAATAATCTGTCCATTTCAACACATTTTAATTACTAATGAAGTGATATTTTCACTCCTGCGTATGTACGGATTACCGTCTCCACGACGCGATGAGATTCATTTCCACATACACCATTAAACGACGAGTATAAAAATATGTAAGATTAATTATTATTTAATATATGACATAATAATTATAATGTATATATATATATACTTACATATATCTCAATCACTTACTTCTGTTCAATATGATATGAAAACGGAAACGGCATTTATGCGTACGTACAACCCACCGTCTCCATAAATAGTGTTTCCATTTAATAAATATATGTATTATAAATATTTATATTATGAATATATATGATATATAAATAATGTTTTATATTATGGAAGTATGAAAATCATGATCTAAGTGATACGAATAAGAATAACAAGTTAAAACATGTACGATAAAGAAAGTGATTATTACCCAAAATGTTAGTTTAACATGGAAATTATTATTAAATGAGGAGTATAAAGTCATAAATGAGTCATATATGATATCATAAATATTAATATATTTATGGTATAATTTAATAACATACTATAGTTATTATATAGTAGGATAAACATACCCTCGACTAAAGAAAAGTACAAGGTAAGAGTTATTTCCTCAATCTCATTGTTATCCGAGATTGTTTATGTGTAAGTATTTACTGGGAAATATTTTTCATCAATGTACATATTTCTTAAAAATGTTTTCAGAAGGAATATTTTAAGGTTTTATGGAAGGGACTCTTTAAATATATGATCATTTTAAATGGTTTAAATATTTATTCTTCTAAATCATTCTCATTAATGTCCATGTTTTCAAAATGGGTTTTAAGGATTAATTTATATGGACACGAATGTTTTTAAATAATGATTCTTTTAAAAATCATCAAAGTGGTATGGAACACTTTGATTCAAAAATCCATTTTAAATTACTTCCTTTATAAATGCATTACATTTAAATTATTTCACAAAAAAGATATTTTTTTTCAACGGGTTTTAATGATTATTTTCAACTATGTCAACATCCTTTTTGGATATTATTGTTAACTGAGGTTGATTTATAATAAATATAATCTTCAATATTTTATTGAATGAGATATGATATGTTTAACTTGGAATGTTCTATTTTTTTTACCATTCATGGTTTATGGTTAATGTATTGACATTTCATATGCTAGTTTTAATACGAATGTTTATGTAATGTTTCAACATTTTCATATGAGGAATGTAGTAGACTTAGTCAGTGGTAGGTGGAGCCCTCTATAGCTCCTCGATGCATCATTAGGTCTCATGAGAAAAACTAGTGTCTTGGCACAAGGCCTAGACAAAAATTATATTTTTAGTCTTGGCACAAAGCCTTGACTATGTGGTAATGATTCCCGATGTTAGGCATTCTTTATTATAAAATTAGTTATTACATGTGATTATTCGACTAGTAGAATATCCCTGTTCATTTTTATATAGTAATGTTTGATTTATTTTTACAATATTATTTTCAAGTTTATGTTTAAAAAGGGATGTTGTTTTTATCACACATCTTTCCTTAAATGTTTATAGCTTCCACTAAATTATTTACCCTTACTGAGCATCTGAGCTCACCCCTTTTTTATGTTTTATTTTACCAGGATTTTAAGATGTGTATTATGATTGATACGCAGAGTTATGCTAAAGTGAATAATGGCGTTTTGAAAAGACTATATATGCTGTGTTTTATGTTTGAAATTTTAATGTTAATTTAATGTATGTAATCTATTTTCCAAGACTGTTAAACTGATCGGTCCTTCGAGACTTGATTCCTTGTAATCATGCCAATGTATTAAAATAATGCACCGACTCTAGGTAACTAGGTTTGGGGAGTTACAGTTGGTATCAGATAAGTTTAGCAATGACCATGGAAACTATATTTAGATAAAATTTGATTAAATCAAATTACCCTAAGATAGAATTTGAGGATTAATATAGAAGAACTTCCTAGAATTTTGGTAATGTAGAGACTTTGTGAGTTTTCCAAGAAAATACATCTATGTCTGGATACGAGCAGGTAGAGGCGGCTCTGGCACAGACGTACCTAGGGGTAAAAACCAAAAACACCACTTTGAGCTAGACTCAAATGGGAATTGGTGCATGACAATGGGACTTGCTGCACTCTTGGTTAGGACACTCCCATGGGATATGCTTAGGATAATTCTCATTTTCTATAAAAATCATTATGAAGGATTTATGAGTATATAACTCTATAAAGATTGTTTTTTGATTATGGATTATATCCATAAATGATTCAATTTAAGTTAGGTATTTTAGACATTTGGAATTATTCATTGTAATTCATGAACTGACCTAGTGTATTCCAATGTATAGAAATGGCGCCCAGTAGAAGGAATGTGAACTCCAGCAATACGTATGATCCAAAGAGTAAAAAAGATCATATCTTTCAGTTTATTAAGCCAACATTTAGAAGGTAGATAGTCTCACATGTATTCTCAACATATAAATAAATTGTATCATGTGTTAATAAGATAAGTAAATAATTCTCTGAGTCCTATGGATTTGAAGGGAAACTAGATAATAAGAGGATAGAAGAGAGAAATATGGATAAAGGGAAGAGAGAAAAGAAGAATTTTCCCACAGGTGATAATTGTGGAAAGAATCACCTTAGAATATGATTGAAGGGAATGGGAGTTTTTGATAAGTGTAGAGAAAAAGGACACCAAGTACGTGATTACAAGGATAACAAAAAGGTTTCAAATGTACAATGATTCATTTGGAAGGAGATGGGACACTATGTGAATCAATGTTCAAATCATTATAGTAAGCCCCAAATGATTCTATTGGATAATAATCAAGTTATGATACTACCACAGATGAAAAATGATGACTAGTGTTTATATGTTGTTATTAAAGAATTATTTTGTTTGAGTGTTGTATCAATGATATACTGTTTATATGAATTATGGAAATAAATAAGAATTGTATTTTAGTACAATTTCATTAAGTATTTGGGATTTTGTAATACCAAGAAAAGTGACTCAATATCAAGTTAAACTTCATGGAAAATACATGGTTGAAGAAAATGATAAACCTTAATATGGTCCTATAAATGAGGTAGTGATTTTGGAATAACATATGGTTAATTTGGAAAAATAATATTGGATTAAAATTGATTGATGATTTTTACATTCCATAATTGTTTGAGTTTATAAAATTTTGGATAGAAGGAGTATATCAAGTATTATATAAGGAATAAGGGAGCATGAATGTAATCAATAAGGTTTTATGGTAATTCAGGATGTTGCTGTGTTTTAAAAGAATACATGATGAAGGTGTTCACATGTTATTATGTGGAAAAAGGATCTTAATTGTGTTTATATTCCTTATAAACTTTGGACTGTGAATTTGGAATGAAGTATTTTTGATAAGTCTAGTTTGAGATTATTTTTGGATTGTCACAAAAAGGACAACTCGGAGGTCTGGCGGAAACCCGTCGCGTCCGGCAAGGCCGCAAGACTTGAACCCGCAACTAAGGGGCGAAAAGGGTGTATCACCTAACACTGGACCACATAATGTCCTGGATTTAATAATGTAATTTTTTAGGGTTTGGTAGATGAATTTTAAATTCATTTTTTGGAACCCTATATGAATATGATAAATAGAATATTTTTATGTTCTATTATCTTTTAGAGTGAAAGATGAGTTTGTGGTAGAAATTAGTTAAATGATATAACTATTCTTGTCAAGTATATATTTTTTCACTTACTCTATGAATAAATTAATTCTTAAACTTTAGTTATGGGATCTTAAAACAAAAATGTGTTATGTTAATACCTTATCTTTTGTTGAACCAACGATATTTTAAATCATCATAGATTAATGGATTTGAGACTCTCAATTTTACACTTGTTTGTGATTGATGAACTCAATCAATCCCTGTAAATATTAATGTTTTTCCTCCAATTATGTGTCTCTAATTTCCATCAATGTCTTCCTAATAGAGATCATAATTTTGTGGTGACTTTTTCATTTTCCTTTTCCTCTTTTTAAGACTAAATTTTATTAACCCAATTTTCGATGTGGGATTTCCCACAAAGGTATTTTATATTTTCATCCTTTTATTTTCGAAGAACAGTTTCAAATTTCTATGACTCAATTTTTTGAAGTAGGGAAGAATGTAACACCCCAAGATTTCATAGTACGTTATTTCATCAAAGTAATTTAATAACTTGCACTACACGCAAAACTAAGTTCAAGCACACCATGACTTAACATACTAGCCGTTCAAAAGCAGTTATGAATAGTATTAACTAAATTTTGAACTTTATAAAATCCTTATAATTTTAGAATCCATATTATGAGTTTCTTAAACATAAAAAATTCATTTTTTCAGATAAAAGAAGTATTTTTCAAAAAATGGAATTTTACCGCCTTTTAAGGGAGAACCATTTTTAAATCCAATATCTGAAACTTTTATATATTCAATTTGGCAAAATAATCTTCTTTTTTAGAACCGGGACATAAGAATTTAGTTTAAATAAAATTTTGGAGTTTTTCTGGTAACATTCATATTTGGGTGAATAGTAAAGAATACTATATTTTAACTGAAAACAACTTTTTTAATCAAAATAATTTATAGAGTTGAATTACAAATTTGAATGGTTTGGAGGTATAATTAGATTATATTTTTATCATTTAATCCAATACTGGCCATTTTAAGTAATTTCACTTTGAAATTGGACATAAACAAGTGTCAATCTTTTGATAGATATTATTTCTAAAAAATATGATTTATGGTTTTGACAACAGGAATTTATTTTAAATTAATAAATTAAAATTCTATGTTTTTCATTTGGTAAAATAGACTTCATTTATGAATTCAAAATATCAAAATTATCTTAGGGTGAATTTTGGTATGTTTCTGAAAACATTCAATTTTTGATGAATAGTGAAAACACTATGTTATTGGTTAAAACCGACTTTTCATTTAAATAATTATTTATTTTATTTAAATTTATTTTAGGTTAAAATAGATAAATAATACCTATATATGTTTAATGTAATTCATTGGAGTCATTTTTTAATAATATTAGATATATAAAATTTTATTGAACTTTTTACTGTCTTTTACCAACCTCCTACGAGAATTCACAAATTTGCATAAAACTTAATTTCACCATTTCTGTGAGTGGAATTTCAAATATCCTAGAGACACAATTGATATCAATAAGAAAATTGTGGTTCAATAAGATGAAAATATTTTTTGGTGAATAGTAACTTTTTACTTTTATTTACCACGGTTAAAAGTAAATAGGGTAATTAAGGGTAAAAATGATATTATTATTACCCTAACACATTTACTAATTCTATTGGATAAGTTTAATTAGACAAAAAAACCTTATTAACAAATTATGATCATTTAAGTCCACTTGGATTAGATTAGGACATTTATTATTATTTTATATAAAGAAGAGTTAAAAGAGTTAAAATCAAAGTTTAATAACTAAACCATTTTTAATATAGGAATAAACACAATATAAATTCGATTATAAATATTCATTAGAAATCTAAGAATATTTCATACATCATGGTAGTTTATTTATAATGTTTATATATTTTATAATATAATTTATTTATGAAACAATAGTAATGAATTATTTTCTTTATTAATGAAAGAATCAAATAAATGATATTATAAATTTTAAAATAAATATAATTTGAATGTTTTGATGCTATAAACGAATTTTAAAGGTGAACATGACATTTTTTATTGATTCAATTAATTTATTTTTAAGTAATCAAGATATTATTACTTTAACAAAAAATAAATACCAAATAGTGTCAAAATTGACATAAAAGAGTTTTTATAAAAAATATTATATTATTAATTGATATTCTATTCCTAAAAATATACTGTTAGGCCAAAGGTATTAAATAATATTATACATGTCATTAATTAACCACTTTAGGTTCTCTTGGATGTTTATAGAATGTTTATTAACCATATACTGTAAGAATACAAGAAGACATGGTAAAAGTTAAATTACTTAACTTAGAGTTAAATCTAATAGATATGGTTAAAATGGTAACCTAAACTTGTATAAAACCAATTGTTTGAGGGTATTTCGACCCATAACCACTTTATATTCTAAATATATCAATTTTTATCCATTATAAACCGAATATTATTTTATTATAAATTAATATTTCAACCTTTTCCCAAAGTTCCCCCCACCCCTCATATAAAAGGGAACCCCCCCTTCTCTCAAATTAACTCCTCCCAAGCCATTAGGCTCATTCAAACCTGGCCAAGATATCCTCTAAAATATCCTCCCTTCATCTTAAAGTCTTTCCTTTGGTCAGAAAGATAACCTAAGGATCACTTTTGATCAAATCAAAAGGAAGAACCCGAAGAAGAGGTAAATATTTCATCACATCTTTCAAGTTCTTTTCATCTTCCACTTCTTCTTTCCTTGCTTCTACCATTAAAAAATAATAAATTCAGTACCCTATACATACTTCAATGTTATTATAAATATGGTACAACTATATTCATTATTCTATCCATCCTATTAATAATAATGTCACCATGCATGTGTACGTACGACTTACCGTCTCCACACCGTGGTGTAATTTGTTATTTAACACTATGTTATTTGGATGGATATAAAGATGATTAATATGTATATAAATAATTAAAATAACATGATAATGTATCTGTAAAATTAATATACCATCCATTTCCACACCTTTTAATCACTAAGGAAATGATATTGTCGCTCGTGCGTACGTACGGATTACCGTCTCCATGACGCGATGAGATTCATTTCCACATTCACTATTAAACGATGAGTATAAAAATATATATTATTAATTAGTATTAAATATACGACATAATAATGATACTGTATATATATATACACACACACATACATACATATATCTTAATCACTTACTTCCGTTCTATGTGATATAAAAACCGAAACGATGTTTATGCGTACGTACGACCCACCATCTCCATAAACAGTGTTTCCATTTAATAAATATATCTATTATAAATATTTATATTCTGAATATATATGATATATAAATAATGTTTTATATTCTGGAAGTATGAAAATCATGATCTAAGTGAACAAGAATAACAAGTTAAAACACGTATGATAAAGAAATCGATTATTACCCGAAATGTTACTTTAACATGGAAATTATTATTAAATAAGGATTATAAAGTCATAAATGAGTCATATATGATATCATAAATATTAATATAGGTATTTTAATATTTAAAAAAATTCTATGGTTATTATACATGAGGATAAACATACCCTCGACTAAAGGAAAGTACAAGGTAAGGGTTATTTCCTCAATTTCATTATTATCCGAGATAGTTTATGTGTAAGTATTTACTGGAAATATTTATCATAAATATACATATTTCATAAAAATGTTTTTGAAAGGAATCTTTTATGGTTTTATGGAAGGGACCCTTTAACAATATCATCATTTTAAAAGGTCTAAATTTTTATTCTTCTAAATCATTCTCATTAATGTCCATGTTTTCAAAATGGTTTTTAAGGATTCATTTATATGAACATGAATGTTTTGAAATAATGATTCTTTTCAAAAGTTTCAAAGTGGTATGGGACACTTTGATTCAAAAATCCCTTTTAAATGACTTCATTTATAAATGCATTACTTTTAAATGATTTCACAAAAAGTAAATTTTTCTCAATGGGTTTTAATGATTCTTTTCAACTATGTCAACATCCTTTTTGGATATTATTGTTGACTGAGGTTGATTTATTATAAATACATTATTCAATATTGTATTGAATGAGGCATGATATGTTTAACTGTGAATGTTCTATTTTTATACCATTCATGGTTTATGATTAATGTATTGACATTTCGTATTCTAGTTTTAATATGAATGTTTATGTTTTGTTTCAACATTTTCATATGAGGAATGCTGTGGACTTAGTAAGTGATGGGTGGAGCCCGATATAGCTCCTCGATACATCGTTAGGTCTAATGAGACAAACTACTGTCTTAGCACAAGGCCTTGACAAAAATTTTATTTGTAGTCTTGACACAAGTCCTTGACTATGTGGTAATGATGTCCGATGTTAGGAATCCCCTCATTATGAAAGTAGTTATTACATGTGATTATTTGACTAGTAGAATATCCATGCGAATGTTTATATGGTAATGTTTGATTTATTTTTACCATATTATGTTCATGTCTATGTTTAAAAAGGGATGTTGTTTTTATCACACATCTTGCCTTAAATGTTTATAGCTTCCGCTAAATTATTTACCCTTACAGAGCATCCGAGATCACCCCTTTTTTAGGTTTTATTTTCCTAGGATTCCAAGCAGTGTATTATGATTGCTATACAAGGTTATGCTAAAGGGAATAATGGTGTTCTCAAATAACTATCTATGTTTTGTATTATGTTTTAAATTTTAATGTAAAGTTAATGTTTGTAATCTATTTTCCAAGACTGCTAAACTGATCGGTCCTTCGGGACTTGATCCCTTGTAATCATGCCAGTGTATTAAAATAATTCACCGAAATTGGGTAACTAGGGTCGGGGTGTTACACTTAAGTTTTAGCCCTACTCACATCCACAAGGGCATCCTAATAGGTGTAATCTCCAATATTAACAATGAACCTTCCGTACCACATCATCCACAAATGGGAGGGGAGGAAATAATGTAAGGTAATCCTCATAGGTATAACCCCCAACTAAATATTAAATTTCCATTTAGTTAATATAGTATTCATAGTTATCATTATTCACCTTAATTCTAGATAATCCCTTTTTTTTGGATATATAGAAATTCTCTAGGTATAAGAACAAACTTTTCCTTAATATAAATTTTGTCAATATATTACTCTTGGTTCCAAAATGAAGGAATCCTAATAGGTGTAATACCAATAAAATATTCAATTACAATTGAGTTGAGATATTCCTCTTGTTCCCTAGATATGGGTCTCTTATTAGGTGAAATCACTAATAATAATAGTCTCCCTTACTCATATGTTTTCTATCATATAGGGGGGTAGGTAATCATACATGGTCGTCCTTCAAGGTGTCATCCCCAAAAAGACTTCAAATACATTTAAGTTGAGACAATCCTATTGATTTCAAACACATGGGAATTCTCCTAGTTGTAATCCCCAACAAATCCATCAATTACCTTTGAGGTTAGATACTAATCTTGGTTTCAAACACATGGTAATACTCTTAGAGTAATACCCTAACAATCCTTCCACTACCATTGAGTGAACATACTCATATTGGTTTCAAATACATGGGACTCATCCTAGGTGTAATCCCCAAAACAAACCCTTACCTGAACCACCTACTCATTCCAGAATCTTAGGGTAACTCATGCATAAGCCACACCTTATTTCATATTTTCTCCCTCTTTATGACACATGAATCTTCCTAGTGTAGCCTCACTTCATAAGCATTCCCTTAGAATAAAATGGAACACTCTGATGCACTGTGACATATATTCTATTGTCTATTGTTTCACATGCTAATCAGGAATCATGTGGGCTTAGAGATATCTGATATACCATCACAATGGTCAATTGGCTTAGGCTTCCTTTTTACGTGTAATCTGTGAACATTTCACTAAAGTAAATATTTTATTATTATTATTTTTAAAGGATATCTTGGATGACTCATTAAGGATCAATCCTAACTCCAAAACATTAATTAGCACCCTAGATAGTAATAAAACCCAAATATCCGAACTAATAGGATTTAAACCAAAGCATTATAAATTAATAATATAAGGATAGGGAATCTATAAGATATATATATAATTATTTATTAAACACAAGTTCTTGATAAAATCATTGGTACATGCTTAACCAGACCCATAGTGTAATTTGGAAAGTTTTAATGAATATATATTAAATATATAATAGATTAATGTATTAGGAAATAATCCCACTAAAAAGAGAATTGTGAGACCGATCTCCCATCCTATCAACCAAAAAAATTTCAAAGAAGTCAATGAAAAAATCGTAGTGACTGACTGCCTTTGGAAAGAAGGTCCACATTAACTCAAAATGAGCTCATCCATGGAATCCATTAGAAAAAATGTTGATACTAGAATGATTCTTTCAATGGTACATTCATTTAATAAACAGATGTAAGGACATTCACATGAAAAAAAATGTCTCAATGTGAAACCATTTATTGTGAAATTAATTGATCTAACATGCACTATTTTTTTTGATGTTATAATTAAAAGTTTCTTATTTTTTTCCCTTTTAGGAATATCAACATTTTCGAAAATCCAAATAGAAGTTACAAATTCACCAATAAATTCTAAAATCATTAGAAATTTTGTTAATTCCCTTTGAATGCTTGATTCCCATATACATAACTATCATACCTGCCAAACATATTTCTTTAATACCTTGGAAACCATAGCCTCATAGCCTCTACATAAACTATTATCAACCGAACAACTCTAGTGTCATACTGTGAACAACCTGGTGTGGATGTATCATTAAAATGGATCTATCCAAAAAATAGAATAATCTCAATAATTTAATCAGTGGATGAATCCCCATAGGTCATCCTATGATTTATTAGTTTCAAGGAATCAAGTTACATAAGTTATCACATCTAATAAATTAGATATCTTATCCCTTAAGGGAAGAAACCCATTTCATTTATATACTCGAGAGATAGAGGATGGCTTCTAACATGTTAAGGAAATCTCATAAGAGATGGCTAGGTGGTACCTTATCAACAATGATCACCATCACAGATGTGTGACTCTAATTATATAAGAAAAAATGGAGGAAACTTTTCTTCTATCGACCATCCAGATTTAGGAATACATAAGGAGAGCCCACCAAGGGAATCAAACCACTACAATTATATAGTAAGTCAACGTTTCAACTACTAATAACACCTCTAAGGTACATTAGTGAATTCTAATAAAGGATCTGGGTATATTACGGAATACCACTATTCATAAGATTCAAGCATTTTCATAGCTAGGAGCAGTGATAGTGAAATCTATAGGAAAACTGTATCCCACAGGAATTAGTGAATTTTTCTCATTTTTAACCCCATAACCACATCTAGTGTCATCAGGTGAGAAGGAATACTCTATGATTCTAAATTATCCTCCATGGAAGTCATTAATTCCTATCACATGTTTTTCTTCAGTAAATGTCCTCACTGTTAGACTAACTAATGATACAAACCAGGACACTGTGAAAATAAGATAGGTGTGTCCACATTCACTACCCACTCATCACCCAACCATTGTGAATCCATCTCAATCATATATAAAATTGATTTTATTGAATAAAAAATTTTATAACATTAGGAGATTAATGTTTCATTCCTCAAGATAAGTTAATCTTTTTAGTATTGCAATCATGTTGAAGACAATGTGACTCTTTCAGTCAAACCTCTTTAATGGGAGACGACTTCTTAAATAATAATGGTAGAATCCATCCACCCCATTGAATTGGTATTACATCAATAATACTATAAAACTATAGTTATAATTTATTACCAAGTGTTCACACTAATGGGAAAATATCATCTACTAGTTTAGGAAACTCATTTGAGGTTCACTAAGATATGGATATGCTAGGAATTATTAGATTCCCTCATTATCCAAATGGATTCTCTTGAAGTCCAAATTGTTTTTTATAAACCCAATTGGAATCCATGTCCTGAGTTGGTGGATTGGAAACCTCCATATCCCAACTTTAAGAACCAAAAAGTTTCTATATATAATGGAATGGGTAATCAAAAACATAATCTCACCCATTTATCTTCTCTGTGTGGTCCATTTTTGGGAACCCCAGAGTAAAAAGAGGCTAAAAAACTTGGGTGATTTTTGTAAACATTGGATGGACCCAACTTTTCTTGGAATAATAACCTTGAAGGTGGGTTTATCTCAAGGTGGGAGAATCTCTATCAGCAATTCCTATCCTAATTTAGTTCTGCACAAAATACATCTAACATATTTAAACTCTTTAGCTGAATAGAGAAGGATAATGAGGGATTCATCGATTTAATTTCAAGATTTAAGAGTTTGAAATATTTCATGGATACACATATTCCCTAGGAATATTTTCCAGAGATCTCTATGAAAACAATATAGGTTGAGTTTTCAACTATTCTTAGTTCTTTGAAGTACCCTAGTGGTTTCTAAGAGTTTGTGAGTATAGAACAATGTACATAGTATTCTATTCCCCAAGCCAAGGAAAAGCATTATCAAGTAATAATAGAATGGATATGGAATCTAGGGAAATATGAATCTTATAATATTTCCCTCATGGGAAAAATGATAAGTTGATGTGGCATTTAATGTAGGATGTTTACAATTTCTTTGTTCTTTAATGACTAGGTCCCCAGGTATTTGACCTTTTCTCTAGAAAAAACCTAATCATGTTTCTAGAAATGAAGAAGATAGATGAAGTAGGATATTATGGCCATAAAAATTACAACCCTTACCATCATATGCAAGGTTATATGATCCATTAATGATTCATTTTCAAATATCTACTATGAAAGATGATCCAAGAGGGTAAAATTTCAATAGAAAATTTAATGAATCTTGTCGCATATATTATATCCATATTCCCAAAAAAATTAAGATGAATGGTAATAGTAGTCATCCCAATAAATAGTCAAATGCATTCCATTCTACCAAATATTCTAATGAGCACCATGCCACCAAATTATATATACAACATAATAATAGAATTAGTTTACCTATATATCTATAAAAATGATGTGAAATGGGCATAAGATATTTCCACCGAGTTTCGATAATCACACTCTTGAAGAGGATCATTTGAAATTTCTAAAATCCTATAATCCCTAACAGGTTTACTCATTCTATACTCTCATAATTTTTTTATGTAAGGACCATTGATACTCTACTTTCCCCAAAATAATGAATTATCGACCATGTTTATGAATCATGGGGTAAGGTTGATGGATCACAAGCCCAATGTCAACATAATATCCCAGATTTATGTTCTACATTGATATTCCAACCATTTCCAACCACAGAAACCATTGAAAATTGAAAGGGTGTTGAAATTTTTTCTGCATGTCACCCACTTGAGGATGACAAGACTATCTTTTCTATACAGTAGACTACTCAGTTGAGGAAATAAAATGAAGATATCTATAAATTAATTATGAATATAGTTCTTGTATATATTTACCATGATGTAATTCTTACATCATAACATAGAGTAACTCTTTGTAGTGTGGTATCCCATCCCATAATGTTGGGGTTATTATTAATATTTTCACCCTCTCACTGGGTGAATTCCAAAAATCATTCCACATCACCCCAATGAATAAGTACATGGTAATTTTAGAATTATAAAATCCCATATACCCTTTTTCATGGGAAACTTCCATATTTTACACCTAATTATCAGGCACATTCCATACATTTTTTTACCTTGATAGTTGCTACAATTTTTCCTTAATATTAAAAGTTCCCCATTTTAAAGGATACAATATCAACATCTAAGGCATCCAATTCTTCAGCTTCTATCCCAGAAATGATTAATATCATTGAACTACCTCATAGATCCATAATTTAGCCAAATTACCATATAAATAGTGGAATATTTAACAAAATAGGTAATTTTTTTGGTATCCATCTATTGATGATAGAAAAAGGAAAGTGTATTCCATCCAACTTGAGAAATTCCTTGCATATTTTTTCTATACCATTTAAAATGATTTGTCTAATATCCCATGGATAAATAAACCCGAATAAGTATATTTGAGAGAATATATAATATACTACCCCTACCATAAAGTTTTAGGACATAAAATTGATAAGTTCTTTATCTTCAAGGGTTGGATTCAAAAATAGATAGATGAGGGGATATTAGATCCAATGGCACCAATGTTTTCGTTTCATCCATGTTTACATCTAGATCAGAACACACAATGTGTATCAAATCCTATTGGATTCCCATCTCTCATAGTTATACAAGGTATGGTCTATTCCTTTAATTCTGAGGATGTGGATTCATACCTCACATGTTCACTAGAGGAAAACCTTCTCTTGATTCAGAGTATCAGGATACCCACAATGGTGGCCATAAAAGATCATTCAAATTATTATCCCCAACATTTAGTTTTTTGATATATAATATAATAATTTATCATCTTCAAATATTGGTTCTAGAATAAAGTAGATTAAGGTCTAATAAATTTAGAGAATACTTGGACTCATTCCTCATGGATTCAAGTTATTCTCACTCCATTAGAAGAACACCATTTATGGTGAGTTACATCAAATTTGGTCTTTGTCGTAAGGCCCTAAACTAAAATACACCTCATTCCATGTCGTATGGCCCTAAAATTCAAGACACCATTGTCACAACTATATTACTCTAAACTATATACCCTAACATTCTGGATACATGATGTCAAATAGTATATCCACCCAATTTGTCTGATACATATTATGTTAAACTTATTGGTGCATGTACCAGGCATAAGTCATGGCCACATGATGTTAAAATACATGACATTTGGTCCTAGACATATGGGAATTAAAAATGTGGTGCATTTTTACCCCATATCACTATAAAATACAGAAAGAGATCACTCAAAAATGATCGTGATTGATAACCAAGGATAAACTTATATCTTAATTCCTAAAACCATTCATTGTGAGGTTTAAATGAAACTTTAACTTAGTTAGGGTTCATTCAATCTACCAAAATAGCCTGTTTAAAATGTGATGCTATAGACAAAGAAATGTCCCAAATTTTTTGAGGACCCTTTAATTAACCCATAATACTTCAAACCTTTGGATGTCTGAATCAAAAAATTCCTTGAGTTAATTCCCCCTCTTGTAATCCTTCAACCTATAGTAGATCAGTACTCTTGGTTCCTGGGTTCATGTAAAATTAGTGGTAGGGATTAATGGATCTAAATGAAACTCACTGGGATCTTATTTTTAGAATAAAATTTTTCCACTAAGCCTATGAAGTGACCTGTAGGGGATGTTTTGGTCTAGGAAGAATGTTACACCTTAACCCCATGCACTATCCCCAGACAGAGTGTGGTAAAGTCCAACCTACCTCAACTAGTCTCCATCAACTAAACATGGGTTTCTTTATACCATTAGTAATGGTAATTACCCTCTCCCTAGTCTCCAATATCCAATTTATAAATTTAAAAAAAATGATATACTTAAACAATTTTATTTTTTTTCAAAATGATAAATAATTTTTCAAGGTTTTATACCATCATACTATGAAGCTGTAATTAAGAGCCTCCAAGTAACAGGAATGTAAACTACATAATGATTTACTTAACCTTTCAAGACCTTAAATTTCATATATTTTCATAGTATATAAGATAAAACTTCCTTATATATGATTTATATATACACACCACCCTATAGTATATGTTCATTTATCCACAAGTTTATGTAAGGA
Organism: Viscum album; assembly: GCA_963277665.1. Taxonomy (NCBI): domain Eukaryota; kingdom Viridiplantae; phylum Streptophyta; class Magnoliopsida; order Santalales; family Viscaceae; genus Viscum; species Viscum album. The sequence goes on from OY728135.1 coordinate 1,762,181,720, forward strand.
TCATAATTTCCACTACATGAAAACACCCCCAACCAATGAAAGTCATATCTAAATATTATTCAAAAAATATTTACATCTATTGAAAAATTCCTAATCGAATGATATTAAGCTGTATAAAATTCATCCTAAATACATGATGTAAAACTATATAGCAAAGGGTCCTCATTACCGAACCTTAAACTATTGAACATCAAAATATTTATAGCATGACATTAAATTTCACAACCCATGGTCCATTGTATGTGACCCATTACATATATGAGAGATAGATCCATATAGAGGTACCTAGTATATTATCCCATCTATAAATAAAATATACGGTTGAATAATCAATTTTTAAGGAAAATAAGTTCTTCTATATTAGTTACTAACTATAGATATTTAATTTATTTGAATCCCATATGAGGATGAAATAAACAAATTCCCCTCCATTATAGAATATCACAATCTATGTAGTGGTCCCTTTTCTTATCTCATGGATTCAATGGTTATGGCTATATAGGTCAACCATAATTTAATTTATTAAAAAAATATAACTAAAATTTCCCCATTACCTTGAATACTTGTTAGATCATCATAATGACCCTTTTAATAACAACTATAAATAGATTGATTCCCATACCTTGGGATACATAATGATCCTTATATCTTTAATTTCAGGCATAACCCTGAATTTTCATTACCTTCAACAGTGATTCTTCATCAGAGACAAATACCTATTGAGAATCATTATTTCATTGAATTAAAATTCTCCCATATGTTCTCTATCATGAAATCTCATGTGTTTCAAATGATTTTTCAAGTTGTTTCTTATTACTCGTGATGAGCATGAATCATGGGATCTTAGAGGACCTAGAGAGTTTCTTTGACTATTGTGATTGATATGTATTTTATTCAAATATAGTAAAATTGTTATGGGTTACATAACTTTGAAATTAGAAGTGATATTCTTTGAAGCAAGAATTTATACTATAAAGAATCCAGTATCAAATGAATTATATTAACTGTGAGAAAGAATTCCATCTTGCATTTCTCTGAACTTCTCAGGGTGGACCATTTTCTTGGGAATTTTTATTTATACATAGAGCTCAATTCATGAAGGAATCTTTGGAAAACAAACCAATTTTTCCTTAAAGTATTAATACCCCCTTCCTACATCTGATTTGAATTTACAAAGAATATTCAATGAAAATTTCTATCATTTTTGGATTGATACTCAGAATAAAATACCCCTTACCCCTATATATGATCCAAATCTACGTAGGAGACCCCGTTTCTTTATAGAGAACTGCATATGGCTTGATTCCCTTTTGGATGAGTTATATGGTGATTTCAGGATATCCTATCCTAGGGACGACTATAAAAATTTGATCCCTACACTTCAACATTAGGTTGTGCATGTTACCATTGTGATAATATATATTCTCATTGGGATCTCCACTAAAGATAAATTTTTGACTCAACCTGTATGTATAGGTTTTCTTACCTTCTTAGTCTAATCTATGAGACCTTATACCTTTGAAACATTTTTTCCAAGAAGAAATAACTTAAACTATAGCCTGGCATAATCCTAATTTCAATAAGTTATACTATAAATCAAAAGTGACACAATATCTTTTCCGTTTGAAAAACCATAATGGGAATCCTCAAGGGTGGTCAATTATTCACTCTATAATCCAACCTAATAATGGATTCGGAAAACGTTAGATCATAAAAAAGGTACAGAGCTAGTGGGGTTCACTATGTGACCCTTGAAAAATCTTGGATATGCTCACTAGTCCCCTGTTCTTGGAAAATGTTAGAGAATATTTTAATTACCCATGAAAAGTGAACTTAATCTGTTCTATAAGTACCTTATCACACTTAACAAGATTACCAATTTACATTGAATATGAATTTGTTTTTAGTTATTTGGTAATATAACATATAAGGTTGGGTCCCTTTATCATGATAATTTTTTAAAGATATGGTGGCCTAACCTTTAGGGCGCTTGAACCCTTCTTGAATATTCTTATTCTCCATAAAAAAATCATATCTCTATTATATAATATAACACCGACCAAATACTAGATTTGATATAACACTCTTGGAATCCCTCAAACTTAAGTTGATTAATCCTCTCATATCCCTATTTCACAATAATATTGGTGGCATGTATTGATTTATTTGAAGGTACCCATATAGGATTTGATGATAAATAACATAGTTTACCACTAATCCTAAATTGTCAAATCCCATGTGATGTTTTTTCCCCAGAATAATGGTCCACTTGAAGTACATATGACGTCTCTTGACTAATCTTGGCATTAGTTTCCACCATTAGAAATTGTCATTCCACTCCTTCCAATATCAATTTCAAATTAACTCAAAAATTCATAGGTTATAAGTTATAAAATCCATAAAAAAATGATTATATAAGATTCAAGTACCCTGAATCTCCCTCATTAATAAATTATTACCACTTTAAAATAACTATTATGACATTTCATTTTTATTCCCTTTGAAATCTGGGTATGAATCTCTTATGAAGACCCCAAATATTTACATTGAGATTATCCTTTTGGAAACTCCAATCCGAAATAGGGTCCTCATCACATAACCTTAAACAATAAGAAATAATAGTCTAAGTGTTATGAATTTAAACTACATGAACCACTCCTTGAGGTTATATGTAATCATTACATTAGTCACTCCATTCATGTCCAGTTTTTTCTACCCATGTCACTTTGAAAACCAATTCTCTTATAGTTAAAACTAGCTAACCATAAATAGAAACTACATTGGTATGACTTAAAAGATATTAAATTTCCAATGGAAAATTACATAGCACTCTCCATGTTGAAAATCCACAATGGTAACCATATATAAAAATTGATTATTTGATTACAAAGCATGTACCCCATATATAGTAGACCAAACTTGTTCATTTGTAAGAAAAAAAGGAATAACACAAGTCAAGTTGAAAATCCACAATGGGAATACTAAGTAAAATCTAATTTCATTCCCTCTAGGACTCCCTATTAATGGATTACGAAAAAATATAGGGTGAAAATAAAAATATATATAGCTCTTAGGGACCAACATTAATCCTTAGAAAAAATAGAACTATGCTCTCCAAGTCTATTGAGCTAGAAAAAATAAAATATTTTCATCTCATAACCATAATAAGGGTATCAAGTTCTCATTTCATGAACAAGAACTACATGATATATGTTATATCCTACACGACATTAATCAACTTAGAGTAGGATACCTCATGTGGTCTAAATTTTTAGTGAAAGAGTTAGATCCATGAAACACCCCAATGGAAACATGGGTCCTTACAAATTGATCCATGGAAAAGTCATGATATCACCTATCCAATAAATGAACTAATCAACATAGGATATTTAATCATAGATTTATTCATCACTGATCATATGTTGAAAATTTGATCCCCTTTCCAATATATGAGATATATTGGTTTAGGATATTTCATCATAGAGGTTTTCATAAATGAAACTATGTTGAAAAATTAGTCCATAATACTATATATAAACTATATCAATATAGGATATTTATTCATAGAGTTGTTCATCAGTGAACCCATGTTAAAAATTTTATCACTATATGTATGATCTTGATCTACATAAGAATCCTTTTATATGAACTATGTCTATCTTGATTCCTATTCTTAGATAATATGTAGTGACATCCAGATATCCTATCTTTGATCCATCCACAAATAAATTTTTATTCCACTCCCTTTTTACCATTATAAGATTCAGACCTTTCACGGATTAGGATATTCAATCCTTGAGTGGAGATTACTCTTATCGGAAACTCAAAAACTACAAGTAATTTTCTTCTCATGGTAACAAAAATTCATTGAGTAAATATTCCACTCTTAGTGAAATTCAAAATCCTTGAGTTGGGATATTCCTTTTAGATTGTATCCTCCCACTAGCGGGATAGATTCAAAGCCCATTAGATTATTTAGTAATGTGTTAATTTTCCCTCCATTTACCTTAGAATCAGATTCTTTTGATTATTAATGAATACAATTATACATGGGACATTTTTTTGGAATTGAGAAATTCACGCCTCACACTTTTTCATAGAACTAGTGATATTATAACCCCTTAGAAAAATAATGATGAGTTTGAGAAGAAATGTGTCTCCACCTTGGAAAAAAAGAAGAATTTATTTTTGTGTGCTGCAATACAAGTCACACACTGAGTGATTCAGGTTCCTTAGAAACATTTCCCAATCTAGTGGTGTGTTGGTGAGAACCACCCTCTTCGGATAGCCCAAATATTTCAAAAATATATAATAAAAAGGTGTTGATTCCATAAAAAACATTCTGAGGGTCTTCCAAGAAATTTTTGTAATAATAAAAAATCTAACTATGGTGTATATACCATATTCATGGGAGTATTTTTCTTCATAGGCTTTGATATGACTTGTAAAGATTCCCAACTAATATTAGAGAAAAAAAGTGGTTAGAAGTCAAAATATTTTATAAAAGAATTCGATTTCTTGTTCAAGGTCACCCAAATCATTTATCATCCCGAGTAAGATTTCCTCCTAGATACTTCACATAGGTCACTTTCCTAGCTTGCACACCCAAGTCCCCTGAACACTCTATAAATACACACCCTACCTTAAATTTTCATATAGATAAAAAACTTGTAGAGGATGAAGAAAGGTGAGTGATATTGTATCAATAATTATTCTCCGAACTAGTTTTACCTTACTTGGGCGAACCAGTATGGCCCACACTCACTAAGTAGAGGCCCCAAATTCACCCACCACATGGTAACCCATCACATGGGTGAGCCTCTTGGAAGACCCAACACTTGGGAGAGATAGAACTAAGGTGACCAAAAACTTGTGAAATCCAAAAGAAGGGTAACAAACTTAGGATACCCAACAATTGTGTGGTACACCACTTGGGGGAGCCACTACTTGGAAGAATAAGTAGTTTAGAGACCCACTTGGGTAACCCAACACTTTAGAGATCCATCGCTTGGGTGATCCACTACTTGGGAAACACACTTGGTTGACACACTATATGGGACACCTTTCACCCAAGGATCCTATAAACGGGTTAATAAACTTCTCCCAAGTCCCTTACTAGGGATATGAACCAGTTACCCTTGTTCAAAAACCTAAGAACCCATCTAATCTATATAAACCTAGAGTTGAGATACTGCTATAGGCTTCCATCATGGATCTCCTGCTTATGTGTAATCCCTAAACACATCCACCAGGGCATCCTAAAATGTGTAATACCAATATGAATAATCTATATTCCTCATCCTACCAAAAACTTATGGTGGGGTAGAAATCATGAAAGGGAATCCTCTTAGGTGTAACTCCCAATGAAAATTTATTTTATTTTGAGTTGAGATACTATTGATAGTTATAATTATTCACATTGAATAAAAATAATCATCTTGGTTCTAGATACATAGGCATACTCTTAGTTATAAGATTGAACTATTCCTTAATATACCTTCAATCGATATATTATTCTTGGTAACCAAATATGGGAATCCTCTTAGCTATAATCCCTAATCAATCCTTAACTTACCATTGAGTTGAGATATTCTTCTTTGACCCTAAATATAGGCCCCATAGTAGGTGTATTCTCTAATATTATCAATCTACCATCTTAATAGTTTTATGAACAGATAGGGGGGATCATACATGGACATCCTCCTATGTGTAAACCCCAACCAAACCTTCAAAAACAACATTTAGTTGAGATACACCTCTTAGTTTCTAATATTTAGGCTTCCCCCTATGTGAAAGAACCAACTAAACATTCAATTATAATTGATTCAATATAATCGTATCAGATTCAAACACATGGTAATCCTCCTAGGTGTAATCCCTAACAATCATTTAACTACCATTGATTTTGGATACTCCTCTTGGTTTCAAATACATAAGAATCTTACTAGGTGTAATCCCACAAAAAACCCTAACCTTACACCGAGCTAGTCCAGGTATCTTAGGGTACCTAATGTGTAAACCCTAACTAATTTATTATTATTTCGAATTTCAAGAAATATGAATCATCTTAGGGTTTCCTAACTGTGTAATCCCTCCCTTCAAATCTAATATCACATTCTCAGGCAATGTGACTAATATTTTACTTTCTAATGTTTCCCACAAAAATCATGAATCACATGGGCCTAGATATCCAAAATGATTATCCCATCATCCTAATGAAAGTTCCTCTATTATGGGCCTTATTTTGAGGTGTAAGATCAGAACATTCAATCAATATATGTGCATTTTGATACTTGTTTTCACATGATACGTAGGATGCCTCTTCAAGGTTCAATACTAACTACCAAATGAAAACTTCTTCCCTAGATGAAAATAAACTCCATATATCCCAACTAATCAACTTTTAAATGAAGAATCATGAATTAATAAGGAAAATATAGGGAAAATATATGATATATATAGGTTTACATCAATCATATAGTCTTGATAAGTCAATTGGCACATGGGCCACCAGTCCCACAATGGGATTTGGTAAGGATTCCTAAATACATCTTAAATATATAAGAGAGAACCAGAGTAGGCAGCAATTCCCCAAAAAATGGTGTGTTTATATCGATCTCCCATCATCTTGGAAAAAAATTATAAGATTTTACTGGAAATATCCGAGTGACTTCTTACCATAGGAAAGTAGGTCTACATTAACTTGAAATGGGTACAGACATGAAATCAATAAGAAACACTATTTTTTCTCTAATTTCTAGGATTAAAACATTTAACATCTTTCTTTATATCACTAAAAAATATTATTCAAGACCTTCTAGATATATGTAAAATTTAACTTCCTCAATATAGAGTTGTAAATGTCAAACTCGATTTTTTTTTGTTTTTTTTGAAAAATTTATTTAATATTATTTTTAAAATATTGTGAAGGTAATGATGTTTTAGGAATATGATGTATTTATTTTTATATAAATTGTACATGATCTCTAGGATTATGAAAGACAACCATTAAACCATTCATGAAGACCCAAAATCTAGATTTATTAAGATGTGTTATAAATAAAGAATGGATTTTAATTATATTATTTTTGAGTATTCAAAATATTCATGTAAATTATTTAATAATTTTTTAAATGTTTCATTTATGTTTCTTAAAAAAATATTTTTAAAGGGATGATTATATGATTTTTATTAACAATACCAAATAAATATTTTCATTTAGATTTTATTAACACAATTTTTTTTTAATATTTAGTGATTAAAATGTGAAACTCATAAATGATACAACATATTAAAAGAGTTATTTATAGAGTTTTCAATTCATTTTCACAATTATTATTATATTATTATTTTTATTATGAAAATTCAATTAAAAAGGATAAACCACGTTTTTCTCCCCATTTACTCAACACACACCAAATGGGAGAAATACGGGAGCTCCCTTATTCATCTCCTTCCACTTTTTTCTGCATCTCTCTCTATGGAGATCCATGGAATTCCCTTATCTCATCCTATTATTTTATTCCTATTACACATCTATTTTTAATATATCTTTTATTATATTCTCAGGTATAGTGTCTTGGGATTTTTAGGATTTCTACATATCAATGAGAAAGACTAAAAAATGATTTGTTTTTTATCATAAGTTCTACATGGGAACTTTCCATTCCTATTTAATCTGTTTATAGGTTTTATTTTCATCTCATGGATCATCGATAATTGTTCAAACTTCAAAGGTCCCAATAGATTGTTTGATTCTTCTTTTGGTTCTCATTTTTTGTATGATTTATAGGGGTTTCAATGCGTTCTTTTATGGATAACAACCATTGGATATGTTAAAATAATACCTAACGATTGTTGGATCTATATTTAATTTGTTTCATTAGAACCATAATCGCTTAATTGTTTTAAAGTAAATTTATATAAATAATATAGGAGATCTTCTTACTAATTATGTTCAAATACTATAGGATTTTTTTGATGATATCCTTAGTTTTCAAATATTTTAGGAGTCCAATTAATTAATATACACTTAACATGACCTTAATAAATAATTATTGAGTTTTTTTTGAAAATAAATTGATATATTTCTAGTGAAATTGATAGAATTGTTTTTATTAAATTTATTTTTTTATTTTACAATGAATTTATATGATTATTATATAGAGTATAATCAAAGATAAAGTATTTTTTATTTATTTTGAAATATTCATTATCTTAATTAACCTTTTATATAACTATGTTTTTATTTTTTATTAATTTATGGTTTCATTTATTTTATCATTGAATTATTATTTACTTCTAATATAAATTGGGTAAACTCATATGTGAAGGGTGTTTAACATGAATTATTGAATGTTAGAAAAAATCAAGGGAGACAATTGGATTATTGAATAGGGTCCTATGATGGGTTATGTAATTTGATGAGGTGACTTGATCCAAGATATGACCCTCCCTTAGATACTTTATTCAAGAACGAAAACTCCATACTCTATAATAGGAAAGACTCTCCAATCTACATAATTTTTTGATATATGGTGATTCCTTATTCTTTTGTCATATATTATACATGAGGATATGAACCTCCTGTGGTAAATATTTTAAGGTCATAATATTTCAATTAAATAATTAGTATTTCTCACCCTAGTTTTAGTGGTTAATACCATGATGCACGTTTGTGTTTCATATAAATAGTTCTTCTTATTTATTATTAGTTTAAATAAACATATTTAATTTTATTTACTTACAAATTATTTTTTGGCATGTAAAGGATAAAACAGATTAATTATCTTAATTAAAGGATTAAATAGTATTTTCCTTATATGTAGTTGAAAATTTCATGGATTGGTTTATTTAAAATACTATTAGCATTAGGTTTGTTATATTTCTTTTAGTATTTATGCCCATTCTCTAACATGTATATTTTTTCTTGTATGATTGATTGAATTATTTTTTATTGATTATTAATGCTTCCATTAATTTTTTATAGTTTTATTTCATAAAACATTTCCAAATTATTAGAGTTGGTGATATTTTTACTTGTTGAAGACCTAGGGTGATCGGGAATGTGTCTTTGATATTTTTGTAGGCTGGATTAAGCACTAAGAATGGGTTAATTGTGTTTTTTATGATTGGAAGATGTATTGTATATTGAGAATCTTGGTGGATTATTTAATTTAGAAGAATATTGATATGTTTTAAAGTCAAATTAGTATTTATATAGAATAAAATAAGCCCATGGTGTATGGTATTAAAATTTAGAAACTTACTTGAATCCCTTAACAATAATTATTTGAAGAGTGGAAAATAAACTCTATATAAATGATAATAAAGATATATTTTTTTTTTCATTTTCTCTAGAGATAAGTTAATCTTTTTATGAAATTAATTTTTTTTTGAGTATTTTTGTTTTTAAATTAATGATATGATTGATAAATCCATGATTAATGTGATAAAATATTTCTTGGGTTTAAAAATTTATCTATAATAATAAAAAATCATTCTTTCACAAGATAAGTATGATAAAAAAGTTGTATAGATGTTTGTAAATAAGGATTAAAACTATGTTTCTACTCCAGTATCAATGTTAACCAAGCTATCAATGGAGTAATTTGTAAAATAAGATGATTCAAGGGAGTTTAGAAGATTGACTCGAAGATTAATCTACCTTATAACTTCATAATAAAATTTTGTATATTTTTTTATGATTTGTACTAGATTTTAATGTGATATGAAATATTAACATATTGTCGTTGTAGTGAGAATTCATAGATATATAAATTTAATGGATGATTTGAGATTAAAATAGAATAGAACTGAAATGTAACAACTTAACCCATATACCATAGAACCAGTGCCCTAATTCGGTGTGCCACATAGCCTCAAGCAAGCCTCCCTATACTCCAAAGGATACTGACAATTAGAAGGGATCTATATATAGTATGCTGGGGAAAATATACCCTTTAGTTAGATTCCCAAATAAAGGAAAGAAAGTAAATTCCCTAAAAGTCACATAAAAGAAACAAACCAGTTCTAAAAAACAAGTCAAAACCCTTGTAATATCACGCTGATTCTATATACAGATAGGAAAATATTTATAGAGGTTAAGTAAAGTACGACAATCCGATTTAAAAAATAAAAAAAGGTAAAATACCAAGTGACCAAAACCCTTAGAATTATTATGATCTTTACTAACCCCAACTCCAAACTCTAGTCCTAACCATAAAATATAATATCAACTGGAGGGTGTTTTCCCCTTTCACGACCTATAAGAAAAAATTATGTTAAGGTACCAAATGGTATTCTAAACTAAATATGAGTAAAAATTAATAGGACACCACTAATAGATTCTAATAAAAATATGGCCTATATATTTAAATCATGATGGTGTGGAGTATTTATAAGTGAATAAGAAATTATCATAATAATATTTGAAAACAAAGGAAATAAGATCTAGCCTCGGGTCTCAAGGAGACAACCCATGGTGACCCTATCCTATTTATCCTACACTATTCTCTGAACATGAATAAGGTATCATGGCCCAATATAGTTCCAAGATGAATCATCAAGGAAACCATGATCATGTAACTGGAAGGAACCCTCTTACCTCAACTAAGAATTTTCTTATAATTGTTCCCAATAAAATCAACTTTTAGGCCTGAAATTAGGGGACCAACCTTTTTGAAAAGATGAAAATCATGATTAGAATCCAAGTCTTACACAAGATGAATTCGATCCTAGTATGATTGAGACAAATATGAGGAACTCATATCTAGAAATTCAATGAATATATCCCTCAAGTTTCTACAAAATTAATTTTTGGCACTGAATAAGTTTAGAAATTAATAAATTCTAAGGTGGATCCTTCCCATGAAATTTGTGGTAATAAATCTATTTATAATCCACTTGACTACTATAGGAATTCCATATCATTGGAATTTAGTGAATCTGAAGGTGTCTTCACCCCCCGACATTCACATGTACTCATTAATGGAATGTAAGGCCCCTCAATGGAATTCTAAGGAAATACTAATTTTTATGTTTTCAAGGAGGTATTTAAAGACATTTCATACTAATAACAATCTAAAAGGAATTCAAACATGACAGTATTCCATAATTCAAAATATAAATAATTTTACAATTCATTCCAAGCTTGTTAATTGGGTTCTATTCACATTTCCTTTTAAGAATTCCAAGGAAATAAGAACTAAGGGTTCTTATGGGCCATAGTAGGAATACCCTTTCCAAATTAAATCACTATGTCACTAAGGAAAGCCATAAAATTCTCAATTAGTTCTACTGAAATAATTTCATAAGGAAAAAATCACCACTTTAAAAGTTACTTAAGGATATACCAAAACCAACCCACTTTTTAGAATAAAAAGAGGATTCTAAGTGTCCAAAAATGTATTGAGACAATTTAGATTAATTTTAGTTATTGCTTCTAAATGTTTAATCATGATGTCACAATAAAAATAAAAAATACAAAAACAATACTTAGAGGGAAAATCATAAGACCAGCTAGCTTTGGATAGAAAAGTTCCAATTCCCAGGTATCAAGCTTCAATTTTGTGGGAATGAGAGTAACATAGAAATAAGAGAAAATCCCATAAAAAGGGAATTTGTTTTAGGCCTAGAGAGGTATTTTTTTGATGAAAATATAAAGTGATTTTGGTATCTGAAATAGTTTTAGACTTACCTAGATCCTTCCGATGGAGAAGATGGAAGACAAATATTAGGTGGAATGAAGGAGGAACATCCAAGAACTCCATGGGATAGATGATGAATCCCATTTTTCTAATACTACCCATAAAAGGGCCAAGTTTAGGTTAAGGAAGATAGGAAGAAAAGGTAAAAATACCATTTTCCTTACTTTTTGTAAAAACCAAGTCAAAACCCATCAGCTATTCTGTGGGTCTCAATAGTGAGCTAGTGGTCTACAACTGGTTAGTCGATGACATTGAAACCCTTAGGTTGTATACCCTATCTTCCTCTAGATCCTAAAAAATAGTCATGTGACCCTCTCGACCACATTTTGTACTTCTTAAAATAGAATACAAAAGGTTTTAAAAAACATTAATGGGTAGTAGGTCTAAATAAGAGTGGGGTATTACAACTACCCAAAATCTTTACAGATATTCCTTGAGCTGTAACTGAGAGACATTTTGAGATCACTTGATAAAAATTAATAACCATCGATATCTCTTATCTGATTATTTTTTTCCATTTTCCTCCTAAACAAGTCAGTGTATCAATAGAACATGCATGAGAGAAACACACTTTCATGAATATTTTCCACTATTTTCTTCTTTATGAATCTGATATTGAGAAAAGGGCATATCTATATATAGGTTTATATAATTAGTATCAAGGGACTTATATGGGTTAGGAAATTTCCATCAATGTTGAGATACATGAAATGAAGAAAACAAAGAACTAAATTTCTATAGAAGATTTATTCAATATGACATTGGGAAATCCCCCTCCACAGTCTCAAATGGACCCATGAACCTAGGCACCAACTTCCCTACCTTCATACATGATGGATTCCAATTATGGGTGAAACATTCAAGAAAACTCAATCACCTATCTAAAATTACAGTAGATTATGATGTCATTATTCACATGATTTGACCAAATTCTATGTAGTATCCATCCTATTTTTAATTTTGCTAGGAATTATCTGAAATATCTTGGAAAAAACTCAAACTAACAATTTTTTACTCACCTAACTCTATCTAACACAAGGGTGAATTAAATGGACTCCTATATTATTCATTGAATGGATCCGTATGAATAATCACATGATTATTATTTTAAAAGGATAACTCCACATGTTTCATATAGATCTCCCATGAAACACCAAAATCTTGTACACACACCCTCAACTTATCCCCTAACACCAGAATAGTCCACTCAGACTATCCATTGGTCTGTGGGTGGTATTCTACAATCAAAATCACATAATTTGCCAATGATTTATCAAAACTATACTACAATCAGGGTATAAAACAAGCATCTCTATCAAAAAGAGATATTACTAGGGATCCTAGGTAGTTATACTATTTCATCGACATATAAGACTCCTAGCTCATCTACCATAATGTTTTATTATATCAATAAAAAATGGCATACCTTCATCTATTTCATATTTCCTGTCATAATATTTTGTAAACCTATAATAAAGTCTATGGAGATATCATCCCATTTAAACTCTAGAATGGGTAGTAACTAAAATATTCCCATGGTCCACTAATGCACAAACTTCACCGGATGATAAGTGGATCACCTAGTGATAAACCCCAATATATCTTTCTTTTTTTCCAACCACTAGTACAGATAATTGCAATCAAGATAAAAATTTGTAAATCTTTTATGTATTCCCACCTGGATGTATGAGTATTCTATATAAATACACTCACAAACTAATAGGAACAAAAATAAACCTTTTAATACAATGATACTATCCTTATCTTTATTCTAGGGTGGTCTTAGCAACCCACCATTAAAGCTATCCCTGAGGGGGAGAAACTCTGGATTTGAAATTTTTCTCCTCATGATCCAATATAGATTTAAAAGAACCACATGAAAAATATTTCATAAATACATTAATTGGGTCCTATTGGGTATCCCTATTAATTTTAGAATAAAACACCGTTATTTTTTACTCACTACACAATTCCTCAACAACCTCATGCTATATACTCCGTCTCACTTAATAAATAACTATATTTCCCTCCTGTAGTGCATATGTAAGATCAAAGTTGAAATAATAGAGGTATTTTTTCCATATTTTTTTAGAAGGTTGATGTCCCATTGAGAAAAATGCACGTTAAACTCATATGGTCTGTGTAGAACACAAACTACTCACCCAAGAGATAGTGCTACCATCACATCATTGAATAAAATAAAACTTCTAACTAAAGATCACGTACATGACAATTATATTCATGAGTCCTCAACTACTAATATATATACACCATATCTCGGTCCCACAATTTCATAAGAACACCCATACTGATACCCAATTCCTCATAATATACTATTTACTGCATGTATAGATATATAAATATGAGAATATATTCTTATGTCAATATCCCCTTCAATTCCAAGATGTAATTCTCATAGTCTTCCCACCCAATAATCATTACCCTCATTTTGGGAATCCATGTAAAAGAAACTTCCAATTAAAAAGTGATATAAACAATTTTGTTAATATACTACCATTACTATGAATATATATATATTTGAAACATTTCATGGATTCTCCCAACAAACCATAGCTGTGCCACTCGAGTTTTTGGATTTTCCTTTTTTTCAAATTGGGTTGGGTTCTCAGTTATTTTTCCCAGGAACTAGGTGTGACGAGTTTGAATTTTGAGGTATTTCATTTGTATACCCTTATCCTAGTTCATTCCCACGATTTCTCCATTTAATTTTCTAGTAAAAGTATGAAAAACGGATGGACAGACCCTGGAACATGGTGGGTGCAAGATTACTATAAACGGTATACCCTGCCGAGGTAACCGTGCAGAAGGTCTATGTTGCAACCAGAAGTGACCAAACAACTTCTAAATGGTAAGTCAGCCTATTCATATTTCTCATGTGGTAAGTGTATCCCTTGTAATATATGTTCACACGGTCACCACATGGTTTAACAAAACGTACAGACTAACCATGTGGACGTGCCATCTCATAAAAAATGTTTTCCCTTTTTTCTATCTCTATGATTTTAGCCCCTTTCCCCCCTCTTGCTTGACCCTCTCGCCCCTCCATGCCCTAGGTTCACCTCCACCCATCCTCCCCTTCCCTTAGGCTTTATTTTTTGGGTGTATTTTTATAAATTTCCTCAATATCTCTCAATTAAGTTATCCTATCCCTTTCTTCTCTCATATTTTTAGGGTTTTCTCTCATCTCTGTTGGGGTTTCAGATTTCTAGTAGGTAGGGGGTTCAATTGAGGGTTATATATTGATGGTTAGGGTTCAATATTAAAGTATTATGTCCAATCTTTACTTATTAGGGGATTTTGAGGTGCGATATTATTTTCACATCCTTTTCTTAAAGCTTCCTGGTTCAAGGTATGCGGTTCCTTGCGCTAACATTATTAAATGAGTTTAATATACGTGTTTAAATTTATAAATATTATATATGGATTAAATTTGGGGAGAGAATAGTAATTTTTAAGTTTTTTGGAATTCTATGTGATGTGAATGGATTTTATAAAGTAAATTGGCTATGTTTTGTACGAGTGTTTTGGTGTGGTGTTTCATGATAATGTTTTGTGGGTTATTTGGTGGGTGAAACTTTGTTTTTAAAGGAACTTATGGTGTGAATGAATTTGGAATAGGTTTTAAAGGAAAATAAAATACATGGAATGTTGAAATTGATGTTCAATTTTTAATATGAATTGTATATGGTTTTAAATGGTGAGAGGCATGTTTTCAAAATGACATTGTTTTATGTAGGGATTTAGAATAGGTATTGTCCAGTGGAATTGGTTGATCAATGGTAAGTGTATTTGTAAAACAGTTTTGGTGTGTGTAAAATGAAAGGTGGTTTGTTTATGAAATGGTAATTTTCTTTAAGTTCTTAGAATTATTGTGTGAAGGTTGCGGTATGTGTGAGATGTGAATTTGAACTCGAGCACAAGGGAAACCCATGTATTGAGGTGTGCTTGTTAGCAATACTATGCTATATTTTACGCAAGTGGTTCATCCCAATTTTATATAACAGGATTGATGATTACAAAACTAACTAAAATATGATGATTATGAGATACCACTAGGACATTAGGGTGTCCCTTCCTAGTGGTTCGTGCATGAGAATTAGGGTTTCTGTGATTTCTAATCCACATTTAATATAGGTACAAGGTTCTAGTGCCCCACTTGAGCTATATTGAGCTTTGGGTTGTATCCATGGTGTTATACCTTGTATTGAAACTTACATGATGTGGTTCCTACCATTGGAATATGGTGGACCTCATGTGTGTTTTATACATTCCCCCTTTAATGCAAGTTATTGTGAAAATGGTTTTCTTTGAAATTTTTCCATTTCAAAGTGTTTACCTGTAATTTTTTTTCCTAATTACTATTTTAATGCCTTTACTTAAATGAGCATGGTAGATTATCTCTTAAACGTTTTGGTATGGAAAATTTTTCTTTGGGGTGTCATCCCACTGGGCATTAGCTCACACCTTACATGCACCTTTGGGTGTATGTATATCTTATAATACATTTGTCCTAGGTTAATGGAAAATTATTTTGTGATAGTGGTTTGGGATTCTATAGTTCCTCTTGTGGTAGCGGCATGAGGGTGAGTCCCTATCATCATGTGGTGATTCTTAGGTTTTTTTCTATTCTTCTTTTCCTTGTTGTACATTATTTTTTTTAAAATTGTAGACATTAAATTAGGAATTTTTTATTCCACGCTTGGCTGTGTGTTTTTTGTTTTGTTTCATTTATTTTGTTGGATTTTTATTATTATGAAATCAGGTAAATCATTCCCATTTCATAGTATTAATACCCGTGTACTTGTTACCTACCTGTGGGGTTTGGTAATACCCTTCGGGCCATTCCACGAATTGGGTCTGTCACCAGGTCGGATGGTGTCCCATATTGGTTCAATAAAAAATGGTATCATAGGAGGTTACCCTCTTTTGTGTCATGCTTTTAGGGGAGGAGTCTGGGTAAACCAATGCTAGTATTTTTAAGTCTTGTAGTTTTGGTTATGGGTAGGGTTCCTGGTTAGCACACCTCATGATAGTACTCAATCCACCATGGGAAGTTAGTAAGTTTTTGAGTCATTGGTTCTTGGGGTTGTTCGTCATTTGGGAAATGAAATAGGAGTTGGGATGATGACCTCAGTGTGCTCGGAAGGCCTAGAAATGCATGCGGAGCTAGAGATATGGTCCTAGGAAACTATATGTGATAGCGGTTTGATTGGCGTATGGCCACCAACCATATGCCCGAGTCACCCATCGACACTAGTTTCCTCTTAAATTGTATTGTGCTTACTTGGGTTCTGAAAATTAATTTTGAAAACACTTTTATTGAAAACTAAGGAAAAGTAGTTTTTTATGTGGATATGATTTGATTTTTAAAATGCGGAAAAGGGTATTTAAGAATTATTTTGAATAAATCTCTGGGAAGGTTGATTTTGTGAAATAGATTTTCAGTAAATGGGTTTGAGTTTATAGGGATTGTATTTTTATAGTCAAAATTTTTGGTTTATAAAAAATTGGTTATTTCAAAAATAGAAATTGATTTTCATAAGGGTTTTGGAAACGTTTTTCAAATGAGAAGGGTTGAGTTTTTACTTAAATGGTTGGAGATGAAGTGGTATTTGTTGTGCTGTAGAAAAATGTTTTGAAATGGGTTGTAATGTTTTAGGAATTGAGGTTAAATATTTTTGAATGGGTTTTTTGGGAATGGTTTGGGTTTTTCAAAACAGCTTTATGAGACTTGAATTGTGTTTTGGATTTTGTGGCTAGTGGCATTTAGAAAGTGGATGTGTGGGTTGAATGTTTTTTTGAAAAAGGAAAAGATTTGTTTTGATCCTTGGTATTCTCTTGAATGACCAAATGCATGGCCTAGTGAGGAATGTTAATGATTGATTGGGGTGGAAGAAGGTCATGCATGTGTGAATCCCATGAGGTACCATTGGGGAATGTGAAACCCAACAATTCTAATTTTATTTACAAAAATGTTTTATAAATAAAATTTGTGTTGTCTGTTTTTGTATGTTTAGGAATGATGTTGTGGTGTGTTTTGAATTTGAAAAACCCTATTGTTTGAACAATGTTCCAGGGTTGTGTTTCATTGGTATGTTTGTTTTAAGTAACAATTAGTGGTATCATTTGAGAAGTGTTTTTGGAAGCCTCTATATAAGTTCCATTTTGTGTTTGGTGTTAGTTTGTGGTATGTTCTGGCCAACAGATAGGTTTTATTGGGTCATTGGGTTATCCTGTAGTCTATTGTGTGTCCCCATAAAGAATTTATGTATATTAAAATTCAAGAAAAGGGCAATACACCATTGTAATACCCTCTAATTGGTCATTGTAAGGATACTATCATTGAGTTTTTGGAAGATGAAAATTCCTCTCATCTGTTTTGGTTTTGTGAATCCTCTCATTGTGAAAGAGTGGATATCAAAGGAGTTTAAAGAATATTTCACCTCTTTGAGATTCATGACTTATTGAATGTGAAGTTTGGAACTATTGTGTCTAAGGGTCCTATTTGGAAGCGATGAAGGGAACTGTAGAGAGGAACGGTAGAAGAAATACACAGTTTTTAGTGCTGGCTACTATCCTAAAGGGACTTTGGGTCTTTCAATGGCTTCATCCAAGAATTGGTCAATGCTAGGCCACCGGTGTGGCAAGTCTGGCCATAAGATGTGGTTATAGCCATTTGTAGGAATCATTTGTGGCTTGGGGCTTGGTTTAACATCAATCTCCTTATAATGTTTTTATTGGTTTTAAGGTTCATGTTCAATGGCATCTTGAAATGTTCCGTTCTCTATTAAACACAAAGGTGGATGTTGAAGAACCTTTCAAGAGATTTCGTTTTAACATAACCTTTTCTTCTTTCAGGAAATTTAAAACTTCTTTATCAAAATGGAAGTGTTTTTTGAGTGTCCTTCCTTCCATTATATCTTGTTTGAGGTGAAAGGCATTATACAATTGCATATTCTAAGTTCTTTTTTAGTGAAGTGTTGCATTAGAGTGAATTGGGTCTCATGGTGTGTTGTGTCTGTAGGTTCTATTTAAAACATGGTGTGGTTGGTCATAGAACTAGTAAGGGATGTTCTGTTTGTGAGTTTTTAGTGTCTGATTTATAGGAAATATATTTTTAAATCATTATATCTCTAGCCATAGGTCCCGGAGTGAAGGTGACACGTAGTCAGGAACCCCCATAGGTGAAAAGGACCATGGTTTATTAATTTTACTAACTTTGGAAAAAGAAGACAACTTAATCCCCATGAAGTTGTTTCATTCTGAATGGTCCTATTTGGTGGAAATATTAATAGGTACCCTATTCATTAGTTGAGAACCACATGGGTGAATAGTTCCCCCTGGTTATAAGGCGACGTGGTTGTCTTGTTTTCTTGAACCTCAATGCTTGTGCCCTTAAGAATGTGTATCGCTGTGTGGTTTTCCATACATGCCCAACCTTGTGAGTATATATTAGCTTCGGTTTGGGATCATATGATAATGGTAATACCTTATCAGACTAGTGATCGTGTGGTGTTTTCCATTTGGTTTAGGGTATTTTTCTTCGGTCCCCTTATGGTGGGTTTTTTTTGATGGGTTGGGTTTCTTGTGTCGGTCTATGTGGGTTGTTCCTTATGGCGGGGAGAAACAACATGGGTCTCGCTAAAATTCCTCTTGAGGGAATTGATGTCATCCTATTCATTATGGTGGGGAGTCCGTTCGGGCCTCTCGTGTTGGTATTCCAGTTTCATCACAAGTGTTAGTTCATTTTTTATGTGGGGAGTCTATTTGGGACTCCCTATGTCATTAATTCAATTTCATTCCTCTTATTGTCTTGGAAGTGGGTTTTCTCGTTTAGAGGTATCTTGACCTAAGCTCTTATCTTGAGTAAATGTTGGGGTTGATGCACACCCAATTGTTTTGTGAATCAAGTTTGTGGTAGCATCTTTTTTATTTGTTGATCATTTCAAGAAGTTTGGTTATGCTTTGTTGGGTATTGTCTGGGGTGTTTTAACCCAAGTGGTTGGATTTTATGTCATGAGAGATTCTCTCAATTGATCGATCAACTGGAGGTGTTTAAACTTTTGGGGGTGGGTGGAAACCAACACGAGGGGGGGGGGGGTCCATTTTGGACTCTCAAGATTGACTTGTAAATCCCCTTTTTGTTGGTAGTGTTATTGTCATCTTTTCTTTTTTCATTGGTTGGGAATATCCTTGAATTGTAAAGGAGAACTAGTTCTTTAATAAGAATCAAACATGGGGTGGATTTTTGGGGGAGGAAAGCATTATAGTGGGGATAATTGTCCCACCCGGGTTTTTGGATGTTCCTTTATTCTAGTTTGAGTTTAGTTCTTGGTAAATTTTCTTAGAAACTGATTGTGACGAGTTTGAATTTTGAGCTATTTATTTTTTCTATAATTATCCAAGTGCTTTCTATTTAGTTATACATTGAATTTTCGATTTTTTTTTTGAAAAATGGGTGGATAGAACCGGGTGCATGGTTGACACATGGTTAGTAGAAACCACTCACCCTACCCATATAACCTTATGGATGTTCTAGGTCATGGCCAGGAGAAACCACATGGATTCCACACAGTAAGTTAGACCATTAATATTTTCAATGTAGTAGGTGTATCCATTGGCAGTTATGGTCTCATGGTTGGAACAGAGTTTGAAAAATCGTGCGGTCAAACTGTGCGGCTGTACCAGGTCATTATAAATGTTTTCACTCTTTTATCTCTCTTTAATTTAAACCCCTTCTCCCTCTTTCTTTAACCTCTTTGTCCTCTAATCCCTAGGTGTGCCTCACTCCATCCTCCCCTCCCCTTTGGATTAAATTTTTGGGTGTCTTTGTCTCAATTTCTATAAGATATCCTAAGTAAGTCCTCTTCTAGCTTGTTTCTCTCTTCGTTTTTAGGCTTCTATCTATTCTCCTTTGTGGTTTCACTTTTCCAGTGGGTAGGTGGTTTGATTTAGGATTAGATCTTGATGGATAAGGTTGAATATTGTTTTCTTTTGTTTGATCATTCCTTTTTATGGTTTTCTCGAGGTGTGGTTGTGGTTTCACACCCTTTTCTGAAATCTTCTTGGTTCAAGGTAGGTGGTTCCATTCCCTAAAATTATTAGATGAATTTAATATGCTTTTTTAAATTTATAAATATAGCCTATGGTTTAAATGTGGGGTGATAAAGGTATTTTGTATGTTTTTTCCATGCTATGAGATGGGAACATATTTTTTAAAGAAAATTGGCTATGTTTTGTATGAGTGTTTCAGTGTGGTCTTTGATGATAATGTTTTATGGGTTTTTTGGCAGCTGTAAACCTTGTTTTTGAAGGAACTTAAGGCTTTAATGAATTTTGAATAGGTTTTTAAAGGAAAATGAAATACTAGGAATGTTGAACTTGATGTAATATTTTAAATATAAATTGTAGATGGTTTTATATGGTGAGAGTCATGTTATCAAAACGAAATTAGTTTATATAAGGATTTATAGAGGGGCTTGACCCATGACATTGGTTCATCAATGGAAAGTGTATATGAAAAATATTTTTTGTGTGTGTAAAATGAAAGGCGGTTTGTTTATGAAATGACAATTTTATGGAAGTTATTGACACAATTGTGTAAATGTGGTGGCATGTGTGAAATATGAACTTGAACTCGAGCACAAGGGAATCTTGTGTATCTTGGTGGGATGGCTAGTTACAATACGCTATGTGTTATGGAAGGGGTTTTTCCCAGTTTCATCTAGAAATATTGACACTTACAACACTAACTAAACTATGATGATGACGGGAGACCACTAAACCAATGGGGCTTCCCCACCTAGTGGATCATGCACAAGAACGCTGGTTATTGTAGTTTCTAAGCCACATTTCACCAATGTACAAGGTTCTAGTGTCCCACTAGAGATAGATTGGCCCTATGGATTTTCCCATGGTTCTCTACATTATCATGACACATATATGATGTGGTTCCTACCATCATCATACGGTGAACCTCATGTTTGTTTTATAAATTCCCCCTTTGATGTATGTTGTTGTGAAATGGTTTTCTTTCAAACTGTTCTTTTTAATGTTTTTTCCAATAAAAAGGTTTTTTATAAATATTTTAAGATCCTTTAATTAAATTCGCACGTTAGATTATATTTTAAATGATTTGGAATGAAATAATTTTATTTGGGGTGGAATCCTACTGGGATTTGACCACACCCAATAGACACCTTTGGGGGCATGAAGAACTTATTCTATATTTGTCCCATGATAATGAAAAAGTATTCAGTTATGGTGGTTCGGGTTTCTAGAGTATGTATTGTGGCGGTGGCTAGAGGGTGAGGTCCCTCTCATTATATGCGGATTCTTAGGTTGTTTGTGTTTTTTCTTTTCCTTGTTGTACAATAGTTTTTGGTTAAACTTATAGAAATTAATTCTCAGAAAAATATATTCCATGCTTGGTTGTGCATTTTCTTTTTTTTTATTTTGTTTATTGTTTATTATCATGACATCAGGTAAAATGTTCCCAGTTTCTAATATTGATAACTAGGAACCTGTTTCCATCTTATAGGGATTAGGAACCTACTTCGGGCCTTTTTGCGAACTAGGTTGGGCACCTGGTAGGTTGGAAACCCAACTTGGTTCATTACAATAGCTCTCATTTTCTCAGGGTCAACAGAAACACCGACTTCACATATGATATTCCCCAAGAATTTTTCTTGTTCCATAAAAAACTAAAACCTTATAAACTTGGATTACAATATATTCTCACTTAGTTTACCCAAAAAAATATCTAGATGTTTTTTGTGATCCACATTTATCTAGTAATATAAGAGGATTACATCTATAAAAATCACAATGAAGGCATATATGTATGGATAGAAAAGTATGTTAATCAAGACCATAAACATTATTTGTGTGTTTATTAGGCCAAATGGAATCACAGAGTACTTTTAATGTTCACACCTATTTTGCATGTTTTACATAGAATACCAAAGGGTCTAACCATAACATGGGGATATCCTAACATTGTTTCAATTTTGGATAAAATATGAGCACCCCTAATATGGCAAAAAAGATCACCAATACATGGTAGTGTATATCCATTATTATTACTCATCCGATTTAGTTATTGATAGTCTACTCAAAATCATAAATTAATACAGTTTTAGGTGCATCCCTCTCCATAACTACATCACCCAATATAAACTCTCTTTAAACTAAGTGTCCATACCATGTCCTTATTCCATAGGTGGTTATGGAATATACACCTCGAGGTTATGATTTTGATTTCCATTCTTATAGTCAACTGGTGGTCAATGAGGATGTATTTATTTCGGTTGTTCTTAACATCCCATTTAACTACCACCTGTTCTAATTTTGAAAAATTTAAAAAATCATTATCGTTTTACAGTTATAGGATGGTTAGATAGTTCCCAACCCTTAATCTATGAAGTAAAAATGTATATAAGTTAATACTGACACTTTCAATACCCAACTAATGTCACAAAAAAAGAAAGTCTAAATAAGAAATCAAGAAGGAATTGAAATTTCATATAAATACTTTCATACTTAATATGATGAATGAACACATGGTCCATTGAAAAACTGGTCTGGGAGTGGAAATCCCATAAATATTAACCTTATAAAACAAATACCTCACTTAAGTTTAAAATATATAGTCTATAAGAATGAATAATATGAAAAAAAATCCTCACTTGAAAAATATTTTTTCCATCACACGTAGGTTTACCAATACTAGGCACAAGATTATTACTAATTCATGAGACATACAACCTCCTATATACCATTACTAAAATAAAACACCATTAAAAAGTCCTATGATACCATTTCTTAATGCCCAAACCCAGTTTACACTGAACTGGTGCCCCGAGATAGTGAACCACATGGTCTCAGTCATGCCTCTACATATACCAGAGGTTACCAACTAGAAACAAGGGTATACGGGAGGTATAGTGGGGATACTATAACCTCTAGTCATATTCAAACACAATAGAAATAAAAAAATCATACATATAACATCTAGATAAAATAAAAAGGTACTAAAAGCTAAGAAACAACCCATGAAATTTCTCCATGATCCAACATTAATGAATGGAGACATACATATATGTAATGTCAAGTAAAACCATTTAATAATGTTATAAAAGGTAAGAATACTAAAATAATGAAAAAACATAAGTCACGAGCTCTATCCTAGATCACATATCTATTATCAAGCCCTAACCATAACATCAAGCACCATATATATGGTAATTACCATTATCCCAATACGTATTTATAAAGTCTGTAGAAGTAATAAATAGATTCTTGAATAGGGAATGAGTAAAACTCAGTAGGCCACCACAAATGATGTTTAATAAAAATACAGTTTTTATAAGTAAAACATGATTATGTTCATTGTACAGAATTTATTTATCAAGGATAATAATTATATTTGTAAACAAAATATACCACATCAATCCTTATGTCTCAAGGATACAACCCGAGATGACCCCACTTTCTTGAGCCTACATCGATCTCTAAACATGAAAGTGTTTTCATAGACCAGTCTAGTTAGAAGGTAAATCAATGAGGTATTCATGATATTATAACTATATGTATTCCACAAGGATAAAAATAGTATTATCTTCAAAAAATTCCCAAGGAAAATAATTTTTAGTTATGAACTCAAGGGACCACCCTTGATATTCAGAGGCATGGATCGATTGGCATCCAAGGTAAACACCAGAGTAATTTCATCCCAATATAAAGGAGTTTAGTCCATGGACTTCATCCCTTATAATTAAATGATTATATCCCTCAATAATATTTAACATTAATTTATGGAATCCAAAAAGTGTAGAAATTAAATGAATCCAAGGAGGATTCACCGCATGGAATTATTTATAATGAATATTTGTATAATTCTTTACCTCTACCTTGGAATTAAATAGCATTAGGATTAAGTAAATCCTATGGGGACTTCACAAACTTGGAATTTACATGTTTACCCTAATAGAATCCAAGGATCATCCATGAAATTATATAACAATACTAATCACGAGGAATCCAAGTATTTAATCTTGGGTGTTCTATAATCATAACCATTTCAAATCAATTCGAACATTCCATTGGTCCATAATTAATAATATTAATAATTTTAAATTCAAGTATTTCTTTCCAATTTAGTTTAATTCACATTAAAATTTAATTATTCTATGTCCATATTCACTAATGGGTAATTGTGATTGTCCTAGGAATCCCAAATTCTATATTAAATCACTATATAACTAAGGTCATACCTAACATTTCCCACTAGTTCTCTCAAAATCCTAGTATATTTCAAAATAAAAATCATTATTATTTATAAAAAGGGTTTTATCAAACCAAACCACCATATTAAATCGAAAGATTATATTAATATGATAACATGTCTTTGGGATAATTTAGATTAATTTTAGGTTAAGAATTTGAAGGGTTGATGTGACTACACAAGAAAAATATTTAATTAAAAAGTGATACTTTAGGGAAAATCATGAGAGCACTTACCACATACTAGACTAGTTTCAATTAATGAGTATCAAAATTTAGTTCTCGTGGAAACAAGATAGATAAAGAAACTAGAAAAAAGTATTATTAATAGTGAATTTGTTTTAGACAAGGTGGGATAGATTTAAACGATATGATGAGGTGATATTAGAAGCTAATGGAGTGTTATACTTATAAAGAGACTTATGATGATATATATAGAAGACAAATCAGTGGTGGAATAAATGTGAAACACCCAATAAATCAATGGGGGAGTGGATGTTTACCAAAATGTTTTTTACTACCCAAAACAGGTCCATGTTTGGGTTAAAAAAGGAAGGGTAAAAAGGGTAAAAATAACCTTTTCCCCTTAAAAACATTC
This sequence comes from Viscum album, assembly GCA_963277665.1. Classification (NCBI taxonomy): domain Eukaryota; kingdom Viridiplantae; phylum Streptophyta; class Magnoliopsida; order Santalales; family Viscaceae; genus Viscum; species Viscum album. The sequence goes on from OY728135.1 coordinate 1,762,207,331, forward strand.
TAAACCCCACCATCTAGATGGTGGGATTCCTATCTAGCTGGTGGTGTGCAACTAGCTAGTCGGTGGAACGTTATTTCTTACGTTTTTTCCCCGAACTCATCAATCTCATCCTAAAAACCCTTTTGACCCTCTAAACCCACTAGTCACTTCTTAAAAGATAGTAATAAGGGGGGTTTTCAAAAATTAAAGGTAAAATACATCAAAATAAGAGTGGGGTATTACATGGACGGCTTAATCACATTGGAAAATCTAATATAGATTGAGATAGAACAGTCAATGATAGAAGATAATTTTTTTGTAGTTTTAAATCTTGCATAAATGTGTGTTATATTGCATATAAAAAAGAAAATTTTGATGACCTTGTGTATTGTTAATGTGTAGAATTTTTCCACAACTCAATTGATAACCTAAATGATGTGGATAAAGATACAATTTAGAAATAGAAAGGTCGACGGGAAATGTACATTGATTATAGTATATGATATTTAAAGTGACATCTATTTATCAAGAAATATACATTAGAATTCTAAATTAAAAATGATTGATATGAAGTAATATTTTTTAATGGTTTTAGTGGATAATTTTTTGTTGAAGCTATAGTTTTTTCAAACCAAGGAGAAAATAGTTTATGTGTTCACAACACAATTTGAAAATTACCCATTTTAGAAAGAGAGGTTGATTATATGAGTTAAACATAAATATATTATGGGATATGGTATGATGATTTTTCCCCTAACTTTTTATTTATATATTTTTTCAAATGGGTAGTATAACATCAAATATTATATGAATTTTTTTTATTAATGAGAGATTATATTTTCGGGGAGTTGTTAAAAGGGTAATGAAATGTGTTTATCATATATACTAGGTAAGTGTGTGGAGCATTCTAATTATTTAGATTAATAATTTTTTCAAGAAGTTTGTTTTTGTTTTAAGTTGGAAAAAATATGACCTATTTAGAAATAAAGAATTTGAATGTGTAGAAGAATCCATTATACGTGAATGTGCGTTTCTCAAATAGGAACCATTATTTTTTTTCATAGTTAATATTTTCGAGAAAATGTTTTCTCACATGTTATTATAAGTATTGAATCCTTATTAATTTCAATGTTAAAATGGTTATTTTAGTTCAATTATCAAATAACAATTTGATAACTTCATTGACTATTTTAAATTAATGTTTGAAAAAAAATTTAAATTGGTAGGGGTATTTAAATCCAACCCAAGAGATATTTTTGAGACTAGAGTGTTAGAATATATTTTTGATGCTGAATTACAAGAATTCCCTAGCATTGAAGTGTTTTTAAGAGAAGGAGTTTGTTGATGTTTTGTGAAAGTGAAGTAAATTGTATAAGTTTTGTATTTTTTTTGTTTAAATATCAACATATTGGTCAATAAATGATTCATATTCTGTATCATGCGATTCATGGTTTTTCTATTAAGGCGTGGCATTTCTTTTGAATCTTGAAAGATTTTTTAAGAACATTAAATGATGTCGTTTTGGAGATGTTTTGGTGTATAAAATAAAATTATGCAGAAATTCATGTGATCACACTACAACGCATGATGAGTTTTATTAAAATATTTTGAAGCATGATTAAAAAAACCATAAGGGTTTATTCTACGATTTGAGTTTAAATCTCGTGATATTAAAAATTATTTTTAATTATAAGGATATACCAACTTAATATATTCTAGTTTTTCTATGTTGTTAAGTCTATTCCATAATGAGGAGTCCATAAGAAATCAATTCTTCTCTCAATTATAGGTTATAGGGAGTCAAATATTGAAGATACAAGTCATACCACAAGGAACCTAGATTCAAAAACAATGTATATTAGTAAATAATTGTTGTTCTATAAAGAAGTGGGTTATGCCCTGGATAATTGAATCATAACATCATGATTTTTTTGTTCTTCTCTAAAATTAAAGGATCCTATGTCCACATTGAAATAGAGTTCGTAATATCACATGTAGATTTGTGATTTTTTTGTAGTTTAAATATAACTATTATATCACACTATAATGAGCATGGATTTATCCATTAAGAACTTTATCATGATGAAATAAATATGGACCACTAAATGATTCAATGGATACTCCGACTCAATACATTATGAAAATAAATCTTATGAAATAGTGGATATAAGTCATACATTTTTCTGATGAATTAGATTTAAATAAGATAATTTAAATAAAATGTAACTCGCTTGAATTCAAAAATTTGAATTCATATTTGAATAGAGGAGAGGTGTATTGATGATTTATAAATGGATAATAATATAAAGTGAAGATAAATAAAAATAAAAATATAATAATAATAAGAGGAAGAATAAAAATCACAACAAAACTTAATTGAATCATAATTTGGGTGAAGACTGTCATTTTTTTAATATTTTAAAACATTTATAATTGTTTATCTTGCAGAACAATACACAAGTCGGAAAGAACATTATGTATCCTGAGTTGTGGATAATCCAAGCTCATTTTTAATCCATGTTTATTAGTGGATCATGTGATCATAGGTTTTAATTTATCATACAAAGGTTTTTTCTTCTTATTTTGGCTGGTGAACCACATAAAAGGATTATATTCTATATTTTTTTTGGCTACATATTTTTTTTTTCATAATTTGGATATCAATAATTTTGTAAACATTAATAGGTGTTGAAGGTTAATAAAATGAAAAATATAATAATTTAGATTTAATTATTCTCCACCAATTAACCTTCACTATATATATATATATCATTTTCTACTTTAAATAATTATTGTGTTAGAAATCCTAGCATTTTTTTTGTATTTTATTGTTGAAAAAGTACCAACCAGGCCCATTTCATTTTTTGAGTTGGTATTCAGTAAAGTAAATTTGGAAAACCCCATTTGGTTATTGGATGGGGTATAAAATATCCATATAGGGTTATTCATTTTGCAGGAATGGGTGTTATGGTAGTTTTAGGTAAGCTAAGAGGAGACTTGGGTGTGAGAGAGACTGAAATGCAATGGTAGTGGTAGAATCTATTCATCGATTAGACTGCCAAGTAAATTTTTTAGGAAAAAAATTCCTATTATTTGGATTATTTTTACTACCTAGTTTTTAGGATTCCTTTTTAGATGCATATTGTATTCATGATGTTTAAAGAAGTTTTAGTTGTATAATAAAAATAAAATTTATGAAAATTATGTATGGATTATATTCAAAGTGATTTTTTATCATATAATTGGATATGTAATCAATTGTATACCCTAGGGAACAAGTTATTTAATTAATTAAATTTCTAGATAGAAGTTGTCAGAAGGTTATATAGGATATATTCTCCTCAATATGGTACTAGAGGCCATGAAACATGGAAATTTATTACTATAAATGTTTACATGGTACAACTGAGGTCACATTATGGTGCTGAATAATATGTACTCCATTTTTTGGGTAGATAATTATCTAAGGTTTTTATATAGTCAAGTTAATGTATCATGTGGACCATTCAATTGATTTTAAGTGACCTAAATTAGCCTTTTTCGACCGAAAAAATTATAGAAATGATCAGTTCTTCTTGCTAAACATCATCAAGTGATTTATAAAGAGAATTTAGTGATACCACCAAGTCATCAATAAATATATTGTTTGATTGATGGAATATATAATAGGATATTGTTAAAACCTAGATCCTCTTTATATCTCTCCAAATCTCCCTCCCCCTTCCCACCTCACTCTCTCTCATTCTCTCTCTCTCTCACTCTATCTCTCTCACTCGATCACACTATATTTCTTTATCTCTCTCTCTCCCTTGTTGCCTCTCATTTTATCTCTCAAATACAGAAAAAAGGATATCATATTTTATAATATATGGTTAAGGATTTAGGATTCTGATTCTTCTTGATACAGATTTTTTGAATTCATCCATGTGGTATGATATTTATATAATGTAATAAATGAATTTTTTAATGATATGAATAGATAAGTGTCTATAATATCTATTATGAATTAATTAATTTAATAAATTTTTAAAATATTTTTTTATCTAATGAGTATTAGTTTGAATAATTATGGAGTTTTCAATTTAAAAAAAGTTGTTTCAACATAATCTATTTTGATGAAGAATATGGGGTTTTATATAACAAAGTTTGATTCCAAATAATGATTGAAATTTAAAATTTTTATTTATAATTTATAATAACTACATGAAATTTGAAATTATAGATAATGTTTTTAATTTTCATGGATTCTGAAATGATGTTTCTTGAAGTGATTAGAATGATTGTTGTGAAATTAACAAAGGATTTTCTATTGGAATATATATAAATTTTATGATGACTTTTTTTAATGAAAATCATGGTAATTTGATTTAAAAATGTTTTTTGGATCCTATTTTGGGAAAATATAATGTTTATATCATGTTAAATTAAGGAATATAGAGAAATTATTTTAAAGAGATCAATGGTCATGGTGAGTTTGGTTAGAAGGTGACATGCTTCTCTTTATCATGGTAAAGTATATGGTTTTGGGTTGCATGAATGGAAAAAAGAATTTTTTTATAATCACAGGTGATAAATAGTTGAGTGAATATTAGTGGTTCAATAATAAGTTTTACTAGAAAACTTGATATGAAAAAATGAATTATAACAACATGCTTAGCAACTCATGTCTTATTTTAATGATATTGGGAAAGCATTGAGTTTCTAAGAGAATCTTTGCGAAGTGGCTATTTATAATGTTTTTTTGGAATTATATAGTATCAATTATAATTTTATGAGACAATAAATTTCATATGAGTTTTTTTGAAAATGGTAGTTTTCATTGATTTTGGGAAATATATGTGTTTTTAAGGTGTAAGTTCTCATATAGAAAACATGTATGTAATAAAATTATATGAAAATGATTTTTAAAAATTATATTAATGATTTTTTTTGAAATTACTATATTATTTGTAATTAATTGGTTAGTTTTGAAAGTGGTAAAAATTAAATGTTTTCAGTTTTAATATTTTATGAATTACTTGGGTTCGATGGAATTTAATTTGGACTTACTTTTTTCATGGATGTTTATTGGAATCTCAGGGAAATCATAATAAGATTATAAATTTCCTCTTCATGTTAACCTTGGTGAACATATAGAAAGGAATCATGTAATGTGAATCACCCATTCTTTATCGGTTTTGAGATGTAGTTCTATGTTAGAGTTACTATGGATAATGTGGTATCTATTGGTTCGAGTATAGGTTTTTGGTGTTAGTGTCTCTTTATAATTTTATAACATATTTTTAGTTTAGTTTGTTTTGTGAGAAATTTAGTTTACAATATTAAAATCTATTTTAAAATTATTTTTTTGAAATGTATTTTACATGTGGATGAATGGATTATAGTTTTTGAACTTGAGGGTAAAATAATTCCTTGAGTGGTGAGTTTTACCACTTACTTATTAGTAACATATTTTTGAAATTATGTGATTTGATTTAAAGTATGTGGAATCATATATTGGGAATGAGATTCAAACAACCATCTCATGTGTTAAAAAATGGTATTAGTTCTTAGGTTTCTGGTCAAACATTGGAAGGTTATGTTGGTGTAGAGAATATGTTTCTTGGTCTTGGGAATATACCCACGAAAAAAATATAACATTCCTTTTTATGAAAAACTTATAGTTAATAATAATTTTATAAAAATGATAGGATAATTATTATCTCATAGGATTGTATTTTTTTTAACCCATGTTGGGTTGAAACCATTAAAAGTTCACCAATAATTTTTAAGGTAGTGTATTCTACGACACATGTAATGGTTTTGAAACAATAGAATTATTTTCCATAAAAAATAAAATTCTAACGACTCTATGATTTTAACCTTCCAAATTGATTTTTGAAATTATTGTTTCAATTTCATTTGATTATATTATTACTAATTTTTATTCAATTATTATAATAAATTGATAATAATCAAATTATCTAAGGGAATAAGATTCTACACAAACTCAGTTTATAATATGTTCATGATAATTTTATTGAGGAAGGAGATATGTGTTTTTTATGGAATTTATTTTATTTTTCAAAGAATTTATCACATAGGAGAGATATTGTTGGACTTGGGTGAGGGAAACGAGCTATAGAACATGCTCTTATGGACTCTCAGTTAGTAGTAGTAACCATGACAACTATCGATGTAATTTATAGAAACATTGATCTACATAGGATGAGAAAATAAAGTAAGTATTCATAGTTCATAAATAATAATCCTCAATATGTTAATGGATATTTGTAGACATATTAATATTAGTAGTGGTATGAAAAAATAAATTATAATTTCATGTTTTTTGTAAACCATAAAAACCATGAATGCCAATTTTTTTTGGGTTTATATCCTAAAAATGGAAGGAAACAAATAAATTGGTTGGGAAGGATACAAATCTCTACTATAAGAGATCATAGAGGATAATTAATGATAAATACATCTTTTAGTATTTGAATTTATATGAAGAATGATAATTCCTAGATTTTGAGGAGGGGATTTATTTGGAGATCGAGTATGAAATGAAATTACAAGAGAAAGGGTAGTATGTGTAAGATATTCTTATGAATGAAAATGTCAAGCTTCAGATTCTTGAGATAAGTTATTAAATATATATTTAATTAAAAATTATTCAGCTAAAGAAAATTAATTATGAAGAAGTGGTTAATATGATGGATTTAGTGTAGTAATATATAGACGAAGCATGAATAGTTAGGTCATTTATTCCATGCCTAAGTAGAGGGAATAATTCATTCAGCGAGAGGAAGATTTTGTAGATGGATTTATAAAGAAAATTGGATAGTAGGTCTTCTTTGGTATCCTATGGCATAAATTTATTAGAGTCCTTCTAGTGTAAAGAGTTGAGGTAATCAAAACCAAGGTTCAAAAATCCTTATGAAACATATTTCAAGTGTGAGAAGATATGCAATATAAATATGTAATAAATCCATTACTACTAGATGAGTAGTAGTAGTTCATCCACCAATATTTAGGGATTAAAACTATAGAGCGGTTAATTTAAGTAGGATGAATTGGGGACTCACAGAAACATATAAAGACCCCTTCATGGGGATAAGTTGGAACCCCATAACAGTCAATTGGAACTATTTTCCACTGAGAAAGAATAAAAAAATCTGAGTTTTATAAGACTCCATCCATGGTGTGAGGTAGTATCTTTATATATTTCACTATTATTTCTAAAATTTTTATACCAATGCATCGGATGCATTTATCTCTACATATAAAATATTTGGTGATGATTGATACTCCATGCAGTGATAGATTTAAACAAGGGTTCAAGTGTCCATCATTCAATATCATGATTAGTATTGTGGAAATTTGATGGGAATTCTCGGTTCCTAAGATAAATATATACAATCTCATAATTAAGATGGATTACATATTTCGATTTTAATATCAATTTTTCTGTTAAGGCAATCTAGTTATTTTTGTAGCACTAAATGGTATAGTAGACAATATCATGGGAAATTGAGATGTTTTTGAAAGAAAAATAGGGTCCGATATTGTGAGGGGGTGTTGGATTCATGTCATTTTAATTGATAGGATCGGTACTTGTGTGTGTAAAATACGATAACCCACCATTACTTCTAAATATGGTTGATCAATATCCATATGTTTCCTAAAATATTTCTCTCAACTACCACCAAGATGGGACATGGTGTTTTCAATTTATTTAGTTATTGGTATGAATCCTATATCATTAGTATCTTAAATAATATTAAAATAAAATTTATAGGAATTGACGGTTAAATTAGATGAGTATGAATATAATGTATGAATTTGATTTATTTTTTCCATTTGGTAGAAACTTGTTTTATTCACAGATAAATTTGATGGTATCTTGAGATTTTAAATAAACCATTAAAGGTTAAATAAAGTGATAATAAAGAATAAATATATTTTATATTTATTTTTACATGTTTTTATTTATGTAGTATGCTTGTTTCTTATCAATATATATAAACATATGCATTAAAACCTTGATAATAACATGATGAGTTTGACCAAGTCATGGTATTTGATGGGATACATGATGTTGAGGTGATTTTCACTTCATTGTATTGTTTTTTATGGTGGTTTTATGTATTATATAATAATTAATCATTCCACATACTTTTAATACACCAATATATCATGATTTCTGTACACATCATGGGATGGTGATTAGAGAATTTTGACAATCCTACTCAATTTATTAATGTTAAACCATTATTCATAAATAAATAATAAATAATAAAAATTATTGTAACATATGAAACATTTATGAAACATTTATAATTGATAGATATATATTTATTTTTAAAGGAGAGTCCAAGAATAGAAATATAAAGAGACTTATGTTTTATGATTTGGTGCATTTACATTTTGTGATTCTCTGTAAATTGAAGAACTTTATCTCACTCTCCCTCTCCCTCCATCTCTATATATAACTATGTATTTAACCAAAAGATCTAGAAAAAAATAATGAAAGGTGGATATTTCCAATTAATTAAGAAATTTTTATATCCCCTGGATACCTTAAGAGAAAGGATCTCATTAGCTAATTCATAGTGATCACTATAAATCTTGTGTAGAAGATCTTTAGAAAATTTGGACTGATAGATAGAAAGAAACAATATTCTTCGTTCCTTTTAATAAATCCAATGTGTATATGTGATATATTAAATTTATAGGTTTGTGTTGACTATTTTTACAATGTTTTAATAAGTATTATCCTATATATATCCCTTTTTTGGTATTATATCCACTTCCATTTTATTTATATTGATTGATAAAATGAATGAGGATACTAGAAGAATGGTAATTCATGAAATTAAGAAATATATAGTTTAAAATTAGAATGGATCTTGAATATTTTTATAATATTTAAATTTTTTTAATTAAAAAATATACATGGTGTTATAAAATTTACAATAAAAATATATAGATTATAAAATATGATTGTTTAATTTTGACATGAAAAAACGAGCTTCATTTTTTATCTTGTCCACACCATGAACATAAAATTGTGATTCCATAGTTAATATTAACAATTAACAGCACAAAACAATTATATATATAGGGTTTTCATGGTATATAGACTAATTATAGAACAAAAATGACTTATCCTATATCAAAATTGGTGTATTATACCACTTCCAAAAGGAAAAAACCATGATTTGGCAAGGGTCAATATATAACATCAAGACACCCTTAGAGTGGATGTGTGAATTAGGTGTCATATTTTTTTAATCAATGGATATAACACTTCACATTGGTAGAGACTCATTAAACTTATCATAACATGTTGATAATTCATAGGAATAACTAATTAATGAAGTAAACACATAATAAGAAAATTATTACTTGGTTCACTAAAAATGAATATGTCTGCAGGTCATGCATTGATGATGTTTAAATGTTCCCAAATATACTATGATTCACTAGTTTTTTTAAAATATATGTTTTATACATGATCCACCCATTACAAGAATTATTTTTTACAATTTTTAGGGTTTTATCACTCCTTTACAAAGGTTAACTCCCTCTTCTTCACCTATGTGTACTTATTTATATAAAGGTTGCATCCAGTTTAAATACTTGAGGTTCTTCTTTAAATGATTTTAAATGTTATTCTTTTTCTTTGATAAGCATGAGGCCCAACCTACACCATGGTTCTAGTTTAATGATCCTTTGATTGTTTAATTTACTCAATATAAATGTTCAATACTTAAAATTATCACAAAAAACATCTTATTTGAGAACAAATTATTATACATCCTATTTTTAGAAAATTAACAATAAGAAACTTTGATATTAAAATCATGTCATTTTACCATAGGTGTGAAAGTCAAGGAGTATAACACTGATTATGAGAGACTATTCTAATGACCCCAAGAACATATTCGTAGTATAAATATTATATGGAAGGTATGAAAATTCTACTATAAGAGGTGGATGAATTGTAGTTTGAAAACAACTATAGATTTTTCCTTATTAAGAGTTAATTGTATTAGAATTAAAAAAATATAATTGGACCAACGATTCAGGTATCAATATTATAAACTATTGTTGTACCACAGGATAATAAAAAGATACAAATCAGAGTAACTGAAATTAATAATTTTTACTTCTAATTGTCGATGTAATTAACATGAAAAATGTAAATAAAATTAGTTTTATTATAATAAATTGAAGTAAAAATACAAATTTTGAAAGAAAAATTAAATGAGGATATTATAAGCACACTTTTTAATGAAAGATAAAGGTAGATATGTATACCTTATCATAGGTATCTTTGACCATAAACCTATAGAATAATATCTTCTTAATAAATTCTAAATCCAGTCTCAATATTCCAATCCCTAGATTCCCTAGATTATCCTGGTAAGAAATTGCTCTGCTACTATAATAAGTAGATCGATTTTCCCCTAATAATAATATAATATCTATATTTATTTCTACTACTTAACTAGTAGCTTAGTTATTTTAGTACTATAACTAGTAGATTAGTGTCTCACAACTTAACTGGTAGGTTTGTTAACATACTATATAACCAATAACTCGATAAAAAAATTGCAACAAGAAACGGATGATGTTTGACAATTAAATCCTCCAAAACATATTCATCTTGAAAAACACTAAAAAAGAAAAATAGTCTGAAGTATTTTAATCAATAAGATGTTGAATACTTCATGTGATTATGTTATTGTGGGTTTTTTTTAAAATTTGTTTTTATTTTGGTCTAGAAGGTGAAACTATATTTATAAAAAATTATCCAATAGTTAGATTCCATAAATAATAGGTTTTGTTTAAAAGGTTTTATCTGTAGTTCATTTTTCATTTTTAATGTACATATATTATTTCCATATTAACCAATAGGTTAGATCATCATGTTTACATTAATTCAGAAGGAAACCTTAACTTGTTGGTATTATGAGATTAAGATGGTTTTCTGATTTTCATAAATTAATTTGATAGATATTTCAGAAAACCTTAATTGTTTTTTATTTTATTAATTGATCTTACATATCTGAAAATCATCAAATAAAAAAATTATTTTAGATCAATTATTTAAATTATTATCTATGGTTTTCAAAAATAGTAAAGTTATTTCAAGGAATCAACAATGCCCACCTTTTTAAAATAAAAAAACATTTATAGAAAACATTTAAAAAGTATAAATATCATCATTTATTACTTCCTGTTTATCATAAAACAAATATTTCTTTTTGATCTATTACATTGAAAAATAATATACTAAAATTAAAATATTACGAAAAAATAATCTTTTTTAGAAACATTCTCCCACTTTTATAAATTTTATTCCCTTTGAAAAATGTTAGGATTTTTTTTTAATTTTTAGAAACATTATCCGCCATTTTGGATTTCTAAATCAAAGATAATGGAATTTTTTTAAGATTTTTTTTAAAAAAGTAATCAATATAATTTTTAATTGACACATTAAATCATATATCCTTGAATAATTAATCATAAAAAATTAATCATAAATAAATCATAAAAAATAATCCATACAAGGTTTAGTAAAACAAAAAGTCAAATTATCAACATTATGGTTTTATTTATCAAATATTTGTGAATTTATTAATATTACAAGAAATCAAAATATAAGAAAAAATAACTTTTTTGATTTTTCTATCACAGTTTTATGATCTTTCTATCTACTTTCAATGATTTGAAATATTGTATGCTCACACTTTGAACATATATTCCAACTCAAAAGCTTTTTTAGAAAATATAATTTCCTAATACTTGAATGTATGATCATTCTCTATGGGGTTCTCTTTAAAGGAAATGATTTTTAACTATTATTTATTATTTTTAGGATTTGGAAATCCAATTTCAGACTCTGAAGAATATAGGGCACTTTTATATCTTCAATGGAAGATGGAAATACATAAAACATGCTTTTTATGTTTCCCATGAGATAAAAAGAACAAATAAATTGTTCTGAATAAGCTATCGCTTTTGATTATGTGAAATTATATTATTTCACAAAGTATCCACATTCTTCACGTGAGATCTAAACTTCATTAATTTTTTTTTTCAAAATTATGATAATAGGGATCTATTTCTATTCAAATTTCCTTTAACACTTTTTTATATTTTATACTTAATCTATTAGTTGAATTTTTTATTCTGGATTTTGAATTTCTAGTATCTACTTTTTAAGAACTCCTATTGTTACGCGTATCTCATGGATTAAATGGATTTTTGAATTCATCCTCCTTTTCATTATTAGAATAGAATTTAAGTTTCAATGAATTGATCTAGAAGCCAAAGAAGAAGTTGATTTATCAAGACGTTCTTTCCACTTATTCATCTTATTTTTCTTCTAGAATTTAGAAATTAGTTTTTCATTTTCCAATATCTTGTTATTTTATACATATTAATCATCAATATTAATAAGATCATAATTTAATGAATTTAGGTCATCAATTGTTCCTTAAAATTTGGATGAATAGCTTGAACTTGAACTTTGAAAATCTTTAGAAACTGAATTTGAAACAAATTTATTTCATGTAGAGGAAGAAAAAATATTAAAAACATGGAGAACATACTCTATAAGAGTCAAATATTCTTATACTACTCTATTTGTTTGAGTTTCAATTTTCTTCTCAACTGATTTATGAACATTATATTATTTCATAAAAGTATTCTCTAAAAATTAATATTATGTATCCTTTAAATAAACTTCATGAAGTTGAACATCTGATCCTTAGGACACGGGAGACTGAAATTTAGTTGGATTAACATTGGTAGAATTTATAACTGGACTTCTTGTAAACCTTAGTGGGGATGAAATGGATAAATATTTCTTAGAATCATATAAGACAATGATTTTTCCTTTTTCTTTAAATATTAATTTTATCTTTACAATTATTTTAAGATCAAAATATTCATTTATTATAAGATCTAGAATAATTGATTTATAAATTTGGTATATATCCATTTTCAGGTAATAATTATTTTTTTCTATTCCCCAGCCACCTTATTTTGAGCTTCAATTCATTGCACATTTTCCTCTAATTTATCTAGATCAGAAAAGTGGTTTCAACCTCTCCTTATTCATTATTTTTTACTTATTCGTGTTTTTCAATAAAATAAAGTATGGGTATCAATAAAACTATTTATCTAATCATATAAACCCATTTTTTCTTTTAGATATTATTCCAAAGGATCTTTTAATTTATCATTCTCCTCCACTTTTTTTATCCATTGAAACTTTATTGTAATTTAAAACTTCTTGAACTATTTTGGCCTTATTTTTAGGATAATTATCTAATGGAGGAAAATTATATACTTTCCTTTATTAAGGAAATTTATATTTATATCATTTATTTTATTTTTTAATTTTGTTTGAAGAAACAATTGAAGTATTCTCAATAAAATTGTTATTATTTTAATCATAGATTAATCACATCCTTGAGATAGTCTCTTTATTTAATATATTTTAATTGTATATTTCTCTATATACCTCAATCCAAACATCTACTTATTTAAAAAAAACCTTGTTTAATATTTCCCCATAAAAAAGAACTTTCATATTAACTAATCCAATTTTGATTGCTTCAATGTGAGACTATACAAACTTATTCAAAGGATTATATTTTATTGAGGGAACATTATTTACAAAAATTTATTGCTTTATGATATATGATACAAAAGTGTGATCATCTTGGAATAAAATATATTTGATAGTAAACTAAACTTCTTATTGTTTTCCTTCCTAATTTGGATAATGTTCTAATTGTTATTAACTAAGTGTACATTTTTTCAAACTATATTATTCTTATTATGTGCTTACCCAATTAATTCTTTATAATCTGAATCAATTCCATAAGTATTAAAATCACAAATTTATCATGAGAAAAATAATATCTTTTTGAGTTTTATCATTTTTGATTTAGATTATTTGATTTTGGATCTTCATATGTTATAACTTAAGGTTTGACTTTTATATAAACATAATGTTTTGGAACTTTCTATTTGTAATTTTATAAGTTCATAAAATGTTTTTCATTTTACTTTATAATTGAAATTATATTTTCATGAGATTTTATGGATATTTCTTTTTATTTCTATAGAATATTATTTCATATCAGTATTCCTTGTATAAAATTTCTAATATATAGTCTCACATTTTGTAATATAATATTTCATCTCCTAAACATTTAAAGACGTTTCCTATAGGGTCCCAAACTTCTCATACATAGTTATTAAATCTTAACTGATGAATATTCATTATATATCATAATAATAAACTCTATAATTAGTTAGGTCTAGTGACTTTGAAAGCATTTTCACATAAACAACGGGTCCATGATTGAGATACATAATATCCCAATTTTTTCTTTATAACTATCACCCTTCTTACACATATCTTACATAATTACTTTCATCAAAACATGGGTAAAGGAAATATAAAAAAGGGTGCTATCAAATTCTTAACAAGAGTTAACAAGGGATATATCAACATATCATGATTATAAGGGTATTAGAACATGATAATAACATTTTAAAACCACACCCTGCATATCATAGATCATAAATATGAGTCATGACGTAAATACTGGTAGTTCATAAGACATGAATCATAATGGGATCAATAAAAATGGACCATGGGAACATAATATTGGAATGTGCAGAGATTTATGGAATACACATAAGCATAGAAAATCATTTCCTTAGAAGTTCATGGATCATTTTCAAGACTATCATAGTGGTTCAAGTTCACTCCCCAAACCATCATAATATTAATTTTTTAGTCCCAAAATTATCATCGTGGAAAGTGTACCTTATGGAATTGGTTTCACTCCCCATTATAATACTTTTTATCTCATGAGATGTCAATATTTACCTGATTCATTAGAGTGAGATATAGGTCTCACCCATCTTGGTTATAAAATAAGCACCATCCTTGGTACTAACAAAACCACCATAACTGAATGAAAATAACACATATGTGTTCCACAATATCATAAAACATTCATCATATCAGAACCCATGAAATGAAAGGAGTTTCATAAAATTTTATCATAACATGACCTATGTAGAAGGAATAGGTTTCATAATAATTCCATCATATAATTAAGGCATAACATAGGCAAAATAAATAGGTTTCATTGGAATTTTATCATGGTATAACCTCATAAAAAACAAGTGGGTTTCATAAACATCTTGTCAGTATAAAAGTAATCTATCAAGAGAAATAAAACATAGGGTATAATTAGATCATATATATAATAAATATCACGTAATATAAAAGGATGTCATATTATATGGAAAAGGAATATGAAATATCACTTGTGATATTTCTTGAAGAAAATACCCTTTTAAATTTGAAAATATATTTTTAAAACTAAAAATACAAAAGTAATTATTGAAATCCTTTCCTTTGAAAATATGTTTGGTAACTTCTAAAGACATATTTAAATAAAAAAATGGTTATGAAATTGGGAAATTCTATTCATGTAGTGTAGGTTGATACAAAATTTCCATTTAAATTTTTATTAAAATCCAAACATGCCTTGTTTATAAAATGCCATGAATATTTGTTTCCTATTAATTTGTTAAAAATAAAACATGGGTAAAAATAGATTTCAATAAATGTTTTGTATAATGAAAAAAATTGATTTTTTTTATAAAACATTGTTTTGGGATAAAAAAGTTTTTTGACTGAAGATAGAAATAAATTCGGTATACTTTAAAAACATTCCCTTTGTATATTTAGTGTATAAATAGAGTAAATTGAAGGGAAAACATGTATTATTATATAATTACTAGAGGAGAAGAAAATTAATGAATTTATTGAAAATTATATCATAATATTTCATCATATAAATCATTATTATTGGTAATCCTAATAAAAAATTATATTGTAACATCGAACCCTTACCACTTTGGTTAATTTTAAATTGTAAGCACCATTAAAGATAAACACCAAATAAAAATTTAAATATCATAAAAAATAAGATTTTATTATCATAAGATGTCCAATAAATGTATATTAACATAATAAAATTAGATAGGTTTATAACATAACTTATGTCCCTAATAAATAAATTTGAGACAGAAATACTTTACCTCAATTCTCGACTTCCTTTATACACACTCAAACATCCAATTCTTAAAAAAAATTCTTTAGGTTTAGTCTAAAACCTTCCTAGATTAGATTTATGATCTCACCAAGGATTTTAATATGTGGGTAGGTATTTGAGAAATATATTTTTCAATGTATTTGATAAAAAAATGGTTTAGTAAGTGTGAAGTTTAGAGGAGAAGGTATGGTCTTTTATTTGTGATGCGAGTGGCACACTTATAATATATGAAAATAAAAAGGTGTAACCACATTTTCCATGTGAAAGATGGATCCAAAATAAATCACAATTAGTCCTTATAAATTATAAGGTTCAATTATGTCCATACAATGGGTTTTTTACACGTTTTGGGTCAATTTTAACACTAATTTTTTAGTTTGACCACTGGTAAACCCATTTTTAACTTAACCACAATAAATAATGTTTAATGTTTTACTATTCATTATGGTAAAAATTAAGTCAACATTAATAAATAATATAAATTATTATTATTCCAAACATTAAATACATTTTTTCAAATTTGACTCAATAATGGAAATTTGTAATTTAAAATTAAACCCATGTGCGGGAGGAAAAAACAGTTTTCCAAAGAGAAAATGTTCAAAAGTTTAAGAAGGGTTTTATTTCAAAATTCAATGTGAAATTTTATCCAATGACCTAAATTGGATTAATAGCTATATAATTGAACTAATTCTACTTTTAAACCCACTTTAAAACAAAAATAAACCTTATAAAAGCTTTAAATTAAAAAAAATGTTTTCAATAAAACCCAATATTTTTCACTATTCATCAAAACATTAATATTTTAGAAAAATACAAAAAATCAAAACTCATATATTTAAGACTTGACGATTTTGAAAATTTTATTATTCCTATTCATGTGTTAAATTTTAATGTCCAGGTAATAATGGTCACATTTAAATAATAATATAAATATTTTGTAGTGGTTTGTTAAAACTTATTGTTACATGTAACAATAGCTATCAAAAAAGTTAATTTATTCAAGAAAAAATATAATTAATAAAACTTTTGGTGTTATATTATACCCACTATATATTGAATTACAATATCAAAATTTAATCTCTAAGACAAAAATAGAGGAGGATACTTCTTCCTCATCATATCCTCATTTTCTCATATTACTTTACAAAACCTGTGGTTTCACCACAAAACATTGTGCAGGTGAGTGGTATAGTTTCATGAAACTTTCTCTATTTTATATATAATATGCACCAATTTTTTCATATAATAGATATCATTATCTATTAGTATGAAATATGAGTTTAGTACATGTGAAGGGTTAAGTATATACTTCCTCATGAGATATACATGGAACACATCGTTAACTAGAGAGAGGTTTGTTGGAAGCAGCAACTGATATGATACCATCCCAACATGATCAAAAATTTAAAATGTACTAATATACCTAGGGATTATTTTTACATTGTTTCCAAATATCATTACTTTATTCCATGGATACATTATTAGAAAATCCTTATCACAAATATCAAGTTCCAAATCACACTGGTGATTATCAGAAAAACATTTCTTCCAAATTTCTACCCCCCTTATGTCCTGATGAGAAAATATATCCTTATCTTCAATATCTTCAACTATATTAGGTCCCAATATCTTTCTTTCTCCAAATTCATTCCAATATGTGGGATATTTACACTTTCTACCCAAGAGGTCTTCATAAGTATCCATATGAATGTTTGATTGAAATCTATTATTGTGTGAAAACTCAACTAGAGGATGTTTTTGATCCTAAAAACCATTAAAATTTATAGAAAAATATCTAAAGATATCCTCTAGTGTTTGAATTTTTCTCTTATAATGACCATACTTCTAGAGATTATTGTAGTTCTAAAACTAAAATCTTTATAAAGAGCTTGTTGAATAATTCGTTAAATCGTCAAGGTAAACCCGGGATCCCAATCAAATAAAACTGAATGTGATAATCCATAAAACCTTACCACTTATTTTAATTTATATCCTAACAAGATGATATAGAGATAAATATTCTCTCACAACGATGATGTGTACTGAATTTTTATAGGGATCAAATACATCTCATTTAACATTATTCCCTTTAGACGTTTTGGGGAGTGTGGTGAAAACAGCATGGTGATGTTTTATCATTTCCATTCTGGTGTGGGTAACGTATGTAACATCCCCTTATACTTTTGTATCTCATACATAACTTGATTACTTCCCAAGAACCAATATAAAAACTCTCTGATGTCTGTTTTCATTCCAACCCACAAGAAATAGTCTTCCAAATGTCTATACATATTGGTGCTTCCCAAATGAATACAGAATGAATAATTATGAGATTCATACGATAAATACTTCTTAAAATATGGTATGGTTAAAAAATATATATTATTCCTAAACATTATCATTCCATTTTGATAAAGGTTAAACTTGGGAACATTTCAAACCTTATTTTGTCGCTCTACATCTTCCTTCTCCGCCTCTTTAATACTTACTTGAATAGACCATTGAATATTCAATAGATCTGGATGAGATTTATCCCCTTAATTTAGGATTTATAGATCTATCATTTGAAAATATTGAAATATTTGATCTTTTTTTATCCATATCAGATATAATCAAGCATGTACCTTATAAATTAAAGCATCATCCACCATGTTTTCTTTCCCTGTATGGTAATATACTGAGCATTCATAATATTTAATCATATCTAACCATCTTTTATGTTGAGTATTCAACTCATTCCATGTGAATATATACTTTAAACTATTTTCATCGTCATATATATCACAATTTTATCCATAAAGATATCATGTTCATATCATCAATGGAAAAATTATGTAAACTTACTCCAAATCATGAGTTGGATAATTTTTCTCATGAACCTTCAATTGCCATGAGTCATAAGCTATAAGCATGTCATTTTCAATAATAATGGATCCTAATACATTTTATGATTCATTACTATAGATTAAAAACCCTTACCCACTATGGGTTAATGTAAGTATAGGTTCAGTGGCTAATCTTCTCTTCAGTTCTTGGAACTTTTCCTCACACCCACCTTTCCAGTGGAACCTAGCTCCCTTCTAGGTTAACATAGTGAGTGTATTAGATATTCATGATAAATTATTCATAAACTATAGATAATATTAGATAAACCAAGAATGATATAGATCAATGTCACCTTGGGTTGTATGGGAAAACATTCAATAGAATCTATCTTGATGGATCTACCGATATACCCTATATTAAGACTATAGGTCCAAAAAATGAAACCTTTTCCCGCCATAATTCACATTTTTAAAATTTTCCAATATTTTCTCCTTAGGGTATTTTGAACAATTATAAAGTGATATTAATACTCTTCAAATCTCTTTAAAAATACAACAATATCATCTATAAATACGTCCAGAAACTGATGAAGGTAATCTATAAAGACTCTATTCATTAAATCCATGAAGATAGTGGGGGAATTAGTAAGACGAAATTAAATCCCTTTATATTAACAGATTCCATTCCTAGAACAGAATGCTATCTTGGGTATATCATCCTTCTTTAACCATTATTGATGTTATATAGAGTGAAGGTCAATCGTTAAAAATTATTAAGATCATTGTAGTTGATTAAATAGTTCATCAATATTGGGAAGACAATATATGTTCTTAATCACGATATTGTTCATCTTTAGATAATCAGTACAGATTCACATTGATTCATATTTCATTTTAACAAAAAATAGGTGAAACACAAGGTGACACACTTGTCTGAATGAATCCGTTTTCAAGGTTCTCTTGAAGATTCTTTTTCAATTCCTATAAATAAAGTAGGGCTATTCTATAGGGAATATTTGAAATAGATGTGGAACCATGTATGAGTTCAACTGAGAAATCAACATCACGTTTTAGTGGAAGGATATATAAATATTGTGGAAATATATCATAAAACTTCTACAAGATAGGAATAACATCGATGTTGAGTTTCCCACAACCTTATAAGATAAATTCCCCTCTTGAATAGGAATAAAAACTCATACAATGGATGTGATTTCCATCAAAAGTTCATATTTATCATCACATTGATATATAATCATATGTTGGATTTGAATATAAAACTTGACTTCCCTTCCTTATAAATTAATGTTGGATTTATTTAGTTAAATCCAATCTATTCCTAATTTAACATTGAATTAAACCAGAGGAAGAATGATAAGATTTACAGGAAAAATATTCTCAGAAACTTCAACCGAAGAGGTATCATATACTTAATGTTTGATCATAGAACCATTATGGGTTTTGCTACTAATTATATATCAAATTATTTGGGTGGAATCTTGATAACCTTATGTATTTATTCATATATGAAAGAATAGGTAGATCCAATGTCAAATAAGATATTAACAGTTCTAGGTTGGATGTTAAGTGTACCTTTCAACATGACGTTATCACACACCTCATCAAAAATAGTGATCACATGAGATTTATAGTTTTCTCAAATTAAGTATTTTATGAGATCAATCATCATTATTAACCTTTAGATTTTTGAAAAACTTTCCCCAATGACTGTACTCCATGAATTCGAGACACTATAGTGTGGGTGGTGCATTCAGTGGAGCTTTCTCTATATTTGTATCATTGGATAACTTCTTCACATCACTTAGAAATATTGTTACTTGATGACCATACTTTCCAAAAATAAAAAACATTTACCAGTCCCCTTAATATAATTTATTACATTTTTCCTTTCATCCTTCTAGCATGAAGAAAGGATCATCTTCTTCTGTCCATGGTTTTTAAAGTTTCTTTTGAACTCCATGTTCATTTTCTTATCAAAAACATGGTATTTATGTTTAACTGTGATCTCCATTTACACCTTTAGAACAGATTAAATGAGTTATTCATAGATACTGAAGTCCCTTATGGATAAATCCCTTTATATAATTAGTTTTATGTCACTAATGAATCAACCAGCCTTACTTTTAGGAATAATTATAATTACAAAAGCATACCTCCCAATTCGTGTAAAAATTTCATCCTAGGTACCAACAGATTCATTATAATTTTACATTATCTAATGGAATTACTTCTCCATTTTTATGAATAAAACCAGGGAATTACTTGTTGAAAAATAATATCTTAAAATCATCCAATTCCATGGAGTCAATTTAATCTTGTTCCCTTGTATTCCTGATGATACTTCACCATTTATCTACTTCTCCTATCAAATGATAGACTTCTAAGGAAACTTTTTCAGGTACTAAAAATTGGAGAATGTAAAATATATTTTTTAGTTGTACTGATCCATTACTGAACAACTAGAGAATCATCATAACCACTAAAATAATTTCCATGTTTCTTTATGAAGGACCCACCATAACTTTTTTTTCTTTTTTCCTCATTTGGAAGTCCAACATTATTAATGGATTGAGAAATCCATGTGAGAATCTCAAGGTGATTTTTCATTCAATATACCATAATATTTAGCTACTTAGGAGAAAAATCATTGAATTTTCTATCACTCTCATTATTAGAATGGTTACTTCAAGTTATATATATTGAATAAAACCAAAAAGTTTAGTTTAAGAAACAATAATCATAGCTCATAACCACATAATCATGAAAAATAAATTATAGGATTTCTAAACCCCAACACATTATTTGTAATCTATGAAACCTAAGGTTTTTTCTAGGACATTCATAGACATAAGCTATTTAAATCCTTAATGATGGTTCATAAATATTTTTTCAATATCAAAATCATATCCCCTTGGAGTGTCAAACCAGGTGTAAAGAAAGGCATGTTATTTTTTACTATTTAATGATCAAGTCAATCCTGATGTTCCTTTTTCTAAGTTATTACCCCAAGGTATATCTATTCCAAAACCACACCAACTTTTAATATTAATATTCAGATATAATTTCTAGAAAACCACTTGCTCTATCTTAAATACCTCAAAACATGATTTTATCAGAGCTAAAAAGGCCTTTATTAGAACCAAAAAAGCGCTGTTAAATAGGCTGCAATTAAAGGGGGTACCCTTTTTCAATACTGATAAAATCACAGATAACTTTCCCATTTATCAGGACTTCAACTAGTGATGATAAAGGATTCCATGTCTGGGTATTTTGTTTATATAATAGCACGCCTACTAACTTAAAAAAATAACCAACCAAAATAATCAAACCAGAAAAAATAACATGCACAAACCAGCAAAAACCTACTAAAAAATAACAACTCATAATATATATACACAAAATAACCACATACACGATTAAAATGATGAAAAAACAAGAAACACACACAAATTTTTTGAAAAAAATGTAATATACATTTAATTGACATCCGGAATACAAATATATTCACTCATGGTATATACAAAAAAACACTTCTATATACATTTTGAACAATGTTTTATAAAATTACAATTACAAATATCCAACAAACAGTTAAAAAAATTAATGTTTTCCCTATTGACGTATGTGGTCCCCTCTAAAAAATGTCATCTCATGGGTGGTAATAGTTGTTGAAATAATCATCCCAACTTGAGAAAAAGGTTACACCTATATATGAAAACAAATATTACATTAGTATATCTATAAATAAATAAATTAAACATTAATATGAACAATACATCAAACGAATATCAATTTTTAATAAAAATGAACAAGTTGGAGTCATACCGGTGACACCGCGCCTCGTATTGAGGTGGGGTTAATTCTTATACATCATAAATGACTAATGTGTCATTTTCCTAAAGTTTCAAAATAATCAGAATATCTTTCCTCACTTTTCAGTTTGTCAGTTGTGTTTTCTTACTAAAATGTCATTTCAAAATGAAAACATGCAATTTGATTCATATATGTCGCATCCTGCGTCAGTTTGATATGATACTGCTTCATACACATCCCAAAAGACTTACAAATCACAGTACTTAATTTTGAAGACAATTAGAGCATGATTTATTGGCTTTTAGTGAGTGGCACGTTTTGAGTTAAAATGTCAATTTTAAACTCATAGTAGAATATTTTAGTCATATCGATCAAACCATTCATTAGATTGAGTAGGGGGGGGGGGTGATTTCTAATTGTCACAAATAAATCATGGATCTTATTCCTATAGTATCAAAATAATACAAATGATTTTTCTCAGTTTTCAGTTTGTTAGTTGTGTTTTTTCACTTGAATTAATGTCAATTTTAAATAACAAGAGACCTTTGGAGTCATACCGGTGAAACTGTGCATCGTTTTGAGGTGGGGTTGATTCTTACATGTCACAAATGATTGATGTACCATTATACTAATGTATCAAAACAACCAAAATGCATTTCCTTAGTTTTCAGTATGTTAGTTGTGTTTCTTGACTAAAATGTCATTTCAAACTTAAAACATGGAATTTGAGTCATACTGGTCACATTGTGCATCGGTTTGATGTGAGACTACTTCATACATGTCACAAAAGAATTAAAAATTGCTTTCCTTAGTTTGGAATACAATTGCAGCATGATTTCTTGGTTTTCAGTGAGTGACACGTTTTGAATCAAAATGTCAATTTTAAACTAATAACATACACTTTGAGTCATACTAGTGATACCATTTGTCATATTGTGGTGGGGTGGACTCCTACACATCACAACTAACTCATTGATTATTTTCCTAAAGTATCAAAACAATCTGAATGCATTTGATCGGTTTTCAGTATGACAGTTGTTTTTTTTCACTTCTATTAATGTCAATTTTAAATAACAAGACATATTTGGAGTCATACTGATGAAATCATGTGTCTTATTGAGGTGGGGTTGGTTTCTACACGTCCCAAATGACTGATGGATCATTTTTCTATTGTACCAAAACAGTCATATTGTCTTTCCTTAGTTTTTAGTATGTTAGTTGTGTTTTTTTAATATAATTTCATTTCAAACCAAAAACATTAAATTTGAGTCACACTAGTCGCATCATGTGTTGTTTTGACATGAGATTTCTTCATACACATCCCAAAGGACTTAAAAATATTTTCTCTTAATTTGGAAGGAAATCAGAGTACGTTTTCATGTTTTTCAGTGAGTGACATGTTTTGAGTTAAAATGTCAATTTTTAACTGATAGAGGACACTTTTAGTCATAATGGTCACACTGTTTGTTGGATTAAGGTGGGGATGATTCCTACACATTAAAACTGACTCATGGATCATTTTCCCAAAGTATCAAATCAAACTTAATGCGTTTACTCAGCTTTTAGTATGTTAGTTGTGTTTTTTCACATGAATAAACGTGTATTTTAAATAATAAGACACAATTGGAGTCATACCAGTGATATCATGCATCATATTGAGGTGGGATTGATTCAAAAATGTCATAAATGACTGATGGATCGTTTTAGTAAAGTATCAAAACAACGGGAATGTATTTCCTTATTTTTCAAAATGTCAGTTGTTTTTTTAGAAAAATATCATTTCAAACAGAAAACATGCAATGTGAGTCATACAGGTCACATCGTGTGTCAGTTTGACATGAGGAAACATCATACACGTCACAAAGGACTTATGAATCACTATCCCTAATTTTTAAGACAATTTAATAACTTTTGGTTGGTTTCATTGATTTACACGTTTTGAGTTAGAATTTTAATTTTACACTGATAGTAGACGCTTTTTGTGATACTGGTCACACTATTCATTGGATTTAGGTGGGGTTGATTCCAACTTGTCACAATTAACTCATGGATAATTTTCCTAAAGTATAAAAACAATACATATTCATTTTCTTGTTTTCCAGTATGCCAGTAGTGTTTTTTCACTTGAACTAATGTTAATTTTAAATAACATGACACATTTGGAGTCACACCAGTGACACCATGCATCAAAATGAGGTGGGATTGATTACTAAACATCACAATTGATGGATGGATCTTTGTACTAAAGTATCAAAACAATCAAAATGCATTTTTTTAGTTTTCAACATGTCAGTTTTGTTTTTTTAATAAAAATTCATTTAAAACTGAAAACATGCAATTTGAGTCATACCGATCGTGTCATGCGTTAGTTTGATGTGGGGCTACTTCATAAAAGTCATGATGGACTTAATAATGACTTTACTTAATTTGGAAGACAATTAGAGTGTGTTTTCTTGTTTTTCAGTGAGTGAAACATTTTTGAGCTAAAATATCAATTTTAAACTAATAGCGGACACTTTTAGTTTTACCGGTCACACGCTAGTCAGATTGAGGTGGGGTTGATTCCTACATGTCACAACTGAATGATCAATCATTTTCATGAAGTATAAAAACTACCCGAATGTGTTTTTGTGGCTTTCAGTATGTCAATTGTGTTTTTTTACTTTAATTAATGTCAATTTTAAATAATAAGACAAATTTGGAGTCATACCGGTGACATTGTGCATAAAATTGAGGTGGGGTTGATTTCTAAACATCAACAATGACTGATGGATCATTTTTCTAAAGTTTCAAAATAATCAGAATGCATTTCTTCAGTTTTCAGTATTTCAGTTGTGTTTTTTCACTAAAATTTTATTTCAAACTGAAAACATAAAATTTGATTCATACCGGTCACATCTTGCACAATTTTGACATGAGACTTCTTTATACACATAAAAAAGGACTTAGAAATTATTTTCCTTAACTTAGAAGACTACCAGAGTGAATTTCCTTGGTTTTCCGTGAGTGTCATGTTTTGAGTTGAAATGTCAATTTTAAACTTATATTGGACACTTTTAGTCATACCAGTCACCCCGTTTTTCATATTGAGGTGGGATAGATTTATGGACATCACAACTAACTTATGAATCATTTTACTAAAGTATGAAAACAATATGAATGTGTTTGATCCGTTTTTAGTATGTCAGTTGTGTTTTTTTACTTGAATTAAGGTCAATTTTAAATACAAGACACACATGGTGTCATACGGGTGACACCGTGCATCAGATTGAGGTGGTTTGATTCCTACACATTTAAAATCATTGATTGATCATTGTATTAAAGTATCAAAACAATTGGAATTCATTTTCTTGGTTTTAAGTATGTCAGTTGTGTTTTTTCACTTAATGAATATCATGTTGATTGGTTTTTAAAAAATAAATTGGTGGTCCTCATTTAGAGGGTATGTGTGTTGTTGATAGACCAAAAAAGATAACGAGTATCTAGAAGGGGTTTCCTCATACCTTGAGTTTTTTGTGACATCTTTGATCCATGTACAGTTGACATGGAATAACATCCTCCTTCTGCAGCATAGCTTTATTCAGCCTAGTGAAGAACCAACTTTCATATATTTAGGACCTCAGAATGAATATAAAACAGTTGGATATTCACTAGGTCAACCAAAGATTAGATTAAGGTATTGTTCCTATTATGTATCAAGATGTAACAACAAACTCAAGGGATGGGGAAACCACTTTTGGATTCTCATTTTCTTTTGTGGTCTATCAAATACACACACACCCTATAAATGAAGACCACCAATTTCTTCTAAAAAACCAATCAACATATAATTCATTTAGTTTGAAAACAAGGACCACCAACGAACATGATTTTCAGCGGGGAATTAACCTCTTACCAATCAAAATATTACCATCAAACAAAGAGAAATATAAGGTTTACAAGATTAATAAAGTCAAAATTATTTGATAAGTTTACAATCTTTATTGTATATTTTTACATTATTCCATCAAGTATGCTACCCATTCGTTTCTAAGAAAGTCTACATCATCATGTGAATATGATTATTTTCGGTAGTCTTAGTAGTACTGAAAAAATATAAATACACAAATGATTAGAAATTATTATAAATGAAATAAAAATTATCTTCAAAAATACATCTTCATGGATGCCGGTTTGTTCATGGAGTATGATCTATTTCATAAATTTAAAAACATAATAACCACAGTCTTTACTGTTTTGTTTTTAGGCACTGTAGAAGCATTGAGAAAAATAATTAGATTTTATATATGTGTTTGGATTGTGAAATCATATTATATATACGCTAATACTTATCCAGTCATAGTGCATGTTATGTTTCTTTTCCTTTTCCCCTTGCCTCATTCCATGATGTACACGATATTCATGCACTACTCTATTATTATAGAATAACCATTAAAAGATAATACAAATTATATAATTGGATTTTTAGTTCTAAAATGTTGTATGTAGTGTTTTAGAAATTAAAAAATTCCATCATTTGTGGTCAGTTTATTGGATATCCATGCATTGAATCCAGAAAATAAATCTTTATAGTATCCAAATTGACCACAATGAGCATATAATGCTGCCTAAGAACACAAAAAAGAATAAGAAATGAAAAAAAAATAAAAATATAGTTTGTATGATTAAATTACAAGGGTTTACCCCTATATCGTTGGTATTAAGATGTGTTTGTCATCCATAATTCTGTTGTGAAACAATTTGAGAAGTCCTACCACTATTTCATCATGTTTTGTGGAAGTTATGTCTTCTTGTTCTGTAGATGTGAAATGAGGACTAAAGAGTCCAAATTTTTGATCATGGGGAAGTCCCTTCAATTGTTTTTCATATATACGCCTATGAAAAATATGAATTGTATTTTATCATAATTATCATAGTATATTATCTTTTGGAAAATAAAACCATGAAAACATACCTCATGTAAACATTTACAACTGATCCGCCTAACCAATCATAGTCAAGGATTTTTGTTTCACTCTTAGAACCAATGAATTATGGATCTTCCCCTCCATACATATTTTCATCAAAATCAATTATGTGATTACAACTATATTTCAACTTCGAATCTAGATGAGCCTTAAATGATAATAAATGTGGATATAGAATGGGGGATTAAGGTTATTTTTGTAGATCATTTTGATTAGTTTGTTGATCCTTAAGATGGTTTTGAACATGTCTTTCATTTCACCCCTTCTATTTTTCTATCTGTAAAAACTTCATTGATTTAGACGTTTTCTCATTTAATGTTTAAGTATTATCTTAAAAATGAAATTGTAAATGAATACCTCATTTTCGACATGATTTTTTACAAGATATGACCAAAATTAAATGAATGTTCCTAGATATTTTTAGACCATATAAATATTTGAATCCTCAATTGGAAGAGGTATATCATTCACTCAGCTCTAGGGCTACAGTAATTGACACTCTCACAATATCTTTCATAATCATTATGTTGTGTAGAGTGTCGTTCTGGATATTGAACATTGTTTCCCTCGCTACAATGCAATGAGTTGGTGTTGATAGATATAAATCACAATCATTTTCACCCTATACGATATCAATACAGTAAAGGTAATAGTGTCTAGTGTCTATCTGATTTACATTTCACAGAAACAATTATTTTAAAATTGACTACTTTAGTTAAGAATTGCTTTTTAGGGGAATGGATCGCCTCAAAACTGGTGGGGGTGGGTCGAGATCTTCAGGCGTGGGTTGTTATTAAGTTTTTTATTCTCTTTTCCTTCTCCCATCAAACTTTCTATCAGATCTCTATTGTATTTTAATTATTCTTGAAACATAGATAATGGTTCTCTCATCTTATTCATTTATTTAGTTTGATCCCCCAATTCATTTTTTCCTCAAAATATGTTCAGGCTGTCATCCCGAAACCCACACATCTGACTCAACCATACTTTTCTGGCTGCTTTAAGGCCACTGAATGTATATCTGCATCCAGTGTGCGTGTTGTTGATTCTTGTGACTATTTTAGATAAAAAATATAAGAAAACAATTCAACATTTTTATATAATAGTGAGTTAAATAAATTTTTTATTATGTCATACGTACACATGTTTACCACACTTTTTTTGTGTTTTCATCTATTATTTTTCCATCTTTAGTTAAACACACCTCCTTTCATAGAACATGGTGTGGGATAGAAGTGGATATGGATTTGGACTCTTCAAGCAGCATATAAACAAAAGAACATAGTTATCGTATTGTTCTATGTCACATAAATATATTATGGTAGATTTAAAATATGTACCAAATTTTTTTCATGTGATGTGTACTGCTTTATGGTAGGGGTACAATGGTTTTGAAACCTGTTGTTTATTTTCAACACTCAATTCCTATTTTATAAATAAAACACTATCAATCAAAATGATGAATACAGGTACCTTCAAACAATGTATTAATGGGACATAATGTACCTTAAAAGACTACTTCACATGATAGACAATAAATGCATCCCACGATGCTTGAGTTATCAGGTGTGCATAAATAAGAAGTGGGTGTGGTTTTATTTTACCTTCAAAATCATTAAGATGATATTTCGTTAAAACTGTTCAAAAACCCTTCTGAATCCTTACATCCACCCTTAAGACATAGTCTTTGTGTGATTCATCTACTATAAATGCACTCTGAAAGAGATGATGAAGTGTAAGTCAAAATATCTTTATTTAATTTTTAGTAAATTAAAAAAATGCTATCATAATATTACTGTAATATCTTCCCACATTAGTGCCTTAATCTCATCCATAACATGGTTCTATAAAGTTACATAAATCGCCACACGTTTCCGAGTGACGATTCTAATGTAACTACTGAACATGGACTTGTTGGGGTTAATATGTTGGCCCTGTTTATTCCATCCAATCTCGTATTTGATGCCTTTCCCTTTAGCCTTAATTATTTTTGCTAATACTATCAA
The DNA here is from genome assembly GCA_963277665.1 of Viscum album. Classification (NCBI taxonomy): domain Eukaryota; kingdom Viridiplantae; phylum Streptophyta; class Magnoliopsida; order Santalales; family Viscaceae; genus Viscum; species Viscum album. The sequence continues at coordinate 1,762,237,090 of OY728135.1, forward strand.
AATATGGTGCTCCTATTTTTTCTGCATCACTAGTGTTTTGTCACCTTTCATTTCATATGTTCACCCATAACCAATATGTTCCTTCATATCTGGAGGGTTTGCATTGACATGTGCAGATGGTGGTTGTAATTATGCACTGAGAGAAGCAATAGGTTGAGAAACCCGTTGTCTGTCTGCACTGCAAGTAGCAGCAGGTTGAGAAACCTGTTGTGCCTTGGGATTGGGAGCATCATTACGTGTAGAAGTCATTATCTGTAAATGTTTTTTAACATTTAATTTAGAAAACATACAAGCAAAAATGAATAGTTTTTAATATAAGGTAATAAGTTGAGAGACCTATTGTTCGTCTACACTGCGAGAAACAACATGTTGAGAAACCTGTTGTGCTTGGGGATTGGGAACATCATCACGTGAAGAATTCAATGGATAGAAAATTGGTTTAAAATTTAATATAGATAACATAAAAGTAGTATTGAATAAGTATTAACATAAAGTAACACGATGTATATTAGAAAAAAATATAACCTGATTATTGAACTATTTTTTAAGGGTAGAAGGGATTTGACCCCTCTATAAACTATCTGAATCCCTTCATTAAGTCTCCTATGACATAAAAAATTCCATCTACACTGGGAATTTTTTGAAATGATTACAACATCCCAAAGAAAGGGTTATCGTCTATTGAAATTTCATCTAAATCTTTAGTGGTTTTGGTCGATAATAGAACATTTTAACAGTTTTTGTTTGCAGGATTTGGAATAAAATACTTTTACTGTCTGTGATTCCATTATAAATGGTTTGTATTTTTACCCTTCCTTACTCAAATCAACTTTCATAAAAACCAACTCATCTATTTTAACATCACTTTTGTTGTCAACCCACTTTCATTGAAAAAGAGGCACTCAGAATGTCATATAATCCAACTCCCATATTTTTTCGATGATACCAAAATATGACATATTAACGTAAATTGGATTTCTATCCTTAGCACTAGAAACATGAATCACTTCAGCCACAAGTGTAACTCCACTATTTTTATGGTATTTTATTCATCCTATTAATTAGTATAGAATGTATGACCATTAATTACATAATCTTTCTAAGACAATACATACACACTTGGTACTCCGACTAGCCATCAAATTCATTCTAAAATTTAGTCTGGATTTTCATTTGACGCCTTAAAAATATGGTCTCGAAACCATCCTATAAACTATTTATTATTTTTATTTGATATCAATTTTCATCCCTTGATGGATTCAAATTCCTAATAATTTTATTTGGGTTTCAACATATTGTTCAACTCCAAAATGTTATTTAATAAAAAAAGTTGGGCCTACTTCTATTCTGTAATATTGATTGTGATGACCTCCTTTCCAGAAATTACTTCACCTGCAAGTCTCCCAGTGTGACGAGATTTCGTTAGACCAATTCCTTTCACAGTGAACAGGTATTCGATACAAAATTCATCGTCTTCCTCAACAATATATCACTTCTCAATACAACCCTATGGCCCACTCAATTTTTGAAATAACCATTCAAAATAATCATATACTGTTCAATGGGGTACATCCATCTATATTGAACAGGGCCACATAGCCAAATCTATTTCACCATGTGAACCATAAAATGAACCATTATATCAAGTAATGTTGATTGGAAAAATATTTCCAATTCACATAATATGATGACAATTTCTCTTTTAATATTCGAAATTTTCATGGGGTCTATAAATTTTCTACATATAAATTTGAAGAATAAATATGGATCCATTAATGTATAATAGACATTTTCAGGGAAAATTAAATGTAAACCTATATAAATTAGCTATTGCATCGAAACATGGAAGTCATTTGATTTCATACATTTTAAATTTAAATCATGCATTGGAACAATGTTATAGATATTTGATGAATACCCCTCTGGAACCTTTACATCACTCAATAAGTTGAAAAACCGATATCTCTCCTACATGGAAAGTGTGTAAGTGGAAGTAAGAAGAAATGCTCATTTTCACCCTTAAGTGGTGCCAAGTCTTCTTGTATTCCCATGTGAACCATGTCAAACCTAGCCTTAATTGCATCCATTATTTTACCAGGTTAATTTAGAAAGGTGCCAATGAATCTATCACATATATTTTTTTTCAACATGAATAACATCAAGAAAATTTCTAATTTACAGACAATTCTAGTGTGGAAATTAAAAAAACTGATTTCTTTTTCCAACCGGTTTGCATATGGTTTTTTGAAAATGGTTTACCAAAAGAAGTGTACACATCTTTAACTTTATCAAAGAGTTCGTCACCTATTAGTGGATATAGTGGTGTACATTCTTCTAAACTTTCATCGAATGATGTTGTCCAAGATCAGTACTTATGTCATTGGGGTAGAAAGCTATGATGTCCTAGAAACATAGTTTTCCATGAATGTTTAATCCTAATTGATCATGTACCTTGTTCGTAGACAGGAGACCCAAAAGTTACATTAATTATAAATCCTAACAAATTTCCATAAGTAGGAATTCCATTTATAATCCTATATAACATCTCCCTTAAAGTGAAATCTTCATTTGTAAAATTATCATACATCGTAACACCTGAATCCCATAATAATTTCAAATTCTCAATCAATGGATCCAAATAAACAGAAATATAAATACCCGGTTGTTTTGGTCCTGATATAAGCATATATAACATGATGTGTTTTTATTTCATGCATAATAGTGGTGGAAGGTTATAATTTACCAATATAACCGACCATGTACTGTGAGTACTACTTTGAAAACCAAAAGGGATTCAATCTATCTATAGATAATGCAAGACAAAGGTTTATCAGCTAGTTTACAGAGTCAGGATACTCATGATGAATTTTATTACACTAAGGACAATCTGCTGAATGTTGTAGTTTTCTATATTTATTTATTATTTCTACGTAACATGTAAATTTCTATACAATCTCCTTATTACCATATATGCTCTTAATCCTTGGAATGATTGGAAAGTACCATGAAACTTTTATAAGACGAGATTCATATTTCTTGTATCGAGAATCCCCACACCTTGTCCATTATCTAAGTGATTTTTGGTCCTTGTGAAATAGTATACAGTCATTCGGGAAAACGTGTATTCTTTCATAGACCATACCCATTGAGCGTAGCATTCTTTGGGCATTGTATGTTTGGACCAGGAGCTCATTATATTTTGGGTGCATGTCATTCAAGAGAGAAAGTAATTCTATAAAATTAGTGTCACTCCATCTGTTTCCTACTTTCAATTTATACAGCTTTAGTACAATTGACAATTCTGTATATTTAGTGCAACCATCATACAATGGATTCTTTTCACAACTCTTTAACTGCTCAAAAATTTTTGGGAAATCAAAATGTTCATCTTCAACATTCCTTGTAATTTCCTTAATATGAGCTTCATCATCCGGAACATCTATAATCACATCTTGGATATTTTCTTCTTCATTTTCCATGCCTATAATCATAAAAATTGATCCATAAAAACAATTTTATCCCATTCTCTAGCTACATTCCCTTTTTCCCATGTTTATTCCAACATTTTAACATCAATATATTCCGTGATAGATCAATTGTTCTTACAAATGATCTGAGATAACTTGTCTTGAATTACAATAGCGTAAACATGGAGAAAGGATTTTAGAAGGACAATATGCATGATACTTTTCAAATTTTATGAACTCTTTCACCCTATATTTATATTCTTTTTTCAGACGATTGGAATCCATCCATTATTTATTCAAATGCATCTTATTTGATTCAAGTGATATTAATATTTTAAAAAATAAATACACAAAATGTTGATATTAAAATCAAAAATGGTTAAAAAAGTTATAGACTTTAAATATCATTTGAAAACTATTAATAAAATCACAATTTAATTCCCATTAAAAAACCCCCAATTTACACAAATTCCTCTTTAAAATAACAAAAAAAAAATTAAAATATACCAATTACTTCCATAAATCCTTTATCAAATTCCAAATTTATTTCATAAACTAATTTAATGAAATTTAAAACAAAAAGGGTATCTTGAACACATATAATTTTTTAAGAAACATTCAAAAACACTTGAATCATCCAAAAAGTAAACCCCTAACAAAATCACTAGATGTCATTGTCACTTACCATTGTCTAGATATTTAAAATCATTGATGGAAGCATGCATTTTATGTCTCATGAAACCCCCTATCTAGCTCTGATCACAAGTTTTCAGTGTTCGACCCATCAAACTTAAGGACTAGCCAAGCCATCACGGGTTGGTGCACTCCTATTTCAATTTTCTGACCCCCCACTGGATACTCAAAATCATTTTCATATCAAAAATTATGATTACATATTAACACCATCAGACTCACCCATGAACATATAAACTTCATAACTTATTCACATGTATTATTATGAGTAGAGCTTAACACAATCACACTCACCGTTTTTTTGAAACTATAGACTTACTAACCTATTCCCATAACATTTATATATCATGATATATAATCTCTTACCCAATTAATTGGTGGAATATATAGTTACTACCCATCTCATAATACATAATTTTTTTCCACTTGAAAATTAAACATTCATTATCTCATAAAGAACCCATATAAATAACCAATATGAGAGGTATCCTATTATTTCTTGAGCAACCACCCATTGGATAGTCTGACCGTCACTTCCCTACCCTTCCAAATCAGGAACATATAACCTCTTATTTTCATCAGAAGTAATATCTTCACTCATATAAATCAATCTCAACAAATATATTTCCACGTGTTTTTTTTCTGGATTACCTTCCACTAACAAGGCCCTTATATTTACTTCCTCACAATATGTCTGTCCAGATTTAAATAAAACAACTCCTAGGTTTTAGCAAAGAACTATTTTTATTAAAAGATCCTTTAAATTATCATTATTGACTGGATCATGAGAAAATAATACTAGGTATTAGAAATAATATGTATAATCCGTCATTAACCACTCACCCTGATGAAGGATCATGATATCAATGGACTTATCCACTTTCAGTTCCTTGGGATAGTGACATTTAATAGATGTTGTTGGGAAAAATTCCAAAACCATGGACTGATGCAGTTGATAGTGAACCATAAACTCCCACCACTCTCAGTTAGGTCCCTCAAATAAAAAACTAATGTCATTTAATCTTTAATCCATAGAAGTTTCCATTGAATTTATATCTCCCTCAATTCTCTACATCCACTTCATTTCTTCAAGATAACCTTTATAATTGTGGAAAGAAGGTGGTCAATGATTCAAAAAGACTTGGATGGGGTCTAGTGCATAGATTATTGTGGCTCCATCACTTTATCTTGATTTTGTGTGGAGTAAAAACGTAGGGAATCCACTTCAAATAAATGAGATAAATTTCCACGAATATCTGCTCAATGAACAAACCTTCCACTATTCTTTAAAGACTCTATGGGAGGTACACTCTAAATAATATAAAATATGAACTTGATCAATTCACATTTCAGAAACTAAACCATATAACCTCGCTATAAACCAAATACAATCCAAAATATAACTAAACCAAGAGAAAAAAAATATAGAAACCCTTTTTCAATAGCTTAAACATTTTTAAAATAGTCTACAAATGTAAACCATTTAATCTTGTTTTGAAAATATTAGACTCTTCATGAAAACAAGGGTCCCACTTAAATTACTTTAAATCCCCTTTTTTTAAAAATACTCTCTAATTATCATCTTAAAACCATTTGATTTTGGAATGAAAATATCATGTTAATATCATTTTATAAATAACCCAAAATACTTGTCTTCTGAATGAGAAACTTTTTAGAAAATCCTAATTTATATAAAAAACACTATATAATTTTTTTTCTTTATTACAGAAAAACAATTTTATAAAAAAATGTTTACATTTAAAACATGATAATGGGTGCAGGACTATAAAATATTGTTATTGGTATAAAGATATTAGGTTTCCCATGGATGACTGGTTGACTTGTTAGAGGGGATAATGGGTGAAGTGATATGAAAAGATGAATCTGATATGGAATGATGATGAGTGTTCGGATATGGTATGAATTATCAATGTTTATTGGACATGTAAAGAGGTAGATATCCATGATTCATAAATTGGTGACCCCAAGATGATGGTACGAGTCAGGATTTGATGATTATTGTGGTGATGGTTTGAGTTGGGGTGAGATGTATATTGTGTTAATGGTAAGAGATAGAAAATTTTACGTTAAAACTAAACCCACGATGGTTTTAAAACAAATTTCCAAAGGAATCAGTTTTCAAGGATTTCATTTTATAAAATAAATCATTTCCCTTTATGAAACATTAACTCTCACACACAAACATTGTTAAAGAATAAGGGAAATAATTAAAAAATTATAATCCCAAAATATTTATAAAAAATTAATAACCATATAAATCATTTCTCACCCCCATAATGCTCGCTTGTAAAACAGCAATGTAAGCACCCAAAAGAAAGTGAAAACTCAAATTTAAAAAATTATAAATAAGCATAACATATATTGCAACCCATGAGGTAACACATGAGGAAGTAATGGTGTAATTTTCTTTTTGACATGCAAAGGTTGAACATATTATCGATAGGTAATTAACAACATAAATAGACTCTTAAAACACTATTGCACAAACTCATTATAGAAAATTCTCATAGCTAGGTGTTACATAAAACTAGGTGTTACTATTTATGTTATTACACTCAACTAAAAAGGAAACATATTCAAACATTCACTTTGTAGCCTAGTTTTCCTCATGTCACAACTAAAAATAGGTGGTTACCATCAATATAATTCCATCATATGAATAGAACACCACCCCAAGGCATGACACATTACCATAAAATAAATAACCAACCTCTAATACACCCCTCCAATAATAATCCCTAACCCAAACATATAAAAATGAACCCTAATTCATATATCCAAGCATATACTCTTAAGAATAAACAATGGGACACCACCCTATGTCAAGACACATTACCATCAAATAAACAACCAACCTCTAATACACCCCCTCTAATCCTAATACCTATCCCAAACATATAAAAATTAATCATAATTCGCATTCAAAATCATACACCCTTAAGAATAATGTATGGTTGATTAAAGAATAAACTAGGTTGTAAAGAATCTCCAAATAAATAGAATCTCATGAAGTGTCAACTTGTCCTTATCTTTTAAAAAAACACATGGAATGACATTCTAATTTACCATTTACAAAAATCAACTCAATCTACACTTTAGAATATTTTTTATCAAACCACTTTTGAACAAACAAATGGGAACTCACTCTTCCCTTTAAATAATATTGGAAAACATTCAATGAACCTAGTGAGATTCAAAAAAAATTCATATGGGATAAAACCCCTATTAAACCCAAAAAACCCTTCCTTATTATCATAAAATCTTAAAACCCCCAAAAAATTGGATTTAGAAATCAACAATTGTTGTAAAAAGGTTTCAAATACAAAAAAAGGTTTATAATTTCCATTTAAAAATAAAAACACACAAGAAAAATATTATTAAAAACATCAAAACACCCAAAAAATTGATTGAATGTCACTTAATACAATAATACTTTTCAAACCTCAGACTAGTTCACTCCATTACATTTAAAACAGAAATAATTCATTAAAATCATTGTATGAATTTTCAAAAATACATGGAATAGAATATCATTCCATCATGATGGATAAAATCACATTAAAGCACCTCAAACCCTCAGGGGGCCCCACCTATAAAAATTATTTAAATGAAAACCCATTTTAAAACCAATATCCATTTAAAGGTATTTAGTATATTGAGAAAATAAAGAAACACCTACCTTGACTCCAAGAAGTTCATGTACGATGTTTTATCCTATGACTTTGAACACTTCCACAATCCAATACATACCCTCTAAAACCCGTACACAAATAAATCTCTATGATTTGGACAAGACCCAACCCAAAAATTGTCCCTCACAGTGATTATAGTTCTTAGGAAAGAGATACATCAGTGGAAAGAGAATGAATAAAGAAGATAAAGAAGTTTATAAGGACTTACCAAGACAAAAACCACTTGAATCTAAGGTAGAAGACAACAAAAAGTAAGAATACGAAGGGAGAGATCCCCCCTTAGAGGGGACTACATTATTTGAACAAGATGGGAGAGAAATGAGGGATGTATTACTTAATTTTATATGGAAAAAGTGTAATTTATACTTTTTAAAGAATATAGGTAGGATTCATGGTCAAGTAACATGGTCTTAAAAACCATTGTATTAACAATAACATGCAAAAATCCACTCTTATGGGTTGGATTGGGACCCTGAATGGTTGGAGAAACCATTCTTAAATCATTCCAAATGGAGATAAAATTTTATAGAATAAATTCACACACTTTTCACATGGTTTACCTAACCATGTGGAAGTCATGCGCTATAAGATAGACTCACAAAAATTTCTACGTTGTTTCTCCTAGTATCCACATGGTTTAGACTAAATTGTGCAAAACCCATACAGAATAGTCATGTACATAAGCCTCACAGTTTCTTCTAATAAAATAAAAATCCAATAAACTGAAAGATTAATGGACATCCTACTGGAGAGTCATGGAAGAGGAGATCCACTAGTGGAGGAGTCTACGGAGAATCTCGGTTCACGATGGAGGAGATCCACACGACGAATATTGGTTTGTGGCAGTGGATGAATCGGCAGTTGAGGAGGAGAGGAGGTAGGAGAGGAGGGAGGATAGGCGGAGAGGAGGAGGTGGTAGCAACAGTGACAAGGATCGACTTGTCTGAGAGCATGAGGTTGTGAGGACGGAGAAAAAAGTTAGGGTTAATTTTTATAACCCAATGACACTTTTATCTATGATATATAAAAATAACCGATAAAAGTATGTTTTATCATCACTAAAATTGAAATCCCTGATAAAGGCCCATCTTTTTCAGCACTACAAAAGTACTGAAAAAAGTATGTTTTATCAGCTCTACAGTTTAAAATGCTGATAAAACATGCCTTTATCAGATAATTTTAGCACTGATAAAGGCCAATCATTATCGGCGGAAAAAACTATTGATAAATTGATGTTTTATCATCATTTTTTAATTACCGCTGATAAAACATACATTTTATTGATAATTATAAAATTATAACCAATATTTTTATTAAATTTATAATTTTTAAAAAATATATAATAGATATATTTATTATAATTTAATAATTAAAATTATAATCAAATATATATATATATATATATTTATGATGTGTGTGTATAAATTTTAATCAATATCTATATAATTTTATAATTTAAATTATAATTAAATATATATAAACACATTTATTGTTTATTTAAATAATTTTAGCTTGATTTTATGTTTTTATGAGAAGATAAATATTCATATATATATAAAATGAATGAATACACAAAGTATATATAGTTTTATAGTATAAATGGACAATATTATAGTAAATAATGAACATGTTTTCATGAGATGAACGTACACATCAATTGACACATTAATTTGGAAAAATAAATTTATGTAGATATATATATATATTTAATAATTATTTGTATATATATATATATATTAAAAAGTATTTATATATAATATTTTAAACATAGAGTATAATAGATATATAATAAAGATATAACTAAAACTCATAAACATAAATATAAGATAAACATAATAAAAATAATAAACAAGAATTTTTTTATTTAATATATACATATAAATATTATTTTTGAATATAATTAAAATATTTTTACATCAATTAAGTATATTTTCTATAAAAAACTTTTTTCAGTGCTATTATTAGTGCTGATAAAGTCTCCTTTTTATCATCGCTTTTTGTTAGTATTGATAAAGGGTGGAATTTATCAGCACTGATAAAGGGTATATTTATTAGCACTTTTTTCTAGCACTGATAAAATACCCCCATTTATCAGCACTTTTTGATTAGTGCTAATAAAACTTGAGTGATTCCCTTGCTCGCATTTTTTTAGTGCCTTCACCAATATTTAGGGATATTTTATATTCTTAGAGTTAACCTTATGGTATTAATAATTTTTTTCATCCTTGTTTACAAATTTTAACTTAATCTTTCCCTAATACCACTTGTGGAGACTTATACTACTCATATATATATATATATATCTTACATCTTAATAGAAAATTATTCATCACATAATATAAAAATATATACCACAATCATTTAGGTATAGTGTAATGATCCATTCTTTTCCAATCTGTTACATTGTGAGTTTTTTTTGTTATGGGAGTGTTTGGAGGAATCATAGAAGGTGTTTCGAGTAGTTTTGTTACTAAATAATGGAATAAGGGGGATTACACATCGTGTAACCCGATTACATGACGTGAAAGTTGATTTCATGGCTTGTCTTGGATTTTCATGTCAAGTTGACATTTTACATGGAGGGAAAAAGAGTTTCACGACATATAATATTTGTGGGTTATAAAAATAAAATAAAATGAAGAGGTGATTCATTTTTCAGAAAAAACAGAACCCTAATTATTACACGACGTGAAGGGGGGATTCACGTCATGTAACACCTCAAACCTTTTTAAAAAAAAATTATTTTCATTCGAGATTTTATTCTATCAGAAATTTTCCTTCTTCCATTCATTCTCGAAGAATCCTAGACATATCGAGGAGTACTTTTATCCCCACTCTTTCCTCCATGATTTATCAATTTCGATGTTTTTTTGTTGGAGATCTATGGTCTATCTCTGGTGAGTTTTCTCCTCTTTCTCATTTTTTACTCCTGTTCTTTCCCTGGGATTCACTATCATGGTTTTGGTCATCATGATTTGGATGTTTGGGGAGAGTTTTGATAATCTTCTGATATAGAATAGGTTGATCCATGTTTCCAAAGCCTCAGTTATTGATTGAAAGCATTCTTCTTTTCCCTACAGTGCCCGAATGAGTTGAAAACCATATTTAAGGCAGGATTCCTTCATCTATCATAATTGTGAAACATGTGGGGGGGGGAGGGGTTCTATTGCAGACCTATAGATTTTGGTTTTTCCAAATTAACCAAATATAGTAATTGGTTAAAACAATTAGACAAAAGGGGTAGAGTTGTTCGTTCACATGATTTTTATGGCCTTGGTATTGATTGTGATGTTGTGTCTTTAGGGGCTAAATGCCTAGATGAAAATGGTGGTAGTTGGTGGATTTGTTTACGATGGTTATACATGTTGTGTTTCTTATTTAGTTTTGGTTTTTTTGTATCACCCAAAAAAGAAAATTTATTAATCACATATATTAGGCTAACGAATGAATTGCCCAGGATCATACTTCTTCTATGATAACCCCCGAATAACAAGTGGAATTAAATAAGGGATACCTTGCTAAATCTGGAATCATGTTTAGCCTCAACACTTGTGGTGGTGTTTTGTGTGTGGGGTGTTTGGTTGTGTATGGAGGGATGGTTCACAAGGTGAAATGTAATCTCAGGTTTATAGATTAATGGATTGTTGAATGGATGAGTAGTGTTGTGCAGTGGGGCTGTGATTGAGTTGTACTATGTTTTTTTTGTTATTGATGAGAGTTGGGGACTTTTTTCGTTAGTATGGGTAATTTTCTTGGGGTTTCTCCATGTTTTATGTTTTCTATGTTTCTTGTTATGTATTTCACTTGGTAGTTTCTCAGATAGTATTGGAATAAATGAATGGATAATTGGTAAATAATGATTGGAACTATCTTGGGTTGGTTTGGTTAATGGAATTAATAAATGAATTGTGAATAAATAATGGTAGTGTTTAACTAAATTAGTTAGAAATATGAATTGGGTTATGACCTGATGTGTGGTGTTGTGAATTTAAAGGTGGCATCAAAGTTGGCAGTTTTGTGATCCACTTTTCTACTTGAGAACCCATTGGATGGGCTTGAGTTTTGGTATTATATTAATATATACAGGCATTTTCCTTGTGATTTTCTGTACACACCCCACCATATTTGAGAACTATGTTATGAACACCCTCATCGTCATGGGGGACGATATCTTTCCAAAACATTACAGTCTGAGGAGGGATGGTTGGACACCTGATCATCCCTACTCCCTCTTCCTGGTGGTGGTATCCCAAAATTCTTCTGGTAGTTTGTAGTTTTTGGGGCCTAGGTGTGCGCATTCAATTTTTGTTTTCCCAGGATTCTTTGGTATGAGATGAGATGTGGCTCGTGGCCCAGGTGACAGGACGATATTTGGTTTGTGACCAAGGTTTCTGTAGGCATGATGAGATATGTCTCATGGCCCAGGTGATGGGACAATATGTGGTTCATGTCTCAGGTGTCTCTGATCGGGATGAGATGTGGCTCATGGACCAGGTGACAGGGCGAGATGTGGTGTGTGTGGCCCAAGTGTGTAAGGTAGGGTTATGAAGTGATTCATTTGGAAGGGGTTGGAGTGTGAGGATGTTTTTTATTGGGAAATACTGGCTAATTAGTAGGAAGTGGTGTAGGGTACCCTATCATCAATGTGAATTATATTACATTACTTGAATTACACTATTTTGTGAGCATGCCTTGGTAAGGTTTTGATAGTTTGTATACCTTTTAAATGTTGTTTGGTTCTACTATTTTCTCATACGGGAATTAGTATGCTTCTTCCACATGTTCATGAGAGACTTCGTTTTTACTACTTAGTATACTTGTATTCTCACCCAACTTATATATAACTATTTTATGGCTTCCAAGACGACCTCACAGACTGTGCTTGACCTTACTAGCTTGAGCCTTGAATGTTTTCATGTCACTGCCTATCTTTTCTTTTGGTATTTACTTTGGAGGCCCTTTTTTGCATGAGTTATATTTTAATAATTCATGTGAGATTGTTTTTGTATTTATTTTATATATGTACTAGAGTGACATTCTGTATGATCCATCATATCTCCCGATCTTGTTTTAAATTTTTTTTAAATGCCTTCCAAATTTTGTGATCTCTATACCTTTAGTGCTAGTAAAAAACCCGAGGACTACTATAGGTGGGACTTGGGGGGTCAATATCTACCTTACATTATTTCCAACCTGGGAGGGGGTCATGACAGAATAATATTAGTGGGAGGTTGTGTTTGAGGGATAGGATGAAGTTTGAGGTTAGGTACAATGAGTATTGCATGGGTTGGTAGGGAAATAGTTACAGGTGATCTTGGTGCAAGACATAAGTCAGAGAAGACTGGCTAGGGAACGATATTTTATGGCCCCATGATTCGATGCAAGGACTATGATCCTACCGAATGACTAAGTGAGGCTACAACATTTGTAGGGTAGAGACTTAGAAATGGTACATGCATCATATTGACTTGTGTTATTATTTGAATTGATCTGTTTTGAAAATGATAAAATGTATAGGACAAAAGGAATGAATTAAATATTAATATTAATAAAATTCCATACTACTTTGGCTTAGGTACACTTTTTTTAATTTTCAGATTTGGCTCTCAATCATCGTCCATGTGTGGCTTAGGTAGTGGAGGCTTGGATGTTTGATCTGGTTGATCAACGGAGGGTCGATCAAGTTGAGGAGGATGACTAGTTGTAGAAGATGTTTCTTTCTTTAAAAAAAATGCATTTGGAAAGTACAAGGGAAGTGTTTTGGACATGGAGAAAAAAATCTAGATTTATTATATTGAAATCAACTTTAGTTTGATCTATCCCCTAACCATGTATTGGTTTCCTTTGGCAGTTAGTCAAATGATAGGAGCTATGCGTTAGTGGTGGACACTTTATCTGGGAAAGAGGAAGGAACCTCACATTTCTTGGATTGAGATTGAGAAGGAATTCCAAGAACCGTTCCTTTCATCGACCATGAAAAATGAGAAGAGGAAGGAGCTAATCTCCCATCAATAGGGGAGTATGTTAGTATGGGAGATTTTGATCAAGTCTAATGACCTCCATTTTTCACTATATCTCTTTCTGGATGAGGATTCTCATGCGAGATGTATCGAGGAGGTTCTCGATCCTTTATTCCAGTATTTTTTTACATCCATTATGATGCCGATGTATCTAGAGGGTTAGAAGAATTAAGAACTGATTGATAGGATTCACTCATAATGAGGTATACAATGATAAGGGATCCAGTATAGTTTTTTGAGAGGCCGTGGTTTTAGTATAAGATCTTAGGAACAAGGGACTTCAAGATTTCGATCACTAGGGAGTCAACCTCTGATGTTTTCCTTCTATCCTTTTGGTGTAAATGGTTCACGTTCCATATTTGTGGGGTTGAGACTAAGGTGTTTATTATATAGAGTCCACAACCATCCTCAGATTCAGTTCCCAATGGCTTCTTGAGCTCAGTTTTTTGGAGAAGTAAATGCTCAACACAAGCCACACTTGTAGTTGCTGGTGAGATAGTTTAACCAGTAGGGACAATGGGATTTTTCTATATCTAGGGAGGTTGGGGTCGGTATATGATTACCTCATGATTTCCCTCATTCTAAAGGACCACAACACAAGTGTGGCTATAGAGGAAATTATTTATTAGAGATGTAGAGGATCTTGGCATGGTTAGTTTCACGCCCTAGAGAAAACAGTTCCTCCAAGACAAGAGATTTCTAGAGTTACTATTAGCTTATTTAGTACTCTTGATTATTATTTTTTGATTCAGTAGATTCATGATTCTTCTTTCACCTACTCTATCCCATTATATAGGGTTAGACATAGAGAGTCTTATCGTTCCCTTGGTGTTGAGTATGCTAATTGGAGGCCTGACCAACTTGTTTGATTTATGATGGGGATGTAGACTAATGATGAGACCACATCATTACCATGGGGATCATTTCTTGATGCATATGTAACCATATGATTTCATTCTTGGAATCGACTGGTTGTATTTCATGCATTCTGTTGTTGACTGTTTTCGGAGAATAGCCATGTTTTCATATGTGTATGACTAGTATGTGATTTTCATTGGCGAGTGGGGTTTATAGGTGGGAAGTTGGAATGTGGAGACACTTATCGATTTTTGGATGATTTCTAGTATCATTAGTATAATTTGAGCTGGTAGGAATTATGATGGTTTTGGGGAGTTCCTGGATGTTTTTGCTGATGAGGTTTTGGTGCTACCCACTCAATGTAATGTTGAGTTTGGGATAGACATACAAGACGATTCTTCTCTAATTTCAATGGATCCTTATCGTATATCCACTTCATATTTCTGAGAGTTGAGGATTCAAATAGATGGTCTGATAAATAATGTATTCATCTATCCCAATTTGTCATTATGGTGTGCTCCGGTGTTGTTTGCAAAGAAGGGGGATCATGGAATGAGGTTGTGCATATGCTATAGGAGGCTGGATAAAGTGATAGTTAAGAAACATTACCCTCTTCTAAGGATAGATGATATTTTCAACCAACTAAGAGGAGAATGCTAGTTTTTGAAGATTGATCTACGGTTTTATTATCACCATTTGAGGCTGAAGGAGGGAGATATCCTAAATATGGCTTTTAGATACAGGTATGGGCACTTTGAATTCATAGTCATATTTTTTGGTGTTACGAACACACCATCCATGATTATGGGTCTTATGAACTATGTATTTCATGAGTTCCCTGACCAGTTCATCATCGTATTCATTGATAATATGCTGATATACTCGAAGTCATAGGAAGAGAATTCTCAGAATCTCAGAACTATCTTACAGGTTCTTTGATGCCACCTACTCTACACAAATTTTACTAAGTGTAAGTTCTAGACATGATAAGTACATTTACTTGGGCATGTGGTGTTTCAGAAGGGTGTTCCAATTGACACATCAAAGGTTTAAGTTGTTTTTTCTTCGGAATCACTGAAGATTATGGTAGAAGTTTGTAGTTTTCTTGGTCTCACGTGCTCTTATCAGAGTTTTTTACCCAATTTCTCTTGATTTTCAGCTATGTTGACATATTTGAATAGAAAGGACCAAGATTTTGTGTGGATTGAATTGTGTTAGGAAGAATTCAATTACTTTAATCAGAAGTTGGTTAGTGCTCCAATTTCTAGAGGAAAGGGTTATGTTTGGGGTGTTTTGTGATGCTTCCCGTATGGGTTTGGGATGCATATTGATGCAGAAACAATTAGTGCTCTCTTATGGGTCATGGAAGTAACATCCCATGAGTATAAAGATGACACCCACGATCTGATGTTTGTAGTAGTTGTGTTCACACTGAAGTTATAGAGACATTACCTCATTAGGGAGTGCTTTTTAGTCTTCACGAATCACAAGATCTTGAGGTAAATATTTTAAAATCTCCATCTCAATATGTGATAATAGAAGTGGATAGAGTTTCTTCAAGACTATGATTTCTAGATATCCTACACCTCAGTAAAAGGAAATTTCATGGATAATTCTTTGAGCAAGAAGACACAAAAGGAGGTATTTCTGGAGTCTATGGATTCTTTGAGAGAAATGGAGGATTTGGAAGCCTTATAATTAGATACAAGAGTGGAAGGTTGTAGAGGTTGTTTGTTTTAGATGATGATGCAGTCTTCTATGATGTAGCAGGTGGAGGAGTCTAAGTGGGGAGAATCATAGGTGGAGGTGTTGTATAATTATTTTGGCCATGGTGATTCTCTAGAAGGACGTTCAAAGGATGGTCAACATCGGGTGTTGTTTCAAGGGAAGTTTTTTGTTTCGATGGTGGTGCATGAGAGATTCCTCCATGAGTTTCGAAGATCACCTTTAGCAGTACAAAAAGGGGGTTCTAAGATGTATCGTGGATTGAAGATATAGTTTTGGTTGCCCATGTGGAAATGGATAGTGGAGGAGTTTGTGGCAAAGTGCTTAGTTTTTTAGTAGGTGAAGGCTAAACACCATGTTCGTGTGGTTTTTTACAGCCCTTGGGTGTCCCCGAGTGGAAGTGAGATAAAATATCAATGGTTTTCTTAATGGTGTTACCCAGGGTTCAGAAAGGCTATGATTCTATTTTGGTTATAGTAGATCAATTGATAAAATCGTCCCATTTATTATCAATTAAGGAGTATGGTGCATTGGTTTCCTTGGCTAGGAGGCACATTGATTAATTGGTGTGGTTTCATGGAGTTCCAATGTCCATTGTCTCATATCGGGTCATGTGGTTTACCTTACATGTTTTGAGGGAATTGGAGTTTTCTTTAGACACCCAGTTATGCCTAAAAACTAATTTCCACCCTCAAATATATGGGAAGAAAGATCAAACTATCTAGATGTTGGAGGATATTCCAGGGGCATGCATCTTGTACTTTGGAGGATATTGTGTACAAAAAATCCCCTTTGTAGAGTTCACTTATAATAATTTGTATTCCTATTTTATTTTCATGGATCCATTTGATGCATTGTATGGGGAATCATTTCGTTCTTCACTTTTTTCTAGATGGAGGTTGTGGGGGCATCTTTTCATGATCCGGACATGGTGTACAACACATCCAAGAAGTTTCAGCATATTCACATTGAGATAAAAATAGTAGAAGACCAGAGGAAGTCTTATTCCAATCAAAGAAGGAGACCCTTGGAGTTCGAGGTTAGGGCCACATGTTTATGATGATTTCGCCTCGACATGGGCAGTGGGTTAAGATTTCTCACTTGTACATCAGGCCCTCCAATATATTTGAGAGAGTTGGAAAATGGTGTATCATTTGGAACTTCCACAACAGTTGGAGAGGATCCATGATGTCTATCATGTATCACATATTTTTTTATATCTTCATGATATCTCACATGTCATTGTATGGGGAGAGTTTGATATCGAGGAAGACCCAATATTCATGGAGAAGTAGTGGGGATCCAAGATCCTCTGGAAAAGGTGTCGCATGGGCGTACCATTCCTTTGGTTCATGTGTTGTAGAGGCATGGTGGATATGAGGGGAGTAATTGGGAGTGAGAAGCAAAGATGTTTGAATAGTAACCAGTGTTGTTTTGAGTCTTTTTTTGATCTGTATTTAATTGAGATATGATGCATGAACCTTTTTTATTATGAGACGAGTATCTTCCTTATTTCATAATATGTGATAATTTCATGACACATGAAGAGGAGGGGTAACTTATTCCTAATCAATATTCATTAATTAAGATGTGATTAAACCCATGCAGGCATGTCAGTGCCACCCAGAGAAGATATAATATTGACATGGAGGATGTAATTCCCTAGTTCGCATGTTCTTACTATGTGATTTTGTGTCTATGTGGCATGTATTGTTGGTTTTTAGGTTAATAGATGTCAGAGGAGGTGTTCTTGGATGTGGGAGTTTCCACTCCAGATTTCGAACAACATTGGGTTGTTTATCATTGAACGTTAATGTGTTTAGTTGTTGGTGATGTTTCTAGTGTAACAAGATATTTTAGGGGTATCTCATGGGGTAGTTGTTCGGAAACCTCTTTCTTCCGGGAATGGTTTTGGATTATAGAGGTAATGGATCATTTGAGATATATCTAATGTGACGGTCCATGCCTTCCCGGTCTGTTACTTTGTGTGTGTTTTGGTTTTTGGGGTGTTTGGAGGAGGATCAGAAGGGGTCTGGAGAAGTTCGGTTACTAAAGAATGGAAGAAAGAGGATTAAACATCGTGTAAACTGATTACACAATGTGAAATTTGGTTTTGCGGATTTTCTTGATGTTTTCACATCCTTGAGATATTTTACACCACATGAAGAAGAGTTTCAAAACGTGTAATATTTCGGGGTTAGAAAAATAAAATAAAATAAAGAGGTGATATGTTTTTTTGGTGAAAATATAATCTCAGGTATTACATGACTTTAAATTTTATTAAACATCACATAATACCGTAACCCAATTTTTTTAAATTAGTTATTGATTATATTTCATTCTTTCAGCCATTTCCTACCCTTAATCTCATTCCAAACGAACCCTAGACGCCTGGAGGAGTCCTTTGAGCCCCAATCCTCCGTCCTTGATCTATCAATCCCAATGGTTGTTTGTTTGTGATCCATGATTGTTCCATGGTGATTTTCCTCCTCTTTATCATCCATTTCCTATTGTTATTTCCCTAGGATTCACTATCATGGTATGGTTTGGACGGAGTTGGATGTTTGGGAAGCATTTTTATAATCTTCTAGAGTAGAAAAGTTTGATCTCTATTTCTAGTGGTGTAGTTGTCCCTTGAAGGCATTCTTATTCACCCTAAAGTGCATGAATGAGTTGAAAATATTCTTCAATTTAGGATTCCATCATCCCTCTAAATTGTGAAACATGTGGGAGGGGTTTTCTCTTCTCCACATGTAGATTTTGGTTATTAAAAATTAACCAATGATAATAATTAGTTAAATGAAATTGGAAAAAATTGATTTTAGGGGATTTTTCACATGTTTTTTATGGACTTGAAAATTATTTTGATGTTATGTTTTTATGAGATAAATGTCTCGCTGAAAATAGTATCCGTTAGAATATTTTTTTGCAATGGTTATACCTATTGTGTTGCTTCATTTGTTGAAGATGTTGTGGTATCACACAAAAAGGAAATTGATTAATCAAATATATTCAACTAATGAATGAATTTCCAAGGATCATACTTATTCTATGATAACCCTTGAATTAACAATTGTATTTAAATAAATAATTCCTTGTTAAATATAGAATAGTGTTTCACCATGAAAATTAATGTGGTGTGTTGTGTGAGGGTTGTTTGGTTATGTATGGTGGGATGGTTCGAAAGTTGAGATGGAATATTAGGTTAAGGGATTGATTGATTGTTTAATGGATGAGTAGTGTTGTGTAGTGTGGATATGATAGGGTTGTGTTATGTTGTGTTATTAGATTTGGGTGAGAGTTGGGGTCTTATTTTGGTTGGTATGAGTAAATCTAATGGGGTTTCTCCATATTTGAAATTTTTGTGTCGCTTGTCATGTGCTACACTTGATAGCTTCTGAGATCTAATGGAATAAATGAATGGATAATTAATTAATAATGTTTAGAACTATATTGTGTCTATTTATTAAATGTAATGAATAAATGAATTTTGAATGAATAATGTTAATTGTTACATATTTTTTTTTGAAATATGAATTTGGTTGTGGCATGATGTTTTTTGTTGTTCATTTAGATGAGGCAAAAAAGTTTTAGTGTTATGAGCAAGTTGTTTATTTAAGAACACATAGGTTGGGTTTGAGTATTGGTATTATATATATATATATATATGTATGTTTGTATTTTACATGTGATTTTCTATAAAAACCCCTACCTAGTTGAGAAATATGTTTTGAACACCCCCATCATCACGAGGGAGAGTGATTTTCCCAAACATCATGATGGGAGTATGGATGGATGGTTACCTTCTCTTCCATCCCCCCTCTTCCATGTGGTGTTAGCCTATGATTCATCAAGTAAGTTGTGGTTTGTGGGGCATAGGTGTGTATGTCAAGTTGTGATTTCCCAGGTGTCTTTGGGATGAGATGATACATGGATCATTTTCCAAGTGACGGGACAATATGTGGTTCATGAACTAGGTGTCTACGGGCTTGATGATATGTGGATTATGGCCTAGGTGATGGGATGAGATGTGGTTTGTGGCCGAGGTGTCTATGGGCATGATGAGATGTGGCCCGTGGCCTAACTGATTGGGTGAGATGTGGTGTGTCAGGCTATGGTGTGTGTGGTAGGGTTGTGACGTGGTTCTTTGGGAAGGGGTAGGAGGGTGAGGATATTTTACATTAGGAAAGACCAGTTAATCAGTGGGAAGTGGTGTAGGGTACCCTGTCATAGATGTGCATTATATTACATTATTTGAGTTGAGTTATTTAGAGAGGGTGCCTTGGGTAGGTTGGGATGGTTAGTATACCTATTAAGCTCAATTTGGTTCTACTATTATCTCAGAGGGTCCTTAGTATGTTTCTTCACATGTGTAGGATAGACTTTGGTTTTCCTACTGAGAATACATGTATTCTCACCCTAATTATATAAACATGTTTTCTAGTTTCATGGAGGACTTTGCAGAACATACTGGACCTTACTATCTTGGACCATGATAGTTTCAGCATCGATGCCTAGCTTTGTTTTTGGTACTTACTTTAAAGAAGTTGTTTTTTCATCAATTCCTTGTCTTGCATGAATGTGGGATGGTTTTTTATTCTTTTATATATTTCAAGGAGTTTTTTTGTGGATGATCCATCGTATCTCCCCATCTTGTTTTAAAAAAATGTAAATGTCTTCCATATTGTGTGATCTATATACCCTTGGTGCTAGTTGACAACCAGGGACTTACTAGAGGTTGAACTCAATGGTCATTATCTCCCTTTATTTGGAGGGGTATCTTTTGAGGGAGAGGTTCATGACATCTAGTGCCTTTGGAAACTTAGAAACAAGAAAAAATGGTCCCTAAGTGATCTACATCAAAACCCACTATGTTATTCATTACTAGCACCCTTCTTAGACATATCATACATAATACCTTTCATTAAAACCAACGAAAAGGAAGCATAAGAAAGGGTGAGATCAGATACTCAATTAAGTAAACATCAGAGATAACAACATATCCTGAGCATTATTATATGAGAACATGAGAATACCATTTTAAAACTATACCCCACATATCAAAGATTAAAAACTTGAGTCATGAAATAAATATTGGTAATTCATAAGGCATGAATCATAATGGAATCAACAAACATGCACCATAAGAACATAAAATTGGTATATGGAAGAAACATAAGAATATAAAATCATTTCTTATTTGTTCAAGTATCATTTACAATATCTTAATAGTGGAATGGGTTCACTCCCGAAACCATCATAGTAGTCAATTTCCACTCCAAATACTCTCATAGTTAACATGGTACCTTACAAAACCAGGCTCACTCCCCATTCCAATTTTATTTATCCCATGATATGTCAATATTTTCCCAATGAATTTGAGGTAGTTATAGGTCCCACCCATGATGGTTATAATGTAACCACCGTCACATAATGAAAATTATACATTTGTTTTCAAAAACATATTAAGACATTCATAAAATCATAACCCATGAAAAGAAATGGATTTCATAAACATTGCATCATAATATAGCTTGTGGAAGATAAAAATGTTTCACAATATTGTTATCAATTTGTCAAATCATAAGCCATTAAAAAATAATCTCATTTCATTGTTATTTTATTATGGTATAACATGTGAAAAAATAATATGGTTTCATAATAATATTATCATCATTAACAAAAACCATCCATTGAAATATTAAATACGATTTCATGGGATCATATTCCAATTTAATATCAATTAAGATAAAATTATTTCATCTTAGATGGAAAAGTATTTTTAAAGTTCACTTGTAACATTTCTTGAGTAAAATACCATTTCCACATTGAATATAATTTTTTAAAACTATAAATTCATACTTTGTATTGAAATGTATTTATTTAAATATAAATTTTGAAAATTAGAAAGGAATATTCAAATAAAGTAATGTTAATGACCTAGGGAAATTCTGTTCATGTCATAAATGTTAAAACAAATATTCCTTTCAAATTTTTTGTAGAATATAAATAAGTCTTCTTTGGTAAATTGCATAAAGATTAAAATAATTCTTTAATTAAAATAAAACATCAATGAAAGTATATTTAATAAACAATATATATAATTTTAAACATATTTTTGATTTTTTTAGAAAACATGGTTGTTGAATAAAAATTATTTTTGATTGAAAAGAGAAAGATTATAAATTTACTTTAAAAAAATTCTTTCTAAATATTTAGTCCATAAAGAGAGGAAAATGAAGGGAAATATGTATTGTCAGGGATTTTCAAGATGATAATTAACTCAAAAATTTATTGAGAAATATTTCATAATATTTTGTCATCGAATTCATAATTATAATGAATATTTACAAATAATTATATTGTAACATCAAACCCTTACCACTTTTGTTTCTTTTAAATTGTAAACACCATTAGAGATCAACATCAAATAACACTTTAAAAATCATGAAAATAAGTATATTCATGATATAACATGTAAAAAGGTAGCATATAAACCTTATAAAATAAGATATGTCACATATAAGGAAATTTGAGACAAAAATCTATTACCCTATGTATTGAATTCCTACGTACACATTCAAACCTATTCTTCTTCGAACAATCTCTTTAAGTTTTACCTAAAGCTTTCCTAGATTGGATTTATAATCTAAAAAGGACTCTAGGATGTCGGGAGAGATTTAAGGAATATATTTGGGTATGTATTGGTTGAACTAAATGGTTTTTTAAATTTGAATAGAATAGGATAATGGGTGGCCTTTCATAAGTGCGGTGAGTGGAACACTTTTAATTTTTGAAAAGAAAAAGTTGTACCCAAATTTTAGACCTCCAAAAAGGATCCAAAAAAGTCTATTATCAATACCGATACATTTTAAGGTCAAAATAAGGCCTTAAAATGGGATTTGGATAATTTATGGGAAAATTTTAACCTTTATCTTTTTAGTTTAACCCATGATAAACCCATTATAAGAATAACTACAGTAAATATTTTTAAAATTTTTTACTATTTATTATGGAAAAATATTATTTTGACAATATTATATAATATAAATTATTTTGATTGAAAATATTTAAAATATTTTTGAACTTTATCTCATGGAATTTGAAAATTTAATTTAAAATTAAACATACTGGTGCATAGAGAAATGAGTTTTCCAAAGACAAAATGTTTAATGTTTAAAATTATTTTGTATGAAAATTCAATATAAGAATGATTCCAATGAATAAAATTTGCCTAATAGATATATAATTGAAATAATTTTACATTTAATACAGATTTTAAAAAATTAATCTTATAAATTCTTTAAATTAAAAGGCATTTCTCAATAAAAGCCGTTATTTTTCACTATTCATTGACAAATTAATATTTTCAGAAAAATCTCAAAAATTATCTGTAATATATTTTTCAAATTAGTATTTCAAAAATTATGTATCTTTAACAGAATTAATTTTTTAATTTTTTGAAAATTAATTTTATTATTGTTTATAAAAATAAATAAAACATATATTTTTTGAGGAATAATATTTTCAATACATAAAAATACCTTTCTGAAAATTAAGTAACTTTTATAAATATATATTATTTTATTAAAAAATAATTATAATTAAATTTTAAAATGTGGTTGTTATTATTAATTCCTATAATGTTAACTTCTAGGTAATAGGAATCATTCTTAAATAATTATATTAACAGTTTTTTTCAGTTCTTTAAAACTCCGTAAAGTGTGTAACACAATCTATCAATGAAATCTAATTTATCAAAAAATAATAATTCATATATAATATGGGTGTGAAATTTACTCATATAAATTAATATATTCATAATGGTATTCACTATATAAATCATAGGAACATATTTAATCTTGAGAGAGATTCCTAAAAATTTACTTTACAATTAAGAATTTTTCTTTTTTTAAAGAGTTGGAATAAAATCCAGTGGTCTTTATGTTATCATCACTTTCATCAGATTATATTTCAAAAGTATTATCATATTAACAAGTTCACTAAGTATCTATATATTTCAATATTTTCTTACTCATGTTCTTATAATACTTTCTTTAGGACTTCTTTTTATTCTGTTTCAGATCAAAACATTCAGGTACTATATGTCCTTGTTCACAATATTCATAAAAGATAGGTTTATAAATAACATTCTTATCTTTATTTTATGTTGGATACTTTCTAGTACAAAAATTGTGTTCCGAAATTCTATTTTATAGGTAATATTTTTCACTATTAGTAGACTCACATTTACTATCTTTTGATGTTTTTCTTGAAAGTTTCTTGTAAGTTCTCATTTTATTATTTTAAGTATTCGTATTTATGTTAATTGTAAATTAAACATGATTTTTATTTTTCTCTATTTTCAACATACCTCTTTAAAAGATATTAATATTTCATTAGAGAAATAATTAATTTATTAAAATTAATTTATTGATATTTTATGTATCATAAATAGTTTACCTTTTTTATTCACATTCCTTTGGTAAAATTTTAATAAAGTTTTCAACTAACTAATAATGTAATAATTATTTATCACTAAGGGATTGTAAGCTATTTAAAATTTTCATAAATCATTGATGAAAATTTTGATACTATTTCTCTTGTAAAAAAATATAATTGTTGATAGTCATCTCTAAGAATATCACTTTTTTGTTTCTAGAACTTTTGAAGATACAAAATTTTTAACTTTTAATTATATCTATATTATACATGTTATCTGAAAAGAATAATTTTATCTTTAGATATTTATTTTAATATAAAATAATAGAGTATTTCATACGCTAAAATTTGTTTAAAGCATCTTTTTCAATTCTCTTCTAGGGGTATAAAATAACTTATAAGGAATTTTAATGTACCCAATAAGCATAAAAACTTAAACTTTAGTGTTGATAACATAAGTTCCAATTCAATTTATCCAATACTAATAATTATTAATAAGAAATATTTTTTGTATGTTAGGATTTATATATTTTATAGAACCAACATTTAGTCCCATCATACTTAAAAAAATTATTTTACACACTTTTTAGGGTGGAAGGAAACAAAAAATTGAAAATAAAAATTGTAAATCCAGAAATACCAAATTTAGTTTTTAATGTAGAAAATTAATCTAATAATAAATCATGGATCAAAATTATATAGAATGTATGGAAATAATACTTCAATATAGGGAGAATTTTTTTTAGAAAACTAAATATTTTATTCATCCGCGAGAGTTAAATATATCATAATTATTAAAATTTGATGGGCCCAAAGATAAAAGTATCAGTAGTATGATCTACCGATGTTAGATAGGATAAGAATAAGATAAAAAAATAGAGTAAATGAAATTAATACTCAATATTTTATATTACATATGTAATTAACATGCATAACATAAATAAAAACAACTACCTTAAAATAAACCGATGTAAAAAAATAATGTTAATAAAATAAAAACTAAACATAGATATTATAACCACACATTAAACAAAAATAATGGTATATCTATAAAACTAATATAAGGTATCAATGACTATAAACCATTAGATAGGTATATTCTTTATAAATTCATAAACTATACTTTTTATTCTTATACCTAGATACCCTCAATTTGCTCAATCAGAAATCCCCCCATTATTATAATAAGTAGCTTTACTTTCCCCTAATACTAATTATGTAGAAAGTTTTACCTCCACTAATTAATCAATAGACTAGTTCTTGTAATACTACTAATAATATCTCAGTATCCCACTACATAACTGGTAGCACATTTATCCCATTACTTAACTAGTTTCTTAGTAAAAACAATTACCACATGTAATTCTAGATTCTTTTATAGTTAAAACCCCCCAAGTATAATATTATAGAAAAAAACTCAAAAAGAAAAAAAAAACAATAAGTACATAAATCAATTTGTCGTCAAATACTTCCAGTGACTACGAAGATCAGATTTTTATCATAAATTAATTTTTATTATGATCCATGAGGTACATCTTGATTTATCTGTAATTCCACAATAGTCGGATTCAACACATATCAAGGTCAATTTAAATGGAATTGATATTAGTTTATTTTTAATCTTTTTATGGATATATCTTCATTATATATCAACTGATATGTTGGTTCTACCTTATTATAATTATTTAGACGAAAGCCTTAAATTTTCTGTACAATGAGATTCTTATGTTTATCTAATTTTCATAAATCAGTTTCATCATTATTTTATGATAACTTTAGTTTCTAGTATTTATTTAAATTATTTTATGTAATTAAAATAATTAAAAGATTTTAAAAAACATATTTTTGTTAGATTATTTAAAAATATAGTGCTTCATTATTTTGAAAACTAATGAAGTTTAATCAAGGACTTAATAGTATCTTCTTCATCTGACATGCTTCAAAGGAATCATGTAACATATGAAAAACTATCCAATACTTTTACATTTATCAATTCTTGTGACACAGGTCACATGACTTCTATCTTGTAACACTTTAATATTTCTCTGGTCTCATAAACAAGATATGGAAAATCAAATGCATAACTCTGATCATGTGAATGAGACATAGAGAAACTTATAAACTGTCCTGGATTTAATTTACCCTTTAATACTATGATCAATTTCACAATTATATAAAAAATAGGTACCTATATATAATTTTCACTGAATTGAATCTTCAAAATATGATTATTCATTCATTATATTGACCTCTTGACTCATACAAATCACCTACCTTTAATCACATAACATTCCAGTTATACATGTGTCATGTGAATCTCTTCATATAAACCTATCAAGAAAAAATCAAGAGTTGTGAGCCTCTACATCCACATCAAAAGCTCCTTTTATGATTTTCACTCTCAAAACTCTAATAAATTTAATGGCCACTCTTCATAAGACAATTTCACTCCCTTCATATGATTCACACGAAAACATCAATAGATCCATTCAATAAAATGTGTTCATGTGATCTAATATTACTCTGGTGACCGGGTGATATTTTCTTTATCATGTGGTTTCCCTAACCTCTAATGAATATCTCATTTATCAAAGGGTGGTTGTCACTCTCATTGTATCATACTTTAAATGCTTTCCATGACCACAACACATGATTATTTCATAGTTTAATGATTCTCATAGACATTATCACTTAATATTTATATAAATATGAAATTTCATGACCATTCATTTTTTATGTGATCCTATGAAATGATGGCATAGTGATTCACTATTCATTTCCTCTCTTATACCACTATGTTAAAGTGGTTTTCTATTGTAAATTCCATATATAATAACAAATTTCACTTTAGATTTTGTTTAATTATTTAATTTTTATCACTTTTAAAAAGGCAAATTTCACTTGTTTTTATGTTTAAGATGGAGTTGGTGGTGATTTGGGGGGACCATGATGAAATCCTAGAAAATAATGCCAAACTATGAATGATTCCAGAACACATGTGGGCTAAAATTCACACTATATATAATCCATGAATTAAATTGGGATGAAATTTTTTGGATATATTCCAAAAAAAGAAGTTTATATTTAATACTATGGATCCTTATTCATCCATATTGAGTCCCAAAATATTACATATTTGGAGATAATCTTTCTTGTTCACAATCTTGAGGTCACTTCTGTAATTCATCCAAATCTTAGTATATAGGTGTAAAAATAATTCTAAATTTCAAAGGAGATAGTAAATAGGTGGAAAAAATCATTATAGTTTTCTATAAAGTGTGGTTAGGATATATGTTATATTAAATTAATGATCCAATTGGTATCTCAAAATATTTGTTCCCAAAACCACCTTTCACTTTTCATATAAAAGGGAACCTTGGGAAACTCATTTGAAAATTTTATAAAGGAGTGAAGTTCTACAATTTTGGAGATTTATAGGGTTATTCTCATTACCTTAATGGTTTTTGAGTTCCCTATCCTCATAAAGATATATGTGATAAAGAATGAGATCAACATAATCCTCAAACTCCTCTTAATGGATTGATTATTGGTGGAAGATCATTATGAGAAAGATATACACATGTCAAGGGAGTTTCAACACATATATTAGCTACTGGTTTGGTGTAATTTGTGTTTGAAAAAATCTTATTTATTTTTATCTTACTTTTATTCAAATTTGAATACTTTTCCTTGTCATTATTGAATTTAATTTTCTTTATTTCTTACCAATTGGTGTGAAATTTGAGTGTGTGACTTGTTTTGTTCCAATTATGAAACACAATAATCCTTTTATTACTCACTAACATGAGATTTAAAATTTATTTGGAATCAATAATAACATAAATAAGTGTAGGACCATGGATATATTATTGCGGTTTTATGTATTTTGTTCTACTTCTAATTAAATTTAAGCTTAAGGAGTAATTTGGACTCAAATTAATCTCAATATAAAACTTACTCCAAACATAAATAAACCTCTAATAATAACGAACATGAAATTATTATAGTGAAATCACAACGAACCCTTTATATCATATTTTTTAAAATCCACATTATTATAAACTATTAAACTATTTAATTTACATTGTTTTACTTTAAAATATTTTTCAAACCACCACCCTCTTTTCAATTATTTTTAGTAAATATATAAAATTTAAACCGCCAATTTTCCATGATTTAATTCCTAGGTTACACCCTATACTATAAACCAACTTTAAAAACATAATCAATTTTATGTGTCGTGATAATGTTGTAAAATTTTGGAACCATTTTTGGGGATCTCTTTGGTTTGTATTGTGAAATTGTTTAATATTTTTTTGTATTTTGTACTTATTTATTTATTTGTATATTTTTATTTTGAATATATTTGGTGTTACGAAAACTTTTTCTTTCAATTTCTATGTATGAAACATTATATTATGAGTGAAATACCTCCTTTAAAACCCAAACCATAAAGGACCATATGTTAGTGACACGAATACATATAGTAAAATCCTTTTAATGAGGACCCACTAGACCTTGAGACTCATTTCTAATCCTCTTATTCTATAACTAAAATAGTAACTAAAGTTAACATGTATAACATGGAATAAAATAACCGAACACTAAAACAACTGACTTCAAATGATGTTAACATCCAACCCTTATATACTCAAGCACAATTCAAAGAACTAAAAATATAAATAAATCAATTATTACCTAATTATTATAAAAATTTCATGGAATTGATGGATAATAACCACATAATAATCTAAAGGAACATCACATTGTGTTTTCAACATTTAAGCCTAATTTTTGTTATGAAGAATAAATAAAACATAATGATTTTTCATTTTCATTGTAAGACACTATATAATATTGGTTTTATTAGTTTTACTACCCAATTAGAGGACAAGAATAAATGGGACACATTATTCTTTATAATACTTTATAACCTCTCAAACTACAACAATAAGGAATGAAACTTTTGGAATAATTCAATATCAATGAGAAATACATTATAAATTCCTAGGATGATTTAAAATTTTATGTTCTAGATGTCTACACCATAAAATATAAGATCAAATTTTAAAACATTATTTTTATTAAGGTTTAATTATTATTTATCATAACATGATTAATGTTATTATAGGTTGTTATTTAGTTTAAAAGAACCATGTTTGTAAAAGTACCCTCACTGAAAACAAGGAAAGAAACATGAATATACCATTTCGAGGATTTAATATGGTGAAAAGTTATGAATTCAATAAAAAGGAGAGGATGAAGTTTGAAGAGGTAAGTATCCTACTCTAAAAACTTTCCCTTTCCCAAGGGAAAGAAAAACCACTTACTACATCTCATTATGGTTGTTATGATACTAAAACCCACTATTCTGCCTAATTCATTAAACTAAGAGAACAATCTATGAGTTTTGAGGTAATATTACTAAGCCACCCCTTTTACCATCCCATTAGAAAAAAATATTACCCATTCAAATAAACATGGAAATAAAACCAAGCCTATAGGTAGGGGTATTTTTACTAACCTCAGTTATATTGGAACCACCAGGGCTAGGTTAGTCGATCATAACCACCACCCAAAAACAATCAATTACAACAATTTCCTTTTCAAAAGTCCCCTACAAAACCAAATGATATACTAGATTAAATTATGAAACTAATAGTTCCAAATGATATCCAATTATAAAAAACCGCCCAAGAATCCATGGAAGACTAATAAACTCAATTTGGATAACTCACCAACTTGTTGGTTGAAATTAGAAGTAATTTGTTAGGTAAAATACCTTCATAACCTCTATTCAACACTAGGGATGAGTGAAATGTTATTGAAATCACCCTTAATATTATAATTAAACATAAAATAAAAATCACCCCTCCATCATAGTCATCCCCTCTCGAGGAAACAACCATCCCATCTGTCACACATGATCAAAATGAAAAAAATCATTATCTAAAGAGAAGACACCACAAAGGAAAGAGAGATTATTCTGAGGAACCACCAATAAAAACCATTCCTCTTCCACTTAACAAATGTTCCACCTGACCAATAAAATAATAGAAACTGTATATGATAAATAAATCTTGGAATCATTCAAAAAAATCAATTTGACAAACTCGTGATTGATGTCATAATGTAAATTATTAAACATCACAAGTTTCTAAAGGATATACTTACAAACTGAAGGTAACTTTTAGGTGATGGAAATTTGATATTGTGAATTAATAAAACATTATTTATTGACCCAATAAATTCTACTAAGTGCAATGATCTTGTAACTTTCTTTATTTTTTTCTATAAGGAAGTATTTCTTTTATGATGCTATGATTGATTTGGGTGCTTCTATAAATGTGATTCTTCTCTATATTTTCTATTCACTATAGGTTGGGGAACTGAAAATCATATGAATAGTTATTAAACTGAAAATTTATTGTATTTTATTCCCTATTTGTGTTTTTAGGGATGTTCTTATGAGGGATAAAGTTTTAATATTTTTTACTACTTTATATGGGATTTAAATAGAGAATGATATGATGAGTGGGCAAGACCCAATTTTATTAGGGATACATTCATTAAAGACATTCATAACCATAGTTAATATCCATAATTGTATATTATATATGAAGTTTAGGGGTGAAATTTTCCACTTCAACATCCTTGATGCCCTAAACCACCCCTTAGAAGATCATTCCTTTCATTCAGTTAATTATATTGATGTACTCCATTTCCCCGAAGAATGTTTTTTTCTTTAACCTAATAACCCTTTTGATTTTTCATCATTTATATAAATTCTTAGAAAAGAATCAACTATTGAATGTTGTAATATCTTAGAAAAATATCATTCCTGTTCTTTAATTGATGATTTTTGGAGCTCTGAGGACTTAATGAACATGAATGATACTTCTCATCTTGTTAAATATTACACATCATCTCTATATATTACCCTGGTAACATATATGAGATCATGGATATAACTCTTTCTAATTCCCTCACATTAATCCAAAAAAAACCTAAATTGGAATGTAAACCACTGCCACAAAATTAGAAATATTTATATCTTGGTAAAGGAAATAAACTTCTTATCATAATAGATATTTAACACCCTCTAATAAATGAATTATGATTAACTACCCTTTTGAGGGATTATAAAAAATCATTTAGATGGAAACTTATTAGAATTCCTGATATTACACCATAAATTTTCATGCATTGTATATTGTAAAAAGATGAGCCTAAACTGGTGAGAAAGACATAAGATTTTCTGAAACCAAACTTCATTGATGTTTTTAAAAAGAAGGTAACCGAATTATTGCTTTATGGAATCATTTACCCCATATCTGACAACCCATGGGTCCATCTAGTGAAGGTAGTTCTTATGAAAATTGTTCTTATAGTAATCGAAAATTAAAACAATGAATTGCTTCCAACCTATGTGAAAAATATTTGGTGTGTCTGTATATATTATCACTAGCTAAACCAATACACTACGATAGACCATTTCCCATTTTTGTTGACTAGATTCTAGAGTGGCTAATAGAGAAGTCCCACTGTTTCTTTCTTGATGGATATTCTAGATACCTTTATATCCATATTTCCCACAAGGATCCGAAAAAGATAAAACTAACTTTCTACTTTGGAACATTTATATACAGTAGAATTCCATTTTGAATGTGAAATTCACTAGGTACTTTCCAATGATGCATGGTTAGTATTTTTTTGTATTACCATGATAATTGAATGGAATTAATCATAAATGATTTTACTATTTATGATTCTTATTTTAATGAGTGATTGAGTAGTATTAGCTCAATCCATCATCCATGTATTAAAAAGAATCATATATTAAATTATATGAAATTCTCTTTCATGGTGTAATAATTTATAATACATAGAAATTTAATTTCTAGTTATGGTATCCAAGAATATAAATCAAAATTTAGTAAGAATTTTTCTATACTAAAAAACAAAAATGTGTGGGATGTGTGGTATTTCTTAGTCCATGATTAATTTTATCATCATTTCATTTTTGACAATAGTAAGATTGAACTCCCCCAATCCCACTTACACAAAATAGAAAAAAAATTATTTTTATTAAAACCGTGATGATTCATTTAAAAAATATAATTACAGTCTCACATTACCCCCGATAATCCAACCATTTTGGTGAGAAATACCCTTTCAAAATTAATTTTTTTATCTAACCATGCAACACTCTGGTATCTTATTTTGAAAATGGAATCCAAACCATATCTCATTCATTAGATTCTCATAATTTAGAAATCTAGTCTAGAAATTAGGAATAATGAAGGAGTATAAAATTTATTATCTAACCATATTGGTAGGATCCTTCTATCCTCAAAGATTGAACCAACTCCTATATTCCCATAATTAACATGTTTATTGATGACAAATTTTATCAAGTGAAAGATGATAATCCTTTGTATACTAAAATATTAAATAATATGTTAGTATCATTAATTTCTTATGATTTCAATAATCCACATGATGATCATCAGAAACATGAGTTATAATTGTACATTTGGGATGACCCCTACCATTAGAACACATGTAATGATCATGTCCACAGAAGTTATATTTCTGATAGAGAGTTTAAATTTGTCCTTGGGATCTATCAGACTCTTTCACTTGGATTCCACTTTTGTCCCCAACATACTTCTCACAAGTTCATTGATTCTAGACTATTTTGGCCAACACTATTTTGGGATTCCCATGAGTTTGGTAAATATTTTCCTCATTTTCAAAGGATGGGTAATGTCTACAAAAGAAATGAAATTCCATAACAAAAAATTCTATTTCATGTCATTTTTCATGTTTGGGGAATTGGAATTATAGGTCTATTTGGTAATCCATTTGGAATATTTAACATTTTTATGTTAGTAGATTATGTTTCAAAATGGGTAGAGGTATGAGCCATTATTATTTATAATTGAAAGATAGTTGTGGAATTTTTTGGAACCCAAATTTTTTGTAGGTTTTGATTTTATAGTTTCATCATCAGTGTCTAGGGTTCTCATTTCTAAAATCAAACAATGAAATCAACTTATCATTAGTATGGGGGCCAGTTATTGAGTTTCTACTACACATCACCCCAAAACATTGTTCAAGACAAGATTCCAAATAGATTGGTAAAAAAAATTATTGAATAAATTATTCAACCCAATAGAAAATATTTTACTCTTATACTTGATGAAGTATTATGGGATTATAGTACTTCCTTAAAAACTCCCATTGGAATGTCAACTTATCATCTTGATTTTTGAAGGAATTTTCACCTACATGTTTAGATTTAAAACCAGGAAATGGGCCATTGAAATATTGAAATCTTAATCTTTATATTAGAGGTCATGAAATGAGTTTTTAGATTTGGAAGTGGAAGAAATTCAAAGGGACACATATAAGAACACCTAGATCTGGAAATAGAGATCCAAGGTTTCCCATAACTATCTCATCCTTCAAAGTAAAGTTTTAATTGGGTATAAGGTCCTAATTTTTAACTCCTAAAAATTTAATTTTTATTATTATCAGAAACATAAAACCATCCAACCGAGAACAACCATTCATGGGGGTTAGAAATGTTGAATCCCAAGGTCATCACCCTGGGTAAATTTTTAGGTTAGTTAGAATTTTCATCATCTTTATTATTTGTCTCTTTTTTTTCTTTTTACATGTAATTTTTACCCCCATTATAGTTTTTCTCTTTTCATATAGAATAAACATTTGTGATTACCACTTATTCATATAAATTATTTAAAATGTATTAATAATTTCACTTTTTAATATTGTTTGAAAATTTAATGAAAAGTGTTTTAATGATGACATGTAATTTTGGGAATGGAAATAACATTGAGGGAGTGATTTTAAGTAAAATTTGGTATTTTTCAATGATATAAATTATTGTATATTTATAAAAACATTTTGCTATTGTTACCTTCTATGAAAAATTTTTATGGGTTGATTTTTTCATTTAATATCTCCATAAAACATTGCACTCAGCCATGAAGTGTGAGTATTTATTATTTAATTAATTTAAATTATACACATGGTTAATTATCATTATATTTATAAAATTAGTTTTCCATATATTTATTTCTTATTTGATTTTTTTTATTTTACCAGATTGACCTATGTGTGTGTACCTTTTATTTGACTATTGTAGGACATCATAAGAAAAAAAAAGAAAAAAACATGAACAAAATCAAAAAAAAATTAAAAATGAGGGGATTGAAAAATTTAAAATATATAGATATATATACATTGGGATATAAAGGCTTTAATTTCATGAATTCATAAGTGAGTCTATCTAGAAATTTTATTATAAAGGATGTTGGTCAAGTTTGCTGGAAAGTGTAGGTTAAAGTGATTTTTTTTGAAATAATCTATATTTACTTGAAAGAAAGTGGAAAGAATACCATGAAATGGTTATCACACCAATGTAGAGATTTAGTGAAAAGGTTTAATTTTGAATTCCTTTATGTTACAATCATATTATATCACTTTGAATTTTATTTAGATACAATTTGTGAGACACTCATTTATTTATCTATTGTTATTAACTCTTATGTGTGATTATTCTTCAACTCAATATGCTATCATAAAATGAATTTACTATGAATGTTTAATTTTTTTATTAATGTAATTTATTGATGCCTTATTTTATGAAATGATACTTTTCTCAGGAGTTCAAATTTTTAGTTGTGGGGGTGTGATTGTGGAACAATTTACTATTCATTTTTTCCCTTATACCCTTATATTAAACTTTTTTTATTATAAATTCAAAATATCCTAAAGAATCGTACTTCACATTTGGTTCAACTAGTTATTTTTTATCACTATTAAAAAAATTAACTTTTTTTGTTATTTAAATTGTAGGTGGAAGTGATTTGGAGAGCCCATGATGAAAATCATATAAATAAAGTCAAACTGCGCTAGAGCCTATGACCTCATGTGGACTAAAATTCACACTACAGATAATCTATGGATCCAATTGGGATACAAATTTCTAAGTAAATGAATAACCATGTTGGATATATTTATCTAGAATACCATGGGTCCTAATTCATTAATTTTATGGCCCAAAAATATTCTATCGTTGGAGAGAATCTTCACTATTCATATTTTCGAGATCACTACAAAAATTAATCCTTATAACATTATGTAGTCCAACAAGTGATTCCAAACATTTATGGAGATAATTAATAGGCCAGGATTCAAATTTTTAATTTTTTTTCAAAATAAGATAATGTTTTCTTCTATAATAAATCTGATCATTGTGTATAAAAGAAAAACATTTATTGTGAGCTATGAATCCATTAAATTTTAGTTTTAACCTTTGTTTTAGAGCTTATGGATGTTCTTAAGAGATTAAGGGTGGTTTATGGATTGTTTTGGAATCATTCAAAGCTAGAGGGTCATGTTTTGGTTGAAAAAGACTAGGTGAACGGTTTGTTTAAACTATTCACCTGAGGCTTCATGGATTGTTAAATTCATGTGGGGTGTTGTAGAGTGACTGCAGAGTGGGGAATGAGTTGTGAATGATTTTACAAAAATAGGAACCCATAGCACACATTTAGTTCCACTTAGGAAGTGTCTATAAATGGTTAGCATATGGTTTGGCCAAACCATTCAGCCAAACCATGTAGCCTTTTAAAATGGGTGAATTTACCATTTTACCCTCCTTCCTTTTTTACTTACCTCCTCCTTTATTCTCCCAATTCCATTCACATAATCCTATATATTTTTTAGAGCTCCACTTATATATATCCAATAAACGGTTTGATCCTCCCCCCACATATCTAATTGGAATAACTATAAATCAGTTTCATTTTATATCTAACAATTTACTTTTTAATCCTCTTCATTTATTCTTTTATTTTTCTCAACATATGGAATTATAAATCCATGAAATATAATATGCCCTATTTTACGGTATTGGTCTATTTATTTTATTTCTACTATTCTAGATTTAGATAAAGGCCAAAAATGGATAAGGGTAGTACTACACATCTAAGTTAAGTGGCCGTAAAATTTTTCCCTAAATGCGAGTTATTTTATATCATGAATTATCATGTTGCACACCAAACATTATGATTATTACCTTAAAAATACATGGGGTAAAAAATTGAAAATTATAAAGAATATGACCTTTTAAATTTGGAATAGAATACACATATAAGCTGACCATGATAAATTTATACTTATATTCAAGTATATATTAATACCAAGAAGGTTAATTTTTAAAATTTTAAATAATGGTTACCATTAAAAGAGGATTCCAATTACAATATAAAGTCTATTTTCCTCTATACCTTGCAATTTAAACACTGTATATTGGGACCTTGTGATATGATATGTAACCATGACCCTAACTCTAACTTAGTAGTGGGCAGTAGGGAGCATCTCTTATGGCCCTAATGATCTTTTAAAATTACCTAGACCTATATTTAAGATAAAAAATATTAGTTTTGAATAATTTATAAGATGTAATTGTATCTTTTATAATCCTATATATGTGATATTTTTAGTTACTAAATTATTTCTAAGGTATTCATTTTTAAATTTTATAAATATTCCACCATGATGACCTCAGGTCCAGATCTAAGAAGGTTCTAATGACCATGCTATTGAGGTGGTGAGATATAATCCACCAGTATGTACTCTTATAGTTCCACATGTATCACCACATGATCTACATTATTTTTGAACTATTTCTCAGTTCCGAGAGTATTTAATGCATTTTTTATAGTCTTTCCAAGGAGCTTCATGATCAGCCTCTTTTATGAATGAATTGATAAAAGAGTTGCATTAGAAGAATCCACCTATGTTTTTGGGGGAATGGTGGAGCATAATGTTCTATTTAATGGCTATAGGTCATGATATATATATTTTATCTCTTTTAGACTCCTCTAAAAAGTATGTTTTACATCACAAACTTTATATTACGTGATTCCACCAAGTGATGGTGGGACATTATTAGCTGATCTAATCAGCATCAGGACATAGTCAGAAAGGATTTTTTGGATGACCTTTTATGATTAATGTTTCCCACAGGCACTGATAGAGGAGAAAGATAGGGAATTTATACACCTTCACTGGGGATCTATGTATGTGATGAAGTATTCTTCTCATTTTTCAGAGCTTGAAAATTTTTCACCTTCTATCATTGATAAAAATATGAAAATAAAGAGATGGTTTGAGGATGGGATTGTATACACCATCTGATCTTAGGTTAATATATTTTTATTGAATACCATTTTAGAGATATTTAACCAAACCCACATCACTAAATAGAACATGATGGAAGATAGTGGTGTTGGTATGAGAGCTTCAAAACTGAGATGGGGTAGTGGATCATCTTGTAGAAAGAAGAGGAACCTTGCGTATTATCATAGGGGCAATGAAATTTAGATGACACACACTATCAGTTACATGATTTTCCACCAATTAGGGAAGCTCAGTCATACATATACCTAATGAAATAGATGCCAAGTTGAATTTTGAGCCTATAGAAAAATGGTCCATATAAAATTTGTTTTCAAAAACATTTCCCCAGTTCATAATGAGAATGGGTTTTCACCGAATTAACATTTAGGAGTGAGAATATAGTATTTGAATTATATATAAAGTTGGGATACTACTGACTAAGAAAGGTGAGGATGTGGATGTGGTCATGGGAGATAGTCTTATATAATTAAGCACCAATATAGTTGTCCTACTTATTATGGCCAGGTAATGACTCAAGGTGGTTATACCAACTGAATTTAGTTAGTAATGAATATAATATATAAAAAAATCATAAATACTTCTACAATATGAGCTACTATTTTAGTATCCAATAATTTTTTGTATAGACTTTTTGATATAGGTGCTTCACATTAGTTTTTTCTGAGTTTATTAGGGAAATTTTTGGCCATGAAATTGAGTAATTTTTTGGGGTAATGACTCTGGATAATCACATAGGAATGTGGTTGGAGGGTATACAATGATTTAAGGATTGTCCCCTTGATGTTTGATGCTTTTTTTCTTATATA
Source organism: Viscum album (assembly GCA_963277665.1). NCBI lineage: Eukaryota > Viridiplantae > Streptophyta > Magnoliopsida > Santalales > Viscaceae > Viscum > Viscum album. The sequence goes on from OY728135.1 coordinate 1,762,276,053, forward strand.
ATGTCTTTATCATAGAGTTTAATGGTTTTAAAATCATTATTCGAATGGATTTTTTAGATATTTATCAATCTTATACATATTTTTATCAATAGTGGGTGACTTTGACATCACCCAATGGTGGTACTTATATTAAAAATGGAAAATGGGATTCCTGATAATGTAGAGCTAGACTAGAGAATCCTATGTTGGGTTAAGTGACAATCCAGATTACTAGTATTTTTATGAGTGATCTGGGAATGTGATGTATATATTTCCCTCCTATAGTGGATCATATTCATGAAATTTTCCCTAATAAATTTTCTAGGATACTTCATGTGGGATAGGTATAGTTAATGATTGAGATAATATTTGGGGTAGAACTATTATTCATTCCTCATTAAATGATGGATCTTATAGAACCTCAAGAGCTTAGAAGATAGTTGGAGGATTTGGAACTTAAGTGTCTTATATGACCTGTTACTTATGTTTGGGGTTCATTGGTGATATTATGAAAAAATATAGATTAGGGATTTAGGATCTCTATGAAATACCAACATCTAAATTAGATTAGATTCCTGAAATGGAATGCTCTTCTCCATATAGGTGACCTCTTCAACCATCTTCATGGATTGAGGGTCTTATCAAAGATTTATCTATGGTCAGGTTATGATTTGATGATATTCTGACCTTCATATTTATTACGTATGATGTTATATAGAATATATGGACTTTATGAGTATATGGTATTGTCATTTGGTCTTATGAACACACCATTAGTTTTCATGGACTTGATACATTTAATCTTCCACCTGAATTTGGATTCATTTTTCAAGGTCTTCATGGAAGACATCTTGGTGTATTTTCTCTCTTGACATGACCATTATACACATATTTTGATCAAACTAAATATACTAATAGATCATTAGTTTTATGATAATCCGACAAAGTAGAACCTTTTTATTGATAATTTTCACTTCCTGGGTCATATTATCTGAGAGACCAAAGTATCTATTGACCTAGAGAAGGTGAGATCCGTGGTCTATTGGGAGAGTACCCATTATTCCTTCGATATAATTTTTTTGGGGATGGTGGGATATAAAAGGTTTTTTATTCATGATTTATCCTTAATTTATGCACCGATTACAGGAACGAAAAACAAGGGTGTTAATTTTGTGTGGTGTAAATCTTGTGGGAAATACTTTCAGGTGTTGAAGTGGATATCTAATTTAGCGTCAATCATGATTCTACCTGACCCTATAAGAGGTTATATAGTATATTATGATGTATCAAGAATTAGTATATAACATTTCATATTGAAATGTGATAAAGTCATGTCATAAGGGTCTCGTTAGATAAGACCCAATGAGAATAACCTCTCAAATAAGAACACTAAGTTGGTAGTTGTGGTTTATCCATTATGTAATTAGAGGAATTATATTTTGGGGGGAATTTATTTTTTTACACATGCCATCAAAATTTCAAATACATTTCCACTCAACATGACTTTAATATCATGTATTGCAGATGGTTAGAATACCTACAATCAATTTCTAACTCCCTTATATTCTTAAGAAGGGTAATGTAGTGATTGATTATCTAAGGTGGGGGAATCATGCACAGGATGTTCAAGAGGCTTGTAGTGAGGGGAAGTTGATTTTCCTATTTCCTAAGATACATCTAGAGGTTCATGAGCGTCACATGTGACCTATTTTATTATCCTTTCTAGTGATGCATTCTATTCTAGAGAGACTAAATATTATATCGATTTATAGTCCTAAGGGATCAGTCCTAATGGAGAGTGTCTCAAGTGAGTACCCACCACCTACTTGGGTTATCAATTATAATGAGATTATTCACATTCATTAGCGTGTCTATGTGACTATAGTAATATGGGAAGAATATATATGGGAGCCTCATCTATCTTCTTGGGAAGTACATCCTGGACTCACCAAGATGTACCAAGACTTACACCGCCACTATTGGTGCCCAAGTATAAAGAGGAAGATTAAAGGTTTTATTACATGGTTTTCCCCCAACAAGAAAGAGAACGTGGAGAAATAGTAGTGTTCTAGAATTTTACAGCCTCTATCCATTTTGTAATTGAAACAGGGCAACATCACTATAGATTTTATTGCTAGTTTACGGATATTCCCTCAATGAAATGATATGACATGGGTGATCATCGATAGGTTAATAAAGGTCAGATAATTTTTAAATATTAGAGATACCATTTTAGTACATTACCTTGGAATAATTTATGTATTATTAATTATGAACCTTCCTGGTGTTCCCTGTTCTATCATATCAAACATGGATGCGTGTTTTACAACATAGTTCTAGTTGGGGTTACAAACTTCAATGGTTCGTAGGTGCTTCTAACTAACTAAAAATTGACTGTTTTTATTTAAAAGTATACAAAACATAAAAATAAAGACCCAAACACTCAAGGGTCCCTGAAATGATTAATACCTAGGTATTCACCCTTATTAATTCTTTTAAAATCATATGGTAATGAACAAATACAATCATAAATCATAATATTCTCCACTAGGATCCATTTTCTATCTATCACATCCACCAAAAAATTACCTTCTCTCAAGGTGAGGAAAACTTGGATTACATATTTGACCAACATACAACAATTCCTAATAATATAATCTAATTTCCATGTGTATCGCCTCTTCTCCATTTCTGATCCCTTATTTTCTATCACAAGTCTACCACCTCACATTTTCCCTAAAATACATGATACATACATATTCATCTTAATACCTTTGCAATGAAATTTATAATTAATATATATTCCTTGATATTATCTTATTCTTTCCAAATAGTAACTAAGATTTGGAAGAAACATTCTAATGGCAGGGAAAGATAATCCACTTTGATTGAGGTCACCCAGTTCTGCAACCAGAACCTTAACACAGACCAGAAAGAAAATATTTGATAATTTGTTACCTTATATATCTTTGTTCTAAGCCTCCCAATGATAATATAAGTTATCATAAAAGATGACTACCAAGGCCTTTATCTTTTCAACCTATGTACTAAAACTGAGAAACCAAGTATTGATGGTCTCTTTTATTGTGGTTATACTCGCAGAGATATTCATACTATTTCTAACCAAACTCAAAATCCCTTTCACCCATTCAATATAGAAAAATAAATGATTCATATATTCCTATTGTTAGGAGACACAACATTAACATTTTGACACAAATAAAACACCCTTTTTCTCCATTTTCTCATCCATAAGAAGGGTTTATTTCTCAATCCCCAAAAAAATTAAAATTACTTGAGATCTATTTAAACCAATGTTTTAGTACCCGGTTGTCATTCATGATAAGACCATGCACCATATCCCTATAATCCTTACCATTAAAGATCTGCGAGGTCAATTTAGTGAATAAGTAGTAGTATTCCATTTCTATCAAGTGGATATTATTGTAACAGTTCTTTTGATCATGATTTAAAATGGCTTCAATAAAGGCTGGATACCCAGTGGCTTTACAGAAGGAGAAATTAAGAATAGTACATCCAGGGAAATATTACTTCTCACCCATCTAGTTGTTCATCCATAAGTTTCTATCACTAAAACCTATAATCTAGTGACCATTTTCATCACAAATTCTAGGAGGAAAATCATAAAATGTGCAAGACCGGTGAGTTTTCAAGATCGACCATCCAAATTTTCCAATTTTATCCATTTTTGTTTCTCATAAATTTCTCCCAAAATTAGTTCCCAATGATAATATCCCACATGGATTTTTCTTGTAAGGAATTCATCTCTTCCTCTATAATGAATATATGGATCTTTATTTCTTCAATTGGCCATGCTAACCATTTATAATAGGGTCGTTGAGAGTTTTTGGCCTAGTTATCATAACAAAGAAATGTGTTTGTGAGATGCTCTATCCTTTCAATTGACCCCTTAAATGGTTTAGAAATGGAAAAAATATAAATTGAATCCGAGGTAAGAACACTATTAAAGAGAGTAATACAACCTCCAAATGAGATAAGATTATTTATCCAATTAAAAATCCTCCTTTTTATCTGATTCATAACATCATAAAATAAATATTTCTTGATTCATCTATTAGATACAGTATCTCTTAGATTTTTCATATGATTTTTTCACCTTTGTATTTCTAATTTTTGTTGGATCATTATGTCTCTTCTCCTGTAACACTTGTTAGAAATAAAAACACTTCTTTTCCATTTACTTATACACTAACCACACAAAATTACATAGGTTTCCAGGATTAAGATGAACCCATTGATTGAATTTTTCCAAACATTGAAAAAAATAACATATCATCTATATAAATGAACTAATATAAAATTACACTCGCAAAAAAATTAGTGAAAGGAATAATACTCTAATAATTTATACCCTGTTTGATGTTTCTTGTGATAGATTATTGGTCCAAGATAAATAGGCTAGGAGATAATTGGTCTACTTATCTTACACACCTTATAGATTTGAAGAGCCCAAATGACCTTCCTATCAAGGAGATCAGGGGCCATATAGAGGCATAACATATATAACACAAATCAAAAAACCAATAAATGAAACAACACATCCTCATGACCCTTAGAGTAAAACTCCACTCTAGCCTAAAAAAACCTTTATCCATATCAACCTTAATCATGAAATTTGATCCAATTTTCTTTTTACTCATGTCTCCCATTGTTTATTTTTCAATTCAGATGGACCCTTGGATACTAATCCCTTTCATAAATCTATATTGTTTATCCAATATAAGTATTGTAATGATACCAGTAATCCTTATGTTAATCAGTTTGGAAGGAATTTTGTAGCTAAAATTGCATAAAAAATGGTCTGTATTGATTCAAAGAGGTAGGGTCATTCAGTTTGGGAATCATCACCACTCTTGAAGCACATGCATCTTTCGTAAATAATCCACCTTTGATGTATTCAGGAACTACCTCCCATAATTGAGTCTTAGAAAGATCTCAAGCTACCATATAAAATTCCCTTGGGAACCCATCATAACCTGGATAACTCCCTTGATGCATACAAAAATAGATATTTTGATTTCTTCCTCCTATAGTGTGGCTTTTAACACCTCGTTATCTTAATTTTTAATTTAACTTGGAATGAAATTAATGAATTAATCTTCATCATATGGCGTGATTGAACCAAGGATGCTACTTATATTTAGTCCGACCAAAAGTTTATCAAAATGTTCTAAGGATTTTGGCTCTACTATTAGAACATTTTAGGTTAGTGAACCATTTTAATGTTATAAAATAATATTTATAGTCACTTTCCTATCCATTATACATGGATAAAAAAACACCATGTTATGAACACCCTCCCTAATCCATTTTTATTGTGACTTGTATATGCAAATCCTCTTGATCTCCAGAAATCATTTAGCTGACACCAATTGTTTCTCTGATAACATGATAAAAAGGTCCTCATCCCACATGATCTTAAGGTTCACCTCCATATTTTCAATTCCCTCTTTATGTATATCCATAAAAACATCCCCCCTTATTCTTGTTGTTACACCAAATCTTAATATCATTTTTCAAACGATGTAACCATTTAATCAGCCCAATCCAAGGAGAACTCCCCTCTAGTTGATCCTAAGACTACTAAACAATTTTCATGAATCCCTCTATATGATTCTAGTTAGTAGAAAACATGATATTTTTTCCCTCACATTATCCTTATTTAAACACACCAGAAAAGGGGAATGATCTGAGAGGGACCTAGTGAGATGGGTAATAAAAGAAAACATGAAGGAATCCAACCCTTATCGATTTTTAAAATACTTATCCAATATACTATGAAATCTTCCTTTTCAATTTTTGTTATAGCACCACATGAATCTACATTCGATGAATACCATATCAATGATTAATTTTGAAGGACTAAAATTAGTGAAGTCATACATGGATTTATTAGATAACATCATTTCTCCTCATTTTACATAACTCCACCCTATTAGATGTGTAATATCTCACATAAGAAAAGATAAAAAAATTATTATCCTTCTTTGAGATCTTTGTAGCGATGTGCTGTGTGTAATACTCAATAATCTTTACTAAGATATCATATCTCCAGAATATCCAGTTGTTTTTTTTACCAGTACCTTAATGTATAAACTTTGAAAAACCCATAATTTTAGAAAATGATGAAATTTGATCAAAATGTTGTTTGGGTTCTAAACCATGACTACAGAATCCCGATGATGTAAAGACTCATTAGCGAGGTAGGTAGTCTTCACACTCACTCATAAACATGGAGAAGGGAGCCAATGATTAACCGAACCTACCTTCAAAGCCAGGATGAGAAAATATTTTCTTGACAAGGAACTAATGATACACCCACTTTCATTTTCTGATGAGATCAGTTTTGATTTACCCCCATTCATTCTAGATGTAGAAGATCATTTTTTCACTGAGACATTATCATCTTGGGGAACTGGAAAATAGTTGGAATCACAAGAGTTATGAATATAAGATGTAGATAAATTCCCATACATAATTATAGAGACCATCAAGAGTCTATCCAGTGAGTTTCAGGAATTATGGATCTATTTAATAATGCCCTTTGACATGCGATTTCTAAAAAAAGGCTCAGGTGGACCCGATCAAGGAAAAAATCCCAGTTTTTATGGTCAAACTTTTAAATATTCGGAGATGAATAACCTAGGACCATTATAAATTTTATAGTGAATGAATATAAAACAATGATTTCCTTTGGATCCTTACAGGGTGACCTAGCTAATGGGATAATGGACCGAACAAAAAATTGGGCAGAGTGTCAGAGAAATAGACAAGAACATGTGACACTTTTTCAGTATTTGAGAACAATTCTTGATTATGAAGTTTTACTATATTCTAATAATGAATGAATTTTTATTAGAGCTAAATCTGGTGTCGAAAAAGGATCAAGAATAGAAGACCCTTTCTTAAAAAACTCTCCATTAACATGGGAATTACTAGTTACCAAATCTGACACCAGATCTCCCTCCACGAACCCCATCCCATTTCTCCTTCAAAATTCCAAGGATTATCCTGAGAGGATACATTCCAAGAAGAAATGAGGTAAGTATTGGTAAAACAGTTGTCACCACTATGTAAATTTATCACATTCCCTGATTATTATTCTAAAAGTAAGGGTTATAGCTAGATATAGTTCGATACAAATATATGGACAAGCAACTAATTTTAAATAATGAGTATCTTTATCTGAAAAAAAGCACCAACGTGTTTCCCAAATATTATAGGATGGCCGGATTGTCTAGAGGATATAGAATATTAGGATCCTAACCTAGACTATGGGTATGATCTATTATTACCAAAAATGGGAATCCTAGGACCACCTAGAAAGCAAGAAACACCACCCACCACATATCTAGTCTATCCTAGACCACACGTTCACAAAACCTTCCTTATAAAACAAATAAATACAGAAAGTAGATCTAGATAGGATTAAAACTATTGTTGGTTACTTGAGACACTAATATATCATGAATAATTGAAAAAAATAAAGTGGTTGATTCTCATATTCGAATCTTTCCACCATCGATATTTTATAGTATTATGTTTCATCATTGAGATCTTTTACACATAATTCTACTGTAGGGTAGCTATAATCTATATCAAAGCATATGGGGGAAATTTTAATTTTTGGAATGAATGGTAAACACACACTAGAAGATGAGGATGACATACCCTTAAGTACATATGTTAAACATGAGGCCCCAAGGATTTCAATGAAGGGACTCCACCATCTGGAAAAAATGTAAAATATTCCCTTACCTTATGAGAAGAAAATGGAGATCCCATAGAAGGAGGAGGATAGCGAGCTCAAGCAACTCAAAACATAATTTTTCATAATGATTAATGTATGTAATTCTAATTTCAACATATCACCATTAGAATGATTGTCAGTATGCATGTACTATATGGGTGATAGGGGAAATGCATAGAGAGTAATTCCTTTATTTTGGAGGTTCGTGCGAGAAAAAACTACCTATCATAAAATTTTATTATGATAATGGATTTAAAAATATATTTAGATAAATACTTATGAAGCCTTATATGATAGGTAGTTCCATTCACCCCTTTTCTAGTTAGATGCACATGCGGCAGCACTACTGGTAACTCATCTCGTTTTGGATAATTCAGAATAGTTATATCTTTTTTATGAAATATACGAATACAAATCAGCATACGAAGAAGCCTTTTACAAATCATAACCACAATCCTTTGTATATTGAAGTTGGAAAATGGTTCTTTCTATGAGATTCTCCCAGGTTGGGACATAGTCGAATTTTGAGGTAGTTCCATCTTTGGCCTTATTGTGTCTGGTTATTTGAGGTATTGGAAATATTTGGCTTAGTAGCATATTGGTTGGCCTGAACTAAGTGGTACCAAACCATGACCAACTTCTTCCCTGTATCAAATATTAGATTTTATCATTTCATCCAGTCACATCCATTTGATCTTGAGAATATTGAGTTGCATGTTCTAACTTCTCCTGAGGAGAATCCTATTTGTATCATTGATCAGAGAATGAAGGATCTCTGATGTTGGACAGTTCCTCTAGTATTGGTGATATGGGAGCATGAATTTGTATAGTAGGAGACTTGGGTGTGAGATAAAGACATACATTCTTAGTGTCCATAACTATTCTCATATGTTTTTATCCATCCTTGGATGGGAAACTCGAGGATGAGTTGTTTTGAGGGAATGTTATAGTTCCTTATATTTTATTTTGATGTACATATCCACTATTTTTTAGTTTCAACCATTATTTTCATCCTTATGTATTTTCTTAATATTTTATTTGAAATTTTAGTGGTTTTTAGGGCTCATTCAGAGTCAGATCCCTGAGTTTGGAGGAAAGATATTAGGCACATGATTTTTTTAAATTGTTCCCTTAAGGCTACATGGTTTTTTAAAACTGTGAAAGGTGCTACAGAGGTACTAAAGAGGAGAACATGAGCTTATCATGGGTTTTAAAATATTTCCACTTACCCCACATTATTAGTGACACTTAGGTAGTTGTTTTGAATGGTTTGTACACGGTTTGAAAAAACCATGAGGTCAAACCATCCATCCTTTTAAAATGGTTGAATTTTCTATTTTCACATCCTAAATTTTTACATACCCCTCCTTTATTATAAAATTTTCATGCATAGTAACACAAAACTTCATTAGATTTCTCCTTATCCATCCAATATAGTCTTTGAGCCTCCTCCCTCATATGACATCAGAATCTCTCACCATCGATTGAATTGTATAGCTAATGGTAATCTTATTAATCCTATTACTTAATTATTCTATGTATGTCATGATATTAAATTCAAAATCCATGTGAGATAATATGAATTATTTTCAAGGTATTGGTCTATTTATTCTAATTATAATATTATAGACCGAGTTTGTTGTAAAAAAATAGATGATGTGATTACTACCCATATAAGGTAGGTGGTCTAGTAACTTTTAACTAAATTTGAGTAGTTTTATAACATGTTTCTTTATGCTACATGATAGACATACCAGACATTGTCATAAAAATATGAATTTACTTATTTTAATTGTTAATAATTTTAGAGGAACTCCTGTATGCCATTATTTATTACAAGATTTCACTCACCTCAATGAGTTACACCCCGTTCGGGTGTTCTCATTCAATGTCATTTACTTATTTAATTTCAATGTGGGAAAACCATATTCTAATTTCTTTTGTTTTTCCACCTAATTGATCAGATGATTGTAATTAAAAAAAAGTTATTCGTATGAACAAATCACATGAATCTAATGTAAATTGTGGATTACACCTTGTATTATTAAATGTTAAATGGTTGGAAACCATCACATAGATTATGTTAAATAATTATATACATGGATTATTATTATTGATATTTATCTCCATGTATAATAGAAAGTTAGGTACAGTTAAGGCCAAAATTGGAAATGATGCTTAAGGCTCCCTTGATGTGTAAGGTTGGGTATGGCGTCTCACATCATTTATTGAAAGGTGGACACAATGTTTAACTTTAATAGTAGACTTTTGGACAAGATGTTTCACTTTAATCATTAGGTTAATGGATATGATGAAATATATATCCCAGATTGAATGCTTGGGATAATACCCTTATCTACTATATTCTATTAGTATCAATATATATTTCTATATATGTCACTGCATATATAATTAAGATTCACACTTGTTCAGAGGTATCTCGATCTAAGATGAAGTAGGTAGTGTTTTCCCGATATCCTCTAGGAACCAGATCCAACTCATTTACAATTTATATACATTATTTACTTTGTTATATCTACACACATATGTTTTATTGAAACTGTCATGTTCATACTAGATGTTGATTGTGGTGGCCAATTGAATATATCTCACACCCTATTTGAGCCTCCTATTGGTACCCAAAAAATCTATTAAGATACAGGTTGGTACAAAGGTAAGGATCTGTTTTTATATTCATAATGTTCTATACTAGGATGTGGTAAAGAATTATAGGATTGAGCATATGATCATTATGTTATTAGATATAACAAGGGAATTTTGTTATATTTTTTTCAAAGATGTTGTATATACATGTCTCCCTATATATATTGTGTTATAAATTTTATTATAGTATCAGGACATGATCATCCTTTTTTACGACTTTAGTTATCGTTATCAGGATTATCTACTTCAACTTATGTTGTTTCATATTGTTACATTGATTCTAATGGTTTATCATTTATTCACCATTATGCTCCACTCAGACTAGAGGGAATTGTCTACCCATGGACACCCCCTAGGACCACATTAGTTGCCTTTGTCATATGTGGAGGCACTAATGAGGCATGTGGATAACTAAATTTTGTTACTTAAGAGTAAAAAATAAATGGGAGTCTATACGGTGGTATCTTGAAATATAGGTTCCCAAGATAGCCTTACACTTTTCCTATAAAATGGTACCATTGGATCCTCATTTGGTAGTTCTAACAAGGAGTGTAGTGATGATATTTTGGATTCGTAAAGGCTCATTATCTCCAGCTTAGAGGTTTTGGAGCTCTCGATCCACATAGGGGGAGTTGAGATGAGGAAGGAGATCCACCCAATCCTCCACAAACTATCAATGGAAAGCTAATTAGTGGAAGGTCATTCTGATGAGGGTATACACATAGAAAGGTATTTTTTTCAAATAAATAAGCCACTAGTTGGGTTTAAATTTTCCATGAAATAAATTCTATCAGTTTTATCATAATTTACTTTAGATTTGAATACTTCTTATTGGTGTGATTGAATTAAATTCCACTTGTTCTTAACTGATTAATGTGAGATTTGAGTTTGTGGAATTTTTTTTATGATAGGAAAACATAGGAATATTATTCTTACCCACTTAAATAATAATTAATACTTTTTTTAAATCACTTTTACCATGCATAAGTGCTAGAATTTTGCTACATTATTGAGATTTCACGGATTTGTTTCAAATTTCATTGATATAGATTGTTAGAGAGTAACCAAAGTTATGATTATTCTCAACCAAAGATTTACTTTGAACCTAAATGATCATATAATAATAATGACCTTGAGGTTTGTGTAGTGAACTAAAATTGACCCCTTTATTTCATATTTTTGTAAATCCTGTTTTAAATAGACTATTAAACTCTTTAATTATGTTTTATTTACTTAATTTATTTTAAACCCAACCCCCTCTCTTTTTAATACCTTTTTTAAAGATATAAACTTTAAACAACCAAATAAATTTGATATGAAACCTATGGTTATACATATGATATAAATAAATTTTAAAAACAAAATCTATTTGATGTGTCATAAAAAAATTGATCTTAAAGATTAAGGGTTTAGGTGAAAACTATTCTATTTCTACATATTTTAAGCCCAAAAATTTGGAATACGCAAGAAAAAAACTCCATCTTCCCCATAATTATTCAAGAAAAAAATATGGAATTCTTAAAAATAAAAAAAATCCTTATTATTTATCAAACTCCATGATCACAGTAGAATCATAATGAAAATAAACACCACAAAAGTTCTCTGGTTCATAGTTCCTTTGTTCCAATAGTTAACAATTCATGGTGAGTAAAATTAACATGGTTCTCAAGGAATATATTTCTTTAAGACCACCAAAACATAGCTAACAGAATCATACCATATTATACCAAAAATATACTCCCAAGAAATGTATATTTATTCCAATGGAATGCTTCACATGAGTAGCATCCCTACACCGTGGTCTATATCCCAAAATGGCATAGTGTGCATAATTCTTCAAAACCATGATAAATATGAAAAGGAATTATACCAGACTGAAAACATTTTATCTTATTTTATCTTATATTAAAAACAAATTTAAATCGTATGTAATTATTAATGTGTTTAAATACTATAAAATAAAGAAAAGTAAAAAATTATTTATATTCATGTTTAAATTATTGAGAAAATAAAATGTTTTTTAAATGCCTTATTAGAAAAAATATATTATGTTTTTTTTATGTAAATTATTTATATGAAATATGAAATGTGTCTATAATTATAAATTGTGTATAATATATCAAATATTTTTGTATATAAATAAGTTTACATTAAACATGATGTAAATTTTTAATTTAAAAAATTCATATTTGGTGAAATATGTAGTGTTTATGTATATTTATTTTATGGAATACCCATCAATAATGTTAAATTATAAATTACTTATAATATTTTTATTTATTAAGTGTTCATAAATATTTATCTCATGAATAAATTTATGGAATATTAATTTATTGTGTTTATCCATGTCTTTATTCATTCAATAATTTTTTTATATTTTGAATTGATTTACAATTTATATTAAGGTGTAAAATAATTCATTAAATTATCATTCGATAATTAAAGGAGCTTAATGATAGGAATGGTAATTTATTTAGTTTTCTTATTCCTTAACATTATCTTGTTTTAGGGTTTTGATATTGAATATAACATTTCATTGTAGTTTATACATATTAGGTGTTATAATTATGATGGACGTGAGGTCTCTCTTGAGTAATAAACCATGTAAAGTAGTAATTTGGGTTAAAATACTCATTATATTAGGGGATTATGCAATTTTTATAATAGTTATTGTTGGTTTCAAATAAAATAATTCTTACACTTGTAGGGATTGTTCATTTCATATGATTTAATTACTTTAGATGAAAGGGTTTCATAAACCTTATGCATGTGATACATTTAGACATGTGTAAATATAATTCAATTTTATTTTAATTTAGTAACATAAGTAACTAATTTTATAAAGTTATACACATAAATATGGTTTGAACATATAAATTTGGTTGAATAAATAAGGCTTCAAAATACTAAATCATTAGAATAAAGCATACATGTAAAAAAGAATACATGAGATAAGACGGTGAGAAATAAAAAACCCTAAAAAATGATAATTTTTAGATTCCTTCTATCTCAAAAATATATATATTTTCATTATTAAGAAATACTTGGACCAACAATTAGTGGAACCCTAAATAAAAAATAACTAGCTCATAGAAATTATGATACATGTGACATCATCATACCATTCAAAAAATGCATGTTATATACACGGACCCTTAAAAATACAATAAATGGAAACTTTCCTTTATCTAGTTAATATTTAATAAAATTTTCAAATTAATAGGACATTTTATCCTTGGATTTGATGTACTGTTATTTACTTGCCTTCCCTTCATTAAAAACATGTAAGAGTATGTGAACTTCATTATTGATCCCTAGAATTGTTTTCTCATTAGCACCAACTCATAACGCCCTTTAATACATTTTTTTGAGTCCATTAAAGTGGAATTGATGTAAACATACCTTCCTTAATATCTTACATAGAGTGAATTATTAGGTCTAAGGAAATTATACATTCATGTGTATCTTACCAATAATTTATCTCACCCTACCCATCTTTAATATGATATTAATTCTTTATAGAGAAATGCACAATGAAAAGACACTATATTTGAGTAGATTGGTCTACTACGGGTTCAAATATCTTAGTTTTGGGATTCACACAACCCCCCCCCCCCCCCACCTGATATCCCTTAGATCAGATCTTCCTTAGGTTTTAGTGTCTTCAGTTTAATATTAGGTTGTCCAAGACACTCAATCCCATCATCCTCCATGCATGTATAAACATTAAGACCATGTTGAGGATTCCTAAATCCATTATGGATGATTTTATTTTTTAAATATTTAACATTTCAATTTGATCTTAACTATTTAATTATTCATCTAGTGACCATCAGTTTCTGTAGTTTTGAGTAATCATTCATATTTTTTGGATTTCTTATCTATTTAAAATAACAACTAGAATAAAATACATCCTAATTCATGTTGTTTTAATCTTAGCTGAAAATATTTGTACACATATTTTTACTTAATTGTGAGTATATTCCTATAATATATTGTATTCTCATTGTACATCACTATCAGATTTTGTGAATCCCTATCTATGGAGTTGTTATTTTATATTTTCATTTATCGCCATGAGCTTGTTTCCTATTCCACTTTGACATTGAATTTTTATAACCCTCAGAGTCATTGGTACCCATAGTGGATTCATATGTGGTTTTAAAAATATTTTATAGAGATAAATTATTAAAATGATATAGAATCCAATATATACACTCGAGGATGGGGAATACCCGTTCACTGGATTCAAAAGCCTTTTTCATATCTCCACTATTAGTTTTATTTTGGACACATGGTCTTTACCCTTGACCAAGCATACCAAAATTAGAGTTCACTATCATAATTTGGAGAATCCTGCTACACCCATAGACCCATTAGGTAGGACAAAGATACACAACAACCTACATATATCAAATAATGAATAAAAACATCAATTGTTGAGATTGGTGGTATAATCCACCCACCCAACATCACCCCTACCATTGAGGGTGAAGGGTCTCCAACCAAGGATGATAGAAAATACAAAAATTATTAATGAAAAGTTATTATAGGAATAGATTCATTAGCTTATCTTCTCTAACAATACCACTATGAAAATCCTAATATAGGTGGTCCAATTGATAGAAAAGGGAACAAAGATCAACCTAAGACACAAGATGCACTGCTTTTAAATAGATGATTTCTTTCTCAATCTCAATCCGTATTACTTCAACTAGAGGATTCAAAATATCAATATCAGAAAAAATTCAATGATAAAATAGATTTCATAGAATCAAGGTCCTCTTAAAAATATCATAAATAATATAATAATAAATAATATTTTTATCGCAACAATTTTAAATTTTAGGAATATCCAACAAGGTTGGCCTTGTTAAAGAAATGTGTCATGGATTATCTTTTATAATGAAAGAAAATTATTGGTGAGAATAGTAGGATTAGGTGCCCATATTTTCTTATTTTTTAGTTATAATTAGATAAATCCCATTTTATTTTTGGTAACAGAGTAAAATAGAGTTTATTTTATCCATATGAAGGATTGGGAAAATAGTTTTCTTCTCAAATATGAAAGAGTTTTATATGATATGATTTGAATAATGGGAAAATTAAAATTTTAAGTAATTAAAGGAACACCATAGAAATATTATTACTTCGTTAAATATGAATTTTGGACCGTTTTTGGAAATGTTTATATTAAAAGGGATCTTCATTTTAATAGGATTATATTTAATAAAAGTTATTATTAGGGTCATACCCAACCCAACATATTTGATGTATCTGAATATAGAAGAGGCATTCCAAGAAGGGTAAATTGATAAGATGGTTACTACTTGGATTCTTAGTGACACAAAATTAGTTCATGAGGTGGTTTCATCACCATAGGTTATGATCAAAAACCTTTTAATAATGTTAATATGTTTATAGTTTTTAGTAGTACTACGGGTAATAATAGAACAAAGCTGAGTTCTCAAGATATTATTCGAATTAATATTTGAAATATATAGGGATGTAAATGGTAATATATAGTGACCCTATCCTTTTAGACATACTATTACATTATTTTAATCATAATTAAACATCAAATTACAATATAAGGATTGTAAAGTCTAGTGACTTGGAAGATTAGTTACATAATTAATCATCATGAAACCAAAATAATAACATATATTATTTAATATTTATAATGAGATAATAACACCATCTGAACCCTTATATCTACATAGGATAACCTGGGGAATACATGAATAAAAGGGTTGAGCTAAAAATTCTAGTAAGGGAATAATAATAGGAATATAACAAATTCTGTGGGTTAGAAGGCATAACATGGAAATATAAAGGCATGGAACATGAATAAACATAAACAATGATAAAATTAATAACATTGGAAAATATAATCATGTAATCATAGGAATTTGGTAACAACATATAACATGAAATAAACATGAGTTAAGTCCAACTATAAATACTATATCAAATGGTGGGAAAAGTACCATAAAGGAATCCAGTTCACTTCATATCCCAAAATGACATCTCATGAGACTAAAAATTACAATGCATTGGACATATATCTTAGTGCACCCATAATAACATGTTTATTAATATTTTTTCCACATGAATAATCGTACAAAAGGAATCATGCATAAACATAATGATTACCCATGGAAATAATTGAGTATCATAACAATGTCGAAAATAATAAAAAAATGGAATATAATAATAGTCTCCATAAATAAATGGATTTAAATGATAATTTGAAATTATTAATGGAAATATGAATAGATAATGATAAGTGAATTAAAACTAAGGTGAAAAACTTGTAATAATAGTGTTTAAGAAGCTTTAGAAATAAAACATTTTACTATGGTTTTAAGAAAATATTAAAGATCATTTAATGAGGAAAAAACATAATATTCTATATAAAATAAAAATTTAAGCAAGATAGTTTTTCATGATAGATTTTGTGATTTTATAGAAGTAATGGTGGCTTAAAACAGATTGGGGATTGCACTTGAAAATGGGTATGAAATTGGGAAGTTCCATTTAATCGGGCTTCCTTATCGAGAAGAATTGAAAAGGGAACATTTTTAAAACACGAATTTCCACATAAAATATGGATGATATAATCTAGATACATATATTTGGAATATATAGACATAATTTATAATAATTAAATAAAAATAAATAAAAACTACATTGGGTGAGATAGATATAAATAGTAACCCGAATGAAAAAATGGAGGTTTTGCAAGAATCCCATACTGTATTTATGAAAGTGGTTTTTAATTGATGTTATTATACCAGATAATTAAGTTAACAAATTAATTAATAAACTTTTATACATTTATTTTATTTATTATAATTTTATTAATTCCATTTATGGAATTTTTTGATGGGTTATGCGATTCTATTTCATTATTTGGGAGAATTGGTTTCCTTGGTATTCATGATCAGTTTATATATATACATGTACATAAAATCATATAATATGAGAATGGTTGAAAAAAATCTAATTTATATTTTATTAGTTAAAGTAAATAATATTAAACGGTTATATAATTCATTAGGTAATTTTGGGTGAGGCTGATCATTAGATAAGACGTTAGTGATAATCTTTTAGATTATTTTGGCCATCTTTCGAACATCACAAACTAGTTTTGTTTTATTAATATATAATATACATATAAAATGATTCCATAAAATTAAATTGTCTCTAAAAAATATATTATAATCCTTTTTAACCATAAATATGGTTTTATGAGCGGTATTGAAGGAGGTAATGGAAATTAGAAACTTTTTCGCCCTGGAATGTGATAAATTAACACATTAGAGACGATGTTTTCATTTTTTAGAACAAAAATGGGAGGGAAAATAAATTTTTATTGATTAATAAATTATCACAATAACATTAAATTATATTTATGTTAGTAGAGTTATCATACCATTTTTATGGGATGAGGTTAGGAGAGAATAAGAAAAGAAAAATACATGAAAAGAAATTAAAAGAAAAGAAAGAATATTTTACCTCTTGAATCCTTCTTTTTGAGAACTTCCTTAGGGTGATTGGTTTTGGTATTTTGTTGGGAAAAAAGGATCTTGGACGTGTGGTATGGTCATGGTAATATATTTGAATATAATTTGTAAAAGACTCAAATATTGAGAGGTGTAAACACAAGAGGTGTTGAGGGGTGGTATTTACAAGGTAAGAGAGGGGTGTTTCTCCTTATTTTATTCATTAGTCTATTATTTTTCCTCAAGAATATTAATAGTTTGATAATTATCACAAGAAATATTAAAATAATAAATTTAATTTTGATATTATGGTGATTCCATCAACAATGACTCGAGGAATGGTGTATTTAACTTATACTTTATATGTACCGTAAATTACTGTATTTCATTATTCACCAAAAATAACTATTTTAGAAAAATAAAAAAATCATCATAACCATTCATTGATGTGTAGAATTTAAAAATGTAATCCATTTTATAAAAATATTTTTCAAAATATGATAAATTTAGTTTTTTTAATTAATATTATCCTTTAGTTGGAAAATAAAAAATATTAAAATTAAAACTTATTTTGAAACATTCTTAAAAATTAATTAATGTCTCATAAAATAATGTTATAATAATAATACAAAAAAATATTAATTTATGAATACATTTTATGGACATAAATTTTCTTTTAAAAAATTATGATAATTATAAAATTGAAAACAAACACTTATGTTTTATAAAAATATAAACACTTAATTAATAAAATCTAAAACATATATTTAATTATACAGTGATATAATTATATCATATTTTCATTTATAATATTTCTAAGTTTATATATAATTTAATTGGTGAGATTACAATTATATTTAATGCTTTACTATTCATATGGTCAACATTACTATTCCAAAGGTCAAGTTACTATATCATTGGTATATGTTCCCTAACTTATAGAAATACCTCTTATTTCATTCATTATTTATTTATGAAGTCTGTATTGTGTTTTCTATGGAATTTTTATATTATTTATACTATATAAAAAAAATAAAAAAGGTAATATTCAATGATAAAATTTTGGATCATTATAGAAGACATATTTTTTGGAAGGGAACCCCTATGGGTAACATGGAAGTCTATATTCCTTTCCCATGTTAAGATTGTAATTCCTGGGCTCTCACCCAATATTTAGTCACAAAATAAGTTTTATAACTTATGAGAGAGTACTATAGGAACTAATGAGTATGAGGGATATAAAATGACATGGACTTAGAGGAATAAGAAGAAAGATAGAGAGAACAGATCAAATCATTGTATAATAAAGGGTCTTTAGGGTGAGATTATGTAACAAGACCAACTCCATTAGCACTAGAATCAGTTGTTAATTTATTATATTGGAATAGATATAGGATATCTAATCATAAATGACTGATAAGTTTAGTATTATTGGAGAACCAAATACATATATGATACAAAGTAAAATAATTCTTCTTTGTATCTTTGGGAAAGGAAGAAAATAAATGGTGAACTCATATTCTCAATAGGGGTTACATACAATGAATTTTATCATGAGTAAATAAGGCATCATCAATATGGCACGATAAATAATTATAAACCCATTCCATTTAATAAATAACTTGTGAATTAAATTAATCCATGAATAATATCAATGTAGTGATCTCATGGATAATAAAAACTCAATACTCAATTATATAAATTTATAATAATTGATTTCATGATCTTAGAAATCATTATATCTCTTTCACAAAGACCATTATCCAAGGCAGTTTAAAACTATATGTAAAGACTAATCTAATTTGGCCAACTGATTTGTCTCATGAGACTTATTGATGCATCAAGGGGATATATAATTCTAGGCACCGAGATTCACTTCATATCTAATTTATTTCTCATAAATCGATTGATTATTTTAATTCATGAGTAATATACCTTATCAATAAATATCTATATTGTGTAAAAAGTAAGGAATACCAATATTTCCCCAGTATATAAAATAAATTTAAATAAAAAAACCAATATTTAATAATGGTATATATTTGAGAAAATATTAATACCCTTCATACAAATAATATTGATATTTGATGGAAATTTATTGTTCAATGGATATAATAGTAAATGTTTCAAGAGATTTAATGACCATAAAATTAAAATTACGGCCTTCAGTTCATTAGAAATATAGGTTTTGAAATAAATTATGGTCCTTTGGAGAATAAAATAAGATCATTATAATTTTTTTCCTTTTTAATACCTATAAAATCTTTTATAATAAGATAAATAGTGTAAAATCATTATGGTAGTGGGAAGATCTGTTAACTCTGTACAATTTATTAACAACATTCCAATTGAATTTTTATAAAGAAAGTCTTAAATGGACATTTTGGAAAAATTAGAAATATTTATTTCATTTAATGAAAAATTTTAATGTTAACTTTAATTATCCTTTATAAATCATTTTGGTAAATAAAAAGGATTTACATAAAACAATTTTGAAAAATATGAAAATGGAAGAAAAATATACCTGATAAAAATGGATAAAATATTAGATTTTATTTTTAACATTACTATTGGATGTGTAACTTGAATTTGATAATTAATCAAAAAGATTAGTTATATATTCACATTAAATATATAAAAGGGTAAATATATACACTATATAAAATTAAATTGGTGTATATTTCCAAACATGTCTCAATAGAGTGGAAATTGAGACTAAATCAATTTCCGTACATTTAATCTTAGAATCTCATACTTTAAAAACATGTATAATAGTTTTAAACATGTTATTAACTTATAAAAGAAACATATTAATATTTATAATATCATATATGATCCTCTTATAAAATCTTATCACTCATTTGTCATCAATCTTTCATTAGTATCATTATTTTATGTGTTAACTGCTTTATTTTCTTCGGCATGTTTTATCGTGAAAGTTACAGTCCTTGTCCTTTTATTATGGTTCCATAATCTACATAAAGTTTATCATGAAATAAATATTATATATATATATATAAATTATATCTTTTCTACCCTCCATATAAAGTGGAAATGAAAAACCATTCACATATCTTTGTGGATGGGGTAGTCCACACGTATGCACGACCCACATTATTGTTTTCCAAAGTATTGGAATGTAAAAAGGTATATATGATAATAAAAATAGAGGGGAGTATTTATATCATATATATCACAAATATTCATTATCTCTATATTTATAACCATCCATGTAAAGTTGTGATTAAAAATGAATTACACCGCCATATAGAGATAGAAATTTATAAATATGCATGACAGATATTTTCACATTTCATAGGATATAAATGGGACAAAAATTTGTTTTACAAGAATAATAATAATAATAATTTATTATATTAATTATACTGGAGTATTTTTTTAGTTTTATTACAATATATTTAGATTAATTTGAAGAATAATGAAATTTCAAATATTCGGTAACGATGATTACCTCTACATTGAAAGAGATCCATTAGATATTCTTTTAGGGGAACTGGGGTTGAAATTTTAGGTAGAACAATACTTTCAAAGAATATCTAAGTATATTTATAAGATATGTATCTAGGGTTTGGATGATCTATATAGCGGAATTTTTTGTAAATAATTTATAGAAGTAGTTTCCTTTAACTAAGGGGAGTGGCATTCTAGGAATTTATGAAAATATTAAAATAATATAAATTATTATTTTAAATTACAAATTTATTTAAATTGATATAAATAGAAAATAAGATGATTATTAGTTTATATACTGTGATCTAATAAAATATGGATATGTTTTTTATATTTTCACCCTTATACGTTAGTTTTATGCCATAGTTAACCCTTTTGACAATTACCGTACCATTAAAGTTTTTATCATTTAAGAGTCAATAATGTTACTATAAAATAAAAAATAACCTATAAATGGACCAGGGATTATTTTTTAAACCATATCAAATTAATCTGTCCAAATATAATTTAATTATGAATTAGAATCATTTAATAAAATATTATTTATTATAAAATATCATGAATGTCATTTTTGACACTACTCACTTAATTTGGATTTAGATACATAAAAAAAGACTAAACTAGAATATAATTCTTTAACACACCACTATAATGTTATATTTATCTATAAAATTCATGTAACATAATAATTATTTCAAATTTTATTATTTATAGTGTTTTTAAAGTCATTTGTTTTGGGTTTATGATAATTAAACAAATGTTGTATCGACATTTCGTAATCATTTAAGCTAATTATTTATTGAATAAAAATTATAAATAAATTAACCTTATAAAACATAATGTACATTTTCAATGAATATTTATAATCGAACATAATTTTTATTTAGCGCTATACTAAAATATTATAGTTATTAAATGAATAAGAGTTACATTTTTGTCATTATCTCTCACTTATATATTATAAAAGTCGAAATTATAGCTACATAGAAATAGAAGTTCATAATTTTAAACCTTTTATGATAATGGATGAAATAGAAACATTAAATGAAATCAAGTGAAGTATTTGTTTTATTTTTGTTGTCTTATCATATTTTTTTAACATTAATTATTCAATTTACCTTTACAGTGGTTATAATTATTTAATATTATTATAGTTCATAATGAAAAAAAATAAAAGAGACTTGTTTAAAAAAATTGAAAACCTATTTCAAAATATGGAATCCATTTTTGAAGATTCAATTTCAATAATTTCAATAAAATAATTTAAAATTAAAACATAAAGTTCAATGAAAAACTGTTTTTCAGAAAAATTCTTTTTATGCATAAAAATGTTTTTATATTGAATTAAAGTTTAAAATTCATCCCAAATACCATAATTTTATTATTAATAATATTATTTAAGTAATTTTTCTTGGATTTTTTTTAAAAAATAACATTTAAATTTTTTATACAAAATTATTGTTTTTAAAAAATAGTATTTTTTACTATTTATTGAAAAATAAAACTATTCCGGAAAATCCCCAAAATTCACCCCAAGATAATTTTCATACACTAATTCTAAAAAAATAATTAATTTAATTGAATAAATTTTATAAAGTTATAAATAATTAAGTATATTATTTTCTCTTGTAAAAAAACCATTTTTGAAGAAAATATATATTTTTAGAATATAATGACATTACAAAAAATAATTTAGGGTTTCTTTAAGAATAATTAATCTATAAATTTTTTTTTAAGTATGAAATTGATATATATTTTATAATTTTGTTGTTACATTCATACAATCTAATTAAATGGATAGTTTGAAATTATAATATTTAAATAATAATACTTCATGATTCATTTAGGCTTAGTGTTTCATATTATATACACTATTGAAAATAGTGTTCTTCAAAACACAGATATTACATTATTCCCTCTTAAAAATATTCATCATCAAAATATTCATGAATACAAAAATATAAATAGATGAGGGTGCTTATTATTCTATACATCCTCATGGCCCCTTATTGATACCTCTATATTATGATTTATCCAAAGTACCCTTACTTTTTGAGTAATCGAGTTCCTTGAAAGTTTTTCTCTAGTTTCAATAATATGGATAGTTGCTTCAAAGTATGATGAATCAAGTTCCAGATATATTTATTCATAGGTGAACACATGTGTTGGGTTAGGACTATACTTTATTAACAAAGAGATATGGAACACATCATGTACTTTAGAGAGACATGGTAGAATTTCCAATTGGTAAGACACCAATCCAATTGTTTCAAAAATTTCAAAAGGTCAGATAAACCTAATGCTCAATTTTGACTTCTTACCATACCTTATAACACCCTTTCAATGAGATACTTTTAAGAAAACATGACCCCTCACTTAAAATTCTACATATTTCATTTGGTTATTGGCATAACTCTTTTTCCTACTTTGAGATGATCAAATATGAGTCGGAATTTCCTTTACCATTATCGTTGTCTACTCAGCAAGATCAGGACACAAAAGTTTTATTTCACTAACTTCTTCCCAGTAAATTCGAGTATTACATATCATTCCATATAATACTTCATATGGTGACATTAGAATACTTTAATGGAAACTCTCATCATAGAAAAATTCTAAAAAAAAGTAATTATCCCACATACTATTAAGTCAAGTGATAAAAACTAAAACATAACTTTTGAAGTATTAATAGTCCTCTTAAAATATCTCTAAGTTGTAGGGTGATAGATATTACTTAAATGACTCTCAGTATCCATAACCATTTAAGGACCTTCTATATCATTTATATAATTCACAGATCCTGATATTAAATAATCCAAATAGGTGCACCATGAATTCTAACAACTTAAATAAAATAGATCCTTGTGAGGTGATCAAGAGGTAAATATTCTCGTATAGTAAGGAAATGTGATTATTTGGTCAGGTGATCGAAAATTACCCATATTACACCCTTCTTTCTAGGAGTCTTTGGTAATATGGTGACAAATTCCTTAGTAATGTTATACCATTTTCACATAGGAATAGGTATGAGTTTCATAAATCCACTAGGATGTTGTTTTTATCCTTCACTTATTGATAAACCAAGTATCTGGACACATAATTAGAAATTTATACCTTCTTATTTTCCAAAAAAAATCTTCCTTTAAATATCTATACATAATTTTTTAACCATGGTATACGAATAAATTTGAGCTATGAGAATTATACAATAATCAACATTTTAGATCAGTTTTATATCAAACACATAACCATTTTCAAATTTTCATAATACCATCTTTATATATGAAATCTTCAAATTTACCATCACTCCTGGATTTAATTTTCTTTTCAAGATTCACATCACTGGGTTGAGAATTTTTATCTCTCTCAATCCTTGTTGGTCTAGAAATCCATGGTATTTCTTTCTCAATGCATCACCTACCATATTTTACTTCCGGAAATTGTATTGTATTGAGAAATCATTATCCTTGAGTAGCTCAAGCCATTGACCTTGCCTCATGTTGAGAAAATTCTAAGAAATTATTTATTTTAGAACCAAATGATCTATATACATCTCACATATTTCACCATAGAGATAATGTATCCATATCTGCAATGAAAATATTAAAACCTCCAACTCAAGATCATGATTGGGATAGTTTTGTTCTTGAGTATTTAACTACGTTGATGAATATACAATAACTATATCATTATTAATAAGGATACAACCATGTACCCTCTTTAATACATCACTATATATCACCAATGAATATTTTCATAATGGTAGAGTTAGAATTGGAGAATACACGGATATCATTTCCAATTCTTCAAAGCATTCTTCAAATTTCTTCTTCTTTGTGAAATAAACCAATTTACATGAAATATTCGTTTACAGGTTTTCCAATAATGATTTTTTTTAAAAAAATTGTCAATAGTAACTTGAAAAACCAAGTAAACAACATATATTGGGTATTTTCATTGATATAGGATATTATTTGACTACTGTTGTATTTTTAGGATTAATAGAGATTCTATTTTTGGAGAAAATAAGGCCACAAAAGTAAATATTTTAAAAGAAATCATACTTACTGAATTCCCATATTTATATTTTCCTGTAAGATTCCAAAGAATGATCTAGAAATGATTCTCAGGATCCTTATATATTTTAATGTACACCAAGATATCATCAATTAATACGACAACAAAATATTAAGATATTCTTTGAATATTTTTTTTCATTATATCCATAAAATCTTAAGATAATTTAATTAATCCAAATAGAATTACTGTAAACTCATAATGACCCTACCTCATTTGAAAACATGTATTCTGAATATTTTTCTTCTTTATTAACAATTTATGATACCCATAAAAATGGTCATTATTTGAAAAATATTGAGATTTATAAATTTGATCGAATAATTCATCAATGTTATGAAGAGGAAACTTGTTATTTATCATAATATCATTCATTTCCCTATAATCAATGCATATATTTAGAGATCCATCATTCTTCTTAACAATTAGAACATGGGATCCCTAAGTCCAAATAATAGAGCTTATAAATCCATTTTCACACAACTCCTGTAGTTGTTTCTGTAAATCTAAAAATTCTATAGTGGTCATTATAAAGGCAATCTTTGATATATTTCATGAACTAGGGATTAATTTAATGGAAAAAATATCTCATGTGTTGGTGGATACTAGTATAATTCTTCATATAATATATCAATGTATTCCTATATAATAGATACATCCTCAATTCAAATATAACCATTTTTATCCATATATTGTGTCTTTTCATCCCCGAAAAGAATCTCATTCATAAGAGCTACTAGAGGTGGATGTAAACCTGACTCTACTAATGAGTTGTGTCCTTTAAGGATAATTAATTCTACACCTTCATCATGAATCAAAATTTATATATCTCTAAAAATATAATTTTATTTTGAAATGAAATCCATAAATAGTATTTTATAAAAATCAACCTTAGGTATAAATATAATAATGTATGTAGATAGGGCATGTTTATGGGTCATAACTAGAACTGACTGACACATCCTTATTGCGGTGAGATTTATACTAGTATTTTTTGATTGATAACTCCCTTATTAAGGAGTTGTGTAAATATCTAACATTATTAAAAAAATGGAAGATATAAAATAGTGAGAAGATTAAATATCAAATAAAACATTCGATAAATTTTAGTATATGATTATTGTACCATCCACCAAATAATTTTTAGTTTAAACCTTATCTATAGTTATCACATTTTCTTGGACTTCTCCCCTCGATTGCTTTCTCAGTATGTTCCCTTGACGATTGGGGTATTGGTGTGAATAATTCCCAATTTATATATAGTTGAATTACTAAACATAATTTATTTGTTTCTTACCCTATAATTCATTGTCCAAATGAACCTTATAACTTTAATTATAATAACCTCACATTACCTTCAATCATTTTCCAGGATGTTTCTTTCCACAATTTTCACTTGATAGAAATAGCTTTGTTCCCCACTTCTTATTGGAAACTTTACCATTTTCATGGTTAATAATTGAACTATTTTTATCTTGATTTCCCTTAAATAATTATGATATAGAAAATTCATTCTTTATTTTGATGTAACATAATAAAATTTTATTATATGATGAAAATGTTTGAGAAACCAATGCTCTTAAGAGGTTCGGCTTATGGCCTTCATTGAATTTTTTAGTCTTAATATATTGATTATGTTCATAATATTTAGTACACATGTTAATTCTTGTAATTGTGTCCTCATACTCTATAACACTTTATTTATATTTTTTGTTTAATAATAGTACCTTTCTATTCATTTTGATTTTTTGCTCATGAGGTAAATATTTATAAAAGAATATATATTTAAAAGCATGCCACTATATATGTTCTATTTACTTTACCTCTCTATTATTTTGGTTAAATTACCATCATTGATAACCATATTCTCTATGAAAATAAACTAACAACATAGCACTTTCCTTTTCATTTCATCCCTATGTGAGAAATGTCATTTCAAGAGACTTGATCCATTACTCACCTACCACTATATTAGTTGTTCCAATAAAATATGGAGGCTTATCTAACTTGAAACGATCCAATATAGGTGTATCATATTTAATAATATCACTTTTTCAATATATGTATGTTTATTAGACATAACCTGGTCCGTCGTCCCTAATATGGTCATGATCTTCTCGTTTACAACACCAACTATATTAGCCTGCTCAACAGGGAAATTCCTACATTGTCCACTAGTATTTATGTTATTTCATATATTAGGTTCCATCTCTAAATAATTTACACAATTATTTACGTCATAATAATCTTGAATATTGTGCCACAAAATAAACAACCTCATAAAATTTCTTAAATACTAAAATGGATAATCATGAATATCATTTTAGTTGAATTAATTTAAAATCTACTTCTAAAGGTATCTAGTAAACCAGACTTTGAGACTAACTGTAACTTCCCCAACTCTAGTAGCATTTAATTGGTGGTAACATTATTACATTAGAATAGATACATGTAATATAACCCTAAATAATATATTAAGTTATTTATCTTAGAGAACTATGTAGATACATAATATCCACTTTACATTGGGAATAAAATATAAATATAAAAAAATAGAAATCCCATGATCCTTGAACTAATTTAAGGAAATATTCTTCATATACTATGGAAAGGAAAATAAATAAATTATTATCTCATTTTCTCATCAAGGGTTACAAATAGTGGATTTTATCATGAGTAAATAAGGCATAATCAATATCTAATGGTTATTAACGGGAAACATGTTTCATTCAATAAATAACTTGAGCGTGAATTGAATCTTTAGATAATATTTATCTAATAATCCTAGGGATAATAATAATTTAATCCTGAATTGAGGAAATTCATTATACTTGATGTCATGATCTAAGACATCATGATTTATCTACTGTTATGACCTTACTCCAAGACAATTTAAAACTTTATGTAAAGACCATTTTAATTTGGCCAACTGATTTGTCTCATTATACATATCAATGAATAAAGGGGATATATAATTCTAGGCCCCACCTATCACTTCATATCCATTGAATTAATCACATATTAATTGATCAAATTAATCAATGAAAAATATAAATTATCAATTTTTTTTGTAAAAAAATAGAATAACAATATTTTCAAAGACAATAAAATAAAATTAATTGTAAAAATATATATTTAAAAATGGTATATGATTTAGCTAATTACAATATCCATGATACAAAGAATATAGATATTTAAGGAAAATTTAATATTATGTAGGTTTTAAAATAAATTCATGTATTTCAGAGAATAACAAAAATTCTCAAAATATTTTTAATGGTAATACAGTATAAATATTTTAGAACAAGCTAAATAGTGTCAAACTCCTATGGTTTTAGGAAGGAACGTTAACTCCATTCATGTTGAAAAACATTCCTTTTTATTTTATTGTAAATAAAGTTTAAAATTTACCCTTTCAAGAAAAAATTAGAAGGATTCATTTCATACAATGTAAAAATTAAGTAATAAATTTAAATATAATTTGTAAATCATTTGTGTAAATATAAAATATTTATGTAAAACAATTTTTAAATATATGGATTTAGAAGAAAAATATACCCGATCAAGAAGAGGTATAAGGTCGAATTTTATATTAAACATTCACAATGAAAAAGTAACTTGAATTTAGTCATTAATAATCATGAATAAATTTATATTAATGTTAAATAAATCAAAAAGTTAACATAAAACTAGCATAATAGTAAATATTTTCATTTTACTAAATTTGTCTCAATGGAGTGGAAATTGAGGTGAAATAACTTACCTCAAGTTTACTCTTAGTTGATAATGATTAAACCTATTTATGGAAATATTAAAAAGTTATTATTTTATAAAATATTTATTTTAAAATTTATAATATCATATATGACCTTCCAATAACATTTTATAACCGTGTTTTCGACAATATTTCATCATTGTCATTGTTTTGGTTGCTTGATACTTTATTTTCTCATGCACGTTTTCCCACAATTTTTTCCTATTCTTGTACATTTATTATGGTTCCATAACATCCATAATTTTAAAAATGATATAAATATCATATATATCTATTAAATATATCAAAATTACCATCTATGTAAAGAAGAAATGAATAAACGGATCACATCGCTTCGTGGTGGTGGTAGTCCACACGTACACATGAGCAACACAATATTTTTATAATGAATTGTAATGTAAGAATGTATATATGATATTAAAATTATAGAGTTGTATTTATATCATAAATTCATATATATTAATTAGTTACATATTTATAACATTCTAATTAAAGTGGTGATGAAAAATGAACAATACCATTGAATGAAAATAGTAATTCGTACATGCACATGAGTGATGTTCTAACTTTTTATAGGATATAAAAGAGATTGAAAATGATTTTACCATAATTATAATAAAATGTTTGTATGTTTATGATAATGGATTTATTGTTTTATGATGGATACAATATATTTAGATAAATTTTAAGAAGAAATATATTTGAAACTGTCAGTAAAGGTGATTATCTCTTCTTCAAAAGAGCTCCTTTAGACATTTTCAGGAGGGGCTAGAGTTTTTAATTCAGGAATACCCTTATAATGACCCGAATTGTTATAAATATAATTACCCCTTTTTTAATTAAATTTATTATTATTTAAAATGGTTATGGAAAAAACAAGCACTTATTTTGTTTCATTATATCCAATTTAATTTGAAATGACAGAAAATATAATTGCCATTGATAATATAGTCATTGAACAGTGATCACATGATTAATACAAATATAGTGTGTTAACATATCCAATTGACATAGAAAAGGTATGTAATGGCCTCAACTAGTAGGATTGTACCCTATGATGCCAATTTATTAGAGCTTTTGAGGGATATAGAATCACTATTATTTTACTATGACCAATACCAAGTATGATCCAATAACTGTAGCATGAAAAAAATATTTATGAGAGAAGTTCAAGATCATTGGGATCACGGCCCAATCCATGTTCACTAAATAATCCCATGAAATTCCTACAGTCGTGTACCTAATAATAAGTGATTTTTTTGTGTATTAAGGGATAAGTATCAATACCCTAGTAATATGAATATGTATATTATTTTCTATAAAATAAGGAATATATTTTCATCCATTTATTTTTACTTTGCAATTGAAGTTTAATTTTGATAAAATAAATGTCAAATTATATTTTTGTTTAATATTCATATTCAATTAAAGAATTTATGAATTAATAGATTCTGAATAAATTAATATCTTAATAAAATATCGTTATCAAATAATTTTTATCAAATATAAATGATCATATATTTTTTATGAAATCAAATGTAATTTTTATATGGGTTTGAAAACAATTATTTCAAAAAAACGAAACATTTCTTAACAAATGTCGATTTTATTTTAAAATTGAAAATTCAAATATTTATAAAATTAATTATATAAGATGAATAATATTTTTTATAATCATAATATATAAACTATAAAATTGTGAATTGTTCATACGTTTCTGAGACAATCAATGTTTCGAGTAAAAATTAAATACTGTATAAATATATTTTGTGTATTATGATATTATAATGACCCAAAGGTTATTTAATAATTACAATAAATGGTATCAATGACCAAATTTATGTTTTTACTTTTATATAATTTGTTTTTTGGTTTATTTTATTTATTTTTTAAATCAATTATAAATATTGAAAACCATATAATATATTTTATGGTTTTAAAATCCTTTCTTTATGAGTGTGAATCACCTCCATATAATCAAGGGATTTATTTTACTAAGTTTGTCCCGTGGTCATATAAAATAATTAGAACCACTCCCATTTGGAAGAAACTATGGGATTGTATTTTTGGTTATTTTATTATATAATTTCCAAAACCTAAGTGATAAATTAGTCCCCCTATTTTACTATATAAACCCACCTAAGATCCCATTTATATTTACTAAAAATCCTAGGATCACATCACTAACCTTAGCTAAACTCTCTATAGTATTACCATAGAACCCATAAGCTCCCAATAACCGCTCCCATGATTTGGGATTCACACACTCAAGTAAGGGATATTCCGCTCTCCTCTTTTTTTCCAGCACTTATTTTTATAAAATCTATAATATTTATTTATGATTATGTTGTGATATGTTCTTAAATATCCCCATTACTATAAATTTTCTGTATATCTAATTATATCTTCCTTTAAATCTTATTAATCATTCCATGACACTTTATGTACATCTATTACCATGCTGAAAATTAGTAAGAGATTTATCTCTCCTCATTTCTATTTAAGCACTTATTTTAAGTTATGTCAGTTAAATTACATTTTATAATGTTTGGATATGTTGTTTTATGTCCATATTATTGCAGATTTTATTTCTATGTGATAAGAGTCCCATTTATCTCTCATCAGCAATTTTTTTTGAATCTTTATGTGACGTTGTTATGCTGCTAAAATTTCACCGTGATTTTCCATGACAAAACAATTGTATAGTGAATACCATAACTAGTTTCTATCAAGGGTGTTCGCATTTATGAACATATATGTTTTTATTGGAGAAAAAAATGTATTAATTCCATACAACTTAATCGTGGAATAAAAAAATAATGAAAAATGATTCAATGTTTTATGATCATTGTTAATACTTAAGCATGAGAAAGAAATAAATGTTATGGGAATTCCTAGAGTTATATAGAACTATAAAGAATTAGGTAATATTTAGTATCATGATATTTCATATTGGAATAAGAAGTAAACATGATTAATTTATTTTTATTTTTCCACCATGATGTCTTGGCGGTTTGGCCTCAACTTATATTTATGATGCAGTGTTTTATGTTTTTTCCACATTTCCCATGTTATGATTATCATGTTATATCATGACTTATTATTCATGGTCCTTTTACTACCCATTGATATTACTATTTACTAACATGTATTATCTTATTAATTTTATACCATGTTTATTTCCATAGTGGTCTTTATATCCCACCACAGTATTATATATGTCCCTCGGTTATCCCATGCAGTTTTTTGTTCAAGCATGTTACTTTTTTTCAATAAATAGGATGTCTTTACTATTTTAAAGTGTTACATAATGTAAATAATTCCCAAAGACACTAGATTTATTGATCTTATAGGTTGGATTAAGTTTAATATTATGTTATCAATCATGTATCAATATGAAATAAATAGATGGTTTGTTATAACCATAACCTCAATAACTTATCTAAATATTTTTAGAATTGAATCGGGTAAGGTTTGGCTGAGCTATATGGAAGAAGGTGTTGTAATGAATTGAGATATGGGGTTTCATGTGAGGGGAGGTTCATTCAGGGAATTTTATAAAATATTAAATTAATATAAATTATTTTTATTTTGTCCAAATGGATAAAAAAATTAATTCAAATGTAATATGTGTATATGATAAAATAACCTCATTAATAAAATTTTTCCAAAATTTAGTTATTTTTTCACCATTATCATAATTTTTAAAACCCTAATAACTCTTTAGATAATTACTATTCTATTAATGTTTTCGGTCTTTTAATGGTAAATGATGTTTCCATAAATTGTCAAATAAAAAATAAATGGACCATGGTAGATGTTTTAAACCATATCAAATTCATTTGTATGAATATAATAATTTTATAAATTTAAAATCATTTAATAAGGTATTATTTTTTCGAAAATATTAATAATTTCATTTTTCACACTATTTATTTAATTTGACTTTAAATACATTAAAATGGTAATTTAGATATCATACTTTTAAACTTCAACATCTTATTACCTGTATCTAAAAAATTCATATAACACAAGAATTTTTCAAATTATATTAATTTTTTTAATCTTTTATTTTATTTTTGAATTTTATAATTAAATGTTGTGTTGGTGTTTTACAAGCCTATAATGTATTTCATTATAAAAAATTATAAATAAATTTCCATGATAAAAAAATTATATATGAAATGAATATTTAAAATAAAATATAATTTTTATTTATTTCTATCATAAAATATTATAGATATTAAAATAGGAAAAGTGACATTTTTGTCTTTATCTCTCAAATAAATATTTAAAGATCAAAATCCTCATTAAATGGAAAATAAAAGGTTACATTTTCAAATTATGGATAATTATGGATGAAATAAACCAATCCAATGAAATTAAGGCTAGTTTTGGTTTGATTTTAATGTATTTCCACATTTTTTTAACCTTAATTCCCAAATTTACCCATACTAAACTGACAATTATTTAATATTGTCACTATTCATAATTATCAGAAATAAAAGGGTACTATTTACCAAATTTTTAGCTCTTATTTCAAAATATGGAATAATTTTTTTAGGATTCAATTTCAATAATTGGTAGACAATATTTTCATATTAAAATATAAAATGAAATGAAAAACAATTTTTCAATAAATTTTCTTTTAAGTATAAACATGTTTTATACGAAATTCAAGTATAAAATTACTTCAATATACAATAATTGGATTATTAAAAAAACAATTGAACTAATTTTTCATTGAATCCATTTTAAAACAAAATGTAAAATTGTAAATTATTGAAACATAAATATAGTTTTCAATAGAGTGTAGTGTTTTTTACTATTCACTGAAAAAACAAACATTTAAAAAAATAAAAAAATTCACGTGTAATGTCACAGAAATTACGTATAATTTTTTTAATTATTTGGAATTCTTACGAGCCTATATAAAATTGAAGACATGTGATTTTGATTCCCGGAATGCCTATAATTAGATGCAAAAAATGTTTTGCTTTGAATAGCACGTGTGAGCAGTTTTCCTGAAAAAAGTGGAAAAACTATTTAATGGGTGCCCAAATCAGAAATCTAAGGGCACAATTGCATTCAAGATGGAGGGATTACCCTAGGTGTGACTTAAGTTTAGTCAGTGCAGGACTCTGGTGAGAAAATCTGAAAATGGCATAACCATAAATAAAACAATAAAATAATATTATTTTATTTTCAAATACTTATAACTCCCGAATGAAGACTTGGATTCAAAATCGGAGACCACCACTGAACTTGTGAGGCTATAATTTCATTAAAAAGATCCTAACATTGGCTGGGGCGGGCCAACAGCAAAATTTAGTTTTTTTCCATAAATAAAATAATTAAAAAACAATTATTTTATTTTTAAATTCTATAACTCCTAAATGGTAACTCATATTGGAAATATTAGGGTACCGTTGAAATCGTAAGGGCGTGTTACCATTAAGTAGAGCCTAACCATGACCAGTATGGGTTGAGGGTGTCTGTTAGTAATTTTTGAACTTTATTTAAGGTACGTTTAGTAAATGCACAGGCAAAATTTTATATCTTTTTAAATGGTGCTCAGAATAGAAATCTGAGAGAACTGTTGAATCCGCAACGTTGAGATTCATTTAAGGGAAGCTTCACTTTGACCACAGTTGGTCGGAAGAAAAAGTTAGTTTTTGCAGATTTAAAAAAAATAATAATATAATGTGGATATTGTTATTTTATTTCCTTTTTTCCAACCACATGTTGAGCAGTGGTGGAGGGGACCACAGAGGAAGTCAGACATTTAATATGGGATATTAAATTCATGGTTACACTTTGGTTGTATAACCACCCCTCGTGTAATTAATGTGGCACATTATTTATGTCAATCAATGAACGTAAATATTTCATCGATGAGTTACTCACCCTTTCCCCCATCTATTTCAGTGAGGCTCGGGTTAGAGTTTTGACACGACTTCACCAAGAAGAGAACCTTTGGCGAAGTAACATGATGTCTTCCACTAACGGAGGATGGAAGCTTGTGCAACAACAATCTAGGATCAATGAACGCCAATGACCGCACTCCGATGAGGACTCTCCTTCCTCTAAGGACCGTGATACCTCTGACAGTTCACAAGGTAGGGGTTTTTAATTAATTCAATAAATTCCTATATGTATTCTCCTCATTCTTGATTTCTTCCGGTGGTCGTTGAGAGAGATTTGAATGGGGTTTATCATTATCTATTATTGTCATGTAAAAATTACCCCACTTTTTATAATACTAATGTGGAGGGCGTGGGCCAAACGAACAAGGCCCAGACCATCCACCACTTTATTTTCATTGCATTATTTAGAGGTGGGTTTTCCAACTTGATGGAACCTTTAAACCGAGATGCATTTAATGCCAGAAGAATCCCGATAAGACTATAAGCATGTTCAAAAGGAATAACAGAACACAATAGCTCACTCGGTGGTCCATGGTCCATGGAATAAGCGTCAGCACGATGGGTGCGGTGACCGGCACCGGCGGACGAGGATGGCAGCTGAGAACTACCGGCTGCGATGGAAGAGCGGTTCCCCTCGTCTCCATGGTGGTCAGAGGGGCGGCCGACAGTGGCCGACCATGGATGTGTAAGTAGCATATCGTAGTGCTCTACACTAAAGGGAGCCGCGACTCGAAGTTGTGATGATGTAGGGGACTTGATCCCTGTGGGTTTCATGCGTGACGAGACGGCGCCACCTGGCTCCGCCAATAAAAGAGACGAACAAATTCTTTAATCTTTTCGAGGGGAAGAACGCACGACCCCTATGCAGGTCTCACCAACCATTGGGTCGGACCGTCTGGTAGGCCGAGCCCGCTGCGGCCCAGGCCAGGTCGGGCCGGGTCGGTCCGAATAGGTCAGACCAGACCCGGACCCCTATAGGGTCCAAAAATTCTTAAAAGGTCATAACTTGCGAACCAGACATCCATTTGATGAACCTTCTACAACACTGGGATCTTTGGAGAAAACTAGTCCTTTTGAGATACACCACAAGATTTTTAGAAAAAGTTGGAGTACAACAGGGTTTGATCGAATCTGAATCTGACCGAGCCCTCGTCACTAAAATTTCAATAACTTACTGACCAAGTGTCCGGTTGACACACCTTCTATTGCGTTGGAACACTTATGACGTGAAAGATCATCAGGTTACTTATTAGTTGGACTTCGTGCCGGTTTAAATATGACTGATGGCTTAAGGAGTAGTTCTCCCAGAATCAAGCTTACTTTGAGTGGGAATCTAGTGGCTGGTAGTGAGGCAGAGGTTGGTGACAGATCATATAAAGGTTAATATCGAGCGATCTGGTGTGGGTCAGTACATAGTGATCCTGTGTGGATCAGTAGTCTGTGACCCGAAGAGAAACCCAACCATATGTGTGGTGTGGTACCTAATTTGTGATGTAGGGCCCCCAACGAGGATGTTATGCTCTAAGGGGGGGGGGGGGTATTGTAACACCCAAAAATTGATAAAGGGTTAAATGACTAAATGACATGACTTATGATAACATAGTGCACCTTTCTTTTTAGGATCCTACTTGGTTTGAACTCCATAGTTAAGCATTTTTGACCTAGATTAGTGATTAGGTTGGGTGAACTTTAGGGATGTTTCCTAGGGTGTGTGTGAGTGAGTAAAAAACACACTGGAAAGGACATGTGTTGGCATGTGGGAATATTAATTAGTCAGATGACTTATTCAGGTACGTGGGTGGGCCCTAGGGTTGGGACTAGGTGTGTGTGGGGAAACTAGTGGTACTTTGTTGGCTAGGACCCGACAACTATGTTAAGGAGGGGTGTACATGTTTTCACCAGGGCCCTATTATTATAAGTGGTATCATTGGAGTTAGTTCTACCAAAGAACTTGGACTCTGATCTGTTTAATGAAGCAATAGTGTTCAGTGTTTTGGGTGTGATTTTCTGTTCATGGAGTCCGGTGTTTGTGTGGCAGTTAACATATCTATACACCAGGACCCTGAATTCTGATTTCTGACTCGGTGCATGAAAACACTGGTTGTAGTTGTAATGGAAATTATTTACTTTGATCTCTTTTGAGTCAGCTCTCCAGGTATAACTTATTTATCTTGATTAATCTTGATTCTATTTTAAGATTCCTTCATGAAGACAGCTAGTTAGGATTCTAATGAGTGACCATGAGGATTTTTCACATTGTGATGAGGCTTTAGTACAATTACTGTTGCCTGAGATGGTACCTTCGGGCAGTGTCCCATCTATACCACTTCCCATTGGTTAGCAGTTACTACCGGCACTACCAGTAGTGGAAACATATAGGCTCAGTGCCTTTCATGAGTTTCAGTGATGGATAACCCTAGATTTATGAGGCAAGCCCGACTCACCGACATCTAAGGACTGGCATGAGGTAGTGACCGAGTTTACATCTAGCCAGGGCATCATTAGATCAAATGGTGGTCCTAGAAGTGAGCATTCTATGTGGGTAAGTAGGGAGATGACCGGGTTTAGATTACCCCTATCTTAGGATGAGGTGACTTTTATGTGGACATAGCTTGATAAATTTCTTAATAGAAGGGGTATCTTGACATAAAAAGCTAAGGGATATGTGTTCCCGATAGCTTATACAGCTTTAGTAGGACGACATTTTTTTAACTGAGTATTGATAGAGGGGTACCGATAATTCCAAGTACTCGATGATTACAATACAACCAGTTCTTCAAGGCTTTGACTTCTTAGAAAGATGTGTTTAGGGACATCCAAGATGGAACTATCCCTCCATGAATTCCTACGTATGTTAGGGTTCTAGACAGAACCTTTCCTGTTAACAATTCTTTGGATGATTAGATGCAACCAGTGAATGTCAGTAGTTAGAAATCAGAAGACTGATGATAGTCTCAGATACATGGATGTGTAAAATGTTTTAGGAAGAGGAAGTGAAAGGGACAGATAAATCTATAGGGCATCAGCCATGAAAGAGAAGCTAGGATAGCATCATGAGGTGGTATACATTTCGACATGTTACAACCACCACCCCAATGTGGTCCCCACCAGGCTGAGGGAGTTGGATGTTAGGGGAAAGGATTAGCTGCATGAGGTCAAGAAGTGTGACCCAAGATCTTTAGGAATGATTTGACATATATTCTGTGTCTACTACTACCTTTCGTATTAATAGAAATAGGTATGAATCTTTCCTTCTTGTCACGAATCTTGTTCAAGACCCAAAGTTTATGGTTAAACCGTTGACTTGACCCTTACATTTGGAGATACTTATGGGAGGAGACTCGATAATCACACATATTCTGTTGGTGTGATCTGACCCTTGAGGAAAGCGTTTCAGTTGGAACCTCTCCGTGGCAGCTTCAAGGACTTACGACAGTATTTTGGGTATGGACTGGTCACCCACAGTTCATGACTAGATTGACTGTTTTAGGGAAAAAATGATGTGGTATATCTACAAAATTTGAATTAGGTTTTCCTTGGTCGGCGAAAAAGGAATTCAGGAAGCATGGGATAAACTCATGCATAGGAGAGTGCAGCCGATCACTCATGAGTCGGCCAGCATTAACCTCATTGTAGTAGGAGTTTTGAGTTTTCCGTTCCCAAAAGTAGTGGAAGAGAGTAGGAATATCCTTTCTAAAGATTTTTCCAAGATTACCTCCCCACATGGAGAAGGACTTCTGCATTGGCTTATACCCAAGTATGGATCCAATAACTCCGACTGCATATTGGATGGCTTCCACTGAGATCTGGGAGATGAGAGTATAGTTGTTCGACTTGTAGAGAAAGGGATTAGTATGAACCAGTGTTTTAGGTTATGTGTGGATTAATGGTACTTTAACCATGTGGATGTAGAGATTGAGTACCTAGTACCAATGAGTCAATGGCACACCAATCAGTTAAAAGGGGTATTCTTTTGTGTGGATGCAATGGCACCCGTAGGCTTTTCAGCAGTTGAGAAAATGGGGATGGTTGGAGTTGCACCAGGACTATGACTTTGAGATAGTCTATACTCTAGGAAAGGTGGATGTGCTGGAAGAGATGCTCATCAGGAGGTCTGGTCTGTAGTTGCTGAGTGTGATGATAAAGCAGCTACCAATGTTGTAGATATCATTCGTGGATTGTGATGGAGTAGTTTACCTCAAGTTTATGACTGTCACTCCCCCAATATTTCAGTAAGTTCGGGGGGGCACTTCTTGGGGATGCAGACTGTGAGACCCGACATGGTCAGATATCCTCAAGACAAGATCCTGAAAGATTTTCTGATGGTGGAGAGCACATCATTCTTTTCATCGGATGCACCATGATACTAGTGATGCTATGAGAGGATGTGTTGAGGGAGTTCTTCACATCCCCTTTGGAGGTACATCTGGGTGTGGAAAAGATGCACCAAGGCCTTTGACATCATTACTGGTGTCCAGAGATGAAGAAAGAAGTGGCAGAGTTCTTATCACGATGCCTCACTTGTCAACAAGTGAAAGCTAAGCAACATGTCCCATCACGCTTAAGAATAAATTTTAGCCCCAGACTGCTGGTCAGACAGTACGGACCATACAAACCTTAGAGGACATGATTTGTGCTTGTATCCTAGATTTTGGTCACAGTTGTGAGGATCACCTACCACTGGTGGAGTTCACAAACAACAATAGTTATCACTCCACCATCGGCATGGAACCATTTGAGGCCCTGTATGGGTGACCTTGAAAACAAAATAAATGCAGGATAGACCCAGGGGAGTAAAGACTTTTGGGTCCAGAGTTGGTATGGGATACCATTGAGAAGGTTCAGATCATATAAGAGTGTATGAATACTACACAGAGCCGGAAAAAGCCTTATGCCGATAGGAGACAGAGAACCCTGGAGTTCTAGGAGGGAGACCATGTCTTTCTATGGATGTCACCTTGATGACGATTTCATATATTTTTCTAGGGTGGTAAGCTATCTATGAGATTCATCGGAACATTCCATATCTTCATCAAAGTAGGAGAAGTGGTGTATCACCTATATCTTCCCCCACAGATGCACCAGCTGCATAATGTTTTCCATGTGTGGCAACTGAGGAGATTCATGCATGATCCCTCACACATTATTGACTAGGGAGAGTTGGAATTTGATGATGGTGTGAATTTTTCAGAGTTCTTAGTGGAGATATAAGATTGATAGGATAGAATCCTTCATGAATGATCGATCCCTCCTGTGCAAGTTCGGTGGCCGCACGAGAACCTCCAAGAGAGAGCATGGTAGTGGGAGGCTCGATTCATTTTTAGTACCCTCATTTGTTTGATTTTCATTTGTTTCGGCTTTTGGGGATGTAAATCTATAATATGGGGAGAATGTAATGTCTCGTAAATTCCGTATAATTTTTCTAATTATATGGAATTATTTTGAGATTGTGAAAATTGACAACACGTGATTTCGAGGTCCAGAGTTCCCTGAATGATCTGTCGAAAAATGTTATGCTTTAAATACCACGCGTGAGTAGTTTTCCTGAAAAAGTGGAATAACTATTAAATGGGTACCCAAATCAGAAATGTGAGGACACCACTATATTTAGGATGGCGGATTTACCTTAGGCACAACTTAAGTTTAGTCGACGCAGGCATGTGGTTAGAAAACTTGAAAATGGAAAAACCATAAATAAAATAAGTAAAAAAAATTATTTTATTTTTCAAATGCTTATAAATCACGAATGGAGACTCAGATTAGAAATCTGAGGCCACCGCTGAACTCGTGAGGGTATTATTTCAGTAGGAATATTCTAAAATTTTCCAACACGGGCCAATAGTAGAAGTTAGTTTTTGGCTGTATATAAAATAATTGAATAACAATTATTTTATATTTAAATACAATATATCCTAAATGGTAACTTGGATTGGAAATTTGAGTGTATCGTTGAACTCATGAGGGCGTGTTCCCCGTAGGAAGAGCCTAATCATGATCGGTGTGGGTCGATGATGACTATTAATAATTTTTAACTTTTTTTAAGGTACGTTCAGTAAATACGCGATAGCGTTTTCTATCTTTTGAACTTGTGCTCAAAGTTGAAATATGGGAGCACCGTTAAATCTGAAGTACTAAGATTCACTTAAGGGAAGATTCACTTCGACCATAGTAGGTCTGAAGAAATAGATATTAGATCTTTATTAATGAATATAGAAACCTCAAAATAATATTCCCTTTTTCTTTGAATGGAAAAAATTAAACCTCAGTCCCTTACTTTAATGGTAGTGATCCCCAAAAAAGAATAAAGATGAGGAATATGATCTTTTTAGATTAGAATAAATTATCTTAGACAATATGATTAACACAAGGGGATAATGATAATATATATAGATTGATGAATATATTTCAATTTTGAGACACACACTTTGAAGGAAGAAAATGATTTATAAAGAGATAGCTTTGAGATAATGAAGTCTAATTTATCATGTTTTAAAAACATTTGAGCAAGCTATTGTAGATATGTTCTGATTTTTTAATCCCCAAAAGGTATCTATTTATAGCTTACGATTACTTCGGAATTTTTTTCGAATTATTTGGGTATTTATGTGATTGAAACACAAATTTCATGAATCTTGATTTGTATTATTTCTAGGAGTACCTTAGCCCATTAAAATAAGAATAACTCGGCACAATCAAGTCATCCATTAGGAAATTTAAATTCAAGATAATAATAATATTATTTTATTTATATAAATTAGAGAGAAATAGATTATTGTTCGAATTTAAAATCATTAAAACTAATTTGAAATCACTTGTTTAAAAGACTTGAAAACAATTCTATAATAATAAGTCAAAGACATCAATGGAATGTATGATCTATAAAATTAAAAAATAAACATTCCATTATAAACATTAAATAATATAAATGAGTAATTATTCTTTATTAAAATAAAAAAATAGGGTTGAATATATTCATTTATTATAAACATAATTTTTGAAATAATAAAATAATAAAAATCAACTTGATGTAAAGAAAGAAATATTTGAGTTTTATTTTCAAAAATATATGCATGAATTAATAAAAAAATTATCCATTATAATAAATGTGTTCAAAATAATGTTAAAATAATTCACATAATTTCTATATTTTTAATATGAATTTATATAGTCATTAAAAAAATTAAATAGTTTATATTAACAAGAATAAAATCAATGTATCAAGAATATACAAAAATAGAGTAACCTATGTTAGCAAAACATAGTAAGAGTAAATTTCATGCTTGTGTAAAGGTATAAAATAAATATTATAGGTTTCATATGGTTAAAATGAAAAATAGCATATATAAAGGTAAAAAATGTAATGTTTATGTGTATCCAGGATTTTCATGGGCTTAATAAGGATATATAGGTAATTCATGTGATTTGTTTAGGTAACACATGCATTTCATAAGGGTATGTGATGTCTCACATAACGGTAAACATAATTTATATAAGAATGACTAATGGTAAACTAAACATGTAAGGGTGAAGAGTAAACATTAAAACTCAAGTAAGAGTAAAATAATACAAGCATAAAGGTGAAGGTTATTCATGTAAGGGTACATGAAAAGTTATATATAGTTAT
The DNA here is from genome assembly GCA_963277665.1 of Viscum album. Taxonomy (NCBI): domain Eukaryota; kingdom Viridiplantae; phylum Streptophyta; class Magnoliopsida; order Santalales; family Viscaceae; genus Viscum; species Viscum album. Next base: position 1,762,318,870 of record OY728135.1, read on the forward strand.
TGAAAAGATACATAAGGGTACTATAAAAAAACCTAATCCTTTTATATAGGTAAAAAATAACAATACGTGCATATGTGTACAAGAGTACTTTGTAATGGTAAAAAAAGGATTCAAAATATACACAAGGGTAAAAACCATGGTTAAATTAGGGAAAACATAAAATTTATAAACCTTTTTTCATAATAAAAATCTAATATAATTATGTATAATAATAATAATAAAATGAAATATAGAAGATATATTTTACAAAAAATGAAATTTAGAAAATTATAATTATAAATAAATAAATAGTATTTGTAATTATAAAAAATAATAAAATTAACCCTTATGTTTTTTATCATTAAAATAAAATAATGGTGATAATAACAAGATTAAAAACATTGGAACTTATCTTACCATATCCAAAACATACATTTGGAAATAATTTCAAAGATACGGTTCTTGTGAAGTGTCCTAATAAAACTTCAAGATGTTGTGTATTATCCTCCTCAATCTTGTAAAATATAATGTTTTCATCTATAAACACCATAATAAATAATTTAATTTTTTAAAAAATTAATTTATCAAATCCATAAATATAACAAGAGAATTGGTTGTCCTAAAAGAAATCAAATGATACTTATAATGACTATATATTCATTGGAAAATCATCTATGGAACAATAGATTCTTCTACCTAGAGCTGGTGATAACCCAACCTTAGATTGATTTTAGAGAACTACCTTTTTATCTTGAATTTATAAAATAATTCATAAATATAGGTAAAGGGGTACTTATTCTTAATGTCAACCCAATTCATCTTATAATAGTTGATGTGTAACAAGAGAGATCCATCGATCTTTATCAAAGAGTACTAGGGAAACCCTTAGGGACACTCTTGGTTGATAAATCCTTTAGCCTCTAAATCATCAAGTTGTGTTTTTTAATCCTTTAGCTAATTTGAATTCATATTATAGGAAGGTAATAATATCATCTATATATATCTAGAAATAGATCAATGGAAATCCTAACATCTCGCTTCCGGGGTAACCCCGAGAATTATCTTGAAACACTGTAAGGAAGACTTAAACCACAGGAGGTAAATCACTCCTCAAGACTTCATCATCATCCTCCATGATGGGTGAGGTTTATTTTCATGAAATACTACCAAATTTAGGAATATGACTGTAACACCCGAGACTTTTATGTTATATAAACCATCAAAGGAATCTTTTTCTACACAACACTTTCTTGGCTTGCTTTGCACGCAATCGCGACCTTCCTCGATAGCTTGCGTCGTACGCAATACCGAGTTTCACTATACAACAATATGCTATTAAAACTAGCCGTTATGAATAGTAATAACCACTTTTTAAAATTTTATAAATTTTATTTTTCAAAATGGACTTCATTTTTGGACTCAGAATATCGAAATTAGCCTAGGGTGAAATTTTGGTATTTTTCTGAAAACTTTCAATTTTTGATGAATAGTGAAACCACTAAGTGGTAGGTTAAAAACTGAATTTTGCATAAAACATAATTTTACCGCTTCTGTGAATGGAATTTCGAAAATCCGAGAGACACGGTTAATATCAAGGACTAAAATGTGGTTCAATGAGATGAAAATAATTTTTGGTGAATAGTAACTTTTTACTTTTTTTTACCGCGGTTAATAGTAAATAGGGTAACTAAGGGTAAATATGATATCAATATTACCCTAACACATGTACTAATTCTATTGGACAAGTGTAATTAGACCAAAAACAAACTTAGGAATAAAATATGACCATTTAGGCCCACTTGGATTAGATTAGGACATTTATTATTAATTTATTTAAAGAAGGGTTAAAATAGTTAAAATCAAAATTTAATAAGTAAATCATTTTTTAATATGGTGTTATACATAAGATAAATTCGATTGTAAATATTCATTAGAAATCTAAAAAGATTTCCTACATGATGGTATTTTATTTGTAATTTTTAGACATCAAATAATTTAATTTATATATGACACAAAGATGATGCAGTAATTATCTTATTAATGAAATATTGACATAATTGATAATATAAATACCAAAATAAATGTAATTTAAGACTTTTTATGAATTCCACTAATTTTCTAGGTTACTATTATATATTAGTGTTGATTTAATCAACTTGGTTCGAACATATAATTCTGTTATGACTTTCAAAAAAATCATATATCAAATAGTGTCAAAATTGACACAAAATAGTTTTTAAATCAAATATTATATTATTAATTGTTATTTTATTCCTAAAAATCTAAGGTTCGGCCAAATGACTTAGATAAAGATATATATATTAATAATAAACAATTTGGGGTTCGTTTGGCATGTTATAGTAAGTGTATTAACCATATAGTGAAAGAAAACAAAAAGACACGGTAAAAGTTAAATTAATTAACTTAGAGTTAAATCTAATTGATAAGGTTAAAATAATACCCTAAACTTGTCTAAGTCCTATTGGTTGATAGGATTTCGACCCTTCCCCACTTTAGCTTCGAAATAAGACCCTTTGGAACCATTATAAACCGATTTCGACTTTAATATAAAATAATATTTTGAGATATTCCTAAGGTGCCCCTCTCCTCCCTTATAAAAGGGCACCTCCTCCCCCTCCTCCTCACACCAATTTGAGCACTCAAGCTCGGCCAACCCCTGCCATTTTCTCCTCTCCACTTCCCTAGAATAATCCTAGAGGTCCTGGTCTTCTCCAAAGACCAATCTTAGTTCCTTAAGTGGGGGATTCAAAGAGGCGTTCCAAAGAAGAGGAGCTTCGGACACGAACAAAGCAAATCGGATCTAAGGTAAGGGAAATATCACAATCTCATTTTTATCCGAGATTGTTTATTCGTAAGTATTTACTGGGGTGTATTTTATCATCCACATCCATGTTTTATCAATATGTAATATTATTTCCATCCACTTACAATAGTTTAAATCCAATTTTACCCTTCGGTGAGTTTTTAGTAAAGAATATGAAAGGAATCTTTTGTCGTTTTTTTTCGTACGATGTACTTTTTGACTTTTCCGAAAAAGGTACGAAGAATGTTTTTTTAACTTATACGGCATGAATGGATTTTTAAAACATTATTTCCAAGAAGCTTCCTTTACATGTTTTCATGTTTATTTTTAATCAACTTCTTTTATTTTAAAATTGTATGACATGTTAAGAAAGGAAAAGTGTTTTTGAAGTAGAAAGGATATTTTCCTCAAGAATGAAGTTCAAGTGTTTTATCAAAATTATTTTCCATCTAAGATAATAAAGGGTTCTGTTTCTATCCATATTTTTACATTGATTTAACTATGTTGTGATGGAATTATGTTTATGAATTCCATTATCTTATATGAATGGTTTTATGATGTCATGTTGTTTAAGAATCCCATTTTTATTACATGGGTTATGTAATGATGTATGATTTATGATTTTGTGGCACACATAAGAAAGGATTCATTATAAGATGGGTGGGACCTATATCTCCCTCCAATGCATTGGGTAAAGATTTTATATCTCATGAGATAGACATGGCTGGAACGAAAGGTTATTTCAGTTCAGTGATACAGGACTGAAATGAGGAGTGAACTCGGTTCAGAAAGGGACTTTGTCCACTAAGATAGTCTTGGCAATGAGTCATGACTAACAAGAAATGATTTTCCATGATTATGTGTGCATGCCACAAAGTTTCAAGTTTTATGTTATGATTATGGGGATCTCATTTTCACTTCTATGATTTATTCCATGTTAAGATATTATGATCTCTTTTGCAGGTTTTGATTTTCATAAAGATATGATATGATTTTTATTTCCTTTATTTGCCCTTGCTGAGCATTTGAGCTCACCCTTTTATGTTTTCTTTTACCCAGGTCATGAAGATGGATATTAAGTAGAATATGCTAAAAGGGACCCTATATATGATGAAATAAATGGGAGACACTGTAGAAGATTTATGAACCAGTTGTTTATGTTTCCCAGTTTCTAAAGACACTATACCTATACGGTCCTTTGTGGTTTTGTCATATGTTGTAATAAGTGTGCTTCAATTTTGAAGTATTAACAATGTATGTAAAGTATGGGTCGTTATAGTTGGTATCAGAGGAAAGGTATAGTCAACCTTTGGAAACTAGGATGTGAAAGCCTTAGTAAGAACCCTAAGGATAAGTCTAAGCATAGAACACAATCTTAGAAATGGCCATGAATAACCTAGGATAAGACCATAAGCATGAAAATTTTATTCTTGAATTATGTGGTTTCCTATTATAATTAGTGTTGCTCACACTATTCTTCTTGGTTTTAGTCAATGGCTGGAACCCGAAGGAACCGTGTTAATGCAGAATGCGATGGGCAATGCAATGATTGTCCCCCTGAGCAACCAAACGATATGGGAGCTGGAATGCAAAATCTTGTATCCATGCTCACAAAACTTTCTCAAGCTATGAATCATGCAGGATTTCCAAACGAGCAAAGGAGGGAGCAACATTCTGTTGAATCCTTCATGAGGCAGCGTCCACCTTCTTTCAGCGGGTCTACTGATCCATTAGTTGCTGAACAATGGATTAGTACTACTGAAAAGATATTTTCAGTTCTTCAATGTTCTGAGCATGATAAAGTCATCCTAGCAGTGTATCGTTTGGAAGGAGATGCGGATCAATGGTGGAATCTTGTTAAGAATACGAGGCAAAGGGATGAAATTGAGTCTATGGAATGGGACGAGTTCAAGAACTTATTTTTCAATAAGTACTTCCCTCGTATTCTCTGAACAAAGATGGAGAAAGAGTTCCTTTAACTGAAGCAAAGGGATGATGAATCTGTTAGTACCTATGAAGCAAATTTTACAAGACTTGCAAGGTACGCTTCTGGTATTATTATCCAACCTGAGAGTAAGATCGATCGATTCTTTAGTGGCTTAAAACCAAGTCTTCGAAGGGTGCTAGCCATAAGGGACTTCAATAGCTACGAGGAAATCTTTCGATGTGCTCTCAAAGTCGAGATGGAGATTGGAGTAACCCATCAGTCACATGGGTTTGATAAGAAGGGGAAGATGGAATTCAAAGAAAAATCTAAAGAGCATACGGAAAAGAAGATGAACTTTCCCTTATGCTCAAAGTGTGGAAAGAAACATGGAGGGAGTTGTCTTAAAGGGACAAGTAAATGATTTAAATGTGGAAAGGAAGGTCATCGGGCATTTGAATGCCGTGATAATGGGAAGAAGATGTCTAATGATGCAAACAAAGGAAGGGATACACAGAATGAACCTACTACACTTCAATGTTTCAAGTGCAAGGAGATGGGTCATTATGCCAATCAATGCCCAAATCCAAGGGTTGATGATGATGGTCGACGTCAACAAACTCTTAAGGCTAAAGACAAAGGAAAGTCACATGCAATTTCTATCAGCGAGGTGGAGTACGATAACGATGTGGTGAAAGGTACACTTACCATCCACTCTAAAGTAGCAAATGTTTTATTTGATTCTGGATCCACCCACTCTTTTATTTCTAAAGAATTTTCTAAGGGTATCACCGTATTACCTCAACAATTAGATGTTGAGTTAGCTGTGACAACACCTAATGGCACAACAGTCGCATCAGAAGTTTATAATTCTTCTCTGATCGAAGTTTGTGGGAAAGTGCTTCCTGCAAATCTTGTGATCCTTCCTTCAGTGGAATTTGATGTGATTCTTGGCATGGATTGGCTTTCTCTACATGGAGCTCAAATCAATTGCCAAAGAAGGGAAGTCACATTTCATATTCCAGATCAACCTACGATCGTCTATCAATGCAAGGATGAACATAACCTTCCAATGGAAATTCCTTCCATCTTATGGGTATTGATTCCACTAAATGAAGGTTATTTATCTCAAATAGTTGGTGAGAAACTCACGATTAAGAATATGCCCATTGTACGGGAGTTTGATGATGTCTTTCCGGAGGAATTACCGGGTCTTCCACCAAATCGTGAAGTTGAGTTTTCAATAGAACTCGTACCGGGTGCTTTGCCTATTTCAAAGACACCTTATAGAATGGCCCCAATTGAGTTGCAGGAATTGAAGAAGCAACTCCAAGAGAATCTTGATAAGGGATTCATAGGCCCTAGTGCGTCACCTTGGGGAGCACCTGTTCTATTTGTTAAGAAGAAAGATGGATCAATGAGACTCTGCATTGATTATCGAGAACTTAACAAGATCACTATCAAGAACAAATATCCTCTCCCACGCATTGATGACTTATTTGAACAACTACGCGGAGCTCAATACTTTTCCAAGATTGATCTTCGTTCAGGGTATCATCAATTAAGGGTCAAAAGGGAGGATATACCAAAGACGGCTTTCCGTACAAGGTATGGACACTATGAATTTATAGTGATGCCATTTTGTCTTACTAATGCCCCTGCTATCTTCATGGATCTAATGAATAGAGTCTTTAGAGACTATCTTGATCAATTTGTGGTAGTCTTTATAGACGATATTCTTGTCTATTCAAAGAGCAAGGAAGAGCAAGAAGATCACCTGAGAATTATATTGAAGACCTTGAGAAAAGAGAAGCTTTATGCCAAATTTACCAAGTGTGAATTTTGGCTTCAAAAAGTTGCATTTTTTGGTCATATAATCTCAAAAGAGGGGATATCTGTGGATCCAGCAAAAACAGAGGTTATCGAAAGATGGTCAAGACCAACAACAGTAACTGAGATCCGAAGTTTTCTTGGTTTGGCTGGTTATTATCGACGTTTTGTAAAAGATTTTTCACGATTATCTAATCCACTCACCAAGTTGACTTGGAAAGGAGTTAAGTTTGTCTGGACAGAGGAATGTGAAGAGAATTTCAAGGAGTTGAAAAGAAGGTTATCCAGTGCACCTGTGCTCACACTGCCTTGTAGTGGAGAAAGGTTTGTGATCTACAGTGATGCATCCAAGAAGGGATTGGGGTGTGTTCTTATGCAAAATGATATGGTGATAGCTTATGCCTCACGACAGTTGAAAATCCATGAGCAAAATTACCCAACACATGATTTGGAGTTGGCTGCGGTAATCTTTGCATTAAAGATTTGGAGGCATTACCTTTATGGTGAAAGGTGTGATATTTATACTGATCATAAAAGTTTAAAGTATATTTTCACACAAAAGGAGTTGAATATGCGTCAAAGAAGATGGTTGGAGCTGATTAAGGATTATGACTGCTCAATCCATTACCACCCTGGGAAAGCAAACAAGGTGGCAGATGCATTAAGTCGACAAGACCATGCTAGTTTATCCATGATGAGGATCACAAAAGATCCAATATTTATGGATTTACAAAGGACGGATCTTGGAATTATAATGGAAGGGGAAAAATCTTATCTTTCTCAAATAAATGTTCAACCATCTATACATGTGAAGATTAAAGAGGCACAGAAAGAAGATGTCGAGTTACAAAAGAAGGTGAGAAATGTTCCTGAAATCAACCTTGATTGTGATGGGATAATAAAGTTCAGGAATCGGGTTTGCGTTCCTCCCATCCCCGAATTAAAGAATGAGCTGCTGGATGAGGCTCATAGTTCGTCATTCTCTATTCATCCTGGAAGCACGAAGATGTATAGGGACCTGAAAGAGTACTTCTGGTGGGATGGCATGAAAAGAGATGTTGCTGAATATGTCTCTCAATGCTTGGTTTGTCAACAAGTTAAAGCTGAGAGACAGAAGTCTAATGGGATGTTACAACCATTACCCATACCCGAATGGAAATGGGAAAACATCACTATGGACTTTGTCACAGGACTTCCTAAAACATCCAAAGGCAATAATGCTATCTGGGTCATAGTTGATCGTCTTACAAAGTCTGCACACTTCATTGCTATTAGAGAGGATTTCCCTCTAGATCATATTGCCAGGATATATGTAAAGGAAGTGGTAAGATTGCATGGAGTACCACTTTCTATTATATCTGATCGGGATCCGAGATTTACCTCGAAGTTCTGGCGAAGTCTTCAGCATACTCTGGATACAGAGTTGAGTTTCAGCACTGCTTATCATCCCCAGACAGACGGTCAGTCTGAGAGAACAATTCAAACCCTAGAAGATATGTTGAGAGCTTGCTCTATGGATTTCAAAGGAGGTTGGGATCAACACCTACCTTTGGTGGAATTTTCTTATAATAATAGCTTTCACTCCAGTATTCAGATGGCTCCTTATGAAGCTCTCTATGGAAAGAAATGCAGGACTCCAACTTGCTGGGATGAAGTTGGGGAAAGAAAGCTTTTAGGACCTGATCTCGTTGATGAAATGGCAGAAAAGGTCAGATCTATTCAACAACACATAAGAGCAGCTCAGAGTCGACAGAAAAGTTATGCCGACAACTGAAGAAAAAACCTAGAGTTTGAAGTGGGTGATAAAGTGTTCTTACGAATATCTCCCTGGAAGAGGGTTATGAGATTTGGAAAGAAGGGGAAGTTGAGCCCTAGATATATCGGTCCTTTCGAAATACTGGATCGTGTTGGGAAGGTAGCTTACTGATTGGCGCTTCCACCGAATCTCTCTCAAGTTCACGATGTGTTCCATGTATCTCTCCTGAGAAAGTACATACCAGATCCTTCACATGTACTCAGCTCAGAAGTTGTACCGCTGGAGCAAGATCTTTCTTATGAAGAACAGCCAATAGAGATTCTGGATCGTAGTGAAAAAGTCCTACGAAACAAGACCACTCGATTGGTGAAAGTTTTATGGAGGAACCACCAACTTGAAGAAGCTACATGGGAGCTTGAGGATATGATGAGGGAGAAGTATCCTCATTTGTTTGTTACAAAGTGACGAATTTCGAGGGCGAAATTCTTTTTAAGGGGGGTAGAATGTAACACCCGAGACTTTTATGTTATATAAACCATCAAAGGAATCTTTTTCTACACAACATTTTCTTGGCTTTCTTTGCACGCAATCGCGACCTTCCTCGATAGCTTGCGTCGTACGCAATACCGAGTTTCACTAAACAACAATATGCTATTAAAACTAGCCGTTATGAATAGTAATAACCACTTTTTAAAATTTTATAAATTTTATTTTTCAAAATGGACTTCATTTTTGGACTCAGAATATCGAAATTAGCCTAGGGTGAAATTTTGGTATTTTTCTGAAAACATTCAATTTTTGATGAATAGTGAAACCACTAAGTGGTAGGTTAAAAACTGAATTTTGCATAAAACATAATTTTACCGCTTCTGTGAATGGAATTTCGAAAATCCGAGAGACACGGTTAATATCAAGGACTAAAATGTGGTTCAATGAGATGAAAATAATTTTTGGTGAATAGTAACTTTTTACTTTTTTTTACTGCGGTTAATAGTAAATAGGGTAACTAAGGGTAAATATGATATCAATATTACCCTAACACATGTCCTAATTCTATTGGAAAAGTGTAATTCGACCAAAAACAAACTTAGGAATAAAATATGACCATTTAGGCCCACTTGGATTAGATTAGGACATTTATTATTAATTTATTTAAAGAAGGGTTAAAATAGTTAAAATCAAAATTTAATAAGTAAATCATTTTTTAATATGGGGTTATACATAAGATAAATTCGATTGTAAATATTCATTAGAAAGCTAAAAATATTTCCTACATGATGGTATTTTATTTGTAATTCTTAGACATCAAATAATTTAATTTATATATGACACAAAGATGATGCAGTAATTATCTTATTAATGAAATATTGACATAATTGATAATATAAATACCAAAATAAATGTAATTTAATACTTTTTATTAATTCCACTAATTTTTTAGGTTACTATGATATATTAGTGTTGATTTAATCAACTTGGTTCGAACATATAATTCTGTTATGACTTTCAAAAAAATCATATATCAAATAGTGTCAAAATTGACACAAAATAGTTTTTAAATCAAATATTATATTATTAATTGTTATTTTATTCCTAAAAATCTAAGGTTCGGCCAAATGACTTAGATAAAGATATATATATTAATAATAAACAATTTGGGGTTCGTTTGTCATGTTATAGTAAGTGTATTAACCATATAGTGAAAGAAAACAAAAAGACACGGTAAAAGTTAAATTAATTAACTTAGAGTTAAATCTAATTGATAAGGTTAAAATAATACCCTAAACTTGTCTAAGTCCTATTGGTTGATAGGATTTCGACCCTTCCCCACTTTAGATTCGAAATAAGACCCTTTTGAACCATTATAAACCGATTTTGACTTTAATATAAAATAATATTTTGAGATATTCCTAAGGTGCCCCTCTCCTCCCTTATAAAAGGGCACCTCCTCCCCCTCCTCCTCACACCAATTTGAGCACTCACGCTCGGCCAACCCCTGCCATTTTCTCCTCTCCACTTCCCTAGAATAATCCTAGAGGTCCTGGTCTTCTCCAAAGACCAATCTTAGTTCCTTAAGTGGGGGATTCAAAGAGGCGTTCCAAAGAAGAGGAGCTTCGGACACGAACAAAGCAAATCGGATCTAAGGTAAGGGAAATATCACAATCTCATTTTTATCCGAGATTGTTTATTCGTAAGTATTTACTGGGGTGTATTTTATCATCCACATCCATGTTTCATCAATATGTAATATTATTTCCATCCACTTATAATAGTTTAAATCCAATTTTACCCTTCGGTGAGTTTTTAGTAAAGAATATGAAAGGAATCTTTTGTCGTTTTTTTTTCGTACGATGTACTTTTTGACTTTTCCGACAAAGGTACGAAGAATGTTTTTTTTAACTTATATGGCATGAATGGATTTTTAAAACATTATTTCCAAGAAGCTTCCTTTACATGTTTTCATGTTTATTTTTAATCAACTTATTTTATTTTAAAATTGTATGACATGTTAAGAAAGGAAAAGTGTTTTTGAAGTAGAAAGGATATTTTCCTCAAGAATGAAGTTCAAGTGTTTTATCAAAATTATTTTCCATCTAAGATAATAAAGGGTTCTGTTTCTATCCATATTTTTACATTGATTTAACTATGTTGTGATGGAATTATGTTTATGAATTCCATTATCTTATATGAATGGTTTTATGATGTCATGTTGTTTAAGAATCCCATTTTTATTACATGGGTTATGTAATGATGTATGATTTATGATTTTTTGGCACACATAAGAAAGGATTCATTATAAGATGGGTGGGACCTATATCTCCCTCCAATGCATTGGGTAAAGATTTTATATCTCATGAGATAGACATGGCTGGAACGGAAGGTTATTTCGGTTCAGTGATACAGGACTGAAATGAGGAGTGAACTCGGTTCAGAAAGGGACTTTGTCCACTAAGATAGTCTTGGCAATGAGTCATGACTAACAAGAAATGATTTTCCATGATTATGTGTGCATGCCACAAAGTTTCAAGTTTTATGTTATGATTATGGGGATCTCATTTTCACTTATATGATTTATTCCATGTTAAGATATTATGATCTCTTTTGCAGGTTTTGATTTTCATAAAGATATGATATGATTTTTATTTCCTTTATTTGCCCTTGCTGATCATTTGAGCTCACCCTTTTATGTTTTCTTTTACCCAGGTCAGGAAGATGGATATTAAGTAGAATATGCTAAAAGGGACCCTATATATGATGAAATAAATGGGAGACACTGTAGAAGATTTATGAACCAGTTGTTTATGTTTCCCAGTTTCTAAAGACACTATACCTATACGGTCCTTTGTGGTTTTGTCATATGTTGTAATAAGTGTGCTTCAATTTTGAAGTATTAACAATGTATGTAAAGTATGGGGTGTTATAATGACGTCCTTCCTAAATCAAATAAAGATCTCACTACCATTGGAACAAAAGAACCATTCCAATTGGGGTAGTGAAGGATGCTTTCTATTAATAATAATTTGTATTATATTTAAAATATATCATCCATTCCATTCAGAATATAATATTTATGTGCTCCATTTTTAGTATAATAATATCCTATTTAAACTTCATCTTATATATATAAATTATTCAGGAGGGGAATAAGTGGCCAAACTCCTTCATTTTCCCAAGAAGAGTTGACATTTCCATTATATAGTGCATGATGTTAGAGGGAAGATCCCCAAAATTAACCGCACATGTAGAGATAAAAAAGTGATAAATACCAGTGTTGAATAAATAAACAACCATATATGATTAAATAAAAATGGTACCTCACACTATCATGGGACCCATCTCAGATTATCCTGGAGATGGATCCATAAGGTGATGTTTTATACTCTAAACTTGAGTCTGGGGATTATTGCAGGCATAGGGCTTATACCCCAAAATAGTTTTCCCATAAAAATATCTTTTTATCCCTCCCCAACCTCAGTATTAATACCCTTTGATTATCAATGCATTGAAAAATGATTGATATCCTATTGGAGAAGTAGAACTATATCAACTCCAAACTGAAGTGTTATTCATGAAAAATATATAAAGGTATCCCAATTTATAATATGAATGAAATAGCATAGGGTTTTATAGTAAAGAGGGGTTTACATGACAAAAAATTCAAAATAGTATAAAATATGACCTCTATTACGTATTGGTAAAGAGGATGCATGCCTAAGAGGAGGTAGAGATCAACCACCACTACTTTCGTTATAATCATTTCACTTAATCTTTATTTTATAAATCCCACCCTCACTACAACTAGTATTTATAGATACATCAAGAAAACCAAACATCCCAACATGATAAATCTCAAAAATTATAACTTTATCTACTAACATTACTTTGGTTTTAGGATTCAAAAAAATTAAATGAGATTAGATGTTGGGTGAGAGGATCATTTCAAACTGGAGGGACTTCAAAGTATCATTAGTTATCATGCCTAAAGAAAAACAAATGAACTCTAAAAATTAGTTTTCAGACTCCATCATTGTTTAATAGATTTTTAATAGGGTCATAAAATCATTATATGTGGAAATATTTATCTTTTTTTGGTAACACTGATAAGTGAATAAAACATTTAAGTCTTTATAATCAAGACTATCATGCATCTTCAACCAGACCACTGATTCCCAACACTTTTGGTTGGTACATTATCAGATGAAACTGGATCACTTCACATTAATATCCTTGAGACTCTTTAGGAATTAAAAAAATAAATCTATCGTCTCCAACCATCCCTCCACTTTTTAGGGGTCATTAGTACCTCAGAACGTTGGAAGATTATGGTAGATAAAGTATTCAGAATGGTATATTGAAACTAGACTTGGTCATTCCCCTTGATTCTAGGCTAGTCCTACAAATGATCCCTAATCTATGACCAGGTCTTTTCTCACCATGACCTCAATAATATTCTAATCAATGAGAGGGTATCCATGTAGAAAATTATTTGTGCCTCCCTTATGAGGGTTCACCGGGGTCACTATGGAGGAATGGTAATACATAAAAATAAAATATAAAAGAGAAAATATCACCACATATAAATTTAAAAATCATAAAAATCAAATATTAATTACATAAATTATAAAGAAAAATAAAAACAATTTAAATCATTTCTCATCACATGGTTTTCAAAAAAAATTTATGGACCCAAAACCCTACCTATAACATAAAATAATAAATCATTCCCAAAACAAAACCAATTAAATCCTAATATCCCTAGTTTTTTTTATTCAATAAAAATAATGTTTTCTATGAATTCATTTGTACGTCCTCCTTATGCTCTGATAATATTATATCCTATCTCATAAATTCCCCAAATATCATAAACTAATAACCTAGTGTTATGATACCATTTTTTTCATGAACTGACCAGAATACGCCTGATTTAGGCATTTTGATTGGACCATGATAGGACCAAAATTGAATTCCCAAGCACCACAGGTGATACACTAGTTCATAGGAATTTGTAATAGTCCCCAGGAATGGTTTATCCCATTAATAAACAGAAAATTATCTATCCAAGAACCCAACATGACCTCACCGTATATTAGTGAGCCAATAAACTATATAAGGAATCATAATAATACCTACAATAGTTTCAATAAGATATAAGATAAAGAACCCACATAAACTTGTATAAAAATAAGGTTTCAAACAACAAAAAAACATATTTCAAACTTATTTAAAATATAAAAGTAACAAAATGTGATCTAATAAGGTGACGCATTATCATAAGTGGAAAAAAACAGGAAGCTACCCATCATTTCTTGACATGAAGTCCCACCCATCATATCACCTCTAATATCCATAATAGGATGATCAAGAACATCCACCACCACAAAGATGTTATCTAACCTTACATACTTCCATATAATTTTTTTTGCGTATACCCAATGGCTATATGTAGAGTGTGAACATATCATGCCTAGTAGGGCCTGACCAAGTGTTTCGTATTCAACCATTTTTCAATAAACTAAATAATACTTTTTAAAAAATAAATAAATAAAGTAATATTCTACATTATAAGGAAAACTAAACAATATATAAGTAGATCATTTTATAAGTAATTAAAATAATAGTAAACCATTTGAATAGAAATTTAAATAATACAACATGGGAGAATCACCCTAGGAGAAATAAGGTTTGGGGAACTTAAAAATTCTACATTAATAATCAGGGAAACCCTCAATTAGTGGAATAGAACTACTTCTATCTCATTGTTCTATAGAATTTATATATCATAGGGGTTGTTAATATGTACAAAACATCATCCCTAGTCAGGGATACAACATAACTAGTTTAAAGGAGTCTATCTTATCTTGGTCATCCTACCCATGTACTTGTGGATTTCCCAGAGGTATAATATATGTAATATATAACAATAAATAATTCTCATAAATAAATTCATAATAAGTTAAATTTTCTAACAGACTATGATTTTTCCACTTACTAAAATTAGTAGGGGTATTTAAACAAGGAGTTCCATGTAAAACCTATTGTAGAAAAAATGTTTAAAATATTTTTATTATATATCTATAAGAAAATAGAACATCACAAGAACCCATGAGTTTAGTATAATAAGGGAGTAAATTTACCCACCTAACTCTAATGATGAAATCACATAGAAATAGGGCGAATCCACTTGTAAAGAGGATAAAATATCCTAAAATAACAATAGGTAACCCCAAATAGTAAAACACATACCTATATATTCCTTTAAGAGGAACACATGGCCACCATGATATCAAGGTTGGGTGAAATCCAAGATAACAGATAAAAAATAACAATAAAACCAATGAAAATAACTTACATTGTGTATTACATGAATTATATTGTATAAATCACAAAAAATGAGCTCTAAATCAAGGGGAAGAGGCGTTATGCGAGATTGGAGGAAGCTAGGGTCACGTGGGAAGTAAAAAATAGGGGGTACTGTTTATAATTGACCATGGGTAGTTTGTTAAATTTAATATTTTTATATTTTGTTACGGCCAAAATATTTTGCTACACAGTTTTCCAAATCCTTCACTAACCATGAATGAAATGATATATCTCTTATAAAATCCCAAGGTTGGAGAAAATGGTGTTAAAAACCATGTATAAACCATGAAAAATTCCTTAATAAAAAATAATATATGTTCAGAATGATTTTCATATTGTTTTCCAACTCATGTTCTAACCATGTGGTAGATCCAATTTTCCACATTTCCCATTCATAAATATTGATTGTAAAAAATCAAAACAAAAAAGAAATATTTGGAGGGTAGATACCAAAAAATGAAATGGAGGTATTGCCAGTAAATCAATTAGGCATGCTATTTAAATTTGTAGTTGAAAAAAACCTAATTAGCCAAGCTTGATGGTTGGCATAGTCTAAATGGCTTCAGTGAAGATATTCGATCTTGGTTATACACCTAGATGGTGGTCAGTGAAACAAATTTGTATCACTTATCCTTTTTATTTGATGATTACCATGTAGTTTAGGATTTACTTTATATTGATCTTGAGGATCACCTTCGTACTCATACAGATCTTAGCATCCGAGGTCTATCCAGGGAGAATCAATTTAACATCTATAACATGTAATATTTTATTTAACGAATAGAACCACTGGATCCCACCTAGCTTGAATTATTATTAGTCGTCATAGCCCCAATCCTTCCTCTAATAGTTTAGTTCCTAGTGATATGCACTAAGAAGGCATAACTATACAGAGATTCATTTGACTAATAAACCTATATAAACAAAACCAACCATCTTTATAAAAAAGTGTATAGGAATATAAAGTAATGACTATAATATATTGAGATAAAACATGAAGGTAATAAAGTATAGGAATTATAAAAGAGTATAGAAGAATAAAAAATGTGTAAAGGGGGAAAATATAGACCCAATCATAAAAGTAGTCCCAAACTGATAAAAACAAGAAGTAGTGAAATCTGATAGAGCCATGTTCCTGATCTCCAAGACTGAACACCATACATGGTCTGTGCTCCTAGGTATCACCATGATCCAACATAATCTCTTAAAATATGTTTATCATCTTCAAAAGACATGTCACATGTAGGTAAATCCCCTAAAAGGATGAGTATATACATATCCAATAAGAAACACTGAAACTGAAAGGGAGTGATAGAGAGATACAAGAATAGTCATCTAAACGCAGAGTAAGAAGAAAAAAAACCCCAAAAAGAATACAAATATATATTCTCATATATAATCCCAAATTATAGAGAAATATGATCTCCACATCTCAACCTAACCAAATATGATGTGTAATCCTTTAACACCATAATTCTATCCCCAATTCCTAGAATCAAACGTAACCACACAAAAATATGCGTGGAGGAACCCACATGGGACAACTATGCTGTATAGCCGAGTGATCACACATATCCCTAGGGGGACCCACACACTTTCGGATCTCGAGGATAAGAATGTACAAATTCATTGGTAGAGGATCTCCACCTTTTAAATAGAAGGGTAGTACTAAACCTACCTATATAAAGAAATAAGGATCCCGCGCCTTTGTGTGATAGGGGATTATTGACCCTGAAATCTCTATAATAGGCCAAGGAACCCATTACATGGTGTGACAAGAGAGTAATTTCCCCAACATATCTCTGTTAGCATAGGGAACCCACGCCCAGGTGCAACAAGGGATTTCAAACTACAACATCTATCTGATAGGTTTGGGAACCCATTCCCTAGTGTAATAGGGGATTATTGACTCTGATATCTATCTGATGATCCTACCTGATCACTAATATAATTAAGTGTCTCCTAAAAAAGAGTCACACTAAGAAGATCTCATAATATATCTCAAAAATCCACTACAGAGTATTCCATCTTGTTCTATATAGAAAAACATTCTGGATAGGCTACTTGTGTGCCAAAATAAAAGTCCAAATAAATGAGATATGGGAGGAATAAGATTCACGTAGGAGAACATGGCATGTAGGGGTCCACACAACGTGTAGGGGTCCACACATTGTATAGGGGGTCCACATGATGTGTGGACCCACTCCACTGAAAGGACTTTTTCTCCCTAGACACATCTTGGAAAGATATGTTTCTCTATATGGAATTTCTTATGGGATACAAATAATGTATGATCACTCTAGGTCCCAGTTGTGTATCTCTTCCCATGCCTATGTATTAGTACCCATGTTGATGTTCTTCAATAAATGGTGTCTCTATCCACATGGGACCCTAGTCTAATGTGGCTAGAACATGGCTTGGAAACCTTACTTGGGTCAAACCATACATAGGACCACCTACATGGAATGTTATAATTAACTTTTCCTGACACCCTTGCACCCCATCTAGAGGGATACATGTTATGTGTTCTTCCAAGATATAGGGTTTGAATTTGGGATTTTTTCAGGAAGGAAAATTCCTCCACGATATTTCCATATTCACACTTATCACCATGAATCATGCCCATTGGCTACCCATAATTGGAGGAAACCAAATTTGACACTTTTTATCCAACCTATGATGTCTGTAAAATTAAATTTGTTGATCTGCTTGATGTCTGCATTGCCTCCTGTCACCCATAGTGCCTCACGTCACCTCTTTTCACTATTACAGATGTAATATCCATGAAGCACCACCTAAAATACCACCATATTTATAAAAAAATAAATCCTTACACCATTTTCCAAACATATATAAATCTTGGGGTTCATTCATTCTTGAACTCACCCTAACAATGTTAACCAACGACCCTGTGGCCCAATAGTGAAGAACCCAAAGAACATGTAAGGGTGAGTCAAAATATTAAAGGTGAAACTATCATTGTATAACTATCAATTTATAATCATCATAGATCAATGAAACTAGGGTAGAAAATGTAATAATTCAACGGAAAAAGAAGTTAAATAGTTAAACTCATCTATGGAGGTTATAAAAATAACATGTGGTCAAAAAATCAAAATAATATAATAAATCAATGTTCAAATTTTTAATAAAAAAGGAATAAATATAAAATTAAAGATACCTACCTAAAAAATATTGATCTTTGGTGAAGAAAATTTCCACCAGGGAAGGAGATGTCATGTTTGTTCCACTTCGTCTTGATCCACCTTGATCTGATCAGTGTTCATCATCTGATTCTCATTTACCAATGAGGAACGTTCCTAACACCCTCTCAGATATCATAAGGGTTATGTGACTAACCATTAGAAAAATTTCATAACAGTGTATTTATAGAGTCTTTTAATTATTTAATTTAAAAAAAATAAATAAATAAATAATTTTTTTATTTTAATTAAATGCACTTTCCAACACCCTCCTCAATCAGACATCTGACGGCATCCAATATTTGGTCTCACCTTGGTAAACCCCACATTCTTGAATCAACCATGATCTTATATTTACGACCTAAGGATCTATTCATGACTTATTCTATTATTCCTAAAAAATGAATATGTAGGATATTAATATATTTAATATTTCCACAATATAAATCTCAAGCTCATCAGGGCTTGAAATATATTACTTTCTCATATCCTACCTTCGAAAATATTTCTTAATGTAATTTAATGTCTTATAATAAAAAAATAGTGTCACTAAATCTTTCTCCGTTGATGTATTTTTTCCTAAAAAATTAAAAACTAAAAAAAGGTGGGAATATTGAGCCCACATATGGCTCTCCTACTCCAAGTATCTCTCTTGAATAGTCCCATGCTGCAAGATCATGCAAACAAAGGGAATGGCCCATCCTTCCAAGAGCCTCTCCTACCAGTCCTTGGTCTCCATCAGTACTCCATGAAGGTGTCTCCATCCTCAATGTCTATCAAACCCTAGTCAATAACATTAATAACATTATACAATTATCTCTTAAGCTGAGACACATGGAAGATTCCATGCACCCACTCGAAATTTGATGGTATGTATATGTGGTAAGAAACATCACCAACCCTATATAAGATTTTGAATGTATCAATTATCCTCAGGGATATGTTTATTCCCAATATTACCCTATGAAATTCTTATCGTGGGGAGACTATCAGTAAATCGTTGTCTCCTTGATCAAACTCCAAGGGCCTATGATGTCGATCTGTGTATGATTTTTTCTACTACCAGCTGTACTCATACACTCATGGATCACCTAAACTTTCTATATCTTCACCTGCACCATCTTAGGGCCAACTTGATATGCATCACTAATCTCATTCCAACATAAGGGTGACCTGCAAGGTCTCCCATACCAGGTTTCAAAATAAGTCATTCCAATTTCGATGTGATAACTATTATTATATTCAAACTCTACGAATGGAAATTTATCCTCCTATATTTATTCAATGTCCAAAACACAATCCATCATCATATCATCTAACACCTAGATAGTCAAATTAGTCTTCCCATCCATCTGGAGATGAAATATCGTACTCTTCCAAAAAATGGGTCTAGAAATCCTCTTATATCCCTCTCTACAACCACGAAATAATTTTTTCATCTTAGTTGGAGGTAATTGTTGATGGAATCTGTAACACCCCAAGATTTTATAGTGTGTTATTTCTTCAAAATAATTCAATAACTTGCACTAAACGCAACACTGAGTTCAATCACACCTTGACTTACAAAAAAAATCCATTAAAAGAGGTCATGAATAGTATTAACTAAATTTTAAACTTTATATAATCCTTAGAATCCATATTATGAGTTTCTTAGTCATAATGCAAGAACAGATTCATTTTCAGTATTGCACTTTTATCAACTTTTGATAGTGAAACCTTTTTAAATACAATATTTTAAACTTTTTGACTAAATGAAGACATAAAAAAAATTAAAATGAAACATCCCAAGCTTCCACAGTACGCTTTCCTTTGAATAAAACAGTAGCGTGTGTTGTACGCAACTTCGAGTTTTAACACACACCACAACCGATCAAACTAGCCATTATGAATAGTAAAACCTAAATTTTGAAATTATATATTTTATATTTTAAAATGGACTTCATTTTTGGATTCGGAATATCGAATTTAGCCTAAGGTGAAATTTTGGTACTTTTCGGATAACTTTCATATTTTGATGAATAGTGAAAATTACTAAATTTTAATTAAAAACAACTTTTTTAATCAAAATAATTAATAGTGATAAATTATGAATTTGAGTGGTTTTAAAGAATATTTAGAATATATTTTTACCATTTAATATAATTTTGTTCATTGGACATAATTTTACAATTAAACCGAACATAAACAAGTGTCAATCTTTTGATAGTTATTATCTCTTAAAAACACGCTTTTTTGTTTTGACAGCGGGAATTAATTTTAAATTAATTTCTGCCAATTCTGTGTTTTGAATTTAGAAAAATGGATTTCATATTTGGAATCATGATGTTCAAATTGTGTAAATAGGTAACTTTTATTTTTAGACATTTTGAATAATTACAGCGGTAAATATTTTATTTACCATGGTTAAGGGTAAATCTGGTAAATAAGGGTTAATAAAATAATATTATAATAATAATAAATTACCCTAAAACGTGTCCTAGCCTTATTGGTTGATACGTGGTCGACCATGGACATCTTTGGGTCGATTTTGGGACCTCATGGATCCACTTGTAAGGGATAATGACACTTTATTTTAATTAAGTTAAAATGAATACAAAAATGACACAAGCATATATCTTTTAGAACAACAATTGTTACATAGGGTTATATATGTTTGATTTTAGATTATAAATATTCATTAGAAATATAAAAATATTTAATACATAATTATATTTTATTTATAATTTTTAGACATTAAATAATTTATTTTATTTATGACACAATGATGATGCAGTAATTACTAAAATAGTGAAAAATTAAATTAATTGATATTATAAATACCCAAATAAATATAATATGAAACTTTTAATGAATTAAACTAATTTTCTAGGATAATATAATATATTAGGATTGATTTAATTTACTTTGTTCGAAGTAATAAATCTGTTATGAGTTTCAAAAAAATCAACTATTGAATAGTGTCAAAATTGACATAAAAGAGTTCTTAAAACAAATATTATATTATTAATTGATATTAAATTCATAAAAATCTAAGGTTCGGCCAAGAGACTTATATCATGATAGGTTCATCATTAATGGACCGCTTGGGGGTCTCTTGGAAGTATATAGTAAGTTTATTAACCATATTATATAAAATTACAAAGAGACATTGTAAAAGTGAAACTAATTAACTTAGAGTTAATACTTAAATATACGGTTAATAAAAGTACCCAAACTTGTCTAAATTCTATTAGTTGAGTGGTTTTCGACCTATCCCCACCTTAACCTTTTAATAATAAACTTTGGAGCCATTAGAAACCGAATATGAATTTATTATAAATTAATATTTCTATCTTTTCCAATGGTGCCCCTCACCCCTCTTATAAAAGGGAACTCCTCCTTCTCCTTTCTTCACACCTTAAAAGCCTTTTGGTTCGGCCAAACTCTGCCCAAATACTCTCCCAACATCCCTCAATACAACCAAGAGGCCTTAGTTTGATCAGAAAGCCAACCTAAGGAGCCCTTTTGATCAAATCAAAAGGAAGAACCCGAAGAAGAGGTAATGTTTTCACCACCAATTTTCAAGTTCCTTTCTTCTTCCACTTCTTCTTTATTTGTTCTTACCATTCTAAAATAATAACTCCAGTATATTACAAATACTGTGATGTTATTATAAGTATGGTACAACCATATTCAGTATTCTATCCACCCTTTGAATAACATGTCACCATACGTGCGTACGTACGGCTTACCGTCTCCACGTCGTGGTGTAATTGTTATTCAATATATTATTATTTGGATGGGTATAATAATGATGTGTAACTCATGTAAATAATAAATATAACATATTAATGATTCTGTATATACGATATACCATCCATTTATATATTATTTTAATATCAAAAAATGATATTGTCGCTCGTGCGTACGTACGGACTACCGTCTCCACGAACGCGTTGAGATTCATTCTCCATCGTATCCATTCAAGTATAATTATCATTTGATGATTTAAAAATTATGTTTAAGGACTTGATAGCATTCTGGATATGAATAATATACAACAAACATGGCTTTTGTAACAAAACATATAAAAGAAAATGAGTAAGTTAACACCCGAAACGACGATAATTCTAAGATATTATTAACAAATCAATGTTAAAAGATCATATATGATATCATATTAATATATATGATTCTTGTATAATTTAATAACAATTATTTCACCATTATACAGGAGGTTAACCTACCCCAACCAAGGAAAAGTACAAGGTAAGAGATTTTCTTATCTCACATTCAATTCCGTGAGATTTCCATTATTCGCCACTAAATTATTGAAAGTGGTGTATTGTGTACTGGCATTTGATATATATATTATCATGATTATCTTTATATTCATTTTATTCTGTAAATAATTTGGTGGTTATTAACTTTTGGCCATACGACTCAGTTGATTAACGTGGTAAGGGGTTTTCATCTCACTCTTTATTTCTGTGAGATTCATGCCATATTTCCACTATTATCTTTTGTGTGGTGTATGTACTGCCCATAATTGTATTCTTTGTGTAATACACTTTACCTTATGTGTATTTAAATTTTCATTGTATGATACCTCTTTCATGGGTTGTATGTTTCATAAGTTACCAAATCGATAAGGGTTTACTTCACAATCTCTTTAATATCCGAGGTTGTTTTTACGTAAGTATCTACAAGGAAATATTTACTATCCATGTCCATATTTCATAAAAGAGTTTTCAAAGGTATTATTTCTAAGGGAACTTTTACTAAAACATCATTTTAAATGTTTTAAATATTTATTCTTCTAATTCAATCTCATTTATGTCCATGTTTTCAAAATGGTTTGTAAGGATTTATTTATATGAAAATGAATGTTTTAAAAGTGTTAATTCCATTCAAAAGTTTCAAAGTGGTATGGAACACTTTGATTCAAAAATGTATTTAAATGCCTTACTTTCTAAATTGTGTAACATTAAAATGTTTTCATGAAAAAGGGATATTTCTCTCAATAATTTTTAAAAAACATTTTCATCTATGTCAACATCCTTTGATGGATTTTAAGATTATTTGAAGTTGATTTATTATGATATAAAACTCCCATATTGTAATGAAGTTTTGTGACATGTTTGACTGTAGATGTGTCATTTATATAGCATTCATGGTTTATGAGTAAATTATTGACATTTCGTATGCTAGTTCCAATAAAAATGTTTATGTTATATTTCAACCTTTACTTCATATGAATGTGATGGACAAGTATGTTCCAGGTTGGGGACTGGTTAAAGTAAGCCCTCCAGGTTGGGGACTGGTAAAAGTAAGCCCTCCAGGTTAGGGACTGTTAAAAGTAAGCCCTCCGGTTTGGTCTCCGGTTATTAGAGGCACTCCGGGTTGGTGTCCGGTTATTAGAGGCACTCCGGGTTGGTGTCCGGTTATTAGAGGCACTCCGGGTTGGGTTCCGGTTACAGTTAGCCCCAAGGTCTTGGGACGAGGCCTTGAAAAGAAATTAAAGATTAGCATTATGCATTCCATCATTATGAAAGTGGTTATTGATTTTTCATGTGATTATTCGATTAGTAGAATAACCATGTGAATAAGTAAATGGCATTATCTCATTTTATTTATGCCATACTATGTTAAAAGTTCAAGTTTAAAAGGATTTTGTTTTAGTTATACATTGCCTAAAATGTTTATTCTTATTTATGAAATTTTTTGCTATATTGTTATCCTTACTGGGCATTTGAGCTCACCCCTTTTCTATGTTTTATTTTTCCCAGGAAGTGAAGAAGTAAATTATGAATGACCTGCAGGGATATTATGTGGGGATATGAGTGTGAATTATGGAGACATTATGTTGTTGTAGTAGTTTTTCATTTTATGATGTAATGTAAAACTTATGAATATATCTAGTGTTTCCAATGCTACTAAACCAATCGGTCTTTCGAGATTTGATCTTTCTTGTGATCATGCCAATGTTATGTAATAATGCACCGACTCTGGGTAACTAGAGTCGGGGCGTTACAGAATCCCATGGTTTTAGAAAATATCCTATATATAAAACTCTCCCAAACTCCCCACCAAACAATTATCACTAATGGAATGGAAGTTTTCCAAGTTCATAGGTTGTTCAAATATCACATAGATTCCATTGTGGGTGTTTTGTGTCCATGGAATACCTATCAAAAGTTCCATGGATATGTCATCCAATTTATACTATAGGATATCAAGAGGCTCTATAAAACATTCGATAACATGTTTCTTATCCTTCACCTTCTAACATATAAGACATTGAGAGATGAACTCGGAAATAATCCACCTCATTAAAACCCAAAAAAACATCCATTGAAGGTGTCTATAAATATGCACTACACCGGGTTGTAAATACAAAGTACAATTATGGAAATCCCTCATCAACTACTCTCACTTCATGACCAAAACCACCATCCATCCATGGTAAATGATGATATGTTCTCCTCCAAAAAAATCCATCATTTGATTCTCTTGAAGATATCTAGACATGTAAAACCTCACAGTCATTGTCTCCAAAATGGGCATCCCTCAATTTCGTTATAAGACAAGGATTCAACACCATAGACTGGGGATAAGATACTTCCCTCTTCTCAACCAAGTCTAGATAAAAATAATCCAACTGATCAGATGCCTCCTCCTCCAAATGAGAACATGAATTCTTACTAAGGGAATCTTCTACCCTTTTTCCCTTACCATGATTATAAACTATCTCAAAGACATATTCCTAAAGGAACTTAAACAAGTGACTCTATATTAGGTTTAAATCTCTTTGAGTGAATATTTACTTGCAACATTGATGGTTTGTGTAAACAATAAAGTTACCCCTAAAAGATAGTGCCTCCACATATTCAGAGCGAAGACTACGTCTACCAACTTTCTTTCATGAGCCACCTAATTCTTCTCCCCGGGTATCAACTTCCTCAACCCATATTGATCAATGATGTCCTTCACATCAACACATAGTCTATCCCAGCTCTAGAGGTATCTCAATACACTATGTATTCCACACCCTCCTATTGTAGTTTCAAGACAAGATCACTAGTCTATCTCAACCTTAACTCCTAAAAATACCTCTGGCTCTACTCTATCTAGGTGAAAGTCTCATATTTCCAAATTAGAGTGGTCAAGGGTGACATAATCCTAGAGAATTCTTCCATGAATCTCCTATAGTACCCTTTTAAGATAAAGAAAACTCCACGCCCCCAAAATTCTCTTGGTTATCTCGCAAGAAATCACAACATCAATATTTATCAGCTCCATAGAAGATCCATCCTCATGTTCTATTCATGAAATTCCTATGATACAGATTATATGAATATGTCATCAATGAAGACAACCAATTTTTTTTCTAAGTATAGTTGGAAGATTCAGTTCATCAAAGCTATAAATACATTGGGGGAATTCATCACTCTAAAAGGCATCACTAAGAAATTATTTTTTTCATAGAGACCTCAAAATTCTTGATTCATAATATAAATCAAACAAACCCATAGCTTTATGTAACCATACCTATGATTAATCTTTATGAAGAAACTAATGCCTCACAAATAATCAAAGTGTTCATTAATCCTCAGCAAAAGTACATGTTATTTATTATCTTATGGTTTAAGTTATTATAATAAAAAAGCTTTAAGAACACATCCACCTTTTTCATGAAAAAACTAGAGATTCATCAGATAGAACAATGGTCCTGACAAAACCCTTATTTTAAAATTCCTCGATCTACATCCTCATCTCCCAAGTCTTGATAGGGGCCATTTGATATTCCATAGAAGATATTGTTATGGTTATTGGGTGGAATTCAATTTCGAAGTCCACATCACACATCAAAGGTAGTCCAAAAACATCCTTAAAGAATGGATACATAAGTTCCCCAACTTTTCAAAGAATATACATGCCTAAAGAGTCTATTTTTACAAGTAATAAACATTCTAACTGAACAATGATGGGTTGAATCCTCATACATTAAAGGTCTACTCATTAAACCCTGATATCTTTGTCACCCACAAAAAACAATCATATCTCATCTATCTAAAACAATTGACCCTTCTATGATGAAAGTAAATCATGGATCAAATTGGTGAAAACTAATCCATATCAAATATGGTTTCATATTGGTTCATTGTGATGGCCAAGAGGTTCCATGTAAAACTCTCTCCACCAAGTGATAACACACAATACTAGTAGATAAGTGATATCGAAGAATATATCACCTATAAGAACCTATAGTCGTGGCTAACGGGCTAAGGTATCAATTGGTAGATTCATATATCACATCCATAATAAAGAGATAAAAGAATGATTCAAACCAGTGTCTACTAGTATTGAGGAAAGAGTATAATAACCACTTTGTAACATCCCAGTCTGACTGACTACTAAACTGGTTGTCGGACCGATGCCACATAACCTCATGTGCGTCTCCCCATATGATAGAGGCTTCTGTCTAGTACAAAGGGTGTAAGGATAGTCTGTGGGGAGACTATACCCTTCTATATAGAGTACACAACGGTACACAGAATGTAATAATAAGAAATAGATATCAGCAGAAGTATTATACAGAAATAACTAAACAATGGAAGACAAATGCAATATCAAATGAATATTGAAAGTGGCTAATGTCAGTTTATACAATTATTGCAAGACAATTATGATACATAATTTGAAAGTAGTAAATAGTTCATAAATTTTTACATCTTAGTTCATAAATAGGAAAATAAACATGCCCAATGGCGATCTCACCGAGCATCCCGAGCTCCTACTCGGTCCTTTGATCCTAACTCCCAAAGTACAAGAAAAAATAGAAAATGCATAGATCCATATTCCTAAAATAAAAAGAGTTTACCAGGGAACCAATGGTACCTAAGCAAGGTGTGAGATAATATCTCCGTAATCCAGCACCTAAGGCATCACGTCCAAACAAATATGTGCAATATGTAAACTGGTAGTGTGTTGGTAAATAGTAAAGCAGTAAATATGGATAACAAATGCCCATGGAATGTTACCACTAAAAGTGATACCCAAATATCCTGTAACACCCTGAGATTTTATAAGATATATACTTTTTTATTTCTTTAATATCTTCTGTTGTATGCTACACAAAGATTATCTTGCACTATACACAACACCATATCAGCTTTCAGTATAGGCAACACGAATCTTGGATCGTGTTAAACACAATTTCAAGTTTGTTTGATAGTAGTTATTCAACACAGAATTGAGTATATATATATATATTAAATTTATAAATGAAATATGTTTGGATTTTGTTATACGCAACAACAAAGGAGTTATGCACTACACGAAACCCTGACTTGGCTTGCATTACCTGCAATCACGACCTTCCTCGATAGCGTGTGTTGTACGCAATACCTGGTTTCACTAAACAACAATATATTGTTATAATATTATTATGAACTAGCTGTTATGATTAGTATTAACTACATTTTTAATGTTATAACATTATTATTCATCTTACACATTTTCTAGAACATCGTGTGAGAACAACATAAATTTTTCGAGTAAAATAAGTATTTTTTTAAAAATGCAGTTTTGCCGACTTTGATGGCGCCCACACGTTAAATATAGTTTTTTACATGTTTATAAGGTCAATTTTACAAAATAAAATTCTTATTTGGAATCATGATATAAAAATTTACTTTGGATAAAATTTTCATATTATTCTGATAACTTTCATATTTTAATGAATAGTAAAAACATGCTTTATTTTAATTAAAAACAACTTTTTTTATCGTAATAATTTATATGGTTAAATTATAATATTGAATGTTTTTAAAGTATAAATAGAATATATTTTTAAAATTTAATATAATTCATGTCATTATCATTGATTTTACATTGAATTCATAGGTAAAACCATTTCAATCTTTTACAATGTTTTAACTTTTAAAACTCATTTTCTTAACAACGGGATTAATTTTAAATTAATTTCTGAAACTTATTTAATTTGAATTTGGAAAAAATGGATTCCATATTTGTAATAATTAGGTCCAAATACTCTTCATAAGATACTTT
This sequence comes from Viscum album, assembly GCA_963277665.1. Lineage (NCBI taxonomy): Eukaryota > Viridiplantae > Streptophyta > Magnoliopsida > Santalales > Viscaceae > Viscum > Viscum album. Next base: position 1,762,347,300 of record OY728135.1, read on the forward strand.
TTATTTTTAGTCATTATTAAAAGTATCTATGGTAAATTTTATTTACCATAGTTAAAGGTAAATCGTGTAATTAGGGGTAAATATAATATTATAAAATTACCCTAAAACTTGTCCTAATATAATTGGATGATTATATTTTACCCTAAATCATACTTGGGTCGAAATAGAATCTAATTAACCCCACATGTATTTGATTAATACCTTTTATTTAGTTTATTTCAAGGAAAGTGAAATGTCTCACTCAAACTTTAATAATTAGATTATTTTTAATATATAGTTATACAAAATATAAATTTGATTATAAATACTCATTTGAAAGATAAAATATTTTTATTTATCATGGTAATTTATTTGTAATTTTTAATAAGTATTTTATTACATTAAAATCTTATACATTAATGATGTAGAAATTATTTATTTAGTGAAAAATCAATAATACAGTTTTTATTAAAATAATAATTCCTATCAAAATGACCAGAAACTTGACTAAACTTTATTTTTAGAGTATATCTATACACTAATCATCCAAGTGTCTATATTTGGGCCATTTGGTTCCTTATAAAACCAATTAGGACATTTTCATTATTTTATTTTAAATGATGTCAAAGATGTCACCTTCATAATTTAATAAATATAACAATTTAAATGTTGTGATTTAAAGAAGATAAACTCGAGTAAAAATATTATTATGAAAGGTATTATATTTATATTCATCATGGGATTTTATTTTTAAATTTTATTCAAATAATTAGTATATTAAATGATTATAAAAAAATGATGTAGTAATTGTTTTATTATGAGAAATATCAAATAAATGGTTTTATAAATTTTAAAATAAACAGTATATGAACTAATTAATGTTCTCCAAAACTTTTCTAGATAATATGACATGTTAGTAATATGTTAATTTTTTTGTTAAAATATATCCTTTGTGTGGATTTTATTTAAATGCAAATAAATGAATAGTGTCAAAATTAACACTATTGTTATTTTATAAAAATAACATATTATTAAATTGTTTAAAAATCACATAAATAATTAAAAATAATAAATTGAAATTTATATGGTCTAAAATTTCTTAATGCACCCAATTATGGATAATTCACAACACATAAGTAATTAATTATAACAATTTAAAATTTAGAATCCTATTACAACAAATAAAATTAAATAGATTAAATAAGGATAAATCAAGTTGATAATGTTTAAAATAAATTCCCAAATTGTCTAAATTTTATTGGTTGATGATATTACAACCATATCTCATATAATATTCTTATTTGAGTCATTTTGGAAGTTTTTATGTGGGGGTTGAATTTATTATAAATTAATATTTTTGAGGATTCCAAAGGTGCCCCTCTCCTCCCTTATAAAAGGGAACCTCCTCCCTCTTCTCTTTACACAATTTTGAGCCTTCAAGCTCAGAAAAACCCTTCCCATTTCACTTTTCAACTTCTCTAGAAACATTATAGAGGTTATGGTATCCTCAATACACCAACTCTAGTGCCTTAAGAGGTGGTTAAGAAGAGGCACGTCAAATAAGAGGTAATAACCTTTATTGATTATTTCCAATTTATTTCTTCTTCTACTTCTTCTTATTTATTTGTTTCTTCATAAATTAATAACATCAGTATCACTAATATAATGATATTTTATTATAAATATTAAACAACTCTATTTCATCTTCTGTCCATCCTATGGAAAACAAAATCACAGCGCTTGTGTACGTACGGAATACCGTCTCCACACCGTGGTGTAATCTGTTTTCCACCACCACCTTACATGGATGGGTATAATGGTGTAAATAAATAACCATATATCATTATTGTAAAGTGATATTTATTATTAAATATTATACATACACTTCAATACAATTCCACGATCATGGTAATAATATCATCGCTCGTGCATACGTACAGACTACCATCTCCACGAACGTGATGAGATTTATTTTTCATGATTAACCATTCAAGTATTATTATAAAGTAAATATAATAAATAATCATGAAAGATATTACATAATAATTATACTGGATTTATGTACATATATGATTCATTTCATTAATTCCATTTAATTCAATAAGGAAACAAAAACAGCATTCATTCATACATACAGCCTGCCGTCTCCATGAACGGTGTATTTCACTCAATTTATCGATCTATCATATATATTTATATGATGAATATATATTATATATAAATCATGTTTTAAATTCTGGAATTATTTAAATCAGGATATAAGTAATAATATCAAGAAAAACAAGTCGAAACACGTACGATAAATGAAACGATTTTACCCAAAACGCTGCTTTAACATGGAATTTATAAAAGAACGGGTAATATAAAGTCATAAGAAAACCATATATGATATCATAACAATGAATATTATTCTGTAATAAGTCAATGAAATTATTTAAATCATTATACAGAAGGTTCAGATACATATAAAGCATATCGAACATAATGTAAGGGATAATTATTCCAATCTCATTCTTATCCGAGATTATTTATTTGTAAGTATTTACTGGGGTTATGTTTATCATCCATGTCCATATGTTCTCAAAATGTTTTCATAAAATGTTTAATATTCTTCCATGTACGTTTGAAGTCATGTTTACCCCTCTTTGACTTTTACTTTGTGTTATGTAAGAATTCTTTCTTTCGTTTACCAAACGTGGTACTTTTTTACTTTTCCATTAAAACTACGAGGAGAATGTTTTTTAACTTATATGGCATGAACATATTTTTATGGTTTCATAAAGCCTTATTTTCATGAATATTCCTCTACAATATTTAATGATTATTTTCAAAAAAAAATCATTTTCTTTTAAATTTGAATGACATTTTGTTATAAGAAAATGATTTTAAAGAAGAAAGGATGTTTTCCTCAAGAATCTGTTTCAAGTGATTTGTCAAAACTATTTTTCATCTAAGATGACATTATTTAGTATGATTATGTTTCAAGTATAATGTCTCTTTGATTTACATGGTTTCACTTTTTATGATGAAATGATATCCATTTGTTTTATATGGATTATGTTATGATGGGATGATGTTTATAAAACCCATTTTACTCTTTGGGTTATTATGAATGATTTATGTTTATTTTGTGGCACAAGTAATAATGATTTCATTATGAGATGGGTGGGACCTATATCTCAATCCAATTAATTGGGTAAATATTTATATCTCATGAGATAGACATGGCTGGAACGGTAAGTTAATCCGGTTCAGTGTTACAGGACTAGAACGGGGAGTGAACTCGATTCAGAAAGGGACTTTGTCCACTAAGATGGTCTTGGCAGCAATGCCTTAGATACTATGGAAATCATAACTTGTGCTTAATGGTTTCCACAATTACATGTTTTATTACCATTCTATTTTATCATGATTGATGTTTCTTTATGATATATGCTTTACGTACTTCCCAAGATTTATGTCTTTGCTCAAGATTTTGATGTTTAGATTTTATGTTAATGTTTTTGCATTCAAATGTTTATAGATTGTTTTTTATCTATGTTTACCTTTACTGAGCATTTGAGCTCACCATTTTTATGTTTTCTTTTCCCCAAGATATAAAGAAAGGTTTTAGGTAAGAAAATAAAAGGGGAAGATATTTATGGGAGATGTTGAAGATCTTTCACCATGATTAGAAGATTGTGTTCCGAGTTTCCAAAGACACTAAACTATTATGATCCTTGAGTGTTGCTTTCTGTTATGTATTATGTATTCCTCAAAAGTAATGTAATGTCCAAGTATGTCCGGTTTGGGGTCTCTACAGTTGGTATCAGTGGAAATGTTTAGTTAACCTTTGGAATCTAGGATTTGAAATCTTTTGTGAGATCCCTAGAGATATTTCTAAGGTATGTCTAGGGATGTCCCTATGGTTTAGTATAACTATAGGTTACAATCCTAGAATTATGTTGACGATCATGAATTACCTAGGGTGAACCTAGGGTGTCATGGATTAAAGAATGTGTGATAAGTTAGACATCCCATAAACAACTTGTTATGATTATGTGGTTCCTTGTAATTTTATCTTTTCTTACACCATGGTTTTTGGTTTTAGTCAATGGAGGGAAATAGAAGGAATTGGGTCAACATTGAATCCAATGGAAAAATTGGTGACTATGACCAATGAAATTGTGTAATTCCTAGAATAAAAGATTTTTTGATTATGCCGAATCAGTCATCACGATATATGATTAACAAGGTGAACTTTAGTGGTATTCCTAATTCATCAAATAAGAGGAAAATGGACTTCTATGCATATTTGCATGGTGAGGAGCATAGATAAAGGAAGATTGAGATTTATAAAGAAGGGAAGAAGAACCTTGAGGAATACATCAAAGGAAGGGGAATATGTTATCTGTGTGGAGAGAAGAGTCATAGAGTGAAAGACTGTTATGGAGTTCAATTTCTTATCTGTGGAGAACATGGGCATTACCCGACTCAATGCCCTGACCTGAGAGGTTACTTCTAAATCAAGGAAGGACCTATTCCATTCCAATCATTGAATAGTATGGATTGAATGGTTTAGGTATTGGAATTAAATAATAATGTTGTTGAGATACTTCTATGGAATATTGAAATATCTATGTATTGTTCTATTGTGGGTTTCCATAAGAATATGGTACCGGTAACCATGAAAAGTGGTTTTGGAAAGCATATGATATGCACATAATGAAGGGATAAGGAGAAAATGAAATGTTAAATAGTATTAATGAGCTCATGACTCATATAAGGACAAAGGGATATCATGGTTTGAGTATATATAAATTTTGGGATTTTGGTATGTGGAAAGAGTTAATTTTTGACAGCATTCATGTTTTCAGTAAGGTTCAATGTGTATTCATTTTTCAAAAGAAAACATGATTAAGGTATTCACATGTTTTTAATGTGACCAAAAAGATATATCATATAATAAATGATAGTATTCACATGCTCGGTAGATGACATCTCAAGTAACCATTTTCTTTATACAATGAGTTTGGAAAGAACTATTTTGGATAATTCTTAAGGTTTGAATGGATTAAGTTGGACATCAGATAGTATTGTTTAATGCTTGAACTTTTTTTCAATTTTATTTCTAGAATTTTATAATAGTATATTTTAATAAAAGGGGAAACTCCTAGAAAGGGCGACAACTCGTCGCATCAGACAAGGCTGTGGGAATCGAACCCACAACCGAAGTGCGACATGCCTTTATCGCCTACCACTGGCATACTATAAGTCCCTGGTTAGTAGAAACTAGTTTTATTTTATTAAACGATATGATATATGAAGTATAAGTCCATTTTGAGAATCATATACGATGGACCTCACCATAAATGGACTTTTGAATATTTGATAACTTTTGATAACCTATTGTTTGAGATAGATGGAATGGCCCATCATTCTATCACATGATCTGCTAACACCTCAAGATTGAAAAATTCAACTTCATTTCTTTAAGAGATGAAGTGTAAATTGTTCAAGGAACGACCAACGGTGAGATTGTACCAAAATCAAGAAAGTATTTATTCTAATTCAAATTCTTCAACTTTAGGTAAATGATCTTGAAAACCAAAAATATTGTCCTAATGTCCTCATATATGATGAATATGATGGTACCTTATATCATCACAAATTTATGGCTTTGGGATTGTTAGATTTTTCATAGCCATGTTCTCTACCACTCTCCATCAAAACATGATGGTTAGATTTCTCTTCCATATCCATATTTTAACCTATGTTCTCCTATGTGGAAACCCAATGATTAGTTAATTTTGGTAACCATTATGTTTCATACTTCACTTTTTAAAATTAATTTTTAGTATTCCTTTTTACGATGAGGGTTTCTATCAAAGAAACTTTCAAGTAGTAAACCATTTATAACCCCGAAAAATTTCAAGGGAGAAATTCATTTTAAGGGGATTAGAATGTAACACCCTAATATTTTAGAAGATATATTTTTTTTAATTTCTTTCATATCTTCTGTTGTACACTACACAAATATTATCATGCACTATACGCAACACTGTATTAGCTTTCAGTATATGTAACACTAATCTTGGATCGTGTTAAACACAATTTCAAGTTTGTTTGATAGTAGTAATTCAACACAACATTGAGTGTATATATATATATATATTCAATTTATAAATGTAATATGGTTGGATTTTTTTATACGCAACAACAAAGGAGTCTTTCACTACACGAAACCCTGACTTGGTTTGCATTACACGCAATTGTGATCTTCCTCGATAGTGTGTGTTGTAGGCAATACCATGTTTCACTATACGACGATATATTGTTATAATATTATTATGAACTAGACGTTATGAATATTAATAACTAAATTTTTAATTTTATAACATTATTATTCATCTTACACATTTTCTAGAACACGTGTGAGAACAAAATAATTTTTTCGAGTAAAAAAGTATTTTTCAAAAAATACAGTTTTGTCGCCTTTTGATGGTGCACCCACATTAAATATAGTTTTTGACATGTTTATAAGTTCAATTTGACAAAATAAAATTCTTATTTGGAATCATGAAATAAAAATTTACTTTGGATGAATTTTTCATATTATTCTGATAACTTTTTTATTTTAATGAATAGTAAAAACACGATATATTTTAATTAAAAACAACTTTTTTCGTCTTAATAATTTATATAGTTAAGTTATAATATTGAATTTTTTTAAATTATAAATAGAATATATTTTTACCATTTAATATATTGTATGTCATTATCATTAATTTTACATTGAATTCATAGGTAAAATCATTTCAATCTTTTACAGTGGTTTAACATTTAAAACTTGTTTTCTTAACCACATTATTAATTTTAAATTAATTTCTGCAACATCTGTGATTTGAATTTGGAAAAAATGGATTCCTTATTAGGAACCAGTTGGTCCAAATTATGTTAATAAGATACTTTTTATTTTTAGTCATTATGAATAGTAACTAGGGTAATTTTTTTTACCATAGTTGAAGGTAAATCGGGTAATTAATGGTAAATATAATATTATAAAATTACCCTAACACTTTTCCTAATATAATTGAATGATTATATTTTACTCTAAATCATACTTGGGTCGAAATAGAATCTAATAAAACCCACTTTTATTTGATTAAGACCTTTTATTTAGTTTATTTAAAGGAAAGTGAAATGTCTCACTCAAACTTTAATAACTAGATTATTTTTAATACATAGTTATAGAGAATATAAATTCAATTATAAACACTCATTTGAAATATAAAATGTTTTTATTTATCATTTTAATTTATTGGTAATTTTTAATAAATATTTTATTACCTTAAAATCTTATACATTAATGATGTAGAAATTATTTATTTAGTAAAAAATCAATAATATAGTTTTTATTAAAATAATAATACCTATCAAAATAACCATATACTTGACCAAACTTTATTTTTAGAGTGTATATATACCCTAATCATCCAAGGGTCTATATTTGGACCATTTGGATCCTTATAAAACCGATTAGGACATTTACATTATTTTATTTTAAATGATGTCAATGATGTCACCTTAATAATTTAATTAATATAAAAATTTAAATGTTGTGATTTAAAGATGATAAATTCGAGTAAAAATATTATTATGAAAGGTATTATATTTATTTTCATCATAGGATTTTATTTTTAAATTTTTTTAAATAATAATTATATAAAATGATTATACAAAAATGATGTAGTAATTGTTTTATTAAGAGAAATATCAAATAAATGGTTTTATAAATATTAAAATAAATATTATATGAACTAATTAATGTTTCCCAAAAATTTTCTAGATTAATATTACATATTAGTAATCTATTAAATAATTTGTTTCGAATATATCATCTGTGTGGATTTTATTTAAATGCAAATAAATGAATAGTGTCAAAATTAAAACTCTTGTTATTTTATAAAAATAACATATTATTAAATTCTATAAAAATTACATAAATATTTAAAAATTATAAATTGAAATTTATATGGTCTAAAATTTCATAAAGCATCCAATTATGGATAATTCACAACACATAAGTAATTATTTATAACAATTTATAATTTATAATCTTATTACAACAAAAAAAATTAAATATATTAAAAAAGGATAAATCAAGTTGATAATGTTTATAAAAAATTCTCAACAAGTCTAAATTTTATTTTTTGATGGGACTACAACCCTATATCATCTAATATTCGGTTTTCAGTCATTTTGGAAGTTTTTAAGTGGGGTTTGAATTTAATATAAATTAATATTTTTGAGGTTTCCAAAGGTGCCCCTCTCCTCCCTTATAAAAGGGCATCTCCTCCCTCTTCTCTTTACACAATTTTGAGCCTTCCATATCAGCCAACCCCTGCCCATTTCCATTCTCAACTTCTATAGAAACATTATATAGGTTCTGGTTTCCTCAAAAGAGCAACTCTAGTGCCTTAAGAGGAGGTTAAGAAGAGGTGCGTCAAAGAAGAGGTAATATCCTTTACCGATTATTTCTAATTTATTTCATCTTCTAATTCTTATTCTTAATTTATTTCATCATAAATTAATAACATCAGTATCACTAATATACTGATATGTTATTATAAATATTAAACAACCCTATTTCATCTTCTCTCCATCCTACGGAAAATGAAATCACCACACTTGTGTACGTACAGAATACCGTCTCCACGCCGTGGTGTAATCTGTTTTCCACTACCACCTTACTTGGATGGGTATAATGGTGTAAATAAATAACTATATATGATTATTGTAAAGTTGTATTGATTCTAAAATGTTATACATACACTTCAATACAATTCCACGATCATGGGAATGATATCATCGCTCATGCATACGTACGGACTACCGTCTCCACGAACGTGATGAGATTCATTTTCCATGATTAACCATTCAAGTATTATTATAAAGTATATATAATAAATAATCAAGAAATATATTACATAATAATGGTACCGGATTTATGTAAATATATTTTTCATTTACATAATTCCATTTAATTCAATAAGGAAACGAAAACAGCATTCATTCGTACGTACGGCCTACCGTCTCCATGAACGGTGTATTTCATTCCATTTATCAATCTATCATATATATTTATATGCTGAATATATATTATATATAAATCATGTTGTAAATTCTGGAATTAAGTAAATTATGATATAAGTTATAATATCAAGAACAACAAATCGAAACACGTACGATAAATGAAACGATTTTACCCAAAACACTACTGTAACATGGAATTTACAAAAGAACAGGTAATATAAAGTAATAAGTGAACCATATATGATATTATCACAATGAATATGATTCTGTAATAAGTAAATGACATTATTTATATCGTTATATAGGAGGTTCATATACATATGAAGCATATCAGACATAAGGTAAGAGATATTTATTCCAATCTCATTCTTTTCCGAGATTGTTTATTCGTAAGTATTTACTGGGGTTATGTTTATCATCCATGTCCATATGTTCTCAAAATATTTTCATAAAATGTTTAATATTCTTCCATGTATGTTTAAAGTCATGTTTACCCCTCTTTGACTTTTACTGTGTGTTATGGAAGGAATCTTTCTTTTGTTTACCATACGTGGCACTTTTTGACATTACCGTTAAAAGTACGAGGATAATGTTTTTTTAACTTATACGGCATGAACAGATATTTATGGTTTCATAAAGCCTTATTTTCATGAAGATTCCTCTACAGTATTTAATTATTATTTTCAAAAAAATCCTTTTCTTTTAAAATTGAATGGCATTTTGTGATAAAAAATGATTTTAAAGAAGAAAGGATATTTTCCTCAAGAATTCATTTCATGTGTTTTGTCAAAACTATTTTCCATCTAAGATGACATTATTTAGTATGATTATGTTTCATGTATAATGTCTCTATGATATACATGGTTTCACTTTTTATGATGAAATGATATCCATTTGTTTTATGTGGATTATGCTATGATGGGATGATGGTTATGAAACCAGTTTTACTCTTTGGGTTATGATGAATGATTTATGTTTATTTTATGGCACAAGTAAGAATGATTTCATTATGAGATGGGTGGGACCTATAACTCCCTCCAATGCATTGGGTAAATATTTATATCTCACGAGATATACATGGCTAGAACAGTATGTTAATCTGGTTTAGTGTTACAGGACTGGAACGAGGAGTGAAGTCGATTCAGAAAGGGACTTTGTCCACTAAGATGGTCTTGGCAGCAATGCCTTGGATACTATGGAAATCATAACATGTTCTTAATGGTTTACACAATTACATGTTTTATTCCCATTCTATTTTATCATTATTGATGTTCCTTTATGATATACTCCTTACGTACTTCCAGGATTTATGAATTTGCTCAAGATTTTGATGTTTAGATTTTATGTTCAAGTTTTTGCATTCAATTGTTTATAGATTGTTTTATGTTCTCTATGCTTACCCTTACTGAGAATTTGAGATCACCCTTTTTATGTTTTATTTTCCCCAGGATATAAAGAAAGGTTTTAGGTATGCAAACAAAATAGGTAGATCTTTATGGGAGATGTTATAGATCTATCACCAAGATTAGAAGATTGTGTTCCGAGTCTTCAAAGACACTAAACTATTATGATCCTTGAGTGTTGGTTTTTGTTATGTATTAAGTATTCCTCAAAAGTAATGTACTGTCCAAGTATGTCAGGTTTGGGGTCTCTACATATCCCCTCAAGGATCCCTACACAATATAGTCAAGCTCCTACAAAAAGGCACTTATAAGTAATTAAAAAATAAAAAACACGACTTTAACATTCCTCCATACATGTGATACCATCACAGACTTTTCGTATAATCACATATCATAATTTCCCCTAGAAAAGATGAATATTTGAGTGTATCATGAACCTCACATCCATGTTGTATTATGAAATGTAGACCAGGAAGGGTAGGATCTAAGGATCTTGTCCATTGAATCCATATATGAATTCTAGACCACAAAGTGTGGGATCAAAGGAACTCATCCAAGGCATCCACATCGAGTCCCATGGGAATCCAAGTGGAAACTCTTCCTAGGAACTAGTTGGGGTCTTGGATCTTGTAAACAACACATATCCTACGCGATCCCAAGAAATTGGGATCCAAGGGGTATAATGGCCTGAGGCATCCAACGGAATCAATACCCAAGGGGAATGATCAACCTAAGGTGTATACTATCGCATTCAAGATCCACGGAGAGAAGTATATTGCATCTATAAAACCATTCATTCATTTCAAATCATATATAAATTAGAAGCATATGATTATACCCACTCATATAAACCATTAAATCATTTACATATGACTATACCCACTCATACAAACCATTCAAAAATTTACAAGGGATTTACCCACACATAGATCCCAATTCAAGTAAGACATTAACAATAAAAATAATGGTATACCCACCCTTATAACTATTAAATTCATTTAGTGAGTATACCCACTCAGAATTATCACACACTACCTGAGTATACAACTCAAATGTTCCATTTCGTTTTAATCAAGTCATTCGCTTATACCCATCCATATACCCCCATTTCAAACTTAATTACGTTACAATTCATCCAATGAGAATACCCTCTCATGTTGACATTTCATCTTTAAATTAATCCTATGAGTTTAACCACTTGTTTATCCACATCCCATTAATGGGATTTAATGAGTATACCCACTCGTTACCCGTCATTGTTTAGTTAATTCTTTAAATAATCCAAGACAACCTATTTAGTATTCCCACTCAATTAACCGATCACCCTCAAGCATAGAACATGGTTTTTCCCATACATATCACCATTCCTAGTTCACTAGAACTGTTTCACTCAAGTGTTTCAACATATAAAGGATTTAGTACTTCTCCAAGCTAAGAAACCATATTCTTGTTATTTAACAACATTCTCTAACTAGGAAAGAATAGGAATATCACATATCAAAAAAAATGAGTAACATAAATGGTCTACTCACTACATTTTTATCTTGAAGGAATCACACCTCGATTGAGGGGTTTTATTACAAAAACATGATTTTTTATTATAACAAACAATTTTAGACAAATAGTCAGTTCATTGTAGTATTTCAATCTAATTTATCAAAAGAAGTAAATGAAAAACTTAAAAATTTTAAAAATCAAAGGAATGGTTAAGGGTCCTATCTAAAAAGATGGCCCATTATAGCATTATGACTCAAGATGTAGCCTTCTTGCCTGCACATACGTCAATATATATATCCATGTATACCCTTAACCCAATGCACATGTTCCCCACATCATGATGTGATATACACATGGGATATATATATATATATATTTATTTATTTATTTATGCCTGAGTGTATAAGCATGTTTACCATCAAAACGAATCACAACACCCTATAATTAATTCCTGGCACCCATAAAAATCTAGACAATCTCAAATTAGGGGTGTGAAACCAAATAAAAGTATAAACCCTTACCTCAAATTGACATAGGTGGAGCGATATGACCCAAACCACCTCACATTCATCGATGGTTGTTGGAATAAGGACTAATGGATCCCAAGAGACCCCTTGCATACCCTAAAACAAATATAATCACAAAAAACATATCCAACCCAACCCTAGGGTTTCATCCAAATTCCATAGGGTGATGGAGAGGCCAAAATCAGCCAAGGAATGGGTTGAGAAGGGAACAAAGGTCATTACCTTGAGGAATCTAAGTTAAATTCAAAACGGAATCGTGGAAGACTAAATATCCAAGGAGTTTCGAGGGAGGGGGTTACATCAAGACTCAAATAAGATGCCCTACCAATGAGTCACATGTGAGAGGGGTTAGGGGTGATGTTAGATTTTGGTTTTAATTTTACTTCCTTTTTATTTTATATTAATTAAATTTATAAAAAATGGGATTTGTGTACTGTTAATACACATAGTTTGGAAAACCGTGCGCTAACCTGGTGGCACCCCTATTTTTAAGAAACCCCGTTTTCAAAACTTATCACACATGGTTAGCCTAAATGTGTGCAGGTCATACAAGTGCCTCTTTCCACCACAAATATAAACTTGATGTTTTCCAGCTATGGGGCGCACAGTTTGGTAGACTATGCACAAACCGTTCACCCTCTAAAGGTTCTTAAAAACCCATCGTTCCCAGTCTGACGCTCCTAAAACCCATCGAAAAATTCGGTAAACTCATCGAGGCCTCACCTAGTCTTTCTAACACCATTTTATAATATTCCAACTCCAGTAAATTAATTATGAAGTGTGGTTTTCAATTCAGCTTGTCTAATAATTTCCAAAAAATAAAAAATCCTCGTGAAAACCACCTGTCCAAAACACAGGTTCTTAAAATCTACCAACTTTAAAACTACTCATCCTTGAGAAGCCTTCGAGAACCACAAACACATAACTGAACCAAAATATGTAAAGCCCTGAACTTCCATGTAATTTGTTTTAGTAAATGTGAATTTTATGAGTCCAAAAAAATTTACGGCACATGATTCCAAGGCCTAGAGTGCCCAAAATGAATTTCTAATCTTTTTTTCGGGTACGTTCAGTAAACATAAGAGTGTGTTTTTTTAACTTTTTAACCGATGCTCAGAATTGAAATCTGAGGACACTGTTGAACTCGCAGCGCCGATATTCAATTAGGGAGACTTTCACCTCGATGGCAGTTGGTTGAGGGTGGAAGTTAATTTTTGGGTTTTTCGTGAAAGAATAAAATAAAATAAAAAATGTGTAACTTTTTATTTTATGTTTCTTTGGAAGTCCCATGTAAATGTTGAGAGGTGGGGACCACCAGAACTAAAACCTCTCAGCATAGGATAAGGTGGTGGGCACCAGCCAAGCCCAACCTCCTATGTGGGTTATAGAGTTGGGGACCAACCAAGACTTAAACCCCCCCTTGAACTTCCCTCTTAATGAGAGATAACCTCTTGAGCTCCCCCACATAATAATGCCAACTCTCCCAATTAATTAATAAAGCCAACTCTTCCTTAATAAATTTAGCTAACCTAATTTGTGCCCATTTAAAATTAGCCAACATAATCTATTAAGTTGGCTATTCCTCAATTTGGTGGAATTGGGGAAAACTATTGTCAAAGGGAGAAGCTTGAGAATTGGGAGAAATCACTCTAACGAGGAACGACGATGAGGAATGTCTTCAAGGACAAATGAACCGACGATCGAGGAAACTCTGGCATCACTGACATCAGTTTATCCCCAACAACATCGTATTCTTCCTCGTGACCTCCGTCAACAATAAAATGAGCTAGGGGTTTTTTATTAGGTGTGATTATGGATTTTCCATGTTCCTCCCTTCTAAACAAAGAGTAGATGTTTTCTTTTTCTGTGGGTTGGGAATTATAATTGTTGGGGGATTGTAGAGTTTGACATTATTTCTTCAAGTTTTTGTTGAGCTTCTTGATACCACTCAAACGTGGAGGTTTTGGGCCAAACAAACATGGCCCGACCCCCCTGCCGTTATTCATCATTTGTCTGTTCATCGCGATGGTGATGGAGACCTGTTTTGGTGGTTGGAACCGGTGGAACTCGAGAACCATGACGAAGGCGACGAACAAAGTGTGTCTGGTCAAGATGGCCTCCGGCATAGGTAGGGCGCTCTGCCGCCCCGCGGCCACCGCCGCCTCGTGGCCTCGCCGCATCGTCCGTGGCCCCCGCCGCACCGTAGCCACAGAACGTCGCCCCACTATGCTCCCCCCTATGGCCTTGCCACACCACCCCTTAGATTTCCACGCCGTCCCGCAGCCTCACCACCCTACATCTCCCGCGGGCTACGCCCCTCGCAGCTCTGCATCGCCCTGCGGCACCCGTGTCCTCGCGTCGTCCCGCGACCTCTATCGTCCCGTGGCCTCCGCCGCACCATGGCACCTGCAGCCTCACACCTTCCCATGGAACTTGCGACCACTATGCCAACAAGGCTGGGCCGGACCCCGCGGGCCAGACTGGGACGACCCGAACTGGGTCATCCTAGGCCGGGTTGGGCCGGGTCGTTCCGACCAGGTCAGACCGGACCCAGACTCACTTTGACCCATTTATGCATTTTTGGCCATATCGTTGGCACTGGACTTCTGTTTGACAAACCGTTTGTGGTGCCAAAAACCATGGAGCGAGGCGGTATCTTTGGTATACCCCACTAGAGATTTGGATAAAGTTGGGGATTGGTAGGGTTGGATCGAGCACGAATCCAATCAGGCCCTCGGGACTAAAAGACCAATAACTCACAGACCGAACGTCCGATTGATGCATCGTCTATTGCGTTGAGACCCCTATGACATGGCGGCCCTTTGAGATACATCTTCGTGAGACTATGTGGAAGTTTGAGTATCGACCAGTGGCTTGTGGATAAGACCCTCCTAGAGACAAGCGAGCACAGTGCGAGAACCCTGTAGCTAGTTGTGACATGAAGAATGAAGAGTAATCATGTGTGGGTCAACACCAAGTGATCCTATGTGGGTCAGCACCTAGAAATCCTATGTGGGTCAGCACCGAGCGATCCTGTGTGGGTCAGCACCTAGTGATCATATGTGGGTCATCACCGAGCGATCCTGTGTGGGTCAACACCAAGAAATCCTGTGTGGGTCTGCTTCTTAATAGAGTAAGATGATTCAGTAGTTATATATAATCATCTCTGCTACTATAATTAAGTTATACCTGGTGTGGGCTGAGTTCGTACCTGTGTAGTACTTTCCTTCATGGTAATACCTTGGTGGTATTCTTCTGTGTGGCATACATGTGTGGTACTTTCCTTCGTGGTAATTCTTCCTTTGTGGAATAGTTGATCTTGGGGCTTTGGAGTTGGACTTTTTGTTTTCCTCATGATTTAGATGGGTTTACTTGATAACTTAGGTATATGTATGGGCATATACCTAAGTAGGGTTGTCCTTGGTTTAAATTCTTTTTGGTTCATCCTTGGTGGATTTTGTGAGACCTTGAGGGTCTCGGGGTCCCTAATGAGTATTGTTATACAAACCCATGCACGGGATATGCCCACACCTTGTTGTGTTTGGTGCAGACAACAGACAATGTTGATCGAGGCTGAGGGTATGAGGACCAGACAGTTCTTGGAGGTGGACCAAACGACGAGTCAGTACACGGAAGAGACGGGTGGACATGGAGTACTGAGGAGGCGATTTGTATCAACCCTTCAGGTAGGAACCTCAGAATATGACCCATTGGATACATTACTTTTTCTTCACTTATATTGTATTCATTTGTTCTTTTACCTTTACAGTTGGGCTTATATTCTGACCCCCTTTTTACTTTTAACACTCTTTTTTCTATATAGTTTACTTGTTGTTTGTATCTTGTTGTGTTCTTGGTTGAGTGTGTTTACATGTTATAAAGGCAATGCCTTCCCAGTTTTAGGGAATACGCCTTTCGGTGCTAGTTGCCATCCCCTAGCCTTTGGAAGGTAGGCTTGGGGTAGTCACAACACAGGCCCCGGGGGACGGGTCGTGAAAAATTGGTATTAGAGGAGTCAGTTATACCATAGAACATTGGAATTTGATCTTTTAACGACAATATTGTTAAACGTAGTGAGTTTGGTTTTCATTTTATGGAATCTAGTGTTGGTGTGGCAGCCAACGTATCCACACACCATGACCTTGACATCTGATTTAAGACCCAGTGCACGAAAACATTGATTCTGTGTGTGTTTTCAAGAGTCTTATTTGTGAACTCTTTGAGTCAGCTCTCCGGGTATAACTTATTGACTATGGGGCACATGTTTGTTTTCAGGATGCCACCACACAAACAGCCAGCAAGGGTTCCGAGAGTAGTACACACTGATATCCCACCGAGCGATGAGGCCTCAGTGGAAGGACCTCTTCCAATAGATGCACCAGTGGAGGAACCATCGGTACTATTACCCGTTGGGCCACCGATACCACCAACCCCAATAGAAGAGGGTGCACGCCGCTTGAGTGCATTTCACGAGTTACAGCACCAGAGGCCACCCGAGTTCAGGCAAGATATGGACCCACAGGTGGCTGAAGATTGGCTGGAGGTCGTGGTGATAGTTTTCTGACTAGTATGGACACTAGCTGATCACATGGTGATCCTTGACACCAGCCTTCCACAGGAAGTAGTAGAAAGATGGTTGAGATTTATGCACCAAGCTCACGATGAAGTGACTCTTCCGTGGGAATACTTTGAGAGCCCATTTTGGGCAGCGTTTGTTCCAACGATTCTTCATGCAGTGCGCATACAAGAGCTTCTTCATCTGTAGTAGGGCTACATGACTGTGGCTCAATACTCAATGAGGTTCACTGACCTCTCATGATACTCCACTGATATGGTACGAGAACCATTTTTTAGGGCCCGAACCTTAGAGAAGGTACCCAGATGAGAGATTAGGGATTTGATGATCTCACCCAGCATCCCGACGTAGGCGGGGGTGTTAGAGAGAGACCTCTTAGTGGAGAGTTTCCATGATGAACAGTCAACATCAGTGAGAACAACCAACATCCATCACGTAGTGGAGTATTCTGATGCTGGCAGCAGACAAATGTCGCAAAGGTCCAAGAGGACCAGACCTATAGGTGGACGACCGCATGATTCAGGATCGGTTGTGTGGCGCACTAGAGGCAGAGCCAGTCATGCTAGGAGCGAAGGGTAGGGTCACATGGCTCGTGACTTTCCGAAATTCCATATAGATGATCAACAAATAGTCGAAGGACCGCCCAGACAGAGACAAAGGTTTGACCGAGGAGGTCCGCAGGGAGTAGGCAGATGTGGCAGAAGAGATGACTGTGAAGCTGGCAATGGGAGATGATTCGAGATGTTACCGCCACCTCCAACAGGAGGTCAAACCTGACTGCAGGGAGTAGGTGGATAGGGGAGAGCTCAGCTCCAGGCAGTTGAGGCCTACGATCATGGCACTCTAGAGATGATACGAGGTATGATCTATGTCTACTCCACCTTAGCTGCAGTACTTATAGACATAGGTTCCAGTCATTCTTTTATTACCACTGCCCTCATTCGAAGCTCAGAGATTCCAACAGATTCGTTGGATCGATCATTGTGGTTACAGACTCATATGGGAGAATATTTGACGCTTACACACTGGTTCTGGCAGTGTGATCTTACTCTAGGAGGAAAGAACTTTGGCTGGGATATCCTTGTAGCGGTTTCGAGGCCTTACGACATCATCATGGGTATGGACTAGTTATCTATAATCCATGATAATATTGGATGTATTGGTTGCAAAGTGTTGTGTGTCTGCATGGATGGGACTAGGTTTACCTTCACCGGCGATAAGGGAGCCTATGCAGCGTAGGATGGACTTACCCAGAGGAGGGTGCAACTGATTACTAATCAATTAGATAGCCATACCATCAGATAAGTTGATGTGGAGAGTCCAAGTTATCCTATAATGGTGGACCAATACGTGTATGTCTTCCTAGATGATCTTCCGGGTCTACCTCCTCGCAGAGAGGTGGACTTTTACATTGACTTGTACCTCAGGATGACACCGATATCTACACTAGTGTATCGTATGGATCCCACGGAACTTCATGAGCTGCGGGTATAACTGGAGGACTTATAGGGGAAAGGGTTCATTCAACCTAGTGTTTCTCTTTGGGTAGCCTCGATTTTGTTCGCCAAGAAGGAGGATGGGAGTCTGAGACTGTGTGTTGACTATCAGTTCCTGAACCAAGTGATCGTGAAGAACAAGTACCCACTTCCGAGGATTGACGACCTATTTGATCAGCAGAAAGGGGAATGGTGGTTCTCGAAGATAGATCTCAGATCAGGCTATCACCAGCTCAGAGTACAAGATGAGGATGTAAAGAAGATGGCTTTCAGATGTCGGTATATCCACTATGAGTTCTTGGTTATGAAATTCGGTGTGACCAACGCTCAATTAGTGTTCATGGGACTAATGAACAAGATCTTTCAGCCATACCTTGATCGCTTTGTAGTATTCTTCATTGACGAAATTCTGATCTACTCGACTACTGAGGAGGAGCATGCCTATCATTTGCAGATAGTTCAGGATACGCTCAGAGACCACTAGCTTTATGGTAAGCTCTTGAAGTGCCAGTTCTATATTCGATAGGTTTACTTTCTGGGAAATGTAATCTCAGAGGCTAGAGTTGTAGTGTATCCAATGAAGAATGAGGCAGTACTTTCTTGGTATCCACCCAGGAGTGTGAGAGAGGTTCGAAGATTCCTGGGTTTGGCTAGATACTACCAGAGGTTTGTGCCAGATTTCTCCAGAGTTGCAGTACCACTATCAGTGTTGACGGAGACGGGGAAACCCTTTGTGTGGTCGGAGAGATTCTAGTAGAATTATCAAGATCTAAGGCAGAGGCTGACTAATGTCTCCATATTGAGGCTTCTAGAGGCGGGCATAGGTTACATAGTCTACTGCGATGCATCAGGGACTGGTCTCAGATGTGTCCTGATGCAGAAGTGATCAGTGATTTATTATGTTTCTCGATAGCTGAGACAACATGAGAAGAACTATGCTACCCATGACCTGGAGTTAGCAGCAGTGGTCTTAGCCTTGAAGATGTGGTGACACTATCTGATGGATGAACATTTTACATTTTACTCTGATCACAAGAGTCTCAGATATATCTTCTATCAGAAGGACATGAACCTGAGACAGCGATGGTGGCTTGAGTTCCTCCAAGACTATGACTTCGAGATAGTCTATAATCCTAAGAAGGGGAACATTTTAGTAGATTCACTCAACAGGATATCTGGTATACAAATTCTAGGTGAGGTGACAGAGCGGCTATCCGCTTTACAGATATCCTTGGTGGATAGGGATGTAGTAGTTTTTCTTCAGTCTCTTACAGTCATTCCCCCACTTCTTCAGTGATTTCGGGAGGTTTAGCATGGGGACACTGACTGTGAGACACGACATGCTCAAATATCTCCAGGATAGGCACCTGATGGATTTTATGATGGTGGGGAGCACGTCATCCTCTTCAGAGGATGTACCATGGTACTAGTGTTGCTTCAGGAGGAAGTAAAGAGGGAGTTCCGCACATCCCCTCTAGCAGTACTTCTAGGAGTGGTGAAGATGTACCAGGACTTTTGACGATAGCACTGGTGGTCGGGAATGAAGAAATCAATAGCATAGTTTTTCTCTCTATGCCTCACTTGTCAGCAAGTGAAGGCGGACCATTATTTACCAACAGGCTTAGTTCATCATTTAGAGGTCCCAGAGTGGAAGTGGGATGGGAAATCCATGGTCTTTGTGATAGGACTACCCCGTATATCCAAGGGACATTATTCTATCTAGGTGATCGTCGACCGACTCACTATGTCGACCCATTTCCTTCCGATCAAAGAGCAGGGTTCAGTAGAGAGCTTGGGATGCCTCTATGTGAAGCTGATTAGGTGTATACATAGAGTACCCTCAATGATTTTCTCCGATCGTGATACACGATTCACTTCTCGTCTATGGAAGGGGTTGCAAGAGGCTTTTGGGATGCAGCTTTGATTAAGCACTACCTTCCATCCTCAGATGAATGGTCAGACTGAGTGGACCATTCAGACCCTTGAGGACATGCTGAGTGCTTGTGTCCTCAACTTCGGTCGCATATGGGAGGATCACTTGCCTTTGGTGGAGTTTGAATACAACAAAAATTATCACTCCATCATTGGGATGACACCTTTTGAGGTGTTATACGGATGACCTTATAGATCACCTTTGTGCTGGACAGACCCAGGGGAGTCAGCACTAGTGGGACCAGAGATGGTTCGGGCTACCAGAGAGAAAGTGAAGATCTTCCAGGAGTGGATGAAGACTACACAGAGCAGGCAGAATTTTTATGTCGACAGGAGATGGAGACCTCTAGAGTTTGAGGATGGCGACCACTTCTTTCAACATGTCTCACCCCCGACGAGGTTTACGGAGATTTGGCCGAGGCAACAAGTTATCTTCGAGATTCATCACACCTTTTCAGGTCCTCTGCAGATTTGGAGAGATGGCTTACTGCTTAGCTCTTTCAACTTAGTTGCAACGAGTGCACGAAAAATTCCACATATCCCAGTTGAGGAGATACGTGCATGACCTTTATCACATCATCAACCATGGAGAGATGGACGTCTATGATGGGGAAACTTTTACGGAGGTTGCAGTTGAGATTGAGGATCGACAGGATCAGGTCCTTTTTTGGAGGTCGATACCTCTAGTGCACGTTATTTGGCAGCATGGGAACCTCCAGGAGAGCACATGGGAGTGGGAGGCTCAGATACGTGCTCAATACCTTCAATTGGTTACCTATTTTTGTGATTTGACTTACGAGAATGTAAAGACCTAAGGTGGGGAGAATGTAAGTACCTGAAATTTCCTTTTAATTTTTTTAATTAAATGGGAATTTTACGATTGTGTGAAAATTTATGGTGCTTGATTATAAGGCCCGGAGTGCCCGAAATGAATTTCTAAACGTTTTTTAGGTACGTTCAGTAAACGTACGAGTGGGTTTTTGTAAGTTTTGAACCGGTTCTCAGAATTGAAATTCGATGACACCATTGAACACCCAGTGCGGGTATTCGCTTAAGGTGACTTTCACCTAGATGGTAGTTGGTCAAGGGTGGAAGTTAATTTTTGGGTTTTTCATGAAAGAATAAAATAAAATAAAAATTGTGTATCTTTTTATTTTATTTTTCTTTGGAACTCCCATGTGGATGTTGAGAGGTTGGGACAACCAGAACTAAAAACTCTCAACATAGGAAAAGGTTGTGGGGACCACCCGAGCCTAACCTCCCATGTGGGTTATGGTGGTGGGGACCACCGAATACTTAAACCCCCCCTTCAACTTCCCTCTTAATGAGAGATAATATCTTGAGCTCCCCCACTTAATTATGTCAACTATCCCCTTTAATTAATTAAGCCAACTCTTCCTTAATTAATTAAGCTAAACGAAGTTGTGCCAATTTAAAATTAGCGAACATAATCTATTAAGTTGGATATTCCTCATTTTGGTGGAATTGGGGGAATATATTGGAAAATGGAGAAGCTTGGAGAATTGGGAGAAATATCTCCAATGATGAATTCCGACGAAGAATGTCTTCAACAACGAACAAACCAATGATCAAGGAAACACCGATGGCACCGACATCCATCTATCCCCAATGACATCATCTTCTTGCTCGTGACCTCCACCAACAATAAAATGAGGTAGGGTTTTTTTATTATTTGTGATTATGGATTTCCCATGTTCCTCCATTATAAACAAATAACATATGTTTTCTTTTTCTGAGGGTTGGGAATTATCATTGCCGGGGGATTTTAGAGTTTGAAATTCTTGCTTCATGTTTTTGTTGAGCCTCTTGTTACCGCTCTAACGCGGAGGGTGCGAGCTAAACAAACATGGCCTGAACCCCCACCGTTCTTCATCATTTGTGTGTTCATAATGATGGTGACGACGACTTGTGTCGGCAGTTGGAACAAGTGGAACTCGAGAACTGAAATGAAGGCGACGAACGGAGGGCGGCTGGTAAAGTCTGCCGCCTGCGAAGGCGTGCCGCTCTGCCACCCCGAAGCCACCACCGCCCCGCGACGCTCCGCCGTCCCGCAGCCTCCGCCGCACCACCCCCACCCCCACCCCTTGTGGCCTCATCGCGCCCCCCTGCGGCCCTTCGTGTCATCCAGCAGCATCACCACCCCATGGTTCCCGAGACTTCCACTACCCTGTGGCTCCGCGCTGCCCTGTGGCACTCGCGACCTTGCGACTCCCTGCGACCACCACCATCCCATGGACCCCTCATCCTCCGCTGCCTCGCGGCCTCTCGCCATCCCGCGGCACCCGCTGCCTCCACGCTGCTCAGGATGGGCCTCCAGGTCGAGCCACCCAGTGCAGGCCGGGCCGCCCTGCACGGGTCGGACCAGACTCAGACTCACTTCGTCCCATTTATGCACTTTCGGTCATATCATTGGCACTGGACGTCTGTTTGACAAACCATCTGCGGCACCGTAAACCATGGAGCAAGACAATCCCTTTGGTATACCCCACTGGAGATTTGGATAGAGTTGGGGAACATTCGGGTTGGATTGAGAACGAATCCAACCGGGCCCTCGGGACTTAATGGCCGATAACTCACAGACCGAGAATCTGATTGATGCACCATCTATTTCTTTGAAACCCCTATGACTTGGAGGTCCTTTGAGATACTTATTCCTGAGACTTCGTGGAAGTTGGAGTATCTACCAGTGGCTTGTGGATCAGACCCTCCCAGAGACAATAGAGCATAGTGCGGGAACCCTGTAGTTGGCTGCAACATGAAAAATGAAGAGCGATCATCTGTGGGTCAGCACCGAGCGATCATGTGTGGATCTTCCTCTTAACAGAGTAAGATGATCTAGTAGTTATATCTAATCATATCTACTACTGTACTTTAGTTATACCTGGTGTGAGATGAGTTCGTACCTATGTGGTACTTTCCTTTGTGGTAATACCTTAGTGGTATTCTTATTTGTGGCGTACCTGTGTGGTACTTGCCTTCGTGGTATTTCTTACTTTGTGGAACTATTGAGCTTGGGGATTTGGAGTTGGACTCTGTGTCTTCCTCATGATTGAGATGGGTTTACTTGATAACTTAGGTATATGTATGGTCATTTAAATAAGCAGGGTTGTCACTGGTTTACATAGTTTGTGGTTTATCCTTGGTGGATCTTGTGAGACCTTGAGGGTCTCGGGGTCCCTACTGAGTATCATTATACTCACCCCTGCACGGGCTTTGCCTGCACCTTGTTGTGTTTGGTGCAGATGACAGACAATGTTGATCGAGGCTGAGGTTACCAGGACCAGACAGTGCCCGGAGGTGGACCATATGACGAGTTGGTACACAGAGGAGACGGGCAGATGTGGAGTGTCGAGGAGATGATCTGTACCTACCCTTCAAGTAGGAACCTCAATGGATAACCTGGTGGCTACTTTCCTTTTTCTTCAGTTGTATTATATTCAATTGTTCTTGTTACTTTACAGTTGGGATTTTATTCCAGCACCCTTTTTACTTTCAGCGCCCTTTTTTCTATATAGTTTACTTGTTGTTCGTATATTGTTGTGTCCTTGGTTGATTATGTTTACAGGTTATAAAGGCAATGTCGTCCCAGTTTTACGGAATACGCCTTTCAGTGCTAGTCTCCAGCCCTTGGCCTATTGTGTTTCCAAATGACAAAAAACCCTTAACCATTTCACAAGCCCAAGATCATAATCCTTTAAAACCTGATCCAAAACTCAAAATCGAACCAAAACATCGAAATAGATTTTATCAAATCCCATGAAAACAGAGACATGATCTCATCATTTATTAACCCATCCACCCATTGGTTATTTCCACTAAGGGTCATAGCATTTAACTGGTTGTGCAATATTTCCACAAAAGACCTCGTCATCCCAAAAAACTACACACACCCTTAAACTGGTGACACATTATTTAAAACGGTTCCATCACTAATCGTATACCACATGAAAAAGGGATCCAACCAATCCATGTTAGGATAACCAATTCTAAATAAGCCCAACATAGACAACTAATTCATCCTAATAGAATTGAAAAGACTTTATTCCCAAGGAACTCACTAGTTAACCCAAGAACACACCCTAAATTCCCTACCTGACGTCCAACGACATTATCAGAACAAGCCATCACTAGGCCATTTTAAAACCACCTCACATTGGAATGAGTAAAGGAGTAACCCAAAACCATATTATTGGAGTCTGTTACCCATTGTAAGCACATCATAATCGCTACTGAAAGTCCGAGGTAATTTCTAAACAACCACGCATATTGCGTACAACCTAGAAAGAGATCACGAAACAACCCCACAACTTTTAAACTTTAGTGCAACACATAACCAACACTCTCCTAGTGATTACAGGATGACATCATGATATGGGAAATTCTCATATCATTCAGAAGAGTACACTAATATTAAAGTAAGAATATTTGTCGAACCTCTACTGGTAAACTCTTTACAACATCTCAGATTCACCTACTGATGCATCAAAAATTGAACCCCAATTCCTATAAAACCCAAGGAACTCATTTTCCTTAAAGTTTTACCAACAAAAATCTTCCAGAACTAATAGGGTTTTCAAAGGGTTTCTCATAGAACCAACCTCATCAAGGTCATTCAGACAAGAAATAACTGAAACACACGCCAAAACTAATGTGACACTACCCACTATAGGAGTGTCCATGTCACCGAAAGGAAAGACTAGTTGCTCACCAGCATGAAAAATCAATAACACCTTAAATGAACATGTGAAGTTTCATGAACTCGATCACCATGTTAACCATCTGGCATGGAATCTGACATCAACCATACTAGCATGTCAAAACACCTGAGTCTGAGAAAGTCCTCCTGAGTAGTGGGGTAAACTTGTTTCCTTAACTCCACGGTCACTCTACTCCAGAGTTGACCAAAAAATATACTCAAAATAATAAATATCAGGATTAAACCAAAGTCAATCGGTTTTTACATAGTTTAACACTTAATGGGTACCACGTAGGTCAACACCCACAACCTCGAGTTTACAAAAGAAAACTCTATATATTCTCATATAACCATTAACTCTGACGAAGATGTACTGATTCATTCATCATTGAAGAAAAGAGAGGTTCACATGACTTCCTAAACAACTGACCATGCCCAAGTCATGTCCATCATGTGGAATCAACCATTCCTCTATGATTTTTACCACATCAATAGTCAAGGTACAACAACAACCCCTCGGAACAAGGGTGTCATTAAAAACCCAAATGTCATAATTGGGACAAAAATACCCAAATGGTACCAACATCAAAAATCTCATAGTGGAAACAAGGAATCTCAAGCTCTAAGGGTTCCACCTACCGCATGCTAGCCCCTTACAAAGCATACACATAGACCCTATATCTTGGTCACATAAAACTGATTTCACTAGGCTCAAAAGCCCCCATTTTTCATTTAAGGTACCACTAAAGGAAAGAGCCGATGAATTATCACTCACGTATCTATTCCAAGTCCTATTATCAAAACATTTAAACTACCTATACACAAGGGTTTATGAAAGGGATATCACTCCAGGTTCTGATTTATCCATTTCATTAGTTCAGTTCAACCTTAATCATTTGAAATAATTTTTACAAACCCAAAAGTTCCATTCACAAAAAAGACACTCGATTTTAAACAATGACTCACAAGAAAAACAATCAAATTCTAACAATTCCATTTTTAAGCATTTAACATTATAATGAATTCCATCATAAACTGAAAATTTTGCACCTCAATTCCTTTTATCCAAAAGGTGACCTTAGAGGGTCCCATTTCTTTAATGATTGTTCTTCAAAAAGACACCCCATACCAGTTAATTTCATAAAAACATGCCCCAACTAACCTACATGGGGATAATTAAGATTTTTTTTTGAAAATAACCAAACCCTTTCACCAAAAATAAACTTAAAGGTTTTACATTTATAACCATTACCAAACAAACCATGGTTATACAATGGCATATTCACATGGGTGGACATCTATCAATCGATAAGGCACCCATAAACCTTACCATTGACATTTGGTTCTCAAATTATTTCATTTAACTTCAAAACATAACATCCTCCACATTACATCAGTTCAAATACATCATGCCTACACATTTAATATGGGTTTCCATTTCATAATTCATGAAGTGCCCATAAACGTTACAAAATGAAAATTGGATCCCATTAATAAAATCTAATTCCATTTAAAATTGAAATTTTAGTATCCCCTTTCCCAGATTTGAATACGGGAGTTTCCCTTTTCCCATTTATAAGGTTCACATACACCTTATAACTGAAAGTTTTGCCCATTGTAAACGTAACCAACCAATTTCCAGCACATGCAATTATTTAACATACAAAATAGCATGCTATAAAATGAAAAAAATCAAAGAATATGACATATAAGAATGTAAACCATAATCCATAAATTTTAAATAAATGAAAATGCTGATGAAAGTCAAAGGCATGACATTCCACCCAAGGCACACAACCAAAATTAGAAGGCATCCTACTAATGTAACTACATGGAATCTTGTATGTATGGAATGTGAAATTCTGAGTTCCTAATATGATTCATGTCATGCCCCATCCTTTCCACACCATAACAACGGAAATTTACCAAATTCCATAAATCCATAAGCCAAGGAAAATACAACATTCACCTATGGTGAAATCACATCAACTATAAAATCTGTAGTATAACAGTAATTCCCAACCCTATACACTTGGTCATTCTCCATAAATGGGGCGATTAGTCTCATGAATGAACATCTACTAAGTTTCGGAACGTTCCTAGTCTCATGTCTACCATCCCAAATAGTAAGACAAAGGAAAAACAACCTTTGATACAACTTTGTAATGTCCCAGCCCGACTGGACACCAAACTTGTGATTGGAACAGTCATCACATGACCTCAAGCGTGTCTCCCCATAAGCCAGAGGCTTCTGAATAGAAGTGATGGTGTAAGGATAGTTAGTGGGGAGACTATACCCTCATATCCTAATTACAGAGCAGTATATAGAAATTAATAGGAAGAAATAGATATCAGTGGAAGCAGTATAAATAAATAACTAAATAGAAGAAGAAAATTACAATATCAATTGAATATAGAAAGTGGACAATGCGTGTTTATACAATACATGCATGCCAAGGATTATACGTAATTCGAAAGAAGTAAACAATTTTGAAATATTTACATCACAATACAAAAATAAGAAAATACCCAAACCCTAAGGCAATATCGATGAGCATCTCAAGCTCATGACCAGTCCTTTTCTCTTAACTCCCAAGTACAATAGAAAACAACACATTCATAAATCCATAGTCCTACAAAAAGAAGAGTCTACTCAGGCACCAATGGTTCTCGATCAGGGTATGAGATAACATCTCAGTAGTCCAAAACCTAAGGAGTCACGAACAAACCAATATGTACAATATGTAAACAAGTAGTGTGCAGGTAAACACTAAGTAGTAAATATGAATAAAAAATTACCATGTTATGTAACTACTAACAGTGATACAAAACTATCCCCTCAAGGCTCCCCACACATGATAATCAAGATCCTACAACAAGGTAGCTATATGTAATGCACAAATAAATAACACAACCTTGTTGTTTATACAAATATGTTATACCATCATGGACTTACCGTATAACCACGTATCACCATTTCCCATAGCCAAGCTGAATATTAAGTCGTATCACGTACCTCAGAGTCGCGTCATGTAATTAAATGTATACCATGAAGGGTTAGACCCAAGGAATATATCCAAGGCATCCATATAAGAATTCTAGACCAAAAAGGTCCAGATCCAAGGAACTCTTCCAAGGTATCCACTTCGAGTCCCAGGGGTATCCAAGTGGAAACATAGTCTAGGAACTAGTTGGGGTCCAAGGAGTATGTCAGCATCACATGTCCTATGCGAGCCCAAGAAAGATGAATCCACGGAGTAGCAAGGCCTAAGAAATCCCATGGAATCAAGACCCAAGGGGCATGATCAACCCAAGGCGTCCACAACTGCATTGTTGATCCATGGAGAGAAGTCCATTTCATATATCAAACCATTCAATCATTTCAAATCATTTATCAATTCTAACCATATGAGTATACCCACTCATACAAACCATTACATTATTTACATATGAGTATACCAACTCATATAAACCATTCGATAATTTATATATGAATATACCCACTCATATAAACCATTCAATAATTTACCATTTTTTCCCACCCAATGATCAAAATTCAATAAATCCATTAAACAATAGCATAAGGGTATACCCACCCTTATAAACATTCAATTCATTTTGTGAGTATACACCCTCACAATTATCAAACACTAAAGGAGTACAACACTCATGTGTTCCACTTACTTTTAATCAAGTCATATGGGTACACCCACCCATATACCACCATTTAATAATTAACTATGTTATAAGTCAACCAATGAGAATATACTCTCATGTTTATGTTTCATATTTAAATACATCTTAAGAGTTTACATACTCATTTATCTAATTTTTATTCAAGACATTTAATGAGTATACCCACTCATTACCTGTCATTGTTTAATTAACCCTATAAACAATCCAGTTCAACTTATTGAGTATTCTCACTCAATTAACTGATTACCCTCAAGCATACAACATGGGTTTTCCCATCCATATGTTCATTCCTAGTTCACTAGAACAATTTAACTCAAGTGTGTTGACATGAAAAGGAGGCAGTACTTATACCAGCTTAGAAATGATATTCCTTTTGTTTAACATCTTCCTATAACATGTAAATCATAAAAAATGACATATCAACAAGATGAGAAACATAAACAGTCTACTCACTACATTTTATCGTGACTGCAGTGCACTTCGATTGATTGGTTTTATTACAAAAAATGATTTTGTATTCTAAAGAATCATTTAACACAAACAGGAAGTTCATTACATCATTTAAATCTAATTTGTCCAAATAAGTAAATGAATAACTACTGTAATTTTTAAAATCAATGGCAAGGTTAAGGGACATACCTCCAAAGATGGTAGAGCCAAGCTTTCTAAATCAGGAAGTAGCCTACTAGATTTCACACACACACACACAAACATATTTATATCCATATATACCCTTAACCCAATGCGCATGTTCCCTGCACCATGAGTGAACACGCACATGAGTTATATATATATATTTAAATATATATATTAATAACTATGTTTATATCCATTTTAACCATCAAAAACAATCACAACACTATAAAATTAATTACAGGAACCCATAAAAATATTCAAAATCTTAAATTAGGGGTGAAAACCAATTCACAGTGTAAACACTTACCTCAAAATTAACAAAGATGGAGCTATTTGACCCAAACTGCCTCTCCTTCAGTGGCATTTACTAGAACATGGACCAATGAGTCCCAAGACACCACTTACATACCATAAAATAGAAATAATCACAAATAATGGATCAAACCCAACCCTAGGTTATCATCCAAATTCCATAGGGAGATAGGGAGTCCAAAATAGGCCAGGTAAATGGTGGATAATGGAACATGGATCCTTACCTTGGGGAATTGGAGTGAAATATGAAAGTGAACAACGGAAGATCGAGGAGACAAGGAGATTTGTGGGATGGGGTTGTTTCATGCATCAAAGGGGTGTCCCTCCCTATGCATCATGTATGAGAGGGGTGAGGGGTAAGGTTAGATTTATGTTTGTATTTTTTTATTTTTTATTTTAATTTAATTAAATTTACAAAAACTAGGTGTCATGCACAATTAATCTTCATTGTTTGGGAAACCATGCACCAACTGTGTGCCACCCCAATATTTAAGAAACCCCATTCGTATGGATTGTTCCTCATGGTTAGCCTAACCCTGTGTAGGATGTGACAAATCTTCTGTCCCCCCCCCCAAAATAAACCACACAATTACCTTCTACAAGGCACACATTTTGACAGACTGTGAGAAAATTGTACTCCCTCTACATTTTTGTAAAAACCTTCCTTTCCTAGTTTGATACTCCCAAAAAACATCAAAACACTCAAAAAACTCATTGATCCTTTACCCAAGCCTGATAAAATCACTATTAAAGGGTCCAACTTACAGAACATCGTTCTAAAGCTATATTTAAATTTGGAATCTCTATTAATTACTAAAAATTTAGAAAACCTCATAAAAACAACCTGATCCAAAACACGGGTTCTTAAACACATTTTACCTCTTACCATATCACGTTCATTATAGTAATATCCCTCCATGGCCTGCAAATACCCATGGCCCCAACCATTAGCTTTATGTGGCTGATGTGGGGCACATGGTGGTGGCGTTGGTAGGATATCATAATATCATCATCCACTAACTGCTCCTCACTCTAGAGATTCTACTTCTCTCCTTATATCATTTCCTCCCTGAGGGCCACCCTGGCCATGTCTATGATATCCCTGATCATGGTGATGCTTCTACCGTAGAGGTCCATCCATTGTCTCATAGTCCTCCTCCACGTGATAGGTTAGTGATTCATGACCCGAGTGACCATGCCCATCATAAGAATAAAAATACCCTATACTAGGATTATTGGATGTTATAAATGATCCATGATCCATAGAAACACATGTTATAGTTTGGAAATGCCTCCTCTACTAAGATCTCAATATCTGACACTTTCTACCTACTATAGATGACTTAGCCACATGTTACCCACTACCAGCTCCAACAGTTCAATGCCCCTCTTCTAGGAATATCTAATTCATCAGATCATGTTCTAGCACTGTAGCATAAGTAGGTATGCATAACAATTCCACACTGGATGAAATATCTCTATGGAGACCATACTAGAACATCCTTTTATATAAGAATCCATCTCTAACCATATGAAGGGAGTACTACGTAAGGTCCATGAACCTTGAAGCTTACTCAGCTATTATAATACTACCCTTTTATTGGTCAATAATCTTTTTGATCTAAACTAAGTAGATGGATGGTGGTTAATGATCCTAATTAAATTGATATTATATGTCAAACCATGAGACTGACGTCTCATCCTAGGTCTCCAAAACCAAAAACCACCAACATCCAACTGCTCCATGGAAAGGACTGACTGCCTGCCTAATGATATGATCTATCATAGTCCAAACCATCTTAATGAATTATTCCATATACTCAAGACAACCCTCCACTACTTAGGGATTAGGTTCGCTGTGGAACCTCAGCTGCCTCTAATGATAGAACTCATATATTGTGTTAGGACTTTGCATATCTTCAGCTATGAATTACTAAAATAACTACTGCTCAATATGAAGGGGTTTTCCCACCTATACACTTGGTAGAAACAAATTATTGGATGGCCCCAGAACTAAGGCCTCATCACTCATTGTATCTTCATCATGATCCTAAATTGATAACATGGCTTACTTTATTAATGGATGCATCATAAAAGTAATAAAGACATTTTTTAGTCAAATGAGAATATATATATATATGGTAAGTTGAATCAAGAAGGAAAGTCAGAGGGATCAATCCTATATGATGGATATACCATTATTCCCTACATCGAATTTCTAGGTATGCTTAGTCGAGAAATACTTATTCAGAGCCCTACTGTATGTATATGTCATCTTATACCCCAAAATTATGTTTCATGGCCTCAAATTTGAACTCAAGAAACTCCAACATTATTTCCCTAGGTTCCCAACCAATCCTCATTAGGGGAAAACTCTAAATAATGTCATAAGTTCAAACCAACTTGGATAAAACTCTATAATGACCCGGACCACTAGGTAACACCTACCTTTGGGAAGGTTATTCCATCATATCCCCAAGACCACCTCCAATATGCGAAGGGACAATGATAAGTTATTGGAAGGGATAACTATATATTGAGGCATTTTCCTAATAAACCTATATGCACACACCTAAATATCCCCATGAAATTGTGTAAAGGAATATAATGTAAATAATATAACATCTGGAGATAATACATACATGAAATAATATCCTATAAATATAATGGGGTAAAAAAAATTCAACCAGAGTGTAATGGGTGAAAATAAATCACTAACCATAAAATTATTCCCAACTTTATAATAACAATAAATAATGATTGTTTAGATATCCCTTCTACTGATATCCAAGCTTGACCATAATGCATGGTTAATGCACCTCTTAATCACTATGGTCTACTGCAATCACCACCGATGTTTCCCTCATCTACATAAGACACAATATGTGCATGGAAATCCCATGTAGGGGTGATTAAATACATACCCAATAGAATTCCCCAAAACCTAAATGGGTAAACATATATATATATATATAAATAGTCATATCATCTAAAATAAATAAAGAAATGAAACCCAAAAAATAACTATATATATATATATATACTCATTATGAAACCCAAATGAGAGAGAAAAGGGATCTATATCTGACAACCCAACTGAAGTCATTAAGTAATCCTGTAGCTTTAGAAGTCTATCAATAGTTCACACCTTCAAACGTAACCTCACTAAAATATGTAATAATGGTCCTTCACCTTAAAATTTAACTCCATAACAGATGGAAACATAAATCCCATGGAGGACCTTCACACCATCAAAGCTAAAAGATGGGGGAGTACCACTCCATCAATAGATAACTCATTTAATATAGTATTTAGAAGAGTTTCCAACCTACCAATAAAAATAGATAGGGAAATTAGGCCTTGGTGTTATAGGAGAGTGGTAACCTTGATATATCTATGATGTCTTGAGGAACCTATAGTCCAGTGCGATAGGTGAGAATTGAACCCAACATCTATCTGATAACAACGTTAACCCACACCCAATTGCGATAGGGAATTAGTGACCCCATCATCTCTCTTATTGAATGGGGAACCAATAACCTTGTGTAATAAGGTATTATGGACCCTGGAATCTATCTAATGGTCCTTATTGATCACTACGATTATCAAGCGTCGCCCGAATAAGCATCACACTCAGAACATATTGCATAAAATCACAAAACCCACTATGAATAAAAACATCACTTTATACATGAAAAAAACTCAGGAAAGGATACTCGTTGGCTAAAATCCAAGTCCAAATTTAGGATATTTTAGAGGAAGAATATTCACATAAAATTATATAGTGTGTGTTCTTACTCTACTACCTGTTTGTGTTCTCCTTGGTCATATATCGAAAATCCATGTTTCTAAACATGAAATGTCGTCTGAGATATGTAGAATGTATAACCACCCATGGTATCTTTAATGCACCTTTTTCCATTTCCATGTACTCAAATACATAGTGTGTCCGTCCACACAAGTCCCTGGGTATGTGCGGCTAGCACACAATTTTGACACCTGGTCAATGTCACACAATGTGTAGGCCCGCCTAAACAGCATGTGATATTTAAATTCACATGAAACCCTAGAACCATAACTGGGGGCTAAATGACATGTATTATTCTAGGATAAATGGTTTTTATTCGGATTTTCTTAGGAACCCATATTTTTTCATGTGGCTTCTAGATCTATTTTTTTCATGGAAAATAATGCCTGTTGGACATTTAAAATCAGAGGGAATAACCTTTGACAATTGTATCCCCTCTTCTGATGCCTGAAAAATGGAATCTAGTGATCTTCTTAAAGTCATTGTCACCACTGGTTACCCATATCACCTCTTGTTTCTAGTCTTCACTACTGAAAATCCAAGATCCATGAAGCACACACTATCAATCTCGATCTACTCACAATACTCTTTTCCACTCATCATTCTCAAAATATCCATTAATTAGTGGGTTTGATTTAACTTGAATCCACCCTAGAAATGTAAAAATGAAACCCCATGGTCCAACGATGAATAAATACATGAATGGGTGAGGAAAGGAACAAAAGAAAAACTCAAAAATTGTTATCTAAGCATTATTTTCCAATGATAATAGATGAGTAAAACTGGGGTGAGAACATCAAATAATTCATGGAATAAATTATTTAAATAATTTAAATCTTCAATGGGTATCATGAGAATATTGTGTGGTAATAGAATAAAAAGAAAATAAGAAATAGATGCTCAATATTTTTAATCAAAAGGGTTGAAATCCAAAATTTACAAGCCATACCTCTAAAATGTATTGATATTTCATTGTCTAATTCTGATTCTCTAATAAGGACCGATTTAAACCACCTATCATATCTCAAAATGGTTATATATCTATTAATTGAAAATTCATCATAATATGGTATTTATAGAGTAATTGAATTAGGTCATTTAATAACAAAATTATTTATTTATTTTAATTAAACACACCCACCAACTACTCCCTCAGCCGGATGTCTAGTGCTGACTAACCATAAGGTCACACATAGTGTAAACCCACATTCCAGAAACAATTGTGGTATCATATTTCTAATCCTACCAGGCCTTAGAATCTCACTTCGTCTCATGATTTGGAAATAAAAATATTCTTAAAAATATTTCAATGTATGAAATATAAAATTATGGCTATTAAAGTTTACAAATACTTGGAATCTTACAACATGTATTATTACACCTAAAAGTATTTTTCATAGCTAAAATGTTAGGATTAAAATACATAATTTTTTTTGTTATGTGTCTTCACTAAAATGTGATAGTTGTTTGTTTTAGAATGCCTAAAATATATTATTGGAAATACTTATATTTCTACATGATTTTAGTTTTTTTGTTTTACATGGGAGTTATTTTTATATTGTAAATGGAGTGGGACCCTTAGGTTGAATCTACTAATCACTATCAAGGTTCTAAATAAGGTATTTTATAGTCTATATTTTTCATGGTTATTATTGATGTTTCTAAATTTGGGTATGTGTTTTTTCTTGTTTTGGAGATTTCAAGTCTGTATATTTATGTGAGGGCTCCCACTTAACCACTAAAAGTGGTTTATCTAATACAAATATATTGAATTTTGAGAGAATAAAATATATAACAAAATTATCGTCAGTAAAATTATCTTTTATAGATAAAATGAAGTCATCCTTATAAAAAACAATTAGTTTTTAAAATTTAAAACCTTAATATAGGATACATTATAGACCCATATGGAAACATAAGAACTGTTCTTGAGAAATAGAAAAATTATATGATTTAAGGAAACCCCATCATAAAAATCTTACTAAATAAGTTATTTAATAAATGGATAAAAATTATTTTGCTGGGAATTTGAAGGATTCTTTAGGTCTATCAACATTCAATATAAAAATTAGCTGTCCTAGTTAATGTGATATGATAATGGTATAAATAGGAAATTGTAGAAGTAAGTTCTTGGATAAGAAGATGAGTGGGCTCAATAGTCATCCAAAATCAATCAAATTTAATGTTGGATTTTGGAAAAAATGTTAGTTCTTTAATTGTGAAAAAACCTATCAATGTAGTAGAAATTTCAAAAAATACTCAGAATTTTGAAAAATCACCATGAAGATTCTACATTAGGTTTAAATGTTATAGAATGACACTATTATATTTTGAAGGGTGTATAATACCAAGTGATCAATATAAATGTTTTTTAAATCTACAAATTATTTTAAAATATAATAAATATTTATTGTAATATATTAAATTATAAATTCAAGTGATGAGGAAAAGGTTATTTCATAAACAAGTTAGATATAATACATTAGTATAATGATATATTAGATCTAAAAACTAAATATGTATTTTTATTGTAATTTATTATTATGTGATAAGTGTTGTTATTATATACCAAGAGTTTTCATTAATAAATTAGGTGATGTATTTGGTATAAATGGTTTATGACTGATATAGTTCTATAACATGGTTTGAAATAGAGATAAGGATATTAATGTTTTATCTAGGTTAAAAGAGTTTGTGTAGTATCCATGTAAAAATATGAGGGAAATATTTCCCACCAAACAATAGATGCATATTTTAAATAATAAAATCATCTTTTACAAATATTTCAATAAAAAAAATAGAGTCTTATATAAGATATGATTGTTAATATTTTTAAAAAAAATATTAACACTAAGGAAATAAATTTTATTTCCTAACATAAAAGAGTTTATTTTTCTTTCATGATATATTGATGGAAATATATTTTTTAAGAGTTTAATGGGAGTATATTTAGACTTACAAAATATTAAAATATAAATAGTAAAATGATATACCAATCAAATTCAATGTTATTTTCACTTTAAAATAGTTTAGGATGTGTTGTTGAAGAATTATATTAATTTAAAGAGTTACTTTTAAAAAAATTTAAATAAATGAGTGGATGAAAATATATTTTATTGATGTAGATGAACTTAAAAAAACATATAATTAGAAAACTGAAGTTATTAACACTATAACAATTGAAATAGTTTTAATACTATTTTCAATGAATTGATCATTAGGAATATGATTATGTAATCTCACTATTATTCAAAAAAAATATTCATAAAAGATACTAACTAAAATAATTTAATATAAGGTTTTGTTAAATGATAACAAAGATATATATCATGAATTATATGGATATGTAATGAGTTTCAAAAAACCCTAATAGTACAGCAATCATAAGGCCTCTCTGATAGTTTTTCATTTGGGGTATGATTAGAAGACTGCATATGTATCATTTTTCTATTATTCATAAAAAGGATTTAAAATATAAAATATAGTCTCCAAATTTTCATTCTTTCATTCTAGAAATATATAGTTATGAGATATATAATAATTTTCCTCTCAAATAATGACTTAGAGTTATCCCTAATTGATGATTTTTTTGGATTATTACAATTTGTAAAGAAATTTTACGGTTGGAATGGGTAG
The DNA here is from genome assembly GCA_963277665.1 of Viscum album. Lineage (NCBI taxonomy): Eukaryota > Viridiplantae > Streptophyta > Magnoliopsida > Santalales > Viscaceae > Viscum > Viscum album. Next base: position 1,762,384,590 of record OY728135.1, read on the forward strand.
TATTTGATATGAAGATATGGGATATTCTTAGGAGATGAAAAATGCGTTTTGTGTTAGGTTAGAATATACAAAGTAGCATAGGAGGGGGTGAATCATGCATTTTCTTAAATCATCCTCAATTCTAACTTTTGACACCAACTTTGATTTATGCAGATAAGAAGTTTTTTCTTCTGTATAAAAATTATTAGTGGATAAAATATAAATAAAGAACACAATTTTCTTAGAGGATTGGGGAACAAAGATCCCCTAGTCCACTACACAAATCAATCTCTCTACAATCTTATTGAATTCACTAAAATGGATATCTTTTCACAAGACTATAAATCTACAACTAAGTTCTGATAGTTGACACATGTACAGTAAGAATAAAAAAATTCTGGTTCTTCAACATGGAACTAAATATCCACAGCTTAGATCGAGAAGATGATACTCCACCATAACTATTTATGAGCAGTTGAAATTCCAATTAGTCAAAATAGATTGGTTTAAAATGTTCGGTTTGATCTTTATAGTTGCAAAAACATGAAAATAACAAATGATGGATATGATTATTCATAAAAGAACATCTTCCAGAATGAAACAGTCTAAAGCAATCCTTGTTGAAAAATTATCATCAATAATATATTAACTAAATAGTTGTATTAAATTCCGGTTAAAACATGTATAACTTTTAAAGTATATCCTCTTTTGAAAACAATAGAGATTTTATCATTCATTGCAGTATCACTATAAAAGATAATTTCAATAATCCAATTGCATATGTGTATCACTTATCATACATATATTTTTGAATATATACTTTGAAGGAATATATAGAAGAAATAACTTTCTTCGGTATTCTAGATCCAAAACTATAGCCTGATTGATCATTTAAATTCAAATTCTAATTGACCAAGGGAGTTGTAACTTTTCTTAAGAACATGAGAGATTTTATCTGGTGAACACGGTTCTTTGAAGAAATCATAATGATCCTTTAATCTGTCTTAAATTCTCACTCGATTATTACAACAATCTTATATTGAAAATGATGGTTAAAATCTTCATCATTACAAACACAACCTAGGGTTCAACTATGTAACACAGGGTTCCTTCACATAGCGTAGGCTTCCAACCAACGCATGGTTCCTTAACCATACTTTCATCTTCACATAATGTAGGGAATAAAATTATCATAGGGATGATAATCTATACACTCACCTTTTTAGCATAATATCTCGAATGTAGCATTGATTAACCATACGTTCAAATTTTACAAATGTAGGGTATGGATAGTATTTTCATACTCTAAGGTAGGGTTGATATTCCATAGTTTCATCATTATCTAAACATAGGGTTTCCGACCCAAAGGAAAACTATTTACCATAACATAGGGTTGTTACCATACACATGTGTTTCAGTTTTCAGCATTACGTAGGGATGATGAACCACATACTCATTTTTCAAACGCTAGGTTTGAACCAGTGTTTCCAGAGTAATTCCCATAACATTAAATTTCTTTAACCCGAATATAAATTCCTGAAAAATCACTCAAGAAAACATCATTAGAAATCAAACAAGGATATTTTTTAGCATAAAAAATATCATAAATTATTTAGTATTGTTGAGACAATACATACCCAACAATCTCCATATTTTTTATGATCACAAAACCCATATCATAATCCATAAGAAAATTTAATAAAGATATAGGATTTGTAAACATTCAAAAATTGATATAGAAAATATTTTGATATTTAGATTTCATAGTATTATTTAGATAAAGGAAAATAAATACTTGTAAATAAAATAGTTTCTCTAATGAAATTTTGTGATTTTAAAATATTCTCCCCCATTGATATTATACGTAGATAATATCCCCTATCTTACAAATATTATCACCCTTTATTTGATATCAAAAAAGACAGTTTGAAAGAATAAATTATCGAAATCATAGTTAATGTAGCACTTAACTATAAATGAATAGTTATACAAAATTTTGAATAGAAATAAATCTAGGATTGGTAGTTAAGTATTGAACTTAAATAAAAGAAAATAAACCTAAATCTCAATAAAAATTAAATTGAAATGAAAAAAATAAAATGTATTAAAATTATAGTACAATACTCTATCAACAAAGGGTCTTCAAAATGAGGGGCTATGATTAGAATTTCTAGAGGCATCGAGTGTAGTAGGATGAGTAATGGATTGGACAACACTATTGATATCAATGAGCTTCAAGAGGAAGTTATGGAAATGGTTTTTGAAAACTTCTGACCACTGTTGAAGAATATTCTTCAAATCTTGACAAACTTTTAGATTCTAAACCAAATTAACCTTTATAAACTCATTCAAATAATCCTCCAACTTAAGGAATTAAGTCAACTTATCCTTGAATTTATTAAGAACTAATAATAACTAGGATTCATTTGAAGTTAGTTGACTAACCAGGTTCCTTTTATTTTCTAACATAACACTTAAAGGAGTGATTTCACACTAAAGAGTGTGAATTATATCATTGAAATCGTCCATCATTGAGGTAATTACTTCAAACCTTCTGATTAGGTCTGGAGGTTTCTGTTGATAGGATGTTGATGGTAGATTTCTTTCCCTAAGATATTGAAATTCTCTACCTATCATTTTCTTTAAATCATTTAAACATTACTTCTTAACAAATTAATCTCTCAAAGAACTAAACTCTCTAGAAATTTTCTAGATAAATTATTAAAGGTATCCAATAAAAAAAATTTAAATCGCCTTAGATGAAGCTTTTGAGCCTCAAACTCTGATCTTGGCACTGAAGAATTTTTTTACTCTCGAAACATGTTTTTAAAATCTTCCAATTGATTTCTAAGAAACATGTTCTGAGACTGAAATGGATTTAACTATATAACTATATCTTCAGTATGAGAATCACAAGATTTAGGAGATTGAGTTCCAAGGATAGTGGTATCTTCCCTGTTATAAACTTCTACCAAGGAAAACATGGATCTTCTTTACCAACTGATCTATCCCTTAAGTCAGATCCTCGAGTAGATTCAGAATCATGAATAATAAGATATTGAGTTACAGGATCAGATAAATCTTCCCTTTGATGTTCTTTACTCTGATTCTCTTGCTCAACATGCTCAACCATTGGAGCCTCTTGCCCAGCTCCTCTTGGTGCTTCATCCACAATCTCTAAAATTTTAACTATTATTATTCTTTGTTGGATAATATTTCCTTCTAGAAAAGATTCATCATCTTTATCAGGTCTCCTTCTGATATCTCCATCCGAAGGAATCATAATTTTACCCCCCCCCCAAGTAGCTATCATATGACTTTTATGTTGTTCTGAAACAACAAACAAAATACTATTACCAGAATTTCTCCAAACTAATCAAAACTTCTTAACAGTACCAGTATTTAAGGTGTTTCTTTGATGAGATTTTTTTTCAAAAAAACATATTGATAATTTTTCCATTTATTCATTGTAAAAATTAAATAATACTTCCATAGGGATGATATCATAAATTACCATCCTTATGGAAAAAATCGTTTTGTTAATTTATCATAAACTAATAAAAATTGAACATGATGTGATTCAAAAAGAAAAAAAATGATATATAGGTCAATATATAATACATTATCTAACTCATCAATCCTTGGAATAATTCTAGATTGAATTAATTTTATCATTACTCAACAGTTGGGAGTAAGCTCTTCCATCATTAGTTTCTTGACAGTTATCGTTCCAAAAAATAAAATCATAATGTCCTCTAAAAAATGTTTTCCATTAATTATTTTTTATAAATCAAAATTAAACTCCCCCTTAAGAGGAAAAAAATAACAAATCATCCATTTCCACAAAATATAAATAAAATTAAGTATCATCAATCTTAGATACAATAGTATCTTAATTGAATTAAAGACTGAAAGAAGAATTTATACAAAATTCGTTTACTTCAATTTTATATACTATAGGTGTGTTATCTTCTCCAAAACCATAATCCAAACCTTGAAATCTTATTTCATCCTTGAGAAAAATATTTTTAGAATCTAAACAATCAAAATCGATTACCTTTCCATCTATCACTTTATGGGCTTTCCCTAAAGGATAAGTAGCGGCATCCAACTCAGCATCTTCAGATCTTCAAATGGTTTTCATATTTGAAGGTTTCAATATTGACGGGATTAAAGGTTTAGGGTTTCAAAAAATGGGAATTGAATGATTGAGAGAGATAATTTTCAAACTAAATGGATGTTTAGGAGATGAAAAAGAGAGAGGGATAATGAGAATGGTTTTCTCGTGCCGATTGAGAATGTACTCATTATGTTTTTTAATTTGAAAAGACAAATAAATTAAATTTCCTATAAAATATATGTAACACATAAATAAATAAAATAAAGAATTATAAAAGTTTATATACAACATATGCAGTACTTAAAATATAAATAAGGAGATTAAAATAAAATTAATAAAATTAATCATTCATTTAATATTGAATAATTCTAACTGCCTTAATAAAATAAATAACTTACACTGGGAATTGGTTCAGTGAAAATACTAGTTAATTGATACCTAGTATTACCAAATTCTAAAGATATTTCTTTTTTAAGGACATGAACTCATAGAAAATGATATCTTATATCAATGTACTTAGTCCTGGAAATACTTAAAGGAATTTTGAAATATTTATAGAACTATTATTATCACATAAAATAGGTATAATATTAATTTTATTTTTTAAAGTATAGTTGTGTGTGTTTCATCCATAATACTTATGCGCAAAAACTACTAGTAGAAAAAAAATTTCTTTAGTGGTTGATAGGGAAACTGAGTGATTTTTCTTAATAAATAGTGATACTAAATATTTTCCTAAAAACTGATAGATTCATGATGTACTTTTTTTAATCTAATCTACAACCTCCAAAATCAAAATCTAAATATGAAATTAAATTAAAATCATATGTTTTGGGGTAAATAAGAAATTGAAAATTAGTTCCTTTTAAATATCTAAAAATTCATTTAACAATAGTAATGTTGGAATCCTTTTGATTTGATTTAAATCTAACACAACGGAATATAGAAAACAGAATGTCTAGTATTCTAGAAGTAAGATATAACAAACTTACAATCATACACCTATATAATTTTTTGCCTACTGGTTTTCTAGCTTCATAAAAATGATGTTTTATATTCGTACACAGGGGAGTTGTATATGTCTTGTTGTTTTTAAATCCAAAACTTTTCAGTAAATCAATAACATATTTACTTTGATTTAAAACATTTCCATAATATTTTTGATAAATCTGAAATCCTAAAAAGAATTTAATTTCTCCCATAATAATAACATCCAAATCAATTTGCATTAATTTTTAAAAATCATTACAAATATTTTTATTAGCTGAACCAAAAATAACATAATTAACATAAATTTGAAGTAATACAATATTGGAACAAACAGTATTCTTAAAAAGCATTGGATCTTCCAATCCATCAGTAAATGCATTTTTTTAAATAAAAGAACATAATATTTCATACCTTGCTCTGGGTTCTTGTTTAAGGCCATATAGAGATTTAGTATGTTTAAAAATAGAGTTTGGTTTTTGGGGATTTTTGAAACCATGGGGTTTTTCAACATAAACTTCCTCCATTAATTAACAATTTAAAAAGGAATACTTAACATCCATCTGATATAATTTAAAATTCATATGAGATGCATAAGAAAAATGGATTCTAAGGGATTATAATCTATTTACTGGGAAAAGGTCTAATCATAATCTATACCTTCTTTATGATTATATCTTTTACCTACTAGTCTAGATTTATAATTGGTTATGATCCGTTGATCATCCTATTTATTTCTAAATACCTACATAGTTCCTATAACTAGATAATTTGCTGGCATTTCTACTACTTCCGAAACTTCACTCCTTTTCAATTAGTTAAGTTATTCTTTAATTTATAGGATCCAAATATCATCTTCTAATGCTTCTTCAATACTCTTAGGTTCTAACAGAGATAGAAATTCATAAAATACTACTAGGTTTCCTACATTTCTTCTAGATCAAATTCCAATGTCTAGGTCCCCTATAACAGTTTCTAGAGGAGAGTTCTTTAATGTTCTAGGCTATGTAGGAATATAAAAATTTTAGTCTATTAAATATCATGTTCTTATAAATTGGATTTCAATTTATTAATATTATTTTCAAAATCCTATTTAGGGGTTTCATGTCTCATGTTTTCAAAAGAGTGAGTGAGTTCATCTTCTTCATCTTTCTCTTTAATAAATGGTTTAGTTTCCTGAAACATAACCTGAATGGATTCTTAAAAAATCCTTGAATTTTATTAAACAATCTATAAGATTTAGAGTTAGAAAAATATTCAAAAAATATTACTTCATCATCTTTTGGAATGAACTTACCAAGGTTTTCCTTAGTATTCAAGATATAATACTTTCATCCAAAAACATTAAAATACATTATATTAGGTTTTCTGTTATTCAAAAGTTTATAGGATTTATTTTTTAAAATAAGCCTTATTAAATCTCTATATATGATATAGTTGGATGTCCTTGTAGATTTTTCCAAAACATAGATTGGAATACTATATTCATTCAGTATAGTACATTCCATTTTTTGAATAATTTTATTTCTCCTTTCAACAATTCCATTTTTTGAGGTGTTCTTGGTGCAGATAAGTTGTGTTTAATGCTTATATTTGAGAAAAAAGTAATGGTTTCTTGATTCTCAAATTCTCCACCACGATTACTTCTTAATGAAATTATTTTAAAAACTTTTTAATTTTGATAATTTTTAAAAAATCTTTCAAAAATACTGAATACATCATTTTTGAGTTTTAGAAAAATATACCAAAATAAATCTAGAATAATCATCTATTAAAAGATATAAATATAATTTACCAACCGATATTTCTACTCTTTATAGTCCAGAAAAATCCATATGGATTTGTTTTAAAGGTTTATATATATAATTTTTTTTAATATATTTGAAAGAAGATTTGTTCTGCATACCAATTTGGCATGCATCATAGAATCTTTCATTGAAATACTTAATACTAGTAAAATAAGAAATGAACTATTTCATAGATAATTTATGTAAATCATATATATTACTGTATCATGTTTTTCTATTCCAAATAGATGGTTCGTTTTTATTATCTTGTAAACAATTATTTTTTTGTTCACACATTGACTTTAAATCCAAAGTATTAACATTATTAGTTCTAGGGTATCTAAATTTAAGAAACTTATCTTTAAAAATAGAGCATTAGTTTTTAAAAAAATCAACACAAAATACATCATCACAATGTTGAGAGATACTTGTCATATTGTTCTTTGACCCTTTCACATATAATAATTTGCTGATTGAGATTGTCTTTGGATCTCCAAAAGTTCTAACTACAACTATTTTCTTTTTGTATTCTCACCAAAAGAGACTTTTCTTCCATAAATTTCAGTCAATGTATGGAATTTTTTTGATTCTCCACTCATATTCCTAAAACAAACACTGTTTATATACCATATTTAGTTTCTTTTTCTATGACATTTTTCCAGCCAAATTAATTATACAATTTTTTTGGTACCCATATATTCTTAGGTCATACAGTGTTTGCAAGAAATGATATTGGAATCCATTTCTACTTAATTTTTCCATATTTTATATCACTATAATTAGAAAAACTATTAGAAACAAAATCTATTTTAATGACACTAATTTGAGGATTTTTCAAGTAACACTTATTGGTGACATGGACTTTTATTCCAAAAAAATAATAGGTAGTATTTATCGAATTGGGAACGAAATAATTTTTGTTAATTTTTGATTTATTTCCCTTACTTCATATTCCAAATATTTCCCTTTTAATGACATTATTTCCAAGAATCTCATTTAAGATATTTTCTCCTTTAGTAAAAACAAGAGTAGATATCTTATAGGATTGCACTTCATTCTATAATTCATTGATTTTCTTTTCATGATTGATACTATTTGATGCTGAGGAATTGAATTTTTCAAGTAACTCCTGATGTTGTTTTACCATGGTATGTCTTTCACCAAAAAAATAATTATGAATTTTTTTCAAAGATTTACGTTTCTTTAAAAAGGAATCATATTTTTCTTGTAACATTTAGAAATAGGAATATATTTTGTTATTTCAACAACTTCTAGAATCAGAATCAGAAGAGTAATAAGTTTTTACCTTTTCCTATTATACCATAAAGAACATGTTGGATTTTAGGTTTTTTCTTTTTTAATCAAATGAAGGGATGTTCGAGTATTCATATACACTCAATGTAGCTTTCATTACTATTTTCCTTTTGTGCTCATAATCAATATTTTTTAAAATATCTTTTGTGGACATTTTCTTTCATATTTCAGTTGAGGACAACTATGTATCATATGACCTAATTTATTTCATTCAAAGAATCAATATTTCTGTAAGACTTCAATTTTTCTGTGTGATGATTTCACTATTAAACATTCTAAATGTGTCGAACATTATCTTAGTTTTAGAATACCTCATATATTTGGAATTATCTATTCCTTTATAATAAATTTTTATAGTTTCGCACATTTCATAGGAAGTTGGATATTTTTATACATGATTAAAATTATCTGGTACAAGACCAAAAATAATAGTATTCATAACTTTTGAAATTAATATCATTCTCACCTTCAGTTTTAGAAATCCAATTTTATGATTTCTTAGAAACATTATAAGGAGTAATGATTTTTTAATATAATTTAAATCCAAGATTTTTGAGATTGATAATGACTCTAGATTTCCAACACACATAATGATTAGTATTAAAGTATGGAGCATGTATCATTGACATTACATCTCTAGGATCATCCATTTTCATATCTGCATAGACTGTATATATTTTAGCTTTCTATAGAATTATCCAAAATCTCACATTTGATACCAATTGTTAGGTTAGAATATACAAAGTAACACAATAGGGGTGAATGATGTCTTTTAGAAAATATTCCACAATTTGGGATTTTGAAACCCACTATTAATTAAGCAGATAACAAGTGTTTTTATTCTATATGAAAATGATCTGTGGTTAAAATAGAAATAAGGAACATAGATTTTTAAAGTGGTTCGAGGAAAAAATATCCCCTAATACACTCCACCAATCACTCTCTCTATGACCTTGTTGAATTCACTTGAATGGTTCTCTTATCACAAAACCATAAATATACAACTGAGAGTAGGTGGTTGACGCCTTTAAAAAAATACTAAAAAAAATCCTTCTGGTTCTTTAACAGGGAACCGAATATCCAAAACTTAGATCAAGAAGTTGATACTCCACCAAAACTGAGTACGAGAAGTTGAAACTCCAATAAATCAAAAGATATTTATTTTAATGTTTCAGGTTAATATTAACAGTTTCAAGAGAAACAAACTAAAAAATGATATAAATTCTTCTTCATAAAATAATATCTTTATGAATTAAATAGTTTGAATAAATCCGTATTGAAAAATGATCTTCAATAAGATAGAAACTTAACAAAAGTAGTAACACATGGTTCAAATATGTATAAATTTCATAGTGTAGAATATTTTTCAAATAAAAGAGATTTTATCGTTAATTGTAGTAGAAATGTAAAAGATAAGTTCAATAATTCATTCACATATATGAATCACTTATCACACACATATTTTTGAATAGATACTCTAAAGGAATATATGGAACAGATAACTTGATTCACTATTATAGATCCAAAAGAATAGCCTGAATGATCACAGAGATTCAAATTATAATTGACTAGGGGAGTTTAATATTATATTAAGAACATTAGATATTATATTGAATGAACATTGTTATTTATTGAAATAATAAGGATTTTTGAATCAGTCTTTAGTTCTGACTTGGTCATTACATGAGTCTCAAATTTAAAATGTAGCTCAAAAACTTCACCTTTGAAAACACAATTTATGGTTGAACTTCGTAGCATAGGGTTCCTTATCATAGAATAGGGTTTCTAACAACCTATGGTTCCTTAAACATAATTTCATCTTCACTTAATATATAGAAAAAAGTGGTATAGGGATGATAATCCATACATTCACCTTTTTAGAATAATATCCTGAACATAGCATTGATTAACCGTATGTTCAAAATTTCTGAACGTATGGAATGAACAGTATGTCTAGACTCCAACAAAGGGTTTATATTCCATATGTTTTCCATTCATCGAACGTAGGGTTTATGATCCAAATGTAATCCTTTTAACATAACTTAGTGTTGATACCATATGAAAGTATTTCACTTTTCATCCTAATATAGGTACAGTGAACCACATGCTCATTTTATGAATATAGGGTTTGAAATAGTGTTTCCAGAATAATTCTTGTTACATTAAATTTATTTAACCTGAATATAAATTCTTGAATATTCACTCAAGAAAACATCATTTGAAAATAAAAAAGGGTATTTGTGACCACCAAAATCATCCTAAATTATTGAGTGTTGTTGAGACAATACATTCCTGACATTTATTATATCAGATAACCCACAAATTATACCCTATAGAGTTTCATACTCTATATATGTATAATCCTATGGGTTCCTATTTTATATTTAATATCCATATCTACAATAGGAAGATACTTGAAATGAAAATATTCATACATTTTTTCATTTCTTACTCCAAGCTTGAGGATGAGCTAATTAGGGGTGGGTGGGTATATTGTTTATCATGTCATTGGTTGTGGATTATCCAAGAAGATATTTATCCTTTCGTGTGATGAGTATGAAATATTGATCATTGTATATGATAGACTAGGTAATTTTATCACTATAAAAACATATGTTAAATGTTGTATTCTTATATATTAGGATGAGGGGTATCCGATGTGCTTATCTATTGAGTGAATTATATGAGACGAGTTTATTTTTCATGTATTTATATACATAACGAATCATAAATGATGAATAAACAATATGATATTGATATAAACCGTGTATTTTGGTAACTCAATGACATAATTGGTTTACAGAGATATAGAGATACTTGTGTTTGATAGATATCATGCTAGATTAATTTTTAGATTGACCAGATTTGAATTTTTTAGAGGCTACACTTTTATTATATTGATGGATTGATTAATTTTATAATTTTTTTCAATGATACAAATGAAGATGGGGTGTCAATTTTTTTCTTATGAGGATTAATGTTTTATGATGTATTTATATAAAACCTTACCTAAAGAAAAAATAAATCTTTTGTTGAAAGGAGGGAGGGATTTATGGTAGTTGATGGTTTTATTGAATTTTTTTTACCTAGAATTCATAGAGATAAAAAATGGTATATTTATTTCTAGTTTCAATATGACAACTATATTTCTAGATTAGGTTAAAATGGGTAAAGACTTATGATGCATACTGCAAGATTATGAGGGACACAATAAATTGTGGGGAGACCATCATTTAATGGTTGGTATTAGTAGATTTAGTCCTTCATTTAAAAAATTATATGGGGGTTATTTTTAATATTGTGGATGATGTGTTTATAGTGTTCCATAATTCATGTTGGTTGGTGCATCTGGGAGTGACCAACATGTATGATATTATCATGCATCAATTCTAGAAGTCTATAATAAATGGAGATGTTACCTCAATTGTTTTTAATTCTCTAGTATATCAATTGGTAAACATATAATACTAATGACCAATGTGATTATTATAAAATGAAATGATGTTGGAAGATACTGTATTGGCTAATAAAATCAACAAATTTATTACCTATATGAGAAAAATCTTTTGTTTATGGGATAAGAAGGTTTCATGTGAATGATATTTTCATACATCATGGAGTATCAAATTGATCATATAGGATATAAATCGTTGATTTATGTCAATATTTTGAATTGTTATCTAGAATTATATAGGGACACAATTGAATATTGGAATGAGATGTCATCCAAAAATGAATGAAGAAATGGATCATATCATTCAAAGTCTCGAAGAAATGTTATAGTCAGGTGTTCTTGATTTCAACAGATCATTTTAGAATAATATTTTTTTGGTTTAGTTCATTTATAATAATAGTTAATAATTTTTAATTCATATGGAATCATTCAAGGTGTTGTATGGATAACCATTATGGTTACCATTGTGTTGGGCTAATACTAGTTTGAATCCTCTTATGGGACCATGTTTAGTGAAAAATAAGGATAATTAGGATATGTTGATTAATAATTTTATGATTTAAACTTATATTGTTTATATTTCATACACTGATCATCGATGATTACCCTTGATATTTGATGTTAGATAATTTTTACTCTTGAAAACGACATCAATATTGGGGAACTGATGGATTGGGAAATATGGAAAGACGATGTTATGTTATGAAGGGTTGTTTGATGTCATTGAGTATATTGTGAGGTTTCTTATAGATAGGGTTTTATTAAATTTTATGCATCAATTCATTAAATTGACAATACTTCCATTATAAAGAAGTGCTGAGCAAATCCTGATCATGTCTTGAGATAGGAATCGACCAAGTTGGAACCTGGTGCTTCTTATATGGAATTTTATGTTCATGTGGTAGATTAATATGAAAATATCCATAGAAGAAAATAATATTCCATTCATATAGGTGTTTTTTAGTATATGATGACCCACAAGAAGATTTGGGAGTGGGACTAAAATGTGATAGTTGTGGCTAAATTTATTCATTTATGACAGTTCTCAATGAATTTTTAGAGATGGAAATTCTTATTATGGGGAGAATTATCACGACTAAGATTTTGGGATACATTATTTTATCGAAATTGATGGTAATACTGATTTTTAAAATGGGTTTTAAATTTTATTTTTATCTAATTTTGATAAATTTATGGCTATATTATTTCAAAAATGAGTTTCTATTTCACTATTATATTTAAAATCGGGTGATTACCCCAAGGACCTAGTTTTATGTGAATCAGAGTTTTAATAGAAGTTAGAAGAAGGTTTTATAAACTACATGGTCCCCTTATAAGTATTATCATTGTCCGAGAGACCATGAAAGATGATATTTCTTTGGAAAAAAATATCAATATGTTCTCATAAAAATTTTAGTATGGTCTTAGAGACTATGAAATCCAGTTTCATGTATGATAGGTTTTCATGATCCCAAGGACCATGCATTATGACCTTTTAATTGATTTTAAGTGACATTAATATATTATGTGTGTTTTTTTTCAAAATTTTAATTTATTGGGGAATATTTTGATCAAATTATTTTTTAATTATTAATTTATTCAAAATAATGGTTTTGGTATGAAAAATTTTGGTAAAAAATTGGTGTTTTTATTAACTAATAACTAGTGTCTTACACCATGGAATATTTCATAATTATAGTTCATTTTTCCTTCCACACATCGAACACCAAGGTTTGGTCCCCTAAATTTGGATGTTTTTTCTTGCTGCTCCAAATTTCCAACATATATTACTTCGCCATGGGTGTGTGGATAGCTGTTTTGGTGATTAAAAACTACATTTCATCACCTATCAACCACAATTTTTTTAGTTCTCAAAACCCATTTGGGGCATCCCTATTTCTCACAAGGTGATGTCAAAATCAGGATAGCTTGCACCATGGGTTTCATAATCCTTATTTTTACCCTCTAAAACTGAATGTAGTGTAACTCTCAGCTCATAACTTCTATTATTATAATTTATTTCATAGCCATATTTCATTGGTGAGAAATGTTTTCACTATAGGGACCACCATGGGCTTGGTCTATGTCCATCCTCTTATTTTGGATCTTTATTCTCACCGTACATTATAAAATGGGTGTAACCTACTTATGGATTCTTATATATCTTCACCACATCCACCTATAGGGTGTGGAATTTCCTATGATGAGAAATATTCAACACATCATCCATATTATGATCAACCAATATTCCAATAATCACTTCATCACTTTGGTTCTCAATAATGTTATTTTCAAATAATTTAGTATGGTTCTTTGATATTCCAGTATAATATCTTTTTCAATACATCAATCCTTATTATCAAAAAATTCACTTGAATCCATTTTAATTACTAAAATATATCCAAAATTGTATTTGTTTTTAAAATACTCACCTCCATTTTCTAAAATTTCATCACAGCCTTATAGACAATGTAATTTAGAGGTTAAAGAATTGGGTCTTATTTATCTTTTTGTCTCAAAAATATTATCCTCCTTTTTTTCACATCAAAGAGAGTTATGAAATAACATGGTTACCTGTAAGATATCCTTTAATCAATCAACTGCTTGTCTATGCGGGATAACACATTATAGAAAATAAGAGATATGTAATCAAGGTTTTTTATGTTTTCCATAACAACTCATCATTAGATTGAATTCCTAGAAAAAAAATTAGATTTATAATCAAGGATCTAAAAATTTCACAAGAAAATATTTTAAACATCTCAAAAACCATCAAAATACGTTAATTAATGAATTATATATCCCCCTTCTCATCGTTAAATGGTCAACCAACTCCCCTTCTTGATAAATTTGTTGTACATATTCATAAAAATAGAGTGAAATTGTAATTTTCATACCTTATATCCATATTTCTCAAGTTTTCAAGAAATTCAATATTTGGAAACATTATTCTCAATGGAATTACCTATAAATGTATGAAATATTATAATCTTAATCATGAATAAGTATTCCATTTTAATCTCAAAATCTTTGTTATACAAAAATGACAGCCTCAATCATCTACTTCAATATCCTACATGTTTACACAAGATATACAAAAGATTAAATGAATAAGGACAGAAATATTTATGAATCAAGGGAAACACTTAGGTTGAGTGATTCCCCTCAACCTAGTCTATTAGTTACTTCCAATATAAATATCATTCTTTTGTGAAGAAATTATATTCACCTCGGTAATTAAGATATCATCACTTCCTTATGATTAATGTGTCTTTAAAACATTCACATTTTTTAAAACAATCACACTTTTTCAAATTATAACTTCTAGATCTAGTCACAATGTTTTTATCTTCTTATTTCAATATAAATATATTTCATTTATTTTTCTTCCTCTTATTATCACCAAAACTCATTCTTTGTTCTTTCCTATTACATAGTAAATTCTTATTAAACCAACATTAGTAAGATCTATGTATGTTCCATAAAATACAACATTATCATTTGAATTCTGATCTCCTTAATTGATTACATAATTTTAAGAATATTTTTGATGTTTTCCCCATTGAGCCTTATTTTTCTTTGGGGTTTTTTATTTTCTTGGAATATTTCTTTATTTATGTTGTGTGGATTTTTTCAGGTTATTATTATTATATTTAATATGAGCACCATTATTGTTAGAAACATAAGATCTATTTTTATTGTATAGGTAGAGTATTACCTTGTAAATTTGATCATATATCATGGTAATAATATCCTATAATATAAGTAAATTACCAAAAATATTCTCTAGACTTCTTTTAATAATTTTGAGCTTTAAAATGAACTAATTATTTTTTAAATAGTACCTTTTCTATAAAAGTCTATTTCACCATAAGATAACATGTCATATTCTCTTGTTAATTAATCTTCAACCTATGTTCATTTATTTCTTCAACATGGTTTGAATACATTTTGATAATCTACTAATTTTTTTAATGAACAAGAACATTTCCATTTTTACCAAACTCACTCGTTTGATTAACGATATCTTTATTCTAATTATCTAGATTTTTCTTTTATTTCTTGAAGAAAATGTTCCGAATTACCTATAAGTCCCCACTTAAGTTCTATTATCTCTAATACATCATCATCACTTCTTGATAAATAAGACATTTCCCCAAGTTTTGGATCTGGTTATACCAAAGATGCACAAGAGGGGGGTGAATTGAGACTTTTAAAATTTCTTTGAGAATCATGATGATTGAAAAATATGTCCTTTAACTTTATAAGAATGTTTGTGAATTGAAAAATAAAAAGATTTAAGGATTCACCGATGTATAGTGGTTTGGGGAATAGAAGGCTCCTAGTCAACTCCACCAACGCACTACTCCACGAGCTTGGTGATTTAAGCTATCTGGTTATCTTATCAACATACCATCCTCAACTGAGTACATGAAGTGGACACCTTTACAAGATAATGCTAAAACAGAGCCTTATGGTTCATACATAGAACTGAATAAACAACCTAGTATGAGAATCTAGTTACTAAAAATGAATAGTGTATTTGTCTAAAAGTACATTCTAGTTGTTCATCATAGTTGTAGCAGCATGCAACTGATAGTAGGTGGATCATCGTCTTCAGAAAAGATTTTCTTCAGGTAAAAGCAGTTCTGAGTCAATCCAGTCACAAATAGATCTTGAAATAAAAGTAGCATGATTAACAACAATAGATTCACTATAGATATTCAATGTAGAATAATAATCTTTAATGCTTTTCCTTTTCTTCAAAAAAATAGATTCTGATAGATCTTGGTAGCAGTAGATCTGTGTGACTCATATAACTCTGTAAAAGTTGTAGTAAAAAAACTTGAGAGCTTATTCTTATAATCTTTTTCGAAATGATTGGTCTCTCTATTTGTAATTCAAAATAACAAAGATATAAAAAGAATAAGGATGAGAATTTTCCTTTCAAATTTAGTTCCACAAATGTTGCCTTAAGAATCGTGATATTAAAATGTTTTAATAACAGAGCAGTCATAAGGTTGATATCAAATGTATGGTTGATCATCCATACTTTTCTCTTAAAATTTCAAATGTATGGTATATTATCCATACTTTCCTCTTTAGAAAAACATAAGATACATGATCCATACTTTTCGATAGGACATAAAATTTATTATAAAAGTATGGTTGATGATGCATACTTCTGTGAAGAAAACATAAGGTTCCATACAAACATAAAGTTCTTCTTCCATACTTTTCTGAAAACATATGGTTGATTAACCATACTTTTTTGAACTCCCATAATGTAAACAGAGAATTTTATCCTTACTATACCCTCTTTAATGTAGGGTAAGAACAGTGTTTCCAGAACAAACTAAAATGATTTCTAAACACTTTTTCAAATATTCCACGCCGATTAAAAGCTTTAATATTATTCCAAAATAGAAATATAAATAATATTAATTTACTAAAGTATACTCAGATTAAAATCATTAGAATAACAAACAAGGGTATTTGTGAGAATCAAAATCATCATAAAAAGATAGAGTTTTGTTGAAACAATTCATGCTCAAAAATCTTCCCTAATCATAATAATATAGAGTATTGTTGAAAATAAAACTTCCTCAACAAACTCCACCATTTTTATGATTAGGAAACCCATGAAATACCCCATGAAATTAATTACATATAATTAAGAAATTTGCAAGGATAAAATAATATTTTAATTTAACAAAATTATTTCAACAAAAAATAAATAAAGATTATCCATAGTTCTCCCATATATAAAAAAAGAATTTATTTAAAATTTATTTAAAATTTATTTTAGAAATTTCTCCCCCCATTATAAATGAAAATAAAGAAAAAAATATTTTGTTTTTATCCAAATTTATCCAATAATGGTAAAACATAAAAACAATATAATTTTTTTTGTTTTATCCAAATTTCTCCCCCCTGAGAAAAATATTTATACATTTTCTTAAAATTAAATTGTTGAGTTTATCCGATTTCTCCCACTTTTTGTGATATCAAAAAAGAATGATAGAGTAAAGAATATAACACATTTAATGTAGCACTAAACTTAAATAAATGCTATCATAAACTGTTTATCAATAATTGAATCTGGATTCTGGCATTCTAATATAGACAGAATAGTAAAAAAATTACAAAAACATAAAAATGAGATTCAAAAATATTTTTTTGAAAATATATGTACAGGTACATAATTGATACAAGAATCAAGGTTGGGTTAAAATAGTTTAAAACAGGTTTCAGCACCTCTGAACAACTTCCTTTAGCTCTGCTAAATGCATTCTCAAACTCTTCATCAGTCCATATCCAAACCGAATTATCTGATATATTCCTTCATGAGTAAAATGAATATCTTCAATCAGATTGACATTGAAAAACTCATGCAATCTTTCATCCATTTCCATGAACTGATTTATCTTTTCAGTGAACCTGTTCAATAACTCTCTTAATCCTGGTTCATCTGATGTAAGATACTCAACAAGATGCTTTTGATTATCCAACAGAATAGATATTGGAACACTATTACATTGTAAGTCCTGGAACCTGTCATTCATATTGCTCATTACAGTTGTAATGGCCTGGAATCTCTTGTTCAGATCAAGAGGAGTACCTGATGTACTTGATTGAATTCCCTTGAAAATTTCCAACTGTTTCTCCATGAATGTTTTGAATTCTGCCAAATCTGATTTTAGTACAATTTCATATTTTAATTTTCCAACTTCGGCTAACATCTCCTTATTAAAAACTTACACTTCCCTTTTTGAAACTGTACTATATTTCACGTAATGAAACTTCTATCTCTCCTTCCCGAATTCTCTTCTCAAAGAATAATTTTCAACATGAATTCAATTAAATTTTTTGATTAACTCCCCCACATGACTATTATCATAATCATAGGTACCTTATGCATGATTCTACACATGATTTATCAAAATTAAATTCAATGATTCAGAATCAAATATATAGTCTCTAGATTTCTACTCTAGTTACTCAACCTATTTTTCCTCAGAGTCATGAACTACTCATCCATAGTAAAATTTTCATTTAAAAAATTAGTGTGAAATTTAGATAGACTATTTCTTCTGTTTACACTTTCATATAGTTGTTTCTCCTCATGAGAATCTTCATTTACATCCCATAAAAAAAGATATTCTTGAAATGTTTCTTCTTGCATAACTTTAGTAGGTTATGCAGACTGTAATTGAATAGATTCAGGTAGAGAAACTTTAACTTCTCTAGGCTCAGCCTCTGCCTGATGTACAACTTCTTCTTCAATTTGAGGAATCACCTCAATCTGAGAAACAAATTCTCTTAAAAATTTATAGCTTAAAATATTTCCAGTTGTAACGACATTTGTTTGAATAGGATCCTCACCAGCTTGAGCTATCCTATGTCATTTACTCTAAAGTTCATCTTGAATTCCATCATCAGTAGGTGCAATGAATACTTTAAATATAATTCTTCTTTATGTTTTTGAAACATCACTGGTCCTTGATTATGTTATTCTATCTATGGTTTTCCTAGTTTTCTCTCCCTCACCAGACTCATGATCTTCATTATAACCAACATGAATAATATTTCCTTTCACAGTGCTCCAAAAAAATCCTATTTTTCATAATGTTTCAGCATTGAACACGTTGTTGTGATGACATCACACTCTTTTATCTATTAATCTCACCTCATCAAAAATAAACAATAATTTTGAAATAAACCTCCCATAGGGATATAAGTTCATTCTAGCCTCTGGTTGATAGCATTAGTTCAAATACCTTATCATATAATGAGGAAAATTCAACTTTATGTCACTCAGAAATAGAAACACCAAATATATATTAGGATATAAAAAATTTTCCAATTCATACATCCTTGGGGAAATCCTTGATTGAAAAATGTTACAAGAATTTTCTAATATGGATCCAAATCCTTGACTAACGTCTTTTTGATATTAATAGAACCAAATGAAAATGACATAATGTCCTCTAAATTTTGCTCATTATATTTAATGGATTTCCAATCAAACTGTTAATCTCCCTCCTGAGACAAGTTTAAGATATTAGCTATTTCTACAGACGAAATAGAAAAATCCTAATATTAACTTTTTGCAACTATGGAGTCCTCTGTATCTCCAAGACTGAACTAAACATATTTAAATAAATTTCTAAACTCTAAATTGTATAGAAATTATCTGTTTTCATCACTGAAAGTTTGTTCGAGATTCTGAAAATCCAAATCCTTCTTTATCTTTAGATTGGTCTGGCACAACCATTCCAAATCAATTACTTTGCCTAGTAAGATCTTGCTTCCAGCTGAACATTGACGCTTAGCATTACTATCTTCTCCTTACTCGATTCTATTTGTCTTGGAAATTTCTGTATTAATGTTCTAATGGCTCGAAGGTTTAGGGTTTCGAACGTTCAGTCAATGGTAGACGAAGGAAGTAAGGGTTTCGGTGTTTTGAAAGGTTTTAAGAAAATGAACGGGTTTGGAATTTCAAACTAGTTCTAACAACCTCGATTCTTATGTCATTACATACAAAATAATCATTACATTATTTAAAATAAAGTA
This sequence comes from Viscum album, assembly GCA_963277665.1. Lineage (NCBI taxonomy): Eukaryota > Viridiplantae > Streptophyta > Magnoliopsida > Santalales > Viscaceae > Viscum > Viscum album. The sequence goes on from OY728135.1 coordinate 1,762,404,808, forward strand.
AAATCGTATTTGAAAAAATAAATTATAGAAGTCTAGATGAAATTTTAAATTATTCTAATAAAAAATTATTATATTATTTAAAACAATGAAGATTAAAATAAAAAAATAATTAACATAAGAAAATAAGTAAAATTGAAATTAAAATTTCATTTAAATTTAAACAAACCTATCTCCCCCTTAATAAAATCAAACCATGCAGTGATAAGTGGTTTAGTAAAAATAACAACTAATTGAATTCAATACTTACAAATTCTAAGAATATATCCATTTTAAGAACATGATCCCTTAGAAAATTATGTCTGATATCAATATATTTACTCCCAGAATGATTAATAGGATTTTTTTGAAATATTTATTGCGCTTGTATTATCACATAAAATAGGTGTATTATTAAAATTTAGTCCAAAGTCCCTAAGTGTGTTTTTCATCTACAACACTTTTTCACAACAACTGCCTGCAAACACATATTCTACCTCAGCTGTTGACAAGGAAAATGAGTGTTGTTTTTTTACAAGACCATGAACTAATCATTTTTTAAATAGTGAGAGGTTCCTGAGGTTCCTTTTCTATATATTCTATATCTTCCAATGTTAGCATCTGAATATGAAATCAAATTAAAATTAGAAGTTTTAAGATAGATAAGATATTGAACATTAGTTCCTTTTAAATATCTAAAAATTATTTTGGTAGAACATAAGTGAGAATATTTAGTATTTGATTGAAATCTTGCACAAAGACATACTGAGTACATTATATTTGTCTTTCTAGTAGTAGGATATAATAAAATACCTACCATACCTCTGTATAACTTGTTGTCAACTGATTTTTCAGTCTTATCCAAGTAATGTTTTATATTAGTATACATAGGAGTTGTAAATGTCTTGCTATTTTCAAGCCTAAATTTCTTCATTAAATCAATAATGTATTTTCTTTGATTCAAAACATTTCCAAAATCTTTTTGATAAATTTGAAGTCCTAAAAATAAATTTAATTCTCCCATCACACTCATTTCAAATTCTTTTTTCATTGACATTGAAAACTCATGACAAACTTTTTTGTTTATTGATCCAAAAATTACATCATCAACCAAAATTTGAACTAGTAAAATATTAGATTTTATAGTTTTCTTAAATAATGTTGGATCTTCCATTACAATAGTAACTCATTTTACAAACGAAAAGAACTTAATCATTAATACCAAGAACTAGGTTCTTGTTTAAGCCCATAAAGAGCTTTAGTAAGGTTAAAAATAGAATATTGTTTTAGAGAATTTTCAAAACTAGGCTGTTTCCCAACATAAACTTTCTACATTAAATAACCATTTAAAAATTCATACTTTACATCCATTTGAATAAATTTAATTTTCATATGAGATTCATAGGTTAAAAGGATTCTAATGGATTATAATCTAGATATAGGTTCAATGGTCTCATCAAAACCTATACCTTATTCTGGATTATATCATTTTTCTACTAGTCTTGCTTTATTTTTAGTTATGTGGTCTTTCAACTAAATTCCAAAATTCATTTCTCTTAAACAGTTTTTATTATTATTCTGTTGATATCATCCAAATTTCATCAAATAAGGATTCTTCAAATGTCTTAGGATATAATTATTATAGAAAGGTAGAAAACTCAACTAGATTTCCTATATATATTCGAGTCTTTATTCTTGTGTCCATGTCTCCTATAACAGTTTCTAAAGGGTGATTATTTAGTGTTCTTGATTTTCTAGGTAATACACTATTAGGTTCATCAGTGTCATGTTCTTCTGAACTGGAATGAATTTTATTTCTTTCTTTTCAAAATCATCTTTCAAATTCTCAAGTCCCATGTTATCATTACAATCAGATTCATCAATTTGATCTTTTCTTTTCTCAAAGGGATTGGATTCATCAAATTTCATAAGAACTATTTTTTCAACAATCCATGACTTTTTATTACAAATTATATAATCTTTGGAAGTTGTATAATATACTAAGAAACTGCCTTCATCATATTTTGAATCGAATTTACCAAGATTTTCCTTGGTGTTCAAGGTGTAAACCTTGCATCCAAAAACTTTAAAGTACTTTACTTTATGTTTTCTTGTATTCCCAAGTTCATGGGGTGTCTTTTTGAAAATATGTCTAATTAAAAATCTATTCATTATATAGCATGTTGTACATACAACTTATTCCCAAAAATAGGTAGGAAGACTGTATTCATTTAAAATAGTCCTAACCATTTCTTGAATAGTTTTATTTCTTCTTTCAACAATCCCACTCTATTGAGGTGTTCTTGGTGCAGAAAAGGTGTGTTTAATACATAAATTTTAGAAAAAGGAATTGAATTTGAAATTATCAAATTCTCTACCATGATCACTTCTTAATGAAATTATTTTAAAATATTTTTGTTTCTGAATAGCTTTTCAAAAACATTTTAATATATTAAAAGATTAATTTTTATATTTCAGAAAATAAATCCAAGTAAATATAGAATAGTTGTCAACTAAAATACATACATATAATTTAACAACCAAACATTCTATTCTTGATGGTCTAAAGAAATCCATGTGGATAAGTTCTAGAGGTTTAGATGTAGAAATTTTGTTACCATATTTGAAGGATTATTTGTGCTTCTAGCCAAGTTGACAAGCATCCCAAAATATGTCACTATCAAATTCAAGACTAGGTAAATCAGAAACTAGTTATTTCTTAGATAACTTATGTAAAGAATATATATTTCAATGTATAAGTCTTCTATACCATATCCAAAATTCATTTATTTTAGAAGATAAAAAATTTAAATTTTATTTACACAAGGAATTTAAGTCCATAGTATAAACATTATTTGTTCTGGGTGCTCTAAATTTAAGAAATTTACCTTTAAAAAAAGAACAACATTTGTTAAAAAAATAACCATCATCACATAGTTGAGAGATACTTATTTCGTTGTGTTTCAATCCTTGTACATAGTGTAATTTATTGATTGATATAGCTTTTGGATCTCTATTAGTTCCAATGCCAATTATTTTACCTTTGGAATTGTCACAAAATGTGACTAATCCTCCATACTTTTGAGTTAATGTTTTATTGTTAGATGAGTTCACAATAATATTTATAGAACAACCACTTTCTATATACTATGTTTCATTTGGGATTCTATGACATGCCTCCTACAAAGGTATTAAATAAAAAGATTGTTTTCATACAAATATTTTATTGGGTCCATTAGTGTTAGCTAGAAAAGATTTGGGAATCCATACTTTCTTTGTTTTTTTATAATCAATAGAATCATATAATGTGATTGCAAAAAAGGTTTTCTTAATACCCCTTTATTTGAGGTTTCCTTAAATAATAATTTATATATATTTGACTATTTGTTCCACAGTAGTTGAAAATTATACATTTTGTACTTGGAAAAAAATAGTTCTTATACAGTTTGGGTTTCTCACCATTACTAAATATTCCATATCTTTCCTTCTTAATCACATTATTTACAAGAATTTCATTTATTGAATTTTATCCTTTTGTAAAAACAAGAGTTTCATTTTTTTATTTCTATACTTCTATTTGCAGTGTTATTATTTTAGTTTCATTATCTGTACAGTTTGTGTTTGATGAGTTATATTTTTCAATTAACTCTTGATATTGTTTTAGCAGAGTGTCTCTTTCTCCTAAAACAACAGTGTGAATATTTTTAAGTGATTTATATTTCTTAAAGAAGGAATCATATTTCTCTTCCAGCATATTGAAGTAGGCTGTAAGGTTATCATTTGAGCATCTATAACTAAAATCCTAATCAGATGAGAAAGAAGATTGTACCTCATCAACTTCAGCCATAGATCACATATTTTCTTTTTGATTCAATTCTTCCTTTTCCGAGTCAGACTTTAATGAGCTTCTGGAGTCTTCAGAAACAATCCAAGTAGCTTTCATTGATCTTTTTTCATTCTTCTCATAATCATTATTTTTAAATTTTCTTTTTCTTTTCACTTTTTAATTGAGGACACTCAGGTCTTATGGGACCCATCTTTTTCATTAATAGCATCTGACTTCCTTTGGATCTTTCTCATCACTCTTAAAGTATTTTATAAATCCTTTATTTTTATTATAATATTTTCTGACTTTTTTGGCCATTTGTGCCAATTCCATTTCTAAATTAGATGAGTGAGAGCTTACTTCCTTTTTGATTTATTGTTTCATATTTCCTCTCTTCTTATAAGATGTAAATTTCATAGCAATATTTTCACTTTTTATTAAGACTTTATGCTCATTAGCTTCATCTTCCATCTCAGCTTCATACATCATCAGGGTTCCAATCAATTATGGCATCGTTAGATTTTTAAAATGTGTTGATTGCCTAATGGCTGCTGATACTATATTCCATTTGGGTGGTATTACTCTCAGTACATTAATTGATTGATCTTCTTGTTTGATAGGATCTCCCAAGGCAGTGATGTTGTTGACAGTATTGGTGATCCTTCCATTCATCTGAGTGATAATTTCACCATCAAGCATTATAAAAGTATCAAATTTATGTTTTGATGTAGCATACCTCTTTTTTCTAACATTGTCAGTTCCTTTATAGGAAACTGCAATTGTCTTCCACAACTCATATGCAGTAGGACATTGAGAAAATCGATTGAATTCATCTGGTCCTAGACCAGAGATGATAGAATTCATAGATTTAGAATTTCTGTCATACTCTAATTTAGTTGTTGCACTCCATGTTTTAGGTTTCTCAAGAATTTCATAAGGAGTAAGAATTTTTTAGTAGACTATGTATCCAATATTTTTCAGATAGATGATCATCCTCGAATTCCAACATCCATAGTTCTCACCATTGAAGTATAGAGCTCAAACCACTAACATTCCTTCTTGTGTATTAGCCATTGAGCTCTATGAGTATAATCCCTTGAAACTTTTAGCTTGTTATAGATTTATCAAAAGAAATCCCAACCTTTGATACCAATTGTTGGATTGGGTTATACCAAATTTGAACAATAGGGTGGTGAATTTTGAATTTTACAATTTCATGATGAATCATGATGATTTAAAAATATGTCCTTCAACTTTATCAGAATGTTAATTCAGTGGAAAATAAATAGATTGAAGGGCACATGGATATATAGTGGTTCGGGGAACGGAAGGCCCCTAGTCCACTCCACCAATGCTCTACTCCATGAGCATGGTGATTTTCACTATCTGGTCCTCTTATCAATAGATCGTCCACAACTGAATGCTGACAATTTGACACCTTTACAAGATAAGGCTAAAACAAATCCTTCGGGTTTATGCACAGAACCTAATACATAGCTTAGTATGAGAATCTGATTACTCAAAATGAAATGAGTATTTTTCTAAAAATACATTCCATTTCTTCTTCACAGTTGTATTAGCACGCAACTGACAGTAGATGGAGCATCATCTTCAGAAAATATGTTCTTCAGGTAAGAGAAGTTCTAAGTCAATCCAGTCGTAAATAGATCTTGAATTAAAATCAGAAACTTTAACAAAAATAGATTCAAGATAGATCTTCAATGTATAATAATAATTATTAATTCTTTTCATTTTCTTAAAAAAATAGAGTTTGATATATATTGGTAACATCAGATCTGTGTGACTCGTATAAATCTGTAAAAAATGTAGTTGAAAAACTCGAGATCTTGTTCTTATAATCTTTTTCACGATGATTTGTCTCTCTATTTTTAATTTTAAATATCACAGATATAAAAAGAATAAATACAATTGTTTTTTGTTCACATTTAGATCCACAAATGTCTCCTTAATAATCGTGATATTCAAATGTTTGAATAACAGAGCAGTCGTAACATTCCATAATAATCAGCCTGAAATACTCATATTAAATAAATCCTTTTAACCAAAAATAAAGGGATTTAAATCCGTCAAATATGTTCTCTAATATCGGGAGTTGAATATGGCTTGAAATCAGCCTAATATTCTGCATAATGACCGTTGATTGATAAAGTCGTATTTTAAATCACCAATTCTAAACATAGGGTTGATGATCTATTCTTCAAATGTAAGGCTAATGTCAAACATAAGGTTGATCATCCATAATTTTGTCTTTAACTTTCCAACATATGGTATATTATCTATACATTCCTCCTTTGAAAAATGTAAGATACATTATCCATACCTTTCAATAGAACATAAGGTTATTTATAAAAGTAAAGTTGATGATCTGTACTTATGCGAAGAAAATGTAAGGTTATATACTTACATAAGGTTCTTCTTCTACACTTTTCTAATGGCGTATGGTTTATTAACCGTACTTTTCTGAACTCCTGTAAAGTAAATATATATTTTTATCATTATTCTACGTTCTTTAACATATGATATGAACAGTGCTTCCAAAACACACTAAAATTATTTCCAAACACTTTTTTAAATATTCCATGTGGATTAAATGATTTTAATATTATTCAAAAATAGAAATATAAATGATATTAATTTCCTAAAATATACTCAGAGTAAAATCATTAGAATAACAAACAAGGGTATTTGTGAGCATCAAAATCATCATAAAAAAATATAGTATTGTTGAAACAATACATGATCAACAATATCCCATAATCATAATAGTATAGAGTATTGTTGAAAAGGAAACTTTCTCAACACCAACATGAGGAAAAATAGTGACTATATTGTTAAAAAATTTGGATGAACTGACATCCTTACATAATTTCTTTGCCATTTAGTAGTGGAATGTTTCTTTTTCTTATTATCTTGTTTATTCCTTCAAGGGATTTATTCTTCCTGATATGATTTAGATTACTTGACCTAATATATTGGGAAAAACATTATAATGTGATTAATATTATTCCAGTTAAATCGTTTAAGAAATTTTTTACATTTTTTACTCTTCCAACTATGGATGTTTATTCCATCAAAGAAAGAAAATCCTCAATTATTCAGAAAATTATTATTCTCCATTGTTTAATAAAATATCCTAGATCTTTATAGGAAACTCCATTCTAATACTACATATTTGGATATGAATTTATTAGATCACTGATAGAGGTTAGGGGTGAATCAGTGATCCTAGATTCCTTTTATGAGTTTCTCATCGTCAAACTCAACCTCTTAAACTGGTGAAGGTTCTCTATCAAATCATTATAAACACTCAAAATTTCTTCATATAAAGAAGGGAAACATAAATAAAATCACATGATATTTAAAACTTCTGGTTACCATGCATAATCTATTTCATGTTGGTTGATCCCCCTAACATGGATCCATCCACTACTTTTAAAACAAAATATTATACAAAGACATAACTCTCTCTACACACAACTTCTTGAATCAACTAGAAGATACAACACCTCAAAACAATATGATCTAACAAGGTAAAAAAATTCTTAGTGATAACTTCTTCTCAATGATAACTTCAAATATTGATATTATTCCTTTATGAAAAGATGGATAAAAAAATTTATAAGTGTAATCATTCTTCAAGATCATTGAAAACCGATGTTTGAACTCATCTCATTAGTCTCAAAACAACCACAAAAATATGAGAAAAATACTTTTCTCCAATTTATGCCGATATACTACCACATGATATCTTCTTCATGTGTACTCCTCGTCAAAAAATAATTTTATTTATGTATGTATCTCTCATAAAATTCCTAGAGTCTATAATATCACTTTAACCCTTTTATGCACTTTGATTCTTTTTATTCCAATCAATCTCCCTTATTAAAATTTGAAGGTCCTTATCCAATCAAATTGGACACATTTCATCACCATAATGGGATCTATAAACGCCCATTAATACCTAAATAACTCCCTAAAAAATATCCCATAACTAATATGAGATAAATATTTTAGGGGATTGCCTTTGTTCTTTGAATTGTAGCATAATTCCCCATAATCCACATTTAATCCACCAAATGTTACACTGAAATATCCAAAAAAAAATTTAGGAATCATGTCCTTAAACCAAATAAATTTATTATGGAAGCATTCCAGATCAGACCAAGAATTTTTACAGTTAATTCACTGCAGTTCCATGCATTCTAGGAGCAGACACCTGACACCATGGCATGGTGGATAATTCTTGGTTGTTTTTTCTTTAATATGTCAAAATCCATGAGTGTGGTATCGTGTATCTAGAATTTTTGGATTGATTCTCGAATGTAAACCATTCATTCCTTCACTACAAGCATGGGGACATACTGTGGTAATTATGAACTACAAGTCATCACCTATCGACCAACACCACCTTTAATGCTCAAAACCCATTTTGGGAATCCTCTTTTCTCATAAGGAGATATAAAAATCACCATGGATTGCACCAAAAGCAAGATTAAGCCCATTTTGACATTATAAAATTATAGTTAGTGAAAATTATTGACTACAACTTGTATATTAACTATATTAGAATCAGTCATGTTTCCCAAGTGAACTAAGGATTCACTATGGGGACTACTATCAGTGTTTTCTCTTCCCATATATGCATTTTGGGACATTTATTCTCACCATTATAAATGAAATGGGCATGTATTTATCCTATATTATTCTAACACTTCACCCTAGTAACCTTTAGGGAGTTCCCTTGATAATATTGGGAAATATTCAAAACATAATCGCTATTGGGATCAAATGATCTCCTAATCATCACTCCATTTATTTGGTTGTTAGCAATGATATTTTGAACAAATCCAACTTGTTTCAATGATATGCCATCAAAATATCTTTTTAAATTGTCAAATATTTAATTTAAAAAAATTAAAATCAATAATTTAGTGTTTCTAGCAGTAATTAATATAAATTTGGGTAAAAAATAAAACTTACAGCACATGAATCAAATTAACAACACTTTGTTTACTAATTATTGAATATTCAAAAAAGTAAAAGAAACCATGTATTGCATACCATATATTATTTCATATGATGGATGATTAATTCCCTTAAATGTGAATAAGATAATATGGGATAATAAATTAAAATGAATAATATCATTATAACTAAGAAATCCTCTCTACTATCATCACCTATGAGGATCAATGTTAGGAAAAAAATAAACCTAAAATAAGAAAAATATCATAAATAGATAAAAAATAAAAAAATTTTAAATAAAAACAATAAGAATCAGATGTTTGATTTTTGAAATTATAATGGAATGAATTTATATTATCTAATGTGGGTAATATATCAGTAATTTGAGTGTTATAAATGAGAATATATTCATTGTGGGTAATACCAATCATCTTATTGACAGTTTAGTATTACTTTTGTCAAGATGATATAAATAAATTTCATTTATATATGAAAAAAATATATTTTTTAATAAAAATATATATTTTTTAATAAAAATATTTTGTTTGAAATAAAATAAATTATTTTGGAATAAAATACAAGATTATAATTTATTCATTAAAATAAATTTTATTTTTAATAGTTTGTTTAATTATATATTTTTGTAAAGTTTGTTAATTTTAAATAATGATATCAATAAAATATCTTGATAAAATTAACAGATTGATTTGTAAAAAATAAATAAATTCAAATAAACAATTGTGTTGTTTATATGGAACAATTGAAACTACTAATAACTAAAAATAAGTATAAATTAAAAATATGTAATAACTATATAATAAATGACTATAAAAGATTAATATAAAAGGTAATAAATATTCATAAGGTTATAATATATATTATTAATGAATATTAGTTTATTATTAAATAATATATAGTATTCTTGGTCAAGTGGGAATCCAAGTTAAGGATTTTTATTGACTGGATCTCCTTTCATTGAGTTCAACAACTTCTTCTCTATTTATGTTCTTATAATTTTGGTTTATTATACCCAACTATTGTATTATATAGTATTTATTATTAAATTTATCAGGATTTACATTTTTCCCATAACCTCTATTTCAAATGATTCTTACTTCATAAATGATAATGTTATATGGGATTTTCCATCTTAATTTAATTTTATTGAGACAAATTTGTTATTATGATCCAGTTTCCGAATAAATAGTGTATGAAATACCCCTCTTTACACATTATATCATAATTTTTATATTATTAGTGGAATTTAAAATTCCATTCCTTGTTCTCTCTTTTATTGGATTTCAAATCATATAAGATCATAAGGGTTCCTTGTCTCAATTTCCCTTCCTTGAGATATGAATCATAGTTACTACTGCTTCCCTTTTGTGGGGTTTATATACTACCCCATGGATGTATTTTATCGTTATTTTTATTAAATTAAATTTATTTAGAAATCCATCTCATGTTTTATCTCTCAAGTTATTGTGATTCAAAAATTACTAAATTCGTAAGGGATTCTTTTCCAATCTCACTTTTAAATCAATATTTTCTATGTTAAAATTCCCATTATGTGAAATTATATGTCCTATATATAAAACCACATCTATTTTCTTATTCACTAGTTATTAGGTTATTTTACTTTTATTATTACTATTTCCTATCCCATTCATTTATAATTCATTTGGAATGATTCATGGGTGTGGAATCTACCTTTTCTCTTCTTTTCAGTTGAGAATATTTTTCTTCGATGTTCGTGTTTTTTATATTATTTTATAGATACCCTTATCACTGACTCTATGATTTCTTAACATCATTTTTTCAGTGTGTTTTATTTTATATTATTTTTTTTTCAATGAAATCACTTTTGTGATTTTTCATTTATTTTTATTCCTAGTGACTATTTTTATGAAACCCGTTTTCATGGGCTATTTATATTATGATGGTATTATAAATGTTTTCATGATCCCATGGACCACATATATATGTTTATAATTATGTAATAGGTGGGATTATAATTTTAGTATTTCAATGCATTAGTTAAATATTTATATCTTATTAGATTAAAAATAAGGGGCTATGGAGTGAACGCAATCCATTATGTTTATGTCATGGGTGGGCCTGAGATAATATAACTCTTCAATAATTTGGTAAATATTTTATATATCATGAGACAAAATGTGTGTGACTAGTGATTGAACCAAAATTTTAATGTTTATGGGACTATTTATTTAACAAAATCCACTATATATATGGTAATGAGGATTAAACCTAATCACTTTGTTTTGGGAATTTTCCCACTTTGTGTAAATGGTCTTGGAAATGAACATTAACATAAGAAATTATTTTAACTCTTATTGTTTTACCATAGTACTATGTTATGTTCCATAAATCATGATTATTTTCTTGTGTTTCAAAATTCATTTTTCATGGTATATGTTATTCTTTCCCAATGATCATTTTTGGGTATTATATTCCTATTATGTGGTATATGTTATTCTAACTTTTCTTATGATCAACTCTTATGATTAAATGTTGTTTTTAATCAAGTACTTATCCCATTTTTATTCTTTCTTCTATATTTATGTTATAATCATATATGGATACTTGAAATTGTTTCCTTTTACTGAGAATTTATGTTCACTCCCTCTTATGTTTCTCTATTTCTATAGGAACCCTTATGTTGGAAAATTTATAGAAAGAAAACTTGTTAGTTGAATTTTATGGGAGGTGTTGAAGAATATTTTTTATAATAATTCGGTTATGTAACTATCATCTGATGAAACTAAACATTTGGGGCATGGGTTTGTGTTTTAATATTGATATGACTTATATAATAATGTAAAAATATATTTGTGTTATTGGGTAATATGTGTTGGTATTAGAGTATGTGTGTATGGTTTTTATTTTGAGAAAAAAATCCATGAGTGTAGGTCTGGGTTATATTAGTTGGGGTCTTTATATAAAAGAGTTCATGTAGTGATGGTTGAAATTTCATTTTTTTATATTTTTAAACGTATTGGTTTAGGTATTTATTCTTATTTTCCCTTTATAATCATCTTGTTTATTTGGTTCATAACATATAGTTTGTAGAAGAATTGTATGTTACAAAACATATACATGTTTTCATGTACTTTTTTTAAAATTATGTTGAATTTTTTATGTTATATATATGCATACTTCCTTTGGCGGTTCAAATATGTGATGATATAAGTTTCATGAAAAAACAACTCACATATTGTATTTATTCTCTCTTAGTTCCAGTATTTATCACCCGACCTATTAGAGACAAGATTAATTTGACACACCGAATCTTGAAACTAACTTGAGTAGGGTCCACATTGGGTCGTATCATGCATGTGTCTTATTATTTTATCTCACTTCATGGATCCTGATTTGTATTATTTTATTTATCATACTCACCATATTTCATGATGTTTTGATTATGGTTATGTTCCACTAATGATGATTTCTTTTGAATCACTATCTATTTTCACATATTTTTTGTGTCTATAATTATAAGTAATACATGAAGTAAAAAAATAATTTTTATAAGTTGAATATATATATATATAATTTTTATTTGTAATTAATGTAAAATTAATTTATAAATACTATATATTATAACATTAAAAGAATTAAAAAAAGGCTTTTATCATTTCCTTTAAAGTGATGATAATGAAGAAAAATAATAGACTCTAGGGATTTATCATAACAAAAAAAGAATGGGTTAATGAGGTTTTTATTAGTTCCAATTTTAGAACTAATAAAAGACATATTTTATCAACTTGAATTTTAGTTTTGATGAAACCTATAATTTATTTGTGCAAGTATTATCAATGATAAAAGCTGATTATCTCATCGCTAAAACTGTTGTTAACAAAATACCATCTCATGTACGATAGTATGTTGCTACATGAAAATCACATTGTAGAATCTGATCAGTCAAAAAACAAAATATTTCTTGTATAAATTCAAATATTTTCATATAATAAATAATTAATCTACATGAAAATATTTCAATAAAAATATATTTAAATTTATAAATTTGAATACATTACAATTTCATTCATACATACAACTCCTTGCAAAAAAATAAATTTCTAACCAACACAAAAAGATACCAATTTTTATGAGACCTTCCCAATAGATAGGCCTAACTCCATAGAGAAGCATATACCTATGATTAAAATCAACACATATTCTAGTAATAAAACACTATGAAATAAATAATACATAAATATGGTACACCAATATATAAAATAAATAAATAAAAAGGATATCATAAATGATAAAACAAAATAGATAAATAAAAAGGATAACATGATGCATAAAGAAAAAATATTACAAAGTAATATAAAACGCTAAGAATTTTCACTCAGTTTTGAGTGTGTGGAAAACATTTTGAACTAAAATAATATTTTTAAATTCAAAAAATTACTTTTAGTCATAATAGCCACACTGTATGTTGGGAATGACATGATGTTAACTTATACACAACATAAATAAATAATAGATAATTTTCATAAAGTATAATGATATTTTGAGCATGTTCTCTTAGTTTTGAGTATGTGATATACTTTTTTTTTTACTAGAATGACACTTTTAAATTGAAAACATAATATTTTGGTCAAATCAACAAATCACATATAAGATCGACGTTCAGTAAATTATTTAATGTTATAAATGAAACATGGATTATTTTCTTAAAAGTATCACAAAAATATGAGAATATTTTCTCCGTTTTTACTATGGGATACGTGTTCTAAAATAAAAGGTCACTTTTAAATTGAAAACATGAAATTTCAATCATCTCAGTAAAATTATGTATTTAATTGATGTGCATTAATTTATAAATATTTAAAATGAATAAATATTCATTTTCATAATGCATCATGATAATAAGAGCATGTTTTTCAGTTTTGACTATATGTTAAGTATTTTAAACTAAAATATCACTTTCAAATTGAAAAAAATGTATTTTTATTCATATTGGCCACAAAACATGTTAGATTATTATACAGTTTGTGTTTAAATGTTACAAATGAACCATTAGTCATTTTCCTATAGTATCACAACATTTTGTGTGTATTTTTCATATTTTTACTATGTGATACACATTTTGAACTAAAATATATATAATTACTAAATTACAAACATTCACACTATGTTTTTAAGTGACACAACATTAATTCCTATAGATCATAATAGATTCATCTATCATTTTCATAAAGTTTCATAGTAATGTAAGTGTGTTTTTAAATTTTAACTATGTAGAGGATGTTTTGAACTAACATATCACTTTAAAATTGAAAACATGAACTTCCTATCATACCAATCACATCATGGTTCAGATTGATGCGTCATTAATTCAATTATATAGAAGGTGAACACAAAATAATTTTCCTAAAGTATCATGATAATTTGAGCATGTTAAACCATTTTTTACTATTCCATATTTTTTTGAACTAAAATGACACTTTTAAATTAAAAACACACACTTTATGTCATACCATCCACACTAGGAATTAGGTTTATTTGAGGTAAATTTACATATGTAAAAAAAGAAGCTTGGATCATTTCATAAATTTAATTGATAATAGAAGCTTTTTTTCTAACTTTTGATTATGTGATGCACATTTTGAACTAAAAAATATATAATTTTAAAAGAAAAAGAATTCATTTTTAGTCATATGAAAAAACATCTTTTGTTGAATTGATATGAAGTTAATTCATATATATAACAAATAAATCATTTATTTTTTGTAATGTATCATTGAATAATGATCATTATTTTCTTTTGTAGGACACTATAACACATGCTTTGAGATAAACTTTTACAATTCGATTTAGGATATCCACTTCCTATCATATCAGTCAGACCATGTCGCAGATTTACATGTTCGTAATTCAAACATATCATGAATGAATAACTGATAATTTTATAAATTATCATGTTAATATAAGTGTATTGTCTCAATTTTTACTATGTGACACACATTTTGAAAAAATATATAACATAAAAATTTAAAACATCTATTTAAAATTAAATAATCCACATCATTTATCAGATTAATGTGAAATTAATTCCTAAATATCAAAAAAATCTATGATTATTTTCCTAAAGTATCATTAAAATATGTGAATTTTTTCTTAGTTTTGACTTGTGAAAATAGTTTTCTACATAAATATATATCATTTTTTAAATTGACAACATTAAATTTCAAGCATACCTACCACACCACATTTCAAAATTCTATAATATTAATTACTACATGTAATAAATAAATAAGAAATCATTTTTCTAAATTATCAATTCAATATGACAATGTTTGAGTAGTTTTGACTATGTGATGTCCAATATGAACTAAAATGTCACTTTAAAATTGAAAAACATCACTTTAGTCATGTCAGCCACACCAAATGTAAGATTTATATAAAGTTAAATCGTATATTTAAAAAATTAATCATCAATATATATCTTAATCTATAAAACTAATACAATGTCATTTTCTCAATTTTGAGTATGTGATGCACATTTTAAACTAAAATTACACTTTTAAATTGAAAAAACACACTTTTATTCATATCCGTGATACCAAATTTCATATTGATGTATTATTAATTCATACATGAAAAAAATGAATCATTGAAAATTTTACCAAATTATCATGAAAATACAATTATGTATTCTTGGTTTTGAGTACATGACATTAATTTTTAACTAAAATGTTGACATTTAAATTGAATAAAAACACATTTAGTCATACCAACCACATTTCATATAAAATTTATTATTATTCAATTCTTATATGCTACAGATTAATCATTGATCATTGTTCTAAATTATCACAAAACTCTGTTCATGTTTCCATTATTTAACTATAGACACATTGTTTGAACTAAAAATCAATTATAAATTGAAACAAAAAATGTTCTATCATACCAACCACACCATGTGGCTGGATAATGTGAAGTTTTTTCCTATATATAAAAAAGGAATAACCAATCGTATTCTCAAAGTATCATGACAATATAAAAACATTTTACTATTTTATTTTTTAAAAAATAAAATTGCACTTTTAAATTGGAAAAACGCACTTTTAGTCAGAATGGTCACAACACGATCTAAATTTATTTGTGGTAAATTTATATATGTAAAAAATGAATCATTGATAATTTACCTAAATTTTTAAAACAACTTAAGTTTTTTTCATAATTTTTTCTTTGTTATGCATGTTTAAGCAAAAAATGACACTTTTAAATTGAGAACACACATGTTCGGTCATACAGACCACACATTGTGTTAGATTAACGTGAGATTAATTAATACATGTCAAAAATGAACAAATATTTATTTTATAGATGTATCAGGATAATCTAAGAATTTTAGATCATTTGTGACTATGTAATGCATGGTTTGAACTAAAATGTCACATTTAAATTGAAAACACACAATTTTAGTCATACATAGCACACCAAGTGTTGAACTTTTGTGTATTTAATTCCTATATGTCAAAACTGAACCACTAATCATTATCCTAAATTATCATGAACATATGGGTTTATTTTCTCTCTTTTTTACTTTTTGATGTATGTTTTGAACTAAAATATATATCATTTTTAAATTGAAATCATAATCTTACAATCATATCAATCACACTGCATGTCAGAATAAAAAGTGTTTTATTCATAAATTTTACAAACAAATCAACAATATTTATACTAAAATATCATAAATATTTGAGAGTATTCGATTGGTTTTCACTATGTATCACATGTTTTGATCTAGAATGAAACATTCAAATTGAAAACATGAACTTTCATTCACGTTGTCCACAATGCATATTATATTAATGAGAAATTAATTCTTACATGTCAAAAATGATTCATTAGTCATTTTATTAATGTATCATAATAACAAGAGTTCAGTTTTTCAATTTTGAACATAGGACGCACATTTTTAACAAAAATGTTAGTTCTAAATTGAAAACACACACATTCAGTAATATCAGACACACTTTGTATCAGATTTAATTTCAGTTAATTCCTATAGGTTATAAATTAACCATTAATCTATGTTTTAATGTATCATGAAAATATGAGCACCTTTACTAATTTTTTACTAAATGATGTATGTTTTGATAAAAAATATAACATTAAAATTAAAAGAATGTACTTTTATCCATGAAAACCACATAATGTGTCTAAATTATGTGTGATTTATTTATACATGTAAGAAATGAATAAATTCCAATTTTTATATTGTATCACAACAGTATGAGTGAGTTTATTTAGTTGTAGCTATGTAAAGTGTGTTTTGACCTAAAATATATATTATTTTTAAAATTAAAACATGTAATTTCAGAAAAATAAATAGTACACCTATAATTATGAATAAAAATTTATTAAAAACCCCAATTAATACATTTATACTAGATAACCCCAACCAATTATGCCAAAAAATTATCAAAAACTAGCTTATAGTTAAATCCAACCATCTGACAAAAAAACAAGTGTTTATTTTTATATGATCAATATCATTAAAATAATAATTATCAGAGATGATAATTTATAAGAAAAATTGATATTTAAAAAAATGAACCCATGTTTCTTACTGTGGTGGTTATATTTGACTAAAAATTCTAGATAGTTATTGAAAATATAAAACTATCATGATTGGTGTAATATTTTTCAACCAATTCCATTATTTTAATTCAGTAATTCATTTCACATTCTAGGAAATAAATAAAAATTTTAATTAAATTAAATTGAAATAGCTGTCACCAATAATAATAGTCAATCATAATAAAATTATTTATAAAAATAATTAGATAAACTACTGCATCATAATATTTGAAAAATAAAAAAACAAATGGGATAAGAAACCACCACTTTATGTTGTTTTCAAACATTATTATTCCATTTTTGTTTCCAATACATGTATAAAAAGACATCAATTTTCTCATTTTAATATTTGTACTATCAATGGTCCTTGTACTAATAGAACAATACATATATTTAAATGGTTAAAAAATATTTAAAATAAAACTATAATTATATTGGAAAATACCACTTTGAGGATTCTAGTTTGGTGAGGGAATATGATAAATTTTATAAATTTAAAATTTTAATAAACATAATAAATACGATTACTTTGTTTTAGAAAATGAAATTTTTGGATATATATATATATAATAATGTTTTTATAATATATGTTTTGATAGGTAAATATATTTATATATACCACAGTACTTACCCATTTATAGAAAACCATAGGTTGATTGTTTTCACAAGATTTATTTATACCATTTTTTTCATAATAAATAAAAACTTCCCTATTTGAAAAAAAAAATCATATTAAAGAATAATATAAAACACATATTTTTGTATTATTTTGTATAATGTTGAATAAAGTGAATTATGAATTACTAAGGGAAATCATATGTGGTTGATTTGTTGGATATACATCCATTAGATCCAAAAAATATGTCTTTGGACTATCTAAATTGACTGTAATGGTTATACAATAAATCTGAAAAAAATAAAATGGAATCAATAATTAAAAAAAATGAATATTTAATTTATAAAATTAGAGTATAATATTTTACCTCTTCATTGTAAATATTAATAATATTCTATTTTCTCTTAGTTTATTTTCCAAAAAGTGGCTACTTGGTGTACTCTTTTTTTAATTTTTCTTTAATGATACTCTTCTATAAAATTTACATGAGGAAAAAATAATCGAAAAACTCAAAAAGATTTTACTAATCACTATTTTGATATATATGAGTTTAGAAAATAATAATAGTATTGAACAAAAACATAAATATTACATCAATTATTGGAGAAAATATATATGAAAACATACATCAAAAATACATTTTCAACTAAGGATCTCAATTATTGATACTTGAAAATTTCATTTACATTCTCAAGGGAAATCATGAAATTAATATCATATCCATGTATTTAATCTTCAAGTTAAATTAAAATCATATATTCATTTTGTAATGTTGTATATGAAAGAATTTTTAATATTATTAAATGATGTTATTTTAATTTATGATCTAAAAATACCTCTAGTATCCTTTTCAATCAGATAAGTAATCCTTTATATTGTCTTGAATAAAACTTCTTGTTTCCCCTTCTTTGGTGATATACCATAGTTTTGACCATTATTCGTTAATTATAAATGTTTTTTCATATAAAATAAATTGGTTATTTTATATATCTGTATCATCATGTTTCTTTATTATATTTAACTATAATTATATGAAAGTTATAATCGAAATATCAACCATGTCAAGATCAAGATCATCACAGGGAAAAGGTAGCTCAATGCATGGCTTGTAATCAACATGAAATTCTTGTCTAATGTAAAATTTTATAAGTTTATTATTGTGTATAATACCACCTTAGATATTATAGATTGAACTTATAACAACAAGGTGATAAGTGGGTACTAATAGATATTAATAATAATCAATTTCACCCTAAAAAGTATTAGTACATTAAATGTATTTTTAGTTTTTTTATTCAAATATACCTTAAATTATTATGAAATACTTGATTAACTAAGGTAAGGTATTCCTTTTAGGGGATTGGATAGCCTAAAAACTAGGGGTGTGTGGTTATTTTTAGTATTTCTATTTCTATATGGATTCTTTTTTTCGATCCCTTTAGAAAATATAGACTATTATTTTAGTCTACTAACTAAAAGTTTCCTTTATAAAATATTTATTTACTCACATATCCTTCATTTGTTTGTATATTCCTATGATTTTTCTTTCCCAAATTATTCTTATAGAGAAATTATAAAAATTGTACCTCTAATATGATTATATTTTTTTGGATGATTTAAAATAAATGAAAGTAATCATTCGTTAGATATCATGGATAATGATTCTTATATTTAAAACTGACAAAAATACAGGAAACTATATCGTCATTGTTATCTAATGATATTATGAAGCTTATAAAATTTATATTATGTCATACTTACACATTATTTCAATATTTTATGTGTGTTTTCCTTTACAATTTATCACTTTTCAGGATGTAAGGTAGATGTGGATTGAGATTCTGATTGACCCGCCAAAATATAGACAAAGAAAAATAATTATATTGTCGATTTTTATCATTTTAATGTTTTTATATATATTTAAAATACATAATAGTTTTTAAGTGAATAATATCCCTTATTTATTTAATTGTAGGTGTATGGTAGTTTTTATGGAAATTTTTATTTTCAATACTCCATTATTATTTCATAAATTGAAAATTATGAATCAAAATACATAATACATGTATTTTAAAATTAAAAAATATCAATTAAAATTTACCTTAAATTTATCATCCCTCTAATGGCCAATAAAAGCATCTTAGGTTTCTTGGTATATGATGTGTGTGTGTAAACCTGGTGGCTGGGGTTTTACTATTCACTCGTCATCCCTAAGATTATGTTTAATAAGAAGTTTACAAAATGACCTATAACCATTTCTAGTTACCATTAATAAAAATTTCATAATATATTATTCTCATATAAATGTATTCTATAAGTGATAATGAAAAGTAAATCATCATTTCGTTGTTTTGTTTTTTCATAAGATTGAGAATGTATACAATAAAGTTACACAAATGTTTATCCCAAGTTGTTTCCTTAAATACAAGAATGACATTGTTCCACATATCTATATTAATAATAAAATTCATTTGAGTATTATTCCTAATATAACTAATTAAAATGGAATATTTTTGATCAATAAGTTCACTATGAGCAATCCATCGAAACTAAAAATTTTCAATTTATTTCTCACCTTGATAATTTTCACTAAAACCATTATGTTACACTACTATTTTATTTTTTCAAACTTATCATATTTTCTTATTTTCTCACCTCTATTATGGTGCTCTACTATAGATAATTTCACACCTCCAAGTTATTTATCTCTTCTAAAATATTGGTCACCTTTTAAATTATTCTCAATTTCAAAATCATTGTAATGTTATTCATTGAGATTGGAAGCATCATGAGGTACCAGACCTATTATCTTCATAACTAGTTAAAAAATTAATTTATACTATATATATAAAATATTGATCACATGATATTATATAGAAACAAATTTTTTATAAAAACGTCTCATGTAAATTTGATCAATTTATTAAAATATTTTTTCATTAAAGGTTAAAGGTATTTTGACCCTCTATAATGCATAAAAATACCCTCCATATAGCCCCTATGACATATAAAAAATAATCTATATTGGGAATTCTAAAAAAAATTATTATGATATCCCAATGATAGGATCATGCTCAGTGAAATTTTCGTTTGATCCTATAATTGTTTGATCACTAACTATGAAATTTTATGTGTTGTGTTTGCAGGATCTAGAGTATAAAATTCTAAGACAACTATTGTCACAATTTTTAATCGGAAATCCCTATAGACTTCCTTACCAAAAACAACTTTCATGAATCCAAATTCATAAATTTTAACTAAACTCTTGTTATGAACCAAGTTTCACCAAAATATTGGAACTTGGAATATTATGTAATAAAAAAACCATATTTATTCAATGATACAAATCTATGACATTTTCATGTATACATGATCTCTATTATTAGAACCAAATACATACATTTCTTCTAAAAAAGGGTAAATACACTATTATTCATTATATTATGTCAATTATATTCCTATATATATAATGTAAAATTATTAATTATATAAAAATTGTAAGATAATATATTTACCCCCTTTTCCTCTTTCTAGTCATCAAATTCATTTAGAAATTTAATTCAAATTTTCAAATAATTCCTTAAAAATAGTGTCAAACCCATCTTATAAACTCTTTATTTTTTTTAATATCCCAATCTCATCCCTTGATTGATTCAAATTACAAATAATTACTTTATGAGTTTCAATATATATCACAACCTCTAAACTATTATATAAAATGTAAAGGTGATACTACTCCAAATTAGAGATATTAAGAGTGAAAAAAAAATGTCTTATTGGAATTACATCACCCAAAAGGATCTTCATGAAATGATATTTTTGGATACCAATGTTATCCACATCAAATAGGTAGTTAGCACAAAATTTAATCGATTTATCAACAATATACCACTCCACAATGAAACCTTCTAATTTACTCTGATTTTGGCCATAAGCTTTCAAAATATTTACATATCATTCAATAGTGTACATCCATCTATAATAAACAAGTCTATATAGTTGAATATTTCTAATTAAGTAGACTACAATTTAAACCATTATATCAAATAACTATTATGATAAAAACACCTCCAATTCACAAAATATGATAGAAATTTACGTTTATATAGTTATTCAATTCTTTAGATCTACAACTTCACTGCATATAGCTTTGAAAATGAAGTATTGGATGAATAATTTCAATCAATAATGTTGAGGTAGAATATAATGTAAATCTTCAATCATTAAATAATGATTCAAAACAAGAAAATTAGGTTATTATAATCCTTTTATATCAAACTCAGTCATCAACATGATATTCATGATAGTTTATTAACACCCCACTACGACCTTTAAACTATTTAGGATATTTTAAAATAGAAATATCTCTATCCTAGAAAGAGTTTTTGACATAAGAGGAAGAAAGGTTTAGATTACATTCCTCACTAGCACCCGCTTTTCCCTTATCCCCATACCAATAATTTCAAACATAGTCTTGATATCATATTTTTATAGGGTGCATTGAGTAATACGACAATGACACTACCACAAAATTTTTTTCTACATGAATAATTTTAATAAATTTTTTATAATATGAAAAATTTTAATACAATATTTTGCAAAAATTGATCACCATTTCTAACCTATTATTATAAGTTTTTTCAAAAATATTATATAAAAAATGGTGACAATATCCTTTAATTTACCAAAACTTTTATCACCTAGAAATATAGAAGGTGTTGTGACTTCTTCCAAATTCCCATTAAATAATGTTTTACATGATCGGTAATTATGCCATTGAGGTGAAAAAAAATATTTTTTCCTAGAAACACGATCATCGAATAATTTTTTAATTTAACTATGTATGTACCTTATTCAAAAATAAGACACACTAATATTCATTAATATTATATCATGACAGTTTTCTAAAAGTAATAAATCAATTTATCACCAAAAATAACATGACTCTTAATGTGAGATCTTTATTTATATGATCATCATAAAATTTAACACTAGTATTGCACATCTATTTAATATCATTGGTCAATGGATCAAACTAAACATCAATAATATTACCATGTTATTGTGGTCATAAAATAAATAGAGACAATATAATTCACCTTCAATTTTTTCATAATTAAACTGAAGAGTTATAATTTTCTAATATAATTTATCATGTATTATGAGTACTAATTTTTACACCAAAATGATTCATTCCATTTGTAGATAGGATAAGATGAACTTTTATGTACTCAATTCCCAATTTATGATACTCATGTAAACTTTTATTCTATTGAGAAGACTCTACTTGTTGATAAATTTTATCATCTTGAATTCGTGTATCCATGTTCCATAACAACTGACATATAGTCTCATGACATCTATATATCCATTTAAACAATGGAATGATTTTATAGCACAATACAATTGTTGAAGTAATTTATTCATCTTTTTTTCCCGATCCACAGTGTACTTATGGAATTTATTGAGTAATTCATAGTCGTTGATAAATAATATATATATATATACATATATACATACATAAATTTATTCATAGGTCATAACTACAATGAACATCGAAATTTTGGGTTCCTAAACTTAGAGGAAGCTATAATAATTTGTCTGAGTAGGGGATGGGTCGATAACTAGGACTCAAATTTGGATTATAAAAGTTGAAACATCTGTATAGGTGTTTTTTGTGTTATAAGTACTTGGAGGTGTATCCTTTGATTAGGTGAGAATCATAATAATGTCTAGGTGTCCCTACTACAGAAATATAGTATAGGTAGTACATCATTCCATAACTAGGGTTTTTTTGTGTAGCAGGTGTTAGGAAACGTTAATTTCTAAAGAGTTAGAGGAGGTAACATCATAATGTAAGGGAATCATATAAGAAACATTCTATGTATGATTATATTTCTAAATACTATGTGATATCATGCCATATTCAAATCATTTTTCCATGAGGGTTTTTTCAAGGATAGTTTTTTTACACTACAAAATAAGGGTTACACAATAAATGGTGTTTGGAGGATGAATGTATCATGCTTCATGGCAGGAGGTGTTTATAATAAAATTCCACCCTCGATAAGGGTATCATGGTGAAGGTATTATCAAGGGGATGATTCATCACATGAAAATGGGAAATTTCATAGAGAGTCTCTTTGGGGATCTGATTTCAATTATAGAGTTAGGGGTTAAACCACATAACATTGATTCATGTTGTAATAAAACATTAGTGGTGGGGCTTTATACCATATTCCAAATGGTTCACACCATAATGGGCCTAATAACCAAATTTTTTTATATTGGGTTGGACTCATTTTTTATAGGTAAATCCCTATCATGATTTTGAGAAAAAATATGGCTTGCGGAAGATCCAATTGGAAATCTCATTCCCCCTTTCTTAATCCCTATGATAACTTTTTATGAGGGGTGTTTTGGGTGAATTTTATAAAATCATTTGAGTTATTATCTTCACCTCATTTCCCTATTCATAATTGCATATGGTTTCCACTAATTTATGGTATCCCTAGACTATAGTTTTAGTGATGATTTTATTAGATCATGGTATAATAATAATGAGTGATGGGGATTTTTTATGAATAGAGAGCATAACATGATATTGAACACATAGCGTCTTTCACAAGTTTAGTTTCTGTTTTCACCAAATGAATTTATTATTGAATTGTAGTTTAATTGAAATAAATCGATGGATGACTTGGTGCTAGTTGATTGGTATTTTTCAAACAATTATGTTCATGTTATAATACAAACCTTCCAAAAGTTTTTGTCATAGTTTTGATGCATTAGGACGGATTGTTGAGTTTTTGGGGGTTATTACACATGGGCGTGATTTTTTTAATTAATTATAAATTGTTATAATTAATTTTTTTTATTTATTTCCTTGATATAGGATCTTGAGATGTTGGCGTGGATTGGTCTAGGATTGTTCGAGGTATGTAATGAGTCTCCAAAGGATGGTAGCTTCTTATCAAGGTAGGTAATCTCTTTAATAATTAACTACATGTTTATTATGCCCAATTATGCATTCCTTCTTTAAAATATGGTTTAAGATAAAATGGATAAGGATAAATATCACCCTATATATAATAGCTTTCTTCACTAGTGCCTGTTAGCGCTAGAGTAAGTTTGTCTTTGTACATTGAGTGGTGTGGAATTTATTGGAAACTGTGACCCCAAAAAAATGATTATATTTTATATTATAACATACTCAAGATAGGTCTTACGATAAGAATGAGGTATTAATGGCCTTGTTTTAATTCATTTAGGTAGTTATGGTAGTCATGAGGTGCTCAAGCCTAGGGATGATGGGTGAGACAGTTGTACATCTAACACATGGTTTGGAATACCCCCTTGATGGTTGATGGGAGTCTTGGGGTGTATTATAAGAAAGATATACCCTTTGTACTAGACATGATGTTAAAAGTATAGTTTACTCTAATTGGTGGTTCTGAAAGATATCATATGGAAAATATGACATGGGATTCAGGTATGGGTCATTTATTATATAGTGATGGATTTTCACAGGGTTTCAATGGATACTATTATGAGTTGACTCAAGTAGGCATTAAGTTAGAAGGAATATGATGTGATTTGGTAAATAAAATTATAATTATACATAGACTATTATGTTTAAGGTAACATAGGGCTTAGGGGGTGATTGGTCATTATAAAGTGACAAGTAAAAATTGTTATTGATGAGTACAGAAAAGTTTAGGTTTAGGGAACCCAATTGATTTTCATATAGGTAGGATGGAAATATAGATGGGATTAATATGTTGTGTCATTTTGTGTAAGATTACATTGGGAGTTTTGTCTTGTGAGGAAAGGCAGGTGATAGGTTGTACTATGTGGGGATGCACATAGTTTTGATGGACCAGTAATAGATTTTTAATTGGTCATGTTACATGTTGATGGTATGTGAGTTAAAATATGATACCATTCTTGTTGTTATGTGTGCCTTCTCAACTATGTGTATGATTTAAGGAAATAATGGAGGTACTCACCTTGAGTGAGAGTGTATTGTAATATGATATCCTAGGTAATAGGGTATTGTTCTAGGATATAGATGTGTGGCCTCACTATGATTGACTTGGTGTTAGTATATAACACGCTAGGTGATAGGGTATTGATCTGGGATATGTATGGGGAGCCACACTATATGAGAGTGGGTATTGTAATGGCACTCCTAGAGTGATCGATGATTGGTTCATGATATGGATATTAAGCCTCACGCTATCGGAGATGGTGCTAGAATGAACCACCCTGAGTGATAGGGTATTGGTCCATGATGGATATTTGGTCTCACCCAGAGTGATAGGGTGCTATCATGGACCACATTGGGTGAGAGGATATTGGAATAAGATTGTATTGTGAACCCTAACATTAGTGATAATATAACTTCCATATAATAGTGTGACATCCTACCTAGACCCTTTACGTATGGGTTTGGATGGTAGAATGAGGTGACTAATTCTAAAAAATTTGTTAATTAAGGAAGGTTATGGGGTATTTGTGGCCCAATTTGAACACGATGCCCCGAAATGAATTCTTATTTATATTTTTATTTATTTTACATACCTTTTCATTGCATATACAAGTATTTTATAATGTATATTAGGGGTAAAAATTGAGACCCTGCAAAGATGTATTGATCACAACCTTCACAAGCATCTCGATGCACATGTTGCATTTATAACTAGTTTTTATTTTGAGTACGTTGTGTAGACAATTTGGATGTTTTATTAAGACAATGTCTAGATATGGGGTCAATGTGAAATTTGGGGTTGTAATAGATCCTCTATAAGATTTTTTTTCTTTAGTTTATTTTATATGTGATCAGATAAGTGGGAAATATTTTGGGATGTACGATTGTATGACTGTATAATTCTATGACTATATATTCATTAGGTATTACTCTAATTATATGATGTGGATGATTTTGGGTAATTTTATTCTTATTATTTGTCATGATAAAATGTTAATAGTTTCCCTAATTTATGGTTCAATAACTCTCTACTAGTCAGTAGACTTGGGAATATGAGAGGGTGATCTTAAGGTCGTATTGCACTCCAAATCTGATGTTGTAGAGTGATTTTAGTCTGGGAATTACAATAACCATTGAATATAACAATTATTTAGAATTTATTTCAATAAGGAAGATTATTATCTTCTGGTAACATATCATTCAAGTGATCAAGTAGTTCTGTAAAGTTTGTGTTTCCTTATCAATTTTTAAATTTTAAATTATATTATTTTATTATGACAAAAAATATTTTAAGTTTTAATAAAATTAGCATATAGTGGCATATTTTCACATCTCTTTAATTTCTAAAATTTCATTTTACAAACATTAATCTAATATTTAGATATAGTTTTCAATTTCTAAATGTGACCTTCATCATGGTTTACAGTTGTACTTATATCATAGGATCCCTGAAACATAGGGTTGTCCAAGTAAATTTCTATATTAATTTTTTCATCATGTTTTTTCCAATATTTATAACTTCAATTTATTCTTTGATAGATTGGGTATTATTCCGAATCATCTATATAAATTCATTTTAAATAACAATAAGGTAAATAAAGACATATGAATTGAGAAGATTCGTTTTTCATTTCATTAAAAAAATTGATGAACTCTTTAAGCCCATCCCTATTCCCTTTCATCATACGATTGGAAACTATTCATTTTTTATTAATATTTTCTCTATATGGTTCAACAACCATTATATTTAACTAAAAACCTTAATACTCCAAACGTATGCATATAATGTATCATTTTTTACATGCATTAATTATAAAATGTAAAAGTACAAAAAATATACTTATAAATTATAATATATATATATATATATATTATAAAAAATAATAGATATAATGGGTTTTTTGTAAATATATTCATAATAACTTTTGTGTGAACATTTACTTCCAATTTGTTGTCCTATATATTCAAAAACAATTAAATTATATATGTTATATTTTAAATTTTCTATGAAATGTTTCCAAAGAACTTAAATAAATTTTTTTTCTAAAAAAGAATTACAATTAGATAATATTGAAAATTTTAAATATAAATATAATAAAATCTAAAAATTATATATATATATATATATTCAAACAATATTTATTATTAGAAAGTATAATTATCTAGACATTGTTCTACTTCATTTAAAAATATTTATAATTTTTTTGTTATTAATAATTATATATTGAATAAAAAATAATTGCTATCTTTTTTGATTTAAAACATAGTAAATATGTTTAATAATCATAATAAAAGAAAAATTTATAGAATAAAATAATTACTTGATTGATAAATAATTATTATATATTACTAAATTCTTGTAAGAGGAGGAAATTATCAAACTCCCTCTTTTTGATAATTTAAAACACGTTATCATTTAATTATAATGGAATATATCTGAATAAATGAATGAAATTAAAAAAAATAAAAGTACCAAAATGTCTCCCTAAATCTACAATTAGAAATAAATATATCAATATTAAAAACTACCCATTAACCAAACTATATTTTCAAATAATCTAAATAGTTTTGGATCTATAATGATTCATGTACAATAACGTATGTTTAAATAAATGAAATAAATTTAATTTAGGCATAAAAATCGTGTTATTAATCAATAAGTTTATGTGTATAGATTCCATAATATATTTAAACACACAAAATTATATAAATAAATTTAATGAATATTCTAATAATTATCTGTGTAGTGTGTGTGTAAATATAAAAATATCTATATAAATAGAAGATAATAATTTTTTAAAATAAAATAACAAAATAATTATCCATATACACACAGTGGGAGGAATACACACACACGCACATAAACCTATTAAATTCAAAAAATTGTAAACAAAGTCACACACACACATTGTATCACGACCCTCCCCTACTCTTCTCCCTCATGGTTCTCTTAATAATGAGATAGTAACCCAAAAATAATGCCTCTTATCATCCCTAGATTGGTGACTAGCAACAAATGAATAAAATTTACACATCTGTCTCATTAACCTAATAAAAATACTAGGAATAAATAAAAAAATCACTGACCAACACCAAAAAATTTCCATTTCACTGAAAAATCCCATAAGACAATGTTACTGATATGTTAGTACAAAACATTATGAAATATAATTTTGGAATAAACTCTAAACTCCATCTAATCCAAAACGTGATCCACACTACCTAAAAAATAGTTCCATTCATCGTTGTCCTATATGGTAGACAAATATCAAAAAATGTTGGGGTGAGTACTTGGGATTAGTCAGCAGGACAATCCTCCCAAACAAATAAACATCCATATGTAATAATTTTCCATGAGAAAACATGGGTGATAAAAAATGAATAAAAATAATCAAATAATCAAGGTGGATAGAGTAAGAATATGGGAAAAACGAAAAAACCCCTTATAATCCACAACATATTCACCCATTTCTCACATCATAGTACTAAACCAATTACACTTCCTCTATATCCAATGAAAATAACTACGCACATATCATCAATAATCACCCCATTCTAAATCCATATTCCAAATCAAATTTCTCGGTACTATATCATCCCCTCCATAACAATAATATTTCATCAAAACATTATGTACCCCTTCCATATAGACACCCGACAGTAAATGATCCATCATTATATGGAAACCCCACCAACAAAGCCATTATCTCTAGGAAAATACACTAACTGAGTCATCATCACTATGAATCCCCACCAACTAAGACATCATTACCCTGAATCGCCACCAGTGGATCCATAATCACTATATATCTCCACCAATAAATCCATCCCCACTAGGCATCCCCAAAAAATGATATCCCACATATTTGTATTGTAATATAAATATGAAGGGAATCAACCTCATGCCCTCCAACTTCCATGCATGTCCCGAACCCATAATCGCACACCAACATTCTCCTTATCCTAATTGGGTATCGTGGACATGGTAGACAACCACCATGTTCCCTCCTCCTACCATTCATGACCTCCACCACATATTACCATTACATACCCACAACCAATTCCACAATTCCACCCATAACATCCAACTATATATCCAAAAACATGCTTCAAAACAAATAAACAACATCAATAGGACAACCAATTCTCCAGGAAGAGGTGATACACATGAAAAAAATAAATAGTTCTATATTTTTATCATATCTATTGATTTCTGATTTCAATCATCATTGGGTTTATTATTCATTACTTCATTATAAACTTTCTCAACAATGATTTTTATATAGTTATTCATTTACCTCTAACCCACAAAATTTTCATCCCAACCACACACAAAAATTATAATTAACACATACCTTATATTCATATTTAAAGGAAAATAATATATCTATTCATCTTGACTTTTAATCCATTTATTTGTTTTATACACATAACTACTACCATAATCATTTCATGTTCAAGTTATTCAAGATGTATCACATCCCACTATTCCTTCAAAAATTAAAATCATATTAATATTATCTTGTTGTTATATTCAATTATAGATTTGGATCTATATTTAAACCCCCGCATATTTAACATCATCTCATAAACTATTTTATTGATAGTTTAGGGGAGTCATATTCAATCATAGGGTATTAGCGCCCCCTTTTTATCCTTACTAATTTAAAATTTTACAAGTTACTCTAGATCACTACAAGTTGAAGAAATAGTAAACACGAAATTTTTGTTTTATAACAAAAATATATTTCTAAAATTCGGATTTTAGTGATCCACTTCCCATATTTATATTTAATTAAATAAGGAAATAAGGTTCATTAATAATTTAACCAAGACAAAGTCACAAAAGTATTTATCAATAATTTAGTATAAATATAAATAATTGGCAAGTAAATAAAATCCTCTTCCATTATCATTATAAAGTAATTATCCAATTAAGAGGGTTTCAAGGTTACGTATAATAGTAACATTGTAACCACATATGTAAACAAAGTTAATAATAATTAAAACATATAAAAAAGTATATAAATTAAAAATCTCATACAGTCAGCCTTTTAAATTCCAATGTTCCACTTTTTGGCTCTTACTCCCTGATTAATTTCATTTTCTTTTGATCTTTGTTTTATATAATCGTACTAAATAACATTTTTTTTGAAAAAATGATTTTAAAATTAAATAATATCTAAATTTGAAAATAGAAATTTAATAAATACTATAAATATACAAAATATAATAATCAAATCAAACAAAATTTAATGTTAAAAAGTATGATTATCTATGCAATGTTTTTCTTATTTTAAAAAACAATTTATAACTTTGATGTTATTATTAATTATACATTAAATAAAACATATTTAATATATTTTTATATTAAAACATATATAATATGTTTAATTATTATATTAAAATAATAAATTATATAATAATATAATTAATAGAGAGATAAATAATTATATTTTATTTATAAACTATTGAAAGAGAGGAAAAAAATCAAACTCCCAATTTTTTATAATTGTGAAGACATTATCATTGAATTATAATAGGATATATGTAAATAAATTAATAACATTTAAATCAAAATACAATCACAAAAATTTCTCGTTCAATCTACATTTAGAAAAAATATTTCAATATTAAAAACTACCTTTTAACCAAACTATATTTTAAAATAATATAAATACTTGTGGATCTATAATTATGCGCGTAAAATATTATATGTTTAATTAAATGAAAAAAATTTAATTCAAGTCCAAAAAATCTTGTAATTAATCAATATGTTTATGCATGTAGATTCTATGCTATATTTATTCACACAATTATATATATATATAAGGAATGTTATTATAATTCCCTATGTAGTGTGGGTGTAAATATATAAAAATCTATATAAATATAAAAGAATAATTTTTTAAAATAAAATACAAAATTATATATCTATCTACATACACCGAGAGATATAAAAATACTCACACACATAAAAAATTAAATTCATGAAATTGTATACAAATACACACATGCAATATCACAACCTCCCCCACAAAACCCCTCTTGTTTCTGTAAAAAAAAGAGAGTGACCCCCAAAGCATGCCTCTAATAGGACCTAGGTTAGTGACTAGAACTGAGAGAATAAAATGGACATATGGTTGGTATTACCCTAATAAAGATCTCAGAAATAAATTAACAAACCACTGATGAATGCTAAGAAATGTCCATTTAAAAAAATAAATCACATAGCCCAATGTTATCGATATATCAGAACATAACATCCATAAATCTCAATCCTAAAAAAACTATACACTCCATTTAATTCACAACTCCATCCACAACTCCGAAAAAATTGTTCCAGTCAACTTCAATCTATATTGTAAACACATAGAAAACTATGATGGGGTGAGAAGTCGGGATTACTTGGTTGTTTCATCCTCCCAAACAAATAAACATCCACATGTAATAATTATGTATCAGTAAGAATGGGTGACAATAAATGAAGAAAAAAAGGTGAATAGAATTATCATTGATGTAAAAAATAGAAACAAAAACCATCATATATTTTATAACATCCTCACCCAATCCCCCACATCATGTAACTGAACCGATTCCACTTCCTCGATAACTGATAACAATAACCACCCACATATCATCAATAGTCACCCCATTCAACAACAATAGGCCAAAATAACATTTTTGGGTACCATAACATCCCATCCATAACTAGAATATTGAATCAACACATCAAGTACCCCTTCTATATAGATACCCACCACTAACTAATCCATCATTATAAGGAATACCCACTATCTGAGCCATTGTCTCTTTGAAAATCCACTTACTAAGCCATAATCGCTATGCATCTCCACCGACTGAGACATTATCATTATGTATCACCACCAATTGATCCATCATCACTACCAACACTACCAATAAATCCATCTTCACTGAGCATCACTATCAACAAAGTCACCATATGTCAGTAGTGAAATTTAAACATGAATGGAATCAACCTCATTCCCTCCCAATTCAATGCACATTCCCCACCCAAAACCACACACTAACACCATCCTCATCATAATTGGGTGTCATGAACATAGTGGGGAACAACCTTCTCCCCCCCCCCCCCCTCCTACCATAAATGACCCCACCACATATTACCATCACAACCCCACAAAAACTTCCCTAATTCCATACACAAAATTCCACTATATTTCAAAAAACATGTTTCAGAGAAAAGAAACAACATCAATAGCACAACAAATTATTCAGAAAGAGGTAACCAATTTTTATCTTCATTTTATTTTTTATTCATTAAATTATTCCAAACTTGTTTAACACTCATTAACAGCTAGAGATTCATTTACCAATAACCTAAACAATTTTCATCCCAAGCACACAAAAAAATCATAATTAACTCATCCTTATTTTCACAATTAAGGGAAAACCATTCCTTTATGTACTCCCCTTCTAATACATTTATTTTTCTTTAGACACATCACTACTACCATATAAATTTGATGTTCATGTTATTAGAAATGTATCACATACCATTATTCCTTCACTATTTAAAAGTATATTAATATTATCAAGTTTTTATATTTAATTCCCCATTTCACTCCATATTTCAATCCCCCAATTTAACATCATCTCATAAAATAGTTTATTCATATTTTAGGGGAGTTATATTGAAATATATGGAATTAACACCCCCAATTTATCCTTACAAATTTAAAATTTTACAAGTTACTTCAGATCACTACAGCTTCATGAAATAGTAAGCAAAATATTTATGATTTATAAAAAAATATTTCTAAAATACTAATTTTAGTGATCCACTTACCAAATTTGTATTTAATTAAGTAAGTAGATAATTTTCATTAATAATTTCACCAATATAGGATCACAACCATAATCATCAATGAGTTGGTATCAATAAATAGAAAACGAAATGGAATTAAATACTATTTCATTATTATCTTAAAGAAATTATCCAATTAATAGGGTTATGAGGTTCCTTATAATAGAAATATTGTAAACACATCAATAAACATAATTAATAATAATTAAAACCTATATAGTAGTATATAAATTAAAAAACCCATACAATCCACATTTTTTATTCCAATGTTCCACTTTTCGACAGTCACTCCCTTATTAATTCCATTTTCCTTTGATTTTTATTTAATATGATCATATTACCTCACCATAAACAATGATTACCCATTAAAAACATCAACCAATATAGAGTAGAAACATGATTTTATTCATATAGGTAATTCCCACAAGTCTAATCAAGTAAATTATTCCAGAATAAAAAGATAAGTCTGGAAATACCCTACATCAAGTAATGATTAGAGATCAACCTCCAAAATTCCTTGTTAATTCCTTAGGGAATGTATAAAATTATAAAGTTATATATGTCCCAGAATTTACAAACTAATAGGGAATAGTATGGTAGAAGTTTGGGGTCGATCCCACGAGGAGGGTGCTGTTCTTATGCGGAAAAGAAATCGGATCTTCAATCCTTTGAAGGAGTCCTTACTAGATTGAATAATGATTGGGATGTTTGTAAATAATTTTGTGTTTGACTTCAATTGATTAATGAGGGGTTAGGATCATATCTGAGTATCTAGATAGAGGTGATGCTAGTTCTAATCTTGGAAAGTTCCTAAGTTATTAGTTTGTGAAACAAGCGGTAGTCGCTAGTCAACCTTGGTACAGTCTTCTAGTTATACCTTGGATGTAACTATTCTATGTTCAGGAGGATATCTATAGTCTTAGATGCATTACGTTCAACTTCAACTACAG
Source organism: Viscum album (assembly GCA_963277665.1). Taxonomy (NCBI): domain Eukaryota; kingdom Viridiplantae; phylum Streptophyta; class Magnoliopsida; order Santalales; family Viscaceae; genus Viscum; species Viscum album. The sequence continues at coordinate 1,762,439,626 of OY728135.1, forward strand.
AAATCTCCCTAAGCTATTGGGAATAGTCATAGTTTACTTAAATTAGGATAGGGTCGTTTACTTGATTGTCTGATGGTCAAGATACATTAACAAAAATGGGGTTTTACTATTGGTTTATATCCTAATTACTAATCCATTTAGGATTTCCATGTTTAGAACTATAGGTCTAATTATGTGTGTAGATTCATTTAATCTTGATCCCTACCTCGATGTGTTTATCTACTCATGGTGGTAATTAAAACAATAAAATGTGTAAAGGAAATCATAACTATACTAATGGGATTGAATAAATATGTGATGAAAATGGATGAAAACTTTAAATAAAACCATACTTGAAATGAATGAAATGGAAATGAAGCAATGTGAGAATTGAAGTCATTGAAGAAAAGGAATACACGGCTATTTGATTGAAAATTTTAAATAATTACAAAGAACTAAGGTGTTTAGAGAGGGAAAAGAGAATGGAATTCCGGAGGGAGTCCAAATGGGAGAGAGAGATGATCTAAGAATGTTTAAATGTGATATTGATATACTCCTTATATAGGCAAAAATGGCCACAACGTGTACTTAATCATCACATCATGAACCCTCAATCCACATTATTTTCACTAGAATCTCCAGCGTACCATGCATATCTTCTGTGGATTAATGAAGCTTTACCATGGTCACATCGTGTATAGGTGGTTCACTATGTGTACCCCAGGGCTAGAGAGTCTTTCGTGTTGAATCCTCACATATTTCTCGACTTCTAGTTTGAATTGAGTCACGACGTGTATGAGGGATTCGTGGCATGAACTGGCAATTTCTTCAGTCATCGGGGTTGGTCAAGGCTTCGCTTCACGGCTTGATGTAGGCTCTGATCATCAACTACACGATGTGAACATAGAAATCATGATGTGTACTTTGCCTTTTTTGTATCTTTTCTACCTTCCTTCTTTGGACCCATGTAAAGCCCTATTTCCCACAATATTGGACATTTACCATGTGAATTATCTAGTATATGAATGAAAAACAATGGAAAAGTGATAGAAAATATATATATATAACATTTAGTCTTATCAAATTTCCCCACACTTTATTCATTACTTGTCCTCAGGAAAAATATCTCAACAAAGATTTCAAAAAGGATAATCAATTTGTATAGAAATAAATATACATTAAGTCCAAGAAATTAAATTAAGTGTAAGCAGAAATGTGGTCAAGTTCCAATTTTAATCTTACCTAGTAAATTAGTCATGCCTAATAGTTCAGATTTTGAAAACAAATTATAATCTTTTAATTATAATATGTTAACTGTTCCTTATGCTATATGCCCAGTGGTAATTTACTTCACCATGTTTTTATCTCATCACTAAGGGTAAAATGGAAGGAAGGTATGATCATACCCTGATTCCATGTTCCTAACCGTAGGCTTGAACTGGTTCTATTATCTCCAATGTGTAAAGACAAGTATAAAAATAATCTTGAAGACTTTTAGCAACAAGGTTATAATGACTCTGAGGCAGTGGGTAGGTAGGTAAAATTTAAAAATTAGGCTCAAAAGGAGGGTAATATCTAAATTAAAATATTGATGCAAAAAGATAAGTGTGACAATATCCCTCTATATGTGGAGTCATGTCCATATTCTATTATCTTAGGTTTGATCCATAAGCATATCAAGTAAGAAGGTAAAGATATTATTCTGTTCCTTTCTTTTTTCTTTATCATTTTTAGTTTTCAAATGTTATGCCTAGGATAGAACTCACCTCCATCAGCTAACCACATATGATCCTTCGAGGGATTCATTGGTTTAGAAAATGGTGATTTTTGACCCTCCTACTACACAACCCAAACCAATTTTTTTCTTTTCTTTTAAATTTTTCAAAGGAACAAAATACGAATGAGATACAAAAAAAGGAATATGGATCACAACATGGTAGTCAGGTGAGCATACCGTACATCTCTGAAAGTGAAATCATTTCATGCTATCTGAATTCCTCCCCCACAATTGTTCAAAAATAATCTCCAAGCATTATACAAGGATCAGCATAGGAAGGGAAATAAGATTGTTATTGGTCTTCTTCTAATAGGTCATTCATTGAAATTATGGGCTAAATTAAGGATATATACCTGGTGGGTCTCTGGTAAAATTTATATAAAATGTTGTGTCAATCATTTTAAAATTACACTTGTTTATTAATTTATTTGATTAGATCTCATTTCAAGTTCCAGTAGGTTTACATGTCACAAGTATCTTTGAAGAAATATTCTTAGAAATGAAAATTATATTGAAGGATTATAATCCTCTCATGGATGAGAATAAAATAAAAACTGGTAATTAAAAAGGGAATAAATCCTAAGTAGTGAGTAAATTAATCATCATTCCAAATATTTTAAATTTTAATTAAACTTTTTAACTTAGAAATCATTGTAAAATTCTAAGCAGGGGTGAAACATTTTTATTAAAATATTTCTTTTTAACTTTATCTTTAATTTACATGGGCATAATGGTTTTAAATTTTTAACATGCTTAGAAATTTGAAAAATGTCTCCTCGAATAGTGACAATAGGAAAAAATTGAAGTGTATCTCAGTGAAAATATGAGAAAGACCCCCCCCCCACTTAAAAGGAGACAGTGTCCCCACTATCTAATAAATAATGGTTGGGAGTAGTGTGGTAGTGATTATTTTGATAATTGAATTAACATGCATGTGATGACAGAATTTCAAAAGAAGGAATCGAGATCTCCCTGAGATTAAGTGGTATTCAATGGGGGTGTTTGAGTTGTCTTAACATTGCAGTTATGATGAACCTACAAAATATGCTAGTAGAAAAATCTAGCACTATAGAACAAATGTTAATCTACATGTTTAAACATTTGAATAGCAGAAAAATAGGAAAGTGTAAAAAAGATGGAATAATGGTAACCATTTTATTTATTAAATGAATGTTTGTACAAAGTACTGAAATTAATCACTGAAAATCCATGATTCAAACAAAACTAAAGAACAACTATTTGTTGCCTCCCATAAAGCACAAACTTATCATCATCAGCCAGACGGGTGGACCAAAAATTCAAAGAGTGGGACCACCAGCTTAGTTGTTCCTTTTCTGCTTGCAGATACTATTCGCTCTATCCTCAAGTCAACATGGTCACTTCATTGGATTCCCAACTTTAAGTTTATCTTGATAGAATATTAAATGTGGTAGAAATGGAATAATTTGTGGGGGTTGTTGTTGCTATGGGTGGATTTCCAATGGTAAAACCTGAAGTCGATTGACGATGTTAGCGACACGTTGGTTTACTCATTTCAGAAGAACGAACGGAGGAATGGGTCTGTCAATAACATCAGATGACTTAGAGGAGCAATAAATATATAAGGAATAAGGAAAAAAAGAATCAAAAGTAAACATACATGAAAATGGAAAAATAAGTCAAAAAAATTTATATAAATATCCCAATGTAGTACAAAAGAATGAAAACTAATCCCACTCCTACAAAAAGTGTCCCCAAAACCAAAAACTATGAAAATTCAAATCAGTGATCTGGGACAAAAATATCCTCCATGGTCAAACTAGCATTAAAATATGGAACAAAATGGGCAACTGAATCACCATCGGTAGTAGAAACAGTGGTAGGTGGGACTGAGGCAGATGGTGGCATGGTGGAGGTGGTAAGCTAGGATGGGTTGGGTGGTGGGGAGTCCATGATTCATATATTTTCTATGTGTCTGGTAGTTGGATCAATGAAAGTGATTTCGGGAGTGGGCTTAGTGGCTGGTCCCTTGCCCTCTAGGGCCTACATATCCAGGAAATCCTGTTGAGTAGTAGGGTTTGTGATGTTGGGAGGCAGGTTAGAGGGAAGAGAGGGTGAGAGAAAAGGGAGGATAAGGAAGGTCTAGTAGTTGTGGGTGGTGGAGGGGTGAATGAGGAAGGCACAATGAAGGGAAGTTGGATGTGGGAAGCAAGATGGCACTGATTCTTTAGGATGCACTGGAGTAGTACCCATAGGTCAAAAAGAGTGGGATGGGTAGGTGAAGGTTGGGTTGATGGTGTGGTTGTCAGGGATTCCATTGGATGCTCCTGCAGATCAGCCTCTCAAGGTGCATCTGGCAGGGGTACAGGCTCTAGTACTCTAGGCACCCAAAAATAGATATCTCCCTCCCTCACCAGCATCCTCATATTGTGAAAAATCACAAGATCAATCATATTGACTAAGCCTATTGAGGTGAGAGGCTGTGAAGTGTAAAAAACATGGAGGTATCTAGCCAACCTAGTGATGAATGATCCGTCCATATGTGTACCACACCTCCTCTGTTCCACTACTCTGTATTAGGAGGCGAACTAGGCAGCCATGCTAGTGGGAGGTCTACCCATGGAAATAGAGAGGATAAGAAAGTCAAGATGGATGATGATTCCATGGGTCTTTCCTCACACGAACCACCTCTTTTACATGGCCCAGTGTAGAATACAAAAAGCTGGAGTCCTCAGCTAGGTGGACTTTGCCAGCCTGGGGTCATGGTAGGACCACGGGTCACGAGTGACGAGATGCCAAAGGTTTGGCACATTCTCCCATGATATCCTCTACTACAAGGTAGGATGGATGTCTAAGATCATGCACTCCTAGGCATAGATACCAATTCTTAAACCAAACTAGCCCATGGTGAGATAGTGTGGCCTTCTGACTAGCCTGATGTGAAGGGCATTCACCGAAATGTCAAAGGTGGCCAGGAATTCCAACAACAACTCCCTGTACATCTCCTCACTGATTTCAATGATTCTGTCGATGTGCAGAAACTCCAATAAGATGAGGACGATGTCTGCGACATTCATCCTTACAAGCATGACCATATCTAGCATATTTATAGTCTTCATGGGATTTTCCTAGAGCTGAAAGAGATTACCCAGTGTTTTTTGATTGCAAAGTAGAGAACTAGGTGTAAATGAAGGTTATCATCCATATATAGGGAGTATCTCATATCCTGTGAGATGGAGAGAGTGAGTGGGCTCTTGGAAACATGATGTTGGATCATGGATGAAGAAGATGAAGATGTAGAGGTGGAACTCGATGATGATGGAGAACATTTGGGTTGCAACCTCTTGGTGTGCACCATGGGTAGGAAGAGGAGAAATTGGCATGCTGGTATAAGGGTTTGAGGGTTTAGTTAAGGAAGACGCGAGGAACAGAGGAAGTGGTTCACATCATTTGGATAGGAGGGGATGTTTCGTGTGCAGGAGGGAGCATTTAAGGCATAGGAGTTTGGGTTTGAAACGGGGGGTCGCGGGTTGTGACCCTTTGGTTTATTTTAAAAACAGACCTGCTCCAGGTCATGATGTGTACCTTAAGGTCACATTGTGAACCTTTAGAAAAATCACGTTTCAGAGTAAAAAAGGGTCACACTATGAATTCTGGGTTTACAACATGTACTTCAATGGTTACCTATGGTTTTGACTCATTTCTTTCCCTACCTAATTATTCAAACAAAAAAGAAGACTCTCAAAAAAGATGTGTCATATTCTAAATTAACTAACTCCTAACATGGCTTACCTCCCAGTCATCGCTTCATTTATAGACGAGATCTTGACTCACTTAAGGTTCATTTAATGGTATAGTTATCAAAGAATGGTTCATGAAAGATCCTCAATCTGTGTGGAAAATACTGTTCAAGGAGGATTCCCCTAGAAATGAGTTTTTAAGGTACTGGGTTGAATGATGGATAAAGTAGCAACCTCTCTAGTGAGTGGTACAATAAAGTTGACTTCCTTGAAGTCACATACTCCTTTTTCTATAATAGATTCATCACATTCCTCCTTCTTAGCCAAGGATTCTTCATCATTCCGGGTAAGAGATGTGACATTACATTCCTTATTGTCATTTGAGGGTTGCAAAGCTCTAATCAGGTTGAACACAACTTGTTCTTCTCCCACTCTAAATATGAGACTTCCTTGATTCACATCAATCAGTGCCTTTCCTATTGGTAAGAATGATATTTTAAGTATAATGGGCACGTCACGTTCTTATTCCATGTCCAATAATAGGAAATCAGCTGGGAAAATGACCTTTCTGACTTTTATTATAATGTATTCCAGGATGCCTTGGGGGTACTTGACAGAGTGATTAGGTGATTGCAAATCTACTCTTGTTTCCTTGAGCACTTTGAGTCATAGATTATGAAATTACTCATTGGATTGTGGTTAATTATTTCTCTAAGATCATAGAGTGCTCTGATAAATTTGAACGTGTATATCTCATAGGGGATTGAGAAGCTACCAGGGCCCCTCATATTTAGTGAAATTTTATGTTGTACCACAGTAGATCATTTTTCATGTAGGGATATGAATCCTAGGTCTTATATTTTTCTTTTTTTGAAAATATGTCCTTTAGGAACTTGGCATAAATGGGAATCTGGGAAATATATTTAGTAAATAAGATGTTGATATGTAATTGTTTGAACATATCTTGGAAATTATTGTATTGGGACTCATGCATAATTTGTCTCACTCTCTCTGGATAGGGAAGAGGTGTCTGGTATGGAGATGGGGAAACATACAATGGTTCCTTTTATTTCTTAGGAATTTGTTCCTTATCACCTGGTACTTCTTCATGATATAAGGTGGGATTGAATTTTTCATCAGGTACCAGTTGTTTTCTCGACTCTTCTTCTTGAGGCCATGCTTATTTGTGTTTTTGTAAGTCTATAATATTTTTACTCCTCAGCACTACTTCCTTAGATTCCTCTTGTGGGAATGTATTAGTGTTACAAGGTAGAGTACCTAGTAATTTATCAGATAAGTTCTTTGAGATTCGACCCATTTTCACTTTAAGTTTCCTTAGAGATGCTCTCTATTTTTTCATATTTCTATCATGGGTTGTCATTCTTTGATAAGAAGTTTCTCACATATGATTCCAGGAGGCTTTACAAATTTCTTTGTATAGGTGATTGTTGTGGTCTTGTCTTAGGTGGCTGAAACTGTTGTGCTTTTGGAGGGAATGGTTTTTGTTGATCTTGTGGTCTCAATACAAGGTTTGTCAGAGGGTATCCTGGTGGTAATTGAGCTTTGAATTGTTTTTTTCCTCATCTCAGTTGAAAATAACCATGATTTCTCTAAGGCTATTGTTGAGAAGGCCTCCTCTAATAATACCATTCCTGATGAAATGGCTAGTTTAGTTGATTGTAATTGATATAATTACAATCTTGTTGTGGTTCTTCATATCCAGCATTGTAGTCTTGATATAGATGTGGGCCACTTCACTTATCACATGATTTCAATTCCATTACAAGAGTTGGGGGGGTTGATTAGTTGGTATATGAAATGATTCTAACTTTCTAGTGAGTGATTGACCTTATGGTAACATCAATTTGGTGGATTCCACATTGTGGGGGTCCACAATCACTCTTCCACAGACATGAATTATGAGCGACTTCATCTAGAATGGCTCTTTCGGCGTTGGGAGTCTTGAAAATTAGACCACCATTAGTGGATGCTTGGACAACATTTTGTGTCATTGGCTAGAGTCCTTGATATAAAGTTTGGAGTTGTATCCACATATCTAGTCCTTGATGTGGACACTTCCTCATTAATTCTTCAAAGATATCCCAAGCTTCCCAAGAATATTCTCTATCAATATGGATTAAATTTTGAATTTCCATTCAGATCTTCCAGGTCCGAATGGGTGGGAAGTACTTGTCTAGAAATTTCTTGGCCAGTTCATCCCAAGTTGTAATTGACTATGGATATTGACTCTTTAGCTTGTCCTTTTATCTATCTTGTAAGGATAATGGGAAGACATGGAGTCTTATTGAATCAAATGAAACTCCATGGTATTGAATGTTATCGCATACCTCCTGGAAGTTGGAAATATGTTCATGTGGATCTTCACTCTCAAGACCTCTAAATTGCCCCATGTTCTGGATCATACAAATGAGTCCATGTTTTATCTCAAATGTGTGGGCTCGTATAGGGGGAAAAATACTATGAGTTTCATCATGGATTTATTGCAGGCCATATTCCTTGACCTTTTTCTCCTAGTTCATTATCAGTTTCTCTATCGGGATGATTTGATGGTTGGGGTTTAGCGGGGTAGGTCCCATAGGGTGGTTGAATTGATTTTCCATTACTGACCGATGAAGAGAAGAGAGATCTATTTTGATATCGAGATCTTAGGCGAAAAGAGATTGTTCTTCCAAAGTCCTTGAATGAGTTAAGGGACCTTAGTAATTGCATAGGGTGAATGAAAAAAATGAAAAGAAGAAAGGACTTCTAGAAACAAAGGAAAATCGTTGAGGGAAAGTTAATCCTAGATCTATACAAAAGTACTATTCATGAAGAAATAGTGTTGCCTCCATTGAAATGGATCCAAAATTTGATCGACCTCTCAAGTGCGTCATGAATTCCTTAGGTAATGAGTCAAATTAGAAATTTATATGTGTCCCAATCTTTACTAACTACAAGGGAATAGTATGGTAGAAGACCAGGGTTGATCCCATGTGGAGGGTGTTGTTCTTATGAGGAAAAGAAATCTGATCTTGAATCCTTTGTAGGAGTCCTTACTAGCTTGACTAAAGTTTGTGTCGTGTCTAACTAATTTTGGGTTTGACTTTAAGTGATTAAATAGGGGTCGGGATCAAGTCTGAGTATCTATATAAAGGTGATCCTAGTTCTAATCTTGGTAAGGTCCTAAGTGCTTAGTCTGTGAAGCAAGGGTTAGTCTCTAGTCATCCTTGGTCTAGTCTTCTAGTTATACATAGGATGCAACTATTCCATGGTTATGAGACTAGATATAGTCCTAGATTCATTATGTTCAGCTTCTTTTGTAGAAAATTTCCTTATCTAATATTTGTAGTCATAGTTTACTTCAATTAGGATAGTTTCGTTTGCTTGAATGTCTAATGGTTATGGTACAAATTCATAAATGGGGTTTGACTGTTGGTTTATATCCTAATTACTAATCCATTTTGGTTTTCCATGTTTCGAACAAGAGGTCTAATTAAGTGTGTAGATACATTAAATCTTGATCTCTACCCCGATGTGTTTACCTACACATGGTGGTAATTAAAGCAATAAAGGGGGTGAATGAAATCATAACTATGCTAATGGGATTGAATAAATATGTGAATAACATGGAAGAAAATATTAAATAAAACCTTACTTGAAAGGAACGAGATGGAAATGAGTCAATTCGGGAACTGAAGCCGTTTAAGAAAAGTAATCCACAACTCTTTGATTAAAAATGTAAAAGAATTACAAATAACAAAGGTTTTTAGATAGGGAAAAGAGAAGGGAATTTTGAAGGGAGTCTAAAATTGAGAGAGGGATGATCCCAGAATTTTTAAATGTGCTATGGAGATTCTCCTTATATAGGCGAAAATGGATAGGATGTGTACTTAATTGTCATGTCTTGAACCCTTAATCCGAGTTATTTCAACTAGGATTTCTAGTGTGGCATGTGGATATTCTACGGATTAATGAAGTTTGACCGTGGTCACGTTGTGTATAGGTGGTTCACGATGTGTACCCCATGGCCAGCTGTCGTTTCACATTTAATACTCACAGCTTTCTTGGATTTTGGTTTGACTTGAGTCACGACGTGTATGGGGGATTCACAACGTGAACTAGAAATTTCTTCAATCATCGTTGTTGGTCAGGATTGGCTTCACTGCTTGATGCAGAATATGATCATCAAGTATACGACGTGAACTTGGCCATCATGATGCGTACTTGGCCATTTTTGTATATTTTCTACCTATCTTAATTGGATCCTTGTGAAGCCCTATTTCCTGTAATATTGGATATATTCCACGTTAGTTATCCAGTATATGAATGGAAAACAATAGAAAAGTGACAAAAAATATATATAACATTTAGACTTATCAATTGAAAATCCAATACATAATAAAATTAAGGAGGAGATGATCCCATGATCTATAGTGAACTTTGGAAACCTTTATAAAGATAAATTACAACATCTATAATCAAATAATCCCCTCAACTCTTATTGTCTCATCATTCCTCACATCCACAACTTTCTATATATGATGAGTGATGAGAAAGGAAATAAGTAAAGGGGTAGAACTCACCATTTTTCACAAACACCTGATCCCCTATGATGAGGACCAAAGTCTAAAAAATAAGGGTTGGAATGTTATCTTAAAATCCACTTTAATTCACCCAATAGTTGAGAGAGTAAAAAAATAATGATTGTTTTTGAAGAAGTTTACAAATCCATAAAAAAATTAAAATTTTAGGACATAGGACTACCACCTACACCATAATTAATAGGTTTTTTATGGAAAAATATATTTAAATTCAAGAGGATACACCATAATGGACTCTAACAATAAAGAAAAAAGTATCACTTATATCCTATAATTTTGGGGTAAGGGTATGGTACAAACTATACACCATACTACAGTTACCACTAATTCGAGATAGACATCGAAATTGGACACATCAAGATCCAAAATTTAACTATAAGGGCCATTAAAAAATACCATTCCCTATAGTCCTACCCTAATAGCAAGGAAACTAGGAAACCCAATGCTATATTATTGGGGTCCTAAAATGAACTAAACCACTAAAACTCTTCATTATAAGCCTCTACACCACAATAAATTGACTACTTTGTAAGGGTAATTAATACACCACAACCTATATCTCCATGCTTCAACCTCATCCTCAAGCTGATATTTTAGCTCAAAACACCATTTTCCATCCTCAAGACTCATCATGATGCCTCCATCACCCAATGATATACAAAGTAATATGATGGAATATCTGATCCATTACCTTAGATACCTATCAAATTATTCATGCTCATGATAATCAATAAAAAACCCAAAAAGGAGGGAATTTTGGGAAAGTATAAAAAACACCACATAAAATACCTCTCAAAAATCCTACTATATACAAAACATGACCAGAACAAAAATATAACAAACAACTTTAAACAAGAGACACCAATACCCTATCCCACACTATTCTGGAAGATACCTATCAAATGGGAATGATGCCACAAACTAAGAACATCTAACTAGAGGAATAACATAATCTCATGAACAAGAAATAGTTTAGGTATTAAAATATCAAGGAAAACCAAAATACAAAAAGAATTTGGGATACTAAACACATATTAGTGTCTATCATTAGTAAGTGTTCTCCTCTAAACCACAATAGCCTCAAACAATCCCTAAATATATACATCTAAAATGAGGATGAATTCACACACACACACTCAATAAGGTATGAGCCACAATTATTCCATTAGTAATGACACCTATAATCCAGACAAACATGAAATATTCCTCTCAAATAAGAAAATACCACTGAAGGATGTCAAGAATAACACCCTTCACTTTGGAACGTGACCAACTCCTCCTCATCTATTAATTTTTTTAGAAAATAATGCAGTGAGGCTTTGAATTATTAAAAAAGGGTTACAAAATTCAGAAGGACGAAAATTTACATTTATCCCATTGAAGTATATTCATCAGCTCACCAGGTATTCTGGTGTAGTGAGTATAATTCCCTTCAGAGGCTCCAATTTTAGCAATCCGATTAGAAATTTGATTTTTCTCACGATAGATGTGTGTGATGATAAAGTTCTTATATGTAAGGTTACTCAGGCAGTTGTTCCATTGGGTTGTAAGCCTCGAATCAAGAAGAATCTAGCCCATCTAAACAGCTTGCACAATAGTCATTAAATCACTTTCAGACAAGAATGAGTCCCAGTTTTGTTGTCGAGAAATGCCAATCCCTTTGATGAGACCTTGAATCTCTGTCTCAAGTGTCGTGGAATGTCCACAAGTACCCTGTTCCCCCTCTAAAAATTCTCCATTGTGATCTTGGAATAAAATTCCATAGCCCGCAGGTCCCATATTTCCCTTTGAGACATCTTCTGTGTTTCATATAACCCAACCTGAAAATGGAGGAGCCCAAAACACTTCAATGGTTCTAAGAAGTTTTAGAAAATCACCAAGAATATAGATCCTTAAAGAGAAAACTAGGTCTTTCACCGAATTGTTACAGCATTCAAAATGTAGATTATTGGCACTTTGAATCACATGCATGATGGTGGAGAGTGCAGTATTGCGATTGGGGACAGCTTCATCATGTGTTATTTTGTTTCGGTAAGTCCAGATTATGTGTGTTACCTCTGCACAGGTGACCAAGAAGAGAGCACACGCCTACTTGGAGGGCAGTATAGCAGTCAAATCCAGCAAGAACTGAGTGATTTCAGTATTTTGAGGATATTGGATATCAAATAGCTCAAAAACATAAATCCAAAGAGATGCAGAAGTGTTTCATGAGAGAAAAAGATGATTAAAATATTCCCAATTCTATTTGAAAAGGTAACATCTAGAGAAGATATTGATACCAACACCTTTCAGATTCGCCTCAACTGGGAGCGTGCTGAGATGAAGTCTCCAGAGCAATGAAAAACGTGTAGGCATCAACCATTTTTTATTAAAGGCCTCAATAGTTGTGCTATCTCCATGAATCAAGTTATTATAGTATCCATTAGAATCTAGGATCCCATTTATACTTGGTTCCCACAGAAGCATATCATTACCATGAAGGAAGTCATAAGTATCGTTCCTAGAATCAATATGATAGAGGAGATTATTTCCATGCTCAAGCTGATTTTTAATGGAGGATCCATAATCAGTATTTGGATCTGTGATGCCAACACTATTAAGGAGTGTATACCATGTCCAGTTATGTTTATAGAAACTAAGAGAGGATTGAGCACTGACTATCTAGTGGGATTGACTTTTAATATACTGGAAGAGTTTTTTCAGACCTGGACAATTTGATGATTGAATGTAGCTCATGTTCTCCTCAATAAGCCTCTTGAGGAGCTTGGATCTGAGGAATTACAAGGACTATGACCAGTCATTAATCAGCCTCTATATGAGTTATGCTTGAAAAGAATTATTGAATAAGTACATATTCTTGACTTCAATCCCTCCCTTAGCATATGACATACAACATCACTTCCAAGGAGTAGAAATTACCCTTTATTCCATAATACTACCACTCCACACAAAGTTTCTCATCAAGGTGTTTAAAGTTTTAATCAGCAATGCAGTCCAGGAGTAAACAACAAAGGAGTAGACCAGTTTTTAGGTTGCCACATATTTAACTAAGCAAATTCTGCCCACCATTGAAAGATATTTTCCTTTCCAGGGGGAGAGGGTTCTTCTAACCTGGCTCACAACTTCCACAAAGTGAGAGGTCTTAGGTCTTACAAAGAGCATGGGGACCCCTAGGTATGTAAAGGGGAGAGACCCTTCATGAATTAGTAGATCAAATATCATGCAGGATTTCCTCAAACATGGCTTAAAAATATTCACCCTTTAAAAACAAACCATTATATCATATAAAATTATTTTGAAATAAAATAATTATTAAGGATTTTTAAAAAAATATAATCATTGTAACTTTCATGTTCCATTCAACACAACACCTTTAGAATATGTTCAAAATTCACCATCAATTTCAGTGAAAGGACTGGACTCACCCAAAACATCTCATTAACTAATTGTATACTAAGGATTAGAAACATGATGAATCTTGGGGAGGTTATAACAATGATACCACAAAACATTAAATTATAAAATCATTATATCATTAATCAATGGACACCTCAAGTTTCTCAACCATGGGATTGAAAGATAACACTGGCACCCGAGGAACACCTCACTCTCATTATCTGTGAACCTTGAGTTTTTAATGTCATGAAATTCATGTAAATATTATTCTATCTGATCTCTGATTCATCTGTCACCTCCTACCAGGTATTTAGTTAAATAGGAGTGACAAAAAACTAAATCCATGGTCTCGAGTTTGACTCAAAGAGTTATGCATGATCTCTCTAATCAGAATGGTAATGAAGAAACCAACAAACCAAATATATAAATGGTTCCCAAATACACACATGCTCTCAATCCCCTATTAAAACAATCATAGTATTCTAACCATCACATTATAACAATCATAAACCAACCACCACAAACCTACCCTCAATGTAACCCACACCAACCAACTACATCCCCACAACCAAAAACCTTCCACATTTGATATAGTTATACTAGTCACCACACAATCCACCAAAATATCTACAAAAACAAATTGATAACATCAAGAACACCAGTAATACATAAGAGTATATTTCAACTTCAACCACTTCCTAAATTTCTATTTACATAGGAATTAAGTATTATTTTATTATCTATTTATATGCGCCTTCATGGAATTTATATATTTTCACACAATTTTTTATTTACCATATTAAATTTATTATCCTTTTATAAAATATGGTTTCAAATAACCAATCACAAAAAGAGCATAAAATTCCTAGAAGAGAAAAGATACACATCACAATAGCTTTAAATCGTGAAAGAGAGATAAAGTGAAAATAAGAAGGAAATTTGTAAACTCATTTGAATTTATCTGTCACCTTCATTTAAATTTTATTTGAATTGTTATCAAAATTAATTATCTCTTATCATCCACCCATAGAGACAAAATAATTCCAATTTCACATATACAAATAAATAAATTAGATAACTCAGATCCTATTTCCACAACCAACATATTGATGGTTATCTAATGATATATCATTAAACTAGGATATAATTAGGTTAACATAGAAATAAAAATAACATAAACATCACATAGAACAATAAAATTGCATTGGAAACACATCAACTCTAATTTTCCCAAATAGATCACATACACAACATCCCACTTGACCACATCACCATTCCATATTAATAAAAACATCATCCAACTTTAAAAAAATATCCCACATTCCCAAACACCAACCAAAGAGAAAAAATTAAATATACAACACCCATCACCAATTTATTCACCACACAATTATAAAAAAACCATCTTATTTCTATATAACCAATTATACCATTCAAATTTCACTTTCATGAAAACACATTCATCACTTGAACCACACAACCAACCATTCACCACTACCACATCAATAATAAAAACTCCTCATACCCACAAAGACAACCAACCAAAACCCCACTTCCCATAGATCCCAACATCGAGACCAACCACAATGACTCTCACACAAGGTTTCATATATACCAGCATAGTTAAACAACAAACCATGAAAATTACCAATTAAAAAACATAATATTCAATTAAACATGATTATTTTTTTAGGAGTTATGTGTTCCCTAGAGAAAATCATTAATAAATTAGATATTTCTAAAAAAATATTTATCAAATTTAAATGGTTAACATTTAATGAAGGTAGCCCAAAAATCCAATAATAGAAATTACACACAATAATAGAAGCAAGAAACATCAATAAAAGCAATCACAACACACTAGTTTTAAATAAATATCATATAATTTTCATGTAATAAGTTTAATTATGGGTAATCATCACGTTATCTATCCTTTAGGATATAGGTTTATAGATTAAAAAATAGGTTTTCCACAAAACATATCAATACATAAATGAAATAAATCATCAAATAATATATCTTAAAAACACTCATGTGTCTTAAAGTTATATTTTATATAAAACATTAAACTTTAAAATTCAATAAATTTATCGTGATTCTGAATTGTGAATGTAAATTGTACATGTTTTACCAATACAAAACATACTTAAATGATAAAAAATCATTCTCTAAGTATTCTACAACTAGGTAAACATGCGTTTATTTTATAAATTTTTTGAATTATTTCAAATTAAAAATCAAAACTTCACAGGTTTTACTTTCATGTCCAAATATATATATGATAAAATTAAATGTTAATTAATCATTTTAATACCAATGAAACATGATTATAAGGTACATAAAGGATTTAATTCTTTCCCTTTTTAGTGTTTGCACAACCTATGGAAGTACATACTTGATCTCATATAAAAATTCATGCAAATATCTTTCAAATACAAAAAAGGTTACCGCAATAAGAAAAATATATTTTTACCATTATGCATGCTCATTTATACTTAAACAACTTCACATTTCATGGAATCGTGATTTATTATTTTATATATAACATTTTAGTATTATAAAACTTTTTCAATTCTTTAAAAATAAGATATGATTTTATTTGTGAAAATGTTCTTAGGGTTTCAAAGGGTTATCATTAGGAATGATTTTTATATTATGGTTTATAGATATTATGACCAAAATAATGCCTTGAAATAAATTACGAACATGCAAAGAGAATAATTAATGAGAAATGAAAAATCTTGGAATAAAAACATGAAAAAAATTAAAGCAAATCTATACATAGTTCTTATAAAAAATCTTTTCAACCAACCAATATGGAATATCTTAAGGATAAATTATATCATAAGGGTTCTCAAAGATATAAATTTTACAATACTAGAAACTTTTAGACATTCTTAACT
Organism: Viscum album; assembly: GCA_963277665.1. Classification (NCBI taxonomy): domain Eukaryota; kingdom Viridiplantae; phylum Streptophyta; class Magnoliopsida; order Santalales; family Viscaceae; genus Viscum; species Viscum album. The sequence continues at coordinate 1,762,456,001 of OY728135.1, forward strand.
AACAATTAAATACATCCTGGAGAGGGGTTAACCTATTCTATATTTTAAAAATGATCAAATGTAAAAAGGTTTATGAAAAATAATGTTGTATAAGGCATGGATGCATTATATCAAAATTTCCATAAGGTATTAATTGAATAATATATCCTAGTTAATTATCCTTTAATGTTTTCATTTAAGGCCATTAAATCAACTAAAAACATAAAAAAAAACTTAAAAATTACATATTGGTATCATAATCAAATTGACACACATGAAATCTATAATTAAAGTACCAATTCAGCTAATAAAATAGCATATAAAACTCCCTAATATTTCTACACGGTAATATTTACACTTTCATCTAAACATTTTAATAGGTTGTTAGGCTACTTTCTTCAGATCACATAGGTCCATAAATAAATTTGACCAGGCCAACCTCATTGGTATGAATCATATGGTAGGCTCAAGTTTTATTTTTCCCTTATTGTTCCCATATAATTCTCACTTACTTCTAAATCTATTATCCACCCTAATGGTTAACCAAAATATCTAGTACCATTATTTTTTCACTTATCTCTACTAGAAGCCATCTTATTCATATAAATAATTCGAGAGTGAGATGCATGTCCCATCGCCAATAGGTCTCATATTGAAGACTATCATTGAGGTTATAAAACCCTTATATTAGTGTAATCATGCTCATAGCAATCCTTAGAATAAATAAATTAACCATCGATCAACAATAAGTGATTTATATTTCAAAAAATAAATCCAATAACTTATTTATACCGGTATATTATTATAAAAATTTAGAAAATTACATGTATAAACAAACTATAAGTATGGTGATATCCAAAAATTCATACAAGATATCTAAATAACAACTCCACTCTTTGTCAATTTATCCTACAAACACTTACAAAAATGTGGTGTGGTGATAACTTAGGAATAATCAATACCATCATCCTCCGAAAGAAATATCCATGTTCAATAATAATCTAAGAGTAATAATGAGTGAAAATAAAAAATAAAAATGTTTATAACATAATTGAAAGATTAATAGAAGAAGCATTGAAGAAAAAACAACAATCTTAATCTATTATATATTGTCCTCTCCAATTGCCACGCATTGTGGAACCCAACTGATTCCACTTCCTCAACAACCAAATCCAAAAACCACCCATATATCATCAATCATATCCCCATTCCATATCTATATACCACATCACATTTACACATACCATAAAATGACATCTATAGCAACAATACCTCATCATAAAATCAATTATCACCACTAAATAGATACTCAACAACAATATAACCATCATCACAAGGAATAACTACAAACTAATCCATCACCTATAGGAATTTACACCAATATAACCATTATTTCTTGGAATAACCACCAACTAATCCATAATTGTACGGATTCTCCACCAAATGATCTAGGATTACTTTGAATCGCCATCAACTGAGCCATCATCAATGGGAATTACCACAACTGAGTCACTACATGTCATTATGGTAACATAAACATAAATATAATTATCCCCGTGCCCTACTCCTTCCATTTACTTTCCCCTCCCATAACACACACCTATATCCTTCTCATTATAGTAATTTAACATAAATATATTGTAAATTAAACATGTTCCCTCAGCCTACCATGCATGACCCCCATCATGAAGGTACTCGGTGCAAGATAAGTTCCTTTTTTCTATTTCCAACTCTTCTTTTTTATCGTAATCATTTAATAATCATAGATATAGATGGTATAGAATGTCATAACCCACAAAAATAAATTTGTTTTTAATTAACTTTAATAACATAACCAATTAGGTAAAACTATCTTATATAATTTATAATTAATTTATTTCAATAAATAATTACATTTTTTGGAAATTCATTACTCATTGATGAATCTAAATATGTATTTACATTTGAGATTTATTTCATCACAATAATAAATTGAAAATTCCTTCTACTGGAAATATATTCATTACCCTGAACCTCTAAGATTCATTATAGAAATATATTATCACTAGAATTAATGGTTCCAATTATTTCAAAAAATTTCATTGATCTCCCTGAGATTCATTTGGGATGGAAGGACCCTCCTTGTTCTATACATAATTGAGAGGTTGGAGTAGTAGGATCACTCTCTATTTTTAGAGCATTTTAGTTGAAGATATTTCTATGGGTTGAGAAGATTATCTAGAATTCATTGTGCACGAATATTATAATTTATAGTTCTAAAAGTATCATAACCATATTTAAATAGAGATAAGGTTAAAAAATAATAATTACACAAGGGCCCTTATTAATTTTTTAATCCCTATTGAATCTATTGTATAAATAATAATATAATTATTATTGTTTACATGACATGGACTAAAATCATGGATAAAATAAATATTCTTTCCTTTAAAAAATAATTTAATATATATTTAAATAGTATTAATATACCATTTTCTCATCAGAACGTTAAACTTGGTATACCATCCTCCTCAATATTTATTTTACCTCAAATAATGACTATTTATTTTACTAATAGATATCACTTTAATATTCACCAATAAATAAATAAATATTCATTAAATATTCTCTTGAATAATTGGAAACTTAAGGTATATGATAAAACTAATGTGAATAATTATTAAACCATATAATGGAATAAAATTTACCCAAAAAGTTTAATAATACAAATTAATTGAGGTTTTGGATACGCTTATTATATGATTTTTTAGCCTCTTTCATAATAGAATTTGGTGGAACCACCAAAATGACATAGTTATAATATAGAAAAGCACTAAGGTATCCATAAAAAAATAATTTATTGTCGTAGTGATATAAAACCTCATACAAATTCTCATTGTGTAATTTAATCCCTTTATACAAATATCTCAAAACCATCAATCTCCATGTTGGTGTCATCAACCTCTTTGATCGATGTATATTTCTTTGAATTTATGTAAATGAACTTTCCAGTATAACTCCATGGTAATGGACTTAATTAAGAAATTCAATTTCCATAAAAGGGACTTATATATCAACTTCCATTCAAAAGGTACAAATCCTTTCTTATACTATTTATTAATTTAATATCAATTGTGACCCACAAAAAGTATCCTTCCTCACCACGATCATATTTCATAAAGATTTTTATAAATACATCAATTAACAGACTCATGACATGTAGTAATAAAAATCTTAATGTATTAGTATTTTTTTACACATCTATAGATAGGAAAATCTAATGACACGTATAAATGTGGATTTCTTATCGGTGTATCATGTTTTCATAATAACCTAATTTGAAAATTACCAAGGGAATGAACTCTAAGAAGGTGTCTCAATGTTGTATAAGCCACCACCCCTGATAAAATTTACCATTTGTGTACCATAAAATGATATCAACAAGCTATAGAAATTATTATTTAAGAATACTGTTAAGGAACTTATAGGTTCTCATCATTGATGGGAACTAATATAACCTTTCAATGTAAGAGATACTCCGAGGACATTATCACATGATATTTCACACATAATAACAATCATGATGTGATAATATGTTTATGAAGATTCTAAAAAATTTCATTTAAGCAATCATAAAGTATATAGAATTTGGTTTTAGGGAACTAACTATAACAGACTCCCACTTTCACTAGAGATAATTGTTAAAAACCTTCAGTCAACTATCTTTCAAATGATATTCATGATTTTTACCTGGTAAAGATTTAGTTATGGTTTCCACCACATTTTCCTTTGTGGAAGATTTGATCATAGTTACTTCACCCCTGTATGAAATTTCACTCAAGAGATGATAATTTCAGGGTATATTATTTATCCATTAATGTTACCATGGATCCATTGTGAGATCCACCACTATATTATTTTCTTAAATAATTTTATATGGTGTTTACTTCTAGTCACTGCATCAAGTAAATTCCTTAACATTGTTTATATCCTCTAGCCATTATCCTTGATTTTTAGGTATTTTTTCACCGTCCATGTCTATATTTTTCTTGAATAAACATTTACACCCAATTGATTTTTCATCAACTAGTAGATTGACCAGAATCTAGATATGGTTATAATAGATGGAATCCATATTATAATTCATGGATTATTTTCTTATGAAATGTCTGATCTCTTTACTACCTCCTTAAAGGAAATAAGAACATTATTATCTACCAATAAATAATCACCATCCTCAATTACAAGAAAATGGTATCTTTCTTGTTCTCCAAACTATTTGGTGTTCTAATACATTACATGTATTTTAAGAACAACCTCTTACATGGGGACCTATGGAGACTTTTATTTTATCATATCTTATGTATATTTAGATTCCAATTCATCAAAGTTAATCTCACTCCCATTATATCTTTTTGAGGAAGTTCTCCCTATAAAGAAAAATAGTTTGTACAACAAAGGCTTCCTTCATACTCAAGGGATATGATATATAGTATCCCTTGGTTTCATTAAGATGCCCTATAACGGTACACTTCATGCCTGAAGGTTCTAGTTTTTACCTAATATTAAATTAAAAAATTATTTGAATCCCCATTAATGAGCATATAACAATGAAAATTTATCCCCATACATTACTTCATATGGTATTCTATTTATCTCCACAGTTAGTACTCAATTTCGAATGTGTTTTTCAGAAGGTAATGTGTATCCCCAAAGGATAATGGAAGATCTTTATGAATCATAATTGACCTCATCATGTCATGTAAGTTAAAATTCTTACTTTCACAAACAATGTTCCACTATGGTATATAATGTGTAATGAGTTGAGATAGAATCTCATTCTCCCATAAAAATTCAATAACATCTTGGTTAATATATTCACCACATTGATTAAATCAATACTTCTTTATCTTATTGTTATGTTGGTTCTCTACTTCATTATTTAACTCTTTGAATTTATCAAAGGATTCAAATTTATACCATATTAATTAGATATAAAAATATCTCCTTAAGTCTTAAATAATATTTATATATTAAGAATGACCACCTATTGATTCTACTATAAGAGGTCTCCACACATCTCTTTGTACTAAGTATAGAAACTCTGTAGTCCTTTCGCCCTATCCACCAAAAGGTGGTTTGATCATTTTACCTTGAAAATAGGTATTCCATTTTTTGAGTGGTTTCATCTTAAAAGATTATAAGTTAATATCTTGATATATATTTTTCAAAGTTTTCTCTTTAACATGAACTAGATTGTGATTCAAGAATAAGGTGTGAAATGAGTCATGTGAACTTGATTTTTTATTAATTTTCAGTTTTTTATTCTCATAATTTAATACACAATGAATGTTTTTTAATTGTCATGTAATATAAAAATTCCATTATTTTAAAATTATCAGTCATTATTTCAGGTTTTGAAAATAAAACCGTCTATATATTGGTAAGAAATATAGGCGATGTTCTTGGAAACACTGGGCACATGATAATTTTTCATTAAATGTATGATAAGTCTTGTTGGCAATGTGAGGTGGTAGTCTGCAATGGCTAGAGTATCTATAATCACACTATTGGAAGCCTTTAAATCCACATATTGTAACACCCCATGATTTTATGAAATATTTATTTCAAATTTAATTTATAGATTATGATTCACACAACACTTAGTTTAAATGATATGTGATGTAATATTAAAATATTATTATTTAATATGATAGTTTTTTCTTATGCATTGGATTGGAGGGTATGAATGGAGATAAATAAATTATGAAACATATATAGTTTACACTTGTATAAAATGAGTTCAATGGTTATAAATTCATTAGATATAAAATTAAAAACCATTTTTATGTAAATGAAATGTTTTTATGAAAAAACTCTTTTTATACTAGCAATGTATCTTTATCTTAATAAATTAAATTAATCACTATTAGAGAATTATTTTAATTAAATTCATATATTATATTTTCAATAAATGTTTCAGAATTATTATAATGTTTTATATAGGAATTGGATAAGAATAAATCCATTTTAAGCACAAGAACTTATTTTTTTATGACAAATGGTTTTTATTCCATTTTTTTCAGTTATACTAAAAGTAATTTCTTCCACTTATAGGAATTAAATTGAGAAAAATATATTCCATGTTTGGAATTAGGAGGACCATATTTTGTAAATATATCCCTATTAATTATGGGAATTATGAATAATAGAAATGGTAAAAAAATTTACAATAATGGGAAAATCCGGTTTACCTAGGTTAAAACTAAATATTTAGATTACCTTTTTTCATCCAAATTCATACTGAATAAAGGGACATATATATAGTATTTATTTAATAAATATAAAAATAAATAGTATTAAAAATACTAAAAGTAATATAATTTGAGTGAGCTATTGTGTTCAATGAAGTTTACCGATGAATATAACATATTAGTATTTTTTCTAAAGGAATATATTTTAATTACATCCTTTTTAGCTTTATTTAAATTCAAATTAAATGAATAGTGTAAATAATGAAATCAATGATATTTTATGAAAATAATATTTTATTAAATTTCATACAATATTGAATGTGTACTAGGTGAAAAATACATGGTCCAAAATTTCATCTAATAACTGTTTATTAGCCAATTTTCACTTCATAAGTAAAATTATAACCACTTAAGTGTAAAAAATACATTACTATAGTTAATGTTAAATTATGTTAACTAAGGGGTCAAGAAAAAAAGATAATTTTTAACACACCACATAAACATATCAAAATTTTATTGGTTGATGGAATTTCAAAAAAATATAATACTATCTTTGAGTCATTGTAAATTTTTAATAATTTGGTAGGAGAATTAATTTATTATGATTTATTATTTTATGAAATTCCAATAGTTCCAATCCCCTCACTTATAAAAGGGAGCCCCTATTTTCTCTTCTTTACCCCACATTGATCGTCATATCTCAACGAAAACCTCCCAAATTATTATTTTTTAAATAATTGTCTACATTATAGATGTTTTGGTCCTCCCAAAATACCAAAAATAGTATCATTGAGAAGATATCTAAATGAGTTCTTTCAAAGAAGAGGTAATCACCTTAACCGATCACTTTCACTTTTACTTCTTCTTTTAACTCCTCTACATTTATGGTATTTGTCATAAAATATTATATTAAATATCATAAATATAATTAAATTATTTTATGATTATGAAATCACAAATATCAACCCTTTTCTAATCACATGGGAAGTGAAAGTACGGTTCGTGTATACATCCAACTTACAGTATCAATAGAGAGATAAAAGTCATTTTCCATCACCATATTTTATGGATGTCTATTAAGAAGATTTTATTGTTTATATATGATATTTTCAAAATAATTATGATTATGGAATGATAATATCATAAATACCCCCTTATCTTCCAATTTTTTGGAATATTATAACTCTTCTCGGGCCTCTGTGTGGACTACCACCTACAGAAAGTTATGTTATTCATTTTTCATTTCTATTTACATGAATGGTAATAAGGATGAATATAATGATTATATTCGATTAATAAGAAATAATAATGATTCTATATAATTTAAAGATTACTTACCCTTCTCTCCTTCCATCCTTTGAAAAGTGAAAATATCATTCATGCATACATATGACTTGCCATCACCCTGAACGATGTAATCCATTTTTCTATCACTATATTTTATGGATGATTATAAATATTAATATAATGAATATATAGGATATTATAATTTTTTAAATTGATTTATAATATAATTATAATAAATTTAAATTTATTTTATAAGAGGCTAAATCACTTTCAAATAAAGTCAAACTCGAGGTAAGAGCTTTACGTCACAATATAACTATTTATCAAAAAAAAAATATGATCATAATTATGATGATGTAATTTCCAGATATAACACTCAATAATATCATTAATTTTTCTTATATTATACTTATTTATATAAAATACATTTTTCCTTTAATTTTATTCACATTAATTACTTAAGATATCGAAAAAATATTTTTAAGGAAAAATTAATTTTTTCTCTCTTTAGTCAAAAATCATGTTTCTTCTATGTCCATGTTTTATATAAATGTTTTCAAGAAAAAATTTACTATTATATTATGATCGTTTAAATTCTCATATAAGCATGATTTACACTTTAAAAAATGGTTCAAAACATATATTCTTGTTTTTTTCAAACGAGATACTTCTTAGTTTAATATCAAAGTTGTAAATGGGATGTTTTCTTGTTTACATATATAGAATGAATGAAATTTTCCACCATCATGAAAATTCAATGGTTTGAATAATTTTTAATAAATTTTCAAGGTTATTCTCATTGAAAATGTTTTTCTTAATATTTTAGAAAAAATATATTTATAATAAGTGATTTAAAAATGAAAATGTTACTTTCTTCAAGAAATATTCAAAATATATTTTAACATTATTTTCATATTATAAGACGTAATTTGGTGTTCATTGTGATTTGATGAGGATATAATCCAATGATACCATACAGATTTATTATTTGGATGGATTATGATGATTATGATTTATGTATGATTATATAAAATGTATTTGTTTTCCATGGGTAAAATAATTTATTAATCCAATTTATTTTATATGGGTTATGATATGATTAAATTTTTGTGAAACCCATTTTTTCAAGTGTTATGATATGATGAATGATCTAGGATCTTATGAAACACATATTTATTATTTTCATTATTTTCAAGGTGATCCTAGAATTATATATATCTCCAATTCACAGGGTAAATATCGATATCTCATTAGATAAAGGGGACTAGAAAGGGGAGTAAACCCTTTTTACTAAGGGTATATATCCGCTATGATATCATTGGGAGTAAACTTTGAGTACTATGATTGTTTGGGGAGTGAACCTAATCCACTATTATAGTGTTTTTAATGATCTTTTACTACTAAGGAAGTGATGTTCTATACTTATGTGTATTCCATAAATCTATGTCTTATTCTAATATTATAGTATCATGGCTCATGTTATTTGATTAATTTGTGATTAATTTCTTATGAACATTAAATATTTATGAAATGACTCAAGATTATGTTCTTTTATATGAAGTGTATGGTTTTAAAATGTTATAATCATGTTCTCATACCCTTATTCTCGTGTTATGTTTAAGATGTCATTGTTATCCTCCTTGTTTTCCCTTATTAAGCATCATAGGGAAACATTTCTTATTTTTAATTTCCCCAAGTTATGAATAAAGTGGTTATGTGAGATTTTTCAAAGAGGGGTTATGGTTATCTAGAACTTAGTGGGAGATGATGTCGTTCACTCATAAACCAATTTTTATATATCCATGTTTCAAAAGGAACTATACTTATAAAATTATAGAATATATTTTTGAATTATGTAATGATTATTCATCAAAAAATATGTAGTATATATTTGTGAAAGGTATTGGTCACTATAGTTCGTATGAGAGAAAAGTTTTTTAACCTTTGGAAAATAGGACAATAAAACTTTAGTGAGAACCCTTATGATAATCCTAAGTATTATAGAATACCCTATGTTATGCTAATTAAATGAGGGTGGTTTTACTAGAAATACATCCCAATATGGATAGTATAAGTGTATTTTATTTTTTTATAAATACATCTATGGGTAATAAACCTAAAATGAGTTATTCAAGTAAATATCACCCAAAATTATAGTGCAAAATAAGTATCCCTTATTACATACCTGGTTTGACACTCCTTGGGGATATGATTAGGTTTATTCACATTTTCTTTATGAATCATTATGAAGGATTTGAATAGATGATGATCATATATAACCTAGGTTAAATCTAAGGTGTCATGGATTAAACATAATGATTTTTATAATTTAGAAATCCTATAGTTGATTTTACTTGAGTATTTGGTTTCTCGATATGATTATTATTTCTCAAACTAATATTTTTCATTTTAATTAATGGTTATAACCTAGATGAATCTTGTTAATACTGAATGTGATAGATAATTCAATGATCTTACTCCTAAAACGAAAAATGATATGGGAGATGGAATGAAAAATATTGTTATTATTCTTATACAAGTTTATCAACCTATGAATCATACTCAGTTTCAAAATGAGAAAATGAGGGAACAACATTCGGTTAAGTCATTAATGAGTCATTTTCCACCATCGTTTTTTAGATCTCATAGACCAATAGTTTTTGGGAAATGTGTCAGTTCCATTCAAAAAATATTTTCCATTATTCAGCGTTAAAATCATTAAAAATTAATTTTTGTTTTCTATAATTTGAAAGTATGAGTAAATAAATTGTGGACTCTTATCAATAATACAAGGAAATGGGAAGAAATTGACTCCATGGAGTGGGATGAGTTGAAGAGTCTATTTCTCAAAAACTAATTTCTATATATTCCTCATATAAAAATGGGGAATAAATTCTTTGAGCTAAAATTTTAAGATGGTGAAATTTTTGGTACCTATAAGGAAATTTTTATGAGACTTATGAGATATGATTCGGGTATTATCATCCAACATAATGTTAAGGATCCTAAATTATTTAATTTTCAAAACCTAGGTATCTAAAGGATGGTATCCATAATGTACTTGAGTATATATGTATAAATAATTCGATGTGTTATCAAGGTGGAAATAAATATGGGTGTTATCCATCAATATCAAGGTTTTGATAAGAAAACAAATATTTTATTCCAAGGAAATCATAAAAAAATGTGGAGAAGAATATGGTCAATACATTATGATCAAAGTGTGGAAGGAAACATAAAGGTATTTTTCATAAGATAAATAGTAAATGTTTCATGTATGGAAATGAAGTTCAATGTGAAATTGAATGATGAAGTGATGAGACGAAGTTAGTTAATGATGCAAATAGAGACAAATATGCACATAATACACCATCCACACCCCATTTTTTTAAATTTAAGGATTATGTATAATTTTCTTAATAGTGATCAATTTTTATGGTTAATGATGATAATCAATTTCAACAACCCTCTTATTCCTAGAGAAGAAAGAAAATATCATAAAATCACTATTTATGATGTGGGTAATAATAATGATATGGTGAAAGGTGCACTTACCATCTGCTTTAGGACTAATAAGTTCTTATTTGACATAATATCTACCCATTATTTAATATCTAAATAATTTTCTTAGGGTATCAGAATTCCATTTCAGTTATTATATATTTAATTAGCATTGAAAACACCTAATGGAATAATTATCACATCTCAAGTCTTTGATTATTCTCTAGTTGATGTTTATGGTAATGTACTTCATAAAAATATTTTTATTCCACCTCTTGTTCAATTATTTTTTATTTTAGGCATGGATTGGATTTATCAATATAAATTCGACATTAATTTCCATGTAAGGGAAGTTATATTTTATTTTTCAAATAAACCTATGATATTCTATCAGTGTGAATGTGAATATTTGAGGCAAATAAAATCCAATGAATGGGTCTTTATCCCTATTATAATGGGTTTTTATCTCATATTATTGTTGAGAAAATCAAAATCAATGATATTATTATTATGTGGGAGTTTCATGATTTATTTATGGAAGATTTTCCCACTCATCCACCAAATAGTGAAATTGTGTTCTTAATAAAACTCATCCTGGTGCTACACCTATTTCAAAGACTCTATATAGAATGATCCTAATTGATTTATAGCAACAGATGAAGAAAATCTAGGATAATATTGACAATAAAATTATTGGATGAAGTTTATAGCCTGGGGGTGCACTTATTCTTTTGTTAGGATGAAAGATGTATATCTGACTTTATATTGATTATCGAGAAATTAATGATATCAAAATAAAGAATAAATATCCTCTTCCTTACATTGATTACATTTTGGATCAACTATATAGAACTAAATAATTTTCCAAGATTGATCTTCATTCTTAATATCATTAATTGAGGGTCAATAAGGAGGATATACCAATGTTAACATTCTATACAGTGTAGAAAATTATGAATAAATAGTTATTTCATTTGGTCTTATTAATTCTCATACTATATTAATGGATTTAATGAATAGATTCTTTAATGAATAACTTGATCATTTTATAGTATTATTTATAGACAATATTATTATATATTCAAAGATTAAGAAAAATAATAAATATTACTTGAGGAATGTACTAAAGAACCAATGGAAATAAAATCTATATTCAAAATTTAAAAGGATTGAATTTTTCCTATAAAAAGATTCATTTTGGGATTATATATTCTCAAGTGAGGTTATATAGGTGGATCTATCAAAGGAAAAAAGTTATTGAACATTGGCTCAGACTAACCATTGTGAATGAGATCCAACTTTTTCTTCGGTTAGATGGATATTATCTATGATTTGTGGATAATTTCCCATGATTATTTAATACAGTCACCAAGTTAACTCATAAGGGATCCAAGTTATTTTGGACCGATAAATGTGAGGAAATTTTCAATGAACTAAAGAGAATATTATTCAGTAAACTAGTTATTACATTACCCTATAGGGGAGAAAAATTTGTAATCTATAGTGATTCATCAAAGAAGTTACTGGGATATGTTCTCATGCATAATGAAATGATGATATCTTTTCAATCATGAAAAGTTAAGGTTTATGAAAAAAATTACCCAACTCTTGATTAGAATTTATCTATGGTAATTATTCATTAAAGATATGGCAGAATTGTATTTATGGTGAAATGTGTGATATATATACTAGTCATAAATGTTTAAAGTAGATATTCAGATATAAAGAGTTGAATATTCAATAGAGAAGATGGTTAGAGTTGATTAAGGATTATTATTTTGCAATAAATTACCACCCTTGGCAAAAAAACATGGTGGTTAATGCTTTCAGTTGAAAGGATCATAGTATATTATCCATTATAAGAATCATAAAATATCCAAATTTATGTATTTAAAAATAATGATTCGAGAAATCTGGAAGGAATGGGAGAAATATTATCTTACTAAAATGAGTTTTCAACCATCTATCTATGTAAAAATTCCAGAGCCGTAGAAGTAAAAAGTGGAACTAAAGAACAAGTCTAGGAATATTATGTAATTCAACATTATGATGGAATAATAAGGTTAAATAACCATGTATGGGTATTTTCTTTACTATATGTGAATAATAAGTAATTGGATGAGGCTCATACTTCATCATTCTTTGTTTGTCATGGAAGTACAAGGATATATAGATATATGAAAGAGTATTTCTAGTGGAACCACATGAAGAGAGATATTGTAGATTATATATATTGGTGCTTGGTATGCCAACAAGTTAATGCTGAGATAAAGAAGTCTAAGCGGATTTTTTACTATTAATCATACTAAAATAGAAATAGGAAAACATCACCCTAGATTTTTTAATCAAAATCCCTAAAATGTCTAAATTCAAAAATTCTATTTGGGTTGTATTTGATCACTTTACAAATATAGAACACTTCATTAAAATCAAAAAAGATTTTTCTCTTGATCATCTTTCACAAATATAAATTAAGTAAGTGGTAAGGTTTTATGTAGTACCACATTCTATTATATCATATCGGTATATAAGTTTTACCTTTATGTTCTAGCATAGTCTATAGTAGGCTCGAGATACGATGTTGAGTTTTAGTATGGAATATCATCTGAAGATATGTGTTTATTCAAAGATATCAATTCAAACCCTATAGGATATGTTGATATCTTGTTCTATTTATTTTTATGGTGGTTGGGATCAACACCATCCTTTACTATAGTTTTCTTATAATAATAAATTTCACTTAGGAATTCATATGGATCTTTATGAATCCCTATATGGAAAGAAATATAGAACTCCAATGTGCTAGGATGAAGTTAGATCATGAAAGCTATTGGAACCTGAGATGGATAAGGAAAGGTTAGAGAAAGTTAGATCCATTCAACAACAAATCAAGGTAGCTCAGAGATAATAGGAAAGTTATGATGACAATCATCAATGAGATATAGAGTTAGAAGTTGTTGAGATTTTTTTTCTGTGAATTTATACATGGAATAGGGTAATGATATTTATGAGGAAAGTAAATTTGATCCCTATGTATATTTTCCCTTTTTAGATTCTTAATCGAGTAGGGATGGTAGCTTATCACTTGGTTCTTCCACAGAAACCTCTCTCTATTTCATGATATGTTCCATGTATCTCTCCTGAAGATGTACATACATGATCCTTCACATGTAAAAAACTCATAGGTCATACCACTAGGGAATGATATTTTATACAATGAAAACCCAATAGAAATAATGGATCCTAAAAAATAATGTGCTACAGATCAAGACTACTTACCTGGTTAAAGTTATCTAGATGAATAAAAAATTCAAATAAGTTACATGGGAACTCAAATATGTGATGAAACATAGATATACTCATTGTTTTGTATGAGAGTAAAATAATTTCAAGTGAAAAATCATTTTAAAGGGGGTATAATCACCCTTAGATTTTATGAAATATATTTTTATAAAATTTATTTGATAGATTGTGGTACCTAAAACATCAATTTTAAATGAACTAGAATATACTATTAAAATATTATTATTTAATATTACATCTATTTCCTATATGTTTCATTGGTAGGTATGAATAAGACAAACTAAATTATAAAAAAAATGTATCGTATAAACATGTCTAAAATGAATTTATTCATTATCACCCAATTTTAAAGGAAAATAAAAAACAAGTTAAAGTAAAAGAAATGTTTTAATGAAAATTTTTTATATATATGTGGAATTTATTATCATATTAATAAATGAAATTAATAACTATTTGTGAATGATTTTAATGAAATTTATATATCATATATTAAATCAATGTTTTAACATTCTTCTAATTTTTTTTTCTATTCATTAGATATGAATAAATTTAGTTTTATGTTTAAAAGTGTATTTTTATAAAAAATAGTTTTTCATCTCATTTTTTTTCACTTATTTTCAAATGAATTTATATCACTTATAGAACTTAAATTATAAAAATTGGATTATATATTTGGATTAAGAAGAACTAAATTTGGTAAATAGGTCCCCCTTATTTTTAGGTATTATGAATAATAACCGTGGTAAAAATTATTTCATCAATAAAGGGTAAATCAAGATATCCTAGATTAAAACTAAATATTCATGTTTCCATTTTTCTTCTTAATTCTTGTTGGATAAAGGGACTTTAACCCAATATTTCTTCAATTAATTGAAAATTAAAATAAATTATTTTAAAATATTAAAGGTGATATAATTTAACTGAGTTATAGTATTCCATGAATTTTATAGATGTATATAACATATTAGTGTCGTGTTAAAAGATTATAATCAAATTCCATCCTTTTATTTGTGTCTTTAAATTTAAATTAAATGAATTGTGACAAAATTGAAATTAATGATATTTTATGAAATAATTCATTATTAAATATTTTTATAATCATAAAAATATTAAAAGGGTGTGGTTGAATAAGATATGTATTATAGTGTTATCCCTTATACATTTATCATCCAATTTTCACCTGATAAGTAAAATTATAACCCCTTAATAATGAAAATGAATTACCAGGGTTAAGGTTAAAATGGGTTAACTAAGGGGTTAAAAGAAAAGATAATGTTTAAAAAACCACATAAACTTATCCAAATTTTATTTTTTGATGAGATTTAAAACAAATCCAATATTATATTCGAATATTTTTCTATTTGGAAGCATTTTTATTAATAATGATTTTATTATATTTTATTATTTTATAAAATTCTGAGAGTCCCCACCCCTCACATATAAAAGAGAACCCCTACTTTCTCTTCTTCACACCACTTTGATACTTCTAGATCGAACCCATACTATATTATGTTATAAACATATTTAGCCACATTATATATGTTCTAGTCTTCCTAAAAGACTATCCATGCGATCCTTAATAGAAGATATAAAGGATTTCTTTCAAAGAAGAGATAATCGCCTTAATTAATCACATTGTTTTTTACATATTCATTTAACTCACATAAATATTTGGTACTTATCATAAAATAATAAATTCAACATAATAAATATACATATATTTTATTATTTATATTAAAACACCAATATACACATTTTTTCTCTTCAAATAAGAAGTGAAAGTATCACTGGTGTGTGTGTATGGCATACCATCTCCATGTAGAGATACAATTAATTATCCATCACCATGTTTTATGGACTGGTATTATGATGGTTTTAATATTTATATATTATATTCATGAAATTATTATTATGTTTTAATGATAATAGAGTATCCTCCTTCTTACCTTCCAATCCATTGGAAAATGATAACATCGCCAATGCATACATGTGGACTACCACCATCATGACACTACTGGAAAGGGAGGTTTTCCCAAGGCCTATATACCAATGGTTTTCTTAACCATTGTTGTAGAGTACTTTTACCAACTGTTTAAGGAAACTGTTGGTAAAAGATGGATAAAATCATCTTTTCCCAATGGATTTGAAAACCCATTGCGAAAAGTATACTCTATACCAACGATTTTCTTAAACCATTGGTATACAGAGGTTTAAATCATCATATACCAATGGTTTGTAAAAAACCATTGGTAAAGGATTTCTTTCCCAATGGTTTTTACAAACCGTTGAGAAAGTTTTGCCCCAAATTCACAGAATCTTGGCCTCCCGTGTGACTGTAACACTAAATAGAAGGGAGAATTGGGATTTTCATTCCCCTATGGACGAAATCCTTCCATCTTTAAGATCTATAAGTTCTTCACTTGTAATTTTTATGTGATACTACATCCACTATTTTGGTTTTATGTTTTCATTTGGGTGAAGTGGAGTAGCGGGATTTTGTTTACCCTACTGCGGAAATCCTTCATTCCGGTCCATCTTCAAAATTTCTTAGTTATACACTTCAAATTTGTAGGTGATACTTTCATTTTAATGTTCTACATCTATTGTTTTGGTATTCTGTTTTGATTTGAGTAATTATGACTTTTGTTTTCCATTTGATTTGGGTGTTTGTGTTGGGCTTTGACAGTGAATCAAATTTGATTCAAAATAAATTATCACTAGTGCAGAAAACATTTTTTACATCGGTTATTTTTCATTATTTACGTCGGTTTTTAGGCGACGTTAATAAGGACGACGTTATAAATAACGTTTTTTACGTCGGTTATTTAAAACCCGACGTAACATCCCTAACATCACGATGTTTATCACGTCGGTTCATTAATAACCGACGTGATAAATATGTGCGGGGGGGGGGGTTTATCACGTCGGTTATTTTCTAAACTGACGTGATAAAACGCCTGGGATATCGTTTATCACGTCGGTTATGACATAACCGACGTGATTAACCCTTCCCCAGGCCTATTATCACGTCGGTTTCTTAAATAACCGACGTGATTAAAAGGCCTGGGAAACGTTTTAGCACGTCGGTTATCCAATAACCGACGTGGTAAATCGATTCCCAGGCCTTTTAGCACATCGGTTATATTAAGAACTGACGGGATAAAAGGCCCGGGAACGGTTTATCACGTCGGTTCTCGAAAAAACCGACCTGATAAACCCCTACCGATTTATTTACCACGTCGGTTATAAAATAACCAACGTGAAAGAGATATTTTTTTAAAAAATAATTGCACTGATCTCAACAAAAAGCAACCAGAAACCAAACAACAAAAATAACCATGCCAGCCCTCCCCCAAGCCCCAACTGAACCCCACCCTCATCTATACCCACCTAACAACCTGGCCAGCCCTCCCCCACCACATTGGAGCCCCACCACAACCCTTGGACACCCCCCACCCCTTGGACAACCCACCACCCTCATTTACACCCCCATGACCCCTAGTACAGCCTCAAACACCCATTGGACACCCCTCCCATATCCCGTGGACACCCCCACCCCTTAGACACCCCCCACCCCTTGGACAGCCCCCCACCCTCATTTACACCCCCAAGACCCCTAGTACAGCCTCAAACACCCATTGGACACCCCCCCACACCTTGACAGCCCTCCCAGACCCCTTGGACACCCCCCCTGACCCCTGGACACCCCCCCCCCCCCCCCGAGCCCTTGGACAGCCCCAAACACCCCTTGGACACCCCTCCCATATCCCTTGGACACCCCCACCCCTTGGACACCCCCCACCCCTTGGACAGCCCCCCCCCCCCCACCCTCATTTACACCCAACCGGCCCCTTGGACAGAACTCCCAGACACCTTGGACACCACTCCCATATCCCTTGGACACCCCCCACCCCTTGGACACCCCCCCCCACCCCTTCGACAGCCCCCCACCCTCATTTACACCCCCCGAACACTAGGACAGCCCCAAACACCCCTTGGACACCCCTCCCATATCCCTTGGACACCCCCACCCCTTGGACACCCCCCACCCTCATTTACACCCCCCCCCCGACCCCTAGGACAGCCCCAAACACACCTTGGACACCCCTCCCATATCCCTTGGACACCCCCCAAACACCCACCCACCCCCTTGGAACCTCTCCCCCCATACCAAAATCCAGACCAGAAAAACCATCAACAGTAGACCAAAACAAGAAGTAGAGAAAAATTAAACATTCACTTATATAACATTCAAAACTTACACTGTCAACTTCAAAAAAAAACTAAATCCAACCTAAACGACTACGAAATACACAATTACATTGACAATATTCAAAATTACATTTTACATTACAAACAACTAAAAGTCAATCAAACCTGTAAAATAATTTGACCACTCCACTTGTAAGTGTTTGATATCTTCAGCAGTAAAGGGTTGAGGGTCATCAAAAAGCTACAAAGGAAAAGGATAGTATTCAACGTGTATAATGAATAAATCAAATTGAAATATTATGAGAAAGAGGAAATCTTACCAGGTAAAAACTCAGAACTGTCCCAGTTTTTATTATTTCATACATAAATCTTAACATGTAATATCCACATTCGATGATGCCTTGTTGCTCATGACATTTCTATTTGAATGAGTGTAAATTCAATATATTATTTTTATGTAATAAATCAAAATGTACAAATTATAAATGGATATTTACCTTCGCATGTACATATTTGATCTTGAAATTCCTTTTCTTTGCGCTTTTTCGAAAGTGGAACCATGCCCTGTTAGAAAATAATACGAATGGGGTAAATTTAAAATTCATTATAATATATAAAACTATTGTGAAATTGAAACTTACGTTTCCAATATATTCTTAAAACTTTCTCGCACATCATCATGGAGAGAGAATATACAATAAAGTGTTTTCTCCCTAGGGCAAAAAACCCCTAACATCCAATGATCCCTGATAAAAGGAAATTTAACGTTAGTGGTTTTTTATGTTAAAAGATAATTAACTCTTTGAGATGGATGTGTTTCATACCTCTCACAAAAAGGAATCATCCAACACTGTGTGATTACATTCTTTTCAAATCTATCAGCAATATAAATCATTCTTTGTTCCTCATCCAATGCACATGCTTCAGGGGAAATCAATTGTGGGTCCACGAATCCATATACATCTGTCAGCTCATTCTCTCACAAATTTTATACAGATACCTAATACAAAGCATACATAAGTATACATTTTTAATAAATATAACGCAAGGAAAAGGTGTTAAGACTTACATGATAAAAATTTGCACCACGTTGATGCCCAACTTATCTCCAGTGACAAACTCCATGATATCAGTTTTCATAATCCCCACACTTAGTTCACGTCCACAGACATGAGCTTCCATTTTAAAGTCATAATGATCCGCCAACAAATTTGAATATCTTGACAATTTGTCAAGACTGCTAGTATCTGCATCTGATGTCATAGCTATCTGTCTTTGTTGTTGTCTATACAGTATTTCTTTACCTTTGAAGTATTCCTGTAAAAATAAATTGAAAAATATATTTGTTTTCAAATGATAAAACATTAATAAAAATATAAAATAAAAGATATAACATCCATACCTCTATGGTAATGAGTCGAAGAAGTCTGGATGGCCAAAGTAAAAAATGGCTGATACTATGTCCAACTGTCGTCACCTCATCTGTAGGTAATGGTATCCGAGCTGATCTATCTATAATATCCTGTACAGTGACCCTCTGATTCTCTACCTCTAACTGTTGATGATGAACTGTATCTCCTATATAATATACCATCCCATATGCAACTATATGATGTTGAGGATCATCAACATACATCTCACAATAAGTAGGTAGCTACGGCGGAGGAGGAGGATCAAAAATGGGGTCTGCAGGCTGAGGTGGGGGAGTGGGAACTACTGGGAGAGGTGGAGTGGGAGCTGCACCCTAAAATTGTCTTTGCAAGTCTGCAAACATAAACTGCACTGATGCTCTAATCTTGTCCTCCATTGTCGCATTAATATTATGGACTTCAGCCTCCAAGTATTCTATTTTTTTTATAAACTCCCTCAACGTTAGAATTTGAGGAACGTGGCAACACTTTTCTTACCGATTCACCTGCCGGATATCCTCTTACACGGCCAGGATGTTTGGGCTTTCCCAATGCCACAGATAAAATATCTTCCCTCCCAGATGGTGTAAATGTCCCCTGTGAACTCTGCTCCTCAAGAGAGTCCTATAATAATTAATTGAACATTTCTATAATGATTGGAAATATATGACGAAAATAGTAAACTTAAATAAATAAAATAGATATCTTACAATCCTCTCAACTACGATTCTCGATTCTTCCGAAAGATATTGTCCTTTTTTGCCCTTCCGAGCTCTTTTCCATTTCTCATGTCTAGATGGAGGGGATGGAGGGGCCACCCCTCCAGAGCTTGAAGACTCAGCTCTTAGTTGTTGAAATTTTTCTGTTTTCTGCCATCATTCGTTCTTCCAATAATGCATACCCTCCCCGAGATAAACTATGAGGGTATACATTTTTAGATTGGATCTCTTGATGAGCTTTCCTTGTTTGCTGTAAATTAAGAATAAGTAATCATTAACAAAACAATAATAATATCAATTATATAAGAAAGATTATAAAAGTTTACATTTCCCTTACCAAAAATGATTCTTTTCTTCTACTTTCAAAAAATTGTCTCCATGTGTCTTCATCTATAAAAGGATATATACGACATGGATTCTCACGACTCCTATGACCATAAATGAAATCAGATGAGAGGGTTGATTTGAAATCCCTCCATCTCCTAGCAGCCAACGATAAGCATTTCTTCCTGACTCCTCCAGTGTCAGGAATATCAAATGTCATCTGATAAAAAAGAGGTTAAAAATATTATATATACTAGAAACATTTAAAGAACAGTCAAACAATAGCAAAAGATCTTACCAAAATGGTCTCCCACAGCTGAGATATTATCGGCTTATCCACACTTCTCCAATCATCATAGAGAATGCTTACTTTGCTCTTAGCCTGAGTTGCTACAAAACCCTTAAAATATTTAGCATTTGGACCTCTAGGAAGATCATCATCATCAAACTCCACGACTATCCTCTCCTCCTTCGTACGGGCAAGTGATAATTTTGGTAAACGTGTGCACCCACGCTTACCAACATTTGAACTCTTTTTCGTAATAGGAGCATGTGAATGTTCCTCCCCAAATGTATGACCAATATGCTCATCTCCAGAATCATGTGGCTGATCAACTGATTGATCTGTCATTTTCCTTCAAATCAAAAAAACAAACATTAGTTCACAAATATACAAATTCAAATATTGTAATACTACTTAATCAGAAAATAGAAAAGTGTACTAAATTACATAATAGTAAACATTGGTAATATGGTAAGCATGTTAAACAATGATAAACACGGTAAACACAGGCAAAAGGTTGCCAAGGAGTTGGCCCAAGAAAGCTGAAAAGTGGACACACTGAGTCCACCGGTCAGCCGGTGTGAGCTCACCGGCCAGCCGGAGGACCCAGGCAGTAGACTTGCCCACTGCCTGGTGCCACCGGCCGGCCTCTGGCTCACCACCGGCCGGCCAGTGGACCAGACAGAGAGCCTTCCTCTCTGTCTGGACCACCGGCCGGCCGCTGGCTCATCACCGGCCGGCCGGTGGACCAAACAGATCTTTGCTCTGGACCACCGGTGATCCACCACCGGCCATCCGGTGCGCCCAGGACTTCTCCTCTTTACGGTTTTTATTGTTTTATCGTTTTGGTTTGATACATGTTTTAATAAGTAAAAAATTTACAATATCGAACATTATATGAAAAAACTAAATGTAAACAAGAAATAAACATGTTTTACCTGTAATTTTATGAATGTACAGTTGGATTGTTTTCCCAAATTCCTTCGTCGTGATCGTTCCTTATGGCACAAACCATGTCTTCAACATACTCATCATTATGTTCTGTTAATCTTTCCATGGAAGTAGGGATCTCACATAAATCAGCATCTTCATCTAATTCATCCTCACCAACATATTGTTTTTTCCCTTGTAAAACAACAGCCCACTGCATATCTGATTGATCTACTACATAGAAAATTTGTTTGGCATGTGTTTCCATTATAAAAGAATAAGTTGTGTCTTCCAATCTATTCAGATTAACAAGTGTCATTCCAAATTCATCGTGTCTGACACTGTTGTTACCGATAAACCATTTACAGTTAAAAACAGGAACTTTAATTTTAAAGTAATCAGCCTCCCATATGTCTTCAATCACTCCATAATATGCACTTGATGCCGAAATTGGGTTTCTGTCCTTAGCACTCGAAAAATGCATTGCTTCTGCAAACACCAATACACCACTATTCTGAACTGCACTTCTGTTGTCCTGAGCTTTCGTATGAAATGTATAGCCATTAATGTCATAAGAGGACCATGTTATCACATTTAAAGATGGACCACCCACTATCCATTTTAATGTCTCTGATACATCTGATCTACCAAGCAAGGTCTTTTTAAACCATGGAAAAAAAGTTTTGTTGTGCTCATTCAAAATCCACATTTCTTTCTTCTTTGGATGACATTGTTTCAACTCATTAATATGCAATGTGATATACGGTTGAACATCAGATATGTTATTCAAGATGTATGATTCTAACTTCTTCATATGTTCAGCTGACAGTGGTTTGACTTTCAAGCCACAAATCCCCTTTCCCTCATTATTAACCCGTTCATGGTGAGATGGAGGCAAACCTATGTGTTGCGCCATAGCCAAGTAGCTCGTACAAAACTCTGCTACCTCCTCAGAAATATACTTTTCAATAATGGAGGCTTCAGGTCGATATGGATTTTTAACATATCCCTTTAATATTTTTATATACCTTTCAAAAGGATACATCCAACGAAGATATACAGGTCCACAAAGCTTTATTTCTCGTACCAGATGAATCATTAAATGCACCATCATATCAAAAAAAGTTGGAAGAAAATACATTTCCAAATGACAAAGTATAAAAATTGAATCCTTTTCCAAAATGTTCAAAGCATTCACATCAATCGCCTTGTTACAAATTGAATTGAAAAAATAACACAACCTCATTATAGTCTTTCTGACACGGATGGGCAATATTCCACGCAGTGCAACTGGTAGAATTTGTTGCATCATGACGTGACAATCATGTGATTTCATACCTATCAACTTCAAGTCTTTCAATGAGACAAAATTTTTTACATTTGAAGAATAACCTTGAGGCACTTTGATATCATGAAGACACTGACAGAAGCTACTTTTCTCCCTCTTCGATAATGTATGACAAGACGGGGGAAGAAATGTTGGTCTTCCTTTATGAGTGGGAGCTAACTCCAAACGTATTCCCATTGATAGTAGGTCTAACCTTGCATTCAACCCATCTTTTGTCTTTCCTTTAATATCTAGCAATGTTCCAATCAAAGAATCACAGATATTCTTCTCCACGTGCATGACATCAATATTATGTTTGACTTCATGATACCTCCAATATGGTAGCTCAAAAAATATTGACCTTTTCTTCCAAATATGTCTATCATTATTAGATTTCTGTGTCTTTCCTAATGTCACATCAAGGTTTTTCACCCTCACAAAATACAAATCTGGGGATAAAGGTTTTGGAGCAGTATCAAATTCTTGTGAGCCATTGAATGCCTTTTTTAGTCTTCTATAAGGGTGATCCATAGGCAAAAACTTTCGATGACCCATGTACACTGTTTTCCTCCCATGATGAAATTGACAATATGACGTCTGTTGTTCGCAAATTGGACATGCTTTATGCCATTTAACACTGTATCCAGACAAATTTCCATATGCTGGGAAGTCATTTATAGTGAATAGAAGCACTGCATGCAGTTGAAAATATTCCATTTTATAAGAATCATACACCCTAATACCATCAGCCCATAACAGTTTCAAATCATCAATCAGCGGTGACAAGTATACATCAATATCATTGCCGGGTTGCTTTGGACCAGAGATCATGATACTCAACATGACATATTTGCACTTCATACAAACTTCAGGAGAGAGGTTGTAAATTACCAATAAAACAGGCCATGAACTATGTGTGCTACTAAGGGTTCGGTATGGATTCATTTCATCTGTGCACAAGCCTAGTCTCAGATTTCTAATTTCATTTCCAAATGTAGGGTACTGGGCATCAATTTTCTTCCATTGTGGACAATCAGCTGGATGACGTATTTTTCCATCACATACCCGCTCATCATCATGCCATCTTAACCTTTTTGCATCATGTGAATTAGCAAATAAACGTTTGAAAAGAGGAATTATAGAAAGATACCAAAATACCTTTAAAGGGAGCTTTGTAATCTCTACATCAGCTTGTGATTTTTCTTTCACCTTATACCGTGATGTCCCACATTTAGGACACTCTTTCAGAAATTAATATTCCTTCCTGTAAATAATGCAGTCATTCGGACATGCATGTATTTTCCTGTATCCCAATCCCATCGGGCATAATATTTTTTTGGCCTTATAATGTGAATCTGGAAGATCGTTATCTTTTGAAAGAATGTCTTTCATCAATTGTAGCAGCTCTGTAAAACTTCTGTCACTCCATCCATGTTTCGCCTTCAGGTTAATCAATCTTAACACCGCCGACAAAACCGTAAAATCTATACAACCAGGATATAATTGTTTTTCGGCATCACCATATAGACGTGCAACTGTTGGTTCTATCTCAATTTGTTCTGCTAAAATATCGCGAATCATTTCTTCAATTCCATCGTAGTTACCATCTTGCGATTCATTATCATCAGTGACATTCTGTCCAGTTTCGCCATGCCAAATCCAAGGGTTGTAACTCAGATTGAAACCATGACAAATCAGATGATCTTTTATCTCTCTACTTTTCAACTTCTTCATATTCAGACATTTCAGGCATGGACAGAAAAAAATGTCACTACTTGGAACATTTCGTTTAGCAAATTCCAAAAAGGCATCAACACCTTCCTCATATTCATTTCTCATTCGATGTGCCGTAATCCAACTTCGACTCATTATTACCTATAACAAATAGCAAAAATATATATATTTTTTAGATAAGACAAATATATGTTTATATGAAAAAAATCATAATTTGAATGTAAACAATTTTGAAATATAAAACAAATCGATGTGTATTTTAAAAAATATGCTTGAATATTATTTTTTAAACAAAATATAGTAAGATATAACACCCCCCCTAAACACCACCCCCACCCCCTACCCCCTTGGACACCCCCCCTGGACACCCCCCAACACCCACCCACACCCTTGGACAGCCCCCCACACCCACCCACCCCCTTGTAAACCCCCCTGGACACCCCCCGACCCCTCTGGACAGCCCCCCGCCCCTCCGGAACACCACCCCCACCCCCTACCCCCTTAGACACCCCCCTGGACATCCCCCAACCCTCTGGACAGCCCCCCCACCCACCCGGACAACCCCAAATACCCTCTTGAGAGGCCGCCACCCACTTGGACAGCCCCCCACACCCATCCAACCCCTTGGACACCCCCCTGGACACCCCACCGACCCCTCTGGACAGGCCGCCACCCCCTTGGACAGCCCCCCACACCCACCCATCCCCTTGGACACCACCCTAGACACCCCCCGACCCCTCTGGACAACCCCCGACCCCTCTAGAAAGCACCCCCACCCCTCCTGGACACAACCCCCCACCCCCGACCTGCTTGGACACCCCCCTGGACACCCCCAACCCTCTGGACAGCCCCCCCACCCCTCCTAAACACCACCCCCACCCCCTACCCTCCTTGGACACCCCCCTGGACACCCCCCAACACCCACCCACACCCTTGGACAGCCCCCCACACCCACCCACCCCCTTGTAAACACCCCTGGACACCCCCCGACCCCTCTGGACAGCCCCCCACCCCTCCTGGACACCACCCCCCCACACCCTACCCCCTTGGACACCCCCCTGGACACCCCCCAACCCTCTTGATAGCCCTCCCACCCCCCTGGAATCACTGAAAATTTACCATAACAAGAAGTTGGGCCATTCAAAGAATGTTTTTAGGTGTGGAGGAAGAACTGAGTTTCAATAGATAGAGAAGGAACTCGACATTAGGTTGTCTATTCCAGGTGTGGATTTGAAGGAGTTAATGTTTGTTCAGTGACCCCTGAGATTGAATCAGAAATTCAGATGTTGTTCCATTTTCTCATGATGAGGATGAATAATTGGTGGGTTTTGACTTTTAAATGGAGAGCTTAGCAGACCATCATATTTTCTATAGATCAGTAAAGGATGTTAGCATCGAACATAAGTCTTAAGGGATGCTTTCAGATCCAAATATGTATGTTGATGGATGAAATGGATCTAGTAGAGGTTCTAGAAAGAATGGTGGTTTTATTTATTTAGGATAAGTAGTGAAGAAAAAACTAGTTAATTTTTTACTTGCTGAAAAGAGGGTATCTAAAATTGTTAACATGCCGAGGGGAAATCTGGCCAGTCCTCCTTGTGAAACTTTGTTTGCAGGGGGTGAAAATGGTGATGTGATCCCAAATCCATGCACCTATGCCATGGTTGTGTGTGAATAAAGTAGTAACAACTGTAAAAGGGCAACCCATCCAAATGGACACGCCCCAACCCTCTTGGGGATTTATAGAAAACGATGAAAAATTAGTGAAATCCTAAAATTAGTCAATATTGCAAGTCGAACTAATAGATCTAGGGATGATAAATAAGATTATGGTGCCAAAACGAGTTAAAAGGGTTCGCAATAGAAGAATCTTATCTAGTTTCAACAAAAAAATCACAACACATATATATATACTATCCGCAAAAAAAAAAACGAACGAGTGGGAGGATTACCTGAGTGCTGCGAGTTTAGATGATTGATCCGAGGATATTAAATATGAGAAACGATGATCGCAAAACGAATCTAAACCCACGAAATGGACGAGCTGATTCGGGTTTACGTGCGAGAGAGACGAGTCGCGACTGTCGAAGGTAAACTCGCGAATGACAATCCACGGGTCTGGGTAAATTTTTAAATGAGTTATCACGTCGGTTATTCAATAACCGACGTTATAATTTTTTTAAAAACATTTATAACGTCGGTTATTCAATAACAGACGTAAAAACCTTCCTCCGATTCTTTTTTTACGTCGGTTATTTTATAACCGACGTTATAAAGGGCTCAAAATCCGTGTTTTATTACGTCGGTTATTCCATAACCGACGTCAAAAACATCTGCGGATTCATTTTTTACGTCGGTTATAAAATAAACGATGTAAAAAGGCCTTCAAAAACCGCGTTTTTTACGTCGGTTATTGAATAACCGATGTAACAAACGCCCCCCGCTTCTGTTTTTTACGGCGGTTAATGTATAACCGACATAAAAAAAGAATCCGCGCGATTAATAACGTCAGTTATAAAAATAACCGACGTTAAAGGTGTACTAAACACAGGTTTTTACGTTGGTTATTAAATAACCGACGTAAAAAACCTCGTTTTACATATTATGACATCGGTTTTATATAACCGACGTAAAAAATGGTGACGTAAAAAACGTTTTCTGCACTAGTGTGTATGTTAATATCATACATAAATTTGTAGTTCCTAGAAGGCTTGACATTGCTGGGGTTTTTGTGTTAATATCATCCATATTCCACATGACTCACATCATGGTAAGAATGTATGATGATGTTGTTGAGATCAGATAGAAATCTCATACACTCCAGGTTTTTTATAGTGGCATGGTTAGTCCTGAGTGATAATTGGCTTCCTAAGATGATTGCAATAATATAACTTTAGGGTCAATTAAATATGGTTCTCACTGTATGTTGTATATTAAGTCTCTTTCTTGGAAAATACTCACATTAATTATGGTGGGGTTATTTTCACTAGCCATATTGGCATGTGTATACATCAATTAAAATGTCAGATAAGTCACAAGTTTAATTCAGTAATCTTGTTATCATTGATAAACCTAATTGTTAATCTCAAATTTAAAAATAAATGTTTTTGTCTATACTTTATGAAATTAAACCCTTTTACAAGCCATGAACAACCTATTAGTGCAGAATCCTAAACTTTATCCACCCATGGGGTGCACTGGACTTGGAGAACTATTTGGGTAATGAAAGGTATGACCATAGAGGTTCCAATAATGATTTATTGAACATGAGTGAATGATTTGAGATTCCTATAACACATAATGGGACCTGAGGCATGTGCCTCTATTTGGGATTCCTATAAGGGGGCCTTGAAGTCCTCTTTTACCAATAGTTGTCTGCAACCATTGGTAAAACTCTTCCCTTTACCAATGGTTTGATTCAATTAGGAGGCAAGGCACCTTTATTGATGATTGTGGATTTCGAGTTATTGACATGACTCACACTCTTGCCACCAATGAACCAGATGATTGGGTAATACCTCAAGAAGCTAGGTCAAAATTTAGAATTTATTGAGCCTCTTGTATAGTACTACTTCATACAAGTTGTAACTATGTTTTTCTTTTTGATACATGACATACATTACCATCATTTAGTTTATGACTCTGTTATTAGTTGGTATTGTTGATTTGGTTATTTTCACCCATTTCAAATATTTTCCCATTGTAATATTTCTTCCACTTTTTAACTGATAATATTAAAATTGTGCAACTTAGGTAATTAGGGAATAGTCTCCCCTAGACACAGCAAAGGTTCTCACTATTATTCAATAACATTTGTAATTTTGGAAGATGTTCTTGAGGCCATGTGGTTATCTGGGTTTGGGTCACTAATGAGTGGAATCCTAGTT
Source organism: Viscum album (assembly GCA_963277665.1). NCBI lineage: Eukaryota > Viridiplantae > Streptophyta > Magnoliopsida > Santalales > Viscaceae > Viscum > Viscum album. The sequence goes on from OY728135.1 coordinate 1,762,485,129, forward strand.
TGGGACATCACAATTCTTGAATATCCTTTTTATAGGTGTTTCTAATCAAATCCATATCTATAACTATTGAAGGTCCCTCTCCAAAATCAATTGGGACATGATTCAATGAATACACCCTACAAACCTATGATCTATGTACCCAAACCTTGGATCCTTTAATCCATGGATAAGGTGAAACTTGATGAGGCCATAACTACTTTTGATGTGATCCTCATCCTACTCCTCATCCTGATATCTATGAAGAAGTTAAAGTATAAAACTCATGTACTCCCAACAAGACCCTTAAGGATTATATATTCCTTGATCCACTTCCAATATCGTACTAGGAAATCCTTGAATACAGGCATTAGAAATTTTGTAACTTATTTTCTTATATAAAATGTATTTTTTTTGTTTCTTAATATGATTCTCATATAGAGTAATGTGCCAGTTATGATATTATATGAAGTAAACAATTTTTATTTACCAAAATATTTTTTTCATTGAAATTCAATATTATTGAATTTCTTTGAAATGACTTATTTCAAATTTTTTAAGAGAATAGATAGAAGTTGGATGTACGAAACTGATTGGATTTCAACTGATTTTCAAAATAATTTGAACAGCTTTTTAGATTTTGCATTTTACAAGGCTTCAGATAGTGGTCTCATACACTTCCCAAGTTCTAATTGTGTTGGAATACCTTGGTTGAGTTGTGAAGAAGTTAGCTATCATATAACCAAATATGGTTTCCCAACAAACTATTATGTGTGGTATCATAATGGAGATAAAATGGAATCTCAAAATGTTTATGATCCAAATGGTATAACTAAATTGGAGAGATTGATATATGATTATTTTTCATTTATTCATCGTCATTAAAAGGAAATGATGTCTAGCCAACAAGATTTTGATACAAGCACACATGATGTATCCAATGAAAATGATGATGATGATAGGGTGAAAAAATTGAATGATTCTGCGATGACTACAGTATATCGGAAATGTGGTAAAATGAAAAAGTTGGAATTTTTAATATGATTGTTTCATGGGAAAAATATGTATGGGATTTTAAATACTATAATCGATTACATTCTTACCTTCTTGAAGGACTTACCTCTAGATGATGCAGACATTACCTCAAACCACTATATGGCATGGAAGTTAGTTGATTACCTTAGATTCTCAAAAAAAATCATGCTTGCCCGAATGATTGTAGCTTATTTTGTGAGGAAACGACTAAAATAAATGATTATATAAAATGTGAATCCTCTCTATGGAAGCCAAAAGATGATTTAACACCATCTCGTTTCCCACAAAAATTAATGTGGCACATTCCATTGATCCCCAGATTACATAACCTTTTCATGCATGATGAAATATCAGTAAAAATGTGAGGGCATGACACAGAGAGAAAAAAGAATAATGAAGAGTTGGTTCACCCTGAAGATGGATTTTCATGGAAGAGATTTTATGCTCGATATCCTGAATTCACATCTGATGTGCCTAATGTGAGACCAGGTCTTTCATGTGATGGTTTTAATCCATTCGGGAAGATTTCTACTTCGCACACCACATGGCCGGTTTTCATACACATTTATAACCTTCCCACATGGTTGTGTATGAAAAATTCTTACACTTTTTTGAGTATACTGATATCTGGCACTTCTGGTCCTGGAAATGATATAGATGTATACATGAAACCATTAATAAAAGAGTTGAAACTTCTGTTGGATGTGGGTGTGCCCACATACGATGCATGTTCGAAAGATATATTTCATATGCATGTTGTGCTTATGAGGACAATCAATGATTTTTCTACTTATGCAATGATTTCTGGATGGAGCACAAATGGAAAATTGTCATGTTCTATTTGTTTGAAGAATAATCGATCGAAAATAATGAAATATCATCGTATTTTTAGTTTTATGGGACATAGACGATTATTTACAATGAACCATGCATATAGAAATAATCGTCAAAGATTTGAAAATACCATGGAGACTGACGATCCACCTCAGTGTATGTCTAGAACTGATGTGCATAATGAATTAAAATATTTCAATTATTCATTTGGGAAGGGTGTAAGGGAATCTAGAAAGACGAAAAATGTTTCCAATGATACCTATTACAACTGGAAGAAGAAGAGTATATTCTTTGAGTTGTCTTATTGGTCATCCAACTTGTTACGTCATTTCTTAGACGTAATGCACATTGAAAAGAATATATGTGAAATGTTTCTTTCGATTATTCTAAATGAGAAGGGGAAGGCAAAAGATGATTTACGATCTCAGAGTGAATTGGTAGATTTGTGGATTAGACCAGAATTGCATCTTGTCTATATCAGTGAAAATAAATGTCAACTTCCATGTGCTTCTTATGTGATGACACCTGCTGAAAAAAATAAATTTCTGGAAGTGCTAGAGACTGTTAATGTTCCTGATGGCTATTCAAGCAATATATTTAAATTGTTCAACAGAAAATAGTTGAAGCTGAAATCTTTGACGACTCATGATTATCACGTCCTTTTGCATGAGTTGATTCCAATAGCAATCCATCATCTCTTTTCCAATAATGTAAGAGTCTTAGTTATTCATTTGTGCTATTTGTTTAGAGATCGTTGTGCTAAGAAGTTGTCCATATCCTTCTTGCAAAAAATTGTTGGCAGAGACACCATTAATTTTGTGTGAGTTATAGAAAATATTCCCTCCATCATTTTTTATATGCAAGTTGCATCTGACTGTCCATCTTCCGACCAAAATACTTCTTGGAGGACCCGTTGCTTTCTGTTGGATATATCCAACTGAAAGAAATATGTACACATTGAAATCATATGTTCTGAACAGGAATTATCCCAAATGTTCTATTGTGAACGGTTACTTTGATCAAGAATGTATGGATTTCTGCTCAATATATTTATGTTATCTTACTACGAGAATAAATAGACCAATGAGAAATGAAAAAGAACAGTATGAGAAAATTGAACCCAGTTTTCCATCACTTCCTCAGACAAGAGGAATTCTGAGATCATAGACATTGACGACATTAAGCCTTGAAGAGCGAGAGATGGCACATCATTGAGAAGGAAAGATAATTTTCATAGCAAAGGGTTTTCTTATTGGTTTAAATTGAAGGTAAAAATATTTCCGTAATAACTAAATAAAAATAATATTTAATTATGTTTACTATTTTTTTATATTTTAGGTATCGATTTTTCCTACAAACTCTATTTCTGAGGAAATAAGAGCTTTGGATTTTTGATCTAATACCATGGTTCATGCTTGTAAATCACTTCTGATCAATGGATACAAATTTATTATCACTGAACAAGAAAGAAACATGAGAACACAGAAAGATGGTGTTATGATAATTGCCACAACAGACTGTTATACTAGTTCATCAGATAATAGACCCCATTCTAGAAATGTAGCTTATTATGGAGTCGTGGAGAAAATAATAATTTTGGATTATTACTCTCATGGTCGAGTCACGATGATGAAATGTCAATGGTTTGATTCAATGACGATTCAAGGCACCTTTATTGATTATTGGGGATTTTGAGTTATTGGCATGACTCGCACTCTTTCCACCGATGATCCATATGTATTGGAATCAATGGTTAAACAAGTTTTTTATGTCAAAATCATTTTCATCCTAAATTTAGTTTAATTATTGAAGTAAATCCCAGACTTGTTTTTGATGATAGTGATGATGAAGCTGAAACTATCCCTAATGTAATTGGAAGCAATCCGTTTATTACTTATGATGACTCCAATAGCTTAATTTTAAAAGTTGATTTTGATACCAAAGTTGTGGTGGGAATTATATTGAATCATACATTCGTGTTCTCACCTACATGTTTGACCTACATCAGTCAGAGTGTGTATCCTAGTACATACCTTTAAACCACCATAAATCTTCTATTTCTTTATGTTTTTTTAATAGAATGGTTTTTCTATATTTTTTTTTTGGGTTACACAATATTTATATATTTCTAATTACTTCCATATTTTTTTTCATTGTAGGAAATGACACATATTGAAGAGATGTAGTTGAAAACGATGACCGAAAATAATTGTCGCATGAAACAGATGGGTGTTCCTCCACTCATCCTGGTTGTGAGTATTTTATTTAAAATATATATATTTCAATAACTTATAATATCATGTGTTTACTTTTGCATTAATTTTTTTTTAGGATCCACCCCCTAAACGACAGATATCCGACGAGGAGCCTGATATTTCTCCCAGTATAAGGGCTGGTGGTAGGAGGGGTGTGGTGTCATATTTAGACTATCATTTGGTGGTCCTAGAACTAAGACTGGTGGTACGAGGGCTCATGGTACAAGAGTTAGATGAACCACTGGTCGTACCCGATTGGACTATGCCCCTACCACAAACGTATCTTCTACGCCCCATTTTGATCCTGGTGTGTCTTTAGGGACACATGAGATATTTAGGCCTCCAAGGTTTACACTACAAGTTTCCCAGACGTCTATGCCATCATCTTTTGCTTCTGGTTCATTATCTTTGAGCTATTATATTCTACCTTCTTCGACTCCTGCTCTGACACAGTATGTGGCTGGGGACCGTACACTGGTGGACACTCCACCTGTATAGGATATTCCTTCATCTTCTGCACATCCAGTGACACCCATTGATCTGACTACCATAGGTATATTTATATAACTCTAACAAATTTTTATACAAAAATCTATTTTTATTATAACTTGTACTGATATTTGTTTCTTTAATAATAGATTAATCTACTAATAGGAGGCAGGGGAGGGGGCGTAATCACTTGGGTGCAGTATGGAACCATCAGACACAATTGATAGTTGAATACAATAATGATGGACAGATGATTGATAAATTTGAGTAGGAATGTCGGGGGTTTTTGGCGACACGATCCAAATACTTCGACATCATTCCGGTCAGCCCTCTCTCTTGGAGACATCTGCCACACGAAGTCAAGGATAATGCATGGGCACAAATATGGATAAAAAATCTATTGGATTTATTGTAGTATTTTTATTTGTATTTATATGAATTAATCTATTGGGTGTCAGCTTCGGTATAACTTCCCTGGTGGCGAAGGTGCATGACCAGCACGTTGAAAAGAGCTAGGAGAGATTTGGAGATCTTATAAGCATGATTTGAATGTTGGATGGTGTGATAGAGTGGGAACAGAGTTTGAGACAATACCTATCATGGATGACTACCTGAGAGAGAAATATCTTCAAATGATTACCCATTGGGTGACTGCCAAATTTAAGGTATTAATCCCATTTTATTTATTTAAATGACAGTTTTCATATTTTTAATTAATATTATATTATTTATTATTAAATATTATTTATGAATCTTCTGAAAAACAAAAAAAACATTGATTCAAAGCAATACCTATACACTTTGGGGCACACTACTATGTCAGATCATGAGAGGCAACTGGTATGATATAGTTGTTTATAATTTTTCTTTATGACTTTTCCTTTTTATTGTTTCCTAAATAAATTATGTGATTTATTGAATATTGAATATATGATTATACTTGAACATTATATTGTTTCAATGTCATTACATAAGCACAAATTGAATATTGAAGGACGTCTCCCTCAAGAAAAATTGTTTTGCTCGAGTAAAAGGAAAAAAGATGAAACTGTAGTTAATGAACCAACACAAGAAAATATTGTAAGTTTTAATTTGTTTATTTCAAAGTTTAATATCTATTTTGAAATTTAATAATATTTTAATATTTTTAATAGGCTTCTATATAGGCCCTTGATGTCTAGGATCCTGACAATTTAGGGCCACTTGATCATTTATATTAGGTTTTGGGAGATGAGCACTCTGGTCGAGTATGATGCCGACCTGGTAAGAATATAGTCCTAACGAGGTATTGGACCTCTCCAGGTATCCATTCTTGTACCACCAAGTTGAAACAGGTCAAGGAACATGCAATATAGTTTGATAAAAGAGACACAGAGTTGGAAGAACAGGTTCAAATGAGGTAGAAAGAATTTATGAAAGTGATCAAATCTTTATCTTCATCATTTCCACCAGTGGCCAGCACAGCTTGTCAGACATATATATCATCAATGGGTGCGTTATCCAATACACCAAGTGTAACTTCTATTTTCGGTCTAAATGATGATGTTCCTGGTGATGACAAGGATGCTGAAGAGGATGAGGGCGAGGATGAGGACGAGGACGAGGATGGGGCCGAGGGTGAGGATGGGGCTGAGGATGATAATTGGGACAATGAAGAGGATGACGACGAGGGTAGATATGGCGGAAAGAATGAGGGTGATGATGACAGTGGTGATGGTGATAGTGATTCGGGGCAGATTTATCAATTACATTTTTCAATTATGTATAACTCTTTATTTTTGAACCTAGTTTTTCACTCTAGTATGGATATTTTTGAATTCGGTATAACTCTTTATTTTTGACCAAATATGGAAGCCTAATGATGTTATAATGGTTTATGGGGCTTATGGGGCTTATTCAGAGCATGGAACCCCGGTCGGTGTAGAAAAACACTATGCCTCACGGTTAGTAAAAAATTTAAGTCCATCCCACAAGGTATCTACCAACCATATAAAACTCTATATTAGAAGAAATGTGCTTGATTTTCCATAACCATGCACCAGGGGATGCACATAATGCACAATATCTATAGTTTTACTATAAGATATTATCACTATTGCTGCACGATTTGCCTAACTAGCATACAAAAAACCGACCAAACGCATTTGGATTGTGTTGATACTTTTAGAAAAATATCCATGAGTTATATGTGATGTGTATGATTCAACCCCACCTCAATCTGAGGCATGGTGTGGCTGATATAACTCAAACTATCTCTCTTTTGTTTAAATGGACACCCTTTTAAGTAAAAACAACTGGCATATGGAAAACTGACCAAATGTATTTGGATTGTGTTGATACTTTAGGAAAACAATCCATGGTTCATATGTGATGTGTACCACTTAGACCTTCCTCAATCTGAGGCATAGTGTGGCCTATACCACTCAAAGTGTCTCATTTTTATTTGAAATGGACAACATTTTAAGTGAAAACAGCAACTAACATATGGAAAATGGACCAAACATATTCGTATTCTATTGATACTTTATCAAAACAATCCATGGGACATTTGTGACATGTAGGAGTCAACCTCACATCAATTCGAGGCACAGATTGGTCAAAACTGGACGAACGACCTTGGAATTCCATGAAATCGGATGACAAAAAGGGTGCATGAATTGTGAAATGGTCGGCTAGAAGTCACATCAATCAGAGGTTTCGTGTGACCGTGGTTGCCGAAAACGCACTCCGCGTGTCATAAATGGCCAAAAGATGTGTTTAATGGTCAAATGCATGCCGAACGACCTTAGAATACCAAGAAATCAGACGAAAACAAAGATTGGGTTAATTGTGAAATGTTCAACTAGATGACATGTCAATCGGAGGTGTCGTGTGACCGGAGTGGCCGAAAATGCACTCCGGATAGCCCCCCCACCCCACCCCAGACAGCGCCCTCACCCCCAGAGAGCCCCACCCCCCCCCCCCCCCCCGCCCCCCCCCCCCCCCCCCCCCGACAGCCCCCACTCACCCCGGACAGCCCCCACCCCCCGGACAACCCCCCGTACCACCAGGACAGCCCTACCACCCCCCAGACAGCCCCACTCACCACCCGGACATCCCCCCTCCCCCTGGACAGCCCCCCACTCAATTATTTAGTTCCAATCTGTAAGTAATAATGTTATTCATCTATTTTTTTATTTTATGTTTTGATTTGGTCTAAACTAGATCCCTCTCTCTTTACCTAGGATGGGAAATCCTTCATCCCTATAGATCCATCTGAATTCAATCAATTTTTATGTTCTACACTCCAAATCGGTAAGGCTTAACTTAGTTTTAATATTTTTCATATATTATTGTGTGTATCTCTTTTGATTTGAATTAAACTAGGCAGTACCGTGTGTAGAATGACATACCCAATAATTGCAGTTTGATTTGTTTTCTATTTTCATTATACAATTCAAGTTTCATGATTATATGAATAAACATTATTTGAATTCATCATATCCACTCTTTTTATGTATTTAGTGAATCATATCAAGGCACGGTGTGGTCAGTACCACTCAAAATGTCTCACTTTAATTTGAAATTGACAGGATCTAAGTGAAAACAATAACTTGCATATGGAAAACTGACCAAACATATTCGAATTATGTTGATACTTTAGCACAACGATCCATGGGTCTTTTGTGATGTGTACGAGTCAACCCCACCTCAATCCGAGGTATAGTGTAACTGATATCACTCAAAGTGTCTCTCTTTTAGTTGAAATGGACAACATTTTAAGTGAAATCAACAACTAGCATATGGAAAACTGATCAAATGCATTCGAATTGTGTTGATACATTAGGAAAATGATCCATGGGTCATTTGTGATATGTACGAGTCAACCCTGCCTCAATCCAAGGCACGGTGTGACAGGTACCACTCAAAGTGTCTCACTTTTGTTTGAAATGGATAGGATTTTAAGTGAAAACAATAATTGGCATATGGAAAACCGACCAAATGCTTTCGGATTGTATTGATACTTAATCACAATGATCTTTGGATCATTTGTGATGGTTATGAGTCAACCCCACCTCAATCCGAGGTACGGTGTGACTAGTATCACTCAAAGTGTCTCACTTTTGTTTTAAATGGACAACATTTTTAGTGAAAACAATAACTAGCATATGGAAAATATTCACAAGGCTACACATAGATTCTTGAAATTAAGGGATAAAAAATAAAATATTGTCTATTGGTCATAAATTATTTGAATAAAATATTCACAAGGCATAGATTGAAACACAATGGGTTATAGTATATATAGAAAAACATGAATTATATTAAGAATGAGTCTTGACATCCCATCATGAACATGCAGCAATACTCATCTTCTAATTCTCAATCACGGGTCGTTCATTATATACAATAACATACAACAAATAAACATCATATAGTGATTTCATATGAAACCTATGAACACTCAGGCATACCATATAACAAATTGGTCAATAAGGCTACACATAGATTCCTGAAAAATAAGTTTCAAGGTCTTATAAAAATACCCCAATGGTGAGGAATACAAATGGTGACACCATATCCCCATGGATCACCTCAATACCATCCTAAAATACTTGGTTCTAGTACCAAACCAAAGTCCCTTTAGGAACCCAATATCGAAGACTTAATTGAATATTAATACCCACTACCCAATATGGGAATTCATCTCACATCACACCCAGGAGAGAAAATTACAATTAGCCACATACCCCCTTATTCTAATTGAAAACTCTATGAGAAACATGTAGGAATTTATGGTAACCCATCTCATATGTCGAGATTGGCCAATGTTTCCCACTAACACATCAGGATCCATTTATACATGGACACATAATCATTAGAGGAATATAAACATCTCATGTGCTTCCTATAACTCATCCTAGGTCTAAGCACATGACCACTGCCATTGTCTATCTTATCGGTATCATGATCCATGTCCACTCTATCCATGTTTTTTTGTTGGTTTTAAGATACTCAACCAAAGACCATGACTAAACATCCCATGTGATTTCTATAACATGTAGGTTTTTTCTCTTGTGTGTATTGGTTTTGTGGTTTGAGTGAGGAATGAATTATAAATTTTGAATACTCTTATGTGTGTTGGTGTTGTGGTTTGAGTGAGGAATGAATTCTAAATTTGGAATACTCTTATGGGTGTTATTGAATTTCCTATAACATGTAGGCTTTTTCTCTTATGGGTGTTATTGCATTTTAATTTATCTATTTCTAAATTTCTAAATTATGGAATGAATTCTAAATTTTGAATACTTTGGATGGGGATTTTTTATTGGTGTTTTTGGAGGTCTATAGAGGGGGAGGTGTGTTGTTGTGTTGCTATGGAGCTATGTTGTAGTAGGTTTGGAGAGGGGAGAGGGGCCTGCTGCTATGGATTTGAGAAAATTTACACCAACAGTTTTCAAAACCATTGGTATAGATTCTATAATATAACTATACCAATAGTTTTGTTATAATAGTTAGTATAGCCTTATGTCTTTCCATATCCCCTCTATACCAACGGTTTACAACCGTTGGTATAAGTGTAACACACATATACCAACGGTTTCACATACCATTGGTATATGTTATACTCTAACACAAATATGCCAATAATTTGTATCAAACCATTGGTATACCTTCTATTTTGACACCTATACCAACGGTTTTCATAGAACCATCATTATAGGACTATTTTCATGGCTTATTTGGCCACGGTTGAGGGACTAGTTGGTATACTATATACCAACGGTTTCCATGCCTTTACCAGCGATTGTGAACTTTTGGTAAAGTGTAAAATTCCAGTAGTGTTAAGTGATGTGATTCATTTTTCATATCCATTTTACATAGATTATAATAAAGATGGGTATGATTCATATATAAGATTAATATGATATTATAATTATTTTTAAATCTTTAATTGTTATTTACCTTTATTTCTTTCCATATGTTGAAAAGTGAAAATAGTGTCCATTCATTTGTATGATTTTCTATCTCTATTGATATTGTAATTAATTTTTCTATCTCTATCCATTATTTATGACTCTAAATATATTTATAATTAATAAATATTATATTATAAATGATTACATGATATCCCTCTCTATAATAGAATGAATTTATATTATCCTATGTTCATTTCTAGGGAGTACAAGTTTGCATTTCATTTTTCTCACTTTATGTATAAATTGACTGAAAGAACAATTATAATGAAAATTGATTTTATTTATCTCTTTGGATGAAAACACTTTGTTTCATGTCCATATTTTTTGTAAATTTTTTAATTTATTTTTTACTATTATATTATTATTTTCTAATTTCATTTTTACCCCAAATTTAATTTTTTATAAAATTGTTTAAAAGGAATGTTCTTCTCATTTTCCAAATTAGGAACTTGTTTGGATTTTGAAAAAGGTATGAAAGAAATTTTTTCTTTTAAATTATATATCAAGAATGAAATTTCCCACTACCATGACCATTCGATTATTTGATGGGTTCATTAATACATTCCAAGTATCTTTTCATAGTAAATATTTTCCTTAATATTTTGGATTTTTTTTATTTTAAAGAAATGATTAAAAATGAAAAGGTTTTCTTCCTGAGTAAATATTAAAAATATATTTCGAAGTTATTTTATTCTAAGATGAAATCCTTTGGTATTAAGTATGATTTACTTAGGATAGGATCCAATGATACCATATTATTTCATTCTTTTTATGAATTATGATTAAGATTATTTAATAATGATTCTGGGAAACCCAGTTCTTTCTACTCATTAATTAAGTTATGAAACCCATTTAATTTCCATAGGTTATGCTTTGGAGAAATTATTAATAAATATATTTAATTTTATTTTGTTTTAATATTCTAAATAATTTATGATCTGGTGGAACACATATGTATGATTTGAATTATGTGATGGGTGGGCCAGGAATTATATATACCTCCAATGCATTGGGTAAAGTTGACTATATCATGAGATAAAACAAGACTGGAATGTGGAGTGAACCTAGTTTTGTTTGGGAATCTATCCACTATGATAATTTGGGGAGTAAACCTCAGCTACTATGATGGTTTGGGGAATGAAACCAATCTATTATGATAGTCTTATCAATAAGACTTGACTACTAATGAAATGATTTTATATGATTATGTGTATTCCATAAATATAAGTCTTATGCCAATTTTGTGCTTTGAGGTGTCATGTTCTATGATTTATTTATGATTCATATCTTATAGAATACCACAATTTATTCCATGACTCAAGTTTGTGATCCTTGATATGTATGGTTTTTTTATCATAACCTTATGGTCATGTTATGTTTAAGTGATAATTGTTATCTCCTTTCATAACCTTACCGAGCATCCACTACTGGAAGAATGAATTATTTGGATGAGTCCTTTGAGACGGGGTCCTGTCACAAATGAACCATTGTGAAAAATTTCCTTGCATATATTACTTTTTTTGATGGACCATTGCAAAAACCTTTTATTTGCAATGGGCAGTAGGCCTGTTGAAAAAAACATTCACCGTTTTTTTAAGAAACTGTTTTGCGACGGGCCAATGACCAGTCACAAATAGACTCCTAGTTTTTACTCTTTTACAATGGATCGTAACAATTAGTACTCAAATTATAAAAAATAAACCATTTTTCAATGGACTGTCGCAAATAGTTAAAATATTAAAAAAAATTAAGAAATAATTTAATTATAATAATAATATAATATTAATATAAATAAAATCATAATATTAATACTAATAGAAAAAATTATTTATAAAATAATAAATATAATTAAATATTAATGTTAATAAAATATTAATATTAATATTAATAAATTATAATTAATTATAAAATAACTAATTAATAAAACAATAAATACAGTAAATAATTAATTAAATTATAAAAAACTATAAATTCATAGACAATATAAAAAACTCACTATTTTAAACTGTAAATATTTAATATTAAAAAATGCATTCAAATGTTTCATTATAAAATAAAAATACATATCACTATGGGGGAGGGTTGTCTGGAGGAGCTGGTGGGGGGAAGTCCATCCCTAAACTGTAAGTCCGACGTAACATGAACACTATATCCTTCTCCTGATCCTACCACCATTGACACAACTCATCCAACATCTGTTGTTGTTGTTGTTATTGCTGATGTTTTTAGAGGATGTCTTCCTGCTAGTGTTGTAGCCACATACGCATCTCCTCCTGCTCCCAATGCATAGTCTCTATAATCTCAGTCTGAGCTTACAGCTACTCCTAATTCTATGCATGAGATAATGATGAATCTTTGAAAGCTTCTCCTGAGCTGGTTTCCTACATCATATAGGTACCATAAACCCCTCCAGGGGTCACTCGATATCTGATACCAACAACTTTGACTTTATCAAATCTATACTGGGTCACCGGCATCCATGTTGTCTCATCATATTAGGGGGAGCTAGTCTAACCATCGTTCTCGGCCTCACTCTCAACATCTGTCTGAGACATCTCTGCCTCATATGACTCCTTCAATTGAAATTTAAAATTCAAATAGTTAAAATATTATATTTAGTTAAATTTAAAACTAAAAATATATATATTGACCACAATATGACATTGCTGATTACGTCTAATCTCCCACATGGCGGTATCACTGTACATCATCCTATAAATGTTGTAATCTATAATATCGAGTTGTGAGACTACCTATATGAATATGAAATCAACCGTTTATAAATAAATTTGTAGACAATATTTTAAAAAATGTACTTACCATATACTCCATATGCGTACTGAATGTACAACTACCATCGTGATGGGTCACATCCTGTCTCCCCCGGTTTTGCTAACATTTTGATGATCTACTCTAAAACCTCCTACTCAAACAGTATGTACATAATCTATCCCACACCTGGGATGAAATATAATTAGGTCAGTGGATGTTACATGTCTCATCAAACTCTTGCACTCGTGCTTCCTCAATTGATTTCTTTTTCAAATTGTGCAAAACCTGAGTGCAATACAGACGCATAGCTCCCAACCATGACTTCCAAATATACTCATGCATGCTCCCCTCAGTGGGATACCATAAACTCTAAAATTAATTTATTATATCAAGTTATTGATTAAGTTAATTTCAAAATAAATATTATTTATTTACGTATCATCCAATTCTTGAACATGAAATGTTGAACATCAATGGGAATCTGATCCCAGGACACCCATGAATTAGAAAAATAATTGTGTAATATAGAACTCCGCTTTCCAATAGCTATATGCATAAATCTGTGAAAATAATAATAATTAATCAAATAAATATAATGTAAATAAAATAATGAAAACTATTTAAAATTTGCTGTTAAACATACCTCTGTGTGCATGGATCAAACCCAAGATGTGGATGTTTCTCGAGTATATGGTTGGTAATCATTAGTCGGGCAAGACCACACCCCCTCTAAGTTCCCCCTAAACTACCAAAAGTCTAAGGGTTGGCTGATTGGACCACCTACTCATCCAATAGAAGATCTCCCTCTTGTAAAATATGAAATAGATCATCGTCCATCTGAAAAACGAAATCATTATCGTTAACAAACAATTGAAAATAACTATTATATATAGATATATATTATATATGATTATAACCAGAATTTAACTTTTTCAATGTTCATATTCATCCTCATCTTCATAGTTTTTCATGTCAATGTCTTCATCTTCCACCTCAGTGTCATCAATTTCCATATTACTTTCAATTTCATCATCTCTTGTCATTTCAAATTCTTTTGTCACGTAATTAATATTAGCATCACCATAAACCCTTAATTTTATGATGTCATCAATGATTTTCGTGTCTCTTCATTTAAAAGATGGATTCAGAGTAATCTCTTGAATATTTTCAATTATTTTCACTTCACGATAACAACGTTCACTTTTAGTAAACTGATTCTCTCAAGATTTTATTTTTATTCTGATCCACCAATCTCCCAAATCCCTTGAAGTGGAAAATTAATTTTCATAATAAATATGATGTGCCTAATTAGCTAATAAAAATTGTTCATTTAATACAAGAATACATTTATATTTAATATCAACAATTCCATGGATCATATGAACACATAATCCTTTTTCCATATCCATCCACTATCATTTGAACATATTTATGTAATGTTGTCCAAGATAACACATTTCAATGATTTCTTCCACCATGTTGTAAAAGTAAACTTCAGTTTCTCTATGATGAGATCCTCTCAAGAGACCACCACTATTCAGGTTTTTTTTATTCCCCTTATGTACCTGTATGGAATTGATAACCATTAACCACTTAAGCATTATAATATTTAACCATTTTGGATGGTGGGATACTCAATAAAGACAATCGGTTATTAATTTTATCTCCATGTTGAGATAAAAAAAGTTGTAAAAAAATTATCACCATAACAAGTATTACATTTATTTGTTATGTAAAATAAAAAATAATTTATTTTTCGAGTTTTTGAAACTAGTTGGATTTTTTTAACGATGTTCTTTAAAACTAGAAGCTGTAATTTGTTGAAATAGTTTCTTGATATGATTATCATATAACCTAAAAATAAAATAATATTAATTTACTATTAGAAAAATTATAGAATAAGTAATAGGAGTTCTCACAGTATGAATGGTTTTATTTCTTCACAGTTCAGTAGAATATATATATGAGCTCTGTGATGTACCTCATCTGAAATCCATCATTCATGAACTCAAAAGAAGTCGAGTTTGAGATGATTGAAAACCAATAATTGATTTCTCATGTCATTTTCAACATTTCCCTTGTTAAATCTATTGAATTTTTGTTTTGATGGATATTCATATTAAATGTAATGATAGAATACAAAAGAAATTTCCTCTTGAAAATATTCTTCTACAATTGAGCCTTCAATGGGTGCTTTGTTACATACATTTTTTTTAATTTCTGAATGCCCCTCCCAAATGGGTAAATCCACCAGAACTTCAGAAGACCTCTACATTTTGTTTCATGCAGAAAATGTAATATGAAATCTTCCATTGTATCAAAAAAACTTGGTAGAAAGATTTTCTCCAGTTTACATAAAATTAAAATGTAATCTTATTATAGTTTTATTATGGAATCATAGTCAATTGTTTATGAAAAAATGTATCAAAAAAATATGATATGTCCATTAGAGCATCCCAAATCATTGTATTTAGAAAACCTATTAATCTAATTGGAATAAGTATTTCCATTAAAACATGAAAATAATGACTTTTCAATCTGGTAATATGACTATTTCGGAAACATATTCCCAAATTGAAATCATAACCATATGGAAGTCTCAAATCTGCAATCCAATGAGAAAATAATAAATGGCTCTCTTTGGACAGTGTACAAGCTATGTTTGGCTTCATTAAATTATGTGATATGAAATTTTTAAAAGTTCAAGTTCTGGTCGCTTATAAATTTGTGCACGATTTAATCATTCCTTCACATTGTATTTGGTCTTACCCGGTGTATCCAAAACAGCATGAAATAAATTATCAAAATAGTTCTTTTCAATATGCATAAAATCCAACATGTGATGGACCCACAAATCAGACAAATATGGAAAATACCAAAAAATGATTTGTTTTATCCAATTGTGCTCTTTTCTAAGCCAATCAATTTTTTATTTGTTTATTTTTTGTCTAATTATGATGTGAGGTAATGAAGAGACAATTTATTTTAACTACAAAACTAAGATCATTGATGGAGGACCATATTCTTCAACTTTTCTTTTTCTAAAATGATATATGTCTCTTTAAAAAGGTTGATTGGATGGAAAAAATATGCGATGAAAATCGAAAAAAAGGTTTTTCCCATTGACAAGCATGAATGATTTTATATCTCTCACACAGTATGGAAATGATTTTGGACCATGTGTACTCTATCCAAATAACATTCCATATGTTGGGAAGTCACTAGTTGTCGACATCAATAAAGCTTTCAGTAGGAAGCTTTGTTTTGCAGAAACATCATATGTACTGACACCATTACTCCATAGTAAATTTAACTCATCAATCAATGGTTTCAAATAAACATCGATATTCTTTTTCATATGACCTGGAATTAATAAGGTAAAAATGATATATATAACCTTCTTTGACATCCATGGAGGTAAATTATATGGAGATATAAATATAGGACAATATGAATACTAACTACCGTAAGAACCAAATGGAAAAAACCATTAGTAGAAAGACCCAATCACACGTTTCTAGATTCTAAAGAAAACATTTGATGTGCTTGGTCAAAATTTTTCCATGAATCACTATGAGAGGGGTGATTTATGCTTTTAAAAGTTCATATGTTGGTTTTGTGCCATGAAATCAATGACGATGTGTTTTGAGACATAAATAAATGCTGAAATCTAGGTGTGAGAGGGAAATATCTCAATTGTTTTATAAGAAAAAATCGAGATGTCCCTGGTTGAGCTTCTTTATACCTTGATTTTCCACATATAGGACAACTATCCAACAACTCATTTTCACCATAATATAAGATGCATTCATTTGAACATTCATGAATATTTTGATAACCAAGATCCAGATTATGAACCAGCCTCTTTCTCTCATGTAAATTTGAAGGTAAAATATTTACTTCAGGTAGTAGTGTTATTAACAAAGATAATATCTAATAAAAACAACTATTTGAAATTTCATTATCTAATTTAATGTCCATGAATTTAGCAACTTCTACAAACATTCTTATCTTGCAACAAGGATCAATGGAATCCCCAATGGACCTCAAAAACTCTTATAAATGAGATTGTTCTAACTCAGGAGTTAAATAAACATCATCTTGAGTTTCATTTGGTTGAACAGAAAGACTTTCCACATCATGTACGAAATTTTCAAATAGTGTGGGATCTGGAACCAAAATTTTAATATCTTCTCTAGAACTAAATTCTCCATGTTGATAATAAAAAACATAATCTGGTTGAAAATAAAAATGAAATAAATGACTTCCAATATTGTCAAATGATTCATAAGTCCTTAGAGCACATTTATTACAAGGACACTTAATTGACCCGTATGAAATAAACTTTTGTTTCGATGATGCAAATGATAAGAAATCTTGAGAACTATCAATATATACTAGATTTAAACCAGAACCATTTGGATTCTTGTGCTAATTTGTCCAGGCATGATCATTAAATAATGATTGTTGTTGACTTCCTCGTTCCATATTTTTCTAAAAAATATGAAATAATTAGTTATTTTGTATAATTAGATATAAGATAAACACTATGAAAAAAGAGAAGACAATTAAATTCTATTTTCTAGAAATTTATAATAATTTCAATTATTTTATAGTTATTTATACTATTTTTAAGATTTTATACTAATCTACACTCATTTATAAAAATTTAAACTAACTACCACTAATTATTATTAATTTCAGGTATTTTGTACTAATTATTATTAATTACTAGTGGCATAATTTCCAGCAGATTTGTGGCATCTCTTTTTCTTGACGACTCATTACCTTACAACTTTCTATGACTAAAATAACAATGAAAAGTCATCTTTGACATAAGAATATCAAAATTTGTATACACAAGGATGGTGAGCAGTGATGCCTCACTATGCTACTATCCATTCTCTTTGTGCATTCAAAAATAAATATTCCTACATCAGAGAAAACTATTCATACTGATTTTAGTCGTAGAAATTTTTTAGGGGACAAGGTGTTGGGAAAAAGAGCCTCTTTTTTTCGACGGCTCACCGCATTCCAAGTTTCTCCGACTTAAATCACTATGAAAAATCTGCTCCAATGTATGTCTAAGTAGATTTTTCATATTGATTTCAGTGGAAGAAAGTTGTAAGGAAATGAGGCGTCAATCAAAATCAATATTGCCAATCTGCTAGAAATTGTTCCAGTTTATCAATGTACATGAATTTATTAGGATTTCTTTCTAATTATTCTTAATTAATCCAAATTATCCCCAATTAATCCTAATTAATCCTAACTAATACTAATTAATCCCAACTAATCCAAATTATTCCTAATTAATCCTAAATAATCATATTTATTCTTATTTATTCCAAATTAATCCTATTTATTCCTATTAATTCTTATTTATTCCTATTTATTACTATTTATTCCTAATTATTCATAATTATTTCTAATTATTACTAATTATTTCTAATTATTACTAATTATTACTAATTATTACTAAATATTACAAATTATTAATAATTACTACAAATTATTACTGATTATTAGTAATTATTACTAATTATTACTAATTATTACTAATTATTACTAATTATTACTAATTATTACTAATTATTACTAATTATTACTAATTATTACTAATTATTACAAAATATTATTAATTATTACTAATTATTACTAATTATTACTAATTCTTACCAATTATTACTATTTATTACTATTTATTACTATTTATTACAATTCATTACAAATTATTACAATTTATTCCAAATTATTCCTAATTATTCCTAATTATTCTTAATTATTACTAATCATTCCTAATCATTCCTAATTATTTCTAATTTTTTATAATGAATCCAATTTATTCCTAATTATTCTTTATTATTCCTAATTATTTTTATTTATTCCTAATTATTACTATTTATTCATATTTATTCCGATTTAGTCTTATTTATTAATAATTATTCATATTTCCTTCTATTTATTACTATTTATTACTATTTATTAAAATTTATTGCTAATTATTACTAATTATTACTACATATTACTATTTATTACTAATTATTACTATTTAGTACTTTTAATACTATTTATTACAATTTATTACTAATTATTACTAATTATTACTAATTATTACTAATTATTACGAATTATTACTAATTATTACTAATTATTACTAATTATTACTAATTATTTCTAATTATTACAAATTATTACTAATTATTACTATTTATTACTATTTATTACTATTTATTAATATTTATTCCTAATTATTCCTAATTCTATTTATTTTTATTTATTACTATTCAATACTATTCATTAATATTTATTACCATTTATTACTAATTATTACAAAATATTACTAATTTTTACTAGTTATTACAAATTATTACTAATTATTACTAATTATTTCTATTTGTTTATATTTATTACTATTTATTACAATTTATTGTAATTTATTACTATTTATTGCTATTTATTGCTATTTATTACAATTTATTACTAATTATTTAAAATTATTACTAATTGTTACAATTTATTTCTAATTATTAAAGTTTATTAGTAATTATTACTATTTATTTCTATTTTTTACTATTTATTTCTATTTATTACTGTTTATTAGTTTTTATTACTATTTATTGCTATTTATTATTAATTATTACTAATTATTACTAATTATTACAAATTATTTTTAATTATTACTAATTATTACTAGTTACTTCTAATTATTAGTATTTATTACTATTTTATACTATTTATTACAGTTATTAAAATTAATTACAATTAATTACAGTTTATTACAATTTATTACAATTTATTACAGTTTATTACTAATTATTACTAATTATTACTAATTATTACTAATTATTTCTAATTATTAAAATTTATTTCTAATTATTAAAATTTAGAACTATTTATCACAAATTATAAGTAATTAATCCCAACTATTACTAATTAATCAAAATTATTGCAATTTATTACTAATTATTCGTAATTATTTATATTTTTTACGATTTTTTTTAATTATGATAATTTATTTCTAATTTTTTCTAATTTTTAATAATTTTTTCTATTTTTTTCTTATTATTACTATTTATTACTAATTATTTAATTTTTTACTAATTAATACAATTTATTACTAATTAATACAATTTATTACCAATTAATACAATTTATTTCTAATTAATACAATTTATTACTAGTTATTTCTAATTAATATTAGTTATTACTAATTAATAATAGTTATTACTAATTATTACAAATTATATAAAATTATTACTAATTAACACTTCGATATAACTATTCATAAAATTATAAACCAAAAAACAAATATGTAATTCTAATTTAATTAATTTACATCTAATTAACAAAAATATAAATAATTTAAAATAAAATAAATTGACTAAATAATAAATAAATATATAAATTTTTTTGACACTGAAGCTTTCGAAGTATTAAAGTCCCAAATAATGCACTGATTTGAAAGTTTAAACTATGAAAAATTTTAGAATAAAATTTTTCAGTAGAGATAGAGAGAAGTTGAGTAAACAGTGAAATGAGAGGACAAACGGAACGAGTATATATGGATTAGATTATTTGCGATGGTGGTATTTTCGAAGGGCCACCCGTCACAAATAGTGGTATTTGCGATGGGCCCTGTCAGAAATACCTATGCCTGCATTAATTGCAGCGGGGCGTTAAAAAGTTATTTATGACGGGCACCATCGCAAATACCATCTCTCGAAAATGTATTTGTGACATGGCAAGTATCCCTTCACAGATACTAAAAAATGTCACCGGCTATTTGCGAAGAGAATATGAACTCGTCGCAAATACCATTACCCGCGGTCTAGCGCGTATTTCACACCAAACCTTTTGCATCAGATGGTAAAAGACCGTCACAAATAATGGTTATTTGTGATGGGATGATCGGCCCATCGTAAATAACCCCTTTGATTGGTATTTATAATGGAACCTTGACCAGTCCCAAATAACCGGCATAAATATCCATTTTTTCATAGTGATCAAAGCTCACCCTTTCTTATGTTTTCTTTCCTGATATTATGAAGAAATCTATTATGTATGATTTTCTAGGAAGGGTAAAAGTTTTCAAGAAGTTGGTGGGAGATGATGTAGTTCACTTATGAACCAATTGTTTATGTATTCAAGTTTCCAAAGGAACTAGACCTATTGATTCTGGTGTCGATCGTTATGTTCTGTAATTAATATAATTCTAATAAGATGTAATATCTATAAAAGAAAATTATGGGTCTCTATAAATATCATCATTTAAATATTAAAAATATATTTGGTTCCTATATTTTAGTATAGATGTGAGAACCAAAATATATATCCAGTACCAAATTTTTAGAAATATAAACATTACATTCAATAAAGAAGCATATAAAGATTACCCTTGCTTCTTTAATTAGATGAATTTATTCTCAAATTTGCCCAAATTTTCACATATAAAACAAACTACATCTTTTTTCCTTCACCTATTTTTCTGTATTCCTTTTCATGGGAGTATAGTACTCAGGATACGTAGAATTTAAATGATTCTTTGGGACTTTTCCTTGTTCTTCATTTTCTTATTTACCATTAGGAACATAGGTTTTTCACAACCTAAGTTTTTATCAAATTTTTGAATAAAACTAAGGAGTTACAAAAGTGTATTATCACTATTTTTCATGTTATATGTAACAGCCCAAGATTTTATGAAAAATATTTTTTTTATTTCACTAATGTCTTGTGTTGTACGCTACACCAAAAGGAGCTTGCACAACACACATCCTTGACTTTCCTTGCATTACACGCAATCACAACCTTCCTCGATAGCGTGTGTAGTACGCAATACTGAGTTTCACGAAACAACGATATGCTAATAAAATATTATTAAAACTAGCCGTTATGAATAGTAATAACCACTTTTTAAAATTTTAGAAATTTTAGCTCTCAAAATGGACTTCATTTATGGATTCGGAGTATTGAATTTAGCCTAAGGTGAAATTTTGGTACTTTTCGGATAACTTTCATATTCTGATCAATAGTAAAAATTACTAAATTTTAATTAATAACAACTTTTTTAATCGAAATAATTAATATTGATAAATTATTAATTTTAGTGGTTTTAAAGTATATTTAGAATATATTTTTACAATTTAATACAATGTTGGTCATTGGATGTAATTTCACATTTAAAGCAGTTATAAACAAGTGTCAATCTTTTAATAGTTATTATCTCTTAAAAACATGCTATTTGCGGGATTTAATTATAAAATTAATTTATTCAACTTCTATGTTATGAATTTGGTAAAATAGACTTCATTTTTGAATTAGGAATATGAAATATAGCTTAGGGTGAAATTTTGGCATTTTTCTGAAAAACTTCAATTTTTGATGAATAGTGAAACCACTAAGTGGTAGGTTAAAAACTGAATTTTGCATAAAACTTAATTTTACCGCTTCTGTGAATGGAATTTCAAAAATCCGACAGACACGGTTGATATCAGTAAGTAAAATGTGGTTCAATGAGATAAAAATAATTTTTTGGTGAATAGTAACTTTTTACTTTTTTTACCGATGTTAATAGTAAAAAGGGTAACTAAGGGTAAATATGATATTACTATTACCCTAACACATGTCCTAATTCTATTGGACAAGTGTAATTCGACCAAAAACAAGCTTAGGAATAAAATATGACCATTTAGGCCCACTTGGATTAGATTAGGACATTTATTATTATTTAATTCAAAGAAGAGTTAAAAGAGTTAAAATCAAAGTTTATTCACTAAAACATTTTTAATATGGGGTTATACATAAGATAAATTCGACTATAAATATTCATTAGAAAGATAAAAAGATTTCCTACAGAATGATAGTTTATTTATAATTTTTAGACTTTAAATAAATTAATTTATTTATGACACAACGATGATGCAGTAATTACCCTTTTAAGGAAATATTAACATAATTGATGTTATAAATACTCAAATGAATGTAATTTGAGACTTTTTATGAATTCCACTAATTTTCTAGGTTACTATGATATATTATTGTTGATTTAATCAATTTGGTTCGAACATATAATTCTTTTATGACTTTCACAAAAATCATATATCAAATAGTGTCAAAATTGACACAAAATAGTTTTTAAATAAAATATTATATTATTAATTGTTATTTTATTCCTAAAAATCTATGGTTCGGCCAAATGACTTAGATAAGGATATATTTATTAATAATAAACAATTTGGGGTTCGTTTGGCATGTTATAGTAAGTGTATTAACCATATAGTGTAAGAAAACAAAAAGACACGGTAAAAGTTAAATTATTTAACTTAGAGTTAAATCTAATTGATAAGGTTAAAATAATAACCTAAACTTGTCTAAATTCTATTGGTTGATAGGATTTCGACCCATCCCCACTTTAGCTTCGAAATAAGACCCTTTGGAACCATTATAAACCGATTTTGACTTTAATATAAAATAATATTTTGAGATATTCCTAAGGTGCCCCTCTCCTCCCTTATAAAAGGACACCTCCTCCCCCTCCTCCTCACACCAATTTTAGCACTCAAGCTCGGCCAACCCCTGCCCAAATCTCTTCTCCACTTCCCTAGCAACATCCTAGAGGTTCTGGTCTTCCTCAAAGACAAATTTTAGTTCCCTGAGAGGAGGTCTCCAAAAGGCGCTTCAAAGAAGAGGTAATTACCGTTACCAATTCTTTCATCTTTATTTCTTCTTCCACTTCTTCTTCTTAGGTTGTTTCATTATGAAGTAATAAAATCAGTATCACTCATATACTGATATGTTATATAAGTATGAAACAACCCTATTTCACCATCTATCTATCCTACGGAAAAAGAAATCACTGCACGTGCGTACGTACGAAATACCGTCTCCACGCCGTGGTGTAATATATTTTCCAACATCACCTTACAAGGATGGGTATAATGGTGTAATGAGTAACTATATATGATTATTATGAAGTAATATTGATACTGAAATAATATATATACTCCAATACAATTCCACGATCATAGGAACGATATCATCACTCGTGCGTACGTACGGAATACCGTCTCCACGATGTGATGCGACTCGTTCTACATGATCTTCATTTCATAATGATTATATAAATGAATTGAATGAATGAATATGGTATATACTACACTAATACCATTCTGGAAATGAATTATCTATAACCTAAAGATAAGAATAAGAATTTATTCGACAAAACACGCATAAGAACAAAAAGTTATAAAGACCCGAGTAACAAGTAACAATGAAATATTACTAACAAGAAGCTAATAATATGACCATATATGATATCATATCAATATGTATGATTCTGTAATAAGTCAATAACATTATTTAAACCATTATACAGGAGCTTCGGACACGAACAAATCAAATCGGACCTAAGGTAAGGGAAATATCACAATCTCAATTTTATCCGAGATTGTTTTTACATTGGTAATTACTGGGGTGTATTTTATCATCCACATCCATGTTTCCTCAATATGTAATATTATTTCCATCCTTCTACAATATTTTATATCCAATTTTACCCTTCGGTAAGTTTTTTTGTAAAAGATATGAAAGGAATCTTTTGTCGTTTTTCGTACGAGGTACTTTTTGACTTTTCCGACAAAAGTACGAAGAATGTTTTTTTTAACTTATACGGCTTGAATGGATTTTTAAAACATTATTTCCAAGAATCTTCCTTTACAAGTTTTCAAGTTTATTTTTAATCAACTTCTTTTATTTTAAAGTTGTATGACATGTTATTAAAGGAAAAATGTTTTTGAAGAAGAAAGGATATTTTCCTCAAGAATGAAGTTCAAGTGTTTTATCAAAATTATTTTCCATCTAAGATAATAAAGGGTTCTGTTTTTATCCCTATTATTACATTGATTTGATCATGTTGTGATGGAATTATTTTTATGAATTCCATTATCTTATATGAATTGATTTATGATGTCATGATGTTTCAAGAATCCCATTTTTGTTACATGTGTTATGCGATGATGTATGTTTTATGATTATGTGGCACACATAAGAAAGGATTCATTATAAGATGGGTGGGACCTATATCTCCCTCCAATGCATTGGGTAAAGATTTTATATCTCATGAGATAGACAGGGCTAGAACGGTAGGTTATACCGGTTCAGTGAAACAGGACTGAAACGAGGGTTACTCGATTCAGAAAGGGACTTTGTCCACTAAGATAGTCTTGGCAATTAGTCTTGACTAACAAGAAATGATTCTCTATGATTATGTGTGTATGCCACAAAGTTTCATGTTTTAAGTTATGATTATTGGGATTACTTTTTCACTGCCATGATTTATCCCATGATTATGAAATTATGCTCTCTTTTGCAGGTTATGATTTCCAAAATGTTATGTTCTTATGAATATGATGTGATTGATATTTATTTTGTTTACCCTTACTGAGCATTTGATCTCACCCTTTTATGTTTTCTTTTCCCCAGGATATAAAGAAAGGTTTTAGGTAAAAAAAAAGGAAGATCTTTATGGGAGATTTTGAAGATCTTTCACCACGATTAGAAGATTATAGTCCGAGTTTCCAAAGACACTAAACTATTACGGTCCTTGTGTGTGTGTTTTTGTAATGTACTAAGTATTCCGCAAAAGTAATGTAATGTCAATGTACGTCAAGATACGGGTCTCTACAGTTGGTATCAGAAGAAAGGTTTAGTCAACCTTTGGAAACTAGGATGCGAAAACATTAGTGAGATCCCTAGAGATATTTCTAAGGTATGTCTAGGGATGTCCCTAAGGTTAAGTATACGTATAGGTTATAGTACTAGAATTACGCTAACGATCATAGAATTTAACCTAATATGTTAGATATTAAGGGTACTCCCCCTTTACTATGTTGTTTTCCTTAGCATTATTTTGCCTCTCACACTATTCTTTTTGGGTTTTAGAATATGGCTGGAAACAAGATGATTCACGATAATGGAGGATATGATGGACAATGGAATGATATTCTTTATGAGCAACCAAATGAAATGGGATTTGGAAGTCCAAACATCATTATTATGCCGAATCAGCAATCTCATAATATGATCAATAAAGTAAAATTTGGTAAGTTTCCTGACTCGGCTAATAAGAGAAAGATGGAGTTTCATAGAGGAAAGAAAGTTCAATTTCCCCTATGTAAATCATGTGGGAAAAGGCATCAAGGAGAATGTTTCAAGGGAACTGGAAGATGCTTTGGGTGTGGAAAAGAAGGACACAAAGCAAGTAAGTGCAAAGGAAAAGGTTCAGTTAACACCATGGATGAGGATAATGGTATTGCTACAACATCAAAAATGGTTAAGTGTTTTAAATGTGGAATGTATGGGCATTATGCAAACCAATGCCCTACGGGAAAGACTCATGAAGAGAATCAGTATGGTCGTATGGGAAGTATTTATGTGGATGATGATGAAGAGACTACAAATGATATGTGAGATGAAATAATTGTTGAAGCTCGGTCAATGGATTAAGAATGTAGTGGAATGATTACATGTTTATCATGTGTAATGTTGTATAAGTAATCTCATGGTACTATGGATTAAAGAGACATGTAAGGATTGTTACACTGTTGTCTGATTAATGTTACCAGTATCCATGAAAGGTTATTCAGATATTTTTGGAATGTAGATGATATGCGCATAATGAAGGAATAATAAGATAATGAGGTATTTGATTGTATTCATGAGCTCATGACTGATATAAGGAGAAGGTTATATCATGGTTTGAGTATATAGAATTTTTGGATTTTGGTATGTGGAAAGAGGTAACTTTTAACCGCATTCATGTTTTCACTAAGGTTCAATGGGTATTCAAGAGAATACGTGATTAAGGCCTTTGAATGTTTGGAATGTGACCAACAAGACATATCTTATGATATATGGGAATCAACGACAGTATTAAATCTCTGGTAATCGTTTTCACTATATTATGAGAGTGGACTACAGTATTATGGACAAGCCTAAATATTAAAATGGATTATGTTGGACATAAGTTAGTATTGTTTAAGGATACAAGATTTTCGATATTATTGATGGGATGTTATAGTAATGTAGTTTTAGAAAAAGGACAACCTGCAGGACGGGCGACAGCCCATCGCGTCGGACAAGGATGTGGGAATCGAACCCACAACCGAAGTGCGGCTGGCCTTTATCGCCTAACACTGGCCTACAGGAAGTCCCTGTTTAGTAGAAACTAGTTTTATTATATTAAGCAGTATGATATATGAAGTATAAGTCCATTTTAGGAACTATATATGATTAATCTCACTATAGATCGACTTATGTATATAATTTTTTCTAACCTTTTGTTTGAGACAGATGGAATGACCCATCATTCTATCACATGATCTGCTAACACTTCACGAATAACAAATTCAACTTCATTTATTTAAGAGATGAAGTGGAAATTGTTCTAGGCACGAACAATAGTGAGATTGTACCAAAATAAAGAAAGTATTTATTCCAATTCAAATTTTCAACTTTAGGGAAATGATCTTGAAAACCAAAAATGTTGTCCTAGTGATCTTATACCTGATGAATCAGATGGTACCTTATATCATCACAAATCTATGGATTTGTGATTACTGGCTTTTCCATAGCCATGTTCTCTACCACTCTCCATCAGAACATGATGGTTAGATTTCTCTTCCATATCCATATTTTCACCTATGTGGAAACCCAGTGATTAGTTTATTTGGGTAATCGTTACATTTCATACTTTAGTTTTTAAAGCCAAGTTTTGGTATTCCTTTTTACGATGTGGGTTTCTATTAAAGAAACTTTCGAATAGTAAACCATTTATAACCCCGACGAATTTCGAGGGCGAAATTCATTTTAAGGGGGGTAGAATGTAACAGCCCAAGATTTTATGAAAAATATTTTTTTTATTTCACTAATGTCTTGTGTTGTACGCTACACCAAAAGGAGCTTGCACAACACACATCCTTGACTTTCCTTGCATTACACGCAATCACAACCTTCCTCGATAGCGTGTGTAGTACGCAATACTGAGTTTCACGAAACAACGATATGCTAATAAAATATTATTAAAACTAGCCGTTATGAATAGTAATAACCACTTTTTAAAATTTTAGAAATTTTAGCTCTCAAAATGGACTTCATTTATGGATTCGGAGTATTGAATTTAGCCTAAGGTGAAATTTTGGTACTTTTCGGATAACTTTCATATTCTGATCAATAGTAAAAATTACTAAATTTTAATTAATAACAACATTTTTAATCGAAATAATTAATGTTGATAAATTATTAATTTTAGTGGTTTTAAAGTATATTTAGAATATATTTTTACAATTTAATACAATGTTGGTCATTGGATGTAATT
Source organism: Viscum album (assembly GCA_963277665.1). Taxonomy (NCBI): domain Eukaryota; kingdom Viridiplantae; phylum Streptophyta; class Magnoliopsida; order Santalales; family Viscaceae; genus Viscum; species Viscum album. The sequence goes on from OY728135.1 coordinate 1,762,513,823, forward strand.
TCACATTTAAAGCAGTTATAAACAAGTGTCAATCTTTTGATAGTTATTATCTCTTAAAAACATGCTATTTGCGGGATTTAATTATAAAATTAATTAATGCAACTTCTATGTTATGAATTTGGTAAAATAGACTTCATTTTTGAATTAGGAATATGAAATATAGCTTAGGGTGAAATTTTGGCATTTTTCTGAAAAACTTCAATTTTTGATGAATAGTGAAACCACTAAGTGGTAGGTTAAAAACTGAATTTTGCATAAAACTTAATTTTACCGCTTCTGTGAATGGAATTTCAAAAATCCGACAGACACGGTTGATATCAGTAAGTAAAATGTGGTTCAATGAGATAAAAATAATTTTTTGGTGAATAGTAACTTTTTACTTTTTTTACCTCTGTTAATAGTAAAAAGGGTAACTAAGGGTAAATATGATATTACTATTACCCTAACACATGTCCTAATTCTATTGGACAAGTGTAATTCGACCAAAAACAAGCTTAGGAATAAAATATGACCATTTAGGCCCACTTGGATTAGATTAGGACATTTATTATTATTTAATTCAAAGAAGAGTTAAAAGAGTTAAAATCAAAGTTTATTCACTAAAACATTTTTAATATGGGGTTATACATAAGATAAATTCGACTATAAATATTAATTAGAAAGATAAAAGAATTTCCTACAGAATTATATTTTATTTATAATTTTTAGACTTTAAATAAATTAATTTATTTATGACACAACGATGATGCAGTAATTACCCTTTTAAGGAAATATTAACATAATTGATGTTATAAATACTCAAATGAATGTAATTTGAGACTTTTTATGAATTCCACTAATTTTCTAGGTTACTATTATATATTAGTGTTGATTTAATCAACTTGGTTCGAACATATAATTCTGTTATGACTGTCACAAAAATCATATATCAAATAGTGTCAAAATTGACACAAAATAGTTTTTAAATAAAATATTATATTATTAATTGTTATTTTATTCCTAAAAATCTAAGGTTCGGCCAAATGATTTAGATAAGGATATATGTATTAATAATAAGCAATTTGGGGTTAGTTTGGCATGTTATAGTAAGTGTATTAACCATATAGTGTAAGAAAACAAAAAGACACGGTAAAAGTTAAATTATTTAACTTAGAGTTAAATCTAATTGATAAGGTTAAAATAATAACCTAAACTTGTCTAAATTCTATTGGTTGATATGATTTCGACCCATCCCCACTTTAGCTTCGAAATAAGACCCTTTGGAACCATTATAAACCGATTTTGACTTTAATATAAAATAATATTTTGAGATATTCCTAAGGTGCCCCTCTCCTCCCTTATAAAAGGACACCTCCTCCCCCTCCTCCTCACACCAATTTGAGCACTCAAGCTCGGCCAACCCCTGCCCAAATCTCTTCTCCACTTCCCTAGCAACATCCTAGAGGTTCGGGTATTCCTCAAAGACCAATTTTAGTTCCCTAAGAGGAGGTCTCCAAAAGGCGCTTCAAAGAAGAGGTAATTACCGTTACCAATTCTTTCATCTTTATTTCTTCTTCCACTTCTTCTTCTTAGGTTGTTTCATTATGAAGTAATAACATCAGTATCACTCATATACTGATATGTTATATAAGTATGAAACAACCCTATTTCACCATCTATCTATCCTACGGAAAAAGAAATCACCGCGCGTGCGTACGTACGGAATACCGTCTCCACGCCGTGGTGTAATCTATTTTCCACCATCACCTTACAAGGATGGGTATAATGGTGTAATGAGTAACTATATATGATTATTATGAAGTAATATTGATACTGAAATAATATATATACTCCAATACAATTCCACGATCATAATAACGATATCATCACTCGTGCGTACGTACGGAATACCGTCTCCACGATGTGATGCGACTCGTTCTACATGATATTCATTTCATAATGATTATATAAATTAATTGAATGAATGAATATGGTATACACTACACTAATACCATTCTGGAAATGAATTATCTATAACCTAAAGATAAGAATAAGAATTTATTCGACAAAACACGCATAAGAACAAAGAGTTATAAAGACCCGAGTAACAAGTAACAATGAAATATTACTAACAAGAAGCTAATAATATGACCATATATGATATCATATCAATATGTATGATTCTGGAATAAGTCGATAACATTATTTAAACCATTATACAGGAGCTTCGGACACGAACAAAGCAAATCGGACCTAAGGTAAGGGAAATATCACAATCTCACTTTTATCCGAGATTGTTTTTACATTGGTAATTACTGGGGTGTATTTTATCATCCACATCCATGTTTCCTCAATATGTAATATTATTTCCATCCTTATACAATATTTTATATCCAATTTTACCCTTCGGTAAGTTTTTTTGTAAAAGATATGAAAGGAATCTTTTGTCGTTTTTCGTACGAGGTACTTTTTGACTTTTCTGACAAAAGTACGAAGAATGTTTTTTTTAACTTATACGGCTTGAATGGATTTTTAAAACATTATTTCCAAGAAGCTTCCTTTAAAAGTTTTCAAGTTTATTTTTAATCAACTTCTTTTATTTTAAAGTTGTATGACATGTTATGAAAGGAAAAATGTTTTTGAAGAAGAAAGGATATTTTCCTCAAGAATGAAGTTCAAGTGTTTTATCAAAATTATTTTCCATCTAAGATAATAAAGGGTTCTGTTTTTATCCCTATTATTACATTGATTTGATCATGTTGTTATGGAATTATTTTTATGAATTCCATTATCTTATATGAATTGATTTATGATGTCATGATGTTTCAAGAATCCCGTTTTTGTTACATGTGTTATGCGATGATGTATGTTTTATGATTATGTGGCACACATAAGAAAGGATTCATTATAAGATGGGTGGGACCTATATCTCCCTCCAATGCATTGGGTAAAGATTTTATATCTCATGAGATAGACAGGGTTGGAACGGTAGGTTATACCGGTTCAGTGAAACAGGACTGAAACGAGGGTTACTCGATTCAGAAAGGGACTTTGTCCACTAAGATAGTCTTGGCAATTAGTCTTGACTAACAAGAAATGATTCTCTATGATTATGTGTGTATGCCACAAAGTTTCATGTTTTAAGTTATGATTATTTGGATTACTTTTTCACTGCCATGATTTATCCCATGATTATGAAATTATGCTCTCTTTTGCAGGTTATGATTTCCAAAATGTTATGTTCTTATGAATATGATGTGATTGATATTTATTTTGTTTACCCTTACTGAGCATTTGAGCTCACCCTTTTATGTTTTCTTTTCCCCAGGATATAAAGAAAGGTTTTAGGTAAAAAAAAGGAAGATCTTTATGGGAGATTTTGAAGATCTTTCACCACGATTAGAAGATTATAGTCCGAGTTTCCAGAGACACTAAACTATTACGGTCCTTGTGTGTGTGTTTTTGTAATGTACGAAGTATTCCGCAAAAGTAATGTAATGTCAATGTACATCAAGATACGGGTCTCTACATTATAATCCACAATAAAACTAGATAATACTTTAGGTAGTGATGGTATAATGAGATATGTGCATTGTGATCGCATTGCGATTCAATTTTATTTTTCCACCCTCATAACACAATTTTAACCTAATTTTGAATTATAAATATAAAATTTAATAATAGATTTCAATAATAATTTTATTTAATTATTTAATGTTAAGAAATTATAAAAATCACTACTTCACTTCTTTTTATTTTAAAATTGTAGGTGGAGGTGATTTGGAGAGCCTAATTTGAAGTTGAAGAAAAAGGTGTCAAATAGAATGGAATCCATAACACACATATCCACTAACACTCACATTTTAGAGAATATATTTGTATCTTTGGAATAATTTTTTGGATTTTATAATTAAATAAGTGTTTAAAAATTATTTTAATAGACCAGATCCAAGTTTATTTATTTGTTTTCCCAACTGAAGTGATCTATCAAAAAAACCAAAACTTCTTGAAGTCAAATGTATAGTTTTTTATTTTGATAATTTCTCCCATTATGGAGCCCAATGGATGCCAAATCATACATAGAGGTAGTCAATATTTCATTCAAAAACTCTTAGTTTTTTAAACAATTATATATAATTTCATTTAACATTATAAATCTGAATTATTAGTGTTATTATAAAACATGGTGCCCAAAACCACCTTCTACATTTCTTATTAAATAGAACCATTGGAACCTTATTTTCAAGTTCGACCAAGGAGTGCAGTGATACCATTTTAGAGTTACAAATTATTCCTCTCATCATCATTGAAGTTTTGGAGCTCCTTACCCTTATATAGATATCTAGGTTGATGGCCAAAAACTATACAAGAATTCTCCATCTTTTGATGGTGAGTTAAATGATGGTTGGTCATTATGACAGAGCTACACACATTTTAAGTGATTTTTGAAAAACGTATTAGTAATTTGTTTTGTGTAATTTGGGTTTGAAAACATTTTATTCATTTTTATATTACATTATTTCATATTTGAATTATTTTTTTATTCATGTGAATGTAAATCTCATTATTTCTAACTGATGACAGTGAGATTTTGGGTTTATGACTTGTGTTATTCTAATAAGATAACTTAAGAATCATTTTAATTTATAAATATTTGAGATATTAATTATCTTTAGAAGATATTATTCCATGTGCAAAGGATGGACCTTGGCTATACAATTTTGATATCAAGGTTTGGTTCAACCCACATTGGTATAAATGCTTGGTGGGTAATCGAGATTCAGGTTAACCTCAACCAAATATTTCCTCCAAGAATAAATTAACTTTTAAGAACTATGAACTTTAAATGTTATTTAGTGATATTTAAATGATCACCTCATTAAAATTATTTAAAATATTACTTCCATTTTTCTACCATTAATCCTTTTAGTTAAGTTAATTCATTTTGAAGAATTATTCACCCCCTCCCCCAAGTTTTTGGTTTTAATTTGTTTAAAAAAAATTAAAATACACGGTGTAGTAATCCAAATATACTTTAGATATGACCTTGGTTCTTCCTCATAATACAAATCATCTAAAAGTTGAATTAATTTGATTTCCCATGACTACATGGTCAAATTTTGGAATTGTTTTCGGGGAGTGTTTTAGTTTTTGGTGTGTGTTTTTATAAGAAATTAGTGTATTTTGTAAACATTTATTTATTTATTTATTTATTTATTTAATCTTTTGACTATAATTTTGTGTTAAAATAGATTGTATTTTCAAGTGTGACATGTTTACTTCCCATGTGAAGCTATGAAGCACCGCTTATAAACACTCTCTCTATTTCCCTCTTCTTCTCTTTTCCCATTTTTCTTTTTAAGTCAATGTTAAACATGTTATAAAATGTTACAAATGATAAATGTTTTGGAAAAATTAAAAAATTTATATAATGATTATTAATTGGTACTTTTGAAAAATTTTCAGATCAATTGACCATCGATGACTATACAAGTTATGTAAAAGTTGATTTCTCATCCAAGGATCATTCCCATGATAAGATAGATTTATTCAATGAAATCAATTTCTATTTTTATCTCTCTTTAATAAAAAATATCTCTTCCAAAGATGTAAATTATTTCTCTATCATTTTTTATACCTCACCCATTTGAATTAGTTTCATGGATTGTTTGACTTTATTTGAGAGTGTGAACAAGCACTGAGACGGTAACTTGTTTATGTTATCGGTATTATCCTGAAGAGATAACTAATATTTATATTCATAATTTAGGCTATTCCAGATATGAATACACATCTGATCAATCTAAAAATAGTATATATATATATATATATATATTAATTTATAGCTAATTATATAAATAAATAAATAAATACAATGTGTGTATTGAGATGGTATGGTGAAATGTAATAAAAATATACATATATATATATATAGTAAATGATAATGAAATTAAGGTATCACCTATATCTATATATAACTATTTTCTATAAAAAGGTAAATTAAGAAACAAGAAAAAAACACTATATATATATAATGAATAATTATCTGCAATCAAGCCAGCGCCAAGGGTTGGGTTGTTGAATATTGTGTCAATCCATGCTCATCATTTTATATTCCATAAAAAAATTTAATATAAAAAAATATTAAAACATCATAGGCACAAATTTTCCCCCCATGGTTGTAGTGTTCTGTTGTATTGGACCATTAAAAGGTTTGAACCCCACTACAAACACTGTGTAAAGGATTATTCCTCAACTTTACAATTACTTTTTACATGATGTTCATTTTTTGTGTTACGTTTTATTATGAATATTATAGGATATGTGATATTTTCATAATTATAATAACAATATTTAAATAAAAAAACTCAAAATGGGGTTCAATTGACCAGCACAGTTGCAACATAGGTTCCAGAAATTCCCAGGATTTTGTCCTTACAACTAACTCAATTCTATCTATTTACCTAAAACAAAACCACACATTTTGTAAATCTATATATATCATGTTTCATGTGTCATGTGTGAATCTTATTCATAATAATTTTGTTCAATTAAGTATACTCCATGTACTTTAGTCAATGAATTGTAATTTTATTAGTTATATATAAATATCATCTATTTTATTTTCATATAGGTAAAAAAGAATGAAAACAAATAAATAAGAAGTATCACAAATTTATGGGTTTTCAATTGATTTTGGTTCCTTTTCTTATTTTTATAAATAATAGTAATAAATAGTTAAATAAATCTAATGTTTTCATGAACCGACCTAGATGACCCATCAAACTGGGTTACAAACCATTTCACAGTATGAACCGATTGAGGTTACCGAATCCGATTGGCTAGAGAGAGGCTATTGGGAATAAAAAACAACATATGGGGACAATTTATCCCAACTAGATACAACAACCAGCATGACATATAATATAATAGTGGGTATATATTTCATAATAGAGTCAAATAGTTGATAAATGATACATAACTAGTAAATCAAACCCTAACCATGTACACGATCCAAAGGTACCTATGTATAAAAGATAACGACCACTATCTCTATATTTTGATTGGGGGTATCTTACTAGCTCACCATAAGAGTCCCAAACATAACCAACTCATAAAAACCCCACCACCCCACTGAGAGACATTTCCCTTTTCCTGCATCAGATAAAATAGGGTCTACATGCACCTGAAGGTATGTACATGGTGTACAAACAACATTCCCATTGGGATCCCACCAAGTGTTTCATTAGAAGTCTTTGCACAATAATCCAAATATTCACATTTTAAAGAAAATAGGACTTAATATACTGCTTTTATAATTTATATCTAAACATAGAAATTCAACCTTTTCAACAGTTTATAAAAAACTCCACCAAAAAGTTTTCAAAGAATGTAAAAATCATTTGTTTATCCTTTTGAATCATCCATCATAACACCACTTGAAATAAAGATCAATAGAAAGTACCCTTAGGATAATTAGGTTCAGGTTGGATAGGTTTCTTGTACAATGGCCAATCATGACTCATTCAAACTTAACTAGTCCTAAACATTATTTCTAAAGGATAATAAGAATACCTTAATGTTAATTACCCGTATTATTTCTTTTAAACCAGTCCCCACCATAGTTACTAAAGGATCATAGGAATAACCAAATTTTTAATTCCCATACTAATCATAAAAAAATTCCTTATGTATCCCAATCCTGAGTACCCTAGGTTCCCTTATTCTAAACATTTTAAATCATTTTCAAAGGGAATATCATATTTCAATAACTAATCCAAAACCTCAATTTCACATCAAAACCATTATTTGAAATTAATCTTATCTGGAATAACTAATGATTCTCTCAAATCAATATTTCTTTATTAAATAGAAAGGGGAAACAATTTTATATCAAAATACACCATATCCATATTTAAAAAATTAGATATTATTTCATTAAAATTTTATAAATCATGTTTAAAAATGATAAAACATGTGTATTTCATATGAAAAACGCATTTGGTGAAACCTACCACCTCAAAAACTTGGTATTCCAACAATTCTATGGGATTCACACACCAAAGGATAAGAGAGGGTTGTATGAAATGAGAGACAACACTAAACCATGAATTATGAATTAAGGGTAACCAATTAATAATTTTATAAAATAAATATATGGAGAGAAAAAACTTACAATATTGAAACATGAATAATTAAAAAAAATATTTAGCTAATTGAAAGGTGTTATCATTGGTGCTCTAAAATGAGGTTTTGTTTAAGGTTATTTAGGTATAGTATAATGGCTGACTAAGGTTGCCTCTCAATTAAATAAGAATTTAAAAAACATATTAAAGGACTTTTAGAACTAAAATAAATAAAATAAGAAAACTACTTAAATGTATGGGGTGATTAACGTTTATAAATCTTGATTATATATGATAGAAAAAGATTTTATTTTTTCAAAATTAAATTAATAAAATACAATGATAATATGTTTTTTTAGAAAATAATTTAAAAGGAGTAATAAATTAACCATACCTATTCACTTACTTATTAATAATTTTTATTTAAATTTTACTCCACTTAATTATGATCACTTAAGTTTTTAACTATCGAAACCTATGGTAGCTAACTTAACCACAATAATAGAATGAATTAAAACCTATGCTAGCTACAGAATGTGAAATTGTGGCACCCTAATTTGATTGATTTTATAAGGATAGATTGTGGTCAGTCATAAATTTGGGCACATATCCATTCTAGAAATGATGATTAATTCAGTTTAGGAATTATATTTGAACTCTAGAAATTGATATCATATTGTTTGGTTTTATCGATTAAGATTGCGCTCTCACAATTTACACAATTCTTGAACTCATGTGTTTTTTATTTGTAAATTGATTTATTAGTTTATTTTATTTTCAAACACAATTCAGTGATCATATTTTGGTAATTAAAGTATGTCATTGATTCAAAATAATTCAATTAAGAAGGTAAGATCACTAGTAGAAAAAACGTTTAACACGTCCGCAATTTTCACATCGGTTCTATATAACCAACGTGAAAAGATGTAATGATCGATATATCACATCGGTTATTTTATAACCGACTTGATATATTGATCAGGATCTGTATTTGATGTCAGTTATTTTATAACTGACGTGATATATATGAAGATTAGCTTTTTCACGTCGGTTATTGTATAACCGACGTGAAAATCGAATCTTCCCCGCTTTATCACGCTGGTTATAAAATAAAGGACGTGATAAAGGAAATATCGATTCTTTATCACATCGGTTATAAAATAACCAACGTGCTAAATGAAAGCTCGGTGCTTTAATAGGTCGGTTATAAAAAAACCGACGTGATATAGCCAATCTCGGTAATTTATCACTTCAGTATAAAGCGACATATATCACGCCGGTTATGAAATAACCGATGTGATACATAGTTTTCAACATCAGTTATTAAATAACCGTTGTTATAAACATTAAAAAAATATTTTATCACAGAGCTTATTAAATTACCGATGTGATAAATCTTTTAAATGACTTACCACACCTCGTATTCAGTCATTCTGTTTTCTTCGATTGGGCAACCTTCGAATCGTCTCTCTCGTGCGGAAAACCTAGAATATATTTATCAAAGTTCTGCCCTACAGCCTCATTTTTCAAACATAATTCTTCATATTTATTATTATCAGATCTGTCAGGTCGACTCAAAACACTCAAGTAAGCCTCACACGACTCCTTCTCAGTTATTTTTTCCTCGATGCCCTAAACTAATTTTTTGAGAAGTTATTTTTCTTTGTTCTTGAAATCATGGTTAATTTCATAGTGTTCATCTATACCATGCTAAATTATTTTCTGGTAAAATAAACCTATGGATGTGATTTCATGCAAGTTTATGTTTTTGTATGTTCTATTATGTGTGTGTTCACGTACATGGGGTTTCAAGGGGTGGGGGCTGTGCAAGTGGGTGGGGGTGTCCATGGGGGGTTGGGTGGGCTGTCTAGTTGGGTGGGGGTGTCTTGGGGGTGTCAAAGGAGTGGGGATGGTGTCCAGGGGGTGGGGACAGTTCAGGGGTGTGGTGGGTGTCCAAGGGTTTGGGTGGGCTGTTCAGTTGGGTGGGGGTGTCCAGGGGGTGTCAAAGGGGGTGGGGGTGGTGTCTAGGGGTGGGGGGAAGTCCAGTGGTGCGGGGGTTTCCAGGGGGGTTGGGTGGGCGGTCCAGTTGTATGGGGGTGTCTAGGGGGTGTTAAATATGCGTAGTTATCCTAAACTCATTGTTTCGTGATGATATGCGTTACACTGTGATTCTCTACATCCGAGTTTTTATTTTAAATTTTATTTGATTCTCAGGTTTTCTCTATTTTCTCCAATATTCTATCAACCATTGGAGGCCCCATGGTTTTCTTGGATTCCATGTAATTTCGTTAGATAAGTTAGTTATTCCATGTTATTCTTCATTAATTATTTGTTTATTTTTTTCTTCTTCATCTACTTATTCTTCTCTATTATTCCTTCAATTATTAGTGATGTTTGGTCATTTTGAAATTGAATGTTTAATATTAATCAATGTGTTCTAGGGTTATTAGGCGGGGTGGGGTGTCCAAGGGGTTGGGGGCTGTCTAGAGGGGTGGGGTCTGTCTAGGGGGTGGGGGCTGTCTAAAGGGGTGGTGGTTGTTCAAGGGGGTGGTGGTTTCTAGGGGGTGTCCAAGGGGGTGGGGGTGGTGTCCAAGGGGGTGAGGGTATCCAGGGGGTTGGGGGGTGTCCAGGGGGTGTCCAAAGCGGTAGGGGTGGGGGTGGTGTCCAGGAGGGGTGGGGGTGTCCAGGGGGGCTGTCTAGAGGGGTGGGGGTTGTCCAGGTGGTGGGGGTTTTCCAGAGGAGTGGGGGGGGGGGCTGTCCATGGGGGGGGGGGTGTCCAGGGGTGTCCAAGGGGGTGGCGGTGGTGTCCAGATAGACGGGGCTGTCCAAGGGGGTGGTGGTGTCCAGGGGGTCGTGGGTGGGTGTGGTGTCCAAGGGTGTGGGGGTGGTGTCCAAGGGGGTGGTGGTGTTTTCCAATGGGGTAGGGGTGTCCAGGGGGTTGGGGAGGTGTCTAAGGGGGTGGGGTGATGTCCAAGGGGTGGGGGCTTTCCAAAGGGGGGGCTATCCAGAGGTTTCAAATCATTAAGATCTATGTAATTTTCAGTAGTGAATGTATACATATTTTAATATTTATACTTCATATTTCTTTTTTACAGAAGGATGAATTTGGTATCCAGTTGCACCATGATGTATTCTTTATGAACCTTAAGAAGAAAGGATCCAAGATGAATTTAAAACTGTTATATCTAACTATATTTTCTTTTTAAAATCATATTCAATCATATTTTTTTAAATACGAATAGATTCGATTTATATTTAAAAATTGTTTTATATTCAAGTTATGATGTTTTTAATACAACCATATATTTGTCTTATGTTAAAAAGATTTATAATTTTGATATTTGTTATAGGTAAGAATGAGTCAAAGTTGTATTACGGCACATCAAATGGGTAATGAATATGAGGAAGGTGTTGATGTCTTTTTGGAATTTTCTAAACAAAATGTTCCAAGTAGTGACATTTTTTTCTATCCATGCCTGAAATTTTTGAATATGAAGAAGTTGAAAAGTAGAGAGATAAAAGATCATCTGATTTGTTATGGTTTTAATCCAAGCTACAACCCTTGGATTTGTCATGGTGAAACTGGACGGAATATCACTGATGATTATGATTCCCAAGATGGTGACTCTGATGGAATTGAAGAAATGATTCACAATATTGCAGCAGAACAAATTGAGATAGAACCGACGGTTGCACGTCTATATGGTGATGCTGAAAAACCATTATATCCTGGTTGTACAGATTTCATGGTTTTGTCAGTGGTGTTAAGATTGATTAAACTGAAGGTGAAACATGGATGGAGTGACAGAAGTTTTACCAAGCTACTACAATTGATGAAATACATTCTTCCAAAAGATAAAGATCTTCCAAATTCACATTATAAGGTCAAGAAAATATTATGCCCGATGGTATTGGGATACAAGAAAATGCATGCATATCTGAATGACTATATTATATATTGGAAGGAATATGAATTTTTGTCAGATTGTCCGAAATGTGGGACATCATGTTATAAGGTGAAAGAAAATTCACAGGCTTATGTAGAGATTACAAATATCCCATCAAAGGTATTTTGGTATCTTCCTATAATTCGTCATTTCAAACGTTTATTTTCTAATTCACATGATGAAAAAAGGTTAATATCGCATGCTGATTAGCGGTTATGTGATGAAAAAATATGTCATCTAGCTGATTTCCCACAATGGAATAAAATTGATGAGCAGTATCCTACATTTTGAAATGAAATTAGATATCACATACTAGGTTTGTGCACAGATGGAATGAATCAATACTGAACCCTCGGTAGCACACATAGTTCATATCCTGTTTTATTGGTAATTTAAAACCTCTCTCCTGAAGTTTTTATAAAGTGAAATTATGGAATGTTGAGTATAATGATCTCTGGTTTGAAGCAACCCAGCAATGATATTGATGTTTCCTTGTCACCATTGATTAATGATTTGAAACTTTTATGGGAGGATGGTATTAGGGTGTATGATTCTAATAAAATGGAATATGTTCAACTGCATGCAGTGCTTTCGTTCACTATAAATGACTTCCAAACATATGGAAATTTGTCTGGATATAGTGGTAATGGGAATAAAGCATGTCCAATTTGTGAAAAATAGACATCATATTGTCAATTGCATCATGGGAGAAAAATAGTGTGAATGGGACATCAAAAGTTTTTGCGTATGGATCACTCTTATAGAAGACTAAAAAATGAATTCAATAGATCACAAGAATTTGATATTGCTCCAAATACTTTATCCCCTAATCTGTATTTTTAGAGGGTGAAAAACATTTACGTGACATTGGGAAATACAAATAAATCTGGTAATGATAGACATATTTGGAAGAAAAGGTCAATATTGTTTGAGATACCATATTGGAGATATCATGAAGTTAAACATAATATTGATGCCATGCACATGGAGAAGAATATTTGTGAAGTTTTGTTGGAACATTGTTAGATATTAAAGGAAATAAAAAAGATGAGTTGAATGCAAGATTAGACTTACTATCAATGGGAATACGTTTGGAGTTAGCTCCTACTTCTAATGGAAGACAAACATTTCTTCCCCCGGCTTGTCATACATTATCGAAGAGGGAGAAAATTAGCTTTTTCCAGTGTCTTCATGATATCAAAGTTCCTCAAGGTTATTCTTAAAATGTAAAAAAAATCTCATTGATGGACTTAAAGTTGATTGGTATGAAATCTCATGATTGTCACATCATGATGCAACAACTTCTACCAGTTTCATTGCGTGGAATATTTCCCATCTATGTCAGAAAGACTATAATGAAGTTGTGTTATTTTTTCAATTCAATTTTCAATAATGTGATTGATGTGAATGCTTTGAACATTTTGGAAAAGGATGAAATTTATATACTTTTTCAATTTGAAATGTATTTTCCTCCAACTTTTTTTAATATAATAGTGCATTTAATGATTCATCTGGTTCGAGAAATAAAGCTTCGTGGACCTGTATATCTCCATTGGATGTATCCTTTTGAAAGGTATATGAAAATATTAAAGGGGTAAGTTAAGAATTTATATCGACTTGAAGCCTCAATTATTGAAAAGTATATTTTTGAGGAGGTTGCGGAGTTTTGTATGAGCTACGTGGATGCGGCGCAACAGATAGGTTTGCCTCCATCTCGCCATCAACGAGTTAATAATGAGTGAAATGGGATTCATGGCTTGAAATTAAAATCGATGTTAGCTGAACAGATGAAGAAGTTAGAATCATACATCTTGAATAACATAGCTGATGCTCAACCATATATCACATTGCATATTAATGAGTTGAAACAATTCCATCCAAAGAAGAAAGAAATGTGGATTTTGAATGAGCAAAACAAAACAATTTTGTTGTGGTTTAAAAAGACCTTTCTTGGTAGATCAGATGTATCATAGACATTAAAATGGATAGTGGGTGGTCTATGTTTAAATGTGATAACATGGTCCGGTTATGACATTATTTTCTATACATTTCTTACGAAAGCTCACGAAAACAGAAGTGTAGTTCAGAATAGTGGTGTATTAGTGTTTGTAGAAGCAATGCATTTTTCAAGTGATAAGGAAAAAAACCAATTTTTGCATCAAGTGCATATTATGGAATGATTGAAGACATATGGGAGGTCGATTACTTTAAAATTAAAGTTCATGTTTTTAACTGTAAATGGTTTATCGGTAACAACAGTGTCAAACACGATGAATTGAGAATGACAATTGTTAATCTGAATAGATTGGAAAACACATCTGATTCTTTTATAATGTAAACACATGAAAAACAATTTTTCTATGTATTAGATCAATCAGATATGCAGCGGGATGTTGTTTTACTAGGGAAAAAACAATATGTCGGTGAGGATGAACTTGATGAAGATGCTGATTTATGTGAGATCCCTACTTCCAGTGAAAGATTAACAGAACATAATGATAATCATGTTGAGGACATGGTCTATGCCATAAGGAATGATCACGATGAAGGAATTTGGGAAAACAATCCATTTTTACATTCCTAAAATTAAAGGTAACATTTGTTTATTTCTTGTTTACATTTATTATTTTCATAAAATGCTAGATATTGTAGTTTTTTCTTTATTAAAACATGTATTAAAAAAATAAGTATAAGTTTTGGTTTGTTTTATTTTTGTTTAGTTTACTTTATCATGTTTACCATTACATTTATTATATATCTATTGTTTTTGTTTAGTTACAATTACTTTACCTTGTTTACCATGTTTACCATGTTTTAATTTTGTTTAGTTTACTTTATCATGTTTACCATTACATAAATTATATATCTATTAATTTTGTTCAGTGACATTTACTTTACCATATTTACTAGTTTTACCATGTATTAATTTTGTTTAGTTTACTTTATAATGTTTTCCATTACATAAATTATATATCTATTATTTTTGTTCAGTGAATATTACTTTACCATGTTTACCAGGTTTACCATGTTTACAATCTTGACCATCTTTACCATTGTTTAACATGATTACCATATTTATCATGTTTACCATATTGACTATCTTTACCATCTTTTCCATTGTTTAACATTATTACCATATTAACCATGTTTACTATTACGTAACTTAGTAAAATTTTCAATTTTATGATTATAGTGGTATTAAAATATTTAAATTTGTATATTTGTGAACTATTGTTTTTTTGTTGATTTTAAGGGTAATGATAGATCAATCAATTGATCAACCGAATGATTCTGGAGATGAGGATATTGGTCATACCTCTGGGGAGGAATGTTCACATGCTCCTCTTGATATTCCCCAATATTCCTCATGTTCTCCCATTACTACAAAGAGTTCAAGAGTTGGTAAACGTGGGTGCACACATTTACCAAAATTATCACTTTCCCATACACAAGATCAGACGATACTCGTTGAGTTTGATGAGGATGATATTCATAGAGTTCCAAATGAAAAATATTTTAAGATTTTTGTATCCACTCAAGGTAAGAGCAAAGTAATCATTTTATATGATGACTGGAGAAGTGTGGACAAAGTGATAATCTCTTAGTTGTGGGAGACGATTTTGGTAAGATCTTTTGCTATTGTTTGACTATTATTTAAATGTTTCTAGTATATATAATATGTTTAACCTCTTCTTTATCAGATGACATATGAAATTCCTTACACTGGAGGAGTCAGGAAGAAATGATTATCGATGGATGCTAGGAGATGGAGGGATTTCAAATCAACCATCACATATGATTACATTTTTGGTCATAGGAGTCATTAAAATCCATGTCGTGTATATCCTTTCATAGATGAAGACTCATGGAGACAGTTTGTTGAAATTAGAAGAAAAGAATAATTTTTGGTAGGCGCAATGTAAACTTTTATAAGATTTCTTATATAAATGATCTTATTACTGTTTTGTAAATAATTTCTTGTAACACCCCAAACCCAGTTACCCAGAGTCGGTGCATTATTACATAACATTGGCATGATCACAAGAAAGATCAAATCTCGAAAGACCGATTGGTTTAGTAGCCTTGGAAACACTAGATATATTCATAAAGTTTTACATTACAACATAAAGTGAAAAACTACTACAACAACATATTGTCTCCATAGTCCACACTATTATCCCCTCATAATATCCCTACAGGTCATTCATAATTTACTTCTTCACATCCTGGGAAAAATAAAACATAGAAAAGGGGTGAGCTCAAATGCCCAGTAAGGATAACAATATAGCAGAAACTTTCATAAATAAGAATAAACATTTAAGACAGTGTATAACTAAAACAAAAGCCTTTTAAACTTGAACTTCAACATAGTATGGAAAAAATAAAATGAAATAATGCCATTTACTTATTCACATGGATATTCTACTAATCAAATAATCACATAAAATATCAATAACCACTTTTATAATGATGGAATGCATAATGACAGACTATCATAACCACATAGCCAAGGCCTCATGCCAAGACTAAAAATAAGATTTTGTCAAGGCCTTATGCCAAGACACTAGATTGTCTCATGAGACCTATCGATGCATCTAGGAGCTATAGAGGGCTCCACCCGTCACATATTAAGTCCAATTCATTCCCATATGAAAAGGTTTAAACATAACATAAACATTTGTATTTAAACTAGCATACGAAATGTCAATACGTTCACCATAAACCATTAATGATATAAAAATATCACATCCACAGTCAAACATATCACAAAACCTTCAATACAATATAGAAGTTTTGTATCATAATAAATCAACTTCAAATAAGTGTAAAATCCATCAAAGGATGTTGACATAGATGAAATCAAAACTCTTTTTAGAGAAATATCTCTTTTTATTTTTCAATAATTTAAGAGTCATATATTTATAAAATAAAACATTTACTTGAAAAATATTCTTATAAGCTTGTAAGGGAAGCTTTGACAATTTTATAATGGCGGAAAATAGTCACACCCACCGTATAAGTTAAAAAAACATTCTTACCTTAATTTTGTCAAAAATGTTAAAAAGAACCTTGTTTGGAAAATGACAGAATGATTCCTTTATAAACCTCTTATAAAAAGTCAAACAAAGGTATAAATGACTATAACACATATTCTAGTAAATAGTAAAAAAAATTAAATTCATTTTTAAGAAACATGGATGTTGATGATAAAGAGATCCCCGTAGATTTTTACGTATAAACAACCTCGGATAATGCAGACATTGTGAAATAAACCTTACCTTATACTTTTCCTTGGTTGGGGTAGTTTAACCTCCTGTATAATGGTGAAATAATTGTTATTAAATTATACAATAAACATATATATTAATATGATATCATATATGATCTTTTAACATTGAGTTTTTAGTAATATCTTAGTATTATCGTTGTTTCGGGTGTTAACTTACTCGTTTTATTTTATATGTTTTGTTACGTAAGTTGTGATTGTAATGGATAGGTTGTATCTTAATCATATCCAGAATGATATCAAGTCATTAGATACTATTATTAATCATCAAATGAGAATTAAACATGAATGGATATGATGGAGAATGAATCTTATCGCGTTCGTGGAGACGGTAGTCCGTACGTACGCACGAGAGACAATATCATTCTTTTGATATTAAAATAATATATAATTGGATGGTATAACATATATACAGAATAATTGTCATGTTATATTTATTATTTACATGAGTTACACATCACTATTATGCCCATTAAAATAATAATTTATTGAATAACAATTACACCACGACGTGGAGACGGTAAGTTGTACGTATGCACGTATGGTGACAAGTTATTCAAAGGATGGATAGAATACTGAATATGGTTGTACCATATTTATAATAACATCACATTATATATAATATACTAGAGTTATTATTTTATAATGGTAATAAAAAAGAAGGAAGAAGTGGAAGAAGAAAGGAACTTGTAAAAGGGTGGTGAAATCATTACCTCTTCTTCGGGTTCTTCCTTTTGATTTGATCAAAAGGGATCTTATGTTGGCTTTATGACTAAAGAAAGGCCTCTAGCATAAATTAAGGGAAGTTGAGAGAGTATTTGGGCAGAGGTTGGTCGAACCAAAAGGCTTTGAAGGTGTGAAGTAATGAGAGGAGTTCCCTTTTATAAGAGGGGTGAGGGGCACCTTAGGAAAAGCTAGAAATATTATTGTATAATAAATTCATATTCGGTTTCTAATGGCTTCAAAGTGTATTATTTAAAGGTTAAGGTGGGGATAGGTCGAAAAACACTCAACCAATAGAATTTATATAGGTTTGGGTCATTATAGTAACCTTATCATTAAGTATTAACTCTTAGTTAATTAGTTTCACTTTTACAATGTCTCTTTGTATTTTTGTATTATATGTTTAATAAACTTACTATATACATCCAAGATACCCCCAAGTGGTACATTAATGATAAACCTATAATGATATAAGTCTCTTGGATGAACCTTATATTTTAAGTAATTTATTATCAATTAATAATATAATATTTTTTAAAAAAATTCTTTTATGTCTATTTTGACACTATTCAATAATTGATTTTTGTGAACCTCATAACAGATTGATTACTTCAAACACAGTTACTTAAGTCACTCATAACATGTCATATTAACCTAGAAAATTTGTTTAATTCATTAAAAGTCTCAAATTATATTTATTTGGGTATTTATAATATCAATTGTTTTAACTTTTCACTATTATGGTAATTCATGCATCATCATTGTATCATAAATAAATTAAATTATTTAATGTATAAAAATTATAAATAAAATCTGATTATGTAGGAAATCGTTTTATATTTCTAATGAATATTTACAATCTAATTTATCTTATGTATAACCCTATATTAAAAATGTTTTAGTAAGTGAACTTTGATTTTAACTCTTTTAACTCTTCTTTGAATTAAATAATAATAAATGTCCTAATCTAATCCAAGTGGACCTAAATGATAATATTTTATTCCTAAGGTTGTTTTTGGTCGATATAAACTTGTCCAATATAATTAGGACATTGTTAGGGTAATATTAATATCATTTTTACCCTTAATTACCCGATTTACTTTTAACTGTGGTAAATAAAAGTAAAAAGTTACTATTCACCAAAAATTATTTTCATCTCATTGAACCACATTTTACTCCTTGATACTAACTGTGTCTCTCGGATTTTCGAAATTCCAATCACATAAGCGGTAAAATTAAGTTTGATGAAAAATTCAGTTTTTTAACTACCACATAGTAGTTTCATTATTCATCAAAAATTGAAGTTTTTCAGAACAATGCAAAAATTTTACCCTAAGATATAATTGATATTCCGAATTCAAAAATTATTTCTGTTTTAAAAAATTCCAAACATAAAAGTTTCATTAATTAATTTTATAATTAATTCCCGATGTCACAACAAATAGCGTGCTTTTAAGAAACAATATATATTAAAAGATTGACAATTGTTTATATCCAATTTCCAACTGAAATTAATTATAATGAACACCATTGGATAAAATGGTAAATATATATTCTAAATATACTTTAAAACCACTAAATAATATAATATATCACTATAAATTATTTTTATTAAAAAAGTTGTTTTTAAGTATTTTTCACTATTCATAAAAATGGGACATTCTCAGAAAAATACCAAAAATTCAACTTAGGATAATTTCGATATTCTGAATCCAAAAATGAAGTCTATTTTGAAATATAAAATATATATAATTTCAAAAAGTAGGTATTACTATTCATAACGGCTAGTTTGATCGGTTGTGGTGTGTGTTAGAACTCGATGTTGCGTACAACACACACTATTACATTATTCAAAGGGAAACGTACCGTAGAAGCTTGGGGTGTTACATTCTCCCCTCCTTCAAATAATTTCGTCCTCGAAATTTCTAGAATACTACCGCATGAAAAGACTCAGGTGGTTTTCATCATAAGTTCCTCGGGTTCCCACCTTGCCTCTTCCATCTTATGGTTTCTCCACAAGACTTTTACCAGACGAGTCGTCCGGTTTCTCAATACTTGTTCTCTCGTATCAAGAATCTTGATGGGCTCTTCACAATAAGACAGATCGGGTTCCAGTTCTAATTCCTCATAGGTGAGTACATTCATTGGGTCAGGCATGTATTTCCTCAATAGAGATACGTGGAACACATCGTGAACTTTGGAGAGACTTGGTGGCATTTCTAATTGGTAAGCTACATCCCCAATTCGTTCTAGAATTTCGAAAGGTCCGATATACCTGGGACCCAATTTACCTTTCTTACCAAAACGTATGACTCCCTTCCATGGAGATACCTTCAGGAAAACATGATCACCCACTTGAAATTCCAAATCCTTCCTTCGATTATCGGCATAGCTCTTCTGCCTACTTTGAGATGCTTTTATGTGATTTTGGATTACCTTCACCTTTTCCATCGTTTCCTCCACTAGTTCTGGACCTAAAAGTTTTCTTTCGCCAACATCATCCCAACAGGTTGGTGTGGGACATCTCTTCCCATATAACGCTTCATATGGTGCCATCTGAATACTCGAATGGAATCTATTGTTATAGGAAAATTCTACCAAAGGTAAATATTGATCCCACATACCCGGAAAGTCAAGTGAGCAGGATCTCAACATGTCTTCTAAGGTTTGAATAGTTCGTTCTGATTGTCCATCTGTCTAAGGGTGGTAGGAAGTGCACAAATGATGTTCAATATCCAGGTATTTCTGCAGACTCTTCCAGAATCTTGAAGTAAAACGGGGATCACGATAAGAAACAATCGATAGGGGTACTCCATGAAGCCACACAACTTCATTAATATATAGTCTTGCTAGATGTTCCAATGGTAGATCTTCTCTTATAGCAAAAAAATTATCTGACTTGGTAAGACGATCAACAATGACCCATATTGCATCATTCCTTCTAGGAGTCTTTGGTAGCCCCATGACAAAGTCCATCGTAATATTGTCCCATTTCCACTCCAGTATGGGAAGAGGTTGCAATACTCCACCAGGTTGTTTCCTTCCAGCTTTCACTTGTTGACAAACCATACATCTTGACACAAAATCAGAAATATACATCTTCATGTTGTACCACCAAAAGTTTTCCTTCAAATCTCTATACATTTTGGTGCTCCTAGGGTGTATAGAGAAATTTGAACTATGATCATCATCCAACAATTCCCTTTTTAGATTAGGTATATCGGGAACACAAAGCCTCTTCCCGAATCTCAAAATTCCTTGTTCATACACAAAGTCTCTCAATCTCCCATCATTCACAGCTTTAATCTTCTATTGAAATTCTTCATCATCGGTCTGAGAACTCTTAATCCTTTCTAGTAAAGATGGTTTGGCAACCATTTGAAAAAGAATTGATGTTTCACCTTCCCTGGTTATTCCCATGTCCATCTTCACTAGATCCATGAAAATTGGATCCCTTTCAATTCTCATATTGTTCAAAACTCCATGATCTTTTCTGCTCAAAGCATCTTCCACCATGTTTGCTTTCCCCAGGTGGTAGTGTATCATACAATCATAATCCTTGAGTAATTCCAGCCATATCTTTTGCCTCATGTTGAGTTCTTTTTGTGAGAAAATATACTTCAAACTCTTGTGATCAGTAAAAATATCACGTTTTTCACCATAGAGGTAGTGCCTACATATTTTCAAAGAAAAGATCACAACTTCTAACTCAAGATCATGAGTAGGATAGTTTTTCTCATGAATTTTCAATTGTCGTGATGCATAGGCAATAACCCTATCATTCTGTATAAGGACACAACCAAGTCCTTTCTTCGATGTATCACTATAAATAAAGAACCCATCATTCCCCGATGGTAGAGTCAATATAGGAGCATTAACTAATATTATATTCAGTTCTTCAAAAAAATTCTTCACACTCTTTTCTCCAAACAAATTTAACCCCTTTACGTGTGAGCTTTGTTAATGGGTTTGCCAATTAGGTAAAATTCTAGACGAAACGTCGATAATAACCTGCCAAACCAATAAAACTGTGTACCTCAGTTATACTCATAGGTGCTGGACATTCTTGGATTTACTTTGTCTTATAAGGATCAACAGAGATTCCATCTTTAGATACAATATGGCCAAGAAAAGAAATCTCATGAAGCTAGAATTCACACTTTCTAAACTTCAAATATAATTCATGTCTTCTCAGAGTCTTCAGGATAATGCGCAAGTGAATTTCATGATCCTCATAGATTTTAGAGTATACCAAGATATCATCAATAAATAACACCACAAATTCATCGAGATATTCCTTGAAAACTCTATTCATTAGATCAATGAATACAGAGGGTGCATTAGTCAATCCAAAGGGCATTACAGTAAACTCATAATGCGCATACCTGGTTCGAAATGCTGTCTTCGGAATGTCTTCCTTCTTTACACACAACTGATGGTATCCAGATCGACGATCAATCTTTGAAAAGTATTGACCTCCATGCAGTTGGTCAAATAAATCATCAATGCGAGGTAGGGGATACTTGTTCTTTATTGTTATGGAATTAATCTCCATATAGTCGATACATAACCTCATAGATCCATATTTCTTTTTAACAAAAAGAACAGGGGTTCCCCATGGAGAAACACTAGGGCGAATAAATCCCTTATTACTCAATTCCACTAGTTATTTCTTTAGTTCAACTAATTCTACAGTGGCCATTATATAAGGGGTCTTCGATATAGGCCTTGATCCAGGAATTAAATCAATGGAAAACTCAACTTCTCGTTCTGGAGGATGGCCAGGTAAATATTCCAGAAACACATCTACATATTATTTCACAATAGGTACATCCTCTATTTGAACATTCCTTCCTCACCCACAGTAATTTCATTCTCTTCCTCCCCAATAATTGAATTTAGTTGAGCTTCTGGGGATGGATCTAGATAAGAATTAGGTGGTTAAGATTATGCTATAAAGATAATGTGTTCCTTATCATCATCATCAAGAATCGTAACCTCTTTCTTCTTATAATAAATCTTTTCATCATAGTCCGAAAGCCAGTCCATACCAAGGATTATATCATACTCAATCATAGGTATGACGATGAGATCAGCAGATAAAGAACATTTATGTGCTCTAATGGGGACTGATTCACAAAACTTTGTTACAATGATACTTCCCTTAGGAGTTTTAACTGACAACTCCCTTGTTAAATCAAATTGGAAATATCTAATTTTCTTAGAAAACTGGAAAGATATGAAACAATGTGATGATCCAAAATCAAATAATGCATTTGCTAAACTTGAGGAAACCATTAAATTACCTGCCACCACGTCTTTTGGAGCTTCTACCTCAGTAGTAGTGATAACATAAGCTTGGCCTTGATCCCTTGGCCTTTTCTGAGGTATGTTCCCTTGACGATTAGGAAATTCATTTTCATAATGTCCCATCTCCCTGCAATTGTAGCATTGAACATTGGTAGCTTCCTTCTTCCCTTTGCATTCACCAGCTTGGTGGCATTTTTCACCACACTTGTAACAGACACCCATTCCCTTCAAGCAAGTACTGGGATCTTTCTTCCCACATTTACCACATGATGGATATTCCACCTTTCCCATCTTCCCCTTATTTCCATTCCAAGATTGATCAGCAGATCTCTTCTTCTCTTTCCTTTCTTTAAAGTCATAAGACTTAGAGAATTCATTTTCTATTTTGATAGCACGTGAGACAATGTCTTCGTACGACGAGAAGGATTGTGAGACTAATGATCGACAGAGAAATGGTTTTAACCCATCAAATAAATGATAAATAATACATCTTAGGTTATGTATATAATCTTTAGCATACCTTGCTAACCTTGTAAATTTAGCCTCATACTTTGTGACATTCTCATCCTCCTTTTGTCTCAGACTCAGAAATTTCCTTTCCATATCTGCACGATGGTCACGAGGAAAGTATTTTTTTAAAAATAGATCTTTGAACTCCCTCCATTCCATATTTGATACTTCATCATCTTCCTTCGTGTTTTGAATCGATGACCACCATTGATCAGCATCTCTAGTGAGGCGGTAAACTGTCGTGATAACTTTTTCCCTTTCACTACTCCCCAAAGCCTGAAATATTTTCTCTAGGGAACTTATCCATTTCTTAGCTACTAATGGATTTGTACTCCCAGTGAACATTGGTGGTTGCTGCCTCATGAAGTGATCTAACATTGATCCTCCACGCTGTGGATCAGGGTGCTCCATACGGGTAAGTTTATTATTCATAACCTGAGTGAGTTGTCCCAGTATGGTGATTAGCTGATCGGCACCAGTTGCATCACCAGCTCCACTATAATTATCTTGAGCAGGAGGGAAATCCCTACATGGACTGTGTGCATTGATACAGTTTCCATTTCTTCCACTAGGCGCCATTTCTAAAAAATGGCATAAACTAGATCAGTTTATAAATAAAAATACATAATCCCATAATTATAAAACACTTAACATAAATTGAACTATTTATGGATATAATCCATAATCATAAAAATGTTTTATTTGAGGATGTATATACTCATAAACCATTAATAATGATTTGTAAAGGAAATGAGATTTATCCTAAGCATATCCCCTGGGAGTGTCGTAACCAAGAGTGCAGCAAGGCCCGTTGTCGTGCACTAGTTCCCATTCGAGTCTAGCTCAAAGTGGTGTTTTCGGGTTTTACCCCTAGGTACATCTATGCCAGAGCCGCCTCTACCTACTTGTATCCAGACAGGGATGTATTGCTCGGAAAACTCACAAAATCTCTACAATACCAAAATTCTAGGAAGTTCTTCTATACTAATCCTCAAATTCCATCTTAGGTCTATGTGCTCTAATCAGAGTTTATCTAAATCTAGCATCTAAGGTTTGTACTAAACTTCCTCTGATACCAACTGTAACACCCTAACCCCAGTTACCCAGTTTCGGTGAATTATTACATAACATTGGCATGATCACATGAAAGATCAAATCTCGAAAGACCAATTGGTTTAGTAGCCTTTGAAACACTAGATATATTCATAAAGTTTTACATTACAACATAAAGTGAAAAACTACTACAAAAACATATTGTATCCATATTCCACACTATTATCCCCTCATAATATCCCTGCAGGTCATTCATAATTTACTTCTTCACATCCTAGGAAAAATAAAACATAGAAAAGGGGTGAGCTCAAATGCCCAGTAAGGATAACAATATAGCGGAAACTTTCATAAATAAGAATAAAAATTTAAGGCAGTGTATAACTAAAAAAAGCCTTTTAAACATGAACTTCAACATAGTATGGAAAAAATAAAATGAAATAATTACATTTACTTATTCACATGGATATTCTACTAATCGAATAATCACATGCAATATCAATAACCACTTTCATAATGATGGAATGCATAATACCAGACTATCAAAACCACAAAGCCAAGGCCTCGTGCCAAGACTACAAATAATATTTTTTCAAGGCCTTGTTCAAGGACACTAATTTGTCTCATGAGACCTACGGATGCATCTAGGAGCTATAGCGGGATCCACCGATCACATATTAAGTCCAATGCATTCCCATATGAAAAGGTTTAAACATAACATAAACATTCGTATTAAAACTAGCATATAAAATTTCAATACTTTCACCATAAACCATGAATGGTATACAATAGCACATCCACAGTCAAACATATCACAATACCTTCAATACAATATAGAAGTTCTGTATCATAATAAATCAACTTCAAATAAGCGTAAAATCCATCAAAGGATGTTGACATAGATGAAATCAAAACTCTTTTTAGAGAAATATATCTTTATATTTTGAAATCATTTAAGAGTCATATATTTATAAAATAAAATATTTTATTTGAAGATATTCTTATAATCTTGTAAGTAAAGCTTCGACGATTTTATAATGGCAGAAAATAGACGCACCCGCCGTATAAGTTAAAAAAAACATTCTTACCTTAATTTTTTCGAAAAGGTTAAAAAGCACCTTGTTTGGAAAAAGACAGAAATATTCCTTTATAAACCTCTTATAAAAAGTCAAACAAAGGTATAAATGACTTTAACCCATATTCTAGTAAATAGTAAAAAAAAATTGAAATTCATTTTTAAGAAACATGGATGTGGATGATAAAGAGATCCCATTAGATTATTACGTATAAACAACCTCAGATAATGAAGAGATTGTGAAATAACCCTTACCTTGTACTTTTCCTTGGATGGGGTAGGTTAAACTCCCGTATAATGGTGAAATAATTGTTATTAAATTATTCAAGAATCATATATATTAATATTATATCATATATGATCTTTTAACATTGATTTGTTAATAATATCTTAGTATTATCGTTGTTTTGGGTGTTAACTTACTCGTTTTCTTTTATATGTTTTGTTACGTAAGTTGTGTTTTTCATGGATAGGTTGTATATTAATCATATACAGAATGATATCAAGTCCTTAGATACTATTATTAATCATCAAATGAGAATTAGACTTGAATGGATAGGATGTAGAATGAATCTTATCGCGATCGTGGAGACGGTAGTCCGTACGTACGCACGAGCGACAATATCATTCTTTTGAAATTAAAATAATATATAATTGGATGGTATAAAATATATACAAAATCATTATCATGTAATATTTATTATTTACATGAGTTACACATCACTATTATACCCATCCAAATACAAATTTATTGAATAACAATTACACCACGACGTGGAGACGGTAAGCCGTATGTACGCACGTATGGTGACATGTTATTCAAAGGATGTATAGAATAATGAATATGGTTGTACCATATTTATAATAACATCACAGTATATATAATATACTGGAGTTAGTATTTTATAATGGTAATAACAAAAAAGGAAGAAGTGGAAGAAGAAAGGAACTTGGAAAAGGGTGGTGAAATCATTACCTCTTCTTCGGGTTCTTCCTTTTGATTTGATCAAAAGGGCTCATAGGTTGGCTTTCTGACTAAAGGAAGGCCTATAAGATGAAGTGAGGTAATTTTAGAGAGTATTTGGGTAGAGTTTGGCCGAACCAAAAGGCTTTGAAGGTGTAAAGTAATGAGAAGGTGGAGTTCCCTTTTATAAGAGGGGTAAGGGGCACCTTTGAAAAAGCTAGAAATATTATTTTATAATAAATTCATATTCGATTTCTAATGGATCCAAAGTGGATTATTAAAATTTTAAGGTGGGGATAGGTCTAAAAACACTCAACCAATATAATTTAGACAGGTTTGGGTCATTATAGTAACCTTATCATTAAGTATTAACTCTTAGTTAATTTGTTTCACTTTTACAATGTCTCTTTGTATTTTTATATTATATGGTTAATAAACTTACTATCTACATCCAAGAGACCCCCAAGTGGTCCATTAATGATAAAACTATCATGATATAAGTCTCTTGGACTAACCTTATATTTTTAAGAATTTATTATCATTTAATAATATAATATATTTTTTAAAATTCTTTTATGTCAATTTTGACACTATTCAATAATTGATTTTTGTGAACCTCATAACAGAATGATTACTTCGAACAATGTTACTTAAGTCACTCCTAAGATGTCATATTAATCTATAAAATTAGTGTAATTCATTATAAGTCTCAAATTATATTTATTTGGGTATTTATAATATCAATTATTTTAACTTTTCACTATTATGGTAATTCATACATCATCATTGTATCATAAATAAATTAAATTATTTAATGTATAATAATTATAAACAAAATTTCATTATGTAGGAAATCTTTTTATATTTCTAATGAATATTTAAAAAAAATGTATCTTATGTATAACCCTATATTAAAAATGTGTTAGTAAGTAAACTTTGATTTTAACTTTTTTAACTCTTCTTTGAATTAAATAATAATAAATGTCCTAATCTAATCCAAGTGGACCTAAATGATAATATTTTATTACTAAGGTTGTTTTTGGTCGAGATACATTTGTACAATAGAATTAGGACATGTGTTAGGGTAATATTAATAACATTTTTACCCTTAATTACCCTATTTACTTTTAACCGTGGTAAATAAAATTAAAAAGTAACTATTCACCAAAAATTATTTCTATCTCAGTGAACCACATTTTACTCCTTGATACTAACCGTGTCTCTCTGATTTTTTAAATTCCAATCAAAGAAGCGGTAAAATTATGTTTCATGAAAAAATCAGTTTTTTAACTACCACTTAGTAGTTTCACTATTCATCAAAAATTGATGTTTTTCAGAACAATGCCAAAATTTCACCCTAAGCAATAATTGATATTCCGAATTCAAAAATGATGTTTGTTTTAAAAAATTCCAAACATAAAAGTTTCATTAATTAATTTTATAATTAATTCCCGCTGTCACAACAAATAGCGTGCTTTTAAGAAACAATATATATTAAAAGATTGACAATTGTTTATATCCAATTTCAAAGTAAAATTAATTATAATGAACACCATTGGATAAAATTGTAAATATATATTATAATTATACTTTAAAACCACTAAATAATATAATTTATCACTATAAATTATTTTGATTAAAAGAGTTGTTTTTAAGTATTTTTCACTATTTATAAATATTGGATGTTCTCAGAAAAATACCAAAAATTCAACTTAGGATAATTTTGATATTCTGAATCCAAAAATGAATTCCATTTTGAAATATATAATATATATAATTTCAAAAATTAGGTATTACTATTCATAACGGCTAGTTTGATCGGTTGTGGTATGTGTTAGAACTCGATGTTGCGTACAACACACGCTATTACATTATTCAAAGGGAAACACACTGTAGAATCTTGGGGTGTTACATTTCTTATTATTAGTTTTCAGAAAACAAGTAAATATCATCAGGATGTCCAATATAAAAAAGTAAACCCTCATAGTTTATCTAGGGGAGGGTATACATTGTTGGAAGAACAAATGATGGCAGAAAAATTACAAAAACTAAGAGCTGAGTATTCAAGCTCTGGAGAGGTGGCCCCTCCATCCCCTCTATCTAGATACGAAAAATGGAAGAGAGCTCAGATGGGAAAAAAAGGGAAATATCTTTTGGATGATTCAAAAATTGTAGCTGAGAGGATTGTAAGATATCTATTTTATTTATTTAAGTTAACTATTTTCTTCATATAATTTCAATCATTACAGAAATGTTCATTTAATTAATACAAGATTATCTTGAGGAGTAGAGATCACATGGGGTATTTACAGCTTCTAGGAGGAAAGATATTTTATCTATAGCTTTGGGAAATCCCAAACATCCTGGTCGTGTACGAGGATATCCGGCAAGTGTATCGGTAAGAAAAGTATTTCGGCATTCCTCAACTACTTACGTTGAGGGTTTTTTATAAAAAAATAGAATCCTTGGAGAACAAAGTTCATAATATTAATGCGATGATGGAGGAAAAGATTAGATCGTCGGTATAGTCTATTTTTGCAGACATGAAAAGACAATTTCAGACTACAACTCCCACTCCTCCACCTCCCCTTGTAGACCCCATTATTTATCCTCCACCTCTGCTAGTAGCTCCCACACCCCCACCTCAGCCCGCAGACCCCATTTTTTATCCTACTCCTCCTCCGAAACTTCCAACTTATTGTGAGTTGTATGTTGATGATCCTCAACATCATATAGTTTTATATGGGTTGGTATATTTTATAGGTGATACAATTCATCATCAACAATTAGAGGTAGAGAATCATAGGGTCGCTGTATAGGATATTATAGATAGATCAGCTCGAGTACCATTACCTACAGATGATGTGATGATAGTTGGACATAGTATCGACCATTTTTTAATTTGTCCATCCAGACGTCTTCAACTCCTTACCATAGAGGTATGTATGTTATATCTTCTATTTTATTTTTTTAATAAAGTTGTTTTATCATTAAAAAACTATTATATTTTTCTATTTATTTTTATAGGAATACTTCAAAGGTAAAGAAATACTGTTTAGACAACAACAAAGAAAAATGGCTATGACATCATATACAGATTCTAGTAGTTTTGATAGATTGTAAAGATATTCAAAGATATTGGCGGATCATTATAAGTTTCTAATGGAAGCTCATGTTTGTGGATGTGCAATAACAATGGGGATTATGAAAGCTGATTTCATGGAGCTTGTTTCTGTAGATAAGTTGGGCATCAACTTGGTGAATTTTTTTTTCATGTAAGTCTTAACACCTTTTCCCTGCATTATATTTATTAAAAATGTATACTTATATTTGTTTTGTATTAGGTATCTTTATAACATTTGTAAGAAGAATGAGTGGACAAATGTATATGGGTTCATGGACCCGCATTTGATTTCCCCTATAGCATGTCAATTGGATGAGGAACAAAGAATGCTTTATATTGCTGAAAGACATGAAAAGAATATAGTCACACAATGTTGGATGATGCCATTTTTTGAGAGGTATGAAAAAAATATCTCTCAAAGAGTTCATTATCTTTTAACATAAAAAACCACTAACCTGAAATTTTCTTTTAGCAGTGATCATTAGATGTTAGGGGTTTTTTCCCAAGGGAGAAGTCATTTTATTGGATATTCTTTATCCATGGTGATGTGCGGGAAAATTTTAAGAAAATGTTTGAAAAGTAAGTTTCAATTTCTAAATAGTTTTATACATTAAATGAATTTTAAATTTATCCCATTCGTATTATTTTCTAACAGGGGATGGGTCTACTTTTGAAAAAATACAAATAAAAGGAGTGCAAATATCAAATATGTAAATGTAAAGGTAAATATCCATTTATAATTTTTACTTTTTGATTTTTTACATACAAATAATATATTGAATTTACACTCATTAAAATATAATTTTCATGAACAACAATGTGTCATTGAATGCGGATATTATATATTAAGATTTATGTATGAAATAAGGACAGTTGTTAATTTTGACCTAGTAATATTTCCTTTTAAACTTTGCAATAATATTTCATTTTATTTATTCATTATACACATTAACTATTGTCCTTTTAATTTGTAGCTATTCGATGACCCTAAACCATATAGTTCTCAAGACGTCAAACACTTACAAGTGGAATGGTCAAATTATTTTACAAGTTTGATTGAATTTTAGTTGTTTGTAGTGTAAAATTTAATTTTGAATATTTTCATTGTAATTGTGTATTTAGTAGTCATTTAGGTTAGATTTAGTTGTTTTAAGTTGACATTGTAAGTTTTGAATGGTATATATTTGAATGTTTAATTTTTCTCTGCTTCTTGTTTTGGTCTACTTATAACGGTTTTTCTGGTATGGATTTTGGTCTATGGGGGAGGGGTTCCAAGGGTTTGGGGGGTGTTCAATGGCATGGGGGGTATCCAGGGGTGTGGGAGGGCTGTCCTGTGGGGTGGGGGTATCCTGGGTGTCCATGCGAGTGTGGTGCGGGGGGGGGGGCAGTCCAGGGGGTGGGAGTGTTTCCAGGAGGGTGCAAGGGATATCCAGGGGAGTGGGGTCCTGTCCAGGGGGTGTCAAGGAGTGTGGGTGTGTCATGTTGGGTGAGGGGTGTTTCCAGGGGTGTGGGAGGGTTGTCCAGTGGGGTGGGGGGGGGGGGTCCAGGGTGTCCCTGGGGATGGGAGAGGAGGCACCTCCATCCCTTAAAGGGATGAAATTCGCTAGAAGGTACTCATCAATCACACATGTGAAACATTTTGAGAGCTCAAGCTTCAAATGTGGGAGTGATGAGTATCTTTCAGCGGTGTGCCCCCCGAGGGATGGTGGCGCCTCCTCTCCCAACACCAGTTTTCCACGGGTTGTCCAAGGCGTGGGGGTAGTCCAGGGGTGTGAGGGTTTCCAGGAGGGTGGTTGGATGTCCAGGGGTGTGGGGGTGTCCATGGGGTGGGGGCAGTCCAGGGGTGTGGGGGTGTCAGGGGGTGGGGGTTATTTAGGGGTGTGGGGGCTATCCAGGGGGTCGGGCAGTCTAGTGGTGTGGGGGGATGTCCAGGGGGTGTCCTGGAGGGTGATGGGCAGTCTCAGGGGTGGGGGAAGTCTAGGGGTGTGGGGTGTCCAAGAGGGTGGAGGGGTTGTCCAGGGGTGTGGGGGGGTTGTCTAGGGGTGTGGGGGTGTCCAGGGGTGTGTGGGGGGGGGGGGTGTCCAGAAGGGTGGGGTATTCCTCGGGGTGGGGGGTTGTCCAGGGATGTGGGGGGTGTCCAGGAGGGTGGGGGTTGTCCAGGGGTGTGGGGATGTCCAGGGGTGGGGGATTCCAGGGGTGTGGGGGTCCAGGGGTGTGTGGTGGTGTCCAGGAGGGTGGGGGCAGTCCCGGGGGTGGGGGCAGTCCAGGGGTGTGTGTGTAGGGGGGGTGTCCAGGAGGGTGGGGGTTTTCCAAGGGTGTTGGGGGATTCCCATGGGGTGGGGGCAGTCCAAGGGTGTGGGGGTGTCCATGGGTGTGGTGGGGGATGTCCAGTGGGGTGAGGGGTTGTGGTCTGTTTTTGGTAACTTTTTGTCTATTTCAGGGGTGTGGGAGGGTTGTCTGGGGGTGTGGGAGTTTTGTACAGGGGGTAGGGTTATAAAGGATGGGGGGGCTGTCCAGGGGGTGGTGGGGATGTCAAGTGGTGTGGGGGCTGTCCAGGGGGTGGGGACTGTCCAGGGGGTCTAGGGTGTCCATGGGGATGGGAGAGGAGGCATTGCCATCCTCGGGGGGATGAACACCGCTGGAAGGTACTCATCACTCCCAAATTTGAAACATTTTGAGAGCTCAAGCTTCGCATTTGGGAGTGGTGAGTATCTTCTAACAACATGCCCCCATGGGATGGCGACGCCTCCTCTCCAAACACCAGCTATCTAGGGGCTGTCCAGGGGGGTGGGGGATGTCCATGGGTGTGGGGGTGTCTAGGAGGGTGGGGGGTTATCCAGGGGTGCGGGGGTGTCCAGGGGGTGGGGGTTGTCCAGGGGTGTGGGGGTGTCCAGGAGGGAGGGGGTAGTCCCAGGGGTGGGGGCAGTCCAGGGGTATTGGGGTGTCCAGGGGGTGGGGGTTGTGCAGGGGTGTGGGGGCTGCCCAGGGGGTGGGGCAATCTAAGGGTGTGGGGGGATGTCCAGGGGATGTCCAGGAGGGTGGGGGCAGTCCCGAGGTGCGGGTAGTCCAGGGGTGTGGAGGTGTCGAGGAGGGTGGAGGGGTTGTCCAAGGGTGTGGGGGGCTGTCCAAGGGTTGGGGCAGTCCAGGGGTGGTGGTGTCCCGGAGGGTAGGGGAAGTCCTGTGGGTGGGGGCAGTCCATGGATGTGGGGGGTGTCGAGGAGGGTGGGGGGTTGTCCAGGGGTGTGGGGGGCTATCCAAGGGGGGTGGGGGAAGTCCAGGGGTGTGGGGGGGGGGGGTTTATAGGGGTGTGGGGGGTGTCCAGGAGGACGGGGGTAGTCCTGATGGTGGGGGGAGTCCTGGGGTGTGGGGGGGGGGGGGCAGGAGGGTGGGGGGTTTCAGGGGTGTGGGGGCTATCTAGGGTGTGGTGGGGCAGTCCAGGGGTGTGGGGGTGTCCAGGAGGGTGGGGGTTGTCCAGGTGTGTTGGGGGATTTCCAGGGGTGGGGGGAAATTCGGGGGTCTGGGGGTGTCCTGGGGTGTGGTGGGGGTTGTCCAGTGGGGTGAGGGAGTTTTGGTCTATTTTTTGTAACTTTTTGGTCTATTTCAGGGGTGTGGGAGGGCTATCCAGGGGTGTGGGAGTGTTGTCCAGGGATGGGGGTATACAGGAGGGTGGGGGGTGATGTCCAGGGGTGGTGGGGATTTTCAGGGGTGTGATGGCAGTCCAAGGGGTGGGGGGCTATCCAGGGGTGTGTGGGTGTCAAGGGGTGTGGTGGGGGGGGGGGGGTTCTGGTCTATTCTGGTCTGTTTTGGGTAATCTTTTTCTCTATTTCAGGTGATTTGGCTGGGCATAGCAGTGGTTTTAGTTTCTTATAAAATTGTTTTTTACGCCGGTTATTTCATAACTGACCTAAACAATGCATTGGTATTTGTTATAACGTCAGTTATTTAGAAACTGACGTAATAACTTCATCAAAAATGGTTTTTTACGTGGGTTATTTCATAACCGACGTAATAAATTGAAATAGATAGTCATTTATGTAGGTTATTTTATAATAGACGTCGTCGATGTGTTTTTACGTTGGTTATTATAAAACCAAAGTTGAAAACCGATTTGCAGACAGTTTTAACACGTCGTTTATTCAAATAACTGACGTGATAAATGCTTCAGAAGAGGTATTTATGACGTCAGTTATATAATAAACGATGTGAAAGCCTTTATATCATGTCAGTTATTAAATAACAGACGTAATAAATCACTCCTCTGAAGCGTTTCCCACATCGGGTTTTTATCAACCAACGTGAAAAACACTTCGGATTTGTGTTTTTTTATGTCGGTTGTAAAATAACTGACGCAAAAAACTCTGTTTGTAACATCTCCTATAATAACTTCGGCCAAAATAAGACATTAAAAATAAAAAATAACCGTTGTAAAAAATGTTTTCTGCACTGGTGGAGGTGGATCGATTACTAATAAAAAAAACTCTTCTATGGGTGGTGTAGTCATCATTGAAACGAATTTCATGTGCAACGGTTTAGAAAGGGTATAGCCAAATCATGTTTCTACAATTTAATTCCATCTCAAATAATTAAGTAAAATAATAATTAAATTAAAAATATAAATCAAAATAGAAGAGAAAATAAGTTTTCTAGTGTGAAAATAAAAACATTACAAAGTAGAGAAGAAGAAGAAAGCTTTGATAAAGGGACCCTTGATTCAAGATCTATCCCTCATCAAAGTCTTGGATAAATTGAGTGGAACTAATTATTATGTGCTATAAATATCCTAATACACTTCCATACTCGTAAAAATGATAAAAACACACATTTTTGTAGTGGATGTGAGGCTATGGTTTCATGAATTTTCAAGTGTGAATGGAAAATTCGGACAAATATTTTAATCCAACTTGCGCTAACTATTTAGCCTCCCAAACCTATCAACCAATAATCCTTTTGGAAGGGTAATTTGTGAAAAAAAATCTATATTATTTCAAAAAAATTGACAAATACATCATGGATGAAGAAGTTATGGCTCAAATATTTAAGCGTTGTCAAATGTAGTGAGTCTAGACCATATTTGACTTCATGGACCATCTACTCTAATAGAATTTATTATCCGGCTCAGATGACCTAAATAAAAGTTTTAAAAATTTAGTTAG
This sequence comes from Viscum album, assembly GCA_963277665.1. Classification (NCBI taxonomy): domain Eukaryota; kingdom Viridiplantae; phylum Streptophyta; class Magnoliopsida; order Santalales; family Viscaceae; genus Viscum; species Viscum album. Next base: position 1,762,549,071 of record OY728135.1, read on the forward strand.
GAACACATTAGAAAGCATTTAAGTTCAAATAAGTCATATGAATAATATTTATGGTCTAAATACTACAATACACATTAAAGGGTCAAAAATATAATTTTCATCTAACTTGAAAATTAAAGATCTAATCCCAAATATTCCATAAATGAACATATTTAAAACAATTTGAGGAAACTATTTCTTTTATTATCAACAAAATATTTCATAAAAATGTGTTTTATTAACTGCCACACACATCCCTTTATCACTCTTGAGAAAAACCACATATCATGTGTTTTAATAAAAATTTTCCATATATGCATATTTATATTCCTCAGTACAAAGTGGAAATATAGAAAAAGTAGAAATACCATCACGCCTTATCCTCAAATATTTTTAAATTTATTGATTCGTAAAACTACTACCAATAGGGCTTTTAAAAGTGCTAAAACCACCTTTAACAGTGCTAGAAAAGAATTGTTAATTGCATCGAAGATAAAGGGGGTCCTTTTTAACAGCACTAAAAAAGAGCTGATAAAATGTTCCATTTATCCATGCTAAAAAAGTGATAATAAAGGCCCCCCCTTTATCATCACGTTGTTAGAGAGGATAAAGGGGTCCTTTATCAGCACTTTTTTGGGAACTGATAAAGTCTCCCTTTATCAGCTCTATTTTGAGCATTGATAAAGTTGTCCTTTATCATCACTATTTTGAGCACTGATAAAGGCCAAATTGCCTAAGCAAAACCAGATCTTGCACAAAACCTGCACACATGAGATAGCACTTATACACACAACACTAAACAACACCTAGAGACAAAATAGCTGCACAAGAAAACACCTACACACACAGACAAATCATAGAATAACAAAACAATGCACAAAAGAGATTCACAAACAATTCTATATAAATTTACTTGAAATAACGAATACAAAAAAACCCTACTATATACATTTCTATAAATGTTTTATATGGTTACAATTACAATTATCCAACGAACAGTTAAAAAATTAATGTTTCATCCTTTTTCATTTGTGATCCCCTCTCAAAAATTGTCGTCCATGGTATTAGTTTCCAAACAAAGTATCCGAACTCAGGAAAAAAATTACACCTATATAAGAAAACAAATATTATGTTAGTGATACAATAATGAAATAAAATGAACATTAATATCAATGAATACATTAATAAAATGTCAGGTTTGAATTGAAAAAACACATTTGGGTGGGTAGGGGCTATAAGACTAGATGATACTTGATACCTGACCTTGATATGGGTAGGTAAGAGTCCATGATAAGATACTAGGGAATGAAAAGGATGAAAGTCCACAAATTACAACAATTAATGATTTTTATAGGTTTCTTAGTATGTGGACTTACCCACATTCTCTTCTTACTCCTCATAGTTGGAGGAACGTCAAAAGATAACTTGACGTGCCAAAGGTGGTGTAGATGGAGGTACAAATGGTGTTTCATTTGGATTAGAAAAACCCACATCCATGAGCTCCATTTGACATGGAAAGCCCCAATCATCATCCTCTTGGTCACTTTTTGAATCAACTTTGGGCACCATGTCCCTGGAAAAGTAAACTGGAGAGGTGGGAGGTGACCAAATTTTACCATACTCTTGAAATATCCAAGAGAAAAGGGCTAAAGTATTTTTTCCCCTTGATGATGGTGACCACTGAGTTGGTCCCTCCCCCACCGAAGGTGGAAGGACCTCCGTCATCCTCTAAGAGAGTGATGGCCTCTTTCTCCCCATTCTCCAAACCCGATCTCCTTCTGCATTTCCCGTAGAGCTTCCTATTCTCTAAGGTTACCAAGATCTTTGATTGGAGGCCTAATTTTCTTTTATTGATTGTAGAGTTCAATGATGCATCAACACTCAATCAAAAACTAGAATAGTGTGTCTCCCACAGAGAAGACCATCAGTGGACTCCTTTGATAGGTTTGTTTTTGGTTCTTGGGATCAACAAGAGATGGATACGGTGGTTCCGATTGAAAATACATGATGTTTTATCCATTTTTTGTCTGAGGATGACCTAATCAATGCTTGGTCTAGTAAAACTCATAGCTGCAATGAGCACCGCTTCTTCCTCTAAATATGGTATTATAACTTCCATATAAAGTAGGAATACCCTTACGTGGTAATCTGGGTGAGTTTCCTTAATCTATTCCTTCCTTTTAAAAATCCTTTGATCATTATAATTATTGGGAACCTTGTAGGGAGGTATTTATCCTTTGATCACCGAACCACTGCAATATAACATCCTGTTAATCCCTATGTGTGTGTGGATGTGTATTCCTCGAGGAAGCCTCCTGAGTTCATTTTCATTACCATAGGAGAAGAATACTAGTGTAGACAACAGGTCATGTATGAGTCGTGGGCTGACTTCTATTTAGGTTGAAATCATTTGGGACACTCATCGGTGACATGTAGACATGCGTCTGGACACTGGATTTCTACTAAGAAGAATATGTCACATGTGAGGTTGTTTTTCATCAGAGCCCCTCAGGGGTATATTGCAGTGGCCAAAATGCAAAGGGGAAATTAGATACTCCTGATCAATATCACTTACAGGGTACCAGGAGTATAGGTTGGCAGGAGGCGGGCAGGGGGTGTCCAAGCAAGGAGTGGGGAGCCCTATAGGCACTACGGCATTTCAGTTTGATGCAGGGGCTTCAAGGGACGGATCTACCCGTGGTTATGACCTTAATGAAGGTGTGGATAGCTCAGACTCTTAGTCTCCCTCTCAAGGTGGGGATTTCCCACCAGATAGAAATCTTAATTCAGTTTTGGAACACATTGTCTCTCATGGTTCTGAGCCTCCTTGTGAGGAAGTCACGGTCCCAAAACTTTCTTTGGTATCTCATAAAAGGAGGTCCACATGGAAGCTACAATGATGTTTCATAGTGAGGAGGCTAAACCTATGATGAACATATAGTAGGAGGTGGCCTTATTGACTGATGTGGTTCCTTCACATAACAAAGGGAGGTTTTAGGAGGGGAGTGTGGTCGAGGCTCCTATAATGCAGGAGGTGCACTGGTTATCTGCAGTAGTGTCCCAACCTAGAAAAGGGAGTCGGGATGAGGGGAGTGTCTTTGTCCCCTTGGACCGAAACATTTTCTGTTCAAAACCCCCATACTATCTAAAGCATGCATGTATGGGGAAGAATAGACAGAGACCTAGTGACCTGGGACAACCTTGATTTATCCCAAATCTTCCACCTGATCAAATACCGCAACCAAATAACCACCCAAACATCTAATTTGATATAGAATTCTACACTTTTGATCTTTAAATATGTATTTTAAGCTCAAAATAATGTTAGAACCCTTTAAAATCAATCCATATAGGCATCCAAATTAAGTGCATGACTTGTTCAAAATAATGTGATCACATGACCATAATAGGATCACATGATCAAATGAACATGGGAGGTTTATATGATTACATGACCCATGAAGATTTATGTTATCATGTAAATAATACAAGAAATACATGAATAATTGTTTAAGTGAATTTCTTTGTTTATGTGATTTGTTTATGTGATTTGATAATGTGATGAGATCATATGATCAGTTCACATGAAGCATTCATACGAAGGAGCTTATGTGACACGATCACATGAAGAGGCTAATGTGAATTAGAGAAAAATCCTAATAGTTCTCATAGAGATATGAAATATTGAGTCATTTGTGAAATATATTTCCCATTTCTCTCATATCTATAGTAAATTTCACGGAATACCAAGAGTATCTTAAAATTATAAAATAAAAATTGAAGGCTCGGGGAATCAGTTAGTTATTCACTTCCTTATAACAAAGTACTTTTTCCTTCTTCTAGAATTTCAATGTGCGGTGTGTATGAATCTGGGAGTTGATGTGATGCATGTTCTATATGAGGTGTATAGGCACCCATATTTTGATGGGATGCATATGTATATATGAGGTGGGTTTATTTGAGATATTTTTGAGATGCCGGATCGATAGACAATGATTTAACTGTGAAAACATCCAGATTACCTCTGTGATTGAGTAGAAATAGCATAATTGCTCTTCCTACAAAGGCATACCACATGGACATAAATCTTCTAAAATAAACTAACCCTACAAGGAATGATGAAATTAAAATCAACATTTCATTATATAATTTTTCATTAAAATAGAAATTATATCATAACACTACCTTTATATCATTACATATGGTTTCTCTGGTCCAAATATAAGCTGATTACATAACTAATGATTCTTTTTTCACTTTACTACTGTTGTTTAACTACCGCTTAGCATAGAATCTGATCTGAACTTATGATCTGGTGTCCCCTTGATGCTCTCATCGGACACCATCTCTTTGATATCATCATTCAGCATTCACTTTTTCTTCTCTTGTAGCAGTCATTTACCAAGTAAATGAGTGCAATAAGAGAAGTAAAATTGAATGGTGAATGATGATTTCATAGAGATGGTGTGGGGTGAGAGCATCATGGGGATACAAGATCATAATTTCAGATCATATGGTATGTTAAGAGGTAGTTAACCAATAGTAGTAAAGAATCCATAGTTTTTTTTATTAAATTTGTGAGTGGTGCACAACCAATATTCTTCCAACACACTACATCAGTATAAACTGATACATAAATGACAAAAATACATAAAATAAATGATCCATTCCATAATATTTTAGGTCTAGTGCATTTGGATACAGGGAAACATAAATAACTAGTTCATAAGAGTCTCTCGTTAAGTCATTCTTTACTAGAAAGAAAATTCATTTATAAAACCATTTTTCATAACCTAAGGATATAAAACATAATAAAGGGTGATCATATATTCTCAATAAGTGTAAAAAAGGGAGATATCAATGATCATATAAGGATAAAATAAGTAGTAAGAATTCAAATCCATCCTATTTTTGTACAATCTTCCAGTATGTATGCTTCCCATTCGTTTCTTAACACATCTATATCGTCTTGTGAATATTAGTTTTTGCGATAGTCATGGTAGTACTGAAAAAATATAAATACACAAAGTATTAATAAAGATTTTAAATTAACTCATAATTATTTTCTAAATTACCTCTTTAGGGATATTAGTTGGTTGATGAAATATGATCTCTTTCATAAATTTACAAACATAATAACCACAATCCTTTCCATTTGTTTATTTTAAAAAATACAGAAACATTGATAAAAATAAGTAATTTGTTTTGATATGTGTTTGGATAGTGCAATGTTATTATACATACTAGGATAATTTTCTAGTTTTAGATCTTGTAGTCATTCTTTTCCTTAGGCCCTGGATTCATTCCATGAAGTAGAAGATATTGATACACCACCCTATCATGGATTCATTCCATGAAGTATTTCTCAGTTATGTGATGATGGTTTTTATGTTAAATTTGAAAATGATTCTTGCAATTTTTTTAACACTAAAAATGCTTTAGTGTTTTCTGCTTTGAGAAATGAAAATGTTTATGCTGTTAATTTAAATTCTTTAGCTATGCAAAATATTACTTGTTTAAATGATTTTCATAAAGAGTCTTGGCTTTGGCATAGAAGATTAGGTCACTGCATTGTGCATTCACTTAGAAAACATGCTAGGAAGAACTTAGTTAGAGACCTACCAAAACTTGAATTTCCAGCAGACAAAGTTTGTAATCCCTGTCAAAAGGGAAAGCAACATAAAGTATCTTTTAAATCAAAGAAAGAAGTGTCAACTTCTCAACCTATCGAGTTGGTTCACATGGATTTATTTGGACCTTCTAGAGTTTCTAATTTAAATGGGAATCATTTTGTCTACGTTCTTATAGATGACTTTTCTTGATATACTTGGGTATATTTTCTATCTCACAAAAGTAAAGCTTGTTCTTGCTTTGTAAAATACTCCAAGTCTGTAGAGATCCTTAGTGGAATTAATATTAAAACCCTGAGAAGTGATCATGGCCATGAGTTTGAAAATCATGAGTTTGAATCTTACTTCTCACACAATGGCTATAGTCACAATTTCTTTTCCCCTAGGACACCTCAATAGAATTGTGTAGTAGAAAGGAGGAATAGAACCCTACAATAAATTTCTAGAACTATGCTTAATGAGTATGATCTACCTGTTTATTTTTGGGCTAAAGCTGTAAATATAGCTTGTTATGTTATCAATAGAGTCTTGATCAGACCTGTTCTTAAGAGGACCCCTTATGAGTTGTGGAACCATAGGAAACCTAAGGTTAACTACATCAAAGTTTTTGGCTGCAAAGTCTTTATTCTTAATACTAAAGACAATCTTGATAAATTTGCATCCAAGAGTGTTGAAGGAATTTTTCTAGGTTACTCAACTTCCATTAAAGCCTATAGAGTTTTCAATAAAAGAACCAAATTTGTGGAAGAATCTGTTCACATCAAATTTGATGAAACTGATCCACATGAACCTAAGACCTCTCTTGAAAATCTTGAAGATGATCTCTCTAGTTTGAACCTTAATGATAAAAACAGTGGACCTGTAGTTAAAACATCTAGTTTTGGAAATTTTCTAGACCCTACTTCTATTGAACCTCATCCTGTAGATGAACCTGAAATCTCGAGCCCTACCTTTTCTATATCAACTAGAATTCTGGAGAATCATCCTTTAGATGCTGTTGTAGGAAATCTTGATAGAGGGAGACAGATTAGAGCTTCTCTTAGAAATCAGGTTGAATATCAAGCCTTCTTGTCACAACTGGAACCTAAAAATATCAATGATTCTATCAATGATGAATTCTAGGTAATGGCTATGCAAGAGGAACTAAATCAATTTGAAAGAAACAAAGTCTGGAAATTAGTAGAAAGACCTAAGGACACTATAACCATAGACACGAAATGGGTGTTTAGAAACAATGTTGATGAATCTGGAAACATCATTAGAAACAAAGCTAGGCTAGTTGCACAAGGTTACAATCAAGAAGAAGGAATTGACTATGAGGAAACCTTTGCACCTGTAGCTAGATTAGAGGCTATTAGGGTCTTACTTGCCTATGCATTACATATGAATTTCAAGTTATATCAAATGGATGTGAAAAGTGCTTTTTTACATGGTTTTATTGTTGAGGTTGTTTTTTTAGAACAACCACCTAGTTTCAAAAATCCTCATTTTCAAAATCATGTCTTTAATCTTTCTAAAGCTTTATATGGTTTAAAACAAGCTCCAAGAGCTTGATATGAAAGACTTTCAAACTATCTTATTTCAAAAGGATTTACAAAAGGAATAGCTGATCCCACTCTTTTTATAAAAAAGATTTCAAAAGATGTGTTAATAGTACAAATCTATGTTGATGATATTATTTTTGGATCTTCTAAAAATTCTTTATGTACTGAATTTTCAAAGGTTATTCAAAATGAGTTTGAAATGAGCTTAATGGGAGAGCTTAAGTATTTTTCTTGGATTTCAAATATTTCAAACTAAAGATGGTATAATTCTAAATCAATGTAAATATACTAAGGATTTATTAAAACGTTTTTCTTTGGATTGTATTAAGGAAAGTGATATACCGATGAGTACTACCTGCAAATTGGATGTTGATGAAACTGGGAAACTAGTTGATCAAGCCTATTATAGAGGTATGATTGGGAGTTTACTTTATCTCACTGCTAGTCAACTAGATATTATGTTTAGTGTGTGTATGTGTGATATATTTCAAGCTAATCCTAAATAATCACACTTACTGGCTGTTAAAAGGATTTTTAAATATCTTAAGTATATTGTGAATTTAAGTTTGTTTTATCTAAAAGGACAATCATTTGACCTAACTAGTTATTCAGATGCTGACTTTGCTGGATGTAAGTTAGATAGGAAAAGCACATCTGGAACCTGTCATTTACTTGGAAAGTCCCTAGTATCATGGTGTAGTAAGAAACAGAACTCAGTTGCATTGTCTACCGCTGAAGCAGAATACATTGCTGCTGGTAGTTACTGTGCACAAATTCTGTGGATGAAACACACTTTATTGGACAATGGATTTGATTTTAAACAAGTTTCAATTAACTGTGACAATACTAGTGCGATCAACATATCTAAGAATCCTGTGTCTCACTCTAGGACTAAGCACATTGATATCAGACATCACTTTCTAAGAGATCATTATCAGAAAGGTGATATTTCTCTAAACTTTATTAGTTCTGAACATCAATTAGCTGATATTTTTACAAAGACTTTATGCTCTGAAAGAATGAATTTTATTAAACAAGAATTGTATATGATAGATCTATGAAACTGATCTATGAAACTGATCTGTGAAATTGATCTGTGAAGCGGAACTGTGAAACTGATCTATGAAACCGATCTGTGAAACCGATCTGTGAAACTGATCTGTGAAACTGATCTGTGAAACCGATCTATGAAACTGATCTGTGAAACTGATCTTTGAAACCGATCTGTGAAACTGATATGTGAAACTGATCTGTGAAACTGATCTGTGAAACCGATCTTTCTTTATGTTACTTGTTATTTTGTGATTAATTAACTTCTTTTATCTTTATTATGGGGACCCTAAATGATGAAATAAATTATACGCGACTATTCCTATTCCCCAAACCGTCGACATTTCATTTCTTTCCCACCAAACCTTATTTCCTCTCTTCTCCTCCACTTCGAACCTTCGAACACCTACTTTCCCCAGAATCGTCAAATGGCTAAGCAGAAGAGACCGAGCAAAGGATCAGAAATTCTTGTACCTTCAAAGCATGCTCGAGGCGAGTCGAGTAGTACCACTCAAAGATCAGTAAATCCGAACCTGGAAACTTGGATTGTTGCTGTAGAAAAGGAAGTCAGCTCCGCCTGGCTTTTGACAAGTAAGTCGCTGTTGTTACAAGTTTTAGATTCGCAAGGATGGAAAACCTGGTTCTCAGATAACACTCGTGTATACTACCCAAAGCTAGTGCATGAGTTTTATATAAATCTTCAAGTTACTTTAGACGGTGTCGAGGCTTCCAGAACGGCTTCTGTAGTGAAAGAAAAGAAAATATCTTTTTCATCTAAACAATGGGCTGAATGTTTGAATGTACCCCACGAGGGTTGGTATGAGGGTTATGCTGGAAACATTCCTCCAACCACTGAATATTTCTCTTATGAGTTATCTTTAGATCTTTTGACTGGAAATAGAGAGTCAAGGAGAATAATAGCATAAAATATGGATGGTGAATGTAGACTTCTCTTTAAGTTTATTCAGCACCAAATTTGCTCCAGGAAAGGAGATTTTGCAGCTGTTAGATACCAGGATGTTTTTCTACTGTTTTTACTAAAGACCCATGAGAAGATCAACCTGTGTAGATATCTAATGGTGCACATAGCTGGAATGGTGAAACCTTCTGAGAAAGCCACTGCCCTGTTCTATCCCAAAATGATCTCTGCTATGTTAAAGAATCTGGAATGTTTTGATGAAGCTGATCAGATAGCTGAATCTGATAATGCTTTTTTGTATTACCAAAGAAATTTGTAAATGGATGAAAATAAACTGGAACACATGGAAAAAATGTTGGGTTGCTAATGAGGACAAGATGTATGAATCTTACAATCCCACTGATCATGGAAAGCGGTCGAAGGGTTTGAGAGACCCTGGTTTGAAATCAGATGAGGAGCCAATTTATTCTGATGATGAAGAAGAAGCAAATGTTGAAAGGAATAAAGACACTAAAGAGTCTGGTAAACAAGGGATGGAAGAAGCTGAAACAGAAGAAGGAATTATGTCACCTCCGGATTATAGGAGTGATCCTGACACTGTGAGTCCTAAAAGAAGAATAGACTTTGGATCTACCATTCCACCTTTACCCCTACCTGAATAAGAACGAGTTCTTTATGATGAAGAAGCTAGTGACACTGAAGTATCTGACAGTGATGTTTCTGTGAAGAATGGAAATGAAAATGGAGATGATGATGGTGATGATAATGATGATGGTGATGATAATGATGATGATTATGATAACCAACCAGTGGATGGTCTTGTTGTACCTCCAACAGAAACACATCAAACTATACCAGAAACAGATGCTAATGGCAAGAGAGAATCTCTTGAAAACAGTGGAAAAGAAAGTTATGATAAACCAAAATATACTCTGTGTGCTGCTGTCTGGGATGATTATCCTGGTTTTTCTGTTTTGGGTTTAGAGTATTCTGAAGAAGAAGAAGAAGAATCAGAATCTACTGCGGTTATGATGGAAAGCCACCCAGTTGAGGCAAGGTCTGCTCATGTTGTTGATGCTGTAGGTGCTCATCTACCTATTTCTACTGTCTCTCAGTCTGATTTTGACAAGTTCAAAAGGGAGTTGCTTACTGCTGTGAAAGATACAATCATAGAAGAGATTTCAAATGCTATTAAACCAGACCTGGCCAATACTGGTGAGTTTATTGGCAGGCACATAGCCTCTCTAAATCAGATTCTGAAGGATCTACAATCTGGGTTAGTTTCTTTATCTAACGAATTTAGATCCACCATCTTTGGTATGATGGAAGTGTTGAGAAATCTGATTGAACATCTTAAGAAGTCTGATCTGAGAAAGTTGAAAGCTGAGATAACTCAGATAGTTTCTCAAGCCAGTACAACCAAAGTAACCAAGATCACTACTCGTGAGCTAGAGGCTCTAAGGAAAATTGTGCATGATGAATTGGCTACCATTAGGCAAGTAATTGATTTGGACTCATTGAGGAAGATGAAGGAACACAGTGATATCATTCATAAGATGGTAACAGTATATTCAGCAGATGCCACTAAAGCTCAGAGAGAGATCAAGGAAAAGGTTGATCACTACTTTTCAAAAATCTATACCAAGCATGAGATGACTGCAAATTTCCAAGTGTTAGCAGAAAATCTGAGACAACCTCCGATCACTCAAGATTTCAAGACTCAAGTTCGACAGTTTCAAGGTTTTACTCCAACCTTGGAATGGTTCATGGAAAATAAGGATGATTTTGAGAAGTCTATGCAGTATGGTGCAGAAGTTATTCAGAATTTCATAAATATTTTGAAGCCATATCTGAATGCACAAGACACTGCCATTGTGCTTCCTACTGCTGACCCTCTCGGTGCCTCTAAATGTTGCTCCAAATCAGATCTCTGTTGCTCAAGCTCTCTCTCAACTCCGACCAGTTCCTCAGAAATCTTCTCAACCAGCTTCTATAGCTCCACAGAAAATCCTGGTGGCATCCTCTCCTACAACTTCTAGATTCATCTTACCACCGTTTCAAATTCGCCCGGTTCAACCTGCCTCCAAGCCTTCCAACCTACCCACCATTGATCCTTCTGACAAGTCCAAAGCCCCGTTACACCCCCAGAAATAGTTGTTCATTGTTGTTGATGGGGTGAACCCTGTTGTGATTGTACTGTGATGTCTTATAAACTTTACTCTCTTTTATTTTTATTCTCACTGATGTCTTCTTTTAATCTCTTCTTTATCTGTTTTCCCTCCTTTTTGACTATCCCAAAGGGGGAGAAATCTGTATATCTCTGGATCTATGGGAGATATGGGAGAGATGGGAGAAATCTTTATATCTATGGATCTATGAGAGATATGGGGGAGATGCATCTCTAAAGGGGGAGATTTATATCTTTTTATGGCAATGCTTGCATAAGTTTTTAGAGGCATAACTTCAGGGGGAGATTTATATCTCTTTATGTGTTTATTCTTATTATGACTTATTATTGATGATATATTATATTTATTAATGGATAATATTTGTGATTGGATAAGATTTGTGATTATAAAAAAGGGGGAGATTGTTGAGCCCTCTGGAAGATTGTTGAATTCTTCCTATGATTGCTATTTTAATAATCACAAATCATCAATTACTTAATCCAGTTGGATTTCTCATATACAAAATCACAATCTCTTAGTGAATCTGTGTATATTGGTTGGATCATGTTCTATCTATTTGTTATTGATTTACAAGTATTCTGGGAATTCCTCTAGATCAAAGGACAAAGGTCTCACCGATCCATATCAAAGGACAACGGTCGCACCGATCCATATCAAAGGACAATGGTCGCACCGATCCATATCAAAGGAAAACTAAGTCACCGAAGATGTATCACCGATGCTGATCAAATGAGTCACCAAATATGTCTCACTGATGCTGATCAAATGAGTCACCGAATATGTCTCACTGATGCTCATCAAATGAGTCATCGAAGATGTCTCACCGATGCTGATCAAATGAGTCACTGAAGATGTCTCACCGATGCTGATCAAATGAGTCACCGAAGATGTCTCACCGATGCTGATCAAATGAGTCACCAAAGATGTCTCACCGATGCTGATAAAATGAGTCACTGAAGATGTCTCACCGATGCTGATCAAATGAGTCACCGAAGATGTCTCACCGATGCTGATCAAATGAGTCGCCGAAGATGTCTCACCGATGCTGATCAAATGAGTCACCGAATATGTCTCACTGATGCTGATCAAATGAGTCACCGAAGATGTCTCACCGATGCTGATCAAATGAGTCACTGAAGATGTCTCATCGATGCTGATCAAATGAGTCACCAAAGATGTCTCACCAACTGATGCTGATGACCTATCGATCACTTGACACACTGATAGTCATAAACAGCTGTTTGAATTTCTTTATCTTTATTTAATCTAACCAACGATCATATTAGGAATATTTTAAATGCTCTGTCATTTATTTAATGTGTGTTGTTGGTTGTCAGGAAACCATACCTCGTACCTGCAAAAAGAAATCATATCTTTTGATGAAGCTCGTGCGTTAAATAAGAGCTTATTTCAAGCTGAAGAGGTGTGAAAGTGTGCTGCAAGAAAAAAAGAGAGACACATAGACAAATAGAAATACTGCAAGGTGTGCTGGAAGAACAACAGAGCGTGAATGCAAAGCGATGACTGAACTTACACGAGGAACTCTTTCATCAATTCTATCCAGTGAAGAGCTGAGAACGAGAACATAAAACAAGAACTTTATCGACTACTTCTTCTATATCTCTAAACCTGGAAGTCAAGGAAACAGACGATACTTTGTTTTACAGACAAAAATCAGAAGAGGACTAAGAGAGAATTCTGATCAATAAAAGGAGTCCAGAACTGCACGACAATCACTAGAGCCATTTCTAAACTCTAAATATTTGCTCTGTGATTTATCGTTTTTACATATTGAGCAGTGTGTTCTATATGCTATATTTTAAACACACATTGTCTCATGTGCCTTAACTGGAGGATTTTTAAATCCTCACTCAACTCTCTTACTTATTTTATTTCCCACTAGGATAGTGGTAGAGGTCATGTGACCTGAACAGCTGGTTTCTGTTGTTTTTATTCCCACGGAAAACAGTGGTAGAGTTCTTGGACCTGGACAGCTGGTTGCTGTTGTTATCCCTGATCCTGGGTGTGGATCATCTTTTTATAAAAGCTTTTGAGAGGACTAAATCTCAGTTTGATACTGAACCTCTTGGTTATATCTGTTGTTCTATATATGTCAAAGTCATTCATTTATTCTACTGCTAAGTTCATTAAAACCAAAACTGTTTTAAATTCACTTTGATAATTAAACTCGTAAGTGTTCATATTAGTTGTAAATCAGTAAGTTAGTTTCTAAAGTTAATCAACTCTTCTGATTTGATTAGCTAGGAAATAATCAATCCCTTGAGAACCTAACAGAACCTTTACTTTGGTATAAATTCACTACAGTTTAATTTTGTATTTTAATTGGGGGATTTTAAGACAAAGTTTTTAAAACAGAAATTTTAAATGGAACTCAATTCACCCCCCTCTTGAGTATCCACTCTGACCAACAGAACTGTTGTGAAATGATTTTGATGTCCCAATGAAAGGGTCATCCTCCATTGAACATTCATCTAACCCTTCAGTTGTTTTGGTCGATAACAGAATAATTGATCAGTTTCGGTTTGCAGGATATAGAATATAAAATACCCGCACTGCATGTTATGCCATTATAAATGTTTCATCTTTCTCCCATTATTTTCTTAAATCAACATTCACGAATCCTAATTCATCTATTTTAACAGCACTCCTGTTATCTACCTACTTTCTTTGAAAAATAGGCACTTGGAATTTCATATAATCCAACTCCTATATTTGTTTGATGATGCCAAAGTATGACATATTCGAATAAATTGGATTTTGGTCCTTAGAAATGGAAACATGCAATCACTTCAGCCACAATTGTAACCCCACTATTCTGCATGGTACAATCATCATCATGTTCATTAATATAGAATGTATAATCATTAACTACATAAGAATTGTAAGATAATACATACACACTTCCTCCTTTGGTTAGCCATCAAAGTCGTTCTGAAATTCAGTCCAGATATTCATCTAAATTCCTAAAAATATGGTCCCAAAACAATCTTATAAACTATCTATTATGTGTATTTGATACCCATATTTCATCCCTAGATGGATTCAAATGCCTAAGAATTTATTTGTGGGTTTTAACATATGGGTCAACTTTGAAACTGTTATGCAAAACATAAAGGTAGGCATGCTACTGATCTGTAATATTGATTGTGACAAACTCTATTCCAGAAATTCCTTCACCCTCAAGCCATACAGTGTGACGAGATTTAGGTAGGCCAATGATTTCAACACCGGATAGGTATTCGGTACATAATTCAACGGCTTCCGCAACAATATATTTATCCACAATAAAACCCACTGGACGACTTTGATTTTTGACATACCCTTTCAAAATCATCATATACCATTCAATGGGGTACATACATATATAATGTACAAGACCACATAGTTGAATATATATCAACAAATGAACCATCATATCAATGAATGTCGGTGGGAATAACAATTCCAATTCACATAATATGACATCAATTTCTCTTTCCATAGTTAGCAATTTCATTGGGTCTATAACTTTTCTGCATATAGCTTTGAAGAAGAAATATAGTTTTGTTAATGTATAGCGGACATTTTTGGGAAAAATGAAACCGAATTATATAGGAATTATATCTTGCATCAAAACATGGAAATCATTTGATTTCAAACCATTTAAATTTAAATCGCTCATTAAAATGATGTTCTTGATATTTGATGAATACCCCTCTAGAATCTTTATCTTATTCCAGAAGTTGAAAAACCGATATATCCCTTTCTTGGAAAGAGTATAAGTAGCAAGATAATGAAATGTTCGTTTTCACCCTTCATTAGAGCCAACACTTCTTGTATTCCCATCTCAACCATGTCTAATTTAGCCTTAATTCTATCCTTTGTTTTGCTGGGTGCATTTAGCAACGTGCTGATGACACTATCACGTACATTTTTTTAACATGCATAAAATTAAGAAAATGTCTGACATACAGACAATTCTAGTATGGTAATTAAAAAAATTGATCACTTTTTCCTACAGGTTTTCGTATGGTTTTTCAAAAATGGTTTACCTAATGTAGTGTCCAAATCTTTTAATTTCATAAAAAATTGATCACCTATTAGTAGATATGGTGTTGTACATTTTTATGAACATTCATCGAATGATTTTGTCCAAGATCGGTACTTAATTCATTGGTGTATAAATCTGCAATGTCCTAGAGACATGGTTTTTTATGAATGTTTCAACCTAATTGTCTTTGTACCTTGTTTACAAATGGGACACTCTTGAGTTTTTTAATGCTATATCCTAAAAAATTTACATAGTAAGGAAAGTCATTTATCATCCCATATAACTTGGCTCTTAAAGTGAATTATTCATTTTTGTAAGAATCATACAACGTAACACCTGAATCCCACAATAATTTGAAATACTCGATCAATGGAGCCAAATAAACATCAATATCATTACATGGTTGTTTTGGTCCTGATATAAGAATAGATAACATAATGTATTTTCATTTCATGAATAACCACAGTGGTAAGTTATAATTTACCAACATAACTGGTCTTCTACTGCGACTGGTGATTTGAAAACCAAAAGGATACACTCCATATGTAGATAATGCAAGATGAAGTTTTCTCGCCTCATTTCCAAATTCAGGATACTTATGATCAATTCTATTCCACTGAGGAGACTCTGTCAGGTGACATAGTTTCCCATATTTAATTCTTATATCTGCATGCCATGTCAATTGTCTTGAAGTCTTCTCACTTCTATATTGGCGCCTAAACCATGAAATGATTGGAATGTACCATACAAATTTTGTAGGACAAGATTCATCATTCTAGTATCGAGAAGTACCACATTTTGGGAATTCTTTAAGTGATTGGAGGTCCTTGAAAAACAATATACAGTCATTCAAACATGCATGTATTCTTTCAGAGATCATACCCATCGAGCATAGAATTCGTTTAGAATCGTATGTTTGGCTCGGAAGCTCATTATCTTATGGGAGCATGTCCTTCAAGTGATCAAGTAGTTCCATAAAACTGGCATCACTCCACCCATTTCTTGCATTCAAATTATACAGCTACATTATGACTGAAAATGTTGTATATTTAGTGCAACCAGCAAATAAGGGCATCTTTTCACAAATCTTTAACTTCTCAAACAATTTTGGGCAATCACAAAGTTCATATTCAAATATCATTGTCATTTCCTCAATACGATCTTCGTCATCATTCACATCTATAATCCCATTCTCCATACAATCATCTTAATTGTTCACAGTTGTAATCATATCAGATGATCCATAAAATGCAGTGTTATCCCATCCACTACATGCATTCGTTTATTCCCATGTCTATTACAACATGTTTAACTTTGATCTATTCCATGACAGGTTAGGTGTTCTTCCAACTCCTCTGGAATAATTTGTCTGGAATAACAACAACGTAAACACATACAAAGAATTTGAGAAGGGTCACATGCATGATCTTTGGAAAACATGGTAAACTCTTTCAATCCATATTCATGCTCTTTTGTCAACCGATTGAAATTCATCCATTATTTATTAATATTCATCCCATTTGATATTGTAATATTAATATTTAACAAAATAAGAACACAAAATATGTTCTACTAGGGTCATCATCCAACTATAATCAATGTAACTTGCTATTGTAAATAGTAGCCATACCTCTCCAAGCATTACTCTGGACAAAAGTAGATCACACCCATATTCCCAACCACCTGATCAATGGAACTATCTATGAGAATCCATTGTACTAGAATGTTTTAGTATCCCACATGTGATCTATATAAATTGTTGTAAACATGTTTTTTAGTGTTTTTTCAGAAACATAATGACTCCAGCCAAGAAATATGGTACTAAACTAATAGATGGTATGATTTTCAAGATATTTCTTGTGGGTGGAAGGATTCATTACATGTTTCGTTATGGTTATCTAACTAGGGTGTCCATAAAGTGTCTCATAGTGTCCTCTAGTGGTGCGATTTTCTATGATTCAGTGGAATTTCTCTAGTAACAAAGTGGTGGTTCTATTGAAATGGGTAATTTTTGGATTGATATTAAATGGTGGAAGAACTAAAACATGGAAAAAATGTCATATTAATCATGACAACAACCTCAACATCATACAAAAACACAATCATGCTCACAATCTCAACACCATACAAACCAAACAATCACAATTTCATATGTTACAAAGCATCATGTATTGAATTCCGTTTGTTAATTCAGGGGTTATCACTGAAGTTTTTTCATCCTAGGGAATTCATTCATTTTTCAGTATACATAAATAACAAATTTTTATATTCAAATGTTCAACATGAACCAACCAATATGCAGTTTATTTAGTGCGCAATCAAGGACCACCAACGACCATGATTTTTAGTGGGGTGTTTAGCCTGTACATTTCACAACATAACCATCAATATGAAATAGTAATAACATGAGAACAAGAGGAAACCAGTGATTAATAGGAGAAAACTCATCGTGAAGGTGTTGTTCAACGTATAGTAGTGGTGCATTCATGGAAGAGTAGAGGCACGCAATAGAGGATATTCCAAACTAAAAAGAAAACATAAAATGAGAACTCACATGTTAAAAAAAATTTATTGGTCAATAGTGGGATTTTATTTTCCATCTATGATATCTGATTCCTGTTTATTTATTTTTTGTGTATCTACAATTTTCTTAGATATTCAACTTATGAATAGGACATGTTTGCCTTTTAGGATAAAGACCATTTTTAATTTACTCTAATTTAGAGGTAAAATATTCCACATTAATTATATTATTACCCATGGGAACATTGTTATCCTGTAGGAATCATGAACACCTCTTAGGTTAGTGTAAATTCATGTCAGTTGTTGGTTATGATACCATTTTGGGCCGTAACAATACATTTCCAATTTTAATTGACACATGTCCATTTAAATATAGTATTGGTGGAGGGGGGGTGTCAGACACTAATATATATAAGGAATAAGATAGGTAAAAATTATCCAAGTCTCTATAACAAAAGTGCTGAAATATGAAACATACACCAGGTGAGGGAGAACCACCCAAGAGGAGAGGAGGGGGAGGTTGTTGTAGCGCGGAGGGATTATAAACTTATGTTTTTTTTCTGCATTACAAAGGCTATTATTTTCTCTCATAGATCATGACTGGTTATTGATGATGGCTCACTATTGTGAATAATTTTTACATGGATACACATAGACTAATTTACATAAGGTTGAATATCCTCCCCCAACTCAAAATTCTTTCTACCTCCCAAAAAAATTGACCACCTAGTTAAAAATCATAATGAATTAGATTAAACAATTTCAATTATTTAACATGAATTTGGTGGTAAGATCTATGATGACCACTTTGAAAGGTTTTCATTGGAAGACATAACCAACATGATGTTCCCAAGGGAAAAAACAATTATAGAGGTATAGGCTGAGGCCCGGGAACATTAATCTTTAGGGAAACTAGAAAAAGGGAGGTGAGACCAACTCCCTACTAGCTAACACATGAACTAATTTTACAACAGTGGAAATACAACCATATAATTTCCCTTCAATAATTTTTTATGGCTTCCCTCTTGATATGAATAATTTTAAACTAAAATAATATCTATTACCTTATAATTTTATAGAACAAACAATACATTGGAAAAGTAAATAGGGTTATTCGATGTTTCATCTCTAGTTGCATCGCCTAATAAAAATACCAAAACCTAGAATCCATTTAAAGAATAATGTTATAAGTATGGAAAATAATATTTTTAAAATAAATACCAAAATATCATATATTGGATCTCCCCTATTAGATAGAAAATAACACATTTCACTGTTTCTCCTTCAATTCCAAATAAATGAAATTATCATATGATTGACTACAAAACATCTCCCATGATATCTCTGGATCCTCATAACCACCAAGGAACAATATAAATCCATAATGAATAGCTACTAGAAATAAGATAATCAAAAATGGAATCCAATGTTATTTTATATAAAGAATCAAAATAAAACAAATATAAAAATCCTATAACCATATCTCTGTCTTCTAATTTGGGATAGTTCCCCCATAATTTAATAATAACTAATGTGGAAACTCACAACTTGAATTCCTCTTAGAGTTTTCCTATATAGGTATCACCCTAATACAGTCAATTGAAGCATCCTGAATCACCCTACCCAACTCAACCACAAGTATAATCCACTTACCATAAAACTACATATAAAAATGCATGAAAAAAATACAACAGAAATTGTAAATGGTTTGAAACCATCGACCTCAAAGTGGAAGAGGATGATTCGGTGGTTAGAGGAGGAGAAGGATGAAAAGGATGATGCATCAGTGGTAGTGGACGAGGAGAAGCAGGGTCACGGTGGAGGGATCATGGTGTAGGAGGAGCAGGAGAAGGTAGAAACGGCAGAGGAGGAGGAGGACAGTCGCGACAGAGGAGGAGGGCAAGGTGGTGTCGGCGGTGGCGGAGGAGGAGGTGTAGGAGGAGGATTCATGGCACAATATTCCACTTCTGTAAAGGATTGAATGTGTGTGGTGGATGAGGGGCCTGTTAGGGTTATGTTATCAACAAATGCTGGATCATTTATCATCGCAGGCTAAAAAAACTAATAAATGTATGTTTTATCAGTGCTAAAATAAATGCGCTGATAAAATGTACCTTTATCCGCTCTTTCTAAGTGCTGATAAAGATATGCCTTTATCAACGCTAAAATGTTAGCACTGATAAAGTCTTATCTTTATAAGCGCTAAAAAAGCACCGATAAAATAGATATTTATTAATGCTAAAATTATAGGGCTGATAAATACTTATTTCAGCAATCCTTTTTAATTATATATATATATATTAAAAACTATTATATATTTATAAATAAAATACTTATATTAAATATATTAAAAATAAAAAAAATACAATGAATTAATCTAATAAATCTAATAAATATCTAATAAAATTTATTTTTTAATATAAATATAATAATTTTATATAAATTAATAATAAAAACATTTTTTAGCGCTAATAATAGCACTGATAAATGTACACATTATTAGTGCTGAAAAAAGCACTAATAAAGGGAACACCTATATCAACGCTTATTTTAGCACTGATAAAGTTTACATTTATCAACGCTATTAGCTAGAATTTATAAAGGCCCACACCTTTATCAGTGCTTTCTACTTAGTGTTGATAAAGTTAAGCACTTCCCTTTCCCTATTTTGTGGTAGTGTAAATTTTATAATATCAAAATCTAGTTAGATTAATGAGACTAATTATAGTGAAGAAAGTCATTGGTCCACTATGCCACTAATTCCCCAAATGCATGTTTGTGTTCCTACAATTTAAATATCATATCTCTACTATTTTTTCGTCATATTTATTTCATGTAAAAAAGTTATTCATACCTTGTTTAATTCACAAAAACTATTAAAAATTACTTTACAATCATTTTTCAACACCCAGTCACTTAATTATTCCAAAAACATCAAACCTTAATCTCCCAACCGAGATATCCCCATGTGTTATACATTTCAATGCTACCATCTTTACTAAGATAAATTATATTATATTATATTTTTTTGAGGGAGTAAAACTATTGGATATCAGGTATACACACATGGTTCAATTTAGTACAGTAATGAAATTGGCCAGAAGAGAAATGAATGTGTGGATTGACAATTGATACAATATGAACTTCTTTTTACCTAAATTGGCTATACCTTCAGTTGAGTAGTAAAAATTTCAACTTTCATGGTTACATGAAATTTTGTGTAGAGAAATAAATGACACAATTTTCTATGAACAAATATCATAATAATGGTGTCAAAATATAAAAGGTTTTATATTGGCACAAATAATCTTATCATTGATGACATATATTTTTTATAAAAACAATCCCTTAATGATGAAATATTTCACATGATTATCATGATGCCAATGAAATTTGAAAACATGAATTTTCTATATGTTCCACATGTAAATTATCATGTTACATGATATGTATTTTTGAGTTTTTTTTAAATAAACAGAAAACACATAATAAACACACAAATTAAAATCCTAAATTGCTACACCAAAAAGTTTTTCCCTACACCACACATAAAATATTACATTCTACACAATTTTTAACTATGAGATGATATGTTAACATGAAATATAGAATGTTAAATAGGCCAAATAATATAAAAGTAAAAGGGTTAAGAATAGACAGATATTTTCAAGTGACGATGGGGTTATCCGGAGTGATGAGATCAACTCCATCGATAAGAAATACCAAAATGTATTGCATAAAACTTTTAACATTGAAATTAAATATTCTTATTGTATCCTATTATGTAATCTCCACTACACTATAAAGATAAAAATCAGATACAACATATGGATCTAACCATCTAGAACACAATTTACTAGGTATCAACTTTAGTCGTGAAATGTATATTAGGACTTTCTACCATACATGAAACTCCATTTTTTGATAATTATATCATGATTTTATTTTGATATTTACTTTTATAGCCTTGAGTTCTCATATGATGATAGTAAAATCTCCTCAATCTCATAAATTTTCATCTTAATTTCGATTCCATCTTGGGATAAATCCATGTTTTATTTATTTGTATCTTTATATGTCACATTCATTACCTCCAAAGGGAGATAAAAAGCTTTACCAAAACATTATGGAAGGGGTACATTACCATCAGTGTTTTGAATGTTGTAAAACAATCCCATAGCGCATCATCTATGCACTTTATCAAATCCTGTATTTACAGCTCGACAGGTTTCTCCAAAATCTTTTCCAAGACCTGATTTGGAACCTCAGCCTTGCCAATTGTTTGGGGGTGGTGTGGAGTATAATTTTTATGATTTACCCCATACTTTAGAAGGTGTAAATACATATTATGATTGAAAATGTCTATCCCTTTGTCACTATAATGGATTTCTGTACTCCGAACCTAAAAAAAATTGATCATTGAAAAAATGCACTACAACATGAGAATCATTTGTCTTGGTGGCCTTGTCCTCTACCCATTCTCAAAAATAATCAATAGTGACCAACGTGTACAAGAAACCAAATGAAATTGGAAAAGGAACAATAAAATAAATTACTCAAACATCAAAAAATATCACAGAATAATATGGGTTGTTGGGTCATCTCATGTCTCCTCAAAATATTTCCAGTGTGTTAACAACATGGGCAAGACTTGAAAAACACATGAGAATAATAGAACAAGATATTACAATATAATCTAGATTCTAAGACCTTTATAGTCATCCTTTTGGATCCAAAGTTTCCATCACAAGAAAGTGTATGAAAAAATGTAGAACCGACATAAACTCATTATCTATCACACAAATCATAATGAATTGGTCACTACACAAGCACTGTAGGCAGGGATCATCCCACACATAAAACCAAGACTCAATTTTAAATTTTTGGAATAGATTTTTCTTTAAATTTTCTATAATTTAATAGGTAAAAAGGTAGTTCACTAAATATAAATACTACGGATGTGTACCTAAGATGGAATTGAATTATCATCAGAGAAAGTTTCCTGAAGGGGTACATGGTCCAAGGTGTCACCCTCTAGTGTGTGAGTAATCCTACTCATGTGATCCACCCCTATGTTTTTTGACCCCTTCTGATCAATTATCTCAATATTAAATTCCTAAAGAAAGATCATCCATTGAATAAGATTGGGCATTACATATGCCTTATTCAAGAGGTTCCTCATAGATATATGGTAAGAAAAAAAAAATAATTTATAGCCTAATAAATATGACTATAATTTATCTAAAACAAATATTACAGTAAGAAAATCATTTTCTATTGGAGGGTAATTTTGTTGTTCTAAATCCAAAGTTCTTGACACATAATCAATCACGTGGGATTTAAATTCCATCCTCTATGATATAATATCTCTAACCATGAAGTTGGATTCATTAATAATAATCTAGAAAGGAAGATCCCACTATGGGGTTGTATTATTGGTGGAGTAGTTTTAAGCTTTTTTAGCTCATCTAATGACACCATACATGAATCATTAAAAAATAAATATCTTTTTTAATTAATCGAGATAAGTGTAGAGTGATCTTACTGAAATCACTGATGAAGCATCGATAAAGTCCTAAATGCCTAAGGAATGATATAACATCACCCACACTTAGAGGATATGGAAAGGATGAAATAGAATCTACATTGGATCTTTCAAGATTTATTCCATGTTTTCATAATACATGCCCTAAGACAATGTAATGCTCTAACGTTAAATGACATTTCTAAAATTTCAAAACCATATACTTCTTAATACAAGGATTGAACATATTTTCCAAACTAAAGATACATTTTTAAAATGAAGATACATACACTCTAAATTAATCCATAAAAACCTTCATGTAGGTCTCAATGAAATCTGAAAAAAAATACTCACCGTGAATCACTATAAGTTACTGAGGGAATTATAAAGTCCAAATGGAATTCTTTGGTAGAAAAATGTACTGAATGGATGAGTTAATGCTATCTTTAATTAATCCTCCAAATCTATAGGATCTCGAAAATATCCATAAAATCCATCTAAGAAACAATAGTGTGCCTTCCTAACTAGTCTCACAAGAATTTGATCAATAAATGGGAGGGTAAATGGCCCTTTTAGTGGACTGATTTAGTATCATATAATCAATTCAAGTACACCAAAAAATTTGAACCCTCATTGGAAATAACTCCTCTCTCTCATTTATAACAATATTAACACCAACTTTCTTAGAAAAAAACTGAATAGAACTCACCCACTAGGAATCTGAATTAGGACAAATGACACCTTCCATAAGAAAATTTTCAAATTCTTCTTTAAAAACTTCTATAAGAGTTGGGTTAAGTCTCCTTTGTGGATACCTAATAAGTTTATCCCAATCCTCCAAAATAATCATATTCATTAAAATAGTGGTTCTAATATAAGATATTTCAACCAAGGTCCACCTAATTTCCACAATGTCCTCCCTCAAAAGATTTAAAAGTTTTTCGTTATGTTTAAAAGGTATATTGTTAGATATTATAATAGGTAATTTCTCAACACTAAAAAATTAGGATTATTTTATATTCAGTTTCAAAGGATTGAGTTCCAATGTATATGTTTGATATGTGGATCTAGACATTGAAGGAACATAAATACGTGCACATTGAAAATCAGTATTAGAATAGAAATCATTAAAATCATAGAATAATGCACAAAATACATCAGTATACTCAATAATTATGTAATAATTAGAGTTAAAATGATCAAAATTTTAATATTAATCCACAAAAAATAAAATCCAATAGAGTTTTATGCATTAGAATCATGTGTGGAAGTCCTATTATATTTAATCAAGAACCAATTTTCATTATGTCTCTAGGAATATGATAATCAAAATCCATTGGGTTTTTACTTTTTCATTCAAAATCAGAGATTAAAAAATAATAATGGTCTTATAAGGGGTACTTCATGGAGTCCATGACATTAAATATCACATATTGATCTCTAAGATCTATGGAAATTGTACCCTTATGTAAATATATTATCTTTTTTTTAGTTTTGAGAAAGGTCATACCTAAGATAATGTGATCGCAAGAATCTAACTAATCATAATCCTTGTTAATCACATATATATTTTATGGAAAGATCATGTCTCTTATCCGAAAAAGTACATCCTTAAAGACTCCTACTTGATATGTTATAGATTTATTCTCCATCTTCACCAATACTCCCATAACATTCAACTCACCAACCTGTAAGGAAGAGAATAAAAACTATGGCATCACATTTATGGAAACTCCCAAATAACATAAAGTATTATAAAAGTGTAAATACCCAATAGTAAATGTGATGGTGAATGTCCCTAGATCCTTTCACATTGTTGGAATTACTTGAGTTTGTGTAATGAGTGTAGACACATTCCATCAATGATTGATCATCTTATTTCCCCTGATCCCTCTTCAATTAGTACAAAGTAATTTTAAAAATCTATAATACCTTGTTATTTTATTAATGGACTCAATAAGGGGGATGGTTATCTTAATGTTCTTGAATGTGTCCAAACCCACTCTTTTCATTGCCTATTCCGCTGTCTTTTTTCTTTAAACAACTCTATTTGGAAAGGGAATGGTTTTAGGGGAAATATCATCAGTTTTTTTAACTTATCCTTTATCATTTGGTTTCTCATTGATCGGTGATGGTGGGGGAATCTCCTCGAATTGGATGAATCCTAGTGTAATGTTAGATATATATTTTTCATTTGTTTTTTTTCACTATTTTAAATGTGATGGCACTAACATGCCCCCATAGGATCTAAAACAGGTTAGGAAAAAATATTTATGTTGTTATTACTTACTAGTTCATTGAGGGAAGTGGAAATATGGCTCATTTGTGTCCTCTACTCCCTCAACTTTGTACATTGACTCTTCAGCTAATTATGTTGATGAAAAAAAAATTGAAAAGGTAATCAATAGTATAATAAACCTATGGTGGATAATTCCCTTTTTTTGACTTGTAAATTTTTGTTATTAAAATCTACTTAGTGATTATTCAAACCCCTATTGGTAAGGTAGAGGTTGTTTGATGTTTTTTTGAAAACGGGGTCTTTGTTATTTTTTTGATCCCTATCTCATATATGATTGGTCTTCCAATGAGTTTTTTTATGTTGGTGAAAAGGAATCATAATTCTTATTGGGTTCTGGTTGTTTTTTCTTCTGATATCATCTCCTAAGGAATACTATTGTACAATCCATAATATCTTGTAGTTAGGGTAAATAATCAGTTATGTTGTCTATTTCAATAGAAAATTCTAAAAGGTATCATAGGAGTGGGTTATGATTTATTTTTAGACAATAAAATATATGTCACCATAGTGTTTAATTATTCTAAATTAGTATCTATTATATGGTTTTCTAGAGAATTAGGACTTTCATGATGTACTCCTCTAGCATGTGGTGTCTGTAGTTCACCAAATTTTTGGGATTTTTATGTTCTCTTGCTAATAAATGCACATATAACTATTTGTGTTTTGTAAAAAAATATCATATAGCTGAAACATCCACCATACTCTTTTCCATATGTGTGCGGCCTTCGTAGAAGTATTGTATGTGTAGTTTCTCACTAATTTGTTGATGGAAGTATCTTGAACACAGCTTCTTGATTCTCTCATGATACTAATATATTTAATTCCCTTATACCTACTCGATCCATGTGATCTTGTTTTTAATGGATGTTAATGTTATTATAGAAAAAATCTCTATAATAAAAGAGGCTTCAAATCATTTTAACATGTTACATCTTCAGTTTGTAAATAATACATCAAATTCTTCATAATTTCATCAACTTTAAATTTGAATGCTCTTAGTTTGATATGATCTTTAGATACATTTATTAGTTTCATTTTTGAGAATATCATATTTAATTATTTAAGGTGTTTTTTTTCCTCACTAGATAAGCAATAAAATTTTAGAAGAAGGTGAATTAACCCAGATTATAGTTCATGTTCTGATTCGAGAGTTTGAAATAAAATGCATCTGGGTTTATAATTAATACCAAGTATAGAAAAATCTTGAATGGTCATATTTAGTTCATTTTTATTATTTTCATCCATTGGATATTTTTTAATATATTTTTTATTTGATCTTCATATTTCAAAATTATCAGAGTGGAAAACTCCCCTAGTTTGTTAAATATCGACACTTCCCATAGACCGAGATTGTCTAATTCAAGCCCTATGTTTGTGTTCAATATAGGGGTCCAGATCAAAGAGATCCTTGGTATGGTATCGTGTCATAAATAATATAAAATATATAAACTAAAAATATTATAGAATAATAACATGATATTAAGTTTCAATTAATAGTATAAAAGAGAAGAAAAGAGAGATTGATAAAACAAATATGAATTTTGAAAGGGTAAAGATGAAAAAAGGTAAAATAAAGTGAAAAAATAAAATTAAAAAAATACCTATAATTAGTTGAATAAAATAATTGACTCTACATCAATGTTTCTAATTTTAAAGTGGTTGTTTTGGGATCTCTCAAATTTTTTGCGGTTTTTTGGTACTTAGGTGCAGTAGAGTGGTCAACCAAGGTCGTCCCTCAAGGGATGGAGTAATTAAAAAACATATTAATGTTATTTTATAATTAAAATAAAATAAACAAAACTCACTACTTAAAAGGATGTGTGATTAATGTTTAGAAATCTTTAATATATATTCTGGAAGAATATTGTATTTTTTTAAACGAATTTGATTAAACAAAATGAGAAGTTGTTTTTTTAGAAAAAAAATTAAATGGAATAATCAGTAAAACCCTACCTATTCACATGATTATTAGTTGATATCATTTAAATTAAACTCCACTTACTTCTAATCCCCTAATTTTTTAACCCTCAAACCCTATGTGAGTTATCTTAACCACAATGATGAAATGAATTAAAACCTAGGGTATCTTCAAAATGTGAAATCATGTAACCCTACACTGATTGATGTTATAAGTCTAGATTATGATTAGTTTTAAATTTTGGCACATATAAATTATGTAAATGAGTAATAACTGAGTTAGGTATTATATTTTATCTCTACAAATTGATCTCATTCTATTTCGGTTTTTTCTTTAATATTGTGCTCTCACAATTCACACAATTCTAGACCTCACATGTTTTGTGTTAATTGTTTAATTTTTTAAGTTCAAAACACAATTCATAGATTATTTTTTGGAATTATAGTCTATCATTGATTAAAAATATTTAAATGAAGAATTAAATAGGTATATTTATTACTAAGAAAAAATACTCTTCAATGGGATGTGTATCCATTATCAAAATGAATTGTATATATAAATGTTTAGAAAGAGTATAACCCAATCACTTTTAAAATCACTAGTTGTATCCTATAGAATTAAATAATATAAGATGGAAATTGAAAATATTAGAATAAATGGTAGAGAAATTAATTTTATTATAAAAATAAAATCATTATAAAGTGGAGAAGAATAAGATGGCTTTGATGAATAGATCCTTTCATCAAGAGATATCCCTCTTCAAATGATTATATAAATGGATAAAAACCAATTATTCTCTTACGAAAATATATTAATACACGTCCAACCCACTTCTAAGGAGAAAAAACACATTTATAGAGTGGGGTGGAGGCTAGGTTTTTAATACTTTTAAAGTGTAAATGGGGAATTTAGACAAATAATTTAATTCAAATTACACTTATTATTTACCCTTTAGAATGTGTGAACCAGCTTTCCTTTTAGAAGGATAATTTTTGAGAAATTGGGTCTTATATATTATTTCCAAAAAAATATCCAATAAAATAATGTATAAAGAAATTATGGCCCAAATACTAAATTGGTGTCTAATCTGGAGAGCCTAGACCATATTTGACTTCATGGACCATTTTCTCTAATAAAATGCACAATCCAGCTCATATGTCCTAAATAAAAGTTGTATACCTTTAAGTTATGAACATAGTTTCAATATTTTATGTTCAAATAAGATGCGTAAATATATTTATAGTTGGAATACTACTGTGAGATTTAAATATTCAAAACTATAATTTTCATTATATTTGTAAATAAATGATCAAATCCCAAATATTTTATAAATGAAAATATTTAAAACAATGTGAGAAAATTATATCAATTATTATCAATTAAATATTCAAATAAAATGTTTTTTATCAATAATATTTATCAACTCCATAATATATTTATAATAAAAGAAATTTGATCCTATCACAACCCTTAGATCTGGACTCAACAACCCTGGTTTAAGGTTCTTCTTAGTTAAAAAAGAGAATATCTAGAAGAACCACAATAAGACAAATAAAATGAATTTAACTTATAAAACATAGATCCAATACCCTAAGATCTTTGATAATTGATCTCTTGGAGGTAAATAATCTCCAAGATCACCAAAAGGAGTCTCCAAGGTCGAGAGACTAATCCACCAGTAGAAGAATGAAGACAATAAGAGGTTTTTTGGGACTGAAATAAAAATTTATATTTAAAATAAACATCAAATGGTTTGTCCATATGGTTTAAAAAACTATATGACAAACATATTCCACTTTTTTGGATACTAGATTAGCTATTTGATTTGGCGTCAGGACATGGAAAATCATGTGACATTTGTGTGAAATAGTTATGTATCATGTTTCACTATTTGAGTAGAATGTGTCATGGTTTGGCCTAACCATGTGACAACCATTGGAACTTATTTGGAACTCTAATAAAAGTTTCATGGTTTCTTGGGATGATCATCATGGTTTTCTTTAACTGTGCACCAATTGTGCATAGGCTCAAAAACCCCTATAAAGTCAAAAAATAGACCCAAAACCCCCAAGAGAAACATAAATCAAAACATGGAAAAAATGATATTTATAACTAATAGGGATATTGATATGTAAAAATTATCCTATCCATATCACTTATTTCCCATAAAAAAATAAATTCATGGAAGTGTTATATAATAATAGATGAGGAGATTTCTCCCTCATCAATGATTCTGGTTTCCATGTCTCGTGAGAATCCATTATATGCCACCATAACACCTGGACTAACATAATAGACTTTCTACGTAGGAATTTATCATAAAAATAAATAATTTCTATCATTTTATCAACCATAGACACATCCAGTCCAGGAGATATCTCTTCCCAATTCAATAAATGAGAAGGGTCAAGAAAATATTTATTATGTTGGGGTACATAGAATACATCATGAACAGTAGTCAATTAGGATGGTAACAAAAAATGATATCCAACCTTCCAAATCTGATAAATTATCCCAAATGGTCCAACATATCTTAGAGCTATTTCACCCTATGTTCCATGATAATTATGGCCCAACTAAGGTGATACTTGCATGAAAACCTAGCCACCAACTGAGAATTCCAAAGGATGAAACTAATGGTTCCTGTAAGACTTATGTTTAGTTTTGGATTCTAATAATCATAAAAATCTTACCTAAATATTAACTAATATATCCTAGAAATCACTAGGTCTTATAGAAGAAACATTTCCTATCTTCGACCAACAAAGTAGAGATCTAAAAGGGATACCATATAGAGATTTGAAAGGAGACATTATGATAGAAAATTGGAACTATTGTTATAAGAAAACAAAACCATCCATTGATGGATATTCAACGATTCTAAAAAATCCAAAATTAAACAATGTATAATATCCTCTATGATATAAATAGAATTCTCCATATGAACACCTTTCTAAGGATGGTAAGCCAAACTCAATCAGATTTAAGTCCACATCACCTTCTAAAGACCCTTAGAGAACTGATAAGTAATATTTGGATCCCTATATGAGATAATAGTGTAAGTAACACTATAAAACCTCAAAATATTATATATATAGTTTCCCCTAATCCTTAACCTTATTTGTTTCTATAATAATAAGGATGTCAATAAATCTATTTAACCGGTCAATCACTCCCATATAGTGTTCTTCCCTCGAAGAGTTCATGGTAACCCAATAATGAAATCAATGCATAATTAATCTCATTTTTAAACTAGAGTAGAAAGAGGTTAGAGTATACTCAAATGATTTTAGTGCTTAATATTAACTTTTATAAAGGTATAACAATGGTGTACAAAGACATCTTTGTCATTCTTTATTCCTGATCAATGAAAATAATGCTTCATGTCCTAATACAGCTTTGTAGTGTTGGGGTGAATATCCCATTAAGGAACTATATAAATCCTATATCATGATATCTCTAATAGATACTAGGATGATGAACCGAATTTTGACAAACTAATTCCTTTTAGAGAGAGAGACCAAATGAAAATGATCTCCCCACCATATATAGATTCCTTGATTTTCTTGAACTCTCCATCTCAATGCTAATCCTCAAGAATCAACTTGAGGAGAGATGATATTAACTGAGAACTGTCTATAATCATACATGTCACATCTTACATCATCTCAGGGAAATTTTTTGAAAAGAGTCCAATGAGGTTCTATTCATCCTTATATTCTAAGATGGCCTATGAAGGCAATTTCCTGTTAAGGGTATCAATAATAACATTACCCTTTCTAGGGGTATGAGAGATATCATATTGAAACTTCTAAAGGTTCTCCATCCATTGCCTCTACCTGAGGTTTGAGGATTTTTGTGAGAATATGTATCTAAGTAACTTATAATCAAAATAGAAAATAAACCTCTCCATAAAAATTGGGTTCCCCCAGTAATTTATAACATGCATAACAACATCGAGTTTGAGATTGTGAGTGGGATAGTTATTTTCATGTGGTCAAAGATAATGTGGATCATAAAGAATTAAATGATATCGCTATATAATCATATATACCAAAACTTCACCCAAAGCATCACAATACACCACATATACCTTACTATATTCTGGTAAAACCAAGATAGTTGACATTCTTAGAAATCATTCCAATTCATTAAATGGATGTTTGAAATTTTTTATACCAAAATAATTTAACCCCATTCATAGTAAGAGCTATAAAAAGTGATTCAATATTTCATAATTATTTACCTAAATGCTAAAAGTAACAAGATAAACCAAATAAGATTCATATCTTAAAGACATTACATGTCCCCTCCAATGACATCAACACCTTTACCTTCACAAAATCAACCAATATTCGATGTTCTAAAACCATATTTCATAAAAACTTAACTTCCGTAATAAAAAAGTATCATTTTGATAACAAAAAATAAAGATTATGAATGCTCAAAATTTCCAAAACCAATTCGTAATGATTATTATTTCCCTCCTCTTATTTTAAATAAACTAGGATATAATCCACGAATACCATAACAAATGATTCAACATACAAGTGTAATGTACGGTTCATCAAAGATGTAAAAACATTGTAGTATCCTTATTCATTACAAATAGGATCAGAAGGTATTGAATTCAACTATCATGATCCTAAAAGTTTTCTTTGGAATATTTGAATACATTAATTTGAGCAGATATTAGTAATCAACCTGGATGCTAACCCATATAATAGTTTCCTTTTATTGTTGTAAAGTAAACTTGATAATATTAGAAATCAAACTCATCAGGATGAGAAACAATACAATCTATACCAATGATAATGTCAATGATATTTAGGACCAAAAACTATAAATCCCCAAACTAAATAAATATCATAGATATTGAAATAAAATGAAAGGCATAAAAAATGATCCCCCTCTTTATTCCTAAGGTAAATATCCAACCCTATAACAAACGACATGAGTTCAATTGGATGTTTCAAAATATCCATAAAACAAGTCAATATATAAGAATAAGAGGTACATATATCAAATAGTGTTGTAGATATAGATGATGTAATAAAAGTTTTACCTATCACTATTACTAGGATAACATCAACTTCCATAGGAAACTCATATATGACATGAAACTAACTCACTCTTGAGGGCCATGGATACATCCCTATAGTATTAGAAGTTTTTTAATTTTTCTCATTACCCATTGGAGCTAATGAACCAAATATATAGTGAGGTGCATAAAAATCCTAATAGAACCTATAGAAATGGTCTAGGTGTCTAAGAAAACTACAATTCTTCAATGGTTTTAAGATATAACACTTAGTTTGATTTATTTCTCCACAATAGTAACAAGTCAAATGAATATTTTCAGCAACTAATGATGGTGTGGAAGAATCTAGCTGAATATGGCTATAATATTCACCTATATGAATCACATGACACTTCATATTCTTTCCATTTGATCCAATAAAGTTAAAACTTTGCAGATGAGGAATTCCAACCAAACCTGACATGTCAGCTAGATCTATCTATTCCATCAATTATCTATCCACTACCTACACATAGGTATCAAGCTTCTATATGAAAACTTTCGAATGAATATCTGGATGCAAACCCATGTAAAATGTATTCTTATTTAGTTTTTCAATTGTTATAATCTCAAGAGAAAAATAAAATAATTAAAAATAATAATTATCATACTTTATCTCTGAGGGATTAGCCTACTGAATATATAGAAACTCTGTATACTTCTCCATAGTCATATATTCAAGTAATAAATGCTAAAATAAGTTGGTCTTGAAGCCTTTCCACTCTAAGAACTCTTGTTTATTTTCTAGGACAACCATGTCCCAACACATTTTTCCTGGTTTCACGATCTTGAAAGTAATACATTTCACCATAATAGATTTTGGAGTCTCTAAAAAGACAATGATCAGAAAATATTTATCCAACCATTCCTATAATTTTTATTAATTTCCTTCGAAGTAGAGACCCGGAGCTTGACGTACATGGAAATTACATAACTTTTTCAGAATACTTAATACATAACAAAAATAGACACACAAGGACCGTAACAGTTTAGTGTCTTTGGAAACTTGGAATGTAATCTTCTAATCATGGTAAAAGATCTTCAACTTCTCCCATAAAGATATTCCCCTTTTGTTTTCTTACCTAAAACCTTTCTTTATATCCTGGGGAAAAGAAAACATTTAAAGGGTGATCTCAAATGCTCAGTATGGGTAATCATGTATAAAATAAAACAAATCATATACATTTGAACTTAAAACATGAACATAATGTTTAAACATCAAAACCTTGAGTGATGACATAAAACATGGGAGTACGTAAGGAATATATCATAAAAAAAATTAATCATGATAAAATAGCATGTAAGTAAAACATGTAACTGTGGAAACCATTCAGAACATGTCAGGATTTCTATATTAGCCAAGGCATTGCTGCCAAAACCATCTTAGTGGACAAAGCCCCTTTCGGAATCGAGTTCACTCCTCATTTCAGTCCTGTAACACTGAACTAGACTAACTTACCATTCAAGCCATGTCTATCTCATGAGATATAAATATTTAGCCAATGCATTGGAGGGAGATATAGGTCCCACCCATATCATAATGAAATCATTTTTACTTTTTCCGCAACATAAACAAAAATCATTCATCATAACCCAAAGAATAAAATGGGTTTTATAAACATCATTCCATCGTCACATAATCCATATAAAATAAATGGATATCCTTTCATAATAAGAAAATTAAAACCATGTAAATCATAGAGAAATTATACTTGAAACATACAAATATGAAATAATGTCATCTTATATGGAAAAATGGTTTTGATAAAATACTTGACATGAATTCTTGAGGAAAATATCCTTTCGTCTTCAAAATCAATTTCTTTTCACAAAACATCATGCAATTTTAAAATAAATAGATTTTGATGAAAATAGTCATGAAATATTTTGTAGGAAGCATCATAAAAATAAGGCTTTATAAAACCATAAAAATCCGTTCACGTCGTATAATTTAAAAATAACACTCTCCTCGTACTTTTGTCGGAAAAGTCAAAAAGTACCTCATCTGGTAAACAAAAGAAATATTCCTTCCACATGATGTGGTAAAAGTAAGAAAAGGGTAAAAGTGTATTTAAAAATACATGGAAGGAATGTAAACATTTTATGAAAACATATTTAGAACATATGGACATGGATAATAAACATAACCCCCGGTAAATACTTACGAATAAACAATCTCAGATAAGAATGAGATTGGAATAATTATCCCTTACCTTAGGTCTGATATGCTTTATACGTATCCAAACCTCCTGTATAATGATTTAAATAATGTCATTGAATTATTATAGAATCATATTCATTGTTATGATATCATATATGGTTCACTTATGGCTTTATATTACCCGTTCTTTTGTAAATTCCATGTTAAAGAGCGTTTTGGGTAAAATCGTTTCATTTGTCGTCCGTGTTTTGACTTGTAATTATTAATATGATTACTTAGATAATGATTACTTAATTATAGAATATAAAACATGATTTATATATAATATATATTCAGAATATACATATATATAATAGATCGATAAATGGAAAGAAATACACCGTTCATGGAGACGGTAGGCCGTACGTACGCATGAACGTTGTTTTTGTTTCCTCATTGAATTGAATGGAATTAATTGGATGACATACATATATATATATATATACATAAATACATTACCATTATTATGTCATATATTTAATGATTACTTATTATATAAACTTTATAATCATTCATGAATGGTTAATCATTGAGAATGAATCTCATCACGTCGTGGAGATGGTAGTCCGTACGTACGCACGAGCGATGATATCGTTCCCATAATTATTGAATTGAATTGGAGTGGATGATACAATATATCAGAATCATAATGATGTTATAATAACAATTTATAGTTATTATTTACACCATTATACCCATCCAAGTAAGGTGGTGTTGGAAAAACAGATTACACCACGAGGTGGAGACGGTATTCCGTACGTACGCACGCACAGTGATTTCGTTTTCTGTAGGATGGATAGAAGATGAAATGAGTATGTTTCATATTTATAATAACATATCAGTATATTAGTGACACTTATGTTATTAATTTATTATGAAACAACTAAATAAGAATAAGTTGATGAAGAAATAAGCTTGAAATAATCGGTAGAAGAGATTACCTCTTCTTCGAGGCACCTTCTTTAAACTTCATCTTATGGCACTAGGGTTGGTCTTTTGAGAAGACCAGTACATCTATAAGGTTTCTAGGTAAGTGGGGAAGTGAAATGGGCAGATTTTGGCCAAGATTCTAGGCTCAAAATGGTGTGAGGAATAGAGGGAGGAGGTGCCCTTTTATAAGGGAGGAGAGGGGCACCTTTGGAATCCTAAAAAATATTAGTTTAATATAAATTCAAACCCACATAAAAACCTCAAAAAATGTCTCAATTAGAATATTATATGATATAGGGAAGTAATCTCATAAACCAATAAAATTTATACATGTTTTGATCTTATTTTAAACCTTATCATTTTGATTTATCTTTATTTAATCTATTTAGGTTTATTTGTGGTAATAAAATTATAAACTCTAAATGGTTATAAATAATCACTTATGTGTTGTTAATTTTCCATAATTGGATAATTTATGACCTTTTAGACTATATAAAGTTAAATTAATAATTTTTAAATATTTTGGTGATTTTTAAACAATTTAATAAAATTTTATTTTTATAAAATAACAATAGTGTCAATTTTGACACTATTCATTTACTTGAATTTAAATAAACTCTACACAGAGGATATATTCGAAATAAAATATTTAATAGATTTCTAACATGTACAATATGTCTATAATATTAGTGGATAACATTAAATAGTTCATATAATATTTATTTTAATATTTTTAAAACCATTTATTTGGTATATCTCTTAATAAAATAATAAGTACAACATTTTTGTATAATTATTTAATATACTTATTTGTTGTATAAAAATTAAAAATAAAATCCTTTAATGAAGATAAATATCAAATATTTTATAATAATTATTTTACTCGAATTTATCATCTTAAAATAACAACATGTAAATTCTTATCTTTATTAAATTATTAAGGTGACAACTTTGGAATCATTTAAAATAAAATATTATAAGTGTCATAATCGCCATAATAAGGATCCAAATGGTCCAAAATTCGGCCATTGGATGATTAGGGTTTATATATACACTAATAATAAGTTTGTTTCAGATTTTTGGGTCTTTTGATATGTATTACTATTTAAATAAAAACTATATTATTGATTTTTCACTAAATAAATAATTTCTTCATCATTAATGTATAAGATAATAAGGAAATTAAATAACTCTTAAAAATTACAAATAAATTACCATGATAAAGAAAAACATTTTATATTTTAAATGAGTATTTATAACCGAATTTATATTCTGTATAAACTTATATTATAAATACTTTAATTATTAAAGTTGAGTGAGACATATTTTACTTTCCTTTAAATAAAATAAACTAAAGGTCTTAATCACATCCAAGTGGGTTCAAATGTATTCCATTTCGACCCAAATATGAATTAATAAAAAATAGAGTCATCCAATTTTATTAAGACAAGTATTAGGATAATTTTATAATATTATATTTACCCTTAATTACCCAATTTACCTTTTACTATGGTAAATAAAATTTACCGTTGTTACTATTCAAAAAGCCTAAAATAAAAATTAGTCTATTAATATAATTTGGACCCACTGATTCCAAATATGGAATCCATTTTTCCAAATTCATTACACAGAATTTTTAGAAATTAAATTAAAATTAATCCCATTGTCGAAAGAGAACGGGTTTTTGTTTAAAACATTGCAAAGGATTGAATTTATTTATCCTACGAATTCAATGTAAAATCAATACTAATTACACACATTATATTAAATGGAAAAAATATATTATATTTATACTTTAAAACCATTCAATATTATAATTTAACCACATAAGTTATTATGATGAAAAAAGTTGTTTTTAATTAAAATATAGCGTGTTTTTACTATTCATTAAAATATGAAAGTTATCAGAATAATATGAAAATTTTATCCAAGGTAAAATTTAATATATTGATTCCAAATAATAATTTTATTTTGTAAAATTGAACTTATAAACATGTAAAAAACTAGATTTAAATTGGGTACACCATCAAAATGAGGCAAAACTGTATTTTTTTGAAAAATACTTATTTTACCCAAAAAAAATTTATTTTGTTCTCATAGCATGTTCTAAAAAATGTGTAAGATGAATAATAATGTTATAAAATTCAAAACTTTGTTAATACTATTCATAACGGCTAGTTCGTGATAATATTATAACCATATATCGTTGTTTAATGAAACCCGGTATTGCGTACAACAAACGCTATCGAGGAAGGTCGTGATTGCATGTAATGCAATCCAAATCAGGGTTACGTGTATTGCAAGACTCATTTTTTGTTGTATATAAAAAAATAAAACCATATTTCATTTATACATTGAATATATATATATATATACACACTCAATGTTGCGTAGAATAACAACTATCAAACAAACTTTAAATTGTGTGTAACATGATCCATGAATAATGTTGCGTATACTGAAAGCTAATACGGTGTTGCATATAGTGCAAGATAATCTTGGTGTATTGTACAACAGAAGATATGAATGAAATTACCAAGAATATATCTTATAAAATCTCAGGTTATTACATTCTACCCCCCTTAAAATGAATTTCGCCCTCGAAATTCTTTGGGGTTATAAATGGTTTTCTACTTGAAAGTTTCTTTAATTGAAACCCACATCGTAAAAATGAATACCAAAAATTATCTTTAAAAACTAAAGTATGAAACGTAATGGTTACCCAAATAAACTAATCACTGGGTTTCCACATAGGAGAACATAGGTGAAAATATGGATATGGAAGAGAAATCTAGCCATCATGTTATGATAGAGAGTGGTAGAGAACATGGATATGAAAAATCCAACAATCACAAAGCCATTGATTTGTGATGATCTAAGGTACCATCTGATTCATTGGATATAAGGGCACTAGGACAACATTTTTTGTTTTTAAGATCATTTCCCTAAAGTTGATGAATTAAAAGAAATTCTTACATGATTTTGGTAAAATCTCACTATTGTTCGTGAATTGAACAATTTCCACTTCATCCATTAAAGAAATGAAGTTGAATTTGTTATTCGTGAAGTGTTATCAGATCATGTGATAGAATGATGGGTCATTCCATCTGTTTCAAACAAAAGGTTAGAAAAAGTTATAAGTCCATCTTATGGTTAGATTAATCATATATGGTTCCAAAAATGAACTTATACTTCATATATCATATCGCTTAATAAAATAAAACTAGTTTCTACTAACCAGGGACTTTATGTAGGCCAGTGGTAGGCGATAAAGGCTAGTTGCACTTCGGTTGTGGGTTCGATTCCCACAGCCTTGTCCGACGCGATGGGCTGTCACCCGCCCTATAGGTTTTCCTTTTTATAAAACTACATTACTATAACATCCCATCAATAATATCGAAAAAAGTTCTATCCTTAAACAATACTAACTTATGTCCAACATAATCCATTCTAATCTTTAGGCTTATCTAAAATGCTTCGGTCCAAGATCATAGCATAATGAAAACAATTATTAGAAAGGTTATCTACCAAGAATGTGAATACAAGCATTTATCTCGCATATATCATAAGATATATCTTGTTGGTTGCATTCCAAACACATGAATACCTTAGTTATATATTCTCTTGAAACATAAATTACTATATAATCTTATTGAAAACATGAATACTGTCAAAAGGTAACTCTTTCCTCATACCAAAATCCCAAAAATCAATATAATCAAACCATAATATCACTTAGTCCTTATATCAGTCATGAGATCATGAATACAATCAAACATCTCATTATCTTCTTATCCCTTCATTATGCACATATCATCTACTTTCCAAAAATATCTGAATAACCTTCCATGGTTATCGGTACCATTCAACATATACTTCCAAATACTTTAGGAAAAAAAATAGTGTAACAATACTTAGATGATTCTTTATTCTATAGTACCATATATTATTATTTATAAACATACAATTATTCCACTATCTTTTTAAACCACTAACTGAGTTTCATCATTTCTTTCATCTCATATTTCATTTGTAGTCTCTTCATCATCATCCACATAAATACTACTCATATGACCATGCTGATTCTCTTCCTAAGATATTCCCTTAGGGCATTGGTTTGCATAATGCCCATGCATTCCACATTTAAAACATCTCATCATTGTTGATGTCGTAGCAATACCATTATCCTTCCCCATGGTGTTAACTGAACCTTTTCCTTTGCACTTACTGGATTTGTGTCCTTCTTTTCCACACCCAAAGCATCTTCCAGTTCCTTTGAAACAATCTTCCCGATGCCTGTTCCCACATGATTTACATGAGGGAAACTGAACCTTCTTTCCTCTATGATCATCATGAGACTCCATCTTTCTCTTATTATCTGAGTCAGGAAACTTACCAAAGTTGAGATTATTAATCATATTATGAGATTTCTGATTATGCATAATAATGATGCTTGGACTTCCAAATACTGTTTCATTTGGTTTCTCATGAAGAATATCATTCCATTGTCCGTCATATCCTCCATTATCGTGAATCTTCCTATTTCCAGCCATTTTCTAAAACCCAAAAAGAATAGTGTGAGAGGAAAAAATCATGCTAGAAAAAACAACATAATAAATGGGGAGTACCCTCAATATCTAACATATTAGGTTAAATT
The DNA here is from genome assembly GCA_963277665.1 of Viscum album. NCBI lineage: Eukaryota > Viridiplantae > Streptophyta > Magnoliopsida > Santalales > Viscaceae > Viscum > Viscum album. Next base: position 1,762,589,564 of record OY728135.1, read on the forward strand.
CTAAGATCGTTACCTTAGTTCTTGGACAATATCCTATACTTATACTTATCCTTAGGGACATCCCTAGACATACCTTAGAAATATCTCTAGGGATCTCACTAATGTTTTCGCATCCTAGTTTCCAAAGGTTGACTAAACCTTTCCTCTGATACCAAAAGTAGAGACCTGGAGCTTGATCTACATGGAAATTACATTACTTTTGCGGAATACTTAATACATAAAAAAACAGACACACAAGGACCGTAATAGTCTAGTGTCTTTGGAAACTTGGAATGTAATCTTCTAATCGTGGTGAAAGATCTTCAACATCTCCCATAAAGATCTTCACCTTTTGTTTTGTTACCTAAAACATTTCTTTATATCCTGGGGAAAAGAAAACATATAAAGGGTGAGCTCAAATTCTCAGTAAGGGTAAGCATGGATAAAATAAAACAAATCATATACATTTGAACTTAAAAACATGAACATAATATTTAAACATCAAAAGCTTGAGCAATGACATAAAACATGGAAGTAAATGAGGCATAGATTATATGTAAACATTAAGAATGATAAAATATCATGGGATTAAAACATGTAATTGTGGAAACCATTCATCACATGTCGTGATTTCCATAGTAGCCAAGGCATTACTGCCAAGACCATCTTAGTGGACAAAGTCCCTTTCTGAATCGAGTTCACTCCTCGTTTCAGTCCTGTAACACTGAACCGGATTTACTTACCGTTCCAGCCATGTCTATCTCATGAGATATAAATATTTACCCAATGCATTTGAGGGAGATATAGGTCCCACCCATCTCATAATTAAATCATTATTACTTTTGCCACAACATAAACATAAAGCATTCATCATAACCCAAAGAATAAAATGGGTTTCATAAACATCATTCCATCATCACATAATCCATATAAAAGAAATGGATATCATTTCATAATAAGAAAATTGAAACCATGTAAATCATAGAGACGTTATACTTGAAACATACACATATGAAATAATGCCATCTTAGATGGAAAAATGGTTTTGATAAAACACTTGAAATGAATTCTTGAGGAAAATATCCTTTCTTCTTCAAAATCAAATTCTTTTCACAAAACGTCATGAAATTTTAAAAGAACGATATTTTGTTCAAAATAGTAATGAAATATTTTGGAGAAGCTTCATTAAAAGAAGTCTTTATAAAACCGTAAAAATCCTTTCACGCCGTATAAGTTAAAAATAACAATCTCCTCGTACTTTTGTCGGAAAAGTCAAAAAGTACCTCGTATGGTAAACAAAAGAAAGATTCCTTCCATACGATATGGTAAAAATAAGAAAAGGGTAAAAATGTCTTTAAACATACATGTAAGTAATGTAAAAAATTTATGAAAACATTTTGAGAACATATGGACATGGATAATAAACATAACCCCCAGTAAATACTTACGAATAAACAATCTCGGATAAGAATGAGATTGGAATAAATATCCCTTACCTTAGGTCTGATATGCTTCGTACGTATCCGAACCTCATGTATAATGATTTAAATAATGTCATTGACTTATTACATAATCATATTCATTGTTATGATATCATATATGGTTCACTTATGACTTTATATTACCCGTTCTTTTGTAAATTCCATGTTAAAGAGCATTTTGGGTAAAATCGTTTCATTTGTCGTCCGTGTTTTGACTTGTAATTATTCATATGATTACTTAGATCATAATTAATTAATTCCAGAATATAAAACATTATTTATATATTATATATATTCATAATATACATATATATAATAGATCGATAAATGGAAAGAAATACACCGTTCATGGAGACGGTAGGCCGTACATGGGCATGAACGTTGTTTTTGTTTCCTCATTGAATTGAATGGAATTAATTGGATGACATACATATATATATATAAATAAATCCAGTATCATTATTATGTCATATATTTCTTGATTACTAATTATATATACTTTATAATCATTCATGAATGGTTAATCATTGAGAATGAATCTCCTCGCGTCGTGGAGACGGTAGTCTGTGCATACACACGAGCGATGATATCGTTCCCATAATTATTGAATTGAATTGGAGTGGATGATACAATATATTAGAATCAGTATGATGTTATAATAACTATTTATAGTTATTCTTTACACCATTATACTTATCCAAGTAAGGTGGTGTTGGAAAAACAGATTACACCACGGTGTGGAGACGGTATTCTGTACGTATGCACGCGCGGTGATTTCATTTTCCGTAGGATGGATAGAAGGTGAAATGGGGTTGTTTTATATTTATAATAACATATCATTACAATAGTGATACTTATGTTATCACTTTATAATGAAACAACTAAAGAAGAAGAAGTTGAAGAAGAAATAAGCTTGAAATAATCGGTAGAAGAGATTACCTCTTCTTCGGCGGACCTCCTCTAAACTTCTTCTTATGGCACTAGGGTTGGTCTTTTGAGAAGAACAGTACCACTATAAGGTTTCTGGGGATGTGGGGATGTGAAATGGGCAGCGTTTGGCCGAGTTTCAAGGATCATAATGGTGTGAGGAAGAGAGGGAGGAGGTGCCTTATTAAAAGGGAGGAGAGGGGCACCTTTGGAATCCTCAAAAATATTAGTTTAATATAAATTCAAACCCCACATAAAAACCTCTAAAAATGACTCAATTCAAATATTAGATTAGATAGGGTTGTAATATCATCAAAAAATAAAATTTAGACATGTTTTGATCTTATTTTAAAACATATCATTTTGATTTATCCTTATTTAATCTATATAAGTTTATTTGTGGTAATAAAATTCTAAATTTTAAATGGTTATAAATAATCACTTATGTGTTGTTAATTTTCAATAATTGGATACTTTATGACATTTTAAAATATATAAATTTCAATTTATAATTTTTTAATATTTTTGTGATTTTTAAACAATTTAATAATATGTTATTTTTATAAAATAACAATAGTGTCAATTTGGACACTATTCATTTTATTGAATTTAAATAAAATATAAAAAGAGGATATATTCTAAATAAAATATTTAATAGATTAATAATAAGTAAAATTTGTCTATAAAATTCTTGTAGCATATTAAATAGTTCATATAATATTTATTTTAATATTTTTAAAACCATTTATATGGTATATCGCTTAATAAAATAATTAGTACAACAGTTTTGTATAATTATTTAATATAATTAATTGATCCATAAAAATTAAAAATAAAATCCTATGATGAAGATAAATATAAAATATTTTATAATAGAAATTTTACTCGAATTTATCTTCTTAAAATAACAACATGTTAATTTTTATCTATATTAAATTATAAAGGTGACAACTTTGGAATCATTTAAAATAAAATATTTTAAGTTTCATAATCGCCATAATAAGGATAAAAATGGTCAACAATTAGGCCAGTGGATGATTAGAGTTTATATATACACTACTAATAAGTTTTTTACAGATTTTGGGGTCTTTTGATATGTATTACTATTTCAATAAAAACTATATTATTGATTTTTCACTAAATAAATAATTTATGCATCATTAATGTATAAGATAATAAAGTAATTAAATGACTCTTAAAAATTACAAATAAATTACCATGATAAATAAAAACATTTTATATTTCAAATGAGTATTTATAACCTAATTTACATTATGTATAAACTTGTATTAAAAATACTTTAATTATTAAAGTTGAGTGAGACCTATTTCACATTCCTTTAAATAAAATAAACTAAAGGTCTTAATCACCTCCAAGTGGGTTCTAATGGATTATATTTGGACCCAAATATGACTTAGGACAAAATATAGTCATCCAATTGTATTAAGACAAGTATTAGGATAATTTTATAATATTATATTTACCCTTAATTACCCAATTTACCTTTTACTAGGGTAAATAAAATTTACCGTTGTTACTATTCATAAAGGCCAAAAATAAAAAGTAGTATATTAATATAATTTGGACCCAATGATTCCAAATATGGAATCCATTTATCCAAATTCAATACACAGAATTTTCAGAAATTAAATTAAAATTAATCACGTTGTCGAAAGAAAATGGGTTTTTGTTTAGAACATTGCAAAAGATTGAATTTATTTATCCTACGAATTCAATGTAAAATCAATCCTAATGAAATAAATTATATTAAATGGTAAAAAAATATTATATTTATACTTTAAAACCATTCAATATTATAATTTAACCACATAAGTTATTACGATTAAAAAAGTTTTTTTTAATTAAAAAATAGCGTGTTTTTACTATTCAATAAAATATGAAAGTTATCAGAATAATATGAAAAATTTATCCAAGGTAAAATTTTATATCTTGATTCCAAATAATAATTGTATTTTGTAAAATTGAACTTATAAACATGTAAAAACTAGATTTAAAGTGGGTGCGCCATCAAAAGGTGAAAATACTGCATTTTTTTGAAAAAATACTTATTTTACCTGAAAAAATTATTTTGTTCTCATACCATGTTCTAGAAAATGTGTAAGACGAATAATAATTTTATAAAATTCAAAACATATTTAATACTATTTATAAAGGCTAGTTCATGATAACATTATTACAATATATATTTGTTAAGTGAAACCCAGTATTGCGTACAACACATGCTATTGAAGAAGGTCGTGATTGCGTGTAATGCAAACCAAATCGGGGTTGTGTGTAGTGAAAGACTCCTTTGTTGTTTCATATAACAAAATACAACCATATTTCATTTATAAATTGAATATATATATATATACACACACACACACTCAATGTTGCGTAGAATAACAACTATCAAACAAACTTGAAATTATGTGTAACATGATCCAAGATTAATGTTGTGTATACTGCAAGCTAATATGGTGTTGCGTATAGCGCAAGATAATATTGGTGTATCGTATAACATAAGATATTAATGAAATTAAAAAGAATATATCTTATAAAATCTCGGGTTATTACATTCAAATACTAAATTAAGATAATCTTCGAATAAAAGAATTATTGAGATTTATATATTCATCCTCTAAAATATAGTTTCACTTACCTATATTGAGTTTCAGAAATAGGTACATGTTGTTCCCATGTACTAATAAACCATACAATAGCCTTAATTGGGTTTTAATCAATCGGAGGATTCCCTCATGAAAATCATTCACAACACTATCTTGGGGAATATGGGGAAGTATTATGGGAAATGTGGTACTATATCAATTAAATAAATGAGGTCACCATAAAAGGATTAAATATCATTTTTAATTAATATAAAATAATCAATAAAACTAGGAAATAATCAAACTTAACATTAAAGACACATTTCCCAACATCACGTGGTAACATAAGTCTTTTTAAGATGAGAGTTGGCTAAGATGTCACTCATATCATATCATGTAAGTCTTGAAGATAATATCTTCAATCTACCAAACATATCAAGATAAGAAAAAAAATTTGAGAACTGGATATGATATAAATTTTTCATGAATCGACCCAGATAACCCATAAAACCATGTTTTAAACTAATTCACACAAGTCCTGAAGATTGTTCTCGATCTACACAGGCTAGAAAAAAATGCATGGTAATCAAAAGGAACCTTTGGGATTAATAACATCGTCCAAACACAAAAAACCACATGAAATATAAGATAATAATGGGTAAATTTTCCCAACATATTCAAATAGTGGTAAAATGATATAGGACTAGAAAATCAAAATGAAACCAGTTACACTATACAAAGTCTGAAAAGTACAATAGATAACAACCATTGTATCAATGTGTTAGGTGGGAAACAACCCACTATATCACCCCAGAGTCCCAAACCCAGCTACCTCAAGAAAACAGTGTCACCTCACTAGTTCACCTTTCCCTTTCTTGAATAAAATAAAATAAATTCTACATCCACCTAATGGTATTTGATGGATGTTAGCACGACAATCCCTATGGGTTCCCACCAAGTGTTTAATAAGAAGTATTTTTAAAATAATATTTATATTCTCATATTAAAAAAAACAAATCATGATATAAAACTTTCACAATTTGCATCAAAATATTGAAATTTAACCTTTTTAACAGTTTATAAAAAATTACATATAAAAAAATCAATGAACTTTAAAATCATCCATTTTATCATTTTCAAATCAGCAATCATATCACCACTTCAAATAAAAGCACAATGAAGAGTACCCGAAGGACAACATGGTTCTAGTATTGATATTTTTCTCATAGAGTGATCAATCATTATTAGGGCGTCTGAAACCTATCCCTGGTATAATGACTAAAGAATCAAAATAAATCCAAACTATGTAATTCCCCCTATGATTTCATGTAAACCAGTACCCAATATGAATACCAAAGGATCAGAGGAGTTCCCCTACATATAGTTCCCCCTACAAATCATGGAAATAAATCCCTGTATGAACCCCTCCTATTACCCTAGGTTCCAATGTACTGAACATTACAAATCATTTCTAAAGGGAATACCACATTTCAATACCCAATCCAAAACCTCTTCTTCAAATCAAAACTATTATTTGAAATCTATTTTATCTAAAAAACTCCATTTTTCTTAGAAATAAACATTTCTTTATCAAAATAACTCTCCTAAAACACATGATACACTAACAATTCCATGGGATCAGCACACTAAAGGAGAACCGAGGGTACTCAGAAATGAGAGAGAATCCTAAACCATGAATTCCCAATTAAGGATCTCTAATTCATCAATTAATAGAATAGAGGAAAGGAGACAAATAACATATCACATTGATTCCTGAAAAATTCATAATAATAAACAAATATCTAGATAATAATTTTCAATTCCTTGGTAGATCTATAAAAAACCCAATTATATCATTTCAAAACCAATAGTTATAGCCTCAATAGCCATGATTTAAGGTTTTGTTCGAGGATAAAAGATAAAATCTATAAGAACAGTGAATAATGATAAATAATGGGAACATAACTATGAAAATATAGATCCAGCATCCTATGATATGTCAAAATCAATCATCATAAGGTAAATAATCTATTAATATTTCCAAAATAATTCTCCAAGATTTATATCCAAATCCATTGGGAAATAATGAATATGATTTGAGTTGTTTTATGTCTTAAAATAAAAATTGAGATTATCTAATTGACATTTCATTGTTCGACCACATGGTTAGGAAGACTGTGTGCCAACCATGCACTCCTTTATAGGATACTAGAGAATCTACATAGTTTACCCACACATTCTGACAAACCATGTTCTTACCATATAAAAATTATTTATCCCATGTCATACATTATGAGAAGAAAGATATATGGTTTTTCCCAACCAATTACCAGCCTTGTGCCTTCCTATAGAACTCCAAAAAAAGTTGTATTGTTTCCTAGGATGACACATACGGTTTTAACTAACCATATTCCAACTATTTATTGGACTATAAAACCAAAAAAACGTTAAAATTTCACATAAAACAACCCAAGAAAAACTAAAAATAAGAAATAGTAAAAATGATATTTTTAACTAAATGTTATTTTGGGATATGACACAGGAATTATCTTCATACCCTATCTTAAATTATAGTGACACCCCTATAAATTCTATGTGTGGGGAAGATAATTTCCTGAGTTTGTTATTTTTTTCATCTTTATTATTTTTATGTTTGTTATTATTTAATTATGTTTTCTTTCTTTTTTAATCTATCTCCCTCTCTCTTAATAGATAATTTTTGTTTTATAATAATCATTTTAAAATCCCATTTATTTATGGAATTTATGGAAAATTCATAAATAAGATCCCCTTTTCACATTTTTATTAGGAATTCAATTTTTTTAATGTTAAATCTCCATGAACTATGAAATATTAACATGAACCATTTTTTGAAAAGTGACTTCTCTTCAAATTGAAAATGTTTAGGTGTGGGGGTATTATCTTATCAGGATTCACTATAATTTTTCCTCCCTCATTCTATTTTTTCAAAATGATTGTATATTAAAAATTATGAAATTAAAAATAAATTAATATTTTTATTTTTATTTATTTGTTTATTTTAAATACTTTAGAAATCACAATTTACCCGATTTTTATTTTTATATTGATATGGTAGGTGATTTGGAGAGCTCGAGATGAAGTTGAAGAAAAATGGACCAAACTGCATGGAAACCCAAGAACAAATGTCCACTAATATTCATATTTTGAAGAATTTATTAATCCATTTTGGATGAAATTTTTTTATTTCATATAAAACTATTTGGTATATAATTATTTTTAAGACACATGGGCCTAATTCATCCATATTGTGGCCCAACCAAAGAGATCTATCAAGAAAACAAAAACTACTTTAAGTCAAATGTACTTTTTGGTATTCTAAAATTCCTTCCAATATCAAATCACAATGGATTCTACATTTTATAGAGTGATAGTAAATATTTCATATAATAACTCTTAATTATATTAAAATTAATGATAATTCAATTTATCCAACAAAATATATACCAAAAGTGGTATTAGAATAACATGGTTCCCAAAATCACTTTCTACATTACCTGTGAACAGGAACTTTGGGTACCTCATTTATAATTTTGGAAAAGGAGTATTGTGATAAAATTTTGGAGTTCAAAGTGATTACTATCTTCATCCTACAATTTATAGATATATTTATCCTCCTTTAGAGATCAAGGATGATGGAAGAGTTCCATATGATCCATCTCCTCCTTTTTATGGAGAGATAAACAGTGGAAGATCATTATGAGGGAGCTAAACTCATGTCATGGTAATTATAGAACATAAATTATCCATGAGTTTGGTTTATTTTTTATTTAAATAAATTTTATTCAGTTTTATCTCACTTTATTTCATATTTTATTTCCTGTTTTAGTACATGTGAAGGGAATTATTTTTTATTTCTAACCAATTAGTTTAAGTATTTTGATTGTGTCACTTATGTTGTTCTGATTGGACAACATAATAATACTTTACTTTCTCACATTTTTGTGATATCAATTTTATTTTAAATATTTTATTCTATGCAAAACATCCATACCCTCTATATATGATTTTTTATCATGTTTTTGATCTATAAACATTGGTATAAAGGCCTGGCGGGTAACGAGATTCAGGTTAACCTAAACCAAAGGTGTACTCCAAACCTAAATATGTATATAAGAACTATAAACATGAAATATTTTGTAGTGATATTATAATTATATTATCCTTCTACTTATTTTGAAATCCACTTACATTTATAAACTATTAAGACATTTAATTATGTTATTTCATTTTGAAACATTATTCAACCCCTGTGTTTTCAGTTTTCTATTTAAAAAATTATTTAAAATAAACTTTTTATCTTCTAATGATCCTTCCTATATGACATAGGGTCCTCATTATATTATAAATAATCTAAATACAATTAATTTTATGTTTCCTGACTATAGGACCACACAACTCATCAAGGATCTTAAATCCCAATATACTTAAGTGTTATATGTAGCCAGTCATCTTGACTATATGATCTCCAGCAAGCACTGACTCTCCAATATTTGACATGATTAATTCATTGGATATCTTATATATCTCACAAATTATCTTATCTTAATAAATATCATAAAGGTGATACATTATTCCATACACATCCATATACATATGTAACTTCAGAAGCTCTTTAGACATGGATTATAGCATGAGAAATTGAATATCTATCTAATCATCTAAATTTTTCATGTAGAGATATATTTATTCCTCACTATACTATTTTACATGCTATTTGGAAATGGAATTTTTAAACACATATAATTTTATTTCATGGAATATTATCACAAGTAAGAACCCATGCCATTCTTATAAATTATTGTTTACAAGAAGGTTATCCTTCTCTAGTATAGATCGTAGTGATATACCAAATTTTGTGTGGATTAACGTTTCTATAATAAATAAGTGAGTAATTTTATTAGATTATATGGAGTCCAAAATAAGATAATAAATATGAACTTTGATAAACACCCACTATTTTATAGAAGCCCAATATCCCCCACTATTGGCTTCAAAATATCATGTTGTGTGGATATTCTAGTGAAAATGATACATATTCTCTTCATGATAACCCAAATGGAGTTATGTCAATATATTCAACGGTATTTAGGTATACGTGTCTTTAAATATATATTAACTCACTTCTCCATGATCCACTTAGTGTAATATCTAATCACAAAATTTTATATTTGGATTTCCTCAACACTTTTCCAACTAGTTGGGATAAGTCTCACGGAGGTGATAAAAACTTAACGAACTAGGTTAAGTCATCCCAAAACTGAAGATATAAATTCCCCAATAATTGAAATTACATAAATGGAATTCGATCATGTACTTTTTACTATGGTTATATTTCTACCTAAGTTGTGGAATGATATATTAAATTAATATATTAATTTTATGGATTTATCATTTATGCATAAATATTGAATTATATTTGATTACAACCTTATTAATATTAAGTGGAATTTATTTTAGTGATTAGCCATATCTTAAATAAAATTCACATATTATCCAACTTATTTTAATCCCATCTTATATACCTGTTAATTTATTAATTTATGTGATCACGATAAATCATCCATAATGCAATTAACCATACAAATGATAAAAAGAAAATAAATAAAAAGAAAAGAACATGATCTTTTATAATGGCTAGTTCCTCTAGTAGATGATAAACAAACCCATTACTCTAGGGAAAATCTATTATTAACATGTTTGGTTAAAGTTTTAGTATTCCACCTATTCTATTATGTACCTCTTGGACTAGTTTCACCTCATCTCCAAACTCAAACCACCTAGACTCACCTAGGAGCACCATCCATTACAAAAACTTTACTCACACATAGGTGAGGGGAACCAAAGGATTTATTAGGGTTTAAATAAAAAAACAAAGAATATGGTAATGAGACATAGGTAATTATTTAATTTAATAAATTATTACAAAAACAATTAAAAAATAATGAATTAAATAAACCTATCACATATATAGTGCGATTTAAGATCACGATCATCCACATATGATTAATGGATTTTCATTTAAAGAAATTAAATTAATTTCAATTATTCATAATTAAGATAAAAACATGATAAAAATTAATAATTATCTTCTTTATTTAATAAATTAATTTATCTTAATATCCATATAAATATCCTTTAGAATAACCTTCACCATAATTTTAAAAAAATTATGTTAACTAATTTTATTTAAAACAAACTAAGTAAAAATTACGTACTTGGAGACAATTTTATGAGTACCATTATGAACTACCTGGAATGCATTATAATTTTATTTTTTCTAATAATAGATCATGTGGAATAGTCATCTTTTCATATAATTAAAAAAATGTATATTAATAAATTAAATAAAACAAATGTTATTTTCATATCATGTAATACTTTTAATGAACATGCAGTAAATAGTGTATTATGAATTATACATAGTATGTAGTTTTTAATATGAAATAGAAATTAATTATTAATTTAATATATATGTAAACTATCACATGGAATGTGTTGTCAATCAATTAAAAACTAAAACATTTTTTTAGGTTTAAATAATATATTTAATTAATTTTAATTTTTTTGTAAATAGGTAATGTACATGGTGTGTACAAGCTAGTTACACTTTATATATTGACTTCGTCATCTATACACGTCACACATCTAGGGACAACATGTTTAAGTTTTCTAAATAATTTAATTGGGGTAAAAAAAATTAGTTATATATACTTTGACCTTGGAGTTACATGTATACCAGTCACACGTGTTATATAATAAATACATTACATGTCTCCAACCCATGGATTACACGTTGGGTAAATGCATTAGAAATCATGTATTCTGGATAACCATATTCCAGGATATCCCAATCAACATGTGGTGTACATTAAATACATGTCATATGTATTTAATTCACAGTGATCTAAATTATTGAGAAGATATCCAAGTTGATTAAACATGATTACATGGTGTGTACCTTAGGTCAATTCACTGTTTACTCTTATGTTACTCTACCAGATTCATGCACACCTCATGATTCGATATTGGGATGTTATTAATTTAAATAGTAATTTTATTATGATTATATAAAAAATAATGAAGAGAAATAAGAGAATATATCACATTTATATTTATGTAATTATTTAACCATAAATGAAAACTTTTAGATAATGTATAAATAAATAAATGATTTCTAAATAATTATAAATTATTATGTAAATTCTATAATACCTACTTAAGGTTTATTGCATAATATAAGTTCCTATTATTCATTTCCAACTCATATATTCTCATAATCTATGAATAATTAGAGTTTTAAATGATTTATAAAATAGAATCCAACACAATAAAATAAAATATTAATTAACTTTAACACTGGAACCAATTAGGTTGAATCATATCATATAATTTATAAATAATTTACTTGAAAAAAGAATTATATTTGTTAAAATTATTTATTTTTTGGTGAATCTAATAATTTATTTACATCATAACTTCATTGTATAACAGTAATCAATAGTGGATTCCCTCTATCAGATATGTACCTGTGCACCATGAACCTTCAAGAATCATTGTAGAAACCTATGTGTGCTATCATGAAAAATATTAAATCATTCATCAATCATAATTATTCACTATAAGAATCACCTTGGGTGGAATTAATCTCCATATTCTCTTTATAATCCTGATGGTGGAGGAGGAGTATTACTTTCCATTCTTGAGAGTGCTATATGGGAGAAGCCCTCTAGGTCTTGAGAGGATTCTCTAGAATTAATTTGAAATATCGATTGGAATGTCTAGGGTTTTAAAAGTGTTATATCTTGGTTTAAATAGATCTAGGGTTTGAAAATATTAACTAAACATGGTCTCTTATTATATACTGGATCCCAGTGAACCCCATGTCTTAATAATAATTAGGTTTTTTATTATTTACTTTACATTTTCAAAACTCTTTGATAAGAAAAATATTATTTACTTCAATAAATAATTTAATATTAATTAAAATAATAATTTGTAAAACATTTTTACATCGGACAATTAAACTAGGTCTTCCATTCTCCTCAATATTTATCAAGACTTGAATAATGAAAAATTATTTAATAAATAAATATTTTTGCGTTATTCACTAAAAAACGAATAAATAATAATAAATAAATAAATATTTACTAAATATTCAACTCAAAAATATTCTCTCAAATAATCGATGAATGAATATATATAATCAAACTGATATGAATAATTATTAAACCATGCATGGAAATAATATTTCTCCAACATTTTAAATAATTATATTTAACTAAAGTTTTGTATAAACTTTTTTCATGACCCTCTAATCCCCTTTCATAGTGGTATTAGGTAAAATAACCTAGATTCCTTGATTAACATCTTACAATTTTCCTAGTCAGCCATATATAAATGAGTTAATTTAACAATGACATAAAAACTATTACGAACAATCATTGTTTATTAAAATCCCTTTATCCTGATATTTATAATCAATTAAGTTCTATTCTTGTTTCATGCACTAATGTGCTCAATATCTCTTTCTTCTAATTCATAGAAATTAACATTCCAATAGAACTCCCTAGGCATGTACTAAATTAAGTATTTCCCTTTCCATCAAATTTCATAAGATTTCAACTTCCATTAGAAAATATATGGGATGAATTTTTTTCTAAATTATTCATTAAGGAAATGTCAATCGTGATCCACTAAAATTATATTACCTCACAGTGACAATATATCACCATGGATTTAATCAATACATCAATTTACATCACTCAAGATATGTATTAATAATTATCTTAAAGTCTAAGGATCATCACACTTGTCCATAGATTGGAACAACCAATGATATATATAAAATTTGGATTTTTTTACTAGCGGGTTAAGTTCCCTATTACTATTGGAGTACACCATGAGATAGTGTCTAAAAGTTCTACGAGTCTCCACATTTGATATCTTCTATCATTTTCATCTCATTAAATGATATGTCCTAGCTGTAAAACCTATTATTTAATAATATTTTCAGGGTACTCCTAGGTTATCATCCTTGTAGGAAACTATTATGACCTTTATGCATAATAGATTCCCTAAGGGAATTATTACATACTATTTTACATAAAAGAACAATCATGACATTATAATAAATTTATTAATAATAAAAAATATTGAATTTAAGTAATCATAAATTACGTGGAAGTTGGTTATAGGGAACCAACTCTAATACACCACATATTACCATCACCACCCCACAACCACTTCAAAAATTCAATCCATAACATAAAATGTTATATGAAAAATCATGTTTCACAACAAACTAAGAACATAAATCATACAACTATTTCTTTGGAAAGAGATAAAAAAAAGAAACAATTTCATATTTCTATATTACTTCCATCCCTATAAATTACAAATTTCTAGGTTCATTATATTTTTTATTCATTCTTTCATGTGAATTTTATTTAATAATTATTGAGAGATAGTGATTTATTTAGTTCCACCAACATAATTTTTATCTCAAACACACACAAAATTCATAATTAACACATTCTTATATTCATTGTTATGAAAAAACCATAACTCCCTCCACTTTCCCTTTAAATACATTTATTTTTATTTAGACACATAACTTCTACCAAAATAATTTCATGTTCAAATAATTAACAATATATCACATCCCACCATTCCTTCACTACTTCATTGTATAATAATCTTATCAAGTAATTATATTTCAATTCCAAAATTCACTCCCCATTTCAATCCAAAATCATTAACATCATCCTATAAACTAGTTTACCAATATTTCAGTGGATTCATATTGAATCATAAGGTATTATAACCCCCTTTTTACATATACAGCTTTAAACTTTAACAAGATACCAAATAACACTAAAAATTAAATAAACAACAAGAACAACATTTGAGAGTTATAAGAAAAATATTTTTCCACATTTCAAATTTTAGTGATCATTGACTAATAAATTTCCTTATGTAAATATGGTAAAAAGGTTCATTAAATATTTCAAAAACACGGGGTCATGGTCAAAATTATCTAAAATCACTTATCAAAACATATAAATTGCATCGGAATCAAACCCCTTCCATTTTCATCCTCAAGTGATTAGACAATGAAGAGGTTTTCAAGGTTTCTTATAATTTAAATTCTATAACTAAAATAGTAAAAAAAAATAACACATATCAAAACACAACCAATAATATGGAAATTATAAAGCACATTAAATCCCCCATTCTAATTCCCATGTTTCTATTCCCAATTGTCACTCCATTATTAACCATGAAACCAGGAAAAGAGTACATAAACGTAAAACATTTCTCCCAAAAACACCTCAATCTTGAAGGGATAAATCAACCATAAAATACCTCCAGCTAAAAGTGACAATATCAGTGTCACAAACTCCCCACCATACCACTTTATTCCCATAGAAAGTCCTCAGCAGTATAGGATAAGTGGATATTCTAAGAGTAACTTCCCTATAATTTGGTATCAATTTCTAACCAACAAACAAATCCTCAAAAAATAAATGATTCATAAAAAAACACATTCCTTAAAATAATCTTTATTGATATATTCTGAATTCATTACCCAATAATGTACTAGGAGTCCAAAAGATTATACTCCCAACTAAAGGGAAGTGAAAAGATGATAGAAGAAGACATTGGTAAATCCACTCCTATGATACTCCTAGATTCCAACTAAATCATAGTAAAAAACAAAAAAAACACCTATAGAACCTCTAGGGTCACATGTGCCAAATGACAACCTATCCTAACCAAAGGAACCCTAAAGGATCTCTCCACCTGAATGGAAAAAACACACAGATACCTAGAAAAAGTCTCCCCGTCATTTATAATTACTCTTAAATGGTGAAAAATTATTTGGAGGTTCCCAAAATAAGAGATAATCAACAAAGGGACACGATTCAATAATATCAACAACCAACTCAAATCACAACAAAATATGACAATCTCAAGAACAACTAAAAGGGTTAACGGATCTGATATCTATGAAAAACACTCCAACGAACATGAAAAATAGTCAATTATGAAAAAAAAACTTGATATATAACAACACTATTCAAAAAATAGGGTCATGAGACTTCATGGGGGAAACCTGTTTCGAAAACGTGTATTTCCTACCCATAGTAATTTTTGAAGAAAAATAATCTCATATTATGTATCTCTCATAGTATACCTGATAACTGAAATATTATCCCCATTACTAAAGTCCATACCCAAGTCATTCATATTTAATCCTTCAAACAAATATCTATGCATGGTACAAACCATGCCGAAAAGACAATAAACAACATCAATAAACAAGAACAAAGAACTAATGATTCATGAACAACAGAAAAGATATGAAAACATTTTCAACATACCCTTCATCCGTTATACACAAAGTAAATATGTAAGGACCTAAGGTTTAATTAATGAAAAATCCCTTCTTATAATTATTTCATATAATCACATGAAATCACAACACAATGAACTACTAAGTACTATGTGACCTTTAAACATAATATTGTCACTTTTTTTATTTAAATTTCAAAAATATGACATACATGGTTGTGATCAGTAAGATAATTGGAGTCTAATGGAAAAAAATTTAATTTTAGTTGAATATTAACCTACACTTATCAATATTAACATTACCCTTATGATTAGTAAATCATCAAAAAAAATATTAACCTCACCCATTAATTTATAAATATAATTTAGGTATCTTATTAGCGATAATCTGACTTTTATAAAAGTATTGTTATTTTTGTATGTCATAAATAATTAATTACAATTACTTAATTATTTTAAAATAAAATATATCTTCCTAAAAGTTTTTCATTAATTAAAAATTTTATTTCTTCTGGTTTTAAGATAACTTTATAAGACCGCATTTAATTTTTGAAAGCATTATAAAATCAGTTACAGTTTTAAAATCTGTAATTTTCAAGTAAATTATAATTTTAGTTAAAAATTAAATTAATAATATTTAGAAAATTATTTTCAAAAAATGGAGTTCATTTTTGGGATCTACATGTTGAAAAATGGTTAGGGTGAAGTTTTTTTGGGATTTTTCTAAAATACTTGAATTTTTTATGAATAGTAAAATGTGATAATTCACAGTAAATGCTAAAACCTGAATTTCTACATCATTCATGAGTAATGGGTGTGGTAAATGGACATTGGTTCGAACTAACATGCATATATTGATGTCTCTAGTCACAATAATTATTACTATTACTTCTCTTATGGAAAAATAATAAACTAATGATTAAAATATTATGAAAACCCTCCTCCCCTCCACTATAAAAAACCACCCACACTCCCCTCTTCTCTTCACTTCTCTCAAGACTTGTGACTTCCATAAATTCAGTCCAAATCTCTCCCCAAGCTCCTCCACCACTTCCATAATCCCTTGGTCTCCAAAAAAGACAAAATACTCTCCTCTTAAGAGGCTCTCATAGGAGATAAACTTAAGAGGTAAATTTCTCTTTTCGATTATTTTTTTTCAAGTTAGTTTTTTTCTTTCTTCTTTCCTCACCTACCTTCAAAAAATGTTATGATAACTATAGTAAACTAAATTTTCTAGAATTATATTATGATAATGAGATATTTTATCATGGTATCTCCTTCCCCCTCCATTTAAACTATAAATGAAAACATCGTCTAAGATGTGTTGAATTAGCACATTCAAGGACGACGGGTTTTCAATTTTAATGACCATATTATAAAATGGGCATGAAACTATTTTAATGGTGGAACCAGATCATAATATATGTATTTTATCTTATATAATATTCTGGAATCGTTATAAATTCATGATGTAAAATAATAATAGAAATTAAGTTAATTATCAGAAAAATCTCCAAATTAATCCATGTGTTTATCATTAATGTTTTATACAATGATTCAAATTTACTCCAAATAACCAAATGAATTTTACATCCATGTAACCTTATAGATGTTCAATAATAAAATATTAATTTAATTCTGTACAACCACTCTCATCATACATTTTAATCTGAACATGAATATAAGTGAAATAATCATTAAAACCAAAGAAACAAACACACCCGAACAATGAAATTGAACCTCATAACCAATAAATAAGGATATGAATGAACTCAAAAAGTTTATAATAAATAATTTAAATGTGAAATATTTTCTTGAATTATTAATTAATGAACTTAATTTGATTATTCAATTCATTAATATCAAATGTAGAACACCATCAGACATAAATTAAGGGTTCCTCTTTTTCTCACATTTATTCAAGAATCTCCTCTATGTTATGCCCATTTTATGTATAATTTCTAATGATGGGGTGTGATTTCTCACATTAAGAATACTTAAATTTTGATTTATAAAATAATATAAATCCCTTTATCTCTCATTATGTCCTTCTAAGTACACCTGATACCATACCGATATTCTGTAAATGATTTTACCTGAAACGCCTTTATCCTTTCGGGTTGCTCTATATTATTTTTACACAAATGAAGTTGTATTTTATTTTTATGTAAAAATTATACATACTTTATATATTATCAAAACTATTGTTTCAATATCCACCCCTCATTCTCTTTTGGGGATATACATTCTTTTAAGTGATTCCCTCCCCGACACTTCCCAGTAAGCAAACTCGTTTTAAGGGAATATCACAAACTTTTACCCAATTTAAAGTGAAATCTACCATTTGTTTTAAGAAACCATTGTTTTTATAAAATCAATATTTTTATTATTTAAAAATTCTTGTTTCAATTATTATTATATATATAATATTATTCCCCTTTCAATTTTAAATTCCATTTAGTATTTTCCTTAAAACCACACTAAAACGTTTTAATGATAATAATTTCCTAAATACTCTTATTACATTTTGTCAATTATATTTGACATCACTTACCATGATATATGCCTATTTTTCATTATTAATGCACATTTATGTTTTAATTCCTTTCTCTAATAAACACTATTATGATACACCCATTCATTATTCTTTTTGACATGAAAGTGATACCCATTTCTCTCCATGGATTCCCTTATGATTATTTATGATTGATTATGTATGATTAGTTATGTGGAAAACATATTCAAGAACATGTTATGATGGTTGTTCCCAGATAGTGCTCCAATGAAATGGTTAAGGATTATTCTCATGAGATGTTATGTCAAAAGGTCTTGGCAGTTAGACTTGTCTCATGCTACTATGTGAAGCATTCTTTGTGGTTAACCTTGACTTGTTATCCTCTATGTGAAACAAGACTTGAATCATGATAAATTAATGATTTATGTTGCTTCTACATTAATATTAATTCATGTTTATATTATCCTATTTTTATATGTTATGATTCTATATGCCATTTTATATCATTTTTTCATGATCTCTAACCCATGTGCTAAATCCTTATTCTTATATTTAATCCCTTACTAGGATTTTTGGTCATCCCTTTATTCATGTGATCCCCAGGGTACCCAATGCAGATATAAGGGCTCAAATGAATTAAGGATATGTTTATGAAGATTAAATAAAGAAGTTTTTTTTTTCAGTCCCATGTTTTATGTTTTATTTACTTAGTCTTCAAAGACACTAGACTTAATGATCCTTGGCATGTACCCTGATGTTTATTTATGATTAAAATCATGTAATTTTATGTGTAATAGTCTAGGGTAACTATAGTTGGTATCAGAGGATGGTCTAGTTTTTTTGGAGATTAGGAATAGAGAACTTTTGTAAGAACTTTAAGGATGATACTAAGTATAAGAAACCACCCCTCAAATTTGGTAAGTATAGAGTAAGTGGTTTATCAAGAAAATATATCCATGTCTGGATAAAAATAGGTATAGGTAACTCTAGAAAATATGTATCTAAGGGTAAAACCCAAAAACACCTCTTTGATCTAGACTCGAATGGGAATGGGTACATGATAGTAGGCCTTGCATCACTCTTGGTTTGACACTCTCAGGTGAGATGCCTTGGTAAATTCATGAGCTTGGTATAAACCATTACTAAGTGATTGCAAAAAAATACTATATGAATATAAGTTAAGAAATATATCAAGGATAACATTGAATGAAACACATGGAATCACAAGTTAGGATATACTTCTCCTTTACATGTTTATCCCCTTATGTTTAATGTTTCCTTTTTATGCTTAATAGCTAAGTATTCAATCCCTCTAATTTAATTTTCTTTTTATTATCTAAGGGTGAGAAATAGAACAACATGTTCCAACAATCAATGTGATAGGGACTGTTAATATTTCCAAATGATATGCCTAATATGATGGAAATGGGTGCTCAAAACATCATGATAGTAATTTCTCATCTGGATCAAGTTATGAATAATAAGTTGAATCATGTGAAAAACCCTCCTCCTATAATGAAATATAAAGTTTCCATTGAATCCTTTATGCAGCAAAGGTGTCCCATGTTTAGTGGATCTTCTGATCCCATACTTGCGAAAAAGTGGATTAACTCCATTGAAAATTTATTCGTTGTTCTCTAATGATCATAAGAAGAGAAATTTGTACTGGTGGTCTATCATTTTCATGGGGAAGCTGATCAGTTGTGGACACTAATCAAGAATACGAAGCCCCGGGAGGAAATTTATTCCATGGATTGGGATGAATTCAATAGAATATTTTATATAAAAGATTTCCCCAAACCCTCCATCTCAAGATGGAATGAGAGTTCATCAAACTCAAGCAGAAGGAAGATGATTCAATTGAGGAATATGAAGAAAACTATACAAGGCTTGAAATATATGCCTATGGCTTTTTCATGAACACTAAAAGAGAGGTTGATTTCTTATTTAGCAGACTAAATCCGAGTCTACAAAAAGTGTTTGTGATTCAAGACTTCAATGGCTATGAGGATATTTTCGGTTGTTCCCTTAAGGTTGAAATGGATATCATAGACTCTTAGTGGTGTTGTGGGATAGGTTAAAAAATGAGGAAAGTTTAATATAATGAGGGTGTTACTGCAAATAAATTACATTATGGAAAGAATCTCAATCATCCCATGTGTAAAAATTGTGGGAAGAAGCATCCTGGGAACTGTCTAAAGGGAACCAGGAATAGCTTCTAATGTTAAAATTTGGGACATCTAGATAAAAACTACTGATGGGATATGAAGAATCCCGCTAATTTGGGTGAATAAAGGAATCTTCAGATAAAATCACATCATGGGGTGTAGTTTTACAACTTTAAGGAGCATGGGAATTATGTGAACAACCATCCTAAGATGAGGGTTGTTGGAGGAAATCAACAACAACCTCCAAGGCAACAAGGAAGGGATTATGTTATCACTATTGATGAGGTGGATTCAGACAATGATGCGGTAATAGGTATTCTAGTTATTTATTCAATAATAGAAAACATACTATTTCATTTTGGTTCTACACATTCTTTCATATCTTTTACATTTGGTATAACTATTCAAGAACCACCTCAAATTTTAGAGGATAGGTTATCTGTGAGAATATAAAATGGGAAAATTATTACGTCCATGGTTTATATCTCCTCCCTAGTTAACATTTTGTGGACTTAACGTCCCATAAAATCTCATCATACTTTATTTTAGTGGAGTTTGATTCTATCTTGGGTATGGATTGGATATCTATATGCAAATCCAACACCAATTGTCGAGAAAGGGATATCACACTTCGCATCCCGAAACATACTATAATTCTTTACAAGTGTAAGGAGGAATAAAAATATCCTTTATAATCATTGTCTAAAGTGTGGATATTAATTCCTTATGAGTGATCATGTCTATCACAAATTATAGAGACAAAAAAGAGAATCATACTTGAAGATATTCCCATCATGAGGGATTACACTAATATATTTCCAGAATAGTTTCCTAGTCTTTCTCCTAACCAAGAAGTTTAGTTCTCAATTGAACTTATTTTTGGATCTCTGCCTATATCAAATACACCTTACATAATGGCCACCATAGATCTAGAAGAGCATAAGATGCAGTTACAGGGGAATTTGGTGAAGGATTTTATATGCATGAGTACTTCACCATGGTGTGATCCATTCCACTTCATCAATAAGAAGAATGGATTAATGAGCCTCTTCATTGATTATTGTGAGCTCAATAAAATCATGATAAATAAAAAGTATCCCCTTCCAAAGATAGATTAATTTTTGGATCAGCTTCATGGGGCCAGTTATTTCTCTAAGTTTGACCTTTGTTCAGGATACCACCAATTAAAGGTGATGAAGGAAGATATTCTCAAGACTGCCTTTCGAATGAGGTATAGAAACTATGAGTTCATAGTGATTCACTTTGGAACCATTAATTTTCTATAAATTTTTATGAAATTAATGAATAGAGTCTTTATAGATTACTTTAAAAAAATTGGTAGTCTTTATCAATGATATTTCGATGTACCCCTAGAGTAAAAAGAAACATGAGGAGAATTTGAATACTACGTTAAAGACTTTGTGAAGGGGGAAAATATATTAAAAGTATATTAAATGTGAGTTATTGATATAGGATGTATCATTCTTGGGGAATGTTATCACCAACAAAGGGATATCCATGGACCCTTCCAAGATAGAGGCAACTGAAGAGTGGCCCAGAACAACATTTGTAACGGAGATTCGTAGCTTTCTAGGTCTAGCTGGGTATTATTGATGATTTTTGAAGAAATTTACACGACTTTAAAATCAAATTACCATGATGATATGGAAGGGAGTGAAGTTTTTATGGACTCGAGAATGTTAATACTTCTTTAAGGAGTTGAAAAAGAGGTTAATCATTGCTCCATTACTCACGCTCCCAATAAGTGGATAACTCTTTGTAGTGTACAGTGACACTTACAATAATGGATTGGGATTTGTGTTGATGAAAAATGATTATGTGATAGCCTATTCCTCACGGTAGTTGAAAATCCATGAGCAAAACTATACTATGCATGATCTAGAGTTGGCGACTATGATCTTTGCCTTAAAAATCTGGAGGCATTATCTATATAGGGAGAAGTGTAAGATATATACTGATCACAATAGTATCAAATATATATTCACACAAAAGAGATTAATAATCTCCTAAAAATATGGATATATCGCATCAATAATTATGACTCCTCAATCCACTACCATCCCAGTAAGGCAAACAAGGTGGTAGATGAACTAAGTAGAAAGGATCCTGCATCTTTATTAATTATGAGAATTGAAAAGGATTCCATATTCCTAGATTTGAAGATAATGTACATGGAAATAATTAATGGATGAAATTCATAAATCCTTTATCAAATTATTTCTCAACCATCCCTCATGGATACAATAATGGATGCTCAAAGAAATGATGTGAAAATTCAGAAAACGGTGGAAGACAATAAAAATGTGAAATCCTCAGAGTTCGTGATTTATGAGGAAGGAGTTGTATGATATGGGTCAAGATTATGTCTACCTTATGATCTATAGATAAATAAGGATATTTTGAATTATTCACATAGATAAACCTTCTCTATTCACCCTGGGATCACAAAGATGTATCGAGATCTATGAGATAACTTTTGGTGGGATAATATGACGAAGGAGATTTCTGAGTATACATCAAAGTTCTTGATATGTCAAAAAGTGAAGGATAAATTATAGAAGTATAAAGGAATGATAAAACCTCTACCATTACAAACATGGAAGTGGGAGAACATAACCATGGACTTTTTCACTTGACTTCCAAGGACATCTAGAGGAAACAATTCTATATGAGTCATTGTGGATCATCTTACAAAGACAGATCACTTTATCGTGATTCTAGAGGACTTCTCATTGGATAAAATTTCATGGATATATATCAAAGAGGTGGTTATGATGAATGAAGTACCACTATATGTTATATCTTATTGAGATCTGAGATTCACCTCGAAGTTCTGGGAAAAGTCTCCAACAAGCTCTAAGCACTAAACTGAACTTCAGTACGGCCTATCATCCTCAAACTTATGGCCAATATGAGAGAACTATTCAGACACTGGAAGATATGTTGAGAGAATGTTCTATGGACTTTAAGGGAGGATGGGACAAACATATTCCACTGGTTTAATTCTCCTACAACAATAGTTTCCACTCGATCATTTGAATGGCACCATACAAACCCCTTTATGGAAAAAGGTGAAGAACACCGGTGTGTTGGGATGAAGTCAGTGAGTGTAAGATTTTTTGGACCTGAAATGGTCAAAGAAATAGTGGATAAGGTGAAAACCATAAAACATCACATCAAGGTAGTCCAATGTAGACAAAAGATATATTCATAGAATCATCGACAATACCTTGAGTTCAATGTTGGAGACATAGTATTTCTAAACATATCTCAATGGAACAAGGTCATGAGATTTGGGAAGAATAGAAATCTAAGTCTCAGGTACATCAGCCCCTTCAAGATACTTGATCATGTCAGAGTTTTGGCATATTGATTGTCACTTCCACCTACCATATCCAAATTATATGATGTCTTTCTTGTATCCATCTTAAAGAAGTACATATCAGACCCTTCACATGTACTCTTTTTAGAGGTTGTACAGTTGGAGAATGATCTTTCTTACGAGGAGCATCTAGTGAAGATATTAGATCATAGAGAAAAATTTCAACGTAACAAGACTAATCACCTAGTCAAAGTACTATAGTGGAACCATAAGTATGAAAGGAAACATGGTAACTGTAAGAGGTAATGAAGGAAAGGTACTCGCACCTGTTTATGGCTTAGAATGTAAAAAAAAGAAATTTCAAGGGTGAAATTTCATAAGAGGGGAATAATATACCGACCCAATATTTTATCAATGGAAAATCCCATCTTATAATTATGTCATATAATCACATAAAATCACAACACAATTAATTACTAACTACTATGTGACCTTTAAACATAATATTGTCACTTCTGAGATTTGAATTTCAAAAATATGACATACACATTTGAGATCAGTAAGATGCTTTGAGTCTAATAGAACAAACAAAATTTTTGGTGAATAGTAACCTACCCTTAGGAATAGTAATATGACCCTTATGAATAGTAAATCACCCAAAAGAATAGTAACCTCACCCATTAATGTATAAATAAAATTTAGTCATCTTATAAGTGATAATATGACCATAGTAAAAGTTTTAGTATTTTTGTAAGTCATAAATAATTAATTTTAATTTACTAATTAATTTAAAGAAAATATATTTTCCTAAAAGGTGTTTATAAATTAATAATTTTATGTCATATGATTTTAATATAATTTTATAAGGCCTTATGTAATTTTTGAAAGCATTATAAAATCAGTTATCATTTTAAAATCTATATTATCCATGTAAATTTTGATTTTAATTAAAAATTAAATTAATAATATTTTGAAAACTATTTTTCAAAAACAAAGTTCATTTTTTGATTCTACACATTAAAAATGGTTATAGTGATTGTTTTGGCATTTTCTAACACATGAATTTTTTTTATGAATAACAAAATGTGATAATTCACAATAAATGATAAAACCTAAATTTCTGCATCATGCATGAGTCATGGATGATGTAAATGGATATTGGTTCAAACTCACATGCATATATTATTATTTTTTGTCAAGAAAATCATTTATATTTCTTTTATTATGGAAAATCATAGACTAATGATTAAAATTTTAAGAAAACCCTCCTCCCCTCCAATATAAAAACCACACACACTCCCCTCTTATCTTCACTCATCTCAAGCCTTGTGACATCCCTAAATTCTATGAAAATATCTCCACAAGATACTACCCCACGTTCATTATCCCTTGGTCTCATCAAAAGACCAAATCATCTCCCCTTAAGAGGATCTCAAAGGAGATAATATCAAGAGGTAAATTCCTATTTCTGATTCTTTTATTATCTTTCAAGTTATTTTCTTTTCTTTTTTCTTTAATAACATTCCTTCACCCAAATGGTATGATAAATATAGTAACATGAGTCTAATATAATTATATTATTCTAATGGGATAGTTTATCATAATTTCTCCTTCCCCCTCCATTTATACAATAAATGATAACACTATCTGAGATGTGTTGATTTATCACATTCATGGATGACGGGTTTTAAATTTTCCTTACCATCTTCT
The DNA here is from genome assembly GCA_963277665.1 of Viscum album. Taxonomy (NCBI): domain Eukaryota; kingdom Viridiplantae; phylum Streptophyta; class Magnoliopsida; order Santalales; family Viscaceae; genus Viscum; species Viscum album. The sequence continues at coordinate 1,762,615,693 of OY728135.1, forward strand.
AGACTGGTCATGAACTCATTTGAATGGTTTAACAAGATCATAATATATGTATTATATCTTATTTAATTTTCTGTAATCCTTTTAAATTCATGATGTAAAATAATAATACAAAACAAGTTAATTATTAGCAAAATCACCAAATTAATCCAAAGGTTTATCATTAATGTTTTATATAATCATTCATCATTATTATAAACAAAAAAATTAATTTTACAACCATTTAACCTTCTGGATGTTCAATAATATGGTATAACTTCAATTCTAGACAACCACACTCATCATACATGCTAATCCAAACATGAATATATGTGAACCAAACATTAAAAAAAGGAAACAAATGGACCCAAACAATGAAACTGAACAACATTACCAATATAAAAGTTATAATAAATCATTTACATGTAAAATAGGTTCTGGAATTATTAATTAAAGAACCTTATTTGATTATTCAGGTCATCAATATCAAGTGGATAACACCATTAGACGTAAGGTAAGGGATCCTCTTCATCACACATATATTCAAGAATGTCCTCTATGTTATGCCCATTTACATATAATTTATAATGATGGGGTATGATTTATCACCTTCTCCATACTTCACTAATGATGTATAAAAGAATATAAACCTGTTTCTCTCTCATTAATACCTCCAAAGTACACCTGATACCATGCTCATATATCGTAAGGGATTCTACCTGAACAGCCTTTTTCCCTTAGGGTTGCTATATCTTCTTTTTACACAAATGAAGTTGTATTTTATTTTTATGTAAAACTTATAAATACTGTTTATATGATCCAAACTCTTGTTTCAAGATCCATCCCTCAATTTATTTAATGTATATACATGCTTTTAAGTGATTCCCTCCTCGATAATTCCCAATAATCAATCTCATTTTAAGGGAACTTCACAAAGTTTTACCCAATTTCAAGTGCACTCTACCATTTTTTTAAGACACTATTATTTTTATGAAATCATTCTTTTTATTATAAAAACCTTATTTTTTCACTCCATGTTTTATATAAAATATTATTCCCTTTTTGATTTTAAATGCTCTTTTTATTTTCTTTAAAACCGCACTAAAATGTTTTAATGCTAAGAATTATCCTAAATACTCTTCTTACATGTTTTCACTTCTATTTGACATCACTTACCATGATATATGCCTATTTTACCTTATTAATGTCTGTGTATGTTTTAATTCCTTTCTCTAATAGACGCTTTTATGATACACCCATTCATTATGCTTTATCACATGAATATGATACCCATTTCTCTACATGGGTTCCCTTATGATTATGTATGACTATTTATATGGAATGAATATTCCTGAACATATTAATATGTGTGTTTCTAGATAGCACTCTAATTAATTGGGTAAAGTTTAGTCTCATGAGATGTTATGTGCAATGGTCTTGGCGGTTAGCCTTGACTCGTGTTACCATGTGCACCGGTCTTGGTGGTTAACCTTGACTTTTTCTCCTTTATGTGCAACGATCCTTGAATAGTGCTAAAGTCATGATTTATGTTTCTTCCACAATACTATTAATTCATGTTTATATGATTCCATGTTTAAGTGTTATGATTCTATATGCCATTTTATATCATTGTGTCATGATCTCTAACCCTTGAGCCAAATCCGTAATCTTATATTTAATCCCTTACTTGGATTTTAGATCATCCCTTTTTTTATGTTATCCATAGGTTACCCTATGCAGATGTACGGGCTCAATGGAAGTTAGGAGATCATTATGAAGATTAAATAAAGAAATGTTTTTTTGTCTCATGTTTTATGTTTTATGTTCCTAGTCTTCAAAGACACTAGACTTCATGATCCTTGGATTTTATTCCGATGTTTATTTATGCATAAAATCATGTAATGTTATGTGTAAAATTCTAGGGTCAGTATAAATTAAATTAAAAAACTTGGGTAAATCCTTGAACCGAAAGAAAAATTAAAAAGGTGGGTGAAACCAAAAGAATTGTCAACTTCCAAATCTCTAAAGGAAGAAAAAACCTAGAACACTGGCCAAATCAAAACAAGGTCCAGTACTTCTCCTTTGGATGTTTAAAAAACCCAAAAAACCATTGAATGTGACCAAAGTATCAACATAGATGAAATGTATTCAGAGCTACTGGAAAATAAGGTCGAATGTGATCAGAATTCCCATACTAAAATCATACCACTGGATTTCTCATTATAGAAATAGAAATTTTATATTGAGAATATAGTTTCCCATCCTTATCTCTTCATGGTTTCTACTTCTCTCAAGTTGTAAATTATCTACGATCACCCATCATAAGTTTCCCATATAATATTTCCTCAAGGAAAATGGCCTTATAAACCACTTCCACATAGGAATTCAAGTTATACTAAATTACTGAGGGGAACATATCCATATTAATTTCTTAAACAAAAAACCACTCTATATTTAGATCATCGATAGAGAACTCTAGAGAGATGGTAAATAGGATAGTGAAACATTGGACATGGTATTTCACTGACTCATCACCCTGAATAATACCCAAAAACATCATATCTTTCTCAACTCTCACTTCTTCCAAGTAAAACCGCTAAATGAAGGTAATATTAAAGTTTTCCAAAGAGAGATCATCAAACGATTGGGCATGAATAGAGATATTTCGCCACACCAAGCCCAAACCTTCCAACAAAGAAACCTGAAACCACACCCTAGAGGTTTTTTTAGTGTAAAAAAAGTAAAATATATATTCAACATTTCATAGACACTCAATAAAATCAGAAGATCCAGGATCACCATAGAATACTAGAGGATATAAATTCAATAAATTTAACACATTATACATGATCTAAGAAGAGTATGGAACTACCACTTCATCATGAGTTTTGGAAGAGACAGTGATTGGAAAGAAAAATTCTGGATCACTAGCACAACTATCTGAGGCATTATCTTCTTGAACTTCCAGTTCATTCCTGGGGGAATCATTCTAAAACATAACAAAAAAACTTCTATCAAAACATGTTTAAATTAAACACAAATAGAACAACTGTGAACAAATCAAGACAAACAAGAATTACAAAACCACCTCAAAACATCCACATAAGGGAAAGATAGTTTGTTCATGAGAAACCTATCTTCAACACTCTAGAAAAAATGTTCAGAAATATTTTGTACCACACATCCAAGTCATTTTAAAACTACATCACCCTAAAATTACTTTTTTTTAATCAAATCACTTGCATTGAGGTTAAAAACCTTTAAAAAAAGACATAACATCACCCAAAATATTATTTTTTAAAAACAATATCAAAGAGTTAATCCATAAAAAATCAATGTTAAAACTTTATTTGAAAAATATTTACAACCACGAAACTCCACTCAACCATCTATAATAAACATCATCAACCAAAGAGAGAGACAAAATCATTTTAATGGTAAAAAATAACATAATTTCAAAACATTCTCCACTACATATGGTTTAGCCACATGGTTTTTTAAACCATTCACTAACTTTACGAGTTATATTATATGTTTTCTAGTGTAGGTTACATAAGATATGAATGATTTGAAATATCGTGTTCCTTAACCATTCACCACATGGATTTCATCCAAATTAACTCCAAAAAAGGAATTTCCTGAGACATCTATTGGTGTTTTCCTACAACTTAGAGTGATATCATTCAATACAAAAATATTTCACAAAAAGGGTTACATATTCTCAAAAATCCAAAAGAATACTCTTGATGACCCGTGGAAACTCAACACCCGTCTCAAGGAAGAGTGGGCAAAGAACTTCCCTGAACCTACCAATCGAGTCCGAATGGTCCTAGATCATTTCTACTAATGAAAACCAAATAAAAAGAAGGTAATTATCATAAATCAAGTCCCCTTCCAAGAACAAATATCATCTGATACCATTTTTTAATGAACCAACATGGTGTATCCATCCATCAGATTCCCAAGTCGGCCCATCACAGACTCGAGGAGCTTCCCCAATACCCCTGGGATAACAAAAAGCATCAAGGCTATCAAATATAACCATGGGAAATAGTTTCACCCAAAAAATAAAAATGAAAACGACCAAACATGGTATAACAATAAAGATAGAATATACATAAAAATATAGATCTCGCGTAAACAAGCCTTTAAAACATATATGTACAACTACAATAGAAGATGAAAGAAAAAATACCAATGAAGACAAAACAAACTGGATCCATATGGTTCCTCAAAACCAAAGTATCAATCATAAACTTCATGAAACTCTTCAACTGCCACCATTACATGAACAACACTTGCTTCTCAATGGAGAGTGGTAACAAAGAATCCATAAAATACTTGCACAAGACATGAAGACTACATACTCACCAACATGTGTATGTAGGTTGTGATAAAAATATAGGTTAACACCATGAGTCCATTTAATTTATTTTATGAAAGAAACAAATTATACTAGTTTAAAAACAAGGAATTATATATTATGTTTTCATTTTACACATAAAACAAGGGAATAAAACTAGTTTGAAACATGAAATTCATCAAATAATCTCATTTTTAAAACCATTTCACAAATTTTGTTCTTTTATAAAACAAATCTGATTTAAAAGGAAACCAAGAAAACTTTACTTAAAAACCAAACACTGTCAAAATAAATCCCTCCGAAAATTTAAAACATTTCCAAAATAATTTTCACAAAAGACGAGCACATTGAAAATGATGTCCCTATTTTTCCTTTAATTTATCTCACACACCCGACATTAATGTAAAGAAATTAAATTAGGGTAATAATCAAGAAGAAACATTCCAAATAGATGGATAGAATAAAACTATTCAAAAGTACGGATAAACCATAAGATAATAAAATCATCAAGACTAGTACATCTAGGTAATAAAAAATGCTTGAAAATACATATATAAAACATAACATATGATATAAAGCATGAGGTAAAACCATGATGAATAATGGGACAAAAAAATACATGTGTAGTTCGACCTACCATGGGTAGGTTAATGAGCGCACATTTGTCAACTGAATCACTTTAATAAGTCTCCTCAATAAAAAACCCTATCCAAGTGTTAAGTACAACTTGGGGGACTAGTCAATGATAAACATAAACTAGAATAATAATGGAATACTAATTCCCATTTAGTATTTTATTTCTTCCCATTTAATAAAAATGGAGTTGGTCTATGATAAATCAATATAGTATGATGACAATAACAATCCCCTTAGTAAAATAGCATAGTCACATCCTTCCCACCTCTAGCACTACCATTAAAATGAGCCCAAAAACAAAAGCACATCATGAATCACATCATAACATCCATTTTATGGATAAGAATAAATATCATGAACAACAAGTAGGGATTAATAAGGTAACAATCAGCATCACTTCATAAAGTTCCAATCGGCCCTTTACTTATATCATACATAGTATATAGATTTAAAAATTCCATTTTAAAAAAATTGAAACCAAATGTAAAACCAAGGGAAAACACAATCAACCATAAAGACACACCCAAAAAACCGGGTAATATCTTTTTAATTTATTAGAACAAGTTATCCATTATAACATGAAAACCCCTTTCAGACATTAAATCTCCTTCTTGAACCGAAAGGAAAAAATCCCTTTGAAATTTTCTTTTGGTTTCAAATCAAACACAGAAAATGTTTTCATCATTGAAAACCAACATTTTAATTTAATAAAACATGTATAATGAATAAAATACCATTTCAAATCAAATTATAATTTAAAAAACGAAGTTTCAATGTTTGTTCCACTTGAAACCCAAACCAAGTTAATGAAAACATTAAAAATTTACACCTAGAAAACCAAAACCACAATTATATAGTGTAAAAATTAATTTAGAAAACTCAAGTATCAATGTAACTATTAAATAAAATGAATAAAAATTAAACACCTACCTCAAGTGGTGGAACCTTGTCACATTTGATGAAATCCATCAAAAAGGAACTCCTAGGATTGATCAATAACATTACAAACCAAAAAAACAATTCCAAACTAACCTAACCAATAAAATTGGTAAATAATGACCAATAATGTTATAGGATAGGTTTAAAAATAGATTAAACCAAATAATAAGACTAATTAATCCCTAACCTATTTAATTGGGAAAAGATTCAATAATAAAACACAAAAAACCACCTTAAATGATCTTGGAGGAGAAGAAGAGGGTTAAGAATGGTTTCTAAGTAATGGGGTTTGAATTGGGGATCCTAAGGGAAAAATAGCAATTAAAAAAGATAAATGTAAAAAAGTATCCCCTATTGAGTGGGTCACATGGTTTACCCACACGGTTAAACAAACCATGTGGTAATAAGATCAACATTTTCACACTTATTATTTATGGTTAGGTTAACTATGTTCTTAACCATTTGATCTAGAAAAAGTCCCCAAATTTCCACCTTTTCACCCAAAAAAACCTCTGACTTTAGGGGAAAAAGTATCAACAAAATACCCCACATAAAAGTTACTCTAGGGTGTTAAAATGTTGGAGGGAATTTTGGGCACTTGGTGGTTGGTTGTGTGGTTCATGGTGAACCACGACTAGATTAATCGTTATTCAATCTATTTTGGTAACTATTTTGGGAATGGTGTGTAAATTATTTATAAAATGGATAGTACTAGACTAGAACTAGGCATGGAACCATGAGTCTTATCCTATTTTAATTGTTTGTCCCATAAATTAAATATCAATCCACTTTATAATTCATTCGTATAAGAAAATGATTTAGAAGCGGAAAAAATCTTTAACACAAGTATTTTCAGTTTGAGGTACTGATGAAACATTATGTATATGGATAGAACATGGTGGAATATTTGGTGTAATTAGAGATTAATTTAAATGGTAGAAATATTCACCAATCCTTGTGGATCTGGGATGGTTCAAAATAAGAAGCATGTGAGAAGTTAATTGATTGTATTAAATGAATATTAATTTTTTATTTCCTTTTATTAACCAATATGCGAACCTACTATCAAATTATTTTAGTTTCCAAACACATATGGAGGACCTAGGTCATGTTCGAGCTATCTATTATGTTGGATCTCCATTGATGGAATTTGTTATCGAGTTAGGGTTCTTTGTACCTTCCTTAATGACCCTCGGTCATATCTTTTGGGTTATAAGCCATGGTTTATGAAAATAATATTTTTTTTGTTTAATTTTCCTTCCCCTTATTTACTTATTTTCATTCATCCTATTTTTTGGATATTTATTTAATCCAAAAACTTATGTTTTGGGTGTTTCTTGATCATGGTTTACTGATGGTTTACAAATTCCAGGTTTTGTCTAGTCTTCCTTCATTCTAGTTTAATTTCTTATGGTGGTGGTTAAACCTCGATCATCTATAATTGTGTGAAGAACATAAAACTACATAATCAATTTGGTTTATTCATTGTTTATCGTATTATTTTATGTGAAATCATAATGTTATCATGTATCTCTTTGGGTGATTGTGTAACTAACATCAATAGATATAAAATTTTATTGACGAATAAACCTTGTTTTATAGTTATAGTGATTACATGTGTTTGCATTGTTATAATGGTTTACCTCTTGTTTTACTAGATAGTGTTCTATCTATGTTTATCCTCTATTTATAATGTTTATTTATGCTTAGACCACAATCCCTTTTTTTTTTATTTAAAAAGTCACTTTTTGGGTAAGTGATAACCATACATAAAGTGCCCCAAACCACTACAGACAAAATTCAAATTTCAAAAATTCCACATTCAAATTTCAGAAGGCAGGATTAAAAAGTACCACAATGTCCACCTCGATCCATGAGTTAACCCACCTCAACCCACGAATGAACCATCATCTCATGACCTCGAACTAAGATATCTGGACATGTTGTTGTTATCTTCCATCAGTGAAATCAAAATCACCATTCTTATCACCGGAGAAGAAACTTACCACAATCTACGTTGACCAGACCACCGCCGTCGTCAACTTCCTAATATCGCACCAGTTACTAGAAATCTCCAAAGACCTTCGTAACCATTGTAAAATGACAACACCATGCTGATGAAAACCCTAAACACCCAAGACACTAATACATTTTGAACTCACTCCAACGAAATGCAAAAAGAAAGAAACCTTAACCAGAAACAACATATTCATGAACCACCGACAGCTTCCAACATAACCAAAATAGAGCAAATGCATACTAAAAACACTAACTGAAACTTCACCGAGTAGGTCTGGAGTAGATCGACCGCCATAGAAAAGTAATCACACAATACATCACCGAAAACAGAAGCATACAGCACGAGGGGGACAGTCATCCGCCAAACCCCACCTCCCAAAACCTTTGAGGAACCACTGCTTTAGATTCACCTGAGAGAGAAGCATATGGCCTTGAGGTCAGGGTATGGATAAGAGCGGTCGAGGTCTCCGAACGACTACAGTAGGGAGAGAATGATACCAGAAGTTGAAACCAAGGTCGATCGGAATTAGAAGCGCCTGAAGAATGATGACCATCGAACCCCTTTACCCAAAATCCCTATGTTACCAACACTCCAAATCTGACCTGGAGAGGAGAGGTGGAACACAAGATCATGGTAGGGATATAGCACCTGGAGGCTTCAACAACGATTGACTTCGGCGGGACCAAATAAATCTCCTCAGAAGATGAACACCAAGAAAGTCGCATTGTCAAGAGGGAGAAAAAGGCTGACATCGATCGAAATAAAGGACCACAGAAGAGGGAGGAGACTAATGGAGGCGATAGTGGAGAAGAAATGATGAAAAGTAAGTAGTGCTCAGGTGAACCGCCGACCCCAAGAAAAGGGTTTCATGGGGAAACCCTAGACGGGCCGAGCCTGAGAGGGGGAGAGCCAAGAGATAAGGGTTCCATAATTTTATTTATTATTAGGTTTATAACGATGTTATGATAAAAATGGTTAAAGAACCTAATCCAGATAATTTTTCTATCTAAAGAATGATAAAATTCAAGTTTAAATGAAACCATTTCTGAAAATTTGATGGAAATAAAAGTTATTTTGGATTCATGATAAATAAAATCATTATTTATTTTATTAATATAATTTTATTAAGAATTTGAAGTTGGTATGTTTGATGATGAAATACTAATGAGGAATATTTTAATTTTAATGGTCTTAAATATTTTTCATTTAAACTAAAATTTATGCTTGGAAGAATGTTTAAATAATTTATACCATTTAATATTTTATGCCTTATGGTATGTGTGGCTATATATTATAGTAAATGATTGAATAATTTCAATAAGGTAATGATGTCAAAGGTTAATAAAGGTATATGGGGGATGAGTGATCATTTTTTCTTGTAAAGGAAAGATGCCTTAGTTTTTAGGCCCAAGATACACTGTTAAATCTATTTGTTTTTTATTTTATACATTTTGTGATTACTCTAGATAAGACCCTTGATATGTGATGTGAAGCAGGACTTGGATAGATGATGGTTTTAAAATACATGGGAAAGGAGTCCTAGGATTATAGTATAAGGTGTTTCCTAATATGGCGGGATTAATGGTGATATGAATGTTAATGTTAGGGAAGATAATAAGATTGATGTAATGGGTTGAAGTTGGGATATATTATTTTTCTGTTGAAAACTAGTATTCTTTCTTTTTTATGAATTCTTTTAATTTTCATATTGCTATTTTTTTGTTTATTTTCATTCTTTTTCCTAATGATTGAGGTATCTTATTATTCTTTGTTTTTGAATATATTTTGTGGTAGTAAAGGATGATTCCAAAAATATATATAAATATGCAATGTTAATGAATATAAATGTTTCAACACATGGGGTTAGTGACTTTTTGGAATGAAAATGATGGAAATGTTGAGGATCCATGGTATTAGTTATATTATAGCTATAGGGAATGAGAATCAGTTTATGATCATGATGAATTAATTTTTAAGTAATTTTAATGGTTAATTGAATTAATTTATATAATTCAAAATGTATAATGGAAATAAATAAATTAATTTCTTCTTTAAATACATATGTTCACATAGGATATATTGTCTTTAGTAGTGTCATTCGGGTGTCTAAGTCATTATAGAAGCAATTGAGTGTATGGATAGGTGGATTCCCATAGTGTGGTTGTGAACTATATATATATATCCTATATATTATGTTATATTATATGTTACCACACCCATGTTGGTAGGGTGGAAGACACCTGTTGGACTCTCCGATGGCAGATGATGTTTTCCCTAACATCTAGGTTGGTGAGGAATGGAAAGTTGACTACCCCATCTTACCCCAATCTCTTCTCTTCGTAATTTTATATATTGGTATACACTGTGGTTATCTTTCTGAAATATATTTATATAGGACTATAATTTCATTTAGTTATTCCTCACCAAAGTATCTCCAGATATAGTATCCTATGGATTATTATAGGTATTTAGAGTATAGGTTGTGATGTTTTGTGGTATAATACTTGAAATATGGGTTGTGGTGGATCATAGAAACTAATAAGATACTATCTGGGAATGCGTCACATGATGATGAGATAATTTGATACACAAGATGAAGTTTTAATAATGTTTCCTTGGTGTCTTTAGCAAAGCTTTATTTTATAGAGAGGTGGATCAAGTCATGTGACATTGATCCAGAGTGGAAAAAGAGTGGGGAAATAGTAGTGGGGTACATCCATTTGATATTATCTTATATGATTCCTAATATAAAATACATGGTGAGAGATCCATGGTGAGTTTGGGAAATATATCATACCTATTTAGGTGATGATTTAGCTTCACTTTTTGTTTGCTGGGTTTTAGAAAGCATTCATTAATATTTTCACACGAGGATAAGGAGGATCCTACTGAGTATACATTTTATACATACCCTACATATATATATATAAACTTTGTTCAGGTATTCATGAGCATGTTGTTGATCAATCTAGACATTACAGGCTCGTGGAGTTATTTAGGAGATTCTTGGGCTTTAAGGTCACTCGTGAGGTTTATATTTTGGTACTTGTGGTTTCTTTTATAGTTCACCAGTATGTATGAAATTATATTCATGTGTTTGGGATCTTTTTTTATCATTTACAAGGATTTGTGTGGTGTTTTTATCTTATCTTTCTTTCCTTTTTTTCTTCTTAGATTGTAATGGTTCCCATTTATCTGTATGATATAAACTCAATGCTTATTTCTAAATCATAACCTATTGTAGTTGATATTTAGGCAGCATTATTTTCATTATCTCATTTTAGGACAAGGAGGGGTACCTTTTGGGTATGGAGTTTTGATATAGTCGTATCAAAGGATCAGGTTGAGGGATTGGATAGAGTTTTTAGGTATAAAATTTTGAGGAATACATGGTTTGGTAGAGAAATGGTGTCATATGAACATAGTAGGCAAGGTGTAAAAGGGATATCAGCTAATTCATTGGTATTTAGGGTCCCCTATAATCTGATGAATAGAACCTTATATTTATTGATCCTACTAGTGAAGTGATATTGGTTGCAGGTTAGTGACCTAAGAAAGGACCATGCATTGTTATTCTTTTTTCTTGTGTTTGGATGGGTAGACCCTGGGATAAAGTTAAACCATAATTAATTAATTAATTTTTATATTTAATATTTTTTGTTTAGAATCCCCTAATCATTTTTTATTTGTAGATATGTCTCTAGGTCGACATCCTTGTCAGGTTCATGCAAAAGATGTTCAACAGGATGTTCCAACATATCATTGTATGATCAAGGTTACCGACAACAATGCTTGGAGGAGGAAACTCTAAGAGTTTCAGTGTCATAGTTTACTTAAGTATGTGGGATATTCCTCAAAATTATTGATAGTATATGGGTTAGAGGAAGGGGAGATATCCTTCAATTTGATCCATGCATGGAAAGAGCACAGGGTTTCATTGGTGGTGTTAATACTACAGGGTGTAGCGAGGAAGTGGTGGTTATTGTTCCTAGGTAATCATGAGGAGTTTAATGCCTCATGGGAGAAGATCTAATACCATATTTAAGAGGAGTTTCTTTCCTAAACCATGAAGGAAGCCAGTCACTAGGAGCTTCCTAATCTTACATAAGGGATTTCCAATGTGTGGGAGTTTGGGATCCATTTTAAGACCATTCTCTGATATGGTACTAACCTATTGTTATATAAGGAATCCCTAGTGAGGCACTTTGAAGAGGATTTTTGTCCCAAGATCTATCACTATTTTACCTCATTTATGTTATTGACATATCTTGAGGTGATGGAAATAGTAATGGTTGTTGATAAGACACTAGTAATAACCAGGTCTTCATAAGAGGGGAGTCATCATGATTCTCTTCATAGTAGAGAAGTGGTCTGGGTTTCCCAGTTTTCCATACCTTGGGGTGGAAGCTCTCAGGCCCCTACCAAGAGATCAGATCCTTTTTTCATGTGGATGTTTTGGTCAACCATAGTGATAGTACCTTGTTATAGTTGGTGTTCTAAAACCAAGTAACTATACATTGTATTATATGTATATTATAAGATTTAAATATAAATAAAACATCTTATTATATATTTTTTATTGTTCTACATGACTATGATGTAATAATTTCATAAGGTATTTTTATAATTAATAATGTTATAGAATTTAACTTCTTTAATTAGAACCTTGACATGTCATGAAGATATTTTTAAATATAGTTATGTGGTTTGATAATGTATTATGATGGGGAACATAGTATATAGACTATCAAGTTCATGTACTCATAAGTCCATGAGGCTTATTCTCATAAATTTATCACTTGATAATCTCCAAGATGAGTGATTATGAGAACAATCCCACCATTGGGAATTCCGTATGTTTTGGTGACATCAAATATTTTTATATATTAACATGTTTTATGATTCTTAGGATTTAATATTATTATTAATTCATATTATGACTCACGCACTTTTATGTATTTCATAAACCATGAAAATAAAGTTCATGGAGATGTTGGATGTGTTGGGTATGTCATAAGTGATGTGTTATTAATAAATAAGTCAATGAAGTATTTATCCATTCCATCTCTCTGTATGTTGATATCGCATCCCTTTTATTGGAATAGAACCATCAAATTAAATTCCTTGTCCATGTTGTAAATACAAGTTTATTTCATATAGTAAAAGAATTATATATCAAGCATATTGGTTTATGAAATAGATATGGTAATTTCTTGATAATATATGTTGACAAAGGTATTATATTATACAGTGAGAATTCATATTTGGTTTTCAACTATGTGACACTAAGTTCTTTTATATATGTTCCTTGACCCATTTCTATACTGTAATCGTAGACTTTAGGTTAGCTCTCTTAATGCCAAAAAGAAAGGATCCTAGAGTGTTACACACTAATAATTTTAATTAATCTTGATTAAATTCTATTTGAATTTAATTAATGGAATAAATATTGTTCTCAAGGCCAAGGAATAATTTTTTTCATGTCTTGTTGATCGTTAATATTCTCAAGGTAATAAATAATTATTTATTATTTAATAATATTTTAATTAATAATATGCATATATGATAAAATATTTATTTTATTTATTTAATATATAATAAATATATATTCACTGGATTGTAGATAAATTATTTATTTGTGATTAAAATATTTTATTAAATATTTATTCATGTATTTAATGTCATGACTCATCCCCCAAGGCTCGTGTTGTGACTACCCCCAAGCATGCCTCCCAATGGCCAATGACTAGAAACTAGTTCCAAAGGCATTATCCCATAAGTGGGAGGAATTTTCCTAATTACCTATATGCATGCAGAAACACACACATCTAAACCCACAATGATGAAAAGTAAACAAGCAGGTCACTAAGAAAACTACTGAGATTAAAAGTAGAAAAGTGGAAGTAAAGGGGATAGAATACAAGGCCAACAAAAAACAAGTACAAGATCCTAAAGTCCATCTAAGGTAGAACCTTTATAAAGGGTCAGTGAAGGGGTGCCTCCTAAATTCATAGAATTAAACATCCTCTATCGAATCTCACTAGGCACCACCTGGTGTTATACCACCAAGGTCTCTATAAAAGTGTCTTTTTTCTACACAAGACACAACATGTGTAGGTGGAGCCCATGTAGGGGTGAGTAACACAATACTCAGTAAGGACCCCAAAACAAAAAGGTAATACCATAAAGGATAGTAGGAACAAAGTAGAATACCAAAGAGGTAAAAAAAATGCATCCTCTAACAAGTACAGTCCAGAGAGAGAGTCACTAGAGTCATCTCACACATGTATAATCTATTGTAAGGAAAGAAAGACTAATAGTAATCATTCTTAACACCTTGTACTACTAAATCACTCATCCCTAATGATTTCTTAGGTATGTTGAATCACCTAGACCCACTGTTCACATGGGCTAGCTGGATCACTTAGACCCGCCCATCTCTTAGGCCAGCTGGATAACTTAGAACTACTCATCTCTTAGGCCAACTGGATCACATAGACCCAATCATGTCTTGGTCCAGCTAAATCACTTATATGCGCTCATCTATAGAGCCACTGAGGTATGCTCATCTATTGGGCCACTAAGGTATGCTCGTCTATTGGGCCACTAAGGTCCCTGCAATTCTTGCTCATAGCACAAATGATTCTAGGAGAATCTAATCCTCAATAAATTAATCATATTTCAACTTCCACAAATACTCACTTGCATAATTTCAAAAGGACTGCCTTGTTGCGAGGGTCTCAACACTGCAAAAAACTCATCAATCAGATGTACAATTCAAAAGTTATGATCATTTTAGTAAAAAGGGTCTGGTCTGTTCTGAGGCCAGTCCCACCTAGTCCGTTAGGCCCGGATTAGACCGGATGGGCCCGTTCTAGCATGGCAGTCCATGGTTCCATCCCACTAGATAGCCTGGTTATGTCATGATAAACCACCTGGGTACGACCTGCTAGGACGCACAGGGTGTCCCATCTTCTCCAGCTTGGGCCGCAACTGTGGGCCAGTTCGGCCTCCACTAGACATAGAAATGGTTGCGTCCCCTTTGTGGTGTGGGTACAATAGTTGTTCAGACACCTTCTCTACATGCATTCCGGTGGACCATGTGCCATGACCAACCTGCATCCCGGCTGTGGGTCTCCCATCCTAATGTGGCACCACGGTTCAACACTACTATAGCCTACTAGATATGGCCTCCACCAACGGTGCCTGCACACATTTGGTTTGTTCCACAAGCTACTAAAACTTTATCAGGTGGTCCATCCTTTGATCTGGATGGTGTTCTGGAGTCCTCGGATTGTCTTCTTTCCTTCTGTAAGCTCCAACTATTCTTGTCATTAATTCGATGGTTCATTCATGCTCGGTACCTCCTAGAAAAGTATGAAATGACCACGTGGGTCCATTAGTGAAGAACACGAGGAGGAGGAGAGATAAAAAGCAACACCCAAAGTGACGGATGTTGGCTCTATTCATTTTCCCTTTGTTCATCACGTTAGAAAAATGGAATACATCAAATAATTTTTAATCCATAACCTCCTTTATTTAATACTAGAAAAATAGTTCCCAAACCCACAAGAATGATTGACCCGTAGATCAACTGGGTAGTGAGTTAATCCATGTTTGTCATTTATAAAGGAAGAACAGGGAAGGGTCACTTAGAAAGGAACCCCATACTCTGAAGTTAGATCATTTAATGGTGAAGATCTCACACATATCATTTGTCGTTACTTGATCTGTAACCCTCTGTTGTTGATGGTGATCCTTTGAAGGATGGAATAATGGATAAAGGTTCTCGTCATCATAGCCGATTCATTGATCATTACTAGCCAATTCCAAATATCCATGTTTTGGTCAATACTGAGTCGTGTCAATGATACCATATTTGATTAACCCAATAAATGGGTAAAACATATTTCAAAATTTTTTTACGGTGATTCACATCGTCATTATGATGTTTAATTTATGAAACATCGTTTATGTTACACTTGGGTTGCAATGTCGTTACGTTGTAATGATATTTGGAAATTCAAATAAAATAAACAAATTTTTTTTTTATTTTTCCTTAAGAAATTTCTATTATGGTTTTCATAAAAAGTTCGGAGAATAACTTTTTCCTTCGACCTATGTCGGTCGAGGTTAAGTCTTACCTTAGTAAAGTTACAATTCTTAACACAGTGGTTCTCTTGGATTTTTAATCCAGGCCCCCATTTAAAAGTTTCCAAGACCACATTCACATGTTATTTCAAATAAACTTAATAAAAAGTTCAACCACTTATTTCATGCTCACATAACCTCATAATCAAGTTCCATATGAGTTCATGGTCTCTAAATAATCCCAAATTATTTAAAATTTTACAAGAAATTTATAGGACATTACGTTAACCTAACCTTTAATTATTTACCTCCTCGCAAGACAAAACAAGGGATAAACAAACAAATGGGGGTACTGAACAAGGATTTGAGTCTCCTACTCCCAAGTTCTATCCTGGAGATTCATGTGAAACCACTGAACACACACCATAATAATTGACCATCCATGAAGGACCCACTCATATCAATCCTCAATCTCTACCAGGTACTCCGCAAACATCACCCCATTGTCAATGTCCAACTCGCCCCAGTCGATGACGTGTGATTGATCATGTACATACCTCCTCAGGTATGATATGTGAAATACATTATTCATGAGGTGCATATTGGGGGGAATTTATAGGTGGTACTCCACCTCACCAAATCTTATTAGAACCTGAAAAAGGTCTGACGAATCATGAAGAAAACTTGTTTCCCCAAGAAAACATTTCTAATCCTCATCGAGGTGAGACTCGAAGAAACACATGGTCTCCCTCCTCAAACTCTAAGGGCCTTTGTCTCCTATCAGCATAAAATTTCTTCCAAATCTGTGTAGTCCTCATCTACTCCTGGATAATCTACACCTTCTCGGTGGTATCTTGTACCAACTATGGACCCATTAGTGCTGACTCCCCTAGGTCTATTTAGCATAACAGTTATCTACATGGTCACCCATACAGTGCCTTGAATGGTACCATAGCAATGGTGTACTAGTATCTGTTGTTGTAAGAGAACTCCAATGGAGGTAGATGATCCTATCAACTATGACTGATGTCCATGATGCAAGCATGAAGAATGTCTTTTAAGAATAGGACAATCCTCTCCGTATGACTATCTGTCTGTGGGTGGAAAGATATTCTCAAGCATAGTTGAGACAAGAATTCCTCCTGTGATCCCTTCTATAACTGGGATGTAAAGTGCATGTCTTGATCTATGACTATCATAGATGGGGATCTTTTGAGTAAAATTATCTCCTTCACATAGATTAATCCCAATATATATACTTAACCTTTCTTATGAATGGGTAAGAAGTGGGTATAATTGGTGAGTCGGTCAACAATTACCCAAATGGTATCATTCCCCATGGATGTGTGGGGTAAACCCATCATGAAGTTAATAGAGATACCATCCCACTTCCACTATGGTACCTCAAGTGGATGAGTTAATCTTTTTGGAACTTAATTCTCTACCTTCACTTTCTGACAAGTGAGGCACCGCGAAATAAACTCTGTCACTTCCTTCTTCATCCCCGACCACCATAACTGACATCGTAGATCCTGGTACATCTTTTCCACTCTTGGATGCAATGCCAAAGGGAGGTGTGAACTCTCTTAGAATCTCCTCTCACAACACCACTGGTCAACAATGCACCTTCTAAACAAAAATACATTCTCCCCACCTATCGAATATCTATTAGGAGATGGTCCTGAGGATAATTGAGCACATCGAACCTCGTAGTCAACATCTACAAGTTGTGCTTCCCTAACTCGCTATAAGAGTGGGGGAGTAACAACCATTGAATGAAGATAGGTTTTTCCATCACCATCCATGAAGGATGTCTATATTGTGGCTAACTGCTATAACGCCTCACTTAGAAACAGAAACACAGTTCTCATACAGATCATTTCCTCCACCACGTTTCCCTTTTCAGGAGTATTGAATATCTCGAAGTCATAGCCCTGGAGGAACTCTAGTCACCACTACTACCTCATGTTTGGGTCCTTTTAGGAAAATATATACCTAAGTATTTTTTGGCCTGAGTAAACAGTAAACTGCTCACCCATCAAGTAGTGTCTCCACATCATCAAAGAGAAGACCACTACTGCTAGCTCAAGATCATTGGTTGCATAGTTCTTCTCATGCTTCTTCAACTTTCGAGAACCATAGGAAATCACAACTTTTACCTACATTAGGATACAACAAAGTCGGGTCCCTGATGTGTCTCAAAACACTACATACCCAATTCCCTCCTCTGGAAGCCGCATGAGAGAGGAACTCTTCAGCCTCCACCTCAGCTCCTAAAAACTATGCTGCCACTTCTCCATCTATACGAAGGGTTTTCCCTTATGTGTCAAAGATGATAAGGGTGCTGAAACCCTAGAAAAATTAGGCATGAACCTCCAGTAGTATCCATCCAAACCCAAGAAAATATGAAATTTAGTCACACTTCTTGGTGACTCCCAAGAAAGCACTACCTCTATCTTCACTGGATCCACTTATACTCCAGCCTTTGAAATGACATGTCCTAGAAAGTGGACCTATCGAATCTAGAACTAACACATTGAAAGATTCCTATAATAATGGTTCTACCATATTATATCTAGGACTATCCAAAGGTTATTTTCACACTCCTCCTCAGATGTTGATTACACTAGGATATCATCAATGATGGCCATGATGAACCAGTAAAGGAATGGCTAGAAGATCCTATTCATGAGTCCCATGAACAATGTGGGAGAATTGGTCATGCCAAATGGAATCACCAAGAACTCATACTGTCTATACCGTCATCTAAATGTTTTATTCAATACATCCTCATCTGGCACATGAAGCTGATGATATCTAGACCTGAGGTCTATCTTCAAGAACCACGTCGCTCCCTTCAGCTATTTGAAGAGGTCTTTGATCCTTTGTAGTTTATATTTGTTCTTTATAGTCACCTTATTCAGGAACCAATAGTCTACACACAGCCTTAAGATTTTTTCATCCTTCTTGGTAAAAAAATTGGGTCCACCCAAGGTGAAACACTAGGCCTCATGAAGCCCTTATTTTGTAGGCCCTCTAGCTATACCCTCAACTCATGTAGTTCCATAGGAGCCATCTGGTATGCTGGTGTAGATATCGGTGTCATCTCAGGGTACAAGTTAATTCAGAAGTCAACCTCTCTATGAGGAGGTAATCTCAGAACATCCTCAGGTAATATTTCCTTATACTCATCCACCATAGTAGGAAATTGGGGACTCCTCTCGTCCACTACACTGACGGTAAGGCTAGAAAACTAGTGAGTGATCAACTGGACCCTCTTCCATGAAAGTTTTTCTACACTGAAAGCATTCCATTTTTTCCAGTAAAGGAGAACTTAGTCCCATATCTATAGACACATTTCATGACCACCTACCACCAAAGATGCCCCTCCTGAGCTGGCAGTGGTGAAAGGGAGATAATGAACCTCGAGTCCTGCCTCCAGTAGGCCCCGGGGTGGTGACTAGAACCAAGGGTATGAGTTTTTTTCACAAATATGGGAGGCATTACCCTTTTTATTTTTAAAGATCAAGAAATAGGACAAGTCAACCACCAAAAAGGAAAAGAGCAAGTATATAGAAATAGACCCCAAAACAATCCCACATGCATGTTTAAACAATTTATAACAAGGTACAAGTACAAGAAAGCTCAAAGTACAATACCAAAAGAAATAAAAGGTACAACAATAGCAACAACTCCAACTGTCCAACTAGTAGGGTCATGCACGACCCTGGTAGTCCTCCTGGAAACCTGAAAGTAAACGTAGGGTGAGCATACAAGTATACTCAGTAGGGAAACCTAAAGCTCTCGTGCATAAGTGGGGAGACATCCTAATGTCCCGTGAGAACAATAGAAGAAACCTAGAAAAGAATTCTATCCACCCAACCTCACCAGCCACACTCAAAAAAACACAATCACAACAGGTAGTAGTAGTATAAGAACAAGAGTATTGGGTACCCCACACCATTTACCTTTTTAGTTAGTTGCTCTTCCTAACGACGAACATCCTAACACTGCCACACTCTCCCCGCCCGCACACACCTGGGCCCCATAACCACGTATCCCACCCGCATACACCTGGGCCTCTCAACCACGTATCCTTCCTGCACACACCTGGGCCTCACAACCACATGTCCCGCCCGCACACACCTGGGCCTCTAAACCACGTATCTCGCCCACACACACCTGGGCCTCACAACCATGTATCCCGCCCGCACACACCTGGGCCTCATCCCGAAGATTCTAGGGAAACATTAGTTCCTGCCCAAAGATTCTTGGGCTAAAACCACCCCAATCGAAACCTACCCGAAGAGTCTTAGGTGTAAGGTTTCCTCAAGCCATCAGATCCTAGGGGAGAAGGATCAGGAAGGAGCTAGTAACTAAAGGGAAAACACCCTCTCCCATGAAATGGGAGTGTTCAGCACTAAGTGATCAACATGGGTGGGGTGCGATAAAACACAAAAGATACAGATATATATATGTATACCAAACACAAAGCCCAACCTATGGCTTCCAAAAAGAGAAACTGAGCACGTTCCTCGACACTGCTACTACGAAGCATGCATAAAACAACCAACCTCAACCCTATTTAGGTTTTCATGTATCAAAAGAATTAGTTTATTATTTCCTTAACTACTCGGAAAACATCCACAACTAACCACACCAATCGTTCGTAAAACATATCCCTGCCATCCACAAAACAAGTTAGGAAAAACATAAGCATCACAAAAAATTCCCTCTTATCAACCAACCAACCCCATTGATTATTATTTCTGTTTCATTACCACGCCCCACCATTCATTAACTCTTCCACTTTTATTTATTAATCACAACCCATAACCCGTTCACATTAAAACCCAACCCTGCAACCCCGCTGCCAACCGCCATAACCACAACCGCACTGAAACTTTACATCAATATCCTGTTAATACCATTTATTGCAGCCCCACTATCTGTTACCAACATAACATTCAGACCAACCCACAACCAAGTCAATCGCATCCCTGCAGCTCACCTGATCCAAGACAACCCACAAAAACACCCCCAACACATGCCACGTAACCAAGCCAACACCCACATGTTCATTATTCCATTTTTTTAACTCGGGTGATCACACAAGGGTTCCAGATTTTAAACAGCCAACTTTACGTGATTAACCAATTTCTATATTCCACAAAGTTTCCATCCATAAGAAAATCCAGAAGGAGAGGGAAACATTTAATTGTGTAAGAAAAGGCCCCTAATGACTGTGATTTTCCATAGGCGGAAGATCATTCAATTCACAACATAACATCACAGGATATAAAAAGTAAAGTAACAGTAATCACTAACTTCCCAACCCCATTCTTTAACCAGTTATTATCCTTATTTAATGGTTCAACTGTTTCTCATGAAAACAAAAGGATAAGCACCCCTAATGATACACAAATTAGAGAGAAAAAGGTGATATCCCTACCTCAACAGGTTCTTGATCGCAACGCTCCCCTAGATCAACCTTAGAAGACGTCCGTCGGCGTCCGTCACTTCTGTCGGGTCCCGGAAAAACCTACTCAGGTGGAAGTCGGAAATGAAGGGCTGAAGGAAAGACAACGGACTCAGGCTCAGAAGCTCCGCCTCATCGTTATGATCCCGTGGCCACAGACGGATCGTAAATCGGATCTCTAATGAAGAAGTTATGGAACAAATAGCCTTCGAGTCTCTTGAGAGAGCTCTGCTCATAGGAGAGGAGAGGAGAGGAGAGGGGTGAGTTGAAAGGAGGAGGGGAACCCACCTTTTATAGGCATGAAAATCAAAAGTACACGGCGTGTACTTTATGGTACATGTCATGTACTCAGTTCTTTCACACGGTCTCCACGTGGCTTCCAACACGGCTCCGCGGCCATTGACTGGTCAACACACGGTTTGAGGGTAACGCATACGCGGGGAAAGACTACACGGCGTGTAGTTTAGACACACAGCGTGTACTCATTTATTGCACATGTTAAGGACACGACTCCAACATGGTACACGGCCGTTGACTGGTAACGCGTCCGCGGGGAAGGACTACACGGCGTGTAGAACTGGACACACGGCGTCCACCCATTACCCCACCCAGCAAGGACACGACCTGCAACACGGGGTATACCCGGTAAGGGAGTACACGGCGTGTACTCAAACTACATTGCGTGTAGTTTCAAAATTCTGGAAAGTGTGGAAAAAGTCCATTTTACCCTCTAGAACACTTCTTGACCTTCCTTTTGACAAAGGAATGGGCCGGAGAGGTCCGGACCATTACATCAGATACCTCTTAAAACATTATCGTCCCTGAGAATTCAAAACCAACCCAGAGGAATCCAACAAGATACCTCTTAGGGTTCTCGTTATAACAGGAACCCAACCAACAACCCTAATCATGTGAGTTAGGAATTCCTTCTCCTATGTCGAGATATTATCCGCTTTAGGCGGCACTGAATCACCTGCACGGGTTTAATCACATCCTCATTAATGCGTCTCGATTAAAAATTGGGTCTTCCCACTTTCATACATTAGGATTTTTCAACTCGCATTAACCCCAACACCACACAACCAACACACTGCCCGAACATATGGGTTTTGGAAATTCCTTTACCTATGTCGAGATATTATCCGCTTTAGGTAGAACTGACTCTCCCGCACAAGTTCAATCGCATCTGCATTAATGTGTCTCGATTAAGGGTCAGGTTTTTCCCTTTCCCTCACATCCGGACATGCTACACATTACCAGGGAACAAAGAAACAAAAGGTCTCACAACTGACAAGCCGAGCATTCCATATATCAAAGGTACAACGTACAACATCAACACAAGATCAGTAGAACAAGGGGAAAACACAATTCAAAACAACTCCGGGTACTGAGCGTGCATCTGGGTCTTCCACTCCCAAGTTCTCTCCTCGAGGCCGCCATGCCTCCACAACACACGAACTAAGGGAATGGTTCGTCAACGGAGAACCTTCTCTTTACGATATTTCATTATGACTGGTCTTTCCTCAAAGGTTGCATCATCTCCCATATCTAACTCTCCCCAGTCAATAACGTGGGAGTCGTCGTGTAAGTACCGACGAAGTTGGGAGATGTGGAAGACATCATGAACCTTATCCAACTGAGGTGGCATGGTCAGCTGATAAGCCACCTCGCCAACTCACCTCAACACCTCAAAAGGTCCGATGAACCTTGGTGAGAGATTGCTCCCTTTCCCAAACCTCCACTGCCCCCGTCGAGGGGAAACCTTCATGAGCACATGATCCCCCACCTCGAACTCCAAGGGGCTCCTCCGACGTTCAGCATAAGACTTCTGTCGGTCCTGAGCCGCTTTCATCCTCTCACGTACAAGCTGGACTTTCTCTATGGTGCTCTGCACTACCTCTGGCCCAAGAGCACCTGTCTCACCAACCTCTGCCCAGCAAATGGGGGAACGACATGGCCTTCCATACAAAGTCTAAAACGGTGCCATGACAATAGTAAAGTGGAAGATGTTTTTGTAGGAAAACTCTACAAAAGGAAAGTTTCGTACCCATGATCCCCCGAAAACCCGAACGCATGCTCGCAGCATGTCCTCTAACATCTTGATAGTCCGCTCAATCTGCCCATCGGTCTGGGGGTGGAAAGTAGTGCTAAGGTGTAGCTGGGTGCCAAAATCATGTTGTAGCCCCCTCCAGACTCGTGAGGTAAACCGAGTATCCCGATCTGAGACGATAGTCCTCAGAACTCCGTGCAAGCTCACCACCTCATCTACGTACCTCTGTGCTAAGGTACTCACCGGTATCGACTCCTTGATTGCTAAGAAGTGATCCGATTTCGCCAGTCGATCCACCACCACCCAGATAGCATCATAACCACCGTGAGCTCTGGGTAGTCCTATGAGAAAGTCCATCGAGATGTCATCCCACTTCCACTCGGGGACATCTAAGGGATGCAACAAACCACTGGGAACACGGTGCTCAGCCTTCACTTGCTGACACACTAGGCATTTGGCCACAAACTCCGCCACTACCCGCTTCACCCCGGGCCACCAAAACTGATCTCTCAGGCCTCGGTACATTTTTGAAACTCCTGGATGTACCGCTAAGGCTGAGCTATAGAACTCATGGAAAACTCCCTCACGCATCGTCTCTAGAACAAACAACCTTCCATGGAAAAGCATCCAATGTTGGCTGTCCTCTGACCATCCTTCTGGAGCGTTCCCCTGATCGACTCGATCCCGCTTCACTTCCGCCTCGAAGTCCCCCCACTGAGACTCTTCCACCTGCTACAACAAGGAGGACTGCATCATCATCTGAAACAAACAGCCTCTAACACCTTCTACCCTTGCATCCAAGTGCAAGGAAGTCAACTCTCCCATTACCTTCCAAGCATCAGCAGATTCCCGAACCACTTCCTGATGCGACTTTCTGCTCAGGTCATCATCCACAACATTGCCCTTACCTTTAGTGTAAGAGATCTCAAAGTCATAGTCTTGGAGAAACTCGACCCATCTCCACTGCCATAAGTTCAGGTCACGCTGGGAGATGATATAACGCAGGCTCTTGTGATCTGAGAAGACCACAAAGCGCTCCCCAAAAAGGTAATGTCGCCACAACATCAGTGCGAACACTACTGCTGCAATCTCCAAGTCATGGGTGGCATAGTTACGCTCGTGATGGCGCAAGTTCCTAGACCCATAACAAATCACACCCTTCTTCTGCATCAGCACGCACCCCAGACCCAGGCCAGAAGCATCACAAAACACTTCATACAACAACCCCTCCACTGGAAACCTGAGTACGGGAGCACTGACCAACTTCTACTTCAGGTAGTAAAAAGCTTTCTGGAACTACTTGCTCCATAGGAAGACCTGGTTCTTCCTCATCAAAGATGTCAAAGGAGAAGCAACTTGATAGAAGTTCGAAACGAACCTTCGATAGTAACCTCCTAACCCCAGGAAACTACGAACTTCTGCCACGCTCTTGGGTGCTGCCCAAGAAACAAATGCCTCCACCTTCGACGGGTCCACTGACACTCCATGCTGAGACACCACGTTCCCAAGGAAGTGTACTTCTTGTGTCAAGAAATTACACTTCAACAATTTCCCATAAGGCTGGTGGTGTCGAAGGACTCCCAAGACTGCCCTGAGATGCTCAACGTGACCCTCCTCTGATATTGAGTAGATCAGGATGTCATCAATAAACACAACGATGAACTGATCCAGAAACTCTCGGAAGAGAAATATCATAAGTACCATGAACACAGTCAGTGCATTCATAACTCAAAACGACATCACTACAAACTCGAAGTGCCCATACCTGCACCTGAAAGCCGTCTTCGAGATGTCACTGTCCTTCACCCTCACCTGATGATATCCCGATCATAGATCAATCTTAGAGAACCAACCTGCTCCACTCATCTGGTCGAAGAGATCATCTATCCTTGGAAGGGGGTAGCGGTTCTTGACTGTTACCCGGTTCAACCTTCGGTAGTCTATGCATAGCCTGAGACCACTATCTGCCTTCTTCACGAACAAAACTAGAGCACCCCATGGCGACATGTTGGGTCGAACAAAACCCTTTTCCATCAGATCGTCAATCTGAATCCGCAACTCCCGCAACTCTGACGGTGCCATCCGATAAGGGGCCATCGAAATCGGACGGGCACCAGGCTATAAGTCTATCCCAAACTCAACGTCTCGTCGGGGGGGGGGGGGGGGTAGAGTCACAACCTCCTCAGGAAAAAAGTCGAGGAACTCCCCAACAACTTCCAGGACATCCATCATCTATGTATCAGCTAGAACCACTGATAACCCACTCAACAAGGAAAGGAGAGGCTCCACATGTCGGCTTCCCGCCTGATAGCTCCTCTCGCCAACAAAAGATACGCGCTGCCCATCCACGTCGGAGAACACGACTCTTCTCCAGAAGAAGTCAATAACGGCACTAACAGAAAACAACCAGTCGATGCCTATAATGACATAGTATAGCTGCATCTATAATAGAAGAAGGTCTCCACTAGATCGATGTGGTCCCAACGTCAGCCCACATCCCCGACAAGCACAAGATATGCTAGTCTGGCCCCCAACTAGTGTACTCAGTACCATTGGTATGGAAAGTCTCTCTTTGTCTAGTCCCAAAGAATGGGCTAGACTAGGTGCAACAAAGGAGTGTGAGGCTCCCGAATCGAACAAAGGAGAAACAAGAATGCTGAAAAAACAAATTGTACCTCATACCACCTCTGGTCCCGCTGGAGCTTCCAACTCTGCTGCATGCAACTGTCCACGCCCAACTCCTCTGCCTCTCTGATGTCATCCACCTCCCCGACCACGCCCTGGTCGAGGTCCCTGAGGACCACCCTGAGGTCGGCCTCCTCCCGCAAAGTCTGTCCTTGGAAGAGCATGGTTCTACTACTGCTGGAAGGGCCTCACCGGCAACTGGTGCTGGTGAGGTGGGCGTTGAAACTTCCCACCTCCACCGTACTGAGCTCGGGTCGAGCACCGACTCTGAACGTGCCCGAAACCTCCACAAGAAAATCACCTCGGTCCCATGCTCATGGAAAAGGGACGAGGACCCGAAGATATGAACTGGAACTGCTGGGGCCTACTCCCCACTGGCCTGATCCTGGAAGGTCCCGTTGTAGGAGCCCTGCTGCTGACTGCCTTCCCCTTCGACGAGCTTGGCTGGATCCCCTCTCGGGGTGTACCTCCCAGCGAGTGCATCCTCTCTACAACCTCTGCCTTATTCTGTACCGCCATGTACGTCGGAAGGGGGAAGGGGGTGACAGCATACAGGAGCAAAGGACGAAGCGCCTCTTCCAAACGTCTCGCCCGAGACTCCTCATCTGGAAAGAGATTTGGAGAAAAGCGCAGGAGATCCTTGAACTTGATCCCCAGCTCTTGTACTGACATACTCCCTTACTGAAGGGAGAGTAACTCCTGCCGCTTCTCCACCTTGATCATCGAAGAAGGGAATTCCTCTCAAAATTCCTTCTCAAAGTCATCCCATGGAACCTCTGCCTCTATCCTCTCTCCGAGGTAGAGCGTCCACCACTGTCGCGCCGCACCTCTCAGCTGACTGACTGCTAGTGGAACCCAATACTCCCTCGGAGCACGGATCAAGGTAAAAGAAATCCCTAGCTCCTCAAACCACCCCTCCATCTCCGTATCCTAAGTACTACCCTCGTACTTCTTAAGGGTCTGCCGCGGGAAATAACGGAGAGTCTTCTGCCACTGGCTATCTTCCTCCTCTCGGTCAATCCTCAACTGATCGACTGCCTGAATCTGCTGGGCCTCGGCCATCTGAGCCACCCGGGGATGACGTCCAGGTGCCATAGCTGTACGGTAAACAAGGATCACCTAAGCCCAAGTAGTAACAAAAAATCAATGTTTTATTTTTATCATTTTATTTCAATTTCTTTCCCAGAACACCCAAATCAAGTAAAACAAAATCATGATGATGCATGTACCTTTCCTAGGGTCTCTACCCTACAATCAATGTAGTATCACTTGGTCATTCGGTAGGCTCAGATTCCTTGCATCAGATCACGGGGGGGCCCTAAAATCCCGTGTCCTAGTCGGTCTTCCCTGGCCTATGTCACGCACCAAGATTAACTAACACTGTTGCCCTACCATCCCATGCAATCCTCACTGTGCCTAACTCCAGACTCCATCCAATCTCTCAACCATCACTCTGATACCATTTTTCCATGACCCCTACCCACCAAAGAGGCCCCTCCTGAGCTCACAGTGGTGAAATGGAGATAATGACCCTCGAGTCCCGCCTCCAATAGGCCCCGGGGTGGCGACTAGCACCAAGGGTATGAGTTTTTTCACAAATATGGGAGGCATTACCCTTTATATTTTTAAATATCGAGAAATAGGAAAAGTAAACCACCAAAAAGGAAAAGAGTAAGTATATAGAAATACACCCCAAACCAATCCCACATGCATGTTTAACCAATTTATAACAAGGTAAAATTACAAGAAAGCTCAAAGTACAATACCAAAAGAAAAAAAGGTACAACAACAGCAATAAATCCAACTGTCCAACTAGTAGGGTCCTGCACGGCCCTGGTAGTCCTCCTTGAAACCTGAAAGTAAACATAGGGTGAGCATACAAGTATACTCAGTAGGGAAACCTAAAGCTCTCATGCAAAAGTGGGGAGACATCCCAATGTCCCGTGAGAACAACAGAAGAATCCTAGCAAGGAATTCTATCCACCCAACCTCACCAGCCACACTCACAAAAACACAATCAAAACAGGAAGTAGTAGTATAATAACAAGAGTATTGGGTACCCCGCTCCATTTCCCTTTTTAGTTAGCTGCTCTTCCTAACGATGAACGTCCTGACACTGCCACACTCTCCCCTCCCACACACACATTGGCCCCACAACCACGTATCCTGCCCGCACACACCTGGGACTCTCAACCATGTATCCCGCCTACAAACACCTGGGCCGCAAAACCATGTGTCCCGCCCGAACACACCTGGGTCTCACAACCACGTATCCCGCCCGCACACACCTGGGCCTCATCCTGAGGATTCTTGGGAAATCGTTGAACCTGCCCGAAGATTCTTGGGCTAAAACCACCCCAATCAAAACCTACCTAAAGATTCTTGGGTGTATGTTCGCCTCAAGCCATCACAGCCTAGGGGGGAAGGAGCAGGAAGGAGCTAGTAACTAAGGGGAAAACACCCTCTCCCATGAAATGGGAGTGTTCGGAACTAAGTGATCAACATGGGTGGGGTGAGATAAAACACAAAATATACAGATATATATATGTATACCAAACACACAGCCCAACCTATGGCTTCCAAAAAGATAAAATAAGCACATGCCTTGGCACTGCTACTACGAAGCATGCATACAACAACCAAACCCAGCCCCATTTAGGTTTTCATGTTTCAACAGAATTAGTTTATTAGTTCCTTAACTACTGGGCAAACATCCACAACTAACCACACCAATCATTCAAAAAACATATCCCTTCCATCCACAAAACAGGTTAGGAAAAACATAAGCAGCACAACAAAGTCCCTCTTATCAACCAACCAATCCCATTGATTATTATTTCTATTTCATTACCACGACCCACCATTCATTAAATCTTACACTTTTATTTATTAATCATAACCCATAACCCATTCACATTAAAACCCAACCCTACAGCCCCACTTCCAACCGCCATGACAACAACTGCACCGAAACCCGTACATTAATATCCCATTAATACCATTTATTGCAGCCCCAATGTCCGTTACCAACACAACATTCACACCAACCCACAACCAAGTCAATCGTAGCCCCACTGCTCACCCGATCCACAACAACCCACAAAAACACCCCTAACACCTGCCACATAACCAATCCAACACCCACATGTTCATTATTCCATTTTGTTTAACCAGGGTGATCATACAAGGGCTCCATATTTTAAACAACCAACATTACGTGATTAACCAATTTCCACATTCCACAAAAATCCAATCCATAATAAAATCTAGAAGGAGAGGGATACATTTAATTATATAAGAAATGTCCCCCAACGACTGTGATTTTCCGTAGGTAGAAGATTATTTAATTCACAACATAACATCACAGGATATAAAAAGTAACATAAAAGCAATTACTAACTTCCCAACCCCATTCTTTAACCAGTTATTATCTTTATTTAATGGTTCAACTGTTTCTCATGAAAACAAAAGGATACTCACCCCGCATGATACACAAATTAGAGAGATAAAGGTGAGATCCCTACCTCAAAAGGTTCTTGATCGCAACGCTTCCCCGGGATCAGCCTTAGAAGACATCCGTTGGTGTCCATCACTTCTGTCGGGTCTCAGTAAAACCTCCTCGGGTGGAAGTCGGAAAGGAATGGCCAAAGGAAAGACAATGGACTCAGGATCAGAAGCTCCGCCTCGTCGTTATGATCCTATGGCCGCTGACGGATTGTAACTCGGAGCTCGGATGATGAAGTTATGGAAGAAAAAGCCTTCGAGTCTCATGAGAGAGCTCTTCTCAGAGGAGAGGAGAGGAGAGGAGAGGTGTGAGTTGAAAGGAGGAGGGGACCCCTCCTTTTATTGGAATGAAAAGAAAAAGTACATGGCATGTACTTTATGGTACACGGCGTGTACTCAGTTCTTTCACACGGTCTCCACGCGGCTTCCAACATGGCTTCGCGGCTGTTGACTGGTCAACACACGGTTTGAGGGTAACACATACGCGGGGAAGGACTACACGGCGTGTAGTTTAGACACACGGTGTGTACTCATTTATTGCACATGGCAAGGACACAGATCCAACACGGTACACGGTCATTGACTGGTAACGCGTACGCGGGGAAGGACTACATGGCGTGTAGAACTGGACACACGGCGTGCACCCATTACTCCACCCAGTAAGGACAGGGCCTGCAACCCGGGGTATACCCAGGAAGGGGGTACACGGCATGTACTCAAACTACACGGCGTGTAGTTTCAAAATTCTGGAAAGTGTGGAAAAAGTCCATTTTACCCTCCAAAACACTTCTTGACTTTCTTTTTGACAAAGGAATGGGCTGGAGAGGTTTGGGCCATTACAACACACTACATTATGGGCCTAAAATAGCCAATATGAGCAAGGATTGTGGATAACCAGTCCACACACAGAATAAGGTTACAAGGCCCTGGTTTTGCTACTATGAGTTCCTAGCAGAATCTCTAACCTCTGAGAGTAAGCTCACATTGCTGGTACCAGTGTGTTATCGGTGAATCCCCTCCCATAAGAGCCTCTAATAAAAATTATCAAGCCAACGACTCCATCAGAATCTCTGAGCTTTGAACAAGGTCTGTGTCAAGGAAAGAGTGACCGACACTTGTGTCTATAATAACTATAGATAAGGTGGATAATATGCCTATTGTATCTCTACTAATCTCTAGAACACCAAGTCCATATGCCTCCATTGCCTGAAGCTGGCCTCGCCATTGTCCACCTGCTCCCGGAGCCAAGGGTGGTCCACCTGAGGGAGGTGGTGGTAGTACCTCCAACCACCTACCACCACCTATTTCTATACCTTCTCCCCTTCCACATCTTCCTCCCTGTATACCACCTGGATCGACCCTCTAACTCTACCTCAAAGTTCCCTTGACTTTCCTCTGATCATCTTCACACCGAGTCGGGAAGTCACGAGCCATGTGTCCCTACCCACCGAATTAGAAGTACACCGTAATCTTATGATGACTTCCACTGCGAAGGGGGACTCATACCACTGCCCCTATGTCATGCGATCATCTGTGGAAAGGCATGTTCCTTTTGGGACTCTCTGTCATCTGCCTACTACCCACTGTCAAGGACTCCATCGCCTAGTGTCTACTGGTAGCTCCTGCCACTAGCGCCTGCTCTGCCAGGAAGCACTCTATGAGTAGGACTCTCTCTAGCACCCCATCCTGAGTATGGATTCTAATAGATACCATGGATTCCATGATCTGTCAGTGTATTCCCTACTCCAAATCCCATGATCTGAAGAACATATCTCACACAATGTCCGTGGAGTGGTGAGAAAGCTAGGTGAATCTCACTGAGTACTCTGCTACTGTCATTCTACCCTGATATAGGTGTAGTAGCTCCTGTGTACGCATAGAGAATAATGTCGCTAGAAATAACCATCCCTAAATAGGCACTCTGGGTCTGTCTAGTTGAGGGTCTCCTCATCATGTTTCTGAATTTTCAAGCTCCACTATCTTTCCACCAATCCCTAAAGAAGGCTCCTGGATAAGATTTCCATCTATTTGATAGGTGTCCTAACTAGATGGAAGATTGTTTTAACCACATCGAACCAATCCTCAAAAACCTGAGGTCAATATCACCCATGAACCTGGGAGGTCTCTGCCTCTAGAACTAATGTAAGGCACTGAGCCTACATGCATCCTCTAATGGGTACGCTGGTAGCAACAAGTGATCAATGGGTGGTGGCAACGCTGGTGATCCTCCTGATGGGGCCATATCTAGTAATGGTCCTTTCATTGATGTTTCATTTCTAGGCATACAATCCTTGTGGTAACACACCATAATCCTGACTGGATTTCCACATGGTGGCATCCGGAAAAAGATTAAGATGAACCACAGTCAAGAGATTATACCCAGTGAGGTGACTCTGACTCAATAAGAACATGAGAACTCAATAAATTCCTATATGATGCATGCAACTAGTGCTCTCATGTACAAAGTTGAAAAAGATAATTGAAGGTCCTTATGTATGGATACATCTGCTACCGCACCAATACTGAACTCCCTGGTTCTGAAGGTTGAACTCGAAACATTCAACACTGCAGCCCAAAAATAAACCACATACTTCTGGTCATTAAGGAGGAACTGAACCCTCTGATACCACTTTTTCACGACCCATACCTTGGGGCCCATTCTGTGATTACCCCAAGACCACCAACCAATGTCCAGGGGATGGTGACTAGCACCGAAGGCATTATCCCATGAGTGGGTGGAATTTTCAAGAGTACCTCCACACACGCACACAGACACACATCAAAACCCACAGTGCAGAAAATTAAAAAAGTATGCAACTAAGACAAATACTAAGAGTAAAAGTTAAAAAATAGAAGTAAAGGGGCTAGAATATAGGTCCAACAAAATAGAAGTACAAGATCCTGAAGTCTATCTGGGGTAGACAATACCTAAAGGTTAGTTAAAGGGGGTTCTACCTGAAGTCATACATATATTACTCATCTGTCGGATCTCACTGGACATCGCCTTGTGCTGGACCACCAAGGTCTCTATCAGAACGTGTGTCGTCTGCACAAGACACAACACATGCAGGCGGAGCCCATGCAGGGGTGAGTAACACAATAGTTAGTAAGGAACTCAAAAAATTACCACAATGGAAAGTATGCAAAAATTATACTACCAAATAGGTACATGAAATATATCCTCTAATAAGTATAGTTGTGATAGATAGTCAGTAGAGTCAGCTCACATAGGTATAATCTAAAGGAAGGAAAGAAATAAAAATAGTCGTAACACTTAACACCTTGTACTGTTGTAGTATTCATCCTTGATGAGTACATATGGATTCTAGATAACCTAAACAATCTCTTCACATGGGCCAGTTGGATTACTTACACCCACTCATCTCTTGGGCCAGCTGGATCACTTAGATGCGCTCATCTCTTGGGCTAGCTAGATTACTTAGACCTGCTTGTCACTTGGGCTAGCTAGATCACATAGACCTGCTCATATTCTAGACTCCTAAGGCCCGCTCGTCTGTTGGGCCACTAAGGTATGCTCCTATGATGGTCCATTGAGGTCCGCTCGATTCCAACTTGTTTAATGATTGATTCCGAGAGAATATAATCATCAAGACATATATTGTATTTTAGAATCCAAAAAATTCACTTTGAGTATTTGAAAAGTACTAAACATTTCAAGGGTCCCAATGCCGCAAACGTCTCATCAATTGGATGTATGATTTGGATGTTATGATCATTTTAGTAAAAATGGATTGGTCGTTTATAGGTCCGGTCTGACCTAGCTGGGACAACCCAAAACGACCCAAAACGACCCGAATGAATACAGGTCTGAAGACCCAGCCAAGATTCTACCTAGCCCGCTATGCCAGTCCCAGATTCAACCCATTCATTGGGCCTGGCCCGGACAGATTAGGCTCGATCCAGCATGCTAGATCGCTTGGGTCTAGCCCACTGGGCCACCCAGGGCGACTCGTCTTCTCCATCCTGGCCCACTGCTACATTCCAGTTTAGACTCCACCGGATACGGTGATGGCCACATTCCCTCCGGATCATGTGACCGGTAGTTGTCCGATCATCTCCCCCCACATGAGTCCCCATGGACTATGTGCCATCACTGACCCGTGACCTAGCCACAGGTCTCCTATCCTGATGTGGCACCCAGCTAGTGTCGCGGTTCCACACTACTGCAGCCCGTTGGCAATTTCCTCCACCAGCGTGAGCCACCTCCCACACATGAACACCACTGTGTACCCCAGTCAGGCATTGCTAGCACCAGCACACTATTTATTTCTTCCATGGGCCACTAGACTTTCTTTGGTGGTCCGTACTTTGATTTGTATGATGTTCCGGAGTTTTCAAACCGTCGTCTCACCTAAAGTTGGCTCCGGATCATCTTGTCATCAATTCAATAGTCCAGTCATTCTCATAACCTCCCAGAAAAGTCTGATGCGACCATGTGGGTCCATCGATGAAGAACATGAGGACACAGAGAGATCACAAGTAACACCCAAAGCGACGAATGTTGGCCCTATTCATTTGGCCTTCATTTGTCGCATTAGACAAAGGAAGGACATCGAAAATAATAATTCAAGACCCCCTTTCTTTAATCCCCACAAAAGAGTTCCCAGACCTGAAAGAAAGATTGACCTGTGGATCAACAAGTTATTTAGTTGATCTGCATTCATTTTTTATAAAGGAAGAATGGGGAATGGAAAATCACTTAGAAACAAATCCCTTACATTGAGGATGGATCATTCATTGGCGAAGATTGAACCGCTATCAATTTTCATTCCTTAATCTATTGTTCGCCATTATTGTTAGAGATCCTTCAAATGATAGAATAATGGAGAAAGAATCTCATCATCGCGGGTGTTGATCATCACTCCCCAATGCCAAATCTTCATGTTCAGAGCAATAATAGATTTTTCCAATGATCCCATATTTTATTAACTCATTAAATTGGAAAAATGTGTTTTGGAATTTCTATTACGCTAAGTTGCAGCTTTTTTACACGGTTTCATTAATGAAATATCATTTCTGTTATGCTCGGGTTGAAATTTTTTTACGTTTCAAAAACATTTGGAAATTCAAATAAAATAAAATAAAAGTTCATTTTATTTTTCCTTAAGATATTTTTATTATGTTTTTCTTAAAAAGTCTGAAAAATAACTTTTTACCTCGACCTATGTCGGTCAAGGTTAATTCTTCCCTTATCTAAATTCACCATTCCAAATGTAGTGGTCCTCTCTGATTTCTAATTCAGGAACCCGTTTAGATGTTTCCAAAACCTCTTACATGATCTATTTTAAATAAACTTTAAAAAAAGTTCAAACACTTATTTCAAGATCACCGAGAATCGGAATCAAGTGTTGTCTGAGTGCCTGGTCTCAAAATAATCTCATATCATTTAAAAAAATACATGGAATTTCTGAGACATTACATTTAATAAATTTCAAAAATATTGAGTAGGAGAATATCATTACAAGTGATAAATATTAATTTATAATCTTTTAATATATTATTTATCATTGTATGATTTATAATACACCATAAAATGACAATGCTATTATTATTTTCCATGGGGTTTGTTAAGGATTATAATATTATTTAAGGGTTAGTATTCAATTAAATAATATTTTAATCTAAACCCTAGAACTATAAATAGATGGTTATGTATTTTTTTTAGGGTTATTAGATAATTTTTAATCTTCTCACATAATGAAATTTTCTCTTAAATTATTCCTCTAATATTCTCAATAATGAGAATAATACTTTCAAGCCCGAAGGATCTTGAAGAAATCAAGACAAACAATGAAAGATGATTGATTCTTCATGAAAGCACCCAAAAATACATCAGTGTCATTTTGATATCAAAGGAGTATTTTTGGATCACCACTAAAGGGATTCTACACTTGGATCCTCCTTTCAAAAAAATGGTAATCTAAGAATGGTTTACGTATGATCAATATCATCATCGAAGAAAGATCCTTGATGGGGTAACCTTTTCTTCTAATCATAAATAAATTTATTATAAACTTAACATGAAATAATCCTCTCTGGGTTCTTGGTTCTCTTATTTCAATATTCTATGGAAATATTTTCTTGGTCGTGATGTTTAAATCTTGTAAAATATTGTGAATTATTCATTGAATCAACACAACCGTTATGGTTATTCACCCACCATAGTGCTTCCGTTATTCCAAGAACCTTCAAGTGGTATCAAATAGAGGTTACAATTGAAATTTATATTTATATATTTGATTGTTGATTTATATGCACAATAGTGGTTAACATTTTCTCTTACATAATATTAATTATTAAATTTAATTGTTTAATTAGCATTCCTTAAACATTTTAATTATTATCATTATGTGTTTCATTTACTTAAAGGACTAAGAATAGATTAAGAATGACCTAAGATGCCATTGGAAAGTTACAAGGATATTTTTGCCAATAAGACATGGTTATGTGACATGTATCCAGATTACATGTTGTGTGCCCATGTGAAATACATCTGGATATGTTGTGGGATACATGAAACACCAAATATAAATTAAACAGGATGAATTTATTTCACACCATGTATATATTAGTAAAATCTTTCACATGGATTTCTAGATTACATGGTGTGTATCCAGCATACAAATCATGTTGTATACGTAGTTTAGTGGTGAGATTTTTTAAAAACATGTGGTCAAATACACAATAAAAACCATGTCAGACTTAAATCTTATAGTGTTAATGAAGTAAATGACATGTAGCTAGAAAACACGACATGTAGTTAATTAATTCCATCATCTGAAATACATTCCTAGTTAATTTTTGAGCTAAGAAAACACATGAAATTTGATATATATATATATGTGTGTGTGTGTGTGTGTGTGTGTGTGTGTGTGTCATATATATGGATTGTTCATATCTTGTAGTCATTCATCAGATGAACACATCTATCCCTTCATTGGGTTTCCTGGGCACATGACATTTAGAACGCATTGCATGTAACTCATTAGTACACATTGTGGAACCAGAATAAGATACATTCTGAATCCATAAGAATTTATCCCAACCACATGAAAAGTGGAACACATGATGTGTAGCATGTTAATACACACCATGTTGTTATAGAAAGGTACATAGAGAATACCTAGGTTTTTATCCCTGAATAAATGGAAATCAAGATATGCTGCATGTATCATGTTAGTACATGTCAAGTTGTCTCCCAATAAATGTGAAACCAAGATGATATCAACCCAGGTGATACAAAAGTAGATAGGTGGACTACTGAAACTCATTCCATGACTATCATAATGAGATATTTCTTATAGTTAAAAGGATGATTTATTACCCTCTCAATCAATCAACCATTAGATGTGATCATGATCATTTCATTTATTTATTTATTTATTTCTATCTTGTTCATTATTTATATTATAGATTCAAGACCAGGATAACATAATTAAATGAACTCATATTCAAACATAGGATTTAAATAAATGGATTATGTGTAAATGTTTTATCAAAACATGGATAATCACTTAAGTGAAATTAAATTATTATTAAACATACATGTAAAGGTAAAACAATAAAAAATTTAAGTATAATAAAATAAAAATATTTCAAGCTAATATTACTTCATTAATACTTCCATCATATAAATTAAGATAAACCCATAGTTAATGTTTCAATACATCCTACGTCATGGGAATTTTAATTATATAGAAGTCTTAACTAAGATAGTGGGTTAACTTAAGAAAATATGTATTATTTTAATGGATTATGTCTATCCAATACAAATTTAGAGGCAAGTATTGAGGAAATCCCTATTTCGATTTCAAGATTGGGGAGTCCACTAAATGGATCAAGGAATTGAAATCCCAATGTTGGAAATTACATCTATGTAAATAATTTCTTATAATTTTCATGGCTGACATATAGATTACAATAATGTAAATAAAGATATTTTCCCCTAGAATTTATTTAGATATGGGAAATTCTATGTTCAATGGTGAGGTTCGTTTTGACATGATAAAATAGTTGTAGATTTAAAAATAATCTTCATTATATCTCACATAAATTTTAAACAATTGAAATATTAATAACATTATCTTTTAAATTTTAGAATAAATGGAATTTTTTTCAAGCACACAGTCCTGGTGATCAATAATGGATAAACACCATCTTCCAACAAGTAGTAACTCCTATGAATTTTTTATATGAATTCAATTTGTGTTTCTCCTTGAATGAAAATATTACATAATTGAATCCTCATTACCAATTCAATATAATAAGTATGTGAGTGATGAATAGATCACTATCTATGAAAAACACTTGTATGATTCAGTCAATGTTCAATGTTTATTTCTTTCATTTATGCCTACTGAACTCATGAATTCTCATGAAACATGGATACTTATATCATGCTCAAGAATCTTCATATACTATAATAAGAGAAAGAAAGACATTAGTGGTTTTAAATATAAAAATAAATATTTTAGAGTAAAATTTTTGAGGGTGTTCCAGATGGACCTCAAGTAGTCAAACCCATTGGCTACATTGAGCACCTTGAGGTTCTAAGGTTTAAACAACCTGATGAACTCCACAATGATCTCATTATTGATTCACTCTATCAGACCTTGTCAAAAAAAATTGTTAATCTAATATGAAAATATTGAGAAGTATCTCCCAGATCTGCTCACTCTTATTTTCCAAGTATATTTAGAGATAAAGCATGAAAAGCCATATATCCTTATGGTGACCACAAAGAAAGGCCTGGAAAATAACTCTAAGACTAAAAAATCTTCTCAATGACCTTCCAAGAAGAGATATATCAATGTGAAATAAAGGTATCAGGATGTTATCTACTTTTCCTGGGGAAATAAGGGACACTAGAATAAAAACTTCACCCATCCAAAGAATAAGGGGGAGCTTTAGGTATATTTATTATTGATTCAAATTTATCTATTTTAACACATTGGATCTTAGATACATATTTTGGTTCTCACATAAGTATCAAAATATAATAATGAAGTATATTTAGAAATATTGACTGAGGGGATCTAGATCTATAAGAATCTAATGGAGCTAAACTTACTTTTATAGCTATCAACAACTACCATCTCACATTTCAAATATAAATGAACTTAGATTTTAAGTATTTTTATTATGTGCCATCTATTACAAAAAATATTATTTCTGTATCTAAACTTGATACATAGGGATTTACTTTTAAATTTGGAAATAAAATTTACTTCTTTCATAAGGATATCATTTTTTATGGTACAGAACATTTAAATAACGGTATTTTGTGTTAAATTACATGAAATAATTATTGGTATTCGATAAAAAAAATCTACATCACAAGACTCATACAACAAATAACTATGGAATCACTAGCTATGATATGTGAATAAAAAGTTTTTGACTAAATTTCACCAATATGGATGTTTAATGTCTTTTAAACAAAAACCACTTAGTGTATTTCAAACATGTTTACAAGGAAAATGGATAAATCCCACTTTAGTGGAAAATGTTAAGGAGACAAAGAGATTATTTAATTAGTTAATATTGATATGTTAAGGCCATTAATTGTTCAAGAAAGTGGTGGATACAAAAACATCATAAATTTTACTAATGATTTTAGTAGATATGGATATGCTTTCTTGATAAGGTATAATTTATATTACTTTTATATATTCAAGGAATAAAATAATGTTGTTGAGAACCATCTTGGTAAGAATATTAAGAAACTCTTCTTAGATCATGGTGGAGAATATCTTAATCAAGACTTCATTTATTATTTATTGGAGTTTGGGATTCTATATCAACTTAATCCTCCTTTTAAACCCAAATGGAATTGTTTAACTGAAAGTAGGTACTACACCTTGTTTGTCATGGTGAGATCAATGATTAGTCATGTGAGTCCCATTATCCTTTTGAGGATACACAATACAAAATCACATTCATAGTAAACCAAGTGCCAACTAAACAGTAGATGGTATTCTATACCAATTTTGGAGTGGAAAGAAACATGTTTTTCGTACATACATGTGTGGTGTTGTGGATCATTTTTTAATGTCTCCTCAAGTAAAAAACATGAACCTAGAGGCACACAATATATATTTATATGATATACCAAGGAAATAAGGGGATACTGACTATAAAATCATTCAAATAAAAAGGAATTATTTGAAATATTCCCTACATTCATTGAGAAATATCGTATCTATTAAATTGCTAGTGGGATCGACCTAGAATTTGATGATGTTTAGGCCCGAGATAAGAAAGAGTTAGCACATAAAAATATTCCACAAATACTGATAGAAAATGATGTTCTAGAGAAAAAATTATTTCATAAGAGTATAAGATAGGTTAGAGAACTAGAAAGTATAGTTTTCTAGTAACTAAGGATGGTGAATCATTATTAGGGGACAATAATGATCTTTTAACAAGGATAGAAGAAGTAATTGGAACAAATGGTTACAATTGGAATGAATACATGAATTTTGAAATGGATTTAATATACCAAAACCATGTTTCCGTTTTGTTAGATCATCCAGTGGATATAAACCCCATTGGTTTTAAATGGGTATTCCTGAATAAAAAATAAATTGATAGAAAAGTGAATACTTATATGGTATGAATAGTTGAGAAATGTTTTAAATAAAATTGATGTCTTAAAAATGATAAAACCCATTCACTAGTTAAAATTTTGAAATCCATTAGAAATCTTCTTTCCATTGTGATCTTCCATGACTTTGAGATTTTTAAAATGGATATCATAATAGCCTTCCTTATTGAGAACTATTAGGAAAATTTATATATGACCTAACCTGAAGGGTTTGTGTGTAACACTCCAGAATGGTAAATGATTGAATGACTGACACATGTCGACTAGGTTCACCTTAATTTTTGAGAGCCTTCTTGATGAGAAATCCATACTAAAGCCATCTTGTCCTAGATTAGTGATAAGGATGGGTGACCTTTTGGGAAGTATCCCAAGGTGTGTGTGAGTGAGGAAAAAACACACTAGAAAGAAAATGTGCCAGCTTGTGTGTAAAATCATTAGTCAGATGATCTGTTTAGGAATGTGGGTGGGACTTAGGTAGGGGACCACGTGCAAGTGGGAAACTAGTGGTACCTGATGGACTAGGACCCGATGACCATGTTAAGGTGGGGTGTATGTGCTGCAAGTAGGACCCAGTTGTTACAATTGGTACCAAAGGAGGAACCCAGCCTTAAGTATGATGGCACAACCTGAGTTGAGCTATAGGTTCCACAATAAGGACACTGTGATCTAAAGGGGGTGAATGTAACACTCCAAAATGATAAAAGATTAAATAACTAAATGAAATGACTCATGACAATAAGGTGCACTTTTCTTTTTGGTAGTCTTCTTAATTATATTTCCATAGTTAATCATGATTGTCCTAGAGTAGCACTACTAGAAAATTATCCTTTAAAAATGGTTTCAAACCATTTGTAGAGGCTGGAAAACTGTTGGTTGTGGAGCCATTGGGATAGATATATCCAAACGGTTCTATGAGAACTGTTAGGATATGGCAAGAAAATGGATTATATACCAATAGTTTCATTTAACCATTAGTATAAAGCTTTAACAACAGTTTTAAACCGTTTGAAATATCAAACACCATGTCTATACAAACGGTTTAAAAACTGTTAGTATAGACTTTTACCAATAGTTCACCACAAAACGTTTGTAAAAGTGAAGTAAAATATTCTATACTAATGGTTTGTAAATATTTGGTATATACTTTTTCCAACGGGTTACACGAACCGTTGGTATATGTTCTGTTTAGACACATATGCCAATTGTTTACAACCATTGGAATAGGCTTTTTACACC
This sequence comes from Viscum album, assembly GCA_963277665.1. Taxonomy (NCBI): domain Eukaryota; kingdom Viridiplantae; phylum Streptophyta; class Magnoliopsida; order Santalales; family Viscaceae; genus Viscum; species Viscum album. The sequence goes on from OY728135.1 coordinate 1,762,657,299, forward strand.
TATAGTAAGCCCCCCTGTGCACCTACACTACTTCCACCAGTAGGTCTACCTTCATACAAAATTCTCAATACCTACAGAATAAATATAGAATCCTCTATGAATTCATACATAATTCATAAAACACATAACTCTCAATACCTCAAATTATGTATTTAATTACAAACATACAAAATTCATAATTCATAAATTAATTAACAATTAACACATACACAATTAAATTCAGAAATCCGAAGTCAATTAACCAATGCAATACAGAATTCTGAATTGAATTCATACAATATTGAATTCTCTATATCACATACAGAATTGAATTCAGAATTCATAATGTAATAACCCCTATATAATAAAATCATGTTTCAGGTTTTTGAATATGGAATTTTTGTTCATATGCATGGGTGAATTCAGATGAGATTTTAATTTTTGGATAATGTGGCATTCCATGTTGTAGTAAGGGCTAATTTGACCATGGGGGGTGGGTGTTGTCCAAGGGGGTAGGGGTGCCCAGGGGTGGGGGTTATCCAGGGGGTGGGTAGGGGTGGGGGGAGGGATGTTCATGGGGGGTGTCCATGGGGTTGGGGGTGGATTTCCAAGGGGGCAGGGGGTGTCCATGGGGTGGGGGTGTCCGGGGGTGGGGGTGTGCAGGGGGTAGGGGTGTCGAGGGTGGTGGGGGGTTGTACATGGGGGTGGGGTGTCTAGGGGGTGGGGTGGTTTCCAAGGGGTGGGGGTTGTCTGGGGGTCGGGTGTCCAAGGGTGGGGTGCTTGGGGGTGGGTGAGGGGTTGTCCAGGGTGGGGGTGTTCAGGGGGTGGGGTGGTGTCCAGGGGGGGTTTCTAGGGGGTTGCGGTCTGTCTAAGGGGGTAGGGGGTGTTCAGGGTGGATTTCTATGGGGGTGGGGGTGTCCAGGGGGTTTTTCGATGGTGGAGTGGTGTCCATGGGGGATGTCCCAAGGTTGGGGGGCTATCCAAGGGGGTGGGGGTGTCTGGGGTTGGGGGTTGTCCATGGGGTATGGGGGTGTCCATGGGGGTGGTGATGTCTAGGGGTGGGGGTGTCCATGGGGTGGGGTAGTGCCCAGGGGGTGGAGGGGTTGTCCAGTGGGTTGGGGGTTGTTCAAGGGGGTAGGGTGTCTGGGGGTGGGGGCTGTCCAGGTGGTGGGAGTGTCCAGGGGGTGGGGTGGTTCCTAGGGGGGGTGGAGGGGCTTTCCAAGGGGTTGTGGGGTTGTCCAAGGGGGTGGGGGATGTCCAGGGGTTGGGGGATGTCCAGGGGTGGGGGTGTCCAGGGGGTGGGGGTGTCCAGGGGGTGGGTTGGTGTCTAGGGGGTGGGGCTGTTTAGGGGGGTGGGGGCTATCCAGGGGAGTCAGGGGTGTCTAGGAGGGTGGGGGTGTCTAGGGGCGATATAGGGGGTGGGGGTGGGGGGCCATCCAGGGGTTGGGAGTTGTCTATGGGTTTGGGAGGTTGACTAGTGGGGTCGAGGGTGTCTAGGGGGTGGGGGTGTCTAGGTGGGGTGGGCAGGCTGTCCACGAGGGGTGTGGGGCTATCGAAGGGGGTAAGGGTGTCCAGGGGTGTGGTGGTGTCTAGGGGGTGGGGGGTTGTCCAGGGGGTGGGGGTTGTCCAGGGGGTGGGGGTGTCTAGGGGGATGGGGGTGTCCAGGGGGAAGGGGGTTGTCCAAGGGGGTTGGGGGAGGGGGGCTATCTAGGGGGTTGGGGCCTGTCCAGGGGAGTGGGGTGTCCATGGAGTGTGGTGGGGTCCATGGGGTGGGGTGGTGTTTAGAGGGGGTTGTCTAGGTGGTTGGGGGATGTCCAAGGGGGCACATTGTGTCCGGGGGGCTATCCAGGTTAGTGGGGTTTGTCCATGGGGATGGGGAGTCCAGGGATGTTGGGGGTGTCTAGGGGTGGGAGGTGGCTATATGGGGGTGTATAGGGGGGTTGGGGGCTGTCCGAGGGGGAATGGGGTGTCCATGGGGTGGGGGTGTCCAGGGGGTTGGGGGGCTGTCCAGGGGGTGTGGGGGCTTTCCAAGGGGGTGTGGGGATTGACCAAGGGGGTGGGTGTGTTCGGGAGGGGTGGGGGTGTATAGGGGAGGGGATAATTAGTCATAGAAAATCATCAAGTCAATTTTTATTATTTATAGATAAGGAAATAAACCTAAAGTAACCTACCTGATCACATATACATTCTGGAACAACAATCATCAAACATCAAATGTTAGTAATATCAGTCAAAAATGCAATGAATCAATCCATCTCTCATCAACATCACAATCATCACAATCATCATCAAACTCACCCTTGTCTTCATCTCGTCCCCTTGATCATCCCCACCCTCCTCAATGCCCTCCTCCTCACCCTCATACACCACCTCTACCTCCTCCTCTCTCTCCTCATCCTGGCCCTCCTCCTCTTCCTCAACCTTCTCCTCGCCCTCCTCCTCCTCCGCCTAGCCATCCTCCTCACCATTATCTCGACCACCACTAGAACTCGCACCTAATGCACCATATATAGAACTTATCGACAACTTATATTCATCACAAGTTGTGCTAGCCCTTGGTGGAAGTGTTGAACGTAAAACTTCCATTAGTTTCATAAATGTAGTATTTTCCCTAGCAGACTGTTCTTCTATATTTGTGGCCCTTTTATCAGCCTATTCTGTTTGTGCCTTAACCAACTGGAAATAAGTGTCACTACAACTCATACCTGAGGATGGAAAATACCTTTTCAGGGATATACTCTTCTCAGGTCGGCAACATACTCTCCTAGGGTGATCATCTCCCAACACCTAATGCAAATGCTCATTTGGCCCAAAATTATCAGGTTCCTCGGCATCAGAGGCCTATGAAGAATCCTATTACAACTATAAATAGATTATTAAGTTATAAAGTAGATATTAAAATTTTAAATCAACAAACTAATACTTACTATCTGTTGTTGTGTTGGTTTATTAACTGCACTTCCATCTTTCTTCCTTCTACTCGAGTAAAACAGTTTTTCTCGAGGAACACATCCTTTAATATTAAATGTTTGACTCTAAAATGACATTTAATGTAGGAAATGACAATTAAAAAAAGGTTTCCAATAATTAATTTCATAAATAAAATTACATAAAAAATTTTCATACTAGTTTTTCTCAAGGAACACGTCATTGAACAAATCATAGTTGAACAAAATTGTGCGATGTGCCATCTCTTCAAGGCTTAATGTTGTAAATGTTTATGATCCCGAAATTCCTCCAATTTGAGGAATTAATGGAAAAGGGGGTTCAATTTTCTCATACTATTATTCTTTGTTTCTCATTGGTCTATTCATTCTTGTAGTAATATCAGACAAATACATAGAGCATAAATCCATACATTCTTGATCCAAGTAACCATTCACGATAGAACCTTTGAAAGGATTCCTATTTCAAACATAATCTTTTAATGTGTACATATTTATTTCAGTTGGATACATACAATAAAAATAAATAGGTCCTCTGAGAATTATTTCAGTTGGAATATGGACTGTCATATGCAGCATGCTTGTGAAAAATAATGGAGGAAATATTTTCTATAACTCGCAAAAAATTAATTGGGCATCTGCCAACATTTTTTGCAAGAAATACTTGGGTAACTTCTTAGCACAAATATCTATAATCAAATTGAACAACCTAATAAAATAAACACTTGCATTATTGGAAAAAATATAACGGATTTCTATTTGAATCAACTCATGAAGAAGGATGTGATAATCATGTGTCTTCAAAGATTTTATCTTCAACTCTCTTCTATTGACCTGTTTAGATATGTTTCAGGAATAGCCATCAGGAAGACCAATAGTCTCTAGTACTTCCAGAAATTTCTTATTTTTGTAGGTGTCATCACATAAGAATCACATGAAACTTTCCATTTATTTTCACATATACGCACAGGATGAAATTCTGGTCTGATGCCCCAATCCACCAAGTCACGCCAAGTCAGTAAATCATATTTTTCCTTTCCATTAACATTTAGAAGAATCAAAAGCAAAATTTCACATATTTTTTTTCAATGTGCATTATGTCTATGCAATGACGTAACAAATTGGTTAACAAATAAGGAAAATCAAGGAAGATACTTCTCTTCTTCCAATTGTAACAGGTTTCAATGGAAGCATTCTTTCTATTTCTAGATTTCATTTGACTGTTCCCAAATGAAAAAATAAAAACTTTCAATTTATTAAGCACATTATTTCTAGACATACGCTGAGGTGGATCATTGGCCTCTATGGTATTGTCAAATCTTCGACGATTATTTATATATGGATGGCCAATTGGAATGAATTTTTGATGTCCCATAAAAACTGAAACTACATCGATGTTTCAGTATTCTGAATCATGTATTCTTCATAAAAACTAGACAAGATAGTTTCACTTCATGCTTCATCCAGACATCATTTTATAAGAAAAAAAAATCATTTATCATCCACATAAGCGTAACACTCCTCTGGAATATGTCTTTCAAATATGCATTGTATGTGAGCTCACCTACATACCAAATAAGATTCAACTCTTTTAATAAAGGTTTCATGTATATGAATATATAATTTCTAGGATCAGAAAGTCCATATATGAGTATACCCATGGAAGTGAAAGGTTTTTTCATACACAACCAAGGGGGAAGGTTAAAAATGTGTATAAAAACCAGCCATGTGTTGTGCGAAGAAAGAATTTTCCCAAATAGATTAAAACTATCACATGAAAGACCCAGCCTCACATTACGCATGTCAGCTGCAAAATCAGGATATCGAGCATCAAATCTTTTCCATGCAAATCCATCTTTTGTGTGAACCAACTCATCATTAGTCTTCTTTCTCTTGGTATCATGCCATCGCATTTTTATTGATATTTCATTATGCATAAAAAGAATCTAGGGTCTGGGGATCAATGGAAAGTGAAACGTTACTTTATGTGGCACACAAGATGGTGTTCCATCAGATTTTGGATTCCAGCGGTATGTTACACATTTTATACAATCATTTTGTTCATCCATTTCCTCCCAAAATAAACTTTAATATTTTGGGAAATCATGAATTTTGTTTCTTGAAAATCCAAGTTCCTTAACTAACTTCCATTCCATATAGTGGTTTGAGGGAATATCTGTGTCATCTAAATTTAGGTCCTTCAAGAAGGTAAGAATGTAATCGATGGAACTTTTAGAAATCCAATACATAGTTTTCCCATGAAACAATCGGATTAAAAATTATTTCTTTTTCATTTTACTGCATTATCGATAGACTGGCGTTGCGACATCATCATTCAATTTTTTCACCCTGTCAACATCATCATTTTCATTAGACGCATCATGTGTGCTCATATCAAAGTCTTCTGGGGTTGTAATCCTTTATTTATCATGATGAAGAATAAAAGGAAACTAGTCATATAACAAATTATCCAATCCAGTCCTCTCATATGGATCATCAGCAATTTTAGATTTCATTTTCTCCCCATTAGGATACCACGAAGAGTAGTTTTCTTGAAAACCATATTTGGTTATGTGGTAACGGACTTATTCACAGCTCAACCAAGGTATTCCTACACAATTGTAACAGAGGCAATGTATGTGACCACTATCTGAATCATTGTGAAATTCCAAATCTAAGAAAATATACAATTTTTTTGAAAATTTCTTGAGATTCGATCAGTTTCATAAATCTAACTTCTATCCATTCTGTGAAAAAAATTATAAGTATTTTCGTCAAAACCAATTCAATAAGATTTAAGTTCCATCGAAAATATATTTATGTAAACAATAATTGTTCACATTGTATGAAACCATAACTGACACACTACTCTATATGAGAATCATAATATAAAGGAAAAAAATTACTATATTTAAAAAATATATATCTTTGATGAACTATACATGAGTTTAAAATATCATGTACACTTGTGGAGGAGAATTATTCAGGAGTTGGGTATATTTTAGATTAAAGAATGTTTATATTTTAGTAGATTATTTGAGTGATCACATACACTGCCCAAGGGGGTGGGGGTGTCTGGGGGGGGGGGGGTCCAGGGGGTGGGGGCTTTCCTAGGGGTGGGGGATGTCCAGTGGTGGGGGTATCCAAGGGGGGTTGGGGTGTCTAGGGGGGGGTGTCCATGGGGGGCTGTCCAAGGTGGTGGGGGTGTCCAGGGGGTGGGGGTTGTCTAGTGGGCTTTCCAATGGGGTGGGGCTATCTGGGGGGGCTGCCCCGTAGGGGGTGTCCAAGGGGTGGGGTGGTGTCCATGGGGGTTGTCTAAGGGGGAAGGTTGGGGTGTACATGGGAGGTGGGGGCTGTCCAGGGGGATGGGGGGATTTTCTTGTGGTGGTGGGGTGTCCAGGGGGTGCGTGTGTCCCAGGGTTGGGGTTTCAGAGAGGTGGGGGCTATCCAGGGGGATGGGGGTTGTCCTTGGGAGTGGAGGGGTGTCTAGGGTTATGGGGGTGTGAAGGGGGTGGAGTCTTGGGGGGGGGGGCTGTCCAAGGGGGCGATGGTGTCCACCCCCAAACTAGGGTCATAGAATCCAATCTCTATCCAATTGTATCATGATTTCAAGCCTATTATAGATGACCCATAAGACTATTAGTGTAAACCATGAATATCATACATATAAATCACGACACACCTAATTGTAAACACACCTCCAAATACGTGGATTATATTTTATCTTCCAATCTAAATATCTTACATGAATTCTAAAAAACACACATAATTGTAGACACACCTCCAAATTTTGATCTAAGTATGTGGCTTACTGATTCTTTGAGAGGGTAGCTAAGAGCTACTTCCAGGTTTTGAAACGTGGTGTATGTTTACAAAATTTTGTGTGTGTGCCAAATATGATCATATGTATGTTTTTAGGCATATGATCCATGTTTCGATGGGAAACTACTCATGAGAGTATGAGACTTGTTATATCATTAGGTTATATGGAGTCTTACGAATGTTAAATTTTTACAAGATCAATATGGATAGTGGATAATAACCTGAGTGATATTTCTTAACATAGATCACTTCTTCTTGGAAGGGTAAGAGTGAGTGTTGGTATGGGACTTCAATAAAAGCCTTAATGTGTGAAACCAACTATACATTTTTTATATATGATTCCTATTTTTTTGTAGAGTATTGGAGTGGACAGACCACCCCTCCCAGAAACCCCCCCCCCCCACACACACCATTGAAGCCCCCCTACCCCCACTTACAACCCCCCCCCCCCACCTGGACAACCCCCCACCCAACCTGGAATTCCCCCCACCCCACCTGGATAGTCCACCCCCAACCTCCCTAGACAACCCACACCCCTCCCCCACTTGGACAGTCCACCCCCACCCCGCTTGGACAGTCCACCCCCCTTGACACCCCCACCTAGATAGCCCACCCACTACCCCCCGGATAGCCTACCCCCATCCATAAAAATTACACACCCCATATCCTGCATCCCCTACCCCCTTGCATCCCCCTAGATACCCCCCCCCTGAACATCCCAGACCCCCTCCCCTACCTGGACAGCCTACCCCCATACGCCAATGGAAATCCCCCCCCCCACTTGTACAGTCCACACCTATACATCCCACAACCATCCCCCACCCAGTTAGCCCACCCCCAATGCCCTTATAATACCTAAAAAATTAACTACACCCCCATTAAGTATACTCTGCTGAATACTAAACGATGGTTATTTTTATGGTAAAAAAATCCCTATATTTTATATTCTACACTTTTATATTGATTCATTTATTATAGATCATTAATTTTATGGGTTTTCTTATGCAATAAATTTTATTACATAAACCTCAAAACACATCACTTCATCATTTGAAAAACAAAAAAAATATCTTATCTCTCAAATGGACAGCCCCCACCCCCTACATGGACAGCCCCCCCCCCCCCACCTAGACAGCCCACACCCCCTCCACCACCTAGACAACTCACCTTCCATACTCAAATGGACATAACACCCCCATACTCAAATGGAAATCCCCCCCCCCACCCCCACATGGACATCCCACCCCCCAAACTGCCCACACCCCCTCCCCCACCTAGACAGCCCACCCCCAATACCCATATAATATTAAAAATTACCTATACCCAATCCAACCAACATCACAATTCTAATCCATCACCCAAACAACAGACAATTCATCCTCAATATCAATACCCTCCCCATTATTCCTTGAACAAAAACTATAAATACAAAATCCAAATCCAATTTTCAACTAATCTAAAGTCCATAGAAACTACCATATCACCCCACTAAAAAATGGAAAACCACCTACACCACTACCCCAACCGCCCCTAATCCCTTCACATGGACCATCCTTATATCCATTACCCACCATGAGACCATATGTATAAACAAACCCTTTACCATATTTGAAGTATAAAAAAAACAGAAAACAAATCAAAGTGATCGGTATTCCACAGACCATAGGAACTCTGATTTATCCAAAATCAGAACAGAAATCATAAGAAAAAAAAATATATGACGAACATTAAAACTAAGGTAACACTTACTAATTTGATGTATATAAAAAAATTGCTTGATTGAAGATGGATATATGGGTGAAAGGAGTTTCATGACCTAGGGTAAAAAAGAGACCTTCTCGAGGAGCTTCAAATTAGGGTCTCCAATCGGCCAGAGTGGGAGATGGGTGCTGTGTATTTATAGGAAAACATTCCCAACAGTTTTTAAATACCATTTGGAAAGCTTCTATTTACCAATGGTTTATTAAAACCGTTGGTATATGTTCTATAAATTATAGATATCCCGATATTTTAATCAAACAGTTGGGAAATTTTAATTATTATAACACATTCCCAACAGTTTGAACAAACTGTTGGGAAATGATGCCTCTTTTTATAGTATACCAATGGTTTCTTCAAACCATTGGTATAAAACTATTGGTAAAAACACTGTTTCCAGTATTGTAGTGATCGGGATGGGTAACCTTTTGAGAAGTTTCACAAGGATTGTGTGATTAAGGAAAAAATAACAATATAAAGAACATATGATTGTCTGTAGGGGAAAGCAAAAGTCACCCATTTGAGCAGATGGGTGTGCCCCATGAAAGGGACTATGTGTCAGTGGGGAAACCCATTGTACCTGGTTGCTAGGACCCGACGACCATGTTAAGGTGAGGTGTATGAGATGTCAATGGGACCCAGTTGTTACATTGTGACTCCAGATGATGAAAACAAGGTTTTCAGATTAAATTTTTTTATTTATGGATTAAATAAACCATCCATGTAATGGGATATTCAATTTGATGAAATAATAAAATAATTGTTTTCATAAAGAAAACATGTAATCCTTGTGTATATAAATAGTTTAGTGGGATTACAATCATTTTCTTAATATTATATTTCAATGACATACTACTTATTAGAAATTAAATACCGGACTTACATTCTGTTAGAGCCAATTTGATTAAATTTATCTCCATAAAGTTCTTACGTGAGGTAGCATATATTCTTGGGATTAAGAACCATCATGATAGATCCAAATGACATATCAAACGAAGTCAAGGTATATATATTCTCAAGATACCTAAGATATTAAATATGAAATAATACAAGTGGATATTGTTTCCAATTTCACATGGAATTTATCCTTCTATGAAATGTGTCCTTAGACACATGAGTAAAGACCGAGGATAGTAAGGATTCTATATGCGTTTAGGGTTAGGTAAGTCATGTATGTTATGCTATGTATGAGGATAGATGTTCATTATTACTTGAATGTAATATGAAGATATCAAGTTGAACAAGGGGACTTCCTTAGGATGGAATATATGAATATCCTTAAGAATCTCTAGCATACTAAGGACATGTCCCTTGTCTATGGAGAATTTAAGGAAATAGTCATTAGTGGATGTGTAGATTAAAGTTTTCTAATAGATCAAGATGATTTGAAATCATAGATGAGATACATCTTCACTTTAAATATAGGTTTTGTGAGGTGGAAGATCTCAAAGAAGGCTATGGCCATAGACTTTATAGTATATTATGAGTAAATTGAGGATCCTAATGTAGCTAAATAAGTATTATGGATATGTAACTTCTTATAATATCTTGACATGGTACCATGTAGTAAAGGCCCTATCACATTCTATTGTGATAATAATGTAGTGGTGGATCTCACTAAGAATCCAAGGACACATCAGTGGATGAATCATACACTTAAAAAGTATCATCTCTTAAAGGATTTTTCTCAGAGAAGTGAAGTTGAAATGAGCAAAATTTCCATGGAAGACAATGTGGTGAACCCCTTTATTAAATCCTTGACTTAGCAGAAACATGACCATCATGTGAGGTCTAGTGGACTAAAGTTCATAGTTAGTTGAATCTCGTCCAAGTGGGATTTTTTTTAAAGTTGGTTCTTTAGAACCAACTATTTTTACCTTGGATTGCATGTATATTAGAATATTTGAATATTAATACAAAACCTTATTACATATTGTTCATCATTCTTCATGAATTTGATGTAATAATATATTAAGGTACCTTTTATATTGATAAGTTCATGGAATTTCCCCACTCTAATGAGAACCTTAAAGTCCCATGAAGATATTCATAAATATAGTTCTATGGTTGGATAATGTACTATGATACAACACATAGTATGTATACTATTAGGTGTGAGTAATTATAAGTGGATGAGTCTTCTTCTTATGAATCTCACACTTGGTAATATCTAGGATGGGATATTATGAGAATAGACACTCTAGTAGGAATTATGCATGTTTTAGGGCCATCTTATATTCTAACATATGAGAATGTGTAATGGTCCTTAGATTTATGACTATTATTAATGAATATTATGAATCATGCACTTAGAATCATTTCATGAAACATGACAATACATTTCAGGTATAATTTGGATATGTTGGGTGCATCATCAGTAATGTGTTATCAATGAATAATTCAAGGAAGGATTTATCCCTTCCATATTTATGGATGTTGATATATCATCCCTATGACTATAATATAACCATTTTATTAAATTCCATGGCCACAGTATAATGACATGTTTAATTAAAATATTCAAAGAAATAAGTTTCATGAGTATAGGTTTATGACATATATGTGAAACATTTATTATTAGATATTGTCAAAAATGTATTATATTACACATTTAGAGTTCCTATGTGCTTTTCAATGTTCTAACATTAAGTTCATTCTCTTGGTATTCAATAAATATGGGATATTTTGAGCAGACCAAGATCATGTTGAGTGATAAATATTAATATACTCTTTAGAAAAATATTATTTATCATTGTATGAGTTAGTGGACACCATGAAATAATATTATTATCATTATTTTTCATGGGTTTTGTTAAGGATTATAATATTATTTAAGGTTCAGTATGTAATTAAATAATATTTTAATATAAACCCTTTCTCTATAAATATATGGTTATGTTTATGTTTTGGGTTAATTGAGAATTGAGATCTATTGCGCACAATGGACTTCTCTCTCGAATTTTTACTCATAATTTATCAAGAATGAGAATAACTCCTTCAATCTCAAAGGATCTTGAATCTATTATGATAAAAATGAAAGATGATTGGTTCATCATGTTATCACTAGAAAATCAATCATCATATTTTGGATATCAAAGGAACTTGTTTGGATCACCAATAGAGGGATTCTATATTTTGATCCTCCTTGTGAAATGAAGGTAGTCTAAGAAGGGTTTACATACGATCAACATCATCATCAATTAACGTTCTGAAATGAGCTAACATTTTATTAAAATAATAAATTAATTAATTATAAATTTAACATGAAAATATCCAATCCAAGTTCTAGGTTCCCTTATGTCAATATTATATGGAAAAAAAATTCCTCATGAATCTTATGTCTTTTAAAATATTGAGAATGATATATCGTATCAAAAAAACCATTATGTTTATTCTCCCACCATGGTACTTATGTTATGTCTCGAACCTTCATATGTGAGATTTTTGAGCAAGAATTATGAAACTGGTGTTCTGTTTTAGGTTTTACTATTGAGATAGTTTCAAGTGAGGCATCAACATCAAGATACACCAACATTTGATTTGAAGAGGTGTTATAGGGTAGGTTGAGGACTACCCTATGATTCTTCTTATCTTGATAGATAAGAGTGTGGTTGTAGAGGTGGTCTCTATTAGGGTGAAATAGGTTGTGGAGTAATTTGTGGTCAGTTTCATACCTTAGAGTTTTTAGTGAAAGGAGAGATAGACTTTATTTGAGGTACCCTTTTCCTATTTTATACATGGGTGTATACTTTTTTTATTCAATATTTATGCACTCGATCATATCACATTCACTAGTATGTGCTTTGGAACATCAGGTTGTGATGATTCTATTTTCCTTGGATTTAATTATTCCAATTGGACGTTAATATTATCTTTATGAAGTATATAGATATTGTGAGGTACTCTTGGGGAAGCACCGCTCTTTGGGAGACATCATATGTTTTCGGATAAATCCATATAACATCATCCATAGTATGGATTGGTTTATTCGGTGCAAGCTATTTTTGGATTTCTTCAAGAGGGAGATTGTGTTTTATGATGCTGAAAAAGATTCAACCATGTTCATTGATGATAAATACCCCCATATGGGTTGTAGGATTGATTCATACTTATATTACTTGATGGATGAGTTTATGTTGAGCTCTTTAGAGGCTCAGTATGTAGTGTTTTCTAGGGTTTTGAAATAGTACCCTAATGTATTTTCTTAAGAGGTTGTGTCATTAACCCATCAATGGGAGATCATATTTTTGTTAGTGCTATAGAAATATTATTCTTAAATGTAAATGTCTTCATATAGGATGGTTCCTTCTCATTTATGTGGGTACAGGTACAAATTGATGATCTTTTATAGTATGGTTTTATTCATCTGAACATGTCACCTTGGGGTGCACAAGTGTTCTTTATGAATACGGTCAATTATAGTCTATGTATCTATATCATTTATCATTGATTGAATCATTTGATATTTAATAACCTATATTATCTTATATTTATAAATTATTTGTTCAATCATTTGAAAAATTATAGTTGTTCTCAAAGAATGATCTGTTATCGGTATATTGGCAGATGTGGTTAAAGGATAAGGATAAATCAATGATCGATTTATAATTTCATTGAAGGCATTATGGGTTCTTTGTGATTTAATTTGTTATAAAGAACACTCTATCTTTTTTCATGGGTTTAATTAATGTAGTTTTTTGGGAGTTTATAGATTGATTTTTGTTGGTAATCATTGATAAAATCCTTGTGTACTTTTCATCTGATGTAGAGCGTGCATAGCATCTCCATGTCGTTTTGGGAGTTATTCTTAATCATCAGTTGTTTTGGAAGTTTTTAAGGTGTTTTTTGTCAGTGAACCTATTTTCTTGGGTTATTTCATGTATTAATATATAATAGTTGTGGATACTTCAAATATTAAGGCAATTATTTCCTGGGAGTCCCCTAAAAATATTGCAGATGTGAAGAGTTTCTTCAGTATTACAATACTGGAGGTTCTTACGTGAATTTTCTCAAATTTTGACTCCACTGAAATCCGTGACAAGAAATAATTAGGGGTTCTTATATATTTTCTAGTGTTAGAAATATTTTGAGAATTTGAAGTATATGTTGGTCATTTCCATAGATCTTTGTATTCTAGAATAATAATTTCATTTCATAGTTTTCTATGATGCTTCCTGTATTTGATTAGGAAGTGTCTTGATGAATCAAAGATCAGTTGTTTATTATGGGTCCCAAAAATTACATCCCCGTGAACATAAAAATACCATCCATGATCATTAGTTTTCATTAGTTGTTTTTTCCTTGATATTTTGGAGTAATTACCTCATCAATGAATGTTTTGTGGTTTTCACCCATCGTAAGATCATGTGGTATGTCTTATCATAGTGTGACCTGAATTTGTGGAAGTGATGGTTGTGTCCCTCTAAAATTGGGGATGATCTCATTGATTTAAGATTCAAACATTCCAAGTGGTTTCTAACGGGTTTGTTCGTAGAACCGGAAACATAAAATGATTCCATATCCATTTGAACCTACTTTCCAAAGGTAGGTGATCATTAGTTGTGGACTGATGAGGCTTAGGAATTTGAATTGGTCGAGAGGATGGGAGGTCGGACTCATCAAACCTTTTTTAGGGGAATTATTGTCTACTCTGGGACTCTCTTTATAGATGTAAGTTATGTTTGTGAATCCTTATTACATTACCAAGTATAAAATGAGTTTTCCTTTAGATCTGAAAATCAATGATTGATATATAGGAAATTTAGAGAATATTTTATATGTATTTGAGGTTCTTCATTGATAGATAATCATCTTTATTTGTTAGAGATTCTTAGTCAATGGTTTCATTTGATACATAAAATCCTCTTGGTCATTATGATGACCATACTGGTTTTAAAGCCACTCAGTGGGGCACTTGAAGTTTATTGTCATTCAGAAGGACAAGGATTATTTCAGAGTTAGAATCGTACCCGCAGATGGTCTATTACGTATCCTTTGTTTTGGAAAATGAATCAGAAACCACATAGTTCGAGTAAAGGAGTTTGATGTTTATGATTGATGGCTCAAAGAAAGATGTCATAATTTCTTTTACACTCTAAGCTCACGCGAGTCATTCTCAGTGTGAGAGACAAGAGGTATTGGTAAAAACTAGACAATTGTTCCCTGAAAGATTCAATCATAAGAAATTATGTGGGGATTATGTATGTATGACTCCCCAAACAGGTGAAGATTAAGATTTACTTCAGGGAAGAAATCCAGGAACAGGGTCCATAAATGTATATGTACTTTAAGGAGATTTGGATACTCTAACTTGGGGATTACTCCTGAAAAGGAGGCCCAAATTAAGAGGGGACTTATGATTGGGTTTTACTCCTGAGAAGGAAGCCCCAATCAAAAGTAAATGAGGACTGGTTAAGAGAAAATTAAGGGACTTGTTGCTTACTCATAAGGAGGATGCCCATATTTGAGACTGGGGCTTATTCCTTAAAAGGAGGCCCAGGTTAATGAGGACTTGGGACTTACTCCTAAGGAGGATTCCCAGATTTGAGAATTATGACTGGGGATTATTCCTAAAAAGGAGTCCCAGGTTAATGAGGACTTGGGACTTACACCTAAAAAGGAGGCCCAGGTTAAGAGAATTATGGTTGGGGTTTACTCCTAAGGAGGATGCCCATATTTTAGAATTTTAATATTAAGGATTACTCCTATGGAGGATTCCCAGATTAATGAAAATTTTGACTGGGGATTACTCTTGAAAAGGAGGCCCAAGTTAATGAGGACTTGGGACTTACTCCTAAGGAGGATGCCCAGATTTGGGAATTTTAAGATTGGGTCTTAATCCTAAGGAGGATGCCCAAATTAATGAAAATTATGACTGGGGCTTACTCCTGAAAAGGAGGCTCGGGTTAAGGGGTTCTCTTATCTTAAAGGAGGAGGTTGAATGAATGAAATCTCAATATTTAGTGACATAAAGATGTGTAAATCACTAGGTTTTGAGAGATAATCCACAGAATTCCTTTCAGATAAGGAAGTTAATGAAGAAAACATGCCATAAATGTCTTTGAAGAATGTATTGAAGACTGAATCTCGAATAGGATAGGTGGAATGTTATAAGAGGGGTTAAATGGGCATGAAGGGTACCCAAAAAGGTAGGGGCGCGCAAGTCCTGGCAGGCGCACAGGTACTGCGTGGGCGCACAAGTCCTGGTCACACAGGTATACCTGCGCGACACATGGGTACTTGTGCGATTGTCAGCCAGTAGGGTAACACTTGGGAGATCCTTGACCAAAGCCTTTAGAATTATCTTGAGGTACTTACGGAAGATAGGCGCGCAAGTTTTGGTGAAGAAGTAGGGAAGCACGCAAGTATGTTCATTTCCCTTAAGGGTAAAACACCTTAGGCGCGAAATTGTTAGTGAATTTAAACACTTAGACCATACTCCTCTTTTTTAGTCCTTCTATTCTAGGTAAATAATTACCTTATAAGTGTTCAGAAGACCTGAAGAAGAGACTTGGGAGTTCAAAGCTCTATATCTAAATTCTGAAAAAATTTCTCTTGAAATGGGGGCCCACAGGGTCTATTTATAGGCTGGAGAAGACCCCGGGCGGTAATCACTTAGGGCACGCAAGTCACTTGCACGACCATTAGGCGGCGTGCAAGTATACTTGCACGACTGTAAGGGAACTTGCGCGACACATGTGCATTTGAAGCCTTGTACATGCCTTTGTTGATTTTTGATGTTTTCTTCAAAGGCTAAATCAATTTTTGCTAAGTCATTTTCTTTTCCATTAATTTAGACAATGTGATGAAAAGGAGCATCAACAAAAGTCCCCCCTCAGAGTTGGATCAAAAATAAATGGGGATTTGACTCTGAGGAAATCAAGAATCAAAAGGAAATTGGGGCGCGCAGGGTATGGCGCGCAAATGAGCTTCGGGCGCGTAGGGTCTGGTGCGCAGGGTCTGGTGCGCAGGGGTATGACCTTGTCTATAAATAGAGTGTCTCACTTCCGTACAAAGAATCCTGATTTCAAACTTCCGAGCTCTCGTCACGCAAGTTGCCTTCGCTGTGCAAGTTACTCTATTTTCCGATGTTTCTTTGCTTTCGCACTGCTGTATAGGTATTTGGACTAGTGCGGTGATACTTGCGTGCCAAAAACTTGCACGGAACATTATAATTGAGTGACACATCACACTTTCGCGCCATGTTTATACTTGTGATCCTTAATTCCTTTGCCATTTTTTTTGAATTCTTTCAAATATTTTATGAAAAATCAACTTACTTAAGAGTTAACTTATTCAACTCTTGTGCAGATTTAATGGCTCCCAAGAGAATCGGGATGGATGATGGACTGGCTAGCAAGCGGATTGATGACATGATGAACATTGTTGACCACGATTACTATGATATATGCAATAGCACTCTCCCATATTTGGCTAAGTACTTGAAGAAATATCAGCTTAATTTCCCATAGAGAATCTAACTGCCTCTATATGGTCATGGTCATCTACAAGGAGTCAATGTTCTAGATGAAAAGAATTATTTTCCTAAGATGCAGCTGTACTGCTACTTCTCTATTTCGGTTATGTTGTGCATTAAGAGCAACAACATTGGCATGAACTTTTAAATTTTTCCTGCATGCCATTTCCTTGCAGATATGAAAATGGAAAACCCATGGGCTGAAATGCATTCCACTACTGTTTGGTGGAGAGAAGATAAATATGGTATTAGAACAATATCTAAAAAGCGTATTCTCTCCAAATGGCTCTTTACTTCCAATTCTTCATTCTCAAATCCATATATCCATCTTCCAAGTCTCTTGAACAGAAACAGAGTCACTGTTTGATTAGCAGAAAATTTTCTCATACCACACTCAAGAACATTCTTTTACAATTGTTCCAAGAAGAGATGGTATCACTGCATCTCTTATGGTATCCAATTGAATGAATGAATTCCAGGTGGCTGCAGATGAATCTTGGGATGTCATAAATCAAATGAAGAGTTGTGTTGAAAGTCTTTTGTAATTCCTGAAAAAGAGAAGAGACTCCAGTCTGTGGATTTCCTTCTAACTCTTGTGCATCATTGAAAAACACTTTCACCTTCAATCATTTTTATCTGCATTCTCTTTTTCTATCTGATTTAAATTTTTACCTAAGCCAATGAGCCTAGTAAGCATAGTTTGATTTTTACTAGGATTATTATAAATAACCCTACAAACTTTGAATCTTTTAATTGCTCAATATCACCTAAATCATACAAAATGTATGTTTAGTGAGCTGTAACTTGACTTTTATTCAGATTTACCTTGTCTTTTGTGGGAAGTTTAAAGTCATGCACGTCGGATATAAAGAGGCTAATGTTTAAGGTCGAAATAGCTTTGACCAAATGAATTAGAATTGACTCAATTCTTTGACAATTTATCTGAAAAGATATTACCATACTCATGTATGAGGGAAAATATGTAAACTATGACTTAAGAATATTTGAATCTGAGGAATGATATGAAAAATAGCTAAAAGGCATTAGAATAAGTAGTTTCCAAGAATAATGTTTCCTTTATTTAACAAACCCGTTAGGTGGTTGAATTATGCAGGGCCACCTAAGGGCATTGGCTGCATAGTCAAATAAATAACATCTTTTTGCTGACAGGTCCGTTATGTAGAATACTTATGCAAGGCCACCCAAGGGCACGTGCTGCATAGTCAGGCAAAAGAAATCTCAGAAATTTACTTTCATAGTGCTAAAAAGCCAATGAAAGTTTATGGAGATTCAAATTTTCCAAAGTATAGAGTATGCTGTATGGAAAGAGGTACTTGAATATGGAGAAGATATTTCCAAACAATATTATCGAAGAACTGGATGGATATCACTCCTACGAAGGTCTGACCCAAACATAGGGAAGGAGAATATAAACCATAGACTTCAATACTTTTAGATCGTGAAAAAGGATATGGGACAAATATATTAAGGATGGCTATTTTGTGGATCCCTACATATTTTCATTTGAGACAAATAAGGACAAAAGAGGGTTTCTTCCAAAGACTGAAGTTACCAGTATCCAAAAAACCTATTAGGGGGTTGAATTATGCAGGGCCACATAAGGGCATTGGCTGCATAGTCAAATAAATAGAATCTTTTGGCTGACAGGTCCATTATGTAGACTGTTTATGCAAGGCCGCCTAAGGGCACATGCTGCATAGTCAGGAAAAAGAACTCTCTGAAGTTTGACGTTTTTGTGGCTAGAAGTCAAGAAAAGGGTTATGAAGATCTGAAAATATTTAAGGTTAGGATTATGACACATAAATATGGGTGTTGTCCAATGTATGCAGAGATACACATATCAATGATAACCATAATCATGTTGTGACTGGGTCCTGAATGGAAATGTTGGACTTCACTACGTATCCCATAAGGATGGGAATCAAGCCATACGTAGTTCTTGAACTAAAGTTTAACATCGTGTGGGAAAAAAGGATTGTAGATCTTAGTTTAGGGTTATAGAGCTTGGACCATTGTAAGAAATACACAGTGTGTGTTTTCATGGGGACTTTTCAGCCAGGGGACTGAAAGAGGAATTTGGGGTTAGGCCAAAAAGACTTGGGGATGGATTCGAGGGACTCTCAAATGTTCCTGCGTATCCCATAAGGATGGGAATCAAGCCCACATAGTTCTAGAACTACCCTCTGTACAGATTTGGTTTGTACATGTGATGGGTGAAAGGGGACCTTAGTGCAATGATGGTTTAACCCAAGATAAAAGGTTCAGGTATTGCAATGTATGCACATAGTCTTTGAAATGAAACATGATTGAAAATCAATGTAAATAATGATTCCATCTCAGGTGAGGGTATCAAAGAATATTGTAGTTTATTGTCATACTGGAAAAAAGTGTTGTATAGTTTAACGTTGTATAGAAAGGATGAAATTGAACCAATGTAAAGATATTGATTCTAGGGGAGGTTTCATGAGTCAATATCGTATGAGATGGAGGTGAACCGATGCGAAGAGATTTGTTTTGGGCTTGAACCTTAGGAGGTTGCCTACGTACTAATCCTGTAAGGAAAGAATCAAAGTCTGTGTAGTTCAATTAAAGAATTAATTAGTGATCAATTTGTCCTTGGGGACAACGACATAAAAAAATGTGTTGGGACTTACACATGGTTAGTAGCCCAGAGAGAGTGTTATGGTTGAAGTTTTCTCTAAGCTTGTGTGAGTCATACTTGGTGTGAGAAACAAGAGGTAGAAACAACCCTAACGATGCACAGTTTAATGTCATGTAGGACATATAAAGGGACTATGTAGTTTAAAGTCTTGCAGTTATTACTATTGGTGCATCACAGTTTAGTGTCATGTAGCAGGGACAAAATACAGTTTATTTTCATGTAGGATGTATTAAAGTAATTTCTATACATTTTAGCGTCATATAGTTAGGGTGATGGGGACAATACAGTTTAATGTCATGTTGGACAAAATAGGGACTGTGCAGTTTAATATCATGCAGTGAGGACAAAAGAATACACCATTCAATGTCATGTTGGACATATTAGGGACTTTTTTACAGTTTAACGTCATGTTGGACGAAAAAGGGATGATACAGTTTAGCGTTACATTGGACGTAAGTGCCAACAGTTTAAGGTCGTATGCATGGACTGTTGGTTATGCAGTTTAACGTCTTTCTGGATGTATGGAACTTCTATATAGTTTAACGTCATATAGCAAGGGCGATGAAGGGGGACACAGTTTAATTTCATGTTGGATGAAAGTGTGAATAGTTTAAGGTCATATGAATTGACCCTAGATGGTGCAGTTTAACGTCATGCTGGACGTAAGGGACATGAAAATAGTTTAAGGTCATATGCGTAGACCATGGATGGTTCAGTTTAACGTCATGCTGAACATAGGAGACTTCTATACAGTTTAGCGTCATGTATTTAGGATGTCATAGTTTAACGTCATGTGAGATGAAATTAATACAAATAGTTTAAGGTCATATGTATGGACCGTTTCTATATAGTTTAACGTCATATAGAAAGGAAGATGAAGGGGATAAACTTTAATGTCTTGTTATCTGGACATGATGAGTAGTTTTAATGTCATGCAGGACGGTGGTGCAGTTTAAGGTCATACTAGACCAATGATGATATATTTTGTGTTTATACAAAATAATTCTTCAAAAATATGGCATTGGTTGGAGTAGTTATGAGTTCTCCATCCATCGAGATTAATGAATAAGCTCCATTGGAGTAGACCCTATGTATTTAGTAAGGTCCTTCCCATTTTGGCTCAAGCTTGGGAGGTTTCTTCCCTGGTGTCATTGGAGTTCTGAGAACTAATACCAATTCTCCCTGAGTTAATGAACGAAGATGAATTTATTTGTTGAAAGCCTGTGCTATTCGATTCTGATAGACTTCCATGTGGTGCAAAGTGCACAATATTTTCTCATATAACCGTTCCAATTCATTCAATCACTTTTGAGATTGTTCATCTGTAGATGACTGGTCACAAATGGCTACTCTGAACGAGGGTAGTTGAACTTCAATGGGAAAGACGGCTTCCGTTATATATACCAGTGAATATGGAGTTGACCGTGTTGCAGTGCGAGTGGTAGTCTGATAAGCCCATAAAGCCTGAAAGAGTTAATCAGGCCATGATTTATTATCTTTATCCACCTTCTTTTACAGTATATTTGAAAGAGTCTTGTTGAAGGCTTCTATCTGGCCATTGGTTGCTGCATGATACTGAGATGAATGATTGGATTTGATGGTGTATTCTTGATAAAACTTCTTCACCTCAGATGAAAAGAAGTTGATGCCATTGTCCGTCAATATGGTATGAGGGACACCAAATCTGGTAATGATGTTAGGCTTGATGAATCTAACAATGCATTTAGAACCAACTTCCTTAAGATTTATTGCCTCTACCCATTTTGAAAAGAAATCAGTAGCAGTAAGATTATGCTTAAACTGCTTGGATGTAGTTGAAGGGTAAGGTCCCACCACATCTATTCCCCATGTGGAAAATGGCCATGAGTATTTAGCTGTATGAAGCAACTCTGGAGGTTGATGAATGAAATTGGCATGTACTTGGCATGAATGACACTTCTTTGGGAAATCGACACAATCTTGTATCATTGAAGGCCAAAATTACCCAAGCCTTCAAATCTAATCAGACAGCCTATGTCCAAACTGGTGGGCACCAAAGACTCCTGCATGCACTTCTTTAATGACAGACATTGTCTCTTCACCATCAATGCATCTGAAGAGAACTCCATCGAAACCACGCTTGTAGAGAATTTTCTCTAGGTGACCTGGACTATCATAAAGAGTAAAATTGACCACATGTCGCCAGATTTGTTTTTTCTCGGCTCTATCAGGTGGAAGTGTTCCATTTTCAAGGTATTCCCTGATATGTGACATCCATCCTATAGTATGACCATACGGTTCAGGAATTGGACTAATTTCATTAATTTCATCTGTTCTGATTCGAACATAAGGTGAAATTGCATGACAGTGGGCAGTTATGGTGGTTTTCTCGTCCCGATTTGGATCTACCAGAGCTGTGGCTATATTAGCTAGTGCATCAGCTTGATCATTTTGTGATCGCGGGACATAAGAAAATGTCAGTTCTAAAGGAAATTTCGCCATTAACTATCTGAAATAATCATACAAAGGGATTAGTTCATCTTTTCTGATGGCATAATATCCATTGACTTGTTTGATTACCAGGTCTGAATCAACTTTCACCTTTATGTGATTCACTTGTGCTTGAAGTGCCAATTCCAAGCCTACGATGAGAGCTTGGTATTCTGCTTAATTATTGGTACCACCTTCCCACAATAAGAAGGAATAAGGTAACACTGTCTTTTCTCGAGAAATGAGCACAATTCCTAAGCCAACTTTGCTGAATTTAGGATTTTCAATTTTCCTCCCTGTTGGACTTCTGGAAGCACCATCAAAATACATTTCCCATGCCTATGGTATTTCTTGAATATAGAATACTTCCTCATATCAGGGAGTTCAATATCTAAAGATATGTCTTCCACTAAAGGGTGTTCAGTAAGGAAATCAGCCAGAGCATGGCCCTTTATTGCCTTTTGAGACACATACTGAATGTCGAATTACTGCAAAATAACTGCCCACCTTGCCAGACGTCCTGTAAGCATTGGGAGACTAAGGATGAATTTGAGTGGGTTATTGTGAGATACCAATTGGACCTCATGATGTTGCAGGTAGTGTCTCAACTTCTGAACTATAAAGATTAATTCCAGGCAGCACTTCTCAATACATTAATACTAGGTTTCTGCTTCAAGCATAGTCCAACTATGGTAGTAGAGGCAGTTTTCATTCACAGCATCATTCTTCTGAGCAAGAAAGACACCCAATGATCACTCTAAGGTTGTCACGTAAATGATAAGTGTCCTTCCTTCAATAGGTAGCATAAGTACCGGTGGTCTCAAGAGGTATTTCTTGGTAATATCGAAAGCTTATTGACATTCTTCAGTCCACTGGTAAGTGACTCCCTACTTCATCAATTTGGTGAAGGGTAAACTTTTTCCTGCCAAATTGGCGATGAAACGCCGAATATAGTCGGAGTGTCCTTGAAGTCCTCTTAATTCATTCAAATTTCGAGGTGGTGACATACCAAGGATTTACTTTGTCTTCTCAGGATCGACTTCAATACCACGATGGAGTACAACAATGCCAAGAAATTTTCCTGAAGTTACCCCAAAAGCACATTTTAAGGGGTTCATCTTCAAATTATGTTGTCGAAGCTTGCAGAATATGACTTCCAAATCAGCCAAGTGATTAGAACTTTGTTTGGATTCACATATCATTCAACAAACTTCCCTAAAAAATGTTTGAAGATACGATTCATGGCACACTGATATGTTGAACCTGCATTCTTTAGGTCAAAGGGCATTACCCGGTAGCAAAACACACCCTGAGGGGCTCTGAAGGCTTTTGATTCCTCGTATTATTTGGCCATTCAGATTTTATTATATCTGGAATATCCATCCATGAAGTAAAGTGCTTCATAGCCAGCTGTTGCATCAATTAAAAGTTCTGTAATCGGAACTGGAAAATCATCCTTAGAACAATGCCGATTAAGATCTCTGAAATCAATGAAAACTCTTATTTTTCCATTCTTATTCTTTACAGGGACAATATTAGCCAACCACTTGGGATATTGAACTTCTCTGATGAAGTTATATTTGATAATATTATCCACTTCATCTTCAATTTTGGATGCATAAGTTGGGTGTGTTCTTCTCACAGCATGCTTAAAACCTTGATGTTCTTCTGGTAAACCCAAATGATGAGTAGGAACATCAGGATCAAGCCTTGGAATCTCTGTATAATTCCAAGAAAATATTTCTCGATTTTTCTTTAAAAATGAAATATACATCTCTTGTTCTTCAAGAGTAATGGCCACACTGATTAAAGTGGGGTGTGGATCTTCTTTTGTACCCAGATTTATATCTATGAGTTCATCCACGGTGGTAGAGATACCCTCTTCAAATGCTGGAGGAGCATCTCTGAGATCTTCCTCTTCCTATTTAACATGTGTTACTTCTTCCGTTTCTACTTGCATAGTAGATGATGAAGTATAATTTCCATGATTAAGAGAGATGTTAAAATTTGAACATCTTGAAGAAGAGGCTTCCATTTCTGACCCAATTGATGATGAAGGGTCTTCCTTGGGTAATAAAGAGGAGATGATGGATTGAGAATAGACATCATTGTTCACTTCTGACATCACTATCACTTCTTCTGGCCTGGTTGGTAAAGTATAGACTTGCTGGAATTCAGCAGATGAAATGAAGACATCTCCATTTGTGCTTTCATCATTGCCTGGTGGGTTACTAATTTCTCCCATGTTTTCTGGCTTGATTGCCGTAATTTACATTATGGATATTTCCATAAGAGTTTTTTGATTTGGGTCTACCCTATAAATTTGACTGATAGGAAACACATAATCTGTACCCACATGCGCAAATGGATTTACTGGAATCTTTTCCAAACCATATGGAGCATTAACTTTGGTAATCTCCCTAGTTGTGGATTTATCCTTTCCCTTCATGTGATAGAATTCCGCCTCAATGTATTGAGACTCACATGTCTTGAACGGGGCCTTATCACCATAAAATGTCCCAACTTGACCATCGAAACAATATTTGAGACATTTATGGTATGATGAAGGGATAGCCACGTGTTGATGTAGCTAGGGTCTTCCAAGAAAGATGTTGAAGGCTGAGTCTTGATCAAAAACCATGAAATCTGAATTGGATACAAGATCTCCAAACTGAGTTCTGAGTATAACTTCACCCAGTGGATCTTGTTCATTTTTATCGTATCCTTGTAACATCATGGTAGAAGGAGATAAATCAGATTCTGTGAGGCCCAATCGACGAAATGTACGAATGGGCATGAGGTTGACTCTTGAACCATTATCAATGAAAGATCTTTGGATGTCTATGCCATTGACCTTTCTAGATAAGTACAAAGGTCTAATATGTCCATGCATGACATCATCTTCCTCTTCATCAGTAAAAGATATTACCGCATGGAATTCTGTAGGATTATTCTCTATGTGATAGACTTCAGCTGCAACAATTTTAGTTTCAAACTCCTTAGGACTTGACAAAGCCTCAATGAGTGGTTCCCAAAGATCCTTTGATAAATTCAAAGAATTTAAAATTGATAACTTGGCTGGTACTTGGGCCAGGTGTTTCAATATATCATACTTTTGATCCAGAGGTCTGCGCTTCCCAATAGGAACATGTGGTTTAGTAGGTTCCTTGGAAGCAGATGCTTTGGAAGTTGATTCATCTTGTATCGGGATAGGAATTGGAAATATTCCTGGTTTTGGAAGATTAGACCGATTAGACCATTTACATGTTGAGAGGAAGAAGATGGAACCATCAACCGGTCTTCCAGAATAACTTTTCCAAGACTGAATTTTCTATTGGTAGAAGAATTTGTTGTTCTTGCGGAGCTCGCTGAAGGTCTCTACCACGAGTTTCTGCTGCGTACACAGTTCTAGCAGGGGTAGAATTGGAATAGTGGCTTCTGAAAGATCCACATCTTCCCCTATATTGTGAACCTCTAGAACTTCCTCTGATTCCTCTAATTGATATAGTGAATTTGGGCTCATTATAATCAAAACTGCAACTGGCATATGGATCTGTTAATTGAATCATATTAACAGAACTAAAAATCAACTCTTCATCCGATGAAGACTCTGCCTGACTAGCCAATTTAGGATGTGTCATTTTGTGGGGCGGTTCCTGTTGCATTGAAGTAGATGGCATGAAATCTTCCAGAGTCAAAGAAAACTTAGGCTTTGACACATACTCATATTCTTCTGATTGTTCCTGTTTCTTGGAATTGTGCCGTTTCTTTGAGGATTTTCCCTCTGATGAAGCGGGTTTTGCTGCGGCATTCATGGCAGAAGGAACAATTGGTTTCTTCAATTGTGTTCTCAAAATATCATGAGTTCAGTTGATCATATTTCTGACCATCCAATCATCATATTTTTGTGCATTTTTGCTTTTGACTTCTTGCCACCCACCTTCCTCCTCTGGAACTATAGCAGTAACGCATGCTACCTGAGCTAAAGAACCTTTCAGTTTGACTTGTCCTGAGTCGACCATCTTTTGTAGGAGGTCCTTGAAGACAAAACAATCCTAGATGGGATGCCCCAACATTTGAAGAAATGGGAAATAATTGGGATGGTCTTCATCTCCTTCCTTGTTTGGCCTCTTGGGCCTTGGCAATTGAACCAGATTATTTTCCAGATCTGAAATGAAATAACCAGGAACTTGTTCATTTCAGAAAGAGTAAAAATTTCTTTTAAAATTCTCAAATTTTTTCATCTTTGATCTTTTTGATTATCTTGATGAAACGGCCCTTATTTTTTGATGCTCAGTAGGTGGAACCCTTTGAGAAGATAAAGGTTTTGAAGTAGATGCAGGTACAGGTGCTTGATTAAGCATAACTGTAGCAGTCTCTACTTTACACATTCTCCTTCCTGGAGCTAATGGAATTACAAAAGATTTTGCCTTAGTCTGTATAATAGAATCTTCAATCTGTTGAACGATTGAAGTAAGGTCTCGAAACCCTCCTGTGTCTTTCACAGGGATCAGTGGTGTGCGCAACTCATCACGTAAATTTTCCACAAATATTGGCAACAATTCTTCCTAAGATAGTGCTACGCTTAGGGAATATGTTAATCCCTTCTAGCAATAAATGAAATATGAGACCCTTTCATTAACCCTTTTCTTAAAATTTGTAAGATCAAAAACTGTTGTCTTTGGTAAAGTTGATCGGAATTGAAGAAGAAATCGTTGACAGAGATATTCCCCTCCAGTAATTGACCGAGATTTCAAGCCTGTGTACCAGACAAAGGCTGGTCCTTGCAAGGTTCGCATGAAGCATCTGAGTTTCACTGCTTCTTGTTGTTCCGGAGTTCCCATCATAGGATCGCAACAAGACACGTAATGCATCAAATTCTTTTCAAGATCGCCTGATCCATTGAAAATAGGGAATACAGGGTTCCCAAAATTTGATGGGGGAGGGATTGCATCTACCCATTCAGGGTAAGCTTTCATTTCTAGTTGAACCTAAGTACGCTTTCCCTCCATAGCTTCCAACCGAGCAGTTAATGACTCAATAGTAGTTATTAAATTTTGAGAAACATCTGGTTGAGCTTGGACCTGAATTGGTGCACTGATTGGAGCTTGGATAGGTATGGCAGCTGGTACTATAACTGATGGCAGCACTGCCAATTGTTGTTGCACTTGACCTGTAGGATTAGACCTGTGAGGGTGTACTGATAAAGGAGGATATTCTTGATCCATCTCAGTAGCTGCAACAAACTCCCTTGACTGGCTATCCCCAGCACGTTTAGGAGGAAGACTAACCTGAAGTAGTTCTGCATTCATCCTCCTCAATTCCTTCATTTCTTCCTCCTATTGCACAAATCATTACTCTAGTGAGAGTGATTGTCCTTCCCCAGAGGAAGGATATGTAACGTGATTCTTCCCATTTCCCTTGTTTGATACATTTTGGAGAGGGGGAAGTGGGTTATTTGAAGGAACACCCAGATTTTGGGTAAACCTTTGATTTCGTGTATGCACACCTTCTTCATTTGTGTCTGTGCGTACAACTTCTTGAACACGAACCTCTTCATCTGATCCCTATGAGTGA
The DNA here is from genome assembly GCA_963277665.1 of Viscum album. NCBI lineage: Eukaryota > Viridiplantae > Streptophyta > Magnoliopsida > Santalales > Viscaceae > Viscum > Viscum album. The sequence continues at coordinate 1,762,685,008 of OY728135.1, forward strand.
GCCTCATCTGGTGGATCAGCAAAAATGGAATTGATGAAATTGATTGATGAATAATTCATTGCATCCCTTCCATCAGCATTTCTGTGATATTTTCTTCTGTCATGCACCTAACGATACATTGCCTTTTGTTGGTTTGATCCCTTAGGAACTTCTTGGTGAACCATAATTTGGATAGAATCTCATGATAATTTATCTCTTCGTTCCTCTTGAGGCTTCTTCCCCAATCGAGAAAAGAATGAATTTATTTGAGGAGGGGATTGATGATTTGAAAAAGTCCCCAGTCCGGTGGACTGGGGCTGTTCCTGCTATATTTTCTCAACTCCTCGAATCCTATTTGTTGATTCTGAGGGTTGGGTTAAAAGAGTACCCAGTCTGGTGAGCTGGGGTGACTCTTGACATGCTATGTCTGAGACTTTCTTAATGGCTCTCCTAATCTTGCGGACCTTGGTCCAGAAATTAGCTGGATGCATAAATCGACATCCACTTTTATCACATGGTTGAAAAGACCATTGGATGATTTCTGACACTTCTGTCACTTGATGATATGCTTGCTCCATACGAGAGGCATGTTCAAAAAAATTATTTGCTTGATGCAGGAGTAATTCAATAACTTGTTCTCTGTATTCTTGATTTTGAGAAGAACTAGTTGAGGCCTGTTCTTGGACAAGATTTTGATTCCAAACAAAACCTATTGACTATGGCCGGCCACGGGAAATAACATTGCATGAGACTATTTTCGGCGGACTTTGCTGACTGGAGAGCACCGTGAAATGCAGTGCTCCATGAACACCACATCCTATGAAATGAATACCATATGGGGAATTGGAAATTAACTAGTGCAATCTTCTTAGTGCGACAAGGCATGAATGCTGAAGGGCTCTCTGCTGCTTTTCAGCCTTCGGATATCGAGAGACCGATAGAGATTCCAAGTAAATTTGACGTTGTAAACCTTCTATTATCTTAACATTATTTTCATATTCATCATAAGATAATAATTTCTTTTTCAACTGATAAAGAGTTTTCCATATGTTGAGACGAATATCATGAATCCCATCTTCCATCAACATCTCTGGAATGTCATATTAAGAGTCATCCAAAGGCCAAAACATGACTGTCACTTCACCTTTCGCCTGTTGTTTTCTCATGTTCATCATTTCATCTTTATCATTCAATGAAGATTCTTCTACCTATTTTGACCAGAGCTGGTGATTCCTTCTTTCTTCATTGGATTCAATAGGATTGGTAGAGAAATCACTGATCAAACTACAAGATGCATGACTTAGGGGTGGTTCAGAGAATGACCTACACCCTGGGATATCTTCCGATTGAGAAAGTATTTCACCTACTAGAGATGAAGCATCAGACATGACTGGTTTCGAATTTTCATGTGCCTCAAGATAAGAGGGCTTTCTCAGAACTACATTGTCCACTGTATCATTTTCCGGGAAATGTGCATCACTACTGCGGAGAGGACTTTTGCAGTGAAATTCATCATCATGGGGAGGACCACCATGGTGGGTTACAGCAAAAGAAGATATTTGTTGCTCCTTGGTCTTCTGACCACACAGAGGGTTCCTGTGGCTCTCATATGAAGATAAAACTTCGAGATAGACCGAATTGTCATGAAGAAAGACTTCATGAGGAAGTGTCTATTAAAGACCTTTTGAATTAATGTTCACACTATTGGGAAATGAGGGAGTAGAATCTTGAATTCCAACAGATAACTGTCTGAAGGATTCAAGAACTCTAGCATTGAGCAAAGCCTTGTTACAGATTGGCTCTTGATTTCTTGACTGTGCTGGGTGGGTCTTCTTCTTAGACGTCTTCTTACTCACCTTGGAAACCACTTGTTGACGAAAGTGGATGCTTTGAGAAGGAGTATGTGCCTGATCAGGTGAGATGGTCAGGTTAGGCTGACAAACCCCACTCAAATCAGGTGTATGTTCCCGACTTGGTTGTCTATATGATATGGGGGAGTACGCCCCAAAACCCTCTTGGATAGAAACATATGTGTGTGTTTGTTCCGGAATGAACTGTTGATGTGTCACTCCACTGGTAGGGATAGATTTATGTGTCTTTCCCTGAGATGTTGCTGAAGCTATTTTATATCCTGACATGCATCCAAGATATGAGCAGGAATTTTCTTCTTCTCTTTCACCATTGACAGAATATGCTTGGTGACTTCAGCTGCTGGAATAGGGATATATGTCCATTACGTGCTTGTATTTGGTGTATGTACCAGCTCCTGTCCTCCTTTTCCTCTCAGTGAATCATGACAGTACTCAAGTGTAGGAGCAGAGAGTTGAGTCTGTCTCCTATTTTTCTCTGGAGCTTTCCGACTGACTTCTCTGAATGCTACCAAGAGAGACTGTTGGTAGGCTTGACCAGTACTAGTAGGTGTATGTTCCTGCTGATTTCACTTCACCGAAGATGGTTGAAGAGATCCATAATATGTAGTCAGACGAGCCTGCTGACTAGCTGATGACTTATTTACATGTGTATGTTCCTGCCTATAATACTCCGCCGGAATTGTCTAGCGGGATTGGTGTGATGCTGCAAGAAGAGTCTGCTGGATAGAGGAATTAAAACGGGCAGGTGTGTGTGCCCGCTCATTGCTTGCCACCAAGTTAGGTTGGTGGACTTCTCCAGAGATGGCAGAGACGAGAACCTACTCACAGTTGACCAGATTTCACCTCTACCGATTCATCTTGCCTGCTCAGGTTTGAGGAACCTAAGCCAAACGCCTGGAGTCGATACCCTCATCATGTTGAGGGTATACTTCAGCACGAGTCTGGCGGCGATTGTTGATGGGATCCCTCAATAATGACTAATGTATCCTTGAATTAAGGCCCTGAGGGACCTGCTCATTCACCTCCCCATAATAAGGGAGTGAATGGTGATTGTGTTCCGGGGATAACGACCCGAAACGGTTGGAGACGGTGGTTAGCACTGCCTTCTTCTTGATCACTAGTCATTGTTGTCCGGACGACCGATGTGAGTTGTTCACTTGGATGGCTTGACAGGCAGCCTCTAGAGTAGGAATGGTACCATGTTGATGATACTCCTTAACCAGTGCATTTGAGACCCAGCGTTGAAGATGCTGGGTAGGTGATATCATCCTCAGAGCGGACGATGATCCAGCAGGAGTAGAAGCAGTGGAATTCGCAGCAGCAGTATTCACAAGTGTGAACTTGAGAGCATCCATTTCTTAGAATGCAGAAAATCTCTGAAAAGAGTGCTTGTTTGATATAACAGACGTAATCAAGATAAATTCAGCCACTATAACTTTTGGATGAGCACATATGTCAATGATTGCTTTTTGTTGGCCCTATCATTGATTTTTAAATATGGGCCTAACAAATAAGTAAAACATCATTATAACTTGGTTAAGGATTCACGTCGGGTTCACCATTTTTTGTTTCCCTCTGGAATTGGGGATGATCTAATTGATTTAAGATTCAAACATTCCAAGCGGTTTCTAACGGGTTTGTTCGTAGAACCGGAAACATCCAATGATTCCATATCCATTTGAACCTACTTTCCAAAGGTAGGCGCTCATTAGTTGTGGACCGTTGAGGCTTAATAATTTTCATTGGTTGAGAGGATGGGAGGTCGGACTCATCACACCCTTTTTAGGGGAATTATTTTCTACTCCAGGACTCTCTTTATAGATTTAAGTTATCTTCATGAATCCTTATTAAATTACCAAGTATAAAATGAGTTTTCCTTTAGATCTGACAATCAATGATTGATATGTAGGAAATTTAGATAATTTTTATATGTATTTGAGGTTCTTCATTGATAGAGAATAATCTGTATTTGTTATAGATTCTTAGTTAACGGTATCCTTTGATACATAAAAGTCTCTTGGTCATTATGATGACCATACTATTTTTAAATCCACTCAGTGGGGCACTTGAATTTTATTGTTATTCAGAAGGACATGGATTATTTCAGAGATGGGATCGTACCCGTAGATGGGCTACCTACGTATCCTTTGTTTCAAAAAAGGAATCAGAACCCACATATTTCGAGTAAGGGAGTACGATTTTTATGATTTATGTCTCAAAGAAAGATGTCATAATTACTTTTACACTCTAAGCTCATGTGGGGCATGCTCGGTGTGAGAAACAAGAGGTATTGGTAAAAACCAGACAATTGTGCCATGAAAGATGCAATCATAAGAAATGATGTGGGTATATGTATGTTTGACTTCCCAAACAGATGAAGATTAAGATTTACTTCAGGGAAAAAAATCCAGGAATAGGGTCCATAAAGTTATATGTACTTTATGGAGATTTGGATACTCTAACTTGGGGATTACTCCTGAAAAGGAGGCCAAAATTAGGAGGGGAATTATGATTGGGTTTTACTCAGGAGAAGTAAGCCCAAATCAAAAGTAAATTAGGAATGGTTAAGATAAAATTAAGGGACGTGGGGCTTACTCCTAAGGAGGATGCCCATATTTGAGACTGGGGATTATTCCGGAAAAGGAGGCCCGTGTTAATGAGGACTTGGGACTTACTTCTAAGGAGGATGCCCAGATTTGAGAATTATGAATGGGGATTATTATTGAAAAGGAGGCCCAGGTTAATGAGGACTTGCGATTTACTCCTAAGGAGGATGCCCAAATTTGAGGATTATGACTGGGGCTTATTCCTGAAAAGGAGGCCCAGGTTAATGAGGACTTGGGAATTACTCCTAAAAAGGAGGCCCAGGTTAATAGAATTATGGTTGGGGCTTACTCCTAAGAAGGATGCCCATATTTGGGAATTTTAAGATTGGGGATAACTCCTAAGGAGGATGCCCAGATTAATGAAAATTATGACTGGGGCTTACTCCTAAAAAGGAGGCCTAGGTTAATGAGGACTTGGGACTTACTCCCAAGGAGGATGCCCAGATTTGTGAATTTTAAGATTGGGGCTTACTCTTAAGGAGGATTCCATGATTAATGAAAATTATGACTGGGGCTTACTCCTAAAAAGGAGGCCCAGGTTAAGGGGTTCTCTCATCTTAAAGGGTGACGTTGAATGAATGAAATCTCAATCTTTAGTGACATAAATATGTGTAAATCACTAGGTTTTGAGAGATATTCCACAGAATTCCTTTCAGATAAGGATTTTAATCAAGAAAACATTCCATAAATGGATTTGAAGAAGCTATTGAAGACTTAATATTGAATAGGATAGGTGGAATGGTATAAGTGGGGTTAAATGGGCAAGAAGGGCACCCAAAAAGGCAGGGGCACGCAAGTACTGGAAGGCGCGTAGGTACTGCGTGGGCGCGCAAGTCCTGGTCACGCAAGTCCTGGTCACGCAGGTATACCTGCGCGACACATGGTTACTTGCATGATTGTTCACTAGTAGGGTAACACTTGTTCGATCCTTGACCAAATCCTTTAGAATTATCCTGAGGTACTTAAAAAAGAGAGGCGCGCATGTTTTGGTGAAGAAGTAGGGCGGCGTGCAAGTATGTTCATTTCCCTTAAGGGTAAAACACCTTAGGCGCGCAAGTGTTAGTGAATTCTAACACTTAGACCTTACTGCTCTTATTTAGACCTTCCATTCTAGGTAAAGAATTACCCTAAAGTGTTCGGAAGACCTGAAAAAGAGACTTGGACGTTCAGAGATCTATATCTGAATTATGGAAAAATGTGTCTTGAAATGGGGGGCACACGGGGTCTATTTATAGGCTGAAGATGATCCTGGGCAGTTATCACTTCGGGCGTGCAAGTCACTTGCGTGACCATTAGGCAGCGCACAAGTATACTTGCGTGACAGTAAGGGAACTTGCGCGGCGCATGTGCATTCGATGCCTTGTTCATGCCTTTGTCGATTTTTGATGTTTTATTCAAAGGCTGAATCAATTTGTGCTAAGTCATTTTCCTTTCCATTCTTTTAGACAATGTGATGAAAAGGAGTGTAAACAATGTTGTATGAAATTCATGTATGACTATGAATTTTATTATTAATATAAATCAGGAAAGGAAAATGTTGTTTTTGATGAACTGATCAAGAAGTCATGTAGTTATGTCATGTAAGAATATGGATATTTTTGGAGAGTTTTAGATTATCTATACATGATGTATCTTGATATGAAAGAGGATGAAGTCAGAGGATTCTATTTTCAGATGAAAGTTCATACATCTTTTGTGTAGTAGGTGGAGGAGTCATAACAGTGGTATTAGTAATTATATGTGTAGAGAAACCAATTTTTCATTGGTGATTCCCCTGGTAGTTGTTCTAAGGGTAAAAACACCAATTTTTTATCCATTTGAGTCTTTCCATTCCTTTTGTGATGTGATAGGTGGTTCTCCATGAGTTTCACATCTCACCCTTAGTGATATATCTTGGAATTAAAAATATGTATCATGTTTTTGAGAGGTTAGTTATAGTATCCCTAGTTTAAGTGATCAGTTATAGTGTTTTTTATGATGTTTAGCCTACTAAAAGGTAAAATTTGAACAACATGTTCCGGGTTGGGAGCAAAATCCATTACATGTTCCTTAGTATAAGTGGGAGGACATTTTGATGGAATTAATTACCATTTTACCTTAATATTAGGGATTATATGATGATATATGGCTGATATGGGACCATTTTATGAAATTGAATCACTTATTAGAATCCAAGGAGTTGATTTCATGGGTGGTTTTTCCATGGTAGTATATAGAGGATGTGTTGAGACTCTATAGAGTCCCAAGGATGATCATATTTGATCATGATCTTCATTTAACCTCTAGTAAATCGGTATGTATCTATCATACATTTGTCTCTTAGTTGTGCCTTATTATTAATTTACACACATAGATGGATATTCAGATAGAGAGTACTATCCAGACTTTTGAAAACATGTTGCATGCTTATGTCCTGAATTTTTAGGTTCATGGATGAGGCACCTATCTGTAGTCTAATTTTTATAAAATAATATTTTTAACTCCCCCACTGGTATAGAACTATTTTCGAATTTTTATGGATGACCTTTTAATTCTCCATTATGCTGGTCTGGTTTAAAGATTCTGAGCTTCTAAAGATGGAACTAGTATATAGAATGATATGGATGTTTTAGGTGATTTGCGAGAGGAAAAATGGAAGTATAGGCTCATTCAATGTACTATGAATGCTATGGGAGGAGACCTATGTAGTTCTAAATCATAGATAATGTGTTACTAAAGGTGACTCGTCATCATGGGAAGTGATATTCTTTGCATGGGTGTAAGATATATACCTAGTTTGTTAGGCATTTTGAGGTGTTGGATCATGTTGATTTCATGGAATATCGATATAACTTCCCCAATAGATGATCTAAATACATTCTCAAGTGTAATATCTTATTTTTTTTATCTTTATAATGACTCTTTTGTCATATATTGGGTAAATATTGACGTTTATAATGATGAGACCATCAATGAGAAGCCTCTAGAGATCTAGGACTGCCATGATAAGTTTTCATTATTCCCTTAGTTTGTGACTTTTATAGAAATTTTAGTGAAAATAAGATCACATAAGAACGTGATTCAAAAATATACACTCATTTTCTAAAGTTGAAAGATGTTTATCTATTCTTTTGTATCAATATTTTGTGGATATTGTCATTTATCTAGCTTATGATATGGTTTTTTCTTCTCTTATGCTTTATTTTTGGTATTTCTCATGTTTGAGAGGTATCTCCCTAAAGAAAGTGGTTGATATTTAGTTTTTGGTGTCTTATAGTTTTGTGACTTTTTTCTTGTAAGTGAAAAAACGATCATAGTTTAAGTATTGGTATTTTTGTATTTTATAAATATTTTAATTATGATTTTATGATTAATTGAATAATTTAAAATGGAATTGTATTTTCATGAAATGTAATCATAAATTGTTATTTTATTTTATTATGGTTATAAGATAATTTTATGGAACCTTGATTAATTTTTCAAGGTTTTATAAAATTATTTATAGTTTTAATGTTGTTTTTTTTAATAAATTATGATTTTATTTTAAAATGAAATTAATCAAATTTATAAAATTATTTTTGAAAAATGGAGTTCATTTTTTTATTCTAAATGTCAAAAACAGTTCGGGGAATTTTTTTTGATTTTTCTAAAATACTTGAATTTTTATGAATAGTAAAATACGATAATTCACAATAAATGCTAAAACATGAATTTATGCATCAATCTTGAGTCATGGATGATGTAAATGGCCATTAGTTTGAGCTAAAATTCACTTATTACTATTTTTGGTCACAAGAATCAAACACCATTGCTTGTCTGGAGAAAAATAATTAAATAATGAATTAAATATTCAAAATTTACTCCACCCATCCACTATAAAAACCACTCGCACTCCCATCTTCTCTTCACTCCTCTCAATCCGTGTGCCTTGCCTAAGTTCTACCCAAATAACTCCCCAAGATCCTCCCCCATTTCCAACATCCCTTGGGCTCCAAAAAAGACCAAATACTCTCCCCTCAATAGGATCTCAAAAGAGATAAACTCAAGAGGTAAATTCCTCCTTCCAATTATTTTATTATCTTTTAGGTTATTTTATTTTCTTATTTCTTTACTCACCTTCCATCACCCGAATGGTATGATAACACCAGTAAAATACATGTACTATAATTATATTAGGATAATAAGATATTTTATCATAATCTCTCCATACCCCTCCTTTTATTCTATAAATTAAAATACCATACGAGATATGTTGATTTATCATATTCAAGGAAGATGGGTTTTCAATTTTTTTTTACCATCATCTAGACTGGACATGATATCATTTTAATGGTTGAAACATGTCATAATATATGTATTTTAACTTATTTAATGTTATGTAATCCTTATAAATTCATGATGTAAAAAAATAATACAAAACAAGTTATTTGTGAGAAAAATCACCACATTAATATAAGAGTTTATCATTAATGTTTAATATAATGATTCACCTTAACTATAAGTAATAAAATTAAATTTACTACCATGTAAACTTATTTATTTTCATTAAATTCATATAAGTTCATTTCTGGACAACCACTTTCACCATACATGTTTATCCATTCATGTATATAAGTAAACCGAACATGAAACAAATGGACCCAAAAAATGAAATTGAACTTGATAACCAATCGAAAATATTTGGAATGAACTCAAAAACTTTATAATAAATAATTTATATGTAAAATAGTTACTTTAATTATTAATTAATTAACCTAATTTTATTATTCATGTCATTAATGTCAAGGGGAGAATTCCATCAGACATAATGAAAGGGATCCTCTCTATTTCACTTTTATTCAAGAATTTCCTCTATGTTAAGACCTTTTACGTATAATTCCTAATGATGAGGTATAATTTTTCACCTTCCCCATACTTACAACATGATTTATAAAATATTATAAATCCCTTTATCTCTCATTAAGACCTCCTAAGTACACCTAATACAATGTCGATATTCTGTAAGGGATTCTACCCGAACCGCCTTTACTCCTTTAGGTTTCTCTATATTTATTTTTACCCAAATATAGTTGTCTTTAACATTTATTTAAAACTTATAAATAATATTTACATTCTCCAAAGTCATGTTACATGATCCATAACTCCTTCTCTTTTGGGGATATACATACTTTTCAGTGATTCCCTCCTTGATATTTCCCAATAAGCAAACACGTTTTAAGAGAACTACCCAAATTTTTAGCCAATATCAAGTGCACTCTACCATTTGTTTAAAGCCAAATTTTTTGTTATAAACTCAGTTTTTTTATTATGAAAAACATCTTGTTTCACTTATGGTTTTATATATAAGTTTATTCCCTTCTCGATTTTAAATTCTCTTTAGTATTTTCCTTAAAACTGCACTAAAATGTTTTAATTCTAAGAATTTCATAACTATTCTTACATGTTGTCACATCTGTTTTACATCACATACCATGTTATAGGCCTATTTTACCTTGTTAATTTCCATGTATGTTTTAATTACTTTCTCTCATGGACACTTTTAGGATGCACCCATTCATTATGCTTTATGATATGATTGTGCTACCCATATCTCTATATGATTTCCCTTAGGTTTATGTATGATTTATTATGTATTGTTATTTATGTGGAAATCATATTCCTGAATATGTTAAGATGGTTTTCCTAGATATCACTCCAATGAATAGGGTAAAGTTTATTCTCATGAGAGGTTATGTGAAACGGTCTTGGCAGTTATCCTTGACTTCGTGCTACCATGTAAAAATGTCTTAGTGGTTAACATTGACTTGTGCTCCTCTATGTGAAACGAGCCCGGACTCATGATAAATTCATGACTTATGTTTCTTCCAAAATACTATAAATTCATGTTTATATGATCCCATGTTTATATGTTATGATTCTATATGCCATTTTATATCATTATGCCATGATCTCTAACACTTGTTCTCAAGCCTTACTCTTATGTTTTATCCTTTACTGGGATTTTAGCTCATCCCTTTGTTCATGTGATCCCAAGGGTACCCTATGAAGATGTGAGGTCTCAAAGTAAGTTAGGATCTATATAGAAATATAAAATTAAGAGGTGTTTTTTAGTCCCATGGTTTATGGTTTTTGTACCTAGTCATCGGAGGCACTAGACTTCACTATCCTTATCATATACTATGATGTTTAATTATGCTTAAAATCATACAATTATATATGTAAAAGGATAGGGTATCTATAGTTTCTATCACAGGATGGTCTAGTTATTTTTTGAGATTAGGAATATAGCACATTATTAACAACCTTAAGGATGAGACTATGTATAAGAAAACATCCCTAAATTTTTTCAAGTATATAGTAAGTGGTTTATCATGAAAATAAATCTCTACCATGATAAAAATAGGTAGAGGAAGATCTAGAACATATGTATCTAGGGGTAAAACCCCAAAACATCACTTTGAGGTAGAATCAAATGGGAATTGGTGCACAAAAATGGGTCTTTATGTACTCTTGGTTTGACACTCATGGGGGATATGCTTTAGTAAATTCATGAGATTAATAAAAACCATTACTAAGGGAATAAAAAAATCCAATAAGAACATAATTTGAGAAATAGATCAAGGATAACCTAGATTTAAACCTATGGAATCACAAGTTAGGATATAATTCTCATTTACATGTTTATCCTTTTATGTACAAGTTTCCTTTTTATAATCAATAGCTAAGTATTCAAGCCCTCTAATTGCATGTTATTTTTCCTAGTTAATGGTGGTAAATAGAAGAACACATGTCAGAAATATATGTGATAGGTAATGTGAATATTTCCCTAATTTTATTCCTGATATGATGGGAACGGGTTCTCAAAACATCATGACGGTACTTGCTCAGCTAGCTAAAGTTATTAATAATAACTTCAATCATGTGGAACACCCTCATCCAACAAGGAAAGAGTAATTTTCCATTGAATCCTTCATTCATCAAAGGCCTCCCATGTTTACTAGATCTTCCAATCCCAACCTTGAAGAACAGCAGATTAACTCCATTGAGAAGATATTTTATACCCTCTAGTGCTCAGAAGATGTGAAATTCATACTGGCGGTCTAACGTTTTGATAGGGAAGCTGATCAGTGGTGGACACTAATCAAGAATATGAATCCCCAGGAGGAAATTGATACCATGGAATGGGAGGAATTAATGATAATGTTTTCAATAAAAATTTTCCCTGAACACTCTATCCCAAGATGGAAAGAGAGTTCATCAGACTCAAGCATAAGAATGATGAGTCCATCGGGGTGTATGAAGAAAACTTCACAAGGCATACAACGTATGCCTCTAGAATTTTCATGAACACTGAAAGCATGGTGGATAAATTCTTTAGAGGACTAAAACATTTCCTATAAAAATCATTGGTGATTTGAAACTTTGACAGTTATGAAGAGATTTTCTATTATTCCCTCAAGGTAAAAATGAAAATTAGAGACTCTCAAAGGTATCGTGGGTCCAGTGATAAGAATAGGAAAATAGATTCTAATGTGTGTTCCCAAAAAATAAATTCCATGGTGGAAAGAATCTTGATAACCCCACATGTAAAAATTGTGGGAATAAAAATCATAGGAACTGTCTAAAAGGAACCATGAATTTCATCAAATGTGGAATGTTGGGACATGTGGATAAAAACTGCCAATGGGAAATGAAGAATCTCGCTAATGTGGAAGAAGAAAGGAAGGTTCAGATCAACACTCAACCTATAGTGTAGTGTTATAACTATAATAATCATGGTCATTATGCGAACAATTTCCCTAAGACAAGGTTTTTCAGAGGAAATCAACATGAAACTTCAAGGAAACAAAGAAGTACTTATTCTATCACTACTGTTGTGGTGGAGTCGGACAATGATGTGGTGACAAGTACACTAGTTATTCATTCAAGAATAGTGAACATTCTATTTTATTTTGATTCTATACATTATTTCATATCTTGAAAGTTATGTAGAACTATTCAAACACCACCTAAAAAAAATGGAGGATAAGTTATTTGTGAGAATAGAGAATGCGGAAATAATTGCAGCCATGGTTTATAAATCTTCTCTGGTTAACATTTGTGGACTGAACCTCCCAAAAAAAACTCATCACACTGCCTTTAGTTGAGTTTGAAGCTATCATGGGAATGGATTACCTATCTTTATACAAATCCAACATCAACTGTTGGGAAAGGGATATGACTCTTCATATCTTAAAGCATCCACCAATTCTTTACAAGTGTATGGAGGAAGTTAAATCCCCTTTAGAATCAGTGTCTCAAGTGTGGATATTAATTCCTTATGAGCAAACATGTCTAGCTCAAATGATTGAGACAAAGGATAGATTCATGATTTAATACATGACCATTGTGAGGGATTACACTAATGTATTTCCTAAAGAAGCTCTTATTCTTCCTCCTGACCAAGTGGTTGAGTTATCAATTGAACTTATTCCAGCATCTCTGCCTATATCAAATACACCTTATAGAATTTCCATCATGGAGCTGGAGGAGCTGAAGAAGTAGTTACAAGAGAATCTGGAGAATATTTTTATATGGCCAAGTGATTCACCATGGGGTGATCTAGTCCTCTTCATCATGAAGAAGGATAGATCAATGTGCTGCTTCATTAATTATTGTGATCTGAATAAAATCACGATAAAGAACAAGTATTCCCTTGCACAGATAGATGAATTTTTTTATCAGCTTCTAGGGGCAAGTTATTTCTCTAAGGTGGGCCTTCGGTTAGGGCACACCAATTAAAGGTGATGATGGAATATATTAACAAGAATGACTTTAGAACAAGGTTTGGACAATATGAGTTGATAATGATTCCCTTTGGACTCAATAATTCTCTAGAAATTTTCATGGATTTACTGAATAGAGTCTTTATAGATTACCTCGACAGATTTGTGGTAGTCTTTATTGATTATATTCTGATATACTCTAAGAGCAAGGAGGAACATGAGGAGTATTTGAATACTATGTTAATGACTTTGATAAGGGATACACAATATGCCAAATTCATTAAATGTGAGTTCTTGATGGAGGAAGTATCATTCTTGGGGCATGTTATCACTAACAAAGGGATATTTGTGGACCCTTCTAAGACAAAGGTGATTGAATAGTGGATTAGGCCAACATCTATAATGGAGATCTACAACTTTCTGGGTATAGAAGAGTATTAACGATGATTTGTGAGGAACTATTCAAAATATTCAAACTCAGTGACCAAGATGAAATGGAAGGGATTAAAATTTGTCTAGACTTAGTAATGTGAAGACTGATTTAAGGAGTTGAAAAATAGACTAATCACTACTCCATTACTCTCACTCCCAATAAGTGTTGAACTATTTGTGGTGTATAGTGATGCTTCAAAGATGGGATTAGGATATGTGATGATACAAAATGATAAATTTATAGCATACGCCTCAAGGCATCTGAAGCTTCATGATAAAAACTATCCCATGCATGATTTGGAGTTGGCAGCTATGATATTTGCATTAAATATCTGGCGGCATTATCAATATGGGGATAAGTGTGAGATATATACTGATCATAAGAGTCTCAAATATATATTGACACAAAAAGAGCTTAGTATGAAACCGTGAAGATGGATATAGCTCATCAATGATTATGAATACTCATTCCACTACCATATCGGTAAGGAAAATAAGGTGGTGGATGCTCTAAGTAGAAAGGATCATGCATATTTATCAACGATGAGAATTGAAAAGGATCGGATCTTCTTAGATTTGAAGAGGATGGATATGAGAATAAATAAGGGAGGAAAATCATCAATAATTTCTCATACGATTGCTCAACTATCCATCATGGAGAAAATAAAGGATGCTCAAGGAAAAGATGTGGAAATTTTGAATAGGGTGGAAGCTATCAGAAATGGAAAATACTCAAAGTTCATGATTTATGAGGAAGGAGTTGCAAGATTTGGATAACGATTATGTGTACTATCCAATCCAGATATAAATAAGGTGTTTCTTAATGACACAAAATGCTCACCCTTCTCTATCAACCTAGGGAGCACAAAAATGTATTGAGATCTCTGAGAGAAATGTTGGTGTGATAATATGAAGAAGGAGATTGTTGAGTATACCTCAATGTTCTTTGTATGTCAACAAGTGAAGGCTAAAAAACAGAAGTCTAAGGGGATGATTCAACCACTACCCATACCAAAATGGAATTGGGAGAACATCACCATAGACTTTGTCACTAGAATTATAAGGATATCTAGAAGGGAAAATGATATATGGGTCATTGTGGATCGTCTTACAAATACAACTCACTTTATCGAGATTCGAGAGGGATTATCATTGGATCAACTTTAACAGATATATATCAAAGAGGTGGTAAGGATTCATGGTGTACCACTATCTATTGTATCATATTGAGATCTGAGATTCACCTTGGAGTTCTGGAAAATTCTATAATATGATCTAAGCACTGAATTGAACTTTAGTATGGCCTATCATCCTCAAACTGATGGCCAATATGAGAAAACTATTCAGACACTATAAGATATGTTGAGATCATGTTCTATGGACTTCAAGGGTGGATGGTACCAATATATTCTAATGGTTGAATTATCCTACAACAAAATCTTCCACTCAAGCATCTGAATTTCACCACATGAATCCCTTTATGGGAAAAGTTTTAGAACACTTGGGTGTTGGGATGAAGTCGGTGACTGTAAGCTATTAGGACCTGAAATGGTTGAAGAAATAGTGGAGAAGATGAAAACCATTCAATAGAATATTAAAGAAGCCCATGGTCAACAAAAGTGGTATGCATACACTCGTCAACGAGACCTTGACTTCAAAGTTGGATATATGGTATTTCTACGCATATCTCAATGGAATAAGGTTATGAGATTTGGGAAGAAAGGAAAGCTAAGTCCCAAGTACATAGGCCCCTTCAAGATTCTTTCTCATGTTGAGGTTGTGTCATATCGACTGGAACTTCCACCTGCCATGTCCAAAGTACACGATGCCTTTCATGTGTCCCTCCTAAGGAAGTACATAGGAGACCCTTTACACATACTCTATTCATGGGTGGTACAGTTGAATAATGATCTTTCTTGTGAGGAGCAGCCAGTAAAGATCTTGGATCGTAGAGGTAAATTTCTACGTAAGAAGACTACTCACCTGGTCAATGTACTGTGGTGGAACCATATGTATGAAGAGGAAACATGGGAATTAGATGATTTAATGAAGGAAAAGTATATGCACCTATTTATGTCTTATAATGTAAAAAAATTGAGGGAGAAATTTCAGATGGGGGAATAATGTAATGACCCAATGTTTTTTCAATGGAAAATACCTTCTTATAATTATGTCATATAATCACATGAAATCACAACAAAATGAACTACTAAGTACAATGTGTCCTTTAAAAATAATATTTTCACTTGAGTGTTTTGAATTTTGAAAATCTGACATACACGGTTGTGTTCAGTAAGGTGTTTAGAGTCTAATAGAATCAATATAGTTTTTGATGAATAGTAACATACCCTATTGAATAGTAACATACCTTATTAATAATAATGAATATTAATGGATAGTTAGTAGTATAAAAAAATACAAACTTCTCCCATGAATGTAAAAATACAAATTAGACATCTTATAAGTGAAAAAAATGATCATAGTATAAGTATTGGTAATTTTGTATGTCATAAATATTTTAATCACAATTTTATGATTAATTTAATAATTTAAAATGGAAATTTGTTTTCAAAAAATGTAATCATAAATTTTTATTTTATTTTATTATTCTTATAGGATAATTTTATGGGACCTTAATTACATTTTCATGATGTTATAAAATGATTTATAGTTTTAATGTTCTTTTTTTCAAATAAATTAAAATTTTATTTAAAAATTAAATTAATAATATTTAACAAAATATTTATGAAAAATGGATTTAATTTTTTAATTCTAAAAGTTGAAAAATGGTTAGGGTGAATTGTTTGTATTTTTCTAAAATACATGAATTTTTTATAAATAGTAAAAAATGATAATTCACAATAAATGCTAAAACATGAATTTCTACATCATGAATGAGTCATGAATGATGTAAATGGCCAATTGTTCTAACTTAAATACACTTATTAATGTTATTTTCACAATAATCAAGCAATATTTCTTTTCTTGAGAAATATAATTATTTAATGAATTAAATATTCAAAACTCACTTCTCTCCTCCACTATAAAAACCACCAACACTCCCCTCTTCTATTCACTCCTATAAATCCTTATTCCTTGCCAATGTTATATTCAAATAACTCCCCAAGATCATCCCCCACTTCCAAAATCCCTTAGTCTACTCAAAAGACCAAATTCTCCCCCCTTAAGAGTCTCTCAAATGAGATAAACTCAAGAGGTAAATTCCACTTTCTGATTCTTTTATCTTATTTCACGTTTTTTTCTTTACTTGTTTCTTTCCTCACCTAACATGTCCCAAATGGTATGATACCTCAAGTAAAAAACATGTACGGTAATTATATTATTATAATGGGATAGTTTATCATAATCTCTCTCTCCACCTCCTTTTATTCTATAAATGAAAATATCATTTGAGATGTGTTGATTTACCACATTCAAAGACAACAAGATTTGAATTTTATTTACCATCTTCCATATTGGTTATGAAACCATTATAATGGTTGAAAAATATCATAATATATGTATTTTATATTATGTACTTTTCTTTAATACTTATAAATTCATGTTGTGAAATAATAATACAAAACAAGTTAATTGTAATAAAAATCGCCACATTAATCCAATAGTTTATCATTAATGTTTTATATAATGATTCAAATTCACTCAAAGTAATAAAATTAAATTTACAACCATTTAATCTTTTAGATGTTCAATAATATCATATAACTTCAATTCTGTAAAACCACTCTCACCATCCATATTTATCTGTTCATGTGTATAAGTAAACTAAACATGAAACAAAGGGACCCGAACAATGAAATTGTACATCAAAATCACTAAAAAGGTTATGAATGATCTCAAAAAGGTTATACTAAATCATTTACATGTAAAATAGTTTCTATAATTATTAATTAATGACCCTAATTTGATTAATCAGTTCATTAATATCAAGGTTACAACACTATCGTACTTAAGGTGAGGGATCCTCTCTATCTCACTTTTATTTAAGAATCTCTTATATGTTATTCCCTTTTACGTATATTTCTCAATCATGGGGTATGATTTTTCACCTTCCCCATAAATATCTAACGATTTATAAAAGATGATAAATCCCTTTCTCTCTCATTTATACATCCTAAGTACACCCAATACCGTGCCAATATTCCTTAAGGGACTCTACCCAAACCGCCTTTATTCCTTTGGGTTGCTCTATATTTCTTTTTAACCAAATGAAGATATCATTATTTTTTATTTAAAACTTCTGAATAATATTTATATTCTCAAAAATCATGTTTTAAGATTCATCCCTCATTCACTTTCGGGGATATACATGCTTGGAAGTGATTCTCTGCTCGATACTTCCCAATAAGAATACTCGTTTTAAGGGAACTTCCCAAATTTTTACCCAATTTCAAATGAACTCTTCCATTTTTTTAAATAATAATTTGTTGTTATGAAATTAATTATTTTATTATTAAAAACATCCTTTTTCACTTCTGGTTTTATATAAGGTATTATTCCCTTTTCATTTTTAAATTCTATTTTGTATTTTCCTTAAAGTAGCACTAATATGTTTAAATGCTACGAATTTCCTAAATACTCTACTTAAAGGTTGTGACTTCTATTGTACATCACTTACCATTATATATTCCTATTTTACCTTGTTAAGTTACATGTATGTTTTAATTCTATTCTCTCATGGACACTTTTATGATACACCCATTCATTATGATTTATGACATGAATGTGATACCCATTTCTCTCTATGGGTTCCCTTATGATTATGTTTGATTGATTATGTGTGATTATTTATGTGGCAAGAATATTCATTAATATTTTAATATGGGTGTGCCCATATAGATCTCCAATGCATTGGGTAAAGTTTAGTCTCATGAGACGTTTTGTACAACGGTCTTAGCGGTTAGCCTTAACTCGTGCTAACATGTGCAACGGTCTTGGTGGTTAACCTTGACCTGTTATCCTCTATGTGAAATGAGCCTTGAATAATTATAAAGCCATGATTTATGTTTCTTCCACAATACTATGAATTCATGTTTATATGATCCCATGTTTATAGGTTATGATTTTATACACCATTTTATATCATTATGCCATGATCTCTAACCCTTATGCTACATCCTTATTCTAATGTTTAATCCCTTACTGAGATTTTAGCTCATCCATTTTTTCATGTGATCCGTTGGGTACCCTATGTAGATGTAAGGGCTCAAAGGAAGTTAGTATCTCTTTATGAAGATTAAATAAACAAGTTTTTTTAGTCCCATATTTAAAGTTTTATTTACCTAGTCTTCAAAGACACTAGACTTAAAGATCCTTGGATTGTACTTTGATGTTTAATTATGATTAAAATCATGTAATTATATGTGTAAAAATATGGGGTCACTATAGAAACTGTCTATTTTGGGTTTTTATTGAGCATGGTTTTATGGTGGTTTTCACATTCTAGGTTCCCACTAGTATTCCTTCGGCATGGTGATTTTTCTTCTAGTAGAGGTTAAACCATAATCATCTATTCTTATGTAAATAATGTTGAACTTATTAATAAATTTTGAGGATTCATTACTTATCTTATTATTTTATTGTGATGTAATTCACCTTAAATGTATTAAACCAAATTAACTAATGAACCTTGGTTTATGGTTATAGAGATTGCATGTGTTTCCATCATGATAAATGTTTTCCTCTTGTTTTACTAGATATTGTTTTGTATATGTTTATTCTCTAGTTAGAAGGTTTTTTTATTATTTGATTTAGTATTATTTTATGATAAAAGTGGTTAAAGAATGAAAATTCGGTAATGTTAAGTGGAAAATGAATTAAAAATGGAATGTTTTAATGAAACTGTTTATTATAATTTTATTGAAATCAAAGTAATTCTTGATGCATTTTGAATAGAATCATCCATTCATATATTGGTGAAATTTTATAAAGAAAATAAATCTGGTATGTTTGATGATCAGATAATAAAGTTAAATTTTTAAATTGAAACATACTTCTTGATGGTTTTTTTAAACTGGGAGTTATTCTAAGAATTATGTTTAAATAATTCCAAGATTTTAATAGTTGATGTTATTATCCCAAACAGGTTAAATACCTTGAGAGGGGGGTGAATCATGGTATGAAAGATTAAAAAACATCCCTTTGGATGTTGTGTCATTGTTAAAAAAACGATTTTCTCTCACCATCCCATAGAAAATAATAATAAAAAATTAAAAAAATAACAAGATACATACATTTTTTATTTGTTCAACCTCCTTGGGATACATCCATGGAGCATAAAAAGTCATTATTTTGATGTACCAAATATACTAAATCATACTGATATGAATTTTTTTTATTGAACTCACAACCCATCCTAGTTTACAACCATTCATAATTTAAAATCTTACTTCTCTCCCTCCCTCTCTCTACTGAAATGAATGCACTTCTACTCTAGTAAAAAAGTATGATGATTAGTTCCTTGATGATTCAAAACTAGGTATATATTTATGATCCTATTTCATTATATATATGGAAACCACCATTTCATAAGACATTCCCTCTTAAATTTTTTAACCCCTGCACAAGAACCATTTGCAAAACCTATTCACAATAACCTATTCAACTTACATGGATCATGTGATTTTAATGCTGGAACCTATTCAGTTTACACGTATTTCATGACTTTAGTGAAAGTCCCATTTTTTTGGATCACCTGACTCTTGTGGGTATGTCTATTCATGAAAACACCATGTTCATAAATCCATTTAACTTATATGAAATAACGTGTTATCATTCACTTTTCAAAAAACTCCTTATGTGTTCCTTCTTTCACAACTTATGCAATCGTGTTACTCTTTTCGCTTCATGTGAAACACTTACCTAACACTAATTTCAAAAACTCCTTCAATTCATGTGAAACCTCTTCTCCAAACATTGATTTATAAAAAACATGACATGAACCCCTCCTAGCAATGATACCCCTCCTGGACTAATAATTAATGAAGAGACAAAATGGCCCCCAGGTCCTACATCAAGTAGGCCCCAAGTTAGAAAAAAGAAATAAGGGTATTAAAACCACACAATTAGAGGGAATTTCAATATAATAATATCGATTTATGAGATAAGACCAAGAAAAACTAATAAAATATAGTATATAATATAAAAAAACCCAAAACTATCCCACAATTCATTAAAAATGACAAATGTTATAATAAAAGTCACCAAAATACCAAAAAACGAATTTCTTTAGGAGTGGGTCAACTATATCTCCATCCCAAGCTAGTACTTTCCAGCTTGGTCCCCAAAGACATCAAGGAAACTTGAAAATAGTTAATATACATAGGGTGATCATACAAGTATACTCAGTAGGATCATACCCAAGGTCTCAAGTGCATATCTGAAAATATAATACATATGTTCCAGTGAAAAAACAGTAGAACCGACTAGTACCTAAATAAGTAAACTAAAAAATCCTAACCTCATCGTGGCTCTCTCACTATATCATGCATCAAATTTAATAATATAAGATGATGACTAAAAAATTTAAACCTGTTATAACTTCCACACTAATTTTATTTTCTCACACCCCAACATAGAATACTCTATTCTCCCTTCCCTTCCATACATATTATATCGCAACACATCCCACAAAAACACACCTAGTCCATCTCTGATGTGGTTCGGGATGTATCCCTACCTTCCCCACCCTTGCAAGGTCTATCATCTAGTCCTATCATCAGGAATTTTCATGACACAGCTCACCCAAAGACACATAGGCCATCACATCACATCTCTTAACATAACCAATGCAGTAAAGTATCATAAACATGAAGTAAATCATCCTTCTGGCCTCCTCCTACAACACATGACCTCCCCCACATATCTCGTCACATCACAGACTCACTACAACACGAATTTCCTAAAATAACTAAGTTCATCACATCATATCTCAACCAAAAACACATGGGTCAACACTATTGGGTAATCACAAACACAAAAACATAACATCAATACTAACAAAAGAATGGAGAAGAGGGAGTAGTAATCCATCCATATCACCACTATACTAGATATTAGAAGAAACACCTGAAACCCAAAACCCCTAAGCAATGGTATGGTTATCCAAATCTGGTGGGATGTGTATAAAAATTAAATAAATATATAGATAGCACACAAAATCCAACATATGGGTTCACAATAATTGCACAAAACATACTCCACCACATCACCACATCCCCACACAACAGTTATCATTACTACTTCCACTACTAAATATAATAAACTACACAACCACCACAAAATCCACACAATTAATATTTTTATTATAAGTTTCACCATTTTCAAGATTTAATGAGTTTCCACAAAATCCCCTTTTCAATACATCCATTTCACATTTACATAGCCCATTCATTTAATTCAATTCATTTATTCCATTTGACATACATAAATTTCTACCCATTTTTATTCATTTACCAAACCATGATATTTCATTTAAACCTTAAAAAATTATTCTATAGCTACCCAGAAAACAGACACAACCACACCACTCAAAATCTCACCCATCACATAACAACCATCACTATAGTTTCACAACAACCAAGTCATCCTACCATAATAAACACAAATCACAATTTCTACACATCAAAACAACATCGAACACCACAACCACATTACAAAACTTCCCACATCGCATCCCATTCCATCAAAACACACCACACATCATATCCCCAACTATTACACAACTCAACCGAACACCTCCACAATCACATAACAACCCACATAACACTAGCCATTGAAACAAGCACAACCACACACAATAGAAACACATCCCATCTTACACATTTTATTGAAGGGATTATACCATTTTACTTTATTTATAATGGTTATTAAATGAAAACCATATTTCTATAGGCTAAAAAAATCTAAATCCATATTTTTGTTCTTTAACCTTTTATTCAGGGTGAGATCAAACAAAAACAATAGACAGGGTCTCACAAAATATCATCTAAAACACAAAAAAATGTATCCCAATAGACATGATTTTAAGTATTGGAAGTAAGATTTCATAATATCATCAATAGTACCATCAAATCATTAAAGTCATGTGTTTTCTCCCCATCTACCAAAATTTCATATTTTCCAATTAATTATATTTTTTAAGATTGCCCTTGCTATCAACGTAATGGAGGGAAAACATGAAATCACAACATGTAACATATTAATAGGGAGGTAAAATGGATCATATACCTCAAAGAAGCTTTATAATTCCACCATGAACCACAAGGTGTAGAAAAAATAAACTAAAAACTTCTAATTCACTAAGATACCATAGATCACACTAAACCTAACCAAGGGTTAATCAAAACATGTCCTAAACTCACCTAGAACAAAATAAGAACCACTGTAGTGAATCACTAAAATAATAATGAGAGAAAATATAAATAAAAGGTACGGAAAACTTACCATCGATCACTAATGAATGACCACTAGAAACCAAGAATCAACGGGAGGTAATATGGGATAGAAGATCTACCAAAATCGCCAAGGTTTCACCTAGAAATGAGAGGAAACCAAACTTGAATGGTATAAATAATCCAATTAAAATATATAAATAGAGAGGAATATTTCAAATTCACATCATGAATTTCATATTCTGGTGTGAATTCCAAAGGGCCTATGGATTACAATATGTGAACTAGATTCAAGACATGAATTTTTCAAATCTTCAGTTTCCATCAGAAATCATGTCACCTCGACGTAAATAAACTCATGTCAAGAATTCCAATTTCCTGATGTGAATCAATTTCACATATTATACCTTCCATATATAACAAATTATGAACATGTTATCCTCACATGTTTTAGATCACCAAATCAAAATGTGAATCCCACTTTCACATTTTGAACCTTCCTTTTTGTACTTTTGTAACTCTAACTCCTATGAACCCTCCTCTAGCCTCCTATGAACACCTCGAACTGCCCAGACTGGAAAAGAAAAGGTTTGGGATGGTAGGTATAACTAAATTATATACATATTGAATCAATCTCATTCTAGAGAATCAAAACCAAACCTAAAATAAAAGGGAAGGGTTTGAAAACCTTCTTGTAGGATACCTCTCAAGGATCTCATTAAACCTCAAACACCACTACTATCCAAACCTTCCAAACAAAAATGTTCACAAGGAATCTCACACAACCACATTACTGTCCTTAACTGTGCATAATTCCACATCACTTGGAACCATCCTAAATCCACCCATTTACACATATCCATATGCATAATCAAATAAACCTCCATGATTCCCAAGATAAAAACTACCACATATAACAAACACCACTACCTCGATCACACAAATAAATGGTTTCCATCTTTCCCGTCAAGATATTTTCTTCTTTGGGTGGTAGTGAATTACCCGTATGGTTTTAAACATGTCACAGTATAACATGTAATGATTAGTAATCAAGTCTTCCCTTATTAATATGTTATAATATTTATTACACATCACATCATCAAAAAAATAGGTGATCTCAAAAAACAACATCCAAATGTCACATCAACAAGAAAAACAAAAAATGGAAAAGATCAAAACCATTCTAGGTATTGGGAACACATCTGCATCTCTCACTCCCAGGTAATCTCCTCCAGGACACCATTCTTATACAATACACTGACTAAGGGAATAGTTCATCCACAAATCACCTTATCTTGATTATCATGGATCTCTACTAGTCACACTATGGATGTCTCATCATCCTTGATATATAACTCTCCCCAGTCAATGCTATGGGATTAATTATGAAGATACCAATGAATTTTGGACACATGGGAGATTTAATGGATCCTATATATCCATAGTGGTTGTACCAACCAATATAAAACCTCTCCAACTTTCCCTAACACCACAAAGGGCCCAACAAACCTAGGATAAATATTTCTCCCCTACTTAACCTTTGTTGGCCCAGTCAAGGGGAGACTCTAAAAAACACATGGTATCTATCCTCAAACATTACAGGCCTCCACCTATAATCTTAATATTACTTATGAGGGTCTCATGACACCCTCATCATTTCACAGACCAACTATATATTATTGGATGTTCTCTGCACCACACCTATACCAATAATTATTGGCTCTCAAAACTCAATTCCACACAAAATAGAATAACACATCCAATCATACAATAACTCAAATGGAACCATTATAATGTATGAGTGATTAATGTTTTTACAAAAAAATGTGGTAAAAAGAGGGTTCCTCACCCATGAACCACCAAAGTCTAGGATGTATGCATGCAACATATCCTCCAGTATCTAGATAGTCTATTTCATCGGCCAACAATTCTGAGGGTAGAAATTTGTGCTAAAGAAAAAATAAGATCCAAATGAATGATACAATAAAATCTAGATCAATGTGTTAAAATAAGGATCCTAATCACATAGGATGGTCCTTGGTACCCTGTGGATCCTAATGACATCATTTATATAATTCCTCACCAATACATCCATGACACTTGATTCATTGATCACCAAAAAATAAGACAACTTCATCATTTTTCCCTCTATCACCCAAAATACATTAAAAAAACCCTAAATTCGAGGTAACTATATGATGAAATAAATCAACATTTCCTCTAAATACCCCTTGGTAATTTTCAAGGACTGCAACAAACCTCTAAGAACCAAGTTCTCCACTTTCACCAGCTAAAAAATGAGACACCTCACTGTGAACATTGCCACTAACCATTTCATCCCCATACACAAAAGTTGTCTCCTTACACCATGATATATCTTGTTCACACAAGGATTCACTACATTTTTAATAAAAAAACTTCCCCTGAAATAACACTTGGTTTTGACCATCCACTGACCAACCCACTAAAGTATCACCTTGGCCAATATGGTCTTGAATCACCTCTACCTATAAGTATCCCCACTAAGAATCCTTTTCCTTTTATATCAAGGGGTAATACAATATGAACTTATAAAGAAAATCATGTCCAATTATCTTTCCAATTTCGTGATTCATCACTGCAAGCTCTTTCATACCTTTCTAAACATATAAAACCTCTTGAGCCACAACTCATTAGGGATTATGACTCAACACATCAATGAAAACATTCCACTCTTCCATAGTGTAAGAGATCTCAGAATTTTAATCCTGAAGAAACTACTTCAACCACTAATTTCATGGTTTCAAATATTATTGATAAAATACATATTTTAGGCTCTTATGGTTTTAAAAAACCATAATTTTCCCCATGATTTTGTAAATCCACCACAATATTAGCAAAAACACAATGGTTTCTGTCTCTAGGTCATGGAGGGACATTAACACTCATGAGTACATATATTCCTATACCCATAAGGAAGCACCTCCCTCTACTGAATCAATACACATCCCAATCCAAAATAGGATATACCATAAAAAACATTAAACACCACACCCTCCTTAGAAAACTAAAGAACTAGAGCACTAACCAACCTATATTTTAGGTAACTGAATGATTCTTGGAACTAATCATTCCACACAAATTCCTAGTCCTTCCTGGTCTTTCCTCATCAATGATATTAGTGGGGATGCAACCTGAGAGAAATCTTGAAAAAAAAACACTAATAATATCATGTTATAACAAGGAAAATATGAACCTCTTCCACATTCTTAAGTTCTTCCCAAGAAGTAACTATCTCAACCTTTGACAGGTCTATGGACACACCCAACTGAGATGCCACATGTATAAAGAAATGAACCTCTTATATCTAGTACTTCCAATTGGGTAGCATTCAATAGAGCTAGTAGCATCGAAGGACCTTTAAGATATCTTATAGATTCTCATCTTTCTCCTCCACTAATATTTATTATATAAACATATCATTAATTAACCTGACAATGAATTAGAATAGGAACTCATGTAATATAGAGATTGTGATCCCCATGAACATGAATAGTGAATTCATGAAACCAAAAAATATGACCACATTCTCGAAGTGCCCATACATACACATGAAGTAATTATTTGAGATATCCACATCTTTCACCTTCATATGGTGAAATATAGTTCAAAATTTTACCTTTGAAAACCAATTGGCCCTTATCAACTGGACAAACTAATCATTGATACTTGGAATAGGGTAATGGTTCTTTAATGTTACATGATTAAACCTCTTAAAGTCCATGAACAACCTCATACTAATATTTGTTTACTTGTAAAAAAACAATGGAGCACCCCAAAGAGAAACATTGGGTCATATGAAACCCATCTATATCAGATCATCCATCTATAACATCAAATCATATAGGTATTTATGAATCATTAGATCGGGATCCATCAAAATCATAGATACCCTGATCTACAATTATATCCCAAAATTGAAATCGCATCGCAAGGGTATCTCCAAAAACTAATCCTGGAAAACATTTGAGAACTCCTCCATATCCCTAGGAACATCATCCACCTAATATTCCACCAACAACTCCACCTATTAGGAAACAACAACCTCCACATTCTCGTCACCCATATGATGACTTCTTTCACCAATAAATGCCACTCATTAGCCCTTAACATCATAAAACCAAACTATTAGTTATAAATAGATGATGATTGCACAAAAATAACACATAAAATATATTTCAATGATAACATTGTATGGTTTTATCTGCAAAAGAAGAATTCTCCAAATTATTGGTGCTACCCCATCAATAGTCTACATCCCAATAACACATCAAAAAAATCATGCTAACCACCATCCATAATTAATAGCTATAATGGCCCAGACCACTCTGGTCCACTACTTTTTGAAA
Organism: Viscum album; assembly: GCA_963277665.1. Classification (NCBI taxonomy): domain Eukaryota; kingdom Viridiplantae; phylum Streptophyta; class Magnoliopsida; order Santalales; family Viscaceae; genus Viscum; species Viscum album. The sequence goes on from OY728135.1 coordinate 1,762,712,441, forward strand.
ATTGCGGTGTTAGAGGTGATCTGGGAGGTCAAGGTAACTTATCCCTAACGCTTTGCCAAGATCTTCCTTTTTGATGAACTATTTCAACGGTAGACAGTTGTGAACTGTGACATCATGTTACGTCTTTAGGTACTTTTGATGTTTCTAACTACCCATGTTTTGGAGTAGTGACTTGGGGGTGATTTTGGGTGAATCTTTAAGGAAAACTAAAGGGCAGTAGCATTCGCACAGGCTGCGCACGGTTTGTCTAAACCATGCGGTCATACCGTGCGTAGATAATGTTGGAGGTAGTGGATAATGCACGATTAGCGCATGGTTTGTCTAACCATGTAGTGACCACACAGTTTGTCTAACCATGTGAGAAAACCATACGAGCACTTAAATTAGATCCTAAAATTTTGGATCTCAACAGTTTTTCCTCTAACTTGCTCATTTAAGCTCCTAAGTGACCATAACTTGGGATTACTCTCCCTTGAAGGTAGGAGAACCTCTCCCAAGAATTTTGGAGGCGATCTGAAGGCTTTTCTTAGAGAATCGTAGCTGGTTTCTTGAGGTATGTGATCGTTCTTCTTCATTGTTCTTCGTTCTTGATCGGTTTCTTAGATCCACTTGGATCTAATTCCCCTCTTCTCTCATTTTCTTAGACCTACATCCGTTGTGGGTATATCTAAGTGTGTTAATGCCAAATATGATGAGATTTGGTCTTGGTTGTGTTATGAGAACATAACTAAGGAGGATTTGTGGAGAATCAACCTGGCTTTCTCGTGCTTTCTTCATTTTTTGGGGTTTTCGTCATAAACCATTGAGGTAGGGGAATCATTGATTCTCTTTCTTTTATGTGAAACTATATTATTAGAATGATTAATCCCACTGGATGAAAATGGAATTGACATAATAAATATTTTGAACTGGATAAAGAATTTGTTATCGATTGTATGTTATTGCCTCTTGTTTTTATAGATAGTGTGATATCTATGCTTGCTTTTCTTAGCAATTTGTTCCTGATGGAAATCGGTAAAGAACGTAAACCGGGATTAATTGATAATTGTTTGGATAAAGATAAAGAGGCATGAAAATGAATCTGGTTCTTGTTGTAATTTTATGTTAATCAAATTGGCGTAGTAAGCGTGTTTAATATTTTGTGATAGCTTACTGGTTAGGTTTCCCAATGTTGGAACCAACGAGTTATAAATCTGTTAATTCAAGATGGACTAAAGATTTTTATTGTTTGATAATTCCTTGATGGGTTATGAGTTACCCTCTTGTTTGTTAATGAGCCATAGTCCATTTTTTATTTTAGTGGTTTTTTCTGCTTCTTGTGTTGAGACGTGACCTTGGAGGGGTGTTGTGATATGTGGGGTCATAGAGGCCTTTTGGTTGTGGCAGCAGATTATGCCTAGAGTGGTGAGATGCATCGGTTTATGCTCTTGATATAGGTGGAAATGACTGGATGGGTAGTACACCTACTCACCGTGTTGAGACCCCTTGTGTTTAGTAGAATAGAATGCTTTTCTAGAATACCTGGGAATATGGGAAAGTAATTTTATAATAAATATTTTAATAAATGATGCTAACCCATGGGGTTGGAGTTCTCTTTAACATAATGAGGAGGATGTAATTTTTGAAGGAATAGTTGGCTTTGGGTGTGGTGATAACGGAATTTAATGTGGAATTGTTCCCGGTTAATTAATATTTAAATAATTAATTAACATAAAGTGGAACTGATAAAAATGGAATGAAGTAATCTAATAAATCTTTTTAAATGGTTGTGTGCTTATATGATACCTAGTATTAGAAGTAGCAGCTTGAAGTCTGAGAGACGTTAGCTGCAGTTGAGTCTAAGACTAGGTTATTCCAATAGTGTGGTTGTGAGATATAATATATTTTGTACTTTTTTTGTTTCTATACGCTACTCCACCCTGTTGGTAAGGGAAACTGAAACCCCCAGGATTCTGAGCCCTGGGGGGGGTGGTGTTTTCCCCAACATTTCGGTGGGAGTATGAATGGATGACTACCCCCATTGGCCCCGCTCTCTTCTCTTGGTAGTTACTTGTGCTGGTAGGCATAGCGGTTAGTTTTCCCCATATATGTGTGTAGAGGGCTGTAATGGCTTGTGGTTATTCACACACATATATTCTAGATATTGTATCTTATGGACTACTATAGGTGTAATGTGTATAGGTTGTGATGGCTTGAGGATCCTTACTTGCTGTATGGGCTGTAATGGCTTGAGTTATAATATCGGACGTATGAAACACGTTATGCGAGCTGTGGTGGCTCCTGGAAACTACCTGGTTACTTTTGGTTGTGAGGATGATGTGGTGCTTCAACCAAGTGTCTGCGGGCAAGCCTTTGTGTTGCACGAGGTGCATATTGTGGTGCTTCGCACAAGTGTCTGTGGGCAAGCCTTTTTGGAGAGAGATGCTCATGACATGCGACATTGGGGCAAAGCGGAAAACCAGTGGGGAAGTAGTAGCGGGGTACCCTTGATATTATTTACTATATGCTATATTCTTGTATGCGTTACTTGGTGAGAGTAGCCATTGTGAGGTTGGGAACTTAGTATACCTGTTTAGGTGATGAGTTAATTTCACTTGTTGTTCACTGTGCTTTAGTATGTTTTCTTTACCTTTGCACGAGAGGCTTCGGGGGGATCCTACTGAGTATACTGTTATACTCACCCTATGTATATATAAACTGTTTTCTAGGTCACTTGGAGTAGGTTGGAGATCAGGCTGGTTACTACTATCTTGTGGTTGGAGGTGCTGTTCGGGCTTGTGGTTGCTGCAGTTTTTCTTTCTTTTGGGTACTTGCTGTTTTTTTTCCTCCAGTTTTAGTTCTTTTGCATGAAATTTCATATGTGTTCTTGGGTTTTCTTTTATATTCCAGTTCTGAGTTGGAGTTGGTTTGTGTCTGTCTTATCTCTCTCTTCTACATTTATTCTCTTAGAGGTTAAGTCCTCCCATTTGTGTGTTTACTATACCCTCGGCGCTAGTCTCCAACCTAGGTCCTACTGGAGGAGGGACTCGGGGGTCATTATTTCACTTCTCACATTGCCGGAACATGAGGGGTACACTTTGTGGGGAGGGGTCATGAAAGAGTGGTATCAGAGGTCTGGTTGAGGGAGAGGATGAAGTTTGGAGTTAGGCACACGTGAGGTTGCATGGGTTGGTAGGGAAACAGTGTCATTCATGTTTAGAAAGTGAGGTAAAAACTGGAGACCGGATGATACATAGGCATTTATGGCCCCCTATGATCTGATGTACATACCATTAAGTTTACAATGGCTACTAAACAAGGTGATACTAGTTGCAGGGTAGAGTCCTAGGAAAGGTTCATGCATCATTCTTCTTGGTTCCTGTGTTTGAATGGGTAGACCTTGGGATAGGTTAACCTAAAATGAATAAAAGAAAATAAAAAATTATTTATTTTTGAGTCTTCCATATTCCAGGTTTAGGAGCTCTAATGGTTTTTTATTTTACAGGTATGGCTCCAGGTCAACATCCTCGTCAGGATTGCACAGAAAATGTTCAGCAGGCTGTTCCAGTAGGTCGTCGTAGGGTAGAGGTTGATGATGATGACACTTAGGGGAAAACACTCCAAGAGTTTCAGCACTAGAGTCTACAGAAGTACGAGGGATCCATTTCATATGCAGTCACGGAAGACTGGTTGGAGGAGGTCGAGGTTGGTTTCCGTTTAATCTGTGCTTGGAAAGATCACTGGGTGTCCTTAGCTGTGACGACGCTAAGTGGAGTAGCAAGGAAGTTGTGGTTCTTGTACTTCAGGGATCGTGAGGAGTCAGCGATCTCATGGGAGGAGTTCCGAGACAAGTTTAGAGTCAAGTTCCTTTCTTCGAATGCAAAGGCGTCCAGTCTCGAGGAGCTTCTTACCCTTCGAAAGGGGAGCTCTATTGTTCGAGAGTTTGGAATCTATTTCTGGAACCTATTACGATGTGCTTCGGAACTGTTACCAGATGAGGAGGCCAGGGCGGGGTATTTAGAGGAGGCTTTGCATCCAAAGATCCAACACCAGGTCACCCCATTTATGCTGAAGTCATATCTTGAGGTGTTGGTGAGGGAATAGGTTGTTGAGAGGACTTTGGGCAGGACCGGATCATCACAAGAAGAAAATCGTCATGATTACTCACAAAGCAGAGCTGCGGTCCGGGGTTCCCAGGTTTCAGAATAGAAGAGTTTTCATTCAGCCGGGGGTAGGCCCCAGCCCTTCACATTTCGTTTCTCCGGAGGAAACAACTCTCAATCTTATGCTAAGGGATCGAGCGCTTGTTTTTCTTGTGGTGGTCATGGCCATCAGCAGCGGGAGTGCCCAGACTTTTAGAGAGGTCATCGTGCACCAGGCACTACACTCCATATTCCTCTGTTGAGGTAGTTCTAGCCGAGGCAGCACTAGCCATTTTCACCAGCTTTAGACCAGCAGAGGGAGGATGGGGAAGGAAAAGGATAGCCCCATGACACCCCCGTCCTCAGAGAATAGAGCGCAGCCATGGTGGTGGCCATCATCAGGGCCAGAGAGGCTGTAGAGGAGGTCATGGTCAGCTTTATGCTCTAGCATTTCTAGCTCTAGGAGAGCCAGATGTCGTTCGAGGTACCCTTTTCTTCTTTTCTAGCTTGGTGTATGCCTTGTTTGATTTAGGAGCAACACACTCTTTCATATCACCTACCCTTGTCCATGCTTTGGGACTTGAGGTAGAGAGGCTTCCAGTTCCCTTGGCGTTGACTACGCCAGTTGGAGGTCAAGCTGACTTGTTTGAAGTATGTAGAGACTGTGAGCTAGTGTTGGGGCAACAAAACTCTTGGGGATATTTCCTATGTTTACGAATACAACAATATGATGTCATCCTCGGCATGGATTGGTTGTATTCGGTGCATGATAGTGTGGATTTCTTCAGGAAGAAGTTCAGTTTCCTTGGTGTGGATGGAGAGAAATAGGTGTTTTTTGGGGAGAGAGATCCTTGGATGGGTCATAGGCACGTTCTTTCCTTATCATCCATGTTGGCTGAGATGATGCTTAGTTCTTCAGAGGATTAGCAGTTGGAATTTCCTTGGGTCATAGAAGAGTACCCCGATATCATTCTAGAAGAGGTTGTAGCATTACCCCCTCGATGAGAGATCGAGTTTGGGATCAAACTCTATCCAAGTACATCTCATATCTCTATGTCTCCATATAGGATGGCCCCTTCTGAGTTATGAGAGCTACATATACAGCTTGATGGTCTATTACAGTGCGGTTTTGTTCAACCAAGTGTGTCACTTTGGGGTGCACCAGTTTGGTTCATGAAGAAGGCTGAGGGTAGTTTGCGGTTGTGTGTCGATTATCGTTGCTTAAACCAAGTGACAGTAAATAATCGCTATCATCTTCCACAGATTGATGATTTATTTGATCAACTAAATGGTGCAATTTGGTTCTCAATGATCTACTTGAGGTCAGGATATCATCAGATGCGTGTGAATGATGAGGATATCCTGAAGACTTCTTTCCATTGTCGTCATGGGCATTATGAGTTTGTTGTAATGCAATTTGGCATGAAGAATGCTCCAGCTGTATTCATGGGATTGATGAATGTTGTGCTCTGAGAGTTCCTGGACAAGTTCATTGTAGTTTTTATCAATAAAATCCTTGTGTACTCCATGTCTGAAGAGGAACATGCAGAGCATCTACAAGCCGTTTTGGGAGTCCTTCGTCATCATCAGTTGTTTGGGAAGTTTTATAATTGTAATTTTTGGACTCGAGAAGTCTGTTTCTTGGGGCATGTGGTGTCCCAATAGGGAGTAGCTATGGATCCATCGAAGATAGAAGTAGTTTTGTCTTGGGAAGTACCCAAGATAGTTTCAGAGGTGCGAAGTATCCTTGGACATGCAGGATACTATAGGAGGTTCATAGGAAATTTATCACAAGTTGCGACTCCTCAAACTTCTTTGACTAAAAAGGATCAGGAATTCATATGGACTGATCAGTGCCAGGAAGCTTTTGAGTATCTATAAGAGAAGTTAGTAACTACTCCAGTCCTTTGTCTTCCAGCTGAGGGAGTTCAGTTTGATGTTTTCTGTGATGCTTCACATATAAGGCCCCAGCCTTAAACCTTACTTAATCTTGATTTATGACAAGATTACACGTTGAGGATCTTTTCAGGTTTAGAGTTTTAGAGAATTAGATCATGAAACTTGCATTACATTCCACATTTAAACAAAGTGGTTACATAAAAGACAGTATTCATTCTTCCCATCAACAGAAACATATTTAAAATAAAACCTGGATTCTTTCTTGACACATCCTTGACACTATCATCACATCATGTACATTTCCCTTGACCTGTGAAAAACATTTCAAAAACTTGGGATGAGCATAAAAAGCTTAGTAAGGGTTATAAAAATATGGAAAGGAAACATGAGTTCATATATACATAAGAATGAAATCATACTTTACCCATAAAACATAGGCACTTTAACATACCTCATCAAATAATGAATAAATCATAGAAGTCATAAGACATAAAAGTAACTTGAGGCATTCATAACATTCTTACGTAGGGAGTAACCCTCTTGGTTACGTTTGGAATACCCATCACAGTATATTCCCTAAATCTCTTCGGATAAACCTTAACGTTTCACTCCTTCGCAATACCCAATGCATTGGAGAGCTATATCGGGCTCACCCACCCTTAGTTTATCATGGAACCACCCGTCTCCATAATAATTCCCAAGAACCTCCACATAATAGTATCACATAAAACATGCATAAAGGACACATAACATTTCCACCTTTCAATCACAAGATATCAATACCACACATTGATATAAAAACATTATGAAAACCATTTTCAATACCAAAATAAAAGAAAAGTAAAAAATGGTATTTATTTTTCTTTTAAAAAAAAGGTATGGCTTGTAGAGGAAGTTGAAACTCAAATAATGGTCACGGTGGCAGAGAAGTCGTTGTCGCCGCATACGTATGACAAAAACATTCCCTTTTGTCATTTAGTAAACTCTTTTTAAAAAAAATATTTCTTTTGAATAAACATTAAAGTCATAGGGGTTTATACACCGTATAAAAGAAGGTTGTGTATAAAACAAAATATGTCACAATGAAAGGAGATTGAGACGAAGTCCCATACCTCGGGTGCGACTTGAATCGGTCATTCTTTAATCTCCTGAATAATAAAATTGAGTTAATTTATACTTGTTTAAGAACCTTTTTCAAGTTCATTATTCCTTTTATATCACTTATTTCCATGTCATGAACACTATGTAATTATTTAAGTTAATAACGGTTGTTTTAACGATCATTGGTACTTGAGTCAAAAATAAACCCTTTATAATTACAAGTTGTTCATGTATAAATTATTTCCAGAATGGTATTCATGATGTAGATATCATATATATCATATATATCCAGTACATTCATGCATTTATAATATTATATAACATTTATAGGTAAGAAATGAAATGCACCGTTCATGGAGACGGTAAGCCGTACGTACGCATGAACGCTACTTCCATTTCCATTTCGTATTTTATGAAATGGAATCATAATGATATATAGGTATATTATAATTCTAGTGTAATATCATATATAATATCATAACATTTCCACCTTTAAATCACAAGATATCAATACAAAATATTGATATAAAAACATTATGAAAACCATTTTCAATACCAAAATAAAAGAAAAGTAAAACATGATATTTATTTTTCTTTTAAAAAGAAGGTATGGCTTGTAGAGGAAGCCGAAACCCAAATAACGGTCACGGTGGCGGAGAAGTCATTATCGCCGCATAGATACGACAAAAACATTCCCTTTTGTCATTTAGTAAACGCTTTGTATAAAAAAAGATCCCTTTTTGGATAAACGTAAAAGTCAAAGGGGTTTATACACCGTATAAAAGAAGGTTGTGTATAAAACAAAATATGCCTCAATGAATGGATATTGAGACGAAGTCCCTTACAAAGATGGTATCCTTGGTTTAAGGATTAATCAATTACATAATTATGTGTGACAAATGAATACAACAAATATAAGTGGATATTAAGTGTAAAATAATCAATGGTCATTCACACATATTCAAAGGATGACATATTCAATAAATACATGTTGAACCCAAAGAAATCGAAATTGGGTTAAGAAGTTCCCTTGACAGCCTAACGACGTCACATCAAAATGAGTTGATGAGAGATTAAAAAAAAGGTATCTCATCACTTGGACATAAAATTTACATCAATAAGGATATATGAGAACATATCCCAATATAACAATATGTAAATTAAAAGACCCAACAAAATAAGTCTTTTAAAAAAGAGGAGGGTGAAAGGTTCCCTTACCGACTTGGGTATCTTTCAAAACATACACCCCATGAAAGAAGGACTATAAATCATTGATGTAAATACTCATAAACGAAAGTATGTTACACAAAGAGTAGAATAATGGGTAGTACATACAACACTCAAAGGAAATTGTGGCAAATGTAGCATAAATCTCACGGGAATAAAAGTGAGATGAAAAATCCCTTACGAAAATTTGGCAGCCTAACGGCACCACATAAAACATCCAAAAATGGATTGATGAGATCAAATAGGGTATCTCACCACATTACAATAAAATGTAAAGAAAGAGGAATATAAAATAACATCCACCATCATAAAAAAGAGGATCTTAAAATAAGTGACATAAAGTAGAGTACCTAAAGAGAAAGAGAGAGGTTAGATCTCTTATGAAAATTCGGCAGCCTAACAGCGCCACTCAAAACTTCCAAAATGGATTGATGAGATCAAATAGGGTATCTCACCACATTAAAATAAAATGTACAGAAATAGTAATATAAAATAACATCCCCCATCATAACAAAGAGGAGCTTAAAAGAAGTGACATAAAGTAGAGTACTTAAAGAGAAAGAGAGAGGTTAGATCTCTTACGAAAATTCGGCAGCCTAACGGCGCCACTCAAAACATCCAAAATGGATTGATGAGATAAAATAGGGTTCCTCACCACATTAAAATACAATTTAAAGCAATAGTAATATAAAATAACATCCCCCATCATAACAAATAGGAGCTTAAAAGAAGTGACATAAAGGAGAGTACTTAAAGAGAAAGAGAGAGGTTAGATCTCTTACGAAAATTCGGCAGCCTAACGGTGCCACTCAAAAATTCCAAAATGGATTGATGATATAAAATAGGGTATCTCACCACATTAAAATACAATGTACAGAAAGATTAATATAAAATAACATCCCCCATAAAAACAAATAGGAGCTTAAAACAAGTGACATAAAGGAGAGTACTTAAAGAGAAAGAGAGAGGTTAGATCTCTTACGAAAATTCGGCAGCCTAACGGCGCCACTCAAAAATTCCAAAATGGATTGATGAGAGAGAATAGAGTCTCTCATCATATGAACATAAAAATTACAGTAAGAGTAATATAAAAGAACATCCCAATAACAAGAAACATGATCTTAGAAGGAATGACATAAAAGAGTGTACTTAAAAAGAAAGAGAGGAGTAGGATCCCTTACCTCAAGTCCAACTTGTCTTGTTCGTTTCTTTATATTCCTGAATAATAAAATTTTCTCAATTAATAATTGCCTAAGTACCTCCATTAGATATTATTATTCAGTTCATATAATGTTATAATAATTATTTAGTAATGTTAGTTCATATCAGACGTTTTTGCCGATGTTTTGTACATAAGTCAAAAACGAACTTGTTTGAAAAAAGATTGCCCATGTATTTATAAGTAAATAATTTCCAGAATAGTATTAATGATTAAAATATCATATATATCCAGTAAATATTCATTTAATACTATTCCATATCATTTGGAGATAAAAAACGAAAAGCACCGTTCATGGAGACGGTAGGCCGTACGTACGCATGAACGCTACTTTCATTTTTTGTCATATTAATGGAATTAAAACAAAATGAGAGAGAGATATATATGTTTTAAATCCAGAATTATATCCATAATTTTGATGTAATATATTACATATATATCCATTATATATATGTACTTATAATATTACATAACATTTTGAGATAAGAAATGAAAGGTACCGTTCATGGATACAGTAAGCCGTACGTACGCATGAACGCTACTTCCATTTCAATTTCATATTTAATGGAATTAAAACATAATGATACATAATAGTATTTTAATTCCAGTATGGTATCATATATAATATTATTAAATATATCCTTTATACGTACCACATATGGTATTAACGAATCAAATCACTTTGAGGGGGCGGTAGTCCGCACTTCCTTAAATGAAGATATCGCGTTTACCCATAATGGAAACCATAAAGGTATTCCCAAAATGAAAAATAGAGAAGCTTAAGGAAAACATAAACATACTATATATCACATATAAATATAGTTTCATCTTAATGTCCACCTTTGAAAGTGTTAAAAGAATGTTGAACAATCATCGTTTCGGGAGGCCGAAATTCGCCATCCACGGAAACAGTATGTTCTTTAACCATTAGATGTAGGTTTGTGAAAGTGTAGCTCGAATCCTTCTTATAAAAACATCCTGATATATTTATGATACTATATTTGTTACAAAATAAATGAATAAAAAGAGTTTAGGGGGTTGGAGAAGAAAAATAAAACAAAAGGACTCAAGTGAAGACATTACCTTAAAATCGGGTAACTCCCTTTGGTTTGAGCTCAAAGGCTTCCTTGGGAAGACTTATACCCAAAGTGAGGCCTCAAGGAGTAAGAGAGGGAAGTGTAGAGACAAAATGGGCAGATTTTGGCCGAGACAAAGGATTTGGGAGTGTGGGTAAGGAGGTAGGGGTGGGGGCCTTTTATAAGAGGATAGGAGGGGCACTCTTGTAAAGTTACAAAATGTAACTTTATTTTCAAAAGATTTTCGGATTTTAAAGGTCCCACATTGATGTATTTCGAGGCTAAGGTGATAAGGGTTCTAAATCCACTAAACCAATAGGTTTTGGAGATGTGTAGGTCTTATATATTACCTTATCTTTCCATTTTATTTAAATCGTTAAATAATGAGGTCATCATTGCATCATCATGATGTCATAAATAATTTAATTTATTTAATGTCTAAAAATTATAAAAAAAATACTATGTTGTAGGAAATATTTTTAGCTTTCCAATTACTATTTATAGTCAAAAATATGACTTGTATAACCCCATGTAGAAATTTTTTTTAGTAAAATATTTCACGTTTGTCTCATTTTTACTTTAACTTTAAATAAAAAGATATTAATGTCATTTTCCAACCAAAGTGGCTCCATGGGGTCCCCAAGTTGACCCATGGATTTTCTTGGTAGGCCATTACACATCAAATGAGGGTAGGACATGTGTCTAGGTCATTTCATTTTATTAAAACATTATTCTTACCATAAACTACACTAATTACCTCTAATCACGATTAAAAACTTAATAAGTTACTATTCACCAAAAAATTATTTTTATCCCATTGAACCACATTTTAATTCTTAATGACAACCATTTATGTCTGATTTTTGAAATTCAAAACACAAAGATAGAAAAATTTCATTTAAACGGAAAAATCAGTTTTTATAAGTACCACTTAGTGGTTTCACTATTCATCAAAAAATTGATGTTTTTCAGAAAAATCCCAAAAATTCACCCTAAGCTATATTTGATATTCCGAATTCAAAAATGAAGTATATTTTACAAAATTCAAAACAAATAAGTCACATTAATTAATTTAATAATCAATTCCCGATGTCAGATCAAATAGCGCGTTTTTATGAAACAATAAGTATCAAAAGATTGACACTAGTTTAAGTCTGATTTCAAAGTGAAATTAATTCCAAAGACCACTATTGGATTTAATGGTAAAAATATATTGTAATTTCACTTTAAAACCAATTCAAAATATAATATAATCATATAATAAATTAGATTAAAAAGAGGTTTTGAATTAAAATACAACATTTTACACTATTCATTTAAAAGAAAGAACTTTATCGGAAAGATACCAAAAATTTACACAAAGTAAATTTTGATGTCCCAATTATTAAGAAAAGTTTTATTTGGTCAAATAGAATGTATAAGAGTAAACAAAACTATATTTAATGACGGTTCTCCATCAAAAGGCGATAAGTGACCCTTTAGTGAAACCAGGGCATATACGCCTAAAATTGAATTCTTTCCGTATTTTAAGCCTTTATCTTTTATTGGATAAATGTAAAAACATTTAAAAACATATATAATCATATTTTAGTTATTTCTATCCATTCCCTCCAATACAATGGCTACATGTTAACTACCATTTAAAATAATATTATTTTATTATTAGAGTGCAACGTAAGATTTCCAAGAAACTCGTTGTTGCATATTGGGTATGCCATCGAGCATAGCGTCCCCTTTAAAGTCATATTAATATTTTATTCACAAATATGGATAAATATAAAAATGTAATATTCTTTATTTACCCGGGGTGTTACATCCTTCCCCCCTTTTGGGAATTGCGTCCTCGCAATTTTAAAATTGGGCTCGGAAACTTCATTGAAAATCCCACATCAAAACAAGAGTCGGTAAAACAATCACTTTAAAATAAAGAATGATAAGTACAGAGGTCACCCGAGTTAACCCATACTAGGATTCCATGTAGTAAAACATGGACATGGAGAAGAAAACATAGGGTCATGTTCTGATGGAGAGTGATAGAAAACATGTTTAGGAGAAAGTTAACAATAAGAAAATCACAAACTTGTGATGGGTTAAACGGTATTCGATTCCCCAGTAGGAAAAGTTAATAGACAACATTTTTGTTTTAAGTTACTTTTTATTGAGGAATTTATTCATAAGGAAACATAATAACTTATCACGTTGACTTTCAACTTTTACTAGATTCCTTAATCAAAATCATATTTTTTCCAAAAGACGAGTATTTAGGGAGACTTGTTCACATTTAGAGTACTATAATCAACTTCTAGAGAATCACCTAATCCACCAAAGAGAACTATATACTTCCCATTTAATTAGGCTTTAACCAAAACCAAAACCAAAAGGTTAGTACAAGGTCAGATAATCCAGAAAAGGATAACCCTTTAAAAAGAAAATCTATTCTTAATCTCCAAAATTTGTCCAACAAAACCCAAAGATCAACGAGGACCATCCGATAAACAATTTGTCCATAAAATTATTCAAAGTAAACCAATCTAAGATTGAAACCCAAATATTTGAAGGATTTAGTCACATAGTCTTCCAAGTTAAATCGTAACATTTATCTCCAAACAACATAGCTGCTCCTAAAGTATCGTATTGAAAAGTAATTAACCTAATCACATATCTTCCATGATAGGTTAATCATTTTCATAAATTACCCAAAATAAACTTACTCTTAATTCATAAAATAATCTAACTAAAAATAATCGGTCAAACTAACCAGGGACTTCACGTAGTCCAGTGGTAGGTGATAAATACCAGTCGCACTTTGGTTGTGGGTTCGATTCCCGCAGCTTTGTCCGACGCGACGGGTTGTCACACGGTCTGCGTGTTGTCCTTTTTCCAAAACTATATAATTATCAAATCATTCCCAAAAATAGATAAAATCATCAAAAATAAACATAACATATTTTAACCTCAAGTTTGTCTCATGCCTTTCATTTTCCATCATAACATATAATAACACATAATTACCTCAAAAGTAAGGATCATATAAACCCTAATGGTTACCTTTATAATTATTACCTGAACTTACACATTGATTTTCGTACATGATTCATTATAGAACATACCAAGGTTCAAGTGGTTGATCATGACTCCTTGATATTTGGTTTAGAACAACCACGAGCTTCCTCATTGAATCCCCCATTTTATCCAGTATCTTAATCATAGAACCACGACAGTTTTCTTCAAACCTGTTGTCTCTTTGGTGGCTACTAGATCCATCCATTCAATAAAAACAGAAATGTCAGTGTGAGTATATCAACAAAACCATCATTTACTAAGGAGTAAGGTAAACACTAAGATATACATACTCATTCACTTTATCTAAAACTATGACTCTTTCTGAAATCCTATCCATTATGGTACTGTCACTTATGCTTAAAGAATACCCTAACCTCTAAAGTTATCTAAACCAACCTTTGATACCAACTATAAGGCCCCAGCCTTAAACCTTACATAATCTTGAGTTATTATAAGATTACACATTGAGGATCTTTTCAGGTTTAGAGTTATAGAGAATTAGATCATGAAACTTGCATTACATTCCACATTTAAACAAAGTGGTTACATAAAAGACAGTATTCATTCTTCCCATCAACGGAAACATATTTAAAATAAAACATGGATTCTTTCTTGACACATCCTTGACATTATCATCACATCATGTACCTTTCCCTTGACCTGTGAAAAACATTTCAAAAACTTGGGATGATCATAAAAAGCTCAGTAAGGGTTATAAAAATATGGAAAGGAAACATGAGTTCATATATACATAAGAATGAAATCATACTTTACCCAAAAAACATAGGCACTTTAACATACCTCATCAAATAATGAATAAATCATAGAAGTCATAAGACATAAAAGTAACTTGAGTCATTCATAACATTCTTACGTAGGGAGTAACCCTCTTGGTTACCTTTGGAATACCCATCAAAGTATATTCCCTAAATCTCTTTGGAAAAACCTTAACGTTTCACTCCATCGCGTTACCCAATGCATTGGAGAGCTATATCGGGCTCACCCGCCCTTATTTTATCACGGAACCACCCGTCTTTATAATAATGCTCAAGAATCTCAACATAATCGTATCACATAAAACATGCATAAAGGAAATATAACATTTCCACCTTTAAATAACAAGATATCAATACAAAATATTGATATAAAAAAAATTATGAAAACCATTTTCAATACCAAAATAAAAGAAAAGTAAAACATGATATTTATTTTTATTTTAAAAAGAAGGTATGGCTTGTAGAGGAAGCCGAAACCCAAATAACGGTCACGGTAGCGGAGAAGTCATTGTCGCCGCATACGTACGACAAAAACATTCCCTTTTGTCGTTTAGTAAACGCTTCGTATAAAAAAAGATTCCTTTTTGGATAAACGTAAAATTAAAAGGGGTTTATACACCGTATAAAAGAAGGTTGTGTATAAAACAAAATATGCCCCAATGAATGGATATTGAGACGAAGTCCCTTACAAAGATGGTATCCTTGGTTTAAGGATTAATCAATTACATAATTATGTGTGACAAATGAATACACCAAATATAAGTGGATATTAAGTGTAAAATAATCAAAGGTCATTCACACATATTCAAAGGATGACATATTCAATAACTACATGTTGAACCCAAAGAAATCGAAATTGGGTTAAGAAGTTCCCTTGACAGCCTAACGGCGTCACATCAAAATGAGTTGATGAGAGATTAAAAAAAAGGTATCTCATCACTTGGACATAAAATTTACATCAATAAGGATATATGAGAACATATCCTAATATAAAAATATGTAAATTAAAAGACCCAACAAAAGAAGTCTTTTAAAAAAGAGGAGGGTGAAAGGTTCCCTTACCGACTTGGGTATATTTCAAAACATACACCCCATGAAAGAAGGACAATAAATCATTGATTTAAATACTCATAAACGAAATTATATTACACAAACAGTTGAATAATGGGCAGTACATACACCACTCAAAGGAAATTGTGGCAAATGTAGCATAAATCTCACGGGAATAAAAGTGAGATGAAAAGTCCCTTACGAAAATTCGGCAGCCTAATGGCGCCACATAAAACTTCCAAAAATGGATTGATGAGATCAAATAGGGTATCTCACCACATTACAATAAAATGAACAGAAAGAGGAATATAAAAGAACATCCCCCATAATAAAAAAGATGAGCTTAAAATAAGTGACATAAAGGAGAGTACTTAAAGAGAAAGAGAGAGGTTAGATCTCTTACGAAAATTCGGCAGCCTAACGGCGCCACTCAAAACTTCTAAAATGGATTGATGAGATCAAATAGGGTTTCTCGCCACATTAAAATACAATGTACAGAAAGAGGAATATAAAATAACATCCCCCATCATTACAAATATGAGCTTAAAAGAAGTGACATAAAGGAGACTACTTAAAGAGAAAGAGAGAGGTTAGATCTCTTACGAAAATTCGGCAGCATAACGGCACCACTCAAAAATTCCAAAATGGATTGATGAGATAAAATAGATTATCTCACCAAATTAAAATAAAATTTACAGCAAGAGGAATATAAAATAACATCCCCCATAATAACAAATAGGATCTTAAAATAAGTGACATAAAGGAGAGTACTTAAAGAGAAAGAGAGAGGTTAGATCTCTTACGAAAATTCGGCAGCCTAACGGCACCACTCAAAACATCCAAAATGGATTGATGAGATCAAATAGGTTATCTCAACACATTAAAATACAATGTACATAAAGAGGAATATAAAATAACATCCCCCATCATAACAAAGAGAAGCTTAAAAGAAGTGACATAAAGGAGAGTACTTAAAGAGAAAGAGAGAGGTTAGATCTCTTACGAAAATTCGGCAGCTTAACGGCGCCACACAAAACTTACAAAATGGATTAATGAGAGAGAATAGGGTCTCTCATCAAATGAACATAAAAATTACAGTAAGATTAATATAAAATAACATCCCAATAACAAGAAAGATGAGCTTAGAAGGAATGACATAAAAGAGTGAACTTAAAAAGAAAGAGAGGAGTAGGATCCCTTACCTCAAGTCCAACTTGTCTTGTTTGTTTCTTTATATTCCTGAATAATAAACTTTGGTCAATTAATAATTGCCTAAGTACCTCCTTTAGAGATTATTATTCAGTTCATATAATTTTATAATAATTATTTAGTAATGTTAGTTCATATCAGACGTTTTTGCCGATGTTTTGTACATGAGTCAAAAACGAACTTGTTTGAAAAAAGATTACCCATGTAGTTATAAGTAAATAATTTCCAGAATAGTATTAATAATTAAAATATCATATATATCCAGTAAATATTCATTTCATACTATTCCATATCATTTGGAGATAAAAAACTAAAAGAACCGTTCATGGAGATGGTAGGCCGTACGTACGCATGAACGCTACTTTCATTTTCTGTCATATTAATGGAATTAAAAAAAATGAGAGAGATATATATATGTTATAATTCCAGAATTAGATCCATAATTTTGATGTAATATATTACATATATATCCATTATATATATGTACTTATAATATTATATAACATTTTGAGATAAGAAATGAAATGTACCGTTCATGGAGACGGTAAGCCGTACGTACGCATGAACGCTACTTCCATTTCTATTTCATATTTAATGGAATTAAAACATAATGATACATAATAGTATTTTAATTCCAGTATGGTATAATATATAATATTATTAAATATATCCTTTATATGTACCACATATGGTATTAACGAATCAAATCACTTTGAGGGGGCGGTAGTCCTCACTTCCTTAAATGAAGCTATCGCATTTACCCATAATGGAAACCATAAAGGTATGCCCAAAATGAAAAATACAGAATCTTAAGGAATACATAAACATATTATATATCACATATAAATATATTGTCATCTTAATGTCCACCTTTGAAGGTGTTAAAATAATGTTGAACAATCATCGTTTCGGGAGGCCGAAATTCGCCATCCACGGAAACAGTATGTTCTTTAACCATTAGATGTAGGTGTGTGAAAGTGTTGCTCGAATCATTCTTATAACAATATCCTAGAATATTGATGATACTGTATTTGTTACAAAAGAAATGAATAAAAAGAGTTTAGGGGGATGGAGATGCAAAATAAAACAAAAGGACTCAAGTGAAGACATTACCTTAAAATCGGGTAACTCCCTTTGGTTTGAGCTCAAAGGATTCCTTGGGAAGACTTATGCCCAATGTGAGGCCTCAAGGGGTAAGAGAGGGAAGTGGAGAGACAAAATGGGCAGAGTTTGGCCGAGCCAAAGGCTTTGGGAGTGTGGGTAAGGAGGTAGGGGTGGGGGCCTTTTATAAGAGGAGAGGAGGGGCACTCTTGTAAAGTTACAAAATGTTACTTTATTTTCAAAAGAGTTTCGGATTTTAAAGGTCCCATATTGATGTATTTCGAGTCTAAGGTGATAAGGGTTCGAAATCCACTCATCCAAATAGGTTTTGTACATGTGTAGGTATTATATATTACATTATCTTTCCATTTTATTTAAATCGTTAAATAATGAGGTCATCGTTGCATCATCATGATGTCATAAATAATTTATTTTATTTAATGTCTAAAAATTATAAAAAAATACTATGATGTAGGAAATAGTTTTATCTTTCCAATGACTATTTATAGTCAAAAATATGACTTTTATAACCCCATGTAAAAAATTGTTTTAGTAAAACATTTCATGCTTGTCTCATTTTTACTTTAACTTTAAATAAAAAGATATTAATGTCATTTTCCAACCAAAGTGGCTCCATGGGGTCCCCAAGTTGACCCATAGATTTTCTTGGTCGGCCATTACACATACAATGAGGGTAGTACATGTGTCTAGGACATTTAATTTTATTAAAACATTATTCTTACCATAAACTACACTAATTACCTCTAATCACGATTAAAAACTTAATAAGTTACTATTCACCAAAAAATTATTTTTATCCCATTGAACCACATTTTACTTCTTAATGAAAACCATGTATGTCAGATTTTTGAAATTCAAAACACAAAGATGGCAAAAATTCATTTAAACAGAAAAATCAGTTTTTATAAGTACCACTTAGTGGTTTCACTATTCATCAAAAATTGAAGTTTTTCAGAAAAATCCCAAAAATTCACCCTAATCTATATTTGATATTCCGAATTCAAAATTGAAGTCTATTTTACAAAATTAAAAACATATAAGTCACATTAATTAATTTAATAATTAATTCCTGTTGTCAGATCAAATAGCGTGTTTTTATGAAACAATAAGTATCAAAAGATTGACACTAGTTTAAGTCTGATTTCAAAGTGAAATTAATTCCAATGAACACTATTGGATTTAATGGTAAAAATATATTCTAATTTCACTTTAAAACCAATTCAAAATATAATCTAATCATATAAATAAATTATATTAAAAAGAGGTTTTGAATTAAAATACAACATTTTACACTATTCATTTAAAAAAAAGAACTTTATCGGAAAGATACCAAAAATTTACAGAAAGTAAATTTTGATGTCCCAATTCTTAAGAAGAGTTTTATTTGGTCCAATAGAATGTATAAGAGTGAACATAACTATATTTAATGACGGTTCTCCATCAAAAGGCGATAAGTGACCCTTTAGTGAAAACCAGGGCATATATGCCTAAAATTGAATTCTTTCCGTATTTTAAGCCTTTATCTTTTATTGGATAAATGTAAAAACATTTAAAAACATATATAACCATATTTTAGTCATTTCTATCCATTCCCACCAATACAATGGCTACATGTTAACTACCATTTAAAATAATATTATTTTATTATTAGAGTGCAACGTAAGATTTCTAAGAAACTCGTTGTTGCGTGTTGGGTACGCCATCGAGCATAGAGTCCCCATTAATGTCATATTAATATTTTATTCACAATATGGATAAATATAAAAATTTAATATTCTTTATTTACCTGGGGTGTTACATCACATCTGGGGTTAGTCTGTGTTCTCATGAAGTAGAGGTCAACTATTTCTTATGGGTCTCGGCAGTTGCCTCCCCATGAACACAACTATTCCACCCATGATCTTGAGTTTTCAATCATGGTGTTTGCTCTGAAGTTGTGGAGACATTACCGTATTGGTGAGCGCTTTGTGGGTTTCACTGATCATAAGAGATTGAGGTATGTTTTCTCCCAGTGTAACTTGAACTTACGACAGCGTCGGTAGATGGAGTTATTACAGGAATATGACTTCGAAATATCATATACACTTGGAAAGGGGAATGTTGTAGCTGATGCACTGAGTTGAAAGTCACTTGGTGATGCTGTGCGTGAATCCGATGATTCATGGAGAGTAATGGATAAACTTTCAGCATAACATCTTGATATGGGAGAAGTTGGGGGTAGAGGATGTCTTTTTCAAATGAGGGTACAGTCATCCCTGATGCAGAGGGAGGAAGAGTCCCAGTTGGGAGATCTTGATGTGGAGGTCTAGAGAGACTGAGTTGTTTATGGTGAGGCCCCTGATGGTTGGTCGGATAATGAACAACACTGAGTGTTGTATCATGGAAGGATTTTTGTTCCTTTTTCGATGCGTGAGATGGTTCTCAAAGAGATTCATAGTTCACCTTTAGCAGTACATCCTGGCGTGAAAAAGATGTACCGAGCCTTGAGGAGTCAGTTTTGGTGGCCTGGGCTGAAGTGTGCAGTTGCAGAGTTTGTGTCTTGATTTTTAGTCTGCCAGAAGGTGAAGGTTGAACATTGTGTTCATGGTGGTCTTCTCCATCCATTAGAGTTTCCTTTGAGGATGTGGGAGGACATCTCAATGGACTTTGTTATTGATTTACCTTGAGCTCCGGGAGGACATGATTCTATTTTGGTGGTAGTGGATCATTTAACAAAATCGTCCCACTTCATAGCAATCAAGGAGTCAAGCTCAGTGGAAGTTTTGTCGAGGTAGTATCTAGAGGAGGAGGGGAGACTTCATGGAGTCCCTAGGATGATTATTTATGATTGAGATCCTTGTTTTTCCTCTAGAGTGTGGAGAGGTCTCCAACATGCTTTCGGTTATCAACTATTCCATAAAACTTATTTTCATCCTCAAATGTATGGTAAGACATACCGAACCATCTAGACTCTTGAAGACATGTTATGCTCTTGTCTTCTTGATTTCAGAGGTTTGTGGATGAAGCACTTACCCTTGGTGGAGTTCTCTTACAATAATAGTTTTCACTCCACCATCAATATGGCACCATTTGAAACCTTTTATGGCCGGCCTTTCCATTCTCTGTTGTGCTAGACTGGGGTCAGAGAGTCAGCTATTCTCTAACCGAAACTAGTGAAGAACACAACAGAGATGGTTCAGGTGATTCGTGAGAGGATGAAGACAGCGCAAGATCATCAAAAATCATATGCTGATAAAAGAAGGAGACCCTTAGAGTTTAATTTTGGGGATCATGTGTTTCTAAAGGTGACTCCTCATTATGGGCAGCAAAGGATTAGTCATGGATGTAATATTTCTCCCCGGTTTGTTGGTCCTTTTGAGGTGTTAGATCGTGTTGGAGCTGTGGCGTATCGAGTAGCACTCCCCCCACAGATGAGTCAGATACATGATGTTTTCCATGTATCATAGCTTCGTCCTTATCTTCATGACGACTCTCACATCATTGATTGGGGAGAGGGCGATGTTGATGATGATGCAACCTTTGAGGAGCGACCTGTGGAGATCCAAGACTGCAAGGAGAAGGTGTTGTGCGATCGTTCTATTCCTTTAGTTCGTGTCTTGTGTCGACATGGTGGCTAGGAGGAGAGTACCTAGGAACATGAGTCATAGATACGTTCTCAGTACCCAGAGGTGTTTTATGTTTAACTCTTTTCATGTATCGATGTAGCTTTTGGGGTTTCAAAACTTTCATGTTTACGAGTTGGCTCCCTTTGTTGTTTTTGGTGTCTTGCTCTCTTTTGAGAGGCATCTTGATGGGTGGTTGTTCAGACCCTGTTTCGTTTTCTCTTTATGTGGGTTTTGGATTCTCGAGGATGAGACTGTTTTGTTAGGTATCTGATATAATGTCCCGGACCTCTTTGGTCCACTACTTTGTGAAAATGCGGTGTTAGAGGCATTCCGGGAGGTCAAGGTAACTTATCCCCAACGCGTTTCCAAAATCCTCCTTTTCGATGAACCGTTTCTACGGTAGACAGTTTTGAACTGTAACATCACGTTACATATTCAGGTACTTTGATGTTTCTAACTACTCTTTTTTTGGATTAGTGGCTTGGGGGTTTGTTTGGGTGAATCTTTAAGGAAAACTAAAGGGCAGTAGCTTTCGCACGGGCTGCGCAAGGTTTGTCTAAACCGTGTGGCCATACTGTGCTAGATAATGTTGGAGGCAGTGGCTAACGCATGGTTAGAATATGGTTTGTCTAACAGTGTGTCCTAACCATGAGAGAAGTGTTTTACGAGGTAGTAGTGACCCACGGTTAGCACACGGTTTGTCTAACCGTGCGAGAAAACCGTGTGGGCACTTATATTGGATCCCAAAATTGTGGATCTCAACCATTTTCCTCTAACTTGCTCGTTTAAGCTCCTAAGTGGCCATAACTCGCGATTACCATCCCTTGAGGGTAGGAGAACCTCTCCCAAGTGTTTTGGAGGTGATATGAAGGCTTCTCTTGGAAAATAGAAGATGATTTCTTGAGGTATGTGATTGTTCTTCTTTGATTTTCTTCATTCTTGATCGGTTTCTTAGATCCACTTGGATATACTTCCCCTATTCTATCAGTTTGTTAGACCTACATTTGTTATGGGTATATCTAAGTTTGTCGACATAAAATATGATGTGATTTGGTCTTGGTTGGGTCAGGAGAAGATATATAAGGAGGATTCTTATAGAATCAGCCCTTCTTTCTTGTGAATTCTTCATTTTTTGGGGTTTTTGTCAAAAACCTTTGAGGTAGGGGATTCGTTGCTTCTCTTTCTTTTACGTGCAACTATATTGTTAGCATGCTTGATCCCACTGGATGAAAATGGAATTGACATAATAAATATTTTGAACCAGACAAAGAATTTTTTATTGATCATATGTTATTGCCTCTTGTTTTTCTAGATAGTGTGATATCTATGCTTTCTTTGCTTAGCAGTTTGTTCTTGATGGAAATCGGTAAATAACGTAAACCAGGATTAATTGATAATTGTTTGGATAAAGATAAAGAGGCATGAAAACAAATCTGGTTCTTGTTGTAATTTTATGTTAATCAAATTAGCGTAGTAAGCATGTTTAATCTTTTGTGATAGCTTACTAGTTAGGATTCCCGATGTTGGAACCGATGAGTTATAAATATCTTAATTCAAGATGGATTAAAGATTTTGATTGTTTGATGATTCCTTGAAGGGTTCTAAGTTACCCTATTGTTTTTTAAAGGGCCATAGCCCAATTCTTGTGATGGTTGTTTTTCCTGCTGCTTGTGTTGAGACGTGACCCTAGAGGGGTGTTGTGATATGTGGGGGCATAAGGGCCTTTTGGTTGTGTCAGTGGATGACGCCTAGAGTGGAGAGATGCATCAGTTTATTCATGTGAGTGTCAAGGAGGACACCAGGGTTGATGGAATGGGATGGAGGTTATTGTTGGATGCTTGGTGATTCTTTGGTTTTTTATTTGTTTTAATTTTCCCCACTGCTCAAGGCAGTTGTTCTTGCTTACCCTTCTTTCGAAAGAGGTGAAGAGGCACAGGGTATGCCATGTGGTTTCTGTTTTTATCTTCTCAAGGGAGGATGGGTCTATGCTCTTGAAATAAGCGGAAAAGACTTGACGGGTAGTACACCTACTCACCATGTTGATCCCCCTTGTGTTTAGTAGCATAGAATGCTTTTCTAGAATGCCTGGGGATATGGGAATGTAATTCTGTAATGAATATTTTAATAAATGGTGTTAACTCATGGGGTTGGAGTTTTATGGAACATAATTAGGAAGTTGTAATTTTTGAAGTAACAGTTGGCTTTGGGTGTGATGCTAATGAAATTTAATGTGGAATTGTTCTCGGTTAATTACTGTTTAAAGAATTAATTAACATAAAGTAGAACTGATAAAAATGGAATGAAGTAATCTAATAAATCTCTTTAAATGGTTGTGTGATTATAGGATACCTAGTCTTAGAAGTAGCATCCTGGAGTCAGAGAGACGTTAGCTGCAGTTGAGTCTAATACTTGGTAATGCCCATAGTGTGGCTGCGAGATATAATATATTCTGTACTTTTTGTGTTTCTATACGCCACTCCACCCTGTCGGTAAGGGAAACTAACACCCCGGGGATTCTGAGCCCTGGGGGGGTGTTTTCCCAAACATTCTGGTGGGAGGATGAATGGATAACTACACCCTTTGGCCCCACTCTCTTCTCTTGGTAGTTACTTGTGCTGGTAGGCACAGTGGTTAGTTTTCCCCATATATATGTGTAGAGGGATGTAATGTCTTGTGTTTATTCACACACATATATTATAGATATAGTATCCTATTGAATACTATAGGTGTAACGTGTATAGGCTATAATGGCTTGAGGATCCTTACTTGGTGTATGAGTTGTAATGGCTTAAGGTATAATACCGGACATATGATACATGTTATGCGAGCTCTGGTGGCTCCCAGAAACTACCTAGTTACTTTTGGTTGTGAGGATGATGATGTGGTGCTTCACCCAGGTTTCTACGGGCAAGCATGTGTGTTGTACGAGGTGCATATTGTGGTGCTTCGTCCAAGTGTCTGCGGGAAAGCCTTTTTGGAGAGAGATGCTCAGGACGTGCGATGTTGGGGCCAAACGAAAAATAAGTGGGGAAGTAGTAGCGGGTACCCTTGATATTCTTTACTTTATGATATATTCTTGTATGTGTTACTTGGTCAGAGTAGCATGGTGAGGTTGGTAACTTAGTATAACATTTTAGGGGACGAGTTAGTTTCACTTGTTGTTTACTATTCTTTAGCATGATTTCTTTACCTTTGCACAAGAGGCTTCGGCGAGGATCCTACTTATTATAGTGTTATACTCACCCTATGTATATATAAACTATTTTTTAGGTCACTTGGAGCAGGTTGGAGATTAGGATGGTTACTACTAGCTTGTGGTTGGAGGAGCTGTTCAGGCTTGTGGTTGCTGCTGTTTTTCTTTCTATTGGGTACTTTCAGTTTTTCTCCTCCAGTTGTTGTACTTTTTCATGACATTTCATATGTGCGCTTGGGTTTTCTTTTATATTCTAGTTCTGAGTTGGATTTGGTTGGTGTCTGTCTTATATCTCTCTTCCGTATGTGTTATCTTAGAGGGTAATGCCTCCCGTTTTTGTGTTTACTATACCCTCGACACTAGTCGCCAAACCGGGGCCTACAAGAGGCGGGACTCGGGGGTCATTATCTCCCTTCTCACATTTCCGGCCTAGGAGGGGTACACTTTGGGGGGAGGGGGTCATGACATTATCATTAGGGGAAGTGGAATCCTATTCAAATCTAGTCCCAAAGAACAGACCAAGGCATGAGAAATAAAGTATTATGAGGCTCCTGAATAAAATAAATAAAAAATGAGAGTACATGATAAACTGGTCATACCTATTACAACATCTAGCCATGTTGGTGAAGTTTTTTCCAATGTATGAATTTGACCACACCCAACTCTTCTTCATCTCTACAATTTACATACACAACCATGATCTATCATAGGTCCCTATGGATGAGTACCATCATGATGATTCCATCTTACAACACCATCTTTACTCGACTAATGAACAAGTGTTGGTGGTCCCTATTGCTAAAACTGCCTTAGAGGCAACTATTGTTATAGCCAAAAAGGTTCTTGAACACCCATTTGAAACTTTCCTCCCTGGGTGGTCCAAAACTAAGCATGGAAGTGGCCTTTTCCCATAAAAACATATCACAAAAATGATAATCCTCCAAAATGTGCTAAGAAGTCACTTATCCCAGAAGGATGAGAAAATATATGGTGAAACTATTTCCCTGTTAGTTAGGACCCTTATTGTTGAATACCTGCATCCCACTACCTAAAGCCTTTCTCCTAAAGATGCTCATCTAAACACCCTCTCAAATATCATATTCTATATAAATCATCCTATTTATAACCTCTTCTTTATTTTATACCTTAAAATACATAGAATGAGTAAATGGGTTGATTTAGTACCTGATCACTGGTGAAAATCCCCCCTCTAGATGTCATTCCCTAAGCTCCCTATCCAGAAAAAAAATATTTGGGTGAATCACAATAGGTCCTTGAACTTGACTCCAAGATAACGCTCACTCATGCTCCCATGATAAAGGGAGGAAAACTCCTATGACTTCTCTAACTTTTTTTAATGATAGTAAATCTGAACATAACTCATTAAAGAATTCTAGCTATAACATATCTTCCTCTAATCAGACACTAAGAAATATCACCCATCACTAATCCACAGCTCCCCACAACTTACTAACTTCCAACAACACATAGAACTCAATTTGAGCTCCAATAAGACCAAAAAATACCTCGATATCCTATAATTAGTTCTATATATCCACATATGATGTGCTCCACTAATACATACCCAAACATTTCAGTAGAAATTAACCTAAATACCTCCTTCATTCCTCAACCTCCTCTATTGGTTTGATGCTATGATGATCAATCAGGTCAACCTGCCAGACCTCAGATGCCTAAGCTACTCACAAATGATGACTAGGATCCTTTCCCGGAAAATAAAGGAGGAAGTACCCTAGGCCTAGTATAAAGGAATTTTATTATATTTTTATTTAATTAATTTATTTATTCAATTCACTTTCCATTATTTCATAGTTTATTCATGAATAAAAAAATATCATGCATGTACCTCTCTTAGGTCTCTACCCTGCAAGTGGGTCCACCTCATTTCATCATTAAATAAGCTTAGATTCCTTACTAGATCATAGGGGGGACAAAATATCATTTCCTAAATGGTCTCCCTAGACCATGTCATGCACCAAGATCAACTAACATAGTTTCCCAACTAACCAATGCAATCCCCATAGTTCCTAACTCCAAATTCCACCTTATATCTAAAAAAACCATTGATATCACCATGTCATGCCCCCTCACTCCAAAGATACCCATCCTATGCTGAAAATTAAGGATGATAAATAATGGCCCCCATGTCCCACCTACAATATGCCACGGGTTGTCTACAAGCACCGAGGGTTTAAAAACCTCACAAATGGAAGGAATAAACCTCTAAAAATATTGAATTAGAAGATATAATAAACAAACACCCATAAGATGTATCATATAATATAAAATAAAACCCAATACCATCACATAATGCATGAAAAATTAGAACATATAAAATAAAAGTCACAAAAAACAATAAGGATAGGTCTTATATAAGTGACTTATCAGTAGCTCCAAGCCAAGCTAGAAATGTCCAACTTGGTCCTCAAAGTCCTCCTAGATACCTAAAAAATATTTTATATACATAGTTTGGGCATACAATATATTCATTAGGATCATACCTAAGGTCTCATGTGAACATGTTAAAACAACATACTAATGTGATAGTGAAAAAACATAAAAACCAACTATCACCTAAACAATCCAACTAACCAATCCCAACCTCACCATGGATCGCTCACCAAATCATGAATCCAATGTAATAATATAAGATCATGAATAAAAAATGATCCATGCAACCACATCCAAAAAAATTATCCTCTCTCACACCCCAAATTAGAATTTCCTATGATCACATATCTTACATACATTTTATATCACAACACATCCCACTCAAACACACCTAGTCCATCTCTAATGTGGTCTAAGACACATCCCTACCTACCCCACCCTCATAAGGTCAAGCAACCGGTGCTCGTATTAGGCATACTCTGTAAAATATCTTCCAAAGACACTTGGGACATCACATCACATATCATCACATAATCAGAGTATTAAAGTATCAATAATATGAAGGACATTAATCTCACAGTCTCCTCCTACCACACATGACCTTCACCACATATTACATCACATCACAAAATCACTACATCACGCCTCACCGAAAAAATGGGTCATCACATCACATCTCACACAAAAACACCTACGCAAACACTATTGGGTAATCACGAACACCAACCCATAACATAACTACTGAAGGAAGATTAGTGAAGAGAGAGTATCCAGCCATCCATATCACCACCATCCTGAATTTTAGGGAAAACAACTAAAACCCAAAACCTTTGGGAATTAGTATGGTTATCCAACTCATGTGGGATGTCTATAGGAATAACATAAGATACTTGATATATATATGGCACACAATACCAAACCTGTGGGTTTACAGTAATTTCACAAGAATACTCCACCAAATCCTCACATCCCCACACAACAACCATCATAACTACTTCCATCACTAAATACAATACACCATAAAACCATCCCAAAATCTACCCAATTTCATTTTTAATTATAAGATTCACTATATTCAAGATTTACCAAGTTTCCGTAAACTCCAATTTATAATCCATCCATTTCAGATTTAAAAAGTCCACTCATTTATTTCAATTAATTTAATCCATTTACCATACATAAATTTTGAACCCTATTGTATTCATTTACCAACCCATGATATTTCATTTTAAACATAAAAATTTATTCCATGGATACCTGAGTAATTAACACAACCACACCAAAAAACAACTCTCCCATCACATACCAACCATCAATACAGTGCCACAAAAACTAAGTCATCCCACCATAACAACCACATATCATAGTCACCACAAAACATGACAACAACATACACCACAAAAATATTGCACAACTACCCACACTGCATCTCATGACAGCCAACCACATTTCACATCACATCCCTACATATTCCAAAACTCATCTAGCCTCTACCACAAGCACAAAACCTCTCACATAACACAAGGAAACTCAACAAGAACAACCAAAAACAACAATAAGACATCCTATCTTTTACATTTTATTCAATGTCTTACATTACATTACTTTGTTTAGCATGGGTGTTATCACACAAATTATATTTCCATGGGCTACCAAATTCTTTAGCCATATATATGTTTTTAATACTATTATTCTGGTTATAATCAAACAACATAGAAAGGGTCTCACAACATATCATCTAAAACAAAAATAATCATCCCAACAGTAGTGATTTTAAATATTTTAAAAAAACATGCATAATATCATCAACAATATCATTGAAGTAGTAAAAGCATGTGATTTCTCACCATCCCCGCCAATTTCATATTTTTTTATTAATTATCGTTGTTAAAATTATCATTTTAATCCAACCAATCTAAATAAAATCACAAAATACCCACACAGAGAGCATAAATAGTGTGAAAAAAATGAACCCTTGCCTCAAATAAGCTTTCTGATTCCACTATAAACCACATACTAAAGAAGAAACAACCCAAAAACCACCATCACCTTAAGAAACGATGTATCCCCTTGAACCAAGAAATGGGGTCATAAAAACATATCCCAAACTCTCCCATATCCAAAGAAACACCACTTTAGTAAATCCCAAGAAGAATAAGAGAAAACAAGGGTGAAAGGAATGAGAACTTACCACCGATCACCAATGACCAAACAAAAAAAACCAAGGATCAAGGATAGGGAATATAGACTTGAAGATCTCCCAAAATCACCTAGGGTTCTCCCAGAAATGAGGAAACAAAATCCAAATAGTAGAAATCAGCTGATCAAAGAATATAAAAAAATTGGAATCCTCTTAATTCACATCATGAATTTCATACTCATGATATAAATTCCATAGGGTCCATGTATTATAATCCATGAACTATATTTATGCTATGAATTCCTCATATATTTAGTTTCCACTAAAAATAATGTCACCTCATCTTGAATAAACTCACGTCATGAATCCCAATTTCACAACATGAGTCCATTTTATGTATCAAACCATACCCACATACAATTATTGAAAATTCTAGACTCACATGACACAAATAAATAAATCACTTTTTGAATTCCACTTTCATGTTATGAATCACCCATTGTAGTACTACTACATCTCCAACTCTTCTAGATCCCCTAAGAGCCTCATCCAAACAACACCAACTACCCAAAAGGGAAAATTAATAGTTCATGAAGGCATGGAAAAATAAAAAACGTTTTAGAAAAATTATTAAATTCCTAAGGATGGAACAACTATTATTTATAGTCATAAATTCACCACCTTAACATTATAAATCATAGTTAATCATCCATTCCACTGTCTCAAAAAACTCAACATCAACCTTACATTCTTTACATAATCACCTATGGTATATAAAATTGGCCTCCATGGTATGTCAGATGTCGCAATCCCATCTTCCTCAGTCAACATAATTTTATTTTAGAAAATCATGTGTGTCCATCATGAGATCCATTAACAATGATGTAGTCACATGATTTTGAGTGTCCATAAGAAGAGTCCATCATTTCGAGCCAGTCATCCTTCATTTTCTTTACATGAAACCTTCGTATGGTCCTTTTGAACATATACAATATCAATATATTACTTCATTCATGCTATCACATGATCCTTCTATATTCATTTGGATCATGTGACCTTCTTTAATTAGCATAGATTGTGTTATCTTTCATCATTCACATGAATAGCATGATCTTACTTTATTCACATGGATAGCATGATCGTCCTTCGTTCGCAAGGATAACATTATATTCTTTGGGACTTAAGTACCAAGTATTATTTTCATAATAATTCTCCCAAAACAAAAATAACTTTACACCTCGTTTTCAAAAACAATCTTTATCAACAAATTTTTATATTTTCAGAAAAACCAACAACCAAATAACACCTCCATGTGGAATTTTTTTCCCACAATATCTCCATTTGATTTTATCAAAATGAATTCTGAAATTCAACATCCATTTGTTGTCTTTAGCCGTAGATAATGATCATGGACTTACCCAACATGTACTCTAAACCAACATGAGTCAAGATCATGGTAATAAAAAAGAATAACATGAAAATTTCATATATACATCACTACATTCTTGAACTGAAACTATCAACAACAAAAATAATAAACCCAAAAGTACCTCATGATTATTTTTAAGTGATATAAATGTATTAGAATCATCATAATTAAAACTCACCAAGTTTCATTACTCCCCCTATTAGATTCTCCCCCTATCTTTATCAATACATTTCTACCCCTTTTTCAACAAACCATAAGGTCATTCCTTTTAGGTATATAACCGTTAAAAAATACATATCGGTACATATTGAAAAATCACAACATACCTCGGGTAGAGGGGGTCCCACATTCACACTACGTTCATTTTAGGGATCTAATTGAAAACCAAGATCCATTATATGTATTTCAAATGATTATTTGGGTAAGGCCTTCATCGGCATGTCTACAACTTATAGTTCAGTATACACATACTCCATATTTACAATCTATTTATCCAATTTCTCCTTGATAAAGTGATACTTAATTTATATGTTCTTCATACTTGAGTTATGGACTATAATTTTTCTAATATTTATAGAATTGTTACAACAGATTCTAATTGGATAATTCACTTCAACTCCCAAATCTCCAATCTTCTACTTCATCCATAAAAAACTATGTGAAATATTTGGTTTTCATGATGTATTCAGATTTTTTATGCTCGTAGAAATATAATATTTTTCATTAATTATCAAAGAAATACATAATCTATTAATATAGAATGTACCACCATATGTTGACTTTTTATCATCTGTTGAACCATCCCAATCAGCATCTGTAAAACCCAATAACTATTGTAAAGGTTTTTAATTATATAGAAAACTAAAATCCAAATTTTTTTTGATATACCAAAGTTTACTTTTAAATTTTACGTATGTGACTCTCTTTGGGATTACATTGATACATTTCTTCTTGTCAAGTGTAAAAACAATATTATGTCATGCCATTGTTATGTACAAAAGGCTCTCAATGATTTGGCTGCATTCTCTGATATTCACAACATTTACTTCATCATCCCTTGATAGCTACATCTGGGTAGAGACTAGATTTTTTATCCCCTTGTAATTATCCATTACAAATCCTCTCAAAACCTCTTTAACATATTTTTATTAAGTGATAAATGTTTCACACCTTTCTTGTGCTTTCTATAAACCATAGAAAAATTTATCTCCCAAATCATTAACATTTCAAATTCACTTTTCATAAATTCTAAAAACTATTTTCTCTACACTTTATTCGATCCATCATGGATTATGTCATATAAATATACCAACAAAATCATCCTTTGATTACTCTCATTATTGACATAGATAATGTAATCAAATCCACCATGCTAGAAACCAATATTATTCAAATACTTATCAAGTTATGAATACAATTATTTTGGATCTCATTTCAATTCATATGGATAATTATTATATTGAAAAAAATTCATCTTCATGAATGAGAAAACCATCTAGCTATTATATTTACACTTCTTCTTCCAAAACCCCATTCATAAATGTTTATATGATATCCATCTATAAAATTTTTTATTTTATTTGAATGGATATTGATAATAATAATTGAATTGTATACTTCCTTGTAAAATATAAAAATGTTTCCTCAAAATAGATAAACTCTATCTGGGAGAATCCCTTTCACACCATTTGTTATTTGTTTTGAATTATTGTCCCATTTTTATTTACCTTGCTACATATGACCCATTTAGTCCTAATGACATTATTGTCTTTCATCCTCAAAATTATCTATCATACCTAATTATTTTCAATTTGGTGAAACACTTCATTCATTGCCCAAACTCAATTGTAATATCGTCCAGATTCTTCAAAACACATTAAATCTACCTATGATAAGAAATATGTTTGTTGTAGATACTGTATATTCCTTTTCTTTACTGGTTTTTTTATCCATGATGATATTTTTTCGATCGATTATGGCTTGTCTATTTAGTTTCTATGTTGATACAGGTAAAAATTTATTTTTCTCATCATCTTAATCTTCTTATGATTTTACCTCATGTACTTTTAATCACTCGGGTTGACTCATTTCTTTATCACTATCCTCAAGAGACTATTAACTATGGTATTAAATACTATAATCATTTTCCACCACAACAAAATCATTTATCTCCACAAACTTTCCCATCCTCTTAATAAAGAAACTATATAATTTTATTTATCTTAAGTAGCCAGAATATCCCATTATCTTCATAGGGTTAAAATTTACCATGATTCTCCTTATTGATAATCAAACAGTCACTTATGATACTTGAAGGTAATTTAATTTAAAATTCATTCCATACCACAGTTTTTATGGATTATTATCTTCCTTTGTATATACAAGTATCTATTAGAAATTTAATTCAATTTCAACACTGCATCTTTCAAAAATTTATTGGGATGTTCTCCATTAATAAGCATCATTTTATCCCTATTATTGATAATCCAGTTTCTTTTCAAAACCACCACATTTTTTTAGGATTTATTACTGTTGATACTTAGAGCATTATCCAAGTATTCTAAAGACAATCCTCCATATTTCAACTAGTGAACTTAATTCGTTTATCATTTAGGAAATTCTATATTTTTTTACCTATCATCTTTTTAACTTCCCTCTGATAATGTGTTATAAAACTAAACACCTCAAAGATCTAGTTAATAATTTAAATCCATACCATTTTATTGAAATAACCAATGAAAATTATATAATATCTCTTCCCATCAATAAAAAATAGGGAAATAGGCCCACAAACATCAATATGGTCCAGTTCAAGCACTCCTATTAACCCTTGTTATTTCACCTTATTCATATTTCGAGAGATCTTCCCTTGTTGTAAAACCTCATATGTATGATTGTGATAACATTATAACCTAAACAGATCTATAAAAGTATCAAATTTCACCAGATATTCCAATTATTGTCGTATTAGATTTCCAAGACATTTATGCAATGTTCTGTTTTCTTCTTCCATGAATAGAAATCACATATTTTCTTCTCCACTCAGAAGATAGAGTTTCCTCTTCATTCACTTTCCTTTCAAAACAACTATACCATATTTCCCCTTAATTATAAAAAACTTATTGTTAATGATTATAGCAGTTCTTGGGTCACACAGTTGACTGGAACTTAGAAATTTGTTACTGAGGTCTTCAATAACTAATACATCTACATGTCTCATGTATTTTACCCCAAACAAGGATTTTCTCAAGAAAATATTCTTCAGGCCTTCATCATTGACAAATATTATGAAACATTCCTTGAAGTACCTAATTCCTATCACCATATCCTTATTTCCTATCATATGTGAGGGGAATCCACTATCAATGATCCATATTATAGTGAAACTCTATTCTTTAAAGGAAATATATTCAAACAATGCCTGGCCAGTTATTTTCTCCCATATCCATGTCTTTGACATCATACGTGTTGCTAATGGATATTCTTGTGATTACGAGTATAATGGATAAATTTCATCTTATAAATCTGAAAATTTATTTTTTTTCACAAATAATTTTATGATATCTTGATATATTATGTGAAAACACTTTGGGTATATTCTGGAACATTCATATGAATTTTGGTTGAGAAATATCCAGCCATGTGTCTGAATCCTCCACACTCAAAATAGTGAGCATCAATATCATTCCTAGAATATTGAATTCTATCTGGATGCCTCTGTTACTCCTATGTCCTTTAGTACCTATTGTAAATGGAACATACATTTTAAAAATGTGCCATATTTATACAATAATAATGGATAATGTGAGATGCATTCCTATGTGTCGCTACTATAACACTATTTGAACCTTGGATTCTCTGAAAATTATGATTCTAATTTGTATGAAAATCAATCTTCAATCTTGGATAGGGTTCTTGTTGTATGAATCCAGTCATCACTACTTTATTTTTTTTATCAATCACTATACTAGCTAATTTTCCCTTTTCTATCTCCATTATAAAATTATTTCATGATATCATACTATGAGTCAATAGTTTTTGTTGATCTTATACCTTTATACATTGGCCAACAACTTCATCCTCAGATTTATTAATGTGTTTAACTTGATAATTTATTATATTATTCAAACTCCTGATAATAATGGTCTATTGTTTAACTTTGATCTCAAACTTAATTAATTTATCTCACTTTTCTATATTTTCATATTTAATATTTTCAATTTTAGACTATAGATCATACTTATATTATTCCTAATACTGAATATTAAGTTTTGAATCAAAATATTCCATATTAGATTTCTTTTTTTATCTCTAAAAATATATATTTCCCTAATTACAACATCTAATTAATCCTGGCAGTCAACTCTTCTTTCAACTTCACCTTCATCATTATTTCTTTTTAACATTTTCTAGGAATTACCCAAAAATTCCACCATATCATTTTCTCCTTGATCCTTGTAACATTCCTTATCTTATAACATAGATTATTCTGAACTATCATTTTCTTATGAAAGAATATTCTCATGTTTAAATAAATTTTTCTTAGTATTTTTCATGTCGTTCATACTAGCTGATGACTTCTTCTTTGGATTTTCATTATCATCCTTTTCATCATCATAAAACTTCTTGGGACACATTTTGGAATGATTTACATCCTTTCCACAATGAAATCATAAAATAGTAAGTTTCCCATTAAAATTCCTTTTTCCACTTTATAGATTTGATGAAATGAATGGAATAACCTCATCCATAACAGCCTCTTCCTGACCATCTTCTATAGTGATCTTCTCTATGGCCTTGAATGAAACCGTTTATACTTCCCTTTTTCCGCATCCTCATTATCATCATTTATCATCTCTTATGACACAATATTACTATGTAAGTCATCCAATTTCAACTTCGTTAATTATTTATATTCTAGTATATAGGATTTTGGATTGAACCAATGTGGTGGTCTTCTCAAGATGTGCTTAAAGATATTTACATAATTGATAATTTAAATGAGACCACACATGTATTCCACAACAACATCCACCCAATCAAAAAATGAATCAATAGACTCATTATAGTTCAACCTCAAGTCTTCATACTAGTTCCACATAACATGCAACTTAGCTTCTCAAACTTTCAAATCACCTTTTTAGAAGTTCATTATCTTTTCCCACATAGCATGTGTTGAATTTCATGACATCACCTTCATATATATATATTCTTGAATAAATATCCCCCTAAATCATTGATTCCTATATAATTATAATACAATTATCTATGGTCTTCTTCTAATTATTCTCTACTATATGTACTGGACAAAATACCATGCATTTTGGATGTAAACACATCAAAACCTAATGATTAAATTAGTGTTGCATCCAATTCTTCCATAGCTGAAAATTGTTTCCATCTATTTTTGGAACTCCTTTATGATTAAAAACTTCAATTTCTTTTGTTGGGAGAGAAATTTTGACTTTAAACATTTTCTATAATACAAATTTTCATCCCAAATAGATTAAATACCTCGATATGGGGGTTGAATTAGGGTATCATAGATTAAAGTAACTGCCCCTTTGGGTCTTGTTTCATTGTTAAAAACTCTATTATCTATAATTCTCATATAAAGGGATAAATTGAAATTAAAACATACACATGAAACTTTGTTTTTTAATTGGTTCAAACTCACTAGACTATATCCAAGGAGAATAGTAAGGTAGTGTGCAGATATAAAAAATACACTAAAGTTCACTATTGTTATAATGTTAGGAGAGGACTCACTATCTCTCCTGGTTTACAACCATTCAAAATTTGAATGACCACTACTCTGTCTCTTTTGAAGTGAATGCACTAATCCTCTAATATAATCTTATGATGATCAGTTCTGAATTATTTCACACTTGAGTGTTTCTTTATCCTCCTATTTCATTGAAGACATGATAACCATATTTGAGTGATACATTTCCTCTTGGAGTATGTAACCTATGAGTGAATACCATTCATAAGAACCTCTAGTTAGAACTTAATCAACTTACATGGATTGTGTGACTCAAACATGAGATGTTGTTCTGTTTACATAGATTACATAACTTCAACATAAGACCCTATTTTTCTTACATGAATCATGTGACTCTAGTGGGTATGCCTATGTGTGGAAAAATAAGTGCATAACTCCCCAGAACATATGTGAAATCATATATTAACCTTCACTTTATGAAAAAAACCTTATGTGTTCCTTATTACATGGTTGATTTTATCCCATAACTCTCATTTCTTTACATGAGACACTTATGCGACTTCAATCATGTACACTTCTTTACTTCATGTAAAGCCCATTCCCCAAAATTTTCTTTGGATAAACCATTTTAGAAAGCTTCTTAACTTTTTATGGAATATTAAATGGGTATTTATTAGAATAAATAAACCACATTAACTTAGTAAGTCATGGTTATCCTTCATTTCCACTACATCAAAAAAACTCATCATTGGCCTTATGCACTTCATGAAATCACTTATATCATACCTGCTTGAATGCCATGGTAATTTTCATGTCGTAATACCTTCTACCTTCATCAAAATCATTGTCTTTAGGCTCATCACTTTTTCCTTTCATCATATCCATTGACACTCATGAAATCACATAATTTAAAGCAATCAGATTAAGACTATATCATTTCCATACAATCTTCGTTCATGTTTTTTTCATGACTCATTCACATGATCCTTTAAAAAAATATTACATCACAAGATCTTCCTTCATTCATTCCAACACATTATCCTTCTTTATTCATGTCGATCATGTGATCTTATTTAATTAATGTATATCATGTGATCTTTCTTTATTCACATAGATAACATGATCTTTCCTCATTCACATGAATAGTGTGATATTCTTTGGGACATAAGGGCCAAGTATTCTTTTCATCCAAATTTTTCCAAAACATAAACAACATTATGCCTCCTATTTACAAATAACCTTCATCAATAATTATTTATCTTTTCAATAAACACAACAACCCAAAAACACCTTCAAGAGGTATTTGTTTCCAACATATTCCTTAGGATATTTGTGTTTGTAACCTTTAATAAATTAATCAGTTAATACATGATGGTAATGAAATGGTGGTTTGATAAAGATAAACAACTGGGGCTTAGTGATCCATATTTCTTATGAAGATTGGATGCCTTGGTTTTTAAGACCTAGATTCCCTATCGATTTTGTTTTTCATTTACCTATTTCCATGTGTGATTTATCTATATGTGAGCCTTGTTATGCGATGTGATGAGAGCTTGGAATAGAAAATGGATTGAAAAGAAATGGGCGGGGAGGTATAGGGTTGTGGAAGTAGGTGATACCTAAGATGGCAGGATGAATAGTTATATGCATGTTGGTGTTAGGGATTACACTGGGACTAATGGAATAGGTCAAAGTTGGGATTTCCTGTTGTTGTGCTGAAATCTAGGATGATTTCTTGTTTATGAATTTTCTTAATTGTAGGATATTTTAGTTTCTTGTTTATCTGCCTTATTTTATCCACTACGTGAGCTAATTGGTTGTTCTTATATTATGCATCTCTTTTATGGTAGGTTATTATGAGTCTTATATTATCTAGTAAAGTGTAATTCTAATGAATATATGTGTTTTAACTTGTGGGGTTAGTGACTTTTTCGATTAAAATGGTGATAATCTTGAGGAAACATGGGATTGATTAGATTATGTATGGAGGGAATGGGAATCGGTTGATGATCATGTTGAAGTAATTTTAATGATTAATTTAATTAATTAACATAATATGAAATGTTTAGTGAAAATAAATAAATTAAATTATTCTTCTAATGCCTTTTTCTCATAGGATGTCTAGTCCTTAATAGTGGAAGCTAGTTTTCCAAGTGATGATTGTTATAGTTGAGTATAATTCCAGGTTGATACTGATAGTGTGGTTGTGATATATATATATATATATGTGTGTGTGTGTGTGTGTGTGTGTATGTATATGTATATGTATATGTATATGTATATGTATATGTATATGTATATGTATATGTATATGTATATGTATATATATATATATTATCTATGTTATGTGATTTTATAAACTACATCACCCATGTCGGTAGGGTGACTGACACCTAGTGGACTCTGGGAGAGTGTTTTCCCTAATATCTAGGTTAGCGATGAAATGATGGTTAACTACTCCCACTTACCATGTTCTCTTGTACTGGTAGTCATATGTTCTGGTATGAATTGTGTCTATCATTCCCATATATGTGTCTAGAGGGTTATAATGGCTTTTGGTTATTTCACACACAAGTATATTTTGATAATGTATCCTAGGGATTATTATATCTATGTCAAGTATGGGAAGTTATGGATTGTGATATAATAATCAACATAAGAAATGTGATGGATCATAGAAACAACTTAGTTACTATATAGATATGTGGAACATGATGATTAGATTATGTGATTCATTGAATTCATGTTATTATATAGTTGTGTAGGTGTATTCAGAAAGGATTACTATTAGAGAGAGATGGATCATGATGTGTGATGTTGGGGAAGAGCGGAAAAATTATGGGGATGTGGTAGTGGGGTACCTTATTCTAATATGATATTGTATGATTTATTATATTAAATAACTGGTGAGAGATCCATGGAAATGATAATTACCTATTAAACCTATTTCGGTGATGATTTTTCGTTACTTATTTTCACTAATATATATTATTATTTCTTTATATTTTACATGAGAGGCTTTGGGGAGGATCCTACCATGTAAATTTGTTATTCTCACCCTATATATATATAAACATTTTTTTCAAGTCCATAGGATCTTTTTGGTGACGGTCCTAGACATTACTAGATCATGTAGTTTTTCTAGAGTTGTTTAGGCTTCTTGGTCACTAATGAGGTTTATATTTTAGTAATTCTGGATTCATTTATATTTGTTTGATTTCTATGAAATTAGATACATGTTCTTGGGATCTTTCTTATCATGGATAAGGAGTTTTATGGTTGTTTTATCTTATATCTCATTTATCATGTTCTTCTTTGAGTGTAATTCCACCCATTTGTGTGTATGATACACCCTCAATGCTTGTTTTGAATCGGTGGCCTATTAGAGGTGGGATTTCAGCATCATTATCTCTCGTCTCTCATTGTCCTCCTTGGAGGGTTACCTTTGGGGGGGAGGGGATTGTAATGACCACAACCTCCTATGAAAATTGGGCAGAGAGAAACCCAAAAAGGAAAATGATAGAACTCACCTCAAAACAAAAATACATAATCCCCCAATCTGAGGGCCAAATCCAAGAATTTGGGGCTATAAAGGTCACCTAAAATTATCTATAGTGCAAAGACCCATAAAATTCAAGGGAAATTTTTTTTCCTTATTTTTCTTTGGGATTTTACAAGAACGCGGTTTCTGACGGCACCTGATTCTGAGGCCCAGTGTGCCCGGAATCATTTACCGAAGTTTATCTTGGATACGTTCAATGAACGAATGAGCGGGTTTTTCTAACTTTTGATCCAGTGCTCGGAATTGAAATCTGAGGGCACCGATGAAACCGCAGCACCGATAATTGCTTAAGAACACCTTTTCTGGGGTTACGTTTTCTTGGGAGGAGATGTTAAAAATTGTGGAAGGTAAAATAAAATTGAGCTACAATTTTATTTCTTTTTAAGTGGTTATATCCTTTGAGTGGAAGTTGGGGAACTACCCATGAGAGGTTAAGAGGGAGGTGGGTCCCACACGAACCCCACCCCTTCATTTTTCCTAACTCCCTTAAACCTCCATTTAATATGACAACATAGGTTTAATTACTTAAGTTATTTCATTTTTGAATTTCAAATGAAATATTGCCTTGTGTGTTAATTAAATAAGACTAAGTCTTTTTTCGTGAGAGGTTAGTTCATTGTGAAAGAGGATTTGGAGAGGAAAGCTCTAAGTTACGAAGAACATTCTTCCTCCTTGAAGAACTCAAAGAACGCACCATCGCCGACGAAGAACGCCGACCTCCGATGACGGATGACGTTGAGAGACTCCTTCCTCGGAGAACGACGACGCGACGCCGTCTACCGCGACGCCAATGACCCTCTTCTTCCACGACGCCTTCTTCTGCGATGTTCAATTCCGCGATGAACCTTTATTCAATGATTTCATTGAGGTAGGGGATTATTTGTTTTTGTTCGTGATTACTTTCATCACCGATCATCATCTATAATTGAGCCACCTGATATTGCAATAACGGGAGGAGGTCGGACCGCATGAACACGGCCGACCCTCCTACCCCCCTTGATTGTTTGGATTTGTTGCGGCACGTGCTTAGGAAGCGCGGTGCCGTTGCACCGCACGGAAACATGAGAATGGGTGAAGAAGCGCGGCTCCGTCATGCCGCGCCGTTGAATTCGAACAAAGGCGCGGCGCCGTCGCGCCGCGTCGGAGAACCTCGAAGAGACCGTGGCTGGAGCAGGGCCGCGGCGGAGGGGCGCGGCGGAGGGGCGCGGCGCCGTCGCGCCGCGCCGATCGGACAAGGCCACGGCCTATGGCCGCGGTGGTGCGGGGGAGCGGCGTCCGGCTTCCGGCCACCGAAGGAGGAGGGCGGGACCGAGGCGGTCCCGCAGAAGCAACAACCGGTCGGTCGGACCGGGCCGGCCGATCATCGAGAAGGCCGGGGTTCGTAACCCCCGACTGGCCGAATGAGTGGCACCCCACATGGGGGTCGCAGTTACACAACAGGGGGCAACGCCCCCCCCCCCTTCTGCTCGGACCTTTCGGTCGAGCCGCCTGGCCACACTGGCCAGGCCGAGTGTGACAGTCCGGGCCACCAGGATGGGCCACACCCTAATGGGCCGGACCCAGACCGGGGTCGGGTTGACCCGGTTCGGGCCAACCCAGGGGGTATCGGGCCGGGTCGGACTGGGCCCAAACCCCCTATTTTCGGACCTCTTTCGGTATTTTTCCCATAACATGGGCTATGGGCCTCCGGACGATGCGCCGTCAGCTGCGATGCGATCCTTGCATCAATACTGTCGTTTCGGTATATTAAACTCAAGGTTTCAGAGAACTTTGGGTTCAGCCGGGTTGGTTCGAACACGAAACCAACCGGGCCCTCGGAGCGGAAACGCTTATAACTTGAGCTCCGGACATCCGATTGACGTGCCATCAACATTGTTGGATTCCTCTTAGTGAGACGGAAATTTTGGCTTACTCCTCTCAAGGTTTGGATGCAGTTGGAGTATGGTTGGGTTGGTTTTCACTTAAAAACCAACCGGGCCCCTGGAACAAAAAAGCCAATAACTGTCAGACCGGGCGTCTGAATGACGCGTTGTCTGTCACGTTGAGTTCCTATTGACGATATGGAACATTTGGATACATCAACTCCGGACTTTGTGTCAGTTGATGTATCAGCCCCTCAGCTCGTGGAGTGAACCCTCACGAATGAGCATCCTGTGTACGTGAACCCTAGAGCTGGCTGCGACTGCGATGATGATGACGACTGTACAGAAATCCTCCATGGATTCGACGGTGACAACTACAACACTCAGCAATCCTGTGTGTATCAGTGATACCGATCCTGTGTGGGTCAGATCTTGTGTGGGTCAGTTCTCAGCCGTCCTTTGTGGGCTAGCGCGTACCGGTCATGTGTGGGTCAGATCCTGTGTGGGTTATTGCGGGGGTAAGTGCCTATCGATCCTTTATGGATCATTACGGTAGTTAGTACCTATCGATCCTTTGTGGGTCATTGTAGGGGTTAGTACCTATCAATCATGTGTGGGTCCGACAGCTTAAACAAATCAGTAGCTACACCTGATCGTCTCTATCGTCTTATGAAGAATTATTCCCGTATGAGATGAGTCTTGACATTCAATATTTATCTTCAATAAGATTGACTTGATATCCTGTGTGGATTACGTTATGCTTTCCTGTGTGGATTGGGTAGTTTTTTCCTTTGTGGACTGGGTTGTACTTGGGCTCGGATGTTGGAACCAAACTAGAATTGATGACTTAGGTATAT
Source organism: Viscum album (assembly GCA_963277665.1). NCBI lineage: Eukaryota > Viridiplantae > Streptophyta > Magnoliopsida > Santalales > Viscaceae > Viscum > Viscum album. The sequence goes on from OY728135.1 coordinate 1,762,755,089, forward strand.
GTATGGGTATATACCTAAGTAGTGTCGGATGTTACATCGTGATCTTATCATTCCTTTTTGGATTATCCTTTGTGGATTCTGGGAGACCTTCGGGGGTCTCGGGGACCCTACTGAGTAGCTTATACTCACCCCTGCACGGTCTATGCCCGCACTACGTTGTGTTGGATGCAAATGACAGACATCACTGAATGTGGTGGAGGCTTGTGGAGCAAGTCAGTATCTGGAGGTGGACCACCGGGCGGGACCTACACGGAGCGCACAGTTGGACCCGTGGAGCTGAGGAGGCTATCTGTACCCACCCTTTAGGTGGGACTTCTAGTGGACGACTCGACGTTGCGGCATTACTTTTCAGTTGTTTTACTTTCTTTCCAGTTGTACTTTACTTTCATTTTGGGTTGTTATTCTGGCCCACTTACTTTTCCACAGTTACTATTGTACCCAGTTTTACTTAGTGTATACTTCTGCTTGCTTGCTATGTGGTGTTTGTTTACTTTAAAAAGGCAATGCCTTCCCTTTTTACTGGGAATTACGCCTTGGTGTTAGTTTCCAGCCCCTAGCCTATGGAAGGCGGGCTTGGGGTAGTCACGGCATGGGCCCCGAGGATGGTTTCTGACAAATTGTTATCAGAGGAGTTCGGTTCTATCGTAGAACTCAGGACTCTGATATTTTTCTATGTGAAGAAATATTGTTAAGAGTATTGAGTGTGGTTATCAGTCCAGGGAGTCCAATGTTGGTGCGGCATCCAACGTCTCCGTACACCAGGACCCTGACTTCTAATTTCTGACTTAGTGCACGAAAACATTGATTGCATGTGTGTTTTAAGTTCTCTTTGTGATTACTTTGTGTCAGCTCACTTGGTATACTGTATTAGCTGTGGCGCACCTGTTTCTTTTCAGGATGGCCCCACGACGGCAGCCAGCTAGGGTTCCATGTTTTGTACGTGACGACAGCCCACCGAGCGACGAGGCCTCGGTGCAGGGCCCTATTACTGTGGAGGCACCGGCGGTACCACTACTGGCTGAGCCACCGATGCTACCATCCCCAGTCGCTGATAGTGCATGTCGCCTTAGTGCACTGTATGAGTTTCAGCGTTAGCCACCGCCCAGGTTCCGCGGGGAGATGGACCCTCTGGCAGCCGAGGATTGGATGGAGGCAGTTTTACGAGTTTTCCATTTGGTAGGGACACCAGCAGACCTCATGGTGATCCTTGTAGCGAGTTTCCTGCATGCGGCAACAGGCAGATGGTGGATCTTGATGCTCCAAGTACATTCCAAGGAATCTCTCCTCTAGACGGACTTTGAGAGCCTCTTCCGCTCAGAGTTTGTCCCAGCCACCCTCCGTGTGGTGCGCATCCAGGAGCTACTACAGCTGCAGCAGGGCAGCTTGGCGGTTGCCCAGTACTCGGCGAGATTTACCAATCTCTCACACTATTCGACGTACATGGTATGAGACCCATTATTCCAGGCCCGGACCATCGAGCAGGGACTGAGGCATGAGATCATGGCATCGTCGATCTCCCTCAGCATCCTTAAACAGGCAGGAGTACTGGAGCGAGCCCTTCTCATTGAGAGCTTTCTTGATGAGCCTACACCAGCAGCGAGACCTACCACAAGGCGGCACGTAGAAGGGTCTTCTTCAGCTGGCATTCGATGGATGAAACATGGGTCCAGGCGGACCAAACCCTTAGGAGGATGACCTCAGGACATTGGCTCATAGGTGCGGGGAACACAGTGCAGATCTAGTATTATGAGAGACAGATAGTGCAACGCATGCGGTGGGAAGGGCCACATGGCTCGTGACTGCCCGACCCGCCGTGCAGAGGAGCAGCAGATGGTTGAGGGGCCACCAAGGCAGAGGCAGAGGGTCGACTGTGGCAGTCCTCAGGGAGAAGGCGGACGAGGAAGAGGAGCTGGTCGAGCAACAGGTGGTGGGCGACGCTTTGAGGCCTTACCACCACCACCACCAGGAGGACCACCCCGACCACAGGGAGCTGGCAGGCAGAGGAAGGCACATCTTCAGGCAGCAGAGGCCTACAACCACGGCGCGCCCGAGATGATTCGTGGTACTATCTGTGTCTACTCCACCCTTTCTGCAGTTCTTATAGACACAGGATCGAGTCATTATTTCATTGCCGCTGCCCTTGTTCGGAGCTTGGAGATTCTGACGGAGTCGTTGGCTTCATCCTTACGGCTAGAGACTCCTACTGGAGCAGACTCGACGATTACACACTGGTTCCGGCAGTGTGAGCTTACTCTAGAAGGCGAGAGCTTCGGCTGGGATCTTCTTGTAGAGTCGTCGAGTCCTTACGAAGTCATCTTGGGCATGGATTGGTTATCTACAGTACATGCTCAGATCAACTTCATTGGGCGCAAGGTGCAATGTGTTCGCACTGATGGGAGTAGGTTCACCTTCACCGGTGAGAAGGGGGCCTTTGCAGCGCAGGATGGACTCACGTAGAGGAGAGGACAGCCCATCACTCATCAGTTGGCTAGCCTCATCCTAGGAGCAATTGACGTTCGGAGTCCGAGTTTACCTGCAGTGGTGGATCAGTATGCAGATGAATTTCCCGATGACGTTCCAGGACTACCTCGTTGTAGAGAGGTAGACTTTTATATTGACCTGTACCCCGAGATAGCCCTGATATACACCCCATCATATCGGATGTCCCCCGCCGATCTTCGAGAGAGACGGGTATAGCTGGAGGACTTGCAGGACAAGGGATTCATTAGACCCAGTGTTTCACCCTAGGCTTCCCTGATTTTTTTCGCCAAGAAGGAATATGGGTGTTTGCGACTGTGTGTCGATTACTGTTGCCTAAACCAGGTGACCATGAGGAACAAGTATCCGCTACTGAGGATTGACGACCTCTTCGATCAGCTCAAGGGAGCATGGTGGTTCTCGAAGATAGACCTCAGGTCAGGCTATCATCAGCTCAGAGTTCGGGATGAGGATGTGTAGAAGACGGTCTTTAGATGTCAGTATGGCCACTATGAGTTCTTGGTTATTCCATTCGGAGTAACCAATGCTCCAGCAGTGTTCATGGGCTTGATGAACAGGATATTCCAGCCTTACCTCGATCGATTTGTCGTAGTCTTCATCGACAACATATTGATTTACTCGAAGACTGAGGAGGAGCACACCTACCACTTGCGGGTTATACTGGACACACTCCGAGAGCACTAGCTTTATGGTAAGCTCTCTAAGTGTCAGTTCTGGATACGTGACGTCCACTACTTGGGACACGTCATCTCTGAGGCGGGAGTTGCAATGGACCCTGCGAAGATCGAGGCAGTTTTAGCTTGGGAGCCACCCAAGAGCGTGACGGAGGTGCGGAGTTTCTTGGGATTAGCTGGGTACTACCGGAGATTTGTGCCAAAATTTTATAGAGTTTCAGAACCACTTACAGGTTTGACGAAGAAGGGGAAACCCTTCGTGTGGTTAGACAGATGTCAGCAGAGCTTCCAGAAGCTGAGACAGAGATTGACCAGCGCACCTATCTTGAGGCTACCAGAGGAGGGAGTAGGGTACGTAGTCTACTGCGATGCATCAGGGACTGGGCTCGGATGTGTCCTCATGAAGGAGCGGGTAGTGATCTCCTATGGATCACATTAGTTGAGGCAGCATGAGTAGAACTACGCTACCCATGACTTGGAGTTAGCAGTAGTTGTCTTCGCTCTAAAGATGTGGCAACACTATCTGATGGGCGAGCTCTTTACAGTCTATTCTGACCACCAGAGTCTCAGGTACATCTTCTCACAGAAGGAACTGAACCTGAGATAGCGGCGATGGATTGAGTTCCTCCAGGAATATGACTTTGAGATAGTCTATACTCTTGGAAAGGGGAATGTAGTAGCCGATTATCTCATCAGGAGGACGTGCATTCAACTACTTGGGGAGGCGACAGAGAAGCTAGCCGCTTTGCAAATATCCTTCATGGATAGAGATGGAGAAACCTTTCTATAGTCACTCACAGTCACTCCTCCACTTCTACAGTGGGTCAGAGAGGCACAACGTGGGGACGATGACTGTGATACATGATGTGCACAGATATCATTAGGACAAGCACCTGATGGATTCTTTGTGGGAGGAGAGCATGTCATCCTTTTCAGATGACATACCATTGTACTAGCTGCTTTACAAGAGGAGGTGATGAGGTAGTTCTACACTTCCCCTCTAGCGAAACATCCAAGAGTGGCGAAGATATACCAGGGCCTCAGACGACAGCACTGGTGGCCGGGTATGAAGAAGGCTGTATCAGAGTTCATTTCTCGATGCCTCACCTGCCATAAGGTGAAGGCAGAGCACTAGGTACCAGCAGGCTTCGTACAACCCTTAGAGGTCCCATAGTGGAAGTGGGACGGGATATCAACGGACTTCGTGACAAAACTTCCACGCACTTCCAGAGGTCACGACTCCATTTGGGTGATTGTCGACCGACTCACCAAGTCGGCTCACTTCTTACCCATCAGAGAGTAGGGATCAGTGGAGAGCTTGGGACGCCTCTACGTTCATGAGATCGTACGACTTCATGGTGTTCCATCATCTATTGTCTCCAATCGAGATGCACACTTTACTTCTCGGCTTTGGAAGGGGTTGCAGGAGGCTTTTGAGATGCAGCTACGTCTGAGCACCGCCTTTCACACTCAGACGGATGGTCAGACAGAGAGGACCATTCAGAATCTCGAGGACATGCTCCGTGCATGTGTCCTCGACTTTGGTCATAGCTGGGAGGACCACCTACCCTTGGTGTAGTTTGCGTACAACAACAGCTACCACTCCACCATCAGGATGGCACCATACGAGGCGTTGTACGACCGACCTTGCAGATCACCGTTGTGCGGGACAGACCCTGGGGAGTCAGAACTTGTGGGACCGGAGATGGTCCATGCCACGACAAAGAAGCTCCAGGTCATCCAGGAGTGGATGAGGACAGCTCAGAGCCAGCAGAAGTCTTATACTGATAGGAGGAGGAGGTCACTAGAGTTCGAGGATGGTGACCATGTCTTCTTGCGCGTCTCACCTCGACATGGATTACGGAGATTTGGATAAGGCGGAAAGTTATCTTCGCACTTCATCGGACCATTCCAGGTCCTCAACAGGATAGGCGAGGTGTCTTATCACCTGGATCTACCACCTCAGTTGCACTGGGTGCATTACGTCTTCCACGTATCTCAGCTGAGGAAATACGTGCACGACCCGATGCATGTCATCGACCATGGGGAGCTGGACATTGACGATGGGGAGACTTTTACAGAGGTCACAGTGGAGATCGAGGATCAACAGGAGTGGGTCCAATGTGGACGGTCGATTCCTCTAGTGCGCATCAGGTGGCAGCACGGGAGCCTCCAGGAAGGCACTTGGGGAGGCTCAGATGCATGCACGGTACCCACATTTGTTTCCCTAATTTTTGATGTATCTTTACGGGGACGTAAATCCCTGAGGTGGGAGTAATGTAAAGACTCGTAAAATTTAAGGGAATTTTTTTTTCTTAATTTTCATTTGGATTTTACAAGAATACAGTTTCAAACGGCACCTAATTCCAAGGCCTGGTGTGCCCGGAATCATTTACCAAAGTTTAGCTCGGGTACGTTCAGTGAACGAATGAGAGGGTTTTTCTAACCTTTGATCCAGTGCTCGGAATTGAAATCTGAGGGCACCGATGAAACTGAAACGCCAGTAATTTATTAAGAACACCTTTTATGGGGTTGCGTTTTCTCGGGAGGAGATGTTAAAAATTGTGGAAGGTAAAATAAAATTGAGCTACAATTTTATTTCTTTTTAAGTGGTTATATCCTTTGAGTGGAAGTTGGGGAACTACCCATGAGAGGTTAAGAGGGAGGTGGGGCCCACACAAACCCCACCCCTTCATTTTCCCTAACTCCCTTAACCCTCCATTTAATATGACAACATAGGTTTAATTACTTAAGTTATTTCATTTTTCAATTTCAAATGAAATATTGGCTTGTGTGTTAATTAAATAAGACTAAGTCTTCTTTCGAGAGAGGATAGTTCTTTGTGTGAGAGGATTTGGAGAGGAAAGATCTATGTTTCGGAGAACGTTCTTCCTCCTTGAAGAACGCGAAGAACGCACCGTCGCCGATGAAGAACGCTGACCTCCGACGACGGATGACGGTGAGAGACGCCTTCCCCAGAGAACGACGACACGACGCCATATACCCCGAAACCAATGACCCTCTTCTTCCACGACGCCTTCTTCCGCGACGTTAAATTCCGCGACAAACCTTCGTTCAACGATTTCATCGAGGTAGGGGATTATTTGTTTTTTTTCATGATTACTTTCATCGTCGATCAGCGTCTCTAATTGAGCCGCCTGATATCACAATAACGGGAGGAGGTCGGACCGGACGAACACGGACGAACCTCCTCCCCCCATGATTGTTTGGATTTGTTGCGGCACGTGCAAAGGCCGCGCGGTGCCGTTACACCGTGCGGAATCATGAGAATGGGCGAAGAAGCGCGGCGCCGTCGCGCCGCGCCGGAGAACCTCGAAGAGACCGCGGCCGGAGCAGGGCCACGATGGAGGGGTGCAGTGCCGTCACGCCACACCGATCGGACAAGGCCATGGCCTATGGCCGTAGTGGTGCGGGGGAGCGGTGGTCGACTTCCGGCCGCCGGAGTAGGAGGGCGGGACCGCGGCGGTCCCACGGCAGCAGCAACCGGCCGACCGCTCACCGAGAAGGCCGGGGGTGGTAACCCCCGGCTGGCCGAAGGAGCGGCCCCCCACATGGAGTCCGCGGTTACACAACAGGGGGTAGCGCCCCCCCCCCCCCTTCAGCTCGGTCGTTTCGGCCGAGCCGTCTGGCCACGCTAGCCAGGCCGAGCGCGCTTGGCCGGTCCGCGCCTAGGCCGGGTCGGGCCGCGCCCAAGCTGGTCCGGGCCACGCCCTAATGGGCCGGACCTGGGTCGGGTCGACCCGGTTTGGGGTGACCCAGGGTGTATCGGGTCGGGTCGGACCGGGCCCGAACCCCCTATTTTCGGACCTCTTTCGGCCTTTTTCCCATAACATGCGCTACAGACCTCCGAACAACACAACGTCTGCTGCTATGCGATCCTTGGATCGATATGGTCATTTCGGTATATTACACTCAAGGTTTCGGAGAACTTTGGGTTCGGCCGGGTTGGTTCGAACACAAAACTAATCGGGCCCTCAGAGCTGAAATGCTTATAATTTGGGCTCCAGGCGTCCGATTGACGTGTCGTCAACTTTGTTGGATTCCTCTTAGTGAGACGGACCTTTTGGCTTACTCCTCTTGAGGTTTGGACGCAGTTGGAGTATGGTCGGGTTGTTTTTTACTTAAAAACCAACCGGGCCCCTAGAATGAAAAAGCCAATAACTCTCAGACCGGGCGTCCGAATGACGCGCCGTCTGTCACGTTGAGTTCCTGTTGAAAATACGGAACATTTGGATACATCAACTTCAGACTTCGTGTCAGTTGATGTATCAGCCCCTCGGCTCGTGGAGCGAGCCCTCCCGAACAAGCTTGCTGTGTGCGGGAACCCAAGAGTTGGTTGCGACTGCGACGACAATGACGGCTGTACAGAAATCCTCCGTGGATTCGACGGCGATGACTACAGCACTCAGCGATCCTGTGTGTATCAGTGCTACCGATCCTATGTGGGTCAGATCCTGTGTGGGTCAGCGCTCAACGGTCTTGTGTGGGCCAGCGCGTACCGATCCTGTGTGGGTCAGATCCTGTGTGGGTCATTGCGGGGGTTTGTACCTATCGATCCTTTGTGGGTCATTGTGGCGGTTAGTACCTATCGATCCTTTGTGGGTCATTGCGGGGGTTAGTACATATCGATCCTTTGTGGGTCTGATGGCTTAGACGAATCAGTGGCTACACCTGATCATCTCTATCGTCTTACGAAGAAGTATTCTTGTGTGAGCTGAGTCTTGACTTTCAATCTTTATCTTCGATAAGATTGACTTGACATCCTGTGTGGATTACGTTTTGCTTTCCTGTGTGGATTGGGTTGTGTTTTCCTGTGTGGATTGGCTTGTACTTGGGATCGGATGTTGGAGCCGAACTAGAATTGATGACTTAGGTATATGTATGAGAATATACCTAAGTAGTGTCGGATGTTACTTCGTGATATTATCTTTCCTTTGTGGATTCTCCTTTGTGGATTCTGGGAGACCTTCAGGGGTCTCGGGGTCCCTATTGAGTAGCTTATACTCACCCCTACACGGGCTATGCCCGCACTACATTGTGTTGGATGCAGACGACGGACAACGCTGACTGTGGTAGAGGCTTGTGGAGCAAGTCGGTACCTAGAGGTGGACCACTGGGCATGACGTACACGGAGCGGACGACTGGACCCGTGGAGCTGAGGAGGCTATCTGTACCCACCCTTCAGGTGGGACTTCCAGTTGACGACTTGACATTTCGGCTTTACTTTTCAGTTGTTGTACTTTCTTTCCAGTTGTACTTTAATTTCAGTTTGGGTTTGTATTCTGGCCCACTTACTTTTCCGCACTTACTATTGTACCCAGTTTTACTTAGTGTTTACTTCTGCCTGCTTGCTCTGTGGTGTTTGTTTACTTTACAAAGGCAATGCCTTACCTTTTTATCGAGAATTACGCCTTGGTCGTAGTCGCCAGCCCCTGGCCTATGGAAGGCGGGCTTGGGGTAGTCACGACACGGGCCCCGAGGATGGGTCGTGACATATAGGGAACCTCAGAATCAATAGAGAAAGCATAAGAATTATATGTTTCAAAGAAGTTTTTGAATTTATACCCAGTGGAAGTTTTGAAGAACATGACGCATCACTACTTGTTATGTCATAATGAATAGTGTTTTCACCAAAAACAACAGTGTAGGGAAAGAAGCTATGAAGCTATGGTATTAGGTAAACCATCCTAAAAATATTGCACTACAAATATCTCTGAAATCTGATAATCATTGGGTAAGGGTGTGGTGCAACCTATACAACACACTGCAGCTACCCCCAAATCAACAAAGACATCAAAACTAGAAAATCTGTGCTTCATGACAGAATCATAAGGACCACACTGCGATCTCTTGTCCTACACTCATACCCCTAACCCATGCTACAACATATCCCAACATTGTGTATCATGGGTCCTCAAAACAATAGAACCACTAAAACCCATAATCCCAAGCCTCTACACCCAATGGCCTTGATTGTATCGTGAGGGCCTTTACTATGTCATAACCTATAGCTCTACACTATAACCACCTCCTCCAGCTAGAATTTAAGCTAAAAAACCCTCTCATTCCTCATCACTCCTCCCAATACCTTCATTACCTAAAGGTGCACAAGATAATGAGTTGGATGATTTGTTAATTATATAATTGTGTCATTGCAATAATTTTTAATTATATATATACATATATATACTATTAATTATAAGAGAAATATTAATCATTTTTTATTTTAAAACAATCAATTATTTTTTAAAATGTTATTTATTATATAAATGACTAAATATTGTTTTTAAATGCATCATTAATTATATAAATGTATATTTATATTCAATAATATTAATAATTATGCTTACACATAAAGTAATTTAAAATCTATATTGCTAATTTATTTAATATAATATAAAAATTATTATCAGTTTTATTCAAAATATATATATATACATTTCACTAATTTTTATTTTTAATTTAATTTTTATATGTAAAACTTATTTATTAATTATATATGTTGGAAAATTTATTTTTATTGTTATATGAATAATATTTTATATTTTAAAAATATTTATAATTAGAAAATGTATAATTTTACATTTGATATTCATTATATTAAAATTTATCTCAAAAATCATATTAATTAAATTTTAATAAAATAAAATTCATTATATTTAAAATAATTAATATATGTATAATATTAGTAATAGAAAAATTAATTATGAAAATTTCCAAAATTATAAATATATTTTTAATATTTCATTTAAATAATGAAGTTGTATTTTTTTAATTATTGTTACAATCACACACATAGATATGTGTGTGTGTGTGTTATCCCAACTACGTTAAATACCCTGAGGGGGGTGAACCAGCATATGGTAGATTAAAACTACTTCTCCTTTAGATCTTATTTCTTCGTTAAACAAAATTAACCGCTTTCTCTTTACCATAGAAATGTATGAGCATAAATGAAAGCATGAACGAGACACAATACTTAGTTCACCCACACTGACCTACGTCCAAGGATGTGCCTATGTACCAAATCCAATAAAGTGCACTATTGTTACAAAGTTCATATTGGAGTCATTGTCCCTCCTAGTTTACAATGATTCACAATATGAAATATAACTACTCTATCAATTGAACTATGCTCACTATCCCTTTAGAAGAATCTTCGATTGTTCAGAAACACCACATAACTGTTTCACACATGAGTGTTCCATGATGTCTAGTTTTCACCTAGTATATGTAATACACTTCACCAAGTAGAATTTTTTTATGGAGAGTCCTTTGTTAAAAAAAATTTAATCCTATTTGAACTACCTTAATCCCTTCATGGAAACCTCTGAACTGCATAGCACATGTAATTCGTATATTGATTTTTTTCACATAATGCCTTCTCTTTTTGAACACCTTCGCCTCAATGATAGATGATGCTTTGTGATCCCATTTTTCTTTGTGAGCTACAGTTCCCTGTAAACCCCTTTTGCAAACTATATTCATGAATGACATCCTTCATGAACTTCTTCCTTTGTGGAATTTATCCCTCATGAACCACTTCACACTTAGTCAAATTCTTCCAATGATGAATTTATCTAATGAAATTTGCTCTACCTAATGATGTGATTAAGGGTACTTTATAGAGGAAACCAAACCCTTCATACCCCCTAACCACAATTATCAAAATCTCTTTTTTGTATTAGCCATCACCTACTACTGAACATGTTATGTGGTCTGCATAATGCAATTATTCATTTCTGAAACCCCTTAAATCACCATATTCTCATATAAACAACAACTACTTTGCAGTATACAAACTAATCTTCAGTATGTATACTCCTTTGTGATGCATTTTCTCACCACCTTCATCTGAAAAAAATAGAGTCCTTTATAGTTCCACAAACCTCCTTTTTAGACTTCATAGTGCATATTCTATGTGGAAGTATTTCTTTTTACATACATCAAATCCTAATTTTGAGGCTCAAAAATATAGAAAACATAGGGAAATGATGTGATCATGTACAAGAAATTTTATATACCACTTCAAGTTCTTTCATACCTCTGTCTAGAATCCTTTTTCAATATTCCTAGTCAACTGTTATATTGAAACTCCACAAATGACCTTATTGTCTCTCTTTGTCACCAAAAAACAATCAACCCAAAAACACTTCAATGTTACCTTGGGGGATTTTTTCCCCAAAAATCCCCCCTCTGGGTTTTGTTAATAATTATTCACCATTTCATATAACTTTAAATCTTTTTCAATATTATACCAAAAATTCACTTCTTATGGTTCCAAATAGCGGTCAAAGATTTACCCAACACACACTCTATGACCACATGATTCATGATCAGCATGAGAAACAATAGTTGTATAAAAATTTCATCAAAGAATAAAATATTTCATGAAACCAATTGAGGACTATTCCTTGATACAAATTGTAAAACAGCATGTGGAGCTCAAGAATAAACCATTATTCATCCATATATTATAAACTATTATCATCAAAAACTTCTCTAATGATTTATCTTCATTCAACATACTAATTCAGTATATTCATTTTTAAAATGCCATCTACTTCACTACTCCCCCTGTTTTGATCAATGTATTTTCTCCCCTTTTTCATTGAATGCAGAGGTGACTCCTTTGTGGTTGTAATATTGTAAATAACATATATCAGGTCATAAGGGAAAAAACACTATACCTTGGGGAGAGGTGGTACCAAATCCATACTTTTTTCAAGTATGGGGAGTGGACTAAAATAAAAAACTCAATCGATGCCACTCAACCACCTCTTTGGGTAAGACCTTAATCTAAATATTTTCAACCTATGGTTATGTAGGTAGAAACACCAACTTCATAAGCCCATAATCCACCTTCTCCATGACAAAATTATATTTGATTTCAATGTGCTTTGTACTTGAGTGATGGACTGGATTTTTTATGAGATTTATTGATGATGAATTATCTTAATGGATTCTGATCATAGATTTAACTTCAACTCACATATCATCAAGTTGTTGTTGCATCCAAAAAAACTATGTGAATTCTTGAGTGGTCGCAATATATTCAACTTCTATAGTGATCAATGAAATGAAATCGTGTTTCTTTATTATCAAAGAAACACACAATCCTCAAATATATAATGCACCACCTAAGGTTTATTTTCTATCATTTACTAAACCAACCCAGTTTTCATTTCTATAGCCCAAAAACTCTTGATGATATTTTTCATTTTATAGAAAACAGAAATCCCCCATGCCTTTGATATACCAATGTATTATTTTTATTATAAGAAAGTGGATTTACATGGGATTACTTTAATACCATGTTCTTTGGCATGTGGAAAAACAATATCAGGTATTTTAATTATTAAATACAATAGACTAAAAGAATCATCCTATATTATATGAAATTAACCACTTTGCCTTCATCACCTCGTGATCGTTTCATCTATGTATCAATTGAAGTCATCATCTCATTATAATTATCCATTCTAAAATTATAAAAAACTCCTTGGAATATTTGGATTCATAAATAAATGTGTCATTTTTAATTTATGTAATCTTTAAACTAAGGGAAATATTCAATTCATCGATAATTGACGTTTCAAACTCACTTTTCATGAATTCTGTGAAATTTTTTCACTACGCTTCTTCTGATGCGCAAAATATTATTTCTTTAACTTACACTAGCAACATCATCCTTTGATTACTTTGTTGACATATAGATTGTAATTAACTCCACCATGTTGAAAGCTGTGTTTTACAAAAAAACTGATCGAGTCTTGGATACCATGTTATCAGTTCTTACTTCAACCCATATAGCACCCTCCATAACTGAAAAAACATTATTATCATTTCATAAATGATAAAACCATCTGTTTTCTCAGTATACACTTCTTATTCCATAAAAACATTGAAAAATGTTGACATGGAATTTATCTAGAAAACATTGAATTTCTTTTTCACTGTTATGGATAAGAATAGGTGAATAGTATCAAGCCTTTCAATAGGTTTAAATGTCTCATCAACATTGATTACCATGATTTTTGACTTTACCGTGCACACTATTCAGGCTTTGTTCTAAATTACCAGTCCATATTAAGTTAGTTTATTTCAGAAGGACCATTCGTTACTAATGACATTCTTATTTTTCTGTCTCAAAATAATATCCCATATCTGATTCCTCTCAATTTAGTCAAACTTTTAATTCATATAATAACCCCATTTCTCATATCCAACAAATTCTTCAAAAAATTTAGGCTCTACCTGAGATAGGAAGGATTCCTATTGTAAATATTTCATTCTCCATGTTTGAATAGGCACTATATAATCACCAATAATGTTTTTCCTATAAATTTCAACTCGACTATTAATATTTTATGAAAAAATAGAGTTAAATTCATCCTTCTCATCATGATTATATTATTTGAAATCAATATTTTCCACTTATAATCCACCTATGGTTTTCTCCACATCATCAATATCATCTAGGAACTATTCACTATGTTGTTGAAAATGATGTTCATTCTCTACTACAGTGACATCATTTCTTTAAAATTCATTTCCTAGACTCTTATTAAATCATTTATAAGATTTTCTTTTTCCTAAATATCTAAGGAATATTACCTCATCTCTATAGGATTAAAATTTCTTGTGTTTATCCTTATAGAAAAAAAACAATTGATTCTAAATGTTTGAAAGTATTAGAATATTGGATTTTTTCTATAACACAACTCATACAAAGTCTTGTCCTAATTCGAACAAAAATACACTACTGGTTTTTTAGAATAGTGTTAAGACTAATTCCATATAGAATTTTTATTGTAGGTCATTTTCAATATGATATATTCTAACCATGTTATTTATGATATGATTTCTCCTCTCAACCACACCATTTTGTTGATGAGTTTTCACTACTGAAACTTTATTCCTTATCCATTGTTTATCAAGATAATATTCCACTTGTATATTTGGGAATTTTGTACCATTATTAGTAAGAAACATCATAATATTCTTTACAAGAATCTTTTAAGATTCCCTCTGATATTGTTTTATGCAACTAAACATGTCAAACTTGTGAGAAATGATAAATCCCCATTCCATTCTTCTGAAATAGTTAATGAAAAGAATATAATATCTATTCCCATCATTGGATCTTGGTGATATAGGTTTACATACATCTGAATTCACCAATTCATGCACTCTGGTTGACTTTCATTATTTTTTCCATGTATTCCTTTTTGATAATCTTCCCTTATTGGCAAGCATTGCACATGTGAGTACGATCATGTGATTTCTTGGAGAGATCTCACGCTTCATCGCATTTGACTAGATTTTCTAGGGATAATTGACATAGATGGATAAACATTTTATGCCACATCATGTTTTCTTCCTCCCTATATAGAAATCACATATCTTCTCCCCTCATAATGAATATATTTTACTTCATTTGTTTTACCTATAAAACAATTTTGCCATATCTTCACATGATGATACAGAATTTCATTATAAATCATATAGCATGACTCGAGTCACACAATAGACTAAAACATAAAAAGTTGTGACTAAGACCTTTGACAACCAAGACATCAACACATATCATATCTTGGCCCGCACATTTGGTTTTTCTAGAGCCAACAATCTTCAGGCCTTCATCATTTATAAAGTTTACAACACCCTCTGTGTTTTATTTGACGCTTGTAAAAAGATCCTAATTTCCTATCATATGGGATGTCCATACACTATCAAGGATCTATATACTAGCATGAACTGATGCTTTGAGGGAAATCTTTAAAACTGATACATTCTCATCTCTTTTATTTTTTATCAATGGAACAGACTTCATACATGTTGTGGAATGATATTATTGATCTTCTTCAGAGTTTAATGGTATAAATTTATCTTGCGGAGATGAAAATATATATTTTTTCAGATCACTTTATGATTACTTGAGTTACTTATTACAATCACTTTTGGTCTTCTTTGGTACACTCTTATGCACTACTGATGAGAAATATTTATACATGTGTCAAAATCCTATGAACTATAAATAATTACTATCAAAATAATTCCCAAAATATTTAATTATATGTGGATTACTTTGTTACTCTTATTCCCTTCAATACCTTTTTTCATGAAACATACATTTTGAGAATGTCCCATATTTCTAAATAAATAAAACTTGATATGAGGTGTATTCCTATACATTATTGTAGTAATTGTTCTTTCTTGGGTTTTAAGAGTCTTTTGATTCTGATTTATACCCAAATCAATTTTCAACCTCTGATTGGGTGTTTTCAATCTAAAATCGATGATCACATTTTTTTGCGATAATTCCCTAAACAAGTCTTGTCATTTTGATATGACTGGTGCTTCATTCTTACTGGGTATCTATGATCCACTTCCATATTTTCTATCACCTAAGTGATCTAATTTCCAAATGTCATGCCAAGATTCAAAAGTCTCTCCTAATATTTTAATTTTTTTATAGGACAATAACTTCCTTTTCAATTTCCTCAATATGTTTTATTTGAGCCTTTTCTATTATATTTATACCATCAATCACTCTTGGATGTTCTTATACTTTTATCTTATACTAAATGACCTTATCTGAGTTATCTGGCATTGAATACTTAATCTTTTCAAATTATTCATCCATCATAGACTTATCTTCTTCCTGCTGGTGCATATGAAGTTTTCAATCATGAACTGCTCTGTTTTATTTTTTTTTCATTTTGGCATAGAGGCTTCAAATTCATCATGGAGGTCAACTCTTCCTTAAAATTCATCATCATTGTCTCTTTCTTGCCTTGTTTGTGATCTACCTACAACTGTCACCATAACATTTTCTTTATGATCATTTCAGTTCTCCGTCTCTTCAACCGTATATTCTTCTACACTATCATTTTCTTGGGACAGAATATAAGGCCCCAGCCTTGAAAATTACTTAATCTTGAGTTATTACAAGATTACACCTTGAGGATCTTTTCAGGTTTAGAGTTTTAGATAATTAGATCATAAAACATGAATTACATTCCACATTTAAACAAAGTGGTTACATAAAATATAGTATTCATTTTTCCCATCAATGGAAACATATTTAAAATAAAACATGGATTTTTTCTTAACACTTCCTTGACACTATCATAATATCATGTACCTTTCCCTTGACCTGTGAAAAACATTTCAAAATCTTGGGATGAGCATAAAAAGCTCAATAAGGGATATAAAAATATGGAAATAAAACATGGGTATATATATACATAAGAATGAAATCATACTTTACCCATAAAACATAAGCACTTTAACATACCTCATCAAATCATGAATAAATCATAGAAATCATAAGACATAAAGGTAACTTGATTCATTCATAACATTCTTACGTAGGGAGTAACCCTCTTGGTTACGTTTGGAATACCCATCACAGTATATTCCCTAAATCTCTTCGGATAAACCTTAACGTTTCACTCCTTCGCAATACCCAATGCATTGGAGAGCTATATCGGGCTCACCCACCCTTAGTTTATCATGGAACCACCCGTCTCCATAATAATTCCCAAGAACCTCCACATAATAGTATCACATAAAACATGCATAAAGGACACATAACATTTCCACCTTTCAATCACAAGATATCAATACCACACATTGATATAAAAACATTATGAAAACCATTTTCAATACCAAAATAAAAGAAAAGTAAAAAATGGTATTTATTTTTCTTTTAAAAAAAAGGTATGGCTTGTAGAGGAAGTTGAAACTCAAATAATGGTCACGGTGGCAGAGAAGTCGTTGTCGCCGCATACGTATGACAAAAACATTCCCTTTTGTCATTTAGTAAACTCTTTTTAAAAAAAATATTTCTTTTGAATAAACATAAAAGTCATAGGGGTTTATACACCGTATAAAAGAAGGTTGTGTATAAAACAAAATATGTCACAATGAAAGGAGATTGAGACGAAGTCCCATACCTCGGGTGCGACTTGAATCGGTCATTCTTTAATCTCCTGAATAATAAAATTGAGTTAATTTATACTTGTTTAAGAACCTTTTTCAAGTTCATTATTCCTTTTATATCACTTATTTCCATGTCATGAACACTATGTAATTATTTAAGTTAATAACGGTTGTTTTAACGATCATTGGTACTTGAGTCAAAAATAAACCCTTTATAATTACAAGTTGTTCATGTATAAATTATTTCCAGAATGGTATTCATGATGTAGATATCATATATATCATATATATCCAGTACATTCATGCATTTATAATATTATATAACATTTATAGGTAAGAAATGAAATGCACCGTTCATGGAGACGGTAAGCCGTACGTACGCATGAACGCTACTTCCATTTCCATTTCGTATTTTATGAAATGGAATCATAATGATATATAGGTATATTATAATTCTAGTGTAATATCATATATAATATCATAACTCCATCCTTTATACATCCCACATATGGTATTAATGAATCAAATCACTTTGAGAGGGCGGTAGTCCGCACTTCCTTAAATGAAGATATCGCGTTTACCCATAATGGAAACCATAAAGGTATGCCCAAAATGAAAAATAAAGAATCTTAAGGAAAACATAAACATATTATATATCATATATAAATATAGTGTCATCTTAATATCCACCATTGAAGGTGTTAAAATAATTTTGAACAATCATCGTTTCGGGAGGCAGAACTTTGCCATCCATGGAAACAGTATGTTCTTTAACCATTAGATATAGGTGTGTGTAAGTGTAGCTCGAATCCTTCTTATAAAAACATCAGAGTATATGGAAGATACTGTATTTTTTACAAAATAAATGAATAAATAGAGTTTAGGGGGTTGGAGAAGCAAAATAAAACAAAAGAACACAAGTGAAGACATTACCTTAAAATCGGGTAACTCCCTTTGGTTTGACCTCAAAGGCTTCCTTGGGAAGACTTATGCCCAAATTGAGGCTTCAAGGAGTAAGAGAGGGAAGTGTAGAGACAAAATTGGCAAGGTTTGGCCAAGCCAAAGGCTTTGGAAGCGTGGGTAAGGAGGTAGAGGTGGGGGCCTTTTATAAGAGGAGAGGAGGGGCACTCTTGGAAAGTAAAGAAATGTTACTTTATTTTAAAATGAGTTTCGGATTAAAAATCCCCCTCATTGATATAATTCTAGGGTAAGGTGATAAGGGTTCGAAATCCACACATGCAATAGGTTTTGGACATCTGTAGGTCATAGAGTTTACATTATATTTTCATTTTATTTAAATCCTTTATTAATGAGGTAATCGTTGCATCATCATGATTTCATACATAATTTAATTTATTTAATGTCTAAAAATTATAAAAAAAATATCATAATATAGGAAATCTTTTTATATTTCTAATGAATATTTATAGTCAAAAATCTGACTTGTATAACCCCATTTAAAAATTGTTTTGGTAAAACAACTCATGTTTGTGTCATTTTAATTTTAACATTAAATAAAAAGATATTAATGTCATTTTCCTACAAAAGTGGCTCCATGGGGTCCCCAAGTTGACCCATGGCTTTTCTTGGTCGGCCATGACACATCCAATAAGAGTAGGACATGTGTCTAGGTATTTTCATTTTATTATAATATCATTTTTTCATTAAATTGCACTAATTACCTCTAATCGCGATTAAAAACTTAAAAGTTACTATTCACCAAAAAATTATTTTAATCTCATTGAACCACATTTTACTTCTTAATGAAAACCATGTATGTCGGATTTTTGAAAATCAAATCACAGAAGTGTCAAAGTTTCATTTAAACGAAAAATCAGTTTCTTTAACTACCACTTAATGGTTTCACTATTCATCAAAAATTGAAGTTTTTCAGAAAAATACCAAAACTTCACCCTAAACTATATTTGATATTATGAATTCAAAAATGATTTCTATTTTACAAAATTCAAATCATATAAGTTACATTAATTAATTTAATAATTAATTCCTGTTGTCATGACAAATAGCGTGTTTTTATGAAATAGTAAGTATCAAAAGATTGACACCAGTTTAAGTCCAATTTCAGAGTGAAATTGATTCTGATGACCACCATTGGATTAAATGGTAAAAATATATTCTAATTTAACTTAAAAACCAATTAAAAAGATAATCTAATCATATAAATAAATTAGATTAAAATGAGGTTTTGAATTAAAATACAACATTTTTCACTATTCATAAAAAAATGATATTTATCAGAAAAATATCAAAAATTCACACAAAGTAAATTTTGATGTCCCAATCATAAAGAATAAGTTTATTTTGACAAACATAGCTTATAAAATTGTTAAAAGATGGATTTAAAAATGGTTTTCCATCAAAAGGCAGTAAAATAATCTTTTAAAAATATTAGTGTATTCCCTGCTTAAGATTGGATTTACTCTCACTTTAAGCCTCTAAAACACTATATAATTCACTAATAGACATAGATAAAAATATCTATTATTAATTACTTACTTGGGATGTTACATCCTTCCACCCTTTAGAAAATTGCATCCCCGCAATTTATTTACTTATCGAATAAGTGGGGGTATTTATCCCTCATTTCATTTTCAGATTCCCATGTTGCCTCTTAAACCATGTGGTTTTTCCACAAAACCTTTACCTGATGAATCACCTTATTCCGTAACACTTTCTCCCTATGGTCAAGAATATGGACTGGTTGTTCCTCATAAGATAGGTTCTCTTCCAGCTGAACTACCTCTGGACTCAAAACATGAGATGGATCTGGCATGTACTTCCTTAACATTGAAACATGAAAAACATTGTGTACCTGAGATAAACTTGGAGGTAAAGCCACTCGGTAAGCAACTGATCCAACTCTCTCCAGAATTTAATATGGTCCAATGAACCTTGGACTCAGCTTTCCTTTCTTACCAAATCGTATCACACTTTTCCATGGTGAGACTTTGAGAAAAACATGATCACCTACCTCAAAAGATAGATCTTTCCTCCTGTTGTCCGCAAAACTCTTCTGCCTGCTCTGAGCTGTTCTCATGTGTTTCTGTATCAGCTGAACTTTTTCTACCAACTCTTCTACCAATTCTGGTCCCATCAGCTTTCTTTCAACCACTTCATCCCAAAAATTTGGAGTTCGACACTGCTTCCCATATAACGCCTCAAATGGTTCCATCTGTATACTGGAATGAAAACTATTATTATATGAAAATTCAACCAAAGAAAGATGTTGGTCCCAAATTCCCTGATAATCCATAGAGAAAGAACGTAGCATATCCTCCAATGTCTGAATTGTTCGTTCTGACTGCCCATCTGATTGAGGATGAAAAGCTGTACTAAAATTTAATCCAGTACCCAATGACTTCTGAAGGCCTTTCCAAAAGTTAGAAGTGAACCTGGGATCACGGTCAGATACAATGGAGAGGGGAACTCCATGTAACCTGACTATCTCTTTAAGATACAAATGGGAAAGTTGATCTTGGGAAAAAGTATCTCGTATAGCAAGGAAATGTGGAGATTTAGTCAAGCAATAAAAAATAACCCAGATTTCATTATTACCTCAAGGGGTCTTTGGCAATCCCACAACGAAGTCCATGGATATATTATCCCATTTCCACTCTGGCACTGGTAAAGGCTGAAGCATCCCTTTCGGTAACTGCCGCTCTGCTTTAACCTGTTAACATGTCAAAAACTTCACAGTAAAATCAGCAATATCTCTTTTCATTCCATCCCACCAGTAATACTCCCAGAGATCTCTGTACATCTTAGTACTGCCAGGATGAACTGAACACGGAGAACTATGAGTTTCACATAACAACTCTCTCTTCAACTGTGAATCACAAGGTACACACAATCTCTTCCCAAATCTCAAAATGCAATCATTATCAATGTTGAATTCAGGCAACTTACCTTTTTGAACCAGCTCTACCTTTTTCTGCAACTCACTGTCTTGCTTCTGTTCTTGCTTGATTCTGTTTGATAGAGAATATTTCACTGATACCTGAAACAAAACAGAATAACATCATTCACCAACAACTTCTTTGACAAAGTACATCAAATCCTTAACCAAAGGATCACGTTCCAAATGAAACATTTCTAATGAAGCATTACTTTTTCGACTCAAAGTATCAGCCACTTTATTTTTTTCCCCGGATGGTAATTAATTGTACAATCATAATCCTTGATTAATTCTATCCATCTCCTCTGTCTCATGTTCAATTCTTTCTGAGTAAATATATACTTTAAACTTTTGTGATCGGTATATATTTCACACTTTACTCCATACAAATGATGCCTCCAAATTTTTAAAGCGAAAACAACAGCAGCTAATTCCAAATCATGTGTAGGATAATTTACCTCATGAGTTTTCAACTGTCGTGAAGCATAAGCAATTACCTTATCATTCTGCATTAAGACGCAACCACGTCCTTTCAATGAAGCATCACTGTAGATAACAAACTCCGCATTCCTGGAAGGTAGTTCCAAAACTGAAGCATTCACCATTCATCTTTTCAATTCCTGAAAACAATCATCACATTCTTTTGTCCAGATAAACTTAACACCCTTCCGAGTTAGCTTAGTCATTGGACTAGATAACCATGAAAAATTTCTAAAAAACCTTCGGTAATAGCCTGCCTAACTAAGGAATCTAAGAATCTCTGTTACATTTGTGGGTCTTGGACATTCTTCAAAAACCTTTGTTTTTGCAGGATCAACGGTTATCCCATCTTTAGAAACAATGTGACCAAGGAAAGAAATTTGTTGCAACCAAAACTCATACTTGATTAATTTCCCATACAATTTCTTTTATTTTAAGGTTTTCAAAATAACCCTTAAATATCTTTCATGCTCCTCTTTACTTTTAGAAAACACCAAAATATCATCAATGAAAACCACACCACAAACTTATCCAAGAAATCATCGAAAATTCTATTAATTAAGTCCATGAATACAAAAGGATCATTGGTTAGCCCAAAAGGAATTACTATAAATTTATAATGGCCATATCTTGTACGAAACACAGTCTTAAAAACATCTTCTTCCTTTACCTTCAGCTGATGGTACCCCGATCTCAGGTCAATCTTTGAAAAAAACTGAGCTCCCTGGATCTGATCAAACAAATCATCGATATGAGGCAAATGATATTTGTTCTCAATAGTGATGTTATTCAAGGATCTATAATCAATGCAAATTCTTATAGAACCATCTTTCTTTTTGACAAATAAAACAGGAGCACCCCATGGTGATGTACTAGGTTGAATGAAACCTTTCTCTAATAAATCTTGCAATTTCTCCTTCAACTCTAAAAGTTCAATTTGAGCCATTAGATAAGGGGGTTTTGAAATTGGATTAGCATCAGGAACTAAGTCTACAGTAAACTCAACTTCTCGATCTGGTATTATTCCAGGAAACTCATCAAGAAAAACATCAGGATACTCATTCACCACTGACACATCATTAATCTGAACAGTTCCTTTATTTTCAATGATGTGTGAAAGGTAACATTCATTTACATCTTTTACAAGTTTCTCAGCCTCTTGATATGTTATCAACAGTAAGGGTTCATTCTTGTACACAAACTAAAAGTCTTTTTGAAAAGAAACTTCTTTATCTCAACAGTCAATATTATCATGGTAAATAGAGAGCCAATCCATACCCAGGATAACATCAAACTCTACTAGAGGTAAAACAATACGGTTTTCAAGTAGGTTATTTCCATGGATAAGGATAGGAAGATTATTATAAATTCTTTTTGCCCCAAAATTTCCCCCAGGTGTTTTTACCACAAGTTCAGGAGTCATTTCTTGAGATGGTATTCCCAATTTACTAGAAAATTTTTCAGAGATGAAAGAATGTGTAGACCCCGAATCAAACAACACACTGACATAATCTAAAAAAACAAACAAAGTACCTGATACAACTTCATTTGATGGCCCGACATCTGCTAAAGTATTTGCAAAGGATTTCACCACCCCTTTCTTCTTGTAGTCTAACTGCTTCCCATCACTCGAGATCTTGGTCGGACACTCATTTTCATAGTGACCCATCTCATTGCACTTAAAACATTTCACTAACTGTAAATCAAATTTGGTCTTACCATTACCTTGATCTTTTTCAGTGCAATCATGAGCCTTATGTCCCATCTTACCACATCGGTAGCACTTTCCAGAATTCAGAAGACATTACCCAGCATGCCTTTTCCCACATTTATCACAAACTGGAAACATAGTTTTCTTACCATCAGACTTTTTTGAAGAATTCTTCCCTTTCTTCTTCCACCTAGGTCTCTTCTTCTGCTAGTTTTTATAGAACACTTGATCATCGGCAAACTCCATTTCCACCTTCTCAGCACATCTAAAAAGCTTTTCATAACTTTTAAACTCACGAGAAGCTAATGCCCTTCGATATTTTGGTTTTAATCTTGAGTAAAAACGATTGATTTTACTATCAAGGTCTCGCATAAAATTTGGATCATACCTTGCCAATCGAGTGAACCTCTCTTCATAGGAAGTCATTGAGTCTTCCTCTTGCCTCAATTCCAAGAATTATTTTTCCATCCTAAGTCGAATAGCCTTAGGAAAATACTTCTCAAGAAACATAACTTTGAATTCATCCCTGTCAAGAGCATCATTCTCATCAGCGTCCATGATATTTTTAACCATCGACCACCACTGATCTGCTTCACCCTCCAAACGGTAAATAGAAAGACTAACCTTTTGATTTTCTGAACACCCCATGACATCGAAAATCTTCTCCAGTGCTTTAATCCACCCTTCAGCTAGCACAGGGTTAGATGATCCTCTGAATGATGGGGGATGTTGCCTTATGAAATGTTCCACCACTGACATGTTCCTCTGTGGTTGATCTAGATGATCTCTTGCATGGATACCACCACCATTTATCACTTGATTCAACTACGCCATTACTGCAACAAACTGTTCAGTTCCAATTCTGACCATCTCATGATGCTGATTCGGAAGGTTATTTCCTTCTGTATGCCTTCCTAGCACTGCTTCCCTATTTCCTCTGCGGAAAACCATTCTGAACAAACATGTCTTAGATGAAGCAACATGGTAATCTTCAAAGGCTATATCATTTCAAAAAAATATTTTTGGATAATCATTTAATAGAATTATAACTCCTAAAGTTATCTAAACCGACCTCTAATACCATCTATAAGGCCCCATCCTTAAACAATACTTAATCTTGAGTTATTACAAGACTACACCTTGAGGATCTTTTCATGTTTAGAGTTTTAGAGAATTAGATCATAAAACATGCATTACATTCCAAATTTAAACAAAGTGGTTACATAAAAGATAGTATTCATTTTTCCCATCAATGGAAACATATTTAAAATAAAACATGGATTCTTTCTTGAAACTTCCTTGACACTATCATTATATCATGTACCTTTCCCTTGACCTGTGAAAAACATTTCAAAAACTTGGGATGAGCATAAAAAGCTCAGTAAGGGATATAAAAATATGGAAAGGAAACATGGGTACATATATACATAAGAATGAAATCATACTTTACCCATAAAACATAAGAACTTTAACATACCTCATCAAATCATGAATAAATCATAGAAATCATAAGACATAAAGGTAACTTGAGGCATTCATAACATTCTTACGTAGGGAGTAACCCTCTTGGTTACGTTTGGAATACCCATCACAGTATATTCCCTAAATCTCTTCGGAGAAACCTTAACGTTTCACTCCTTCGCGTTACCTAATGCATTGGAGAGCTATATTAGGCTCACCCACCCTTATTTTATCATGGACCCACCCATCTTCATAATAATGCCCAAGAACCTCAACAAAATCGTATCACATAAAACATGCATAAAGGAAACATAACATTTACACCTTTAAATCACAAGATATTAATACAACACATTGATATAAAAACATTATGAAAACCATTTTCAATACCAAAATAAAAGAAAAGTTAAACATGATATTTATTTTTCTTTTAAAAAAAGGTATGGCTTGTAGAGGAAGTCGAAACTCAAATAATGGTCACAGTGGCGGAGAAGTCGTTGTCGCCGCATACGTACGACAAAAACATTCCCTTTTTTCATTTAGTAAATGCTTCTTATAAAAAATATTCCTTTTTAATAAACGTAAAATTCAAAGGGGTTTATACACCGTATAAAAGAAGGTTGTGTATAAAACAAAATATGCCTCAATGAAAGGAGATTGAGACGAAGTCCCATACCTCGGGTCCGACTTGACTTGGTCGTTCTTTAATCTCCTGAATAATAAACTTGAGTTAATTTCTACTTGTTTAAGAACCTTTTTCATGTTCATTATTCCTTTTATATCACTTATTTCTATGTCATGAACACTATGTAATTATTTAAGTTAATAACGGTCATTTTAACGATCATTGGTACTTGAGTCAAAAATTATCCCTTTATAATTACAAGTTGTTCATGTATCCATTATGTCCAGAATGGTATTCATGATGTAGATATCATATATATCATATATATCCAGTACATGCATGAATTTATAATATTATATAACATTTAGAGGTAAGAAATGAAATGCACCGTTCATTGAGACGGTAAGCCGTACGTACGCATGAACGCTGCTTCCATTTCCATTTCATATTTTATGAAATGGAATCATAATGATATATAGGTATATTATAATTCCATTGTAATATCATATATAATATCATAACTCCATCCTTTATACGTCCCGCATATGGAATTAACGAATCAAATCACTTTGAGGGGGCGGTAGTCCGCACTTACTTAAATGAAGATATCGTGTTTACCCATAATGGAAACCATAAAGGTATGCCCAAAATGAAAAATACAAGAGCTTAAGGAAAACATAAACATATTATATATCATATATAAATATATTTTCATCTTAATGGCCACCTTTGAAGGTGTTAAAATAATTTTGAACAATCATCGTTTCGGGAGGCAGAAATTCGCCATCCACGGAAACAGTATGTTCTTTAACCATTAGATGTAGGTGTTTGTAAGTGTAGCTCGAATCCTTCTTATAAAAATTTCCTAGTATATGGACGACACTATATTTGTTACAAAAGAAATGAATAAAAAGAGTTTAGGGGGTTGTAGAAACAAAATAAAACAAAAGAACACTAGTGAAGACATTACCTTAAAATCGGGTAACTCCCTTTGGTTTGAGCTCAAAGGCTTCCTTGGGAAGCCTTCTGCCCAAAGTGAGGATTCAAGGAGTAATAGAGGGAAGTGTAGAGACAAAATGGGAAGGTTTTGTTCGAACCAAAGGCTTTGGAAGTGTGGGTAAGGAGGTAGAGGTGGGGAACATTTATAAGAGGAGAGGAGGGGCACTCTTGGAAAGTAAAGAAATGTTACTTTATTTTAAAATGAGTTTCGGATTCAAAAGGTCCCACATTGATATAATTATAGGGTAAGGTTATAAGGGTTCTAAATACACCCATCCAATAGGTTTTGGACATGTTTAGGTCATAGATTTTACATTATCTTTTAATTTTATTTATATCCTTTATTAACGAGGTAATCGCTGCATCATCATGATGTCATAAATAATTTAATTTATTTAATGTCTAAAAATTATAAAAAAAATATCATGATGTTGGAAATCTTTTTATATTTCTAATTATTATTTATAGTAAAAAATATGACTTGTATAACCCCATTTAAAAATTGTTTTAGTAAAACAACTCATGTTTGTGTCATTTTAATTTTAACATTAAATAAAAAGATATTAATGTCATTTTCCAACCAAAGTGGCTTCATGGGGTCCCCAAGTTGACCCATGGATTTTCTTGGTCGTCCATGACATATAAAATAAGTGTAGGATATGTGTCTAGGTATTTTCATTTTATTATAATATCATTTTTGCCTTCAATTGCACTAATTACCTCTAATCGCGATTAAAAACATAAAAGTTACTATTCACCAAAAAATTATTTTAATCTCATTGAACCACATTTTACTTCTTAATGACAACCATGTATGTCGGATTTTTTAAAATCAAATCACAGAAGTGGCAAAGTTTCATTTAAACGAAAAATTAGTTTCTTTAACTACCACTTAGTGGTTTCACTATTCATCAAAAATTGAAGTTTTTCAGAAAAATACCAAAACTTCACCCTAATATATATTTGATATTATGAATTAAAAAATGATTTCTATTTTACAAAATTCAAATCATATAAGTTACATTAATTAATTTAATAATTAATTCCCGATTTCATGACAAATAGCGTGTTTTTATGAAACAATAAGTATCAAAAGATTGACACCAGTTTAAGTCCAATTTCAAAGTGAAATTGATTCCAATGACCACCATTGGATTAAATGGTAAAAATATATTCTAATTTCAATTCAAAACCAATTCAAAAGATAATCTAATCATATAAATAAATTAGATTAAAAAGAGGTTTTGAATTAAAATACAACATTTTTCACTATTCATAAAATAATGAACTTTATCAGAAAAATACCAGAAATTAACACAAAGTAAATTTTGATGTCCCAATCATAAAGAATAAGTTTATTTTGCAAACATAGATTATAAAATTGTCAAAAGATAGATTTAAAAATGGTTTTCCATCAAAAGGCAGTAAAACAATCTTTTAAAAATATTAGTGTATTTCATGCTTAAGATTGGATTTATTCTCACTTTAAGCCTCTAAAACACTATCTAATTCACTAATAGACATAGATAAAAATATCTATTATTCATTACTTACTTGGGATGTTACATAGAAGATTCTTATTTTTCAAAAAAATCTCTTAAAATTTGTATTGCCTTTATTATATGCTGAATTCTTCTTCTTGGGAATTTTGAATTCATCTTCATCATGATCTTGAAAATTCTTGGGGAACCTTGCTGCAATATTTCCAACTATTCTATATAGAAATCATGTAAGTGGTAGTTTAATTTTGAACTTTCCTCTTCCCCTTTATAGATTTTAAGAAAGGAATGACATCACCCCATCCCTCTCTTCTTCTTTTTGGACATCTTCAATGGTGATCTTCTTCATGGACTTGAATACCACCTCTTTTGAATTTCCTTTTTCTATAAAATCATTATCGTCAGTTATCATCTCGTATGCGACAAGATTACTATATAAACTATCCAATGTCAACTCCTTTGGAACATTATCTTATAGTAAAGAAACAATTTCATTAAACTAAGTTCGAAGTCATCTCATGATATTCCTAATGATCATTAAATATTCAAGAATTTCTTTATGACCATGCATGTATTCTACAGTAACAATCATCAAGTCAAATAATTAATATATAATCTCATTTAGGTGTATTCTCAAATCCTCAAAATTGTTCCATAGAACCTGCATTTTTGATTATCTAACTTTTGATTATCCCTCATGAATGTTGAGAATATTTACCCAAATTGCATGTGATGAATTACATGACAAGACCTTTGAATATATTGAATTGGATAGGGATCCCCCTAAATCATTGATTTATTTAGCTTCAGCATCCAATTACCTTTGGTCAGATTATAATAAATCACCATTGTACACACTGGCCAAAATACCATGCATTGTTGCTGTAAATACATCAATTCCAAAATATCAAAAGTATTGTTGTATAAAATTCTTCTATAATTGAAATTTTTTTCCATCAAATATTGGAATCTCTTTTTGACTGACAACCTCTATTGAAACCGCTTATAGAGAAACACTAAAATTAACCTTTGTCTATGATACCAATATTTATCCAAACAAGTTTAAATACCCTAAGAGAGGGGTGAATTAGGGTCTGACTAATTAAAACTATTATCCCTTAAGATCTTGTTTCATCAATAAAAAAAATTATCCTCTCTCCATTTCTCATAGAAATGTATTCAAAGAAATGAAAGCATGCACAAGAAATAACAATTTTACTTGTTTCACCCACATTGGGTACAAACAAGAACCATAAACTTTAAATTTTATTGTGTACCAAATTCACAAAAGTTTAATATTGGTACAAATCTTGTATTAGACTCATTTTCCCTTCTGGTTTACAACTAATCCCAATTTTAAAACTTGCTACTCTCTCAGCTGATATGTGCTCACTGCTCCTTTAGAAGAATTTATTTTTTTCTTCTGAAAAAACTCAGTATTGTTTTACACATGAGTGTAACATGATGTCTAGATTTCACTTAGTAGATGAAATATACTTTACAGTGTAACATTTTCTTTATGAAGAATCCTTTCATAATTTTGTTTTTTATCCTTCATGAACTACATTAATCCTTTTGCAGAAACCTCTTTGCCATGTAGAGTGAGTGATTCACGGACCGCCTATACTTAGAGGACTACCTTTGCTTCTCAGATTCCTTCACTTCATGGATGGACTCACTTTGAAAATGGATAATGCTTTACAATCCCCTTTTTATTTACAATCTATAGTTCCTCGTAAACCCCTTAGGCAAACTATACTTACAAACAACATCCTTCACAAACATCTTCCTTTGTGAAATTGATCCTTTGTAAACCACTTTAAACTCATACAAATTATTACAGTGATAATATTATTTAATGAAATTTTCTCTAACTATTGATGATATTAGGGTTCCTTTATATAGGAAAATAAATACAAAAAAACTCACTAATCATAATTACCAAAATCTCAATTGTGGATTATACATCACTACCTACCGAACTTCGGATGTGGTTTGCATATCATAATTATTCATTTGTGTCACCCCTCTCCCAATAACATTTTTTATTTTATTTTCAAAAATACCTCTTTGAGGGAGAGTCGTAACCAGAACAATAGTCAAAGATATACAACGAGATTCTACAGCATGAGCCAAATTCAAAATGCCTACACACAAAACAAGGAGATCAATTTCGGGATATGATCGCATTAGTCGAAGTCACTGTCATCATTTTCATCCATGAACATCGCCATACCTGTCATCATTGTTGCTGAATAATCACCACAAAGTCATAATCATTGATTCATCACCGCAACAGAAAACCGGAGGCAACTAGTCGCCGGAACCAACGTCACTGACAAAACCCAGAGGCCTGAAGGTCATTATCAAAACCATCATGCACAAACACACCAAACATCTAAACTAGGGGCTCATTCCCTGGAGAACGGATAACTGACCGAACACCAACTCCCAAAACTCCTATGATCCATCGCTCCCGACCGACCTGGAGAGAATAAATGGGACTCAGGGCCTGGGCAGGGTGAAAGCGACATAACATTCCATGGGAACAATCCTTTTTACATGAACAAATCCAGAAAACTAGAAAAACCATAGTAAAAATAAACCGCAAACTATGCTATCAGAGAATAGGTTTAACAAACGAACAAGAAACCATCACCCAAAAGTATCCCATGACTAGAATAAATGGAAATAGAGGAGAAGAAACATGAAATGAAGCTATGAAAGGAATCTGGGATTGGAACCCTAAAAGGAAAACCCATAAAGATCGATATAAACTAAAGGAGAATGCTAAAGAAAAAAATAACACAGTGTTACCCCAACTCCCACCGCCACAATCCAAAATCCATATAAGAAAACAACACCCCCAACCGAGATGGAGTTGTGTGTTTTTGGTCAAATCATTAGAGTAGGGGTGGAAGGGTAGAAAGAGAGGTAACTCCATAGAACCAGAAGAGAAATAACTTAGAATGAAGGAAGTTGAAGAATCTGTAAGAAGGACGCATATATTCCAAGAAGATAGTAATACGCACAAAAGGAGATAACAAAGCTGAAACAGAGGTTAGGATGATGAAACACTAGAAAGTGGAAAAACAAAGCAGTCGAAGGAGGAGGAGAAGCCCATCACCGTTGTAGAAAATATGAAACCATAATAAGAGAAAATTGAAGAGGAGTCCTAAAGCTAAGAGATGTATCTGGGAGAGTGGGGTTACACCAAAAACCCTTAAATCATTATCTTATCCCACAAACAATAATTAATTTGTATTTAGAGAACTCTTTTTTGTTCTACATACTCTTTTGAGATGCATTTTATTTCACTTCCTTCATCTGTAAGTGATGGTGTCCTTTTCAGTTCCACATACTGGCTATGTGGTCCACATATCATAGCTACTATGAAACAATCTTTCCTCTTCCATAAATCAAATTGTGATTTGAGGCCCAAAAATGTACAAAACACATGGAAATAATGAAATTATTTACATGAAATTTTATTTACCACTTCCTGTGATTCCATAGCTCTATCTTGAGTATTTTTTCAACATACATAATCAACATTGATATTGTAACTCCATAAGTGTCCTTTTCAACCCTCTTTTTCAACAAACACCATCAACCCAAAGACATTTTGATGTTACCTTAAGGGATTTTCCCCAACAATAAAACCCTTTAGGTTTATTGACAACTCTTAACCATTTGATATAAATTTAAATATTCTTCTATATACTACTAAAAATTCACTTCTTGGGATTCCAAATAGGGATCAAAGATTTTCACAGCACACACTCTAAGCCAACATAAGAGATTCTCAGGGTGAGAAAGAAGAGTATCGTGAAACTTTAATCAATGAATCACTTATTTATTTATACCGCATGATGGAACTTCCTTGATACTAATTGTAACACTAAATGTTGAGCTCAATAATGCATCGTTCTTAATCCATATATTATAAACTTATAGAATTACCAACTTCTCTTGTGATTTATCTTTATTCAATATACTTCTTCAGCAACGTTAGATTTAAAACACCCCTACTTCACTGCTCCCCCTGTCTTGATCAAGATATTTTATCCCACTTTTTAAATGATCCCAAAGGTTACACCTTTGTGGATGCAACATTATAAAGAAAACATATCATCTCATAAGGGGAAACATGATATAACTTAGGGATAGGGAGTCCTACATCCACACTTTTTCAATTTTGGGGAGTCTAATGAACTCCAAGAGCTATTCAATACCACTCAAACACATCTTTCTATAAGTCCTTCATCATAATTTCTGCAACCTATAGTTATTTAGGTGCATACTCCAACTTCATAAGACTATGTTACACCTTCTCCTTGATAAAATTATATTTGATTTCAATGTTCTTTTTCCACGAGTGTTATACTATATTTTTAATGATATTTATAGAAGTTGAATTATCATAATAGATTCTGATTGGGGACTTCACTTCAACTCCCATATCATCAAGATGGTGCTTCATCCATAATAACTACAGATATGCTTGATTAACCACAATATATTCAACTTTTGTGGTGCTCAATAAAATGAAATATTGTTTTATTCTTATCAAATAAATGAACAATCTTCCAAGATAGAATGAACCACCTGAGGATGATTTTCTATCATCTAAGGACCATGAAAAATATAAATTTGTATATCCCAATAACTCTATCTGAGATTTTTTATTTTATAGAAAACCAAAATTCATCCTAATGTTGATATAAAAAAGTATTATTTTTACTATAATAAAGTTTAATTCCATTGGATTACTTTGATATTTTAATATTTGTCATGTGGAAAAAAATATCATGTGTTATCATTGTTAAATATAATATAATGGTAATAGTCTACCTATATTCTATGCCATTAAAGTCTTTTCCTTCATCACCTCATGAAAGATTCATCTAAGTAGCCACCAGAGTCATCATCTCCTTAGAATTGTCCATTACTAATAATATCAAAAACTCCTTGAAAATTTTGTATTAAGAAATAAATTTTTCATTGCTTCCTTGTGTCACTAGTAAACCAAGGAAAAAGGTCTGTTCACCAATAATTAACATTTTGAACTCACTTTTTGAGAATTCTGTGAACTGTTTTCACTAGGCTTCATCTAATCCATCAAAGATTATATTGTTGATATACACTAGAGTCATAATACTTTCATTAATTTATCTATTCACATATATATTGTAATCAACTCCACCATGTTGAAATATTATTTTCTACAAAAATTGATTGATCCTTGAAAACTCTGCTCTTGGTGATTACTTCAACCCATATAGAACCTTCCTTAGTGGACAAAATTTGTTCTCATCTTAATGAATGAAAAAACCATATGGTCACTATATATAATTTTTTTCTTCCAGAACCCCATTTAGAAATATTGACTTGATGTCCATCTAGAAATTTTTTTATTTTATTTTCAATGTTAGGGACAAGAATATGAGATTAATCTCTATACTTGAAACATATGAAAATGTCTCATCAAAATTGATTCCCTTGATCTAGGAGTATCCCCTACACACTATTCTTTCTTTGTTCTGCATTACCAGTCCAACTTCATTTAGTTTTTTCTAGAATACCCATTTGGTCCCAACAAAATTCTTATTTTTCAACCTCAAAATATCCTTCCATGTCTAATTCTTCTAACATTGGTCAACAAATTTTCTCATAGCCTAAACCCAATTATAATATATAGATACTTATTCAAAAAATTTAGGCTCTACCTTATATTGGAAGGGTGAATTCAATAAATATTTCATTCTCCAAAATTTGAACTGGTGTTTCCTGATCACCAGTGATGTTTTTCCTATCAATTTTAACTCGGCTCTTCAGATTTTATGTAGATATAAATTTGACTTCCTCTTTATCATAGTCATTATCTTATTTGAAATCAACATTTTATATATATTCTCCCCTTATGATGCAAACCTTTTCATCACTCTCATCTAGGAACTATTCATTATGTTGTTGAATATTATTTGTATCCTCTACTATAGTGACATAATTTCTTTTATCTAAATTTCTTAACCTATTTTTGAATAATTTATAAGATTTTATTGTTTCTAAATATCCAAGGAATATCCCATAATCTCCACGAGATTAAATTTTTTTTCCTTTAATGAGAATAAAACACTTACATACAAATTTCTAAAAGTATTTAAATATTTGATTCTTTCTATATCACATCTCTTATATGGTCTTCTCTGCTTTCGAACACATAAAATCACTATTGGATATGTATACTAACATAAATGTTGCTTCCTTCTAGAATTTTTCAGGTAGGTCCTTTACAATAATCATTGTTCTGACCATATTGTTCATGGTCGAATTTCTCCTCTCAACCATGCTATTTTGTTGAGGAGTTATAACTATAAAAACTTGATACCCTATCCTATTTTCCTCAATATAATTTTGCACTTTTCTATTTGTGAATTTTGTACCATTATTAGCAGGAAAATTCAGAATCTTCTTTCCAAGCATGCTTTAATATTCCCTTTAATATTGTTTTATGAAACTGAACACATCAAAATTCCGAGAAATGAAAAATACCCATGTCAGTATACTAGAATCTTCAATTAAAATAACATAATACCTATTCCTATAAATGGATCATGGTTATATTGGTCCATAAACATTTTCATTCACCAATTAAAGCACTCTAGTTGACTTTTAATTCTTTCATTGTATGTCTTTATAATAATCTTCCCTTATTGAGAAGAATCACACATGTGAATATGATCATGTGATATCCTTGAGAGATCTTGAAATGCATCACATTTGACGAGATCTTATAGAAATGGTTGACATAGATGGATAATCCATTTATTCCACATCCTTTTTTCTTTCTCTCTAGATAGAAATTGAATATCTTCTTCTCTACTCAAAAGGTAGATATTTTCCTTCTTCTTCTTTCCCTGTAAATAAACTATACCATATTTTCGCTTAAAAATCAAAATTTCTTAGTAAATCTTGTGCATCAACTAGGTTATACAGTTAACTAACACTTCTTATGTTTTGATATAGAACTTAGACAACAAAGATATCAGCATGTCTCATATCTTTTCCCCCCAAATTTAGCTTTTTCTAAGCCAACAATCTCAAGGCCTTCATCATTTCCATATTTGAAAATACCCTCATTTTTTTATTTGATTCCTATAAAAAGGTCTTTATTTACTATCATATAGAGTGTGCATCAAATATCAATAATCTATATACCAGTATGATCTGATCCTTTAAGGGAAATCTCTACAACTATTGCATGCCCAGATCTTTTTTTCTTGATCCACATCACTAACTTTATACCTATTATGGAATGATATTATTGATCTTCCTCATATTATGATAAACCAAATTCATCTCAAAAATATGCATATCTATTTTTTCCTTTTCAACTCACTTGATGGTTCTTTGAGCTGCTTCTTATAACCACTTTGAGTCTACTTCAGTACATTCCTTCTCATTGTTGATGAGAAATATCTAAACCTATGTCCAAATCCTCCACACTAGAAACAATGACCATCAAATCATTCCCATAATATTGAACTCTATGTATCTAACTTTATTTATATTATTCTCTTTGGTACATTTTTTATATGAAATATACATTGTGAGAATGTCTCATCTTTCACTAGTAATAACACTTGATAAGAGTTATATTCCTATATATTATTGTAGTATCGATTATTTCCTGGGTTCTAAAAGTATTATGATTCTGATTTATATGAAAATTAAATTTAAAACCTGGATTGGTTTCTTGAGATATGACATCAATCATCACACCTTTTTATTTTTTATCAAGCCCCATACCAGTCTTGTCATTTGGATATGGTTACTGCTTCTATATTTCTAGATCTCTATGTTCCACTTCCATCTTTTCTATCACATGAGTTATCTTCTTTCATGATGCCATACTAGGAGTCGAAATTCTCTTCCGATCTAATAATTTTCTTCATATTTCAACATATTATTTTTATGTTCTTTGATATGTTTTAATTTAATCTTTTCTGTGATAGCCAAACCATTGATCACTCTTTTATGTTCTTTGACTTTGAGCTTGTTATCAATGACCTTTTATGAGTTATCTGGCATTCAAGAATTAATATTTTCAATTTATTCCTCCATCACAGACTTATATCCTTCCTTTTTTCGTATAATGTTTGGAATCATGAACCACTTGCTTTTATTTCTTTATTTGGTCTCACCAAACAACTATCTCATAAAGAGAAGTTTCTAATTAATCCTAGAGATCAACATTTACTTCAACTTCATAATCAATTTAACTTTCATCCCTTTTCTGAGAACTACCTAAAAAACCAGCAGAGAATTTTATCCACGATCCTTATAGTTCTCTATCTCTTTAACCTTGTATTCTTCTAAACAAAAATTTTATTATGAATAAAGATTCTTCTTTTTAAAGATATTTCTCATAAAAAATTTCTTATATTTCATGTATGTTGATTACATCTTCATTGGGAATTAGACTTCATCTTCATCGTCATCTTAAAAATTCTTAGCGCACATGTCTACAATATTTCCAACCCTTATACAACAAAATCATGCAATTAGAAGTTTCCCATTGAACTTTCCTTTTCTTCTTAATAGATTTGAGGATAGGAATGAAATCACCTTATCCAACTCTCCTTCTCCTCATCCATATTCAATGGTGAGATTCTTGTTGGCCTTGAATTACACCTATTTGGACTTTCCTATTTTTATAGACTCATTATCAACATTTCTCATCTAGTATTTGAAAAAATTACTATGTAAACTATCCAATTCCATATTATTTAGATTTTTATCTTCCTATAAAAAAATTTTTGGATTGAATTGAGGTGGAATTAATCTCAAGATAAGTTTAAAGATATTCAAATATTTCATAATTTCTTAGAGCCCATGCATTTATTCCATATTAATATTCACTCTAACAAACAATTAATATATATACTCATTAGAGAGAATTCTAAGATCCTTACACTTGTTCCATAGAACCTATAGTTTTTCTTCTCGAAATATTGAATCACCCTCTTAAATATTTTGAAACATACCCTATATTGAATGCGATGGATTAAATTATATCACCTTCATATTGATTTCATTGGATATATATCCCTCTAATGCATTCATTCCTTTGGTGTTAGCATCCAATTCTATTCAGTCATCTTCTAATAAATCACCATTTTCCACAATGGCTGAAATACCATACATTTCTTCTGTATAGATATTCATTCTTAAATAATGGTATTGATCCATCAAATTCTTCCACAATTAAAAAAATTTTCCATCGATGATTGGAATCCCTTTTCGATGACAACCTCCATTTAAACCCCTTGTATCAAAATACTAAAATTAATATTTGGCTTTGATACTAGTTGTTAAAACAACTAGGTTAAATACCATGAGAGGGTTGGGTAAATTAGGGTATGACATATTAAAAAAATTTCCCCTTAAGGTATTTTTTTATCATTAAACAAAATGATATTATCTTATTTTATCATAGAAATGTATGACCATAAATGAAAGCACGCATGAGACACAAAAAATTTACTTGGTTCATCTACACTGAGATACATCCAAGGAGTATACAATGAAAATGTTCCAATGTACCAAATCCACTAAAGCACATTACTGGTAAAAATTTTTGAGAAAACCCATTGTACCTACTGGTTTACAACCATACACTGTTTGAAAGCTTGATGCTCTCTCAACTGAAGCGTGATCACATTTCTTTCAGAAGAATATTTTGTTGTTCTGAAACAACTTAGAATTGTTTCACACATGTTTGTACCATGATGTCAATTTTTTCACCTAGTATATGAAATACATTTCACCACATAGAGTTTTATTTGTGAAGAGTCCTTGCGTGAACTCTTTTTGAACCTTTATGAAATTCCTTAATTCCATTGAAAAATCCTGTAAGTGTAATGTCAGTGCTTCGCAGACCACATTTTCTTTACAGGCTGATTTTTCATTCTAGCTTCCTATACTTCGTGGATGCATTTACTTCATGGATATGTGATGATTCAAAATCCACTTTTTCTTATTCAAGCTACAGTCCCCATAAACCCCTTCTGTGAACTACCTCCTTCAAAAAAAAATTCCATTACAAAAATTATCCTTCATGACCACTTCAGAATCAGCTGAATTATTCTATAATTGATAATATTTAATGAGATTTTCTATTCTTAAGGATGTGATTATGGTTTCTTTATATTGAAAAATAAATCCCAGAAACCCCTCTATTTACAGTTACCAAAATCTCCTTTGTGGATTAGCCATCATGGCCTACTGTACTCGGTTTGTGGTTTACATAGTGAAATTATTCATTTTCTATGCCCCTTAAATCATTTTTTCTCCCATAAACGACAATTCATTTATGGTCTGTAAACTCTTTTTTTGTCCACATAATCCTTTGCACCAAATTTTATTTCACCACCATCATATTCAAACGATAGTATCCATTTTGGTTCTACATACCTCCTTTACAAGCCACATAGTGAAACTTTTATGAGGAATTATTTCATTTTCCATACATAAAATCTAGATTTTAAGGATCAAAATTTAACATCTCAAGTTTTAAGAAAGAAACACTATGTTTAATAGCGTACATGATACGCCACATCAAGTGTAAATGTAAAACTAAATATTATAATTTAATATGGTAGTTATCACCTATCTGTTAGAATGGATGGAATGAATAGTTTTAAATGAATTATGAAAATATGGTTTACACATGTTTATATAATTATTCATTGGTATCCTAATTAAATTTAAATGAAACTAAAAACCAATTGAATATAAATGATGTATTTTTATGAAAAACTTTTTAAATGTGAATAATTGTGTTTATAAAATAATCCAATCACTCTTTTTTTTATTATATTAATTAAATATTAATTCAAAATAATGTTTAAAATTCATCCTATGTGTTTTCTGAACATC
This sequence comes from Viscum album, assembly GCA_963277665.1. NCBI lineage: Eukaryota > Viridiplantae > Streptophyta > Magnoliopsida > Santalales > Viscaceae > Viscum > Viscum album. The sequence goes on from OY728135.1 coordinate 1,762,793,868, forward strand.
ATATAAGAACAAATTCAATTATAAGGATAAAAGGAGTATTTTTCTAAAAATGCAGTTTTACTGCCATTTGGTGAACCCTTTTTACATCTAGTTTTTTTCACTTTTATATGTTATATTTGATAAAAAAAACATATTATTTAAAAGTGGGACATTAAAATTTACTTTGGATGATATTTTGGTATTTTTATGATAAAATCCATATTTTAATGAATAGTGAAAAATACTTCATTTTAATTCAAAACTGCCTTTTCATCTAATTTATTTATATAGTTATATTAATCATTAAATTTGTTTTAAAGTTTAATTAGATTATGTATTCATCATTTAATACATTTTTTTCATTCCAATTAATTTCACATTGAAATATGAAATAAACACATGTCAATCTTTTAATAGTTTTTACTTGTAAAAAACTCGTTTTTCCATTTTTGACAACATGAATAAATTTTAAATTAATTTCTCCCAATTTTTTATTTTTAATTTTTAAAACTTCATTCCATATTTGAAATCATGAGGTCCAAATTTTTTAAATAGGTATGTTTTAATTTTGGACATTATGAATAGTAACTTTAGAAATTATTTTTATTTACCATGGTTAAATGTTAAATCAGGTAAATAAGGGTCAAAAATAATATTATAATAATATAAAAATACACTAAAATGTTTCCTAGTCCTATTATATGACGTTTGGATGACCATTATCATCCTTTGGTAGATTTTAGGACCCCATGGACCCACTTGGGTGTGATAATGACATGTTATAATAATTAACTAAAGAGAAATATAACATAAACATGTATCTTTTTACTAAAACAATTTTAATATAGGGTTATATAACTGATATATTTGATTATAGATATTAATTATAAATCTAAAACTATTTCCTACATCATGGTATTTTATTTATAATTTTTATACATTAAATAAATAAATTTATTTATGACACAATGAGGATGCAGTGATTCCCTTATTAATGAATGGTGGAAATAAATAATATTATAAATATTAAAATAACATTAATTTGACAATTTTGATGCCATAAACAAATTTTATGAATTATTATGATTTTTTATAATTGATTTAATTTATTTTTTAAAAAATAATCAAGTTTTCATGTCTTTAAAAAAATTAAATTACTAAATAGTGTCAAAATTTACATAAATGAGTTTTTCAAACAATTACTATTTTATTAAATGATATATTCGTCATAAAAATCTATGAATTTAAAAAATTACTTAGATAATGTTAAAAATGTAATTAAGTATCCACTTGTGGTTCTCTTGTCATTTTATAGTAAATATATTATCTTTATAGTATAAAAATACAAGAAGACATGGTAAGAGATAATTTAATTAACTAAGGGTTAAAGACAAAAGATAGGGTTAAATTTGTAGACTAAACTTGTATAAAACCTATTTTTTGAGAGGATTTAGACCCATAATCTTCTTATCCTAGAAATATATCAATTGTAGAATATTATAATTCAAAAATAAATTAATAATAAAATAATATTTCAAGACATTGATAAAGTGCCCCATCTCCCTCTTATAAAAGGCCACCTCATCTACCCACTTACTCACACCTCTCAAGCCCCTTGGCTAGCCCAAATTCAAATCAAATAAGATCCAAAAATATCTCAATTCCTCTTAGAAGCCTTAACTTTGTAATAAGGAAACCCAAGGAATCCTTTTGTCTCAAAACAAAAGATTTAAGTGATTTAGAGGTAATGTATTCTCTCAGGCTCCTTTCATTTATTTTCTTTGTCCAACACAAAGACCACTCTTTTTTACATTATTTAAAAAAAACAGTATCCTAAATATATTATGATGTTTTTATTATAATTTTTCTACCTACACTAACACACACCCCCATCTAATGGATATTGAACATATTATTCCTCTTTACGGTGAACTACTGCCTCACAAAAAGTGATTGTTCAATTTTCAAGTACCACATCTCATGGTGGCCATTATGATGGAAATATATTTATATATGATATATATTACATTTATATTGTCTCTATTCATTTTTAATTTTTATTATTAACATACCTTTATGATTTCCATATTGTGTAAATACGATAATTTCATTTGAGGAAGTGTGGGCTACCGCCCCCTAAAAGTTATAGGACTCATTCATACCATACATGTAATTTTTAAGGGATGTAGTTAATAAATTTATGTAACATATATAACATATAAATTATATTTTAATTATTTTATTCCTATGTATCATTTAGTTTTCATTCTTTTAATATGACAAAAAAAGAAAGTAGTATTCATGCATAAGTACGACATACTGTCTCCATGATCGGTGCATTTCATTTCTTATCTATAACTATTATGTACTATTATAAATACATATATAATGGATTTATATGATATTTAAATAATATTCTAGATATTATGGAATTTTTACCACATGGACAATTTACATCAAATCAAGTTCAATTTCAACTCAAGTACGGAATATCCAAAAAATGACTGATATGAACTTAAATAGTTATGTAATTTTTATAACATGGTAATAAGTGATATAAATGTAATTATAAACTTTAAAAAATATCCTAAAGAAAGTATAAATTAACCTATGTTTTTTATTTAGGAACATAATGATTGTACATGAAAATTCAGACTCAAGGTAAGGGAGCCTATTAACCTAATTTCCATTATTTGGGTTAATCTTCTACTTCTTGATTGTGACATACTATGATTATGTGAGAAATAAATTTTGATATCCTAACTTGTATTTATACTTTCTTTATGTGTATTTATAATGAATACACATAATTTATATATTTTATTAACAATATGATCTTTGTAAGGGAAAACATAACTCAATCTATATTAATTGGGTTAAATATTCATGTCATTGGTTTTGTTTTTCCAAGAATATGTGTGAATGAACTATGATTGTTTTCTACTTAATATCCACTTATATTGGGTGTATTTATATTTTTTCAAACATAATTATTTCATTGATTTGTTCTTAATCTAATGATGTGATCTTTGTAAGGTACTACGTATCAATCTAATTTTATTGAGGCATATCTTGATATTGTGAACCATTATTATACTATAAGGTGTAAATACAACCCTTTTGAAATTTTATATCACAGATTTATATATTCTCATGATATTTAATGTTTTTTATGTTATTCTCTAATTATTCTTATTCAAGTGTTTCAGATGTGGTAAGGTATTCTATAACTAAATAATTGCTTTAAATGTTTTAAAATTTTAATATTCTAAATCCTTATCTTTCATGACCATGTTTTCAAAATGATTTTAAGGACTTATTTATATGGACATGAATGTTTTTAATTGTAAATTCATTTAAAATGTTTCAAAGTGTTATGGGACACTCTGATTAAAAATTGTTCTTTTAAAAAAAATTAATTGTGTTTAAAAAGGGGATTGATTATTTTAATAACATTGAATGTTTTTTTATATATACATCCTGAATGGAATTTATTAATTGTATACTGCTATTATGTATTGAGGTTTAATTTAAAATTTTACCATTTAATTTTAAAATAATGTGTTTTCACTTAAGATTATACCACTACAAAATTATTAGCCTTTATTAGCAGTTTAATAAATTGCCACCAATTTTTTTTAAAATAAATTAGCGGAAGTTTTTAATAAAATGATGTGTAACATGGTTTTTTTATAGCAATGACACTTCTCCCCCATACTACCTCGACTCCCCCAACACCCCCAACCCCTGTGACCCCCTGAAACCCTAGTACCCCAGTGACCCGCACGACCCCCCGAAGCTCATCGAGCCTCGCTTCCCCTCACTATGCCTCGCCGCCCATCACAACCCCCATGACCCCCTGAATCACTAGGAAACTGCAACCCTAGCAACCCCCGTTACCTCAGTGACCCCCTGAATCCCTCTACACAGTAAAAAAAATCATTAGTTTGGGTCATGTATATAATATTTTAATCAGTCTTGTTAGTGTAATTTAAGTCATCAATTTCATTGATTTTATTATATTCATTATAGTTGTTAGTGTCACCCATGTGGTTTATTTGGTTTTATTTATGCATTCATTCATTAATTATGTGTTGATTTTTATTATACATATCGAATATATCCTTTTATTTTTTTCTTAATATAGTTTAGTTTTTTATATTTGATTTAACTATTTTTCTATTTCTGATAAAAACATTCTGACTAATTATTTTATGATACCTTGCAACTAGTTTTCTCCCTAGGGTGATCAATAATGCACCTCATATATGTCACATATCGATTTAGGGTGATTGATCGATGTACATACCATGTTTTTTAATTTTGTTTTTTTTTCTTAATTACTTTATATCATTTGGTAAATATTTATGAAAGAACACAACATAAAGAAACTAATGTACAACTAAGATAATTATAGGATAAACCAAGTACCACATAGTTGACCTGAATGTGTCTTCTGTGGAAATTATTGTTTCATAAAATATGGTTTCATAGTATTGAGGTTTAATATTAATATGATCATTTACTATGATTTTATTGAATACTATTTCTATAATTTTCGTTTTACCATTTGGTTAGAAATATGATCTTGGTTGAAGAAATGCCCCTAGAAACTCCAATGATATTTTTGTAGAGTTATATTTGGAATACACAGTTGAGAATCATTATATATGTCTATTATGAGTGGAAAAATATTACCCAGTATTCCTTCAGATAAAAATGTTTGTATCTCATAGAATATATATCTCATGTCATGATTATCTTAACATATAATTAATTATTGTTTTTTTAAGTGATTATTACAAATGTGAGGACATAATTTGATTAAGAGGGGAGAATGTAATGCCATAGGTTTTTTGGAAGAAAATACTTCTAGTAAAATATATGTTAAATTTATTAATCTAATTGTTATTTATTTGGATGATGGAATTGATATATAATAGATAATAATTCATAAAATATAGTAATTAAACTAAAAACACTTTATACATTGATATTGAAACATTACCATAAAAGTAAATGAAATGAAGTACTATAGAAAATGGTTAATTACTCACAATGGATTAATCCAACCTTTTAAAATTCCCTAAACTAAAATGATATATAAAATTAAAAGATTATAATCTTCAATGGTAGGAAATATACCATATGATCTTTACCCTCAAGGGTCACCAAGATAAATAAAAACCCATAATAAGGAAGAACATCCTGAAAGGGGGAAAGTATATTATGGGTTATCAAATGAAAACTATTCAATTGAGAAGTGTAATATAAGAAGTTTGAATGGAATAATTGTGTCTATTAAGGCCATATATAAGAAATAATCTTGTCATTATATTCATTGTTCTTTGAAATATGGTTTTTTAACATACCTGTAGCAAATAGGTATACTATTATCGGATATTATTAGTAGTAAATTAAAAATAATATAATTCAATAATAATAATAATAATGGCATAAAATATAATTCTAAAATATTATAATTATTTATATATTTATATGTTACAAATTAACATTTTTTAATTAAATTATGATATGATGTATTTATAATATAAAATGAAAGATATTGATATCAATGAATTGGAAAAACTAAAATTTTATATTATAAATAATTAATTATAATCGTATTTCCAAAATAATATTTAATATAAATGTATAATTGTTTAAAAAATAATTATTTTTAAATGTTATATATTTTCTACTAGTAATTTAAATTGAATACTTTTACATTATTATTATAGATGAAGTAATATATTATCATGTTTAAAATTGTTTATTAATATGGAATAATATTTAGAAAACTTAATGTTTGACAACATCATTTTTTCAATAATGATAGTTTTCCTTATATTTAGTTTCTTCATTTAAAAGAAAAAATTTTAAATTTTCAAATATTAATTCTAAAAAATTGAATTAATATTATATTAAATCGGGACAATAATATCTTAATATGAAATTTTTGTTCTTTTATAAAATAATTGATTTTATGTTGAATAGAGAAAATATTGATTTACCAAAACTATATATTTTATAACATTATTATTATACAAGTAAGACCTAGAATATTATAAAACATATTTTTTTAATTACGTAGTTAATGATAATAATTAAGTATTTTCAATAGATATGTTGATCCTAAAATTCTTATGACCAACACATTATAACATTAGTATAATTTCATTCTAATTTTGAAACTCTTTTTTGTATTTTCATTTAATAAAAATTTTAATACAGAGATTTAGTATTTTCATACCTTAAATTAAACATAACAATTTTTTTCTTATTAACAAACTTAAGTCATGAAAATTAGTTAAATTAAAAAAGTTCTACTTCACATGTATTTGTTTGGGTGATCTATATAATTGATGTCATCAGTGTTGTCACATTCATTATCATATTTAGTTTTGTTGATGTGCTCATGGTAATAATTATCATCATTCTAATATGTTTCCTAAATTTCATTAGAGTCATAGGTTTCATATGTTTTTTTTTGATTGATGATTTTATTCAGAATGGTTCATCTCATAGGTGTTGTTGATGTTGTTTGTCTCATAGATGTATTTAATTTCATTGGCATCATTGAAATTATTAATGTCATAATTTCCATTGGTATGGTCCTTGTCATCAATTTCATTGGTATGATCTAGGTATTTCCTGTCATTTTTATTATTATTCTTTTCATCAACATCATTTTTTCCTTGGTTCTTCAGTTAATTGGGGTCTTCATTATAAAAAATTTTTACTACATCACCACAATCATTGTATCTTTTTTTGTTATTGGAATCAACAACATTATTAGTTTTATTTTTCATAACCATGTAATCTATGTCATCCATTTAATTGGGGATATCTGTTTCTTTGATGTCATCCAATGCGTCAATGTTTTTCGTTTCATTTTCATCATATATACTCTTGTTTTTAGAAATTTCATTGGTTTCTTCTATGTATTTTTTATCATTAGTGTGATCGATAATGCAGAAAATATTATTATTATCAGTAAAATTTATTTCATCCATATATTAATTACATTTTATTTCATATGGGATATTTTTTTCATCAGCTTCTCAGGTGTCATCAGAATGCCCGAGCATCAGTGGTTATTTACTTGCTTTTAATTAAATTATTTTTTTTATTTGTACCACTTCTACAAGTAGATTATTATAGTCTAGTTATATTTAGGGATATCATTGGTAGTGTCCTATTTAATTATAGTCACACCTTTCTCACAATACCATGGAACATGGTACACAAGTTGATGTTACTTGATTGTAAGCTTGGGTTTGGGCAAGGCTCAATGCGTGATGATTGGATTACTAGGAAAAGCATGGGAGTTTGGGACTATGATTGGACTTGGGACCATCTTCAAGGTTTTTCCTAGTTTTTTCTTTTATAATTCTAGTTTTTGATGTATATGATCTACTACTGATGTATTCATTTCCTAACATGTATTATATAGTTTTTTGTTATAGAATGGTTTTTTTATTATATTTCTATTATTTTATGGATTTTTTTAATTTTCATGCTTTGGTTTTCTAGTGGTTGGGTTCATTATTTACCATATGTATTTATATAGGAAAACCATATTTAACAAATTTATATATTTTTTCAAGTAGTATATATGAATCTCTTTACCTATTTAGTAATTTTTACGTGAACTTAATTTTTTTTAATATTTTGTAGGAACATTGTGATTTACATGGATAAAAGTAGGATCACATTACCAAGGAACACACCTCAGTATACTAAGGGTTTGGAGGAGTTTTTAGATTTTTCAATTTCCAATTGATCCGTTGAAGGAAGAATAAGATATCCATGTCCTAAATGTAAATTTAGATGATGGTTGAAGAGAGATGAAATTTATTCACATTTAATATTGAAGCAATTACCTACTCAATATTTGTATTGGATTTGGAACGGAGTATCGAACTTTACAGAAATGTTGAAAATTGATTTCAATCCACAAAATGACCTACCAACATCATTAAAAATGGAAAATGAAATGAAAAACCTTATAAATGATGCATTCAGCATTGCAATACCCCACCATCAACATCAAAACATATCAGAACAACATGATGAGGGTGCTACAAATAGAAATGTGAAAAGTGATGTTTTTTAGACTGTAGGACAACCAGATCAGGGTTGTAACATATCATTGGATCCTCCTCTTGATTTTGTGGAGACTAATGTAAGAGAAAACTTCACTGAGGAAAAGAAGTTTCATAGTTTAGTTGACAAATGAAATCAAGAGTTTTATAGTGGATGTTTTAAATATTCAAAAGTTTATTTTCTACTAAAGTTGTACCAAATCAAATGTCTATGTGAAATTACAAATAAGGAAATATCCATGATATTAGAATTTTTTCTTGATTCCTTTCATGAAGAAAACATCCCCAAGTCTTTTTATGATATGAAAAAAGTTGTTAATAGGCTTGAACTGAATTATAAAAAAAATACATGTATGTCCTAATGATTGTATACTTTATTGGTGAGAGGATTCAAGTAGACAGGATTTCAAAAAATATTCTTCTTCTATATAGAAGTCAATGGGTGATGTTGGAAGTCTGAATCAACATAATACCATGAAGAAGAAGAAAAGGAACACACCTACAAAGGTTTTGAAATACTTTCCATTAAAGAATCGATTGTAAATATTATTCATGTCATCCAAAACTGTCGAACACATGAAGTGGCATTCTATAGATAATAACAATGATGGATTAATGCAACATCCACAAGATTCAAAATCATGGAAGACATTTTATTCATTATATCTAGATTTCTCAACTGATCCTAGTAATGTTTGATTGGGATTGGCTTCCAATGGATTCAACCCATTCAGGACTTTGAGTACCAGTTATAGAATTTGGTTAGTTATTTTTATCCCTTATAATCTTCCTCTGTGGATGTGTATGCAACAAATTTATTTTATCATTTTGATGATTATTCCTAGAAAAAAATTCATAGAAATGATATTGATGTATACTTGAAACCTTTAATTGAATAATTAAAGTTGTTATGGAGAAACGGTGTTGAGACATATGATGATTCTTCTAAAACAATGTTCAAAATGCATGCTACATTAATGTGAACCATTAGTGACTTCCCTAGACTTGGAAATTTATCTAGTTAAAACACTTACACGAGTTTGGATTATCTTTTTTGTAACATTTCTTTTGATCCCAAAGGGATACTTCATAGAAGAAAATAGTGCTTCTTCTGCCATCAAAGATTTCTCGATGCATTGCATAGATTTTGTCTGAATAGATCAAAATTTAATGGTTTTATTGATCGTATACCACCTCCAAAGTTGTTAACTGGTTCTGAAATATTGGTAAAACTAATAAATGTTGCAATAGAATTTTGGAAGATTCATCATTTAAATGATAGTGCGAAATGAGTTCAAACTGCATCGTCAAGTGAAAACAGAACACAAAATTGTACGAAAAAAAGTATATTATTCAAACTTCTATATTGGGAATTTAATTTGAAGTGATATAATCTTGATGTGATGTATATTGATAATAATTTATATGAATGTTTGATCTTTACATTTCTTAATGAGCATGTAAATTAGAAGTCTCATCTCAATTCTCAAAAATACTTACAAGTAATGAACATAAAACATGATCTCTAGCTCGATGAGAATGAAAAGTATGCTCCAGAAATTTTTTTCGATGAAAAATAGGGATAAAGATACATTCCATCTAATTTTAAATCATGTGAAGGTATCTTATGGGTATTCAAGTGACATCTCAAGGTGTGTTGGCTTAAATAATCATTGGTTACATGGAATAAAAAGTCACAATTAATATATTTTGTTACAGTAGTTACTATCATTGGCATTGCATATATTATTACCCCAAAAAGTTTCTGGAATTGTATTCCTATTCTTCACATTTTTCAAACAACTATGTGAGAAATCTATACATCTATTTAAGATTTAAAACCTTAAGGAGAGGTTTTTATTGACACTTTGTGTGATGGAGACGATCATTCCTCCATAGTATTTTACTGTCATGATACATTTAACTGTGCATTCGGATGAGGAAGCTAAATTATGAGGCCTTGTACATTATAGATGGATGTATTCAATTGAGAGGTAATTTATTTATATGTTTTTATGTTAAGTAAACAATTCTTGGCACTTAATTTAATTCGTAATTATGTTTGTTTATTTTATTTCAAATATATCTTGGGCATTTGAAATCATACATGAGAAATAAAGCTCAACCGTAAGGCTATATTGCTGAAGGGTATTTGGCAGAGGAGTGTCTTACCTTTTGTTCTAGATAATTGGATGACATTAAAGAAATATTTAATCAAGTTGTACATGTTGAAGACATGTCATCTCAATCTAAAATACATGGGAAATCAGAAATATTTCCACTTATTGGTCGATCAGTTAGGAGGACCTCAAATGACACACAGACAGAAATGGAATTATTACAGGCACATAGAAATGTTCTGCTGAATAGTGAAATTGGATATCCATTAATTGATGAGTTGAGGATACAAACAAAGAGAATAATGATAGAATAAACACAAAATGAGAAATATATAATGATATCTGTTAATAAAGAACTTGTATAATGGTTTACATGACATGTAAGTTCGTAAATATTACAATAAATACAAATAATCTGTTGACACATATTTTTTGTAAATATAATAATGTATATACTTATTTATATCATAAATACTGATACTTGAGTAGAGTTGTCAGAGGATTTGAATTTTCTTGCTTGAGGTCCTCTAAAAAAAGTTATAAAGTTCAACACTTACAACGTTAATGGATTTAGATTTCATAGAGTCGATCGAGAGGAGGGTTTGAAAACATAGAATAATAATATATTTACATTTTTTGGAGTGGGATACTATGGAAAACTGACTGATATTGTTGAATTAAACTACCATGGGAATTTTTTAGTTTTTTTATTCAAATGCAATTGGTTCGATATTATTAGAGATGTTAAAATAGATTCCTTGAAATTTACTTATGTGAACTTATCTCGCTTGATGGATATTAGTGATCGTGAACTACATGATTTTCATATCTTATCATCACAAACGAAAATCGTATATTATTTTAATGGTTTTTTGGATTAAGGGTGGAGTGTAGTTGCTCACGTAAAACAAAGAGAATTGTATGATGTGGGTGATGAAGTGGAACATTTGACCTCGGAAATTGAATCTCATCAACAGTAAGAAACAGACTTATTTTTCCATCATGATATTGAAAATATCAGTCTAGCAAGGATGTATGATGTGGATGAAGTAATGGAGAAGGAACCTGGCATGATTAAAAATGAAAATGATTATATATACAATTATGAATTCATTTATCAACCACTTATTTCATTTGTGCAGTCATTCATTATCAATGTTATGTATGTTTTGTTTGTTAGTATTGTGAATCTATTATCATTTTTAATTTTTTTCTATATAATATTCTTGAAATATATGTTCTAAACTTAATTTTATTTGATTAAATGATAGGAATTCCAAGGACGAAGCACTATACTATTTAATCGACCACTGCAACAGATGAAAAACCACTTGTCTTCCTCTCTACGGCATCTGAGCCACCATCTGCCTACCCACGTGCAGCATATCCCCCTACACCATCTCTCACACCCTCTATGAGTGTCCCTTTAGCAGCTCGGTCATCGAATCCCCCTTCAAAATCATTAGAAGTGGGGTAGTGGCACGCCACTTCTTGTTCTTCATGGGGATAATAGAGGGTTATTGTTATTGGTACAAATTTTAATATGAATAAATTTATTTCACTTTTTTATACTAATTGTTTGTTCAATAAATATGGAAACAATGCAAGTATGGAGAAAAATATAAAAAGTTCATATATATGTAATCTGACCAGAGAGAATATAGTTATCCCATTCAATTCATATGGGGTCCCTATAGATGATGCCATAGGATTACTTGACCAGATTATAGGCTACGTAGTCGCGGATCCAATTTCCCATCCTATTTTGTATTATGATTGGAGGCATATGCCTTCAACTTGTAAAAATAAAGTTATTAATTCCCAAATAAAGGTAATTTTAATACATTATAGTGTAATTTAATGTCATGTTATTAAATTATTAAATTTTCAAATTGAATTTCTATGTTTATATGTTTTTTCACTTTACAGTTGCAGATGTGCTAGCAAAAAAGTGGAAATTGAAAATTTTGGGCAAGAAATGGAAAGACATTAAATGGAGATTGTGGATCAATGTCAATGATACTTCGTTGACCACCCAAAAGATATTTGAAAATCCACCCAATGGGGTACCCAAAGAGCAATGGACAGTTTTTGTTGACAGATATCGTGATGAGAATAAGATGGTATTTAAATATGTATTATTATAAATATCTCATTTTACATTTATACATGTATATAAATAGGAGATTAAATTGAATACATTACTATTAAATTCCATTTTATTTATTTTAGGATCTTTCATGGAAGAATGAATCAGGCCAGGATAAGCAATTCATCCCTCGCACTACTAAGTCAAAGAGTTTTTGTAGAAGTTGATTGAATCTGGTAAACTTTTCATACGTTTAAATATTTATAAGAAACTATATGTTTAATATATTAAATTGGTGATTTATTTTGTTTAATTCTATCATAGAGTTTAGGGAATCAAGCATCCCAAACAGAAGTGTGGTTGAATGTTCACAAAACATCTGATAGAATTTTTTTTAATGAGTCTTCCAAAAAAGATGGGGTATGAACTCATTTTTCATTATAACAACTTATCATCAGTTGTTACTATATTAATATATATTTCTTCTAATATAAATGATATTTGATTTATATGTAACAATTAAAGAACAATGGGATGCCAATCATGTCTAGCCCTATTCAGTCTCCCAGGATGACCCAGTTTCTAAAGTCCTTGGGAAGGAGAATCTTCATAGAGTGCGTGGGATAGGGTTGGGACACATATCGTCTAAGGTCTTTGGCAGACCACTAGGGATTACAACTGCATCTACTTCTATTTGTTGTAACGACCCAAAGTTTTATTAATTTAAATACCACTTGATCTAATTGAATGTATCTCTATGTAAAATGTTTATATAAAATGTAAACTTCTTTGGTTTTATGTTAATAATTCTGACCGTTGATTTTTTCGTCGTTGAATAGTGATAACATGATTAGTATAAATATAGGGTTTTAACAAACCCAATTTACTTAGACAAAGGAAGCGATGGCCTCATCCAGTAGAATTTCTCCATACGAAGCCCATTTGTCAGAGCTCGGAAATGAGGTGGCATCTTTGGGCTTCGATCTTGACCAAGCCCAAGCTGAGCTTCATGGTGTCAAGCTCGAATGGGGCCGTCTATGGGAAAAGTGGAAGTTGATTGAGATTACCACTCGAGCGATGTTATCTAAGCCACCCCAAGAGTATGTCACCTTCGGACAGCTTACCCTTAGGTCTAATATGGCTGTTTTAAGGGTTTATGTACCAAATCTCTAGTACTATGTTCATGTAAATTATTTTTGTATATAATAATGAATATACTCTCTTGTCATTATTGATACATTGTAAATAGTTTTTAAAGTACAAGTAGGGTTTTTAGTTATTATTTAATTAAGAATTATATTTTATTAAATTAAGGGATTTTTGAATTAAATAATATTTTAATAAAATATTATTATTATTATTAAATTAATTTTTATTAAATATAAATGATCTTATAATTTTATGAATGCAATTGTAATTTTTATTAAGGTTTGAAAGCCATTTTTGTCAAAACCCGTGAATTTTCGATAAATGTCGGTTTTTATTTTAAAAATGAAAATTAACATATTTAGAAAATTATTTAGATAAATAAAATTCTATTTCTGGAATCAGGACATCGAAATTATCCAACGGTGAATTTTTTATAATTTTCTGAGATAGTCAAATTTTTGGACAAAAATTAAATACCGTTTAAATATATAATGTGTTCTATGACATAATAATGACCCAATAGTGATGTAATAAAATACTATAAGCGTTATGTTAGGCCAATATATGTTTTACCATTAAAATAATGTGATTTTGGGTTTTTTTGACTTATTTTACAAAGCATTAATGGACCCCTCAAGACTTATTATACATCTTGTCTTTTTAAATTATTTTCCATGGGATTGTGACTCACCACCACATAAGCAACCCCATTATTTTAAGAATTTTGGAATTTGTCCTTATAAAATATTGTTTTACTCTCCCCTTTTCCAAAAACCATGGGCAAAAACCATGATCTGATTTGTGGTTTGGATTAGTTTAATGTAAGGGGTCCCAAACCTAAATAATAAAGAAGTCAGTCACCTTTACTATATAAACCCACCCAAGCTCCCACTTCCTACTCACTCAAAGCCTTTGGAGTTCGTCCCACCTCTGATCTAATATCTCTAGAATCCTCCCAAGGTTCCCCAAGCTCCCAATAAGCCTCTCTCAATCCTCTCTCAATCCTTTGGAAGCACACTTCCAAGTAAGAGTTTTTCTTCCTTTCACTTTTTGTCCAATTTTATTAATATTGTTATGCCCTTTTAATTTCAATTATAAATGTTGGGGTATGGTTTCGCACCTCCCCCATACTTCCCTCTTATTTTTTGAATTATGGGAGACCCATTTCTCTCTCAATAAATGCCTCCCATGTACACTCGTTACTATGCCGAAATTCTGAAAGGAACTTCTCTCTCCTCATTTACATTCAAGCAATACTTTTGTATCATGAATATAAATTACATTACAATTATTGGGACATGTATCTATATTACCCTACTTACTCTTCATTTCATGTAGATATGATGAGACACCCCTTTCTCTCTCATCAGCCATTTTTTATGAATTCTTATATCACGCCATTACGCTGCCAAAATTGCACCGATTTTCTAAGCCAATGCCATTGTGTAGTGAATACCATGCCCATTTCTCCATAAAGGGTATTCACCTTCATGCACATTTACTTATTGATTATAAAGTTTAATTCCACATTCCTTTTTCTTGGAATAAATTATTATGTTTTATGAATCCATGTTTTATGATCCATGTGGCACACTTATGCATGAAATGAAATGTTTAAGAAGGGTGCACCCTTATAGCACTCCAATGCATTAGATAAAGTATAGTATCATGATACGTCAGGTGCAATGAGTGTTGACTCATGAAAATTCAAGTGCAATGAGGTTTTAATCATGCTTCATGTGTAATGTGTATTTACTCATGCTCCATGTGCAATGAGCCTCAGATCATGCTAATTCCATGTTATGTGTTGTTGAAACCTTTCCATGTTATGATTATCATGCTTTATCATGCCTTTATGTTCATGTTTATATTGTGATTTATTGATATGCCTATTGTCTAACATGTACTGTACTCCTCATGTATTCCATGTTTATTCCCTTACTAGGCTTTATATCTCACCCCTTTTCTTATGCATGTCCTCAGGTTGTCCCATTAAATGCTAAGTACGAGGGAATATAGTGGTCATGTAAAGGAAGTTTTCAATAAAGATGTTGTATTTCATGTTTTAAGTTGTCATGTAATGATCCTAAGACCCAAAGACACTAGACCTCTCGATCATCCATGTTTTATCAAGTGAATAGTTTATGTAATAAATCATGTCTAAGTTTGTAATAAATTTTGGGTTGTCATAGTTGGTATCAGAGGGTAGGTTTAGTTATTTTTGGGATTAGGATTAGAAAACCCTAGTAAAGCCTTAGAGACAAGAATAAGTATAATAAAAACATCTCTATGTTTTGGTAAGTACTAAGTAAGTGGTCTATAAAAAAAATACATCCATGTCTGGATACGAGCAGGTAGAGGTGGCTCTGGCACAGATGTATCCTAGGGGTAAAATACGAAAACACTGCTTTGAGCTAGACTCGAACGGGAACTTGTGTATGACAACGGGCCTTCCTTCACTCTTGGTTATGACACTCCCAGGGGATATGTTTTGATAAATTCACAAGCTTAGTATTAACCCTTATTAAGGGAATAAAAAATCCCCCTAAGAATATATATTAGAAAGAAGATCATGAAAATCCTAGATTGAAGCCTATAGACTCATGAGTTAAGGAAATAAAAGTTTATTTATAAGTCATAAACTTTTGTCTTTGGATTAACCTTTATGTGTTACCCCCCTAAATTTCCTTTTATTCTAGCCAATGGTCGGTAATAGGAGGACTCAGGCTAACAACTGATGTGAAGATCATTGTGATAACTGTACTAATGAAATTCCCAATCCAATGGGAGTGGGAATCACGAACATTTTCACGCTTCTCTCTCAGCTAACTCAATCTTTGAATTGAAACACGGGTAAAGAGGAACGTCCAAACCCCCCTAAGAAGGAACAAGTCACTATCGAGAGCTTCATGAGATAATGACCTCCTACTTTTAGTGGATCATCCGATCCCAAGATCGCTAAATAATGGATCAACTCCATTGAAAAGATATTCTCCATCCTTCAATGTTATGAACAAGAGAAGGTCCTCCTGGAGGCATATCGTATGGAGGGTGAATATGATCAATGGTGGAAATTGATCAAAAATATTAAGCCTAATGAGGAGATCGAGGTGTTGGAATGGAAGGATTTTCAGAAGATTTTTTTCGATAAATATTTTCCGTGCACCCTCCAACTTAAGATGGAAAGGGACTTCCTTTCCCTCAAGAAAAAAGAATAAGAATATATTGGAGAGTATGATGCAAACTTCATAAGGCTTGCACGATATGCATTTATCTTTGTTGTTACCCCCAAATGCAAGGTTGACCGCTTCTTTGGTGGGCTGAAAACCTAGCATACAGAAACCATTAGTGATCCGTGACTTCGACAGCTATGAGAAAATTGTCTTATGTTCCCTCAAGGTCGAAATGGAGATCGGGGAATAACTGGGGTATCATGGGGACAAGAAGTGTAAGGTGGACTTCAATACTGGCAGTCTGATGGATAAATCCAACGGTGCTAATAAGATCCAGCTCCCCACTTTCCAAAAGTGTGGAAAGAAGCACCTTGGAAATTTCCTCAAGGGGACGAAGAAATGCTTTAGGTGTGGAAGAGAAGGGCACCTAGCTGTTAACTATCGGCAATAAAGACCTACGGTTGTGGAAGAGGAGATAAATGCTTTTTTATAACCTCAACGCATTTTTCATTGCTAAAACTGCAAAAAATCGGGGCATCTTGCAAATCAGTTCCCTAATCCAAAGGTTTTCAGAGGCAACCAACAACCTACAAGGTACCAAGGAAGAGCTTTTTCCATCACTTCTGCCGAAATGAACCTCGAAAAAGAAGTGGTGATAGGTACGCTAGTTATTCATTCAAGAATAGTGAACGTACTTTTTGATTTAGGTTCTACTCATTCTTTTATATATCGAAAGTTTAGTAGAACAATCCTAGCACCACCACAAATCATGGAAGTGAAGATGTCGGTGAGTACGGAAAATGGGGCAATCATTGCATCCCATGAATATAACTATTCCCCTATCATAATCTGTGGATTTAATTTCCCAGAAAACCTCATAATACTCTCTCTAGTGGAATTTGATGCAATTCTTGGCATGGACTGTCTTTCCTTATATAGATCCAACATAAATTGTCGAGAGAGTGAAATCACACTTCATATGGAGAATCGACCCCCGATTCTTTACAAGTGTAATGCGGAAGCTGAATCTCCTATATCTCCATCATCTCAAGAATGGATATTACTTCCCTATGAGTACACGTATCTGGCTTAGATGATTGAGTCCAAGGAAGAAACCATCCTTAAAGAAATGCCTATTGTGAGGGAATTTACTGAAGTGTTTCTCGAGGAACTGCCTGGTCTTCCTCCTAGAAGAGACGTTGAATTCTCAATTGAACTTATACCTGGGTCACTACCAATATCCAAGACTCCCTATAGAATGGTTGTCATTGAGATTAAAGAGCTGAAGAAACAACTACAGGAGAATATGGATAAAGGGTTTATACGCCCAAGTGCTTCACCATGGGGTGCACCAGTCCTCTTTGTCAAGAATACGGATGGGTCAATGTGGCTTTGCATCGATTATCGTGACCTTAACAAAATCACGATATAGAACAAGTATCCTCTTCCACGGATCGATAACTTGTTTGATCAGCTTCGTGGAGCACAATACTTCTCCAAGGTAGATTTTCGGTCAGGATATTATCAAGTAAGGGTGAAGAAGGAAGATGTTCCCAAGACAGCTTTTTGTACAAGATACGGGCACTATGAATTCATAGTAATGCCTTTCGGACTCACCAATGCTCCATAAATCTTCATGGAATTGATGAATATAGTCTTTAGAAATTACCTAGACAAATTTTTGGTAGTATTTATAGATGATATTCTAATATAATCCAAAACCAAGGAGGATCATGAGGATCATTTAAGAACTGTACTAAAGGCTTTGCGCAAGGAGAAGCTCTATGAAAAGTACAGAAAGTATGAGTTCTGGTTGAAGGAGGTCTCATTCTTGGGCCTTATCATCACAAGAAATGGGATATCTGTGGATCCCTCCAAAACAGATGAAATTGAGGGATGGTCGAGGCCAACATCGGTAATGGATATCCATAGCTTCTTGGGGTTAGCCGGATATTATCGACGATTTGTGAGAAATTTCTCACGATTATCCAACCCTCTTACCAAGCTAACTCAAAAGGGAGGAAAGTTTTCTTGGAGTGATGAATGCAAAGAAATCTTCAAGGAGTTGAAAAGGAGGCTTATCACAGCACCCGTGCTCACTTTACCCACAAGTGGGGAAATTTTTGTGGTATTCAGTGATGCTTTGAAGAAGGGATTAGGTTGTGTGCTGATGCAGAATGATAAAGTGATATCCTATGCCTCAAGACAGTTGAAAATCCATGAGCGAAACTATCCAACGCATGATCTGGAGTTGGAGTCGGTGATATTTTCCTTGAAAATCTGGCTACATTATCACTATGGGGAGAAATGTGAGATATATACTGACCAAAAGAGTCTTAAATATATATTCACATAGAAAGAGCCTAATATGCACCAGAGAAGATGGATAGAGCTCATCAAGGATTATGACTGCTCAATACATTACCACCTTGGGAAAGTGAACAAGGTGGCAGATTCCCTAAGTAGAAAGGACCCAATGATTATATCAATGATGGGAATTGAGAAGTATCCAATATTCTTAGACTTGATGAAGATGGACATGGGAATCATAAAGAAGGGAACATAATCAATCCTTTCACAAATTATAACTCAATCGTATCTTTTGGAAAGGTTAAAGGATGCTCAAAAGGATGATGTGGGAATTCAAGAAAAAGCGGAAGCTATCGAAAAAGGTAAATCCTCAGAGTTTAATGTTAATGAAGAAGGAATTGTGTTATTTGGGAAAAGGCTATGTGTTCTATCAAGTCCAGAACTGAAGAAGGAACTTTTGGATGATGCACATAGTTCAAATTTCTCTATTCAGCTAGGGAGCACAAAGATGTATCGAGATCTCCAAGAAAACTTATGGTGGGATAATATGAAGAAGGACATTTCTAAATATACTTCAAAGTTCCTAGTGTGCCAGAAAGTGAAGGTAGAGAGGTAGAAGTCTAACGGGATGATGAAACCATTGCCCATACCAGAATGGAAATGGGAAAACATCACCATAGACTTTGTCACCAGACTTCTAAGGACATCCAAAGGAAACAATGCAATCTGGGTTGTTGTTTATCGTCTTACAAAGACTGCACACTTAATTTCTATTCAAGAGGATTTTTCATTGGATTAACTGGCTCGGATATATATCAGTGAAGTGGTAAGGCTACATGGAGTACCACTATCTGTTGTGTCTGACCGAGATCCAAGATTCACCTCTAAATTTTGGAAGATTCTTCAACATGCTCTGAATACTGAACTGAACTTCAGTACGGCCTATCATCCTCAAACTGATGGACAATCCGAGCGGACTATCCAAACACTTGAGGACAAGTTGAGAGCGTGCTCAATGGACTTTAAAGGAGGATGGGATCAACATCTTCCTCTAGTTGCGTTATCTTATAATAGAAGTTTCTACTTGAGAATCCAAATGGCACCATATGAAGCCCTGTATGGGAGAAGGTGTAGAACACCGACATGTTGGGATGAGGTCGGTGAATGTAAGCTACTTGGACCAAAAATGGTCGAGGAAATGGTGGAGAAGGTGAAAACAATTCAGCATCATATCAAGGTAGCCCAGAGTTGATAGAAGAGTTATGAAAATAATCGTCGATGAGACCGTGAGTTTAAAGTTGGAGACATGTGTTTTCTACGCATATCTCCGTGGAAGAAGGTCATGTAGTTTGGAAAGAAATGGAAGTTAAGTCCAAGGTACATTCTCCCCTTCGAGATTCTTGATCGTGTCGGGGCTGTGGCCTATCAACTAGAACTTCCACCTACCATGGCCAAAGTACATGATCTATTTTATATATCCCTCTTAATAAAGTACATACCAGACCCTTCACATGTACTCTCTTCTGAGGTGGTACAGTTAGAGGATGATCTTTCTTATGAGGAGTAACCAGTGAAGATCTTAGATCATAGAGAAAAATTTCTACAAAATAAGACAATGCCCCTCGTCAAGGTGTTGTGGAGAAACCAAAAGTTTGAAGAAGCAAGTTGGGAATTGTAGGAAATGATGAAGCTAAGTTACCCAAATCTATTTTAGTGTGGGAAAAGGAAATT
This sequence comes from Viscum album, assembly GCA_963277665.1. Classification (NCBI taxonomy): domain Eukaryota; kingdom Viridiplantae; phylum Streptophyta; class Magnoliopsida; order Santalales; family Viscaceae; genus Viscum; species Viscum album. The sequence goes on from OY728135.1 coordinate 1,762,814,527, forward strand.
TCGAGGGAGAAATTTCATAATGGGGGAATATTGTAACGACCCAAAGTTTCATTAATGGAAATCCCTCTTGATATAATTAAATGTATCTTTATGTAAAATGTTTATATAAAATGTCAAGTTCTTTGGTTTTATGATAAGAATTGTGACCATTTCTTTTATAGTCGTTGAACATTGATCACATGATTAGTATAAATATAGGGCTTTAACAAACCCAAATTAATCAGAAAAAGGAAGCGATGGACTCATCCGGTAGAATTGCTCCATACGAAGCCCATTTTTCGGAGCTCGGAAAAAAGGTGGTGTCTTTGGGCTTCGTTCTTGACTAAGCCCAAGTTTAGCTTTACCATGTCAAGCTTGAACAGGACCATCTATGGGAAAAGTGGAAGTTGATAGAGATTACCACTTGAGCGATGTTATCTGAGTCACCCCAAGAGTTTGTCACCATCGCACACCTTACCCTTGGGTCTTATGCTGCTGTTTTAAGGGGTTATGTAACAAATCTCTAGTACTATGTTCATGTACATTATTTTTCATATAATATTGAATATACTTTATTGTCATTATTGATACATTGTAAATAGTTATTAAAGTACAAATAGTGTTTTTAGTTATTATTTAATTAAGAATTCTATTTTATTAAATTAAGGGATTTTTTAATTAAATAATATTTTAATAAAATATTATTATTATTATTAAATTAATTTTTATTGAATAGAAATGATCTTATAATTTTATGAATGCAATTATAATTTTTATTAAGGTTTGAGATCCATTTTTGTCAAAACCTGTGAATTTTTTATAAATATCGATTTTTATTTTAAAAGTGAAAATTATCATATTTAGAAAATTATTTAGATAAAATAAATGTTATTTCTGGAATTAGGACATCAAAATTATCCAACGGTGAATTTTTCAAAATTTTCTGAGATAGTCAATTTTTTGGGTAAAAATTAAATACCGTTTAAATATATAATGTGTTTTATGACATTATAATGACCCAATAGTGATGTAATAAAATACAATAAGATTTATGTTCGGCCAATATATGTTTCACCATTAAAATAATGTGATTTTGGGTTTGTTTGACTTATTTTACAAAGCATTAATGGACCCCTCCTGACTTATTAAACATCTTGTCTTACTAAATTATTTTCCATGGGAGTGTGACTCACCTCCACATAATAAACCCCATTATTTTAAGAAGTTCGGACTTTGGACATATAAAATATTTTTTTCCTCTCCCCTTTTCCAAAAACCATGGGAAAAAACCATGAGTTGATTTGTGGTTTGTATTAGTTTAATGTAAGGGGTCCCAAACCTAAATAATAAAGAATTCACTCACCTTTCCTACATAAACCCACAAAAGATCCCACTTCCTAATCACTCAAATCCTTTTTAGTTCGTCCAACCTCTTCCCTACTCTCTCCAGAATCCTCCCAAGGTTCCCCAAGCTCCCAATAATCCTCTCTCAAGCCTCTCTTAAGCCTTTGGAAGCACACTTCCAAGTAATGGTTTTTCTTCCTTTCACTTTTTGTCCAATTTTCTTAATATTGTTATTCCCTTTTAATTTCAATTATAAATTCTGGGGTATGGTTTAGAACCTCCCTCATACTGCCCTCTTATCATTTTAATGATGAGATACCCCTTTATCTCTCATTAAATGCCTCCCATGTACACCTGTTACTATGCTGAAATTCCAAAAGAAAATTCTCACTCCTCATTTACATTCAAGCAATACTTTTGTATCATGAATCTAAATTCCATTAAAATTGTTGGGAAATGTATCTATATGACCCAACTTACTGTACATTTCATGTAGATATGATGATACACCCCTTTATCTCTCATTAAATTTTTTTTATGAATTCTTATATCACGCTGTTACACTACCGAAATTACACCGATTTTCTAAGCCAATTCCATTTTGTAGTGAATACCATGCCCATTTCCCCATCAAGGGTAGTCACCTTTTTTCACATTTACTTATTGATTATAAAGTTTCATTCCACATTCCTTTGTCATGGAATTATTATGTTTTATGAATCCATGTTTTATGATCCATGTGGCACACTTATGCATGAAATGAAATGTTTAAGAAGGGTGTGCCCTTATAGCGCTCCAATGCATTGGGTAAAGTATAGTATCATGATACATCATGTGCAATGAGTGTTGACTCATTCTAATTTAATTTCAATGAGGGTTTATTTGTGCTTCATGTGAAATGAGGATTTACTCATCCTCCATGTGTAATGAGCCCTGGCTCGTGCTAACTCCATGTTAAGTGTTGTTTCCACATTTCCATATTATGATTATCATGATTTATCATGCCTTTATGTTCATGTTTCTCTTGTTCTATATTGATATGACTATTTTCTAACATGTATTGTACTCCTCATGTATTCCATGTTTATTCCCTTTCTGGGCTTTATTGCTCACCCCTTTTCTTATGCATGTCCTCAGGTTATCCAATGAAATGCTAAGTACGATGGAATGTAGTGGTCATGTAAAGGAAGTTTTCAATAAAGATGTTGTATTTCATGTTTTAAGTTGTTATGTAATGATCGTGAGACCCAAAGAAACTATACCTCTCAATCATCCATGTTGTATCAAGGGAATAGTTTATGTAATAAATCATGTTTAAGTTTGTAATAAAAGCAGGGTTGTCATATTTGTAGCCAGTCCATACCCCAAGATACTCAGAGAGATATTGTTTCTCTAGAAAACATAGTTCAAGAATGGGGGATCAGATATCCATTTTTCAGAATGCATTGATTGATTTATATCATTATACAACTGGATCTTCCCCCAGTCATATTACATCGACCGATGGTGAGTAGGTTAATCACAAAAATTCAAAATAATTTATTTTTCAAACATTTATTGGTTTTAAGATTAAATATAAATATACAATAGTATTTAATTTTCAATATAATGTTCTTATGGGTGGTAGAAAGAAGTAGAGATGGAGGTGGATAGGTTGATGATCTATGTTAATCATCGGACAATGATTAGTTTTATTTTTGATATGTTGGACAAATATGGTAACAGTCGGTTTGTATATGTATCGTGTGTGGCATAAAGTTGCAACCAAACATTTTCATGACGTAACATTTTCCTGATTTCTCATGTTTCCTTTTATGTATTTGGAACCCATTCTTCCAAATAAACTAGGAATTTATAATCCTTATGTTGTATTAATGGATATTAATATTTATGAATCATATAATAATGTGTAAAAAATTTTAGGTTGTTATATCTATGGTGTAGAGGATCAGGAGAAGGTTTTTGTGGTATTTCGAAAATCAATATGATATTAACCTACACTCTAATACCAATTTATAGGATCCAAGGAGGGATATGATCAATACTGAGAGGGGGATTGAATCAGTTTTGGAGTCCAATTAATAATTTTTAATCCCTATTAACTTTTACTTTGTCACATTTAGGTGAGTGATTTTATTATTATCTCACTAACTTTATCTTTTTTATTTCGATCAACACAATCCAATACACACACATAAGAGACAAAAATATTTTCAAGTTTCACATTTCAAAACAAAAGGCTAGTCCTTGGCATGATCTAGAATTTCACCAAAATTATATCATCCACCAGTGTCATTCTATGAATACAGTAGGGAAACTTTTATACATGTAGCCATATATGGTGTATACCAAACTCAAAATCATCCCACTGGATCATTATACTATCATTATAATAGTTGCATAATTGTAGAGAAAACAAACAAATATCCCTTCACCAGTACAACATGGTGTAGGTATTAAAATTAATTAGAATGAATAGTTTTTGCATGGTTTCCCAATTTTTGATCATGAATTGTGCGAACACCTTCCATAATTAGTGGAATGATAATGGTTGTAAAATAGTATGGCTGAACATGTAGAACAATTGTGTGCCTCATTAAATAGGCTTTAAATTACAAAAAATCCCCTTCGTCCTTATTTGTTTTCACCCTATCTTTATTTCTCCTTCGTGTGCTCAAGGGGGCTCCCGCCCATGCTCCTCCTATCTTCTCCTCTCAAAGGGTTAGATTGATCCCCATTATATAGTGTTGAATTCAACTTCTGAAATGTGAGTTTTATATCACTCAGTGAGTCTAGGAATCTTCCTCCTTTCATTCTACATTTATCTCCTGTCTAGATTCATTATTTTGGTGCAACTAAATTCACCATATTATCAGGGCATTAATCTATTTCCATAATTTCACTCAATATAGATAGAAACATGACTTGATATTGGTCATGTTAGTCATCCATGGTATTTTGTAGGTTTTCTATAGCATTTCCCCATCTTGATGTTTTATAAATTGTGTCAATATGATTTCTAGAGGGACTTCCATCAAAGAGTTGTGAATTTTTTGTTTAATTTGTTGAACATAGATCATTAGGATTAGTATCCCTTGTTTATTATATTGTCCATTTTAAGGACCATGAACCTCAAATTTTAACCACACATAATGGTGTAATCCTTGAATGACTTAATATAATTAGTTTTTTTCTAATAAAACCCCCTTTTAAGTGTATTGTTTTCTAAACTATCAAAGTGAAGTTCAAATGAATTGTGGGAGGACGTGACGACCCCCTTTGTATGCCTTTGTGATAAAACCATCTTTTGGGTGGTTAGGGACTGTGCCTTATTTAGTGAACTAGATGTTCTCACATGGAATTAATTCTAGCATGGACTACCACATGCCTTTTCAGGTATGGTGGTAACTACCATGGGTAGTCCACATAGACCGATTACTTTTATTCAATTCTCAGAAACCATTAATTATGGAATGGGCTAACTAATTAATTAAATGAAATGGTATGATTTATATCTTGAGTACTAAATGTCCCTTATGACTTTATAATTGAAAAGGATTGTGGGTGTGATACTCATTAAATCCACATGGTTTATTAGATGGCATGGCTCTACACATGGAATCATTACTATTTAAAACTTAAAGAAAATCAATGTATTAGTTACACCTTTAAAGACCCATATTTTCCACTTTATAGAATACTAAGGATGGGATAATAGGTTGTTGATACTTTTTACGTTAGGGGTGATACATGATATATCATGGATGATCACACTATTTGGGTTACTTAGCATTTTATGAGTAACATGGGCTCTTAAGGGGGAACACATGGATGGTCTAGGTGGAAAGATTATTACAACATTAAATGAGTGATACTCAGACAAGTGTGTGTGGATTTGAAAGTGATTTTCCTTATAAAAAAGTTGGTTTCCTTGTATTCTTTTGGATATAGGATGTATGTGAATGTGAAATTGGAATGGTTTTTTTTTTGCAGGGCACTAGTACTAGGGCTGCAGAATCAGCTATGTTTTTTTGGTAAATATTGCTTTAGAAGTGGTTTAAACTACCACTAAGTAAATGGATCATATTTAGGGGTAGTTAAAACCATTTCTATAATTTGGTATTTTAATATTGGTGGTGCTGTTAACTATCTATACACAGTTTTCATATTCCATTATCATTTCACGGTAGTTATCTTCGTTTTAGTAGTGGTTTTTATGGAGAAAATGAAATTATTTTTAGCGGCGGTTGAAATATCTGTGAAAAGAAATCATTTTCTCCGGGAAAACTGCCACTAAAACCAAAAAAACGCCACGAAATGTGCTCACTATGACGGTTACTATAAACGACCGCTAAATGAAAGAAATCACTACGTATTGTATGCCAAAACACAATCTAGATGCGGCTTTTAGAAACTGACGCAGCAACATATTGTGGCAGTTTAAACCACCACCATATCAAAAGAAAATCTCCATTATGTAGTGATTTTCATGTAGAGTGTGTCTTTTAATGATGAAATGTGATTCCAAAGTGGAAATTTTATTCTTCTATTATGCTTGTTTTATGTGTCTTGATTATGTTATGGTTCTTGGTCATTTCTTGACTATACAGGTGGTTACATGATAATCCATGGGTGGGTGAGCCTGTAATAAATGTACAATGCATTGGGTAACCTGAAGGAGGTAAACGTTAAGGTTTCTCCTAAGAGATTTAGGGAATATATTGTGATGGGTATTATAAATGTAACCATGAAGGTTACACCTTATGTACTTGTGAAAGATATAATGTAAGTATGATATGGATTCCACAAGTTGACTTTATGTGTTATGATTTCTCTGAAGTTTTCTAGGAATCTTATGATTTCATAATGTAAGTTAACTATTTTATGTTTTATGGGTGAAAAGTATGATTTTTTCAAAATGTTTTCATGGGTTTTAAATATTCATAGACTAATGGTTTCATTGCATATTTTATATTCCTTACTGATCTTTTTATGCTCATCCCAAGTTTTTAAATGTTTTGCACAGGGTATAAAAATGGGTAAAAGAAATTAGTAAGTCAAGAATATTTTTATCAAGAAAAAAAATCATGTTTTTTAAAGGGTTTCCTTTGGTGGAAATAGGGAATACTGGGTATAACAATCTGCATGTAATTTGTGGGTATATTATGTTATAGTTGTGGAATAATTCTCTAAAACTATAAACCTAAAAATATCCTCAATGTAAATTCTTTATTTAACTCAAGATTATGTAATTTTTATGGTAGGTTACTTATACAAAAATATGTAAAACACTAGAAACAACACTATCTTCTAAACCTAATTTTCTATACAACCTATAGTGCTTCTATACCTCTATATTGAATATTTTTTAATATACATAGTCAATAATAATATTGTAAATCCACAACTAACCTTGTCGACTATCTTTTACAAAAAAAACACAATCAACCCAAAAACATTACAAAGTTACCTTGAGGGTTTTTTTTCCCAACAATCTCCCCTTTGGTTTTGTTGACAACTCCTCGCCATTTTATACAACATCAATGATATCTTCTATCAAAAATTCACTTCTTTTTATTTCATATAGAAATATAATATGTATCCAACACACACTCTATGAACACGTGATCCATGCTCGATGTATGAAACAAAAGTAGCAGGTAAATTTAATCAATGAATTGCTTCTTTTTTATGCCACTTAATGACACTTCCTTGATACCAATTTTAACACTACATATAGAGTTCAAGAATACTCAATTATTCATCCATATATTGTAAAATTATAGCATTAAATACTTTTCTCATGATTTATCTTCATTCAATTCATTGCTTCTGTATCATCAAATTTAAAATTCCCCCTACTTCATTTCTCTCTCTATCTTGATCAAGATATTTTATCCCCCTTTTTCAATGAACATAAGATAACTCATTTTTGATTGGAATATTTTAAGGAACATATATCAACTCATAAGGGAAAAAATATTATACCTCGAGGATAGGGGGATGCACATCCACACTTTTTCAAGTGTAGGAAGTCAAATAAACTCTAAGCCTCATTCAATGCCCATCAAATGCATCTTCGAGTAAGGACTTCATCAGAATGTTTCCAATTTGTAGTTCTATAGGAATATAATCTAACGTTATAAGCCCATTATCCACCTTCTCCTTGATAAAATTATATTTGGTTTTAATGTTCTTCAGCTATGAGTGATGGACGGAATTTTTTATGAGATTTATAGCACATAAATTATCATAATTGATTCTGATCCGAGACTCCACAACAACTCCCATATCATCAAACTGCTGAGTCATCTAGAATAACTACGTTCACACTTGAGTAGACATAATATATTCAAATTATGTTATTCTTAATGAAATAAAAAAATCATGTATATCCAAGGAATATTAAATCCACTAATATTGAATTAACATCCTAAGGTTGATTTTCTATCATCTTCTGACCTAGCCCCATCTGCATCTGTATAGCCTAATAATTCTTGTTGATATTTTTCATTTTACAGCAAATCAAATTAAATTATTACGTTAACATACTGAAATATTATTTTTACTGTAAAAAAATTTCTTTCCTTAGGATTACTTTGATACCATGTTTTTTTTCATGTAGAAAAAAGAAAATCAAGTCTTGTTAATGTTAAATACAATATACTTCCAATGATATACCTATATTCTATGACATTAACAGATTTTTCTTCATCATCTCATGACAGTTTCAACCAAGTATCCATTGGATTCATCATCTCCTTGGAATTATCCCTTAAAAATATTCTCAAAAACACCTTCATATATTTGTATTGATAAATAAATGTGTCATTCCTTCCTTATGTCACCTCTAAACCAAGGGAAAAAGTCATTTCACCAACTATTAACATTACAAACTCAATTTTCATGAATTATACAAACTATTTGTACTGTGATTCATCTGATCCACCAAATATTTTTTTCATTGAAATAAAATAGAACTATCATCATTTGATTACATTCAATGTTGACATAGATATTGTAATCCAGTCCACCACATTGAAAATCGAGTTACTTCAAAAACTGATTTTGACTTGAATACCACACTCTCGGTGATTTCTTTAACCCATATGGCTTCTTTCAAAGCCAAAAAACATTTTCCTTGTCTTTATGAAATAGAAAACCATCTTGTTTCTTGATATACACTTCTTCTTCAAGACCCCCAATTAGAAAAGTATATTTGACATCAATCTAGGAAAATTTGAATTTTCTTTTCACTACTGTGAATAGGAATAAGAAAATAGTCTAGAGCCTTGAAATAGGTGAAAATGTCACATCAGCATAAATTCCCTATATTTGGTAGTATCCCTTGAACACTATTCATTATTTTTTCTACATTAATAGTCCATATTCATTTAGCTTGTTCTGGATGATCAATTTTCTCTTGATTACATTCTTATCTCTCAATCTTGAAATAATATCCCATTTTTGGTTATTCTCAATTTGATCAAGCTCTTAGTTCATATCTTGAGCCTAATTCTCATCTTCAGCTTCTACTTCAAAACATTTAGACCTTACCTAATATAGGATGGATTCCTGCTATAAAGATTTAATTATCCATGTTTGAACTAGAACTTCCCAATCACCAATTTTGTTTTTCCAATCAATTTCATATCAACTTTTCAAATTTTGTGTAGATATATATTTTACTTACTCCTTCTCATCATCATTATCTTCATCATAATCAACATCTTCTACTTCGACCCCCTATTTTGATCACCTCCTCATCACTCTCATCTAGGAACTATTCCCTATGTTGTTGATGATTCTATTCATTCTCTATTACAATTACATAATTACTTTAAATTACTTTTCATGACCACTTTTTTAAGAATTTATAATATTTTATTTTTCCTAAATATTCAAGGAATATCCCCTCATCTCTAAAAGATTCAAATTTCTTATGTTTCTCCTAATTGAGAATAAAACACTTTCTTATTAATGTCCAAAATTATTTCAATGTTGGAATATTTTCATACCATAGCTCATACATTGTCTTCTCCTCTTTCTAACACAAAAAATACCTATTGGATATGTAAACTGATGTTAAAAAATCTTCCTTCTATAAATGTTTTGGTAGGTCCTTTTAAATTAGCATTGTTTTGTCCATGTTGTTTATGATCTGTTTTATCCTCTCAACAACTCCTTTTTTTTTGAGGAGTTATCACTACTGAAACTCGATGCATTATCCTATGATTCTCAATCTAATATTCCACTTGGATGTTTTGGAATTTCATTTCATTATCAGTACAAAATTTCAGAACCTGCTTTCCAAGTATCATTTCATATTTCATCCAACACTATTTTATGAAATTAAACACGTCAACCTTGTGTTAAATAACAAGTACCCATGCCATTCCACTAAAATCATTAATGAAAAGAACACAAAACCTCTTCCCATCAATGTAACATGGTGATATAGGTACACACACATCTTCATGCACTAATTCAAGAAATCTGGTTGACTTTTTTTACCTTGTACATATTTCTAATAATCATTATTTATTTAAAAGTATCATACATTTTAGTCTGATCATGTCATAACTTAGGTAAATATAATGATGCGTCACATTTGAATAGATCTTCCATGGATGATTGACATAGATGAAAATTTTGTTTATTTCATAGCTTGTTTTCTTCTTCTCTAGATAGAAATCACATATCTTCTTCTCTACTCACAAGGTAGAGATTTCCCTTCATATTTTTTCCTATAATATAATTGTACCATATTTTTACTTGAATATACAAAATTTATTTGTAATTTGTATAGAATATCTCAAGTCACACATTTTAATAACACTTAAAAAGTTTTTACTAATACCTTCAGCAACAAAGACATCAACACATCTCATATATTTTCCCCCAAATTTGGCTTCATCTAAGACAAAAATATTTATCCCTTCATCATTTACAAATTTGAAAACAATCTACTTTTCATATTTGATTCCTATAACAAGATCAATATTTCCAATAATATATAATTTTCATCCATGATCAAGGATCTATAACACCATGATATGATGCTTTAATGAAAATATCTGTAACTATTATATTCTTAGATATTTTCTCTTTGATCCATGCCACAGAATTCATACCTTTAATAGACTAATATTCTTCATCATCCTTAGATTATGATTTACTAACATTATAGGGACCCTAGATTTTTATACAAAATTTTACCTGATTTTAATAACAATTAACCATAAAATTAAGAACCAAGGATCGTAAAGTTTGGTGTGTTTGGAAGACTAGGTATATAATTAAACATCATGAAATAAAAACTTATTTTATTTAATCTTTATAAAGAGCTCATAAATTCCCTTAAACCCTTACATATACATTGAATAACATTGGAAATACATGAAAAAAAGGGATGATCAAAAAAACCCAATAAGGAAATGAGTATAAGAATAAAACATAGCACATGGGTTAGAAGACATATCATGTTGACATAAAAGGAAAGGTATATGAATGAAAACAAGGAAGAATAACATGTATAGAATGGGTTAATATAATCATGTCATCATAGGAATATGGAAACAACATATAACATGTCATAAACACGATTCAAGGCTAACTTCCAAGACTATATAACATGGTGGACAAAGTCCCATAAAGGAATCACGTCCACTCCCTATCCCAACATGACATATTATGAGACTAAACATTACCCAATTTATTTGAGAACTATCTTGGTGAACCCATCATAACATGTTCATGAATATTTTGTCCATATGAATAATCATACATAAGTAATCAATCATAAACATAAGGGTTACCCATGGTTGGAATTGAGTATCATAATCTGGTCAAAAGGCATAACATAAGTGAATATCATAATGGGGTCCATTAAAGAAATTATTTAAATAATGCATAGAAATTAATAAGGTAAAATAGGCATAGATCATGATAATTTATTTCAAACTGAACTGATAACATGTAAAAATAGTATTCAAGAATCTTTAGAATTAAAACATTTTAGTGCATTTTAAGGAAAATATTAAAGAGATTTTAATCCAGAATATGGAACAAAATTTTAATAAAACTATAAGTGAACCAAGAATGTTTTCATAATAGAGAAATCTATTTTGAAAAATATTTGGTGTATCAAAGTAGATTATAGAGTGCACTTTAATATAGGTAATAATTTTGGAAGTTCCCTTAAATCGGGCTTGCTTATCAGGAAGAATTGAGTAGGGATCCATTTAAAACATGTATACCCCAAAAAATAAGGATTATTGGATCTTGATACATGATTTTTTAACATATAAAAATAATTTATAAAATTTTAATAATAATAAAAGTGAATTTAATTTGGGTAAAAAAGGATGATTGGATCTTGATACGTGAGTTTTCATGATCGGTTCGCTTCAATAAGAGTTTGGAAATTCATGTAAAATAAAAATGGTTTTCTAGAAATGTAATTATATTATATTAATAAACATATATAAGATAAAATTTTTATACCATTAATTTTATTAAATGGGATGAGGATGAATCCTTAGATAAAATTTTAATGATAATCAGGTGGATTAATTTAGCGGTTTTTCGATCACAACGAACTCATTTTATTTAATAAATTAATATCATGTATAAAAAATGATTATAGAACATTAAATTAGTTATAATACATATATTATAATTTGGTTAAACCATAAATTTTTTTTCATGACTAAACATAAATATGGTAGTAGAAATTGAAAACCTGATGTCATTGAATGTGATAAATTAACACATCTCAGACGGTGTTTTCATTTTCAGAATAAAAGGAGGGGAAAGGAAAGATGATGATGAATTATTACATTAATATAAAAAACATTATAGTATATATAATTTACTAGAGTTATCATACCATTTGTATGAGGGTAGTTGATATGATTTAAAGAAAAATAAAGGAACTTGAAAATAAAATAAAAGAATCGGAAAGAGGAATATACCTCTTTAATTTATCCTCTTTGAGATTCTCTTTAGAGGAGAGGTGTTTGAATTTTGATGAGACCCAGAGCTCCTAGACATGGGGGAGGGGGTTGGGAAGAGACTTTAGCAGATTTTGGAAAAGTCATAAGGCTTTAGAAGTGTGAGGAAAAGTGGTGATGAGGGGTGGTGTTTATAGTGGAGGAGAAGAGTGTTTTCTCAATATATAATTCATTAGTTTATTATTTTTCTCAAGACAAGAAATAATAAATATTATTGAGACTAAATACAGTAGTTAGATCATGTTTTTTAACCAATGGTGATTACATCATCCATGACTCAATAAATAGTTTATTTAACTTATAATGTATATATTCCGTAAAATGCTGTCTTTTACTATTCACCAAAAATTCAAGTATTTGAGAAAAATCCCAAAAACTCACCCTAACCATTTTTCAATGTGTAGAATTAAAAATGAAATAAATTTTTTAAAATAATTTCCTAAATATGAAATTTTATTTTTTTAATTAAAATAGTAATTTACTTAGAAAATACAAATTTAAAAAAAATACTTTTTTAATACTTTGAAAAACTAATTAAGGACTTGTAAAATTATCTTATAATCATAAGACATCAGAATATTATTTTATGAATACATTTTATGAAAATAAATTTTATTTTAATTTATTAAATTAATCATAAAATTGTAATTAAATACACATGACTTACAAAAAATCCAACACTTAATTAATAATTTTTAAAATATTTATTTACTTATACTATGATATTTTTATATCATATTGAAACATAAAAGATAGAAGAAAAAAATTATACCTTTATTGGTGAGGTTACCATTACATTGTTTGTTTTACTATTCATAAGGGTCACATTACTATTCCAAAGGTCAAGTTACTATTTAATCGGTATGTGTTCCTTAACTTATAGTGATGCCTTTTATTTCACTCATTATTCATTAATAATGTTTCTATTGTGTTGTATATGTAATCTTATGTGATCATACTATAAGAAATAATTATAAGAATGGAAATCCATTGATAAAACATTTGGTTGTTATATTCTCCCCCCCCCCTATGAAATTTCACCCTCTAAATTTCATTTTACATTATAGGATGAAAAAAGGTCTACATATGTCTCCTTCATCAATTCATCAACTTTCTGTGATGACTCTTTGTACTTTTGGTTCTGTCGTAGTACATTGATGAGGTGAGTAGTATTGTTGCGTAGAACTCTATATATATGATCCAAGATCTTCACTGGATTCTCCTCGTAAGGAAGATTGTTATCTATATATACCACATCTTAAGATAGTACATGTGAATGATCTTGTATGTACTTCCTTAATAGGGATACATGGAAAACATCGTGTACTTTAGACAAGGTAGGTGGAAGTTCTAGTCGATAGGCCATAGCTCTGACATGGTCAAGAATTACAAATCATCTAGTGTACCTGGTACATATATTTCCTTTCTTCCCAAATCTCATGAATTTCATCCCTGGATATATTCTTAGAAATACCATGTCTCCAACTTTGAACTCAAGGCATCGTCAACGATTTTCTTTGTAGCTCTTTTGTCGAATTTGGGATCCCTTGATTTGTTGTTGAATGGTTTTCACCTTCACTACAATTTATTCTACCATTTCATGTCCTAGAAACTTATGCCCAGTGACTTCATCCCAACATGTCAGTGTTCTATACCTTTTATCATAAAGGGGATCATATGGATCTATTTAGATGATGGAGTGGAAACTATTTTTATAAGATAACTCAACCAAAGGTTGATATTAGTCCCATCCTTCTTTGAAGTCCATAGAAAACTCTCTCAACGTGTCTTCTAGAGTCTAAATCCTTTGCTCAGATTGGCCATCAGTTTGAGGATTATAGGTAATACTGAAGTTCTTATTAGTGCATAGAGCATGTTGGATACTTTTGAATAACTTCTAGGTCAATATAGGATCTTGATAAGATATAATTGATTGTTGTACTTCATTCAGCCTTATGACTTATTTGATATATATCTATCCAATTTGATCCATTGATAATTCCTCTCTATTTGTGATAAATTGATATGTCATTGTATGATGACCCAAAATTACCCATATATCATTGTTTCATTTGGATGTCCTTGGAATTCCAGTGACAAATTACATGGTAATTTTCTCCCACTTATATGTTGGTATGGGTAGTGGTTACATCATCCCCTTATACTTTTTTATTTCACCATTAATTTGTTGAAATAACAGAAACTTTGATGTATAGTTATCAATATATTTCATCATATTGTCCCACCAATAGTTCTCTCAGATATCTCAAAACATATTTGTGCTCCCTGGGTGAATAGAGAAGGTTGAGCTATGTGCATCATTCAGAAGATCCTTCTTTATCTCTGTATTAGATAGTATACATAATCATGACCTAAATCTTACAAATCCTTCCTCATCAATATTGAACATAGAAGATTTCCCATTTCTAATAGCTTCCAACCTTTTAAGAATTTGCACATCATTTCTATGGGCATACTTTTTTTTCTCCATGAGGTATGGTTGAGAAATCATTTGAGAAATGATTAATAATGTTCCTCCTTTAATGATTCCCATTTCTATCCTTTGTAAGTCTAATAATATTGGATCCTTCTCAATTCTCATCATTTAGAAATATTTAGAATCCTTTATACTTAGAGCATACACCACCTTATTAGCCTTACCAAGGTGGTAGTGGATTGATCAGTCATAATCCTTGATGAGATCTAATCATCTTTATTAGAGAATATTAATCTCCTTATGTGTGAATATACATTTGATACTATTTTGATAAATATATATCTTACACTTCTCCCCATGGAGATAATGTTACCATGTTTTTAATGTTAAGATCACAACTGCCAACTCCATATCATGTGTGGGTTCATTTTTCTCATGGATTTTAAACTACCTTAAGGTGTAGGCTTTCACTTTATCATTTTTAATCAGCACATAGCCTAAACCCTTTTTTTATGCATCGTTGTACACCACAATGAGTTATCTAATCATCGGGAGTGTGAGTATTGGTATGGTGATAAGCCTATTTTTGAGCTCCTTAAAGCATTCCTCGCATTCTTGAGTCTAGAAAAACCCTAATACCTTCTGTGTCATCTTGATTATTTGGTTTTTCAATCATGAAAAGTTCTTCACAAATTGTCAGTAATACCCGTCTAGACCAAGAAATATCCAGATCTCTGTTACAGATGTTGGTCGAGGCCACTCCTCAATTGCCTCTATCTTGTAATGGTCCAAATATATTCCTTTTTTTTGTGATAACATGCCCAAAAAATGATACTTCCTCTATCCATAACTCACATTTACTATACTTTTCATAAAGGTTCTCAATTAGAAAAGTCTTAAAAATAGTATTAAAAGTCTCCTCATGTTCCTCCTTTTTCATGGAGTGTATTAGAATATAATCGATAAAGACTACTGCAAATTTGTTAAGGTAATTCTAAGTACTCTATTCATTAAGTCCATGAATATAGATGGAGAATTATAGTGTCCAAACTGTATCACTATGAACTTATATTGTCCATACCTCATTTTAAAATTAGTTTTTGGACTATCTTCCTTCCTCACCTTTAATTTGTGATATCCCAACTGAAGGTCCACCTTAGATAAATAACTAACACTGCATAGCTAATCGAACAAGTCATTTATCCAAAGTAGGGGATACTTTTCCTTAATCATGATTTTATTGAGATAGAGACAATCAACAAATAGGCACATTGATACGTCCTTATTCTTGAAAAATAGGACTAGTGTACCACATGGTGAAGAACTTGGGTGTATAAAGTGCTTATACAGATTCTATTATAATTGATACTTATTTATTCTAGCTCGATAATGGCCATTTTGTAAGGTTTCTTTGATATAGGTAGAGATCCAGGAATAATTTCAATTGAGAACTCAACCTCTTGATCATGAGTAAGACTAGGAAACTCTTTTGGAAACACATCAATGTAATCCCTCACGATGGGCATGTCTTCAAGCATGATTCTCTCCTTTGTCTCAATCATTCGAGATAGATATTATTTCTCATAAGGAAACATTATCCACATTTAAGATGATGATTCTTAAAGAGATTCATCTTCATCCTTACACTTATAAAAAATTGGAGGATGCTTTGGGATGAGAAGAGTGGTCTCCCTTTCCTGACAGTCAATATTTTCTTTTTATAGAGATAGTAAATCCATGCCTAGTATAGCATAAAACACCACTAAATGGAGTATGAAAATATTTTATGGGAGGTTAAATCTATAAAATTTAATAATGGATGAGTTATATACTTTTTATGCAACAATTTTCTACATTTTATGTTCTCAAAGATAACATTACATCCAAATTTGGAGGTTGTTATTGAATAATTCTACTAAACATTCAAGATATGAAAGAATACGTAGAACCGGAATCAAATAATGTGTTCCTTATTCTTGAATGAATAACCAAAATACCTATAACCACATCATTTTTGGGATCCACCTCAGTAGTAGTGATAAAATATTCCCTTCCTTTATTTTTGGGAGGTTTTTTTATTACCTCCAACAGCCTTGGTCTTAGGGAATTGGTTTATTAAATTCCCAAGTTCCTTGCAAGTGAAACACTACACTACAGGCTGAGCATTGATCAGAACCTTATTGTATTCTCTTGCATTTGTGGGATTCTTCATATCACTTCAGTAGTTATTATCCATATGACCTTCTCTTTCACATTTGAATCATCTCTTGGGGCCTCTTTCCATCCTGGTATTAATCACCAATATTAAAATCCATTTTCCACTTTTCATCCCTAGGACCATGAGGCCAATGAAAGTCTCCAACCTCAATTTAAATCTTAAGGTGACAACATACAATCTTATCATAGTTTTCAAAGTCTTGAATTGAAAATTTTTTCTATATAATTGGATTTAGTACGCTAAATAAGTGATCCACGTTGCTTTTGGTGTTCATGAAAAAGTTGCAGGCATATCTTGAAAGACATGTAAAGTTTTCTTCATATGACCTAATAGACTCATCTTCCTTTTACATAAGTCTAATGAACTCTATCTCCATCTTGAGACATAGGGTTTGAGGAAAATATTTATTAAAAAACACTTTTCTTTAAGTATTCCCATTCTATGGAATCAATTTCCACTTTGGAATTTGTGTTTTTGATTAGTGTCCACCACTGATCATCTTTCCCATGAAAATGATAGACTACCATCAGAACTTTCTCTTATTTTGAGAACTCTAGAAGAGAGAATATATTCTTAATGGAGTTAATCCATTATTCTATGAGGAGGGAAGCGGAAGATCCACTAAACATGGGAGGCCTTTTCCACATGAAGGATTCGACGACAATTTTCTCTTTCTTAGGAGAAGAGGGTGTTCCGCATGTTTCAAGTTATTATTCATAACTTGATCTAGTTGAGTAAGTAGAGTCATAATGTTTTTATCACCCAAACCCGTAATATTTGTCATATCATTAGAGAAATCATCACATTCCCTATCGAATTTATTGTTGGAACATGTTCTTATATTTCCCACCATTGACTAAGAAAAAAATGTGCAATTAGGGGGCTTGATTCCTTAGATAATAAGCATAAAAGAAAAATTTGAACATAAAAGGGTAAAATTTTAAAGTAAAAGTATATCTTAACTTGTGATTCCCTAGGTTTAAATCTATGTTATCCATGATCTATTCCTTAACATATATTCTTATGGTCTTTTTTTGTTCCCATAATAATGGTTCAAAATGAGCTTATGAATTTACTAAAGCATATCCCCCAGGAGTTTCAAATCAGG
This sequence comes from Viscum album, assembly GCA_963277665.1. Classification (NCBI taxonomy): domain Eukaryota; kingdom Viridiplantae; phylum Streptophyta; class Magnoliopsida; order Santalales; family Viscaceae; genus Viscum; species Viscum album. The sequence goes on from OY728135.1 coordinate 1,762,832,628, forward strand.
TGTGCAGTAAGGCCCATTATCGTGTACCAGGTTACCCCAAGTATGGAATGGAATACCTTGTCATATTTTTTTTCTTCTAGGTACATTTGTTCCATAATCACATCTAATTATAGTATCCAGACAGGTAAGTATTTTCTTGATAAACCAGTTACTCTATACTTACCAAAATTTAGGGATGTTTAATTATACTTAGTCATATCCCTAAGATTATTACTAAAGTTATTTATTCATTGTATATAAAAATAACTAGGATTTCCTTTGATACCAAATATAGAGAACCTATCTCTTTACACATAATGTTACATGATTTTAATCGTAATTAACCATAAAATTAAAAACCAAGGATCTTAAATTCTAGTGTGTTTGGAAGATTAGGTACATAATTAAATATCATGAAATAAAAACATTCTTTATATAATATTCATAAAAATATCCTAAATTCTATTAATCCCTTACATCTACATATGATAACCTAGAGAATACATGAACAAAATGGATGAGCTAAAAATCCTAGTAAGGAAATGAGCACAAGAATAAAACATATCACATGGGTTAGAATACATATCATGGTGACAGAAAAGGAAAGGTACATGAATAAACATAAGAAAGAATAAAATTTATAGAATGTGGCATATAATAAAGTGATCATAGGAATGTGGCAACAACATATAAATTGACATAAATGTTAATCAAGGCTAACAACCAAGACTACATAACATGGTACACAAAGTCCTATAAAGGAATCAGGTTCACTCCATATCCCAACATGACATCTTATGAGAATAAAAATTACCAAATTCATTATAGAACTATCTAGGAATACCCATTATAAAATTATCATGAATATTTGTGTCACATGAAGAATCATACATAATGAATCAATCATAAACAGAAGGGTTACTCGTGGTAAGAATTTGGTATCAGAATCTTGTCTACAGAAATAACATAAGGGAATATCACAATGGGGTCAAGTATTTAAATAATAAATGGATATTAATAAGGTAAAATAGGCATATATTGTTATAATTTATTAAAAACTAATGTTATAACATGTAAAAATAGTATTCAATAATCTTTATAATTAAAATATTTTAGTACAGATTAAGGTAAATATTAAAGAAAATTTAAAAAAGATTATGGCATAATATTTTATATAAAACCAGAAGTGAACCAAGAAGAATTTCATAATATAATGATTTATTTTATAAAATATATGGTATATCAAAATATATTATATATTGAACTTTAAAATGGGAAAGAATTCAGGAAGTTCCTTTAAATCTGGGTTGCTTATTGGGAAGAATTGAGTAGCGAACCTTTTAAAAACATGTATGTATTCAAAATATAAGGATGATTAGATATTGATACATGAGTTTGTAACATATAAAAAACAATTAAAATATTTACATAATAAGAAAAATTAATTTAATTTGAGTAAAAATAGAGAAATAATGACCCAAATGAATAATGGAGGTTCATGTAGAATCCCTTACCTTATGTCTAAAAGTGTCCTTCACTTGATATTAATGTCCTTTATAACCAAATAAGATTAATTAATTAATAATTAAATAACCTACTATACAATAATTTTATTTATTATCACTTTATTAAGTTCTTTGATACCCTTTTTGACGAGTTATAGTGTTCAATTTCATCATTCATGAGTGCTTGTTTTCTTAGTTTTCATGATTGGTTTTCTTGAATAAGAGTATGTAAGTTCGTGTAAAATGGGAATAGTTTTTCATAAGTGTAATTATATTATATTAATTAAATTACATAAGATAAAATTGTTATACCATTAATTTGATTAAATTGGATGAGGATGAATCATTAGATAAAATTTTAATGATAATCGCATGGATTAATTTCACAGTTTTTCGATCACAACGACTCATTTTATTTTTTAAATTAATATAATGTATAAAAAATTATTCCAGAACATTACATAAGTTTTAATACATATATTATAATCTTTTTCAATAATAAAAATGGTTTTATGACCATACGTGAATATGATAGTAGAAATTGAAAACTCGTCACCCTTAAATGTGATAAATTAACACATCTCGGGCGGTGTTTTCATTGTTAGTATAAAAGGAGATGAAATGAGAGATGGTGATGAATTATTACATTAGAATAAAAAAATTGTAGCCTATTTAAGGTACTGTGGTTTTCATACCTTTTGGATGATGGGAGTTATGTAAATAAAAAAGAAAATAAAGAAACATGTACAAAAAATAAAAGAATCAGAAAGAGGAATTTGCCTCTTGAATTTATCCTCTTTGAGTGCCTCAATAAGGGAGAGGTTTTGGTCTTTTGATGAGACCAAGAGCTCTTTAACGTGTGGGAGGTTATTGGGAAGATAATTTATTATAATTTGTAAAAGGAATAAGGATTTAGAGGTGCGAGGAGAAGAGGTGGTGCGGAGTTGTATTTATAGTGGAGGAGAGAAGTGTTTTCTCAATATTTAATTCAATAATTTATTATTTTTCTCAAAACAATAAATAGTGCTGATTATTGGGAAAAAATATAGTTATTAGATCATGTGAGTTAGAACCAATGGTTCTTACATCATCCATGACTTAATTAATAGTTTATTTAACCTATAATGTATATATTCTATAAATTACCATCTTTTATTATTCACCAAAAATTCAAGTATTTTAGAAAAATACAAAAAAATAATCCTAACCATTTTTAAAAATGTAGAATTCAAAAATAAAATAAATTTTTTAAAAATAATTTCCTAATTATGAGAAATTTAATTTTTAATTAAAATCAAAATTTACTTGAAAAATAAAACTTTTAAAATTAAAACTACTTTTCTAACACTTTGAAAAATTTATTAAGGACTCATAAAATTGTATTATAATCATAAGAAATGAAAATATTATTTTATGAATAAATTTTTTGAAAATAAAGTTTCTTTTAATTTATTAAATTAATCATAAAACTGTAATTAAATATATATGACTTACACAAATACCAACACTTGATTAACAATGTTCAAAATATATATTCACTTATATTGTGATATAATTATATAATATTGATAGTTAAAAGATTATAAATTATATTTATACCTTCATTGGTGAGGTTACTATTGAATTGGCCGGTTAACTATTCATAAGGGTCACATTACTATTCCAAAGGTCAAGTTACTATTTCAACGGTATGTGTTCCTTAACTTCTAAAGATAACTTTTATTTCACTCATTCTTCATTTATAATGTTTTTATTGTGTTCTATATGTAATATTATGTGATCATACTATAAGACATAATTATAAGAAGAAAAATACATTGATAAAACATTGGGTCGTTACAAACTTCATCTTACAAAGCTGAAAATAAAATTTTATTTTTCAGCTCGCTTGATGATTCTTTAAGTTACATTTTATGACCACTTTCGATCTGCTTTTGTACATTCATTTTCACTATTGATGATCAATATCTCTCCATGTGTCCAAATACTCTACACTAGAAATAGTGACCATCAAAATCATACCCATAATATTTAATTCTATGTGTCCACCTTTAATTCTCTTGTTACCTTCAGTACCTTCTGGTTATCGAACATATATTTTGAGAACGTCCCATATTTCCATAGAAGTAACACCCGATACGTGTTATATTATTTTACATTATTATAGGAACAGTTCTTTCTTAGGTTGTATGAGTCTTCTAATTCTAATTTGTACCCAAATCAATTTTCAACCTCAGATTGGGTGTTTTAGATTTGACATCAATCATCACAGCTTTATGTTTCGGATCAACCCATGTACTAGTATTTCCTTTTGGATATGATGGTTTCTTCGGTGTTGTTGGATATCTATGATCCAATTCCATATTTCATATCACCTAATTGATATGATTTTATAGTTTCTTGTAAGGAGTCAAAATTCTATCCTAGTCTTTTAATTTTCCTCACAGTTCAATAAATTCATTTTCATGTTCTTTGATATGTTTTATTTGAATATTTTCTATAATAGATAAGATATTGATCACTCTTTTAAGTTCTTCAAATTTGAGCTTGTACTTAATGACCCGTTCTGAGTTATTTGGAATTTAAGATTTAATATTCTCAATATCTTCCCCCGGCTCAGACATATATTTTCTATCACTTCATATAAAGTTTGGAATCGTGAACCACTCTATTTTATTTCTTCATTTTGGCACTCCAAACACCAATCTTCTCAAGAGTGGTTTCTAATTCACCCTAGATATCAAATATTCCTTCAAATTTTTCATCATTTTTACTTTATTTCCTTATGTAACAGCTGCATACAACTTCCACTATAGAATTTTTCCCATGATCCTTATAGTTCTCCATATATTTAAGATCATATTCTTCTGGATAGTCATTTTATTATGAAATAAGATTCTTATTTTTGAATAAATTTCACTTAATTTTTTTTACCTTTCATATATATTGAAGAATTATTTATGGGAATTTCAAATTTATCCTCACCATCATCTTGAAACTTCTTGGGGAACCTTTCTATAATATTTCAAAACGTTAAAAATAGAAATAATGAAAGATGGAGTTTCCCTTAGAACTTTACTTTTCCCCTTTGTAGATTTTTATGGAAGCAATGACATCACCTTATTTGTATCTTCTTATTCATAGCCATTTTAAATGGAGAGATTCTTCATATACTTGAATTCCACCTCTTCAGACATTCCTTTTTCCATGGACTCATTATCATCATTTCCTATCTCATATAAGACAAGTGTACTGTGTAAACAATCCAATGCTGGTTACTTTGGTTATTTATCTTCCAGAATATAAACTTTTATATTTAACTAAGGTGGAAGTAATCTCAAGATGTAGATAATGATCTTTAAATATTCAAAATTTTCTTTAAGACCATGCATGTCTTCTACTATAACATTCACTTGGTAAAATAATGAATCTATAGACTCATTAGAGTGCATTCTTAGATCCTCATATTTGTTTTATAGAACCTACAGTTTTTCTTCTATGACTATTGAGTCACCCTCATAAATATTTAGACACTTTTCCCACATGGAATTTGATGACGATCATAACATCACCTTAATATAGATTTCATTATATAGGGTTCCTCCTAGAGCATTGATTCGTTAAACATCAGCATCCAATCCCCCTTGTTTATATTATAATAAAGAACCATAGTTCACACATTCCAAAATACCATACATTTTTTTGTAAATACATTCATTCCTAGATTATAAGTATTTATGAATCTTATTTTTTCAAAATTAAAAATTTTTTCCATTGAAGATCAGAATCCCTTTATGATTGAAAAACTCAATTGAAACTCCTTAGAGAAAAACACATAAATTAACTTTTGGCTTCGAAACCAATTTTTATCCTAGATAGGTTAAATACCCTAAGGGGAGGGTGAATCATGGTATGAAATATTAAAACTAATTCCCCTTCAAATCTTGTTTCGTTGTTAAAAAAAATTATGTTCACTCACTTTATCATACAAATTTATGATCTTAAATGAAAGAATACACAAGACAAAAAAAATTACATGGTTCAACCAAATTTTTCTATGTCCAAGGATCATGCAAAGGTAATGTTACTATATATGAAATCCACTAAATTTCACTTCTTTAACAAATTTTGGAGCAGTCTCACTATCCCCCCTGTTTAATAACCAATCACAATTTGAATGATCATTACTCTCTCAACTGAAGTGTGATCACTGGTCCGATAGAGGAATGTTTTGTTATTCTGAAATAAAATAGAATTGTTTCACACATGAGTGCACCATAATGTCTAATTTTCACCCAGTAGATGAAATACACTTTACTTCTTATTGTTTTATTTGTAGATAATCCTTTCATGAACTATTTTTTATCCTTCATGAACTACCTTAATCCCTTCACAGAAACCTCAGCTTTGTATACCATGAGTGCTTCGTGGACCACATTACATTTTTTACTACATTTTCTTCATAGATTAATTCTCTTCATAGATGCCTCCACTTTGTGGATGGATAATGCGTCATGCTCCCATTTTCCACTGTAAGATACAATAACCCAAAACCCCTTGCAACAACTATCTCCTTCATGAAAGTTTTTCTTTTTAGAATTTCTCCTTCGTTATCAACTTCAAAATCAGCCAAATTCTTCTAGCAATGATCTTATATATTCAAATTTTTATCTACCTAATTATGTGATTAGGGGTCCTTTATGTAGGAAACGTAATCCTCAAACACCCATTAATAAAAATTAGAAACATTTTTTTTTCAGATTATCCATCACTGCATATTTTACATCTTATGAGGTCTGCATAGTGAAGTTACTCATTAAGGTGGCACTAAAATCACCATATTATCGCAAAAAAAAACAATTCATTTCTAGTCCAAAAACTCTTTTGATATTATAATACTCCTTTGGGATAAATTTTATTTGACCACATTAATCTGCAAATTATTGTTTCCTTTTTAGTTCTGCACAACTCCTTTGTGGTTCAGGTAGCATAACTGTTATATGGAAATCCTTCCTTTTATATATATAAAATCCGGATTTTGAGACAAAAAAATATGTCAAACACTGCAAAATGATGTCATATTATACATGAAATCTTTAATACCAATTCCAGTGCCTCCATACCTATTTATTGAATCTTTTTTCACCTTACCTAGTCAACAGTCATACCATAACTCCATAGTTGACCTTTTAAACCATCTTTGTTAACAAACACAATCAGTAAAAAGACACGTCAAAGTTACATTGTCAAGTTTTACCCAACAATCTCCCCCTTTTGTTTTGTTTAAAACTCTTCCCCATTTGATACAACTTTAAATCCTCTTCTATCTTCCACCAAAAATCCAATTCCTTAAATTTCATATAGTGATAAATGATTTACCCAACACACACTCTAAGGCCATATGATCCATTCTTATCATGATAAACAAGAGAAACATGAAAAGTTACTCAATGAAACACTTATTTCTCGATACCACTTGATTTCCCTTACTCGATACCAATTGTGACATTACATGTAGAGCTCAAGAATATTCTATTCTTCATCAATATATTGTAAACTACTAGAATAACAAACTTCTTCCATGATATATCTTCATTCAACATACTTTTTCAGAATAGTCATATTTAAAATTCCCCCTAATCCACTGATTTACCAATCTGGATCAAGATATTTTCTTCCCCTTTGTAAATAAACCCAATGGGGAATCCTTTGTGGCTACAACATTATAATGGACATATATTATCTCATAATTGAAAAAGACATTATACCTCAGGGATATGGGGTCCCACATTCACACTTTTTCAAGTGTGAAGAGTAGAATGTACTTCAATATCTTGTCAATTCCATTTAAATTCCTCTTTGAGTAAGGCCTTCATCAGAATGTTTTCAACCTATAGTTCTATAGTCACATTCTATAGCTTTATAATCCTATGCTCTACCTTCACCTTAATAAAATGATATTTTATTTCATTGTGCTTCATCTATGAGTGATGGGTTAGATTTTTGATGTGATTTATAGAACTTGAATTATCATAATAGATTTTGATTGGAGGCTTCACTTTAACTCCCATATCATCAAGATTCATCTTAATCCATAACAATTGCATGCAAAATTGACCATCCAAAATATAGTTAGATTCCACGATGCTCAATGAAATGAAATCTTGTTTATTTCTTAACCAAGAAATATACAATCTTCCAAGATAGAATGAAACACGTAAGGTTTATTTTTTATCATCACCAACCTGACCCAATATGCATTTTTGTAACCCGATAACTCTTGCTAATATTTTTCATTTTACAGAAAACTGAAATCCAAGGATCCCTTGATATACTAGAGTATTCTTTTTATTGAAATAAAGTTTATTTCCTTAGGATTACATTTATAATATGTTATTCGGTGTATAGAAGAAGAAAAAAAACCGGGTCTTGTGAGTATTAGATACAACATATTTACAATGATCTTCCAATATTTTGTGACATTAACGACTTTTTCTTATCATATCAAGAAAATTTTATCTGATCAGCCACAAGAGACATCATCTAATTGGAATTATCCATTCAAAATATTCACAGACCTCCTTTGAATATTTGTATTGATAAATAAATGTGTCATTCCTTCCATGTGTCACATGTAAATCAAGCAAAAAGGTCATTTCACCAATCATTAACATTTTGAACTCACTATTCATGAATTCTATGAACTGTTTTCACTGCACTTATTCTCATCCACCAAAGACTATGTCATTGGCATACACTATCACCATAATCATATTATTAATTTCCTTGATGACATATGGATTGTAGTAAAATCAAACATGTTGAAAACTAAGTTTCTTTAAAATTTTATTAAGCCTTAAATATCAGGCTCCCAATGCTTACTTAAACCCATATAGTGCCTTCCTCAACTGAAAAACATTGTTCTCATCTTCATGAATGAGAAAACCATATAGTTCCTCGATATACTCTTATCCTTCCAAAACCCTATTCAGAAACGTTTATTTTATGCCCATCTAGAAAATTTTGAACTTCCATTACATTGTTATGTCTAGGATTAAGTGAATAGTCATGATCATTGCAATAGGTTAAAATGTATCATTAATATCGATTCCCTAAATCTATAAGTATCCATTGTACAATAGTTGTGATTTTTGAAAAATCACTTCTCCATCTTTATTAATTTTGTTTCAAAACACCCATTTGGACCCAATTAAATTCTTATCTATCAGTCTTAAAATAACATCCAATGTATGTTTCTTCTTAATTTGCTAAATCTCTTCATTTATAGAATGAAACCAATTCTAATCTCTAGCTACTTCTTAAAAATATTTAGTCTCTACCTGATATAGGAAGGATGCATGTTGTAAAGACTTCATTCTCTGTTTTTGAATTGGCACTGCCTGATCACCAATGTTGTTTTTTCTATCAATTTTAGCTAACTCTTTGGATTTTTTGAAGATATAGATTTGACTTCCTCCTTCTCATTATTAGTATCCTTTTCAAAATCAACATTTTTCACTTCTAATCACCCTATTTTTTCTCACCACATCATCACTCTTATTTGGGAATTTTTTACAAATATATTGAAGATTTTGTTCATTGTCTACTATAGTGACATCAATTTTATCAACTACTTTTTCCAGCATCTTTTGGAATAGTTTTTAAGCATTGATTTTTCCTGAATATCTAAATAATATCCCTTCATCTTCACAAGATTATAATTTTTATTTTTATTCTTATTGATAATAAAACACTTATTTCCAAATTTCTAAAAGTATTTCAATGATTACTTATTTCCATAACAAATCTCATTCACAGTCTTCTCATCTTTCATACACAACAAATCCCTATCAAATATGTAGAATAATGTTAAAATTTCATTCTTTTTAAAAAAATTGTAGGTCCTTTTAAATAATCACTATTATGGACATGTTGTTTATGATCTGATTTATCCCCTTAACCACTCTATTTTATTGACTAGTTATCACTACCAAACCATGATGCATTATTCCGTGTTTATCTAGGTAAACTTCCACTTGGACCTTTTATAATTCAGTACCATTATCAGTACGAAACTTTAAAATCTTCTTTCCAATCATCCTTTAATATTCCATATGATATTGTTTTATGAAATCGAACATGTCGAACTTGTGGGAAATGACAAATACGCACGATATTCTACTGAAATCTTAAATTAAAAGAACATAATACCTCTTTCTGTTAGTGTTTCTTGGTGAGATAGGTCCACACACATCTATATTCACCAATTCAATAACTCTATTTGACTATTTTATTTTTCCTTAATTGTATATCTGATAATATTCCCTTATTTATAGGCATCACACATGTATGTGTGATCATGTGATATCTTCAGAAGATCTCGAGTTGTATCAAATTTGAGCATATCTTCAAGGGAAGGTTGAAATTGATAGACAATCTATTTATGACACATCCTTTTTTATTCTTCTGTGGTTAAAAATCACATATCTTCTTATCCACTCAAAAGGTAGAGATTTTCCTTCTTCTTCTTTCCCTGTAAAAAATTGTACCATATTTTCCATTGAAGATCCATAATTTATTGTTAAGGTTTATAGCATGTCCTAAATTAAACCTCTGACTAACACTTATAAAATTTCGACTGAGACCGTTGACAACTAAGAAATTAGCACATCTCATATCTTTTCACCCAAATTTTTCTTTTTGATCCAATATTCTTCGTGCCTTCATCAATTCCAAATTTAAAAACACCCTCCCTATAAAATTTAGTACTTGTAACCAGATCCTTATTTCCTATCATATAGTATTTTCATCCACTATCATGGATCCATAAACTAGCATGATCTGATTCTATACGAAAAATATCTAAAACTAATTCCTTCTCAATTCTTTTATATTTGATCCACTTCACTGACATCATACCAATTGTGGACTGATATTGTTGATCTCTACTAGAGTATGATGGACCAACATAATATTTCATATTTTAAAATTGAATTTTCATTTTCATATGACTTTAGGATTCTTTGAGATTCTATTTTGACCAATTTTTGTCTTCTTTAGTACATTTCTATGTACTATTGATGAGAAATATATGGCCATGTGTTCAAATACTCCACACCAAAAATAGTGACCATTAAAATCATTCAATGAATGATGAATTCAATGTATCCTCCTTTATTTATCTTGTTCCCTTAGGTACCTTTTGTCTATGTTAAATAAATTTTGAGAATGTCCCATATTTCCAAAGATATAATACCTGAAATGAGGTGTATTCATGTATATTAATGTAGGACTGGTTCTTTATAGGGTTCTATGATTTTTTTTATTCATATTTGTGCCCAGATGGATTTTCAACCTCAAAGTGGGTTCTTGAGATCTGACATCAATCATCATAGATTTATATTTGTGATCAATCCCCATACATGTATTTTCATTTAGATATAATTGTTGCTTATATCTTGATGGATCCCTATGATCCAAATCCATCTTTTATATCACCTAAGTGATCATATTTATTTATGTCATACTGAGAGTAAAAAGTCTCTCTGGATTGTCTAATTTTCTTCACAGGTCAACAAATTCCTTTTCATGTTCTTTGATATGTTTTATTAGAACCCTTTATAAGATAATCAAATCATCAATCACTATTTTATGTTCTTCAACTTCAATCTTGTAATCATTGACCTTTTCTGATTTATCTTTCATTGAAAACTTAAGCTTTTCAATTTATTCCTATAGTTCATACTTCTCTTCTTCCTACTACTGCATATAAAGTTTTTAATCACAAACCACTTTGTTTTAATTCTTCATTTTTTCAATGGAAACATCTATATCCTCAAGAGAGGCTTCTAATTAAACCTGGAGATCAAATATTCCTTCAACTTCTTTATCAATTTTGATTTATTACCCTATCTGAGATCTTCATACAGCTACCACCATAGCATTTTATTTATAATACTTTTATTTATCTATCTCTTAAAACTCATATTGTTATAGAAAACCATTTTCCTATAAAATAATATGATTATTTTTTAATAAATGTACCTTAAAATTTTTCTTACATTTCATATAGTAGGAAGACAACTTTATGGGAATTTCTACTTCATCCTCATCATCATCCTGAAACTTCTTGGGGAACCTTATTATAATATGTAAAACCTTTCCACATAGAAAGCATTCAATGGGTGTGTTAGGTCTAAAGGTGGCCTAGATACCCTGAGAGTGGGGTGAATTAGGGTATGTATATTCTTTTCAAAATTCTTTTTTCCACATGGGGTCTTGACCTCTTTATTACAAGGGTTAATTGTTATGATCTCTAATGTTAATGTCCTTTCCAATTTTATCTGTTGATTATGCACTAAAAGTAAAATAATAAATCTTTCACAGGGACAGAAAGATTTTAACTTAGTTTACCCTCACTGGGCTACATCCAAAGAGTATACAACGACATTGTGCCAAGGTACCAAATTCACTAAGGCTCACTACCAATAATGAGTACAATGTTCGGGCTAGATCTTCTATGACCAGGCCAACTACCTTTATAACGTTTAGGGTCTGATCACTGCATTCCCAAGGTTCAATCCCTATGCCTCTTTCTCTGGCTCACTACCGGTAGAAGGGGTCACCATCTTCCTCTTCCTTTTCTCACTACTCTTGGAGATGAATCCACTCATAGTTTATATACCTTTAGGTAAAACACAATTTATGGACATGTAGGTTCCTTCATTTTTATGAATTCATGCAACCACAACTATAGGTAAATACTCCTTTGAAGTTACGTTTTCACACACAGATGAAGTCCACCTTCCCATGTGCTGCTAAGTACTGGAAAATCCTTTTGCAAACTGGTTGGAAGGTTTTGCAAGCTTCCTAGTTCAAATCACTAACCACCTGATCATCCCATGTACTATGTATCAGGTTTGGTACGTGGATCACCCCTTCCACGTACTACTACCTATTCCACAAAAGGCTATAACCTCCTCGTACCGCTTCCTTTGTTTTTCCTATACGAACTGCCCTCTATCTGCAAATTGTTCTTTATTCGTAGACTGTATTCGCCTCCGCATACCAAAGCTCGCCCTCTGTGTACTTCTTGAGGAACCCTCACTCTCATATACTGAAGATTCTTCCTCCTTTTACCGAGTAAACTCCTTCCATGTATCAGACTTCCTCTTCCACATACCGTACTTCATTTATGGGTTAAGAATTTCCACAAACACTTTCGGCAGAATCACTTTTGTGGGAACCACTTCATCCATCGCGAATTTCCTTTGGTCTTTTCTGAAATCCCAAATCAAAAATATGTTCTAATGATATTCAATCTCAATAGTAATCGGTGGGATTATCTATTCTTATATAGGAAAATATACCCACTAAATCCACTAATCTAATATTTACCAAAATCTTCGATTCAGCCTTCACCTTACTGATCCTTCTGCTGCCACAAACTATAAGACACCCACAAACCACTTTTCCTATCCCATACATGTATTGTCTCTATTTATATAAGGTCTAACTCCTCTTCTAACAACAACCCATCCACGTACAACACTACCTCCCACCACAAACTGTTTTTTGATTTTGCAAACCGCTACGACGTACTGTTTCTGTAGCTCTGCATATCATTCCCGGAACATGGTACATTACCCATGAATTATGTTATACAGTTCTCATACTTCACCATATTTCTTTAATGTTCTTTATACCATTCACTCCTATGAAGAAATATTTCTATTTCCAACATCAAACTTCTGACATTGAGGCCCAAAAATTTGGAAAATACTAGGAAACTGTGCCACCTTAAAAACATGTCTACAACAAACACCAACCATACTCATTTGAAGTCATCTATATTTGTCAATAAACACAACCACACCAAAAACATACTGATAGAACATATTGAGGGGTTTCTTTCAACAATATCCCCCTTTGGATTTGTTGACAACTATTCTCATAACAATGTTGTAGATTTTGATACCTCATTAATACTCCTCCCAACATCAACCACCATTTGCTTCATGCAATAAAGATAGCGGTAAAGGATTTACTCAACGCATACTCTAAACCCACATGAGCCATTCTTAGCTTGAGAAAAAAGAGTATAATGAAAAGTTCATCACTGAATCACTTCATTAATAATCACCAATTGATGATACCATACTGATGCACTAATACCAATGAACTTATTTCATCATGAACATCATTCATCGTGATATCTAGTCATTGATCGATCACATATATAATTGTTAGATTTAATGTTCCCCTAAAGTTACATCTACTATAATAACATAGCTTCAGCTCAGATTCAACTCCCCATATCTTGTGGTTCCACTTAGCAGCTTCTCCACGTGTCCTTTCTTCCCCTGGAATAGTCACACTTTCTCCCTCTTTGTCAATTAACATGAAGGGCACTTCAAGGTTATATTAAAGAGGGTAAAGAACATATATCAGCACATTAGGGAAAGACACATCGTATCTCAGGGAGAGGGGGACCCACATCCACACTTTTTCAAGAGTGGGAAGTCGACTGAACTCCTAGATCCAGTTGATGCATTTCAAACGCTTCTTTGGGTAAGGCCTTTGTAATAATATCTGCAACTTGTTGTTCTCTAGGCACATACTCCAACATCACAAGTCGTTGCTAAACTTTCTCCTTGAAAAAATGATATTTTATTTCAATGTTCATTTTACTTGAGTGATCGAATGGTTTTTTGCTCAGATTTATAGCACTTGAATTATCACAATGGATTCTAATAATAGATTTCACGTCAATTACCATATCTTCAAGTTGCTTCTTTATCCACAATAGTTGTGTGCAAGCTTGAGTGGATGCAATGTACTAAACTTATGCGCTTCTCAATGAAATAAAATTTTGTTTCTTGCTTATCCAAGAAATACAAAACCCTCCAAGATAAAAGGCACCTCCTGATGTTGATTTCCTATCATCTTTGAACCAGCCCAATCTGCATCTGTATATCCCAATAAGTCTAACTGAGATTTGTCATTATACATTAGGTCAAAATCCATTGTTCCCATGATATACTAAATAATTATTTTTACTAAAATAATATTACTCTCCTTGGTATTTCTTTTATAATTCACTGGTTGGCATTTTCCAAATTAAATATCATGCCTTATCGTTGTTAGGTACAACATACTTCCAACGATTTGCCTATATTCTGCGATATCAACTACCTTGCCTTCATCATCCCATAATAGTTTCAACCGGGTAGCAACCAGAGTCTTTAACTCTTCGGAATTATCCATTCCAAATCATCTCAAACCCTCCTTGGAATATTTATATTGAGAAATAAATGTGCCATTACTTCCTTGCATCACCTTTAATCCAAGGAAAAATGTCAGCTCACCAATTATTGACATTCTGAACTCGCTTTTCATGAATTCAGAAAATTGTGTGTATTTTACTTCATCTAATCCAGCAAATATTATGTCATCGACATAAACTAGCACCATCATTATTTTATGATTTCTATTGTTGAAGTACATATTGTAATTAACTCCACTGTAATGACCCGCCAATTCTCATTGGCTTGAGAGCACAACGAGTCATTACTAGGCCTTAAGAGACATCCCCAAGACGTCAAAGGCTGGAAATAAATTTCGAAGGGTTTCAAATATAAGTGGGGGATGATTTACCCTCTGATTAATAACCCAATGAACCAACCAACCATAACCAAACATTTACTATATGATGCATGAACAATTGAAAGTCTGCTAAGAAACTTCATTTAAGTCAAACACATCAAAGTACACAACAGCGGAAAAACAACTCAAGACTCTCAAAAGAAACCAAGACACACTCCATGGATCCACACCAAGCTCCATGCTCCAAGCACCACCACATCACCCAAGCATCACCATGAACCACTAGCAATGAGATGCCTTACCTTTAACTGTGTCTCGGAATACAACATCCGCAAAAGCACCAAAGTGCCAAAGTAGGGGTGAGTATAAAACTCAGTAGGTTTACCCCCAATGAATTCCCTACTCATGCCACTAGGATAGAATAGTTATCAAAAATTATATAAAACAATTCATATAAAACAATTTCTCAAAAGAGATTATAAATAAATATAAATAAGTTTCCAAAACCGTTCATTACCAAAACTATACAAGTGCACATGAGCCTCAGCCCAGTTAGTGAGGACTCGCTAGGTGCATCCAAGAGACCCGAGATCAAATCCAGGTGGAGGCATATTTTCAGGTACTGTAGCAGTACTGTAGAAGGCACTGTTTGGTACTGTAGCAGCCGGAACTATTCATCCATCTGGGCCTTCGGGCCACCGGTTTGGTCCTCGGGTCCTGCAAGGCTTTCGGGCCACCCAAGGCCTTCGGGCCGGTTGATTCTCAAGTCCTTCGGTCCACCTTAAGGCCTTAGGTCCACCCCAAGGCCTTTGGGCCACATGAATGCAGGCCCCAGACACACTAAAAAAAGGAGCAGCCCCAGAAGAGGATTTAGAGCAGGTGCACTCACCAGAGTAGAGCCAAATGGATTGTCAGAATGAGAGGGTATGGCTATGCCATCTGTACCAGCCTGTGCTTGCACGGGAAGCCTATTCAGACGGTCATGCAATGGTGGAGAGCTACTATCAGAATGTCGATGATGGGGAGGGTCAGTTACTAGTATATAGCCTGGTTGAATACCCTAAGACCTTCAGGTCATGTAATATCCTAATCCAAAACCATACAAGTGCAATTGAAACCAATTTTCCAGCAAGATATTTTCCAGAAAAATAACCAAACTATCTTTACAACCATTTCCCAATATCCCTATATTCGCATAACCAACCTATTCTCAAACCCATGCAACCAATAATTCATGCTATGTTATGATAGTTCCATACTCATGAGAAGTTTCCCATTGATCTGCCAAGTTGTCACAAGATAATTGTTTCCCATGTGCAATCAAGCCTTTGGCACCGAGCACAAGGTCATATTTCAACCAAGCCCCGTATATGTAATTACTATGATCTATTAAACCTTTGGAACTGAGAACAAGGTCATATTTCAACTGAGTCTTGTATATGAAATATGAACACACAACACATATTCCCAATGATCAAGCCAAAATAAACCTTTCAATAAAAACACCTTTTTATTGAAAACTATTTCTGTCAAAACCATTTCAATGACAAACCATTTCAACTCAACCAATCTCCATAAAACTCCATTTTTATTGAAAACTATTTCTATTGAAAACCCCTTTTTCATCAACCATTTATAAATTCCAGAAAATCCATAATATAAAATCATCATTTTAAATTAAACCTCCTTTTTCACAACTAATCACCAAGATCACCCAATTTCACAAAAACCATAAATCATCACAAATGAATATTTTTCCATGAATTTCTTAATAACTAATCCGATTTGAATCTAAGAAAATAAATTCTATTAATAGGAGTTGAGAGAGAAGTTGCAACCATCGATGGTCTTGACAAAACTTTAACAGCAGACGAAGAATGCACAAGAAAGCGGGTCGATTCTCCAAGAGCGACCTTATATCTCTTATCCTAGAAAGATCATGACTCAAAATTAAAATATTTGGAATCAAAAAAAGTAGATATTCCAAATATAGGTTTAGATCTGAGAAATAATGGAGATCAGAGAAGTAGATCTAAGCAGATCTAAGAAATCATGAAAATCTATAAAGAATGGTGACATAGCTCAAGAATCGGACTCGAAATCACCAAGGTAAGGCTCCGTAATGGCTTAAAATCATGTGGGAAGGGTTATAAAGACTTCTAGGGAGAGTAATATTTTTTAGGGGTGTTTTGAATCCTTAAAAAAATAAATAGATCAAAAAAGAGCAAGCTCCTAGAAAATAGGATCTAGATTTGACCTTTGCGCAAGATTTGACAACACGGTTTTTGCCAACCGTGTATGGATCATGTGACCTTAATTATTGTCCCAAAACTCCTTAAAAACCCCCAAAACCCTCCCATACTTCACCTTTACCCTTTTTATGGAAACACATTTTTTATGGAAACATCACACTTTATGGAAACACCCCAATTTATGGAAACAACCAACATTATGGAAACACCCTAATTTATGGAAACAACCAACATTATGGAAATATCCAAATTTATGGAAACAACCAAAATTATGGAAACATAAAAATTTATGGAAACAACCAACATTATGGAAACATACAAATTTATGGAAATACTCTATATTATAGAAACTGTCTATTTTATGGAAACTCTTTATTTTAGGGAAACACTCTATTTGAATACACAAAAAATTAAAAAAATGTGAGGAGAGGGTTTTTGTACCTGAAACCAAGGGTACTAAATTCTCCCCACCATTGGTCTTTTTGTCCTTAGAATGTAGAAAACCCCTGCTGGCCAAAAAGAGTTTCATCCGCTGCTCTTTCATTTCCTTCTCACATTCCCAAGTCTCTTTATGAATTTGACCATGTTTCCATAAAACCCGCACAAGGCCAATGATTTTCCCACGCAATAATTTCTATTGTCAATCCATGATCCGCACTAGAATATGTACTAGTGATGCATTCGGTTCTAGCCCAACATGATCCCATCAGATCACATGGTCAGGATCAGGGTTATACTTTTTTAACATGGATACATAGAACACATTATGCACTGAACTAAACTGTGGTGGTAATTCCAACCGATATTCCACCTCTCCAACCCATTATAGTATCTCAAAAGTTCCAATGTATCTAGAATATAACTTCCCCTTATTCCCAAAATGACGATGTCCAAGCCTTGGAGAGATCATCCAGAAGAAATGATCACCCACAACGAACGACAACGGTCTTCGATGATGATTTGCATAATATTTCTGACGACTCTGAGCTATCTCCATCCTCTTTCTAATCAACTGGATCTTCTCTGTTGTTTCATGGACAAGGCTTGGCCCAAATAGTGAAGTTTCGCCTATTTCATCCCAGCATAGTGTAGAACGACAAGGACACCCATATAATGCTTCAAACGGAGCAATGAATATTGAGGCTTGATAGCTATTATTGTATGAGAATTACACTAAGGGTATATGATCCTCCCATGAGCCACCAAAATCCATTACACAAGACTGCAACATGTCTTCCAATGTTTTTATTGCCCGCTTGGATTTCCCATCCGTTTGAGGATGATATGCGGTGCTCATAGTCAACTGAGTTCCAAGGGCTTGCTGTAATGATTTCCAGAAACAATATGTGAACCTCAGATCTCTATCTGAGACTATCAAAACTGGTACACCAGGCCTCTTTACTACTTCTCGGATATAGATTTTTGAAATATCCTCCACCGTATGAGTTTCATGAATTGGGATGAAATGGGATGACTTGGTTAGACGACCCACTACACCCAAATGGCATCGTGTTTCTGGACCATTCTTGGAAGACCTATAACAAAATACATTGCTATTTGATCCCATTTCTACACTAGGATGGGAAAATATTGTAACATACCAGCTGGTTTCTGATGCTCTGCTTTAACCTGCTAACAAGTTAAGCACTGCGAGATGAACTCAACCACCTTCCTTTTTATGTCGCTCCACCAAAACAGCACCTTCAACGCCTTATACATCTTCTATGTACTTGGATGTACATACCATCTTGAATGTTGGTAAGCATGAAGTAGTTGTTCCTGACAAACCATAAGTACAACCATCCGATATTTGAAACACAAAACTGAACCTCCATCAAGTTTTCATCCATCAATGGTCTCCCCATCATTGAGTTTTAAACTTACAACTAGACATTATGCATCAGACGTTTGTGCCTCTTTTATCATTTTTACTAAATCAGGTTCAAGCATAGCTGAAATTAAAACTACAAAATCACATCGGTCTGCACATTCTACATGCATGTCAGCTAAGACCAACATCAACTGCCATTCATCTAAAGTTTCTTTTGCCAACTAAGCATATGAATTTCTACTCAATGCATCTTCCACCGAATTTCCTTTCCTCAGTGTGTACATCAAGTCAAATTCAAACATTTGGAGACACTCCATCCACCTCCTCTACCTCATATTCAAATCTCACTATGAGAAAATGTGTTTCAATATTTTTTGATCTATAAATATAGTAAATTTCTCACCAAATAGATAATGTCTCCATGTTTTCAAAGCATGGACGACTGTAGCTAACTCCAAATCAGTCGTTGGGTAATTCTTCTCATGCACCCTCAAATACCTTGAACCATAAGCAACCACGTGATATCTTTTCATGAGAACACAACCCAACCCTGATCTGTAATCATCACAAAACACCTCATACCCCTGTCCCGATTCTAGAAAGATCAAGATAGGTGCCGATGTAATCCAAACATTTAGTTCATGTAAAGACTTCTAAAATTCCTCCGTCCATTGGAATGGATCATTCTTCTTTGTCAGATATTTCATTGGGGAAGCTAGTAATGAGAAATCACGCACAAAGAATCAGTAGTAACCAGCTAGACCAAGAAAAATTCGTATCTCAAACACATTCTTCGGTAGTTTCCAATAGATAACGGCTTCTATCTTTTCAGGATCAAAAGAAATGCATTTCCTAGAAATGACATGGACAAGGAAACATACTTCCTATATCCAAAACTCACACTTTGATAATTTGGCCTACAAACGACGATCTCTTAAGATTTGTAACATTGTTTCTAGGTTCACCTCATGATCAACCTTTGTCTTTGAATAGACCAAAATTTCATCCACAAACACCACAACAAAAGAATCCAGATATTGTTGAAATATCTGATTCATCAATTCCATGAATACTTTTGGTGCATTTGTTATACTAAAAGGCATGACTACATATTACTAGTGGCCATATCTACTTTTGAAAGTTGTCTTTGGAATATCCTCTTTCCGAACTCTCAATTGGTGATACCCTGATCGCAAGTCAATCTTGGAGAACCAATGATCTCCCCTTAATTGATCAAATAGATCATCAATGCATGGAAGTGGATATCTATTCTTTATCATAATTTGGTTAAGCTTACGATAATCAACACATAGCCAAATAGTTCCATCTTCATTCCTTACAAACAAAACAGGTGTTGCCCATGGAGACGTACTTGGTCGAATGAAACCCTTTATTTCCTGCTCCTCAAACTACACCTTCAATTCCCATAACAATATTGGTTCAATCCTATAAGATGGAAGGGAAATAATACTTGTTCCCAGAAGGAGATCGATCTTAAACTCCACTCCCCTTAGAGTTGGTAGCCCTGAGAAGTTCTTGGGAAAGACATCTAGAAATTGATCCACAGTAGCTGGAAAACTATTTTCTTCAATCTCTTCCATTGATTATAAAGTCAACACTACCAATTGGTAAGATATAATTCCCACCATTGGTGCCAATAAGCTCTTTACACCTTTCTTTACAATCCTCTCTCCTCTAAAGAGATGCTCGATATCATCCTCAGTCATGAAACTAACTGTTCTCCTATAACAGTCGATTTGAGCCTTGAATGTTGTCAGCTAATCCATACCCAGGATTACATCATAGTCATCCATATATAACATTGAGAAGTCCCATTTTAACTCAGCTCCATCATCAGTTATAGCACATGCTCTATACACAAATTTTGGACATTCTCTTTCACCAAGAGGAGTTTGTAGTTTCAAAATATAAG
Source organism: Viscum album (assembly GCA_963277665.1). Taxonomy (NCBI): domain Eukaryota; kingdom Viridiplantae; phylum Streptophyta; class Magnoliopsida; order Santalales; family Viscaceae; genus Viscum; species Viscum album. The sequence goes on from OY728135.1 coordinate 1,762,853,733, forward strand.
GCATCATTTCTAGTTTTAAACATAGAAAGTCAATAGCATGAGAAGTAATGAAGGAATGTGATGAAACAGTATCAAACAACACTTTCACAAATGTAGAATTCAATAGAATCGTACCTCTCAATGTAGATGGTCCATCCTGGTCATCGACAATCATCTGCTCAGCTCCATACATTTTCTTCTTCACTATATTTTTCTCCTTATTTCTTTACTAAGGTTTCCCTGGTTGATGAGTCATGGTGTTTCTTGAATAACCATGTCTAGATCTACTCTGTTGATGAGACTGATTCTAATGTCCCAATACAGTCGAAGCATACGATGATTGTAGTAATTTAGAAGTGTCTCGAGCACCTAACCTTGGAGCACTACGACAATAGCACTAAATATGTCCCATCTTGTTACAATTATGAAATGCTCTAGGTTATGCTGTACAATTTATCTTTATGCAGTCAAGCGAACCACATTGAAAAAAACCTGCTTTGCTCTAGATTCGTAGAGGAAGGTTTACTGATCTAGTCGTCGGGTTCTGATTTCCATTTGCACCATGGAGATATGTGTCCCTTTTCCTCTTATTCCCACTACTGAAAAAACGGCCTATACCCACAGTTTTCAGAACCGTGGGCTGGAACGGCATCGGTATAGGTCCCTAGCCTATACCCACGGTTTTGGAAAACCATGGGTATAGGTGTGTTGCCACCATGTCACCGAAACATAGTCAATTGCCACGGTGTCAACGGCTTTTACCCATAGTGTAAAGACCCGCAAATTTCAAGGAAATTTTTTTCTTAATTTTCTTTGGAATTTTACAAGAGCGCAGCTTCAGACGGCACCTGATTCCGAGGCCCGGTGTGCCCGGAATCAATTTCCGAAGTTTGGCTCGGGTACGTTCAGTGAACGGACGAGCGGGTTTTTCTATCTTTTGAACCGGTGCCCGGAATCGAATTCTGAGGGCACCGATGAAATCGCAGCGCCGGTATTTGCTTAGAAACGCCTCTTCCGGAGTTGCGTTTGCTCAGGCGTGGTTTTTAAATTTTACGGCTTTAAGTCAGAAATAAAATAAGTTTGTGCGACAACTTTATTTTATTTCACTTAAGCTGCTTGGAAGCCACTTGAAGTCACTTAAAGGCGGCTTTAACTGAGTTGAACTGGATAGGATGCTATCCAGAAATATCCTACCCCTTGGTAGGATATTTGTGAGGCTGGGCCCGCACGAGCCCCGCCGTTTCTTTCGCTAAGTAACGCACCCGCGAAAACCCGTCAAAGTAACTGAAAAGTCAACCGACGCGTTTTCTTTAATTCTTAACAGACCATTTAATTGGGCGGTTTATTTCGTGAATTAAATGGACTGTTTCTTCGTGAATTAAATGGGTCGTTTCTTTCGTTGAATTAATTCAACGAATTGATGGATCGTTTCTTAACCGGTTTCGTGTGTTGGCATGTTTATAAAATAAGACCAACCCAAAAATCCTTGGAAAGGATTTGAAAGAATCTTCGTTCCTCCACCCTCTCCGCGAAGAACGCGAAGAACGCGAAGAACGCCGGCGACCGGAATTCGACGACGCACACCAAGATCTGCGACGTCGACGAGATCTACCTGCGACGTTCTTCGGCGACGCCTCTTCTTCCGCGGCCGATCCTCGTTCGGCAACTAAGGTGAGAATCGGATCTTTTCTTCTCCCTTTTTAATTTCAATATCAACGGATTTAAACTAATTAAATCCGTTTGTTCTTGATCCGGAGTTTGGCGACGCGACGCCGGATACCGCGACGTTTTTCCCCCTTCTTCCGCGACGAGCAATCCCGCGACGATCCCTCGTTCGGCAACGACAGCTGCGAGGTAAGGGTTGTTGGAATTCTTTTTAAAATCCCGTGTTTATTTTTTTTGAAATATAGAACCCGATCATGAATCAATTTTAATTTATTTAAAATTGTTGATTGGTTTCTTTCTTGTTTCTCCCGTTGATTATGACTAACGCGGAGGGTGCGGGTCTAACGAACAAGACCCGGCAACCCTCCGTCGATCTTCCTTTTTGTGCGGATTTGGCGAGCGACGGCAAAAGCGCGACGCAAGGGCCATATGTTGATTCTGAAGTGGAGGACGCGTCCCGGGAGGAACAACGGCGCAGACGGGAGGCAAATCGGGCCACCGGAGCATCTCCGGCGGCCCGCGGAAGGCGGCGGCGGCGCGGGTCGCCGGCGCGGCGGCGCCGGCGACCGGAGGCGGCGGCGCCCGGCGCGCCGCCGTGGAGGAAGCCCGCCGCGCCTGAAGCCGCGGCGGAAACGGCGGCCGGTTCCGCGGCCGCGCGGAACCGGGACGGACGCGGCGGCCCGGCCGCGTCCGCGTGGCAGGCGGCCCCCCGCGGGGCCGCGATTCTCTCCAGCCGCGGGTCGAGCCCGCGGCAATCTTCGGCCGCTCGGCCGAAGCCGAGCCGGCCGGGCCGCGCCCAGGCCGGACCGGACCCGGCCGAGCCGGTTCGGGCCGGGTCGGGCCGACCCGGTTCGGGCCGACCCGGTTCGGCCGACCCCAGGGGGGGGTTCGGGCCGGGTCGCCCCGGGCCCAGTACCCCCGTTCCGGGCCCTCTTCGGTCTTTCGCCCATATCTTGGGCCTGGGACCTCCGATTGACGAACCGTCAGCGGCTACGCGATCCTCGGATCGAGACGGTCGTTTTGGTATATTATACTCAAGGTTTCGGAAGACTTTGGGTTCGGCCGGGTTGGTTCGTACACGAAACCAACCGGGCCCTCGGAGCGGAAACGCTCATAACTTGGGCTACGGACGTCCGAACGACGTACCGTCAGCTGTGGTAGTTTTCTCTAAGTGAGACGGAACTTTTGGCATACTCCGCCCGAGGATCGGATACAGGCGGAGTACGGTCGGGTTGGTTTTGCCCTAAAAACCAACCGGGCCCCTGGGACGAAAATGCCAATAACTCTCAGACCGGGCGTCCGATTGACGCGCCGTCTGTCGCGTTGAGATCCTGTTGTCGATACGGAACTTTTGGATACATCAACTTCGGACTACGTGTCAGTTGATGTATCAGCCTCTCGGCTCGTGGAGCGGACCCTCCTAAACGAGCTCGCTACGTGCGGGAACCCTAGCGCTGGCTGTGACCTCGACGACAGAGCAGAGATCCTCCGTGGACTGCGACGACGGCAGAGCAGAGATCCTCCGTGGACTGCGACGACGGCAGAGCAGAGATCCTCCGTGGACTGCGACGACGGCAGAGTAGAGATCCTCCGTGGACTGCGGCGACGACTGTGCAGAGATCCTCAGTGGACTGCGTCGACTACTGCACTCAGCGATCCTATGCGGATCAGTGCCCGATCCTATGTGGGTCCTACTACCGGTTCTGTGTGAGCCACTGCCTACCGGTTCTGTGTGAGCCACTGCCTACAGGTTCTGTGTGAGCCCGATCCTGTGTGGGTCTTCTGCGGGGGTTAGTACCTATCGATCCTTCGTGGGTCCGACGACTTAGATGGATCAGTGATCATCTTTGACGTCATCTGAAAAAGTATACCTGGTTGAGCTGAATCTTATGTTACTCTCCTTTGTGGATTGTGTTGAACTATCCTATGTGGATTTACTATTTACTCTCCTTTGTGGATTGTGTTGAACTATCCTTTGTGGATTTACTGTTTACTCTCCTTGTGGATTTGAGTCTTGCTTTCCTTTGTGGATTGAGTTGTTCTTGAGCTCGTGAGCAGAGCTAGAATTGGGGGCTTAGGTATATGTATGGGCATATACCTAAGTCGAGTCAGATGTTACTTCGTGATTGCATCTTTCTTTTGTGCTATATCCTTGTGGATTTCGGGAGACCTTCGGGGGTCTCGGGGTCCTTACTGAGTAGTTGTACTCACCCCTGCACGGGCTATGCCCGCACCTTGTTGTGTTGGTTGCAGACGACGGACAGCGCTGATCACGGTTGGGCGTGGAGCAGGACGGTACCTGGAGGTGGACCACTGGGCGGGATGTGCTCGGAGCGGACGTGGGACCCGAGGAGCCTGGAGGCTATCTGTACCCACCCTTCAGGTGGGATTGCCAGTGGACGACACGAGGCCGCCGTCTTTTCTTCAGTTGCTGCTTTACTTTTCAGTTGTACTTTACAGTTGGGCTTGTATTCCGGCCCCCTTTACTTTTCTGCACTTTACTTTCCGCTTGCTGACTCTGTGTGGTTGTTACTTATAAAGGCAATGCCTTCCCTGTTACTGGGATTTTACGCCTTGGTGCTAGTCGCCAGCCCCTGGCCTATGGAAGGCGGGCTTGGGGTAGTCACGGCACGGGCCCCGAGGACGGGTCGTGACACATAGATTCAAAACCATGGGTATTGGTCCTAAAATAATCCAGGCGCCGAGTTTCGATCCTGCAACCTCTTCGCTATAAACACTGCATCTAACCACTAGCCTAACTTCACCTATATGTATATATATAAATTTAGTTAATTATAATTATAAAATCTGTGGGTATAGAGGGAAGAACCGTGGGTATAGGGTTCCCGCCAAAACAAATTTCCTTCCCGTGGAAAAAAAATTCCCCGCGCACACAAAAGTGACCTATACCCATGGTTTTTCATAACCGTGGGTATAAGTATTTTATCCCAGACATATCCCCATGGTTTTCCCCAAAACCGTGGGGATAGGGACCCCTATACCCACGGTTTTTGGGAACCGTGGGTATAGGTGAATTTTCAGGACCTATCCCCACGGTTTTCCAAAACCGTGGGGATAGATCCCCCCCCCCCTATACCCACGGTTTTGGAAAACCGTGGGTATAGGTCATGAAAAGTCACATATACCCATGGTTTTCCAAAACTGTGGGTATAGGGGGGGTCTATCCCCACAGTTTTGGGGAAAACCATGGGGATAGGTCCATTTTCCAGTAGTGTCCTAGTGGTTAAGTTCCCACCATTTACTGTAGGTATCATCATGCCTCCTCCCATAGATCCTGAGATATCACATTCAACCATAGTCACTCTGTTCACCATCTCTTTATAGTCTGTAATACAAAGTACTTTAATCTTTGATTGAATCTCATATCGTAGTCCTGATTCAAATATGCGTGCCTTCAAAGAGGCACCTGTCGCAACTTCTGGTAAAAAGCATACTAAGTTCATGAATGTATTCGCATACTTTGTGACAGAGAGACTCTATTGTTTTAGGCTGAAGAAGTCTGTCGTTTTCTGGATCTTGAATGTTTGAGGATATAATTGTTTGTTGAACAATTCCTCCAAATCCTCCCATGTAAGTCCTTCATACAATTTAGCCTGCACCGGTAAATCCCACCACTAACGTGCAACATCCTCGAGCATATATGTCACTAGTTTCACCTTTAGCTCTACTGGGGTTCCGATGAAGTCTAAGATACGATTCATCCTACATAACCATGCCTCTGCCTTCTCAGGTTCGGAATCACCCCGGCAATTGGGTGGATTCTGCTTCATGAACTGGATGGTATGATCCATATGTTGTGGTGCATTCCTCCGGTTCCCTGGGTCCACAGATTAAAATCTTGGACAATACTCTGAACCAGCTCTTGGTTCAAACGTGGTTTAGGGGAAACCACATTCTCTGCAGCTTCTTTATGTTGGTTTTATCAATGCCTACCAGGTGCCATTTTCTAAAATAACAACAAACTCTGTTAATCTCACTCTCTAGCAACTGTTGTCTTAGAATTTAAAATTCTATCACATAAATTATCACAAAATAGTTTTTTAAAACATCCTTTTCCCAAGTTCAACTATTTTTGAATCCACTTCACATGCTTTTGAAAATTAAACCATTTTCAAAATATGATAATCATTTTCTTTTTCAAAATCATTCATTTGAAAACCAATTCCATACATTTGAAAAATAATCATTTCTAAAAATGATGTATGCACTCCTAGTGGGAAGTCATTCCTATATAATGCATTTCATTCTCATCTCATTGGCTAAACCCATAACAATGAGATTTCAAAATCCTAGAAGTGTCTCAAAACACTTATTTATCCAACTCCCTGGTAACTTGATGTTCAGCATAAAAGGGTTAGCTATGTCCTTTTATGCTATACATGTCAAGTTCTGACAATCCTACTCCTTTCTGAGATTCCCACCCAAGGAATAGACAATAAGGGATTTCATCTCCAAAACTAGGAACATCGATGACTACTTATTAGGAAAGGACCGAAAAAGATGATACCATTTGTAATGACCCGCCAATTATCATTAGTTTAAGATCACAATGAGTCATTACTAGGCCTTAGGCGACATCTCCAAGATGCCAAAGGCTGGAAAGAAATGCCAAAGGGTTTCAAATATAAGTGGGGGTGATTTACCATTTAAGGAATAACCCAATGAACCAACCAACCATAACCAAACATTTACTATATGATGCATGAACAATTGAAAGATAGGTAAGAAACTTCATTTAAATCAAACACATCAAAGTACACAACAGAGGAAAAAAAACTCAAGACTCTCAAAGGACACCAAGACACACTACATGGATCCACACTAAGCTCCATGCTCCAAGAACCACCACATCACCAAAGCATCACCATGAACCACTAGCAATGAGATTCCATACCTTTACCTGTTTCTTGGAATACGACATCTACAAAATCACCCAAGTGCCAAAGCAGGTGTAACACCCCGAGATTTTATGAAAAATATTCTTTTAATATCATTGATGTCTTGTGTTGTATGCTACAACAAGATTACCTTGCGCTACACGCAACACCATATGAGCTTTTAGTATACACAACACTATTCTTGGATCATGTTACACACAATTTTGATAGTAGTTATTCTACGAAACATTGAGTGTATATATATAAATATATATATATATATATATATATTCAATGTATAAATGAAATATGGTTGGATTCTGTTATACAAAACAACGAAGGATTCTTGCACAACACGCAACCCTGACTTGGCTTGCCTTACACGCAATTGCGACTTTCCTCGATAGCATGTGTTGTACGCAATAACAGGTTTCACTAAACAACGATACATGGTTATATATTATTATGAACTAGCCGTTTTGAATAGTATCAACTAAATTTTGAATTTTATAACATTATTATTAATCTTACACATTTTCTAGAACATGGTATGAGAAAAAAAATCAAATTTTCAAGTAAAATAAGTATTTTTCAAAAAATGTAGTTTTGCCGCCTTTTGATGGTGCACCCACATTTAATATTGTTTTTGACATGTCTATAAGTTCAATTTGACAAAATAAAATTATTATTTTGAATCAGGGTATAAAAATTTACTTTGGATAAATTTTTGATATTTTTCTGATAACTTTCATATTTTGATAAATAGTAGAAATACGCTAATTTTTAATTAAAAACAACTTTTTTCATTGAGATAATTTATATGGATAAATTATAATATTGAATGGTTTTAAAGTATAAATAGAATATATTTTTACCATTTAATATAATGTATTTCATTATCATTAATTTCACATTGAATTCATAGGTAAAAACATTTCAATCTTTGGCAATGTCTTAACTTCTAAAACCCGTTTTCTTAACAACGAGATTTATTTTAAATTAATTAATGCAACTTATATGTTTTGAATTTTGAAAAATGGATCCATATTTAGAATCAGTGGGTCCAAATTATGTTAATAGGCTACTTTTTATTTTTGGGCATTATGAATAGTAACTACGGTAAATTTTATTTACCATAGTTAAAGGTAAATCAGGTAATTAAAGGTAAATATAAGATTACAAAATTACCCTAACACCTGACAAAATTCTATTGGATGGCTAAAATTATACCTATATCACCTATGGGTCGGATTATATTCATCTTATGGACTTTTGACCATGAAAATAATTTAATTATTATTAAAACCAAAGAAAGTGACAACATGTCACTCTCTTAAATCTTATAAGTATAATAATTTTAATTTAGTAATAAACATCATAAAACATCAAACGTGGAAAGTCTCAAGAAATATAATGAAATTATATACATCATGATAATTTATTTAGAATTTTTTTGGATTAAATAATTGTCATTAATAGTGATATATTAATGAGGCAGAAATTATTTATTTAGTGAAAAATCAATAATATAGTTTTTATTGAAATAGTAATACATATCAAAAGGACCAAAAATCTGAAAAGAAAACTTATTATTAGTGTATATATAAACCCTAATCATCCACTGGCTGAATTGTTGACCATTTGGATCCTTACTAAGGCAATTATGACACTTATATTATTTTATTCTAAATGATGCCAAATTTTTCACCTTCATAATTTAATAAATATAACAATTTAAATATTGTGATTTTAAGATGATAAATTAGAGTAAAATTATTATTGATTAAGATGATAGATTTATGTTCATCATAGGATTTTATTTTTAATTTTTATGCAAAAAATAGGTATATTAAATAATTATACAAAAATGTTGTAGTAATTATTTTATAAAGTGATAAACCAAATAAATGGTTTTTAAAAATAATAAAATAACTATTATATGAACTATTTAATCTGATCCACTAATTTTCTAGATACATATGACCTTTTATGAATCTATTAAAGCTTTTATTTCGAACATATCTTCTGTATATATTTTATTTAAATTCAAATAAATGAATAGTGTCAAAATTGACACTATTGTTATTTTATAAAAATAACATATTATAAAATTGTTTAAAAATCACAAAAATATTTAAAAATTATAAATTTAAATTTATATGACAGAAACTGTTATAAAGTATCCAATTATGGACAATTCAAAACAAATAAGTAATTTTTTGTTATAATTTAAAATTTAGAATGTTATTACCATAAATAAAATTAAATTGATTAAATAAGGATAAATCAAGTTGATAATGTTTAAAATAAATTCCTAACATGTATAAATTTGTTTGGTTGATTATATTACAACCCTATATCATCTAATATTTGGATATGAGTCATTTTGGAAGTTTTTAAGTGGGGTTGGGATTTAATATAAACTAATATTTCTTATATTTCCAAAGGTGCCCCTCTCCTCCCTTATAAAAGGGAACCTCCTCCCTCTCTTCCTCACACCAATTTGAGCCTTCAAGCTCGGCCAAACCCTACCCATTTCAATTCCCCACTTCCCTAGAAACATCCTAGAGGTCCTGGTCTTCTTCAAAGACCAATATTAGTGCCCTATGAGGAGGTCTTAAAGAGGCGGTTCAAAGAAAAGGTAATGTCCATTACCGATTATTTCAACATTATTTCTTCTTCCACTTCTTCTTCTTAGGTTGTTTAATTATGAAGTAATAACATCAGTATCAATAATATACTGATATGTTATTATATTTATGAAACAACCCTATTTCACCATCTATCCATCCTATGGAAAACAAAATCACCGCGCGTGCGTACGTACGGAATACCGTCTCCACGTCGTGGTGTAATCTATTTTCCACCACCACCTTACTTGGATAGGTATAAGGGTTAATGTAATGAATATATATGATTATTGTAAAGTGGTATTGATTCTTAAATAGTATACATACACTCCAATACCATTCCACGATCATGGTAACGATATCATCGCTCGTGCGTACGTACGGAATACCGTCTCCACGATGTGATGTGATACATTCTACATGATCTTCATTGCATAATGATTATATAAATGAATTTAATGAATGAATATGCTATATATTACACTAATACCATTCTGGAAATGAGGTATCTATAACCTAAAGAGAATAATATGAATTTATTCGACAAACACGCATAAGAACAAAAAGTAATAACACCCGAATAACAAGTAGCAATGAAATATTACTAATAAGAAGCTAAGAATATGACCATATATGATATAATAACAATAATTATTATTTTGGAATAAGTCAATAACATTATTTAAATCATTATACAGGAGGTTCAGACACTTACGAAGCAAATCAGACCTAAGGTAAGGGATAATTTTTCAAATCTCATTTTAATCTGAGATTGCTTATTCGTAAGTATTTACTGGGGTTATTTCTATCATCCATGTCCATGTTTTATAAAAGTTTTTTCATGTATTTTTAAAGTCCTTTTTACCCATTTTGACTTTTACCCAATGGTATGGAAGGAATCTTTCTTTTATTTACCCTACAAGGTACTTATTGACTTTTCTGAAAAAAGTACGAGAAGAGTGTTTTTTTAACTTATACGGCATGAATGGATTTTTAAAACATTATTTCCAAGAAGCTTCCTTTACAAGTTTTAAGGATTATTTTTAATCACCTTCTTTTAGTTTAAAATTTTATGACATGTTAAATAAAGGAAAATGTTTTTGAAGTAGAAAGGATATTTTCCTCAAGAATGGAGTTCAAGTGCTTTATCAAAATTATTTTCCATCTAAGATAATATAGGTTTCTATTTCTATACCTATTACTAAATTGATTTTATTATGTTGTGATGGAATTATTTTTATGAATTCCTTTATCTTATATGAATTGTTTTATGATTTCATGTTGTTTAAGAATCCCATTTTTACTACATGGGTTATGCTATGATGTATGATTTATGATTTTGTGGCACACATAAGAATGGTATCATTATGAGATGGGTGGGACCTATATCTCCCTCAATGAATTGGGTAAATAATTTATATCTCATGAGATAGACATGGTTGGAACGACAGGTTAAACTGGTTCAGTGAAACAGGACTGAAATGAGGAGTGAACTCAGTTCAGAAATGGACTTTGTCCACTAAGATAGTCTTGGAAATGAGTCTTGACTAATAAGAACTGATTATCTATGATTATGTGTGTATGCCACAAAGTTTCATGTTTTATGTTATGATTATTGGGATTTCATTTCACTACTATGATTTATCCCATGTTATGAAATTATGCACTCTTTTGCAGGTTAAGATTTCCAAAATGTTATGTTCTTATGAATATGATGTTATTGATATTTATTTTGTTTACCCATACTGAGCATTTGAGATCACCCTTTTTATTTTTTATTTTCCCCCAGGATTAAAAAAAAGGTTTTAGGTAAGGAAACAAAAATGGGAAGATCTTTATGGGAGATGTTGAAGATCTTTCACCACGATTAGAAAATTACGTTCCAAGTTTCCAAAGACACTAAAATATTACAGTCCTTGTGTGTATGTTTTTGTTATGTACTAATTATTCCGCAAAATTAATTTAATGTATATGTAAGTCAAGCTTTGTGTCTCTACAGTTGGTATCAGAGGAAAGGTTTATTCAACCTTTGGAAACTCGGATGCGAAAACGTTAGTGAGATCCCTAGAGATATTTCTAAGGTATGTCTAGGGATGTCCCTAACGTTAAGTATAAGTATAGGTTATAGTCCTAGAATTATGGTAACGAAATTATATTAAACGTAAGATGTTAGATATTGAAGTTACTCCCCTTTGATTATGATTTTTGTCTCTCACACTATTCTTTTTGGGTTTTAGAAAATGGCTGGAAACAAGATGATTCACGATAATGGAGGATATGATGGACAATGGAATGATACTATTCATGAGAAACCAAATGCAATGGGATTTGGAAGTCCAAACATCATTATTGTGCCAAATCAGCAATCTCATAATATGATCAATAAACTCAAATTTGGTACGTTTCCTGACTTGGGAAATAAGAGAAATATGGAGTTTCATGATGATCATAGAGGAAAGAAAGTTCAATTTCCCCTATGTAAATAATGTGGGAAGAGGCATCAGGGAGATTGTTTCAAAGGAACTGGAAGATGCTTTGGGTGTGGAAAAGATGGACACAAAGCCAATAAGTGCAAAGGAAAAGGTTCAGTTAACACCATGGATGAGGATAATGGTATTGCTATGACATCAACAATGGATAAATTTTTTAAATGTGGAATGTACGGGCATTATGAAAACCAATTCCCTAAGGGAAGGTCTCATGAAGAGAATTAGTACGGTCGTATGGGTAGTATTTATGTTGATGATGACGAAGAGACTAAAAATGATATGTGAGATGAAAGAATTTTTGAAGCTCGGTCAATGGTTTAAGAAGGTAGTGGAATGATTACTTGTTTATCAAGTGTAATGTTGTATAAGTAATCTCATGGTACTATGGAATAAAGAGACATCTAAGAATTGTTACATTGTTGTCTTTCCTTAATTTTTGAAAGTGTGTGATGAATGGTACCAGTATTTTTGGAAAGTAGATGATATGTGCATAATGAAGGGATAATGAGAAAATTAAATGTTTGTTAGTATTAATGATCTCATGATTGACATAAGAATAATGTTATATCATGGTTTGAGTATATAGAATTTTTGGATTTTCGTATGTGGAAAGAGTTAACTTTTGACAGTATTCATGTTTTCACTAAGTTTATATGGTAATTTATGTTTCAAGAGAATATATGACTAAGGTATTCATGTGTTTGGAATTAAACCAACAAGATATATCTTATGATATATGTGGGATAAATGCTTGTATTCACATTCTTGGTAGATTACCTTTCTAGTAATTGTTTTCTTTATACTATGAGCTTGGACCGAAGTATTTTATATAAGCCTAAATATTGGAATGGGTTATGTTGGACATAAGTTAGTATTGTTTAAGGATAGAATTTTTTTTCGATATTATTATAGTAAGGTAGTTTTAGAAAAAGGACAACCTGCAGGATGGGCAGCAACCCATCGCGTCAGACAAGGCTATGGGAATCGAACCCACAACCGAAGTGCGACTGGCCTTTATTGCCTACCCCTGGACTAGAGGAAGTCCCTGGTTAGTAGAAACTAGTTTTATTTTATTAAGCGATGTGATATATGAAGTATAAGTTCATTTTTGGAATCGTATATGATTTACCTCACCATAGATGGAATTATGTATATTTGATAACTTTTTCTTGAAACAGATGGAATGACCCATCATTCTATCACATGATCTACTAACTATTCACTAATAACAAATTCAACTTCATTTCATTAAGAGATGAAGTGGAAATTGTTCAAAGCACGAACAACAGTGAGATTGTACCAAAATCAAGCAAGTATTTATTCTAATTCAAAATTTTCAACTTTAGGGAAATGATATTGAAAACCAAAAATGTCTTCCTAGTGCTCTTATATCCGATGAATCAGATGGTACCTTAGATCATCACAAATTTATGGCTTTGTGATTGATGGCTTTTTCATAGCCATGTTCTCAACCACTCCCCATCATAACTTGATGGTTAGATTTTTTCTTCCATATCCATATTTTCACCTGTGTTCTCCTACGTGGAAACCCAGTGATGAGTTAATTTGGGAAACCGTTACATTTCATAATTTAGTTTTTAAAGCCTAGTTTTGGTATTCCTTTTTACAATGTGGGTTTCTATTAAACAAACTTTCGAGTAGTAAACCATTTATAATCCCGACAAATTTCGAGGTTGAAATTCATTTTAAAGGGGGTAGAATGTAACACCCCAAGATTTTATGAAAAAAAATCTTTTAATATCATTGATTTATTGTGTTTTATGCTACAACAAAATTACCTTGTGCTACACACAACACCGTTTGAGCTTGCAGTATACACAATACTATTCTTGGATCATGTTACACACAATTTTGATAGTTGTTATTCTACAAAACATTGAGTGTATATATATAAATATATATATATATATATATTCAATGTATAAATGAAATATGGTTGGATTCTGTTATACGAAACAACGGAGGAGTCTTGCATAACACGTAACCCTGACTTGGCTTGCATTACACGCAATTGCGACTTTTCTCGATAGTGTGTGTTGTACGCAATACCAGGTTTCACTAAACAACGATATATGGTTATAATATTATTAGGAACTAGCCGTTATTAATAGTATCAACTAAATTTTTAATTTTATAACATTATTATTCATCTTACACATTTTCTAGAACATGGTATGAAAACAAAATCAAATTTTCAAGTAAAATAAGTATTTTTCAAAAAATGTAGTTTTGCCGCCTTTTGATGGCGCACCCACCTTAAATCTTGTTTTGACATGTCTATAAGTTAAATTTGACAAAATAAAATTCTTTTTTTGAATCAGGGTATAAACATTTACTTTGGATAAATTTTTGATATTTTTCTGATAACTTTCATATTTTGATGAATAGAAAAAATACGCTAATTTTTAATTAAAAACAACTTTTTTCATTGAGATAATTTATATGGATAAATTATAATATTGAATGGTTTTAAAGTATAAATAGAATATATTTTTAACATCTAATATAATGTATGTCATTAGCATTAATTTCACATTGAATTCATAGGTAAAAACATTTCAATCTTTGGCAATGTTTTAACTTCTAAAACCCATTTTCTAAACAACGGGATATATTTTAAATTAATTACTGCAACTTATATGGTTTTAATTTTGAAAAATGGATTCCATATTCAGAATCAGTGGGTCCAAATTATGTTAATAGGCTACTTTTTATTTTTGGGCATTATGAATAGTAACTACGGTAAATTTAATTTACCATAGTTAAAGGTAAATCGGGTAATTAAGGGTAAATATAAGATTATAAAATTACCCTAACACCTTCCAAAATTCTATTGTATGACTAAAAGTATACCCATATCACCTAAGGGTTGTATTAGATTCATTTTATGGACTTTTGACCATGAAAATGATTTAATTATTATTAAAACCAAAGAAAGTGACAACATGTCACTCTCTTAAATCTTATAAGTATAATAATTTTAATTTAGTGATAAACATCATAAAACTTAAAACATGAATAGTATCCAGAAATATAATGAAATTATATAAATAATGACAATTTATTTAGAATTTTTTGGGATTAAATAATTGTCATTAATAGTGATACATTAATGATGTAGAAATTATTTATTTAGTGAAAAATCAATAATATAGTTTTTATTGAAATAGTAATACATATCAAAAGGACCAAAAATCTGAACAAAACTTAATATTAGTGTATATATAAAACCTAATCATCCAATGGCCGAATTTTTGACCATTTGGATCCTTATTAAGGAAATTATGACACTTATATTATTTTATTTTAAATGATGCCAAAGTTGTCACCTTCATAATTTAATAAATATAACAATTTTAATATTGTTATTTTTAGATGATAAATTCGATTACAAGTATTATTGTGAAAGTTAATAGATTTATCTTCATCATAGGATTTTATTTTTAATTTTTATGCAACAAATAAGTATATTAAATAATTATACAAAAATGTTGTAGTAATTATTTTATTAAGAGATAAACAAAATAAATGGTTTTTAAAAATAATAAAATAACTATTATATGAACTACTTAATGTTCTCCACTAATTTTCTAGATACATATGACCTTTTATGAATCTATTAAAGCTTTTAGTTATAACATATCTTCTGTATATATTTTATTTAAATTCAAATAAATGAATAGTTTCAAAATTGACACTATTGTTATTTTATAAAAATAACATATTATAAAATTGTTTAAAAATCACAAAAATATTTAAAAATTATATATTTAAATTTATATGGTATGAAATGTTATAAATTATCTAATTATGGACAATTAACAACAAATAAGTAATTTGTTGTTATAATTTAAAATTTATAATGTTATTACCATAAATAAAATTAAAATGATTAAATAAGGATAAATCAAGTTGAAAATGTTTACAATAAATTCCTAACATGTCCAAATTTGATTGGTTGATGAGATTACAACCCTATCTCATCTAATATTCGGATATGAGTCATTTTGGAAGTTTTTAAGTGGGGTTGGGATTTAATATAAACTAATATTTCTTATATTTTCAAAGTTGCCCCTCTCCTCCCTTATAAAAGGGCACCTCCTCCCTCTCTTCCTCACACCAATCTGAGCCTTCCCGCTCGGCCAAACCCTGCCCATTTTACATTCCCACTTACCTAGAAACATCCTAGAGGTCTTGGTCTTCTTCAAAGTCCAATATTAGTGCCATAAGAGGAGGTCTCAAAGAGGCACTTCAAAGAAAAGGTAATGTCTGTTACCGATTCTTTCAACTTTATTTCTTCTTCCACTTCTTCTTCTTAGGTTGTTTAATTATGAAGTAATAAAATCAGTATCACTCATATACTGATATGTTATTATATATATGAAACAACCCTATTTCACCATCTATCCATCCTACGGAAAACGAAATCACCACGCGTGCTTACGTACGGAATACCGTCTCCACGCCGTGGTGTAATCAATTTTCCACCACCACCTTACTTGGATGGGTATAAGGGTGAAAGTAATGAATATATATAATTATTGTAAATTGGTATTGATTATGAAATAGTATACATACACTCCAATACAATTCCACGATCATTGGAACGATATCATCGCTCGTGCGTACGTATGGAATACCGTCTCCACGATGTGATGTGATTCGTTCTACATGATCTTCATTGCATAATGATTATATAAATGAATTGAATGAATTAATATGCTATATTTTACACTAATACCATTTTGGAAATGAGGTATCTATAACCTAAAGAGAAGAATAATAATTTATTCGACAAACACGCATAAGAACAAAAAGTAATAACACCTGAATAACAAGTAGCAATGAAATATTACTAATAAGAAGCCAAGAATATGACCATATATGATATCATAACAATAATTATGATTCGGGAATAAGTCAATAACATTATTTAAATCATTATACAGTAGTTTCGGACACATACGAAGCAAATCAGACCTAAGGTAAGGGATAATTTTGCAAATATCATTTTAATCCGAGATTGCTTATTCGTAAGTATTTACTAGGGTTATTTCTATCATCCATGTCAATGTTTTATAAAATTGTTTGCATGTATTTTTAAAGTACTTTTTACCCATTTTGACTTTTACCCAATGGTATGGAAGGAATGTTTCTTTTATTTACCCTACAAGGTACTTTTTGACTTTTCTGACAAAAGTACGAGAAGAATGTTTTTTTGAACTTATACGGCATGAATGGATTTTTAAAACATTATTTCCAAGAAGCTTCCTTTACAAGTTTTCAAGTTTATTTTTAATAAAATTCTTTTAGTTTAAAATTGTATGACATTTTAAAGAAAGGAAAATGTTTTTTAAGTAGAAAGGATATTTTCCTTAAGAATGGAGTTCAAGTGCTTTATCAAAATTATTTTCCATCTAAGATAATACAGG
The DNA here is from genome assembly GCA_963277665.1 of Viscum album. NCBI lineage: Eukaryota > Viridiplantae > Streptophyta > Magnoliopsida > Santalales > Viscaceae > Viscum > Viscum album. The sequence goes on from OY728135.1 coordinate 1,762,870,847, forward strand.
GTTCTGTTTCTATCCCTATTATTACATTGATTTGATTATGTTTTGATGGAATTATTTTTATGAATTCATTTATCTTATATGAATTGTTTTATGATGTCATGTTGTTTAAGAATCCCATTTCTACTACATGGGTTATGCTATGATGAATGATTTATGATTTTGTGGCACACATAATAATGGTATCATTATGAGATGGGTGGGACCTATATCTCCCTCCAATTAATTGGGTAAAGATTTTATATCTCATGAGATAGACATGGCTGGAACGGCAGGTCAAACCGGTTCAGTGAAACAGGACTGAAACTAGGAGTGAACTCGGTTCAGAAATGGAATTTGTCCACTAAGATAGTCTTGGCAATGAGTCTTGACTAATAAGAAATGATTCTCTATGATTATGTGTGTATTCCACAAAGATTCATGTTTTATGTTATGATTATTGGGATTTCATTTCACTACTATGATTTATCCCATGTTATGAAATAATGCTCTCTCGTGCAGGTTAATATTTCCAAAATGTTATGTTCTTATGAATATTATGTGATTGATATTTCTTTTGTTTACCCTTACCGAGCATTTGAGCTCACCCTTTTTATGTTTTACTTTCCCCCAGGATTAAAAGAAAGGTTTTAGGTAAGGAAACAAAAATCGGAAGATCTTTATGGGAGATGTTGAAGATCTTTCACCATGATTAGAAAATTACGTTCCAAGTTTCCAAGGACACTAAACTATTATGATCCTTGTGTGTATGTTTTTGTTATGTACTAATTATTCCGCAAAAGTAATGAAATGTCTATGTACGTCAATCTTTGGGTCTCTACAGTTGGTATTAGAGGAAAGGTTTATTCAACCTTTGGAAACTAGGATGCGAAAACCTTAGTGAGATCCCTAGAGATATTTCTAAGGTATGTCTAGGGATATCCTTAAGGTTAAGTATAAGTATAGGTTATAGTCCTAGAATTATGGTAAAAATATTAGATTAAACCTAAGATGTTAGATATTGAAGTTACTCCCCTTTGATTATGATTTTTGTCTCTCACACTATTCTTTTTGGGTTTTATAAAATGGCTGGAAACAAGATGATTCACGATAATGGAGGATATGATGGACAATGGAATGATATTCTTCATGAGAAACCAAATGAAATGGGATTTGGAAGTCCAAACATCATTATTTTTTCGAATAATTTATCTCATAATATGACCAATAAACTCAAATTTGGTACGTTTCCTGACTCGGAAAATAAGAGAAATATGGAGTTTCATGATGATCATAGAGGAAAGAAAGTTCAATTTCCCCTATGTAAATAATGTGGGAAGAGGCATCAGGGAGATTGTTTCAAAGGAACTGGAAGATGCTTTGGGTGTGGAAAAGATGGACACAAAGCCAATAAGTGCAAAGGAAAAGGTTCAGTTAACACCATGGATGAGGATAATGGTATTTCTACGACATCAACAATGGTTAAATGTTTTAAATGTGGAATGTAAGGGAATTATGAAAACCAATGGCCTAAGGGAAGGTCTCATGAAGAGAATTAGCACGGTCGTATGGGTAGTATTTATGTTGTTGAAGATGATGAGACTACAAATGATATGTGATATGAAAGAATTGTTGAAGCTCGGTCAATGGTTTAAGAAGGTAGTGGAATGATTACATGTTTATCAAGTGTAATGTTATATAAGTAATCTCATGGTACTATGGAATAAAGAGACATCTAAGGACTTTTACACTATTGTCTTTCCTTAAGTTTTGAAAGTGTGTGATGAATGGTACCAGTATTTTTGGAAAGTAGATGGTATGCGCATAATGAAGGGATAAGGAGAAAATTAAATTTTTGATAGTATTCATGAGCTCATGACTGATATAATGAGAATGTTATATCATGGTTTGACTATATAGAATTTATGGATTTTGGTATGTGGAAAGAGTTAACTTTTTACAGTATTCATGTTTTCACTAAGTTTATATGGTAAATTATGTTTCAAGAGAATATATGACTAAGGTATTCATGTGTTTGTAATGAAACCAACAAGATATATCTTATGATATATGTGGGATAAATGCTTGTATTCACATTCTTGGTAGATTAACTTTCTAGTAATTGTCCTCTTTATACTATGAGCTTGGACCGAAGTATTTTAGATAAGCCTAAAGATTGGATTGGGTTATGTTGGACGTAAGTTATTATTGTTTAAGGATAGAATTTTTTTTCGATATTATTATAGTAAGGTAGTTTTAGAAAAAGGGAAACCTGCAGGATGGGAGACAACCCATCGCGTCAGACAAGGATATGGGAATCAAACCCACAACCGAAGTGCGACTGGCCTTTATCGCCTACCACTGGCCTACAGGAAGTCCCTGGTTAGTAGAAACTAGTTTTATTTTATTAAGCGGTCTGATATATGAAGTATAAGTTCATTTTTGGAATCGTATATGATTTACCTCACCATAGATGGACTTACGTATATTTGATAACTGTTTCTTGAAACAGATGAAATGACCCATCATTCTATCACATGATCTACTAACTCTTCAGGAATAACAAATTCAACTGCATTTCATTAAGAGATGAAGTGGAAATTGTTCAAAGCATGAACAATAGTGAGATTGTACCAAAATCAATCAAGTATTTCTTCTAATTCAAAATTTTCAACCTTAGGGAAATGATATTGAAAACCAAAAATGTTTTCCTAGTGCTCTTATATCCGATGAATCAGATGGTACCTTAGATCATCAAAAAATTTATGTCTTTGTTATTAAAGGCTTTTTCATAGCCATGTTCTCAACTACTCTCCATCATAACTTGATGGTTAGATTTTTCTTCCATATCCAAATTTTCACCTATGTTATCCTACGTGGAAACCCAGTGATGAGTTAATTTGGGTAACCGTTAAATTTCATACTTTAGTTTTTAAAACCAAGTTTTGGTATTCCTTTTTACAATGTGGGTTTCAATTAAACAAACTTTCGAGTTGTAAACCATTTATAATCCTGACGAATTTCGAGGGCGAAATTCATTTTAAGGGGGGTAGAATGTAACACCCCGAGATTTTATGAAAAATATTCTTTTAATATCATTGATGTCTTGTGTTGTATGCTACAACAAGATTACCTTGCGCTACACGCAACACCGTATGATCTTGCAGTATACACAACACTATTCTTGGATCATGTTTTACACAATTTTGATAGTAGTTATTCTACGAAACATTGAGTGTATATATATATATATATATATATATATATATATATTCAATGTATAAATGAAATATGGTTGGATTCTTTTATACGAAACAACAGAGGAGTCTTGCATAACACACAACCCTGACTTGGCTTGCATTACACGCAATTGCGACTTTCCTCGATAGTGTGTGTTGTACGCAATACCCGGTTTCACTAAACAACGATATATGGTTATAATATTATTAGGAACTAGTTGTTATAAATAGTATCAACTACATTTTTAATTTTATAACATTATTATTCATCTTACACATTTTCTAGAACATGGTATGAGAACAAAATCAAATTTTTAAGTAAAATAAGTATTTTTCAAAAAATGTAGTTTTGCCGCCTTTTGATGGCGCACCCACCTTAAATCTTTTTTTTGACATGTCTATAAGTTCAATTTGACAAAATAAAATTCTTCTTTTGAATCGGGGTATAAAAATTTACTTTGGATAAATTTTTTATATTTTTCTGATAACTTTCATATTTTGATGAATAGTAAAAATACGCTAATTTTTAATTAAAAACATCTTTTTTCATTGAGATAATTTATATGGATAAATTATAATATTTAATGGTTTTAAAGTATAAATAGAATATATTTTTACCATTTAATATAATGTATGTAATTATCATTAATTTCACATTGAATTCATAAGTAAAAACATTTCAATCTCTGGCAATGTTTTAACATCTAAAACCCATTTTCTTAACAACGGGATATATTTTACATTAATTACTGCAACTTATATGTTTTGAATTTTGAAAAATGGATTCCATATTCAGAATCAGTGGGTAAAAATTATGTTAATAGGCTACTTTTTATTTTTGGGCATTATGAATAGTAACTACGGTAAATTTTATTTACCATAGTTAAAGGTAAATCGGGTAATTAAGGGTAAATATAAGATTATAAAATTACCATAACACCTTCAAAAATTCTATTGGATGGATAAACGTATACCCATATCACCTAAGGGTCATATTAGATTCATTTTATGGACTTTTGACCATGAAAATAATTTAATTATTATTAAAACCAAAGAAAGTGACAACATGTCACTCTCTTAAATCTTATAAGTATAATAATTTTAATTTAGTGATAAACATCATAAAACTTAAAACATGAATAGTATCTAGAAATCTAATGAAATTATATACATAATGATAATTTATTTATAATTTGTTGGGATTAAATAGTTGTCATTAATAGTGATACATTAATGATGCCGAAATTATTTATTTAGTGAAAAATCAATAATATAGTTTTTATTGAAATAGTAATACATATCAAAAGGACCAAAAATCTGAACAAAAATTATTATTAGTGTATATATAAACCCTAATAATCCACTGGCCTAATTTTTGACCATTTGGATCCTTATTAAGGAAATTATGACACTTATATTATTTTATCTTAAATGATGCCAAAGTTGTCACCTTCATAATTTAATAAATATAACAATTTAAATATTGTGATTTTTAGATGATAAATTCTAGTAAAAGTATTATTATGAAAGTTAATATATTTATCTTCATCATAGGATTTTATTTTTAATTTTAATGCAAAAATAAGTATATTAAATAATTATACAAAAATGTTGTAGTAATTATTTTATAAAGAGATAAACCAAATAAATGGTTTTTAAAAATAACAAAATAACTATTATATGAACTATTTAATGTTCTCAACTAATTTTCTAGATACATATGACCTTTTATGAATATATTAAAGCTTTTAGTTCGAACATATCTTCTGTATATATTTTATTTAAATTCAAATAAATGAATAGTGTCAAAATTGACACTATTGTTATTTTATAAAAATAACATATTATAAAATTGTTTAAAAATCACAAAAATATTTAAAAATTATATATTTAAATTTATATGGTAGAAAATGTTATAAATTATCTAATTATGGAAAATTCACAACAAATAAGTAATTTTGTGTTATAATTTAAAATTTATAATGTTATTACCATAAATAAAATTAAATTGATTAAATAAGGATAAATCAAGTTGATAATGTTTAAAATAAATTCCTAACATGTCTAAATTTGATTGGTTGATGGGATTACACCCCTATCTCATCTAAGCTTAATATATGAGTCATTTGGGAAGTTTTTAAGTGGGATTGGGATTTAATATAAACTAATATTTCTTATATTTTCAAAGTTGCCCCTCTCCTCCCTTATAAAAGGGCACCTCCTCCCTCTCTTCCTCACACGAATTTGAGCCTTCAATCTCGGCCAACCCCTGCCCATTTCACTTCCCCACTTCCCGAGAAACGTCCTAGAGGTCCTAGTCTTCTTCAGAGACCAATATTAGTTCCCGAAGAGGAGGTCTCAAAGAGGCGCTTCAAAGAAAAGGTAATGTCTGTTACCGATTCTTTCAACTTTATTTCTTCTTCCACTTATTCTTATTAGGTTGTTTAAGTATGAAGTAATAACATCAGTATCACTCATATACTGATATGTTATTATATGTATGAAAAAACCCTATTTCGCCATCTATCCATCCTACAGAAAACGAAATCATTGTGCATGCTTACGTACGGAATACCGTCTCCACGCCACGGTGTAATCTATTTTCCACCACCACCTTACTTGGATGGGTATAAGGGTTAAATTAATGAATATATATGATTATTGTAAAGTGGTATTGATTCTGAAATAGTATACATACACTCCAATACAATTCCACGATCATGGGAACGATATCATCACTCGTGCGTACGTACGGAATACCGTCTCCACGATGTGATGCGATTCATTCTACATGATCTTCATTGCATAATGATTATATAAATGAATTTAATGAATGAATATGATATATATTACACTAATACCATTCTGGAAATGAGGTATCTATAAACTAAATAGAAGAATAATAATTTATTCGAAAAACACGCATAAGAACAAAAAGTAATAACACCCGAATAACAAGTAGCAATGAAATATTACTAATAGGAAGCTAAGAATATGACCATATATGATATCATAACAATAGTATGATTATGGAATAAGTCAATAACATTATTTAAATCATTATACAGGAGGTTTGGACACTTACGAAGCAAATCAGACCTAAGTTAAGGGATAATTTTTCAAATCTCATTTTAATCCGAGATTACTTATTCATAAGTATTTACTAGGGTTATTTCTATCATCCATGTCCATGTTTTATAAAATTGTTTTCATGTATTTTTAAAGTCCTTTTTACCCATTTTGACTTTTACCCAATGGTATGGAAGGAATCTTTCTTTTATTTACCCTACAAGGTACTTTTTGACTTTTCTGACAAAAGTATGAGAAGAATGTTTTTTTGAACTTATACGACATGAATGGATTTTTAAAACATTATTTCCAAGAAGCTTCCTTTACAAGTTTTCAAGTTTATTTTTAATCAACTTCTTTTAGTTTAAAATTGTATGACATGTTAAAGAAAGTAAAATGTTTTTGAAGTAGAAAGGATATTTTCTTCAATAATGGAGTTCAAGTGCTTTATCCAAATTATTTTCCATCTAAGATAATATAGGGTTCTGTTTTTATCCCTATTATTACATTGATTTGATTATGTTGTGATGGAATTATTTTTATGAATTCCTTTATCTTATATGAATTGTTTTATGATGTCATGTTGTTTAAGAATCCCATTTTTACTACATGGGTTATGCTATGATGTATGATTTATTATTTTGTGGCACACATAAGAATGGTATAATTATGAGATGGGTGGGACCTATATCTCCCTCCAATGCATTGGGTAAGGAATTTATATCTAATGAGATAGACATGGCTGGAACGGCAGGTTAAACAGGTTCAGTGAAACAGGACTGAAATGAGGAGTGAACTCGGTTCAGAAATGGACTTTGTCCACTAAGATAGTCTTGGCAATGAGTCTAGACTAATAAGAAATTATTCTCTATGATTATGTGTGTATGCCACAAAGTTTCATGTTCTATGTTATGATTATTGGTATTTCATTTCACTACTATGATTTATCCCATGTTATGAAATTATGCTCTCTTTTGCAGGTTAAGATTTCCAAAATGTTATGTTCTTATGAATATGATGTGATTGATATTTATTTTGTTTACCCTTACTAAGAATTTAAGCTCACCCTTTTTATGTTTTATTTTCCCCCAAGATTAAAAGAATGGTTTTAGGTAAGGAAACAAAAATGGGAAGATCTTTATGGGAGATGTTGAAGATCTTTCACCACGATTAGAAAATTACATTCCATGTTTCCAAAGACATTAAACTATTATGGTCCTTGTGTGTCTGTTTTTGTTATGTACTAAGTATTACACAAAAGTAATGTAATGTCTATATACGTCAAGCTTTGGGTCTCTACAGCAGGGGTGAGTATAAAACTCAGTAGGGTTTCCCCCAATGACTTCCCTACTCATGCCACTAGGATAGAAGAGTTATAAACAATTATATAAAACAATTTATATAAAACAATTTCTCATAAGTAGTTTATAAATAAATATAAACAAGTTTCCAAAATAGTTCATTACCAAAACCATACAAGTGCAATTGAAACCAATTTTCCAGTAAGATATTTTTCTAGAAAAATAACCAAACAATCTTTACAACCATTTCCCAATATCCCTATATCAGCATACCCAGACTTTTTTCAAACCCATGAAACCAACCATGCATGCTACGTTATGACAGTTTCATACTCATGAGCGGTTTCTCGTCAATCTACCAAGTCGTCACAAGGTAATTGTTTCCCATGTGCCATCAATCCTTTGGCACCGAGTACAAGGTTATATTTCATCCAAGCCCCATATTTGTAATTATCATGTGCCATTAAACCTTTGGCACCGAGCACAGGTCATATTTCAACCAATCCCCATATATTCAATATGAGCACATAACACATATGCCCAACGATCAATCCAAAATAAACCTTTCAATAAAAACACATTTTTATTGAAAACTGTTTTCGTCAAAACCATTTCAATTCCAAACCATTTCAACTCCAACAATTTCAATAAAACTAAATTTTTATTGAAACCCATTTATATTGAAAATCCCTTTTTCATCAACCATTTAGAAATTCTAGAAAATCAATAATTTAAAATCATCATTTTAAATAAAACCCCCTTTTTCACAACTAATCACCAAGATCATGCAATTTCAAAAAAACAATAAATCATCACAAATGAATATTTTCACATGAATTTCACAATAAATAATCCAACTTGAATCTAATACAATCAATTATATCAATAGTAGTTGAGAGAGAATCTGCCTACCTCGATGGTCTTGACGAAACTTTAACAACAGACGAATAATGCACAAGAAAGTGGGTCGATTCTCCAAGAACGGCCTTACATCTCTTATCCTATCAAGACCATGACTCAAAATTGAAATATTTGGCATCCAAAAACGTAGATCTACCCCATATAGGTTCATATATGAGAAAGAATATAGATCAGAGAAGTAGATCTAAGTAGCTCTAAGAAATCATGACAAATCTGTAAAGAATGGTGACATACCTCAAGAATCGGACACGAAATCACCAAGGGAAGGCTCTGGAATGGCTTCAACTCATGTGGTAAGGGTTATCCCGCCTTCTAATTAGAGTAATATCGATTTAGGGGCGTTTTGAAGCCAAAACGAAATAAATAGAGAAAAAACGAGCAAGCTCTTAGAAAATAGGATCTAGATTTGACCTCTGTGCAAGATTTGACCACACGGTTTGTGCCAACCATATATGGATCGTGTGGCCTTACTTATTATCCCAACACTCCTTATAAAACCCAAAAACTCTCCCATCCTTCACCTTTACCATTTTTATGGAAACACATTTTTTATGGAAACATCACACTTTATGGAAACACCCCAATTTATGGAAACAACCAACATTATGGAAACACCCTAATTTATGGAAACAACCAACATTATGGAAATATCCAAATTTATGGAAACAACCAACATTATGGAAACATACAAATTTTTGGAAACAACCAACATTATAGAAACATCCAAATTAATGTAAACACTCTATATTATGGAAACTCTCTATTTTATGGAAACTCTATATTTTATGGAAGCTCTCTATTTTAATACACACCAAATTAAAAAAACGTGAGGAAAGGGGTTATGTACTCGAAACTGAGGGTACTACATCCACCATCCTGAGAACTGATATTATTTATAAACTGATCAAGCCTTGAATACCATGCTCTTGGTGCTTTCCTCAATCCATATAAATCCTTCTTCACCCAACAAACCCTGTTCTCATCTTCATGAATGATAAAACCATCTCATTTCTCAATTTATACTTCCACTTCCAGAACTCTATTCAGAAATTTTGACTTGGAATCTATCTAGAAAACCTTAAAATCTCTTTGAACTACTATGGAAAAGAATAATCTAATTGTCTCCAGCCTTGCAATGGGTTCAAACATCTCATCAACATTAATACCCTCAATCTGGGAGTACTCTTTTCACACAAGATGTGCTTTGTTTCAAATCACAACACCATCTTCATTCATTTTGTTGTGAAAGATCAATTTTGTCCTTATGACATTTTTCTCAATTTGGTCAAGCTCTTCATTAATTTCCTGAACCTAATTATTATCTCTAGAAGCTTCATCAATGAATTTAAGCTCCACTTGTGATAAGTATGATGCTTTCTGTTGAGACTTCAACCTCCTTGTCTATACCGGTGCTGTCTAATCACCAATTATGTTCTTCCTCACAATTTCATCTCTTCTCACTGGTCTCTAGGCAGACACTAATATCTTGTGTAGACTTCAATTATTCAAATTGTTCTTTTCTCATGTAATTTCATCAATAGTTATATTACGTTGAGAAATTTCATCTGATTAAGAGATAGAATGGACCCCATATGATTTCCAACTCTTCCTATTGTCGAGACCACTGCTAGACCCATATTAATTATTCTCATCTTGCATCATTCAGTCTCATCTAACACTTGGAATTGATCCATCAATAATACCTCTAATCCAACTAGTTCAGAACTCGATGTAGGAAACAAGAGATAAAGTTCATAACACAATCAAATTATATTGCACTCAGTTTCTCCCATTCTTCTTCAACTCTAGTATTATATTTGAATCAATTGAAACTCTAGAGTGTATCACTTTTTCACTCTTCATCGTTTGATGTGACTTCCACTTTGAACATATCTCCCTAAAACTTGAAACACATGAATCATCAGTTAACATAATTTATAGACATTGGGAAATGGGTTTTTCTAGAATCCTAAAGTTGAGAATTATGGTAGATCCTCATGGGTCAACCCTTTGATTTTTTCTTGCAAAGCATCACACTCCAACCTTGACTGCTCCAACTATCTATCCAGCTTTAAGTATTCTGTCCATATGACTAAGAATTCCTTACCCACATGTTGAGTATTTTTCTGATACATAGATTCTAAAGGCTTGACCTTTCTCACAATTTGTGGTTTAAACCCATTGGTACACATTTAATTCTTTGATGTTCCACCAATCTACCACTTCCATTGCTCCTTCCTCCAATGTATGGATCTTCCACTTTCCTCTATTTATCATCGTGGTATATGACATTTGAATTTTTCAATGAATAGTTTTTTCATTTTTCTTTTATCAGATATCTAATTCACCACACTGTTTTTACTAGTGGTGGGTCCTCTATTGAATGTACATTCTTCTTACTCATAGCTGAAGAATCTCCTCTCTTCTTCTTCTAAATGTTTTTATGTTATTGTGATTCCCCTGAGGCTATAAGTATATTCTTCAACTTACCACTTTGTTTTCTAGTGTAAGATTTTTCATTACACATCACTAGACTAGGGAATCTCGTTTGGGGTTCTTTTTTCTTTCTCGCTTTCATCTGGCTGCAATGCATTTCCAAATGTCCATGATCAGAACGTATAAAACATATTCCATAAATGGAATACATCATTTCATCATTTCTAGGCCGAGATGTTGGTGCAACTTGAGTTCTTATTCTGACATTGAGATCCTATGCTTCCTGAGACACAATCATAGTGTTCCTCATTCTTCCATAGTAATAGCATCTAATGAATGCTTTCTTCTGAGAGACTCTTCTTTCTAAATTCTCATAACACTTATTCTTAATATCAAATTTAGTGAAATTTATATCTTCACAACATTAAATGTATTCCAATTACTCAAATAAAAAGATTGAAGTATGACCATGAATTCAATAGAAATAGAAAATGCTTTCATTAATTTATATACAATCCTTTTTAGGTTTGTCTGTAGAACCTATAGGATTTTTCTTATCTATGGATCTTTTTACTTCTTTCTTCCCCTCATCCATGGAATAGGATTCATCAAATTCAATGCATGGTTTTTTCCAAAATGTATAGCCTTTGAGATGGGAATATATGTTCTTATTTCTCTTTATAAATAGAATACATTCTTTCCATTTCATCATCACCTACCGAAGGATAATCAAATAGTAAGTTCAAGTAAAGATTCATTGTAGGATTTATAACATTGGATATCTCCATTTTTTCATTCACTAATTCCAACTCTTCTTCCAATAATTTAATCTTCATATACATTGATTCAACTTGAACATTAAATTCTCTTTTGATATTCTTCCCTCTACTCATCTCATCTTCCGATTAATGTGTGAGCTTATCCACCATGTCACTTTTCTCCTTTACCTTCAATTTTCTTGAGAAACATAGCATGCATTATCTTGTTGCAGCCTTTTCATTTCCTGAACTAGTTCAGATAGTTGTGTAGCAATATTATCATTTCTGATTTTTAGATTCTAAATTTATTATGAGTTCATATTATTTCCATTTTCACCATCTTTGAGTTTTTCTATCTTTGAAGAAAACTTTTTTAGCTCTTCACCTTGAGAATCATTCTTCTCTCTGAGTTTAGTAGCCACATCAATGAGACTTGGATTTAAGCCTCTCAACTTGTTGATCTCAGTCTCTAGTTTTTGGATTCGGATATCATTAGATTTAATTACTTCACCAAAATTATGATCTAATTCCTTTTTTCATGGAGATCTTTTTCTTATGGCCTTTTAGAGTTTCTTCATCATCAGTAGTTTCATCGTCACTTGGTATGTCAAGTTCATCACTCATTCCTGCAACAACGTTGAGTGAGTCTATCTTTTCCATGTCTGATTCATCAAAACCTTTCTCTAGTAATTTTTTGGATTCCTTAAACTCAATCACACTTTTTCTATAGTCACTTCCACACTGACTAATACCACCTGACTTCTGCTTATTCTTTATAGTTCTTCTCTTTTCCATGGAACACCAATATAAGAGAAGACTGAATCATTAACTTCAGAAATTGACTAAACCAAGTTGATGCCCAAAAATCCAAATAAAAGAAACCTTCGCTCTAATTCCAATTGTTAGGTCCAAAAGGGGCCTAGATAACCTAAGAGGGGGTGAATCAAGGTAGGAATATTCTTTTCAAAAATCTTTTTGCCCCACAGAATATGGACCTCTTTATTACAAGGGTCACTTGTTATGCTCTCTAATGTTAATGGCATTTCTAATTTTATCTGATGATGATGCACTGAAAGTAAAGTAACAAAGATTTCACAAGGACACAAATATTTTTACTTTTTTACCCTCACTGGGATACATCCAAGGAGAATACAACGGAAATGTGTTGATATTAAAAATTCACTAAGGCTCGCTACCAGAAATGAGTATAATGTTCTGGTTAGATCTTTTATGCCCAGGCTTACTGCCAATACAATGTTTAGGGTCTTCTCAATGCATTCCAAAGGGCCACTCCCTATGCATATTTCTCTGGCTCACTACAAGTGGAAAGAGTCACCATCTTCCTCTTTCTTCTCTCACTATTCTTGGAGAGTAATCCACTCACAGATTATAGATAAGTAGGTCAAATAGTTTATGGACATTTAGGTCCCTTCATTTGTATGAAATACTGCATCCACAACTATAGGTAGATACACTTTTGAAGTTCATTTTTCACCCGTAGATGAAGTTCACCTTCTCAAGTAATTCTAGGTACCAAAAAATCCTTTTAAAAACTAGTTTGAAGCTTTCTCAAGCTTCCTAGTGCAAATCACGAACCACCTGATCCTCCCGTATACTATGTATCCGGTTTGGAACGCTGATCACCCCTTCCACATACTTCTTCCTCTTTTGATTACCACTATTTCCTGCATGTATCATTTCCTTTGATCTTCCTCTGCGAATTTCCCTCTATTCATGAACTTTTCTATATTTGCGAACTGTCTTCAACTCCACGTACTAGAGCTCCCCCTCTGCGCACTACTTGTAGAACCCTCACTCTCACAAATCAAAGATTCCTCCTCCGTGTACCGATTCAACTCCTTCTGCGTACCAAAATTCCTCTTCCACATACCAAACTTCCTTTTTGGGTTAAGAATCCCCACAAACAACTTCAGTAGAATCACTTCTGTGTGAACCACTTCAACCTTCGCGAGCCACCCTTCATGAACTTCCTTCATTCTTTGCCGAAATACTGGATCAAAAAGATGTTCTAATGATATTTTATCTCAACAGTAATTAGTGGGATTAGTAATTCTTATATAGGAAACGATACCCACAAAATCCGCTAATCTAAGATTTACCAAAATCTTTGATTCATCCTTCACCACTTACCAATCCTTCTGCTGCTGCAAACCCCAAGCTACCCATGAACCAATTTTTATATACCATCCACGTACTATCTTTGTTCCTATGTGGCTGAACTCCTCTTCCGACATCAACCCATTCGCATACCGCACTGCCTCCCACTACGAACCATTTTTGGCTTTGCGAACCGCTACAACGTACTATCCCCGCAGCTCTGCATACCATTCTCGGAAATTGGTATGCGTCCCATGAATTATGGTATGTGGTTCTCATCCTTCACCAATTTTCCTCAATGTTCTTCATATTGTTCACTCCTATGAATAATTCCTTCCGTTTCCAACATCAAACTCTTGACTTTGAGGCACAAACATTTGGAAAACACTAGGAAACTGCACCACCTTAAAAACCTATATACGACAAACACCAACCATACTCACTTGCAGTCATCTGGATTTTTCAACAAACATAACCACACCAAAAACATACTAATATGACATATTGAGGGATTTTTCCCCAACATGGATTTTCACATTGAACTTTCATTTTCCTCTATATATTCGAGGAAGGTGATGAAATCACCTTATCCATCTCTTCATATCACTATCCATATTCAATGGTGAGCTTCATCATGGAATTGAATTCCATCTATTTAGAATTCATTTTTTCCATAGACTCATTATCATCATTTATCAACTTGTATGTGATAAGAATACTATGTAAACTATCCAATTTCATCTTATTAATATCTTTATCTTCTGTTATAGAAATTTTCACATTGAACCAAGGTGGAAGTAATCTCAAGATGCACTTAAAAATATTTACATCCTCAATAATTTCTCTAATCCCACACATTTATTCCTTAGTAACATTCACCCAGTAAAAGAATAAATTTATAGACTCATTAGGGTGAATTATTAGATATTCATACTTATTCCATATAATATGTAGTTTTTCTTCTCTGAATTTTGATTCAACCTCATAAATATATAGAAACTTTTCCATCATATCATGTGATGACTTACATGACATCTCCTTCTTATAGATTGCATTGGATAGGGATCACCCTAAATCATTGATTCCTTTTATGTCAGCATCCAATTCCCTTCTTTCATATTCTTATAAAAACACTATCCACACTTGCTGAAATACCATGCATTGTTGTTATAAATATATCCATTCCAAAATATAGGAAGTAGTGCTACATCTGATTCATTCACAATTGAAATTTTTTCCATAAAATATCATAAAACCATTTTGATTGATAGCCTCCATTAAAACCCCTTATAGAGAAATGTTGAAAGTAACCTTTGGATCTAATACTAATTGTTATACCTACTGGTTTAAATACCCAAAGAGGGATTGAATCATGGTATGATGGATTAAAACTACTACCCCTTCAAATATTGTTTCTTCATTAAATAAAATCCTCTTATATCCCTTTCTCATTGAAATGTATGATAAAAAATGAATGAATTCACAAGAAATATCAATTTTACTTGGTTCACCCACACTAGGATAAATCTCAGGAGCATATAAAGGAAGTATTTCTATGTACCAAATCTACTAAAGAACTCTAATTGTAAAAAGTTTTGAGTGGACTTACTATCCCTCGTAGTATACATCCAATAAAAATTTGAAATCTTTCTTCTCTCTCAACTGAAGTGTGCTCAATGCTCGATCAGAGGAATATTATATTATTCTGAAACAACTCAGAATTGTTTCACACATGAGAGCTATGTGTTTTCCAGTTTTCACCTAGTAGATGAAATACACTGCACCACATAGATTTTGATTTGCAGAGATCCCTTTCATGAACTATTTTTTATCCTTAGTTAACTTCCTTAATCACTTCATAGAAATCTTTTCACTGCTTTGCGTGGGTGCTTCGTGGACCACCTTTTCATTACAGAAGATATTTTCTTTATGGATAACTTCACTTCATGGATGCATTTGCTTTGTGGATAGATAACACTTCTCGGTCTCTATTTTATTTATGAGTTACGGTGCCCCGGAAACCCCTTTTGTGAACTATCTTGATGAACTACCTCTTTCATGAACCTATTTCTTTGCATAATTGATCTGTTGTGAAGCACTTAGATCATAGAAAAATTATTCCATTGATGATCTTATCTAATGGAATTTCTTATTCCTAATGATGTGATTAGTGTTCCTTTATATAGGAAAATGAATCCCACAAAACCCAAAAATCAGAATTACCAGAAGAACCTTTACAAATTATCCATCACCACCTACTGAACTTGATATGCAGTCCTTATAGTGTAGTGACTAATTTTTGGAGGCCCTTAAATCATTATCTTCTCCCACAAACAAAAGTTAATCTACGGTCCACAAACTACTTTAAAGTCTGCATACTTCTTTTCAATGAATTTTATTTCCCCTCATTCATCCGTAAATGATGGTGTCATTTTTATTTTTATTTTCATACTGCCTTCATGGTCTGCAAAGCAAAGAATCTATGTTAAAATATATCCTTTTCCATACATCAAATAATGATTTGAGGCCTTAAAATGTGGAAAACACTGGGAAATGATTCCATCTTTTAAACACAATTTTTTTACCACTTCAAATGTTTTTATACCTCTGTCTTAAAGATTTTTTCAACATACCTAGTAAACACTCATTCTAGAACTCCACAACTGACCTTATCAACCCCCTTTGTCAAAAAATTCATTCAACACAAAAACACAGCAAAGTTACCTTGAGGTTTTTTCCAAAAAATATATATGGCCATATTATCCATAGATACACACGTGTTCACATGCAAACACACACACGCATAGAGAAATAACCCAAGAATGTGTGTCTGTGGGTGGGTAAGGTGAACCAACATATACATTTCTATGCTTATCCAACAATATAAATTCATATAAAATTAATTTAATTATAATTTATACATTAAATAATATACATTCAAATAAAATTGATTTTTAATTATATATATAATGACATATATGTAATAATATTTATATTATATAAAATTTAATATATGAAAATTTTTGAAATCTTAAAAGTTTAAGTAGTTAATACATTTAAATATTAAAATTTCATATCATTCATTGAAATCAATGTATATAAAATAAAATATAATTTGTTATTTGATAAGATAAATATTTAATTTTTACTAAAACTAGCACTGATAAAATATAATTTTATAATCACTGATAAAAGCTAGTGTCTTTTCTCCACATTTTTATATTATTTTAGGGATGACAATGTGTCTAATACCTATATAATTTGAGATACTCAAACCCAAATAGTTTACTTTTTTCAATACACTAACCCATTTGTTTCTTAAATGTATTATTGTAACACTATGCTTTTATATATTTCAATACTTATTTAACTACCTAGTTCCATTTAAATTCCCATTTAAAATGTCTAATTTCATTTATAAATTTAATATAAATTTATTTAAAACTAAATAAATACATTTTATAATTTTATCACCATTTTAAATGTATTTTTAATTATTTAATTATAAGTTCTTTAAATTGAATTATATTTATAATTAATTTATAAATATAATATGAATTGATATCCGAATTAATAAATGAATTTAAATGTATATTTAATTATATATATATATTAATGTTACTATTATTTAAAAAAAATAGTTAATTAATTAACAAAAATGAATTTAAATGGGTTTTAGTTTAAATTTCCCTAAGTCTAATGCTCAAATTCGATCAAAATATTATTCGGGTAATAAATTTAATATCCTATAAAAATTTAATTAAACAATGTATTAAATTTATTTAATTAGACTAGATATATGTTTATAATTGCTTAATGAGTATCCATTTTTATCCCAAAACATAAGAATTCATATCATAATTTTTAATGGTTTTAATATTAATATAGTGTGTTAATTTTTTATAAAATCAAAGTTTGAATATTTACCACATAGAGGATAATTTAGTTAATAAATTTCATCTTCAAATTAATTTTATATGACATAAGATAATTATATTTTATTATTAATTATATATAAAATAATATACAGAATATTTTTTTATTTAAAAACATGGAAATGTGACTCATCAAATCATCCAAGGTAGAAAGATTTATAGTTGAGGATGTCATGGGTGATTTGGGCTTATGTCATCAAAAAATATTTTTTAAATTATTTATTATCTGTTTGGATGCCTCTATTTCTCTTTTTCACTTTGGTACCTCTTGGATATGGAAGATACATTGTGAGAATGTTTTATATTTCCACAACAATAATACCTGATGTGAGGTGTTTCCACACTAGTTGTCCCTTGGGTGTTTTGAATCTTTTAATTCTAAATATTACCCAAATCATTCTCTAACCTCAATGTGGGTGATTATGTTCTAACTCTAATCATCAATGTATTCTATTTACAATCAAACCCCATAATAGTGGTGTCATTTTGATGGGTCATTTTCTTCTCCAGACATTCCTTTGACTATTTCTCTAGACCTCCATACTCTAATTTCCCTTTTTATACTGCATATATGACATTCTTTCCTGATTTAATACTAGGATTTATGATTTTCTTCAGATATGATACCTTTAATCATAGTCTGATAATTTCCTCCTCAATTTCTTCTATGTGTTTAACTGGATTTTTATTATTATATTCATACTATTAATAATATGGGTTTGTTCATTAAGTTTGAGCTTGTACTCAATGACTTTTCCTTATTTTTCCATCCTTTCATATTAAATCTTTTCAATTTCATTATTCAGGTAAAACTTCTATTCTTCCTTCTATTGAATATAGAGTTTGGCATCATGGACCACCCAATTATCTTTATTTGTTTTGTCTCTCGAAACATCTATCTTCATAATTGCATCTTATAATTCAACCTGGAGGTCTACTCTCTCTTTGGCTTCTCCTTTTCCATTATCACTTTATTCCCTTGTTTAAGAATTATCCACAACTACCACCATAGAATTTTCTACATGATACTTGAAGTCCACTATATCTTCTTCCTTATATTCTTATGAGCTATCATTTTCATGTGAAATCATGTTCCTCTTTTAGAATAAATTTCACTTAGTATCTTTCCTGTCTTTCATAGTGATTGAATACTTTTTCTTAGTAGGTTCATAATCATCCTCGTCACTATCTTGAAACTTATTCGGATAATTTATTAGAATATGTACATCATATTTATAATTAAATCAGGAAATAAGAAGTTTTTATTTAAAAAATCCTTTTCACCCTTGTTGATTTGAGGAAAGGAATGTCATAACCTTATCCACAATGTCTTCTTACTAACCATTCTCGATAGTGAACTTATTCATGGCATTGAATGCCACCACTTTATACTCCTCTTTTTCCAAATCCTCATTTCCATCATTTCTCATCTCTTATACAACAATAGTGCAGTGTAAGCTATCCAATGTAAGTCATTTGGATCTTTATCTTAGAGTAAAAATAATTTTAGATTGAACTGAGGTTGTGGTCTTCTTAATATGTATATAAAAATCTTTACATCATTGATAATTTTTATGACACCATGAATGTATTCCACAAAAACATTCATTTAGTCAAATAATGCATGAAAAAACTCATTAGGGTTCATCGTCAGGTCCATATACTAATTCCAAAGAACCTAAAATTTAGTTTCTCAGACTTTTGAATCACTTTCATAAATTTTAAACATATTTTTTCATATTTAATATGATGAAATTAATGACATAACCCTCATGTATATTTTGTTGGATAAAGTTCCCCCTAAAATGATAGATTTATCTAGAATTAGTAACCAATTATTTCAGTTCACATATGATAATGCTATAATCTTCATACTGACCAAAATACCATGTATTGTGGCTATAACCACATCCATACCTAATGATCAGAATTAGTGTTTCATATAATTCTTCAACAGATGAAATTTTTTTCCATCAAATATCAAAATCTTATTATGATTAGTATCATACGTTACTTCTCTTGAGAGAGAATCACTGACATTAACCTTTTTCTATAATGCCAATTGTTATCCCAACTATGTTAAATAACCTAATAGAGGGTTGAATAGATGTATCAAAAATTAAAATAACTACCATTTGAGATCTTATTTTGTTGATAAACAATACAATCTCCCCTCTCCTTCCCAGAGAAAAGAATAAATGCAAATTAAAACATGCACAATATAGATAAATTTTTACTTGGTTCAACCTCACTGGGATACATCCAAGGAGCATACAAATGTAGTATGTTGATGTAGAAAATCCACTAAAGTGTGCTATTGTTATAATGTTTACAATAGACTTTATATCCCTCTTAGTTTACAAGCATTCAAAATTTTAAATCTCACTACTCTCTGTAGCGAACCGACCCCAAAAGCCCTAGATCTAGTGTCTTCTATCAATTACATTGGCATGATGAAAAGGAAGAAATTCCTGAAGGACTGAGTGTTTAGTATTCTTGGTAAATCAGATACATACATGAGTCTTGTATTAAAAATTAATACACCAATTATAATATAATTTTTTTCTAAATTAATAAACTCATGGATTAATTTATTTCATCTAGTATATCCCAACATATCTTTCAGAGTGCGCTTCTTAGATACCTCGGGAAAGGAAATATAATAAGGGTGAGATCAAATACTCAGTATGGGTAAAGCATAGAGGAAACAATAATGAATAAATAAGAACAAATCAACAAGGAAAGGTAAATAACTGAACATGCATGACAAGTAATCAACAAACTGAAAAGGAAGTACATACTCAATATTGAAAGGTAATAAATGGAAATTCATTCCATACTAATAACTATATAAGTAAAAATAAATATGGAAAGGTTAAAAACCAAAACACATTCAATTTAATCAATGAACTGAAAATGAAATGTATTTATAGATATATCGATGAAAAATCTCATGAATGAATTATAAATGAAACTAAATAATGTAAATTCTTAATTATTGCATAACATGTTTCTTAGATGCATTAAACCAGTACCATTAAGACCATTCACAAGACAATTTATAATATCAAGTGTAAAATCATCCATTCTACATAGAAACAAACTCAAAGGGTTTGTATCCATCTAATTTTGTCTCATGATACTACTGATGTATTAAGGGGATTTCATTAAGCAGTCCTTAACCCGTAGGGATTACCTTAAATGGTCCACAATTCATGTCTTACCTCATATTGAATAAATAATACACTTTATCAAATATCCATATTTAATAAAGTATAGGGATTTATTAATATTTCCCCAAAAAATCGAATAACATTCAAAGTAAAAACTTTATGAAAAATGGTATATGGTTCATACAATAATCATATCCATGAAAAATGATATTCATATTTAGGGGAAATTCAATGTCAAATAGTCATAGGAAATTGAATATTTAAAGGGGAATACCAAAAGAATCAAGTAAGTTAATGTCAATATTATCCATGTCCAAATCAATCAAAACCCATCTATAAGAATATTAAGGATGGTATCAATACAGAATACCCTAAGTGAATTAAAATAATGATTTTTTGTTGAAGATGAATTAAGATATATTTTAAAACATTATTAAAGAAAATATCCTTTTTTTAACATTTTCTTTGAAAATAAGTTTTGAAAACAATTTATTTAAAAAGTAACATTTTAAACATGAAAATGAATCTTAAAATAAATGATTTCAGGAAAATATATTCATGTATTATGAGTTAAAATAACATTCCTTTTTATGGTAAAATATCATAAAAATTCCTTATTCGGATTTTGATAAGAAGAATACTTTGAAAACAATGTTAATGAAAAAATGGGTAAACATATCTTTAATAAATAATTTTTAAAAGCTTAAATACATTTTTAAAAACATTTTAAAAAAACATGTTTTTTAAAATAAAATGGGTTCTCTGACTAAAGAGATAAATAAAGTTGGGTTTTCATAAAAACATTTTCTAATACATTTTGAGTACCAAAGAGTGTAAAAAATGTAATAACACTTGAAAATAGTCATGAATAAACCATATTAAAATGAAAATTAAAGGTTTTATTAATCAATTTTCATATAAATTTCTATAATTGAAGTACCATTGAAATATCATTAATATTATTCTTGATGAAAATAATATTTAAGCCTCCCAAAGTGTCCCATACCACTTTGAAAAATTTTAAATAATAAGACTTGTGAATGAAAAACATTAAATTGAAGTTTTAAATGCCACAAATATAAAATAATTCATGATATAATATATCAAAATGGGTAGTATATAGACCACACATAAGAAGTAAATTGTGAACATGAAATTTATCTCATGAATGTAAAAAGTGAGATGAAAATCCCTTACCTTGTGTTCGACCTGTCTCGTTTGTCTTTATATTCCTGAATAAAAAAGTTATGTTATTTATTTACATGATTGAGGAAATTTTCCATGTTTATCATAACTTTTATTTATCTTATTACCATTCTGTATAAAATAACTTAAACAATTGTGTTTACATTGGATATTTTGACCTAATTCAGTTTATATGTTAAAAACAACATTTTTTAGGTCAACTATGGTCAAAGAGATAATTATATAACATATTTAGAATAATAATGATAAAATAATTATTATATTTATAAATAAATTAAAATTTCAAAACCAATAATTAAAAATGGTTATGAAAAATTAACCAATATTATAATAACAGAGATGGTAGGTTGTATATACCCATGAGTAACGTTCCATTTTTTCAATGATCACTGTGGAAAGAAGGTAAGTAACAATATATATTTAAATAATTATCATTATATACTAAATAAAATTTTGTATAATCTTATTTACTTATATATATAATTATTTTTATTTAAAAGGAACTAAATCCTGTCGAGGATGTGGTAGTCCACACGTCCACGATCGACGTTATCACTCTTTAGTGTGTGAATGGGTAATAAAAAAATGATACATATTATATTTTGAGAAAGTTAATTATGTAATGAATATTATATATATGTTTTTCATTTTAAAATGTTTTTAATTAAACCCATATTTTATTCATTTCATGTATCGTGTAAATGAATCACATCACTTTGAGGGGGCTTTAGTCCACACATCCACAGACAATGTTATCATTTTTAAACAAAATTAAAAGTATAAAGATATACATTTTAAAATAATTAATGAATATTAAATAAAAAATAAATGTTATATATAACATATAAAAATATATTTTACATAGTAATGACCATCATGAGAGGTGGTAAAAGAAGAATGAAGAATCATCATTTCATGAGGCAGTAGTTCATCGTTCACATAAATAGTATGTTTGTTACCCATTAGATGGGAGTGTGCGTAAGTGTAGGTATAAAAATTAAAATAAAAACATCGTAGTATATTTAGTATAATTTTTTGTTGTATAATAATGTAATAATAATAGTTTATGTGGTGGATACTGGAAATAAAACTAAAGATCTTAAGGAAATATGTTACATCTTAATCGGGTAACTCCTTTTGGTTTGAAAAAAGGGCTTCTTGGATGAATTTATAACCAAGGAGAGGATTGTAGGTTTAGGGGAGGTATTTTAAGGATATTTTTGGGTAGATATTTTTGGAAACAAAGTGTATCGATAGGTGTGCGTAAGGGGGAGAGTTGGTTGCCTTTTATTAGGGGGGGGAAATGACTCACTTGGTATTTTTGAAAAGAATTTTGGTGTACCCATGTTTATAATTAAAAAAGGTCATTAAAAACAATAATGGAAGTTTAATGGCCAAATTATGTCCACACAATTGGTTTTGGACATGTTCCTTGGTCATTTGGTCCCTTTAGATAATGGTTTATTCCTTTATTGAGCTTAATTTTCCCTTAATAATTGTAATTAATTTTAAATACCTTCACTAATATTTTTGGTCTAAAAATAAGTTGAACTTATTAGGAATTATAAATTTTTATGTTTACAGATATGGAATCAATTTTTATAAATTCTAATCACATAATTATCATAAATTAATTTAAATATAATCCCATAGATAGGATAACAATGTGGGTTTTTAAAGTAAATACGTCCATAAGTTTGCTTTGTTGTTATTGTAAATTTCAAAGTGAGATTGATTCCACTGAAATAAATTGGATTAATTGATAATAATATTATCTAATTAAACTTTAAAACTAATTAAAAATACAATTTAACCTTATAAACATATTATATAAAAAATCAGTTTTGAATTAAATTGCAGTATATTTCACTATTCCTTAAACAAATGAAATATTTCATAAAAATATAAAAAATTAATCATAACCTAATTTTTATTTTTCTATTTCCAATATTACTTTTATTTTTACATAAAATATTTATAAAAGTTCCAAAAGTTTGATTTAAAATAGGTTCTCCATTAAAAGGTGGTAAATGTTCCTTATAAAAATATAGTATTTTATGCATACAATTGTGTTTTTTCTTATCTTATGTCTATAGAATATATTGGATGAATATTAAAAATATTTTATTGAATATATATATCTATTACATTAATATCACTCATTAATTTTCATTAATTTAATTTATTATGATAAAACATCTTTGTGAGCATGAAAATTAATTTATATAAAAATATTCCCTTTATATTCTATTAGTTCTTATATTAATTTCTAATTAATTAGTGACCAACGAATTAATTTCATATTTTTGTAAAAATTGTATTTTTATAAGTTATATAATACTATTCATAATGGATATATTATGTCTTATTATATAAAATATTATTATAATAATAATATATTATTGTTTCGTAAAACTCGGTCTTGCGTGTAACGCAAGCAATCAAAGAAACTCATTGGTGTGTGCGATTTACTCTAACTTAGTGTTGTGTGTATTGCAAGCTATAAAGTATATTGGAATTTTTTATAATACTAAATATATTATAAATTATTGGGATATTATATTCTTTTACGTGCTTGGTGTTGCTTGTCATACACGCTATTGAAGATAATGTTCCTACTTTAGATTTTTGGGTCGTTACATTCTACCCACCTTAATTAAATTACATCCTCACAATTTAAAATCAATCTTGGTGATAGATTGTTTGATATTTTAGATGTATAAAATACCACATCATGATAAGGGTTCATAAATCGTCCTCTAGAAAATAGATAATGGGAATTACAAAGGTCACATTTACAAACATATAACTTGGTCTCTATGTGGGAGAACATTAGTGGAAAGTATACATACATACTAGGTGGAAAAGTGTAAATATTTATAGGTAGTGATTGAGTTCATCAATCAGAAACAATTAAATTATTAATATCAATGTTAGGGCCTAAAAACATAAATCATTAATGATTTATAAGTCCATAAGTTCATAAAAAATTAAGGTATTATGAAAACATTTTTGTTTGGAGATACTTTTCCTAATATTGAGGAATTATTTTACAACCAATATATACTTACTTGATATATTTATATAAATGGAATTTCAACCTTTGGTTGTTCTTCGATCAATTTTCCAATTCATTCAAAAATTAATTTTTATGCCTAAATCACTAAAATACATTTTTAAAGAAACACAAAAGAGTGAAAAGTACAACTATTTGTCTCTAACTATTATACAAAACTAATATGATAAAGAAATTAACCTATAAAAGTAAAAAGTATCACTATTGTCTTATTATTAGCATCTATTCATCAAATTTTTCAAATAAAAACAATGAAATATTAACTTGCACATTGCGTAGGTTAGTGGTTGGAGTGAAACACTTATCATCCTTTAGTCATGGTTTCAAGTCTAACAACCTTACCGGATCTGATGGGTTTTCACCTGGCATATAGGTTATCCTTTTCTAAAACCATATTAAGATAATTACCAAATTAAATATGATTTAAATTCTTGAAATTTAATCATTAAATAGCCTACAATTTCTAAAGCAACCCTAAATCATAAATACTTTTTCTTTTTTGTTTCTACATAGGTCATTCCTTTATCTAGGGTTTATCTATAATATCATTTATAGGATTTCTAAATCATGACACATTATATTAAATCTAAAACACCTTAGGTTTAACTAGTTCATTCATTATCTATTCAAATATTTTTTAATTTTTTGTAAATAAAATTTGAATTATAATAAGAATATCCCCTAATAGTTTCAAACTAGGTGTGCAGTAAGGCCCGTTGTCATGTACCGGGTTACAATGAGTTAGGACCAACATACCTTTGTAGAGTTTTTACTTCTAGGTACATCTATAATAGAACCAAATTCACTTATAGAATCCATATGGGGATGTATTTATAGTAATACCTGGATAATCTATACCTTACCAAAATTATAGGTTGTTATTCTTTACATATCTTAAAATTATACCTTAGGGTTACGTTCTCTAATATATGTTTTCCTAAATCTAGTTCCCAAGGTTTCTACTATGCTTACTTTGATACCAGTTGTAGCGACCCAACCCTAGAAGGCTCGGAGCCAATTTTTACTATCAATTACATTGATAAGTAATCAAATACCAAAGGACCGAGAGTTTAGTAATCTTGGTAAACCAGATACATGCAAGATTATTTTATTAAAAATTAATACACAAATTAGAAAATAATTTTTTCCTAAATAAATAAATTTTATTATAACTTTATTCAATCTACTATATCATGGTATATCTTTTGTATTACACTTCTTAGATTCCTGGGGAAAGGAAACATAACAAGGTTGAGATCAAATTCTCAGTAAGGGTAAAGTATAATGGGAGCAATAGTGAATCAATTGGAATAAATCAACATAGAAATCTAAATAACTGGACATGCATTCCAAGTATTCATCTAACTGAGAATGAATTACATAAACAACTTGGAAAGGTAGTAAATAGAAACACATTACATCCCAAAACGAGAAAAGTAAAAATAAATATATCAAGGTAAGAAACTAAAACACGTGTCATTTAATCAATGAAATTAAAATGAAATGTATCCATAGATATTTCAATGAAAAAATTTATAGAGTATTAATAACTAAAACTAAATGGGGTAAATGCTTAATTATTGGATGACATGTTTCTTAGGTACATTGAACCAGTACCATCAAGTCATTTCACAAGATAGTTTATCATATCTGGTATAAAACCATATATTATACTTGGAAATAAACTATAAGGGTTTTTCATAAACTAATTTCATCTTATGAGACTACCTATGCATCAATGGGATTTCATTAACGGGTTCTCATCCAGTAGGGATTACCTTAAATGGTTATCATTCCATATATTTAATAAATAGTATGCCTTTGAAAAGTATCTATATTGAATAAAGAATATGTATTTACCAAAATTACACAAAATAATCAAATAAAATTTAAAGTAAAAACCATATGAAAAATTTTATACGGTTTAGAAAATAATCATATACAGGGAAAATGATATGGATATTTAGGGGAAATTCAATGTCAAATGACCATAGGATATTGAATATTTCATGGAGGACAAAAAGGAATCAAGGAATTTAACTTCAATACTATACTTTTCTAAATCAATCAAAAACCATCCAGATGAAGATTAATTATTGTATCAATACAACATGCCCCATGTGGTGTAAAATAAAGGGGTTTTTTATTGATGAATTAATAAAAAATTTAAAACATTCTTGAAAAAATATATAATTTATTTTAAAACCATTTAGAAAACATTTTCTTTGAAAATCACTTTTGAAAACATTTTATTTAAAAACTAACATTTTAAAAAAGAAAATGAAGCTTCAAATAAATTATGGTGGGTAAATCTATACATGTCGTATGTGGTAAAAGAACATTACTTTTACATGATAAAAAATTTAAAAAAATTCCTTGTTTTGAAAGTGATATGAAGATTCCTTGAAAAACATTGGTAAAATAAAAAAATGGTTAAAATTTATTTACTAAATCAATTTCAAAATCGAAAAAATATTTTTAAAAACATGTTAATAAAATATGTTTTTTAGAAGAAAATGGGTTCTCTAACTTAAGTGATGAAGATGGGTTTTCTTAAAAAAACTAAAATATTTTTTACCATCAAAGAGTAGGAATATGGTACTAATACTTGAAAATGGTCTTGAATAACTATAGGAGAATAAAATTAAAGGGTTTATTGAAAAATGGTGATATAATTTTATAGAATTAAAATACCATTGAAAAGTTCATCAGTATTATTTTTTAAGAAAATAATCTTTAAACATCACAAAGTTTCTCATACTACTTTGATAATTTTTAAATTTTAAACCTCATGAATGAATAATATTAAATGAAAATTTTAAATACCAAAAAGATAAAATAATTCATGATATAATATTTAAAAATGTAAAGTAGATAAACCACATAAGATAATTAACTGGTGAACATGATGTTTATATCATGAATGTAAAAAGTGAGATGAAAATCCATTACCTTGGATATGACGTGTCTCTTGTGTCTTTATATTTCTAAATATGAAAATTATATTAATTATTTACTTTCATGAGAATATTTTTTTATGTTTATTATAAATTTTATTTCACTTATTACCATTTTGTATACAACTACTTAAACAATTATGTTTACATCAGGTGTTTTGAACAATTCGGTTTATGTGTCAAAAAAAACTTTTGTAGGTCAACTATGGTAAACATGGTTATTATATAACATGTTAATAATAATAATAATAAGGAAAAAATTATTATATTTATATATAAATTATACTTTTAATACAAATCATTAAATATTGTTATGATAAATAAACCAACATTACAATAATGGAGACGGTTGGCCGTATGTACGCATGCATAACATTCTCATTTTTCAATAATCATGATGTAAATAAGGTAAGTAACACTATATATTTATAGAATTATAATTATATCATAAATAAAATGTTATAGAATCATATTTACTTATATAAATAATTATTTTTATTTAAAAGGAATCCCATCGTGTTGAGGAGGCGGTAGTCCACATGTCTGTGATCGATGTTATCACTCTTTAGTGTGTGAAAGGGTAATAAAAACATGATATATATTATATTTAAAGAAATTTAACCATGTGATTAATATCATATATGTGTTTTTTAGGTAACATATTTTAAATTAAATCCATCCTTTATACGTTCCATGTATTGTGTGAACGAGTCACGTCGCTTTGAGGGGCGGTAGTCCACACATCCTCAAACGATGTTATCATTTTAAAAAAAATGGAAATTATAAAGATATACTTTGTAAAAGAATTAAATAATCTTAAATAAATATTAAATATCATATATAACTTATATAAAAAGAATTTCCATCATAATTACCACCATGAGAAGCGGTAAAGGAAGAACGAATAATCATCATTTTGTGAGGCTATAGTTGTCCATTCACATAAATTGTATGTTTGTTACCCATTAAATGGGAGTGTGTATAAGTGTATGTAAAACACTAAAATTAAAAACATACTAGTATATTTAGGATACTATTTGTTTTATATAATCAATGAATAAGAATATTTTCAGGGGTGGATAATGGAAATAAAACTAAATAGATTAAGGAAAGATGTTATCTCTTAATTGGGTAACTCCTTTTGTTTTGAACCAAAGGGCTTCCTTGGATGGATTTCTGGTCAAGTTTAGTCTTATAATTTTAGGTAAGGTATGTCTAGGAGATATTTTGGAAGATATTTTTTGAACCAAAGTGCCTTGAGATGTGTGAGGAAGGGGGAGATATGGTTTCCTTTTATAAGGGAGGAAAAGGCCTCACTTGGTATTTTTGAAAAGAAGTTTGGTGTACCCACGTTTTTACCAAAAATGTAATAAAAAATAAAAAAACTAAATAATGTATGTTTAATGACTAATATATGTCCGTCCAATGGTTTTGGAAATGTATATAGGTCATTTGAGCCCTTAAGTTAAAGGTTTAGTCCTTTATTGAGCTTAGTTTTTCCTTAATAATTGTAATTAATTTTAATTACTTTCCATTTTATTTTTGGTATAAAAATAAGTTGAAATAATCAGAAATTATAAATTATTTTTATCAAAAATATGGAATAATTTTTTTCAAATTCCAATCACATAGGTGGTAGTAATTAATTTAAATTTAATCCCATGGATTGGACAATAATGCGGGTTTTTAAAGTAAAAACATCCAAAAGTTTGATAGGTTTTTAGTCAATTTCAAAGTGAAATTGATTAAAATGGCCCAAATTTGATTAACTAATAAAAATATTATCTAATTAAAATTTAAAAACAATTAAAAATATAATTTAACCTTACAAATAAATTAGATGAAAACAAAGTTTTGAATTAAATTTCAGTAATTTCACTTTTCATTAAAAAATGAAATGTTTCAAAAAAAATATAACGAATTCAACCTAACCCAATTTTTATGTTTCTATTTAAAATATAAAGTTTATTTTTACATATAATATTTATAAAAGTTACAAAATTTGGATTTAAAATAGGTTCTTCATTAAAAGGTGGTAAAAGTTCCTTAATAAAAGTATAGTATTTTATACATAAAATTGGGTTTGTTCTTATCTTATGCCTATCAAATGTTTTGGATGAATATAAAAAATATTTTATTTAATATAATATATATATATATATTACAATAATTTCACACACTTATTGTAATTAATCTAATTTATTATGATAAAACATCTTTTGATCAAAAAAATAGTTTTCTATAAAAATATTCCTTTTATATTCAATTGGTTATTATATTATTTTATAATTAATTAGTAACCAATGAATTCATTTAATATTTGTGTAAACCATGTATTTAATATGTTAGTTAATATTATTCGTAACGCCTAGTTTATATCTTATTATATTAAATAATAATACAATAATAATATATTATTGTTCAGTAAAACTCGATCTTGCATGTAATGAAAGCCATCGAATAAACTCATTGTTGCATGTGATGTATCCTAAATTAGTGTCGCATGCATTGAAATCTATAAAATATATTGAATATATTTAAAATATTAAATATATTATAAAGTCTGGGGATATTATATTATATTATATTATGCACTTGGTGTTGTTTGTTATACACAATATTGAATACAATGTTCCTGTTTTAGATTTTTGGGGCGTTACGCTCTCTCTCTCTACTTATGTAAACTCACAGCTCCTATAATAGAATCTTATGATGATTAGTTATGATTTGATTCATACTTGATTGTGTATTTATTCTCATGTTTCATCAAATATATGACAACCACATTTGCATTAGACTTTTCCTCTTGGAGTGTGTAACCCCTATGAAAGATCCCTTCTTAAGACCCCTTTTGAGGCCTTATTAAAATTAAACAGATCATGTGACTTGGGAATGAGACCCTATTCAGTTTATACGAATCATTTGACTTTGACACAAGACCCCATTTTTCTTATACAGTTCACATTACTCTATTGGGTTTACCTATGAATAGAAACACCAAGTTCATAACTCCCTTTCACTAATGTTCAATCACATTTTATCCTTTACATTACATGAAACTTATTCTGTGTTCCTTATTACATGGATTATTATATAGTGTAACTCCCTTCACTTCACGTGAAACATTTATATGTGTTGAAGCACATAAACTTATTTGATTCACACAAAACCCCTTCTCCAAGATTTTCTTTGGATAAAAAATTTTAGAAAACTTATGAACTTTTTAAGGATGTGTTAATGGGTAATTATAGGATAAAAAATACCACCTAAACTTTATAAATCATGGTTAACTTTCCATTACACCTCCTCCGAAAACTCAACACCATCCATAAACACTTAGTGAAATTACCTATGGATTACATTATCTACCTCCATGGAATATCAAAAGTCGAAGAACCTTCTACCTTGGTCAATATCATTTTCTTTAAGTACATCATGTGTTTCCATCATAAAATTAAATGACACTCATGAAGTCACATGATTTCGAGTGACCATAATGAAACTTATCCATTTTAATCTAATCTTCTTTTATGCACTATTCATGACACTTTCACGTGGTCTTTTCAAAAATATGTGATTGGGAGATATTCCTTAATTCATTCAATTACATAATCCATTTATATTCACACAAATCGCTTGATATTCCTTCATTCATGCATATCATGTGATCTTACTTCATTCGTGCGGATATCAAGACATTAATTCATTAACATGGATAGTGTGATATAACATCATTTACATGTATTGAATGATATTTTTTGGTTTCTAAGTTCCAAGTTTTTTTTATCCAAAGTATCCCAAAACAAAAAAAACGTAATGCCTCCTTTTAACAAAAAATCATTATAAATAACTTTTGATATTATAAAAAACACAACCCAAAAACACCTTTAAGTAGTACTTTTGCAAATATATGCCTTTGGTTACTTGTGGTTGTAAACTATTATAAATTAGTCGGTCAATAAAAGATGGTTATAAACCAGTTGTTTGATAAAGATAACGGTTTGGGGTCTAATGAGCCTATTTTCATATAAAGGTTGGATGCCTTGGTTTTTAGTTCCTAGATTCCTCATTGACTCTATTTGTTTTTTCCTATCTTCCTTGTGTGATTTCACTAGATGTGATTCTTCCTATCTGATGTGGATCAATGCTAGTATGATCGATGGTTTAAAAAGATATGGGTTGGGTGCCTCGGGTTTGTGGTAATTGGTAACACATGAGATGGAGGGATTCATGGTGATATGAATCATGGTGTAAGGGATAGAACTAGGACTGATGAAATGGGTTGAAGCTGCATTCTCCCATTATTGTGATAAAAATGGGATGCCTGTTTTATTATGAATTTTCTTAATGAATGGATTTCTGATTTGCATGCTTATCTACATCCCTTTCCCCACTGCTTGAGGAATATTATTATGCTTCGTTTATGCATCTCATTTATGGTAGCATAGTATGAGTCCAATATTTCCTACAAATATGGTATTTTAATGAATGTAAATTTTTAGACTCATGGGGTTGGGGACTTTTTGGAATGAAATTCATGATAATCTTGAGGAATTGTGGGATAAGTTGAATTATGCCTATAGGGTTTGGGAATTGGTTGATGGTCATATTTTAGTAATGTTAAAGTAATGTTAGTTGTTAATTGAACTAATTAACATAATTTTAAATGTTTAATGTAAAAAAAATAAATTAATTTCTTCTTTAAATACAAGTGTAAATGAAGGATATCTAGTTCATAGTAGTGGAAGCCAGGTGTCCAAGTAAAAATACTTGCAGTAGAGTATAAGGCTAGTTTAATTCCCATAAAGTGGTTGTGAGTTATATATATATTATTATATCCTATATTTTATGTGATTTTATATTCTATCCCATATATTATGGTAGGGATACTGACACCTAGTGGACTCTGGGAGGGTGTTTTCCCCAACATCTAGGTTGGTGAGGAACAAATAGTCGACTACCCCTTCTTTCCCTACTCTCCTATCCTATTAGTTTTACGTGCTAATATGAAAAGTGGTTATCTTTACCATATATGTTTATAGAGGGTTGTAATGACTTGTAGTTATTTCATATACAAGAATAAATAGATATAGTATCATATGGATTATTATAGCTATGTCATGTATGGTTTTTGATGGATTGTGGTATAATGCTAAACATAAGGGTTGTTTTGGATCCTATAAACTACTTTGTTAGTATAGGGAGATGTGAAATTTGATGATAGGATGTGATTAATGTGATTCATGTTATGATATAGTTTCTCATGTTTCTTCATTAAGGCTTACTTTTGGAGAGAGATATCTCATGATGTGTGATGTTGCAGAAGAGCAGTAAACCAGTAGGGAAGTGGTAGTGGGGAACCTTCTTTTGATATTATATTGTATTATTTCTTATATAAAATACTTAGTGAGAGAGCCATGGTGAGTATGATAACATGGTATTCCTATTTAATTGATTATTTAGCTTCACTTATTGCTCATTTGGTTTTAATGTTCTTTCATTATCTTTTTCATTATATACTTCAAGGGGGATCTTGCTGAGTATACATGTTATTCTCGTACTATGTATATATATACTATTTTTCAAGAATTCAGGAACTAATTGGTAATAAAAATAGACATTATTAGCAAGTAGAGTTTATTAGGGGTTGTTGGGTATTTTTAGTCTTTGTTGAGGTTTATATTTTAGTAATTATGGTTTATGTTGTTGTTGTATAGTTTGTATTCCATTACATACATGTGTTTGGGATCTTTTTTATCATTGAAAATAGTTGTATAATGGTTTTATCTTCTCTATCTTTACTCTAGTTCTGCTAAGAGATTAATACCTCCCATATCTTTGTATAATATACTCGTTTGTGATCATCACCAACCTTTGGCCTATTAGAGGAAAGATTTGGGTGTAATTATCTTAACTCTCTCATTTCTATCCCTGTAGGGGTACCTTTGGAGGGAGGGGTCATGATAGACATAACCTCTTAAGGATGATGAGTAAAGTTAAACCAAAAAAATTGAAAGGGATATAACTCACCATAGATCATCAATACCTAATTTCCCATACTAAGGACCAAATCCTAGGAAGAGGGGTTGGAAAGGTCTCTGAAAATTGCCTCTACGTCGCCAACGAATCAAGAGAGAAAGTAGGAGAATGATAATTTTCAATGGATTTGTTTTTAAATTTATACTCAGTGGGATTTTATAAGACCAAGACACAACACTATCTGATATGTCATAATGAATAGTCTTTCCACCCAAAACTAAAATGCCTGGAAAGAGGCTATGCTTCAATGGTCAGAGGTTAACTATCCTCGAAATATCGTGCTAAAAATCTATCTTAGAATTGATAAGCATGTGGTAAGGCGATGTTGTTTCTTATACACCATGGATAAGCTCCCCCAAATCAATAAGTTCATCAAAAACATCCACTCTGAGCTCTACTTTTCAACAATAAGGATTGCATTGCAATCCTCTACAGTCATACACTAGACCTAAGCTATGACACAACCCAATGTTATGTCATAGGGGTCCTCAAAACAATAGAACCACCAAAACCCATCCTCCAAAGCCTCTACACTATAAGTCCTTGACAAAACTTCAAGGGATTTTACTAATCCACAACCTATAGCTTCATGCCGCAACCACCTCCTTTAGATGAGATTTAATCTCAACCCACCCCTCTCCTTCCTAAAGACTCCACGCAACACCTACATCACCCGAATCCACACAAAGTAATGAGGTGGAAGATTCACTAATTATATAATTGTGTGGTTACAATAATTTCTATATAATATCTATATTTTATTAACTATAAAACATATAATTAATTATTATTTTTATTTAAAAACAACTAATTATATTTTAAAATATTATTAATTATATAAGTGATTTAGTATTTTATAAAATATATAATTAATTATATAAATCTATAATTATATTCAAAAATAATAATAATTTTGTTTACATATAAAAATATTTAAAATATATATTTTTAATTACTTAAATATAAATATTAAATTTATTATCATTTGTATTCAAAAAATATATATACATTACATTATTATTTATATTTAATTTTATAGTGATACAAAATCATATTATTTTTATTCTAATAATATAAATTAAATTAAATTTAAAATAATTATATATATATATATAATATATATTAGTAATAAAAAATGTTTATGAAAATTGCTAAAATTCTACATATAAGTTCAATTCATTAATTCATTTAAAAATTGAAGTTTTATTTTGTTAATTATGAATATATTTATATATATAATCAAATTTATTCATATAAAAATGTGTGTGCACACATAAATGCACACATACACACTAAGATAAAACCCAAGAGCATTTTTTTGTGTGTGTTAGGTGAACAACAAATATATACATTTACGTGGTTATTAAACAATATACAATTCATATAATTTTATTTGTATTATAATTTCAACATAAAATAACAAACATTTAAATAAAATAAAAAATCCATTATATATATAATGAATTATATATAATTATATTTATAGTATATAAAATTTTGTAAATGGAAACTTCAAAAACTATAAAAGTTCAATTAAGTAATTAATTTAAAAGTTAAAGTTACAAATCCTTTATTCCAATCAAAGTATATAAAATACACTTTTATTTATTATATTATAAGATAAATGTCCAATATAAACTAAAACTGTAGATGATAAAATATACTTTATTCATCACATAATAAAGAATCCATAAATGTATAACTTTTATCATCACTTACTAAAATCAATGATAAAAGCTGGTGTCTTTTTTCTATGTTTCTATGTTAGTGTAGGGATAACATTGGCTCTAATATTACTACTATTTTAAAATATACAGTTAATAAATTAATAAAAATGATTTTATGTGTTTGAGTTTATAGCGACCTAAGGCTACTGCACAATTCCTATCAAAATATTAATCTTGTTTTAAATATAATAACTAATAAAAATTAAATTAGCCATTTTATTAAACATTTTTAAACAGACTTGATATTTTTTTGATACTCAATAATTCATATATCAATCTTTAATGGTTTTAAAATTATTATAGTGACTTAATTTTCTTTAAAATTAAAATTTTAATATTTACCACTTGGAAGTAGGTTTTATTATTTAATTTGATCTCCAAATTAATTTTTTATAATGTAAAATAATTATAGTGGTTATTAATTATATAAAAAATAACATTCAAAATATTTTTTTTATTTATATACTTGAAGATGTGACTCATCGAATCATCCATGGTTGAAAGGATTCTAGATGATGATATCAGGGTCAGTATGAGCTTACAACATCAAAAAATATATTTTAAATTATTGATTATTTAATTAAAGACACTATAATTATTTTTGTTAATATATAATTAATAAAAAAATTATTTTTTTGAAATAAAGAGTGTAATTTTCCAAAGGTTTCATAAAGAAAATTTCATTCTTATTTCTTTTCCATAATGAGGATACATGAATATATAATTATTTTATTATATATGTATTCAAAATAATTAATCATTCTCAAAATTAACATAAAATAAATAAGATCCATTAGTAATCGAATACTGAATAATGATATGTTTCATTTCAAAGATTCAATCTATACATGCAATATTTAATACAAAATAAAATATCCACAAGATTAATGAAGATTTCATAACCAAAATGTTTGTCACCTAAAAAATATAAATACTTTTTGTTGCCCAATTATCATTAAAACCCAATAGGTTCACTAATTTCACCACTCCCTAGCATATTGAACCACTTTCTAACCACTGCATATTGAAGATAAATCCACATCTACAACAAGTCAGAGTTAGATCCTCTTAAATATAAAGCACAACCTCACATTTCCATGTAAGAAAAATAGAAAACAATGAACACTATAATTTAACAAGGTCCAGTTCCTTTATAGATACCTACTCCTTTTCGTGGATGGTTTAGCTCCTGAACCACAGGTTCATTAACTATAATCATGAGTTAACACTAGGTTATGTGGAATATCACTACATTTTTTCAGAGTCTCACTCAACTAAATAGTTTCACATTACTGATAAAAATATTTTATTGAAATCAAAAGGAGATAGATCACTAGAAATCTTTGGTTGTGATGGGAATAATAGATTGTGATCTTTCTCCCAAAGATTTTAATAAAATTCAAGAATAGTTTCTCACTTCCTATGGATATGATGTAGAATTGCTTCTTATTCTAAAACTCCTATGACCACACTGAATTCACAAGTTCTTCTAAATTTAGAAGAAGTCTAAACATTGGCATCATTTACTCTCTCTAAATCACTCTATTTATCTCAGGATGTTTTATATACATAAATCACACACACCCTTTCTTCAAAAACCCTTGATATTAGGGAAAATTGAAATATTATAATTATAATTTAATTCCAATATACTTTTTATAGTTCATAATTTTTTATTCTTGTTAATATAATTGTTCACCATGATCCTCCTTTATTTCCTCATTTAATTAGGCACACAACCATGCACCATGATCCCATGATTATCCTTCACTTTTAATAACAACATTTCCAAAAAAAATAATACCTTTAACCTTATCATTTATTGATAAATAAACAAAATAAAATCTATAAATTTCTCCAAATATGATTAATATTTAGAGTAATTGACAAATCATAAATTTATGAATTCTATGAAAATGGATCATCTTCCTCTTACTAAATAAAATTTGAAAACTGACGCCATACACATCATGATTTAGAGAACAAATTGAACAACTAGAATATTCAATACATTGAAACTTAGTAAGAAACAATGAATAATAAGATGTAGGTATTTATTTTAACATAATAACCACACAACATCATCACAAAAATATTCAAGATTTAATATCTAGAAATTATTCATATACATCTCTAGCTTCGATCACTTGGATAGTTTTTCATATAAATATTTAGGAACTTCAACTATATATAAACAATGACCACACCTTTTTAAATCCCACGGGAACTAACATGAGTCATAATTAAAATTGTTTTTCTCAAATAATGAATATTGTCTCTCACATCATATGATTTTAAAAAAAATCAAAAGATTCAATTCTAGAAATAACTAATTTTGATAGTTTCAACATAAATGAAATATTCATATTTGATTAGTTTATCAAATACGCTTACATAACAATCACATATTTCATCCAGAACCACTACAATGATCTTAATTTATGTGGTTTGAATACTCTTACATGGATCTTCATGTATGTGAATATTATCATATATGGTAGAATTATTATATATACTTTTTATAGACATGATAAATTCTTGTACATTGGAAAACCCTCTAATGTAAATTTCTTCTATGTGGGAAATACTCTTATGTGGTCTATGTAGTTTCAAAAATTAAACTCCGACCTTTTTAAGTCACCCCCACACCTTATCGAAGAACTCAAAAACATTCTAATCACATCTCATAAAAATCTAGTGATCCTCATCAAGAATCGACAAAAAATACAAACCAAACACCAACTCAAAAATTCACTTCAATCTCCCCATATTTTATTTGTTGGAAAAATTAAAACAACTATTTCAAAAGAACTCAACTCTGAGAACCTTCGGAGAAACATGAAATCACATCCATTCCCATTAGAGAAATATCTTGCACCACACTACCAGATAAGGTAATGTTTTTTAGATAATTTTATCCATCAGTTACAATAATTTATTGTTCAAGTGACATATATGATCTATTACACAAATCACTTATCATATATCTCATACTTATCATTATGTAAAAGAGTTTTGGCATTATATATTTCCCTTTGTCAATACATTATAAAACATTAATGGGAACTAAACTAAACAATCTCAAATGTGAGAAGAAGGTTAAATAGGAAGTTTTACTCTTATTTGACCAAATATATCCCTAGTAAAAACTTTAGTGAATATATCTTCAATTTAATATTTGGTATAAATATAATCATGTTTAATACCACCATTAAAAACATTTTATATAATGAAATGTAACTGAATATCTATATGTTTGGATCTTGAATGTTGTACTATAATCTTTGTTAGATCTATAGAAATTTGATTATCATAAATTATACACAATGGAAATTGATTCTCATACTTCAAATAATTCAACTGAACTTTAATCCCCAAAACATGTGTACATGCATGGGTGCCTTTTAAATATTCAAACATAGTTTTACTCAATGTGAAAAAACAAATTCGTGTTATACCAAATGACACATACATCATTGATAGAGTGTACCTATAATACCCTAAAACTTTATGATATATTTTCTTTTTAAATAAATTTTATCTCTTATAAAACTTTTGATGCATATAATAACAGGTTTCAATGAAATGAAATAGTCTATTAAAATATAATTTTTTAAGCATGGCCAATATAACATGGTGGTTAAGTTGACAGGTATGAATTGGACTAACTAAATTAGGAAAAATTATATTTTTTATATTTATATAAAATAAATTCAATGGTTATCT
This sequence comes from Viscum album, assembly GCA_963277665.1. NCBI lineage: Eukaryota > Viridiplantae > Streptophyta > Magnoliopsida > Santalales > Viscaceae > Viscum > Viscum album. The sequence goes on from OY728135.1 coordinate 1,762,910,504, forward strand.
TCTAATTATAAATACAATAAAAACCATTTAAAATAAAAAGAAATGTTTTTTGAAAAATAATATTTTTGTAAAAGGTGATTTAATCATATTTTGGACACATAATTAAAAATTAATTTTTACTAATTTTATAAATACTATATTTTTAAAATGAAATCAATTTTTGAAATAAGAATATGTAAATTATCTTAGGGGTCAATTTTTATATTTTTTTTGAAAATTTTCATTTTTCAATGAATAGTGAAAATACTAATTTTTATTAAAAATTGCATTTTTTTTAAATAATTTACAAGACCAATTTTATTTTAATGTGTTTTTAAAAGTAAAATTAGTAAAATTATATATTTATTAATCCAAATAATTTCATTTTAATCAATTTCATATTGATTTTTTATATAAAAATATTTTAAACTTTTGAAAGTTGTTTTTGTAAAACCGTTTTTTGGTAGGTCTGTGGGTTTAATTTTAAATTACATTGTTCCACTTTATGAGTGAAATTTGTAAAAATGGGTTCCATATTTTAAATAATAATTATTTATATTATATAATAATCTAAACTTTATTTTTTTCATAATGAATAGTGAGAAAAGTAAAAAATATTTATCATGGTTAAAGAAAAGTCGGGTTTGCCGAGTGTCAAACTAAAATGATAAGGTTAAAAAATGAAAAAAAACTTTTATAATTACTATTTTACAGAAATATTTACACCTTATATCTTCTAAGGTTTAAAAATTATTCATTTTGGATCCATTTCTTATGAAAAAATACATGGGTGGAATTCTTTCTTTTCAAATATTCTAAGTGTGTCGTCTCCCCTACTTATAAAAGGTCACCCCCTATAATCTCTTTTACACACTTCAAAAACTCATTAGTTCAAAAACATAAATACCCATATCACTTACCTACTTCCCTCACCTCATCTTATAATCCTTGTTTTGTTCATAAATCTAACCAATTATGGATTTTGGTGCAAACCAAAATAAGTTGTCCTAAGAAGTTGTAATGTCCTTAAGCGATTGTTTTATTTTATTTATTCCTCCATGTACTTATAATATTATTAAAATATGATTATATAATAAACTTGGTATATTAAATATACTAAGATGTTTTTATTTTAAGTTAATGACCTACAAACACCTCCTCCTCCCTCAAATTTGAAATAAAACGGTTGATCGTGTGTACGACAAACTACCACCTCACGAACTGATATAATTCGTTTTCCATCAACACTTCTCAAAGCTAAATATAATGAAGTATTTAATGTATATATATGATATTTATAATATAATTATACTTATTTAATTATAATATCACATTTACCATCTTACTTTCCATTCCATAGAGAATATGATAACATCACTCATGTGTACAATAGATTGCTATCTCGTGAAGCGATGTAGTTCGTTTTTCACTTAGGTTTTACATTGAAGGTAATAAAGATTAATTTAATATTAATGTATGATATTAATTAAATATTAATAATTCTTTAAAATAATTATATCATATACTTTCTTAAAATTCCATCCACTAAATAAATGATAATGTCATTCGTGTGTATGATGGACTACCGCCTCGCCAGCGATGTGATCCGTTTTTATTACAACATCACATGGATGGTATGTGTAATGTTATTTAAATAAATAATATGATATTTGTGATATAATTATCATCTTATTAAGATAAAATTACACTTACCTTCTTTTTATCATGTTATTTGAAAATTGGAAATGTTAATCATGTGTACGTATAGCCTACCATCTCCATGATTGTAACATATCTCGTTTTTCATAACCCTATTTCATGATTGGTTTAAAAAGTATAATTTATGTTTAAAAATGATAATGATTTCATTTTTATCAATTTTTATATGATTAATTAATAATATATTTGACCTTAGTCAACTTAGAAAAGTGATTTTGGACATATGAGTTGTTTATTTCTTAATACATCAGATGAAAAATTAATTGGTTATGTATTTTAATATGGTGAAAATTAATATATAATGAAAAATAATAATTAAAAATTTTCTTAAGAAATTATATAATTAATATAAATTTATTATTCAGAAATATAATTAGCGCATGTGACAAATCGGGCTCAATGTAAGGTATCTTTCTCACCCACCCTTTTCTTCTGGTTATGCACATTCTCTATCTAACTCAATTTATCTCTTCTTAAAGTTATGGAATGATTTTAAATTCTATATATATGTCTATTTCATGTATACCTAACTTATTCTTCCTTCCATTGATAGGGTAATTCATACCTTTTTACAATCACTCAAATTCTTTATTTAAGGAATCTCTTTTGATTATGTTATGATACAATACTATGAAACCCATTTCATTACATGGGTAATTATTATATTTATTCATTTTCATTGATATCCTTATGTGTAACACATATATAAGTACATAAAATAAATATTATGGGTTCTCCCATTATTATATATCCCCCAAATTAATTGGGTAATGTATTATAATCATGATACATCATGTACGGTATTAGGGGGTGAACCTAATATATTAAGGGACTTTGTCCACCATGTGATGTTGTCTTATTAGTTTTCATTGACTTATGTTTATGTCATGTTTTATGTCATTTACACTTTCCCATGTTTCCATGATCTTATTATACAATTTTATTTATTTTATGATTCCAATTGATTACTCATGTACCTTCTCTTTTATTATATCATGTTTTACCTTTGAATCACATGTTGTGATTCCTTACCATGTTTATTCCCTTACTAGGATTTTTATCTCACCCCTTTCTTTATTTATTCCCAGTTTATCCCATCTACATTTAGGATATCTAATTTATTTTATGATCTCAGTATTGATAATAAAATAAGGATTTCATGTTTCAGTTTCCTATGATGTATTATGAACCCAGTCTTCTAAATACACTAGGCCTTTTATAATCCTTGTGTTTTAATTAATATAGGTTTATGTTAAAAATAATGTAATAATATGTGTAAAAAGTTTTGGTCTTTCATAGTTGGTATCAAAGAAAATGTTTATCTAACCTTTGTAAATGAGTATGAGAAAAATTTAGTGTAACCCTAGGGATATCTCCAAGGATAATTTTAAGGATAATCCTAATTATGAGAAAATATCATGGAATTTTGGTAAAGTATAGAGTGAGTGGTTTCCAAATAATATATCCCTTTTTGGATTGTAAAAATAGATGCAATTATGTCACAGATGTACCTAGGGTAATAACTCCAAAAAATAAACATCTTTATTGATTAGAGTATTACCTAGTACAAAAAAATGGGTCATACTATGCACCTGGTTTGACACTCCCGAGGGATATATTTTGGAAATTTAAAAAACAATTTATTAACCACTATAAAGGGAAAAAAATTCCCATAATATTTTATATTAATAATTAGACCATGGAAAATTTAGGCTGAAACCGAAAAATTCATAATTTAGAGAATATATGTTTCTTATGAGTAATCCATTAAATTTTTATAGTTTCCCATTTATGTTCTTAATAATTAAAAAATAATCATCCCTAATTATCTTTCTATTTCAGTTAATTGGTTGTAAATAGGAGAAACCTGGTCAAAAACCATTGTGAGGGGAAATTTAATGACTACCCAAATTATATGACCAACATAATGGAAGTAGGAGTTAGGAACTTCGGGATAATACATTCTAAGCCAACTCAAGTATTTAATAAATACATTAATTTGTATTAATTCCAAAATCCACCCCCCATAAAAGAGAAAGTTTCAATTAAAAATTTTATATCACAAATCCCTCCAATATAAAGTAGATAATATGATCCTTTAATTGAAGAGAAATGGATCAACTACCTTGAAAAGATCTGGTCTATCCTCTAATGCTCTGAATAAGATAATGTTTCTCGAGTTGTTTATCATATAGAGGGAGAAACCAATAAATAGTGGACATTGATCAAAAATATAAAGCCTGATAAAGATATTAAAGAGATGGAGTGGAAGGTATTCTGAGAAAATAATTTACAAATACTTTCCTCACACTCTCTAACATAAAATGGAGATATATTTCCTTATCCTTAAGAAAAAGGATAAAAAATCCTATTGAGGTGTACAAAGAAAAATTCACAAGACTTTCATTATATGCCTCTAACTTTTTTATTTACCCCTGAAAGTAAAGTTTAAAGCTTCTTTGGTGGGATAAAGACAAGTCTAGGAAAATATTTGGAAATTAAAGGATTCATAAACTATGAGTAAATTGTTTGATGTGCCCTAAAATTTGAGATGTAGATAATAAAATCTCAATTCTCTTATGGGGATAGAAATCATAAATTGGATGTTAACTTTGATGGTAGGATGGATAAATATAACATTGTAAAGAATGAACAACATCCCATTTGTCAATAGTTTGTAAAGAAGTATCCTAGAAATTATCTAAAGGGGTCTAGTAAGTGGTTTAGTTTTATGAAGGAAGGTCACCTAGTTATTTATTTCTAATGGTAGAAACACAATAATGAAATTCAAGAAAGTAATGCTCTAACCAACCCTTAGCATGTTATCCAGTGTCACAACTATAAGGACCATAGACACTATGAGAACCAATGAACTAATATAAGGGTTTTTGATGAAGACCGACTAAAAAAACCACCAAGGCTCAGAGAGAAAGGGTGAGCTTATGCCATCAAAATTGTGCTGGTGTATCCCGAAAATAAAGTGGTGAAAGGTTTAATAGTTATTTATTCAATAATAGGGAATATACTTTTTTATTCTTCTTCTACGCATTCTTTCATATCATGAAACTTTATTAGAACTATTCAAGAAGCACCTCAAAACATGGAAGTTGAGTTATTAAAGAATATGGAAAATGGGTCAATTATTTCATCCAAGACATATAGCTCATCCCCTATCCATATTTGATGGTTGAACTTCCAAAAAAACCTTGTAATACTTCCTTTAGCATAATAGGATGCAGTTTTGGGCATGGATTGGATTTCCTTATATATATCAAAAATAAAACACTAAGAAAAGGAAATTATCCTTCGAATCATGAATCACCCACTGATTCTATACAAGTAAAAGTATGAGAATGAGTCTCTTTTGATATCATCATCTAACGTTTGGATATTTTTTCTGTCTGAGAAAGTGTATCTTCCCCAAATGATTGATACTAAGGAAAGGGTTATGCTTTAAGACACGCCATATCTAAGGTATTATACCAATGTATTTCTAAAAGTGTTTTGTAGTGTTCCTCCTATATGATTACTTTAATTTCAATTGAGATTATACTTGAATCCTTTCCAATATTTAAGACTCCATATATAATGGCCATTGTTGAACTTGAGGAGCTAAAGAAGCAACTACATGAGAATCTAGATAAAGGGTTTATATGACCAAGTGATTCATTATGGGGTCCACCAGTCCTCTTAATAAAGAATAAGTATGGGTCAATATGTATCTTCATTGATTATCATGTTCTCAATAAAATCATGATAAAGAACAAGTATCTCTTACCAAGGGTAGATAAATTTTTTAAACAACTATGTAGGTATTGGTATTTCTCTAAGGTGGACCTTCGGTCTGGATATCACCAACTAATGGTGAAGAATGAATGTATTCCCAAAACTACCTTTTGAATAATTTATGGACACTATGACTTCATAGTGATTCCTTTCAGACTAATTAAAGAACTAGAAATATTTATGAACTTAATGAATATATTCTTTATGTATTACCTTTAAAAAAATTCAATAGTATTTATAGATGATATTTTAATATACTCCAGGATAAAGGAGGAACATGAGGAGGATTTGAATACTTTTATAAAGTCATTGAGAAAAGATAATATATATTAAAAGTATATTAAATGTGAGTAATGGATGAAGGAAGTATCATTATTGGGGAATATTATCACCCACAAAGAAATATATGTGGACCCTTCTAAGACAAAGGTAGTTGAGGACTGACCTAGACTAGAATTTGTAATAGAGATCCATAGTTTCCTTAGACTACATAGGTATTACCTACGATTTTTTAAAATAATTGTGATTCTAAACCCCACTAACCAAGCTAAAACATAAGGTATTAAAGTTTTTCTAGATCAGTGAATGAAAATATAGGTTTAAAGAGTTGAAAAAGAGTCTTATCACTGCACCAGTACTCATGCTCCCCTCATGTGGGGAACTTTTCATGGTATATATTGATTCTTTAAAGAATGGTTTGGGTTTTGTAATAATATAGTATGATAAAGTGATATCTTATACCTCAAGGTAATTGAATGTTCATGATAAGAACTATCCAACACATGATTGGGAGTTGGCTATAGTGATCTTTTCATTAAATATATGGATACAATATCTCTATGGGGAGAAGTTTTAAATTTATATGAATCACAAGAGCCTTGTATATATATTCACATAGAAGGATCTTAACATTGAATAGTGAAGATGGTTATAGCTGATCAAGAACTATGACTTCTCAATCCATTACCATACTAGGAAAGAAAACAAAGTGGCAGATGATCTAAGTAGAAAGGATCCCACAATTTTATCAATTCCGATAATTTAGAAGCATCCAATATAATTATATTTTCAAAGGATTGATATGGGAATATTAAAAGGATATTCATACTAAATTTGTCAAATAACTACTCAGAAATCCATTCTTTATAGGATCAAGGAGTCCTAGAAAGATGATAATGTTTTTCAAAAAAAGAGTTAATATTCTGAAGTTCAACCTTGCTAAAGACGGGGTTATAAGGTTTAGAATTAGTACATGTGTCCCTTTAAAAATAGAGATAAATGGGGCTATTGAGGATGATTCAAATAGCTCATCCTTCTCTATTCATCCAAGAATCACTAAGATTTATAGAGATATGAGGAAAAAAACTTGATGGGATAACATAAAGAGGGAGATTGCATAATTTGAAACCATGACATGTGTCCCATAAAAAATAGATCTAAAGAGGAATATTATGGATGATGTGTATTGGTCATCATTCTCTATTCATCTAGGAATCAATAATATGTATAGATATATGAGTAAAAAAATATAATGGGATAACATGAAGAGAGATATTTCAGAACTTATGTCTTGATGCTTGTTATGCTAACAAGTCAAGGATGAATAAAACAATTATAAGGGTATGATGTATCTGTTTCCCATACAAGTATGAAAATAGGAAAACATAATTATGGATTTAATTGTAGGAATCCCCAGGAAACCTAAGGGAAATAATTCTATCTGGGTGGTAGTCAATTGCCTTAAAAATTCATCACATTTCATTACTATTAAGGAATATTTCACTCATTGTCAACTTGTTAAGATATACATAAGGGAATTAGTATGATTTTATGTAGTGACACTCATTATTATATCTGATCAAGGGAAAAAGTTTTCCTTAAGGTTTTGTATCAGCCTTCAGTAAGTACTGGATAAATAAATTAGTTCTATTCTAATTTTCATCCTCAAATGGATGGTTAGTCTAAACGAACTATACCAACCCTGGAGGATATGTAGAGGTATTTTTTCATTTATTTTCAATGATGTTGGAATCAACACCATCCCCTAGTAGAGTTATCATATAAAAATGGTTTCTATTCTAGCATTCAAATGGCACCTTATGAGGCTCTTTATGGGAAGCGATGTCAGACTCTGACATGATGAGATGAAGTTAGAGAGAAAAAGATGATAGAACTTTATATTTTTAAATATATGACATAGAAGGTCCAAACCATTCAGTATCACATGAAATACATGCAAAGTTGACATAAAATCAATCCAGACAATCATTTAAGAGAACAGGAGTTTGAGGTCGAAGATAATGTGTTCCTCCATATTTCACCATAGAAGAAAATCAAGATGTTTGGGAAGAAGGGGAGGATTAGTCCTAGATACATTGACCCCTTAGAGATTCTTTATCATATTGGATTGGTGGCATATAGACTAGAAATTCCACCTAAACTATCTTAATTAAATGGTGTGTTTCTTGTCTCTCACTTGAGGAATTACATACCAGACCCCGCACATGTACTAAATCTATAGTTGGGATCGTTGGAGAGAGATTATTCATAAGAGGATCATCCAGTGAATAATATAGATCATAAAGATAAAGTTATATGAAATAATAAAACTCACCTCGTCAAATTTAAATTGTCAAACCACAATTTTGAGGAAGAAACTTGGGAGCTAGAAGAAGTGATGTAACACAAGTACCCTCACCAATTTACACCTTAGTGTGTTATATAAAATTTCTACGGTGAAATTATTTAATGGGGAAACAATGTAACACCCTAATACTTTATAATATATTTTATTTTTGAATAATTCTATCTCTCTGATATCTTACAATGCACACAACATCATGTTTCAAAGAATTTTGATACGCTATTAAAATATTATTATTTAATCTTTGACAGTATAACCTAGTCATTAAGTTAGTGAGTATGAATAGTTATAACTATATTATGAAAACTTATATGTCTAACACATTTCAATTGTTATATACTAATTATAAATAAAATAATAATCATTTTAAGTAAAAAAATAAATGTTTTCTGAAAATAGTATTTTCCTAAAAGTGTATTTAGTCACACATTGAACACATAATTTAAAAAAAATTAATTATTTTAGAAAATTTATTTTAAAAAAGAAACATAATTTTTTAAATATGCATATCAAAATTATATTAGGGTTAATTTTTGGGATTTTTTTGAAAAGTGTCATTTTTTGAAAAGTGTCATGTTTTGATGAACAGTGAAAAATAATTATTCTTATTAAAAACTACCTTTTAATTTAAATAATATATAAAAAATATATTTTAATGTGTTATTAAAATTAAATTTAGTAAAATTATATATTTATTAATTAAAATATGGTTATTGTAATCAATATTATATTTTATTTAGGGGTAAATGTTTTTTAAATTTTTTAAAATATTTTCTTTTGGAAAACTATTTTTTCAACATGCGTTTGGATTTGATTTTAAATTAAATTTTACCACTTATGTGAGTTGAATTTTTAAAAATGGATATTTTATTTGGAATAATAATTATTTAAAATATCTAGTAAGTTCAACATAATTTTTTACCATAATGAATAGTGAAAAAATTAAAAATTATTTACCGCAGTTAAGGTAAAAACAAGTTTACGAGGGGGTTAAACAAAAAAGATAATGGTTAAAAATGAACTAAAGCATGACTAATTATTATTTATATAAATAATTATACCTTATATCTTATAATTTAATTAAATGGTTCATTTTGGATCCTTTTTTCATGATGAAAACATGGGTAGAATTCTTTCTTTTAAAAAATTATAAGTGTGTCCTCTTCCCCTCCTATAAATGGCTACCCCTCTCCTATCATTTCCACAATTCAAAATACCATTTTTTTCCCAATAACATCAAATATAACTTACCTAAATACCTTAACACATCCTATAATCCTTTTTTCAGTTATAAATCCAACCTAGGAAGGATTTTGGTGAAAACCAAAACAAGTTATCTGAAGAAGAGGCAACGTCCATAAACAATCATTTTATTTTATTTCTTCCAAAACCTACTTAAAATATTATTAAACAAATATTATTTAATAACCTTATTATCTTCCATATATTGAGTTTTTTATGTGAATTTAATGATCTAAAACCATCTCCTCCTCCCTTAAATGGGAAATGAAATAGGTGATCGTGTGTAAGGCCGACTACTGTCTTGCGAACCAACATAATTTATTTTCCATAACCAATTCTCACGAATGAATATAATGAATTATATAATGTTTTTATATGATAATTATTATATAATTACACTTATTTAATTGTAATATTTCATATAACTTCTTACTTTCCATTCCGTAGAGAATACGATAATGTCGCTCATGTGTAGAGTAGACTACCAGCTCTCAAAGCGATGTTATTTGTTTATCACTTATGATTTACATGGAAGGAAATAAGGATTAATTTTAATGTTTATATATGAAATTAATTACATATTAATAATTATGTAAATTTAATATTTCATATAATTTATTACCTTAACATCCATTGAATAAATGATAACGTTTTTTGTGTGTGCGACAGACTAAAATCTCATGAAGCGATGTGATTTGTTTTTATTATCTCATCACATGGATGGTATGTGTTAGGGTATTTAAAGAAAGAATATAATATTTATTATATAATAAAAATATTTTAAGGAAAAAATAATGTTTACCTTCTTTACATCATGATCTTTGAAGAAGGAAACGTTACTCATGCGTATATACGACCTACCATAACCATGATTGTAACACAGTTCATTTTTCATAACCAAATTTCATGGTTCTTTTAAAAAGTATAATTTGTGTATAAAAATTATAATTATTTAATTTTTACTATTTTTAATATTATTAATTAATAATCTATTTCACCTAATTCAACTTACCAAAGTGATTTTTGACATATGAGTCCTTTATCGTTAAAATGTATGACATAAAATTAATTGGTTATGTAATTGAATATAGTAAAAATTAAAATAAAAGAAATAATAAACTTGGAAAAGGTTATTAAGAAAGTAAATAGTTAAATTAATTTTTTTTATTTAGGAATATAAATAATGCACGTGACAAATTGGGCTCAAGGTAAGAGATCCTTCTAAGCCACACTTCTCTTCATTTTATGACCATTCTATCTCAACTTCACTTTATCTAAATTTAAAGTTGTGGAATGATTTTAAATTATGTATATATATCTATAAAATTTATACCTAGATTATTCTACCTTCATTTTATGGGGTAATACATGTCTCATCAACATCTATCAAATGATTTCTTTAAATAATATCTTTTGATTATGTAAATATACAAGATTATACAACCCATTTATTTACATGGGTAATTTTTATGTTTATGCATATATCCTTATATGAAACACATATGAATGTACATGAAAAAAATGTGATGTTTGGGCCCAAAATTATATATCCCTCTAATACATTGGGTAACATTTTAGTCTCATGAGACATCATGAATGGGATTAAGGATTGAACAAAATCCATTACGGGACTTTACCCACCATGTGATGTTGTCTAGGAAGTTAGCCTTAACTCATGTTTATGTAATTATTTAGGTATTTTCCACTTTAAAATGTTTCCATGATCTTATTATACAATTTTTATTATGTTATTATTCCAATTGATTACTCATGTAACTTATTTTTTTATATCATGTTATAACATTTACACACATATCACACTACATCAAAATAGGCAATTCACAGTGGTTTTTTAGTGGCGGTTTTTTAAATGGACACAGAATTTTTTTCAAAATAATTTTCTCAATGTTTCGTAAAAACCTCCTCTAAAACTTTTATATTTTTTTAAACATGACACTTCTCCCCCCCAACACCCCCTCACCCCCCTCAAACCTGACACCCCCACCCCTAAGCCCCCCGAGCTTTAACCCCTTGTTGTCATTCCGATCTCGAGCTACTGATACCCCTTTCCCCTACCGACACTAGATCCTGATCCCAAACCCCTAAAAATTGATTCCCCTATCGAAACCCCCTTCTTGATCCTAAGTTGCTGACACCCCCTCACCCACACCCCCGAACACCCCAATCCTAATACTTAGCCACTAATCTCTCTCTCCTCTGAATTTTTATTGTCATTGATCCCCCTGGTTACCACCCTACTGTTGGTCCCCCACCTCCACTTGTTATTTCCAGATCCTTCTTCCTCATTGGTTTTAAATCATCAAAGTTTTATTGTACTCGTCTTCATGTATGTGTTTTTATGTAGATTTTTATTCTTTTTATTCATTTACTGATAGAATTCTAATATATTCCATTTGATATTAGTTAATCTTAATTTATCAATTTTTTAAAAAAATGACACATTTTTATAAAAATTGTGTTTTTCGTAGATGCATTAATATAGTGATTTATTCCTTTTTTTAAATGATATTGGTTTTTTTCACTAATCTTGGTGAATTTCATTATCAAAATATAACGTTTATTTTTAAGAAAATTATGGTTATTCACTAATGGTAATTCAACATGATTTAATGTGGGTGTTACCTTTAAATGTGTTTTGGAATGATTTAAAGAAAAACATTCAATTATTTGTTTGGAATGGTTTATCGTGTGGTATTTAAAAAAATTAAAGTTATTTCATATTGTTTTCATATTATTTACTCAAAGGCCCTTTTAACACTTTAAAATTATTTTTAAAGGAAACAAGTATTATTGGGATTTATAAAATTAATGGTTGAATAAAATGTTTTATTTTGCTGATAAATGGATTTTTTACCAACATGGTTTTCCATAAAGGGCAATTTTGAAATCTATAAAATAAATTATCTTATTTGATAAATTCTTAATGAATCCTTTACTTATGATTTTACTTGGAGGATGTTTATTGGTGAAAAATATAATGGTTGTTAAAATATGGGTTTTGGTCATTGAGGGATCTTGGGGTGGGGAGATATGGGAACTTTGTATCCATTTGAATGTTGATTGTTTATGTTTATTCAATGGAGGATCATTGTTGGGATCCATATTTCTTGAAATATTCCTCACCACTTCGATTGGTCAAGGGGAATATGTGGTAGAATGATAATAAAGTATAGATTTATTCTAGTATTTTACAGACTCACACCCCAACTATAATCTACCAAAAAAATTGAATTTATGCTAGGGACATGAAATAAAGAATCATGTATGCTCTGAGTCGGTAAGCTTATGTATATAGTTGACAAAAAATTTGAATTTAGATACTCATTGTTATATTTTTCTTATCTTCGATGGTATCACTAATATACCTAGGACTATCTAATGATATATGACCTCAACACATGGATTTTGTAGTTTTCTGTATCTCTGATCACTTGATAGTTACTCAACTCTAAAATTTCCACATTTTAACTCCTTTATAATATTTGTTTGATTTTTATGAGGTATATGTTTTACCAATTTATCTTCCTTGATATGATTTATTCCTCATAGGTATATGGTACATGGTCATAGCTTCAATATCAATTATTGACATTAGATTAGGATACTTTTTTAATAATTTCTTAAAAGAATATTTTTATTAAAAATGGATTTAAACCTGTGTTTTTTCCCTTGGGTTTCTTAATGGTTTTTAAATGAAAAATGTAACTCTTTTACATGACATTTTCCTCACAACTAGACTTTATGAATTTAAATTATCCTTTTTAAAATGCTTCATTATTTTCTATATGTATTTAGAGTATAACATGGTACTATGTATAGTTTTGGAATATGGTCACATAGTACTATGTATAGTTTTGGAAAAGGAATACTCAATCATCCTAAAAATATAATATCATTAAATAAACATTAGACATTATATCCCATTTTTTGTGTATTTTTAGGTGAATTTGTTTGATCACCTTGATAAATTATTGATAATTTTTTTTAACATGATTTTCTCTCAAATAGTTCCAATATTTCGTTTCCTCTGGGAGATGTTAATTAATGATATTTAGAAAAATTATCGATTTATGCATGAATTTCTATAAGGTATTCATATATATATTTTAATTTAATAATTGAACCTACATTAATGATCATAGACTAGTTATATTGATAGACGTGATTTTTTTAGCATAGAATATAATCAAAGAATAATTTACTAAGTATTAAGTTATTAAATTATAATAAATTTATCATTTAATAATAAAAAATTAGTAGAATAACTTCTAGTTACATTTATAGGGAATTTAATGATGACTAACACAAAGTAAGTTGTTAAACTAAAAAATTTAAGTGATTTATTCACGAGATCCTCCCCCAGTAGCAATGCAAGTGAATCATTATGAGACATCCCCTCTAGTAATTTTATGAATCTTCTTATATGACTCTTATTATAACTACTTGGGTTGTGTTTTTTCACTTCTATTTATCTTCATTCCTATTTAGTAATAGTTATGTGTTTATTTTTTTGTAATAATTTGTAGGAATATTTTGATATGTATGGAAAAAAGTTGGATTACACTATGGAGGAACACACCTCTGTATACTATAGTTTTGTAGGATTTTTTAGATTTTTCAATTTCTAATCGATCTGTTGATGGAAGAATAAGATGTCTATATCCTAAATGTAAATTTAGAAGATGGTTGAAGAGATATGAAGTTTATGAACACTTGATTTTGAAGAAATACCCTGCTCAATATTTATTTTGGATTTGGAATGGAGAATCAAAAATTACAGAAACTTTGAGCCCTGAAGTCAATCAATATAATGAGATCCTAGCTTCATTGAAAATGGAAAATGAAATGAAAAACCTTATTAACAATGCATTCGGCATTATAGGACAACAACATCAATATAAAAACATATCATAACAACTGGTTAAGGGTGCTACAAATAGAAACTTGATGGATGATGTTTTTTAGACTATAGGACAACCAGATCAAGATTATAACATGTCATTAGATCCTCCTTGATTCTGTGGAGACTAATGTAAGAGAAAATTTCATTGAGTATATAGATGTGTTTCATGGTTTAGTTGAAAATGGAAATCAAGAGTTTTATAGTGGATGTTTGAAATATTCAAAACATTATTTTCTATTTAAGTTGTACCATATTAAATGCCTATGTGTAATTAAAAAGTATTAGGATGTCCATGATATTAGAATTTTTGTGTGATTCATTTCCTAATGCAAAGATCCCTTAGTATTTTTATGATATGAAAAAACTTGTTAACAAGCTTGGTCTGAATGATACATAAATACCTATGTGTCCCAATAATTTTATGCTTTATTTTGAAGGGGATTCCAGAAGACATGATTTAAAAAAATCTTCTTCTAGATGGCAGTAAATAAGTTATATTGAAAGTTTAAATCAATATAATACTATTAATTATAAGATAATAAATACACCTAAAAAGGATTTTCATCATATTACTTTAAAGAATCGATTGTAAATATTATTCATGTCATAAAAACCACCTAACACATGAAGTTTCATTTTGTAGATAATAAAAATTATAGGTTAATGAGATATCTAGTAGATTAAAAATCTTGGAAGACATTTGATTTATTACATCCATATTCCTCATATAATCTTATGAATGTTCTATTAAGATTGGTTTCTAATAGATTCAACCCATTTAGGACTTTGACCACCAGTTGTAGAATTAGGCCAGTTGTTTTGATCCCTTATAATATACCTCTGTGGATGTGTATTCAACAAAAGACTCTTATCATTTTAATGATTATTATTAGAAAAAATACTTGTAAATGATATTGATGTATACTTTCAACCTTTAATTGAATAATTACAGAAGTTATAGATAAACACTATTGAGCCATATGATGAATCTTCTAGAACTATGTTCACAATGAAAGATGCTCTAATGTGGACCATTAGTGACTTCCCTGGACTTGGGAATTTAGCTGGTTGGAACACTTACAAGGGTTTGGATTGTCTTATTTTTAGCTTTGATTTTGATCTCGAATGAATACCTCATAGTATAAAAATGGTTCTTCTTTTGTCATCGAATATTTCTTGATGCATCTCATAGATTTTGGTTTCATAAGTTAAAATTCAATGGTTCTATTGATTGTAGACCACCTATGAACTTATTGATAGGTTATGAAAATTTTGATCAACTTGGAAATGTTGAAACAGAATTCGGGAAGGTGTATCATTTGAATAATAATGGAAAATGAGTTCTAAGTGCATCGTTAAGTGAAATCAGAATATAGCAATGGAAGAAAAAAGGTATATTCTTCAAACTTATGTATTTGGAATTTAATTTGTTTCATCATAATCTTGATTTAATGCATATTGAGAATAATTTTTGTGACAATTTTATTTTCACATTTCTTAATGGACATGTAAAATTTACGGATTATATCAATAATCAGAAATACTTACAAGCAAAGAACATAAAGTGTGATCTCTAGCCAGATGAGAATGAAAAGTATGATCTGACAATTTTTACAATGAAAAATAGGGATAAATATACATTCCTTCAAATTTTAAAACACGTCAAGGTATATGATGGGTATTAAAGTAACATCTCATGGTGTGTTGACTTAAATCATTATAGGTTAAATGGGTTGAAAAGTCATGATTCGCAAATTATGTTACAACAGTTTCTACCATTGGCATTGCATACATTATTTCCTGAAAAGGTTACTATTGTTATACTTGGATTTTTCACATTCTTCAGACAACTATATGAGAAAACAGTATAACCATATAACCATTTGAGCTTGAAAAACATCAAGAGATATTTTTATCTACACTTTTTGATGTGGAGATGATCTTTCCACCATCATTTCTTACAATCATGATGCATTTAACTATTCATTTGGTTGAGGAAGCTAAATTAGGAAGCCTTGTACATTATCGATGGATGTATCCAATTGAGAGGTACTTTATTTATATGTTTAACATTTAATTAAACAATTCTTGGATCTTTATTTAATACATAATTATATTTTTTTATTTAATTTCACAGATATCTAAGGCATTTTAAATCATACATAAAAAATAAAGCTCATCCTGAAGGCTCTATTTCTAAAGTCTATTTAATAGAGGAGTGTCTTGCCTTTTGTTATAGATACTTTTATGGTATTTAGAGAAGATTTAATCACATTTTTTGTGTTTACAACACATCAACTCAATCTCAACTACATGGAAAATCAAAAATCTTCCCTATTATAGGTCGATCAGTTAAGAGGAGATTAAATGTTTCACTGAAAGAAATGGAATTATCACAGACACATAGATATGGGCTACTGAATACTAAAATTTAACGTAAATTTTTTGAATAGTAGAGGATACAAACAAAGAGACAAATGAGAGACTGAACATGAAATGATAAAGATATAATAAAAGTTATTAATAAAGAGCTTGTATAATAGTTTTCACGATGTGTAATAAATATTGCAATGAATAAATATATTAGGTTGAAAAGTATATTTTTTAGATCTAATAATGTATATTACTATTTTTAGATCATGAATACTAATAATTGAGATAATTTTTCAAAATATTTGAAGTTTCTTTCAAAGTATACTCTAAAATTTTCTAGAAAGTTTGACGCTTACAATGTGAATGGATTTAAATTTTATAAAGTCGATCGAGAAGAGGGTTTGAAAACACATAATAGTGGTATATTTACATTTGATGAAGTGGGATACTATAGAAAGTTTACTAATATTGTCAAATTGAACTACAATGGGAAATTTTCAGTTGTTTTATTCAAATGTAATTGGGTCGATTTTATTAGGGGTGTTAAAAGAGATTCCATGTAATTTACTTATGTGAACTTCTCTCGCTTTATGGATGTTAGTGACCATGAATTACATGATCTGCATATATTATAATTGCAAGAGAAAATTTTATATTATGTGGAAGATTTTAAGGATTAAGGGTGGAGTGTATTTTCTCATGTAAATCAAAGAGACTTGTATGATTTGGGTGATGAAGTGGAAGATTTGATCTCTAACATTGAACCTCATCAATAGTAATAAGTTAACTTATTTTCCACCATGATATTTAAAATATTAGTCTTGAAAGGGTGGATGAAGTATATGAAGTAAATATGGAGCAGGAAAAAACATGATTGAAGGATAAAATGACTATAAGTGTGGTTATCCATTCATTTATCAACCACTTATATCATTTATGTAGTTATTCATTATCATAGTTATGCACATTTTGTTTGTCAATAATGTTTGTATGTTATCATTTATATTATTTTTTCTACATTAATTTTTTGAAATATATGTTTTGAAGTTAATTTTATTTGATTAAATGATAGGAATTCCAAGAAGGAATCATTATATTGATACCAGTCGACCCTCAATAGTGAGGTAGCAGACCAGTCCTGGTTCTTCGTGAGGATATTGTAGGGAAACTCTTATAGGTAAAAATTTTAATATGAATAAATTTATTACATTTTTTTATACTACTAACTATTTTTTCAAAAAATATGGAAACAATGCTACTATGGAGAAAAATATGAAAATTTTAGATGTCTGGAATCTAAATGGACTAAAGATAGTTGTCCCATTTAACTGTTATGGGGTCCCTACGAATGATGTCATGGGATTATTTGGCCATATTATAGGCTAGATAGAGGTGGGGTTGGTTACCCTTCCTATTATGTATGATTATTGGAGATATATGCCTTAATAATGGAAAAATGAAGTTTTTGATTCACAGATAGAGGTAATTTTAAAACATTATGGTGTAATTGAATGTCATTATGTTATTAAATGATAATATTTAAAAAAAATCTCTTTATACATAAGTTTTTTCACTTTCTTATTGATGATTCCATAGAATGAAAGTATACATTGAAAGAATCTGTTGATTTATATCAGAAGATGACCGGATCTTACCCTAGTGATATTGCATCGATGATTGGTGGTGAGCAGGTAAATCACAAAAATTTAAAAACATTTACTTTACAAACTTTTATTGGTTTTAAGTCTAAATATAAATATACAACAATATTTAATTTTCAATACAATTGTCTTATAGGTGCTGGTTGTAGGAACTAGAGATGGAGATGAATATAGAGAGGGTCACGAACAGAGTTCATCTGGTTGTGATTAGTGGTATTTTTTATGTATTGGAATAATATGGAATGAGAGGGTTTTTTGATGTATTATTTATGAAATAGACCTGAAACCATTTATGGTTTGATGTAAACTAATATACCTGTTTTTTCATTCCATATATGTTATATATTTGTGATTTTTTGTGATTATGACAGAGATTTTGTGTTCTACTGATAGGTTATACACTTGGTTTGCATTTTATTTTTTTAGGGTAGTTTTGGGGCTGTAGAATGTACTACTATAAATTATTTTGTAAATCCCCATTAGGAAATTGTTTAAACCACCAGTACATATGGAATATTTTTATTCGCAGTGGTTAAAACCACCATTATAAGATTTTTTTTTCAGCGGTTAAAACCACCGCTAATTATGATGCACTATTATTTAGAGTCACTTTCAATCATTTTAGTAGCAGTTTTATGGGGGGAGTTGGGATTTAACATTGGTTTAAAATCACTGCTACTCTGTGATTTTCTTATAGTGTCATGATTCGTTATCCTATTTATCCCCTTACTGGTATTTTTAGCTTACCCCTTTATTTGTGTATTCCATTGGTTATCTCATGTATATTTAGGATCTTGAATGGATTTTAGGGGCTCACTATAGAGAATAAAAGCAGGATTCCATGTTTTAGTTTCCTATGATGTATTGTTAACCTAGTCATCCATAGACACTATGACTTTATGATCATTGTATTGTAATTAATGAAATTTCATATTAAAATCATGTAATAATATGTGTAGAAAGGTTTGGCTCACTATAGTACCACCTAAAGTAGATCATATATCTATAAAATCACCATCCCAATATATATAAGTGTTGATAAGAAAGCACAAATTTTCATTTCATTTCTAAAATAGCCAATATTTTTTTACAAATCATTCTTAATATTATGTGTGTCGTGATTTAAGTTCTCTGACATAATTAATGTTATAATAATGATTCAAAAGTAAAAAATCAGGGTTAGTCGGCCATAAAAATCGGACGTCAAAAGTATTTTAATAGTTTTTTTCAACTACTTTTGGCAATCACGGTGACATTATAGTAGGTTGAATTGAAATAATTGTGTTTGTGAAATCAATTAGCTACTGTAATATTTTAAAAACCCGAGAATGATTTATGTTTAAAACATATAATGATTATTTTTGGTAAAGTGGTCATGAATATATACTTTTTATTAAAATATATATATAGATATATATATATATATATTATAAATAATTCATCATTCTCATACTTAACAAAAAAGGAAATAAAATCCATCAGTATTAAAATAATAAATAATGAAATGTTGCAATTCAAAGATTCATTACATACCCATATATAAAATATTTAATATAAAATAAAATATCCACATAATTAATAAAAATTTCATACCAAAAAACATTTTCAGCTAAGAAAAACCAATATTGTTTATTTCACAAATATCATCATAACCCAACAAGATCACTGAGTTCACTACATTCTATCATGTTAGGCCACTTGCTAACTATGGTAATTGTGGGTTCTATAGACCAAATTGAATAGTAATTTTCGGTTACCAAATAATGTATATAGTGAGTTATTCATGATGTACACATAACATAATAGTGTTGATATTTTTTCATACACTATTTATATGGTAATTTCCTTATATTACTTATCATATTAAAAGGTTATATCATTTCTCAGTCTATAATGAGAACCTCTCAATACTAAGTCATTAATCTTAAACATACATCCTATAGTCAAGATACATAATACCATCTAGATATAGATAATTTTGGACTATCAAATGTTGGGGGATCATTGGAATTGAGGCTTCTCATGAAGTTCTTACTAGGTGATCTCAAGTAGATGATATCAGGAGGACTGATCTGCTAATAAGAACACCACATTTTTAGATTTCATTAGTAGCTTATATCTAGAAACACATGTAATGGTATCTATACATAATATTATTATAATTTAATACTATTTGATCAAACACATTGATGCAAGTTAGAAACTATGGTATTGAATTCATAGTAAGGTAGCTTATGTTGGGTGTGCCATTAGTAGTATGGCATTGATTGAATAATCATGATATAATTTTTTTCTACTAAAACTGAGTGATACATCGAGACTGGTTGACCAAGATGGTTGAAACTTCATTAAATCCATGTCCATTGTAGAAGAAGGTAAGTCTATCCGGTTAGATCAGTGAACAATAAAGCATGAAAGCATGATGACATGTGTTCATACTTCCTTATGAGATATCATGAGATAAAGAGATTATATTACATGGAATGAGTTCATAAGAAAAGTTTTTACTTCAATAATTATACCTTATCTCTTTAGGGGCCCTGAAGGGTTGTTATAATTTTATCCTAGTCTGTGAATAGTATTTTTTTACTATCATGATATAGTCCTATAGGATCGAAAACTAAGTGTATTCAAAATCACTGAATATTATGATGAATAAGAGTATAGAATATAGTGGGTCCCACTATAGGGTGTGAGTGTTTTCTAACAATATATGATCACCAAGTAATAAATAAATTCATATTTTTCAAGTTTAGAATAATTAGAGTTGAATTTATTTATTTAATGTATTTACAGGTATTTAAGTGAATATATGAGAAAGTATTTAAGGAATTAATGTTATTTAATACTCAAGGATTATTTTAAGGTTTTTGTGAATGGTGATTTTATTTAATGGAAAAATTTTATCATGGTATATAATTATTATATTTCAAGTAAGTGATAAATATATATATTTTATTTGTGACTTGGTAAAGTATTCATAAGATGTCATTTATAGTGGGTAAAAAATATCCGTGGGTCATGAACGATTTTTTATTATTTTAGAACCTTACTATATAAATAAGTATAAGAACACATGAACATCAATATTCACTGCATAATTGTTGAGAGCCTCTCTATCCTCTCATGCTTCCAAGGGAGAGAAGAAGATGTCCTGAGTTTCTGATCAGAGTTCTTCTTCACAGATTGAAGGATCATTATTGTGGTGATCACCAGGATGTCGAATGCTTCATCAAGTCTTTGTGATAACTCCCAAAATATTATGATCGATGTACCAATAGACTTTTGAATCACTTTTGGATGATCTAGAGAGATATATAGTCGGTTCATTTGAGAAATGATCTCAAAAAATAAATATATTTTTAATGCACCTTTAAATCGAACAAGGTATTTATCTATTTAATTTTTATACTTAAAAACATTACATGGGGTACTTAGGGCTTCATACCAAGCTAAGCTTAAAAATTAATGATGTAGTTACATTGGTTTCTGATGAAATAATTTAAAACATTCATCTCAATCACTTATTCTATGTGCCCTGGTACCTTCAATTGGTATTAGAGCAATCGTGTGATGGTTTATGCCAATGAATAATTAAATTTGTAATAAATTCATGTAGAAGGAATCAAAATAGTCCCAAAACTAAAAATAAATATTAAATATAATCTTAGAATGGTCATATTAATTTTTAGATTAGATTTAAATTGGTATTTTTATGGGTATAAATTGAAGAACATATATATATTAATATATATAAATTTTACCAATAATGGATTTATAGTGATATTTTCGTTGAAACCCACTTTTTTGGCTGGTTTATGGTGGCCAAACTAGTGTATTCCAATGTACATTAATTCCATCCAAATTTGGAAATTATTTTTTATAAATCCATAAAATCATAAAAAATCATCAAGCTAAAAAAATATGATAAAATTGGGTAGCATCTTGACCACCAAGAAACCAAAAAATAAAGAAAGTTTTCTGTTGGAACACCCCATGTTGTGTCAACAGAAAAAAAATAAAAAAAATTAAAACCTTACCACTGAAAATAATATGATTAAAATATTAATGGAAACAATTATAATATAAAAAACCATAAGAAAAGATAACAAATGGGTTTTCGTGGTTAGTACTTATTGCTACCACACTCCACATTCCACCCTAGTACCACTATGGTAAGCCAGATCTGTCTAAAACCTCGTCACATGGCCCATGCCAGCCTAAACCCCAATGGCCATTGTGTCATCCCCCTAATCTTATCCCAACACATTGCAACTTGCTGAAACCCACTTTTACACCAACCTTCACCAGTTGCTAGCCTCCTGAACGGCATCACCCTTCCTGGTAGTCGTTCAAGCATAGCTGCACTCCACCGGCCAGATCCATCCACCTTAGGTTTCTCTACCATGATAGGATTCTAATACCCCATGTGTCAGACCTCGGTGTGTATCATCTTCCATCAAACTCCCCTCTAGCAACATACACCATCATGTAATGCCCCCTATCCACCTCTAGGTTTTCTTCTGACCATTTTCCGTGTTATGCTTAGATCGACAGCCCTACCTAAGACCTTACACACTCTAATTAGTCATTTGGCCTCTGTATTGGTCAGACTCATCCAAACCTATTCATGTGCTTCTTATCGGCCAACTTGTATCCAAGTTGGATCAGCTCAACCTGTAGGAGGGTGTTTTGGGCCATACCCAACCTAAGAGAGGGAAGGTTGGGCCCTGGCCAACCCCCTAGACCATTTCGGGTCATGTGAACGCCTAAAACCCATTCATTGGTTTATGGCCTAGTGGGGGCCTAAAAAATTTGATAAGTTTCAAAAAAAAATCAATCAATAAAATAAGTAATAAAACAATTGGAATTAAATCAAAAAAAAATTATTTGGGATCATGTTATAATTTTTATTTGAATTAAAAATAAAATGAATTATTTTAATGCATTTAAACCCCTATATATAAATTTATCACAATTTAATTTTTATTACACAATTTATTTTCATATATACTAATCTTGAGCATTGACCAATCAATGTATGTCTGAAATTTAATTTATTTAATTATTTATTGAATCTGTGGTTGATTCATGTAATAGTTAAATTTATTTTGATAGATTGTGTATTGTATATCATATTCCTTATATATAAGGGCCTTCACACCAAAATAAAATTTATTTATCTATATTACACATTCCTAAGACCCTATCTCTTATATATGGGTATTTTTGTATTATAATGGATATGTTGTACGATGTGCACTGCACTAATATGAGGTGATATTCCAGATGATATGGTGATATATTGGACCAGGGTGTAAGCTATGATATGAGTCAATGATGACTCGTATATTTTACCCATATATTCATGTTTGATCCACTAAGAATAAATGGATCAACCAATATCAAATGCTTAGGACGAGTCACATAGTTTATTTAATTTATGCATTTTTTATTATTTTATTAATATACAAGATTACATAATCACATAAAATAATAAAGATAAAATACATATATTAACTCAATAAATATTTGATGAATGTTTTTCTATTTACTGCATAGTCAGTTGTTAGTGTGATTCCATAGTATGTAACACAGTGAAATTTTAAAAGAAGAAAATTTGGTTCGATAGTGTATATGAAACACGAAACCGAACATATAAAATAATGTAACACCCCAATAATTTATGATATATTTACTTTTTAATGAATTTAATCTCTTTGATATCTTTTTATTTATGAAACATTGGGTTTAAATGAAACACAATACTCTATTAAAATATAATTATTTAAAACATGACCATTATAACCCAGTCGTTAAGTTGATGGGTATGAATATTACTAAAAAAATTCAGAAAAGTATATGGTTTAAATATGTATAAAAAATTCATTGTTTATCTATTTATTAGAAATAAAATAACAATCATTTGGAATAAAATAAAATTTTTATGAAAAATTGTATTTTTCAAATAAAATGGTTTCGTCGTTTCTTGCGCACTTATATTAAAATTAATTTTTGACTCTTTCGGACAAGGTATTTGACAAAATAAAATCAATATTTTAAAATATACATTTCAAAATTATCCTTGGGTGATTTTTTTTTTAATTTTTTAAAGATTAATTTTTTGATGAATAGTGAAAATACTAATTTTTAATGAAAACTGTCTTTCAATTTAAATTATTTACAAAGTAAAGTTATATTTAAAATCAGGTATAAAGTATATTAGTTAAATTATATTAAAATTTAAATAATTTAGTTCATTATAATATATTTCATATTCAAATTTGATATATTTTTTAAAAACTTTTGAAAGTTTTTCTTTAGAAAAACCATTTCTTGATGCTTCTGTGGGTATAATTTTGAAATAAATTTTTCCACTTTTATGTATTGAATTTATAAAAATGGATTAAATATTTTGAATCTTAATAATTTTTATTATATAATAATTTTAACTTAATTATTTCTCATTATGAATTTTAAAAGCAGTAAAAATTATTATCATGGTTAAGGAAAACGATGGGATTACAGGAGGTCAAACTAAGAAGATACGGGTTAAAAGGATATAAAACATTTCCAGCATCCATTTTGGCCATTTTTCAACCTTATAACCTCTAATTTTCATTAATTTCCCTTTTTTAATTTTTTTTTAATGAGAAAAATGTGGGTAAAAATTATTCTTTTCAAAAATTCCATGTGTGTCATCTCCCCTACTTATAAAAGACCACTCTCTCCATTCATTTATTCACACATCTCAATCACAATTTATTGACCAAAACCTGAAAAAAAAATATCTCCCCAGTATCCTTAGATGCATTATATAGCTTTTGGTCTTCCAAAAATACCAACTTTAGGGTTCATTAACAGATATCAATGGGGGTTTCTCGTAGAAAATGTAATTCTCTTAACAAAGATATTTCATTTTATTTCATATTTTTTAACCTTAAATTATATATTAACACTTAAAATATAATAACACCTATATATAACATATATTTTTATGTTATTACCTTGATGGTATAATATTTATCTATCTACTCCTCTATCAAATGCGAAATGAAAGTGTCGATCATGTGAACGGCGGACAGCCGCCTCACGAACTGATGTAACTTGTTTTCCATCAACACATATCACAATTATAGATAATGATATATATAATGTAAATATATAATAATTATTATAATATCATTATTATTTAATTATAATATCTCATATAACTTCCTACTTTTCATATCATTTAAATATATGATAATGTCGCTCGTGTGTACGGTGGACTACCGCCTCACGAAGCGTTGTGATTTGTTTTTCACTTATGATTTTCAAGGAAGGTAATAGAGATAAATATAATGAATATATGTGATATATATATTATTATATTTATTCTATAAAATTAATTTAATATCCACTTCCTTACCCTTTCACTCGTTAAGGGAATGATATCATCGCTCATGTGTATGTATGGTCTACCATCTCCAAAAAGAGATGTGGTTAATTTTCTATGTCTAGACTTAAATAATGAATAAAAAAATGTATCCAATGAGTAAATATTATATTCATAACATTATTATAATTTTGGATATGATCTATCTATTTCCTAAGGATAATAACTGGAACTTTCATGAAAAAACACACATGAGAAGACAAGGCAATTAACACCCCAAACAATGAATATAATAAAATATTATTAAAAAAAGGTGGTAAAATATTAGAATAGGATCATATATGATATTATAAATACAAATATGGTTATTTAATAAATTAATAAAATGCTTAAAACCATTATATAGGAGGTAAAACCACGTTCATCAAAAATGAAGCATGAGGTAAGGGACTTCATCTCAATTTCTCTTCATTGAGGAATATTTAATTGTTATTCATGTAATATCTTATATATGGTGTACATACTATACATTTTAAATGAAATATCCTGATTCCTAAATAATTAATTGTATTTTAAGTTTCCATATGAATTATTTCATCCAAGTTTATTTGACTAAACATTTACCAAGTGGTAAATAATTTCATAACTCAATTTCATTTCATTGGGTTATATTACTTATTTATTGTATTTTATATTATAAGATTATGTATGTAATGATTTTTGAATACATTATCTTTTATATCGACTTTGTTATGTGTATTTACATTTTATACACCTAATATATTCATTGGTAAATTATCACTTGAACATTATAATCTTCAAAAGGGTTTATTTCACTATCTCATTTTAATTAGGATAGTTTATGCTGCAATTTCCATTGAATAAATTCATTTAATAATTGGATAATAATACATTTTAAATTTATTATATTGTGTTTATTCATAAATTTTTCATGTAATATTACTATTTGGTACTTAAAATGATTGTTAAAATGTTTTAAAAAAATCGTACTTTATTTCTCTCTTTAGTTGAAAATCTATTTTCTTCTAAAACCATGTTTTCTAAATATGTTTTCAAAAATGTTTTAAAAGTTATTCAAATGATTTATTAAATAAATTCTTACCCATATATTACAATTTAAAAAAAATTAATATTCATGTCATTTTTTGCAAATAAGGCCTATTTGTCTTTTATTGAAAATGTGAAAAAAAATATTTGGTTTAATGGTTATAGAATGTATGAAATTTACTACCATCATAACCACTCAATGTTTTGAAGATTCCTTTATAATTTTGTAAGGTTATTTTCAAATAAAATTATATTCAAAATAATTTTTTAACTTTTAGTTTTAAAAATATTTTTAAATTAAAAAACATATTTTCCCCAAGAATGTTTTTAATAACATTTTTATGGTATTTATATTCATAAACAACAACAATGATTTATTTTACTTATACTCTATTTGGGATAGGTTGTACTGATACCATCCTTATTCTTTATATGGATGTTTTATGATCATTTCAACCAAGTAAAGTATTGAAATTGAATTTTTTTATTAATTTTTTTAGTCATTAGCTTTCCCTTGAAATGTTCAGATTTTTATGATCATTAGACATTAAATTTCACCTAAATATCCATATTATTTATCATGGATATATTTATTTATTAAATTTTGTATCATTTATACATATAGTTTTCTATATTGAAATTTTTGTGATTATCTAGGGAAATATTGATAAATTTATATTCTTTCCTCAATATGGATATTTAATGGTAATGCATATTATTCCTGAATTAAATAAATTATTTGATATATGAGGAATTATTTGGGCGTGAAGATATAGGTGGGGCCATGTTATAGATACCCCCTTTATGCATCATTAGTCTCATGAGATGAATTATTTTTCTATCCTTAATTATATGGGATTTTGGTGTATACATACCAATCATTTTTAAACTATATTTTCATAGGTATTGACAGTATAGCCATCATGATTCTTGAAATCATGAAGTCTAATAAATAATTGTTTCGTTATTTTAGAATTAAGTTATTATTATCCATGAGATTTTTGCAATGATATTATCTATGGATTCACTTTATTCTCAGTTTATGGATTAAACTACATGTGTTTTAAGTTTTTTACCATTCCATATGTATAATTCATTATCTAATAATGACAGTTAAATCATTGTTTATATGGAATGTGTGTTTAGATATTTACCTCTCTATATTGATCATTACTTATCTAATCATGATAGTAAAATTATTTAAATGGAATTTATGTTCACTTATTTACCTTTACATGTTGATTATGTTTATTTATTCATGATAGCTTCTTATTTACATAAATCTTACCGATAATATAAGATAGCCGTTATTTTTTTCCATTCCTAGGCATCTAGGAAGTTTAATATGAATAATATACAACTATACTATATAGTTAATAATGATATTCTCCAAAAATGTAATTTTTATTTTCAATTGTATCTAGCTTACCAATACTTACTCAAATCTATAGGTGACACTTTGGGGGGATTATTGTGTTCGGAACCCTGTACCAGCCAGTGTGCAGAGGTTTCAGTGGCCCGCATCTGCATTGAGATAGATCTCTCTCTTCTAGTGGTGGGAAAACTAGATCTCTGGGTGGAGGACACCCTTTTTTGGGTTTAAGATATATCATACCCTATTTTTCCAAGATTATTCTCTCACTTCCTTCTTCAGGGACACACGGTGCAGATGTGTCATCGCCTTCAGTAGGAGGGAATGCGGAAGCCCACCCAGGGGACTCGCGGTGGTAGTGTTTAGTCAGGCCCGATGTCCTAAAATGTCATGGGGCACCAATCTGAGGATGTACTAGGTTCTAACGTTTGATTCCATTCATCCTATAAGGTTGTGGCCCATGAGATACTGCCAGGCTCTTCCAGTGAGGGAAACCTAGCACCTTTCTGGGATATGGTTCCCTTCTTTTCGTTGTTTTTCCCCAAGTTTGGGATTTTTCTCAATAGTTTAGGCTCAGTATCAACCCAGTCTAGCCAAATATACTACATATGGCTAGAGTTATATCCAAATAAGAGCTTAGAGGGTACAAGTGTTCTATGGAGATGGTGCCTCTCTGTTACATCTTTGAGGGCCCTTCACCGACTAGAGGCACTTCATCCCCCTCTTCCCCCCACTCCCCCCTGTGGTTGCTCAACGGTAGGGAGATGGTGGTCGAAAGAGGTAGGATTTATCCAA
Organism: Viscum album; assembly: GCA_963277665.1. Lineage (NCBI taxonomy): Eukaryota > Viridiplantae > Streptophyta > Magnoliopsida > Santalales > Viscaceae > Viscum > Viscum album. Next base: position 1,762,939,445 of record OY728135.1, read on the forward strand.
AATGATATATAATAGATGACCGGTCTCTTGGATCTGAGGCTTTGGGTCTCCACCCTTGGAGAACATGGAAATAAGCACATACGTGTACACTAGATCACAATCCATGATGGAAAAGGGGTGGGGGGATCCTACTATGAGAAAGCCATGCAATTTGAGGCTAAGACCAATAACCTATTCTACCAATGATACCTATACTTATCTGTAACACCCAGGGCATCAGAGCTCATATCAAGACAGACATATTGGAATCGGAGATTATTAATCATAAGGTACTGATGGTGTCCATCCTTGATCACAATCAATAGTCCAAGGGGATTGGAGAGTTCTCTAGAAAACTCAAAATGAAATGAAATATGCATGTTGATCCTTCCAACCTCCACATATGGATTTTTTGGCATAGTGGGATTTTAGTCGATCTGGTGTAAGAAGGGGATCAATTCATCACGGTGAAGGCTACCATTAACACCTGCTCTTTTTTAGTCTCCTTCATCTACGGAATATGTTATGCTCAGCAAAGGGAGACCCTGTGGAATGATATCATTGTGTTTGATCTGGGTAACCTACCTTAGATCATTGGAGGGGATTTCAATGCCATTGTGGATCTTTAGGAGTAGAATGGAAGGTAACCTTTTAACAGTAAATCTATCCTTGATTTTTCTCAATTCTTGGTATGAAGGGGACTGGTGGACCTTAGGTTTGTTGGAGATCATTTTATGTGGTGTAATAACCAACGAGGAATTTGTAGGTCATGGAGTTGTCTGGATTAATGTTTATTTAACATGTAGGCAGTTTCAATGTTTGGTAATACTCGGGTGGTGCATCTACCATGCGGCCAATCAGATCATTCCCCACTACTATTTTCCCTATCCTTTAGGAATGAGGAACAATCCCAGTTTTTTTTCTACCAACACTGGTCTTAGGTCTCGGGTTTTACTGATTTGGTGCATGACTCCTGGAACGCTCTATCCCAAGGGCGTACTTGGACAGGCTTGCATATTACGATAAGGCGGATTAAGAACCACCTTCACCAGTGGTCACAAGATTTGAATATGTCTGATTGTGAGTTTGAAGCAGTCATACAGGATGTGGACCGAATTGAAAGGTAGCTTGAATTATATTGTGATGAAAGTTTTTTTGATTATATCATCGGTAGGAAATAGATCATGACCAACATGTTTCTCAAACAGGAACGTAAGGCGTGGGAGGATGTGAGGATAAAGTGGCTCAATGATGGTGATAGAAATACGATGTATTTTTAGGATTTTGTTAAGGAAAGAAGCAAGATAGGTTAAACCAAACATAGAGATGGAGGATGGGTCTTTCACCGAAGATAGGGAGGTGGTTGGGAGGATGGTTAGCGACTAATTTCGTAACCTTCTGGTTTTCCCCATAGTGCAGTTTCTAAATGGGTACTCGGGGTGGTGAGAGAGTTTTTGATGTGATTCAGGACAACTTCACAAATTGCGATAACAATTTCCTTCAGGCCATCCCTCAAGATGAGAATATTATTTGTGCCATGATTAGTTTGAATCCAGAGAGTGTGGCGGGTCTGGATGGTTTCCCAAGTGGATTCTATAGAGCTTTTTGGGATATGGTTAAAGTTGATATCATCAAGGAAATTCAATATTACTTCTAGGTAGGATCATTACCACATGTTTCTTGTGCTATAATGGTGGTTCTCATCCCCAAGTCCAAGTTTACAACATCGGTAGAGCACTTCTAGTCGACAAGTATGTGTAATGTTCCCTACAAGATGTTTTCTATTATCATTAATACTCATCTATCCATTCATTTTCCCAAATGGATTAACATGGAACAACATGGATTTGTGAAGGGATGCTCCATCCAAGGGGCGATTGCACTGGCCTAGGAAACCATCAGGGACATCGACTTCAAAATGTGTGGGTTGAACATGGCAGTGAATATTGACATGAACAAGGTGTATGACTGGGTGGAGTGGGGGTTCATAAACATAGTCCTGGTAGGTATGGGTATCTCTCCATGGAATATAGATCTTATCTTTCGTTTCTTGAGCTCTATGTGGATTAAAATAATTTTTATGGGGAAATCCTTTGGCTTATTCAATGTTACGCGGGGGATCTGGAAAGGGGATCTGATATCTCCAACTATCTTCATCATGGACCAAGATGTGATTAGCTATCTTATTTTGCACAGGATTAACATAGGGGATATCTCCCCATACATAAAGAGGAGGTAGTTCCCATCAGTATCGCATCTCATGTTTGTGGAAGACTCTATTATCTTCATGAATTCTTTTAATAGAGTAGTGATGGGTAGGACCTGCATCCTGGAGGAGTACAGTTATTGGAGTGGTTGGGTTATTAATAAGGATAAGAGTAGTTTTTACATCTCCAGACACTACTCTACAAGACGGGTTCGGAATGTGAGTCAGAGTCTGGGCATGTAGAAAGGAGAGCTTCACATGGTGTATCTGGGAGCCCCCATATCTTTGATGAGGCTTCGCATTTGGGACTTTGAACTGCTGGTTTGTAGAATAGAGGATATTGTCCTCAACTGGAATAACAGGTTCCTATCCTTTTGGGGAATGATTTCACTAGTTAATAGTGTATATAGAGCCTCCCTGGTTCACGCTTTATCAGTTTTCAAGGTACCCAAATGAGTTATTCATAATATAGGCAAAGTTCCCGCAAGTTTCATATGGGATCTGATGTCAAAGGGAAGAAGACACTGGGAAGCTTGGTGCAGGATGGTGAGGCCGATTTGTGAAGGTGGTGTTAATGTTAGGAGTCTTAATGATATTGTTACCTGCATGCATGCCAAATTGGAATGGGAGGTGTTGGAGCATCAGACCCTATGGGGGCTGGTCATGAATGAGTGCTACGTGGGGAGTTGGGAAGCATGGGACGGGCACACCTCCCCTCTTTGGGCCGAGATCAAACACATGGTCCCCCCTAATTCAAACCCTCTCGCGGTGGATTGTGGGGACTGGAGATGTTTTTTTTTGGCATGATAATTGGAGTGGGGAGATTCTAGGGTACCCAGGGTGTCCAATCATGGCCATTTCCTTTAAAGAGGAAATTCGTTATCTGATGTTCCCCAACGCGATGCTGAATAGAGACCAACAGGATATCTTCCAGCTCATTTGACTGGACTCAACTCTGTACAAATGTGTGTTCACCCTGTCTCCTTCAGGATCTTTCATAGCCAAAGATTATCAGAGAGTCTCCTTCACTCGGGCTACATGGGATGAGTGGAATGAGGTGTTATGGTGAAAAAACAGTTCCACCAAGTATAATTTTGTACTTTGGAGAATCCTGAATAGAGAAATCCCCATTGATGATAACATCAAATGATGCGGGGTGAGTATGGAATCTAAGTGTGGTTTTTGTACTAGGAATAGGTAGGAGAGCACAGATCTCTTGTATTTTTGGAGTGAATGGGAAGTGGAGGTGTGGAAGTTCTTCGGCGATTTTACGGCATTCACCATACCGGAAATGGATGATTAGCCTTTTATCATTTGATGGTTTCATGGAACAGGGAGAGATGGGTAAGAGGGGAGGCCGCGCACATTGGTCATGTAGGAAGGATGTTGGAGTCTGTGGCAGGCACGAAACTAGTGGCTTCACAAAGGGGTGAGATCATCAGCACACGTGATCATCATATGAACCCAGAATATTCTACTGGACATGAGTAAGGCTCTTAGCATGGGGAGGAATGCTCCTACCCTGCAGTAGATCATGCATGATATTCCTCATATCGTGGATGGAATGGATTTCTTCTCAGGTAACTGGGTCAGTTGGCATCCCCCCACTTGATACATGAAGATGAACACTGATGGCTCATGCGTTTTGGGCGACATGCGAGGCAGAGGGCATGTACGTGACAACAATGTGTAAGTTGTTCTAGCTTTCACAGTCCATATGGGTCAGGGGACTTCGCTGCAAGAGGAGGCCAAGACCTTTTTTACATGACTCATGGCTTGTAGGAAAAGGTTTCTAGAGCTCACGGAGGTGGAAACCGATTCCATGCAGGATTTCAATGCACTCCAAGGACAAGGTACGACACCTTGGTCTATCGAAAACATCATCCTCTAGTGTCATGGGAGGTTTGAAAACAATACCAGTGTGTCTCAAACCTAGCAAGAGGGGAATGGGGTAGCTGATTATCTGGCCTATCTTGATATCCTAGGCTCGGAGTAGTTATGTATCCATAATTTTCACATTCTAAAGCCAATATGGGTTAATATCATCAAAGGAGATGCCCTCAGCCTCCAGTACATTATACCCCCATAGTTATGTATCCACAATTTTATTCCTATACTATGCTTTATTTTCAATAAAACTCCATATGATGATGATGATGAGGTATTCAAGAATTATATTATAGAAATATTTTTACCAATGGTATTTCGGTTATAATAATCACGAAATATTTAAGGGTTTTTTAAATTTTAGATGAATATATATATCTTAATTAACTTAAGAGTTATGGATTCTATCATGGGTTTGTGAGTTTAAGATTGATCATATGTTTGAAGTGTTAAACATCCCTTTCTAGGTTTTATGTTATGGGAGTCTATCGATATTGTGGAAATTTTGGGATACATTTATGTAAATACAACCTTTTGGTTTGGTATATATTTTAGTGAAAAAATTATTTAATGAACAATTCATATACTTTTATGGGTATAAGTTTAAAGGTATTGGTAACATTTAAGGTTTATCTTATCTTTAATGTTATGTTAATTATGGATTGTTAAACTTGGGAAATTTTATAATAATTATATTAATATTTCTTTAGAAAAAGGAAAACTCACATGACATGTGATAACTCGTAGTATCTGGTAAGGCCACGGGGCTTGAACCCATAACTGATGGGAAACAAGGGTGTTGCACCTACCAATAGCCTATATGATTTTCTAGTTAATATGTCATTTTTTACATAAATGATTTGATGAATAAATATTAATGATGAACCAGTGGTGTTGCTAATGAATTTTAGAGATTAATGTATTACACTATGTAACTTATGTTATCCATTTTGGTTTTAGTGATGATAGGAGGAATGAATTGTCTCTCTTTTAGGGATTTTAGGATCTGTTAAAAGTTAATTTTATTCTATTAGGCATAAAAAATCATTTTTCAATATTCATTTATTTTAGTAAGAGATTGTGTGGAAATTGATTGAAGAACAACGAAAGCATTAAATTGTGCATATGAAATATAAAGATATCAAGTAAGTATATTTTGTTATGTTTGTAGTCAAGATGGTAACAAAATTACTCAACACTAAGAAATATGATTTTCAAACAAAAAAATATCCTATTACATTTGTATTTTATGGATCAAAAGGTCTTTTAAATAATCACATATTTATGGTTTTTAGGTCATTAAGATTCCTTCAACCACTCACTTTCTTATGATAAATGTTCTCTGTCACTCTCAATGGTTATTTATGATTTTCTTCCATTCCCTTATCAAATATGTATGGTTTAAACACTTTTTAAAATGTTGGTTTACAAAAAAGATATTTTCAAATTTCAAACCCTTAATATCTGAGATCAAGATTAAATTGTGAGGATGTAATTTATTTAGGAGGGAAAAATGTAACACCCTGAGATTTTAAAAGCAGAAAATTGGGATCGATAGTATATCTAAAACATGAAATCAAAATTATAAGATAACATAAATCCCCGAGACTTTATGATTTATTTATTTTTTAATAAATTTAATCTAATATATAGTTTTCTATTCATGCAACTCTGATTTTAAATGAAGCACAACACACTATAAAAAAATTATTATTTAAAATGTGATCGTTATAACATATCAATTAAGTCGGTGGATATGAATAACAGTAAATAAATTTTGAAAATTATATTTTTTTCACATGTATAAACAAATTCATTGGTTATAAATTGATTTGAAATAACATAAAAATCATTTTAAAGAAAATAAATGTATTTTGAAAAACTCTATTTTTCATAGAAAACGGTTTCTTTGCTTTTTATGCACTTATGTTAAATTTGATTTTTAAACTTTTTGAAAATTTATATGATAAAATAAAATTAATTTTTTAAATATATATATCAAAATTATTCTTGGTTGAACTTTTGATAATTTTCTAAAAAGGTTAATTTTTTGATGAACAATGAAAATAATAATTTTTAATGAAAACTGCATTTTTGTTTAAATTAATTAAAAATTTGTATATTTTAAATTAATTTTCAAGTAAAAATAGTTCAATTATATTTAAATCTGACTAATTTAGTTCATTTTAATAAATTTCATATTGAATTTTTATGTAAAATTTTTTTAAAGTTTTTAAAAAATTTCTTTGAAAACCCATTTTTTTTCTTTTGACGCATCTACGGGTTTTATTATAAACAAAATTATTCCAATTATATGAATTAAATTTGTAAAATGGATTAAATATTTTGAATCATCAAAATTTATATTATATAATAATTTCAACTTAATTTTTTTCCATTGTGAATAGTAAAAGTAGTAAAAATTAATTACCCCGACTGAGGTAAAAACTAGTTTACTGGGGGATTAAACTAAGAAGATGAGGGTTAAAATGACCTAAAACTCATCCAAAATAATTTTTTTGGAAATATTTTTAACATATAACTTCTAATGATATGTAATGGCATATTCTTTATCCTTGTGTCATATGAAAAACATGGGTACACTTTATTCTTTTAAAAACATTCATGTGCGTCCTCTCACCCACTTATAAAAGGAAACTCCCTCCCTTCACTTATTCACACCTATAAATCTCTTTTTATTGACCATACCCATTAAAACATTATTCAAAAAATACGTATGCATATTATATATTTTATTTTCAACCAAAAATATCAACCCTAGGGTCCTTACGAGGAGATCTAAAGTAGTTTTATCTAAGAGAAGGTAATTATCTGAATGAATCTATTTTGTTTTCTTTCTTATTTTTTCACATTCAATTATATATTAACACTGAAAATATAATAACACAAATATGTCACATATAATGATTTTTATTACATTTATGTAATAATATTTATCAGTGTCCTCATCCGTCAAATGGGAAGCAAAATTATCGATCGTGTATACGGAAGACTACCCTCTCACGAACCGATGTAACTCTTTTTTCATCAATACATACCATTATTGTATATAATGATATATTTAATGTATATATACAATATTTATTATATTATTATACTTATGGAATAATAATATAACATCTAAATTCTTTATTTCAATGTTGTTTAAATATACAATAACATCGCTCGTGTGCATGGAGGACTACCACCTTGTGAAGAGATGTGATTCGTTTTTCACATAAGATTTACATGGAAGGTAATAAGTATAAATATAATGAATATATTTGATATATATGACATGATATTTATTTTTTAAAATTAATATAACATATTATTTCTTACCCTTAAACTCGTTAAGGGAATGATATCATCGCTCATACGTATGTACGTCATACCATCTCCATGAAGCAATGTGATTCATTTTCCATGTAAAACCTTAAAGAAAGATTATAAAAATTTATCTAATGATTAAATATGATATTAATAAAATTATTATAATTTTTTAGATTATAGATCTATATTCAATGCATTTTAACCAAGAATTTTAGGACAAAACACGCCTGAGAAAACAAGGCAATTAACACCCAAAATAATGAATATGATGAAATATTATTAAAAAATATGTAGTAAAATATTATAATAGGATCATACATGATATTATAAATATAAATATAGTTATTTTATAAATTAATAACATGCTTAAAACTATTATATATGAGGTAAAATCACATTTAATCTAAAGGAAGTGTAAAGTTGGGAAATTCATCTCAATTTCCCTTCATTGAGGCGTTTTTGTAATGTTATGTACCTAATTTATTTTACATTGTATATATACTACCCCTTTTACATTTAATTTCATTATTCTTGAATAATTAATGGTATTTTAAGTTTCAATTTTAATTATTAAATCCAATGGTATTTGACTTAAAATTATCAATGTTGTAAAAAAATTTAATAATTCAATTTATTTTAATTTGGTTATATTATTTATTCATTGTATTTTATATTCTTAAATTATGTGTCTAATGAAATTTGACTATATTATAATGGCCCTAAATTTTATAAATAAAATTCCCCTTTTTAATTTATTTAAATTTTATGTCATGAAATATGGTTATGGAAAACACATGCACTTCTTTGGTTTTATTATATCCTATTGGATTTAAAAGACCATTAATTATCATTATCATTGATATTATATCCATTGAATAGTAATAAAATGATCAGTATAAATATAGGATTTTAAAAAATCCAATTGACACAAAAAAAGGAAGTGATGGTGTCAACTAATAGGATCTTACCCTACGAATCCTATTTAATAGAGCTTATGAGGGAGATTGAATTTATGGGATTTCACTTTAACAAGATCAATGTGAGATATAATAACTCAAGCATGAGTGAAATTGTTTATGGGAGAGGTTCAAGCTCATCGATATTACAACTGAAACTATGTTCAAAAAACCACCCCATGAAAGTCCCACCATCATTCACCTTACTCTTAGGGAATTTTCTAGTCTATTAAAAGGATATGTATCAATACCCCTATAAATATTAATATGTGCTTTTTGTATGAAATAATGAAGATATTTTCATCCAATTCTTGTTACTTCGTAAATGATTTTTATTTTGATATGATAAAGAATAAATTTTATTTTTAGTTAGTATTAAAATTCAATTAATGAATTTTTGAATTAATTTATTTTTGAAATAAATTATATTTTAAATAATTTTTATTAAATATAAATAATCATATAATTTTTATGCAATCAAATGTAATTTTAATAAGGGTTAAAAGACTTTTATTATCAAAAACCAATAATTTCTTAATAAATATTTATTTTATTTTAAAAATGAAAATTAACATATTTTAAAAATTATTTAGATAAAATTAATATTATTTTTTGAATCCGAATGTCAAAATTATCCAATGGTGAATTTTTCATAATTTTCTGAGATAGTCAGATTTTTGGGTAAAAATTAAATATCGTAAATACTTTATGTATTATGCCATTATAATGACCCAAAAGTGATGTATTAATTTCTATAATTTGGATTCATGACCAAATATAATTTTTAAACATTAAATAATATTATTTTAGGTTTATTTTATTTATTTTTTTAATGCCATTATGATTCCTCCGAAACTTATAATATATTTTAAGGTTTTAAAATCTTTTATTTAAGAGTGTGACTCACCTCCTCATAATTAAGGGAATTATTTTAATAATTTTGGGCCTTTTACTTATAAAATATTAAAATATACTCCCATTTTGAAGGAAACATGTGAAAAAACTATAGTAAATTTTGTGGTTTTGGATATTTTATTATGTGGAGTCTAAAACCTAAATAATAAATAAATCCCCCACTTTTCTTATATAAACCCACCACATATCTCATATATCTTCACTCAAAATCCTTTTAAAATGACCCTAATCTTACCTTCACATTATATAGTCCTTCAAAGGTTCCCCCAATCTCTCAAGGATCCCCTACCATGCTTTTAGAGTCGCACACTCAAGTAATGGACCTTCATTTCCTCCTTTCTAATTCAAGCACCTTCTTTGAAATTAGTTCTTTTAATTTAAATTGTTTATATTGAAATTCATTTATAATAATTAACTTACTGCAAAATTTATGTTATTTGAATGAGGTATCATGTATACTCCCCCATTTTGAATCGTACCTAAGTGGTTACAATGCTGAAATTTAGTAAGGGGTCATCGCCCTCTCTTCTTTATTCAGGTTTATTTGTGATATTATGAAATATATTTCCATTTCCTAAAGTTGGGACATGTATTTCCATGTACCTATTACATCCCATTTAATGTAAAAAAATATATACTCATTTCTCTCTCATGAACCATTTTTTATGAATTTTTAAATAACGTTGTTATGCTGCTGAAATTTCACCATGATTTTCCATGCCAAAAACAATTGTGTAGTGAATACCATTCCTATTTTTCTATCAAGTTTATTCACCTTTCTGCACATATACTTATTTATTGGCGACATAAATTTATTTATTCTACATTACTTGATTATGTAATAAATTATTAGGATGAATGAATCCATGTTGTATGATCTATGTGGGACACTTAAACATGAAAATGAAATTAATATTATGGGTGTTCCCAAATAGTGCTCTAATGCATTGGGTAATATTTAGTATGATGATACGTCACATTAGGATAGGGAGTGAACCTATTTCATTTATGGTAATTTTTACTCTATGATTCCTTGATAGATTTATCCGTGACCTATGTATATGATTCAGTGTTTTAAGTTGTTTCCATATTTACCATGTTATTATTATCAAGTTATATCATACCTTATTATGAATGTTCATTTTATTCCACATTTATATAATTATTTTATAAAATTTATCATTTATTCCATGTTTATTCCCTTAATAGGCTTTATATCTCATCGATTTTTTATTTATATCCCTAGGTTATCCCATAAAGTTTTAAGTTTGAAGGAGTATTTTATCTAATTAAAGAAGTTTTCAATAAAGATATTGTATTCCCTATTTTAGGTTGTTATGTAATGTATCTAATTCAAAAAGACACAAGAATTATTGATTATCCGTATTTTATTAAGTTCTTTCTTATATAATAAATCAATTATTAATCTGAAATAGAGATCAGGGTTTCTATAGTTGGTATGAAAGGAAAAGTTTAGTTATTTTTTAGATATGGATTATAAAACTCAAGTGAAATCTATAGGGATATGAATAAGTATAAGAAAACATCCCTAAATTTTGGTTACTATAGAGTAATTATTTTATCAATAAAATAAATCATTGTATTCATATTACAAGTAGACGTGGTTCTGGCATAGTTGTACCTATGAGAAATAAATCTGAGAAGGTTTTTTGGGAATGACTCAGGGTAACCTGGTACAGAACAATAGGCCTACTGTGAAATTGGTTTTAAAATATTGGGTGATATGCTTTAGTAAATTCATAATCTCATTATGAACCATTATTAAGGGAACAAAAAACTTCTTATAGTAATATATTTTAGGAAATATATTATGAATAACATAGATTGAAGCCTAGAAATTTTTTAAGTTAAGGAAATAAATGAAATTTATAAGTTATCCCTTTAATTTCATCGTATTCCTCTTTATGTGTTTAATAGTTTAAAAATACGCATCCATAATTTTCCCTTTATTCTAAAAAATTTCTGGAAATAATAGGAATTGGAAAAATAATCGATGTGATGGGAAATATGAGGAATTCCCCAATGAGATTCCCAAACGGGTGGGAGTAGGAATCGTGAACTTTATGACAACACTCTCTCATCTGACCCAAGTTATGAACAAAAACCAAGATCAATAGAAGTTCCCAAACTGCCTAATAGAGAATAAGATAAAATCATCAGCTTCATGCAACAAGGGACTACTACTTTCAATGGATAGTTTGATCCCTTAATCATAGATCAATGGATCAACTAAATTGATAAGATCTTCTCCATCCTTAAAGGTTCTAAGAAAGTGAAGGTTCTATTAGATGTTTATCATATAGAGGTATAATCTGATCAATAGTGATCCTTGATCAATAATATGAAGCCCGAGGATGATATTGAAGTGATGGAGTGGAAGTAATTCTAGAAAATGTTCTTCGAAACATATTTTACTCACAATATTCAACTTAAAATGGAAAGGTATTTCCATACCCTCAAGAAAAAAATACAATAAATCTATAAGAGCATATAATGAAAACTTCACAATACTTGCATGATAAGAATCTATATTTTTCATTACCCCCTAATTCATGATTGACTACTTCTTTGGTGTGATAAAACCTAGTCTACAAAAATCCATAGTGATCTATGACTTTGATAACTATGATGAAACTGTATGATATTCCCTCAAAGTCAAAATGTAGATCAATGAATCTCAAGGGTATCATTGGGATAATAATCATATAGTGGAATTTAATTCTGGTAGTCCGGTGGAGAAATTTAATGGTGCTATGAAATTTTAATAACCCACTTTTCAAAGGTGCTTGAAGAAACAACCTAAAAATTTCCTAAGGGGAATGAATAAATTCTTTAGGTGTGAGAAACAAGGACACCTAACTTGAAATTTTTTACAGGAGAAACACACTAATGAAACCGAGGAAAGGAATGATCTGGATAACCCTTAGTTTATTAATCATTGTTTCAACTTCAGGTAACTGGGTCACTTCGCAAACTAATTCCCTAAGACAAGGGTTTTTAGAGACAACCAACAACCTCCAAGGCAGCTAGGGTGAGCTTATTCCATCACAACCACTGAGGTGGATCCTAAAAACAAAGTGGTGACAAGTACACTAGTTATTCATTCAAGAATATAAAATTTACTTTTAAATTCTAGTTATACACATTCCGTAATATAATGAAAGTTTAATAGGATTATTCAAACACCATAAAAAATCAGTGAAGTAGATCTTTCAGTGAAAATGGAAAATAGGGAAATTATTTCATCCCAAGTATATAACTCCTCTCCTGTCAAATTTTGTGGTCTGGACTTCCCAAAAAACATGTCATAATTACCTTAGTGGAATTTGATGCAATTATGGGCATGGATTAGCTTTTCTTATATAGAGTTAACATAAATTGGCACGAGAAGTAAATCACTCTTCATATTTTGAATTGACCTACGATTTTTTTCAAGTTAAAAGAAGAAATTGAATCTTATCTAGCACTATAATCTTAAGCATGTATATTATTTCCCTATGAGAAAGAGTTTCTAGCTCAAATTATTGAGTCTAAGGAAAAAGCCATCCTCAAAGGCATGCATATTCTGATGGAATACACTGATTTGTTTCCCAAATAATTACCTGGTCTTCCTCCTAATTGAGAGGTTTAATTTTCAATTGATCTTATACTTGGGGAATTTTAATTATCCAAGAATCCATATAGAATTGATATTGTGGAACATGAGGTTTTGAACAAAAAACTACATGATAATCTAGATAAAGGGTCCATATGTCTAAGTTCTTCACCATGGGGTGTACCAGTCCTCTTTTTCAAGAAGAAGGATGGATCAATGTGCCTTTTCATTGATTATCATGATCTCAAGAAGATCATGATAAGTTAAAAGTACCAACTTTCTTATATTTTTGACTTTTTTTATTAGCAATGTGGAGCACAATATTTATCCATGGTGGATCTTCGGTCAGGATATTATCAAGTAAGGGGGAAGAAGGAAGATATTCACAAGACCACTTTTCAGACAAGGTACAGGAACTATGAGTTCATAGTGATTCCATTAGGACTCACTAATTCTCCAAAAATATTAATGGAAATGATGAATAGATTCTTTAGAGAGAACATAGACAAATTTTTTGAGGTCTTTTAATATTATATTCTAATGTACACCAAAAAAAATAGGAGCAGGAGCATCATCTGGTCACTATGCAATAAACCCAATGGAAGGAGATGCTTTAAACAAAGAACATAAAATGTGACTTTTGGTTGAAGGAAGTCTCTTTCTTGGGGAATATCATCACAAGTAATAGGATATCTATAAACCCTTAAAATATGGAAGTAATTGAAGGCTGTTCGAGGACAACATATCTGATAGATATCCATAGTTTCCTTGGGTTGGCTGGGTATTATTGCCGATTTTTTAGAAATTTCTCACAATTGTCAAACCCTATTACCAAGATACCTCAGAAGGGAGTCAAATTTTCTTAGAATGATGAATGTGAATAAATATTCATGGAGTTAAAAATGAGTCTCATCACTGCGACTATGATCACACTACCCACAAGTGGATATCTCTTTATAGAATTCAGTGATTCTTCAAAGAAGGTATTGGGTTGTGTGTTTATGAGGAATGAAAAATTGACAGACTATGCTTCAAGGCAGTTGAATGTTCATGAGAAAAACTATCCCATGCATGATCTAGAGTTAAAATATGTGATCTTTTCCTTGAAAATCTGGCATCATTATATCTATGAAGAGAAGTGTGATATGTATACGGATCACAAAATCCTCATGTATATATTCACCCTAAAAGATCTGAATATGCGCCAATGAATATGGTCATATCTAATCAAGCACTATGAATTCTCAATCCCCTACCATCCTTGTAATGAGAATAAAATGGTAGATTCTCTAATTAAAAAGGCTCCTACATCTTTATCAATGATGAGAATTGAGAAGGATCCAATCTTTTTAGACCTAAAAAAGAGGGCATGGGAATCATAAAGGAAGTAACATCATCAATCCTTTCACAAATTATTGTTCAACCATATCTTTGGGAAGAGTTAAAGGATGCTCAAAGAAATAATGTGGAAATGAAAAAGAATATGGAATCCATGAGAAAGGTAAAGTCCTCAGAGTTTAAAATTGATGAAGAAAGAATTGTGATATTTGGGTCAAGAATATGTGTTCCATAAAATCCTAAGTTAATGAAAGAACTATTGGATGATGCATATAGTTCAACTTTCTCCATTAACCCATAAAAAACACATTTGTTTCATGATCTATGTGATTACTATTTGTGGGACAAAATGAAGAAGGAGATCATTGAATATAAATCAAAGTGCCTCGTATGTAAGTTGGTTAAGGATAAAAGGAAGAAGTATACGGGTATGATGAAACCATTTCCCATACCAACATAGAAATGGGAGAACATCACCATGGACATTATCATTAGACTTATGAAGAAATATAGGGGAAACAATTCTATATGTTTTCTAGTTGATTTTTTTACAAAGACGACTCATTTATCATAATTTGAGAGTACTTCTCCTTAGATCAACTTGAACGGATATACATCAGAAAAGTAGTAAGGCTACATGGAGTACCACTATTGATTATACCTAATCCAGATTCTATATTCACCTCTAAATTTTGGAAAAGTATCCAACATGCTATAAACACTGAGCTGAACCTCAGTATGACCTATCATCCTCAAACTGAGGTCCAATCTGAGCAGACTATTCAGACATTGGAAGACATGTTTTGAGCTTATTCTATAAACTTCAAAGGAGTATGGGAGTAAAATATTCTTATGTTTGATAATAGTTTCAAGTCAAGCATCCAATAGATCCCTATGAATCTCTTTATGATAATAGGTGTAGAACACCAGCATGCTTGGATGAAGTTGGGGAATGAAAATAGATATTTCCCGAAATAGTAGAGGAAATGGTGGAAAAGGTTAAGAGCATTTGCCTTCACATAAAGGATTCTCAGAGTCGACAGAAGAGCTATGGTGACAATTATCGACAAGACCTAGAGTTTTATGTTTGATACATGATATTCCTCCACATATCACCAAAGAATAATGTGATGAGATTTAGGAATAAGGGAATTCTTAGTTCAAGATATATTAGCCCCTTTGAGACCCCTGATCGCATCGAAGTGGTGGACTACTGACTTGAACTCCCACCGAAGCTACCTTAATTACATGATGTATTCCATGAACCCCTATTAAGGAATTACATATCAGACCCCTCACATGTACTCAATTCAGAGGTGGTATCATTGGAGGATGACCTTTCCTATGAGGAGTAGCCGATGAAGATCTTAGAGAAAAGAAAAAAGGTCAACAAAATAAGATAATGCACCTTCTTAATGTGTTATGTAGAAACTAAAAGTTTGAAGATGAAATGTGGGAACCATAGGAGGTGATTAAGTATAACTATGCTCATTAATTTTCGTATGGGAAATTATAATTTCAAGGGTTAAATTTCTTAATGGGGGAATATTTTAACTACCTGAACTATTATAAAAAAATTCCCCTTTTTATTAATTTAAAAGTATCATCCTGAAATATGGTTATAGAAAACACATGAAATTATTTAATTTTATTATATCCTATTATATTTAAAACACTATGAAGTATCATTACCATTGGTATTATAGCCACTGAATAGTGATCACATGATTAGTATAAATATAGGGTTTTAAAAAATCCAATTGACATAGATAAAAGATGTGATGAAATCAACCAGTAGGATCATACCCTATAAAGCCCATTTATCAGGGCATATGAGGGAGATATCATTTCTAGTTTTTTCCCTTGACCAATCATAATATGAGATCCAACAAATTAATCATGCGCGAAATTGCTTACGAGATAAGTTTAAGTTCATCGAGATCGTGACCCAAACCAGGTTCACTGAATCACCCTATGAAATTCCCACCTTTGTACACCTTAATCTTAGAGTGTTTGTAGGTGTATTAATGGGATATGTATCAAGACCCTATAAATTTGAATATTTAATTTTTTTATATAATAATGAATATATTTTCATCCTATTATTGTAACTTTGTAAATGATTTTTATTTTGATACGATAAAGAACAAATTATATTTTTTTTAATATTAAAATTATATTAATTAATATATGATTTAATTTATTTTTGAAATAAATATTATTTTAAATAATATTTATCAAATATAAATGATCATATGATTTTTATGAAGTCAAATGTAATTTTTAAATGGGTTTGAAAACTGTTATTGTCAAAAAAAACATCATTTCTTAATAAATGTAAATTTTATTTTAAAAGTGAAAATTAACATATTTAGAAAATTATTTAGATAAAATAAATATTATTTTTTGGAATCAGAACATCGAAATTATCTATTGGTGAATTTTTTATAATTTTCTAAGACAATCAGATTTTTATTTAAAAATTAAATACCGTATAAATATACTTTCTGTATTATGACATCATAATGACCTAAAAGTGATGTAATAATTACTATAAATGAGATATATTTAAAAATATATGTTTTCTATTTAAAATTTTATTATTTTTAGTTTATTTTATTTATTTTTAAAAGCCATTTTAAATCCTCTAAAACTTATAATATATTTTTTGGTTTTAAAATACTTTCTTTAAGATGGTGACCCGCCTCCACATAAGAAAGGGAATTATTTTAATAAGTTTGTCCCTTGGAATTATAAAATAATAATTCTACTCCCATTTGGAAGAAACCATGGTAAAACCATGGTATAGATTGTGGTTTTCGATATTTTATTGTGTAGAGTCCAGAACCTAAATAATAAAGAAATCCACCTCTTTTCATATATAAACCCACCCAATATCCCATTTATCTTCACTCAAACTCCGCGGAGCATGACCATTTTCTTTTCTCTACTCTCTATAGTCCTCACGTTATGCCATTAAGCTCTCAAGAATCCCCTCCTAAGCTTTTGGAGTCACACGCTCAAGAGACCTTCCTCTCCTCCTTCCAAATTCAAGAACCTTCTTTGAAATTAGTTATTTTAAATTTAATTGGTTATATTTTCATTCATTTATAACCATTCACTTACTCTCCAATTGATGTAATTTTAATTTGGGTTCATTTATCCTCCCTCATTTTAACCTTTACCTAAGCCGTTACTATACTGAAAATATGTATGGTATCCTCTCCTTCTCTTCTTTAATCAAGTTTCTTTATGAACATATGAATTCTATTTCAATTTCTTAAATTTGGTACATGTATTTCCATGTCCCTATTACTAAAAATTTGATATTAAAATGATTATATACCTCTTTTTCTCTCATATGTGATTTTTTAAGTATCATCGTTATGCTTCAGAAATTTCCCTATGATTTTCCATGTTAAAACAGTTGTGTAGTGAATACCATCACTACCAAAAAACATGCTTTTATCAGCACTAAAAATGCCTTTATCAGTGATAAAAAATTACTGATAATAGATCCATTATTAAAGTGGGGGTCCCCTTTATCATATCTTTTCGAAGCACTGATAAAGTCATCATTTATCAATTCTTCAATTAGCACTGATAAAGGGGGCCTTTATCTATGCTATTTAAACCATTGATAAAGGCTTCCCAGTCTAGGTTTGCTGTTTATATAATAGCACACCAATAAACCTAAAAAAAATAAACAGAACCCAAATAGCATACCAAAATAACCATCAAAAATAACCTACAAAAACCAGAAAAAACCTACTAAAAAATAACCACCCATAATATATACAAAATAACCACTTACAAGATGAAAATGATGAAAACCCAAGAAGCACACACAAAGGTTTGGAAGACAATGCTATATATATTTAATTTATATCATGAATAAAAAAATATCCACTCATGTTATATACCAAAAATAAACTTCTATATACATTTTGAACAATGTTTTATAAATTTACATTTACAATTATCCAAGAAATAGTTAAAAACATTAATGTTTTCTCTTTGAATATTTATGGTTCCCTCTAAAAACTATCCTCCAATGGTAATAGTTGTTTAAAAAATCATACCTACTTTAGAAAGAGGTTCCACCTATATAAGAAAACAAATATTACATTAGTAATACAATAAAGAAATAAATTAAACACCAATATGAAGAGCACATTAAAAAATGTCGATTTTTAATAAAAATTACACATTTGGAGTTATACCGGTCACACCATGTGTCGTATTGAGGTGGGGACGATTAATACATGTCACAAATGAATAATGGATCTTTTTACTAAATTATCAAAACAATATGAATGTGTTTTCCCAGTTTTCAATATGTCAGTTTTGTTTTTTTACTAAAACATCATTTCAAACTGAAAACCCGCAATTTGAGTTGTATAGGTCTCATTTTGAGTCAATTACATGGGATACTACTTCATACAAATCACAAATGACTTACGAATTATTGTTCTTAATTTTTAATATAATCAAAGTTCATTTTCTTGTTTTTTGGTGAGTGACACGTTTTGATCTAAATGTCAATTTTAAACTGATATGGGACACTTTTTGTCATATCGGTCATATCGTTCATCAGATTGATGTGGGGTTGATTCCTACACATCACAACTGACTCATATATCATTTTCCTAAAGTATCAAAAAAATACGAATGTGCTTGCTTAGTTTTCAGTAAGTCGGTTGTGCTTTTACTTGAATTAATGTCAATTTTAAATAACAAGACACATTTGGAATCATACCGGTTACACTATGCATCAGATTGAGGTGAGATCAATTCCTAGACGTCACAAATGACTGATAGATTGTTTTCCTAAAGTATCAAAACATATAGAATGAATTTCCATGGTTTTTAGTATGTCAGTTTTGTTTTTTACTAGAATGTCATTTCAAACTGAAAACATGCAATTTGAGTCCTACTGGTCGTATAAGGTGTCAGTTTGATGTGATACTAGTTCATACAAATAAAAAATAACTAATGAATTGATTTCCTTAGTTTTGAAGACAATTAGAGTGTGTTTTCTTGGTTTTTATTGAGTAACACGGTTTGATCTAAAATGAAAATTTTAAACTGATAGCAGACACTTTTAGTCATACCGGTCACACTATTCATTAGATTGAGGTGGGTTTGATTTCTACACATCAAAACTGACTCATGGATCATTTTACTAAAGTATCAAAACAATCCAAATTTTTTTTCTCGGTTTTTAGTATGCCATTTGTGTTTTTTACTTGAACTAATGTCAATTTTAAATAACAAGACATATTCGAAGTCATTTCAGTGATACGATGCATCGGATTGAGGTGTGTTCAATTCCTACACATCCCAAAGGATTGATATATCATTGTCCTATAGTATCAAAACAATCATAATGAATTTCTTCAGTTTTCAATATGAATTTTTTTTTTTACTAAAATTTCATTTCAAACCGAAAATATGCAATTTGAGTCATATAGGTTGTATCGTGCATTAGTTTGACACGAGAATGCTTCATACATGTCACAAATAACTAACGCTTCACTATTCTTAATTTTGAAGATAATCAGAGTGTGTTTTCTTGGTTTTCAGTGAGTGACACATTTTGAGTGAAAATGACAATTTTAAAATGATAGCGGACACTTTAAGTCATACTAGTCACACCCTTTATCGGATTGAGGTGGGTTGATTCATATACATCACAACTAACTCATGGACCTTTTTCCTATAGTATCAGAACAAATTTTATGTACATTGTTTTCTTGAAAATCAATTCCGCATTGCCTCTGAAACCTAAAAAAGATTCCTAACCTAGTCAATATGCTCAATCTACCTAGTTTAGATGGATTAAGGAAAAACCTTTGATCCCTGTATGGTTGACATGGAATAACATCCTCTTTCTGTAGCATAGCTTTAGTCGACCCAGTGACTACCCACCTGTCATATATTTAGGACCTCTGAATGAATATATGATATTTAGTTCTTCACTAGGTTGACTAAAGAGGGGAACTACCAATGTTGCAGATTGAATCAATGTTTTTTTGGATAAAACCCCTTCTCGTTGTTGAAAACGAGAAGAATGGAGTAATATCCTATTCCTGATATGTCTCAATACATCACAAAAAACTCAAGGTATGGGGAAACCCCTTCTGGATACTCGTTATCTTTTGTGTTCTATCAACAACACACATACCTTGTTAATGAGGACCACCAATTTCTTTTCAAAAACTAACCAACATGCAATTCATTTAGTGTGAAAACAAGGACCACCAATAGCCAAGATTTTTAGCAGGGCGTTTAACCCATAAAAACCACAACATTACCAGCAAGCAAAGAGAAATATAAGGTAGAAATGATTATTAAAGCCAAAATTATTTTATAATTTTACCGTATTTCTGATATTTTTGTACATTCTTCCATCAGGTATTCTACCCATTCATTTCTAAGAATATCTATATCATCTTGTGAATAAGACTACTTTCGGTATTTAAAGTAGTACTGAAAAATATAAATACACAAAGGATTAATAAATATTTTAAATGAAATAGAATTTATCTTTGAAAATTCGTCTTCAGGGATGCTAGTTTGTTTGTAGAATATGATCAATCTCATAAATTTAAAACATAATAATTATAATCTTTTCCATTTTCTAGTTTTAGACACTGTAGAAACATTGAGAAAAATAAGTAATTTTTTTATATGTGTTTGGATAGTGAAATATTATTATATATACCCTGATAATTATCCATTCATAGTACTTATGAGGTTTCTTGTCCTTTTATCCTGACCTCATTCCATGAAGTAAACAATATTTATGCACCTCTCTATCATAATAGAATCCTAATTAAAATATAATATAAATTATATAACTGGATTTTTAGTTATAAAATATTGGATTTAGTGTATTTAAAATTGACAAACACCATTATGTGTGGTAGGTTTTCAGGATATCCATGCTCTGAATCTAGAAAATAAATATTTAGAGTATCCAAATTGACCACAATGAGCATCCAGTGCTTCCTAAAAACACAAAAATGGAAAAATTAATGAAAGAAATTAAAATATATTGGACATGATTAAATTTTAGTGTTTTACCACTACATAATTAGTATTAAGAACAGTATATCATCTGTAATTTTTTTGTTAAATGATTTGGGTAGGCCTACCACAATTTCACCCTCTTTCTTGAAAGTTATGTATTTTTGTTCTGTAAAGGAGATGTGATGACTAACAAGTGCAAATTTATGTCCATAGGGAAATCCCTTAAATTGTTTTTCATATATATGACTACAAAAAATATGAAATGTATTTAGTCATAATTAACACAGTATATTAGCTTTTGGAAAATAAAATCATGAAAACTTACCTCATGTATACATTAACAATTGAGCCACCTAACTATTCATAGTTAAGGATTTCAGTTGCACTCTCAACACCAATGAAGTATGGTTCTTCCCCTTGGTACATGTTTTCTTCAAAAATCAATTATATGAGTACCACTTTCATTCAACTTCATATCCACATGATCCTTCAATGATAATAAATGTGGATATAGAATGGGTGGTTAAGGTGCTTTGGGTATATATTTTTGATTAGTTGGTTGATCTTTGAGATGGTTTTGAATCGGTCTTTCATTTCACCCCTTCCCCTTCTCTATCTGTAATAACATGAATCATTTCAGACCTTTTTTCATTAAATTCTTAAGGTTTATCTTAAAAATTAAATTGTAAATGAATTCCTCATTGTAGACATGTTTTTACACTATGTGACGTCCATTCAATGAATGTTTTGAGATCTTGTTCGAACGTATGAATATATGCATCATCAATTAGAATAGGTACCTTGGCACTAATCTCTAGAGCTACAGTAATTGACACTCTGACATGACCTATCGAAAGTGGTCTATTGTGTAGCATGTCATTCTGAATATTGAACATTATATCCCTCGCTACAAGACAATGGGTGGGTGTTCATATATATAAATCACAGTCATTTTCACCCTATAGAATATCAATTTAAGAAAGGTATCAGTGTCTAGTGTCTACCTAATTCACATTTCATAGAAACAATTATTATAAAATTGACTACCTCAGTTAAGAATTGTTTTTAGGGGAATGGATCGCCTCAGAACTAGTGGGGTGGGGTGGGATCTTCACGCGTGAGTTGTTCTTGAGTTGTTTCTTCTCTTTGCCTCCCCCCACCAAACTTGCTATCATATCTCTTTGGTATTGTAATTTTTCTTCAAACATATATAATCTTTCTCTCATCTTTTTCATTTAATCAGTCTTATCCTCCGCTTTTTTCTAAAGATATGTTTGGGGTGTCACCCCAAAATCCACACCTCTAACACGGACATACTTTTCTTGATGCTTCAAGGACACTAAAAGTATGTCTCTATATGGTGTGAGTGTTATTGATTCTTATGACTATGTTAGATATAAAATATAGGAAAATAAGTAATAATTTTTATGTAATAGAGATTTAAATAAAAAAAATTATTATGTCATACTTACACATGTTTCTCACTCTTTTTGCGTGTTTTCATCTATTAGTTTCTCATCTTTATTTACACATGAATCCTTCTATAACACATGGAATAGGATGAAAGTGGATTTGGATTTGGACTCTTAAATATTCATATAAACAAACGAACATAGTTATTGTGTTGTTTTATGTCACATAAAATAATTGTGGTAGATTTTAAATACATACAATTTTATTTCAAGTGATGCATACCCCATCGTTATTTTACATAAGGGGTATGTTGGTTTTGATGTTTGTTGTTTATTTTTAGTACTCAGTTGTTGTTTCATAAATAAAAAATTGTCAATCAAAGTGATGAATACATGTACCTTCAAACAATGTATTACCAGACACAATGTACATAAAAATACTACTTTGTATGATGTCCAGTAAACATATCCCATGATTCTTGGGTTATCAGGTGTGCATAAATAAGAGATGGGTGTAGTTTTATTTTCCCTTCAGCATCATTAAGATAATATTTAATTAAAAGTGTGAAAAACTCTATGTGAATCCTTCCAAAAACCCTTAATACATAGTCTTTGTGTGATTCATCTACTATAAATTCACTATGCAAGAGTTGATTAAGTTTAAATCAATGTTTCATTATTTAGTTTTTAGTAAAATAAAATAAATGATATGATAATGTTACTGTAATATCATCTCACATCAATGCCTTAATCATATCCAAAACATGGTTCCATGAAGTTACATCAATTTTCATGCATTTCTAAGTGACGATTCCTATGTAGCTACTAAACATGGCCTTGTTAGGGTTAACATGTTGGCCCCGCATATTTTATCAAATCATGTATTTGATGCCTTTCTCTTTATACTTAATTATTTTTTCTAATACCATCAAACTACAGTGCTCCTATTTTTTATGCGCTTCCAGTGTTTCATCACCTTTTATTTCCTCAGATCCCCCATCACTAATTTGTTTCTATGGCTTCAGCGGGCTAGAATCAGCATGTGCAGATGGTGGTTGTACCTCTATACTAGGAGAATCAATAGGTCGAGAAAACTATTGTTCGTCTGCACTGCAATTAGAAGCAGGTTGAGAAACTTATTATTCCTAGTTATTAGGAGTATCATCATGTGCAAAATTCATTATCTTCAAAAGTTTTTTAACATTTAATCTAGATAACATAAAAGATGCAGTGGACAGATATTAACATATGGGTACAGTTTGAGAAACCTATTGTTCGCCTGCACTGCGATCATCATTAGGTTGAGAAACATGTTGTGCCTAGGGATTGAGAGAATCATCACATACAGAATTCATTATCTACAAAATTGTTTTAACATTTAATTTAGATAACATAAAAGTATCAGTGAACAGATATTAACATAAAGTAACACAATGTATATTAGAAAAAATATATAACCTGATTATTGAACTCTCTCTTTTTAAGGTTGAAGGGATTTGACCCCTCTATCGACTATCCAAATCCCTTCATTATGGTCTCCTATCACATACAAAATTCCATCTACACTAGGACCAATACGAAATGATTGAGACAACCCAATGAAAGTGTCATCCTCCATTGAATTTTCATCTTAATATTCAGTGGTT
This sequence comes from Viscum album, assembly GCA_963277665.1. Lineage (NCBI taxonomy): Eukaryota > Viridiplantae > Streptophyta > Magnoliopsida > Santalales > Viscaceae > Viscum > Viscum album. The sequence goes on from OY728135.1 coordinate 1,762,963,768, forward strand.
TTGGTCGATAACCAAACAATTGACTAGTTTTGGTTTGTATGATCTGAGACATAAAATATGTGTACTTCCTGTGATTCCATTATAAATGGTTAATCATTGTACCCTTCCATACTAAAGTCAACTCTCACAAATTCCAACTCATCTATTTTTATAGCACTTATTTTATAAACCCACTTTCATTGAAAAATCGGCACTCATATTGTCGTATAATCAAACTCCTATATTTTTTATGATGCCAAAGTATGACATATTCACATAAATTATATTTTTTTACTTAGATCCAAAAAAATGCATCACTTCAGCCACAAGTGTAACTCCACTATTCTTTCTAGTATTGTATTCATCAAGTTCATTAATATAGAATGTATAACCATTAATTATATAATAATTGTAGTATAATACGTAAAAGCTTGATCATTCGGCTATACATCGAAGTCGTTCTGAAATTGAGTCTGGATTTTCATCTGAATCCTTAAAAATATGGTCATGAAACCATCCTATAAATTGTTTATTATGTTTATTTCATATCCATTTTTCATCCCTTGATGGATTTTAATGCCTAATAATTTCTTTTTGGGTTTCAACATATGGTTCAACATCCAAAATATTAGGATACACAAAAAGGTTCTCCTGATCCTGATCTGTAATATTGATTGTGACAACCTCCTTTCTATAAATTCCTTCTCCCGCAAGTCGCCCAATGTGATGAGATTTCATTAGACCAATTCTTTGCACACCGGATAGGTATTCAGCATATAATTCAACAGCTTTCTCAACAATATCTCTCTCCTCAATACAACCCTCAGGATAACTTTAATTTTTGACATACCCTTTCAAAATATTCATATACTGTTCAATGGGGTACATCCATCTATAGTGCATAGGACCACATAGTTGAATCTCTCTCACCAAGTGTACCATAAAACGAACCATCATATCAAATAATTTTTGTTTGAAAAACATTTTCAATTCACATAATATGATGAAGATTTATCTTTCTATAGTTAGTAATTTTTTCAAGTCTATAAATTTTCTACATATAGCTTTCAAGAAGAAATAGATCTTATTTAATTTATGATAAAAATTCTTGGGGAAAATGAAATGTAAATATATCGAAAGTAAATCTTGTATCAAAACATGGCATTCATGTAATTTCATACCTTTTAAATTTAAATTTTTCATTAACATGATGTTCTTGATATTCAATGAAAACCCTTGTGGAACCTTTATGTCATTCAAGAAGTTCCAAAACTGATATCTCTCCTACCTGGAAAGAGTGTGAGCAGCAGGAAGAAGAAATGTTCATTTTTCACCCTTCACTGGTTACAACTCTTCTCATATTCCCATATCAACAATTTCTAACCTAGCCTGAATTCCATCCTTTTCTTTTCTAGGTGCATTTAGCAACATGCTGATGACACTATCACATATATTTTTTTAAACGTGCATAAAATCAAGAAAATGTCTAATGTAAAGAAAACTCCAGTATCATAATTAAAAAAATTGATGTCTTTTTTTTCAACCAGTTTTCTTAAGGTTTTTCAAAAACTTTTTACCAAATATATTGTCCACATCTTTAAATTTCTCAAATAGTTGGTCACCTATTAGTGGAGATAGTGTTGTATGTTCTTCTGTACTTCTATAAAATGATTTCATCCAAAATAGGTACTTATGTCGTTGGAGTAGAAATATATGTTTTCCTATAAACATAGTTTTTGATGAAATTTTCAATCTAATTGATTGTGTACCTTGTTCGTAGAAAGGAAACAAAAGAGTTCCTTTAATGTTATATCCTAAAAAATTTCCATAAGCAGGAAAGTCATTTATCAGCTCATAAAACATGGCTCTCAACATTAAATATTCATTTCTGTAAGCATCATAAATCATAACACCTGAATCCCACACTAATTTCAAATCCTCGATCGATGGATCCAAATAAACATCAATATCATTACCTGGTTGTTTTGGTCCTGATATAAGCAAAGATAATATGATGTGTCTTCATTTTATGCATAACCATATTGGAAATTTATAATTTTCCAACATAATCATCCATTTACCATGACTGCTACATTGAAAATGAAAAGGATTAACTCCTTCTGTAGATAACATAAGACAAAGATTTCTTGGCTCGTTTCCAAAGTCAGGATACTCATGATCAAATCTCTTCCACTAAGGAGATTCTGTAAGGTTCCATAGTTTCCCACCATTATTTATTCTATATGCTTGCTACGTCAATTTCCCTACAGTCTCCTCACTTCTATATAGACGATTAAATATTGGAATTATTGGAAAGTACCATGAAACTTTCATAGGACCAAATTCAACTTTATTTTATCAATAAGAAAAACACTTTGGGAATTCTCTAAGTGATTTTTGGTCCTTGAAAAATAGTATAATGTCATTCAACCAGGATTTTATTCTTCCATAAATCATACCCATCGATTGTAGAATTCGTTTGGCATCATATGTTTGGTTCAAGAGCTCATTATTTTATAGGATCATGTCATTCAAGAGAGTAAGTAATTCCCTAGAATTGGAATCACTCCATCCATTTCCTTCTTTCAAATTATACAAATTTATTACCGCTAACAATGTTGTATATTTAGTTAATCCATCCTAAAATGGCGTCTTTGCACAACTCTTTAACTTCTCAAACAATTTTGGGAAATCACAAAGTTCATATTCAACTATCCTTGTCATTTACCTAATATGATCTTCATTATCATTCACGTCTGTAATCACATACTTGATATGGTCCTATTCATTGTCCATACTTATAATAATATCAAATGATCCATAAAACACAGTTTTATCCCAGTTACTAGCTATATTCACCTTTTCCCCATGTTTATTCCAACATTTATAAATTTGATCTATTCTGTGATTGATCAAGTGTTCTTCCAACTCCTCTGGACTGACATTTCTTGAATAAAAATAGTGTAAACACATACAAAGGATTTAAGAAGGATTATATGCATGATCTTTTGCAAACTTGATGAACTCTTTCACTCCATATTCGTAATCTTTTTTCAGATGATCGGAATCCATCCATTATTTATTCATATCCATCGTATTTTATTCAGTGATATTAATATTTAATAAAATAATTACACAAAATTTTTACATAAAAATTAACCAAGGATTAAATACCACACTCTTTTTAAAACTATTTATAAAATAAAAACGATCTAATTTAGAAAAACGATTTGCACAATTGAGATCCCATTAATAAACTATTTATAATAAACAAACTCTTTGAAAATAAAAATTAAAAATCCATTAAAAATCAAAGTTGAAATGCCATTAAAAACCAACCATTTACACATATTCCTCTTTAAAATAACATAGTATTTTTAAAATAAACCAATTAGTTCCAAACATACTTTCTCAAAAACCTAATTCCTTTTTTAAACCATTTTAAAGTTGTTTAAAACCAAGAAAGGGTATGTTGAACACATATAATTTTTTAAGAAATATTTCAAAACACTTGAATCATTTTAAAAGATCCACTTATGTATTTTCAAAAAGACAAAATTCCCAAGAGAGACACTTTATACATTATATTAAACTATACAAACATCAGTCCTAACTTCACAACCATACTGGATACATTATGTTAGATCCCCCTTTATTGGGTTCCCTCCCCATGCTTAACACTATCACAGTGATCCTCTCTAATGGTTTAACACTCAATTATACTAACATGCCACATGATGTTCCCAATTCACGGTGGCGTAATTTTTCCACTCTCCTTTATGCTTATATAATTCAAAGGCCCTTGTCCTTACCCCCTCAAGTAACTATACATATCAGTAAATAAATTAATTCTTGTAGGATCTTTCTCTAACCAACCTCCCAATTTTTTGGGATTCCTCTATTGGCCAAAATTCCATTCCTAACCCAACACATTTGATCCTTTTGTGCTCTATTTTATAACATAGATAATTTTCATATACTACCTATTTATCACATCGATCAAGGATAATGTAGGCTTAAATTTCATTTGTGGATTATTTCTCAATATAATTGAGGCATTCCATATTTATGAGAGGGTTTCTTCTACAGCTCCTTCTAATTCATATGTAGACCCTAGGTACCCTTAAAAAACTCTAATGAAACCCTTACACATCATTTTTTATTCATGGTTAATCCATATGAATTATTTTTAATTAGATTCAACCCTTATGTAGTTTCTACCATATCCTTATACATTGAATATAACCTTGGGTCACAAAATTAAAGAAAATGGGAGATCTAGGACATCACATCAGAAGAGCACCATCTCATGGTGAACCAAAGAAGATAAAAAACAATGAGTCACAAAACACTAAAGAATATTCACAACCTATATAAACAAACCCACTTGTAAGAGGAACCAAAAAACAATAAGTAATACATAAAATAAAATTTACCTCAAGGCCTCAAGACATTCCAACTCAACGAATAAAGATTACAAAATAAACAACCACCCCATACCACTTTTGGTAATTCAACTCAATGGATTCTAGAAAATAACATAACCTTAGGATTACTTTAATCACCATGGATTGAAGGATGTAAATTTAATAAACCCTAAAAAAGGATGCTCTAGATTCACTACCCCATCTGATGTTTGGGTAAATCCCACAACCCAAATAGATATACCTATTCATGAAAATAATTCACTATAGGGGATATTTCTTCACATATTCTCAAGAAAATTATGAGAGGAGAAAATACCACATAGTAAATATGATTTTTTCCAATTCATGTTTAACAATCTAAAACAAATAATCTTAATGCACACCGAGTAAATAAATCAAGTACAAAAATTTTATTGATCACAAAACATACAAAAAAGTCTTTAAATATGTTCAATCTTATTTTAACAACACCCCTTATATAAAAGTTACATGTTAATTATTTTTAAAGACATGCACTCTTTGAAAACAATCCAATCTCTTGTAAAAATTATTCACTAAAATTTGAACACTCACAAAAATAAGTTTCCTTATATTGAACCTTTAAAAGGAGTAAAATAATCTTTTAACCTAAAGTACACACATGATTTGAAAATATTTCATTTTACTTCAAAATAAATCACAATTTTACTTCTAATTATTTTAATAAATTTAAATCCTTTAAAAAATATTTCTATCAATTCTAATTTCTTTTTAAATTTCCATAATGAAATCAAACACTTTTTATAAACTTTAAGATAATAAAAATTTCTCTTATAGAGAAACCATTATGCCTAGTTTTAAAAACCAAGACACATTTAAAAATTTATATTCAAAAAAGTCTCCCAATTAAAAATGAAGAGGGACACTACCATTTCAAAACATTTTATAAAGACCATAATCAACTTTTTCATCCAAAAAATAAAATTTTCTACAAAATAAAACCAACTTTTCAAAAAATAAGTCCATACAACAATTCTTGAATTGCCCAAAAATATAAAAACACAATAATACTACCTCAATCAAACATACATCAATGGTAAGACTCATCAAGATTAATGAAAAATGGAAGGGATCCAAAACTAAAAATCTAGGGGAAAGAATAATTGTGCATGGTCTGATAAAATGGGTTATATAACCTTCAACTAACCATGAAAACCCATCACAATGGTTATAGACCCAACTGCATGGGGTCTACATAGTTTTCTAGACCATGTGACTTAACCCTGAAACTTAGGATATTTTCCTATTTTCACCCTGAAAGATCAAAGTGACCCTAAAATCACCTATACACTCAATATAGATCAGAATACCACAATATCATATAAAAAACATTGAGAATAAATATGAAAAAAAATTGGAACAACCAAATGAAGAGAATAACCAAAGAGTATAGGAAATTATTATTTCAAGAAGAATAAGAAGAAATGAATTTACTCTATAAGGGAATGTACCCTTACTAGTGGAAGAAACAATTGAATAAGTGGTATAGTAGGCGGTACAGGTAGCGGTGGAGAAAGCGGCGGTAGTAATGGTGGTAGAGGAGGAGTTAGAGGCGATAGTGGCGGCGAAGGAGGAGCAGGAGTGGAAATGAAAGTGGAGGAGCAGGAGGACATGTTCACAGTAGCAGCGACGGAGGAGGAGAAGGAAGAGGAGTTTACAAAGGAGGAGGATGATGAGTTGATGGTTGTGATGTAGGAGGAGTAGGAGGAGGATCGGGAGGCAGAGGGTTAGGCTTCTGTTAGAGTTTGAGTGATGCGGAAGGAAGGGTATGCAGTTAGAGTTCGTTTATAAAATCAGGAGAAATATTTATCAACGCTGATAAAGATGGGCCTTTATCAGTGCTAAAAAAGCATTGATAAATGTATGTTTTATCAGCGCTAAAAAATCACTGATAAATGTATGTTTTATCAGTGCTTTTTAGTTAGCGTTGATAAAACATACCATTTATTCATAATTATAAAATCACAACCAATATATTTATTAATTTTATAATTTTATAAATATATATAATTAATATATTTATTAAAATTTAATTATTATTTAAATATATATGTATTAATTATGTTTTTTTATAATTTCATGATATAATTAAATAATTAAATATTTATATTTAAATAATTATAAAGTTATAATTAACATATATAAATATTTATTTATTTATTTATTTATTTATATGTTTGTGTATAAATTATAATTATATTTATTTATTTATTTATTTACTTATAATTTATATTATAATTAAATATATATATATATATATATATTAATTGATATATTAATTTTAATTTTAATTTCATGAGTATTTAAATATATATGTGTGTGTGTGTGTCTGGGTATATATTCATTAAAAACATATATTTATAAACAAATATATTCAAAAGGTATTCATAAATATATAATTATCATTTAAAAAAATATATTTAATAATTTTATAATTATTTAAACATATTTATGTTTTATTAGTTATATATAATTATAATTACATATAATATATTTAAAAAGTATATAATTATATATAATATATTTAAAAAGTATATAATTATATATAACTAAATATCTATATTTTTATATATAATAAATACATTTATTGTTTATTTAAAAACATTTATCGTGATTTTAAGTATTTATGAGAACATAAAGCTTCATATATATAGGAAATTAATGAATACATGATGTATAGTACTATAATATATATGTCCGACATTAGGGTAAATAATGAACATATTCATGAGATGAATATGAACTTCCATTACCCATCAATAGACACATTCATTTGGAAACATAAATTTATTTATATCTGTGTGTGTGTGTGTGTTTAATAAGTATATGTATATATATATATATTAATAAGTATTTATATATAATATTCTAAACATATAGTATAATAAATATATAATAGAGATATAAATAAAACTAATAAACATAATAAACATAAATAAAACATAAACATAACAAACATGGGTTTTTTATTTAATGTATACAAATAAGCATTATTTTTTAATATAATTAAAATATTTTTTTATAAGTTAAAGATATTTTCTATTAAAAAATTTAGTGATATTATTAGTGCTGATAAAGTCTCCATTTTATTAGCACTTTTTTATTACTGATAAAGGGTATATTTATCAGTGCTTTTTTATAGCACTGATAAAAGCCCCCTTTTATCAACGTTTTCTGATTAGCACTCATAAACCTTGAGTGATTCCCTTTCCCACATTTGTGGCAGTGAATACTCATCTTTATATCAAGGTTATTAAACTTTATGCACATGTAATTATATATTGGGGACTTATATTTATGTATTCTACATACCTTGATTGTGGAATAAATTCTGAGGATGAATGAATCCATGTTGTATAATCAATGTGGAACACTTATGCATGAGAATGAAATGAATATGATGGTTGTTCCTAGATAGCACTGTAATGCATTAGGTAATGTTTAGTATCATGAAATATCATACTGGGATAGGGATTGAACTTAATTCCTTTATGTTACTTTGTCCACCATGATTCTATGATGTGTTTATCCTTGACCGATGTTTATGATTCCGTGTTTATGTTGTTTCCACATTTCCCATGTTATGATCATCATGCTATTTCATGTCATATCATTCATGTTCCTTTTATTCCTCACTGATCTGCCTATTATGTAACATGTATCACTTATTCCATGTTTATTACCTTACTATGATTTATAGATCACCCTTTTCTTATGTATGTCCCCATGTAATCCCATGCAGTTTTAATTTTGAAGGAGTATTTTGAGCATGTTATGGAATTTTTCATTAAAGATGATGTATTCCCTATTTTATATTGTTGTGTAATGTACTTATTTCCCAAATACACTAGACTTATCAATCATCCAAGCTATATTAAGTTTATTATTATGTTATAAATCAAGTATTAATGTGAACTAAAGAGTAGGTTTGTTATATATATTATATTGCATATCCAATTTTTTATTTGGATTTACATTTGATATGCATAATCAATTCCTTGGTAAATTCTCACTTAAATTTTATGATCTTTATAAGGGTTCATTTAATAATATAATTGGATAATAAATACCTTTTCTTTTATTCTCATATGGTTATTCATGAAGTTTTCATGTAATAGCACTATTTTTTCACTCTTTTGTACTTAAAATGATAAAGAAAATGTTTTTAAGAAAATAAGAAATTATTTATCAATTCAATCAAAAAACTTTCTTCTTCCAAAACCATGTTTTCTAAAAAATATTCAAAATGTTTTTAAAAGTTATCTAAATGATTTATTAAAGGAATTTTTACCCATTTTTTACACTTTACAAAATTTTTTGAAAGGAATCGTCATGTATTTTTCCAACCAAGTACTATTTGGATTTTAATAAAAATGTAAAAGGAATATTTATTTTAAAATGTACGACATATACATAATTCCCCATCATCATAACCACTCAATTTTTTAAATCATACTTTATAATTTCATAAGGTTATTCTCAAATATAATTATTTTCACAATATTTTTTTAACTTTTATTTTTAAAAGTATTTTCAATGTAAAATTTATATTTTCCCCAGGAATGTTTTTAGTGATATTTTTATGGTATTTTTATACATCAATGGATAAATCCCTTTTTTTAGTAATAATATACTAGGGATATATTGTATTGATACCATCCTTATTATTTCTATATATGGTTTACAATAATTTTAACTAGGGAAACTATTAACATTCACTTTCTTGATTATTTTATTAGTCATTAACTTTCCCTTGAAATATTCATTTTCTTATGATCATTGGAAATTAAATTACCCCTAAATATCCATATTATTTTTCATGGATATATATATTTTTTAAACCATATATCACTTCTACATTCAGTGTTCTATATTGAATGTTATTTGATTATTTAGTGAAATAATGATGATTTTTTATTCTCTACTCAATATATATTTGAGGAAAATGAACATTATTCATGAATTAAATCGATTATTTGATATATTGATAGTTATTTGGACATGATGATATGATTGGGGCCTATTATAGATATAGCCTAGAAGCATCGGTAGTCTCATGAGAAAAATTAGTTGGCTATCCATAGTTAAATTGGTTTGTGGTGTATACCTACTAATTAGTTTGAAACTATCTTGTTAAAGGTCTTGAAAGTAGAGGAATCATGATGCCTGAGATCATAGAATCTAATAATTAATCATATCCTTCATTAATAAATCAGTTATTATTATTCATGAGATTTTCACAATGATATTGTCTCTGGATGCATTAAATTATTAGTTTATTGATTAAATGGAATGTCTCTTCAGTTATTTTCCTTACTATATTAATTATTCCTTATCTAATCATGATATTAAAGTAATTTATTAAATTGAAAGTGTGTTCATATATTTACTTTTCCATATGTATTATTCCTTATCTAATTATGATATCCAAACTATTTCAATGTAATGGTTGTTCAGTTATTTACAATGCCATGTTGATTATGATTATTGATTTATGATAGATTCCACTTTTTGTAACTTTAACTAATAATATGAGATCACCATTAATTTTTTTCCTTTACAAGGAATCCAAGAAGATTACTATGAATGATATTCAAGTATATTATATAGTGAATTATTATATTCTCAAAAAAAAATATGTTGTAGTTTTTTTTCAAAAGTAATGAAAATCTCAAGTATGTATCTAGTTTACAAATAATACTAAACTATTTGGTCCTTTAGGATAAGATAAATTGTATATTATGACAAATTAGTAAAGTAAACACTGACTCTAGTATACTAGGGTTGAGATCTTTATATTAGGTGCTAGAGTAATTTTAGTAGAAACCTTTATAAATAGATTTAGGAAACCCGTGATTAGGGAGCATATCCCTATAATTGACTTTGAAGATAAGTATAGAATAACATCATAAGGATTGGGTAAGGTAGAGATTATATGGTATTCCTAGAAATACTTCTCTTTCTAGTTACTACAAGTGGATGTGGTTCTAGAATAGATATACTTAGGGGTAATAACTCCAAAAAAGTCACATCATGTTTTAATTGAGCATTACCTAGTACATGAAAATAGGCCTAACTTTGCACCTAGTTTGACACTCCTTGGGGATATTATTTGGATAATGATCATTTTATATACAAAATATTAACAACAATTTTAATGGATAATGAAAATTAATGACCTAGGTTATACCTAAGGTGCATTTTATTTAAAATAATATATCATGATATTGAAATTACATAAGTGATTCTTCATGATTATGTGGTTTCCCACTATGATTATTGTTGCTAATGCTATTAATTTTTTAGTCAATGGTTGGAACCCAAAATAATTTTGTTAAAATTTAATATTAAGGAAAATGTGTGGACTAAGAGAAAAAAATAGGATAATGACTGGAGTGAAAGATATATTGACTATGTGGAATCGGTTATCCAAAAAATGATTTAAATTTTATACCTTAACCAACTCTTGGACTCACTAAAGAAGATAAGGATGGAGTTAAATATGAGATTGAGTGGTGGAGACTATAGAGGAATGAAAGATCAATTTCCTTAATGTCATAAACGTGGTAAAATAAACCAATTAAAGTTTCTAAAAGTAATGGGAAAATTTTTTATGAGTGGAAAAGAATGGAATAAAGGAATGAATTTCTGAAAAAAAAAAGAGTATCATGGAAGGAAATAAATTTCATCCTATAGATACATTTATAGTTTTTTGTTTTAAATTTTTTAAACCTGGGAATAATTTAATTCAATTCACTATTCTAAAAGGTTAACCCCTTCACCAAAGATATTCCTATGTATAAATAAAACTGTTGAAGTATTTCTGTATTTGGATTCTAGAATTATATTATAGAAATATTTTTACCAATGGTATTTTGGTTATAATAATAATGAAATATCTAAGTATTGTGTAAAATATTAGAAAAATATATTTCTTAATTAATTTAAGAGTTATGTATACCATCATGGGTTTATGATTTTAATATTGATCATAATTTCAAACTCATAAACATCCATTTTTAGGTTTTATGTGACAATAGTCTACCAAGATTAAGGATATTTTGGGAGACATTTATGGAAATAAAACTCATTGGTTTAGTATTTTTTTTAGTAAAAACTATATTTAAGAAATAATGACCTAAATTTTGTGGGAATAAGATTAAATTTATTGGTAAATTTTTGGGTTTATCTTATTGTTGATGTTGAGGAAATTATAGGTTATTACACTTTGGTAATGTTAGAGGAATTATATTATTATAGTTTTAAAAAATGGACAATCCACATGATAGGTGACAACCTTTTTCATCCGGTAAGGTTGTGAGGCTTGAAAACATAACCAATTATGACAAGGGTGATGTTCCTACAACTGGCCTAAATTAATTTCTTGTTAATACCTTATTATTTTTACATAAATGATTATATTAATTAATATTAATGATGAACCAACAGTGTTACTATTTAGGTTCAGATATTAATGTGTTATATTCGGTAACTTATGTTAACCATTTTGGTTGTATTGATGATCAGATCAAATACTTGTCGCTCTTTTATAATTTTTTTGATCCGTTAAAAGTAAATTTTAGTTCTTTAGGCATAAAAAATTAATTTTTGTATATTTATTTCTTGGATTAAGAGATGATTTGAAAATTTATTAAATCAAAACCAAAGGTAAAAAATTATTTATTAAATATTATTATATCAAGTAATTATATTTCGTTATGTTTATAGTTAATATGGTAATGGAATTCCTCAACTTTTGGAAAAAGGATCTTAAAACAAAAATGTTATCCTATTACCTTCATATCTGATGAATAAAATGGACTTTTCAATCATTAAAGATTTATGGTTTTTTGTACTTAAATTTACATAGATTATTCACTTCCTTATGATCAATTATCTCTATGACTCTATATTTTTTTACACTTTGGTTCTATATCAATATCTTTACTTTCCACCAATATTCTCATATTTGGAAACCTAGTATGTTTTATTCCATATAACCTTTTACTTCCATTTATATCTTATTAATAAGATGTTTTATTAACCATTTTTACAATGTGGTTTTACGAAAAATATGTTTTCAAATGTCAACTCCTTAATTTTATAGATCAAGATTAAATTGTAAGGATTCAACTTATTTAAGAGAGTAGAATATAACACCCTAAGATTTTAAAAAAATAAAATTGGGTACAATAGAAAATATTACATGAAAAAAAAAGATTTAATGAGGATTTAACACCCCAATACTTAATGATATAATAAATTTTAAATAAATTCAATCTTTTTTATAGCTTACTATGCATGCAACATCTGGTTTAAATGAAACATAACACTCAATGAAAATATTATTATTTAAAATGTGATTTTTATAACCTAGTCACTAATATTTCAAGTGTAAATATTAATTAATAAATTATAAAAAATATATTGTATAATAATGTATAAAAAAATTAATTGGTTATCTATTTGTTATAAATAAAATCAGAATCATTTTAAAGAAATGAAATGTTTTATGAAAAAACTGTACCTTTCAAAGAAAATAGTTTCATTACTTCTTAAATACTTATGATCAAATTAAATTATAAAAATTTTATAAAATTTATTTGATAAAATAAACTTTATTATTAAAATATACATGTAAAAATTATCCTTGGGTGAAGTTTTTATAATTTTTAGAAAAGATTATTTTTTTGATGAATAGCGAAAAATAATCATTTTTAATGAAAAATTCCTTTTCATTTAAATTATTTAAAAGGTTAGATTATATTTTAAAATTTTTTAATGATAAATTAGTTCAATTATATTATTATTTAAACAATTTAGGTCATTGGAATAAATTTTATATTAAATTATGATAAAAACTCTTTAATCTTTGGAAAGTTTTTCTTTGGAAAACATATTTTTTATGTGTCTACAGGGTTAATTTTAAACTATATTCTATCACTTATATAAATATAATTTGGAAAAATGGATTCCATATTCTGAATAATAATAATTTATATTATCTAATAAGTTCAAATTAATTTTTTACCATTATGAATGTTAAAATCAGTAAAAATTAATTATCGTGATTAAGGTAAAACGGGGTTACCAAGGTGTTAAACTATAAATATAAGGGTTAAAAATGACCTAAAACTTGTACACAACACATTTTATTTCCATATTTAGACCTTATAACCACTAAGTTTTTATAATTTTTTATTTTGGATCCTTTTTCATCCAAAAAATGTGGGTACACTTTATTCTTTTAAAAAATACCATTTTAACCATATACCCCACTTATAAAAGGTTACTACCTCCATTAACTTTTTCACACCTATAAAGCCTTTTTTCTTGACCAAAACATAAAAACATATATCCCCAACATCCTTATCCCCATTATATATCATATGGTATTCCAAAAAGACATACCCTAGGGTTCTTTATAGGAGATCCTAAGGAGGTTTCTCTAAGAGAAGGTAATTATCTTAATGAATCTCCTTCATTTTATTTATTCTTTTTATACATTAAAATATGTATTAACAATTAAAATATAATAACAAAAATATATTTCATACACTAATATATTATTAAATTTATGAAATTATATTTACTTATATCCCCTTCTATCAAATGGGAAATGAAATCATTGATTATGTGTACGACGAACTATCGCCTTGCGAACCGATGTAACTTGTTTTCCATTAACACATACCAAAATTGTATATAATTATGGATTTACTTTATATAAAATATTTATGATATTATTAAACTTATGTAATCATAATATCACATATACCTTCTTAATTTTAAATTCGTTTGAATATACGATAATGTCGCTCGTGTGTACAGAGGACTATCATCTTGCAAAGTGATGTGATTAATTTTTCACTTACTCTTTATATGGAAGGTAATAAGAATAAATATAATGAATATATGTGATATATATTACATTATATTTATTATTTAAAATAAATATACAATCCACTTCATTACCCTTCCACTCATGAAAAAACATGCACGAGAAAACAAGAAAATTAACACCTAAAACAATGAATATAATGAAATATTATTAAAAACATGAGATATATGTTATAATAGGATCATATATTATATTATAAATATGAATATGATTCTTTTAAAAATTTAATAACACTCTTAAAACCATTATATATAAGTTAAAAGTATGTTCATCCAAAAGGAAGCATGTGGTAGGGAATTTGTCTCGATTTTTCTTCATTGAGGCATATTGTAGTGTTATGCACCTAATTTATTTTATATTGTGTAAATAGTGATCCTATTAAATTTAATATAATTATTTATTAGTAATTTATTATATCTAAGTTTCAATTTTAATTATTTCATCCAAATGTATTTGACTTAAAAGTGTCCAATTGGTAAATAATTTCATAACTCAATTTCTTTTCATTGGGTTATATTACTTCTTCATTGTCTTTGATGTTTTAAGATTATGTGTGTAATGAATGTTTACAATATTATGTTATATATCCACTTTTTATATTTATTTACATTTTATACACATAATCGATTCATTATTAAATTCTCACATCAACTTTATGATCATTGTAAGGGTTTATTTCAAAAACTCATTTTAATTGGGATTGTTTACGATTGAATTTACATTGAAAAAAAATTATTTGATAATTGGAAAATAAAACCCTTTAATTTTATTCTAATATGGTTCTTCGTGAATTTTTAAAGTAATGTTACCATTTTTTCACTCTTTGGTACTTAAAATAATTGATAAAATGTTTTTAATAAAATCATAATTTAATTATATTATCGGTCAGAAACCATTTTTCTTCCAAACCCATGTTTTCTAAAAATGTTTCTTAATTTATAAAAATTATTTTTTAAAAAAAATTAACCTTTTTGAAATTTTTTTAAAAAATTGAAAGGAATATTCATATCGATGTCTAAACAAGGAATGTTTGGATTTTTTCAAAAATGTGAAAGGAATATTTGTTTTAACATATAACTCATGTACAGAATTTCCCATCATCATGAGCATTAAATGTTTTAAAGCTTATTTTATAAGTTTAAATGGTTATTCTAAAAAAAATTATTTAAAAAATATTTTGTGAACTTTTATTTTTAAAACTATTTTCAATGTAAAAAAGGATATTTTCATAATGAATGATTTTAATGAAATTTTATTGGTATTTCTATTCATCAAGAACAACAATCATTTATTTTACTTATACTCCACTGGGTATATTTTCTACTAATTCCATCATTATTCTTTATGTGTATGTTTTGTGATCATTTTTACCACAAAAAGCATTTACATTCACTTTATTTATTCATTTTTGATTTATTAACCTTCCCTTGAAATATTAACTTTTTTATGATCATTGGAGATTAGATTTCCCCTAAATATCCATATTTTTAATCATATATATATTTATTTTATAACACCCCAAACATGTTTTGGTATGTTTCTCTTAAATACTTTCAATTCATTAGATATCCTATATTGGATGGAGCACTGAGTCTCTATGAAACAAAACTTGGTTATTATAGAAAATAGTCATAACCAAGCCATTAAACTTAAATTTCCCACTTCTGTGTTTTGAATTTCGAAAAACGGACATACACGTTTGCGATCAGGGTGATATTTGGAGTCTGGTAGAATCAAGTTATTTTTCATTGAATAGTAACTTACCCTTATGAATATTAACATACCCTTATGAATAGTAAACTACCCTTATGAACAGTATTAGGACCATTATGAATGGTAACCTTACCCATGAAAGTGTAAATAAAATTTAGGCACCTTAAAATAAAGATGAATATTTTAAGTGTTGGTATTTTTCGATTAAATGATGATTTTAATTAAAAATTAAATTTCTCATATTTATAATATTATTTTTGAAAAATGGAGTTCTTTTTGGGATTCTACACATCGAAAAATGGTTAGGGTGAATTTTTGGGATTTTTCTGAAATACTTGATTTTTGTGAATAGTAAAATATGATAAATTATGATAAATTCTAAATACTTGATTTATTGAGTCATGGATGATGTGATGTTGAGGTAAACACACTTGGTTATAAATAACATGCACTTATTACTATTTTTTGTCATGAAATCATCACTACTTATTGTCTTAGGGAAAATAATAAACTAATGATTAAAATATTAAGAAATCCCTCCTCCCCTCCACTATATAAACAACTCATCGCTCCCTCTTCCTCCCACACCATTCAAACATTCATCCTTACCTAATATATACCAAATACACTTCACAAGACCTCCCCCCACATCCAATATCTTTTGGTTTCACCAAAAGGCCCAAAACAAAGGCCTTAAAGAGATTCTCAAGGTGGAGTACTCCAGAGGTGAACCTCTCTTCCTTTTTCTTTCAACTTATTTTAAAAGTTACATTATTTTGTTGCTCTCTCCATAAATCCCCTCATAAAAATGCTATGATAATTATAGTACCTTAAATTAACAGGAATTTTATTATTCTAATGGAATATTTCATCATCATCTGTCTTTTTCCTCTTCTCTTATACTAAAAAGGAAAACACTGTATGAGATGTGTTAATTTATCACATTCAAGGACAACGGGTTTTCAATTTCTATTAATATCTCCAAGAATGGTCATTAAACCTTTTTAATGGTTGAATTAGATCATAGTATTTTTATTTTATCTTATTCTATGTTCTTTAATCCTTACACACTCATAATATAAATTAATAATAAAAAACAAGTTCATTGTGCACAAAACCGCAAAGTTAATCCAAGCGTTTATCATTAACTTTTATCTAATGAGTCGTCATTATGGTATATAACCAAAATCATTATAAGATAATTTATACCTTTTAATGTCACTAATAATATATATTAACACTTCTTGATGTTTAACTGCATTTCAAATGAACTTCCATTCATGAATACAAGTAAACCGGTCATGAAAACCAAGGAAGAAAATAATTTCAAAATAATAAAATTGATCCTCTTAAACCCATCAAAAAGTCAATGAATGAACCTAATAAGGTTTTAATAAATAAATTACATGTAGAGTAGGTTCTACTATTATTAATTAATTAATCTAAATTTGATTATTCAGGTCATTAAGATCAATCAATAACGCCTTTTGCATAAGGTAAGGGGTTTCTCATCTCACTTTTATTTTCGTGATATTTCCATTATTCTCCACTTATTTCTTGTATGTAGTGTATGTTAACTTCCATTTAATGTATAATCTCATTATTATATTTATATTAATGGTATTAATTGACTCACTTAATTATTATTAACTCGATTTATTACAATGTTGTAAGGGACTTTGTTTCGATTTCTATTTAAGTATGATTTACTTGGTATTTTGCAGCAAATCATTATTAGGTGGTGTACCCACAACCCCTTTGAGATAATTTTTCATTTTAAAATGTAAATATATTATATATTCATATTTGGGTTTCATTGATATGATTATTTCCTTACGGCATATACCCTTTTACATATGGTGTTTATTTGGAATGTTGTTTTAACTATGGAAATATTGATGAATTTGTATCCTATACTCTATATGGATATTGAAAAGGCATATTTTAATTGTATTAAATCTATGTATAAAGAATGATTTTTACTTTCAATGATGGGAGAGGTCCATTGTATCCCCTTTATGCATCGACAGGTCTCCTAAGATAAGTCAATTGGCGACAAACCCTTTGAGTTTTTTTCCAAACCAGAATCAAACAAGAATCTGCCCACAGACTTAAACCATTTGGATAATATAGTGGTATCATGTGCTAGATACATGATTTCTAATTAATAAGGATTCTCTTTATTAATTTTTAGTTATTACTATCTGTGTATTATTTACTATGACAATATATATGGATGTAGTTTCATTCTCATTTTATTAATGGCATGTGTTTTTCATTTATTCACCAAGCCAAATTGAATATTCTAATTTGATTATGATTCAATTATTACTAATTCATGGTTCTGATATTTTTCACCCTTACAGAGCATTTTATCTCACCCCTTTCATTTTTTTTCCTTCAACAAGTTATGAATAGAATATCATTTATTGAGTTCTTGTGGATGCGGTTTATTAGATTTTGTTATTTATTGTATTTTTTTAACTTTCCCAATGTAATATGAGTTACTTGCATGTTTCTAGTTTCTTCAAGACTACTAAACTGATCATTCCTTTGGGATTTCATTTCTTGTAATCATTCCAATGTAATAAGAAATGCACTAGCTCTGAGCTTCTATGGTCGGGGCATTACAATTGGTATCAGATGAAGTTTAGTAGAAATCATGGAAACGAGATTTAGGAAACATATTTTAGACTATATAACCTTAAGTTAGACTTTGAATATAATCACAAAATAACATCCTAGAATTTTGATAAAGTATAGACTATGTGGGTATTCCAAGAAAATATATCCATATTTGGATACTACAGTTGGATGTGGTTCTAGCACAGATGTACATTAGAGTAACAAATCTGACAAGGATTTTTGGGCTTGAACCAGGGTATCCTGGTACATGACAACGAGCCTTACTACGCACCTGATTTGACACTCTCAGGGGATATTCTTAGGATAATTTACATTTTCTTTAAAAACCATAATGAAGGATTTAAAACTAAATATAATCATTGTTAATTATTATGAGATTATTTGTGCATAAATTTTCAGATTATCTTAAGTGTTTTCTAGTTTTAAATTATGAACTATAACCTAATTTAGTGTATGTCATTGTTTAGCGATGGCGCCTAATGGAAGAAGGTGAATCAATACATGCAGACAATATAGGGATTTCCCCACAGAGTAAGTCAACACAGTCAGTGTTGGAGGGGATCAGATCATGACCATATTGGGAAAAATTACTTAGGATGTGTTGAATAACTGTGGTACACCTGTATTGGATCATTTCATGCAGTAGAATCCCCCATATTTTAGTGGGACTATTAATATGGGGGTAGCTAAGAAGTGGATCAAGTCCCTTGAAAAGATATTTCTGTCATTAAGATGCAATGAAAATGAAAAGGTATTACTGGTAGTATATAGCCTCAAGGATGATACTAATAAATGGTGTTCATTGATCCATAATACCCAGGAGGAATAAGAAATAGAAGATATAGAATGGAGTACTTTTAAGGAAATATTCTTCAAAAATATTTCTCGCATGGACAATAAACTGAAATGAAGAGGAAACTCCTTAGCATAAACCCAATAGAGGAATAGTGTGTTGTAGAGTATGAGGCGACCTTCACATGATTATCTAGGTATGATATATATTATGTATGTGATTTGGAATACAAGATCAATAATTTTTTGAAAGTCATAAGACATGTATTCGAAGGGCACTAGCTTCTCAAATATTTTCATCATATGATGTAATTGTATTAAGTTTTATAAAAATAGAGAAGAAATCTTCTAGATAAAATTTTTTCAAGGGAAATCAATATAATAAGAGGCATTATAATAACCATGAAAAAGCTTAAGTGCTAATAAAGAAGGAGGGAATGAAGAAATTTTCATTATGTGAGAACTGTGGAAAGAATCATCCTGGGAAATGCTTTAAAGGCATGGGAGTTTTCTATAATTGTAGAGAAAAGTGCCATAAATCTAGTGAATGAGAGGGTAAGAGAAAAGTCAATGATTTTCAATGCTATAATTGTAGATTAATGGGACACTATACAAATGAGTGTCCTGATCACCAAGGAAACTTTACTCAGAAATTTACATGGGAGAAAGGAAAATCATATGTGATTACAACCGCGTAGGTTGAAGTTTATAATTATGTGGTGGAAGGAAATTTAATTGTTTCTTCAAACTTAGCCAATTTTTTATTTGATTATAGATCATAACATTCATTTATATCTTCCTAGTTTTCCAAGAAAATTAGACATGTCGAATTTGATTTAATAAAGGAGTTGTCAGTCCAAACTCCTAGGGGATGTATCATTGCAACAAATATGTGTCAATCAGTCCCCCTCATGATACATAAATTTGCTTTACTTATAGTCCTTATCATCATACCAATAATTTAATTTGATGTAATTATCAGTATGAATTGGTTGTCAAATTATAATACGAAGATCTATTGCAAGAAAAAGGATGTTACAATTTTTGAGAATGGTGTACAATCCCATGTCTTTAGAGAAGAATCCTTTCCATGTGATTCTTATCTATATCCACCCCCAATAGCTCTACTAAATGAAATTATTGGAGAGTAACAGAATGCAATATATATGGATGAGGAAATAAATCTTCAAATTGAGGATGTACCTATTGTGCAAGAATACATTTATGTATTTCCAAAGGATTTACTTGGACATCCTCCAGAGCGAGAAGTTGAGTTCTATGTTGATTTAGTTACCGGTGAAAGACCTATATCAAAGACCCCTTATAGAATGGCCACTATGGAATTATTAGAACTCAAGAAACAAGTAGAGTAATTGAGTTATAAATGATTTATCCACCCTAGTGTTTCTCCATGGGGATACCATGTTCTCTTTTTCAATAAGATAGATGGATTAATGAGGTTGTGCATTGACTTCAGGGAGATCAATGCTATTATGATAAAGAACAAGTATCACCGTCCTCACATTGATGATTTATTTTATCAACTTCATGGAGCCCAATATTTTTTGAAGATTGACCTTCAATCTGGATATCACCAACTGCGTGTGAGGAAGGAAGATATTCCTAAGATAGCATTTCGAACCAGGTTTGGGAATTATGAGTTTATAGTAATGCCTTTTGTACTGACTAATGCACCCTTAGTTTTCATGGATATAATTAATATGGTTTTCAAAGAATATATTGATGGCTTTGTTGCGGTATTTTTCGATGATATCCTGGTATACTCTAAAAGCTACAAGGACCATGAGAACCAATTGCGGGTCATTCTAGAAACTCTTAGAAGAACTAAATTATATGGAAAGTTAAAAAGTGTTGATATTGGATTCAATCAATTTCTTTTATTGGACATATTATCTATGAGGATGGAATCTTAGTTGATCCTACAAAGAAAAAGGCAATAAAATAATGGACCACACCAATAAACATAACTGAGGTATGTAGTTTTATTGGCTTATCAAGTTACTGTCATCATTTCATTTAAAATTTTACTCGATTAGATAACCATTTAACCATGCTCACAAATAAAGGAGTTAAGCTTCTATAGATGAAAGAATGTACAAAATTATTTGAATAATTGAAATAATGATTATCCAATTATCCAATCTTGACTCTTCCCTATGGAAATGATGGATTTGTGATATACAGTGATGCATCAAAGAATGGACTAGGTTGAGTCCTTATGAAAAATGATAAAGTTATTGCTTATGCATCTAGGCAGTTGAAGACTCGTGAGGAAAATTACCCAAATCATGATCTTGAGTTAGCAGGATTAATATTTGCTCTGAAAATATGGAGACATTATCTCTATGGTGAAAGATGTGAGATATATACGGATCACAGGAGTTTGAAATACATTTTTACACAGAAAGAACTCAACATGAGGAAAATGAGATAGCACGAATTACTCAAATATTATGATTTTTCAATACACTACAACCTAAGAAAGGAAAATAAGGTGGAAGATGCATTAAGCAGGATAGATCATGTACTTCTGACCCAAATGAGGATTGAAAGAGATCCTATATTCATAGATCTACTAAATATGGATATATGAATTGTTAAGGAAGAGGAAACATATTTCCTCTTTTAAATGATTGCTAAACTATCTAAACTAGAGAACATAAAAACTCTCAATCAGAAGATGAGAATGTACAAAAGAAAATTAAAGCTATTAAGGATGGAAGATTGGAAAAAATAATATATGAGGATGGAATTATGAAATTTGGGAAGAGTTTATGTGTTTCATCAGTACCTAAGCTAAAAAGGGGACTATTAGATGTTGCTCATAGATCAAATTTCTCTATACGCCCAGGTATCACTAATATGTATAGAGATCTGAAGGAACATTTTTAGTGGGATAACATGAAGTGATAAATTGCTGACTATGTGTTAAGGTGTCTAGTTTGTCAAAAAGTGAAGTCTTAGAGACATCATCCTAGAGGGTTCATGAAACCTCTACCTATTCTTATATAGAAGTGGGATGAAATTGTGATGGATTTTTTCATAGGACTAATGAGGAAATCTATAAGGAATGATGCAGTATGGGTAATTGTTGATCGTCTACAAAATCAACACATTTACTTGCTTTAAGAGATAATTTACCACTTAATATCATTTAAAGACTTTATATTAATGAATTTTTTAGACTTCATAGTGTACCTCTATAGATTGTGTATAATTGAGATCCCGGATTTACATCAAAATGCTGGAAAAGTCTCCAAAAGGATTTGGATACTGAGCTTCTTATTAGTACTTCTTATCCCCTCCAAACCGACGGACAGTCTGAAAGGACTATTCAAACACTGGAAGACATGATGAGATCATGCTATCTTGACTTTCAAGTTATGTGATATCAATACTTTTCTTTGGTAGAATTTTACAACAATAATAGTTTCCATTAAAGCATTCAAATGGATTCATATGAAGAATTATATGGTAAGAGGTGTCTAAATCCAACTTGTTGCGATGAAGTTGGCGAGAGAATACTTGTAGACCCAAAAATTTATCGAAGAGACAACTACAAAGGTAAAGAAAATTAAGGCCCATATTAAAATAGCCCAAAGTAGGAAAAAGATTTATACTGAAAACTGGAGAAAGGATTTGGAATTTAAAGTAGGAGATCATGTCATTCTAAAAGTATCTTCATGGATGGGTGTCTTAAGGTTTGGTAAGAAAGGTAAACTAAACCCCAGGTACATGGAACCGTTTGAAATTATGGAGTGGATCGGAGCTATAGCTTACTATTTATCATTACCACCAAGTCTCTCCAAAGTTCATAATGTGTTCCATATGTTATTGTTAAATAAATACATTTGAAACCCAATACATGTACTCACCTATGAAGAAATAGATCTAGAAATTGATTTGTCTTACTGTGAAGAGCCTATCAAGATTGTTGACACAAGAGAGAATGTATTGATAAATCGGATGACTCTTCTGGTAAAGGTTCTTTGGAGAAACCATAAAATGGATGAAGAAACATGGGAACTTGAGGACTTATGAAGAAGAACAACCCACAACTTTTTAAATGGATTTATACATGGAAAATTTTGAGGAAAAATTTTCCAAAGGTGGGAAGAATATAACACCCCAAAAATTTTATGGTATGTTTCTCTTAAATACTTTCAATTCATTAGATAGCCTATATTTCATGAATCACTGAGTCACTGTGATACAACACTTGGTTATTATAGGAGATATTCATAAACTATCCATTAAACTTAAATTTTCCACCTTTGTATTTTGAATTTTGAAAAACGGACATACATGGTTATGATCAGGGTGATATTTGGAGTCTGATAGAAATAAAATTTAGGCACCGTAAAAATGAAGATGAATATTTTAAGTGTTAGTATTTTTCAATTAATTGATGATTTTAAACTAAAATTAAATTTCTCATATTTTTAAAATTATTCTTGAAAAAATATAGTTCATTTTTAGATTCTACATGTCAAAAAATGGTGTGGGTGAATTTTTTGGATTTTTTTAAATACATGAATTTTGTGAATAGTAAAATATTATAAATTATGATAAATGCTAAATACATGATTTATTGAGTCATGGATGATGTCATAATGATGTAAGCCCACTTGGTTCGAACTCATGTGAACTTATTACTATTTTTGGTCATGGAATCATCACTATTTCTTGTCTTAGGAGAAAATATTAAGCTAATGATTAAAATATTATGAAAACCCACCTTCCCTCCACTATATAAACCACCCCTCACCCCCTCTTCCTCCCACACCACACAATATTTGACCCTAACATAAGTTCTACCAAATAAACTTACCAATCCATACCCCATGTCCAATACCTAATGGTTTCACCAAAAGGCTAAAAAAGGCCATAAGGATATTCTCAAGGATGAGTACTTAAGAGGTGAACCTCTCTTCCATTTTCTTTCAACTTCTTTTACAAGTAACATTATTTTGTTTCTCTCTCCTCAACTCTCCTCATCCAAATTCTATGATAATTATAGTAAACTTTATGAAAAGTAATTTTATTATAATAATGTAATATTTCAGCATCATCTCTCTTTTCCCCTCCTCTTACACTAAAAATGAAAACAACGTCCAAGATGTGTTAATTTATCACATTAAACGACGACGAGTTTTCAATTTATATTAATATCATAAATAATGGTCATGAAACTTTTTTAATGGTTTAAATAGATCATAATATATTTATTTTATCTTATTAAATGTTCTGCAATCCTTACACATTCATAATATAAAATAATAATACAAAAAAAGTTCATCATGTACAAAACTGCCAAGTTATTCCAAGCGTTTATCAATGAATTTTATCTAATGATTCATCCTCATGGTATATAACCAAAATAATTATAATATAATTTATATATCTATAATTTCACTAATAATATATATTAACAATTCTGGATGTTTAAGCACATTTGAAATGAACTTTCATTCATGTATACAAGTAAACTGGTCATGAAAACCAAGGAAGAAAATGCTTCCAAAACAATAAAATTGAACCTCTTAAACCCATAAAAAAGGAAATTAATGAACCTAGTAAGGTTTTAATAAATAAATTAAATGTATATTAGGTTATTTAATTATTAATTAATGAAGCTAAATTTTATTATTCAGGTCATTAAGATCAATCGAGAACACCTTCGGGCATAAGGTAAGGGGTTTCTCATCTCACTTTTATTTCAGTGATATTTCCACTGTTCACCACTTATTTATTGTATGTGGTGTGTGTTTACTTCCATTTAACATATAATATCATGATTCTATTTATATTAATGGTATTTAGTGATTCACATGATTATTATTAGCTCGATTGATTATAATGTTGTAAGGGACTTTGTTTCAATTTCAATTTCATTGTTATTTACTTGGTATTATGAACCTAATCATTCTTATGTGGTGTAACTACTTCCCCTTTGAGATAATTTTTCATTTTAAATTATAATTATATTATATATATATATATTCTAGTTTTATGGATATGATTATTTTCTTAATTTGTATACCCATTTTACATACGGTGTTTATTTGGAATGTTGTTTTAACTATGGAAATATTTATGAATTTGTATCCTCTACTCATCATCATCATTATATTATTCAAGAGAAAATACAAGGAAATAAGAAGAAAGATCATAAACACATGGAAAATCCCACCCCACCCTAGGGGGTACTAAAGTAGTGAAGACCTGGAGAGTATCCTCTAATCAAATTGACCCCGTTAGGTTTAAGAAATGTAATTTTATGGAGCCAAGTGACATTGGACCCATGTTCTTCCATAGAAGCCATGTGATCTATAACCTTGTTGCCCTCCCGCCAAGTTTTTGTGACTTTTATTCTCCTATTGAGTAGATACTTATATTTCCTGATGATATATGCAACCAACCATAGGATGGATCCCTTTCCATGAAAGGATTCATGAAGTATCATAGAGTCAGTTTCAACATGTGTCAGCTCCATATTCATCTGATTACAAAGAGTGAGGCCAGTAAGCACTGTATTCGCCTCTGCCTGAAGTGAGGTACCACTTCCATAATGAGCTGAAAATTCAAGGAGGACACTTCCCCCAGTGTCTTGGACCACCCCTTTCTCCACGCATGTCACCCAAGATACAGGACCCATCGGTATTCAGTTCGAGTCCGTTAATTGAGGGGATTAATCGAATCCAGTGAACCTACTTACGGGCCATAGGAGGCATGGACAGAGGAAATATGGAGTTAATATGACTTATATACAGGGACTCCCACTAGTTCCCTATGATCATCACAAAATTGACCAAAAGACTCATTGTCCGCATAACGATGGATCTGTCAGTGGAGAGGGACCCCTCATATCTGGCCTGGTTCCTTGCATTCCATAAACACTAGCATCCCGTACTCAGCAACACCGATCGTGATGATCTCTCAAATCCCAATTTCATCACCATGTGGAACCATTTTTTCAGAAACAAATCTATATGAATAATAATTTAGACTTGCAGTGATGGTTGGGTCCCACTATAGCCCCTCGATGCATCGACAGGTCTCATGAGACAAGTCAGTGGGTGAAAAACCCTTCGAGTTTGTTTCTGAAACATAATCAGATGGGTATCTACCCATTGACTTAAACCATTTCCATGGTATAGTAGTATCATGTTCTAGATATATGATGTCCAATTAATAATAATTATTTTTATTCATTTTCACTTATTACTATCCATGAGGTTTTCTCTATGATAAAATCTATGGATGTAGTTTCATTCTTAGTTTAGGCATGTGTTTTTCATTTATTCACCATGCTATATTGACTATTCCAATTTTATTATGATTAAATTATTATTGATTCATTATTACATTATTTTTAACCCTTATAGATCATTTATCTCACCCCTCTAATTTTTTTACCTTCAATAGGTTGTGAAAAGGAGACCATTTATTGAGTTATCTTGGATGTAGTTTATTATTTTTTGTTGTGTATTGTATTTTTTTACCTTTACCAATATAATATGAGTTACATGTACATATCTAGTTTCTTCAAGAATATTAAATTAATCATTCCTTTGGGATTTCATTCCTTGTAAATATACCAATGTAATAAGTAATGCACCAGATATGGGATTCTCTGATCAGGGTGTTACATATTTCCTAAACCATGTATCATTTTTACATATGGTGTTCAACATTTAAATTTATTTTATTATTTGGGAAAATATTGATAAATCTATATTTTTTTCTCAATACGGATATTTGATGATAAGGAACATTAATCATGAATTAAATTGATTATTCGATATACGAGGAATGATTTGGACATAAAGATATGGGTGGGGAAAAGTTATATATATCCCCTTGATGTATTGGTAATCTCATGATATGGATCAAATTTCTAGACTTAGTTAAATGGGTTTTTGATGTGTACTTACCCATCAGTTTTAAAATTTCTTGTAAAAGATATTGACAATAGAGGTATCGTGATTCCTAAAATCATAAAATAAAATAATTAATATTTAATTTATTAATAATTTAGTTATTATTATACATGATATTTTCACAATTATATTACCTCTCAATGCAATTCATTCTCAATTTATTGATTAAATGGAATTTGTTTTTAGTTGTTTACCTTTCTATATTGTTTGTGCCTTATCTAAACATGGTAGTCAGTTTGTTGACTAAATTTTATGTGTGTTTAGATATTTACCATATATATTGATTATTACTTATCTAATAATGATAGTCAAATTATTGAAATGGAATGTTTGTTCATTTATTTACATTTCCTTATTGATTATGCCTATTAATTCATGATAACTTCTTCTTTACGTAACTCTTTCTAGGCTTTTGTACTTACCCTTATTTTGTTTCCTTTACTAGGAAACCATGAAGTTCACTATAAATGATATAGAAGGATATTATTGTGGTAATAATGATATTCATGAAAAAATATATGTTTTAATTTTTGTTTTAAAATGTAATTCAATATGCAAGTATGTATCTCATTTACAAAAACTACTAAACTGTTTAGTCCTTTGAGATGTGATCACTTATATCCTATGAAAAAGTAGTAAATTAACCACCAGATCTGAGCTACTAGGGTTTGGTTATTTACATAATACATGAAAATCATATAGAAAATTAATTCATTCATCAATAAGTAGTAAAAACCCACAAATAAATTTAATTAATAACACCTTCTGTCATTTGAATTTAAATGAAACTTGGTTTACAACATGATCATCAATCCTAGTTGAGGGTGCCTCCTACTACTGGGGAGTTTGTATGAGAGAAATGGGTCAAATTAACTAAATATGGAAACAAATAAGTAACCATAACTAGATTATTTAATCTTTATATTCAAATCATTTAGTAAATCAATTTTATAATTTCTAGAAGATGATACTTCACTAAATATTTCAAGGAGTCATGGGTTAATGTGGTTGGGCAGTCATACACCTACCTTGAAACTCTCCGAGTAGTGGATTATCCATATCTTGGACTATGAGGATTATTTTTAGGGATCATTTTCACTAGAATACTCAAGAGACAGATTATTCTGAATCTTGTAGTGAGGGATACTAGGGTTTGATAAAATAATGGGAGGTATCTAATGATTTATTTAATCAATAATATCTTATCGATGATAAAGATGAAAGTAATGATCTGCTAAAATTTGTTTTTTTAGAAAATTTCATGTAATACCACATATATAATTTGATTTATATTGTAAAAATAACATTTCCTTACCAATATGATTTTCGAAAGATTAGTAAATATTCTTTTTCAAAGTACTATGATATAGAAAATTCAAGGTGTCGGAGTCCCCAATACCCAATGAGCTACCTCTAGAAGAGAGGGTGTAAAAGATTCTTATATAAGACTCATGTACAATGAATTTTATGTTTAAATAATAATTATATCACAAATTTATAATTATATAAAGATACATCATCAAGAAATGGATGATACCACATGTTGTCTCATTTTTCATAATTCTACAAGGAGATAGTAAAGAAATATTTGAATGGGATGTGTTTACACTGAATATGTGTAAATTGAAAAATGAATTTTTTTTAATAAATACCATTATTATATATCTATCACAAAAATTTCCAAGTTTATTTTAAGATTACAAAAACAAGTAGTAAATAGATAAAATGAGTCATTATCTTTTTTGTAATGTTTGTTCTATCAGATAAGAACTTAAAGAAAGAATAATATTTAATTCTTATGGTGAAAAATTTGAAAGACAAAGTGAAAAGAAAAATAAAAATTGTGACACCAAATTAACCTTCCCAACTTCCTTTAAAATAAAAAATATAAAATCTTTATACAGGAGGAAATTTTCTTCGCATGTCCTGAGATAAGTTTATAGAAGTTCAAATCCTATGAACTGAATTTAAGAAGCAAGCAATCACTTCTTCTTAAGGTATACTCATCATTGTATGTGATGTTTCTTTAGTACTTATTGGGTATTAAATACAATATTCCTATAGTATATGTGTATTTAAATATAGTAACCAATTAAGAAACAAAACATTATAATAAGTAAGGTGAATTCTCAAAGCAGGTGAGAAAGGGTGATTCCAAAGTTAGTGGTGAGAAGAACCCGACTTCTAATTTCCATGTATAATGATTCTAGTTGAAATTTTATTGAGTATAACCAAGAAATTTATCTAAAGTTTACATTATAAAAAAGGATACAATATTTATTTTTCTGAATGAATGTTGTTTTTGGTGTTTAATACACAACCAAGAGTTCTGTAATTCTTGAATCATTAGTAATACATGATGAATATAAAAATGTAAGACTCTATTATAATTATTTGGTAAATATAAGTCTTTCTCTAGAAAAATTAATTCATTTTAAATGATTTATCAAATATGGTTTTGATCTATTTATATTTAAAAACCATGGGTATTATCAAAACATTTACTTACTTGGTTTTGGACAAAGAAACCTTACAAATAAAGGTAAGTCACAAGACTTTTTGAATTTGTTCATATAGATATAATGTAATATTCCAAGGTAAAATTAGTTGTAAATATACTTCATTAGATTACTTTAATTGTTTTAAGGAATATAGAAGTGAATTATGTAATATTCATGGTTAGAAGATATGAGTTGATTTAGAACTATGTGCCGAAGAATATCTTGACCAAGAATTTTTTGATCACTAAAATGTAGCATAGAATAATTCATAAATTAAAATTTACTTATGCACATAAAAGAAATGATGTTAATAAAGGATATAAATTATGGGTCTTACATGAAAAACATTGATCAATAAAATATAACATGGTCTAATTACTAAACACATATTTCCTTTTACACACCAGATTTGTGATGTAAGTAAAAGGAGCATAAATGTTAAGATTTTTTTTTCTTTTATAGAAACTTTTATTATTTTAATGACATACTTCACAAATAACAGCATTATCCCAAAACCATATTTCAACTATAATAAAAAAATGGATATCAAATGAGTTATAGTATATTATAAATCTATTATTCCAAAATAACATGTGTTTACATGAAAAGTATTTATTAAGGATATAAAAAACATTCATCAAGAAAAACATAATGTGAATATAAAGTAATCATCCTAAAGGTTTCTAAGGATATTACAAAAATCCCTTAGATAAAAAAGGTTATATTCAAGTGAGAAACTATATTTCTATAAAAGGGTGTAAATATCTATATGAGGTATTGGGAGAAATATTTTGTTAGATTTAGTTAATGTCAAAGATTCACAATAAATTGGTATAGAAAAAATTTCCAAAATAGATTGTGGAAACAGAATGTTCTAGACACACATACTATGTAGGAAGAATAAAACCATGGTAATGAATTTTAATTTACTATGGCTGAAGATACATTATTCATTGATAATAATATATTCAATAAGTAATAAGTAAATGGAAATGGTATAATATTGAAAAGATTAATTAAAATTCAATAAAAGGTTCCATGTATCAAAGTTCATGTACTTATTATTTTGAATATTGTGGTGGTTATTCAAGTTTTAATATACATATGTGGTACAAGCATGGTACCAATAAGTATCAATTTATAATACCAATTTATTATTCCTAAATCCATTAGAATTACACTTTTCATTTCTAGTTTCTATGATCATTAAATTTAGAATTAGATTTCAAGACCACCAATCTTTGAAGGTGTCTATATGACACAACCAGAAAGGGTCAGTGACACTATAGGATGTCAATATTGGGTGAAAGTTACTGAAATCTAGTTTTTGATTGAATTAAACTACACAATCATAAAATATTCATTTGGAATAAATTTTTTTCATGTGTCTACAAGAGGTTGGTGGTAGAGCCACTATTTTCCAAATAAAATATATTTGATAACATATGGAAAATAATTGTTGGTATTATTATTAGTTAATACTAGAATGAAATTAACTCTATAGAGATTTAATTAAAAAATTAACATAAATTATAGGGAATGTGATAAGATAAAGTATATTTAACAATTTCTTAAACCAAGTTAATAATACATATAATAACAAGGTATTGAAAAAATATAAGATGGGACAATTATAGAAGATAATTGTTACTAGTGCCCCATGGAAGAAATATCTCCAAGAATACATGCATGAGTAATATGAGGAGATTAAATAGGTTATTAGAATTCTATAAGGGGTATAAATTGATATATAACTTATTCCATGTTATATACCTGATATGATATTTCCAATATATAATTTATGGTTGAAAATATCATTCTAATCCAGGATAACTACATAGTAAGTAGATATAACAACCTCATTTTACCTGAGAGGGTATAAGAGGCATGTTCTTGGTACTTGGAGAAGAAGGGTCACTATTTTAAAAAGAAAAAAATAGTATTTATTTGGATAAAAATGATCAAATATCATATTAAAATAAAAGTAATGAGAAAGATAAGATCATTCAATCTATTGATAGTTTTATCTACAATTATCAAGTGTGTTGCGACTTCGGATGCAACTGAAGAAGTATTGTAAAAACACGATGATTTTTTTTTGGTTCATGGAATCACACATTGAAAGTAAAGTTTTATTATAATATAAATTATGATAATACTACTACTACAAGAAAATATTCCATGTTTACAGCATTATAAAAATGAATATACTTAAGGAAATCATCACTTGAGGTGTCTTACTCAAGGAGGTGAATTCATTGATAACAGTATATCAATGTGGAATAGATTTTTAATTCCCAGTGATTATATCCATAACTCACCAGAAGCATAAACTTATCATGTAAGTGATAAAAAGGTATGTTATCAAGTTGGATCTTGTGAAAGTGGCCAAATATTTTAATATTTGGTTCCCTAGACCCAACTAAATAGTACTTTTAGATTACCGTATCAAGTATACAATGAGTTGTGCCTGATCTAAACTTACCATAATAGTGTTAATATTTCTATTTCCACTATTTATATGGTAATTTCCTTATATTTATTTTCATATCAAAATGTTATAGTAGTTCCCATTATATAATGAGAAACTTAAGATACAATGACAATAATCTTAAACAAATTTCATAAGGTCTATATACATCATATCTATTGGACACATATGATGTTTAACTATAAGGTGTTAGGGGATCATAAGTATGTATGATTATTCTTATGAAGTTCTCACTTGGTGATCTCAAGTAGATAATATCATGAGTACTGAACTGCCAATGGGAACACCACATGTTTTAGGTGTCAATGGTAGTTCCTAAGTATGTTCATGTGTAATGGCCTATTGAATTGATATTATTATCAGTGTATACTATTTTATAGAATATTTTGATTAAAGTAAAAAAACTATCTCTTTGAAGTCATAGTGATGTAGATTGTATTAGGTGTGTCATTGGTAGTATTAAATTGATTGAATTATCAATATAGAATTTATCACTTTTGAAAGGAAGCAATATTTCAGGCCTTATGGACCAGGATGGTAGTACCTTCATTAAATCCATGGACATGGAAGAATAAGGTAAGCCTATCCAGGTAGATCAATGAAAAATAAATAAATAAAGGATGATGACATGAAGTTTTTTTTATTTATGATATATTTTGAGTCAAGTAGATTATATTACACATTGTCTTCTTGTAAGATAGGTTTTCATTATTATAGTTATACCTTATCTCTTTAGGGTCCCTGATGGGTGGCTGGACTCCACTCATGTTCTGTCAATAATGTTCACTACTATCAAGATAAGGTTTTATACAATCACACACTATGTGTGTTCAAAAGTCTATCATATTCTGATGAATATGATTATAGGATATAGTGGGCCTCACTATGGGGTCTGAGTGATGTCCGAAATATATGTTCTCTAAGTAATAAATAAATTCATATTATTCAAGTGTTGAATAATTAGAGTTAAATTTATTTATTTAATGTATTTAAAAGTCTTTATGTGAATACAAGGGAAAATATCTAACTGGTTGAATATTATTTAATATTCAAAGATTCAATAAATATTTATAGGAATGATGAGTCAAGTTAGTGACTCTGTTTTATCTTGTAATATATTTATTATACTAAAAGTAAGTGAAAAAAATATAAATTAAATTTATGAATTTGTAAAGTAGTCATAAGATTACAATTATATTATTTTAATAAATATCCATGGGTTGGGATCCATTTTAGAGTATTTTAGAACCTCAATATATAAAGGATAATAGGTTTTCATAAAAATGACAATTAAAAGCACAATGGTTGAGAACCACTTTCTCCTCCCCCACTTCCTAGAAATATAAGTAGATAACCCTAGCTTCTGATCTAAGTTATTCTTCATGGATTGAAGGATATTCATTGCATTGATCATTGATAAGTTGAAGGATTCATCGAATCTCTGTGATAGCACCAGAAATTTGACAATAGATGATCTTACAAACATTTGAAGCTTGTTTGGATGATCTAGAGGGATCTAGATTTGGTTAGTTTTAGAAATAGTCTCTAGTGATGAATAGATGTTGAAATTTTTTTTAAATCGAATTATGTATTTATTTGTTTATTTTTTTGTAAATAAAAATCACATGGGATCCTCAGGGATTTTTATTTGGAAATTCTTATACAGTGATAACATAGTTTATATTGATTTTTAGTGAAAAAAGTTTAAATTCTCATCCCATCTAATTCTGCTACATGCCTCAGTACCATCAATGAACACTAAAGTTTGAAGATAAATCCAACTCTATGAGTTGTTAGAGTCTTAACCTCTTAAAAATAAATCACAATATCACATGTTCTTGTAAGAAAAATAAAGAACAATAAACAATGTAATTTTACAAGTTTTAGTTTCCTTATTTTTTCTTACTCCCTATCACATATTATTGATCCCATGAACCATAGATTATTTCACTATAATCATGATTGAACACTACTTTATTTGAAATCTCACCACATTTTTCAAGAGTCTCACCAAAATAAGAATTTTAACATTGCTGATAAAAATATTTTAAGATCTCATCTTTTCTCAGGTAAATTCCACCTTATGTTTTTTAAGCCCTTAAATTATAAAAAAAATCTGTGTTCCCAAATGGGTTAGTGTTTCCAAGGTGTTAATAGGGGAAAATATATGGGAAGATTAAGTTTATCTAAAGAAACTAATTCACACCATAAATTGTTATTCATGTCATGATTGATTCTAGTTGGATACTATGAAATTAATTCAGAGAAATAATGGTTTTTTGGGTAGAATATATTCATGATGTGAGATATAATTCACAATGTGAACTGGTTTTCTAGATTTTAAGACAAGGAAACTTATTTTTTGGAATATATGAAAACTCAGAAATTCATGGTATGAAACCTTGATGCACATCATGAATGTGGATGTGTTTAGAGATTTTATTAATACTTGTGCCCTGTAATTTCTCCCAATACTCAGTATCTTTTATATCAAATTACATTTCCCCCTTAGGTGATTTTGGCAGTTCTATTTGATCCAAAAGAAGATTTAGATAGATATTAGTGTAACATACCTATAAAATGAAGGTAATCCTATTGGTTCTTTTTCTCCTTATTGTTTTACTAGGTTTTCCTTAAGGTGAACCCTAGATCGAGACCGCGACACCCAGATCTAATATTGTTAACCTCTGTTGGTTGAGTGTCTTAGGTATTTGTTGAAAGAAATGAAGGAGGAACCCAATTTTTCCTTTGTATTTGAGGTATTTATTCCTCTTAT
The DNA here is from genome assembly GCA_963277665.1 of Viscum album. Lineage (NCBI taxonomy): Eukaryota > Viridiplantae > Streptophyta > Magnoliopsida > Santalales > Viscaceae > Viscum > Viscum album. Next base: position 1,762,998,997 of record OY728135.1, read on the forward strand.
ATTTTTTTTTATGTGGGTAGTCTATAATAACTCCCTAATGTTTGTTCCTCATTTCTTGTATGAGAAAAAAATGTGATCGCACCGACATTCTATGTGCATGACCTAACCTAATTAGTAACCCATTGTTTTGATGAAACCATGTTCATAGACCTTACTCAGGCCTATTTGGTCCATTATCATTGAGATTGGGTATTTCATACACACAATTTGTGTGAAAACCCTTGTCTCTGGTTTGTAATTTCAACAGAATGAACATATAATCCCTTGAAAATTTTAAAATTGGTTATGATTTGGCTCAATAATGTGAATTGGTTTTCTATGAGAATTGATAATTTTATTAACTTAGTTGTTGTGATGATTAGATTGAGAATAATTTTAATTTCATAAATGTTGAAAATTGGTATATAATTGGAACCTATATGAAGGTTTGATGATATATATATATATATGATGATATGTGTAATGGTAATTGTTCTTAAATGATAAGTGAAATGGAAATAGTTATAATTATTGTGATAATTTTTAAATTTTTTTAAATTGATAATAGTATTATATTTTGTTATTAGAATGATTTTGGTAAATGGGGTAAATGGAATTATAATTGAATAATTGATAAGTTTACCAGTAAGTATATTCAAGACATGTTTGGTATATTGGAATTCCATGTTATAAATGATTTTCTTGTCTTTTTTCTTATTATGATTCCATGGTCACTTAATTATTGCGGATGAAATTATTGGTTGGACATGATATTCCTTAGTGGCTGAAATTATTGGTTGTACATGGAATTACTTTCTCGATGAAATTATCATTTGTACATGGCATTCTTTCCTGGATGAAATTTTTGGTTGGACATGGTGTTCCTTCCTATATGAAATTATTGGTTGGACATGGCATTCCTTCCTGGATGAAATTATCGGTTGGACATGGAATTAATTATTGTATGAAACTATTGGTTATACATTGTGCTCTATCCAAGATGAAATTATAAGTTGGACATGGTATTCACACCTGGATGAGAATATGTGTTGGACATGGTGTTCCTTCTGTTATTGTACTATGATAAAATGATAGATGCATTTGACATTATGCTGATGAGGGTTTGGATGATCATGGGTGTATACCCAAACCTCAAATGTTGAAAGGTTTATTTGTGGTTCCACATTAATTTATAAATTAATTTCCTTGATTATAAACATATTGCATGCACTATATATTTAGATTAGTTTTTTAGACACTCTGGGTGTCAACCTACTAAGTTATACTCACACCCTATTTCTGGTTTCCATTTATTACCTAGTAAGAATTCATGACTGTAGGTATAGACAAGGGAAAGGGAAAATTTACTTGATTGATTTATTTTCTATAATGGATTGGAGAATGAATATAGGATTGATCATGGGTTTTGAGATTGGGGTTTTTGGAGTCCTTATTTGGAGTCTATTTTTTGTTTCCTTTTATGACTTTCAACATGTCATTTAGATTTCCATACATTATGTCATGACATGATTTATTAGTATTATTCAGTTTTTTAGTTATGTATGGATATATTATTTTTTGAGTATATTCTTTTTTATCTTATTTATATTGATAGTGTATCTCTATTTTAGAGGGTATAGTATCCCCATTATATTCCTTACACCCTCAAATATAGTCAATATCCTCTAGAATATGGGGAGGCACATCTATGGTCATGTAACTACAAATATAAGTAATGTCAGGGAGTACTAGAATAATTAAATTAAAAATTAGTATCATAGTTCAAGCCTTTTCTACTGCTTTACTATTGGATATGGTAGATAAAAGACTAGGATGTGTCGAGGCTTGGTAATGAGATTGTGCATTAGAGAAACTAACCCATATGTGGGGAAAACCCCAAGTGCTCATAGATGGAATTTTTCCTCATAATGTACACTTTGGGTGATTCACTTGTTGTGTGATGTTACCATTTTATGAGATTTTACTCATGGGATGGTACGACATGAGGTGAGAATGCATTCATCATGGTAGGGATGTAGGGATATATATGTTGACATGCATTGTTAATGTTATGGGCATGTTTATCATGTGTGATATATCTGATAACCTTGTTTTTGAAAGGTAATCCCTTGTTATATTTGATAAAAAGGAACAAATGGAACTATTATAACCTTACAAATCACTTATTAAGATAGGTTTTGGGGTAACCTTGTTTCGATGGTTATCTGTTTATATCTTGAACTTCTGAGGTTGATATTTTTATATATCTGGTGATCTAAGGAGTGTGATGAACTTTGTAGAGGAGAATATTCCAAGCTATATTCTAGTTGAGAATCAGGAGACTGGAAAACAACACACACCTAACTTAGCTGATCTATAACTTCCTACTGCTCCAAGTAATGATATGGTTGATAAGATTCATGATAGTTTACCAAGGGTCATGTGATCCATGGAAATAGAGACTACTCATATGGTGTCATCGATGTCTGTCCTGACAATAGATATTCAAATGAAGCACCTGCTTGTGTTCATTGAGGAGAGAGGGCACTGGGTATTTGAGTTCTAGAATGAGTTTTTCTAGTCAATATTTAAGCACCTCAATACACCAACATACTGGAGGTTGAATCTTGTCTCTTATATACTATGAGGACTAGATAGGTGTTATTGAGACATCCTAGAGAAATCTAGAAAATCATGGGAACTATCCTGGATGAAATCCAAGGAAATGTTCCTACTACACTTATATATTGAGACACTAAGGGATAAGATGGATTGAGAGTTCATGAACTTGACACGGGGTGAGCATATTAGTGATAGACTATGTTGGATGCTTCACCAACCTAAATTATTTTTCTCTATCCCTATAAACTTATAAGACTATCAGGGTGAATTTTTTTTAGGATGGGATTTATCACAAGATAAAGTCATAGGTTAACGTATTTCACTTGAGAAAATTCATAAATGTGATGAAGCGGGATCTCATCACAAAAGGTAACATTAATTTTTCCTTAAGTAGCAGGTAAGAAGTCTTAACAGGGTGATCAGGGAGCTCTTCTTCTTTATAAAATAAGTATCACTTCAACAATTACCTTCAAGGCAGTGGCATGAAGAATATCCAAGGGTATGGGAAGCTATATTAGAACCTTGTATAGGTGTACTTATATCATTTTTGCAGGGCGAGTCGCAATTTTACTTAGTGTACTTAACCTATAGTAGAGTTTCTTTGTTATAGTAGGGTGGGAAATCTATAGAAGTTTTATAGGATTTCTTAGTAGTAGAGTGGTGATGAAGGATTATGATAGTCACCAGGGTTGTGGAATGTCTTATCTACCCTTTAAAAGATAGGTATCTAGAGTTCCACTAGACTCTTAAGACTAGGTAGGGGATTTGGTACCCTGATATAGGAGTGATAATACCTACCAGATGGAGTATCATGGAGAATTCATACTGAAGACCAAGACAGAGGAGTGAGTCAGCTGAATGCTATACAATCTACCCCGACTAGTCTGGAGACTGGATCTTCTACCATCATAGGTAGTATCATTGTATCATATACCCTTTACTATGATTTTTTATACAATAGAATAATATTCCTTTATATATGCTCAATTTTCTAATGTATTGAGTTTGGTTGTAGAGATATTGTCAAGTGTTATGACCACTGATATACCTCTAGGGGTGTGATCAGAGTGTATTAGTTTATTTAAGGGGTGTTCTGTTGAAATAGGAGGCTTCTATTTATTTTTTAACAATTTCATGTTGGAAATGATAAGGTTTGATTTGATTCTAGGTATGGATTGGATAGTTATGTATAGGGCTCAAATCAACATTTATTAGAGGAGAGTTACTTTTCTATCTATAGAAGGGGAATATATATTCATTAGAGTAAAATAGATATTCAGGCTAGTTATATAGGACCAATTCATTATATTTTGGACTGTGTCAAGACTCTTATAGGACTTTTTCTAGATGATGGTGGCATGAAACTGATTATTTTCCCCTATAATTGGACTACTTTTAGGATGTATTTCCTGATGATTTCTCTGTATTTTAAAATGATTGGGAGATCTAGTTCACTATCGAGTTGGTGTTGGGAGTTGATATAGTTTTTATCCCTCCTTATAGAATGAAACCAGTAGAACTTTGGGATTCAAAAGTACAGTTGGAATATCTTGATGCAAAGAGATCCATATGTCCTAATGCTTAACCATGGGGTTTACCCTTTATCTTCACTAAGAAGGATGACAGGACTTTTCTCTTATTTATAGATTTTTTAATATTAAACTAGATGATGGTCAAGAACCAGTATCTCATTTCACACATTGATGATCTCTTTGATAATCTGATAGGTTCCCATATTTTCTCAAAGATAGACTTAAGGTCAGGGTACCATCAATTGAGAGTGAGACCATCATACATACCCTAAAATGATTTTAGGAGTAGTTATGGATTGTATGAGTTTTTTGTGGTGTCGTTTTGATTGAACAACATATTGGAGGTATTCATGTCCTTGATGAATTAGATTGTCCATCCATTTCTAGATTATTTTTTTTCAGTTTTTGTTGAAAAAATCATGGTTTATTCCTAGCCTATATATGATCATGCCAAACATCTTGACATCATCTTGAGTGTACTGAGAGAGAATCATCTTTATTACAAGCTAAATAAATTCATTTTCTAGATCGAAAAAGTGAACTTATGGGGTTATGTTATCTCAAATCCTAGAGTTTCAGTGGACCTAGAAAAGGTTCCATCCATGGTATCTTGAGAGTATCCTAATAATTTCTTTGATATTCAAATATTTTTTGTCTGCAAGGATATTATTGGTGTTTCATTCAGTAATTATCATGTTTGGAAGCACCAATGTCCCAACTGACCAAGAAAGGGGTGAAGTTTATTTATTTAGATGCTTTTGATAGGGATTTATATGAGTTCAAGATTGGGTTTACCTATTCACATATCATCACCTTACTTGATTTGGGTAAGGAATATACCATGTACTATGATGTATATAGAGTTAGACTCAGAGCATTTTTTGATGTAGGATGATCAAGAGGTGTTTTATGGATCCAATAATTTGAGACCGCATGAGATAAATTCTCCTAATCATAATATAGAGTTAGCTAAATTAGTACACTCCCTGAGATGATGGTGTCATTATCTTCTGGGTGAGAGGTTTGTGGTGTACATGGATCATAATAGCCTCAATTATATCATTTCAAGTGGTACCTAAACCTTTAAGAATAAAAGGTGTGTCAAGTATCTATAGTCTTTCAATGTCAAGTTGGACTACACTCCCAGAAAGGTAAATGTCACTGATGATTCCTTGAGCTAGAAGGAACAGATAGGGGTAGTATGGGTGTCTTGTAATGAGTGGTGTCTGATAGTTCTCATTATAGACATGCATCTAGATGTTTAAAATCCCCATGGATGAGAATCTATTACTTTGAAATATTTTATACCCATGATTCTTGACCACATAAAAAGAGATCAGTTATTTAATCAAGAGATCTTAGAACTTAGTAAAATATTAAATGATAAGGATCCACCATCGGTATGGTCACTTGTCAGTGACGATGTTCTTATTATCCATAATCGAGTATTTGTTCCTCTGGTCTTGCATGAGGAGCTGGTGAGGGATTCTTATCCCTCTAAATGGGTGGTACATCCTGGTCTGAAAAATATGTATCATGAACATCAGAGGAAATACTGGTGGCTAGGGATGAAGAATGAGGTGGTAAGAATGTTATCGAGACATCTCACCTTTCACCAAGTAAAGGTTGAGCATCAAAGTCATGTTATGTTATTGTAGCCTTTTCCCTTTCCAAAATGGAAGTGATATGATGTCACCATATACTTCACGATAGGCTTACTTAGGGTACCTTGAAAAAATGATATAGTTTTGGTTATCGTGGATCAAATGAATAAGGTAGCCCACTTCTTTACTATTAGATAGAGCATCTTCATCAATCATCTAGGTAGTCTCTATGAAAGAGAGATAGTTTTATTATATGGTGTTTCATGAAGTATCATTTCTAATCAAGATACCCATTTCACCTCACAATTATAAAAGGTCATTTATAAGGATTTCGGATAACAGGTTCTTATGAGTATGACCTAACATCATGAAGAACCTTTGTGATGTCTTATTTTAAAAAAGTTTTTTATTTTTTGACAACTAACATTTTTTGTCAAATAATGTTTTTGTTCTTAAAGATCCGACCAAAACCATCAGAATGAGTTTTGGTAAAAAAGTTAAAAAAAATTGAATGTTTGAAACCAAACACAAAGGGGAGAATTTTTTTTATTTGATAAATTTATTTTCTGGAAATTGGTTTCCACAAAATAGGATTTCGGACTAAGAAATACTAGACGCAGAAGCAGTCAAAAAGATTAAGTTTTTTATCAGACTCATCATTTGTATCATATCCATAAGCATTAAGTTCAAGATTCATCAGACTCAGTATTGGATACAAATTAATAATTTTTACAGTGAGGAAGTGATAATTATACTAAAGAGGATTAATTAAGATAGTGATGTCAGTATTTAGAAAGTTCTTAAACTTTATAACCTAAATCTGGACAATGATTTACTGGTTTGTAATTATCAAATATAATAAGTTGTTTGTAACACTTTTAATGTAAGACTTATGAAGAAAATGGGTAGAATAGGTGTATCCAATTTTATTGAGTTTTGTTTATAAATAAAGAAGGTGTTAAAAGTAAATGAAGTCAAAGTACATTCTTATGTAATTTAGATAATGATTTTCCAATATTGAAGTTCTCATAAGTAATGAAAACTCTCATGATAAAAAAATTGAATAAATGGAGGAATAAAAAATATTGTATCGATTATAGGAATGATTAAAATGTTTTCATTGGATCAAGAATAACCAGGAATAGAAGTTTTTAAAAGTTTGAAGGAGTTATATACGATGAGGTTTGAATGCTTTCAAAGTTGTTGAGTGTAGTTTTCATCTTAATGAGAATTTAATCATAATGAGAATTCCATCATTTTGAAGATTCCATTGAACTGAAGGTGAGGAATTTCCATCAGACTAACTCTAAGGAGGAAATTCAATTGGACTGACTCTAAGGAGGAAAGTCAATCAGACTGACTTTGATAAGGAAATCAAATCAGACTGACTCTAAAAAATCAATCAAACTATATTTTTTAAGGAAATTTTATTCAGAATGGGATGAGGAAGTACCATCATAATGACTTGAGGTAGTTCAATCATAATGATATGAGGTAGTTCCATCATAATGAGATAAGTAAGTTTCATCATAATAAGTTGAGGTAGTTCTGTCATAATGAGTTGAGTAAGTTCCATCATACTGAATAAAAGTTTGGATGTTTGAGAAGGCTAATTATGGAGAAAAATTCAGAAGATTACAGAATATTTTTTAAGAGTTTAAGTAGAAAATTTTGAAATTAAAATATTTGTATATATCAGAGTTTTTTAATTTGAGTAAGCGGGAAAAAAATTTCAGTTTCCCAGGGATGCTGACAAATAATTTCACAGCACATTCATACTCTGCATATTTTTCTTGTGCAGAAAAGGTAGAACATTGTAGTGGTTGATTAAAAGTTTGAATCAGAGTTCTTTCCAAATTGATATATCATTAATAATATTATACAACTAAATTTTTTCATACCTAACTGATGAATATCTCACTAAGGAAGATCAGACTGAGCAGTGGATTAGAGTTTGAGGAGTTCAGTTTGAGAAAATGGGTCATCATAATGATTACATTGTAATGAGACAATTGGACATAGGCAATTGAACACAGGGTCATGAAACTGAGGATTCAGACATATTTTTGTGAAACAAATGTTTTTTTGATCATTTATTTTATGGTTCAATTGTTTTTAAGAAAACTTTGTAAACTGACAGGAGTTAGTAGAATCATTCTTATCCTGATATATAATGTGTCTAATGGGAGTCAGTACAAATTGTGATCACTTATTCATTATGTTGAATTTACATAGACTTGTGGGAGTATCTATGTAAAGGATCTTAATTCTCACACTGAGGCCAAACCCTGTAAATCTTGGGTACTTTACTTGTTTTCATAATTTTTCATGAAATAGTATTTACTAAAATATGATAATTATATGAATTTTAATAGGTTATAGGGGTTAAGTTATAAAAGTCCTAAAACTTATAAAAACTGTATGATAAATTCAACCACATTCTTAGTTGTTATTCGATCCTTTGAAACTTCAATTGGTATCATATCATAGGTTCCCTTTCTGAATCTGTATCAAATATAATATCAATTATGTTAATGGTGAATAAATTCATAAAATTGATGGAAAAAATTATTATGGCTAGAAAAATATTATTATACCTTATCTCTTATATCTTGGCCTAGAAGTTCCCAATGCTTCTAAAATTTGGTTTCCACCTATTAATAAAGATTCCCCAATGACTTTTTATGATATTAAAAATATCGAAGTTGATGGAAAAGTGTGGAATGATATTCTTATATCTCTATTATAAAATTTTTATTTGAAGGTAATGGGTTTCATAACATTAAAAAGTATGTGGGATAAGATGAAAATTATTTTAAAAGAAAATACTAAAATGAGGAAAGATACAATATTTATAAATAAGATGAAAGATGAAATGGATTTTGAATCTATGATAAATATTAAAACTCAAAATTTTGAAGATGTAAATCCTTTTGATTTCAAAGATAAAGAGGATGATCAGTTGAATGATAAAATCATTTCTCTTATATCTAAGAACTTTATAATTGGAAGAGGAAATTATAGAGTAAAAAAATCGTCTCAAATTTCTTGAGTGTGGTGGAATCAAAAAAAATTCTATGAATTTCCGTAAGAATAATTTTGGTGAGTATTTAATGATTCTGATGAAGCAACTCAATGGAATAAGTAGAACAAAAGTTTTAAAGAATAAAAGTCCACCAAAAACATAAGAAGATGTTTAATGGAAAAAAAATAAGTATATTGAGTAATAAAGTTAAATTAGACTCAACTGGAAACAATTATTCAGAATATGAAAGTTTTGAAAAATTTAAAACCTTCATTTCAAAAGTTAAGAAAACAAAAGACTCCTTAGATAGTGAACAAGGTGGTGAAGAATCATATAGAGAATATCAAATCAAAACCAAACTTATTGCATATCTTTATAAAAACAAATTTATCAAAAAAAATTAGAATAATTAATAAATATTCTGAAAATGTTATTTAAAGAAGAAAGGATGTCATCAATTAGGAGGAAGAATACATTCAGGAGATCGTAAGTTACAAATTAAAAGTTGTTGAAAAGGGAAATATAGTTGAATATCTTAGTAAGAATTTGGAATCTAAGAAAGAATAATTCAATAAGTTTCAATCTAAACTTATTTAGTATAAAATTACCTTGAAAAATAAGAATTAAAACTTCAAAAAATATTCAAAACTAAAATGTGAGACTTGTAAAGTTGATTAGAAAGAATATATCAAGAATTAAGTGAATTTCTCACCATCTAAAAATAATGTTTCATCTAATTTTTCTAAAATTTCAAGTGATAAGAAAAGTACTGGGAATGTTTGGGTGGATTAAGGATGTGAAAAAACTATCACATCTAAAAAATTTGAAAACTCAATAAGAATTAAATATAGTTCATACCTAGAGTATGATAGACTAGGAAGAAGTTATTACCTCAACAAAGTTTCTACAAAGAAAGATCATACTTCAATAGAAAACCAATATTTCATGGTTTATGTTGGGGTTGTGGAATATATGGGCATAAGGAATATAATTATTTTCATAACTTATAACTTCCCTGAATAAGGCTTGAATATAGTGGAAGAAATAGTGAAATTAGAATGAGCAATATTCCTAACCCAAAGGATGTTAGAAATAAAAAATCTCTAGAAGTTAGAAATTTTATAGAAAAAATAATTTTGAATGTATGGAAGAAGTTTTGGAATATCTGATCAGGCTAGTCATCATGCCGAAATTTTTATGTCACTCATTTCTGAACAAGTTTCTTACGGTATAAAATAAAATGACGCTGAAATGAATAAAGTTAAGGAAAGAGATTTTTTAGTTGAGGTTGACTTGAAAGCAAGTAAAAAAATAACAAACCATGGATACTTGATAGTGTTTGGTATTTACATATGAAATGTGATTTAAAAATCCCAAATCATGTTTAAAATCATGTTAGATGTTTTTTTAATTTTTTTAATGATAGTTCCTTAAAAATACAAGGAATAATAATGATAAAGATTGAAGAAAAAATGTTAAAATCTATGGAAGTTTTATTTTTTTATGGGATAAAAACTAACATACATAGTGTATGTCCACTTTATGATGATTTAAAAGAATTGATATTTAAAAAATATTATTTTTTTATCAAAAGTAGGAAATGTGGAAAATTTATTACCAAAGGATAAAAAAACTAGTGGGAATCTTTTAAAAATAGGATAATTTAACAAATCTTGTTACTTTAGTGTTGAAGATGGTAATTAGTTGTGGCACTGAAGACTTGTCCAACTTGGGAATAAAAACATGAATATAATTTCAAAAGTTATTATTGTATGAAATTTTATAAAATTGAAAATAAGAGAGTAAGATGTTTTTGTTACTTTTCCAAAAGAGAATATGACTAATAAAAGTTATAAGAAAGTTGAGACTAAATCTACCATACCTATTGAACTTATTCGTTCCAATTTATGTTCTTTAATGATACATAAATCAAAAAAAGTGTATTTAAACTTTATCAATTTAATTTATGATTTCACTTGGTTGAATAACATCATGTTTATGAAACATAATCTTGATCCTATGGAAATGTTCAAATTTTTTAGAAAACAAGTTGAGAAAGAAATGAGAGTTTATATAAAGTAGTTTAGAACAACTAATGGTATTGAATTCACATGAAATACATTAAAACATATCTGAGAAATAATAGTATCATACATTATTATAGTGTTTCATACACTCCACACAAAAATGGAGTATCAGAAAGAAGGAATATAATTTTGGAGTAAATGGGATGAATTATGTTTGCAGAATACAAACTTTCAATGTTATACTAGAGAGAATCTATTATTATTGTGGTATATATTCAGAAAATATTTTTGTTGAGACTATAATCCAACATGGATTCTTATGAAATGTGGTATAACAAAAAACATTCATTGAAGTACTTCAAGGTTTTTGGAAATCTATGTTTACTTAAAATCAGAAATCTGGATCTGGGAAAGTTTGATGAGGAAGTTGAAGAATGAACTTTTTTGGTTTATTCACCTAATTAATTGAGTCAAAAATGTTGCAAAAAATATTTACAAAATTTGGTGGATTCATATGATGTGAAATTTATTGAGAATTCAAATTCTTTAACAACATTTTTGGGAATGTTGAGGAACAAAAAATGAAACTTTCTAATGAAAATGAATGTGAGAAAACTAATGTTTATGAAGATTCATATGAATCATGTGATGAATTAATTAAATAAATAAGAGAACATATGAAATTTCCTATTTTACAAAAACATGTCGGGGTTAAAAATATTCTTGTGAATAAAAATCCTCCATTTCATACAAGAATAAAGATGATATTAGAAAAATCAAACTTCACTCATCTCAAAAGTTAAACCAAAACTAGTTTCAGATGTTATTAAACAAAAATAATGGGTGAATGATATGAATTAATAGATGGATAAAATTGATAAAAATGAAACATGGGAAATTTTTTCACATTTTAAAGGGAAAAATGTTATCGTAAAAAATGGGTTTATAGAAACAAGTTGAATGATCATGGATAATTTTCATGAAACAAAGCTAAGATTATTTGTAAAGGATATGAATAGTTATAAGGTGTGGATTTTGATGAAAACTTTACCCTCCTTACAAGGTTAGATACTATTAAAAAAAATTTATTTGTGGGAACTCATCGAAATTACAAATTTTATCAAATGGATGTAAATTCATTATTTCTAAATAGATAAATTGAATAAGAAGTTTAAATTGAACAGTCTTGTGGGTTTCTACTTAATGAAGATGAAAAAATGTTTAAAGATTGAAAAATATTTGAATGGGCTGAAACAAGCTCCACATTCATGGAATTATAAGATTGAAAATTTCTTGAAAATTTTGAACTTTTATAAAGGAAAATTTTATATCAACTTATATGTGAAAGATTTTGACTCTAGAACTCTAATTGTAATTTTTTATGTGGATGATTTAATTTTTTATAATGATAGCTAAGATGTTTGTAAAATAGTTTCTAAAGAAATGAAAAGAAAATTTGAGATTTTAATGTTGATGGAATTAACATTATTTCTTGGTTTACAAGTTCAAAAAAAATAAAAATACATTCTTCTATCTAATGAAAAATATGTCAGGGAATTGTTACAAAATATTGGCATGGTATAATCTAGACAATTTTATACTTCTGTCTCAGTGGGGATGATGTTGATTAAAGATGAGTCTAGTAAAGTGTTAATTAGAAAGACTTTCAGAAGGTGATAGGAATTATACTTTACCTACAGCCTCAAGGACCCATATTCTTTATGATATGACTTTTTTTGGATGGTATCAATGTAATCTAAAAGAATCTCATATGATGGTAGAAAATATAATTCTGATATATTTCAAAGGAACAAAATCAAAATAGTTTTTATACAAAAGAAATTATGAGATGAAGTTTCATGGTTATACTGATGTCAATTGGGATGGATATTGTAATGATAGAAAATCAACATCAGGAGAAAACATTTTCTTGGATGATTTTTGTGTGAGTTGGAATAGTAAGAAACAAAGTTCAATAACTTAGGGCATTGTGGAATCAGAATAAGTTCAGCTACTCAGGACTGTACTCAGTTGTTCTAGATGAAAGTTCGGTAGGAATATTTTATAGTAAAAGTTTCTAAACCATTGAAGATAGAAGAGAAATTTTATATTTTATATTTTTTTCTAGAATATATCTCAATAAAGTATCAAATTTTTGATACCTTTACAAAATCAATTCCAAAAATAAGAGGTTTTTTGAGTTTAGGCTACAATATCATATTTAGCATCTTATAATTTCTTCCTAAATCTCATAAGGTTATCCCTATCCGTGCATTGGATTATATTGGCAAACGGATAGAGAAATGAACAACTTTATACTTTTTAATAATTTTTTACTTGTATTTATTTTATGAATCTAAAGATATGGTTATCATAAAATAAAGTATATAGAAAGAAAATTAAGAGGAAAATATAAAAGTGAGTGGGATGTATCTTAATATGGATGTAGAATTTTCTTTTCACTAAGGGGTGGAATTCCTTCAAAAACATTTCTTTATCTAGTAGGGTGGTTTCAAGACATTCTATTTTGATAAAGGCTATATTTTAATAAAATTTGAAAAAATTAAGTTGTTTCAAAAGATGAGTTGAAAACAATTTCAGAGAGTTCAAAAAGTTGTTAGCAAGTGTTTTCAAAAAAACCAAGGGGGGATATTGAAGAACCTTTGTGATGTTTTTATTAACAAATTTTTGTATTTTTTAACAACTAGCCTTTTGTAAAAAAATGTTTTTGTTCTTCAAGATTAGACCCCATCCATCAGAATGAGTTTTTTTAAGAAACTTAAAAGTTATTGAATATTTTAAACCAAACAAAAGGGGGGATAAAATTTGGTGTCTTTGATAATGTTATTTTTCAAACACAAGTTTCTGGACATAGGTTTTCAGACTAAATAGAATAGAATTCAGAAGTAGTTAGAAAGATGAAGTTACTGATAGAATCCATCATCAGTCTCAAATTCATAGAAATTAAGTACAAGATTCATCGAACTCAAAGTTGGTTAGAAATTCAAAAGTTATAGAGTGAGGAAGTCAAAATGATGCTAAAGAGGTTGAATGAAGATAGTGATGTCAATAGTTATAAAGTTATTAATCTTTCTAAAATAAATATAGATGATGATTTACTAGTTTTTAATTCTCAAATATCATAATTTTTCTGTAACACTTTTTATGCCAAACTTATGGAGAAAGGGGGGATAATAGGTGCAGCCAAATGTATTGAGTTTTGGTTGGAAATAAAGAATTTGTTGAAAGTAAGTGAATTAATAATAATATCTTATGTAATTCAGATGATGCTTTTCCAATATTTACATTCTTATAAATCATGAAAACTCTCATGATGAAACCTTTTTAAAAAAATTAAGTAATCATAAAGATTTTATAAGTTCTAAGAATCAGTACAAAGTTTTCATCGGATGCATAAGTACCAACCATAGAATTTTTAGAAGTATGAATGTGTTATAGCTGATGAGGTTTAAATATTTTTAAATTTTCATAGTAGAATTGTCATCATAATTATATTTCCATCATAATTATAATTCCATCATAATGATAATTGGATCATAATGATAATTACATCATTATAAGGATTACATCAGACTAAAGCTAGGGAAGTTCTATCAAACTGACTCTAAGGAGGAAAGTCAATCAAACTGACTTTGAGGAGAAAATTAAATTGGAATAAATCTTATAAAGAAATTAAAATAAACTGACTCTTAGAAAGAAAGAAAATAAAAGTAACTCTGGAGATTAAAGTCAATTCAGAATAAGTTGAGGAAGTTCTGTCATAATGACTTGAGTTAGTTCTATCATAATGAGCAGAGGTAGTTCCATCATAATGATATGAGAAAGTTACATTGTAATAATCCATGGTAGTTACATTATAATGAGTTGAGTAATTTCCATCATATGTAATAAAAGTAAGGTATTTTGAGAAGACTGACTATGGAGAAGGCTTAATGAGATTCCATAAGATTTGTGGAGAGTTGAAGTGGTCAAACATGAAATTAAAATACGCATAGATCTCAGTGTTTTTGAATTTGATTAAGTGTGAAAGGTTTTCTAGTTTCCCACCTTTTCAATTTTGGGATTCCTATAAATAGTTTCACAATAAATTAATTCTTTTAATATTTTTATGGTATGGAAAATGAGGAGTGTTGCAGTGGAAGAGTTAAAGTTTTAATCAGAGTTCTTTCTGGACAGATATCTCATTATGAAGATCATACAGATGAAAGTTCTTTTACTAGACTAAGGAAAATAATACTGAGGAAGATCAGACAGAGAAGTTGAGTAGAGTTAGAGAAGTTTTGTTTTATAAAATGGGTCATCATAATTATTTAATCATAATGAGACAATCAGACTAAGTAAATTGAGAACAGGGCCATTGGGCTGAAATTTCGAACAAATTTTTGTGTAGAATATTTTTTTGTGATGTTTTCTTTTATGAATCAATTGTTTGTAATAAAACGTTATAAAATAATTGGGGTTATTATAATCATTAAAAACAAGAGGTAAAAGGTGTATAATCAGAGTTGTAACAAGTTATATTCAATTCTTCATTATAGTGAATTTTCATAGACCCATGGGAGTAAATATGGAAGGGATGTAGGTTCTCACACTGAGGTCAAACCTTGTAAATATTATGTGATTTACTTGATTTCCCAAATTTTCATGCATGATTATTTACTAAAATATGATAAGTATATTAACATTAATTGGTTTTAGGGGTTAATTTAAAAAATTATTGAAAATTATAAAAAAAGAACAACTAATTCACCCCCCCTAGTTTTTATTAAATCTTTTGAAACTTCATGTCTTTATATTGAAGACCAATATGGTTTAATGATTAAAATTATAGAGGATATGTTATGGGAATATGTTTTTTATTTCAATAGTTATTGGGTGTAGTATTAGGAGGTAGGTGAGAGGAAAGTGATCCATCTGTTATTGGACATAGTCTTGTGTAGAATATGTTAGGGTAGGTTTAGTTGATCAAGAAGTAGTTGGTGACTAAAAATAGCTAACATAAATCATACTCTAACCATTGGATATGGCCTTTGGATTTCAATGTTGTTCATTGGGTTTTTCTTTAGGAGTCTCCCAGGTTGGGACCACACCATATCCATAATCAGGGGAAGTTAGCTCCTAGGTTTATCGGTCCACTTGGGATAATAGAGGATTTTGGTCTAGTTGAATATTTTTTGGACCTTTCCCACCACTACATTTTCATTCATGATGGTTTTTACATTTCACAACTTCATAGATATCACCCTAACACTTCTCACATGATATATGCTGATGATTTTAATATTGATTTTGATGAGTCTGTTGAGTGAGAACTGATACATGTTGTGGACTGTAGTGAGAAGAATCTATAAAAGAAGATTATGCCTCTAGTGTGAGCACAGTGGAAGCCTAGGCTCATGAAAGAGGAGAATTGGGAGGGGGAGTTGGACATGTAGGTGTAGTGGCCTGAGTTGTTCATTAATATTCCACAGTGATGTATGAGAGCATATCTCAGGGATGAGTTACTATATAGTGGGTGTAACAACTTGAACTGTTATAAATAAATTTCTCCTTATGATTTAATTAAATTTATTACTATGTAATATAGTTATAGAAAAAACATGCACTTATTTGGTTTTTTTATATCCTATAGGATTTATAGGATAATTAAACATATTTACCATTTATAATATAGTCATTGAACATTTATCACATTATTAGTATAAATATAGGGTTTTAACAAATCCAATTGACACAGACAAAGGAATTTATGGCCTCAATTAGTAGGATTTTACCCTATGAATCCCATTTATCATAGATTAAAAGGGAGATAGCATCAATGGAATTTTACCTTGACTAAACCTAAGATTAAATCCAACAACTTAATCATGAGTGAAACCAATTATAGATGAATTTCATGCTCATCGAGATCACGAACCAAAATAAGTTCATCGAACCACCCCATAAAAGTCTCACCATCATGCACCTTACTCTTAGGGAATTTTATAATGTATTAAAGGGGTGTGTATCAAGACCCTAGAAATATTTTTATTTACATTATTACTAATAGAATAATGAATATATTTTCATCCTATTATTTTACTTTATTAAGGTTTTTTATTTTGATTCAATAAAACACAGTGTATTTTAGGGCAATATTCAAATTCAATTAAAGAATTTATTTTGATGAATTAATGGATTTTTTAAATAAATAACATTTTAATAAAATATTATTATTATATAATTTTTATCAAATATAAATGATCGTATAATTTTTACTAAGTAAAATTTAATTTTTATAAGGGTTCAAAAATTATTATTGTAAAAAAACCCAACATTTCATAATAAATGTTGATTCTAAATTTAAAATTGAATATAAAAATATTTAGAAAATGTTTTCTATAAAATTAATATTTTTTGGAATCATAACATTTAAATTATCCTACAGTTAATTTTTCAAAATTTTCTGAGACAATAAAATTTTTGTGTAAAAATTAAATGCTACATAAATGCACAGTGTGTATTATGACATCATAAGGACCCAAAAGTAATTTAATAAACACTATAAAGGGTATATAAGACCAAATATATGTTTTCAAATTTAAATAATGTGATTGTATTTTTATTTTATTAATTTTATAAATCCTTTATGAATCCTCCAAAACCATTAATATATTTTAAGATTTTAAAATCATTTCTTTTAGAGTATGGCTCACTTCCACATCAGTAAGGGTATTATGTTTTAAAGTTTGGACCTTGGACATATAAAATATTATAAACCACTCCCCAATTTAAGAAACTATGGGCAAAACCATGTTAAGGTTTGTGTTTTGGTTATTTTATTATACAGAGTCCAAAACCTATGTTTGAGAAATAATAAATAATTCCCCTCTCTTTTCCTATACAAACCAACCTGAGATCCCATTTTTATTCCCTAAAAATCCTTTTATAAATTATTTAATCTTCCCTCCCCTCCCTATAGTCTCTCAAGGTTACCCCATCCTCTCAAGAAGCTCCTCCCAAGCATTTTGAGTCACAATCTCAAGGTATGGGATCATTTCATTCTCTTCATTATTCATGTTTCTTTATTATATTATGCCTTCTATTTCCAATTCCTATTGCTGGGATATGTTTTTAAATGTCCTTTTTTACTATCCATTTTAATTAAAAATGATTATATATTATTTTTTCTATTATCAAACCATTTTATGAATCTTTAAGTTACATTGTTATTCTACTGAAATTTCACCATGATTTTCTATGCTAAAACAATTGTGTAGTGAATACCATACTCATTTCCTATAAAGGGTGTTAAACTTTATACAATTATACTTATTAAATTGGGTACTTACATGTATTTACTCTACACTCCTTGATCGCATAACAAAATTTAATGATAAATTATTCCATGTTTTATGATATATGTGTCACACCTAAGCATGAGAATGAAATGAATGTAACGGGTGCACCCAAAATTATATAGTGATCCAATGCATTGAGTAATGTTTTAGTCTCATGATATGTCAGTAAAGGGATTAGGGGGTGAACCTAATACATCATGGGAAATTTTACATTAGGATTTCTTGGCATTTATCTTAGACATATGTTTATGATATATTGTTTTAAGTTGTTGCCACATTTCCCGTGTTTTTTTATGTTATCATTCTATATCATGCCTCTTTATTCATGTTTATGATACTCACCCCTTTTATGTATCATTGATATACCTATTGTACAACAATTATTATTTTATTCATGTTATTCCATGTTTATTCTATTACTGGACTTTATTTCTCACCCCTTTATTATGTGTGTCCCCAGGTTATCCCATGCAGTTTTAAGTGCAAGCATGTTAAGGAAGTTTTCAATAAAGATGATGTTTTTTCTATTATAAATTGTTATGTAATATACCTAATTACAAAATATAATAGAATTATAAATATTTAATGTTGTATTATTTGTAATTTTATTTATTAAATCATGAATTAATTTTTAATAAAGAGAAGGGTTTTTATAGTTGGTATTAGAGGAAAAGGTTAGTTATTGGGATTAGGATTAGAAAACTCTATATAAATCCTTAGGGATAATACTATGTATAAGAAAACATTGCTAAATTTAGGTAATTATAGAGTAATTATTTTACCAATAAAATAATTCACTATCAGGGGATATTATTTGATAAATTCCTAATCTCATTAGGAACCATTATTAAGTGAAAAAAATACTCATAAGAATATATGTTAAGAAATAGATCATGGATAATATAGATTGAAGCCTATAAATTCATAAGTTACAAAAATAAATGTAATTTATAAGTTATATCTTTAATTTCATTGGATTATTGTTTATGTGTTTAAAGGTTTAAAAATAATCATCCCTAATTTTACCTTTATTCTAGCTAATGACCAGAAATAAGAGGAATTGGGTAAAAAATAAATGTGACAGAAAATGTGATAACTACCCCTAATGAGATACCCAACCAAATGGAAGTAGGAATTGAAAACATTATAATGATACTCTCTCTGTTGATGAAGGTTATGAATAGAAATATGGATCGGGATGAGTTCCCAAACCCTCCTAACAAAGAAAAAGATGAAATTGAAAGAAAAAGTTAAAAAGGCCTCTGACTTTTAATAGATCATATAATCCCTTAATCATGTAACAACGTATCAACTCCATTGAGAAGATCTTCTCCATCCTTGAATTTTCTAATCAAGTGATGGTTTTATTTGGCTGTTTATCATATAAAGGGAGAATCTGAAGAGTAGTTTACATTGTTTAATAATACAAATATTGAGGAAAAGATAAAATTTATGGGATGGAAACAATTCTAGAGAAACAATTTTGAAAATTATTTTCATGGAAAACTATGACTTAAAATGGAAAGTGATTTACTTAACCTCAACCAAAAATATGATGAATCTAGCAGTTCTTATGAGGAAAAATTCACAAGACTTGTATGATATGACTCTGGATTTTTCATCACCACAAAATTCAAGGTTTACCGCTTCTTTGGTGTAATAAAACCTAGTCTATGAAAAAACCTGGTGATCTGAGACTTTGATAGCTATGATGAAATTATTTGATGTTACATAAAAGTTGAAATGGAGATTAGAAAATCTCAAGGGAATCATACAGATAAGAAGAAAAAAGTAGAGTTTAAATATGGTGGTCCGATGGATAAATCTAATGGTGACAAAAAATTTCAACATCCCACTTGTCAAATCTGTGGAAATAAGTAACCGAGAAATTTCCTAAGGGGGATGAGGAAATGATTTAGTTTCAAGAAGGAAGGGCACCTAGCTAGTGATTACTGGTTGGAAAACTCACCAATTTGATAGAGTAAAGGAACACTCCACTCAAACCTCAATGAATTTTTCATTGCTTCAACTTCAAGGAACCATGGCACACTACAAACCAATGCACTAAGCCAAGGGTTTTAAAAGACAACCAACAACCTCCAAGGTATAAAGGGTGATCTTTTTCCATCACAACATCTGAGGTTGATCCTAACAACAAAGTGGTGAAAGTATGCTAGTTATCCATTCAAGAATAGTGAATATACTTTTTTATTCTTAGTCAATACATTCATTTATATCATGAAATTTTAGTATAACTATTCAAACACCACCAAAAAGCTTGGAAATAGAGTTGTCGGTGAAAATGAGAAATGAGGAAATTATTTCATCCTGAGTATATAACTCCTTCCCTATAAAAAATTTTAGGTTTAACTTCTCAGAAAACCTTTTCATACTACCTTTGGTGTAATTTGATGAAATTATTGGTATGGATTTATTTTCCCTATATAGAGACAACATAAATTTCCGTGAGAAGTAAATCACTCTCTCTATCTTAAATTGTCCTATGATTCTATACAAATGCAAGGATATAATTGAATCTTCTTTAGAGACAACATTTCATGCATGGATATTATTTACCCATAAGAATGAATATCTAGCTAAAATTATTATGTTTAAAGATAGAACCATCCTTAAATACATTCCCATTGTGAGGGGATACACTGATGTGTTTACTGAGGAATTGTTTGTCCTTCATCCTATCTAAGAGGTTGAATTTTCAATCAAGATTATACCTGGGGAATTACCATTATCCAATACTCTCTATAGAATGTCTATTATGGAACTTCAGGAGCTAAAGAAATAACTACAGAAGAATCTATATAAAGGGTTCATACTCCCAAGTGCTTCACCTTAGGGTGCACCAATCCTCTTCGTCAATAAGAAGTATTGGTCAATGCATCTTTTCATTGATGATCATGAGCTAAAAAAGATCATGATAAATAAAGAGTATTTTATGTCATGTATTGATTACTTGTTTGATAATCTATATGAATCATAATACTTCTATAATGTGGATCTATGGTTGGGATATTACCATGTTAGGGTGAAGGAGTATATCCCCAAGATAGCTTTTCATACAAGGTTTGAGCACTATGAGTTAATAGTTTTTTTTGGGTAATGCCTCGGTCAAAGACCAAAGCACAATTTATTAATTAAAGAAAAAACATTTTACATGAGTCGAAAGGATGGGATTTTATTACAATCTCTTTCAAAGAGGTGAAGTAAATCAGCTTGCAGCACATCCAGCCAAATCATGCTCTGGTGGACACCTTTGTTGGCAAGGGAATCAGCAACAGCATTCGCTTCATGGAAGACATGTGTGGCAATGTAGTCAATCTCGTGAAGCGAATTCAGGAAATTCATCCAACGCGTAGTGAGCGGCCATGCAAGATGAATAACTCCATTCCAAATGGCTTGAACAATGTTGGTAGAATCACTTTCAATCCATAGTTTTCTCCATCCTCTTTGGAGAGCAAAATCAACAGCATGGATGACTCTTAGCATCTCCACTTCAATGGATGAGGAAATCCCACACCCACTGTAAAAGCAACCTTGGAAATGGTCAGCAGAATCTCTAAAAATGGCCCCACAGCTGGCAGGTCCAGGATTTCCTTTTGAGGCACTGTCAACATTCACTTTAATCTAACCCATCATCGGAGGTTGATAGAATACTTCAAAGGGGTGCTTGGTATTCGGGAAAATACCCAGGACACGGATACGTCTGAAGATCTCGAAGTCTCCAATATAATTTCTAAAACAATATTTTTGAATTGAGGTAGCTTCATTGTATATGATATTCTAATATACTCTAAAATCAAGGAGGATCATGATGAATATCTGATCTCTCTACTAAAAAGCTTATGAAAGTAGAAGCTTTATGCCAAGTACAGTAAATATGAGTTTTGGTTGAAGAAAGTATCATTATTGAAGAATATTATCACAATAAAAGGGATATATGTGGACCCTTCAAAGATAAAATCAATTGAAGGATTGTAGAGGCCAACATATGTGATAGATATCTATAGTTTCCTTGGATTAGATGGGTACTATCATCGATTTGTGAGAAATTTATCATGATTTTCAAACCCTCTAACCAAGATAACTCATAAGGGAGTCATGTTTTCTTAGAATGATGAATGTGAATATAGATTCAAGTAGTTTAAAAGGAGGCACATCACTACACATGTACTCACACTACCTATAAGTGTAGAACTTTTCAAGGTATTAAGTGATGCTTCGAAGAAGGTATTGGTTTGTGTGTTAATGTTGAATGACAAATTGATATCATATACCTCAAAGAAATTGAAATTTCATGAATATAACTACCCAACTCATGATATAGAGTTTTCTATATTGATCTTCATGTTGAAAATATTGAATCATTATCTCTTGGGGGATAATTGTGAAATATATATGGATCATAAAATCCTCAAGTATATATTCACATATAAAGAGCTGAATATGATCCAAAAAAGATGGTTAGAGTTGATCAAGGACTATGAATTCTCAATTCACTACCATCCTAGGAAAAAGAATTATGTGTAATACACTCTAAGTAGAAATTATCTAGTAATTTTATCATTGATGAGAATTGAGAAGGATATAATATTCTTATATTTAAAAAGTAGGGACATGAGAATCATAAAGAAAGGAACATCATTAATCATTTCACAAATGATGTCTCAACATTCCCTTATGGAGATGATAAAGGATTATCAAAGAGTTTGTGTGGGAATTTAGAAGAAGGTGGAAACTATAATAAAAGGTAAATCTTTGAATCTCAATGTTAATGAAGTATTTGTAATATTTGGTTCATGAATATATATACCATAAAATCGTGAGTTAAATGAGTTGTTGGATGATTCACATAGTTAGACTTTATTCATCCATCCAATAAGAAAAAATATGTATTGAGATATCTAAGAGAAATATTGGTGGGTTAATGTGAAGAAGGAGAGCACAGAATATACATCAAGATGTCTTATATTTCCGCAAGTGAAGGCGAAAAGGAAAAAATACAAGGGGATAACGAAACCATTACCCATACATATATGGAAAAGGGAAAACATCACCATGTACTTTTTATATGGTCTTATGAAGACATCAAGTGGAAATAATGATATATGGGTTATTTTGGATCATCTTACAAAGACAGCTCACTTTATTGCAATTCAAGATGAATTATCACTCAACCAACTTTCATGGATTTACATCAAAGAAGTGGTGAGGATTCATGGAGTACCACTATCAATTGTATCCAATAGATATTTTATATTTACCTCCAAGTTCTAGAAAAGTCTCAAACATTCTCTAAACATATATTTTAACATTAGTACAGTATATCATCCTCAAGATAATGGCTGGTCTAACTGAACTATTCAGACACTAGTATACATGTTGAGAACATAATCTGTAGACTTAAAAAGAGGATGGAACTTATGTCTACCTCTATTCAAGTTATCATAAAACAATAGTTACCACTTGATCATCCAAATGGCTCTATATTAATCCCTTTATGGTAAGAGGTGTAGAACATGAACATACTAGGATGAACTTGGGGAATAGAAACTTATAGGTCCTGATACAATTGAGGAAATATTGGAAAAGGTCAAGACCATTCAGCAACACATAAAAGCTTCTCAAAGTCAAAAAAAATCTATGTCGAAAACCATTGATGAGACCTAGATATTTATGTTGAAAACAAGTTATTCCTATGAATATATCCATGTAATAAATTCATGATATTTGGGAAGAAGGGAAAGCTTAGTCTAAGATACATCATGCCCTTTGAGATCCTTAATTACATCAGAGTAGTGTCTTATCAACTATCACTCTCAGCTATCCTATCTAAAGTACATGATGTATTCAATGTACCCCTATTTAGGAAGTATATACCAAACCCCTCACATATACTTAGTTGGTCTGGTTAGTTTCATAAATTCATCACCAAACTTCTTTAAGTCACCTCCACACCTTCTCAACAACTCAAAAACATTTCAAACACGTCTCATTAACTAAAATGGATGCTCATAGTGAATTAAAAACAAATATTAACCAAACTATAAATCAAAAATGTACTTCAATTTCCCCCCTTTTATATTTTTTAGAAACATTAAAATAACTCTTTTGAAAGAACTCGTCACCATAAACCATAGAATAAATATCAAATTTCATCCATTGTTATCAGAGAAAATCACGCACCACACTACTGGATAAGGTAATTTTTTGATATAATTTCATCCCCCCTGAATAGAATTTATTGAACAAGTTATAAAAATAATATCCTAAGGAAATCACTTCTCATACTTCTTATACTTCTCCTTATGAAAAAGAGTTGTAAAATTATATTTTTCACTTTTTCAACATGATCCAAAGCATTGTGTGGGACCAAACCAAACTATCTCAAATATGAGGAGAAGGTTGAACATGAAGTTTAGATCATATTTCAACAAATCTATCCCTAAGAATATATTTGGTGAACATATCTACATGTTTATAGCTGGTAGAAATATACTAAAATTTAATATCATCATTATCCACCTTTTCATTAATTAAATATTACCAAATATCTATATTATTGGATCAAGAATGATGTACTTGATTATTTTTCATATTTTTAAAACTATTATCACAAAGTATACGCAATGGTCATTCAGTCTCAACCTTTAGATCAACCAAATGAACCCTCATCCTTAAAACATTTTTACATGGATGAGTGGTTTCCTCATATTCAAACTTAGTTTTACTCAATTTAAAAGAAATTTGTTTCTTATTATACCATCTCACACAACCTTCAATTGTTAAGAGTGTATCACTTGAAGTATATCCACTATCTATATAATCACCAATCCATTATACATTATTGTATCTAAGAAATCTCAAATATTCAATATATTTTACAATAGCCCATAGTTAATTATACCTTTTACATATCTGAAAACCCTATTGGAATCCAATAGATGTGATTCTCTCAAATCAGTCTGAATCTTACACACAAAGTAACTGTATAAGAAATATCAAGTCATGATGTTGTCAAATATAAAAAAAAATCAAATGATCATTATGAAATCTTTTTATCAACTTTATTACAATTTTCATCTTTAATTATCTTTGTTCCTACAAATATAGGAGTTAAAACTTCCTTTAATTTATCCATGATAATTTTTTTTAGAAACTCCTTATCATTATTATCTTGTGATAGAAATATGTAGCCTAATTTTTATTGGATCTCTAACCCCAAAAAGTATGTTAATTCTCCTAGAATTTACATATCAATCTTCTATTTCATCTGTTCATAAAACAACTCACACAAGTACTCTTTTTCACTATAAAATATAATATCATCAACATACACTATTTCAATAAAAATACTTCTGCACATCTCTTTTTTGTACAAATATTTGTCAATATTTCTTTTTTTTTGAACCCCATTTGACACAAGAAACCGTCAAACTTTGAGTACCAAGATCTTGTAGCATTTTTTAATCCATTAAATGACTTCATGAGTTTATAAACCATGATTACATCATGATTAATAATAAAACCAATAGTTTTATCAATAAATACCTCTTCTTCAACTTCACCATTCAAAAATGACTATTTTACATCCATTTAATAGACTTTATAGTGCTTATGTGTAGGAAATACTAAGAAAATTCTGATTTTATCATGCTTAGAAACTATTGTGAAGGTTTTCCAAAATTTTACGCTTCAATTTGTGAATATCCTTTACAAACCAACCTAGGCTTGTTCCCTATAACCTCAAAATTATTTTTCATTTTCTTTCTATACAACCACTTGGTGTCAATAACATTATTATCATTTGGACTTGGGATAATTTCCCAAGTATATTTTTTAACAATTTGATTAATCTCATTATACATTGCTTTATCCACTCTTCATGCTCAATAGCTTTAGCCATAGCTCTGGGTTCACCTTGAGATATAATTGTTGTGTAAGTTTATATTATCATTTTTTTCCTTTTCTATACAATATTATATCTATTTAAAATAATATATTTAGATTAAACATGATTCTTTAACCTTTGATATTTTTTTTGTTAGTTTTGGATGTCTCTTCATCATCAGTGGAATGTTTGGAATTAATATCAACATTATTGAGTTCAATTTCTACCACTTTCTCAGCCCATTAGACTAAAATATACTCACTATATTTACCTATATTTTCAAAATATACTTTAATAATTGGATTAGTTAAACATTTTTATTCTAAAATTAAAAAATAATAGCTTTATATAATCTTGTGTAGCCTTATTCCATCATTTATACCCACTAACATTAGATAGGTATCCCATAAAAATTATTTTATCAACATTTTATTTAAACATTACAATATTTATATATATAATTTTAAGATAGAAAGGACTTTAAAATACATTTAAATATTTTATAATAGGCTTCTTCTTGTACCACATTTCATAGGGAGTGAAATTTTTCTTCGGCCTCAATAGATATTGGCTTTTAATGTATACATTAGTACACATAGATTCTCTTAAGAAATATTTTGAGATATTATTTTCAAAATGTAATGTAAAGACCCTGACCCCAGAAGCCCGGAGCCAGTGCCTTACTGTATTAAATTGTTATAATGAAGAAGGAATTAAAATTTTGAATGGCTAGATAGTTCCGTATCTTTGTAAAACCAGGTATATAAATATATTCTAGATTATAACTTGAAATTAAGAAAAAACATATAAACTACAATAGAAACATCCATAAACTCTTAGATTATCCTTGCATTTCATTTATAATATACATATTAACATGCTAAGGGAAAGTAAAACATAGCAGAGGGGTGATCTCAGATGCTCATTAAGGGTAAGAAATACAGTGGAAGTTATCATGAACTTAATAATCCAAGGTGAATAACTAAAACACATTCCATTGAAACATAATCTTGAGCCAAATATGGAAGGAATAAAATATAAATAGATAATTCCATATAAATAATCACAAGAGAATGAAACTTATCCATGGATATTATACTACTCTAATAATCACATTGACTATCAATTACTAGTATCATAATGAGGTAATTCATAATGTTAAACATCATAAACAAACCATCAAGGCCCCGGCTATGAAGTCTATATAAATGGGTAATCCCTCAGCCAAAACCCAGTCTAGTTTTTTCTCATTAGACCTACCAATACATTGAGGGGCCATAGAGGCCTCCACCCATAACTTAATAACTCCAATTAATTCCTCATATTAAATGGGTGCAACATAATCAACATATACATTCATATTAAAAAACTAGAATACGAAATGTGAATACTTTAACCATAAAACATGAATGGTATCAAAATAGCACACCCATAGTCAAAAAAATCATAAACCCTTCAGAAACATATGGTATATGGTATCATAATAGATAAACCTTAATTAAGTACTAGATTCATAAAAGGATTTTGAAATATATGAATATACTTTTAAATGATACCATTGAAAAACTCTTGAGGATAATAATATTTAAACATTATAAAGTGTCCCATACCACTTTGAAAATTTTAAATCATAATCTCTATGAAGTAGTAACATTAAATGAAACTTAGAATATCATGGGAATAAGAATACTTGTTATATGATATATCAATGGTAGTAAATAAAACTCACAAAAGGAAAAATTGGTGATGAAGTCATATATCTCATAGAAGTAAAAGTTCGATGAGAAAATCCCTTTTTACTTTGGAAAGAAGGGTTCTATTGGAAAATCATTTTTATTTGTCATAAATTATATTTTAAACATGTATATCCCAGAAAATAAAAGTTAAGGACAATGAAATAATGTTTTGAGGTATAAAATATGTCCATCATGTAAAAAGAGCTTTTAAGAAACTTTAGAATTGGGCCACTTTAGTGCGGTTTAAAATAAAATATAAAAGAGTGTTTAAAACTAAAAATTAATAATTGTTTATATAAATCCAAAAATGAAAAAAGATATTTTTTCATCATAAAAAAATTGATTTTGTAAAAATAATGGTTTATTAAAATATATTATTTATGGTACTTGAAAATGGTTAAGAAATTGGGAAGTTCTCTTTAATTGGGCTTGCTTAACAGGAATAAATGAAATGGGAACATTATAAAATATAAATTTCCCTCTAAAATAAAGATGAACTGATCTAGATACGTGATTTTGAAACATATAAACATAATTTATATGAATTATATAAAATAAATGGTAATTACATTAGGGTAAGATAGATAAATCTTAACTCTAATTAAAAATGGAGGTTCGGGAAGAAACTCTTACCACTTTGTAATCAATCGAATCGTATGCCCCATAAAATTAATAATCATAAAATGAAACATTTAATACCATGATTTTAAATTAATTCATGATATTATGCATCAAATGTCTGTATAAATACACTACACACAATATATAAGTGTTGAATAAGGCATATCTCACCGAAATAAAAGTGAGATAAGAAAATCCTTACCTTATGTCTGAATGTGTTATGTACTTGATCTTAATGTTTTGTATAATAATCTTAAATCCATTAATTAATTAATTCAGAAAAGTTTATATATTTATTTTATTTATTATAATATTATTAAGTTCATTTATGGTCTTTTTTATTAGTTATATAATACAATTTTATTGTTTAGGAGCATTCATTTCCTTGGTTTTCATGATCGGTTTACTTGTACATATGTATGAAAGATCATGTAAAATGGAAATGGATATCCAGAATTGAAGTTATATATTATTAGTGAACATAAATAAAATTTAATGTTACTATATATTATTATTTTTCCTGATATGAGGGTGATTAATTAGATATAACTTTAATGATAAATGTTTCGATTATTTTGGCGGTTTTTCGATCATCGGAAAATAGTTTTGTCTTATTAATTACTATCATGTATATATATTGGTTCTAGAATAATAAATAACTTATAATATGTATAATAAAATATATTTTAACTATAATTATTCTTTTATAACAATCCTTGAATTCAGTAATGGAAAATGAAGTTGCATCATCTACGATGGCGGTAAATCAGCACATCACGGATAATGTTTTCATTTTTTAGAATAAAAGGGGGAGGATAAAGGGTATGATAATGGATTTTCCATTAACATAATAAAATTACAGTATATATAAGATATTGGAGTTATAATTCATGTTTGGACATAATATTTAAGGATATAATAAGAAGAAATTAAATTAAAATAAATTTAAAGAGAACGAAAAAGGATTTACCTCTTGAATTCTTCTCCTTGAGAACCTCCTTAAAGAAATTTGAAATGATCTTTTGGTGAGACCAGAAAGACCATAACATGGGGTAGAGTCTTGGTATATTAAATTTTAATAATATAAGAAATCTCCATGGATTTTTAGGTGTTAGTAGAAAAGGTTGAGAGGGGTGGTATTTATAGTGGAGGAGAGGGGTGTTTTTTTATTATTTAATTCATTTGTTTATTATTTTGCCTCAAGACTATCAATAGTGATGAATATTATGATTAAATATAGTAACTAGTTCATGTGAGTTAGAACCAATGTTTCTTACATCATTAATTACTCATGTAATACTATATTTATCTTATAATGTATATATACCATAAATTGTTGTATTTCACTATTCACCAAAAATTCAACTATTTCAGAAAAATCTCAAAAATTCACTATAACCATTTTTCAATGTGTAGATTTCAAAAATAAACTCCATTTTTTTAAAATAATTTTCAAAATATTATAAATTTAATTTTTAAATAAAATCATTATTTACTCAAAAAATATTTATTTTAAAATTTTAATTGGTTTTATGATACTTTCAAAGATTGATTAAGGCCTCGTGTGATTCTCTTATAATCATCAGAAAAAATATATATATTTATAAATCTTTTTTATGAAAATAAATTCCCTTTTAAATCATTATATTTATTATAAAATTGAAAATAAATATTTGTGTTTCACAAAAATATTAACACTTAATTTATCATTTTTAGAAAAAAAAATTACTTATTCCATGATATAAAGATACCATATTTTTATTTATAAGATACCCAAAATTTTATTTATTCTTTAATGGGTGAAGTTACCATTCTATTGGTTATATTACTATTTATAATGGTCATATTATTATTCCAACGGTCACATTACTATTTATCAAAAATGAAAGTTATCAGAAAAATACTAAAAATTTATCCAAAGTTAATTTTAATATTATTATTTAAAAAATAATGTTTATTTTTTAAAATATAATTTATAAAACTGTCAAAATTTAGTTTTAAAACAAGTACGCCATTAAAATATGGTAAAACTTCCATTAGATAAATATACCCTTTTAATGTGTAAAATTGTATTCATTCTTATCTCATGCCTATAAAATCATTTAGAATAATTTAAAAACATTTTATTAAATATATAGTATACATGAATTTCATAATTTACTTAATAATATTCATGCTCACCAATTTAACGACTAGGTTATGACGGTAGTTTTATAATAATGATAATTAATTATATATCATTGTTTGTTTAAGCATGGTATTGTGTGAAACCTATGTTTTTTAAAAAATAAATGTAAAAAGAGGCATACCATAAAATCTTGGGGTGTTACAAGTAATGTACTAATAATATCAACATTGTTTATACTATTTCTTTTAGTCATGCTATTTTTTTGTAGAGTATATTGTATGATTTAACTGATTTATGATTTGATATTTATAATGATAATTTTTAAAGCATCACATGTATTTATACTATGATCTGATCTTAACTTCTTAATGAAGAGTCCCAACTCATTCTCAAAATGTCTTCAATAAATTTTGAACAAATTAATTTCAACTAAATTTTTCTTTATGAACCTAAGATTTTTCATTTGAGTATAATCATTAACAAATATAATAAAATAAATATCACCTATTATAGATTTTTTTCTCATGAGATCTCAAAAATTAGTCTGAATAAGTTCAAGTGGTTTAGTGGTCATAATATCTACCTTATTGTGATCTTTTTGAGTCATCTTCCCTTTAAATCATGTCACACAAATACTAATTTGATCTATTTTTATCTTGGGAATATATCTTACAACTTCATGGTTCAAAATTTTTCTAAGTCTTCTTTTTCAAATAAGACCAAGTCTTATAGGCCATATAATACTCTCTTTTTATCACTCATGTAGCAAGTGTTGGTAGGATCACCAATGAGAAATAAATTTCCATTTTCCCTTTTTAACATTTCAAATTATCCTTCCATACATTAAATTTATAATAATGTAAGAATATTTCTTGAAAACAACCTAATTACCATTAACATAAAGTTGGTTGAAACTAAAAAATTATGCTTCAACCCTTACACAAATAAGACATCATTAGATATCATATTATAAGTCTCAAAATCATATAAGACAATTGATTTTCAATGAACAATAATTTCCAAATTTGATTAGTCCAAATTCATTTTTTTATGTTTTTAATATCTTTTTATCATCTTACATGAGTAAATATCACCCACTATCAAGAATACACGATTTGATTTTATTTATTTATTTCAATGAAACCTCAATTAAACACACTTTATCATCTCTAAGATTCTAAATTCCTATACCATTATAAATTTATGAGATATCTCCAAGAATCCTTATAATACATTTTATATAAAATTCCCCATAAAGTCACACCTTCTATAAATATCTTCCAGACATTAAAATTTATTTTTAGTTGATACATTTGTATCATTTATTTTTCATTGCATTATTTTTTTGATAATCGTATGTCACCTTTTAAAATCCCCAGTATTTCTATCTTCTTCCTAATAATGAAATATTATACCTGTATATATATGCCCTATGACTAAACATAATATAACACTAGTAATATCCTTGGAACCTATATATTCTAAGATTCTAAAAAATATACTTGATAACTTTTCTAGTTTTCTGATTTTGTTGTACTGATTAGGTTTGAATTTGAGCCCTCTTGGAAGTTATTGTTCCTCTTACTCTTACTATCTTTTGCTAATTTAGGATGTGCTTTATTCCCTTTTTTCTTGCTCCAAACTTGACTATAAATAAAATTTAATCCTATAATGTTAGTAAAAATTGAATTATAAGAAGATTTATCAGGAATTGATTTAACCAGATTGCTTATATAGGAATTCTCAGAAACATTAGAGGATTCACCTCGGACTTCAATGGAATTTATTAAGTTGCCCATAATTTTCTTCAATTATTTCTCAACAATAATATATTTAGATTGTATCTTTGATAACTCTTCTACTTTTAATTAATGCTTTAATTTAGGATATTATATAATATTTTCATGTTATACAGTGTTCACCTTGAGTCTCTTTATTTCATCAATGTGGAAAACTTTCCAGTGGATTAATGTTCACAATTTTATTCTTTTCTCATAAATTTATCCACTTTCTTCTACTTAATTTCATTTTTCCACTACAAGATTTTGAAAATTCTATTCAATTTTTCTTCCACTTATGTATCCATGGTTTCAAAACCTCTGTATATTCATGATATTCTTTTTTATTCTTAGTACAATTAACAAAATAGTTTCATACTCCATTGCATTTATAACACCATAGTGGTTGTTTGTTTTTTTCTTTATCTTTCCATTCTTAAATCTTCTTTAGATAAGAAAAATAACTCATTGTATATCTTCATCTATTTTGTTATTCTCTAACTCGCTGGAACCTTAACCTTCTTTATAATCTATGGTTTTCATCTTCTTCATCACCTCAAATTATATTTCCTCTTTAAATTTATTTTTAAAGGCTACCAAATTTCTTATTTCATAGGTAATAAGAATGTTGTGTAGTTCATACATAGAAATTTACTCTCTATATTAAAGGTATACTACTTTAGGATCAATTATATCTTAAAATGTCTTCTTAAGTTTATTTAAAAATGTTGATTCATCAATTTTCTCCCCAAACCCGTGAATATTACTTACAATTTCTGTAACCCTTATAAAATAGTCATTAATACATTTATCCTTGTCCGTCTTGATATATTTAAACTATATTCTTCATATTTTTAACTCAGCATCATTGAGTTTTACATTGCCTCCATAGCCTCTTTCTAGTTTATACCATATTTAATTAGCTATTTTTAACCACATAACTCTGGTATAAACCTTTTCAGATAAGGATGTATAAATTGAATTCTGGGATTTTTCAACAATCTCTAAGTTTATTTTATTAGTGAAGTTCATATATTCTCATATAGAAAATGGTGAAAACCCCATTGTATTAGATGAAAGTTTCTCATCTAATTCATACAACAATGATATTTTTTACTATAGAAAACTAAAACACCTCTTTTATTTATAGTGTCCATATTATCCATTATCAACACATTTAGGATCCAACATAGGGAACCTGGATCTGATACTAATTTAAGTGACTGTAATATTAAGTTCCTCTATGAAGAAGGGGGTAATAAATTAGTGGATATTATTTTTTATTATTTTCACTCTCTAATAAATTAAAAAGTTTGAATTATTAGAGTATGAAACACTTAAAAAGAAATAAAAATCTCACATGTTCATGTATGAAAAACAAAGAGAAATGAACACAAAATTTTTACAAGGTCCAGTTCTTTCATGAATACCTACTCCTTACTATGGCTATTTGAGCTCCCCAACAACAATTTTTTTTCACTATAATAATGAGTGAACGCCAGGTTACAATAAAAAATGTATCATCTCACCACATTATTAAAAATTATTAACATACTAAATAGTTTCACACTATTGATACAAATATGATATTAAAATAACAAGGAGAGAGATCACTTGAAAACATCAATTTTCATAATAATAATAAATGTATATATTTCTCTATGATCATTTGAAAGTATTCAATAGTAGCTTCTCACTTCAAACAAATATAATGTAGAACTTCTTCTCATTCTCGAACTCGGATGATCTCACTGAATTCTCAAGTTCCACTGGATTTAAAAGATGAAATTTAAACTTTTCATTTAGTCACACTTTGTAGATCACTCTATTTTTCTAAATATTTTTTATATATTGGAATCACACACACACTTTCTTTGAAAACACATGATGTTAGAGAAATATTTAATACATGAATTAATGTAATTCTTGAAAATATTTTCTAGTATAAAATTCTTGATTATTCTTAATAAAATAACACACCACTATCCTTATTTATTTAATCATTCTATTAGGCTCAAAAAAATACACCACAATCACCATAATTCCTTCTTTTTTAATAACTACATGTCTACAAAAATATACCACTTTTACTATTATATTTTATAGGTAGATCAACAAAAAACATCAAAAATATTTTCATATTTGATTAACATTAAGATAAATTCACAAATAGTAAATTTTTGAATTCTAATAAAATATATCATCTTTATATTTCTAAATCTTATTTAAAATTTAACAGCATATAACTCATTATTTGGATAACAAACTCACCAAATCAGATGTTCATTCATTTTAAACTTAGAAAGAAACACTACATAATCAAATGAATATGTTTATTTGACCTTAATAATCACACAACATCTTCAAAAAAATATTCTATATTTAATATCTATAAATTCTTCACAACCATCACTATCTTTGAGCATCATGAAATATTTTCAAATAAACTAGCTTAAATCATTAATAGATATAAAAAGTGATCATGGTTTTTGAAATATCACATGAATATACATGAATCGCACTTAAAATTTGATGTTTATAATAAGAAATATTGGTTCTCACATCAAATGATTTAAAAAAATTAAATAAATTGATTATAGAAACAATATATTTTGATAGTTATAACATAAGAGAAATTTTTGGTTGTGATCGAAAATTCAAATTTCCTTATGTAATAACCACATACATCAGCTAGAACCACTATATAGATTTTAACATACATAGTTGAAATTTTATTATATCTATATTCACATTTATGAATATTTACATACATGGTAGAATTCATGTACATGATTTTTTCATATGTGATGAATTCTTATACGTTGTCCAAACCTCTTACATAGATTTTTTTTCAATGTGTGAAATACTCGTGTCCAATCAAGGTAGTTTCAAAAATTCAACTACAATCTTATTTTAGTAACCTTCATACTATCTCAAACAACTCAAAAACATTCCAAATACATATCATCAACTTTTAGTGATCTTCATCAAGAATAGACAACAAATCCAAACCAATCACTAGATCAAAAGGTACTTTATAGGTTTTCCCCGTCCAAAAAAATGAAACCCCACACAATAATGAACTAATCTGAAGATAAAAATACAATTTTCCATAAAATAATGATGCACTAAAAACATCAAAAATAAATAAAATGAAATATATTTTATTAAAAATTTAACAGTCTCCCCTTGAAATAGTATATATAAAACCTACAACCTAAAATAAAAATATATAAATAAATAATTTTTATTAGGAAAATAAAAAAAAAATTATTGATTATAAATTATTCTAATATCTAATAATATCATTGAACCAAATTCATACCATAAAAATTTTAAAAAATCACAGTAATAAATTAATATATTAGTAACATTTGTATCATGAAAAAAAATGATATAATACTAAGTTGAACAATAAAAACAATATCAATTTTTCTTGTGATAGTAATTGATGGATTTATGCTCTAAATCCATATATATTCCAATATCATAGTTTATGATATTGATATTACATATTGTACGACATATAGAAACCAATATCTATAGTATTTCTTGGTTTGGGAATATTGATTAATATGATGTGATGATATCATACTACCCTTATCTTGCATTTTTTAGAAAACGAAAAATTTATATCATAATGGTGTGGTTCATTTTAAATTATAACCATGAAATCTAATGATTGAAATGATAATCAAATGCTAAGTGTCAATATTTAGATATTTCAAACGAAGTCTATCATTATTATAATATATGGATGAGAGAATCTAAAATGTATTTATATGACAAATTCTTTTTCTACAAGAGGTTTACAAGCATTGTAACCATTTCCATTTACTGATATATTTTGAAATGTATGATTAAAATATATAAATATTCATATAGAATCCCCAAATCTTATATAAGGAGGTAGTATCCATTAATATAGTATGTAATCCATGATAAAACAACCTATAAATTCATTATTTTCTTTGAATCTATCCTTCTACTTCTAACTTGGACTCAAGAGATATTAGGATATCATAGTGTGCAGGATACTCCCACCCAAACATTCGGTGGTTTAGATTAGCTCGAGGATACACCATAGGGGGATCAGTACTTCAACTATTCCTTAGTTATTTTCACCAAATTCATGATTTTACGAAATTTTACTATCCATCTATAGTGAAAGGTACATTTTATTCATTTTTCCATACATGGATTCAATTTTTCAAAGTTTAGTGATGTTGGTTTTGTAGTTTCAATTTTCTTTAACTGTGTTTAATAAGTATTATTCAATCCTTAGAAAACCATCAGAAACTTAATAAAATACCATAACAAGAACATAACACCTAAAATTTATATATGATAGTTTAAATAATCTCTTTAATACTTTTAAACTAAAGGATACATCCTGTAAGGGATTGATTTTTCTTGATCCCTTCCTTTGATGTTTGGAGTGTTTAGATCTATCTAGGATGAAGATGGGAGGGTCAAAAATTATTTCATCTATGTTTTTAACTAGAAAGAAGTCATTTGGTGTGGGCTTCAGATTATAGTGTTATGAGGTTTTTATGGGAGATTGTGACATAGCATGGTATCTTATGGAGTTATTTCTTGAGAGGCTATATTTTAGTGGTTCTATTATTTTGGGGGGGTAGTGTGGGGTTGGTTTTTCTATTATTTGGCTTCTTGGGTAATATTATAGTTTATTGAATAAGATGTGGCATGGAGTCTTGAGGAGTCAAGTTTTCATGTTTTTGTTTATTTAGAGATGTAAAAGGTATGAATCATAGGTTAAACTGCATCCTTACCCAATATTTATAGGATATAATAGAGATACAATGAATATTTAAATGTGGATTATAGATGGTGGGTTAAAATTAAATACCTTGTGGCATTTCCTCCCTTGTTATACTATAGTTTGGTTATCATCCCTAGGGATTATAATGTGATCAATGTGGTTATACCATGGTCTTATATGTTAACTCGCTAATGTAAATTCAATAACCCTATCAAACTATCTTACTTTAAACCTCCTTCCTCTAAACTATAGTAAAAAAGGCCTATTTTACAAACTTTAATACCATTTTGAAATTTTTTAGCCCCTGTATTCTAGACATCAATATGTTGGTGATCTGAGGTCAGTTTCTTTTTCTCTGATGGTTTTATTCTCTACCTCTCTTTATTTCCAAGCTATGGAAGTTGGTTTCCTTTCATTATCATGGTATTTTTTCTATTTGGTGCTGAATATATGGTGGTATTCTCATAGTAATCATGATTTCCTTTTTGGATATGTTATTGGTGATTGGTTTTTGCACTTTTTTCTTACCCTAAGAATGTTGAAAGTTTTGAGGTAGGGTATTTATTATATATTTTTTGTTATATAGAAGTGTGGATGAATCAATATTTAGTTTCCTTAGATAGAAATGGGATAAAGCTAATGAATATAATAAATAGTTTTAAGAATGATTTTAATGGGATGTTATGATCATGTATGTTGATGATTTTTTAATGATACCCCTTTTTATTTTATAGATAGTGTTTTATCTTCTTGTAGTGAATATTGTTGTTTCTTACCTTGATTTATATGATTTTAATTGGTAAAATATGAAAAGGTAGTGATGTTTATGTGACTAATAATTGGGGTTTTGATAATTCCACATGAATTCTATAAATTTTATGTTCATCAATCAGATGATCATAATAGTGGAAACAGATCATCATAATTGGATCCTCATAATGTAAAAGTACCAAAACTAGGGGTAATATCCTTCACCATAATTACCTATTTAAATTGATCTTAATCAGGATTGTTTACTATAAATAACTAAACATTCAAGGAGTTATAGAAAGTAAATAATATACTAAATAGAATAAATCAAAGGTTTAATTTTGGTTCAGACTTTCATCTTATATCTATAGGAGAAGCATCACAATTCATTATATTGAAAGTAAAAAAGTTGTAATCATTGTGATAAATCATCCATCTAGATTACTGACTCATATTAGATATTTATTTCTCTATTAATTGATTCAAAATCTATATATATATGGTCTCACTCAATGAATAGGTTTCACCAACTTCTTATATGTACATTCATTCATCTGTTGCACTATGAAAATGTGAACTCGCTGCAACATTTCATGGTCGGACAACATATCAACGATAATTCAATAGTTTTCTTAGTTCCTTACTCCATTATCAAAAATTCCATTAATATAATGATCTAAATTCTCACTACCTCCTTCTAACAAAAGTAAAACTAGATGATTTTATAGTTTATTTGACCAATACACTGAGTAACTATTGAATGATCATTGACTTCCTAAAACCTCACTACAAAAACACTAAATCATGCTACTTCTAATATGACCAGACCGTAGAGTTTTCTGAAGTTCATTTTTATAGTAAACTTACTCTAGCATAAGAAGAGTCTTTATAATCATAACAATATACCACTTGAATACTACTTTATAGAATCCATGGATTTTTCTAACACTTCAATGTAACCTGGAAACCTCTCTCTTTATTTCCACTGTAAGCAATGATCCTCCTTCATTACATTCCATTAACCGAATTAAAACTAAGGAAAATTTTTTAAGGATCTCTTGAACTAAAGTATTTGTGAATATATCCTTTGGATTTTGTTGTCTAACTATCATCTACACCCCCAACACTCCATATTTAACTATATTTTGAATGTAATTTTGTTTTAGGTCATTGTGATACCTCCTCACATAAAACACTATATTTTTGGATAAATGAATAACACTCTGAATATCATGGTATAGTGATGAATTATCCTGGCTACTTCTAAAATCCTGAATCAAAAATTTTATTCTCACTATTTCCTTAATTTATTCTATTACCCTAACATATTCTTCTTCCATTGGGGAGAGTGAAATAATTAGTTTTATACTTAATATCCAGCTGATTTTAGTTCCACGACAAATTATTTAAATCTCAAAAATAGAAGATAAACCCCTTAAATATAGATATAATCCTATGGAATCAAACAAGATGATCAAAATTTAGATGGTAGAGTGCTTAACTAATAGAGAGAAAATTTTAGAGAAGTAAATTCCACACTTCTATTGAAATCACATGATAACTATCCTCTCCTTATATCTCATAGTTCCATTAGCTTCGTATTTTAACCCAAAAATAACTTTTTTAAAGAGACTTATTTTTGGTTGGTAAATCTATTATTTCCCAGGTGTTATTCATGTGAAGTAAATCTAACTACTCCTATATAAAAAAACTCACACTCACTAGAATCACCAAGTTACACCATTTCTTCAATGATTATTGGTTCTCCTCCATCTTTTAAAAGTATGAAATTTAAATCAAATATATACCTATATACCTAACATTTTAACCTCATTGATCTTCACAATCCTATATGTTGTTTTGATCATTCTAGAACTAAATCATCTAGAATCTCAACCTCTATAACTTTATACCGTGCTTCTATAGTTCATGATATTTCAAGTATATCTTTTGTTAGTATCTTCCTTGATCCTTTTATGATTCCACTTTAAATTTCCTATAGAATTTCTGTATTTTTAGTAGAATTTTATCCATCTAAATTATCTAGAATTTTTTAATATATAGTGACTATATTCAGATCAATTTTAATGGAAGTTTATTCATTAAACTCAAATTCTTTAGCCTTCAAATTCTGGTCCTTCCATAGAACCTTCTCATTGAAGAGCACATTTATACTTCTAATGACTTGTTTCTTCTCATAATAATAAAGTAAAAATATTATATTTTTATATTTAAAGTCTGTGAAATATAATTCTTAATATTTCACATTAGTCTTATTTTTGTCTTTAGCATCCACATGTTCATAAACTATATATATTAAGGCTATGAGGTGAGCTAAATTTGGTTTCATTATTGATCAAAAGGCCTATGGTAACTTATATACCATTAGTGTTGTGGGGATTTGATTGATTAATTAAGCAACAATACATAATTTATTTACCCAAAACACCTTGGAAATTATTTAATGAAACTTTATACTTTACAAACATTTCATATATATCTGATTCATCCACTTAGAAATTCCATTTTTCATAGGTATTCCTGGAACAATATTTTAATACCTAATACCTCAATGTCTATAGCAGCTCTGAAAACTTCTTAGAATGTGATCATCTCTATTGTTGGGTTATAAAGATTTGAGCATGTATCTGGTTTCCATTTTTACCATATCATTCCATTACAAAACACTCCAAACATGGTAAATTTATGATTCAATAAGTATATATTTACTTTACTCATTTATTCATTGTTGATATTCAAAAAGTATCATGAAACTCTATGATATTTCACTATGGAAGTTTCCCAAACATCACTATATACCAATTCTAGCCTCTGAGTCTTTAGTGTTATTTTGATTAGATTGAAACCCACCTTCCATTGATTACTGAGTAAACAACTCTCACAACTCCATAAGTATGAATTTTTAATATTTAGTATGGTTTCCCCCCTAGATCCTTCATAACTTTCTTGCTGAGGTTCCCAAATCAACATTGACCCAAATCTATACATCCATAAGTTAATGTTCTAGAAAGTGTAACTCCCAATTTCTTTATAATTTGATAAATTGTGTTATCCTTTACACCTCTAGATATGACAAGAAAACCCCAAGTGGTTTTCCACACTCCTTCAAAAAAATATTGTTCATTATCTTACTTTATCCAACTAACCTTTTGCAATTAGGTTCTTATAGAGTCCTAGAGTATGAAAACGTCCTTTAAAATAATAAATCTTCAATTATTAAACTGAAATTTAAAGTCTCTCTTCCCCATGATATCAATATCTTCATTATCCACTAGATATAGCCTCCAAAATCTTTTATTAAAATAATTTATAACTTATCACTAGTGGTGTATAAATAAAATCTAGAATCTATTATCCAAGATTATACCAGAGTGTTAACACCCATAATAATATTTTTAATACTTTCTCTAATTGATTTAAAAGAACATATTCATCTAAAATTTGATTTTACATAATTTCCCTTATTGTAATAAAAATAATTTTTGATAAGTACAATTTCAAAAAGGTGTTGGAACTGGTTGAGGTTTAGTGGATTTACCTCTTCTTCTCTCTCTCAAATTCTGTTTCAATCACCTTTGATTTCTTTGATGAGGAAAGCACACTCTTCCTTTTGTATTCAATGATTTACCAAAATTTTCATAAGTATCCCTCATCCAGAGATCATCATTGAGAATAAAATTCCCAAAATCATTGAATATAAATTCCCTCTTTCTAATGGAGTTACTTATTTTTATCACCACACAATCCCAAGATTTTGGTAATTAATAAAATAATAGTATGGACTGAACATTAACTAAAAAAGAAAATTTTACACATTCATGTTGGATTATGATCATGTTTAAATCATTCGTATGATTATAATTGGACCTAACTTTTGATATTTAACACCCCAACACTTTACAAAATATTTCCTTTAGAAAAAATTCAATTTTGTTGATAGCTTGTGATACACACAACACCAAGTTTAAACGAAACTCAATACTCTATCAAAATGTTATTTAAACAAGTCCATTATGACCAAGCTATTAAATTACATATTATGAATAGTATGAAATAAATTATGAAATATATATAGTTTATAAATGTAAATTTTGTATCTATTGATTATAAATAAAAATAAGAATCATTTGGATGAATAAGAATGCTTTCTAGAAACTGTATTTTTTCTAAAATACAGTTTAGTCATGCATTGCACACGTGATTTAAAATTAATTTTTTCCAAATTTATAAAATTTATTTATATAAATAAACTAAATTTTTTAAATCATAATATCAAAATTATCTTAGGGTTATTTTTTTGGGATACGTAGTAAAATTTTCATTTTTTGATGAATAGAGATTTTAAATTGAAAACTGTATTTTTATTTAAATAATTTATAATGTTAAATTATATTTTTTTTAAGAACTCGGATCTTTATTTCAGGTATGGATATTTATTTCAGGTTTTTTTGAGGAAAAAGGAAGAATTGATAATTTTCTAAGTACACATTGTGTACTTATGAGTACACGCTGTGTACCCGGGTACCGCGTAGGACCATGTACTGGCCATGTAACGGCTAAGTACATGGCCATGTAGGTGACCTAGAAGACTGCCTAAAGCGGGGTCCAGTTGAGTCTAGTACACGGCGTGTACATTAAATGAACACGCCATGTACTTTTCTTTTTATTTCTTAAATCGGTGCAGGGTCACATCTCATCTTTGAAAACAACTTCTTCTCCCCTCAGTTTGTATGTGAGAGCGAAAAAATGTCGAAGAACTCTGAAACCCTCCTGATTCTTTGTTTGAACTCCGATTGAGATGTCGTCGGGTGTGTTGGAATCCCACCGGTGAGTTATCAATTCCCTTAGAGTTTTTCTTCCTAATTACTCCTCTCTCATGAGTATTTCAAGGATGATTGTTTTCAGCCTTTTTATAGATCTGCATCATTATAGGCCTATTTAAGGTCCAACATTCAAGAGTGTTGATCGTACGACATCAAGGTAGGTGGTTTGTTCCTTTATTTGATTATATTTAGATTATATATGCTTAAGGTGTTGAATACCCATGTTTGGGGTATTGCGTGTTTTATAATTTGACCCTTCTTAATACCTACTATGGTTCGTTTGATTGAGAAAGGGTTTTTGATTATGCATAAGGTTTCATACCTTGATTATGGGTGTGTTTCCCTTATTTTTTTGATTATGGTCGTTCGGTCTAGAATGCCTATTAGGATTACCTTGTTTTCCATGCCTTTTTTGTTAGGATGGAGTTACTGATTATATGAGATGTATGTGTTTCGCATTGTGAAAGAATGACCAAGGGGAATTTGACTATGAGAGCATCCTGATGTAGGGTCATTTATGTATAAATTATTGTTATGTTGACCTAGAGGTATTGACTGTGAGAGCTGTCAGGTGGTCATATACCATAGGGGTTAGACTATGAGAGCTACCTAGAGGGTCCTTATTAAACAAATGTTGGACCCTAGGACATTGACTGTGAGAGCTTCTAGGTGGTCATTTTAGTTTATTGTTTCTATGCATCCTTAGGGGGTATTGACCATTAGAGCT
Organism: Viscum album; assembly: GCA_963277665.1. Classification (NCBI taxonomy): domain Eukaryota; kingdom Viridiplantae; phylum Streptophyta; class Magnoliopsida; order Santalales; family Viscaceae; genus Viscum; species Viscum album. The sequence continues at coordinate 1,763,042,420 of OY728135.1, forward strand.
ATCCGGATGGTTGTTTCTAAATTGTTAGTGTTATGTGGGACCAAATGGGTTAGAGTATAGGAGCTTTCCCATAGGTTCGTTATTTTATTTATTCAATGATATGTTAAACCAAAGGAGATAGACTACAAGAACACTCCTAGAGGGTTGCTTATGAATGATTGAATGACTGTGACGAGTCTTCCAAGCCAAAGCACAAGCTTGGACTTGGTCTTACTAGATTGTTTAGATAGTCTTATGAGACATCTATTTTTCTATTGAACAGGGGGATATTGATATTAGGCTAGATCCTAAGATTACATTATTCAACAGATTGAATAATTAATGAATGTAAATGAATGTATTTTCAAACTGTATGATTGTCTACTTTTAAGTAATTCCTAGTTTATTGATTTATTTTTCATATTACCTGCTATATATATTCACTAACAGTTAGGCATAGGTCTTTTGGTTGTTGCCTATTGGGATTCGTCTCACACCCTGTTTGGGTCATGATTTTAGACCCAAAAATATTATATGGTTACATGTATAGATAAGGTAAAGCACCCTTCTTCATCAGGTACATGATTGTTGTTGGAGTTGGAGAGCATAGTACCAAGCTATGGCTTGAGATGATGTTGTATTTTACTTCTTTTTTTTACTTTGGTTTCAATATTGTAATTCCAGCATTGTGACTTTTTTGTATACTTTCCTAGATACATGTGACATGCATCATTTATATATGCTCTGTTTATTATATTACTATCAGTCTTCCACTGTTTACTTTTGGTGTATGGTATTACTGCTTCTTCTACGGTTTTATATTTAGATTTTGTTGTGTATACTCTACCAATGAGGGTATATTTTCCCCAATTTCTTACCTTATCTTGGGTTCCTAGTCATCAGCCTCTAGAATTTGGGGAAATGTGCTTGAGGTCATGTGACCAAATAGGTTTGGGGCACCTTTGGGCAGAACCTAGAACCAGGACTTTACAAAGTGGTATTAGAGGAGGTTCTTTTTCTTCTTTGTTTTACTATTTGGAGCTTGTAGATAGGTATAGGAAGGAATAAGTAGTTCTTAATAAGTTGTGCCTAGGATTAGCTGACCTGTGTACAGGGAAAAGCCAAGTTACCCTAAATATTATAATTTTTCTTGTTTTTCAATTGTTACAATTGATTTGATTTCACCTTTGGGTGATGCACTTGTTTTGTGATGTTATTATTGACATTTTTTTGGTTTTATTTATGTTGGAACCCAATAAGATGAGGGTAATTCATTTCATGAATCATATAGAAACTTGTTAGAGATCACATGTCATGCATTCTTGTCATGACATTTAGGATGCAATGCTGATTTCATACTGTTGTGATAGATGTTTTTCTAGATATGCATGTTATTGTAATAGATATCATGATAGAATACCTACAATTTTGATAGGGTACTGAAATATGTAATGTTTCATTTGGATAGATGCCAAACTTTGGTCCATGTGGTGTTATGGGCCCTCTTGGATCAGAATTTAGTGGATCATGTTTGAAATTTAGTTGAATTTTGTAAAGTTATGATGTTAAAAAGGATGCCAAACTTTGATTCACTGGGAGTATCGGCTCTCATAGGTCGGAATTTTTCATGAATTGGACAAAATTTTATGTTTTTAAGGGTTCCGGATAAATTTCAGAAGCTTACTGTCCGGAAACCCAGACAACATAGCAAGTGGTGTTATGAACACATGCCATGTGTTATTCTGTTCTGAAGGAAAAAAAATTTCTTAAGTACACACCATGTACCATATGTACATGTCATGTAGTCTTTAACTGTGTGACTGACTGTATGAGTAGAGACACGGGCTTGATAAATTTTTGGTATAACATGACATGTACTAGAAGTACATGTCGTGCTGTAGAGACCATGTATACAGCTATGTGACTAACGACATGGGTGGATGAAATTCAAATGGTACACACTGTGTCCATCTTGTACACACCGTGTGGTGATCGGCCATGTATCCCTCTATGTTAATAGCGACACATGTGGATGGAAATAAAGTAGTACATGTCATTTCTAGGTAAAATATGCCATGTAATATTACACTGGGAGAGAACTGTGTAGTTTTAGCCATGTGGGAGAACCTGGGAAGGAGGAAAAATTCAAGTATATGTCATGTCATAGGAGGAACATGACATGTGTAGTGGTGTAACATGATCAGGTTGGAAAAGGTACATGCCCATGTTATACCCATGTTAAAGCTTAAGGGAACATGTTGTGTAGTGGTTATACATGTCGTGTAACCCTCTTTTGTAAAACTTGAATTCTTTCTTCTCATATACCTTTCTCACAATTCTAAGTTGCAGTCCTTGATAATATTGAACTGAGGTGTGTGCTTGACCTTGAAGATTCATGCCACCAAGATGTCCTTTGGTTGTGTTCCAATTATAGGGAGATGACCAGACACCAAAAATGGTTGATCAGGGACTACCAACAAATCCTCCCATCATGCTCGTCTTGGCACCAGCTGTTATACCGGACATAGGTGTTAATGCACAGTTTTGTGAAGACTTTTTTGAGGATGATTCATACTTTTCAAGGATCACCATATCCTACCCTGAAAATGGAAGAGTTTACATGGGTGTTCTAGCAGTAGCATCCTCCCACCTTTTTAGGGAATGGAGGATGACAGGCTGCAGAGTCATGGTTGGAGGCCATGCTTTCTATCTTCGAGCATCTGGAGATGTCTCTAAAGAGGAGGGTGAATCTCGCAACATACATACTATGTGATTCTTCCAAGAGATAGTGGGATGTTATCTCATAGGCAGGATGTCATCGGGATATGTCTTGGGAAGAGTTTTAGAGGACCTTCTATTATTACTTCTATCTTGAGATGTTGAGGGCTGATCAAGCCTAAGAGTTCATGCATTTAGACATGGGTTCTCTTTTAGTGATGGACTAATATTCTCATTTTATAGATCTTCAGCACTTTTCACCTATTCTAGGAGGTGATGAATTATCGTTGGCTAAGATATTTGATAATGGAATCAAGTATGACATCTGATTTCAGGTGAATTTATTTAGGCTTACTTAGGTGATGGCTATAGTGAACTAGGCGCTGATTACCAAGTGCAATATGAGGGAGTTGGGAGTTGCAGGTTAATGTTTTTAGGTTGACTTCGGTGACAGCTATAGTAAACTAGGCGATGATTACCAAGTGCAATCTGAGGGAGTTGGGAGCAGTGATCCAGGGCAGTTCAGCATCAAGGGCCAGTACTCCATCGATAGATAATTGGAAGCGTTGTAGGGATATTTCACGCAATGTTTCTTCAGGTAGCCAAGTGGTATACTACCATTGTGGGAATACTGGGCATACAAGAACACATTTCCCTAAGGACCTAGTTGAGTGTCGAACTTGTGAAAATATGGGGAATAATCAGCATTTTTGTAGGACGTTCTCACCAGAAGCTAGTGATAGGGGTTATGTTATGACCCCACATTCGGGAGAAGGGCCACTAGTTTCTCATCAATCAAAGAACTGGAGTTTGTCAGGATGTTTAGGTCGAGGATGTGGTCATGGTCGTAGTATCCATATGGCATCATTCCAGCGACAAAAGGGTGGATCAGCTCATGGTAGTCTAGTAGGGTCATAGGCCCGTGGTACATGTCAGACTTTTGCAGTGGATCAGACCCAGTAGGAGCAGGATCCCAGACCCTCTACGGTTAGAGGTACGATTCTAGTTGCCTCAGTTTTAGCTTCTTCTCTTTTTGATACATGGGATTCCCATAGTTTTATATCTGTTTTCATATTGGAGAGCCTTGGGCTCTATATATTTACTTCTGAGGATGTTATGATGCTAGAAACTCTGTTGGGAATTACGAAGGCTAGTGTATGTCAGTGTAAGGAGTACCCTCTTGAGGTTGGTGGGTGTCACTTCTTATGGGACCTCTATGTATTATATATGATAGGCTTCTATGTCATTCTGGGAATGGACTGGTTGGTCTTTTTCCAGGCCTTTGTTGACTACTATCACTACAGGGTGATTTTTACATCACCATAGGGTAGGTATTTTCTATAGAAGGGTGAATGGAATGTCTAGGAGAGTAGATCTAGACCCGATCATCATGTGTTGGGAGAAATTACAGCCCAGATTCCTATTTTTTATCTGGATGACTAGGGGAGTTCACAGATGGACTTTCCTCTAGTGGTGGATCATTTTAGAGATGTCTTTATAGATGGATTTTCAGGTTTACCTCTAGATAGAGAGGTATATTTCTCTATTAATCTTGTTCCAGGAGTGGCACCAGTGTCCATTCCTCTACATAGGATGGCTACATTAGAGTTACAGAAGCTCAAGAAGCAGTTAGAGGAGTTGAAAGAAAAGGGTTTTATCCAAACCAATACTTCTCCTTGGGGTTCGTCTATCCTTTTTTTTAAATAGGTCAGATTGTACCCTCTGAATTTTTGAGGATTATCAGAAGCTAAACTAGTTTAAGGTTAAGAACTGATATCCCTTGTTGAGGATTGATGATATCTTTGATCAACTTCTAGGATTCCAACTATTCTCGAAGATTGACTTGAGATCTAGTTATCATCAATTGCATGTTAATCCATTAGATATACTTATTTAATCCTTTTGGAGCAGGTATGATCTATACAATTTTTTGGTTATATCGTTCAGTCTCACAAATGCACTGTAAATTTTCATGGCACTAATGAACTGAGTGTTCCATCCTTACTTGAATTATTTTGTGGTAGCCTTTGTGGATGATATCTTGGTGTACTCTCACACTCGACGTTACCATTCCACCCATCTTGAGATCGTATTGATTACACTGAGAGAGAATTAGTTATATTCCAATCTCTCAAAGTTTCACTTTTGGATAGACGAGATTCACTTCTTAGGTCAGGTTCACTAGTGCAGAAAACGTTTTTTACGTCACCATTTTTTACGTCGGTTATATATAACCGATGTAAAAAATGCGGCGAGTAGCTTTTTAACGTCGGTTATTTTCATAACCGACATTACAAATCGTTGCTATTCTGTTTTTACATCTGTTATCCTATAACTGACGTAAAAAACCAATGCACGTGGGGTTTTTTACATCGGTTATTTGGAAACCGACGTAAAAAACCCAATATCTACACGTTTTTTACGTCGGTTATTTTGTAACCGACGTAAAAAATGAGTTATGTATGGGTTTTTTACGTTGGTTATTTTAAAACCGATGTAACCCCCCCCCCCCCATGCTTTGGTTTGTTACGTCAGTTATTTGATAACCGACGTAAAAAACGCGTAGATATTGGGTTTTTTACGTCGGTTTCCACATAACCGACGTAAAAAACCTCCCGCCCATTGGTTTTTTACATCGGTTTCCAAATAACTGACATAAAAAACCTCCCGCCCATTGGTTTTTTACGTCGGTTTCCAAATAACCGACGTAAAAAACCTCTCACGCATTGGTTTTTTACGTCGGTTATCTTATAACCGACGTAAAAAATGAGATATCTACACATTTTTTACGTCGGTTATAAAAAAACCGACATAAAAAACCAAATCACGGGGGGGGTTTTACATCGGTTTTAAAATAAACGACGTAAAAAACCCATACATAACTCTTTTTTTACGTCGGTTACAAAATAACCGACGTAAAAAACAAAAGAGCGGGGGGGTTTTGACGTCGGTTTTAAAATAACCGACATCATAAATTTAAAAAAATAGTTTATAACGTCAGTTATATAATAACCGAAGTTATAAAACTTTTAAATAAATTAAAGCCCCGTGGACTGTCATTTACGATTTTTCGATTGACAGTCCGTCGGCTCGTCTCTCTCGCGCAGTAAACCCTAATCGGCTCATCGATCGACCTGCATTAAACTCATTTTGGCTTCATTGTTTATCTTCTTCACTCCTCGCGGATCTATCTTCTCAACTCGCAACATTCAAGTAATCCTTCCATGAATTTATTTCGTTCGTTTTTTTTCACGGATATTCTATAATTATGTTTTGCGATTTTTGTACATTTAATGTAAACAATTTGTAGTGGTTTCCAAGTATGCACCTCATTACTATTTTGATAAGATGGTGATGAGATAATCTAATATACATATGATTCACTGATGGAAGTGATACAATTTCACATGGTGTAGGATGATTTATGGGCGGGGTGAGACCATGACATTAGCATTGGGGTGTGAGAGGAAAACTAGTGGAGAAGTGGTATCCGAGAACCTTAATTTTAATATATATATATATATATATATATATAATTTTTTATATGAAAAGGTTTATTTATATGAATTATTTTGTGAGTGATCCATAGTGAGTATATGAAACTATTTTTCCTTGTTTAGGTGATGATTTAGATTCCTTTTTTCATAGGGCTTTAGTGTGCTTCCTCAACATTTTCATGAGATGTTTTAGGGAGGATCTTACTATGTATACATGTTATGCCCACCATACATAAATATAAACAATTTTTTTGGTTTTTATAAGAAATTTGTAGTTTTTTATAGATGTTAGTAGCATGGAAGTGTTGTGGAGTAGCTTTCATGAGTATATAGAGTTTATTGTTTCTTCCTAGTTTTACTTTTAGTACTAATAATCTTCTTTTTGGTTTATGTACAACAATACTTGTATGAATTCATGCATAATTATCTAAATTTATTCATTTCGAACTGAGGAGGGTTACTTTTGGTGGGAGCAGATCCTAAATGATATGGTATGAATTCATTCTATCATAACCATAAATAAAATATAGTTGTATTTTATTTATCATATATATCAACTTATACTCTTCTTTTTCATCACAAACCCTTTGAGAATAAAAAACCAAACTAAGGGCTTTAGTATCCACATTGCCTTTTGTTATAGAATATGGGACATCAAAATCAAATTATTGAACATATTCCTCCCAAAAACACTTCCATTGATTTTTATAATTGTGTGAAAATATTTACCAAATGGATTTAGGGTCTACAGAAACCATTAATAACATGTTAAATAGGTAGTTTATCTAATATATTAAAACATCAAAACCGCAATCAATATTAAAATATGTAGGCATCATGGTTTTCTTTGATTCAATGAAATTTAAAACTGTTATATCTAACTATATTTTGTTTAAAAATAATATTCAAGCATGTTTTTTTAAATACCTATAGATTTGTTTTATATTTTAAATTGTTTTACATTCAAATTATGATTTTTTTCATATAAACATATATTTATCTTATCTTAAAAATATATATATTTTTTTTATATTTGTTATAGGTAATAATGAGTCGAAGTTGGATTACGGCACATCGAATGAGCAATGAATTTGAGGAAGGTGTTGATGCCTTTTTGGAATTTGCAAAACGAAATGTTCCAAGTAGTGACATTTTTTTCTGTCCATGCCTGAAATGTTTGAATATGAAGAAGTTGAAAAGTAGAGAGATAAAAGATCATCTGATTTGTCATGGTTTTAATCCGAGTTATAGCCCTTGGATTTGGCATGGTAAAACTGGACGGAATGTCACTGATGATGATGATTCGCAAGATGGTAACTCCAATGGAATTGAAGAAATGATTCGTGATATTGTAGCAGAACAAATTGAGATAGAACCGACAGTTGCACGTCTATATGGTGATGCTGAAAAACCATTATATCCCGGTTGTACAGATTTTATAGTTTTTTCGGAAGTGTTAAGATTGATTAACCTGAAGGCAAAGCATGGATGGGGTGACAGAAGTTTTACAGAGCTGCTACAATTGATGAAAGACATTCTTCCAAAAGATAAAGATCTTCCAGATTCACATTACAAAACCAAGAAAATATTATGCCCGATGGGATTGGGATACAAGAAAATACATGCCTATCTGAATGACTACCTTATATATAGGAATGAATATGAATTTCTGTCAGAGTGTCCTAAATGTGGGACATCACGGTATAAGGTGAAAGAAAAATCACAGGCTGATGTAGAGATTACAAAGCTCCCTTCAAAGGTATTTTGGTATCTTCCTATAATTAATCGTTTCAAACGTTTATTTTCTAATTCACATGATGCAAAAAGGTTAAGATGGAATTCTTAAGAGCGGGTATGTGATGGAAAAATACGTCATCCAGCCGATTGTTCACAATGGAAGAAAATTGATGCACAGTATTCTACATTTGGAAATGAAATTAGAAATCTCAGACTAAGGTTGTGAATAGATGGAATGAATCCATACCGAACACTCAGTAGCACACATAGTTCATGGCCTCTTTTATTGGTAATTTACAACCTCTCTCCTAAAGTTTGTATGAAGCGCAAATATGTCATGTTGAGTACAATGATCTCTGGTCCAAAGCAACCCGGTAATGATATTGATGTTTACTTGTCACTGTTGATTGATGATTTGAAACTGTTATGGGCTGATGGTATTAGGGTGTATGATTCTTATAAAATCGAATATTTTCAACTACATGCAGTGCTTCTGTTCACTATAAATGACTTCCCATCATATGGAAATTTGTCTGGATACAGTTTTAAAGGGCATAAAGCATGTCCAATTTGTGAACAACAGACGTCCTATTGTCAATTGCATCATGGGAGGAAAATAGTGCACATGGGTCATCGAAAGTTTTTGCCTATGGAACACCCTTATAGAAGACTAAAAAAGGCATTAAATGGCTCACAAGAATTTTATACTACTCCAAAACCTTTATCCCCTGATCTGTATTTTGAGAGGGTGAAAAATCTTGACGTGACATTGGGAAAGACACAGAAATCTGGTAATGATAGACATATTTGGAAGAAAAGGTCAATTTTTTTTGAGCTACCATATTGGAGGTATCATGAAGTTAAACATAATATTGATGTCATGCACGTGGAGAAGAATATCTGTGATTCTTTGATTGGAACATTGTTAGATATTAAAGGAAAGACTAAAGATGGGTTGATGCAAGATTAGACTTACTATCAATGGGAATAAATTTGGAGTTAGCTCCCACTCCTAAAGGAAGACGAACATTTCTTCCCCCGGCTTGTCATACATTATCGAAGAGGGATAAAATTAGCTTCTATCAGTGTCTTCATGATACCAAAGTTCCTCAAGGTTATTCTTCTAATGTAAAAACTTCTATCTCATTGAAGGACTTGAAGTTGATAGGTATGAAATCACATGATTGTCACGTCATGATGCAACAAATTCTACCAGTTTCATTGTGTGGAATATTGCCCATTCGTGTCAGAAAGACTATAATGAAGTTGTGTTATTTTTTCAATTAAATTTGTAACAAGGCGATTGATGTGAATGCTTTGAACATTTTGGAAAAGGATGCAATTTTTATACTTTGTCAATTGGAAATGTATTTTCCTCCAACTTTTTTTGATATAATGGTGCATTTAATGATTCATCTGGTTCGAGAAATAAAGCTTTGTGGACCTGTATATCTTCGTTGGATGTATCCTTTTGAAAGGTATATGAAAATATTAAAGGGGTACGTTAAAAATCTATATCGACCTAAAGCCTCCATTATTGAAAAGTATATTTCTGAGGAGGTAGAAGAGTTTTGTACGAGCTACTTGGCTGCGGCGCAACACATAGGTTTTCCTCCATCTCTCCATGAATGAGTTAATAATGAGGGAAAGGGGATTCGCGGCTTGAAAGTCAAATCATTTTCAGCTGAACGGATGAAGAAGTTAGAATCATACATCTTGAATAACATAGCTGATGCTCAACCATATATCACATTGCATATTAATGAGTTGAAACAATGTCATCCAAAGAAGAAAGAAATGTGGATTTTGAATGAGCACAACAAAACTTTTTTGTCATGGATTAAAAAGACTTTACTTGGTTGATCAGATGTATCAGAGACATTAAAATGGATAGTGGGTGGTCCATGTTTAAATGTGATAACATGGTCCGGTTATGACATTAATGGTTATACATTTCATATAAAATCTCAGGACAACAGAAGTGCAGTTCAAAATAGTGGTGTATTGGTGTTTGCAGAAGCAATGCATTTTTCGAGTGCTAAGGACAAAAACCCAATTTCTGCATCAAAAGCATATTATGGAGTGATTGAAGACATATGGGAGGTTGATTACTTTAAAATTAAAGTTCCCGTTTTTAACTGTAAATGGTTTAACGGTAACAACAGTGTCAGACACGATGAATTTGGAATGACACTTGTTAATCTGAATAGATTGGAAGACACAGATGATTATTTTATAATGGAAACACATGCAAAACAAATTTTCTATGTAGTAGATCAATCAGATATGCAGTGGGCTGTTGTTTTACAAGGGAAAAACAATATGTTGGTGAGGATGAACTTGATGAATATGCTAATTTATGTGAGATCCCTACATCCATGGAAATATTATCAGAACATAATGATGATCATGTTGAAGACATAGTTTGTGCCATAAGGAACGATCACGACGAAGGAATTTGGGAAAACAATCCATTTGTACATTCCTAAAATTATAGGTAACATATGTTTATTTCTTGTTTACATTTATTTTTTCCATAAATGTTAGATATTGTAAGTTTTTTATTTATTAAAACATGTTTTAAAATAAGATAAGTATATGTTTTTGTTTGTTTTAAGTTTGTTTAGTTTACTTTATCATGTTTATAACCATTACATGAATTTTAAAATGCTTATTTTTGTTCACTGACAATTACTTTACCATGTTTAAAATGTTTAGCAGGTTTACCATTTTTACCATTATTACCATCTTGACCATCTTGACCATCTTTTCCATCTTTACCATTGTTTAACATGCTTACCATATTACCAATGTTTACTATTATGTAACTTAGTACACTTTTCTATTTTCTGATTACAGTAGTATTAAAATATTTTAATTTGTATATTTGTGAACTGACATTTGTTTTTTTGATTTGAAGGATAATGACAGATCATTCAGATGATCAACCACATGATTCTGGAGAGGAGCATATTGCTGGTCATACCTCTGGGGATGAAAATTCACATGATCCTATTACGACAAAGAGTTCAAAGTTTGGTAAACGTGGGTGCACACGTTTACCAAAATTATCACTTGCCCGTACACAGGATCAGAGGATAGTCGTTGAGTTTGATGATGATGATATTCCTAGAGGTCTGAATGCCAAAGATTTTAAGAGTTTTGTTGCAACTCAGGCTAAGACCAAAGTAAGCATTCTGTATGATGATTGGAGAGGTTTGGATAAAGCGATTATCTCTCAGTTGTGGGAGATGATTTTGGTAAGATCTTTTTTCATTGTTTGACCATTCTTTTAATGTTTCTAGTATATATAGTATGTTTAACCTCTTATTTATCAGATGAAATTTGATATTCCTGACACTGGAGGAGTCAGGAAGAAATGCTTATCGTTGGCTGCCAGGAGATGGAGGGATTTCAAATCAACCCTCTCATCTAATTTCATTTATGGTTATAGGATTAATGAAAATCCATGTCGTATATATCCTTTTATAGATGAAGACACATGGAGATAGTTTTTTGAAAGTATAAAAAAAGAGTCATTTCTGGTAAGGGAAATGTAAACTTTTATAAAAAATTTTATATAAATGATTTTATTAATGTTTTGTTAATGATTTCTTATTCATAAATTATAGAAAACAAGGAAAGCTCATCAGGAGATCCAATCTAAAATTGTATACCCTCATAGTTTATCTCGGGGAGGGTATACATTATTGGAAGAAAAAATGATGGCGGAAAAATTTCAACAACTAAGAGCTGAGTCTTCAAGCTCTGGAGAGGTGTCCCCTCCACCCCCTCCATCTAGACATGAAAAATGGAAGAGAGCTCGAAAGGGAAAAAAGGGCAATATCTTTCAGAAGAATCGAGAATCGTAGCTGAGAGGATTGTAAGATATCTATTTAATTTATTTAAGTTAACTTTTTTCTTCATCTAAGTTTCAATCATTACAGAAATGTTCAATTAATTAATAAAGGACTCTCTTGAGGAGCAGAATTCAGAGGGGACATTTACAGATACTGGGAGGGAAGATATTTTATTTGCAGCATTGGGAAGGCCCGAACATCCTGGTCGTGTAAGAGGATATCCGGCAGGTGTATCGGTAAGAAAAGTGTTTCCACATTCTTCAACTTCTAACATTGAGGGGGTTTGTAAAAAAAATAGAATCCTTGGAGTCTGAAGTTCAAAATATTAATACGATGATGGAGGACAAGATTAGAGACTCGGTGCAGTCTATGTTTGCAGAAATGCAAAGACAATTTCAGACTGTAGCTCCCACTCCTCCACCTCCCCCTGCAGACCCCATTATTTATCCTCCACCTCCGCCAGTAGCTCCCACTCCCCCACCTCAGCCTACGGACCCCATTTTTTATCCTACGCCTCCTCCGCAGCTTCCTACATATTGCGAGTTGTATGTTGATGATTCTCAACATCATATAGTAGAATACGGGTTGGTATATTGTATAGGAGATACAGTTCATCATCAACAATTAGAGGTAGAGAATCAGAGGGTCACTGTACAGGATATTATAGATAGATCAGCTAGGGTACCAATACCTACAGATGAGGTGGCGACAGTTGGACAGAGTATCAGCCATTTTTTAGTTTGGCCATCCAGACTTCTTCGACTAATTACCATAGAGGTATGAATGTTATATCTTTTATTTTATTTTTTTATTAAAGTTGTTTTATCATTTGAAAACTACTATATTTTTCAATTTTTTTCATAGGAATACTTCAAAGGTAAAGAAATACTCTATAGAAAACAACAAAGACAACAAGCTATGACATCAGATACAGATTCCAGTGGTCTTGACAGATTGTCAAGATATTCACATTTTTTGTTGGGTTTTTATAAGTTTCCAATGTAATCTCATGTTTGTGGACGTGAAATAAGTGTGGGGATTACAAAATCTGATATCATGGAGCTTGTTACTGGAGATAAGTTGGGCATAAACGTGGTGAAAATTTTTTCCATGTAAGTCTTAACACCTTTTCCCTGCGTTATATTTATTAAAAATGTATACTTATGTATGTTTTGTATTAGGTATATTTATAAAATTTGTGAGAGGAATGAGATGACAGAAGTATATGGATTCATGGACCCACAATTGATTTCCCCTGAAGCATGTGCATTGAATGAGGAACAAAGAATGGTTTATATTGCTGAAAGATTTGAAATGAATATAATCACACAATGTTGGATGATGCCTTTTTGTGAGAGGTATGAAACACATTTCTCTCAAAGAGTTAATTATCTTTTAACATAAAAAACCACTAACATTAAATTTCTTTTTATCAGTGATCATTGGATGTTAGGGATTTTTTCCCAAGGGAGAAAGCTCTTTATTGGATATGCTCTGTTCATGTTGATGTGCGGGAAAGTTTTAAGAATATATTGGAAAAGTAAGTTTCAATTTCTTAGTAGTTTTATATATTATAATGAATTTTAAATTTACCCCATTCGTATTATTTTCTAACAGTGCATGGGTCTACTATCGAAAAAACACAAAGAAAAGAAATGCAAAGATCAAATATGTAAATGCGAAGGTAAATTTCTATTTATAATTTGTACTTTTTGATTTATTACATAAAAATAATATATTGAATTTACACTCATTCAAACAAAATTGTCATGAACAACAAGGTGTCATCGAATGAGGATATTATATGTTAAGATTTATGTATGAAATAATAACAACTGGGACAGTTGTGAATTTTGACCTAGTACGATTTCCTCTTAAACTTTTCCATAATATTTCAATTTGATTTATTCATTATACACGTTAACTATATTCTTTTTCATTTGTAGCTTTTTGATGACCCTCAACCCTATACTGCTGAAGACATCAAACACGTACAAGTGGAGTGGTCAAATTATTTTACAGGTTTGATTGAATTTTAGTTGTTTGTAATGTAAAATGTAATTTTGAATATTTTCGTTTTAATTGTGTATTTGGTAGTTGTTTAGGTTGGATTTAGTTTTTTTTTGAAGTTGACAGTGTAAGTTTTTAATGTTATATAATTGAATGTTTAATTTTTCTCTACTTCTTGTTTTGGTCTACTTTTGATGGTTTTTCTAGTATGGATTTGGGTCTGTGGGGGAGGGGTTTCAAGGGTGTGGGGGTGTGTTCAGTGGGGTAGGGGGGTGTCCAGCGGTCTGGGAGGGTTGTCCGGTGGGGTGGGGGGACAGTCTTGGGGGGTGGCAGGGATGTCCAGGGATGTGGGAAGGTGTCCAAGGGTGTGGGAGTGTTGTCCAGGGGTGGGGGGTTGTCCAGGGGTGTTTGGGGCTGTTTGGGGCTGTCCAGGGGTGTGGTGGGGGCTGTCAAGTGGGGTGAGGGGTGAGGGGGTGCTGTTCAGGCGGGTGGGGGTTGTCGAGGGGTGTTTAGGGGTGTCTAGGGGTCGGGGCAGTCCAGGAGTGTGGTGGGGGATCCAATGGGGTGGACGAGGGTTTTCCAAGGGGTATACATTAGGGTGGGAGCTCCAATGGGGTGAGGGAGGGATGTACAAGGGGTATACATGAGGGTGCAGGCTCCAACGGGGTGGGGGAGGGTTGTCCATGGGGTATAAATGAGGGTGGGGGCTGTCTAGGGGGTAAGTTTTATCCAATGGAGTGGGGGAGGGCTCCAGCGGGGTGGGGGAGGGCTGTCCATGGGGTATAAATGAGGGTGGGGGCTGTCTAGGGGGTAAGTTTTATCCAATGGGGTGGGGGAGGGCTGTTTGGGGCTGTCCAGGGGTGTTTGGTGTTTTTTGGGGCTGTCCAGGGGTGTGGTGGGGGCTGTCAAGTGGGGTGAGGGGGTGAGGGAGGGCTGTCCAGGGGGTATACATGAGGGTGGGAGCTCCAATGGGGTGAGGGAGGGCTGTCCGGGGGGTATACATGAGGGTGAGGGCTCCAACGGGGTGGGGGAGGGTTGTCCATGGGGTATAAATGAGTGTGGGGGCTGTCTAGGGGTAAGTTTTATCCAATGGGGTGGGGGAGGGCTGTCCAGGGGGTATACATGAGGGTGAGGGCTCCAACGGGGTGGGGGAGGGTTGTCCATGGGGTATAAATGAGGGTGGGGGCTGTCTAGGGGGTAAGTTTTATATGTTATCAATGTACATGCTTAATTTTGATCTACTTCTGTTTTTGTGGTACGATTTCTTGATTTGTTTTCTAGTTGATTCTGGTGGAGAGAAGATGACTGCATTCTGTTTAAAAAAAATGGGTTTATCACGTCGGTTATTTAATAACCGACGTGATAAAATGCCTGGAAAATAGTTTATCACGTCGGTTATTTAATAACCGACATGATAAAAGGCCTAGAGAATGGTTTATCACATCGGTTATTTAATAACCGATGTGATAAAAGGCCTGGTCAATGGTTTATCACGTCGGTTATTGAATAACTGACATGATAAAAGGCCTGGACAATGGTTTATCATGTCGGTTATTCAATAACTGACGTGATAAACCCCCCTATCCTGGTTTTTCACGTCGGTTTTATAAGAACCGATGTGATAAACCCCCCTCAACCCTTTTTATCATGTCGGTTGTTTAAGAACCGACGTGATAAACCATTTTCCAGGCCTTTTATCACGTCGGTTGTTAAATAACCGACGTGATAAACCCTTCCTATTTTCTTTATCACATCGGATATTTTAGAACCGATGTGATAAACATCGCGATTTTATGTTTTTGACGTCGGTTTTTAAATAACCGACGTCAAAAACCTTATTTATAACGTCGCACGTATTAACATCGGCTAGAAACTGACGTAAAAAATGAAAAATAACCGACGTAAAAAATGTTTTCTGCACTAGTGGTTATCTCAGATACACGAGTATCAGTATACCCATTAAAAGTGAGATAAATAGTTTCTTGGGATCATCTAAAGAAATTCATTGAGGTACGGAGTTTTCTAGGGATGGCTAGTTACTATAGGCGCTTTATAAATGACTTTTTACACTTAGTAGCACCACTGAAGTTCCTACCTAAGAAGGGTATGAAGTACATATGGACAGATTCCTGTGATTCATCCTTTCAATATCTAAAAGGGAGATTGACCTCAACACTGATATTGATTTTTCCGGAGCCAGGAAAGAGTTATACCATTTACTACAATGCATTAGGTATTAGGTTGGGAGCAGTGCTTATGCAGGGGGAAGGAGTCATTGTGTATGGGTCTCAGCAGTTGAGGCCACCTGAGAGGAACTACCTGATGCATGATCTGGAGTTAGCTGCAATTGTGCATGATTTACATTGTTGGATATATTATCTTTTGGGAGAGAAATTTGTGTTATACACTTACCAAAAAAATCTCAAGTACATATTTACTCATTGAAATATGAATTTGAGACAATGAGGGTTGGTTGAGTACCTTCAGTATTTTGACTTTGAGCTTTCCTGCATGCCAAGGAAAGGCAATGCAGTGGCTGATGCATTGAACAGGAGGACTCAGATACAGGTAGTTCAAGAGGTCAGCATTGAGTGATATCTTATGGATCTATTCTCTAAGATTCATTTGTAGGTGAATTATAATCAGGGGTATACATTTCTTTCTTCTGTATTTTTTACCTCTACTCTACTAGATCGAGTGCGAATGAGGCATCTATCAGATTCTGAAGGCCTAGTCCTATGGGAGAGTGTGTCAGATGAAGACCCTACTCCTGTATGGACCATGGATGACGATGATGTCTTGCGTTTTCATGGATGTGTATGGGTTTCAGTAGACATATGTGAAGAGTTAATAGGAGATTTTAATTCCTCTATTTTGGAAGTTCATCCTAGTTTCACCAAGTTCTACAATGTCAATTTCGGTGTCCATGTATGTAGAGGGATCTAGATGGTTTTTTTATGATTTGTTCCACCTGTCAGTAGGTGAAGGAAGAGAATCAGTGACTGATAGGGATTTTATAGTAGTTACCCATTCTCGAGTGGAAGTGGAATTATGTCACGATGGATTTCATGATAGGTAACTGAGGTCACCTCAAGGGAATTATTTAGTTTATATTGTTGTTCACAATCTCACAAAGGTTGCACATTTATTTCTGATCAAGGAAACCTTCATTTTTTATTATCTTGGAAGGTTGTACATTTGAGATATTGTACATTTTCATGGGTTTCCACACTCTATCATTTTAGAAAGGGACGCTCGGTTTACTTCTTTTTTCTGTTAGGGACTATAGAGGGATTTGGGTACACAGTTACTTCTGAATACAGCATACCATCCCCAGATAGATGGCCAGTCTGAGTGCACAATTTAGGTTTTGTAGGACATGCTTCGAGCATGTGTCCTAGATTTTGGGGGCTCTCTGGAGAGACACATACCCCTAGTAGAGTTTTCATATAATAACATTTTTTAGGAAAAGGTTTAGATGGAACCTTATGAGGATTTATATAGTAGGCCATTATAATCACCCCTATATTGGATAGAGGTAGGAGAGGAAGCTATGTTGGGACCTCGTATTGTCTAGGAGACCACTGAGTAGGTGGAGTTTATTTGGAAGAGGATGGCTACTGCACAGTCTCAGTAGAATTCTTATGATGATCGACAGAGATGACCTCTAGAGTTCAAGGTCAGAGATCAGTTTTTCTTACGTGTCACACCAATGTTAGGACATAGGAGGATTAGGAGATAGGGGAATCTTCCACTAAGATACATTGGGCCATTTGATGTTTTTGAGAGAGTTGGTCCAATTTTCTATTGGTAGCAGTTACCTCATAGGTATCAGGCTATGCATGATGTCTTTCATGTTTCTCATCTCTGACGTTGCTTTTCATACCCATCTCATGTTTTTTAACCTGAGGAGGTTGAGTTGGTGGTGGATTCATCCTTCGAGTAGCACCCTATTCAGATTGTGGATCACAACACAAAAGTTATCAATGTTGGTCTATTCCTTTGGTACGGGTGTTATGGAAGCATGGGCGAGTACAGGATGAGACTTGGGAGAGGGAGGCCGATGTACCATCACAGTGGTTAGATTTGTTTTAATTTTCTCCTTCACCACCATGGGAAGGGAAATTCAGGCATGAATTTTTTTAAGGGGGAGTTTTTAAGAACCTAGATCTTGATTTTAGGTATAGATCATTATTTCGGAATGTTTTTTAAGAAAAATGAAGAATTGAAAAATTTTTAAGTATGTCGTGTACTTATGAGTAAACGCCATGTGCTTATGAGTACACATCGTTTACTCGGGTACCGTGTACAACCACATACTTTCCATGTAATGGCCGAGTACATGGTTGTGTAGGTGACCTGGAAGACCACCTAAAGTGGGGACCAGTTGAGGCTAGTATAAGGCATTTACATTAAATGAACATGTCGTGTACTTTTCTTTTTATTTGATAAATTGTTGGGGGGTCACATCTCATCTTCTAAAACACCTTATTCTCCCCTCAGTTTGTATAGGAGAATGATGGAATTCCAAATAACTATGAACCCCTCCTGATTCTTCATCTGACCTCTGATTTCTATTTCATTAAGTGTGTTGGAATCCCACCAGTGAGTTCTCAATTCCTCTAGATCCTTTCTTCCTAATTCCTCCTCTATCATGAGTATTTCATCGTTGATCATTTTTAACCTTTTTGTATATCTACATCATTATAGGTTGATTCAAGGGTCGAAGTTCAAGAGTTTTGATCGTAAGGTATCAAGGTTGAGGTTTGTTCCGTTATTTGATTGTATTTGGATTATATATGCTTAAGGTTCCGAATAACCATGTTTGTGGTATTGCGTGTTTTAGAATTTAACCCTTCTTAATACCTACTATGGTTTGTATGATTGAGAAAGGGTTATTTATTATGCATAAGGTTTCATACCTTCATTATGGATGTGTTTCCCTTGTTTGTTTGATTATGGCCATTTGGTATATAATGCCTGTTAGGATTTCCTTTTTTTATATGCCTCATTTTGTTAAGATGGAGTTACTGATTATATGAGATGCATGTGTTTCGAATTTTTAAAGTATGACCAAGGGGAATTTTACTGTGAGAGATTCCCTAGGTATGGTCATTTATGTATAAATTATTGTTATGTTGACCTAGATGTATTGACTATGAGAGCTGTCGGGTGGTCATAGACCAGAGGGGTTAGAATGTGAGAGCTACCAAGAGGTTCATTATTAAATGAATGTTGGAACCTAGGGAATTGACTATGAGAGCTTCTAGGTGGTTATTTTAGTTTATTGTTGCTATGAAGACCTAGGGGTATTGACTGTGAGAGCTACCTTGGTGGTCATTTGTAAATGGTCAGTGCTATGTGGGACCAAAGGGGTTAGACTGGGTGATCTTTCCTAGAGGGTCATTATTTTATTGAATTGATGATATGTTAAACTAGAGGGGTTATACTGTGAGAAATTTCCCATAGGGTATATTATAAATGATTTAATTATTATGATGAGTCTTCCAATCCAAAGCACAAGCTTGGACTCGGCCTTACTAGATTGTTTAGATGGTCTTCTGAGAAATCCGTTTTGCTATTACACAGGGGGATACAGATCTTAGTCTAGATCCCAAGATTACTTTATTCAATAGATTGAATAATTAATAAATATAAATTAATGTAATTATAAACTGTAGGATTGTTTACTTTTGAGTACTTCCTAGTTTATTGCTTCATTTTTAATATTACCTACTATATATATTCATTGATAGTTAGGAACAAATATTTTTGTGGTTTCCTAATAGGATTAGTCTCACACCCTATTTGGGTCATGATTTTTGACCCAAACAGATTATATGGTTGCAGGTATAGATAAGGGAAAGTGCCCTTCTTGTAACACCCCAAGCTTCCAGGGTACGCTTCTCTTTCAATAATACAGTAGCGTGTGTTGTATGCAACCTCGAGTTCTAACACACCGTGACCAATCAAAGTAGCCGTTATGAATAGTAATACCCACTTTTTGAAATTATATAAATTTTATATTTCAAAATGGACTTCATTTTTAGATTCTGAATATCGAAATTAGCCTATGTTGAATTTTTGGTATTTTTCTGAGAACTTCTAATTTTTAATGAATAGTGAAAAATACTTAAAAACAACTTTTTTAATCAAAATAATTTATAGTAATAAATTATACAATTGAGTGGTTCTAAAGTTTAATTAGAATATATTTTTACCATTTTATCCAATGGTGGTCATTATAATTAATTTCACTTTGAAATTAGACATAAACAATTGTGAATCTTTTGATTGATATTCTTTCTTAAAAACACGCTACTTGTTGTGACAGCTGGAATTAATTATTAAATTAATTAATTCAACTTATATGTTTTGAATTTTGTAAAATAGACATAATTTTTTAATTAGGAATATCAAATCTAGCTTA
Source organism: Viscum album (assembly GCA_963277665.1). NCBI lineage: Eukaryota > Viridiplantae > Streptophyta > Magnoliopsida > Santalales > Viscaceae > Viscum > Viscum album. The sequence continues at coordinate 1,763,062,651 of OY728135.1, forward strand.
GGGTTAATTTTTGGTGTTGTTCTGAAAAACTTCGATTTTTGATGAATAGTGAAACCACTAAGTGGTAGTTAAAAAAACTAATTTTTTGTTTAAATGAAATTTTACCACCTCTGTGATTTAAATTTCCAAAATCTGACATACATCATTTTCATTAGGAAGTAAAATGTGGATCAATGGGATTAAAATAATTTTTGGTGAATAGTAACTTTTAAGTTCTATTAATCGCGATTAAAGGTAATTAGTGAAATTTAAGGTAAAAATGATATTATAAAAATATAAAAATATCTTGAAATTTGTCCTACCCTTATTTTATGAGTCATGGCTGACCAATACAATCCATGGGTCAACTTGGGGACCCCATGGAGCCACTTGGGTAAGAAAATGACATTAATAACATTTTATTTAAAGTAAAAATAAAATTGTCAAAAACATGTGTTGTTTTACTAAAACAATTATTACATGGGGTTATATAAGTTAAATTTTTGAATATAAATATTCATTGGAAAGATAAAAATATTTCCTACATCATGATATTTTTTATATAATTTTTTTAATAAATTAAAATTTTTATGACACCATGATGATGCAGTGATTACCTCTTTAATTAACGATTTAAATAAAATGAAAAGATAATGTAAAATATAAGACATACACTTGTAAAAAACCTATTGGATGGGTATATTTATATCCCATATAACCTTATCCTATAAATATATAATTGTGGGACCTTTGAAATCTGAAAAGCACTTCATAATAATGTAACATTTCATTACTTTCCAAGAGTGCCCCTCTTCTCCTCTTATAAAAGGCCCCCACCACTACCACCTTATTCACACCTTCAAAGCCATTTGGCTCGGCCAAAATCAGCCCAAATACTCTCCCAACTTCCCTATATTACTCCTAGATGCCTCACTTTGGGAATAAGTCTTCCCAAGGAAGCCTTTGTCTCAAATCAAAAAGAGTTACCCGATTTTAAGGTAATGTCTTCTCTTATGTTCTTTTGTTTTATTTTGCTTCTCCAACCCCTTAAACTCTTTTTATTACTTTATTTTGTAACAAAACCAGTATCTTAAATATAAAAGGATTTTTTTATGAGAAGTATTTTATTTACACTTACACACACCTTCGTCTAATGGTTCAAGAACATACTGTTTCTGTGGGTGGCGAATTACTGCCTCGCAAAACGATGATTGTTCAATCTTCTTTTAACACCTCATGGTGGCCATTAAGATGACACTATTTTTATATATGATATATATTATGTTTATGTATTTCTTATGCTTCTTTATTTTTTATTTATGGCATACCTTTATGACTTCCATTATGGGTAAACACGATAATTTCATTTTAGGAAGTGCGGACTACTGCCCCCTCAAAGTGATTTGAATCGTTAATGCCATATTTGGGACATGTAAAGGATGGAGTAAATGATATTATATATGATATTATATTGGAATTATAATACACCTTTATATCATTATGATTTCATTCCATTAAATATGAAATATAAATGAAAGTAGCGTTTATGCGTACGTACGGCTTACCGTCTCCATGAACGGTGCATTTCATTTCTTACCTCTAAATGTTATTTAATATTATAAATTCATATATATAATAGATATATATGATATATATGATATCTACATCGTGAATATAATTTTGTATATAATGGATATTTTACCACATGAACAACTTTTAATTATAAGAAGTTTATTTTTTGACTCAAGTTCCAAAGATCGACAAAACGACTGTTATTAACTTAAATAATTACATAATGTTCATAACATGGTAATAAGTGATATAAAAGGAATAATGAACTTGAAAAAGGTTCTTAAGAAAGTAGAAATTAACTCTAGTTTATTATTCAGTAGGTTAAAGAACGATCGAGTCAAGTCGGACACGGGGTAAGGGAACTTCTTAACCCAATTCCCATTCTTTGGGTTAATCTCCTAATTTCAAATTATGTCATGATATTATTATGTCCTAACTTGTATTTTTACATTCTTTATGTGTACTTATAGTGAATACACATAATAGATCTATTTTATTTAAAAAATGATCTTTGTAAGGGACTTCGTCTCAATCTTCTTTCATTGAGGCATATTTTGTTTCAATACAAGACATTCTTTTATACAGTGTATAAACCCCTTTGACTTTTACTTTTATTAAAAAGGAATCTTTTTAGATGAAGCATTTTACTAAATGACAAAAGGGAATGTTTTTTGTCATACGTTTTCGGCGACAACGACTTCTCCGCCGCCGTGACCATTATTTGAGTTTCAGCTTCCTCTACAAGCCATAACTTTTTTAAATGAAAAATAAATACAAAGTTTTAATTTTCTTTTATTTTAATATTGGAAATGGTTTTGAAAGTGTTTTTTTATTATATCAATGTATTTTATTGATATCTTGTGATTGAAATGTGGAAATGTTATGTTTCCTTTATGTATGTTTATATGATATGATTATGTTATGGTTTATGATATGTTTAAACCTGTTCATATGAGGAATGCATTGGACTTAATAAGTGACGGGTGGAGCCCGCTATAGCTCCTCGATGCATCGGCAGGTCTCGTGAGACAAACTAGTGTCTTGACATGAGGCCTTGACAAAATCTTATTTGTAGTCTTGGCACAAGGCCTTGGCTACGGGGTTATGATAGTATAGAATTATGCATTACATCATTATGAAAGTGGTTATTGATATTGAATGTGATTATTCGACTAGTAGAATAACCATGTGAATAAGTAAATGGCATTATTTCATTTTAATTTTGAAATATTACGCTGAAGTTCGAGTTTAAAAGGCTTTTTTTGGTTATACATTGCCTTAAATGTTTGTGTTTATTTATGAAAGCTTCCGCAATATTGTTATCCTTACTGAGCATCTGATCACACCCCTTTAAATGTTTTAATATTTTCCAGGATTTGAAGAAGTATTTTATGAATGACCAGCAGGGATAGTCAGAAGTTGATATGAGTGTGGACTATAGAGACCATGTTATTGTAGTTTTTCACTTTATGATGTAATGTAACTTTTATGAATGTATCTAGTGTTTCCAAGGCTACTAAACTAATCAGTATTTCAAGACTTGATCTTTGTGATCATGCCAATGTTACGCAATAATGAACCGACTCTGGGTAACTGGGTTTGGGGCGTTACAGTTGGTATCAGAGGAAGTTTAGTACTAACCTTGGAAGCTAGATTTAGAAAAACTCTGATTAGAGCACATAGTCCTAAGATAGACTTTGAGGATTAGTATAGAATAACTTCCTAGAATTTTGGTATTATAGAGATTTTGTGAGTTTTCTGAGAAATACATCCATGTCTGGATACGAACAAGTAGAGGCGGGTCTGGCACAGATATACCTAGGGGTAAAACCCGAAAACACCGCTTTGAGCTAGACTAGAACAGGAACTGGTGCATGACAATGGGCCTTGCTGCACTCTTGTTTACGACACTCCTATGGGATATGCTTAGGATAATTCTCATTTTCATTACAAACCACTATTAAGGGTTTATGAGTATATACTTCCTCAAATAAAACATTTTTATGATTATGGATTATATCCATAAATATTTCAATTTATGTTAAGTGTTTTTCAAGTTTGTTATTATGTATTTTGCTTCATAAACAAATCTAGTTTATGCCATTGTTTAGAAATGGCTCCTAGTGGAAGGAATGGAAACCATATCAATGCACGCACTCCATGTAAGTATTTCCCTCCTACTCAACATAATTATAGTGGAGCTGGTGATACAACTGGTCCTGATCAACTTATCACCATACTGGGACAACTCACTCAGGTTATGAATAATAACCTTACTCGTATGGATCACCCTAATCCGCAATGTGTAGGATCAATGTTAGATCATTTCATGAGGAAAAAACCACAAACATTTAATGGAGGTACAAATACATTAGTATCTGAGCAATGGATAAACTCCTTATAGAAAATATTCCACGCCTTGGGGAGTAGCAAAAGGGAGAAAGTTGTCATGGCAGTTTAATGCCTCACTGGAGATGTTGATTAATGGTGGTCATTGATTCAAAACACAAAGGAAGATTAATAGGTATCAAGTATGGAATGGAGGAATTTTAAGTAAATTTTATTAGAAAAATACTTTCCACATGACCATCGAGTAGATATGGAATGGCAATTTTTGAGTCTGAGGCAGAAGGAGGATGAGAATGTTGCAAAGTATGAGGCCAACTTTACAAGGTTAGCAAGACATGCTGCAGATTATATACATAACCCAAGAAGTAAGATTGATCATTTATTTTATGGGTTAAAACCATTTCTCCGTCGAGCTTTAGTATCACAATATCTCTCAACATACGAAGATATAGTCTTGTATGCTATCAAGACAGAAAAGGAATTCTCTAAGTCTTATGAAAAAAAAGTAAAGCAAGAGAAGAAGAGAATGGTGGAACAAGAGACAGATAAAGGGAAAAAGGGAAAGAATGATTTTACATTATACGATAATTGTGGGAAGAATCACCCTGGTACTTTCCTAAAAGGAATGAGAGTTTGTTATAAATGTGGAGAAAAAGGTCACCAGGCTCGTGATTACAAGGGAAAGAAAGAGGCTATCAATGTTGAATGCTAGACTTGTAGGGAAATAGGGCATTATGAAAATGAATGTCCTAATCGTCAGGGAAACTTACCTCAAAAAAGGCCAAGGGATCAAGGACAATCTTATGCTGTTACTACAGTTGAAGTGGAATAATTAATGTATTTTTGCGTTTGGACTCAAGGATTATATTCTAGTTATAAGAATAATGTGATATATATAAGGATTATACTGCAGTAATTATTGTTTTCATTAAGGTTTTAATATGATGATGGTAATCATATTTTTATATGTGACAATAAGAGAAACTTTACTTTGTTTGAGGAATCTGATGATACAATTGATTTTGGAATTTAGAGACCTTTTAGAGAAAGTCTGGACGGAGGTATTTTAAATAACTATAAAGGTTGGAATGGATTAAGTTGAACTTTGGATAGTATTTTTTAAGGTTAAAACATTTATGAAGATTATTTTTGTAATATTATAATACTATAGTTTTAGGAAAATGAAAACCTGCAGGTTGGGGGATAAACCGTCGCGTTGGACAAAGGTGTATGAATTAAACCCACAACCATAGTGCAACAGGCCTTTATTACCTACCACTAGCCTACAAGAAGTCCCTGGATATTAAAAAATAGTTTTCCTAATCTAAATGGTATGTTTTAATATTTGTAACCTTATAAAATTATGATAAATAGAATATTTCTGAGTTCTATTACCTTTTGGAGTGAATGATGGGTTTGTGGTAAAAATTTATTAAAGAATGAAAGTCTACATGACAAGTAAGTATATTTCCTTAAGTTCTTAGTAAATCTCCTAAATCAATTCCTCAAATTTATGAAAGGTAACTTAAAATAAAAATGTTGTCGGTTAACTTTTCCAATTGGGGAATCAATGACCGTTTAACCAATCACAAGTTTGTGATTTTCTTGTAGTTAACTTTCACATAATCCGGTTTTCTACAACTCTCTATCATACGTTGATGGTTTGTTTCTCCTCAATATCCATGTTTTCATAGAATCCTAGTATGGGCTATCTCGGGTGACCTTTGAACTTCTCTTTCTTTATTTTAAAGTTATATTTTTATTAACCCTATTTTCAATATGGGTTTTCCACAAAGGAATTTTCTATTTTCAAACTTTTAATTTCGAAGAACATTTTTAAATTGCGAGGACTCAATTTATTGAAGGAGGGGAGAATGTAACACCCCAAGCTTCCATGGTACGCTTCTCTTTGAATAATACAGTAGCGTGTGTTGTACGCAACCTCGAGTTCTAACACACCGCGACCAATCAAAGTAGCCGTTATGAATAGTAATACCCACTTTTTGAAATTATATAAATTTTATATTTCAAAATGGACTTCATTTTTGGATTCGGAATATCGAAATTAGCCTATGTTGAATTTTTGGTATTTTTCTGAGAACTTCCAATTTTTTGATGAATAGTGAAAAATACTTAAAAACAACTTTTTTAATCAAAATAATTTATAGTGATAAATTATACAATTTAGTGGTTATAAAGTATAATTAGAATATATTTTTACCATTTTATACAATGTTGGTCATTAAAATTAATTTCATTTTGAAATTGGACATAAACAATTGTCAATCTTTTGATTGATATTCTTTCTTAAAAACACGCTATTTGTTGTGACAACGGGAATTAATTATTAAATTAATTAATTCAAATTATATTTTTTTAATTTTTTAAAATAGACATCATTTTTGAATTAGTAATATCAAATATAGCTTAGGGTTAATTTTTGGTGTTGTTCTGAAAAACTTCGATTTTTGATGAATAGTGAAACCACTAAGTGGTAGTTAAAAAAACTGACTTTTTGTTTAAATGAAATTTTACCACCTCTGTGATTTAAATTTCAAAAATCCGACATAAATCATTGTCATTAGGAAGTAAAATGTGGATCAAATGGATTAAAATAATTTTTGGTGAATAAAAACATTTAAGTTCTATTAATCGCGATTAAAGGTAATTAGTGAAATTTAAGGTAAAAATGATATTATAAAAATATGAAAATATCTTGACACTTTTCCTAACCTTATTGGATGAGTAAGTTTAGACCAATACAATACATGGGTCAACTTGGGGACCCCATGGAGCCACTTGGGTAAGAAAATGACATTAATAACTTTTTATTTAAAGTAAAAATAAAATTGTCACAAACATGTGTTGTTTTACTAAAACAATTATTACATAGGGTTATATAAGTTAAATTTTTAACTATAAATATTAATTGGAAAGATAAAAATATTTCCTACATCATGATATTTTCTGTATAATTTTTTATATAAATTAAAAAAAAAATTGACACCATGATGATGCAGCGATTACCTCATTAATTAACGATTTAAATAAAATGAAAAGGTAATGTAAAATATAAGACTTACACTTGTCAAAAACCTATTGGATGGGTATATTTCTATCCCTTATCACCTTATCCTCGAAATATATAATTTTGGGACCTTTGAAATCCGAAAATCACTTCATAATAATGTATCATTTCATTACTTTCCAAGAGTGCCCCTCTTCTCCTCTTATAAAAGGCCCCCACCACTACCACCTTATTCACACCTTCAAAGCCATTTGGATCGGCCAAACTCTGCTCAAATACTCTCTAAACTTCCATATATTACTCATATAAGCCTCACTTTGGGCAGAAGTCTTCCCAAGGAAGCCTTTGGCTCAAATCAAAAAGAGTTACCCGATTTTAAGGTAATGTCTTCTCTTATGTTCTTTTGTTTTATTTTGCTTCTCCAACCCCTTAAAATATTTTTATTCCTTTATTTTGTAACAAAACCAGTATCTTAAATATACTAGTATGTTTTTATGAGAAGTATTTGATTTACACTTACACACACCTTCGTCTAATGGTTAAAGAACATACTGTTTCTGTGGGTGGAAAAATACCGCCTCGCGAAACAATGATTGTTCAATATTCTTTTAGAACCTCTCATCGTGGCCATTAAGGTGACACTATTTTTATATATGATATATATTATGTTTATGTATTCCTTATGCTTCTTTATTTTCTATTTATGGCATACCTTTATGACTTCCATTATGGGTAAACGCGATAATTTTATTTTAGGAAGTGTCGACTACCGCCCCCTCAAAGTGATTTGAATCGTTAATGCCATATGTGAGACATGTAAATCATGGAGTGAATAATATTATATATGATATTATACTATAATTATAATACACCTTTATATCATTATTATTTCATTCCATTAAATATGAAATAGAAATTAAAGTAGCGTTTATGCGTACGTACGGCTTACCGTCTCCATGAACGGTGCATTTCATTTCTTACCTCTAAATGTTATGTAATATTATAAATGCATATATATAATGGATATATATGATATATATGATATCTACATCATGAATATAATTCTGGATATAATGGATATTTTACCACATGAACAACTTGTAATTATACGAAGTTTATTTTTTGACTCAAGTACCAAAGATCGACAAAATGACTGTTATTAACTTAAATAATTACATAATATTCATAACATGGTAATAAGTGATATAAAAGGAATAATGAACTTGAAAAAGGTTATTAATCAAGTAGAAATTAACTCTAGTTTATTATTCCGGGGGTTAAAGAACGATCGAGTCAAGTCGAACACGAGGTAAGGGAACTTCTTAACCCAATTTCCGTTCTTTGGGTTAATCTCCTACTTTCAAAATATGTCATGATATTATTATTTCCTACCTTGTATTTGTACATTCTTTATGTATACTTATAGTGAATAAACATAATAGATCTATTTTATTTAAAAAATGATCTTTGTAAGGGACTTCGTCTCAATCTTCTTTCATTGGGGCATATTTTGTTTTAATACAAGACTTTCTTTTATACGGTGTATAAACCCCTTTGACTTTTACTTTTATTCAAAAGGAATCTTTTTATATGAAGCGTTTTACTAAACGATAAAAGGGAATGTTTTTTGTCGTACGTATGCGGCGACAATGACTTCTCCGCCGCCGTGACCATTATTTGAGTTTCGGATTCCTCTACAATCCATAAATTTTTTAAATGAAAAATAAATACAAAGATTTAATTTTATTTTATTTTGGTATTGAAAATGGTTTTGAAAGTTTTTTTTTATTATATCAATGTATTGTATTTATATCCTATGATTGAAATGTGGAAATGTTATGTTTCCTTTATGCATTTTTTATGTGATATGATTATGTTATGGTTTATGATATGTTTAAACCTGTTCATATGAGGAATGCACTGGACTTAATAAGTGATGGGTGGAGCCCGCTATAGCTCCTCGATGCATCGGCAAGTCTCATGAGACAAACTAGTGTCTTGGCACGAGGCCTTGACAAAATCTTATTTGTATTCTTGGCACGAGGCCTTGGCTACGTCGTTATGATAGTATGGCATTATGCATTCCATCATTATGAAAGTGGTTATTGATATTTCAAGTGATTGTTCGACTAGTAGAATAACCATGTGAATAAGTAAATTGCATTATTTCATTTTACTTTTTCCATATTACGTTGAAGTTCAAGTTTAAAAGGCTTTTGTTTTAGTTATCCGTTGCCTTAAATTTTTATGTTTATTTATGAAAGATTCTGAAATATTGTTATCCTTACTGAGCATCTGAGCTCACCCCTTTCAATGTTTTAATATTTTCCAGGATGTGAAGAATTATTTTATGAATGACCTGCAGGGATAGTCAGAAGTTGATATGAGTGTGGACTATGGAGACCATGTTATTGTATTTTTTCACTTTATGATGTAATGTAACTTTTATGAATGTATCTAGTGTTTCCAAGGCTACTAAACTAATCGGTATTTCGAGACTTGATCTTTGTGATCATGCCAATGTTACGCAATAATGCACCGACTCTAGGTAACTGGGGTCGGGGCATTACACTTCTTCATCAAGAACTCGATTGTTGTTGGATCTAGAGAGCATGGGACCAAGCCGAGGCTTGTGATACTATTGGAGTTTACTAATTTTCTATACTTTGGTTTGAGTATTGTAATTCCAGCATTGTGACTTGTTTGGATGCTTTCCTAGACACATGTGACATGCATTATTTATATATTCTCCAATTGTTATATTACTATTAGTCTTTCGCTGTTTACTTTTGTTGTATGGTATTACCACTTCCGCTATTGTTTTATATTTATATTATTCTATGTGTACTCCGCCAATGAGTTCATAGTTTCCCCAATTTCTTACCTTAGCCCTTGATGTTAGTCAGCAGCCTCTAGTATTTGGGGAAATGTGCTTGAGGTTATGTGACCAACCAGGTTTGGGGCACCCTTGGGCGGCACTCGGAATCGGGATGTTACATTTTTAATTGGTTTTAATGTAAAATTAGTTAAATTTTATATAAATTAATCTAATTTATGTCATTTTATTCATATTCATTTTGAATTTTTATATAAAAACTTTATATACTTTTGGATATTTTTATATAAAAACTTCATTTTATGTCATTTTAATTTTAAATTAAATTCTATCACTTATGTGAATAAAATTTATAATAATAGATTCCATATTTTTAATCATAATAATTAATATTATATAATAGTTTCAACTTAATTTTTTACCAAAATGAATAGTGAAAAGAGTAGAAAATTATTTACCGTATTTATGGTAAAAATGAATTTACCGAGGGTTAAATTAAAGAAAAAAACTTGTATAAAATATATTTTATGGACATATTTAGACCTTATACCATATAGGATATATAATAGTTCATTATGGGAGCCTTGTGACATGAAAAAAAACATGGGTAGAATTCAGTCTTTTCAAAAATTACAAGTGTTCTACTCACCTAACTTATAAAAGGTCACCCCTTATTCTATCCTCTTCACACCTTCACATCATTTTGGTTCAAACATTACCTACACAAATCACTTCCAAACTTCCCTAATCTCATCCTAGAAGACTTATTAGGGAAACAAACCTCTTTATTACATGAATTTTACATAAATCCTTAAAACAGTATTATATTAATGAAATCAAATTAACTTTTTAGGTCTAATGTCTGGGAAATTAAGTACATATTACATGAATTACATAAGGATAACATAATAATAAACTTACTTATAATCAGAACGCTCTAGGTGAAAGGATTCTAGAAATAGAGAGAGGACTCCAACAGCGATCCCAGATTAGGTGGTTAAGGGAAGTTGATCGCAACAGTGCCTTATTTCATGCATGAATGAATGAGAGGAGGAATATGAGGATAAATATGAGGCTTGAGGATGGGTCCTTCACTTATGATATTGAGGTTGCTAGCAAGATGGCGTTGGATCGTTTCGAGGGGCTCCTAACGGGGGAGGCCTCTTCCAACTTTGAGAGGAATTGTCCGGGGGGGTGAGGCCTTCCTGAGTTGCCTACCGTAGTTTTCCAGGGAGGCATACAACACCTCTCTCACTTCCATGCCACTGGAGATTGAGGTTAAGGATTCTGTGATGAGCATGGCCTAAGACAGTGTGCCTGGACTGGATGGTTTCCCGACATCTTTTTACTTTGCTGCTTGGGAGGTGGTTGGCCCACATGTGGTGGAGGTGGTGTAGGATTTCTTTGCTGGTGGAACCCTTATCAGGAGAATTTGTGCCTCAAGGGTGGTCCTCATCTCCAAGATTAAGAACCCAACCCTCATTAACCATTACCGGCCTATCTGTCTGTGAAAAGTTGCTTATAAGATCCTGGCCACATTCATTACTAGGAGGCTTAGCAAACTCATTCCCATGCTGGTTTCAACGGAGCAACACGGGTTCATCCAGGGGTGAAGCATTCAAGGGGTGGTTGGCATCTCTAGTGAGCTCATTCATGATCTCCACAGGTGTACAGTGGGTTCCAATGTTATTTTCCAAATCGATATGAACAAAGTGTATGATAATATTGAATGGAGATTTATTATTCGTACCATGAGGGGATTCGGGTTCTAGGAATTTTTTTACGACCTCTTCTTCAGGTGTTAATCCTCCCCCTGGTTATCGGTTTCACTCAAGGGGAAATGTTTCAGATTATTTAAATCTATCTGGGGTGTTCAGCAGGGGGACCCTCTCTCCCCAAGTCTCTTCATCCTCACTCAAGATGCTCTTTCTAGAAACTTAAACCTCAACTTGATGGAGGGGAATGTTAAACCTTATTGTGGGAGACGGGGTATGGAGAGAATTTCCCACTTCATGTTTGTAGATGATGTCCTGATCTTCACGAATGGCAGGCGCAAATCGATGTCCGCTCTTATGGGGATTCTATCTCGGTATGGAGGCCTCAGTGGTCAAGGTATGAATCCCTCCAAAAGACACGTCTTCATATCCAACAAATTCCCAGGTAGGTGGTGTTGTGACATTCAAGGAGACCTCGAATGCTAGTAGAAACAACTTACTATCATCTACCTTGGGGTGCTGATTTCCTGTGGTCACATCCTCAAGCAGTATTTTGATGTGATTCTTGAACGTATCCTGGGAAGGATTGTCAGTTGGAAAAACAAACTCCTCTCATTTGGAGGGAGAGTGATTCTGATCAACAGTGTCCTTACCTCCATACTGATGCATTTATTCTCTTTCATCACACCTCCGAAAGGGACGATTGGAAGAATTGAGAAAATGCTCAATGCTTTCCTGTGGGATGCGAAACAGGAAAGACGTTTCCACTGGGATTCATGGCAATGTCTGGCTAGGCCAACTGCTAAAGGAGGTGTGGGTCTTCGGGACATTCAAGAGTCCATTCTGGGCATGCAAGGGCGGCTAGATTCAGAGGCTATTGTAGGGGAAATGTTGTGGGAAAGGTTCTTCAATGCATGATATGGTCGACAGGAAGCGACTGGACAATGTGGGGCTACGGGCTTGGATAGGTGCATGTTTTCTCATATCAAGATGCTGGCTAGACACTCCAAATGGGTCCTCAGCAGAGGAGGGGTTAACTTCTAGGATACTAACTGGTCTTGGGAAATCCTCACCTACCCCGGCTTCCCCCATACGGGTATCTCCTTCAGTGATGCGAGTGGAATGTATGAGATGATTCATGCAGCTCTGAATCACAACCAAATGAGCTTCTTCAAAAATATTGTCCTATATAACGAGCCGGACATTTTCTTATTTACTAGGACAAGCTCTGGCAGGTATAATACATGGGATTATAGGAGGGTTACCCAGGTGGATGATACTACGACTGAGGAGGCAGCAACAGCATGGTGTAATGATATCCCAACAAGAATGAGTTTCTTTCTTTGGAGGGTTAGAAACAAGGTTGTTCCAACAGAGGAGAATATCCAGCGGAAAGGAATTTCTATGGATTCTCAGTGTTACTATTGTGAAAGGTCAAAGACTGAGTCGGCGCTCCACCTTTTCTTTCAAGGCCAATGGGCCTCCTATCTTTGGTACTTATTCAACCCACAGTCGAGCGGTAATAATGAGTCCCACTCCCTTCAAGATCTCATGACGGGGTGGTTTCGAGGCACAGAGTGCAGAACTATAGAACACACAGCATGGATCATTATTTTAGTTTCCATCTGCTGGGTCATTTGGGAGGCGAGGAATCAGGTTATACTAGGGTCCAAGAGATCTCTATTGTTTCTTCAGATGCGGTTGAGATCTCTCATCGTTGAGTTGGCTTTGCTGGTTAAAGGGGGGTCCGCATCGGTCACAATTTGCAACCTTATGAACCGACAACATATACAGCTCATAGGAGGTGGACGGTGGGTTAGGGGGCAGCCCCCGAATTGTGGTTTGAAGCTGAACATTGACGGTTCTTACATGGATGGTGTTATGAGAGGAGGTGGGGTTCTTAGAGATTTATGGGGTTAGGTTAATGTTGTTTTAAGTGCTTACTGTGTCCCAAGAAACTCGTTGAGAGTGGAGGTTCGAGCCCTAATTTCTGGCCTGATGGTATGTAGGAGATGGGGACTTCAGGCAAAGGAGATTGAGTCGGACTCTGAAGTCCTCATGAAGATTTTACAAGGTCGAGAGGCGAATCTTTGGGAGCTTACATATCTCATACGCAGATGCAAGGTAGAAACCAACCAGGGTAGGAAGGTTCATCATAATTTGAGGGAGACCAATTGTGAGGCGGATTCTCTAGCCCGCATGGGTAGGCAGGATAAGGAGATCAAGGTTTAATGTGGTCTTAACTCTCTTTCTGTTGAGTGTATCAGTGTAATACGAGGGGATGCCCTCGGCCTGTATCATTTCTTCCCCCCTTCAGGTCTTGAGTCCTGTATCTTTTCTTTATTTTACTAATAAATAAAAAATAACTTCCACCAAATTTTATCACCATGGTGTCATAAATAACAATTACCAAGGTTTTTCACCAAAGTATCGTAAATCATGGAATCTATAGATATTAATTATTTTCCAAATTAATTGTACTGATATAATGGAAAACCCTTCACATTTATCAAATAATGTGATCCATATTGAGCATAAAAAAATTATTTCATTAATAATCTGTGGAAATAAATAGTGGGTTTTATATAAAAAACATTTTGTACAAAGTGCTTAAAATTATTGATCAAAATGTCATTTTTAACCCATGAAAAGGGAATATGGGTTTCATATATGTGTATACAAAAATAAATAATATTTCTTTACATCTAGGTAAATTCCCATGGAAATAGAAGAGGTTTGGGTATCACAGTATGAAAGTATTTCATGAAAAAGAGAAAAATCATGAAATGATTTCGACAGCATAATGATACACAACATGGATTATGGGAAAAGAATAATAAGAGATATTATAGGTCTCCCATTGGTAAAAAATTGAATTAAAGGTAATAAAAATTTATAATTTATAAAAATAAATAACCTAGACACTTAGAAGATACATAATAATGATGTACTTGAATGAAAAAGGATAGTAGAATTCTATTACTAAATTTTGATAGCATTATAGTATACATTGTGGATTATGGAATGGGCATAATGGGAGGAAAATAAGGTATAACATTGATAAAAAATAGCTTTGTAATTATATTAAAGATAAAAATTTTATAAAAATAAATAATCTTTGAAATTTATGAGACTCGTAAAAGAGTAGTACTTGAATGAAAAGGGAGAAGAGGATAATTCCCTTACCTTGAAGAGTTTCTTCCAAAATCATAGAGAGGGAAACCTTAGGACCTTATATAAACCTTGGTAAAACCTTTTATGGACTCTTTGGGAGGTTAAAATAAAATAAATTCATGACTTTTTAATTTTTAAGGGAGATTTGGTCTGGGAAGGGGGTATTTATACTTGATAAGGGGTGGCATTAAGTGAATAAAAATGATTATTTTGTATTTAAGGATAACCACTATGGGATATCATTAATTACAATGATTTTTATTTAAAATTAATGATTTAAAAGATGTTTTAGTTTTTTAAAAACATCAACCACCCATTTAATGTTTTATTTTTTAGGTATTTTAAGATTTTACCTTTTAACTTTAACCTACTACATTATTTTACATATATCGTGGTAACTCTTTTTTACCATGATAAATTTTTTTATGTATAAATATGAAATTGAAATTATTAACAAATTCTTAACTTATAATTCCAAATATTCAATCAATTATACATAATTAAATTCATAAAAATTTTAAAAATTAATTCTCATGTGATACGTGAATAACTAATAAAAACATTTTCTTTGA
Organism: Viscum album; assembly: GCA_963277665.1. NCBI lineage: Eukaryota > Viridiplantae > Streptophyta > Magnoliopsida > Santalales > Viscaceae > Viscum > Viscum album. The sequence goes on from OY728135.1 coordinate 1,763,077,876, forward strand.
AAGGTTAAAATCATGGTTTTCAAAAATGCTAACTATATATTTCTAAATGTAAAAAAATTATGTAATATTTTTTTCCTTAAATAATTTATTATTAATAACATTTATTAAATAATTTTAAATCTTGTCCATGTCTTAATTATATCATAAGATTAATCGTATTTCATAAAAATAGTATTTTCACTTTTTAACCCAAAAAATCAACTTTTTATAAAATTACGTTAGATTCACCCAAAGATAATTATGATGTTCTTAAATGAAAAATGAAACTTATATTATGAAAGTATTACTCTAAATATTATAATATTGTATTGTGAATAAAAAATAATATTTAGTGAATTTTAACTGTTTTTATGATGTAAATAACTTTTTGACCATTATAAAAATTACTTAAGATTTAGTTAATTTATATTATCATATAAAATTGTTTTATAATATATTTTCAATAAAATAACATTTATTTTATAATATTATATAATTTTAATGGAAATTAAATATTTATATATCTTCTATAAAATATCCCCAATGGTTACTTTATTTCACCAACAATAATAATCTTGATTGGTCAAATTCTTAATTAATTATCATAATTCCCACCAGTCATATTTTACAACTATTATATTTAAAAATGGTTATATATCCATATAAATATCCTATCATACTCTCAATATTAATCACTACTTTTCTTACAAATATTCATACACATATGTTGATAATGTCTATTGTTTTCAAAACACTTCTTTTCCTTTTTATAATATTTATGGAAGGTGAGTTATTCCTGGGGAATTTCAAGACTATGGAGTTTATTATAGTAAATATACTATTAAGTAATGTGTATATCCCATTATTTTTCAAAGTTTTACTAGTCCAAATTTATGTATGATGTATGAAGTTCTTATGAAATGAAAATTTATTTTTATGTTCTTTTATTGTAAAATGTATTAAAAATTAATTAGGAGACAAGTGGTAAATTAATAAAATATGTAAATTTTTTGGGTTGTTAAACATAGTTTGGTAAAAAACCAAACTATGAAGTCTTTGGTGCAAACCTAAGGAGGATACCCATAGAAGAGGTAACATTCTTCAATGAGCATTTTGATTTTATTTTTTTCCTCCACCTCCTTTAATTATTATTAAAAAATGATGATTTGTAACCTCAATATATTAAATATACTTATATGTTTTTATATTAATTAAATGACCTATACCCAAATCCACTTCTATAAAATAGGTTATGAAATCATCATTTATGTGTACGGAAGACTCACACATCGTGAACTGATGTCATTCGTTTTTTCATCACCACCTATCACAGTTGGGTTTGATAATGGATATAAAGTATATATATACTTTTCATAACATTATTATACATAAGGAATAATTATATAATATATAACTATTTACTTTCCATTTCTTAGGAGATACGATAACACCACTCATGTGTATGGAAGACTATCATCTCGCAAAGAGATGTGATTCTTCTTTCACTAACACTTTACATGAAAGCTGATAAGGATAAATTTAATGATTATATGTGATATAAATGGAATAATTATGATATTAATTACATATTTTTCATTATTAAAAGATAATATATATAATTTTATTTCTTACCTTTTCACTCAATGAAATATGATGATGTCATTCATGTCCGTGTGGGATGCCACCTTCGTGAAATGATGTGACTCACTTTTCATCACCATACTAAAAAGGTGATTTTAAAGAAATAATATGGTATATATGATATTATGATCATTTTGTAAATATAATATATTTCATACCTTCTTTCCATAATGATCATTGGAAATTTAAAAATTACTCATTCGTACGTACGTCATACCGTCTACTTGATTGTAACATACTTAATTTCTAAAAACCATATTTCATAATTGGTATTAAAAGTATAATTTTTGTATAAATATTATAATTATATAATGATTATTCTGGAGATTACAAAACTATATAATATGAAAAATAACTGGAACTTTCATAATAAATAATGAATGAGAAAACAAGGCAATAAACACCTGAATAAATGAACATAATGAAATATTATTAACAAATGGGTCAATATACATTAAAAAATAATCATATATGATATTAAAAATATTAATATGATTCTAGTATAAGTTAATAACATGTTTAAAACCACTATACAGGAGTTTAAATAACTTTTAACTAAAATGAATCATGATGTAAGATATTTCATCTCAAATTACATTCCATTGAGAATTATTTGTTATTATGCACCAATTAAATTTTATGTGGTATATATATTACCACTTTAACATGTGAAATCATGATTCATTCATAATTCATGGTAATTTAAGTTCAATTTTAGTCATTTTGTCCAAGTTGATTTGACTTGAAAATTAGAAAGTGGTAAATGTCATTGTACAATCTCACTTTATTTCATGATTCTTAACTTTATCTAGAATAAATCACTTTATTGTAATAATTTTTCATTAAAAATTACATTTTTATAAAATTTACATATTCTTTCATGATGGATATGATTTTTTAAACTTTATTCAATTTTTACATATATTTTTTACCAGGAAAGTATATTTGAGGCAAAAACCTCTGGCCATTTATTAAGAAGATAGAAAATGTAAACAAGAGGAGAATATGGGGATAATAGCTTGAAAACATTTATAAAAAGAAGGATTAAAAACCATAATATGATAAGTCATCTTCATAACTGTTGTCACACCCCATCCCATAGGGGCATATGCTATGACTCCCCAAGCCCACCTCCAATATGCCAGGGGATGGTGACTACCACCGAGTAGGAATATCACTAATGTGGGAGGCATTTCCTGTGTACCTATATGAACACACACATCTCCATTCCCAAAAATTATAGTAAAAAAACCATGGAATCTATACAAGAAGACAACTAATTAAAACACAACTAGAGTGCAACAAAAAGTAAAGTATAGGGTGGAAAATTGGGCTAGTATACAAGCCCACCAAAATAAAGACAAAACATAAGTAAAACCTTAATTCCCTATAGAACGTATTCCAAAAACCCTACCTTAAAGGTAGGTGAAGATTAGCTTTCAGAATTCATAGGATTACACCTCATCTGTCTGATCTCACTGAGCACCACCTTTCCTAGTCCTCCCTGGACTCTGTCAAAGCGTTTGTCATTTTCACAAGACATGACACGTGTGGGTAAGGCCCATGTAGGGGTGAGTAAAAAAATACTCAGTAGGACACCCTGAAACTATAAAGGTAAATAAAAAGAGAAAAATCACAAAGAAAAGAACATTCATCTCCACACAGGTATATACCCATACATGTACCAAGAATATCCAGATATACTCATTTTAGACACTTAAAATCATGAGGTCCCAACCTCATATCAAGTGTCAGGATTATCATTGAAGGACCAAATCTTAACCCATAAAACTAGGAGGACACACTCCATGAGCTCATCCATCTCTGATGGCACCCGTCTAAGAGATATAATCCCTTGGAAAAACTCTACTATTCTTAATAGTATGCCTGAGAGTACATTCTACATAGGAAACATCCTATAAGGTCTATCTCTAGTGACTAGCACTAGAGGTTCAGTCATTTTTGTCTTGCGCCCAACACAGGACTAAGGAAACCTAAGTGAAGAGGCCCTCCCCTCTCCACTACATACAGTTGAGGGAGTACTGCTCCAGTCTGACCTCTGAAACCTCAATCACTCTTGAAAGAAGTATCCTACAACTCATTCTTTCAAGGGATAACTAGCTCTTATCTAGGTAACGTTCACATCAATTGGAGAGGCCCACTCCTCGTAGCTATGTCCTATATTTGAGGGATATCCAACTCCAATAGAGGACTCACTCCTCACCACTACTCAGAGACGGGGGAATATGACTCCGTAAGTGAGGACCCACACCCTGGTTCCAATAGGGGAGTGATACTCATGAAGGAACCACACCCTAATACGATAGGGGATTACTACTACATATATTAAGGAACAACACCCTACTTGGTAGGGGAATACAACCCAATGACTAGAGGACCTGCACCCTGGTATGAAAGGGGAGTACCGAATCTATCAGTTTTTTTTCTATGGGGGACCCACACCCTAGTACACCATGGGAGTACTGACCTCAAGATAGATGACCCACTACCTGGCATGACAGGGGAGTACCAACTCCTATAATAGAGGACTCTCACCCTACCCGATAGGGGAGTACCTACCCAATTGATATGCCAATTATGGGGAAACCCACACCCTAGTCCATTAGTGGAGTAACACCCTAATAGGAAACTAACCAAAGGTAAAAAACCTGCACCTACAATGTGGGGAGTCATGTCTCTACCTAATCAGAGAGGTAATAAATACCCACACCCTAAATCTTTAGGGGATTACCGTCCTAGATTCTCTTTATATGAACCACCCTGATTCCTCTCAAGGTCTACTTCTACCGGGAGGACCCACTCCTCAAACCATTAGTCCATCTGTCAAATTCTAAGAAAAACTCACTTAGAGTACCTCAAAAGGAACGTCTCATTGCAAGGGTCACAACTTCATAGACGGCTCCTCAAATAGATGCTTTGTTTGAAAGTTACATGCATTTTAGTGAAAAGCGGTTTGTTGGGTCTGGGTCCAGTCCGACCCAGGCGAACCGATTTGAACCAACCCGACCTGACCAGCTAGCTAGGGCCATCCCACTCAATAGGGCTTGTTTGATCAAACTCAGATGCGGAGGCTTATTGTATATGCTCTGTGCCATGCGTCTGGCTCAATTTTCCACTGATCATGCATGCCCGCGGCTTGAGCCACGGTTCCAGCTCGCCCCGCCATGGCACGAAGTTGCAGCCTTCTACCACATAGCCACTGCCACTGGTGTGCGCTACCTCCACCATTAATGCATGACACTAGCACCAGCGCACTAGTGGATTCTTCCACAGGCCATATGACTTTCTCTTATGGTCTGATTTTCAATATTGAAGAGGTTTTGGGATCCTCGGGTCACATTCTTCATCGCCAAGGGTTATAATTCATGTTGTGACTCATCCCTCTGGAAAATGATCAAATGGAGGTATCTCCTACATTGAATTGATTCATCTTTCACTGTTTCACATCCTTTAGGTCTTCATGAGGTTTCATATATGATTTGGTATCTTTGCATTGCGAGACAGATATGTAACGACCCACTATTTATAACCCCACAATGAACGTGAAGAACGCACTGGTTAAACGAGATAAGAAAAACCAATGTAACAAATTGACGAACGAACCTCTTCCATTGTTAGTTATGGAATTGATCTACTCCCGTTAGAATGATTTAGTAGAAAAAACTAAAAAATAATTTCAATTACCCAAAAATCATCCCGCAGTCAAAACACTCTCAGAAGAATGATTGAGTCGCAGGTCAAACTATTCATGGGTTGATCCACATTTATTCATTTAGAAATCAATAATGGGGAAAACATAATCAAAACCAAACCCAATACCTAGATCTAGTTTGATCATTAGTGAAGAGAGAAGCTGCATCATTGTCATCTTCGATCTGTCAAAGAATGATATTGATCTGTGCTCTGATTTCCAAAAATCATTTTCCTGCATTCATCATCGAGATAGAGTGTCTGATCATTTCCTCATGGGAGCTCTAGGGTTAAAGGTATAGCCCTCTATCTTTGACAAAAAAAATTAAAAGAAAATCTATGTTTTATCAAAAATATTTTTATTTAAAATGTTTTAATGATGTCGACGTCCAAAATCTAATTTTTTTCATCTAATCTTCACTTGATGATGTTAGGCCCCACCTAAGGGTAATTTGAGGTTCTGAATGCAAAGGCTCTATCATGACCTGTCCTCGGGGCCCGTGTCGTGACTACCCCAAGCCTGCTTTCCATAGACCAGGGGCTGGCGACTAGCACCAAAGGTGTAAATCCCAATTAAAGGTAATAAATTGCCTTTATATAAGAAAAAAACACAAAAGAGTACGCAAGCTGAAGTAAACACTAAGTAAACTGAGTACAAAATTAAGTGCTGAAAAGTAAATGGGCCAGTATACAAACCCAACTGAAAGTACAGTATAACTGAGAAAAGTGAAGTACAATAGCTAAAAAGTAAAGTAGCATCCACCGAGACGTCCTCCGGGAATCCCACCTCAAGGTTGGGTACAGATGGTCTCCTCAGCTCCTCAAATATGTCTGTCCGCTCCATAGACGTCCCACCTGATAGTCCACCTCCGGATATCGTCCCGCTCCACAAGCCTCAACCACAATCATTATTGTCCGTTTTCTACAACCAACACAACGTAGTGCGGGCATAGCCCATGTAGGGGTGAGTATACGATACTCAGTAGGGACCCCAAGACTCCCAAAGGCCTCCTAGAATCCACGAAGGATAAACCACAAAGGAAGATATAAACATGAAGTATCAATCAACTCTACTTAGGTATATTCCAATACATATACCTAAGTCATCGATTCTAGTTCAGCTCCAACTCCCGAGCCCAAGTACAGCCCAGTCTACCCAGGAAAGCACAACCCAGTCCACACAGAAAAGCAAGTCAATCATATCGATGATAATGATTGAAAGTCAAGACTCAGCTCACACAGGTATACTATTCATGAAGAGGGGTAGAGATGATAGATGTAGCCTCTGAATCATCTCCCCTGCCAAACTCACATAGGACCCAAGTACAGAAGTCGTCGCTGCCGAACCCACGTAGGATCCAAGTATAGTAACCATCGCTGCCGAACCCACGTAGGATCCAAGTACAGTCGTCATCGCTACCGAACCCGCAGAGGATCCAAGTACAGTCTTCCTTGTTGTCGAACCCACGTAGCATCCCAGTACAGTCGTCATCGTCGTCGCAATCGCAGCCAGCTCTAGGGTTCTCGCACACAGCACGCTCGATTCTAGGATGGTCCGCTCCACGAGCCAAGGGGTCGATACATCAACTGTCATTAATTCCAGAGTTTATGTATCAAAAAGTTCAGTCTCGTCAATAGGAACTCAACGTGACAGACGGTGCATCAATCGGACGCCCGGTCTGAGAGATATTGGCTTTTCCGTCCCAGGGGCCTGGTTGGTTTTTAAGCTAAAACCTACCCGACCATACTCCAACTACGTCCAAACCTCAAGTGGAGTAATCCAAAATAATTGTCTCACTAAGAGGAATTCAACGCAATTGACAGCACGTCATTCGGACGCCCGGTCCATAATTTATAAGTGTTTCCGCTCCAAGGACCCGATTAGTTTCGGGTTCGAACCAACCCAGCCATACCCAAACTTCGCCGAAACCTCAAGTGTAATATACCGAAATGACCATCTCAATACAAGGATCCCTAAGAAACTGACGGTGCATCGATCGGAGGTCTGTAGACCGTGATATGGGTGTTTGAACAAACCTTGTCTAAAAATAGGGGGTATGGGCCCGGTTCGACCCGGCCCAATACCCCTGGGTCGGCCCGAATCGGGTCGACCCAACCCGGGTCTGGGTCCAACACGATTGGGCGCCGCCCAGGCCGGCTGGCGCGGCTCGGCCCGACTCGAAAGCCGGCTGCGGCTCGGCGTTGGCCGAGCGGGGCGCAAGCGGTGTGCCCCTTGCTTCTGGAAACGGCGGACCCTGTGGGGTCCACCCTAAAAACCGGTCAGGGGGTTACGACCCCCCCCCCCCAGTTTTCTGGAAAACATCAAGCCTTTATGGCCGGCCGGTTGAGCCGCTGCGGGACCCTTCAGAGTCCCGCCTCCTGGAGTCGCCGGCCGCCCCCTGCTGGACCGCCGCTGCCTAAGGCCGCCACTCTCGTTCGACCGGCGCGGCGCGACGGTGTCGCGGCCCGCTCCATCCGTGGCCTTCCTCAGCTTCTCTGGCATGGCGTGACGGTGCCTCTCACCACCACCGCGGCCTGCTCCGGCCGCGATCCCTTCGGCCTCAACGGCACGGCTCAACGGCGCCGTGCACCACCGCCGCGGTCTGCTCCAGCCTCAGTTCTCTTCGTCCCCATGCGGTGCAACGGCACTGCGCCGCCTTGACCTCAAACATCAACGATGATTGATAATAAAAAGGGGAGGAGTATCAGCCGTGTTTCTGCAGTCCGATCTCCTCCCGTTATGACGATATCAAGCGGCCAAAGTAAACCAGAATGCTCAATGACAAAACAAAGCACAATTTTAATTCATTAAAATTGAACATAACCCCTACCTCGAAAGAAGTTCGTGGTTGCCAAGCACCGCAGAAAATTGTGTTGCTTCCATCGTCGTCAGTGTCTCCTCCATTTTTGGGGAGGAACAAGAGGATAAAGAAACCAGGGCCACCGAATCAACGTTCTTCATCGGAGAGTTGGTGTTCTTCGTTGAAGACAAAGTTATTCAAAAGAAACTAGAGCTCCCTCCTCCAATTCTCAACACAATAATCCTACCAACCAATAAAATAAGGATCCTCCTTATTTTATTAAAACATTCCATGAATTCAAAAATACAAAGTAAAATACTTAATTCAATTAATTTATGAGGTTCAATTAATTAAATTAATGTGTGTTGGCATGAATTAAATTGGAAGAGTGGGAAGAGGAGGAGTTGCCCAATTAAATACATGGGGTTTAATGGGAGGTTTAAGGGGTTTAGGGAATGTGAATAGTTGGGGCTCATGTGGGACCCAACTCACAATTATCCTAACATGGGTAGTTAGGAGTTTGTGGGTCCCATCCTTACTACCCCATGTAGGATATAACCACTTAAGATAAAGAATAAAAATTGTTCTACAATTTTTATTCAATTCTTATTTAAACCACAAAATTAAACTCCTTCTCCCGTTAAAATGAATCAACGGTAAAAGTCATATTAAGCAATTACCGACGCTGCGGTTCCATCAGTGCCCTCGGATTTCAATTCCGAGAAACGGTTCAAAAGATAGAAAAACCTGCTCGTTCGTTCACTTGAATGTACCCGAGCTAAAATTCATAAATTGATTCCAGGCACACTGGACCTCGGAATCAGCTGCCGTCAGAAACTGCGTACTTGTAAAATCCCAAAGAATTTAAGAAAAAAATTTCCTTGAAATTTATGGGCCTTTACATTTCTCCCACCTTAGGGATTTACGTCCCCGTAAAGCTACATCATAAACTAGGTAAACAAATGAGGGTACTGTGCACGCATCTGATCCTCTCGCTCCCATGTGCTCTCCTGGAGGTTCCTGTGCTGCCACGTGATGCGCACTAGAGGAATCGACCATCCACGAAGGACTTGCTCCTATCAAACCTCAATCTCCACCGGGACCTCCACAAAATTCACCCCATCATCAATGTCCATCTCCCCATGGTCGATGATATGCATTAGATCATGCACATATCTCCATAGCTGAGATACGTGGAAGACGCCATGCACCTGGTGCAACTGAGGTGGAAGAGTCAGGCGATAATCTACCTCACCTATCCTGGTGAGAACCTGGAATGGTCTGATGAAGCACGGAGATAACTTGTTGCCTCGGCCAAATCTTCGTAATCCACGTCGAGGTGAGACCCGTAAGAAAGCGTGGTCTCCATCCTCGAACTCTAGTGGTCTCCACCTCCTATTATCATAGGACTTGTGTCGGCTCTGTGCAGTCCTCATCAGCTCCTAGATGATCTACACCTTCTCTATCATGGCCTGAACCATCTCTGGTCCTATGAGTGCTGACTCCCCAGGGTCAGTCCAGCACAGAGGTGATCTGCAAGGTCTGTCGTACAATGCCTCATATGGTGCCATCCCTATGGTGGAGTGGTAGCTATTGTTGTATGAAAACTCCACTAAAGGTAGGTGATCCTCACAACTGCGACCAAAGTTGAGGACACATGCACGAAGCATGTCCTCGAGATTCTAAATGGTCCTCTCCGTCTGGCCATCCGTCTGAGGGTGAAAGGCAGTGCTCAGGCGTAGCTACGTCCCAAATGCCTCCAGAAACCCCTTCCAAAGCCAGGAAGTAAATCGAGAATCTTGATCGGAGACGATAGATGATGGAACACCATGAAGTCATATGATTTCCTGAATGTAGAGGCATCCCAATCTCTCCACTGAGCCCTTCTCTCTGATAGGTAAAAAGTGGGCCGACTTCGTGAGTCGGTCAATAATCACCCAGATGGATTCGTGTCCTCTGGAAGTACGTGTAAGTCCCATCACGAAATCCATAGATATATTGTCCCACTTCTACTCTGGGACCTCTATAGGATTTACCAATCCTGCTGGTACCTGGTGCTCCACCTTCACCTGCGGGCAGGTGAGGCATCGTGAAACAAACTCTGCAACGGCCTTCTTCATACTCGCCCACCAGTGCTGTTGTCTAAGATCCTGGTACATCTTCACTACTCCTGGATGTAACGCCAATGGGGAAGTGTGAAACTCTCTTAGAACCTCATCCTTTAATGCAACTCGTACCATGGTATGTCCTCTGAAAAGGATGGCGTGCTCTCCTCCTATAGAAAATCCATCAGGTGCATGTACTATGGATATCTGTGCACGTCGCATCTCACAGTCAACATCCCCACGCTGTGCCTCCCTGACCCACTGAAGTAGTGGAGGAGTGACTGTGAGAGACTGTAGAAAGGCTTCCCTATCTCTATCCACAAAGGATATCTGCAAAGAAGCTAACTGCTCTGTCGCCTCTCCATGTAGCTGAATGCCCGACCTCCTGCTGAGAGCATCAGCTACTACGTTCCCCTTCCCAGGAGTATAGACTATCTCAAAGTCATAGTCCTGGAGGAACTCGAGCCATCTTTGTTGTCTCAGGTTCAGGTCCTTCTGCGATAAGATGTACCTGAGAATCTGGTGGTCAGAGTAGACTATAAAGCGTTCGCCCATCAGATAGTGCCGCCACATCTTCAAGGAAAAGACCACTGTTGCTAACTCCAGGTCATGGGTAGCGTAGTTCTGCTCATGCTGCCTCAACTGTCATGAACCATAGGCGATCACTGCCCACTCCTGCATCAGGAAACACCCAAGTCCAGTACCTGATGCATCACAGTAAACTATGTACCCTATGCCCTCCTCCGGTAGCCTCAAGATGGGTGCACTAGTCAATCTCTGTCTTATCTCCTGGAAGATCTGCTGACATCTATCTGACCACACGAAGGGTTTCCCCTTCTTTTTCAAAGCTGAAAGTGGTGTATCAACTCTAGAGAAGTCTGGCACAAATCTCCGATAGTACCCAGCCAGACCTAGGAAACTCCGCACCTCCGTCATGCTCTCGGGTGGCTCCCAAGCTAGTACTGCCTCGATCTTCATAGGATCCACCAAAACTCCCACCTCAGAGATGACGTTCCCCAATAAGTGTACCTCTTGAATCCAAAACTGGCACTTAGAGAGATTACCATAAATTTGGTGCTCTCGGAGTGTATCCAGTACAACCCGCAAGTGGTAGGCATGCTCCTCCTCAGTAGTCTAGTAAATCAATATGTCGTCGATGAAGGCTACGAAAAATCAATCGAGGTAAGGCTGGAAGATCCTATTCCTGAGACTCATGAACACTGCTGGAGCATTGTTTACACCGAATGGAATAACCAAGAACTCATAGTGGCCATACCGACACTTGAAGGTCGTCTTCTACACATCCTCATCTTGAACTCTGAGCTGATGATAGACATACCTGAATTCTATCTTCGAGAACCATCATGCTCCCTTGAGCTGATCGAAGATATCATCTATCCTCGGAAGTGGATACTTGTTTTTCACGGTCACCTGGTTCAGGAGACGGTATTTGACAAACAGTCTCAATCTCCCGTCCGCCTTCTTGGTGAACAAAATCGGAGAAACCTGAGGAGAAACACTGGGTCGGATTAATCCCTTGCCCTGCAAGTCCTCCAACTGTACCCGTAACTCTCAAAGATCAGTGGGAGCCATCTGATATGCTGGATTAGATATCGGTGTTGTCCCAGGGTACAGGTCAATGTAGAAGTCTACCTCTCTGCAATGAGGTAGTCCTGGAATGTCGTCAGGAAAAACATCCGCATACTGATCCACCACAACATGAAAACTCGGAATCCGCACATCAACCTCTCCAAGAATGAGACTAGCCAACTGATGTTTCATCGGTTGTCCTCTCCTCCGCTTAAGTCCATCCTACACTGTAAAGGCTCCTTTCTTGCTGGTGAAGGTAAAACTGCTCCCATTTGTGCGGACACACCACACTTTTGCGCCAAATACAGTCGATCTGACCATGGACTATAGATAACCAATCCATTCCCAAGATGACATCGTAAGGCCTCGACGCCACTATAAGAAGATCCCAGCCAAAACTCTCACCTCCTAGAGTAAGCTCACACTGCTGGCACCAGTGCGTAATCACCAATTCTGATCCCGTAGGAGTCTCTAGCCATAAGGATCGATCCAACGGCTCTGTCAGAATCTCCGAGCTCCGAACAAGGTCAGCGCTAATAAAATAATGAATCGCTCCTGTGTCTATAAGAACTGCAGCAAGGGTGGAGTAGACCCAGATAGTACCTCGAATCATCTCAGGTGTGCGATGGTCATAGGCATCAACTACCTGGAGCTAATCCTGCCCCTGTCTGCCAGCTCCCTGTTGTCGGGGTGGTCCTCCTAGTGGTGGTGGTGGTAGAGCCTCGAAGCATCATCCACCACCTACTGCTTGGCTAGCTCCTCTGTCTCGTCCTCTAGCTCCCTGCAGACCGCCATGGTCGAACCACTGCCTCTGCCTGGGTGGTCCCTCAACCATTTGTTGCTCCTCTTCATGGAGGTTCGGGCAGTCATGAGCCATGTGGACCTTCTCTCCACATGTATAGCATTGTCTACCTCTCGTATGACTGGATCTGCTGCGTGTGCCCTGCACCTCCGAACCAGTATCCTGAGGTCACCCTCCTTATGGCCTAGTCCGCTTGGACTTTTGCGACATCTTTCTACTGCCGGTTGCAGAAGACTCTGCTACGTTTCACCCTATGGTAGGCCTCGCTACTGGTGTAGGCTCACCAAGAAAGCTCTCCACAAGAAGGGCTCGCTCTAGTACTCCTGACTGCGTCGGAATGCTGAGGGAGATCATCGAAGCCCTGATCTCATGCCTCAGTCCCTGCTCGAAGGTCCGGGCCCGGAAGAATAAGTCTCATACCATGTCTGTGGATTAGCGCGAGAGATTAGTAAATCTCGCTGAGTACTGGGCTACTATCATGCTGTCCTGCCGCAGCTGTAGTAACTCCTGGATGCACACCGTACAGAGGGTGGATGGAACGAACTCTGAGCGAAAGAGGCTCTCGAAGTCCGTCCAAATTAGTGATGCCTCGTCATGCACCTGGAGCATCAGGCTCCACTATATACCTACAACTTCGTGTAGGAGACTCGCCGCAAGGATCACCATGAGGTTAGCTGGTGTCCCTACTAATCTGAAGACTCAGACGATAGGATCCATCCAATCCTCGGCTGCCTGAGGGTTCGTCTCTCCATAGAACCTGGGTGGCCTCTAACGCTGAAACTCGTGCAGTGCACCCAGGTGACGTGCACTCTCAGCTGCTGGGGCTGGTGGCATCAGTGGCTCGGCGGGTAGAGTTACCGTTGGTGCCTCCGCTGTAATGGGGCCCTGCACCGAGATCTCGTCGCTCGGTGGGCTGCCATCTCGCACAAAGCTCAGAACCCTAGCTGACTGTCATCGTGGGTCCATCCTGAAAAGAAATAGGCGCAACAAGGTTAATATAGTATACCGAGTGAGATGACACAAAGTAATCAAAAAGAAAAATTTTAAAACACACATGCAATCAATGTTTTCGTGTACTGAGTCGGAAATCAGAAAGCAGGGTCCTAGTGTATGGATACGTTGGCCGCCACACCAACACTGGACTCCCTGGACTGATAACCACACTCAATACCCTTAACACTATTTCCTCACATAGAAGAAATTATCAGAGTCCTAAGTTCTGTGGTAGAACCGACTCCTCTAATACCAATTTGTCACGACCCGTCCTCGGGGCCCATGTCGTGACTACCCCAAGCCCGCCTTTCATATTACAGGGGCTGGTGACTAGCACCAAAGGCGTAAATCCCAATTAAAGGGAAGGCATTGCCTTAATATAAGAAAACTAACACAACAGAGTACACAAGATGAAGTAAACACTAAGTAAACTGAGCACAAAAGTAAGTACTGAAAAGTAAATGGGCCAGTATACAAACCCAACTGAAAGTACAGTATAACTGAGAAAAGTGAAGTACAATAGCTGAAAAGTAAAGCAGCATTCACCGAGACATCCTCCTGGAATCCCACCTGAAGGGTGGGTATAGATGGTCTCCTCAGCTCCTCGAATCTGTCCATCCGCTCCGTAGACATCCTGCCTGATAGTCCACCTCCGAATACCGTCCCGCTCCACAAGCCTCAACCACGATCAGCGTTGTCCGTCGTCTGCAACCAACACAACATAGTGCGGGCATAGCCCGTGCAGGGGTCAGTATACGATACTTAGTAGGGAACCCGAGACCCCTGAAGGCCTTCCAGAATTCACGAAGGATAAACCACAAAGTAAGATACAAACACGAAGTATCAATCAACTCTACTTAGGTATATTCCCATATATATACCTAAGTCATCGATTCGAGTTTGGATCCAACTCTCCAGCCCAAGTACAACCCAGTCCACACAAGAAAGCACAACCCAGTCCACATAGGAACGAAAGTCAATCATATCGATGATAATGATTGAAATTCAAGACTCAGCTCACATAGGTATATTATTCACGAAGAGGGGTGGAGATGATAGATGTAGCCTCTGAATCATCTCCCATTCCAAACCCACGTAGGATCCAAGTACAGAAGTCGTCGCTGTCGAACCCACGTAGGATCCAAGTACAGTAACCATCGCTGTCGAACCCATGTAGGATCCAAATACAGTTTTCATCACTACCAAACCCATGGAGGATCCAATTACAGTCGTCCTCGTTGCCGAACCCACGTAGGATCCTAGTACAGTCGCCATCGTCGTCGCAGTCGCAGCCACCTCTAGGGTTCCCGCACACAACACACTCGATTCCAAGAGGGTCTGCTCCACAAGCCAAGGGGTCGATATATCAACTATCACGAAGTCTATATTTGATGTATCACAAAGTTTTGTCTCGTCAATTGGAACTCAACTCCATAGACGGTGCGTCAATCAGACGCCCGGTCTGGGAGATATTGACTTTTCCGTCCCAGGGGTCGGTTGGTTTTTAAGCTAAAACCAACCCGACCATACTCCAGCTGCCTCCAAACCTCAAGTGTAGTGATCCAAAAGAGCTGTCTCACTAAGAGGAATTCAACGCAATTGATGGCACGTCATTCGGACATCCGGTCCTTAAGTTATAAGTATTTCCTCTCCAAGGGCCCGGTTGGTTTTGAGTTCGAACCAACCCGACCATACTCAAACTTCTCCAAAACCTCGAGTGTAATATACCGAAACGAACTTCTCGATCCAAGGATCCCTAAGAAACTTATGGTGTGTCGATCAGAGGTCTGTAGCCCATGATATGGGCGTTTGAACGAACCTAGTTCGAAAATAGGGGGTCTGGGCCCGGTCTAACCCGGCCTAATACCCCCTGGGTCGGCCCGAACCGGGTCGACCTGACCTGGGTCCGGTTCCAGCCCGATTGGGCATGGCCCGGCCTGGCTGCCGCGGCCCGGCCTGGCGGGGCACAGCCCAGCCCGCGACTGGCACGGCCTGGCCCGGCGGGGCGTGGCCCGGCCCAGCTGGGCGCGGCCCGGCACAGTGGCCTGCGGCCCAGCTCAGAAGCCGACCACGGCGCGGCGCTGGCCGAGCGGGGTGTAAGGGGTGCGCCCCTTGCTTCTGGAAATGGCGGACCCTATGGGGTCTTCCCTAAAAACCGATCGGGGGGTTACGACCTCCCCAATTTTCTGGAAAACGGTCGGCCTTTATGGCCAGCCGGTTGAGCTGCCGTGGGACCCTTCAGGGTCCCACCTCCTAGAGTCGTCGGCGGCCGGCACAGCCAGCCGCCACCTACTAGACCACCGCGGCTCTCATTCGACCGGCGCGGCATGACGGCGTCGCGCTCCTCTGCCGCAGCCTTCCTCGGCTTTTCCAGTGCGGCGCAACGACACCGTGCACCACCGCCACGGGCCGCTCCGGCCGTGGTCCCTTCGGCCTCCCCAGCACGGTGAGACGGCACCGTGCACCACCGCCGAAGTCCTCTCCGGACGCGGTTCTCTTCATCCCCACACGGTGCAATGGCACCGCGCCGCCTTCACCTCAAACGTCAACGATGATCAATAATAAAAAGGGGAGGAGGATCAACCATGTTTGTGCGGTCCGATCTCCTACCGTTATGATGATATCAAGCAGCCAAAGTAAACGAGAATTGTCAACGACAAAACAAATCACAATTTTAATTCATTAAAATTGAACTTAACCCCTACCTCGAAAGAAATTCACAGTTTCCTAGCGTCTCAGACAATGGCGTTGTTTCCATCATCGTCGATGTCTCCTCCCTTATCACCGAGGAAGAAGAGGATAAAGAAACCAGGGCCGCTGAATCAGTGTTCTTCGTTGGAGAGTTGGCGTTCTTCGTTGAAGACAAAGTTCTTCAAAAGAAACTAGAGCTCCCTCCTCCAATTCTCAACACAACAAGCCAAAATAAGGCTCCTCCTTGTTTTATTAAAACATGACATGCATTCAAAAATAAAAATTCAAATAATTAATTCAATTAATTGATGAGGTTCAATTAATTAAATTAATGTGTGTTGGCATGAATTAAATTGGATGAGTGGGGAGAGGAGGAGTTACCCAATTAAATACATGGGGTTTAGTGGGAGGTTTAAGGGGTTTAGGGAATGTGAATGTTTGGGGCTTGTGTGGGACCCACCTCACAATTATCCTCACATGGGTAGTTAAGAGTTTTTGGGTCCCATCCTAACTACCCCATGTAGGATATAACCACTTAAGATAAAGAATAAAAATTGTTCTACAATTTTTATATAATTCTTATTTAAACCACAAAATTAAACTCCTTCTCCCATGAAAACGCATCTACGATAAAATTCCTCTTAAGTAATTACAGGTGTTGTGATTCCATCGGTGCCCTCGGATTTCAATTATGATCACTGGTTCAAAAGATAGAAAAACTCCATCGTTCGTTCACTGAACGTACCCAAGCGAAACTTCGAAAATTGATTCTGGGTACACCGGGCCTCAGAATCAGGTTCTGTCAGAAACTGCGTACTCGTAAAATCCCAAATAATTTAAGAAAAAATTTTCCTTTAAATTTAAGGGTATTTACAGGTTCCCTCGGATTTCTAATCCGGGCAACTTTTTGAAAGATATTAAAGTTCAAAGTCCACCGCCTGAGCACTTTTAATTAAAAACTGAACTTTATTCAAAGATTTATTCTGGGCACACCTAGTCTCTGAATCAAACACTGTCTTAGCACCTAGTCTCATAATTTTCACAAATAATTTATAAAAAAATTAGGTAAAATCCAGGTCATTACATTCTCCTCACCTTAGGGATTTTCATCTATGAAAAGAAAAATCCTACACTCAAGGGAGGAAAAACTGGTCTCCCTGCTAGGTTCCCACGCCAGTGATCTCATCAAGGGTTCCTATGCTTCTTACAAGAACGCACTCAGAGGAACCAATTGAATCAACCACTCTCATTTCGAGCTTCTTCTAGGCTAATACCGTGTAATAATGACACAGGTCTCTTTATCTACGATAAGTGGGAAAGCACCAACCACTATGTTCCACCAGCTGTCATGGGGTCTAGCGGATCACCTACAAACTAACCTGATGTAGATACTGATGGAACTCTATAGTTCACATCCACCCTTGGATGAACTGTACAACATCCTCCACAAGCTTGACACATTCTAGATTGATGTTGAACAGGCGGGGGTATTTACAAAGAAAACAGTCCTGCCCAAGAGCGAATGTTGGATCTTACTAGGCCCTCTATCTAAAACCTCTAGCTACCACATATCTTGCTAAAATGGAAATACTTCCACACCTACTAGTGTCATACCAACCAATTATGGATGGAAATAAACCATTCCATACTATGGAAACATCACGGGGTCTAACTTTTCCACCATGGAAATGATCCCAAGTAAAAGAATTCAAGTAGAAAAACTCCACTGGTAGGGCCAATATATTCTCTAATTCTTCATCGTAAAACCTCACCCAAAATATTAAAAACCAGTCCATTCACCCAATGTACCAAAATAATGGGTTTTACGAACCCCCTTCTTAGTAATCCCTTTGGGAGGGTCCACCCTGTGATGCATGGGTTTCCCTTTCATCGACAAGGAAACCTCGTTTCATCATCACAGACACACCATACCCTTTGCCTAAAATAGTCAATATAATCATGAATGGTAGTAGTCTATACCAAGAATAATTTCTTAAGGCCTCGACACTATGACCAAGATATCCCAACTGTAACTCTCACCTCCACGATTTGGGTCACACTATCAGTGCTAGTGTGTGATTATCATGTCTCCTCTAATAGGAGTCTATAAGCATGAGTTGTAAGTCCACAGTTTGATAGAAACCTATAAGTATCAAAAAAACTCATGGTAGAATTAGAAGAACAAAAACATGTGTCCATTACTACAAAAAAAGACACAGGTCATACCTCAAATCTGTCCCAGCCTCTGGTTCATAAGCCATGACTGCATGCATCTGTCCTTACCCGTGGCCTCCATCTCCCAGATCATGGTGCGGACCACCTAGGGGTGGTGAGGTAAACACTGAAAACTATATGTCACCTCATACTGCTCACCTAGCTCCTCTACCTCACCAACCATATTGATGAACTCCATTCACCAAGAGTTTTCTATGTCAATCTGTCTCATCAGCTGCCTCTCTTATATAAGAATGTAAGGTTGGAAAATCGCTAGTGATATTCCCCTAGCTGTTATAAACATAAAAACACCTCTCCCATGGCTGATCTTCTCCTCGGCATTGTTCCTGCACCATGGACTCATGTGCCTGTGTTCGGGCATGGGTATGTCTCCTATGATGTGATCCTATCACCTATCGTCTGCTAGCTCCTATAGGCACCTATATCTCATGACCTCTTCTGTAGGTCACATCTATCTTCTCCTCATCCAGAAAACTCTCGACCACTAGGTCTTGCTCCGGCACCCTAGCACCCCAACATATGTCATAATGCTAAGGGATATCATCGACACACTAATCTCCCAGCGTAATCCCTACTCGAAGGTCTAGGACCTGAATTTTGGATCCTACACCATGTCCATAGAGTAGAGAGATAAGTTTTTTAATCTCACTAATTACTCTACTACCGTCATGCTTCTATGTTGTAGGTGTAATAGCTCCTGTATATGCAC
Organism: Viscum album; assembly: GCA_963277665.1. NCBI lineage: Eukaryota > Viridiplantae > Streptophyta > Magnoliopsida > Santalales > Viscaceae > Viscum > Viscum album. The sequence goes on from OY728135.1 coordinate 1,763,097,133, forward strand.
AGAGTGTAACGTCGCTGAAAAGAACTCCTCGCTAAATTTGTGCTCAAAGTATATCCAAGAGAGGGTCTCCTCCTCATGTGTATAGATCACTAAACTCCACAATAATGCCATTGAGCCTTAAATAAGGTTCGTGGCTAGGACTACCATCTGATCGAGAAGTGTCCTCACAAGGCGGAAGAAGCATGTGACTGCCTCCAGCCAATCCTCAGCTACTTGAGGATCTGTCTCCCCTCAGAACTTGATAGGTCACTTCCTATGGAAATCATGAAACACACTGACCCAGTGTGCATCCTATACTGGGAGAACTGGTAGAAACTACTGATCAAATGTTGGTCGCATCACCGGTAAACCACCCAGTGGGGCTATCTCTGGTACTAGTCCCTATATCGATGCCTCATCGCTAGGCATACCATCCTCATGGTAGCGCAATGGAATCCAAGATAGATATCTATGTGGTGGAATCCTAAAATAGATCAAGATGAACCATGTTCAATAACGTATATTTGGAGAGTTGACTCAAGAAGGAAATGGAAAACACAAACCCTTCATATATGATGCATGTACTATTCATTTCCCTACAACCAGTGTTTTCGTGTACTGAGTTGGGAAACAGTTGTCTAGAGTCTTGGTGTTTGGATACGTCGGCCTCTGCACCAGAACTAGAGTCCCTCTCTAAAAATAAAAACTCTAAACACTTAACATTGTTTACTCATTGACTCCTAGTCCCTATGTGGAACCAACCTCTTCTGATACTGCTCTGTCATGACTCATCCCAGAGGGGCCCATGCCGCGACTCCCCAAGACTGCCTCCAATAGGTCAGTGGCTGGTGACTAGAACCAAGTAGGCATATCACTAACATAGGAGGAATTTTCTTTATAACTATATGCCCACACACATCTCCAAGCCCATAAATACTAACAAATAAAAATCTATGGAAGTTATGCATGGATACCACTAAGTAAAAAATTACCAGAGTGAAACAAAAAAAGTAGAGTATAGGGTTGAAAACCAGACCAGTATACAAGCCCACCAAAATAAATACATAACACAAGTAAAAACATAATTCTATGTAGAATGTACATGGAAAACCTTACCTTAATGGTATGTGAAGGGAAGCTACCTGAAGTCATAGGAGTACGCCTCATCTTTCTGATCTCACTGAGCACCACCTAGTCCAAGTCCTCCCTGGACTCCGTCAAAGCGTCATTTTTCTGCACAAGACACAACACTTGTGGGCATCGCCCATGTAGGGGTGAGTAAAAAAATACTTAGTAAGACACCCCAAAACCAAAAAGTTATAGAATAAGGTAAAAACACAAAGAAATTCATAGTCTTCTCTACACAGGTATATTCCCATACATGTACCAATAATATAGAGATATAATCATTTCAGACACTAAGAATCATGAGGTCCCAACCTCATAGCCAATGCCAGGATTCTCTTAGAAATCCCAAATCAAAACCCATAAAACCTGGATGACACACTCCACGAGCTTATCCATCTCTGATGACACCCGTCCGAGTGATATACTCCCTCGGGAACAACTCTATAATTCTTAATTGTATGTATGAGTGGGCGTCCTCCATCAGGAACATCTTAAAAGGTCAATCTCCAGTGCCCCTCACCATAGGTTCAGTCATCATTGTCTTTCTCCTGACGCTGGACTAAGGAAACCCAAGTGAAGAGTCCTTCCCCTCACCATTGTGTGTAGTTGCGGGAGAACTGCTCCAAGCTAACATGTGAAACCTCAATTACTCTTTCAAGGAGTAGACCGCACCTCATTCTTTCAAGGGAAAACTACCTCCTATATAGGTAACATTAACATCAATTGGAGGGTCCCACTCCTCGTAAATTTTTCCTATATTTTATTGAGCTCCAACTCCAATAGAGACCTGTTCCCCACCGCTACTCGGAGACGGGGGAGTACGACTCTGTAAGTGAGGACTCGTGCCCTGGTTCCAATATGGGAGTGATACTCATGAAGGAATTGCACCTAAATATGACAAGAGAGTACTAATTTTTATATCGAGGACCTGCACCCTACCCAATAGGGGAGTACTACTCAGTGACTAGAGGACCCACACCCTCATATGAAAGGGGAGTACCGACTCTGTCAATTCGTTTGTTATGTAGGACCCACAACCTAGTACATTAGAGGAGTACCAAACCTAGACTATAGGACCCACTCCTTATCATGATAGAGAAGTATCGATCCCTATAATAGAGGACCCGCACCCTACCCAGAAGGGGAGTACCTACTCTATTGATAGCCAATTTTTGGGAAACCCACACCTTAGTCCATCCGGGGAGTAACACCCCCAGAGGAAACTATCCAGAGGTGACAAACCCATGCCCATGATATGGGGAGTCTTGTAACTACTTATGTAGAGAGGTAAGGAATACCCACACCCTAAATCATCAAGGGAGTACCATCATAGCTTCAATTAATATGTACCACCATGATTCCTCTCAAGGTCTTCTTGTACTGGGAAGACCCACACCTCAAACCATTAGGTCATCCATAAACATCCACAAAAAATAACTTAGACTATCTCAAAAGGATTGTTTCATCGCAAGGGTACCAATTCATTAGACGGGTCATGAAATGGACCCTCTATTTAAATGTTACGGGTGTTTTAGTGAAAAGGGCTAGTTGGGTTTTGGCCCAATCCTACCTGACCCGGCCCGAGGTCTGCCGACCCGACCCAAGTCTGAACCGACCCGACCCACTGAGTCTTATGGAACCACTGGTCCCAGCTTGGCGGCTACATCCTGAACCTCTCTAGAGGGGCGATTTGATCTTCCCTGGATGTGGCGGCGTCCTCTCCGCACCATGCGTCCAGCTCAACCTGCCGCTAATCCTGCACACCTATGGATTCAGCCGTGAGTATAGTTCACCCTACTGCAGCATGAATCCACGGCCTTCTCCTGCATGGGTAGCTATGTAGATACAGATTTCGTCTTCATTTCATGATGATGTATTATTCCACAGGCCACTAGACTCACTCTGGTGGTATGATTTTCGATCCAGAATAGGTTCTACGATCCTCATGTTGTGTTATTCATCGCAAGGGGTTCTAATTCATGTTTCAAACCCATCCCTCTAGAAGACTATTGAATTTATGTATCTCCTACGTCACTTCAATCCATCTATCTCCATCACTATCAAACCTCTTTTAGGTCTTCATGAGGTCGGATCTCTGATTTGGGATCATTGCATTGCAATATGGATATGCAACGACACATTGTTAATAACCCCTCAAAGAACATGAAGAACATGTGGGTCAAAGGGGAGAAGAAAATTATATGTAAAAAAACATGGAATGAACCTTCGTTGTTGTTTGTTATGGAATTTATCTTCTCCCATTATAAGGATTTAGCATAACAAACCAAAACAAAATATCAATTCCCCAAAAATCATCCCACAGTCAAAACCCTCCCACAAGAACGATCGAGTCGCGAGTCAACCTATTCATGTGTTGATCCATGTTCATCATTTAGAAATCAAGAATGGGGAAAACAAAATCAAACCCAAACACCCAACCTAGATCTGGTTCAATCTTTGGTGAAGAGTGAAACTGCGTCATTTTCGTCATCGATCCGTTGAAGAACGATCTCAATCCGTGCTCTGATTTCCAAAACTGATTCACCTACATTCACCGTCAAGAGAGAGCCTATCCTCTTTGACTCAAGGGAACTCTTGGGTTATGGTTATAACCCTGGATCTATAATGAATATTTGTTTAAAATAAAATCTTGGTTATGTCAAAAATATTTTTATTTAAAATATTTTAATAACGTCTATGTACAAAATCTATCATTTTTGTCTGGCCCATGTCGGACAATGTTAGGCCCCACCTAAGGTAAATTAGTTGTTTTGAATGTAACAGTTCCCTCTTATTTCTGAATCGGGCATCCGTTTGAAAGATATTAAAGTTCAATGTTTGTCACCCGAGCACTTTTAATTAAAAACTAAACTTTATTCAATTATTTATTCCGGGCACACCGGGCCTCAGAATCGCACACCGTCTAAGTTTCTAGTCTCTAAATTTTCCCAAATAATTTATGAAAATCAATTCAGGTAAAATACAGTTCATTACGACCATATTCATCAGTAGTTTCCCATTCGTATGGGGAGTTACCTTTATTGAAGAGTTTAAACATCTAAGCATCAATCCTTCTTGACACCTTGGAATAAGACCTTGTGGAGATAGTATTTGGTAAGTTCGAGTAGTCCTTCCTAGGCCTCTCTTTGGGGGAGTAGAGATGAATCCCTAACTTTCAATCGTCTTTGTCTTCCCATGTGTGATAATATCATTGAATGAGGCTTTAATATAACTCAGATCTTGAGGGGGGGTTCTGTCAGCCACTTTGTCATCATCATTAACATTCTCCCACCTATCAAAAACTTTAGAAGAGATATGAAGCTTCTGAATCTCCTCAAGAAAATTAATTTTTTGTATGTCAGTTCCATGCTCCCCATCTCTTGGGTCTTGAACTAACATATCCAAACCTTTTGTCTGCACAAATCCACAACTCATAAATTGGGGTTGTATGTTAGTGTCTTCAAATACCAAACCTTGAGGATCTGCACTAGTGGATAGAACATCATAGGCCGACTCATTCACCACGACTTCGTTGGTTGAATCCAATTGGACCTACCTCTTCTTATTCCCAACATCTACATCCTAAACCAGACCAGCATCCTCCCTGTCATTGTCTCTTGTCTAAGTAAACCCTTTCCCTCAGGTTTCATCACAAATAGGTTGACCATAAAATTATTTATTATTAACTTTAGTAGATTTAGGTTGATTAAAATAGTTTCTCTACATATGTAGATTATCATCCACTATTTCACTAGCATGTGCATCCCCTATCACCTGGAGGATATTAACTTGTATGAGGATCATCTTATCCTCTAGGAATTTCATTAAAAGCCTCCATAGTCCCCTAATTAATAAATTCTCCTGAACATATCACCACCTTCATGTCCCATTTCAACCTATAAAAAATCCCATTGACCTTTAAATCATGAGGTAACACCTATGTTTGTTTTATTATCACTGCAGCACCTGAAATCACAGGACCAATGTACTTTCTAGAAATTAGAATAGATCCCTCATGGACCTCAGTTGACACATTACAGTCCACATATGATAGATTTCCATGATCAATATAAGTATCACCTGGGGACTGATTCACCTAATCACCCAAACCATATCCCTATAGCATCAACCTCTTACATCTACAGGCCACAAGATTATGCCCCAATTTCTTGCACAATGAACAGAATTCACACCATGATTCAAAAATGACCAACTATTTATATCAAAACTCCTCACCCACATCAATACAAAAGGATTCAACAGTCACCTTAGAAACATCAAATTCAACACAAATCCTCAGTGAAATTGGGTGGAATTCCACCCTAGTACTACTATCCGAGCAGAGATAACTCCCTACCATGTTTCCAAGAATATGAATGATTGAAGGATTTTGAAAGGGGATTGGAAGTTCCAAAAATATTACCCAAACCATGATTGTTGGTGAATCTCTCTTCGTATGAAAATTGTATGGCCACTTGAAGAGAATAAAATGGGATCCATATAAGGTACAAGGTGAACTCGACCAGGAAAGGATCACATCTTATTGAGATGAAAACCAAATCATTATATATTTGGAGTCAAGAATCCCTACTATCGCTCACTCTTGTAGACCCTGTGATACAAAAATCAAGTGATTGAAGGAGTCCACTGATGGTCGGTGATGTTTGAATCATGCAATCAGGGTAAAATGTAGTATACCAGAGGCATCAGTGAATTCCAAATATGAGATCAATAATTATAGGGATCCTATGAACCAATCAGGGACTTTCGTACTGAGGGAGATCTGAGGGAAATATGGGATGAAATCAGGGGTCAATAAAGGGTAAAAATATGGTGGTTGATCCCCAAATAAAGATGGTGGAGGACCCTCCCTGCCAAGGTGGGAGGGGCCAGTGTGGAAACCATCACCACCAAGGGCATGGTACCTGGAGGAATCGACTGATATTTGATGATAAATCACATTGATTCAGGAAATTAAATCAATTATTAGATATATAAGGAATGATTTGGACATGTAGATATGGGTGGGTCATGGTTATAGATAGCCCCTTAATGCATAGATATGTCTCATGATACAAACCAGTTGGCCAAATCAGATGGGTTTTCACCTAGTAGTTTTAAGCTGTCTTGAGAATAGATCTTGATGGTAGAGGTATCATGTTCATGAGACCTGAAATCCAATAATTATGTGTTTCCTTCAATGATAATTCATTTTTTATTATTATCCATGATGTTTTTACAATGATATTATCTCTATATGTTTTTTATTCTCAGATTTTTTATTAAATTGCATGTTGTTTAGTTATTTACCTTTCCATATTGATTATGTCTTATCTATTCATGAATTCAAGGTATTTAAATAGAATACATGGTCAGTTATTTACCATGACATATTGATTATGCTTCATTTATTCATGATATATTCTATTACAGCTAACCCTTACTAAGAATTTGATCTCACCCTTAATTTGTTTCCTTTCCCCAAGATATGAAGAAGATACCTTTAAATGAGTTTTCAAGGATGAAGTTCATTTTTTTATATAGTGTGATTTATTTTCTATTCCCAATATAAAATGGGTATCATATATGTATTTGTTTCTCCAAAACTGCTAAACATAATGGTCCTCTGTGATTTGATTCTTTTTATTTATGCCAATATAATAAAGTAAGGAATTGACTCCTAATTATTAGGGCTGAGGTTGTTACAATTGGTATCAGTGGAGGTTTCATAGAAACATTAGAAAATATATTAAGAAAAACATTGATTGGGGAACATATCAATTTTATATAATTTTAGGATAATTATAGAAGAAAATCTAAGGTTTTGGTAAGGAATATATTTTGTGGTTTTTCATCAGAATACATTCATTTCTAGATACTATAAGTAGACATGGTTCTGGAATAAAGGAACCTAGGCATAATAACTCTAAAAAGGGTTTATTAGTATAGACTCGATCATCACCCGATTCATGACAATGTACCATACTAAACACCTAGTTTGAAACTCCTAGGGGATATGCTTAGTATAATTTACATTTTATTTACAAACCATTAAGAAGGATTTTAAAATAAAGATATCCCCAAAGAAACAAAGTTTATGATTCTGAGATTAAAAATTCATAAATTTTAATCTATGCTAAGTGTTACACCACATTTGGATTTATACATTATGATTTAAAATTAATTATTTTATGAGGTAATCCAATATATTCCATTGTTTATAAATGGTTCCTGGAAGGAAGAAGGATATCAATACCAGTTTCCAATGTAGAGATTTCCCTACTGAGGAAGCCAATATAGCTGGTATTAGAACTGAGAAAATTATGATTATATTAGGGAATATTAATCATATTATGAAACATAACCTTACTTGTATGGAGAAACATATTACACAACATTATTATTCTATGTTGGATAAATCAATGTGATATAATCTCTCATAATTTTGTGGGACTACTAATCAAATGGTATTTGAGAAATGGATTAAGTCCCTAGAGAAGATATTTATGGCCTTAGGATGCTATGAAAGGGAAAAGGTTACACTTCCAATGTATTGCATCAAAGGTGATTCTGATCAATTGTGTTTATTGATATATAATACTAGGGAGGAAGAGGAAATATAACTCATATAATGGAAATATTTTAAGGAAATGTTCTTTGAAAAATATTTCCCTCGTGACAAACAATTTGAGATGAAGATAATGTTCCTTAGGTTAAATAAAAATAAATAATAAAGTGTTGAGGAGAATGAATCTACATTTACAGAGTTATCTATGTATTCTATGGATTACATATGCATTAAGGAGTAAAAGATTGACCATTTATTTTAAGGTATTAATCCAAGTCTATGGAGGGCGTTGGTCTCTAAAAAAATTAATCATGTGATGAAATAGTATTATGTTCCATAAAAATAGATAATGAATTATCTAGATCTTACATATTAGATGGAAATAAAGATAAGAATATGTCATCAAAACACCATGAAAAAGGTAATGTATTGAATAAGAATAAGTGAACATGGTGATTTCCACCTTGTGTAAACTATGGAATGAATCATCCTGGGAAATGCTTGAAGGTATTGGGGGTTTATTATAAGTGTATAGAAATTTTTCACTATTCTAAAGAATAAAAAGGGAATAAATAAAACACTATTATTCAATATTTAAATTATAATAATATAAGGAACTGTGCAAATGAATTCCCTAAGTGTCAAGGGAATACACCCTAGAAGAGGCCAAGGGGACATGGTCAAGCTTATGTGATCACTACAGTTGAGGTGGAAGTACACAATGATGAGTTGGAATTTACTTTAATAATATATTCAAATTTATCTAATGATTTCTTTGATTCTATATCCTTTTACTCTTTTATATCTATCCAATTTTATAAAAAGATTAATCATTTCCCATTTAACTTAATAAGGGAGTTGTAAGTTAAAACTTTTAGGGGAAGTCTCACTTCAATGAATATCTATTAGGAAATACCCATTATGACATATAAACATGATTTATTTGCTGAAATTATTATCATACCTATGGTTTAATTTTATATAATCCTTGGTATGGAATATCATTCAAAATATGATGTAAAAATTTCTGTAATAATAAAATTATGATTTGTGATGAAGACATAGAATTTTTTATCTTAAGAGTATATATTTCATCATCTGATTCATATCTAAATCCACCCTCCGTAGCTCTACTGAATGAGATTCTTAAAGAAGAATAGAAAAAAATATTGAAGTGATAAGGTAATATTCAAATTGAGGATGTACCTATTGTACATAAATACATTTATGTATTTCCTAAGGAATTACTTGGACAGACCCTAGTGCATGAAGTTGATTTTTCTTTTGATTTAATCCCTGATGCAAGACCAATATCAAAGACTCTCTATAGAATGGAAACTATAAAATTATTGGGGTTGAATAAACTACTAGAGGTATTGGGTGATAATGGATTTATTTTCACTAGTGTTTCACCATGGGGATACCCTATTCTCTTTGTTAAGAAGAAACAAGTACCCATGAGTCTATTCATTTATTATAAGTAAATCAATGCTATTACGATAACGAACAAGTATTATTTTCCTCACATTGATAAGTTATTTGATCAACTTCACAAAACCTGATATTTTTCAATGATTTACCTTCATTCTGGGTAATATAAATTGTGAGTAATGAATAAAGGCATTTGGAAGACAGCTTTTAGAATGTTGTATAGACATTATGATTTTACAGTAATTCCATTTTTATTGACCAATTCTCCCTCTTTTTTTATGGATTTAATGAACATATTATTAAAAGAATATCTTGATGATTTATATTTTATACTCACTCATGATATTTTGGTGTATTCTAAAAGCTATTAGGACCATAAGAATCACTTATGGATTATTCTTGATTCTATTAGAAGGAAAGAGTTGTATGGAAAATTTAGTAAGTGTGATTTCTAGCTTTAAGGGGTTTCTTTTCTTGGACATATTATCTCCTAGGATGGAATCTCATTTTATCCTATGAATATTATGGTAGTCAAAGAATGGAATATACCAATAAACATAACTAAGGCATATATTTTCATTTGTATGGTGGGTTACTATCAACAATTAGTTTAGAATTTTTTCCTAATTGGATAATGTGTTAACCAAGATTATACGTAAATGGGTTAAGTTTGTTTGGAGAATGGAATGTGAAGAATGTTTTGATGAACTAAATAAGTGATTCAATGCTCTAATTTTGACTCTTCCATCTAGAAATGATGGTTTTGTAATATATAGTGATGTTTCAAAGAAGGTGATTGGTTGTGTCCTAATGAAAATTGATAAACTTACTTCATATGCATAAAGGAAATTGAAAACTCGTGAATAGAACTATTCAACCCGTGATCTTAATTTGGAAGTTGTAATAATTTATTTAAAGATGTAGATACATTATCTATATGGTGAAAGATGTGAGATATACATGGATCATAAAAGTCTAAAATAAATCTTTTCACAAAAAGTACTCAATAAGAGGTAAAGGCGATGGCTAAAGATACTCAAGGATTATGATTTCTCAATAGATTACCACCTAGGGAAATAAAATAAGGTAGCATATGCATTGACTAGGAAAAATCATAGAGTTATGACCCAAATAATAATTAAAAGAGATCCTTTATTAATGGATATAGTAAATATTGATATGATAATTATTATGGAAGGGTAGACATTTCTCATTTTTTAAATGATCACAAAACCATATTTATTATAAATGATAAAAATCGCTCAATCTGATGATCAGAATGTTTAGAAGAAAATTAAATCTACCAATGATGGGAAATTATTAGACTTCACTTGTGAATATGGTGTTATTAAATTTGGAAATAGATTATGTGTCTCATCTATACCTGATCTAAAAATGGAATTATTGGATGACACACATAGCTCAAAATTCTCTATACACCTTGGAAGCACAAATATGTATAGATATTTGAGGAAATAATTTTTGTAGAATAACATAAAGTGGGAAATCACAGATTATGTTTAGAGATGTTTGGTTTTTCAACAAGTGAAAGCTAAGAGATATCATCCTAGAGGATACATGTAACCTCTTTCTACTCTTGTATGGAAATTATATGACATTAATATCGAATTTGTTACAGGACTACCAAATATTCTAAAAAAGAAAATGCAATATGGGTTATTATTTATTGACTAACTAAATCAGAACATTTCCTCACTATAAGATAAGATTTATCACATAATCACCTTACAATATTCTATATTAATGAAGTTTTGAGAATTCATTTCACACCTATTTAAAATTTTTTTGATCAAGATCCCTATTTTACATAAAAATTATAGAAGAGTATTCAAAAGGATCTTGATACTAAGATTCATGTGAGCATTGTCTACCATCCTAAAACTGATGGATAGTATGAAAGGACTATACAAACAATATAATACATATTTAGGTCATGCTAACTTGACTTTAAAGTTATGTGGGATTATTGTTTACCTTTGGTAGAGTTTTCCTATAATAATAGTTTCCATTAAATTATTCAAATAGTGTCATATGAAGCATTATATGGAAAGAGATGTCATACTATAACATGTTTAGATGAAGTTAGTGAAATGAAACTCATAGGATATAAACTTGTTGAAGAGAAAAAAACAAAGCTAAAGGCTATTAAGACTCACATTAAATCAACTCAAAGTAGGTAAAAGAGTTGTGAAGACAATTAAAGGAATGATTTTTAATTCTAAGTGGGAGGTCATGTTTTCTTAAAAGTGTATCCATGGAATAGTATTATAAGGATTGGTAAAAAAGGAAAATTTATCCCTAGGTACATCAATCCCTTTTAAATCCTTGAAATAATTTGATTTTCTGCTTATTGTTTGTCAATGCCATCAAATATCTCAAAAGTACATGATTTTCTCTATATATAATTGTTATGGAAGTACCTGCCAGACCCAATGTAAGTTTTCACCTATGATGAAATATAATTGGAACCTATTATATCTTTCTATGAATAAATCATACAAATTTTTAACACTATAGATCAATTATTGAGTAATTTTATGACTATACTAGTAAAGGTACTTTAGAGAAATCAAAAAATGGAGGAAGCAACGTGGGAACCATAGGATGTTATGGAAAAGAATTTCCATAATTTTTTTAGAACTTAATATCCATTAAATTTCAAGGAAATTTTTTTTATGAGGATATCTTGTAACACCCTAATAATTTACAATATATTTCCTTTAGAATAAATTTAATTATGTCGATATCTTGTGATTCACACAACACTAGGTTTAAAAGAAACATGATACTCTCTTAAAATATTACCTAAACCTGACCATTATAACCAAGACATTAAATTATATATATGAATATAACTAAATAAATTGTGTAAAATACACATTATATGTATATACATTTCTTATCTATTTTTATAAATAAGAAAAATAATCATTTTGAAGAAAAATAAATGTTTTCTGAAAAATTATATTTTTTTCTAAAAGACAATTTAGTCACGCTTTGAACACAATATTTAAAATTAATTTTACCACTTTTAGAGTGTTTATTTAATTAAATAAAATTAATTTTTTAAATCATAATATCAAAATTATGTTAGGATTAATTTTTTTTTTATTTTTTTGAATAGTTTTTTTTATGATTGGTGAATTTTAACTGAAATCTATCTTTTAATTTAAATAATTTATAATGTTAAATTATATTTTGAATTTGTTTTAACATAAACTTAGTTAAATTTTTTATCAATTAATCTAATTTATGTCTTTGGAATCATTTTCATATTTAATGTTTATATAAAAACTTTTTAAACTTTTTGGACATTTTCTCTTTAAAAACCCACTTTCTTATCACATCTACGGGATTAATTTAAAATTAATTTTTTTATATTATATGAATGGAATTTATAAAAATGTATTAAATATTTTTAATCTTCATAATTTATATTATATAATAAATACCACTTTATTTTTGACCAAAATTAATAGTGAAACCAATAAAAAATTATTTACCACGGTTAAGGTGAAAATAGATTTACTATGGGTTAAACTAGAATGAGAAGGATTAAAATAACATAAAAAGTTGTATAAAATCTATTTAATGGCCATATTTAGACATTATACATTATATTATCTTTAATTGTCCATTATTGAATCCTTGTGACATGAAAAAAATGTGTTTTTAATTCATTCTTTTCAAAAATTACAAGTATGCCTCTCACCTCACTTATAAACGGCCACCCCTATCCTCTCTTCTTCAGACCTTCACACACTATTACTTTGGAAAATACCTGACCAAATAAATTTATAAATTCCCTACTATCATCCTAGAATCCTCATTTTCTGAATAAATCCAACCTATGAAGGATTTGGTGCAAACCTAAAGAGGATACCCGAAGAAGATGTAACGTTCTTCAACGAGCATTTTTATTTTATTTCCTCCCACACCTCCTTAAATTATTATTAAAACATGATTATATATATAAATAAAATATATTCCATATAATTTTATGTTTTTTGTTAATTTAATGACCTATAACCACCCCCACTTCCATTAAATGGGTTACTAAATCATTATTCATGTGTACGGTAGACTACCGCCTCATGAACCGATTTCATTCGCTTTTCCATTACCACCTCTCACGGTTGGTTATAATAATGGATATAAAGTATATATATAATTTTTATAAAATTATTATACCTATTTAATAATTATATCATATATATCCTTTTATTTTCAATTCCTTATGAGATACAATAACATCACTTGTGTGTGCGACATACTACCGCCTCACAAAGTGATGTGATTCATCTTTCACTAACGTTGTACATGGAAGGTGATAAGGATAAAGTTAATGATTATATTTAATATAAATAAAATATTTATTATATTTTTTAAATATTTATGTTTCTTAAAATATAATATATATCATTTCCTTTCTTACCTTTTCACTCAATGAAATATGATAATGTTGTTCGTGTACGTGTGGACTACCACCTTCACGAAATAATGTGACTCTCTTTTCATCACCACACCACATGGATGATATATATAAGTATATTTAAAGAAATAATATGGTAAATATGATATTATGATCATTTTTTAATGATAATATATATCTTTCCTTCTTTTCATAATGATCATTAAAAAATGGAAACGTTACTCATGCATACGTACAGCCGACCATCTTCATGATCATAACATACTTCATTTATCAAAACCATCTTTCATGATTGGTATTAAAAGTATAATTGATGCATAAATATTATAATTATTTAATTTTTATTATGGATATTATTGAACTATATAATATGTACATGAACCAGAACTTTTGTAACAAATCATGAATGAGAAAATAAGGCAATTAACACCTGAATAAATGAAAATAATGAAATATTATTAATTAACGGGTGATAATTTGTTAAAAAATAATAATATATGATATTATAAATAGTAATATTATTCTATTATAATTTAATAACATGTTTAAAAATATTATAAAATATTTTAAATACCGTTCAACCAAAAGTAAGTTTAAGTTAAGGGATTTCATCTCAAATTAAAATCCATTGAGACTTGTTTGTTATTATGCGCCAATTCAATTTTATGTGTTATATATACTACCCCTTTGACTTGTAAGATCATGATTAATTCCAAATTAATTTTTTTTAAGTTTAATTTTAATCATTTCATTCAATGGGATTTGACTTGAAAATTAACAAGTGGTAAAAGTTATTTTATAATCTCACTTTATTTTGTTATTGTTAGCTTTCTCTTGAAACAATTACTTTCTTATAATAATATTTCATTAGAAATTAAATTTCAATTAAATTTATACATTCTTTAATGATGGATATTATTATTACCTAAACTATATAGCATTTTTACATATGGTGTTTACTTTGAAAGTTATTTCATTAACTGGGGAAATATTGATAAATCCTTATCCTTTACTAATTAAAGATATTTTATGATACTGAACATTATTCCATGAAATTAAATAAATTATTCGATATATATAGAATTATTTTTACATGAAGAAATGGGTGGTGATCAGTTATATATAGCCCCTTGATGCATTTATAGGTATTATAAGACAACCCAATTGGCCAAATCAGATGAGTTTTCACCCAGTAGTTTTAAACTATCTTGAGGATAGATCATAATAGTAGAGGTATCATATTCCTCGAACATGATGTCAAATAATTAATAATTTTAATCATTTATACTTAAGTTATTATTATAATACATAATATTTTCATAATGATATTATCTCTTGATGAATTTCATTCTTAGATTTTTTTACTAAATGGATTGTGTGTTCAGTTATTTACCTTCTCGTATTGATTATGCCTTATCTATTTATGTATAAAGGTTATTTAAATAGTATATGTGTTCATTTATTTACCATTACATATCAATTATTGTTCATTTTTTTCATGATATCTTTCATTGTACATAACCCTTACTAATCATTTGAACTCGTCCTTATTTTGTTTCCTTTTCCTAGTATACAGAGAAGGGATCTTTGAATGAGTTTTCAAGGATGCAGTTCATTTTTTATGTATTATGATTTATTTTATATTCCCAATGTAAAATGTGTATCATGTATGTATCTACTTCTCCAAAAGTTATAAATTGCTTAGTCCTTCGAGATATGATTCTTTTCATCTATACCAATGTAATAAAGTAAGGCACTGACTCTGGGTAACTAGTGTTTGGGTTGTTGCATGATAGCCCTATGATGTAAAACTATCACATTAAACACACTTGTGGAGTGATATTGGATTCCAATATATATATGGAAATATTGTCTTCAAATTTTTTGTGGTTTTATTCTTTAATATGTCAAAATCTGCATTCTTTGTTAAGAACATCCTCAAAAAATTAAAATATTTTCTATAAAACTTTTCCCATTCACCTTTTTCCATTTCAACCATTTTAAAACCTTTTAACAAAACTTAAAAATCCATTTGGATGAGGTAATATTCCAACCATATCCTCCAGAATCCACAATCCCTTCAATCAAATATTTAAAACTAAACCTTTATATCATCAAACTCCATCACCTTTAAATAAAATAAAACCCATTGAATTAAAAAAACATCTAGGAAAGATGAGAATATTACCTAAGATATTTTCATAAAAACTACTAAGACTCTAAAAAAACCCCCTTCTACTTTGATAACATTTTTTTATAGTTCTAAATAAATTCCATTCAAAAAAGTTCCATCCAATATATTATCACAATGGCATAAACCAATCATTAGAAGTGGATCCTTGCAAAATCGATGTATTGGAATTATGAATAAAAATATTTCACCCTAATCACAAATTTGAGTTTCACTTAATCAAACCTATTTATTTTAACTCGCAACGAATTTTATTAGTAATATATATTAAATAAAATTATGAAAGTAACACAATAAAGGTTTTATGTGGTCTGGAAATTTTTCCTGCATCTATTAGAGAAGAATCACAATTCATTATGTTGGGAGTATAAAGTTACAATCACTTTGATAAATTATTCAGAAAAATCAATAAATCATATGAGTGATCAAAGACACAATAATGTGGTCCCTCCCCTAGATATAGAGGGTATCATCTAGTTAAAAGGTTGTATTAAATTCCAACATTTATAATCATTCCTTCTTTGCACAGTGAAACTACTAAATCCCTTTATATTTCCTAGATTTGAGTGTTTATCATTGGTAAGTCAATAGTATTCACAAAGCTTCAATAATTTTCCTCAAAGTCCATTCTAAGAATAATATAAACCCTTAGTTCCTCCTTCCAATGAAATCAACACCTGATGATCTTCTAATGGATATAAACAATATAATAAGAAACTATCATAAGTTCAGGAACTTGAAATAACCTTACTAGTATCCCACCAAATCATGTTGTCACTAATATGACAGGAACAAATAGTTTCATAAAGTTACTCCTTCTATTAAACTTACTATATCATGATAAGATTCTTCACAATCGAAATGGTGGCATGTAAATTTGTAACTTTTATTCCTTTTAATCTTTTTAACATAAAAGTGTTTCTTGAGCATACTTAAATTGTTGTTTCTCGGTTTTTTATATATTTTTTGATAATTTTATTGTTTCTAAAACCTATAAATTATAAATCAATTTATTTAATAAGGTAATGAAATGGTTGTTTTCTAGTGATAAATTTTTGGGGTTGAGTAAACACGTTTGGGTTTATAGAAGGATTGTATGCCTTAGAAATATGGCCTTAGATCCCCTATTCCTTTTTTGTGTTAAAAATGGTTTTGTTTCCAAATATGTGTAATCTAGGACAATAGAGACTTTTTGTGATTGATGTGTGGGGTTTGGTATGGCTGGGTTATATTGTACAAGTTAAGAGTGGGTATTTTTTATTTCTTTACACTAAAATGAGATTGATGATGGGATAGATGGTATAGGTTGAGATCTGGTCTTTCTTGTTTGTCAAGTTGTTGTGAAGGGATGTTGATGGTTTGTTTTGTTCGGGTTGAAATTTGGGCTTACCCATATTTCTAGATGGTTGGTTTGATGGATAGTTTAAAAATGGTCATTTTTTATACTTTCCAACTTACTTCTATAGATGGGTTTATGCACTATCATTGTATCTCCTTATGGTATGTTAGGTTGAGTCCTAGAGTATCCGAATTATTAAATGGAATGAATTAGTAATAAACTAATGGGATGAGTGTTATTGATTACGGAAATGATATATATTAAATAATAGTAACCATGGGATGATTAAAAGTTATGATTCGAGGAGAAAGGGATGGAAATATGGAAATTGAAATGGGAATTATAAAGTAGGTTAGCTTTCAATGAAAATTAATTAGTTAAAAAATAATTATGATGGGTATTAATGAGTGAATAGTAATTTTTTAAATTATTAAGTACAAATGGTAAATTATTCTGAATATTTATGCTTGGGTGCATGTATAAGATCTTGTTCCTAGGGGATTAGCGGTGGCAGCCAGGTGTCATAAGAGACAATAACTGTATATTGATTCTAAGGATGGTTAGTTTCTATTAGAATGGGTGTGCATGATATTATTATTATATTTTATATTTTCATGCACTTCACCACCTTAGTCACTAGGGTAACCAAAACCCAAAATTTTTGGGTGTGTTTTCCCTAATATTCAGGTTAGTGAGGAAATATATGGTTGTATTATCCCTCTTACCTACTCTTCCTTTAGCATTATTGGATGTGTTGGTGTATCAGGTTTGTGATGGGTTAAGGTATAGGGTATGAGAAAACCTAGGAACTTATGGATATTGGTTTTACTATACATTATTATTCAGGACTAATTGGTTTAAGGTTATAGAATATACTTCTATCCAGTCATGATGGATACATTTTCTCATGGGTGTACATACATAGACAGTAGTGGATTGAGGTATAATGCATGATACACATACTATAACGGATTCTAGGATCACTTCTTGGATAGAATGAGGTTGTAATGGGTTTCAAGGGATATAGGATTGGACATTATATATATGCATGGTGTTCAAGATTACTTATGGAAGGGATTGTATCATAGTTGGTTTGGAATTGGGGAGTGACAGTATTAAAACCTTGGGGAAGTGGAAGTGAGGTGTAGCGATCCGGACTCCATTAACCCAGAGACAATTCTTACTTTATAACCTTGTTACAAGATACAAGGGATCACACCACAATGGATTTATCAGTTTAGAAATTCTGGAAAACTATATACATACATTACTTTTATATTACATTGGAAGATAAAAAACATAACATGATAAACTTTCTTGAATTATTAGAAATCATTCAAATATTCCTTCTTTGTATCCTAGGGAAAGGAAAAAAATAAAGGGTGAGCTATGATGCTCAATAGGGGAAATCATAAAACAAAATTTATCATGAACTCATAAGAAATAAACAATATATTAGAGTAAATAATCAATAAAAATTCCATTTAATAGATAACATGAGATTTAAAATATATCCATATAAAATAATAAAATAACATGGATAATAATAAAATAAATTTTAACAAAGGAAATGCATCATATCATATTTCATGATCTTAACATCTAATCCTCATTCCAAGACATCATAAACCTTACCATTAAGGCCTTTTGCTAAGACATTTTAATAAATTGGTAGGTATATACTTAATTCCCAACTAATTCAATCAATTGTTTTTCTCATTCAACCTTTTATTGAATCATGGGGCAATTTATAACTAATTCCCATCCATTAATTATATATTACCAATTCATTCATCATATATTGAATCAAAAATATAAAATATAATCAACATGATTTATCAATAAATAAATATCCATATTGAACCCATAATATGAAACATCAATATATCCCCAGTAAATGAAATAAATTTTTAATAAGACTTCTTCATCTAACATCATATATTGAAATGATATATTGTTTAAATAATATCAAATTAGTAGAAATGATACTAAATACATCCCTGATACTAAAAATATGGGCATGAAGGAGAAAAATAATTTTGAATGAATAATAGAGACTGATAGAAAACATGATCACAAGCAAGTGAATGATCAAAAAATAAGGTATAATACATAAATTATTAAAAGATGATAAAATTCCATAAATTCATCGAAAATAAAGGTTTCAATTAAATTAAATTGTTTTTTGAATTTGGGAGGGAAAAGGAAGTAAAACTTTAAAAATAACTTCCTTAAATATTTTTTAACTTTTTTGTAAAAATAATGTTATAAATAATTTAAAAACTATTTTAATGAGGTTTAAAAAAATTATTTTAAAATATTTTTCAAAAAATAATATAATATTTAAAATATACTATACTTATCAAATAAATTTACAGTATAAAAAATTATATTTAAGAAATATGAAATATCTTTTCAATCCATTAAGAAAATTAAAACCTTTTCTTTTAATATGAAAACTAAAAGACCCAAAAATAATGGATAAAGGATTTTCATAGAAAAACATGGAAACATATAGAGTAATTTTAATATCTAATAATGATCTTGGATGTTGTAAAATCTATTTACATCATATAATTTAAAAGGGCCATTCCTTTCACAATTCTGGAAAAATTCAAAAAAAAATCTTGTTCAAAAAATATTTTAAAGATTTCTTTTAAAACCTTTTAAATTAATTAAAAGGTATTATAAAATGAAATTTAACAATAATTTAAAAATATATAAAAAAATTCATATAACAATTTGAATACTAAGGATATATAGGATAAATATTCCCAACCAAAAAAAATATAAATATTGTTGGATTTTATTAAAAACATTCTTTCTATCTTTTTTAGTACCAAAGTGAGGAAATGTTGGAAGAAAGAATGGAAAACTAAAAAAAATATATGGGTTTTAAAAAATAAATGTCATATGATTTTTTTAATGTAATTTTAAATTGGAATAATCTGAATAAAAGTGATATTGTAAAATAAACTCTTATGACTTTAATAACTTTTGAATAAAAATCCATTAAAATATAAAAATTGAATTGAAATTTTAAATAAAATGAATAAATATTAATTCATGATATAGTATTTCAATATAAAAATATATAAACCATATAAAAGTAATTAGGTTAATAATATAAAATATTTATCAATATAGTGGAATTTATATAAAAAATCCCTAAATTGGATTCCTGTTTGGGAAGATGCATTATATATTCCTAAATAATGAATTTAAATTTATTAAATATTTTATTAAGAACGTTTTTCATATATATTTTATTCTTTAAGGTCCTTTTATATCATTTTACATCCATTAATTGTATATCTCTTTCTTAAATTGACCACTTAAGGTTGTTCAGTCAATTTCTCTAAAATTACATCACCTTATTAGTTGTGGTTAAATGTGTTATGAAATTTTTCCATTATATCCAAAATTATTTCATTAATGTAATTTTTATAATTTTATATAATTTTATAACCAACCATATAAGGAGGTAATAGAGAAATGAAATATTTCATTCATGGAGGTGGTAGTCCACACATACACATGATGATGTTTTTATTTT
This sequence comes from Viscum album, assembly GCA_963277665.1. Lineage (NCBI taxonomy): Eukaryota > Viridiplantae > Streptophyta > Magnoliopsida > Santalales > Viscaceae > Viscum > Viscum album. The sequence goes on from OY728135.1 coordinate 1,763,117,778, forward strand.
TCTAATGGATGGAATGGTAAGAAGGTATATGATATATTATATTTAAAAAAAAATTAAATATCATATATAACTTTTTTAATTTCATCTTTTTAACTAGTTAAGTGAGGGATTGATGAAAAATTAATTTCAACACTATGTGGATACGATTGTCTGAACGTACAGATGAGAAATGTTTTCATTTTTAATTGGATAGAATGAGAGATAAAATTGATGTACCATTAACCTAAAAAAATATAATTATATTAAATATACTAATTAATTATTTTAAAATGTTTATTGAATATTTGGAGGAGGTTTAGGAATAATGAAACTTATAAAATCTTGATAAGAACATATACCTCTTTCTTTGGTAATCTCAATTATATTACACCTTAAAACTTATTGAAGTCGTATTTTGGTGATAAAATAACCTCTAGGTCAAGGAAAATATTTTTTAGAAGTTTTTGTTTATGTATTTATTAGGTTAAGTGGCTCAAGAAGTGTGGAGAAGATAGGATATGATGTTCCCTTTTATAAGTGAGGTGGGTGGAAAACATGTAAAAACTTGAAATTTTATTATATAATATATGTATTACTCAAGTCAAATGGATACAAACTGTAATAACATAGAATATAAGGAGGTACAGTTTAAAGTCAAACCAACCAATTATATTTAATATTGTTTTTTTATCTTTAAGCATTAACCCAATATTATTAACCCTTTAACTTATTTTATCCTTAATTGTGGTGATAAATATTTACCACTGATACTATTAATTAGGAAAAAAAGTTAATTTAACATTATTACCTAATACTATTTATGATGATTCTAAATATGAAATAAATTTTACATAATTAAATTTTTATAGGTGGTAAATATTACTTTTAATATAAGTTTGAAAAATAAAACGAAAACTATTTTTAAAAAATGCTTATTTAAACATAAATATAATTTTACAGAAGAATAAAGTATGGTATTGATTCCCATGGAATTAATTATATTATTTATAATAAAATTATACTTATTTTCCTTTCAAACTGAACAAAAAATTAAAGTAACCTTAATATTACTTGATTAAGATGGAAGAACCCAAAAAAATATTTGAATCAAATTATTATTAAGATTTTCAAAACATAAAATATAGATATCTAAGTTCAAATTTATATTTTTAAATGAATATACAACTTATTAAATTAATATTTGGTCCATAAAAAGGTTTTATAAACTTTCAATTCATTCTTATATCCTAATAATTCCATAAAATTGACATTATTTGTAAAATCATTATTTTTTACTATTCAGCCAAAAATTAATTATTTTTAAAAAACCTAAAACATTCACCCTAAGAGAATTTTAATATGATGATATAAAAAATTAATTTCATTTATCAAATAAAATTTTGAAATGTGTTAGAAAATAATTTTAATATCCATGCACAAAATCATAAAAACAAATTAGAAAAAAATGGTTCTTCGAAGCATAAAATGAATTTATTCTCAATCCTTGACTAGTAATAATGATTTTATGATTTATTTTATATTTTTATAAATATATTATCAATAAATTAAATAAAAATAATTAATCAATAATGATTTAATTTATTTTTTAGGATAAAAATATATCACTCACTTATAAACAATTTTCCAAAAAAAAAAATTTACGAATAAATGATTTTATCTTCATTTCTAAAAAATTGATAATCATTATTTCAATGATTATTAATTTATTTAAATATATAGAGAATATTATTTCTAAAAATATAAAATGGGAAATAATATAAATATATCTTTTTAATGATGCATATATAATATAATGATAACCAACTTTTAAAGAAAACGACACATTTAAACTTTAACCGTTCTTAACCATATATGATTTAATTCTTATCATTAATAATTGAGTAAATTTTTACAATGAATAATTAAATATATGTTTAATTGTAATCCTTTTCTACATATATTTCATAATAGGATTACAGTTATTCATACTCATCAATCCAACAACTATATTATAATGGTTATATATAAATAATAATATTTATATAGTATATCACAGTCTATTTAAGCTAAGTGTTTCATGTATCATAATATATCATATATAGTATTAATAATATAAAATATTGGGGTGTTACATTCACCCCCTCTTATAGAAATATCATCCTCACAATTTTAATTCATTTTTACCCAAATGGTCATATCCTCACAAAATTATTTTATCTTGAATTTTAATTTCTAGGTTAAGATTTGGATACTTATTATTTCATAAATAAATATTTTTAAAACATTATATGTTCTTTTATAAGAATTATACTAGTTAATGTGTTTTTATAATCATACCTTGATAGTTATGTGATACATTCTGCATAAAACCTGATAGATTTATCTTTCATTACTTGAGTTTAAGGAACTATAAAAAAATATTTACTTTATTTATTTTCTTAAGTTGTTTTTTTATTTTTTTTATACCTCTGATTCATATCGTTTTCAAAATTTTGAATGAAAAATATTATTTTTTTCATGCATGAATACTAAAAAACACTCATTTAACAGTGCTGGAATTTATTAATACTAGAAAAATGCGCTGATAAAGTCCATATTTATCAGTACTAAAATAAGTGATAATAAAGTGGGACCTTTATCAATGCTAAATAAAAGCACTGATAAAATGTCACCTTTATCAATGCTTTATTTTAGTGCTGATAAAGTTTACCCTTTATCAGCGCTTTATTTTTACCACTGATAAAAAGTACCCTTATGAGTGCTAAAAATAAAGCACTGATAAATGGAAACCTTTATCATCACTTTATTAGCGCTCATAAAGGTCCATAATAAAATGAAATAATTAAACATTTAAAATTAAAAAAATTAACAATTTATTTAATTAAATATTTATTGTTAAAAACGAATAAATTGAATATACATATTTATAAATTTTAGAAATTAATAAATAGTATATATTAAGTATATATGTGTGTGTGTGTGTAAAATAAATAAAATGAAATAATTAAACAAATAAAAATTTAAAATGAGTAAATGAATAAAAATATTAAAAAATTATTAATTAAAAAATTTTCTATATAAATGAATAAATTTAATATACATATATTTAGATTATAAATAATGATAAATAGTATTTATTAAATGTAGATATATAAATGAATATATAATTAAACCAAACATTAAAAATGAATAAATTACAAAATTATTTAAAAATTTATTAATGAAACAGTTATAAATAAAAATGAATAAGTATAATATATATATATATATATATATATATATTATAAATAGTAATAAAAATATATATTAAATATAAATATATATAAAATGAATAAAATGTTAATTAAAATTATATTAATGTCTTATTCATTTTTAATGTTGTTTGATTTTATAATTTAATATATATCAAATGTCATGTGTTACATTGATTTCATGTACATATATATATATATAAATGAATAAGTATAATATATATATTATAAATATTAATAAATAATCTATATTAAATATAAATATATATAAAATGAATAAAATGTTAATTAAAAATATATTAATGTCTTATTCATTTTTAATGTTGTTTGATTTTACAATTTAACATATATCAAATGCCATGTCTTACATTTATTTCAGGTACATGTGTGTGTGTGTGTAATTAATGCAGTTTTATATACAAACGCATAGACAAACATATTTACACAATATATAGAAACACATCACCTAATATTTATGTAATTTATTAAAATTTCAGTATATTTTAGAATTTCATTATAACATGATACATTTAATATATTATGTTTTTAATCAGCCAATTTTATTTATTTATTGTTATTACTATTACAGTTTGGGCAATCATTTTTAATATTTTTTTATTTTTTATTTTATTTTTTAATTTGATCATTTTATATTCATTATTTATATATATTTAATTACTATGTTTTAGTATTTTCAATATGTATTCATATTAATTCAATATATATATATATAATAATAATTTATATTTAATTAATAAAACTTATCCATTTTTTCAATATTTTTAAATTGTACTCATTTTGAATTATTCAATTTCACTTATTTTTAAAAAGCATATATTTAAGATTATATATCCACCAATAATTTTCAAAATATATTTATAAATAAATATTTATAAATAAATATATTTATAAATGTATATTAACTATATTTATAAATTTATATATTTATAATTATTATAAATAAATTATTATTATTTTTTAAATAATTATTTATATAATTATAAATAATTAATTATATATAATTAATAATTATAAAATTATATTAAATTTATTTAACTAAATATTTTATCAGCGCTAACAAAGCGCTGTTAAAAGAATATTTATCAATGCTAAAATATTAGCGCTGATAAAGATATTTTTTATTAGCACTTTCTTAGCACTGATAAATCCCGCGATTTATTCGTTCTTTCTTAGCACTGATGAATACCATTTTTATCATAAATTATCAATTTAATTCTGATAAAAGGTATATTTATCATCGATTTTCTGAAATCACTGTTAAAAGTGTTTCGGGCCTATTTAAAAGAACTCTAATTGGTACTCAGTCAGTTGTGATTCTCAATCTCTCATAGAACTCCTTTGTTGCTGGCCAGACTAATCTACGTTCCCTTGGAAGAATCAAGGATATAATATAATGTATGTTATTTTCTACTTTTCTTCTATCATTTTTTTATCTTTTGGGATCCGTGTTTTTCATTTTGTATTTTGCGTTTTTTTATTTTTTGTTTTGTGTTGTTCTTAACCATGTCGAACCCTACATCTCATCTCCTCACCACTATCGGCACGACTCTTCTAGGTTCATGTAAGGATCATAAATATGTATCATGATATTAGTCACCAGTTTTGTGGCCTGTAATGATGAAAAGAATCATAATATTCCACGCTAAATTGTTTACCTATAATCCGGTTAAGGAATAATTCAAAAAACCAATAATTAATCTTTCAATACTTTCTTTTCCTATTAGGAAATAGGATGAAATCATGATAGATTTCTTGAACAGTTTTTCAAGATTAACTAAATATAAATATGTATTGTGGGTTATAGTATATCACCTAACTAATATGAACAACTTATTATATATTTAAGAGGCTTCCTTAGTTGATAAACTTGATTAATTATATGTCAAAGCGATAATAATTCTTCCAGGTGTCCTATCTAATGTTGTATATGATAGGGATATGATTTTTTTATCTTGGTTATAGAATGGATATTGATTTTTAATGAGGTTATGTGTGAAATTTTATACTTCTATTATTTTGTGGACTAACGGTCATTCTAATCAGACTATCTTGATATTGGAGGATATTCTTTGAGCCTTAATTATTGACTCCAGTGACTCCTGAAAGGATTAACGTTCCTTGGTGGAATTATCTTATAAAAATAGTTATCAATCACTTATTTATATGGACCTGTGTGAAGAATTGTATTAAATACATTTTCACTCTCCTTTATATTGGATAAAGATAGAAGAATCTATTATGAATAGCCTTAGTCTTGTCCGAGAAATAATAGGCTGAGTAATGTTTATTCAAAAACATTTTAAAACTACTCAAAGTCAACCAATGTCCTACAATAACCATTAAATGTGACCCTTAAAATTTAATTTTAATTATAATGTGTTTATTTATGGTTCCTTGAGATTTGTTCACTAATATATTAGAAATAAGAGGAAATTAACCTCAAAATACAACAAACCTTTAAAATTCTTGGAAAAGTCTAGGAATTTTTTTAACAACTAGCCTTACACATATGAAAATACAATAGTTGAATATATTTCCTCAAGAATCTGGTTGAATCTTATTGAGTATGAAATACTTGAGGTTGTGGAGGTTTTAAATGCCCCATCTTATCTAACCATGCAATCCCCTTTAATGTTAGTATCTTAATCTCTTTTTTGGTGTATTTTGTGTTTAAAGGGAGTTAAAAGATGGGTTAGAGGATTTGATATGAGAGAGTGGTGAAGAGATAGAGGTACCCATGTGTGGTAGGTACTAAGTACCTGATGGAATGGAACCAAGTACCTATTGATAGGCAAGTGTGATTAGGGCCACTGTTTAACACAACCAAGAACCTAGTGGCATAGTATTATGTATATGGTGGTACTTTTTTGATTTTATTAGTGATTTGGTTTAATGATATTTTTAATCATAGTAAACTCATATACTAAGTAAAATATATCCCACTACCATTTCATCAGGTTAAACGTGACTACTAGTTCTTTATTCTAGTGTTTTAGCATGAATTATGTATTTTTTGTCTCAGTTGTTGTGATTAATCTTTTAAAATGAAAATAATTTTGAAAATTAAAATGATTTATTTCAAATTGTCTCGGATTGGAAAAATTAGTTTTAAAGGAAAATGTTTTGAATTGAAAAAATGGTAATTGTTGGGTTGGGTGATAAAGTGGTAAGTGGGACCCTCATTATTCCTTATGAGTGTTTGTATATGTGTGGGTATGTGAGTAAATGATTCTGAACCTGATTTTATGATTTTTTTATAATTCAGAATATGCCACCCAGAAAGGCCCCTTTAGTTTTCTAGTGGGTCTTGCCCTGTTTCTAGTTATCCTCAGTTTCTGCCCATATTTTTTCGAAATCAAGGTTTGTTAGAGGCATTGAAGTGTCTTGAGGAAGTTGAGAATGTCTTTAGAGTTTTGGAGGTTCTCAAAGCTGTTAGAGTTTATTCTATTATGGGTCTTCTTGGGGGTCCATCTTTTGAATAATGGGAATTGTTTTACCCATCAAGGATGCATGTTGGGATGATGTGGGGAGTTTTTAAGTTTGTATTTGTATGATGGTTTATACCTGAGGAGGTGAAGATAAATAAAATGGAATATCTCATGAGTGTCTAGTAAGGTCAGCGGATAGTGAAGTCTTATGTTAAACACTTCAAAGAGATTGTTTCATTTTCTCCATAGGTGGTGTCGCGGGATCTATTGAAAGCTTCTCTTTTATTTGGGGGTCTTCATCTAGGGATCAAAGAGTGTGTCATCTTATCCAAGTATCTCCATTTTGATAATTTGGTAGAAGAATCATTTTTGGATGAGTTGTTCTGAAATAATCATACAATACATTGGCCCAGTTGTTGTCTCTTGTGTTGGGGTGAAGACATTCAAAGTTTCCTTATTTTTTTTGTGGCTGTTGTAAGTTCATATTTCATTATAAATGTCTCACTAAAGAATCCTTCTGTAGTTAAAATGGTTTTTTGTTCTGAATTTTAACCTTTAAATGGTTATCCTTTCATGAATTAGTTACCCTCTTTTTATTTTTCATGTTTGGAGATGTCTATTTTTGGGGAAATCACTCGTTGTGCCTTTTGCGTGAGTTCATTTTTCAGTTCTTGATCATTTGTTTGTTTATTAAAAAAATTATAGGGTTTAATATTATTAGAAAAAGAGTTTTATTGGGGCTTTTACTTCATTAACACTTAGTAAAATGATCCATAAGTCATTTAAGACGTGTAGAAATCAGTCACACCTCAAGTCTACGGATGGTGTGTCCACTATGACTCAATGTTTTATGACTTCACAAGAATCAATTTCCCCTCAAAACCAAAAAAACACATTTAGATTTTTTTTATACTTTAGTATAATTATACATAAGTGATTTGAGATGTGCATGAATCAACCACACCTTAATTCGATGCACGTTGTGACTGATATAACTCTAATTGCATGTTTTTATTTAAAATTGACATCAATTTTAGTAAAAAAGGCCAACTAACGTACTCAAAATTGAAAATAAATTCAAATTATTTAAATGCTTTAGAAAAATGATCCATAATTCATTTGATACATTTTGGAATTAGTCGCACCTCAATATTATGAATGGTGTGGCCGGTATGACTCCAAGTGCATATTTTTATTTAAAATTGACATCAATTTTAGTAAAATTAACACTTTTTGTTAATTTATTTCTATATATTATTACTAAAATAAGAATTTTTTCCTAATACAGCTGCATTATTTTACTCGATTAAGGGTGGTTTGTTCATAAATATCATGAGTTGGGTCAGGATTAAAATATAAAGTAACATTGATGTTTTTTAATGTATGTAATAGTTTTTATTTTTGTAATTATATAGAAAAGTTTGAAATTTCTATAATATAGTGTTTTTTTGTGTTTGTGTTGTAAATTTCATTTCATTTAAATACTATATTGGGACTTTTTTATTGATTTATAGTGTTTTTTTGGTGTTGCGGTGTGTTTTTACAACACATTTTACTGGTGATACAGTGTGCTGTTACAACACACTATAAAATGGCCCTTTATTAGAAATTTTAAAAGAACTAATAAATACCACATTTATCGGTGCTTTTAAAAGTTCTGATAAATATATACTTTATTAGTGATTTTATAAGAGATGATAAAATACTAGGTCTTTTAACCTCCCTCATGTATTCAAAAAATTTCTAGCGATGATAAAGGTCATTTCTACCACTATTAAAGGCCTATTTTGTAGTAGCAGAAGCACTAAAATAATATTTGAATTGATCATGATATCCATTAATGGATATTATTATTCATTATGACAATGATTTTATAACCAGTTATTCCTCCTATTTGTATCCATTAACTAAAACAATAAATTATTAGTATAAGTAAAAATAATATTCAATAAAGTAAAACATAACATGAATGAGTAATGTCTCTAAAAACTCCATAATAACACTAGGGTTTAAACATTAATCATTATACCCTAAATATGTTTAGAATATGATAGACCAAATTTGAATAAATCATAATCATATATTCACAAAAATTTACTATAATTACGCTTAAATAAAAACATCTATTAAACTAAATTTTACATATGGTGGTACGAGTCTTCCTTATCATAGAAACATGAAAAAATATTCCATTCTTATAGAAAATACTTCCAATAAAAGAAACATTCTGAAGTTCAAATTCACACATGTTAAATTTCTCAAAAAACTACTTTCCTTTGAGTGCCTCATGAATGATACACAAGTGATTCTCATGATATTAATCCCATTTAGAATACCATGATGAACATAATATATAACACAATGTAATTATCAAGGTAGTCATTGATTTTTTGGGGAATTAGTTTTGAATATTTCTCTATATCCTTATATTTGAAGAACTGGATACTAGTGGATTCCTTCGTGATTTTATATTCAAGATCCTTATTTACCTTATCTCTACACTTGTATCAAAATTCCATCCCCTTTAAATATTTTTTGGGATGTTTATTTCCATAATTATCACATTTTATAACTTCCACTCTTCCCTTTTTCTTTTTCATAATCACATTTACTTCATCTTGGTGATCAGTCACCCAATTCTTCTCTTAATTTCCTTTAAAAATGTAATATCTAAATAATTATATTTCTATATTAATAGCACTTTATACCACAAAAACATATATTTATTTTTTTAAAACTAAGTCCCTTAGAAGTCTTAGCTTAAGCCCATAAAAATGATTATTTTTACTTTTCAGATTATATATGCAGTCCTCAACATGACTTGATAATCCAATAAATCTATCCTTATACTCAACAGAATTTTATATTTCCTTTTTCTTTAAATTAAAAAAAATTACTTTCAATATCATCTCGTTGTTCTCAAGGAAATTATTTCTCAAAGAAAATCACCCTAAAATTTCTTAATTATATAATTTTTATCTTTTATTCCTCCTTAATACTCTAAATAAAATTCCACCATTGATTTTCATCTACTTTTAAACAATACACTTATATAATAAACTTTTCCCTTTCATTAATTTCCAAGTATATAAATATATTTTCAATGGAATTTATCCACTACTAGAAACCAGTGGATTAGTACTTCTATTAAATGATAGAGACTTCTACTGTATGAAGAGGTCTAATATAATTACACTATATTGAGAATAAACTAGTTTCTCCATATGGTTAATTTTAATGGTTATAAATATAAAAACCCTAATATAGTCGTAGTTTTTTTCTAAAACACCAACCATATTGACTTTGTCTAGTGGAAAACCTCTACCTAGACCACATTTGTTGGTATGATTTCCTTTCTTTTTTCTAAGATACATCTACAAAAAAATTTGTACACATAGTTATCTCATAATCATCATGAATATTGATCAATATAATAACAAATACCTAAAAGTTATTGAATATTATAGGGGTTTTTCTTAATGATGGTGATAACTATGTTCTTATAAATCATAGTTCCTAAGGGTCATACTAAAATTAATTTGATGCCAACTATAGAAACCCTGACTCTAGTAACGTAGATTCATTGTTTACTTTATTAAATTGTTATAATATGCAAGGGTTCACACCATGAAGTATTTATTAGTTTAGAAGTATTTAAAAACTCGATATATATGTGACATATATATTACATTGGAAGATAGAAACAGAGTGTGAAAGAATTTATTTCATCCTAGAAAATTATTCAAATATTCCTTCTTCATATCTTGGGGAAAGGGAAACAAATAAAGGATGAGATATAATTCTAAGTAATAAAAGTTGTAAACTAAAATATATCATGAATATATATGGCATAAATAATAAAGAAGATTAAATTATCGTGACATGTTTTGTTTAATCAATAACTTGAGATTTAAAATATATCCATGGGAAATAATACAATCACATGGATAATAATAACTGAAATTTTAATGAAGGAAATTCATAATTCCATACTTCATGTTATTTCTACCAATTCCCCATTCCAAGACATTATTAATTTTACCATAAAATTCTTATGCCAAAACTTTTTAATGAATCGGTAGTTATACACCAAATACCTAACTAATTTGGCCAATAGTTTTTATCATGATACCAGTTAACATATTGAGGGGATATATATAACTAACCCCCAACTATAACTTACATTAGTCCAATACATTCCTCATATAGTTAATCAAAAATACAATACATAATCAATATTCCTTATCAATAAACAAATATCTATATGGAATAAAGAATACAGAACATCAATATTTTCCCATTAAATTAAATAAAATTCTTAATAAGTTTCCTTAAAATAACCCCATATATTGAAATGGAATAGGGTTAAGAAAATATTAAATCAATATAAATGAAATTTAATATATTTATGGCACTAAAAATGTGGACGTGAAGGATAAAAACAATGTTTAACATATAACATAAAGTAGTGAAAAACAAGATCACAAGAAATTGAATGATCATAAAATTAGGTATAATCCATAAATTAGTAAAGGATGATAGAATTCCATCAATTCATCAAAAATTATTTTTTAAAATAAATTAATTTTTTTATAATTAAATAGTAAAATGGAAGAAAAACATTAAAAAATAACTTTCCTTTGTAACTTTGTGGTAAAAAAAGTTATAAATCTTTTAAAAATTATTTTCATGAGGTTTAAAAAATAATTTTAAAATATTATTTGAAAAATAATATAATTTTAAAAATATATTATACTTATAAAATAAATTTGGAGTTGAAGATAAAATATTTTTCAATAATATGAAATCTATTTTCAATCCTTTATAAAAATAATAATCTTTTATTTAAATTAAAAAACTGAAAAATCACAAAAAAATGGGTAAGGATTTTATTTGAAAACCCATGGAAAAATATAGAGGAATATAAAGTGTGAATAAGGGTCATGGCGATAGGAAAATATGTTTTCACCATATATATTAAAAATAATATTTCTTTACACTTTTTGAGAATACAAAAGGAGACATTTTTGAAAAACATTAAAAAATAATTTTAAACCTTTGTAAAAAAGTATAAGGTAGTATATAAATTCTTTTAGTAATAATTTAAAAGTAGATAAATTTTCCATAAAACAATTTGGATATTATGGATATATAAGAGAAATATTCTTGATCAAAAGAAGATAAATAAGGTCGACTTTTCTTAAAAACATTCTTTTTTTTAGTATTAAAGACATTAAAAGTTATAATAAAACATAAAAACACAAAAAATAACTACAGGATAGTTAAAGATATATGGTTTATTAAATAAATATCATTTAATTATTCCAACATAAATTTTAATATGAAAAATTTGAATAAGTGTGAGATTATAAAATAAACCCTTACAAATTTAATAATTTTTTAATATAACCCCATTAAAAGAGAGAAAATGAATTGAAACATTAAATATAATTAATGAAGATATATTCATGGTATAATATTTCAAAGTGGAAGTATATACACCATATAAAATAAATTAGTTGCATAACATAAAATATGGCTCAATAGAGTGAAATTGAGATAAAAAAAATATTACATTGGATTCCTGCTTGGTCGGACAGATTATATCCTCCTGAACAATCAATTTAATTTTTTTAAATAATTTCTTAAGAATATTTTTTATTTATATTTCCTTTTTTGGTACATTTTGTAATCATTGGAAATTCATTCATTGTATTGTTCCTTCTTACGTTGACCACTTAAGGTTGTTCGGTTAATTTCCCCAAAATTACTTCATTGTATTGAACATGGTTAAAGTTGTAATAAAATTGTTCCACTATCTAAATAATTTTAATAATATTATGTATATATATTTTTCATTTTGTACAATTTTATAACCAATCATACAAGGTGGTAATAGATAAAAAAATACTTTGTTCATAGAGGTGGTAGTATGCACATACACATGATGACTTTTTCATTTTCCTAATGGATGGAAGGTTAAGAAGGTATATGACATATTTTATTCAAAAAATATTAATTATGTCTTAAATAAAATATGTATATTCATTAATTTAATCATTATAACCATCCAAGTGAGGCAGTGATGAAAAACGAATTACATCACTATGTAGAGACGGTTGTCTGTACGTATGCACAAGCGATGTTTTCATTTTCCATAGGACGATAAGGATATATAAAATGGATATAACATTAACAAAAATATATATAAATATATAAAATTTACTAGTGTAATTATTTTAAGATTTTTATTGAATATTTTGAAGAGGTTTAAGAATAAATAAACTTGGAAAACCTCGATAAGAACATATACCTCTTCCTTTGGTAATATCCTTCATCTTACACATTAATCCTTATTGTTGTATTATTTTGGTGATCCCAATACCTCTAGGTCAATAAAAAAATTGGGATGGTATTTTATTAGGGATTGGTTGATCTAAGTGTCTTAATAATTTTGTAGAAGATATGATGGGAGATTCCTTTTATAAGTGAGGTGGGTGTCAAACTTATAAATACTTGAAACTTTACTATACAATATATGTCTTACTCAAGTAAAGTGGATCAAAATTGTCATATATTAAAATATAATGAGGTTTAGGTTGAAATAAAATCAATTAATGTTATTTAACAATTTTTTTATCTTGTATTCTTATCTCTTTATTTTTATAACCCTTTCAATTCATTTTACCCATAACTTAGGTGATAAATACCTACCACGGTTACTATTAATTATGAAAAAAATTAAGTTGACCTCATTACCTATTATTAATTATTATAAATATAAATATGTAATCTATTTTAAAATATTCAATCCCTATATGTGGTAAAAATTACTTTTAACATAAGTTCGAAAAACACAACTAAAATGGTTTTTAGAAGAGTACATGTTTTAAACCTAAATAATATTTTGCAGAAAAATAAAGTATAATGTTTATTCACATGGAATTAATTGTATTATGTTAAAATAATGGAGATTTATTATTATTTAAATAACCGTAACCAAAATGAACCTTTTGAATACATGATTAAGAAAGAATAACCAAAAAATTGTTTGAATAAAAACATTACTTAGATTTTCAAAATATCAATCATAGATCTATAAGTTCAAACATATATTTTAAAATAAATTATAATACTTAAAAAAGTATATTTGTCCTATAAAAAGTTTTCATAAAATTTCATGTTATTCTTATTTTCTAATAATTTCATAAAAGTTACATTATTTGTAAAATTGATATTTTTCATTATTCAGCCAAAAATAATCTATATCTAAATAATCTCAAAATTTAACCATAAGATAATTTTATAAGGTGATATTAAAAATTAATTTCATTTTTTTTAAATATAATTTCTAAAATCTATATAAAATAATTCTAATTTCCACACCCAAAATAAGTAAAACCCATTTTTAGAATAAATGTATTTTTAAAGCATGAAATGAATTTATTCTCATTAATTGACTAGTACAAACCATTGGATGATTATTTTTTATTTTATTAAATATATTATCAATTAATTTCATCTAAATAAATGATCAGTAGTTATTAAATTAATTTGTTAGGATAAAAATACATTACACACTTAAAATGGTTTTATAAGAAAATCACTTTTTACCATCAAATGATCTTATCTTCATTTATAAAAAATTGATAATCAATGTATGAATGATTATTTTTAAAAAAATGGCCCAAAAAACCATCCAACTATACTCCAAACTAGATCATGGCAAGACTAGAAGAGCATTCCTGATATCCATATGATAACTACTAACACTCATGCATCCAACAATAATAATAGGGAATGATTTTCCTAACCCAAAACAACCAACATGTAATACATGTAAAGATAGATAATAAGAAAGTAAATATACCATAATGATATACTAAAAATGGTAGTGATATAACCAAGGTAACAAGGAAAAACTAAGGTATATTTCCAAGAACATAACCAAAGGCATCCCAATCTATAAACAATAACCCTGTGTGATATGTGAGTAATATCTCATCATCTCACCACTATATTCCCATGTCTAATTGACATGAAAACCCTCTATTTAACTATGGTTCCTTTAACTTTCCTTAATAATAAAAAACAAGGTATACACACCCCTAAGGGAGTGTGTAGGGTGCAATAAAAACAATCATAGTAGGATCCTACACAAGTGTTTGATAGAATGAATCTGTAAAATAATCCCAATATGATCAATATATGAAAAAATGGAATGATATAACATTTTTCATATTTATATCAAAATTATGGTAAAAAATTTCCCATTTCCACAGTTCAAAAATAGATTCCGTATAACACTATCCAAAGAACATTTCTAAATAAATCATTTATCAAATCATGAATCATTTATCCATATCAAAACAAAATAAAAAAAATAAAATCACAATATAGCTAAACACTAGGAAAACACAGGTCTAGGATATCTAGGTATCTTTTTGTAGTAAAAAATCTAACTCATGAATCATTAGAATTCCCCTCGAACACACGGTTATTTTCCTTTATAGTGTCATAAAGATTAACCTTCTTCCTAGGAGTTAGTACTTGAGGTTTTGAAACAACCACATTTTTGTATTTATCTTTAAACCACTGAAATTTAGGAATATGTAAATATCATTCCATAGAAATTCCTTTGGATTAACTTGATGATAATACCTTTGTATTTTTTTTATTATTACAACTATCAATAATCATTATTTATCTTTACACTTTTGATATAGTATATAACTTCTTCCAAATCCTCAATTATCTTTACTATATCATTGATAGTTTTATCCAAACCATTAATGATTTGGGGTTTTTATTTAATTTTATGTTTCAATTCAACTTCATTCTATGAGTTCTATGAATTTATATATTTTATTTTTTCAATAATAGACTTCAATTCTAACTTTTCTTATTCTTTTTTAGTTGCATGTAGATATTGGAATAATGAACCACTACATTTTCCTTCTTAGTCTTTTCCCTCCAAACATCAAGTTATTCAAGGGTTTCCTTAAGTTATTCCTATAGATTAACCATTCTAAAAATATCATTCATTGTCATCATCACTATCATCATTTCTTGGATTATTTGAAACAACCATTAACACACCTTCATACGTACAATTTTCAACTTCTTCCACCAAATTTTCCCTAGAACCATCTTCTTCTTTGGAAATAAAATTTTTCCTTTTTAAGGACCTCCATTGAGAATTATTTTAAGATTATTTTATCAAATTCTTGGGTTGTTTTTCTTCTTAATTTTCATCTTAATAGCTTTTAGGAAATTTAGTTACAAGATGTATCACCTTTATACATTTGAATTAATCTAGGGGAATCTTACCATTAAAACTTCATCTTCCTCTCTTAATATTAGAGTAAATATATGATATAACCTCACTAACTTCATAAACTTCTAGATTCTGTGTGATTTGGTGACTCTTTATGGAATTAAAGGTTTCCTCCTCAGTACTTTCCTTTTTTATTGACCCATTGTATTTGTTTCTCATTTCATAATCCAAAAGAGTAATATGAAATATATTGAGTGAAATATATTCTAGATATTTTTCTTCTAAAACTGAAATATTTTCATTAAAATGAGGATGAATTATTCTCATGATCCTCTTCACAATCTTTTCATCTTTGAGGTCTTCACTGAGGCCTCATATATCTCCAACAAAAACATTTAGTTGATAGAAAATGGAATCAAACATCTCATTTGAATTTATTATCAAATCCTCATATTTTTTCCATAGAACCTGAAAATTTTCCTCATGAACCTTTTAATATCATTCATAAATATTTAGAAGCTTTCCCCACCAAACATGTGAGGTTTTTCAAGACATTACCTTTGTGAAAATTATATTGGAATATCACTTCCCAATGAATTTATGGATTTATCATATACATATAATTCTCAATTATCTATCTTAATCAATGATATTATTTCAATATTATTAGCGATTCCATAAAAGTCTATTATGTAAATTCGCATGCCCAAGGTTCTAAAATAATTTTTCATCCTACTCCTCCATAATTGGACATTGTTTCCTTAAAAAAATGGGTTACTTATATGGTTTAAAATAATTTTCATTCTTTAGAGAGGTAAAAATAATAAACCTAACTTCGATACAACTTTCGAGATCCCTATAGAGGATAAAACATTAAGAAGGGTGTTGAATCAGGGTATTAAAGTTTAAAATAATTTTTCACTGAGTGATGATATTGTTCTCTCTCCTTGAGGTAAACTTTGATTTATCTATACCTTTCCCCTCAATGGGTGATAAAAATAGTAAACAAAAAAAGGGATTTTACTTGTTTTACCGATACTAGGCTAGTCCAAGGAGCATGCATCGAAACTCACATATGCACAAAATTCACAAAAATATTACTGCTTGATAATTACAATTTGGAGTGGTCTCACTGAACCTGCTGGTTCACTACCATGAAAAATTTGATAACTCACTACTCCCCATCAAAAAGGAACTCACTGCTCTATTTTTTGAATATTTGTTTCTTCGCATGAAGATGATTCAAACATGCACCTATGATGGTGTTTCTCTTTATCACATATAATGTCAACTTCCAATGATAATAGAATTCCTATAATAACACCTTCTTAGACCTTCAACATTATAAATGAGATCTAGAATAAAACTATGAAATTATACTCCTAAAATTCTCCCAATTTATCCATGTCTATCTCTACAAAACCGGAATCTCCATCTTTATATTTCAATACAATTGTTAGGATTGACTCTCCTTTTTCTAAGATTATTCCAAGTGTCCATTATAATTATTGGAGTCATCATGAACCATTTAATTTGAATTTAGAATTAGGATATTTATGCCATAACTCCCTTTAAATATATTTCTATCCAAAACTACTAGTATACCAAAACTACCTGGTTGTGGCATGGTCATACATGATACAGTGTAGTGTCACCCATTTTGCATATACTGCAACATGGCCACCTTCACTTCAGCACATCCATCAATTCCTTAGTTCTCCCTACATTGTGGTCAATAAAACTATAGTGTGGAGTCTTTTAGATGACCAAATACACTTCTCCCAAAGCAATAAACCCTCCATTAACCCATACATGATCTCTAGAATGATTTACTCTAACCCCTCATCACACGAAACCAACTGTGGTGTTAAAACATCATTGTGGCATGAGATCTTATAGGGTTGAGGATTATAAAATCTCTACTCCTATTGAATTCAAACCCTTTGTGGTGTAAGGTGTAGCCATGGTGTGGACACCTTCTCTTCTAAATGGATTACAGTGTATCCTTTTCTCTATAGTGTGGACACCCCAAATTTTTAGTGGCTTTAAAATTTATCAAATAGGGTCCTGCATTGTGGGGTAACTGGCTACAGTATGGAAAGAAATTCTCAAGTCACATATCATACTAACCTCTATAAAGTTTGTACCATATAATCCTATTCACTTCCAAAAAATTTCAATTGTGAGTAATAGGGTCATCTCTTGGCCTCCTCTATGTTGTCATCCTGTAGCATGGACCACCAGCTATGTGTTGCCACTCTACAGTACAGACCACTACTCCCATGAATGCATGCATGAGTTTGAATTGTCTCTATTGGCTCGCTGGGTTATGTGGAACCTAGTCTTGACCACCAACTTGTATGGATGATGCTTAGGAATTTTCCTTGATTGGTCTTGTCCAGGTTTTTACATCCTCCTAAATAACATTTTGGTGTAACCATGGTGACTACAGTTTGGGTAAGCTTGTATATCCTCCATGATATAGTCTCCTAAAATTTACTACATTCTATGACATGAAGAATGAGATGTATTATAGGATCTATCTTTGAGATATAACTCCCTGTAAAATACCTATTTTTTAACCTTTTTAATAAACACAACCCAAAAAAACTTCTAAAGATATTTTTTCCAACAAATCAAACAACCATATCATACATACACTGAATTCCCACTAGGATGGTTTTATATACATACCAAACTAAGATAAATAAAGAAAATGAATCCACTATATATTTTGAATTAACCTCATATAGTCTCTTAATATCATTTGAGCTATCTTGATTAACCACACTATCATGGGACTCATCCTAATATGTTTTTACATCCAAGTGAATATATCCTTAGGTAACCAAGTGAAATGGTGTCCTGAGCAGGGTGTGAGTACGAAACTAAATAGGGAGACACCAATATAGTCCCTTATTAACTTGAATACACAGTGATATTTTCTTTTGACCTGTTTAGAATAAAGATAAACTACCAAAAATAATTAAAATAAAAAAAATATCCTTGGGTTCGTGACCCTGATTGACCATACCTACATCGGCTAGTTTCAGGGTGTCTTTGAGTATGTCTCAATGGTCGTTCATCCCAAGTAACATGTGGGATCTAAATCCATGGTAGAAACATCCAATACTCGTGACTATGGGGACCCATACCATGATATTAATATCATCTAGACTCATAATCCAAGGCATCCCCTATCATATCCTCTTAAATCTTGGGATAAGTCCCACAATATCCCTATCACCTGGGATCCAAATCCATGACAGCCCCTATCAGTATCCTCTTGACTCCAGGGATGAGGCCCATGGTAGCCCTATCATATAAGCTTCAAATCCATGGTATCCCCTGTCATATACTGAGCCAAAAATTCATGGAAGATCTAGCATCGAGATCCAGCACCAAGGAAGACCTAATCATATAACGAGCTCATATTCCAAGGTAGCTTCAACTCATACCCAAATCCAAAACATGGAAGACCATCCATATAACTGGATCCAAAACATGGAATCCCATTCATACTGGCTCCAAACATGGAAACCCAACCATGTCAGATTCTCTCCGAGGGAACATTCCATAAATAAATAAAGATGCAAGGGATGGTCAGATGCCATGCATATCACTACATTCCAAAACTCCTTGAGCTCGCCTAATTGGTGTGGATTACAAGATCACACCTTCCACCATCCCATATACACCCACTCAAGGTTAGTCTATCAATGGGGAACCCACTAGGTTACCTTAGTACTAGTATAGAAGAAGCACCCTTGCATGGGTACTCGGTCTCATTCATGGTCATGGGTCAACACCCAACACACATAGGGTCCTACATCTCTTGGAATAAGCATCAAGGTAGCACAGCCTTACCGGCTACATAGGTTATTCTACACTAGAATCAGTCCAAGAGATGGACTGTAGCCTATCTCAATCTAGAGGGTCACTTTGGGTCAGTACTCTCACCCAACTCAATCATGTTATTCCAATGGTCTGTCCACCTAGTCCTGGTCACATAAAACAAAATAGGGTCGCTCATCCATCCTCCTCCTACTGATCATGAACAAACTAAATTCCATGAGTGATCCTTTAAGTTCCACTCGAACTATAATTTATAGGACCTTATTCACCTATGTCTATTTGGGTTATCAAGACCCTATTCATGGGATAAAGGGGTCTCTTATGGTTTGGACTCACCTCATGAGAGTTATGGAGTCTGTACAGCATCTCAAGGTCCCATCCCTGACCATCGGCATCCAAGGCATCAAGCTAGTTCATAGGGGTTGTTTTTGAACCCTAGTTTTCATAAATTTTAATTAGTAAATTTAATTTAATAAAAAATTCCACTTAATTTAAATTAACTTGGGGAATCGCTGTCATGACCCAACCCAAACTGAGGCTTGATCTGAAACTACCCCAAGACAGCCTCCATAGGCTAAGATATGGCGACCAGTGCTGACATCATAACTAACATGGGGAGGCCTTTTCCTAATTACGTGTATGCCACACATCCATATTGATGGAAAAGTTCATAGTGGGAGAGTAGAATATTCAAAATGGGTAGAAAGTAAACCAAGCATGCATAACCTCTAAGGGGTATAAGAGTACGACAGTGAAAACTGAAGAGTAAATAGGAAAAATATATGCCCAACCAGGAATATGTCCCAACCAGAAAAAACTAGAAAAGTAAACTATTGAGAGATCCCAACTCCAAAATCCTAATCTAGTACCACTATACATAGTCCTAAATACTAGGTATCCCTAATCTATTCTAAATTCATCGTTGACTTCTCCATCGTCTGTATAAGACACGACATGTGCGGGAAAATCCCATGTAGAAGTGAGTATATAGATACCCAGTAAGATGCCCTAAAATCTGAAGGGGGTAGAAAGAGATAAAATAGGAATATAAAGATATTAGATGAAAGATATATTCAAATAGAATAGCTAATCCTAAACCAAAAGTGAAATTAACCTCATCAAAGCACAAGGGGTTTGACACGATGAGTAGATGAACTACATGTCGAGTCTTCACCACATATAATAAGAGAGTTGACTCATCTAATCATGATAAGATAAACATAGAAATCAAATGGTATACCTCGTACATCTTCACCTCTTATAGAAGGAAAGTAACTAAATTCAAGGTTTGGATATAGAAGAAGTGCAAATATACTCAGTCAAAAGATGCCCAAATGGGAGAGTAAGGGGATATCCATCTCATAGCTCATAGTTATTCAGATAACTCTATGATTTGGATATAACAATATAATTATAAAAAATATATTTAGGAAAGGTTCTTTGATAAACAGTTAAATAAATAATTCAATTTATTTAATTATTTCTCTCACGATAGAGCTCAAGCCAAACACCTGACGCCGATCAAGGTTATGTCATGTCTAAGGTAAACACTGCATTCTGAACTCAACAGTGATCTCAAATTTTCCATATTAGTCTCTGTCTATGAGTTATTTTGGTTAAGGTTATTAAATAAATTAATTAATTAATCTAATTCACCCACAAATGGATTCCTCATCTAAATTCCCTACACTGAACAAATTTAAGTCGTTTCTAGGGTAAACACTATATTCCAAACTCAACCGCAGTCTCGGATTTCCCATATGAGTCTCTACCTATGAGTTATTTGGGTTAAGGTTATTAAATAAATTAATTTAATTAATTAATTTATCTAATTCACCCAGTAATGGATGCCTCATCCAAACATCCCATGCCAACCAAATTTAGGTCACACCTAGGGTAAAAACTGCATTTTAAACTCAATATTGGTCATGTATTTTCCATCTAAGTCTCAATCTATGAGTTATTTGGTTTGGGGTTATTAAATAAATTAATTTATTTATTTAATACACCCACCAATGGCTACCCCATACAAACATCCCGATCTGACAAAATTTAGGTTTCACCAAGGGTAAAATCCATATTCTTTATTCAACTATGATCTCAAATTTTTGATATGATACTACGTTCATGTGATATTAAATTTTTTTAGAAAAAACTATGTGTGCACTATAAAAATACATTTAATATTTTTATAAAATTAACTATTAGATCATTGAGTCTTGGAATCATGCATCGTCTCAATTCCTGGCTCTGAAAATGTTCCTAGAAATATTCCAAAGTATTACACAAAAAAACTAGAGTCTCTAAATTATTCCCTTATTCAAATATTTTCATCCTCAAAAGGCACAAACTAAGAAAAAAGGTAGGGATACTATGCCCACATCTGGATATTCCATACATCTTCCCTATACCGGGATGTATAGTCAAAGTAGAAGTGTAAAACTCCCTTATCACCTCCTCTTGTAACATGATTGGAATCACCACCCATCCCTAAAAAAGGATGAAGTGATTCCATTATTTATAAAATAGTTTAGGTAAAAATTATAAGGATATCTGGTCATGTAATATCTCTCAATTTATATCTCCAAGTTGTGCCTCCCTATCTCACTAAGGAAGTGGAGGGGTAACACCCATCGACTGGAGGTATGATGTACCATCCTCACCCATTAGGGTCAACTAAAAAGTGGTCAATTTCTCTTTCACCTTGCTTGAAAACAGTGGATGGAAAGCCTCATTGTGAGCATCTTCTACCATGACCGTGCCTGGGTGGCCCTCAATCTCACATCGCTTCAACCTTTATTGGGTCCACTATCACTCCTATGTCTGAGAAGACATATCCCAAGAAGTGTACCTTTGAATATATAACTAACTATAAGAGATATTTCATTAGACTAACACTCCCAAAACATGTCTAGAATTATCCTCATCTGTCTTTCATGCTCCAAATCTGAGTCCAAGGACATAAGGGAACCAACACAGAAGAATACCATGAACCAATCCAAGAAGGGTTAAGGATATGACTCATAAGTCTTGTGAACTCTTCTCGAGAGTTCAACATGACATAGGGTATCACCAAAAACTAAAATCAACCACATAAGCTCTAGGAATTCATGCTCATTACATACACCTCTCAAACTAAGATTTGGTGATAACTCATCCTGATGTCAACCTCTAAGATACACTTCACCCCAAACCACTGGTTGAAGAACTCAACATTTCTCGAGGTGGATACTATTCTAAATAGTCACCTAGTTCAGTGATGACTATCTACACTAGACCTCAATCTCTCATCTGCCTCTCAGGTAAACAACACAGGGCTGCCCAGGTGAACTCATTGGATCTTATGAATCCCTACCTCTATAGACTCTTTCAACCACACTACTATCTATCACAACCCCACAGGGTCATCTGATGTGCTAGCAGAAACATCAAGTTGTACCTAGTAGAATTCTATATAGAGGTCCATTTCACGGTGGGGAGGTAAACTCAACACATCATCATACCCCATCAATATTAGAGGGACATGATATCTCATCACATCCACCATTACAAGGGTAATACTAGACAATTTTTGAATCAAATATAACCTACTATAAATGAGCTCATCCTACTCCATCTGGGGATCACTCCTCATCAAGGAGGAAAACTTTATCCCACAACTCGGAAGCACTACCATACTCACTATTAGAATCCATCTAAGCATAGATGGTTGATGAACACTCTATATGGAAGAAAACATTGTAGGTTACCACTCTCTCTACATAAAGATTTTGTGTGAGACTCTATCCCCTGGTAGAGTAAGGTCATCCCATCGGCAGGAACATGCGACCATTGATACTCTCTATAGGTCCTTCAACACAAGGTTAGAGAAAAGGGGCCTAATATAAAATTTCTAGGTCTCAAACAGAGGTTATTCACAAGGAAATTTAACTTTCAACTCTGTGCTAACAACTAAAGCTGAAGAAGTAGTGACATAGGTCGAACCTTGAACCACACTTGAGGCCATTGATCTGCAAGCTCCTACAATCAGAATCTATTCATCCCCTTTACCACCTATTTACCTCAAACATGGCCCAATTCAATACCTTAGAACACTATAAATACCTCAAACATATAATCCAAAGGAACTCATCCACCACACCTTGATACTATATTCTTTGGGACGACACTGACTCTCCCGCGTAGTTTTAGATTATGTCACAAGAATATGTCTCAGTGGGGGAAGTGTCCCCCTTTCTTGCATTTCTAGATCCACATCAAACATCACCAACACAGGACTCTACCGACACCCTATTTCACCCTAGAGAAGTATCATCATGAGTACCACCATCTAAAGATATCCTAACCGAGTGGGATATTCAAATCATAGGGTCAGGCATGACCTTTACCACCCAAGAAGTGAGTCTATCCTAACACGATACCTGGGAAATCATTGTTTTCAGAACCAAAAATGTGCACTCAGTATAGGTGTGTCATATGATGGTACCATCGGAACCAAATAATGCTCTATGAAGAGAATTGGTTGTGAGTGAAACCATCCAATCAATCAGGATATGCACAAGTCTAAAAACTTAGATCACTGACTTAAGCCAAACCTCCACCACCTAGGGAATAGGATCGTTGCAGAAGCTCAGCGGCCTCTAGAATTGGAACTTGCAGGGTGGATAAGCCTTTACACATACTCAACCTGCTATGTTGGTACCAACTAATTTTTAAAAGGAGGGGTGTTGTTATCATCATGACTAGAGGAAAAGATCTCATGGGATGGACCTTAAATTGGGGCCTCATCGCTCTTCAGATCGTCATTCTGACCTAGAAATTGATAACCTGGCTGGTTGTCTTCATGGAGGCATATTGAAAGTGATTGAGACATACCATGGTCAAATGGGAATATATATACATATATAGTCAAGGTCATGTTGAATGGATATGTCGGTCGCCAACACCATCACTGGATTCCCTGGTCTGAGAGCCATACTCAAGATAATTTGACATTATTTCACTAATCCCAATCAAATCCTTATAAGGGGACTACTCTAGAAAAATTCACAAGGAATAAACTACTCTGATGGAAATCTGTCATGACCTGACCTAAGTTGGGGCTCGAGCCACAACTACCTCAAGCCCATCTCCGTAGGCCAGGGGCTAGCGACCAGTGCCGAAGGAATAACTAACATGGGGAGTCCATTTACTAAGTACATGTATACACACACACAACAATCTTGATGAAAAAGTTCATAGGGTAAGATTAAAATATGCAACATAGCTAGAAAGTAAAACAAGCATGCATAACCTCTAAGGGGTATAAGAGTGAAACAGTTCAAACTGAAAAGTAAAGGGGAAAAATACACGCCCAATGAGAAATATGTCCCAACCTGAAAAAACTGTAAAAGTAAACTATTGAGAGATCCCAACTCTAGAATCTAAACTTTGACCCCCATACATGGTTCAAAGTAACAGGTATTCCTAAGCTCTTCTAAATTCTTCATTGACCTATATGTCATCTGTATAATACACAACATGTGCAGACAAAGCCTGTGTAGGGGTGAGTATATACATACCCAGTAGGATGCCCCAAACTCTGAAGGGGGGGAATAAGATATACAACATGAATAGAAAGATATTATATGAAAGATACATTCAAATAGAATAGATCATATCAAACCAAAAGTGAAAGTAACCTCATCCAAGCACAAAGGGGCTCGACATGGTGAGTAGATGAAATACACGTCGAGTCTTCACCATCTATAACAGGAGAGTAGAATCATCCAAACATGAGAATCTAAACATGTAAATCACATGGCATACCTTTCATGTATTCACCTATCTTGGAAGGAGAGTAACTAAATCCCAGGTGTAGATATAAAAGAAGTATATATATGCTCATTCAAAAGAATCCCAAATGAAAGAGTAAGGGGACCTCCATCTCACATCTCAAAGTGATGTGGCTAACCCCGTGATTTGGCCATAATAATATATTTATAAAAAAAATATTTAGGTTAGGAACTTTAATAAATAATTAAATATATAAATCAATTTATTTAATTATTTCTCCCATGATGGCTCTCAATCCAAACACCTGATGAAGATCAAGGTTATGTTATGCCTACGGTAAACACCACATTCCGAACTCAATGGTGGTATCTTATTTCCAATAAAATTATTATCCTATGAATTATTAGGGTTAGGGTTATTAAATAAGTTAATTATTTTATCTAATACACCCACCAATAGCTGCCTCATCTGAACATCCCACACCAACCAAATTTAGGTCACGCCTAGGGTAAACACTGCATTCCAAACTCAACTATGGTCTTGGGTTTCCCATCCATGTATCCTTATATGATTTATTTGGGTTAGGGTTATTAAATAAATAAATTTATTTATTTATTTATCTAATACACCCACCAATGGATGTCTCATCTGAACATCATGCGCCGACCAAATTTAGGCCACACCTTGGGTAAACACTACATTCTGAACTCAACGATGGTCTCAGATTTTCCATCCGAGTATCTGTATGCAATTTATTTGGTTTAGGGTTATTAAATTATTTAATTAATTAAATTAATTTATTTAATACACCCACCAATAGATTCCTCATACGAACATCATGTGTCAACCAACTTTAGGTCACGCCTAAGGTAAAATCCACGTTCTAGATTCAACTATGATCTCAAATATTTTATTCGAGTCTCTGTTCAGGTTATATTCCATTTTTTCAGAAAAATTTTACACATTCTATAAAAATATATTTAATATTTTTATCAAATTATTTTTTTCTCACCATACCTTGGTATTATACACCATCTCAGTTCCTGGCTCTGAAAAGATTCCTATAAATATTAAAAAGTTTTACATGGAAAAACTAGAGTCTTTATAATCTCCCTTGGTGGTGATCCTAAGCATCTCCATATAACATAAACGTACATAAATACCATAGGGAAATTATGTGATACCAAATACCTTTAACAGATGATTTTTCATTGATTCCAAGGGATGACATATGTTGTTAAGGCCCATACAAGATCATCCTTGATCAACCAATCACCGACCATGCACCCAAACACCTGCATCACACTGAGGAACCAACCATAATTAATTATAATCAATTATAATTAATTATATAATTGTATCCAAAATGCTTAATTCCAAAATTCTAATAGGATGATCTCATTTCATCATGACCAATTTCTCAACAACTACTCGCACCATACCCCCATCCTCAATTCAGGTAAATTCCCTAACCAATTGAGCTAAAACATATTTTAATTTATTTTAATTTAAACTAGAGATATTTTAAATTTTAATACAACAATATAACTCACCTAAACATAATTTGGCGATGTAAAAACACTGTCTTAGGATTCCCACTTCCTTGGAAGAGAGGATTTTCCCTCATTCTAAGCTAATTCCACAATTATCTAGTGGAATCGGAATAAAAAACTATAAACCAAGAAACCAAAAATTTAGAAAATAAGGTAGGAGTAGATCCAAGGAGCTTAATAGAGTCAAAGGGACACCTCAAATCACTGAAGAATGACCCCAAAACTATCCCCCAATAAAATGAGTAGAAGGATCTAAAGGGGAGGGGAGAATGCTGGCTAAGTAGGAGAAAAAAGGGGGTAGTGGATCCCCCCTTTAAAACCTTTAGGGGGATTTGATAATTTCCCCCTCTTTAAAACCCCTATTGGATAGATGGTTCTTCTAATTCGGTAGCCACCCAGCCTCTCTTGAGGCTCCTTAGAGCCCCAAAAAAGACTCTCGATCCCACTTTCATGTCCCAAACACCTCCTTTTAGGTTCCATGTAAGATACCAACTTTTATAGAGAAACCTTGTTCACATTTTTATGTACTATTTTACCCTTTTTGAGTATATCTTGGTTGGGTTTTTTTGGGGGTTGTTTTAGGTGAAATTGTTGAAGTTTGGAAGCCCAAGGATCTATGAATGATTAAAGAACGGTTAGGGAAAACCATGTGAATTTACTAGAAAAATATATGACCTATTTTTGTGAGATTAGAAGTAGCGCACAGTTGGCATATGATTTTTCTAAACCGTGCCGCCTCCCTCCCAAAACATGCACCCTCTAATAGAGGGGATTTTAAAGATTGGTGCACGGTTTGTAAAACTATTAACCACTTACAAGAAATCATGTGACCCCTAATTAGAGGCACACATTTTGTAAAATTTTGAACCCTACCCAGGAAACCATACACACAGTATTTAATTCCTCTAAAATTAAAAAAACTATCTAGTTTTTATTTCCATTCACCCCAGATCAGACTAAACCTATTTCCTTTGATTTTGGAGTATCCCAAGTGGATTTTTAGGCTCCTAGAACCCCTTTATTGATGAATCTAAGTTCTGATTGAAGGATTATCTCCTATATGGTATGTGATATATTCCCTATTTGGTTTCCAATCTCTCCTGTATCTATTTCATGATGAAGATGAATGGTTTTTCCTCTATTGGTGATGGTCTAGATCTTAGTTTTAATGGATCATAATCCATTGGATCTTGATCATAAGTATTGGTCTTATATCTTCTGCGTTGTTGTGGTTTTGATCATTCCACATCAATTTGGGGATTTCAATTTGGAGAATGCTCATCAATGATATTGAGGTAGGTGGTCTAATTGAAAAATCCCATTGTATTAATTATAATTTCATGTATTTAAGTGATCAAATGAAATTTCCATGTTGGGAAATTGAATTCAAATTTAATTGATTAATTGATTTCCCATGTGATTATGAAATTGGTTGATAATTGAATTTATTAAATTGATTGACTAATGGGTTATGAGATTAATAGAAAACCATGGGGTGTGTCGATATGTTTGAAATGATGATGTATAAATTATGAATGTTGGTAAATAAATTTATGAAATGGGTTGGATAATGATATATGGAAATGGTTGATAAATGATTTATAATTTGAAACCATGATATGACATATTTGTTAAGGAGTTGTGGGAAATGGACTTCTACTCAAAATACCCACAGGGTTCCATAATACCACTATATAGACCTAATATATATATATATATATATGTGTGTGTGTGTGTGTGTGTGTGTGTGTTTTGCAAGAGATCACTGAGTTGTGGGATAGGGATTGTTTCTCCAAATACCCATAGGGTGCCAAATTGTTGCTCTAGTCCCCCATTGTATAAATGCCCAGTTGGAATTAAATTATTAAGGAAAACCCATTATAGGGTGAAATGTGATATTCCTTTGGTGGATGGTTTAGACTCCATAATGGGATGAAGTAGGTATTGTTAGTTTGGGTGTAATTATGAACCTTGGAATTTATGTGGTTAATTAAACAATAATTTAATGTGAAAATTTTTTACTTTATCATTTTTCACTCTATTCTTCATACAACTACATACACTATTATATACTAGGTATTGTTTTAGATTTAATTAGTGGTTTCCTACTGAGTTGTACCCATAGCCTTATCAGGATGCCTGATTTATACCCTAATAGATTTCATGTTTGTAAGATAGGATAATTGAAAGAGGTCTATGTTAGATGGTTAAGTTGGGATGGAGAATGGATTAGGGAACCATACATGATATCGGGACCCAATTGGGGAGTTGTTAGTGTGTATTTAATTTTGGTTTTCATTTGAAACTTGAAAATTATATGGAATGACATATCTACTATTTTAGTTAAGGTCATTTATCTGGGTTTTGGGATTATCATGTGATGTTAGTCTTTATTGGTTATGGTATTATTTCAGTTATTATTTATTATCACTTGGCTATTGTTTAATGATTACCACTATTGAGATGCATTGATAAATAGTTTATAGTCTCTCTCATATATATATATATATTATATCATCACTGCTACTCAGAAACCTCTGGAATATGGGGAGGCGTGGATGAGGTCATGTAACAAACCTACTCGGGGCACCATCATGTGGCACTCGAGTCAGGATGTTATAAAGTTTTATCAAAGAGATTTTATTTTTTTAGTTGTCTTACAATTTAGGAATTTTATAAAGGAGACTAGGATAATTTGGTCCTTGTTAATGAGATTATACATGGGAGTATCTAACTCATGTACACTATAGAACCCAAGTACCTAGATTGGGATTGTTTTTGTTGATGTTGTTGTTACAATTGAATGTTATTTGACCTCAATTGATACAATTATTGTGTGATGTTATTATTTTTCTAGTATTTGAAATCATAGAATAGTATATAATGATATTAGTTTAAGCATTAATCATTCTAGAAATATATGGTTTATTGTGGAATGCATCAATTAGGCACGCACAAAAAAGCGGGTTTTGGGTGAGTTGTTAAAATGAAATTCTTTTCTTTTTTTGAGTAATTTAAGATATAAAGGTGAATAATATGAAATTTAAAATTGTAAATGATTATAAAATGGGGTAATTAAAATGGATACATGGGTGTCTAATGGGAAACCTTAAAATATGAAAATGGTTTACCCTATACTAGTCATGACCCAAGTGAGGGATGGTTGAGGTAGAGTTTTTTTTGTGGGTTTTGACTATATAGCGGGGTATGGGGGATGAATTGCTATGGATTTATGTGAATACCTATTATATAAATGTGATAATAATGTGTTATGTGTCCTAAGATTTATGCTTTTCATTATATATATATGCCTCTATGATGACTCATGTTGATAGGATGATAGGACAACATTGATGTAAATGTTCCTCCAATAGTGGAACCAGAGGATCTGATAGTTATAGGTGAAGGGTCAGGAGAAAAGTTCCATGATAAATTTTCTTGCTTTATGAAGTTTATGGATATAGGACTAAAGCGAGTTGTGTGGAGTATGTCTGAATTGACACAGGAGTTCCAGTTACAACACCCCCAACTTTCACCAGAGAGGGTGGACCTAAGGCATCTGAGTTCTAGATTGAGTCCATCCATATGATCCTTGAATATCTAGAGACTCTTGAAGAGAATAGAGTTAAGTTGTATAATTACATGTTATAATGATCAGAAAAGTGTTGGTGGGACATTCAGGCTTATTATGGGCAGCTAAAAGACATGGTATGGAAATACTTATAGGAAAAATTTTTGAAACACTTTTACCCTGAGACGTCAAACGGGAGAGAGTGGCTAAGTTTATATGGTTGAACTAGGGGAGTATATCCATTATGGACTGTTTTTGTGGCTTCATTCATTTACATCAATTTGTTATAACATTCTCATAAGATGAGTCAACTACAATGAAACATTTTCAATATGGGATTAAATGTGATATTAAGTCCCATGTTAATATCTTTAGGTTGGAGAAGTTTTTAAAGTGGTGAATTAGGCTATCGTTTTTTAGGGGAACATAAAAGAGGATTCTAAAGGAATGAAAGTGGTTTCTGTTGGATGATCAGGAGGTATGTATTTCTAGATTTAGAAGTGTCACTTTGAGAATGTTAACCAGAGAGATGGAAAATAAAGTGGTTAGGGAGAAGGATCAGTTACTCAGAGTAGTAGCCTAATATATTTCCAATAGTTTGGTAGGTTGGGTCACATTCATAGATAGTTTCTCTGAACACTAGTAGAGTATTGATCTTGATACAAGACGAGTCACTAGTAGAGGTATTGCAGGAACCCCTAACTGATGGGTGGTGATGGAGGAGCCACATAGACTCATAATGATAGAAGAGGGTCTTTTACCCCGGATTAGTCTTGTAGATAAATTTATTATAGACATGATGGTCAAGGTAGTTAATGTGGTATGTCAGGGAAAGATTTATTATATCATTAGATCGGTGTGGCTCAGGGGACTCATACTGTAGCACAAGGAAGAGGGGTAGGGTAGTTTCATGTAATTCGATCCGTACTTTTGGATAATGAGGCTGATCCATTAACAGTCAGAGGTACTGTTCTTATAACTTATACTCTTTTTATTACCTTATTTGATATAGTATCCTCTTATTATTTTATATCTGCACAACTTGTGAACATATTGAGTCTAGCGGTTTATTTTTTGAGTGGGGTTATGATGATCAACACACCATTGAGAGTGTGGTCAAGGGACATATGTTTATATAAGGGATGTTCCCTTGAGGTTTGAGAGTATCATTTCTATTTGTATCTTTACATACATGACATGTTAGTATTTAACTTGATTTTTTATAGAATGAATGGTATCATACAGAGTCTATATTGATTGTTACCATAGGGTAGTGACCTTTATGTCTCCTGAGGGTAAAAGTTATGTTCATCGAGGAGAATGGGATATCTAGGAAGTCTGTACAGGGTAAAATCATCAACAACTAGGGGATCCCACCGCCCAAGTTGCAATTCTTTTTCTAGATTATGGCGGTGTGAAACATGATGTCTTTCTATATATAGTGGACTGGTTTCTAGATGTTTTTCCTGAAGAATTATAAGGGTTTCACATGAGAGGGAAGTTGAGTTTACAATTGAGCTCATGCCTGGAGATGAACAATTTTATATTCCACCTTATACAATAGAACCATTAGAGCTTCGGGATCTTAAGACTCAACTAGAATAATTTATGGATAAGTGATTTATCCTTCTGAGTACATCACCTTGGGGTTCTCTAGATGTTTTTCTAATAAGGTTTATAGGACCTTATGCTTTTTAGAAAATTGAAGTAAGTTAAACTAGATTACAATGAAGAACCAGTATCCTCTTATGTGTACTAATGATCTCTTTGAACATTTTATAGGATATTTTTTTCTCTAATATTGACTTGAGATTGGGGTATCATCCGTTGAGAGTTACACCTTCTAATATACCACATATTGCTTTCAGAATAAGGTATGACCTATATGAATTAATTACGATTTTGTTTGGGATAATGAATCCACAAGTTTTTTTATGGCCTTGATGAACCAAAACTTACACCTATATCTCGATTGTTTTTTGGTTGTTTTGTGGATTACATCTTGGTGTACTCCAAGACTCATTACGATCATGCCCAAAATATTGAAATCCTCTTGAGTACTCTAATAGAGAATCGACTATACTCCAAGATATATAAGTGTCAATTTTAGATCGACAAGTTAAATTTCTTGGGTCACATCATCTCTGAGGAAGGTATTTTAGTGGACCTAGAGAAAGTGAAGGCATTGGTTTCTTGGGAGTATCCCAAGAATTTTTTTGATATCAGAAACTTTCTGGGTGTGGTGAGTTATTATCGGAGGTTCATCTAGGAATTTTTCTTCTTGGAAACACCAATTTCTATATTGACTAAGAAAGGGATTAAGTTTGAATGGATTATAGTATGTGATAATGCATTCTAGGATTTGACTAAGTGTTTTACTACCACACAAATTTTGATCCTACCTAATTAGGGCGAAAAGTATATAGTGTTTTTAATGCATCTGAGGTCAGACTTGGATTAGTGTTTATGTGAGGAGATCCTGTTGTAGAATATGTGTAATGGAATTTGAGGAAACATAAATAGAATTACCTTGCGCATGATCTCGAGTTAGCTATCGTAGTTTATTCCTTAATGTTTTGGTGGCATTATCTGTTGGGAAAAAATTTTACTATGTATACCAACCACAATATTTTAAAGTATATTTTTTCAAAAAAATATTTGAATCTCCAGAATCATAGGTGGTTTAGTATATGAAGTCATTTGATTTTGAGATAGCATATACGATTGGGAAGATAAATGGTTCTGTTAATGATTTAAGTAGGAAGACACAGACTCGAGCAGTTCAGGAGTCTAAATCTGAGTGGAAGATGATAGCTGAGATTCATATTGTGGTGCAGGAGGTACAAGATCAGATGAACCTCATATCGGTATCTATTGAGTCTACACTTTTAATTCATATAAGGGAGAGGAAGTATGAGGATCTATATTGTTTGTCCTTGAGGGAAATACTTTAATGTGTGGAGTTACCTTCCAATTAGAATATAGATGAGGATGTGGTCATATATTTCAGGAACCATTTTTTGTGCCTATGTTAATGTGAGAGGAGTTGATGTGTGAATTCCATGCCTCAAACTTGGTGGTGTATCCTAGTTTGTCCAAAATGTACCATGAACTACATCAACTGTATTGGTGTTTGGGAATGAAAAGTGAGATTTCAGGGTTCATGAGACGATTTTACACATGTCAGCTAGTGAAGGACGAGCATCAATGACTTGGTGTTTTACTAAATCTATTTACCATTTCGGAATGGAAGTAGTATGACATTAACATTGACTTCATAATGGGAATTTTGAGGACACATCGTAAGAATAATGAAATATGGGTGGTTGTGGAACAATTGATGAAAGTGTCCAATTTCTTTCCTATCAATGAGAATTTATCAATGGATCAGTTGGTGATATGTACATTTGAGAGAAAGTCTGTTTGTATGAAGTTCTATAGAGAATAATTTTATACCATGAATCACGTTTCACTTTTCACTTCTGATAAGGCTTTCATAAGGTGCTTGGTATGTAGGTGTTTCTGAGTAAAAATTTCTACCCACATCTAGATGGGAAGTAAGAACATACTATAAAGTTGTTAGATGATATGCTACGGGTTTGATTCCCAGAATTTGATGGATTTTAATAGAAACACTTAGCGTTTTTTTAGTTCATCTATAAAAACAGTTATCATGAGACTATTTAGATGGAACCATATGAGGAACTTTATGGCAGGCTATGAAGATCACCTCTATACTAAATAGAGATGGATGAGTTTAAGTTTTTGGTATCGAGTCTCATATAGAATATTTCAGAGCATGTTCAGTTGATTCTAAAGCATATGCCTATGGATCAGAGAGTAGGTACAATTCATATGATGGTCAACATCAATGACCCAAAGAATCTACAAAGGGTGATCATGTATTCCTTTAGGTTTCACCTAGATTAGGTCACCATAGGATATAGAACTAGGGAAAGTTGGCACCCGGGTTTTTTGGACTATTTGAGATTGTGGAAAGAATCAGGTTGGTTTCATATTGACTAGCTCTTCCACAGATACATAGTGTTACACGTGATGTTTTTCATGTGTCACAAATTTGGAATTATCACCCCAACCCTTCTCATATGAATAATATGGATGATGTTGGGATTGAGGTTGATGAATAATTTGAGGAGAATATGATTTGTGTTATGGATTTTTGTGATAAAGTGTTGCGAGGAAAGACCATGTTGATAGTCCGAGTGTTTTGGAAGCATAGAAGAGTTTAGGGGGAAACATGGGAGAGATAACTAGAAATATGGGCTCAGTGGCCTGATCTTTTCACCTGTTAATCTTAGAGATACTTGGGAGTACAACTCGAGGATGATATGTTATAAGATGGGGATATTTTAAGATCCTGACCTTCCTAAAGACACCTCGTTCACATTTTCAGGTACACTTTTACCCTTACTTTGAGTATATCTTAGTTGGGTTTTTGTTTGGTTTTTTTTTGGTTGAAGTTGGAGATGAATGGAATCCCATGGGGCTATGCATGATTCGACACGGTTAGGGAAAATAGTGTGTCTTTCCCTAGGAAAATGTGCGCCATGTTTTGGTGATACAGAAGATGGAACATAGTTAGTTCATGGTTTGGTCAAACTATGTATCCTCCCACCCAAAAATTGAACCCTTTAATAGATGGGATTTGCACAGTTGGTGCACGATTTTTCAAACCATGTGCCTCTTAGAAGAAATCGTGAAACCCCTAAGTAAAGTTAATCAGTTAAGTTACACGGTTTGGAAAACCATGCACCCCTACCTAGGAAACCATTCGTGCATGATTTAATTACACCTAAAATTTGAAAAAAAATCCTGAATCCCCATGTTTTATTTCCATTCACCCCAACTCAGACTAAACCTATTTCCTTCTATTTTGGAGGATCTCATGTGGATTATATGAATCATCGAATCCCTTTATTAATGAATTGAAGATCCAATTGAAGGATCGTCTCCTCTATGGAATGTTATCTCTTCCCCATTTTGTTTCCCCTCTCTCTCATCTCTATTTATTGATGAAGATGAATGATTTTTCCTCCATCGGTGATGGTTTAGATCTAGGTTTTAATGGATCCTAATACTTTGGATTATTATCATGGGTATTAATACTATATATTCTAT
Source organism: Viscum album (assembly GCA_963277665.1). NCBI lineage: Eukaryota > Viridiplantae > Streptophyta > Magnoliopsida > Santalales > Viscaceae > Viscum > Viscum album. The sequence continues at coordinate 1,763,153,627 of OY728135.1, forward strand.
GTTGTTGTGGTTTTGATCATTCTGTATCAATTTTGGGATTTCGGTTTGGGTAAAATGTAAAATTTGGTGTCCTAGAACCAACTGGCTGTAATTTGATTACATGGACATTTAATGTATTTAAATATTAAACATATTATTACATATTGTTCATTGTTCTTCATGATTATGATGTAATAATTTCATAGAGTATTTGTTGCATTGATAAGGTCATGGAAGTTCCCCGCTATAATGAGAACCTTGAAATGATAAAATAATATTCTTAAATATAGTTCTACAGTTCTATGAAATAATATGATGGGACACATAGCATGCAGATCATAAAGTTTGAGTACTCTTAAGTAGATGAGACTTCATCTCATGAATTTCACACTTCGTAATCTCCAAGACAGAAGATTATGAGAACAGACCCACCAGTAGGAATTCCACATGTTTTTTTGTCATCAGATATTTCTATTTGCAAGTGTGTGTAATGATCCTTATACTTTAAGATTATCATTAATATGTGTCACGGCTCACGCAATTTGATTTACTGATGAAAACCATCACATAGACAGTTGGCAGGAAGTAGGGTACGTTGGGTGCGTCATGAGTGGAATGTTATTAATGGATAGGTCTAGGAAGGATTTGTCCCTTACATTTATGGAAGTTGATATCTTGGCCCTTTGATTGAAATAGAACTGTCACACAAAATTCCATGGACATAGTGTAACGATAAGTTTATTTTAGGTAGTCAAATAACGGCGTATCAAGCATAAAAGTAGATGACACTATCATGAAACCTGCTTGATGATATTTTGCGACAAATAGATTATATTACACAGTGAGTGCTCATATGTGGATGTCGTTGTTGCAACTTTATGTTATTTCTCTTGGGTTTATTGACCTGTTTCTAGATAGTACACTTGGACTATAGGAAAACCTGCCTAATGCCAATGAGAAAGAATCCTAGAGGGTCACACACTAATTGTTTCTGGTGGTCTCAGTTAAATTCTATTTGAATTTAATTAATAAATATTATTCTCAAGACAATGGAATAATTTTATTCAAGTTTAAATGATTACATAAATTAAATAAATATTTATTCATTGTATTGTGGGTAAAATATATTTATTTATTTTAATGAACATTTAATAAATATTTATTTACTAGTTTGTAAATAAAATATTTATTTAAGAGAATAAATTATTTATTTATTTATTTGGGTGTTCAATAAATGGAATTGGAGTTCGAGAGGACCAAGGTCGGTTTGGTAGTAAAATAATTATTTTCAAGATGATAAATAATTATTTAACTAGTTGGCACAAATTAAAATAACATTGTTATTATTTTCTGATGTGTAATTTTATTTATAATTCTATTTTGTGAAAGTTAGCACACCATAAATAATGATGCGGTATTGTTATTAATATCATGGGTTTTTTCTAAGTTTATTAATGTATTTAATTATTGTTATGCAATTAAATATTGTAACTAAAGCCCCATGTCAATAAATAGACACATACATCTATTGTGCCAGGTACCGAATCTCACACCCGGTGAAGTGAGATTTTTTGAGCTAAACAATTTCTCTCTCGAATCCTCTTCCTACCCCTCTCAAGAACAAGAGATGTTCTTCAAGGCTGAAGAACAAGCGATCAAGAATGACTAACATAAGACATTCGCTTCGCCACGCTAGCACCCAGAGAAAGAGCGATGTCGGTCGGAGGCCATCAGAGCACGTGTGGATCACTGCTAGAGGGATTCTAGTTTGGATCCTTGCAAGCGCAACAAAATAATCATGAAGGGTCGTTCCGGACTATCAACATCATCAATTAAGAAAATACTGAAGATCCAGCTATTATTTTATTTATGAAATTAATTAAATTAATTATAAAAATGATGTGCAAGATCCTCTCTAAAGGTTTCGGGCATCTTCCTTCTTTATCTAAATATTTGATTCTATTCTATGAAGACTCACGTTTATTGTCATATTGATCCCAGAATAATCATTGATCATGGTAAAAATCAAAGTTGGGTTCCATCCCAGCCACAGTTCCTCTGCGCTTGAAACCTTCAAGTGGTATCAGAGCGGTTACATCATAGATTATAATTATTTAAATATTTTTTTGATGATTTACGCATTTAATGATTTAGTTGTTTCAATTCAAGTTAATCGTTCTGAAAATATGAATCTCGAGATCTGTTCCTCCTCTTTCGTTTCTTGTTCACCTTACAGAAATGATTTTTTCTTTTAATTTTGATTAAAATAAAATAGAGAATCTCATCAGGAGGTGCCAAAGGTTCCTGGATGCACAACATAATAACGCACGACGTGTATTCTGCAGTACACACTGTGTAGCCAAGGTTCAATGCATCAAGTCTAGTCTTCCAAACCAATTCATGTCATTAGAGTTTTTATAAGTCTTAATGACTTCGTGTGTTAACCAGGAATAGGTGGAATGCAGTTTCTATATTACACGCCATGTGGCCCACTGGACACGATGTGTAGTCCCTTCGGGTTAGGGTTGGACCATGTACCTCGTACATGGCTTACCCAGCTAGAGACCATGTAATGAGGAACTATATGGTGTGTGGCCTACTAGACACATCGTGTACTCCGAAGATTTCCTAATTACACTCACACACCATTTCCCCGGGTATGTACTTCAGATGGATGGTGAAAATAGTACATGCCATGTAGTTATAACTAAACATTGTGTACTCATCCAAATTATGCAGATTTATTAAAATTTATTATTATATTATACAAACCCTTGAAACGTGTACCATCGTGTAAGCGTAAAGCTGAGGCACAATACGTGATATGTGTTTTATATATATGTTTTTAATTTAACATCTGTGTAATGTTAATTTCTACTCATTGGGTGGTTATGAATAGAAATTAATCGGGTTGCCTCCAAGGTACAAGTTACATACAAAGATAATTTTAAATGAATTTATTTGTTTAAAATTATGATGGATGAGAATCTTAAGGAAATTCAGAAAAGGGTTTAAGATAAAAAGGATTGATTAATTAAATAGGATAATTAATTTATTCGAGCGTGATTTATCTTAAACAATAATGATTGAAGAATTTAATGATAGTTTTATTTATGTATAAATATCGTTGAATGTATGGATGATCATTAGCTATACCAAGACCTTTATATGTGTATGGTTTCTTTTAATTTATTTATTTAAAATAAATTTGTTGGCCTGTGAGCCTTCTCATCATTAATATTTTGGGCCTGCATGCCCAAGGTTTCTTTTATGTAAAACCCCTTTTTACCCCTAACCTGCGTGTGAGTTAAAAAAGGCATATGTAATGGATGGAACTCCCAGGATAGTGGAGGTGGTTCAAGCTAGATCCGAGACAAAACCAATCCTAGGAGATACAAAGGTGGACAAGTGGAAAGCTGTAAACATGAACCCAAAAGGTTCAAGATGTTTCTCCCCTAGGTCAGGATTAGTTTATCAACCACTAGATAAACTAACCTTTAGAAAATCTCATGATCATTCTTTTTATTTTATTTTTTTAGTTTCACGGTTTATCATTGTGGATGTGTTGTCACGATCACATAATTAATGAATTAAACAAGCATACAAGATAAAACTAAAATAAACCAGACTTGTGCATAAATATTATCAAGACATGGTTAATCACTTAAGTAAGTTCCACATAATATTAACAAGAATTTGATAATGATAATAAGAAATTCACGCATAAGAGATAAAAATCCCTCAAATAAAATATTAAGCCAGGCCAGGACTTCCCTTACATGATTAAGGGAAAAACTCAATAAAACTATGTCTTTGACTAACCATTGTTGGGACACTTAATTTTATATAGGAATCCCTTATGAAAGGTTTTGGGTTGACTTAACCATATTACATAAAAAGGAGTATACCTTGCTAGACTTGGTGTAATATTGGAGGCAAGATTTGAGGAAATCCAAAGTCATGATTTTAAGATTGGTGAGTCCACTCAACAGATCAAGGAGCTTCAAGACCGCAGTTGGAAAAGACCTGCCTACCTAAATACCTTCTAATGGCTTGAATAACCATTGATGGGTTTATTCAAAGGAGAATATGGATCCTTGCCACTAGAATTTCAGGGAAACTGGACATTCTGAGTTCAATGGTGAGGGTCATTTGGACTTGATAAAATAGTGGGAGACTTAATAAAAATTTATTATTTCTCAAAAAATGTAATAAAGTGCTAATGATCTGCTCTTTTAATTATAGAATAAAAATGTCAAGCTCGTCAACCACATTATCCCTACGATCAATTATAGATAAATACAACATCCTCACCATCAGTAAGTTCTAGGAATGGTTTAGACACCTTCAGGTTATCCTACGCCATGAACGAAAGTCTTACATGTTGGAGTCATCATTACCAGATCTGCCTGCCAAAGAGGTGAGTGATGAGGATTTCCTAGTCTATGAGAAACATATGAATGACACGGTCAACATTCAATGTTTAATGTTATCATCAATGTATAGTGAGCTCATGAAGTCTCATGAAAACATGGATTCTTAGAGCATGATCGAGAACCTCTATGGTCTTTACCAGGAGAGAGAAAGATAAAAAAGGTTTGAGATCTCTAAGGCACTATTTTAGAGTATTCTTGGAGAAGGTTCCCCAGCTAGGCCACATGTAGTCAAGATCATTGGATACATTGATCACCTAGAGATTCTCGGTTTTAAACTCCCTAAAGAACTGGGTACCAATCTCATTCTCACATCACTCCCTCAGATATTCTCTAACTTTGTTGTCAATTTCAATATGAGCAACATTGAGAAGTCTCTATATGATCTTCTTATCCCCATTCTCCAAGTGGTCAAATATATGAAGTTCGAAAATCCTTTTTTCCTTATGGTGAATAAGAGGAAAGGGAAGGAGAAGATATTTAATCCCAAATCTTCTTCATGGTCTTCCAAGAAAAGGAAGATCAAAGGGGAGGCAAGGGAATAGGGGGTTGTTTGTTTCGCATGTGGAAAGAAGGGCCATTGGAAGAAGAGTTGCACCCAGCCTAAGAAGCAAGGGGAAGCTTCAGGTGCATTTTTAATCAAATAAAATCTATCTGTTTCTAAAAATTGGGTATTATATACAGCTTGTGGTGCTCACATATGTATCCAAATACAGGAACCAAGTAGATTTGGAAAGATTGATCGATGTGAAGTGGATATACAAGTAGCCAATGGATCAAGACTTTCTGGTGTAGCTATTGAGGACTACCACCTCATGTTTCCAATTGGGATGATCTTGGTGTTAAAGGGTTGTTATTATGTGCCTTTTGTTACTAAAAATATTATTTATATATCTAGATTAGATACAGATGGATTTTTTTTCATGTTTGGAAATAAATGTTTCTTCTTTTACAAATATATCATTTGTTTTGATAGGGAACATTTATACAACGGTCTTTACATGTTGGATTACACAAACCAAGTAATGGAAATCGATAACAGAGATACTTAACATGACTCATACCAAACCCAACTTTGGCATCACTGGCTAGGTCATGAAAAAGAGAAATGCTTGAAAACATTACATCAAGATGGATATTTAGATTCTTTCAAACTAAAACCACTTGGTGTATGTCATGCATGTTTACAAGGAAAAATGACTAAAGCCCCATTTAGTGGGAAAGGTGAAAGGGATAAATAACTTCTTGAATCAGTTAATACTAATTTGTATAGACTTTTTCCAGTTGAAGCAAGGGGAGGTTACTCATACTTCATAAATTTTACTGATGATTTTAGTAGATATGGATATATCTACTTAATGAGGTACAAGTCAGATTCTTTTGATAAGTTCAAAGAATACAAGAATAAAGTTGAGAACCAGCTTGGTAAGAAGATTAAGAAACTCTTCTCAGATTGAGGTGGAGAATATCTTAATCAAGACTTCATTTATTACTTACGAGAGTTTGGGATCCTATCCCAACTCACTCCTCCATACACGCCCCAGTGGAATGGTGTGAGAAAATGGAGGAACCGCACCCTATTGGACATAGTGATATCAAGGATGAGTCATGTGAGTCTTCCATTATCCTTTTAGGGATATGCATTACAAATAGTGGTGCACATACTAAACCAAGTACCAACTAAATCAATAAATGGTATTCAATATGAGTTATAGAGTGGAAATAAATCCATATTATCGAATTTACATGATTGGGGAAGTGATTAATTTGTTAAGGGCTCTTTAGGTAACAAACATACACCCCGAGGTAGAAATTGTAACTTTATAGGATACCCCAAGAAAAAAGGGGATATTACCTATACAACCCCTCAGACAAAAAGGTTATAGTGTAAAGACACACCATATTCCTTGAGAGGGAGCACATATCTAATAGAGATAGTGGGAGCAAGATAGAATTTGATGAAGTTGAGGATTAAGGTACACCAGAGTTGGTACAAGAATAGATTCCACAAATCCCTATGGAAGAAAGAACTGTTCCAGAGACACAAGAGCTGTGTAGGGGTACAAGAGAGGTTAGAGAACCGGAATGGTATGGTTTTCTAGTTACTGAGGATGGTGAATCATTATTAGTTGATAATAATGGTCCTATAACCTACAAAGAAGCAGTAAGTTGCACAGATGTTGCCAAGTGGAAAGAATCCATGAATTCTGAAATAGATCTCATGTACCAAAACCAAGTATGGATTTTGTTATATCCTCCAGTTGATGTAAATCCTGTTGGTTTCAAATGGGTATTCAAGAAGAAACTGGACATGGAAGGATAAGTCAGCACCTATAAGGCACAACTGGTTGCAAAATGGTTCAAATAGCATCAAGGCATTGACTACGATGAACCTTTTTCATTATTTGCAATGCTGAAATCCATCATAATTCTATTTTCCATTGCTTCTTACCATCACTATGAGATTTGGAAAATTAATGTCAAAACATCCTTCCTTAATGGGAACCTTCAGGAATACGTCTACATGACACAACCTAAAGGGTTTATGACTCTAAAGGATGCCAATAAGGTATTCAATTTTTAGAAATCCATTTATGGATTAAAACAATAATCCAGGTCATGGAACATTAATTTTGATGAAGCCATAATGAAATTTGGTTTTATCAAGAATGAATGTGAGTATTATGTCTACAAATGGTTTAGTGGGAGTGTAGTCATTTTCCTAATAGTATATGTTGATGACATGTTACATATTAAAAATGAGATACCAGTCTTATAGTCTGTTAAGGCATGGTTGAATCAATGCTTCTCCATGAAGGACTTGGGCAAGGCCACATATATTCTTGGGATCAATATCCATCGTGATAGATCCAAGAGATTGTTGGGCCTAAGTCAAAGTACATACATTGATAAGATACTGAAGAGATTCAGTATGGAACAATCCAAGAGGGGATTGTTTCCAGTATCACATGGATTTCATCTTTCCAATAAAATGTTTCCTCAGACACATGAGGAAAGAAAGATAATGGAAAGTACTCTATATGCATCAGTGATTGGGTCAGTCGTGTATTACATGCTATGTACTAGGCAGGATGTCACCTACGCATTGAGTGCGGTAGGAAGATATCAAGTTGACCCAGGTGACCACCATTGGATGGCAGTCAAGACTATCCTAAAGTATCTGAGGTATATTAAGGATATGTTCATGGTTTATGGAGGATATGAGGAACTAGTCATCAGTGGATATGCAGATTCTAGTTTCCAAACTAATCAAGATGGCATGAAGTCGCAAAAAGGATACATCTTCACATTGAATGGAGGTGTAGTGAGCTGGTAGAGCTCAAAGTAGAGTGTGGTCACATATTCTACAGTAGAGTCTGAGTATATCGCATCTTCTAAGGTGTCTAAAGAATCATTTTGGATGCGAAGCTTCATCCAGGAGCTGGATGTGATAGATAGAAGTAAAGATCCCATCACATTGTACTGTGATAATACTGTAGCGGTGGCTCTCGCGAAAGATCTAAGGTCACTTTAGAAGACGAATCACATACTTCATAAGTATCATCTCTTGAGGGATTTTTCTCAGAGAGGTGAAGTTTTAGTGAGCATTATTTCCATGGAAGACAATGTGGTGGACCCCTTGACTAAAGCCTTGACTCAGTAGAAACATGATCACCATGTGAGGTCTAGAATACTAAAAGTCGTAGGCAGTTGGCTCTAGTCTAAGTAGGAGTTTGTAAGAGTTAGTCTCCAAGAACCAAGTGGTTCTACTTTGATTACATGTAAATTTAATGTATTTAAATATTAAAAACATTATTACATATTGTTCATTGTTCTGCATGACTATGATGTAATAATGTTCTAGATTATTTGTTGCATTGATAAGGTCATGGAAGTTCCCCACTATGATGAGAACCTTGAAATGCTATAACAATATTCTTGAATATAGTTTTGTGGTTCGATGACATGATATAATGGGACACATATCATGAAAACTGTCAGGTGTGAGTACTCATAAGAATATGAGACTTCCTCTCATGAAGTTCTCACTTTGTAATCTCCAAGAAAAGAGATTATGATAATAGACCTGCCAGTAGGAATTCTGTATGTTTTGGTGTCATCGGGTATTTATATATACGAACGTGTGTAATGATCCTTAGACTTTAATATTATCATTAATATGTTTCACAACTTGTGCCCTTTGATATACTGATGAAAACCATCACGCAAATAGTTGGCGGGAAGTAGGGTATGTTTGGTACATCACAAGTGGCATGTTATGAATGGATAAGTAGATTAAGGATTTTTCCCTTCCATTTATGAAAGTTGATATATCGGCCCTTTGATTTAAATAGAACCATCACACAAAATTCCATGTTCATGGTGTAACGATGAGTTTATTTCAGGTATTCAATGAACAACGTATCAACCATAAAATTTGATGACACTATCATGAAACCTACTTGATGAGATATTTCAAAAAAGGGATTATATTAAACAGTGAACATTTATATGTGGATGTTATTATTCTGACTTTAAGTTCTTTCTCTTGGGTTCCTTGACCCGTTTCTAGACAGTACTATTGGACTTTAGGTAAGCCTGCCTAATGCCAATGAGAAATAATCCTAGAGGGTCACACACTAAGTGTTCCTGGTGGTCTCGGTTAAATTCTATTTGAATTTAATTAATAAATATTATTATCAATACAATGGAATAATTTTATTCAAGTTAAAATGATTGTATAAATTAAATAAATATTTATTCACCAGATTGTGGGTAAAATATATTTATTTATTTTATTGAAAATTTAATAAATATTTATTTACTAGTTTGTAAATAAAATATTTATTTAAGAGAATAAATTATTTATTTATTTGTTCTGGTGTTTAATAAATGGAAGTGGAGTTTTAGAGGACCAAGTCTGGTCTGGTAGTAAAATAATTATTTGTAAGACTATAAATAATTATTTAACTAGTTGGCACATATTAAAATAACACTTCTATTATTTTGTGACGTGGAATTTTATTTATAATTCCATTTGGCGCAAGTTGGCTCACCATAAATAATGATGCAGTATTATTATTAATATCATGGGTTTTCTATAATTTTATGAATATATTTAATTTTTTTTATGCAATTAAATATTGTAACTGAATCCCCATATTAATAAATAGACACAAACATCTATTGTGTTGGGTATCAAACTGCACACCCGGTGAATTGAGATTTGTTGAGATGAACAATTTCTCTCTCGAATACTCTTCCCATAACTCTCAATAATGAGATACGTTCTTCAAGGCTGAAGGACAAGCGATCAAGAACAACTGACATAAGACACTCGCTTCACTGTGCTAGCACCTAGATAATAAGAAGTGTCGATCGGAGGCCATTAGATCATGTGTGGATCACCACTAGAGGGATTCTAGTTTGTATCCTTGCATGTGCAAAAAGATAATCTGTAAGGGTTATTTCAGACGATCAACATCATCATTAAAGAAAATACCAAATATCCAGGTATTATTTTCTTTATAAAATTAATTAAATTAATTATAAACACAATGTGCAAGATCCTCTCTAAAGGTTTCAGGCATCTTCCTTATTTATCTAAATCTTTGATTCTATTCCATGGATATTGGCGTTCATCGTCGTATTGATCCCTGAATAATCATTGATCATTGTAAAAATCAAAGTTGGTTTTTGTCCCAACCACGGTTCCACTGCACCCAGAACCTTCATAAATCTCATCAATGATCTTGAGGTAGGTGGCCTAATTAATAAATCACATAGGCTTGATTATAATTGTGTGTATGTAATTGATCAATTATAATTTTCAAATTGGGAAGTTTCATTCAAAATTGAATTTATTAATTGATTTACCATGTCATTATAAAATTGGTTGATAATTGAATTTATGAAATTGATTAATTAATGGGATTATGAGATTGATAGTTACCCATGGGGTGTGCCTATATGGTTGAAATGATGATGTTTAAATTATGAATGTTGATAAATGAATTTTTAAAAAGGGTTGGATAATGATATATGGAAATGGTTGATAAATTATTTAGAATATGGAACCATGAGACTTCATATTTGTGAAAAATTATGGGATAGGAACTATGGCTCAAAATATCCACAGGGTTCTAGACTATCACTCTAGGACCCAAATATATATGTGTGTGTGTGTGTGTGTGTGTTTTATGTGATCACTGAGTTGTAGGATAGATACTACTGCTCCAAATACCCACGGGGTTCTAGACTGCTTCTCTAAGCCCCCATTGTATAAATGTTAAATTGGAATTAAATGATTAATGAAAATCCATGATAGGTTGAAATGTGATATCCCTTTTGTGGATAGTTCATACTGTACCATGATTCAAAGCAGGTATTTTCGGTTTAGGTGTCATCAGGAACCCAATAATTTAGGTAGTTTATTAAAGAATAATTTAATGTGAAAACTATTTATTTTATCATTTTGTACTATATTATTTATACAACTACATACACTGTTATAGACTGGAATTATTTTAGATGCTATTGGTGGTGTCCTACTGAGTTGTAATCACACCCCACTTGGGCTTCTTGATTAGTACTTGAATAGATTTCATGTTTTTAGGACAAGATAAGGGAAATATCCCTATGTTAGAGGGATGGGTTTGGATGGATCATGGATGAGGGAACCATACATGATATCAGGTCCATCTGGGGTATGTTTTAGTGTTTCTTTGCTCTTGGTTTTAATTTGACACTTGAAAATTATATGAAATAACATAACTACTATTGTAGTTAAGTTCATTTATCTAGGTTTTGGGATTATCAAGTGATGTTGGTCTTTATTGGTTATGATATTATTTTGTTTATTGTATATTACCACTTGGTTATTGTTTAATGATTTCCATTATTGTTCTTATTTTATAAAGAGGGTATAATATCCCCACAATATATATGTTATACATTCACTGCTATTTGGTAGCCTCTAGCATATAGAGATGTGTGCCTGAGGTCATGTGACTAACTGGATCGGGGCACCAACATGCGGTACCTGGATCAATATGTTACATGCCACAAGCCTCGAACCCCGATTATAAATCCCAAAATGAAAATTAGATCGGTCACCATTTAAAAATTCAAACTTCTATTGAAATTTTAACATGTATGGGTACATGATTTTATAGTTAATTTATAAGTTGTTTAGTATTGGTTTTTGTTTTGTTTGAATAATGTGTTGAGGTTATTTTTTGATTTATGTATTTTCATGTGAAACTTGAGTTTTAAAGTTTGTTTTGATGGATTTTTTTCTTTGTTTTTAGAGTTCTCCCTCATTCAAATTTATGACTCTTTGGTTGATCAAGATTATCTTGGGATGGTTATTCCATCAGATTGAGTCTTAGGGCTCTGTATCCTTACTCTCATACCCCAACATGAGGATTTTTTTGAGGGTTTCAAATCCTAATTCATCCTTATTTATTTAGGAAACAATTTTATCAGGAATTAGTGATATTGATACTGAGTATTTAGGATATATTTATCCAACCTGATAATTCATAATCTCTCAAGGTTAATTTTTCAACCTTCATGCTTGAGGGTCGAGGTTAGAAGTGGTAGAAGTCTGTTATCTAAATTAATCCACAGAAGTACCATTCTTGGTAAGCTTTCAAGGAATAGTTCATTCAATAAGTCTATCCCAATATATTTAAGGTACTAAAGGATATGAAATTTCTTAGTCTCTAGTAAGGAGATAAAATAGTGTTAGAACATGTTGGTAATTTGATCAAGTTTATGACATATCCTCCTCATATGGACATGATGATTCTCTAATGGATTTGCGTTTTTGAGAAGGTCTTCAACGATACATTTCATAGGTTGTATCTTCTCTCAACCTTGACTCATATAATGCAATGGTAATGTATGATATAAAGGTTGAATTAGGATTTTTGGGAGAATATAAGGTTTTTAAAGTTTCTCTTGTTCTTGGGTGTGGTGGTGGAATCTATGAAAAGGTAAAAAGGTAGTGTTTAAAGTCAGACTCTACATGTAGTGGTATTAAACGGTCATCATGTTTCATCTTGATAACTTTATCTATAAATACGAAGTTGTTTTTCTACCAGTGTGGAAGGGTATTTTATATGAAGCATTCTTTTCAGAAGCCTCCTAAAGCATACCATGATTTTTGTCATCTAGGTCATTTTCTAAAGTTATGAATATGAGTTTTTTGAAAGAAAGTTAGAGTGAAGTATAACCCTTTTGAAGATCCTTTGGTTCAACTCAGTGATCCGAATGTCAGAGTGAATACCATTTGAGTTTTCTTTTATGTAACTGATTTTCTATTATTGATCTCATGATATTGGGAGTTGTGTTTTTTTACCTTGGAGTTTGTGGGGAATTTTTTTGAGATTTTTTTGTTTCATTGCTGGATTTTATCTCAGTGATGTAAGAATCTACTGTATTTATATTTTCATGTTTTCATATGCTTATTTAAATCTCTAAATGTTGATGATTTGAGTTTGGGTAAGTTTGAATCTAAGGGAAATTCAAATATGTTAGGGAGACCATCATTAATGAATTTATCATTTTGAAAGGTTATCCCTTCTCTTCCTTGGGATTTCTCTTGCATGTCCTTGAAGACCCGGAATAGAGATTGTGGTTTCCTTGATCTTAAACATTCTACTTTTTTTAATCAAATAAGGTTTTTATTATTCAAATAACTTTCCTGGTTTATCCCTAACTGTGGCCTTTGATGTTTTGGTAGTGGCCCTATGGTTTTTATTATTATTTTTTTTTGGATTGTGTGGGTTTCTATGATGTAGGTCTTCAAGAATTACTTGGAAAAAACTCTATATAAGGATGAATGTTCATCTCTCTATCTCTCTTTATTTGAGTGATCCTTAGTGTGAGTTTTCCTTTAGTTTTTATTGGGTTCTTTGGAGATGATTTGTTTGTGTTTGTTTACTTATGTGATAATTTTGACTACCCCTTGGGGGATGTTGGTTTCATTGGTAATGTTTGTGCCTTAGTGTTTTTGTTCTTCTCTTTTCTCATTTAAATGTGGTTTATGTGTTGGACCAATGGTTTTGATTTATTTTTGTACATATAAAATATTGGGTAAGTTTTGGGGTGATTGGTTGGCAGTGTTGATAATGATATGATGTTTTAATTAGAGTTATAGAAATCTGGTGTTCTAGGAATATAGTCCTTGAGTAACCCTCACAAGACCAAAGGCTATAATATGTAGTTCTTGATGAGGTATATTTCCGATTTATTCATTTCCAATTGTTCTATTATGTTATCTCGTATGTTATTTTTGGTGTCATTACTTGAGCTGATAATATTTTTGGGCCTCTTCTTTTAACATGATGTATAAGGCTTTCGTGTTGTTGGAGTTGGTGACCTAGAACCAACTTCTATATACTTTATGATAACCTATATTCATAGTTTTCAATATTAATAAACTTGTTATCACACCATTATTTTTCTTATATTTAATATAGTATCTGATAATGTATTAAGAGTAGTTGTCATGCTAAAAGGTCATAGCAGTTCTCCACTATGATGAGAAACCGAAAGGGCTATGACATTATTTATAAATATATATTACAAAGTCAGATGATATCATTTGAGGGAAAAAATTATGCAATCTATCAGTGGTGGAGACTCATAGGTCTTTGATTCACCTTCTCATAGTGAACACCCTTGGTAAAATCTAGTGTAGGATATTATGAGAATGAGACTCGCTAGTAGGAAATCTATATTTATATGTGTCATTGGATGTTGTTATCTGTGGCAATGTGTATTAATCCTTAGCCTTTAATATTATTATTAATGAGTATCATGAGTCATGTACTTTGATATATTGATGAAAACAGTGATGACATATGTTTGTGGTGAGGTAGGATACATTGGGTGTGTCATGAGTAATATTAAATTAATAAATAATGTGAAAAAGGATTTGTCCCTTTTGTTCTTTAACAGAATTTTATATCTTAGGATCTTTTATGGAGATAATATATCCAAAATAAATCCATGGCCACGGTGTTCTTTAGGCAAGTTCAATTTTTGGGAATTTAAAGAAAGAGACATATAGCACATAGGTTAATGGCACCAGCATACAACCTTCTTGATTATAGATATCATGAAAAATGGATTATAATACATAGTAATCATTTGTATGAGGTATTATGTCATTGAAGAATTAACTTCTTTCTCTATTGTTTCCTTATCATGTTTCTAGACGCTAACCTTGGATTTTAGGATGCTTTGAATAATTCCATTGAAAAAGGGGCTCATAGGGTCACATACTAAGTGTATCCAGAATCTCAGTTAAATAACATATTATTATTTATTATTTAAAAAGTTGAATAAATATTATTCCCACACATGGTTTAATAATTATTTATGTTTTCTTGATCACATATATTCCGCCACCAGTTATTTGAGAGAATATAATGTGAGTAAAATATTTAATAAATATTTATTTTTTATTTAGTGAATATAATGTTTATTAATTTATTAGAAAATAATACAGTGATATTTATTTATTAAATAAATAGTCATTATTCAATGTCATAATAAATATTGTGGATGAAGGGAAGACATAGTTTTTAGGTCCGGTGAGAAATAATATATATTGAATATTATTTGATTAAATGATATTTTATTTAATTCACAAGTTAAGAACATGTCAAAGAAATAATAATATTATTATTATTTTAGACATGGGGTTCCATAAGGGATTAAATAAATATTAAAAGACACTTATGAAAATATTTATTTCTAAACCCTAGTGGTATTTAAACCCAATTATATTATTTTTCTATAGAGCCAATTCATTTTTTTTCACAATGATAGACAGAGAGAATCCTCTCAATCCCTATAGAGCTCCCTCTACAAGAATTCTCCCATTAATGAATAGAAATCTTCCTCTACCTCCCAATCTCAAGTCTAGAGAGATAAATGATAACACTTTATAAGTGATTCTCATGGCGATCAAAGGTGGAAGATGCAGGCGATATGATCTATCATGTTAGCACCTATAGATTCCTATATTAATATTTGGAGATTTGTGGAACACGTGTGGATTGTCGCTAGATGGAATTTGATCTTGATTCCTTCAACACAATGATGGAACAATGCAGATCTATTTTCAAATACATCAACAGAGAAAGAATTCATGCAAAGTAAATCTTTAATTTAATAAATTAATATTAAATAATATGTGATGATCCTCCTTTTGGTAAGATAATTTTATCCATTTTCTATTTTCTTTTATTCAATTCTATTGATCATGGAATTTATCATCATGAAGATCTTGGATTGATCATCGATCATGACAAAAATCAATGTTGGTCATGACCCATTACATGTTTCCATTGTTCATGAAACCTACAAGTGGTATCAGAGTGGTCAAAAATTTATTTAAAATTATTTAAATATCGTTTATTGATTTACACATTTGTTATTTATTTTTCAATTAATTTTTAATCATTCTTTTAATTCGAATTGAGAGATCTGATTCTTCCACTTTTATTTATCATAAATCTAATCAAACCAATTAATTTTATGAATGAAATAATATTGAATAACTCATCCAAAGGTGCCAAGTATTTTGGATGTATAACACAATATTATACTATATGTAACACGAGTTGTACATCATTGACTAGTTTTCAATGTACTGGGAATTAATTTTGAATTAATTCAAACTATGTGTATTGAATACATGTGGTGAATTTAATTTCTTACACTATTTATTGATCAGGCCATCATGGAACATGGTCATACAGAATACATGACTTGTAGCCCACGTACATGGAATGTATTCCTTTAAGTCACGTACGGTCCGTGTATTTCCATACATGGCCTACCTGACCAGTGATCATGTAACTCGAAGACCAGACACCGTGTATCCCTTTGTACACACTGTGTACTCCAATTTTTTTTAGGCACGGTTTACATGCCGAGTCCCTAGGTGTGTGCCTTGGATAGATGGTGAGATATGTACATGTTGTGTAACTCATATATACACACCATGTACTTATACCAAATTATGCAGAATTAAAACTAATTTATTATACTATAAAACCCTTATCTATATGTGATTGTGTGTGGTCATTAAGTCGATAGGAAACTCCATGTGATGGAATTTAATATATATATATATATATATATATATATTCAATTAATTTATTTGAAATGTTTATATTTACACATCATGTATGAGTCATATTACAGTTATTAATCTATGTGTATTGAAGCATAACACGTGGCCAAAAAATCATGTAATTCATGTAATCATTAAGTTGATAGTACATTTCATGAAAGTATATGATAATTCATGTATGTCATATGTCATAAGAGTAAATAGTATATGAGTATAATACATGTTGGGTAGATTTGGATGGTTATTCATCATGTTTCCTCCAAGGTAGATTTATGTACAAAGTTAATTTTAAATAAGTTTATTTAATTTATTTAAAATTATGATAGATGAGAATCTCAATGAAATTTGAATGAGGATTAAGATAAAAATATAGATTAATTAAAGAATATAATTAATTGATTTGAGCACAATTTTTCTTAAATAATAATGATTAATAATTTTATATTAGTTTTATTAAATTCATAATTCATTTCATGCATGTGGATGATCATGAGAATAGGCCATACCTTTGTATGTGACTGGTTTCATTTAATTTATTATTAAATTAAAGTGTTGTCATGCATGCCTTTCCTCCTCTTATTATGTAAGCGTCTGCATACCCATTGTTTATTTTATGTAAACCCTTTTACCCTCACCTATATGTGATTAAAAGAATATTTAATAGATGGAGCTCCCAATCTAGTAAAGGCGGTTCAAGTTTGGTCTTGAGGAAAAATCAATCTAAGAGAGATACATATGTGGACAGGGGGAAAGCTATAAAACGAACCTTCATTGGTTCAAGGTGTTTTTCCCCTAGGTCAATGGTTAGTTTATCAACTATTATATAAACTAACCATTACTAAAATATCATGATCATATCTCTTTATTGTTGTTAGGTCCACAAGGTCGAATACCCTGAGAGGGGGGGTGAATCAGGGTATGACAAATTTAAAATTAACGCTCATCCTGATCTTGTTTCGCTGTTAAGCAAAGAACTCTTCTCTCTCTTTCCTATTGCACAAAGTAAATAGAAAGTAAAGCATGCACAGGACACAACAATTTTACTTGGTTCACCACAAAGGAATACGTCCAAGGAGCATATGCTGACAAGTTGTCGGTCATACCAAATTCCACTAAACTTTACTAGCTGTGGATTACAAGATTTGGGCTAGATCACTTCTATGCCCAGGCTCACTACCTTTACGAAGTTTAGGGTCAGCTCGCTGCTTTCCCAATGGTCACTCCCTATTTCTCTCTTTCTAGCTCACTGCTGGTGGAGAGGATCACCTTCTTTCTCTTCCTTTGTTCACTACTCTTGGAAGGAATCCACTCACAATTTATAGACCTGTAGGTCTCTTCATTTGCATGAAAGAATGAATATTCCTCTATATGTAGATGCTCTGTTTAAGTACATCTTTCACCCGTAGATGAATATCTCTTTGCACCGAAGGTATCAGGAAAACTTCCAGCTTCCACGCAGCCCAAAAATCACTGCTGGAAATAAACCTTACCTGGCGTGCAAGTCAATATCGGTGTGCAAGTATCGGCGCGCAAGTCACAACGGGCACGCAAGTCCACCTCAGACACTTGCGCGACACAATCTTCCCCAACTACAAACTTGCGCAACTCTGTTCCTTTTACACCCAAACCAATATTGGCGCGCAACTGCCAACTGGCGCACAACTTCTCACACTGGCGCGCAACTTCAACCACTGGCGCACAACTTCACTTGCGCGACCCACACACCACTTGCGCGACCACCACACATGCACGACGGGAGCTCTGATTTCTCAAAGTGTTGAACTCCGATAAATAATGAAGAGGGGTGGTCCATTATTTATAGGCATTTGGTCACCCCTGCGCGATGGCGCGCAAGTCTCTACTCGGCGCACAAGTCTCGGCGCGCAGATCTCTTCTCCTGCAAGACACTTGTGTGACCTAATTCCAAACTTGCGCGAACCTCTTTCCTTTTCCATATTGTGATCTTCTGATCTTGAAAAACCATAGGCGCTCAAGTTATCAATCTTCCAAGGCATTGGCGCACAAGTCTCTTTACGGCGCGCAAGTCACTTGCACGACACCACCAATACTTGCACGACACTTATCCCTTTTCCATATTTTAAATGATCTGATATTGAAAAACATATGGTGCACAAGTCTCCAATCCTTCATGTACATGACACGCAATTCCCTTTTCCAAAAATCACTTTTCTTCATTTTTCGATTTTCAGGCCCAAAAATTTGGCAAACACTGGAAAACGACGCCACCTTATATCTGTTCTTTTGTACCACCTCCAGATCATCCATTCCTTTTGTCATCATTCTTGAATAAAACATGGATCATTGACCACAGCTCTTGAACTTGACATTCCATCATGAAATCCACTTTTTCAACAAATTTTTATGTCATGGTTTGCATTGTCAACAGTCACAACACATATGTTCACTTTTTCAACAAACACAATCACCTAAAAAATACTTCAATGATGCCTTGAGGGATGTTTTCCCAACAATCTCCCCCTTTGGGTTTGTTGAAAACTCTTCCATAAAAATATGCATCATTAATTCTTCAGTCACCATTCGCCTTTTTCAATTCTGATAGCAATCAAGGATTTAATCAACACATATCCTAAGCCCACATGAGCAATGCTCGGCATGAGAAACAAGAGTAAATGAAAAGTTCATCAATTAATCACTTCATCTCTGACTCCCACTATTGACACCAAACCGATACCAATTTGTACTAAACTGATACCAATTTTTGATACTTCACTGATACCAATTTTTGGAAATATTCATTCCACATTCCAACACCACTCTTCTCTTCTGATTTTATCACGATCCTCAGCTGTCGTGATATATATTCTTTGATTGATCACTTATAACATCGTCAGATTTAAAAATCTCCTCCTTTCTCATTTATCCCCCTATCTGGCTGCTCCACTTGTCAGCTTCTCCCCGTATCAATCATGATTTATCAAATTGCCACATTGACTCCCCCTTGATCAATCACTATTTTCTCCCCCTTTGTCAACGAACCCAAAGTTCACTCCTTTGTAGTCTGTAACATAGTAGAGAACACATATCAACACATTAGGGAAAAACACATCATACCTCGGGGAGAGGGGAGGAAAGTTCCACAACCACATGCTTTTAAGTGCGTGGAATCGACTGAACTCGCAGAGCCAGTCGATGCCTTTCGAATGCTTCCTTCAGTAAGGCCTTTGTCAGAATATCTGCAACCTGTAACTCTATAGGCACATACTCCAACTTCACAAGCCCTTGCTCCACTTTCTCCTTGATAAAATGATATTTGATTTCAATGTGCTTGTTCCTTGAGTGATGAACAGTATTTTTGTTAAGATTTATATCACTTGAGTTATCACACTGGATTCTGATTAGAGACTTCACTTCAACTCCCATATCTTCAAGCTGTTGTTTCATCCATAATAACTGTGTGCATGCTTGAGTGGCCGCAATATACTCAGCTTCTGCGTTGCTTAATGAAATTCAATCCTGCTTCTTTCTTAACCAAGTAATACATAGTCTGCCAAGATAGAATGCACCTCCAGATGTTGATTTCCTGTCATCCGTTGAACCGGCCCAGTCTGCATCAGTATATCCCAATAACTCTATCTGAGATTTTTCAGTATATGTCAGGACAAAATCCACTGTGCCCTAGATATACTGAAGTATTCTTTTCACTGCAATCATGTGGATTTCCTTGGGATTACTCTGATATCTCGCTACTTGGCATGTGGCAAAAACAATATCAGGCCTTGTCGCAGTCAAGTACAATAGAATTCCAATAATTTGCTTGTATTTTGTGATATTAACTGCCTTGCCATCCTCATATTTTGATAATTTCATCCGGGTAGCAACTGGAGTCTTCATCTCCTTGGAATTCTCCATTCCAAACCTTCTCAGGACCTCCTTGGCATATTTAGACTGAGAAATGAATGTTCCATTCCTTCCTTGTGTCACCTGTAGACTAAAGAAAAACATTATCTCTCCAATCATTGACATTTCAAACTCATTTTTCATGAATTTGGAAAATTGTCTGCACTGAGCTTCATCGGATCCGCCAAATATTATGTCATCGACATAAACTAACACCATCATCCTTTGATTACTTTCATTTCTGAAATAAAGATTGTAATCAACTCCCCCATGCTGAAAATCAAGATTCTTTAAGTACTGATCAAGTCTTGAGTACCATGCCCTTGGTGCTTGTTTCAGCCCATACAACGCCTTCTTCAGCCTTCAAACTTTGTTCTCATCCTCATGAATGAGAAAACCATATGGCTGCTTAATATACACCTCCTCTTCTAGAACTCCATTCAAGAATGCAGATTTCACATCCATTTGGAAGACTTTGAACTTTCTTTGAACTGGTATAGATAAAAATAATCTGATTGTCTCTAGCCTTGCAACTGGTGAAAATGTCTTATCAACATCTATTCCCTCTATCTGGGAGTATCCCTTGAACACTAGTCGTGCTTTGTTCTGAATCACTATGCCATATTCATTCATCTTGTTGTGATAGACCCATTTAGTCCTGATGACATTCTTATCTGCTGGCCTCGAAACAATCTCCCATGTTTGGTTCTTCTCTATCTGATCAAGCTCTTCATTCATAGCCTGAACCCAATTTTCATCTTCAGCTGCATCGGAAAAACATTTTGGCTCCACCTGAGACAAAAATGATGTTTGCTGTAATGATTTCATTCTTCGAGTCTGAACTGGAGCTGTCTGATCACCAATGATATTTTTCCTATCAATTTCAGCTCGACTCTTTGGCTTCCTTGCAGACACAGACTTGACACTTTCTTGTTCATCATCAGTATCTTCTTCTGAGTCAGCCTCTTCCACTTCTGCTCCCCCTGTGTTGCTTACCTCATCATTACTTTCATCCAGGAACTGTTCACTGGATCATTGAGTATTCTGTTCATTTTCAACTATAGTGACATCATTTCTCTCAACAATTTTTCCCAGCCTCTTTTGAAGCATTTATATGTCTTGCTTTTCCCGGAGTAGCCAAGGAATATCCCCTCATCTCCTCATGCCTCAAACTTCTTGTGATTTTATTTGTTTAGAATGAAATACTTACTTCTAAAGATTCGAAATTATTTCAATGTTGGCTTCTTTCCATACCATAGTTCATACAGAGTCTTCCCTTACTTTAGACACAACAGAGACCTATTTGAAACATAGACCGATGTCAAAACTGCTTCCTTACAAAATTTCTATGGTAGTTCCTTATCAATAAGAATTGTTATGGCCATGTTTTTGATGATCTGATTTCTCCTTTCAACCACTCCATTCTGTTGGGGAGTTCTCACTGATGAAACTTGATGCCTTATCCCATGTTTCTCGAGATAGTTTTCAACTTGAGTTTTTGTGAATTATGTACCATTATCAGTATGGAACTTATGAATTCTATGCCCAAGCATCTTTTCTGATTACCTCCTATACTACTTTATACAACTGAACACCTCTGTCTTATGGGTAATAACAAATACCCAAGACATTCTGCTATAATCATCAATAAAAATAACATAGTACCTTTTCCCATTTATAGTTCGTGGTGAGATAGGTCCACATACATCAGCATGTACCAATTCAAGCACTCTAGTTGATTTTTGTTCCTTTGTACTGTATGTATTTATGATGATCTTCCCTTGTTGGCAAGCATCACACGTATGAGTGCGATCACGTGATAGTTTGGGACGGTCTCTAGCAGCATCACACTTTACCAGATCTTCCATAGATGGTTGACATAGATGACCAAGTTGCTTATTCCACAGCTGGTTTTCTTCCTCTCTGGATAAGAGGCACATATATTCTTCTCCACTTACAAGGTAGAGATTACCTTTTGTCCTTTTTTCCTTCAGAACAACTACCCCATCTTTTCCCGTGATAGTACAGGTCTTCTTGGTGAACCGTATAGAATGTCCTGAGTCACACAATTGACTGACACTAAGAAAATTATGACTGAGACCTTCTACAACCAAGACATCAGCACGTATGATTTCTTTGCCCCCAAACCTAGCCTTTCCTAATACAATTATCTTCAGGCCTTCATCATTTCTAAACTTGAAAAATTCTTCTTTGACATATTTTATGCCTATAACCAGATCCTTGTTTCCTGTCGTGTGAGACGTACAACCACTATCAAGAATCCACACACCAGAATGATCTGATGCTTTAAGGGAATTTCAGCAACCAGTGCCTTCTATGTTCTCTTCTTCTTGGTCCATATTTTTGTCTCCATACTTGGTATAGATTGAGACTCATGATTATTATCAGAGTATGATGGAATAGCTTCATCTTGCAGAGATGCAAATCTGTTCTGAACTTTTAACTCTCTTGTCGGTTTATTGATCTGCTGCTTGTGAACATTTTAATTCTGATTTGGCACATTTCTCTGAATGGTCGAAGTGCAATACCTAGCCATGTGTCCAAATCCTCTGCACCAAAAACAGTTCCCTTAAAAATATGTTCTGGAAAACCGTTCTCTGTTTGGATGCCATCTCTATTCCTGTTCCCTTCTATATCTCTTGGCTATGGAACACACATACTGTGAATGTCCCATTTTCCCACAGCAATAACACCTGATATAGGATGCATTCCTTCTTGATACTTTAGAACTACGATTCTCCCTTTGGGATCTCTGAATATTCTGATTCTGTTTTGTGCCCAAATCAACCTTCAATTTCAGGACGGTTGCTTGCGGTCTGACTACAATTGTCACAGATGTTTGTTCCTTATTAAGCCCTGAAATGACCTTAACATCTGAGCTCAATTGCTGCTTCTTCCCTACTGAACTACTATGCTCCTCTTTCATCTTCTCTATCTTCTTAATGGCCTTCTTTTCTGATATCACATCGGGGGTCAAGAGTGTTTCTTGATCCTTAATTTTTTGTCACAGACTGACCACTTCTTCTTAAAGCTCTTTAATACGCCTGGCCTGCTCCTTTCCTGTGTTAGTCAAACAATCAATTTTCTTCTTTTGTTCCTCAATTTTAAGCTTATACTCAACAATATTTTCTGAGCTCTTTGGTGTTGAGGATTTTATCCTTTCAATTTATTCTAATAGATCAGACTTTTCTTCATCCTGTTGTTGCATATAGAGTTTGGCATCACGAACCACTTTATTGGATTTCTCCGTTTTGGATCTCCAAACTTCTATCTCCTCAAGAGATGCTTCCAATTCAGCTTCCATATCAACTCTCCCTTCAATTTATTCTTCTTCTTCAGTGTCATCTTCTTCATTTTTCTGATAACTACCAACAATCTCCACCAAGGAATTTACCCCACGATCTCTGCAATTTTCTATTTCCTCAACTTCTTCATCCTCAGACTCATCTGAACTTTAAAATTCTTGTGAAAGAAGATTCTTTTTCTTGAAGAAATTTCTCTTGAATTGCTTCTTCCCTTTCACAAACGTTGAAGTCTTCTTCTTGGGAATTTCAAATTCATCATCATCATCATCTTTATCTTGAAATTTCTTGGGGCATATTGCCGTAAGATGACCAAACTTTCCACATTGAAAGCATGCTAGTGGAAGTTTACCTTTAAAATTTCCTCTTCCTCTTTACAGATTTGAAGAAAGGAATGACATCACCTCATCTGTCTCTTCTTATTCATTAGAATCTTCAATGGTGAGTTTCTTTATGGAATTGAATTCCACCTCTTTGGATTTCCCTTTTTCCACAGTCTCGTTATCATCATTTCTCATTTCATATGCAACAAGAGTGTTGTGCAAGTTATCCAATGTCAGTTCTTCTGGGTCTTTATCCTCCAAAACAGAAACTTTCATATTGAACTGAGGTGGAAGTTTTCTCAATATGTGCTTCACAATTTTTATATCTTCGATAATTTCTACAAGACCCCGCATGTCTTCTACCATAGCATTTACCCTGTCAAAGAATGCATCAACATACTCATTCAGGTTCATTCTCAGATCTTCATACTTGTTCCACAACACTTGCATCTTTGCCTCTCTCACCTTTGTATCCCCTTCATATATATTCAAAAGCTTTTACCACATGGCATGTGACGTTTTTCATGAAATAACCTTTTTATAGATGGGATTAGAGAGGGCTCCCCCTAAGGTATTGATCGCTTTGGAATCAGCATCCAGCTCTCTATGTTCAGCTTCTGATAACGCACCAATATTAATATATGCTGTGATACCATGCATAGCTGCTGAAAACACATCCATTACCAAAGATCAGAAATAGTATTGCATTCGATTCTTCCATATCTGAAAATTACATCCGTTGAAGATCAAAATCCCTTTATGATTAGTGACCTCCATTAAGAGAAGAACATTTGTCAACCTGCCTCTGATACCCATTGTTAGGTCCACAAGGCTGAATACCCTGAGAGGGGGGGGTGAATCAGGGTATGAAAAATTTAAAATTAACGCCCATTCTGATCTTGTTTCACTATTAAGAAAAACACTCTTCTCTCTCTTTCCTGTTGCACAAAGTAAATAGAAATTAAAGCATGCACAGGACACAACAATTTTACTTGGTTCACTGCAAAGGGCTATGTCTAAGGAGCATCGCCGACAAGTTGTTGGTCGTACCAAATTCAACTAAACTTTACTAGCTGTGGATTACAAGATTTGGGCTAGATTACTTCTATGCCCAGACTCACTGCCTTTACAAATTTTAGGTTCAGCTCACTGCTTTCCCAAGGGTCACTCCCTGTTTCTCTCTCTCTGGCTCACTGTCGGTGGAGAGGATCGCCTTCTTTCTTTTCCTTTGCTCACTGCTCTTGGAAGGAATCCACTCATAGTTTATAGACCTATAGGTCTCTTCATTTGCATGAAAGAATGCATCTTACTTTGTATGTAGATGCTCTATTGAAGTACATCTTTCACCTATATATGAATATCTCTTTGCACCGAAGGTATCGGGAAAACTTCTAGCTTCCACACAGCCTGAAAATCACTGCTGGAAATAAACCTTACTTGGCGCACAAGTCAATCTCGGTGCGCAATTATTGGCGCGCAAGTAATAATGGGCGCGCAAGTCCACCTCAGACACTTGCACGACACAATCTTCCCCAACTCCAAACTTGCGTGACTCTCTTCCTTTTATGCCCAAACCAATATTGGCACGCAACTTCCAACCGGTGCGCAACTTCTCACACTAGCGCGCAACTTCAACCACTAGCGTGCAACTTCACTTGCGCAACCCACACACCACTTGCACGACCACTACACCTGCGCGACGGGAGCTCTGATTTCTCAAAGTGTTGAACTCCGGTAAAGAATGAAGAGGGGTGGTCCAATTTTTATAGGCATTTGGTCACCCATGCGCGACGGCGCGCAAGTCTCTCCTCGACGCGCAAGTCTCGGCGCGCAGATCTCTTCTCCTACAAGACACTTGCACGACCTAATTCCAAACTTGCATGAACCTCTTTCCTTTGTCATATTGTGATCTTCTGATCTTGAAAACCCACAGGCGTGCAAGTTCTCAAGCTTCCAAGGCATCGGTGCTCAAGTCTCTTCACGGCGCGCAAGTCACCTGCATGACACCACCAATACTTGCGCGAAACTTATCCCTTTTCCATATTTAGAATGATCTGATCTTGAAAAACATATGGCACGCAAGTTTCCAAGCCTTCATGTACACGGAGTGCAATTCCCTTTGCCAAAAACCACTTTTCTTCATTTGTCGATTTTCAGGCCCAAAAATTTGGCAAACACTGGAAAACGGCACCACCTTGTATCTGTTCTTTTGTACCACCTCCAGATCATCCATTCCTTTTGTTGACATTCTTGAATCAAACATGGATCATTGACCTTAGCTCTTGAACTCGACATTCCATCATGAAATCCCCATTGTCAACAAATTTGTATGTTATAGTTTGCATTGTCAACAGTCACAACACATATGTTCACTTTGTCAACAAACACAATCACCTAAAAAATACTTCAATGATGCCTTGAGGAATTTTTTCCCAACAATTGTTTTATTTTTTTTAAGTTTCATGGTTATCTCATTATGGATGTTTTGTTACAATCACATGAATTAATGAATTAATAAGCATGCAAGATAGAACTAAAATAAATTGGATTATGCATAAATATTATCTAAGATATCGTTAATCACTTGAGTAAATACACATAATATTAATAACCATGTGATAAAGATAATAATTTTA
The DNA here is from genome assembly GCA_963277665.1 of Viscum album. Classification (NCBI taxonomy): domain Eukaryota; kingdom Viridiplantae; phylum Streptophyta; class Magnoliopsida; order Santalales; family Viscaceae; genus Viscum; species Viscum album. Next base: position 1,763,180,357 of record OY728135.1, read on the forward strand.
GATTTATGCATAAAATATAAAATCCACCAATTATATATTAATCCGGTATAGATTTCCACTACTTCAGTTAAAATCAAACTATAGTTCACAGTGCTTAACTATCCAAATTTGGGGTGCTTTAAATTATTGGGGAATTATAACATGAAGTTTTGGGTTGAATTATCTTAGTTCATGTCAAGGGTTGGATGCTAAATAAGGAATTGGTGTAACTAAGAGGCAAGGGTTGACGAAGTCCAATTTAAGGATTTCAAGATTGGGGGGTCCACTCAATAACCCAAGGAACTGTGAGTTAATGCAGTTGGCATTTGGAATGCCTACCTAAAACCATTCAAGTTACTTGACCAACCAAATTTGGTGTAATGAGAAGGGTAATATGAACCATTTACACTAGAATGTCCAAGCAATAGGATAGTTCAAATCCAATTGTGGGGACTATTGGGTTTCAATAAAATAGTGAGAGATTAATAAATATAATATTTATTTATTTTCATAAATTTTATCAAATAAATTACTAAAATTATGCTCATATTATTTGTAGAAACAATAACATAATGACATCAAACATATTAATACAATTTATATTTAATAAGGATAATCTTCTCACTGACATATATTTCCAAGAGTGGCAAAGTAACTTACGCATTATCCTATACCCTAAAATGAAATTATATGTGATGGAATAACATATTCTTGATATTCCTAGAAATGAGGCAAGTGATTAAGAGTTATCATTCTATGAGAAACATTTGAATGATTCCACATATGTCTAATGTTTTATGTTGTAATCCATGACCAATGAGATTTTGAAGCAACATGAGGACATGGATGTGTATAGCACGATGTCTTGCCTTAGGAGTCTCTATCAATAGAAGGAGTGGAAAGAGAGATATGAGATCTTCAATGCTTTTTTTATCTAATTTTTGAGAGTTTGTGCCAGTTGGTCCTCATATAGTCAATATTATTGGATACATTGAACTCTTAGATATCTTAGGGATTAAATTCTCATATGAGTTGCATACAGATCTCATATTTTTCTCACTTACCAATACCTTCTCTAGTTTTATTATTAATTACAATATGAATAGTAATGAGAAGAGTCTTTTAGAACTTCTTACTTTTATTCCCCAAGTGGATAAGGACATAGGTCATGATAAACCCATAATCCTTATAGTGAATAAGAAAAGGAAGAACAATGTAAAGTGTCCTAAGACTCATAACAAGTATAAATATATCAGACACCATCCTTATAAGAATAGAAAGATCCAGAGGTAGGGTAAGGAAAATGAGACATTATGTTTTTCATGTGGAAATTCAGGCCATTGGAAGAGGAACTTCACCTAGAAGTAAGGGGAATCTAAATGTGAATTTTTTATCAATTGTAATCTTTCAATATATATACATTGGGTATTAGATATATCTTGTGGTTCTCACAACTATATCCAAATATAGGAACCAAGTATATTTAGAAATATTGCTAGAGGAGATGTGGATTTAAGAGATACTAATGGTGTAATGCTTACTAATCTAGCCATTGATAACTACCACATTTCATTTCCAGCAGGAATGATTTTGATTTTAAAAGATTTTTATTATCTAACATCAGTTACCAAGAACATAATTTTTGTATCATTTCTAGATACAAAGGGGTTTATTTTCAAGTTTGGAAATAAAAGTTGTTTCTTTTATAAATACAACATATGTTATGGTATAGAACATTTAAATAATGTTATTTATGTGTTAAATTATTAAAACCAAATATTGAAAATTGATAACAAATCATGTTCAAATGATTCATATAATGCCTGATTATGGCATCGCCATATTGGTCATGTAAATAAGAACTATTTGAAAAATCTCTATCAAGATGGTTATTTAGAATATTCTAAGATAAAACCACTTGAAAGATATCATTATTGTTTACAAGGAAAAATGACCAAACCTCCATTTAGTGGACATGGTGAAAGGGCCACAAAGATTCTAGGATTGGTACACACTGATGTGTGTGGACCATTTCTAGTAGAATCTAGAGGTGGGTATTCTTACTTCATAACTTTTGTGATGACTTGATTAGATATGGTTATGTTTACTTAATATGATATACGTATGATTCCTTTGATAAATTCAATAAATTAAAGAATGAATTAGAGAAACAACTTGGAAATAAGATAAAGAATCTTCAATCGTATTGAGGTTGTGAATATCTTAAACAAGAGTTTATCAAATTTTTATGGGAGTTTGGGATTCTATATAAAATCACTACATCTTATTCACCACAATGGAATGGTGTTAGTGAAAGGAGTAACTATACCTTGTTGTAAATGGTAAGGTCGATGATGATTTATGTAGATCTTTTATTATTATTTTGGGGATATAAATAATAAACTACGGCATACACATTAAACTGAGTACTAACTAAATCATAAAATATAATTCCATTCAAGTTATGGAGTGGAAAGAAACTTTTTTTGTTGTATAAATTTGTATGGGGTTGTGAGGAATTTGTTAAGGAATTCTTAGGTAACAAACTAGCACTGTAGGTAACAAAGTGTAAATTTATAGAGTATCCCATAGAAACAAAGGGATAATACCTATATAACCCCTCAAACAAGAAATTGGTTGTCACTATAAAATTAATCTTTCTTGAGTGGGAGAACATCTTAAAAAAAAGATAGTGGGGGAAATATTGACTTTGATTAAGTCAATGCTCAAGATACACAAGAGTTAGTAAATGAATAGATTTAGTTCCCTATGGAAGAATTATTTCAAAAAACACAAGTACCGCATATGATCAAAAGAGATATAAGAGAGATAGATAGATATGGTTTTATAGTCATTGAAGATAGTGAATAATTATTGGCTGACAATTATTAACTTATATCCTACAAATAGGTGGTATAAATCTCAGAAGCTACAAGATGGTAAGAAGCAATGAATTATGAAATAGATTCCATGTATCAGAACCAAGTTTGGGTTCTATTCGATGTTCCATTTGATGTAAATATTGTAGGGTGAAAATTTTTATTCAAGAGAAAACTATAAATTGAAGGTATATTAAATACTTATAAATAAATTATAGTGGCTAAAGGGTTTAAATAGTTTCAGGGAATTGACTACAATGAAACCCTTTCACCATTTTCCATGTTTAAGTCCATCAAAATTATACTTTCTATAACAGTTTACCATGACTATGAGATTTGTAAGATGGATTTAAAAACTACATTCCTTAATGAGAACCTTTAGGAAGATTTCTATGAGGAACAACTAGAAGGTTTTGTGACTATAGGTGATTAAAAAAAGATTTTAAAGTTGTATAGATCCATTTATGGATTGAAGAAAGCATCCAAGTCAAGGAACATTCGATTAGATAAAGCGATAAAAGAATTTTATTTCATTAAGAATAAATGTGATATATTTATTTACAAGAGGTTTAGTGAAAATACAGTAATTATCCTAGTAGTATATGTTTATGAAATATTACTTATTTGAAATGACATACCAGTCTTACAGTCTATTAAGGACTGGTTAAAAAATGTTTCTCCATGAAGGAGTTAGGTTAATCAGATTATATTCTAGGAATTAAGATCATTCATGATATATCTAATAGGATTCTTGGATTAAGTTAAATTACATATATTTACTAGATACTAAAGAGATTTAGTATGGAAAAATCCAAGAGGGGGTTGGTTCTGGTGTCACATGGTTTACATCTTTCTAAGAAAATGTGCCCTTAGACATAATAGGATAAAGATAGAATGAGTAATATCACATACGCTTCAGTGATAGGATTAGTCATGTATGTCATTTTATATACTAGACTTGATTTTTCATATCCATTGATAATAGTATAAAAATATCAATATGATCCAAGAGAATAGAATTGGTCTGCTGTTAAGGATATCATTAAGTATCTAAGAAGAATTAAGGATATGTTCCTAGTATATGGAGGAGATGAGGAGTTAGACATTAGGGGTTATACTAATGCTAGTTTTCAAACATATCATAATGATATGAAGTCACATTTAGGATATGTTTTTTGTCTCAACAGAGGAGTTGTGGGCTAGAAGAGTTCAAAGTAGTTTCTTTACACTAATTTTAAAGAAAATTATGAGTATATAGTGGCTTCTGATGTAGCTAGGGAATCCGTTTGGATTCAAAACATTTCCCATGATCTTGATGTGGTACCCAGTTTTAAATACCCGATCACATTTTATTGTGATAATACTGTAGTGGTGGATCTTGTAAAAGAGACAATATCACAACAACAGACAAAGAATATACTCTGGAAGTATCACATCTTAAGGTATTTTTATTAAAGGGGTGATGTTGAAGTAAGAAGATTACCCACAGAAGATAACATGGAAGACACTTGAATAAATTTCTATCTTAATAGAAGCATGATTATCATGTGAGAGCTAGCAGACTGATGGTTGTTAATAGTTGGATGTAGTATAAGTGGTATTCTATTGGATTTGGTGCCCTAGAACCTACTTCTGTGTACTTTATGATAACTTGTATTCATAGTTTTGAATATTAATAAAATTCTTATCACATCATGATTTTTTCTCTATAAAACATAGTATATGATAATATCCTAAGAGTAGTTGTCTAACAAAAAGGTCATAACAATTCTCTACTATGATGAGAACCTGTAAGTGCTATGATGTTATTCTTAAATATATGTTCTATAGCAAGATGATATAATTTGAAGGACACATTATGCAGCCAATTTATCCTACCTCACTACAAGAAATGATTTTTCCCTTTTTTTATTTAAGAGAAGTTGAGATCTCTGACCCTTTTATGGAAATGATATAGGGTAAGTAAATCCATGTCCATGGTGTTCTATAAGAAAGTTAAACTTTAGGGAAGTCAAAGAAAGATACATAAAGCACAAAGATTTATATCACCATCATGTAACCTGATTAATTAAAGATATCATGATAAAGGTATTATATTACACAATAAACATCCATATGAGGTATTATGTTGTTTTGTAATTAAATTCCTTCTCTATGGGTGCCTTGGCATGTTGTTGGATGTTAACCTTGGGCTTTAGGTTGCTTCACTGAATTCCACTGGGAAAGAGACCTAAAGGGTCACACACTAAGTGTATCCAAAATATTAGTTAAATAATATATTATTATTTATTATTTAACAAGTTGAATAAATATTATTCCCCTGTGTGGTTTAATAATTATTCATGTTTTCTTGATCGCTTATATTTTGTCACCAGTTATTCGAGATAATATAATGTGAGAATAATATTTAATAAATATTTATTTTCTAATTATTGAATATAATATTTATTTATTTATTAGTGAATAATGGAGTTATATTTATTTATTAAATAAATTTTCATTATTCAAAGACCCGATAAATATTGTGGAGGAATGGCGGATCAAGTTTTTTGGTCTGGTGAGAAATAATATATATTGAATATTATTTGATTAAATAATATTTAATTTAATTTTTAAGTTTACCATGTGTCAAGGAAATAATAATAATAATATTATTATTATTATAGACATGGGGTTCCACAAGGGTTTAAATAAATATTAAAGGGAACTTATGAAAATATTTATTTCTAAACTCCAGTGGTATTTAAACCCAATTGTATTATTTTTCTAAAGAGCCAATTCATTTTGTGTTGTGTACAAGGACAGTTGCAAATAATCCTCTCAAGACATAAAGAGCTCACTCTCTAAGAACTCTCCTGAGAAAAGAGAGTGATGTTCCTCCATCTCCTACTCTCAAATCTAGAGAGATCAAGGAGAATGATTTGGAAGAGATTCTTGTGGAGATCAAAGGTGGATGACACAAGTGATGGGATTTGTCGTGCTATCACCTAGATATTCCTACAATTATGTTCAGAGATTTTTGGAACATGTATGGATCACCACTAGGGGGAATATTCTATAGATTCCTTCAACACAATCATGGTACAATGCAGATATTTTGTCATATCCATCAATTAAGAAATAATTCACGCAAGGTAATTCTTTAATTGATTAAATTAATTATGAATAATATGTGATGATCATACCATTGGTTCTGGAATTTTATTCATTTTCTATTTTCTTTGATTCAATTCTATTGATCATAGTATTTGTCATCGTGTAGATATTAGATTGATCATCGATCATGACAAAAATCAAAGTTGGGCATGACCCACCGCATGCTTTCGCTACACCCAGAACCTACATGCGTGTGGTGCTTTTGAGATTTCTTTGGATTTTGATGGTTGTGTTCTTCATTATTTGAGTGTTATAGTAGTTGAGGTTCTATCATCCAGTTTATAAAGGCAGGTCGCTTGGTGAATATTTTTTGAAGAGTTTCTTTCCCTTTTAAAGATGAGTTCTCTATATTTCTTTAAAATTCTAGTTTTTTGAATATGTCCTTTGGAGATATTGTATGATGATCTCATTTTCTTTCTTGGTCTAGTTTGAAATCTTTTTTGGTTTCCATCTAAGTGGGTTGAGCATTTCGAGACACCTTAGTGTTTGGATCCTATATATTAGCCCTGGTCGTCTTGTTCTTCTTGAGAATTTTTCTCTTTTCTCTTCATTGAGCATTGTCCTTGAATATTCCTAGGGTTATAAACCCTTATGGTGGAGATAATTGTCACATCCTGTCTTTTCCTTAATAATGGGTGGATTTTTGTGTTTGTTTTTGAGTTACTTGAGGGGTCAGAGGGTTGATCGAAAACATGGAGTGGGTGTGGGCCTGAACTTGCATCCATAGGAGTTGTATGTGGTCTACCGACTCACCGGTGAGATCCACCTGCCTGCTGGTGGAGATTTTAAATGGCTATATCATTCTGATGTAGCCACCAGATCGTCGATGGGAGAGGAAAAATGTGAGCATTCTACTTACACCCATCGATCCGCCGATGGAATTTCTGGATGTAGGATTTAGTAGTGGATGTAATATATTTTTACTTAGAACCTCTATTTTATTATTTTTATCTCATCCCTCAACCAATATCAACTTATGTGAACCTAAGGGATATCTTTGAATGATTTTTGATTCACAAACCTCAATTCTTTGTGGATCAAAGTTTTGTTCATCACGGTGGTTCCTAATCAGTGAGTCTTTCTCTATCTTTGTCTTGGATCCCCATATTCTTCTTGTTATTTTTACCCAAGGTCTATGGAAGCCATGGGAGTTCAATGGATATGAGTTTCTAATTAGGATGTGTGACTCTAGGGACCATCTTCTCTCTTATTTGATTCACTCCTCTCTATGATTTCTGGTTTCCTTCCAGTGATTGAGATTCCATGTTTTTTGAGGTAGGTGTCCCGATCATCTCCCTTTAAAATTGAATCTTTGATTTCTTGTGCTTTCATTATGGGTTACCAATGTATTCTAATGTTTTTTTTCTTATATCTAGTAGCTATATCAAATAAATTTTTTCCTTGGGATTTTAATAAAAAAGGAAAATGGGGTCTTGTTGTATGATTTGATATGAAAACTGTTTAAAAGGAATATATCCTTGTTTTGGAAATTAAAATTCTCAATTTTATATTGATAAATTTCATTGAAGTTGTTTATAATGTTAATTTCTAAAATGATGTTAAAAGTGTTGTTTTCTATTCTCGATTGTGTTTGACTATTTTTAAGAAAATGCATTGAAAACGACTATTTATTAAAGTGAAATGTTTTATAAATGGTTATATAAATGGACTTGAATTTCTTTGAAAGACTCGGTGTCTTAAGTGGAATGTGGAATTCCTGGTTTTCACTTTAAATGTTTTATAAGAAAATAGAAAAAACATAGTACATTCCCCATTATGTGTGATAGAATTGCTGGTTATCTTAAATACTTATAATGACATATCCCTTTTGAGGGAAGTTGAATTGAATTGAATTGAATTGAATTGAGATGATTTGATAAAGGGGATGTTTCTCTATGAGTTTTTGAGATGTGATAAAGATAAATAATGATTTTTCAAACATAATGATATGGTATGATGTTGCTTTCAAATGATCACATCCATTTTTAAATTTCATGGGAAGACCATATTGACAAGGTGGAAAGTCTTGGTACACATGTTCACTAGTTTGAAATCGAACTCTGGCTAGTTTCCCTAGGTGAGACATAGGTCAACCCATGGGATGTTTCCCCTCAGTTAGGCCAGGATAGGGTAAGACCAGGTGTTTGATATGGGGTCGATTGATGTGTTGATTATTTTCTAGTGCATGGACTTTACATCAATGATGACCATGTTATCAATATTCTAGATTATTTCCCTCTAGAACCTTAGATTCAAGGATGATTATACATATATATGTTTTTTAAAATATGGTTACCTAGTAATTTTTGAAACAATATTCTATTTTCCCTCAACTTTTCCCTTTAAAACCATTTAAACTAAAATTTATGAATCTTTTGTTATGAGAATATAAAATGCTGTTTTATTTGGAAAAATGCTCATATTTTTTAAAATGTGTGTTTTCCAATAAGTTTTTTTAATGCTTGTTTCTATGAAAGAGTATTTGGAAAACCTGTTTTTATATCATTGTTTTCAAACTTGAATGAAATAGTTTTTCTTTTAAAGTGTTATGATTTGGGTCAGTGGGTGGTGACCTGCTAGGATATTAGCTCACACCTATATATATATATATATATATATATATATATATGTTTTGCAGGTTACTCGGTGTAGTGTATGGCATCTCTCTGTTTTAATACATAACATTCATTATATTTTACAAACAGAGGATATTTAAAGTTTAGAGTCTTGGAAATAAGGTACATTGTACATGAAAACATAAAACATTATTCTAATACACTTTTAAGGCTTCATAATAGGTTCATAATAAGTAAAATTATCTCATCTCATAACATGGGGACATACATCAAAGGATAGGGTGAGAAGAAGGCCTAGTAAGGAAAATAAGTGAAATAGTTTATATATGAACTTGAGAGATATCAATAAGAACATGATGAATATATTAAAGTCATGATAAAGAGGAATATAATAATAATAAAATGAGTCATAACTTGAATGTTTAGTTAAAACATTTAATATATACATTAAAAAGCATACCACCAAGGTTCATCCTGAAGGTGTCATAAAAATTATTAAGGTTATTCATCAAGGTATCATAAAACATGTCATCTCTAGAGATTAATTTCTTTACCCAATGAATTGGAGTGATATCAGGTCTCACCATTAATATGTATTTATTTTCATTTGATCTACATAGATCATAATATAACATTTCATAAATAACCCATAGATAATAAAATAAATGGGTTTCATATCAAAATCATGGCATTTTAAAAAGTGCTTAAAAACACGAATGTTATGTCATTCATAACCCACTAAAAGGGAATGAGGGTTTTATATATGTCAATTAAAGAATAAAATAAATCATTATTATTTCATTATGAATACCCTTTTAAATGAAAGAGGTTTGGGTATTCATATAAATAAAATAAAATAATTTCTTGATAAAAAGAGATAGATTTTGAGACGAAAATTCTGCAGCATAACGGCTGTGAAACATGGTTTTAGAAAAAATTAAAAAGAGAGGGGACAAGAGTCTCCCATACATAAATTAATCATAATATATTATAGGTATAGAATAAAATGGAAATAAAAACATGGTATGGAAATTTTAAATACATACCATATAAAAGAGAACTTGAAAGGAAAAGATAAGTGGAGAATTCCCTTTCGAAAATTCAGCAGCCTAACAGCGTCACTTAAAAATTTAGAAAATGAGTTGATAAGAGTAAAAAGGTTCTCTCATAATTTAGACATAAAATGGAGAGAAATAAGGATATATAAGAACATGCCTCAACATAAAAAAAAGAAATTAAAATACATAACATAAAAGAAGTCTTTGACTAAAAGAGGAGGGTGAAAGGTTCCCTTACCTTGAAGAGTAATTTCTAAAACTCAAAGATCGGGACCTTGGGGGATTAAGTTAACCTTTGGATGAATACTTGGGAGGTAAAAATACCACATATTTTTTTAGGGGGAATTTTTAATGAAATTAATGAAGGAATGGGTAGGTATTTATAGAAAAAGTGAGGGAATATTTTATTAATTTGAAATGACACATCATTAGTGGTATTTGCAAAACCATGGGCTTTACCATGGTATTTTCCAATGGTATTGACCACTTGAGACACCTCATGTCATATTTTATTCCTCAATAGTCTACCAGAAACATTACATCATTATTACATCACTAATTATGTCATTAATTATATCAAAAACTCAAAACTGTATTTTTACTATTCATCGAAAAAATGTATTTTATAAAAATATCACAAATTCACCATAACCTAATATCGACGTTTTGAATTCAAAAATGAAATTTATTTTATCTTAATAAATCTACACATATGATATATTTAACTTTTAACTATAAAAATACTTTATTATTAAAAATAATAGCAGACAGAAAATGCATAGTGATATGCATAGTAAAACTTTCGACACTTGAAAAAAATAAAATTATTTTATAATTTTTAAATAAAAAAAGGATTTTTTTTATAACACTATTTCATTATAATAAACATTATTAATAAATAATTCTTTTAATACAGTAATAAAAGTAAAATTTTATACCTATAAAATCAATTTATCAAATTTGTCTCAATTAAAAATATATCTTATTAAGATAAACTATTCTTCAAATGGAAATGATGAGATAACAATTTTATTTATACAAAGGGATTACACAATGTAACTAATGACTCGTTACACAACCCCTTATAACACCTACATAAGACCTAAGAGTAAGGTGTGCAATAGTGATATAATCTTGGGGCGGCTCAGACAACATTTCCCGAGTGGTGATTCCTATCAACTTGAACTTCTCATGTATGCAATTTCATTCAATCTTAACATGTTGAATCTAGGATTGTGCTTGTTCCAAATCAAATACCATTGACACTACCTCCTTCCCAATCTACAAAAAATGGGCTTCGTATGACACGATTATACTGGTAGAGGCCATCAAATCTTCTTTATATATTAATTATCCATTATCATTTCTATTTAGAAACAATAATTATAACGTTAAAAATTAGTATGTTTTCCAACAATCATATTAACCAACGTTCATATTAACCAATGGTCCTATAATGTTCAAAACTCGATAGTTAAATTTCAATTATAATTATATAGTTTTATTGATTATGACATAGTAAAACTTACATTTCAAAAAGTTTGGGTCATTACATTCTTCCCCCCTTAAGAAATTTTGTCCCTGAAATTTCAACTTGTTCTCTCAGTTGTGAAAAGGTGAGGGTACTTCTTCTTCATAATCTCCTCTGGTTCCCATGTGGCTTCTTCATTTTTTGGTTCCTCCACAACACTTTAACAAGGTGGGTAGTCTTGTTGCATAGAACCTTGTCTCTAAGATCCAAGATCCCCACTGGTTACTCCTCATAAGAGAGGTCATGTTACAATTTCACCACCTCAGGATTCATTACATGTGAAGGGTCAGGTATGTACTTCTTTAAGAGGTATACATGGAATTCATCTTGAACTTGATCTAGATTTGAAGGAAGTGAAAGTTGATAGGCCACCACTTATATGCATTCAAGGATTTTATATGGGCCAATGTACCTAGGGATGATCTTCCCTTTCTTTACAAACTGCATGACTCTCTTACATGGAGAAATTCAAAGGAAGACTTTGTCACCAACATCAAATTCCAAGTCCCTTCAATGATTTTCAGCATACCTCTTCTGCCAACTCTAAGCAGCCTTAATGTGTTGTTGGATGACATGAACCTTTTCTGTCATCTCTTTCACAAGATCTGACATGAGAATATTTCTCTCACCATATTCATCCCAACAAGTTGGAGTTCTACATCATTTCCCATATAGAGCTTCATAGGGTTCCATTTGAATGCTGGAGTGGAAGTTGTTGTTGTAAGAGAACTCAAATAATGGGATATATTGATCCCATCCACCTTTAAATTACATTGATCATGTTATCAGCATGTCCTCAAGTGTCTGAATAGTCTTTTTATATTGTCCATCAGTTTGGGGGTGATAGGCCATACTGAAATTCAATTCAGTACACAGAGCATGTTAAAGACTTCTCCAGAATTTTGATGTAAACTGTGGATCACGATCAGATATGATATATAGTGGTATCTCAGTCTTCATTACCACTTCCCTCTCATAAATCCTAGAAATTTGATCAAGAGATAAATCTTCCTGAATAGATATAAAATGGGTATTCTTGGTGAGATGGTCCATTATAACTCATATCGCATTGTTTCCTTTGGATATTCCCAGGAGACCAGTGACAAAGTCCATATTGATATTGTCCTACTTTCATGTTGGTATGGGTAGTGGTTGTAATACCCCTTTAGGAAGTTGTCGCTCTGCCTCCATTTGCTGACATGCCAGGCACCTTATAGTGTAGTCAAAAATCTCCCTTTTCATGTTATCCCACCAATAATGATCACAAAGGTCCCTATACATTTTCATTCTTCTAGGATGTATAGAGAACGTAGAGTTATGTGCTTCATCCATTAACTCCTTCTTTATTTCTGGAATATATGGAACACATAGTCTTGTATGAAATTCCAGTACACCTTCTTGATCAATATTGAACTTAGGAAACTTCCCATACTTCATAGCCTCAAACTTATTTTGTAATAAAGTATCTTCTTTCTGATCTTTCTTGATCTTATATAGTAATGAAATTTGATAAATCATTTGGGATAGGGTTGATGATGTCATTTCCCTTCTGATTCCCATGTACAGTTTTACTAGGTCATTGATCAAAGGATCTCTTTGAATCCTCATCATTGCCAGCACAATACGGTCTTTCCTACTTAATGCATCATTGACTTTGTTTGCTCTTCGAGGATGATAATGAATTGAATAATCATAGTATTTAAGAAGTTTCAACAATCTCTTATGTCTCATGTTCAATTCCTTTTATGTGAAAATATACTTCAAACTTTGATGGTCTGTGTATATATCACATTTCTCCCCATAAAGATAGTTCCTCCATATCTTCAGATCAAAAACAACTGCATCCAGCTCCAAATCATGTGAAGGATAATTCTACTCATGAGGATTTAGCTATCAAGCTACATAATAAATCACCTTTTCATTTTTCATAAGGGCGCACCCAATCCCTTTTATAGATGCATCACTAAAAATAATGAATCCTTTTCCAGTTTGGGGAAGAATTAACATGGGTGCAGTAACCAATCTCTTCTTTAGCTCTTGAAAACTTTCCTTACACTCTTTTTTCCAGATGAACTTGACCCATTTTCTAGTTAACTTGGTTAATGGATTAGAAATTCGTGAATTTTTTTTCACAAACCTCTTATAATATCCTGCTAAACCAATGGAAATGCGAATATTAGTTATTGTTGTAGGTTTAGGCCACTCCTCCAAAACCTTTTTCTTTGTAGGGTCAACCGATATTCCTTCATTGGTTATAATTTGCCCCAAGAAAGAAACTTTTTGTAACCAAAATTCACATTTTCTAAACTTTACCAAAAGCCTCTCCTTCCGTAGAGTTTTTAAAATAACCCTTATATGATCCTCATGTTCCTCCTGACTTTTGGAATATATCACAATACTATCAATAAAAACTACCAAAAATTTATCAAGGTAATCCTTAAAGATTCTATTCATCAAATCCATAAAAATAGAATGATCATTAGTCAAACTGAAGGGAATAACAAAAAACTCATAATTCCCATGTCTTGATCAGAAAACAGTTTTTAGAATATCTTATATCTTCACTTTCAATTGATGATAACCATATCAAATATCAATCTTGGAGAAGAACTGATCCCCATGAAGTTGGCCAAACAAATCATCAATTCTTGGAAGAGGGTACTTGTTCTTTACTGTGATCCCATTTAGTTCTCTATAATCAATGCATAACTGCATTGATCCATCCTTCTTCACAAAGATAATAGGTTCCCCCTAAGGAAACACACTTGGTTGGATAAACACATTCTCCAAAATATCTTGGATTTTCTTCTTTAATTCCTCCATCTCCACATTCGCCATTCTATATAGGGTTTTTGAAATCATCTTGTAACCAGGCATGAATTCAATGGAGAAATATACCTTTCTTTCTAGGGGAGGTCCAGGTAACTCCTCAGGAAATACATTAATGTATTCCTGAATGATGAGGACATTCTTTATCCTTATACTCTCATTTACTTCTTATTATTCACCGATAAAATCCATAAATAAGGTTATAGGAGGTGCTTCTAGACAAAGATCAGGTCGAGATATCTCTCCTTAGAAGATAAATATAGGTTTTCTATTCAAGACTACTAAGATTTCCTTGATTCTACATTTTATCTTAGCATTATACTTTGAGATCCAGTCCACCCCTAGTATAATGTTGAATTCCAACATGGGAATGACTACTAGATTTTTGATAAGATTGTGCTCGCTGAAGTAAATACTATAGTTTATAAACACTGTTGATTCTTGGATAAACCCTCTAGGAGTATTGACTGATAACTCTAATTTTAGTAGTTCAGGAATTGATTCTATATTCTTTGCAAACTAGGAGGAAATAAATGAATGCGTAGAACGAGAATCAAACAAATTACTTGCTAACTTTGAGAGAACAACAAGAGTACCCACCACCACATCATTTGAAGCTTCAACTTCATCTATTGTGATAGAAAAAGTACGGCCTTTCTTCATTGTCCTTTTCTGAGGCTAATGGTGATTCCCCTCCATTTCCTTCAGATTTGGATAGTGATTGGAATATTTCCCAATTTGTCCACACTTGAAGAATTGGACTTCATGTAGGTCCTACACCATCCTAACTTTTTCATTAGTGTTGTAAAGTAGAGGCTTCCCCTCACTACGACAATTACAAGTGATATGGTCATCTCTTCCACACTTGTAACACTTCCCACTCCCAATAAAGAAGTTCCCTAAATGATTCTTCCCATATTTATTACATGTGGGGAGTTTCACTTGCTTTCCTCCTCTTCCCTGATCAAATATTCTCCCCAATCTTGACTCCATTAATCTCTTCTTTTCATTGGATTTGTGAGACCACTACGTCTCACTGAACTCCAGTTCGTCTTTAATAGCACTTTGTGCAATCTCCTCATTGCTATCATAGTCTCGATTGGATAGATTATTTCACAGATGAGGTATTAGTCCACCAAAGAATCTATCAACCTTCCCATTAGGATCCATGAAAAATCTTGAGGTGTGACGGGAAAGTCTTGTGAAGTTCATCTCGTAACTTCCCACAGATTTCATTCTCCTTATATTTTAGATCGAGAAATTTTTTCTCCATTTTTGTTCTCATCAAATGAGAGAAATACTTATTGAAGAAGGTCTCTTTAAACTCTTTCCACTCCATAGCTTCAATCTCTCCTATTGGAATAGTGTTTTTAATCAGCGCCCACCACTGATCAGCTTCTCCCTTTAAGTGATAAACAACCAAGGTGACTTTCTCTTGTTCTGAACTATAAAGTAAAGAAAAGATCTTTTCTATAGAGTTTATCCACTGTTTTTCAATCAATGGGTCGGTAGACCCACTAAACATTGGTGTTCATTGATGCATAAAGGACTCAACGGAATGTTGGTCCCTTCTTGGTGAAATCAGTCTCTCAGTTTGATTCAATTTATTTCCCATAACTTGAGTCATTTGATTAATCATTCTCATGAAATCTTCCATTCCAGCTTCCATCGAAGGGTTGTTAGTACATGGTCCATTGAATTCACCATTTGCATGTTTCCTCCTATTTCCCACCATTTTCTAAAAGAATAAAACCTTAGTGAGAAACTTATTTAATTTAAGAATCTTATAACTCTAAAGGATTTTTCTGTCTCAAAATATCATTCTTAAACATGTTATCAGCAATTACATTTTCTATAAATCCTTTATAATGATTCATAAAAAGCTTGTGATTAACCAAATATATCCCCCCAGGAGTGTCAAACCATGATTGTAGCAAGGCCTGTTGTCATGCACCAGTTCTCGTTTGAGTCTAGCTCAAAGCGGTGTTTTTGGGTTTTACCCCTAGATACATCTGTGCCAGAGCTATATCCACTTGTTCGTATCCAGATAGGGATTTATTTGTTCGAAAACCACTTAATTAATATTTCATGAAAATACCAGGACGTTTTCCTATATTTAAACTTTTTTATAGGGTTATTTATAATGTTTTCAAAAACTAATTTCGACAAATAACTAAACTATCCTTTGATACCAACTATGACATCTTGCCTTTTTAATACATAACTTTTCATTACATTTCACAAACAGAGGATCTTTAAAGTTTAGTGTCTTGGAAATAAGGTACATAATACAAGAAAACATAAAACATTATTATAATCCACTTTTAAGGCTTCATTATAGGTTCATACTAAGTACAATTACTGTGTCTCATAACCTGGGGACATACATTAAAGGATAGGATGAGCAGAAGGCCCAGTAAGGAAAACAAGTGAAATTGTTTAAATGTGAACTTGAGAGATATCAATAAGAACGTGAGGAATATCGTAAAGGCATAATAAAGAGGTATATAATAATAATAATAACATGAGTAATAAATTGAAAATTTGGCTAAAACATTTAATTTAGACATTCATAATCATATCACCAAGGTACATCCCCAAGGTGTCATAAAAATTACCAAGGTTATTCACCAAGGTATCATAAAACTTGTCATCTCCAGAGATTAATTTCTTTACCCAATGCATTGGAGTGATATCAGGAAACATCCTTAACATGTCTTTATTTTAATGTGAGATACATAGATCATAATCAAACATTTAATAAATAACACATAGAGAATAAAATAAATGGGTTTTATATTAAAATCATGGCATTTTAAAAAGTGCTTAAAAACATGATCATTGTGTCATTTATAACCCACAGAAAGTGAATGAGGGTTTTATGTATGTCAATTATAGAATAAAATAATTCATTTTTATGTCATGATAAATAATTCCTAGAAATTAAAGAGGTTTTGGTATTAATATAAAGAAAATAAAATAATTTCTTGATAAAAAGAGAGAGATTTTGAGACGAAAAATCTATAGTATAACAGCCATGAAACAAGGTTTTAGAAAATATTAAAAAGAGAGGGGAGAAGGGTATCCCATCCATAAATTAATCATAATAAAGTAGAGAGATATAATAAAATGTAAATAAGAACATGGTATAAAAAATTGAAAGGCATACCATATAAAGGAGAACTTGAAAGGAAAAGAGAAGTGGAGAATTCCCTTACGAAAATTCGATAGTCTAACGGTGTCACTTAAAAATTTAGAAAATGATTTGATGAGAGAGAAATGGGTCTCTCATAATTTGGACATAAAATGGAAATCAATAAAGATATATAAGAAAATACCCCACCATAAAAAATGGAAATTAAAAGACATAACATAAAAGAAGTCTTTGACTAAAATAGGAGGGTGAAAGGTTCTCATACCTTGAAGAGTAACTTATAAAACTCGATGATAGGGACCATGGGGCTTGAGGGAACCTTAGAAGGAGTCATTGGGAGGTAAAAATACCAGAGCTTCATTGAGGGGGAATTTTTAATGAAAGGAATGAAGGAATGGGTTGGTATTTATAGCAAAAGCGAGGGAATATTTTATTTATTTCAAAGGACACCTCATTCGTGGAATTTGAAAAACCATGGGCTTTCCCATGGTATTGGTCATTTAGGACACATCATATCATATTTTATTTCTCAAGAGTCGACCAAAATTATTATATCATTATTACATCACTAATGATGTCATTAATCATACCGAAAACTCAAAACTATATTTTTATTATTCACCAAAAAACAAAGTATTTTATAAAAATCTCATAAATTAACTGTAACCTATTATCAACGTTCTGAATTCAAAAATGATATTTATTTTATCTTAATAAATCTTCACATATGATAAATTTAACTTTTAACTATAAAAATACTTTATTATTAAAAATAATAGCAGACAGAAAATGCATTGTGACGTGCATAATAAAATTTTCGACACTTGAAAAAAATAAAATTATTTTAGCATTTGTAAATAAAAAAGAAGTGTTTTATAACACTATTTCATTATAATAAACATTATTAAAAAATACTTATTTTAATATAGTAATAAAAGTAAAATTTTTACCTGTAAAATCAATTTATCAAATTAGTCTCAATTAAAAATATATCTTATTAAGAAAAACTATTATTTAAATCGAAATGATGAAATAAAAATTTTATTTATACAAAGGGATTACACAAAGTAACTAAGGCCTCATTACATAACTCATTATAACACATGCATAGGACCTAAGAGTAAGGTGTGCAATAGTGATATAATCTTGGGGCGGCTTGGACAACATTGCCCGAGTGGTGATTTCTATCAACTTGAACTTCTCCCATATGTGATTTCGTTCAAGATTAACATGTTGGAACTCGGTTTGGGATTGGTCCAGAACAAAGCTCGGTGATGCTACCTCCTTCCCAAGCTTTGAAAAATGGGCTTCGTATGACACAATTCTACTGGTATAGGTCATTGACTTTTCTTTCAGTACTAATTATCTTTGGCATTTCTATTTATAAACAACAATTATAGCGTTAAGAATTATTATGGTTTCCAATTTCCATATTAACCAACAATCATATTAACCAATGGTCATATAATGGTCAAAACTCGATAATTACATTTCAATTATACTTATATAATTTTATTGATTATAACACAGTAAAACTTACCTTTTCAGAAAACTATTATTATTCATAATGTTTGGGTCGTTACACATTGGATATTCCTGTATCTCTGGGATAGAGTTATGGCGGAGGTGCGTGTGGCGTTGTCTCACTTGCACATGGAGATGTTGGTGGATTGTCATATCTTTTCCCTTCTTGTCAATTGTACCGGCCATCCACCTTGTTTTTTTGATTTCTTGTACTCCTATTGTTTCTTTTAAAGTTGGATATCAAGATTATGCCATGATTGGATTTTATTTCCATTATTTTTCTTTTTTATGTTTAATGTTGTTGGGAAAAATCATTCCCAATGTGTCGTGCTAGTGCCCAATCTTTTGCTATTAGCCTGTTGGGATCGAGAATGCCTTTCAGACCAGTGGTAGATTTATTCGGATGTCGGTTCAGATGGTATTCTAGGTTTGATCGTTACATTGTAGGTTATCCATCGGCCTAAGGATCTTAGTTCATAACTTGAGGGTCCCCATACATCAATGGCAGCTAGTGCACTCACCTAAAGGAAAAATGACGTTTTGATAAAGAAGAGAGTGAGAGCTTCAGTAGTATACCCATGCAACAGATGACCTCAACAAATGGAATATCATCCCATTATATAGCCATCCTGACACTGTACCTTGAATGAAGAGCGTCAACCATATTACGAGTATCAGGTGCCATCTCACAGTGCACGTACATTACATGTCATTGGGGTGTTCTTCACTGAACACTTCAATGAATGATGTGTAAATCCTTAAATGATCCATCTCAAGGATTTGAAATTGATAAAACCGTGTAGAAGATGAGTTTCATGCATGTGGCATCCCATGCGGATGAATTGTAAGGCGTATCATACAATACGACATGGGTAGAAGAGGCAGCCCATGCCTCCTTTATGATCCACATATATCGTATGCTTTGATATCCATTTTATTGATATCGTATCTTACACTATTACAAATTCCGCTTTTATCAACGTTAGAAAAAGTCTTTTTTAGTACTAAAAAGGCGCTAATGTTCTAAGCACTGAACAAAGGGGGTCATTTTTATCAGCACTAAAAAACGTCGATAAAATGGGTCTTTATCAGTGCTAAAAAAAGTGTTGCTAAAAGTAAAAAAACAAAAAAAACTGTTTTCTGTTAATTGGCGAGAGATTTGAAGGGAGGGTACGTCGCCTTTTATCAGTGTTTGATCTCTCCCTGCCTCTTTTATCATCGCTCACTCGGTCCCCTTGTCCTTTATTAGCGCTCGACCTCTCCTCTGCCCTTTATCAGCGCTAGAGAAATGCTTATGCCTGCACTCATGTGTGACTTCACTTGGATTCAAACCCAAGACCTCCACCCTCATGCACTAATATCTTTACCATTGCTCTATGCTGTTTTGCACGTAATTTTATGATATATGTATCAATTTATATATATTTAGTTACATTTTTATTCATATATTTATATATATAATTAATTATTTTAAATACACTTATAAAATATGTTTTGTGTGCATGTGTTTATACATACATACATATGTGTGTGTGTGCATATATTAGAATATATAGATAAATATATATTTATTGGCAGTTGGGGTGGCGACTGCGTGTTAAATCTCATAATCTTGCATCCAAAAGACCAGAGTTCGAATCCCAGCAAGCCCCCTAAGAGATTTATGATGCAGGCGCTGACAGAGGGCGGTGACGTTGGTATGACACGGGTAGACAATGACGTAGACATGATGTGACCAAGGGGTTCAAACCTATGTACATGTTAATGCAAGTAAGGCTTTTGGGTCATCAAACAAAATGGCCTTTGAGGTATCTAATGTTGCGCCTACAAACTAGGTACTAAAAAGGGTATGTGGACCTATATATATATGTAATATATAAATAAATAAGGATTTGATGGGTAGACTATCCTTTGGGAGTCTATGTCATGTCTTTCCGACCTGGTGTGTGTTTAATTGTAATTGTACCCTCAAAAATACTCGATTGAAATTATATCAAATGTTTAAAAATTAATTATAATCAGAAACCCTGTTTTGAAGGATTTCATCCTTCGGAAAAACGTCTGAGGGAGAACGTCGAAGTGTGGTGAGTGATGGGCGAAACGTTGGCCTCTCCATTCTAGAAATCTCAACTCATGCAGCCCACGCAGAGTCCTCCAAACGCCTCCCTTTGTCTTCCACTGTCTTTTCCTCCATCTACACCAAAAACATTAAAAACTGCAGCTGGGGACTCATCGTCTTCTTCCTCTTTCCGCTGCTCTCGCAGTAAACGCAGGAGAAAATTTGAACGTATCAGACAGCGTCAGCGGCAGCGGCAGCTTCCTCATAATCCCACCGCAAATCCCAATTTCATTTTCCGAAAATCACACCCCACCCCGCTTCTCATCGGTGACGGACCTTCCGCCCCTCCAACCAAGATCGACGCCCTCGATGCTGTCGTGGGCGACCTGGAATCTTCCATCCAAAGCGGTCTGAAAGTGTTCGATCCCCAGATCATCACCTCCCTCCTGGAAATATGCTTCCAGTTGCGAGCCCTGGATCATGGAATCCGGATCCACGGCCTCATCCCGGACTCTCTCCTGCGTGGGAATGCAGGGATCTCGTCGAAGCTTCTCCGTCTCTATGCATCTACCGGGCGCATCCACGAGGCGCACAAGGTGTTTGATGAAATGCGTAACAGAGATGCCTCGGCCTTCCCGTGGAATTCCCTCATCTCCGGGTATTCTGAGCTGGGTCTGCATCACGACGCCATTGCGCTGTACCTTCAAATGGATGAAGAGGGCGTGGAACCCGACCGCTTCACGTTTCCCCGCGCGTTGAAAGCTTGCGCAGGGATTGGGTCGATTCAGGTTGGGGAGGCGGTGCATCGGCACGTCGTTCGTCTCGGTTACGCCCACGATCCTTACGTGCTCAACTCCCTGATTGACATGTACGCGAAGTGCGGTGACATTTTGAAGGCGCGGAGCGTGTTCAGCAAGATCCCCTGCCGCGACGCGGTTACCTGGAACACCATGCTTACCGCTTACGTTCGCCATGGCCTTCCGTTTGAAGCTTTTAAGACTTTCCGGCAGATGCTGGAAGATGGGTTCCAACCCGACTCCACCGCCATATCGACGATCCTCGTGGAACTGCGATTTCCGATCGTCGTGGCCCAGATTCACGGCTGGGTATTCCGGCATGGGAACGAATGGAGCGTCTCCATTGCAAACGCCTTCGTCGTCGCCTACTCGAGCATGGGTAAGCTGCGTCTGGCACGGTGGGTGTTCGATCAAATGCCGGAGCGAGACGTGGTGTCATGGAATTCGATAATCTCTGCTCACTCCAAGAGCCCCAGAGCTCTGGCTTACTTCAGCCGGATGGAGCGCGATGGTCCCTCGCCGGACGCTATCACATTTGTGTCGGTGCTGTCGGCCTGTGCGCACCTGGGTTTGGTCAGCCGTGGGGAGAGGGTGCATCTTCTGATGAGAGAGAAGTATGGCGTCTGCCCGGGCATGGCGCACTACGCTTGTCTGGTGAATGTTTATGGCCGGGCGGGACGGATCGAGGAGGCTTATGGCATCATCGCGAAGAGGATGAAGTTTAGGGCTGGTGCGACCGTGTGGGGAGCGCTGCTTCATGCATGCCGTTTGCATGGGAATGCAGATATCGGGGAGATTGCAGGGGAGAAATTGTTTGAATTGGAGCCTGACAATGAACATAATTTCGACGTTTTGATGGATATTTATGGGAGCGTTGGCCGAACAGAGGATGTGGAGAGGGTGAAGAAGATGAAGGGTGACAGAGGGTTGGATTACTAATGATGGGGTTGTTGTTGTTTTTTTGTTGTAAAAAACACAACGACACTTGAGGATAAAAAAAGTCCCTTAATTCTAATTAATGCCCTCCTCTATTTTCGACTACAGTGAAATCTAATTTCAATTGAGAATTTGTAATATTTTTTATCCTTTATTGACATTTTCCCATTTTTTGATCCTAAAATGATAGTAACTGTGTGTTTTAGTCATGGATCATCATTTTACCAAGAATATTTGCCACCAAAAATTGGGGAGGAACCTCAATATAGTTTCAAATCTCATTTACTCTCTTAAAAAAAGAAAGTACTTTCACCAATAGTCATACCTTACTATCAAATTTCATTTAATTCAATAAAAAAAAGATGATTGGGAAGCTTAGTTTATGCTATGACATGCACCGGACCAAATATTGCTCACATGGTGACAATCGTGGGTCCCTTTTTAACCCCGAGAGGTATATATATATATAATTGAAACCCTTGTCCCCATTACAAGTCTTCAATTTTGAAGTGCACCATATTCCCATAGAAGCGGTTAAAGGTCATCGGGGCTTGCCCTTCATCTTGCGGTTGAACTGGGTAAAATTGCGCCTCCCTATCCTATTTCGTACCATCTAATGAGAATGAAATTTTGATGATGAACCACAACCAGTGAGAATTAAACCATCGTCTCATTAGGGAAAAAAAGTGATCCTAATCATTGGACCATCCCCATGGGGACCTCAAGACACTACTGGAAATACAGTCTTTCCCAACGGTTCTGAACCATTGGGAAAGGCTGCAGAACCGTTGGTATATGTTATACCAACAGTTCTGCAAACCGTAGGGAAGTAAGCAATTGTGAAAGCTTTTCCCAACGGTTTACAATGAACCGTTGGGATAGGGTGGGGAAAAACTAACCGATCCCAACGGTTGTGCCAAACCGTTGAGATAGTTTTTCCCAACGGTTTGGCTTGAACCGTTGGGAAAGCCCAAGGACTCTCCTCTATCCCAACAGTTTCTAAACCGTTGGGAAAGGTTTTTTACCAACGGTTCATTGAACCGTTGGTAAAAAAAGAATCAGAGATGCTATGCCAACGGTTTCAAACCGTTGGCATAGCCTATGCTGTGCAAATTGCACAGCAGCCTGCAATTTTCACAGCAACTCTGCAATTTGCACAGCAGGCCTCATTTTGTGCATTCCCTCTCATTTTCAATCCAATTATTGTACCTGCAATAAACTGACACATACATATACAATTATTGTACTTGCAATAACCAACTAACACATACATATAGAGAACAAATTCATACACATTTAACATATAATGCATCCAGGAACTATACACATCCATAATTAAATTAGAATTTATAAACATATATAATTCATTTAGAATTCAATTTAAAATTTAGATGACAATTATATGTGGAATCCAGAATTCAATTCATAATTTGATCGGTTTTTTGTATACCATATATTTTTACCTGAAATGATGTCTATTTTAAACAAAATACATACACCTGGAGTGATACCGGCCACACCGTGCCTCAGATTGAGGTGAGGTTAACTCATACACGTCACAAATGACCCATCGATAGTTGTCCTAAAGTATCAACATATTCCGAGAGTGTTTGATCGGTTTTCCGTATGCCAGTTGATGTTTTTCACTTAAAATGATGTCCTTTTGAAACAAAAGACAGACACTTTGAGTGGTGCCGGCCACACCGCGTCTTAGATTGAGGCGGGGTTGATTCGTACACGTCGCATATGACCAATGGATCGTTCTCCTAAAGTTTCAACAGAAACCGAATGCGTTTGGTCGGTTTTCTGTATGTACTTAAAATGTTGTCTGTTTTAAACAAAAGAGAGCCACTTAGAGTGATCCCGTCCACATCGTGCCTCAGATTAAGGCGGAGTTGACTCGTACCCGTCACATATGACCCATGGATCATTTTCCTAAAACATCAACACATTTCGAATGCATTTGGTCAGTTTTTCGTATGTCTGTTGTTGTTTTCACTTAAAATGATGTCCATTTTAAACAAAAGAGAGACACTATGAATGGTGTCGGCCACACCGTGTCTCGGATTGAGGCGATGTTGACTCGTACACGTCACATATGACCCATGGATCTTTGTACTAGAGTATCGACACAATCAGAATCCGTTTGGTCGGTTTTTCGTATACTAGTTGTTGTTATCACTTAAAATGAAGTCAATTTTAAACAAAAGATAGACAATTTGAGTGGTGTCGATCACACCGCGTCTCAGATTGAGGCGGGGTTTATTCGTACACGTTACATATGACCCATGGATCGTTCTCCTAAAGTTTCAATGGAAACCGAATGCGTTTGGACGGTTTTCCGTATGTACTTAAAATGTTGTCCATTTTAAACAAAAGAGAGCCACTTAGAGTGATCCCGGCCACACAGTGCCTCGGATTAAGGTGAGGTGGACTCGTACACATCACATATGACCCATGGATCATTGTCCTAAAGCATCAATACATTTCGAATGCATTTAGACAGTTTTTCATATGTCAGTTGTTGTTTTCACTTAAAATGATGTCCATTTTAAACAAAAGAGAGACACTATGAATGATGTCGGCCACACCATGTCTCGGATTGAGGCGGGGTTGACTCTTACACGTCACATATGACCCATGGATCGTTGTGCTAGAGTATCGACACAATCAGAATCCGTTTGGTCGGTTTTCCATATGCTAATTGTTGTTTTCACTTAAAATGAAGTCAATTTTAAACAAAAGAGAGCCACTTTGAGTGGTGTTAACCACACCACACCTCAGATTGAGGCGAGGTTGACTTATACACGTCACATATGACCCATGGTTCATTATCCTAAAGTTCCAATAGAAACCGAATGCGTTTGGTCGGTTTTCCATATGTACTTAAAATGTTGTCCATTTTAAACAAAAGAGAGACACTTAGACTGATCCCGACCACACCGCAACTTGTATTGATCCCGGGTTGGCCCGTACACATCACATATGACTCATGGATCATTGTGATAAATTATCAACAGATTCCGAATGCGTTTGGTCAGTTTTCCATATTCCAGTTGTTCTTTTCACTTATAATCCTTTCCATTTTAAACAAAAGAGACACAGTTAGAGTGGTGCTGGCTACACCACATCTCGGATTTAAACGAGGTTGACTCGTACATGTCTCAAATGACCCATGTATCATTTTCCTAAAGTATCAACACAATCCGAATGCTTTTGGTTGGTTTTCTGTATGCCAGTTGATGTTTTTCACTTAAAATGATGTCCTTTTGAAAAAAAAAGACAGACACTTTGAGTGGTGCGGCTACACTACGTATCAGATTGAGGCGGGGTTGATTTGTACACGTCACATATGACCCATGGTTCATTCTCCTAAAGTTTAAACGGAAACCGAATGCGTTTGGTCTGTTTTCCGTATGTACTTAAAATGTTGTCCATTTTAAACAAAAGAGAGCCACTTAGAGTGATCCCTGCCACATTGTGCCTCGGATTAAGGCGGGGTTGACTCGTACACATCACATATAACCCATGGATCATTGTCCTAAAGCATCAACACATTTTGAATGCGTTTGGTCGGTTTTCCGTATGCCAGTTGTTCTTTTCACTTATAATCCTGTCCATTTTAAACAAAAGAGACACAGTTAGAGTGGTGTCAGCCACACCGCATCTTTTATTGAGGCGTGGTTGAATCGTACACGTCACATATGACCCATGGATCGTTGGGCTAAAGTATTGACACAATCCGAATGCGTTTGGTCAGTTTTCCGTATGTACTTAAAATGTTGTCCATTTTAAACAAAAGAGAGCCACTTAGTGTGATCTCGGCCACACCGTGCCTCAGATTAAGGCGGGGTTGACTCGTACATGTCACATATGACCCATGTATCATTTTGATAAAGCATCAAAATAATCCGAATGCGTTTGGTCGGTTTTTCGTATGTCAGTTGTTCTTTTCACTTATAATCTTGTTCATTTTAAACAAAAGAGAGACACTTTGAATGATGTCGACCACACCGTGCCTCGAATTGAGGCGGGGTTGACTCATACACGTCACATATGACCCATGGATTGTTGTTCTAAAGTATCGACACAATCCAAATGCGTTTGGTCTGTTTTCCGTATGCCAGTTGATGTTTTTCACTTAAAATGATGCCATTTTGAAACAAAAGACAGACACTTTGAGTGGTGCCGGTCACACTGTGCCTCCGATTGAGGCGAGTTTGATTCATACACATCACATATGACCCATGGATCATTGTTCTAAAGTATCAACACAATCAGAATCCGTTTGGTCAGTTTTCCGTATGTACTTAAAATGTTGTCCATTTTAAACAAACGAGAGTCACTTAGAGTGATCCCGGCCACACCGTGACTCAGATTAAGGTGGGGTTGACTCATACACATCACATATAACCCATGGATCATTTTTCTAAAGTATCGACACAATCCGAATGCGTTTGGTCGGTTTTCCTTATGCCATTTGATGTTTTTCACTTAAAATGATGTCTTTTTGAAACAAAAGACAGACACTTTGAGTGGTGTCGGCCACACTGTGTCTCCGATTGAGGCGGGGTTGACTCGTACACGTCACATATGACCCATGGATTGTTGTTCTAAAGTATCAACATAATCCTAATGCGTTTGGTCAATTTTCTGTTTTCCAGTTGATGTTTTTCACTTAAAATGATGTGCTTTTGAAACAAAAGACAGACACTTTGAGTGGTGCTGGCCACAATGCGTCTCCAATTGAGGTGGGGTTGATTCATACACACCCATGGATCATTGTGCTAAAGTATCAACACAATCAGAATCCGTTTGGTCAGTTTTCTGTATGTACTTAAAATGTTGTCCATTTTAAACAAACGAGAGCCACTTAGAGTGATCCCGGCCACACCGTGCCTCAGATTAAGGCGGGGTTGACTCGTACATGTCACATATGACCCATGGATCGTTGTGATAAATTATCAACAGAATCTGAATGCGTTTGATCGGTTTTTCGTATATCACTTGTTCTTTTCACTTATAATCCTGTCCATTTTAAACAAAAGAGAGACATTGTGAA
This sequence comes from Viscum album, assembly GCA_963277665.1. Lineage (NCBI taxonomy): Eukaryota > Viridiplantae > Streptophyta > Magnoliopsida > Santalales > Viscaceae > Viscum > Viscum album. The sequence goes on from OY728135.1 coordinate 1,763,207,897, forward strand.
TGGTGTCTACCACACTACGGCTCGGATTGAGGCGGGGTTGACTCATACGCATCAAATATTACCCATGGATCATTTTGCTAAAGTATCAACACAATCCGAATGCGTTTGGTTGGTTTTTCGTATGCCAGTTGATATTTTTCACTTAAAATGATGTCCTTTTGAAACAAAAGACAGACACTTTGAGTGGTGCCGGCCACACTGCGTCTCCGATTGAGGCGGAGTTGATTTATACATGTCACATATGACCCATGGATCGTTGTGCTAAAGTATCAACACAATCATAATCCGTTTGGTCTGTTTTCCGTATGTACTTAAAATATTGTCCATTTTAAACAAAAGAGAGCCACTTAGAGTGATCCCGGCCACACCGTGCCTCGGATTAAGGTGGGGTTGACTCGTACATGTCACATATGAACCATGTATTGTTGTGATAAATTATAAATAGAATCTGAATGAATTTGGTCAGTTTTTCGTATGTCAGTTGTTCTTTTCACTTATAATCCTGTCCATTTTAAACAAAAGAGAGACACTGTGAATGGTGTCGGCCACACCGCACCTCAGATTGAGGTAGGGTTGACTCGTACATGTCATATATGACCCATGGATCATTGTGCTAAAGTATAGACACAATCCGAATGCATTTGGTCAATTTTTAGTATGCCAGTTGATGTTTTTCACTTAAAATGATGTCCTTTTGTAATAAAATACAGACACTTTGAGTGGTGTCGGCCACGCCGTGTCTCCGATTGGGGCGGGGTTGATTCATACACATCACATATGACCCATGGATCATTATTCTAATGTTTCAACGGAAACCGAATACGTTTGGTCAGTTTTCCGTATGTACTTAAAATGTTGTCCATTTTAAACAAAGGGGAGCCACTTAGACTAATCCCAGCCACACCGTGCCTCGGATTGAGACCAGGTTGGCTCATACACATTACATATGATCCATGGATCATTGTGATAAATTATCAATAGAATACGAATGCGTTTGGTCAGTTTTCCGTATGCCAGTTTTTCTTTTCACTTATAATCCTGTCAATTTTAAACAAAAGATACACAGTCAGAGTGGTATGTTAGTTGTTTATTCACATTATTCAAATACACTATTTTACTATGGGTCTTTAAATTAATTTATTTATGATAAATTTACATTTAAAATGAGAATATCAAAAAATTAATAGAAGATAAAACTTTTACTAAAAATCCTTGTGGAAATATTAAGGTAAACATGATTTATGAGAATCCTCATGTGTCTATTAGTGGAATGGTATTTACTTAAAATCTTGTGGAAATTCATATAGAATATTTTTATATCATTATTAGTATGGAATAGATTTTAGTTTATCATGCTATGAAACATTTCAGAGCTAACAATGTCATGCCCAATGAATACATCCCTTTTATAACATACCAAGAATCTCTGATATTGATTAGATGTGTAAATGTGATTTACATTGATTATAATTATGAAAATAAATAAAATATATATTATATATTTTCTAGTATTAAATGAAATCAAGGAGGGTGGGGGGGCTGTCTGGGGTGGTTGTCCGGGGGGATGTCTGGTGGGTGTCCGGGGGGTTGTCCGGGGACCAAGGAGGGTGGTGGGGGGGCTATGCGGGGGGCTGTCCGGGGGGTGTTTGGGGGGTTGTCCGGGGTCCAAGGAGGAGGGTGGGGGGGGGGGGGGGCTGTCCGGGGGGCTGTCCGGAGGGTTGTCCGAGGTCCAAGGAGGATGGTGGGGGGTTGTCTAGGGTCCAGGAAGGAGGGGGGTTCCCAAACACACAACCACTAAAAGACAACAACATCCATAAAAATAGATAATATATAAAAATAACTCAACTCCAATACTATACTACGAGTCTAGATAAAACCAACAACTAGAATAGATTAAATATCAAATCTCAGTAATATTAGTCAAAAATGTAATGGATCAATTTGTCCCACATCACCATCACCATCATCACCATCATCATCACCCTCTTCCTCGTCCCCATCATCGTCCTCGCCCTCCTCAGCGCCCTCCTCCTCGCCCTCACCCTCCTCCTCGCCCTCGCCACCCGCCTCGCCCTCCTCCTCTCCCTCCTCTTCCGCATCAGACTCCTCACCATCATCATCATCAAGATGGACATCGTCCTGACCACCACTAGAAATTCCACCTGGTGTACCATATATAGAACGTATCGACGACATATATTCATCAAAAGATAGGATGGCCTCTGCTGGAAGTGTTGGATGTAGAACTTCTATAAATTTCAATAATGCACTGTTTGCCCTAAAAGACTGTTCTACCATCTCTGTGGCCATTTTATCAGTCTGTTCTACCTGTTCCCTAACTTGCTGCAGCTTGGTGGCACTACAACTCGTACTTGAGGAGGGCCAATACCTCTTCGGGGCTATCCTAGGTCGGCAGCGTACTCTGCCAGGATGCTCCTCTCCCGACACCTGATGTAAGTGATCTGTTGGCCCAAAATTGTCTCGTTCTTGGGCATCGAGGGCGTCTAAAGCATCATGTTACAAATATAAATATATCATTAAGTTACAAAATAGATATTAAAATATAAATTCAACAGATTAAAACTTACAATCTGCTGCTGAGTTGCTTCGTTGACGGCACTTCCATCCTTTTTCCGTCTACTCGAGCAAAACAATTTTTCTCGAGGCACACGTCCTTCAATATTTTGTAGTTGCCTCTAAAATGAAATTAAAAACTAAATTTATATGAAAACTTTAGCAAAATATTAAATAATTGAGGAAACAAAATAAAGTGTAAGTCGTAAATAAAACTTATAAATAATTGTCATATCTGCTTCCTCTCATGATCAGGCATCGTAGTGCGTCCTAGTGTGTGGAGGTATTTTTTTTTCATCAATGTTATTTTTATTTTTTCTAGATGATTCCTAAATAAAATTCGAAAATTCAACAGATAGTATTAATGAAAAACATGAAAGTTATTATTTAAATACCTAAAATTTAATTAATACCTTAAACTGGGTACTCATCCAATGAGTAATCATCTGACGATACTGATCTATAGGGAAATCATCCACCACTGGTACCGCCTCTAACTCAGTGCCAACTCTAGAAACCCAAAAAATATACAACTCATGCTTGTAGGCTCTCCAAAGTTCGCCTAAATCCTTTAGATGTTCCGGTCGTGCACTCTCACCATCGGGAAAATTAAATCGAATCTGACATCAAAATATTAATTCATATAAATACAAAAATAATTCATGGCATTAAATAGAACAGATTTTTTTACCCATATCCTTGCCCAAGCTCTATCCTTGACCTCATGTGGCAAATGTCTCCACAATAGCGGGCTGATAAGAATGATGTCAGAGTATTTGGAAAGCGTCGCCAAAAAACTCCGACATTGCTGCCCTGTTTTCTCAACCATTTGGTTGTATTCATTATAATCCACCATAACCTGTGTGCGGCAGTTCCACACCGAACGCATGCGTGTACGCCCCCGACCACGCCTCCTGTCAGTAGATGTATCTATCATGAAATAAAAAAAATAATTTATCAAAACATGTTATAATGAAAATAAATATTGCTATAAAAATTTGTTAGGGTTCTATAAATATACCTGTGCCGGTCTGATCGCTGAGTGCCACTGGATCCACAGAAACTGATGGAACACCCTGTGGTAGAACAGGAGTTGAAGACGATAGAATATATAAGCTCAGAGAGATAGAAGTATAAGGAAAAGAAGATGGGACAACTGTCTGACCGGATTCTGACTGGGGAGTGGGAATCATCATGGGATGTGAAAATGATGGTCCAGAAGATGCAGAAGGTAGAGAAAACATGGGAGGCCTAAATATCCCGTGTGTCCCTAATGACACACCGGGATCAGAATGTGGGAAGGATGACATGTCAGTGGGAGAGGAAGAGTCTAGTCGGGTATGCGCAACTGCTTGTCCACCTCTGGTACAAACCCTCCTCATACCACCGGCCTGAGTACTAGGACCAGTACTAGGTCCTCGTCGAATAACTATCGATGTATAGGTGGATCCTACAAAACTGTTTACAAAAAAATTAATCAGATGACATTATATATTCTTTAAATATATCAATTTGAAATAAAGTACTCACTACATGCACTAATGATGGAATTCCCAACTCCGTCATTCAACGATTGTTATCCATCATTTTTTCCTTCGTCTCTCTTCAATTGGCTTCATTTCATACTTTTGAAAACAAATATGTAATTAATTAGAAAAAGGAAACTAATGTGTAACCCAAAAAACTAAATATATGAGGGAATAGGTGGATTCATTGGTAATTTATCTATCATTTGTTTTAGAAGAGCTTGAATGGATTTAATAAATCATACAAGTTGTAATGTTCACCAAGTTAGAAATATTATTTGACTAGGTTTGAATACAATTCAATTCCAAATTAGAAAATGCAATTCAAATAAAACTGCAACCAATAAACATTGAAAATTCATATAATGTTCAAGTCAACTAAAAAATATTTGTGATCAATACTAAATCAATTTGAATATTACCAACCTTAACAACCCAACTCGAGGCAAACCAAAAGAATTGAGAACATGGATGAATGATTCTATATATTTTCAACCACAACTTCAGGTTCACAATCAACTCTGAAAATTGAGATATTGGAGTCATCAAAAGAAATAAATGGATTGGTTCCAATGGCACTATGGACAGTGTCAATTCCATCATCACCATCATCAAAAATATTCTTGGAATTACTTCAACTATGACACCAAATTCAGTTCAAAGTTGGTCTTTGAAATAAAAAACTTGTTTAGACATTGATTCCAACACATATGGTTCTTCGGTAGCAAGAGTACGAGTCATATTAATTACTAGAAATCCACAATAATCAATAAATTTTCCATGTCTCGTCATCGAATCAAACCAATGGCATTTCATCATTGTGACTCGTCCATGAGAGTAATAATCCAATATTATTATTTTCTCAACAACTCCATAATAACCCACATTTTCAAATCGCGGTCTACTATCTAATGCAATGGCATAACAATATGTTGTGGTAGTAACCATAACACCATCATGTTGTGTTCTCATGTTCTTTGCTCGTTCAGTGACAATAAATTTGTACCCATTGATAACAATTGATTTACAGTCACGAACCACGGTATTAGGACCAAAAGACAAAGCTCTTATTTCCTCAGAGACAGAGTCAGCAGAAAGACTCAATACCTGTAATATAAATGACTATTAAACTTAATTAAATATTGATATAATTATTTTAAACATTAATATTTTTACCTTCAATTTTAACCAAGCAGAAAACTCTTTGCTATGCAAAGTCTCTCTCCTTCTCAAAGATAAAGAATGATGCTTCCTATTTATCATTGTTTTATGTTCCCTGTAGATAAAAAATATGAATAGTTTAACAGATATATGTGTAAGATATACATAATCAATTTAGTTACCTGATATAGTCATCAAACAAATCACAGTTGAACAAAACTGTACGATGTGCCATCTCCCGATCTTTATGGCTTAATGTCTACAATGTATATGATCCAGGAATTCCTCCTGTTTGAGGAAGTGATGGAAAACTGGGTTCAATTTTCTCATACTGTTCTTCTTCATTTCTCATTGGTCTGTTCAATATTGTAGTAAGATCATACAAATACATCGAGCAGAAATCCATACATTATTGAGCCAAGTAACCGTTTACGATAGAACCTTCGAAATGATTTCTGTTTTGTACATAAGACTTTAATGTGAACATATTTCTTTCAGTTGGATACATCCAACAAAAAGAAACAGGTCCTCCGATAAGTATTTCAGTGGGAATATGGACAGTCAGATGCAACATGCATGTGAAAAATGATGGAGGAAATATTTCTCCAACTCACACAAAATTAATGGGGCATCTGTCAATATTTTTTACAAGAAAGACTTGGAAAACTTCTTAGCACAAAGATCTCTAAACAAATGGCACAACCAAATAACATCCACCCTTACATTATTGGACAAAAGATGACGGATTTCTATTGGAAGCAACTCATGTAGTAGAACGTGATAATCATGAGTCTTCAAAGATTTTAGCTTCAACTCTCTTCTGTTGACCCGTTTAGATATGTTGCTTGAATAACCATTAGGAACTCTAATAGTCTCTAATACTTCCAGAAATTGTTTTTTTGTAGGTGTCATCACATAAGAAGCACATGGAAGTTTCCATTTATTTTCACTGATACGCATAGGATGTAATTCTGGTCTGATGCCCCAATCCACCAAGTCACGCCGAGATTGTAAATCATCTTTTGTCTTCCCCTTGAAATTTAGAAGAACCGAAAGAAACATTTCACATATTTTCTTTTCAATATGCATTAGGTCTAATAAATGATGTAACAAATTGGTTGACCAATAAGGAAAATCAAAAAAGATACTCCTCTTCCTCCAATTGTAACATGTTTCAGTGGAAACATTCTTTCTCTTTCCAGATTTCATTTGACCCTTCCCAAACGAAAAACTAAAATATTTCAATTCATTAAGCACATCAATTCCAGACATACGCTGAGGTGGATCATCGGTCTCTATGGTATTATCAAATCTTCAATGATTCATTCTATATGGATGATCCTTTGGCAAGAATCGTCGATATCCCATAAAATTGAAACTACAGCGATGTTTCAGTCTTCTGGATCGTGTATTCTTCATACAAACTGGACATGATAGTTTTCCCTTCGTGATCCATCCAGAAATCATTTCATAAGCCTGAAAATCATTGATCATCCACATAAGCATAGCACGCATCTGAAATACGTCTTTCGAACATGCATCGTATGTGTGCACACCCACATCCCAAAGAAGTTTCAACTCTTTTATTAAAGGTTGCATGTATACATCAATATCAACGTCGGGATCAAAAGGACCAGATATGAGTATACTCAAGAAAGTGATTTTTTTTTTCATACACAACCATGGGGGAAGATTATAAATGTGTATAAAAACTAGCCATGTGTTGTGAAAAGTAAGCATCTTCCCAAACAGATTAAAACCGTCACATGAAAGACCCAAACTCACATTACACACGTCAGATGCAAAATCAGGATGTCGATCATCAAATCTCTACCATGAAAATCCATCTGCATGATGAACCAACTCATCATTAGTCTTCTTTCTCTCGGTATCATGACATTTCATTTTTATTGATATGTCATCAGACATAAAAAGATTCTGGAGTCTGGGGATCAATGGAAAGTTCCACATTAATTTCTGTGGAATGCGGGATGATGTTCCATCAGATTTTGACTTCCAGCGGGATGTGCCACATTTTATATAATCATTTTGTTCAGTGGTTTCCTCCCAGAATAAACTGCAATCTTTCGGGCAAGCATGAATTTTGTTTCTTGAAAATCCAAGTTCCTCAAATAACTACCATTCCATATAGTGTTTTGAGGGAATATCTGCATCATCTGGAAGTAAATCCTTCAATAGGGTAAGAATGCAATTGATTTCTGTATTAGAAATCCCATACATAGTTTTCCCATGAAACAATCAGATTAAAAATTCCAGATTTTTCATTTTATCACATTGTCGATATACTGGAGTCATGGCAGCATCATTCAATTTTTTAACCCTATCAATATCATCATTTTCACTAGATGCATCAGCTGTCCTCATATCAAAGTCTTCTTGAGTCTAAATCCTTTCTTTTTCATGATGATGAATAAACGAAAACCGATCATCTAACAAATTCTCCATTCCGGTCCTTTCATTTCGATCATCAATAATTTGAGATTTCATTTTCTCCCCATTGTGATACCACACAAAGTAGTTTACTTGAAAACCATTTTTGGTTATGTGGTATATGACTTCTTCATAGATCAACCAAGGTCTACCAACACAATTGGAACATGGGCAGTGTATGCGACCACTATCTGAAGTATTTTGAAATGCAAAATCTATAAATCTCTCCAAATTGTTTTGAAAATCGCTTGAGATACGATCGGTTTCATACATCCAACTTCTTTCCATTCTGTAAAAAGAATTTATATAAGTCATTTTTTCATAAACAATTCAATAGGATTGAAATTTAATAGAAAATACATTTAAGTAAATGATAAAGGAATAAAATAATCAAGGTATCAACTACACATGTGAAAAAAACATACTAATGCATTATTGAAAAAATGTAAAACCAACAAGAACTTAATGTGTTATCACATCACATCATGCCTCATCCCATAACCATATTAGTAGGGTATCATGAACATGAATAACATCAACCTTGTGCCATCCTCCTACCCTACATGACCCCAACCACATGCCACATCTTATTATAGCCTTATCACATCACACCTCACCTAAAAACACTAGGGAAATCATAGTACATCTCACCTGAAGAAACATGGACAATCACATCGCATCTTGCCTAAAAACACATGGTCAATCACTTATAAAGGAAGAGTAGGGAAGACATGGTAGCTATCCAACCATATAACCACCATCCTAGATATTAGAAAAAATACCCATAACTCAAAACCTCTGATCGTTGGTAAGTTTATCCAACTCTGGTTGGGAATGTTTAGAAATAACATAAAATACATGATATATAGATTAAACAAAATACCTAACCTATGGGTTCACATTAACATAATCACACACTTCACTACTACCATACAACACATAAACCATCACAACCACTTTCACCACTATATGAAACACACCACACCACCACCACACAAGACACATAACATTTTCCTCTTTCATTTATAAGCCACTTCATTCACACTTACATTGTCCATTCATTTAATGTTAAATTAATTAAATACATTTACCACACATCCATTTCTATTCCATCTCATTTATTTACTATCTTGTTTTTTGTTTTAACAGCATAATTTATTCCATAGATAACCAGGAAACTAATAAAACCACCACACAACAACTCACAATCTCACAATAACCATCGTTGCCATGTTACATCGACCAACCATCTCACCAAAACAACCACATATCACAAAAAAATATTACACATCACAAACCACCGCACAACCAAAACCACCTCACCACATCATACACCACAAACTCATCACACAACACCTCCACACGACACAACACCACCACACATCATCAATATCACACGACTTCACATGTCACATCCATGCCCACTAACCATCACATTACAACCCCACATATCACAAAGCCAAACTGGTCACCTCAATCACCATACAACAGCCTACAACATACAACGAAACACAACAAAAAAACCTCTCATAGAAGTAACATACCCCAAATTCCACAATTTATTCAATTTCTTCTATTACATTACCCCTTTAATTTTCATGGACATTATAACACAAATGATATTCCATGGGAAACTAAATAATTAACAAAATATTCGTTCATTTCCCTATTTGTTAGGGTGAAATCACATCAAAATCAAAACTTAAAACTAAAATATTAGATCAATAACAATAAAAACAAGGTAGCATATTTTTATAAAGAATAAAATACCTGATTTGAGATGATTCAAATGGATTTTCACCTGTTCGGATGGGGGAGTTCGAGAGAGGAGCTGAGCACCGAATTGATTTTAAGGTTCTGTCATGACTGGGGGAGAGCAGAGGACCGATTGTATTTGGGGAAAAGCTTTACCAATGGTTTTTAAAAACCGTTGGGAAAGGGGTGTTCAGGGTACCCTTTCCCAACAGTTCAATAGAATCGTTGGGAAAGGGTAATGTGAGCACCCCTTTTCCAACGAATTTATGGAACTATTGGCAAAGGGGTACCCTTTTCCAATGGTTCACTAGAACCATTGGGAAAGGGTTTCCTAGCCATTCTTTACCAACGGTTTAAGCAAACCGTTGGTAAAGAACTGTGGGTAAAAACCACATTTCCAGTAGTGAAAGTCTAGGGTGTAATGAAATGAATTATTATACATTTAAAACTCATATTGATGTTATATATATATGAATAGGGATATGATACAATCATAAAGGGTTAAATAGATGCAAACATGTATAATAATTTTGTTAACAAATTTCATAGGTGGACAAAGAAACCACTCAAAAGGAACCAAACCACAAACCAAATCAAAAAAAACCAAAATAACGATTTTTAACTTGTAGTTTGGTTTGTGGCGTGAATAGAATAGGCCCTTTTGATTTGCGGCTCGATTTAGGTTCAAAACCAAACTACACCAGTTTAAAAAATGCATATTTTTTTTAAAAAAATATCCCATCTCATATCCTTGTTCATCCAGTATGATATGCCCTGATTCACTTCTCAAAAGCACCTCTCTCCTCTCTTTATCTTCCTTCCTTTGATCCCAATCTCCATTTTGATCCCTACCCACTCTGATCCCTCCCCGTTTCAATTTGATTTCATCCTCATCCTCATTCCACTCCTTGTTCTGATTTGATCCCCTCCTCATTCCCATCCTTCCCCATTTCTATCACCTCCCACTCCCCATTAGTCCCGACTGGTGATCAACCCCTCCCTCTGACCTAATTCAAGTGAAAAATATTACAGGCACACATATGGGAACCCAAATTTCTAAAAGAGTGACCTCTCCACTCCAACCCTATAATGGAGACACCTACTCCTCATTGACAACCTCACCAACCAACCCTTCTAGTTGTGGAGCACAACATAGAATCAATGTTGAAATAGACTTTGGGGAATCAAATATGTAAATTTCACATCACTTTGATAGTCATTTAGTTGTAGAGGAAGTTGGAGAAGATCTTGATGACCTGGACTTAAATGAGTTTCAAGATATTCTATCATATCTAAACATGTCTAGTTCTTTTCTTGATTTAGTTCATGTATTGGATTGTTCTTCATTCTTAGGGTGTGGTGTTTTGGGTTTCCTTTAGCCACTGTTGATGGGCTTCCTACTTTTGGTCTTAATGCTAGCCTTTTTGCAAGGACCTGACCTTAAAACTTTTATGATATAACAAGTTTTCTTTTCATGAAAAATCTTCATGACTTTCAAATTGACTTATTATCTGTTCTTACCCATTATTAAACCCTATGAAAAACATTTTAAAAAGTGGAAGGAGCAGAAAAAGTGCAGTGAGGGACATCAAAAGAAAGAAAGAAACCGTTAGTCTATGAAAAATTACAAAAAATTCCCTTCCTAAAAATAAACTTTGTATTCAAGATAAATATTTTCTTACCCAAGAAATCAACTTCTCTACCAAAAAATCCCCATAAAAAATTTCATAAGAAATATTAAAGGATAAAATAAAACTCATTAAGTTTTCTTTGTAATCATCAAAATCTCATGAAGAAAGTTTTTCCAAAGTTATACTTTTCACCCATAAGAAGTATCAAATACTTATATTTAAACATAAGCTCATTAACTTACCTTAAAAAATAATAAGATTTCCACAAAGACCATAGAAATAATTAATAAATTATGTTGGTAATGTCACGACCCCCTCCCCACAAAGTTTACCCCTCCTGGGTTGGTAATGTGAGAAGGGAGATAATGACCCTTGAGTCCCACCTCCAGTAGGCCCCGGGTTGGCAACTAGCACCATGGGTATAGTAAACACACAAATGGGAGGCATTACCCTCTAGGAGAACACATGCAGAAGAGAGAGATGTGATAAACACCAACCAACTCCAACTCAGGCAAAAATTTATAAGAAATCCCAAGAACAAATATGTAATGTCATGTAAACAACTACAACTGAAAGGGGAAAAACTGCAAATACCCAAAAGAAAGTAAAAACAGTAGCAACCACAAGCCTGAATAGCTTCTGCAACCCCAAGCTAGTAGAAACCAGCTTGATCTCCAACCTGCTCCAAGTGACCTAAAATACAATTTATATAAACATAGGGTGAGTATAACAGTATACTCAGTAGGATCCTCCCTGAAGCCTCTTGTGAAACAGTAAATAAAGCATGCAAAAGCATAATGAAAAATAAGTGAAACTAAATCGTCACCTAAAAAGGCATACTATGTTCCCAGCCTCACCATGGATACTCTCACCAAGTAACGCATACAAGAGTATATAATATAATAAATAATATCAAGGGTACCCCGCTACTACTTCCCCACTAGTTTACCACTTTTTCCCAACGTCGCATGTCCTAAGCATCTCTATCTAAGAAGGATTGCCCGCAAACACCTAGGTGAAGCACCACAACATGAACCTCGTGTAACAAAATCACCACATCCACACAAGAAAATAACCAATTAGTTTCTGAGAGCCACCACAACTCGCATAACTGTTGGTACCACTTTGTGTATAAGGTTGTATTTGTTGTCAATAGCTGTCAATGAAGATCAAAATGAATGAGATCAAGAAGTAATCCAATGAAATTAAGGAATGGAAATTCAAATGATTGTTGTACTGATCATAAATTCAAATAACTTGTGTCAATCAAAGGTGACACATTTTTTACAATAGTGAAGAATTGTGAGGTATAATCCATCCGAGGATGATTGAAGAAGAATTGGGATTTGATGAATACCATGAAATTCTTCATGATTGTATGAGAACCATGCAAGAGCCTACTTTAAGAATTGAATCATATGATTTTCATGAAGTAGATAATGACAGTTGAAGAAGAAGAGTTGTTGAAGAAGGAAAATCATAGAATAGAATCATGAAGGTTACGACCGAAGCATATATTGAAGGTGGCACCGTTTCCCTGTGTTTGCCAAATTTTTGGGCCTGAAAATCAGAAAATGAAGACATGGGTTGTTGGTAAAAGGAGGTGCGCGCAAAGAGGAAGTGGTGTGCGAAAAAGGTGGGATGTGCGTGAAATATTTGAGTTATGCATGAAAAACAGAATGGTGCGTGAAATAGCGGAGCGAGGTTTTTCGCGCAAGAGGTGTTTCGGAATCATAACGTCAAAAAATGGCAAAAGCATGGGCTGCATGAAAAAGCCAGAGCAGTGCGTGGAAAAATGGGAATGCACGCAGAAAAATGTTGGGCGTGAAATAACTGGGTGAGTTTTTCATGCATGCAGTGTTTCAAATCATAAATACTTAAAATTGGCAAAGGAAAGAGGCGTGCAAAAAATCAGAGATGTTTGTTCCATGTGCACGGAAAATCAAACTTGTGCGTGAAAAGTTGGTTGTGCGCAAAATGTTGGTTTGATGTTTTACGTGAAAAGGAGGCTTCAGGTTCAGAATGATGAAAAATAGAAAATTCATGAGGTGCGTGAAAAACCTAGGTGGTGCGTGAGAATAAAAGGAAGGTGCACGTAATATAAAGAACTGAGAGACAGTTTTACGCGAAGGAAGGGGTTTTACACGCAGGATGGGGTTTTACACCCAGGGTCAAAAACATCTATAAATACGAGGTGAACCCCTATCATTTGTGTGGATCAACACTTAGACAAATATTGAGCTCTGACGCGTGAAAAAATTAGGGTATAGAGTGGTGCGTGAAAAGAAGAAGGGTTGTATGAAAAAGAAGGTGTTGCGCGAAAAAGGGAAGTTCTGCGTGTAAAAGAAGAGTTGCGCGAAAAGCCTTTTTTTGCACCAAAAAGGTATTTTTATGTGTAAGGTTTGAATTTTGTGCACAAGACACTGGGAAGGGTGTGAAAAAAATTTGGGGGTCCTGCAGGCCTTTGACAGGTGCTTAGCACTCTCAAATCTGCTTTGTGAAGACAGAGGAATAGTGAAACATTTGGTTTTACGAAGAGAAGTTGTACCGCACACACATGACTGGTGTTTAAGACCCTTGTTGTGCTTTGCAAAGAGAAGAAGAATGATTCATGAAACTAAACTCAGATCTGCACAGAAAGAGGGAAATATAACGATACACTCAGGTGTTGGTATTGGGAATTAATGGAAGAGAAGAATGAGATTTAGTGCATTTAGTTATTGCACTAAAGTAGAAGATTGAATACAAAAGAGCATCAACTCAGGACTCTGATGAAAGAATTTTCTCATGCTTAATAGGAGACAAATACTTCTATGTTTATATATTGAAGAGACCTTCACATCTATAAATTGAGTGGGACTTCACCAAAGGCAATGAGCCAGGGGGATTCAACGGGAGTGACCCAAGGGATGCAGTGAGCTATCCCTGAACTTTTGTAAAGGCAGTGATCTTGGGATAGTGTGACTGTGCTCAAACCATTGTAATCCACAACCAGTGATGAATAGTGGATTAGGTATGACCAATAACCTGTCAGCGTATGCTCCTTGGACATAGCCCTTAGTGGTGAACCGAGTAAAAGTATTATGTCAACTCATTGCATGTGAATGTTCGATTTCTAATCATATCTGTAATGGACTGGACCTCTCCGGTCCATTCCTTTGTGAAAATGTGGTGTTGGAGGTGATCTAGAAGGTTAAAGTGGCTTGGGGTGCATTTGGGTGGAATTTTAAGGAAATTTAAAGGGTTATGGTTTTCGAACGGGAGGCGCATGGTTTGCCTAAACCGTGCGGCCAAACCGTGCAAGGCTGGTCTTGGAGGCAGTGGGTAACGCACGGTTAGCACACGGTTTGTCTAACCGTGTGGACTAACCATGCGAGGAGGGGTTGTTGAGGCAGAAGCTAACGCATGGTTAGCACACGGTTTGTTAAACCGTGCAGTCTAACCGTGCAGGTACTTAAAGTTAGATCCTAAAATTGTGGATCTAACTCGTTTTGCCTTTAATCACCTCATTTAAGCCCCTAATTGGCCATAACTCGGGATTACCCTTCCTTGAAGGTGGAAGAACCTCTCCCAAGCATTTTGTAGGCGATCTGGGGGATTCTATTCGCGAATTGAAGCTGGTTTCTTGAGGTATTTGGTCGTTCTTCCTCGTTCTTGTTTGGTTTCTTAGATCTGCTTAGATATACTCCTCATCTTCTCTCGTCTTCTTAGTTTTATGCTCGTTATGGGTAGATCTAGGTATGTGGATGTTTTTTGTGATGATATTTGGTCTTGTTTGTGATAGTATAGGTGATCTAAGGAGGATTCATGGAGAATCGACCCGGTTTCTTGGGCGTTCATCGACCGTTGTGGTTTTCCTCGAAAACCCTTGAGGTAGGGGATTTGTGGCTTCTCAAATTGTTATGTGCAATCATAGAGTTAGCATGATTTATCCCTTTGGATCACAATGGAATTGAAATAATTAAATACATGAACCAGATTAAAAGAATTGGCTTGATCGCATGTTGTTGCTTTGTACCGTGATAACGATTTGCCTCTTGATTTTCTAGATAGTGTGATATATATGCCTTGATTGTTAGCATGTTGTTCTTGATGGAAATTTATAAAGAACTTAAAGCCGGAATTAATTGATAATTAATTGTCTAAAGATAAAGTGGCATGTAAATGAAATTGGTTGTTGTCGTTGTTGTTCTAATTTGATGTTGATCAAATTTGGCATATTAAGCATGTTTAATCTTTGGTGATAACTTACTGAATTGGTTCATGATGTTAGAACCAACGAATTGAATTTGTTAATTAAAGATGGATTAAATAACTTAATTGAGTTCCATGAAGGGTTCAGAGTTACCCTCTTGTTGTGAATTAGGGCTAAAAGCCCATTTGATGTGATTGTTGGTGTTTGTTGTTTGAAGGCTGGATGCCTTGTTAAAGGGCCAAGAGCCCATTTGTTGTAATGATTTTTTTCATACTTCTTATGTTTTGCTGTGACCCTGGAAGGGGTGCTGTGATATCTTGTGTTGTGATGTGACCCTAGAGGGGTGTTGTGATATGTGGAGGAAGGGATGCCTTGTGGTTGTGGCAGTGGATGACACCTAGAGTGGCGAGATGCATCAGTTTATGCATGTGGGTGTTAGGGAGGACACTGGGGATGATAGAATGGGATAGTTGTGATTGTTGGATGTTTGTTGATTCTTGATTGTTTATCTTCTTTACTTTTCCCCACTGCTCAAGGCAGCTGGTCTTGCTTACCCTTCTTCTGAAAGGGGTGAAGACGCGCGGGGTATGCCACGTGCTTTCTGTGTTTATCCTCTCGAGGGAGAATGATCCTATGCTCTTTCTATAGGCAGCAAAGACTCGACGGGTAGTATATCTACTCACTGTGTTGATCCCCCTTGTGTTTAGTAGCATAGGATTCTTTTCTAGAATGCCTGGGAATATGGGAAAGTAGTTTTGAAATGAAAGTTTTATTAAATGATGATAATCCACGGGGATGGAGATGCTGGAATTTAATGGTGATGTTGTAACTTTAAAGGAACAATAAATTTGGAATGTGATGCCAAGAAAGTTAATGTGGGTTGTTCATGGTTAATTAATGATGGAAGACTTAATTAACATATAGTGGAATTGATGAAAAAGGGAAATGAAGTAAACTAATGAAGTTATCTAATTGGTTGTGTGCTTATAGGATACCTAGTCTTAGAAATAGCATCCCGGAGTCCGAGAGACGTTAGCTGTAGTTGAGGCTAAGACTAGGTTATGCCCATAGTGTGGTTGTGAGTTATATATATCTTGTACTTTTTGTGTTTCTATATGCTACTCCACCCTGTCAGTAAGGGAAACTGACACCCCAGGGATTCTGAGCCCTAGAGGGGTGTTTTCCCCAACATTCCGATGGGAGGGTGAATGGATGACTACCCCCTTTGACCCTGATCTCTTCTCTTGGTAGATACTAGTGCCGTTGGCACAACAGTTAGTTTTCCCCATATATGTGTGTAGAGGGCTATATTGGCTTGCAGTTATTTCCACACATATATTCTGGATGTAGTATCCTATGGACTACTATAGGTGTAACGTGTATAGGTTGTGATGGCTTGAGGATCCTTACGCGGTGTATGGGCTGTAATGTCTTGAGGTACAATACCCGACGTATGATACACATTATACGGGCTGTGGTGGATTTCTGACCCTACCTAGTTACTTTTGGTTGTGAGGATAGTGTGGAGCTTAGCCCAGGTGTCTGCAGTAAAGCCTTTTTTGTGTACAAGGTGCAGATTGTCGAGCTTAGCCTAAGTTTATACGTGTAAGCCTTTGGAGAGAGATGCACAAGACGTATGTCGTTGGGGAAAAGCGAAAAACCAGTGGGGAAGTAGTAGCGGGGTACCCTTGATATCCTTTACTATATGCTATATTCTTGTATACATTACTTGGTGAGAGTATCCACGGTGAGGTTGGGAACTTAGTATACCTGTTTGGGTGACGAGTTAGTTTCACTTGTTGTTCACTATGCTTTAGCATGCTTTCTTTACTTTTTCATGAGAGGCTTCGGGGAGGATCCTACTGAGTATACTATTATACTCACCCTATGTATATATAAACTGTTTTTCAGGTCGCTTGGAGCAGGTTGGAGATCAAGCTGGTTTTTACTAGCTTGGGGTTGTAGGAGCTGTTCGGGCTTGTGGTCACTACTGTTTTTACTCTCTTTTGGGTACTTGTAGTTTTCCCCTTTCAGTTGTAGTACTTTTTCATGGAATTTCATATATGTACTTGGGTTTCTTTTATACTTCAGTTGGAGTTGGTTGGTGTCTATCTTATCTCTCTCTTCCGTATGTGTTCTCTTAGAGGGTATTGCCTCCCATATGTGTGTTTTTTATACCCTCGGTGCTAGTCGCCAACCCGGGGCCTATTGGAGGCGGGACTCGAGGGTCATTATCTCACTTTCCACATTTCAATCCCAGTAGGGGTAAACTTTGTGGGGAGGGGGTCATGACAGAGTGGTATCAGAGGTCTGGTTGAGGGATAGAATGTAGTTTGGAGTTAGGCACAGGTGAGGTTGCATGGGTTGGTAGGGCAACAATGTCATTCATGTTTAGCAAGTGGGGTAAACACTGGAGACCGGTAGACACATAGGTGTTTAGGGCCCCCTATGATCTATTGCACGGACCTTTAAGTTTACAATGGCTACTAAACAAGGTGATACTAGTTGCAGGGTAGAGACCTAGGAAAGGATCATGCATCATTCTTTTTTGTGCATGTGTTTGAATGGGTAGACCTTGGGATAGGTTAACCTAAAACGAATGAAAGAAAACAATTAATTAATTAATGTTGAGTGTTCCATATTCCAGGATTAGGAGAACTAATTGTTTGTTATTTTGAAGGTATGGCTCCAGGTCTACGTCCTCGTCAGGTTTGCATAGAAGACGTTTAGTAGGATATTCCAGCAGGTCACCACAGGGTAGAAGTTGAAGACGACGACACTTGGAGGAAGACACTACGAGAGTTTTAGCGCCAGAGTCTGCATAGGTACGAGGGCTCTGTTTCAGATGCAGTCACAGAAGACTGGTTAGAGGAGGTTGAGATAGGCTTCAGTTCGATCCGTGCTCAGAAGGACCACTGGGTTTCCTTAGCTGTGACGATGCTGCGTGGAGCAGCGTGGCAGTGGTGGTTCTTGTTCCTCGGGGATCGTGAGGAGATAGAGATCTCATGGGAGGAGTTCCGAGACAAGTTCAAAGTCGAGTTACTTTCCTTGAATGCGAATGCGTCCAGTCGTCAGGAGCTTCTTACCCTTCGACAGGGGATCTCTAGTGTTCGAGAGTTTGGAATCTGTTTTAGGAACCTTCTACGATATGCTTCAGACCTGTTACCAGATGAGGAGGCCAGGGAGAGGCATTTCTAGGAGACTTTGCATCCAGGGATCCAGCGCCAGGTCACCCCATTTATGCTGAAGACATATCTTGAGGTGTTGGAGAGGGCATAGGTTGTTGAGAGGACTTTGTCTAGGACCAGATCATCACGAGAGGGGAATCAGCATGATTCCTCACGAAGCAAGGCTGCGGTCTGGGGTTCCCAGTTTTTAGGGAAGAAGAGTTTCCGTTCAGCCGGGGTTAGGTCCCATCTCTTCACATCTCATTTCTCTGGAGGCAGCAACTCTCAGGCCTATGCCAAGGGATCAGGCGCTTTTTTTTCTTGTGGTAGTCATGGCCATTAGCAGCGGGAGTGCCCGACTTTTCAGAGTGGTCATCGTGCGCCGGGCGCTCCACTCCAGGTTCCTCCGTTGAGGCCGTTCTAGCCGAGGTAGCAGTAGCCAGTTGCACCAGCTTTCGATCTGCAGAGGGTAGATGGGGCAGGCATAGGACAACCCCATGACGCTCCTCATCCTCAGAGAGAAGAGTGCGGTCGTGGTGGTGGTTGTCATCAGGGTCAGAGAGGTTGTGGAGGAGGTTGTGGTCAGCTTCATGCCCTAGAATTGCCAACTCCAGATGAACCAGACGTCGTTCGAGGTACCCTTTTCTTGTTTTCTACCTTTCTGTATGCCTTGTTTGATTCAGGAGTGACACACTCCATATCACCTACCCTTGTCCATGCCTTGGGACTTGAGGTAGAGAGGCTTCCAGTGCCCTTGGTGTTGACTACGCCAGTTGGAGGTAGAGCTTGCTTGTTTGAAGTATGTAGAGATTGTGATCTAGTGTTGGGGCAGCACCGCTCTTGTGGATATTTCCTATGTTTATGAATAAAACCATATGATGTCATCCTCGGCATGAATTGATTGTATTCAGTGCAGGCTATTGTGGATTGCTTTAGGAAGAAGGTCGTTTTCCTTGGTGCCGAGGGAGAGCAGGTGGTGTTTGTTGGTGAGCGAGATCCTTAGATGGGTCATAGGCATGTTTCATCCTTATCATCCATGGCAGCTGAGATGATGCTGAGTTCTTCATAGGTTTGACAGTTGGCGTTTCCTAGGGTCATAGAGGAGTACCATGATGTCTTCCCCGAAGAGGTTGTAGCATTTCCCCCTCGACGAGAGATCGAGTTTAGGATCAAGCTACAGCCAGGAGCGTCTCCTATCTCTATGTCTCTGTATAGGATAGCCCCTTTTGAGTTACAATAGATACGTATACAGCTTGATGGTCTGTTGCAGTGTGGTTTTGTTCGACCAAGTGTGTCACCATGGGGTGCACCAGTTCTATTCGTGAAGAAGGCCGACGATAGTTTGTGGTTGTGTGTTGATTATCGTCGCTTAAACAAAGTGACAATAAAGAACTGTTATCCTCTTTCGCGGATTGATGACTTATTCGATCAACTGAAGGGTGAAAGTTGGTTCTCAAATATCGACTTTCGGTCAGGATATCATCAGATGTGTGTGAAGGATGAGGATATCCCAAAGACTACTTTCTGTTGTCGTCATGGGCATTATGAGTTCATTGTAATGCTGTTTGGTGTAACGAATGCTCTAGCCGTGTTCATGGGTTTGATGAATGTTGTGTTCCGTGAGTTCCTGGACAAGTTCGTGGTAGTTTTCATCGACGAAATCCTTATATACTCCACATCTGAAGAGGAGCATGCGGAGCATCTACGAGCCATTTTGGGAGTTCTTCATCGACATCAGTTGTTTGGGAAGTTGTCGAAGTGTGAGTTTTGGGCTCGAGAAGTCCGTTTCTTGGGGCATGTTGTGTCCCAACAGGGAGCAGCTGTGGATCCTTCGAAGATAGAAGTAGTTGTGTCTTGGGAAGCCCCCAAGATAGTTTCAGAGGTGCGAAGTTTCCTTGGTCTCGCAGGCTACTACCAGAGGTTCGTAGCCAATTTCTCTTGAGTTGCAACTCCTCTGACAGCTTTGACCAGGAAAGATCAGGTTTTCATATGGACTGATCAGTGTCAAGAAGCTTTCGAGTATCTAAAGGAGAAGTTAGTAAGTGCTCCAGTCCTTTGTCTTCCGGCTGAGGGAGTCTAGTTTGATGTATTCTATGATGCTTCACATCTGGGGTTAGGCTGTGTCCTCATGTAGAGGAGGTCCGTTGTTTCTTATGGGTCTCGGCAGTTGCATCCCCATGAACGCAACTATGCCAATCATGACCTTGAGTTGGCAGTCGTGGTGTTTTCTCTAAAGTTGTGGAGACATTACCTCATTGGTGACCACTTTGTGGTTTTCAAAGATCACAAGAGTTTGAGGTATGTTTTCTCCCAGCGTGACTTGAACTTGTGACAATGTCAGTGGATGGAGTTCCTATAGGAATATGACTTTGAAATATCGTATACACCTAGAAAAGGGAATGTTGCGGCTGATGCGCTGAGATGAAAGTCACGTAGTGATGCTGTGCATGAATCCGGTGATTCTTGGAGAGTAATGGAGGAACTGTCAGCATTAAATCTTGTAATGGGAGAAGTTGGGGGCAGAGGCTATCTTTTTCAGATGACAGTGTAGTCATCCATGGTGTAGAAGGTGGAAGAGTCCTAGTTGGGGGATCTTGAGGTGGAGGTCTGGAGAGACCGAGTTGTTTGTGGTGAGTCCCTTGATGGTTGGTCTGAGGATGAACAACATAGAGTGTTGAATCATGGAAGGATTTTTGTTCCCTTGGAGATGCACGAGATGGTCCTCAGAGAGTTCCATGGTTCTCCTTTAGCGGTGCATCCTGGAGTGAAAAAGATGTACCGATCCTTGAGGAGTTAGTTTTGGTGGCCTGGTCTGAAGCGTGCGGTTGCGGAGTTTGTGTCTCGATATTTAGTCTGCCAGAAGGTGAAGGCCGAACACTGTGTTCCTGATGGTCTTCTCCAGCCATTAGAGATTCCTCAGTGGAAGTGGGAGGAAATCTTATTGGACTTCATTATAGGTTTACCTCAAGCTCCGAGAGGACATGATGCTATTTGGGTGGTAGTAGATCATTTAAAAAAATTGGCCCACTTCATAGCGACCAAGGAGTCGAGCTCAGAGGAAGTTTTGTCAAGGCATTATCTGGAGGAGGTGGTGAGACTTCATGGAGTCCCTAGTATGATCATTTATGATTGAGATCCTCGTTTTACCTCCAGGGTGTGGAAAGGTCTCCAGTATGCTTTCGGTTCTTAGTTATGCCTTAAAACTTCTTTTCACCCTCAAACGGATGGTCAGACAGAGCGAACCATCCAGACTCTTGAAGACATGTTTCACTCTTGTGTTCTTGATTTTGGAGGTTCATGGATGAGGCACTTACCCTTGATGGAATTCACTTACAATAATAGTTTTCACTCCACCATCGGTATGGCGCCGTTTGAAGCCTTGTATGGCCGACTTTTCTGTTCTCTGTTGTGCTGGACTAGGGTCGGAGAGTCAGCAATTCTCGGACCGAAACTAGTGAAGAATACAACAAAGATGGTTTAGGTGATTCATGAGAGGATGAAGGCAGTGCAATATCGTTAGAAATAATATATCGATCAAAGAAGGAGACCCTTAGAGTTTAATGTTGGGGATCATGTGTTTCTAAAGGTGACTCCCCATTGTGGGTAGTGAAGGTTTGGTCGTGGGAGTAAGATTTCTCCTCGTTTTGTTGGGACTTTCGAGGTGTTAGATTGTGTTGGAGCTGTGGCGTACCGAGTGGAACTTCCCCCACATATGAGTCGGATACATGATGTTTTCCATGTTTCACAACTCCGTCATTATCTCCATGACGACTCTCACATCATCGATTGGGGAGAGATAAATGTTGATGATGATTCCACTTTTGAGGAGTGACCTTTGGAGATCCAAGACCGTAAGGAGAAATTGTTGTGCAGACGTTCCATCCCCTTAGTTCGTGTCTTGTGGCGACACGGTGGCATGTAGGAGAGTACTTGGGAACGTGAGTCTCAGATACGTGCTCAGTACCCAGAGTTGTTTGATTTTTAACTCTTTTCATGTATCATTGTAGCTTATGTGGTTATGAGACCTTAATGTTTATGAGATGGCTCCCTTTGTTGTTTTGGTGGCTTGCTCTCTTTTGAAAGGTATCTTGAGGGGTGGTTGTTCAGACCCTGTTTTGTGTTCTCTTTAGGTGGGTTTTGGATTCTCAATGACGAGAATGTTTTGAGAGGTATCTGATGTAATGGCCGGACCTCTCCGGTCCATTCCTTTTTGAAAATGTGGTGTTGGAGGTGATCTGGAAGGTCAATGTGTCTTGGGGTTCATTTGGGTGGACTTTTAAGGAAATCTAAAGGGTTATGGTTTTCGCACGGGAGGCGCACGGTTTTCCTAAACTGTATGGCCAAACCGTGAAAGGCTGGTCTTGGAGGTAGTGGCTAATGCACGGTTAGCGCACAGTTTGTCTAACTGTGTGAGGAAAAGTTGTCGAGGTAGAAGCTAATGCATGGTTAGCACACGATTTGTTAAATCGTGCGGACTAACAATTCAGACACTTAAAATTAGATCTTAAAATTGTGGATCTAACTCTTTTTGACTTTAATCACCTCATTTAAGCCCCTAATCGGCCATAACTCGGGATTACCCTTCCTTGGAGGTGGAATAACCTCTCCCAAGAATTTTAGAGGCGATCCGGAGGCTTCTCTTCACGAATTGAAGCTGGTTTCTTGAGGTATTTGGTCGTTCTTCCTCTTTCTTGTTTGGTTTCTTAGATCTTCTTAGATCTACTCCTCCTCTTCTCTCGTCTTCTTAGATATATTCCCGTTATGGGTAGATCTAGGTATGTGGATGTCATTTGTGATGAGCTTTGGTCTTGGTTGTGATAAGAGAGGAGATCTAAGGAGTATTCATGGAGAATCGACCCGGTTTATTGGGCGTTCATCGACCGTTATGGTTTTCCTAGAAAACCCTTGAGGTAGGGGATTTGTGGATTCTCTAATTTTTATGTGAAATCATAGAGTTAGCATGATTTAGCCCTTTGGATCACAATGGAATTGACCTAATTAAATACATGAACCAGATTAAAAGAATTGGCTTGATCGCATGTTGTTGCTTTGTACTATGATAACAGTTTGCCTCTTGATTTTCTAGATAGTGTGATATATATGCCTTTCTTATTAGCATGTTGTTCTTGATGGAAATTGATAAAGAACGTAAAGCTAGAATTAATTGATAATTAATTGGCTAAAGATAAAGAGGTATGTAAATGAATCCGGTTGTTCCTGTTGTTGTAGTTGTTCTAATTTTATGTTGATTAAATTTTTCATAGTAAGCATGTTTAATATTCGATGATAACTTACTGAATTGGTTCATGATGTTGGAACCAAAAAATTGAATTTTTTAATTCAATATGGATTAAATAACTTAATTGAGTTTCATGAAGGGTTCAGAGTTACCCTGTTGTTGTGAATTAGGGATAAAATCCCATTTGATGTGATTGTTGGTGTTTGTTGTTTGAAGGTCGAATGCCTTGTTAAAGGGCCAAGAGCCCATTTGTTTTAATGATTGTTTTCCTTCTGCTTGTGCTATGCTGTGACCCTGGAAGGGGTGCTGTGATATCTTGTGTTGTGATGTGACCCTGGAGGGGTGTTGTGATATGTGGAGGCAGGGAGGCCTTGTGGTTGTGGCAGCGGATGATGCCTAGAGTGGCGAGATGCATCAGTTTATGCATGTGGGTGTTAGGGAGGACATCGGGGATGATGTAATGGGATGGTTGTGATTGTTGGATGTTTGTTGATTCTTGGTTATTTATCTGATTTACTTTTCCCCACTGCTCAAGGCAGCTAGTCTTGCTTACCCTTCTTCCGAAAGGGGCGAAGACGCGCAGGGTATGCCACGTGCTTTCCGTGTTTAGCCTCTTGAGGGAGAATGAGCCTACACTCTTACTATAGGTGGCAAAGACTCGACGGGTAGTATATCTACTCACCGTGTTGAGCCCCCTTGTGTTTAGTAGCATAGGATGCTTTTCTATAATTCCTGGGAATATGGTAAAGTAGTTATGAAATGAAAGTTTGATTAAATGATGATAATCCATGGGGATGGAGATGCTGGAATTTAATAGTGATGTTGTAACTTTAAAGGAATAGTAAATTTGGAATGTGATGCCAAGAAAGTTAATGTGGGTTGTTCATGGTTAATTAATGATTGAAGACTTAATTAACGTACAATGGAATTGATGAAAAAGGGAAATGAAGTAACCTAATGAAGTTCTTTAATTGGTTGTGTGCTTATAGGATACCTAGTCTTATAAATAACAGCCCAGAGTCCGAGAGACGTTAGCTGCAGTTGAGGCTAAGACTAGGTTATGCCCATAGTGTGGTTGTGAGTTATATATATCCTGTACTTTTTGTGTATCTATATGCTACTCTACCCTATCAGTAAGGGAAACTGACAGCCCGAGGATTCTGAGCCCTAGGGGGGTGTTTTCTCCAACATTCCGATGGGAGGGTGAATGGCTGACTACCCCCTTTGACCCCGCTCTCTTCTCTTGGTAGATACTAGTGCTGTTGGCACAACTGTTAGTTTTCCCCATATATGTGTGTAGAGGGCTGTAATGGCTTTCCGTTATTTCCACACATATATTCTGGATGTAGTATCCTATGGACTACTATTGGTGTAACGTGTATAGGCTATGATGGATTGAGGATCCTTACGTGGTGTATGGGCTGTAATGGCTTGAGGTACAATACTTGATGTATGATACACGTTATGCAAGCTGTGGTGGATCCCAGACCCTACCTGGTTACTTTTGGTTGTGAGGATGATGTGGAGCTTAGCCCAAGTGTCTGCGTGCAAGCCTTTGTGATGCACAAGGTGCAGATTGTGAATCTTATCCCAAGTTTATACGGGTAAGCCTTTGGAGAGAGATGCACATGACGTATGTCGTTGGGGAAAAGAGGTAAACTAGTGGGGAAGTATTAGTGGGGTACCCTTGATATTCTTTACTATATGCTATATTCTTGTATGCATTACTTGGTGAGAGTATCCATGGTGAGGTTGGGAACTTAGTGTACATGTTTAGGTGACGAGTTAGTTTCACTTGTTGTTCACTGTGATTTAGCATGCTTTCTTTACTTTTGCACGAGAGGCTTTGGGGAGGATCCTACTAAGTATACTGTTATACTCACCCTACGTATATATAAACTGTTTTTCAGGTTACTTGGAGCAGGTTGGAGATCAAGCTGGTTTTTAATAACTTGGGGTTGCAGGAGCTGTTCGGGCTTTTGGTCGCTGCTGTTTTTACTTTCTTTTGGGTACTTGTAGTTTTCCCCTTTCAGTTGTAGTAATTTTTCATGGCTTCTCATATATGTAATTGGGTGTATTTTATACTTCAGTTGGAGTTAGTTGGTGTCTATCTTATCTCTCTCTTCCGCATGTGTTCTCTTAGAGGGTAATGCCTCCCATATATGTGTTTATTATACCCTCAGTGCTAGTCGCCAACCCAGGGCCTACTTGAGGCGGGACTCAGGGGTCATTATCTCCCTTTCCACATTGCCGGCCTAGGAGGGGTACACTTTGTGGGGAGGGGGTCGTGACAATATCCATCATACAGGTTTTACAAGTTCCTACCAATGTGGGGACAAGATCCATCATATTAAGAGAAAAAGTTGACACCTTGATTCACTCCTCCCCTCTCAGGGTGTCCTGGGATCCTACAATAACGTATATCATACGTCGGGCATTATACCTCAAGCCGTTACAACCCACACACCGAGTACAAATCCTCAAGCCATCATAGCCTATACATGTTACACCAATAGTAGTCCATAGGATACTATATCCAGAATATATGTGTGTGAATAACCACAATCCATTACAACCCTCTACATACATATATGGGAAAAACTGACCACTGTGCCCACCAGCACAAGTATCTACCAAGAGAAGAGAGAGAGGACAAAGGGGAAAGTCAGCCATCCATCCTCTCACCAGAATGTTGGGGAAAACACCCCCCCAGAGCTCAAAATCCTCGGGGTGTTAGTTTCCTTGACTGACGGGGTGAAGTAGCGTATATAAACACAAAAAGTACAGAATATACTATAGCTCACAACCACACTATGGACATAACCTAGTATTAGACTTAACTGTAGCTAACTTCTCTCAGACTCCCAGCTGCCACTTCTAAGACTAGGTATCATATAAGCACACAACCATTTAAAGATATTTATTACATTACTTCATTCCCCTTTTATTAGTTCCTCTTTACGTTAATTAATTCTTTAAACATTAATTAACCATTAACAATTCCACCTTAAATTTCATTAGCATCACACCCAAAGTCCACTATCCCTTTAAAATTGTAACCTTAACATTTCATCCTAGCAAGCTCCAACCCCATGGGTTAACAACATTTATTCAATTATTTATTTACAGTATTACTTTCCCATAATCCCAAGCATTCTAGAAAAAACATTCTATGCTACTAAACACAAGGGGGATCAACATGGTGAGTAGATGAACTACCCGTCGAGTCTTTTCCACCTATATCATGAGTGTAGACCCATCCTACCTTGAGAAGCTAAACATGGGAATCATGTGGAATACCCCACACATCTTAGCCCCTTTCAGAAGAAGGGTAAGAAAGACCAGCTGCCTTGAGCAGTTGGGAAAGTAAAGTAGATAAACAACCAATAAGAATCAGTATGAATCCAAATATTCACATCCAACCCATTTAATCATCCACGGTGTCCTCCCAGACACCCACATGCATAAACTAATGCATCTCACCACTCTAGGCGTCAACTGATACCATAAACAATAGGCCTCCATGCTCCCAAATATCACAACAGCCATCCAGGATCACATCACAACACAAGAACCAGGAAAAAAATATCATATAAATTGGGCTCTTAGCCCTTAAACAATAAAGAGGGTAACTCAGAACCCTATAGGGAATTATATTTTATTGAACAAAAAATTCTTTAATCCATCTTGGATTAAC
Organism: Viscum album; assembly: GCA_963277665.1. Taxonomy (NCBI): domain Eukaryota; kingdom Viridiplantae; phylum Streptophyta; class Magnoliopsida; order Santalales; family Viscaceae; genus Viscum; species Viscum album. The sequence continues at coordinate 1,763,235,293 of OY728135.1, forward strand.
TGATTTATTATTCGTAGGTTCCAAATTCGGGAAACCTAACCAGTAAGCTATCACAAATAATTAAACATGCTTACTACACCAATTTGATTAACATATAATTAGAACAAGAAAAACCAAATTCATTTACTTTCCTCTTTATATTTATCCAAACAATTATCAATTAATTCTAGCTTTACATTCTTTACCAATTTCCATCATGAACTAAAGCTAAACAAGCAAGCATAGATATCACACTATCTAGAAAAATAAGAGGCAATAACATACAATCGATATCAATTTATTTATCCTGTTCAAATATTTATTATGTCAATTCCATTGTCATATAGTGGGATAAAACATGCTAACGATACAGTTTCATGTAAAATAAAAATATAATCAATGAATCCCCTACCTCAAATGGTTCTTGTTGTTATTTATATGAGAACGATCCACACAAAGGATCACTATCGCCTCCTCCCATGACAACTGTATCCACCCAAGGATGTTGTGGTACGACCACACCAACTGAAACCCAAGAAAACTCCATTAGAAGTATAGAGATCACATACCACAACAGGGAAAGGAGAAACATAAAAAGATGAACCCAAACGAATGATGATAAAACATACCTTGTATCGATGAAGGATTGACACTTGCTTCTTGCACCAAAACAGGGGGTGTGCATACAACAGTAAGAAACTCCAAGGGGAAATGATCTGAGGATTATGTTTTGATCACACCACTCTTATGAGAAGAAGGAAAGGTTTGAGCATACATCACCAGGGAACTAGAAGGTAGAATAATGGAGGAAGATATCTCATCCCTCTAGAAGATTTAACGGAGCAAAAATTTAAGACACGCTGGATTTTCCATTAAAAGCGGATCACATTAAACCACATGGGTTCACCAAGTAAAGGCATCCCAGGACTTAGGAAAATTAATATAGGAGTTATGAGATTTTATTTGGCCTTAAATCCTTTAAAACAAGGCCTTTCATGCATTTTACGCCAAAGAAAACGTCAAAGGGGTGAAATTATAGGAAGATGGAAACATTGTTCACGATCCTGGAAACACTGTACACCTACCGATCCTAGAAACACTATACATGAATCTGGAAACACTGTACACTCACCGATCCTAGAAACACTATTCACAAAATGACTCACCGATCCTGGAAACACTATTTAAGGAATGACTCACTGATCATGGACTCACCGATCCTAGAAACACTATTCACATAATGAATCACTGATCCTGGAAAAACTGTTCACAAAATGACTCACCAATTTGATGGTACTATTCACAGAATGACAGACCGATCTGATGGTACTGTTCACATCGGTCTCACCAATAGAACTGTTCACATCGGTCTCACCTATGGAACTGTTCACAACGGTCTCACCGATGGAACTATTCACATCAGTCTCACCGATGAAATTGTTCACATCGGTCTCACCGATTGAACTATTCACATTGGTCTCACCCATGGAACGATTCACATCGGTCTCACTGAGGGAACGGTTCACATCGGTCTCACCGATGGAACTGTTCACATCGGTCTCACCGATGGACCTGTTCACATTGGTCTCACTGATGGAACTGTTCACATCGGTCTCACCAATGAAACTATTTGTAGAATTGGAAAATTAGAAAAGTGTTGGGGATAAGTCACCTTGACCTCCCAGAACACATCAGATACCATATTTTCGCAAAGGAATGGACTATAGAGGCCCGAGCCATTACATCAGTTACCTCTCAAAACATTCTCGTCCTCAAGAATTCAAAACCAACCTAAAAGGAAACAGAAAAGAGGTCTGAAAAACCACCCATTGAGATACCTCTCAAAAGAGAGAAAGCCACAAGAGGCAATAAAATAAAGCCATATCATGAACATGAAAGGCCTATAACCACAAAGGGAACATCTTTACATGAAAAGAGTTAAACAACAAACAAATCTGGGTATTGAGCACATATCTGTGACTCACTTTCCCAGGTACTCTCCTCTATGCCACTGTGTCTCCACAAGACATGAACCAAGGGGATAGAACTCCCATGCAACACCTTCTCTTTGCGGTCTTGGATCTCCATAGTTAGCTTCTCAAAGGTCTCATCATCATCAACATCTATCTCTCCCCAATCAATGACATGAGAGTCATCATGAAGATAACGATGGAGTTGTGATACATGGAAAACATCATGTATCTAGATCATCTGCGGGGGAAGTGTTACTTGATATGCCATAGCTCCAACATGAGCTAACACCTCGAAAGGCCCAACAATCCAAGGAGAAAGATTACTCTCATGACCAAACCTTTTCTTCCCATGATGGGGAGTCACCTTTAGAAACACGTGATCCCCAACATCAAACTCTAAGGGTCTCTTCCTTTGATTGACATATGATTTCTAACGATCTTGCGCTGTCTTCATCCTCTCACGCATCTCCTAAACCATCTCTGTTGTATTCTGTACTAGTTCTGGTCCGAGAATTGTTGACTCTTTGACCCTAGTACAGCACAACAGAGAATGGAAAGGATGGCCATAAAAGGCTTCAAATGGCGCCATACCAATGGTGGAGTGAAAACTATTGTTGTAAGGGAACTCCACCAAGGGTAAGTGCCTCATCCACAAACCTCCAAAATCCATGACACAAGAGCATAAAATGTCTTCAAGAGTCTAGATGGCCCACTCTGTCTGACCGTCCATTTGAGGATGAAAAGTAGTGCTAAGGCATAGCTGAGAACCAAAAGCATGCTGGAGACCTCTCCACACCCTAGAGGTAAAACAAGGATTTTGATCGAAAATGATTGTCCTTGGAACTCCATGAAGTCTCACCACCTCTTCCAAATACTGGCTCGACAAAAATTCCACTGAGCTTGACTCCTTGATTTCTATGAAGTGGGATGATTTTGTTAGATGATCCACTACCACCCAAATAGCATCATGTCCTCCCCGAGATCAAGGTAAACCAGTAACAAATTACATTGAGATGTCCTCCCACTTCCACTGAGGAACATCTAATGGCTAGATAAGACCACTAGGAACACAGTGTTTTAACTTCACCTTATGGAAAACAAAAAATCGAGACACAAACTCCGCAACCGCACAATTCAACCCAGACCACCAAAACTAGCTCCTCAAGGCTTGGTACATCTTTTTCACGTCAGGATGCACCACTAAAGGAGAACTATGGAAATCTCTGAGAACCGTCTCGTGAATTGTCAAAGGAACAAAAAGCCTTCCATGATACAACACTCGATGTTGTTAATCCTCATACCAACCATCATGGGACTCACCACAAACAACTCAATCTATCCAGACCTCCACCTCTAGATCCCCCAATTGGGACTCTTCTACCTGCTGCACTGGAGATGACTGCACCATCATCTGAAAAAGACAATCTCTACCCTAAATTCTCCCATATCAAGATGTAATACTGAAATTTCTTCCATTACACTCTAGGAATCACCAGATTCATGCACTACATCACCACGAGACTTCCTGATCAGCGCATCAGCTACAAAATTCCCCTTTCTAGGTGTATATGATATTTCAAAGTTGTATTCCTATAATAACTCCATCCACTGATGATATAGTAAGTTCAAGTCATGATGGGAGAAAACAAACCTTAGGATCTTATGATCGGTGAAAACCATAAAGCACTCACCAACGAGGTAATGTCTCCACAACTTTAGGGAAAACACCACGGATGCCAACTCAATATCATGGGTGGAATAGTTACATTCATGGGGACACAACTGACAAGACCCATAAGAAATAACTGATCTCTGCTACATCTAAAAACAACCTAACCCCTGATGAGAATCATCGCAGAAAACATCAAACTGAACTCCCTCAACTGGAAGACAGAGAACTAGAGCACTTACTAACTTCTCCTTTAGATACTCAAAAGCTTCCTGACATTGATCAGTCTATATGAACGCCTGATCCTTCCTGGTCAAATCTGTCAGAGGAGTCGTAACTTGAGATAAATTGGATACAAACCTCCTGTAGTATCCTTCAATCCCAAGGAAACTTCTCACCTATGACACTGTCTTGGGGGCTGCCCAAGAAAAACCTGCTTATATCTTTGATGAATCCACAGAAAATCCCTGTCAAGACACAACATGCCCCAAGAAATGGACTTCTCAAACCCAAAAATCACACTTCGACAAATTCCCAAATAGCTGATGTTGACAAAGAACTCAAAAAATGGTGTGTAGATGATCTGTATGCTCCTCCTGAGATGTGGATTATATAAGGATGTCATCGATGCAAACCACCACGAACTTGTCCAGGAACTCACGGAACACAACATTCATCAATCCCATGAACACAGTTGGAGAATTTGTCACGCTGAACAACATTACAATGAAATCATAATGCCCATGATGACAATGGAAATCATTCTTTAGGATATCCTCATACATCACATGCATCTGATGATATCCTAACCGCAAGTCGACCTTTGATAAAACTTTGTCATGACCCCTCCCCACAAAGTGTACCCCTCTTGGGCTGGCAATGTGAGAAGGGAAATAATGACCCGGAGTCCCACCTCCAGTAGGCCATGGGTTGTCGAATAACATCGAGGGTATAATAAACACCCAAATGGGAGGCATTACCCTCTAGGAGAACACATGAAGAAGATAGAGATAAGGTAGACACCAACCGAAAACAGCCGTCAGCCTTCTTCACAAACAAAATTAGTGCACCCCATGGAGACACACTCTTCTGAACAAAACCACACTGTAAAAGACCATCAAGCTACATATGAAGATCTTGTAACTCAGAAGGGTCCATCCTATATAGAGACATAGATATAGGAGACTCACCTGGTTGTATCTCGATCCCAAACTCGATCTCTCATTGAGGGGGTAATGCTACAACCTCTTTTGGAAAGACATTAGGGTACTCTTCTACTACCCTAAGAAACACCAATTGTTGAACCTCTAAAGAACTCACCATCAGCTCATCCATCATGGATAAAAAGGATGGAACACACCTCTGACCCATCTGAGGGTCTCGATCGCTAACGAACACCATATGCTCTCCATCCGCATCAAAAAACAAAACCTGCCTCCTGAAGTAATCCATGATAGCCTGCACCAAATATAAACAATTCATGCCAAGAATGACATCATATGGTTTTATTCTTAAACATAGTAAATCTTTCCAAGAGTGGTGCTTCCCCAACAGTAGCTCACAGTCTCTACATACTTCAAACTAGTCATCTCGGCCTCCAACTGGCATAGTCAATGCCAAGGGCACTGGAAGCCTCTCTACCCCAAGTCCCAAAGCATGAACAAGGGTAGGTGATATGAAGTAGTGTGTCTCTCATGAATCAAACAAGGCATACACCAAGGTAGAAAACAAGAAAATGGCACCTCAATCAACGTCTGTCTCACCTGGTGCTAGCAACGCTAAAGCATGAAGCCGTCCATAACCTCCTCCATGGCCTCTCTATCCCTGATGATGACCACCACCATAGACGTTCTCTGATCTTTGAGGATGGGGAGTGTCATGGGGTTGTCCTCTGCCTGACCCATCTACCCTCTGCTAATCTAAAGCTGGTGTAACCTGATGCTGTTGCCTCGATTGGAACTGCCTCAATAGAGGAACTTGGAGCAGAATACCTAGTGCACGATGACTGCTCTGAAAGGTCAGGAACTCTCGCTACTGATGAACTCGACCACCATAAGAAACACAAGTGCCTGATCTCTTGGAATAGGCCTGAGAGCTTCTACCCTTAGAGAAATCAGATACTAAGGGCTGGGACCTACCCTCGGATGAACGAAAACTCTTCTTCCCTAAAAATTGGGAATGTCAGACCACAAATCTACTTCATTAGGAATCAAAACGACTCCCCTCTCATGATGATCTGGTTCTGGAAAATGTCCTCTTGACGACCTATTCCCTCACCAACACCTCAAGATATGTCTTCAGCATAAATAGGGTGACCTGACACTAGTTCTCTGGATGCAAAGCCTCATCGAAATGCCTCACCCTAGCTTCCTCATCTGAAAATAGGTCCAAATAATATCATAAAAGGTTCTTGAAATGGATTCCAAACTCTTGCACACTGGATCTCCCCTGTCGAAGGGTAATAAGCTCCTGGAAACTGGATGCCTTCACGGTTGAAGAAAGAAACTCAACTCTAAACTTGTCTCGGAACTCCTCCCATGAGATCGATTACTCCTCGTGATCCCCAAGGAACAAAAACCACCACTGCCTCACCGCTCCATGCAACATCGTCACAACCAAGGAAACCTAGTGATCCTTCTAAGCACAGATTGAACTAAAGACTATCTCGACCTCCTCCAACCAGTATTCTATGACTGCATCTGAAATGGAGCCCTCATACTTCTGCAGACTCTGGTGATAAAAATCTTGGAGTGTCCTCCTATAAGTGTCATCATCGCCAACCTCTACCCTATGATGATCTGCTGTCATAGCCTGTTGGATATCTTATATGCGATCCTGATGAGGACGTCGACCTTGAGCCATACCTAAAAAATAACAAATAGTTAGAGATCCTAAACCTGGAATATGGGGACTCAACATTAATTAATTAATTGTTTTCTTTTATTCATTTTAGGTTACCCTATACCAAGGTCTAACCATTCAAACCCAGGCACAAGGAAGAATGATGCATGATCCTTTCTTTGGTCTCTACCCTACAACTAGTATCACCTCATTTAGTAGACATTGTAAACTTAATGGTCCATACATCAGATCATAGGGGGCCCTAAATGCCTATGTCTCAACTGGTATCCAGTGTTTACATCACTTGCTAAACTTGACTGACACTGTTTCCCAACCAACCCATGCGACCTCACATGTTCCTAACTCTAAACTCCATCCTATCCATGAACGTCCCTTTGATACCACTCTGTCATGACCCCCTCCCCACAAAGTGTACCCCTCCTGGTTTGGCAATGTGAGAAGGGAGATAATGACCCATGAGTCCCACCTCCAGTAGGCCCCGGGTTGACGACTATCACCGAGGGTATAGTAAACACACAAATGGGAGACATTACCATATAGGAGAACACATGCAGAAGAGAGAGATAATATATACACCCACCAACTCCAACTCAGGCAACAATTTATAATAAATCCCAAAAATAAATATGTAATGTCATGCAAACCACTACAAATAAAAGGGAAAAACTACAAATACCTAAAAGAAAGTAAAAACAACAGCAACCACAAGCCCGAATAGCTCCTACAACCCCATGCTAGTAAAAACTAGCTTGATCTACAACCTACTCCAAGTGACCTAAAATACAGTTTATATAAACATAGGGTGAATATAACAGTATACTCAGTAGGATCCTCCCTGAAGCCTCTCACGCAACAGTAAAGAAATCATGCTAAAGCACAGTGAAAAACAAGTGAAACTAACTCATCACCTAAAAAGGCATACCATGATCCCAGCCTCACCATGGATACTCTCACCAAGTAATGAATACAAGAGTATATAATATAATAAATAATATCAAGGGTACCCTTCTACTACTTCCCCACTAGTTTTCCGCTTTGCCTCAACATCGCACGTCCTAAGCATCTCCCTCTAAAAAGTCTTACCCGCAGACACCTGGGTAAAGCACCACAACATGAACCTCGTGCAACAAAATGACCACTTCCACACAAGAAAATAACCAGGTAGTTTTTTGGAGCCACCATAGCTCACATAACATGTATCATACGTCAGGAATTATACCTCAAGCCATTACATCCCACACACCGAGTAAGAAAACTCAAGCCATCACAGCCTATACACGTTACAACTATAGTAGTGCATGAGATACTATATCTAGAATATATGTGTGTGAATAACCATAAGCCATTACAGCCCTCTACACACATATATGGGGAAAACTAACCACTATTACAACTAGCACAATTATCTACCAAGAGAAGAGAGTAGGGCCAAAGGGGGTAGTCAGCCATCCATCCTCCTACCAGAATGTTGGGGAAAACACCCCCCAGGGATTAGAATCCCTGGGGTGACAGTTTCCCTAACTGACAGGGTAGAGTAGCATATAGAAACACAAAAAGTATAGAATATACTATAACTCACAACCACACTATGGGAATAACCTAGTATTAGACTCAACCGTAGCTAACATCTCTCAGACTCTCAGTTACCACTTCTAAGAATAGGTATCCTATTAGCACACAACCATTTAAAGAGATTTATTACATTACTTCATTCCATTTTTATTAGTTCCACTTTACGTTAATAAATTATTTAAACATTAATTAACCATTAACAATCCCACCTTAAATTTCAATAGCATCACACCCAAAGTCCACTGTCCCTTTAAAATTGTAACCTTAGCATTGCGTCCCAGCAAGCTCCAACCCCATGGGTTAACATCATTTATTCAATTATTTATTTACAGCATTACTTTTCCCTAATACCAGGCATTCTAGAAAAAACTTCTATGCTATTAAACACAAGGGGGCTCAACACGGTGAGTAGATGAACTACCAGTTGAGTCTTTACTTCCTATAGCAAGAGCATATACCCATCCTCCCTTGAGAAGGTAAACACGGAAATCACGTGGCATACCCCATGCGTCTTCGCCCCTTTCGAAAGAAGGGTAAGAAAGACCAGCTACCTTGAGCAGTGGGGAAATTAAAGCAGATAAACAACCAATAAGAATCAGTATGTATCCAAATATTCACATCCAATCCATTTCATCATCCATAGTGTCCTCCTTGACACCCACATGCATAAACTGATGCATCTCACCACTATAGGTGTCAAATACTTCCATAACCAATAGGCCTCCATGCCCCCCCACATATCACAACCTCTATCCAGGCTCACATCACAACAAAATCAACAGGAAAACAAACATCATATCAATTGGGATCTTGAACATTAAATAATCAAGAGGGTAACTTAGAACCCTACAAGGAATTATATTTTATCGAACAACCAGTTCTTTAATCCATATTGGATTAAATGATTTATTATTCATAGGTTCCAAATTCAGGAAACCTAACCAGTAAGATATCACAAATAATTAAACATGATTACTGCACTAATTTGATTAACATCAAATTACAAAAATAAGAACCAGATTCATTTACATACCTCTTTATATTTATCCAAAAAATTATCAATTAATTTTGGCTTTATGTTCTTTACCAATTTCCAATCGACACACAACCGATCCTATTATAAGAAGTAAAGGTTTAGGAATCTCACACCAGGGAACACGAAGGTAGAACAAGGGAGGAAGATATCTTATCCCTTTAGAAGATTTAATGAAGCAACAGTTTAAGATACACTGAATTTTCCAATAAAAGAGGATCACATTAAACCACACGGTTTGACCAAGTAAAGGTATATCAGGACTTAGGAAAATTAACATAGGAGTTATGAGATTTTATTTGGCCTTAAATCCCTTAAAACAAGGCCATGAATGCGTTTTAAATCAAAGAAATCATAAAAGGGGAAAAACTATAGGAAGCTGGAAACACTGTTCACTATCCTGAAAACACTGTACACCTACCTATCCTAGAAACACTGTCCACGATTCTGGAAACACTGTATACTCATCGATCCTGGACTCACCAATCATGGAAACACTATTCACAAAATGAATCACCGATCCTAGACTCACCGATCCTAGAAACACTTTTCATAGAATGAATCACTGATCCTGGAAACACTGTTCACAAAAAATGACTCACCAATCCTCGAAACACTGTTCATGGAATGACTCACTAATCCTAGACTCACCGATCATGGAAACAATGTTCACAAAATGACTCACTGATCCTGGAAACAATATTCATAGAAAGAATCACCGATCTTGAAAACACTATTCACAAATAAATCACTGATCCTGGACTCACCGATTCGATGGTACTGTTCACAGAACGACAAACCAATCTGAGGGTATTGTTCACAGAACAACAGACCGATCCGATGGTACTGTTCTTATAACGACTCATCGATCTGATGGTACTATTTACATCAGTCTCACCGATGGAATTTTTCACATCGGTCTCACAGATGGAACTGTTCACATTGGTCTCACTGATTGAACTATTCACATCGGTGTCATGGAGGGAACTGTTCACATCGATATCACTTATGGAACTGTTCAAATCGGTCTCACCGATGGAACTGTTCACATCGGTCTCACCGATTGAACTATTCATACTTGTCTCACTGATGGAACTATTCACATCGGTCTCACCGATGGAAGTGTTCACATTGGTCTCAGCAATGGATGTGTTCACATCGGTCTCACCGATTGAACTGTTCACATCGGTCTCACCGATTGAACTGTTCACATCATTCTCACCGAAGGAACTGTTCACATTGGTCTCAGTGATGGAACTGTTCACATTGGTCTCACCGATGGAACTGTTCACATCAATCTCACTGATTGAACTATTCACATTAGTCTCACTGATGGAACTGTTCACATCGATCTCACTGATAAAACTATTTACAGAATTGGAAAATTGGAAAAGTGTTGGGGATAAGTCACCTAGACCTCCTGAAACACATCAGACACCAAATTTTCACAAAGGAATAGACCATAGAGGTCCGGGCCATTACAGGTAATATGAGACATTATTTTAATATGACTCTAACATTTGGAATAACCTTCCTGGTTATAAATGGAATAAACATCATGGTTTCCAATGGAATAACCTTCACAGTTATAAATAACCTTTATGGTTAGAAATGAAATAACCTTCATGGTCAAATTCTAACATAAATATCACCCAATGAATTAGAGGGTTATCACAAACCCATCAATCCTTGATTAATAATGGAACTTCCCATCATCATAAACAATTCTCAATAACCATAACATAATCATAACACATAAAATCTTTTAGTTTTCAAAATATTCTTTACACCAATAAAAAACATTTCTAGATACTGATATATCTCTTTCCTATAAAACCCAATTTTTGAAACTAAAATACCAAGAAGAAAAGGAAAATTTTGGTTTTTCCTTGAATAAAACATGTAAAATTATAAAGGAATCCAAATAACGATTATAGTAGTGGGAAAATTCATTGTTGTCGTATACATCAAAATAGAAAATTGCTTTTGTCTTTTGTAAAGAAAGTCAATACATTTCATATAAAATATACAAAAATATTCCCTTTTAAAATATTTGAAAGAAAGTAAACAATGTAATAATTTTTTTTATAATCATTCTATTAATATATAAATATGTTAATAATATAATTTTAAAATATGGATATAGAAGAAAAAGAGTTGGAAGGTAAACTTTAAAAGATGATTTTTTTAAAAGAAAGTCTTCTACCTTGAGTCTAAATCGTGACATACATTCTTTATATTTTTAAAATAATAAACTTATCTAAATATTTACTTTCTTAAGAATATTTTTCAAGTTTATTATTCCTTATATTTCCATTTTACAATTAATTACTTAACCAATTAAGTTCTTGTCGGGCGCTTTGACGATATTCAACTCATATGTCCAAAATGACTTCGACAGGTTACTCTAGTCAAATAAGTCATTATTTCAAAATCTTTAGAATAATAATAATTACATAATTATAATTTTTTATATAAATTATACTTCTAAAACCAATCATTAAATATGTTTATGTAAAATAAACTATGTTACAATCATGGAGATGGTAGGTTGTACGTGCGCATGTGTAATATTTCCATTTTTCAACAATCATTATGAAAATAAGGAAAGTATTATTTTATATTTATAGAATGATAATCATATCATAAATAAAATATTATTTATTTAAATATACTTATATATATATATATCATCCATTTGATGTGGTGTTGGAGGTATTAGTCCACACGTACCCAAAAATGATGTTATCATTTTTCAGTGAATGGAAATGCAAGAAAGTAAATGATATATTATTTTTTCAGAATGATAAATATGTTATGAATATCATATATATATATAAACATTAAATATATGGTTACAACTATTTGTAATAGGAGGTGATGAAAAATTAATTACACCGGTTCGGGAGGCGGTAGTCCGCCGTACACACGAATGATGGTTTCATTTCCCATTTGATGGAAGATGAGATGGATATAGGTTACGATATTAAAATAATAAAAAAGTATATGTAATAAAATAGTGTTATTATTTTATCATTTTTTATGATGATTTTAATGAGGTATAAGAAGAAATAAAATGAAAACTCATGATTAAGAACTATACCTCTTTTTTGGAAAACCTCTTAAGTTTTACGTCAGAGATTTTATAGGATGGTTTTATAATAAGAAAAGGACTCTAGGATGTGTTGATGGTTTAATGGAATGTATTTGGTTAGGTCATGTACAGACCAAATGTTTTTTGAAGTGTGAATAAAAAAGGAGAGGAAGTTCCCTTTTATAAGAGATGAGAGGAGCATTCTTGGAATTTCTTAAAGTATTAAATTAATATAAATCAATTTTCATATTAAAAAGGTTAAAAATTGATAATATTAAAATATAATATGAGTTTGAGTCTAAATCATCTCATATAATAAAAATTGGACAACCTTTAGGTGATTTTTTTATCTATATATTTTCATTTTAACCCATGTTAACCCTTTTTGATAATTACCATAATATTAATATTTTTCTTCTTTACGGTCAGGAAAGTTATTATAAAAGGGAAAAAACCCATAAATAGAACATGGTTGATATTATCAACCATATCCCATTTACTGGGTGGAATATAATATTTTTAGGAATTTTAAATCATTTAATAAAACATTATTTATTATAAAATACCATTAATGTCAATTTTGATGCTATTCATTTTTGTTGACTTTAAAAACTTCAAGAAAAAGATGGAATTAGAATATATTAATTTGAAAAACTAAAAATATTTTATAATTATCTAAAAAATTTATGAAACATAATAATTCATTCAAATTATTTTGCTTTTAGTATTTTTTAAATCATTTATTTTATTTTTCTTTTAATTAAATAAATATTACATCGGCATAACATAAGATTTTGAGGTAATTATATAATTATTAAAAATTAAAAAAATGTCATTATGAAAATAATTTTATTATTATAAAAATAAACATTAAGATTCATTTACAACTCACCTTTTCCCCTTTGTGAATACATAAGAGACATTTAAAAGCAAAAGGGTGACATTCTGTCTTTTTCTTTACTTACATTATTATATATGTCACGTTCATGGACAGGTGTCCCATAAACAAATAAATATCAAGACTACAGTGATAAGGGTCTAAATCCCTTCATAAAATAAGATTGATGATGAAAAATAGTGGCCTTATCACTTAGTTTTAAACTAAGTTAACCCAATCTACCCTTTTACCGCGACAATATTTTTTTATTTTTTTACAATTCATTATGAAAAAAAGTAAGTTGACCTCATTAAATAATATTAATTATTTATATTCTATATATTTAATCCATTTTAAAAAATTCAATCTTTATAATTGGAAGAAATTAATTTTATAAGTATCCCACAATGCGCGATGAAAAGAGGTTTTCCAAAAAAAATCATTTTTAAGTCTAAAAGTATTTTTATACCAAGATAACATATAATATTGATTAATAAGTAGTTAATTATATTATTTATAAATAAAGTATACTTATATTAATTTATTATCAAATTCATAATATTATGGGTTCTTTCAATGAAAATAAATGGTATTTTTACAAAAATCAGGATTTTTCAATATTCAGTGAAAAAAGAACATTTGAGAAAAATAAAAAAAATAATGTTAGGATATTTTGACATGATGATTTAAAATATGAAATAGATTTGTTAAAATTAAAATTATATAATTTAAAAATTAAACTTTTAAATAAAACCTTATAAGAAAATAGTTTAATAAAACTATTTCCTTTTTGATTTAGAAATTACTGAATATTTTTATAATTAATATAACTATCTAATTCAAGAATAATAATAGATATTAAAATGATTTATTTAATAATTACTTAGGTTTTTACATTCGTCCCCACTTTTTGAAATTAATTCCTCATAATTTTATTCACTTATTAAAAAATTGTGGATACATTTCCCTCATATCATTTTTAGATTCTCATGTTGATTATTCAAACATATTGTTTTTCCACAAAACCTTAACCTTATGAATCACCCTATTCCATAATAATTTCTATATATGGTCCAAAATCTATACTTCAAATTACTTATAATAAAGGTTATCTTCTAACATAACTACCACATCTATTAAAACATAAGATGCATCTAGAATATATTTTCTTAACATCGAGATAAGAAATACATTGTGTACTTGGGATAAACTTAAAGGCAAGGCCACTCAATAAGAAATTGACCCAACTTTATCTAGGATTTCATAAGGTCCATTGAACCATAGACTTAGATTCCCCTTTTTACAAGAAAACACAACACTTTTCCAGGAAGATACATTAAAAAATATGTTCACCTACCTCAAAAGAAAGATCTTTCCTTCGATTATCTCCATAAAATTTCTGCCTAATTACAGTTTTCCTTATATATTTATGAATCATATTCACATTATCAACCACTTCCTATACGAATTATGGTCCCATAAAATTATATTCTCATACTTCATCCAAATAAACTATAGTATGACATTGCTTTCTATATAAAGCCTCAAAAGGTACCATCTATATACTAGAATAAAAACTATTATTATAAAAAAATAAACTAATGAAATATGTTAATCCAAAATTACCTGATAATCCATTGAATATGCATGAATCATGTATTCTAAGATTTTAATGATTTACTCAAACTATCCATAAAACTGAGGATGAAAGGCTATATAGAAATTGAATTCAGTTCCTAATGACTTCTAAATTCATTTTAAAAAACTTGAAGTAAACCAAGGATTACAGTCAGATACAATGGGGATAAGAACTCTATGTAACCTAAATATCTTCTTGAGATAAATTTTAGGAATCTAATTTAAAGACATAGTATCTTGAATGGGAAGGAAATGTGAAGATTTAGTTAATCAATCAATAAAAAATGAAATTGCATTATTACATCATGTTGTTCTTAGAAATACCACTACGAAATCCATGAATATATTTTCCCATTTCCATTATGGTACTAATAAAGGATGAATCATCCCCTTTAATAATTGTCATTATGATTTAATCTATTTAAAAGTCAAACATTTCATGGTAAAGTCATCAATATCTCTTTTCATTACATCCCACCTATAATATTCCTAAAGGTATCTGTACATCTTAGCACTGTTAGGATGAATAGAAAATAGAGAATATGATATCTACTCAATAATTCTCACCTAAAATGGGAACCAAATGGCATGTATAATATTTTTAAAAATCTAATAACCCCTATTAAATCAACATTAAACTCTAGAAACTTATCCTTATTAATAGATTATTCCTTTTTTGGTAAAATATGATCCTCCATCTAATATTTCTGAATACTTTCTAATAGATATGATTGTACTGACACATGAAACAAAATAGATGAAGTTCCTGCATCCAAAAATTCTAGGCCAAAATTCATAAAATCATTAACCAAAGGGTCATGTTCCAAACATAACATGGTTAATGTAGTATTTTTTTTGACTCAAAGCATCAACTACTTTGTTTTAATTTCTAGGATGATAATGAATCATGCAGTCATAATCCTTTATATATTTCATCTATCTCCTATATCTCTTATTCAACTATTTCATAGTGAATATAAATTTAAAAATATTATGATCAGTATATATTTCACACTTGGATCCATATATATGATGACTCCAAATTTTTAAATAACACATTAAAACTTACAGTTTAAGGTCATTTTTCAGATAATTATTCTCATGTGGTTTTAATTGATGTGAAACAAAAATAATTACCAAATCATTCTACATTAGAAAACAACCCATACCTCTCAAATAAGAATCACTTCAAATAAAAAAGTCACCATTTATTGATGTTTGTGCCAAAAATAAAGCATTTAATAATCTTCTTTTTAATTCCTAGTAACATTCATCGCATTCCTTTGTCCAGATGTACCAAAATCCCTTTCAAGTTAACTTAGTGGGCTACATAACTATGAAAGGTTTTCAGAAAACCATTATTAATAGCCTTATAATCCAAAAAAACAATGAATCTCAGTAACATTTGTAGGTATTTACCTTTAATCAACTTCTTTATTTATATAGGGATCAACTATTATGCTATCTTTCTTTATGACATGTCCAAGGAATGAAATATTCTTTAACCAAAAATCACATTTGATAAATTTTCTATATATATTATTTTCTTTTAGGGTTTGCAGAAAAATCCTTATATGTTTTTCACGATCCTTATAATTTTTGAATAAATAAAGATGCCATTAATAAAAAAACCACAAAATTGTCCAAATACTCATGTAATAATCTATTCATAAGATCTATAAATATAGATGAGGATTTTTTCAACTCAAAGGGAATAACCACAAAATCATTATGTCTATATCTAGTTCAAAACACAATTTTCAGATATAATCATCCTTCTCCTTTAGGTCAACCTTAACAAAAATTTGAGCTCCATGGAGCTAATAAAACAATCTATTGATATACAATAATGAATACTTATTATTAAAAGCAATGTTATTAAAATCTCTATAATCAATGAAAATCCTCACGAAATCATCTTTATTTTGTAAGAACAAAACAGGATCACCCCATAGGGAATTTCTAGGATAGATTAAAACTTGATAATGAAAATATTATAACTTTTTTTTTCAATTATATAAGTTTTACTTGAGAAATTTGATAAGAGGGTTTTGAAACTGGTTTAGTATCAAGAACTATGTTAATTGAAAATTCAACTTCTTGATATAGTATAACACTGACCAACTCATCAAGAGAAATATTCATGTATTATTTTACCACTAAGACATAATTAATCTAAACACTTCTCCTATTTTCAACAATATATGCAAGATAACTTTCATTTACATATTTTAAGAGTTACTCGGCTTTTTGATATGTTATCAAATGTATACATTCATTCTTGTATACAAACTAAAACTCTTTCTGAAAAACAAATTATTTATCTTTACAATATATCTTAGTACGGTAAATAGAGATCCAATCCATACCTAGAATAACATAAAACTACACAAGGGGTGAGAAAACAAGGTTTTTAGGTAAACCATTTCCATATAAAATAATAGAAAGATTATTATAATTTCTTTTTTCCCTAATACTTCCCCCATGTGTTTTTACCATAAGTAAGAAATGTACCTGTTACCACTTCCAAAAAATTTATCATAAATGAAAGTATATGTAGACCCAGAATCAAAAAATTCATTTAAATATTATGAATAAAAAATCAATGTATATGTTACCAATTCGTTTAATAGACCAACATCAACTGAAGTAGTTGCAAAGGATTTTAGCACACCCTTTTGCTTATAGTCTTGATTCTTCCCATTATTCACGTCCTTCTTTGGGAACTCATACACATAATGACCCATCTCATTATATTAAAAATACATTACTATATCTTATCAAAATAACCCTTACCACTACCACAATCTTTTTCATTGCAATCATGAGCTATATGCCCAGCCTTACCACATTAGAAGCACTTCCTAGATTTAATAGGTAGTTCCCCAATGTGATTTTTACTACACCTATCACAAACTAGAGATTTAATTTTATTATCTTAATATTTATTTTATGGGTTCTATCCTATTGCCTATCACTAGTACCACTTTTTTCTTCTTATTTCCATAGAACACATGATCATTAGTAAACTTCATTTCTACCTTCCCAGTACATCGAAAAAGTTTCATAAAACTTTTAAATTCATGAGAATCCAATTTAATTCAATATATTGTCTTCAATCCTAATAAAAACTGATTAATTTTACTATCAATATACCGATTAAAATTTGTTTCATACCTTGCAAACCGGGTGAAGTTTGCTTCATACACGACCACAAAATCTTTATCCTTCTGCCTTAATTCCAAGAATTATTTTTCCATCCTAATTTGGATAACCTTAGGAAAATATTTCTCAAGGAAAATGTTCATAAATTCATACCATTATAAGCTATAAATCTCTTCTATTTTTGTAGTATTCTTTAAAATTTTCCACCATTGATCGAATTCATCTTTAAAAAGGAAAACAATAAGAGTTACCTTTTAATGACCCAAACAACCCATGACATAAAATATATTTTCTAGATATTTAATATACCTCTTATCTACCACTGGGTTAGAAGATCTATTGAATATAGGAATGTGTTTCCTCATAAAATTCCCCACTATCGATATATTTATCTATGGTAGATCAGATTTCCATCTAGAATAGATACCACCAGCATTTAAATCTTGTGTCAACTGAGACATCACAACAAAAAACTACTCAGTTCCAATTCCAACCATTCTGGGTTACTGATTTGGAAGGATATTGTTCTCTTAGTGACTTCATACTATAAATTCCTTATTTACTACACATAAAACCATCTTGAACATATGTAGTTTAGACGAAGCAAAATTGTAATATTCAAATGATATAACATGATAACCATAAATTGAAATCTCTTAATGGGGTTTACTTACATTTTCCCAACATCTAAAATTATCTAAACTTTTAACCCAATACTAAATACAAATACACTACCTTAAACATTACATAATATTGAGTTTTTAGATAAGAATTGACTTTCTTTAATTTTGATGATCTTTTAATTTTTAGAGTCTTAGATAATTAGGTTATAACTCACAGATAACAAAATAATATTTTACAAAGTGGACACATATGATCAATATCAAATTTCCAAAAATATAAAACTTTTATGATATAACAAGTTTTCTTTTAATCAAAAATATTTATGAATTTAAACTTGACTTATTATTTTTTCTTACCTATTCATAAACCCTATGATTTTTTCTTAAAATGTGATATGACTAAAAAAATATCAGTAAGGGAAACAAAAAGAAATAAATAAACTATCAATCCATGAATACTTATAAATATTTTCCCCTTTTCAAAATAAAATTTGGGTTTAAAATAAACATTTTATTACCTAATAAATAACTTCTCTTACCAAATATCCTTAGAAAAAATTTTATAAGAAATATTAATGGAAAAATAAAACACATAAATGTTTCTTTTAATTCATGAAAATAACATGATTTTTTTTTAAAAAGTTATATTTTTCTTGAATAATAAGTAGCAAATAATTTTCTTTGAAGATAAGCTCATTAAATTACCTTGTTAAATCGTAATATTTCCATAAAAACCATAGTAAGAATAAATAAATATTGTATATAACTTGAATAATCACTTTCATATCACTATTACATATTAAATTACCTTCACGATTATAAATTGAATTACTATTATAGGTACCAATGGAATAACCTTCATGATTATAAATGGAATAACCTTCATGGTCAAATTCCAATAAAAATTATACCAAATGAATTAGAGGGATTTAAAATAATATACCATCCTTGTTTTTATAATGGAACCACCTATAATAATAAATAATACTAAAGAGCCATAAAATAATCAAAACACATAAAATATTGCAGTTTTCGAAATATTCTTTTCACCCATAAGAAAACATTTCCAAATACTGATATATCTGTTTTATTTAAAACCAAATTTTCAAGACTAAAATTCATAGAAAAAAATAAAGAGAGTTTTTTATTTGAAAAAAACCTGAAAAATTATAAAGGAATCCAAAATAATGGTTATGAAAGTGATAAAATTAATTTTTTCTATATACATTAAAATAGAACATTTCTTTTTGTATTTTGTAAAGAAAGTCAAAAAATTCCTTATAAAATACATAATAAAGATTCATTTTTAAAAGGATTGAAATAAATTAAAAAGTGATATAAAATTTCTTTTATAATTATTTAATTTACATATAAATATACTAATAATATACTTTAAAAAATATGGATATGGAATAAAAAAATCGGAGGAGAATCTTTAAAAGATAATTTTTAAAAGAAAGTCCCTTACCTTAAGTCAGAATCATCACATATGTTCCTTATATTCCTGAATAATAAACTTATGTTAATTATTTAATTTCTTAAGAACCTTTTTTAAGTTTACTATTCATTTTATTTCAATGTTATAATCAATAACTTAATCAATTAACCTCACATCTGGTGTTTTGACAATATTTAGCTCATATGTCCAAAATAACTTCGGTAGGTTGACTATATTAAAAGAAAAAATTATTAAAATATATAAAAAATAATAATAATTACATAATTATTATTTTTTACATCAATTATAATTAAAAAACCAATCATAAAACATGGTTATGAAAAATGAACTATGTTATAATCATGTAAACGGTAGGCCGTACGTATGCATGAGTAACACTTCCATTTTTCAAAGATCATTATTGAAGGAAGGTAAATATTATTTTATCTTTAAAAAACTATAAAAGTATCATAAATACCATATTATTTCTTTAAATATACTTATATATATTATCCATATGATTTGGTGATGAAAAATAAGTCACATCTCTTCGTGGTGGTGGCAGTCTACACGTACACACAAACACTGTTATCATTTTTAGGTGAATATAAAGTAAAGAAATTAAACAATATATTATATTTTAATAATGATAAATATGTTATTAATATCATATATATACATTAAATCCATAATTATAACCATTCATAAGAGGAGGTAATGGAAAATGAATTACATCGGTTCATAAGGCAGTAGTCTATTGTACACACGAATGATAATTTCGTTTCCCATTTGATGGAAAAGGAGATACATATAAGTTATTAAATTAACATAATAAAATATGAGTATATTTAATATAATATTTTTATTATTTAATCATGGTTGAATAATATTTTAAGGGGGTATAATAATAAATAAAATAAAAACACATGATTAAGAACTATACCTCTTCTTCAAGAAACCTCTTAAGGTTTACACTAAAATCCTTCCAAGGATGTTTTTATGATCAAAATAAGGAATATAGGATGTAGGGAGAGATGTAATTCATGGATTTGTCTAGGTATTTTATAAAACAAAATGTTTTTTAAGTGTGAAGAAAAGAGGAGAGGAGGTTCCTTTTTATAAGAGAGGAAATGGGCACTCATAGAATTGCTTAAAGTATTAAATTAATATAAATTAATCTTCATATTAAAAGGAACTAAATTGATAATATTAAAATATAATATGAGTTTTAATCATAAGAATCTCATTCAATAAAAATTTGAAAAGTTTTAGGTGATTTTTCACCCTTATCATTTTGTTTTAACCCACGTTAACCCTTTTTGATAATTACTTTGATATTAAATTTTTTACTCTTTAGGGTTCGAGAAAGTTACAATAAAAGGAAAAACAAAAAATAAATGGACCATGGTTGATATTATAAACAAAATCCTATTTATTTTACTAATGTTAATATTTTTAGGAATTTTAAATATTTTAATAAAACATTATTTATTATAAAATATCATTAATGTCAATTTTGACACCATTCATTTAGTTTTACTTTAAAAACATTAAAAAGAAATATAAAATTCAAATATTTTTTTTAAAATAAAAATATGTTATAATTATATTCAAAGTATGTGTAACATAATAATTCATTCAAATTATATTGATTTCAATATTTTTAAATTCATTTATTTTATTTTCCATTTAATTAATTAATACTATGTCGACATTGTATAAGCATTTAAAGTAATTATATAACTAGTAAAAATTATAAATAAATAACCATCATAAAAATAATTTCATTATTCTCAAAATAACTATTAATATTCATTCATAACTTTTTTTGTCCCTCTGTGAACACACAACAGACATTTAAAAGCAAGAGGGAGACATTTTGTATTTTTATTTAAGAAAACTATTATATAGGTCACTTTCATGGAAAATTTTCCAATAAAAAAAAATATATAATAAGGTTATAAGTGTAAAAATATATTCATCCATTAAGATTGAAGATGAAAAATGGTGGCATTATCACTTAGTTTTAACCTAAGTGAACACGATTTACCCTTTTACTACGGTGAAATTCTTTATTATTTTTACTATTAATTATAAAAAAAATTCAGTTGAGCTTATTAAATAATATTAATTATGATTATTAAAAATATATAATACATTTAAACAAATTAAATATCTATAAGTGATATAAATTCATTTTATAAGTATCCTGCAAAGCATGATTAAAATCAGTTTTCTGAAAAATATGTCTTTTTAAGTCTAAAGTATTTTTATATCAAAATCGCATATAATGTTAATTTTTATGTATTTAATTATGTTATTTTTAAATAAATTAGACTTATTTTAATTTAGGATAAAATAAATAATATTCTTAGGTTTCTTCAATGAAAAGTAATGATAGTTTTACAAAATTTGGTATTTTTCACTATTTACTAAAAAAATCAATATATTCAGAAAAATCCCAAAAATTAATTATAGGATAATTATGTACCGATGAATTAAAAAAATGAAATTCATTTTTTCAAATTTCAATTCTATAATTTAAAAATTAATCTTTTAAATAAAACATCATAAGAAAAGAGTTTAATGAAATTATTTCCTTTTTTATTTAAAAATTACTTAATATTTTTATAATGAATATAAATATATAATTGATGAATAAAAATAAATATGAAAGTGATTTATTATATCATTACCTGGGTTGTTACACTTTTAGAGTTAGTTGGAATCATGCCTAGAGTTATTGATAGCATGTCTATAAAGTTCATGACAAAGTGAATGATTATAATGTTTGTATTGAAGTTATTCATTACTATAACTATTTTATTTTCATTTCCTATATAGATTTAGATATTGTTTTATTGGTTACATGATTATATATTAACTAATGGAAATGTTTTTCATTTGATCCAAGGACCTGTTTGGGTGTCTCCTTTCCTGGGGAGAAAGGAAGGAAAATGAGCTTTTTTATGGATTATAACCATTTTATTATTATTATAATATTATTTTAATTATATTGGATTACTTTAAATTGAAAATAAAACTTCATATTTTATTTTTTTCTTTTCATTTATTCCTTTTCCTTTTAATCAATTTACTTATTTTCAACCAAACTGGGCCTAAGATATTTATAATATTCCTTGTTTTTGTTTCTTCCCTGGACCTCTCTGACATTGTTTATTATTTTCTTGTCATAAAATACATTGGAAAGGCTTAAAAACTACTATGAAAAGGAAAAATATGATAGGATATGTGAGAATAATATTCTTATTCCCATATATATATATTCATACTATCTTCTATTCTTGTGTTTTAAGAATATGATAGCTTAAGCATAATTAGATTTTTTTTCCAGAAAACTGTATGTTTTTCCATCAATTTTCACAAAAATTGAAAAAAATTAAAAAATGATTTTAGAATTTTATATTAAATTTTATTCGTGATATTATGTAAAAATTATATATTATTCATTAATCTGTATACTAAAAACCCTTAAAAAGCTTCTAAATTATAAAACATTAAGCTTTAAAAATTCAAAACCATAAATTTAGTCATTGAATCCTTAAATAATAGATATACTATATAAAACCTTGAAAAATAAATTATCGACATTAAATTTCTTAAACTCTAAATCATGAAATTTTATATATTAAACCTCAATACTTTATTCACAATCATAAAAAATGATATATTAATCCAAAAATGATAAGATTAAATATCTTTCAGCTCTTTAACCTTGTAAAATTATTCTAAAAAACTTCTTAAACCATATATCTTACATGCATTTTGGGTGTTATTTATTCAAAATAATGTGTTATGGGGGGGGGTCTTTTTTCTTAGTCTGTGTTCTTTATTGGTTGTTGTTTACTTTAGCTATTCATGTTTGTACTAAAAAAAGGTTAATTTAAAATCCAAAAAAAAAACTAAAAATTAATGGTTAAATTTTCCATAATATGAACCAAACTTATATTAAATGGTGTGGTTTTTATATACACAAAATTAACCACAATTTTTTTGTTTTTGTTTTTAGTTAAAACTAAACTAAACTAATCTATTCCCACCCCATATAAAATTTCTTCATGAGTTTTTTATAGGTGAATTTGTATTATGATAATCACTATAAAATTTTATTGTTTTATCCAATATAAAAGTAGAGTAAATTACTATAACTAAGGTAAAAAATAAGATGTTGCGGTCACATATCTTTCTATTGGACCTTGGATTCAAGCATAAATAATATAAATTTTAATACATCTTTCATATTGTTATTAACTTAAGAGAAAACTCTATACACCATTCACCATTAATTTTTTTGGCTTTCATGAATGTTAAAGTAATCAATCAAAATTTAGAAGTTAATAAATATTTTATGAATGACTTCTAAATAGTATTATATAAATGTAAAAAAACCAAGGTAGATTTCTATTTATCCCCTTCCCTGATAGCACCACCACCTTAGTCAGCTCCACCTTACACCCCACACCCATAATGCCTCCCCTTGGAGACCTCAAATGGTGGCATACACCAATTATCATCCTTTTTGAAGCACTAAATGTGTTCCCTATTCCCACCCAAATCATCATTGACACCTTTAAACAGTGCCCCATACACTAAAAATCATCAATCACTATAATTACCCCTCTATTTCTATTATATAAAAGGTCACAATAAATATCCAATATACTGAGAAGACCCTTTTTAACCTCTATAACATTTCTCACACACAAACATAGCTAGGAATGTGATGTATTTATCAACCTTTAACAACAAACCAAGAGAAATATTCATTTAGTGGTCATAGATACTATCCAAAGGAAAAATTTATAGTATTAATTCCTAAAAAAACACATCAACATAATGTTTCAAGGATACATAAGCTTATTGATCTATAAAAATTTACATCAATGAATTTATACATGAATTAAAATATGAAAAATGTGTTAAAAAGGTGTTGATTTGATTTTTTTTTCAATACTTCCAACCTGATTCACCTCCACCAATATCGAATCATAACACTACATACCTCAAGCATGCCTCCCCATACGCTAGAGGCTGCTAACTAGTAGCAACACTTGATGAATATCTTAGCAATAATATAACCTCTATGGTGACAACAACCATAAATTGTTGTAAAATAAATATCAAGAAAAAATCATCATAATTTAATATCAGTATAGAAATATACAAGTTGATATATTAATAATAATTTACATTTATGAATTAAAATATGAAAAATGTGCTAAAATGTGTAACTTTGAACACTTTTTTAACATCCCAGCCTAGTTCACCTCCACCGTTATCGAATCAGAGCACTACATACCTCAGGTTCACCTCCTAATACACCACAGGCCACTGAATAATGAAGAGGGTTTATGAATATCTCGACGATACTGTACCCTATATGGTATAGAGAGCTATAAATTGATATGAAAGAAATATCAAGAAAAAATCATTACAATATAACATCAGTATGGTAATATAAATTCCAATGAAGTTCCAACCAAAAGTAAATAAAAACCACCATTCCATTGAAAAATTATCTACAATATATGTCATATGAGTCATACAATTATAAGAAGGATCTATGACATACAATTTCTATAGGGTTCATGAAAATAAAATATTTATACTCATGGAATGTAGTTCAGTGGAACTGATCAGGGACATATCTCTTGAGGATCTGATCTAAACACTCACTATCCTAAAATATACAATTTTTTTTATTTTTAAAATTAAATATGAACAAGAATGGGGTACTTTTTGGGGTTTTAAATTATAAAAATAAAATTAAAAGGAATAAAAACACAAAAGAAATTAGAAACAAGAATATATGGTCCTTAGGTTAATTCTAATGATTTATTTTATTATTTTAAATTATTTTAAATCAATTAATTCTATAGGAAGACTCAATACCATTCATTTACTTATCCCTCAATTTTTTAAATGCACTAGAAACTAATTAACTCAAGGACTATAATACACACCAATAACTATTTATTCTCTTTAGTGAGAGGGAAATAACAATCATCGATTAAGAAACTAAACCTACTCAATTACCATAAAGTAACCACATGATATTAAACATCCCAATTCACCCACCTCTATTGATATGGTGAGTGAATTTATTAGTGGGAGAATTTGAAGTTTAAAAAATGAAATAATGCAACAATAATGATTGAATATAGATTAAAGATCACCTCTTATCTATTTTACCTCCACTTCCTCATTATATTCATAGAGATATATTATAAATTAGTTGCAACAATTCAGGAACATCGTAGTGATCCTCCCTTAGACCACCTATAATGGATTAATAATTAATTATCATAGAGTAAGAGTTCATGGGTATATCAAAGTTTTTTTAGAAACACAAATAAATTTGGTATGTGATAAGAATAAAAACACATGAATAACATAGGAAAAAATTAAATTAACATTAAAAAAATAATTATAGATTACCTAATATAATACGATCAAGGGTGAAGGCATATTCTAGAATCTTCTTTTACAACTAGGAAGGAGAAGAATATTTATAGGCATCAAAGGACCTTCTTCATCCTTATGAAAATCAGCAATATTCTTCCTCATCCCTATATTTCCTCCACGTGTGCATGGAGATTTCTCTATATGATATTTTTAATGCCCCAAAAATCTAAAATAGGAACATCATATTCGATAGTATGTATGACACGCAACACCAAGCATGTAAGGGAATATAATATCCCAATAATTTATAATATATTTACTATTTTAAATAAATTCAATTTATTTTATAGCTTATAATGCATGGAACACTAAGTTAGCATACACCGAATGCAATAATAAGTTTCTTTTATGGATTTCATTACACGCAAGAGTAAGTTTTACCAAGAAACAATATATTATTAAAATATTATTATTTAATATAATAAGATATAACCTAGACGTTAAATTAAAAGTTATTAATAAGAATAAATAACTTATGAAAATATATGGTTTAAAAAAATATAAAATTAATTCAGTGGTTACAAATTATTTATAAATGAATATAAGAACCAATTGAATATAAATGGAATGTTTTTATAAAAATCTATTTTTATGATCACAAAGCTGTTTTATCCTAATAAATTAAATTAGTTACAATTAGTGAGTGATATTAATTTAATATGAATATTATATATTCAATAAAATATTTTTGATATTCATCTAATATATTTTGTAGGCATAAGATAAGAACAAACTCAATTTTATGCATAAAACACTATATTTTTATTAAGGCACTTTTACCGCCTTTTAATGGAGAAGCTATTTTAAATCCAATTTTTGGATCTTTTATAAATATTATATGTAAAAATAAACTTAATATTTGAAATATAAATATAAAAATTATATTAGGGTGAATTTTTGGTATTTTTTGTGAAGTTTCATTTCTAATGAATAGTAAAAAATAATGAATTTTAATTTAAAAATACATTTTATCTAATTTATTTATAAAGATAAATTATATTTTAATTTTTTTTAAAGTTTAATTATATAATTTTTTTATTAATTAATCCAATTTATTTCATTTTAATCAATTTAACTTTGAAATTAAATATAAAAACATAACAAACTTTTCAACATTTTTTACTTCAAAAACCCGCATTATCGTCCCATCTTCAAGATTAAATTTAAATTAATTTCTTCCACTTCTATTATTTGAATTTGAAAAAATGGATAAAATATTTATAATAATAATAATTTATAATATCTAATAATTTCAACTTATATTTTGGCCAAAATGATTAGTGAAAGTAATTAAAATTAAATATAACACTTAAGGGGAAATTAAGCTTAACAAGGGAGTGGACCTTAAACTTAAGGGAAAAAATGTCTTATAAACTTGTCCAAAAGATATTGAATGGTAATATTTATACCATATACTCTCTTTTATATAATTTGGACCATTATTTGATCCAACTTCAATGGAAAAAATGTGGGTAAAATTCCCTTTTCCAAAATTTACAGGAGTGCAACTCCTCCTCCACTATAAAAATGGATTCACTCCCACCACTTACTCACAACTCGAAATCCTATTTGGATCGAAAAATATATACCAAAATATATAATGAAAATAAATTAAATCATCCTATAATCCTCCCTTTAGGAATAAATCCATCCAAGTAATCCCTTTGGTTCAAACCAAAAGGAGTTACCCGATTAAGAGGTAACATCATTCCTCGAGCTCTTTAGTTTTATTTCATTTATACACCCCTTAAAATATTATTATTCCATGATTATATAACAAGAAATTATCATAAATATACTATTATGTTTTTACATCAAGGGTTCGACCTACACATACACACACTTCCATCTAATGGGTAACAAACTTACCGTTTATGTGTGCTACGAACTATCGCCTCACAAAATGATGATTGTCCGTTCTTCCTTTAATTCCAATAATGATGAGAATTATGATAGACAGTATATTTATGTATGTTATATATGGTATTTATTATTTATTTATTATTATTTAATTATTTTATAAAATATACCCTTATAATTTCTGTTTTGTGTAAATATGATAACATCGTTTGTGGAAGTGTGGACTACTGCCTCCCTAAAGCGATGTGATTCATTCACACTATACATGGAAATTATAAACTATGGTTTTAATAAACCTATGTAACATATATAAAATTTATATTATTCTTGAATTATAATATACATGTTTATCATTTAATTTTCATTCTTTAAATATGATAAAGAAATGAAAGTAGCGTTCATGCGTACGTACGATCTACCATATCCATGAACAATGCATTCCATTTATTATCTTAAAATATTATGGATTATTATAAATACATATATAATGAATATATATTATATTTAAATCATTTTTATAATATGGATATGACAAATCCATGATATGAACTCCAAGTAAAAATTTAAAACAGACTTGACAAACTAGACAATTAACACTTGATATAGTGAAAATAATGAAAGAATGTTATCAAACGGGTAATAAAATATTATAAGAAGATAATATATGATATTATAAACATAAATATGGTTATTTAATAAGTTATTAAAACTATTAAAACACTTATACATTAATTTAAATGATTTTCACCTAAAATGAAATGCAAGGTAAGATATTTCGTCTGAATTTACATTTCATTGAGACCTATTTGTTGTTATGAACCAAGTTTCTTTTATATGGGGTATATAATTCCCTTAGACATGTTATATCATGAATCTATTTATTCTCATGATATTATAAGTTTCATTTAATGTTATTCCTTTATATATATTATGACTCAAATGTTTCAAAGTGGTATGAGACACTTTGGAATATTTATAAATTATTCTCATTGAGAATGTTTTTAATGATTATATTTGAAAACTCATTTACTTTTGTGATTTTTAAATTTATCTTGAAATAATAACTTTATTTTTGTGAAACAAATTTCTTATACATGGTGTATATACTTCCAATGTTCTATATAATATCATGATTCATTCATTCTTTATGATATTTTGAGTTTTAATTTGAATTATTTCATCTAAGGGGATTTGAGATAAAAGTTACCAAGAGGAAAATAATTTCATAACACAATTTATTTTCTTTGGGTTATATTACTTCCTCATTGTCATTAATATTATAATATTATGTGTGTAATCACTTTTCACTATATTTTTTTATTTCCACTTATTTTATGTGTATTTACATTTGAAACACATAATATATTTATTGATTAATGTTCACATCAACACTATGGCCTTTTCAAGGGTTTACTTTACAATATCATTTTATTCAAGATTGTTTACACTTGAATTTACATTAGTGAAAATTATTGGATCATTATTTAATAAACCCTTTAATTTAATTCTCCTCTTGTTATTCATAACACTTTCCTGTATTGGTACCATTTTTCCACTATTGGTACTCAAAATGTTTTAGAAAATGTTTTTAAGAAAACCCAACTTCATACCTTCTTTAGTTAGAGAACCTATTTTCTACTAAAATCCTTGTTTTATAAAAATGTTTTCAAAAAATTGTTTTTAACCTTTCCAAAATGATTTATTAAAGAAATTATTACCCTTTTTGTCTTTTAACCATGTTTTTAAAGGAATCTTCTTGTCGCACATGAGCCTCATCCTGGTTGTTGGGGACTCTTAAAGTGCATCCACAAGACCCATGATCAAATATAATTAGAGGCATATTTATAGGTTACTACGTAAGCACTGTAGCAGTACTGTAGTAGGCATTGTAAGAGGTATAATTCAGTACTATAGCAGCTGAAAATATTCTTCTGATTTGGCCTTTGGGCCACCAGCTTAGTCCTCGAGTCCTTCAGGCCGTTGGGACACCTAGGACTTCAGGTAAATAAGGCTTTTGGGATACCCTCAAGCCTTAGGGACACCTCATGGCCTTTATACCACCTCAAAGGCCTTCAGGACACATGATGTGTAGAAGAAACAAAATACACTCTATAAGGAACAAGCTTCAGATGATGATTCATAAAAGGAATATTCACCAGAGTAGAGCTCAACGGATTAGGAATAATGAGAGGGTATGAACATTGCCATCGGTAACAGGCCTGTACATCTTTGCACATGACAACTTGATGAACAACCATACAAAGGTATAGGGCTGACATCATGATGTAAATACTGGGGAGGGGAAATTCCAAGTAGTTATAGTCTGGGATGAATTCCTATAATACATTCAGGTTATGTAATGTCATGAAGCCCATGGGTAATTTAAGGGTTCCCCTTTAACCCTTAGAAGGGAGAATATCAAAAATTAATAAAAAATACAGGCCATTCTGAAAAAGAAATATTCTTATTGCTTTCTGAATAAGACATTTTTCTAAACTTTTTTCCCTATAAAAGGAATGTTCTTTTACCATGTACAAAATTTATGGATTTACCCACTGTAATTTCTTTGAATATTTATTTTCATGTTTAAAAGGTTACTTATAAAATAAAATGTGTTCAAAATTAATTTTCAATGAAAAAAATTTTCAAAATGTTTTTCAAAATAAAATGGATATTTTCCTCAATAATGTTTTTAAAAGATATTTTATTTCTATTAATAATTGAAAACAACCCTTTATTTTTACTTCAATTGTAATATTTTGTATTGATACCATCCTTATTGTTTCCCTATATGATTTTCTATTTATTTTTTCCAAGGATAGTATTGAAATTCAATTCCCTAAAACATTTTTTAGTCCCTTTGAAATTTTCAATTTACTATGATCATTTGATATTTAATTTTCCTTAAGTATCCATATCATTTTTCAAGGATATGATTATTTCCTAAACCACATACCATTTTTCATATAGTGTTCACTTTTAAAATTATTTGATTATTTGGGTAAATATTGATAATTCTATATCCTTTATTCAATATGAACATTTGATAAGGAATATTTTTTATTAGTTAAATCGATTACTCGATACAAAGAATAATTTGGACATGTAATGATTGGTGGGTATCAGACTTTATGTAGCCCCTCGATACATTGATAGGTTCTCATGATATAAATTAGTTGTGAAAATGAAACATGTTTCTACCTATAGTTTTAAACTATCTGGAGGACGGATCTTAACAGTATAGGTTTTCATGTTCCTTAGACATGATGTCCAATAGTTTAGCATTTACTTTATCTACATTTCAGTTATCATTGGTATTATCCATGAGGTTTTTATACAATAAAATCTATGGATTCATTTCATTCTCAGTTTATTAATTAAATGTAATGTGTATTCAGTTTCTTACCTTTCCATCTTTATTTTTCCTTATCTAGTTATTTGAATTGTATGTGTTTCCAATTATTACCTTTCCATATTTTTTATAAAATTCCTTCTCAGTTTTTTTATTACATGGTATGTGTGTTCATTTATTTACTATTCCATAATTATTATTCTCACTGATTCATTATTAATTACACTATAATTTACCCTTACTAATCATTTGAGATCGCCCTTATTTTCTTTCCTTTCCCTAGGAATCTAAGAAGCGTACTATTAAAGATATGCATGGATATACTAGATAGAATAAATTTATTGCCCTCTAAATAAAAAAATATGTTTTAATTAATGTATTAATTTGTAATAAAATAATCATGTTTGTATCTGGTTTACCAAGACTAATAAACTCTTCAATCCTTTGGGATTTGATTCCTTATAATCATGCCAATGTAATTGGTA
The DNA here is from genome assembly GCA_963277665.1 of Viscum album. Lineage (NCBI taxonomy): Eukaryota > Viridiplantae > Streptophyta > Magnoliopsida > Santalales > Viscaceae > Viscum > Viscum album. The sequence continues at coordinate 1,763,267,399 of OY728135.1, forward strand.
GCAGACACCAACTCTAATATTTTTGGGGTTGGGTCACCATATTTGGTATCAAAGGAAGTTTAATATCAACCTTGGGAGCTATATTTTGAAAAATTAGATTATAAAACAATTATATAAGGTATAATTTGATGATATGTATAGAAGAACATCCTATAGTTTTGGTAAGGTAGATATTATTTGGTTATTACTAGAAATACATCCCTATTTGGATACTACAAGTGGATGTGGTTCTAGAACATATGTACCTAGGGTAAAAACTCTGATAAAGTGTGTTAGGCCTGAGTCGGAATAACCCGATACATGAAAATGGGACTTAATGCACACTTAGTTTGACACTCCTAGGGGATATGCTTAGGATAATTCACATTTTCTTTATAAACTATTATAATGGATTTTGACAATGAATGACTTAGGTTAAACCTAAGGTGATTTAGAGTGAATATACAGTGTCATGATTTAGAAATCCAATAAATGATATTATGGATAAACTCTATAACAAGGAAGGATCTATGTGTAAATAAGTGGATGAAGTATTTTTTATTAGGGTTGTATTGAAAAACTTAGTTAAAAAGGATATTTAGTGATTAAACATATTTCATGGATTCCCATCATATTTATTTTGGAAATTATATTTATATGGTTTTATAAAAGGAAAACCTATATGTTGGGTGAAAACTAATCAAATACAGTAAGGCTGTAGGTATTGAACCCATGACCAAAGGATAATAAGAGTTTCACTCTTACTACTGGCCTACACAATGTCTTGGTGAAAATGTCATTGTATTTAGTTAAAAAATCTGATGAATAAATATTAATGAAAATCAAGTAGTGTAACTTTTTAGGTTTATAGATTAATGTATTAAACATACTGGATTTGGTGAATAGTTAGAGACAAATAGTTAGACTTTTCACTCTTTTATAGGCCTTGTGATCCATTAAATTTTTATTTTAGTGCTTTATGAATCAAAGTTAACTTTTTGATATCCATTTCATGGAGTAAGGGATGAATTATAATTTAATCGAAGCACAAAAAAAAGATGGAATTGTTCATATGAAATTAAAACATATAAATTAAGTAAATTTCATAATATTCTTAGGCAGTAAAGGAATTTCTCAACATGAGGAAACATATCTTAAAAAAATGTTGTCCTAATACCTTAATTTTTGTCGAATCGACGGTCTTCTAAATTATCTTAGATTTATGGATTTGAGTCCCTCAATTTTCTATTGATCATTCAATTGTTTGTGATTAATGACCCGAATCACTCACTATAAATATTTATCTTTTCCATCCAAGTAAATATCTCTAGTTTCCACTAATGTTCTCCAACTGAAAGACCTAGTTATATGTTAGTCCATGTGGCCTTTGTACTTCCCATATTATCTTTTATATTGGATGTTTCAAAAACCATTATTATAATGTAGGATTTAAACATAGAAAAGAATTAAGCTATATATTATACAGGTCATGTTTAAATTTTGAGGAGGAAATTGAATTAATGTGGGGATAATGTAATTCCCTGAAAATCTAAAATAGGACCATTATATTTGATAGTATGTATAACACACAACACCAAGTTCATAAGGGAATATAACATCCCATGAATTTATAATATATTTAATATTTTAAATAAATTAAATATATTTTATAACTAAAAATTCATGGGACACTGAGTTAGCGTATGTTTCACGCAACAATGAGTTTCTTTTATTTCTTGGATTACACACAAGACTGAGTTTTATCGAGCAATGATATATTATTAAAATATTATTATTTAATATAATAAGATATAACCTAGACATTAAATTAAAATTTATTAATAATATTAACTAACTTATGAAAATATATTGTTTACAAAAATATAAAATGAATGAATTTGTTATAAATTAATTATAAATGAATATAAGAACCAATTGAATATAAATGGAATGTTTTTATAAAAAAACTATTTTTATGCTCATAAAGTCATTTTATCCTATCAAATTAAATTAAATAAAATTAGTGAGTGATATTAATGTAATATATATATTATATATTTAATAAAATATTTTTTATATTTATCCAATATATTTTATAGGCATAAGATATGAACAACCCCAATTTTACACATAAAATACTATATTTTTATTATGGCACTTTTAACCGCCTTTTAATAGAGAACCTATTTTAAATCCATTTTTTGGAACTTTTATAAATATTATACATTATAATAAACTTAATATTTGAAATAGAAACATAAAAATTAGATTATGTTTAATTTTGGTATTTTTTGTGATGTTTCATTTTATAATGAATAGTAAAAAATATTGAATTTTAATTCAATTTTTTCCATCTAATTTATTTATAAGGTAAAATTATATTTTAAATTGGTTTTAAATTTTAATTAGATAAATTTTTTATTAATTAATCCAATTTATTTTATAGGAATCAATTTTACTTTGAAAATAAATATAAAAACATAACAAACCTTTGAAAATTTTTACTTTAAGAACCCGCATTGTCATCCCATCTTTGGGATTAAATTTAAATTAATTTCTTTCACTTATGTGATTGGAATTTGGAAAAATGGATTAAATATTTATAATCAGAATAATTTATATTGTATTATAATTTCAAATTATTTTTTTAACAAAAATATTAGTGAAAATAATTAAAATTAATTACACCACTTAAGGTCAAATTAAGCCTAACAAGGGACTAAACCTTAAACTTAAGGAACAAAATGACCTATAAAGTTATCCAAAATCCATTTTATAGTAATATTTATATCTTATACTCAATTTTATCTAATTTTTACCCTTATTTTATCTACTTTAAATGATAAAAACATGGGTGGAATTCCCTTTCCCAAAATTTACAAGAGTGCTACTCCTCCACTATAAAAAGGCCTCCACTCCTCCCACTTCCTCACACCTATCAAGCCACTTTTTCTAGAACAATATATTTCCAAATAGATCCTAAAAATACCTTAACACATCCTATAATCCTACATTTGGTAATAAATCCATCCAAGGAATCCCTTTGGTTTAAACAAAAAGGAGTTATCCGATTAAGAGGTAATATATTTCCTCAAGCTCTTTAGTTTTATTTCCTTTCTTCACCCCCTAAAGTCTTATTATTACATGATTATATAAAAAATAACATCATAAATATAATAGTATTTTTTATTTTAAGTATTTTAACTACACTTACACACACTTCTATATAATGGGTAAGTAACTTACCATTTTTGTGCACGACGAACTACCACCTCACAAAACGATGATTGTTCGTTCTTCCTTTACTGACTATCACAGTGGGAATTATTATGGATACTATATTTTTTATGTTATATATAATATTTATTATGTATTTATTATTTTTTAATTATTTTATAACACATACCATTAAAATTTAAATTTTGTGTAAATATAATAACATCGTTTGTGGAAGTGTGGACTACCGCCTCTCCAAAGTGATGTGATCTGCTCACACTATACATAGAATGTATAAAAGCTGGTTTTAATAAACCTATGTAACATATATTAAATTAATATTATTATTTAATTATTATATACATATGTATCATTCACTTTTAATTCTTTTAATATGGAAAAAGAAATGAAAGTTGCATTCATGCATATGTACGACCTACCGTCTCCATGAACAGTGCATTCCATTTATTATCACCAAATATTATGGATTATTATAAATACATATATAATGAATATATATTATACTTAAACCATGTTTTAAATTATTTATATGATGAAACCATTATAGTAACAAAAATTAACAAGTTAAAACATACTCGACAGACTAGGCAATTAACACTCGGAATAGTGAAAATAATGAAAGAATGTTATAAAATGGGTAATAAAATATTATAATAAAATAATATATGATATTATAAACATAAATACGGTTATGTAATAAGTTAGTAACACTCTTAAAACCATTATATAGGAATTTAAAGGATCTTCAACCAAAAGGAAATGTAAGGAAATGAATTTCATCTCAATTTACATTCCATTGGGACTTATCTGTTGTTATGTACCTTGTTTCTTATATATGGTGGATATAATTATCTTTGACATGTTATATCATGAATAAATCTATTTATACGATATTATAGGTTTTATTTAATGTTATTCCTTTATGTATATTATGACTCAAATTTTTTAAAGTGGTATGAGACACTTTGGAATGTTTAGAGATTATTCTCCATTAGAACGTTTTTAATGATTATTTTGAAAAATAATTTCCTTTTGTTATTGTTAAAATTATCTAAAAAATAACTTTATTGTTATGAAACTAATTTCTTATACACGGTTCAAATACTTCCACGTTTTTATATAATATCACGATTCATTCATTCTTCATGATATTTTGAGTTTTAATTTGAATTATTTCATCTAAGGGGATTTGTGTTAAAAGTTACAAGTGGAAAAGAATTTAATAACCCAATTTATTTTATTTGGGTTATATTACTTCTTTATTATCATTAATACTCAAATATTATGTTTTTAATAACTTTTTTATATCTATTTTTTAATTCCACTTGTTTTATGTGGATTTACATTTGACACACGTAATCTATTTATTGATTGATGCTAACATAAACATTATGGTCTTTTAAAGGATATAATTCACAATATAATTTTTTTTAATATTTTTTACACTTGATTTTCCATCAGAGGAAATTATTGGATCATTTTTTAATAAACCTTTAATTTTCTTCTTCTCTGGTTATTTATGAAATTTTTCATGTATTGGTACCATTTTCTCACTCTTTGGTACTCAAAATATTTTAGAAAATATTTTTAAGAAAAACCTACTTCATTATATATTTAGTAGGAGAACCCGTTTTCTTATAAAATCCCTTTTTTCTGAAAGTGTTTTCAAAAAATCGTTTTTAAAATTTCCAAAATTATTTATTAACGAAATTTTCACCTTTTTTATTTTACCCATATTTTCAAAGGAATATTATTATCACTTTCTAAATAAGGAAATTTTCAAACCTTTTTATCATACAAAAGGAATATTCTTTTACCTCATATGAAATTTATGGATTTACCCGCCATCATTTCTTTGAATATTAATTTTCATGTTTAAAAGGTTACTTCTAAAATAAAATGTTTTCAAAAGTAATTTTCATAAAAAGAAAATGATTTTAAAAATGTTTTTCAAAATGAAAAGGATATTTTCCTCAAGAATGTTTTTAAAAGGTCCTTTATTTCTATTCATCAATGACAATAACCCTTTATTTTTACAGAACTTGGGATATGTTGTATTGATAGCATCTTTATTCTTCCTCTGGATGGTTTTTTTATCTATTTGGTTAAGGATAGTATAGAAATTATATTCCTTGAATACTTTGTTAGTCCTCTTGAAATATTCAATTTTCTATGATCATTTGACATTGAATTTCCCCTAGGTATCCATATCATTTTTATTGGATATGATTATTTATTAAACTACATACCATTTTTCATTAGGTGTTAACTTTAAAATTTATTTGATTATTTGGGGAAATATTGAAAATTTTGTATCCTTTATTCAATATGAATATTTGATAAGGCATATTATTTATTAATTAAGTTGATTACTCAATATAAAGAATTATCTGTACATGAGATGATGGGTGGGGCCCAAACATTAAATATCCCCTTGATGCATTGATAGGTCCTCATGAGACAAATTAGTTTCACAAATTAAATATGTTTCTACCTATAGTTTTAAACTATCTAGATGATGGATCTTGATAGTATAGTATTTCATCTTTCTTATACATGACATATAATAATTAATTATTTACTTAATATACATTTTAGTTATCATTGGTATTATCCATGAGGTTTTCATATGATGAAATATATGGATGCATTTCATTCTTAGTTTATTGATTAAATGACATGTGTCTTCAGTTTATTACCTTTACATATTGATTTTTCCTTATCTTGTTATTTAAATTGTATATGTTTCCAGTTATTACCTTGTTGTACTGTTTATGCACTTCCTTATCAGTTTCTTGATTACATGCTACGTGTGTTCATTTATTTACAATTCCATAATTATTATTCTAATTGATTCATTATTACTTCTGTCACGACCTGTCCTTGGGACCCGTGCCGTGACTACCCCAAGCCCGCCTTCCATAGGCCAGGGGCCGGCGACTAGCACCAAGGCGTAAATCCCGACAAAAAGGGGAAGACATTTCCTTTATAAAGTAAACAAACACCATAGAGTAAGCAAGAAGAAGTAAACACTAATTAAACTGAGTACAAAAGTAAGTGTGGAAAAGTAAGTGGGCCAGAATACAAACCCAAAGTGAAAGTAAAGTACAACTGAAAAGAAAGTACAACAACTGAAAAGTAAAGCCGCAACGCTGAGCCATCCACTGGAAATCCCACCTGAAGGGTGGGTACAGATAGCCTCCACCTCAGCTCCTCGGGTCCATCCATCTGCTCCGTATACGTCCCGCCCAGTGGTCCGCCTCCAGGTACCGACATTCTCCACAAGCCCCAACCACGATCAGTGCTGTCTGTCGTCTGCATCCAACACAACGTAGTGCGGGCATAGCCCGTGCATGGGTGAGTATACGCTACTCAGTAGGGACCTCGAGACCCCCTAAGGTCTCCCAGAATCCACAAAGGAAAGATAAAAACACGAAGTAACATCTAACTCTACTTAGGTATATGCCCATACATATACCTAAGTCATCAATTCCAGTTCGGCTCCAACATCCGAGCCCAAGTTCGATCACATCCTCACAGGATAGTACAACCCAATCCACATAGGATAACACAACCCAATAAACATAGGTAATCAAGTCAATCATATCGAAGATAATGATTGAATAGTCAAGACTCAGCTCACACAAGTATACTTCTTCGTAAGGTGATAGAGATGATCAGATGTAGCAATAGATTCATCTAAGCTGGGACCCACGTAGGATACTAGACCAGCTAGGCTCTCGGACCCATGTAGGATACTAGACCAGACACTCTTTCGGACCCACGTAGGATACAAGTACAGAGTCAAATACTACCGGACCCACGTAGGATACAAGAACAGTAGTCACGTACTGCTGGACCCACATAGGATACAAGAACAGTAGTCATCGCCGTCGAACCCACGGAGGATTTCAATACGGTCGTCATCACTGCCGAACCCACGGAGTATCCTAGTACAGTCGTCATCACTACCGAACTCACGGAGGATTTCAGTGCATTCATCGTCACTGCCGAACCCATAGAGGATTTCAGTGCAGTCGTCGTCGCAGCCATCTCTAGGGTTCCCGCACACAACATGCTCATTTCTGGGAGGGTCCGCTCCACGAGCCAAGGGGGTCGATACATCAACTGACATGTAGTCCGGATTTGATGTTTCCCAAAGTTCTGTCTCGTTGATAGGAACTCAACATGACAGATGGCGCGTTAATCGGACGCCTGATCTGAGAGTTATTGGCTTTTTCGTCCCAGGGGCCTGCTTGGTTTTTAAGTCAAAACCAACCCGATCGTACTCCAACTGCATCCAAACCTCTAGTGGATTAATCCAAAAGGTCAGTCTCACTAAGAGGAAACCAACAAACTTGACAGCACGTCAATCAGACGTCCGGATCTCCAGTTATAAGCGTTTCCGCTCCGAGGGCCCGGTTGGTTTCGTGTTCAAACCAACCCGGACCTACCCAAAGTTCTCCAAAACCCTGAGTGTAATATTCCTAAATTACCTTCTCGATCCAAGGATCACATCGCAATTGACGGTGCGTCGATCGGAGGTCCGTAGCCCAAGTTACAGACATTTAAACGAATCTGTCTGGTTTTAGGGGGTTTTGGGCCCGGACCGACCCGACCCAAGACCCCCTGGGTCTCCCCGAACCGGGTCGACCCGACCCGGGTCCTAGTCCGGCCCATCAGGGCGTGGCCTAGCCCGGATGGCGCGGCCTAGCCCAGCCGGCGCGGCCCGGCCCGGCGCGGGTGGCCTAGCTCGGCGAGGGCACCGCGGGCCGCATGAGCGCGGAAGGGGGGAGCCGCCACCCCTTCGGACCGAACGGCGGACCCGTAGGGGGGGGGGGGGGGGGTCCGCCCTGCTGCGTTGACCATGGGTAAAACCCTTGGTTTTCCGGATCTGGCCGGCCGTAACGGCCGGCTAGTGCACCATGCGGGACCGGTTGGTCCCGCCCTCCCAGCGCCGGCGGCAGGCGGTTTCGGCCGCCGCTCCCTGCTCCGCCGCGGCGCGACAGTGTCGCACCCCTCTGCTGCGGCCCGCTCCGGCCGCAGTCCTCCATGGTTTTCCGGTGTGGCGCAACGGTTCTGCGTACTTCCGTCATGGCCCGAATTCGTCTGCGTCCTCTTTCGGCCTCAATGGCGTGGCGCGACGGCGCTGCGCTTCTTCGCCACGTTCCTCCTTGTTTCCGCGCGGCGCCATTGCACTGCACCACCTTCGTTTGAGCCGCAATGAATACAACAACAAAGGGGGAGGAGGGTCGACCGTGTTTGTGCGGTCCGACCCCCTCTCGTTAATTCGATATCAAGTGGCTCAATAATTTGATGTTGGACGGCAAAGAAAAATTCATGAACAAAAACAAACCCCTACCTCAAGGAAGTTGTCGAACGAGGATCATTGCGGGAAAAAGATGTCGCGGAAGACGGCATCGCGGAACGAGGATCCGTAAATGTCATCGGTGTTCTCCCGACGAAGGATGCGACGTGTTTTCGTTCTCCGAATAAGGCGTCTCTCAGTGGCTGCAGAGAGTAGAGGAGACGGTACGACCATCTCCCCTTGCGGTGATGGAGTTCTTCGTCGTAGACTCAGTGTTCTTCACGTTCTTCGACGAGGAGGAAGATGTTCTTCAGAGAAAAAGAGTTCTCTTCCTTGTTCCACACCACGAATCCACCAACAATAAAATAAGACCTTGTATTATTTTATTCACACACACACATGCCAACATTAATTTGAAAATCAAATTGAATTCACGAATTAATTAACGTGCGTTGTCCAATTAAAGAGGCCTTTTATTGGCCTGTAAATTAATGTGGAAGAGTTACGAAAATAATTGCTAGAGGGGAAATAAATGGGGTGTTGGGGAAAATTGAAGGAGGTGGGGGCTCGTGTGGGCCCCACCCCAACTTCCTTGCATCTTCCCTTTCCACAATGCCTAACCATCGGTAAATAAATAAAAATAAACTGTAAAACAATTTTATTTTTATTCCTCACATTTTTAACATCTCCTCCCGAGAAAACGCAACTCCAGGAAAAGTCTTCCTAAGAAATTACCAGCGCTGCGGTTTCATTGGTGCCCTCAGATTTCGATTCTGACCACCGGTTCAAAAGTTAAAAAAACCCGCTCGTTCGTTCACTGAACGTACCTGAGCTAAACTTAGGAAATTGATTCCGGACACACCGGGCCTCAGAATCAGGTGCCGTCAGAAACTGCATACTCATAAAATCCAAAGAAAAAAAAGAAGAAAAGAATTTCCCTTAAAATTTACGGGTCTTTACATTACTCCCACCTTAGGGATTTACACCCCCGTAAAGATACATCACAATCTAGGGAAACAAATGAGGGTACTAAGCACGCATCTGAGCCTCCCGCTCCCAAGTAAAACCAGAAAAGTTATTTTAAATGCCCGTAACCTGGGCTAAGGACCTCCGATCGACACACCGTTAGTTTTTATGAAATCCTTGGATCGATACGGTCGTTTTAGTATATTAAACTTAGGTTTTTGGAGAACGTTTGGTACATATGGGTTGGTTCGAACACGAAACCAACAGGGCCCTCGGAGAGGAAACACTTATAACTTGAGCTCCGGACGTCTGATTGACGTGTCGTTGAATTTGTTGGTTTCATATTAGTGAGACTAACCTTTTGGATTACTCTTCTTGAGGTTTGGATGCAGTTGGAGTACGGTCAGGTTGGTTTTGACTTAAAAACCAACAGGGCCCCTAGAACGAAAAAGCCAATAAGTCTCAGACTGGGCATCTGATTAACGCACCGTCTATAGTGTTGAGTTCCTATTGATGAGACGGAACTTTGGGATACATAAAATCCAGACTACGTGTCAGTTGGTGTATCGACCCCCTTGGCTCGTGGAGCGGACCCTCTCGGAAATGAGCATGCTGTGTGCGGGAACGCTAGAGCTGGCTGCGACGACGACTGCACTGAAATCCTCTGTGGGTTTGCCAGTGACGATGACTGAACTAAAATCTTCCGTGGGTTCGGCAGTGACGACGACTGTACTGGGATCCTCCATGGGTTCGACAGCGACGACAACTGTACTGAAATCCTCCGTGGGTTCGATGACAATGACTACCGTTCTTGTATCCTATGTGGGTCCGGTAGTATGTGACTACTATTCTTGTATCCTACGTGGGTCCAGCACTATTTGACTTTGTAATTATATCCTATGTGGGTCCGACAGAGTGGTTGGTCTAGTATCCTACGTGGGTCCGACAACCTAGATGGTCTAGTATCCTACGTGGGTCCCAGCTTAGATGAATCAGTGGCAACATATGATCATCTCTATCACCTTACGAAGAAGTATACTTGTGTGAGTTGAGTCATGACTATTCAATCATTATCTTCGATATGATTTACTTGCTTTCCTATGTGGATTGGGTTGTGTTATCCTGTGTGGATTGGGTTGTAATATCCTGTGTGGACGTGATCGAACTTGGCCTTGGATGTTGGAGCTAAAATGGAATTGATGACTTAGGTATATATATGGGCATAGAACTAAGTAGAGTTGGTTGTTACTTCGTGATTGTATCTTTCCTTTGTTGATTATCCTTTGTGGATTCTGGGAGACCTTAGGGGGTCTCGGGGTCCCTACTTAGTAGCGTATACTCACCCCTGCACGGGCTATGCCCGCACTACATTGTGTTGGATGCAGACAACGGAAAATGCTGATTGTGGTTGGGGCTTGTGGAGCAAGTCGGTACCTGGAGGCAGACCACTGGGTGGGACGTACACGGAGCGGACGGCTGGACCTGAGGAGCTGAGGTGGAGGCCATCTGTACCCACCCTTCAGGTGGGATTTCTAGTGGACAGCTCGACGTTGCTGCTTTACTTTTCAGTTGCTGTACTTTTTTTTTTCAGTTGCTGTACTTTATTTTTCAGTTGTACTTTACTTTCAGTTTGGGTTTGTATTCTGCCCCACTTACTTTTCCGCACTTACTGTTGTAATCAGTTTACTTAGTGTTTACTTCGTCTTGCTTACTCTGTGGTGTTTGTTTACTTTATAAAGGAAATGCCTTCCCCTTTTTGTCAGGATTTACACCTTGGTGCTAGTCGCCAGCCCCTGGCCTGTGGAAAGCGGGCTTGGGGTATTCACAACACGGGTCCCGAGGACGGGTCAGAATACAAACACTAAGTAAGTGGGCCAGAATACAAACCCAAACTGAAATTAAAGTACAACTGAAAAGAAAGTACAACAACTGAGAAGTAAAGAAGCAATGCCGAGCCGTCCACTGGAAATCCCACCTGAAGGGTGAGTACAGATAGCCTCCACCTCAGCTCCTCGGGTCCAACCGTCCGCTCCATGTACGTCCTGCCCAGTGGTCCGCCTCTAGGTACTGACTTGCTCCACAAGCCCCAACCAAGATCAGCGCTGTCCGTCGTCTGCATCCAACACAATGTAGTGCAGGAATAACCCATGCAAGGGTGAGTATACGCTACTCAGTAGGGACCCCGATACCCTAGAAGTTCTCCCAGAATCCACAAAGGATAATCCACAAAGGAAAGATACAAACATGAAGTAACAACCAACTCTACTTAGGTATATGCCCATACATATATCTAAGTCATCAATTCCAGTTCAGCTACAACATCCGAGCCCAAGTTCGATCACGTCCACACAGGATAGTACAACCCAATCCACAAAGGATAACAAAACCCAATCCACATAGGAAAGCAAGTCAATCATATCGAAGATAATGATTGAATAGTCATGACACAGCTCACACAAGTATACTTCTTCATAAGGTGATAGATATGATCAGATGTAGCCACTAATTCATCTAATCTGGGACCCACGTAGGATACTAGACCAGCTAGGATGTCGGACCCACGTAGGATACTAGACCAACCACTCTATCGGACCCACGTAGGATACAAGTACAGATTCAAATACTGCCAGACCCACGTAGGATACAAGAACAGTAGTCACACACTCTGGACCCACATAGGATACAAGAACAACAGTCATCACCATTGAACCCACGGAGGATTTCAGTATGGTCGTCATCGCTGCCGAAACCACGAAGGATCCCAGTACAGTCATCTTCACTTCCAAACCCAAGGAGTATTTTAGTGTAGTCTTCATCACTGCCGAACCCATGGAGGAAGCCAACAAAGTCAACGACACGTCAATCGGACGTCCCGAGCTCAAGTTATAAGCGTTTCCGCTCCGAGGGCCTGGTTGGTTTCGTGTTCGAACCAACCCGGCAATGCCCAAAGTTCTCTGAAACCCTGAGTGTAATATACCAGAATTACTATCTCGATCCAAGGATCTCATCGCAACTAACAATGAGTCGATCGAAGGTTCGTAGCCCAAGTTACGTGCATTTAAATGAACATGTCCGGTTTTAGGGGGTTTTGGGCCCGGACCGACCTGGCCCAAGACCCCCTGGGTCGGCCCGAACCGAGTCGACCCGACACGGGTCTGGGTCCGGCCCATCTGGGCGCGGCCCGGCCCGGCCGGGCGGCCCAGTGAGGGCGCCGCACACCGCATGAGTGCGGAAGGGGGGAGCCGCCACCCCTTCGGACCAAACGACAGACCCGCGGGGGGGTCCGCCCTGCCACGTTGACCGGGGGTCAAACCCCCGGTTTTCCAGATCTAGCCGGCCATAACGGCCGGCCAGTGCACCACGTGGGACCAGTTGGTCCCGCCCTCCCAGCGCCGGTGGCCGGCGGTTCCGGCCACTGCTCCCTACTCCGCCGCGGCTAAAGGGCGCGACCTTGGTCCGACCGGCACGTCGCGACGGCACCGCGCCCCTCCGCCGTGGCCCGCTCCTGCCGCGGCCCTCCATGGTTTTATGGCGCGGTGCGACGGCGCCGTTCCCTTCTGCCGTGGCCCCACTCCGGCCGCAGCCTCTTTCAGCCTCAATGTCACGGCGTGACGGCGCCACGCTTATTCGTCGTGTTCCTCCTTGTTTCCGCGTGGTGTCGTTGAACCGCGCCTCCTTCGTTCGAGCCGTAATGGATACAAAAACAAAGGGGGAGGAGGGTCGGCTGTTTTTGTGTGGTCCGGCCCCCTCCCGTTAATTTGATATCAAGTGGCTCAAGAATTTGACGTTGGACGGCAAATAAAAATTCATGAACAAAAACAAACCCCTACCTTGAAGAAGTTGTCGAACGATGATCGTCATGGGAAAAAGATGTCGCGGAAGATGGTGTCGCGAAACGAGGCTCTGTAAGTGTCGTCGGTGTTCGACCGATGAAGGATGCGGCACATTTTCATTCTACAAAGAAGGCGTCTCTCAGCGGCTGCGGATAGGAGAGGAGACGGTATGACGATCTCCCCTTGCGGTGACAGAGTTCTTCGTCGTAGACTCAGCATGCTTCACGTTCTTCGACGAGAGGAAGATGTTATTCAGAGCGCAAGAGTTCGCTTCCTTGTTCCACACAACGAATCCTCCAAAAATAAAATAAGATCTTGTCTTATTTTATTCACACACACACATGCCAACATTAATTTGAAAATCAAATTGAATTCATGAATTAATTAACGTGCGTTGTCCAATTAAAGAGGCCTTTTATTGGCCTGTAAATTAATGTGTAAGAGTTACAAAAATAATTGCTAGAGGGGAAATAAATGGGGTGTTGGGGAAAATTGAAGGAGGTGGGGGATCATGTGGGCCCCACCCCAACTTCCTTGCAACTTCCCTTTCCACAACGCCTAACCATCGGTAAAGAAATAAAAATAAATTGTAAAACAATTTTATTTTTATTCCTCACATTTTTAACATCTCCTCTCGAGCAAACGCAACTCCAGGAAATGTCTTCCTAAGTAATTATCAGCGCTGCGGTTTCATCAGTGCCCTCGGATTTCGATTCCGAGCACCTGTTCAAAAGTTAGAAAAACCCACTCATTCGTTCACTGAATGTACCCAAGCTAAACTTCGGAAATTGATTTCGGGCACACTGGGCCTCAGAATCAGGTGCCGTCAGAAACTACGTACTCGTAAAATCTCAAAGAAAATTAAGAAAAAAAAATTTCCCTTGAAATTTATGGGTATTTACAACTTCCGCTATACATTACTCTTACTGATCATTTGAGCTCACCCTTATTTTGTTTCCTTTCCCTAAAAATCCAATAATCATACTATGAAATATATTATATGATATACTAGATAGAATAAAGTTATTACCCATGAAATAAAAAAATTATGTTGTAATTATTGTATTCATTTTTAATTCAAGACTCATGTATGTATTTCTTTTACCAAAACTACTGAACTCTTTGGTCCTTAAGGATTTGATTAATTGTAATCATTCCAATGTAACAGATAGACGACACTAGCTTTGGGATTTTTGGGGTTGGGTTACTATAAGAATAGATCGAGTAGTGGATGGTTCCATGTGGGAAATAAGATTTATAACATTATTTCCTCTTTTATTTTGAAAATCTTCTTTAGGATTTTGGTCTTTCTAAAAATATGTATCTTTAAGTTCATAATCCCTTTAAATCATATTCACAATCATGTTCCATTATTCTCCCTTGAATTAATTTATTCCAGGAACAATAGATATAGAAATATTTTAATGGTAAAAGACCTGAGGATACATTCCATAAATCTCTAGATTTTGAAAAGTGAAGGACCCCTACATATCCTTTATTATGTTTCAATGATGCTTACATATCCTCTATTAATTTTACATGTCATGAAAATATCGGCCTAAATCTTCCCCATAGAAAAGGAATTTACCTTTACATATATCAGGGAAATATGGAATATAAACTAAATTAAAAAAGGTAAGGAATTTTACATATCAATGCATCAACCAGATGAAATCCTCCCTAATGGTAAAGAAAATAACCTCATGTATCAAAGTGGATATCAGGGCTAGATTTATGTATCAGACTAGGTAATCTTACATATCACAATGGTGATTGGTTATTTAATTATATAGGTAAATTAATTTAATATTCCATATTATAGGGGATCTTTGAAAGTCCCTTACATATCCAATACTCCATCCCTGCGACAAAGTCAATTACCCTTTCATATCACTTGGGTCATGGTAACTGTTGGAGTTGGTGTTCTAGGGACAATTGTTTTTACTTTGATTATATGTATATTCAATGTATTGATTATTAATAAAACTTATTATTACATATTTGTCATTTCTATGCATGAATCTAATATAATAATGTCTAAGAGTATACGTCACATTGATAAGGTCATCGAAGTTCCCCTCTATGATGAGAACCTTGATGTGCTATGATGATATTCGTAAATAATATTCTGTGGTTGGATAATGTACTATGATGGGAAAAATAATACATATAATGTAAGGTGTGAGTACTCATAAGCATATGATAATTCTTCTCATGAAGTTTTCACTTGGTATTCTCTAAGATGAGAACAGACCCGATAGTTGGAATTCCACATGTTTTGATTTCATCAAATATTTCTACCTACGAGCATGTGTAATGGTCCTCAGACATTAAGATTATTATTAATGCATATCACAAATCGCATACTTAGATGTATTTTTTAAACCATAATGATTACAGTTCATGGATAATTTGAATATTTTGGGTGCGTCATTAGTGACATGTCCTTAATGGATAAGTCAAGGAAGGATTTTTCGCTTTCATCTTTATGGAAGCTAATATCTTGGCCCTTTGATTGAATAGAAACATTGCATTAAATTTTCATGTCCATGGTGTAATAATGTGTTTATTTCAAATAGTCAAAGAAATATGTATCAAACTTATAGATTAATGATAATGTCTTGAAACCTTTTTGACGAGATATTGTGAAAAAGGTATTACATTACAGAGTGAGTGTTAATATGTGGTTATCAACATTACAAAATTAAATTGTTTCTCTTGGGTGACTTGACTAGTTACTACATAGTAATCTTGGACTTTAGGAAAGCCTACCTAATGCCAATGAGAAAGAATCATAGAGGGTCACACACTATATATTTTCTTTGATCTTAATTAAATTCTATTTGAATTTAATTGATGATATAAATATTATTATCAATACTGAGGAATATTTTTATTCAAGTTATATTTATCACATAAATTAAATAAATATTTATTCACCGAAATGTGAATAAAAATTAATTTTTTTATTTTATAAAATATTTAATAAATATTTATTTGTTGGTATGTGAATAAAATATTTATTTATGAATAAAATATTTATTCAGGCATTCAATAAATAATGAGAGGTTTGAATGGACAAAGACTGCATTTAGTGTTAAATAATTATTTACAAGGCAGTAAATATTATTTATCATTTGCGCAAGATGACAGACACTATAAAATAGTAATAATTATAATTATGCAGAATGTGGTTTATTAAAGGTTGTGATATTATTTAGTGGTCGACACACAATTAAATAATTATTTTAACCTAAAACCTAGCTCTATAAATAGAAATTTATGTTTATTGTATAGGGTGTGCATTCAAAATAGAGAGAATTGTTATGCACAATGAATTCTATTTCAACTCCTCAATCTCTCTCTCTCTCAAGAATGAAAACTCAAGAGATATTTCTTTAAGACCAAATAATGATCAATCAAGAATGAATAATTCAATACATTTGATTCACTATTCTAGTACCCATAGATCGAGTGGAATTTCTCAAAGAACATTGGAGAATGCGTGGATCACTGCTAGAGAGATTCTACCCATGTATCCTCATAAGTGTAATGAAGGAAATCTAAAAGGGTCTTTTAAGATGATTGAAATCAACTACGAAGAAAGTAACCTAATCCAAAGTAATTGTATTTTCCAATATAAATATATTAATTAGAAAATTAACGTGAAATATCATTTTTTGGGGTTTTGGGAAATTGAAATTAAAATAAATTTTATTTATCTTATCACCCACTACATGCTTCTGCTCTGCCCAGAACCTCCGAGTTTTATTAGAACGATCACATTTAAATTTATAATTATTTATTTGATTATTGATCTATGTATAATTGTGGATAAATTTTCATTTGATGTTATTCATTATTTAATCCTATTTGAATTAACATAATTTTACATATTAATCATGTTAGTTAAGTGTTTCATTTTCATAAAGGTTTAAGAATAAATGAAGAATTATTGCAAATGCCATCAGGAATTTCCAGATTTTTGGCCAGTAAGATAGGGCCACAATGTGTGTACTCGAAAGCACACACAATGTACCCTAGTGCATACATCTGGATACACCGAGGGATACACTATGTTACATGCATTGAATTATATATTATGTACACCACATACTAACTAGACAACCTAGTACACGGTTTTTGGATTACAGGGCATGTATCGGAGTACATGCTATGTAGTCTACACGAGTTGGTGACATAAATCATGAAATACTTATGGTCATAATACATGGTAAAAACCTCATGAGACTAAAAACCTAGAGAATTTATGATATACATGATGTGTATGTGTTGTACATGGTGTGTATTTCATCAATTATCATGACCTAAACACACACCAAATACCCATGCGTACATCTCAAACACACATAAAGCAGAATACATGGCATGTAGCTAGTCTGTACATACAATGTAGTCTAGCCAGGGTAAATTCCATAGACCCAGGAGTATACCATGGATACACAGAAACTGATATACACAGTGTGTAGCTGACATGTACATTCCATGTAGTATCCCATTAAAGGGAAGAATCAAAATTACATTAAATTGAAAAATTACTGCATTAATAATGTTATTTTATTAATTGGAACACTATTGTGTGTTTGAAAATTTAAAAATAGTTTTAAAGAATTTTAAATTCTCAATTAATTTATTATAATTAATATATCCTTATTGGTTCTACCATTTATTTCCCATGAATTCCATTAATAATGGGTATCTCCAATTAAGTTCAGATGATAATTAAGATGATAGAGAATTAATTGATTAATTAATTAATTAATTAATGAAAGTGTGATCATATTAATAATAAATAATAAATAAATAAATTAATGTTAGTTAGTTACTTTAGCATATTCATTACATGTAGGACCTATCGTGAGCTTGACCAAGACCTATGCATGTGTTGGAATTTATTTAATTTAATTTATATATGAGTTTTTAATTATTTAATATTAAATTAAATGATGGCCTATGAGTCATCCCTCCCTCCATTATTATGTAGGACCTGTGTGTCCAATGATATTTATGTTATCCCATTTAACTAATTTTTTGGTTACCCTCATCTTCATGTGAGTAATAAATACTTGTAATTAATGGATCATCCCAAGGCACATGGAGGTAGTTCAAGATGGAACCATGATAATGCCAGCTCGGTGATACACATATGTATAGGTGGAATGCTGTAACACATGCCAAGAATAGAAAATGGAGTTATCCCCCTAGGTCATATGTTGATATAATTTCTAGTCATTAAATCAACTGTTATATAATGTCATGATTATATTATTTACATTATTTATTTATTTCTATCAATGCATTATTTATTTTATATATGCAAGACTACAGTCATATAAATAAATAAATTAATATGAAAGTATGGGAATTAAATAAATAAATTATAAATAAATGTCTTATCCATCATGTTTAATTAATTAAGTAACACCTAATTAATATTAATAAGACACGCAAAAGATAAAATAAGATAATATTTATGCATAAATTATTTAAATTCCCACAACCTACTATTAATTCCGACTAATCCTTCCATTACTTGATTAAGAATGAAACATTAGAACCAAGTGTAGTAAATAGACAATGTATCAACACTTACTTTTATCAGTGATTACTCATGAGATTTTTAGGTTGAATTAACTGAAATTTTATTGATTTTAACAACCAAAATTTATTCAATAAAAATTTGAAGGCAAGTGTCGAGGAAATCAAGTTAGGATTTATGGATAGGGGAATCCACTCAATGGATCAAGGAGTAAAAGGCCCGTAACTGGCAAGACCGCTTACCTAATTAATTTCTTATGATTTTCATGGAAAAATTATGGATCATTAAGAAATGTAATGAGGATCCTTACCAGTAGTATTTTATTGAAACTATACATTCCAAGTTTAATTGTGAGGGATATTGGGACTTGATAAAAATAGTGTAATATTTAATACAAATCAATTAATTATTTCTCACATAATTTTTAATCATGAAATTCACTAATAATATACTATTTTAGTTATAAAATAAAAATTTAAATCTCTTCATCCACATTATACCTATGATAAATATCAAAGAAATACAACCTTTTAATTGATAGTAACTTCCAAGAGTGGTTTAAACACCTTCAGGTTTTGTTATTCCATGAATGGAAATCTTATGTGCTAGAATCCTCAATGACTGATCCGACTACTAAGAAGGAAAGTGATGAAGAGTTCCTCATCTATGAAAAAAATTTGAGTGAGGAGATTGATGTTAAATTATTAATGATTTCATCTATGTCTAGTGAACTCATGAAGTTCTATGAAAACATGGATGTGTGTAGCATGCTTGAGAAACTCTATGGTATTTACCAAGATTGGGTTAAAAAGGAATACTTTCAGATTTCCAAGGTGATATTTCAGAGAAATCTTAGAGAGGGAACACTAGATGGACCTTATGTAGTCATGCTAATTTTATACATTCATCACCTACAAGTTATAAGGTCTAAAATCATCGAAGAACTAAAACCTAATCTCATTCTAGAATCACTTTGTTAGAGATTATCCATCTTTGTTATAAGGACTCGACCTTATTACATTACATAATCTTGAATTTAGTCAATAAATAACTTCCTTTCAAATTGAGGATATTTTCATGCTTACAGATTTAGATAATTGGGACATAATACATTCATAACATTACACATTATTACAGAGTGGATACCATAAAATTAGTACTCATTCCTCTCAAAATATTTTTTTTTTCAAATATAGCATGATTTTCTTTGAAAAATCTTCAATAATTTAACTTGGATTCTGATTTTTCTTACACATACCTATAACCTATGAAAATCATTTAAAAACTTGGGATGGACACAAAATCTCAGTGAGGTATATGAAAAGAAGGAAAGAACAAATTATTCCATGAATACTTGCAACATATGAAATCATTTTCAAACTATATACTTGTCACCCATATATTATTAATTTATGAAACATGAGATTTAAAAAAGATTCCCACAAAATACAATAACATAAATATAACCATAAAGGTATCTTAGGGCATTACTTACATAATACTATAACTCTCACGTCTACCTTACAATTTGTGTAACCATCGTAGTTACACATGAAGAAACCATACAACTGACCTAAAAATTACACATAACCAACGCATTAGAGGGAGATATAGTTCCCAAAATTTATCATAAACAATTCCCAAGAACCATAATATAATCATACAGCATTAATAATTTCATAAAAACATTGGTTTTGAATTTTGTAAAATAGAATTTTAAAAGTTGATTTTAAAAGGAAAGACAATTATAAATTTCATATAATTGAAGTTAGACTTAATAGAGTGGATTAAATATGTATACACACTATAAATAAACATAATTAGAAATATTATATACAAAACCCATCACACAAAAAATTTTAATACCACATAAATAATGAAGTAGAATGTTAACTCGAAGAATGGAAATCAGGTTAAGAATTCCCTTACCTTGGGTTTTTCTTACTTCAAATGTGTTTAAAAATATTTTATAATAGTTAAAAAAGTGTTATTATTATCTTGAATAACAAAAATTATCTTTATAATACCTTATATGATCATTTCATTACATCATTTCAGCCCTTTAATTATTAGTATTTTGTTCCTTGCACTTTTTTGGGTGCATTCTTTACATGTTTTCCATGATCAGTTCATGCTGGATGTTATTTTCGATTGGGAGTATAAATACAGAATTAGAATAGAGTAGTTTTTAAATATTTCTAGAACCATAAATTATACCATTTATCATTTTGTGTTCTATTATGAGGACGATTCATAAGTTAAAACATTAATGATGTTTGTTTAGATCATTTTAGTGGTTCTTTGATATTAATGACCTCATTTTGTTTTATAAATTAAAATCATGTGTAAAAAAGAATTATAGAACCATGGATGAGAAATTATACATATATTATAACTTGGTTGAACCATAAAATTGGTTTCTTAACCATAATTGAAGGAATTGAAGAAAATTGAAATCACATCGTCCATGATGTCAGTAATTCGACACATCGCAGAAAATGTTTTTATTCTTTGAATAAGTGGGAGAAGAGTGGAATAATGATGATGAATTTTCCATGAAAATGAAAACATATAGAATATAAAAGATTTTTTGAGCTTTCATGCCTCTTGTATTAGAGGAGGGGAATAGTCTATAATAAAATAAAAGGAAAGGAAAGGAAAACACATGAAAAAGGAAGAGGATTTTTTTTCTTTTGACATCTTCTCCTTGAGATCCTCCTTAAGGCCTTTGATTTTGGACTTTGGGTGAGACCATTAGGTCTTATACGTGGGGAAGGATATTAGGGAGGGAATTTTTTAGAAATTAGAAAATTTTCAAGGCTTGAGAGGTGTGGGAGGAAGAGGGGGAAATGAGCATTATTTAGAGTGGAGGAGGGGAGAGATTTCACATTATTTTAATATTTATTTTATTATTTTTTTAAGACAAGCAATAGTGAGTCTTCCATGACTAAAAATAGTAATAATGGCATGTGGGTTTAAGATAATGGGCCTACATCATCACCACATCATCGATGACACCTCCATGATGTAGAAATTCATTTATTTCTCAAATATAAAAAATTCACTATTCACTAAAAAATCAAGTATTTCATAAAATTACAAAAAATTCACCCCAAACATTTTTCGATCTAGAGAATCCAAAAAATTAACACCATTTTATCAAAATAATTTTATAAATATGATAAAATTATTTTTTAAATAAAATAATACTTTATTTGAAAAAATACAATTTTAAAGCATTTATTATTTATTCAAAGATATGGGTGTACCATACTTTCAATTAAATCTTATATATACACTATCATAGGTGAGTTTACTATTCATAAGGTTATGTTACTATTTATAAGGGTAACATTACTATTCATAAGGGTACATTACTATTCATTAGGGTCAAGTTACTACTTAGAAGGGTACATTACTATTCATTAGGGTCAAATTACTACCCATAAGGGCACATTACTATTCATAAGGGTACATTACTTTTGTTAAGGGTATTTTACTATTCATAAGGGAATGTTACTATTTTAAAAAAATTAATTTGGTCTTATAAGACTCTAAATAACTTACTGACCACAATTTTAGATGACAATTTTTTGAAATTCAAAACATAGGAGTAGTAAAATTATGTTTAAAGGCTAGTTAAAATATCAAATTAAAACAATGTTTCATGCATTTCATTTATTTTTTTAAAACCTTTGGGTGTTACATTATCCCCACCTTCTAAAAATTGAATCCTCTTAATTTTATTTACTCATTAAACAAGTGAGGGTACCTTTCCCTCATAGCATTTTCAGATTCCCATGTTGCTTCTTTAACCACGTGGTTTATCCAAAAAACCATTACCTGGTGTATTACCTTATTCTGTAATACCTGTTCCTTTCGATCAATAATCTGAACTGGTTTATCTTTATAAGAAAGGTTATTTTCTAGCTGAACTGCTTCTGGACTCAAGATATGAGTTAAATCTGGCACATACTTTCTCAACATCGAAACCTGAAAAACATTGTGTACCTATGACAAACTCGGTGGAAAAGATACTCGGTATGCAAATGGTCTAACTTTCTATAAGATTTCAAAAGGAATGATGAATTGTGGACATAACTTTCCATTATTACCAAAACACATCACACTTTTCCAAGGAGAGATTTTAAGGAAAACATGGTCACCTACCTTGAAATAGAAGTCTTTACTTCTGCTATCTGTATAACATTTTTTCATGCTCTGAGATATCTACATGTGCTTCTAGATCATATTCACTTTCTCAGCCACTTCCTCTACTAATTTTGGCCCCATCAACTTTATTTCACTGAATTCATCACAAAACTCTAGAGTACGACACCGCTTCCCATACAGTACCTCAAAAGGTTCCATATGAATACTGGAATGAAAAATGTTATTATAAAAAAAAACTCAACTAAAGAAAGTTGATTATTCCAAATTCCATGGTAGTCCATTGAACAATTTCGAAGCATATCCTCCAAAGTATGAATCATTCATTCTAACTAGCCATCTGATTGAGGATGAAAAGTTGCACTAAAATTTAATTCTGTTCCCAACGACTTCTGAAGTCCCTTCCAAGAGTTATAAGTGAACCTGGGATCCCAGTCAGATATAATGGAAAAAGTAACTCCATGTAACCTGAAAATATCTTTGAGTTACAATCGAGAAAGCTGATCGAAAATCATTATATCTCGAATAGAAAGAAAAAGTGTAGATTTTTTCAGTTGATCAAAAATAATCCAAATCACATTATTACCTACAGATGTATTAGGTAGTCCTGACACAAAGTTAATGGATACATTCTACCATTTCCACTCTGGAACTGGAAAAGGCTGAAGAATCCCCTTCGGTAACTACCACTCTGCTTTAACCTGTTGACAAGTCAAATATTTCATAGTAAATTATGCAATATTCCTTTTCAATGTATCCCACAAGCAATATTACCAAAGGTATTTGTACATATTAGTACTTCTAG
This sequence comes from Viscum album, assembly GCA_963277665.1. Taxonomy (NCBI): domain Eukaryota; kingdom Viridiplantae; phylum Streptophyta; class Magnoliopsida; order Santalales; family Viscaceae; genus Viscum; species Viscum album. The sequence continues at coordinate 1,763,291,257 of OY728135.1, forward strand.
GATGAACCACAAATGGAGAACTATGAGCTTCACACAACAAATATTTCTTCAACTGGGAATCAAAAGCCTCACACAACATTTTTCTAAATCTTAAAACACAATCTTTATCAATGTTAGATTCTGGAATCTTACCCACTTTAACCAATTCTACCTTTTTTTTAGCTCAAGGTCATCCTTCCATGCTCTCTTGATTCTATATAATTAACGATGACTGTAATGAAACTTGAAAAAAACAGATGTATTTTACGCACCAATAACTTTTAAGCCAAAATTCATCAAATCATTAATCAAGGGATCATGTTCCAAATGTAACATGGTTAATGATGCATGATGTTTTTGACTCAAGGCATCCACCCCTTTGTTTTCTTTTCCTGGATAGTAATTGATTATGTAATAATAATCCATTATTAGTTCAATACATCTTCCCAAACTCATGTTTAATTATTTCTGAGTGGATATATACTTCATACTTTTATGGTCAATATATATTTGTCATTTGGCTCTGTATAAATGATGCCTCTAAATTTTCAAAGAAAAAACCATAGCTGCTAATTCCAAATCACGTGTAAGATAATTTAACTCATGAGTTTTATGTTTTCTTGAAGCATAAACAATTACCTTATCACTATTCATCAAAACACAACCAAGTCCCTTCAACGAAGCATAATTATAAATGACAAACTCACCATTTAGGAAAGGCAAGACCAAAACTGGATCATTCACCAATCTCTTCTTCAGTTCCTAAAAACAAACATCACATTCTTCTATCAAAATAAATTTAACCCCTTTCTGTGTTAACTTAGTTATCGGGCTAGATAACCATGAAAAGTTATTAACAAACCATTAGTAATAACCTGATAATCCAAGAAAACTACAAATCTATGTAATATTTGTAGGTATTGTCCATTCATAAACCATTTTTTTAGAAAGATCAACTATTATTCCATCCTTATTTACAATGTGTTAAAGAAAAGAAATCTGTTGTAACCAAAAATCACACTTGCTAAATTTTCCATATAGTTTCTTTTCCTTTATGGTTTGTAAAACAACCCTTATATGTTTTTCATTCTCTTATTTACTATTAAAAAATACCATAATTTCATCAATAAAAACAACCAAAACTTATCTAAGAACTCATGAAATATTCTATTTATAAGATTCATGAATACAACAGGTACATTAGTTATACCAAACGTCATAACAACAAATTCATAACACCCATATCTAGTATGAAAGGTTGTTTTTTAGATGTCATCCTCCTTCACCTTCAGCTAATGGTATCCGGATCTCAAGTCAATCTTGGAAAAGTACTGAGCTCCCTGGAGCTGATAAAAAAATTCGTCAATATGAGGCAAAGGATACTTGTTTTTGAATTTTTATGTTATTTAAATCTCTATAATCAATGTATAGTCTCATGGAACCATCTTTATTTTTTAATGAACAAAACAAGAGCACCCTATGGTGATGTACTAGGATGAATGAAGCCTTTATCAAGAAAATCCTATAATTGATTCATCAATTCAAGATGTTCTATTTGAGCCATATGATATGGGGGATTTTAATTTAGTTTAGCAATAGAAACTAAGTAAATTGTGAATTTGATTTCCCGATCAGGTATTCCACCGGGTAAATCATTATAAAAAACATTAAGATTTTCATTTACCACTAGAACATCATTAATCTGAACAGTTCCCTTTTTTTCAAAAATATGGGGAAGATAACTTTCATTTATATATTTCAATAGTTTCTATGATTCCTAATATATTATCAATTGTATGGGTTCGTTCTTGTATAAAAAATGAAACTCCTTTTGAAAAACAACTTCTTTAGCTCTACAATAAATCTTATCATGATAAATAGAAAGCCAATACATTCTTAGAATAACATCATACTCGACTAAGGCTAAAACAAAAAGGTTTGCAGGTAAAGTATTTCCACAGACCATAATAGAAATATTTTTATAATTCTTCCTTGCTATAATATTTCCCATGGTGTTTTAACAACAAGTTCCAGTCTCATTTTTTGAGGTGATATTTCCAATTTACCAAAAAATTTCTCAGAAAAGAAGGAATGTGTAGAACCCGTATCGAAAAAAACTTTAAAAAAATATGAGTAAAAAAGTACCTAATAAAACTTCATTGGATGGATCAACATCTACTGATGTAGTCATAAAGGATATCACTACACATTTCTGTTTATACTCTGGATTCTTTGCATCATTAAGATCTCTCTTTGGGTAGGCATTTTCATAATGACCTATCTCACCACATTTAAAACACTTAACAGTTTTCTTATCAGGATTAGTTTTAGGATCATTTTCATTACAATCTCAGGACATATGTCTAAACTTACCACATTGAAAACACATCCCAGTTTCAGTAAGGCATTCCCCAGGGTGCTTCCTGCCACACTTTTCAAAAACTGGAAACTGTATTTTCTTACCATCAGATTTATTTGGTTAATTATTACCCATCACTTGCCATCTGGACCTCTTATTCTCTTTTTTCCAAAAATGAATGTGGTCATTAGAAAACTCCATCTCTACCCTCTCATCACATCAGAAAAGTTTCTCATAACTTTTGAATTCATGGGAGGAAAACTCCCTTCGATACCTTGGCTATAATCCTGAGTAAAAGTGGTTGATTTTTATATCAATATCCAGAATAATATTTGAATCATACCTCACCAGTTGGGTGAATTTCTCTTCACACCCAGCCACTAAATCTTCCTCCTTTTGCTTCAATTTAAGGAATTGATTCTCCATCCTAAGTCTCACCACCTTAGGAAAATATTTTTCAAGGAAAAGTCTTTTAAATTCATCCCACTCTAAGGCATCAATATCCTCTCTATCCTCGATATTCCTTACCATTGACCACCACTGATCAGCTTCACCTTCAAAATTATAAATGGAAAGAAATAACTTTTGATTATCTGAACAACCCATTATATAAAATATATTTTCAAGGGCTTTAATCCATCCTTCAGCCACTACTGGGCCAAAAGATCCACTGAAAGCAGGAGGGTGTTGTCTCATAAAATGTTCCACTATTGTCATGTTCCATTGTGGAACCTATGGTTTTTATTTTTCATGGATTCCACCAATATTTATTTCCTATTTTATCTGAGTCATTACTGTCACAAACTAATCAGTTCCAATCCCTACCATTTCGGGCAGCAGATTCAGAAGGATGTTGTTTTGTCGGTGCCTATCTTCTTCATCTTCCCTATTTCTTCTATGGACAACCATTATGAACAAACATATCTTAGTCAAAGCAACATGGTAATCATTAAATTTTATATCATTTAAAATTGAACATTGAGTAAAAACATTTATGGTAATATATTAACATCATCCTAACCCTTAAAGTTATCTAAATCATCCTCTGATACCAATTATGAAGACCCAACTTATTACATTACATTATCTTGAATTTAGTCAATAAATCACTTCCTTTAATATTGAGGATATTTTAAAGTGTAGATATTTAGAGAATTGTGACATAATACATTCATAACATTACACATTATTAAAGAGTGGATACCATAAAAAATAGTACTCATTTCTCTCAAAATATAAAGCTTTTCAAATATAACATGATTTTGTTTGATAAATATTCAATCATTTAACATGGATTGTTCTTTATCCTACACATCCTTATAACCTGTGAAATTCATTTAAAAATTTGGGATGTGAACAAAATCTTAGTAAGGGATATGAAAAGAAGGAAAGAACATATTAGTTTATGAATACTTATAACGTATGAAATCATTTTCAAAAGGCATGCTTGTCACCCATATATACTTAATTTATGAAACATGATATTTATTAAAGATTCACACAAAATAAAATAACATAAATATAACCCTAAAGGTATATTTGGGAATTACTTACATAATACTATAACCCTCACGACTACCTTACAATTTGTGTAACCATCCCAGTTATACATGGAGTAACCATATGACCAACCTTCAAGTTACACATATCCAATGAGTTGGAGGGATATATAGGTAACAACCTTCATCATAAAAAATTCACATGAACTATAACATAATCATACAACATTAATAATTTCATAAAAACATTTCTTTTGAATTTTGAAAAATAGAATTTTAAAAGAGGATTTTAAAAAGAAAGTTCATTATAAATATCATATAATAGAAGTTATACATAGTAGAGTGGCTGGAATATGTATAAATACTGTAAATAAATACAATTAAACATATTATATACAAAACCTATCACACAAAAAATTTTAATATCACATAAATAATTAAGTAGAATGTTAACACAAAGAATGGAAATTGGGTTAAGAATTCCCTTACCTCGGGTTTGTCTTACTTAAAACTTGTTTAAACCTCCTGTATAATAGTTAAAAAAGTGTTATTATTATCTTAAAGACAAATATTAATCTTTATAATACCTTATATGATCATTTAAATAAATAATTTATCCTTTTAGTTATTAGTATTTTGTTCCTTGCATTGTTTTGGGTGCGTTCTTTACATGTTTCCCATGATCGGTTCATGATGGACGTTCTTGTCGATTAGAAGTGAAAATCAAGAATTGGAATGGATTGGTTTTTACATATTTATAGAACCATTAATTATACCATTTATCATTTTGATTTTTTTATGAGGATGATTCATAAGTTAAAACATTAATGATTTTCTTTTAGATCATTTTAGTGGTTCTTTGATAATAACGAGCTCATTTTGTTTTATAAATTAAAACCATGTGTAAAAAAGTATTCAAAAACCTTGGATGAGAGATAATACATATATTATAATCTGGTTAAAACATAAAATTGGTTTAATGACCAGACTTGAAGGAATTAAATCAAATTTAAATCACATCATCCAGGATGTCGATAATTCGACACATCACAGACAATGTTTTTATTCCTTGAAGAAGTGGGAGAGGAGAGTAAGAATGATGATGAATTTTCCATGAACATGAAAAAATCTAGAATATACAAGATTTCTAGAGCTTTAATTCCTATTGGATAATAGGAGGGAAAGATAATATAATAAAATAAAAAAAGGAAAGGTAAACACATGAAAAAGGACGAGGATTTCTTACCTCTTGATCTATTCTCCTTGGGAACCTCCTTAAGGCCTTTGATTTTGGCCTTTGGGTGAGACTATAAGGTCTTTGACGTGGGGAAGGATATTAGGGAGAGAATTTATTAGAAATTAGACAATGATCAAGGCTTGAGAGGTGTGGGAAGAAGAGGAGGATATGGGTGGTATTTATAGTGGAGGAGGGGAGAGATTTCACATTATTTTAATTATTATTTTATTATTTTGCATCAAGATAAGAAATAGTGAGTCTTACATGAAAAAAAATAGTAATAATGGAATGTGTGTTCTAGATAATGGGCTAAATCATAACCACACAATCGATGACACCTCCATGATGCGGAAATTCATTTATTTGTCAAATACCAAAAATTTACTATTCACAAAAAAAATCAAGTATTTCAGAAAATTACAAAAAAATTATCCCCAACCATTTTTCAATGTGTAGAATCCAAAAATGAACTAAATTTTATAAAAATAGTTTTATAAATATGAGAAAATTTATTTTTAAATAAAATAATACTTTATTCTTAAAATTACAATTTTAAAGCATTCATTTACTTATTCAAAGATATGGGTGTACCATACTTTCAATTAAAGATTATATATACACTATCATAGGTGAGGTTACGATATATAAGGGTACGTTAATATTCATAAGGGTAACATTACTATTCGTAAGGGTTCATTAATATTCATTAGGGTCAAGTTACTACTCAGAAGGGTACATTACTATTCATAAGGGTACATTACTATTATTAAGGGTATGCTAATATTCATAAGAGTATGTTACTATTCATAAGGGTATGTTAATATTTAAAAAAATTAAGGTGGTCTTATAATAATCTAAATAACTTACTGATCATAATTATAGATAACTATTTTTCAAAATTCAAAACATAGGAGCAGAAAGATTATGTTTAAAGGCTAGTTATAAATATCTACTTAAAACAAAGTTTCATGCATTTCATTTATTTTTTTAAAACCTTGGGGTGTTACATTATCCCCTTATAAAAATTGTTTCCTTGAAATTTTATTTACTCATTAATCAAGTGAGGGTACCTTTCCCTCATAGCATTTTCTGATTCCCATGTTGCTACTTCAACCATGTGGTTTCTCCACAAAACCTTTACCCGGTGGATTTACTTATTCCAAAATACCTGTTCCCTTTGATCAAGAATTTGAAATGGTTTCAATTTATAAGAAATATTATCTTCCAACTGAACTGATTTTGTACTCAAGACATGAGTTGAATCTGACACATACTTTCTCAACATCAAAACCTAAAAAACATTGTGTACCTTAGACAAACTCAGAGGCAAAACCACTTAGTATGAAACTGGTCCAACTTTCTCTTGGATTTACAAAGGAACGATGAATTACAAACTTTTCGTTCCTTTCTTACCGAAATGCATCACAATTTTACAGGGATAGATTTTAAGGAAAACATGGTTAGCTACCTTGAAAGATAAGCCTTTACATATGTTATCTATATAAATTTTCTTCCTACTCTGAGCTTTCCTCATGTGATATTGGATCATCTTCACTTTCTCAGCCACTTCCTCTATTAATTTTACCCCCATTAACTTTCTTTTACCAACTTCATCCCAAAATGCTGGAGTCTGACACTACTTCACATAAAATGCCTCAAAAGGTGCCATCTGAATAATGGAATAAAAATTATTATTATAAGAAAAACTAACTAAATAAATATGATGATACCAAATTCCATGGTAGTACATTGAACAAGATTGAAGAATATACTCTAAAGTCCGAATTATTCGTTCTAACTGGACATCTGATTGAGGATGAAAAACTGTACTAAAATTTAATTCTGTGCCCAATGACTTCTAAAGTCCCTTCCAAAAGTTAGAAGTGAACTTGGGATCCCGGTTAGATACAATGGAAAGAGGAACTCTACGTAACCTAACAATATCTTTGAGGTACAGTCAATAAAGATGATCGAAAGACATTTTATCTCAAATAGAAAGAAAATGTGAATATTTTTTCAGTCAATAAACAATAACCCAAATCTCATTGTTACCTCAAGATGTTATAGGTAGTCCCACCACAAAGTACATGGATACATTCTCTCATTTCAACTCTGGCACCAGAAAAGGCTGAAGTATCCCATTTGGTAACTGCCAATATGCTTTAACCTATTGACAAGTCAAACATTTCAAAGTAAATTCTGCAATATCCCTTTTCATTCAATCCCACCAGTAATACTATCGAAGGTCTCTATACATCTTAATACTTCCTGAATAAACCAAAAATGGAGAACTATGATCTTCACACAAAAAATATTTCTTCAAATAGGAATCACAAGGCACACACAACCTTTTTCCAAATCTTAAAACACAATCTTTATCAATGTTAAATTCTAGAAGCTTACCCATTTTAACAAATTCTACCTTTTTCCATAGCTTACGGTCTTCCTTCTGTGCTTGATTAATTTTATCTAATAATGATGACTGCACTGAAACCTGAAACAAAACATATTTATTTCCTACACCAACAAATTCTAAGCCAAAATTCATCAAATCATTAACCAGGGGATCATGTTCCAAACACAACATGGTTAATGATGAATGATGTTTTCAAATCAAAGAATCGACCCCTTTGTTTTCTTTTCCTGGATGGTAATTGATTGTGCAATAATAATCCTTTATTAGTTCAATCCATCTTCTCTACCTCATGTTTAATTCCTTTTGAGTGAATATATACTTCAGACTTTTATAGTCAATATATATTTGACATTTGGATCTGTATAAATTATGCCTCCAAATTTTCAAAGTAGAAACCACAACTTCCAATTATAAATCATGAGTGGGATAATTTAACTCATGAGATTTATGTTGTCTTGAAGCATAAGAAATTACCTGATCATTCTGTATCAGAACACAACAAAGTCCCTTCAATGAAGCATCACTATAGATGACAAAATCACCATTTCAGGAAGGCAAGGCCAAAATTAGAGCATTCACCAATATCTTCTTTAGTTCCTAGAAACAAACATCACATTCTTCTGTCCAAATAAATTTAACCTATTTTCATGTTAACATAGTTATCGAGCTAGATAATCGTGCAACGTTCTTAACAAACCATCAGTTATAACCTGATAATCAAAGAAAACTACAAATCTCTATAACAATTGTAGTTCTTGTCCATTCATCAACCACTTTTTTTCATAGGATAAATTATTATTCCATCCTTATTTACAATGTTTCCATTTAGTTTATTTTCCTTTAAGGTTTGTAAAACAACCCTTATATGTTTTTCATTCTCTTCTTTACTCTTAGAAAATACAAGAATTTCATAAATAAACACAACCACAAACTTATCCAAGAACTCATGAAATATTATATTAATAATATTAATGAATACAACAGGTGAATTATTTAACCCAAACAAAATAACAAAAAATTCATAATGGATATATATAGTACAAATGGATCTTTTTGGGATGTCATCCTCCTTCACCTTCAACTGATGGTATCTGGTTCTCTAGTCAATCTTGGAAAAGTAATGAGCTCCCTGTAGCTGATCATACAAGTTATTGATATGAGGGAAAAGATAATTTTTTTTAATTGTAATGTTATTCAGATATCTATAATCAATGCATAGTCTCATGGAACCATCTTTTTTTTTAACAAACAAAATAGAAGCAACCCAAGGTGACATGCTAGGATGAATGAATCCTTTATCAAGAAAATCCCACAACTGATTTTTCAATTCAAAAAGTTCTATTTGATCCATAAGATATGGGGGTTTTGAAATTGTATTAGAATAACAAACTAATTTAATTTTGAATTTGGCTTCACGATTAGGTATGGCACCGGGTAACTCATCACTAAAAATATCAAGATATTCATTTACCTCTCGCACATCATTAATCTGAACAGTTCCCTTGTTTTCAACAATATGATAAAGATAAATTTCATTTCCATATTTCAATAGTTTCTTAGCTTCCTAATATGTTATCAATTGTATGGGTTTGTTCTTATACACAAACTGAAAATTATTTTTAAAAAAACTTCTTTATCTCTACAGTCAATCTTTGCATGATAAAAAGAAATCCAATCCATTCCCAGAATAACATCAAACTTGACTAAGGGTAAAACAACAAGGTTTTCAGGTAAATTCTTTACATAGACCACAATAGAAATATTCTTATAATTCCTAATTACTATAACATTTTCCCCTGGTGTGTTAACAATAAGTTATGGTGTTATATATTGAGGTTATATTTCCCATTTACCATAAAATTTATCAGAAATGAAAAAATGTGTAGACCCCGTATCGAAGAAAACTTTAGAAAAATATGAGTAAACAAAAAATTTACCTCATACAATTTCATTGGATGAATCGAAATCTAATAACGTAGTAACAAAGGATCTCACTACAACTTTCTACTTATAGTTTGGCTTCTTTGTATCATTCAGATATCTATTTGGGAAGGAATTTGCATAATGATTAATCTCAGCACATTTAAAACAATTAATAATTTTCTTCTCAGGATTAGTTTTAGGATCATTTTCATTATAACCTCGGGCCATATGTCCAAAACTACCACATCTAAAACACTTCCCAATTTTGGTAAGGCATTCCCCATGGCGCTTCTTACAATAATTTTCACAAATTGGAAACTGTATTTTCTTACCATCAGATTTCTTTGGTTGATTCTTACCCATCACTTTCCATTTGGACATATTATTCTCCTTGTTTCAAAAATGAACACGATCATTAGAAAACTACATATCAACCCTCTCATCACATCAGACAAGTTTCTCATAACTTTTGAATTCATAGGAGTCTAACGCCCTTCAATACTTTGTCTTCAATCCTGAGTAAAAGCAGTTGATTTTTCTATCAAGTTCAAAAATAAGATTTGAATTAGACCTCACCAGTTGGGTGAAGTTCTCTTCATAAAAATCCACTTAATCTTCCTCCTTTTTCTTCAATTCAAGGAATTTATTCTCTATCCTAAGTCACACCACATTAGGAAAATAATTTTCAAGGAAAATACTTTTAAATTCATCCCTATCTAAGGCATAAATATCCTCTCTATCCCTAATATTCCTTACCATTTACCACCACTGATCAGATTCACCTTCAAAAAAATAAATGGAAAGAAATACCTTTTGATTATCTGAACAACCCATTACATCAAATATCTTTTCAAGGGATTTAATCCATCCTTTAGCCGCTACTGGGTCAGAAGATCCACTGAAAGAAAGAGGGTGTTGTCTCATAAAATGTTCCACTATTGTCATGTTATATTGTGGTACCTCTGGTTGTTCTTTTTCATGGATGCCACCACCATTTATTTCCTATTTTAGCTAATACATTACTGTAAAAAACTGCTCATTTCCAATCCCTACCATTCTGGGATGCAGATTCTGAAAGATGTTTCGTCGGTGCCTCTCCTCTTCGGCTTCCCGATTTCTTCTACGGAAAACCATTCTAAAAAAACATATTTTAGTCAAATAAACATGGTATTATTTAAATTATATATAATTTTAAATTGACCATAGAGAAAAAAAACATTTATGTTAATATATTAACATCATCCTAACCCCTAAATTTATCTAAACCATCCTATGATACCAAATATAAAGACCCGACCTTATTAAATTACATAACCTTGCATTTAGTCAAGAAATAAATTCCTTTCACATTGAGGATATTTTCAAGTTTATATATTTAGATAATTTGGACATAATAAATTCATAAAAATACACATTACTATAGAGTGGATACCATAAAAAAACAGTACTCATTTCTCTCAAAATATAAAACTTTTCAAATATAACATGATTTTCTTTGACAAATCTTCAATAATTTAACTTGGATTCTTCGTTTTCTTACACATACTTATAAACTATGAAAATCATTTAAAAACTTTGGATGAGCACAAAATCCCAGTAAGGGTTATGAAAATAAGTAAAGAACATATTAGACCATGAATACTTGTAACATATGAAATCATTTTCAAAAGGCATACTTGTCACCCATATATATTTATTTTGTGAAACATGATATTTCAAAAAGATTCCCAAAAAATAAAAGAACATAAATATAACCATAAATATATCTTGGGGAATTACTTACATAATACTATAATCCTCATGACTACCTTATAATTTGTAACCCTCATGACTACCTTACAATTTGTGTAACCATCGTAGTTACACATGGAGTAACCATACGACCGACCTCCAACTTACACATAACTAATGAATTGGAGGAAGATATAGGTCCAAACATTCACCATAAACAATTACCAAGAACTAGAACATAATCACACAAAATTAATAACTGCATAAAACCGTTTCTTTTGAATTTTGTAAAACAGAATTTTAAAAGAGGATTTTAAAAGGAAAGTCCATTATAAATATCATATAATTGAAGTGAGACATAGTAGATAGGATGTAATATGTATACACACTGTAAATAAATATAATTAAACATATAATATATAAAACCCATCACAAAATCAATTTTAATACCACATAAATAAGGAAGTAGAATGTTAACCCAAAGAATGGAAATCGGGTTAAGAATTCCCTTACCTTGGGTTTGTCTTACTTAAAACAAGTTTAAAACTTATATATAATGGTTAAAATAGTGTTATTATTATATTAAAAAAAAAATTCATCTTTATAATACCTTATATAATCATTTCATTACATCATTTTACCCATTAATTATTATTATTTTATTCCTTACACTGTTTTGAGTGTGTTCTTTACATGTTTTCTGTGATCGGTTCAGGATAGATGTTCTTATTGATTGGAAGTGAAACTCTAGAATTGGAATATAGTTGTTTCTAAATATTTATAGAACCATAAATTATACCATTTACATTTTGAGTTCTATTATGAGGATGATTCATAAGTTAAAACATTAATAATGTTCGTTTAGATCATTTTAGTGGTTCTTTGAAAATAACGACCTCATTTTGTTTTATAAATTAGAACCATGTGTAAAAAAGAATTCCAGAACCATGGATGATGTATAATAATTATATTATAACCTGGTTAAACCATAAAATTGGTTTCATGACCAAACTTTAAGGAATTAAATCAAATTGAAATCACATCGTCCACAATGTCGGTAATTCAACACATCACGTACAATGTTTTTATTCCTTGACAAAGTGGGAGAGGAGAGGAAGAATGATGACGAATTTTCCATGAACATGAGAAAATAAAGAATATACAAGATTTATAGATCTTTAAATCCTCTTAGATAAGAGGAGGGGAAGAGAATATAATAAAAATAAAGGAAAGGAAAGGTAAACACATGAAAAAGAAAGAGGATTTCTTACCTCTTGATCTATTCTCCTTGAGATCCTTCTTAAGCCCTTTGATTTTGGCCTTTGGGTGAGACCAATAGGTCTTGGACGTGGGGAAGGAGATTAGGGAGATAATTTAGAAGAAATTAAAAAATTCTCATGGCTTGAGAGGTGTTGGAGGAAGAGGGGGAAATGGGTGGTATTTATAGTGGAGGAGGGGATATATTTCACATTATTTTAATTATTATTTTATTATTTTTCCTCAAGACATGAAATAATGAGTATTCCATGACTAAAAAAGTAATAATGGAATGTGGATTAAAGATAATGGGCCTACATCAGCACCACATCATCTATGAAACCTCCATGACGCATAAATTCATTTATTTGTCAAATACCAAAAATTCTCTATTCACCAAAAAATCATGTATTTTAGAAAATTTCAAAAAATTCACCCCAACCATTTTTCGACTATAGAGTACAAAAATGCACTCCATTTTTTCAAAATAATTTTATAAATATGAGAAAATTAATTTATAAATAAAATAATACTTTATTCGGAAAATGACAAATTTAAATCATTTATTTACTTATTTGAAGATATGGGTGTGCCATACTTTCAATTATATGTTATATATACACTATCATAGGTGAGGTTACTATTTATAAGGGTATGTTACTGCTCATAAGGGTAACATTACTATTCATAATGGTATATTACTATTCATAATGGTATATTACTATTCATTAGGGTCAAGTTACTACTTAGAAGGGTAGATTACAATTCATAAGTGTACATTATTATTCATAAGGGTATGTTACTATTAATAAGGGTATGTTACTATTAAAAAAAATTAAGTTTGTCTTATAAGACTCTAAATAACTTATTGATCATAATTCTAGATGACCATTTTTCAAAATTCAAAACATAGGAGCAATAAAATTTTGTTTAAAGGCTAGTTATAAATATCCACTTAAAACAAAGTTTCATGAATTTTTTTTTAAAACCTTGGGGTGTTATATTTGTTGTAAATTTTAATATAAACAATATTGAGAAGTATATAATAGATCTTCTCACTCTCCTTCTCCAAGTAGATAAGGATATGAAGTGTGAACAACCTCATATCCTTAATGTTAAGAAAATGAAAGGGCAAGAAAACAGATTTAAGTCCAAATATTATTTACACCATTCCAAGAAGGGGAAGATCAAGGGGAAATAAAAGGACTAGGATTATATCTATTTCACATGTGGAAAGAAGATCCACTGGAATAAAAACTACACCCAGCCAAAGTAGTAAGGGGAAACTCTAGGTGGGTTTTTTATAGAATTCAAATTTATTGTTTCAAAAAATTGGTCATTGCATACAACTTGTGGTTATCACAAATTTATTCAAATATAGGAACCAAGTAGATTTGGAAATATTAACCAAGGGGAGTTAGATTTACGGGTATCCAATGGAGTTAAACTTACTGTTGTGGCTATCAGGGGTTCCCACCTCACACTACTAACCAAAACGATCTTGGTTTTAAAGAGTTGTTATTGTATGACTTCATTTACCAAAAAAATTATTTTTGTATCCATACTATATATGGATGGATTCATTTTCAAATTTGGGAATAAATGTTTCTTCTTTTATAAATATAAAATTTTTATGGTATGTAACATTTAAATAATGGTCTTTATCACTAGTGTAGAAAACATTTTTTATGGCTTTTATTTTCTGTTTTTTACATCATATTTTGGCCGAATTAATTATAGGATACGTTATAAAAATTGTTTTTTTACATCAGTTATTATAAAACCGACATAAAAATTAAAAATCCGAAGCATTTTTCACGTCGGTTCCTCAAAAACCGACGTGGAAACCACTTCAGAGTCGTGATATACCACTTCGGTTATTTAAAAACCGATGTGGTATATACTTTATTATGTCGGTTATTATATAAAAGACGTAATAAATGAAACCTCTTAAGTGTTTATCATGTCAATTATTTAATAATCGACGTAAAAGACAAGTTTAACACGTCAGTTTTTTCATAACTGACATGTTAAACCGGTCCGCCATTCATTTTTTCACATCAGTTAAATAATAACCAATGTGAAAACATATATACTATGTCAGTTATTTTATAACCGACGTAAAAAACACTTCCATTATATTTATTACGTCAGTTATTTAATAACCGATGTAAAAAAACATTTCCCATGCATTTTTTACGTCGGTTATAAAATAACAAACATTAAAACCTATTTCCCATGCATTTTTTAGGTCAGTTATAAAATAAATGACGTAAAAACCAATTTTTTTTAAATAAAACCTTCCAACTAGTACTATTTCCTCCCAAAGAAGACCTGAAACAGGCAAAAAATAGACCAAAATCAGACAAAAAACACACTAGAATACATACCATAAGAACATCAAAACTAGACCAAAACAAGAAGAACCAAAGAAAAATTCAAGATTCAAATACAGAACATTCAAAACTTACAATGTCAACTAAAAAATATAAAACCCCTTGGACAACCACCCCACCCCACTAGACAACACCCACCCCCTTGGATTTCCCCCACCCCCTGGACACCCTCCCACCCCCTTGGACACCCTCCCACACCCCTGGACACCCCCAGGACAGCCCTCCACCCTCCTGGACAACCCCCACCCCCTTGGACAACCCCCACCCACCTGGACACCCTCCCACACCCTTGGAAACCCCTTAGACAACCCCTAGACAGCCCCCACACTCCTAGATAGGCCCCACCCCACTGGACAACCCCCACCCCCTGGAAAACCAACCACCCCTAGACACCCTCCCACACCCCTGGACACCCCCTGGACAACCCCCACCCTCCTGGATATCCCCCACCCCCTGGACAGACCCCCACACACCCGGACACCCTCCCACACCCCTATACACCCCTTGGATAGCCCCCACCCTCCTAGATAACCCCCACCCCACTGGACAGCCCCCCACCCACTAGACATCTCCCATCCCCCTAGACAGCCACCCACCCCCTGGAAACCCTCGCACACCCCCGGGCACCCCTGGACATCCCCCACCCTCCTGGACAGCCCCACCCCATAGACATTCCCCACCAACCTGGACACCCTCCCACACCCTGGAACACCCCCTGGACAGCCCCCACCCCACTGGACATCCCCCACCCCCTGGATAGCCATCCACCCTCTGGACACCCTCCCACCCCCTTGGACACCCTCCCACACCCTTGTACACCCCCTGGACAACCCCCCACTCCCCTGGACATCCCCCACTCCCCTGGACAGCCCTCCTACCATCCTGGACAGCCTCCCACCCCCATGGATATCCTGGACACCCCACCCTATTGGAAAACCCTCCCACACCCCTAGAAACCACCCCACCCCACTAGACACCCCCTACACCTCTAAACACTCCACTGGACAACCCCCCACACTCCTGGATATCCCCCACCCCCGGGACAGCCCCCCACCCACCTGGACACCCCCTGTACACCCTCCCACACCCCTGGACACCCCCTGGACAACCCCTACCCTCTTAGACATCTACCACCCCACTGGACAACCCCCACCCCTGGACAACCATCCACCCCTTGGACACCCTCCCAACCCCTTGAACACCCTCCCACACCCCTAGACACCCCCTGGAAATCCCCCACCCTCCTAGACAGCCCCAACCCACTAGACAACCCCCACCCTATGGACAACCATCCACCCCCTGGACACCCTCCCACCCCCTTGGACACCCTCCCACACCCCTAGACACCCCAAGGACAGCCCCCCCCCCCCCCCACACCCCTGAACAACCCCCACTCCCCTAGACAACCCTTCAATCTTCTTGGATAGCCTCCCACCCCATAAACTAGAGTTTGTGGAAAGCGATCATGATATGAATCACCAAACCCACTTGATCATATTGTTATGTTTTACACACACACACACACACACACACATATATATCTTTGTGTGTTTTTGACCAGTATATAGGTGCAGAGTACTAGGATTGAGCATTAGATAGAATAGGAAGGGTTATACTTTGTGTGTGGGTATCACTTATGATAGGATTTCTAATTGCAATACCTTATGTGTGAATAATAACTGCTTAAACATTTATTTTAAGGAATTTATTGTTATCATTTAAAACATTTGTTTGCCATTTCATAAATACACCACCTCAGAGATGGAATACTTTTCTAGATAGGGATGGTGTTCCCATTCCACCATATTTTATGTCAGCATATGAACCTGAACATGATTCTACACTTAATCTGGTGGATCAAACAGTAAAAATTCCCCAATATCCGAGTCTTACAGATTACACCTTCTCATGGCAGAGGGGGGCAGAGGATGATGGTCGAATCATCCCAAGATTTTTATCTCCATCATCCATTAGTATTCTAGGGAACTTTTGGTCTTATGGGTGCTAAGGACATGATTAATATCTAGAGGGAATATTTGAATTGGTGGATACTCTTAGGGAAAAAGAAAAAGAACACATATTATTTTATTCTTTAGGGATCTATCAGGATATGGTGGGGTGTCATGGGTTAGACAGGAAAGCATAGGGGTCTTATTTGGGAGGCCTTAAAGGATAAATTCTATGAGGATATAGTTTTTGGTACACTAAAGATGTACTAAGATTAGGATTTTATAAAGCTTTCATAAGGGATGATGTCAGTTTCTACAAACATAGATCACTTTATGGAGTTTATAATCTTTGATCCTCCTTTTTATGAGAATTAGGCATAGAAGGATAGGGAGTTATTAATCTAGATATCATACATTAGGTTAGAGAATTTGACTAGATGATGAATTAATGGGTTCTTTTTAATGCCTGGAATTTTGACAAGGGGCTATAGGAGGACATACTTACAATTTTTATGCTATCTTATAGTGTGATAAAAACTGACATCCTAGTGCTGGAATAAGTTCCTCTCCAGGAAGTAAGAAGAGGAAGGTTAAGGAGTTACAACATGGAGACAAACTGGTGGAGCCATATAGGGCTTATTCTTCCCCTCTATAGGAGGATTTTTGACTAATTTTTACAACTGTGGATGAAAGGGTCATTTTATAGGAGTTGTATGAAAATACACCTATGAAATGTCATCGATGTGGAAAAAATGAGTAATCTTTAGTGATTTTATTATAATTCATCATGCCCAAATATGAGGGGAATAGGCCTGGGTACTAGAAGGGTTCTTCAAAAGTTGAAGACCCAGGCACCATAGATATTAGTGACTTAGGCGAGTCATTCTCTAGAGATAGGTGGGATTCATGTGATCAATGAGGTCCCAAATTCCAGTGGATAGGGTCCTTCTATAGTTAGATGTAAGGACTTTATTACCTGTATGCTATCTAATACCTTTTTTTTGATATAAGAGATCCCCATTATTTCATTTCTACTTAAGTAATTTCTAACATAGAGTTACCGATTAAGTTATGTTGTGAAATTTTCTCTCTTAACAAGAATTTGGGAAAGAGAGTATACCATCTATAATGATTTCATAAATATACCACAGTTATTGCTAACTGTGAAAATTATATTGACTTTATGAACTTAGAGATGACTGATTTTGAAGTGATATTAGAAATGGAATGGTTGTCCAATTACCAAGATCATATAGAATGTTACTAGAGACATTTATATTTCACAAAGACTAAAGGATAGAGAGGTTAGTGCTAACTGGTGAGTGGAATATTGGAATATGAAGAAAGGGAATTGACCTAAGTCAAATTAAAGCAATCATGATGCAATTAATAGGTTGTGATATTTCACTAAAATCAATAGAAACCCCCTCTATCTTTCCCTTAGCGGTGGATCATTATTATTAAGTCTTCCTATACTACTTACCAGGTATTCCTCCTGATAGAGGAATTGAGTTTTTGGTTGATCTTGTGCATGATGTGTAGCTAATATTGAATTATATTTATCCTATAAAACTTATAGTGTTGAGATAGTAGAAGGTTCATTTAGAGAATTTATAAGGGAAGGTTTTTCTCACATTGATCACATTGGTTTGGGTAGATCGAGTGTTGTTTTCCAAGAAAGAAGGTGGTAGTCTATGAATATGTG
The DNA here is from genome assembly GCA_963277665.1 of Viscum album. Taxonomy (NCBI): domain Eukaryota; kingdom Viridiplantae; phylum Streptophyta; class Magnoliopsida; order Santalales; family Viscaceae; genus Viscum; species Viscum album. Next base: position 1,763,309,708 of record OY728135.1, read on the forward strand.
TGGACTATAGAAGATGAATCAGGTAATAGTGAATACTAGGTACACTTTACCTAGGTTTTGTTATTTTTTTGATCAATTGTTAGGATCCTAGTGGTTTTCCATTATTGATCTTAATTTAGGATATCATCATATACAATTTTGAGAAAAGGATATTCCCAAGAGGGAGTTTAGAAGTATATTTAGTCTATATGAGTATATTTTCATTCCTTTTGTGTTGAAAATTTCTCTACTGGTTTTCATGTCTATCAACAACATGTTTTACCATACACATCTTGATTCCTTCATCATTGTATTCATGGAATATATCTTGATATACACCAGCACATCAGATATTAATTCCAAACACCTTGTGTGTGTATTGAGTAAACTTCAAGTGCATCAAATTTATACCAAAAATTAAAAGTTCCACTTTGGTATTCAGGAGGTGTGATTCCTTAGGAATGTGATTTTTGAGGTAGGGATTTCAATGGACCTAGATAAGGTAGAGGATATGATTTATTAGGAATTTTATAATAATGTATTTGATATTTGGAGATTCCTTAGGCTTAAAAGGTACTATTGGTGTTTCAACCAAGACTTATCCTAATTGGAAGTGCTAATGATAGAGCTAACCAAAAAAGGGAAGAAGTTTGAGTGGGCTGATTAATGTGAGGAAATATTCCTAGAACTAAAGATAATATTGAAGTCAATCTTAGTTTTGACCCTTCTAGATCATGGGATTAGATACACATTGTATAGTGATTCCTCAGGTTTCAATATGGGAGTTGTGTTGATGGATATATATTAGGTATTTTTCTATAGGACACATTATCCATGACCCCATGATAGGAACTACCTGAAACATGACATAGAGTTGATATTTATGGTCTATTCCCTGAAGCATTGCTGGTACTATCTATTCAGTGAGAGGTTTTCATCAACATAGACCACAAGAGATTATGATATATAATGTCTTAGAAGGATCACAATATGATATAGAGATGTTGGGTGGAGTGAATATAGACATTTGATTTTGATATGGACTATACACCAGGAAAAGTTAATGTCATTATAGAAACACTTCCATAGAAACAAGATCTTAGAGGGTATCCTTCACAAGAGGAATGGAATCTGATCAATTTTGATGGATAAGTGGTTGGTGGATGAATCAAAGGATAATGGTGTGATGACCTGTAGGAGTGGGATGACATGATGATGGACTTTGTAATTGGGTTACCTAGGACCCTAATGAGTTATAATTTCATTTAGGTTATAATCAATTAGATGATGAAATTGGTTCATTTATTATTTATCTAAAAGAACCTTTTAGTAGATGTGTTTGGGAAGTTGTATGTATGGGAGATTGTATTCCTATATAAAGATCTATTAGGAATTGTATTAGGTAGATATGTACACATCATGTCATAGATCTTGAAGATCTTACATAAGGCTTTGAGTACCCATCTAAACCTGAGTATAGCTTATTATCTATAGACTAATGTATATTCATAGAGGAAAATATAGATTTTAGAGGATATTCTTTGGGCATGTGTTCTGGAATTTGTTAGTTCTTAGGATGATCACCTAGAATTGGATGATTTTTCCTATAAAAACATCTTCCATGAATTAATTCAGATGGAAAGTTTGAGGTTCTTTATGACTAGTAATGCCACTCATTACTATGTTGGCAAGAGGTATGCGAGGCAACAATTGTGGTGTTGAGTTTGGTATAGAAGTGGAAACTAGATAAGTAAGCGATCTTATACTGATATGAGGAGATGAACCTTATAGTTCTCTATAAGAAACTAGTTTTTCTTATGGGTAACTCATCAACTATGGAATTTACAATAATGTAAGTAATGGATACTTGCGTTAATATTTGTTATACCATCTGAGATTACTAATCATATAGGGAATGTGGAATACTAATTGGGTACTCCTCTATGATATCAATGTATGATAGATGTGTTCCATGTCAATAAGCTTCATAGTTATATGCCTAATCCCACACATGTGATCAACTATGAGGACATTGAGATAGATCCTGAAATATCATTTATGGAGAAACCAATGTACATCATAGACTACATTGATAATGAAAGATAGTTACACTTTTTATAGTCTTATGGTAGCATGGAAAGATTTAATATGATACATGTGAGAATGATGCCAATGTTCACGTATAGTGGACCTAGTTTCTTTACCAAGACCACTAGGGAAACTTCTTAGGGATGAGAAGTCATTAGAGTGGGAGAATTGTATCATCCTCAACTTCCAAAGTATGTTTTTATAAATTATGATTTATATTTTCTTGTTCTTATCCTTTATAGGTTTTATTTAAATAAAATGGGTCTTGATGTTTTTGTTTAATAGTTAGTAGGCTTAGTAGGCTACAAAGTGGATGAAACTTGGCCACTAGCTTGTCGGTTGAAAGTACCTACCATTTGGGGGTGCTGAAAAGGGGTTTTAAATTTCTGTATATCCCACTATCCAGTGAGTGGGGAGACACTAACCATTAGTGATACCCACCTACTAGCTAGTGGCAACTATATTCGAGTGCAATTAATTTTTTTTTTCATTTTACAACAATTATATTTTTAATCTAACCCACAACTATATTTATCCATAACATGGATATAAATTATTAGAGAGATATCCCATGGTTCTATTAGTTTCCTATTTCTGTACTCTTAGATTCTTGATGTTTAGATCAAATTGGGGCATCATTTGAGTTTAGATCTATCCATTCATGTCTAAATTATTTCTCTTTCTATGGAATTGATCATACATTTTAACCATTTTGGCTATATCTACGGATCTCCACATATATATGATAGGGAATTCATGCTCGGTTGATAACTAAGTGTTGGATAAAGAGATTTGATAGACTCTCCTTGATCAATCTTTGTTCTACCACTGATGAAGAATCTCTTTTTTATAAGTTGATGTGGATTTCATCCCTTGGCATAATTCGTTTCTTGAATTCCTATCATAGATGTTATATATTGATAGATTAGATATTTTTTTAGTAGAATGTTGGTTTGAAAGAATGATCTAGATGTTATTTCTTAGTGGGTCCCTAGAAATTTTCTTTAATATGTTTATGGAAGGAAGTACTTAACATATTGTTCCATTTTATGGAATTGTTTTTCATATTTGGTTTGTGTATGCCCAGGGTAGAGACCATTTATTGATTGGTACACTTAACATATATGGGGTGGCCTGTGAGACCCTAGTTTGGAAATATTATGTGTTCCTTTCTATGTTGTGTATTATTTTCATAATATTTCATAGTCTTGGAATGTTTAATATGCCCTTATTATTACTTTTTATATTGTACCATACCTATTTAATTTATATAGACTAAAAAATCACTTCTTTTAATGTATTTTTCTTTTACTTGTTAAGCCTTAAATTTATATTTTCATATAGTTGGTGGAATAAATTTTTTAGTGTTTAGGTTAAAAGGTGGCCTTGAAAGACGTAGCTAACTCATTAGAGGGGTATTTCAGGTGACATGACTCATTAAATGTGGCTCTGTACAGAATGGATATCACATTATCTTTGCATGTTTATCCCAAGGGAGCACCATAATCCATTAGTAGTTTGTTCATATATGATGGTATGATCTACCAATGGATAAAATCGTTTCATATGAGTTAGATTCCATTATTCAGGTTTTCCATGTGTGTGTACCATCAAAGGAAAGAAGGCATTCATATTAAATGGGTGACAATTGACCTTAAAAAAAGATGTGGAGTTATTCCCTTAAAAGTGGAATGAGAATTGTCCTTAAAGGAATATAGAGTAACCTAGAATGATCTATGCAATGTAGTCAAATACATTTGATTTTCTTCTGACATAGAGATGAAATAGGCTTGAACAAGGTTTATAATAGCTTGGTTAGTGCAAGATTTCTCGATACATGATTGATGTATTTTTCGGTGCCTAATTAATTTTATATAATTTCATACACTTCTAAATATATGTGGACTTATTTCAAGGATGAATTAGTGGGGCCCTACTGGGTTTATACTCACCCACTATAGGGGAATCTTGGTGTGCATGTTGACTTCATAACTAGGGATCCAGGGAAGGGAAAGGGTCCTGTGATAGAATTCTGAGGAGCTTGGATCTAGGAGATATAAGTTTTATTGGGAAAGACTCTAGATGGCCTTAATAAAACTTTTATTTATTTATTTATTTCCTCCTGTTTAATTTGTTGACCTTCCACATTTGTGGTCAATTTGATATACTTCCATGACTTTTCATGACATATTCTATAGCACTTACCTGTATTGTCTTATGTTTTGTTATTTATTTGGATTATATTTACATTGTATTATAATTTTATGGATGCAATTTTCAAGGGTATAATCTCCTCAAACTACTTTAGAACCTCACCTCTATCCTTAAGCCTCTTGTTTATGAGTATATGTACATGATTTTATATGGTACTTTGGCACAAACCTGGTGGTTTGGGTAGATCCCAATCATGGTGTGGGTACAACTCAGTAATCCACCCCCAATAGTTCCCCTAAAAATTATAGTAAATTTAAGCACATACTTGATATTAAGTTAAAATAAAGTGATAAATAATCCCTACATCACATCCTAGAACTCTTAACAACCTGACTATGTGTGACCATACCTACTTTAGAAAATGTCATAGTAGGATGATATACCCATGGCTTGAATACAACTTGAGGATGAATGATACATCACTACTCATCTCATATTGATGGTGAATGAGTTATCACCATTAAGAACTAATTATTGTATGGTGACTCACTAATCCAAACCATAAAAGAAAATAAGGAATCATATGATGAGAATGACATCACTGCTTTATGTGGGTGATATAACATTTATATACATCCTATATGGAGGAAAAACCACCAACATAACACTGCACAAGTGGATAAGGCACCACCAATATCAAATATTCAGGTAGAAAATATACCACCTCTAACCTTCTCTAGGTGGACGACCCACTACCTACACAACACTCCATGGGTGGAAGGCATGTCATCATTACCACTCTCTAATTGGATTATATACCATCAATAATAGATTTTAAGTGGATGATCCACCACTAAGACTACTCCCATAGGTGGATGATATACCACCGATAAAAGTCTCTATGTGGATGGTGTCCCACAAAGACATCTCTCTTAGGTGGATGATGCACTGCCAATACTAATCTCTGGGTGAAAGATATACCACAATAATATCAAGGGTGATGATGAACCACCACTAAACAACTCTAAGTAGATGAGGTACCACCAATACATCAAAATCACAATTAATGATTTATTAACAACATAATTTTGATGGATTAGATACCAGAAAACAAGTTAGGGTAGATTATGCACCCCAAAACCATATATCAATATATATGAGATACCATTAATATACTGAACAACCATATCACATAATAATTTATCATCTACAACCCACATATAGTATTCAAAATTATTTAACACATAATGGGTCTTGATCACCACCCACTAACTAACTCAAATTATTTTTCTTAGAATACCCCACCCTTATCATGTCATATCCACAGGTTATTCCATAACAAATATCAGTCTAGGTCACCACATGAGGCTTATAAAATCACAATATAAGATTAAAAATCCACCTTGGGTCCTATTTTACGATTCCATAACATGAAAATTCTTGGTCTAGGTCATCAAGGACCTTAACACCATCACCCAGCTCATAACAGACTACTTATGACCCTAATAGATCTCACTCAGTCCATAACTATCATGATTTTTTTCATTTAATTTAGGACATGTACACATGGTTATCTCATCTTTAATTTTATATGATTCATGCCACACATGAAAATAATGATGATAAAGTAAGGGACCACCTACATAGACCTAGAATGGTCCTACAAACTAAATATGATTTTCTAATTTTTTATGAATTAATCAAAATAAAAAAAACAAAAAAAAAACAGCCTCATTTGGGATTAGTCAATGATTCATTACAAAAAAATTTAGGGAAAACCATAATAGAGGGAAAAGGAGTGTTAGACTCAAGAATTGAACTCCATTAAAATAGAAAAAACTCTGATCTAGTCAAGAATATAAGAGAACTAATCCTATTGAAGGAAGAACCTAAATAGGAAGATAAGAAACTCACAGGCCCACTCCAAGAATGAAATAAAGGTAAATAATAAATTTTCTACATTTTAAACCTATTCAAATTAATTAAATTAATAAATTTAAAAAAATACACTATTCCTTAATGAAAATAATGTAGGAATCCATAGAAACTTAAGTGTCCTACCGGGGGTGTTGTTCATCCCCAAGGGACCCTTGATGGTAGTGGTAGTCTTCATTCCCCCCATAAAATCTCAAGTGGACTCCCACTATACTTCCACTGGGAAATATATTACTTTTCATATTTACATCACCAAATTTTTTTGTTGAAAAAATGAGTCTAATCCACCTATAAAACCTTTAATATCCAAAATAGATGAAAATAAATGGGTTTTTAGTAAATATATATCAAATTCTTACCTTATACATATGTGGGGTGTTATAAACTCCCCACTATATAATAACTCATCCCTAAGATTAAACACTAAGAATCATCAAGCCTCATCTATGAAGAGATATTCCTATTTCTCCCACATATCAAACTCATGATCCCAAGTCACCACTTAGATATACCCATGATTGAAGGAACCCAGAACACCCTGATAGGGGATAGGTGAATCAGGGTGTCAACTTTTTCTTTCCAAAGTGACAGGTGTTGTTCCCACGTTGGTAAGAACCTGTTAAACCAGTCTTATGGTAATGTGTTGTAATAAAAACATTCACACACAACATGACAATGTAGAAATTTTAATTAGTTAAACACTAAGGGCTAGTCCAAGGAGTATACACTATCAGATTTCCAGTCATAACTAAATCCAATAATCTTCACTAGATTTGGAATACAAAAGTTTAGTCATAATCACTCTGTTCTAGGTACACTGTATTTATAAGGTTTTAGTGATAACACATTGCATCCCTCATTACACTTTCATTGAATCCCTGTTGCTCAATGATTTGAGAGAAGTCTTAATAAATTTGTTGAATTGATAGTTGCTTCAATGGTTTGAAATTAAAGTCTTTGTCACTAACTTAGCACAAGAATCTTCTTACATCGTATACCTGAGTTGAGGCACTTTTAAATCCCTATTCACTAAAAAATTGAAATTTAAAACTATATTTTACGAATCTCCTTCACAAATATCACTACCTTCGTGGAAAAAAACTACCTTAGTGAAGCTCACTGAGTCAATGTGGTATACCCCATCATTGTTAAGATACCTTTTCTCATAAGCATGAGCATCAATTAATATTAAACAAGTATTTTCACGATGCTCAATCTCTATTAAAATCCCAGATTCATGGAGCTCCTCTAGATTTACGAAATCAAAGAGATTTAGGATTTTCCTTGAAAAAGTTTATAAGAAGTGAATAGGGGTAACCTTTTATTTATAGGGTTGGTGTTTGAAATGCTCCATCGCCTCCAGTGTGATTTACGGATCTACCAAAAATATATTTGTGGTGTTACTACCTTCATGAAGTTCCACTTAAATTTGACATAGTTAGAAAGATCACCATCAACACATCACGCATTCACAATGCTCATGTTCTCGTATTCACGAAGATTACTGTCTCCATTCACGATGCTTTACATCTTCACGATCCTCAACCTAGTCTTCACAAAACTCACGACTTTACCATTTCCATGGAGTTTTTATTATAGAAAACAATCCTTCATGATGATAAACACTTACTATGGATTTTTGACATAAAAAATTTGGAAAAAAATTGGAAACAATGCCACCTTCAATACTATTATCAGATTTAACTGTAAGATTCATTTCCTTCTAAACTCCATGATCTTCCATGTGAGTATTGACAAAAAACACAAATCATACTCCAATTCTAGAAAATAATAGAATTGTTTCCAATAATGATACCAATTCACATATACTAGGATTTATATCTTCCAATGTTTTATATTCTATGAAATATCCTATATAAAAATTGGTGGTTCCCCGAATGACACATTAGGCTCTAGAACAGTCTTGTAAAAGACGATCATGTGATAAGGGTCTGGATGGTATCTCCAAAGTTGAGATAGATGAAATATTTTTTGTATAGTACTATACCATGGATAAAGTGAAAACTAACATGCCACCATACCAATTCTTTTAAAAACCTCAAGTAGCCTCATGAACCTAGATGTGAGCATTCTTTTTCTCTAAATATTATGATGTCCCAATAGAGGTGATACTTGAAAGAAATCCCGACCGACCAAATCAAACTCCAAAGGATGGTTTTTCCAGTTATAATATGATATATTTCTACTCTAACCACGTTATATCCACTTATTTATTGGATATATATGATTTGATATCTCTTACATGAGATTCATATTGATAACTGCTAACTCCCCTACCTCTAACCAACAAAGTGGTGATCAACATGGGCTGGCATAAAAGGCCTAAAAAAGTTCCGTCCAAATAAATTCATGTTAAATAATATTATAGTAAAACTCTATAAGTGAAATATATATCTCCCATAAACTACCAGAATCCAATACACATTCACACAACATATCCTCCAACACTTATATTTTACAGTTAGATTCCTTGAAAGTTTTGAGGTGGTAGAAATTGCCAAAATTCACCTCCATATGAAGTGATTTCTACAAAACCTTCATGAATCATGATGTACAACATGTGTATTGATCTAAAATGATGCTCATAGGAACACCATGATGACACACTATCTCCCAGACATACAACTAACCTATATTTTCAATGAGATTAGACAACCATATCAGTAGGAAATGTGATAACTTAATCAATCATTACACGATAACCCATAATACATCACATCCATGGTATGGACTTGAAAATACTAGAAAATCCATTATTATATTGTATAAATTTCACTCTGGAATGGGAAGAGGCTAAAAAAAACCCATGTGCCACTAATTCTCATCCTTTACATATTGATGAGTGAAGCATCATGAAATAAATCCCACAATGCCTTTATTTTTCCCTGGACACTAGAATAACCTCTATATATCAAGATATATCTTGGTAATACTTGGATAAACAACCCATATCAATGATTTTGAATATTGAATAATTTCTTTAGATATTCTTGTAGGGACTAACACATGACTCTGTACATATATAACCTTATCCACACCAAGGGACTAATCAGGTGTAGGATACCATCACTTACATTTTTCCGCATCACCAGATAATCTAAGTTAGAAAACTAACTATCCTTTATCCCCTCAAGTAGTGAATATGTAAAACTAAAGTATTTCATGGTCAATCATACCTTATTGTTATTACATCCCATACCATCACTCCTAGATCCGATGTCATAAACATATACTTTATGTAATTTCTGTCACACCAGCTGTAAAATCCCAGATATAACTATCCTTAAACAAAAAATCAAAATTATTACTTCATATTCTACATTACAAAGGATATTTTTAGGTTTAGATATTTAGAGAATTAATACACAACATAAACTAATAAATCCCATTTTCTTTTTGTCAAATGGTCAATTTTACAATTATATATGAAACTACATACTTCATGACAAGTATTTAATGTATACTGCAAATTATTTCACATGCATCCTTCTAAACATGTCATGTGTACTAATTTTCTCCATAACCCATAAATATTAAAATATAAGAAGTGGTGAGGTTAAAAAATCAGTAAGAAAAACATATTAAAAAAATATTGGTAAAACTATTATGGATGGAATAGGTAAAGAATATGAAACCATAATCAACTTGATACTAATATCATATTATATCCATGAAAATAAATTAAAACTTGGATATCAATAATACTGATCTCATATTGATGGAATGTGTAATAACAGACACCAAAAACCTATTTTCAAGGACTTATACCAATAATATTTACTTATTGTCGATACCGTAGTCAATAAATCACGTTTAATTGGGTAAGAATACACCAAATACCCAAAATGTTTTTTTTCTCATGATATTTATCGATGTATCAAGGGGATATATAATTTTGGCCCCCAATAATCACCTTATAAATTCCAATGAATTCACGATAAAATTAAACAAGAGCTTTCATACTATTACCTAAGGAATATTTAGTTGAACGAAAACATGGATATCCATATGATGAAGAATACATAATATCAATACATGATCAACCTGTATTAGTAGTCAATAATCATCAAGTATGTCAATTATTTTACCTATATTAATAACTGGGATAACATGATCATAACACATCTGGAGGAAGAAGTTTTATGGTTAAATAATTCATAGTCGAATTAAAAACAATCATTTATATTGGAATAATAATATACGAAACACTAATAATTTTCTCCATGCCAATAAAAGTGATAACATGATCAAAACCCATCTAGAGAAAGAAGGTAGATGGTCAATAATACATAGTTAAATTTCCAATATTCATACATATTGGAATAAAAATATATGGAATAAAAATACTCTTCCACATGTAAGAAGAATGAAATTATTTTTAGGTGATCATCAACCAATATTAATTATGTAAAATATGATGTTTTCACCATTTAGAGAAATGAGTATATGACTAAGTAAACACTATAATAACATGATTAGAATCCACAAGGAGAAAGAAAGTGGATGGTTTCAAAAGAACATATCCCAATAAGTGAACAAAATCAAAGTGTTTATGTGGTTGGAATTTATATCCCAATAAAACTATAAGATAATACCACATAATAAAATAAATGGTTATAATGTACCTAACATATTTGTAATATGTTCAATGGATTGATCAGAATTGAATGAAAGAAAACTGAGTTACTAAAAACTCTTTCTACTGGGGAAACAACTGAATCAATAGAAATTTTAATAAGGGGAAATGATTTGAATAATAAACCCATGAAATAAAAAGGGTATGATAAAAATATACCCATTGTTGATGAAAAATATATATAAATAAAACATGGTTTAGAAAATGTATTATGTCACGACCCGTCCTCGGGGCCCATGCCGTGACTACCCCAAGCCCGCCTTCCATAGGGCAGGGGCTGGAGACTAGCACCAAAGGCGTAAATCCCGATAACTGGGAAGGAATTGACTTTATAAAAGTAAACAAACACCACAGAGTACAAGCGGAAGTAAACACTAAGTACAAAGAGAAGTGCTGAAAGGAAAAAGGGACAGAATACAAACCCAAAAGAAAGTACAACTACAACTGAAAAAAGTACAACAGAAAAAGACAACAGCTGGAGGGACGGAACCGGCTCCTGGGTCGTCCTCCTCGGATCCTACCTGAAGGGTAGGTACAGATGGCGCAGCTCCTGGATCATCCACCACGGATCCTACCTGAAGGGTAGGTACAGATAGCGTAACTCCTGGATCGACCGCCACGGATCCTACCTGAAGGGTAGGTACATATAGCCTCCTCAATGCTCTTGACCATCAACCTCCTCCGGATACTGACTCGTCATATAGTCTACCTCCGGGTACTGTCTCGTCATGTATTCCACCTTCGGGTACCGTCCAGTCCTCGAACACTTGGCCTCTATCAGCACTGCCCGTCGTCTGCAACCAACACAACGAGGTGCGGGCATAGCCCGTGCAGGGGTGAGTATAACGATACTCAGTAGGGACCCCGAGATCCTCAAGGTCTCACTAAAACCAACAAGGATAACCAAATAGAAGATCTCAACAGATAACCTCTACTTAGGTATATGCCCATACATATACCTAAGTTATCAAGTAACCCATCTCAATCACGAGGAAACACAAGGATCATGAAATCAACGGATAACCACTACCCAGGTATATTCCCATACATATACCTAAGTTATCAAGTGACCCATCTCAATCATGAGGTCAACACAAAGGTCAAAAAGTCTCAGCTCAAACCAGGATTTTCATTATCGAAACCGTAACTGCTGAAGAGCTCCGTCTCTGGAGTGTACAGTGGTCCTGTCACGACTCCGAGGTACTGCTCACTAACCTAAGACTGCTGAGGTACTCCTCCTGTCGAGTATCGTGGGCCTGCCACCTCACACAGTAGTGCTTCCCGCCGGGGTCTTCCACCTCACATAGTAGTGCTCCTCCGCTGTGGGTCTGCCACCTCACAAAGTAGTGCTCCCCACTGGGCTACGTAAGTCACTCCGAATCGAATCGGACAAGCAGTCTTCAGGTCTCTGCCGGCTACACGGTCTCCGTACTATATACGCTCGTCTCTGGGTGGGTCCGCTCCATGAGCTATAGGTCGACACTCCAAGTATCTCAAAGTCACATGAAAAAGTATCTCAAAGGACCGCCTCTTCATAGGGGTCTCAACGCAACAGACGGCGCGTCAATCAGACGCCCGGTCTGTGAGTTACTAGCCTTTTCGTCCCAGGGGACCGGTTGGTTTCGTGAGCGAACCAAATCCGGCCGTATCTCAAATGTACCCCAAACTCTCATAGGGTATACTCATAGGGACCGTTTCTCAACGTGATCAACAACGCCGCTGACTTTTCGTCAAACGGACGTTCGGTCAGGAAGATATCAGCTTTTCCGTTCTAGGGGCCCGATTAGTTTCGTGAGAGAACCAACCCGACCGCACTCTGACGGCATCCAAACATTGAGAGGAGTAATCCAAAAGATCCGTCTCACTTAGAGGAATCCAACAAAGTCGACGGCACGTCAATCGGACGTCCGGTACTCAAGTTACGAGCGTTTCCGCTCCGAGGGCCCGGTTGGTTTCGTGTACGAACCAACCCGGCCGAACCCAAAGTAATCCGAAACCTTGAGTGCGATATATCGAAACGACCGTCTCGATCCAAGGATCGCGTTTTCGCTGACGGCGAGTCATTTGGAGGCCCGTAGCTCAAGTTACGGGAATTTGACCGAAAGTGGTCCGAAAACGGGGGTCTGGGCCCGGGGCGACCCGGCCCAACCCCCCCCCCCCCCCTGGGTCGGCCGAACCGGGTCCACCCGAACCGGGTCGACCCGACTCGGGTCCGACCCGGCTGGGCCCGTCCCGGCCCGGCTCGGTCCGGCCCGACCGGCCGGCCGCGGCTCGGCCAGCGTGGCCGAGCCGAATCGCGGAGCGGCGGGGTGCGCGTCTCCCCCGCCCTTTGCCGTTGATTGAGGCCGGCGGAAAACCGCCGACCACCTCCTTTCCGGTGGTGCGCCGCCGCCGCTGCCGGTCGCCGGTGCCGCTGCGCCGGTGTGGCGCGCTGCCGCCGCCTTTCGTGGACCACCGGACGTGCTCCGGTGGTCCGTTCCTCCTGCCGTCTTCGCCTATGGTCCCCCCGGGACCCCACCTTCACTGCGAAGGGATTCAAACGCCCAAACGGCCTGCTTTGTCATCGTCCGTCAAACTGCACGTCAAAAACGAAACGCGCCATCTTCGTGGTTCTCCGGCGCCACGCGTTGGCGCCGCGCCCCTTCGCCGTGGCCCGACTCCATCTGCGGATGTCTTCGGGTTTCTCCACCGTGACGCGACGGTGTCACGCCTTTGTTTGTTTTTTCACGACGCGGCGCGACGGCGCCGTGCATTACTTGTCGCACGTTTCCGCGCGGTGCGATGGCACCGCACCATTACCGTTTCAATCCACAAAAGAATCCAACATGAAATAAGGAGGAGGGTCGGCCGTGTTTGTGCAGTCCGGCCCCCCTCGTGTTATTCGATAACAAAAGGTCATATTTCACGAAGTTCGTCAAGGCAATAAACACGATCAATTTAAATAATAACCCTCAACACCAAACCGCATGATCGAACGATCCGCGGATCAACCCGGTATTGGTTGGTCCGTGCTTGTCGTTCTTTTCTCAAAAGATAAGAGAATTACAAAAATAAATTCCCCTACCTCGTGTTGTCCTTCGCTTGTTGACAAAGTCGCGGGATGGTAGTGTCGCTGTAGAACGGTATCAATTCCGTCATCGTCGGAGTGAGCGCCGTCGTCGATGGCGACGTTCCCCGCGGTGATGCCTCCTCCCTTGACGTGGAGAAAGAAGAAGAGAAGGCACGTCGTTGGTGCCTTTTCATTCTCCGTCGGAGGGTCGGTGTTCATCACATTCTTCGTTGAAGTCTCGACGTTCTTCAACGATGGAGATGGAGTTCTTCAAAACTAAGAGCTTCCTCTATCAAAATCCTCACTTAACCAAGAAACCTAATAAAATAAGGTCTCCCATTATTTTATTAACACATGCCAAGCTTTTCAAATTCCAAAATTCAAATAACTTAATTAATTTAAGAAGTTGAACTCATTAATTAAAAAGTGTTGGCATGCACTTAAGAGGGGGAGAAGTTCAAGAGTTAAAGAAAGGGAGATTAAATGGGGGGGTTAAACGAGAGTTATAGGAATGTGAAAGGTTGGGGATCGTGTGGGCCCCACCTTTCAAGTATCCACTCATGGGAAGTTGGTTGGTCATGGGATCCACCAACAACTTCCCATGGGAGAGAATAACTCCCAAAAACATAAAATAAAATTGTTCACACAATTTTATTTATTTTAAACTAAAACCCCAAAAACAAAATCTCAACCCGCTTAAAATGAAACTGTGGTAAAGGTCCCCTTAAGCAATTATCGGCGTTGCGAGTTCATCGGTGACTTTGGATTTCAATTCCGAGCACCGGTTCAAAAGACAGAAATTCCCGCTCGCTCGTTCACTGAACATACCCGAGCCAAACTTCGGAAGTTGATTCCGGGCACTCCGGGCCTCAGAATCAAGTGCCGTCAGAAACCGCGTTCTTGTAAAATTCCAAAGAAAATTAAGAAAAAATTTTCCTTGAAATTTCCGGGTCTTTACATTACTCCCACCTCAGGGCTTTACGTCCCCGTAAATCTTTAACACAAACTAGGGTCACAAAAGCGGTACAAAGCACACATCTGAGCCTTCCGCTCCCATGTGCTTACCTGGAGGTTCCCGTACTGCCAGAGAAAGTGCACCCGAAGAGTCGATCGGCCTCGTAGGATCTGATCTCGTCGATCCTCGATCCCCACTGGAACCTCCGTGAAAAACACCTCATCGCCATCGTCCAGCTCCTCATGGTCGATGATATGCGAAGGGTCGAGCATTTATCTCCTCAGTTGAGATATATGGAAGTCGTCGTGAACCTAGTGCAACTACGGTAAATGGGTCAAGTGGTAAACCACCCCGCCTACCCAACTGAGGACCTAAGAAGGTCTGCTGAACCTCAGAGATAACTTTCCACCTTGTCCAAAACTCCGTAAACTTCTTCGAGGTGAGACCAGTATAAGGACGTGATCGTCATCCTCGAACTCCAGAGGTCTCTATTTTCTGTTAGAACTGGAACTCGAAACGACTTCCACTACGAGGGTAAGGTTGACCGACTCAAGAGTGATCGGTCGCAACCTCCTGTGAAAGAGTTTATCCCGTGCTGCTTGGGGTTTCCTTTTCGCCGACCAAGGAATACCCATCTCGACGTTTGCCTAAAACTGTCAATTTGAGTATGAATAGTTATTGCCCATTCCATACTCAAACTAACGTCATAAGGCCTCGACGCTACCTCCAAGATATTCCAACCGGAACTCTCTCCTCAAGGGTCTGACCACACTGTCAGCGTAAGTGTTATTATCGAGTCTCCTCCCAAGGCATCTCCAGACGTGAGGGTCAAGTCGACGGCTTACCAGAAACTCTAGGTCTGGAACAAGATTTGTGAAAGCAAGGAATGATTCATTTCGACGTCCGTTACTACAACAACTAGTAGTGGACACAGACTGTCCCTTGAATCATTTCTAGAGACATTGGGTCACACTCCTTGACCGCATGCAGCCGCACTCTTCCTCCGCCCTCCAGTTCCCTGAGCCTGGCGAAAATAACTAAGGTGGGTGGTTGTACAATGTTAGGATCTACACCAACTCATGCTTCTCTCCTAGATCTGCCTCCACGTCTGCTGCTTCGTAGACTCATCTCTCCTTTAAGCTTCCTCTTCTTTAAAATTTAACACGCCCGAATCTCTAAGACTGGCACCGGTTTCCTGTTTCTTACTGCACTG
Source organism: Viscum album (assembly GCA_963277665.1). Taxonomy (NCBI): domain Eukaryota; kingdom Viridiplantae; phylum Streptophyta; class Magnoliopsida; order Santalales; family Viscaceae; genus Viscum; species Viscum album. Next base: position 1,763,325,738 of record OY728135.1, read on the forward strand.
TGCAGTCTTCATCCGCTCTTGGACGACCTGGACCTTCTTTAGTCTCACAAGAGATGCTATGATTTCTTCATTGCCGATAAGAGAAATCCGGTCTCATCCCCTGGATGAACCACATTCATTGCCTAATACAGTCAATCCCAACATGAATGATGCATTCATGCCATGGATGACGTCGTAAGGCCTCGACGTAACTACCAAGAGATCCAACTGTCACTCTCGCCTCCAAGGGTCGAGTCACACTGTCGGCATCAGTGTGAGGTCACTGGGTCTCCTCCAGTAGAAATCTCGAAGGTGAGGGTCAAGTCAAAAGTCTTAACCAGGACCACTCAGTATCAACTAAACAAAAAGGACAGGAAAGAAAACATCACAAGAAATGTGTCTTTTTATTATTGTAGCTCATAGTACAAGACAAGAATACAATAGAAAAATGGAACTAGAAGTACAAGGGACGTATCCACTAGTTCCTCTCCTGTCCACCTGCTTCCGGAGCTCTACTACCTTGTCCACTGCTCGGCTGTTTCTCAAGAACCAGCCGCTGCTTCTGGCACGCCTAGCTCTGTCCCCACCTCGGGTGCCCCGTACCACCGGTCCTAAAACCCGAGATCGTCCAACTGCTAGTCTGGTCCTCCTGGACCTCTGCATCATCTATCTACTGCCCACAGATGACTCGGCTACTGATCGAAAAACACGCGGCAAAGGCAGAAGCTCCTGTACACGCTCGGGGTGTAGAGCTACTGGCACAAACTCCACCCTGAAGAAGGTCTCGAAGTCTTCCCATGCGAAGGTCATCCCGTCGCAAAACTGAAACAAGTGGCTCCACCACCTGCCTGCTGCTGCCTGAAGGAGGCTGGCAACAAAGATCACCCTGAAGTCTGCCGGCGTCCCCACTAGCCTGAAGACTCTCACCACAGCCTCCAGCCAATCCTCAGCCGCCTGTGGGTCCGTCCCTCCCTGGAAACTGGGTGACCTTTGGCGCTGGAACTCATGCAGTGCGCTCAAGCGACGTGCACCCTCTGCTGCTGGGGATGGTGGCATCGGTGGCCCAATGGGTAGTAGTACCGCTGGTTCCTCCGCTGGTGCCTCAACTGAAAAAGGGCCCTGTAATGAGGCCACGTCGCTCGACGGGCTGTCAGTACGAACCATTCTCGGGGCTCTAGCTGGTTGTCCGAGAAAAGGTATCCTGAAAGAAACAACGTAACACGGTAAAACGATTATACCTGGTGAGCTGACCTGGTTTGAGATGTTTTAAGGGAAAACCTTTGAAAACACACACGCAATCAGTGTTTTCGTGCACAAAGTCGGAAATCAGTTGTCAGGGTCCTGGTGTATGGATACGTCGGCCGCCCGCACCAACACTGGACTCCCTGAACTGAAGACCACATTCGGTACCCTTAACACTATAGCTTAACAGAAAGAAAACATCAGAGTTATAAGTTCTGAGGTAGAACCGACTCCTTTGATACCAATTTGCCACCACCCGCCCTCGGGGCCCATGCCGTGACTACCCCAAGCCCGCCTTCCATAGGCGAGGGTCTGGTGACTATCACCAAAGGCGTAAATCCCGATAACTGGGAAGGCATTGCCTTTATAAAAGTAAACAAAAACCACAAAGTACAAGCGGCAGTAAACACTAAGTACAAAGAGAAGTGCTAAAAGGAAAAAGGGCCAGAATACAAACCCAAAAGAAAGTACAACTACAACTGAACAAAGTACAACAGAAAAATACAACAGCTGGAGGGACAGAAGCAGCTCCTGGGTCGTCCTCCTCAGATCCTACCTGAAGGGTAGGTACAGATGGAACAGCTCCTAGATCATCCACCACGGATCCTACCTAAAGGGTAGGTACAGATAGCGCAGCTCCTGGATCGACCGCCACGGATCCTACCTGAAGGGTAGGTACAGATAGCCTCCTCAACGCTCTCGCCCGTCAACCTCCTCCGGATACTGAATCGTCGTATAGTCTACCTCCGGGTACTGTCTCGTCGTGTAGTCCACCTCCGGGTACCGTCCAGTCCTCGAACACTCGGCCTCTGTCAGCACTGCCCGTCTTCTGCAACCAACACAACGAGGTGCGGGCATAGCCCGTGCAGGGGTGAGTATAACGATACTCAGTAGGGACCCCGAGACCCTCAAGGTCTCACTAAAACCAACAAGGATAACCACATAGAAGATCTCAACAGATAACCTCTACTTAGGTATATGCCCATACATAGACCTAAGTTATCAAGTAACCCATCTCAATCATGAGGAAACACAAGGATCATGAAATCAACGGATAACCACTACCCAGGTATATGCCCATACATATACCTAAGTTATCAAGTGACCCATCTCAATCATGAGGTCAACAAAAAGGTCAAAAAGTCTCAGCTCAAACCAGGATTTTCATTATCGAAACCGTAACTACTAAAGAGCTCTGTCTCTGGAGTGTACAGTGGTCCTGTCACGACTCCGAGGTACTTCTCACTAACCAAGACTGCTGAGGTACTCCTCCTGTCGAGTACCGCGGGCCTGCCACCTCACACAGTAGTGCTTCCCACTGGGGTCTGCCACCCAAACACAGTAGTGCTCCCCACTCATAGCCTACAGAGGTACTCCTCCTGTCGAGTACCGCGGGTCTGCCACCTCACATAGTAGTGCTCCTCCGTTGTGGGTCTGCCACCTCACAAAGTAGTTCTACCCACTGGGCTACGTAAGTCACTCCGAATCGAATCGGACAAGCAGTCTTTAGGTCTCTGCCAGCTACACGACCTCCATACTCCGTACGATCGTCACTGGGAGGGTCCGCTCCACGAGCTACAGGTAGATACTCCAAGTATCTCAAAGTCCCATGAAGAAGTATCTCAAAGGACCGCCTCGTCATAAGGGTCTCAACGCAACAGATGACGCGTCAATCGGACGCCCGGTCTGTGAGTTACTAGCCTTTTCGTCCCAGGGGCCCGGTTGGTTTCGTGAGCGAACCAAATCCGGCCGTATCTCAACTGTACCCCGAACTCTCATAGGGTATACTCATAGGGACCGTTTCTCAACTTGATCAACAACGCCGCTGACTGTTCTTCAAACGGACGTTTGGTCAGGAAGATATCAGCTTTTCCGTTCCAGGGGCCCGGTTGGTTTTGTGAGAGAACCAACCTGACCGCACTCCGACGAAATCCAAACCTCGAGCGAAGTAAGACAAAAGATTTGCCTCACTTAGAGGAATCCAACAAATTCTACGGCACGTCAATCGGACATCCGATACTCAAGTTACGAGCGTTTCCGATCCGAGGGCCCGGTTGGTTTCGTGTACGAACCAACCCGGACAAACCCAAAGTAATCTGAAACCTTGAGTGTGATATAAAGAAACGACCATCTCGATCCAAGGATCGTGTTGCCGCTGACAGCGAGTCGTTTGGAGACCCGTAGCTCACGTTACAGGCATTTGACCAAAAGTGGTCCGAAAACGGGGGTCTGGGCCCGGGGCGACCCGGCCCGACCCCCCCTGGGTCGGCCGAACCGGGTCGACCCGACCCGGGTCCGACCCGGCTGGGCTCGGCTCGGTCCAGCTCGGTCCGGCCCGACCGGCCGGCCGCGGCTCGGCCAGCGTGGCCGAGCCGAATCGCGGAGCGGCGGGGTGCGCGACTCCCCCGCCCTTCGCTGCTGATTGAGGCCGGCGGCGAACCGCCGGCCGCCTCCTTTCCGGCGGCGCGCCACCGCCGCCTTCTGCAGACCACCGTACGCGCTCCGGTGGTCCGTTCCTCCTACCGTCTTCACCTATGGTCCCCCCGGGACCCCACCTTCACTGCGAAGGGATTCAAACTCCCAAACAACCTGCTTCGTCGTCGCCCGTCAAACCGCACGTCAAAAACGAAACGCGCCGTCTTCTTGGTTCTCCGGCGTGACGCGTTGGCGCCGCGCCCCTTCACCGTGGCCCGACTCCATCCACGGATGTCTTCGGGTTTCTCCGCCGTGACGCGACGACGTCGCGCCTTTGTTTGTTTTTCACGACGTGGCGCGACGGCGCCGCGCATTACTTGTCGCACATTTCCGCGCGGTGCGATGGCACCTCACCATTCCCGTTTCAATCCACAAAAGAATCCAACATGAAATAAGGAGGAGGATCGGCCGTGTTTGTGCAGTCTGGACCCCCCTCGCGTTATTCGATAACAAAAGGTCATATTTCACGAAGTTTGTCAAGGAAATAAACACGAGCAATTTAAATAATAACCCTCAACACCAAACCGCATGATCGAACGATCCGTGGATCAACCCAGTATTGGTTGGTCCGCGCTTGTCGTTCTTTTCTCAAAAGATAAGAGAATTCCAAAAATAAATTCCCCTACCTCGTGTCATCCTTCGTTTGTTGACAAAGTCGCGGGATGGTAGTGTCGCTGTAGAACAGTATCAATTCCGTCGTCGTCGGAGTGAGCGCCGTCGTCGATGGCGACGTTCCCCGCGGTAGTGCCTCCTCCCTTGACGCGAAGAAAGAATAAGAGAAGGCACGTCGTTGGTGCCTTCGCATTCTCTGTCGGAGGGTTGGTGTTCATCACATTCTTCGTCGAAGTCTCGACGTTCTTCAACGATGGAGATGGAGTTCTTCAAAACTAAGAGCTTCCTCTCTCAAAATCCTCACTTAACCAAGCAACCTAATAAAATAAGGTCTCCCATTATTTTATTAACACATGACAAGCTTTTCAAATTCCAAAATTCAAATAACTTAATTAATTTAAGAAGTTGAACTGATTAATTAAAAAGTGTTGGCATGCACTTAAGAGGGGGAGAAGTTCAAGAGTTAAAGAATGAGAGATTAAATGGGGGGGGGGGGGGGGTTAAAGGAGAGTTATAGGAATGTGAAAGGTTGGGGCTCGTGTGGGCCCAACCTTTCAAGTATCCACTCATGGGAAGTTGGTTGGTAATGGGATCCACCAACAACTTCCCATGGGAGAGAATAACTCCCAAAGACATAAAATAAAATTGTTCACACAATTTTATTTATTTTAAACTAAAACCCCAAAAACAAAATCTCAACCCGATTAAAATGCAACTGTGGTAAAGGTCCCCTTAAGAAATTACCGGCGTTGCGAGTTCATCGGTGCCTTCAGATTTCAATTCCGAGGACCGGTTCAAAAGATAGAAATTCTCGCTCGCTCGTTCACTGAACGTACCCGAGACAAACTTCGGAAGTTGATTCTGGGCACTCCGGGCCTCAGAATCAAGTGCCGTCAGAAACCATGTTCTTGTAAAATTCCAAAGAAAATTAAGAATTTTTTTTTTGAAATTTCCAAGTCTTTACATATTATGTCTCAAAGAATCAATATTGAGACCAATAAAACCATTATGGCCTTTGAAACTTTTGAATCAAAACCCATTAAAAGAGAGGGATTGAAAATTAACTTCAAATAAAATGATTAAAAAATAATTCATTATATGAAATCTCAAAAATATAGTATATACACCATATAAATGGAATTGTGTGCATGATAGAAAGTGTGTCTCAAAAAAAGGAAATTTAAGACGAAACCATTACCTTGTCTTGACCCATTCTTCACTTGCACAAAACATCCTGAATAATTAAATTAATTCCATTAAATACATACCCAAGAACCTTACTCATAACTATAACCATTTTTAATTTTCATTTATAATTATTCTATACATATTCATGTAAGTTATTTATTAACTATTTTGAACACTGGGTGTAAATAATATTTATAACCTTAAACTCATTTCATAAAATTAATATTAGTATCTATTATCTCTATAGAATAAATAAATTATTATATTATCTAAGTTATTGGAATATATTTTCCAATATATTTTATAAATCCATAATTTCATTTCATGTTATTTTGGTAACAAACTTTGAAGATGAAATCTATGATGATCATGTTTTGGTGATTATTAATAAATGAAAGTTAATTTCTTAATTATTGAGTTAAATATTAATATAAAATTCCTAGAAAAAAATTACATATTTAAGTTCTCATATTCATCAATGACATATATTTGATGTATTGTTCAAGTAGGTGGATGAACCTACCCTAATTAATGGATGATTATGAGATGGTTTAGTTATAATATCATTATACTAGAAAAATAATGATCTCATTTAGTTTTTATTAGTGTTATATATAATAATTTTAAATAATTATATTGATAAGGAAATTTATATAACGTCATTACATAGAAAAATGAGATAATTTTCCTCTTAGTTCATTCGTTTTAAACAACCGAATTAAAGATAATAGTTTTTTGATCATATCATTAATATGTAATTAAAATAGAAATAAAATAAAATTAATGATATTATAAACATCATATTTTTCCTTTAATATAATTTTTATATCCATACTTGTAAAGAGGTAACGGAAAATGAAACACATTACGTCATGGAGGTGGTAGTCTGCACAACACACGAAAAAAAAAATTATTTTTTAATGGATGGGGGATGTGAATAAAAAATGATAACAAAATTAATATATTAACATTAAATTATAAAACTTATACTAGTATCATTATATTTTTTTGGTTAGAATAAATTTTAAAAAAGTTAATTAAGATCACAACTAAGTGGTTGATAATACTCATGTTGGGGACTTGAAATTTTCTTAGAAGTATCATTGGAAATGAAACGATTATGCTAACTAATGGAAACCAGAAGCTTTTTAATGCATTGTAGGGTTCTATGAAGATAATATAAAAGGTTTTAAGTGGAAAATATAAATATAGGTGTGTCATGAAGTGATAGAGATTTTTCCCTATTATAAATGAAGTAAAGGGTGGTTTTGGGAGTAAGCCATACATTTTCAATCATGTAGGGTTCCTATTCAAGTCTCAAATTTAGAAAATTGAAAAAAATTATTGGAAAATAAGTTTGGATAAAAACTCATTCTAGTCACTCCATTTAGAGACAACATTGAGCTTTTAAGGATTTTTTAACCTTTTTTCGTTTACCGTAATTTACTTCTACCTTGGTATTAATTTATAACCTAAGAATTTAATTTTAATGAAAAAGATTAAGATTAACCTTTTGACAAAATTTTATGATTGAAATTTTAAATTTGAATTAATTTTATCAAAGAAAATTTCTAAAGGTGTAAAAATGAAATTTTAAAATAAATACACTTAATCGTGTAAAAATAGTTTTTAAAGAAATAATGTTTTTAAGATTTAAATCTCTATATATGATAAAATTATCTTAGATTTTAATTTTAATGAAATAAATTAAATTATTATAAAAAAATAATGTATATGAGACTTCCAAGGTAATTCAACATCGAATATCACTTGAAAAATACTAGATTCAAAGAAAATACTGAAAAGAGTTTTCATATTAAAGTAACATTATAATTAGTTATAAAAATGTTTTACATAGGTTTTATAAATTTTGTTTTTTTATAAATTTATAAAATATAATGAAAACCTATTTTATTAAAAAATGATAGTTTAAAATATTAACTATTATTATTCTTATTTAATATAACTCATCAAATAAATTTGTGTTAATTAATTAATAATATCAAACATAATTTATCATTAATCATATGTTTCTATAAATAGAAATGTGTATAACATAAATGGTAATTTGTTTTTAAAAAATTTCATTGTAAACAATAAATGATGTTATTAGACATTTTAGGTAAACTAAGTTAATTTCATTCATATTAAAATAATATTTTGTTTTATTTATTAATATATTTCATAAATTGGTTACTAAAATTAATTTATTTTTATTCAACATCTAGATTTTAATAGTTATAGGTAAATATTTATATTTTATCTTAATATATTTCTATTTCGTTTAAGTTTGGCGCTACATACAGAGAAATATATTGAACACATTTACCTATTTAATGGTAATAATATATTATAATTTTGTGTTGTTGAATTATACCCCCATAAATAAATTTTATCCTCACAATTTGACTTATAATATTAGAGTAATTTCTATAGGGAACCCATAATTAACTATAAATGACTAGATGATCATGAATTTATTTTAGATGTGGAATGAGATAAATATATATGAAAAATCATTATAACGACTTTATAAAGAGAGATAAGCCATTATAAATTTAAAATATAATTCTACCAATGGATAAAGATCTATATCCTTAAGTAATAACTTCCCACAAACCCTTAAAATGATTTATATGATAATCATACCATTCGGTATTTTTTATTTATTACTGAATATCCAGTAGTTTTTGAAAAGTTACATGAAATGGTACACTATAAAATATATAGTGAATAATCACTATTAAATTAATTCGCAGTAGTTTTATAGTATTTTACTTATTCTCCTAGTTTTCTGTGAATATCTCCCTTGTTGGATCTTTGATTGGGACATTGAGTCACATATTTCCGAACCCTATTGCAATTAATGAAATATATTTTATATCTTCACCCTTTCCTTTAAACTTGTGAGTTTTATGGTCTTCATCTCCAAAACATATAAAATTTACTTTTCCATTTATAGAAATTTCCTCCATGATTCATTTCTCATTTTTGGCATATAGGAAATTAACTCTTTTTTCCTTCATCATCTTCATCAGTTGATATCACGACTCTATATTTTTATTGGTGTGTTTGGGAATTCAATGTTAATATTGTTAATAAAATTTCATGATATTTCTTTTAATAATATTAATATTCTCACTCTATATCCCATTATGATGGGTTGTTCCTTGAGGTAATCTTTTCATTTTCCCTCACACAAATTATTATTTATGGTTCCTACAACAACTAAAACCAAAAGAGTTAACTTGAGTGACTATAATTATAATTGAATTATCATAAATAACCATAAAAAAATTTAACCTCAAGATTTATCACTTTATAACACTATCATATTAGTCTATGGTTTTTACAAATCAACTTGTATAATACTCGGTTAAACCTATATCACTCTCAGTTTAAGATATATTATTTATATTGAGTTGGTTTATATAACACTTATTATCCTAATCCATAAAATATAGATCCCAAATTTATATGAAGCTTATTAAAATATTCTAATCCCAATAATCATTGAAATATATGCAATCAAAATCCATATTATTATTTATCAATCAACGTTAGTCATTCCTAAAATCACATACCCAAGTATGTATATATCCTAGTCATATATTCTCTAAAAATACCTTTATGAAAATCTATTTTAATCTATAATATACTAAAACACCATGAAATTATATGTTCATTAAAAAATTAACACTATTTTTAACCGTCAAATGGAATTAACTACAAGTTTATAAAGTTACACAATAGTCACTGTATATCATAATCTCAAAAATGAGATAAACTTCTCAAAAAATATCACAAATAAATTATAAATCCTATGGTTACCAATTACTATATAACTCACTTTTCTCAATGTCAATCAACCCTTTATTACCTAAACATAAAGCATGTATTAAATCTAAGAGTTTTTCATACCTCAATTATGTTCTTTCCAATAGTTATCCGCAAAATATAACATTATCATAAAATCACTTTTCAAAGTTATTGATACCATTTAATATATGCTTCTATACCATTAAAGTAAAACTACTGAAGATAAATCCTTATATTTTTCACATAATCCTCCCAATGTTTATAATATACCAGAATATCATATATAAATATCACTCACTAATGAAAATAGCTATGAGTTTCAATATTATTATAATATCAATCTCATTACCATAGGTTAGACGTGGAAACCCACTTTTTAATATTTTAATAGTTTTATAATAACATTATTAACCATTTACGTATTCTCCCTTATTTGATTATAAGTCAGAGTGGTTTCTAATTATATACCTTTTTTAGATTCATTTTTTTGATCCTATTTCAACCAAATAATAAAATAAAAATATTTATGAAAATATCCAAAATATTTATTTGAAAACATCAATTTGGGTAGTTCTTCTTTTATGAAACCTTTTTTTAACTTATGATAATTTTGGAACAACCTATGAATCTATTTGTTCAATCCGTAGTTATCTATGGTCATGTTTTTCTTATTATAATCTCTATGAATTTTTTTTAAAATCAATATTAAATCCTTTATAATAATTCATAAATATAATTTAATTAACTAAAGCATATCCCCTAGTAGTGTCTCACTAGGTGTGAAGTCTTAGACCCACTCACCATGCGTCAGAGTGGTGATTGATTCATTGCTCAACCAACCCTTTTTAGGGTGATTACCCATAGGTGTATTTGTGACACAACCACATCCAATTACTAGTATATATACATGGATTAATTTCTAGGAAAATCAGATACTAAATACTTTACCAATATAATTAGATATCATCGTATACTTAGACTACTCTCTTCAGTTTTCACTATGGTTCTCTAACCTTAATACCCATGTAAAAATAGAAGTATTACCTTAGAAAAAAATCATTTTATATCTTAAAGGGTTATATATACCTTTGAAATTATGATAACCCATAACTTATAAAACCTTAAATTATCATCAACAAACATATTAATCTTATATGTTATCTAAATCTTTCATTTGATACCAACTGTGATGTCTCAGACCCCCACTCTTAGATCTGATTCCATAAACTCATAATTTACATAATTTCTTTGATATCAGATATAAAATCCAAGATATAACTTTCATTAAATAAAAAATCAAAATAATTATTTAATCTATTACACTCTGAAGGATATTTTTATATTTATAGATATAGATAATTAGGACACAACATAAATTGATAAATCACATTTTCTTCCTATCAAATGGACAATGTTACCATTATATATAAAACTATATAATTCTTGAAAATTCTTAAACATATCCCAAAAATTCCTTCATATGTGTTATATTTCTAATCATGTCATGTATACTAATTTTCTACATAACCAGCGAAAATGAAAACATAATAATGGGTGATATAAAATGCTCAGTATGATAAATATATAACTAAAGAAATTAGGGAATCAATATTATGGAAGAAATAAGTAGAAAACATGAAGCAATAATATACTTGAAACTATGATAATTATATATCCATGTTAATAAATAAAAACAAGGATATCAATAATATTGATATCATACTAATGGAATTTATAACATTAGACATCAAAACCCTATTATCAAGGCCTTGTTCTAAGACACTTTACATGTCGTCGATACTGTAGTCAAAACATCACATTGAATTTGGAATTCATATATCAAATACCCAAACCTTTTTTGTCTCATGACACCTGTATATTCATTAAGGGAATATATGATTCTAAGATCCACCCATCACATTATTAAGTCTAATTCATTCACTATAAGAGTTAAAAAGACTTTTCATATTATTCCCTAAAGAATCTTTTGCTAAATAGAATCATGTTTATCCATAAAATAAAGAATATATAATATCAATTCATGATCAAACTATATTGGTAGTCAATAATTATTAAGTATTTTTAAACTTTTCCCCATGTTAATAAAATGGATAACATGGTCATTACCCATCTGGAGGAAGAAGGTTGGTGATTAAACAATATATAGGAAACTTTCTAGTAATCATCTGTATAGGAATAATAAAAAAAAATTCCAACACTTTTACCTATGTTAATTAATGGATAACATGATCATAATCTATTTATAGAAATAAGGTGTATGGTTAACAACGTATATCCAACTTATCAATAATCATCTATTTGGAATTACAATATACAGAATGAAAATAATTTTCCCCATGTCAATAGAATAAAATTATTTCTAGGATAAAATATTCAAATATGAATTATGTAACATTTTTTTCTCAAAATATATAGATAAATGAGTATATAACTATGTTAATATTTGAATGGCATGACAATAATCCATTCAAATAATGAATATGGATGGTTTCAAAATAACATATCCCAAGAAGTGAGAGATATTTGTTAAAGGGTTTATGTGGTCGGAATTTATCTCCCTATAAAACATTAGATAATAACACATAAAAAATTCAAAGGGTATAATATACCAAACTTATTTGAAATAAGTTCAAAGGAACAATCAAAACTTAGTGAACGAAAATTGAGTTACCAAAAACTCTTACTACTAAGGAAATAATTGAATCAATAGATATTTGAATAAGGGAACATGATTTTGAAAGTAAATCCCATGAAATAAAAATAGTATTATAAAAATTTATTTTTGGGTAGTGAATAAACCATATAAATAAAACACGGTGCATAAAATGTTTTATGTCTCAAACAATTAGAATTGAGACTAAGAAATCCATTACGAATTTATAAACTTTTGCATAAAAAACACTTGAAAGAAGGGGATTGTATATGAATTTTAAAAACCATTATTAAAATATAATTCATGATATTATACCTCAAATAGGTAGTATATAAACCTTATAAATGAAATTGGGTGCATAATATAAAGTTTCTCAAAGAAGGAAAATTTGAGATGAATCCCTTAACCTATCCTATTATGTTCTTCACACACAAAAAATGTATTGAATAATTTAATTATGTTCATTAAATAAATACCCAAGAAACTTATTCATCTCTATATTCATTTATAATAATAAATTATAACAATTCTATACATTTATAAATTTGTTAGTTTTTACCTATTTTCAACACTAGGTGTAAGTAATCTTTTATCATATTGGAGTAGTTTCAAAAAATTCACATTGAAATATATTTTTTTAAAAATTCAATAAAATATTAGTTCATATAAGGTAATTTAATATATGTACCAATATATTTTATTAATCAATAATTTCATTTCATGTTATTTTTGGTTACGAAACACAAAGATGAAATCAATGATGATCATGGTTCGATGAATCTTAATGAAAAAAAGGTTTTTTAAATAAATAAGTCACATATTGATATAAAATTACCAATAAAAAACATTATTTACATATTTATATCATTTTACACCATTTAATATGTTCTGATAGTCATCCATGACATTAATTTATTGTATTGTTCAAGTATGTGGTTAAATTGATCCAAACATGAACCTACCATGATTAATGGATGATTATGAAGTGGTTTAGATTTAATATCATTAAACCAGAATCATAATGATATTATTTAGTTTTTATTAGTGTGATATATTATAATTGAGAATAATTTTAAAGAGAATATAATTTATATAAAGTCATTACTTAGAAAAGAGAGATCATTTTCCTCTTTGTTCACTCATTTTAAATAATTGAATTAATGATAATAATTTGTTGATCATATCATTAATAGGTTCTTGAATTTTTCATTAAATAACCTTAATTATATCATAAATATAATATTTAACCTTTAATACCATATTTATATCCATAATTGTAATGCGGTGATGGAAAACAAAACATGTTACGTTATGGAGGCGGTACTTCTTACAGTGCACAAACATGAGTTTTTTTCTTAATGGATGGGTTATATGAAGAAAAAATGGCAATAACCTTGATATAGTAGAATTAAATTATATAAATTATACTAATATAATTATATTAGTTTGTATATAAAAAATTTGAAATAATATAATTAAGAAGAAAACTAAGATGTTGATAATACTCACAAAAGAGACTTGAATTTTCCTTAGAAATCTCCATGGAAATGGAGGCCTTATGCTATGTAATGGAATGAAAAAGATTTTAATATTTATGAGGGATATAGGAGTATAAAAAATTTATATTTTTAAAATTTAATTCTAAATATAGGTGATTTATGACTTAGTGGGTATTTTACCCCTTTATAAGTGAATGAAATTGTTATTTGGGGAGTAACCCATAAATTTTCAATAATGTAAGGTTGTTCTTCTAGTTTCAAAGGATATATGATTGAAAAAATAGGAGAGTAAAATGTGTGTGGGTTAAAAATCAACTCAAAAACTCCTCTTTAAGATAAAGTTTTATTATTTTACACACTTTTCATACATAGATATTACATCTTATTAAATGAATATTCATTACATAACATAACGATTCACATCGGAATTATAAACCTATAGAATATTTTGAAACATGTAAACATAAAAAACGTGTTTATAAGTGAACTAAATCCCCTACTATTTTAACTCGCACCCTTCTTAGACATATCAAACTTAATACGTTTCTTCATAACCTAGGAAAAGTAAATATAAACAAGGGTGATCACATATTCTCAATTAGGTTAAACAAGGTACATATCAATGATCACTTAAACATGACATGAGAATAATTTTATGAGATCATGATAATAATATTTGAAAACCTTACCCTAAATATCATAGATCATAATCTTGAGTCATGGAACAATACCTAACAATTCAAAAGACATGAATCATAAAATAATTAAAGAACATGAGCCATGGGAGCATAATATTGGCATAAGACACAAGTTTTTATAATACACAAAAGAATATAAATTCATTTCCTTAGTTGTAAAATTTCATTTCTAATACTATCATCATGGATTTAGTTCACACCCCAAACCATTGTAGTTGTCAAGGTTCACTCCCAAGACTATCATAGTAGATAAATTCAATCACTAAACTAGGTTCACTACCCATTCAAGGCCTATTTATCTCATGAGATATCCATTATTACCCAATTCATTGGAGGGATGTATAATTCTATGACCACATATCATATAATGAAAATCATACAGATGTGTTACACAATATCATAAAAGATTCATCATATCATAACTTGTAAAAAAGTAATGGGTTTCATAAATATTTTATCATTGAATTACCCATAGAAATAAAATGGGTTTCATAAATATCTTTTCATAAAAAATCCTGATTAATAATAAGAATGGTATACTTGGATCAAATCCATAGTAAAAATTAAAAAACAATTAAGGTTTTTATTTTATATGGGAAATTATTTTAAAATACCACTTGGATCATTTATTGATAAGAATACCCCCTTCACTTTGAAATAAATTATTCAATATATAAAATTTTCCCAAATATTAATGAAAAGATTTTCTTTTAAAAATAATCTTGGAAAATTTTAAAGTAATATTAAAATCATTGAATATTCATGATTATGGGAAATTACATGTATTAGATATATGTTAAAAAATTATTTCTTTCACAGTTTTGGTAAAAAATCAAAAAAAAATTGTCTGGAAAATAACAAAAAGAATTATTTTAAAATGATTTTTAAAAATTAAAATATGGGTAAAAACAAATTTATAAAATCACAATAAAATATTAAAAAAATTATCAAAATCTTTTTAGAAATCACTAACATGTAAGTGAAATGATTTTCAACTGAAGATAGAAATAAATTCATTTTTCCTTAAAAACATTATTTAGGTCTCTTGAGTACATAAAGTGAGGAAGATGAAAGGAAAAATGTATTATCTAGAAATAACCAAAAGATAATAAAATTAATGAGATTATTTAGAGGTATATTATAAAATTTCATCATAATAAACATAATCATAAACAACCCTGATAAATAATAAGATTGTTCAATAAAACCCACACCTCAGGTTTGAATTCTTTTATACGTGTTAGAACCTCTTTGTATGTGTTTGAACCTCATATATTATAAAAATATATTTATTATAATTTTTTTCTAAAATAATAATCATATTTATAATACCACACATGAATTAATTTTAACCTTTCATCATCCGTTTATTAATAATTCTTTAATAAAATCACTATTCTAGGTGATAACTACTTCATTTTTCATGTATGTTTTCATTTGATAGTTTCAGTCCTTGTGATTTGATAATTATTACATAATATATAGAATATTATTCATGATATAAATATAACATATATTCACTATAAACATATTTATATTCATATATAAAATTTAAAGATAGAAAAATTAATTAAATTATTCATAGAGACGGTAGACCATACATTTGCATGAACGCAGTTTTCATTTTTTGATGGATGGAAAAAAATAAAGGTAAATAATAATTCACATTTATAGAATAATTATTATATCATATTTATAATATATATTCATTAAATCTATCTTTATTACCATCCATGAAGAAATAAAATGAAAAATAAATCACATCGCTTTATGGAGGTGGCAGTCCACATGTATGAACACACGACATTATTATTTTCCAATAGATTGAATGGTAAGAAGGTATATGTGATATTATAATTATATTAGTATAATTATTTCATAAATATGATTTATATAAATAAAATAAATCATTATATCCATCCGTGATAGGCGGTGATGAGAAATGAATTAAATCGGTTTGTGAGGTGGTAGACGACCGTACACACGATCGATGATTTCATTTCTCATTTGATAGAAGAAGAGATGGTTATGGATATTAAATTAAAATAAAAACATATCATTTTTTTGAATACAATGGTGTTATTATTTCATCACGGTTATATAAGACTTTAATGAGCTAGAAGAATAAATAAAATTAAAATGCATGGATAAGAACTATACCTCTTTTTTAGAAAATCTATTTAGATTCATACCTAACGCCTTTGTAGGATATATGTTTTTTATCAAAACAATGACTCTTGGTTATGTGAATTGATGTAATTAATGGATTTGAGTAGGTCTTGGCTAAACCAAATGGCCCTTGAATTGTGGGGGGGGGGGGATAAGGGTGGTCCTTTAATAAGTAGAAAGATGCCCCACTTGAATTTTTTCAAAAGTATAAAATATATTATTGTCTTATTCCCACAAAATAGTATATTTATTTATATATGTTTTTTGAAAAAAAACTCAAAATTTAACCATGGTTATTTTTTAAAAAATAAGTCAAAATGAGTGAAGTCCCTTCACACCTTTATCCTTTTTTTGCCAAGGCCAAAGGCATGAAGACCCTTAATGCATTTTCTAGAAAACTTTGTGCAAATGATTTAAGGGGAATAACACATTTTCCCAAGGAAATAAATCATTTAATAAATTACATATGTGTGCGTGTGTTTTGTATTAAAAATATTTATTTTTTTTGTTTACATACATATATATACAAATAAACATGACTATTATGATTATTATAAATAATTATTAATTGTATAATAATTTTTTAATAATACTATTATTAATAATAATAAAATTTGAAATATTACTAATATAATTAATATTTATTTTAAAATCATTTTTAACAACAATATTAGTTACATTAATAATTATATTATTTACAACATTATTATTATTTATTATTTTAATTATTGTAAATATTTAATAAAATAATTATTATTTATTAATAATGTAATTATAAACAATAAATTATAATAAAATAATTAATAATACTTTATAATTATGTAATTAACAATATAAAACTTAATATGAATTATTCCCATTAAAATTTTAATGTCTAAATGTTATGTTTTTTAAGAAATAAAGTGTAATATCCTTTCCCAACTGACTACTAAACTAGTAGACGGACCGGTCACCACATGGACTCAAGTGTTTCTCACTATATGCCAGAGCCTTCCAACTAGTAGCAAGGGTCCAATGGAGGTATAGTGGGAGACTATTCCCTCATGATTAGATTCACACAACGGTTTAACCAGTGTAAATAAATAAAAAATAGCAATGCAATAAAAAAAGATAGAACAATGGAAGAATAATATAATAACTGAATAAATGAGGCCAAGGACAACTATACAAAAATTAATGTATGAAAGGTGATGCTAAAAAGTATAAGTAGTAATAATTACCATATCGATCTAATGTAATAAAAGAAAACCTACCCAATAACTAGCTCCATGAGCATCTCGAGAACCAGCTCAGATCTCTACCCCAAATCCATCCTATTAAATTAAAAAAACATTAGAATATGGATGCTTCCCTCAATAAATACCTACGTACATAACATATAATCAGCTACCAATGGTACCTGGGCAGGGTGTGAGATTCAATCTCAGTAGGCTGACACCCACAATGTCTAGGCCAATCCATTTCTTACAAGATAAATTAGGAAGTTTTCAATTGTAAATAGATGAAAGAAAAAAAATTAAATAATTGAACTGGGTTCCATTTGGAAACCCACCGAACTACCTAATTTGGCCTAAGATGGTGAGTCTGAACCAAAGGATCCTGAAATAGTAAAGTATGGTAAAATTTTATAGGCTAGACTATCCCTAGTCTTGTGATTAGGCTCAGAGGACAAGTACCTAAGTTTTCCAAACCAACTGACTAGTTCTCATTTGAAAAAAATTATTTATCTTTGAAAAAATTTCAATCATTTATTTATAAAACAAGTCGACGCACCTGGAGCCCATCCTTGTAAATTTGTAGATACTTTCCATTTATCGCTCGAAGGGCTCGCCAAAAGACCAATTCCACCAAATCCTTCTATGGTAACCTGAGTATGAAGTCTCAAGTATCACTATGTCATGGTGTGAAAACAACAAAAAATGACCTCCGATTCTAAACCTAGTATCACATATAGGGGCCCAAGTCTCTCTTGGGGAATGTTATAACCAATCGTACCATTGAGACCATCCAAGGGGTCTCCCTTAGGGATCTGGTAACACTCATATAGAGGTAAACATACAACACATAAAGATCCTATCTCAAGCACAACTAATATCACCCCCAATACATTTACAAGACATTTACAAAATCTAACAAAATGTGTGTGAGTATGTCGAAGGGGCCCTTAAGTCTGAACCCCTTGTATCACCCATGATACTAAGATAAAATCATCAAATAATAACTTCATTTATAACAAGCCATGAAACTATGGAAAATGGACAAGTTCAATAAGAATTAAGCCAAATCAAAATCACAAAACTACAAGGAAATGCACATATAAAATTTTAATTTAATATAGTGAACCTCATAGAGGGTTTTATTAGAAAACATGAAATTATTTTACACAATTCATTTCATTCAATTAAAGAGTTCAATTTCATCACAAGGCATAAGTTATAGAGCATACAGAACAAAGTAAGGGTGCTAAGAAAGACATAAAATTAAGGTGGCACGTGCATAAATAATTTAAAAACATTAAAAAGATAGCTGGAATGTGATATAATGAATAATCAAAAGGCATAAACAAAATGGAATAAGAAAGGGAACCTACCTCCAAGGAGGGAGAACCAAGCCAAACAATTCATAACATTACGCTTTCATCGACGACCACTAGAAGCTGCTCTTTCCTACCTCTGAGAATATCTACCTTTTTATATACAAAAATACACCTATCCCCTATGTATATATTTTCATGACCATGACTATTTATAAGGGAATACATACATATATGCTTGTATATGCATATACCCATTTACACTTACACATGTATAAAATTTTCATATATATTTATAAGCACACATATGCCAAATATATATATTCATGCCACCATGGGTGAATATATATAATAAGGGAACATACACACACACACACACACACACACACACACACATATATATATATATATATGCCTACCTATGCATACAATGGTAAGTTTCCTTCAACTTTGGTGACTCAAACTTGCCTCAAGGATGACCAAAATTCACTACAAAAAATATATTAGGACCTCAAAATCACTAAAGAAAAAAATAGAAATTGAGTATTATTTAAGATAGAGGAAAAATTATTGTAAATTGATGATGGGATGACCTAAATGTTTATAAATTCTTCACCTTCATTGGTTGATGTTGAAACATGAACAATGATGACCTGAGAATGCCACTACTTAACCTAAAAATGGAAGAAAACACAAAAAAATTTGATCAAACCTCACCCTAGGTTTAATCCAAGATAGGTAGGGAGAAAAGGAAAAGAAAGACTACTAGAATGGGGGAGATTAGGGAAGAGGGAGCTTACCTCAACAAATCGAATGAGAAACCTGAAGAATCCGTGTGAAATCATCATGAAGTGAGGAGGCCAAAGGATGTGTGTCTCGCACAACCGAGAGGTTCGAGGGGGGGGGGGGGATTGCACGAGGATGGAGGGGGGGGGGTATATTAGGTTTTAAGTTATTTAATTTTAATTTTAATAATTTAATTTTTTTTAATAAAAACATAGCGCACGGTATGGGTTACACTGTGAGCCAAATCGTGTGCCAATCATGTGATGAGTATCACATAAGTACCATCTAATTGGAACTGCCCATGTGGAATAGGAACACAATTTTGGTAAATCTTATGTAGACCATGAAATTTACATCTTCTCACTACCATAAGCCACACGGTTTTCTACGGGGGCTGTACATTTTCATAAAAGTTGTACACCCTATGTCGACCCTCCAAATTTGGGCTTTCTAAGGTCCGGTGCTCCAAAAACTCAATGAGACACCTAAGGGATCCCCCAGGCCTTTAAAAAATTATAAAAACACATAAAGGTATTACAACTCTTTTAATTATGTTCCACATCTAGTTTCAAAGAACAACCCATATAGTAAATGAAAAAAATTCAAATTTCCATGGAATTTTACATTATCTCAAAAGACGGGTCATTACAAACTCCCCACCTTAGAACTTCTCATACCAAGAAGTATTTGGGGAAAAAAATATCACTTAACCTAAAAGGGAAATTAATTCTCATTCTAACGACAATGTTGCATTTCCAAACACCCAACACACCTTCAAGCGTCACCTTAACACATGACACATAAACTATATAAACTCAAGACAATGCTTGTTTCTGAGTTGAAAACTATAGAAAAAGATTACCCAAGCCTATCTAACCTAATATATGATCATGTCATCTTCTATTTATACATATAGCTGATGGGGATTCCCATCATAGGATTTAACATAAAAGGGTCCAATTTTGATCCATGACACCTCCACCACCAAAATTGTGTTTCAAGATGTGCCCATAGTGATCCAAAAATGATCACAACATGAGATATAGTCCAATAAAAGGGTTTATTCACAGATAACCCCCTTTAAACTAATCATTTCAGTCCTTCCATGAAAAATATTTTTTCACATCATTATTGCACTTAACTTACCCAACAAGGTCAAGAAGCGGTTTCTCACCGACTGCATGTGTAAAGAGTGTGGTATCAAGTCACACCATCCCTACATGACTACCCTTGGGGTAACCAACTTAGATAATTTTTGGATTTCAAAATCTAGACTCGATGCATCTAGAAAAAGGCATCTTGGGACTTCTTTTGGAATGATCATTGAGGCCTACAACCAATTTTTGGTGATACCTCTAGCCAAAAACACTCACTTAAGCTATTATGGACTAGCACAAACACAAAAACATTATTGATCCATGATATTTGGATTTTTACAGTTAGAACACTACTTCTAAGACTGATAGAAAACTAGGATAAACTCAGAGTCAAAAAATGGAGTCCAATGATCTCATCCAAGGAAAACCATATTTAGTGCTTACGAGTAAGACGTCAGTATAAGATGAGAATACACATAACAAGAACACCAACTGACCCCAAGATTCATCCACATGGAGACCAAGTTAAAGGGAACAACTGGTGTCCATGAGTTCATCCCAATCTTTCCTACTTGGGGAAATGATGTATATCTCAGAACTAACCATGCATTTAAGAACAACCATGTTCCTTAAGAAGAAATCTGATAAAAACAACACAAACAAGACCAATGGAATTTTAAAACCTTAGTGTTGTGCAAGAACAATGCTCTCCCAGTGTAATCAGACTATACCAAGATAGCAGACATTCCCTCCTTAAAGACGAGAGTACACTAATCAGTTTAAAAAATATTCAAAAAGGAATCTGATACACTTTTCCCATAACGAGGAAGAAGTGCTACATATGTTTTCAATCGAGACCTGCCATAAATAAAGGGAAGGAATATCGAACCATTACAGGTTAACCTCCTTTAAAGAGCTCGACTACATCCACTAACACATCAATAATCTGACCACGTTACCTTCACCACCCGAGGCATTCCATTGTCACCCAAACATAACTATTACAGCCCGTACTTGACCAACAATGTCTTCACAGGTTGTGCATATAGCCAAGAACATCACCATTTTTCTCTCAATAAATAACTAACCTAATGAAGGATTACTATCCACATAGAATTTTGAGCCAGTCCAACCATTTTGAAAGGGTCCTTTAGGTTGTTATCCTTCTACCAAGAAGGAAATATTTAACTAGAGTGGATGCGACGCTTCCCACCTTATGAGTGTTCTTAACATTGAATTTAATAGAGAAAGGGATCTCATTCCATAGAACACGCTCCATAGGTCATTGATTGTGGTCCTAGAGATGTCCATTATTCTTAAACAAGTGTTTATCCATATATATAGAGATAAAAAACTGCTTAATATCACTATATTAGGTAAAAAAATATATACACCTGAGTTATGTCCACGTGTATCATAGCATTTGGCATAAAGGTCAAAAAATGATCAATGTGTCAAACACATGATTCTTATTAAAACATTATTATAAACATTGGGATGATTTAGTACCTTTATCAACTCCTAGGTCACTCTACTTCATGGCTGACCAGCATTCAAAGAATATATCTTAAGTCTTGAATGAGAAATGATGAAATTAAACGGTTCATTGCATGACTTAAAAAGATGATGGATACCACATATATTGACACATACTACCATGAAATTACATGAAATGATGACACTATCCTAATACTATCCATACTATTTTTAACCCCATGCATTATGGTATCTGAAGTCCCACA
This sequence comes from Viscum album, assembly GCA_963277665.1. Lineage (NCBI taxonomy): Eukaryota > Viridiplantae > Streptophyta > Magnoliopsida > Santalales > Viscaceae > Viscum > Viscum album. The sequence goes on from OY728135.1 coordinate 1,763,348,251, forward strand.
AATAACTAACTCTAAGATCTATTACTTGGTACAGTTGTAAAATGGGCCGACGGCCTCCCAAGTCATTAAAAAATGAGGGGAAAGAAAAAAGTGAAACACAACCTACTAAGAAAATGACCATTACCCTGGAATTTCTAGCCTATTTGAACATATCATTTTAGAATGTTCATGATTAGATAAAAGGTTAAACAATACATGGTGACCCATAAAAAATAGAGATTTATTTTAAAAACTAATAGTCCTACAAGGGACTATGGAACTCGAATAGTACCCTGAAAGTGAAACTCCTCATAATTAACAAGAAAAATTTCTAAATATCTAAGGATGTTACCTAATATGGTATAGACCCAAGCTGAAGAAAAAATCATTTAACCAAAATGAGGTCATGCCTACAAAAGGTTAGTAAGCTTAAAGGCCTATCATTTAGATTCATACTTAGGAAGGAATAAGCCTATGTAAACGCTTTAATTTAATTCAAATGCAGAAGAAATGAAGGATTTAAAATAAACATACTCAAGGGTTATACTAAAACACCACTAAAGGATTCATTATAAATTATTTAAATCAAAACTCATTTAAACTGTTAAACATTTCAAGTTAATTTTTAATAAAAAAACCAATACTATCCACAAAGAAAAATAAGAAATGTATTTTAAACCACTTTTCAACTATTATTATTCAGTAAAATCCCATTAAAACTAGATCATTATCTACACAAACCGCATTTTAAACACCATTAATTTATTTATAAGGCCTCACACAAAAATAGATCAAAGAACATTTAAAGCTATTCTATTAATTAAAGGGGGTACTTGTCAACTAGAAAGACACCATAAGTTCACAAGTAAAACCATATAGGCAGCTATAAGACTTTAAAATACCCATAATAGAAGGAAAATTTATACCCCCATGGGGTTAGGCACTAAGGAATATAAAAGAAAAGAAACCTACAAGGGTCCCATTTATCCATTTTAGGTTCAACAAAAAGTAAGCTGAACAATTTAAGAATTTATATTTTGAAAATACCCTTAACAGTACCATTTTATTAACAGTAATCCCTAAATAACCTACTTGGGTCCAGTTGTGATTTTATGAAAATTTCCACATGGTTCATTAAGCCCAAATAAAATAGATACATCCCTTACAAAGGCAACAAAGACATTTACGATCAAGATTAAACAACCTTTATATTAATACAATTTTTTAATAAAAGTCCCACAATAGGTGTTGGTTTTATGGGTTATTACCTCAATTTATAAATGACCCATACATCTTACAAGTTGAAGGTAAATCCCATCTAATCACAACCATTTTTTATAAGAAAATAGAAATTAAACATCTTTAGCATTGATTCAATAGAATCTAAATATATATAAGGTAAATTACAATTTTTTGAATTCCTGGTAATCACTTTCCAATTCATAAGGAACCTATATACCTTACAAAATGGAAACTAACTCCCTTTTTAAATTGAAACCAGAATGTTCATCCCATGATAAATAAAAAATAAGCACATAAATTTAAAATAGGAATTATAATAAGTTACCTAAAAATGTAAATTAAGCACGACAGGCTAAAAATTTACCTAAACGGGTAATAGCTAAGCACGTCACTAGAGTCACCTAGAATGGAATATAATAGATAGAAAGATAACACACAATGCACATAAAAAATTATAAATTGCCTAGCAGTGAAATCTATATGGAATGACATATTCATGACATGTGAATTTATATGTTCCTATGATGATTCATGTAATGATTCCTCCTTATCGTATTAGGACAAGGGGAAATTTCAAAAATATCATAAATTAGTAAGCAATAGAAAATATTCCAATCAGTCAAGTTGAAATCATATCAATGGTAATATGAACAACATGAACAACCATCCCATCCATGGACACTTGGACTCTTCCTTATATATGGGGTGATCAATCCCACACACAATTATTTACCAAGAACCGACACATTCCTAGCATCCCATCTACTGGACCACAATAGTAAGACAAAGAAAAATGAAGGCTCTGATACCACTTTGTAATCTACCTACCCAACTGACCACTAAACCAGTAGCTGTACCTATTGACACATAGCCACAAGCATGTCTTCCCATACTCCAGAGGCTACATATTAGCAGTGAGGGTCCAATAGTGGTATGGTGGGGATACTATACCATCATGGTCAGAGTCACACAACAGTTTAACCAGTGTAAATAAATAAAAAACAGCAAGACAATAATAAAAAAAATGTGAAACAAAAGAAAAATAATATAATAACTGAATGAAACACCCAAGGACAACTATGAAACAATGCATGTGTGATAGATGATGCTACAATTATAAACATAAAGAATTAAAATAATCAATATAATGTAATAAAATAATAACTACCCATAGACTAGATCCATGAGAATATTGATCACCAACTTAGTCCTCTTTCCCAACTCCATAAAAGTAAAGTAAAACAAACATTGGAAGCTGTATTCTTCAGACAATCAATACTTGAATACATAAATTATACTCAGGTACCAATGGTACTTGAGCATTGTGTGAGATCCAATCTCAATAGGCCAACACCCACAATGTCTAGGAAAATCCATTCCATGAAAGATAAATTAATAATCGTGCCATATCAAACAGATTTAAGAAAAAAATAAATAATTAAAGCATTAGAGTAAGTTCCATTTATAAATCCACCAAACTACCTGCTTTGGCCTATGACAGTGAGTATGAACCAGGGGATCCTAAAATGGTAAATTAATTATGGTAAAATTCCATAGGCTGGACTATCCCTAGGCACGTGATTGGTCTTGGAGGACACATCCCTACATTTCCCAAACCGACAAAACAATTATCATTTGGAAACATTTATTTAGATTTTATAAAATTTCAATAATTTCTTTATAAATCAAGTTGATACACCTAGTGGCCATCCTAAGTAATCTGGAAAGACATTCCACGTATCACTTGAAGGTATTAGTAAAAGACCAATTCCATGGATTCTGTCCAAGGTGACTCAAGTATGAAGTCCCAAGTATCACTTTAGCATGCTATGAAAACAACAAAAACTATCCTCTAAGTTCAAACCTAGTATTTCATGTAGGGGCCCAAGTCTCTGTTGTGGAATGTTATAATCAATTGTACCATCATGAATATCCAAGGGGTCTCCCCTTGGGAACTGGTAATACTCATATGGAGGTAACAAGAAAACGCATGGTGAGCCTATCTCAGGCATAGTTTATATCACCCCCAGAACATTTACAATACATTTAAAAAATCTAAAAAAAGGAAAGAGAGTTCATCCAAGGGTTTATTAAGTCAAAAACACTTATATCACCTATGATACTAAGACAAATTCATTAAACAATAACTTTGTTTATAACAAGACAAGCAACTATAGAAAATGGACAAGGTTAATAGAAATTAAGCCTAATCATAATCACAAAAGTACAAGACAGTGCACATATGATTTTTCAATTGAAGATAGCACACTTTATTGATGGGTTTTATTAGAATACATGAAACTATATTAAACAATTAATTTCATTAAATTAAAGAGTTTTATTTCATCACAAGTCATAAGGTATATATCATACAACACAAAGTAAGTGTTTTTAAGAGAGACATTAAAGAATGGAAGAACATGCATAAATAATTTAACAAATTGAAAAATATGGTTGGAACATGATTTAAAGAATAATAAAAAGACATAAACAAAAGGAAATAAGCAAATGACCCTACCTAAAACGAGGGAGAACCAAGCCAAACACTTCTACACTTAACACTTTCAATGGTGACCACTCAAAGCTTCTCTTCCCCACCTCTAAGCATATAAAACATCACATATATATAAGGAAACATGTACCAAACGTATATATTCACATGAACATTAATATGTATAAGGGTATCCTTACATATATTCCTATATATGTATATACTTGTTTACACTTACACAAGTATGCATTTTTCATATACATACATAAGAAAAACTAACCCCAATATATATATATATATATATATATATATATATATATATATATTCATTCCACCATGGGTGAATATATATATAAAATGGTAACTTACATATATATATGCCTACCTATGCATATAAAATCAAGTTGTCTTTGACTTTGGAGAGTCGAACCCGCCTCAAGGATGACCCAAACGCACTACTGAAAAAATACTGGGAACTTAAAATCAGTAAATCCCCAAATGGAAATTGATTATTATTTAAGATTGAGGAAATATTACCTGAAATTGATGACGGTGGACCAAAATGGTCTTGAATTATTCACCTTTGGTGGTGGATGTCGGAACATGATCAAGGCTGACTTGATAGAGTAGATGCATACCCTAAAAATGGAAGAAAACACCAAAAATTGGAACAAACCTAACCCTAGTGTTCTTTCGATCTAGGGAGGGTGATGGGAAAGATAAAAACCTCCTAAAAAATAAGAAGAGGGAAGATGTATCTTACCTCGATGAATCGAATGAGAAACCCAAAGAATCCGGGTGAAATCATCATGAGGATAAGATGACAAAGGAAGTGTGTTGTGCTTGGCCAAGAGATCTAGGGGTGTGTGTTGTGTGAGGATGGAGATGTGGGAAAAGGGATAGATTAGGCTTTAAGTTATTTTATTTTAATTTTTATATAATTTTAAAAAAAACACAGCGCACGGTTAGCCAAACTATGTGCCAAGTATGTGGTGAATAGTGCCTAGGTACTGCCTATGTGGAACTAAACATGAGGAATCGGAACCCAGTTTGGGTAAACTATTTTACTCTTGTATTCTTCACATATTATCACTACCATATTACACAAAGTTTTTTGTTGGGGGCTGCACAGTTTCAGACAAACCGTGTTCCTTGTGCAGACCCTACAAACTTGAGCTTTTTGGGGTCTGTCGCTCCTAAAACTCAATGAGACACCCAAAGGACCCATATATCATTTAACCAAGTCTAAAAACAACACATAAAAGTGTTCCAAATCTTATAATTACATAAAAAGGCTCAGTTTAAAGAACAACCCATCTAGTAAATGTCAAAATTCAAAATTTCATGGAATTTTACCCTGGCTCAAAACATGGGTTGTTACATAAAGTTTGTGATATGTAAATTTAATTTTTTATTAGATTTTTATATTTTAAATTATTTTTTATATGTTTTTTATGTTTTTAAAATTTCATTTAAATTGGATTTATACTTTATAATTTATACGCTTTCAGAGTCACCTACATGAAACATTTTAATTCGTCAAGTATGTGACTCCCAAAGCCTATAAATTATAAAGTATAAATATAATTTAAATTAAATTTTAAACACTTACTAAAAATATAAATTATAATTTAAAATAAAAATAATTTCATAAATATAATCAATAAAAAGTAATTTTAATGGAATAAAATATTATAGTTTTTAAAAATTACATTTTCATTTATAATTTTCTGAAATTCCTTTTATTTTCAATTATTTTTAAATATTTATTCAATGTTATAAATTTCATTTGGATTTTATTTATACAATATTTTATATGCATTTATATTTTAATTTTTAAACATTATGTTTTTTATCAATAATATTGGTGTCATGTAAATTAATTTTGATTTACTATATTGATGAAACTATTTTTATTTTAAACCATTTTTTATATATTTAGGATATGTTTTATGTTTTCATTAGTTTATTTTTATAGTTTATATTTTACAATTTTTTAATGCCACTTTGATTAAATTTAATTAGTTTTCATATATTTCTTGTAGTTTACATTGAATGCTTATAAAATTTAAAATATAAGTAAAATATAAATGAAAATTAAAACATAAGCTAAACATATAAAAAATAGTTTAAAGTAAAAAAAATTTCACCAATATAATATATAGACTAATATAGATGATAGAAACCATTTTTTGTTAAATTTTTTTAATTCAATTGATAACATATAAATGAATGGGTGCAATCAATGTCTATGAGGAGGTCCTATCCTGTAATCTAGTGTGTGAATGGGATTCTCGTATCAAGACCACTGACCTATGTGTTGGGGTGGACTATGATGAGATAGAGGGGGATCTTCCTCAGTTTTTGGAACCTCAAATGTATGATTCATTTTATGCAAATCATCTATAATAGGTGTCCTTAATTGTTAATTATGTGAACTTAATACTTCTCCCACTATGTGAGTAGAAGGAATTTACATCATATGAGGGGGGAACCATATGACATGTGAATGTTCATTCATGAAGGATGGAGGTATGGGAAATGAATCTAAGAGTTCAGATCATCTATACCCAGTAAAAACTATGGATATGCGTATAATATAAATGGATACAATGCCTGCTGGTGCACATATAAAATTAGTTGAGGCTAGACTGCTAGAGGTGTGACCTCTTGCTATGGAATATGTGAGGCCTCATGTGCAAAATTACATGGTCTACATCGTCCCTGTCATGGATCCTCAACATGAGTAGCTACTAGAGAAGGTTAATGAGAAGGAACCTCCTCTCCCTAAGGTGGGTGATAAAAGATAATACTGTTTAGAATATGATACACTTGCCTCATCTTCTGTGCTACAGAATGGAACACATCCTGCCTAAAAAATCTCACCCTCCTCTGCATCAGACTTGTGGATAATATGATGTAGTCAAGTATTCTATAAATAGATTCAAATTGAATTAGAAAATTGTACAAGAAACAAACTAATGTGAAGTTGTTGACTTTATTGATCCTGAATCCCTTTACCATTTTGTGTAAGACATTGTATAGACTTCAGATAATACTAGGCTTTATAATCAAGTTCGTGTGATAGATGGAATTTCATTATACACATGACCTTGATACCAAAAAACTTTTATCAATCCTATAGGTAAAGATACTCTATTTTTCATTAATTCCATTCAATATGCTACCTCCCTTACAAATTACATGAATGAAGTGTTGCTGGCTGTATGGGTGGAAATTGAATATGATGAAAAAATCCAAATTGGCGCATGAATCTACGAGGATGGTTCCACTCAACAATATAAAAGTGAATGAGAGGAACTAAAACCATGGAATTATGAATCCCATTAGTGACATATGTGGTAATATGATCTAATAGAGACTAGTATGATAGTCATGAAATATGAAATGACATGTAACATTTGTTAAAATATTTTGTTACTAATTTTCAAAAAAGACAATATTATGAAGTTGATTAGTTAAAAGAGGAATTCATAAATTACATCGGTGGGTTGTATACTCTCCAAAAAGATAAGATATACACCCAAATTGTATCTCATAGTCTTAAAAAATTTGTGTTCCTGAATCCACCTATAACATACAACATTGAAAGTGATAAATATTAAGAAATAAAGAACAATAACTCATTATAATCTAGAAAACAACAATGATGAGTGATCATACCAGTTTCCATGAAGAGAAACACACAACACATCAATATGAATCTCTATACTAGTAGATATATGGGTTAGGGGAGGTATGTTCTCCCATGAACACATCTGAATGAGGATGAAACATCCCCCAAGATCACTATGATATGATCAGCATGCCATGAATAATACGAAAAGTTCATAGTGGAGGTAATAAATCATCATAGCTTAGAGTGAGAACTCATTCAAAAAATGTTGGGGCATAATTTCCTATTATGACCTTCATTATGACATATGATACATATAAAATATTTCCCTTATTCTCAAGGATAGTCCATCTCATTCCAAATCGAAATGGACTTAAGTCTCCCTCATGTTCACAACCCGTTGATGTCAGGTATCAATGTCAGCTAGTATTTAGACACTAGGAAAAGTTAAAACTTCCCAATAGGCATCCTTGGTGCACCATAATAGTTAGAAATGACATCAAGCTGGTGCACTGAATCAACATGTTTCTCCCATGAGATGTTCACAAAGGTACATGTTGCAATGTTTTGTGTGCATTGAAACCATAACGCCTAGAGGTTTCCACCTTGATAATGCCTCACCTCTAGTAATACCACTAGTTCTCGACCACTGCTACCTATGATGGAGTCCTGCAACTCTTAAACTTAAAATTAACTTTCTTAATGGTTGAAAATTCATACTAGAAAAGTGAAATATTCTTCAATTTTATTTTTAATCTATATTTGAAAGTGTTATCCTTACCTCAATCCCTACCTAATCCCTTCATTAGTCCGTTTTACTATTTCTATGAAGTACTTTAGACTAAAAATTATTTTTTTATTATAAGAAAGAACCCCTTTTAAGGGATGAGGGGAACCCGAAATGACATCAAAGACATAAAACATAAACCATGACCCACAATCCAAAAGCCCAAGTTAAAAAACAACCACTTCAAGGGAAAATCACATCCCAACATCTAAAACATATAATCCAGCTTCCATTATCTCATCGCTGCGCGATGAGCTATATCGTGCAGAATTGCATGAGCCTGGTACTGATGGAAAAGCCATACGATCTCAAACTTCCAAATATGGAAGAAATGGTATAGTGAAAGATCCTATCTTTGAACCTCATTTAGAGAAACCCCTTGAAGATTGGTCGAAGGATCACTTGGACTGTAGAACAAGGAGGTCAATAGCAGAATCAAATAACCATTAATTTGAAACTAAAAAAACACCATAAAACCATTCAATTCCAATACCACAATGCATCTGATGATTAGTATCATAAAACCATAACCCCATAGAGTGAATCATGGATTCTAGAACCATTTATGAAAATGAACACGTCACAATGATCCCTTAAGAAAACCTTCAACAACGTAGCAACAAGAAAACCAAAGGGGTAGGTGCTCCAAGATGTGACGTATCAGGCCCATTCCACCCAAGGCTGGAAGACATAGAAACCACACTATATAAGTGCCCCCAGGGAGGGAATATAAGTCGATCTAGACCAAAAGCGCCACTCTGGGATGAAACTGGGTATATTTGGTTTGAGGAAAAAACCACACCAACTGTAGTGTCAAACAAAATCACTAAAAAAGAAAGAGGGGGTACAACAAGAACTGGGATTAGGGCCATGCCAGCGGCTTTAACAACACTAGACCAACCAACATCAAATACACCACGTAACTAAACCACTAATGCCATCATGATCAACCCCAAGTGGAAAAACCACCACCGAAATCCAAAACTTGATAGCCTCCCCCCCCTCTGAGCCCCTCTGTAGTCAATGCCAAGCCACAAAATAATTCTAGAACCATCACCGAGCCACGCCAATGTCGAGCCGAGATGAAGTCCAGATCTATACCGGAAGCTGGAAACATCGAGAGGAACCAGAGATGATGAGCCTGAACATTTCTGAGCCATTGCCATGTGATGCCGACTCTGAGTTAAGGAAGACAGGGTCGAGCCTTACTGAGAACGTCAGAGGAGGGAAGAAGATAAAGTCAGAAAGAAAAACCTATCCTCTGTGAGAGGGAAGGAGGGTGCCGCTAAGAGGGACTAAATCTAGTTGAGGAGAAATCTATGAAGTACTTTATAGGATTATAAATGAATACTAAACTAGGACAGTTATAAGTAACTAGTGAAGCCCATTGGAGACGCCAGTGATGCATTCCACAATGTTTGTGGTCATGTGTCCGTACCCTCCCCCCATCCAATGCTAATTTCCATTTCTCTTTTGGAATCCCCATCATGTGATCATTCACTTCTTGATTAGACCTAATAATTCCTTCCAACCACTGATCAAACATTCATTGATCCAACTCATATGCTACATTAAAGTGATCATATTACATAAAAATTAATTTTATCATTACTCTAACATAGTAAATGAGAATGATATTGTATATTAAACAATATGATATCCTTCCTCATAGCTTCACCATGAGATGTATTTTGGACATTTCTAGAAATTTGTTTGATGTAGTACCAATAATATGTATTTAGGGATCTCCATGAAAAATGATCTGTATTGATTTCCAATTTGATTGCCTGATGATGACTAGATATCAAATATACACCCTGAATGTGGGTGAAATAGTTTCTAATACATATTAAAAACCAACTCCATGATTCATAATTGTCCTTCTCCATAATAGAAAATGAAAGTGGAAGAGGTGAATGGTTTCCATATCATCATCATCATTATTATATATTTATTCAAAGGAGAAAAAACAAGAGACCAAAGATCCTAGGAGTAAAGAAACTCGAGGACTAGGGGGTCTAAAATAGTGAAGACCAAAGGCATCCCCATGGATTAGGTTCACACCCTCAGGCTTCAAGGAGGAAACATTGTGAAGGCAGGTGACATCCGAACCAGGGATAGAAAGTGAAGAAAGGTAGTCCACGACTTTATTCCCCTCTCTCCATGTATGTGTAACCTGAATGTTTCTCCTTAGGAGATCTTTAATTCTCCTTACAGTATACATAAACAACCAAGAGGTGGATCCTCTATTCAACAGTGAGTCATGGATGATCCTTGAGTCAGTTTCTACGTAAGAGATATTAATATTGTTCTGATTACATAGATTTATCCCAATGAGAAGAGACTTGGCCTCTTCCTGATGAGCATTTCCATTTCCGAAGTGGCCATGAATGCAAGGATCACACCCCCTCCCAAATTATGAACCACTACTCATCCTCGCATGGTACCTAAGATGTAAGATCCATTGGTGTTTAAATTGAAACCTTTTGCTGGAGGACTCCATCTTAACCACTTCCCCTGTATTCCGTCCATGGGAGGAGCCATGTCGGGTCTAGCCTGCAACATTTTCACGGAGGGGGCTTCCTACCAGTTATTGAGCAGGGAGATCATATCAACAAGTACGCATTTTATTCTTTCAATGATGGACCTCCCAGCGGATTTAATCCCTTATAATCTCACCTTGTTGCGGGCCTGCTAGAGGTACCATCACCCATCATTGAGGACCACGGAACGTGCCATCCTCTCTGGAACTTTATCCGATATTCCCTGGAACCACTTCTCATAGAACGAAGACCCTTGAAACTCATTAAAGGAGACTGCTGTAAAGATGCCAAAGCACCGCCACATATCTTTAACCCACTATCCCTCAAAGAAAATATGATTTGTAATCTCCTCATTTTTGCTGCTACAACACTAACACCATGATGCAAGGCTTATTCTTATTTTCTGGATTCTCTCATCGAAAGGGACTGCCGAGTTCCTTAATCTCTAGACCAGGAAATTATATTTGGTTGGAATTATTATACACCACATTAAATCATTCCAGTTTTCCAAATGCTCTTGAGGGGTGGAAATCCTACGAAAGTCCTTTGTGGTAAACTTCCCAGAATGGGATGGGGTAAACACACAATTTTCCGGCTTTGAATTAATGTGTATAGTGCCAAATATTTCTTTCTAGGTCTTATCCAGCATATAATTAATGAAAAACAGGTATGAGATTGCATCATTGAAAGTAATAAAAGGGCTTGGATACCTTGGGAAGTGAATCACAGATCCCACCCAGTTTCTTTTCCAGAAGGAAATGTTTCCAGCACCCACAATTCAACAAGAGTGCGGATGAAGCCTCGAGAACAGGGGAATATCAAATTTCAGAAGGGTGATCCTTGTATACTTCCATTTTCAATACAACTGGTGTGGTTGTGTTGCATGATCCTACCCCAGAGGGTATGATTCTCTACAATCTCCCAATCCATCTTGGCGTGCATGCACTGCACAGTGCTCTCAATGCTTCTGACGTTGATGCCCCCTCATGAATAGGCCGGGACATTTGGTCCCATGATACCTAGTGCCTCATCCCTTCCAATAGTGTATCACAAATAAATCCATCCATGAACCTATCAATATATTTGATAAAACCTTTTGGAATTGATGTTGAAGACATTTCATGCACCGGGATGGCAGCCAAGACACTGTTAATGAGAGCAATACGATCGCAAAAGATAAAAAGTGGTATTTCTAGTTAAGAACAAGACCCATGATCCTACTCACCACCTGGTCAAAGTCCTGGATACACAGACTTCCTGAGGATATTGGAGATCCCAAGTACTTCATAGAAAAGGAACCCGGCTGCATGTCCATTCTAATACACTAGGCAACAACCCGACTCACTGCACACTTGTTGGAAATGTACAGGTTGATTTTGGAATAGTTGATCAACTGACTGCTCCAGTAACAATACTAATTCAAGATCCTCTTGATCACCAGTGCGTATCTCTTCCTTGCATTCGATAAAATAATTATGTTATTTGAAAACATCAAATGGGAAATGTGAGGTAGGTTCCTTTTCTTTTAGAATTGAAGTAAAATACCATTGGAAATTCCTCTATTCAGGAGGCTGCTAAGAGAGTCCTGCATAAGAATAAAGATACTCAGTGAAATTAGGTTATCTTTACATAAGCTATGGGTGTCCTTGAAGAAGCCATGGATTTTCCCCATGAAATAGACAACCATCCACAGAGAACTAAAACATCTGAAAAGAATGTCTGAGAACTTGGGAGACATACCCATGCAATCCAGGACCCTGTTGATAAAGAACCCCTCCAATATATCATATGACTTTCTCATGTCTAGTTTAATGACCATGTTGGAGCCATGGGTCTTTCTATTTATGTCCCTTAACATTTCCTGTTCCATGGTGATCACCACCTGGATTGATCTCCCCCTCACGAACCCGTTTTTCTCAATGGAAATCCACCAAGGAAGATTCATATCCATCCTCATGTTGATGATGGTCACTGAAACCTTATAGGGAAAATTGAACATGATCACAGGCCGATAATGGAGAAGAGAGGAGGGAACTTTCACTTTCTGGATAAGAACCAGAGTCATGGTGCTAGAAACCCATGAGAGTGTTCCTCCTCGAAAAAATTCTGGAATAACAGAGATAAGGTTCTTCTTAATAACTTCCCATGAGGATCTATAAAATGATATAGGGAAACAATCTAGCCCCAAATCACTATCCAGATCAAGGATCAATATGGCCGCATAGACCTCTGGCTCATCGAAAATCCCCTCCAAGCAAGCATTGTCCTAAAAATATGTTATTGGGAATTACCTCCCACAAATCAGTCCCTCTGCTTGGATACCCGCCAACCATTCTCGAGTTTGGACTGGATATAAGATATTTTAAAAATAAGAAATCCATACCACCCACAGTATCAATTTCATCCGTGTAAGATCCATCCAAAAGCATAATATTTGGTTTGATCATCCGTATTTTCTCCCTGATGTATGCATGGAAGAATGTCGTATTCTTATCTTTCTCTTGTAGCCACATTATCCTAGATTTTTCCCGAGCCATACATTTTTGTCTGAGAATCATCTCCACCAAACAATTATTCTTGGATGAGAGATCTTCAAAAGTCAAGTCATCCCAAGATTCCTCCAGTCCAACTTTCAGGTTCTCAATAACACGTTTGAGATCATCCATCTCTTAGTCAATAAGGGGAAGATCCCCTGCCCACACCTATATCCTATGTGTAAGCCACCTAAGTTTGTTGTGAATAGTTACCCAGTGGTGGCCTTGCACGGTCTCCCCCATGAAGTCCTTACCAAGTAATGAAACTTCAGATAGAACATCCATTGATCATAGAACCTAAACTGATCCTGATAGGCCTTACTGAGTACCAAAGATAACAAAAGTGGTGTGTGATTTGATATCCCTTGAACCAGGTGATTGACCTTGGAATTTGGGAATGTGGTGATAACATTTAAATTAGCAAGACATCGGTCAAGTCGGGTCCAACACTGACTATTTAATCATTGATTATTACACCACGTGAATTGGTCTCCAGAGTACCCCAGATCCATAAGTCCCTTGATTTCGATGAATTGGACAAATTCCATGCTATCCCATCGTGGAAACGCCCCACGACCCTTTTTCTCAAATGGTTCGGTGATGATATTCAAGTCAACCCTATTATCCAAGGATTGTCACCTTGATCAAACACACTGAGCTATTGCCACAAAGTTTCTCTTCTTATGTTGTCATGTCTTACATACACAAAGGACATAAAGAAAGTGTGTAGGATACTTTCCATATTTTTCATAATAAAATGTTCCTCGACCTAAACCATATACACCAAAACGTCTCTATTCCAGAAGATCCAAATATGATGGTTTATTGGATCCTCTTGCATGGATGCCTGCATTTTGATCCTGTGTATGAACATTTGAATATTTCTTGGGTTATGTTTGTGTTTCAAAACCACATCAATGAGATATTTATATTTCTTGATCTCTGAAGACATGAATTATGTTTTCACTCAAGCCCTGAAACCACAAGAATTTCATTTTTGAATGGGAATCATTGATTCAACTTCGGCCCGGCTTTATCCCCAGGCATATTGGTCTCTAGCAGAAGGGAGAAACACTATTGGTTTTGAATCCTTTGTAACCTCAACTTTGAATGTGTGCACACTCCCAAACCAAGATCCATGAGGACTGGGGGAGAAGAGTGTAATAGGAAGTGAAACTTAAGAGACTTCCCTCTTACCATTCTAAGAGGCGACAGAGCCATTGCATGTTTGAATTTCTCCCGCGATGCCTGGATGATAGACTCCTCAGGACTAGTAGAGCCAGCCAAAACCTTATCACCGACAATTTCCACCACAATAGAGGGGTCAACCGAATTTCCTCCACACTCAGGCAACCCTGAAACAATGGGATCCACCTCTGGAGTTTGAGAGATCAATGACATGGGCTCCAACCTGCCAGAGGGAGTCCGTATGAAAAAATCCATTATCCTTCCCCTCAAGAGAAGATGATAGGAACCAAATATCCACTATTCTAGCACTGCCATCCAATCAGGGGGATCCCTTTGATACTGGGAGGAGAGGGCCACACTGGATGGCATGACACCAGCCGGAGTAGAGGAACATGGGATACACTCATAGGATATCAAAACTGGGGGAGAAACCACCACCTAAGGAGCTGACTGGGCGCGGTAGGGTCCATCTGACCCTCGGACTGGAGGAGCATGCCTCTGGATGGGCTTGAACTCTTGACAGGGGGAACATTGGCGTCACTGCTTGCATGCTTGTAAAGAATTAGACATTTCTACTAGATAATAGAAACATACACATATAACTCTATCAATTTATTATCATACCATTGGTTAAATAAAGTTGTTTGTTAGATCCATACCTCTTCATCAACCAATGTAAAAGATACATGAAATAACCTATCTTGGAATTAAAAACATTTATTGATAATAGACTGAATATCCTAATCAGGTATCAGATTTAAAAAACCGTGAATTTTTTCCTAAGTTCCGTTATGGAAAAAAAATCGGATGTCCTAACCATTTTTGTTGGTTGTGTACTATATGAAGCACCTTTCTTGGTTTGAATAACTTCCTCACAGCAGTAGATATAGGTAAACTTGATTGAATCTATGAAAAATTATTTTTTATCAAGATAATGATAGTGTAAATAATATTGATAATGAGGAATAATTATATATAATTTACCATAAAATCTATACTTTACTGAAATTTTATAATTTTTCATTATATCATTAATGGTGACACTAATATTCATAGTGGAAATTTTAATTTTAGTCAAAGTATGTTTGGTAGTTTATAAAGTGAATGTGAATCATCTAAATCATATCCCCTGGGAGTGCCAATCAAGGTGTGAAGAAAAGCCCGTTGTTGTACACCAGGTAATGTTCGAATCCATTCCCAATGTTCCCTTTTTAGGGTTATTACCCCTAGTTACAACTGTGATAGAGATACATCCACTTGTAGTATCTATTTTAGGATTTCATTGCTCAGATAACTACAAAATCATTACTTTACTGAAATTTTGGTATGTTTTATTTTATCCTTTATGATGACACCAATGTTTCGAAGTCCAAATTTTAATATTCTTAAAGGCATGTTTAATAGTTTTTAAGGACAATGTGGATCATCTAAAGAATATCTCATGATATTATCAAACTAGGTGTGCATCAAGGCTCATTTTTGTGCACTATGTGACGATCAATTCAAATCCTAATGTTCCTTTTTTGGGGTTATTACCCCTTGGTACCACTATACGAAAGAGAAATCCACTTGTAGTATCTAGACATAGATTTAATTTCTCAGATATCCACAAAATCTTTACATAATAATTTTTTAGAATGTTTTCTTATATTCTAAATGATGAAACTAATGTTTCATATTCGAAATTTTAATATTTCTAAAAATACGAATCCTCTAAAGCAGATCCCGTGGGAGTGAAAAATAAGGCGTGAAGTTAGGAATTTTTATCACGCAGTTTTCCCTCATTAATCCTAAGTTAATACTAAGTTAATTCAAAGTTAATTAATATGTAATAATTATTTAATCCTTAGTTAATAATTAGTTAATAATTAATTAATAATTTATTATTCATTAGTTAAGTATTAGTTAATCCTAAGTTAATCATTCCTCAATCATTCATTAATAATTATATAATCACCCATTAATCAATAGTTAATCATTTATTAATCATTAATTAAATAATAGTTATTCAATTGTTATTTTATAGTCAATTAATAGTTAAATAATAGTTACTAAATAGGTACTCAATAATTAATTATTAGTTCATCATTATTTCACCATTAGTTAATGATTATTGAATTCTTAATTAATCATTTATTAATAATTACTTAATTATTACGTAATCATTATTTAATCCACAGTTAAGCATCAATTAAACCCATATTAATCATTAATTAATCATTCTCTAATGAATTGTTAATCATTCATTATTAAATAGTTAATCATTAATTAAATAATAATTATTAAGTATGTTTATAGTTAATTAATATTTAATCATTAAATACTTATTAGTTTACTATTAGTTCATCATTAGTTAATCCAAAGTTAATCATTCCTTAATCTTTGATTAATCATTCGTTAATCACTCATTAATCATTAGTTAATCATTCACTATTCATTCATTAATCATTCATTAACTAATAGTTATTTATTTATTAGATTATAGTTAATTAATATTTAATTATTATGTAATTATTGGTTAATAATTCTCTAATAATTAGTTAATCATTAGTTAATTATTAGATAATCATTATTTGATACTAAGATAATACCATGTTAATCATTATCTAATAATTACTCACTCCTAAGTTAATATTTTGTTAATCAATACTTAATCATTACTTTAGAATTAGTTAATCATTCGATATTAAATAGTTATTAAGTAGTTAGCTTATACATAATTAATAGTTAAATAATAGTTAATTATTAGTTAATCATTATTTAAATATTGGTTAATCATTACATAATCATTAATTACTAACCAGTAAATCACTAGTTAATCATTGTTTGATACCTAATTAATAATTATTTAATAATTATTAAATCCAAAGTTAATAATTTATGAATCATTTGACAATCATTCATTATTATTTTTTAATTATTAGTTATTTACTAGTTAATTATTAGTTAATCATTATATCCTTAATATTTATTCATCATCTAAGTAATATTAATGACTAATTACTTATTAGTTATTTGTTAGTTAATTTTTAGTTTATAACGATTACTTAATAAATTATCAATTAGTTAATAATTATGTCACTAATATTTTAAAACTACTAGGGCATGGTAAATAATAATCTTTTTTGTAATAATAATTCTTTTACTATGACTAATTATAAATTAATTACAAAATAGTCATATTTAAATAATACTAATTTACTTACTAATATTAACTATTATTTATAAATTATATCAAAGTAACTAAACAAATAAGTATATAAATTAATTAAAACTAACTAAAAACTAAACAAATAAATAAATAATGAATTTTAAAATAAATTATAAAAAAATACTATTAAATGATGCTTCACAAATTTTTCACTCTTTAAGGCCACCAAATAAGTCACACAAAAGGTAGAAGAAACCAAAAAAAACTTAGAGAGTGGGGGGGATGTTTAGTGAAATGGGAGTCAAAATTGAGTGAAGGGAATGGGTGGTGGTGGATTTTATAGGGGTGGGATAAAAGGTGTTATCACCCAAAATGAGTTCTACATTTTTTAGGGAAAACGTGTTTTCGCCCCAAATGCCTTTCTCCTAAAAAATGGGAAAGGGTTTTGGGTGGTAATGCCTTTGATACCCATTCTATGTCATCAATATAGGGAAAAGTTATTATGCACCTTAATGACTTTCATATTTTTCTGAAAGGTGTTAAGGTGGATGATGTCTTCATGTCTTAATTTTAAAAATTTATCTAACCTTGGTTTATTCTCTTAATTTGTTTCAAAGAAATTATATAAAAAAATTTACCAAATGGCCCCAAAATGGATAATTCATAAATCTCAGATGATATAGGGTTGAAATATGGACAAAAATATAATTTAGAAATATTTTGGGTCATTTTAACCCTTATCTCTTTTGTTTAACCCCAGTAAACCTATCTTAACCTTAACCACAGTAATAATTTTTTTACTATTGTTACTATTCATTATTATCCAAAATTAAGTTGAAATTATTACATTATAATAATAATTATGATGATTTAAATTATGGAATCAATTTTACCAAATTTGGTACAAATAAGTGGCAGGATTTAATTTAATTTTAAAACCGTAAGCATGATGAAATACGATTTTCCAAGGAAAAAATATTTCTTAATTATAAAAAGTTTTATATCAAAATTCAACATTAAATTAGTTCCAATGAACAAAATTAGATTAATCATAAAATAAATAAACTAATGTTACTTTTAAAACCATTTAAAAAAATTTATCTTTTTAAATGCTTTAAATGAAAATAAATTTTTTAATAAAAATTATTATTTTTCACTATTCGTTGAAATAGAAATATATTCTTAAAATTAAAAAAAATTTACTCTATGTTAATTTTAACAACTTTATTTCACATATGAAGTTCATTTTGTCAAATAAATTTCCTAAAAGTGGAAAGAATTATTTATATTATTTATCACAAAAATAAATAAAAATAATTTATGGAAAATGTATATTTTTAAAATATATAAAACCTTTACTAAAAATAGAGTCATTTTATCTAAAATATTTATATATATTTTTAAATTGTGCTTATTACTATCCATACCACCAATTTAATGATTAATTTATAATGATATACTATATTTTAGTTCATTTAGACTCGGGGTTGCAGGTATCTTAAGCTATCAAAGAGATTAATTTTTTTTTTTAAAATTATATTGTAAAATCTCAGGGTGTTACACATATAATTATTTTAAGGATTTTTTTTTAAATTTTTCCTTTTATCATAATTTACATTTACCTTGGTAATTAATTTCTAACAATAGTAATTTATCTTAATAACATAGATTAAGATTGAACATTTTAACCAATTTTACACTTATAATTTTAACTACTAAAATCATTTTTTCAAATAAAATTTATAATGGTGTGAAAATGTATTTAAAATTAAATACACTTAATTGTGTAAAAATAATTTTTAGAGATATATAATTTTTAAGATTAAAATTTATATATAAGATAAAATTATATTGGATGTAGTTATTAATGACATAAATTAGATTATTATAAAATACATAAAGGATATGAGTCTTCTAAATCTATCTAATACACAATCTCCCTTGAAAAATACTTGATTCAAAGAAAAAACTGAAATTTTTTTTTATATAAAAGTAATAATTTAATTAGATATAGACATGTCTTCATTAGGTTTTATAAGTTTAAAAAATATTTTCAAATGAATAATTATATTCCTAAAATTTATATTTGATTGTTTAAAAGGATTTATAAATTTATAGGTTATTATTATATAAGTATAAGGTCATACAAATTACATGTTTCATGAAAACTGTACTTTTCAATTAAAAACCGACCTTTTCAAAAATATTTAAAAAATAAAAAATAAGTCAATTTTGATTTGAAGAAATAAAAAATGATTCTAATTTTTATTAATTTTAAATTACAAAATTTATAAATTTAGATTTTGGATAAAATCATAAAATATAATGAAAACTATTTCTATTAGAAAATGAAATTTTTAAATATTAACTGTTATTATTATAATTTCATATCACTTACCAAATGAATTGGTGTTAACTAATTGTTAATATCAAACATAATTTATCATTAATCAAGTTTTTTTAGACACATAAATGAGTATCACATAAAAGGAAAATTTTTAGACACATAATTTTCTAAATAATAAATAATCTTATTAGACATTTTAAGTAAACTAATTGAATATAATTCATAATAAAAGTAAAATTTATTTTATTTATTTGTATATTTCGTAAATATGTTACTACTATTCATTCTTATGAATTCAAAGTCTAGGTTTTAATGATCATAAATAAATATTTATATTTTATCTAAAAATATTGCGGTTTCATTTAAGCTTGGTGTTTCATGTGGAGAAAGCTATAGAACAAATTAATTTATTTAAAGGTAATCATATATTTGAATTTTGGGGTGTTATAATACTCATAGACATCATAATACATCTTGGAAAAGAGGCTGATCAACTCCTACTCACTACTATCCTCCAATAAGATTTTTGATTTAGTCTTCTTACTCAACATATCAGACACAACATTTCCCTTCCTAAGGGCATATTCCTTTTCAAAATGAAAATAATTTTGGTACATGACCAACCTCCTCTACTTTGGGTTTAGGTCACACTATGAGAAAATATACTTTAGTATCTTATGTTCTATATAAACCAAGAACTACTCACCCAATAAGCAATGACACCAACTTCTCTACAAGTGCAGTACTGTGACCTGCTCGAGATCATTCATCATGTAGTTAAACTCATGTGGACTTAGCTACCTATAACCATAAGCAACCACTCACCCATATGTTATCAAAATTTACCCAAAACCAACAACTTATGTACTATAATATAATATATACTTTTTACCAAGCTTAGGTATGGTCATGATATATACATAAATAAACCTATACTTTATCTTCTAAAAATATCTCACACAATAATTTGACAACTAAAACCTCAACATTTTTTTATTTAGGTCCATCATTAGTGCTACTAAGTGGGGAAGTCTTAGATAAACGTTTGGTAGTAAATATCTAATCTCGTGAAACTTTAAATCATGAAGTTGTTCTTAGGTCGATCCTAAGAAACCACATCAGGATATTCTCAAGGTCCACAGATATGCCAACTTAAGATATCAAAAACCATAAGAATAACACCTCACTAATATAAAAAATTAACTTCTCAATCATTTGATGGAGTATATTGTCCCTTATCATATATAGAAAAATTTCCAAATGAATCATGTGATCTTCCCTAGACTGAGAGAACACCAAGATAACAATAAATAATACCACTAAAACTGAATCAAGATATGGATGGAAAAGAAAATTAAATAGGTCCATAAACATTATTTGTGATTTTATTAATCTTAATGACATCACAAGATACTCATATACTTCATACCTACTCCTAAAATTTGTAATCATAACATCAGAAGGCCTTACTCAAAATTGGTGATAGCCTAACCTCAATTCGATCTTGGAGAACTGCATGCCTCCCCAAAACTAATTAAAAAGTTCAAAGGTATGTGGAAGAGGATTCTATTTCTTATCCATAACTTGGTTCAATCTCAAGTAATCTATACATTTCACCGATGAACCATATGAATTCTTAAAGAATAAAATATGATAACCCCAAGGGGGCGTATTGGAGAAAATAAACCATTTCACCACATAATAATACACTAGGTAAGTATATATCTCTCAAATATTTATAGGATCCATGCTGTAAATATGAATAAATATGGTATCCATTCCTAGTAAAAGATTTATTGTGAACTAAATCTCCCTATCAAGTGGTATCCTTGAGAAATACTTAGGAAAAACATCCTATAATTGATTGATAACATAAATAATGGATGAATAGAATATCACCACATCTACCTATGTTCACATCCCAAAAGTATTTCTTGCAGATCACACTCCCTAGTATATTTATTCTGATCACCCTTTATATATGTGAATTAGACCAACTAGTGATATTATTTGATGTGTTATTGATAATGATTCAACCAATACATCCTAAGGATAAAATAAAAAATAAACTTCTCTAATATAAATAAATCCTTGATAAGACTACATCCACCGATCAATATAACACATTATGGACTTCCCTAGATACCCTATAATCACACCCCAATGGTTTATCGATTAATATCACCCCATTTTGGTACACTATAGAAATATCTATATCACTAACTTGGTGAGATGATATAAATGATTGTGACAAAACTATATAAAATGAAATAGATGCTAGGGTTGATTATATAAGAATTATTCTACACAATGTAGACTGTTCCATTCCCTGTACAATATCAGTTTTCTTATTAACATGAAGATTGATTGAACCCTTACCCTAATATCTCAATGCTTGACTCACATGAAGGACATAAATTTTCTATAGCTACTTCCCATTCACCTTTTCATAATAACATCCTCTTAAAACCAAATATCTAGAGGATACCCAACTATATTACTACTATTTCACCCTAGCCTACTCTCGAACTCTTGGTACTAGAAGATCTACACATGCTAGACATGCATAGTTTTAGACCATGTTATAACTCTCTATGGTAGTGTTTTCATTATAAAAACTCTATTTGTTATCTTATATTTTCATTTTAGTGAATTTTAGTCTCACCTCTTGGTCTGAAAGTGATTTAATTGATGGAGTTGATGAAGTTATCAAAGTCTATTCAAATAATTTTTAATGATCTTGTTAAAGTCTTGGACTATTATTAATTCATGATATAATATCTTAGAATTATATTGGAATACCATGGAAGGAATTTAAGGTGGAACTAATTGAAGATAGAACTTTACTAGAAGCACCATAAAGTTGGTGTAGATCCACAATCCATGTGGTGGTGATAGATAACACATCCTCAGGTAAGAGTAAATCATCAGCCAACTGATGGAGGAGGACTGACCAGTTGGTGACAATTCCACTATTTTTTCAATATTTTATATAGACATTAGACAACCACTAGCCAGTAGCGGCTGACCAGTGGAGATTTTTTTGAACCAAGATGCTACATGTGTCCCACAGGCCAGCTGGTGAGGCACACTAGGTGGATGGTGGCATTGAGATATGTTACCTAGGGTGCATTTATTATTTGTCAAAATGAATTTATTTTGGTCTTCTTCGGCTTCAATTACCCCTAGTAGATTCTAGAGGATTCCTTTTACTATTAAAGACTATAAATAGGAATCTATAATGGCATGGAAGATCAACCAATAAATGAAAATAGATCTTTGATTGATGATCAAATCCTTGGCTCTCCTAAAAGAAAATATCCAGGGAATCCTCTAAAAGTTCTATCAAGATCAAATCTCAAATCTCTATAAATATAAAAGTCTCTCCTTTCCTACATCTTCTATAAAATGATCATATCAAATTGTACACATCGTTACAAGTTATTAGGGTGTGGGATTGTAATGTGGTTTCTCCAAGTAAACCATCTTCTTCTCTTCTCCTATAATGGGTTATCACTAGAGATAAAGTGATGGATAGGTTCCTTGGATACTGATGAAGAAAAATAGGGTTCTCACAACCATAATTGTGATGGAAGAGTTTCTTGATCACTTATAATAACAAGAGAGTAATAACATAAACCTCTCAACTTGAGGGGGAGAGGGGACATAGGGCCCCACATTGATCTATTTCTGATCTTCTTTAACAAACAATGTTTTCTATCTCTTTCAATTTATTCATTACATCATATTATCTTGATACACATAATTACATAAATTTGATACACTCATTTTACACTATAAATACTCACTCAATCAATATTTAAATTAAATTTATAATAGTTATCAAATTTACTAATATATCACTTTATTGAATTTATCACTTTATTGATTTGTCATATCAAAATAATTTATATTTATACTTGACATTTTCCTTTTGATTTAATTTTTAATAGGAAAATTGACCCCCTATTTCTATCTACTCTTACCAATTGTTATCAAAGGGTTATTTGTGTTTTTATTATATATAAATATTTTCAAAATTATATTTTAATATTGTTTTTAATATGAATCTATTTAAAAGTTTAATCTTTTTATAATAGAAACTAATCTTTATTCTTATGATCATATTTATGATAGAATAGATTATTCCTATAATAATAATTCTATTTCAACAATTCTTAGTAGCATTTGATGCCCTCTATGGAAATTAGTTATGCATGAATATGTTCCTACTAAAGAACCGAATGATAAGTGGAAACCTGATGATATTAAATACTTTAATATTAATGAAAAATCTATGAATGATATATATTTTTTTATTGACTAAAATGAATTCAATCATGTTTTTACTTGTAAAACTACCAATGATATATAGAAATTTCTAGAATTCAATCATGAAGGAACCAAAAAAGTTAAAGATACTCGATTATACATGTATCAGAAATATTTTGAAAGATTTTATATGTATCAAAATGAATCCATTCCTGGTATTTTTATACATTTTACTGATATATTCAATAGTAAAAAGACTCTTGGTGATGATTTGAATATAGAAATTTTATTAAAAAAGATACTCTTGGTCCTACCAAGAAATTGGTCACCCAAAGTTATGACCATACATGAAATGAAAGGCATAATGAAAATGGTAGTCAAATAACATATTAAATCCCTAATGATATATGAAGTTAATATGAAGTTAAAAATTGAGGAGGCTAATGAAGATAAAGATGTAAAGAGAAAAATCACCTTCAAAGATACCAATAATGATTTTTTTCAAGGCAAAGCTCAAGGTTTTTTATAAACAACCAAGATCATGACCAATTTTTTTTAAAAAAGATTCCAATTGAATGAAAATGTAACATAGAAAAGTGAAACTAGAAGTGACATGTTGTGAATAAAAGAAAAAAGTCCGCATCAAGTCGGAATACACAGTCTATAAAAAAAGATTAATGTAATGTATCATATTTTCCATGTATTATTTTTTGGATATTATATGGATTATTTTAGAGACCAGGAACTGAGACAACTTGTGATTCCAAGGCCTAGTGTTCCCATAATAAATGTTTGAAATATATTAAATATATTAAATAGTACACACACAAATTTTTCATGAAAAAGTTGAATAACTTATAATTGGATGCTCATATTTGAAACCTGATGGCACTGTTGAGTTCAGAATGAGGGTTTTACCCTAGGTGTGACTTAAGTTTAGTTAGAACATATAATTTTTTGAAAATCCATTGTTGGAATAAAAATAATAAAAAGAATAAAAAGAATAAAATAAATAAAATAATAAATAAAGTTATTTATTTGTTTTTTGATGATGCAACACAGTGGCCTAATATACCTATTTAAATACATGCTTATGGAAAATTTTAAGGGTTAGCCACATAACCCTACAAATCATTAAAAAGCCTTTGGAGAGTATAGTATGAGATCTCATTGGTGAATGACAATTGAATCGTGGATTGACAATCGACACACAACAAAATAAAATAATCTTTTCAATGAAAAAAACACCACATCATTATTAATAAAAAATTGATCCAAATTGAGGTAGGACAGTTGTTTGATTTTTTTTCTTTCCCCATTCTTGATTCGTTCGACAAACATAGATTAATCGAATGTTGGATTGATCTGTAGATCATGCGTATTTTCAGGACGGGTTTATTGATGGGTGATTTTGGGATAATTAATTTGATTTGATGATTTATTTGATTTTATTCTCAAAAAATTTCATTGATATTGGAACGAACATTGATTGAGGTTCATTACTCTCTTTGTTTCTTGTTCTATTCTCCCCCGATTCTTCATTCACCCATGGGAATTCTTCGTTAGGACTGCAGTTTGGAATATTCAGATCAATCGATCATTTCACACCCATTTTTTGGTGTAATGAACCGATATCATTGATTTGGGTTTTACATGACATGAAGATGGTGTGACGACAGAAGCAGTGACAAATCAAAAAATGGAGGATACTCGATTTTTTGTTCTTATTCATTTTTGAGTGCCCAAAAAGGAATGATGCTTAGATCCATTTTCTGAGCAAATTTGATTATTGGAACTTGATTTTTGTCTCTAGAAAGGATCAGAAGAGGTGTTTATTTGATATTTCTAGTAAGTAATGGTCAAATCGAAGGTTGGATAAGCGGAGAAGGTGAATGGAGAAAGAACCTATGATTCTGGAAAATCACAAACCACCTGGCATGTAATCCAAGATTACATGGATTGAAGACCCCCTATGCGGTAGCTAGGATTTATATTAGAAATTAAGGATCACATGGCATGTGACCCTATCACATGGTGTGTGAATCCTCCCCAAATACTCAGTGTGTACCCTTGAGGATATACATACATGTGGTAGACTACACAACAGACTACAAGTTGTATACTCTCCCACACAGACATGACCCGAACTAGGTATATAGGCTAAGAAATTTTTTGGTACATGGAAAAATATACATGGGATGAATCAGTGTGTTGATACACAGATAGACTACATGGGTAGCCTACACACTGTGTACTTCTAAACATACATGGGTAAGAGACACGTGCCGGTTACATGGGTAGGACCCTGGGTCAAGGAACATGGTTGGTGACTCATACTACATGTCATGTACTTTGTTATACATATATTATATCCCATTTTTATCAAAATATTAAACAAGTTCCATTAGGTTAATTTCCCCATATCCATTCCATAAGTGTTGATATGGAATCATATCTTACTCCTAGGACTATTATCCCTTCAGCAATACTTCTTGGATAAATTCATTAGAATCCCTCCAAGAGGCCCAGAGTGAGATCCTATATTCATATTCATTCCATAGGTGGAGTTCATAGTATCATCATGAACAAAAATACATGGGCATTTATACTCTACTTTTTAGGTTAATCATGTCACGAACTAAACCAAGTTGGGGCTCAATCTGCAACTACCCCAAGCCCACCTTAATAGGCTATGGGGTTGGAAATAAGTGTTGAAGGCATAAAATATGGCATCCTATCTTTTTATTACATAACTTTTCATTACATTTTACATATATAGGATCTTTAAAGTCAAGTGTCTTGGAAATCATGACATAATACATGCAACCTATAAAACCCCAATCTTCCACGGTACGTTTCCCATTGAATAATGCAATAGCTTTCATTGTACGCAACTTCAAGATTCTAACACATCGTGACCAATCAAACTAGCCATTATGAATAGTAATACCATATTTTTTGAAATTTTATAAATTTTTTCTTTAAAAATAGACTTCATTTTTGGATGCGGAATATAGAAATTAGTTTAGGGTGAATTTTTGGTATTTTTATGAAAACATTCAATTTTTGATGAATAGTGAAAAAACACTACGTTATTGGTTAAAATCAAATTTTTATTTAAATAATTCGTTATTTTATTTTAATTTATTTTATGTCAAAATAGATACATAATACATATATATGTTCAACATAATTCATTGGATTTATATTATAATAAGTTTAGGTATATAAAATTTTATCAAACTATTTACCGTCTTTTACCCACCTCCTAGGAGAATTTGCAAATTTGTATAAAACTTAATTTTACCACTTCTGTGAGATGAATATCAAAAACCCGAGAGTCACAATTAATATTAGTAAGTAAAATTTGGTTCAATAAGATGAAAATAATTTTTTGGTGAATAATAACTTTTTACTTTTATTTACCACGGTTAAAAGTAAATAGGGTAATTAAGGGTAAAAATGATATCATAATTACCCTAAAAGATGTACTAATTCTATTGGATAAGTGTAATTCGAACAAAAAAACCTTAGAAATAAAATATGAACCTCATTGGTCTACTTGGATTAGATTAGGACATTTATTATTATTTTATTTAAAGAAGAGTTAAAAGAGTAAAAATAAACGTTTAATAACTAAACCATTTTTTATTTATAGTTATACATAAGATAAATTAGACTATATATATTCATTAGAAAGATAAAAATATTTAATACATAATGTTATTTTATTTATAATATTTAGACATTAAATAATTAAATTTATTTATGACACAATGATGATGCAGTAATTACCTTATTAATGAAAGATTAAAATAATTGATATTATAAATATCAAAATAAATCTAATTTTAGACTTTTAATGAATTAAATAATTTTATAGGTTATTATGAAATTTTAGGGTTGATTAAATAATTTTTTTTGAATTAATAATGCTGTTAGAAATTTAACAAAAACAAAATACCAAATAGTGTCAAAATTGACATAAAAGAGTTTTTAAAACCAAATATTATGTTATTAATTGATATTATATTCCTAAAAATCTAAGGTTCAGAAAAGGGGTTATATAATATTATATATTTAATTAATGAACCACTTGAGGTTTTCTTGGATGTTTTTAGTATGTTTATTAACCATATTATATAAAAATACAAAGAGACATGGTAAATGTCAAACTATTTAACTAAGAGTTAAATCTAAAAGATAAGGTTAATATAGTGACCCAAAACTATCTAAAACCTATTGGTTGAGTGGTTTTCGACCCATGACAACCTTATCATTTAAATAATTCATTTTGGAGACATTAGAAACTGAAAACGATTTTATTATAAAATAATATTTCAAGCTTTTCCTAAAGTGACCCTCACCTCTCTTATAAAAGGGAAGTTCCCCTTATCTCAAATTCACACCTTAAAATACATTTTTCTCAACCAAAACCTACCAAAATATCCTCCCAACTGTCCTCCTTTCATCCTAGAGGCCTTTATTTAGTCATAAAGACAACCTAAGGATCCCTTTTGATCTAATCAAAAGGAAGAACCCGAAGAAGAGGTAAATATTTCATCACCTCTTTCAAATTATTTTGTTCTTACACTTCCTATTTCTTTATTGTTTTCATACTAAAATAATAAATCTAGTATATTATATATACTGTGATGTTATTATAAAAATTTTACAACCATATTCATTATTCTATCCATCCTATAAATGACAAAGTCACCAACGTGCGTACATATAGATTACCATCTCCACGTCGTAGTGTAATTTGTTTTTCAAATACTTCATCATTTGTATGAGTATAATAATGAGTATAAATGATTTAAATAATAAATATAATTTGATAATGATTCTTTATATATGATATACCATAAAATTATATATTATTTTAATATCAAAAGAATGATATTGTTGCTCGTGCGTACGTACGGATTACCGTCTCCACGAACGCGATGAGATTCATTCCCCATCATATCAATTCAAGAATAAGTTTTATTTGATGATTAAAAATAATGTTTAAAGACTTAATATCATTTTGAATACGAATAATATACATCTTATCCATAACAAACATTACTTATGTAACAAATCATAAAAAGGAAAACAAATCAGTTAACACCCGAAAAGATGATACTACTGAAATATCATTAACAAAACAATATTAGAAGATCATATATGATATCATATTTATGTATATAGTTATTTTATAATGTAATGACAATAATTTTACTATTATATAGGATTTTAACATACCCTCGACCAAGGAAAAGTACAAGGTAAGGGTTAATTTAATAATCTCTTTATTATTCGGGGTTGTTTTTACATAAGTATCTACTGGGACCTCTTTATCATCCACATCTGTGTTTTCATAAAAAATGTATTTCAATTTTTTTTACTATTTACTAGAAAATGGGTTAAATTAATTTATACCCTTATTTTACCTTATATTTTTTGAAATGAATCTTTTCGTCGTTTTCCAAACAAGGTACTTTATGACTTTTTCGACAAAATTAAGGTAAAAATGTTTTTATTTAACTTATACAGCGGGTGCAGATATTTTCCACCATTATAGAATCATCGAAGATTCCCTTAAAATATTATAAGAATATTTCAAAAATAAATGTTTTCTTTTATAATTATATTACTTTTAAATTATTTCAAAATAGAAAGAGATATTTATCTAAATTTTTTTTATTTCAACTATGTCAACATCCTTTGATGGATTTTAAGCTTTTTTGAAGTTGATTTATTATGATAAAAAACTTCGATATTGTATTGAATGTTTTGTGATATGTTTGGATGTGGATGTGTTATTTTCACACCATTCATGGTTTATAGATAAAGTATTGACATTTCATATTCTAGTTTTAATACGAATGTTTATGTTATGTTTAATCCTTTTTATATGAGGAATGCATTGGACTTAGTAAGTGATGAGTGGATCCCACTATAGATTCTTGATGCATTGGTTGGTCTCATGAGACAAACTAGTGTCTTGGCATAAGGCCTTGATAAAATCTTTTTTGTAGTCTTGGAACAAGGCCTTGACTATGTGGTTATGAAGTCTGGCATTATGCATTCCATAATTATGAAAGTGGTTATTGATATTTCATGTGATTATTCGACTATTAGAATATCCATGTGAATAAGTAAATGGAATTATTTGATTTTTTATTTTCCATATTATGCTGAATCTCAAGTTTAAAAGGCTTTTGTTTTAGTCTTACACACTTCCTTAAATGTTTATGCTTATTTATTAAAGTTTCTGCTATATTGTTATCCATACTGAGCATCTGAGATCACCCCTTTATATGTTTTATTTTTCCTAGGATGTGAAGAAGTATATTATGACTGACATTTATGGATAGTATAAGGGATATGAGTTTGGCCTATGGAGACTATGTTTTTGTAGTTTTTCATTTTATAATGTAATGTAAAACTTATGAATGTATCTATTATTTCTAAGGATACTAAACTAATCAGTCTTTCAAGACTTGATCTTTTATGATCATGCCAATGTTATTTTATAATTCACTGACTCTGGGTAACTAGGTTCGGGGATTTATAATTGGTATTAGAGTAAGTTTAGTACAAATCTTGAAATCTAGATTTAGAAAAACTCTAATTAGAGCACATTACCCTAAGATAGAATTTGAGGATTAGTATAGAATAACTTCCTAGAATTTTGGTGTTATAGACATTTTGTGAGTTTTACAAGAAATAAATCCCTGTCTGGATACGAGTAGGTAGAGGCAGCTCTGGCACAGATGTACCTAGGGGTAAAACCCAAAAACACCACTTTGAGATAGACTTGAACATGAACTAGTGCACGAAAACAGGCCTTGCTGCACTCTTGGTTACGAAACCCCCGGGGGATAAGATTAGGATAATTATCATTTTATTTAAAAAACATTATGAAGGGTTTATGCGTATATAATTCCTCAAAGAAATTTTTTTATGATGATGGATTATATCCATAAACAGTTTAATTTATGTTAACTGTTTTACAAGTTTGGAATTATGTATTGCGATTCATAAACTAATCTATAGAATGCCATTGTTTATAAATGACAACTAGTGGAAGGAATAGAAACTGTATCAATGCACATAATCCATATATATATTTCCCTCCTAATCAAGATAATTATAGTGGAGTTGGTGAAGCAATTGGTGCTGATCAGATTATCACCATACTGGGACAACTCACTGAGGTTATGAATAATAACCTTACCCGTATGGAGCACCCTGATCCACAATGTGGAAGATCAATGTTAGACTTATTTATGAGTAAAAAACCACCAGCATTCAATGTGGGTAAAAACCAATTAGCAGTTGAGAAATGGATAAATTCCCTAGAGAAAATATTTCACGCTTTGGGGAGTAGCGAAAGTGAAAAAGTTATCATGGTAGTTTATTGCCTCACGGGAGATACAGATCAATGGTGTTCATTGATTCAAAACACAAAGGAATATGATGAAGTATCAAATATGTAATTGAGGGAGTTTAAAGATATTTTCTTAGAAAAATACTTTCCTCCTGACCATCGAGCGGATATGGAAAGAAAATTTCTGAGTCTGAGGAAAAAAGAGGATAAGAATATCTCAATGTATGAGGCTAACTTTAAAAGGTTAGCAAGGCATGTGGAAGATTATATATGTAACCCAAGGAGAAATATTGATCTATTATTTGATGGGTTAAAACCATTTCTCCAGTGAGAATTAGTCTCACAATCCTTCTTATCATATGAAGATATTGTCTCATGCACAATCAAGTCAGAAAATGAATTCTCTACATCTTACAACTTTAACGAAACTAAAGAGAAGAAGGGATCTATTGAACACTCTGGAAATGGAAATAAGGGGAATAAGGTAAAAGTTAAATATCCATCCTTCAATAAATGTGGGAATAAACACCCTGGTACTTTCCTTAAGGGAATGGGAGTTTATTACAAGTGCAGCGAAAAAGGCCACCAAGCTCGTGATTTCAAGGGGAAGAAAGTGGCTATCAATGTTGAATGATACAATTGTAGAGAAAGGGGGAATTATGCAAATGAATGTCCTAAGTTCCAAGGAAACTTACCTTAGAAAAGTCCAAGGGATCAAGTCCAAGATTATTGTATCACTACTGCTGAGGTTGAAGATTTTAAAGACATGGAGGCATGTAATTTAATGGTTTCCTCAAGTTTAGAAAATTCTTTATTTGATTCTGGATCATCGCATTGTTTCATATCTTCCCAGTTTTCTATGAAAATTAGATATTTTCAATTTGACTTAACAAGGGAGTTGTCAGTCAAAACACCTAAGGGAAGTATCATTTCAACAATGTTTTGTGAATCAGTTCCCATTAGGGCACATAAATGTTCTTTATCTGCTGATCTCATCGTCATACCCATGATTTAATTTGATATAATACTTGGTATGGATTGGGATTCAGACCATAATGAGAAAGTTTATTATAATAAGAAGGAGGTTACAATTCTCGATGATGATAAAGAGTACCTTATCTTTAGAGTAGAAACGTCACCACCTAATTCTTATCTAGATCCACCCCCAGTATCTCAACTAAATTCAATTATTGCAGAGGTAGAGAATGAAATAACTGTGGGTGGGGAAAGGAATGTTCAAATAGAGGATGTACCTATTGTGAAAGAAAATGTTGACATGTTTCTAGAGGATTTACCTGGACTTACTCCAGAATAAGAAATTGAGTTTTCCATTGATTTAATTCCTGGTTCAAGGCCCATATCAAAGACCCCTTATAGAATGGCCACTATGGAATTAGTAGAACTAAATAAACAACTAAAGGAATTGAGTAATAAAGGATTTATTCACCCTAGTGTTTCCCCATGTGGAGCCCCTATTCTTTTTGTTAAGAAGAAAGATTTATCTATGAGGTTGTGCGTTGACTACAAGAAGATCAATGTTATAACAATAAAGAAAAAGTACCCCTACCTCAAATTGATGATTTATTCGACCAACTTCATGATGTTCAATATTTTTCAAAGATTTACCTTCGATCTGAATATCATCAGTTGTGTGTGAAAAAGGAATACATTCCAAAAAATAGCAGTTCGAACCAGGTACGGGCATTACGAGTTTACAGTAATGCCTTTTGGATTAACTAATGAACCCTTTGTCTTCATGGATATAATGAATAGAGTTTTCAAGGAATATATTGATGAATTTGTAGTGGTATTTATTGATGATATCTTAGTATACTACAAAAGCTATGAAGATCATGAAAATCACTTGCACATTATTTTAAAGACTCTTAGAAGAAATAAATGATATGGGAAATTTAGCAAGTGTGAATTCTGGATTCAAGAGATTTCTTTTCTTGGAAATATTGTCCTTAAGGATGGAATCTCTGTTGATCCTTCACAGACCAAGGCAATCCAAGAATGGCCAGAACTGACAAATATAACTGAGGTACGTAGTTTTATTGGTTTAACAGGTAATTATCAAAGTTTCATCCAGAATTTTTCTCGGTTGGCTAACCCATTAACCAAGATCACACATAGAGGGGTTAAATTTGTTTGAAAAAAAGAGTTTGAAGAATGTTTTGAAGAACTGAAGAGAAGATTAGTCAATTCTCCTATCTTGACTGTATCATCAGGAAATGATGGGTTTGTTATTTATAGTGATGCTTCAATGAATGGACTTGGGTGTGTCCTTATGCAGAATGATAGAGTTATTGCCTATGCATCACAACAACTAAAAATTAATGAGCAAAACTATACTACTCATGATATTCAGTTAGCAGCTGTAATATTTTCTTTGAAGATATGGAGACATTATCTCTATGGTTAAAAATGTGAGATATATACTGATCACAAGAGTTTGAAGTATATTTTATCACAGAAAGAACTCAACATGATGAAAAGGAGATGTATTGAACTACACAAGGATTATGATTTCACAATACACTACCACCCGGGGAAGGAAAATAAGGTGGAAGATGCTTTGAGTAGAAAGGATCATGGAGTTTTGAACAAGATGAGAATTTAAAGGGATCCTAATTTCATGGATCTAGTGAAGATGGATATGGGAATAACCATGTAAGGTCAAAAATAAATTCTTTTTCAATTGGTTTCCAAACCATATTTACTAGAAAGGATAAAAAGTTCTCAGACTGATGATGAGGAGTTTCAAAATAAGACTAAAGCTATGAACGATGAGAGATTGAGTGACTTCATATATAAAGATGGAATTTTAAAATTTGGGAAGAGACTTTGTATTCCTAACATACCTGATCTAAAAATGGAATTATTGGATGATGCTCATAGCTCTAATTTCCCTGTACACCCTGGTAGCACTAAGATGTATAGATATTTGAAGGAATATTTTTGGTGGGACAACATGAAGAGAGAGATTGTTGATTTTGTGTCACTATGTATGGTTTGTCAACAAGTGAAAGATGGAAGGTAATAGCCTAGAGGAGTCATGAAACCTCTTCCCATACCTAAGTGGAAATGGGATAATATTACGATGGACTTTGTCATGGGTCTTCCAAATACTCCTAGAAGGAATGATGCCATATGGGTCATTCTTGATCGTCTTACCAATTTAGAACATTTTCTTTCTATAAGAGAATATTTACCACTTGAGCTTCTATAAAGACTATATATTAATGAAGTTGTAAGACTTCATGGAGTGCCCTTATCGATTGTTTCTAACTATGATCCCCATTTTACAACAAGATTCTAGAAAAGTCTTCAGAAATACTTGGATATTAAACTTCATTTGAGCACTGCCTACCACCCTTAAACTGATAGACAATCAGAATAGACTATTCAAACATTAGAAGACATGTTGAGATCTTGCTCACATGACTTTCAAGGTATGTGGGATCAATATTTACCTCTAGTAGAATTCTCCTATAACAATATCTTACATTCAAGTATTCAGATGGAACTATATAAAGCGTTATATGGAAAGAGATGTCGCACACCAACTTGTTAAGATGATACTGGTGAACGAAAACTCGTAGGCCCAGAACTTGTTGAGGAAACGATGGAAAAGGTGAAGGTTATCCAAACCCACATCAAAGAAGCACAAAGTAGGCATAAGAGCTATGCTGATAACTGAAGGAAGGATTTAGAATTTTAGGTAGGAGATCATGGTTTCTTGAAGGTATCTCCATGGAAGGGAGTTATACGATTCGGTAAGAAGGTTAAATTGAGTCCCAGGTACATTAGACCTTTCTAAGTTCTATAATTAATTGGGGCTATAACTTAACATTTGGAAAAGCCTCCAATTCTCTCCAAAGTTCACAATGTGTTCCACGTATCATTGTTGAGAAAATACATGCCTGACCCAACGCATGTACTCACCTTTGAGGAAATTGAATTGGAACCTGATCTATCTTATTGTGAATATCCTTTCCAAATTATTTATACCAGAGAACAAGTGCTGAGAAACCAGACGACTCATCTGGTAAAAGTTCTATGGAGAAACCATAAGATGGAAGAGGCAATGTGGGAACCTAAGGAACTTATGATGAAAAACCACACAAATATTTTTTTGCAGTAATATTCTAGAAATTTCAAGGATTAAATTATTTGAAGGAGGGAATAATGTAACACCCCAAGCTTCCACGACACGTTTCCCTTTGAATAATGTAATAGATTGCATTGTACGCAACTTCGAGATTCTAACACACCACGACCAATCAAACTAGCCATTATGAATAGTAATACCCAATTTTTAAAATTTTATAAATTTTATCTTTCAAAATGGACTTAATTTTTGGATTTGGAATATCAAAATTATCTAAGGGTGAATTTTTGATTTTTTTCTGAAAACTTTCAATTTTTGATGAATAGTGAAAAACACTACGTTATTGGTTAAAACCGACTTTTTATTTAAATAATTAGTTATTTTATTTTAATTTATTTTTGGTAAAAATAGATACATAATACATATATATGTTCAATGTAATTAATTGGAGTTATTTTATAATAAGTTTAGATATATAAAATTTTATCAGACTATTTACCATCTTTTACCCACCTCCTAGGAGCATTTGGAAATTTGTATAAAACTTAATTTTACCACTTATGTGAGTTGAATTTAAAAAATCTGAGAGAAAAGGTTAATATCAGTAAGTAAAATGTGGTTCAATAAGATGAAAATAATTATTAGTGAATAGTAACTCTTTACTTTTATTTACCACGGTTAAAAGTAAATAGGGTAATTAAGGGTAAAAATAATATCATAATTACCCTAACACATGTTCTAATTCTATTTTATAAGTGTAATTCGACCAAAAATAACCTTAGGAATAAAATATGAACCTATTTTTTCCACTTGGATTAGATTAGTACATTTATAATTAGTTTATTTAAAGAAGAGTTAAAAGAGTTAAAATCAAAGTTTAATAACTAAACCATTTTTAATATAGGGTTATACATAAGATAAATAAATTATAAATATTAATTAAAAGGTAAAAAAATTTTACACATAATGTTATTTTATTTATAATTTTTAGACATTAAATAATTAAATTTATTTAAGATGCAATGATGATGCAGTAATTACTTTATTAATGAAAGATTAAACAATTGATATTATAAATATCAAAATAAATCTAATTTGAGACTTTTAATGAATTAAACTAATTTTATAGGTTAATATGACATTTTAGGGTTGATTAAGTGATTTTTTTTCTAAGTAATAATGCTGTTATGAATTTAAAATAAAATAAAATACCAAATAGTGTCAAAATTGACATAAAAGAGTTTTTAAAACAAATATTATATTATTAATAGTTATTCTATTCCTAAAAAGATAAGGTTCAGCCAAAGGGAATATATAATATTATATATGTCATTAATTAACCACTTGAGGTTCTCTTGGAAGTTTTTAGTAAGTTTATTAACCATATAATATAAAAATACAAAGAGACATGGTAAATGTCAAACTATTTAAATTAGAGTTAAATCTAAAAGATAAGGTTAATATAGTGACCCAAACATGTCTAAAACCTAATGTTCAAGTAGTTTTTCACCCATAACCACCTTATAATTTAAATAAATTATTTTGAATCCATTAGAAACCGAAAATGATTTTATTATAAAATAATATTTCATGTTTTTCATAAAGTGACCCTCACCTCTCTTATAAAAGGGAACTTTCCCTTCTCTCAAATTCCCACCTTCAAAGCCTTTTGGATCGGCCAACCACTGCCCGAATATCCTCCCAACTATCCTATATTCATCCTAGAGGTATTCCATTAGTCATAAAGCCAACCTAAGAATCCCTCTTGATCAAATGAAAAGGAAGAACCTGAAGAAGAGGTAAATATTTCATCACATCTTTCAAGTTCTTTTCTTCTTACACTTCCTCTTTTTTGTTGTTTCCATTATAAAATAATAACTCCAGTAAATTATATTTATTTTAATATTATTATAAAAATGGTACAACCATATTCATTATTCTATCCATCCTATAAATGACAAAGCCACCATATGTGCGTACATACGGATTACCGTCTCCACGTCGTGGTGTAATTTGTTATTCAAATACTTCATAATTTGGATGGGTATAGTAATGAGTATAAATGATATAAATAATAAATATAACATGATAATGATTCTGTATATATGATATACCATCGAATTATATATTATTTTAATATCAAAAGAATGATATTGTCGCTCGTGCGTACGTACGGATTACCGTCTCTACGAACACGATGAGATTCATTCTCCATCGTATCCAATCAAGACTAATTTCTATTTGATTATTAAAAATAATGTTTAAATACTTAATATAATTCTTAATATTAATAAGATACATCCTATCCTTAACAAACATTTCTTACGTAACAAAGCATATAAAGGAAAACTAATCAGTTAACACCCAAAATGATGATACCACTACTGGAAATTTAGGCTATAGCCATGGTTTCAAACCATGGTTATAGGTCCCAAAACCGTGGCTATAAGTTATATCCATGGTTAAACAAATCATGGCTGGTAATGGTGTGGCTATAGGGCAAGACCTATAGCCACGGTTTCAAACCGTGGCTAAAGCCCTATAGCCACGGTTTGAAACTGTGGCAGAACATGAAGCCACACAGAGCCTATATCCACAGTTCAAAACTATGGATATATAGCTTTAGCCACGGTTTAAAACCATGGCTTTAAGTCTATAGCCACAGTTTAAAACCATGGATTTAGGGATTGAAATTTCTTAAAAAAACCCACAGCCCCCCCTGAATAGCCCCCCTGGACAGCCCTTGCACCCCCCTGGACAGCCCCCATGCCACCTAGACACCCCCTTGCACCCCCCCTCGTGCAGACCCTCCAGCACAACCCCACCCCACCTTTCACACCCTCCCTGGATATCCCCCTTTCACCCCCTGGACATCCCTTTCACCCCCTGGACAACCCCCCTTGGACAGCCCCTTGCACCCCCCTGGACAACCCTTGCACCCCCCCTAGACAGCCCCCCTTCACCCCCATACCCCCCTGGATAACCCCCTTGTACCCCCCAACTCCTGCAGTAGCCCAAAACCACACCCCCTCCCTGTAGCCCCCCCGGGAGATGAGTGGAGAAGACCCTTGATAAGCTGCCAGACTTATTTATTCCATGAAAATCTGGAATTTCTGGAAAGTGCTTGAAAAAATCATTGATGAGGTATGCATTTATCTCATCCCTATTAATGACCAAATAAAGTATGATATTAAGGGGGAGAAATTGAATTAATCAATGACAAGAAGTTGAGGAAATTTGAGATCTCAAGGCTGATTTATAAAACCTTCTACATGTACTTGAATGTTTTCAACATGTGTATTGAGATGAGTGAAAGATCTCAGGTTGTAAATGAGGAAGACAAGTTGTTTCATGCCAATATGCATATGATAAATGGATTTCAGGTTAGTTGGAGTACCCAAGCATATTGATGAGACAATTAGGAGCTGAACAGCTTATAAGGGAGTTGGAAGTTCCCAAGCTTGTTGAGAAGGAATATGAAGTTCTCAAGAAAAGGTGTTAGTATGCGAATCTTAAAGCCCCCCCATGCACCCCTCCCCCTGTAGCCCCCCTTCCCACCTTTGACCGACCCCACTCACCCCCTGGAAAGAACCCCCCTCCTGGACACCCCCTCCCTTCTGAAAACCCCCCTGGATAAACCCCCCCCCCCCCCCAGCACAATCCCACCCAGACAGTAGCCCCCCTTGCTGGACACCCCTTGCACCACCCCTGCTGGACACCCCCCTGGATAGAACCCCCCTCCTGGACAACCCCTCCCTCCTGGATAGACCCCCCTGGACAACCCCACCCAGACAACCCCTCCAGGACAGCAGCCCCCGCTAGACCCCCCTCCTGGACACCCCCTCCCTCCTAGACAAACCCCCTAGACAACCCCACCCAGACAACAGCCCCCCTAGACAACAGCCCCCCTCCACCCCCCTGAACATACCCCTCCTCCTGGAAACCCACTTGGACAAACCCTCCCCCCCAGGATAACCCCACTCAGATAACACCCCTACTGGACACCCCCTCCCTCCTGGAAACCCCCTTGGACCACCCCACCCGAACCGCCCCCCCCCCTCCTGGAAACCCTATACTGTTGTGCTGCCATTGGGTCCATTGTGGGTTTTTGGTGCTGTATTTATCCGTTGTAAAGGGATAGGAATGTAGAGTGGATTTTTTGGATGGTTCTCAGTTTTTATGGGTCATGCATGCGATGTTCTTGGGGGGGGGGGGGTTCTTGTTGCTATTATGGTGTTGCGTGGGTGTGGGATGTTTATAGTGAAAGGATCCTGTGTAGAGGATTCCTGGTTTTAGTGTGTGGGGATGATTCTAGAGGGGTTTCTAGTGTGGTACAGATAGAGTCACATGTTATTATTCTAGGTATAGTTGTAGAGGATATGGTTCATGGTGTGGGTTATTCAAGCGGGGATTTCTAGTTTTTGGTTGATTGGTTTCGTTTTGGGTTGTGGTTTTCCTGCTACTTGGATACATGTAGGGGATTCCAATAAAGGAAAATTACACAAACTCACCAATCTATAATGGATAATGGAGTATGGGTCTTTGATCTTTGGGATGAGCACTAAGGATGTAGCATAAGCCACCCACAGTAAGCCACCTTCTCGAAAGAAGTCTTGAATTGCAATGATACTATCTCATTTAACCACTTTCCAAGAGCCCTTGTAGAATGATCCTGGGAAGCTGTCAGGGCTCAGACTACTCTCTGGGTTGAGCCTCATCATGGTGTTATAAACCTATTTATCTCTTGGGATCCCTACCATTGCTTCATTTTCATGGACCAAGACAAGGGATGGAACCTCTCCCTAGAACTCCACACACCCTTCCGGATGGCCATTAGGCATGGTCATACTTAGACTGACCACGATGTCATTGAAGAACTTGTGTGCCATCTTCCCAAAACCATCACCATCATCAGTATATGTTCCATATTCTAGAGAAATATTTGGTTTTATAGGACATCTTTTCTCCTTGATTCAAGCATGGAAATAAGATCTATTTTTTTACCTTTGTGAAGCTATTTGATCTCCGATCTCTCCCTTTTCCTGTGTTCTTACGTGAGTACCAAGTCAGCCAAATAATTCTTCTTATCATAGAGATCAGAAAAAACGGTGTGTTCCCAGTCCACCTCCAAGATGGATTCTAGGCCCTCCACCTCCCTTTTGAGCTCATCCATATTCTGGTCACTAGGAGGAAGGTCCCTAGTCCACAATTGCAACCCATGTTTCATCCTCCTCATCTGGTTTTGAATGGACACCCAAGTGTGGTCCTGGGTCGGTTCCCCCACATCACCCTAACCAACTGCTGGTATCCCAGTTCACCACTCCACTGACTCATAAACTTGAATCTTTTATGAGTGGACTATATTGGAGAAAAAGAAAGCAGTAACAAGGAATGGTCAGAAATTCCATGGAGTATGTGTCTGACCTTGTCATTTGGAAACATTGAGAGGGTGCAGATATTAGAGAGACAATGGTCCAGTCGGCTCCAGCAACTTCTGATCCCACGTTGGTTACTGCACCATGTGAATCATCCGCCTGAATATCCCATGTCCAGTAAGCCTTTTCCAACCATGAAATTGGAAAAGTCCAAGCTAGCCATTCGAAGGAAATCCACTCTCCCCTTCTTCTTTTCTGGTTTTTTAACCACGCTGAAGTCAACCCCTATGATCCATGGAAGGTCCCTTGGGTCGAACACACTGATCTCTTGCCATAGGACCTCCTTCCCATACGTATCACAACCATAGAAAAAGGACACCAAAATAGTTCTTGTTCCTTGAGTAAATCTTGTCGTGATGTATTGATACCCTTCCTAGATAAAGACAACCAAATTATCCCTGCCCTAGAAAACCCATATTTCCTTGTTGATGGGGTCGGCATGCATGGATGCAAGCATCCTTGTTCTTCATGTGAACTCGTAAATTGTTTCCGGATTCTGTTTGTGTTCATGGATGGAAACAATATGAGTGTTTCACTTCCTTGATTCCGAGGCTACGATGTCCGTTTTAACCCATTCACTAATGCCACGTGCATTCCATATGAGAATCATTATCATTGTGAAATGGTGAGCCTGACTTTGGTCCATGCTTCTTAGTCTTTTTGAAATAGGAGGAACTCTCCTTAATCTGATTTTGCTTCAGATTCAGTCTTGTACACATCCACATGCTCTAATTATATGACTTCAGAGTTAACTAATACGAACAAGAATAGGATTTGAGGGGCTTCCCCCTAACTATTCTTGGTGGGGATAGATCTTTAGGCCCCGACTTTCTGGCGAGTTGGTCCACTAGAGGTCCTTGCTTTACACCCTTGGAAATATTGGCCACCTCATTTGACCAAACCTCTTTCAGAGCTGGGGAGACATAAACCTCTTGGGATATTCCTTTTAGGGCCTGATGGGCTAGGGGGTGGCTCTGCTAAGGAGATAACGAGAGAGGGGGTCCCTGGGGACCCAATGAAGGATCGTAGGAACCGCTCTAGTGAACCATCCGAGATCCACTGAGAGTGGCCATCGAGATAGGTTACAGAATTAGGGAGCCCTGGAAAATGGGCTTGCTTGCTGAGGGGAACAATATCCAGGCTGGGGAGTTCCACCCCGGCCCATCTAGGGGATGGCGCCCTGCCTGGGGTTGGGGGATCCAAAACTGATTCCGTAGAAGATGTCGGCTGACCTAGGGGCAAAAGAACTTGACTAGATCAAGCAAGAGACGAGGGTTTAGCTCAAGGCTCCGCCTGGTCCGATACAGTAGGAGGCCCCTCGAGCTGAGGAGGGGGAGTATCACATCCCAAGGCTCCTCGAGAAACTTTCTGGTGAGAATAAATGCGCCGTTTCTGGCTTTTTTTCAAGGCACGAACCTGGAGTTGATAGGCCAAACTGTACCTAGGAAACACTGGGTAGTCTACGTCTGGATCCCAGTCAAAAAAATCCATCACCTTTGGGGATATCTTCTCCGGAATGGGAAGCCATAAATCTAAATCTATACAGATCTGTGCCACTGATGTTTCCTCTCCCTTGCAGGTGCGGTCATCCGCACAGAGAAAACCACCCAGAGAATCACCAAATACCTTTAGGAAGGCACCATTCTAGAAGGGGAGTAGAAGGCCTGAGATACTGATCCAGACCGTGACATGCAGACTCTCTTTCCACTTGTGTTCCTCCATGGACCATCAGGCCAAGCTGAAAGCAACCCCAGATATGAGGGGCTCTGCACCAAGGGCGGACAGAGTCCACTTTCGACACAAAAACTAGGTAGAAAGAGTTTCTATAAATGGTGGATATGCGGGATGGAGCTAAGAGACCCCAAGAGTCTACAAACCACATGAACACCAGTAGGGGTATGAGTGTAGAACTGAAAAAAGCTACGAGAGTCCATTTTAAGCCATACACAGCAGAAATAAAGGCCGAAGCACTTACCTCCATCGATATACTTGAACCATCCCATGACACCGAAGGAGAGACCGTCCCGATCTCTGAGAAGCATGCCTGGGGAGGGTAGAATGATGGGCCCTAGTGTGGTCCTGGATCTCCCCTTCTAGAAAATTCTATAGCCATCAGTACCTTAACTTCATTATGAAAGATTGCTAAATGAACAATGCCTTGAAACTTTTCCGAGAATAGTATTTGTCTGGATTAGTATGAATAATAGACTTCCACCACTTATAACTCGGACCCTCTAGTAGGATGGTTACAAAAATAACCTTAAGAGAATCATAAATCTAAATCTGGATAAAAATATCCTCAACCTTCAGTATCAAAACCAATTCATCCTAAGAATATTGTTACCCAGGAATTATTGTGAGGCTACCATCTTGATTCTAGGGGGCTGTTGCAGGCTGAAATGAAGGTGGAAGGGGGATGATGTGGACTGGATGTGGCTGGATCAGGGCCAAATCACGGAATAAATGTGGCGTGACTACGGTGTGACCGCGGCGTGACTATGGTGTGACCACGGCATGACCGTGGCGTGTTGGTCCGGTCCAGAGACATCCGCGGGGCAACATCTTCCGACCAGGAGTGAAGGGAGTAGGAGGAGGCTAGAATGCTGGTGGAAGGGGGTTCGTTGAAAGTGATGGGGGGGATGGTGCGGGCTGATTTGAAGATGTAGGGGGGGGTGTTGCGGGCTAGAATGCTGGTAGAAGTGGGATGAAATGAAGGTGGAAGGGGGCTAGTGTGGGATGGATGTGGCTGGAGCAGGGCCAAATCACGACATTAACGCGGTGTGACCGCAGTGTGACCACGATAGGACCGCGGTGTGACCGCGACGTGACCGCGGCATGTTGGCCTGGTCTAGTGACATCCGCAGGGCAGCATCTTCTGGCCAGGAGTGAAGGGAGCGGGAGGAGGCTGGAATGATGGTAGAAGGGGGCTGGTTGCACGTGTTGGGGAGATGGTACAAGCTGATTCGAAGGTGGAAGGGGGGGTTGTTGGGGGTTGGAATGCCGGTGGAAGCGGGCTGAAATGAAGGTGGAAGGGGGATGATGTGGGATGGATGTGGCTGGAGCAGGGCCAAATCACGGTGTGACCGCAGCGTGACCACGACATGACCGCGGCGTGACCGCGACGTGACCGCGTTGTGACCGCGGTGTGTTGGCCTGGTCTAGAGACATCTGCGGGGCAACATCTTCCAACCAGGAGAGAAAGGAGCGGGAGGAGGCTAGAATGTTGGTGGAAGGGGGCTGGTTGCAAGTGCTGGGGGGGATGGTGCGAGATGATTCGAAGGTGGTAGGGGGGCTGTTGCGGGCTGGAATGCTGGTGGCAGCGGGCTGAAATGAAGGTTTAAGGGGGTTGGTGTGGGCTGGATGTGGCCGGAGCAGGGCCAAATCACGGAATTAATGCGGCGTTACCGTGGCATGACCGTGGTGTGACCACTGCGTGACCACGACATGTTGGCCCGGTCCAGCAACATCCGCAGGGTAGCATCTTCTGGCCAAGAGCAAAGGGAGAAGGACGAGGCTGGAATGCTGGTGGAAGGGGGCTGGTTGCAGGTGTTGGGGAGATGGTGTGG
Organism: Viscum album; assembly: GCA_963277665.1. NCBI lineage: Eukaryota > Viridiplantae > Streptophyta > Magnoliopsida > Santalales > Viscaceae > Viscum > Viscum album. The sequence continues at coordinate 1,763,392,918 of OY728135.1, forward strand.
GCTAATTCGAAGGTGGCAGGGGGGGGGGGGGGGCTATTGCAGGCTGGAATGCTGGTGGAAGTGGGCTGAAATGAAGGTGGAAGGGGGTTGGTGTGGGCTGGATATAGCCGGAGCAGGGCCCAATCATAGCGTGACCGCGGCATGACCGCTGCGTGACCACGGCGTGACCGCAGCGTATTGGCCCGGTCCAGTGACATCCGCTGGGCATCATCTTCCGACCAAGAGTGAAGGGAGAGGGAGGAGGATGGAATGTTGGTGGAAGGGGGATGGTTGCAAGTGTTGGGGGGATGGTGTGGGCTGATTTGAAGGTTGCAGGTGGGGCTGTTGCGGGATGGAATGCTAGTGTCAGCGGGCTGAAATGAAGGTGGAAGGGGGCTGGTGTGGGCTGGATGTGGCTAGAGCAGGGCCAAATTGCGGCATTACCGTGGTGTGACCACGGCGTGACCACGACATGACCGCGGCATGTTATCCCAGTCCAGCGACATCCATAGGGCAGCATCTTCCGGCCAAGAGTGAAGGGAGCGGGAGGAGGCTGGAATGTTGGTGGAAGGGGGTGGTTGAAAGTGTTGGGGGGATGGTGCGGGAAGATTTGAAGGTGGCAAGGGGGGCTGTTGCGGGCTGGAAAGGTGGTGGAAGCGGGCTGAAATGAAGGTGGAAGGGAGATGGTGTGGGCTGGATGTGGCCGGAGCAGGGCCAAATCACGACATTATCACGGTGTGACTGCGGTGTGACCGTGGCGTGACCGCGGCGTGACCGCAGCGTGTTGGAGCTTTCTAACTAAAAGTTGTTTCTCCCCCATAGGGTATAATCACCTTCACACATTAAATGTATTTTACCGAAACCTTCAAATTAAATGGTAAACGTCTCACATACAATTTAAAGAGGAAGGTGGAAAACATAAAAAACATTGAAAACAAAGTAGAAACACGAACCTGGATGTTTGTTTATGCTTCCAACAATAGTATGATTCGATCTTCAACAGGTGCATGAGGTGCTGTCCAGATTTTTTCATTCCCAGAAAACACAAGAAAAATGTTAATAAATAGTAAAATAACTAAACAAAATAAAAGAAAAGAAAAAGGAAAAGAATTTTTAGGTTTCAAACCCAGAATAGGGGCTGTTGTTAACCTATCCACAACTGCACCTCTCCACCCTCCCCCTGCCCCCTGCCCCACTGCCCCTGGACCCCTCCAACCTGCCCCCTACCCCCTGCACCCCTCCACCCTCCACCCTTCCCGCTGCCCCTTCCCCCCTCCACCCTCCACCCTTCCCCCCTCCACCCAAAAATCAAAAAAGCCCTAATTAAAATTGGGCCAAATAATAAAAACGAAATAAACCTTACCCAAATCTTGAACTCATTGTCTTCAATGGTGGTGGATAGAACCAGTCTTATCATAAGAAACCACCTATAAGAAAATAGTGGGAAAAGAAATGAGATATAACAACTTCTTATATATATGTGATCAGTGTGTCAACTGTACATGATAAATGATACACGAATCCATAACCAACAATGAAAAAATAATATTCAAAATGATATGTAAATCCCAATACTAAATAACATGATCATTAATAAAGCTCTTTATTTTTCAAACATCACCTTCAATTGCCTATTTAAAAATAAAAAATCACCAAAATATGAGAATAAAGTAAACCTACATCATCACTTAAAAGTGAGAAATAGGGATTAGACATTGTTCTTAGTTGGGAAGATGACGTTGAAGAACAAGAAAATTTGATTAATGATCAAAGCCTCTTAATTGAAATTAAAAATCTGGTCCTAGACACTATTAGGCTATCCACTGAGCAGGAAAAATCCTACACTAACGTAGACATGATAAAGAACATGGAACCTGTCCTACATAAAAATACACCTTTGGTTATAGTACCCAAACACATGCAGATTTTTAAAGACCCCCAGGAGCAGAAGTAGAGTCATCTAAACTCTGTCAAAAACAGTCTACATTGGATCCACCAGTCCCAGGTATGCCTACTCCTCCCACTATTTTTGGTGGAGATTATTCTATGAAGTCTGAAAATATGCTCTATGGTTCAAATGCCAGCAATTTACTGCTTAGTTCCAAGTTTTCCATAGACTCATGCACTAATGTTTTCTCTGATGATTATGCTTAATTACACTTATGTGATCTTAACACCACTGACCCAACCCTTAATGCTGCAAAAAACAGTAGAATCAGGTACCTTGTTTTAAATCTGAGTGCTACTACAATCAAAAAGAGGAATCAAACCAAAACGCATGATTTTTCAACTCCCTATGCTCACACTGTCTCTCTCAACAGTGTTGTTCAACCTGAGACACATACCCTATATACTGATTTTACTGCATATGTTAACATGCCATTAGAACCAGTTCTACATGATAGTCAACCTATTGTGATGGAACCGATCCATATGCAGGAAAATAATAACTCCCTGGAATAGAAACAAATACTTACATCTAACTTTGTCAAGACGCTATCAATAGTGAATACAAAGGCTCAAGGTATTTCCAATCCCCTTACTTTATTAAATGCAGACTGTGCTGCAATGTATGAAATCCTGGTATCTCAAAGTATCAATGACCTATCGCCAGGATCAAAGGATACCATAGATTCAGATATGACTACACAAATAAAAGAAACCACAAATAAGAACAATGTAATTTCTCACAAAGAATAAAAAAATACCACTAATACTCAAGAGGTTAGAAGGTCTACTAGAAATAAAGAATCTGGAAAAAAGAAAAATGGGAGTTCTAACTCCAAACATAGGTTTAAATGAAGATCCTTTTTTGGAATTGTCAGGGTATTGCGAACTCTGACACCCTCAATGTTTTGAAAAGAATGGTTAACACGCATAACCCTATTCTTTTCGCTATTGCGGAACCAAAAATCTCTTTCTCCTCTAAATATTATCACTTGTGTCAACACAATTATATATTTTCTGGTGAAATCAATAATAATCTAAATGCTGATTCTTTATTGACTTTTGTGCATTCATATTTACAAGATTTTAATGTTTTTAGTATCTCTGATCAAATTCTCACTTGCACCTTTACTATTGATGGTACTCGTATTTACTCCTCCTTTGTTTATGCTAATAATAAATACCAAGAATGAATAATTCTTTTAAATGACCTCTCTTATTTAGGAGATAACATGAATTCCCCCTGTTTTCTTATGGAAGACTTTAATGCTATTCTTAATTCTAGTGAAAAAATTGGCCCATCTCACGCCTCTATCTCCACGAGAGAATTTAAAGCCTCGATCAAGGGAAACAATATTATTGAAATTAATCTCACTGGTGTGAAATACACCTGGTATAGAAGAAATTACAATAAAGTGGTTGCTTCCAAATTGGACAGAGCCTTTACGAATGTCCCGACTCTAGATAAATAGGAGCCTATCTCTAGAATCACTCTTCACAGATTGAACTTTGATCATCATCCTATCTTGGTAAAAATTTCCTCCAAATACATGACACCTAGGTTACCCTTCTGCTTCAATAATGTGAATCTATCTGATTAAGAATGAAATCATGTCATCCAAAACTTGTAGTCCTCGATATCTCATACCAATAATTCCTTTACATGCAACCTCAAACTAAAACACCTCAAACAGACTCTCAAATCTTGGTGTAACACCAAATCCAAACAAGTTAACAATGAAATTACTCTTCTTGAGAAAGAAATTGATGATATAAAAAAAACATCAAATCTAACCTCCACACTAATCCCACACAAGAAATAAACATTACGGTTAATATCAATTCCTTGCTCACTTTTAAGGACAACATGAGAAAACATGTTTATAAGGTTAAATGATTAACTGACAGTGAAAGAAATACCAAATTCTATAACTCCCTCCAAATAATCAGGAAGTCCTTCACACCCCCCTGCCCCCTTCCTCAGCACCACCCCCTGCACATCCCCATCCCCCCTTCACATCCCCACCCCCCCTACACCACCCACCCTGCACCAGCACCCCCCTTACCCCTGCACCAGCACCCCCTACCCCACCCCTCCCCCTTTCACCCCCACCTGCCTAAAAATATCTTTCTTAAAAATCCCCACATTTTAAAAATAAGTATGAAAACTCATTTCAAAAAGAAAAGAACATTGGAAATAATATCACTTCCTTAAAAAAATACAAAATCCATTTTATAGGGTAAAATTACAACTTCCCAAGTATGGAATTTTAAAAAACATTAACACCAGATTTGATAATCATGAACTTATTTAAAATAAAATGTCACTCAAACTTCGTAAATTTCTCTTCTATTTTCAAAACACCTCATGAATTTCATCATAAGACCAAAAAATTTCCTAAAATCCATTTTTGTTTTAAATCATTTCCCAAATTATATAATGTAACCAAACACTTTTGAAAGTATCGTGTGAAAGTCAAAACAAATCATAAAACCAGTTTTTTTAATCCAAAACATCCGTGAGTCCCATTTTTAAATTAATCACAAAAAGGTTTTAAATTAAAATACTTCATGAAATGTATTTTCATTTTAAATTATTTCCCAATTTCTTTTTAAACCTTACTAGTCTTGAAAAAATTATACATGATATTCAAAATACATTACAAATAATCCCCCAAAACCGGTTTTGGAATCAAAAAATTTCAATAAATGTACTTCTGTACAGAAAAATTGAAGCACCAAACAAAATCAAACCATAATGTGGCACAACATAAAAAACCCATTACAATGACACCTAAAAATAACTAAAACTTCCTTCGATCTATCTCCCAGGGTTTAAATTTCCTTAAGATCCATTGGAAATCAAAATAGGTTTACAAAATAAATCCAAAATTGATGAAAAGATATGAATGACTTGGCCACATGGTTTAGCTGACCATACACCAATCATACAATAGCATCTGAAAAATTTCTGAGACCACATGCATAGGCTCTATATATTTTTTCAGACCAAGTGAGATGATGATTATACTTTGGTTCCTTCCTAATTTGATCCCAAATCATAAATAAATCCCCCAATTTATCTGATATAACTCGATGGGGATCTAATCATCATTATCAAAATAATTAAAACTAGAATCCAAATCAAATATTGAAATAACAACTACCCATGGAAAATCAAGTTTTGTTATGAAAAGTGGTGATCAATAAACTACTCATGACCTACCTATTGAGTCCTGATGATGATCATGTATTCTTTATACTAATACGCACTCCAAATAAAAAGATAATCCTCTAATACCATTTTGTAATGCACTGGGCCAGATCAACCTGACATTTCACGCAACCCAGATCTCCACAAGGCCCAAATAATGTCTCTGATTGTTGTTGGATGGTGACAAGTGTCAAGGTATCAAAGTATAACCATTGGTAATGGTTTCACCCTCTAAATATGAATAACCACATCAATGACTCCACCCAAAAATCCAACATCACTCATCTATACATCGGTCACTCATGCACAAAATAAATAGTTTCAATATAAACGAAACAATCAAACATAGTATAATATTTTAGAAATAATAAAAGGTAAATAACATCATCACAAAATAAAGTAATAAGAAGAATCCCAAGTATATAATAAACTAAAAGAAATATCTGGTCCAACAAGGATTATATATAGACATTCAAAAATATGACCAAAACTGGATCACTACTAACTACCTCCTTATGACCCACAATCCCCCATACCATCCTATACCATCTATCATCAGACCAACTCGAACATTAACCAAGGTAAAAGAACATAATATGGGCTCTTGAAAGTAAACATGAAATTTTCATACACCCATTGGTGTATGCACGATGTGAACCAAACTGTGCCTAGTAGGTTTTCACTAAAGAGTTTGTAAAATTCCTTTGAAAAGATGTTTTATTAATGATAGTTTAAAATATAAGTAGTGAATAGGTTTTTCACAAGATGGTGTAAAGAAAAAGTGTAACATGCCATAACTTCTTTTATAAAACAACTTCCATTTTCATTTTAAAAGGAAATGCTTTCAAACTAAGGAAAAAAGGTGTTTAAAATCCATTAAAATAGAACTAATCCTTTTCCCTTTTTTCTAAATCCATATCTCAAAACCACACCTTTAAATCAAACATTCTTTTCTTTAATAATATACTTCAAAAACTATTTTTTAATTCAGTTTGAATATAAACCAAAACCATAACTGAAATGGAATATAGAAACATAACATGCACCAAGATATCGATGGGAAAGTGATAATAAGAAATAATTGAAGTAATAATGGGGATACCAATAAGGCATTGGATGAGAACCTCTAATCAGTAATCAAAGAATTATAGACATTATGGGAAACTCATTAGGCTCTATAATGGGTGATACTAGACCTAGTTCATAATATTACTCTTTGGGACCCTATGTGAAATTAGATCATCCCATTCAGCTTCCCCTTTTAGATCTCTCCACATATAAAATAGACCCCTGGTAGGGTGCTAATCTCCTAGGGAACTATCCAGTTAACATACACTAAGCTAGCATCACATTCCACTAGACCTTCCATTATTTACCTAAGTTCCCATGATAAATCAATCTAGTGGAGGTAGAAAATCAAAAAAATCACAAGAATCGATAAAAAATTATTTTAAATAAATCTCATCTCACATGAAACATCAACTCCCTCACAAGAAATAACTCCTTTCACTTCATCCATATCAAAAATAGAATACAACACCCCTCATAGAGAGCCACAATTCAAATCAGGCATAATCAAAACAAGGGGAATAATCGATGGTCTGATACTCATTATAAAAATATCTTATATAAAGTGAAGATATGCCTTTTTAAAAACCGACTAGGAATTCCAAGTCATTTCAACCATTTAAAACCCAACTTTATCACCTTCTTTATAACTATTCTATGTGAAACCACACTTAAAATCATTTGTAAAACCAACTACCTTTTCCTTCAAGTCATTTTAAAATCCATTAAACCAATTTTATTTCAAAAAATCCTTGAAAATCATACCAAAACCCAAATGGGTTCAAATACCTTTTGTTATATAATTTTTTTAAAACAAGCCATATAGGCATTCCCACAAATGCTTGTAATTTAAACCAATTAATTAAAATTTATAAAACCATTATAAAACCTTTATTCAAAGAGAGAAAAAATTTATAACACTTTTTAAACCCAAAATATCTATTAAATAATGATTTACTTTGATAAAAAATGTTTTAGAAAACACCAAGAAAAAAATGACTTGCTAATTAAAGTAAATACACAAAAATACCTACCTCAATCCAAGAATAACTAGTTCATCAAAAGATATTGAAGGTATGAATTTCATGAAATGTCAAAAAATTTGTATAGATTTGATACAACATAGCTATGAATAACTGATAACAAAATAATGAACCCATAATTGTTCATAAAAAGGAGGAGGAGGATCACCGGGAGTGGGTTGGACGCATCATAGGAGGTGGGGAGGCCATCTAGGAGCAGTGTCGGCGGGGAGAGTTGAGGTGTCTCGCATTTGGTGGGAGTATCTGGGGAGGAGAATCAGAGATGAGAGATTCCGATGGGGTTGCCTCGTTCGGTGGCAACGAGGGGCACCGTTGCGAGGGTCGTCGTCACGAGGGGAACCATCAGTGGAGGAGGATCAGGGAGAGGAGAAGTCACAATGGGAACCATCGGGGAAGGAGGGTCACACGCAGAGGGTATCGGGGAGGAGGGCACCGCTGTGAAGGTCGAGGGTTCAGAGGGTCACGCACAGAGGGTATTAGGGAGGAGGGCACCGCTGTGAAGGTTCGGGAGAATCGGGGAAGAGGATGCCATAGAGGGGCGCGCAGAATGTATCAGGGAGGAGAGGGAGGAGGACCCCAATTAATTTTAGAGAAAAAAGAAGACGACACATTTTAGCCCCGCCGGTTCACTCAATAGTAGCTATAGAGAAGCTATAGCCACAAACCTATAAAACTGTGGCTATAGGTCCATGGCTATAACTTAAATTTCAAGTAGTGTACTACTGGAATATCATTAACAAAACAACATTAGAAGATCATATATGATATCATATTTATGTATATAGTTCTTTTATAATTTAATAACAATGATTTAACTATTATACATGAGGTTAATGTAACCTTGACCAAGGAAAAGTACAAGGTAAGGGTTAATTTCACAATCTCTTTATTATCCGAGGTTGTTTTTACATAAGTATCTACTAGGACCTCTTTATCATCCACATCTGTGTTTTCTTAAAAAATATATTTCAAAACATTTTTACTATTTACTAGGAAATGGGTTAAAGTAATTTATACCTTTATTTTACCTTATATGTTCTGAAAGGAATCTTTCCGTCGTTTTCCAAACAAGGTAGTTTATGACCTTTTTGACAATATTAAGGTAAGAATGTTTTTTTAACTTATACAGCAGGTGCAAATATTTTCCATCATTATAAAATCGTTGAATCTTCCATTATAGGATTATAAGAATATTTTCAAAATAAATTTTTTCTTTTATAATTATATGACTTTTAAATTATTTCAAAATAGAAAGAGATATTTCTCTAAAATTTTTTTTGATTCATCTATGTCAACATAATTTGATGGATTTTAAGCTTATTTGAAGTTGATTTATTATGATACAAAACTTCCATATTGTATTGAAGGTTTTGTGATATATTTGACTGTGGATGTGTTATTTTCACACCATTCATGGTTTATGGATAAATTATTGACATTTCATATTCTAGTTTTAATATGAATGTTTATGTTATTTTTAAACCTTTTCATATGAGGAATGCATTGGTCTTACTAAGTGATGGGTGGAGCCCGCTAGAGCTCCTTGATGAATCAATAGGTCTCATGAGACAAACTAGTGTCTTGCCACAAGGACTTGACAAAATATTATTTGTAGTCTTGGAAAAAGGCTTTTACTAGGTGGTTATGATGTATGGAATTATGCATTCCATCATTATGAAAGTGGCTATTGATATTTCATGTGATCATTCGACTAGTGGAATATCCATGTGAATAAGTAAATGGAATTATTTGATTTTATCTTTCCCATATTATGATTAATTTCAAGTTTAAAAGGATTTTGTTTTAGTATTAAATATTTCTCTAAATGTTTAGGTTTATTTATTAAAGTTTCTACTATATTGTTATCCTTACTGAGCATCTGAGCTCACTCATTTCTGTGTTTTATTTTTCCCAAGATGTGAATAAGTATATTATGAATGACCTATAAGGATAGTCTATGGGATATGAGTGTGTACCATGGAGAATATGTTGTCTTAGTTTTTCATTTTGTAATGTAATGTAAAAATTATGAATGTATCTAGTATTTTCAAGGCTACTAAACTAATTGGTCTTTCAAGACTTGATCTTTTGTGATCATGCCAATGTTTTGTTATAATGCACTGAATCTGGGTAACTAGCATCAGGGCGTTACACAAAATACATAAACAATTATTCTAATACACTTGTAAGTCTTCATTATAGGTTTATCCTAAGTAAAATTACTGCATCTCATAACCTAAATATATACATCAAAGGAAAGGGTGAGCAGAAGGCCCAATAATGAAAATAAGGGAATCAGTTTACTTGTGAAATCAATAAGAATTTGATGACAAAACATAAAGACATAAGCAATGGAAGTAGAGGAATTTCATAATGAAAATAACTTGAATAACAACTTTAATATTTGTCCACAACATTTTATTTATATATTCATGAACATATCACCAAGGTTCATCCCAAGGTGTAATAAATAATTACCTATGTTATTCAACAAGGTATCGTGCAAATTGTTATCTATAGAGATTAAATTCTTTAACAAATGCATTGGAGAGCTATCATGGCTTACCATTAATATGTATTTACTTTAATGTGATCCAAATAGATCATAATTAAAAATTTCATAAATAACCCATAGAGAACAAAAGAAGTGTGTTTCATTTAAAAATTGTGACGTTTTAAAAGTTCTTAAAAATGAGATCATTATGTCATTTATAACCCATAGAAAGGGAGTGAGGGTTACATGTATGTAAATTCTAGAACCAAATATATAATTTTTCTGTATTTATGAACAAAAATATACCAGAAATAGGTTCATGTATTCACATAAATAAAACAAGATAATTTATTGAGTGAAAGAGAGGAATTTTGAGATGAAAATTCTGCAGCATAACGGCTACATAACATCCTTTTAGAAAACATTAAAAAGTGAGGGTAAAAGGGTAATCCAATTGTAAATAACTCATAATACAGTATAAAGGCATAATAAAATAAAGATAAGAACATGGTATGAATATTTTAATGTCATACCACATGAAAAGGAAACTTGAAAGGAAAGAGAGGATGTGATTTCTCTTACAAAAAATTTGGCTGCCTAACGACGTCACTTAAAAATTCATAAAAATCAATTGATGAGAGTGGAAAGGGTCTCTCATCATTTGGAAATGAAATGGAAAGTAGTATATATATATAATATAAATCTCCCATATAATAAAATGTAATTATAAGACATAACATAAAGATAGTCATGACTTAAAAGAGGAGGGTGAAAGGTTTCCTTACCTTGAAGAGTAAATTTAAAAGCTTAAAGGTCAGGACCTTGGGAGGCATGAGGGAATATTGGGAAGACTACTAGGATGGTATAAATACTTGATATTCATTGAGGAGGATTTTTTAAAGAAATTAATGAGGGAAGGGCTTGTTATTTATAGGAAAAGTGAGGGAATTTTTAATTAATTTCCAAGGGACACCTCATCGGTGGTATTTGAAAAACTAGGGGATTTACCATGGTATTTTTCTATGGTATTGTCCACTTAGGACATATAATATCATATCGTAATATTGCAAATTTTACCAAAATGATTACATCATGAATACATCATCAATGATGTCATTAAACACCCGAAACTCAACTGTATATTTACTATTCACCAAAAAATCAATTGTTTCAGAAAAATACAAAAAATTCACTCAATCCTAAAATCAATGATATGAATTAAAAAATGAACTCCATTTTATTAAAATAATTTTATAAATATTTTTAATTTAATTTTTAAATAAAATCATTATTTATTCCAAAAATTCAGCTTTAAAACTATAACTCCTTTTGTAACACCTTAAGAAAGCAATCAAGGTCCCATAAAATTATCGGTTTACCATAAGACAATAAAGAAACAATATATAATTAAATTTTATGACAAATACATTTCCATTTTAAATTATTAAATTAATTTTAAAATTATAAATAAAATATTTATGATATACAAAAATACCAAAACTTATACTGCGATCATTTTATCACTTTTAAGATGTCTAAAATGTATTTATACATTCATGGGTGAAGTTTCAATTTTTTGGTCAATTTACTATTCATTATTATTCATATGGGTATGTTAATATTCATACTTTACTATTCACTAAAATTAATTTGATTTTATTAGACTCAAAATTTATTTCTGAACACAACTGAAGAAGACCATTTTTTAAAAATCAATACACATTATTAATTATTTAAAGTATAAAAAATATTTTAAAATACCCCTTTTTCCAAAATTCATCAATAATATGGAACATATATAAATTCAACTTATATTTATCTGGACATTTTAAATTCAAAAATTTTACCATTATAAGAAGTAAATAATTTATTTATACAAAAGGATTACAGAAAGTAACTAAGGATTCATTACATAGCCCCTTATAACACCTATATAGGACCTAAGTGTAAGGTGTGCTATGGTGATAGAATCTTGGGATGGCTCAGACAACATTGCCTGAGTGGTGATTTCTATCAGCTTGAACTTCTCCCTTAGGCAATTTCGTTCAAGCTTCACATGTTGAAGTTCGGCTTGGGCTTGGTCTAGAGCAAAGGCCAGTGATGCTACCTCCTTTTCAAGCTCCAAAAAATGGGCTTCATATGACCCAAGTCTACTGGATGATTCCATTGACTGTTCTTTCTGTATTAATTAACCAATATTATTTGAATTTATAAACAATAATTGTAACATTAAGAGTTTAGTTTCCAATGGTCATATTGAAAAACGATCATATAATAGTTGAAATCGAACAGTCTCATTTAATTATACTAAATTCATTAATTAAAGGATATATTTTTGTTGAGTACAAATAAAAATAACAAAAAAATAGGAAACAAATATTATTCAAAAGTTCAGGTCGTCACATTATTCCCCCCTAAAGAATTTCCATCCCCAAAATTTCAACTCATACCCTAAGAAGAGAAAAGGTGTTGGTACTTCTACCTCATAGACTCCTCTAGTTACCATGTGGATTCTTCATATTTGTGGTTCCTTCATAACACCTTAACAAGGTGGGTAGTCTTGTTGCATAGAACCTTGTCTCTATGATCTAAGTTCCCCACCGATTTCTCCTCATAAGATAGGTCATGTTCCAGTTGTACCACATCTAGATTTATTATATATGAAGGGTCAGGTATGTACTTCCTCAAGAGGGATATGCGGAAGAAATCATGAACTTTTGATAGATCTGGAGGAAGTGCAAGCCGATAGGCCACTGCTCCCACGTGATCAAGGATTTCATAGGGGCCAATGTACCTAGGGATAAGCTTCCCTTTCTTTCCAAACCTCATGACTATCTTCCAAGGTGAAATATGAAGAAAGAACTTGTCACCAAAATCAAACTCCAAGTACCTTCTACGGTTTTTGGCATAGCTCTTTTGCCGACTCTGAGTAGCCTTAATGTGTTATTGGATGGAATGGACTTTTTCTGTCATCTCTTGCACAAGATCTGGCCCAAGAAGCTTTATCTCACCAGCTTCATCCCAAAAAGTAGGTGTTCTACATCGCTTCCCATATAGAGCTTCATAGGGTTGCATTTTAATGCTTGAGTGGAAGCTGTTGTTGTAAGAGAACTCAACTAAATGGAGATGTTGATCCCATCCATCTTTAAATTATATTGAGCATGTTCTTATCATATCCTCGAGTATTTGAATAGTCCTTTTGGATTGGACATCAGTTTGGGGGTGATTGGCGGTACTGAAATTCAATTTAGTGCTCAGATCTTGTTGAAGACTTCTCCAGAATTTTGATGAGAACTATGGATCATGATTAAATATAATAGAAAGTGGACCTCCATGAAGCCTTACTAATTTCTTCATGTAAATATTGTCAAGTTAATCAAGAGATAAATCTTCCCAAATGAAGATAAAATGTGCAGTCTTGGTGGGATGGTCCACAATAACCCATATCACATTATTTCCTTTGGAAGTTCTCGGGAGACCAGTGATGAAGTCCATAGTGATATTGTCCCACTCCCATGCTGGTATGGGTAGTGGTTGCAATACCCCTTCAGGAAGTTGTCGCTCTGCCTTCACTTGATGACATACTAGGCACCTTGAAGTGTATTCAACAATCACCCTTTTCATATTATCCCACATACAATGATCATGAAGATCCCTATATATTTCTGTTATTTTAGGATGTATAGAGAATGTAGATCTATGAGATTCATCCATCAGATTATTATTTATGTCCAAAATAGATGGAAGACATTATCTTGTAGGAAATTTCAGAACACCTTCTTGATCAATATTGAACTCAGGAAACTTCCCATCCTTCATAGCCTCAAACCTCTTCTGTAATAAAGGATCTTCTTTATGAGAATTGTTGATCTTCTCTAGTAATGACGGTTGAGAAATCATTTGGGTTAGGGTTGATGATGTCCCTTCCCTTATAATTCCCATGTACAAATTTACTAGGTCATTTATCAAAGGATCTCTTTGAATCCTCATCATGGAAAAAACAACTAGGTCTTACCTACTTAATGCATCAACGAATTTTCTCTCTCTTCCGGGATGATAATGAATTGAACAATCATAGTCTTTGAGAATTTCCAACCATCTCTTTTGTCTCTTGTTCAATTCATTTTGTGTTGAAATATACTTCAAACTTTGATGGTCTGTGTATATATCACATTTCTCCCCATAAAGATAGTGCCTCCATATCTTCAAAGCAATAATGACCGCAGCTAGCTCCAGATCTTGTGTAGGATAGTTTTTCTCATGAGTCTTCAACTTACGAGATGCATAAGCAATGAACTTTTCATTTTTCATGAGGACACACCCAAGAATTTTCAGATATGAATCACTAAAAATAACGAATCCATCTCCACTTGAGGTCAGGGTTAACATGGGTGAAGTTTCCAATATCTTCTTCAGCTCTTGGAAACATTCATCACACTTCTTTGTCCATATGAACATGGCCCCTTTTCAATTTAACTTGGTTAATGGATTATAAAGTCATGAAAAGTTTTTACAAACATCCTATGATATCCCAATAATCCATGAAACTAAAAATCTCAGTTATTATTGTAGGCTGAGGCCAATTCTCTACAAATTTTGTCTTTGTAGGGTCAACTATGATTCCTTCATTGGTAACAATGTGCCCCAAGAAATAAAATTGTTTTAAATAGAATTCACATTTTCTAAACATCCCAAAAAGTATTTCCTTCCATAGAGTTTTCAAAATAACCATTAGATGATATTCATGCTCCTCATGAAATTTAGAATATATCAGAATATCATCAATAAAAACTACCACAAATTCATCAAGGTGGTTATTAGAGACTCTATTCATCAAATCCATAAATATAGTAGGTGAATTAGTCAGTTCGAAGGGCATAAAAGCAAACTCATAATGCCCATATCTTAATCAGAAGGCAGTTTTTGGAATATCTTCTTTATTCACCCTTAACTGATGATAACCAAATCGAAGATCAATCATAGAGAAGAATTGAGCCCCATGAAGTTGGACAAATAAGTCATCAATTCTGGAAAGAGGGTATTTATTCTTTACTGTTATCCCATTCAGTTATCTATAATCGATGCATCGCTGCATTGATCCATCCTTCTTCTTCACAAAGAGAATATGTGATCCCCAAGGAGACACACTCAGTTAGATAAAACCCTTCTCCAAAAGATCTTGGAGTTGTTTCTTTAATTCCTCCAACACCACATTTTCCATCCTATATGGGTTTTTTGATATTAGAAGAGATCCAGGTATGAGTTCAATGGATAACTCTACCTCTCTTTCTGGGGGAGTTCTAGGAAACTCCTCAATAAATACGTTAACATATTCTTGGACAATGGGGATATTTTCTATCCTCAAACTCTCATTTTCTTATTCTTATTCACCAATCAACTCCATAAAGAAGGATATAGGTGGTTATTCTAGACAGATATTAGTTTTATATTTCTCTCCTTGGAAGATAACTGTAGGTTTTCCATTCAAGACTACTAATATTTCCTTGCTTCTGCATTTGATCTTTTCATTATACTTTGACAACCAGCCCATCTCTAATACAATGTCAAATTCTAGCATGGTAATGACTACTAGATTTGCGATAATATTGTGCTTACTAAAGTAAACACTAGAGTGTCTAAACATTGTTTATTCTTGGATAATCCCACCAGGAGTCTTGAATAATAACTCTACTTTTAGAAAACCAGGGGTTGATTCTAAATTCTTTGGAAACTTAGAGCAAATAAAGGAGTGTGTAGAACCAGAGTCAAACAAAGTACTTGCTAGCTTTGAGAGAACAATAAGAGTGCCAGTCACCACATCATTTGGAGCTTCAACTTCAGCTGTAGTGATAGAAAAAACACGACCTTGCTCCCGTGGCCTTTGCTGAGGCTGGTGGTGGTTCCCTTCCACTGCCCTCAGATTTGGACAGTGATTGGAAAAGTTCCCAAGTTTTCCACACTTAAAGCACTAGACATCAGGTAGGGCCTGCACCATATTCCCCTTGTCTTTAGTGTGTGGAAGTTGAGGTCTCACCTCACTACGACAATTCCTTCCAATATGGCCACCTCTTCCACACTTGTAGCATTTCCTGCTCCTAAGAAGGTAGTTCCCCGATTGATTATTCCTACATTTGTTACACATGGGATGTTTCACTTACTTGCCTCCTATTCCCTGATCAAAGGTACTCCTTAAGTTGGGCTCCATATATCTCTTCTTATCGCTAGATTTATAAGACCACTATGTCTCACCAAACTCTAGCTTGACTTTCATCGCACTCCGCACGATCTCCTCATAGCTATCATAGTCTCGGTTGGCTCGATTCTTCAACAGATGAGATCTCAGTCCACTGAAGAATCTATCAACCTTACCATTTGGATCCATTACAAAGCTAGAGGTGTAAAGGGAAAGCCTTGTGAAGTTCATCTCATAGCTTCCCACAGATTCATTCTCTTTCTGCTTCAGCTCGAGAAATTCATTCTCCGTTCTTGTTCTCATGGAACAAGGGAAATACTTACTAAAGAAGATACCTATGAACTCTTCCCACTCCATATATTCAACCTCCACTCTTTGAATTTCATTTTTAATCTATTCTCGCCACTGATCAGCTTCTCTTTCTATGTGTTAGACAACCTGGGCGACCTTCTCTTTCTCTGAACAGCGGAGCACAGAAAATATCTTCTTGATAGAGATGATCCACTACTCATCAATCAGTGGGTCAGTTGATCCACTGAAGGTTGGTGGTCATTGACACATAATGGATTAGATAGAAAGCTATTCCCTTTGTGGTGATATTGGTCTCTTAGCTTGATTTAAGTTATTTCCCATAACTTGAGTCAGTTGGTTCATCATTCACATGAATGTTTCCATTCCGGCTTCCATTGGAGGGTCGTCAGCGCATGGTCCATTTTGGTCACCATTTGTATGGTTCCTCCTATTTTACTCCATTTCCTAAAAGAATAAAACCTTAGTAAGAAACTTATTTCATTTAAGAATCTTTTAACTATAAAAGATTTTCTGTCTTAAAACTTCTTTAAACAATTATATTTCTCTATAAATACTTCATAATGATTTATAAAAATCTTATGATTAACCAAAAATATCCCCCGAGAGTGTCATAACCAAGAGTGAATCAAGACCCTTTTTCATGTACCAGGATACCCTGAGTCAAGACCGAAACTCCTTTTTAAAGTTTTCACTTATAGGTACATCTATTCTAGAGCCACCTCTAGCTGCTCGTATCCAGACAGGGATGTATTTGCTTGATAAACAACTTACCCAATACTCACAAAAATACAAGGAATTATTCCTATATTTATAATTTTCTATTGAGTTATTCCTAAAATTTTCATAGCCTAATTTTCATAAATAACTAAACTTTCCTTTGATACCAACTATGAAATCCTGCCTTTTTATTACATAACTTTTCATTACATTTTACATACAGAGGATCTTTACAGTCTAGTGTCTTGGAAATCAGAAACATAATACATGAAAAAAACATAAAAATATTATTCTAATACACTTGTAAGGATTCATCATAGGTTTATCCTAAGTACAATTACTACATCTCATAACCTGGAGACATACATCAAAGGAAAGGGTGAGCAGAAGGCCCAATAATAAAAACAAGGGAATCATTTTACTTGTGAAATCAATAAGAACTTGATAAAAAAAACATAAATACATGAGAAATGGAAGTAGATGAATTTAATAATGAAAATAACTTGAATAAAAACTTGAATATGTGGCTAAAACATTTCATTTAGAAATTCATGAACATATCACCAGATTTATCCCAAGGTGTCATAAAATTTTACCAAGGTTATTCACCAAGGTATCGTGAAACTTGTCATCTCTAGAGATTAAATTATTTACCCAATTCATTTGAGAGATATCAGGGAACACCCTTAATATGTCTTTACTTTCATGTGAGACACATATATCATAATCAAACATTTCATAAATAACCCATAGAGAATAAAAGAAATTGGTTTCATTTCAAAATTGTGATATTTTAAAAGTTCTTAAAAAATAAGATCATTATGTCATTTATAACCTATAGAAAAGGAGTGAGAGTTATATGTATATAAATTCTAGAACAAAATATATCATTTTTTTGTATTTATGAACAACCATAGAAAATAAATAGGTCTGGGTATTCACATAAATAAAAAAAGAGAATTTCTTGAGAGAAAGAGAGGAATTTTGAGATGAAAATTCTACAGCATAACGACTACATAACATCCTTTTAGAAAACATTAAAAAGAGAGGGTACAAGGGTAACCCACTCATAAATAACTCACAATAAATTATTAATGATGAATAACATGACGATAAGAACATGGTATGGATATTTTAATGTCATACCACATGAAAACGGAAACTTGAAAGGAAAGAGAAGATGCAATTTCTCTTACAAAAGATTCGGCAACCTAATGATGTCACTTAAAAATTCAAAAAAATCAATTGATGAGAGAAGAAAGGGTCTATAATCAATTGGAAATGAAATAGATAGTAGTAAATATATATAATAACAAGTCCCCATATAATAAAATTTAATTATAACACATAACATAAAGAATGTCATGACTTAAAAGGGGAGGGTGAAAGGTTCCCTTACCTTGAAGAGTAACTTCGAAAGAATGAAGGTCATAACCTTGGGAGGCTTGAGAGAATACTGGGAGGAATCCTTGGGATGTAGAAAGACCATATATTCATTGAGGAGGATTTTGGAATGAAATTAATGAAGGAAGGGCTTGGTATTTATAGGAAAAGTGAGGGAATTTTTAATTAATTTCCAAGGGACACCTCATTGGTGGTATTTGCCCATGGTATTGGCCACTTGAGACACCTCATGTCATATATTACTATTAAAAAGTCTACCAGAATGATTACATCATGAATACATCGTCAATGTTGTCATTAAACACCCAAAACTCAATACTGTATTTTTACTATTTACCGAAAAATCAAATGTTTCATAAAAATACCAAAAATTAACTCTAACCTAATATCGATGAACTGAACTAAAAAATGAACTCCATTTTATGAAAATAATTTTCTAAATATTTTTAATCTAATTTTTAAATAAAATCTTCATTTATTCCAAAAATACAACTTTAAAACTATAACTCCTTTTATAACACCTTAAGAAAGTAATCAAGGTCCCATAAAATTATCGTATAACCATAGGACAATAAAGTAACAATATATGATTTTATTTTATAAAAATACTTGTTCATTTTAAATTATTAAATTAATTATAAAATTGTAAATAAAATATTTATGACATACAAAAATACCAAAACTTATACTGTGATCATTTTCACTTCTAAGATGTCTAAAATGTATTTATACATTCATGGGTGAATTTTTTATTTTTTTGGTCGATTTACTATTCATTACTATTCATACGAGTATGTTTCTATTCATAATTTACTATTCACTAAAAATTAAGTTGATCTTATTAGACTCTAAATTTATTACTGAACACAACTGAAGAAGACCATTTTTTTTTAAAATCAATACACATTATTAATTATTTAAAGAATACAAAAATATTTTAAAATACCCCTTTTTTCCAAAATTCATCAATAATATGGAACTTCTATAAATGCATCCTATATTTATCCAGACATTTGAAACTCATGAATTTTACCGTAATAAGAAGTAAAAATTTTATTTATACAAAAGGATTACAGAAAGTAACTAAGGCTTCATTACGTAGCCCCTTATAACACCTATATAGGACCTAAGTGTAAGGTGTGATAGGGTGATAGAATATTGGGGTGGCTCGGAAAAAATTACCTGAGTGGTGATTTCTATTAGCTTGAACTTCTCCCTTAGGCGATTCTGTTCAAGCTTCACATGTTGAAGTTCGGCTTGGGCTTGGTCCAGAGCAAAGCCCAGTGATGCTACCTCCTTCCCAATCTCCGACAGATGGGCTTTATATGGCCCGATTCTATGGGATGATGCCATCAACTCTTCTTTCTGTATTAATTAACCAAGACCATTTGAATTTATAAACAATAATTGTAACGTTAATAGTTTAGTTTCCAATGGTCATATTGACCAACGATCACATAACAGTCGAAACCCAATGACCTCATTTAATTATACTAACTTCATTAATTAAAGGATATGTTTTAATTGAGTACAAAATAAAACAACACAAAAAAATTAGGAAAAAAATATTATTCAAAAGTTTGGGTCGTTACATAAACAACATGGGGAGGCCTTTGCCTAAGTACTTGTACACACACAAAACTATATTGATGTAAAAGTTTAGAGGGAAAGAATACAATATGATAAACTACTATAAATTAAACCCAGAATGCATGATCCTCTAGTCAATAAAAAATTATTGTAGTGTAAACTAAAAATTAAAGAGGAAAAAGTACATGCCCAACTAGAAATGTGTCCCAACCTGATAGAAAACTGGAGATGTAAATAGATAAAAGGTAGCCCAACTCTTGAATACCATGCTATGACCACTATACATGGTTCAAGAACCCAATATCGCAATGATTATCTATTTTCAAGATCAACCTATCCGTTGTATGTATAAGATACAACACATGCTGGAGAATTCTATATAGGGGTGAGTATAAAATACCTAGTAGGATGACCCGAAAGATGAAGGGGGCAGTAAGAGATCCAATACAAGAGAAATATAGTAGATATTACAGGGTACATTCAAATAGTACAACTCAACCCAAAATGCGAGTGAAGGTATCCTCATCCAAACACAAGGGGCTCAACAAGATGAGTAGATGAACTAATCATGAATCTTTTTCACCTATATCAGTAGAGTAGACTCATCCAACCATGAGAAGATAAACACAGAATTTATGAAGCATACCCCATGCGTCTTCGACTTTCCTACAAGGAGAGTTTCTAAATCCAACATGTTGATATAGAATAAGGAGATATATATATATATATATATATGATCAGTCAAAAATCCCAAACAAGACAGTGAGGGGATCTCAATCTCAAATCATATCCTAAGAATAAGAGTATCCAATAGTTCCAAAAGTTCATCAACAATTCCCAACATGCCACACATCTACCTAGAAGTAATTATACAAGTATAACCACACCTTTTCACTTTGACTCACAACCAAGGGGGAAAAAACTTAAAGTCGAGGAACCATGCCCTAGTATAATAGGAGGGTTCCACCAAGAAGATATCATGGGGCCACTATCCATCTATATGGTGCTACTTGAAAGACACAGAGGACCCACTGCCCAGACCAACTGGAGGGCACCACTCAAAAAGTGTTGAAGACCCAATACCCAGCCCAGCTGGAGGGTAACACTCGAAAAGTAAAGAGGAGTCCACTGACCTACCAGACTAGATGGTTTACTCAGAAAGTATCTGGTGATACTACGCAATCACTTCCCTCATCGAGTGTTTCCTAGCTAGGCGTCACACCCATAACATTTTACATTGTGTCTCGAAAAACAAAATGGAGGGAACCATCACATTTTATGTGAAAAAATATTCAGTATAGGATACCCATGTACCTAAATCTGAGTCCAAATGAAGAAGATACATAAGGTTTAAGACTTATAAAGGAGTAAACAATAGGTAATGGACAAAAATGGAATTCAGTCCTGCTTTGTTGTCAGGTTATTTCCTTTCTAGAATACATATTTTTATTACTGTAGTAATACAAGGCATGTAAGGGTACTACACGACATGTCTCAGCCAAAATCCCGATGAACAAATGAAACTCATCATTATTATGAAGGTAAAAAATGTAATTCCTCTAACATGCCTCTTTAAATGGACCTAGATGGCCAAATGGATCAAATCGTTGCGATCCTCACAGAAAGACACTCAATATAGGCTATTCAGCTGCCCAAATCGGAAACCCGGTGAAAAGTATCATTTCACCGCATCACGCTGAAATCGAGTTTGGTGGGCTCAAGTAATAAGTCCAAATTAAATTCTTTAAATCTATCCTGAAATGTCTAACTTAATTGTAGGGTTGAAACATCATAGACATTTCATTATTCTGACGTCGTATGAGGGAGATATGTTTGATACAAGATTCCATAATAATAATAATTTTATTATTATTGGGTGTTTCATTGACTTGATGAAGGATTCCAAAAAACATATACAAAATTTGTATTAAAAGGAACATCTTAATTCCAAAATCACAAAGTTGTAGGAATATTGTCAATCTGAAATCACATGAAAGAGTTATGATTGAATTAAGGTTTGAAAACCAAAGAAAATAATAATAATATTATTTTATATTAATAATAATATTTTTTTCTTTAAACCTTAACTCAAAGGGGTGTCATGTTTGAAAACCCCCATCTCCTCATGAACAAAATTCCCTTAATGTACCCCCAACATAATAATTATTTTTTATTTTTCGACTCCATTAGAATAATATTAATTATAATAATATTATTATAATTTTATAAAAAATAGTTTAGATGAGGAGCATGCCTCCTTCACAGTTCCCACACCCTCATTGAATTTATCATTCATTATTATTTTATAATAATAATAATAATAATAATAATAATAATAATAATAATAATAATAATATAATTCAATTTATAATATAGGTGGTGCACCTCCTTCACTACCTGAATTCCCATCTCAACTCCACCGTTTTTGTTTCAAAGAAGATGATATTAATTGAAATCATTTAATTAAAATGGTTTCTCTTTAAAAAAAAGTTAAAACCATTTAATTTAATTAACCACACATTTAAGCCACAATTATTATTACTATTTATTATAATAATAATAAAAATCCCTCCTTTATTTTTTCTCAACTCATCGCCATTATTAATATAAATAATAATAATTATTAATGCCTAATCATTTAAACACATTTGACCAATTTTTCAGAGATTCAAGTTTGGACACCATTATGTCCTTTCCAAGTAGCCTCTGCCATTAGACCCCACACATGGTCTCTGGTCCAAACTGATCTCGTCGCATTTTATGTCATTGTCACGCGTCAACCACAAAAATGGGACTGTCGACCTGATCCCAAACCACCTCCAATAAAAAACATGCACACGCAGTACCAATCCGATTCATTCACAAAACACCATCCCACTCATTTATCTAAATATCACTAAATTGTCAATTCTCTTTTAATTCATGCTACCATCATGAATCTGGGGGTTCGACCATGTTCAAACTTCCCCTAACAAATTCGAATCGTGAAACAGTGGTCCAACGGTGAATAACATGAAGAATAATGGGGGGGGGGGAACACCAATATCAAAGGTGATAAACATCATTGGCCCATCATTATTGGCCAAAAATTTCATAGCAGTAAAACTGGGGTGAGAAACATGGAATTAATAGTAAATAAATTGAAAGAATAATCTATTTTGATACATGGGTTCATGCAAAGGATCAAATTAATACAGATCAAAGAGATGAAATTGATCATGCTCAATATATTAATCAAAAGGGGTGGAAACCACAATTGATGAGTGATACCTAGATTAATGATCAATTTTTTTTATAAGTACTCATTTTCTAGAGATGAAGGTGATCTAATGAATCTACTTGATGTTGATTCAGCTCGATCCGATCACTGGTCATCATCTAGTCTCAATCCCTCAATGAATAAGGGGTGGAAGATCCTCTCAATGATCCTAGGGTTATGCAGCTAACCCTAGTAATTTTACATAGTATATTTTTTATAGTGGAAAGTGGTTTGAAGTCATTTAATTCAAAATAAAAAAAAATTTAATTAGATGCATCCGCCGATAGCTGCCTTTACCAGAATTCCTGTGCTAACCAAATTTAGGTCATGACTAGGGTAAACACCACATTCCAAACTCAAATATGGTCTTAGATTTCCCATTAAAGTATCCATCTATGAGTAATTTAGGTTAGTATTATTAAATAAATAAAATAAATTAATTTATTTATCAAATGCACCCACCAATGACGATCTCCATTTGAAGTTCTCGTGCCGACCCACTTTAGGTTACACCTAGGGTAAAATCCATGTTCCTAATTAAATAGTAGTCTCCAGTTTCTAATCCATGACTCTACTTTTGAGATATTCGACTTTTTTTTATGAAAACAATGTGTGAACAATAAAAATATATTTAATATTTTTATGAAACTATTTTCTAGATCAACGGGCCTCAAAATTATGCTCCATCTTAGTGCCTAGCTCTGAAAATATTCCAAGGAATATTCTAAATTCTTACATGGAAAAATTAGAGTATCTATATTATTCCCTTATTCAAATATTTTCATCACTAAAAATAAAAAACTAATGAAAAAGGTGGGGACACTGAGCCTGCTCCTAGCTCTTCCCTAAACTGAGATTTTCAATGAATGAAAAAGTGTAAAACTCCATGATCACCTCCTCTCATAACATGACCAGAATCCCTCTATTTCCCTAAAAAAGGATGAAATGATTCTCT
The DNA here is from genome assembly GCA_963277665.1 of Viscum album. Lineage (NCBI taxonomy): Eukaryota > Viridiplantae > Streptophyta > Magnoliopsida > Santalales > Viscaceae > Viscum > Viscum album. Next base: position 1,763,417,093 of record OY728135.1, read on the forward strand.
TATTTAGAATATACATATAGTGGATATCCTAAGGATATCAAGTCATGCATGTTCTCATAGTCAATGTCCCCCAAAAGGTAGTGCCTTTATATCCTCAAGGTGAATGCCACCACTGCCAAATCTAGGAACTGTTTTATGTAATTATATTCATGGGGTCCCAAATACCTCTCTAAATACCCGTAAATTTGAAGGAAATTTTTTTCTCAAATCCTTTTGAATTTTATGAGTATGCAGTTTCTAACGACACCTGATTCCGAGGTCCGGAGTGCCCAGAATAATTTTCTAAAGTTTCACTCGGGTACGTTCAGTGAACGAATGAGCGGGTTTTTTTAATCTTTTGAACCGGTGCTCGGAATTGAAATATGAGGGCACTGATGAACTCACAGCACTGGTAATTGCTTAAGGGGACGATTACCACAGTTGCGTTTTAACCGGGTTGAGAATTAATATTTGGGGAATTAGAATAAAATAAATAAAATTGGTGGAGCACAATTTTATTTTAAGGACGGTGGTTATTTGCTCCCAAGGGGAGTTAGAGGTTGTTCCACACCCACATAACCTCCCATGAGAGGATATTTTTGGGGTGGGGACCACACATGACCTAAAATCTTGAACTCCCCATAACTCTCATAAACCCCCATTAAACTCCCTTGTTTAATTTGACAACTCTCCCAATATTTATGAGATCTCTTCACCTTCTCCTCTCCCATTAATTTATGCCAACACTTTAATTAATAAATTGAATCATACAATAAATTAATTAAAGTGGTTTGAATTTAGAATTGCATATGTTAATAAAATAATAGCCTTAGCCTATTATTTTATTTTGGGGCATTAGTTGTGTTAAGGAGATTTGGAAGAGAGCTCTTGAGAAAGAGAGAAAAGTATTCCTCTTCCTCAATGAAGAAAGATTTTCTTCCTTAATGAAGAACACTCTACGATTTGAAGAACGCGAATGCCAATGATGACATGCCTTCCTTCTTCATCTCCGCAACAAGTGAGGAGACGCCGCTTCCTCCTCATACACACACCGACGTCGTCTACGAATCCTCTTCCCACGATGCCATCTTCCGCAACATAGACTACCACAAACCTTAATTTGAGGAAGGGGGTTTGCTTAATTTATTTTAAATAAATTATTTATTCGTTCTTTTTGCATACAAGAGAACATCCTTGTCTATATATTACCGCCTAACGCGGAGGGCGCGGGCCAAATGAACACGGCCTGACGACCCTCCATTGAACCTTGTTTTTTTCGATGGTGACAGTGACAAAAGGATGACAGCGATGATTGAAGGCGGTGGTCATGTACTGGCTGTATGCGGAGGAACCGCAGCCCACAACCGTAGGCTGCTCGGCCAGCGGACCCTCCCAGAATCTAGCGTGTTGTGTGTGGGAACCCTCGAGCTGGATGTGACTACGACGACTACCGTGTTGGGATCCTCTCTGGGTTCGACGACGATGACCACTGTACTTGGATCCTCCGTGGGTTCAGCAGTGAGGAAAATTGTACTTGGATCCTCCGTGGGTTCGATAGAGACGACTATTGTACTTGGATCCTCCGTGGGTTCAGCAGCAGTGACGATTGTACTTCGATCCTCCGTGGGTTCGTCAACGACTGCTTCTGTACTAGGATCCTACATGGGTTTGATAGAGGATATGATTCAAAGGCTTCATATAATCATCTCTACCCCTCTTCGTGAGTTGTATACCTATGTGAGATGAGTCTTGACTTGTAATCAATACCAACAGTGTGATGAATTCTTTCCTATGTGGACGGGGTTGTGCTAGGGCTCGAGAGTTGGAGTCAAACTGGAATTGATGACTTAGGTATATGTATGCGCATATACCTAAGTAGAGTCAGTTGATACTTCGTGATTGTATCTTTTCTTTGTGGTTTATCCTTCTTGGATTCTGGGAGACCTTTGGGGGTCTCGGGGTCTCTAATGAGTATTGTATACTCACCCCTGCATGGGTTATCCCCGCACTACTTTGTGTTGGATGCAGAAGAAGAACAACACGGATCAAGTTGGAGGTTTGTGGAGCTGGACGGTACCCGGAGGTGGACCACTTGGACAGACGAACATGGGGCAGACGGTCGAACCCAAGGAGATGAGGATACCATCTGTACCCACCCTTCAGGTGGGATATCCAGAGGATGACTCAGTGGTTGCTGCTTTTCTTTACCACTGTTGTACTTTCTTTTATGTTGTACTTTCTTTTCAGTTGTAATGTACTTTCGGTTGGGTTTGTATACTGGCCCATTTACTTTTCAGCACTTAATTTTGTACTCAGTTTTACTTAGTGATTACTTCACTTGCATACGCTGTTGTGTTTGTTTACTTTAAATATAGGAAATTCCATCCCTTTTATCGGGATTTACGCCTTTGGTGCTAGTCGCTATCCCTTGGACTATGGAAGGTGGGCTTGGGGTTGCCACGACACGGGTCCCGAGGACGGGTCGTGACAAATTGGTATCAGAGGAGTCGGTTCTACCACAGAACTCAAGACTCTGATCTTTGTTTTCTGTGAAGCAATAGTGTTAAGAGTATTGAGTTTGGTTATCAGTCTAGGGAGCCCAGTGTTGGTGTGGCGACTGATGTATCCATACACTAGGACCCTGACTTCTAATTTCCGACTCAGTGCATGAAAACATTTATTGCATGTTCGTTTCAAAAGTTTTCATTGTGATTAAATTGTGTCAGCTCACCAGGTATACTGTTTGACCATGGCGCACCTGTTTCTTTTCAGGATGGCCCCCACGAAGGTAGCCAGCTAGGGTTTCAAGTCACATATGAGATGGCATCCCACTGAGCGACGAGGCCTTAGTGTAGGGCCCCATCATAGTGGAGGCACTAGCGGTACCACTACCCGCTGGGCCACCAATACCACCATCCCCTGTAGTGGAGAGTGCATTCCACCTTAGTGCGTTGCATGAGTTTCAGCAACAGAGAACGCTTAGGTTCAGTAGAGAGACGGACCCTTAGGTAGCCGAGGATTGGATGGAGGCTATCGTCAGAGTCTTCAGATTAGTTGGGACACCAGCTGATCTTAGGGCGATCCTTGCTACGAGTCTCTTGCACACAAAAACAAGTAGATGGTGGAGCCTGATGCTCCAGGTGAATGAAGAGGCATCTCTACTTTAGAGGGAATTAGAGAGTCTATTCTGCTTGGGGTTTGTTCTAGCCACCCTTTGTACGGTGCAAATTCAGGAGTTACTTCATCTGCGATAGGGAAGTATGATAGTAGCTCAGTACTCAACGAGGTTCACTGACCTCTCACTCTACTCCAAAGACATGGTACGAGACCCATTCTTTTGGGCCCGGACCTTCAAGCAGGGACTGAGGCATGAGATCAGGGATTTGATGATCTCCCTCAGCATTCCGACGCAGGAAGGAGTGCTAGAGCGAGCCTTTCTTGTGGATAGATTTCTTACTGAGCCAACGCCAGCAACGAGACCCAACATAGGGCGACACATAGCAGATTCTTATGTAGCCGGCAGTAGACAGATGTCGCAGAGGTCCAAGTGGACCAAGCCTTCAGGTGGGAGACCCCGGGATACTAGTTCAAAGGTGCGGGGCACACGAAATAGAGCCAACTATTCAATGGGCAGACAGTTCTATGCATGCGGAGGGCAGGGTCACATGGCTCGGGATTGTTCGACCTTCCATGCGGATGAGAAACAAACAGTAGAGGGAACTTATGGGCAGAGGCAGAGGTTCAACCGTGGTGGTCCACAGGGAGAAGGAGGACGAGGAAGAGGAGCTGGCTGAGCAGTGGGTGGTGGAAGATGCTTTGAGGCTCTACCACTACCACCACCAGGAGGACCACCCCGACAACAGGGAGCTGGAAGACAAGGGTAGGATCAGCTCCAGGCGGTCAAGGCCTACGACCACGACGCACCTGAGATGATTCAAGGTACTATATGTGTCTACTCCACACTTGCTGCAGTTCTTATAGACATAGGAGTGAGTCATTATTTTATTGCCACTTCCCTTGTTCAGAGCTTAGAGATTCTGACGGAGTCATTGGCTCGATCCTTAATGCTAGAGACTTCTACGAGAGCATACTCGATGATTATGCACCAGTTCTGGCAGTGTGAGATTACTCTAAGAGGCAAGAGCTTCAGCTGGGATCTTCTTGTATTGGCGTCGAGGCCTTACAACGTCATCTTGGGTATGGAATGGTTGTCTACAGTCCATGCTCAGATTGACTGCATTAGGTGCAAAGTGTGGTGTGTCTGCACAGATGGTACCAAGTTAACCTTCACCGGCGAGAAGGTAGCCTTTGCAGCGTAAGATGGACTTACGGAGAGGAGAGGGAATCTGATCACACATCAGTTGGAAATTTTCATTCTAGGAGCGGTTTATGTGCGAAGTCTGAGTTTTCCTGTTGTGGTGGATCAGTATGCAGACGTTTTTCCTGACGACGTTGTAGAACTACCTCCTCATAGAGAGGTAGAATTCTACTTTGACCTGTACCCCAAGAAAACACCTATATCTACTCCAAAATATCGAATGTCTCCCGCTGAGCTTCATGAGCTTCGAGTACAGCTGGAGGGATTGCAGGGAAAGAGATTCATCTGACCCAGTGTTTCACCCTAGGCTTCTCTGATTTTGTTCTCCAAGAAGGCGGATGAGAGATTGCGACTGTGTGATGACTACCGTCTCCTAAATCAGGTGTCCGTAAAGAACAAGTACCCACTCCCAGGGATTAATGACCTCTTTGATCAGCTCAAGAGAGCATGATGGTTCTCAAAGATAGACCTCAGGTTTGGCTATCACCAGCTCAGGGTTTGAGATGAGGATGTGCAGAAGACAACCTTCAGGTGTTGGTATGGCCACTATGAGTTCTTGGTTATGCCCTTAAGCGTAACCAATGCACTAGTAGTGTTCATGAGTCTCATGAATAGGATCTTCTAGCCTTACCTCGATTGTTTTGTCGTGGTATTCATTGACGACATACTGATTTACTCGACTACTAAGGAGGAGCACGCCCACCACTTGTGGGTTGTACTAGACACACTCCGAGAGCACCAGCTTTATGGTAAGCTCTCGAAGTGCCAGTTTTGGATTCGAGAGGTTCATTTCTTGGGACACGTCATCTCAGAGGCTGGGGTTGCAGTGGACCCAACAAAGATCGAGGCAGTACTTTCTTGGGAGCCACCCAGGAGCGTGATGGAGGAGCGAAGTTTCCTAGGTCGGGCAGGGTACTATTAGAGATTTGTGCTAGACTTCTCCAGAGTTGCAGCACTGCTTTTAGCTTTGACAAAGAAGGGAAAACCCTTCGTGTGGTTAGATAGATGTCAGTAGAGATTTCAGGAGCTAAGATAAAGATTGACCAGTGCACCCATATTGAGGTTACCAGAGGAGGGCGTAGGGTATGCAATTTACTACAACGCATCAGGGACCAGACTCAGGTGTGTCCTAATGCAGGAGTGAGCAGTGATCGCATATGGTTCACGGCAGTTGATACAACACGATCAGAACTACGCTACCCATGAACTGGAGTTAGCAGCAGTGGTCTTCACCTTAAAGATGTCGCGACCCTATCTTATGGGAAAGCACTTTACAGTCTACACTGACCACCAGAGTCTCAGGTACATCTTCTCACAGAAGGAACTGAACCTGAGACAGCATCGATGGCTCGAGTTCCTCCAGGTCTATGACTTTGAGATAGTCTATACTCATGGGAAGGGGAACGTTGTGGCTGATGCTCTCAGCAGGAGATCAGGCATTCAGCTACTAGGAGAGGTGATGGAGCAGCTAGCCACGTTGCAAATATCCTTTGTGGATAGATATGTAGCATCCTTTCTATAGTCTCTAACAGTCACTCATCCACTCCTTCAGCGAGTCAGAGAGGCCCAACATGGGGATGTTGACTGTGAGATGCGACGTGCTCAGATATCCACAAGGCTGGCGCCTAATGGGTTTTCTGAAGGAGGGGAGCACATCATCCTCTTCAGGAGACTTACTATGGTACCAGTTGCATTACAGGAGGAAATACTGAGGGAGTGTCACACTTCCCCTCTAGCGGTACATCCAGGAGTGGAGAAGATGTACAAGGACCTTAGACAACAGCACTGGTGGTCGGGAATGAAGAAGGTTATATTAGAGTTCATTTCACGATGCCACACTTGTCAGCAAGTGAAGGCAGGGCACCAGGTACCAGCAGGCTTGGTACAACCCTTAGAGGTACCGGAGTGGAAGTGGGACGAGATATCCATGGATTTCATGATGGGTCTTCCACATAAATCCAGGGGATATGAATCTATTTGGGTGATCGTAGAATGACTCACCAAGTTGGATCATTTCCTATCGATCAGAGAGCATGGCTTAGTCGAGAGCTTTGGACGCCTCTACATTGAAAAGATCGTATGGATTCATGGTGTTCCATCGTCTATCGTCTCTGATCGAGACGCTTAGTTTACTTCCAAGCTTTGGATGGGGTTACAGGAGGCTTTTGGGATGCAGCTACGTCTGAGCACCGCCTTCTATCCTCAAATGGATAGAAAGATAGAGAGGACCATTCATACTCTCGAGGGCATGATCCGTGCATGTGTCCTTGACTTTGGTTGTAGCTGGGAGGATCACCTACCCTTGGTGTAGTATGTGTACAACAACAACTACCACTCCACCATCGGTATGGCACCTTATGAGGCACTGTACGACCGACCTTTCAGATCACCTATGTGCTGGACTGACCCTGGGGAGTCAACACTTATAGGACCGGAGATGGTTCAGGCTACAATGGAGAAGGTGCAGATCATCTAGGAGCAGATCAAGACTGCACATAGAAGACATAAGTCCTCTGCTGATAGGAGGTAGAGACCACTGGAGTTCAAGGATGGCGACCACGTTTTCTTACGGGTCTCACCTCGATGATGTTTACAGAGATTTGGCCGGGGCGGCAAGTTATTTACGCGCTTCATCAGACCATTTCTGGTCCTCAGCAGAGTAGGCAAGTTGGCTTACCGCCTGGACCTTCCACCTCATTTGCACCAGGTGCATGACTTTTTCCATGTATCTCAGCTGAGGAGATACGTGCATGATCCATCACACGTCATCGATCACGGGGATTTGGACATCGATGACGGAGTGAAATTCATGGAGGTCCCAGTAGAGATCAAGGATTGACAGGAGAAGGTCCTACGTGGAAGGTCGATTCCTCTGGTGCACATTTTATGGAAGCACGAGAACCTCCAAGAGAGCACATGGGAGCGCGAGGCTCAGATTCGTGCTCAGTACCCTCATTTGTTTCTCTAGTCTATGTTGTAGCTTTACGGGGACGTAAATCTTTGAGATGAGGGTAATGTAAAGACTCGTAAATTTCAAGGAAATTTTTTTCTTAAATTCTTTGGAATTTTACGAGTATGCAGTTTCTGACGACACCTGATTCCGAGGTCTGGTGTGCCTGGAATAATTTTCTGAAGTTTCGCTCGGGTACCTTCAGTGAATGAATGAGTGGGTTTTTCTATCTTTTGAACCGGTGCTCGGAATTAAAATCCGAGGGCACTGATGAACTCACAGTGCCGGTAATTGCTGAAGGGGACCATTACCATAGTTGCGTTTTAAGCGGGTTGATAATTATTATTTGGGGAATTAGAATAAAATAAATAAAATTGGTGGAGCACAATTTCATTTTAAGGATGGTGGTTATTTCCTCCCAAGGGGAGTTAGAGGTGGGGCCCACACCCACATAACCTCCCATGAGAGGATATTTGTGGGGTGGGGCCCACACATGACTTAAACTCTTGAACTCCCCAAAACTCTCATAAACCCCTATTAAACTCCCTTGCTTAATTTGACAACTCTGCCAATATTTATGAGATCTCTTTACCTTCTACTCTCCAATTAATTTATGCTAACACTTTAATTAATAAATTAAATCCTACAATTAATTAATTAAATTGGTTTGAATTTAGAATTTCATATGTTAATAAAATAATAGCCTTAGCTTATTATTTTATTTTGGGGAATTCGTTGTGTTAAGGAGAGTTGGGAGAGAGCTCTTGAGAAAGAGAGAAAAGTATTCATCTTCCTCAATGAAGAACAGTTTTCTTCCTCAACAAAGAATGCTCTATGATTCAAAGAACGTGAATTCCAACGATGAAGTGCCTTCCTTCCTCATCTCCGCAACAAGTGAGGAGACGTCGCTTCCTCGTCACACGCACACCGACGTCGTCTATGAATCCTCTTCCCATGACGCTGTCTTCCGCAACGTCGACTACCACAAACCTTAATTTGATGTAGGGGGTTTGCTTAATTTATTTTAAATAAATTATTTCTTCGTTCTTGTTGTATACAAGTGAACATCCTTGGCTATATGTTTCCACCTAACGCGGAGGGAGCGGGCTGAATGAACACTTCCAAATGACCCTCCATTGAACATGTTTTTTTCGATGGCGACGGTGACAAAAAGGATGGAGGCGACGATTGAAGGTGATAGCCGTGTGCCGACCACGTGCGGAGGAATCGTGGCCCGCAACCATGGGCCGCTTGGACAACAAAGAACCGGCCGGACCGAAGAGACCGTGACACCAAAAGGGGTGCCGCGCTGTGGATGAACCGCAGCCCGCATTCCGTGGGCTGCTTCGACGGGCGAACCGGATGGGCTGAGAAGAACCACGGTGCCAGGAGGGCGCCACACCGGAGGAACCGCAGCCCCCCTGAGCGGGCCGCTTGCGCCAAGAAGGTCGGCCGGCTTTAGCCGGATGGTTAGGGAGGGCAGCGCCAATTGGCGCCGTTGGTTCAGCTCAGACCGCTCGGTCCCCCTCGAGCCGAGCCGCGTGGCCAGCCGTTCGAGTCGAGGCTGGGCCGCGCCAGGCCGGGCCGCGCCGGGCCAGGCCGTGCCCCGCCAGGCCGGGCCGCGCCCCCGGGCCGGGCTGCACCCCTTCGGGCTGGGCCGCGCCCCTCGGGCTGAGCCATGCATTTCATCGGGCTGGTCTTACACCCCTGCCAGGTCAGACCCACCAAAACTGGGTTAACCTGACTCGTCGGCCCACTGGGCTTAACGAGCCGGGCCCGTTTTCACTTAAAGGTGAATAACTCAACGACCACGCGTCCGATCGATGCACTGTCTGCGACACTAGGACCCTTTCAATGAGGATTTCCTTTTGAGATACTCTAAGAGAGTTTTGGGTGACTTCGGGGAACGGCCGGGTTAGAAACGAGTGTATTTTTAACCGGGCCCCTGGAACAGAAAAGCCAATATCTCTCAAACCGGGCGTCCGATTGACGCACCGTCTGTCGCGTTGAGTTTCTATTGACGAGACGGAACTTTGGGATACATCAAATCCGGACTTTATGATAGTTGATGTATCGACCCCCCTTGGCTCGAGGCGCGGACCCTCCCGGAATCGAGTGTGCTGTGTGTGGGAACCCTAGTGGTGGCTGCGACTATGATGACTACCGTGCTGGGATCCTCCGTGGGTTCGACGACGATGACCACAGTACTTGGATCCTCCGTGGGTTCAGCAGTGAGGACGATTGTACTTGGATCCTCCATGGGTTCGGCAGCGACGACTACTGTACTTGGATCCTCTGGGGGTTCGGCAGCGGTGACGACTGTACTTGGATCCTCCGTGGGCTCAGTAGTGACAACTTCTGTACTTGGATCCTACATGAGTTCGACAGAGGAGATGATTGAAAGGATACATCTAATCATATCTACCCCTCTTCGTGAGTAGTATACCTGTGTTAGTTGAGTCTTGACTTGAAATCAATACCAACAGTTTTATTGACTTATTTCCTATGTGGACTGGGTTGTGCTAGGGCTCGAGAGTTGGAGCCGAACTGGAATTGATGACTTAGGTATATGTATGGGCATATACCTAAGTAGATTCAATTGATACTTCTTGATTGTATCTTTCCTTTTTGGTTTATCCTTCGTGGATTCTGGGAGATCTTCGGGGGTCTCTGGGTCTCTACTGAGTATTTTATACTCACCCCTGCACGGGATATGCCCTCACTACTTTTTGTTGGATGCAGATGACAAATAGCACTAATCGAGGTGGATGTTTGTGGAGCTGGACGATACCTGGAGGTTGAACACTTGGTGGGACGAACACGGGGCAGACGGCCGGACCCGAGGAGCTGAGGAGACCATATGTACCCACCCTTCAGGTGGGATATCCGGAGGACGAGTCAGTGGTTGCTGCTTTTCTTTACTGCTGTTGTACTTTCTTTTCTGTTGTACTTTATTTTCAGTTTTACTGTAATTTCAGTTGGGTTTGTATACTGGCCCATTTAATTTTTTGCACTTACTTTTGTACTCAGTTTTACTCAGTGCTTACTTCACTTGCGTACTCTGTTGTGTTTGTTTACTTTAAATAAAGGCAATGCCTTCCATTTTATCAGGATTTATGCCTTTGGTGCTAGTCGCTAGCACCTAGCCTATGGAAGGCGGTCTTGGGGTAGTCATGGCACGGGTCCCGAGGATGGGTTGTGACAACTTCAACCCATATGTGACAACTTCCTACTACTACATCATGTTTGATGCCGATCAAAATAGGGTACTATTAAACAATGCAAGTGAGTAGACTCATCCAACCAAGAGAAGCTAGATTAGGAAATCATGTGGCATACCCTATGTGTCTTTGCCTCTCATTGAAGGAGAGTAACCCCAACCTAGAAACTCTTCTACAACCACTAGTGACATCCTAAGAAAAAAGGTTCAAGTAGAAAAACTTCATCGGTAATTCCAGGACCTGCCCCGAAACTCCATCACACAACCTCAACTTGAATGAAAATTTCTAAGGAACTCATTTTCCATAACTCAACACTATCCACTTTAGTAAACACTGGATCTCAAAAATGGTTTTATTCATGTAAAAAATTCCTCTAGGTGGGGAAAGTATCCCTCTTCTTCATGAGTCTAAATATAGGTCAAACTATGTCACGTCCTCCTTAGGCGTCTTATATACAAACTGATGAAAAGATAATGAGGGTACAAATGAACAACAAAGGGCAGCTAAAATACTCAATTGAGTCTTACTGAAACCTCTTTTTTCAAACACTAACATGTCACGCAGCCCCGAACACCCAAGTCATAGGGATTCTTCTACCACACCTTGATATTATCCACTTTGGGTGGCACTTAATCACCCTTGTAGTTTTTTTATCATCTAAAAAATGTATCTCAGTGGGTGGAAGAACCCCACTTCATCATTCATTCGAATCTATATTGAACAACATCGACATAGGGTTACACCAACACCCTACATCACCTCAGTTTAAACCTCCAACAAGAAGAAGAAAGGAATGAGTTACTCACATAGTGTCTAATAATTACTAATACATAAAGTTGACGAGACATAGTGCGTACCTCTTATCTTCTCGGGCGATGCGGGATCATATACATTCAAATCCTATAGCTATCCTTGTCCCTAGCTTCTAGATCCCTGAGCCCCACATGGGGTGCCTGGTAGAGGTGGAAGGATCTCATAGCGACATCCATCACCCATAGCTTCTCTTACCTCCTCTAGATCTGCCTCCTTGGGGACCACCCAATTTTTGGAACCTACTATACACACTCAACCCATGTGCGTCATCTACTGGTACCATCATAACCAAATATTACTTAGATACTAATATGTCATGAGCCGACCCAAGTTAGGGATCAAGCCAAAACTACCCCAAGCCCGCTTGCATAGGTTAGGGGTGACAACAATTGCTGAAGGCATAAATTACTCGTAGAGGCCTTTTCCTGAGTACTAGTACACACACACACACATCCATCATGATGAAAAAGTTCAGAGGGAAAGAATAAAAGATGTAACACTCTTATAAAGTAAACCAATCATGAATGAACCTCAAGATAATACAAAATTACAGTAGTGTAAACTGAAATGTAAAGGCTAAAAATACATGCCCAACCAGAAATTTATCCCAACCTGATAAAAAACTAGAGAAGTAAAAAGTTGAAAGAGATCCCAACTCTTGAATCCCACGCTATGACCAACATATGCAGTCCAAGAATCTAGTATCCCTAAGATCCTCTATAGTCACAATCAACCTATCTATTATCTATATAAGAAAAAAACATGTGCGGACAATTCCCATATAGGGTTGAGTATAAACATACCTAGTAGGATGCCCCAAAAGTTGAGGGGGGGGGGTGGCAGTTAAGGATACAATAGAAGAGAAGGATAGTAGATAACACAAGCTATGATAAAAGAATATATCTCAATCAAAAAAAGAGTGAAGGTAACCTCATACAAACACATGGGGATTGATTGGGTGAGTAGATGAGCTACTCATAGAGTTTTCTATACCTATAGTAGGAGAGCAGACTAATCCAACCACACGAAGCTAAACTTGGAAAGCACATGGAATATCCTATGCATCCTCGCCTCTCCTAGAAGAAGAGTGTACAAATCCATATTGTGGATATGGAATAAGGATATATATATATATATATATATATATATTCTTAGTAAAATAGTCCTAAATAAGAGAGTAAGATGATCCCAATTTCACATATCCGCCTAAGAAGAAGAGTTTCCAATAGTTCCAAAAGTCCATAAATGATGCCCAACATCCCACTTGTCTTCCCAAAATTAACCATACAAGTCTAACCATACATCATCATTGTGGAGCACAACATAGTGGGCACAAACATCATGTTGAGGACCGATGCCCTGGTATAATAGGAGGGTTTCAATTTGAAGGAATTGAAGACCCACTACCCAGCCTATATAGAGTGTACCACTTTGAAAGCATCCAGGACTCCACTACCCATCCATTCTGGATGGCCTACTCAAAAAGTGTTTGGTGATCCTGCCAGATCAATACAATCATTGAGCATTTCCTAGACATGTGTTGTGCCTAGAACACTTCAAATCATATCATGAAATCCAAAATGAGGGACACCATCATGTTCTATGTGAAAAAAAAACTCAGGTGAGGATACTCTCATACTAAATTACGATTCCAAATAAAGGAGAAAAGGAATGTTGAAGATTCATAATAGAGTACCCGATATGTAAGGGACTCTAACATAATGTGGCCTCACTATGCTTATAGGATGTATCATTTCCTTCATATAAATTCCGGTCTATATAGTACTACATGGCATGTAAGGGTACTACATAACATGTATGAGCCAAAAACCCAGATGAACGCATGATTCTCATCATCAGTATGATTGAAAAAAAATAATTCCCAGACATTCCTCTTTAAATGGTCTCGTATGGGCAAAAAGATCACACCGTTATGATCCTAATGAAAAAACACTCGAGGGAGGTTATTCGCTTGCCCAAATCAGACATCTGGTGAAAAATTTTCATTTCAATGTATCTCAGTTGAATGTTGTTTTGGGAGCCCGATCCATGAGTTTGAATTAAATACTCGAAATTGATATTAAAACTTATAACTTAATTTTAGAGATAAAGCATCACAGATGGGTTGTTGTTCCGACACCATATGAGGGAGACATATCATATACAATATTCCAAAATAATAATAATTTTATTATTATTGGGTGTTTCATTGACCCGAGGTGTGAGTATGAAAAATTTATCCAACATCAATACTAAAATGATTGTCTCAATACCACAATCACAACGCCATAAACAGATTTTCAATCTGACGTCCCATGAATGAGTTACGATGAAATTAAGGTTTGGAAACCATAGAGAATAATTATTATAATATTTTATATTAATAATATTTTTTTAACCTTAACTCAAATGGGATAGAACTCATGATACCCCCATATCCTCCTGAGTAGAATTCCCTTCAGGTTCCCCCAACATGATTTCTTTTCTCTTCAATTCTATTATAATAACATTAATTATAATAATATTATAATATTATTATCAAAAAAAATTATATGAGGCACATGACTACTTCATGTTTCCCACACCTACATTTAATTTATCATTCATTATAATTTTATTAAAAAAATACTAGAAATATAACAACCTTTATAATATAAGTGGTGCGCCTCTTCACTTCCTGAACGCGCAGCTCGACTCCACCATTATTGTTTCAAAGAAAATATATTAATTAAAATAATTTAATTAAAACAGTTTCACTTTATTAAATTAAAACCATTTAATTTAATTAAACACACATTTTATTCCACCATTATTATTATTATTTATTATAATAATAACAATTCGTCCTTTTATTTCTCTCAACTCATCGCAATTATTATTATGAATAATAGTAATTATTAACGACCACCGTGTTGACCACATCTGACAAACTCATCAGAGAATCTAATTTAGCCACCATCACATCCTCTACTACTATACCACATGCACGATCTCTTCTTAGAACCGATCTCATCACACAATATGTCATTATTGCACATCAACCAAGAAAACATAGATTTTTGACCCAATCCCGAAATAACTTCAATCAAAAACACGCACCTGTAGTATAGATCTGATCTGTTCAAAATAAATCATCCCACTAAATTATCAATCTATATACAAACCATTTATTCATGTGTCATTAATTCTACCATCAGAAATCTGGGGGTTCGACCGTGTTCAAACTCTCCCTGACAAAGTAGAATCATGACCCCATAGTCCAATGATGAATAACACAAAGAATGGTGGGGGAAAATAGAAATATCAAAGGTGATAAACATCATTGGACCATTATTCTTGAACAATAATTACCGAGAAAGAAAAACAGAGTGGTAAATGTCATGAAAAAGAAATAAATATAAAGAATAATTTAGTTCGATACATGGACTCATGAAAAGGCTCAAATTAATATAGACCAAAGAGATGGAACTAATCATGCTCAATATTTTAATGAAAAGGGGTAGAATCCGCAATTGACAAGTCCTATATCTATTATTAATTGATCATTGATTAAGAACGAATCTTTTAGTAATGAAGTTTATTTTTTGTGTCTTTTTCCAATCGACTCACCTCGATCTAATCAGTGGTCATCGTCTGGTCCCAATCCAACAACAAATGAGGGGTGGAAAATCATCTCAATAATCTCAGGGTTATGCGACTAACCCTAGTGATTTTATATAGAATCTTATTTATAGAGGAATGTAGTTTAGGTATTTTAATTCAAAATAAATAAAAAAATATTTTATTTTAATAAGACGCACCCACCAATTGCTGCCTTTACTAGATGTTCCACACTAACCAACATTAGGTTACACTTAGTGTAAAAAATGCATTACAAATTCAACTGTGGTCTCAGATTTCCCATCTGAGTCTCTTTCTGGGAGTTATTTGGGTTAGGGTTATTAAAATAAGTTAATTAAATTCACGAATTTATCCAATGAACCCAACAATAGCTTCCCCATACGAATTCCTTGTTCCAACCAACTTTAGGTCACACCTAGGGTAAACTCCACATTCTGGATTTAACCTTGGTATTATATTTCTGATCTGACACACTATTTATGAGATATTCCACTTTTTAGTAAAACTGTATACACACAATAAAATTTTATTAAATATTCATATAAAATTAATTTCGAGCTCACCAGGCCTCGGAATCATGCGTCGTCTCAGTGCCTGGCTCTGAAAACATTCCTTAGAATATTCCAAAGTATTACCCAAAAAAACCGGAGTCTCTACATTACTCCCTTATTCCAATATTTTCATCCCTAAAAAGAAAAAACTAAGGGAAAATGTGAGGACACCGATCCTACACTTGGCTCTTCCCTACACTAGGATGTACAACCAAAGAAGAAGTGTGAAACTCCCTGATTACCAACTCTTGTAACATTACCGGAATCACCATCTATGCTTGAAAAAGGATTAAATGATTCCCTTATTCAAAAAATCCATATGGTGGATCTCCTAATGATATCTGGTGATATAAGATCGCATAGTCGATGTCCCCTAGAAGCTAGTTCCTCCACATCTTCAAGGTGAGGATGAATTCAGCCAGCTCTAGGTAGTGAGTTTCATAAACTTTTACAAAACTGAGTTTAT
Organism: Viscum album; assembly: GCA_963277665.1. Classification (NCBI taxonomy): domain Eukaryota; kingdom Viridiplantae; phylum Streptophyta; class Magnoliopsida; order Santalales; family Viscaceae; genus Viscum; species Viscum album. The sequence continues at coordinate 1,763,433,012 of OY728135.1, forward strand.
CCAGTGCTATGGATTTAACAATGATAACTAAAATACTGTTGAAGACCCCCTTTGTCAGTGCTAAAAAAATTAGTGTTAAAGGGGGGTATTTAACAAAGTTTTTTAACACTATTAAAGAGGGACCTTTATCAGATCTTTTTTACAAGCACTCATAAAGGACCACCCTTTATCATTGCTTTTAAGAAAGTGATAACAAATGAGATCATTTATCAATTCCTACAAAAAATAATTAATAGGGGGTTATCAGTGCTTTTTTAGAAGCACTGATAAAGACCCCCCTTTACCAGTACATTTTTACAAGCACTGATAAACATATACTTCAAAAAAAGTATATTTCATTAAAAATTATATATTAATATATAAATATATTTATACTGATATAAATATAATATATATTTTTTTAAAAATGTTTTAGATAAGGTAAAAAAACATTTACACTTAATATATAAGATATTTAGTGAAAATGTCTTAGAAAATTATTTAAAAATTATTTTTAATTTTTAATTTTCTTATTATTACCATGTAATAGTAATTTAATATCAATTTAAAGAATAAAAAAATCGATAAATCAATAAAATATCTAAAATATGTTGAAAACTCAACTCGAACTTTAAACAACCATTACTGTTGATCCAGTTGTCCGTTTTTGCTCTACTAAATATCAAATCAAAGCCTAAGATGAGCTCTTTCCCCTTAATGGAAAAGATGAACCCCTTTAAATATTTTTTGTGGCGGAAAAAGGCCCTAGATGCCTCCAAAAATGATTTTTTGGTTGGGTTACCCCATGTGTTTTAACAGTTGATGGATTTTAAAACTCATTTAAAGGGGTCTTATTTTCTTTTTTATATAGAATGAATTTATTCCCAGGTGTTACATTCATATTGATATTATGGTTTTGAAATTTTATCAATTTTCAAAACCTAATTTTATTTATAATTAAATATATGCATGCTTTCTTATATTTACTTACAATAAATCACTTATGTACATACATATATCAATATATTTACATAAAAATGTATATTATAATATATGTAAATAAATATATATTCAAAAAATGTATTTAAAAAAATATCTAACCATATTTTACCTTATAGATACATATACATATATGTGTGTGTTAATAAATAGATATGTATTTATATTATTTTCTAGTATATGTAAATGAATATAGTATATAATATATTTTAATAAATATAAGTATATATATATTACACACACATATTTTATCAATGTATTTACAAAAAATTATACAAATATATGTATATATATATAAATAAACAAATTTATCATAAAAAAGACATCAAAACAACATGGTGGAGTGGTAAAGGTGTCCCATTTTAGAGGAGAGGTGCAGGGTTCAAATCCATGTTGGCACACATGAGGCTAGAAATTTGAAAAGCACTACTAGGGGGGGGGGGGTGAAAAACACTGATAAAGGGGTGGTGGAGGGCTATTAAAGGGGTTGTGGAAGTGCTGATAAAGGGGTCAGATGCTCATGTGCGTTTTAATTTTTTACCCCCATTAATAGTGCAAAAAAAACCTTTGTTAATGTACTCTTTTAACATCCCTAAAAAAGCGCTGTTAAAGGGTCCTTTAACAGTTCTTTTTTAGTGATGATAAAGGTTTTGGGATTTTAACCATGCTCAAATTATCAGTATTTTTTTAGAACTGATAAAGGCTTATTCTAGAAATATTGAATTCCTTTTTTTATAGTTGTCATATTTATATTCATGGGGTATCATTTGCCTTGAACCATATATGATCATTTCGTACTGCTGCATTAAGGTTGGTGCTGAGAATGCAAGGGTACCAGTGAAAAAGGTAGGTGAGTAGACTCATCCAACCACATAAAGCTGGACATGGAAATCACATGACATACCCTATGCATCTTCACCTCTCTTGGAAAGAGTGTAACCCCAAACCCGAAACTCTTGGACACCCACTAGTGGCATCCCAAGAAAAAAGGGTCAATACAAAAAACTCATCCAGCAATTCTAGGACCTTCTTGACCACTCTGTCAAACAATATCACCTAAATACACAAGTATAAGGAACTCATTCACCATACCTCAACAATATCCCATTTGGGCGACACTAACTCACTTTCACGGTTTTGGTCACGTAACAAAAATGCCTCTCAGTGGGGAATGATTACCTCCTCCTCATGAGTCTAATGTTAGGTCAAAACGTGTCATATCCTCCCCAAGAATCATGCGTACAAATTGAAAGGAAGAAAATGAGGTTACTGAAAAACAATAAAGGGTAGATAAAATTCTCAATTAGGTTTTATCAAGAACTCTATCTACAAACACTAATACATCACATGGCCCCAAACACACAATTGAGAGGGACTCATCCAACACACATCGATACTATCCTATTTGGGTAGAACTGAATCAACCTCATGGTTTTTTCTCATGTCTCAAAAACGAATCTCAGTGGGGGAAGAACCCCTCTTCATCATGCATTCAAATCTATGTCGAAAAACATCGACAATGGGTTACACCGACGCCCTACATCACCTTAGTTTAAACCTCAAGAAAGAAGAGGCAATAAAAGAGTGCGTCAGATAGTTTCTAACAAATAATACTATATAAAGTAGAAAAGACAAAGATCATACCTCTTATCACCTCGCGTACTATGGAATTATAGATATACAAAGCCTGTATGTTTCAGCAGCTTTGGCCGCTAGCTCCCTGAGCCTGACCTGGGATACCTGGTGGTGGTGGAAGGATCTCATAGTAATTCCCATCACCCATAGCCCATCCTTCTCCTCTACCAACTCCACCTCCCTGGGGAACATCCTATTTTTTAACAATCTATGCACACTTAGCACTTTTGCGTCATCTACTGGTACTATTGAAACGAACTACTTATTTGATACTAATCTAGAACCACTTAACCCATGATGGGGTACGGTCCACAATTACCCCACGATCGTATCCATAGGTCAGGGGGTGTTAATAAGTTCTAAAGTCACAAATAACTTGGGGAGGCCTTTTTCTAAGTACCTAAACACACACACAACTATATCGATGAAAAAGTGAATTGGGAAAGAATAAATGATGAAACAATTCTATAAAGTAAACCAAACATGAATGAACCTCTTGATAGTAAAAAAGTACGGTAGTGTAATATAAAAATAAAAGGGAAAAATACATGCCCAACTAGAAATGTGTCCGAACCTGACAGAAACCAAGAGATGTAAATAGTTGAAAGAGAGCCCAGCTCTTATATCCCAAGTTATGACCACCATACATGGTCCAAGAACATAGTATCCCTAAGATTATCTATATCCATGATCAACCTATCTATTATCTACATAATACATGACATGATTGGGAAGAATCCCATACCGAGGTGAGTATAAACATACCCAGTAGAATTCCCTTGAATCTGAAGGGGGATCTGTAAGTTATACAATAAAAGAGAAATATAGTAGCTAACACAATGTATAGGGAAAGAGTACAACTCAACCAAAAAATTTAGTGAATGTAACCTCTTCCATACATAAGGGGATTGACACAATGAGTATATGAACTAATCAATGAGACTTCGTCAACTATAATATAAGATTAGACTCATCCTACTATGAGAAGCTAATAAAGGAAAGCACGTGGAATACCCCTCTCATCTTCACCACTCCTGGAAGGAGTGTGTCCAAATCCATGGTATAGATACTGAAGAAGGATATATATATATATGCTCAGTTTAATAAGACCAAACAAGTGAGTAAGGGGATATCCATCTCACAAATCAGACCAGGAATAACAGTATCCAACAGTTTAAAATATCCCTCAATGATACCCAACATCCCACGCGTCTTACTAGAAGTAATCGTAAAAGTTTAACCATGCCTTATCACTATAAAACATAGCTGAGTGGGAAAAAACATAAAGTCGAGGACCCATTCCCCAATATAATAAGATGGTTTCACTATGAAGATATCAAGGACCCATAGCCTAGCCCAGTTGGAGTGTACCACTCAGAAATAATCAAGGACTGCACTACGCATCTTTATTGGAGGGTTTACTCAGTGAGTGTCTGGTGATCCTAGATGATAACTAGAATCGTCGAGCATCGCTTATCCAAGCATATCACCCAGAAAATTTCACATAATATCTTGAAATACAAAATAGAGGACACCATCACATTCTATTCAAAAGAAAAAACATAGGATAAACTACTCATGTTCCAATGTCCGATTCAAAATAAAAGAGATATGGAAGGTTGAAGATTAATAGAGGAGTACTCAATAGGTAAGAGATCCAAACGGCTTGTGGTCTCACTCTAATGTTAGTATGTGTAATTTACATCAAACCAATTTCTGTCTATATAGTACTACATGATTTCTAAGGGTACGTCATGACATGTCTCAATCCAAATCTTGATGAATGCATGAGGCTCGTCATCAGTCTGAAGGGAAAAAATATAATTCCACAAACATTCCTTTTCAAACAACCTCATATGGAAAAACATATCACACTTTTATGATCCTAATAAAAAAACTCAAGATAGTATATTCACATTCCCAAATTGGACACCTGGTAAAAATGTCACAGTTCACCACATCATGCTTGAATTAAATTTCATGAGGCCATGCAATGAGTCATAATTAAATACCTAAAACTGTTCTTAAAACTTCCACCTTAATTTTAGGGTCAAATAATCACAGATGGTTCATCATTATGACCCTATATGAGGGAGATATGTTAGATAAAATATTCTATAAAAATAATAATTTTATTATTATGGTGTGTTTCATTTACTCGAGGCATGAGTCCAAAAAATGTATCCAAAATCGGTCTTAAGATGATCGTTTCAATACCCAAATCTCAAAACTATTGACAGATTGTCAATCCGACATCCCATGAAAGAGTTATGATAGAATTAAGGTTTGACAACCAAATAAAATAATTATAATAAAAATTTATAATAATAATAATATTTTTTTTATTTAAACATTAACTCAATGGGGGTGTCACTCATGAACACTCCCATATCATCATATTCACAACCCCCTTTAGGTACCCCCAACATATTTTTTTTTCAACTCCATTATAGTAATTTTAATTATGATATTATTATTATAATATTATCAACAAAATATTTAGATGAGGCACATGCCTCCTTCCTACTTCACACACCCTAATTTAAATTCTCATTCATTTTTATTTTATAAAAAAATAACAAAAATATAACCCCCTTTATAATATAGGTGGCATACCTCCTTCACTTCCCGAATTCCTAGTTCTACTTCATCATTTTTGTTTTAAAGAAAATGATATTAATTAAAATCATTTAATTAAAATGGTTTCACTTAATTAAATTGAAACCATTTAATTTAATTAAACAGAAATTTTAAGCCACCATTATTATTATTATTATTATTTTTATTATTACTTATTAACAAATAATTAGAATTTCTATAATTTTTCTCAACTAATCACCATTATTATTATCAATAATTATTATTATTAACACCCACTACATTGACCACATTCGACGACCTCATCAGATATATGAGTTCCCCCATCGTTATGTCCTCATCAAGCAGCCTCCACCATTAGACTCTGTGCATGGTCTCCACTCACAACCGATCTCGTCACACCACATGTCATTGTCACACATCAACTTGGAAAAAGGGGATTGTCAACCCGATCCTTATCCACCTCCAATAAGAAAAATGAACCCATGGAACCAATTCGATACATTCACAAAAAATCATTCCGCTTATTTATCAAACCATCCAAAAACCATCGATTCACATGTCATTCCTGCTACCATCATGAATCTATGGGTTCGAATGAATTCAATCTCTCCCTAACAAAGTCCAATAAGGACCCCATGGTCCAACGATAAAAAACACAAAGAACTATGGGGGAAAATACCAATATCAAAGGTGATAAACATCATTGGCCCAAAATTCTTGGCCAATTATTTCATAATGAGGAATCCGGGGTGAAAAAAATTGAATGAATAAGAAATAAATTAAAAGAATAATTTATTTCGATATACAGGCTCATATAAAGGATCAAATTAATGTAGATTAAAGAGATGGAATTAATCTTGCTCAATATTTTAGTCAACAGGGAGAAAACCATAATTTATGAGATATACCTTAATTATGGATGGATTATTGGGGAAGAACACATTTTTTAGTAATGAAGGTGATCCGCTGCGTCTGCTTCCTGTTGATTCACCTCGATTTGATCATTGGTCATCATCCAGTCTCAATCCATCAATGAAGATTGGGTGGAAGATCCTCTCAACAGTCCGAGGGCTATACAGATAACCTTAGTGATTTACCATATAAACTTATTTATATAGAAATTTGGTTTAGTTCATTTAATTAAAAATAAATAAATAAGTTATTTATTTTAATAAGATGCACCCACCAACAGCTTTTTTTACCATACATCCCATGCTATCCATCATTAGGCTAACCCTAAGGTAAAAACCACATTCCAAACTCAATAGTGGTATCCTATTTCCCATTTGAGTCTCCATCTACGAGTTATTTGGTTGAGGGTTATTAAATAAATAAATAAAATTAATTAATCTATCCAATAAACCCACCAATGGCTTCCCCATATGAATATATCAGGTTGACCAACTTTAGGTCATGTCTAGGGTAAAATAAACATTCTAGATTTAACTATGGTCTTATATTTCTGATTCAAGACTCAATCTATGATATATTTAACTTTTTCATGAAAACAATGCATGAATAATAAAAATATATTTAATATTTTTATAAAATTAATTCTAGGCTCACTGGGGTTTAGAATTGTGGAATGTCTTAGTTCCTAGATCCGAAAATATTCCTTGGAATATTCCAAAGTATTACACAAAAAAATTAGAGTCTCGAAATTTTTCCATTCTTTAAATACTTTCATCCATGAAATGAAAAAACTAAGTAAAATGATGGGGGCATTGAGCCTACACCTAGATATTCCCTACATAGGGATACACAATCAAAGAAGAAGTGTGAAACTCCCTAATCATCTTCTCTCATAACATGACCAAAATCACCAAATCTCCCTGAAAACAAATGATGTGATTCCCTTATTTAGAAAATCCATCTAGTGGATCTCCAAAGGATATCTACTCATGAAAGATCTTGCAGTTGATGCCCCCTAGAAGTTAGTGCCTCCAAATCCTCAAGGTGAAGACTACCGCTACCTACTCTAGGTAGTGAGTCATGTAATTCTATTAATGGGTTCTCAACTACCTCAACCCATATGAAATAACTTTATACCACTAGATTAAGGTTTATTTTGAGAAAAAAAAAGGGTACCAATGAACATGGTAGGTGATTAGACTCATCCAAACTGAAGAATCTAGACACGAAAAGCACCTAGCAAACCCTGTGCATCTTCACCTCTCATGGAAAGAGAGTAACCCTAAACTGGAAACTCCACCACACTCACCTGTGGTGTCTCAAGAAAACAAGGGTAAAGAAGAAAAACTCCACTAGAAATGCCAGGACCACCTCTAATACTCCATCAAATAACCTCACCCTAAATACACCAGCCTAAGGAACTCATTTTTTGTACCTCAACACTATCTTATTTGGGAAGCACTAACATGCCTTCATAGTTTTGGTCACGTCAAAAAAATTCATCTTGGAGGAAAAAGAATCCCTATTCCTCATGAGTCTGAAGTTAGGTCAAACTGCATCATTTTCACCTCAAGAGTCTTCCATAGAAATTGAAATGATGTACATGAGGGCACTAGTGAACAAAAAAGGGTAGCTAAAAATATTAACTAGGCTTTACTAAGCCCTCTCTTTGTGAACACCAACACATCAACTAGTGTTGAACACACAATCCACAAGGACTCATCCACCACACCTCGATATTTTCCTTTTTGGGTGGCACTGGATCTCCCTCACGATTTTTACCACATCTAAAAAATGCATCTTGGTGGGGGTAGAACACCTCTTCCACATGCATTCAAAGACATTTCAAACAACACCAACACAAGGTTACACTAATTACCTACATCACTTTAGTTTAAACCTCAAGAAATATGAGGAAAGAAAAGAGTCCCTCACACAGTGTATAAAAATTAATACTACAGAAAGTATAAGAGATATAGAGAATACCTATTATCTTCTTATGTGCTACGGGATCATAGATATACAATTCCTATAGCTGTCTGTGGCCTTGGAAGCTAGCTCTCTGAGATTAATGTGGTATTCCTGGTGGTGGTGGAAGGATCTCATAGTTACATTGATCACCCATAGCTCCTCCTTATCCTCCTCCAACTCCACCTCCCTTAGGACCACCCTATTGTTAGAACCTTCTTTGTGCACTCAGAACATATGCAAAATCTTCTAGTACCATCAGAACCAACTAATGCATTGATATCAATATTTCATGACCCGAAAAAGTCAGGGATCAAGGTGAAACTACCCCAAGACCACCTCCACAGGTCAAGGGGTGGAGATAATAATCGAAGGAATAACTAAGGTAGGCCTTTTCCTAACTAACTAGACACACACACAAAACCATCTAGATGAAAATTTTCTGAGGGAAAGCATAAAACATGAAAAACATTTATTAAGTAAACGAAGAATTCATGAACCTCTAGATAGTACAAAAGTATGGTAGTGTATACTGAAAATTAATGGGAAAAAATACATGCCCAACCAAAAATGTGTCCCAACCTGATATAAAACTGGAGAAGTAAATAGCTAAAAGAGAGACCAGCTCTTAAATCTCAAGCTAATACCACCATATGTGGTCCAAGAACCCAATATCCATAAGATCCTATGTAGTCATGATTAACCTATCTGCCTTCTACATAAGACATGAAATATGTGGGAAAATCCCATGCATATGTGAGTATAAACTTACCCAGTAGGATGAATCAAAAGATGAAGGGGAGATCTATAAGAGATAAAATAGAATAAAACTATTGTAGATAGCACAAGGTATAGTGAAAGAGTATAATTCAATGTAAAAAGAGAGTGAAGGTATCTCGTCCAAACACAAGGGGATCGACACAGTGATTAGATGAACTAATCATCGGGTCTTCACTTCCTATATCAGGGGAGTAGACTCTTCCAACCAATAGAAGATAAACATAGAAATCATGTGGCATACCCCGTGTATCTTCACCTCTCCTAGATGGAGAGTATCTAAATCCATGTATTAGATATAGAAGAAGGATAGATATATATGCTTAGTTAAAGAATCAAAAACAAGTGAGTAAGGGGATCTCCATCTCATAGATTATCCCAATAATAAGAGAATCTAACAATTCCAAAAGTCCATAAACAATTCCCATCATACAACACGTCTACCCAGAAGTATCCATATAAGTCTAACAACACCTAATCACAATGAAACACAAATGAGTGGGTAGAAACTTGAAGTTAAGGACCCATTTACTGGTATAATAGAAGGGTCCCACTTTGAAGGCATTATGGGACTACTCCCCATCCAAGCTGGAGTGTACCACTCGGAAATCATCAAGGACTCCACTACCCATCCTTACTGAAGGGTCTACATAAAAAGTGTTTGGTGATCCTTCATGATCACTACCATCATCGAGCGTCACCTATCTAGGCCTCGCAGCTGTAATATTAAACATCATATCTTGAAGTCCACAACATAGGACACCATCACATTTTTCATGTAAAAACACATAAGATAGTCTAGTCATGTGTGCCAAATTCCGATTCCAAATGAAAAAGATATGGTAGGTTGAAGATTTATAGATGAGTACCTGGGAGGTAAGAAACCCAAATGGCACGTGGTACCACTCTGTTTCTAGGACACATCATTTACAACACAAGGATTGATGTCTATGTAATACTACATAGTGTGTAAGGGTACTACATGACATATCTCAGCCGAAATCTAGAAAAATTCATGAGGTTCATCATCAATATAAAGAGAAAAAACATAATTCCTTATACATGCCTCTTCAAACGGCCCCATATGGCCATATTGATTACATCATTATGATTCTAATGAAAAAATTCTTGAGATAGGCTATTTAATTTCCCAAATCAGACACCTGGTGAAAAATTCACATTTCACCACACCATTCTTGTATGATGTTTCGTGAGCTCGAGCCACAAGTCCTAATTAAATACCCAAAATTGATCTTAAAACTTCAGCATTAATTTTAAGGTCGAAGCGTCATATATGGTTTATTGTTCCGACACCGTATGAGGGTGATATGTTGGATACAAGATTCCAAAATAATATTAATTTTATTATTATTGGGTGTTTCTTTGACCCAAGGCACAATCCAAAAAAGTATCCAACATCGGTCATAAAATGACCTTCTTAATTCCACAATTACAAACCCATAAATAGATTGTCAATCCAACATCACATGAAAGAGTTACGATGGAATTAAGGTTTAAAACCAAATAAAATAAATATAATAATATTTTATCTTAATAATAATATTTTTTTCTTTAAACATTAACTCAAATGGGTGTCATGCATGAACACCCCCATTCCTCATGATTAAAATTCCCTTCAGGTACCCCTGAAAAAATTATTATTTTTTACTTTTCAACTACATTATAATAATATTAATTATAATTATAATAATATTATAATAATATTAAAAAATGTTAGATGAGGCACATTTCTCCTTCATTCTACCCACACCCTGATTAAATTTCTAATTCATTATTATTTTATAAAAAACAATAAAAATATAACCCTTTTATAATATATGTGGCACACCTACTTCACTAACCAAATGCCCAGCTCGACTCCACCATTTTTGTTTCAAATAAAATGATATTAATTAAAATCATTTAATTAAAAAAGTTCCACTTTATTATATTAAAACCATTTAATTTAATTAACCACGCATTTTAAGAGACCATTAATGTTATTTTTATAAATTATTATAAAAATAATAACAATTCCTCATTTAATTTTTATCAACTCATCACCATTATTATTATCAATAATAATAATTATTAACACCCACCTCATTGACCACATATGAACACCTCATCAAAGATCTGGATTTGGCCACCATTACATCCTCACCGATCAGCCTCCACCATTATACCCCACACACGGTCTCCGCTCAGAACTGATCTCATCACACCACACGTCCTTACTACATGTCAATCAGGAAAATGGGCATTGTCGAACTGATATTGAGCAACCTATGATCACAAACACACATCTATGGTACCAATTCAATCTGTTCACAAAAAAACATCCCCCCAACTTATCAAAATATCCATAAACCACCAATTTCCATGTCATTCATCCTACAATCAGGAATCTTGGGGTTCTACCATGTTAAAACTTTCCCCGACAATGTTGAATCATGACCTCATGGTCCAATGATGAATAAAATGAAGAATAGTGGGGTGGGGGGGGGACAAAAATGTAAAAGGTGAAAAAAATCATTGGCCAAACATTGTGGGACAAAAATTTCATAATGGGGAAACTAGGGTGAGAAACATGGAATGAAAAAGAAATAAATTGAAAGAATAATTTATTTTGATACACAAGATCATAAAAAGTCTCAAATTAACACCAATAAAAGAGATATAATTTATGATTCTCAATATTTTAATAAAAAGGGGTGGAAACCATAATTGATAAGTCCTAACTCAATTATGGATCAATCATTGGTGAAAAATGAATTTTATAGCGATTAAGGTGATCCATTGTGTTGGATGCCAGTTGATTCACCTCGATTCAATCACTATTCATTGTTTAGTCTCAATCCATCTAAAAATAATGGGTGGAAGATCCTCTCAACAATACAAGGCTTACACAGCTAACTCTAGTGATTTTACATAGTATCTTATTTATATAGGAATTATTTTTAGGTCATTTAATTCAAAATAAATAAATAAATTATTTATTTTCATTAAACACACCTTCAAAGAGATTCCATTACCAGATGTCCCACATCGACCTACTCTAGGTCACTCATAGGGTAGAAACCCCATTAAAAACTCAGTGAAGGTCTCATATTTCCTATTAAAGTCTCAGTCTTTGAGTTATTTAGGTTAGGTTTATTAGAAATATTTTTATTACAATGCACACAACTAGTTTAATTAATTAATTTATAAAATGCACCCACCAAGGATTGCCCCATCCGAATGTCTCACACTAACCAACTTTAGGTAATGACTATGGTAAAATCCATGTTCTTAATTCAACTGTGGTATTAGATTTCTGATCCGAGATTCCATTTATTAGATATTTCAATTTTTTAGGAAATCTATGCTTGCACAATAAAAATATATTTACTATTTTTATAAAATTAATTACGGGATCCCCAGGCCTCAGAATTTCATTTTGTCTCAGTTCTTGGATTCAAAAATATTCATAATAATATTATAAAGTATTACATGAAAAAATAATAGTCTCTACATTATTCCCTTCTTCAAATATTTTCATCCCCGAAAAAAAAACTAAGAAAAAAGGTGGGGAAACTAAGCCTGCACCTGTCTCTTCCCTATACCAGAATGTACATCCAAAGAAGAAGTTTTAATATCATAGATCACCACCTCTCGTAAAGTTACCAGAATCAATATTTATTCCAAAAAAATGATGGTGTGATTCCCTTACATAAAAAATCCTTCTAGTGCATCTCCTAAGTATATGTAGTCATAAAATATCTCACAGTCGATGTCCCCCAGAAGGTAGTTCCTTCACATACTCAAGGAGTATACAACCTCCGATAGCTCTAGGTAGTGAGTCACATAATTCTATTCATGGGGTATCAACTTCCTTGACTCGAATATGATAACTGCCTATCACTACATCAAGGCTGACACTGAGAACTCAATCTTACAAATGAACAAGGAAGGTGAGTAGACTAATCCAACCATGAGAATCTAGACATTGAAAGAAAATGGAATGCCCTGTGTGTATTTACCTCTCTTGAAAGGAGAGTAACTCCAAAAAAGAAACTCTACCACACCCTCTAGTGGCATCCAAAGAAAAAGGTTCTAGTAGAAAAACTACACGAGCAATGTTAGGATCTGCTTTTGGAAGTACTGAATCACCTGAACGGTTTTGGTCATGTCATAAAAATGCCTCTCAATGGGGGAAAACATCCATATTCCCCATGATTCTAAATCTAGGTCAAACTACATCATTCCCTCCTTGAGAATCTTGCATAAAAACTGACACTAAGTTCATGAGGGTACTAACTACCAATAAATGGAAACTCAAAAACTCAATTGGGTCTTACCAGGACCTCTATTTGAAAACACCAATACATCAACTAGCCTTGAACACACAATTCAGAGGGACTCATCCATAACACCTCAATACTATCCTATTTGGGTGACACTAAATCTCCCTCATAGTATTCCCACATCTACAAAATGCATCTCAGTGGGGGAAGAACCCCAATTCCTCATGCATTAAAAGATATATCAAACAATACTATAATAGGGTCTCACCAATGCCCCAAATCACCTCAGTTTAAACCTCGAACAAGAAGATAAAAGAAAAGGGAACCTGATATAGTGTCTAAAAATTTCTACTATAGAACATAGAGGCGACACAACGCATACCTCTTATCATATCACGTGCTACAGGATCATAGACATACAAAGATTGTAGCTGTCCATGGCCTTGGCCGCCAACTCCCTAATCCTGACATGAGATTCCTGGTCATCGTGGAAGGATCTCATAGCCATGTCCATCACCCATAAATCATCCTGATCATCTGCCAGCTCTACCTCCCTAGGCACCTCCATGTTTTCAAAACCTTCTATGTACACTCTGTATAGGTGCATCATCTTCTTGTACTATCAGAACCAACTATTTATATAATACCAATCTGTCACAACCAGACCCAAGATGGGGCTCAAGCCACAACTACCCCAAGTCCACCTCTATAGGTCAGGGGTGGCGACAAGCACTGAAGGCATAGCTAACTACATGATGCATTTTCTTATGTACATGTACACACACACACACACTTCCATCTCAACAAAAAAGTGTAGAGGGAAAAAATAAAAGATGCATCCCTTCTATATAGTTAACCAATCATGCATGAACCTCTAGCCAGTACAAAAGTACAATAGTGTATACTGAAAAGTAAAGGGGAAACATAAATTACCATCCAGAAATGTGTCCCAACCCGATAGAAATATGGAGAAGTAAACAACTAAAATAGAGACCAACTGTTGAAACCTAAGCTATGACCACCATATGCAGTCCAAACTCCAATTATCCCTAAGATCCTCTATAGTCATGATCAACCTGTCCGTAGTTTGCATAATAAATGGCATGTGTGGGAAATGACCATGAAGGGTTGAGTATAAACATACCTAGTAGGAAGCCCTAAAAGTTGAAGGGGGGAGCAGTAAGAGATACAATATAAGAGAAAGAAAGTAGATAGGACTAGGTATAGTGAAAGTGTACATCTCATCCCAAAAGAAAAATAAGGTAACCTCATCCAGAACATAAGGGGATTATCATGGTGAGTAGATAAACTACTCATAAAGTATTTTCCACTTATAATAGGATTTTAGACTCATCTAATCATGAGATTATAAACACAACAAGCAAATGGAATACCCTGCATATCCTGTTCCCTTCTGGAAGTAGAGTTTTAAAATCCAAGGTGTGTATACATAAGAAGGGTAGATATTTATACTCAGTCAAAGAATCCAAAATAAGAGAGTAAAAGGATATCCATCTCACATATCATCCCAAGAATAAGAGTAGTCAATAGTTCCAAAAGTTTATCAATGTTTCCCAATATCCCACACATCTACCCAGAAGTTACCATAGAAGTCTAACCTTGCCTCATCACTATGTAACACGATTGGGTGGGAAAAAACTCATAGTCGAGGACCCATTCCCTTATAAAATTGGAGGGTTACACTCTAAAGGTTTCAAGGATCTACTGTCCATCCCAATTGGAGTGTAACACTAGGAAATAATCAAGGAATCCACTTACCATACCTACTGGAAGGTTTAATAAAAAAGTAATCTGTGATCCTGCATGATCACTGCCATCATCGAGCATCCCTATCTGGGCTTCATTCACAAAAAAAATCACACAGTATATTGAAATCCACAAAGGAGGACACTATCACGTTATATGTATAAAAAAACTCAGGATAGGTTACTCACATTCCAAAGTATGATTCAAAAAAATGAGATACAGATGGTTAAAGATTCAAAAAGGACTTCCTGGTAGGTAAGGGGGAGAAATGACATGTTTTTCTGCTCCACTTCTAGGCCATGTCCTTTCTAGCACACATATTCCTATCTATGTAGTACTATATGGTGTGTAAGGGTTCTACACGACACGTCTATAGAAAAATCTAGATGAACACATGATGCTTTTCATTAGTTTGAAGGAATAAAACATAATTCAAAAAACATTCCACTTAAAATAGCCCCATATGGACAAATGGATAACACCATTATTATCCTATTGAAAAAATTCTAAAGATAGTCTATTCACTTGCCCAAATCTGACACCTGGTGAAAATTTTTCATTTCACTGCATCATGCTTTAATGACGTTTCATGAGATTGAGCCACGAGTCTGAATTGAATACTCAAAATTAATCTTAAAACATCCATCTTAATTTTAGGTTCAAAGATTCATATTCAGTTTCTAGTTTCGACAATGTATTCGGAAGATATGTCAGATATAAGATTCCCCGATAATAACAATTTTATTATTATTGGGTGTTTCATTGACTCGGGGCATGAGTACCAAAAATGTATCTAACATCGGTATTAAAATAAACATCTCAATGCCACAATTGAAAAGTTACAGAGTAATTTTTAATCCAACGTCACATGAAATAATTATGATGGAATTAAGTTTTGACAATTGAAGAAAGTAATTATAATAGTATTTTATATTAATAATAATTTTTTTTCTTTAAACATTAACTCAAATGGGGTGGTACACATGAACACCCCCATATTCTCATGTGCATAAGGACCTTCAGGTACCCCCAACACATTTTTATTATTTTCAACTCTATTATAATAATATTAATTATTATTATTATTATTATTTTATTATCAAAAAAGGTTATGTGAGGTGCATGTATCCTTCATCTTTCCCACAACCTCATTGAATTTATCATTCATTATTATTTTATAAAAAAAAACATAAATATAACCCACTTTATAATATAGGTGGCACGCCTCCTCCACTACCTAAATGCCTAGATCGACTCCACTATTTTTGTTTCAATGAAAATGATATTAATTAAAATAATTTAATTAAAACAGTTTCTATTTATTAAATTATTAAAATTTAATTTAATTAACCACACATTTTAAGACATCATCATTTTTTTTATTTATTATAATAATAATAACAATTCATCCTTTAATTTTTACAGTAGTCCCATTACTTACTTTCAAGATGGACTTGTGTTTTCCAGACTCCTTATGATGGGATTGTATTTGGACCTATTTCCTTTACTTCCTATTGTACTCTGGTTATAGTATTTAGATTTATGTACAAATGGTTGTTTATTTGTTTTTATATCGTAGTATTTTATATACTTTGATATGTGTGCGTGTGTACATATACCTAGGCTAAGGACTCCCATGTCTGTTATTTGCCTACTCAACGCTATTATCTTTCCCATGGCCTTTTGGAGGCGGGATTGGGGGGTTATGACATGGGCCACACTAGGATGGGTCATGATAGAGTGGTATAAGAGTGACCAGTTGTACTTTAGGACCAGAGTATATAAGATTGATTTAGGGAAATAATATTAAGGGTTTCAAGTGCAGATTTCAAGTCTAGGACTCTAGTGTTGGTGCATCAGCTCACATATCGATACACTCGGACTCTTATCACCTTCTTTTTGACTCGGTACATGTGAAAATTGGTTGAAGGTAAAAAATGGAACATACATAATATAGGAATGAGTTGTGGGTTCCATTTCATTCTTGAGTTAGCTCTCCAGATATACCAATTTACCGTGATACATCTTGTTTACTTTATAGATGCATCCATGACATATGCCAGTTAGTATTAAGCATTGTGATCATGTGGATGATCCTATCAGTGATGGGGAATCGATATAGGGACTATTTCTCTAGTTGTTACCTCCAAGTGGTGCACCATATATACCACCACCTATAGAGTAGCATATAGTACCCTTTGTACCAAAATATGAGGTGCACATGATAAGTTTGCTTCATGAGTTTTAGTGGAAGAGACCACTCAGATTACAAGACATTCCCGACCTGTATGTTCTTGAGGACTGGCTTTAGCTGGTGGCCTGAGTTTTCTATTTTGTTAGGACACTGGAAGATTAGATGGTGATCCTGGTGACACGCCTTCTTCACGAATCAACTGGGTGATAGTGGGGTTTGGTTGCCTAGTCTTATAATGAGGTGACTATTTCATGGATGGAGTTTTATCACCTTTTAAGAGAGGAGATATCACCAGCTACACTGAGGGATGTACGCATCTTGGAGCTTTTTCATCTCCAACAGGGAAACAAGATAGTAGCTGAGTATTCATCGAGGTTTACCAACCCTTCTAAGTACTCGATGGATATGGTTAGTGACTGGTTCATTTGGGCTTAAACCTTAGAGTGATGTCTATGCAGATAAATCCAAGATAGTGTTATCCCTATATGAATTCTTACATATTCTGGGGTGCTAGAGTGAACTTTGGTGGTTGAGAGTTTCATGGTTGAGCAGATACAACTGGTGGTTGTCAGCAGTTGGAAATCTAGACCAGATACCTCGATAATAGAGATCCGACATCAATCCAAGGGACCTGGACACATTATATGTTTCTAGAGGTGGTTAAAGGATAGAGGATATGAATTCCAAGTCTCATAGGGTGTGTTTAGTCATCATAGAGATGTCACTCATGTAAATACATGGGACATCTTGCATGATATTATACGACCCACCATACATCTGACGGAGAGACTTTAGATGAGCCAGTTAGGTAGTGGTATTGGTAGAAGTAGGAAGGTTTGAAAGGTGGAAAATATGGCAGAGGATTTGAGAGATTAGTAGTAGGTGGTCAACGCTTTGACTTGTTACCACCACCACCCTGAGGATGTCCATGCCAGGCTCAAGAACCTGGAGGACAGGGGTGGGGAAAGTTGTAGGCATTCAAATTTTAAGACCAAGATGCCATAGGAATGATTCTATGTACAATTGGTATCATTTCTAATTTATCTCCAGTAATGATAGATAGATGTGGTAGTCACTCATTTCTTAACACATACCATGTATGATACTTAGAGATTAAGGTTGAACCTTTAACTTGACTATTAAACTTGGAGAGTCATACATGAGAAGACTCAATGACCACACACTTGTGTCGATAGTGTGACCAGACTCTTGGAGGTGAGAGTGTTTTTGGAACATCTTGGTAAAAGCATCAAGGCCTTACAATGCAATTCTTGGTATGGACTGGTTATATATAGTTCATTCTCATATTGACTATTTTAGGCGAAGAATGTGACGTGTCTAGAGTGGTAGGAACAGGTTTTTAATTATTCTTTAAAAAAGAAACCCAGACAATTCAGGATGGAATCTTACATAGGAGGGTACTTCCAATTACTCATTAGTTGTCTAGACTCACCTTTGGTGTAGTGGATACTATGAGTTCATAGTTTACTATAGTGGTGGCAGAGTATGGGGATATCTTTTTTGTGGATGTTCCAAGTTTAACTTCCTACCAGGAGATATACTTATGCATTGATATACACCTCGATACAATATCGATATTTTGACAAAAATAGCAGATGGATCCCGTAGAGCTTCACAAAATGGGAGTTCCATTGAAGGACTTGTAGAGGAATGGATTTGTTAGACCCAGTGTTTCACCCTGGACAACCCTAGTTTTGTTTTCCAAGAAGGTAGATGGGAGCTTGAGGTTGTGTATGGAATAACAACACTTGAACCAGGTTACTGTGAAGAATAAGTATATAGTACTGAGGATCGATGATCTTTTTTATTAGTTGAGAGGGGCAAGATGGTTCTCAAAGGTTGAAATCAGGTCAGACAATCACAAGTTGCGAGTATTATACTAGGATATATCGAAGACAACATTCATATGTCACTATAATCACAATGAATACTTGGTGATTCCCTTTGGAAAGATGAATGCCCTAAAATTGTTCATAGGGATCAAGAACCAGATCTTTAAGCCCTTTTAAGAATAGTCCCTGGTAGTATTCATCGACGATATCCTTGTTTACTTGTCATCTGAGGAGTACATGAGGAACTTGAGGATAGTTCTATTCATACTTCAAGAGTAGTAACTTTATGAAAGCTCTCAAAGTGACACTTCTGGATTTAGGTGGTCCACTTTCTAGGACACATTATTTCGATGGATAGAGTGGTAGTGGAACTAGCCAAGGCTGAGGTAATGTTATCATGGTATCTAACCATGAGTGCAACGAAAGTGAAGATATTCCATAGGTTGGTAGGCTATTATCTAAGAATTATACCAGATTTCTCCAGAATTTTAACACCCATGACATATTTGAACAAAAGGAACCATCCATTGATGTGGGTAGATAGGTGTCAGAAGTATTTTTAGTAGTTCAGGAAGAGTTTTATGACCACTCCCATATTAAGGTTTCTAGAGTAGGGTGTTTAGTATGTGGTGTTTTGTGATGCATCAGGAACTTGGATTGATTGTGTTCTGCTATAGAGGAAAGTGGTGATTGCCTATGGTTCACATTAGTTGATACCACAGGAGTATAACTATGTGACCCACAATATTATGTTAGTAACTATAGTCTTCACACTAAATATGTGGTGAAACTATTTGATAGGAAAGTGGTTTATCATCTACTTATATCATAAAAGTCCTAAGAATATCTTCTCTCAAAAGGATATCAACTTGAGAATGAGGCAATGGATAGAGTTCCTTCAGGATTATGACTTCAAAATTATCTATACTCTAGGAAGGGGAATGGGGTAGCAAATGATGTCAGTAGGATATTTTTTTTATAGTTGCTGAATGAGGAGTTATAGTAGTTGTCCATGCTGTAGTGAATTTTTTTGGATGAAGATATAGCATCTTACCTTCAGTCAATGGTTATCACTCATCTTCTCCTACAATGAGGTTGGGAGGAACAACTAGGGGATATCTAATGTGAGAACATACATAATCATATATCTATAGGGAAAACTTTTGATGGATTTTATAAAGGTGGTAAGTACGTCGTTCTTTTCAGGGGATGCAAAATGGTACCGGTGATGTTGCAGGAGGAGGTTCTAAGGGAGTTTCATATATATCATTTGGAAGTATATATAGGTGTGTAAAATATGTAAAAGGACCTATAACATCAGTTTTGGTGGTCAAGGATGAAGAAAAGAGTTTCAAATTTTGTCTCTTGATTCCTTACATATCAAAAAGTTAATTATTAGCACGAAATTCCAATGGGTTTAGTTTAACCCCTTGTGGTGCCAAAGTGGAAGTGGGACATGATTTCCATGGACATCGTAATGGGTTTTCAACATATTTCCAAAGTAAACGATTCCATTTGGGTGATTTTAGACCAACTCACAAAGTCATCCCACATTCTAGGTTTCTGGGATTAGAGTCTAGTAGATATATTAGGACACCTCTATTCGTAGGAGATAGTATGAACCCATGGAGTTCCATTGATGATTGTTTCATATCAAGATTATCACTTCACATCCCGATTATGGAAGGTATTTCAGGAGGAATTTGGGACTCAGTTACAATTTATCACAACATTTCACACTCTAATTAATGTCCAGATTGAGCGGACCATTCATGTTCTGTAAGACATTATGTGAGGTTTCATATTGGACTTTGGCCATAATTGGGAGGATAAAATACTAATTGTGGAGTTTTAGTACAAAAAACCTACCATTACACCATTGGTATGACACCATTCGAGGATTTGTATGGGTGGCCCTACAGGTCACCACTTTTTTGGACTAACCCAGGAGAGTCGAAACTAATGGGCCTAGAGTTGGTGCGCGCAACTACTGAGAATTTTTAGATCATCTTGGCATAGATAAAGACTACAAAAATCCATAAGAAGTTTTATGATGATAAGAAATTTAGGTCTTTGGAGTTCAAGGAAGGAGACCATGTGTTCCTATGAGTTTTACCTCAATGTGGATTATAGAGATTTATTCCGGGTGGAAAACTATCTCTGAGATTCATTAGCCTTTTTTAAATACTATGTAGAGTTATTGAGGTGGTGTATCACATAGCTATACCTCTGTAGTTAGATAGGGCCGAAGACATCTTCCACATGTCATAGATGAGTAGGTATGTACATGACCCATCACATGTTATCGGCTGATGATAGGTGAAAAATGAGGATGGAGTGAGATTTGTTGAGTTACCATTAGATATCAAGGATTAATAGGAGATGATAATTATTGAGTGATTGATTCCTTTGGTGTATGTCGCATTGCAGCATTGGAATCTCCATGAGAGCATATAAGTGTGGGACTCCCAGATTTATGCTCAGTACCCACATCTTTTTGTGTATCCCTTGTTTTGGATTTTGGGGATGTAAAGAACTAATGTGGGGAGAATATAATGTCTCAAATTATCCTTGTATTATTTTTTGTATATTATATGAATTATTTTTGATACTAAGAATTGATAAGGTGTGCAATTCCAAAGCCGTGTGTTCCCGAAATAAATGTCTGAAATATATTAAAAATATTAAATAACACACATACATAATTTTCCTAAAAAAGTGGAACAACTTATAAAAAGGTTCTTGGAATAGAAATACAAGGTCACTTTTGTGTTTAGAATATAGATTTTACCCTAGGCATGACTTCACTTTATTTAGTATAGGTCATTTGGGGATAAGCTGTTGTGAGTGAAAAATGAATAAAATAAAAAATAAAATTATTTTATTTTATTGTTGATGTAGCCACACAATGACCTAATATCCCTCTTTAAATACATGCTTATGGATTTTTTGGGATAATCATATAACCCTACGAATCATTATAAAGACTTTGGAGAGTGTGGAATGAGATACTATTGGTGAACAAAGACCAAATCATGGATCAACAATCAACAAGTAATAAAATCAATGGATCTCACCAATGAAAAAGATTCCAAATAATTATTCATCAGTGATTGATAAAAATAGAGGTTGGGTGGTTGTTTGATTTGTTTTCTTTCCCCTTTCATGATTCCTACTACAAACTTCGAACAATCTCCCAATAGATTAATATGTGGATTGTGCGTATTTGTGGGCTGGGTTTATTGTGGGATAATTTTTGAATAATTACTTTGAATTAATGATTTATTATTTATTATTATCATGTAAATTAATTGATATTGACATGAATATAATATCAAGGTTCATTCCTCTCTTTGTTTCTTGTGATTTTCTCCCACAGTTCTTCGTTCACCCATGAGCATTCTTCATTTGGACCGAGGTTTGACATATCCCAATAAATTGATCATTGTCTACCCTTTTAATGGTGAAAAATACCAATATCATAAATCTTGGATCATCCTAACATAAAGGTGGTGTGACAATGTATGCAGTGAAAAATCGTACAATGGTGGATACCTGATTTTACATTCTTTGGAATTATTCAACGCACAATAAAGAACGACCCTTAGATCCATTTTCTGAGCATATGTGATGGCCATAACTTGATGTTTGTGCATGGAAAGGCTCTAAAAAGTAATTTACATAATATTTATAGAAAATTATTTTCATATTAGTGAAAGGAGCAGTGGAGAAGGAACATGGAGGAAAAAACTATGATTCTGGAAAATCACAAAACACACGGCAAGTAATACAGGGTTACAATATATGTAGGGACCTCTGTGTGACAGCTATCATTTTGGGTAGGATTTAAGGATAAAATAGTGTGTAAACCTTCCCAAGAGACTCAACGTGTACCTTGGAAGGCACACAAACATGGGGTGTAATAGATGGGTATCCTACACACTATGTACTCCCCCCACACGGACATGGCCTAGACCAAGTAGATGGGATAAGCCATGTATTGGTACACGGTCACATGTAAAATTTATGAATCTATGTAATGAAACATATTTAGGCAAAAAGGGAATCCTACATGCTATGTACTTATATAGGTATATAATTAAGAGACCCATCCCAGTTACACAGGGCATGACTCGGGGTCAAGGAACATGGTGTGTGACCCCTACTACCTGCCATGTACTTTGTTATACATGACTTAGAGACCTTGAACTCTATATCTTAAACCATATTTATTAGGGTATTCTCCCCTTATCCATTCTCTAAGGGTTGGTATGGAATTCTCTCCTACTCCTAGGACAATGATTCCTTCATCAGGACATATTGGATATAGTCATCAGAATCCCTCTCAGAGGCATGGAGTGAGACCCTCTATTAATCGTCACACCCTAGGTATATTTCTTGGTATCATCATGAACAAAAATGTGTGCAGATGATCCTATACTTAGCCGGTTAATCTATATTGAGTTTTTGGTATCACCACATGGCCATGATAATGATCCTCATATGTGTATCATATATCTTTAAACCTTTAGAATTTGTTTTTCTGATGACAAGACCCGACTTGCACTATCTCTCATACGAACTTCACTAGTGTTATCAGACATAGGAGTGTGTTCACATAGAAATTTTTTTGCGGAGTCTTTGAGATGGAATCCTTGGATTGTATACTATGGTTGTGACTTACCATTAGACCATGTGTCTTTATGGAGTATATCAGGATATTATTATTATATTTGTTGTCAACATATAGTCATGTATAAATGACTGTATTCCCTTTATTGTATGTTTTTTGTTTTTGGGATGTCCTAATAAGTATTTTAATACTCACCCTTGCATTGTATTTTCTCTCATGTGTTGTGTCTTGTGTAGATGATCAACCTTTTGATAGATTGCTTGATGGACTAGGACCAAACGATTCCTAGTGAGACCGGATAGACTGAGGTGTGTTCCTATGTATTTTTGGAATCATTCCTAGTACTTACTATGAGGATGAACTTGGGGTTTTAAGAGTCCTTTTGGTGGTCTTTTATTTTGGCCTGTTTACTTTCATTTACTTCCCATCGTACTCTTGTTACAGGATTTAGTTGTATTCATGCATGGTTATTCAATTGTTTTTTCATTACATCATTTTATAGGCTTGTAGATGTGCTCATGTGTACACGTTCTTAGGATAAGGACTTCTATGTCACTGATATGCCTACATGACACTAGTCTTTAGCACCTAGACTATTGAATATGGGCTTGGGGAGTCATGGCATTATCCCCTCCTAGACGGGTCATGAAAATTAATTAAATAAAACTTGGTAAGAGGGATCACAAAGTTATAACATATTGTGTAATACATGAATGCATTAACTCATATTACTCAACCTATTCAAGTGAGTAAATATTCAATTCCTTATGGTATATTATGGTGAATACAATGAAGTTATTTTCCCTCTTCCCATTTCGTCCTCCTACACTCCTACTCCTTTCCCCACTTCTTCTCTTTTATTCTCCTCTATTCACCTTAATTATGAAGGAATAAAATATGCTCATGACTAATTCCAAATTTTTTTTCATAAAATTTATTCATTATAAAAAGAACTTGATAAGAAATAAAAGAAAGTTCTTAATGAAACCAAACATATTCTAAAATAGAGGAAAAAAATATTGAAGGAAAATTAAAAATTATCCATGAATATTATAATCAAACTAATATTGATAAGATAGAATATAACATTGATGACCTTAATATGTCTCTCTATAAATTCAACCAAGGTTAAAATAATCTAAAAAAATTCAGCTATCAATGATATGAAAATGAACAGGTTGGTCTTGGTTTCTCAAATCATGCTATAACTTCAAAATATAAATTGAAAACCAATTTTATTAAAGGTTTATTGTAAGATATATTTTAAAATTATTTTAAAATTATTTTATATTTAATCTATAAATGTTATTGAAAGAATTAAAAATATAGGATACTTAAATAAATTCACATTTCATCCATTATATCCAATGTAAAATCTCATACTAAATAACTATGGATACCTAAATTCTTATTTTCTAACATCAGTGGACCTAAGTCTTTTTGGGTAAAAAAACATTTATAAAATTGATTTTGTATGAAAGGTGTCTTCTTGAGAAAAAATAAAGAAGCATTATGGTACCAAGATTGTGGTTTGTCAAGACACAAGGGTGGTGAACTCTATGAATTCAATCATATTGATAAACTAGATGGAGGTCATGTCACATACAATGATAACTATAAGGTTTGGATAATTGGTGAAGGTATTATTGATTTTTATAACTCAACTCTTATTAAAAATGTTTTTTAAAGGACTGAAATATAATTTTATATTAATTATTCAAATTTGTGATAAATTTTTTAAAATATATTTGATTTTTTTGAAATTTTTTTAACTCAAAAAGGAATTATTCTATTTACCATTAATTTTGTTCAATATGTTCCTAAAATAAATTTAAAATATCTAAAAAGAAAAAACATCAAATTCTTGAGTGCACAATTTAGGGAGTCATGGATTTGGAAAAGAGGTCTTGGCCACTATAGTACACACTTAGTTTTAAAACTTAAATTTGAATGTCTTTAGACTTGTTATCCCTCACAGGAAAAGAAAGGGTCACTAGGAGGCCTCAGGAACACCTCCCCTACAACATAGGCTATTACTATCATTGAGGTTATAATAATTATAGTGGGGATACTAAACCCTTCGGTAAAAAATGAAAAACAAAAATGAAATAAGATAAAAAAACCAGTACAAATAACTCCATTAGATAAATAAAAAATTGACAAAACAACTAAATATAATAAACTATGTCATTCCATACTGTATGTCATACTAAATGTCATGCTGAGAGTTATATAAGAAACCAAATGAAAGAAACACTCAAAATAATGATTCTTAAAACCAGTCCCAAACCTCATGCTTGGTCCCATGTCTAAGATTTGAGCCCAATAGAAAACATCAACTAATCAGGAATAATACCATTTTACCTTATCCAAACCCAAATCCATGAAGTCTTCCCAAGTAATAAATGGTTGTATGAATAGGTTGTGAGTAAAATCCAGTAGGACACCCCCAACAGTGTGTAACAAAATTACAGTCTGATTAATAATGCATGAAATAGTATAACATACAAAGAATTAATTATAAATTAAATTTGGAACATGTAAATAACCTTGTCAGCCCTCAATCTCTAGGTTCACACCCATGGTTATCCATACCCATCACAAAACAATGCTATATGTATCTATCTATACCCATAAATAGGTATAATCTCAATAACTAGAATGTTTATATATAATAGCACAATTCACAAAATAACCAAGGTGAATTCCCATGTTAGTGGTTAAATTACATATACAATTAAAATAACCCATGTTGAATTCCCCTTCACTAGTATAATTATATATTTAGTTCATAAAAAATAAAAGGTGAATTACCTTACTAGATCCAATTACATGTTCCATGTATCAAGTGAAATCAATATCCTTTTCATACCAATATAAAAAACATTACAAAAATGATAACTATATTCCATACCATTTATTATTCACTTAAAATCACATGATAATATTATTTTATGTAAAGTTCCAATTCCATGCCAATTTACCAATTTACAACGAAAAATTTCCCATTTTCCAGTTCACGTGTCATATATTCCCAATTACCAATTCACATGCCAATCCAAGTCCATATTTCCAATTTAAAATCCCTAGAGTGACAAGTTTTATAATTTTTATCATAATATCAAACAACAATTCTACAATCCGGTTTCAAGAACACTAGGTTTATGTAATATCGATTTCCAACCTAGGGCCAACGATATGTGTAACATCCCAGGTAAATGAAGAATAAGAGATTTTCATATTTATTAATATTTGTGAATTAAATATTATTTTTACTTTAAAGGGGTTGCTATGGTCGATAGTGTACCCAATACACAACAATGAGTTTCTTTGAAAATATTATGTTTTACACTAATAATGTAATATTATTATTTTAAATGGTAGTTAACTCCTAGCCATTTTATTGGTGAGAATTAAAAAAACTAAGTACAATATGATTATACATGATTCTTAAATGTATTTACTTTTATCCAATAAAAGTTAGAGGCATAAAATGTGAATGAATCTAATTTTAAGCAAAATTTACATTAAAAGGTCGATTTACCACCTTTTAATGGTGAACCCACGTTAAATATAGTTTTTTTTACTTTAATACATTTTATTAGACCACATAAAATCATTATTTGTAATGGGGATATAAAAATTTACTTTGTGTAAATTTTAGGAATTTTTCTGATAAAGTTCATTTTTTAATGAATAGTGAAAAATTTGTATTTTAATTCAAAACTGTGATTTAATCTAATTTATTTATATGGTTAGATTATATTTTTAATTTGGTTTAATGTTTAAATAGAATATATTTTTACCATTTAATCCAATTTGGGTCATTGTAATTAATTTCACTTTGAAATTTGACATAAACAAGTGTCAATCTTTTGATAGTTATTGTTTCTTAAAAACAAGCTATTTGTTTTAACAACGGGAATTAAATTTAAATTAATTAATTTAACTTCTATTTTTATAATTTGGTAAAATAGACATCATTTTTGAATTCATAATATCAAATATATCTTAGGCTGAATTTTTGGTATCATTCTAAAAAACTTCAATTTTTGATGAATAGTGAAACCACTTAGTAGTATTTAAAAAAACCGACTTTTTCATTTAAATGAATTTTTACCACTTCTGTAAACCACTTCTGTGAATTGAATTTAGAAAATTCGACATACATGGTTGTTATTAGAAAGTAAAATTTGGTTCAATAAGATGAAAATAATTTTTGGTGAATAGTAACTTTTGACTTTTATTTACCGTGGTTAAAGGTCAGTAGGGAAATTCAAGGTAAATAGAATATTATTATAATTAAAAATTACCTTAACACATGTCCTAACCTTATTGGATGAGTAATGACTTACCATGGACATCTTTGGGTCAATTTTGGGACCCCATGGAGCCACTTATGAATGATAATGACATTTTAGATTAATTAATTTAATGTAAAGACAAAAATGACATAAAAAAATATTTCTCTGTAAATTAATTTTTATATGGTGTTATATAAGTAATATTTTTTACTATAAATATTAATTGGAAATTTAAAAATATTTTCTACATCATGGTATTTTTTTATAATTTTTAGACATTGAATAAATTAAATTATTTATGACACAATAATGATGTAGTGTTTACCTCATTAATACATTATTTAAATAAATAAGACTATAAATATTAAAATAACATCCAAAATCTGTCCAATTCTTATTGGATGATTTTATTTCGACCATGATTCATCTTATATTCGACTCTAATGATTTTTGGACCTTTATAAACAAAATATCATAATATAATAAAATAATATTTTCACACTTTCCTAAAGAGACCCTCCACCCCCTTATAAAAGGAGACCATTTATAACCAATTCCCCACACCTCTCAAGCCTTTTGGATCATCCAAAATCTACCCAATTAAGCTCCCTACATCCCTATATTCCTTCTAGAAGCCTTACTTTAAGAAGAAGGCACTTCAACAAACCATTTTGGTTCAAACCAAAGTGAGTTAGCCAAATTAAAGGAGATTAAAGAACGAACAGGTCAAGTCAGACACGAGGTAAGGGACTTCGTCTCAATCTCCTTTCATTGAGGCATATTTTGTTTTAATACACGGATTTATTTTATACACTGTATAAAAACCCTTGAATTTTTAAAAATAATCTTTTCTCTATGAAGCGTTTTACTAAACGACAAAAGAAATGTTTTTTTACGTAAGCGGTGACCACAACCTTTTCCGCCGTCCCAAGTATTATTTGATCTTTGGATTCCTTAACAAGACGTAATGTTTTTAAAAGGAAAATAAATACCTTATACTATTTTATGTATTTTGTAATTGAAAATGGTTTAGATAATGGATTTGTTATGTCAACATATATAAGTGATATATTGTGATTTAAATGTGGAAATGTTATCTTTCCTTTATATATGTTGTATGTGTTATGATTTTATAATGGTACTTTGACATTTTATGGGTGGTTACATGATAAAACAAATGATGGGTGGTAACATGATAAACCAGGATGGGTGGTTACGTTATAACCTCCAATGCATTGGGTATGGAAGTTGGCCGTATGGCTATTCCATTTAGTGATATGTGTGGAAGTCGACCGTATGGTTATTCTTTTTAGGTATGTTTATGCCCCAAGTTACCTTTATATGTTATGTGATATTTATATGGTTTTTATGGTAATATTTTGGTTAAAAAAGGGTAAGTAGTGATCTTTTATTTAGTGAAGAGTATTTACTACTTCATAAAGGTAAAAAGTATCACTTATGTTAAATTATTCATGGTTTAATTGTTGTTTTGAAAAACTAACAGTTTTCATTCTTTGTGTATACTTTACTGAGTTTTTTATGATCATCCTAAATTTTTGAAATGTTTTTCATAGGACATAATGTGGAATAGGGTTAAGGATCGGATCAAGGAAAAGTCATGCTGTCTTAATCATGGAAATACACTTGACTGTTTTTTTCAAGAGTTTTTATTTTATGAAAAAAATGGAAACTGAGTAGAAGTGTCTACTTTGTAATCTTTTGAGATGCAATAGCTATGTCTTAATTCTCTAAAACACTAAACCTGAAAAGATCCTCAATGTGAACTATTTGTTTCATTCAATTTTATGTAATGTTTTAAGGTCTGGTCTTTATAGTTGGTATCAGAGGTCGGTTTAGACAACTTTAGGAGTTAGGGTATTGATAAATAAATGTCCATAAATTAATTTTTGGTAATATTGAAATGATATAGAATTTAAAAATTACCATGTTTCTTTGACTAAGATATTTCTATGTTCAGAATGAGTTTCCGTAGAGGAAATATGGAATCTATGTTGAGACAACATCAAGAGGAATACAACCTTCCAAATCAGCAACCTGAGATGGTCGTAATCAGAAATGAACAGTTTGTTACAGTGATGGCACAGTTGACTCAGGCTATAAATGTTGAGGGTATCCATGCATGAGATCATCCAGATCATCCATAGAGTAATATATCAGTAGTGGAGCATTTCATGAGGCAGCACCCCCATCATTCAGAGGATCATCTAACCCTATTCTAGCTGAAGGGTGGATTAAAGAACCAAATAAGATTTTTGATGTTATGTGGTGTTCAGAAAATCAAAAGGTTAGTATTTATATTTACCGTTTTGAAGGTGAAGCTAATCAGTGGTGGTCGATGGTGAAAAATATCAGGGATAGTGAGGAGATTGATACTCTTGTTTGGGATGAATTCAAAGGTATGTTTGTTGAGAAATATTTTCCTAAGGTGGTTCTTCTTAGGATGGAAAAAAATTACTAGAATTGAGGCTGGAGGATAACTTAGTGGATGCTTATGAAGCAAAGTTCACTCGACTGTCAAGGTATGCACCAAATTTCATCCGAGATATTGATAGTAAGATAAATTGATTTTACTCTGGACTGAAGCCATGATATTCGAAGAGCATTAGCCTCTTGTGAGTCCAAAAGTTATGAAAAACTTGTTCGATGTGCAGAGAAGTTGGAAATGGAATTTGTCGATGATCAGGTGTTCATTGACAAATAATAGAATAAGAGGTGCAGTTGGCAGGAAAAGGGAAAGAATTCATCAAAGAATCCAGTAGGTAAGAAAATTAAATATCCAAATTGTGAGATGTGTGGTAAAACTCATCATGGAGAATGTTTATGAAAGTCTAAAAAGTGATTATGGTGTGGTATGTCTTGTCATATTTCTTGTAACTGTAAAGAAGATGATCAAACAGGCAATAAAAAGCCAATGATAAGTTTTATTAAGTGTAATGAAATGGGTCATTATGCAAATGAGTGTCTAGAGAAGAAATCAATAGAGGAAAAGCAGCCAGACTTCAAGTAGAAAGTGGTGGTAAAATCCTTTGTAACTACTTCAGTAGATGTTGGGCCATCAAATGAAGTATTAATAGGAACAAATTTTGTTTTTTCAGATTATGCCAATGTGTTGTTTGATTCAGCGTCTACACACTCTTTCATTTACGAGAAGTTTTCTAATAATTTGGGAATTCCATCTCTAGATATGAATATAGAACTTATAGTAAAAAAACCTAGAAAAAATGTTTAGACAAAAAGAAAACATAAAAACCTTCCTATCCTTGTGTGAGGGAAGAATCTGCCTGCAAACCTTATTGTTTTTCCTCTAGTAGAGTTTGATGTTATTTTGGGCATGGATTGGCTATCTATTTATCATGCTAAGATTGAATACAAAGATAAAGGGGTTTCATTTTAGAAATATTTATAGTTTGTGTAAAATAATGTACCCTTGATTTTGATAACATATCAGGAAGCTAAGAAACTAGTAAAAGATGGAATTGAATGTTACCTTTCACATATTGTTGAAAAAAAAGACAGTGTTGAGATTAATGATGTTCCAGTGGTAAATGAGTACCTTGATGTTTTTCATGATGAGTTTCCTGGTATTATACCTGATCGGGAAGTTGAATATACTGTTTACCTAGTTCCTGCTGCTAATCCAATTTCAAAACCCCCTTATCGAATGGCTCAAATTGAACTTTTAGAGTTAAAGAAGGAATTGAAGGAGTTATTAGATAAAGGTTTCATTTGAACTAGAACATCACCATGGGGTGCTCCTATCTTGTTTTTTAAAAAGAAAGATGGTTCAATGAGACTTTTCATTGATTATAGAGCATTGAATAACATCAATGTTAAGAATAAGCATCCATTTCCTCATATCGATGATTTGTTTGATCAGCTCTAGGGAGATTAGTATTTTTTGAAGATTGACTTGAGATCGGGGTACCATCAGTTGAAAGTAAAGGAAGTATAAATTCTGAAGACTACGTCTCGTACTAGATATGACCATTATGAATTTGTAGTTATTCCTTTTGGGAAAACCAATGTACCTGCTGTATTCATGGATCTTATGAATAGAATTTTCTGTGAGTTCTTAGATAAGTTTGTGCTTGTGTTCATTGATGATATTTTGGTTTATTCCAAAAGTAAAGAGGAACATGAAAGTCAATTAAGGGTTGTCTTGCAAACCTTAAAAGAAAAGAAGCTTTATGGGAAATTCAGCAAGTGTGAGTTTTGGTTACAACAAATTTATTTCCTTGGTCACATTGTTTCAAAAAATGGAAAAACTATTGATCCTACTAAAAGAAAAGTTGTTGAAGAATGTCCAAGACGCACAAATATAACTGAGATCCATAGTTTTCTTAATTTGGTAGGTTATTACTGGATGTTTGTTAAACATTTTGCACGGTTATCTAGTCCAATGACTAATTTAACTCAAAAAGGTGTTAAGTTAATTTGGACAAAAGAATGTGATGATTGTTTTCAGAAATTGAAAAGAAGATTGGTGAATGATCTAGTTTTGGTACTGCCATATAGAAATGGTGAGTTTTTTATCTAGAGTGATGCTTCGTTAAAGGACTTGGATGTTTAATTATGCAGAATGATCAGGTGATTGCTTATGCTTCTCATCAATTGAAACCTCATGAGTTAAATTACCCTACACATGATTTGGAATTAGCTGATGTTGTTTTTGCTTTAAAAATTTGGAGGCATAATTTGTATGGAGTAAAATGTGAAATATATACTGACCACAAAAGTTTAAAGTATATATTCACTCAAAAATAATTGAACATGAGACAGAGGAGATGATTGGAATTAATCAAATATTATGGCTGCACAATCCATTTCCGTCCAGGAAAATCAAATAAAGTGGCTAATGCTTTGAGTCAAAAAAGTAACGCTTCATTAACCATGCTACATTTGGAACAAGATCCTTTGGTTTTTTATTTGATGAACTTTGGCATAGAAGTTGTTGGTGCAGGAAATTCTTCTATTTTGTTTGAGGTGTCAGTGAAATCATCTCTATCAGACAGAATAAGGCAAGTGCAGAAAGAAGACAGTGAGTTACAGAAAAAGGTAGAGTTTGTTGAGAAGGGTAAGTTGAATGATTTTAATGTTGATCATGATTGTGTTTTGAGGTTTTGGAAGAGATTATGTGTGCCTTGTGACTCATAATTGAAGAATGAGTTGTTATGTGAAGCTCATAGCTCTCAGTTTTCAGTTATCCTAGTAGCATTAAGATGTACAGAGATCTTCGGAAGTATTACTAGTGGGATGGAATGAAAAGAGATATTTTTGATTTTATTATGAAGTGTTCAACTTGTGAAAAGGTTAAACCAGAGTGACAGTTACAAAAAGGGATGCTTCAGCCGTTACCAGTTCCAGAGTGGAAGTGAAAAAATATATCCATGGACTTTGTTGTGGGATTATCGAATACATCTCGAGGTAATAATGCAATATGGGTTATAGTTGATCGATTGACCAAATTTTCTCATTTCCTTCCTATTCGAGATACATTGTCTCTAGATCAATTGCTCGGTTGTATGTTAAAGAGATAGTCAGGTTTTATGGAGTCCCCCTCTCTATTGTATCTGATCGTGATCCCAAGTTTACTTCTAAATTTTGGAAAGGCCTTCAGAAGTCGTTGGGTACTGAATTAAATTTTAGTACAACTTTTCATCCTCAATCAGATGGGCGGTCCGAACGACCAATTCAGACCTTGGAGGATATGCTATGTGCTTGTTTACTAGATCACTAGGGAATTTGGGACAAACATCATTTTTTGGTTGATTGTTTTTATAATAACAGTTTTCATTCCAGTATACAGATGGATCCATTTGAGGCATTATATGGAAAAGCGTTGTCGAACTCTATCTTTTTGGGATGAAGTAGGTGAAAGGAAGGTGATGGGACCAGAATTGGTAGAAGGGATGGCAGAGAAAGTTCAGTTGATTTAGAAGCACATGATAACAGCTCAGAGCAGACGAAAAAGTTATGCAAATAACCAGAGGAAGGATCTCTCTTTTGAGGTAGGTGATCATGTCTTTCTCAAAGTTTCTGCATGGAAAAGTGTGATGCATTTTGGTAAGAAAGGAAAGTTGAGTCTGAGGTTCATTGGACCTTATGAAATCCTGGAGAAAGTTGGATCGGTTTCTTACAGAGTGGCTTTACCTCCAATATTATCCAAGGTACACAATGTTTTTCATGTTTTGATATTGAGAAAGTATATACCAGATCCATCTCATGTATTGAGTCCAGAGGTAGTTCAGTTGGAAGAGAATCTCTCTTATAAAGAACAACCAGTCCAGATTCTTGACTGTAGAGAGCATGTTTTGTGGAATAATGTAATTCACTAGGTAAAGGTTTTGTGGAAAAACCATACGGTTAAAGTGGAAATGTGGGAATCTCAAAATGCTATGAGGGATAAATACCCCCACTTATTTTGATAAGTGAATAAAAATTGCGAGGATGCAATTTCCAAAAGGAGGGAAGGATGTAACATCTGAGGTAAATGAAGAATAAGAGATGTTCATATTTATTAATATTTGTGAATTAAATATTAATTTTACTTTAAAGGGGTTTCTATGTTTGATAGTGTTCCCGATATGTAACAACGAGTTTCTTTGAAAATCTTACGTTTCATACTAATAATATAATATTATTTTTTTAAATGGTAGTTAACTCCTAGACTTTGTATTGGAGGGAATGAAAAAAACTAACTAAAATATGATTATACATGGTTGTTAAATGTATTTACTTTTATCCAATAAAAGTTAGAGGCTTAAAATGTGAATGAATCTAATTTTAAGCATAATCTACATTAAAAGGTCGATTTACCACCTTTTAATGGAGTACCCACATTAAATATAGTTTTGGTCACTTTAATACATTCTATTTGACCAAATACAATCCTTCTTTGGGATGGGGACATCAAAATTTACTTTGTGTAAATTTTTGGAATTTTTCTGATAATGTTCATTTTTTAATGAATAGTGAAAAACATTGTATTTTAATTCAAAACTGTGATTTAATCTAATTTATTTATATGGTTAGATTATCTTTTTAATTGGTTTTAAAGTTTAATTAGAATATAGTTTTACAATTTAATCTAATATTGGTCATTGGAATTAATTTCACTTTGAAATTGGACATAAACATGTGTCAATCTTTTGATAGTTATTGTTTCTTAAAAACACGCTATTTGTTTTAACAACGGGAATTAATTTTAAATTAATTAATGCAACTTCTATGTTTAGAATTTGGTAAAATAGACATAATTTTTGAATTTTTAATATCAAATACATCTTAGGCTGAATTGTTTGTATTTTTCTGAAAAACATCAATTTTTGATGAATAGTGAAACCACTTAGTAGTAGTTAAAAAAACTGACTTTTTCATTTAAATGAAAATTTTCCACTTCTGGGAATTGAATTTCGAAAATATGACATACATGGTTGTTATTATTAAGTAAAATGTGGTTCAATGAGATGAAAATAATTTTTGGTGAATAATAATTTTTGACTTTTATTTACTACAGTTAAAGGTAATTAGGGTAAATCAAGGTAAAAAGAATATTATAATAATTCAAAATTACCATAACACTTGTCCTAACCTTATTGGATGAGTAACTACCGACCATGGTCATATTTGGGTCGATTTTGGGACCCCAGGGATCCAATTATGAATGATAATGACATTTTATATTAATTAATTTAATGTAAAGACAAAAAGTGACGTAAACAAATATCTCTTTGTAAATTAATTATTATGTGGTGTTATTTAAGTAATAGTTTTGACTATAAATATTCATTGGAAATATAAAAATATTTCCTACATCATGGTATTTGTTTTATAATTTTTAGACATATAATAAATTAAATCATATACGACACAATAATTATGTAGCGTTTACCTCATTAATAAATCATTTAAATAAATAAGATTATAAATTTGAAAATAAAATCCAAAACCTATCCAATTCTTATTGGCTGATTTTATTTCAACCACAATTCATCTTATATTCTACTCTAATGATTTTTGGACCTTTAGAAACCGAATATCATTATATAATAAAATAATATTTTCACACGCTCCTAGAGGGCCCCTCCTTCCCCTTATAAAAGGAGACCATATCTAACCAATTCCTCACACCTCACAAGACTTTTGGTTCATCTAAACTCTGACCAATTAAGCTACGTACATCCGTTTATTCCTTCTAGATGCCTTAACTAAGGCATAAGGCACTTCAACAAACCATTTTGGTTCAAACCAAAGTGAGTTACCCAAATTAAAGGAGATTAAAGAACGAACGGGTCAAGTCGAACACGGGGTAAGGGAATTAGTCTCAATATCCTTTAATTGGGGTATATTTTGTTTTAATAAAAGAATTTATTTTATACACTATATAAACACCCTTGAATTTTCAAAAGCAATCTTTTCTTTATGAAGCATTTTACTAAATGACAAAAAGGAATGTTTTTTTTATGTAAGCGGTGACAACGACCTTTTCCGCCGCCGTGAGTATTATTTGATATTTTGCTTCCTTAACAAGCCATAATGTTTTTAAAAGGAAAATAAATACCTTATAATATTTTATGTATTTTGGTATTGAAAATGGTTTTGATAATGGATTTGTTATGTCAATATATTTAAGTGATATATTGTGATTTAAATGTGGAAATGTGTTCATTCCTTTATATATATTGTATGTGTTATGATTTTATAATGGTACTTATACATTTAATGGGTGGTTACGTGATAAACCAAATAATGGGTGGTTCCATGATAAAACAGGATGGGTGGTTACGTTATAACCTCCAATGCATTGGGTATGGAAGTCGGTCATATGGCTATTCCGTTTCATGATATGTGTGGAAGTCGATTGTATGGTTTTTCCATTTAAGTATGTTTATGTCCCAAGTTACCTTTATATGTTATGTGATCTTTATATGGGTTTTATGGTAATATTTTGGTTACAAAAGGGTAACTAGTGATCTTTTATTCAGTGAATAGTATTTACTACTTCATAAAGCTGAAAAGTATTACTTATGTTAAAGTATTCATGGTTTACTTGTTGTTTTGAAAAACTAACAGTTTTTCTTCATTATGTATACCTTACTGAGCTTTTTATACTCATCCCAAGTTTTTGAAATGTTTTTCACATGACATAATGTGGAATAGGGTCAAGGATCAGATCAAGGAAAAGTCATGCTGTCTTAAACATGGAACTTGACATGACTCTTTTTTTCAAGAGTTTTTATTTTATGAAAAAAATGGAAACTGAGTAGAAGTTTCTACTTTGTAATATTTTGAGATGCAATAGTTAAGTCCAAATTCTCTAAAACTCTAAACCTGAAAAGATCATCAGTGTGAATTATTTTTTTAAATCAATATTTTGTAATTTTTTATGGCCGAGTCCTTATAATATGCATGCCTTGTGAGTAGTTGAAAGTAAAGGGTCTCCAACACTAATAGGAATAATGGGATTATCAGAAGGTTTAGGTAAAGGTATCTAGGCCACACAAGTGATTACTAATTAAAACAGGTCACACATAAGGTGTGGCAGTACGATATTATAAGATACGTGCACTAGAAACTGAAAGTAGAGAATAATGAGATTCATTAGACCACATATCTCAAAAATTATTGACATGAGGAAATTAATAAAAACAATGTTTAACTAGGATTATACTACCTCTATTTTAATTTTTATGACTGATAACCTAAGATCCAATGGAATCTACCTTTAGATCACAAAGAATACCTAAAATAACCTAAGGGAGGGTTGGAGATAGGGAGAAAAGTGATAGAGTCCTAAAATAATCCTCAGAAATAGGAATTAAATTAATCTTCCAGACACAACCCCATTCAGAATGTGAATTAAGGATTCATTACATGAATCTATAAGGATCAATATATATATATAAAATTTACCTTATTATAAAATCTAAAAGAAAACACCACAAATAATGAATGGAATCTCACATCATGAATTGATTCTACCTAGAAAACCATTCATGCTCTGAATGAAATTCATGGTATATAAATAGAACCATTCATGTTGTGAATAACCATTCATGTTATGGATAACTATTCATGGTGTGAATTAGTTTATTTATCTAGATTTAATCTTCCCTTGTCATTTTCAATCTAATCACCACCCGAAAAATAATCCAAACTCAACCATTATAAAAGAAATAGAAATATATAAGCACATACCTCAACCTATTGGTAATACATTCTTTAAACATACCAAGAACCTTCAAGATGCCTTTAGACTAGAAAAAATCCCAATAAATAACTTTAAATATGTTTAATAGAAATTAAAGAGATAAGTACTTAAATAAGGGAGTGAGGTTTTAAAACCTCACCACCACATAACAACTCTCCCCTAAGCTGTGATCCCATGCATCACTAAGAGATATCAGTGAATTACTCAGGAAAATGCACCTGCATTTTAGAATTGATCTCCCAAGTCTCCTCCTAAACATTCCCATGCTTCCACTACACTCACATAAGGGGTAAGATAATTCCTCAGAGAATATTCTCACTATGGTCTAAGATATAGATCAGATGGTCTTGAAAGGACACATCGAAATAAAGATCAAAATTTCCAATATTAATTAAATGAGAATAATGAGGTTTATATCTCCAGAGATATGAAACATGAAACATGTCAAGCATGGAATTATATCACTATGTATGATCCATTTAGTATACCACTAGACTAATTCTATACATTATTTTAAATGACCCAAAAAATCTAGGTTTTAACTTACCTAGATTATGAAAATGGTCTTTCCCCATCCTAGGGGATACCCAAAGGAAGTCTTGGTGACCGAATTTGAATTCCAAAGGTCATATTTTATGGTGAAGATAATATTTATAGATTATTTATGCAATTTAAAACTAATTTATGATGAAATTAACCTTATCAAATGTGTCATACTTCAAACTATGCCCAATGAGTGCTGACTCACCCCCAATGAAAAAAGGTGAATGGAATGGATTTACATACAAACCTCAAAAGGTGACATTTGGACCTCTACATGAAATATATTATTATAGTATTACCCAATAAGGTCCATATGTTGCACCTAAGAACCACCAAAGTCTATAATATAGGCTTGTAACATTACATATAGAATATGAATCGTTCATTTATGTTGGCCTTCAGTATATGGATGATAGAATGTTCTCAGAAGAACCTATGATCACAGTAACATCAAAATTCCTTTCTATAAATGTGATGTGAAATAGGGATCTTGATCTAAAACAATGCTTCATGGAACACCATGAAACTAAACTATCTCCCACATATAGAGGACTCTTAAGTCATCAATGGTGAAGGTATCCCTAATAGACAAGAAGTGGGATACCTTTATCAGTTAATACATGAACACCAAAACTGAATCATTCTTTTGGGGTTTCTATGGTAAAACTTTCATGAAGTCCATAATGAAATCATCCCACTTCCCTTACAAAATGTGTAAAGTCTCCAGTAAGCTAGTAGGGAACTATTTCTTGGATTTTCACCTGACGATAAGTGAACCATTAATCCATGAATCCAACTATCTCTATCTTCATTCCTGAAAAAAATATATGGAGGCAATGATACATATTTTTCAATCCAGCAGGTATCACACATTTAAAATCATTGAATTCACTCTTAAGTTCCTCACAAATTCTCACAAGAACCCAGATATAACCATAGACATAAAGAATCTCATCTTCATCAAAGAACCAGAACTATGTTATCTCCCCACCATATATGATTTCTCTCAAGAATAAGCCTTGAAAAATAGATAACTACCTCCTCTTGGTCTGATTCATATGAAAGGTAATAAAAAAAATTCAATGTCAGAGTTACAACCCCTTGAGACTCCTAATCATCTGGATGCATCTCCCCAAAATCACCATCAACCACCACTCCTCACAAGATTCCTTCAATTCCTGAGTCTATGTTTTAGTACTTAAGGACTCAAAAATGATGTTTCCCTTACCAGAAGTATATTCCAACATAAAATAACAAAATAAAGATACTTGAACCACCTCTTTTTCTAAATTCTTAGGTCCCACTATGAAATTATTTACTTTAATATCTTGTGATATTTGTAGAACAAAAATCACTCATCCATTAGTTAATGTCACAAATATCTCAGGTTGGGTACTATCATAAAAAACTATAGGTCATGAGTAGGATAATTCCTCTTAGTTAGTCTCAAATTCTTGGTTCTATAAGTAACAACACGAATCTTTTGCATAAAAAATTCTCTAAGACCAACTCATGAGGTATCAAAATAAAAAACATACTTCTTACCATGATTCGGTAAGGTTGGATCAATACTGAGGTTAACTTGATCTTCAGTTCTGAGAAATCATCCTAATAATAATATAACCTAGTAAATGACACCCCTTTGTTGGTTAGACAATACATTGTTACTTCTACATGGGACAATTTTGGGATGAAACATTGGTAATAAACTCACAAACCCATAAAGATTTGATTCTCAAAGTAATTCATTGGTCATTAACAAGACACTGCAACTATCTCCTTACTTTGGTATATTAACAATAAAGCCTCTGAGATAGCATATCCTAATAGGTGTATTTGGTCAATCTTGAAATGAAATTTAGTAATCTTGAAATATAACTGATACTCTCTCTGTGCACTCAGGATGATTTTAAGATGTTGTTCATGATCATCTTAAAACTAGGAGTGCACCAAGATATCATTGATAAAAATCACCAAAAACTAATCTTTATACAGATGGAAGATCCAATTAATCACGTCCATGAATACCTTTGATATTTTCTCCAGTCCAAACAACATTACCATGAACTCATACAAGCTATACCTGCTCTAAAAAGTAGTATGGGGGTATATCAATATGTATCAGCCTTAACTGATGGTACCCTAACCTCAATTCAATTTGGAGAGTATCCAGTAACCTCTCATCTAATCAAATAGATTGTTAATATTTGGAAGGGGATTCATGTTCTTAAGTGTCATTTGGTTCATCCTATGGTAATACACAAAAAAATGCAAGGTTCTATTTTCCTTCCTGATGAACAACATGAGAGAAACCCATGCATGGTGATGTAATAGGATTTATGAACCCATTAGATTCCATATCCTCCAACTATACTTTCAAATATGAAATATCCTCTAATCCCCTACTATAGGGAAGGATAAAAATAGGATCATCTTCAAGAACCAACTCGATAGTGAACTCAATATCCCAATTAGGTGTTAATCTTAAGAACTCTTCAAGAAAGTCATCCTAAAAGTGGTCCACCACCAGATGAAATATATTTTTAATAGAATCAAAATCATATAGAATAATAATTTATACCTGGGATGTTATCCAATCTGATTTTCACTGAATTGGTCTCACATGACCATTCTGAAGATCCCATTCACCTTCAAGATATCAATTTTAGAGATAGAAAAGTCACTCTCCTATGATAAAATTTGATGTGATCATGGTACAAAAATATCTAATATATTCCAAAAATCAAATTATACCGAACCAGTTTGACCACAAAAAACTCGCAGAGAATATAATAGCCACCAATTTCAATATAACACTCATTATTATGTCTGATATCATTTGAGAACACAATGAATGACCTATCAATGGTCATAAAATCATTCATGATTTCCAAAAACAAACCGATGTTGTTGATGAATTATGTGGATGTATAATAATATGATTCTACTGTATCCAATAAAATATAAGTAAGGATAAATTACACAATAATTGTGCCTCTCATAGTGGGAAGATCCATATCCAGACTGGTAAGAGTAGTCTAGAATGCATGCAACTGACTCTCCTCTCTGCCTTGGTCTCTATCCTCATCCCATGTAATTATAATTCCTATGATACTACCAATATTTCATTAGTGTACCATACCCCTACCAGAAATATGAAACTAGTGGAATTACAGCTACCTATCTATTATGGGGTAGTTTAGTCCCTTACAGACTCTAGCTCTAACAATGATCCTTATCTACAAATAGATTACTGAGTTCCTCTACAAAATTTCAATAGTTTCTAATCTTATGACAATATAAATACACTATTGGAGGAAAAGGACACTACCAATTCTTGTGGATAGCCTTTCTATAGTAGTATCACTACACTTGGGTATGATCCGAAGATTAAAATTCTCTCCCTTGACTACTTTTCTTGCAATTTCATTGGTAGAAATTCTCAAAGAAGAACTTCCTGTTTCATGAAGGGGAACTCCCTGAATTTCATAATGAAATTTCCTACAAACTACTCAGGGCATCCTTCAGGTTTAATTTGGTAATGAGAGCTTAATTAACCATGTTATAAAAGTTTTTAAAGTGTAAAATGTTCACCTATGACTTGATTTCATAGAAAATAACATCCTATAAGAGCTTCACATTGGCTCTCTTATTTACTAATAATGATGAAGAAATTATCTTTATATAGTTAAAACAAAAACATAGTCCATCACCAAAATTATCCCCTATTCTAGGTGTGTAATCTTTTGTTCCATTTCACCCCTTAACATCATTGGGTATAACTAACTGAAGAATATCTCTTTGAAGTATTTCCATGTGATCCCCTCTTGCTATCTAGACAACACTATGATTTATAAATAGTGTTTTGATGGTCCCCATAGTATATAAGAAATAATATTCACCCCCTCCCTATAGGTGTCTCTCGGTGACAAAAAATCATCTCAACGGACTTGATTCAGAACTTTTTTACCTAAGGGAATCCCTCACTAGTTAATATTGGTGGGTATTGCAGCTATAAATCCCTCATATCTATAGATCACATGACCCACAAGAAACTACCAAAAATATGATCATCCATAGGATTCCTTGAAACCATAAGAGGTTTCAGTTATACTGTGTGTGTTGTGTGATCATTACCACTCTCACGAAGATCAACCATAGGATTATGTGAAGGAATTTCTCTATAAGATCCAACATAGTCCTTAGATCATGATATTTAAAACATAATCAACTCACAAGGGAAAAGAAGGTGAAAAAGATAACCATATGATACAAGGAAACTAAAAACTTTTCTTAACAAGTGAATTAAAATGTTATAATAGATTAATTTTTTTTCCTTTTATCATATGTGTCATGGAGTTCAATACACAATTTAGAGAGATAGATATTTAATTTATAGTAAATATATCCCCAGAATTAGCAATGTATGTTATCATATTTTATTATATCCCTACTAATATTTATGAATACACACCTCATTACTTATCATACCATGAGTAAAATATCATAAATCACTAATATCACAGAACAAGTGTATCACCAAAGGTGAAATAACACCACAAATGTAATAAAAGAAACTTAATAAAAACAATCATATCCCTAGAAACTTGGTCTATACACCACATATAGGATTGATAATCGTATAAAAGAGGCTATTTTCAATTCTAGACACATCATAATCTTCTATATACATTTCCCCAAATAGTAATTCAAATGAAATGACCTGATTATCTGATACCACTTTATAGCATCCCCAACCCGGTTCTCCATCATGTGACTGGAATGGATCACTATGAGACCTTATGCATGTATGATTTTAT
The DNA here is from genome assembly GCA_963277665.1 of Viscum album. Taxonomy (NCBI): domain Eukaryota; kingdom Viridiplantae; phylum Streptophyta; class Magnoliopsida; order Santalales; family Viscaceae; genus Viscum; species Viscum album. The sequence goes on from OY728135.1 coordinate 1,763,476,514, forward strand.
TCTAAAGTATGTAAACTAGTAGAGATGTTTTAATAAGTATAATGGATAGAATATACCGTTCTGGTATATAATGAAAAACAAAAAATAAATAAGATAAACAAATCAATAAAACCAAATAAAATAGATAAGTCTACTCTTTATAAAAAACTAAATATAATGAAAAAATTCATTCTATGTTGTATGTTATACTAAATATACTATTTAGAGTCATAAATGAAACCAATTTAAAGAAGAACTCAATATGATGACTCCCAAAACTGGTCCTCAACCCCATGATCTATCCCATATCTAAAATATGATCCTAACACGCAAAGTAATCCAATCAAGAATATTATCCTTTAACCTTGAAAAAACTTGAATCTATGACATATTACTAGGTAAAAAATTGTGGACCAAATAGGGTTTTATTGAAACTCAGTAGGACACCACCAATGATGTCTAAAAAAATGATAGAATAAGTAGTAGTGCATACAATTGTATCATATTCAAGTCATTAATTATAAATTAAATTCAGAACATATATGGAAACTTATCATCCCTCAAGCTCCAGGATGACACCCAGGGTCATTCATACCTCCCAAGGAATTATTCTATATGTCTATATCATTACCCAAAATTTAATACAATCATAGTAAGCAAAATATCTATATATGATAGCTTAACACACAATAGACCCATTTAAAATTCCCATAGAACAGGTAAAATTATATATTAAATTTTAAAGGAACCCAATTATAATTCCCATTCCTCAAAATAATTACATATTTAGTTAAAAATAAATCCAAGGTGAATTCCAATGTTAGGTCCAATTTTATATTCTATGTTTTATGTGCAAGAAAGAGTTAATTCATACTAATATGCCAAAACATTTTGAATGTGATAACTATATTCCATATTTTTTAATTCATGAATAATACCAATTAGAATTACAATTATAGTCATGTGAAAATATTATTTCATGAAATGTAACAATTTCAATCCATGTTAACATCTTACACATCAATTATGCCCAATTTATAGTTTACAAGTCAAAAAAATTTCGATTTCCAATTCATATGTCAATCGAAGTATAGTTCCAATTTGAAAACCCTAGGGTGACAAGGTTCATATGGTTTGGTCTAAAGATCAACAAAAAATTACACATTTTAGTTTCAAGAAAACTATGTTAATAAAATTAGGACTTCCAAACTAGGTTCAAGTATAGACGCACCATGTTGGTGGCCAAATGTCCAAGGTCTCAAACACTAACAAACCCAACCAGATCTAAACAAGGTATATGTAAATGGATTCAAGGAATAAAAGTGATTACCAATTGAAGGAGGTCATGTGCATGGCATGATTACATGATCACACATGTTACATACAATAGATTCCAAATGCATAACATAGGAAGATGATTTAGACCACCTCTCTAAAAATTCTCAATATAAAGAAATTAGTCAACAACCAAGGAATAAATACACACCACCTTTCTATAGATAAATTTTTAGTTCCTATAACCCAATATCCATTGGAATATGCATTTAGATCAAAGATAACTCTTAAAATCTCCTAAGAGAGGGGTGTAGTTTGAGGAGAAAGTGAAAGAGGCATGAAATAATCATTGGGAAATGGAATTAAATAAATATTCTAGACCCAACCCCATCCACAACGTGAATCTTTGAGTTTCCATATATAATAAAAATCAAGTATCCTACACTTAAAATCATGAAAACTTGATCACATCCTGTATAGAATCTCAGGTCATGGACTGCTTCTTCCCAAAAAACCGTTCATGCTCAAAATAAAATTCACCACATCTACCATTAACCTTTAAAATCATGAATATCCATCCACAGAGAGAATTAGTTCCTATATCTTGATTTTATATTCAATTAAATTTTCACATTAAAATATTAGATGAAAAATAATCCAAACTCAACCAACTTAAAATAAACAACAAGATACAAGAACACACCTCAAACCAAAGGTACTATATTTTATGATACCCTATGACCCCCCGAGCATGTATAAGAAATATTTTATAGCTGAAAAAATTATTAGTAACATAATTTGAATAGGTTTAACATAAATTAATGAGATAATTACCTCCAGATAGAAGATGAGTTTTATATAACTTCTATTAACTTTTATGAGATCCACCCAAACAACATTTCAAAGACGACATGTTTTATGAAGCAAACTAATAACGTAAGAAACAAAAATATTCTTTTAAATCTAAAAGTGTTTATTATTTTTCTAAATATATAAAATTAATTCATTTTGATTTATTCATATTTTCACAAAATTTAATATCTATGAGGTATATCCAATTTTTTTATTGTTGATAGCTTTACATGATCCATTTGGGCTTACTTATTATCTCATAAAAGTGAATCTTGTAAATCCTTCATCAAGTTTCCTAAAAATGTTTAAAATGAAAAATATTTTAAAACTATTTCAATTTGATGTGATCATTAAAGATGATTTGACAAAATGTAGTTTTACTATTTAAGCTCTTCGCAAGGATATATTCATTCTTTTTTCTTCTACTTAATCCCCTCAACAAAACAGGGTATTACAATGGTGGAATGAAATAATCCAAAAATATTCTTAAACCCTTTTAAATGAATTTATTTTATCTCCATATTTATGGGTTGAGGTCATTAATACAACTTTTTTTTACTAACCGGGTTCTCCTACAATCGTTTCTCAGAAACTCCACTTATTAATTTTGAAAAATAAAAATCATAAACTTGATTTTTTTTAAAGTTTTTAGTTATTAATGTTTTATTATAAATACCAATTAAAATCTTGTAAAATCTAATTCAAAATTTAATGAAGATATTTATCTTGGCTGGTCAATCCTAAGAAATGCACAAAATATGATTAAGAAATCGGCTAAAACATTATAAGAATCAATTCCTGTTTTTTAATGAAAATTTAAAAGATATATTTTTTAAAGAGTTTTTGAAAATGATGTTTTAACATAAAATGAAATTATTCAATATAAATAAGTTGAATTTTAATAAGATAATCCCTCAAATTATTTACCCAAAGCACTTAAAAAATAAAAAGACCACCAACTTGAAAATTTCATTTAAGATTTGAAAGAAGGAACCCATACTAGATGGATGATTCTAAATGCAGTTGAATATATTTCCTTTATATATCACTTAGAACCCAAAAATATCAATGATTCCCTTAATGATAAAAATAATTTTCTTTCTATTTAATAGGAACTTAATAAATTCACTCAGAACAATGTACAGACACTTATAGAAATACCTAATGGTTAACCATTATAGGAAATAAATGTGTTTTTAAGAATATGTTAGGCGAGTCTGGTAATATAACCAAAAATAAATCCGTTATTATAGGTTAATTTTATAACCATGAATAAGGAATTGAATGTGGTGAAAACTTTCCACCCATTTCTTAGTTAAAATACATTATAATGTTGTAAGAATTAACCACTCATATAAATTTAAAAATCTTTCAAATTGATGTTAAAATATCCCTTATAAATGGTTTTATTAACAAAAATATTTTTCTAAAACAACCCTTTGGTTTTGCAAATCATGTTTTTTGATTTTTTTTAAATTAATTAAACATTATTATGGTTTGAAACAATCCCCTTGGGCATAATATGAGAATTTATCAACATTAATTTTGTAAAATGGTTTTAAAATGGGAAAATACGATTCAAATATTTTTGTAAAACACATCTCAAAATATTTACTACTTATTTAAATATAAATATTTGATGTGATTTTTGTATTAACCAATGAATATGTTTTATTAGAATTTTATGATGTAATAAAAAAGAAATTTTAAATGATATTTATGGGTGAAATCAAATTATTTTTCAAATTTCAATTTTTTCAAAATAAGGATGGTGTTTTTCTAAAAGAAGGAAAGTGAACTAATAAAATCTTAAAATGATTCAACTTGGATCATGATAAGGAAATTATAATTCATATAAGTACAAATTATAATCTAATTTTGGGTGAAGCTGGTAAGTAATTCGATAAAACGATTTATAAAATTATGATCGGTAGTCTACTTTATCTTACTATATCCTAGAATAACATAATGTTAAGTGTTTTTTGTTGTTACCATTTTCAATAAAATACCAATAAATATTATATTAAATATGTTAAAAGGATTTTTTTATTTAAATGTAACTAATAATATTATTTTGTTTTATCTTAAAGGAACATATTTTGAGATAATTTGTTTCTTCCAATGTTGAATTTGGTTGATGTCAACTAGATAAGAAAAATACAAGTGGGAAATTCCACCTACTTGGAAAATCCCTTATATCAAGAAGTAGTAAGAATCAAAACCTTGTTTCTATTTCTATAACCAATTAATAATAAATATCTATTGGGGGGGGGGTTTAACCCAATTAATATAGATAAACACACTCTATTGGACTTCATGATTACATATAACAATACCCCTATTAGATGTGAAAATACTATTACCATTAATATTTATAAAAATTAAATCCAACACTCTCTCACTAAACACAGTGACCTTAGGAACCATTTCTTATATGATCACACCCAAAATGTTGATATATTTTTTAATTTTTTTTGGATATAATATTAAATTTTTGATATTTTCACTTAACCTATAACAGTTGATCTTTTAGATTTCATTAAAGGTGAGTTCAGAGTAGTGCACTTGGGAAAATTTTCATTTTACCTTGGCTAACATGAATTATTTTTTAAAAATATATTTATATTTATCATTATTTATATTCAAAAATATTGAAAATATTGATCTATTTTTTCTATTATATCTTTTTTATCTTATTTTTCAAGGCTATGATCCCTATATCTCACATATAGTTTCATTTGAGGTGGATAATTATCTCATAAATTATAAAATATTCCTTTAATATAGATTTTTTTTCAAATTAATTTTACTATCAAATTTTTTTATATTACCTTTAAACTTTAAAATAATATTTTCCAAAATAAATAATTTTTCTTATTATTTTAATATTTTTAAAATTTTAATTTATTTTTTTCAAAATTTTAAAAAACTAAGTTTTTTTATTTAAACCTATTTTAAGATTGTTTTCAAAAATCATATATGTAATTATATATGTGCACTACTTATTTTTCAAAAAATGTTTGTTTTTATCTCTATTAAAGGAAGATCAATGTTGTGTACAAATTTTAAATTTGTAACTATCTATCTAATAATGTTTTTTATTTTTATTGAACAAAAGAAAAATTGGAGGGTTCCAATGAGGTACTTATTCACATTCAAAGTAACTCCTTCAAGATATGTTTACGAAGAAATCATCCAATAGAGGAAAAACCAATTTTTAAGGAAGGAATGTATTGGGAAAGGTATTTATCAATTTTAATGTCCATTTGTTTATTATTTTATTCTTACCCCCTTTTCTTAATATTTTTTATTCTTTTACACTTTATTTACATTTTGTTTCACCTTATTCTTTCTATTTTCTATATATTTGTTAAAAATATTATTTTAATATTACCCATATCTAATGTTCTTATTAATGGGGAGTTTAGAATCTAAGAGATATTCTCCATACCTTATTTATTTATTTTTTCCAAATCACTTTACTAATTGGACTCCTTTTGAATATCTATTTTATGTTTTCAAAAATATATTTTAAAATCCATATTAAATTTTTCATCAAATATTTCTTTTTAAAAGTTAGATTTCTTACCCTTTATTTCTTTTTGATAACCTTAAAGGGAGATGTTTTTTAAATGGATATTTTTTGTAGACAATATTTAAAGTTTAAATGGGTAGTAAATTATTAGAGAAATTTATTAAAAAATTTGTTATTGATTTATTATTTCATAAAGGGAGAGTTATTTAAATTTGAGAAAGATGTTTCACATTTGTTTGAAACATGGCTTGTTTTTTACTTATTGATCATTTTTTATATCTTGTTTGAATATCTTGTATACAATGATATCTGGAATATATTACTATATCTTTCACACTTAATATAAATTTTTTATATTTATTTATGTTAATTTTTTTATCCTAAAAAGGGGGATATTGTTGTATCCAATTCTCTCCTACTGTTTTCATGGTCACAAACACCCTCTTATGTATTTAATGTTTGTTATTTGATTGAATGTCAGTTTATTTTTTTCTCTTTATGTGATATTAGTGATGGAATTTATTAAGTTATTAAAGTCTATTAAAAGTATTATTGATAATATTTTTAAAGGTTTTTACCAATATTAATTCATTCTTTATGATCTTTGAATGAAGTTGGAATACTAACAGATGAACATGTATGTATGTCTAAATAGAACTTGTTAAAGATGAAGATTGATAGAAAGTATTGGCTAGATGATGTAGATCTATAGTCTAATCATAGGTGTTGAAGAATGATTTATTATGTAGTAGTAGATCACTAAACAACTAGTGGAGGAGCGCCAACCAGCTGATGATAATTTAGGTGTTATTTCATTCTAAAAAAGGACACTATCCAACTTCTGGATAGTAATAACTTTCCAATTGGGAATTTATAGAACCAAAATATTAAAAATGTCCCACTGAATAGATGGTTTGTTGAAATGGCTATATAGTGGTGTTGGGTTAAGTTATTTAGGGGTATATTTATTATTTTTCAAAAAATTTTATTTCATACTTTTTCATCTTCAATGACCCTAATTAGATTTCACAATACTATTTAGATTATTAAATCTAATAAATAGGTGTATTTTGGGGCTTGTAAGATCTACCAATCAACAATAATTCCTCTATGATTATTTATCAATGATTTTTCTCTCCTAATGAAAAATATCTAGAAAATCATTTAAAAGTTATCTCAAGAGCGAATATAAATTCTCTATCAATATCAAAGGCTCTTCTTTCCTACCTCATCTCTTAATATCTCATCTAAAATTGTAACATTTTTATAAGAGATTGGGGAGTGTAATTTTAATGGATTTGTACCAATATGTTCTTCTTCTTCTCATATCCTTCAATAATGGGTGCTCATTACCAAAAAATTGAGGGATGGGTTCCTTGGAAACAGATGAAGCACAAATGGGTGCTCAAAAACCATAATTGTGAGGGATTGTTTTCTTGGTCACCACCATGATCAAGTGATTAATAATATAAACTTATCTACCAAGGGGGAGGATACACAGGTGATCAAAATAAGATATTGGTGAACTCCTTTATCAAACTGTGTTTTCTATTTCTTTTAATTTATACCCAAAATCATTTAATATCGATACATATAAATTCATAAATTAGATAAAATTAATTTTTTTGTTTATACATGCTCAATAAATATTGAAATTATATTTATAATAGTAATTAAATTTATTAATCTATAACTTTATTACTTTATCATATCAATGTCCTTTATATTTTAATTTAACATTTTCCTTTTTCTTTAATTTTTAAAATTTCTATTGAACCCTATATTACTATTTACTCTAACCAACATTCCATAGTATGTCTAGATTTTACTCAAATCACTATAGGTATGGACCTGTTTCTCCTATTTTCCATAATCAAGATGAATATTTCTTGTTCAACCACAATGATAACACTTTACTAAGGATCTCCCTCATAGAGGACGTGATGAAGCCCAACCCGAACATGCCCTCCAATCTTTACCATAGAAATAATTCTCAAACCTCTACTTATTACTTGACATTAACCTAATATTGGCTCCAATAAAATAATAATTCTACCAAGATATCTATCCTTCCATATGTTTTTACTCTATAATAAAATCATGATTCATATTCTCAAAATAGTATATTAATGGGAAGATAATTACCTTTTATTGAATGAAATTCCTAAAGAAATGCTCAAAATTTTCAACTCTAGAAATGTAGTCACCCTCAAGAATATGTATAAAAAATAATATATCGATAATGATGGTGCCATATTTCATCGTCGAAAAGACCCTAGAATAATATTCATAAACTCGCTAGACCTATTAGTCCTCAAAGTTTCAAGGAAGAAATGATCAAAAAAATGAGTCTAGAAATTCTTCTAAGATAGACCTATATATATATTTGTCTGGAAAAGTATATCAGAACAAAAATTCACTAGTCCTTGAATAATATAGGTATAAATATTCACTCACCTCTCTGAGGGTGTCTCTAGATGATCAAAGATGGTAAATATAGACTATATCTAAAACTCAACAGTCTATGGCCCACTCTCACCTACAAGGACTAGTGGATGTTATATCTAAAAATCTCTAGTCATTTATTACATGGTTAGCTAGACTGCTGATTTCCCATTCCCCATAGACTATAAATCTTAAGGAAGAATACCATAGAGTCACTAATCAATAAGAGTATTAAGAGGAACATGTGGATCCAACTCTGACACTAATGGAACATTCTCATCCTTTCTCTATTGGAGATCATTGAGAGGCCACCATAGTGGTATGACAATACAATACCAAGTACACATACTCGATCAATATTCCATCACAACTCTTAATATAATAGTTTAGGGTATGTAATAAAATTCATGAGACACTCTATCCTAAACACATACCTCATAATATAAGGACCCCACATATCTCATCTTGAGTCCAACCCATCCAACCCACTCTCGAGTCAAGTATAATCTTACACAGAATCATATAATAGTATTAGTGAATCACTAGTAACTAGTAATCATGGGTTAGTAAAGTAGAGTGTTTTAAATAACCACATCATTATGTGTTGTAGTTTTGGATGGGAGTATAAAATTTTGTTGGTGGATATATCATATATTTAAATAGATGTTAAATTTGCCTGATTATTTTTAAGACATTAAAGAGGAGAGTTTGAACATTAATGGAAGCACAAAGGCTGGCTTGAAACTTAGGTTTTCAGTAGAGGGGACCAAGAGCATCAAGGGCTATAGAAGCATCCACTTGCTAGCTGGTGGCATGGGTAGTATCTCAGATCACCTACATGACTCACTAGTTAGCCAATGAGCCTAAAATAGATAGTCGGTGGGGTGTACTGGACACTATATAGTTAGGGGACCTTCAGTCCCTTTTCCCAACAAAACCCCATTTCTTTTATCACCCTTGGATCTGTTTTTTTGAGAGAATTTTGGATAGAATCTCCACTCTCCCCTCTCCAGAAGTATCCATTAATTCAGGGTGTATGTTTGTGTGATCTAATAGATAATTTCGGCTAGACACTTCAATATTCTTCAATATTGGCCTTTTCTCCTTCCTACAATGGTAGATATTGATGTCAAATGCCATGAATGATCCTTTCAGTATTTTTAATCCTTTGTGACCATTTTTTTTGTAGAATTTGTCTTCAAATATTCTTCCCATAAATCATCAAAATTCTCAATTGATTGTTATCTTTTCATCAATTAGAGAATCTGAAGTCAATTAATTCAAATATTGATGTAATTATCTAAGATGGATGGAGCTATGGATCGACTTGGCTATAGGATATTTTGTTAAAATGAACAAATACCATTAAAGAGTGTTTTGATTAAAGTATGTCCCTTGATAATTGTTTCTATGGTTTTCATCAATTTTTTTTGAATTGGTCATCAAAACATGGGATTGATTTGGGGATTTTAATCATATTATAATTGAGAGTTTTTAAATAGTGTTTCAAACTCTGTTGGGCAATGTTATAACTATGATACATCATTTGAAAGATTTATTCTAAAGGTTCCAATATAATTTTAATAAATTGAAAATTTTCTTGTTTCTATAAAATTGTTTTTTTTCTAGAAAAAAGTCAATGTTTCTAGATAGGAACTCGTTGGATGGTTGGTTGAAGTTCTAACTAGGTGGTGATATTGATAAAATCTTTTGGGTAGTGTGACTTTTCCATTAATGCGAGTTCTTGTAATATTGTAATTAATTAGAATTTATTTATAATTAATTAATTAGAATGATTGGTCGTGAGAATAACCTTATAGAGAATGTAGTAGGATGAATGGACTTAGATAAATCATACTAAGTTGTTGGGTTTTTATTGGCATGGAGTTGGGTCCATTTGAGGTAAGTGGTCCCGTGTACCCCACACTTTGGTATTATTCAATTTTATAGGTCTGAGATATGAGGTTTTCTACATCAGATGAATGAACCTTAATTTATAATGTATTATTAATAGCATGTAATGATTTATTAATTAATGATCTTTGAGTCTTAGTTAATTAAAGGAACCATGCATAAATTAGTTGGAAAATGTTCTAAGGGCTATTCCAGTTCCTTATGCACTGGTTTGATGACCAGCTGCTGATGGCCATGGGATGAACACTAATGACTTATTTGGATTACATGGAGACTATTTGATATATATTAGTTCTACATGAGACCTATAACTATGAGACAATGAGTTATAATACTATAGATGATAACACCCTAAGAGGGGGGGATTAATCAGGGTATATGAAATTATTTCTTAAATGGGGATCTTCTTCTCTAACATAGAGGAAGAACTTTCTTCCACTCAATATTTCTCCTCAATGGGTAATAAAAAAAGTAAACAACATAAGAGATTTTACTTGGTTCACCCACACTAGGCTACTTCCAAAGATCATGCATGAAATTGTTTCTTTGCAATGAATTAAATAAAATCTCACTTATTTATAGTTACAAATTTGGAGGAGTCTCACTAACCCTTTGGGTTCCCTACCGTGAACTGTTTTAGAACTCACTAATCTCATTTAATGTGGAACTAAATACTATATCTATTGAATCATAATCCTTCACATAAGAATCATATGATCATTCACCCACATTTGGGTATCTATTTATTATAATAATGTTTACTTCAAGAGAGTATGATACTCTAAGAAAAAATCCTTCTAAAACCTTAAAAATATATTGATAAGTTATAAAATATTACCTTTATAAATATCCATAAAAACTCTCTATCACTACCTTTGTTTTTATTTGTTTGTAACTCTTGGTTTTTGAACAATGGATTTTGTTCCTCTTTTTATGTCAATCCAATCATTAGGATTGAATCTTCAAAGTCTAAGATTGGTTCAAGTGTCCCCTATCATTAATGGGTTCATCATGCACCATGAAATATGAATTATCCATTGGGGGTTACAACGCATAACTCCCCCTGACTTGAAATATCACTAGATAGAAAATGGTCTAGCTACAATGTGTCCATATATGTTGTGCCATAGTATCACATATTTTACATATACTATGTTTCTTTGTCCACCTGAAATGTGGAATAACCTCTTCCTCCTCTAATATTTATCTAACATGGTAAAAAAAGATATGGTTTTGAGACTTTCATTTAACTAGATCCCTTTTTCTCAATCACTAACTCTTTCCATAACTTATACATGATTGTATCCTTAATGTTCTTCTCACCCCAAACTGGTGGAAACATGGAGACACATAATGCGGTGTAGCCTCCTATAGAAAAAGAGTTCCCAAATAATCATTTTTACCAAAAATAAACCCTCTACATCATAAGCCCTGGCTATAGTGTGGAATCCTTCGTGTCCAATAGAGACTATGGAGTTTCCCATGTACTGCAACAAGGACACCCCAAAAATTATAGTATCTCCAAAATCATTTTAAAACACCCTTTCCCCATACACATATTCCTATTTCATGGACACCCAAAAATTTATCGAGGCATGAAAATAATATGAAAACCCACTCAAAACCGTGGTGACCCTAGAAATGTATTAGTATAAAAATGCCTCATCCCACATCATAAATTACTCCAGATTTCTCATGGAATATAATACAATTCACCCCACTAAGCTGCGATATGTGAGTATCAAGGTTTTCTTCCAAAATCTTATATAATGCCACCATTCAATACAAAACACTTATCCATATGCACAACAACCCACATTCCCTCTCACCAATGACCCTACATTCTCTATGGATGGATGGATTGACTAGTTCCCACACATGGTTAATCATTCTCCCACATATTATGGGTTGATCTAGTAGGGATTCCTACTTGGGGTTAGACATTATTTTTGAGGCACAACCAACTAAGCAGTGATATAGTCTTGCTGACTATGGAATGGACTTTGTAGAACACCTCAACTTCCTTCTTCACTTAAACTACTTTATCAACAAAACCAACAGACACAATTATCGAAAGGTACTTTTACCAACAATCTCCCACACTGGGTTTGTTGAAAATTCCTCAAACACTCCAAACACATTCATAATGTGTATCAATGATCCACTAATAATCAATTTTTATACCTTATACTAAATTCTTGGTGTGAGAAATGAGAATTGATTGAAAAGTTTACCATGAACACCTTTGAATCAATTTAATCACATCAAGAATCCCCCTAAAATAATTTTGAAACACAATCCACCTACTACTATACCTATTTATTCCCCTTTAAAACACACTTGGATCTTTTTTAAAACTTTGAAAATGAACCCAAAGAGTTTAATACTCTTAAAATTTATGAATATTGGATTATAAAACTAAAAAATTATGGCAAGAAAACAAACTTACCATAAAAGAAACTATGGTATGTTAGGGTATATACTAGAAGAAATTAATTGGATAGAGATGATTGGAATGAAAGAGAAATGTGATGCCACTCAAACACCACTTTGGGAAGTAACTTTTTCAAGATTATTACAATATGATAATGTGTGGACACATACTCCAAAACCAAAAATCATTTCTATACCTTCTCCTGTATGAAATCATATTTGATTTTATGGTTCTTAGTCCATTAGTTTTGGATGGTATTTTTTCTAAGATTGATTTCACTTGATTAGTCACACATAATTGGAATAAGAGATCATAATTTAATAACCATGTCCTAGAGCTTATGTTTTATCCATATAAATTGATTTTTAGATTGAGTGGAAGTAATGTACACAACCTCAACAGTGCTCAAAAAAATATAATCTTTCTCTTACATGAAATATCTGAACTCCCAAGATAAAAAGAAGTAACAAATATTGATTTTTAGTCATATACAAAACCATACCAATACACATAAGTGTATCATACAAAATTCTTATATACATCATTTTGATAGAATAACCCATAGTTTGATGTGTAATGAATATATCAAAGATTTAATTTCACAATTTTTCGGTGGCTCTCATTGGAATAATTTTGAAAACAAGTGGTTTAACATGTGGAAAATAATATATATAGTCAAGTGGTTATCAAATAGAGTAAAATTATATTAATTTTCTGATATATGGTTATGTAAATCATTTTTCCCAGCTCATCTTTTTATATTTTTGGTCTTATCTCTGATAGATTTTCCATGGGACTTGATTCTTCCATTTTAAATCTTCTAAAATCCTATTTCAAATATTTTTGTGTGATGAAAATATACTGTACACTCTCTGAACTGACTTAAATTCAAGAGAAATTGAAATTTCATCCATCAGAGACTTCTAGAATTCACACCTCATGAATTGTAAGAATTGCTTACAATGGTCGTCATCTGAGCCTCCAAAAATTATGTCATCCCCATAGATAAGCACCATAAAATGCTGATCATTTTCCATTTTGATATAGATGTTATGATAAAATCCTCCTATATGAAAATTGATGTTCTTTATCCATTGATATAATATTTAGTACTATACTCTTGGGGTTTTCATGAGTATGGCATCCCGCCATTTTATAACAAAAACTTTCATTACATTACACAAATCTGAGGATCGTTAAGGTTTAGTGTCTTGGAAACAAGGATCATAATACATAAAAAACAACATAAAACATTCTTCTTAAACACTTGCAAGGCGTCTCCTTATGTTCATTCTAGGTTCATTACTGCATCTCATAACCTGGGGACATACATCAAAAGAAAGGGTGAGCAGAAGGCCCAGTAAGGGAAACAAGAGGAACATTTTACATGTGAACATGAGATACTTCAATAAGGACATGAAAAGAACTTTAAGGCATGAGGAAGAAATCATGAGGCATTTCATAATAAAAATAACATTTTTCATAACTTGAAGATGTGGCTACATCATTTAACATAGACAATCATGAACATATCACCAAGGTCTATCCCCAAGGTGTCATTTGAAAATTACCAAGGTTATTCACCAAGGTATCGTGAAAATTGTAATCTCTAGTGGTTACATCATTACCCAATGCATTGGAGCGCTATCAGGGCGCACCCTTAAATTTGCCTTTATTATCATGTGAGCCACATATATCATCATCAAACATTTCATAAATAACCCACATAGCATAAAATAAATGGGTTTCATTTCATAATCATAATCTTTTAAAAACTGCTTTAAAGACATGATCTTTACGTCACTTTAAACCCACGGAAAGGGAAAGCGGGTCTCATGTATGTAAATCCCAGAATTTAAAATGGAACATTTTGATATATATGTGAATACCTTTGTAGAAATAAGAGCTTTGAGTATTCACTTTATAACATAAAATAATTTTTGAGAAAAGAGAGAGGCATTTTGAGGGGAAAATTCTGCAGCATAACGGCTAAGTTTCGGGGTTTTAGAAAACGTGGAAATGAGAGGGGACATGGGTCACCCACTCATAAATGATCCATAAAACAGTAGGGTGAAAGAATAAGAAGGACATATGGACATGGTAACGAAATTTTAGGGACATACCATTTGAAATGAAAAACATGGAAGGAAAAAGATTAGATTTCTCTTATGAAAATTCGGCAGCCTTACGGCGTCACTTAACTTCAAAAGAAAATGATTTGACAAGATCAAAAAGGGTCCCTCATCATATGATCATAAGAGATCAGTATGATTGATATAGAGATCATACCCCAACATAATAAAAAGTAACTTGAAAGACTTGACATGAAAATTGAACTTGAAAAATGAGAAGGGTGAAAGAATCCCTTAAAAATTCGGCAGCCTAACGGCGTCACTTAAACTTTCATAAAACGAAATGATGAGAGTAAGAGGGGATCTCTCATCATATAAACATGAAAGGGAAGTAAGAGGAATATAAAAGAACATCCTCTCACATAAAAACATGGAGCATAATAGGAATGACATAAAAGAGATTTCATGAAAAGAAAGAGAGGGGTCGGATCCCTTACCTTAAAACGTGACTCTTGAAACTCAAAGGATTGGACCTTGAGGGCTTGGGGGCACCTTGGGAGGACTCTTTGGAAGGTAAGAAGACCAGAACTTCGTTGGGGAAGAGTTGGGAGTGAAAACCAAGGGAGGAAAGGGTGGGTATTTATAGGGAAAGTGAGGGGACAAAGCATTAATGGCCAAAGGACACCTCACATGTGCTTTTCTCAAACCCATGGGCTCTCCCTTGGCATTTATCATGGAGTTAGGCCACATGGGGCCCCCAAAACAATAATTCATCACCCTTGGCCGGCCAACCCTCAAAAGATCTCATGACATCATCATGACATCATTATGATGTCATTAAACATACAAAAACCCTAAAACGGTATTTTTACTATTCACTGAAAATTCAACTTTCTCAGAATAATCCCAAAATTTCACCTTAACCAAATATCAATGCTCTGATTTCAAAAAAGAAATCCATTTTATAAAAATATTTTTCTAAATATTTTTAATTTAATTTTTAAATAAAAACACTATTCATCGAAAATTCATTTTTTTCAGAAAAATCCCCAAAAATTACCTTAACATAATATCGATGCTCTGAGTTCAAAAATAAAGTCATTTTTATAAAAATAATTTTCTAATTATTTTTAATTAAATTTTTAATTAAAAAACACTATTCATCCGAAAAAACTAATACTTGAATAATAATTTATGAAACCGTTATTTAACCATTTTATTGAATCTCATTACTTAATCTAGGTGTCTAAATTATATTAAAACTTTCTTTGAGTGAAATTACTAATCCATTTGGTCACATTACTAATCCTAAGCGTAAAATCACTATTCATAATTTACTATTCATCAAAAATTAAGTTGATCTTATTAGACTCCAAATTCCTTAATGAACACTTTTGTAGAAGACCATTTTTTGAAAATCATTACACATCATTAGTTATTTAGGGTTTACATAAATATTTTAAAATATCCCTTTTTCAAAATTCATCAATAAAATACCTTCTAAAATTATCTAGGCATTTGAAATTTCAAAAACATCACTAAAGGAAGAAATCTCAATTTATTCACCCGAGAGGATTACACAAGGAAACTAGGGTCTCATCACATAACCCCTTATAACACTGGCATAAGACCTAAGTGTAAGGTGTGATATGGTGAGAGAATCTGAGGGAGTCTCAGATAACATTGCCCTAGTAGCAATCTCCACTAACTTGAACTTCTCCTGCAAGCGTTTTCGTTCAAGCTTGACACGCTGGAGCTCGGCTTGGGCTTGGTCCAAAGCAAAGCCCACAGATGCTACCTCTTTCCCAAGCTCTGATAAGTGGGCTTCATAAGGGTTGAGTCTACTGGATGAAGCCATCGACTCCTCTTTCTGCATTAACCATTAACATCTTATTAAATCAATAAGAGTAAGATAATATACTACTCAAAAAGATTGGGTCGTTACAATGAGGCTATACAAGGACTTCATTAATTGACATAATTTTCTTTTATCTTCATTAATGGGAAACCCATCTATTTGCTCAATATAAATTTCATCATCATGGACACCATTATATAGGGATGATTTGAAATCCATTTTATTTATTTTTAATCCATTATAAATTTACATAGCTATATATAATTGATTAGTTTCAAGCCATGAAAATATGGAAAAAATATTATCTACATCAATTCAATCAATTTTGGAATACCCTTTTCATACAATCTATTCTTTGTTTGGAATCAATGTGCCACAATCATTTAATTTTTTTTTTCGGAATACCCACTTGGATATAGTGACATTATTATAACATATACTTGAAAAAAATTCCCATAATTTATTTTTCTCTATTTCTTAAATCTCCTCATTCATTTTTTTTGATCTAACTCTCATCATTTATTGCCTCTTTAAAATATTTTGGGTTTTGTAAAGATAAAAAATATACTTCTAATGATCCTTTATTCTTATGGTTTGGATCGAAGGTATTTGGTCTTCAAAAATATTTCTTTTAGATATTTCATCCCTTCTTGTGGGTCTCCGTGAACCTGCTATAATTCTTGGACTTTATTAAAAATATAAGTTCTTATTAGAGTTCTATTCATGCCTTTAAATTCCCCATGAACTCTTCACTTCCTCTTCACTCCCAAATTCTAAGATTTGGTGGTTGTGTCTCAAAATATGATCTTGTTCTTCTGTAATTTTTCATATTAAATAAGCACAACATCATTACTCTCAATAATATTTTAATTCCATTTTTTATAACATGTATAAGATTTACCCCTTGAGAAATTTCAAAGCAATATTCCTTCAACTCCCAAATAATTAAATTTTATACATTTTTTATTGAGGATAAACCATCATCATTAAAACTTTCAGATTAATTTTAGTATAGGTATCATTCCATACCACATTTCATATAGAGCCATCTCTTCATTTACATGTATCAATACTCTATTACAGATGTAAACCATTGAAAGAATCAATTTTTTCTAGTATCTTTATAGAATATAATTTTTAATCAAATTTTTTTGACCCATGTTATTAACTATACAATTTATCCATTCCAAAACCCCAATCTATTGGGGAATTCTAATAGCTAAAAATTGATGTTAAATTCCATTATTCTTTAGATGTTATTATATTTTTTTATTTGTGAATTAAATTCCATTATCATTTCAAAACATATAGATATTCACACCATAAATATTTTATATTCTCCTATAATATAGAGTGACACATCTTTATGCCTCAGTATTGTGTTTGATAAGCATAATCTATGCCATTTTGCTGTAATAATATATAAAAAAGACATGATACCTACTTACAACCATTTATTTATGTGAAATTATCCCAAAAATATACATTTGTATGTGATCAAGAAACCATGAAATATTAATATTCTTTATATTTTTAGACATTCAGATAATTTTTCCTTTTTGACATGAATCACATATGTGAGTACGATCATATGTGAGATAAAGAAGATCACATGCTGATTTTTTATTAACCAACCTTCCCAAATAAGTTTAGCTTAAATGGATAAGCTGTCTATGCCAAAACATTTTCTCATATTTTTGTAAAACATTCAAGATTTTTACTCTCCAAAAATATATAGACTTCCCTTGAGAATAAGTGAACCATATTTAACTTTGATGGACCAAGACCTTTTATCAAACACCACCATATGTTTATGGTGACAAAATTGGGTAACACTGCTAGTATTATGAATTTTCCTATCAACTAATATAACATTAGTTCACTTTATATATTTTACAAAAATCATGTATTTTCCAAATCCAACATTCTAAATACCCTCACAATTCCCAAAAAAATGATGACATCTTTATTGTGATTTATAATCACAATTAGTTCTTTATTTCTAATCATATGTGATGTTCATCTTCTTTCCACAATAAAAAAAACCATAATTTTCATGTTTCCCTCAATAAAATTTCAAAAAAGTTACCCTTCTATGCGATACCTCTAATATTTTGGGTTAGTGATGAGTTTGAATCCTCAATAGTTGGATCCATAGTTCCCTATTCTTCTTAAAAAACAAAAAAATTGTTCTGAGTCTCTAAACTTTTGGATGAATATTCCATCCACTAATTTATTCCACTTTGAGAAATTATATATGAAACATTTTTAATTCTTGAAGTGAAATATATTGACTTATTCCCATATCACTCAAAACAAAAAATATACATTAAATGAAAAATAATAATTAAAATTTTTGTTTGCCTATTTGGAGTGATGTTGCTCCCCGAAGGACCTCCTAGAAATAAAGAACATAAATTAAGTGTGTATCAACTTTCCCTAGAAAAAAATATAACACTAGAAATTTTTTAAATTTTCATGTTTATATGGTCAGTTTCCTTTTCAATGTTATAAAGATCAACCTTCTCATAAAGATTCAGAGCTTGAGGCTTTAAAATAATCACAATTTTTTCTCTATTTTTAAACCACTGAACTTGATCAATAGACATGAATTCATCATCAAGAATTAAATTGGAGTAAGTTTATGATAATGACTGTGTATTTTCTATCATCATTATGGTTGTCAATAATCATTCTTAATCTCCACACTTCTGACACTAATTAATTACTTCTACATCTATCTCATTAATTATATTTATTCTATAATTGATTATTTTATCCCAAATATCAATGATTCAGGGATTTTATTCAATTTTAAGATTCAATTACCTTATTTACCTTAATTTTCTAAACTTAAATATATGAGTTATTCTATATCATAATTCAGCTATAAATTTTCCACTTTTTTTTGCATGTAAGACTTAGAATCATTCACCACAACATTGTCCTCATTGGCCATTTCTATCCATACTTTATGTTATTCAAGTGATTATTCAAGTTATAACTATGGATAAACCCTTCAAAAAAGTCCTTTATTTTCATTATAACTATCACTATTTCTTGGATTATTTGTAATATCCATCAACACACCATCATCTCTACAATTTTCAACTTCTTACATCTCAATTTATCCAATATGATATTCTTCTTTAGAAATAATATTTATTATTTTTAAGGACCTAAATTGAGAATTATTTAAACCTTATTTTGTAATAGTCTTTAGAGTTTTTTCGTCACCATATTCTTATTGATGGTTTTTTGGACATTTAGACCCAAACTGTACCAACTTTCCATACTTGAAGAAATAAAGGAGAATATTACCCTTAAACCTACCTCTTAATATTTTACTATTAGAGGAAAATAATGATATCACATTAATTACTTCATCAACTTCTAATTTTTCCATGATTGAAAGATTATTCATGAATTAACCACCACATCCTAAGTGTTTTCCTTAAATCTTGACTAATTGTCTTTATTTATCATTTCATACACCAAAAATTTTCTATGCAAGCTATCAAGAGAGATACCCTTGATATATTTTTCTTCTAGAATTGAAAATTTTGAATTTAAATGAGGAGGAGTCATCTCATGATTCACTTCACAATATTTTCATATTTGAGATCCTCATCAAGACCCTTTATATCATCAGTAAGAACATTTAGATGATGAAAAAATGTATAAATTATTTTATTTAAATCAATTCCAAACACTTTATACATGTTCCATAAAACCTGTAGCTTGGACACCCGAACCTTAAAACCCTCTCAATAAATAACAAAGATATTTTACCACATAACATTCGAGGTTTTTCTGGACATTAAATTTTTAAAAATGTTATTGGACAATGAAATTCCCAAATCATTAATGGCATTGGAATCCACATATAAGTCTTGATGATCTCTTTATTTTAAGGATCCAATTTCAATATTTATAGTTATTTCATAGAGGCCCACAATGTAAACATCCATTCCCAAGGATCTAAAATAATTTTGTATCTAGTTTTTTCATATCTGGAAATTTCTTCCCTTATAGATTGGAATTCCTTTTTGGTTGAAAACTATTCCCATTTATAGAGAATATGAATAAACACAAATTTTATACAACTTATTATTATAATCCTATAGATGATAACACCTTGAGGGGGGGGGGGGGGGGGTGAATCAGGGTATAAGAAATTATTTCATAGATGATGATATTGTTCTATCGCTATGAGGAGCACTTTGATTTCTCTCAACATTGCCCCTAAATGAGAGATACAAGTACTAAACAACATACAAGATTTTACATGGTTCACCCAAACTAGGCTACATCCATAAATCATGAAAAAAAATGTGTATGTGTACTAAACTCACTAAAATGTTACCAATTTATAGTTAAAAATTTAGACTAGTCTCACTAACCTCCTAGTTCAGTATGATGAATATTTGGAAAACTCACTTCTCTTATTAAATGAGGAACTCACAATTCCATCTATTCAACCCTCCTCCTCCACAAAATATTGATATGATCATGAAACAACATTGGGTTTTATCTTCCATACAATAATGTTGAATTCTAGTAAGAATGGTACTCATGAAAAAACACATACATATACCTTTGAAAATTATAGACAAGATCTAGTAAATTACCTTTGGAAATATATATAAAAACAATATGTCTCTACCTATGTTTTTCCTTGTTTGTTAATCTCTATTTTTCACAATGAATGGTTATTCTTATTTATTTTCCAATACAATTGTTATGATTGATTATTTAGAGTCTAGGATTGTGCTTATTGTCTTTTTTTCATTAATGGGGTCATCATGCATCATGAAATAAGAATTAATAATTGGGTGTTACAACTCATAACTCTCCCTAAATTCAACTATCACTTAACAAAAAATGTCTTGGCTATGGCATGGCCATAGATGCTTCATCGTAGTATCACTAGTTTTATAAATACTTTGGTGTGTTTACCTAAATAGTGGGACAACCACTTATTCCTTTTAACTATCAATGGAATGGTCAATAAATATGTAGCATGGAGGCTTTAATTTAATAACAACCACCTTTCTCATTCAGTAACTCTTTCCACAACACCCTTAAGTTTCATCCATAAACCACTTCTTACACCGGACAGGCTATGATATGGAGACACCTGCTGCAGCATAACCTCATGTAGTAAAGGAGTTACCATAAACATGCTTCTACCAAAAACAATCCCTCTATATTGTAAGCTTTGGAAGTGGTGTAGACTCCTTCTAATATAATGGGGCCTAAATTGTAGCCCAATTTCTATAGTGTGCACACCCCAAAATTTCATTATCTTAGAAATCAATTGAAATACCCTCTACACCATATTAATCTTCCTATTGTGTAGACACATTAAATTTTCTAGAGGATTAAAGATACTATGAAAACCCATTATTTTTTAGTGTGTCCTTGTATATGACATAGAATAAACACTCCTCATCCCACATTATAAATTCTTAGAGATTTATTATGACCTAAAATAAAATCCATCCCACTGATCTGCCAGATATGAGTATGAGGGTCCTAACTCAGCCCCTTCTA
The DNA here is from genome assembly GCA_963277665.1 of Viscum album. Taxonomy (NCBI): domain Eukaryota; kingdom Viridiplantae; phylum Streptophyta; class Magnoliopsida; order Santalales; family Viscaceae; genus Viscum; species Viscum album. The sequence continues at coordinate 1,763,498,434 of OY728135.1, forward strand.
TTGTGCTTTGTCGCACTATGGACCAATGCTCCATGTGAACACCGACTTGCGTCTGTGTTCACCTACTTCCCTACTAGCACTGAAGCTAGTTCGCATGGATGGTTCCCCTACACAGTCTAGATTTTTTCTATATATGTTGGGTTAAGCTGTTTAGGATACCTACATGAGGTTATCCCTAATTTTTTGATCACAACTAACTAAGATGTGGTGTAGTCCTGATAACTATGTCATGGACTCTGTAAACCCCTATAATTACTTATTCACTTCTTCCAATTTGTTAAAAAATACAACATAGAAAATTATCTAGATGGATCTTGCCCAAAAGCATGTTTGATGGTGATCATATGTACTTGAATATGTGTACTATTATAATCATGATATGTTATGATCCACTTATTTGTGTAACCTTTTTCCTTTATGTGATACTTTTTTGGGAATAATTTTTTTGACCATGCTTGATAGTGATCACCTATGGGTGTGTGTGTAGACATTTGGGAACAATTCTTATTATTACTTGTAATGATACATATTTCTTATGTATTTCATATCCAGTGGAACCATGAATTATATTTCCAGATGATAAGGTTTCTCAGTTTTGGTTAAACAACCCCTTAAAGGGAAAGTGTGAGGATAAGATGTTGGTTACAGACTATGAATTGTTTGGTGGTATGGGTCACATCACAACCATTGTGTTGTTTCAAAAGTAGACCATTCATGGGTCAATAATTAGTCGGATATCATCCAATGTGGGAGAATACCGTGAAGGGGTGATGTGGTTATCCAATTATACCAAGAATGATAGGTGGGACTTACCATCATTCGAGGATAACAACTATCATTTTGGTGGGGAATGAAGAGTTCTTAATAAGGAACACTATCATGGTGGGGTGTGTGGTGTTCCTATTAATGACCATAGTTAGGGTGGGGTGTATGGTGTTTCATTAATGGTGGAGCTTAGACTGATAGGTTTAAGGTGCCAACCAATGATGGGAATTATGACACATCTCATAACATTTGGTGAAATAAATTTACATTTCACATTTACATCCATAATGACATTGAATTGAAGCTGGTATGACCAGGGGTTCATGGTGGTTTAGTAAGTGAATGACCTCTTGGTATATGGTTTTTATTGTTTGTTTCTACTTTGGTGAGTATTTTCTATATTTACACAGTTAGGTATTTCTTGTTTACTTTATATTGATCATATCACATGAACATTCACTACATATTACCAGTTGGGTATTGGACCAATTTATTTGTGTCCTTCTGAGTTCTACTCATACCCTTTCAAGGTTTCCATGGTACTTATATATAATATAATCCCTCACTTATTAAAATTATAGTTTGGGTTGAGGCCTAGGTTTAACAATCTACAGGGATAGTATTCTATGGGGATAGTGAACGAGTTGTTATGTGTCTTGGAGTGGGAGTATAACCTCGTTTTTTTACTTTCTTATTTGTATATGTGATCAGTCTAGTGGGTGATCTGTGCTTTGATTCAAGTATGGCTATTCAAGTATGTTGTGTTTTCATTGAATCATACTATTTTTATATTATCGGTATCTATGTAATCTGATTTTATATTGTTATATATTAAATTATTTATTGAATATTGTTTACTTCGATTAAGGGTGTAGTCTCCCAATGATTCCAACTTAAACCCCTTAATTCTATTATCCAGTCTCAAGAATATGTAGATGCATGCATAAGATCACGTGGAATACTATTTTGGACTTGGTTATTCAGATAGTGATGTTACAAAATGGTATCAAGAAACATGTGTCATTTTTTCCTATTTTGGGGAGTTGGTAGATTGGAGACATAGGAATGTGTCAGAGCTTGTGACAAAACTTAGACTAGTGCATTGCGAACACCTTTTTTTAGTGAAGTCTAGGTTAGCTGGGAATGAGATTTATGTCAATGGTTGTCACTATTATGGATTTATACGATTTCAATATATATGATGCACACATATTTTTAGGTTCATGATTCTAAATATTTTTGGTTCTTGGATGTATTGGAAAGAGGTTTTTCATGCATCTTATTTGACACATAGGTTTCTCATGACATATATTATACTTTCATGTGATTATACAGATAATGGAGGACATAGATTCTTAATGTTAATAAATTTAATTGTGTTTAAAAAAAATATTTCTTGGATACATTTCATTCTATTTAATCCATATGCATTTCTACTTTTGATAACATGTCCTAAGAGATAATGGTGTGGTGAACCTAGGCAACGATAATTTTGACGATGATAATAGTGATGATGATATAGTCCCTCTATGCACATGAGATTCAACACACCTTTTTGGGAATTAACTACCATAGTAAAGAACCGTATGAGAGTATCCATTAGAAAGGTCAGGTTAATTAATGTTCCAACTATTGCCTATGTGAAGTTATCCATTTTTCACCTAGTGACATAGTTTATAATTAAACTAGGAATATTTCAACTCAATGTGGTCAGTATAAGGGAGAATTACTAATTGTATACCTCCAGAAATGTTCCTTGATGGCATTCCACGAGCAGTGATACCTAGTAAAACCTTTTGCGGGTAATGTTTATGACCTTATAGCCTCAAATGTAGCTCCGGTTACTAAAATATTAGTGCCTTATACTGATTGGAAGTAACCTATGTTAGGATATTAATTATGAAGGAATAATCAAGTATTATGTTAAGGAGAAATTTTCATTGATGGAAATACCTTGTGCATGTGATTATCCTTTGGAATACAAAGTGGAAGGTATTAAAATTTTTATTTCAACCGAGGAGTATATATAACCTTGAGTACTAGTTTTCATGATACAAGGTTGTGTTTTGGATCATGGTGGATGCAGAGGAACTTTAGCTGCACTCGTGTGATGGGTGGTGTTTAGTTAACTAGGAATAAATCAGTTATATTACCCAAAAGGAGAATTATGAGTGCTCAGGTTTGGTAGATATGGAGCCTTGTGGTCCTTGTAAAACTAAAAAGGTGAGTGAGTTTGGTAATGGAGGTCTATGAATCATGTAGAAATCATTCTTCTTATGTAAATAATGTTGTTGTTGTTCCATATTGGAAAAGTATCAATTCAAGAGAATTTATGCAGTATTTATGCATGGATCGATGAAAGTGTGGTGGTGTACTCACCATTTAGAAATTCCTAGTTCTATAGATGATCCCAATGGAGTTTGGGGCTACAATTCACTAATATTTTTCTATTTAGGGTCACCCATTGTGTTGGAATCCAAAAAATTTGGCATGAAGATCATAGGATTTGGAGGCCCAGTTGTTAATTATAATGGAGTTGACTCTTTGGCTGAATATGGAATCGATAATGGACTAGGGTACCACTATGTGGTTAAATTTAGTCTTTTTTGATAGAGATGTAATGGTTCAAAGTAGTATTTTTCATGAAGTTATGAGACCAATATAAATGGAGGTTAAAAAATATTCTTAGGATGGTGGATAATTTTATGCACATTATGGATGTATAATCAAATATAGTGGACTACGTTCTGCGTATTATGGTGTGTGCAGGATAATTTCTTGGAAATTGGGTATGAATGAATGTTCTATTCTAGTTTCATTATCTATTAAAAAATAGCCTGGGGATGGATAGACCTATGTAAGTGAATATAGGAAACAATAAGGATAAACAAATGGTGGGTAGGAGAGTCCTATCTCATGTGATATGGCCTCTATTTTGAGAAGGGTTGTGTTATATGCAATACTAATAATTGGATGATCATAGAGACTCTAAAATACCTCTGGGTAATATACTTGAGATAATATAGTTTTTAATTTTCTTCTTGATGTTTGATTCAGATGCAGTAATGGATGGAGACAAAATGTTGTATTTGAACTCACAAAATTAGAGTTCTCTAAGAGGGAGTTTGATCTTTGTTGTATGGATAGATAGTTGTAAGACTTTTCGCCAGTGAAATGGGTTGTTGAATCAGCCAAGAAATTACTTTTAAGTTCATTTAAGACTTTGGTAATAATGTTAAAATGATTTAACTATGCCTCTGAGGCTTAAGGAACCATGATCAATGGACTTTTAGAGTATATATTGTTCGTGCCATGTACCATAACTGATAGTTGGATGGAGGTTTACTAACTAGTGTATCCATGTGAACCTAAATGAGGTGGGATAGATCCAAATCAATATCATTTTATCTGGTATGACTGAGGTGTTTTAGAATCAGATTAGGGACTTTCTAGAAAGTTTAAAGTGATCAGGCTATGTTAGACAAGAAAGTATCATTGGTTCAGCCTAGATCCAAGATGAAATATTGGTATCTACTCTTAACCCGTGTTTTTTGTTGAATCAAGCATGATGGAACTAAAACACACCAGGAATGTTTTTGGACTATCAAATTCTTGTCATGTATCATTATTCTTATGGTGGGTAGCTCTAAAATGCTTTGGAAGGTATCAGTTGAGGACACCATGGTGTGTTGAATTATATTAATACAATTATTGCAGTCATATCAGAGTCTCAGATTCTTATGTTTGTTCTTGGGGTCTATCATTGAGAGTGCGATGGGAATTTATGAGTGAGTATGGTCTTGAGAAGATAAATTTGTGTTCATGTAAGAAACATGGATAACTCCTTGAAATAATAGTTGAGGTTGATCAAGATTCATTTTCTATAAGCTACCATATCTTCTTTAGGATAAGAAGTACTATAAAGGGGAGATTTTAATGACCCACACATTTATGGGTTATAGTTTTTGGAGGGTTTCTGAACTTTTCATTTGGTGTATGGTTCATATAGAGAACCATGTGTTAAAATAATATTCTTCTTGTCTAAGAACATTAAATAGGTGGGTTTGGACTTGAAGAAGCATAGAGGGCGTCTCAAATATCAGGTTTTCAATGGTAAAGACCTAGAGTAGATGGGGTTTCTATAGTAGAAATCGGCTAGCTAGAGGGGTGTTTAGTAGCCCATATGGACTATAGGACTGAAAGACTAGCTAGCGATCATTTACTAGCCAGTTGGTGGACCCTAATGGGATCACTAGAGGTACATGCTTGAAACTGTTTAATGAATGGACTTTTGTTCAATTTTGACAGCAAATCCCCCCCCCAGTTTTATCACTACTGGATCAATTGTTTTTGATAATTTTAGCTATACGATCCTATATTATTCTCTAAAAGAGTAACCTTTGATATAAAGTGAATCTTTATGTGATCCAGTTGAAAATCAAAACTAGATCTTTTGATCTTATTTATTCTTGATCTTTTTCTCCCTTCTATAGTGGTATATCATGTTGTTGTACATCATGGATGATTATCTAAATAATTTTAATACTTTTAATCATTTTATTTCATATTTCCATTTATATATTATTCCCCTTGATTATCCTTCTTCTCTATTTATTGTTAAATTATCTCCAAATATATAGAATCTAAATATAATTACATTATATCTTGATGTAATTGTATGAGGTTGATGAATTATTGGAACAAAATGGCTAGAAAATGTTTCATGATGAGGAAAAAATACCGTTGAAGAGAATTTTGATGAAGGTATATCCTCTGATAATTATTTTTATGGTTTTTGGTCAATTAATGTTCAATAAAATCAAATTATGTAATTGATTTGCGACTTTTTCTCATTGTTGAATCGAGAGTGTGTCAAGAGTGGATCAAACTACATTGGATGACACTGCAACTAAGTTACATCATTTAGTTTTATTCTTATAATGGTTCCAATATAATTTTATTGAAATGGAATTTTTTTTATTTTCATACAATGAGGATTTTCACAAAAATAAATTTATAAGTTCTAGATGGACCTTCAAGGGATGGTTGGTCAAAGGTCTAACTAGGTGATGATATTTAATAATCCTTTTAGATAGTATTCCTACACCTTTTATGTGATATCTTTTAATATTTTAATTAATTATAACAAAATAATAATTAATTTATTGTAATTATTTGGAATATGAATAACCTTATGGAGAATGTTGAAGGTTGAATAGACTTGTACAATGATGGTGATCCTGTTGGGAATTTTCTTGGCTTGGAGTTTGATCTTTTTATGGTAGGTGAGATTGTCTACTCTACCCTTTTGTATTATGCAAATTTATTGGAATGAGATATGAGTTTTACCATTTTGGGTGAATAACCCATAATTCATAAAGTTATATTAATAAAAATTAATGATTAATTAATTAATTATCATTGATTATTAGTTAATTAAATGAAATGTGCTTAATGTAATTAGAAAATATACTAAGGGCCATGATTGTCCCTTATGCACTGGATTTATAACTAACCACCAATGGATGATGGATGACCAATAATTTTTGCCTCACATTACATAAAACCTCATTCATATGTGGTTGTGCTATATAAAACCATGATCTATGATATAATGTTTTATAATGATAACATTTACTATATTATTTCTACTATTATAGTAAATATATGTTATGATCTGCTTATATTTATACCCTTGTTTTCTTGATGTGATAATTTTGTGGTAATAACTTTTCTAAACATGGTATATAGTGATCACATGTTGGTGTGTGTGTTTAATCTTGATAATAGTTATTGTTTTTCTTTATTAGTCCAAGATATGAAACATATTTTATTTGGTATTGTATAGCCTGAGGAAACTTGTGTCAAGTATCAGGATGATTAGGTTTCCCAATTTCAATTAGACAACCCCTTGGAGGGGAAACATGATGAGATGATGATAGTTACTAATTAGAGATCATTTTTTTGGTAGGGTTAAAATCATAGACATGTTGTTGATATGGGTGTAGACTATGAATGGGTTGAGAATTCATCAACAACATGCCAAAGTTGGAGAATTCCATGCAGGGGAAACATGATTATCAAATTACATCATGCATGTCAAGTAGGACTTACCATCATTTGAGGATAATTACCTCCATTATGGAGGGGTGTAAAGGGTTCCTGATAATGATCATATCTAGAGTGGTTTATGTGGTTTTACTATTAATTACCACTATTAGTGTTGGGAATGCAACATTTCCTTAAAGGTGGAACTAAGGATGGTATGGATAGGGCACCAACTGACACGGAAAATTGTGAAATATCTTGTGATGTGTGGTGATATATATTTATGTTGAACATTTAGATATATAATGATATCATTCTAAATTTGGTATAAATGAGGGTTTGTGGAAGCTTGGTAAGTGCACGACAGCTCGATATATTGTTTTATTTTACCTATTTGTGCTTTGGTAATTATATGCTATGTTTACGTAGTTCTATATTTCCAATTTTCATTCTATTTATCTTGCCACATATATATTCACTTCCTATTACTAATTGGGTGTTGGAATATACTGGTGGTGTCCTACTATGATTTACTAACAATTTTATTCAGGATTCCATGGGTCATGGGTACACGAGCATCCCTCACTTCTTGTACGTACAAGTTGGGTTAAGGCTAGGGTTTGATTGTCTAGTAAGATAACTCATTATGGTTATTGTGTCTTGGGTTAGATGTGGCTTAGATTTAGAGAAAATACTCTTTTATTTTTATTAATTTATTATTTATACATGTGATCAGTCTGGTGGGATATTGGCGATCTTTTTTGGGTATGGCTGTTTGGGTTAGTTGTTTCCACCTTAGACCCTTATTTCTAGTCGGCAGCCTCTGGTGTATGGGGAGGTTCACCTGAGCTCATGTGGCATTCTAGCTTAAACTCGATGATTCAGTTTGGGATGTTATAGGTTTCACTAAGAAAATATGATGTAAAAGCTATATAATCTATTTTTTACCCTTCATGTAATCGAACCCTGCATTGTATCCAAAATATTAGTTAGGAATATCAATCACAAGAAAACATATTAACTTGATGTGATCCCTACATATAACAACCATGTTCTTTATTTTAAATTTAAGCATGATTTATATATATAAAATTATAGTTAATACAACTCATAATTTTGAGAGGTCTAGTGTATATAGGGTTTAGTAACATTACATATCAACTAAAAACATGAAATACAACATCTTTATTGAATTTTTTTTTGACATGACCAAAACATTCCTTCGTACTTAACACTACATGGGATAACATAAGGATATATCTAAGAAAGAGGTGATCTATATAGCCCAATAATGGAATAAAAATATAATAACATGAGGATTATAATACATGTTAGACAAGTCATATCAATGAGGCATAAATGAACATGAATAATAAGGTATGATATAGCATGATAATCATAGCATGGAAATGTGGCAAAAAATTAAAAAACTGCATCATAAACATAAGTCAAAGCTAAAAAGACAAGACTTAATGGTGGAAAAGTCACATAAAGAAATCAGGTAAACCGCTTTCCCACCAGGATTTATCATGATACTAAACATTATCCATTGCATTGGAACTCTATCAGGGTGCGCCCTTCATAAACATTTCAATCTCATTCTTATGGGTGCCACAAAGATCATATAACATATATACATTCAACATAAGAATTTATTCCACAATCAAGGAAGGTGTAATAAATATATTTAAGTCCCCAATAAATAATATTATTTCCATAAAGGTTAATACACTTTATAGATAAATTTGTATGGTTTTCACTACACAATTATTTTTCCATGGAAAATCATGGTGCAATTTCAATAGCATTATGACATCATATAGAAATCCATAAAATGGGATGATGAGAGAGAAAGGGGTGTCTCATCTTTTATAAATTAAAATTTAAGTAATAGGTACATGGAAATATATTCCCTAACTTAAGTAATTGTAAATATAATGAATAACATGATAGAGAATCTTGATGAAAGAGGAGGAAGCAAAAGAATCCTTACAAAATTTCGGCATGGTAATGGGTGTGTGTAAAGGTTATTAGAAGGCTTAAACGAGAGTTAAAGGATATTTATTAATTTATAAAACAATTGTAAATTACATGGTATAGGTAATAATTTATCTCAACATAATAAAACAAAAATTAACAAGGAATATCATAAATGAATTGCTTAATTGGAATAGAAGAGAGAGAATCTCTTACAGAATTTTAGTATAGTAAAGATTTAGGTAAGGGACCAAATAAGGGGGAAATGATATATCATAAAAATAAAATAAATTTTATAGAAATTTAGTTATTATAAATTAATTTCAATATAATTAATTGAAAATAAAAGTACTAATCTAAAAGAAGGTGCTTGAATTCAAAGTTGATGAGAGAAATCCCTTATGAGATTTAGGCATTGTAATGACTTAGGTAAGGTTCAAAAATAGAGATTATAAATGATATATAATTTAAATGATATAAATTTGATATTAATGGGGTCATAATAAATTAGTGAAAAAATAACCAATTGAAACTATAAAGATAAATTTCAAAGAAGGTTCTTGAATTGAAAGAAGAAGAAGAAGGTGAGGATCTCTTACTTGGATGTGTGACTCCAAAGGCTTAAGATAGTCTTATTAGGAGATTGGTGGAACCTTTAGAGTTCTATAGTGAGTATAGTTAAGAGAGTGGATGAGATTTAGGGTTTTTGAGTGAAGAGAAATGGTATATTGGGAGGGTTTATATAGGAAAGGATGAGGATTTATTTATTATTTTTATTTTTGACACTACATTATAAAATATTCAAAACCAAAAACAATCACATGGTTTTTTCCTAGGGATTGTAGAGAATGGGAGTGGTATGAATTATTTTATGAGTACAAGGGATGAATATAATAAAATATTTCCCTTGCTTATGTGGAGGTGATTCACACTTTCAATGAAATGATTTTAATATTTTTAAATATTTTATAAGTCTCGGAGGATTCACTAAGGCTTTATAAAATATATCAAATAAACATAAAATCAGATTATTTTAACGTTAAAACATAAAGTTTTTGAAATATGGATTTTATAGTATTTATTACATCATTATTGTTACATTATGATGTCATAAAACACAACGTATATTTATATGGTATTTAATTTTTACCCATAAATTCAATTGTCTCAGAAAATTCTGAAAAATTTAACATTGGATAATTTATACATCCAAATTCCAAAAAATAATATTAATTTTATATAATGAATTTTATAAATATGTAAATTTTTACTTTAAAAAATGAACATTTATTGAAAATTGATGCGTTTTTTAACAATAGGAGTTTTTGAACGCTAATAAAAAATTACATTTAAATTCATAAAAATTATATGATAATTTAAATTTAAAAAATCAATTTAATAATAGTATTTTATTAAAAAATTATTTATTTAAAAATCCATTAATTCATCAAAATTTATTTTTTAATTGAGTTTGAATATTAACCAAAAATACTATTTGTACTTAAAAACAATTTAAAAATTAAAAATAATAGGATGAATATATACTCATTATTCTATAAAAAATTTATATAATCTTATTTCTAGGGTCTTGAAATATCTTTTTTTAGTACACCATCATATTACCTAAGAGTAAGGTGCGTGGTGGTGGGGCTTTCTGGGGCTGTTCAATGAACTTGGTTTGGGATGTGATCTGGATGAGCTTCAACTTCTCCTATAAATGGTTTCAATTAGGCTTTAGTTGTTGGATCTTGTATTGGGATTGGTCTAAAAAAATTCCCAAATATTATATGTCCCTCGAAACCTCTAATAAATTTGCTTCATAGGGTACAATCCACTAGATAAGTCCATCACATCCATTGTTCATGGAAAAAGGATTTTTAAAACCCTATATTTATATTAGTCATGTGATCACTGTTCAATAACTATATTATCAATGGTAATGATACTTAATAGTACTTTAAAAATAATCGGATATAAATAAGTGAATCTATTTTCTATATTCATAATGCATTTAATTAAATCAAAATAAATGGAATTTTATTCATTAATGTTTGGGTCGTCACAACCTCCCCCCCTTAAGAAATTTCACCCTTGAAATTTCCTTTTCCCATATTAAAATATATGAGGGTAACTCTTCTTCATCACCTCCTCTGGTTCACACATTTCTTCTTCAAACTTTTTGTTTCTCCACAACACTTTGAGGAGGGGAATTATCTTATTTTGTATAACTTTTTCTCTATGATCTAAAATATTTACTAGATGATCCTCATAGGAAAGATAATTATCTAGTGGCACCTCCTTTGGATTGAGTACATTTGATGTGTCTGGTATGTACTTTCTTAAGAGGGGAACATGGAATACATCATGTACTAGAGAATGGTTCGGTGGGAGTTATAGTTAATAAGCCACCACTCTGTTGCGACCAAGGATATCTAAAGGGCTGATATAACTTAGAATAATCATTAGATACCTCCCAAAATATCATCACTCTCTTCGATGGAGATATGTGGAGGAATAATGTTTCACCAACATCAAACTAGAGGTCTCGTTGACAATTATCTGCATAGCTCTTTTTTCGACTTTGAGAAGCATTGATGGGCTGTTTTATGGTCATAACCTTCTCCACCATTTCTTTTACAATTCCAGAACCTAAAAGTTTTCATTCCACAACTTCATCCCAACATGCCGTTTTTCTTCACCTCCTCCCATAAAGGGATTCATAATGGTCCATTTGGATGTTTGAATGGAAATTGTTGTTGTAAGAGAACTCCACCAAAGGAAGATGTTGGTACCATTCTCATTTGATTCCTATTGAGAATTCTCTCAACATATCCTAAAGTGTTTGGATAGTCTCTCATATTTTCCATCAGTTTGGGAATGATAATCCATATAGAAGTTCAGATCAGTTTTTAGAGCATGCTGTAGACTCTTCCAAAATATAGAGATGAATCTTATATCCTTATAGGTCACAACTGATAGGGGTACTCCATGCATCCTTACCAATTATTTGATGTATATCTTCGCACGTTGATCTAGTGAGAAATCCTCTTGAATCATAATGAAGTGTGAAGTATTTTTAAGATGATCCATAATAACCCAGATAGAATTGTTTCCTATGGATTTATTTGGAAGTCCGGTGACAAATTCCATGGCGATGTTTTCCCATTTCCATGTTGGTATAGATAATGGTTGCATCATCCCATTAGACTTCCTCATTTTAGCCTTAACTTGATGAAATACTATATAGATTAATGAATATTTAGTGATCTTCTTGTTCATGATCTCATAAAAATAGTGCTCTCATAGATCCTAATACATCTTTATGTTTCTTGGGTGAGTGAAGAAAGTTGAACTATGTAAATCATCCAAATGTTCTTTATTTTACTCTGGATTTTATGGAACACATAGTCTTGACCGAAATAGCACAATTCCTTCAACTATATGGATTTAAATTTTATGATAGTTTCCACTTTAATCTAAATTATCACATAATCTTTTTGAGCATCCGTTAACCCTTCCAAACAATATGGTTGTGAAATCATTTGTGAACGGATTGATGATGTTCCTTTCTTTATGATTCCCTTTTCCATCTTCTTCAAGTCTAAGAAGATCAGATCCTTCTCAATTCTCATCAATGATAGAATTTATTGGTCATTTATACTTATACCATCCTTTAACTTGTTTACATTCCCATGATAGTAGTGGATTGAGTAGTCACAATCCTTGATAATCTCTAACCATATTTTTTGGTGCATATTCTGCTCTTTCAGTGTGAATATATGTTTGAAAATTTTGTGATCTGTATATATTTCAATCTTATACCCAAAGAGATAATGTAAAAATATTTTCAATTCAAAGATAATAGATGCTAACTCCAGATCATGAATGGGATAGTTTTTCTCATGAATTTCCAACCACCTTAGGAATATGCAATGACTTTTTAATTTTTCATCAACACACATCCCAATCCCTTCTTTGAAGCATCAATGAAAATCACGAAAATATCCTCACTTGTGGGTATTCTGAGTACAGGGTGAATGATAAGACTCCTTTTCAACTCCATGAATATTTATTCACATTCATCATTCCAAGAAACTTTGACTCCCTTCCTAGTTATCTTGATAATATGGTTTGATAATCATGATAAATTTATCACAAATTGGTGATAATATCTAGATAAACCACGGAAGTTATGTATATCTATTATAGATGTTTTCCTCGAAAATCCCTAAAATTTATTTTATATTAGAAGAATCTAAATATATCCCATTTCTTATGATGATATTCCCCAAGAATGAGACTTACTTCAACCAAATTTCACACTTGTTGTACTTTGCATAGAGATTCTCCTTTCGCAAGGTCTTTAGCATAGTGCTCGAATGATTCTCATGATCCTCCTTGGTTTTGGAGTATATTATAATTACATCTATAAATATTACCAAATTATTTTCTAGGTAATCTCTAAAGATTCTATTCATCAAGTCCATGAATACTTTTGGAGAATTAATGAGTCTGAATGGAATCACTATGAACTCATAATGCCCATACCTTGTAAGAAAAGCAGTCATGGAGATAACCTTCTTGTCCACCCATAATTTGTAATATCCTGACCACATATCCACCTTGGAGAAGTATTGTTCTCCACATAGTTGATCAAACAAGTCATCAATTTATGGAAAAGGATACTTGTTCTGTATCATGATTTTTTTGAGCTCATGATAATTAATACAAAGGCGCATTGAACAATCATTCTTCTTGAAAAAGAGGACTGGTGCAACCCATGGTGAAGCACATGGTCATATAAACCTTTTATCCCGATTCTTAATTAATTGTTTCTTTAATTCCTCATGTTTAAAAACAACCATTATATAAGGATTCTTGGATATTAGAAATTCTCTAGGTATAAGATCAATGGAAAAATCAACCTCTCTGCTAAGAGGAAGACCAAACAATTTATCAGGAAACAAAATAGTGAATAACCTCAGAATATGCATGTCTTTGAGAATGGTTCCTTCCTTTGACTCTGTCAATTGAGATATATATGCTTTATCATAGAAAAATAATATCCATGATTGAGATGATGGTGCTAAAAAAGATTCATCCTCCTCCTGTAACTTATATAGAATCCGGGTTTGGCTCTCTATATAGAGAGTGATTTTCCTCTCACGTCAATTTATGTTGGCTCTATATAGGGAAAGACAATCCATGCCCTGAATTGCATCAAATTCTACCAAGGTATGTATGAAAAGGTTTTTCAGGAAGTTCAATAGAAAAATTATAATAGGGGAGGAGTTATATACATGGGATGCAATAATTTCCCCATTTTATGTTTTCACCAACATATCTACTTCAATTATTTGTGGGGGTGTTCGAATAGTTATACTAAACTTTCATGATATAAAATAATGCATAGAAGAAGAATAAAAAAGTACACTCACTATTATTTAATGAATAACTAGCATACCTATCACCATTTTTTTGGGAATCACTTCAGTACTAGTGATGGAACAATATCACCATTACTTCCTTAAAGGTTGTTAGTTTCCTTTGAAAACCCATTCCTTAGGTCACTAGTTTGTAAAGTGCCCTGGTTCCTTGTATTTGTAGCAATAAAAAACACTTTGGGGGTTGACCAGAGCATTACTTTCCTCTATCACATTGGCGGGTTTCTCCTATCGGCAATAATTGGCTAGGTGCCCTTCTGTTCTGTACCTAAATCATTTCATTATTCCCCATAGGAAATTTCTAGGTTTCTTATTTCCACACCTTTAGTTAGTGGGGTGCTGTAATTCCTTAGAACTATTGTATTTGTCCATCCAACCATCAGAATTAGAGTCCACTATCCATTTATTATCTCCATGATACCCCTAAGATTCACCGATATCCATATCAAATTTGATATAACATCATAAAATTTCATTGTATTTATTAATGTCATAGATTTCTATGGCTTTTTGTAAGCTAGGTTTTAGTCCACCAAAGAAGTGGTGAAACTTTCATCCAGGGGTAACAAAAAAACCAAAGTTGAATCCTGAAATTATTGTGAGGTTTTCCTTGAACAACCAAATATATATTTTTCTTTTTGTTGAGTGCAAGGAAATCTATTTCTATTTTAAGACAAAGGGTACATGGAAAATTTTTATGAAAAACATTTTCTAGAATTCCTTCCACTCCATTGATTTGATTTCATCCTTAGGATTCGTATTCTTAATCAATATCCACCATTGTTCAACTTCACCCTCTATATGATAAAAAAATAGAAGAACCTTCTCTTGTTCAGAACATTAAAGGATTAAGAAGATCTTTTTAATGGAATTTGTCCATTTCTATCTACCCAAGGGATCATATGATCCACTGAAAGGTGGAGACATTTGTCCCATGAAGCTCTTGATTATGGGTTTCTCTCTATTTGGGGGGGGGGGTGATCCTCTTGGCCAATGATCTTATTTATAACTTTATATAACTAAGAGAGTATTGTCATAATGTTTTAAATTCTTTATCCCATCATGTTGGGTATCTCATTGGGGAAATCCTCACACTGCCCTCACATTGATTGTTAGCACGATTCCTCCTATTTCCACCCATTTTCTATAATAAAAGGAAAATTAGGGATGCATATCTTAAAATATTAAACAAATTAAGGGGAATACAATGAAGATAAAGGGATAACTTATAAATTACATTTATTTCCTTAACTTATGAGTTTATAGGCTCAATCTATGTTATCATTGATCTAATTCCTAACATATATTCTCATGGGATTTTTTTCTTTATTTTCTTAATAATGGTTTGTAATGAGTTTATGAATTTTCCAAAGCATATACCCTAGGAGTGTCAAAATAGGTGCACAATAAGTCCCATTTTCGTGTACCAGGTTACCCTGAGTCAAGTCCAGAACACATTTTCAAATTTTTTATTTCTAGGTACAACTATGATAAAACCACGTTTACTTATAGTATCTATATAGGGATGTAATTTCCTCCCAAAACACTTACTATATAGTTACCAAAATTTATATATGTTTTCTTATACTTAGTCTTATCCATAAGGGTTTTTAGTAGGATTTTCTAATCCAAATCCCAAAAATAACTAAACCTCCCTCTAATACCAACTATAATAACCCTTCTCTTTATTTCACATTTAAGCATGATTTATTACATAAAATTTCACTTAATACAACTCAAAATATTAATATTTATTGAGTATTTATGGTTTAAGAACATTAAATAGTAACTTAAAACATGGAATAAAACATCTTTATTGAATGCTTCTTTGACATGACCAAAACATTCCTTCGCACTGGACGCTGCATGGGATAACCTAAGGACTTACATAAGTAAGAGGTGATCTATAAAGCCCAGTAAGGGATTAAAAATGGACTAAAATGAGGAAAATAATACATGTTATAAAATTTATATCAATGAGTCATAAAGAACATGAATAATAAGGCATTATATAGCATGATAATCAAAGTATGGAAATGTGGAAACAACTTAAAACATTGCATCATAAACCTAAGTCAACGCTAAACCACCAAGAATTCATGATGGAAAAAGTCTAATGAAGGAATAAGGTAAACCCCCATCCCAACATGTATTATCAATATAATAAAAATTATCCAATGAATTGGAGCGCTATGAGGGAACACCCTTTATAAACATTTCAATCTCATGCTTTAGTGTGCCACATAGATCATATAACATGGATACTTTCGAAATAATAATTTTTTTCATAGTAAATTAAAGTGGAATACATACATTTAAGTCAAAAATAAACAAGTATATGTTAATAAAGGTGAAAACCATTGATAGATAAATTGGTATGGTACTCACTACATAATTATTTTGTCATGGAAAATCATTGTTCAATTTTGGCAAAATACCATCATATAGAAATTCAGAAAATGGGTTGATAAGAGTGAAAGGGGTATCTAATAATTTAGACATGAAATGTTAAATAATAGGCACATGTGAATACATTACCTAATTAATGAATAAAAAATATAAGGTATAAAATGATAAATAATCTCAAAGGAAGAGTTTGAAGTAAAAGAATCCTTACAAACTTTCGGAATGGTATCTGGTGTATGTAAAGGATATTAGGAGGGTTAAATGAGACTGAAATAGTATCTCATCATTTATAAACCATGTTTAACCTAATTGGGATAGTTAATAATGTATACCAACATAATTAAATTGAAATTAACCAGGAATATCCTAAATGAAGTGCTTGATTAAAAGAGGAGAGAGAGAACCCCCTACGGGATTTCAGCATAGTAACGACTTAGTTAAGGTACCAAATTAGGGAGGTATAAATGATAAATTATATAAATAAATTCAATTTTATAGTAATTTAATGATTAAAAATGAATTTAAATACATTAAATTGAAATTAATAGAACTAATCTCAAAGAAGGAGCTTGAATTCAAAGATGAGGAGAGAAATCTCTTACAAAATTTTGGCATAGTAACAACTTAGGTAAGGGTAAAAATGAGAGAATAAAAATGGTATCTAATTAATTTAATATGAATTGGATAGTAACGGAGTCCTAATAAATTAATGAAAATATAAAAAATTGAAACTATAAAGATAAATTTCAAAGAAGATTCTAGAATCGAAAGAAGGAGAGAGGGGTGAGGATCACTTACATGGATGTGTGTCACCAAAGGCTTTAGAGAGGATTCTTGGGAGATGGAGGGTGACTTGGGAGGACTCTATAGAGCATATGTAAGAGGTTTTATGAGATTAAAGGAGAGTGAGTGAAGAGAAATGGGATATTGAGTGGGTTTATATTGGAAATGAGGGGGGGGGGGTTATTTATTGTTTTAGTTTTGGACATTACATAATAAAATATTTAAAACCACAAACCATCCCATGGTTTCTAGAGAAAGGGAGAATTATAAATTCTTTTATGAGTCCAAGGGCCTAATATAATAAAATTTTTCCCTTAATTATGTGGAGGTTAGTCACACATTCCAAGAAATGATTTTAAAATCTTAAAATATATTATAAGTCTTGGAGGATTCACATAGGCTTTATAAAATAAATCAAACAAAACTAAAATCAAATTATTTTAAATTTAAAACATAAATTATTACAAATATAACTTTTATAGTATTTATTAAATCATTATTGTTCCATTATGATATCATAAACACATCGTATATTTATATGGTATTTATTTTTTATCTAAAAATTGGATTGTCTCAAAAAAATATGAAAAATTGACCATTGGATAATTTTGACATACTAATTCCAAAAATAATAATCATTTTATCTAAATAATTATCTAAATATGTGAATTTTAACTTTTAAAATTTAAATGCACATTTATTGAAAATTTATTGTTTTTTTAAATACGAGTTTCTGAACACTAACAAAAATTACATTTGACTTCATAAACATTATATGATAATTTACATTTAAAAAAAGTAACTTAATAATATTATTTTATTTTAATATTATTTATTTCAAAAGTACATTAATTAATTAAAATATATTTCTTATTTGAATTTGAATATTAACCTAAAATACCATTTATACATTAAAAAATCATTTACAGAGTAACAATAATAGGAAGAACAAACATTAATTATTCTATACAAAAATAATGTACATAAAATTATTTCTAGGGTATTTCCACATATCCCATTATTACACCATCATATTCCCTAAGAGTAAGGTGTGTGATGATGGGGCATTCACGAGGCTATTCAGTGAACATGGTTTGGGATGTGATCTCAATGAGCTTAAACTTTTCCCATAAATGCTTTCGATCATGATTAAGTTTTTTTGGTTCTGATTTTGGGATTGGTCTAGGAAAAAGACCATAAATTATATCTCCCTAAGAAGCTCTAATAAATAGGCTTCATAGGGTAAAATCATACTGGATGAGGACATCACTTCATTTGTCTATGTCAAAAGAATTTGTTGAAACCCTATATTTATACTAGTCATGTAATCACTGTTCAATGACGTTATTATCAATGGTAATGATACTTAACAGTCAATTAAATACAATGGGATATAATAAAAAAAATTACATGTTTTTTCTATATCCATATACATTTAATTAAATCAAAATAAAGTAAATTTTATACATAAATGTCTATGTTGTTACACTACATGTCAAAAATAATGCATGGACACATGCCTCTTGCTAGACTGGGCCAAGATTAAAACCCACTAAACTATAAATTAATAACATAATAGACTATATTTTAAAGAATCTAAAGAAAATATAAAATAGAAATCCAAGACAACAATCTCATCCCTAGTAACTTGAACTTCCATCATATAGGGGTAGCTACTCTCTTGCACAATATCTATACCAAGCTCTGATAATGACCTATATTATACCTTTCATACCAAAAATAGTAAGGAAAAAATAAAAAAGGATTTGATACCAACTTTTAAAATCACATGATTAGTTTACCTACATCATGAACGAACCAAAGTTCTATGTACAACAAATGTACCTCCATGCAAAGGTTAACTACTAGTGATGAGGGTTGATGGATATCATGGGGACAATATAACCTCTCTAGTATAGACAACCATAAATCACCATGAATTAAATATATAAAAAACATTTATAACATATTATCCTCATGAAAATTGAAATTAAAACTATGTTCCTTCAAAAATAAAATAATAATCACTATTCCATAAAAACATTTCCATGAATATATGTCATGTGGGGTATACAAGTATAAATAGGATCTCTTATGGGAAGACTATTTAAAAAAGGGTATTAAATTAATAAAAAGTAAAAAGTGGAATGCATAGAACTAATCTCAAATCCAAGATATATCCCACCTACCAACTCTAAATAAATATCCCATGTTTAACATCCATAGTAAGAAGAAACTATCTAATACCTATGTTAAGAAAAATAAATTATTCTTTGGTACTTGGGATATCATGTAGAGTGTGAGTATAAGTTAATAGGGCATCAAAAATAATGTATCTAACATGTGTCTTCTTGGTATGAAGTCAAAATAAAGTGATAAATCAATAACCCATCACATTATAGAATTCTCAACATCCATAAAAAATAAGGCTAAAATTTGTTTTTCCAATGTTAGAATGGGACAATATTGTTGGATATGTGTACTAAAACCATATTAATTAAGTGCATGTGTCTTACCACATGGTTTTATCAATTATGAATGGTTTAAATGGATTTTATATTTATTTGAATATGATTCAAGGAATAAATTACAATGTGAGTAAATGTTTACATATTCATTGAATATTGTTGATGCACTTCATTGAATGATATGTGCCAATATTGGCTATATTGAGGGATATGATTCCTAGTGTTGTGAATAACAATTGCTCGAAAACATCCCAATACATTCTTCTTCCAGATCCTTTTTCATCACTTCTAGAGAAGGTTTTAACACCCCTTCAAGTGATTTTAGTAGTATCCAATGGAGATCATAATCCAAAGTTTGGTGCAACCCATTGAAGGTTGGAAGCCTTTGTTTGATGCTCTGGTGATCATTATCAAGCATACTCCATTGAGATTATATATTGAGTATACTACATCACCTATCCAGGTATACATATTTTTTTATTCTTTTTTTTGTATTACATACTTATTTTATTGATGATAGATCACATATTTGGGTTTTTCATCCACTACCAAGGTTCATGTGATAAACCCCTAAAACCCAATAGTGGTGCCAGAGCATGGATTATTCAGTGAATCGATGTTTTCATTATCTTATTTAATGAATAACATATTTTACAAACTTTAAAATGTGATATTTCAATCATAAAATATAGATATGAAAATCTTATATCTATTTCTCAAAATAAATAATATATTTCTATTTTATAATTGAGAAATAAATTATTTATAATTTTTTAATAAATAATAAAAAGATATTGTTGAATATTTATCAAATTTATGAATTTTATTTTATAAATTAATTAATTGTAAAATTTTCCCCATTTATTGATTAAATGTTTTGAAAACATTCATTGTATATATTTGATAAAATAATTTATTTAATATATTTTTAAAATTTTTATTGTTTATAAAATGGTTTATAAATCATATTAGATGATATTTTGGTAGTGTTTTATTATGTAAAGTGTTTACAAGTTATATAATTTAAAAATAATTTATAATTAATTACATAATTTTTTTGATTTATTTATTAATAAGAATACTATAAAATATTAAATTTTTATATTTTAAAATATATTTTACCTATTTCATGACTTAAATTGTGATATTGAAATAAAGTGTCTATTTAGGAACCATAATAGAAATTTATACAGATTTTAAAAATTGAAAAATAAATCAAAAATTTATATTATTTATATTTAAATAATAAAATGTTCATAATTTTTTATACTTATTGTTCAAATTAAGAAGAAGCCTTATATGAGAAATTATTTAATCCTCATCAAGAAAGGTTTTGATGTCTGAAATGATCGTGGTTTAAATATTGTTTAAGTATGTGGAATATAGATTAGGTAAAATGTTTATATAATGGAAGTTGGATTATAAATTTTTCATAATTCATAATATATCATGTCATATAATGTGTAATATGAAGTCTTAATATTATATAATGAATATAAATATTTTACTTTATTAATTTATTATAAAATATTATTAGTGTTTATAAAATTTGTTTCATATGTCTTCGTGAACTATGAAAGTGTTCTTATTTTTTCATGAGGTATTCATATATGTCAATTATGAATTAAATTATATTATTTATAAATGGGTTATAAATAATGAAATTTTATTTTGTGATGTTTAAAAAATTTATATATGGTGTTTTATAAATTTATTAACTATAAAATGTTTGTGGTTAATAAATTAAATGTTTTTGATATATTTATTAAAAAAATCACATAAATATTAAAGGGTTAATTTTAAGAATATATTTTTCAAATTAATATGGTTTATAAAATATTTATAAATCATATATAAAATGTATTTAAATCGTATTAAATTATATGTAATTTTTGTAATATTTAAATGAAAATTTTAATTAGAAATTATAATGATAATCTATAAAGAGATTAAAAATTACATAAATAATGATTATATTTAAAGAAGTTTATATTTATAATTATGAATTATTCATAATTAATTAATTTTAAATCATTAGAAATAAAAGGAAGGATCTATTTAAATATTTTATTTAGCCCACATAAAAAATGTTTTCTTAATTAATATTAATAAATATTTAAATAAAATCATGCTTATGACATGTAAATTTTGTAAAAGGGTCTAGATAATAGAAACAGATATATAATTTAATTCGTCAAATTTCATATATATAGAAATAAAACATAATAAAAAATATGAAAGAGAAAATATTGAAATTTTATATAAAAGTGTTTATATCTAAAAATATGGAATAACCATAATGTTTAGAGTAATTATAAAATGTTTATAATAAGCTTTTATTTATGAAAATGGGTCAATTTTTTTAATCATGTTTAAATATTTGAAATGTTCATTTATTTAAGAAGTTGTTCCATGATTTATTCATGTATATAAATTGTTTATATTGTGAATAGTGTGTACTTTATTTGTATGATATATTGATTCTTGGAGATAAAGTTTCATTTCATGCTAGGTATAACTCCATAAGATTTAGTTTTCATCATTCTTGACCTTAGTTTTTGTTTGGAGTTATGAGAACAAATATAGTTTTTTATGCAATTTTTTCTCATATTAGGCATTAAAATTAGATTTTATTCATCTCTCCTAGAAGTAATGTCAAATCAGAGAGAGGGAATTGAGGTTAGACTACCCAATAGATTAGAAGCTTATGCCTTTTCTAAAAAAGGGGAATGTTCTTGGATATCTATTGCTTTGGGATCATCCTGTGTATATTCTTAATCTCATATATTTATGTACCTTTATATGAAGACTTCGTATACATTATACATATGATTCATTAAAATACATATTAATATAACTATATATTTTTGGGTGAGTAACACAAATATGTGGGTTGTGTAAAAGTTACACATTAATGTGACTTAAGCACATTAATTTTTTGGTTGGAATAGGGATTCTAAAAAACAAAACCATTAGAATCATTAATACATAAAAAGGAATAAGAAAAAAGAAGATAAATATTACATAGTTTATAATTCTTAGTAATTTAATATGGATATGATTTATATTAAATGGGTGGGAGTTTAAAATGTAAATCCCATCAAAATAATTATTGTGAGATTCCTTCCAATGGTACACTTATCAAGACCTAGATCATACAAACAATTAGTTTCATTAAATTGGTGGGTGCTAATAGATTATATTTTGTAAATAATTAAAGTAATAAGTAAATATTAATTTTATTGTTGGGTAGTTTCATTCAATATATGGGTGCCCTTGGATTAATCTAGTTTTGACTTGTTTTGGAAATTTTATTTGGGTTACACTAGTTGAAAAATCCAAACAGTTTGTGTACTAGATAAATCAAGATTAGTATATCCATATGATGAATTTAGAAAAAGATATTTCCACATAACTATCTAATAATAACAAATATTGGTTTTGGGATGATTCTTGTAATGTTCTAACTATTCATCAAGGTGAATTTAATTTTAAATTTGTTCAAATGTCATTGAGTTTTCTTTTTTGGATTCAACCCTAGTCACCAGGCCCTTAGGATGACCCATTTTCATTAAAAATGAAAGGAAGAAGAAGTGATAGAGGATGGATGCATGATTAACACATGTTGTGTAACTGATACATGGCGTTTAATTACAATACACAGTGTGATGGAGATACACAATGTGTAAGGGTTAGGCTAGGCACTCTGTACACCATGAGTTGGGTTTCCGGAGGAGGGAAGGACCCTAAGCTTTACATGATGCGTATGGCATTTACACACCTTTTAAATGCCCATAACAGTTTTTAAAAAATGGGAAGAACCCAGTAATTTTACAAAAAAGTTGCTTTTATTCTCCCAATCAAAATGAGTAGAACACAAGAGCCCCTATGACGCCTATGATAGGGATATAGGGTTCTCCTCTATCCGACCTCTGTTCTATTTTCTATAAAATTCATTAGAATCATCTTGATAATATCTCCACTCCAAATTCTTATATTCCTGGTTTATTTTCCTAGATCTTATTTTATTTTTATAATAGCTATTTTCCCTATTTTTGGGGTTTTATACTATCCTTCAAATCACTCTCTTTCTATATTGATTTAATTACTGACACTAAATGAGGAGAGTGATACAAACCTAATGTGGGTGGACTAGATTATTTAAATATGTTTTATTGATTTTATAAAATCATTTTACTATAAACAATACCTTCTTAGGGAAGCCCCCAAAAGTAAAATAAATTAATATAAATGGTTTTCCATACTTAATATGATCCGAGCTAGTGGTGAATCACCTCCTAGGCTGGTTTCTTTGACATGGTCCTCACCTATTGGTATTCTAATTCCTTTATGTCCTATCTGTTACAATTATAGATTGATTAATATCACTTGAGGTGTGATTCACTTGTCATAAAATTTTGAATTAATAAATTAGACTAATAGGAATAGTGGGCCGTGGGTTAAGCCCCTACCCTTCATGCCATAGTTGAAAATTCTTAATTAAATGGTTTGGAAAACTTGATAATATAAGTTATTAATGTTCTACTTTTTAAATGTCATGATCTTGATAGCCATATCATACCCTCAATTACACTGAGATAGATACAAGGGTCCCAACCTAAGGATGCAATTGGAGGGAACATCGTTCCTTATAGTCAGTTTTTTAATGAATTGTAAGTATTCCTAGGGGTGATACTAGCTATGCTTGGGATGAGATTACCATGTTTTTTCCTTTACCTATAGATGAGTGATATCAGTTCCCTAGGGAAGACACTATGGATGTTCTTGGTGGTGCGATGGTTGTACCATTCTATGATAGAGACTTGGACCCCTACCTAAGATATTAAGGACAACCTGAGAGGTTTGTTCTTGTTTTATTCACACCATGCTGGATGTAAAACTTGGGATCTAATTCATGGGTCCCTTTGGATGGACTCCCATGACATCGATTATATACAGTTCCATTGGAGAAAAACTTGGGATCCCTTACATATTTCCTTGGATGTGTTCAGGGTGCATCTCTTTAAACTATAAAGATGACTTTTATAATAACAAATGAAAATGTGTAATTGGGATTCTAGGGACATGTCTGTAAAGAAAAATCAAATAGTTGGAGATGACCCACTCTTTTTGGGTACTTATTTACAATATTATTTATTATATTATCCCATAAACTTTACTTATAAGGGTAACCTTGGTTCAGACATATCCATATTAGGCTGAAGTAGGTAGTGTCTGTCTGGTATCCATGAGAACCCAAGTCGTTGTGTTTATTTATCTATTTACTTCCTTGCATTATTCTTTTGGAACACGATTCATTTAATATGCATGAACTAGATTTATCTCGACACCTTTGGTGGTGGCCTTTGATTACATCTCACACCCTTCTTGAGACACACTTAGAACCCAAGTAGAATTCATGTTTAAAATACTATATATAGGGATGAAACCAAATTTCGATGCTTTATTTAAAATTCTAGGATATTGTTTGGGAGCATGGGACCGATCCTATTCTTGTGATGCCAGAAGTGATTTTTTTTCCTTTTATGTTTTTTATCATGTGGTATATGCCTATATCCCCTATTCCCTATGTACTCATTTTTATAGTTACATGATCACCATCATTATTCTGTATCTATTTATTATTTATCTTTTTCTAGTTTATTTATTATATTACTTTTTTTATTTCACTTCTTACAACTATTATATATCACTATGTTGTACTTTGAACAATGAGGGTATAGTCTCCCCACAGACACACCCTATACCCTCACCTCTTATCAATATCCTATGACATATGGGGAAACCCACTTAAGGTCATGTGGGTAACTATCTTAGAGTACCTTTCAATGGAATCTAGGGAAAGATGCTACAAAGTGTTATCATAGGTGGGTTTTCCTTTTGTATTATTGTTTGGGTATTAGAAAGGAGACTAGTAATTATGTAATTTAGTAATTAACCTATGTATGGGTGTATCTAACCCTTGTACATGGGAAACCCAAATTACTTAAGAAAGGTTAAAGCCATTATTGGTTGTTCTTTTACAATTTTATAGATTTTAGCATCACGTGATGCACTTGTTTTGTGTTGTTATTATTGTAGATATTATTTTGATGGGATTTATTTTACCCTATCCCAATTATATGAGGGCATATAAAATTCATGAATTATATTATGAACCCTAGTACATCAACACCATGCATTATACCAGGCCATATCTACTTTTCAATATGTTCTTCCTGTGTTGCATATTCTTATTATGGCGCTTTGTTTCTTATCTATTGCAGTGTGCTAGTGTTTTTTCAATATTGAAATAATTTACATAATTAAAGTGCCTAAATTAATCTAAATGGGTTTTCCCTCATAGATTGATGATGACACCTTAATTAACCAATTATTACATATTAGTTGATTTGATTAATGGATGATAACTGAGATTTAAGAAGAACATACTTATATGTATTTGAGGTGGATGTTCAATCAATAAAATTGATATGTATGAATTGAGACATCCTGATACAGGATGTAAATTCTAGTTCATTATTACTTAGCATGCCAAATTCAATTTATAAAGGGTATAGGACATAATAAACTAGATTTTGTGACACAACTAACAGAACTAAGATATATACCTGCATATAAATAATGATGAACTTAAATAAATTTATGTTTTAAAATGAATAGGGTACTGCTAGATAGGGATTACAAATGTAAATTAAAGGGTTTTTTCCTATAAAACATTTATTTGATACTCCATATATTGGAACCCCTGCTATTTTATGGGACCTTGACCCTATCATGACTATAGTAGTGGGAAGTAGACCCTATCTTATGTGTTATTTTTAGATATTTATTATCACCAAGACCTAGATCTTGGAGTAGGAGGAGTGGTATGACTCACTTATAAGAAAGTCTTATTCATGATCTGTCCTTTATTAGTTTTAATGTTTTTTTATAAATCTTGTATGAGGAGTGTGATCAGAAATAGTAAAGTTATTTTTCTGTGATGTCCTCACATAATATTCCAAGAAGGTGGTGATGAGCATTCTACGAAGGTGGTGAGCGCTGATCCACCCATGATACTTCCTATAGTTCCATATGAGGAACACATTATGGATCTTACACTAGGTTACAATGATCAGTTATGTGATATATTCTTCCATTTTATACAGTCTATAAAGTGTGCTCCCGACCCACCCCTACTATGGTAGAGCTTACCTGAAAATTATAACAACAACATCGCCCCGCCTTCTCATGGTATAGAGGACCCCAAGCTGCTAAGTCATGGCTAGAGGATATATTGATTATTTAAAATAATATATAGATTCCTCTAGATCCTAGGGTCAAGCTCTCAGCCAACATGCTATGTGACTCTTCCAAACATTAATGGGATATACTCACTCAGGCTGGTTGATATTAGGATATGGTCTGGGTGGACATCCAGACAAAATTATTCAACTACTTATTTATAAAGATGGTAAGGAAACATTGTTCCCTAGAGTTCATGTACTTGTACATGGTGACATTTTGATGATGGAGTATTCATCTCGCTTTGTCGAATTACAACATTTTGAACTAAAATTTTCTAGTGACGAGCTATCGATTGTTAGGTAATTTGAGGATGGGATTGCATAAATAATCTGATCATAGGTGAAAAGTTTCCCAATGACCATCATTTTATAAATAGGGAATGAATCCCTCATCATTTAGTGGTGCTTGAATAAATCCAAAAAATGTGAGCTAGGGAGGTTTAGCTTCTAGGTATAGAAGTGGTTTAACAAGTGGCATTAAAAGTCATTTTGAGGGTGCATGCAGGGGCTATAAAAACCATGTAGATTGAACTAAATGATATGTGGTGTGTCAACAGTATGGAATTATGGGCCATAAAATCCCTAGTGCATGAGGAACCTAATCGAGTTTCAATCTTGCAGACAGATGGGTCACCTTCAGCACTTATGATGATCTTTTCCTTTAGTGCCTAGTGAATGGGGATCTGTGCTAAAAAATCATTCAAGTATACCATCAGTGACTCCACATCAGGCTAGGAGTCATTCTTATACCGACCAATCAGGCCATGGGGGTGGTAAAGGATGAGGTTGTCAGGACACATATGTTCATCTCTAACAGAGTGGACCTACTCAGGCTAGTCGGGTTGCATCTTAGGGCCATGATTCAGAACATATATATATAGTATAACATATTACTAAGGTGTTGAGTCCATGGCCTTCTACTATATGGTACTATTCTAGTATATTTTACTTTAGTTACTACCCTATTTGACATTGGTTAATCAAACTACTTCATATATATTACAATTATGGAATGTCTGGGCCTAGAAATAGAGCACTTTGGTGGAATTATGACTTTCGAAACACCACTAGGGGTCTTAGATGAGGGTATATTCTAGGGTAGGGAGTTCCCATTGAGATAAGTGGGTACCATTTCTTATGTAATTTATTCATCCTTGAGATGAATATATTTGACATTATTCTTGATATGGTATGGCTAGTTCCTTATCAAGCCTATGTGTATTTCTATCGATGAAGAGTAATAGTCACATCAAACGAGGGTAAAAAGTATATTTATAAGGGATAATGTGATATTTAATCCATTCATGTCAGACCTGAGTGTCAGGGGATAGGATGATAGATATCCCAGATGGTGAGTCTCTTTATGAGCAATTAGAGAATGTTGCTTTTAGAATTCCCTCATGTGGTGGAATGTTTTAGGGATGTCTTCCATAACAATTTTTCTATCTTACCTCCTAAGAGAGAGGTCTAGTCCTCCATCGAGCTAGAGATAGGAATAGAACCAGTGTTCATTCCACCCTATAGGATGAAACCCAAAGTGCTTCATAAACTCATGAATCAGCTTGAAGATCTAGAGGAAAAAGGTTTTATATGACCCAACATCTCACATTTTGCTTTCCCATCCTTTTCAAAAATAATACAAATGGAACCCTTAGGTTATGCATGGATTACATAAATTTGACCTAGATTATGGTGAGAACTAGTATCCAATGCCTCTTATAAATAATCCCTTCAACCTTATCCAAAGAGAAAGTATTTTCTCTAAGATTGATTTGAGGTCGGGATACCTTCAACTACATGTGAGACTATCATACATACCATGTACAATGTTACATAGTAGGTATGGCCAATATGGGAATATGGTTATGTCATTCATCCTCGTGAACACACCAATAATATTTATTACTATGATGAGTAAGGTTTTTTACTCAGACATAGATTCATTTATGGAGGAATTCATATATGATATTTTAGATTATTCTTGCACCAGATCTGACCATGAAAACTCTCTTGATATCAAGATGAATATAAAAATAAAGAACCATATATATGTGAAACTCAGTTAACGACTCTTTTGGATAAAAAATGCTCACTTATTAAGACATTTCATTTCGAAGGATAGCGTATCTATTGACCCAGAGAAGGTGAGAGTTGTGGTTTCCTAGTAACATCCTTGAAATGTATTTGATATATAATGTTTCTTGGGGATGGATGGTTATTAAAGGAGATTAATTTATGATTTATCATTATTGGAAGCTCCTCTTATGATCATAACTAAGAATGGGGTAAAATTCATCTGGTCTAAAGCTTGGGAGAAGACTTTTCAGTAGTTTAAGATAAGAATCATGCCAATACCAATCCTCATTTTTCCAGAGCCATGATGGGGATATACTATTTATTGTGATGTTTTAAAGATCAGGCTAGGATTAATTCTAATGTAGGGTGATCAGGTTATAACATACGGCTCCCACCAGCTGAGTTCTCATGATCGGAATTACCCAATTGATGACCATGATATATCAGTCGGGTTCATGCTATACATTATAAGAGGCATTATATTCTAGGTGATCAATTAACTATTTACACAGATTAAAAAAAATTCTCACGTACATCTATGCACAATGAGAATTGAATCTGAGGTAGTGCAGGTGGGTTAAGAACCAGAAGTAGTTCAACTTTGATATTGATTATACACCCAAAATGGTAATTCTGTTGATAATTCCTTGAGCCAGAATACTGAAAAGAAGGATGTCCAGGAGGCTAGTACTGAGTGGTGGTTGATGTATCAATTTTCTAAGATGCACCCAGTGGTTCATGAACAACACATACAACCTATTTTGGTATCCCTAGTAGTGACTTCCTCCCTTTTAGAGCATGTGAGGATGAGAATACTATATAATTATGAGGGTCTCATTTTAATGGATAGAATCATAGGTGAGAACCCACCATATAGTTAAATTGTTGATGGGAATGGGATCATACTCATAAATTGGCATGTTTGAGTGCCTTCAGATATATGGGAATCACTTATGAGGGATTCACATGCCTTTATTTGAGCAGTTTACCCTGGGCTTACCATGATGTACGTTGATTTATTCCCTCAATATTGGTGATCAGGTATGAAGAAGAATATTTCATATTTTATAATGAGGTGTTCCACATATTAGCTGGTGATGGTAGAGCATCCACGAACAATTTTACTTTTATAGAACATGTCCATTATTGAGTGTAAATGGAACAATATCACCATGGATTTCGTGATGGGCATGCTAAGATCCCCTCGAGGCAGCAACATAGTATGGGTGATTTTTGACTAGTTGACTAAGTTCTCACACTTCCTATTGATTTAAAAGACCTTATCAATTGATTATATTAGAAGGATTTATATCATAAGGATTTTAAACCTTCAAGGCATCTCTGATTCTATCATATCAGATTGAGATTCCTAGTTTACTTCACAATTTTTGTAGTGGATGAAAAGAGAATTGATTTCTAAGGTGATCTTGAGCATAACATATCACCCTCAGACCAATGGTCAGTCCGAGAAGATGATAAAAGTGTTATAGGAAATACTTTGGGCATGTATCCTTGATTTTGAGGTAAATAGGAGAAACATACACCTATTTTTATGTTTTCCTGCAATGAAAGTTTTTAGTAAATGATTCAGATGGTTCCATATGATGCCCTTTATAGTAGGACATTATGTTCACCAATATTCTAGTTAGACTAAGGTGAGGTAGAATCACTGGGTCCTCATCTCATTTAGGAGAGTATAGATAAAGTGTAACTGATTTAGAATCAAATGGATACGACTTAGGCTTGGCATAAGTATTATACTGATCATTGTCGTAGACCTTTGGAGTTCGTGGTCAGACATCTGGTCTTTTTGTGGGTTTCACCTAGATTGGGTTAGATATAAATTCTAAGTTAGGGAAAGCTATCAACTCGGTATGTTGGTACTTTTTAAATTATGAAGAGAATTGGGCCTATAGCCTATGGGTTTTAGTAACGTAAGGGTTATTGTTCCATGAATGTTTTCTTCCACATATCATAGCATCAATAGTATCGTGTATATCCATCCCATTCATTTAACCCCATGGATATTGAGTTAGAAGAATATGTGTCCTTTGAGGATATTTTGATACATATTTTTGACCAGAGCATGAATTCTCTCTGAAGTAGGTCATTTCCTCTAGTCCATTGGCTATAAAAACACGACATTGTAGAAGATGAGATCTGGGAGAGAGAGGTAGATGAATGTGCTCAGTGATCAAATCATTTCTTAGAAAATAAATTATTACCCTTAGAAGAGAAACTTAGGGATAAGTTTTTAAGGAGGTTAGGTTTTAATGTCCTAAATTTTGGGTGAGGTGCATTTTTTATTAAATGTGGACAAACCTCAATGAGTTTCCGCTTTAGGATTAGACCCTAGTGAAAGATTCCTAAGGACAATCCATTTTCCTTTGGAAGGAAAGGTATAATAAGTTTTAGAGGTTGGATGTAGGCCTAATACACAGTGTGTACCTGATAACCAATGTAAAATAGAAATACAAGACATGTAAGTGTTCGACGAGGTACTCTGCAAATCATGATAGGGTCTTCATGGTAGGGAGGGAAGGACCCCAATATTTACATAACATGTAAGGAATTTACACACTATGTAAATTACCAACCCAATTTTTATAAAATATAAAACCCCCTAATTTTCTAACATAGGTTATTTTCTTCAACCATTCAGAAGTAACAACACTCAAGATCCCCTACATAACCTAATCTAAGGGTCTCCGGTTCTCCTCCGTCAGACCTCAATTCTCTTCACTGTCAATTGCGTTAGACTTCCTTCGGTAAGCTATATAATCCCCTTTATTATATTACTAGTTTATCTTCCAAATTTTTATTTTATTTTAGTGTGAGATAATTTTCCTTATTTTCTGGGTTTAGTCTTTTATTCTGATCTCTCTCATTCTAGCTCTATTCATGTGATGAAACTAGATGAAGAGAGCTATACAAACCTAAGTTATGTTTTCAAGATTCTTTACCCATGTTTCATAATTTTTATATTACGAATAATCATATATCACACCAGTCCTTATTTTAAACTCCTCCAGAATTTTAAATAAATTAATATAAATTATTTTTCATACTTAATATAATTTGAGCTAGCGGAAGATAACCTCCTAAGTCGATTTCTTTGATATGGGACACCCCTATGGATATTCATATTTCATGATATCTTATATTCCACTATTATAAATTTATTTAAACTTCTTGTGGTGTTATTTACTTTTAATAAATTATTGTAATCAGAAAATTGGACTAACAGGAATAGTGGGCCAT
Organism: Viscum album; assembly: GCA_963277665.1. Taxonomy (NCBI): domain Eukaryota; kingdom Viridiplantae; phylum Streptophyta; class Magnoliopsida; order Santalales; family Viscaceae; genus Viscum; species Viscum album. The sequence goes on from OY728135.1 coordinate 1,763,530,972, forward strand.
GGGTTAAGCCTTTATCCTTCACGCCATAGACGGAATTTCTTATTTTAATATTTTGGCCATCTTGATAATCATGTTATAAACGTTTTTCTTGTTAAATGGTATGATATTTATTTAAAAATAATACCCTAACTTGTGTGGAGGGTGATACAAGTGTCCCGACATAGGGAAACCTTGCACAAGCTCATCATTCTTGATAGTTAGTTTTGATAATGAATTGTATGCATGCCATGGGTGATACTAAATATTCCTGGAATGGGATCAACATGTGTTTTTCACTTACCTATAGATGAGTGATACCAATTAGCTAGGGAGACCCCATGGATGGGCTCAGTGGCATGATTATTGTACCATTCCATGAGAGAGATTTAGACACCTACAAGTGATACTAGGGATGAACTCAATGGGTTGTTCTTGTTGTATTCACACAAGTCTAGGAATGACATTTATGATATCATTTATGGTTCCCATTAGATAAAATACCATGGAATCAGTTATATATAGTTCCCCTGGAATGATAATTCATATCCCTTTTAGGTATCCTTGGATGAGATGAGGGTAACTCTACTTAAACTTTGAAGATATATTTTAAAATAGAGAATGAAAATTTGTAATTGGGATTATAGGGATAGATCCACCAAGACAAATCACATTATTGGATATGGATCAACCATTAGGGTGCTCATTTTTTTGTATTTATTAAATTACCCCTTAAAAGTTACTTTTTTAGGCTTCCTTATTTGAGAGACATTCGGCTTAGGGAAAAGCATGTACTGTCATTCAGGTATCCATGAGGAACCTAGGATGATGTGCTTATTTATTTATTTTATTCACTGAATTATTCTTTTTTCAAACAATTCATTTTATATGAATGAAATATATTGTTCTATACACTATTGGTGGTGGGATATTATATATATCTCACAACCTTCTTGGACCGCCCTTGGTAACCAAGTGGAATTTAGGGTTATAAGACTAGATAAAGGGAAACAACCAGCTTCTGATGATTTACTTCCAATTCTAGGATTGAGTGTGGGAGAAAGGGACCAAGACTATGCTACTAATGTTAGTATTTCTTATTTTTTTATTTTTTCTTGTTTTTGGTAGCATGTAGTATATACCTGTATCCCCTATTCCCCATGTACTCATTTTGTATAGTAACATGATCACCATAATCTTTTTATATCTATTTATTATTATTCAACGCCTAATTGTTAATTTTTTATGTGTATTTGTTTATTATTATTATATTTCTTACCAATATTATATACCGCTATGTTTTACTTTGATCAACGAGGGTATAGTCTCTCCACAAACACACCTTATACCCTCGTAACTAGTCCGTAGCCTCTCACATATGGGGAGGTGCAATTGAGGTCATGTGGTTGACCATTATGGAGCACCTTTTAGTGGATCCTAGGGTGGGATGCTACAATTCCCGACCTATCTAGCTATGTCTTGAGATGAATTCCATAATAGACTAATTTATTAGAAAAATGTGGGTATTATCACAATAAAGAGATATGATGTTTTGGGGTATAAGATTTAGTGGTAATAAAATAAATAAATGTCCTTCTTGATTATATATAAGAAATGATACTCATCTGATAATTTTTTTTTATAGATGAATAAAATCATCATCAACTAGATAAAATTTTAAATTAATCAATGAAATAAGAATCCTAAGTAATAAAATCCTATGAATGGTAACTTAAGAAAGTTTTTTATGGAATATAAATATTCTATGTATTATAATTATTCCTTCTGAAGTAACCAAGTATTGAATTTGTTAAAAAAGTGAATCTAGATTCTTAAGGAAGCATAAAATGAATCATTTAAGGTTTTAAAGGAACTAAATTCTAATTTAAATAAGGAATTGTGGTCTCACATACTCATTATTATTGGGTATGTTAATGATATTCAATGTGATTGGATATGAAAATAACATGGAGTTGCCTGATGTTTAATTAGGTTTGATCTAATCAAGAAATTCATTATCCACATTATCTATAGAAATGTTTCAATAAGATGAATGAGTTATGTCATTTCCCAACATGGCTGTATCTACTAATAGTAACCAGTCAAGTTGGTGACATGGCCTCAAGTGTGCCTCCCCATACACTAGAGGCTTCTAAATAGTAGTGAGGGTATAATGATGGTATAGTGGAAATACTATACCATCTGGATATGTAATAAACATAGTTGAAGCATAAATAATTGATTGGTAGTGGAAGATAACATTGAAATGAATCTACAAAAAATAGATAACCAAACCCAGTACAAATAAATAACCAACCATGAATGAACATGTTGACTCATAATAGAAGCAACCAACATACAATAGGTAATAAATACTACTAGACTAGACATATAAGGAATAAATAAACAAAAGAACCAAATCCTATAGGAATCCTATGAACATGATCGAACCCCAACTCCATGTGAATACGTTGTCTATAATGGTGGACATCAAGGATCCACAATCCATGGTTTTAACCTCTAACTAAGAGGAATGTCTGATTAATAAATAATAACTCGAGAAGGGTGCAAGTACAACTCAGCAGGCCATCACCAATAACATATAATGAGAATCCATTTTGTGAATATAAATTGTAAAAATGTGTAGGTATAATAAATAAAGTAGTGTAATGAAATGAATAAATGTAAACTAATTCTGCTCAGGTTCCTCATAGATGCTCGACCAACTATACCTACTTCAGCTTAATCCAGATGTCTCTAAATAGATGACCATCAATTGTTCAAGGAACTAAGGTGAATAACTATGGTTATAAAGCCTAATAAACATATATAATTTCATATCTAAATATGGATAATCATCCCAATCATCTAAATCAATAGAACGTGGGGCATCACATCCAATAATTCAATAGATAAAGGTAAGGATCACTATGTCAGACAATATTAAGTAAATTAACATGGAATTTCATGTCCAATGATTTTAATAAACAATATGGAACTCCATGTCCAGTTTCTTAAATTAAAAATTTGTAACTCTATATCTAATGTTTTCAATAAGAAATGAGGAAAACCATATCTAATGATTTCAATGCACAATGTGGAACACAATATCCAATGATTTTAGTATATAATGAGGAACTCCATGCCTAATGATTTTAGTACACAATGATGAATTCTATGTCCAATTATTTCAATAAATAGATGATTAGGAGCATCATGTACAACATCTAGTAATCACTAATTATTTACTCAATTGAATATTCATTATGATTCCATCCATGTAATTCTGTTTTAAAATCCAAGTATCAATCATGTAATAACTGAAAAGAATGAAAATCATATTTTATTATTAGACATAGTCCATGAGAATTATCCATGCTAGTTTAAAATTACCATGAATCAATCCATTACTCCCTTTAATGTACCATTCAATTAACTCTATAAACCAATTCATTTATAAGTACACAGGGTCAAGTGGTGATATTAGATGATTGAAAAAATCATTTATTCGACTTAATGATTCCACTAACAAGACGAAATCTCTATGAAATTTTCCCTTTATAAATATGAACATGCTATTTTTAAACCATAGAATCAATTATCAACACTTCTTTAGTGAGTGAAAATTATAATACGACCTGAGGGTAGTTTATTTATACAATCAAGGAAAAAACTTCTAATTTCACATAAGGAAATTAAGTCTCTCTAAAATTCATATAATAATTTCATTTATTTAATCATCTCACATACATGTGATGAAAGGATAAGTAAGTACACATGAGGTATTCTAATTCAATCAAATCATACATCATCATTTAATCAAATCCATTTTTAGGAGTCAACCCAAACACACCAAAGTAATGTTTTTGGAAAATTAAATTAATGTAAAATGATAGAAAGTAATAGGAAACACCCAAAATGGGGATCCAAGAGGTGTTCATAACCTTCCATAAATTTCAAAATATTTTAAGAACATAAAGGTTATTTTCTAGGAATTAAATTGAAGGTTTTTAATAGTTTATAAAGAAAAAATAATTGTATGATGTGGGAAAAAAATCAAGATTTAAATAATGATACATTTACATAAATAAATATAAAACAACTACCTTATGATTAGGAATCACGCTTCCGTTATCAACCATTGATTCAAGCTGAAATGAGATAAATCATTGAATCAGAAATATGATTTGAAAATAGGGAATATGAGCTCACATGAAAATAACTTCCAATATAGTGAGATTAAATGAGAAAAGAACAAAGGGGATCCCTAGAATTACGGCGAAGTTTCCAACATGATGAACGATGTTCAATTTTGACCAAGAATGTGGGAGGGAGATCAAAGGCCATAGGATAAGGAGAGGGGATCTCAAGAGGCTTGTTGTGCGTAAGATATAAAGAAGGAAGAGTGAATAAATAACCATATAGGATGAGGGGAAAGAAATTTTAATTACCCTAATTTTTAATTGTTACGTGGTTTTTCAAAATGGTTGAAAAAACCATGTGCCAACCATGTGCACCTACTTCCCAAGGTGACACCCCCTAAAAGAGATAAGCACACTATTTGATAGACCATTCATAGCCCATGAATTCTCACTACCCAAGGCCACCACCCCTCACATGAATAGTATCACCATTTAAAAAAACATGCATAAACCATGATTAGTGCACCTTAAATTTATTGCAGATGGTTTTATGGTTGTTCTACCTTAGATGCATGATCTTACAAATCGTGTGAAACCCCTATAAATATTCATGATTGTGGTGGAAAGTTAGAGTAATTGTGTGAGATCCATGGGCCTCACTTTTTATTTACATAAACCAAGATTACAAATCCATGCACTCTTAGAAATCATCCATATAGCCTAGAAAACTTCGATACTTTAAACCCCATCTAAAAATAACATTTTAAAGAGTTATATCTATTGGAACTTCAATCCCAAGCTTTGTTTACAATTTTTACTACCCCTAAATGAAAATTTCAAATTCCTTTAAAATGATAAATTGGTTCAAAACATGAGATCTTAAAACCTAACCACCTTAGAAATCCTCATCAATGGGAATCCTTGGAGAATAATGAGAACATCACCTAACTTAATTGGGATGTGAATTCTTGATCACATGGCCATATTGTATTTCCAAACATCCAACATTCCTCCCATCATCACTTTAAGCATACAATGATTAAAATATTAAAAAAACACTCATAACTAATATTGAAAACCAAAATAAGACTTACTAAGGAATTCATAATCCGGGGAATGATCACATAGAAATATATTCATTCAATTTTCATATGCATCTCCCCACCATAATTTCCATAATCTAATCTCAAATTTCATTCCATAGTACTCCCACTATCAAAATTTCATATTAAGGTATTCCATTGACATCATAATGTTTCTCATAGAACATTAATAAACACACAAATCATGATTAAATAAGAGGATACTTATTTGGTCCTTGATTTGATAAAAAATAATCATACTAAAATTTACCAAGCTATCCTAGTCACACTGAATTTTACACATAAAGATCCCTTCAACCATTATACTACTACCATCTAATCCCAATGACATACTTGACACAGTTCGTCATCAATTTTATCCTACTGCTGGAGGGAACTCATGTCAAGCCACCTCTAGACAAATAATTTAAAAAAAACTCAACTTCAACAGTCAACACATCATAAAAACTACTTTCTAAATCCTTTATACCATGTCCTAACAAGATCATTTCTAGCCTTATCGCTGAGTCTTGTACCTGAATTATGGTGGAATATTGTGGATGAACCATCAAAATCCCACAACCATTATCATTCCATAACACAAGAACCTATACATACGTAATCCAAAAACCATGGATCCTCACAAGCCATATTGGGGATAGATGTGCTCATTTGAACCTTCCCAAAGTCCATATTCCAATTTGTATCTAGAATTTAACCAATACATCCAATCATATATTGTTCCATTTATTCAATGGAATATGATATAGAAAATAACGATCACACAACAAGTCTCAGGGTCCCACAACATCTCCCAAATAAGGTTCATCCACCCAGGACTGATGTTTCACTCTCAATCTTAGGAGAATCCAAGTTATCCTATCAATAAGAAAAACATTTTATTATCACAACCCATGATTCATCTATCCTCAGACATAAAAACTAACATGGATGAGAACTCAATCACTCTAGAGCACTAATACAAACATCATTCATCACTACTTCCCATTTATGATAATGGTTTCAATAATGTTCACCAAATTTTTTTGAGTTAAAATGATGTTAACCAACCTAAAATTACCTATTGTACCCTCCCTACCATCTCTCTCATATTTATACTTCTTATCAAGTGAAAATCCTAAGGAGTTATTTTCTCAAACAATAAAAAGAAATTTGGTCAGCTTGATGTATATCTGATTCTCTATTAGTGTACTTAGGATGATGTTAAGGTAAAAGTCATGATTATATCTGAACTGAGAGTACACTAAGATTCCATTGATAGGAATTTATCTCTCTACCAAGGCACACTCATATCAATAAGGCTATACTTTCCTTAACTAAACCCTAACACCACATCTTTTGACAATGCATGGAAAGGTCTACCCGTGGATAAACTACCATAAGGTACCTAATTTAGTTTCAAATTATTCCTCATAATTTAGCACTTCCTTCAACTACTAAAGCACCAGTTAACTTGGACCACATGCATCATATTTTAAACTGATGATCCTTGGACCACACTCAGACACTAACTATTGTTTTCTATCAACTTATTACTATGCACAACATGGGAAATATAAATTTTCCATATATAGTTGGTGTATATATCATACCACCAGATTAAATACAAGACTCACATTCCTCATAGTCATCCATAAACATGGTAAATATGACTATGAAACATGGTATATGAATTTCTAACTTGCTAAGAGATCCCTTCAATCACATCATCAAAATAGGGAACCTCATTCGTACAATGATTTATCAAACAACTACCAACTTCATAACATCATTTTCAGAAATTTATGTGCTAACCATAAACCACTGGTTAATAGGGATAGGCCCCTGAAAATTCCTTCCCATTGAATATAGTCTCGATACCCAATAATCTAGGTGTTTTTTAGAAAACTAAAGTCATCATCATTCCTACATTGAGAAACATGATCACCTATGAGTATCAGTTTCTTAAGGAGTGTATAAATGAGGTCACCACGTCAAAAGAATTCATAAAATTAGGTTAACATCCTTCACAAGTTTACTAAGATCATAAGAAATGTCCCTAACCCACTAGGTTATGATATAATGTTAAGGGTTTCTAGGTCTCCCAACCATCCCTTACAATCAATGTGCAAAATAGGGCCTCTAGGACTGTCCACATAGACTTAAGGTATCTCACAATAGAAACATAATTCACATAAGGGACTCTATTATATGACATCCAACGTACAATAAAAATCTCTCTAAATAAGTAAAATTGAAAGAAGGTAAAGAGATTATAAACCACCAAGGGCCAACGTATACCAATATAGTTGTAACAAAATCAATTTCTAAGCATCACACTACTAGGAAATGCCTTTATCTTAGCATCCCCATAGTGGAATAGTCCATAGAGAATCACAACATCAATGAAAAATGGTAAGTATTTAACATTCATAAAGAATCTATATATGGTAATACCCCCTTCAGTTTCCATTTACCTAACAACCACCCACCTGCATAAGAGTGTTTTTTTATAAACTAATATTCCTATCCAACTCAAATGGTTAAGGAACAACACTTACCAAGCCTAAAGTCGATGCTCAAAATTATATCGGTTTCCCATCTCAAAGGGTAAGACTGCAATGAATAAACTCTAACTTTTAGAATAGGCATGGTATTTAAAACTAGATTCATTCCTAAAAGGTCACTAGGCTCTACCACATACCCATTAGGGACAATACAACAAAATAAGGATACTAAAACCAATAGGTAACATCCATGCTCCCATACAAGGAAACTCTCAAGGAAATATTTGATATAATCCCTAAAAGAGGGTCACTATTATGAACACTACTAAATGGTTTCATTTAATAAATTACATCCATTCACATTTATTATAAAATTAAAAATGATATTTTATATGGAATGTGAAGTACCCATGTTATAAAAAACTATTTTTAACACTCATTTGGACAACATATCATAAAATTATAGGAAATTTATCTTAGAAAATATTTTTAAAACAATTATTTTTCTATATGTTCTCACAACCAGGCTTAGTAATGAAATTTTAAACTCCAAGTCATAGAGGAAAAAACTCTTTATGTTTTAATTGGAATTTTAATTAACTGATGCCTCATTTTTGTAAATCTCAAAATAAGATTAAAGGTCTTTAATAAATTTAGTGTGATTTTAAATTAATATGTCACCATAAATTCATACAAACATCGTATGAGTGACTACTGACACTTTAAATTAAAATATCATTTAACATGAATATACCCTCATGGGGTTAATCATTAAGTCATCAAAAGAATGAAATCAACCTACACTGGTCACATCATTTCAATCTGGGTCCTGCTATATGGGAATCTATTCCCAATTTATGGAGTCAATGATATATAAATTACAATTGGGATCCCATTTAATTGAAACCAAATAATAGTTGATTTTTTAAAACACCCTTATTGGGATTATCTCATAGGAATATAATGATAAAACTCACCTAAAAAGTTTGAGTGAAGTATATAAGAATTTAGTTATATGGGTCATCATTCACTAGTTATAGAGGTACAAAGCCTTTATAAATTGCAATCAACACACTATTTAATTAAAATATATATGAAATAACTTGATTATTTAAAACAAAAAATTTATTTCAAATTTGGTGTTTCTATTCAAGTTAATTCACATACTATTTCAAAACCATTTTAATTTCTCAATTCATTTCAGGATGATTTAATAGAATTCCACTATCATTTTATGTGGGAATGCACTTTTTAGGTTGATGAAGTTTTTTTATTTAACTCGCCCTTAACCATAACTATAACCTGGAAAGATATCACATTATAGAAGAATACAATAATATACATAGGAAATACACATGCATGATATACAATCAATAATTACAGGGCGTCTCACAAGTATAGTGTGTAGATAGGCATGGAATATAATTACACAAGCACCGTATATAGATAAGCATGATAATTACATGTGAATCAAATGTTCCAAAAATTGATGAGTTAACATGCCTTCTATATTTCTAAAATACTCCATAATGAAAATTTCTTCAATCAATATATAATGAATATAAAAGAATCACCTAAGGTGAAATAATAATCAACTTCAATAACGAACTTCATGAACAATAGTCCCATCCATGGATTATTGATCTTTCCCCCATACGTTGGTTGGTCATTCCTAGACATGATCTATTTACCAAGTACCTACACATCCCTAGACTCATATCCACCAGAAAAAATAGCATTATAAGGAAAATAATGTTTTGATACCACTTTATCACATCCTGACCCAGTTTACTATATCAAAATTAACATGACCGGTCAACAACATGGCCTCAAGAATGATTCCCCATGTCGCAGAGGTTATCAACTAATAGTTAGAATCAATTGAATGTACGATGGGGAGACTATAACCATTGACTCATAACTGAACATAGAAGAAACAAAAATAAATAAAATTTAGTGGAAGATAATAATAACTGACAAGTATAATAAACAGATAATTGGGCTAGTGAAAAATAAACTACAAATAACGGAAAACTATATTGAGTCATAATACAACCAGTTAACAAAAATTAGGTAATATATACTACAACACAAAATATACAAAGAATAAATAAACAAAACCCAACTGTTATTAGCAATCTGAGTACATGCTTGACCCCATATCGATGTCATGTCCTAGTCCATAAAGAGTGATATTAGAGAAGAACAATATATGGTCCTAAATTCACACTAAGAGGTCTATCTGGGTACCAAATGGACTCCAAAACATAGTGTAAGTGAAACTCAATAAGACCCCCCAATTATTTCTAATGTAAATCTTGTCTGTGAATATAAAATTTAATATTTTTCATTTATAATAAATAAATTAGTGTAAGGAAATGAATATATGTAAACTAAGTTGGATTGTATTACTCATAGATGATTGAATAATAATACCTAATTATACCCAATTCAGATGTCTCTATATAGATTGCTATTAATTGGTAAATGATCCAAGTTACATAGCCAAGCTCTTAAAAGATAATAAATATATAGTATTTCATATCAAAATAAGGAACACCAACCCAATAATCTAAATCAAAGGAGCATGGGGTGTTTTTCCTATAATTAAATAAATTTTGGTAAGGAGAACTATGTTGGTAGATCCTTGGACCAATCCACCAGGTACAATCTAGATTACCACCTGAAATCATGTGTGCCTCCCTATAGGCAAGAGGCTGTTGACTATTAGCAAGTGTCTAAGTCTGCCAAGGGGGAGACTATGACCTCAATATCACATTCTTGGATGAATAATAATAATAAATTTATTATAAAAATAATAAATACAAGAATATTACAATAATAAATCTAAAGATAAAATAAAAATCATAAGGATCTCAATGTGGAAATCCAAAATAGAGTAATAAGTGTAGGTAAATATAGAAATAAAATAGACGGTCCTCTGGAGTCTGTCCTCATCTTCTACCAGATCCATACTCCTCTACATCGATATCCACCATAGGGACCTTACATTTCACTGGATCTCTAATTCTGAAATATATAAGAACACTGAAAATTCCATGTTGAGTGTGAATAAAAGACTCAGTGGGAAAACACCAATGTGTCCTCAACCTAGTGTTATCAAGTATACAAGTGTATACATTAATGTAATAAATGCGTAAAATCCTAATAAAAAAAATTCCAAAACCATGTGTTCATGTGTTAACCAAGAAAAAAACCACCATCTATACCTGCTTTGGACCTTATTAGAATATTTTCATAATGTAAGTTAAATGTAGTCAAGTTCCGTCCATGAGGCTAAGAGTCATAGGTCAGACCACATTAGGACATCTTGCCCCATATCTCTCTCATCTGTAGTATAATCCCGAGGAATCTAGGTTAGACTTCAACGGGCCATCATGCTATGTTGTTATCTTTCTGGTTAGATCAAATAGAACATTATGCTCCACTATCGCCCCTCGAGTCCAGTCATATATGACCATTATGCTCCTAGATCAAGCCACACTAGACCATCATGCCCCTTTATCTATCTTAATCTCTTCATCATTTCATATATATCATTTAAAAATCCTCCCCATCTAAGGATACTGATCCATGATAGGTCCACCTATCTCTAAGGTACCATGAACATAAAGAAAATCACAATATATACGAGACATATCTGAAGGTAACAATGGAATAATATCAAGGAACATATTTCTAGGGTCACAAGGTTATCATATCCACCATCATCAATGTTTTACACCATGCACACTTCTCCTCTATGGTGTAATCATACTAGGATGATGACCTATCACATATACCTAGAAAAAAACCTCCAACGACAAAATGTTACACAACTAGGTACAATGTGATAATAAAAATAACATGAAATTATCAAATAAATAATAGAACCAAGTTAATAAGTGTATCAATATCAAACATGGAATATTTATTTTTAATATATATCATTGAAATAATATTAGAAGAGGTATCATGAGATACAAAAACCCACATGTTATCAAAATTCCAGAAACAATATCAATTATTCCAACATAAATCATAATATGGAACATGTGTAAATGAGATCCCAAAAAGTAAAGTAACATCCCACCTCAAATTTGTTGACATCAATGGTAAGGATAAACCACCCCATGTGTTTCAAAAGGTGGAGGAAAAACCTCAATATTCAAGAACACCTCCTCATGAACCTTATTATCAAAGATGTCTACACATCAATGCTCAAGGTACATCAAGGGTTCCTAGAATAAGAAACAACTATATTATTTCATGTTGAAATAAAATATTACAAGTGTTGATACTTTCTCCCTTCTGGATAATTTTGAAAATATCATTTTAGGACAACACATGCATTCATGATATTTTCCTCAAAATATTTTTAAAACTACATTCAATATAATAATATTTTTAAATTAAATCAAGAACACATGTGATAGTCCTTTATAATTATTATTTGATAATATAAATAATTATCCATCAATAAATTTCATAAATTATCCTTTATGATTATCTTATGAAAATTTATGACAATTTATCCTTTAATAAATAGTTTTATTATCTTTTTATAATTTTCTATAAATCATCCTTTGATAATTTAAGGCAATTATCTCCTGAAAACTCTTGATAATTATCTTTTGATAATATGCATAATTATCCTTTTATAATTTTGAAAATATTTTTTCACATGATAATTCCCATATAATTATCCTTTTATAATTTTTATAATATTATCTTTGATAATATTATGCAATTATCATTCTTTGTAATTATTAGTTGATAATTATTCATTATTATCGTTTGTTAATTCCTTGTAATTATATTTTGATAATTTTAGTAATTTAACCTTTGATAATTTTATTTAAAATTATCATTTGATAATCTTATTTAGTTATCTTTTCTAAATTCTAGGTTTTATTATTTTACTATCCAAATAGTTTATTTTTCAGAATTATGAGAAGAAGAAATATGTAATATAAATAAATAATAAAAATAAAATAAAACCAAACCAAAAACATCATGCATAGTGCACCAAAGGAGGAAGAGGGTGAACTTCAGCATGCTTGGATGGGAGGAAGGACACTGAATCAGGTCATTTGAGACTTAACTAGTGGTGTATAATTCGTTCCTAGGTTTGGTCATACTTGATGAGATCAACCAAAATGAAGGCTGAATCATTTGGGTATTTAAAAAAACAAAGACATGTAATCCATTTCTCAAATTCTAAAACCCCAAATTAATTGACCATTTCAACCAAAAATTAAATCACAGTCATTAGTATTACCCATTTAATGAATTTATGATTATTTCAGGCCAAATAGCATTTAAATCCATGATTTTTTAATGAACCCTATATATAGAATTGGATCTTCTTCTTACAATGGGGACAAGAAAAGAAAACAATTTTAATAATCTTATTAAATAAAACATATAAGAAAATTATTAAAAAAGGTATCATCATGTGAGATTTAAACCAACAGCCAACATGAAAAAAATTTATGTCATTCATAGGATAAACTCCACTTTATAGACCTAAAAAAGTCTTAGGTTTCTCATACAAGACACCTTTTGGGTGATATTCCATTATTTTGGAAATAACTTGAGAACTTGATTTAATATATATAATATTTTTATTATATTAATAGAAGGATATATGGTCCATAAAATATTTTATCGAGTTAGTGATTAACTATGAAAATATTCCATTAAATATTCCAAACTGTTAACAATGTTTTTACCCTTATGTGATGTTACTTAAAAATAAAAAATTTATAAGGTTATTTTTATTGAAAATTTCAATGTTCACATAAAAACACTCAGAAATTATTAAAAAATAGTATTTTTTGTCATTAAAAAATCTATGATATTACAACCCCCTATTTATTGACTTCTCACCCTAAGAATCTCTAGAGGTCTTTTTTGAGAAAATCAAGCTACTCAGCTTAAGAATTAGACTCCCACTCCCACATCTCCTCCTAGATCCATAAATTCAACCATCAAATCTAGATAAGTGGCACCATCTTCAATCATAATACCATCTTTATCTAGTCTATAATATACACTAGATACTCCTCATAAAAAAATTATATTCTCAAACTAAATATCCTCACTATCAATGACATGCGAAGGATCAGGTATGTACCTCTGGAGATGAGACACATTAAACACATCGTGCATAAATAAATAATGTAGAGGATAGTCAAAATGGTATAAAAAATTTTCCAATCCATTTTATGATCAGAAACGATCCAAAAAACCTTGGTACAAGATTTACTAGCTTTATTAGAAGTCGATGCCCTAACCGAGGAGTCCATATCAAGAAAACTTGATCTACCATAAAAACTACAAAGTTATCCTCCTTTAAACATCATATGATCTCTTCCTACTATAAGTGGTGACCAACCTCTTTTGAACGACTTACACTATCTCAATGTTCTTCTAAAACATATTGGTCCCCATAACCATAGCCTCACTTGCCTCATGCCAATAAAGTGATGGATGAAAAATCCTCCCATAGAGAGCCTTATATGGTTCCATCTGAATCAAATACTCATAACAGTTGTTATACACAAACACAACCAAGGATATTTGATTATACCAACCTACCCTAAAGTATAGAACATAATATCTATGAATATACTCTAATATGTGTATCATTTTCTCAGACCATCCATCTATCTAAGGATAGTAGATTGTTCTTAACCTTAATGAAGTTCCTTGGTCATTTTATAATCCATACTAAAATTGTTATGTCAATATTATATATTTATCCAAAAAAAATCTCAAGTGAGCACCATGAAATCATATGATCTTGAACATGTAGAGATTTGATATTTTTTCTACCATATGTGTCTCTCAGATTGGTAAAAACTGGCAAACATTTATTAGCTGACTGACAGTCAGCCAGATAGCGTCACAACTCCTCGAGGTTCTAGGTAAACCTATCATTGATTCTATTGTGACTTCCTCCCACATAGTGGTGTTTAATTCCCTCATCAGTCTCTCACTAATAGAATCATAAAATACCCGTCTCTCACATACTAGGGTTTCATGTCATACTAGGGTATCATAAAAGGTTAAAGAGAAAAAGTAAATTTTCAATACCGTATGTTGTATATTAACAAGTTCATCATCACTATAAACTATTGTTTGATCCACGAAATAATAATGTCTTTCCTCAGCTCTACGAACCTACCCCTGAGATACATGAACACCCCAATTCATCATCTAGGTTTGGTGTTTAGGGCCCCATCATTTTCCCTATTCAATGCCTAAGTATATATCTAACCTCGAAAAGATCTTGATCATGATGTATTTAGGTAGAATCATTGAAAATTCCCAATCTTACCATATCAATGACATTTGAACTCAGGATTTGGGTAAGAAGTACAATAATTCCACCACTTCCCCAAGATGTAACACTGAGGACCTCTTTCCCCTGTAGAAGGTCCTAAAGAGACTATTATCAACTCTAATTTTCTAAAACTACACTGATGTGAGTCACCTACCATCCTCTTTCTACTATTAGTAGATACTCCCATAATAGTGAGAGAAAGACCAGTCATTGGACCACCATGGGATGAAAGTAAACATGCTTCCCTTATCTCCTTTATTACATTATCAATGGATTGGGCCTTGTGAATTTTTTGAGTGTATGTTATCATATCAAAGCACCTAACCAGATGTCTAAGCTCTGTTCAAAGGCCTATCTCAAAATTACAAGCCTTATATGCATTATTCCTAGCCAAAAAATGAGAAAAGAGAATTAGTTCCATTAAATGGGAATAATATGTGGATACAATCATGTAACCCTTTCTTAAGTCCCTAAAATATTTACAAATATTTAGATTCATCATTTTAGGAAAGTATTATTTGAGGAATATCTCCTTAAAGTTTTACCAAGAAATTCTCTGTTGTCTTATAGCTAAAATCATAATATTCCACCATCTAATAGAGGGTCTGTGGAATATAAAGGTCCTTATAATTAAACATACATACTCATAAGTTAGGATTATCTCTAAAATTATATTGATAAATTCCAAAAATCCCCATTCATCTTATGGGACACTAGTACCATGGAATGTTGGAGGATTCCAGAGCTAAAAATCTCAAGCATGGTCAGTCATAGTCCTCTAAGTGGATCTTACTTAGAATAGAACTATCCTAAAGTGTCCCAGATGAAGAATATTTTTAGTCTAGATAATATATTCTTTTATAGGATCAATCTATTGTATATCCCCAATGCACCATGAGTGTTGGAAGAAGAGCATATTGGGGTGCCAAAACTGGAGGTCCTTCTTAACATCTCTGAGGAAGAATACCTAAAATAGTGATAATATCAGAAACATAAATAGATCATATCTATTTTATGAGATGGAACAAGGTTCTCCTAGGAGTTTAACCTTTACCCAAGGAGAAACCCCTTGAACTAGGACTGGGTTATGTACTTGCACATCTGTAAAATTCATTATATATTCTAACAAAATAACATACACATTTAAAATAATTAATGCCAATAAAAATATATAACAATATCATTGAAAGATAGATATATCACACGAAGAGAAATGATCCCAAACAGATAGCATAAATAAAGGCATTTAATTAAAGAACTACAACGCAACACAAAAATGGAATATATATATATGGCATGTGAACCAACATTCCTAGTATTATGCATGAATACAGCCAAAATATCATAAATCACATATTATCATCATGTGAATAATTTAAATTCAATTTAATCAATAGTTACAAAAAAACATAATTTCCCAATTTATGGAAACTCAGATGTCTAATATGCAGTGGGAGACATGCACTATCATAGTACCCTTCTCTAAGTCCCAACTGTCATATCTCTTGTCTACATTGTCCCAAATCAAGGAAGAAAATTAGAAATAAGGCAGTGATTCTTGGTCCTCTGATACCATTTTTAGCACCTCGTACCAAACCAATGGGTCCAATCCGATGTACCACATGAGCTCATACATGCCTCCATATATGTAAGAGGCCACCGACTAGAATCAAGGGTCTATGTCCACCTATGGGGAGACTATACCCTCAGTGTTATGTCATAATATGAATAATAATAATATATGGATGATAAAAATAATAAATAAAATTATAATTCATGATGAAATGTAAATATGACATGAAAATCAATTGGCTTTCAATGTGGCAAGCCAAACTGGAGAAATAAGTGTATGTAAATAAATAAATAAAACTACAGGTCCTTCAAATTCTATCCTAGTCTACTACCAGCTTTATAATCCTCTACTTATCCTTCCCACATAGAGCCTTTATTCTTTTATAGGGTATCTAGTAATGAAATATACAAGTGCACAAAAACTCATGAGTAGGGAGTGAGTAAAATACTCATTAGGAAACAACAAATTTCTCCTTAACCTAGTGTGATCAAGTATACATGTGTATTATATAATATAATAAATGTGTAAAAGTGTAATAACACACAATCCAAAACCAATCATTCATGTACTAACCATGAAGCCACAAAACCCCTAATATACCCACTTCATCTACCCACTAGAATATAGTCACAATGAAAGTTAAATTCAGTAAATTTCCAACCACAATGATAATGTTCACATGTCATACCCCACAAGTCAATAATTCCATATCACCATCTCATCATTAGTACATTCCCTAAACATCCATGTCATATCGCATTGTGTTGTCATGCCCTGCTGCCATATCTCATGTGTGATCACATAAACCGTCCTTCCCTATTATCACCTACCAGGTATGGTCACATATGACTGCCATGCCCTAGGTGTACGCCACACTATGAAATTATTCCCCATTGTCTATATTATCCTTCTCATCACATCACATGGATCATCTTAACATTCATTCCCTATAGGGATACCAAGCCATAATGGGTCCACCTTTCGCTTAGGTATCATGAACAGAATGACCAAAAACACAATATATACCAACCATATCTCAAGGACATAGTCGCATGGTACCAAGTCACACATATCATGTTTCACAATGTTATCATGCTACACCGTCATCATCTCCAAGAATCATGCACACTCCCCCCTCTAAGGGGTAATCATACCTTGATATTCACCTATCATATATACCAAGAACAAAATATCCAATGAAAAAATGTTGCAAAACTTGGTATAACATAAAAAATAAACATACCATAACATCATTAGGTAAATAATATCACCAATTAAACATGTGAATCAACATAAAACTTGGAATCTAGATATTTTAATATGTATCATGTAAATAATATCATAATAGTTCTCATGGGCTACACAAACCCACACCAACATCCGATAACAAGTCAAGCTTGAATATAAATTATTCCAAAAAAATCATTACATGAAACATGTGTAAATGTGTTCCTAAAAAGGTAAGAAACTTCCCACCTCAAATTATTCAATGTCAATGGTAAGGATATACAACCATTTGTGGTTCAAAAGCTAGAGTGGAAACCACAATAGTCAATAAAATCTCCTTGTGGACCTTATTATCATAGTTGTTAGCATGTCAATAATCAAGGTACATAAAGGGTTCCTAGAACCAGAACCATATATTTTATTTCAAGAATAAATAAGATACTACTTGCATTGATACTTTATCTCTCCCAAATAAATTCTGAATTATCATTTTTTTCCAATGCATTCATTTAAAATATTTTCCTTAGAATAATTATAAATCCACACTCAATGTCCTAATATCTCTAAATTAAACCAGGAACACATGTATTAGTACTTTATAATTATTATTTGATAATATAAATAATAACCCATTGTTAAATTTCTTAAATTATCCTTTTACAATTATCCTCTAATAATTGGTGTGATTATCTTTTTATATCTTTTCTAATAATTATCCATTGAAAAATTACTGATATTTTAACTTATTAATTCATGATAATTATATTTTGATAATAGTCATAATTATCCTTTGATAATTTTGATAATATTCACTACATGAAAATTACATTATAATTGTCCATTATTAATTTGTATAATATTATTTTCAATAATCTCACACAATTATCCTTTTTAAATTTTTTAATTATCACTTGATAATTTTTCATTATCATCATTTGATAATTCCTTGTAATTATCTTTTGATATTTTTAATAAATTATTCTTTGATAAATTTATTTAATTTTTTTTAATAATATTATGGAATTATCATTGATAAATACTTGGTTTTTTTTTATTAATCAATGATTTTCATTTTTATAATTTTGAGAAGAATAAATATAGAATATAAATAATAATTAAAAATAAAATAAAACCAACCAAAAACATTTATGTGAAACACAAAAAAGTAGGAGGAGGGCGAATCGCCGCATGCTTGGATGGGAGGAAGAATAAAAAATCAATGGGGGACTTTATCGATGTTGTACAAGGGAGTCCTAAGCTGGGTTTGTCATGAAAAGATCAATTAAAATTAAGGATGAATTATTCATGTATTTAGAAAATCATAAAGCATGTATTACATCACTTAAATTCCAAAACCCAAAATTAATCCACTATTTCAACCAAAAATTAAAGTTGAGTAAAATATTTCAACTGTTAAATTCATTGCTATGTTTTTCAGGTCAAAACATGATCCAATAAAAGTTTTTTAATGGGTACCACTTGTAAAAATATAGCCTTCTTCTTAAGTGGGGGATAAGAACAAAAAAATTATTTTATTAAATTTAAAAATTAAATAATATAATAAAAATATTAAAACAATTTTCCTCATGTGTGATTTCATCAAACACGCAATGTACCCAAGTGTTATTCCATGCTAAGGGAAAATCCCACATTCTAGACCAAATGATGGTTTTAGATCTCTCATAAAAGAGATGATTCATAAGATATTCCATTATTTTATAAAAACTACATGCACTTGCTATAATATATATAATAGTATTATTATATCAATATATGGAATCCTATGAAAACATAGTCCGTAACTCCAAAACTATACAATGGAATATTCTAAAGTGTTCACAATTATTTTACCCAAATGTTAATTCACATGGAAATAAAACATTTAGAAGCCAATTTCTATTGAAAAATCCCCCCTTTCACTTAAACACACACATAAATTATTAATAAATAGGGTTTTATTATCATTAAAAATTGGCGATATTAAAATGTCCAATAATATTAAATAAATTATTATGTAATTACATGTCCAATTATTTCAAAAAACATGTTGTGTGATATGTCCGATGTTTTCAATAATCAATATGGAACACCATGTCCAATTTTTTCAGTAATCCATGTGGAATGCTATGTCCCATGATTTCAATAGACAATGAGGAATTCCATGTCCAATGATTTTATTAAAGAGTGAGGAATGAAAAGTATAATGATTTCAGTACCTAATGAGGAATTTTGTCCAATGATTTCAATAAATAAATTATTGGGCGTGTCTTTTACAACATCACTTAATCATTCATAATTTTCTCAATTCAATATGACTTACATTACCATCCATGGAATTATGTATCAGAATATAGAGTATCACACAAGTTATAACTAAAAAAAGGCATGTTACATTTAATAATTAGAAATATTTCATGGAAATTATCCATTCTAGTTCACAATTATCATAAATCAATACATTAATCCATTTATAGTACCATTAAATTAATTTTGTTGGTATAAGTGAGTAACTCAAGTGGGAGGGTGAATTGAGTACCCAATAAAATTTTGTTCAAAAATAGGCTTAAATGAAATCCCCCAAATAATTTAAAACATCCCAGTTAATCAAAATAGAAAATAAATATAGGTTCCAATCTTTTAAAATATTTCTAAAATATTGATTAAGTCTCATTTACAAAAATTATTAAAACTATATTAACTTTTGAAATCAATTTAATTAATAAAAACCTTATATAAACACTAATTATGACTAACTATTATATTATTATATTTGTTTATATTTAAAAAAAAAATTAGTTTTAAAGTTTAGAAACAAAAAAAAAAAACAAACCAAAACTTCACAACATAAATAAATACAAGAGGTTCATTCTCAAGATGAGACTTAATCCTCTCTACTTGTAAATAACTTACTTCCCATA
Organism: Viscum album; assembly: GCA_963277665.1. Taxonomy (NCBI): domain Eukaryota; kingdom Viridiplantae; phylum Streptophyta; class Magnoliopsida; order Santalales; family Viscaceae; genus Viscum; species Viscum album. The sequence goes on from OY728135.1 coordinate 1,763,551,748, forward strand.
ATATTATATGAAATAATATATGATCCACAACCAGGATTTGGTGTACAAAAATAAATCTATATAGACCACACACTTCCTCTTCCTCAAATCCAGTGGGAATAAAACAAACGTAGGCCACACAAGGACCTCTATAATAATACAGGGGAAAATTGGTTTAAAGAGTGTTTAAGAAGATATGAAGTATCTTATAGATAAAGAATGAGAGATAGTGTGTGTGTGTTAAAAGTAGAGTAAACATACACTACTCATAATTCAAGAAGAATTGATAGAAATAGAAAATAAAAAGATACAGAGAGAACATGTTGATATATCTGATAATATATTTAGCTCGTGACTACTTGAAATTATCATTAAATGAGGATCGAGTTGAGTTTTTTAAAATCATAGTAAAATAGAGTATTGTGAAATATTTCTTATTCTTTTTGTAGGAAGAAATTGAATAGTCATGAAGCACCACTTCTTATATAGTTTATCACTAGTAATGATTCTCTATATAAGGAACCACAATCTTCTTTTTCTCTTATAATGTTATGATCTAACATACTGTGTGTCTGTCTGTATCTTGGTTCAATTATCATTCAAACTTATATCCACATGATGCATTTTTTTTAATATCATCATGTAGGTGTATCCATTTTAAGAAAAATGATAAGGATCTACACCTCGTACTGAGCTCTAACATACTATATAATGTTCTCTGCAAGTGGTTAAGACATAACAATTAAAATAATCAAACATATAAAATTTAATAAAAGATACATTAGAAATAATTAATTTAGAATATATAGAAATAATGGTGGTGAATCCTTTAAACACTAACATAACCCTGGTGGTGAGTCATACCAACATTGACTCATGTTTAGTGGTAAGTCTTTATGAAACATAGCCAAATTTGTATCCTAGTGGAAGTTCATCCTCAACAACGACTCTTCTTTGGTGGTACGTGTTTTCCATACTTTGACTAATTTTCATTCAAATGGTGAGACATAACTGATGGTGACTTATCCTTGGTGGTGAATCTTTTCCATACTTAACCATGTTTTCACCTTGATAGTGAGTCATTGCTGGAGGGGACTTAACCTCAATGATGATTCATACTTAGACAAATTTCACCAATCTTCCTTATAATGTAAAATGATACCATAAAACATAGAATTTGATAATATAATAATAAACATGATTTTGTGATCCTTAAAATAAGTATGCATTCCAATAATATCACCCATTTTAATGATAAAAAATCATGGAATATTATAAACCATAGCATCAAAGGTAAATAATATAAATAGGGTAAAAAGGGAGGATATCAAAGGAAATTAGATAAAAAAATTATGTTCCATATATCCAAAAAGAAAAGAATCAAATAAATAAGACAAGATATTAAAGGAAATTAGAGAGAAAATAGTTAGTGTTATATATTCCAAAAGAAAGGAATCAAAGAAACATAACTAAAAAATAAAAAATAAATTCCATATAGTCTTCTCCACAATTTGGGATTATCAAAAAGTATAAATAAAATAATAAATTCAAAATAATAGGATACAAAGAAGAATATAATTCCCCTTAAAGAATTCAATGAAAGTACATCCAAATTTTTTTAACAAAAAGATAGACAATAAGACCCATCAATGAAAAAAATACAACTTTAATGCTTCTCAAGTTGGGTTGAAGGAATCAATGGTGATTTTACTTTACCTTTTTCTAAAGCAAGAGGCTCAATAGGATAAGTTGAAGGAAATCAAGGGATAATTGCAGGGAAATCAGTCAGAGAAGGAGAATCTCTGATGATGATGGGCCTGAGGTGCTAAACTATATCTTTGGGAGAGATGAAAAAGGTTTTAAATGATCTTGTTGCGGAGTATTGGGGTCTCTGGTCATACTGGGCTAGAAGAACTCTAGATTAGTGACTAGAGGTGTCAGATGAGCTATAATAGGAGTGAGATCCTCAGACACAACATCAGCTCTAGAAACTTGTATAAATGAATTAACTTTATGTATGAAATAAAAACAATTCCATATTTTTCTGTAGAACTGAATAAATATTTCTTCTCTTCTATAAAAAGAGTAACCACTGGAGTCATGAACATAAACTGATTAACTTGATCTTTAAATGCTTGGGTAACAAGAGGTATCCTTATATTTTCATCCAAGAACATTAAATGGTCATTAAAGTTATTATTAGTGTATATCCTTGAGAAATAATAATTTATACATTTTTTAATGGACACTTAGTAAGACTTATTGTATTTTATATACTCCCTAACCATCATATGTACATGGTCACTATTATATCTGATTTTTCTCAAAGTATCTTGAGGAGGCCAACAACATCACTTAAAACACCTCGAAGCTCTTCCCTCGCAATAGATCTTATCAACTCAACATCAAAAGGCGGAGAATGAGACACATTTTATAAGGATTTCCTTAATGTAAGATTATCAACCTTCTCCAAAAAATAATCCATGAAATCTGTGAAAGAAGACCTCGTATCCCCCAATGTGATATCATATAATCCATTTTATTTTACAACCTTATAATTTACACATATAATAATAAAATGATAAGAATCATCTTAGGATGCATGTGATGAATCCCAAGACCTGAAAAATGGTGAGTATCTATTTCATTAAGATTGGTATCCAAGGTAGTTTGTTTTTAAAAAAAAAAACTAATATATGAATGAATATATTCTCTAAATGAATCCATGTCACCTATAGTGACAAGATCAACCAACATTGAAGGAATAACAGGGGTAGGTAAGGGCGAAGTAGGCTCAAACCTGGTTGGCTCATAAGATGAAAACCTCTCTAAACAACCTTCAACATCAATCTGATCAAATAATAACCCCTATATATCCATTTCTTCTCCAATATCTAGTCCTCTATGATTTTTTGTACTTCTATGAAACTTATCCTATTTCTCAAACATGTGATCCATCCAACCAATAGAATACATATTATGAGAGTTTACAACTTGAGAACCAGAAACTGTAGATACAACCACAATAGGTACAACACTCAACTACTAAACTAAAATCTACACAACCACTGTCTACTCAACCATAGTTTTCTCAACTTCCATATTCTCACAAAATGTAAGATCTACAAAAGACTTATCGATGTCCTTATAAATATAATTATTATGAACAATACTATCTCTAATAATAGAATGGTCAACTAAATGACTTTATAGTATCAGTGATTTCTCCCCCTAGACTAATTCTTCCTTCTCTTATCTAGTTTTCCTTTAGATATATTAAACAAGGATAATATCTATTCAGATCTAGAAATATATACTCCAAAAGAAGGGATAAGTGCCTGGGGCATATCTATATCGTTAACTCTACTGCATACACTAGGACCATCATATCCTTCATCACTATCAATTCAATATACATCTCTATTTACATCTCCAACTCCATCATATTCATCATTTCCTTCTTCATCTTCTTCATTCTCATCACTATTTCCCCAATTCTCATTCTCTTTAAAGGATTTTGAAGAACTTTTTAATGGTTCTTTACCATAGATTTTAGTTTACTCTTCTTCACTTCCTTTTTAAGAGTTTTCTCTGACATGAACAGACCTTGGTGGACTAGGAGAACCAAAAGATAGAGTATGGGATCTTTGATGTAAATCTTGGTCTCTACATTTATCCACATAAAAATATTTTTCCTTATCACTAGATGTAGTATCCTCCACTTCCTGTTCATCGAAATACTCAAGAACTTCATCTAGATCAAAGACATGATCCACAAGACCCCTTTTCAAGATGGATTGTCAATTGTATTGAAGTCATTATATAATAACCCACTACCATCAACCCAATTTTTTCTCTAATGATTTCAACTGATATTCATCCTTTTCATAATAACCCTAATAATGAAAAATCCTCCTTATCTCACAACAGATTATTCACCTTCCTTGACTAGACCCTTGGCCTCCAGCATGTACGAAAGAAACATATTGTAGGTTAAATAATTTGATCTAGGGGAAGGCTTGAAATTATCTATAATGTGAAGCATTAAGTATCAAAAGAAGTTTATCTTATCTCATATTTTCATAAGAAATAGTAGAAAATTTTTTTGATACATCATCATATAAAAGTTACATTTTCTTAGAAAAATCATATACAGAATAAACTTAAAGAGAAACCTTCATTAACCATGATGTTCAGAGGAAACTTTTCTTCTAACTATTTCATCACTAGTTAAATTAGCCAATGAATCTTTATAAACAAAGTTATCAACATCATTCAGAATGATTCTTTGATAATATTTTTCAACTTCTTCATGAGGAACATTCAAACAGCTATCCCACTCCAAATATATTTTTTATTTTGAAAAACACTTCAGGGAAAAGTGAAAACTAGTCCAGCCACAGGAAACCTTCAAACAACATGATAGGAAATAACCGAATTAGAGAGTTACAGTTTGAGCCTTTTATAAACCTTACCTTTGAGAAGAGACCATTGGAGGTTGGGATCTTTCTCATTCGAATCTACATTAATGAGGTTTCCAAAGCTGTAAACCATTTTATCCCAAGTTTGTATGAGCTCTTCCACAGTCATCTTTTTCTGGTTAAATCCACATGCCAGGATTCAAAGTTGTTTATGTCCCCATGCACCCTTCTCTTTAGGAAGATTGGCTAAGAACTGCCTCCCAACCAGCCTGTCAAATTCCACTTGTGTGGTGTTTACCTCAAAGATCCTATCTAAGAATTATTCATTTCAATCGAGGATTTTTTCCCACTCATCACATTCCATCAGTTCACTTCCACTTGGAGGAATGTTTGAATCAACCATATCCTTCCTTTCATCCGCCAGGTCAGTAGTTAATGGTTCCCCTGCAAGAGGTTCAAACTCCTTCGTAGAATTTATCCTTGCCTGCTTGGACGCCTTCTGAGGACACTGCCCTTTACTTGAGGACCTGGTAACAGTAGGTCTAGGTATAAAGGAGTAGTCTTTCTTCTTTTGTGGCCTCCTAGAGTTCTGTATGAAACCCTCTGGGTCAATGATGGTGTTTTTACCCTTCTTTGATGAGAATCCAATGTAGTCCTCAGCAATTCCCAACCAGCCTGTCAAATGGTCTCTCATTAGAAAAGAACCATTCCATCCATCCCTGGTTCTACAACACTTCTTGAACAAAATATTTTCTCGAAAAAAACCACTTATCTTGAGATTATTTTTTAGGAACTAAAATCATATTCACAAGATTCAGATTTATAGGCTCAAAAACAACCAAGAGACTTCATTCACCTTTTCTCTTCTTGGAATGATATGTTTCCTTCAGAGAAGACTGTAAAGCTCACTTCAATCTAACTATGGAGACTGACTCTGAAGGCTCTGGATAAGGTAAGGGAAGGTCGATGGTCAAGAGAGAAAGTTTCATTACATGGTTTGAGAGAAAGGCATTAGGTATGTGGGTGTTTGAATTAGGAAAAAGTCTCGTCTATATCATTTGGGTATTTTGGGGATTTATAAAATCAAAATCAAAACATGGGATAAAATATAAATTTAATTAATAAATGAAATAAATAAATAATGTGAAAAAATAGAAATTATGAATTAAAAACAATTCAACAAAAAATTGAAAAAGGTAAAAAGAGATTCCAATGGTAGGTAAATGTCAATGGTGTGTAAATAAACAATAGTTGGAAAATCCAATTATGAGTAAATTTCCAATGGTGAGAAAATCTAAAAGTGAGAAAACTCAATGTTGGTTAAACTCAATGGTGGATAAACTCAATTGTGGGTAAAATCAGTAGTGGATCCCAAAAAATATGCTTAACTAAAATTTATCATGCCTAGTTCATGTTTGATGTAGTTCATTCTCTCCAAATTTCGAGGCATAGTGAAGATATCAGAAAGACGATGCTTAGTACCAATGTATTCGACAATTATATCACCTTTTTGGAAAGGATATTTCAAAGAGTGATATATTACATCAATTTGTTTTGTTCTAGAGTGAGATAAAGGGTTATTATAAATATTTATAGAACAATTATTATCACAATTTATAGATACATGCCTTAATTTATTTCTATCATCTAGTGATGTGTGTTTCATCCAAAAAATTTGAGCACAAAAAACTACCAGAAGATATCTATTCAGCATTTGTAGTAGATAGTGCAACATAATTTTGTTTCCTAGTACACCATGAAACTAGAGACTTTACAAAAAGATGAAATGTTCTAGAGGTTCTTTTTTCTATCTAAATTACAATTACCAATATCATCATCTAAATAACTAATGAGTTCAAATTCTTACCCTCTTGGATAGAACAATACTAAATTGGTAGTATACTTGAGGTATTGAAGAATTAGTTTTATAGAAACCAAGTGCAACTCTTTTGGGTTTTCTTGAAAATGAGAAAACATATACATAGTAAACATAATGTTTGTTTGTATAGCTATTATGTAGAGAATACTTCTAATCATACATCTAAATCTAGTTTGGTACACTAATTTCCTAGCTTCATCAAGATACAATTTACTATTGGTCCTCATAGGAGTATCCACACTCTTTGTTCTATCCAAACTGAAACATTTAAAAAGAGATTTAGTATATTTAATTGGATTTAAAATAATTACTTCCTTATTTTAAAAAATTTTAAAACCAAGAAATAATATTAATTAACACATTAAACTCATTTGAAACTAATTTTTCATCATTTTTGAAAAGTCAATACATAAATAATTTTTTAAAGATCCAAAAATAATTTTAGGTACATATATTTGAAAAAATAAAACATATTTTGAATTTTTTATTAATAGAGAATGATCACCTATACCTTTTGTAAATCCTTTTGAAATAGGGAAAGAGGTAATCCAATCACACCAAGATCTATGAGATCGTTTAAAACCATAAAAATATTTTGTTAATTTGAAAATGAAAATTTTAAAATGAGCAATTTGAAATCTTGGGGGTTTTTCAACAAAAAAAAATCCTAAAATATATACCCTTTTATGAATTAAGTCTTTAAATCCATTTGATTGTAACGTCCCAGTTCCAGAAGCCGCCCAAAGTTTCCCCATACTCGGTTGGTCACATGGCCTCAAGAGAATTTCCCCAAACACCAAAGGTTTTCGACTAGTAGCCTGGGTCTTGGGTGTGATAGTGGGGAAACTATGTCCTCATTGGCGGAGTAACAGAGCGGGAGTAAAACAGATAGAAATAGAGGAAGCAGTAAAACATGCAATAGGTAAAGAACAGAAGTAACAAACAACAAGAGCACACCATTATAAATAATTCATTGTATATATGTCTTTGAAAGCATCCAAACAAGTCACAATTCTAGAATACAATACTAAACCAATGTACAACAGAAAACAGATACAATGATCCACAACATCGCAAGCTTCAGCTTGGTGCCATGCTCCCCAACTCCACACCAATCAAGTACCTAAATTATAAGAGCACTTTAACTTATCTAAACTTTCAATAATATAATCTCTTTAGGCCCAAAAGAATAACCCAAACAGGGTGTGAGACTAAATCCTAGTAGGAAACCACACAAAGATATGTGCTTAAAAGTGAGTGAATATATATGGTTGGATATAATCAAAATAAGCAGTAAACAAGTACTCAATAGTAAAAATTTATATAGTTTCAAAGCATTCAAAAACCACATATCAAGTAAGCAGATAATCACAAACAAGTAACCCTCTAGAATGTAATCACAACCTAATCCCCTCTGGTCCTACCCAGAAAACACAAGAAATCCTATGAGAAGTACACACAGTCTAACCCATCTAGTTCAGCTTTAGAACAAACTCTCTAAATAAGAACTCACCGTCAATTCCCCCGATAGTCTCATATTGGTAACTAAAAGTAGATCTGAGGAAGCACTTATGTATCATTCCCCTTGTGGCCCCATCGGAGAACTATAAACACTCTGAGGAAGATCTTTTGTCAATTCCCCCTATGGTCTCGCATCGTAACAGTAAAAAAAGACCCTCTCGAGAATCCCTCATGTCCATTCTCCCTATGGTCTACTACACCAGGTTCTCACGACCATGTGTAAGTTAAATAAGAAAAGAAATACATGGAGGCCAAATTAAACCTCAAGAACTACATGGATAAACAATCTATAATATAACAACATGTCAGATAAAACAATCCATCCTAACAATACTAAGCTTGGAAAATAAAGAGGCAGCTTAACGGGAAAAACTATAACTAATGGTCAAAATAAGAAAACATAAGAAAAACCTGCATAACAGGGAAAAATAATCCCTATTCACAACATAAACCTCCATCCAATCAACCAAGTCATAGCAGACACACATTAGTGCTAAAAACATAAACATGCAATACCCCAATCAAGGGTATAGGGAACTTTTGAACATATAACTTGAATACTAACATCGGAAAGGCACAAACCACCTACCTCGACATTGTATGATTGATATACTCCGGCATTAGACCTTGGATCGATCTAGAATGTGGTAGATCTAAAAACCGTTTAAAATGTTCAACTGAGGTTAACTTGAGAAAGAGTAGAAATCAAGATATGAAGCTCTAGAAGAAGGAATATCTTACCATGGTGATCCCAACGCAACTGATAGAGTTTGATTCGGAGAACAGATGCTCAATCAGGGGCTCAACAAATATCTACACCGTACAAATTCTCTTAGAAGAACTAGGTTGATAAGAGATGTGTTATTTCCATCAAACATGGCCCCATTATATTTAATGAAAAAACATAAAGTACACGGTGTGTACTCACCTTATTTTCCCCCACATTAGGAGTTCTCTAGGACACCACACACAGCTGTGTGCTCGGCCATTACACGACTATCACACTGCTACATGCAGAAAAAGTGTAGATGGTGTGTACATATAAGTACACTGCGTGTACTTCAAAAATTTCTAGAAACTCCTGTTTTTCTCAAAAACACCAGAGAAGAGAAAAACATACCTGAAAAAAAGATTCGGGTTCTTACAAACTTCCCCCCTTAAAGAAATTTATCCCCGAATTTCCCTTGCAATGCGGCATAGAAAAAGAATCCTCGAAAAGCTCCAGCCACTATGATCATACATCGACCTCCCTCTCCTAGGTCTCATCCTGTACTCACTCGTTCTTCCATAGCACTCATACCAGAGGAAAAGACTAGCCAAAGGGAACTTTCATACTTTGATCAATAATCCATATAGGATTCTCCTCGAATGAGGCATACACCTCTAACTCAACCTCCTCAGGATAAATAAACATGAGATGAGTCTGATAAGTAATGTTGATGATAAGAAAAATAAAATATGTCGTGCATAGCCTGATACCTTTGAGGTAACTGTAACTAATAGGTAACCGGCCCAACCCTCTCCAAAACCTCAAAAGGACCGATGTACCTCAGCAAAAGATTACCCTATCTCTTAATCCTTTTGTGTCCTAACCTCGGTGTGACATGCAGGAAAACCTGATCCTTGACCTAGAACTGCAGAGGTCATCTCCATCAATTAGCATAAAAATTATATAGAGACTGTGTTGTAGTCATCCTCTTCTGAATCAACTCTATCAACTCTGTGGTCTCTTAGACTAGACGCGGTCCCAGAATAGATGCATCTCCTGCCTCCAGCCAGCATAAGGGTGATCAACATGAACTACTGTACGAAGCCTCATAAGGTGCCATCTGAATATTTTCTTAAAAACTATTATTGTAGGAAAAGTACACAAGAGGTATGTGCTTCTCCCACAAACCTCCAAAATCTAGGATGCATGCTTGAAGCATGTCCTCAAACACTTAAATCGTAGGCTCGGATTGGCCATCTGTCTAGGGATGGTACACCATACTCAGAAGTACCTGTGTACCCAAAGCCTTCTGTAATCCCTTCCAGAATCAAGAAGTAAAATATGTGTTTCTTTCAAAAACAATGGAGTGTGGAACTCCATTTAAACACACAATATCTCAGATGTACAACATTCCCAGCTCATCAATACTGATGGTCTCCTTGATCAGCAAGAAGTGAGAAACCTTCGTGAGTCTGTCAATGAAAACCCAAAATGCATCATTTCCTCTAGGGGACCTTGGTAAACCCATCATGAAGTCCATCGCGACATTTCTCCATTTCCACTCTGGAATGACTAACTGCTTTAAAATCCCTACTGGCCACCAAAACTGACGGTGTAGATCACAATACATATTCGTGACACTAGGATGAACTACCCAAACTAAGGAATGAAAGTCCCACATAAGCTCCTCGCATATGTCTTCTGGAACCCATATGTTCCCATGAAAATTAATGATCTAATCCTCACCTACCATCCATCTAGGAATAGGGTCCTCTCCTGAAACACTCTCTCATAGGACTAGGCCTTCAGAATCTGATATCTACCTCATTCACACTCGATTAAGAAGAGTAGAGGTAACAGCTATAGAAGATAGAAATGTCTACCCCTGAATATTTTTCACGTACATATGCATCTCATAGAATAGAGGCTTCCACTCAATATTGGCCTCCTAAACTGCCTATAACTAAGTCCTATTTCTCAATGCATCAGCCACTGCATTTCCCTTCCCAGGCATTTAGGCAAGCTCAAAGTCAAAAGACCAAAGGTACTCAACCCACCTTTGATGTCTCAAATTTAGGTCACGCTATGTGAAGATATTCTTGAGACTATTTTGATCATTAAAAATCACAAAATTCTCTCCCAATAGGTAGTGCCTCCATCAGCGTAAAGCATAAACAACTGTAGCCAGCTTGAGATCATGCGTCAGGTAATTCCTCTCATGTGGCCTCAACTGCTGAGACCCGTATGCAACAACCACTTCTCCCAGCATAAGAACTACTCCCATCCTGATACCTGATGCATAATATTACACAATATATATTTTTCCTATCTCTTGCAGTACTAGTATCGGTGCTTAAGTCAACCTCTCTTTTATCTTTTAAAAGGCTGACTCATAGGAATCTAACCACAAGTACTTCACACCCTTCTTAGTCAAGACCGTTAATGACACTACTAAGCGGGAAAATTCTTATATGAAATGTTTGTAGTATCCATCCAGCCCTAGAAAACTTCGTATCTCAAAGAAATTCTTCGGCTGCCCCAGGAAACTACAACTCTCACTTTATCTGGGTCAACTGATACTGCTATATCTGAGATAAAATTACCCAAGAAGTGAATCTGGTCCATCCAAAAGTGGAATTTTGAGAGCATAACATATATCTGATTCCCTCTTAGTGTACTCAGAACGATCTCAAGACGGGTATCATGGTTATGTCTAGTGTGATAATACACTAATAAATTATCTACAAAGACAACCACAAAGGAATCCAAGTATGGATGGAAAATTCAGTTCACCAGTGCCATAAAAACTACAGGCACATTCATGAGACTGAACAAAATAACCACGTACTCATATAGAACATACCTGCTCTAGAAGGTTGTAAGAGTTATATCAGATGGTCTAACGTGAAACTGATGATAACCAGATCTCAATTCAATCTTCAAGAACACCCAGGATCCTCGAAGCTGATCAAAGAGATCATCAATCCTCAGCAAGGGATATTGGTTCTTAACTGTCAATTGGTTCAGATTTTGATAATCCAAACAAAGATGGAGGGCAGCGTCTTCCTTCTTCGCAAACAGGACAGGTGGACCCCAAGGAGAAGTACTGTGTCAGATAAAACCCTTTGCTTGCTTCTCTTCTAACTATTTCTTGAGCTCCTATAACTTTGGTGTAGCCATCCTATAAGGAGGAATGAACACTGGTGCCGCTCTTGGAATAAGCTCAATAGAAAATTCCACCAATCACTCCAAAGGAAAACCTGAAAATTCCTCTAGTAAAACATTCCTTAAATGATCCACCACTGAAGGAAAGTCCATTTGTGAAGTCCCCTAGTCATCTAAATAAAGACTAACAATATGGGCTATAACTCCTCCCAACCCATGATGCTCGGGTCCCTCTCTGCTCTCTTGGACATCCCATTCGTCCTTATGACAAAATGATCAACCCTACGGTGATGTGAAACTCACCCTACGGTGATAGAAATCAAAAACATCTTGGAAGGAAACTAACTAGTCCATTCTGAGAATGACATCACATCCTATCATCTCTAGGACATAAAGGTCCCATAAGAAGTTACACTCACCTACCTCTAGAGGGAACTCCTTGCATTGTCGTTCAATAGTCGTTCTTATCCCCAATGGTGTTTCTAAAGTCATGATAATAGAAGAAGAAAAGATACAGATCTCAAGTATTTCCACAACAACAACAAATATAATGCTATGGGAATCCCCCATATCAAAAATATACAAAGCTAAAATTCAGGAAACTAGGATAATACCTCAAATGATAGAGGGTCTAGGATCCTGCTCATACTATGTCTGCTCCACTGTAAAAGTCTAACCTGTAATACGGCCCTGTGACCCAGCCTGATCACTTTGAGCTGATCCCCACCCTGTTTCGCTGAAAGCCTGATGACTGGCGACCACGACCATGACCTCCACCTCGGCCTGAATGGCCGGAAGAACTCTAATTCCCAGACTAGTGAGAAACTAGTGGTGCTACTCCCCAACGAGAAGTCTTAGAAGAAACCCTGTCACCAATTTTTTTTGAGAAGATCTGACAGAAATGCTGAGGATGACCCATCTTGCCGCAAGATTGGCACTCCACTGGGTCTCTCGGGCAATGTGGCCTCATATGCCCGCTCTTCCCTTACTGGTTTCACAAAAACTAACTAATAGAAGAAGTGTATCTCCTCCTATGATCAACACACTAATACCCCATATGGCACTTCCTGTTGTAAGTATGAGGGATACTAACTATGGATGTCAAACCAACCTAGCTCACAAATCCAGAATCCCTCAAATTTCACTCTGTGATCAACACCTGGTTGAAGATAGAAGTGGTGGATGTCAACCTGAAGATATTCACCTGAGATCAGATTCCGTTCAAGAGACCATCCTCAAACTTCCATGCCAAAAATAACTCATCACCTCCTGGAATAGGATTGAAGCCCTGGAGCTCGGTGAAGCGAGAAGAATACTCCATAACAGAACGAGTACCCTGCTTCAAACTCATGAAATCTCAGGCTCGATCATCCCTCAAAGTATCTGGGTAGAAGTAGTCAAAAAGGCACACTGGAACTCATCCCATGCCATAAACTGCTGGCATCCCACCTGTGATATCACATCCCACCATCTCTTGGTGGAGTCCGGAAGCATATGCATAGCGATCTTCACCCTCCTCTCTAGAGGCATCTCCAGATGCTCAACGATAGAAATCATGGATTCTAACCATGAATCTGCATCCTGAGGTCATCCTTCACCTATGAATGTGAGAGGATTCTTGTAGAGACCCGAATCTTGACGTACATTGACATTACATTACATTTGTGGAATACTTAGTACATAACAAAAACACACACACAAGGATCGTAATAGTTTAGTGTCTTTGGAAACTCCGAATATAATCTTCTAATCCTGGTGAAAGATCTTCAACATCTCCCATAAAGATCATCCTCTTTTTTTTATACCTAAAACCTTTCTTTATATCCTGGGGAAAAGTAAACATAAAAGGGTGAGCTCAAATGCTCAGTAAGGGTAAACAAAAGAAATATCAATCACATCGTATACACAAGCACATAACTTTTGGAAATCTTAACCTGCAAAAGAGATCATAATTTCATAACATCGGATAAATCATGGCAGTGAAATGTAATCACAATAATCATTAATTAAAACATGAAACTTTGTGGCATGCACACATAATCATAGAGAATCATTTCTTGTTAGTCAAGACTCATTGCCAAGACTATCTTAGTGGACAAAGTCCCTTTCTGAACCGAGTCACCCTCGTTTCAGTCCTGTTTCACTGAACCGGTATAACCTATCGTTCCATCCATGTCTATCTCATGAGATATAAAATCTTTACCCAATGCATGGGAGGGAGATATAGGTCCCACCCATCTCATAATGATACCATTCTTATGTGTTCCACAAAATCTTAAAACATACATCATTGCATAACCCGTGTAATACAAATGGGAATCTTAAACATCATGACATCATAAAACAATTCATATAAAATAAAGGAATTCATAAAAATATTTCCATCACAACATAATCAAATCCATGTAATAATAGGGATAGAAACAGAACCCTGTATTATCTTAGATAGAAAATAATTTTGATAAAACACTTGAACTTCATTCTTGAGGAAAATATCCTTTCTTCTTCAAAAACACTTTTCCTTTCTTAACATGTCGTACAATTATAAACTAAAAGAAGTTGATTAAAAATAAACTTGAAAACTTGTAAAGGAATCTTCTTGGAAATAATGTTTTAAAAATCCATTCATGCCGTATAAGTTAAAAAAAACATTATTCCCGTACTTTTGTCAGAAAAGTCAAAAAGTACCTCGTATGAAAAATGACAAAAGATTCCTTTCATATCTTTTACTAAAAACTTACTGAAGGGTAAAATTGGATTTAAACAATTGTAGGTGGATGGAAATAACATTACATATTGAGGAAACATGGATGTGGATAATAAAATACACCCCAGTAAATACTAAAGTATAAATAATCTCGGATAAAAATGAGATTGTGATATTTCCCTTACCTTAGGTCCGACTTGCTTTGTAAGTGTCCGAACCTCCTGTATAATGATTTAAATCATGTTATTGACTTATTCCAGAATCATATTCATTGTTATTATATCATATATGGTCCACTTATGACTTTATATTACCCGTTCTTTTGTAAATTCATGTTAAAGTAGCGTTTTGGGTAAAATTGTCTCATTTGTCGTTCATGTTTTTAACTTGTAATTATTAATATGATTACTTGGATCATGATTACTTATATCCAGAATGTAAAAAATGATTTATATATAATATATATTCAGAATATATATATATATAAATAATATATAAATAAATGGAATGAAATACACCGTTCATGGAGACGGTAGTCCGTACGTACGCATGAACGCTGTTTTCGTTTCCTTATTGAAGTGAATGGAATTAAGTAGAAGACATACATATAAATTTACATAAATCCAGTATCATTATTATGTCATATATTTCATTATTACTTATTATATATACTTTATAATCATTCATTAATGGTTAATCATTGAGAATGAATCTCATCGCGTCATGGAGACGGTATTCCGTACGTACGCACGAGCGATGATATTGTTCCCATGATCGTGGAATTGTATTTAAGTGTATTTATACTATTTCAGTATCAATATCACTTTATAATAATCATATATAGTTACTCATTACACCATTATACCCATCCTTGTAAGGTGATGGTGGAAAATAGATTACACCACGGCGTGAAGACGGTATTCCGTACGTACGCACGCGCGGTGATTTCATTTTTCCGTAGGATGGATAGAAGGTGAAATATGGTTGTTTCATATTTATAATAACATATAAGTATGTAAGTAATACTGATGTTATTACTTTATCATGAAACAACTAAAGAAGAAGGAGTTGAAGAAGAAAGAAATTGAAAAGATCGGTAATGGATATTACCTCTTCTTTGAAACGCCTCTTTGAATCCTCCACTTAGGGAACTAAGATTGGTCTTTGAAGAAGACCAGGACATCTAGGATTATTATAGGGAAGTGGAGAAGGGATTTTGGCAGGGGTTGGCCGAGATTGAGTGCTCAAATTGGTGTGAGGAGGAGGGGGAGGAGGTGTCCTTTTATAAGGGAGGAGAGGGGCACCTTAGGAATATCTCAAAATATTAATTTATATTAAAGTCAAAATCGGTTTATAATGGTTCCAAAGGGTCTTATTTCGAAGCTAAAGTGGGTATGGGTAGAAATCCTAGCAACAAATAGGATTTATACAAGTTTAGGTTATTATTTTAACCTTATCAATTAGATTTAACTCTAAGTTAAATAATTTAACTTTTACCGTGACTTTTTGTTTTCTTACACTATATGGTTAATACATTTACTATAACATGCCAAACGAACCCCAAGTTATTTATTATTGATATATATATCCTTATATAAGTCATTTTTCCGAATCTTATATTTTTAGGAATAAAATAACAATTAATAATATAATATTTGATTTAAAAACCATTTTGTGTCAATTTTGACACTATTTGCTATATGATTTTTGTGAAAGTCATAACAGAATTATATGTTCGAACCAAGTAGATTAAATCAACACTAAGATATCATAGTAACCTATAAAATTAGTGGAATTCATAAAAAGTCTCAAATTACATTTATTTGAGCATTTATAACATCAATTATGTTAAGATTTCCTTAAAAGGGTAATTACTACATCATCGTTGTGTCATAAATAAATTAATTTATTTAAAGTCTAAAAATTATAAATAAAATATAATTATGTAGGAAATATATTTAGCTTTCTAATGAATATTTATAGTCGAATTTATCTTATGTATAACCTTATATTAAAAATTATTTACTTATTAAACCTTTATTTTAACTATTTTAACTATTAATTAAATAAAATAATATTAAATGTCATAATCTAATCCAAGTGGACCTAAATGGTCATATTATATTCATAAGGTTGTTTTTGGTCGAATTACACTTATCCAATAGAATTAGTACATGTTTTAGGGTAATAGTAATATCATATTTACCCTTAGTTACCCTATTTATTATTAACCGCGGTAAAAAAAGTAAAAAGTTACTATTCACCAAAAAATTATTTTTATCTCATTGAACCACATTTTACTTACTTATATCAACCGTGTCTGTCAGATTTTCTAAATTCCATTCACAGAAGCGGTAAAATTAAGTTTTATGCAAAATTCAGTTTTTAACCTACCACTTAGTGGTTTCACTATTCATCAAAAATCGAAGTTTTTCAGAAAAATTCCAAAATTTCACCCTAAGATATAATTGATATTCCGAATTCAAAAATTATTTCTATTTTACAAAATTCCCAACATATAAGTTGCATTAATTAATTTTATAATTAATTTCTGCTGTCACAACAAATAGCGTGTTTTTAAGAGATAATAACTATCAAAAGATTGACACTTGTTTATGTCTGGTTTAAATGTGAAATTACATCCAATGACCAACATTGTATTAAATTGTAAAAATATATTCTAAATATACTTTAAAACCACTCAAATTAATAATTTATCACTATTAATTATTTCGATTGAAAAAGTTGTTTTTAATTAAAATTTAGTAATTTTCACTATTCATCAAAATATGAAAGTTATCCAAAAATCACCAAAATTTCACCCCAAGTTAATTTCGATATTACGAATCTAGAAATGAATTCCAAAAAATAAAATTTACAAAATTTCAAAAAGTGGTTATTACTATTCATAACGGCTAGTTTTAATAATATTTTAATAGCATATTGTTGTTTAGCGAAACTTGGTGTTGCGTACAACACACGCTATCATGGAAGGTCGCGATTGCGTGTAATTCAATCCAGGTCAGAGATGTGTGTTGTGAAAGCTCCTTTTGGTGTATCGTATAACACAAGACATTAATGAAATTAAAAAGAATATTTTTCATAAAATCTCGGGGTGTTACATTCTACCCCCCTTAAAATGAATTTCGCCCTCGAAATTCGTCAAGGTTATAAATGGTTTACTATTCGAAAGTTTCTTTAATCAAAACCCACATCGTAAAAAGGAATACCAAAACCAATCTTTAAAAACAAAAGTATGAAACGTAACGGTTACCCAAATAGACTAATCACTGGGTTTCCACATAGGTGACAATATGGATATGGAAGAGAAATCTAACCATCATGTTCTGATGGAGAGTGGTAGAGAACATGGCTATGGAAAAGCTAGCAATCACAAATCCATAAATTTGTGACGATCTAAGGTACCATCTGATTAATCAGATATAAGAGCACAGGGACAACATTTTTGGTTTTCATGATCATTTCCCTAAAGTTGATGAAATTGGAATTAGAAGAAATACTTTCGTGATTTTGGTATAGTCTCACTGTTTATCGTTCTTTGGACAATTTATACTTCATCTCTTAATGAAATGAAGTTGAATTTGTCATTCGTGATGTGTTAGCAGATCATGTCATAGAATGATGGGTCATTCCATCTATCTCAAAAGGTTAGAAAATTTATCAAAAATTACATAAGTCTATCTATAGTGAGATTAATGATATATGGTTCCTAAAATAGACTTTTACTTCATATATCATACTGCTTAATATAATAAAACTAGTTTCTACTAAACAGGGACTTCCTGTAGGCCAGTGGTAGGCGATAAAGGCTAGTCGCACTTCGGTTGTGAGTTCGATTCCCACAGCCTTGTCCGACGCGATGGGCTGTCGCCCATCCTGCAGGTTGTCCTTTTTCTAAAACTATATTACTATAACATCCCATCAATAATATCAAAAAAACAATACTAACTTATGTCCAACATAATCCATTACAATCTTTAGGCTTATCCATAATACTGCAGTCCACTCTCAGAGATTTAATACCATCGTTGATCCCCATATATCATAAGATATATCTTGTTGGTCACATTCCAAACATTCAAAGGCCTTAATCTTGTACTCTCTTGAATACCCATTGAACCATAGTGAAAACTTGAATGCAATTAAAAGTTAACACTTTTCACATACCAAAAGCCTCAAAATTCTATATACTCAAACCATGATATCACTTAGTCCTTATATCAATCATGAGCTCATGAATACTGTTAAACATTTCATTTTCTCGTTTTCCCTTCATTATGCGCATAACATCTTATTTCCAAAAATATCACAATCACTTTGAATACCACATTACACCAATACATAAATATTCCAATACTTTATGATACAACATTATTTTGGAATCCCATTACATAAACACTTAATCATTCCACCACATCGTTGTCATATTCAACATCACCAATAGTGATCGCATGTGACTTCCCTTTGTCCTTTTCCTTAAGCGGTTGCTCATGTCGATCATCACTAACCCTTGGATTAGGGAATTTATTAGCATAATGCCCCATTTCCTTGCACTTGAAGCATTGAAGTGTTGGTGGTGCGTTCTCTGCAGTGTTTTCTTTGTTCACATCATTAGAAACGCTTTTTCCATTACTTCGACACTCAGCTGCTCGATGACCTTATTTTCCACATTTAAAACATTTTCTAGTCCCTTTAAGACAATCTCCACCATGCTTCTTTCCACACTTTGTGCATAAGGAAACATTCATCTTCTTTTCACCATTATTATGAGATTTCTCCTTGAACTCCATCTTTTGTTTCTTGTCAAAACCATGAGATGGATATGTAACACCAACTTCCATTTCTACCTTGATAGCACAACGCACAATTTCTTCATAGCTACTGAAGTCTCTTATAGCTAATGCCGTTCGAAGACTTGGTTTTAAGCCACTGAAAAATCGATCAACTTTACTTTCAGGTTGGATGATAATGCCAGATTCATACCTTTCAAGTCTTGTAAAATTCTCTTCGTATATACCAACAGATTCATCATCCTTCTGCTTCAGCTCAAGAAAATCCTTTTCCATCTTTGTTCGAAGAATACGAGGGAAGTACTTACTGAAAAACAAGTTCTTGAACTCGTCCCATTCCATGGACTCAATTTCATCTCTTGGCCTCATATTATTGATAAGATTCCACCATTGACCAGCTTCACCTTCCAAACGATATACTGCTAAGATGACTTTATCATGCTCAGAACATTGAAGAACTGAAAATATCTTTTCAGTGGTACTGATCCATTGTTCAGCAACAAGTGGATCAGAAGACCCACTGAAAGAAGGTGGACGTTGCCTCATGAAGGACTCAATAGAATAGTATTCCCTTCTCTTCTCATTTGGAAGTCCAGAATGATTCATAGCTTGTGTAAGTATAGAAATAAGATTTTGCACTCCATCTCCCATAACATTTGTTTGTTCAGGAGGGCAATCATTTCATTGTCCATTGCATTGATCAACACGGTTCCTTCGGGTTCCAGCCATCATCTAAAACCCAAAAAGAATAGGGTGAGAGGCAAAAATAATGCTAGGGAAAACAACATAGTAAAGGGGGAGTGCCCTTAATATCTAACATCTTAGGTTAAATTCTAAGATCGTTACCATAGTTCTAGTACCATATCCTATACGTATACTTATCCTTAGGGACATCCCTAGACATACCTTAGAAATATCTCTAGGGATCTCACTAACGTTCTCATATCCTAGTTTCCAAAGGTTGACTAAACCTTTCCTCTGATACCAACTGTAGAGACCCGAAGCTTGACGTACATTGACATTACATTACATTTGCGGAATACTTAGTACATAACAAAAACACACACACAAGGATCGTAATAGTTTAGTGTCTTTGGAAACTCGGTTGATAATCTTCTAATCATGGTGAAAGATCTTCAACATCTCCCATAAAGATCTTCCTCTTCTTTTTTAATACCTAAAACCTTTCTTTATATCCTGGGGAAAAGTAAACATAAAAGGGTGAGCTCAAATGCTCAGTAAGGGTAAACAAAAGAAATATCAATCACATCGTATACACAAGCACATAACTTTTGGAAATCTTAACCTGCAAAAGAGATCATAATTTCATAACATGGGATAAATCATGGCAATGAAATGTAATCACAACAATCATAACTTAAAACATGAAACTTTGTGGAATCCACACATAATCATAGAGAATCATTTCTTGTTAGTCAAGACTCACTGCCAAGACTATCTTAGTTGACAAAGTCCCTTTCTGAACCGAGTCACCCTCGTTTCAGTCATGTTTCACTGAACCGGTATAACCTACCGTTCCAGCCATGTCTATCTCAAGAGATATAAAATCTTTACCCAATGCATTGGAGGGAGATATAGGTCCCACCCATCTCATAATGATACCATTCTTATGTGTTCCACAAAATCTTAAAACATACATCATTGCATAACCCATGTAACACAAATGGGAATCTTAAACATCATGACATCATAAAACAATTCATATAAGATAAAGGAATTCATAAAAATATTTCCATCACAACATAATCAAATCCATGTAATAATAGGGATAGAAACAGAACCCTATATTATCTTATATGGAAAATAATTTTGATAAAACACTTGAACTTCATTCTTGAGGAAAATATCCTTTCTTCTTCAAAAACACTTTTCCTTTCTTAACATGTCGTACAATTATAAACTAACATAAGTTGATTAAAAATAAACATGAAAACTTTTAAAGGAAGCTTCTTGGAAATAATGTTTTAAAAATCCATTCATGCCGTATAAGTTAAAAAAAACATTCTTCCCGTACTTTTGTCGGAAAAGTCAAAAAGTACCTCGTATGGAAAACGACAAAAGATTCCTTTCATATCTTTTACTAAAAACTTACTGAAGGGTAAAATTGGATTTAAACAATTGTAGGTGGATGGAAATAATATTACATATTTAGGAAACATGGATTTGGATGATAAAATACACCCCAGTAAATACTAAAGTATAAACAATCTCGGATAAAAATGAGATTGTGATATTTCCCTTACCTTAGGTCCGACTTGCTTTGTAAGTGTCCGAACCTCCTGTATAATGATTTAAATCATGTTATTGACTTATTACAGAATCATATTCATTTTTATTATATCATATATGGTCCACTTATGACTTTATATTACCCGTTCTTTTGTAAATTCATGTTAAAGTAGCGTTTTGGGTAAAATCGTCTCATTTGTCGTTCGTGTTTTTAACTTGTAATTATTAATATGATTACTTGGATCATGATTACTTATATCCAGAATGTAAAACATGATTTATATATAATATATATTCAGAATATATATATATATATATATATATATATATAATATCGATAAATGGAATGAAATACACCGTTCAAAGAGACGGTAGTCCGTACGTACGCATGAACGCTATTTTCGTTTCCTTATTGAAGTGAATGGAATTAAGTAGATGAAATACATATAAATTTACATAAATCCAGTATCATTATTATGTCATATATTTCATTATTACTTATTATATATACTTTATAATCATTCATTATTGGTTAATCATTGAGAATGAATCTCATCGCGTCGTGGAGACGGTATTCCGTACGTACGCACGAGCGATGATATTGTTCCCATGATCATGGAATTGTATTTAAGTGTATTTATACTATTTCAGTATCAATATAACTTTATAATAATCATATATAGTTACTCATTACACCATTATACCCATCCTTGTAAGGTGATCGTGGAAAATAGATTACACCACGGCGTGAAGACGATATTCCGTACGTACGCACGCGCGATGATTTCATTTTTCCGTAGGATGGATAGAAGGTGAATTAGGGTTGTTTAATATTTATAATAACATATCAGTATGTAAGTAATACTGATGTTATTACTTTATCATGAAACAACTAAAGAAGAAGGAGTTGAAGAAGAATGAAATTGAAAAGATCGGTAATGGATATTACCTCTTCTTTGAAACGCCTCTTTGAATCCTCCACTCAGGGAACTAAGATTGGTATTTGAAGAAGACCAAGACCTCTAGGATTATTATAGGGAAGTGGAGAAGGGATTTTGGAAGGGGTGGGCCGAGCTTGAGTGCTCAAATTGGTGTGAGGAGGAGGGGGAGGAGGTGTCCTTTTATAAGGGAGGAGAGGGGCACCTTAGGAATATCTCAAAATATTAATTTATATTAAAGTCAAAATTAGTTTATAATGGTTCCAAAGGGTATTATTTAGAAGATAAAGTGGGGATGGGTCGAAATTATAGAAACCTATAGGATTTAGATAAGTTTAGGTAATTACTTTAACCTTATCAATTAGATTTAACTCTAAGTTAAATAATTTAACTTTTACCGTGACTTTTTGTTTTCTTACACTATATGGTTAATACATTTACTATAACATGAAAAACGAACCCCAAGTCATTTATTATTAATATATATATCCTTATCTAAGACATTTGGCCGAATCTTAGATTTTTAGGAATAAAATAACAATTAATAATATAATATTTGATTTAAAAACTATTTTGTGTCAATTTTGACACTATTTGATATATAATTTTTGTGAAAGTCATAACAGAATTATATATTCGAACCAAGTAGATTAAATAAACACTAATATATCATAGTAACCTAGAAAATTAGTGGAATTCATAAAAAGTCTCAAATTAAATTTATTTGAGCATTTATAACATCAATTATGTTAACATTTCTTTAAAAGGGTAATTACTGCATCATCGTTGTGTCATAAATATATTAATTTATTTAAAGTCTAAAAATTATAAATAAAATATCATTATGTAGGAAATATTTTTAGCTTTCTAATGAATATTTATAGTCGAATTTATCTTATGTATAACCCCATATTAAAAATGATTTACTTATTAAACTTTGATTTTAACTATTTTAACTATTCATTAAATAAAATAATATTAAATGTCATAATCTAATCCAAGTGGACCTAAATGGTCATATTATATTCATAAGGTTGTTTTTAGTCGAATTACACTTATACAATAGAATTAGGACATGTGTTAGGGTAATAGTAATATCATATTTACCCTTAGTTACCCTATTTACTATTAACCGCGGTAAAAAAAGTAAAAAGTTACTATTCACCAAAAAATTATTTTTATCTCATTGAACCACATTTTACTTACTGATATCAACCGTGTCTGTCAGATTTTTGAAATTCCATTCACAGAAGCAGTAAAATTAAGTTTTATGCAAAATTCAGTTTTTAACCTACCACTTAGTGGTTTCACTATTCATCAAAAATTGAAGTTTTTCAGAAAAATGCCAAAATTTCACCCTAAGCTATAATTGAATTTCCGAATTCAAAAATGATTTCTATTTAAAAAAATTCCTAACATATAAGTTGCATTAATTAATTTTATAATTAATTTCTGCTGTCACAACAAATAGCGTGTTTTTAAGAGATAATAACTATCAAAAGATTGACACTTGTTTATGTCTGGTTTAAATGTGAAATTACATCCAATGACCAACATTGTATTAAATTGTAAAAATATATTCTAAATATACTTTAAAACCACTCAAATTAATAATTTATCACTATTAATTATTTCTATTGAAAAAGTTGTTTTTAATTAAAATTTAGTAATTTTCACTATTCATCAAAATATGAAAGTTATCTGAAAATCACCAAAATTTCACCCTAAGCTAATTTCAATATTACGAATCCAAAAATGAATTCCAAAAAACAAAATTTACAAAATTTCAAAAAGTGGTTATTACTATTCATAACGGCTAGTTTTAATAATATTTTAATAGCATATCGTTGTTTAGCGAAACTTGGTGTTGCGTACAACACACGCTATCGTGGAAGGTCGTGATTGCATGTAATTCAAGCCAGGTCAGAGATGTGTGTTGTGAAATCTCCATTTGGTGTAGCATATAACACAAGAAATTAATGAAATTAAAATAAAAATTTTTCATAAAATCTCGGGGTGTTACAATTCTACTTATGAAAGACCCATATCAATTCTTCCATAGAGGGGGTAGGATGCGGTACTCCTCAGAAGGTCTGCATAAACCGCATAAATCCCTCTCAAAACTGTGCGTCAACACCTATGTCCGGAATGACGGCTAGTGCCAAGACTGGCAAAACTGGAGGATCTGTTAGAAGTCCCTGATCATCCATATCTAGTGACTAATCACTGCCCTATAACTTGTAGACAACCGGAGGACATCTCGATGGCATGACTCTGCAAGGTCAAGTGCACACCTTAGATCAAGATTAAGAGGGAATAAAACATAGAAGTGTGAGAAGGTAACATGAGAAAGAAATAATTCTAGTTTTTCAAAAAATGGATACATGGCATGTATAATTACTACACGACGTGTTCCCTTACGCCTTCACATGGGTGTGTACTTCTGCCAACCCATGTCGTGTAACACCCCATACAAATGGCGTGTTGTCCTAACACACGACATGTACTTGAATCCTCTTCCGCTGCCCGAGTTCTTCTACATAGTTAAGCCACACAGTTCTCCTAAAATAAGACTACATGGTGTGTTAGTGCGAGAAACGGTGTGTACAAGATGAACTTCACCAACCTATGTTGTTAGTCACACGAGCAGTAACATGGCTCACTCTACATGGTGTTTTGGCTCCAGACACAACGTGTACTAAAAATGTTTCACCGACCCCTATTGTTCGCTACATGGCCGAATACAAGGGTTACACTACACAACGTGTTCAATACTGACACAATGTGTATGAACTAAGAATTATCCATCAGTGTTGTTAGTCACATGGTCAAACAGAAGATCTAAACACATGGCGTGTACTTCTAGTACACGGCGTGTCCCACCAAGATTTTTCCCAACCATGCGTCTCTTCCCACACAGCCAGCGACACGGTTAGAGACTACATAGCATGTACACAGAGTACACGATGTGTACTTCAGAAAGGAAGTTTCTTCTGGAACAAAAGAACAAATGGCATGTATTCATCACCACACGGAATGTATTCGGGGTTTTTCCAGATAGTAAGCCTCAGAAACTACTTCGGAGCCCATAAAAACACTAAAAAGAACATTTTAGTGCCAAATTCCTATCCTTGAGTGCCCATACTCCCCACGAATGAAATCTTGTCATCTTTTACGTGTCACATAAAACATACTAGAATAATGATCCACAAAATTCCAATCCATGAGGGCCCATAACACATCAAGAACCAAAGTTTTGTGTTCCTTCAAATGAAACCTTACTGAACTAATACCATATCAAAAGCAGGTATTCTATCAAGGAATCTATCACAACAACATGCATATCTAGTACACCATCTATCACAAAAACATGCAATCGCTAATGTAACCTAGATGGCATGGAAGGAATGCATGACATGTGATTTTTAATAAATGCCTATATGATGCATGAGATGGAATACCCTCATCTCACCAGGTTGCAACAGAAATAGAACCTAAATAATATCAACAATGACATCAAAAAACATGTGAATCACTAAATGGTGAAATCAAATCAACTGTAATAATTGAAAAACCAGAAAAATTTCAATAACGAGGTAAATTGACTTTTCTCTGTACACGAGTTAGCTACTCCCGGGAAAAACGTATTACCAAGTACCTATTCTTTCATATCCCTATCTATAGGCTCCAAACAGTAAATCAAGAAGAAATGTATCCCTCTGATACCACTTTGTAATGTCCCTGTTCTAGAAGCCACCCAGAGGTGCCCCTTAACCGGTTGGTCACATGGCCTCAAGTGCATTTCCCCAAACTCCAGAGGATATCGACCAGTAGTGAGGGCCTTGGGTATGATAGTGGGGAAACTATGCCCTCATTGGTAGAGTAACATAGCGGAAGTAAAACAGATAGAAATAACAGAATTGGTAAAACATGAAATAAGTAAACAACGGAAGTAACAAACAATGGGAGAACACCTATATAAATGATGGACAGTACATATGTCTAGGAACGAATCCAAACAAGTCAAAATTCTGTAATACAATACTAAAAAAAAGTACAATAGAAAATAGATAAAATTCTCCATAGCATCATAAGCCTCAGCTTGGTCCCATGCTCCCTATCTTCATTGCAATCAAGTACTTGAAGTAGAAGGGCACATTCCGTTATCAAACCTGCAACAATATAATCAGTTTGGGCCTCAAAGCATAACCCAAGAAGGGTCTGAGACTAAATACTAGTAGGAAACCACCCAAATATCTGTTCCTAACAATCAGTGAATATATATGGCAGGATATAATCAAAAGAAACAGTAAAAAAAGAAGTACTCAATAGTAAATATTCCAATAGATTCAAAGCATTCAAACACCACATATCAAGTAAGCAGATAATCTCAAATAGGTAACCCTTTAGAATGTACTCACAGCCTAATCCCCTCTGGTCCTACCTATAAAACACATGAAACCGTCTGGGAAGTACACACAGTCCAACCCCTCTGGTTCGACATTAGCACAGAATCTCTATGGAAGCACTCACCGTCAATTCCCCCTATAGTCTCGTATCAGTAACTAAAAGGCACTCTGAGGAAGCACTTACATCTCATTCCCCCTATGGCCTATGTTGAAGAACTATAGACACTCCGAGGAAGCACTTATGTCAATTCCCCCTATGGTCTCACATCGTAACAGTAAAAACTGACCCTCTGGAGAAGCCCTCACATCCATTCTCACTATGGTCTACTACACCAGGTTCTCACGGCCCTATATAAGTCAAATGGGCACAACAATAAATTGTAGCCAAAGTAAACCTCAAAAACTACTTTGCTGAACAATCTATAGCATAGCAACATGTCAGATAAAACACTCCATCCCAAAAATACTAAGCTTGGAAAACAAAGCAGCAACCTAACATGAAAAACTAGACCTAACAGTCAAAACAAGAAAACACGAGAAAAACCTCCATAAAATGATAAAATAAACCCTATTAACAACATAAAATTCTATCCAATTAACCAAGGAATAAAAAAAACATTAGGGCTAAAAACAAAAACATGCAATACCCTGTTCAAGGGTATTGGGCACTTTTGCAGATATAACTGAAATAATAACTACAGAAAGGTACAAACCACCTACCTCATCATTTTATGATCGATATACTTTGTATTTGGCCCTTGGATCGACCTAGAACATGATAGATATATAAAAACGTCTAAAATGATCAACCAAGGATAACTTGGGAAAGAGGGGAAATTAAGAGATGAAGCTCTAGAAGAAGGAAGAGATTACTGTGGTGATCCCAATGCAATCGATGAAGTTTGATTGGAAGAACAGATGCTTGATCAAGAGATCTGCGAAGATCCACACCATACAGACACTCTCAGATGAACTAGGTAAATAAGAGATGTGTTCTGTCTGTCAGACATGACCCTAGTCTGTTTAATGAAAAAAAGTACACAGCGTGTACTTTTCAAGTACACGACATGTACTCACCTTATTTGACCCCCACATAAGGCGGTCTCTAGGTCACCACACATGGCTATGTGCTCGGTCATTACATGGCTATCACATGGTTACATGCGAAAAATGATTACACAGTGTGTACATATAAGTACACAGCGTGTACTTAAAAAATTTCCCCAAACTCATCATTTTCTCAAAAACACTAGTGAAGTGAAAAACATACCTAAAAATAATATTCAGGTTCTTACATTGATATATTTTTAAATCTAGATGTGTTGAATAATCTAGCTGTATTCTAATGGATTCAAGTATGGATACAGGTGAAAGGGTCTCTTCATAGTCTATACCCTCTTCTTGACTATATGCTTGTACAATTAGACTTTCCTTATTCTTTATTATAGTAAAAGATTCGTAAAATCTCTTACTAAACTCCCATTTAGTTCATATTATCAAGGTGTCTTTGGTTCTTTCAATAAGGTCCCTGATTTTATTTCTTTCAAAGTGATTTAGTTATTATTTCCTAGAAATTTACTAGAATAAATCATTAATTGCATCATTGATTTTTTAGGTTAAATCTATGAAAATAATGCTTGATGTTCAACCTATTTTCTTATATATGACATAGTTTTTACCTATATTTATGTATCCAATAATAGAATTCATAGGGTGGTATTTAAGAGTCCAAAAAAATCTAGAAAAGTAAGGGCTAGTAACCTCAAGGTCTTCAATATGTTCAGGTTCAGGCTCTTGATGTTTGTCAGAACTGGATGATTTTTATATTTGTTTTATAAAAGAATTAGAGGGCGTGTAATTTATGTTCAAAGTGGATAAATCATCCTCAAGATTTTCTAAAGGGGTCTTAGTCCCATGCTGATCATTCTCATCAATTTTGAAATGAACAGACTCTTCCAATGTCTAGGTTCTTTTTTTAAAAACACTATCGGATTTACTAAAGGTTGAATTACCTAGGGAAATCCCATCATCACTTTTGGAGGAAAAATTTTCATTCTTATCCTTAGTATTAAGAATAAAGACTTTGAAACCAAATACTCTAATGTAATTAACATTAGGTTTTCTATTATTCTAAAGATTAGAAGCGGTATTCTAAAAGATAGGTCTAATTAAACTCTATTTATTATATAACGGGTCATGTTTATAGCCTCTTACCAAAATTATATTGGTTAGTCAAATTTGTTAATCATAGTTTGACCTATCTCTTCATGTTTTCTACTTCTTCTTCCTACAACTCCATTCCGCTGAGGGGTCCTAGGAGCAGAGAAGTTATTACTATATCGATTTTTTCAGAAAAATGATTCAAAATATTTATTTTCAAACTCATGACCATGGTCACTTATTGTGAGATTAATTATAATACCACTTAGGTTTTCTATATATTTACCATAAATGGTAAAATAAGAACAATATTTACTTTTGTGAGACAAAAATAATACCCAAGTATCCCTATAAAATCATCTACAAGTATATAAACATATTGCTTCCCATTTAAACTAAAAACTCTGGATGGTTTAAAAAATTAATATTAACCAACTCAATAGGTTGAGAAGTTGAATCTTATTTATTTAATTTACAATAAATCTTCTGATGTTTCCCTTTTTGATAGGGGTTATAAACATTGTCAGTTGGTAACTCATATTGGGGTAGATCCTTGACTAACCCTTCCTTAGTAAGATTTATAAGTAAGTGAATGTTATAGAACTCTTGTTTAATATTCCAAATCCATGATTGTATATGAAATTTATTTAATAGAGAAACATTTTGAGAAATTAAAGAATTAATATTAACAACATAAACATTCTCATTTATTGAGGTAGTAAATACTAATGTATTTTGGGAATTAAAAACATTACATGAGTTTTTTTCATACTTCACATGAAAACTATCATCTCATAATTTTGATATGATAAGATAATTATATTTTAAACCATTAACAAAAATTACATTTGAAATTAAAACTGAGTTAGTGATACAAATTTGGACAATGCTAATGATTTGTTCCTTTAGTATTGTCACCAAAGAGGACATGAACACTATCAACCTTTATAATGTTATTGAAGTTTAAGTAGTATCCATTCATATGTTTGGAACAATCGTTGTCTATGTACCATATATTTTTACAGGATCTCTTCAAACATCTTACATATAAGGAAATGTTTATACCTGGAATAAATTTGTTACCCAGATTTTTTTGGGTCCACACTTGTTAGTGATTAGGGAATTATGAAGTACACAATTTCTTAGTGGGTTTTCTATAAATAGACTATAATCTCTTTGAAATAAAAACATTATTATGTGTATTTGAAAAATATATAGTAGTAGGATTTTCCATTTTAGACTTAGGAATAAATGTTCTCTTAACTACTCTTCTCTGTCTATGTTGATAATCTACACCTATAACATATTTAGGAGTAAATTGTTTTCTTAGAATTTGAGTAATTATTTCTATTATATTTGTAAATATTTATTAATATTTCTTATGTTTCTCATTTTAAATTTTCAATCAAGTATTTTCCTCTAATAATTGATCATTTTCCCTTTTTCCATAGTAAGAGTGGAATTGATATTTGCAAACAAATCATGTTGTTTGTTCATAAATTTATTTTTTTTCTTTGAGTTCATTAAAAGTATTGTCCCGAATATTATAGTATTCAACCATTTCTTTTTTATACATATCATCATAATTTTCAATTATAGAGTAATTATAATTAATTAATAGAGATGCATCATTTACTTTAGATATATTTTTCACGGAGCACATGTTGGATCTATATGAATTTTCTCTATGAGTATAATTTGAGTCACTAGATCTCTCCTCAAAGGCTCTCCATGTGGCTATCATGTATTTCATATATTTTCTATCTTTTCCCTCATAGTTTTTCTTGTATTTTAAATTTTTATATTCATAATTAACATTTCCTTTTCAATTATATTCATAATAGGTAATCTCATTTGATTTCTCATATATTTTCCAATCGTTTTTCAAATTTCCTCTATTTTCTTACCATCCATTGAAGTTCGGTTTACTGAATAAATTATTATTCATATAGAACTTCTTAAACCTTATAGCTAGGTGGGCTATTTATTTTTCACTATTAGCTAGTGATTATTTATCACTAAATCTTTGATCATATACTTTTTTCTTGTCTTTCTGTTTGGATACAGTAGACTTGAAGGCAACAAATTTTCTCTTCAATTCATCATCACCTTCATGATTGAATTTAAGTTATTATTTATACATCATTAACTTCCTAATAGATTCTTTGATATGTAATTTATTTATGTTGTAGTATTACCTTATTTTCATAGATGTCCCTCTCCATCTCTTTGAAAGACATATCAATAGTCTCATGATTTGGCCATTTTCATAGACAAGATTTTCCCATTAAGCTCATGGTATCGACTATCTCATTGAACATGAGATACATATCAGAAATTATCACACCATGTTTCATATTAATTGAATAATACTTAATTGTTTAATATTAAAATCTCATTTCCTTAACATTCATAGTTCCTTCATGTGAAATAGATAAAGTATCCCAATTTTTGAAAGCAATTTTACTAGAAAAAATTCTATTGAATTATTCATCTCTTTGGGTATAATAAAGGTAATTATTAGATTTTAAATTATTATTATAATTAATCATAGTTTCACTATCCCAAGTAATTCTATTAGTCTTATGTTACTCATTTTTAATGTTTATAGAAGAAAATTTTTTCAAAACACATGCTCTCAATAAGAATATTAAAATTTATATTCCATTGAGCATTGTTGTTTCCATTAAAGAAACAAGGTATGTTAGTAGAAGAAACTTATTTTCTATTATCTATTTAAAGAAATAAATTTAAAAATGATAGAAATTTATGATCTTTAAAATATAACTAAAATAACATTTGAATTTTTTTGAAACTACTCTGATACCAAATGTTGGCCCAAGTGAGTAACTCAAGAGGGGGGGGGGTGAATTGAGTGCCCAATAAAATTTCTATCAAAAAATGATTAAATAAAATACACCAATTAATTTATAACATCTTTGTCAATAAAAATATACACTATAGTAAAAAATGTGTTTAGCGGCGGTTATGGGAAATGCCACTAAACTTTTTTTTAGAATGGTTTCGTGGAGGTTTATAATAAACCGCCATAAAACATTTTATTTAACACCGCTGACCCTTCCCCCCACCCTGACCCTCTTCTCACCCCGCTTCCCCTACCCCCCAGCTTCCTCTACGACCCCAGCCCCCCGTGACCCCGGCGACCCCACGACCCCAGCTACCCCGCGACCCCGACGACCCCGTGACCCCACTTCCCCCGGCCCCCGGCGACCACAGTGACCTTTGTTTATTGATACTTCACCTCTTTTTTTATCCTTTTTTCTTCTCATTATTCATTTTGATAATTCTTCAATAGTTTCAATGGTTTATATGTTTATGAGTTTGTGATTATGTATTTCCTTGTTTCATTTGGAGTCTTTGGTTAAGTAATGTGATTTGGGGACTTAAATTGAGGTTTTAAACCCTTTACAAGCCTTTTTGTGTTTGTTGATGATGTAAGACCAAACCTAATGATACCCATGGAATATGCCAAAACCATGATAATGGTAAAATAAATTGGTGAACATTAAAATGGGGTAAATGTTAGAGGGAATGTGTTCAAAATTTTAATTGGGAATGTGGGTTTTGTTAATGGGTAAAATGAAATGATTGTATGTAATTCTTTTTGAAATTTCCAAGGGTCTCTTGAAATGGTTTAAAATATGTGTTTGAGATTTTAATCTGGTTACTAATTTTATATGATGAAAATGATACTTTAAAGGTGGGTTTTATTATGAGATTTCAAATTATTATTAGAATTTGGGGTTTAAAAATATCTTATGAAAAATCTAAATGGTTGGTTTGAATGGTTGATTTATAAATAAAATACTTGAGGAATTTTTTAGTTTTAAAAGGGGAATACCCATGTTTTAAGGGGTGCATTCGAAATGATTTCAAATGAGTACTTGAATTGTGTTTATAACATTATTTGGTTTTAATGGTTTTTTTGGGACCATAATAATTAATTGGATATATTGTTTAGTGTGATATAACCCATGGGGATTTTTTTTCATGTGAAAATTGTTATGAAATGAACTAAATTATGAATGTTACTAGTTAACAAACCATGATAAGAGGGTGTATAAAATAATGGTATATGTGTAATGGGTTATGTATGTGAAAGATAAATGTGTTAAATGTTTATGGTTATAAATGGTAAATATGCTCAATGGTGTGTTTTTTAGTTGATAGATTAGTTAGTTATAAAGAAGCATATTCACATGGATTAATAGTGGGTGAGGTATTGGATTAAGGATCCTCTAATGGGTTGATCAGACTGATATGCTAGGACCACCAAAGTATTGCATGGGTCAAGGAGTAATACTAAGTCTCTACGTCCCTAATTAATTAAAGTGTAAATTCACTTATATTGAAGCTATAGGGTGAGGTAATTCACATAGACATAGGCTCCAAGAGGAGGTAATGTAATTGTAATAATTCTCCAAGGTGGGGTAATGCACCTTGACTGAGGCTCCAAGGTGGGGTGACTGATATAATGCAGTTTCCCAGGTGTCTTTGGGAAAGATGATATGGATAGTTACACACAGGGTGCTTGATATTATGTATTTGACTAGGTGTCTTTAGGTGGGATTATATATAAGGGATTGGAGCACTTGGACATATAAAATTGGAGTTTAGTTCAAATAGGGCTGGCTGATAAAAATTTTGGTGTCCATATGTGTGTTCCAATATCCTTCATGTTATAACCCAGTGAGTTACACATAATTCTTGGTTCCCAGTGATGATTACTCAGCGCATCCCATTACCTACCTAGATTAAACCCATAGACCTTGATTTGTTAATTCAGAAACATTTCTTGGTGGATGTTTATATAGTAATTTTGTAATATCTTGGTGCTTATATATGTTCATTTCTTATTTTAGTTGTTTTTTTGGTTTAATATTTACTATATAATGTGCTAAATCTACCCATGTTTTATATAGGAATTCTAGATTTTTTACTAAAACGGATAAATCATGTGATTTATGTATTTTAAAAGTTCTATATGTGAATAATAAACTCTAGAACTATATTTAAAATAAGTATTTTTGAATCTTTTTTATAAAATGAATTACAAAATATTTCTAGGACTATTTATATCACACTTTTAATACCAATTCATGTGTGTGTGTAACTTCTATATTTTCATCATAATTCCATGATTGCGATTTCTAGTAATTTGTTTCCTCTCATTCCATTAATGGACATTGTAATGTTTTGACTTTTTGGGGATCACATGGAGATGATTTGAGTTGTGAATATGGTTGTGATTTTTTTGGGAAATTTTATTGTGAGATAGTTCAACTGGGTTTATTTTGTATTTAAATTTTATTTTTATTTTATTTCTCTATATGTTATCCAAACTAGATGATTTTTCATTAATATGTATAGTCTTGGATGAAAGTATTCACTTTCATTGAATATAATTTTTATGTAATCTTACACAATCGTATATATGAATCTATTTCTCTTTTTAGTAGTAACTATGTGTTTTAATTTTTTATTATTTTGTAGGCACATTGTGATATACATGGATAAAAGTTGGATCAGATTACCGAGGAACACACCTCAGTATGTTAAGGGTTTGAATAAGTTTTTAGATTTTGCAATTTTTAATCGATCCGTTGAACGGAGAATAATATGTCCATCTCCTAAATGTAAATTTAGAATATGGTTGAAGATAGATAATGTGTATAAAGATTTAATACTAAAGAAATTACCTGGTTAGTATTTTTGTTGGAGTTGGAATGGAGAATCAAACATTACAGAAATATTGAGCACTGATGTTAATCCACAGAATGAGATCCCAAGTTCATCGACAATGGAAAATGAAATGCAAAACCTCATAAATGATGCATTCGGCACTTCAAGACACCACTATTAGTATCAAAACATATAAGAACAACCAGAAAAGGGTGCTACAAATTTCAATGTGACAAGTGATGGTTTTGAGACTGTAACACAAACAAATCAAGATTGTAACATATCATTGTATCCTCCTCTTGATTATGTGGAGCCAAATGTAAGAGAAAACATCACTGAGGAAAATGCATTTCATGATTTAGTTGACGATGGAATTCAAGAGTTGTATGGCGGGTGTTTGAAATATTCAATGATTTTATTTCTGCTGAAGTTGCACCATATCAAATGTCTATGTAGAATTAAAAATAAGGAAATGTCCATGATATTGGAATTGATTCATGATGCATTTCCTGAAGTAAAAATCCTAGAATCTTTTTATGATATGAAAAAGTTGTTAAAAAACTTGTTCTGAATTATACAAAAATACATGTGTGTCCCAATGATTGTATGCTTTATTGGGGAGAGGATTCAAGTAGAAAGAATTGCATGAAATGTTCTTCTTGTATATGACAGTAAAATGGTGATGTTGGAAGTATGAATGAACATAATTTCATGGAGAAGAAGAAAAGGAACACACCTACAAATGTTTTGTGTTACTTTCCCTTGAAGCCTCTATTGCAAAGATTATTCATGTCATCGAAAACTGCCGAACCCATGAAGTGGTATTCTGTAGATAAAAAAAATGATGGGTTAATGAGACATCCACGAGATTCCCAATCATGGAATAAATTTGATTCATTACATATATATTTCTCAGCTGATCCTAGGAATGTTTGATTGGGATTGGTTGCGATGGATTCAACCCATTTATGAGTTTGAGTACCAGTTATAGCATTTGGCCAGTTGTTTTGATCCCTTATAATCTGCCTCCATGGATGTATATGCAACAAACATATTTTATCATTTCGATGATTATTCCTAGAAAAAAAATGCCTGTAAATGATATTGATGTATACTTGCATCCTTTTATTGAAAAATTGTAGGAGTTATGAAGCAACGATGTTGAGACATTTGATGCTTTTTATAAAACAATGTTCAAAATGCATGCTGCTTTAATGTGGACCATTAGTGACCTCCCTGGGCTTGGGAATTTATCTGGTTGGAACAGTTACTAGGGTTTGGATTGTCCCATTTTTAACTTTGATTTTGAGCCCAAACAGCTACCTCACAGTAGAAAATGGTGCTTCTTGTGCCATCGAAGATTTCTCGATGCATCTCATAGATTTTGGCTGAACAGATCAAAATTTAATGGTTCCATTGACCGTAGACCACCTCTAAATTTGTTAACTGGTTTTGAAATATTGACATAGCTTGAAAATGTTGAAATGAAATTTTTCAAGGTTCATCATTTGAATGATAGAGGAAAACAGGTCTGAAGTGCATCGTCAGGTGAAATCAGAATGCTACAATGGAAGAAAAAAAGTATATTCTTAAAACTCCCATATTGGGAATTTAATTTGTTTTGGAACAATCTTGATGTGATTCATATTGAGAAGAATGTATGTGATAATTTTATTTTCAAATTACTTAATGAGCATGGAAAGTCGAAGGATCATCTCAATTCTCACAAAGACTTACAAGCAATGAACATAAAACATGATCTCTGGCCAGATGAGAATGAAAAGTATGCTTTGACCATTTTTGCAAATGAAAAATAGGGATAAAGATACATTCCTTCGAATTTTAAATAATGTGAAGGTATCTGATGGGTATTCGAGTAACATCTCAAGGTGTGTTGACTTGAAGAATCCTAAGTTACATGGATTGAAAAGTAATAATTCACATATTTTGTTACAACAGTTACTACCATTGACATTGTGTACACTATTAACAGAAAAAGTTTCTACTGTTGTACTCCAATTCTACACATTTGGTAGGCAATTATGGGAGAAATATCAACATCCATTTCATCTTGACAACCTCTAGGAGAGGTTTGTATTGACCCTTTGTGCAATGGAGATGATCTTTCCTCTATCTTTTTTTCTGTCATGATGCATTTAACTGTGCATTTAGTTGAGGAAGCTAAATTTGGAGGCCCTGTTCATTATTGATGGATGTATCCAATTGAGAGGTATTTTATTTATATGTTTTTCATTTAAGTAAACAATTTTTTGCTTTTAAATAAATTCATAATATTCTTATTTTATTTCACAGATATCATGGGAATTTGAAAGCATACGTGAGAAATAAGGCTCAACCAGGAGTCTCTATTACTGAAGGCTATTTGGATGAGGAGTGTCTTACCTTTTGTTATAGATATTTGGATGATATTGAGACAATATTTAATCAAGTTGGATGTGTTGATGACACATCAACTCAATCTCAAATGCATTAGAAATCAAGAATATTTCCTGCTATTGGCCGATCCGTTGGGAGGACCTCAAATGTGACACTGACAAAATTGGAATTATTACAGGCACATAGATATGTGTTGCTGAATAGTGAAATTGCAGATCCATTTATTGAAGAGTTGAGGATACAATAAAAGAGACAAAAGAGAGGCTGAACACAAAATGAGAAAGATATAACGAAAGATTTTAATAAAGATCTTTTTGAATGGTTTGCACGACGTGTAAGTTCATAAATATTGAAATAAATATGAATATTAGTTTGACCCATACATTTTGTAAATCTATTAAATTATATTCTTTTTTCAGATCTTGAATACTGATACTCGAGCATAATTGTCATAATATTTGAAGTTTCTTGCTAGAGATCCTATAAAAAAGTTAGAAAGTTCAATGTTTATAATGTGAATGGCTTTAGATTTCGTATAGTCGATCGAGAAGTGGGTTTGAAAACACATAATATTGGTATATTTACATTTTCTGAAGTGGGATACTATGGAAAGCAGCATGATATTATTGAATTAAACTACCACAGACATTTTTCTGTTGTTTTATTCAAATGAAAATTGGTCGATATTATCAGAGGTGTTAAAAGAGATTCCTTGAAATTTACTTCTATGAACTTATATCGCTTTATAGATGTTGGTGATCATGAAATTCATGATCCATATATCTTAGAATCACAAGAAAAAATGGTATATTATGTGAATGATGTTTTGGATGAATGATGGAGTGTAATTGTTTACATAATACAAAGATATTTGTATGATATGGGAGATGAAGTGGAAGATTTGACCTCTGAAATTGAATTTCATCAACAACAGGAAGCAATATTATTTGTCCATAATGATATTGAAAATATTTGTCTAGAAAGGATGAATGAAGTGGATGAAGAAATGGAGCAGTAAACCGAAATTATTTAAGGGGAAAATGATTGTATATACAATTATTTATTCATTAATCAACCACTTGTTTCATTTCCGCAGTCATTCATTATCATGGTTATATATATTTTGTCTGTTAGTACTGAGTATCTATGATAATTTTTAATTTTTTTTGCATAATTTTTTTGAAATATATATTCTGAACAAAATTTTATTTGATTAAATGACAGGAATGCCAAGTAAAAAGCAGTACACTATTTCACCTAGTTCTGTGACAGATGACGATCCATCTGGCTCCCTCCCTACGACATCTGAGGCACCAGATTCCTACACCCCTATACCATCTCCCCCTGCACTATCTCTCACACCACTTGTGGGTGTCCTATTAGAGGCTGAGTCATCGACTCCCCCTTCAAGAGCCTCAGTAGTGGGGCAATGCCAAACCCCTTCCAGTTCATCACAAACATACTGAAGTGTCACTGTCATAGGTACAAATTTTAATTAATTAAATTTATTGTATTTTGTTAATACTAATTGTTTGATCATTGAAGATGAAAAAAATTAAACCGTGGAGAAAAACATAAAAAGTTCAGATGTTTGGAATATGAATGGCGAGAAAATAGTCATGCCATTTGATTCTTATGGGGCCCTGATGGATGATGCCATGGGGGTACTTGGCCAGATTCTAGGCCAGCTAGTAGCAGAGCCTATTTCCCTTCCTATTTCTTATGATGATTGGAGAAATATGTCTCCAAGCTGGAAAAATGAACTTTTTGATTCCCAAATAAAGGTAATTTTATTACATTATGGTTTAATTCAATGTCATGTTACTAATATGTTCAAAATGATTTTTTGTATACAGATGTTCATCCACTTTACAGTTGTTTAAGTGATAGCACGGAAGTGGACGTTGAAAAATCTTGGTATGAAATGGAATGATTTAAAATTTAAATTGTGGTGTGATTTCAACAATACTTCATTGACTGTGCAACAAATGTATGAGAAGATACATAGTGGAGTACCGAAAGAACATTGGAAGGTTTTTGTGGATAGACATCGTGATGAGAAGCGGATGGTATTGAAATATATATTATTATATGATCCTCATTTTAAATTTATACATATATATAAAGAGGAGATGAAATTTAATACATTACTATTAAATTGAGTTTTATTTATTTCAGGATCTCTCAAGGCACAATGCATCAAACTGGGCTAAGAAAGTCATCCCTCACACTGCAGGGTCCAAAATATTTTCAAGAAGACGAAAAACATTTGTAATCTTTTAATTATTTCAAATATTTATAAGAAAATATTATCCGTTTAATATATTGAATTTTTTATTTGTCTTTTCTTAATGCAGTCATAGAGTTTAGGGCACGAATCATCCCAAACTGAACTATGGTTGGATGTTCACAAAAAATCATATGGATGTTTTGTTAATGATCCTTCCAAAGAAGTTGGGGTATGAAGTAAATTTTTTATTATAATAACTTATTATCAGTTTTTATTATGTTAATATATATTTGATATTTGATTTATAGGTAAAAATTAAAGAATTATGGGATGTCAATCATGGGCAGTCCTACTTAGTCTCCCAAGATGACCCAGTTGCTAAAGTACTTGGGAAGGAGCATCCTGGTAGAGTGTGCAGGATGGGTTTTAGACCCATATCATCTGAGGTCTTTGGCATGCCACCAAGGATTCCTGCTGCATCTACTTCTGGTTATAGTCAGTCCATACCCGAATATGCTCAGAGGGATATTTCTTCTCTACGAACCACAGTTCAAGATCAGGGGGCTTAGATATCTTCTTTTCAGAAAGCGATGACTGATATACATCAGCAGATGAGTAGATATTCCCCCGGTGGTAGTGCATCGACTGGTGGTCAGCAGAAAAATCACAAAAAATCAAAATCATTTAGTTTTAAAACGTTCATTGGTTTTATGTTTTAATATAAATATGCAACATTATTTAATTTTCAATATAATGTTCTTTTAGGGGATATCAGAAAGTGGAGATGGAAGTGGAGAGGGTGACGATGCATCATCAGACCCAGATTAGTTGTATTGTTGATGTTTTGAACAAATATGGGAACAATTGGTTTGTATATGTACCATTTTTGGCACATAGTTACCACCAAACATTTTCATGTCCTAACATTTTCTTGATTTCTCACGTTTCCTTCTATACATTTTATTGATTTCTGATGTTTCCTTTTATGTCTTGATTTCTCGAGTGTGGTATACATCATTCTAGTTAGGCCTGTGTTGGAATTAGTAGTCATGATTTTGGATGACTAGGAGTTAAAACCATCGTTGATGTGTTGAATAAATTATCGATGCCTAATATTATAATATGTAATTACTCAATATCATCATCCAAGAAGGTAAACCGTTCTGTCGTTGGTATCCTATGACACCGTGAATCATAAGAACCTGGGTTCCCCCCCATATATGGGTTAGATAATCCCACAAAAAAACACATTACCACGGATTTAAGCACCTTAATATCATATAAAACTTTCAAAAAAATTATTCAATAGAAAATAAAATGGATTTGATACAACATTGTGACACCATTACCTAGGTTCCACTAAACTGGTTCCCCAAACCAATGTGCCACATGACCATAGGAATGCCTCCTCATATACAAGAGGCTTCCTACTAGTATTGAAGGTCCAATGAGATATGTGGGCATAATATACCATCTTTACCAGTGTAAAACAATAGTATAAATTAATTTAAACGATAACCAAGTAGGTTATGATAATAATAATGGATGATGTATTCAATTCAAAAAATTAGGTAAATCCCTGAAACCAATATAGTAAACATGTCAGTTCATACAAGTGTCATGTGTTAAGGAAAAATAAAAAATAAAAAACCCCATAAAAATCATAAAATAGGTCTCGATTTCCATCCTGTTCCCTCATACATGCTCCATACCATATCCCAAACCAACCATCTATCAAAAGTATTTTTCCCTTATACTTCCCTACAACCATGAGATCTACTCAGGTATCAATGGAATCCTAAAAAGGGTCTTGATATAGGTTACTAGGACACCACAAATAGTGTCTAAACAAATAAATACTATAATAACAATAATACTGTATACATAAGTACAATTAAATAATGAACAAGGAAGAAAAGGTAAACAAGTTCCATAATTAAATATCAAGCATTTAACCCTGTATATCCTTTGGTTTTATGATGACATCAAATCCCACAAAACCTTCTTTAGCCATGTCAAAATTATATTCCATTAATATAAATGGGTTTTAAATTTTTATTAACAACAATGGTAATTCATTAATCATTTCAAATTCATATAATGTGGTGCACTAATCAGTTCACACATATTATACACATAGGCTTTAGTGCCTGGAAAGCCATGTCAATACACTATCCAAGCATAGGAAACTCAATATACATCATATTAAGTCCATTATTTCAAATTTCATGTCTATCCATCCCACATCAAAGATGAGGAATTCCTTGTAAAAAAAATCCTACCCATGGGTGGGATCTACTGTGTCCCTCGTCATTTACTAATTCATCAATACACATTCCACAAGGTCAAAAACACTTGACCTTTTTAACAAATTACAATAGCAAGGATGAACCTATTTCATTTCACCAATATTCACATATTTTATCACTTTCACTGTACTTAACGTAATTCCATAACTATTCTATTTTACTATTCATTCATAACAAAAACCATTTTACATATTTTCAATTCCATCTTATAACATGGATATTCCCACATTTTCCACTCATTATTCATCACCTTAGTTATATCACAACCCATTTAACTATATATGTTATGATAAACAACCAATTATTCCATTTTGACATGCTAAAAATATTTATAATTTGTTTAATCTCATAAACCCTTCAATTTATCATTTAATTACTAAATTCACATGTTCAAGGGATTTTCACACCCCATGGGTGGCCATAAACCTAGTCCACTCTTTATCAATATATCCAAAAACGTCTTTTAAAGGTCCAACACCTCATTGAGTTGATGTTATTTTATGAGATTGTGTCTGGTTTGATTTGATTTTTAGGGCAGTGGTGCAGTGGAAGCAGAATTTTTTTTTTCTGGTCAACTTTTCGCAGCAGTTTTAACCACCGCAAAAAGTATAGAGGTAAGACATTAGCGGCAGTTTTGACTGCCGCTAAACATAATTATTTTTTAGGTTTAGCGGCGGTTTTGACCGCCGATATAGAGTCTCATCACCCCTGTGCATTCGTGGTGGTTCTCATGACTTTAGTGGCGGTTTTACGGCTGCTGGATTTTATTTTATTAGAGGCGGTTATAACTACCGCTAATAAAATAAAATCATGAGCTCTTAAAAACCACCAATAAAGTGATGAGAACAACCACTAAATGAGTCAGTTATGACGCTTTTCTTAAACCGCTGCTAAATGGAAAAAAAAAACGCTGCTAATAGTTTGCTGAAGTAAAATTTAGTGGTGGATTCTTTAAACCGCTGCTAACCCATGTAGCGTCAGTTTAAACCACCACTAAATGAAAAAATAACCACAAAAAAGT
Organism: Viscum album; assembly: GCA_963277665.1. Lineage (NCBI taxonomy): Eukaryota > Viridiplantae > Streptophyta > Magnoliopsida > Santalales > Viscaceae > Viscum > Viscum album. The sequence continues at coordinate 1,763,594,357 of OY728135.1, forward strand.
GCGGATTTCTTGTAGTGATAAGATTGATGCAAGTTCTAATATTTTAACATATTTATAAAATTTTGGTTAATTATTAGTTAATACAATTCGGAAAACTAATTTATCATTAGAAATCAATTTAATCAATCAAAACCATATATAAACACTAATTAAGAAAAACTATCAGACTATTAGTTTTGTTTATTGTTTAAAAGAAATTAGGTTTAAATATGAGAAATAAAAGACAAAAAAAAATTCATAATAGTAATAAATACAAGAGGTTCAGTCTCATGCAAATACTTAATCTTTTCTCGTTTGAAATAACCTTATACCAAGTTACTTATATAAAATAATCTATGATCCATAACATGGATCAAATTTAAAACAACAAATATTTCGATGCAACACATGACCACTTCCCCAAAACCTATTGTAATAAAACAAATACAAGCCAAAATTTGAACTCTTCTACAACACGTGGTAAAATAGGTGTAAAGAGTGTTTATATAGATATCAATTATCTTCCAGATAAAGCATATGAGGTAGTGTGTCTGCATTATAAATAGTGTAAATAAAAAATACTAAAAATGTAAATAAAATAGATATAAATGAAAAATAAAAATATTTTGAAATAATGTTTTACTCTTTCTCATATGATCTGTAGCTCATGTCTCCTTAAAAGTATCACTAAATGCGGCTCGAGTCTAGTATCTGAAAATCAAAACAAAAAATGTATCATGAAATATTTTCTTTTATGACTGTAGGATGTAACTAAATTATTGTGAAGATTTAATTCTTATATAGTTGAATATTAGTTAATATACTTCATGTATGGCACAAAAATATTATTTTTATCTTTCAATGTTCAACTCTAGATCACTATGTGTCTGTTTTTATGTTGATTCAGTTCTCTTTCACACTTATATATTTATAAGGGAGTCTTCTTCTTTATTTAATAGCATCATTTAGATACATCAATTTTATGAAAAATCATTAGGATATACACCTTGTACTGATATCTGGAATACTCTTTAATATTCTTTTAAAGTTGTTAGTAAACAATAATTAATATAATCAAATGCATTACATTTGATAAAAATCTATTAGAAATAGTTAAACCAGAATAAATAGAAATAGTGGAGGTGAATCCTTTGAATGGTGATACAACACTGGTGGTGAGACGTGCTAATGGTGTCTTAGGTCTGGTAGTAAGTCTTTTCAATACATATCCAAATTTCTATTCTGGTGAAACGCCATCATCAATGGTAACTTTTCTTTAGCAGTAGGTGTTGTCAATACTTTGTTAAATTTTTGTTACAGATGTGAGACATATCTAATAGTGACTTATCCCTGGTGGTGAATCCTTCTAATATTTAACTGTATTTTCACCCTGATTGTGATCCATTCCCAATATTGAGTCATTATTGGTGGCGACTCAACCTCAACGACGAGTCATACTTTCACCAATTTTACTTATAATGTAAAATGGCAATGTAAAACATAAAATTCCTTAATATAATTATAAACATGATTTTCAGATCATTAAGAAACATGTTTCATCAAATTCTATCAACCAATTGATTTATAATTAAAAAATACCAAGTGATGAAATTTAATCATTCATAAAATCATTTATTTCCATTGTTACATAAAATAAAAAGTGAAAAAACTTATATAATTTACTTTTATAAATAAGCATATTCTCTTTTTGGACCACATAACCAATTAATGGTGCTTTGTTATAAAGTGACAATTTTTACACACCTCAAGGGTGGTTTATTTAAATAAAAAAGTCACAGCCTTATAATTTAACACATGTGAAGTAAGTCACTATGAAATTAATATATGAATTCCATTTCCATAATCATCTCAAATTAAATTGATAAAATTCCAATTAAGTAAACATTCTCTATTGTAATTCGATCAGTTTATACACTTTCATTTAATCAAATCCCTTTTTAGGAATCAACCCAAACACACTATAGTGAAGTTTTTAGAAAATTCAAGAAATAGAAAGTGATATTAAACAATAGGACACACCCAAAGGGTAGATCTAAGATGATTTAATAGCCTTATAACAATGTAAATGGGTTTCAATAACATTAAGGTTATAGTCTATTCACTTAATTTTAGGCATTTCAAAATTTAGAAGCAACGTGCTGAAATCATGGTGTGCATAACCACAAAAATAAGATCTAAACAATGAGACATTTAGAGAAAGTTATATAGATCATTGACCTTATTTGTTGGTAGATACACTCCTCTATTATAATCCCTTGATTCGAGATGAAAATATAGAAATAGAAGAACTATAAAAATTCAATAAAAATTGGGAACATGATCTAATAATGAAGTAACATCATATAAAATGAGATAAACAGAGAAAATAAAGAAAGAAAATCATTAGAATTAACATGAGGCTTCTAACATGATGAAATAAATTTTTTTTAGGCCATGAATGAAGGAGGGAGATCAAATCCTAAAAGATAATTCGAGGGTGTCTCGAGCAGCTTGTTGTGTGGAAAATGAGGGAGGAGGGAGGAAACAACCTCAAAGGTTGGAGTGGAAAAAAAATATAATTTCCTCACTTTTTAAGGGGTAAATAGTTTGGATTCATGGTTGTCCAAACCATTCACACATATTCCTCAAGGTGATACTCCCTTTCATGGCTAGGTGAATAGTTTGACAAACTTTGAGTAGACCATTCGTGCTCACTACCCAAGGCCTCCACCCCTCGCATGGTTAGGCGCATGGTTCAAAAAAACCATGATAAAACCATGCTTAGTGTAATTTTAATTTATTTTAGAGGGTTTCATGGTCATGTTCCCATAGGTTTATGGTTTTACGAACCACGTGCCACCCCTAAATGTCCACATATTTGAGATGCATGGGTAGAAATAATCATTCACTAACCATGCTCCTCCATTTTTGTTACCAAAAAAACCAAGAATTTGAAGGCCGATGATCTCACAATTCCTCTAGACTCTCAATAAACCTTCCATGATTAAAAACCCATCATGAAACAACATTTTAAATAGTTTTGACTCTAAAAACATCAATTTGAAACTCATTTTTCAATTTGGACCATCCACTAAATGATACTTTCAAATTCTTATAACAATATCACCAGTTAAAAACATGGGATATTTCAAGTTCAAGAGAAAATCACCTAATATTCTTAATTCATTGAGAATAAATTAACTAGTTATATTATGTAAAATTTATAGATTATAATAATTCCATAAGAAATTAATAGTTTGAACTGGAAAAAGAAAATTTAGAAATTCCAATATTGTTTCTTCATAAAACCAGTTAAGGTTATTTGAAACCTATGCGTATTATTATGAAGGATTAATGATTATATTAGATTTTATAATCTAGAATACATGATGGAGTTTTTTAAACTCTATGTAATTTTTTTATTAGGTATACATATTATAGAAATTAATTATTCAATTTTTTATGGTACGTGATACCAAATATATACATTAGAAGTGTTGTAAATACATAGAAGATCAAAAAATTTAAAGGAATTGATAGATTTTTTAGTTTTCCTCTAATGGATCAATATTTTAAATGTAAAATATTTTATCAGTATCTAATTAATCTAAGTAAAGTATGTGTACCTTCATCTAAATTCTATTATTAGATAATAGTTACTATTTGTTAAAAAAGAGTTATTATGAAAAACATGAAATGATTAACTATATAATCTTATTTCATGATTCATAAGATTTTATATTATATTTTTCAATGATGACAAGGATAAACAAGATTTATTTATTATAAAAAGTGTCTCTATTTTTTAAAATTTTAATGAAGTTTTTCCTACTACCGATCCATGTAATGTTTTAATAAAGTCATATTTTGGGAGAAAATACTCTGAACACATAGAGTACTATATGAGATAGGGAAATGAATGTTTATTGAACATGGTTTTATAATTATTATTGAGGAGAATATTTCTAGAAGATGCATTGGTCTAAAATGATAATTGGAAAATTATCTTGGAGAGAGAAAATATCATCACATGTGATATTATAATTATAATTCAAAATTTATCATGGAGATAGAAATTATCATCACATAAAATATTTTGTTTATTATTGGAATAAAATAGGATATTATTATTCTAGGTGTCCTTAGCATTAAATCATATTCTGTTTGGTGTTCAAATAAGGTTTGGGAGATGACACCTTTGATGAACTTTACCATTGAAATTGACGACTTTGAGGTAGGAAGTTCTATACCATATCAAACCATGTATATGATGTTATCATGATATGTGATTTATGTTATACTAGACCATTTTTGTTATGCGATGCATGTAGTTTCATGTGTATATATGTGGCTTGCATGATTGGATATATTTTTATTATGCATGTTAATGTGCTTTATTCCATGTTGTGTTGCTCAGATGTCTGTATGTATGGCTTTGTTCACAATCATGATATGTTTTGTAGTATTCAAATATTTCCTTATGATATTCTTTGTATATGCTATGTCATTGTGTAATGTATGGTAGCAATGTGATAGGTGTGCCCATTATGGATTGATAGCCCTAGAGGGAGTGCATGTTCAGAATCTACATGTGACATGATGGAAAGACCCAGATGGATGACGAGACATGATGGTATAATGTAGCATGATCCAGGGGCATGATGATCATGAGTGATCAGACAAATATGTGATGACCATGAGGCATGAAAATCATGAATGATAAGCCCTACATGGAAATTGTGGGGCATTATGGCCTATGTGACCTGACCTAGAGATAACTCTAGAGTATGACGACCTAGTGTGGTTTGACTTGAAGACCTCGGGCCTGTGTGGCTATTTAGAAACTTGAGGTTTCCTCTAACATTGATATGTTTCCATTATTACTCAATTTTTCTCTGACATAGTGTTAAACTAGGTATAACTGATGTTTTTGGTTGCATGGTTAGTACACGAACTCTTGACATGATTGTTGTTTGTGTGTGAATTTATATATGATTATGTTATACATTCTTATTCATGTGAACACATATTGTGAAAAAATTGGTGGTTCTGTACTTAGTTTTCGTAATTCTAGGCTACTTAAGAATTTCAGTATGCTTGTATATTTCATGACCCGTGATCCAGCAAATTTCAATGGCCATATGGTGGAAAGATGAGTAGATGAGTGTGGAGCTAGTAGCAGATCGGTACAAATTCCAGAGGACACACTGTGTATTTATTTTATTTTTCAATTTATTATTATAATAATTATGCTTTACACATTGGGAGATACTTTTAAATATATTTCATGTTATTATAATAAATGGAATCTCCATTTATTATTCATACAAGTGGGATGCAATTTATTTAACTTGAACGATTGTATGATAATATCACATAAAAGTATAAAACTCTAGGTTATCCCTAATCAACGATCATCATAAAGTATTATGGGCTATGATTATATGATAAGATTATCTTGAATAGATTTTTAACTCATTTAGAAGGGTTATATAAGAGATACGTAGAATATATTCCCGAGGTAATAAGTAGAGACTTATTACTTAAACTTAATCACTAAATTATATCTCATATAATTTTACATGGTCATTGATATAATAAGGGGTGTATTCTTATTATCAATCATTCCTACTGGATGTTGGTAGATATCTATCATTAGAACCATCATGCTTTGATTCACTACTTATGAATGTTAAAATATAAACATAGCTAATCAGGGGGTGGTTGTGTATGTTACTGATAAAGTTTTTAAATGGAGTGAAACCAAGATTAGATTCTTCCAGATGATTGAAAATAAAAGATAGCTAGACTTGGATTGAATTTGGAAAATAAAATATATGTTCATTTCTATTTGGAACACTCTGGGTATGTTCAGCTACATTGATAAGGGTCATGTGATGTTATTATTTGAAATATGAATAGAATGTGATGTATTCATTATCATGTTAAACCTATTTCAATGAATCAATGAAATTTTATTTGGAATATACTAGATTATTATGTTTCATGTCTAGTGTCCACTCGATGTCATAGAAGAAGTGTTATATTGGTATGAATATGATATATATAATACATCACATAGTGGACATGTTCATATAGAGATATGAGTATGTTTGATTGAGATCACACTAGTCCCCTTAGTATCTTGAATAGCAATGACACTTTACTTTAGGCCATTATTTCCTCACATATATGAAATATAGATTTTATATTTTTCTTCAAAAACTGATAAAGCTTGCAGGGTCACATAGTTAGGCCCTTGGATAAGGATAAACTTTTAGAAAAAATTGTTTGTTCCCAAATGAATATAGTTTGATGAAACTGTATCCAAAAGAGTTTTGGATGAATTTGAAAAAGGCTTATAAATTTTGGAACAAAATACTTATGGATTTTAGTATAAGTGGTAGACTATTGGATATATGTGATAAAAAAAATTAATTAAGTTCATATGTCATGTCATACAGATTTATGTTTAAATGTCTTCCATATTCAATTGAATAAGATTCAATGAATCAATTAAAATATGAATAAATGTATATAGAGGCAATAAGAATAGTCTGCATGTTTTATTAAATTAAAAAAATCATGAATGGATATATTAAAATATATGATCCCTCCTATTGTGAATAATGTTATCTTTAATGAATCATAATACTTTATTCTTCCTCAGTCTCATTAATATCTTCAAGAGAAGGCATTAACAACCCATCACAAGCTTCCGGTGTCATTAGATATAGATTGGGATCCAAAGGCCAATGTGATACCTCAGAGTTATTATGTCTTTGTTTGATACTATAGAGATCATCATCAAGAGTACAATGTCATGATTAAAGATTTAAGCCATTACATCATATAATGGGGAACATATTTATTTTTTCTTCATTTATAATACATGTTGAGGCTGTCGAGGATAGATTTTATATTGGAATTTTTCAACTACATCCAAGTTTCATATAATAAACCCACTAAAAACAAAAAGTACCAATAGTTTTAATAACAATTGATGATTAGTGTTATATCACCCATCTTATAATAATAAATTTGAATGTGATATCACTATCATTTACTAATTTGTAAATGATGGATCACCAATCCAAAATGCAATGTAAAATGAGAAATCACCTAATAAACAAGGAATCACCTTTCTAGGTGGATGATATACCTAAAAACTATCCCATATGAATGATGTGAAACTACTAAAATAATCCATAGGTGGATGTGGTACTGCCAATATCAATTACTCATGTGGATGACATACCACCTCTAACCTTCCCTAAGTGGATGGTGGACCACTAACATAAAAATTAATGAGTTGATGATGTACTACTAAAATCATTCCCTATATAGAAGAAATACCCTAAATAGTTGTCTCTAAATGGATGATAAAACACCAAGACTAATCCTATATGTGGATAATATTCCATCGATAAAAGTCTCTAAGTGGGCGATGCACCACCAATACATATCTCTACAGGGGATGATTCACAATCGATATTGATCTCTTAGTGGATGATATACTACCAATATATCAATGGTGAATGATGCATAACCACTTAAAAAATATATGTGGTTGAAGTTCCACCAATAAATTTACCTCATGGTGAATGATATATCACTAGTTCTATTTGAATAGGAATAATACCACTAAACAACTGATGGTGGATGTTTCATTATAGACACATATCATATGGTGTAAATAAATAAAATTATTTTCTTAGTGGATCATAGTGGTTGACCAGGGTCATATCACTTGAGTGTATTTCTCAGCTCTTCACTTATTTAATCTTATTCAACTAAACTAATTCATTTTTATTTTTGAAAAAAATGGTATTGAATTATAAATGAAATTCTAAAAATCAATATAACATGCAATGGGATAATGTAATTAGTGAATAAAGAAGTATTCATTTATGGTTTGGTTCATGGGTTACATCATAATCCTTATTCGTGTTTAAATTTATTTTTATAATTTAATTCAAATATTTCATGCATTAATTACAATTATTTTATTTAGTGGTTGGAAATATTGAATGGATTTATCAATCTCAATTCCACCTTCTCTTATAATCAAAGGTGATAGCACACCTTAATCGACAGTTTGACATCACCTAGAACCTATATCCATTGTATACCATTTAAAAAAATGAATGGATCAACTCTATAATATAAATATCTTGTATAAAGTATAATTGTAGAATTTTTTTAAATAAATTTATAATAATGGTTTTGAGTTTATTTTTATAGTGGACTATCACCACACCCATGCACATCACCCATAACTTAATCAAACATATGAATTTAATCACAGAATGAAATAGAAGCAGCACATACCTCCCTAAGGCTAGGGTTTGGGTTATCCACTATTTTTAGGTTAATAGGTCACATTGGTAATAATAGAAATAAATAAAATAAAAAGAAAAGGTATGAGAGAACAAGATGAAAACACACATATAAAATCACAAAAATAAAAGCAGAAGAAGAATAAAAAGAATGGATGGGGGAGAAAAATTGAAATAAAAAAAATAAATGAATTATATTTTTGTAAAATTAAATGTAATTAAATTAAAATTAAAAAAAAATATAAAGTAAAAAATAATAAAATTAACAATAAAATAAGAAAATAGATGGGTGTAGCAGCTTCCCCTCTAGAATCTGTCTTCTAATCGTTGGCTCCTATTCTGCACAAATCTATCCAAATCTCTCCATGGATACTTCTTAGAAGTTATGACAAATTGAGTTCTATATCGAAATTTAAAATTTCAATTAAATTGGATGTTTATAAAAGATTTTATGACACAATAAATGTGTCACATTTATTTGTCCAAGGACTCCCTAAATCTTCCCCTAGTTTGGACCATTCAATTGGCGCATTAATGAATGAATATATATATCAAATTCAATGGTAAAACTAGGAATACAGTCTTATTTAAAATTCATTTGTATTCTCCTAAATTTTAGTTCTTTAGACTGAGTTATGCATCATTTACCAGGATGGGGTCCACTCTATCGACTGAAAGGTTTTTCCAACACGATTGATTATTTTGGGCCCATGAATGTTCACATGTTCTCTTTCTCTTAAAAAATAAGTTAAAGGCCATGAAATAAGGAATCCTAAAAAAATGAATCACTACAATTTTATCAATAGTGTAATATTTTTTATCAAATTAACAAAGTGGTAAAAATATTTTAAAATTATAAAATTAAGTAATTTTTACATTTTATCTCAAAAGACAAAAAAAATCCAAAAATGATTCAACTCAACTTAAATTGATAAATTGGGAGGGATTAAATTATTGAAATAAATTTTATTAATTATGAAAATAGTAGCTCTATCAATTCCTACACACTTAAACCATGCTTATACTCATGTATAAAACCTCAAAAAGGAATTCAGTGGGAAACGATGTTACCAATATTCAAATTTTAAAAAAAATCAAACAATTTTTATTGTAAAATATAATTTTCAAGAATACATATAAAATATCAATTTAATTTCTCAATTTTGAAAGAAATTGTGAATTTTAATATTTCATTTTTTTCCCAAAAAAAATGACGGAATATCTCTTTTTATTCATTTAAGTTCCTCAATTCATTATTATTATGAATTCCAAATCATTATCAACATCATAATGGATTATTTTATCTTATTACTCATGAAAAAAAGTCACAAAAAATAATAAGTTCTTTAATTAAAGGTTAGAATGAAGATACAACTTAAGTTTGGTAATGTTTTAAAAATTAAGGCTCAAAGATGAGGTTTCTCTCTTAAATTATAATCAATGACATCAAAAGTAAATATGTCATGAAATTCTCCCCTTTAAAATAGTGACTCCCACTTTTCCATGCTCAAAGTAAGGTCATGATCAATGTAAATCATAATTAATGACCTGATAACTCTTATGAATTATTTCTTTCTACTCTAATACATATTTTTTTTGAAACAAATTTTTTACTTTTTTTATTTTACAAAATTTATGCTTGAAATAAACATCAAATCCATCACTTAACAACATATGTTAAAAATCACCAATCCAATAATGGTTATTTTTCATTTTTTAAAATCACAACCAATTTTTTTCATATTTGGTTCTTTTTTTTCTTTTCATTTTCTATTTTTCAAGAGGGGAAAACAATAATGATCCAAATGAACACAAAACTTTCTAGATACCCATATGTATCACCAACACAATTCTTCTTTACAATTCATTTCATCCCTTCCACTATGAATCTCTTTACCCCCACACTTTAACTTTAAAATATCATGAAAAAATACTAACGGGATGGTAGGAATGGATAAACATGGCTCATCCATAATTAGTTTATTCTTGGTTTCTATGGTTTAAACAGGTATTTATGTAAAGGTGGTATTTTTAGGATATTGTATATTCAAAATAGGGATCAATAATTTTAAATGATTTTTTACATTTATATATTTGATAAGTTCAAATTCACATTCTAGGTGGTGGCATGTTCTAAGATCAATCACGAAATATTAACTAGAATAAATAGAAAGTACATGGTCTAGAAAACCTCTTGAGAATTGGAATATTACAGAAGAAAATCATTCAAGGCATGATTAATAATTAAAAATCAATTCACATGAATTTCATAAATTTAATTCATGAAAAATGTTAGGGAAATTTCTTTTACATGTTCCCCTCAAATCAGTTTTCCTCATTAAATATACATTCTTCACTTTAATCATACAATTATAAATTTTAATCATTCAATCTCATTAACATTGAAATCTAAAATAAGGAATTATAGGATACCTAACATACTCATGTCTCTTAAATAATAAAAGTAAAGCATTAATCCAAGAATAGGAATGCGATTTTCTAGTTTAAAGTGTAGAATATGTTGTTGAAAAAAATGTATAGATTTTAAAAGATAAAAAATAAAAATTTACTTTCTTTGCAATGAATATTTTTTAATTTTCGCTATTACATGTGGTTTCCTTGTTCCAACATGAAATTTAAAAATATAATTAATCAATAAAACTCCTAGAAAATTTAATTTAATCTCAGATAGATTTGATGGAGTGGGATGGATGTTGGAATAAGAAAATTTAAATTCTAGAAAGTAGGTAAAGATTAATCTTTTTTTGATATACCAAGTGCGACATGAATTTTTCTTCCTCTAGAGGGAAGTACCATCAATTATAAAAATTCTTTTGGTGGGTGGATATTCCATTAATTGAGCCACCATGTGTGTTTTTTATCATCTTGTGCTTATTTGTGGGTGAGGAATGAACCATGGATAGAGTATAACAGATCCCCGCATCATAATTAGGTACATCATGAATGGAGGGGTATAATAAATTATGAATAATCCTCCAATTTGGAATCTACTTGTGCATCCTCTTCTTCATTTTACAATGCTATAAAAATGAGGTTTGCATGAATTTTAATTTCAAAAAGTAGTTTTGGAATGTATTTATAATTTAAAAGAATTTAAATATGAATAATGTAAATAATAATTCTCTTATTCAGTATGAGAAGCCTTTTTATTGATTACTCAGGCTTAACAACTTGGAATTATTCATGGGCTTCTTCAAATATATGTTAAATAAAATTAGGGATATCCATGTGTACCTCAATAGGTGCATGTTCATTTTCCTCATCCTCCTATAAGGTATGTAAATAATTGAACTAATATAGAAATTCAAAAAAAAAGTGATACTCAAATCAGATTTATTAAAATAAAAAATAAATATTTCAAAGATAGATCTTCTCCCTGAGTTATTTCTGGTTGAGTCACTGCCTCACTGGTAAGTACCTCTTGAAATTAAATCTCAGTGAATCGATGGAGATAATCAGGATCCTCCATATTTTACTAAAATTCCACCACTGGTGTAGCTTATTCTTTCATGGATATAAATAGGTAATCAAGTTCCAATTGTTCAACTATGTAGACGGGAAGATCTCATTGCATTTCATTTTCTACCTAATTTCTCCAAAATTGATTTGAATATTTTACCATATTCTTATTAGCATGTGAGATTCATATTTAACATCTAGATATTAATGATACTCCTTGATTTTATCTTTTATATGGTTGTTCTATTTATGGTACTTGATTTGGGCCTCAACCTCTTTGACGAGTTCTATAAAATTGGTCAACACCAATGGCATTTCTTCCTCAAACTTTAGTCTTCAAAATGGAACCTTAGATTAATTGATAATGATCACTAGTTATTGGTGTGATATACCCATTTCATGGACATTCATCATATGTTTTTCTAGAAAAATTAATTCCTTAATCCTTCTATGTAGGACCACTTCAGTAGCATTTCAAAACACTAGTTATTATACCCGAGAGAAATTTTTCCAGGTATTGAAAAAATAGTCTTTTGCGAAAATCATTGAATTGTTTTTATTTATTTATTTTTAATGTAATGAAAAATATCTAAAATTATAAAATTAAAATTTTAAATAAACTACTAATTGGATCCCTGGAAATGGTTCTAGTTTGGATAAATACCTATTTTAGGTCTATAAAAAAGATGATTATTTTCCTAGTGTAACACAGTGGCTGACCAGGGTCATCACACTTGAGGATACTTATTAGTTGTTCAATTACCTAATAAAATTCACCTAAATAAATATTTTTGGAGGTTTTTATTATTTTATTAAAACTACAAAATTGAGAATATAAATAAATTTCTAAAGAGTAAACTAACATGCAATGACAGAATGTAATTGGTGAAGAAAGAATTCAGCCTTATGGTTTGGTTTGTGGGTTCCATCATTCTCATTATTGGTGTTTAAATTTAGTTTTATAATTCAATATTGAGATCTCATACATTTATTAATATTATTTTATTTAGTGGTGTGAACTATTGAATACCTCTATCCATCTCAATTCCACCTCATCCTGTAATCAGGGTTAATGACACACCTTAATAAAGAGTGTGAAATCTCCCAAGACCAAGGTCCATCATATACCATTTCACATACTGAATGGATCAAATCCATAAATTTAAGATATTGTATCCAGTATAAGTGAGGAAATTGTTTTAACAAAATTATTGGAATGGAGTTTGAGTTTAGTGTCATGTTGGACTATCGCCACACCCATGCACATCACCGTTTCTCACCACAAAACATAATAATACTTATAAATTTAATAATGGAATGAAATATATGCACCACTTACCTCCCCAGGGATAAGCCTCAAGTTATACCCTAATGTTTGAGGGTAATATATCACAATGGAAAGAATATAAGGAAATAAAATAAAAAAAGGGTTGTGATAAGAAGAAGAAAACCCACACATGAAATCACAAAAAAATAGAAGAAGAAAAAAAGAAGAATGGATGGCATAGATCATTAAAATTAAAAAATGTATGAATTATACATTAGTTAAAATAATCTAAATTAACAATTTTTTTAAAATAAAACTGAAGTAAAAATATTAAACCTAAAAATAAAAGAAGAACAGAGATGGGTGAAACATATTCCCCTACATAATCTATCCTCCAAAAGTTGGATCCTATTATTCACACCACCTAGACAAATATATCCATGGGTAATTATTATAAGTTTTTAGTAATTGAGTTTTCTATCAACCCTAAAAATTTCAAGGAAATTTGAAGTTTATAAAAGAAGTTGAGGAAAAATTAATGAGTCACACTTTTTTTGATGAGGATTCCATAAATCATCCTCCACATTGGATCATTAAATGACCTCATTAATGAAATAATATCTCTATAGAAATTAATATGAATTATATTAATTGAGTTTTAATTAAAATAAAGTTGGAATATACTCAATTATAGGACTTTATCATAAGTTATTCTTTATTTACTAAGGTAGGGACCACTCTATCATCTATAAGGATTTTTCAACTTGATTGATTTTTTTGGGCATATGGTAGTTCAAATTTTCTATTTCTCTAGAATAATAGGTTTAATTGTAAAGACCCCAAACTTGATGTACATATACATTACATTAATTTTGAGGAATACTTAATACATAACAAAAATAGACTCCAAAGGACCGTAATAGTTTTGTATCATTGGAAACTTGGAACATAATCTTCTAATCATTGTGAAAGATCATCAACATCTCCCATAAAGATCTTCCCCTTTTGTTTTCTTACCAAAAAAATTTCTTTATATCCTAGGGAAAAGAAAACATAAAAAGGGTGAGCTCAAATTCTCAGTAAGGGTAAACATAGAGAACATAAAACAATCCATAAGAATTTGAATGCAAAAACTTGTACATAAAATATAAACATCAAAATCTTGAGCAAATACATAAATCTTGGAAGTACATAAGGAATATATCATAATGGAACATGAATCATGATAAAATATCATGGGAATAAAACATGTAATTATGGCAAACCATTAAGCACATGACATTATTTCCATAGTAGCGAAGGCATTGCTGCCAAGACAATCTTAGTGGACAAAGTCCCTTTTTGAATTGAGTTCACTCCTCGTTCGAGTCCTGTATCACTGAACGGATTAACTTACCATTATAGACATGTTTATCTAATGAGATATAAATCTTAACCCAATGCATTGGAGGGATATATAGGTCCCACCCATCTCAAAATGATACCATTCTTATGTGTGCCACAAAATCATAAACCATACATCATAGCATAACCTATGTAATAAAAATGGGATTCTTAAACATCGTGACATAATAAAACAATTCATATAAGATAAAGGACTTCATAAAAATAATTCCATCACAACATAATCAAATAAATGTAATAATAGGAATAGAAACATAACCCTATATTATCTTAGATGGAAAATAATTTTTATAAAACACTTGAACTCCATTCTTGAGGAAAATATCCTTTCTACTTCAAAAACATTTCTCCTTTCTAAACATGTCACACAATTTTAAACTAAAAGAAGTTAATTAAAAATAAACTTGAAAACTTGTAATGGATGATTCATGGAAATAATGTTATATGAAATCCTAAAAATCCACTCATGATGTATAAGTTAAAAAAACATTCTTCTCGTACTTTGGTCGAAAAAGTCAAAAAGTATCTCGTACTGAAAACGACAAAATATTCTTTTCATACCTTTTAATAAAAATTCAAAAATAGTTAAAATTGGATTTAAAAAATTGTAGGAGGATAGAAATAATATTACGTATTTAGGAAACATGGATGTGGATGATAAATATGCCCCAGTAAATTCTGAAGTATAAACAACCTCAGATAAAAATGAGATTGTTAGATTTTCCCATACCTTAGGTCCGATTTTCTTTGTACATATCCAAAAATCCTGTTTAATGATTTAAATAATGTCATTGAATTATTACAAAATCATATTCATTGTTATGATATCATACATGGTCATATTATTATCTTCTTATTAGTAATATTTCATTGCTACTTGTTATTCAGGTGTTCATTGCTTTATGTTCTTATGCATGTCTTGTCGAATAAATTTTTATCTCTATTTTTAGGTTATAGATATATTATTTAAAGAATTTTATTAGTGTAATATATATCATATTTATTCATTAAATTCATTTATATAATCATTATTCAATTAATATCATGTAGAACAAGTCGCATCACATCGTGGAGACGGTAGGCCATACGTACGCACGAGCGATGATATCGTTCCCATAACTATTGAATGGTATTGGAGTGGAATATGGAATGTATCATAATTATTAACATGTTATAATAATCATATATAATTATTTTTACACCATTATACTCATCCAAGTAAGGTGGTGGTGGAAAACAGATTACACCACGGCGTGGAGACTGTATTCCGTACGTACGCACGTGCAATGATTTCATTTTTCGTAGGATGGATAGAAGGTGAAATATGGTTGTTTCATATTTATAATGAAATATAAGTATATGAGTGATACTGATGTTATTAATTTATGCTGAAAAAAATAAATAAGAATATGTATAATAAGAAATAAATTGGAATGAATCGGTAAAGGATATTACCTCCTCTTTGACGCACCTCTTCTTAACCTCCTCTTAGGGCACTAAAGTTGGTCTTTGAAGAATACCAATACCTATAGTATGTTTCTAGGGATTTGGATAAGAGAACGTTTCTTTGGTTGGCCAAGTATGAAGGCTCAATGTGGTGTGAGGAGGAGAGGGAGGAGGTTCCCTTTTATAAGGGAGGAGAGGGGCACTTTTGGAAACCTCTGAAATATTAATTATTAATAAAATGAAACCCCACTTAAAAACCACCAAAAATGACTCAATTAGAATATGAGATGAGATATGGTTGTATTATCATCAACCAATAGAATTTATACAAGTTTTATGTTTTTTTAACCATTATCAACTTGACTTACCATTATTTAATCTATTTAATTTTGTTTGTGGTAATAAAATTTTAAATTTTAAATTGTTATAAAAACATACTTAAATGTTTTCAATTTTCTATAATTGGATAATTTATAACCTTATAAACCTTAAAATTTTCAATTTTTAGTTTTTAAATATTTTTGTGATTTTTAAATAATTTAATAATATGTTATTTTTATAAAATATCAATAGTGTCAATTTTGACACTATTCATTATTTGAATTTAAATAAAAACCACACAAGAAGATATGTTCGAACCGAAATTTATATAATAGATTCTTAACATGACATATTCCTCATAAAATTTCATGGGGCACATTAATTTGTTCATATATTATTTATTTTAATATTTTTTAGAACCATTTATTTGGTATATCTCTTAATAAAATAATTACTACAACATTTTTGTATAATTATTTAACATACTTATTTGTTGCATAAAAATTAAAAATAAAATCATATTAAGAATATAAATATAATTGATTCCATAAGAATATATTTACTCAAATTTATCATCTTAAAATCACAACATTTAATTTTTTATATTTTTTAAATTATGAGGGTGACATCTTTGACATCATTTAAATTAAAATAATATAAATGTCCTAATAGGTTTTATAAGGCTCCAAATGGACCAAAAATAGACCCTTGTTTGATTAGGTTATGGATATACTCGACCAATAATTTTTTGGTCACGTTTCTGGCCCTTTTGATAGGTATTTTTATTTTAATAAAAACTATATTATTGATTTTTCACTAAATAAACAATTTATGCATCACTATAGTGTCACCATTAATGACAATTATTTTTCCCTAAAATTTTTTAATAAATTTTCATGATGTAGATAAGTTTATTTTATTTCTGTATACAATTAATGTTCGAATTTTTATGAATTTTATCACTAAATTAAAATTATTACACTTATAAGATTTAAGAGAGTGACATGTTGTCACTTTCTTTGGTTTTAATAATAATTAAATTATTTTCATGGTCCAAAGTCCATAAAATTAATCTATTCAGACCCTTAGATGATATGAGTCGACTTTTAGTCATCCAATAGAATTTTGGCAGGTGTTAGGGTAATTTTATAATCTTATTTTTACGCTTAATTACCTGATTTACCTTTAACCGTAGTAAATAAAAATTACCGTAGTTACTATTCATACTATCAAAAAAATAAAAGTAACCTATTAACATAATTTGGACCCACTAAATTAAAATATGGAATCCAGTTTTCAAAATTCAAAACATAGAATTTGCAGTAATTAAATTTAAATTTATCCCGTTGTTAAGAAAATGGGTTTTAAAAGTTAAAACATTGTCAAAGATTGAAATGTTTAACCTATGAATTCAATATAAAATTAATGGTAATGAAATGAATTATATTAATTGGTAAAAATATATTCTATTTATACTTTAAAACAATTTAATTTTATTATTTAATCATATAAATTATCTCAATGAAAAAAAGTCGTTTTTAAGTAAAAATTTAGCGTGTTTTTACTATTCATCAAAATAAGAACGTTGTCAGAAAAATATCAAAACCTTATCCAATGTAAATTTTTATATCTTGATTCAAAATAATTAGTATATTTTATAAAATTTAACTTATAAACTTGTCAAAAATTATATTTAAAAAGGGTGCGCCATCAAAAGGAGGCAAAACTGTATTTTTTTGAAAAATGCTTATTTTACCTGAAAAATTTATTTTGTTCTCACACCATGTTCTAGAAAATGTGTAAGATTAATAATAATGTTATAAAAATAAAAATCTAGTTAATACTATTCATAATGTCTAGTTTATAATATTATAACCATATATCATTATTTAGTGAAACCCGGTATTACGTACAACACACACTATCAAGGAAGGTTGTGATTGCGTGTAATGCAAGCCAAGTCAGGGTTGCGTGTTGTGCCAGAATCCTTTGTTTTTGTGTATAAAAAAATACAACCATATTTCATTTATACATTGAATATATATATATATACGCTCAATGTTGCGTAGAATAAAAACTATAAAACAAACTTGAAATTGTGTGTAACACGATCCAAGAATAGTGTTGCATATACTGCAACCTAATACCGTGTTGTGTATAGTGCAAGATAATCTTGGTGTAGTGTACAACAGAATATATGAAAGAAACTAAAAATAATATATCTCATAAAATCTGGGGGTGTTACATTCTACCCCCCATAAAATGAATTTCGCCCTCAAAGTTCATTGGGGTTATAAATGGTTTATTACTTGAGAGTTTCTTTCAAAGAAACCCACATCGTAAAAAGGAATCCTAAAACATAAATAAATGAATGCTAGAAACAAAACAGATACCCAAAGTAACTCAACACTTGGGTTCCCACATAGGAGAACATAGGTGAAAATATGGATATGGAAGAGAAATCTAACCATCAAGTTTTGATGGAGAGTGTTAGAGAACATAGCTATGAAAAATCCAACAATCACAAAGCCATAAATTTGTGATGATCTAAGGTACCATCTAATTCATCGGATATAAGGGCACTAGGACAACATTTTTGGTTTTCAAGATCATTTCCCTAAAGTTGAAGAAATTTAATTAGAATAAATACTTACTTTATTTCGGTATAATCTCACTCTTGTTCGTGCTTTCAACAATTTCCACTTCATCTCTTAATGAAATGAAGTTGAATTTGTCATTCGTGAAGTATTAGTAGATCATGTGATATAATGATGAGTCATTACATGTGTCTCAAACAAAAGGTTACCAAATGTTATCAAATTTACATAAGTCCATCTATGGCGAGGTTAATGGTATATGATTCCAAAAATGGACTTATATATCATCTATCATACCTCTTAATAAAATAAAACTAGTTTCTACTTACGAGGCACTTCCTGTAGGCCAGTGGTATGTGATAAAGTCCAGTCGCACTTCGGTTGTGGGTTCGATTCCCACAGCCTTGTCCGACATGACGGGTTGTCACCCATTCTGTATGTTGTCCTTTTTCTAAAACTATACTATTATAACATTCCATAAATAATATCGAAAAACAAGTTCTATCCTTAAACAATACTATCTGATGTCCAACATAATCCATTCTAATATTTAGACTTATCCAAAATACTTCGATCCAACTTCATAGTGTAATGTAAATGGTTACTATAAATATCATCTACCGAGCATGTAAATACCATTATCTATCATACGATATATCTTGTTGGTCACATTACAAACATGTCAATACCTTAATCATGTATTCTCTGGAAAAATGAATACCCATTGAACCTTAGTGAAAACATGAATGCTTTCAAAAGTTAACTCTTTCCACATACCAAAATCACAAAATTTCTATATACTCAAACCATGATATAACATTGTCCTTATATCAGTTATGAGATCATTTCATTTTCTCTTTATCCCTTCATTATACGCATATCATCTACTTTCCAAAATATTTAAATTACTTTTCATGGTTACCAGTACCATATAATTATTGAAAACCATGATAAACAAATACATAGATATTCCAATATTCCACAGTACTATAAATTAGATTCCACAACATTATTTTGGAATCCCGTTACATAAACACATAATCATTCCACTACATCGTTGTCATACTCAACATCGCCAATAGTGATCGTATATGACTTCCCTTTGTCCTTTTCCATAAGAGGTTTCTCACGTCAATCATCATTAACCCTTGGATTATGGCATTTATTAACATAATTCCCCATTTCCTTTCACTTAAAGCATTGAAGTGTTGGTGGAGCGTTCTCTATAGTCTTTTCTCTATTCACATCATTAGAAACCTTTTTCCCATTAATTCAGCACTCAGCTGCTTGATGACCTTCTTTTCCACACTTGAAACATTTTCTTGTACCTTTTAGATAATCACCACCATACTTCTTTCCACACTTTGAGCATAAAGAAACATTCACCTTCTTTTCACCATTTTTCTGAGGTTTTCCCTTGAAGTCCATCTTTCGTTTCTTGTCAAAACCATGAGATGGATATGTTACACCAAATTCTAGTTATACCTTGATAGCAGAATGCATAATTTCTTTATAGCTACTAAATTCTCATATAGCTAATGTCCTTCGAAGACTTAGTTTTAAGCCACTGAACAATCGACCAACTTTACTTTTAGGTTGGATGATAAATCCATATGCATAACTTGCAATTCTTGTAAAACTTGCTTCATATATACCAAAAGATTCATCATCCTTATGCATATGATCAAGCAACTCCTTTTCCATCTTTGTTTGAAGAATACGAGGGAAGTACTTACTGAAAAACACGTTCTTGAACTCATCCCATTACATGGATTCAATTTCATCTTTGGGCCTTGTATTCTTAATTAGAGTCCACCACCGGTATGCTTCACCTTCTAAATGGTAAATAGCTAAAATGAATTTTTCAGGTTCTAAACAACAAATTATGGAAAATATCTTTTCAATGGTACAAATCCATTGTTCAGCAATAAGTGGATCAGAAGACCCATTGAAAGACGGTGGACGTTGCCTCAGGAAGGACTCAATAGAATATTGTTCCCTTATCTGATCATTTGGTAATCCAGAGTGATTCATTGCTTGTGTAAGTATAGCAATAAGATTTTTCACTCCATCTCTCATCACATTTGGTTTCTCGGGAGGAAAATCATTTCATTTTCCATTACATTGATCAACACGGTTCCTTCGGCTTCCATCCATTGTCTAAAAGCCAAAAATAACAGTGTGAGAGGCGAAAATCATTCTAGGAAAAGAATATAATAAAGGTACCTTCAATATCTAACATCTTAGGTCTAATTATAATATCGTTAATGTAATTCTAGGACTATAACATATACTTATACTTAACCTTAGGGACATCCCTAGACATACCTTAGAAATATCTCTAGGGATCTCACTAAAGTTCTTACATCCTAGTTTCCAAAGGTTGACTAAACCTTTCCTCTAATACCAACTGTAAAGACCCCAAACATAATGTACATAGAAATTACATTAAATTTTTGGAATACTTAATACATAACAAAAACATACTCCAAAGAACCGTAATAGTTTAGTGTCTTTGGAAACTTGGAACATAATCTTCTAATAATGGTGAAAGATCTTCAACATCTCCCATAAAGATCTTCCCTTTTTGTTTTCTTATCTAAAACCTTTCATTATATCATGGGGAAAATAAAACATAAAAAGGGCAAGCTCAAATTCTCAGTAAGGGT
The DNA here is from genome assembly GCA_963277665.1 of Viscum album. Taxonomy (NCBI): domain Eukaryota; kingdom Viridiplantae; phylum Streptophyta; class Magnoliopsida; order Santalales; family Viscaceae; genus Viscum; species Viscum album. Next base: position 1,763,615,859 of record OY728135.1, read on the forward strand.
AAACATAGAGAACATAAAACAATCCATAAAAATTTAAATGTAAAACCTTGAACATAAAATCTAAACATCAAAATCTTGAGAAAAGACATAAATCTTGGAAGTACGTAAGGCATATATCATAATGGAACATAAATCATGATAAAATATCATGGGAATAAAACATGTAATTGTGGTAAACCATTAAGCACATGATACGATTTCCATAGTAGCCAAGGAATTACTGCCAAGACAATCTTAGTAGACAAAGTCCCTTTCTGAATCAAGTTCACTCCTCGTTTCAGTCCTATATCACTGAACCGGATTAACTTACCGTTCCAGCCAGGTCTATATCATGAGATATAAATCTTTACCCAATGAATTGTAGGGAGATATAGGTCCCATCCCTCTCATAATTATACCATTCTTATGTGTGCCCCGGAATCATAAAGCATACATCATAGCATAACCTATGTAATAAAAATGGGATTCTTAAACATCGTGACATCATTAAACAATTCATATAAGATAATGGACTTCATAAAAATAATTGCATCACAAAATAATCAAATAAATGTAATAATAGGTATAGAAACAAAACCCTATATTATCTTAGATGGAAGATAATTTTGATTAAACACTTGAACTCCATTCTTGAGGAAAATATCCTTTCTACTTCAAAAACATTTCTCATTTATAAACATGTCATACAATTTTAAACTAAAAGAAGTTAATTAAAAATAAACTTTAAAATTTTTAATGGAATATTCATGGAAATAATGTTCTATGAAATCATAAAAATCCACTAATGTCGCATAAGTTAAAAAACATTCTTCTCGTACTTTGGCCGAAAAAGTCAAAAAGTATCTCGTACTGAAAACGACAAAAGATTCCTTTCATATATTTTACTAAAAATCACCAATAGGTAAAATTGGATTTAAAAATTTTTAGGAGGATAGAAATAATATTACATATTGAGGAAATAGGTATTTGGATGATAAATATTCTCCTGTAAATTCTGAAGTATAAACAACCTCAGATAAAAATGAGATTGTGAGATTTTCCCTTACCTTAGGTCTGATTTGCTTTGTACGTATCCGAACCTCCTGTATAATGATTTAAATAATGTCATTGACTTATAAATAAAAATCATATTCATTGTTATGATATCATACATGGTCATATTCTTATCTTTTTATTAGTAATATTTCATTGGTACTTGTTATTTAGGTGTTCATTTCTTTATGTTCTTATGCATGTCTTGTCGAATAAATTCTTATCCCTATTTTTAGGTTATAGACACTTTATTTAAATAACGGTATTAGTTTAGTATATATATCATATTTATTCATTCAATTAATTTATATAATCATTATTCAATGAAGATCATGTAGAACAAGTCGCATCACATCGTGGATACGGTAGGCTGTACGTACGCACGAGCGATGATATCATTCCAATAACTATTGAATTGTATTGGAGTGGAAGATGGAATGTATAAGAATTATTATCATGTTATAATAATCATATATAGTTATTATTTACACCATTATACCCATCCAAGTAAGGTGGTGGTGGAAAACAGATTACACCATGGCGTGGAGATGGTATTCCGTACGTACGCACGCGCGGTGATTTCATTTTCTGTAGGATGGATAGAAGGTGAAATGTAACAACCCAAGCTTCCACGATACGCTTCTCTTTTAATAATACAGTAGCGTGTGTTGTACGCAACTTGAAGTTCTAACACAAACCACAACCAATCAAGCTAGCCATTATGAATAGTAATAATCACTTTTTGAAATTTTATAAAATTTATCTCTCAAAATTGACTTCATTTTTGAATTCTGAATATCGAAATTAGCCTAGGGTAAATTTTTGGAACTTTTCGGATAACATTTATTTTTTGATGAATAGTGAAAATTACTAAATTTTAATTAAAAACAACTTTTTTAATCGAAATAATTAATAGTGATAAATTATGAATTTGAGTTGTTTTAAAGTATATTTATAATATATTTTTATCATTTATTAAAATTTTGGACATTGGACATTATTTCACAATTAAAACGGACATGAACAAGTGTCAATATTTTGATATTTATTATCTCTTAAAAACACGCTTTTTGTTTTAACAACGGGAATTAATTTTAAATTAATTTCTGCCACTTCTGTTTTTTGAATTTGGAAAAATGGATTCCATATTTGGAATCAAGATGTCCAAATTTTGTAAATATGTAACTTTTATTTTTAGACATAATTTCACAACTAAAACGTGTCATAACCTTATTGGTTGATACATGTCTGACCATGGGAATCCTTGGGTCGATTTTGGGACCCCATGGAGCAACTTGTAAGTGATAATGATACTTTATATTAATTAAGTTAAAATAAATACTAAAATGACATAATCATATATCTTTTAGAAAAACAATTTTTACATAGGGTTATATATTTTTGATTTTAGACTATAAATATTAATTAGAAAGATAAAAATATTTACTAAATAATGGTATTTTATTTATAATTTTTACACATTTAATAATTAATATTATTTATGACACAATAATGATGTAATATTTTCCTTATTAATGAAAGAATCAAATAATTGGTATTATAAATGTTAAAATTATTATAATTTTAAAGTTTTGATGACATACATGAAATTTATTTCTTAATATGACATTATAGTATTGCTTAAATTAATTTTTTTCGAATTAATAAGGTTTCTATGACTTTAAAAAAATCAATTATTGAATAGTGTCAAAATTCACATAAAAGAGTTTTTAAAACAAATTTTATATTATTAATTGATATTAAATTCCTAAAAATCTAAAGTTCGGCCAAGAGACTTATAAAAGGATAGGTGTATCATTAATGTACCACTATGGGGTCTATTTTATGTATATAGTAAGTTTATTATCTATATAATATAAAAATATAAAGTGACATGGTAAATGATAAACTAATTAACTAAGAGTTAAAACTAAAAGATAAGGTTAATATAGTGACACAAAACTGTCTAAAACCTATTGGTTGATTTTTTGACCTATAAACACCTTAAAATTTAAATAATCCACTTTTGAGCCATTAGAAAACAAATATGAATTTATTATAAAATAATATTTCTAACTTTTCCAAAGGTGCCCCTTGCCCCTCTTATAAAAGGGCACTCCCCCTTCTCACTAATTCACACATTCAAAGCCTTCTAGCTTGGCCAAACCCTGAAAAAATACTCTATAAACTTCCTTCACTTCAGCCTAGAGGTCTTAGTTTTATCATAAATCTAACCTAAGGATCCCTTTTCATCAAATCAAAAGGAAGAACCCGAAGAAGAGGTAATGTTTTCACCACCCTCTTTCAAGTTCCTTTCTTCTTCAATTTATTCTTTCTTTGTTATTACCATTCTAAAATAATAAATCCAGTATATTATATATACTGTGATGTTATTATAAATATGGTACAACCATATTTAGTATTCTATCAATCCTTTTAATGACATGTCACCATACGTGCGTACGTACGACTTACAGTCTCCACGTCGTGGTGTAATTGTTATTCAATAAATTATTATTTGGATGAGTATAATAATGATGTGTAATTAATGTAAATAATAAATATAACATGATAATGATTCTGTATATATGATATACCATCCAATTATATATTATTTTAATATCAAAAGAATGATATTGTTGCTCGTGCGTACATACGGACTACCGTCTCCACGAACAGGATGAGATTCATTCTCCATCGTATCCATTCAAGTATAATTATCATTTGATGATTAAAAATAATTTTTAAGGACTTGATATCATTCTAGATATGAATAAGATACAACCTATCCATAACAATCACGGCTTATGTAACAAAACATATACGAGTAAGTTAACATCGGAAACGACGATAATACTAAGATATTATTAACAAAGCAATGTTTAAATATCATATATGATATCATATTAATGTATATGATTCTTGTATAATTTAATAACAATTATTTCACCATTATGAAGGAGGTTAACCTACCCCCAACCAAGGAAAAGTACAAGTTAAGGGTTTATTTTTCAATCTCTTCATTATCCAAGGTTGTTTATACGTAATAATCTACTGGGACTTCTTTATCAACTACATCCATGTTTCTTAAAAATGTATTTCAAAAAATTTTTACTATTTACTAGAATATGGGTTAAAGTCATTTATACCCTTGTTTGAATTTTCATAATAGGTTTATAAAGGAATCTTTCTATCATTTTCCAAACAATTTCCTTTTTAACCTTTTCAACAGAATTAAGGTAAGAATGTCTTTTTTTAACTTATATGGAGGGTGCGGATATTTCCCACCGTTATAAAATCTTAGAATCTTCCCTTAAAAGATTATAAGGATATTTTAAAATTAAATGTTTTATTTTATAATTATGTGACTTTTAAATGATTTAAAAAAATTGATATTTGTCTCAAATAGTTTTGATTTCTCTATGTCAACATCCTTTGATGGATTTTAAGCTTATTTGATGTTGATTTATTATGATACAAAACTTCCATATTTTATTGAAGGTTTTGTTATATGTTTGATGTGGATGTGTTATATTTATACCATTCATGGTTTAGGAAGAAATTATTGACATTTCGTATGCTAGTTTTAATACAAATTTTTATGTTATGTTTAAACCTGTTCATATGAGGAATGCATTGGACTTAATAAGTGATGGGTGGATCCCTCTATAGCTCCTCAATGCATCGGTAGGTCTAATGAGACAAACTAGTGTCTTGGAACATGGCCTTGACAAAATATTATTTTTAGTATTGGTATGAGTCCTTGAATATGTGGTTATGATAGTATGGAATTATTCATTCAATCATTATGAATGTGGTTATTGATATTGAATGTGATTATTCGACTAGTAGAATATCCATGTGAATAAGTATATGGGATTATTTCATTTTATTTCTACCATATTATTCTGAAGTTCAAGTTTTAAAAGGATTTTGTTTTAGATGTACATTTCCCTAAATGTTTATGCTTATTATGAAAGTTTCCGCTATATTGTTATCCTTACTGGGCATTTAAGCTCACCCCTTTCTATGTTTTGTTTTTCCCAGGATGTGAAGAAGTATTTTATGAATGACCTACGGGGATAGTATGCAGGGATAAGAGTGTGGAATATGGAGACTATATTGTTGTAGTTTTCATTTTTATGATTTAATGTAAACTTTATGAATGTATCTAGTTATTCCAAAGCTACTAAACTAATCGGTCTTTCGAGACTTGATCTTTCTTGTGATCATGCCAATGTTATGTAATAATGCACCGACTCTGGGTAACTGGGGTCGGGGTGTTACATGAAATAGGGTTGTTTCATATTTATAATAACATATCAGTATATAAGTGATACTGATGTTATTAATTTATGATGAAACAAATAAAGAAGAAGTATAAGAAGAAATAAATTGGAAATAATCAGTACAGGATATTACCTCTTCTTTGACGCGCCTCTTCTTAACCTCCTCTTAGGGTACTAAAGATGGTATTTGAAGAAGAACATGACCTCTAGTATGTTTCTCAGGAAGTGGAGAAGAGTAATGTGCATGGTTTGGCCGAGATTGAAGGCTCAAGGTGGTGTGAGGAGGAGAGGGACGAGGTTCCCTTTAATAAGGGAGGAGAGGGGCACTTTTGGAAACCTCTAAAATTTTAATTAATAATAAAATGAAACCCCACTTAAAAACCTCATAAAATGACTCAATTATAAGATGAGATGAGATATGGTTGTAATATCATCAAAAAATAAAATTTAAACATGTTTTTTGTTTATTTTAAGCCTTATCAACTTGATTTATCATTATTTAATCTATTTAATTTTATTTGTGGTAATAAACTTTTATATTTTAAATTGTTATAAATATATACTTAAATGTTTTCAATTTCCAATAATTTGATACATTATAATGTTTTCAATCATATAATTTTCAATTTTTAGTTTTTAAATATTTTTGTGATTTTTATATAATTTAATAATATGTTATTTTTATAAAATATCAATAGTGTCAATTTTGACACTATTCATTATTTGAATTTAAATAAAAACCACACAAGAAGATATGTTCGAACCGAAATATGTATAATAGATTCTTAAAATGTCATATTCATCAAAAAAATTATTGGGGCACATTAATTTGTTAATTTATTATTTATTTTAATATTTTTAAAACCATTTATTTGGTATATCTCTTAATAAAATAATTACTAAAACATTTTTGTATAATTATTTCATATTCTTATTTGTTGCATAAAAATTAAAAGTAAAATATTATATTGAAGATAAATATAATAAATTTAATAATAATATTTTTAATCAAATTTATCATCTTAAAATCACAACATTTTAGTTGTTATATTTATTAAATTGTGAGGGTGACATCTTTGACATCATTTAAAATAAAATAATATAAATGCCCTAATCGGTTTTATAAGGATCAAAATAGAAAAAAAATCTACCCTTGGATGGTTAGGGTATATATATACTCAACCAATAATGTTTGATCAAGTTTCTGGTCCTTTTGATAGGTATTGTTATTTTAATAAAAACTATATTATTGATTTTTCACTAAATAAACAATTTCTGCATCACTATTGTGTCACCCTTAATGGAAATTATTTATTCCCTAAAAATTTTAAATAAATTTTCATGATTTAGATAAGTTTATTAGATTTCTGTAGACTATTCATTTTCAATGTTTTATGAAGTTTATCACTAAATTAAAATTATTAAACTTATATGATTTAAGAGAGTGAAATGTTGTCCCTTTCTTTGGTTTTAATAATAATTAAATTATATTCATGGTCCAAAGTCCATAAAATTAATATATTCATACCCTTAGGTGATATGGGTATACTTTTAGTCATCCAATAGAATTTTTTTAGGTGTTAGGGTAATTTTATAATATTATTTTTACCCTTAATTACCCGATTTACCTTTAACTGCAGTAAATAAAAATTACCGTAGTTACTATTCATAATATCAGAAAAATAAAAGTAACCTATTAACATAATTTGGACCCACTGAATTAAAATATGGAATCCATTTTTCAAAATTAAATTCACAGAAGTTTCAGTAATTAAATTAAAATTTATCTCGTTGTTAAGAAAACGAGTTTTAAAAGTTAAAACATTGTCAAAGATTGAAATGTTTTACCTATGAATTCAACATAAAATTAATGGTAGTGACATGAATTATATTAAATGGTAAAAATATATTATATTTATACTTTGAAACAATTTACTTTTTTAATTTAACCATATAAATTATCTAGATGAAAAAAAGTTATTTTTAAGTAAAAATTTAGCGTGTTTTTACTATTCATCAAAATAAGAACTTTGTCAGAAAAATATTAAAACCTTATGCAGTGTAAATTTTTATATCCAAATTCAAAATAAGAAGTTTATTTTTTAAAATTGAACTTATAAACTTGTCAAAAATTATATTTAAAATCGGTGGGCCATCAAAAGGCGGCAAAACTTCAATTTTTGGAAAAATGCTTATTTTACCCGAAAAATTTATTTTGTTCTTATACAACGTTCTAGAAAATGTGTAAGATGTATAATAATGTTATAAAATTCAAAATGTAGTTAATAAAATTCATAACGACTAGTTTATAATTTTATAACCATATATCATTGTTTAGTGAAACTCGGTATTGCATACAACACACGCTATCAAGGAAGGTCGCGATTGCGTGTAATGCAAACCAAGTCAGGGTTGCATGTAGTGAAAGACTCCTTTGTTGTTGAGTATAAAAAAATACAACTATATTTCATTTATAAATTGAATATATATATATATTCAAACTCAATATTGCGTAGAATAACTACTATCGAACGAACTTGAAATTGTGTGTAACACGATCCAAGAAGAGTGTTGCCTATACTGCAAGATAATACGGTGTTACGTATAGCGCAATATAATCTCGGTGTAGTGTACAACAGAAGATATAAAAGAAACTAAAAAGAATATATCTCATAAAATCTTAGGGTGTTACATTAATCCAATGAAATAAAGAATTATACAAATAATTAATCACTCTAATTGGATTAATGTTTTAATATTTATTCTTATAACGCCAAATTGATAAAAATATGTTAAAAATACAGAGTTATAAACTTTTCAAATTTTTCCCAAAACACACCAAAAAACAAAAAATGATGAAAATAAAATCAATTTGATAAATTATAAGGGATTAAAATTTTTAAATACATATGAAAAATGATTAAAATATTATCTCTATCAATTAACTACCGAACCATCTCTCAAGGTGGAAGAGATATCACCAACATAAAAAACAATCATACTATTTATAATTTGAAACTAATATATGGAATAAAAAATTATTTAAAACCTAAAGGGTCATGATAATTAGCTACTAACCTGATATATTGTAACACCCCAACCCAGCTCACCCCTAAATCGGTGGCTGGACTGGTCACCACATGGCCTCAAGTGCATCTCCCCTTATGCCAGAGGCTGTCGATTAGCAGTGAGGGTCTAAGGATTGTCAGTGGGGAGACTATACCCTCTTATCAGTGTAAAAATGGTGGACAATATCAGAAAATGGTGGAAGTAGTGTGAATAACGATAAAGCATAAAAAGAAATAATTTTATAAATCTTGTATAAAACAAAATGGCCAACGCCAATATTATACAATGCATTCATGTTATGATTGTACAACTATGAAAGTGATAAAAAATACATAGTGATTTACATATCAATAATGAAGTAAATAAAAGACAAAAATCCCCAAGGGCAAACTCTATGAGCATCCTGATCTCCAGCTCAGTCTTTTTCTCCTATCTCTAGGTACTAGCATATAACAAAAAGTAAGGTCCAAGGTCTGAAGTCCTATAAACAAGAAAGGTCTACTTAGGAACCCCAGTGAAATGGACGCTTGAGTAGGGTGTGAGATATAAATCTCAGTAGGCCATAACCACCAGATTCTACCGCTATCTAGACAGTGTAATATAAATAAACAATGTACAGGTATAACGAAGTAACAACCGAATTGAATAAACAAACTACATCCCATCCAGGTTTCTAAGGGACACTTGATGGAGATACTTACTTCGGCTCATAGCCAGAAATAAGAGTCTAAATAGGAACTATATATATATTTCATAAATAACTTATTTAACACATTAATTGATATTCTTTATTTAACCACATAAATCATCAGGTTCCCCTGGACACCCGTATCTCAACATCTATCTCAATCGTGCCAGAGTCTGATCCATTTCTCATATTCAAATCACAAATAATCATATCACATATTATTTCATTATCCATTTAATTAAATTCATGTATGACCAATTGGAACCACAATCCTATTCAATTAATGGATTTATAATTTCATGTCTAGCAACCTCATGAGTATTCATAGCATTATTACTTGTCTCACAATCGATGGGTATTTGGAGCATCATTCCTTGTCCTATAAAAGAAAATTTTCATGCATGATAGGTGTATAATGTCATGTCTAACACCCTGTGAGTATTTAGAGCATCAGTCCCTGTCTCACAACCCGTTTATCTATCATACACACACACACATATATATATATATGATGGGTGTAGGATGTCATTTCTAGAACCTTGTGTGTGTTTGGAGCATCAATTCACATCTCACAACCTATTTATCAAAGATATATATATATATATATATATATATATCATGTGTAAAATGTCATGTCTAACACTTAATTTTATTGGTGAAGAACTCTATGTCTAACACCCAAAATCTCGTTCATTAATCAATTCATAAATTTATTAATCAATTACGTTAATTAGTTAAATAACTATTTAACTATATCAATTTCATGTTATTTAATTACCTAATCAATTAACCCATTAAAATATCAACATTAAATAATTAATTAACCAACTACTTACTCTAGTTCAAAAAAGTGCAGCTTGATAATTAACTGAACATTTAGTTATCCCAATTTCTCATTCATTTACATTTTTAATTAATTTACCAATTAATTATCATTACCACTCATTAAAATTTAAAACTTGACTAAACACAATTAATTCTCACAATTAATTATCTTATTCACTCTACAAGAATCACAATCATTTAATTAATTCATAAATTTGATTAATACATGCTAATTAATTAATTTAATCACATTACATTATCTAATTCAGTAATTGATTATCCATTTTTAGAATTAATGTGTAATAATTAATATACCCATTAATTATTCTCAAATTATAATTCATATTTTTATTATTATCATGTCAAGTAATTGTCTCATATTCATAATTCCCAATATTCAATCAAAGCCCCTATTTCTAAATTCATATCATAATAATTTATTCATCCCTTAAATATCCACACTCATTAATTAATTAAGAATAAATTTAAAAACATTTAATCCATTCAAGACATATAATGAATATACCAACTCATTATCTGTACCTCGGGTGGAAAGGTTTTATTAAAAAAATGTGACTTTTTAATTTAATGAAAATTTTAATTCCAATGAAAATTCAATCCAGCCTGGCAGTCAAATTTATCAAAAGAAGAAAATAAAAAACTACTGAATTTTATTTATTTAATGAAATGGTTAGAATCATTCCTAAATAAATTTGTGAGGCAATGCTTTCAAACTCAATCAACAACCCGCTTGTGCAGACTCACTTCCAAAATAATGAACGCGCGTATATAGAATTGATCGCGTCACCCTATAATGAAACTGAAACCCATGATTAGTGCGGAGGGGACTAGGGTACTCCCAAAAATTTACTTGGAAATCATCTAAACAAAGAGAACCTAAAATAAAGGGTGAGAAACTCATTAACATGTATATTAATCTTACCCGAACATGATTTCGGAGAACCAACCCAAGTTGAACCACTTCACCTTCATCGGCGGTCATCAGAACATGGACCGACGGGTCCCAAGACACCTTACGCACCATCCTAAAACTGGGGGAATGAAGAAAAAAGATCAAACCCAATGCTAGAGTTTTTGCATAACAAAACCCAGGCGAAGGAGAGCTGAGAGGGCCTATGAGAAGAATCAAGCATGTGGAGAAGGAATTACCTCGATGATACGAACAACATCCATAAAGGAACCACCACCATTCGGCATGCAAAGAGGGATTCTGGAGGACTGGGTGATGCGCCACCCATGTGAGGTAAATTGGGGGTTCCCTTGGCCTGTTGTGTGCCTCTCCCTCTCTTTATCCCTTAAATAAATTAATATTTTAATTTAAGAAATAATAATTAATATGATAATATTAATTATTATTGTAATAATAATCCCCATTATGTTATTATTATTATTAATAGATTTACACACCAGGTAGATAAACCTCATCTCTCAATTAAATTCCATTTAATTAAATTCTCCTCTAAAAGGATTAATTAAATACAATCTCCATCTTACCTCATTTAATTAAATTCCCTTGTTAATAAAACTCTAAATCATCGTTATTTAATTAAATTCTCTCAAAATAATTTAATTAAATAAATTTTCAATTTGACACGAATTAATTAAATTCTTCTTGACCATTAATTTAATTAAGAAAAATTCTCCATCTCACCACATTTAATTAAATTTCTCATCCTCAATTTAATTAAATTAAACTATCCTAATAATAACCATGATTATCATTATATAAAACTGTTCTTTGATAAAACCCCAAACTCCCCAAATATATTATTATTATTATTATTAATTATAAAATATCCATAATAATAATAGTAATCTCATAATTATTATTAATATTCAAACATTCATTTATTAAAACCATAACTCCCAATTTAAGGCATTTCATTAAGAAACCCCGAAGTCCCTATTTATTAATTTTTTCAAACAAAACATTTCTTTGTCAAACCATTACTACCAAATTAATTCCATTTAGTCAATGTTTAAAAAAAGAATCCTTTGAAAAATCCCAAAAAATCATTTAAACATTATTTTATTTAAATTCTCATTCACTTATTTTAATTAAAACAAAACCCCCATTTTTTAATTAAAATAATAAAAAATAATTTAATTAAATAATTCTTTAACTAGAATTATTTAAATAAATTATTTCTTTACATTAATTAAATAATTCATCCATTTCAAAATTATTTAATTAAATATTTTTACACTTCATTTAATTAAATAAATTCTCTAATTAAATTAACCCTTAAAAAATAACAGTCAATAATTAATTCACCCAATTAATTATTCTTGACTTAAAGCACAATTTGACAATAAACCATCATTTAAATATATGTTTTAACATTACTTATTTAAATTCGTTTTTAACCTTGAATTATAATTAATTAAATAAAATAATAACAATAATAACATCCACATTATTATTCCTATTATCATTAACAATTTCATTTATTAAAAATTCTTTGAGAAGCCCCAAATCTCCCCAATTAAATTTACAAAAGTGTTACACCCCATTAATTATACAATTAAAATCTTTTATCATAAATATTACACCCCATTAATCATGCAATTAAAATCTTTTAACATCCAAAAAATATTTTACACCATAATAATAATAACATTAATATTATTAACACATTCTTTTATTTAAACACAAATCTCCCATTTAATATTATTTAATTAAAATAAATAAAATATTAAACTAGTTAATCTGCATGGGTTGGACCGCAACCGTGCACAACCCGTGTTGTTTCATTAAAGTGTACTTTTCCAGATTCAGTGCTCCCAAGACACTTTGAGACATCTGTGAAAATTATTGAGTATTTTTAAAAGTCTAAAAATGACATGTTTAAGTGTTCCAAAACCTGATATTATGTTCTAATGCTCGGTTTAAAAACCAACCATCGATAAACCAAAAAAGTTTTAAATCCTTCGTAATTTAACCTGGTTAAAAAATGAGAGACTTTACATATACATCTCATTAATAGGATAGTATAACCAAATAAATATCACATTTGAAATAAATTCCATTCCAAGGATTAGTCAATGACACCACATAAAGATCATAACATCACAACACAAGTATTGACACCCACCATGGGTCCTAGGTCATAATTATATAACATGAAATTTTTTGGTCAAGGTCATCAACAACCTTAATAATATCACACATATCATGGAGGAAAACATGCAACCCTAATATGTCTAATTTATTCCAAAGAAATAAAAAAATTATAATTCAATTTAAAGATTTCATACATTGTTAGTGCATCTCATTTTTCATTTGATTCATGCTAAATTTTTAAGTACTAATGAAAAATAAATGGACCAACAACCTATACCAAGTAGGGTTATGATTATTGGATACATCTGGCTTATTCAACCTAAATCATTCAAAATCAAGTAACCTAAAAAACCCGTCATTGGATGATTCCTAGTGGAGAAATGAGGGAGAAACATAATATATGGAATAATAGTATTAGACTCACCTATGAAACTCCTCTATGATATATAGATTTTTATCAGGTCATGAATAGAGGTTAACCAAATTTAGATGAGTATGTACCATGATTTTTTGATGGGGATCTCACATACCTACTCCTGGATTAAAATGAGGTAAAATCCTCATTTTACAACATTTTAAACCCATTTAAATAAATAAAATTTAAATTAATAAAAAACAAAAGTAGGCCCCACATGAAATATGGTGGGCCTACATTGGATCTTAGATGACCTATCAGGGTTCCAGTTCACCCCTAGTGGACACCCGATGGTAGTGTCAATTGGAACTACCTCCACCAATAGAACTCTAATAGACTCACACTATAAATTTTGTATGGAATATTGTAATTTGACACTTCCATCACTATATCATTTTCTTAAAACATGATTGTAAGCATCCCATTACCCCTCAAACATCCAAAATAAATCTAGATACAATAATTTTGAAAAATGTAATATAAAATTCATACTTCAAAAATATGAGGGGTGTTATAAATTTTTCCAATTTTTAAGGACATCAAAAATGAAAAAAATAAATAATAAAATTCATCAAAACCCATTCCACAAGATCATACATGAGTGGTTTAAAAAATTATAAAAATGATGAACACAATTTACTATATAGAAAAAAATCACATCCAATATTTTATTGATAAGGATCATTAAACAAATGTTGAATGAATAATGTCCCCATAGGTATCCATTATCCATGTGAATCTTCAAACTCTTTCATAACATCTCTCAATTATCCATCATATTATAGCATATTATGTTAAATGATAAAGAAATAGGTGAGATATAACCATAGGTTATTTTAATTAACATTACATTTACTATTTCTTGGGATGAACGTTTTACATTTATATCCTTTTATTGTATAATTATTGATTGAATATCTAAATGTTTCATAAAAAATAATTTTTAGAAAAAAAATTATCATATATAATTTCACCCAAATAAAACCAATCATAAAGTTTTAGAATTTAAATATATATAATTATGAATTATACATCCTTTAAATAAAAATAAATGATGTTTAAAATTAATTCTTAATAACTTAAGTGAATTAAATTGAGTATAAATATGTGACAGTCCATATTAAAAGACAATTTATATATACATAACTCCAAGAAATATAATCATTTAATGGTATTATATGTACTAAAAGACTATATCACATGCTATGATATATTCTTATAGATATATTAGATATATAATTATGGCATTAAATATACTTATATCGACTAGATTTATATAGTTGAGCGTCATCTATCATGAATAATGATATATGAATATTTCATTGTGTAAATTTCATGTGATGTTAGATATTTCTCATTTTATCTATTTTCTTTCACTTAAATATATAATATATTCAATTAAATATCATTTTTTAATATATAAAAAATTTCTAATATATAAAAATTAATTTTAAATAATTAGAAATTCCAGGATAGTATTAATTGAGTTGATATCATATGTTACAAGTGTTTTAATGTTAAGAGTGATTTTGAAATTCCTTGGGTATTTAATTGAAACATTAATGTTTCCAAGAGGAAATTATGTAACACCCCAAGCTTCCATAGTATGATTCTCTTTGAAAAATATAGTAGCGTGTGTTGTACGCAACTTCGAGATTCTAACACACTACGACCAATCAAAGTAGCCGTTATGAATACTAATACCCACTTTTTGAAATTTTATAATTTTTATATTTCAAAATGGATATCATTTTTGGATTTGGAATATCAAAATTAGCCTAGGGTAAAAATTTGGTACTTTTTAGATAACTTTTGTGTTTTGATGAATAGTGAAAATTACTAAATTTTAATTAAAAACAACTTTTTTAATCGAAATAATTAATATTGATAAATTATGAATTTGAGTGGTTTTAAAGAATATTTAGAATATATTTTTACCATTTAATACAATTTTGGTCATTGTAAAGAATTTCACAATTAAACCGGACATAAACAAGTGTCAATATTTTGATAATTATTATTTCTTAAAAACACACTTTTTGTTTTGACAGCGGGAATTAATTTTAAATTATTTTCTTCCAATTATGTGTTTTAAATTTGGAAAAATAGATTCCATGTTTGGAATCAGGATGTTCAAATTTTGTAAATAGGTAACTTTGTTTATACATTTTGAATAATTACTTCGGTAAATATTTTATTTACCATGGTTAAAGGGTAAATCCGGTAAATAGGGGTAAAAAATAATATTATAATATTAATAAATTACCCAAAAACATGTCCTAACCTTATTTGTTGATACATGTCCGACCATTGGCATCTTTGGGTCGATTTTGGGACCCCATGGATCCACTTGTAAGTGATAAGAACACTTTATTTTAATTAAGTTAAAATAAATACAAATATGACAAAAGCATATATCTTTTAGAATAACAATTTTTAAATAGGGTTATATATGTTGGATTTTATACTATAAATATTCATTAGAAAGATAAAAAGAGTTAATACATAATGGTATTTTATTTATAATTTTTAGACATTTAATAATTAATATTATTTATGACACAATAATGATGCAGTATTTTCCTTATTAATGAAAGAATCAAATAATTGGTATTATAAATGTTAAAATAAATATAATTTGAAGGTTTTGATGACATAAATGAATTTTATTGGTTAATATGACCTTATAGGATTTATTAAATGAATTTGGTTCAAATTAATAAAGTTTTTAAGACTTTAACAAAAATCAATTATTGAATAGTGCAAAATTGACATAAATGAGTTTTTAAAACAAATATTATATTATTAATTTATAATCTATTCCTAAAAATATATGGTTCATCCAAAGGACTTATATAATGATATGTGTATCATTAATGGACCACTTGGGGGTCTTTTGGATGTACATGGTAAGTTTATTAACAATATAATATAAAAATACAAAGTGACATGGTAAATGTCAAACTAATTAACTAAGAGTTAAAACTAAAAGATAAGGTTAATATAATGACCCGAACCTATCTATATTCTATTGGTTGAAATTATTTAGACCTATCCCAAACTTATACCTTTAATAATACACTTTGGAGCCATTAGAAACCGAATATAAATTTATTATAAAATAATATTTCTAGCTTTTCCAAAGGTGTCCCTCACCCCTCTTATAGAAGGAAACTCCCCCTTCTCACTAATTCACACATTCAAAGCCTTTTTTATCAGCCAAAACCTTCCCAAATACTCTCTAATATTTCCTCAATTCAACCTAGAGGCATTATTGTGATCATAAATCCAACCTATGGAGCCTTTTTGATCAAGTCAAAAGGAAGAACCCAAAGAAGAGGTAATGTTTTCACCACCCTCTTTCAAGTTCCTTTCTTCTTCAACATATTCTTTCTTTGTTATTTCCATTATAAAATAACAAATCCAGTATCTTATATATAATTTTATGTTATTATAAATATTTTACAATCATATTCAGTATTCTATCCATCCTTTGAATGACATGTCACCATTCGTGCGTACGTACAGCCTACCGTCTCCACGTCGTGGTGTAATTTTTATTCAATACATTATTATTTGGATGAGTATAATAAAGATGTTTAATTCATATAAATAATAAATATAACATTATAATTATTCTTTATATATGATATAACATCCAATTATATATTAGTTTTAATTTCAAAAGAATGATATTATCGCTTGTACGTACGTACGGACTACCGTCTCTACGAACGCGATGAGATTCATTCCCCATCCTATCCATTCAAGTATACTTCTCATTTGATGATTAAAAACAATTTTTAAGGACTTGATATCATTATGTATATGAATAAGATACCACATCCCCATAACAAACACGACTTATGTAACAAAACATATAAAAGAAAATGAGTAAGTTAACACCCGAAACGACGATAATACTAAGATATTTTTAACAAAGCAATGTTAAAAGGTAATATATGATATTAATGTATATGATCCTTGTATAATTAAATAAAAATTATTTCAGAATTATAAAATATTCTAACCTACCCTCTACCAAGGAAAAATTACAATGTAAGGGGTTTCTTATATCACTATAAATTTCGTGAGATTTCCATTATTCACCACTTATTTATTGCATATGGTGTGTGTACTGCCCATTTTTGTATTCATTTTGTAATATAATTTAATTAATGTATATTTACATCATCATTTTATCATCCTTATTTCATGGGTTTATGTATAGTGAGTTACCAAATCAATAAGGTAATTTGAAATTTCAATTTCCAATCATTCGGCTTTACACGTACTTCATGGATTATTTTACTCCAAGATTATGTGTGGAATCACTATTCATTTGATTATGTCATAATTTCCACTCCCCTTTATGTGGATATATTTTTTATACACATAATCACTCCATTGATAAATTCTCAAGTCATCGATATGAACTTGAAAGGAGTAATTTTAACTCAATCTCCATTTATTGAGTTAAACATCTAATTCATTGGTGTTGTTTTTACAAGAATATGTGTGAATGTCCTTTGATTGTTTTACACTGAATATCCAATCATATTGAGTATATTTATATTTTTCAAACATAATTATGTCATTGATTTATTCTTAACCTAAGGATATGGCCTTTATGAGAGATTTCATCTCAATCTACATTCCGTTGAGACTCTTTTGTTGTTATACACCAAATCACTTTTATATGGTGTATATAATGTAATTTGACATAGTATATCATGAATCCCTTTATTATCATGATATTGCAATGTTTTTATTACCTCAATTATTTGTATTCAAGTTTCTCTCTTTTGGCTAGGAACTCTAACTAAATTATCATTTTAAAATGTTTTTGAAGATTTATTATTCTAAATATTTCTCCTTAATGTCGATGTTTTAAAAAGGTTTTTAAGAATTTATTTATATGGACATTA
This sequence comes from Viscum album, assembly GCA_963277665.1. Lineage (NCBI taxonomy): Eukaryota > Viridiplantae > Streptophyta > Magnoliopsida > Santalales > Viscaceae > Viscum > Viscum album. Next base: position 1,763,634,190 of record OY728135.1, read on the forward strand.
ATGTTTTAAAATCAAAATTTCTTTTTAAAAGTTTCAAAGTGGTATGGGACACTTTGATTTTAAAATCTAGTTTAAATAGCTTCTTTACAAATAGTGTGACTTTTAAAAGTTTTGAAGAAAAAGGGGGATATTTCTCTCAATAGTTTTATGATTATTTTAATATGTGTCAATATCCATCATTATTCTCGATTGAGGTTAATATGATACAATACAATCTTCCATAATGTATCTAATTTGTTATGTTTGACTGTGGATGTGATATTTTTATACCATTCATGGTTTGTGGTTAAAGTATTGACATCTCGTATGCTAGTTTTAATATGAATGTTTATGTTATGTTTGAAGCTTTTCATATGAGGAATGCATTGGACTTAGTAAGTGACGGGTGGAGCTCTCTATATCTCCTCGGTGCATTGGTATTTCTCATGAGATAAACTAGTGTCTTGGCACAAGGCCTTGACAAAATCTTATTTGTAGTCTTGGCATGAGGCCTTGACTATTTGATTATGATAGTCTGGCATTATGCATTCCATCATTATGAATTTGGTTAGTGATATTGTATGTGATTATTAGACTAGTAAAATATCCATGTGAATAAGTAAATAGCATTATTTAATTTTATATCTTCCATATTATGCTGAAGTTAAAGTTTAAAAAGTTTTTTTGTTAGATATACATTGCCTTAAATTTTTATGCTTATTTATAAAAGTTTTCTCTATATTGTTATCCTTACTGAGCATCTGATCTCACCCCTTTCAATGTTTTATTTTTCCTAGGATGTGAAGAATTAATTTATTAATGACCTTCAGGGATAGTATGAGGGGATATGAAGACAAGATGTTGTTTTAGTAGTTTTCACTTTTTGATGTAATGTAAACTTGGAGAATGTATCTAGTTATTTCAAGGCTACTAAACTAATCGGACTTTCAAGAATTTATCTTTTGTGATCATGACAATGTTATTTAATAATGCACCGACTTTGGGTAATTGGGGTCATGGAATTACAGTTGGTATCAGAGGAATTTTAGTACAAACCTTGGAAGCTAGATTTAGATAAACTCTTATTAAAGAACATAGACCTAAGATAGACTTTGAGGATTAGTATAGAAGAACTTCCTAGAATTTTGGAATTGTAGAGATTTTGTGAGTTTTACAAGAAATACATCCATGTCTGGATACGAGTAGGTAGAGGTGGCTCTAACACAGATGTACCTAGGGGTAAAACCCGAAAACACCGTTTTGAGCAATACTTGAACGGGAACTGGTGCACGACAACATGCCTTGCTGCACTCTTGGTTATGACACTCCTAGGGGATATGCTTAGGATAATTTACATTTTCTTTACAAACCAATTTGAAGTATTTTAATATAAGATGAGAATAAATGACCTTGTTTAATCATAAGGTTTTTCAAATTGAAAATATGGTGTCATGATATTCTCTAAATGATTTTATTACTACTGTTACTCACACAATGCTTCCTGGTTTTAGTCAATTGCTAGAGTCCAACGAAGTCATAGTAACTTTGAGAATGATGTAAAAGGTGGGAACGATGGTGGAAATGAGAAACAAAATGGGATGTTTATAAGCGTAAAAGATATCGAGTTCATGACAAATTAGTTTTCCAAAAATATGATCAACAAAATATATATTAACCAACTTTTGGACTCAACAAAGAAGATAAATGTGATGAATGATAAGAGCTCCAGCAATGGAGAACGTGGAGAAAAGAATCCTAAATTTCCATCATGCAGGAAATGTGTAAGGAGACAACTAGGAAAGTGTCTCAATGGAACAAAGAAATTCTTTACGTGTGGGAAAGAAGGACATAAAGTGAAGAATTGTCGGGGAAAAATGAGGAGTACTATGGAAGAAAATAAAAATGGTCCCAAGAATCCATTTAAAGTTATTTTTCGTAAATGTAGGAGACCTGGACATTCCCCGAGTGAATGCCCTATTCTGTAGGATATTTTTGTGGTCAAAGAAGAAGCTATGTGGAAGTAAATGGTTAGAGAAATGTTTAAAAGTATATGTGCTCCTTGTTAATGGGATTACATTGGAAAAATTTTCTCTTGTATTTATAACCCCGTAGTTTTCCATGTGAGAATGATATTTGATGAAGTAATATATTTTCCCTTGTGGATATAGTTAAGAATTACCATTTGGTTTTATATGATCATTGGGTTTGAGGAAATTAAATGTTATTATATTTTGGGATGAAAATGAAAGGTATGAGATAACATTTCTGGTTAAAATTATGTTAATGTTATTTTGAGGAATTTATCTCATTTTGGTAATGTTATAAAATATATTTTTTGAAAAAGGACAACACGCAGGCCGTGTGACAACCCAACATGTCGGACAAAGCTGTGGGAATCGAACCCACAACCAAAGTGCAATTGGGATTTATCGCCTACCACTCGACTACGTGAAGTACCTGGTTAGTGTGACTAATTATTTTTAGTTACATGATTTTATTAATCAGTAATATGTTTATTTGGGTTCTTATGTCTTATCAAATGAATACCCTTAGTATAGGAAAATGATTTGGTGATTAAGTGATAAATGTTATTTTGGAAGATGTTCGCTTTGTTGGACACACTATATGCCCAAGGAAAATAGAATACTATGGGGTTTCATTTGAGGAGTAATGGTGGATTTTTATCTATGTTTTTATTGTGGATTTATAGTGATTAGGGTTATTTATGAAAATGATTAACCTATGTTGACCTCACCTGTTTTGATAATCCCAATCTTGTATTTATATGTTTTGAAAATCCCAATTATGTGTTCATATATTATGATATTCACAATTACTGTTTATCTACACTTTAATTCTTTCAAATCGATGATAAAGTTAATAATAATGTTAAAATAATTCCTGATTTATGTTAATCTCGATTATCCATGTTTATATAAGTTTTGAAATGATTCTAAATGAATTAGATGTGTTTTGCATAAGACAGTGTATGTATCACTGAACCGATGCACAGAGCTACCGATGCGCAGAGCTACCGATGCACAGAGCTACCGATGCACAGAGCTACCGATGCACATAGCTACCGATGCACAGAGCTACCGATGCACAGAGCTAACAATGCACAGATCTACCGATGCACGGAGCTACCGATGGACAGAGAGATACCGATGCATAGATTTACTGACAGTCAAGAGCAACCGATGGAACGAAGTTCATCGAGCTACCGATAATAGATACCGATAAGAGCTACCGATAAGAGCCACCAATAAGAGTTTGAAGAGCTACCGATGGAAGATCCTACACAGAGTCAACCGTACAAGTCTACAAACAAACGACTACCTATAATGAATTGTAGAGTCAAATCCTATATCCTTGACCCTATTTATTTATTACACTAACGGCTGCATTTGTTACTTTTGATGCATTAAATGTTATTAAATGATTTATGTTTCCATTTCAGGAAACCGTTCCAAGTATGATTTAAAATCATAATCATTCCTTCTTCTCAGTATAATAAAGGCATACAAGACAACGTGTACGAGGGATTGAATTAAGACAAGAGACTTGAAGAGATTGAGCACACGGGAACACACTTTCGATCAAGCTCAAGTCATGCTAAGAACAACTGGAGAACATGCACTCACAAGACTACTACTACTACCAGACTCTAGAACACAGAGCATACATAAAGCAATCTATCCTAAAGAAGAAATACATAGAACACTTCATTTTCTGAGCCGATAACCAAGCTGAACCTGGAAGCACTGAAAGAAGAAATGATACTCTGTTTTTCAGTCAAATACCAGAGAAGGACTCAGAACCGTTTCTAATCAAATATAAAGGAGTCCAGAGCTGCACTGCAATCACTAGAGCCTTACTAAACTCTATATCTTGCTCTAAGTGATTTAGAAATTGCATTATGAACAGTGTGTGTAGCCTATTAATTTTTACACACACACTGTCTTCTGAACCTTAACTGGAGGATTTGTAAATCCTCACTCACAATCTTTACATCCTTTATTTCCCACTGTGGATAGTGGTAGAGGTCGAGTGTGACCTGGACATCTTTGAGCTGTTGGTTGTTATCCCACGTATAACTGTGGTAGAGGTCTCTTGACCTGAACAGTGTGATCACTGTTGTTAACCCAGATCCAGGGTGTGGATTAATTTATATAATTTTTGAGAGGACTAAGTCTCGGCTTGAGACTGAACCTCTTGGTTAACTCTTGTGTTTTTAGTTAAAATCTATATCCATACTATATACATTTATTTCATATTCCGCTGTTATTACTTTGAAATATTATTTATTTTCAAAGCTGCTTTGATAGTTAAAATCACAAGTGTTTATATTTATTATAAACCAGTAAGTTAGTTTCAAAAGTTAATTTAATCATAAGATTAAGTTAACTGAGAATTAATCAATCTTTTAGAAACTAATTGAACCTTTATAATCTGTATAAATTCACTACAGTTTAATTTGTTTTTGAAATTGGGGGATTTTAATAGAAATTGTTTTTAGCAGAAATTTTAATTGGAACTCAATTCACCCCCCCTCTTGAGTGTCCACTCCGACCAACATTTGGTATCAGAGGATGTGTGTTTTGAAAAACTTTTTATTTACTCTCTGCTTTTCAACTGTGATTTTAGTTGTATTTTAAAGTTCTTAAAATTTCTGTTATTGCTAAATTTTTATCTCTTTAAATTGTGTTTATAATGGATAATAGACTTGAGGGTGCTGCTACTAACCGACCACCTTTCATTAATGGAAATAACTATGCTCAGTGGAAACTTAAAATGAAAATTCATCTAGAAAGCATGAGTTTTGATATTTGGACTGCTATTGAATCTGAATACAAAATTACCACTACTGATAGATCTACTTGGGATGAACCTACAAAGACTTCTTACAATAATAATTGTAAAGCTATGAATGCTCTGTACTGTGCTCTAGGAGATGAAGAATTCAACATAATTTCTGCATGCAAAACTGCTTTTGAAATTTGGGATACCTTGGCTATTTCTCATGAAGGAACAAATAATGTTAAAGAAATGATATTGAACACTTATACTATTAAGTATGATAATTTTAAAATGAAGTCTGATGAACCTATTTCTGACATGTATCTCAGGTTTAATGAGATAGTCAACATGATGAATTCACTCGGAAAAGCTCTTCCAGCAAAGGAACAAATTATGAGAATCTTGAGATGTCTACCAGACCGATGGAGAGGCACATCTGTCTCAATCAGAGAATCATGTGACATTGCTGCTCTAACTGTCAAAGATCTTATTGGAAAATTGATGATGTATGAAGAAGAGCTCAAGGTAAACAAAGAGGAAGACGATGAACCGAAAAGAAAATCTGTAGCTTTCAAGTCTACTGCTTTGAAGAGTAAGGAGAAGGAAAAAATACAGATGGAGGATGAGAGTTCAACAAGTGAAAACTTAGAGTATGACAGTGATGCAGAAATGGCTCAGATAGCCAAGAGATTCAAGAAGTTTTATAGGAAAAAGAAATTATTTAGGAAAACAAATTACAAAGTAAATTATGATCAATAAGGCAAATGGAAAAAGGATTGGAAGAAAGATGACATGACTGATGAAGTTATCTGCTACGAATGCAAGCGAAAAGGACATATCAAAGTAGATTGTCCAAGGATAAAATTCAAAATGAAATATTATTACAAAGACAATAAGTACAAGAAATCCATGAAGGATACCTGGAGTGCTTCAGAAGACAGCACAAGTGAAGCCGAATCTTCAAACTCTGAAAGGAATCGAGCCAACATGTGTTTCATGACAAATACTGCTGAGGTAACATCTGAAAATCCTGTTTTAAATTCATATTACTCTAGAGATGATTCTGATTCGGAAAACATGTCCAAATATGAACTATTTGAATATTGTGATATGTTAGAGGAAAATTGTAATGAGCTTAAAGACAAATACAAAGGTTTAAAGAAACGGTATGCTTTAAGTGTTAAGCATAAATCTGATCTTGATATAGAAACAGAAAAGAATGATCAACTATTAAAGGAAAATACAGAACTGAAAATGTCAAATAAGAAACTCAAAAAGGACTTAGAAAAATTCACAAATGTAAAGAATGCTCTAAATCAAATGCTAGGAAAGCAAGTTGCACCTAGATATGCTACTGGTTTAGGATACCAACCTGGACAGAGACAGTTCACCAGAACCCGATTTATTCCTAAGTCTGAAAAAAATATTGCTAGTTCCAGTTTTGGAAATTCATATGCTTCAACAGGATATTCATATTTTTATAGACCAAATAAAGTTTATATTTCAAAATATGTTACTTCTGTTAATTGTATGAAACCAATAAAACAAATCTGGGTACCTAAAGCCATGATTTCTAACCTATCTGGACCCATGAAAATCTGGGTACCAAAGTCATTTCCTGTTTAAATCTATTTTATAGGAGACATGATTGAAGAGCTGTCACAAGAAGATATGGTATTTAGACAGTGGGTGCTCAAGACACATGACTGGAGATTATTATTGCTTCATGATCTTAATAAAGGTTGATGGAAGTTATGTCACCTTTGGTGACAACTCTAAAGGAAAAATCATCGGCCTAGGCCAGATTGGTAACACTGACTCAGTATTAATTTCTAAAGTTTTATTCGTTGATGTACTTAAATATAACATGCTTAGTATATCTCAATTATGTGATGATGGTTTCAATGTCAAGTTTGAAAATGATTCCTGTGATGTTTTTAACTCCAAAAATGCTTTAGTATTTTCTGCTCTAAGGAATGAAAATGTTTATGCTGTTGATTTAAATTCTTTAGCCAAACAAAATATTCATTGTTTGAATTCTTTTCATAAAGAATCTTGTCTATGGAACAGAAGATTAGGACACTGCAACATTCACTCACTTAGAAAACTGGCAAGAAAAAACTTAGTTAGAGACTTACCTAGATTAGAATTCCCAAATGACTAGTGTGTAATCCCTATCAAAAGGGAAAATAACACAATGTTTCTTTTAAATCAAAGAAAGAAGTCTCAACTTCTCAACCACTTCAGTTGGTTCACATGAATTTGTTTGGACCATCAAGAGTTTCTAGTTTAAATGGGAAGCACTATGTCTATGTTCTAGTAGATGGATTCTCTAGATATACTTGGGTATACTTCTTAGCTCACAAAAGTGAAGCTTATTCTTCCTTTGTTAAATACTCAAAGTCTGTAGAAAATCTTAGTGGACTCAAAATTAAGACCCTAAGAAGTGATCATGGCCGTGAGTTTGAAAATCAAGACTTTGAATATTACTGCTTACACAATGGCTACACTCATAAATTTTCAGCACCTAGGACACCTCAGCAGAATGGCGTAGTAGAAAGGAGAAACCGAACCCTTCAAGAAATAGCTAGAACCATGCTCAATGAATATGAAATGCCTATTTACTTTTGGTTTGAAACTGTAAATACAACTTGTTATGTTATCAATAGAGTCTTGATTAGACCTGTTCCTAAGAAAACCCCATATGAGTTGTGGAGCAATAGGAAGCCTAAGGTTAATTACTTCAGAGTTTTTGGTTGCAAAGTCTTTATTCTTAACACAAAGGATAATCTGGACAAGTTTGCTTCTAAAAGTGATGAAGGAATTTTTCTGGGTTACTCTACTTCAAGTAAAGCTTATAGAGTGTTTAATAAGAAATCTAAATGTGTGGAAGAATCTGTTCACATCAAATTCGATGAAACTGATCCACATGAGCCTAAAATCTCTCTTGAGAATCTTGAAGAATATTTTTCTGTTCTGGACCTTAATGATAAATCCAAAGAACCTGTTATAAAAACTTCCAGTTCTGGACTTTTTCCAGAATCTGTTTCGGTCGAACCTGAACCTACTGATGAACCTGAAGTGTCTAGTCCTACCTTTACTAGATCAACAAGAATTCAAAAGAATCATCCTTTGGACGCTGTTGTTGGTAATCTTCATAGAGGAACACAGACTAGAGCTTCTCTAAGAAATCAGGTTGAACATCAAGCTTTTCTCTCCCAACTAGAACCAAAAAATATTAATGATGCTATCGTTGATGAATTCTGGGTAATGGCTATGAAAGAAGAGTTAAATCAATTTCAAAGAAACAATGTCTGGGAATTAGTTGACAGACCTTAGTACACACTAACAATATGCACTAAATGGGTTTTTAGAAATAAAGTTGATGAATCAGAAAACATAGTTAGAAACAAATCTAGGCTAGTTGCACAAGGACATAGTCAAGAAGAAGGCATAGAATATGAGGAGACCTTTGCACCTGTAGCTAGACTAGAAGCCATTAGGATTTTACTTGCATATGTTTCACATCTAAATTTCAAGTTATATCAAATGGATGTAAAAAGTGCATTTCTAAATGGTTTTATAATTGAAGATGTTTTTGTAGAACAACCTCCTAGATTTACAAACCCCCATTTTCCAAATCAAGTTTTTAAACTTTCTAAAGCTTTATATGGCTTAAAACAAGCTCCAAGAGCTTGGTATGATAGACTCATCAATTTTCTTATTTCAAAAGGTTTTACTAAAGGGATTGCTGATCCAAATCTTTTTATTAAAAGAATTTATAAAGATTTTTTAGTTGTACAAATATATGTTGATGATATTATTTTTAGATCTTCTAAACCTTCTTTATGTACCGATTTTTCAAAAAGTATGCAAAATTAATTTGAAATGAGTTTAATGGGAGAACTTATAAAATTTCTTGGATTTCAAGTATTTCAAAATGAAAATGGTATTATTTTGAATCAAAGTAAATATACAAAGGATCTCTTAAAACGTTTTGGTTTGGATAGTATTAAGGAGAGTGAAACTCCTATGAGTACAATCTGTAAATTGGATACAGATGAAACTGGGAAACCAGTGGATCAAACCAATTATAGGGGTATGATTGGTAGTTTACTTTATCTTAATACTAGTCGACCAGATATTATGTTCAGTGTGTGTATGTGTGAAAGATTTCAAGCTAACCATAAAAACATACTGTTAACCTTGGTTTATTTTATCCAAAAGGACAATCCTTTGAGTTAATGAGTTATTCAGATGCTGAATTTGCTGGTTGCAAATTAGACAGAAAAAGCACTTCAGGAACATGTCATTTATTAGGAAAATCCTTAGTATCATGGTGTAGTAAAAAGCAGAATTCTGTAGCTCTATCCACTGTCGAAGCAGAGTATATAGCTGCTGGTAGTTGCTGTGCACAAATTCTGTGGATGAAACACACTCTCTTGGACTATGGATATGATTTTAAGCATGTTTCGATTAACTGTGAAAACACTAGTGCAATAAACATCTCGAAGAACCCTGTATCTCACTCAAGAACCAAACACATTGATGTAAGGCATCATTTTCTGAGAGATCATTATCAAAAGGGTGATATTTCTCTTGAATATATTGGCACTGAACATCAATTGGCCGACATTATCAGAAAACCCTTAAGTGTGGATAGGTTATGTTACATTAGGCATGAGCTGGGGATGTTTAATATTCACCGAAATAAATCCTCACCGATAGAAATCCTCACCAATAGAAATCCTCACCGATAGGAATCCTCACCGATAGAAATCCTCACCGATAGAAATCCTCACCGATAGAAATCCTCACCGACAAAAATCATCACCGATAAAGTGATGTTTTAAATCTTTTGTCTGCCGTCAAGAATCTGAACCATTTCTTCTTTTATTTTATTTTTATTCATTTAACTTATGATTCCTAAATGATAAAACTATGTCTAAGCCGCTTCTCACTCCACCGAACCTAAAACCTTTTACCCTTGAACCTTAGAACCTGAACCCTCTGCAAACCTGAGATCCCTCGAACCAGCGATGGCAAAAACCAAAATTCATGTCATCTGAGACGACTGTGTTGAGCCTAAAGAAAAAAGGAAGAAGTCCGAGCCAGAAGTGAGTAGTGCTGTTAGATCTAGGTCAGGAATGAGACCAGTAAATCCTCATCTGCAAAATAGAGCTATTGTGATCGAAAAAGAGCTGTGTGTAGACTGGTTTCTACCCAGCAAGTCCTTGGTGCTCGAAGTTCTGGAAGCTCAGAGATGAGTAGACTGATTTTCAAATAACAACAGTCCCTACTACCCAAAGTTGGTAAAACAGTTTTACGAATTTGTATGCTTCGAGAAGCTAGAGAATGAGAACCGAGTATCTTCGTTTGTAAATGGTAAAGTGATATCATTTTCTTTAGTAGAATGGGATGATTGCTTAAAAGTTCCTCATGAAGGTGTATCTGGATATGTATCAAGAGTAATGCCACCTACCAGTGACATTTTTGATCATGAGATCACATTGAACGAACTGACTGGTGATGGAACTCCAAGGCAAGTGGTTGCTGCAGAAATGGATGGAGAGAACAGATTACTGTTCAAGTTTGTTCAACATGTGTTGATACCAAGGAGAGGAGACTTTGCTAATTTGAGATATCAGGATATCTATCTCCTACATATTTTGAGACATGATGTCAAAGTCAATTTATGCAGATTGGTGATGAGTCAAATGGAAGATATGACAAGGCCGAAATCAAAGACTAACGCCCTATTCTTTGCTAAGCTGATTTCTGTAATGATCAAAGTGAAAGGGATAGCTGAGTCTCAAGATGAGACAGTTGTAGTGAAGAGCAACTTTTGTATCACTACTACAGTTTGAAAATATATGAAGATTAATTGGAATCCGTGGAGAGGATAATGGGTCAATGATGACCAAAAGGTATATGATAAGTTCAATCCTGTGGATTATCCTTCAAGGCCAAAGGATAAAAGAGATCCAGGTCTAGAACCTGATGAAGAGGAACCTGAGTAGAGTGATGAGTCAGAAGAAGAAGAAGAAGAGGAAGAAACTCCTATGGATGAGGGAGGAGATCCTGACTTGCCTCCAAGCCCTGTTGCTGAAGTTATGTCTTTGGAAAAGGAAGTGCTAGCAGAAGTGGAGACACCTGCTAATGAGGAAGACCAGTCGGTATCTAAGCATGTAGAGGAAGAAAATAATGTCTCTGAATCATCTGATTCTGCTGATTTGAGTCTGAGTCCAGTTATTGGAAGCTCAGTTGTATCTTCTATGGATGAAGAAAGAGAAAGAGGAGAAGCTGTACCTATTCCAGAAAATCATCTTGCTGCTGTAGAGATGGAAGTTGTTGTGGAAGATTCTGATGAAGAAAGACCATCAGAGAATGTAGTTTCTATATATGAGAATGCAACCATTGAGGGGGAGCATCACACCACGTTTGGAAATGTTACAGTGACTATCGAGTCTGAAGACTAGGTAGAAGACCCATGTTTTATAGTCTTTGGCTTGGATTATCCTGATTCGGATAATGAAGTATCTTTGAATAGACCAAAGATCAGCTATGACATCAATTCTGAGTTATTACCTGCTGATGTGGTCCGAGTACATGATTTAGATGTACTGAAAGAAAATCTCAAAGTCAGTTTTGTAGAAGAAGTAAAGACAATGGAATCTTTTTTAGTATCCTCGATTCAATCAGTCATGGCTGACTCTGTAGTCAGTTTAGCTTCTGAAAGAGTATCTACTACAGTTTCTCCTACTGATTTTGTTACAAAGTCTGACTTCGAATCCCTAAAGCATGAGTTTAAGGAATCCTTCAGTTCCTCTGTTGCGGAGATAAAGCACTGTTTTGGTGAAGAAATGAAGATGTTAGAAAGGTATTTTGAGCTTTCTCTTGGTTTCAATCTGTCAACTTTTGTGGGTGACATAATGGAAGAAGTCAAGGAGTGCCACACTCAAACGTCTAGGCTAGAAGCAGATATTGAATCTTTAAGGATATCTGTTGTTGCCTTAGACTCTTTCATGAGTTCAAAATCTCAAGCTGACAAGGATTTAGCTTATGTGAAAAGTGTTGTAAGTCAGCTGGTCTCCGTGTTTGAATATTTCAAAGCATCTGTGAAGGATCATGTTAAAAAACAGGACTCTCAAATGCAAAATCTGATTAGTGGGTTGACCAAAAGCTTCAAAGAATCTCTATCCTTCTCTGTTGGTCCTCTAGTTCCAAAACCTGCAATTGATCTGAATCAATTTCATGCTCTGATGAAGGAGGAGCTTGGTTCTATTTCAACCAGTGGCTCTGTGGACTCATCAGATTTAAGTCGATTTGTGCTGTCTACCAGGGATTCAGCCAGAGAAATAATGAAAATCTTCCAGGACTACATGAGAGAGGCCTCTGCTTCTCAAGAGGAAATCAAGAATAAGGTGGATACTTATTTTGAAAAGGTTTATACCAAGCAACAACTGACCAACCATTTCAAACTTCTTCTTGAGAATCTAAAGTTACCTCCCGTGACTCAGGCCTTCAGAGAGCAGGTTAGTAAGCTCAGGGAGCTTACTCCTGCTTTGGATAAATTCATTGAAAATAGAGATGATTTTTTGTCTGTAATGGAGAGATGAGGAAGCATTATAATGGATTTTAGAAACCTATTGCTGCCCTTCCTGCATGTGGATGCCAGACCGGTCATTGTACCTCCTGCTTTTCCTGCCTCTGCCTCTACTGCGTCTCCAGTTCCGATGACTCCTGCTCAAGCCATAAGAAATATCACACCTATGATCACTCAAAGGACTTCCCATTACAGTCCCAACACTGTATCAGTTGCTCAACCTCCTCTGATCATTTCTGGAATTCCAAAGTCATCCCCAGTTTCCTCAACACCTGATTTCTCTTCTGATCCCAAGGGAAAATCTCACATTGAAGATGTGGATTGATAAAGTGGAACGGATGTTTGATAGGAATCATTTTGTTTTTTCTATTCTGTTTATGTAATTTGTGTCTGATCTAATACAAATCCCTTTCTTTCCACTGTCTCAGTTTGTCAGTTTTCTATGTTTGGTTTCCCACTTTTTGATTATCACAACGGGGGAGAAAAGGGGACAAATATAAAAGGAGAAATATAAAAGGGGAGAAATATGATCAAAGGAGGAGCCTTTGATACTATTTTTTACATTTACTTCTTTGGAATCAATTATTTCAAAACCTTATCTTTGATACTATTGTATTTAATTCTACCTATGATACTTTTGATCTATATCTTTCTATCACTATTTCCTCTTTCCTCTGATACTGTTTTCTTTGAGAAAATTGAATATTAATGTCATACTATCAAATACTATATTCTCACTATTTTAAAATGGCCATATCATAAGTTGTGATTATCAAAAAGGGGGAGATTGTTGACCTCACATGTTTTGATAATCCCAATCTTGTATTCATATGTTTTGACAATCCCAATTATGTGTTCATATATTATGATATTCACAATTACTGTTGATCTACACTTTAATTCTTTCAAATCAATGATCAAGTTAATAATAATGTTAAAATAATTCCGGATTTATGTTAATCTCGATTATCCATGTTTATATAAGTTTTGAAATGATTCTAAGTAAATTAGATGTGTTTTGCATAAGACAGTGTAAGTATCACTGAACCGATGCACAGAGCTACCGATGCACAGAGCTACCGATGCACAGAGCTACCGATGGACAGAGAGCTACCGATGCATAGAGCTACCGACAGTCAAGAGCAACCGATGGAACTAAGTTCATCGAGCTACCGATAAGAGCTACCAATAAGCGCTACCGATAAGAGCCACCGATAAGAGTTTGAAGAGATACCGATGAAAGATCCTGTACAGATTCAACCGTACAAGTCTACAAACAAACGACTACCTATAATGAACTGCAGAGTCAAATCCTATATCCTTGACCCTATTTGTTTATTACACTAACAACTACATTTTTTACTTTTGATGCATTCAATGTTATTAAATGATTTATGTTTCCGTTTCAGGAAACCGTACCAAGTACGATTTAAAAGCATAATCATTCCTTGTTCTCAGTATAATAAAGGCATACAAGACAATGTGTATGAGGGAGTGAATTAAGACAAGAGACTTGAAGAGATTGAGCACACGGGAACACACTTGCGATCAAGCTCAAATCGTGCCAAGAACAACTGGAGAACTTGCACTCACAAGACTACTACTACTACCAGACTCCAGAACACAGAGCATACATCGAGAAATCTATCCTAAAGAAGAACTACACAGAACACTTCATTTTCTGAGCCAATAACCAAGCTGAACCTGGAAGCACTGAAAGAAGAAACGATACTCTGTTTTTCAGTCAAATACCAGAGAAGGACTCAGAACCGTTTCTGATCAAATCCAAAGGAGTCCAGAGCTGCACTGCAATCACTAGAGCCTTCCTAAACTCTATATCTTTCTCTAAGTGATTTAGAAATTGCATTACAAACAGTGTGTGTAGCCTGTTAATTTTTACACACACACTGTCTCCTGAACCTTAACTGGAGGATTTGTAAATCCTCACTCACAATCTTTACATCCTTTATTTCCCACTATGGATAGTGGTAGAGGTCGAGTGTGAACTGGACAGCTTTGAGCTGTTGGTTGTTATCCCACGTATAACTGTGGTAGAGGTCTCTTGACCTGAACAGTGTGATCACTGTTGTTAACCCAGATCCAGGGTGTGGATCAATTTATATAAATTTTTAGAGGACTAAGTCTCGGCTTGAGACATAACCTCTTGGTTAACTCTTGTGTTTTTAGTTAAAATCTATATCCATACTATATACATTTATTTCATATTCCACTGCTATTACTTTGAAATATTATTTATTTTCAAAGATTATTTGATAATTAAACTCGCAAGTGTTTATATTTATTATAAACCAGTATGTTAGTTTCAAAAGTTAATTTAATCATGAGATTAATATAACTGAGAATTAATCAATATTTTAGAAACTAATTGAACCTTTATAATCTTTATAAATTCACTACAGTTTAATTTGTTTTTGAAATTGGGGGATTTTAATAGAAATTGTTTTTAGCAGAAATTTTAATTGGAACTCAATTCACCCCCCTCTTGAGTGTCAACTCCGACCAAAAACCTATAATAGAGAATATGTTATTAGGTTAATCACTTTTAAGTATGTGAATTAAAGATTAGTTGATGTCATTTAGAGATACAATTTAACATGGAAGACTACATAACCAAATTCTTCTAAGTTTTGGTTTTCAATATTAGTTTGGATTATATTGAAGTATTTTAAGTACAATTGTTTATTGAATGGTATTTATTTAACTTTGGGGTATTGGTTTTAGAAATTAAGATTAGTGTTTCTTTCTCTAAAGGAATATCTTTTTGGGGGATAATCAGATATTATACTAATCATTTTGGTTTTGGTTAATCTCTAAAGAGAAGGTAAATATATAGTTTCTCCTTCATGTATCATGTGATTCTATATAAGTTTATTCTAGCTCTTCCAGTGTGACCAAGTCTTCTTGAATACTCATCGTTTAAAAAAATGAGTTAGTTGTGGAAATTTATTAAAGAATGAAACTCTACTTAAAATTAAGTATATCTCTTTATTTTCTTAGTCAATCTCATAAATGAATTCCTCATCTTTATATAATGTAACTTACAACAAAAAAAATGTTTCCCGTTTACTTTTCCTACTGGGAAACTAATGACCGTTTGTCCTATCACAAGTTTGTGGTTTACTTGTTGTTAACTTTCTACTGATCATGTTTTTTATCGCTCTCCATCAGAACATGACACTTAGTTTATCATCCATATCCATGTTTTTCTACATATAATCCTATTATAGGTTATCTCAGGAGACCTTTTTTACTTCTCTTTCTTTCTTTTAAAGTGATAGTTTTATTGTCTCTTTTTCCGATGTGGGACTTTACATTATATTCCAAATCCCAATTTTAAAAATTGCGAGGACACAATTTATTGAAGTAGGGGAGAATGTAACACCCCAAGCTTCCACAGTACGATTCTCTTTGAATAATACAGTAACGTGTGTTGTACACAACTTTGAGATTTTAACACACTACAACCAATCAAAGTAGCCGTTATGAATAGTAATACCCACTTTTTAAAATTTTATAATTTTTCTCTCTCAAAATGGACTTCATTTTTGGATTCAGAATATCAAAATTAGCTTACGGTGAAATTTTGGTACTTTTTGGATAACTTTTATATTTTGATGAATAGTGAAAATTACTAAATTTTAATTAAAAACAACTTTTTTAATCGAAATAATTAATATTGATAAATTATGAATTTGAGTGGTTTTAAAGTATATATAGAATATATTTTTACCATTTAATACAATTTTGGTCATTGGAAATAATTACACAATTAAACCAGACAAAAACAAGTGTCAATCTTTTGATAGTTATTATTTCTTAAAAACATGCTTTTTATTTTGACAGTGGGAATTAATTTTAAATTAATTTATGCCACTTCTGTGTTCTGAATTTGGAAAAATGGATTCCATATTTTTAATCCGGATGTAAAAATTGTGTAAATAGGTATCTTTTATTTTTAGACATTTTGAATAATTACTTCAGTAAATATTTTATTTACCATGGTTAAAGGGTAAATACAGTAAATAAGGGTAAACAAATAATATTATAATAATAATAAATTACTCTAAAACGTGTCCTAACCTTATTGGTATACATGTCCGACCATGGGCATCTTTGGGTCGATTGTGGGACCCCATGGATCAACTTGTAAGTGATAAGGACACATTATATTAATTAAGTTAAAATAAATACAAAAATGAAATAAGCATATATCTTTTAGAAAAACCAATTTTTACATAGGGTTATATATGTTTGATTTTCGACTATAAATATTCACTAGAAATATAAAACTATTTCCTACATAATGGAATTTTATTTATAATTTTTAGACATTTAATAATTAATATTATTTATGACACAATAATGATACAGTATTTTCCTTATTAATGAATGAATCAAATAATTGTTATTATAAATGTTAAAATAAATATAATTTGATGGTTTTTATTACATCCATGGATTTTATTGGTTAATATGACATTATAGGATTTATAAAATATTTTTTTTTAATTAATAAAGTTGTTATGACTTTAACAAAAATCAATTGTTGAATAGTGTCAAAATTCACATAAATGAGTTTTTAAAACAAATATTATATTATTAATTGATAATCTGTTCGTAAAAATCTATGGTTCTGAAAAGGGACTTATATCATGATTGGTGTATCATTAATGGACTACTTGGGGGTCTCTTGAATGTATATGGTATGTTTATTAACTATATAATATAAAAATACAAAGTGACATGGTAAATGTCAAACTAATTAACTAAGAGTTAAAACTAAAAGATAAGGTTAATATAATGACCCAAACATGTCTAAATTCTATTGGTTAAAATTATTTAGACCCATAACCAACTTATAATTTTAATAATACACTTTTAATCCATTAGAAACCGAATATTAATTTATTGTAAAATAATATTTCTAGCTTTTCCAAAGGTGACCCTCACCCCTCTTATAAAAGGGCACCCCCCCTTCTCACTAATTCACACATTCAAAGCGTTTTGGCTCGGCCAAAACCTACCCAAATACTCTCTCAACTTCCCTAAATTAAACCTAGATGCCTTAGTTTGATCAGAAAGCCAACCTAAGGAGCCCTTTTGATCAAGTCAAAAGGAAGAACCTGAAGAAAAGGTAATGTTTTCACCACCCTCTTTCAAGTTCCTTTTTTCTTCAACTTCTTCTTTCTTTTTTATTTCCATTCTAAAATAATAAATCTAGTATCTTCTATATACTGTGATGTTATTATAAATATGGTACAACCATATTCATTATTATATCCATCCTTTGAATGACATGTCACCATACATGCATACGTACGGCCTACCGTCTCCACGTCGTGGTGTAATAGTTATTAAATACATTATTATTTGGATGTGTATAATAAAGATGTGTAATTCATGTAAATAATAACTATAAAATTATAATTATTCTTTATATATGATATAATATCCAATTATATATTATTTTAATATCAAAAGAATGATATTATCGCTCGTGCGTACGTACGGACTACCGTCTCCACGAACGCGATGAGATTCATTCCCCATCGTATCCATTCATGTATAATTCTCATTTTATGATTAAAAATAATATTTAAGGACTTTATATCGTTCTTTATATGAATAATATACAACCTACCCCTAACAAACACGACTTATGTAAAAAAACATATAAAAGAAAATGAGTAAGTTAACACCCGAAACGACAATAATACTAAGATATTATTAACAAAGCAATGTTAAAAGATAATATATGATATTAATGTATATGATCCTTTTATAATTAAATAAAAATTATTTCACCATTATACAGGAGGCTAACCTACCCTCGACCAAGGAAAAAGTACAAAATAAGGGGTTTCTTATCTCACTTTAAATTCAGTGAGATTTCCATTATTCACAACTTATTTATTGCATGTGGTGTGTGTACTGCCCGTGTTTGTATTCATTGTGTAATATAATTTAATTCATGTATATTTACATCATCATTGTATTATCCTTCTTTCATGGGTTTATGTTTAGTAAGTTACCAAATCAATAAGGTAATTTGAAATTTCAATTTTCCACTCATTCGGCTTTACACATACTTCATTGATTATTTTACTCCAAGATTATGTGTGGAATCACTATTCATTTGATTATGTCATAATTTCTACTCCCCTTTTGTGGATATACTTTTTATACACATAATCACTCCATTTATAAATTCTCAAGTCATCTATATGAACTTGATAAGAGTAATTTTAACTCAATCTCCATTTATTGAGTTAAACATCTCATTCATTGGTGTTGTTTTTACAAGAATATGTGTGAATGTAATTTGATTGTTTTACACTAAATATTAAATCATATTGAGTGTATTTATATTTTTCACACATAAATATGTCGTTGATTTATCCTTAACCTATGGATATGGCCTTTATGAGAGATTTCATCTCAATTTACATTCTATTGAGACTCTTTTGTTGTTATACACCAAATCACTTTTATATGGTGTATATAATGTAATTTGACATAGTATATCATGAATCCATTTATTCTCATGATATTGAAATGTTTTTATTACCTAAAGTATTTGTATTCAATTGTCTCTCTTTTGTCTTGGAACTCTAACTAAATTATCATTTTAAAATGTTATAAAGATTTATTATTCTAAATATTTCTCATTAATGTCCATGTTTTAAAAATGGTTTTAAGGATTTATTTATATGGAAAATAATGTTTCAAAATAAAAATTCATTTTAAAAGTTTCAAAGTGGTGTGGGACACTTTGATTCAAAAAATCTATTTTACATGGATTCTTGACAAATAGTGTGACTTTTAAATGTTTTCAAGAAAAAGGGGGATATTTTTATCAATAGTTTTATGATTATTTTAATCTATGTCAATATCCATCATTATTCTCGATTGAGGTTATTCTAATACAATAAAATCTTACATATTGTATCGAATGAGTTATGTTTGACTGTGGATGTGCTATTTTTATACCATTAATGGTTTGTGGTTAAAGTATTTACATTTCGTATGCCAGTTTCAATACGAATGTTTATGTTATGTTTCAATATTTTCATATGAGGAATGCATTGGACTTAGTAAGTGATGGGTGAAGCCTTTTATAGCTCCTCGATGCATCAGTATGTCTCATGAGACAAACTAGTGTCTTGGCACAAGGCCTTGACACAATCTTATTTGTAGTCTTGGCACGAGGCCTTGACTATGTGGTTATGATAGTCTGGCATTATGATTTCCATCATTATGAAAGTGGTTAGTGATATTGCATGTGATTATTCGACTAGTAGAATATCCATGTGAATAAGTAAATGGAATTATTTCATTTTATATATTCCATATTATTCTGAAGTTCAACTTTAAAATTCTTTTATTTTAGTTATACATTGCCTTAAATGTTTATGCTTATTTATGAAAGTTTCTGATATATTGTTATCCTTACTGAGCATCTGAGCTCAACCCTTTCAATGTTTTACTTTTCCCAGGATGTGAAGATGTAATTTATGAGTGACCTTCAGGGATAATATGAGGGGATATTAGGATAAGATGTCTTTTTAGAAGCTTTCACTTTATAATGAAATGTAAACTTTACAAATGTATCTAGTTATTTCAAGGCTACTAAACTAATCGGTCTTTCGAGACTTGATATTTTGTGATCATGCCAATGTTATGTAATAATGCACCAACTCTGGGTAACTGGGGTCGGGGCGTTACAATTATATAAAGGATCATAAATTGGTAGATATGATATTACATAATCTAATATTGAAACTTCCTAAGATGAAGCTCTTTTTATTTTTACATTTTTTAAAATTAATGTTTTAGAAGTCTTTGGTTGATATAAATACCACCAAAAATATTTATTAGTTCTTTTCAGTAATAATTAATACATTTATGTGAGAATAATTTTTTTTCAATAAGTGATCTTATTTAAACACTATAAGTGAAAATTATATTTAAAAAATAAGAAATGATATTAATTGTTTTAATTTATTTTTCTAAACCTCTCAAAGAAGATATTATTACATTGGGTTTTTTAATGCCTCCCACTATGTTTTTGGAAAGGATTTATCCTTTAAAACCCTTTATTAGAATAAGATAAACTTTTATTAAATTTAGCAATATTTTTTTAATATTTTTAAAAGTATAATTTATTATAGAACATGGATTTTTTGAGTAGTGATATGAGGATCTCAATATATTTGATATATGAATGGACCAAGTTATGTAATTGAATTTTTGATTATGGTATCACAAAAAACAATACAAGACGTCATTGGATTCAAAAGATATAATTAAAACATACCAAAAATAGAACTTCATATAAAGACTATGATATTAGATATATATCCCATGACTCACTTGAAAAAATGGGGCTTTAGTGAACCATGATAGGCAATATAAAGACATCCATGCAGGTGAATCCTAACATGGCTAGAGATAGGTCCAGGAAAGTTTTGTGATTGATTTCATCAATTGTATCACTTCAAGTGATATAAAATATCATAATAAGATATATTACATATCATAGTAAGTGATAAATATCAATGTAATAGGTATATTATAACATACAATTCACCAATGATATATATTTTCCTTTATCATAGTCATCAATAAGTGTATACCAACCTGTTTAAAAAAATAAAATTTTGATTTTTAATAACTAATTAATTTTATTACATTAATTTAATGTACCAATCCACTAAAAAAATTTACACACACATTAATTGATGTTTTAATTACATAACATTCATGAATTAATGTTGTGAGAATCTTTATGCTCTATATTTTAGGACACTAAATACTGATTTTGTTATAAATGATACATGATTGATTTGATCATTTATTATAGTAAATTAAAGGTCCTTATTCTCATATAGTAATTCATATTTAAATTATTACCCAATATTGAGGTTTTGTGTATGGTGTGTTACATACCACTCAATGAATTGTAAGAAGTATATTAGAATACCTTAATTTGTGTTTCCATTATGTCTTTATTAACAAGCCATTAAAGGAATTCAATGTCATGAATTTGTTACAAGTGACAGGTAAATAAATAATATTTTTATTGTGTATAAATTTTTTATTTTCTCACATGTCCTAATATTATATTTTGAATACTTTTTTAATTAGGGTTAATATTTATAGCCATTTTCAAGTAATTTTTATTATATATATTAAGGATTCAAATATAAGTTTTGATTTTTTAATTTATTCTTCCAACATGGTTTAACAAAATTTTGTTTCTTTTAATTTTATCCACTAAACCTGATTTTCACTACACATGAATAAATTTATAATCATTTCAACCTACAATAAGTAGTGTGACATATCATATAAGGAAAATATGATATGTAAATATATTAATACTTTGGGATTTTGATAAAATTCAAGAGTAATATTTTTTATAAAATTCATGATAAGTATTTTAATACTTAGTTTTTAAATATATACATATTTTCTTAGGTATTATGAAATATCTAATATTAGTGATTATAATATTTTATTATCCATATTTCATTCATTGAAATCCACTATCCATATTTTAAATGTTTTATTAATTTTGATAACATCTTTGAATGACAATACCAAATTCATAATGGTTTTAAATTATATAAAAATTATATATATATATATAATATTTTTTATTTAATGTATCTTATAACATATTAAAAACTTATTGAATTTATTTTCAATAAATTCAATACCAATGGTTTTTTTTATGGGCATAAGCAATTCAAATTTATTTTTTCTTCATTGAAAATATGTTTTATAAAATAATTTTTTGTGATATAAAATCTTTGAAATTATATATTTGTAAATATATGGAATAATTAGCGATATTTTTATAACTATAATTTGGAGGTATATTTTCTAATTATAAACTCACTTATAATGAATCAAATTATGGATATTTTTTGGTAAAAATAATAATTGGTATTATTAATGGGTTAATTAATCTCATTTGGTAATTTTGTAATATCTGTTTTATAATTGTGATATCATTTTACATGGGCATATTTTTGTAGAATTTTTCATATGATGATTCTTTTATTTGAATATATTGAGTTAATAATTAGTATATCCCATCAATATAATATTATTAGTTTAATTTTGTTATTTATATGATGTATCAGTGTTTTTGAAAATTATGTTATTTTTCATTATCATGTCTGTGTAAATGTTTATAATATAAGATCTATATGTAATGTAATTATAATTTAATTTATTATGATACTGGGAATGTTGATATGATAATTATGTATATTTTTGTTTTATAATTGTTATCAATATCAAATACTCTATCAAATTTTATTTTTTTGGACATGAAATTATTGTATCATAATATTAAATTTTTTTTAAACCATACAATTATTAATATTGTTATGTATTTTATGATTTATAATTTATATCAATATCAAATAACCGTTAGTATTATATTTTATACGACATAAAATTAATTCATAATAATATTATAACTTATTTGATATGAAATGAGATCCATATTATGATGATGATGATGCACATGTATTTTGTAATTTATTTAGATATCAAATACACTTTTACTATTAGATTTTTGGGTGATAAAAAATTTATACACCACATTAGAAATTTTTGATTTTGAACCCTTATAGATGATCATAAATAAATAATATTTTTCCAAAAGACATTATTTTTACAATTATAATTACTTTTTTCTACATTAATATTCATTCATATTAAATAAATCTTTTTTATTAAATATGACAAAATTATTATATAATTCAGTCAAAATATAAAATGCGATTATTTTTTAGGACATTAAATAATCCTTGGATATTAATATGTATTTAAAAATAATTTATTATGTTGTATAATTTGTTTCAAAACTAATAAGATTAATTTTATGTTTTGTATGTGAACCACATACATATGGAAAATAATCACGTACAGCTTTTGGTAAATAAGAAATTAATGAACAATTTGATGTAAAAGACAATGGGAATGTTTTTGGGGAATAAAAATTCCTTGTGATATGGTATGTAATATTATTATGTTGTCTTAGAAAGGATATATTGAAAGGATTCTTTCACAAAATTTAATTCTCCTCATTTACTATAGTAGTTTTTAAATGATTAAAAGAGATATAAGAAATCTCTTATAGGCTTCTAGAATTGAAACTTTTATCTATGATCAAGTTTTTATTTTCATTCTTATTTATTAATTTTTTTACATTTTCTGGTTCTATACTTGAGTAATCCAAAATTTTGTTCTAATAAAGTAGTGAAAAACATCCTCAGATATTTACAGGGAACTAAAAATTATATATTGACCTATAAATTCTTAATCAACATAAGGTATTTGGGTATTTTGGGATAAAATTTGGTTTGGTATTCTGAGAATAAAAAACCAACCTATTTATTTTTCTGTGATGTATGGAAATACTATTTCTTAAAAGTGTGTCAAATTGACACTATAATCACATTTACCATGAAATTGTACTATATTTATTATTTTGAGGATACAATTATTTTTCAAAAAATATTAATTCCACTTGTGATATATTGTACTAGTAATTCTATTTTTAAATTATTTCAAAAAAATTGTTATATTTCATGTTTGAAGTTTTTTTGTATAAAATACTTGTTTTTAGTGAGGGAAATGTTTATAGTTTGAGAATAAAATTGAGAATCTTCCATCATTGTGTATGTTTACTGATCCACTAACCAAAGTATTTTCTATTTGGGGTTATTAAAATCATGTTATCTATATGGGTATAGTCTTGTATTTTGATGTATTAGGTTAAGCTTAATTTGAATTGTTTGTCGGAGTAGGAAACTCGAGAGGGGGGTGAATTAACTTCCTATAAAAAAATTATTACAATGTTTACTTAAAATATTCACTCAATTAAAATTAAAACAGGTCATTTAATCAAGGTAATAAAATTAATATAGTTTGGCTTTTCAAATAGCTTCTCATAAGATTTATTAATTCTCAGTAATATGAATATGAGATATTGATACTAATTTTGAAATGACTCTAATAAGGAAAAATAGTTATAACTACTATCCAAGAATAACAATAAAATTTAAATTTAGTTCTTTGAAATATAAATTAAAATAGATAAAGACTAAATAGAAACACATAGTAGATAAAACAAGTGGTTCAGTCCTAAGCTAAGACCTAATTCACTCCACCTGCTAATCACCTTCCACCAAGAAATTTATATTAATAAACTTGATCCACACCCTTGATTGGGATTAATAAAAGCACACAAAACTTTCCATAACACAAGACACCTTCCACTATTCTTCATGAAAAAATCCCAGGTCACACCGGACCTCTTCTACAATTATTCATGGGAAAACAAATAAAGTGTAGAAATATATTCGAGTGAGGATATATTGTATCCTCCGGTTTAATTTATTTTAATACAATTTCATAAACTACTCGAAAAGTAATAGAAATAGTACACAGTAGAGAAAAGACGATGAATGAGAGTTAGAAATGCCCAGAGTGTTGTTTTATGATGCTCTGGACTTATATGGTGTTACAAATGTGATTTTTGAGGCATCTTGTGAAAATAGAGTATGGTGAGTCTCATGCTCTGGTTTCCAGTTAGATAAGATGTTCTCTGTAGATCTTGTTATTATTAGGTTTTCTATTGTGAGAATGTCTAAGGTTATGATCTACAATATTCTAGCCTTGAAGAATCAATAGTTTTTCTTGTGTTCTTCAGTGTATGTATGTTCTTATATCTTGTGTACATTTCAAATTTTGAACCCACACGTTCTATTTTTCTCTGAGTCTCATTATTTTATTTCTATTTTGGGGTGCATGTTTTGGAGCTGAAAGAAATCATGATTTTTACACCTTGTACCTCATACTTTTAGGTGACATGTCTATAGAGAAACAATAATATGTTAGTGTCACTAAATGACTCAAATATGATTATTAGAATTAATGTTTAAATGAAATTGAAAAAGACAGATAAGTGATTAAGGAACGGTGTCATAGTTTTTCATGAGATGGTGTCACTGGGAAACAATGTCTCTTTCATTTTCATTGAGCAGTGAGACAGTCATGGTGCCACAGATGAGTTGAGATATTGGAACCGGTAGCACATATACAATGTATGGATCAAGGTGTCTCAGTAAATGGTATCTAGTCATTTTTAAAAACATCACAGTGTCTTGGAAATGGTATCAAGGAACTAGTGTCATAGAATTTATGAATCTTAAGCTGGTTACTGTGTCTGAATCACAGTGTCAGGGTTACGGTGTCAGGGTTATGTTGTTTTTCTTACAATGTCATGGTTACGGTGTCAGGGTTACGGTTTCACAGACTTAGCCAAGAATTGGTAAACTATCTTAGGAAATAATATTCACATAATAGATTATACTTAAGTATTAATATAATGAAGCATTACAAAACAAGATAAAACGTAGTTTACAATATTCAAACCGGATTTGTGAGATTTTGAATCAAGACCTTGTAATATTTTATACCATGAGTTGTAATAATTTAATTATAAATAAACCAACAATATCTACACATGATTTTTGATTGGTTAAACATGGTCAAAATTATTTTTGAGCATAAAAACATGATTAACAAATGAGGAGGACAACAATCTCCCCCTTTTTAAGATAAAAAATCATGGGATTTAAATAAAAATCACGGGATTTAAATGCATTTTCTTATTCTCCCCCTTTTGGGACTATCAAAAAGAAAATAAAGTAATATAAAAGAAATAAAAAATGAAGATGAGGATAAAAAAATTAACAAAAGTAATGCACATTGTATTGGATAGAAAGATAAGGTGCATTACAATCATAAAGAAAAATAAAAAACATCTCTATAAAAAATACATCCTTTGCTTATCTTCAGGGTCATCAGCCTTCTCTTTTTCCTTGGAAAAAACATCAGGATGATCCATAGAAGAAGAAGGAGAATTGGTAGAAGGTTTTGAGCTAATTGTTAGAGAAGGAATAGGTAATACTTCAAATATAGAAGGTGAAATAGTTGTTTTTGTTGAAGATAGAGACAAATATTTCTCAGGAATGATAGTTATGATCTGACTCAAAGACTGAGATAAAGACGTGGAGGTAAAAGCCAAGAAAGTGGAAGAATAAGGGGTCGAGCCAGGCCACAAAGGGGCGGCTACAGGAGCCAATATTGTAGTACTTTTCACATAGAGATAAGTCTTCAAAAAATTAATAAAATCAGTGATGAATTCAACTACATATTGATTAGCCTTTTCAAAACCATCTTTTTTCTTAAGAAAATTTTACAAAGTAGGTGTGAATCTTTCATTTTATGCACTTGATCTTTAAAATCAAGATTCACAAGAATTTTTTTTGATTTTCCAAAAGGTACTTGAAATGACTAGTTAATTGGTGCTTTGAATATATCCTCTTAAAGTAGAAATCAACCTTTTTTTGTAATTTAATCATAGGTTGTAGAGTCTTCCTTTGAATATAGTTGAACCATGTCATGGACATGCTCACTATTTTCTAAAATCTTTGGGAGATTCTCTGAAACAGACTGACCTTTTAAAGACTAAATCTCTTCCTGAATCACCTTTCTGAGAACTAAAATATCTAATAGTTGAGATGGTTGAACAGGTTTTGCAGAGGAAGAAGGAGTTGAGATGACTATAGAGGGTCCATGAAAGATCTTTATAACAGTCTCAAAAGTGTTCTTAAAAACACCAGGAAAGCCATTGATTGAAGATACCAATCCTCAAACTTTTTTTCCCAACATGGCATTGTTGGAAACCACACTCTCAATAATAGATACCAAATTAGGTTGGATCAGAGTCAAAACATTTTTAGCAATTTTGTCTGCATACACTGTGCTAAAATGAGCCACATGGGGTTTAGAAGTCTGAAATTCCTTCCTCAGTTGTTTAACCATAGATTTTAAATATTTTACTTCCACACTTAATTTCTGATTTTTAATCATTACCTATTTAATTTCATGCCTTATCCATGGTTGGTTTTTCCATATATGTTTTTCCAAGAGTATGCTAGCATCTTGTTCACTTAGATGAGATACATGAGTAGGTTGATATTTCAATTGTTTTTCAAAACCAAACATCATACTTTCACCAAAAACATTTAAATAATCATGGTTCACAAATCTAGATGTTTTTTGTGCAACCACAAGGGTAGAAACCAAAACAACTACTGGTTCCTTAGCTTGTATGACTTCTAGTGTATAAATAGGTTTCAATTGAAAGGATGTTGTGAGATCAATTCCTCTCACTAAAGCCAATTGAGAGTTAGAGACATCAAATTAGCTAGAGAATTTATATGAACTATCCACTGGGATTGTCTCAATAGGACCTCTCAATTGAGTACCTTACAAAATGGGATTCTTCACCCCCTCAATAAGTGATTTTCTGTTGGGACTAAGAGACTCATTAACTTGGCCTAATTCCATTTATTCTATTCTAGATCATTCAATAAATTATTTAGGTAACTGAAAATCATGCTCCATCCTTTCTTCTATAGAAGTAATAACTTCAGGTTCATGTTTTCCTTCTGACTACTCCACATAAGGGGTGCCTTACTCAATAACAAGTTCTTGTAAATTCTCCTTAAGAATATCATGTTCTTCTATACGAGTAGTAGCTTATTTTTTAGTAATAATTTCTCTAGAAACTATATCTTCACCAGCTTGGGGTTCAGGTAGGATACTCTCTTATTCCTTTAAGACAATTTAGTTTTAAATTACAGCTTCTTCATCTCCTAATTCTTCACTTGAATATTCAACAACCTCCTCAGGTTCTAGACCAGGGTCAGAATTTTTCTTAGGTCTTTAAGGATTATCAATTGGATTTAAATTATCATATAGTATTTCATTGTCTTCCACCAAAGATTGTTTCCAAGGATTCTAGTTAATTTTCATCATTCTGAGTGTTTCTTTAGAGATAATAAACTCATAATCATCAATAACTTATTCATTTGAGCCAACTACTCTTTTGGAAAACAAAATTGTAGAAATAATCATGAATAAAACATGGAGGTTGATTTTGAAGTAGTCTTGATCATATCTCTAATGTGTAGAATGATGTACTTACAAAAGTTAATCTTTTAGCCATTTTTTTTAAGATGTATCAAAAACAAATATAGTTACTTCAGGGTTCATAAATCTACCTTCCTTGGAAAAATAATATTTTGAATGAATTTGAACAACATCCTTGTCTCCCCATCTAACTATCCTGTAATCGGTCTTCTTCTCTTCTTATTTACAGTTGGGTTTCTCAATTCCTATTCTAATTTAAAAATGTCACTAGGTGGAGTAGATCATCATAGATGATCCTCCTAAATTCCTTATGTGTTATTTCAATATTGGAATCCCACAAACTGAATGAAAAGGTACACCTTTGTCCATTTATCCAACTTCTAACAACAAAATCATATGTCGACTCACAATAGAACTGAAGATACTGATAAAAATAGAAAAAAATATTCAGATAGGTGGGTCACATATCTTTAGTGAACCTTTTAAACTATCCTTATTCATAAAAAAATTTCAAGATTAGTGACTTACTTGTCTATATCCACTTTGGACATATTTCTTTCTATGGTACTACAATTCGATCAGTAAGGCCTGGATTCAGCAGTCCTTTAGGCATTTTCATCGAAGGCCATTTAAATTTCTTTTGAGACCTTTTCTTATTAAGAGTCTACGAAGAAGGTTTTTCATACTAGGAATCCAATGTAGGTTCAAGAAAGAGAATGAGTTTAATGAGGGCTAGATATTTGAGAGAGAAGGATTTCAGTTTCAAGAGAGAATAACTCGGGTGAAGAGAGAAGTGAAAAAAATAGGTTTTTATCATTTAGGATGTCCAAAATTCACAGAAAAATGTGTTCTATAAAAATAATAAAATAATCAATACAACGATATGAGAAATAAATTAAAAAAATTAAGACATTACTGTGAGACCAGAACAGGTCATCACGGTGTCATCATTGCGGTGTGACTCCAAATGGTGCGACTGTATCATTGAGACCGCAAGTGTAAGATGGTAATTGTAAGACCTTAAATGTGATGTAGTAATTTCAAGATAGTAACTTATGAAACCATGAATCATGAAACCATAAACTGTGAAATAGTAAGTGTGAGATAGTAAATTTGAAATCTTAAAACTCTTTAGTTTATACTTATCATCCCTAATTCTGGTGTGATGTAATTTATCCTTTCAAAATTTAATAGTTTTTTGAATATATTAGCAATATGATGCTCAGTGCTGATGAATTCCAATGTGATATCACCTTTTTGATAATTATCTCTCAAAAAGTGATGCCTTAGATTAATATGATTTTTTCTAGAGTGTGAAATAAGAATCCTTGAAATGTTAATGGCACTTGTATTGTCACAATTTATAGGTATATGTCTGATTTGATATCCATAGTATAGTAATGTGCGTTTAATCCAAAACATTTTTTCACAACAACTACCAAAAACTATGTATTCAACTTCAGCAATAGATAATTCAATAGAATGTTTTTTCTTACTACACCATGATACTAGAGAGTTGCCTAAAAGATGACATGTTCCATAGGTTCATTTTATCTCTAACCTACATAACAAAAATCTGCATATGGATAACTAACTAAGTCAAATGACTGTCCTCTAGGATAGAACATTCCTAAATTGGTTGTATGTTAGAGGTATTTGAATTTTTTTAATATCATTTAAATGATACTCTTTGGGGTTTTCTTAAAAACATGCACACATGCAAACACTAAACATAATATTAGGGAAATTAGTAGTTAAGTAGAGTAAAATTGAAATCATTCATATATAAGTGGTTTGATCAACAGATTTAACATTCTCATTAAGATCCAAATTACATGTAGTAGTCATTGAAGTATCTCTACTTTTAGTGCTATCCAATACAAAATGATTTAGAATATATTTAGTATATTTACATTGATTTAAAATAATACCTTCCTCATTTTGAATGATTTGAAATCCATCAAATATTTTTAGATCACCCATTCAAGCCATTTCAAATTCATTTTTCGTAATCTTTGAAAACTCATTAATTAAATAATTTATTGAAGATCAAAAAATAATATCATCACTATAGATTTGAACAACTAAAAAATATTTAGAAATTTATTTTATAAAAGTAATAGTATTAAATATACCTTTTGTAAAACTTTCGGAAATAAGAAAACTACTTAATATATCATACCAAACTCTTAGAGCTTGTTTTATACCATATAAAGCTTTTGTTAATTTACATATATAATTTTGAAAGTTAGGGTTTGTAAAAATAGGTGGTTGTTCCACAAAACATCTTCAATGATATATCCAAATAGGAATGCACTACTAACATCCATTTTATATAGTTTGATATTTAGATGTGATGCATAAGCAATAATGATTCTAATGGATTCAAGTCTAGATAATGGTGCAATGGTTTCTTCATAGTCAATTCATTCTTATAGACTATAACCTTGTGCAACCAATCTAGATTTGTTTCTAAATATATTACTATATTCATATACTTTGTTTTTGAATGCCCATTTAGTTCCAATGGTAAAGATATCTTTGGTTCAGTAAACAAGTTTCCAAAATTTATTCCTTTAAAACTGATTTATCTCATCTTGCATGTCCATCACTAATAATTCATCATTGATAGCATCATTTATGTTTTTAGGTTCAATTTGTGACAAGAAGTATCGATGTTCAACCTGATTTCTAATAGAATCTCTAGTTTGTGTTCCTTTATCTAAATATCCAACAACATCATCTAAAGAATGGGTTTTTAGAGTTATAGTTGGTCTAGAAAATGAGGGGATAGTGATTTTAGCTTCATCTACATGTTTAGGTTCATCATGTTCAGAGATTGAAGAATTTCTAGAGCTTTTTGATTTAGAAGATTTATTAACAAGTTGATTAGATGATTATTCATTTATTTCTAGATTTGACATACCATCTTCAAGGTAGTCTAGGGGGGTCTTGGGTTCATGTGGATTTGTTTCATCAATCTTGATATGCATAAACTCTTCCACACACTTGGTTATTTTATTTAAGACTATGTAGGCTTTAATAGAAGTTGAGTAACCTATGAAGATTACTTTATCACTATTGGATGAAAATTTGTCAAGATTTTCCTTTGTATTAAGGATATAGACTTCACAACCAAATTTTTTGAAGTATCTAACTTTGGGGTTCTTATTATTCAATAACTCATAAAAATTCTTCTTGAGGATAAGTCTAATTAAGATTATTAATTATATATTAATATGTATTCATACCCTCATGCCAAAATAAACTAGGTAGGTCATAATCATTAAGCATTGTTTAAGCTGACTCTTACATTGTTCAATTTATTTTTTCTACAAATCCATTTTTTTGAGGTGTTCTATGAGTAGAGAAGTTATGAATATATCTATTTTGTGAGAAAAAAGATTCATTGCCTTGATTTTAAAACTCACGACCATGATCACTTCTTAAGGACTTTATTCTAAGTCCACTCATATATTACACTATTTTAGCATACTTGGTGAAGAAAGTACACGATTCACATTTGTGAGCTAAGAAATTAGTCCAAGTATACATAGAATAGTCATCTACAAGAACATAAACATAGTTCTTTCCATTTGAACTAGAAACTAGAGATGGTCCAAAATATTCCATGTGAACCAACTCTAAAGGTTGAGAAGTTGAAACTTATTTCATTGATTTGAATGATATCCTATAGCGTTTAACCTTTTGATAAGGAGTACAGAATATATCATTTAGAAATATTTGGGTAGGTCTTTGAATAATTATTTTCTGGTAAGCTTCCTAAGGGAGTGTATATTTCAGTGTCCCAGTCTTTTATTCAAAATCCAAGACTCTTTGTGAAATACACTTAAGCATGAACCATTTTAAGAAACTAAAGAATATTAGTTGGCAACATAAACATTTTCATTTCTAAAGGAAGAAAATATTATTTCATTTTTTCTATTAAAAACATTACATGAATCACTCTCAAATATAAAATGAAATCCATTATCACATAATTGTTAAATACTAATCATATTATATTTCAACCCATCAACAAAAAGTAATTTAAAAATTAAAATTGGGATAGAGTTACCAATCTAGCCTAAGACAATTATTTTCCTTCAAAATTTTCATCAAAAGTGACATGACCACCATCAATATTGATTAGGTTCTTAAAGTGTGAATAATCTCTTGTCATGTGTCTTGAACATCCACTATCCAAGTACCATAATCTCTTACATGATCTCTTCAGAAATATTTTCTACAAAATAATCTAACAAAAATAGATTGTGGTACCTAGACTTGTTTGGGTTCAGTGACATTAGTAATCAGTGATTTAACAACCCACATTTAATTCATAGGTTTCCTATAATCATTATATAAATATTTAAAAAATAAGCCCTATTTGGTCCAAAAAAACTAGATGTAGTAAATTATTTTTCTAAACTGGAACTAATAGAAAAATTTTGAGTTCTAGTTAGAAACACAAATTTTCCAGAGTTAGTTAGAAAATGTATTTTAGATAAGTTTCTCTATCTAGGATGATATCCAATACCAGAAGTGTACTTGGGAGCTATCTGTTTTCCAAGAATTTGAGTAAGAGTATTTTTCCCAATGGTTAACGTTTCAAGATCTATCTTCAATTTCTCATTAGACATTTTTAGTTCATTGTTTTATTTGATCAGTTGAGCATTTTTTCCTTTTTAGTATTATGTTCAGGCCAAATATTTACAGTGAGAGCATGTTTTTTCTTTAAAAATTTATATATATAGTTTAGTTCATTACGAGTGTCTTCAAGAATATTATAGTACTCAAATAATTCAACACTAATTATATTTTCATAATAACATTAATCTATAGAATAAAAGAAATTTTGTAAAGGAGATTCTTGGGTTACCTTATATGTGTTTTTCATAAAATATATATCTGTCTTTTCATCTATCTCATCATGAGATGCTATTAATTAATTGGAGAAATCCTCAAAGGTACTCCAAGTGGCCTTTATAACTTCCATATACTTCTTGTCTTTTTTTCATAAATCATTTTGTATTTTAATTTTGGACAATCAGCTTTGACATGTCCTCTTCTCTTACATTCATATCATAAAATATCCTGTGAGTTGTCATTTCTTTTCCAGTTCCTTTTTCTGTTTCCCTTGTTACCGTATCTTCCATTATAATTGGTCTTCCTAAAGAAATTATTCTTCCTATATAATTTCATGAATATTTTGGCTACCTGATCCATCTCCTCATCACTATTTTATGTTGATTCATCATTACTGGAGAATTCAATAGAGGCTAGTACCTTTTATTTTTTCTTGTTCTTAGAGGTAGTAGTCTTAAAGGATACATGTTTTCTCTTAGGTTCATCCTTTTCCTTATTGAATTTTAACTCTTCCTTATACATCATCAGTTTTCCAATGAGTTATTTGACATGTAGTATTCTTATGTAACATTATTCTCTAATAGAGAGAGAAGTTAATCTCCATCTATCAGATAAGAATATGAGAATACTCATAATTTTTTCTTTAGCAATAACATATCTTCCCAGAGATATCATAGTGTTCACTATTTCATTAATCCTGAGATACAGGTTAGAAATAGGATCATCAAGATTTATTTTGATGTTTTTATACTTAATAGTATATATGTTAAGTCTCATTTCCTTAACACTAGAAGTTACTTCATGCAACACATATAAAGTATCCCAAATTTCATGGGCTATTTTACATGGAGAAATTCGGTTAAATTATTCATCACCTAAATAATAGTATAAGGAATTAATGAGTTTGTAGTTATTATTATAAGAATCCTTAGTTGGGTCTTCCCAAGTAGTTCTAACAGTAGTAGTAATCTTATATTAATCTACAATTGAAGAACAATTCTCAAAACACATACTTTTTAAGTGCATTTTCATTATAATTTTCCATTGTGCAAAATTTATTCCATTAAATAATGGTGGTTTGTTGGTAGCATCACCTTCCAATAGATTCTCCATACTTAGAGAATAAGGTGTCGAATTTTTGGTTTTAGAGAACTAAAAATATGTAACTAACATAAATTTTGAGATCTTTAGAAAACAACTAAAATCACAGTTGAAAAATATTTAAAGTAGATTGACATTTTAAAATTGTGAAAACATGAATTTTAAAAACTTCCTTGGATACCAAATGTGGGTCGGAGTAGGACACTCATGAGGGGGGGGGGGGTGAATTGAGTTCCTATATAAATTTATGTTAAATTTTTTACTTAAATGATTTTAAAACAATCCATTATTCAAGGTAACAAAATTATAATATTTTGGATATTCAAATAGATTATCAAAATATTGATTAGTTATTAGTAATATAAATATGAGATATTGATACAACTTTTGAAACTACTCTAATAAGAAAAAATAGTTATAACCACTATCCAAGGCAAACTATCAAAGTAAAATTTAGTTTTCCTAAATATAAATTAATACAGTGAAAGACTAAATAGAAACACACATTGGATAAAAAAAAGTGGTTTAGCATCAAGATGAGACCTACTCCACTCTATGTGGTGATCACCTAACTCCAAATAGTTTATATTAATAAACTTGATTGACACCCTGGATCGAGGTTAAAAATAGTACACAGGACTATCCAGATCATAAGACCTCTTCTACTATTCATTGTGCAAAACAAACCAGGTCACACTAGACCTATTTCACATTTTTATATGGGAAAACAAACAATTTTTAGAAATATATTTGAGTGAGGATATCTTGTATCCTCTAGTTTAATGTAGGAGACATTGTGTGTTTTAATGCAGATAGACACACTGCATGAAAAGTAATATAAAATAGTACACAACAGAGAAAAGATGATGAAAGAGAGTTATAAATGCTCTAAGTTATGTTCTATATATATCTGGAATTTTAAGATATTATATATGTGATTTTAGAGTCCTCCTATAAAAACAATGTATCATGAGTCTCGTGCTCTAATTTCTAGTTAGATGAGATGTGCTCTATATCTCTTGTTCTTCTTAGGGATTCTACTACGATAATGTTTGAGTTTCTAATCTACAACATTTTATACTTTAGGAATCAATATTTATTCTTGTATTCTTCAGTGTATAGATGTTCATCTATTTTTCATGCATTTCACTTTTCGAACTCACATGTTCTCTTTTGTTCTAAGTCTCGTGCTTTTATTTTTAATTCAGGGTGCACGTGTTGGATCCGGAATGAAGCATGATTTTTACACCTCATACCTTGTACTGTCATGTGACATGTCTTCAAAGAAACATTAATTATGTCAGTGTAATTAAATAACTCAAATATTACTGTTAGAAACAACATTTAAATGAAATTTAAATTGAAAGAGAAGTGATTAAGGAATGGTTTCACTTTTTGTCCTGAAATGGTGTCACTGGGAAATAGTGTCTTCTAATTTGTCTTTAGGTAGTGAGACAGTCACGGTGCTATAATTACATTGAGATCTTGGGACTAATAGCACATATGTGGTGTTTTCATCACGGTGTCTTAGGTAATGGTATCTAGTCCTTTGTCAAAACATAATGGTTTCTTGGAGATCGTTGCTAGGAATTGGTTTCACTAACCTTATGAATCTGAAATTGGCTACGGTGTCTAAATCACAGTGTCAGGGTTACGGTGTTAGGGTTACGATGTCAGGGTTACGATGTCAGGGTTTTAGTGTCAGGGTTATGGTGTCAGAGTTATAGTTTCATATACTTATACAAGTATCTGTAAACTATCTTAAGACATAATATTCGCAAAATGGATTAGAATTAAGTATTGATATAATAAAACATTACAAAATAATATCAAAAATAGTTTACAAGATTCAAACATTATTTGTGAGATTCTGAATTAGGATCTTGTAAAATTTTATACCAGGAGTTATAAGCATTTAATCATAAGGAAACCAACAATCTCTACACATGATTCATGATAGGCTAAACAAGGTTAACATGATTTTTGAGCATTAAAACATGATTTACACATGAGGAGGCCAACATGAAACTCTCTATAAATTACCTTTTATAAGAGATATATTCGGTTAATAATATAATTCGTAATAATATACATTTTGAAATTAATTTTTTGATTCTGAGATAGTTATTGGAATAACATACCTTGTTTAAGTTAATTATGAAAATCTTAATCCATTTTTATTTTATGATTATCTACACTTATATGAATAATGTTACATTTTGATATAATTTTTACGGTTTTAGTATTTCAATATTTGTAATGTAATTTGTATTATTTTTATTACTATATTTGTTTAATTTTAATTAATTAATGAAATTTAAGTAGTAGAAGGATTAAAAATTAAATTTTTATTTTCATTAATTAAATAATTTGATTGCATTAATTTAATGTATCAATTAAAATAATCATTTTTACACATAAGTGAATTGATGTTTTGATAAATTCCAGTTTATGAATTAATTTATTGATGGTTCATAGGCCAAAAATTTATGGACATTAAATATTTCCTTTATTTTAAATGATGCATTATGGATTAGATCATTTATTATAGTCAATGAAAGTTCTATATTCTCATTTAGTTTTTTCTATTTCATCAATTACTATGTATTTAGGTTTCATGTATGTTGTGTGACATAACCATCAACGAGTTCTTAATAAGAGATTAGTATTCCTTCATGATGCACCCAATTTTTGTATACATTTTCACATACTTTATTGAAAATAAGAACAATTTTTCAGAAATTACCTACTTTTTAGTGAACAGATACTTTGTTTTTGGTGACCATGTTCATTTTCAAGAGATTTATGGCCAAATACACAAACTGGGGGAGAACTGAGAAAAACTTTACAACTACACGACATGTACATATATACACACCATGTACATTCAACCTCAGATACATGTTTACCAGGACAAGTACATGCCCAAGTAACCAGAAGCTGGTACATGCCGTGTTCACATACTACATACTGTGTCAACCCTTCTAGAAGCAGTTGGTGGATGAGAAGCATTGACACGCCCATGTGGACGGTTGAAGGGGACATGTCGTGTTCCACATATACATGCCGTGTATACCTTTCTAGAAGCAGTTGGCAACCAAAAAATGAGACTACATGCCATTTATAGGGGCGCTACACGCTGTTTATATCTTCCTACCAGGAAGCACTATGTTCCAAGTCAAATACGGAATGTTAGGCCGCCTACTAGTGAAGAAAAACAAGGACAAAAGCATGTTGAAAAAATTACATTCCGTGTACTTTTTCCACACACAGTGCAGTTATATTTTCTATAAAAGGAGGCCTTGGACTTCAGTTCAAGAGAGTGGTGTGTGGAGATAAGGTGTGGAAATATGGTTGAAGGTCCAAAGGAAAGAAGATCTACTACCATGCTACCATCTACTGAATAATCATTCCCTCTTCATGGATTCAAATCATGATCACATCTGGTAACAAGGGATTTGTGCTTATCTTTTTCTCTATGTGTAACTAAATACCAAGTGTGTTGGGGTTGTGGGAGATGATGAGTTGTAATTTAAATTAGTTTCTATGAATATGTTTGTTCTTTTAACTTCTTCTTAATCTTCTTAAATAACTTCATCTTATCACTAAAAATTCTGAACCAGACCAAGGAAATAATTTTTAGGGATTCAAAAGAAGAATACCAATGAATATTTTCATGATCGTTAGAAGTATTCATTGACTCAAAAATGGACTAAGCCAGATAAAGAATTTTTAAACACTAACTACCAAACAAAGGATTTAGTTTCTTCAGCTCTAAATAATTTTACCATACTAATGAAACTTTATTACAAATTGAAACCCAGAGTGTTGGGTTATTATGAATAATACAACATCATAAGCAAATTGATTTAATAATCAACTTCTCATATATCCATAACCCCAATTAATTTATCTCTTTTTCTGTATCAAAACCAATTTTACCATATTTTCTCTTATTCATTATGTAATTTATTTAAGAAACATAAAAAAATTATTCTTTTTATTCACTACATCATAAAATGACTTCAAATTTAGAAAACTTAATTAAGAAAAAATATAAACTAAACTGAAGAAGAGAAAATAACTTTTTTCCCTGTGGATTGACCCCTTATTGGTACTATACTCGTTAGTGTAAAAATAATTTGGGACATTGATAACATACCTTCGGTGAAATGAGTCGCCAAATTTTGGTGTTGTTGTCAGGGAAGTGAGAAAAATTATATTTTCTTGTTTTAATTAATTTTTTATCAAATTTTTTTGAAAATAAAAATTCAAAATTCAAAAAAATATCTTTTCTAAAACTTATTTCTATTTATATTTATTTTTACTCATTTAAACTTAGTGTGTTTTGGATTGTGCATGTCTTTAGGTGTATGAGAAGCTACCTCACACATTCCAAGAATTTTGAGTCGTCATGAATTCTTTCAATTGACCTAGAGATCAAACAAAAAAAATTTAAGGTGCCAACGCACACTCATGGCCGAGAACAATCACAAAAATCCCATGGCGTAGAATGAGGATGGAAATCCTGTTGTTTTCCAATGAGCTGGACATCCACTAGGACCAGATGACAACTAGAACCAGTAATCTCCACTTGCTTTAGGTTATGGACCACAATACCTTCAACTATTCCAATCAGAGCAGATGCCATTTTTACACCCAAGTCAGGGGTCGTACTATACCCCTTAAGAAAAACAATACATACGAGTTCCCCTTCCTCAGTATCCACCTCCACACCATACTCTCATGGAGTACGACCTGCCATCTATCCACAGAGTTAACACGGGCATCGTCTATCCACCGATGCTGGACCAACACTTTGAAATCAAGACCACTATCATGTAGCTGATATAGAACACCATTAAATTCGTCGACCTGCCCAGCGAGGATCCCAATGTCCATATCTCCAATTTTTTGGGAGGTCTGCGACATGTTCTACTACCACAGAGTTTCAAAATATTCCATCTATCTTTTCCTCTTACCCTTCTCTCTAATAGATAAGGTGAAAGACTGGATCAAAGGATTGCCAAAATGATCCATCCTCACCTGGGAGGAGCTATCCTAGGAATTCCGGTCTAAATACTTCCCACCCTCAAAGATGGTGACTCTACAGAAAAAAATCTACAACTTCTAGCATCATGAATCAGAATAATTGTAAGAATCATGGGAGCACTTCAAGGTTATGTGGTGAAAATGCCCACACCATGGACTCTCACATTGGATGTTGGTCCAAACCTTATATGGAGGAATGAAAATGAATATGAAGTCTGTAGTGGATGATTCTTCTAGAGGTACAGTAATGAGGAAATCCCCCAAAGAGATTTTCAAACAACTGGACGACATGTCTACCAACAGCTTCTAGTGGAATTCCGAGCGGGGCACCTAGAAACAAGGTATGCATAACATTGATGCAACTAATATTATTTCTGTCCAGCTGAACGATGTATTCAAAAATTATTAATGCACTCAATCTGAAGGGAGAATTCCAAGTACATGTGGAAAACCATCCGGCGCGTAGAAAATGTTGTGTTAACCACATCATGGGAGAATGCTGGGGTTCTGTTGGAGGAACTTCAATAAGTGAGGTAAGTTATGTTTCCAAAACCTGAGGTCCAAACAAGAATTACCAGAACCCAGCATGGTGTCATCAACATAACATAGTTTGAGGACAAAAAATAGCAGAATCCTCTACCCCTGTGACCGCCAGGGTATGACCAGCCTCCATATCAGAACTAGTACCAGAGGTGGAAATAGCCCAAACATGGCTCTTATCAGTATCAAGTGTATCCAAACCCTCCCCATCACAGCCGTGATAACCATCGCCTTCACCATCCCAATAACCACCTCAAAAGGATACCACCTCAAGGTTAGAGGAACTCATGAACAAATTTATATCTACTACTAAAACTAGATTTCAGAATCATGACGCTACTATTTGGGGCATGGAGAACTAGATTGTCCAGTTGGAAAACCAACTCTTAGGAAGGAAACCAGGTACACTACCAGGTAACATTGAGAAGAACCTAAGGGAGGAAGCCCATTCCATCATGCTACAAAGTGGAAATGATATACCATAGTCGCTACCAACACAGTTAGGTACACCCACACCTCCTGTTTAAGAAGAAGGTATAGATATAGAACCCACCTCATCAAAAATACCATAGAAGGAGGCTTCTCAGAATAAAGGAAAGAAGTTTATCAAACCCTTTGATCCTGCCTTACCCTTCCCAGAGATATTGTAGAAGAGAAGTTGGACCACCAGTTCAGAAAATTCGGGGACGTATTTAAGAAGCTACATATAAATATACCTTTGGTAGAGGCATTGATGCAGATGACAAATTATGACAAATTCATAAAGGAAATATTCTCTAACAGAAGAAAGATAGAGGATCTAGGCACCATTTCCCTAACCAAGGAGTGTTCTGCAGTTGTCCATCACTCGATTCCTCCCAAACTCCAGGATTCGAGTAGCTTCACTATTACATGTACTATTGGACCATGTGAGTTTGGGGAGGCCCTCTGGTACTTATGGTCCAGTTTAAAACTCATTCCCTTTGGAGTTTCCAATAATCTATGGCTCTATTATTTGAAGCCTACCTGAGTATCCCTTCAACTTGCTGACTGATTCATCAAACATCCGAAGGGGATACTGGAGGACATTCTGGTCAAGGTGGGTATGTTGATCCTTCCAGAATATTTCATCATCGTTGACATGGAGGATGAACAGGAATCACCACTCATCTTGGGAAGTCCCTTATTGGATATTGGGAAGTTACTGATCGATGTACACCAAGGGGAACTAATTTTCTAGGTAGGAGATGAGAGAGTCTCCTACAATGTTGTCATGGCCGTCAAGAATGCATCATTGTCTGAGCATGAGGGATTTTATGCAGTAACCACCATGGATGATCACTTGATCAAAGAACGAGATGATATTATATGTTCTTTTACTTTAGATAACTTTATCATTCTAGACATTCCAGTTACAGAAGCACCAGAGGACCTACAATTACTGGAAGGCCAGGGCGGCCACTATTGGAAACATGTAGTTGTTTCTAATAGTCTTGAATAGGAAAAGGTGAAACCAATTGTTCCTTGGATTCTGAAGGTTCCTGAACTAGAACTGAAGCCTCTACCATCTTCTCTAAAATATGGGTATTTTGGAGACTATCAAACATTTCCTATAATACTTAGTGCAGATCTATTACAGGAACAGGATGATCCACTACTGCAGGTTTTTAAAGATTGGAAACACACTATTGGGTGGACAGTAACTAATTTGAAAGGAATAATACCAACCATTTTCACCCAAAAGGTTCTACTTGAAGAAGGTGCAAAGTAATCTTGGAAACCATAGTGATGCCTGAATCCCCCCATGAAAGAAGTTGTAAAAAAGAGGTGATTAAATTTTTGGATACAAGAATCATTTATCCCATTTCATATAGTTCATGGATGAGTCCCCTTCAAGTGGTACCCAAGAAGGGAGATATCACTGTGACTTCAAATGATAAGAATGATATCATCCCCACTCACACTGTCTTGGGCTGGCGAGTCTGTGCGGATTACCAAATGCTGAATGATGCTATGAGGAAAGATCATTTCCCCTTCCCTTCATGAATCAGATTCTAGAGAGACTAGTGGGGAACAACTTCTATTTCTTCCTTGATAGCTTTTCCGGCTACAACCAAATTTCTATCAATTCAGAGGATTAATATAAGAGCACATTTACATGTCCCTATGATATGTTTTCTTTTTGAAGGATGTCTTTTGGCATGTGAAACGCCTCCTCCACCTTCCAGTGTTGTATGATGGATATCTTCCACAATATGGAGGAATAGATATTGGAGGTATTCTTGGATGATTTTTTCATTTAAGGAAAATAATTAACCACTTTTTTGAGGCACCTAGAGATAGTTTTGGAGAGATGTGAAAACAAAAAAATGGTTTTGAACTGAGAAAAGTATCATTTCATGGTGCAAAGTGGAATCATCCTTGGACACTAAATCTTAGAAAAGGGGATATAGGTGGACCCAGAAAAGATAAAAGTCATTTCATGACTACCTATTCTGACTTCTATCCAAGCCATCCGCAGCTTCCTAAGGCATGCGGGTTTTTACAGGCGGTTTGTCCATGACTTTTCAAAAATATCCCAGCCCCTCTCCAATCCCCTGACCAAGGATTCCATATTTGAATTTGATGATCCATGCACCATAGCTTTTGGGAACTTGAAGCAGCGCCTGGTGGAATATACAGGGATGATTTCTCTCAACTGGGAGGAATAATTTGAATTGATGTGCGATGCTAGTGACTATAGAGTAGGGTAAGTCTTGGGCCAACGACTTGACCAGATTTTCCAACCTATATATTATGTTAGCATGAAACTCCATGAGGCCCAAATAAACTACACCACCATAGCAAAGGATATGCTTGCAGTGGTTTACGCATTTGACATGTTCCGTTCTTACATAGTGTTATCTAAAGTTATTGTTTATACTGACCATGTTATACTAAAGTACCTACTGAATAAGAAGGATGTGAAGCCCCTAGTGATCCAATGGGTGATCCTCTTACAAGAATTTGATCTAGAGATCCGAGATAAGAAAGGAAGTGAGAACGTTGTATCTGATCATCTCCCCCGCCTGGAGCTTCCTCATTTGGAGAAGGAGGAAGATCGAGAGATTAGGGATGATTTCCTTGATGAGAACTTCTTTTCAATCAATGAAACACGTAGACCTTGGTACACAGATATTTCTAATTTTCTGGTTATAGGTGCCATTCACCCTGACCTCTCCTTCTAGAAAAGGAAGAGGTTTCTCTCTGATGTTAAGAGGTACTTCTGGGAAGATCTTCTTCTGTTATGATCCAGCGGAGATAGGGTGATTCGTCGTTGCATCCCCGAAACTAAAGTTCATGGAGTCCTGAAACTTTGTCATGCCACACCAGATGGGGGACATCATGGCCCTGACCATACAATAGAAAAGATCCT
This sequence comes from Viscum album, assembly GCA_963277665.1. Taxonomy (NCBI): domain Eukaryota; kingdom Viridiplantae; phylum Streptophyta; class Magnoliopsida; order Santalales; family Viscaceae; genus Viscum; species Viscum album. The sequence goes on from OY728135.1 coordinate 1,763,677,578, forward strand.
TAAATCTGAGTTTTTTTGTCCCACCATTCATAAAGATGATAGAGCCTTTGGTTCCTATTTTTATCGATGCCCAAGGTCCAGTAATGTGGGACATAGAGCTGAGATTCCCTAGCGCCCCATCCTAGAGGTCTAGATTTTCAACATCTGGGGAATAGATTTAATGGGATCCTTTCTCCTTTCTTTCCGGAACACTTACATCCTCTTCTACATCGACTACATCTCTATGTGGGTAGAAGCTGCTGCTACATCTCACGAAACGACCAAGGCAGTCATGAGATTTTTAAAGAAACATAATTTTAGTAGGTTTAGAGTATCCCGAGTATTGATCATTGATAGAGGGACCCAATTCGATAACACACTGATGAGAGGAATACTATCTAAGTATGGAGTAAAGCATCACATGGGGACGCCCTATCATCCCCAATCAAGTGGAAAAGTGGAGCTCTCCAACTGTGAGCTCAAGAAGATCCTTGAGAAAATAGTGAACACTTTAAGGAAATATTGGTCCAAGAAGTTAGATGATGCTTTATGGGCATATCAGACTTCTTTCAAAACACTATTGGGAATGTCCCCATTCCACCTCATCTATGGAAAACCTCTTCATCTGCCAGTATAATTGGAGCAAAAATCATACTGGGCCATCAAGCCTCTGAATATTGATCTGAAGTTAGCTGTAGAGAAGCGAAAGTTAAAACTGTTCGAACTTGATGAAATCAGATTAGAGGCTTATGAAAATGTCAAGCTATACAAGGAGAAGACGAGAGAAATTTATGACCGGATGATTTTACACAAATATTTCCAACTTGGGGATCAGGTAATCCTCTTTAAATCTCACCTTCTATTATTCCTAGGGATGTTAAAGTCATTATGGTCGAGACCATTCCAAGTTATACGAGTATTCCTTCATGGAGCGGTGGAAATTTCTGGAGAGGATGGTCAACCATTCAAGGTGAATGAGAAGAGGTTAAAATATTATCATCACATGGATTACAAAATGGGAACTTTTCCACCATAAAACTTAGGTAAGATGAGGTAAGTAGGTCGAGCCAACGACCTAAAACAAAGGCGCTTCCTAGGAGGAAACCCAACAGATACAAACCGTGTACAACCTATACACATGGTGTGTACTTATTACTTTTAGTTTACCTTTTAATTATTATAAATATATATCTTAATAAAGTAATAAATAGGGATGATGTTGGTGCTGATGTTAAGGTCACTAGAGTTTATTCGAGCAGTCACGGGTTCAAATCCCTCCTGACATACCTTCGGCACAGGGTTCATCCTTTTTCTCTTAGTATTTTCTTACACAGTGTGTGTAGAATTTTTCATATATATATATATATGCTTATAAGAAAACCCATGGTGGGGATGGATCGGTTGGCCAAGATCGTAACCTGGCTCCAAAATACCCGAGTTCGAATCCTGACAACCGCCCTATTTCCATCATTTGTCCTTTTAATAAAACCACACGACGTGTCTTGCGATATATGTCGTGTGCGCCATGTTTTCCTTCTCAAACTAAAAATATTTTTTGCATAAAGAAATTCATGTGGGTGAATTTTGAAGATTGGCAGTCCCATCCCTGGATCCAAAAGACCCGAGTTCAAACTCGGCTAATCTTCGTGCTTCATCCGTTTTTTTCCTAGTTAAAAAACCCACACGTCTTGCCTTATTTTCCCTTATAGCATAGGTCTGTTTACATTAAATATATTTAAATAATATATAGGAGCAGTATTACAACATTTTCTCTAGTGTTTGATGGCTTTTGTTCGGAACGGCCGATCCCTGATTTGATCCTCGCCCCAAGCACCAGACCAAATGTTGTACTTCTTTTTTCCCAAATTTAGAACACACGACGTGAATTTCCCGATACATTATGTGCATAGTTTTATTTTTTATAAATTATGTATATATATATATAATAACTTAATATTAATAACTTTACAAAAAAAGGATACACAACGTGTAGTCTCTTGTACACACCGTGTAACTCAACTATGAAAGCCGAAGACCACCCAGCTTCAACCTGTGTCATCCAGCTCCTTCCCCTCTCACCGATTCTTCTATCGTACAACACCCAAACCCCCTCTTCCCAAATCCGAAGATTTTGGGAGTTTTTTTTTTGTTTTCTACTGCATTGGGATCCTTGGTCCATGCTATGGCAGACGGAGATCCTTCCCGTCGGAAGCGGGCCGCCTTCTCTACAGAGGGTGAGAGGCCCATTTATCATCACATACAACTTCAGCTGGTGACGTCACCAGATCCAAACCCTCCGGAGTACCAGATCCCTCTGTTGGATATCTGTCAACCACTCACTACATCAGCCAAGGATGGTACTAGTAGTGCCACACCTCCACCATCTAGGACCGAGCCTCCACACACCACCCTTTCTTCTCCACCAGCTGCCATTCCACCTGAGTTATCCGCATTCGCAGCTGGTCCATCATCGACTACACCATCCAGCAACCCTCCCCCTACTGTAGCCACTTCTCCCCCATATCCAGCTCTTGTTGCTGCACCTCCACCTGGTCCAGGACCTACAGGTGTTCCCTACCCTCATATGGTGACCCCGGTTATCGATTTGGCACATGACAGAGTTCGACATTTCTCTCACCACTCTATTCCATTGAACAGCCGCTATCTTGATATTAGCATCCCTAAACAGGTGGGCATCTGGGGAGAGTTAGACGATTTCCTTGGACACACTCTGTTAATCATGATCTTCCAGGTCAGAACTCCTATTTTTAGTCATTTTTTGGAGTTTTCTGCTTCATTTGAGTTCGATAGAGCTGAGTACTGGGAGACTCCATGTGATGCAATACCTGTGGTCCGGTTCCGGATAGTCGGCTGACCCTTTTCCCGGACCATGACTAAGTTCATACAAGGGTGAAGTTATTATCCTCATCCCATCTCCCCACCCCTTGTCTCCACTCTGACCCAACCTGAGCGCTATGAGCTCATTGCTATGTGGCTGGAGATTGCTGGGCATGACCACTACTATATGCCTACTTCACAGAAGAGCTCCCTTATAGCTGACTTTATCCTTCGATTCACCCATCGGTGATTTAGTGCCATTATTTTTCCCCACGATGAGGATATGAGGGTCGTGATTGGTCGTGACATGGATATACTCACCTATGTCATCCGAAAGGACTACCAAGACCTCCCTTACATTTTCGCCTACTATTTCCATGCCATGTTTACCGGCTGTTTGGGAAACCTGAACGGTGGGCTTTACGCCACTCTCCTTGCCCACCACCTCGTGGTATTTTAGCCTTCTCTTCCCCATGACCTATTAGGTTCCCCCCAACGGATGGACTATCTCATGCTTATTTTCATGGGATTGGTCTGGAAGCATGGGGCTTATGTCCTTGCCCATGCACCACCTCGTCCACCTGTTGACCCTCCTGCACCTACCGATGCACCTGCTCCTCCTTCCCCACCCCTTCCGGCTTCTGCACCCCAACCCCCAACCCCCTTCTCCCAACCCCACCTCTTCTGGCATTTCTTATTCTATTACCCCACCAGCCCCACCTTCCCCCTCACCCTTGGTTGATCTATATTTTTCCCTCTGCCTAGCTATAGTAGAGCTACACGTGGTTCCTCTCAGCCAACATCAGGACCGCCTAGAGAAAATGTTGTTACTTCTTCTTCAGCAACATCGTATTCCAGTACCCCCACCACCTGCCTCTACCTCGACTCCTATACCTTCTTATGTGGCTCCACTACCCTTTACTGCACTTGCCATGGATTCATTTCTCTTATCTACTATGGGCCCATCTGTTGCTACCAATTCCACCTCTACTTCCAGTCCATGGAGTGATGTCGAGCCTCCCATTCTGAGTCCAGCTCATGTGGCTCCCACTTATACGACTTCTCTTCCGGGTGTATATTCCAAGCCTCTGTTTTCCATGACTCTTGATCCTTTTCTACCGATTGTTTATGTACCAGATGATTCCTCTTCTAAGGCGAGCCCCAGACTAGTTTTTGAAAACATACTTTACTTTATATATATATTTTTGATATCTTGTGCTTGTGTATATCATGTATGCTTGCATTGTTCTCTCTCCACCTTCGTCACATGTATTCTGGCATGTTTTGGGCTGTACTATTCCACCACATCTCATCTTTCTTCACCTAGACATGAGGGGAGTGTTGTTTTTTCCATGTTTTTCCATTGTTTTATTTCCTTTCTGGATTTACTTCTTTCTTTACTTCCCCTCGTTCTGGTATACTATTGTGTCCCCACCTTACCTTGTTCATATTTCTGGGCACTTGGTGGACCACGTGCTATATTCAGTATTGGGGGGGGGGGGGGGGTCATCTCTCGACCACTTAAATCTTTTCCCTTTATCATAATTCTAGGATACATCATTATTAGAAGATATATTTGAACATGTGAAGACATTTTTTTTAATCATATTTTAAATAATAAATCAAAAAGTGGGGAATTTTTAAAAATTTGTATGCTTATTTTGGTTCTTAAAGTGTTTTAAAATGATTGCTAATATAGTTTAAATTAAAACTTGTTAACCTTGGATAATTGCATCGATTATACTACTCAATTTTATGCATGTCATGACTAGATTGTCTCTCTATTTGTTTTCCCACTCTTGAGAGGTATTCTAAACCTTTTTTCATATTCTTCCTAATACCCTCTTTCTTCAGAGATTCTTTGGATATACATAACTACTAGAAATTTCATGTTTTCTTTTCAAAACATGAGGGATTTTTGAATTACATTAAAATGATTAAGGTATTATATTTTTTTTACCACTTTATATTGAGAAATACCCTACACCTTATCTTCGTGAGGCCCCTAGAAACCCTGAATAACCTTTATAGGAAGCAATATTACAATCCTATTTTCCTTCCTACCCTAATTATTTTAAACAATTTCATGATTATTCACTTGATCTTAAAAGAAGGGATTGGAAACACATGAAATACTTTTATGAATTTTCATGAAATTAAGTATGGGGAAGAGCCTCTTGATAATTTGGGGGAAAAGGGTTCCAAACCTCTATTCGTGGAAATTCTAAAAGGTTCCCTTTGTTCTTTAAAAAAATGGTACAAACAAAGGGACCTTATACTAACTTTCTAGTTTGAGAACCCAACCTACCTAAATAAAGGGGATGGTGGTGATGAGATCATTTGATAAAGATTGATGAGGATACTTTTTAAAATAGGTTTAAATTTGAATATCATGCAATGTTATTTAAGAATTTAGCTTCCTTTTTTAAGCCTCAAAGTTATTTTTCACATCGTTACCTACCAAACTTTAGCAACATACACATATGATCTTTATAGAAAATACCTCCTGATTTTTGTAAGTCAAAATTTTCTAAAGTAGAGAACTAGATTCCTTGATAACCTATGGATAGAATGTATATATATTTGATTGAGAAAAACATTAAATTACAAACATCTTGAGTGTTGAGTATATTACTGGTGAGGTAAATCATCAAGTAGCTTTTTTATTTTTGAAAGGATGAAACTTGTGTTTAAAATTGGATGAAAAAAGTTAATTGAATTATATATGAATCCTAATTAGAATATCTCCGGAATTGAAACAATTTTTTAGCTTTTTAGGATTTTCTCCAGTGAATTATTATTTAAATTTATGATTTATTAAATTATTTCCTTTTAAAATATAGACTCTTTTAATAAGATGTTGACATTTTCTTGAGGGCAAGAAAATGAATAAGAATATGGGAGTTTGATGCACCCGATTTGTGTATACATTTTTACATACTTTATTGAAAATAAGAACAATTTTTCAGCAATTACCTACTTTTTAGTGGAAAAATAATTTGATTTTGGTGACCTTGTTCATTTTCAAGAGACTTATGGCCAAATACCTAAACTGGGGGAGAACTGAGCAAAACATTACAACTACACGACATGTACATATATACACATTGTGTACATTCAAGCTCAACCACGGGTTGACCAGGACAAGTCCACGCTCAAGTAAACAGAAACCGATACATGTCGTTTTCACATACTACACACTATGTAAAACCTTCTAGAAGTAGTTGGTGGATGATAAGCATCAACACGCCCATGTGTCCAGCTAAAGGGGGCACACCGTGTTCCACATATACACGCCGTGTATACCTTTCTAGAAGTGGTTGGTGACTGAGAAATGAGTCTACACACCATGTATGGAGGCGCTAAACGTTGTGTATATCTACTTACCAGGCAACGCCATTTTCCAAGTCAAAGGTGGTGTGTTAGGCCGCCTAACAGTAGATAAAAACAAGGACCGAAGCACCTTGACAAAAGTACATGTCGTGTACTTTTTCCACACACCATGTAGTTATATTTTTAATAAAAGGAGGCCTTGGCCTTCAAATCTGGAGAGTGGTGTGTGGAGAGAATGTGTGGAGAAAATGTTGAAGGTCCGAAGGAGATAATCTCTGCTTCCATACTACCATCTACCAAAGAATCATTCCCTCCTCGAAGTTTCAAATCATTATCACATCAGGTATCAAGGGATTTGTGATTATCTTTTTCTCTACATGTAACTAAATACCCAGTGTGTTGGGATTGTGGGAGATGATGAGTTGTAATTAAAATTATTTTCTATGAATATTTTTGTTCTTTTAACTTCTTCTTATTCTTTTCAAATTACTTCATCTTATCACTGAAAATTCTAAAACAGACCAAGGGAATAATTTTTAGGGATTAAAAAGAAGAACAACAATGAATATTTTCCAGATCATTGGAAGTATTAATTGACTCAAAAATAGACTAATCCAAATAAATAACTGTTAAAAACTAACTACCAGACCAAGGAGTTAGTTTCTTAAACACTAAATATATGTTTACCAGAACAAGGAAACATTATTACAAATTGAAACATAGAGTGTTGGGTTATTATGAACAAAAAAACCTCCTAAGAAATTTGATTTAATAATAAACTTCTCACATATCCATAACCCCAACACATTTATCCCTTTATCTGTATCAAAAACAATCTTCCCATATTCTCTTCTATTAATTAAATAAATTATTTAAGAAACATAAAAATAATTATTCTTTGTATTCGCCACATCAAAAATCGACTTTAAATTTAGAAAACTTCATTAAGAATAAAATACAAACAAAGATAAACAAAACAAAAATAGCTTCTTTTTCCCTATGGATCGACCACTTACTAGTACTATACTCATTAGGGTAAAAATAATTTGGGACATTGATAACATACCTTTGGTGAAATGACTCACCACTTCGTTTTTGTTTTCATTGCATCTTTATAAAAAAGCCTTTAAGGGGAAGTAAAATCGCACATTAAACCTAGTTGATAGGTACACATTGAATAATGTTATTTTGTGTACTATTTTTATTTTCTCACATAGAATTATATAATATTTTGAATCGTTATTTAATTATGGTTAATCCCGATTATAATTTTTCTAACACACTTACGATAAAAATAATTTTTAATGTCTAATTTTATTTTCCTTTATGGAATGAAATATGATTTATAGAATGTTCATAAATAATAATAAAGTAATTAAAATCATTTATAAATATAAAAATAAATAAATTATTATTACATTTATTATTTTTTTTAAAATTTATTTATTACCCGTATTTGAAATAATTAATTAATAAATATTTAAAAATTATATTAATATTCAATATCTTGATTTACATGGTATTATGTTTATGATTTTAATATAAATTGGTTATATTAAAATTATAAAGACATTTATAAAGACTTTATAAATTATAAATATTGATAAATCTATTGTTTATATAGATTTTATGATTTTTTCTAAATAAAAATATGAAGTATTCATATGTGGTGTCTTATTTTGAGAAATATTTATGACCTGGAAATTTTTTTTTTGAATGATACTAATGGATCAATTAATTATTAAGTATATGATATTAAATAATATAAATTATTTACATTATTTATATGAAACATTGATAAAGATATAAGATGTTAAATACTCAAATTTTAAAAAGTCATGTATTTTAATATGGAGTTCACATTTATGTCAAGTAAATATAAACAATTAAGTGTTACTATTTTTTATATATCCATAAAGTTATTATATTTCTACAAAATACAAAGTCTAAATTCTATATTTATGTATTACAAATTCCTTATATTAAAATTTGATGAACTGTTTATTATATCACTTGTTTAAATCTATGATTATATATATATATTTATATATATATTCCTTCATTAGGGTATATAAATTATTTATGATATTATTATTTATATTATATATGTAAAATAATTTAAATTGCCTCTATAAAATGTAATACCTTGTATCTATAGAGTTTTATGCTTAGGTGTAACATTAAATTTAAATTATTTTAATCAATTTTAGTTACCTAATGGTTATAATAACAACATAAATATATCATTATTAATGTTCTTATATAATTGGAGTTAAAATCATGTTGAAACTATGGATCAACCCTAGGTATTTATCTATATATGATGTGACTTTGAATAATACTTTCATTAGAATAGACACATTATCATTTTAAAGTAGAGGTTGACTACCTATCACACCATAAATTCTTTTGAGCAGCATTTGAGTTTCTTTTAATTTCAATCATTTTCTTTAAGGATTTACTTATATCATTTTATTGATATGTATATGGATATGCATTGAATTTTACAAATTTAAATTATACTATTTATTTATTACAAAAATTAATATGTTTAGAAGATTCGTACATTAACATGATTGTAACATGTTAACTATATAGATAAAAATATATGTTTAATTTAATTCAAATAAAAGGTTTCATATATAAAAGGAAAGTGTGAAAATTTATATACATGTGATATAAATGTAATTATATGGAATGATTTTGTAAAATCCCATAAAATATCAGAGTTTTATATTTATAGAGGTCTAAATTTTACATTTTCTTATAATAAGGGGTATTGAGGTGGTATTAGTGGTAGAAGAGATTTTAGAGTTGGTTCATGAGAGAATATTGGAATTTTGGCTCTTGGAGGGAACCATAGAATGGTTAATCCCTCACAACGATTGGATTTGTTTGGTTGTTCCTCCTTGTGGTGTCTCTAGTCATGATGGTTAGTCATATTTATGGATAAGTAATTCTTTGTTTAGATTCATCAATTTTGGAGGAAGATTACACAATGGTGTAGAACTATGATGTGGTGGTGAATTTTTTTTGTTATGGTCTAGGGTGATTTTTAATAAAATGCATGTTTTAATTCATGATGGTGGAATCACCAATTTTGGTTTTTGTAGGGTGAAACAATGTAGTTTTTTTAATACCACATAATGTTCTTATCATGGCTGTTGTGAGGGAAAGGTGGAAAACAATTTTGTTTCAAGTGGCTATCCCATGGTATTGGTCAGTGGACTATTTGAGAATAAAAAATTAAAATTATATTTATATTTGACCATTTTTTAAAGAATTTTCATTTTGGTTTTGGGTTCGCCAGGCTATACCATGTCTTTGTCTAATGTCACCAAACAATAGTGTTTCCATCCTATGTTTTATTATAATTTAAATCATCCATACTTCTTTTGTTAATTAATTTGAATCATCTTTAACCCTAGGTATCTCTATGAAATAGTTTTATTGATATTAAGTTTCTTTTGTTGTATTATTAATCCCTTTTAATTATGAAATTGGTCTCTTATAATCAGTGCTTCTCTTCTCATTCCTTAATTTTTTATTTAGTTTTTCTTCTTTCTTATATAGGCTCAGGTAGTCCATGTAATCAATTTAAATGTGGGTGTGATACAGATTTTATGGAGGATTGATGTGTATTAGGTTTGGTGGTAGATCATTGTGGATTCATTGGTGTTTTATATTAGCTTCCATTATCCTATAGTTATTATGATAATGATTCATCATTCATGGTGGTGAAGTGACCAGTTATCTATATAGTCATACTAAGAGAAGGGATGAATTAGTGTGAACCAATTCTACCATATTCTTTTGTTTTTAATTATCCATTATAATATTCCAACCTTTTCACATGTTACTATTGTTGTTCGGAGTGGATACTCAAGAGGGGGGTGAATTGAGTTCCAATTAAAATTTCTGTTAAAAATATTTCTATTAAAATCCCCCAAATTGAAAAACTAGTTAATGCGTAGTGAATTTATACAGATTGTAAATGTTCAATTAGTTTCTCAAAGATTGATTAGGTCTCAGTTAATTTAATTAGGGGATTAAATTAACTTTTGAAACTAACTTACTGGTTCACAATAAGTATAAAAACTTTCTAGTTTAGCTATCAAAGTAACTTCAAAACAAATAGTATTTCAAAGTAATTATCCATAGAATATTCAATATAGTTTATAACCAAAATAGATAAGCACAATAGTTTTTGAAGCAAGAGGTTCAGTCTCAGCCGATAATTAGTCCTCTCACAAAATTTATATAAATTTGATCCACACCCTGTATCGGGGTAAACAACTATACAAGAGACTATCTAGGTCCTAAAAACTCTACCACAGTTATTCGTGGGAAAACAAATGAGGGAAACGACACACATGATATCCATGTACTACTTTACCTCTACCACTATCCTTAGTGGGATACAAGAAAGTGTGGAAATATTGGTGTGAGGATTTAGTATCCTCCAGTTCATCACCCGAGTCAGTGTGTGTTTAAATTATACAGAGTACACACACTGCTCGAAAATGTAAATAATGAATCACTTAGAGAGTGTATATGAGAGTTTAGAAATCTCTAGTGATAAGCAGTGCGACTCTGGACTCCTTCGATTCAGTAGAAATGCTTCTGAGTCCTTCTCTAGTTTTTGTGTAGAAAAACAGAGTGTTGTGGTTCTCTTTCTTTCACTTCCAGTGTAAGTGTTCATCTTGAGTATGAGTAAATGTTATAGCCCTTGAAATTGTTCTTTGAAAATCTGTTTTTGATGAGTATGAGAGTTCTTCATGTGTTTTTCTTTTCATGTATGTGTGTGCATGGAAGAATTCCATTTTTTCCTCTCTTTCTTGTGTCTTTTTACTGCAGCTTGATATTCCTTATATTCCATGAGCTCCAGTAATAGGAATGATTACCTTTTCATAGGTACGAGGTACAATTCCCTGACATGCAAAAAACTAGCATTAAATATCATTAATTGCATTAAAAACATCAAATATGACCACTAGAATTAAATATGAGTTAATAAAAATTGAAACAGTTTTTATGACTATCGGTGATTCATGAGATCGATGAGTCATTTTAAATCTTCATCAGTTTCGGTAGGTCATGATCATCAGTATCGGTATCTCCCTAGATCATCGGTATCAGTAGCTCATTTGATCATCAGTATCGGAAGCTCCATTGATCATCGGCATCAGTAGCTCCTTTGATCATCGGTATCGGTAGCTCCTTTGATCATCTATATTGGTAGCTCCTTTGATCATCGGTATCAGTAGCTCCTTTGATCATCGGTATCGATATCTCCTTATATAATCGGTATCGGTAGCTCCTTTGATCATCAGTATTGGTATCTCCTTTGATCATCGGCATAGGTAGCTCCTTTGATAATCGGTATTAGTAGCTCCTTTGATCATCTGTATTGGTAGATACTTTTATTATCAGTATCAGTAGCTCCTTTGATCATCGGTATCGGTAGGTTCCATCGGTGCGACCACTGCCATCGGTGCGACCATTCATCATCGGTGCGACAGTTCATCATCGGTGCGACCGTTCATCATCGGTGCGACCGTTCATCATCGGTGCGACCATTCATCATCGGTGCGACCGTTCATCATCGGTGCGATCGTTCATCATCGATGCGACCTTTAATCATTGGTGCAACCATTCATCATCGGTGCGACCGTTCATCATCGGTGCAACCGTTCATCATCGGTGTGACCGTTCAACATCGGTGACTCAGGAAAATAACTAATGGTGAGTCAAAACATGGAATTTTTACAAAGTGTCTGTTCAGTCCAGAATACTTCCAGGTCAATATTAAAACATAAATTAACATATATAAACATATGTAGACATGATTTAAACATATATAAACAAATTTATAATAATTTGAACAAAATACTAAATTGTCATAAATAAAACTATGATTTGAGATTTTTAAAATAACCATCTCACAGAGAGTTCAACAATATCCCCCTTTTTGATAATCACAAATCAATGGCATAAATGAAGAAAAAAGATAGTATGTCATTAAGTATGCTCCCCCTATATAAAAAAAAATTCCAAAAGATAAGACAAGGCTAGAATAGCATAAGCCATTCTCCCCATATAATATAAATCAGATAATACGATTCATTCTCCCCCTTTCATCATTGATCCCACTTTCATCATTTCTCCCACTAAGATGTATAGTCAACATTTCTCCCCTTGTGTATATGCATGCATGTTGTAAATATTGATGCATTCATACAATGTAGTAATTTGTTAAACAACCATTATGGGCTCATATTCATATTTAGTTCACCCCATATGAATATTCATGATTTCTCCCCCCTATTCATAGTCATGATTTCTCCCCCTTTGGTATTATCAAAAAGAAAAGAGAAGGAAGAGAATCAAGATGAAAATTCCACTTAAAAAAGGTTCTAAGAAAGATTACAAGAACCATATAAAAAAGTTAAATGTACAAGAAATAGACACCCCATCAAAAAACATTCATGACTACTTCTTTGGGTCCAATGGAGATTTTCCTTTCGTAGAAGGAGGAATGGATGGTCTATAGGGTGATTTGGTGGAAGGATGATCTGGCCAGATGGAGAGAAGAGGCAGGACAACTCTGGCTGGTAGCACAGTGGGTGCTAATGTCACATGCTGAGGAGTAGAAGATCTTTCTGAAGGTGGCTGTTGAAAGACTGGTCATATACTGGATAGAGCTTGAGACACTGAAACCTGACCAGAAGCAACATATGAAGAACTGAGAGGCTCTGCAGTAGGAAGAACAATTTCCTTCTCTTGCACATGAAGATATGGTTTGAGTATATTGATAAAATATTGAATTACTTCCCCACCATATTTCAGTGCCTTTTCAAATTCAACCTTGTTCTGCATGAAACTTTCCAAAGAAGGAGTAAAATCCTTCAACTACTGGACTTGAGCCTTGAAATCTTGAGTAACCGGAGGAAGCTTCAAATTTTCAGCCAAAACCTTGACCTGATGATTCAACTCATTCTTGGTATAAATATTAGAGAAGTAGTAATCCAATTTTCTTTAATCTCTTTCTGAGCCTTGGTAGGGTCGACTAAATAAAAATTCACCATTTTGTGAATATGATCACTTTGCTCTTTCATCTTTTTTAAGGAATAAAAATCAAGGATTTTCCCAAGAGCTGCTAATTAATCTCTTATAATATTCTTTAAGGTATTGATTTCAGGACCAGTGATCTTGGATATTTTGGAGGAGCTGGCCTGAGCAAAAATCTGAGTGATCTCAGATTTCAACTTCCTCAAATCAGCTTTCTTCAGGCGTTCTACCAAATTTCTTAACACTTCCATCATAATAGAGATGGTTGTTCTAAACTCACCTGACAAAGAGACCAAACCATTGCTTAAATCTTTGATCATGTGATTCAGAGAGGTAATATTCCTGCCAATCATCTCACTAGTATTGCAGAGGTTTGGTTTGATGATATTTACCACTCTCTGGGTCAGAGCATCCATAACAGCCTCATATAAGTTCATAGCAACAGGAGTAGGAGCATTAGACAATTCATCTTTTATTTTCTCTCTAACAGCTTGAAGAAACTCAAATTTAAATCTGTCAAGATCATATTCTGCCACTGTATGATTAGATATAGATTTGAGAAACGGAAGGACCAGGTCTGTCTACTGTCACCTTCATATAGTCAGAAACTAAACGAACCATAAGATAATCACTTACACTTGTAGTATGCACTTCTTATTCCTCTTCCTCTAGATAATCTAAACCCAAAACTGTAATACCTGGGTATTCTTCCCATGCATCTTGGCATGAAGGATAAAAAAGTTTCACAAACCTAGATCTTCCATAATTTTCAGAAGATACTTCTTCATTCACATCAATCTCTGACTGAACTATCCTTTCAGTCTTAGGAACAAGTTCTTGCTCATTTAGTTGGGGTTGAGGATCAGCGTGGATCAAATTTTGACCATCCACTGGTCGATCATCAGCATCATCAGCATCACCACTATCACCATCATTGCTACTACCATCACTATCACCATCGGAATCAGCATCACCCTCATCACCATCATTTCCTTCATCATCATCATTATTAACTGATTTCTCACTTGAACTATTTGTACTACTATATTCATACTTTTTAGGGTTTCATTCTTCGGTCTCATCTTCTTCATCATCTTCACATAAAATAGGTTCAATATATGGTAAGTTGAGAGGTGGACTAGCTGGTCCAAATTCCATTCTTCTCTTCTTTATGCTAACTGTATCAAGATCACTCCTCTCATTAGGAGATGATTCAACCTCCTTTTCAGCATTCAAATTATCATCAGCTTCTTCTTCCTCTGTTCCCTTCTTAATGGACTCACCAGTTTCCTTAGTAACTTCTTCTTCCTCTTCTTCATCAGAATAAACCACTTCTTCACCAAGTTTTAAACTATGATATCTCATCCCCTTTGGTCTCTTAGGATGATCAACAGGATTGAAAGAGTCATACAACTTTTCTTCATCAGCAACCCAAGCCTTCTTCCATGGGTTCTAATTGATTTTCATCCTTTTACAAATATCTTTGTTAATACAGAAGCTACTACTGGATGAGATACGCTTATCTCCATCATCCACACATCCCAAGAATTTTAGCATGTCATGGATTTTATTAGAGTAGAAAAATGTTGTAGCTTTCTTGGATGGATTCACCATCTCAGAAATATGGACAGAAAAATATCTACACACGTTGAACTTTTCACCATTCAACAAAAGAAACAACAAAAAAGCATCTTGATACTTTACAGAAGCAAAATCACCTTTTCTAGAACAGACTTGGTGTTGTATAAAGTTAAACAGAATTCTACACTCACCATCTTACTCATCAGTCGTTGTTCTTCTGGATTCAGAATTTCCAATTAACATCTCTAGAGCTAGTTCATAAGAAAAGTATTCAGTAGTAGGAGGGATATTACCGGTGTAATCCTCATATATTCCATTATGAGGTACTCCTAAACATTCAGGCCACTTCTTCGATGAAAAAATTATCTTTTTCCCTTTGATTATAGAATATAGTCTCACAGCTTCACCTCCATCCAAAACAATACTTAAGTTCAGATAAAATTCACGAACTAACTTTGGGTAATAGACTCAGTTATTATCGCAGAACCAGTTTTTCCAATCTTGTAATTCCAACACTTTCAACAGAGTAGACTTGTTGGATAATACCCATTCGGTACAAACTTCTTTTTCTGTAGTAACTACCCATTTTTCAAGCTCTGGGTTTACTGACTTTTGTGTCGTGTTGCTCGACTCTCCTCGAGCGTGCTTCACAGGTGAGGAACCTTTAGATTCCTTTCTTTGTAGCTTTTGCCTGTCCATTTGGAGGTTCGAGAGGATTGAGCATTTGGAAAAGTTTGAAAGGTTTGGAAGGTTTGGGATTTGAAAAAGAAGAGAGATTTTGGCGGGATATGGAAGGTCAACAGTCATTTAGAAATAGTTGCGGGTCATTATTTTTATCATTTAGTGTTACAATAATAATAAACAATAATAACTATTTAGTAAAACTATGTTGTTTTGATAAACACTAATAGTTTCACTAACTGTACAACTCAATCGGTAGCACAGATTGGTTTCACAGATCGGTTTCACAGATCAGTTTCACAGATCGGTTTCACAGATCGGTTTCACAGATCGGTTTCAGAGATCAGTTTCACAGATCGGTTTCACAGATCAGTTTCACATATCTGTTTCACAGATTGGTTTCACAGATCGATCATACCTAACTATTGTTTAATAAATTCTGAACTTTTAGAACCGGATGAATTAATAAAAATATTAGCTAACTGATGTTCAGAGTCAATAAATTGTAGATAAATATCACCCTTTTGATAATGATCTCTCAAGAAGTGATGTCTGACACCAATGTGCTTAGTCCTAGAGTGAGACACAAGATTCTTAGAAATGTTAATTACACTGGTGTTATCACTATTTATATACACATGTCTAAATTGATATCCATAGTCCAACAAAGTGTGTTTCATCCACAGAATCTATGCACAACAACTACCAGCAGCAATGTGTTCTGCTTTAGCAGTAGACAATGCAACATAGTTTTTTTCTTACTACACCAAGATACTAGGGACTTTCCTAAAAGATGACATGTTCTATATGTTCTCTTCTTATCTAACTTGCAACAGGAAAATTCAGCATCTAAATAACTTATTAAGTCAAAGGCTTATCCTTTTGGATAAAATAAACCTAAATTGGTCGTATTTTTGAGATATTTGAAAATCCTTTTAACAGCAAACAAATGAGATTCTTTAGTATTGGATTAAAATCTTGCACACATACACACACTAAACATAATATCTGGTCCACTAGCATTAAGGTAAAGTAGACTCCCAATCATACCTCTATAATTGGTTTGATCAACTGGTTTCCCAGTTTCATCATCATCCAGCATATAGGTGGTACTCATAGGTGTGTCACTTCCCTTATTACTATCCAAACCAAAACATTTTAAAAGATCATTTATATATTTAATTTGAATTAAAATAATATCATCCTTCTTTTGAAAAATTTTAAATCCATGAAAATACATGAGTTCTCCCATTAAACTCATTTCAAATTCATTTTGCATAATCTTTGAAAAATCAGTACATAAAGGATTTTTGGAAGATCTAAAAATAATATCATCAACATAGATTTAGACAATCAAAATGTCTTTCAAAATTATTTTAATAAAAATAGTGGGATCAACAATTCCTTTAGTAAAACCTTTTGAAATAAGAAAATTTGTAAGTCTATCAAACCAAGCTCTTGGAGCCTATTTTAAACCCTACAAAGCTTTAGAGAGACTAAAAACATGATTTTGGAAATGGGGGTTTGTAAATCTAGGTGGTTGTTCAACAAAAACATTTTCAATTATAAACCCATTTAGAAATGCACTTTTGACATCCATTTGATATAACTTGAAATTCATATGAGCAGCATAGGCAAGTAGAATCCTAATAGCCTCTAATATAGCTATAGGAGCAAAGTTTTCCTCATAGTCTATACCTTCTTCTTGATTATAACCTTGTGCAATTAGCCTTTCTTTGTTTCTAACTATATTTCCTGACTCATCAACTTTGTTTCTAAAAACCCATTTAGTGCCTATGGTCAAAGTATCCTTAGGTCTTTCTACCAATTCCCAGACTTTGTTTCATTCAAATTGATTTAACTCTTCTTGAATAGACATTACCCAAAGTTCATCATTGATTAGATCATTGATATTTTTAGGTTCTAACTATGAAATAATGGCTTTATGTTCAACCTGATTTCTTAAAGAAGCTCTAGTCAGTGCCCCTCTATCAAGATTACCAACAACAACATCTAAAGGATGATTCTTTAGAATCCTAGTTGATCTAGTAAAGATAGGACTAGATATTTCAGGCTCTTCTCTGGGTTCGGGTTCACTAGGAGTGGATTTTGGAATACTCCAAGAACTGGTTGTCTTTACAGCAGGTTTATTGATTTTATCACTTAGGTTCAGAACATACAAATCTTCTTCAAGATTTTCAAGAGGAGGTTTAGGTTCATGTGGATCAATTTCATCAAATTTGATGTGAACAGATTCTTCCACACACTTGGTTCTCTTATTAAACACTCTATAGGCTTTGCTAGAAAGTGAATATCCTAAAAAGATTCCTTCATCACTCATAGAAGCAATCTTTTCTAGATTATCCTTGGTATTGGGGATAAACACTTTGCAGCCAAAGACTCTGAAGTAACTAACTTTAGGTTTTCTATTGTTCCAAAGTTCATAAAATGTCATCTTAAGAACAGGTCTAATCAAGACTCTATTGATAATATAACAAGTCGTATTCACAGTTTCAGCCCAAAAATAAATAGGCAGGTCATAATCATTTAGCATGGTTCTTGCAATTTCTTGAAGTGTTCTATTCCTCTTTTCTACTACCCCATTCCGTTGATGTGTCCTAGGGGAAGAAATTTTTTGACTATAGCCATTGTGTGAGCAATAAGAATCCAACTCATGATTTTCAAACTCACGACCATGATCACTTATTAGGGTTTTAATCTTAAGTGCACTAAGGTTCTCTACAGAATTGGAGTATTTGACAAAATAAGAACAAGCTTCACTTTTTTGAGCTAAGAAGTATACCCAAGTATATCTAGAAAAGTCATCTACTAAGACATAGACATATTGCTTCCCATTTAAACTAGAAACTCTAGAAGGTCCAAACAAGTCCATGTGAACAAACTCGAGAGGTTGAGAAGTTGAAACTTATTTCTTTGACTTGAAAGAAACTTTATGTTGGTTTCCCTTTTGACAGGGATTACAAACTTTGTCTAATGGGAATTCAAGTTTGGGTAGGTCTCTAACTAAGTTCTTTCTAGTTAGTTTTCTAAGTGAATGAATGTTGAAGTGTCCTAATCTTCTATGCCAAAGCCAAGATTCCTTATGAAAATCATTTAAACAAGTAACATTTTTCTTGGCTAAAGTATTTAAATCAACTACATATACATTTTCATTTATCAAAGTAGAAAATACTAAAACATTTTTAGAGTTAAAAACATTACAAGAATCACTTTAAAATTTAACATTGAAACCATCATCACATAACTGAGAAATACTTAACTGATTATATTTAAGTCTATCAATGAATAGAACTTTAGTAATTAAAACTGAATCAGTGTTACCAATCTGGCCTAGGCTGATGATCTTTCCTTTAGAGTTATCACCAAAGGTAACATGACCTCCATAAACTTTGATTAAATTGTTAAAGCATGATTAGTCCCCAGTCATATGCCTTGAACATCCACTGTCCAAGTACCACATCTTCTTATGATAAATCTTTAAGCAAGTTTCCTACAAAACAGATTTAGATGGAAAATGATTTTGGTAACCAGATATTCTTGGGTCTAGATAGGTTAGCAAGCAAAGCTTTAGGTACCCAAATTTGTCTTATGGGTTTCATATAATTTACAGAATCAATAGATTTTTAAAGATAAACTTTTTTGATCTGTAATTATATGAGTAACTAGTTGAGACATATGAATTTCTAGAACTTGAACTAGCCCCATTCTATTCAGAATTAGAAATAAATCTAGTTTTAGTAAATTGTCTATGTCTAGGCTGATAGCCTAAACCAGTAGTATACTTTGGTGCCACTTGTTTTCCTAGAATTTGAGTAAACGTATATTTTCCATTTGTGAATTTTTCTAAGTCCTTCTTTAATTTCTCATTAGGTAATTTTAGTTCAGTATTTTCCTTAATTAATCGATAATTCTTTTCCTTTTCTATATCAAGTAAAGATTTAACAGAGCTGGTCAAGGAATACAGTTTTTTGAAGGCCTTATATTTGTCCTTCAATTCATTATAGGTTTCTTCTAGCATATTACAATATTCAAATAGTTCTTCACTAGAAATATTTTCATATTCATAATAATATTCAACTCCAGAATAATATGAATTTAAAGCAGGAGTATCTAGTGTTACCTTAGATGTGTTTTTCATAAAACACATGTTAGCTCAGTTCTTTTTAGAGTCAGAAACATCAGATTCACTTGTGTTGTATTTTGAATCACTCCATGTTGCTTTCATTTCCTTCTTGTATTTAGTGTAACGACCCGAAATTTTTAAATAAATTTTGTTCCCTATTTTTATGTGTTATTGTTATACTCAACAAAAATGTTTTATTTGATAAACATAATTATAATTAAAATGAGATCAGTGGGTTTTGACTATTATATAACCATCGGTCAACATGACCGCTGTGAACAAAATGTTTTAATTATTGTCTCTAAATATAAGTAATCTTGGTTAATTATTATAGAAAGAAGATTCGATGGCCTCACCTAGTAGTCTTGGACCGATCGAAGCCCATCTAACAGAGCTTGGGAAGGAGGTAGCACCACTGGGCTTTGATCTGGATCAAATCCAAGCCGAACTTCATCATGTGAAGCTGGAACGAAATCGCCTTCGTGAGAAGTTCAAACTGATAGAAATTACTACTCGGGCAATGTTGACTGAGCCGCCCCAAGCTTCTATCACCCTAGCACACCTTACTCTTAGGTCCTATGCTGGTATTATAAGGGGTTATGTAACGAGACCGTAACTACCTTGTGTAATCCTTGTTTTAAATAAAAATTGGGATTTCTTCTTATGATGAAGTTTATGAATTTTGAAATGACCGGATAAATATAGTATGCATATTTTTGATGAATTTTAGAAAAAGGATATTTTAAATATGTTTATGTAAACCCTAAATAATTAAAAATGTGTAATGATTTTCAAAAAATGGTCTTCTACAATTATGTTCAGTACTAAATTTAGAGTCTAATAAGATCAACTTGATTTTTGATGAATAGTAAATTATGAATAGTGATTTTATGATTAGGATTAGTAATATGACCAAATGGATTAGTAATCTCACTTAAAGAAAGTTTTAAAATAATCTAGGCACCTTGATTAAGTAATGTGATTCAATAAAATAGTTAAATAACGGTTTCATTAATTATTATTCAAGTATTAGTTTTTTCGGGTGAATAGTGTTTTTTAATTAAAAATTTAATTAAAAATAATTAGAAAATTATTTTTATAAAAATGACTTTATTTTTGAACTCAGAGCATCGATATTATGTTATGGTAATTTTTGGGGTTTTTTTCTGAAAAAAAATGAATTTTCGATGAATAGTGTTTTTATTTAAAAATTAAATTAAAAATATTTAGAAAATTATTTTTATAAAATGGATTTCATTTTTGAAATCAGAGCATTGATATTTGGTTAATGTGAAATTTTGGGATTTTTCTGAGAAAGTTGAATTTTCAGTGAATAGTAAAAATACAGTTTTAGGGTTTCGGTATGTTTAATGACATCATAACGGTGTCATGATGATTTCATGAGATCTTTTGAGGGTTGGCCGGCCAAGGGTGATGAATTATTGTTTTGGGGGCCCCATGTGGCCTAACTCCATGATAAATGACAAGGGAGAGCACATGGGTTTGAGAAAAGCCCATGTGAGGTGTCCCTTGGCCATTAATGCCTTGTCCCCTCACTTTCCCTATAAATACCAAGCCCTCCTCTCATCCATTCGACTCCCCACTCATTCCCAACGAATTTCTGGTCTCATTACCTCCCAAGGAGTCCTCCCAAGGTGCCCCCAAGCCCTCATGGTCCCAACCTTTGAGGTTTAAGAGTTACATTTTAAGGTAAGGGATCCGACCTCTCTCTTTCTTTTCAAGTAATCTCTTTTATGTCATTTCTTTTATACTCCATGTTTTTATGTGGGAGGATGTTATTTTATATTCATCCTACTGCCTATTTCATGTTCATATGATGAGAGACCCCCTTGCTCTCATCAATTCGTTTTATGAATGTTTAAGTGGCGCCGTTAGGCTGCCGAATTTTTAAGGGATTCTTTCACCTTCCTCGTTTTCAAGTTCTATTTTCATTCAAGTCGTTCATGTTCCTTTTTATTATGTTGGGTTATGATCTCTAAATTTATCATACTGGTCTTTTATGATCATATGATGAGATACCCCATTTGATCGCTTCAATTCAGTATTTTTAAGTTTTACGTGGCGCCGTTAGGCTGCCGAATTTTTAAGTGGTTCTTCACCCTTCTCGTTTTGAAGTTCTACTTTCATGTCAATTCTTTCAAGTTCCTTTTTGTTATGATGGGGAATTATCTCTATATCTATAATACTAAACTCTTATTTTCACATGATGAGAGACCCTATTTGATCTTTTTAAATCATTTTTGTTGATGTTTAAGTAACGCCGTTAGGCTGCCGAACTTTCATAAGAGAAATTTAATTTTTTTTCTTCCTTCCATGTTTTTCATTTCAAATGGTATGTCCTTGAAATTTCATTACCATGATCATGTATCCTTCTTATTCTGTCCATTTACTATTTTATGGGTCATTTATGAATGTTTGACCCATTTTACCTCTCTTTTAATGTCTTCCAAAACCTCAGAACATTGCCGTTATGCTGCAGAATTTCGGTCTCAAAATGTCTCTCTCTTTTTCTAAAGTTCTTTTATTTTATTAAGTGAATACTCAAAGCTCTTTCTTCTAAAGGGGTATTCACATATATACCAAAATGTTCTATTTTAAATTCTGGTATTTATATACATGAGACCCACCTTCCTTTTCTGTGGGTTTTAAAGTGATATAAAGATCATGTCTTTAAAGCAGTTTTTAAAAAGTTATGATTATGAAATGAAACCCATTTATTTTATGCTATATGGGTTATTTATGAAATGATTGATGATGATATATGTGGCTGACATGATAATAAAGGCAAATTTAAGGGTGCGCCCTGATAGCGCCCCAATGCATTGGGTAATGATGTAACCACTAGAGATTACAATTTTAACGATGCCTTGGTGAAAAACCTTGGTAATTTTTAACGACACCTTGGGGATGGACCTTGGTGAAACGAAACGATTGTCAATATTAAATGTTGCAGCCACATATTCAAGTTATGAAAAAGTTTTATTTTTATTATGATATGCCTCATGATTTCTTTTTCATTCATTAAAGTTCTTTTCATGACTTTATTGATGTATCTCAAGTTCATATGTAAAATGTTTCACTTGTTTCCCTTGCTGGGCCTTCTGCTCACCCTTCCTTTTGATTTATGTCCCCAGGTTATGAGATGCAGTAATGAGCCTAGGGTGAACATGAGGATAAGCCTTTCAAGTGTTTAAGAAGAATGTTTTTTTTGTTTCATGTTTTATGTTCCTTGTTTCCAAGACACTAAACCTTAAAGATCCTCAGTTCCGTGTAATGGAATGAAAAGTTATGTTATAAAAAGATGGGATGCTATATTTAGTATCCTTGTATTCATGTTTCTTCTTGAATTTCAACTTTTGATAGTCTTCTTTTACATTTCCTTTCCTTTTGCACTCATAGCAGATAATTTCATCACTTTTATCAGACTTTTTCCAATCCTTCTTCCAATGAACCTTATTGTCATATTTTCCTTTGTAATTTGATTTGTTGAATAATTTATACTTTCTGTATAATTTCTTGAATCTTCTGGCTATCTGAGCCATTTCAGCATCACTGTCAGAATCTGAACTTTCACTTTTTGAGATTTAATAAGGTAAATGAACTTTCTCTTTATCTTTGGTCTTTGAGGCAGTAAACTTAAAAGCCAATGACTTCCTTTTAGGTTCATCATATTCTTCCTTATTCACCTTGAGTTCTTCCTAATACCAAATAAGCTTACCAATTATCTCTTTGACAGGAAGAGCACTAATGTCACATGACTCTCTTATTGAAACAGATGTGCCTCTCCATCGGTCTGACAGACATCTCAATTTTCTCATAATTTTTTCCTTTGCTGGAACAACTTTTCCAAGTGAACTCATAGTGTTTACAATTTCATTGAACCTGAGATACATATCAGAAATAGGTTCATCATGCTTCATTTTAAAATTATAATATTTAATAGTATAGGTGTTCAGTCTCATTTCTTTTACAATAGTTGTACCCTCATGGGAAACATCGA
Organism: Viscum album; assembly: GCA_963277665.1. Classification (NCBI taxonomy): domain Eukaryota; kingdom Viridiplantae; phylum Streptophyta; class Magnoliopsida; order Santalales; family Viscaceae; genus Viscum; species Viscum album. The sequence continues at coordinate 1,763,701,226 of OY728135.1, forward strand.
GGGTATCCCAAATTTTATAGGCAGTTTTGCAAGTAGACATTCTATTAAACTCTTCATCTCCTAGAGCACAATACAGGGTATTCATAGCTTTACAATTATTATTGTAATCTATTTTAGTAGGTTCATCCCAAGTAGTTCTTTCAGTTTCTGGAATCTTATATTGAGTCTCTATAGCAGTCCAGATGTCAAATCCCATACTTTCCAAATGGATTTTCATTTTAAGCTTCCACTAAGCATAAATTGTACCATTAATGAAGGGTGTCCTGTTGGTAGAATCACCTTCAATTCTATTGTACATAGTTCTATTTTAGCAAATATATTCAAAGAGATAAAATTTAGAACTAAAAGAAATTTAAGATCTTTAAGATACAACTAAAATCACAGTTGACAAATAGTGTATTTTGAAAACTTTGATAAACAAAAAAAATCCTCTGATACCAAATGTTGGTCAGAGTGGATACTCAAGAGGGGGGTGAATTGAGTTCTAATTGAAATTTCTGTTAAAAATATTTCTATTAAAATACCCCAAATTGAAACAAAAATTAAACTGTAGTGAATTTATACAAGTTTTAAATGTTCAATTAGTTTCTCAAATATTGATTAAGTCTCAGTTAATTTAATCAGGGGATTAATTTAACTTTTTAAACTAACTTACTGGTTCACAATAAGTATAAACACTTTCTAATTTAACTATCAAAGTAACTTTAGAAAAAATAGTATTTCAAAGTAATTAGAAGAATAATATTCAATATAGTATATAAACAAAATAGATAATCACAATAGTTTTTGAAACAAGAGGTTCAATCTCAAGCTGATACTAAGTCCTCTCAAACAATTTATATAAATTTGATCCACACCCTGGATAGGGGTAAACAATAGTACAAGTGACTGTCCAGGTCCTAATACATCTACCACAATTATACGTGGGAAAAAAATTATAGCAACAACACACAAGCTTTCTAGGTCCTACTTGACCTCTACACTATCCTTAGTGGGATACAAGAAAGTTTGGAAATATTGGTGTGAGGATTTAGTATCCTCCAGTTCATCACATGAGTCACTGTGTGTATAAATTATACATAGTACCCACACTTCTCGAAAAAGTAAATAATTAATCACTTGGAGAGAGTATGTGAGAGTTTAGAATGCTCTAGTGATAAGCAGTGTAGCTTTGGACTCCTTCGATTCAGCAGAAATGCTTCTGAGTCCTTCTCTAATTTTTGTGTATTAACACAGAGTGTCGTGGTTCTCCTTCATTCTCTTCCAGTGTAAGTTTTCAGCTTGAGTATGAGTAAACGTTATAGCCCTTGAACTTCTTCTTTGAATTTCTATTCTTGATGAGTATGAGAGTTCTTCATGTGTTCTTCGTTTCATGTATGTGCGTGCATGGAATAATTCCATTTTTGCCTCTCTTTCTTCTGTCTTTTTACTGCATCTCGATCTTCCTTATATTCCATGATCTACAGCAATAGAAATGATTACCTTTTCATAGGTATGAGGTATGGTTCCATGACATTCCAACAACTAACATTAAATATCATTAATTACATTAAAAACATCAAATATGAACATTGGAATTAAATACGAGTTAATAGAAATTCAAACAGGTTTTATGAGTATTGGTGAGTCATGAGATCGGTGAGTCATTTTGAATTTTCATTGGTTTTGGAAGGTCAGGATCATCAGTATCGGTAGCTCCTTGGATCATCGGTATCAGTAGCTCCTTTGATCATCAGTATTAGTAGCTCCTTTCATCATTTGTATCAGTGGCTCCTTTGATCATCAGTATCGGTAGCTCCTTTGATCATCGGTATCAGTAGCTCCTTTGATCATCAGTATCGGAAGGTGCCATCAGTGCGACAGTTACCATCGATGCGACCATTCATCGGTGCGACCATTCATCATCGGTGAGACCGTTCGTCATCGGTGCGACCGTTCATCATCGGTGAGACCATTCATCATTAGTGCAACCATTCATCATCGGTGGGACCGTTCATCATTGGTGTGATTGTTCATCATCCGTGTGACCGTTCATCATCGGTGCAATCGTTAATCATCGGTGCGACCGTTCATCATTAGTGACTCAGAAAAATAACTAATGGTGATTCAAAACATGAATTTTTCAAAAAGAGTCTGTTCAGTCCAGAATACTTCCAGGTAAATAGTAAAACATAAATTAACATAGATAAACATATGTAGACATGATTTAAACATATATAAACCCATTTAGAACAATTTGAACAAAAGACTAAATTGTCATAAATAAAACAATGATTTGGGATTACTAAAATAACCATCTCACAGAAAGTTCAATAACTATGAATGGATATTATTTTCAATACCCATCACACCATGAAACATGCAAAGATTTAAATATACATGACCATAAACACACATTATTCTTAGATGGTTCTTCCCCGATGTTTATGACTATATTCTTATTATGTTTAGTTTTAGTTAGAGACACAGATACCATCTAACATAATTAATAAAATATTGTTTGCGAAGGTATTATTATTTATCCTTAAGGATATCACCTAAAAATTATATAATTCCTTCAATAAGGTTCTATATAATAATCACCTATAGTTTATAATGGTTCCTACTAATAACACTAAGGAGAAAGATCATAAATCTTTTATATGATTTCATTGAATCAAATGAAAATTCATTTTTCTTTAACAATGGTCTTGGACTGTAATTTTTTAATCAACTTTACTTCTATTCAATTCTACCTAGTTCTCATCATGAAAATTTCCTAATTTTGTCTACAAGAGTATATCAGGTAATGTCACATTGTCTTATTCCTCCACAATAAGGACTTTATTGGACATCATTTATTCTAAAATTAATGTTAAATTATCCTTCCCCACACAATAATCCTCTTATTAAAGTGTTTAACACATATAATATATATGTGTGTATCAATAGTGTTATCCATCCATAAATATTCTTTTCTTCCTTATGATTTTTCTTTATTTTCTTATGAGTTTAAAGAAAATGAGATATATAATGTAGTAGTGGATATTTTCCCTCTTTAATTTTGTATTAAATTTATTATTTCATGACAAATATGATCAAATCTATATAACTATTTCAAGATTATAACTCACTATATTTCATCAATACTTAATATCTATAGGAATTATAGTATCATATTCTTATATTTATCACACACACATATTATCTTCTTCTTATTCTCTTTTTATAATTATTCTCTAAACATATCATGTGTTTTATCCCATTGAAATTAAAGAATGAATCTTGTGGTACCATTATATATGATCCTAGATCCTACTCTTTCAGTTATGATTATTCAATTGATCTTCCTAAAATACCCACACCCATTATCATATTCCATGTGTACATGATCATATTTAGAATATTTTTATTTAATTTTCCTTTAAAACTGGTCAGATATTTCTCTTGAAAAAAATATATAGTCTGGAATCATATAATGGATTTCAAATATTTGTATTTAACATCCCATAAGTACCACACTAATATACACCTGATATTATCCAAATTTATTCCCCCCAATTCTCAGATTTAATCACTAAAGAATTTCTATCAACATTGTGATATTTAAATAATCGAAGAAATGATCAATACCGTCTAATTTAATTCTATTTTCTTCTTCTTTAAAACTGATAAAATTTATATAAGAAATATAATATCTTATGTTTCATATCAGTGATCTCAACAATACTTATCACATAAAAAATTAGATTAGATATTATGTGTACTAAATCTTACTTTATGCATACCCGGGAATATCTTACACATCATCAATATAGCCTTAGTACATTGTGAAATTAAACCCTATATTGTCTTATATACCATATTCAAAATACTACATATCATTTGGAAGATATTACTCATCACTCTATATATGTTTCATATACTCTTAAGTATATTATGTATCACACTTTATTATTTTCTTTGCTATATTTCAATATAAACTTCAATGTATATCTAATGTATAAAATGGGCGATATTATATATCAATAAAAAACCATAAAAACCATCTAAAAGATTTCACGTATCCCTATTAGACTCATAAATTTTCTTACATATCATTTATGGAATATTACATATCATAGTGATGTTAAATAATTTGTCAATTCTTTATCTATAATTCATAATTCTTAATCTTCTTCAATGAAGATTATAAAATATAAAAAAATATTCAGGATTCAGCCACTATAACTCATATTAACACAAATCAAATTACTCTAGAAAATTATCAGAATAATTCCAATTTCATTCAACTTCATTTACAAACCCTTTAGTTATATGAATAATATTTTTGAGTGTTTAAATATATTCCTAATAAAATAATTAAAGACATAAATGTAATTCAAAAAATATTCTTATAAAATAGCTAATTAATTATTTACAAATAAAATTATCACTTATTGTATCTTTTTATCACTGTTCAGACCATTATCCACATCATCATTAAAAATATATTCTCTAATTATTTAGAAAATTTTCATTTTTGATAATCCAAGTATGATTACTATAGTGTCCTAGGATTGAAATACATGTATATTACGTCATTTTAGATGAATATTCAGTACATTACCAAAATACATGCCCAAGGACCATAATTGTTTAGTGTACTTGGAAACATGGATACAAAATATTCTATCCTGTTGAAATATCATCAGCAAATCCCATAATGATCGCCTCATTTAGTACTTATAACTAATATAATTCTTTATAATGAAAGGAAACATAAGAAATGGGTCCTCTCAAAATCTCACTAAGGGTAAATAAGGGAGATGTGTAAGCATAATCATGAACATAAGGGCATGATAACATAATCATGAAAATAGAAGATCAAATCCTACATTCAATGATCATATACATGAATGATGGAAGAAATACCGGTAGTTCATAAGGTGTTAATCTTAAGAAAATAAAGAATATAAGCTATGAAATCATAATATAAGAATAAAACATGGAATTATAGTAGACTCATAAGCATATATAGAGATTTCAATAATAGTCAATACATTGCTGCCAATGCCATATTAGTTGAAAAATTCATTTACTGAACCAGGTTCCAACCCTGTTCCAACCTTGTATTATTGAACTGAGTTCACCCCTTGTTCTATCCATGTATTGTTGAACTGAGTTCATTTCTAGTTCTAGACTTGTAATAATAAACCAAGTTCATTTCTAATTCCATCCATGCCTATCTCATGAGATATAAATCTGTACCCAATGAATTAGATAGAGATATAGGTCTCAACCGTCTCATAGTTAAATCATACATATATGTACCAAAAAATCATAAACAATCATATTTTAACCCATGAAATGAAATGGGTATCATAAAAATGTAAACATATCATAAACTTTTGAAAAAGATACAGTTTTCATAATCATTTTATAAAAAACATAACCCATAAAGGAAAAATGGATTTCAAAAACATATAACCTATGAAAGAGAAATAGAATTCATAAATACCATGACATTAGGAAATACCCATTCATAGATAGAATATAAATGGAACCTTAAGATCAGTTACTAGAAGGACTTGACTAATATCAACAAATGTCCTCTTAGAAGAAAAATAGTATTAAAGTATTTTAAAAAAATCATGAGGAAAATATCCTTTATTATTTGAAAAAGTCTTTTCAAGAGATAAAAACATTTTAAATTCATTTTCTTCTAAAATACCTTGAATACATATAAATAAGACATGAATTTTTTTTGAATTCCTCTTTCCTTGAAAACATATAATATAAGCTTCAAACCCTTTTTAAAACCTCTTTTTTCTAGAACACATTCAAAATTTATAAAGAAATATTAATTTTTTAAACCATTTACTTGAAATCATATAAAATAATCTTGAAATTTTATTGAAAATAATTTCTTTGAAATACTTTGAAACTTCTAAATAAAGTTTGAAAAAAATTTGAAATTTTTTTTCCTTGAATGTTTATAAATGAAGATTGAAAAAATTTGAAAAAAATTCCCTGAAAACTTATAAAATAATCATGAATACATTTTCATAAAAATGTTCCTTGAAAACATATAAAATAATCTTGAAAACATTATGAAAACAATTTCACTTGAAAACTTATAAAATAATCCTGAAAAAATTTTAAAAACTATTTTCCTTGAAAATTTATCAAAGAATATTGAAACAGTTTTTTAAAACAATTCCATGGAAATCACTTTTAAAACCTTTTTCTTAAAAATTAACCTTTTAAAAATGAAAATAAAGCTTCCAAGAAATGATGACAGTTAAATCCATACATGTTATACGAGGTAAAAATAATATTCCTTTTGTATGGTAAAAAGGTTAGACAAATTCCTTATTCAGAAAGAAATAATAAGATTCCATTGAATAAATTGGTAATATAAGAAAGGTTAAAAATGTCTTCTATATATTATAGGATAATGGAATAATATTCTTGGATACACTTTTTATAAAACTTGTTTTTAAATGAACATAGATTTCCAACCGAATAGAGGGTAAAGTTGGGTTTCTTAAAAAAACATTCTTAACTATCTTAAGTACCAAAGATTAGAAAAATTGTACCAATACATGAATATATCTTGAATTACCAGAGGATAATAAAATCCATCAATTTTATTGATATATGGATCATAATATTTCATCAAAGAAGCATAATCATTAACAATCTCAAAAAGTGATGAGATTGTTTTAATAAACTCTTACTGCTTGGTTACATGGTATAATAATCTCTATTTAATAAAGAGAAAATAAATAAAGCGTAAAAAATCTTTAAATAAATTAAATTAATTATATAAAATTTAAAATTGATGTATATACACATTGAATGAGAATTTAGGTGCATCAAAAAACATGAGTCTCAAAGAAAGAAAATTGAGACAAAACTATTTTAACAATTTGGTAACTTTTGAAAATTAAAAGGCATGAAAAAAATATAATAGAATTTATGTGTGAATAACTACAAATTTAGTTATAAGATATATATAATACCATAATGGTTAGTACATACACCATACAAAATGAAAGAGTGGAGAACATAACTTTTATCTCATAGAAATATAATGTGAGATGAAATCCCCTTACCTTGGGTCTTTAATCTCATCGTACTCATTCAAAATACATGTATAATAAATATAAATTTATTATTCATATTCAAAATAACCATATTATTATATATAATACCATATATTTTTTTATTACGACCTTATATTACCTGCTTTTTAACCATCCTAGGTAAAAGTTTGACTTTAGGTAATATTCTCTTTATTCATCACGTGTGTCTTAATTTGTTATATCATTGGTAATTATAATTATATCATGATTAAATAATATAAATCATGATATAAATATCATTTATATCTAGTATATGTGAATTGTAATAATCTATATAATATATAAGTAACAAATAGAATACATCATTACGTGAGACGGTAAGTCGTACAAACGCATGAACACTATTTCTATTTTTATTATCGTATCTAAATAATAAAAATTAACATATATATATATATAATATATAAAGTACATTTATGACATCACATATATAATATATATTCACTAAAACCATTATTAATACAATCCAAGTAGTCTATGAACAAATTATATCGCCTTTTGTGGGCGGTAGTCCACAGTTCCTCGAACAAAATTATCATATTAACAGAAAATAGACAGCATAAAGTTATGTTATAAATAAAAATTAAATACTCTAGAAGAAATTTTAAATATAATATATGTCATATATAAACATATTGTTAATCATAATGGCCTCCATGAAAGGTGGTAATATAAAAATGAACAATCATCATTGCGTGAGGCAGTAGTTCGTCGTACATAGAAATAATATATTCTTTATGTGTGTGTAATCATAGGTTGAACCATTTAAATAGAAAAATGAATGTATATTTATGATACTTGTGTTTTTATATAATCATATAATAAATATATTTGGAAGGGTTGGATAATTAAAATAAAAGAAAGGACTTGAGAGAGGATGTTACCTCTTAATCAGGTAAATCCTTTTCGTTTGTGCCAAAAGGCATCATTTTATTTCCTTATGACCAAGGGAAAGAATATATGATAAAGGGATGATTTATGAGATGTGTATTGGGCAGGTATTGGTCTAAATTAATATGTTTTATAGGTGTGAAGAAGTGGGAGAGGTGGTGGCCATTTATTGGGATGGAAAAAGACTCACTTGGAATGTTTGAAAAGATGTTAGGTGTACACATGTTCTTACATAAAAAAAGATATAACAAACCAAAAATAAGTAAATAATTTACGTTTTATGGTCTAAATATGTCCATAAAAATGTTTTTACAAGTTTATAGGTCATTTGGACTCCTAATATTAAGGTTTAGTCCCTAATTAATCTTAATTTGACTATAATCACTTTTATTAATTTTAATCACTTTAACATATCATTTCGGTCGAAAATAAAAATGAACTAATTAAAATATAAATATTATATTTATTTGAATGGTCTATTTATTTTTTAAAAAATTCAACTCACAAATGAGGTAAAATTAACATTAATTTTAATCTCATAGACAAGACAAAATTATGGGTTTCTAATATAGAATGATGTTTAAAAGTTTATTATGTTTTTATATTCAATTTCAAAGTGAAATTGATTCTAAGGACCTAAATTGTATTAATATATTTAAAATTGATCTAATTTCACCTTAAAATAAATTTAAAATTTAATTTATCATTAATAATAATTTACATGAAAAGGAAATTTTTTAATAAAAAACATTATTTTCACTATACATCAAAAAATTGAAGTTTCTCAAAAAATTCCAAAAAAATAACCCTAAGCTAATTTCAAAATTAAAAATTAAAAAATTAATTTTATTTTATCAAATTAAATTTCTAAATTTTTCTAAAATTAATTTTATTATTAAAATCCGTTTATTCGAGAAAATAATATTTTTAAACATAAAAGGACTTTACCAAAAATCATATCTTTCATTAAAAATATATTTTATATATATTAAAAAATTATAAATAATGTTTTAAAGTTATTTTTTAATATTCATATAACTATTTTTAACATATAGGTTTTAATTATCTCATTTAAATAATTATAATAATAAAATGATGTTCGTAGAAACATTTTTGTTGTATGTAATGTATGCTAAGTCGATGTTGTGTGTAATGCAAGACAAGTTGTTATTTTGTGTAGCACAAGCCATGTCTATGTTTTGTGTATCACAATACAATTTGGTATTGTTTTATAAGAATTTTTGACTTAGAATTTTAATAAATATATATAAAGAACTATTTTCAGTGTAACGTGAAATGAAAAATATCAAAAAGATAAATTAATTCAAAAATAATAATCTACAAAATCTCAGGGTGTTAAATTTTACCCCCCTTAAAATTAATTTTTCCTTCAAAATTCTCCTGGGTTATCAAAGTTTTAATACTTGAAAGTTTCATTCATAGAAACCCACTTCTTTAAAATGAATACTAAAACTTCCCTTAAAGAAGGGAATGTAGGAACTATTAGAGTTACCCAATGTTACATATAACTAGGCTTCCACATATGAGAACATCAATTGGGAGTGAATATTAGACATGGATTAAATGTGTGAATATTTAAAGGGAGTTATTGAGGTCTTCAATCACAGACAAGTGAATGATCAAAGAAAAGTTGGGGCCTTAAAGTCATAAATCTGTGATGACTTAAATGGTCATCAGTTCATCAAAATTAAGGTATTAGCACAACACATTTTATTTTGATCATTATCCTAATGTTGATTAATACATTTATTGACCAAGAATATAAGGAAATATACTTGATATATTTCTATGAAAAAAAATCTTTATTTAGTTGTGATTTTATTAATTTCTAATTCATCCATTATATTGTCTAATGGATGTATAAAAACTAAATTGTATGGATAGAGTAATAAAATGCACTTTTAGAAGATCCTAAGGCTCATAAAGGAATGAAATTCATAATAATTAGTCAACAAATATTCTTAAAAATGAATATGTTTAATTCATTAATTTATAAAAATTATAAGTAACACTTCTATTTCATCATAAATAATTATTCATAAAAAATAATTATACATTAACCTGGACATTGCATAGGTTAGTGGTAGGCGTGAAACCCTAAACATCATTTGATCATTGGTTCAAGACCTGTGGACTTGTCTAACATGACTGATTTTCACCCAACATACATTGTGTCCTTTTATAAAACCATACTAATATAATTTTCAAAATATGATGTACATCCTTGAAATAAGGTTAATTACCAAATATCCTTTTAACCGAGGTTTTAAATACATTCTCAATACATAAATTATTCTTATGAAGATTAACTTAAACTTTTCATGAATGAATAACCTTATAACCCTTTTGGAATTTGAAAATCCAAAACCCTAGAAATAAATTGGAAAAACTATCTTAACATTGCTCCCCCATATATATTACAAATTAGATCTTGGTTGTCACATTCAAAACATGTGAATACCATCATGGTAAATTTTCATAGAACATGGTTCCATCATAAATTACCACAAATAAATTTTGTAAAACATGCATGATTCCTTATTCCACAGGTTACTAGATATATTCCATAAATCCAATAATATTTAAACTTCTTCCTTGATTGCATGAACTACTTGTCAACATGTCCTAAATTAGTTTTGTGGTAATCTATACCTTCCAATTTACTTATTCATATCCCACATATCATTATCCAAAAAACATTATCATAACATAAGGAACATATTAAGATTTATATTTCCCTTAATCATGTGTTTCACATGGACATCATCTTTCCATTATATCCCTTTTTTATTACATCAGAACTATTCAATGTGTTCTTGTAAATCTACAGTGAAAAACATAAACTGAACAATCCTTATATATTTCACTATATACATAAATATTTTACTATATTACTTTATAATTATTACACTAACAAGGATACCTAATCCAATTATACAATACCTCCTTCCTTTCACATTTCATCTACAGTCTCTTCATCATCAGAAAAGTAACCATTACTCGTATCACCTTACTGATTCCCTTCAAAATATTTCATATTTGGGCATTGAGTTACATAATGACCATTTACTACACACGTAAAACACTTAACCTTTAATGATTCCTTAGGTAGATAAATATTCTCATCTATTTCTCTAATCAAACTCTTCATTTTTCCCTTACAGTAACTTTCTTTGTGTTCCTCTTTACCACAGACAAAAATCTTCTCATTCCTCAAAGTCATTTACTTAGGAGATTCTTTTCACATTCTTGACATAGTGGAAACTGAATCTTCTTTCCTCCATGGTCTCCATTACCCTAACTCTAAGCGAACTCATTCTTCCTATTCCTTGGAAATTTTGAGAGTTAGTGAAAGAATACATTGTTAATCATGTTATGTGAAAAATGATTAGCCATGATCACAACATATCTCACATTAGTGATCACCCCACTTGTATTCTCACAAGAAAATCATCCATCATATTCAACACTAATCTAGTTCATTCCAGTTAACTCCATTAACTAAAACAAAAATCATTGTGTGAGGAATACTTATCATAGTATAAAACAACATAGTCGTGAAAATAATTACCTATAGGATGTCTAAATCATGACACATTCCTTAATCTATGACACCCTAGGTTCATCCTAAGTTTTTCATAGACAAATTGTATTTAAATACTTCATAATGGTTCATTAAGATTTTTTGAATTCCCAAATAATATCCCCTAGGAGTATCAAACCAAGTGTACAGCAAAGCCCATTACTGCATACCAGATTACCCCAAGTCAGGCATGAAACAACTTTTCAGAGTTGTTACCCATAGGTATATATGTACCCTAGCCACATCCACTTTTAGTATCTATATAGGGATGCATTTCTAGGAAACCACTCACTCTACCCTTTACCAAAATTACAAGACATTTTCATAAATGTTAAATAATCCTTATACTTATCTTTAGATACATCCTTATACATATCCTTATAAATATGCCTACAGATCTCTCTAATGTTTTCTCATCCTATTTTCCAAAGGTAGACTATAAATTTACTTTGATACAAACTATAGAGACCTAAACTTAACATACATGGATATTACATCATTTTATATGAATATTTATTATATTCAAAAAATACATTCCAAAGGAGGATAATAGTTTACTATCTTTGGAAACATCAAAACAAAATAATCTATCCTAGTGAAAGATATTCAACATCTCCTATAAATATCTCCACCTTTAGTACTTCTAACTAAAATATTTTCTTCATAACCTGAGGAAAGGAATCATAAGAAAGGGGTGATATAAAATAATTAGTAAAGTTAAATGAGGGAGATATGTAAGCATAATCATGAGTATAAGGGTATGATAACATGATCATGAAAATAGAAGATTATACCTTGCATATCAAATATTGTATACATAAATCATGTCCTAAAGACTAGAAGTTCATAAGGCAATAATCTTAAGTAATTAAATAATATAATACATGAAAGCATAACATTGGAATAAAACATGTAACTCTGGCAGAAACATAAGCATATATAATGATTTACATAATTGTCAAGTCATTTTTTCCAATGGAATCTTAGTGGAAAAATTCCTTTACAGAAATGAGTTCACACCCCGTTCCAGCCTTGTATTACTGAACTGAGTTCATCCCTCTTTCTATCTTTGTATTAATGAACTGACTTAATTTCCCATTTCAAACCTTTAATAGTGAATCGAGTTCATTTCTAATTCTATCCATGTCTATATCATGAGATATAAATCTTTACCTAATGCATTGGAGGGAGATATAGGTCCTACATGCCTCATAGTGAAATCAAAAACATATGTTCCACAAAATCCTAAAATATCATATGTAAACCCATGAAACTAAATGGGTATCATAAACATGTAAGCATATCATAATCTGTGGAATAAATATAGTTTTCATAATTGTTTTATCAAAAACCTAACCCAAGAAATAAAACCAAATTTTATAAACATATAACCTGTGAAAGAGAAACAATTTTTACAAATACCATGAAATTAACCATAATCCATTCAAAGAAATAATATAAATGGAACATTTAGATCATTACTTATAAAGGAATGAGTAACATAAACATATTTCAGCTAAGATGTAAATTAATTTTGAAATATATTTGGAAAACACTTCTTGAGAAAATATGGTTTCTTCTTTGAATAAGGATTTTTAATACAGAAAACAATTTCAAGATAATTTTCATATAAAATACCATAAAACTTATAAATATGGATTGAAATCATTTTTACAACCTTCTTCCTTGAAAACTTATAAAATAATCTTTAAAACACTTTAAAACCCTTTTTCTTTGAAAACAAATTGAAAACATATAAATAAAACATAGATTTTTTTTTGAAAACCATTTTACATGAGAACATATAAAAGAGTATTGAATGTTTTTTAAAACCATTTATATGAAAATACTTTGAAAACTTATAAATAAGGTTAGAAGACATTTTTGAAAAAAAATCCTTGGAAAATTATTAAATAAGCTTGAAAACATTTTGAAAACATTTTACATTGAAAACATATAAAAGAATATTCAAAGGATTTTAAAATAATTTTTTATTTTAAAACTTATAAAAAAATATTTAAAAAATTATTAATAAAATATTTCTTCAAAAATTATAAAAGACGATTTAAAAATTTTTGAAAATAAGTTTCCTTCAAAACATACAAAAGGGATTGAAAACATTTAGAAAACAATTTTCCTTGAAAATTTATAAAATAATATTGAAATTTTTTTGAATATAATTTTACATGAAAATACCTCATAAAATAATTATCTTAAAAATTAACCTTTTAAAAATGTAAATGAATCTTCACATAATTAACAGTAGGTGAATCTTTACATGTTGTATGAGTTAAAAATAACATTCCTTTTTCTCGGTAAAAAGGTTAGAAATAATATTTATTCGGAAAGTAACAAAAAGATTACTTTAAATAGGTTGGTAAAATAAAAAAAGGTAAAAATGTATTTTTAAATTTATATGAAAATGGTACAACATTATTGGAAACTCTTTTTATAAAACATGGTTTAAAAGGAACAAAGATTTATGACTGAAGAGAGGGTAAGGTGGGGCTTTTTTAAAAAAATATTTTTAACTATCTTAATTACCAAGGAGCATAAAAAGGGTACCAATAAATAAATATATCTTTTATAACAAAGGTATAAGAAAATTCAGGAATTTTATTGAGAGATGAATAATGATAATTTATCAAATAAGTATAATCATTAACAATATTGAAACGTGATGACATTGTTCCAATAAAATCTTACACTTGGTTACCTGGGATCACAATATCTATGTAAGAAACCAAAATTTAATGAATCTTAAAATATTATAAAATAAATTAAATTCCTGATATAACATGTAAAATGGATTTATATACACCCCAAAAGAGAATTTAGGTGCATAACCAAATATGATTTTAAAAGAATGAAAATTGAGACAAAACTATTTTACTGATTTTGTAGCTTTTGAAACATAAAACCAATTAAATAAATATAAAAGAATGGACATGTGAATACCCATAAATTTATGTATAAGATACATATAATAAAATCATGGGAAATATATACACCACAAAAAGGAAAGAGTGATGAATATAGCATGAATGTCCCAAAAATAAAAGGTGAGATGAAATCTCCTTACCTCGTGTCTTGACTCTCATCGTTCTCATTCAAACAACCTGTATAATAAATATATGTTTATTATAAATATTTTATAGAGGCATATTATTATATATAATACCATATATTTTATGATTGCGAACTTATATTACCCACTTTTTAACCATCATAGGTCATGGTTTATGTAACGACCCAATGTTTTATTAAAGGAAATCCATTCTTATAATTATGTTATATAATTACATGAAACTACAACACAATGAACTACTAGGTATTATGTAACTTTTAAACATAATATTTTCAATTTTGGGTTTTGAGTTTCAAAAAATAATCATCTACAATTGTAATCATTAAGTTAGTTGGAGTTTGGTAAGACAAAATTAAATTTTGATGAATAGTTACATACCCTTAGGAATAGTAACATAACTTTATGAATAGTAAGGAATAGAAAATAAACCATAAAAATAGAAACATTTCCCAATAATGTATAAACAAAATTTAGACATCTTAAAAGTGAAAAAAATGAACATAGTATAAGTATTGGTATTTTTGTATGTCAAAAATATTTTATTTACAATTTTATGATTAATTTAATAATATAAAATGGAAATGTTTTTTCATGAAATGTAATAATAAATTGTTTATTTATTGTCTTATCATTATACAATAATTTTATGGGACCTTGATTAATTTTTCATGCTGTTAAAAAATGAGTTATAGTTTTAATGTTGTTTTTGTTGAATAAATTACTATTTTATTTAAAACATTTATTAGAAATATTTAAAAATTATTTTTAAAAAACGGATTTCATTTTTAACTATACATGTTGAAAAATGTTTAGGGTGAATTTTTGTGATTTTTCTAAAATACTTGAATTTTTTGTGAATAGTAAAAATACAGTTTTGAGTTTTCGGTATATTTAATGAAATCATAATGATGTAATAATTAATTAATAATTCTGGTCGACCAGTGTACAGTAATATATGAAATGAGGTGTCCCAATTTCCTAATACCATGGATGAATACCATGGTAAATTACATTTTTTTCAAAATCCACTAATGAGGTGTCCTTTAAAAATAATAAAAAACTCTCCCTCTTTTACTATAAATACTGTAATGATCCAAACATTCATTAATAGAAATCCCTCTTGATCTAATTAAATGTCTCATTATGTAAATTTTTTTGTAAACTTCGTTGTTTCTATGATTTGGATTTTTAAAATACTGTTATGAAATGTGATTGTTGCTCATATAGCCGTTGAACAGTGATCACATGATTAGTATAAATATAGGGTTTTAACAAATCTGATTTACTCAGACAATGGAAGCAATGGCCTCATCCAGTAGACTTTACCCACGTGAAGCCCATTTTTTCAGAGCTTAGAAAGGAGGTGGTGTCATTGGGATTCTCTCATAACCAATCCCAAACCGAGCTTGAACACATTAAGCTTGAGTAGAACCGATTGTGGGAGAAATGGAATTTAATAGAGATTACCACTCGAGCGATGTTATGTGAGCCACCCCAAGAGTCTATCACCATCACAAACCTTAACTTCGGGTCTTATGTGGGTTTTATAAGGGGTTATTTAACAAGACCATAACACTATGACTATGTACATTATTTTTGTATAAAGAATGTGCATTCATTTTATTATGGTTACTTTGTAAATAGTTTTTAAAGTACAAATAGTATTTTTAGTTTATATTAAACTAAGAAACTAATTTGATAAATCAATGGATTTTGGAATTTAATAATACCCTAATAAAAAATTATTATAATTAAATAAATTTTTATTAAATATAAATGATCATATAATTTTATGAATGCATTGTAATTTTTATTAGGGTTTGAAAGTTGTTTTTGTTCAAAACCCATGAATTTTCGATAAATGTCGGTTTTTATTTTAAAAGTAAAAATTAAAATTTTTAGAGAATTATTTAAATGAAATTAATATTATTTTTGGAATCAGGATGTCAAAATTATCCAATGGTGAATTTTTCATAATTTTCTGAGATAGTCGAATTTTTGGGTAAAAATTAAACATCGTTTAAATATATAATGTGTTTTATGACATAATAATGACCCAATAGTGATGTAATAAAATACAATAAATTATATTTTCGTCCAATATATGTTTTAACATTAAAATAATGTGATTTTAGGTTTGTTTGATTTATTTTACAAAGCATTAGTGGATAATCCAAGACTTATAAAACCTTTTGTCTTTTTAAATTGTTTTCCTTGAGAGTGTGACTCACCTCCACATAAGCACCCTCAAAATTTTAAGATGTTCGGCCCTTGGCCTTATAAAATATTTTTTTCCACTCCCATTTTGAAAAAACCATGGGAAAAAACCATAGGATGATTTGTGGTATTGATTATTTTAATGTGTGGTGACCCAAACCTAAATATTAAAGAATTGCCTCTCCTTTACTATATAAACCCACCCACGCTCCCACTTACTCTTCGCTAAAAGCCATTAGAGATAGACCAACCCCTGAACTCATATCTATATAATCCTCCCATGGTTACCCAAGCTCCGAATAAGCCTCTCTCAAGCCTCTCCCAATCCTTTGGGATCACACTTCCAAGTAAGGGATTTCCTCTTTTCTCATTTTTGTCTCAATTTCATTATGGTGTTATGCCCTTTTGTTTTCAATTATTAATGTTCGGGTATAATTTTTAACCTCTCCCATACTTCACTCTATATGTTTTAATGATTATATACCCCTTTATCTCTCATTAAATTCCCCTTAAGTACCCTCGTTATCATGCCGAAATTTCGTAAGGAATATCTCTCTCCTCATTTACATTCAAGAAATTATTTTGTATTGTGAATATAAATTACATTAATTATATTGGGGAATATATATATATATATATAACCCATTACTATCCATTTCATGTGAATATAATGAGACAACCATTTCTATCTCATCAAACATTTTGATGAATTCCTCTGTCACTCTGTTACGCTGCCAAAATTGCACGGTGATTTTTCGAGCCAATGTCATGGTGTAGTGAATACCATGCCCATTTCCCTATCAAGGGTATTCACATTTATGCACATTTACTTATTTATTATAGTGTTTCATGTATAAATTCCACATTTCCTTTATCATTTAATAAATGATAAGGATTAATGAATCCATGTTATATGATTCATGTGGCACATTTATGCATGAAATGAAATGTTTAAGAAGGGTGCTCCCTGATAGAACTCCAATGCATTGGGTAAAGATTAGTATCATGATACGTCAAGTGCAATGAGTTTTTACGCATGATAATCCAAGTGCAATGAGGGTTAACTTATGCTCCATGCGCAATGAGCCATGGCTCATGCTAAAATCATGTTAAATGTTGTTTCCACATTTCCATATTATGATTATCTTGCTTTATCATGCCTTTATGTTAATGTTTCTCTTATGCTCCATTGATATGTCTATTTTCTAACATGTTCTATATTCCTCATATTATTCCATGTTTATTCCTTTGATGGGATTTATAGCTCACCCTTTTCTAATGCATGTCCTTAGGTTATCCTATGCAATGTCAAGTACGAGTGAATGTAGTGGTCATGTAAAGGAAGTTTTTAGTAAAGATCTTATATTTCATGTTTTAAGTTGTTTTGTAATGATCCTAAGCCCCAAATACACTATACCTCTCTATATTCTATATTTTATCAAGTGAAGTTTATGTAATAAATCATGTTTAAGTGTGAAATAAAAGATGAGGGTCTCTATAGTTGGTACCAGAGGATAGGTTTAGTTGTTTTTGGTACCAGGATTAGAAAACCCTAGTGAAGACTTAGAGACAATAATAAGTATTATAAAAACATCCCTAAGTATTGGTGAGTATTGAGTAGCTAGTTTATCAAGAAAATACATCCCTATATATATACGAGCAGTTATAGGAGGCTCTGGCACAGATGTATCCTAGTGGTAAAACTGAAAAAGAACACCTTGAGCTAGACTCGAATGAGAACTGGTGCACGAAAACGGGCCTTTCTGCACTCTTGGTTACGGCACTCTCGGGGGATATGCTTTGGTAAATTCACAAGCTTAGTATGAACCATTATTAAGGGAAAAAATGCCCTAATAATATATGTTGGAAAGTTGATCATGGATAACATATATTGAACCATATATATTCATAAGTTATAGAAATAAAAGAAATGTATATGTCATCTGTTTTGTCTTTGGTTTAATTTTTATGTGTTGCCCCTAAATTTCATTTTAATCCATCCAATGGCCGGTAATGGAAGGACTCAGGCTAACAACCGACGTGAAGATCAATGTGATGATTATTCTAATGAGATGACCAATCTGATGGGAGTAGGAATCACAAATTTTTTCTTGCTTATATCTCAGTTAACTCAAAATTTGAATAGAAACATGGGTCAAGAGGAACGTTCACCCCCCCCCCCCAAGAAAGAACAAGTTTCTATCGAGATATTCATGAGAAAAAGGCCTTCTACTTTTAATGGATAATCTGATCCCTCAATTTCTGAACAATGGATCAACTCTATTTAAAAGATCTTATCTATCCTTTAATGTTCAGAATAAGAGAAGATTCTCCTGGATGATTATTATATGGAGGGTTAAGCTGATCAATGGTGGATGTTGATAAAAAATACGAAGACTGAGGAGGATATTGAGGCATTGGAATGGAAGTATTTTTGAAAGATGTTTTTCGATAAATATTTTCTGCACACCATCCAACTTAAGAAGGAAATGGAATTCCTTGACCTAAACCAAAAATACAATAAATTTGTTCGAGCGTATAAGGAAAAGTTCACAAGGATTGCACGATACACCTTCTTCTTTGTCATTACCCCCGAATTCATGGTTGACTGCTTCTTTGGTGGGATGAATCCTAGCCTATGGAAAGCATTGACGATCCGTGACATTGACAGCTATGAGGAAATTATCTGATGTGCCCTCAAGATCGAAATGGAGATTAGAGATTCTTAGGGGTATCGTGCGGATAAGAAGCGTAAAGTGGACTTCCCTTTTGGCGGTCCTATGGATAAATTCAATGGTGCTAAGAATATCCAGCACCCCACTTGCCAAAGGTGTAGAATGAATCACCCCAAAAATTTCCTGAATGGGACAAGGAAATGATTTATGTTTGGAAGAGAAGGGAACCTAGCTATTAACTGTCAGCAAGAAAAACCCGCGGCTGTAATAGAGGAGAGGAATGCTCCAATTGACCCTCAAAGCATTTTTCATTGCTTCAAATACAAAGAACTAGGGAACTTTTCAAATCAGTACCCTAAGACAAGGGTTTTCGGAGGAAACCCACAACCTCCAAGGAAGAAATGGCGAGCTTTTTCCATCACTACTGCCGAAGTGAACCCCAACAATGAAGTGCTGACAGGTACGCTAGTTATTCATTCAATAATAGTGAACATACTTTTTTATTCTTCTTCTACACATTCATTTATATCCCAAATGTTTAGTCGAACAATTCCAACACCACCACAAATTCTGGAAGTAAAGATGTCAGTGATTATGAAAAATGGGGAAATCATGCATCACATGTATGTTACTCATCCCCTATCATAATTTTTGGATTGAACTTCCCGACGAACCTCGTTATACTCCCTCTAGTGGAATTTGATGCAATTCTCAGCATGGATTGTCTTTCCTTATATAGAGCCAACATAAATTACCATGAGATGGAAATCACTCTCCATATGGAGAATCAACCCCCGATTCTCTACAAATACAAGGAGGAAGATGAATATTCTTTAGCTCAATCATCCAAGTATGGATATTACTGCCCTATGAGCATGCGTATCTGGCTCATATGATTGAGTACAAAGAAGCAACCATCCTTGAAGACATGACTATTGTGAGAGAATTCGCTAAAGTGTTTCCTGAGGAATTCTATGTTCTTCCTCCTAGAAGAGATGTTTAATTCTCAATTGATCTTATACCTGGGGAGTTTCCAATATCCAAGACTCTGTATAGAATGGTTGTGGTGGAGCTTGAGGATCTAAATAAACAACTACAAGAGAATCTAGATAACGTGTTTATACACCCAAGTGATTCACCATGGGGTGCACCACTCCTCTTAGTCAAGAATATGGATGGATTAATGCGCCTTTGCATCGATTATCGTGAGCTTAACAAATTCACGATAAAGAACATATATCCTATCCCAAGAATTTATGACTTATTCGATTAGCTGCGTAGAGCACAATACTTCTCCAAGGTGGATTTGCAGTCAGGATATTATCAAGTAAGGGTGAAGTAGGAAGATATACCCAAGACTACTTTTTTTATAAGATACAGGCACTATGAATTCATAGTAATGAATTTCAGACTTACTAATGCTCCAGTAATTGTCACGAACTTCATGAATAGAGTCTTTAGAGATTACCTCAAAAAATATGTGGCAGTCTTTATAGATGATATTCTAATATACTCTAAAACCAAGGAGGATTATGAGGATCATCTAAGAACTTTACTAGAGACCTTGAGGAAGGAGAAGCTCTATGAAAAGGAAAACAAGTGTGAGTTCTAGTTTAAGGAGGTCGCATTATTAGGCCATATCATCTCAATTAATAGGATATATATGGGTCCCTCCAAGACAGCTGTAGTAGAGGGATGACTGAGGATAACATCAGTAATAGATATTCGTAGATTTTTGGGGTTAGATGGATATTATCGACGATTTGTGAGAAATTTCTCATGATTGTCCAACCCTCTTACCAAGATGACTCGAAAGGGAGTAATGTTTTCTTGGAGTGATAAATGTGAAGAGATCTTCATGGAGATGAAAATGAGGCTTATCACTGCACCCATGCTCACATTAACCCTAAGTGGAGAAATTTTTGTGGTATTTAGTGATGCTTCTAAGAAGGGCATTGGATGTGTGTTGATGAAAAATGAAAAAGTCATTTCCTATGCATCAAGGCAATTGAAAGTTCATGAGCAGAATTATCCAACACATGATCTGGAGTTGGATGTGGTGATCTTCACTTTAAAAATTTGGCGGCATTATCTATTTTGGGAGAAGTGTGAAATATATATGTACCACAAAAGCCTCAAGTATATATTCACATAGAAAGAGTTGACCATGTGCCAATGATGATGGTTAGAGCTAATCAAAGACAATGATTTCTCAATCCATTACCACCCTGGGAAAGAGAACAAGGTGGTAGATGCTCTAAGTAGAAAGGTCCCATAAATTCTATCATTTATGAGAATTAAGAAGGATCCAATCTACATAGTTTTGATGAAGATGGACATTGAAATCATAAATAAGGGAACATCATCAATCCTTTCACACATTATTTCTCAACTGTCTCTTTTGGAGAAAATAAAGGATGCTCAATGAAAGGATGTGGAAATTATGAAAATGGTGGAAGCTATCAGAAATGGTAAATACTCAGAGTTCGTGGTTGAAAAGGATGGAATTGTGAGATTTGGGTCATGATTATGTGTACCATCTAATCCAGATATAATGAAGGAGCTTCTGGATGACTCACATAGCTCCACCTTCTCTATTCACCAGGGGATCACAAAGATGTATCGAGATCTCCAAGAAAACTTTTGGTGGGAAAATATGAGATGGGAGATTGCGAACTTTACATCAAAGTGGATGGTGTGTCAGAAAGTGAAGGTAGAGAGATAGAAGTCTAAGGGGATGATGCAACCATTACCCATACCTACATGTAAATGGGTGAACATCACCATGGAATTTTTCACCGGACTTTCGAAGACATCCAAAGGAAATAGTTCAATCTGGGTTGTTGTGGATCGTATTACCAAGTCTTTACACTTTATTTCTATTCAGGAGGATTTATAATTGTTTCAACTGGTAGAGATATATATCAAGGAAGTGGTAAGGATACATGGAGTACCACTATCTATTGTATCTGATCATGATCCAAGATTCACCTCTATGTTTTGGAAGATTTTTCAACATACTATGGATACTGAACTAAACTTCAGTATGGACAAACATCCTCAAACCGATGGCCAATCCGAGAAGACTATCCAAACACTTGAGGAAATGTTGAGAGATTTCTCATTGGACTTGAGAGGAGGATGGGACTAACATCTTCCACTGGTTGAATTCTTTTATAATAGCAGCTTCCACTCGAGCATCAAACTGGCACCATATGAAGCCCTTTATGGGAAAATCTGCTGATCACCGGCGTGTTGGGATGAAGTCAGTGAGCGTAAGGTACTAGGACCATAAATGGTCAAAGAGATGGTGGATAAGGTGAAAACCATTCAGCATCATATCAAGGCACCCCAGAGTTGACAGAAGAGTTATGCAGATAACCGTCGACGAGACCTTGAGTTTAAATTCAGAGATATGGTATTTTTATGCATATCTCCATGGAATAAGGTCACGGGGTTTGGAAAGAAAGGGATGTTATGTCCTAGTTACATTGGCCCCTTAGATATTCAAGATCATGTTGGGGTTTTGGCCTATTAACTATCACTTAAACCTACCATGGAAAATTACATGATGTCTTTCATGTATCCCTCTTAAATAAGAACATACCAGACCCTTCACATTTACTCTCTTCAGAGGTGGTACATATGGAGGATGATCTTTCTTATGAGGAGAAACCGGTGAAGATATTAGATCTTAGGGAGAAAGTTATATGAAAAAATACAATTCCCCTCGTCAAGGTGTTGTGGTGAAACAACAAGTTTAAAGAAGCGACGTGGGAATCAGAGGAAGTAATGAAGTAGGGTTACCCGCATCTGTTTTAGTGTGTCTCTTGATCTAATTAAATGTCTCATTATGTAAAATATTTTGTGAACTTATTTGGTTTTATGATTTGGATTCTTAAAATACCATTATGAAATGTGACCATTGGCAATATAGTCGTTGAACATTGATCACATGATTAGTATAAATATAGGGCTTTAACAAATCAAATTTACTTAGAAAAAGGAAGCGATAGCCTCATGAAGTTGAATTTCTCCGTACAAAGCCCATTTGTTGGAGCATATAAAGGAGGTGGAATCATTGTGCTTCACTCTTGACCAAGCCCAAGCCGAGTATGAACACATTAAGCTTGAGTGGAACTAACTACAGGAGAAATGGAAGTTAATAAAGACTACCACCTGAGAGATGTTATCTGAACCACCCCAAGAGTCTATCAGCATCGCACACCTTACCCTTCAGTATTATGTGGGTGTTATATGGAGTTATGTAATAAGACCCTATCACTATGACTATGTGCATTATTTTTGTATAAATAATGTGCATTCATTTTATTATTGTTACTTTATAAATAGTTTTTAAAGCACAAATAGTATTTTTAGTTAATATTCAATTAAGAAATATATTTTAATTAATTAATGGAATTTTGAATTAAATAATATTAATATAAAAGATTATTATAATTAAATTAATTTTTATTAAATATAAATAATCATATAATTTTATGAATGCAATTGCAATTTTTATTATGGTTTGAAAGCTGTTTTTTGTCAAAATCCATGAATTTTCAGTAAATGTCGGTTATTATTTTAAAAGTAAAAATTCACATATTTATAAAATCATTTAAATAAAATGAATATTATTTTTTGAATCAGGACATTGAAATTATCCAATGGTTAATTTTTCAAAATTTTCTGAGACAGTTGAATTTTTGGGTAAAAATTAAATATTGTTCAAATATATAATGTGTTTTATGACATCATAATGACCCTATAGTGATGTAATAAAATACTATAATTGATATGTTCGGCCAATATATGTTTTAAAATTAAAATAATATGATTTTAGGTTTGTTTTATTTATTTTACAAAGCTTTAGTGGACCCTCCAAGATTTATAAAACATTTTCTCTTTTTAAATTGTTTTCCTTGAGAGTGTGACTCACCTCCACATAAGCACCCTATATATTTAAATATTTTCATAAATTGGACTTATAAAATATTTTTTCCACTCCCCTTTGGAAAAACCCATTGGTAAAAACCATGGTATGGTTTGTGGAATTGATTAGTTTATTGTGTGGTGACGCAAACCTAAATATTAAAGAATTACCTCTCCTTTCCTATATACACCCACCCAAAATCCCACTTCCTCTTAAATCAAATCCTTTTTAGTTCAACCAAACTATGAAATACTCTCTCTATAATCCTCCCAAGGTTCCTCTCACTCCCAATAAGCCTCTCTCAATCCTCTCCCAAGTCTTTGGGATCACTCTTCCAAGTAAGGGATTTCCTCTTTTCTCATTTTTGTCTCTATTTAATTATGTTGTTATTCCATTTTGTTTTAAATTATAAATGTTGGGGTATGATTTTTAACCTCTCAAATACTGTCGTCTCTATGTTTGAATGATGATATACCCCTTTATCTCTCATTAAATTCCCCTTATGTACACCTGTTATCATGACAAAATTCTGTAAGGAATCTTTCTCTCCTCATTTACATTCAAGAAATTCTTTAGTATTGTGAATATAAATTCCATTAATTATATTGGGACATGTATCTATATGACCACATTACTTTCCATTTCATTTAAATTTTATGAGACACCCATTTCTCTCTCATAAACCAGTTTTATGAATTCTGATGTCGCACTGTTACACTGCTGAAATTGCACCGCGATTTTCCAAGCCAATGTCATGGTGTAGTGAATACCATGCCCATTTCCATATCAAGGGTATTAACATTTATGAAAATTTACATATTCATTATTGTGTTTCATGTATGAATTCCACATTTCTCGTATCATGTAATAAATTATGAGATTTAATGAGTCCATGTTATATGGTCTAGGTGGCACATTTATGCATGAAATGAAATGTTTAAGAAGAGTGTGACCTGATAGCACTCCAATGCATTGGGTAAAGATTAGTATCATTATACTTATAGTAAAATTAGGTTTTACTCATGATAATTCAACTTAAATGAGGGTTTACTCATGCTCCATGTGAAATGATCATTGGATCATGCTAAAATAATGTTAAATGTTGTTGCCACATTTCCATGTTTTGATTATCATGCTTTATCATGCCTTTATGGTAATGTTTCTCTTGTTCTCAATTGATATTCCTATTGTCTAACATGTACTATATTCCTCATGTTATTATATTTTTATTCCCTTATTAGGCTTTATAGATCACCCTTTTCTCATGCATGTCCTCAGGTTATCCAATGAAATGCTAAGTACGACGGAATGTAGTGGTCATGTAAAGGATGTTTTCAATAAAGATGTTGTATTTCATGTTTTAAATTGTTATTTAATGATCTTAAGCCTCAAAGACACTATACCTCTTGATCTTCTATGTTGTATCATGTGAATTCTATATAATAAATCATGTTTTAGTGTGGAATAAAATAGAAGGGTTTTCATAAATACAGGCCCATTCCTCTGCTTTCATTCATTCAAAATCCATCATCTTAGAATCCTGGGATTTTTTAACTCCCAATGATTCCTCACAATGAGGCCGAAATCCCTCAATATATCAAACTTCATGTTTTAGGAGTTACTCTACAATGTAAGGGAATCTACCACCCTTATCTTTTTCAAGATTTCATTTTATGTTATTATTTTTTATTTATTTTGGATTATGTTGGGACATATCATTTCATATCCCCCTTCATGTCCATATTATGTAAGAATTATGATATACACCTCTTCTCTCTCAATAAAACATTTTATGAAATTTTAAGCGATGTCATTTGGAGATCGAATTTTCATAAGGGATCTCTCAACTTTTATTTTATTTTGAAGTTCATATCTTTTATTTTTTTCCTCACCTCCTTTCATTTAAATGTTGTGATTACTCAAGTACCTTACATGTACTATAATGTTTTCATGAAAATTTAATAATTATTCATCATCTATCCTTTCCATTTATTTTATACTAAAAATTAAAACACCATCCGAGATGTGAAAATTTACCACATTCAAGGACGTTGGGTTTTCAATTTCTATTACCTTCTTAAATTCTAGTCATGAAAACTTTTTCATAGTTGAACCAGACCATAATATATATATTATGTCACAAATATGGTTCTGGAATCCTTTTTTACAAATGATTTTTATTTATAAAAAAACATGTTCATTATGGCTAAAAACTTCCAATTAACACAAAAGGTTGTCACTAATTTTTTAAATAACGATTAATCTTCACTGCAAGTATGAAAATGAAATTTACTACCATGTAACCTTATGGATATTAAATAATAGAAAATTACTCCAATTTTGAAAAACCATCCCCATTTTACATGATTCTATGAGCATGAATATTATTGAACCGATCATTAAAATAAAAGAAACAAACATACCCAAAAAATAAAATTGAACCTCATAACCAATCAAAAATGTTTTCATTGAAGTCAAAAGGTTATAATAAATCATTTAAATATATATGATGTTATGGAATTACTAATTAAAGAACCTAATTTTGTAAGACCTCGAACCCTCTGGACCGGAGCCAGTGCATTACTTGTGATATTGGCATGGTTAGAAGGAATGAAAAATCCCAAATGAATGATCAGTTTAATAGTATTGAAGAAAATAGATACATATATGTAACACAAATTACATTTAAAAAGGTTAAAAGATACAATACATAACAAAAACATAAAATTGCATCCACAAGAACTCAATAAATAATCTCCTATTTGTCACCTGTTTAAAGTAAACAATGAAAGAGGTGATCTCAAACCCTCAGTAAGGGTTGAAAATAGCGGAAGCATGAATTAAATAATAATTGAACCATAATCAAACTAACATAATCAATATGGCATGGTGAATAAATGAAAAACTCACACGATTAATAAACTGAGAATGAAACTGTATCCATAGATTTTATCATATTGAAAACCTCATTGATAGTAAAAACTGATAATGTATAAAGAGAATTCTTATTAATTGGACATCAAGTATCTGGAACATGAAACCATAATACCATTAAAATGGTTTAGTTCTATGGGTAGAAACCCGTCTGATTTTTGGAAACAAACTCGATGGGTTTGTCGCCAACTGATTTGTCTCAGGAGATATACCGATGCATCGAGGGGCTATAGTCGCCCCCACCCACCCCTGCATGTCCAAAGTATTATTTATAAATTTACTCAACACAAGTATAATATTCCTTTTCAATATCCTTACAGAGTAGAGTATTCAGATTCATCAATATTTCTATAATTAAAACAACTTTCCAAATAATCACCTTATGTAAAATGGTATACGGTTTAGAAAACAAACATATCCATGATATGAGATTATTGATATTTAATATAAATATAATTTAAAATGAAATTTGATATCAAATGGGCATTAGGTACACCACATAAGGATTATTAGGTGCACAATACAAAGTTAGTCATAACAAAATAGCAGTTCATACAAAGTCTCTTACCACAATGTAATCGGTCGAATCATATGACCAAAACTTAATAAGCCTCAAATGAATCATTGAATAACATGAATATAAATAGAATAATGTTATTATATATCAAATTTAATTACACATATACCATATACAATAAATAAGTGGTAAACAATGAAAATCTCACCGAAATGAAAGTGATATGAGAAACCCCTTACAAACATTTCTCCATGGTAATGAGTGTTATTGTGAGGGATTAATGAGAGGTAAAGGGGTATTATATTATTTCTATGTGAAAATGGATGTATGGGTAAGGTTAATAAATTACCCCATCATTACGAATTTAAAATATAAGGGCAAAACATAGGAGATATTCTTGAACAAAAGTGAGAGAAAGGATCCCTTACCTTATACTGGAAGGTGTTCTTGTTTGTTCTTAACGACCTGAACAATCAAATTTTGAGTCATTAATTAATAATTCCAGAACCTCATAAACATTTAATTTATATTTTATAACCTTATTATGTTAATTAATGGCCTTTTTACGGGTTTAAGAGATTCAATCTTATTGTTTTAGAAGCATTTTCTAACTTGGTTTCATGATTTGTTTACTTGTATTCATTAATAGAAGTTCATTTGAAATTTGGTTAAACATAAAAAATTGTTAATATAGATTATTCATGACATTAAAGAGATATAAAAGTTTTTATAATGATTATGGTTATATACCATGAGGATAACTCATTCTATGAGTTAAAATAAACGTTTGGATTTGGCTAGGCGGTTTTGTGCACAATAAACTTGTTTTGTATTATTATTCCATATTATGAATGTGTAAATATTCCAGAACTTTAATAAAGATAAAATACATATATTATGACCTGTTTAAAACATTTAAAAGTTTTTATGAACATTATTGAAGATATTAATGCAAATTGAAAACCCATCTTCTTTGACTGTGATAAATTTACACATCTCGGATGGTATTTGCATTTATTGTATAAAAGGTGGGGGAAAAGAGATATTATGATGAAATATTACATTAGCACAATGAAAATACCGTAAATTTAAGGTACTGGAATTATAATGTCATTTTTATGAAGTGAGGTGATAAGAGAGAACAAAAGAATGAAACTTTTTTAAAAAATTGGAGAGAAAAGGGAAGGAAGGTTCACCTCTTGAGTACACCTCCTTGAGAATCTCTTTAAGGCATTTGTTTTTGGACTTTTGGTGAGACCAGAAGGTCTTGGAAGTGGGAAGAGGGCTTGGGAAGAGTATTTAGTAGAATTTAGGCATGTCATGAATCTTGAGTTGTGTGGGAGGAAGAGGGGGTGAGGGCGGTTTATATAGTGTAGGGGAGAGGAGTTTTCTTAATATTAAAATCATTAATTTATTATTTCCCCTAAAGACAACCAATAGTGAATATTCCATGAACGAGAATAGTAATATATCCATTTAACTTCGAAACAATTGGATTACATCAGTAGATAATCATCAATGACTCAATTAATTTATTATTTAGCATTTATTGTGAATTATCGGATTTTACTATTCATAAAAAATTCAAGTATTTCGAAAAAATACCAAAAATTCACCCGAACCATTTTTTGATGTGTAGAATCTAGAAAGGAATTCCATTTTTCAAAAATATTTTTTTTAAATATGATTAATTAAATATTTAATTAAAATAATTATTTAATTAAAAATTATAAACACCTAAAATTTTCAACTTCATTTTGTGGTGCCTAAATTTATCTACACACTCAACGGTATATACACCATTCATAAAATTCATATTACTATTCATAAGGGTAACCTAATTTTCATAAGGGTAGGTTACTATTCACCAAAAATTGATTTTTCCTTATCGGACTCCAAATAACCTACTTATCGCAACAATGTATGACATATTTTCGAAATTCGCATCATAGAAGTGACAAAATTAGGTTTACAAGTTTAGGTTATGGATATCTCCTATAAGTAACCATGTTTTGTTCCATATAGGATTAGTGATTCATGAAATATAGGCTATGACTAGAATGTATTTAAGAGAAACATACCATGAAGTGTTTGGGGTGCTACATTATTCCCACCCTCAGAAATTTGTTCCTCAAAATTTTATGTCTGAAGCCCAACAAAAATATGTGGGTTTTTCTTTTTCATGAAAGCTTATGGTTCCCATGTTGCTTCCTCTAATATTTTGGTTCCTCCAAAGGTCCTTTACAAGATGATTTGTCCTATTTCTCAATACTTGGTCCCTTGTGTCAAGAATACTAATAGGATTTTCACAGTATGAAAAATTAGGTTCCTATTCAATTTCATCATAGTTCAGTACATGCGTTGGGTCTAGCATGTATATCTTCAACAGTGACACGTGGAACACATCATGGACTTTGGAGAGATTTGTAAGAATTTCTAAATTGTAAGCTACTGATCCGATTCTTTCCATAATTTCAAATGGTCTGATATACCTGGGGCTTAGTTTCCCTTTTTTACCGAACCTTAAGATTCCCTTCCATGGAGATACATTCAGAAATACATGATATCCCACTTGGAATTCCAAGTCCTTTCTCTGATTTCCATCATAAATCTTCTGTCTACTTTGGGCTACCTTAATTTGGGCTTGTATTGTATTCACCTTTGTTCTGGTCTCTTCAATAAGTTTTGGGCCTATAAGTTTCCTCTCACCAACTTCATCCCAAAAAGATGGAGTTTGACATCTCTTTCCATATAATACTTCATATGGAGCCTGTTGAATACTAGAATAGAAACTATTGTTTTAGGAAAATTTCTCCAAAGGAAAGTATTGATCTAACATACCTTGGAAGTCAAGAGATCATGACCTCAAAATGTCATCTAGAGTTTTGATAGTCCTTTAAGACTGTCTATCAGTTTGGGGGTGATAAGCAGTACTCATATAAAGCGTAGTATTCGAAGCCTTCTGGAGACTTTTCTAGAATTTTGATGTAAATCGGGGATCTCAATAGGACACAATCAATAGAGGTGCACCGTGAAGTATTATAACATCATTAATATAATGTTTATCCAAGTGCTCAAGTGGAAAATACTATCTTATAGAAAGGAAATGTGCTGATTTTGGGATTCGATCAACAATTTCCCATATTGCATCGTTCCTTCTAAGTGTCCTTGGTAGTCCAGTGAGAAAATCCATCGTAATTTTATCTCCATTCCACATAGGAATAGGTAGAGGTTGCATCACTACTTTGGGATTGTTGTCTCTCTGCCTTCACTTTTTGACAAACTAGACATCTTGACACGTAGTCATCAATTTCCCACTTCATATTATCCCACCAAAAATATTCCTTTATATCTATATACATCCTGGTTCTACCTAGGTGTATAGAGAAATTTGAGCTATGAGCATCGTTTAATTGTTCCCTTTTTAGATCAGGTACTGATGGAACACATCACATCTTCCCAAATATCAGAACTCCTTCTTCATATATGAAGTTAGCCAGTCTCCCATCGTTAACTACATTAATTTTCTTGTACAGATTCTCAACATCATATTGAGAGATTTTTGTCTTCTCTGATAAAGATGGTTTAGAAATCATTTGAAAGAGGACCGATGTTTCCCCTTCCTTAATAATTCCTATATCCATCTTCAGTAGATCCATGAATATATGATCTCTTTCAATCCTCATTTGATTCAGAAGGCCATGATATTTTCGGCTTAATGCATCTTCTACTTTATTCACCTTTCCTGGGTGGTAGTTTATTGAACAATAATAATCATTTAGTAACTCAAGTCATCTTCTTTGCCTCATGTTGAGATCTTTTTGTGTGAAAATGTATTTCAAACTCTTGTGGTCCATATAAATCTCACATCTCTCTCTGTAGAGATAATTCATCAATATTTTTAGAGTAATGATTACAGCTGATAACTCAAGATCATGAGTTGGAAAATTTATCTCATGTGTCTTCAACTGTCTTCATGCATAAGTAATAAATTTTTCATTTTTCATAAGGATGCAACCCGGTCCATTCTTTAATGCATCTCTGTATATTACAAATCCATCACTTCCCGATGGAAGAGTAAAAATTTGATCATTGACCAATATTCTTTTCAATTACTTGAAGAATTCTATAAATTCTTTTGTCCCCAAAAACTTAACTCCTTTACGTGTGATCTTGGTTAATAGGTTAGCTAGTTGGGAAAAATTCTGAACAAAAAACTAATAGTAACTTGCTAAACCAATAAAACTTCATACCTTAGTTATGTTTGTTGGAATGGCCCAATCATGGATTGCCTTTGTCTTTGTAGGATCAACTCGGATTCCATCCTTCACTACTACAAAAATGGAAAATGGAAGCGCCACCTTATATCAGCACTAAGAAAAAACCGCTGATACAGACACCCTTTATGTGCGCTAAAAGTGATGATAATGGGTCCCTCTATCAGCGCAAGAAAAGAACTGATAGAGAATCCCTTTATAAACATCAAAATGTTAGCGCTGATATAGAAAGGATTTATCAGTGCTTTTTAGCGCTGATAAAGAGGGCCATTATCAACGCTAAAAAAAGCACTAATAAAACCATAGTACATTTTTTTATAGAGTCGGTGGCACAGTGCCCTCGTTTCATCGCGACCTAAAGCTCTCGGGGTACTGGAACCCTGCGAATCCCATCCACTGCCCACTGCGCTTCATGTTTCTGGACCTCCACCACCCTCGAGCTTCTTATTGCTGGACCTCCACCACCCGCTCAGCTTCGTGTTGTCGTACCTCTGCCGCCCTCGAGCTTCACTTTGTCAGAGCTCCGCTGCCTACTGAGCTTCGCGTTTCCAGACCTCTGCCACCCTTTGAGCTTCTCTTTGCATGGTCTGAAAAATCTATGAACCCCCTTGTAGTGTCTTATCTTATGATTAATGTTTTATTTGGCCCAATGACATGATTTTCCCTAACAATTATCCAACCGTGAACACCCCTCCCCCCCAAACCACCAAAATTTCTCAAAATTCACTCAAAACATCTTTAGATAATCTCTATATATAAGGAGACCAAAAAAGGTTCTAGATATACCTGAAATAAGTTAATGATATGTTTAAGGCAAGTTTTCCAAATCATTTTTTGATTTTGGGATTTTACTATTGATTATTGTGATGAATACTTTTCTTTATGTTTGGTAGATGTTACATTGGAGACCATAGATTTGTGAGTAATCAAATGGGTTCTAATATTGTTAGCCTTGAGGTGATCACTTGAGTCTATTTTTGATGTCCCCAAGAGGCCTCGTTTATATTTATTGCCTCGTCACATAACCAGGTGGTGTTCCGTGAGTGAGTCAATTTCCATTAGAACCTATAGGTCAGATTTCAACCTATATTTCTCCAATTAAAATTAGTTTCTTTCCGATAATTATTTTAATGGATGATTTTGTGATTATGGGTTAATCCCATTGATTACCTTTATTATTTACTTTTTCTACAGTAGAGTTTTTATCTAACCTTGATTATTTATTTCTTATTCTATCATTACTTCATTATTCTAGGATTTTCTATTAGTAAAGTTATTTTAATGTAAATCAAAATGTGTAATTTTTGGGGAATGTTTGACATGGGTTAATTTTATTTAAAATGGATTTCTTAATATGTGTGTTGTTATTTTTATAAAGGTAAATTAAGTTAGGAAAATATTATTTTTTGATAATTTTTTCATTTATAAAAAATGAAATATATATTTTAAAAAATGGTTGACCACAATGTTTTGTTTTTTTAATAGATTGAATGAAATTTTTTAATATATGGAGTGTATTCGTGAGTGAGAGAAAAACTTGTTTTCATTGATGGAAGTGTTGAGGTAGGTCAATGAGTGAGCTGAGCCAATGATATATAATTTTTCAGTCTCTTGATATCCCATGATATTAAATGGGAATCAATCCTTATTTAGTTTTTCAACATGGTGTGGTAAGTGATCGGCATCAGAAAGAGGGAGCCCTCTCGATTGAAGGATAAATTCATTTCAATGTTTTATATCAAACAATAGGGATAAGAACCATATTTTTTTAACTTCATGCAATGAGAACATTCGGCACACATTTTAATATCTTGTGATTAGGATTATGATAATGTATTTTAAGGTTGAATATATTTTACCAAAATGTCACACCGTTTCATATCATGAAACTAGAACATATAGTGAAGGTGAGGTGAATTTTCCATCCATAGAGTCCCTAGACCATGTGAAATACGGGTAATGGATGAAAAAGGTTTAAGTTAATGATTCATGGACCAAAGGGGGTGTGTCCCAGAATTTTTGTCATGTCTTGCAAGAATAACGACCTGATGTGAGAAGGGGCTTGTGGCGGCTCAACACCACACGGAACAACAAATAACTAGGATGTTGGATTTTTAGTTCAAATCCATATATCTCGGATTAAGGGGATGGTTTATTCAGGTAAAATATCTCTTGAGAAACCTATTATTGGTGGAAATATTGATATGCTCATCATCAATGGAGATCAATGAGTTTTCACTATCAGAGTGAAGTTTATGAAAAATTTATGGTCCTTCACACTTCGATTCCAGTTTCACTAGATTCCTTTTATGTATCATAGATTCCCTTAGATCCAACACCATGTCACCATAAAGTAAGGAATGAAGGATAACCTTTTTCTTTAAGGAAAACACCACCCAGTTCTGATTCATTTCTAGGTCATCCAACGCTTGAACCCTATTTTCTTCGAGGGGTTCTCCCATTCTTTCCTTCATGATATCTACGTGACTTTTTCTGGTAGTGCACTTGTATGGAATGATGCCCAGACCACCAAGCTTTCCAGCCTTGCCACCCCTACCTCCATCTCTATCCTTCTCCCCCGCTAAGGTTATTTACTGCTTTTCTGTAGTGGCCAGGCCCCTTCCTAGCAATGATTGTTCTGTCTCCCTTGGATCTGAGCCTGTCATCCAGCTCCAAATACTTATTGATCCAGAGATAACTCCCTCACCATCCCCCAAGGTTCATTACCCATCCTTCCCATACCCCTTTGGATCCTCATATCCCACTCATATGAATCTTACCAACCAGAAGGGATTATGAACATGTTCAAAATCAAGGGACCTCAATGAGAGATCATCCACCCACTTCAATAAGGCTACTAGCTCTATATCCAATTCCAGAGCCCTATCCTACCCATCATTATTATCTTCTTATGTAATGTTCATGGTCTTAGTGCCCATGTTAAATTGGACTTCCTCACTATAGAAATCAAAAATCATAATGTCATTGTTGTCGTTGTCAAATAACACAAAAAACCCTATAATAATCATAGAATTATCCTATAAGATTAAGTTGCATGGATTTATACACTTTGGCCCCTCTAACAGACACAAATGGGTATTTTGGTATAATAAATATGTTGTTGAGACTGTTCAAGATTGCAATCAATTCATCACTACCAAGGTGTCCAACGGTGACACCTCCTTCCTTATGGCTTTTGTTTTTGGAAGCTATGACCCTATTCAAAGGTAATCTCTATAGAGTGAATAAAATACCTTCTATCCTAGACACCATACATTTTTTGTTGGGGGTGACATTAATGTAATTTCCAACCCAAAGGAAAGGAAAGGTTGAAGCCCATTCCAGAGGAAGGCCATCATGAAGTTTGTTTAGTTCATGGCTGGGAAGGTCCTCATTGATCTCAGCTTCTCAAATGACAGTTTCACCTGGTGCAACAACTGTAGGGGCCATCACTGCTTGTGGAGTCTATTGGATAGGTTTCTATCCAACATGAAAGCCACCAAACTATTCTCAAATACCATGTTTTTCCATCTTGATTGAGGTATTTTGATTCACTCCCCCCTCTTGGTTTCCATTTCTTATTGGCATGATCATCAGGAACGGTTTCACTTCCACCAGCAGTGGGTTAACATCCTAGGGTACCAGGACATGGTTTATGAAATATGGAATGAACCCTTGTAGGAGTATCAGACCACCTTTAACCTCAGTGACCTGACCTCGAACCTTGATAGGTGGGTGTTCTACCCTTCCTCCTCGAGAACCTTCCCCACCTGGGAGTACTACCGCATATGGGCTCCTTCAGAATATTCTGATAGATGGAATGATACCTTGGGTTTATTAACACCAGCTTGAGATTTATGTGTGACTATATACTTATTATATTTTCTTATTATTTCTTACACACCACCACTTGAGTCGAGTAACCTGATTGAAATCCATATTGGTACTTTGGTTCTGATGTGGATGTGGTTTTTTATGTGTTTGTGACATGTGTATGTGTGGATATATGGGAATTTAGGCATGATGATATTGAATGTAGGGAAGAGACCTAGGAGTGGAAGATGTATCATTCTTGATTATTCTTGTGTTTAGTCTAGGGTGATTTCAGGAAACTATAATGAATCTAAAGTAATTATATTTAATGAAGATGAATAAATACTAATGGTTAGGATCTATTAATCTCTATTTTTATAAAGAAGTGGTTCTATTGTACCGTATTTGGAAGAATTTTTTTGTGTACTTGAACCATAAATACTAATATTTGATATTCAAATAGGATGAAGATGAATAAAGATTGGATGGATGCAAATCGTTTGACAATAGAGTACGAGAACCGAGTGAAAGAGTTCATCATGTTTTCCAAGGATCATGCAAAGGATTCCTCTCAAATCCTTTGTCCTTGTTTACATTATTGTTATTTGAGAATACTTACTCCAGAGGAGTTGGAAGAACATTTGATATGTCACAGAATAGATCGGAGTTCTAAATGTTGGAATAAACACGGAGAAAAAGCTAATGTAGCTACTGGCTGGGATAAAACTGCGTTTTTTGGATCATCAGATTTGAATACAAATATGGATGATGAATAAGACCGTATGGAGGATATGATTACAGATGTCAATGATGATTAAGATAGTATTGAGGAAATGGCAAATATAATTGAAGATGAACTCTGTGATTGACCAAAATTGTTTGAGAAGTTAAAGAGTTGTGAAAAGAATCCATTGTATGCTGGTTTCACTAAGTATACAATATTGTCACTTGTACTGATGTTGTATAAATTGAAAGTAGGCAACGGATGGAGTGATTTCAGTTTTATGGAACTAATTACTCTCTTGAATAAAATGCTCCCGGAATATATTGAGCTCCCAAGCCGGAAATATGAATCTAGACGAATGCTATGCTCGATGGCTATGATTTCTGAAAGAATACATGCCTACCCGAAAGACTGCATATTGTTTTGCAAGGAGAAAAAATCACTTACAGATTGACCAAAATGTGGTGCTTCTCGATACAAGAAAGATAAATCCAATCCTAGGAAATTTTTATGGTGCATTCTAATCATTCCAAGGTTTAGGCATCTATATGGAAGTAAAGAAACTGCAA
Organism: Viscum album; assembly: GCA_963277665.1. Lineage (NCBI taxonomy): Eukaryota > Viridiplantae > Streptophyta > Magnoliopsida > Santalales > Viscaceae > Viscum > Viscum album. Next base: position 1,763,738,580 of record OY728135.1, read on the forward strand.
GACAATTGTCGTGGCATGTAGATAAAAGAAATAATGATGGGAAATTACGTCATCTGGACGACTTTCCTCAATGGAAAAAAATTGATCATGAGTATCCTGAATTTGGAAAGGATCTAAGAAACCTTCATCTTTTTTTACCTACAGATGTAGTGAATCCTTTTTGTTTTAAAACTAGTACTCATAGAACATGTCCTGTTATGTTGGTAAATTATAACTTGCCACCCTGGTTATGCATGAAGTGGAAATTCATGATGTTATATATGCTTATATCAGGACCAAAACAACCAGGTAATGATATTGATGTTTATATGAATCCTTTGATCGAGGAGTTGAAATTATTGTGGGATTCGGGTGTTATGTTGTATGATTCTTATAAAATTGAATACTTCACGTTGAGAGTGATGTTGTATGGGACAATAAATTATTTCCATGCTTATGGAAATTTGTCAGGCTATGGCATTAAAGGAACTCAAGGGTGTCCCATGTGTGAAAAAGATACAGAATAAATTAGGTCGAAACATTCATCAAAATATTTGTTTCTAGGACAACGTTGATTTCTACCATGTCGGCATAATTACCGATCTTGGACGACATCATTCAATGGAAGTTCAGAACAACGCGCAACACTGTCTCCACTAACAGGTGATCAGCTATTTGAGAAATTCGACCAAACACATTTGGATTGTGTTAATCCTTTAGGAGAATGATCCACAGGTCCTTTGTGATGTGTATGAGTCATCCCTGCCTTAATCTGAGGTACGGTGTGGCCGCTATCACTCAAAGGGTCTCTCTTTGGTTTAAAATGGACACAATTTTAATTGAAAACAACAACTGACCTATTAAAATCTGACAAAACACATTCTGATTGCGTTGATATTTTATAAGAAAGATCCATGGGTCCTTGGTGACATGTACGAGTCAACCCTGCCTCAATCTGAGGCACGGTGTGGCCAGTACCACTCAAAGGATCTATATTTTGTTTAAAATGGACACAATTTTAAGTGAAAACAACAACTGACTTTTGTAAATTAGACCAAATGCATTAGGATTGTGTTGATCCTTTAAGATAACGATTTAAGGGTCCTTTTTGACGTGTACGATTCATCCCCTCCTCAATCTGAGGCATGGTGTGGCCGCTATCACTCAAAGGGTCTCTCTTTGGTTTAAAATGGACACAATTTTAATTGAAAACAAAAACTGACCTTTGTAAATCAGACCAAACGTGTTTGGATTGCATTTATCTTTTATAATAATTATCCATGAAACCATGGTGATTTGTAGGAGTCAACCTCGCCTCAATATGAGGCACGGTGTGGCTGATATCACTTAAACGGTCTCTATTTTGTTTAAAATGGACACACTTTTAAGTGAAAACAACAACTGACCTACGGAAATCTGACCAAAAACATTTTGATTATTTTGATCCATTATTAGAACGTTACACAGGTCCTTGTTCATGTGTAAAAGTCAACCCCTCCTCAATCAGATGCATGGTGTGGCCGGTATCACTCAAAGTGTCTCTATTTTGTTTAAAATGGACACAATTTTAAGTGAAAACAATAACTGACCTACGGAAATCCAACCAAACACATTCAAATTATGTTGATCCTTTAGGATAACTATCCAAGTAAGAGTCAACCCCACCTCAATAATAGGCATGGTGTGACCACTATCACTCAAAGGGTCTCTCTTTTGTTTAAAATGGACACAATTTTAATTGAAAACAACAACTGACCTATGAAAAACTGACCAAATTCATTCGGATTGGATTGAACATTTATAAAAACTAACCAAGGGTCCTTGGAGACATGTATGAGTCAAACCCGCCTCAATCAGAGGCACGGTGTGGCTGGTACCACTCAAAGGGTCTCTATTTTGTTTAAAATGGACACAATTTTAAGTGAAAACAACAACTGACTTACAGAAATTCAACCAAACACATTTGTATTGTGTTGATACTTTAGGATAAATATCCAAGGGTTCTTTTTGAAATTTAATAGTCATCCTTTCCTCAATCCTAGGCATGTTGTGGCCGTTATAACTCAAAGGGTCTCTCTTTTGTTTAAAATGGACATAATTTTAATTGAAAACAACAACTGACCTATGAAAATCTGACCAAACGCATTAGGATTGTCTTGATATTTTATAAGAATGATCCATGGGTATTTTTGGATGTGTAAAATTCATCCCCGCCTCAATCAGAGGCACAGTGTGGCTGGTACCACTCAAAGGGTCTCTATTTTGTTTAAAATGGACAAAATTTTAAGTGAAAACAACAACTGACCTACGGAAATCTGACCAAACGCAATATTATTGTGTTTATATTTTAGGATAAATATCCATGGGTCCTTGGTGTTGTGAATGAGTCAACCCTACCACAATCCGTGGTAAGGTGTAGCCGGTACCACTCAAAGGGTCTCTCTTTTGTTTAAAATGGACACAATTTTAAGTGAAAACAACAACTGACCTACAGAAATCTGACCAAACCCATTCGGATTGTGTTGATCCTTTAGGATAATTATCCACGGGTCCTTTTTGATGTGTTTGAGTCATCCCCGCCTCAATCGGAGGTATGGTGTGGTCGGTAGCACTCAAAGGGTCTCTCTTTTGTTTAAAATGGACACAATTTTAATTGAAAACAACAACTAACCTATGAAAATCTAACCAAATGCATTCGTATTGTATTTATACTTTATTATAATGATCCACGGTTCCTTTGTGATGTGTATGAGTCATCCCCGCCTCAATCTGAGGCACGGTGTGGCCGGTAGCACTCAAAGGGTCTCTCTTTGGTTTAAAATGGACACAATTTTAAGGGAAAACAACAAATGACCTACGGATATCTGACCAAACATATTTAGATTGTCTTAATCTTTTATAATAATGATACATGGGTCCTTTTTGATGTGTATGAGTCAACCCTTCCTCAATATGAGGCACGTTGTGTCTGCTACCACTAAAAGGGTCTCTCTTTTGTTTAAAATGGACACAATTTTAAATGAAAACAACAATTGACCTATGGAAATCCGACCAAACACATTTAGATTGTGTTGATCCTTTACAAGAATGATCCATGGGTCCTTCATAATGTGTAAGATTCATCCCCGCCTCAATCTGAGGCACAGTGTGTCTGGTATCACTCAAAGGGTCTCTCTTTGGTTTAAAATGGACACAATTTTAAGTGAAAACAACAACTGACCTACAGAAATCCGACCATATGAATTCGGATTGTGTTGAACTTTTAAATAATGATACATGATTCCTTTGTGACGTGTATTAGTTAACCCCACCAACCCCCTAGACCGCCCCACCCCCTGGACACCAACCCACCCCCTAGACACCCCCACCCCTCTAGACACCTCCCCACCGCCTATAATGCCCCCTTGAGACACTAGACACTAGCCCACCCCCTCGAAAGCCTTCCCAGACACCCCCATCCCCCCATCCCACCAGACACCCCTACCCCCCCTTGGACAGCCACCACAAACCCTTGAACAGCCCCCAACCCCCTAAATTCTGAATTGAATTATTTATGTACTTAATTAACTTATGAATTATTTGTAAATGGTGTACGAGTATACTTGTTGTATGGGTATACTAGGCCTAATTAGCTTATGATTTATGTGTTAATTTTTTATGGGTATATTTTCTCTAATTATCTTATTGAGATGCTGAATTTTTTACAGTTGTTCGGGTGTGCTGGTGTAGATTTTTTTGTAGAAGCAGAAAGGGCATTTATCAGCACTTTTTTAGCGCTGATAAATGGAGATTTTATCATCTCTAAAGGAGCGCTGATAAATTCCACCTTTATCAGTGCTTTTTTAGAGATGATAAAGTACCATTTTATCATCTCTCAGTAAGCGATGATAAAGGGTACCCCTTTATGAGCAGCGAGCTTTATAGTACTTTTTTAGTGCTGATAATCCCTGTTTTGAGCGCTGATGAAGACATTTTTTATAGTAGTTCTTAGAAACAATATGGCATAAAAAAGAAACTAATTATAGCCATAATTTACACTTTCTAAACGTCCCCTATAATTTATTTCTTCTAAGAGTTATTAGAATAACCTGCATGTGATTCTCATGGTCTTTATAGATTTTTGAGTATAGGAGGATATCATCGATGAATACCACAAAAAAAATTTCAAGATATTCTTTGAAAACTCTATTCATTAAATCCATGAAAACAGAGGGTGAATTTTTCAGTCCAAAAGGCATCATTGTAAACTCATAATGCCCATACCTGGTCCAAAATTCTGTCTTAGGAATATCTTCCTTCCTCACACGTAACTGATGATATCCGGATCGAAGGTTAATCTTTCAAAAGTATTGAGCTCCATGAAGTTGATCAAATAAATCATCAATACGGGGCATATGATACTTATTCTTTATTATAATAGCATTTATTTCCCTTTAATCAATGCAAATCCTCATAGAGCCATCTTTCTTCTTGACATAGAGGACATGGGCTCCCCATATAGAAACAGTAGGTTGAATAAATCTTTTTTCACTCAAATCCTCTAGTTGTTTCCTTAGTTCCACTATTCCCACAGTAGCCATTCTATAGGGAGTATTTGATATTGGTCTTGCATCAGGAATTAAATCAATAGAGAACTGAACTTCCCACTCTGGAGGATGTCCAGGTAAATCTTATGGAAATACATCAATGTACTCTTTCACAATGTGCACATATTCTATTTGAAGATTTCATTCCAAGCCCATAGATATTTGTTTATCTTCCTCTCCTAGTACTGCATACTATAGAGCTATGGGGGGTGGTTCTAGATAAGAATCAGGTGGCGGAATTTCTACCCTAAAGACAAGGGATTCTACACTATTTTTAAAAATTGTAACTTCCTTATTCTTACAATAAATATTCACATCATAATTTGATAGCCAATCCATAACGAGAATTATATAAAATTCAGTCATTGGTATGATGACAAGGTTAGCAACTAAGGCACGTTTTGGTGTCTGGAGGGGGACTAGTCGACACGACTTTTTTGCAATGATACATCCCCTAGGAGTTTTGACTGACAACTCCTTTATTAAATCAAATTGTACATATATAATTTTATTGGAAAACTGAGAAGATATAAATTAATGTGATGATACATAATCAAATAAAGTGTTGGATATGTTTGAGGAAACAATTAAAGTACCTTCCACCACGTCATTAGGAATTTCAACCTCTGTAGTTGTAATCACATAGGCTCTCCCTTGTTCTCTTAAATTTTTCTGAGGCATATTTCCTTGGCGCTTAGGATACTCATTTTCACAGTGTCTCATCTCTCTGCAATTGTAGTATTGAACATCTTTGAATTATTTCTTCCCCTTGCATTCATCAGATCGATGACCATTTTATCTACAGTTATAGAAGACTCCCATGCCATTCAAGCATTTCCCGAGATGATTCTTTCCAAAGTTCTCACATAATGGGAATATCTTTGTTCCCTTTCTCTTATTTGGTGCTTCTCCTTTTCCATTGTTATTAGAGCACCACTTCTTATCTTGGTTTCATTTGAAATGATTTGATCTAGAAAATTCCCTCTCTATTTGGATGGCACTTGATAAAATTTCATCATATGATTTGAATGATTAAGAATCCAGTTCGCTTCAAAGACTTGGCTTAAAAACATCAAAGAAATGATGAATCTTATTTGTCGAGTCACGTACGTAATCTATGGCATACCTGACCAGCCTTGTGAAAGTAGCCTCATACTCTGCAACATTGTCTTCTTCCCTTTGTTTTAAGCTAAGTAATTTCCTCTTCATTTCAGTTTTTTGCTCATGAGGGAAATATTTTTCGAAGAACATTTCCTTAAAAGTCCTCTATTAGATATATTTTTTTTCTTCTTCCTCCATGGTGTTCTGAATCAAGGACCACCATTGATCAGCATCACCCTTGAGAAAATATATTACCAGTACTAACTTTTCATTTTCATTGCATCTTAATGCCACAGATATCTTTTCAAGGGACTTGATCCATTGCTCAGTAACCACTGGGATAGTAGTCCCACTGAAAAATGGGGGCTTCTTCCGCATGAAACGATCCAACACAGGTGTGGAATGGTTATTCATTACAACCTGTGTAAGTTATCCCAATATGGTCATGATCTGATCTGTTCCAACATTGACTGTGTTGACTTTCTCAGTAGGGAGATCCCTACCTTTTCCACGAGTATTGATTCCCCTTCTGCCATTAAACACCATTTCTAAATAATGGGATACACTATATTAGTTTATGATTTTCAAATAGAAAATCACTCAACATAGATTGAAATTATATGAATAGATAATCTTATAAACATGGTTTCTCAGAGGAAAAATTTACATTAAACTCCTTCATAATGTCTTGTAATGAAAATGTGAATTATCCTAAGCATATTCCCTGGGAGTGTCATATCCAAGAGTGTAGCAAGGCTTGTTGTCATGCACCAGTTCCCATTCGAGTCTAGTTCAAAGTGGTGTTTTCGGGTTTTACCCCTAGATAAATCTGTACTAGAGCCACCTCTACCTGCTTGAATCCAGATAGGGACGTATTGTGTAAAAGATCCACACAATATATTCCTCAACAAAATACTAGGACATTCTTATACATTTATCCTCATATACTACCTTAGGTATTTGTTACCTACTATACATTTCCTGCTATAGTTTCCAAGTTTTCTACCAAACTTCCTCTAATACCAACTGCAAGACCCCGACCCCTCTAGACTAGAGCCGGTGCATTACTTGTGATATTGGAATGGTTATAAGGAATGAAAAATATTGAAGGAACTATCAGTTTAATAGTCTTGAAGAAACTAGATACATAGATGTAACACAAATTACATTGAAAAAGGTTACAAGATATAATACATAACAGAAACATAAAACTGCATCCACAAGAACTCAATAAATAATCTCCTCTTTGTCACATGTTGAAAGTAAACAATAAAAGGGGTGAGCTCAAATGCTCATTAAGGGTTGAAAATAGAGGAAGAATGAATTCAATAATAATTTAATCATAATCAAGCTGATATAATCAATATGGAATGCTGAATAAATGAAAAACTCACGCCATAAATAAACTGAGAATGAAACTATATCCATAGATTTTGTCATAGTGAAAACCTCATAGATAGTAAAAATGGTAATGAATAAATAGAAAGATTATTAATTAGATTTCATGTATATGGCACATGAAACCATAATACTGTTAAAATGGTTTAGTTCTATGTGTAGAAACATGTCTGGTTTTTTGGAAACAAACTCGATGGATTTGTCGCCAACTGATTTGTCTCATGAGACCTAATGATGTATCGAGGGGCTATAGAGGGCCCCACCCGCCACTACATTTAAAAAGAATTATTTATAAATTTATTCAATACAAGAGGAATATTCCTCTTTAATATCCATATAATGTAGAGTATACACATTCATCAATATTTCCCTAATTTAAAAATCTTTCCAAATAATCATCGTTTATAAAATGGTATACATATTACACAACAGACATATCCATGACATGAGATTATGGATATTTAATATAAATATAATTTCAAATAAAAATTTATCTCAAATGGTCAGTGGTTACACCACAGAAGTATTATTATGGGCACAATACAAAGTTAGTCAAAAGAAAATAGTAGTTGAGACAAAGTCTCTTACCACAATGTAATCGGTCGAATCATATGACCAGAACTTAATAACCCTCAAATGAATCATTTAATAGAATGAATATAAAGAGAATAATGTTATTATATATCAAATGGTATTATTCATATAACACATACAAGAAATAACTGGTGAACAATGAAAATCCCACAGAAAAGAAAGTGAGATGAGAAACCCCTTACAAACATTTCAACATGGTAACGAGTGTTACTGTGAGGGCTTAATGAGAGGTAAAGAGGTATTAAATTATTTATATGTAACAAGGGAAGTATGGGTAAGGTGAAAAAACATACCCCATCATTAGGAATTTAAAATAAAAGGGCACAACATAGGATAGATTCTTCAACAAAAGTGAGAGAGAGGATCCCTTACCTTACACTCGAAGGTGTTCTTGTTTGTTCTTAACAACCTGAATAATCAAATTTAGCTTCATTAATTAATAATTAAAGAACCTCATAAACATTTAATTGATATATTATAATCTTATTAAGTTAATTAATGGCATTTTTTATGGGTTTAAGAGATTCAATTTTATTGTTTTAGAAGCATTTTATTACATGGTTTCATGATTTGTTTACTTATATTCATTAATGGAAGTTCATTTGAAATGTGGTTAAACATACAGAATTGTTAATATAAATTATTAGTGACATTAAAGAGATATAAATTTTCCTATAATTATTCTGGTTATATACCATGAGTATGACTCATTTGATGAGTTAAAATAAATGGTTGGATTTGGCTAGGCGGTTTTGTGCACAATAAACTTCTTTTGTATTATTATTCCATATTATGAGCGTGTAAAGATTACGGAACATTAATCAAGATAAAATACATATATTATGACCTGGTTCAACCGTTTAAAAGGTTTCATGACCAGTATTGAAGATATTAATGCAAATTGAAAACCCATCTTCCTTGAGTGCGATAAATTTACACATCTCGAACGATGTTTTCGTTTATTGTATAAAAGGAGGGGAAAAAGAGAGATTATGATGAAATATTACATTATATCAATGAAAATACAGTAAATGTAAGGTAATGGAATTATCATGGAATTTGGATGAGGGGAGGTGAAAATATAGAACAAAATAATGGAACTTTTTAAAAGAAATTGTGAGAAAAAGGATGAAAGGTTCACCTCTTGAGTACACCTCCTTGAGAATCTCTTTAAGGCCTTTGTTTTTGGACTTTTAGTGATACCATCAGGTCTTGGACGTGGGGAGAGAGCTTGGGAAGATTATTTGGCATAATTTAGGTAAGTCTTGATGCTTGAGTGGTGTGGGAGGAAGAGGGGTGAGGGGTGGTTTATATAGTGGAGGGGAGATGAGTTTTCTTAATATTATAATCATTAATTTATTATTTCCTCTCAAGACAACCAATAGTGAGTATTCAATGTCCAAGAACAGTAATATATGCATGTGACTTCGAACCAATTGGGATTACATCAAAATATCATCATCAATGACTCAATTAATCCATTATTTAGCATTTATTGTGAATTATCAGATTTTACTATACATCAAAAAATCAAGTATTTCAAAAAATTCACAAAAATTAACACTAACCATTTTTTGATATGTAGAATCCAAAAATGATGTCCATTTTTCCAAAATAATATTCTAAATATGATTAATTAAATATTTAATTAAAATCATTATTTAATCGAAAAATATACACCTAAAATTTTCATCTTCATTTTTAGGTGCCTACATTCATTTACACACTCAATGGTATAGATACCATTCATAAGAGTCATATTACTATTCACAAGGGTAAGTTAATATTCATAAGGTATGTTACTATTCATAAGGGTAGGTTACTATTCACCAAAAATTCATTTTTTCTTATTGGACTCCAAATAAATTACTGATCGCTACCATGTATGACAAATTTTTGAAATTCACATCATAGAAGTGACAAATTTAGTTTTAGTTGGTTAGGTTATGGATATCTCCTATAAGTAACCATGTTTTTCTCTATATAGGCTTAGTGATTCATGAAATATAAGATATAACAACAATGTATTTAAACATACCATGAAGTGTTTGGGGTGCTACAAATTTCAGTATTCAGGTCATTAATATCAAGTGGATAACAACATTGGACTTAAGGTAAGGGATTCAACCCAAACAACCTTTATTCCTTCGTGTTGCTCTATATTTATTTTTACCCAAATGAAGTTGTACATCCTTTTTATTTAAATATTATAAATAGTGTGAATATTCTCCATACTCAAGTTCCATGATCCATACCTCATTCACTTTTAGGGATATACATGCGTTAATGTGATTCCCTCCTCGATACTTCCCAATAAAAAAACTCATTTTGAGGGAACTTCCCGAATTTTTACCCAAATTCAAGTGAACTCTACCATTTTTTTTAAGACACCATTGTTTTTTTTCAAATAAGTATTTTTATTATTAAAACATTACTGTTTTACTTCTGGTTTTATATAAAATATTATTCCTTTTTTGGTTTTAAATTCTCTTTAGTATTTTCTTTAAAACTACACTAAAATGTATTAATGCTATGAATTTCCTAAATACGCTTCTTACATGTTTTAACTTCTATTTGACATAACTCACCATGATATATGCTTATTTTACCATATTTATTTCCATATATGTTTTAATTCATTTCTCCCATGGACACTTTTATGATACACCCATTCATTATGCTTTATGTTATGAATGTGATACACGTTTCTCTATATGGGTTCCCTTTTGTTTATGTATGATTGATTGTGTATGATTATTTATGTGGAAAGAATATTTATGAATGTGTTATGATGGGTTCAATGGGATAGCGCTCCAATTAATTGGGTAAATTTTAGCCTCTTGAGATGTTATGTGCAATGGTCATGGTGGTTAACGTTTACTCGAGCTACCATGTGCAACTGTCTTAGTGGATAACCTTGATTTTTTCTCCTCTATATGCAATGAGCCTTGACTTGTGCCAAATTTAAAATTAATGTTGCTTCCACATTACTATGAATTCATGTTTATATGATCACATGTTTATATATTATGATTTTATATAACATTTTATATCATTATGTCATGTTCTCTATCCCTTGTGCTAAAAAATTATTCTTATATTTATTTATTTACTGAGCTTTTAGCTTATCCCTTCATTCATGTGATCCCAAGGGTACCCTATGAAGATGTAAGGGCTAAAATGTAGTTAGGATCTATTTATGAAGATTAAATAAAGATGTTTTATTGTCCCTTGTTTTTTGTTTTATGTACCAAATCTTCAAAGACACTATAATTCATGATCCTTGGATTGTACCGTGATGTTTAATTATGCTTAAAACCATGTTATGTTGTGAGTAAAAGGCTCGGGCTGTTGTAGTTGGTATCATAGGGTGGTCTAGTTATTTTCAGAGATTATGAATAGAGATCTTTAGTAAGAACCTTAAGAATGATACTAAGTATAATAAAACACCCCTCAATTTTGGTAAGTATAGAGTAAGTGGTTTTTCAAGAAAATTAACCCCTTTATGGATACAAATAGGCAGAGGTGGATCTGGAATAGATGTATCTAGGTGTAAAACCCAAAACACCACTTTGAGCTAGAATCGAACGAGAAATGGTGCAGGACAACAGGCCTTGCTGCACTCTTGGTTTGACACTCCCAAGGGATATTCCTTAGTAAATTCATGATCTTGGTACAAATATTTACTAAGGGAATGAAAAAACCCCATATGAATATATGTTAAAAATAGACCAAGGATAACCTAGATTTAAAGCTACAAAATCATATGTTATGATATACTTATCCTTTACAAGTTTAGCTTTTTATGATCCAAGTTTTATTTTTATGCTCAATAACTATGTATTCAAGGCCTCTAATTGTACGTTCTATTTCTTATATAATGGTGGAAATTATAAGAACACATGGAAAAAATCAATGTGATAAGGAATGTGAAGATTTCACAAATGATATTCTTAATATGATGGGAACAAGTGATCAAAACTTCATGATAGCCCTTGCTTAGCTGGATCAAGTTATGAATAATAACTTGAATCCTGTGGAACACCCTCCTCCTATAAAGAAAGATAAAGTTTATGTTGAATAATTAATGGGGAATGTGCTCCCAATGTTTAGTGGATATTCTAATCTCATCCCCCCAGAACAGTGGATTAACTAATTTCAAAAAATATTCTCTATCCTCCAGTGCTTAGAGGAAGAGAAATTCATACTGAAAATTTATCATTTTAATGGGGAAGCTGATCTGTTGTGGATATTGATCAATAATACGAAGCCCTCAGATGAAATTTATTCAATGGATTGGTAGTAATTCAAGATAATGTTTTTCAATAAAAAAAATTCCCGAACGATCCATCTCAAGATGGAAAAAGAGTTCCTCACACTCAAGCCAAAGTAAGATGGGTCCATTGGGGTGTATGAATAAAAAATTACAAATAATTCAAGGCATGCCTCTAGCTTTTTCATGAACACTAAAATCAAGGTGCATCACTTCTTTAGAAGACTAAATCCAAGTCTACGAAAAGCTTTTCAATTTGAGACTTTGACAGCTATGATGAGATTTTTAGTTGTACCCTTAAGGATGAAATAGAGATTAGAGACTCCCATAGGTATCATGGTTATAGCGATAAAAAGAGGAAAATTGAATCTAATGTGGGTGGTTTCATAAATAGGTTCCTTTATGGGAAGAATCATGATCATCCCACGTGTAATTTTATTTGCAAGAATCATCCTAGGAACTATATATGGGGAACGAGGAATTTCTTCAAATGTAGAAATTTGGGGCATCTTTCTAAAAAATGAAAAGGGGATATGAAAAATCCCCCTAATGTAGATGAAAAAAGGAAGGTTTAGATCAAAAATATGCCTATAGTGAATTGCTACAATTTCAAGGAGTATGGGCATTATGTGAAGAATTACAATAGGATGAGGGTTATCAGAGGAAATCAACAAAAAACTCCAAGGCAACAAGGAAGGGCTTATGAAAACACTAATGATGAGGTGGAGCTAGACAATTATGTGGTGATAGGTATGCTGGTTATTCATTCAAGAATAGAGAATGTACTATTTGATTCAGGTTTTACTCATTTTTTTTATCTTGAAATTTTAGTAGAACTATTCAAACACCACCTCAAAACATGGAGGATAAGTTATCTATGAGAACATAGAATGGGGAAATTGTAGTTGGGGTTTGGCTTATTGGTAAGCACCCCGTAATCCTACATGAAAAATGGGGGTTCAAAACCCATGGGGTGCAGGTACTATAGCAGTACTGTAGCGGCAACGGGTACTGTAGCAGCCGGGTTACTATTCACAGAATGGGTCTTAGGCCAAATATTTGGGCCTACGGGCTATGTAATGGGATACATTCCCACCAGGCCTTCGATCTATGTAATGGGTCTCCCTCAACCTAGTTAAAAGAGGTCTTTGCTTTGCTTTAATAATAAAATGAGGCTTCGGCCCCAACTTTTTAAAAAAAACATCGAATGGGGAAATTATTGGGTCCATGGTTTATAACTCCTCCCCAGTTAATATTTGTGGACTGAACCTCCTGATAAATCTTCTCAAACTTTCTTTAATGGATTTTGATGTTTTCTTGGGAATTTATTGGATATATATATTTAAAGATAACAACTATTATCGGGAATGGGAGATCACTCTTCACATCCCGAAGCATCCTCTAATTATATACAATTGTAAAGAGGTAGATCAATATACTTTATAATAATTTTCTCAGGTGTGGATATAATTCTTTATGAGAAAGAATGTTTTTCTCAAATGATTGATACAAATGAGAGAATCTTGCTTGAAGACATGCCCATCATGGGGGATTACAGTGATATATTCCCGAAATATTTTATTTGTCTTCCTCTTAATCAAGTGGTTGATTTATAAGTTGAAATTATTCTTGGATATTTTCCTTTATCAAAGACACATTATAGAATTTACACTTTTGATCTAGAAGTGGTGAAGAAGTAGTTACATGAGAATCTAGAGAAGATTTTTATATGCCCAAGTTCTTCAACTTGGGGTGTGCCAATCCTCTTCACCAAGACAAAGGATGGTTCATTGTGACTCTGTAATGATTATCATGAGCTCAATAAAATCATGATAAAGATCATGTATCCTTTACCATGAATAGATAACTTGTTCAATCAACTTCGTGGGGCCAGTTATTTCTCTAAGGTGGAACTTCTGTCCGGATATCACCAATTAAATATGAGGATCAAAGATATTCCAAACCATTCAAATGAGGTATGAAAACTATGAGTTAACTGTGATGCCCTTCGGACTCACTAATGCTCCAGATATATTCATGGATTTAATGAATATAGTCTTTATAGATTACCTTGACAAATTTCTGTTAGTTTTTATTGACGATATTCTGATATAATCCAAGAGTAAGGAAGAACATGAGGAGCATTTGAATACTATGTTAAAGACTTTGATAAGGGAGAAGTTGTATTCCAAGTATAATGTGAGTTATGGATGGAGGAAGTATCATTCTTGAGGCATGTTACCACCAGCAAAGGGATATTTATAGACCCTTACAAGACCAAGGCAATTGAAGAGTGGCCCAAGACAATATTTGTAACTGAGATATATAGATTTCCTAGTCTAGCTGGTTATTATTTATGATTTGTGAAAAACTTTTCATGATTTTCAAACCCAATTACAAAGATGACACAGAAGGGAGTAAAGTTTTTCTGGACTCAAGAATGTGAATACTGTTTTAAGGAGTTGAAAAACAGGCTCATCATAGTGCCAGTACTCACACTCCCAATAAGTGGAGAAATCTTTGTGCTATATAGTGATGCTTCAAAGAAGGTATTAGGATGTGTGCTAATTAAAATTGATAAAGAGATATCCTACACCTCAAGGTAGCTGAAAATCCATGAGCAATACTATCCAATGCATGATCTAGAGTTGGCAGTCGTGATCTTTTCATTCAAAACATAGTGGAATTATCTCTATGGGGAGAAGTGTGAGATATATACTGATCAAAATAGTCTCAATTATATATTCACACAAAAAGATATTAATATGCACCAATGAATATGGATAGAGCTCATAAAGGATTGTACATGTTCAAATCACTACCATCCTGGTAAGGCAAACAAGGTGGTAGATGCACTATATGTAGAAAGCATCATGCATCTCTATCGATGATGATAATTGTAAAGGGTCCAATCTTCTTAGATTTGTATAGGATGGGAATAGGAATCATTAAGGTAAGAAAATCATCAATCATTTCTCAAATGGTTTCTCATCCACCCCTCATGGGGAAAGTAAAGGATCCTCAAAGAAAATATGTGGAAATTTAGAAAAGGGTGGAAGACATTGGAAATTGGAAATCCTATGAGTTCATGATTGATGAAGAAGGAGTTGTAATATTTGGGTCATGATTACGTGTACCATACAATCCATAGGTAAAGAAGGATCTTTTTAATGACATACATAGCTCAACCTTCTCTATCCTCCGAAGGAGCACAAAGATGTATCGAGATCTCTGAGAGAACTTTTTGTTGGAAAATGTAAAGAAGGATATTTCTAAGTATACATCAACATTCCTCGTATGTCAAAAAGTGAAGGATGAAACACAAAAATATAAGGGGATGATGCAACTGCTACCCATAATAACATGGAAGTGGGAGAACATCACCATTGACTTTTTCACTCTACATCCAAGGACATCTAGAGATAATAATGCTCTATGGGTCATTGTAGATCATATTAAAAATACATATCAATTTATTGTGATTCGAGAGTACTTATCATTAGATAAACTTGCACAAATATATATCAAAGAGGTAGTAAAGCTACATGGATACCACTATCTATTGTATTTGATTGAGATTTGAGATTCACCTTGATGTTCTGGAAGTGTCTCCAACATGTTCTAAGCACTAAACTAAACATCAGTATGGCCTATCATCCTCAAAATGATGGCCAATCTGAGAGAACTATTCAGACGTTGGAAGATATATTGAGATCATATTCCATGGACATAAAAGGATAATGGGACCAACATCTTCCATTGGTTGAAATTCTCCTACAACAATAGTTTCCACTCGAGAATCTGAATGACACCACATGATGAACTTTATGGTAAAAGGTGCAGAATACTGGTGTTTTGGGATAAGGTCAGTGAGCATAAGCTGCTAGGACATAAAATGGTCAAAGAAATGGGTCAGAAGGTTAAAACCATTTAGCAGCATGTCACGATAGCCCAAAGTCAACAAAAGAGTTATGCAGACAATCGTCGATGAGACTTTGAGTTCAAAGTTGGGGACATGGTATTTCTTTACATACCTCTATGGAAGAAATTCCTTAGATTTGGGGAAAAGGAAAGCTAATTCCCAAGTACATAAGCCCCTTCAAGATTCTTGATCATGCCGGGGATTTGTCTTATCAACCAATACTTCCACCTACCATGTCTGAAGCACACGATTTCTTTTATATATCCCTCTTATGTAAGTACATACCAGACCCTTCACATTTACTCTCTTAAAAGTGTGTACAGTTGAAGAATGACCTTTCTTATGAGGAGCAGCCAATGGAGATATTAGATCATATAGATAATGTTCTACGTAACCAGACTACTCACCTGGTCAAAGTACTATGGCAGAACCATTAGAATGAAGAGGTAACATGGGAACTCGAGGATGCAATAAAGAATAAGTACCCACACCTATTTATTGCTTATAATGTAAAACAAATTATTAAGGGTGAAATTTTATAAGGGGGGAATAATGTAACAAACCGATTTTTTATCAAAGGAAAATCCCTTCATATAATTATGTCATATAATCACATGAAATTACAACACAATGAACTACTAAGTATTATGTGACATTTAAAAATAATGTTGTCACTTATGTGTTATGAATTTCGAAAAATAGTCATCTACAATTATGATAAATACGTTATTTGGAGTCTAATAAGACAAACATAATTTTTTGATGAATAGTAACCTACCCTTATGAATAGTAACATACCTTTATGAATAGTAATGAATATAAAATTGACCAAAAAAATAGAAGTATCACCCATGAATGTATAAATACTATTTAGACATCTTAAAAGTGAAAAAATGATCATAGTATATGTATTGGGTTTTTATGTTAAAAATATATTATTTAAAATTTTATGATTAATTTAATAATGTAAAATGAAAATGTATTTTTGTAAAATGTAATCATAAATTGTTGCTTTATTTTCTTATGGTTATAAGATAATTTTATGGTACCTTGATTAATTTTTCAAGGTGTTATAAAATGAGGTATAGTTTTAATGTTCTTTTTTTTGAATAAATTATTATTTTATCTAAAAATTAAAATTAAAATATTTAAAATTTTATTTTCAAAAAATGGATTTCATTTTTTAATTCTACACATCAAAAAATTGTTAGGGTGAATTATTTGGGATTTTTCTAAATTACTTGAATTTTTTTGAATAGTAAAAATATAATTTGGAGATTTCAGTAGGTTTAATGACATCATAATGATGTAATAATTAATAAAAAATTCATCTAGACTTGTGTAAAGTAAAATATGAAATGAGGTGTCCCAATTGGATAATACCATGAGAAAATACAATGGGAAAGCCCATGGTTTTTCAAAAAATACTACTGAGGTGTCCTTTGAAATTAATAAAAAACTCTCTATCTTTTACTATGAATTCCCACTCATTCCTTCGTTTTCATTCATTCCAATTACATAATACTCCAAGATCTAGAAGTTTTACCTCACTATGAGTCTAATATCCCCCATGGTCCCAAACCTTCATGTTTTAGGAGTTATTCTACAATATATGGGAATCTACCTCCCTTCTCGTTTTCAAGCTTTTATTTTATGTTATTCATTTTAATTTCTTTTGGATTATGTTGGGATACATAATTTCATATAACCCTTGTTTTCAATATTATTTAACAAGTATGAGATACCCTTATTATCTCCCAAAAAAATATTGTATGATATTTTAAGCGACGCTGTTAGGCTGTCGAATATTCATAAGGGATCTCTCAACTTTTCTTTTATTTTCAAGTTCATCTCTTTTATTTTTATTTCCTCACCTCATTTAATCCAAATGTTGTGATGACTCTAATACCTTAAATATACAGTAATTTTCTCATTATAAAGGAATAGTTTTTCATCATCTATCCTTTCTCATTCTTTTATACTAAAAACGAAATCACCATTCGATATGTGCTAATTTACAACATTCAAGGATGATGGGTTTTCAATTTATGTTTCCATCTTCAATTCTGGGTGTGAAACAATTTTCATGGTTGAACCAGACCTTAATAAATGTATTATGTCTCATATATGGTTCTGGAATCATTTTTTACACATGGTTTTGATTTATAAAATAAAACATGTTCCCTGTGGCCAAAAACTGCCAATTAACCCAAAAGGTTATCACTAAAGTTTTACATAATGATTAATCTTCACTCCAAGTAACCAAATGAAATTTTCAACCATGTAAAATTCTCGATATTAAATAATAGAACATAACTCCAATTCTAGAAAGCCATTCCCATTTTATAATATTCTCCGAACATGAATATAAGTGTACCAATCATTAAAACCAAGGAAGCAAACAGACTCAAACATTGAAATTGAACCTCATAACCAATCAAAATGGTTATGTTTGAACTAAAAAATGTTGTACTTAATCATTTAAATATATAATACGCTTTTTATTTATTAATTAATGAACCTAATTTAATTATTCAATTCATTAATATCAATTGGATAACACCATCAGACTTAATGTAAGGGATTCTACCCGAACCACCATTATTCCTTCGGGTTGTTATATCTATCTTTTTACCAATATGAAGTTTTCCTTTCGTTTTATGTAAAAATTATAAATACTGATAATATTCTCCAAACTCATGTTTCAAGATCCATACCTCTTTCACTTCCGAGGATATACATTCTTTTATGTGATTCCCTCCTCGATACTTCCCAATAAGAAAACTTGTTTTAAGGGAACTTCCAAACTTTTTACCCAAAGTCAAGTGCACTCTACCATTTGTTTTAAGCCACAATTTTTTTTACAAAATAATACTTTTTATTATGAAAACCTCCCTGTTTCCCTTATAGTTTTATATAAAATATTATTACCTTTTCCGTTTTAAATGTTATTTAGTATTTTTCTTAAAACTGCACAAAAATATTTTAATGCTAAGAATTTCATAAATACTCTTCTTACATGTTGTCACTTCTATTTTAAATCACTCACCATTATATATTCCTGTTTTACCTTATTTATTTCCATGTATGTTTTAATTACATTCTCTCATGGAAACTTTTTTGATATGCCTATTCATTAAACTTTATGTCATGCATGTGCAACCCATTTCTCTCTATGGGTTCCCTTATGTTTATGTATGATTGATTATGTTCGATTATTTATATGGAAATAATATTCATGAATGTGTTGACATGGGTGCACTTAGATTGCACTCCAATGGATTGGGTAAATTTTAGCCATATGAGATGTTAAGTGCAACGGTCTTGGTTATTAAATTTTACTCGTGTTACCATGTGCAACAGTCTTGGTGGTTAGCCTTGATTTGTCCTCCAATATGTGCAACGAGCCTTGAATCATGCTAAAGTCATGATTTATGTTTATGCCTAATTACAATGAATTCATGTTTATATAATCCCGTGTTTATATGTTATGATTATATATTCCATTTTATATCATTATTTCATGTTCTCTAAACCTTTTTCTAAATCCTTTTTCTTATGTTTGTTTTCTTACTGGAATTTTATCTCATCCCTTCATTTATGTGATCATTAGGGTACCCTATGAATATATAAGGGCTCAATGTTAGGTTCTATTTATGAAGATTAAATAAAGAAGTGGTTTTTTGTCCAATGTTTTATGTTTTATGTACCAAGTCTTGAAAGACAGTAGAATTCAAGATCCTTTTCTTGCACTCTAATGTTTGATTATTCTTAAAATCATGCAATGTTATGTGTAAAAGGATAGGGTCGCTATAGTTTCACTTTAGGTAATATTCACTTTATTCTTCATATGTGTCTCAATTTGTTATATCATTGGTCGTTATACCTATATCATGATACAAAAATTTATACCATGATTTAAATATAATTTATATCCAGTATATGTAAATTATAATTATATATAGAAAATGGAAGTACAAAATACAATACACCATTCCTGGATACGGTAAACCTTACGTACACATGAACATTGTTTCTGTTTTTATTGTCATATTTAAAGAATATAAAGTAATATATATATATATATATCATTAGTAATGTAGATTTATGATATATTATATATAATATATATTCATTAAAACCATCCTTAATGAAATCCATGTAGTGTATAAATGAATCATATCACTTTTAGGTGGCGGTAGTTCACACTTCCTCAAACGAAATTATCATATTAACACAAAATGGAAATCATAAATCTATTTTATAAATAAAAATTGAAAAATCATAAATACATTATAAATATAACTTATATCATATATAAACATATTTTTCATCATAATGGCCATCATGATAGGTGTTAATGGAAAAATAGAAAATCATCATTTCATGAGGAAACAATTCACCATACACAGATTCAATATGTTCTTTACCTATTGGATGAAGGTTTGTGTAACTCAAGGTCAAAACATTTACATAAAAAAATACTAGTATATTGAGAATATTTTTTTTATATTCATATAATAAATAGAGTTGGATTGTGTGGAGAAGGAAAATAAAAGAAAGGACATGATAGAAGATGTCACTTCTAAATCTGGTAACTCATTTTGGTTTCTTGAAAATGGCTTCCTTGGATTTCCTTATGACCAAGGGAAGGATTTTAGGAGTAAGGGAGGATTTGTGGGACATGTATTGGGTATTTCTTGGCCGAAATTAATATTTTTGATATGTGTGAAGAAGTGGGAGAGGTGTTGGCCTTTTATATTGAAGGAAAATGACTCACTTGGAATTTTTGAAAAAAAGGTTGGTGTACACATGTTCTTACCTAAAAACCCATACCAAAAACAAATAAATAAATAAGGGAACGTTTATCGTCTAAATATGTCCTTACAATGGTTTTGGACACATTTCTTGGTAATTTGGTCTCATAAAAGATTAAGGTTAAGTTCTTAATTATGCTTAATATGACATTAAATTTTTTTTAATCTAATTTAATATTAATAATTCTTTAAATGAAAAGGAAGTTTTTATCTAAAATAGAGTATATTTCACTATTCATCCAAAAAATTTTGTTTCTCAAAAAAATTACTTAAATTCACCCTAATCTAATTTATAAACTATAAATTAAAAAATTGGGTCTATTTTATAAAATCAAATTTATTTATTCTTCTAAATTTAATTTTATTATTAAAAGCGGTTCATTTGGGAAAAAGATATTTTTAAACAAAAAAGGACATTACCAAAAAATCATATCTTTCATTACTAATATGTTTTATCTTTATAAAATAATTATAAATAATTTTTCAAAATTAGTTTTTTCTATTAATATTACTATTTTTAATTAATTGGTTATGATTATATCATTTAAAAATTTTAACAATGAAAATATGTTTCTTAGAAACATCTGTATTGCCTTTAACGTACATCAAGTCGGTGTTGCATGTAGTGCATGCCAAGTTGGTATTGTGTGTAGCACAAGCCAAGTTAGTATTGTGTGTAGCACAAGCCAATTTGATACCATATGAAAATAATTCTTGACTTGGGGTTTTAATATATATATATAGAGGGGGAGAGAGAGAACTATTTCTGTTGTCATGTGAAATGAAAAATATCAAAACGATAAATTAATTTGAAAATAATAATTCACAAAATATAAGGTTTTACAATTACTCACTATTATATCCATATTTTATTCTTATTCAATCAATGATCTTAAACCATTTCAATAACCTTATTTTCAAAATCAGCATGTACCATATGGTAGATAGTACATTCATCTTCCATGAGCACCAATCATTACATATCAAAAATATTTAAAATAAAGGCCTACTTCTTTAAATTTTAATATTACAAAATACCAAGCATAATCATAATATGTTTCTTGATTATCTATTTAGAACTTATGAAAATAACTTCTCCAATATATCCAATATCACACATCACATATTATTATCATAATAACTCCATGATTCTCCTCATTTCAATGAGATATTTAATATTTGGGATTAATATCTGACCCAACACATATTGAAAACATCACTAATTAAAAAAAATATTTACTTATTTGAAGAAAATAAAATCAAAACAATCCATTTTTCTCTAAAAAATCCTACATTATATGTGTTTTCAATTACCTAAAATACATTAAACAAATCACTTTCAATATATTTTTAACTATTCTAATATTTTTTATTAACAATAAATTCAAAAGATCACGAGTAAAAGGAAATTCATACTCTACTAAGGCTTAAATCATTCATGAAAGTCCATATTCCCCCCTTAAATTATTACATATAACCCATGATAAAGTTGTGGAATCAATGTTACATAATCAATTAGAAAAAAACTAATTTACTATAATTCATTATGATTTGGATTATTGTAGAAAACAATAGTGGCACATCTAGATACCAAATTTATATATGAACATTTCAAAATGTGATATCAAATATTATTTCTATTTACAATGGATTTTAATACTAATTTTATATACCATAAAATTATTAAATTTAGACAAATTAACAAACACATCAAATACATTCAAGAAGAAACAAGATTCTTCTACTTAAATGTTAATTTCCTTATCATGTATCCTAATAAAATCTCCCCATTAACAATGAAATTTTATTTTATCAAAATAAATATGGGAAAGTGTGATAATCATACATCAATATTAGATTATTCAAAAAAAATATAGATTCAATATAAATAATAATATTCTAGTATCCACTCAACATAACTCCCCCATGTAACAAGATATATTAAACTTCATCATGGTTAGTCTTCTTTAAAATTAACTCCATGCATATTTTCATAATCTAAGATAAAGTGTTTTAAGAAGGCATCATGATACCTATTAATGAAATCCATGATGAATATATCATCAATCATTAGAATCATCATATAATTCTTGATGTTATCTACCTATATATATCACTATTAATTCCCCAAAAATAAAAATGAAACATATAGAAACAAGAATAAATTGCTTTCTATAAATCTACTTAGTGAGAGAAATAGAGATAATATTTTATTCTTGATTGAAAAACAATTTTATTTGAAGTTAAAACTTTACAAAAACTCTTTATACTTTTTCCTCCTTTGATTTTCTAGACATGAACCTATATTTTCAAAATATTACCTTTTTTACATTCAACTTTATTCTTATTTTAAAATAGATTTTTTTCATTAAAAACCAATGCATAGTCATTGTTTTTTTCCTCCCCCATAGATTCAATTTTTAACTATGTTCAAAAAATATTAATTATTTCTTGAGTAAAATTCATTTATTTATTATATCTTTCACATGACTTATCAACAATATCTCAGGTCACCTTTCTTTATGAACTTTTGTAATTATTCTTAATGGATTTCTTCTACTAAACAAATATTTCTTTCTTTCTTGGATAGATTATCTTACTTATTCAATATTTATTTCTTGAAATTTTATTTTTATATACTATTTTCAATGACCATTGCTTGGTAATTTTTTCCAAAATAAAAGTGTTTCTCCATGGGTTTATCATACTTATCCAAATTTTTATTGGATGTCCTTTGTTTAAATTTATTTAATTTATATTTGACTAAGGACATATCAACTTTAAATTTTAATTGATTTATTCTTATATTATGTGGTATTATTTCTCAAAAATACATAATATTTATTCTTTTACAAATTGAACAAAAAATAATCATCATTTTTTATAAAATTTAGCATAAATTTTCATGACTTTAAATTCTACTCTTGAGATACATATTCTACTTCTCCTTTGTATTTTAATTATATTAGAATGAATTAACCTTATTTTAGATCTATTACCCCTTAAAAAAGGACTTGTTTTCTTTAAATCAATGACATACTATACCTATAATAAACTGACTTGTGTCATAAAATTTCACAACACCAACAATAGTTGATAATCCTTGTCCCTTTTTCCTTTAATTTCAATATGCCCAGCCTTGAAATATTACTATTTCTGAGATGAACAACCATTATTTTGAGCATCATTTGGGAAGAATTAATTATCATATACTATTAAAACTAACCATGATGTTTTAAAGAAATTATTTGAATATTTTTTAAATATATTTTCATATATTTTGGGTTATTACCCATCCTATTCATGTAGACATAGTAGTGAAAGTAGATTTTTCTTGAAAAGGGTTACCTATTTCCTCAAGGATTTAGTATATAAACCATTATATGATTTCAATACGTTAATATAATTAATATGAATAATTTTTTAATGATTATTCTTTCCATAAGATTGTGTGGAACCAATTATTCTCTTAGCTTGATGTAAAGATTCATCATGGGTAACTTCTTGAATTCTCAAATTGAACTCAATCTCAATACATTTAAAATATTTATTTTTATTATAATATTCAAGATATTTCACCCATTATTTAAATTAATTTATCAGATTATTCATATGGTATTTATGAATATTATTTGATTCTTAGAAAAAATTATTATGTTAATTAATTCATATATATTCAATCTCTTTCTTAGTATATTAATATCCATGACTTTTCTCAATACAAGAATATTATCCTCAAAAAATTTATTGATCTAATATTACTCATAAAATCTGTTTTTAAATTATTTGTTATCCAGGGTTTACTTGTCATCATAGAACTATAATCTTTATTCGTTGGATTCCACATCTTTGATGAGAGTGTTATATTATTTTAACTTTTCTAACAATGATTTTTCAGTTTCACAGACTCTAACTCTACCTATTTTTTCTGATCATTTAGATCATTGGTAAATTGTAATATATATATGTCACAACCTCAATATAGTAATTTCTCAAATAATCCTTTCTTTAAATTAAAAAATAATAAATTGTTTCAAATTCCATATACCTATCACAAATTATACTCGATTCATCATTAAGTTGGATATCCATGGATATGACTGGTAATCTTCCACTTTAATTACTTTCAATTAGTGGTGTACCCAATTTATCCTTTTAGATCTTTTTCAACTTCTTATCTTATATCTTCTTCCTATTATTTAATTTTTTCACCCAAATACTACCTCAATTTTGGTATTGGTTGGGCTAAAAACATTAATATAAATTTGAGGTAACTTAGAAAATTATTCAAATCTATACTTCATGTATAAAAGAAAAAATATGAAAAGATATTAAATATAGTTGAAGGAAGTTCCCAGATTTGATACCAATTGAAGTGACCTATCATTTTTGCAGTCATAATAAGTGGGAGGTGAATTAGTTTGAACATGTTTTATGATACTAATTTCCAATTCATTACCCTTATAATATTCAAACCACTAAAAATATTAGGGTAAATTGATATGATTATTAATTCCCAACACAATACACCACATGTAAATAAATATATAAGAAATATAAAAAACACATAATATTTTTATATGGTTCATACTAGATGTGTGTTACTAAATCCTTAATTTGTTTTAATTGAGTCTACATCATAAATATTCACTATTATAATTTGGTGAATATATGTGGATATGGTGTAAATCTTTACCACTAAATTAATATCTAAAAAAAATCTTATACTATCTACCGACTATTTCTTTATATTGGGTTCCACTCGTTTAAAATTGTTCCTCCAAATTACACTAATGAATAATATCTAAAATCTTCTTTGTTATATCACTTAATAAAATAATAAAACTTTTTACCTAACAAAGGTCTTTGATTAAAAATTTTGAAATTTCTTACACTCATATTCACTTATACCTTGTTATCATCATCTTAATTTAATAATGATCAACACATGAATATAACAAGTACCTTCATGTTTTATTATTCTTGAATAGTAAAAAATTAAACAAATAGTATATATTATAGATGTGATATCACATTGTCCTTACCGTCTAAATCTCATTTCCTACAATGGGTTTAAACTCAAATGTTTTTTAATGTCATAAGGGGTTCATTGTCTCAAATTTAAATTTCTTGAGACATTTTTGGTACGGAAAACCATAATTTATTTTTATGATGTATTAAATATCCTATTTTCTTTAAGAATAATGAATACCTTTCATTTCATTATATTAAATTTATATTTAATAGTAATTCACTCTCAGGTTTATTTGATTCCTATGTTAAAATTACCATAAGGGTTTTCTTTATCTCATTTTAAAATCCGTGAGAGATGTTTGATTTTGTACACCATGTTTATTTATATAGTTTATACACTGAAAATTCAAGGAATTTTATAATGAATTATATTTTATTCATAGTCATTTAATTTTAATTTAAATTTCTACCTGTAAAATGGTATGATTTAAATGTTACTCAATCCTAAGTGTGTTATTGTTAATCTTATTTTCAAATAAAGATTTTTAAAAGGAAAAAAATTTAGGAAAAAAATTCTTTCATAAAATATTTACAATTTTATTTTTATATTCATTAGGATTTACATGAGGCCTCAAAATTTCATTTTCCCTTGACTCATATTTTACCCAAAGGGTTTCTTATAAGTGAATCTGACCACAAATCTTCTTCTCAGCTCAGAACCTCCCTTTATAAATTTACATATTCATTTGATGATCTTGAAATTTTAATTTTATATAGATAAAAAATTTATTAATTTCATTTTATACTACCTAAAATTATTTAAAAAGTCTTTAAGAAAATTTTAATATTTTCTATATGGGTTGTTTTCATTAACGTGTGTAATGCGTCCTTTTTTAAAATTTTTCTTGTAAGCACATTTCTACTCAAACTTTTTAATATTATATAAAACATTATATATACCATTTAGTGGTTCATAAAATAAATTATTTCTATCCTGGTTTTATAAAATTTTTATTTAAAAATTATTTCAAAAGATCATGGGTAATTATTATTTTCAAAATGATTGTTTCCCAATATTCAAAAATTGTTTTTCATCTAAGACATGTTTTATTGAAATATATTATTCATGATTTAGGATATTATTCAAATTATATAATACACCTAATTTATTTCTATTAATTATTCATTTGGATGAATTTTTTATCACTACCTTTTTCTTGCCTAATCGTCTTTAGTGTACAACCATGATTTTTTATCTAATGCATTTTCTCTTTGAATTAAATAATTTGTATTCCTTTTATTTAATAATTTTCACCTATATTCTATTAAATAGCCATAAATTTGAATATATTAATACCTTTAAATAACTCAATGTGTTAAATAGATTTATCTACACGCAACATCAAAAAAAACTATGAAATGATTATACAATTAAAACCTATAGCTTGAATTAATATGAATTAATATGAGTCATATATTTATGAAATATTTATATAAATAAAATAAAATATACTTTTAAAAAAATTTGAATTCATTTTTTTGTAGTTAAAATGAGTAATATAATCAATTTATTATTTCAAATTTATTTTTCTAAATATTGCCTTTTTATTTAATATGAATTTATATTTCAAGAAACATTTGAATAATGATGAAAAAATATATTTGATATAAATAACATGTTTATAATGATTAAATATTTAATTATAGGAATTATGAATGAGAATGGTTAATATTATTAAAATGTTATTTTCTAATAAAAACCAGTTTTTAGTTCATCTCTTCAATTTATTTGAAAGTTATATATATATAATTTAAAATTTGAATTTTAGAAAATTAATATTATTTTTTAAATTCGTCAATGTAATATTTTCTGATTTTTTTTTTAATTTTTCTTAAAATATTGATTTTTAGGTTTTCAGTATAAAATATTGTTTTTACAAATACTATAACTTTTATTAAATTAGTAGTATGTAAGTATGGATTGGAAATTTGGGAAAAACTTTTATAATACCAAACATTTTTTTATGAGTAAATTTATAATTTTAAAATTGTGGGTTTTAATTTATGAACCCATATTTTTCATTTTAGAACATAATTTATATTGTTCATAAATTCTTTTTCATAAATTATTCATTTAGTATTTTTGAATTAATTTTTATCACATTTAAAAAATTAAAATAATAAAATTCATTTCAAAATTTTAATATAATGTTCCAAATTATTTAAAAATGGCTATTCTATTTTTGGGCCTAAAGGATAAATGATCTGAAGTAAAAAATAAGTTACCATGGTGAAATATAAAATGATGAAAATAAATAATCTAAGAGAAGAAGACCTCAAACATGTTTAAAACATGTGAGATAATTTGTGGTTGAGTTCGTGATCCACCATAACCCTTACCCTCTCCCTTATTTATCTATTCTGGATCCACTTTCTAAGAGAGTGAATTTCTATTATTGATTTTTTTGTATTTAAAAAAATGCCATCCATTTTAACTCATTAAAGGTTCTCTCCTCTCGTCATTCCTCTTTACACCACTAACCTATTAGTTTTTTTCAAAAATCTACCCAATAATATACTACACATTCCTATAAACCTTAAAGTGAATATTTTATTCTCAAAATACCATCTCTTGATATACTAACCACTTCAAAAAGATAATAATCTAACAATTAATGTAAAAATTTCTACCATTTAATTTGTTTTTCTATTTATTTATTTGTAATTATTCTTCTTTAAATTTTATTAAACCATATTAAAATGATAACATAGTTATTATCATCATACTGTTATATGACTATAATGATGGTACAAGCATTAATCACCTTTTACATTTTTATTAATAAAAAGAAAATTGTTATTAATGTGTTGTGCAGACTACCACCTCCACTAGATATTCAAGTAGATATTCCAATATAAATTAAACTAATGATTCCATTGGAAAATTTACTAGAACATCAAATTGATATTCCATAAGAATATCCTTTGGAACTTTCATAGGAACATTAAGTGGATATTCCACTAGAACATCAAGTGGATATTGCATTGGTACATCAAGTTGAGATTCCACTAGATTATACACTATAACTTCCACATGAATTTATAATATAAATTCCACTAGAACATAAAGTATCTATTCTAATGGAACATCTTTCAGAAAATATAGTGGGACTTTTATTCATATTTTTAGAAATTAATTCAAAGTTACATTAACTTTTGACTGAAACTTGTACCATAATATGTGTTATCCCCTAAAAAACAGGTTTTCTAAATTTCTATGAAATTTTTAGAGTACTCATTATAAATTTTTATTTTTTTCCACACTATAAAATTCAATTGATATTCCATTAGACTTATAGTATACCATCTAGTCCATTTCTAGGAAATTACTACCCAAAATATATCTTATGTTTTGACTAAAATAAATGTTGTAACTTGTTTAATCCATAAAAATATTTTTATATTGAATTGAATTTTTATAAGATTATAAGGGAAATTATTATATTATTTATACAAAAGAACATCCATTTCATATTTCATGATAACTGTTAATCATATTATAAGATATTAAAGTCCAAATATACCATAATTTTTTACTGAAACATGTAATGTAAATTATAGAATCCCCAAAAAACTTGGTTTCTTTATTGCACTAAAACATTTTTAGAATTCATGAGAAAATTATTCTATTGCTTCCCTACTATAAAATGTAATAGAGATTCCACTGGGACTTATATTGGATATTAAATTAATACTTTTAGGTGTGCATTTTTGTACAAATATGAAATCCTTACATTGATTTATGTAATAAATTCCAACAAATTTAAAATATGGTTATATAAATGTAATGGGAGACACAACCTTTTGGAATAGGTTTCATGTTTTTATATCCAATAGTGTCTCAACATAGGATTATAATAAATTAGAATGATCTATTTTCAATTTTTCTTATAGCTAATGAATCCTCAAAAAATACATTCAAAATTGATGATGTGGAAACACAATTATGTGAAGTTGATGTGAATAAGAAATTTGGGATAAGTGATAGGGAAAATTCAATATAATACTACTATTATTTAAAACTAACCAAGTTACTATTATATATATGTATTTGGAAAAAGTGTCATACTACTCACATATTGGGTAATAAAAACAACACTTTTATATGTTGTTTGGGTAGTGAATAAAGGGACTATGTTTTCAAAAAAACTACACTATTTGTAGACATGAGATTCTATGTTTTCCACTACTACAGGTTCTTACATAAGTTGGGTATTAATCATATATATAGATATATTGTTAGATATTATAACACTCAAGTTGTCTCATTGGATCCATTAATAATTGATGAATCCTATCAAACAATTTCATAGACAATGGTTAAATATCTTCAGAGATGTTGTGTCATTACTTTTAGGAATTGAAATTTATTTTTATTTAAATTTAGAATTATTATTATTCTAATTATTATTTTTGTTTTATTGGTATTGTGATGTAAGTAAACTGGTTAAAGGAAATGAAAATGGTAGAAATCCACCTTTCAAAAAATGGAGCCTGTCAAATTATGGTGTACCTATCATGAAATGACTAAAGATTTATCCAGTTCAAGCTAGTCCTATAAGTATTCTAATTAATGTAAAATTTTAATGACTCTTTCAACAAACATGGTTATGTAAAATAAAATATTATAGAGTGGGAACTATGATGAAGGTATTTAATAGATAATTTCCAATATGGAATATAGTGTTTCACTACAACAAATAAAGTATGATAAAGAAAGGTTACAATTTCTTGAAGAAAAAATGAAATATTGAAAAGAAGACAAGAGATAATGGAATCCAAAGTTAAGAAATAAGGGGATAAATTAAAGCACTAAGGTAGTTGATAACTGTCAATATAAATAATGTGGTCAACCAAATAAAACCTGAAACATAGTGGTTACAAATAAAGATGATGAACAACATATGATAACTATTTAAAAAGAGGTAGAAGAATTCAGCATAGCTAAATGTCAAACTCTCATAGTGAGACCTACTATGATGGACCTGAACTAGATAGTAGATCCCATGAAAACAAGTAAAAATTATAAGGATTTAGGCACCATAATTTATGAAGGCCATCCATCTAACCATATAACTGATGAAAAAATTACTCATGGATAAAGATTTTAAAAAAAATAAACATCTCAAAAACACAAGAATAACTAAAAATCCCAAAGTGTATAATTATTAACCATTCCAGTGATTAGACTTGTTTAATCTATAATTAGAAATTAAAATAAGTTAAAATCACATGTGTTTATGACAAATAAATAAGAATATTATCACCAGTGGTAAGAAATTGAGAAACAATAGCCAAACCAGGAATTCCATAGGAACCATCGACAATCCCACTATGTTAGTGGAATTAGAAAAAAGGGTTGAATCAAGTAAATTTTTCATATCAAAATGGGTGATCCTAAATAAGCAGTTCAAAAAATCTAACTATGAGAGTCTTCATAAGATTGGTGAGCTTTATCTTGATTGTTATGTTGTTAAGTAGCCTTAATAAAAACGTTTCTGTTAAAACCCATATAAAAGTACATGGTTTGGTATAATTCACTCTTCTTATTGGGTAGTGAATACATATGGAAGTTTGATAATGACCAAAATTATATTGCAATGGATGAAATTTTAACTCTTTTGAATAAAATAAAAATGACAATAACTGTGAATATTTTATCTAACAAAACTTCTTATCAAATATGA
The DNA here is from genome assembly GCA_963277665.1 of Viscum album. Classification (NCBI taxonomy): domain Eukaryota; kingdom Viridiplantae; phylum Streptophyta; class Magnoliopsida; order Santalales; family Viscaceae; genus Viscum; species Viscum album. The sequence goes on from OY728135.1 coordinate 1,763,769,971, forward strand.
TCCACATATTTTCACATTCAATGCTTATTTTCATTAATGTCAAATAATAGAAACACTTTTACAAATAATAAATAAAAAGTTTTAAATGGGTAGTGAAGCCTTAATTTTTTTTATAATTCCACATTAATTTTGAATGATGATAATATTAGTATATATTCTTTCAATTAAAAATGTAATTCTACAATGTTTCTCTAACTATATTAATTTTTATAAGGCATAATTTTATATGAAATTAAAAAATAGATACAAAAATAGATTTAATAACCAATAACTATAACCTATATTACTTGGAAAATATGAATCCCAAGTTTTTTGTTAAAGAGACCCCTAAAAATGCTCACGCAAGCTGATATTATAGAGTCATAGTTTTTAAACTTATAAAAAATATTGTAAAAGGAAAAACATATAAAAATAATATGAATTATATTGAATTTGATGATCTATGGACTTTTATGGTGAATAGGTTTCTTACCAACCATATGAAGAGCTTTTTAGAAAGTTATTTTAGAATCAGGAGGTACCATCTGGATTAATTACCACCATTATCCACATTAGAACTCAAAAAACCATGATTTATGGTTGTGGGTTGAAAATGGAATGGAATATGATGTCATGTTTTTTCAATTATGACCTAACATATTTAAAACATGTTTCCATAGTAGGATTTACATTCTACCTTTAGTTATACTATAAATAATTAAATAGGCCTTTCATGGAATGAAAATGATTTGGTAGATATTGTAATGATTTTCTAGTAGTGATGAAACATCTTTTTAACATGTTTTTAGTAATTACCAACTACCTTCACTATTGTAAAAACACATTAAACAACACTTGTGGAGGATGAAATGGAATGGTGAATTTTCATGATTTTTTGGTAGGGTTGAAACATTTTTAGAACAAATTTTTATCATTTTAAAAAATGTATATACTATAGTTTTATTTTTTTAACTGCAAATTAAATGAAAGATTTTGTGGATATTTGAGGGGTGATTTTTTTTCTAAATGATTTATAATCAATAATTAAAAATCAAAATTATAAACTAAAATTCCTTAAAATAGATTCTATCACAAAAACTATAGTTTCTTAAAAAAAATTTGGATTCATTACATTTGGAAATATCCTTTAGTTTTTTTAGTTACATCACAATTTAAAAGAAATAAAATAAATGTTTTCCAATGCGTGGAATGATCTACCACTTTTTTAATATTAAATTATTCTACCTTGAAAGGTGAATTTTTAAATTTGTTGAGGGGTCTTTCTGCAATATGTAAATAAAAAAATTAAAAGACATATAGGCTGTGATGATCGTGTTTATGAGATTACATTCAAATTTATTAATTTGGAAACAAAATGAGAATTTTCTTGAACATTAATTCTATACATTCAAAGAAAATAATTTTCATATACCACTTATTTAACAATATTGATAATAAAAATGAAATAAAATAAGAAAATTAAACAAATATTCAACATGTCAATAGATTAGTTTTTCTTTTTACTCAATTGTTTATTCTTTTTACCTCCACTTTCAAAAAAATCATCAAACCTACCAACCTACTTATTCTTATCTTTTCTATTGAAGTTATCTTTTCTTAAAATTACATCACATGTGTGATGAGTAAAATTTATACCCATTTATGTATTTATAGGAGACAACACTTTTGGAAAACTACTAAAATTCGAATAGGAAATGTCATAGCCCTCATCTATTTCACAAGCGATGGTTATCAACTTTTTTACCATCCATGCAAATTCCTTATAATATTTTTCTATATATTCCTTTATTTTTGTTTATATATTAATATAATCTCATTTTCACATTAAAATATCACCAGCTATTTTGGGATACCTTGAAAAAATATATTATTTTGTTAGTGATCTCAAATCAATTTTAATAATAAATTTTATAACATTGAACACAAATACCCAACCGACTTAATATTTTTTATATGAACAGTGAGAAAATCCATTAAAAACATCATATAAAACACCAAAATGGTATTTGAAGAAAACTATTACAATTTCATATCAAAATGGGATTCCTCTATCATTAAATGATATCAAGAAACATTCACCAATCATTTAATATTCTTGTTGAAATAGATCAAACATCTTAAGTGTGTACCTCATAAAAACATGGCACATAAATGGGTGGTAAGGATAAATATTATGAGGATAATTATCATATATCTCATATTAAACCTTCATTTCTAGGTAAATATTTTTATTCAACAATACCTCATACTGGTTAAATAAATATACAACACTTAACCAGAGATGAAAATAATCTTTAATCATTACATAAAAGCTTTCAAATAACTTAGTATTGGGAATTCACAAGGTTAATGCATCTTTCTAAAATAAATGAACAGAATTATCTCAAAATAGAAATATTCCGTAAAACCACAATGACTTTCCATCCCTGAAATCTTCAAAAATGGAATCTCACTCCAGATCAAACTATTTTGAATTATTGTACATGAACATACACCTATTAAATCTAGTTAGAAAACTAGATCCATATTTCATCCAATTATATAAATATATGATCCCATTTTGTATCAAATTCTACGTACAAAGACATTGTTGTGTTTCTGTTAATGTTTTAGAAATATATTTCTCCATCACCGTATCTTGCTAAGTGAATATTTTATGAGGTAGCGACATGTGATGCACTTTAAAAAATTTCTCAATCAAGAAAGATAAAGTAATTTTTAGTTTCATTATATATAAAAGCATCTATAAAAACTAATATCTCAATATAATGATTAGATCCCATAAATTTGAATAAGTTCATTTTCTCTTTATTAATACTGAATTTGGTGTCAAATATGAAAATTTAGTCAAATAACCCCTAATATTTATTCAGATTTAGATCAACCCAAAAAATATTTTTAATTTTTTCAGGAAAGTCAAATTTCATAGTATAACCAAATGATGAACTTTCCTAACTTTTTATTTGAAAGTAATCCAATAGGAAATAATAATCCCCCTGAACAAATTAGATTTATCATTTGGAGCTAAAAAAATTTAACTAATCCACATTTGGGTACCCAATAAAAACTTGATCCCCCACAATAGTTGTGGCCAATAAGAATGAATCATTTACTTTAATACCTATTTTAACATTTTCATATAACTCATCTACTTGTGAATTTTCTATTTACCTTTTTGATCTAATCATATGAATCAATTTTTGATTGTGTAAAAAATGATTATAATCTTCCAAAAATACATTAAAATAATATTTTCTATAAGACAATAAATAAAACCCATTTTAGAAAAGTATCCTTTACATGTCTCAACATGAGTAAATTTTACCATGTTATCATGCTTGCTAACCATTTGATGACGTAATTTAGTATTCACATAAAGGCTAGTTGTGACTACTAATTTATCCTTTATACTATTATTTGATAACTTTTAGAATAAATTGAATCTATTTATTACTCCAAATGTAACATAAAATAAATCTGCACCCTCAAGTGACTTGAACTTCATCCCAACACATGGTTTAACTGATAATTATAAAACATCATCATCACCAATATTGGTACCTAAAAATAAAATCATTAGTTCATGAAAAATGTAAAGGCTGTGATCTAATGAAAGATGCATTGGATGTTCCACCAAAAGGATTATAATTCCACCCTTGACAAAAAATTATTATTTAGAAAAAATATATATTCCAAATTATAAAAAATGAAATATATTCATACATTTGTAAATATAACTAAATTGATAATATATTTATAAAAAAAATTATTTATAAATGAATAAATATATTTTCATTTTTTATAATTGTGTATATATTTATTTTTCTAAATAATGTATTTTTTATCTATTTGAACTGCATTGGAATGTTTATAATTCCATTTTTTGACAAAAAAATAATTATTTAGTAAAGAAATATATTCATAATTATAATAAATGAAAATATATATATAAAGTTTTAAATATAAGAAAATTCAAAATATATTTACATAAATTTAGTTATATTTATAAATTTATAATTATATTTATATTTTCTATAATTATTTATATATTTGTTTTTTAAAATAATTATTGTATTATCAACTTGAACTTTAGCAGAATGTTAATCTATATGTTTTGCTGGAATCTGCATTTCAAGTTCTACTAGAAGTTCTGTTGTATGCTCCACTATAAGTTCCAATATGTTCCACTTGAAGGTTTATAATTATTTTTTTGAAAAAAAAACCATTTAGAAAATCAATGTGTTCATAATTTTAACAAATGAAGATTTATTTATACGTTTATAAATGTAACGAAATCCCTAATATATTTATTTAAATTTTTTAATATTTTACAATTTATAATTATATTTTTATTTTCTACAATTATTTATATCATTATTTTTTAAAATAATTATTTTTTTTATTCATAAGAGCATTATATAGAAATTATACTAGAAGTTCCATTGGAACTTCTACTAAAACTTATATGGGAATCTACATTGAATGGTTTATAATTTAATTTATGACAAAACTAAATATATATATTTATAAGAGGAAAAAATTACTCATTATATAAAATTAAAAATATATTTTTAAAATTTAAATAATACTAAATTCATAATATGTTTCATATGGTTATATTTACATAAATTTTCAATAAAAGTTACAGGGAAAGATTTGTTGGTCTTAATAGAACTCGAGGTGGATGTTTTGTAATGTTTCAAAAAAAATAGTTAATCTTACACTAAAATTAACTATAGAAACTATCAATGATAAATGTGAAACTTTTCAAAACTTCCACCAAAATTTGTCATAGAAACTATCATTGAAAATCACCAACATCCATTTTACAGTATAATGTTTGACAAAAATCTGGAATACTCTATTGGGATGAAAACCATTCAAGTTTTATAAAAATATTCCATTTAAATATTAAAAAATTAAAATAAAAATCTATATTGCCTTCATTCATTTCTATAAGAACAGTAGAAAATATTATATATATAATAACAACTTGATGCACACAACTATCATGAAAACACTAGAAATCCTGACTCCAAACACCATTGTACCCAAGAAAGTAACACACATTTTTTCCAGTGTACTGCAATTTTTTTTCAACCAAGAATGAACACATAGATGAAAACCACCGCTATTTCAGATAGAATTTTTTATATAGAACAACCATCATTATCTCCATTTCTATTTAAAATAATTTTTTTCACAATCACTGCTACCTTAAATTCCCCTCCTTCATGTGAAAATGAAACCGTGATGGAAATTCACATTAAAATTAGAAAAAATTCATCTTTCTTACTAGGGTATTTCCACATGTAAAGTTATAAATTTGTCAGCATCAATATATATGACTAGAAGTTCTTATATAATAAGGAACTGGTGAGGATACAAAACCTCATATAAATGATTTACATTAAACTCTTCTTTAGTCATCTTCCCATCAATGCTATAACATCCTTTATTGGTATTAATCAAGGTCCTCTCATAATATATTCTTCTATATAATAAGTTTTCTAGTTTTAGGAGGATATCCGATTAATATTTTCCTCTCCATAAGATGTGTTTTCAAATTCTAGTCATGAATTGGACAAGAATAGCATGGGATCCCCTCTAGTTTTAGGTCACAAGACATTTAGTGTCTGGATTCCTTCTTTGGTGGCTCCTGTTTCAGTGTTAACTGAAGTGTTAGTATTATCCCCAAACCATTTATAGGCTTTAACCTCCAACAAATTAGATTTACCTATATGTTTTTCTATTATATGTCTTCAGATCATGGGTAATTCATCCTTATCTACTTTATCTTGGTTGATAACTATATATAGATGAAATTCTCATTCTAAAAATATTTCTAAATAATAATGACATATATATTTTCTATAAATCTGACATAAAATTTTAATTTGTTTAATTACCCCTATAACATATCATGATCATGGTTTTACACACCTGTTTAGTTTATATTTTCACTATACGCACTAAATGATAAGTATTTGGTAGACATGGTCTTTTGGAATCACTCTCATATTTCAACCTTGTACCACTCACCTAGTTCATCAACGTTGAATTCAACACTATCCTCAACCAATCTAATGATAGTGGTTGAATTTTATTGATTAAGGTGATGATTTTAGATTATAAAAAAATAATATCAAGGACCTTGGGTTATTATTTGTTTGTTACAAATGGTCCAACAAAAAAATGTGGAATTCATCAACCTTGGATTCATCTAGATAATTGTTTATACCATATTAAATAAAACCCTAGATTATCTAAATAATTAATTATGCATATTGATCATGTTATTTCAAACCAATATATTCTATTGGTTAATCTATAATATTCATGTAAATACAATTGGCGATTGTTTTTCTCCAAATTAAGTATGCAAGATATTGCTTTCATGCACAAGGTATGTTCTTATTAGAGTTAACCCATACAAGGAAATTCATGTGTGGTTCTCCAAAATAATAATATTATTATGGAATGGGATTCTATGAATTAATGAAAAATATATCCACAACTTAAACCAGTTTAGAGGATTTGAAAAAATCCATCATATTGACACCAGTCTATAGGTGTGATGGGATCAAGAAACCATTGTGTTGCTATTGAATAGGAAAAAATAAATAACAAAAAAGATGGTTGATTATAATAAAATATCTATGGAATGATCTTCAGAACTATTGATCAAGGAGAGAGGCACGAATAGAAATTTTATCCTTGCTTATATTAAGGATATGAACATTATGGGGAATGTTAGCATGAAACTTGAGGATGAAACTTACACCAATGATATTTAGGTAACTATCCCTTTACAATTTCCCGGTACTATTCATTTATTATAGGTACGATGCATGAAATGAGAGTTTAGTACCTTATAGATGAATTTTATGAATAATTTTTTGATACATTTTTTAGATCCATTGATAACTAAAACAAAAAAGATCTAAAATCGATTATGGGGGAGGAAAAGATTAAGGAGGGAATTAATTGTTTCATCCTAGATAAATCTACATGTATCAATATATATTATGGTTACTTTTTTACCAATGGATGGAAACTATAAAAAAGTGGTTATTAAAGGAATGTGAGATTTTTTAGAGGTGGCATGATCCTTAGAATTTACTATGTAATATCTCTCAATATCATCCCAAAAGTGAAAAAACAAAGCCCCTCAATAAATACCAACCTAAAAGTGTGTTCATCATCTCTTATAGGTCTTATAAGGGAAACACAATTTTATAATAGGTAAATGTATGGATAAATCCACTATTATGGAATAATAAATTATATCATACCTTTATGGAAATTTTATTAGTACTATTATCATGGTGAAATATAATATATACATGAAATACAACATGATTTAATGGAAATAACTTCTATGGTTCATGAGTAGAAGTGACATCTTAGAGTGGGTGTGTGATTTTTTCTTTCACTACTACTCCCCTCAATTATTTTCAATCACTCTAATAGGTATGAAATTAAGATACATTAAGTCATGTATATGACTTAAATATTGTGTCCCCTTCTCTACCATTCTCTTTGTCATGAAATAAGTAATTATTAGTAGGAACCTAAATAATGGGATATCAAACACATAATTATATCTATTCAGGTATAAATATGGTTTCATTGTGATTTTCCATCTATTTTTTATAAAATTCATTCTATTATTCTTAAATAATAAGTGAAATTTCATTCAATGTTCTAAATATATTCAATATGACTTTATAAAATTGTGAATGTAACAAATAAATATAGTTTGGAATACCATATATAAATCTAATTTATGAATTATAAAAAACATTATAATCATTTTAGTGTAACAGTGAATCTCAATGAATAATGTCCCCTAGAATATCTATGAGCATATTTTTCTACTCGATGGATTCACATCGCACACTATGAAGGGTTAAAAATAAAAATCATGGTGAATATCAATAATTATAATAGTTAGATTCTCTTATTCCATGGTTAGATCACCCTCATTAATAGTGTTTTATCCATTATCCCCATAAATGTTCTACCAATCATCAATATATCTATTATAATCATCAAGAACGTCTAGAAAATAATTAAAATCATCTAATCGGATTCCCAAAAAAGGGATAACATAACTGAGCTAAATAGTCATAGTTTACTAATATGTTTGTTGTGGGTGGTATTAATTAATGAATTCTTGACAAAATGACAAAATTCATTTACGAAAAGATGAAATGTAATGTAATAGTAGGGAATTATCTTTTGGAAAGATATGATAAGGATTAATAGTTTAAATCAATAAAAAAATATTCTCAATTAGAACTCTTGAATTCCACCACTCGAGAGTGGAATATAAGGTTCTATTCAATTCCTCTCAAATTTCTCTCATTGGATCATAGATCAAGGTGGTTTCTCATTTTATAGATATAATTGGTTTTTTTGTTTGATATACTTACTTGGAATTCTGGAACCTAATTTGATCTTTCATATGGATAGAAAATACAAAAGTTACATCAATACCATCGATGATGATGACCATAAATCCCTCTTCTCCACCATCCAACTAAAAAAAGAACAAAACCACATTGGTTTTACCCTAGTAGGTTCGGGTTTCTTTATCCTATCTAATTATTACAAGCTTATTCATATCCACTAAGATACAAAAACATGGGCTAAAATATAATTATATAAAACAATGAAATATATATATTACTTCATTGTTTAGTATTTATGGAACAATTTTATTTCTACTAGAAAGGATGTAAAAAACAAAGTTATCTAGCTAAAAATGAAATTTATTAGATAGAAGAATTTTATAAAGAAATAATTAGTTAATTTCTTTGATGGACAAGAGTATTATTAGTTCATTTCGAATTTTCTTATAGTGAGTATGGGGATCTATGACTAACATGATTTTGTGGATCACTTCTTATAAAAAATTTTCCCTCAATATTGAAGGATTATTAGTATGAGAACATTTTAATAATATAGTTTTTAGGGTAGGCTCATGGGTTATCTTGGAGGAACCTAATGAATTAAGAGAACATAATTTTTAATATTCTATTGAAAATTTAAAAATAGAGATATTTATATTATCATAAATCAGGGATAAATGATTAGATGGAAGGAAAGTTCCCTATATATTCAAAACCATCTCCCCCACTACCTCCCATTATTCACAGATAGAGGTAGTGATTCACAATAGACCTAGGTGTGTTGTAATGCTCCATGTATTTTTCTCAAGATAATCTTGTATGGGGATTACATTCAACGGAATATGTTATGAGGTGGTATCATTCATAATCAATGGGAATCAATTGTTTTAGCATATAATATCATTTATCTTGAGGGATCCTTACTCAAAGATAGTTCCTAAGATATTCTTCGTAGACCAACTTTGTGAAAACTCAAAAAACCACCTTGTACATTGTGGAATACTAATATGAATTGGAGTTCAATTTACTTTTAGGAAACTCCCAAATCCATTGATATATCACTTATATCATTAGATTTTTTAGAATCCTTCCGAAACAAATATAATCTTATCCATCACACATAGAATGAGGGATACATGGTGGACAATATAATAAATGTTAAAGAGAACTATATGACACAATCATTATTTATTTTGAAACTTCCCCCTTACCATATTTTATGAAGACATTATATGTTGGTATCTCTTTGGATCAAGGAATTCATACATCCACGACTCTTATTTTTTATGTTTTTCACACTTGCTAAAAAAATTATAAATGTATTTTAAGGAAAAATGTGTGACAATAAAAATTTTACATATGTAAAAAATAAGAGATTTCTTCAATCCCCTAACTTGATTGAGTATTTAAGGAACACTACCAAGGATGGGAAAAAAATAAATAACCCTACATCACCAGGAATTAATGGATCTACTATAATACCTATCCAAATAAAAAATCACTAAAATTAAAAAAATATAGAGCCTTATTATTATAATCTCTAATGGAATAAAATTAAAATATATGGAGGTAGAATATAATATAGATGTGAAATTTTTACCTCAAATTTTGAGATATTAATCCCCATTAATCTAGAGGTTCAAATTTAAACTAGGGGTGAATTATTGGAGCTAAATAATTTCCGGGATCATTTAGGGTTCAAGTAATAGAAAATAATTCAAACCTAGTGGAAAATTTGAACCCTATTTATATAAAAAATTTAAACTGCTACACCCATGGATTGGTGGACATAAAAATAGCTATTATGATCTCATCTTAAATCTAGATATGATAATTTATAGTCAAATTTTGAATATTACCCTCCATTAATGGTCATTTTTATTTATTTTAAAAACATGGTTGACTAGCACCATATCATGTTCTCCACTTAACACATCAAAAATGGATTTTATTGTAACACAATGGAATGTTCCACACCTAATGTATCTCTATTTTTAATATTATAAAATAACTAAAAATATATAATTTTTTTTGTTCCCTAGGTACATGACTCATTATCATTTCATTCAATTTTCAAAATAAATGCCATATCTTAAATATGGTGTGGTAGATTTTGTTTTTATCCGCATAAATCCACTCACAATTTCCAGTAGTCATGTCACTATCTAATATATTTCATCCTAGATAAAAAATTCAAATGAATTTTCTTCTTGGAAAATCATATTTGAACAGATATCATTTTCCCTTCCTTCATGTTAATAATATGTGAGACAAAAAAGCTTTGACCATGACATGTACAATCCTATTTGTTTCTTATAAGGAAACTTTTCTACTAAAAAACATTTTTAATTTCTCGTTTCATAGATGATATCTCAATTTTATATGTGGTATAAAACCTTGAACTCAATCACCATGGACTTATTTGATATTACACATGACCTCATATACACATCACTGTATCCAAGATGCTACCAACTAGAAGTGAGGGTATAAAGGTGAAATGGGGGAGACTATACCATCAGAAGTCAAATAAATACACCATAATGTTGTAAATTATACATATGTCAACTAAACATCATAATAGAAAATAACATGAACATGACACCATAACAGATATCATTTCAATTCACATAATAATAACAAATCATACCTACAATGTGGAAGGCAAACAAGTATAAGCAGTACAACTAGAAATAAATAAATAAATATGTTGTTTTAGTTGTCCAGAGTTTTTCATTGTACTACATCCATCCCATAACTCCATGTTCCCCAGAAACATAACATGGGGCCATTTACCTTCTCTATATCCTTGATCATGATGTCTGCACACACAAATTGAGATGCTCATGTATGTTGTGAGTGTAGTCCTTGTAGGACACCACCAATGCATCCTTAACACAAGTTCCCATGTCTATAGAGATGAATGTAATAATGGAAAGATAAATGAGAATATAATAGTATGACCAATCATATACCAAGTGATCATGTGTAACTAGGCTATCAAGATTCCCATCCATACCTAATTCGGCACCATGCTAGAAAAATTTCATAAGTGTACATCACATGAAATAATTCACACTTTGTGACTATGTCTGCCTCTAATGACAATACACATTCCACCTTTAGTAAACAACTCCACCCCAATATTTAAGGGAAAGTGTCCCACATAACTCTTGACCATCCTCTAATGATACATATGTTTAGCACACCTACAAAAATAGAACTCTACACATATGCAGGGATGATTCCCATCAATTAATCATACTGACCTAAATACCCTCTTATAATTCCCCATGGACTTCTCCTCCCATGGTATAATAACATTATAATATCTAGAGATCCTCATCCTATATATAGTGTCACAACCAACAATTCATGTTATTTAATACCCCCTCTAATGAGTTGGCTAAGTCCATTAGGGACACTTATCATCCCGAACAATAAAATAGAGGTTTGACTTTTAATATAAAAATACATATGTAAGGAATGACATAGAAAGGTGGAATATACCAAAATAATTATTCCAACTTCTATGAAATAATACACTGGCATGGAACAATATAGTAATTAATAATATTATAATTTCAAATATTCCACAACTATGAAATAACAATATATAAGGTGCGGTGTAGTAAGGAACACATAGTAAATATAAATAAAAGGTCTCATGGTCAACCCACATGCACAAAAAGGACTATATCAAGAAAGGTTATCTACACTATGCACATATACATAGTCCAACCATGTCAAATAACTCCATACAAGGGCCTAAAAGTTTAAGGACATCCAACCTTTAGTTTGTTGATTCCAATATCCAAGATCTATCATTTGATGAATCCCAAATCGTGATCATACACCAATTTTCAGTAGTAAAAGTCCTAATATATCCTAACATATTCTATAGAATAGGGATTCAATGAAGATATCACTCTAAGAGGTAGAATCCACATAAAATTACCAAAATAGATTCATTTCCAATGGAAGATCTAATATTGATGAAGGAGAGGTCAAAAATTCTTATAATCAAACATCTATCTATAAATAAAGCACAAATTATCCATCAGACCAATGTGGATATTTATAAATCATACCAAAATGGCTATTATTAGTGATAAATTCTAGATAAATAAGGATATTTAGATATATAACAGATAGATCTTACCATTATTGATGCTAAAAGATTGATCTAGACTTTAGAAACCCAAGAGGAGAATAAGAGGAAGCCTAGAGTACCAACGGAGACCTCTCTAGATGGGTCTAGTCACATTAGGGTCAGATTAGGGTGACAGTTATTCTAATATTCAGACTATGGTAAAATGATGCAAATCCCTTTAATTATGGAATTATCTAGGAACCAACAGCTGGCTAGAGACTATATAGTGGGATCTTTAGAATCCGCGGTCCCACTACAAGCACCACAATCTTGACAGTAGCCTTGTTTCATCCACCAAAAAGCCCACTAAGACACCATCTCCTAAATAATTTACTTTATGACACATTTACCCACAAAACACTCCTCTTAGGGAATAAAAACAAAACAAGATACATTTTAATTAGAAAAAAAATATATTTTTAAGGTCAATGATTTTATTTTTCTCCTCATATATTGAATTATAATTCCTATGAAGGGTCTCTAGTGGTCTAGATAAAATATATTAGGCCATTACCTCTAAAAATCAGACTCACATCACCAAATCTCCTCTTAAAACCTTCCAAGTTTCCATAATACTCTGACATGTGGCATCATCTTCCCTTAAAAAACATTTTTTGATATATTTAATTTTTTATACTAGGTTCTCTATGAACATTGTGTCATGATCCATATCAACATCCTCATAGTTGATCACATGCATCGGATTGAGCATGTAACTCAAGTGATGAGACACATAGAACACATCATGTATAACTCAAAACTAAGGAGGTAGACCAAATTTTTAAGATTCTATATCAGAATGCTTGATAATCTTGGGAGGTCTACCGAATCTCAATACTGACTTCCCTTGTATTCACAACCATTGATTCCCTAATTGAGAAGTGACCCTTAATAAAACACAGACTCCCATGAAAAAATATAATGGTGTTTGATCCTTGGTTATCCTATGAGGTATGGATATTTTATTTTTTGATTAAATTGGTTATTAATGGCCTAATGGGAGTACCCAATGAGATCATGATTGTATCAAGTGTGTCTGGGGATTTTATAGAGATCGAAAACAAAATTTTTGGAAAATATGGTGCGCCTTATAGTCAGTAGAAACCATGCGGGACAAACGACATGATTTATGTAGTTGTGTGAGGCTTAGAAAGAGGGTTAAAGGATCCCACATGGTTTTAGAAAACCACGTGGAAGGAGGCTCACCCCGATGAAAAATGATGCAAACATTAGATAGTGGTTTCAGGAATGGGTTTCCCATGGTTATTCAAATCATGAACTGTAACCATCCAAGGTGACCCCTTAACATAGTGATGGTCACATGGTTTCCACAAGGTTTCAAAAAAAATGTGGCCTAATAAATATTGGTGAAGTTACCATTTATCCCTTAAAACCCCTATAAAAACATAATATATTATTTTTTATTCCTCTGGTGGATAGCCCTCACATTGGGTGGTCTCATTTTAGAAAATATCATAGATTTTCCCGCTATTTCTCTATCTGAACTTAGAGTCGAACACCATCAGTCTCATTGTATTCACATCAGTTCTTCATATGTTTATTTTTTCTCTTGATCAAGATCGAATCAGAATCTGATACTTGACAAGTTCACTACTATAGACCTGTGGTTGGTGGTCTATAATTTACCCTTGAGGTTTGGATTTTATAAGCATAGTTAGAATTTTTTTTATGTTATATTTTCTAGTGGTTCCCCTTTAGTTAATTAAAGTCCGGAATTATTTTTATTCAAACATGTTTAGTTTTCCCTTGAGTACCATTGAAACAGTTGGAGGATGTTTCTTAAACTACACCACCGATGGGGTGTGACATTGGGTTTTACTATTTTTATACCACCTGTGGTGTGATTTTGAGCATAAATAGTTGGAGGAAGCCTTTAAAAATTAATTTATTTGAATGGAATTGAATGACAGGAGATTGTTACTACCTCATTTTCCATGTAATAATATGATGTGAATTACTTTTATTTATTAAATTGAAATTATTATATGATTTTGTTGTACTCATGTAAATGTAATGAATCAAATTGATTACTGAAATGTGATGATGAATTGGAATGGTAGTGGATGAATTGGTTGGTAGGCCTTGGATCTTAGTTCCATCAGACTCCATTGATGTTTCTCCCATGGATCTTGTTTATGGATGTATATTCCTTGGACTTGTATTCTCATTGAGTCTTGATTATGTAGGATTCCATGGGCCTTGCTACCCCTTGGATCTATCTTTCCTTGGCTCACATTGAAAATGGTATGTTGACATGGTTATTAGACCCCACCCAAGTATAGAAAAGTCTCCATAGACATGATCCTCAGACTCGATGACGATGCCTTGGTCTTCAATACATTGGATCCAGCCTTAGAAGGTTTGAAACTCTTGATTACATGGTGAAACCATTATGGATGATTTTTTCTACAACAATACAATTATGATTATTATATTCCCAATTTTACAACATGGAAGTGGTAGTTTCTTACACATGGTTAAATGATGGGGATGTGGTGGGTTTTGTCATGTTTTACCTCTCCCCTTGATATTGAATATTGAACCTTGTTTTGTAGGGAGCCTTATTTGGATTGATAGTATCGAATTCATTTATTAATTTTACATGGAGATTATCTTGTAATATAGTCATATCCATTATATACTACACACTTATTTAGTTTGTGTTGCACAAATTGGATTTTTTATAAACATTATTTTTGTGTCTTACTGAGTGTTAACTCACTCCATTTTCAGGATACTATTAGGTACCTGAATTGACTAAATGGATGATGTTATGGATCCAGGAAGGTACCCAAATTTCAAGGATTGACTTATTTCCATGATTATGAGCAGGGGAGAACAATACTGAGTTGAGGCTTATGATTCTATCAGGGATAGTTCTTTTTTATTATTTTTGGTATTTTGATACATGTATTATACTACTGCAAGTATACATGTTTTGAAACCTTTATAGGTAAATGATATGAAATATCCTATTGTTTATGGGATTACATTAATAATGTTTATATATTCTTATCTTAGATATTTTTCTTCTATCTGATTGATTTAATAATTATACTAAAAAATATTTTTATTATTTTTCTATGTTACACTCTGATGAGAGGGAACATTCTCCTCATAGAAACATCCTAGGTCCCTACTTCTAGTTGGTAGCCTCTAGCATTTGGGGAGATGTGCATGAGGCCCTGTAAATCACCAGCTTGGGGCACAATTTAGTGGAATCCGGGTTGGTACATTAAAAAGTGGTATGAGATGGTTGTTTTTGGTTGTCTTACTATTTGGAGACAATAGACAGGGATTTGGAAGGGATTGGAATTTATTAATGTTCTACAGATGGGAGTAGTTTACCCATGTATAATAAAGAGACAAATTACCATGAATAAAAAATTTTGTTCTTTATATATTGTCAATTAGCATTTATTTCATTCCACCTTTGGGTTAAAAACTTAAATTTTCTGTTATCATTTATATGATTGAGGATCTATTAATCATTTACTGATGATATGAGGGTGTGGATACCATGTATCATTATAGGAACTTTACAAGATTCACATTCTATGCATTATGCCATGCCATATAAGGTTCATTTGTTGACTCCATGTCTATGTGATATGTGTCGTGTCTGAAATACTTGTTATTGTAATAAATGATTTATTATAGAAATTGAGAAACATAGTCTGTAATTAGAGTTCTTGTATTAAACTATTAGTGTTTTAATTAATAGGCTAAATTAAATTCCCTAGGTTATTTATGAAACATTGAGTCATGAACCATTGGTCGCATGGACTGGAACATGTTAGGTTGTGGTTTAAGTGGATTCTATATTTAGGTTAATGAGGTGTATGGTCCCTTATGAATCAGAAGTTGTGAAACATTTGGTTCAACAATTTAAATTAAAATGTGATATGAATATGAATTCAAATGGAAATTAAAATGAAAATGGAGAACTTGACATTGGACTGACTTTTGAGTGGTAATTAGAGAGTGTATCTAGTAATGTTTATAATTATTTCTTTTTACCCAGCCTTAGATTTAGGATAATAAGAGGGGGATGATGTTTTTATAATAAGGTTTTAAACTGTCCTACATCTTAAACTACAATCCTTTCATTATCTATATTTTTTGAGATGTGTGTTTGACATTAAAGAGATAGGCCACCATGAAAAACTTCAGTCATATACTAGGAGGGTGGTGAAAACTAGTCTTTAGATGTGGTGCGATATAGGATACCAATATATTCTCTTATAGTGATTGATTAGGCACCAGTAATGGTAACAGAAATAGGTGTTGACACATAGTGCCATGATGGGTTTTTAATCTTTTTGAATATTTTTCAAGGATCACCACAACCTACCTTATCTATAGTAGAGTTGACACTTGTGTCCAAGTAGCAACATACACCTGTGTTTTTGGGGGATACTGATCCATAGGCAATTAAGATATTTCTTAAGACAAATCTATCGATTTTCAAGCATCTAAAGACACTTATTGAGAAGAGTGTGAAGAATGAATCTTATATTCCTTGAGGAGAATTAAACCACTAGTTGGATGTTTTGAACTAGGATGGAATGACATGAGGTATGGTTTGGGGTTATTTTAAAAAAATATTTTAGGACTAGTTTTTTCCAAGACTCTGAGGGAAGATAGGTCCATTGAGTTCATTCATTTAGAGTAGGTCGTGATAATTATTATAGAGTATTCGGTACGCATTATATATCTTAAATGTTTTGCACTGATATATCTTACTGATGAGGTATTGAGGGTGATATGCTTGGAGGAAGGTCTCAGACAAACGATTGGATCTCAGGATAGCATGTTTAAATTGAAGACTATTAATGAGATATGGAATCAGGTTCTAATTATAGATGGGAACCTAAGGGATGATGGGGGTATAAATTAAGGCAATTTATCCTCTCGGCCAAGTGGTTTAGCTTCTATTGGTAGGAAATGATGTTTTTATGATTCCCATGAGATGAGTACCATCCATGTTGTTAGTATTTGATGTGAAATTCTCTATTATCATTGTGGATGATGAGGACATGTGAGGAATCAATGTAATAGAGACCCATTTGAGTGTTGATCATACGGTACGATGGACCAGGTGTAGCATTCTTATAGGACCTTCTATCTAGAAATTAGTGGAAGTGGTCCAGCTTTGACACTTGGTTCAAGTGTAGGTTTCATAACTCTATGTTAGGAATGGTGCTGGAGTGGTACCAACCATGCAGATTGAGGAGGTGTTCATGGATGAGGCAGTCATGCACAAGTTGTACCAAGACAACAGAGTGGGCCTACTCCAGGTTGTGAGGTTGTTTCACAAGGCCACGATTCAAGATAGATATACTCTAAATAGCCTACACTTTTGGATTAGATCGTCGAGTCATCTTTGGTGAGAGGTAATATCTTATAACCATATACTTCTATATATGCTATTTTTGATAGAGTTGATTCACATAGATTCATATCAGCACCTATGGTAGAGAGACTTGGTCTCATTTTTTAGTTTTTTTGAGGATGTTATGACATTTTATATTCCATTGGGGAATATAATGGATAGTACACACCATACAGGGAGTTCCCCCTTGAGTTTGGTGGGTGTCACTTAATTTGGAATCTTTTTTCCTCAATATGATTGGGTTTAACATCATAATTGAGATGGAATTTCTTGTTGTTTATCAAAATTGTGTTAATTTTTATCACTGAATGGTGATTTTGGATTCACAAGAGGGTAGTGTTTTTACTCATAAGGTTGAATTGAATTTAGATCTGAGACCAGTTGGACCATAACATCATGGGATGGGTGGGATGAGAACCCAAATTACTAGTTTATATCTCGACGACTAGGAATGCATAAGTCCAGCTTCTCTCTAGTGGCCGCTCAGTTTAGGGATGTCTTCTTGGATGAAATTTTTTGTTTTCCTCTAGAAAAATAGGTTGAGTTCTCTATTGAGTTCGTTCCATGAGCTACCCCAGTTTCCATTCCTCTTTACAGGATGACTACTATGAAGATTCAGGAGATCAAGAGGCATTCAGAGGATTTTGAGGTAAAGGGGTTTATTTGATGTAGTACTTATCCATGGGGTTTTCTAATCCTTTTGTGAAAAAGGATAATAATACCCTTAAGCTATTTTTGGATTACCGAAAATTGAACGAGCTAACGATCGAGAATTGGTATCCCTTTCCATGGATAAATGACCCTTTTAATTATATTTGAGGATCTTGGGTGTTCTCAAAAATTGATTTGAGATATGGATATCATCAGGTGAATGTTTGGCTTTTATAGATACCTCAAACAGATTTTCATAGCATGTATAGTTTATATGAGTACCTGGTTATGCTTTTTGGCCTCACAGACATGCCATCTGTTTTTATGGTTTAAATTAACTTTGTTTTCCATCGGTAATAGTATTTTTTGTGGTGGTATTCATGGATGATATATTGGTGTATTCTCATAATCAAAACGACCATGCCAAACAACTTGATATCATTTTTTATATAGTGATAGAGAATCAGTTATATGCTAATCTCTTGAAGTTCCACTTCTGGATGGATAAGAATCACTTTCTGGGTCATCTTATCTTAGAGAAAGGAGTATCAGTAGACCTAAATAATGTGAGGGATTAAGTTTCCTAGTAGAATCCCAAGAACACCTTTGATATTTTGAGTTTCCTGGGGATATAACTATATTATAGGCATTTCATATAGAACTTATCATGCGTATAAGAACCACTGAAGGGATTGACTTAGAAGGGAATGAAGTATTTATGGTATGATACCTATGAGTCAGCCTTTTAAGTGTTCAATGGGAGATGAAATTCAGTGCCAATCCTTATTTTTTTAGATCCAGGTAGAAGATAAATTGTGTAATATGATGCATCAAGTATCTAGAGAGGTGTAGTTCTAATAAAGAGGGATAGAGTCATGGAATAATGGTCCTATAAGTTGAGGTCACATGAGAGTAATTACCCAACACATGACCTCTAGTTAGCTATGGTTGTTCATGCTTGGAAATTTTTGAGATATTATTTAGTGGGAGAAAATTTTATGGTGTAAAAAGACTAAAAAATCTTCAAGTATATATCTTCACATCCTGAATTGAATTTGATGAAGCAAAGGTGGGTCATGTATCTATATTCTTTCGAAATTGATCTTGACTTTACACATAGTAAGGGAAATTTTTTGGTTGATTACCCTTGTAGGAAGATTCAGATACATGAATTTTAGAAGGCCACCAGTGAGTGGAAGATTATGTATTTGTTTTAAGATATTGATTTGTAGGTTTAGGATAGCCAAGAGAAGACTTTTTTTTAATCTTTAACTATGACCTCTATCATTCTGGATAGATTTACGATGAGGTAGCTATCAGATTCTGGGGGAATTTTCCTATAATAGAGTGTGGAAGTTAAGGAACTATATTCATGTTCTGCTGTGGGTAGGGATAAATTATATAGATTCATGGACATGTTTAGGTTCTGGTAGACATAAGAGAGGTGATGATATGGGAGGTTCATGCCTTAGTTTGGGAAGTTCATCCTGACATTACTAAGATGTATTGTTATTTATGTAACTTGAATTGTTGTCTAGGGATTAAATGTTAGGTAGTTAGTTTTTTCATGAGACAGTCCACCTATTAGCAGGTGAAGGTCAAATAGCAATGAACATTTTTTATTTCATTGTAGTTACCCATTGCTGAGTGGAAGTGGGATGATGTCTCTATGGAATTCTTGGGGTTCCTCAGACTATAGTATCAGATAGGGATTCACAGTATACATCTTATTTCTATTAAATTTTGTAGAGTTCTCTGAGTAAAAAAGTTTTTATGATCTCAACATACCACCCTCAGACTGATGTTTAGTAAGATAATATGATTCAAGTGATTGAGGACAATCTCTTTGCTTGCGTCTTGGTTTTTTAGGGCTCTTGGGAGAGGCATATTCCCCTAGTTGACTTTTCATACCTCAATAGCTATTAGTAAACTATACATATGGAACCAAATGAGGATTTGTACGATAGGACATTCTGATCACCCATGTGTTGGTTATAGGTAGGTGAGGTAGCTTTATTGGGACCATATCACATGTAGGAGACAAATGATGAGGTCTAGTTAATCAGGAAGTGGGTGGGTACTATAAAGTATCAACATAAATCTTATGTGGATCACCATTAACAATCTCTAGAGGCTGAGGTTGGGGATTGGGTATTTTAACATATCTCAAAGATGTTAGGCCAGATGTGGATTAAGAGATAGGGTAATATTTCAATGCAATATGTCAAAAATTTTGATATTTGGGGCAGTGTCGAGCCTGTAGCCGATTTCATTCTACTATCATAGAGGTATTGACCCATGAATGATATATTTTATGTATATAAGCTATAACATTATCCCTCAGACTTGTCTCACACTCTGTAGAAGGATTAGTTGGGGTCATACATAGATGTGTCCTTTGAAGAGAATCATATTAATATCATTTATAGGATCATGAAGGTTCTCTGATTCCGATCAGTTCCTCTATTATGGGTTGTATGGAAGCACAACTATTTACAGGATAATAATTTGGAGTGAGAGGCCGAAATATATGATTAGTGGGTGGATTTAAACTCATGTGATTAGTGAACACCATTAAAAGGGAAATTTGTGGATGAATTATTTTAAGGTGGGAAGATTGAAAGATCCTATATTTTTTATGAGGTACAAATCCTTTGTAGTTAATTTTAAATGAATTTTGGTGGCCTAGTGGGAGTACCCAATGAGATCATGTGAGTATTAGGGGTGTTCAGTGCTTGTTCTGATCCCAAATCCTAACTTTCTGGAAACATAGGGCAGACCATATGGTTAGTAGAAACAATACAGGTTAGGAGGAAAATTGTGTCAAAACATGTGGGGCCTGGGAAGAGGGATGAAGGAACCCTCTTAGTTTATTGAAACCATGATAAATGAAGTGAATTCCTATATGCATTGATTCATACCTTGGATAGTGTTTGTAGGGAAGGTTTTTGCATAGTTAGTCAAACTGTGTGCACTAAATATGTGAGGTGCACCCTTAACATAGTAAAGGGTGCATGGTTACAACATGTTTTGTCCATCCATGCGACCAAACCATGTGGCCTAGTAAATTTTTGTAAAATTAAAATTTTACCCTTAAAAAACTATTAAAACATAACCTATTATTTTTTATTCTTCTAGTGGAAATCTCTCACATTGGGAGAGCTATTTTGATCAAGTTTTTTTCCTTTTCCCCATCTCTCCATCTGAACTTAGAATTGAATGCAATTGGTCTCATTGGATTTGTGCTAGTTCTTCAAATTTCATTCATTTTTCTACTGATCTCGATCAAATTAGAAGCTGATACTAGACAAGTGCTCTATGATAGACATATGGTTGGTGGTCTGTACCTTTACCTCAAGGATTAGTCATTTAAAAGAATAGTTTTTTTGTTTCTCATGATGTAATTTTTGATGGTTCACTTTTAATTAACTAAATTCAATTATTAAATGAATTGAAACTTTTTTTAGTTGACCTTGACTACCATTGATACTATTGGTGGTTTCCCCAACATAGGCCACCGATGGGGTGTACCTTTATGTTTTCCTATTATTATACCACCCATGGGGTGATTTTGAGTTTTATTAGTTAGATGAAGCCTTTATAAATTAATATCATTCAATTTAGTTAGCTGATAGGAGATAGGTATTACCCTATTTTCCATGTGATAACATGATGTGAATTTTATTGATTTCATAAATATATATTGTTATATGAGTTTTATGAACTCATGAAAATGTAATGAATTGATTTATTTTTTAAATGTGATGATGAATTGAAATCGAAATGGATGTTTTGTATGATATACCTTAGATCCAAATTCAACAAGATGACATGGATGTTTCTCCCATGGATCTCATTTGTGGTAGTGGACACCGTGGAATTGTTTTCTCCTTGGGTCCTAAATCAGTACGATTACTTGGTTCTTAATACCCCTTAGATCTGGATTTCTTAGGATCGTGTCAAACAAGGTCTATTGATATGATACTTGGAACCCACCAAAGTCTAAACATGTTTAAATTTAGATTCTCATGGGACTTGGTGAGGATGCCTAGGTATTCTATACCTTTCTTTTGTCCCTGCATGGTCTGATTCTCTTGATTACAAGGCTTATATGTTATGAATGACTTGTTTGTATGGAAAATATGTAATGATTGTTATATTCCAGATTATTTTAAATGGTTGTTGTAGTGGTTTGAACTTTGTTATATGGTGGATCCATGGTTGTTTTATCATGTTTTAAAACTTCCCTTAATATGGTATCCTTACACTTGTTTTGTAGGGAGACATATTTGGATTTAAATTATCGCATATAGTTATTAAATTTTCCATGGGATTTATCTTGTACTACTATCATATTTGTTATATACTACCCACTTCATTAGGTTGTATTATATATCATGGATTTTCTATAGACACCATTGGTGGTTTCCTATGAGTGTTATCTCACACCCTGTTCGGGCCTCCAGTGGATACCCAAAAAGGCTATTTGGATTTAGGTAGATATCGAGGTAGGCACCCATTGTTAGATTCTTTAAATTGTACTGTTATTAGGAGTAGGGGATCATAGGAATGATATGAAGCTTGTGATTCTAACATGGATTGTTTTTTTCATTTTTTTAGTATTTTGATACATGTATTATACTATTACCTTTAAATCTATTTTGGATTATTTGTATAGAAATGACATGAAACATCATATTTTATATGAGATTACTTTGTTATTTTCTATATATTCATGTCTTGGATGTTTTTATTATGTCTTATTGATTTACTGCCTCCACTATTGACAACTATTATTATTCCATTGTGTTACACTCTGACATTAGGCCATAGTATCCCCATAGACACACCATAGGCACTCAATTCTAGTCATTATACTATACGATTTTTGTAGATGAACTCAAGGCCATGTGATCCACTGTCTTGGGAAACCTTTTAGTGGAATCCAGGTCAAGATGTTACAAATTGTCCCCACCTCTTATTAGCATATTAACATTGTCTACTCTAAGTGGTAATTAACCACTTTTAGATCAACTAAACTATATTATAGATCTCATGAACTAATATTATTCCCATAACTATAGCCTCACCTAATTATTTCCCACATAGTAATGAGTGACATTGTTGAGCATAAAGATACTCAAAAGGATCCATATGAATTGAATCATGGTAGCTATTGTTGTATCTATAATCAACCAAGGAAATGTGGTTATCCTAAGCTCCAGAAGTGTCCCTAATAAATTATCATAGAATATCCTTTAATATCATGATCATCCACTTTAACTGTCCATTAGTCT
Source organism: Viscum album (assembly GCA_963277665.1). Lineage (NCBI taxonomy): Eukaryota > Viridiplantae > Streptophyta > Magnoliopsida > Santalales > Viscaceae > Viscum > Viscum album. The sequence goes on from OY728135.1 coordinate 1,763,793,905, forward strand.
ATGGATGATTCACTATATTCATTTTCAGCTGGGCACCCAAATCCTTCTACATGCCCTACTAAAATTGTGACTTGAATCATGGGTCTCTATCTAACACAATGATCAAAGGAAATCCATAAAACAATAAAATCTCTAGTATATTCAATTATTTAACTCACCGAATAAAAATTTCACTCAAATAAAAAAATGGTGTTATTTCATCGACCAATCAACTCTCACCCAAACAACATCATGACTCCTTTGGGTTTAGGGTAACCCCAGTATGAATTCTATCATCACATCATCCCAATTATACATTGAAACTGGACATGACTAAAGAAAAACAATAGGACATTGATGCTATAATGTTACCCTCTAGAAGGTAAGGCATCATGAAAAAAACCAATGATTTCCATTTTCATACTAGGACACCAAAATTGAAGTTGGATATTGTGGTAAATTATCATTGATCCCAGATACACAGCCCATTTCAAAACATGGTAGTATCTCATCCACACCTCCATCAAGAATGTTGATACCAAAATTATCCCAGGAATAGAGATCATGTCATCATCATCTAAGAACCACCTTGTGACTTAATCATCCCCAACTATGTGGGCCTTCATCACTATGCATTTTGGATTTGAATCATGGTTTACCTTTACATAGTACATTAAAGAATATGGGGTAACTAAATGAAGACATGAAATAAATCCATATTTCCCATATGCATCCACTTTCCACATAGCCATCAAACTCATCATATTTCATTCCTCCTTTGATTGTATATCTAAAATATCTTATGTCTCTTGATTTTTCATGTTAAGATAATCTACAATGAAATTAAATTTTCTTGTAGAATACACTATATCAAATTTTAATTTATGTATAAAATACACTAAATTACTCTTCCTTAGAGTCAGATCCTACTGAAAAAATATATGTCACAAGTAAGGAATCAGGTAGTTCAAATCATAGGGTCATAATTGACCCGAACCATAAGTGATTACTTGGTCTCAATGAATCAACATAGTTCCTAACATTAAACCTAAGACATTACATAACACTTCATATCTAATACTAGTCTCTTTAAGAATTAAAACTAGAGATGTTGTCAATACCCTCTTCAGCTCTATGAAGGTCTATTTATATTGATCAGACCACTCAAACATCACCCCCTTTTGGTCAGATCTGTCATCTATGATGATAAATGGGAGATGTCCTGGATGAAATTTTGAAATTACCATGCAAAACTAATGAAAAACCTGATCTCAAATATGTTTTTGGGACATGCCTAAGACATCCAAACCTCTAACTTCTCAATGTCCACTGAAATTCATGCCATAGAAATTATATTCCCAAGGAGCCATAACTCCTGAGTATTAAAGAGACACTTCGATATTTTGGCATACTTTTCATGTTCTCAAAATGTAATCAATATAATTTCAAGGTTCCTAGCATGAATACCTGATTTCCTTGAATATATCATGATGTCTTCCATTAATATAGTGATAAAGGTGTCAAGGTATATGTGTAAAATCCTATTCATGATTTGTAGGAACACTAATATGTAATTTTTTAACCCAAATGGAATGAAATGAAACTTATAAAATTTATATCTAATCCTAAATAGCGTCTTTGGAATATCATCGTATCTGACACATAGATAGTGGTAGCCTGATTGGAGTTCAATATTGGAATACCATCCAGCTCACCATAACTAATCAAACTTATCAGCAATCTTTGGCAATGGGTAAATTTTATTTACTATAACCTATTTCATATTCATTTATTTAACAAAAATCCATATACTGTTATCTACCTTTGAGGAAAAAAACAGTGGAGAACCCCATAGAGATGTTCTTGGTTTGATAAATACCTTATCCTCCAAATCATATAACTATTCCTTAAACTCTAACAACTCAATAAATTAAATATGGTAAGGAGAAATTGATATCGATTGTTCTGAAGGTATAATAACTATCGAAAACTCAGTTTCTATTTCTGGAGGATGACCTTAGAATTCATTTGATAACACATCTAGTTAATGATCCACCATTAGTAGGAATATAGAGGGGGTTGTTACTAATTTTTATATTAGATACAAACCTACTACATACATCATGATAGATCTAATATTTCTTAGGTTTGGTCCCATTTTACTTGATCCAACATCCCACTCATTGTTCAACATGAACCTCCATCCCCTTGGTGTGGTGAATGATACACATATTTATTAGTTTTCAACATGAGCTCAATAACTGGTCAACCATTCCATTCCAAATTTTTCACCAAAATTATGAAAAATTAATATCATGAAGTCCCACATATTTTTATAGACAATAATAACTATGAGACACTTAGTACATCAATGGAGATGGTCTAATTTATTTCCCAAGGTCATTTCAAGAGAGATAAACTCAAAATATATCTTAGTCTAAAAATATATCCAGGAAATGACTTGAGAAGATATAAAATAATGGTAATATTCTATGTAAATAAAATAAGTAGATAACATAGATTTAATCAAAACTATACCCCTAACTATAGAATTTCACTCTCCACTAACAGTTAGAGACTCCTCCATCACAAACATTTTACCTTCCTCTAGATCATGATCCTGACTCTATGGTCCATATCTCATCAGAGTAACTTTGGTCTGTGATTCCTGAGTCTTCAACTGAGGACCCTTAAATGCACCATAACCTAACCTCCTCAAGTTTAGATGTGAAACCTTAAAAAAACATTAAAGATGAACCATGTTTCTACATCACTGAAATTCCTATGTTGTCTTGGCGCATTATTTACTAATGTGTCTCTTTCCTTCACAATTTTAGAACCTTCTAAACCTCCACCCATAGAGGGAGTGTAATAATCCTCACTCTAATCCACCTATCTCCACCCTTATTTACATCGTTAGCCTTCCTATTCTTACTACTAGAAGATTAACTCACTGTAGAACTAGAAAGTATTGTCATCAAAGTTTTGTAAGATTGAATGAATCATGTATTTTTGTCCACCTTAGGTCCATCAACAAAAGTCAGATCCTTGTAAAGAACCTCTGAAAACATTATTAGGTTGAATCCTTTAACCTAACATCTACCCTCCAAATGAAGGCCAATCTCAAACTTCCTAACCTTCTATGTCTCATTTACATCCCAAATAGAATCAATTCATATAAACTCTATAAAATGAACTAAGTTGGTAGAAACCAATATTTTTCATTAATGAAGCTCCACAAAATCATATGCCTAGTCTAGATTTAGCAAGTTAGGAAAGAACCCCTTAAAGAAATTTTTTTAAGGCCTACAAAATTATACCCTCAAGATTTTATTCTTATACCATAACACCCTACCATCTCTTGGTAGGCCCTTTATGCATAAAGGTAGTTAGATTTACACTATTTACCTAGGATTCTATACTAGATTGAAGATCCCCATGATTATGTAAATTGAGTCCCCAATATTTTCAGGAACATTAGATACATAGAAGGATGGTAGATACTAAAGACAAAAATCATCGGCATAGTCAACCATCATAATCCTTTACCATTCACCCTAGGAAAGAACATTTTGGAAGACATAAGATAGGGTAAGATTTCCACTTGAACCACTAGAGAGTGTGTGGTTGAATTATTAGGTGCATACTTCTTCATAGACTATAGTAAAACTAGAACATCCTCCCAGTAGGAGAATTCTTTAATTCTTTTCCAAAAAACACTATAAGGAATTATCTAGGAGTGATTTTTATGAAATTACATACAAACACTTAGAATTACTATAATAACATCATTACATAAATAACTTTAGTAGTTACAAGTCACACATAAGTGACTTAATGTAGGAAGCTTTGTCCTTGTAGATACCCACACATAAGGTATAACCCTCCTAGGTCTACCTAAGGCTCAAGAATAAACCATTATGCCTTCACATTAATAACAATCATGTATATAAATCAAAGCAGCATACAAAATTTTAACTAACTAATACTAGAATAGATATAACCCATAAGTAGGGAAAATAGATACATCACTGAAAAATAGAAAAAATAAAGGTATTTAATTAAAGAATTGAAATATATAATAAAAGGTACATATATATTACATGTGATCCTATGTGACTATTCACGATGTATGTATACACTCAAATCCTATAAGCAGCAACAACAATTCCATTACAGTAACATGGATGTCCCTTACACATGAGCTACCAGTCATATGGAAACTACCCCACCAACATTCCACATGACCTATCACCTTTCTACCATATCCTAGAATATCCATAAATAAAAGAAAGGAATCTTAGGCTATGATAGCATTTTGAATCGCCCCGAACCAAATCACTAGGGCTGAATCCGAAGTTCCACAAGACCTCATGCACACCTCCCGATGCATAGGAGATTAATGAATAATGGAGATGGAATAATGGTGATGTGAGGAGAATATATCATCATTAATTATAGACATAAACTAAAATGTAGAAACATAAACAAAATTCAAATAAAAATCACATTGAAAAATAACATAAACAATATAGTAAAATAGGTTTCATGTCAAGTCACATAATAATAATCAATGAGACCCCCAATGTAGAAGGGAAACAAGTATAATTATTACAACTACAAATAAATAAATTTATCTGATGTGGTAGTATTATAGAGTATTTATTAGTATAAAATATATCTCATAACTCTAAGATCCTTAGAAACCGTCCACTAGTCCTTTTCCCGTCCCCAGATCCTAGATCATGAAGTCTGCATGTGCTCTAAGATTTGCATAAAATGTGAGAGTATAAACCCAATAGGACACCAAAATTGAATCCTTAACACAATTACACATGTATATATAGGTGAATTTCATGATAAAAAGTAAAATTTATGTTTAAGTATACAACCAAGCATATATCAAGTGATCATGTTCTAACCATGATTCTATGAACACAAACCTTATTAACTTCAGTGTCATCCAAGAAGAATTTCATAAGTGGAAATCACATGACATAATTCATGATTTGTGACACAATTATCATTTAAGGACAACCAAAATTACCCCATTAATGAATAAACCCACACACACATTTAAAGTAATGGGTATCCCATTAACCATAATTATCCTCTAGTTGTATGCATGCTTGGAACACCCATAAGAATGGAACTCTACACATATGTAAGTATGTTCTCCATCAGTTCATCATGTTGGATTACATACTCACTTATAATGGAGTTTATAATTATCCTACCATGGGATAATCACATACCGAGATTTGGTGTTGTCTATCCTATATCCAAATTCACAACCAATAATTCATTTCATCCTGGATCCCTCTCTAAGAAGTTAACTATGCCTATTTTGGCCACTTGTTTACCTAAACACTGAAAAAAAGGTTCCATGCGATATGAAAAAATACACATGTAAGGAATGACATAGAAAGGTTAAATATATTATAATAATAATTCCATCGACAATGAAATAATACACATGCAAGGAACAACATAACAAGAAAAAATCATGGAAAATCAAATACTCTATAGCTATAATATAACCATATATAAGGTGAATTATAGAAAGGAAGACACAATTCATACCAATAAAATGTCTCATGGGATACCCATGCATGAAAAAAATCCCATATCATGAAATTATCTCTACACTAGGAACATACATAGAATCCAATAATGTAATACAAATCTATAAAAGGGTCCCAGATGGTTAGGAATTCCTACCTTTACACCATTGACTCCAACTTCCAAGATTAATCAAGGGATGAAAACTAGATCATTCCCATTCACCAACATTCCCAAGAATAATAACGAATCTATCGTAATAAATTATATTCTATTTGGATTCAAGTAAGAGATAATGAAAAGAGTTGTAATCTATATCAACTTACCAAAAGTGATTCATTTCCAAAAGAAGATCATGTATTGATTAATGATAAGTAACCTATTATTTTAATATATCCCCAATCTATCAATCAAGTGTGAATTATCCATTTGATTCATGTGGGTATTTATAGATCTATTCAATATGACATGAATCCATGATAAATTCAAGATAAATAATGTGAATCAAGAATATAAAAAATTGATATTACCTTGATGGATTCCAATAGATTGATATGGATTTAAAAAACCCATGATGAGTGGAAGAGAAGGATTAAACCACCAACAAAGAGCTCCCCATGAGGTTATAGTCAAATTATGGTTGAATTATGGTTAATGTTTTTCTAATAATCAAATTAGGGTAAAATGATGAAAATTACATCAATTATGGAATATTTATCTCACAAATGGAATGTCATTAGTCCCACTGGATATTGTATAACTGGCCTCCAACAGGACTATGGATTCCCTCTTACAAGTTGGTGGGATAAGTAGAATTTTAATCCCCATTCCCAACTTCACTTGCTAGCTGGGGCACCACACTATCTAGTTAGTGGCCTTATTTCGAACAACATATAATTCACTAAACCTATGTCCTCAAAAACACTATCTTTGAAACATATTTAACAATAAGACACACCTACAAGGGAATAAAAATAAAACATGATACATCATAACCTGTAAAAAACATACCATGAAATTCAATGATATTATTTGTGGAATACACCAAAACTTCTTCAATCACCTTGAAAATAAAAATGGATAGCTCCACACTTTAGACCACCTAAATTCCATTTTTAAAACCTAAAATATATAAAACCCATCAAACATGGCATAGTGAGGTCCTCATATAAAATTATATATAAAAAACCTATCCCACACAAAATATTAAATTATAAACCCTGTTTGATAAATAAAAAATGGATAAGAACCTGTAGGATTTGAAAATTTCTATGATCTTTAATCTAAAACGGTATCCACCACTACCTGTAAAACTATAATTTTGGACCTTAAAGATCCAAAAATCAACCAACTACATCCATAATGAATATAACCATCCCCATGTCACCTCTAATTCCTAGGAAACATAATTTAAATATATAGGAATGCCAATGACATTACAATATGTGTATTTACTTTGGTGTTTGGATATATATAAACATCAATCATTGGAGATGTTCATTTCCTAAAATAGAATATATGAATTTAATTTTTCACTTCCTAGATATAGGAGGAGGTATATTTCTTATAATGCATCCAAGATAGGTGAAGATGTGTGTTTCCTCCAGAATATCAAGATCCCTACATCAAGGGTGAATTAATGGGTGAGAAATATGTAATGGGCTGTGAGATATTATTTTTTTATTTTTTTAAAATAATTTTTATTTGGAATGTGTGATAAAAATGAGTTTTTGGTTGATTGATCATGATTTTCCATGGTTATGCTACTTGATGATTTTTTATAACATTAAAGTATTCTTATATTAATTTTTATTGATCTTCATAGATAGTAGATGTTTATGGGACTTCCTTGATAAATAGAATGACAAAATTAGAAATTATTATACTCACTTATGTTTGCACACTATTAATTTGTTTTCCTTTTTTTTCATATAGATCAGAAGATATAGATGATTAGATATAATGAATCTTGGAGATGTATAAAGGATTTGGATAGATGGGGTAGTTTAGATGATCATTATGGTGACCACTCATTTATCATGATTATTTGCAACGGAATCACTCCATGATATAATGGTTGTGCCTAGGTATTAATATATATCATATCACATTACATCAATGATATTTATTTATATGTATTAATACATTTTATTATTCAATATATATTTTATGTATTTTATGGTGGATGCATATGTATGATAATATGTGACAAGTTTTACTGAGTTTAATCCTTAAATGATTGTGTGGATACTGTAACATTGGTCACTATACCCCAACATAATGATAATGGTCTAATGGATTTTAAATCATGACAATCTAAAATTTATATTTTTAAATGATTAAAATTTTATTAAATTTTCAATGAATTTTTTTAATTATTTGTTTTGTAAATATTGTTTAAAAAAATAGAAAACATTAATGTTCTATAAAATTATTAACATAATATAAATATATAATATATTTTTCATAAATTTTTAAAAAATAAAAATATTTATAATAATTAAAAACTATTTAATATATATGTTTTTTAATGTTTTTGTGTTATAAGACAGTTGTATTTTCAAATGGAAGAAGTATGTTTTGAAAAAATTATAGATCCTAATATTTTAATGGTATTTTAAACTAATGTTCAAAATTTATTTTTATATGGAATGATATCACGGTTATAGGACTCTTGCGAAATAGGGTTAATTGGAAATGAATTGAATTTCGATGAGACATGAGAGAAATAAGATAAAAAAAATTAAAAAGTGGAAAGAAGGGATTTGTGATTAGTAGAATTTACCATCAAAATAACCCCATAGATAAAAGGGGTGTTTTATTGTTCATTATAGAGAAACAGATATATAAATAGGTAGATTATCATGAAAAATATTAATTCCCTTATCCAAATGGTTTAGAAGTGTAGAAATATATATATTCAAATGATCTTTAGGATTTCATGATGGATTAAAAAAATTCATTTCAGCATGATCAATTTATAATCAATAAAGTATCATTTTAATCACAACATAATAGATAAGGTCATAGACTATGGTATAAATCTTGAAATCAGCTAATTTATTTTATTTTGGTAATAATAATCATTAATTATTGTCATTTTTTACAGTACATATTTAGTACATTTAAAAAATTTCATATTTCCTTCAGTCTTATCTATAAAATTGTTTTTAAATTGTTTTAGACAATATGAATAAGAAATTATGTATTATAATGAAATTATTAAATATTTTCATGAACACATTTATTAAAATTAATTTAAAATTATGGGAATAATTTATTCATTTTATTTATAGTTAATTTTTTATATAAATAATAATAAATTTTGTCACATTTATTTGAAAATTTAAACTCACTGAACACTAACATTTTTATTGATTATTTTAAAACATGGGGCACAAAAGATACATCATGGTGGACTAAATTAGTGAAAGCCAAAACCATAATTGAAAACAAATTCGATTCCCTCAGGGTGAAAAAACCTAAGTTAAGGAAGTAGGAAATAATTTGATTTGGGAATGCTCAAGATGCTAAGAAATCAGCTAACATGTTCCCCTCCCGCTAGGTTTGAGTGATCTCTATCTAGGTTCCCATGAGTAGTTTACACTTCTAGATAATATACTCAATGTTCCAGAGATAATTTCCACCACCTGATAGTGCTTTGTATAGGATCATGGAATATTTCTCCACCATCTTCATAATGATGTATCTTTGCTCGCATAATTCCAACCCTGTGGCCATATCCTGGACCTCAACCTATAAATCATCACCTATTCCATAAAAGGATGAGAAAACTGGTAAGATGGACCCCCTGATCCATATAACTCCTTCAAATTGAATCTCCTCCCTAATAAGGGACCCATCTAGATTGAGTTTGATCCCACATCTGAGAAGATTATAATGGACCCAATGCCCCTGTCTCGGTATGCTAGCCAAGTCAGAAAAACCTTGATTCAGGATGATAGGTCTTAAAGAAGGAGCGGTTTGCCATTATGTGCACAAACTATCCAAGTCTAGTAAGTTTTTCTTTATTTTAATGCTGATGTAGGTTTAAGATCCGATTATGTTCTTGTAGCAAGAGTAATTCCTAGATTTCTAGATGGTCAAGTATCCCACCGTGAGGATGAAAACCTGTCCTATCCTCTCAGGACCATGATCACCCGCGCCATTAAACCATAGGCTGAGAGCATTATCTTTCTCCCTTCCTTGATCATTCCAACCTGAGAAAGCTTTGAATGCATGCCATACCCATACAGCCTAATCACTATCAAAGAAGATGTTCCCCACTATTTCTTGTTTGGGATCTCTGAAACACCAGCACCTAGATTCCATTCGCACACCCCTGTGTTAGATTTTATCTTCAGTGGGAATAGATTCATTCCTTACTTTCCATAATAGAAATTTAAACTTGGATAGAATCCCCTTGCAGCAGAACATTTCCCACCATATATCACCAGTATTTGGATCCCTCACCGCACAAGCAAGGGCCTTGATTGAGAACTCACCTGATGTGAAGGCCATAAAAATGAGATTATTAGGATCTTCATAGAGAACAATATTGATGAAGGAGGCATGTTGATTCTCATCATGTATATTCTTGAGAAAGTTGGGGTGTCCGTAAGCCTCTCTAAAAGAAATATTCTGGGTGGGGAAACTTAGAAACCACAGCCCCCCCCCAATCATGATGCCAAATGTACAAGTCTCCTCTTACCACTAGCCATCGAGAATTTTGTCCCAAGGCCTCCATGTACTAGTGGATCAGATTCCATATCTTAGAATTTTGAGACCTCTACATAGTCATGTCCAATCCATACTTCTCTTGCATGTTCATACCCAATATTGTACGGCCTTTCATATCCTCCCTCCCAAGTATAACATGCAACCCCTACATTGTTGAGGAGATGCTTATCAAGTTGAAGACCCCTTCAGAGATTGGTCTTACAAGATGCTTCCCTAAAGCCCAGTGATGTATGCCTTTGAAATTCCCATCCTAAATTAATGAAACCATAATCCTCTCTATATTGATGATCAAACTATTGGGAACCTTCAGGGTGTACATGATATGCATAGGAATGGAAACGAGTACATTGTTCACAAGAGTTATGAGACCTCCAAAAGATAAGAACATTTTTTTCCAATTGTAGATACACCCCATGATCTTACTAACAATATTGTCAAAATTGTGAACATAAAGAGAGTTATGACTAATCGGCACTCTCAGATACTCTATTAGGAAGGTTCCTCTTCTCATATTTAGGTTGTCGTCTAGGTCACTTGATCTCATATATGATATATTCTTTGCTATAAAATAGAGTCTTTTCTCCCTATTCATCACCTACCCGCCCCATTTTTAGTACTTCACTAGAATCCCATTCATCCCTACACTGACCTCCATCTTCCCTTAATAAAAAAATTGTTTCATCCTGAAACATCAAGTGTGAGATACCGCTTGAAGCATGTCGATTCTGATATGGGAGTACTTTTCCCATGTGATGACCCCTATTGATATAGTATCTTAGAGAATTTTGGGAGAGAATGAAGAGAGTGGGTATAATGGGTCCCCTTGCCTAAGTCCCCGACATGCCTTGAAAAACCCAAACTGCTTAGCTATAGATGATGTTGAGATCCAAACCAAGCTGAAACAAGGTAAGAGGAGGTCTTTGCTTCAGTTGGGGAACCCCATGTAGGAAAAAACCCATAAGATAAATCCCAATTTCATTATATCATTTTCTATGATCAAGTATAATTTAATCGCCAAATTTCTCCTGATGGTCTTGTTGTTTATACCAATAACTATTTCTTGCACCACTCCAGTTGCACCATGTATTGCCCAACCTTTGATAAAACCTTGTTATTTTGTAGCCATCAAGACATTTAGGTGAGGAGACATCCTTTTAAAGATAATGATAGCTAGAACCTTGTATGATATATTGAACATGTTGATAGGCTGGTACGGATCAATGGACTGGGGATTTCACACTTTCAGTATAAGCACCATCTTTATTGTATATGTGATTCGATATAGATTTCAACCCTGGAAGTAGTCCCACACCACTCTCACAAGGTCCCCTTTTACAATATCACATGCAGTCCTATAAAAATATCCAAGAATGCCTTTATACCCTAGTGAACTATTTGGGTTCAGTGTTTGGGTCACCTCATTCACTTGATCCTCTTCCAGAGGCCTCCTCAAGCACTAATCAATATCCTCTGACACACTAATTAGAATTTCCTCAAAGATATAAACTGCCCCACTTGGATAGCCTTCCTTTATACTAGGATTGAGGCCTGCTAGAAGACATTTGACATTTTCTTTTTCAAGTTCCCCCACCTCATCTCAGTCATTGGAGTAGGATCCATCCTCCCTAAGTATGTTTGTCCTATGATTACGGCATCCTTATTTGATGCACGCACGAAAAAAGTTGGTATTTTAATCCCCCTTGTGAAGCTATCAAACTCTTCATCCCTCACTTTCCATCCATTCCTACCTCAGTAGGATATAAATTATATGATCATTATTTATCCTTATATCATTAAAAAAAATTCATCCCATTTCTATTCCTGGCATGTCTCCATGCATTCTACCTCCTTACTATTCGCGAGAAGGTCCTGATCATGGGTGGGGATGTTCATTTTCTAGCTATGTAAAATATTTTTTAGCCACCTGGTCTTATTGTAGATTGGTATCCATGGGCTCTCAGAATGATGAAAAGTTATTGCTTCCCTAACCACATCATTGAATCCATATACCACCAAACACACTTTAGAAAACTTAATATCATCATATCTTAAAGATCATGAACCCAATGAAAGGCAGAGTAGATAATGATAGGATAATTACTAAACAAGGTGAGAGACATTGCTTTCTGGGAATAGAGAGATAGCGGCCTCATTCAACAAGCACTGATCGATATGACACCAGGTGCATCTTTTTCCACATTTATTGTTACACAAGATAAAGCAATATACCTCAAATATCGTATCCATAAGACCGTTTCTATCCAAGAACAAAACAAGGGCTTGGCTAGAACTCATAGTAAAGAAACCTCCCCCTTTTTCCCATCAATATTTTCAATAATATTAAGGTCTCCCTAAAAATCCATGGGGTGTCCTCTGAGATTCATCCATCTAAGTTGAACCACAAAACCTCTCTTTTTTTAAGATACGTTAAATAATAATGAAATAAAATTAAAATTTTATCAATGATATTTGTACAATGTTTTGGTGAATTTATAATTGGTTATAAGAATATATATTTAGCATTTATTATTACTGAAAATTACCTTAATGATTTATTTAAATGTTCGGATATTTGAAATGGTTAAAACTTTTTGGCACATTTTTAAGTGAAATTTTTTAGTGATAAACGAATTTGAGTCATTTTTAAAATGGAATATTGAAAATAATTATTTTAGTAAATCATTATTTACTTTAAAAATATTTTCATAATGATATATTTAGTTAAAAATCATACCGATCAAATTTTCCCATGGAATACGTGAAATTATTTCTTTGGTCCTTCGTAATGTAAAAATGTTAAAATTTTATCATGAGGGAGGATAAATATAATAACAATATAAAGGGAATAATTTTTTTTAACATTTCAATAGCCAATACTGAAAAATTAAGAGACTCGTTATAGTTTAAGTGGTGATTGAGAATTATGTATTTGATGTTATAGTGACCAAAATTTTAAATATGAAAAACTATAGAACAAATATCATCAAGAATAAATATTTTAGAGAAATTGTCTTATTTTATGTGATTTTTTGGTAGTTATTTTGTCATATTTTATTTTTTTTCCTTTATTGGGTGAGATTTCATTATAAAGGTACTTGAAATTTTCATTTTAAATTTTAAAATACTAATAATGAAATACCTCTCCATAATGGGTGGGGTCATATGTTGTATAAAATCTTCATAATATTTTCCAATTTTTTAATCAAAAAGATAGTGATTGTTTAATTATAAGTGAAGACTATCGAAAAACAAGAATATAGATATACTATCTTATGATAAAATTTAATTTAATTTTTTTACACTAATTTTAATAGAAAAAAAGAATGCAATATAAAATAAACTTTTTTGAATTGATTTTTTAAAACCTGATGATTTGAATTATCTTTATTATTATGACATGAGAAAATTAAAATATATCCATATTCCTATATCTACACCACATAATTGTTAATTCCATCTTTTTTTAGGGTAGTTTTCCCATAATAGATAACTATGAATTTTTTTCATAATGTTTTAAAAAATTATCAATGGGTCCCTTCTTTTTTATATATGATGAGTTTAAAAAAATATTATGGGGGATACATTTCTGAAAATTTATTTCCCCATTACTTACATCATTTTGACAAATAGAACAAAAGACATGTTACATATCATAACAGAAAAATTATTTATATAAATTTTCCTAGATCAAAATGGAATCATAATAATCATTCTTTTATAAATATGGTCTTTGAATACCATAGATGGAGTTTTATGTTTCTACTAATTAAGAAATATTTTTTTCATGAATTAGTCAATCAATTTTATAATACTTTGAGATATGATACTATAAGGGGACATAAAATTCATTAATTATCAATATAATGTCATGATTAAAAAATGTATTTTGAGTAAATTTCATATGAGGTGAGTTTTTTTTAATTATATATTATTGATTATTTTTACACAACAGTATTTAAATTTTTATATATTTTACAATATATTATGTAATTATAATATATTTTTTATTTAAATTTATTTATCTCAATTTAGTTTACATTGGTGAAGATTAATATATAGAATTTAAGTGGTTGAAATACCTTATAATTCCATGGAATATTGGAATAGATACAGAATGTTTTCAATATGTTAATAAAAATGATTTTCTGTTCGATATTCACAATATTAATATAGTACAGTTCTTGTGGGAATTCCTAGAGTCCATTAATTTTTGATTTTTAATGATAAATTTTTATTTAATTATAAATGTGTAAGTTGAGTATTTTTAATGATATTAATTTTTGAGAAGAATGTGAACATGAAAAGGCCTTAAAATTTACATAATGATCTAATAAATGAAGAAACTATTATTATGATGAATCAGATCAGTGATATTAAAGATAAAATATGTTTTTATGCATGGGTGGAGGTTCTAACACGAGTAAAACTGAAAAATAAAATTAAAATTAAAAATGGATGAATTTATACTATCATAATAGTGGGTAGTTAATATCATTTCATGTAATGAGGGGGAGATGGAGTTTTCTCTACAAAAGTAAAGAGAATAATAACATAAATAAGGAAAAATAGAAATGTATTCAATAAATAAAAGTAAATAAAAAACAATGGTTCAAAACTATGTTTATATAAGAAGATCCAGCTAAAACTATAAAAATTAGTATTTAATAAAAAATGTTACTATTGAGACAATTCCAAAAATTAAAACTAATTTTTGAACAAGAATATAAATTGTGATTAAATGATAATTTATTTAATATAAAAAAGTTTAATTCAAAATACCAAATGAAAATTATAGAAGTGGAAAATAAAAAATCTGACTATGAAAAGACTAAGAAGCAAGTACATGTGAATTATATGAATTCTTTGGAATCTATAAAATCAAGGGTCATTCTTCCATTATTTTCCTTAGGAGAACGTATAAATAATGAGGATAAACATTAAATGAAAAGTAAATTTTTAATAATCACCTTCTAGGATGCTAATATTTAAGGTTTCAAAGGAAAAAATTTATTTTTTCTACAATATATCATTTATCTACAATCCACCATAAATAAGTAAAAAATATTGAAAGTTTAAATCATCTACTGATACATCTAAGAATTAGGAAGTTTAATCCCAAATTGGAAATGACATGACATTAATTCCACCTAAATAATTTAAAAAGGAACCATCTTCATAAAAAGTGTGTTATTCAGTGTCAAAATCCTAACTATTTGAATTAAAGAAGAAAATTAAATTAACTATATTATAGTTATTATCACATAAAACAAATAAGAAAATATAGAATCTATTGAATATATATCTAAATAAGATCAATATGATAATTAAATAGAGTAGTAAGAAGTGAAAATAGAAAAGAAAAAAAAAGATATGGTCAATATTGAGAGGTAAGTTCACATAATAAGGACAAAAGCATTCATAGGAATATGATTACAAATCCAATTACATTATGATGTTATATGCAAGAGTCAATGAAATTATAAAGTAAATAATTTCAAATATTCCATAATAGATTTTGGTTTAGATCTATTTAGAGATGTTTATAAAAAATTTAACTTCACAAGGATGAAGTAGTAGAATATATTTGTGGGTTTTCAATTCAATAATATGAATAAACAAGTTGAATCTATTTCATTGATTCATGGAAAACAAATTCATGTAAGAATAATCCATAATTATAATGATTCTACAAATATAGTAAATAAAATATTGAATAAAAATGAAATTATTGTTAAAAAAGTACCTATAACAAGGTATGTAATTTTCTTTTTTAGGGAAATTGACCATAAAGATTTCAATATTTTGAATTACATAGATGAGTTTATTCAATGTTGAAAAATCTTAATATGTTAATTGGAATAAAATAATGAAAAGGTTAATGGAAAATGTGATTTTATATAAATGGAAAGTATGATCATTAATATAAAAATATGGATTTACAAAAATAAATTGGTGAGATCCAGATAGAATGAATGTCTTGGATGAATAATTTGTAATGTATTATTTTTTGATTAATGAAAATAATTTTGAAACTCATATTCTATCATCATTATCATTTTACCTTCTTCAAAAAAAATAATTTGTTTTTGAGATTCAAAAAATCAAGAGATTGTTTTTTACTATAAGAATATTTTTTATGTTAGGGTGAATGTTATCATAGTGAATCACCTAGATAATATAGTCAAGGTTAGAACATCTTAATATCTATTTGGTAATTAATTAATTATTAAAGTGTGAGGACTTTGATCTTGATATATGTATTTCTTATTTCAATTTTTTATATTTTATATTTTATATTTTATATTTAAAAATGAAATTTATATTTATTGGGTTAAATAAAGGGAAAGTATGATAGAAGTTAATCTGGAAATGAAAAGTTTTCAATATTATGGAAA
This sequence comes from Viscum album, assembly GCA_963277665.1. Taxonomy (NCBI): domain Eukaryota; kingdom Viridiplantae; phylum Streptophyta; class Magnoliopsida; order Santalales; family Viscaceae; genus Viscum; species Viscum album. The sequence continues at coordinate 1,763,810,581 of OY728135.1, forward strand.
ACTGAGAATGTAGTGGTAGGCTATTCATTACTTGGATAAGGACAAAAAGCTACAGGAGAACCTAGATAAAAAACTAGTGGCTAGTGTCTAAGCATCATGTTTCTAGTGGCCACTGAGTAGTTGGTGGCTAGTACCAGGTATGCAATAGGATTTTAGGATATTTTTATTAATAAGGGATCAATTTTAAATTAATGCTGAAGGCATTTTGATTATTTCCTCTTTTTAGTTTTAGGGGAATAATTATGATGAAAATACATCATCATAATCTTTCACTTTTCTTATCTAATTTCATAGGGTGATTTTATATTCATTTAATAGAGGAATTTTTATTTTTCCCTAGAATTGAAAAAATATCTATATCATCTTCAAAAGTCATATTGATATTTGTGAAGGCATACTGATTTCATTTGTGTGACATTATAATCTTTTTTTACGTAGAATTTAGAATAATTAATGATATTTTATCTTAAAGGAATGGTTAAGTTTTCATTCATATTCTAAATTAATTTTTATGTGCAATGTAGGTAATCCATTTAATTGTTTTTTATTTAATTGTGTGATTATATATTAAATGTGAACATATCATATAGATTAAATTAATTTGTGACTTTAATTGATGATAATTATGTAAAATTTATTAATAATATTTTAAAATTAATTATATATGATTAAAAAAATTATTATGGATAGAAATTTTATATAATTGGGATCAAATGTTGATTAAATGGGAAAATGATTAATTAATTACTGAATTTAATATTTTCATTATCATAAGAATTGATCGTGAATTTTTGTAAGATGAAATATTATTATTTTCACTTTTTTCTTATGTTATAGCATTGGTTGATAAGATATTTTTTAATATCAATATTTTATAGATTTAAATGAATTACTATAAATTATTATCGTGATATAAGATGTTTTTTCATTGGTATCAGTATTAAATTTTTTTTTCAAATGTCGTAATGGATATGTCTTTGAGAAATTAGTACTTTTTATTTAAGTAAATTATTTATGAGTTTTAGTGAATCTAATAACATTTTTTATTGGCATATTTATAACTATTATACGTTATTCTTTGATATATGCAATGTGGTAATAAAATGGATAAATATGATAAATTGTAACTAAATAATTAACGTAAATTTAATGCGATTAAATTGAGGATTTATTGATTAAAATTTTCCCTGAATTATTATATTATCATATGAAAAGTGTGTTTTGGAGTTGGGTGGTTTTTCATATAAATGAAAAATATATGTTTGTTTTTATATAATGTACGGGGATTAAATAAATTCTTATTATGATATATTTAAAATATTTATTGGGATATTATATTATAAAAAATATTTAGTTAATTTTCTATGTAGTTTTTAACTTATATGGAGTGAAGTGTTAGGTTGTGACTTGAGTTGTTGATATGTGATACATGGGTTTTGGCTATGTCATATATAAGGATTGAGGTTCTATTAGAAGAATTTTTTTAGAATAGGACTTGGAAAATCCATTTGTGAGGATATATTGTTCCATTGATGAAATCATATATTCCTAAATTATATCTCAAATAAAGAATAATTTTACTTCTGTGACTCTGTTAAAACATTATACAATTATCCATATATGTTAATTTAATTCATTAGATAATTTAATAGCATCATACATTTTATATATGGTTATGTTAAACTGGATTTGATGTTTGGGGTAAGGGGGTTTATTCTATGAATATATTTATCACACCCTATGTATACACAACTTATGTGTTTAAAAAATGTCTTATTTGTTTTACCAGTAAAATCATGAGATGTTTATAGCTAGGAAATAATTCTAAAAGTCATATGTGAGTTAACATGGGTCTATGTAATATTTCACATTAACGCCATGGTTTTTTTAAAGTGAGAGATTACAAATTAGAACACAATAAATTCCTCTTCTTAGGTGTTGATATTTGTGAATTTTTTAGATTGGTCAATTAGATATAAGAGTTATTATAAAATAGGAATGTGTGTTTCATACCCACACAACCATAAAATAAGTCCACATTACCAAGGGATGATGAGATGGTCTTTTATCATCTTACAAAATAATTTTTTATTTATATACTTAAAGTGGTAAAGGTTGTGTAGTGGGTAATTCATGTATCATTTTCAAACATAGTGGTATCAAATATGTTTTTGTGTATAGGATTTTGATTGATTGGTGATTTTAAATTAGTTGTGAAACTTTATTTTTAATAAACTAGTTAATGATTTCTTTATTATGTTATTATTAATAGATCACATAACCAAGATATGTGTTTTTATTTGATAATTTAATCTAATTAATTTTATTTATATAATTCCAGATGAGGAATATGAAGATTTTTTATTTATTCATTTTTTAAAATATTATTGATAAAAAATTAGTGTGTTTATTTTTATAAAATTATCATTCTAAAGAATCATAAGGATGAGACTTAGGATAAGGGGATTAAGAAATTTCATTATGATGAGGGTTATAGAGGTGGATATTAGAATATTATTCTAGATTTATATATTGAGACTCCATTTGAAAAGATGATAATTGAGTTTTTTCATATTGTTATTTATAATATAGATGCAATTCCACCTATTGAGGTAAAATTAGAGACTTATGTGGTATATGATTTTTTAGCACGACATCGTTGTGTCTTTTGAGGATATGAATATACTTTAATACTTGATGAGTTGTTAGAAATAATAGATATGATATTTTAGTATATTGATGCATCAGGGGGATTGTGAAGATAATAATCTTTATACATGTGGTTTATGGTTAAAACTAGTGGGATATTATGGTCTATATGATATTTTTCATAGAATTGTTCAAGGATTTTTTCCTGTATTAGATCTTAGATAACTTCTATGAATAGACAATAATGGTGGAAAATGGTACGTTGTTTATGGAGTTGGAGTAGAAGAATATTTAAATTGTTGATTATTCACATATGATTTTATAGTATAAATGTTTATCATAGACCTTTAATAACAATGAGATACCTAAATAATTATATTTCAAGTATGGGTTGATGTCATAAATTCATTTAAGGGTTAAACTATTATAGTTTCTAGATTTTCACAATTTATTGAAGAAGGGTCCTCTATTAGAGAAGGTTCTTATATATGAAAAAATGAATATAGTAGGAGTTAGTGGGTCAATTGAATATCAAAAGGTAAGAATATATGATTTTAATAGGAATAAAAAGTGAATAGTTAGATAAGTTAATAATATTTATTTTCATTTCTTTTATAGGTAGGATGATGTAATGACTTAATACATTATTGATATATAATGTTTTAAGAAATTTTTATTTTGATCTCTATAGAAGTTTTTTAGAATTAGGGATCAAATTGGGATTATAAAAGTAAGGGTGTTCTTAGGGGGTGTTTATACATATGTTTTGTGTGTTTTTATCAGTTTTTGAGGTGTTGGGAGAATATTTAATGAGTTATCCCCAGTGTGGAAAGAAATTAATTTGTAGGTACAACATCATTCAAAAACATGGGTCATTTCTACCTGTTGTGTGGTAAAAAAAGGTGTTTTGGTGATATAGAATGCCTCGCACTGAAAACTAATCATTTTTACAAGAAAATTTCTCAATTTTGATGTGTTACATTGAAACCAATGTGTTAAATAATTAATGGTTCATAGGAAAAATAGTAATGGGTTTCCTATCAGTTGATTGGTATAACAGGAAGTACCAATCACAATAGAATGAATTTACAAGATACTTAGAGTAATTTTATAGGATAGGGGTTACACTATAAAATATTTGGTGGTAAAAAATTTCAACCCCAAATATGGGGAACTATTCCATGACCCACCGAATTCTGGTTTAATTTACCTCTATTGTTTCTTATTAACTAAAGACCAATAATTTTTATATTTACCACTCTATACTATTTAGCCATATGGGAACTAATGAGATATTATTTCTCTTGTTTCGACCCTTTAATTTTTTTCCCCATGAATCTCACATTGTCTCCCATGGAAATTATATCAATTGAGAGTTGTTTTACTATGTTGAAGTTAGGTAACGTCCATCTCTTTTTCATGAAATACTATTTCTTTACTCTCTCTGATTTATGGTGTCCCAATATATATAAAACTCCACTAGAAAATGATGTTATTTTCATAGAATGAAGAAAACTAATTGTGTGGTGTCATTAGGATATTAAGTGAGTTTTAATTTTCTTAATTACTTTATTTTTTCATAGTCATATGTCACCGATTGTATTTTACTAAGTATTTTTACATTGTTTCATAGAATTAGTGATTTATTTTGTATGTATTCATGTGAATTTGGTTCAATAGTGCCCAAGGTTTTCTATGAATATTCTATATAATTATGTCTATGTTTAGATAGTGAAGTGGTGTTTTTGGATTTTTTTATTAATATGAATCATTAAATTAAATTGTATAATTAATCAAAAAAATTATTTTTGATTTTTTATGTGTGTTCATTGGGGTTTATGTTCGAGGAACTTTAACTCCATGGAGTGGGTTAGATGAGTCTTGAAATTTGAAATAGTCATTTCTATAGGAGTTTTAGAGTATAATGGTCAGTTTTTACTTGATTTTATGGTTATATAGATGCCCAATAGAAATTAAGCAAAGGGAATTGTTGAAGCATATAATTTTGGATTTGTTTCTGAAGTTTTCATTGGAAATTAGACTATAAATATTATAAATTAAAGGAAATCCATGTATTTTTTGTTACATTTAGTAATCTAGAACATACTTATAAATTTTATCTATCCATATTTTATTAGAATTTCTAATTAATTTTTGAGTTAGAATAACAATATATATTTCAATAAATTGTTAAACCTAACCTACACTAATAAATTTTAATTCTAACTATGTAGATTGAAGAACAATAATTTTTAAGGGGGATACACACACTGATGGAAAATCATGCGACATTCCTAAAAGTGGATAAGGCATGCAATAGTTCCTCTCTAATGCATCCATGAGCTAGGGACCATAAGTGTTGTGACCATGCAAATTAAACCACAAGTGTGACTAGGTAAATTTTATTGCACATTCACCCATGGTGGATGAGACCATGGGAGTACATATGTGATCCTACCTCCATGAAGTGGCCAAGAAACCATGGAGTTCTGCAAACATGGAGAATTATTTGTGTGTCAACGAAGAATGCATCCAGATGAATCAACATCAGTTCTCATATATCCCTAGTATGCCTCTATAGTTTCTAATTGAAGATCATGTCACACTGAGAGTGTGATGTTAACCTAATTTATCAACACAGGTGTACCGAGATGGACTTTCATGATCTGGAATACAAGGATTGATAATATTTAGGTGAATATCAATCAAACCATGGTATGTAAAATATTGAATGATGGAATCCAAGAGATACTGAGAAGTTTTGTATCATTAGAAAAATAGATAATAGGGTGTGAGCTCTAATTACTGAAGCCTAGTTTAATGGATTGAGGATTCCACCTGATTAAGAAAATTTCAAAGAAGATACTAAAAGCAAAAATTATACAAACTCAAATTGAATTTGGTTACTAAATTAGGTTTAATGATTGACTAAAAGAATATGAAACACTACTCAAGCCTTTAGTTTTGAGGGATGAAGCTAAGTGAAGCTCTAGATGATGAGTTTATCCAAGATTTATCAAGCCAATCAAAGTCATTAATTAAATGAAAAATTCTTTTATATTTTAATTTTTTTTCCTTTGTTAGAAAATATCAAATTATAATGACCAGGTTCATCACCCATTCACCAATTTCAGCATCAAAGGAGGGTGTATAAATGATGCACGATAAAATTTTCCAATGAATGTGTATTTATATTCGAGTGAACATATAATTCATCCCTCTTGTATAGATTATAGGCATGAGGGATGTAAAACCTCTATATTACACACATATTTAACATGTATTAAGATATGATTTATGAATGATAAATTTCATGCATAAATAAAAATTTTGGGTTTTCATGATGTCCATGTAAGCTCACGTTCAGTTTAATTTAAGACCATCCATAAGCTATACCTCATAAAAACCATGTGAAGATTTTTAATAGATCCATTCATAAGGATATTTTATGATGTGGAAGTCCATGTGGCTCTTTTAATAAGTACCCTAATGAGAATCAGACTTTGTATGGAAAATTATTCATATACTACACAAATATAAAAATAATGATCTTTGGGTAGAAAAATCACATGATAATTTTCCACATTGGATGAAAATTTTATTTTCTAGGGTTCTGGTAAATAAAATATCTTCCAAGATATTTGGAGTGGAATTGTGAATATTCAACATTTAATATTAAAGAATGCTATATATGGTAATCTTCAGAGACTTGGATGATTTAATGGGTGGAAATTAGAGTATTAAATTCCAATAAATAAAGATAACATTCTTTTGAATAATGATATTTGTAAGAAAATTTATGATTTATTTTTTAATGTAGAATTTGAGTTCTTTTTTATGTAATGACATGCTCATATTTATAATTAAAGTGTTATTCCATTCCTTCAACTCTCCCTCCCTCACTTTCTATATCTTTCATTTTTATGATCTCTTATAATCATGGTTTTGGGTAACTGACATAAGGATAGTCCTTAGGGAAGGTTTTATCAACATTTCCAACCCTATTCATTACAATTATTTATGTTTTTATTATTTTTTGGAGAAGGAGGAATATGTTCCTAATATTGGTGTGAGAATTTTCCATCACTATTTGGATTGATTTTTGAACTCTTTATAATCCTTATTAAACATTTATTTCATCCCTTATCTTTTATAAAACTAATCATATGGTGTATTTGAGTGTCTTTGAGGGATTAACAGAAATGCCATTGATCTATGACATATAAGGTTTCACACTCTTGGTTGAGGTGTTTCCATCAACCCTAACTTCTAAACAAAGTGAGGTTTGGTGCACTAAAAAGGTCTATTAGGCAAGCCAAACATCATACTCAAAATAAAGGGAATTAATTCTTTTATTGTCGGATGAACCATAAAAAATAATTTTGACAATAATAATAGATAATAAAGGATGAGGACTGATTTAACATAGGAATATATTCCTTATTTATAAATGTATTCATTCTATCTAAATATTCATTTTAATTTTTTTTTGAATCACACATTCTTAAACCCCATATTTATTATGCTTTAATAACATATAAAACCTCAAATATAAAAGTGGTAAATTGGGAAAAGTGAATGTTTGGATGAGAAATACTCTTAAGATATATTATGTTGGACAACTATCATACTGAATTAGTAAAATAAATTATATATTTTGAATCACTATATGATATTAATGTCTAAAATTTGTATCATTTTTAGGGAACCAATCAGTCGATCATTTACTTTTTCTTTCAAATTTTGTAAATTGTTTTATTTTAATTTATATAAAAATAAATAAATAAAATTATTTTTATAACTCCCCCTTTTCATGGTAGATATTTTTTAATTACTTTCTGGGTAGGTGATAGGAGTTTCTAAATACAAATGTGGGGAGAAGTCATTCATAGTATATAGAGAGGACTTCAAGGAGGACATGGAATAAAAAAATTTAGAATCCTTATCCATAGATCTCATTGAATCCTCACAATACTTTCAACAATTTTATCAAGAAATAGCTAATGTATAAATAAAGATTCCCATTTCTACTCCCAATTTTTCTTAATATTATCTACAAGTTTAAAAACATGAATAAGAAGTGTTTTATAATGATGCTAAATCTTGGTTAAAAATACATCGATAAAACATAGAAAACCTAGAGAGTAAAATAGAATGGTTAAATGGATATATCCTTTTATCTTAAGAGTTACTACAAGAGAAAGACCAAAAAACAAGAACCAGTGGAGGAAGGTGTATCCCCATTAATCCTTAATGTAGAATAACCTATTGAGGCCAAGGAGGAATTATGTGATGAATTTCAATCACCAAACCACCCCCATCCATGGTTACAGGAGATTCAGGGTAAATACTTCTAGATTACTTGTGTATGGGAGATTAACAATAAGAAGATAAATTTTTTAATAAATATTCAAGTATTAAAATAAAATAGGATATTTCATAATTTTAACCTAAAGAACCTATATCTTTGTATGTTTACCTTACCTTTTATGAAGAAACCCCTATAGTACTGAAATTCAAAGAATAGATGGTAGAGACAAACTAACTTCCTTGAATCATTACTAATATTATATAAGATTCATTTTCCACTAAAAAATAAATTTAATCTAAACCAGGTAAGGGATTCAATCTGTTGAATAAATAATTTTATTTAACTATTCTAAAGATAAAGTAATAATTAACTCCTCATGTTTAAATTATTCAGATTCGGCTAACTCTGGTTTCACAGTGGCATATAAAATTGAAAATGATGATGCACCTGACGAAAAATATAGGAAACTACATAGACCTGTTGAACATATTATTAGGAGATTAAATAAGATATTATACTTAATTTTTTTGAATAAACTGATTTAAATGCTTCCCAATTTACTATTGAATATTTTATTACTAGTTTTCAGGATTTAATTCTATCAAATTTGAATTTCTCGATAAATTTCTCATTAGAAATTTTTCTGACAAACCGTGTTACGAGAAATACCTAATGAATCAAGGAGAAGAATATGGAAAAGTAAAAAAAGGAGATGATCGAATCATTATCCTATCCCCAGTATATAAGTTTTAGATAACTGAAAAGGGTTTTATTTGGTACACTATATCCATGGATTTCTTAATTTAAAAAGTAAAGATATATTTTGGAATAAAAATTACATGTCGGTTCAGCTCAAAGAAACTCCAACCACTATAACATTATGAATGACCCCCAGTAATTCCAATTAGAGGTAGTTAAAACCTAGTACCCACATGGGTGGTTTAAATAGAGATTAATCAATCTTACATCCCAATTTAATTACTTTATATGAATTTATTTTAGAAATATATTAGGATTTAATTTTCAATTATATCATCTTTTTTATGTTTAATGACCCTGACATTGTACATTAAAGAATTTTTTTCTTTTATAGGTTTATGATGATGATAGAACATAGTATCACAAGCCATCCCAATATTATGGAGTATAATAGGAATTAAAAGTGATACATGTGTAAAGGAATGATTACTTTTAAAGTCATTATATTTTGTAGTTTTACTATTTTTTTATTCAAATTATGTTTTGATATTAGAAGATTAATTTCATGTACTGCCTTAAACTTCTTGATAAAGTTATGATCTTGGGTAAAAATATTACTAACGATTTTGATCATGAAATTTTTTATTTTTTATTAGAAAATTGGATGAGTGAAATAAGTAATGAATTAATAGAGGAAAATATAGGGGGATGAATTTTAAAGATCATGATTTTTGGTAAAGAGTTTCTTAGATTTGTTATATTTTTAATTCCTAAAATTTTAATGGATGGATATGTTTTTTTTGTGTATTTATATGAGTGATTGGCCCAATATTGTATGTTTCTCAATCCCAAAATGACTTTTGAAACAATATTTCCCACTTTTTATTGAATTTTTTTTATAAAATACATGGTAATATGTTTTTCTTTAACATTATTAGCATATTATATAATCTATAATTGAACAATATAACTTTTAAAATAATTGATGCATTTTATTATTTTACCATTAGTCCTTGGACATTCCTTTTCATTAAATCCAACTAATCCCATAGAATCCATGAATGAAATTGATAGGCATAGAGGCACATTCTATGCTAATTTAACCCATTCATACTCTTATACTTTTTATCCTTGTGTGATGTTCATTAGGATAATTGTGGGGGAGTGTATGTCTTTAGTGGATAGTGTATGTTCCACACTAAAAAGGATAAATGGGTTGCCTCATTGGATAGGGGGACACCATGATTAATCATTGACTATACTTTATTATTCACCCAATTAAAAAAGGGAAAAACAAGAAAAATATTCAAAAAAGAAAAAAAATGGGTTGTTTCTTGGGTAGGTAAAAATTACTATTATTATACTGATGGTCTTAAAATCATATTGGGATAGGTGGTGGATATAATATTCTTATTATATGAAACCTTCAAGAAGATAAAAGAATAAAAATAATATAAAATAATGAATTAATCTAAAGGGGCGGATCATTCATGATTCTTACATATTATATCATGATCCAACTTTGATCCTTTAGTGGAGTAGAGAGATTTTATGTACATTTTTAGAGGAGATATTTGTTTTATATTAATTTTGATATAATTATTTATAATTATGAGTTACCAAACTTTTTTACCCATATTTTTTTCATATAATTTGTTACCAACCTAAAGCCTCAAAGTCATTTTAACCATAATATTAATCCCACATAATTTTACATAATCAATGTCTTTATGTGGAAGATATTGTAGATTAACTAAAATACAATGGAAAGTGAAATATACTAATGGTATGAACACAACTCTAATTAAATTTATTACTTTAGTGATGATTAAAAACAATTAAATGTGTGGTATATTATAAGTGGAATTAACATTAATTGTGAATTGTGATATATAAGTGGAAGGATGGAAGAGAATTTTTATTTATAAAGAGAGAAAGTAAAATACTTGAATAGATTTCTTTTACATGGAAAATTAGGATTTAGATGAGTTTCCCTATGTTATACCTGAAATTTTATATTTCATTGAAAATAATTTCATTTAGTTGACATTGAATTTCAAATATTGGTAGGGGAGTTTGTTTTCTGACACATGTTGAGATATGTTATTGAAGAGAAGAAGTATTTTATGTTTATGTGTCAGGATAAATCATGAATTTATAACCTTTTTATAATGTTATTCATTGTTTATAACCGTAAATAAATTGTAACTTTTGAACAATCCATATATTTTTTTTACTTAAAGTAATCTAGAAAAAATAGTAAATTAGTGAAAATCATATATTATTTACAAGATTAATTAATTTTTGTGTTTGGATGAGAATCCATATTCTAATAAATTATTGAAAAAAACATACACTAATAATTAATTATTTTTTAATACGTAGACTGAAGAATGGTGAATTTAAAAGAGGTGACACAAATTGAAGGATAATTGTATGAAATTACTCAAAATGGAAAAGGAATGAGACCATGCCCCTCCCATACATCCATGAGCCTTCAAATACGAGTGTTGTGATGAAGCACCTTGTCCATGAGTCTAACCATGGGAATGTGACCATGCCTTCACTCATGAGTACAGAAGCCATGGGAGATCATATATACAACTGCCTCCATAAAGTTTCAAAGTGACTATGGAGTTTGTAAACTACGGAATTTCATATGTACCTCAACTAAACATTCCTCCAGATGAATCTGTGATACCACACTTGCCTACATCAATGCTCAAAACATCTCTAACACACCTCTATTGGGTTCATTAAAGATCAAGCCTTTATGAGAGTGTGATGTTGTAATGATCTTGTAAGACCTTGAAATTTTAATTAAATATATTTTTAAATAATATGATTTCTTTTATTTCAGGCTACATCATGTTAATATTATGCTACACGCAACACTGACTTAGCTTGCATTACACGAAACACTGAGTTCTTATGAAACATAATTATATTATTTGAAAAATAAATTAAAACCTATACATTATAATAGATTTTATGAATATGATTCATTTAATTATTAAAATATTGTTTATTTATGTATATATAATTAATTATTTGGTAACCAATAATTTATAAATGAAAATATAATTTTTTTAAATAGGATTAATGTTTTTCTAAAAAACTATTTAAATGTTCACAAGTGAGTTTTATACAAATTAATAAAAAAATCACACATATTGGAATATATTAAAAAAATATATATTCAATATAATTTTTAACATGCATCTTATGCGTTTTCAAGACTTTATGTATGAACAAATCCAGTTTTATGCCTAAGAGATATATTTTTCTAAAAAAGATAGTTTTCCAATATTTTGATAGAGAGCCTATTTTAAATATAGTTTTTGAAAATTTGATAAATTATATTTGAAAAATAGCCTTCTTCTTTTAAATTAGACAATCAAATTTTACTTTGGTTGAATTTTTGATATTTTTCTAATAAGTTTCATGTTTTAATGAATAATTGAAAATAATGAATATTAATTGAAACAATATTTTTTATTCTAAATAATTTATAGTACTAAATTATTATTTTTATTAGTTTTAAACTATAATTATATAAATTTTTTAATTTAATCCAATGTATTTAGTTAAAATAAATTTTAAAAATTGTATATAAAAACATTCAAAACATTTTTACTTTTTTTACTTTCAAAACTTGTTGTTCTGTCCCGTCTGCGGGAATAATTTTCATTAATTTATAAAACAAATATGTGAACTGAATTAGGAAAAATTTATTAAATATTTGGAAACAAAAGGTAATTTTTTATTAAATATGTTCCTTTTTATTTTTGAACAATATGAATAGTAACCTTAGTATTTTTATTACCATGATAAATGGTAAATTGGGTAATTAAGGTTAAAAATTAAATGATAAGGACTATAAAATGACAATAAAATATTAAATAATATTACTCTATGAAATTATTTTGACACTAAACACCTTAGTTTTTATATTTAATTATTTAAAAGAAAACTTTTCAATGAAAATTACTTAGATAATATAAAAATTTAAAAAAAGTGAAAAAATATCACAGTCGTAATTTCTATAAGTGTGATATTTTTACAATAGAGTTAACTAGAAGATATATTTGAAAATAAATATTATTTGGAAAGTTAGAATATTTATTTACATCATGTAAATTTATTTATAATTTTATGTGAATAGATAATTACCTTAATTTCTCACACAATACTGATGTAGTAATTATTTTATTAATAAAAAATATAAATAAATGATATTAAAAACAATAGAATAAAAACAATTTTACATAACTAATGTCACCCATTAATTTTATATAGGATCTTGATTTTATAGAGATATAATAAAACATTTTTATGGAGTTTATCTTGTTGTGTTGATATTTTTAAATGTCATAGTAATGAATAGTATTAAAATTGACATTTATAATATTTTAAAATAAATAATATTTTATAAAATGACATAAAATTCATAAAAATAGTAAATTATTCCAGATAATTATTATATGTTCTAACATTGAATCCATGATCCATTTATTGGTCGTTTTTTAATTCATAGTAACTATATTAACCCTCAAAGTATAAAATTTCTTGTTGTTAAGGTAAGAGTAAATGTTGTTAAAAAAGTGTTAAAACATAAAGATAAGATTATAAACATTACCAAAACTTATCCCAAAAATAATTAAATGAATAATATTTAACCCTAATAAAAATATGGTGTAATTTTATTTTTTTTTAATGGAATATTTTCTATGAAAATAACTTATATATTATTTAAATAAATGATAGTCACAAAATGTCACTCTCTTTGTATCTAATATATTTAACATGCTCACATATGGACAAAATCAAGATAATAACGACCCTAATAGTTTATTTTTATCTTAATGAAAATTGAATCATTATAGATATTATTTAAAAAAAATTATAAATAACATAATTACCTTAAAGGTTTGTACTATACCAATACAATATTTATTTAACAAATATAAAAATAAAATAAAGAAATTTAAAATATTAATTTTGATTTAATTTAAAAAGGATAATGTTTTAAATGGATTTTATAGATCCATATTACATATTAGATATTTTTTTAAAGAATTATGTTCTAATTTACCCTTTATCTTGATATATTCTAAGTCAAATTAAATTAATAGTGTCAAATTGATGCAAATTATATTTTATAAAAATAATATTTATTTAAATTATTTAAAAATCATAATAAATATTTAAAAATAAAAAAAAATATAATATGGTATAAATTTATATAAATGGTTAATTTATAATTTAATTTAAATAACATAATTAAAAATAACAACCATTTAATATTGAAAAATGTGTTAACATAGTAAAAATTAAAATAGGTTAATTATGGGTCAGCCAAAATGATAAGGTTTAAAATAATACCAAAACATGTATAAAATATATTTTTTGTTACCATTAAAACCTTATGTCATATAATATTCTAATAAATGTAATTTTGGAGTTATTTGTATTAACATTTATTTTATTATAATTTAATCAATCAAAAAATTCAAAAAGTGTCCTTACCATCAATTAAAAAAGGGAACCTACTCCCTTACATATTCACACAACTTTAATCCTTTCATATTGATCATACTCTATCCATTTCACTTCTAAAATTCCATGGATACATTCTAGAGGTTATGGTACCCTAAAATAACCAACCCTTGTGTCCTTATGACGATATCTAAAGGAAGTTCACCAAAGAAAAGGCAATCATCTATACCAACTCTTTCATGTTTATTTCTTCTTCTATTTAGTCTTAATGTGTTGTTTACATTCTTAAGTAATAAATAAAATATCATATATTTTATGATATTTTATTATAGATACATGATAATAATATTTCACCTTTTATCCATCATGTGAGCAGCAAAAGCACCACAAGTGCATGTATACGACATACCATCTCCACACCATGGTGTCATCTATTTGTTCAGAACTAATTTAATTTAATGAGTATAATGAAATAAATAATATATATATGATAATTATAACATTATATTTATTATAGAAAAAATATTCCACCCAAACCCTCCCCCTTTCACCATTAAAAGAATAATGTTGTTTCTCGTGTGTATGTACGACCATCCATGCCCATGATGTGATGTGATTTATCTTACATGCTCACCATTAAATAAAATCATATAAATTTATAGTGGATAAATATAATTTATATTACACTGATATCATTTTGGAAATGATGTATCTATATCTTATTCAAAGGAACCGGGACTTAAACCACAAAACATGCATTGAAAAATTAAGTAGTTTATACCCAAAAGAAGGGTAATAATGAAATATTATTAACAAAAAGTGATAATATGATATATAAGGATCATGTATGATATTATAAGTTTTAATATTCATGTAAAATAAGTTAATAACATTATTTAAACCATTATAAATGAGTTTTATATATGTTAGAAATAAATTGGACCTAAGGTAACGGTTAATTTCAAAATCTCATTATTTTTCTGGATTTCTCATATGTAAGTATCTATTGGGGAATCTTTATCTTCCATTAACATAATATTTAATTTCATTCCATTATATTTTTACTATTCTTATAATATTATTTAAATTTATTTGTACCCATGTGATAATTTTTACTAAATGATTTTAAAGGAATCCCTTTTTCATTTTACAAATGAGGTAATTTTTGACTTTTCTATAAAAAGTACGAAAGGAATGTTTCTTTTTAAATAATGTATTTATTTTTAATCTTTCATTATTAATTAATGACTTTAATCTTCTCTTAAAATTATATAAGTTTTTTTTCAAAGAATGTTTTTTAAAAAAAATTGATCAGTATGTTAAGAAAAGAAAACTTCTTCAAAGAAAAAAGGATATTGTCTTCAAGAATTATTTTCATTGGATCTCTTAAAATAATTTTCCATTTATGATAAAATTATGTGATTTTACTTATTATTTATTGGGTATATTTTTTAAACAATACAATACCCTTTATTTCTATGGTTCACTACAACAAAACCGGCACCTAGCGGCGATTTTTTTTCATTTGGCGGCGGTTTAAACCGCCGCTATAGGGTTTGGCGGCGGTTTACAAAAACCGCCGCGAAATTGGGCGTCGACAATCTATTAGCGGTGGTTTTTACTATTTTTCGGCGGTTTAAGAAAAGAGTTGTAGATGCCTCTTTTCGCGACGGTTTTTGACCATTTCGCGGCAGTTTATGCATAGATGATACTTTTTTTCGCGGCGGTTTTAACCGCCGCTATATTCTGGCCTTTGATGTGCCTATGTCACGACGGTGAAAACCGCCGCTAAATTTAAACAGAATACATTTAGCGGCGGTTATAACCGCCGCTAAATGCTGACCAGTAAGGCATTAGCGGAGGTTAAAACCGCCGCGAAATGTTGACCTGGAAAAAAATAATTCTGCTCCTACCACACCACTGCCCTGAAAAACAAATCAAACCAGAATATTGAACAGGAGACACCATACAAACAAATAACATGGTAGTATTCATTGAAAAATAGGATATGATAAAATTTTGTATGTTATGGAGTCCAACCTAAGGAAAGGTATGTATCACAATTTGGTGAGTAACCAATCCATGTGACCCCCAAGATGTATATGTGTTTTTAGCTTCTTTAATTTCTTAGGTGATTTAAGAAGGGTTGATTTATATTATATGGATACTAATACTCTATATAATAAATGGTTTTGAATTTTGATACAATTTATGTGATCATGCTAACCATGGTGATGTGTAATGATATGTAATTGGTTATGCTCTAAGTTGGCCGATATAACATTCATGGGTGGATTGTGATATGGGTTGAGTTTTTTTAACAATGGATTTGTGTTATGGGATAGAACAAATTATGTTTATATGGGTATAGAATTTGTTCCAAAGATGGATGTTTGAGTAGTTATAGAATGTATGTTATGGTATAGTTTGTTGTGTGTTTTGAGTTGGTTGTTAATGCCTACTATAGAAAATGGGTAACTTGTGAATTGGCGTGTGTTTTAGGTTGGACAACACGCTAACCGTGCATGGTGCTTAAGAGAGTATGGTTTATGATCTTGTAGCTTATACATAATTCCTATTGAGGATTTGAGTTATGTCATTGGATATGAGATAAGAGTTTCATGTATACATCCCAAGATGGTCATCATGTTGCAGGTTGGATGGGATGCATCATGATATAGTTGTTATTGACTTTGTTAAAGAAAATAGGTTTGAGTTTTTTAAAATTTCAATAACTTATCTAATGTTTTCCTAAATACCTTATTGGTGGAATTATACTTAACCAAACCAAATGATATTGATTTTTCACAATAGTTATTATCATAAGATAATGTCATTAATATATATGTGCATGTATGTGATCTTTATCCTTCAGGGGAAGTATGGTGTGTCGATTTCTAATTAGGATTAGTGACCTAGATTTCATAGTTGGATTGGGTATGGGATTTGTGATATGCATGAGAACCCTCGAGTGGGTATATTGGCCTATGATTTTCCTCGTGATATTTGAGATGGGTTCATAGATGCTTCTCCATGAGTTGTATCCTATATAGGATGTGACATGTGAACTAGGGTTGAGAGAGACTAGTAATATTGAGATGTATCTTGGGATATTGGTGATTGGAGTGTTCTAATCAAGTGAAATAGCGATTCTCATTTCCACATGATGAGGGTTTTCTTCTATGTATGTAATCCAATAGAGGACTTTTCCTAGGTCTATGAGTTCATTAAAAAAATGAAAGTAAGTTTAGACACTTTGTTCTATAGTGGTGGTATATAGGTGGATTGTGGTTTGGTATTCAGTTAGTAATATCATTGTATTTGGTATTGTGAATGTAAAAGCACGGGTAGTGCTTGTGTTTTGTTAAGTCTAACATGAATAATTGACATGGTTATTTGGGGGTTAAGTTAAGTTAAACTATGATTATTTGGATGTTATTGTAACGATGCATATTAGGTGTTCTAATAGAGTGTATATATGCTTAGATTCATGTTATACTGATAACGGTTAAATTTAGGTATTGTGGGAGTCTTCCAAGATACACTCTTTCCATGTCAGTAAGAGCGTGAGTTCTTTATCAGCATAATTGGTATGTTGGTTGTATAGTCTAAGATTAGCCTGTCAGGTGGGAATTTCTTCATGCCTGTGTAATGTGTTGTGGCTCATTGGGCCTTGATAGTGATGGTATGAATTGGGCTTACACAGCTAGGATACCCAGGTGCTGCTATGGAGAAACAATGATATGAATGGGACTTACACAGTTGGACTGCCTAGGTACTTCTATGAATCAGTTATGGTATGAATCGAGCTTACACAATGGGGCTACCCGAATGCTGCTATATAGTAGAAATGGTATGAATATGGGTTACATATATGGTATTCTCATTGGATGTGGTACCAATTCAAACACAGGCCTAAATGGAATGATGTATACCACACTCGAGAAATCAAGACATAAAATGAAACATCATAAATAAATAAAATGCATAGAAGTAAACATGATAAATCATAAAAATGTTAGGACATTGAAATGTTTGGTGGCAACTATGTGCCATATACATTTTACATATACAAACCAACCATTATCATACTTGTTCAACACATCAACAACACTACTACTCATCATCTGATGCTGCATCGTCACCCTCTCCACCTTCATCTCCACTACCTGCTGCCACCTATAAGAACATTATATTGAAAATTAAATATTGTTTCATATTTATAATTAAACTTAAAACCAATAAAAGTGTGCAAACTAAATGATTTTGATTTTTTTGTGATTTACCTACTCACCACTAGCCGATGCACTACCACCGGGGGCATATCTTCTCATATGCTGACGTATTTCAAGCAACTCTTTTTGCAAAGCAGATATCTGATCCCCCTGCTGGTGAACTGTGTTTCGTAGATAAGACATCTCCCTCTGAGTATCTTCAGGTATGAAATGACCAGAACCAGGAGTAGATGTAGCTGAAATCCCTGATGGCCTTCCAAATACCTCAGATGGTACGGGTCCAAAACCCATCCCGTGCACTCTACCAGGATGCTCCTTTCCAAGGACTTTACCAGCCGGGTCATCCTGGGAGACTGAGTAGGATTGCTCAGGATTGACATCCCATATTTCTATAATTTTTACCTATAAATCAAATATCAATATATATTAACACAGTAAAAACTGATAATAAGTTATTATAATAAATAATTGACTTCATACCCCAACTTCTCTGGCAGGTTCATTAACAAAACTTCCATCTGTTTTTTTATGAACATCCAGCCACAGTTTTGTTCGGGATGCTTCATGCCCTAAACTCTGTGACTACATTAAACAAATATAAATCAACAATTAAATATGTTAAATATATAATATTGTCTTATAAATATTTAAACTAATTAAAAGATTACCAATGACATTCGGCTTCTAGAAAAGCTTTTTGAGCCCGCAGTGTGCGGGATGACTTGTTTCGCCCGATTTGATGCATTTTGTCTTGAGAGATCCGGAAATAAACAAAATTCAATTTAACAGAAATGTATTCAATGTCTATATCCTCTTCATGTACATGTATAAATGTAAAATGAGGATAATATAATAATATATATTTCAATACCATCCGCTTCTCATCACGATGGCTATCGACAAAAACATTCCACTGTTCTTTCGGTACCCCACTGGGTAGCTTCTCATACATCTACTGCACGGTCAATGAAGTATCATTGGCATCACACCACAACCTCCATTTTAAATCTTTCCATTTTTTTCCAAGATTTTTCAATGTCCACTTCCGTGCTATCACATCAGCAACGGTAAAGTGGAAGAACATCTGTATACAGAAATTCATTTTGAATATATTAGTAACATGACATTCAATTAAACCATGAGTAATAAAATTACCTTTATCTGAGAATCAAAAACTTCATTTTTCCAATTTGGAGGCATATGCCTCCAATCATCATATGAAATAGGTAGGGAAATGGGCTCCGCTGCCAGCTGACCTATAATCTGACCAAGTAAACCTGCGGCGTCATCCGTTGGGACCCCATAAGAATCAAATAACACCACTATATACTCTCCATTCATGTTCCAAACATCAGAACTTTTTAAGTGTTTTTCCACGGTTGCATTTTTTTCATCTGCAATTAGCAAAAATTACTATAAACAAAATGCAATAAATTTATTTAATTAAAATTTGTACTTATGACTGTGACCCTCCAGAATGTCAGTGATGAACTGGAAGGGGCATGTCACTGCCCCGCTGCTGAGTCTCCTGTAGGGGGAGGCGATGACTCATCCTCTAATGAGACATCCACTGATAGTGTCAGAGATGGTGCAGGGGGAGATGATGGAGGGATGTAGGCAGCTGCTGCCTCAGATGTCGTGGGGACAGACGGATCGTCATCTGTCGCAGAAGTAGATGAAATGGTGTACCGCTTCTTCCTTGGCATTCCTGTCATTTAATCAAATAAAATTAAGTTCAGAATATATATTTCAAAAAATTATGCAGAAAAAAAATTAAAAATGATAATAGATGCCCAGTACTAACAAACAAAATATATATAACAATGATAATGAATGACTACAGAAATGAAACAAGTGGTTGCTGAATGAATACATAATTGTACATACAATCATTTTCCCCTTCAATCATGTCGGTTTCCTGCTCCATTTCTTCATCCACTTCATTCATCCTTGCTAGACTAATATTTTCAATATCATGATGGACAAATAATTCTGCTTCCCGTTGTTGATGAAATTCAATTGCAGAGGTCAAATCTTCCACTTCATCACCCATATCATACAAATCTCTTTGTATTACGTGAGTAACTACACTCCACCCTTCATCCACAACATCATTCACATAATATACCATTTTTTCCTGCGATGCTAAGATATATGGATCATGCAGTTCACGATCACCAACATCCATCAAGCGAGAGAAGTTTACAGAAGTAAATTGCAAAGAATCTCTTTTAACACCTCTGATAATATCGACCCATTTTCATTTGAATAAAACAACAGAAGAATTCCCGTGGTAGTTTAATTCAATAATATCATACAACTTTCCATAGTATTCCACTTCATCAAATGTAAATATACCACTATTCTGTGTTTTCAAACCCATTTCTCGATCGACTGTACGAAATCTAAAACCATTCACATTATAAGCGTCGAACTTTCTAACTTGTTTTATAGGACCTCTAGCAAGAAACTTCAAATATTCTGACAAGTCTACTCGAGTATCAGTATTCATGATCTGAAAAATAAAAATATAATTTAATAGATTTTCAAATTGTATGTGTCAAACTAATATTCGTATTTATTACAATATTTATAAACTTACACGTCGTGCAAACCATTCTACCAGCTCTTTATTCACATCTTTCGTTATATCTTTTTCATTTCGTGTTCGGCCTCTCATTTGTCTCTTTGTTTGTATCCTCAAATCTTCAATAAATGGATCTGTAATTTCACTATTCATTATCACATATCTATGTGCCTGTAATAACTCCAATTCTGTTAGTGACGCGTATGAGGTCCTCCCAACTGATCGGCCAATCGCAGGAAATATTTTTGATTTCTGATGCATTTGAGATTGAGTTGATGTGTCGTCAACACGCCCAACTCGATTAAATATTGTCTCAATATCATCCAAATATCTGGAACAAAAGGTGAGACACTCCTTGGCCAAATAGCCTTCAGTAATAGAGCCTTCTGGTTGAGCTTTATTTCTCACGTATGTTTTCAAATGCCCAAGATATCTGTGAAAAATAATAATAATATTATGCATTTATTTAAATTCCAAATATTGTTTACATAACTGGAAACATATAAATAAAATACCTCTCAATTGGATACATCCATCGATAATGAACGGCGCCTCCTAATCTAGCTTCGTCAACCAAATGCACAGTTAAATGCATCATGACAGTAAAAAACGATGGAGGAATGATCATCTCCATTGCACAAAGGGTCAATACAAACCTCTCCTTTAGGTTGTCAAGATATAAAGGATGTAGAGTTTTCTCACATAATTGCCGGAAAAATGTGCAGAATTGCAGTACAACAGCCGTAACTTTTTCAGGTAATAATGTACGCAATGCCAATGGTAGTAACTATTGTAACAAAACATGTGAATCTTGACTTTTCAATCCATATAACTTACGATTCTTCACATCAACACACCTCGAGATGTTACTCGAATACCCATCAGATACTTTCACATTCTTTAAAATTCGAAGGAACGCATCTTTATCCCTATTTTTCATTGAAAAAATGGCAGGAGCATACTTTTCATTCTCATCTGGCCAGAGACCACGTTTTATGTTCATTACTTGTAAGTCTTTGCAAGAATTGAGATGATCCTTCTACTTTCCATGCTCATTAAGTAATGTGAAAATCAAATTATCACATACATTCTTCTCAATATGCATCACATCAATATTGTGGCGCAAAGAATTAAATTCCCAATACGGAAGTTTGAAGAATATACTTTTTTTCTTCCATTGTTGCGTTCTGATTTCACTTGACGATGCACTTCACACTCGTTTTCCGCTATCAGTCAAATGATGAACCTTCCCAAATTCTGTTTTAACATTTTCAAGCTGTTTCAATATTTCAGAATCGGTTAACAACTTTGGAGGTGGTCTACGATCAATGGAACCATTAAATTTTGATTTGTTCAGCCGTAATCTATGAGATGCATCAAGAAATCTTCGATGACACAAGAAGCACCATTTTCTACTGTGAGGTAGCCATTTGGGCTCGAAATCAAAGTTACAAATAGGAAAAGACAAACTCGTATAAGTGTTCCAACCAGATAAATTCCCAAGCCCAGGGAAGTCACTAATTGTCCACATTAAAGCAGCATGCATTTTGAACATTGTTTTAGAAGAAACATCAAATGTCTCAACACCGTTGCTCCATAACTCTTGCAATTATTCAATCAAAGGCTGCAGGTATACATCAATATCATTTCAAGGAATTTGTTTTCCAGGAATAATCATCGAAATGATAAAAGATTTTTTTTTCATACACATCCACGGAGGCAGATTATAAGGGATCAAAACAACTGGACAAATGCTATAACTCGTACTCAAAGTCCCAAATGGGTTGAATCCATCGGCAGCCAATCCCAATCGAACATTCCTATGATCAGCTGAGAAATATGGATGTAATGAATCAAATGTCTTCCACAATTGGGAATCTCGTGGATGTCTCATTAACCCATCATTGTTATTATCTACAGAATGCCACTTCATGTGTTCGGCGGTTTTTGATGACCTGAATAATCTTTGCAATCAAGTCTTCAAAGGAAAGTAACGCAAAACTTTTGCAGGTGTGTTCCTTTTCTTCTTCTCCATGAAATTATGTTCAGTCATACTTCCAAAATCACCTTTTGACTGCCATCTAGAAGAAGAACATTTCTTACAATTCTGTCTACATGAATCCTCTCCCCAGTAAAGAATACAATCATTGGGACATGCATGTATTTTTGTATAATTCAGACCAAGCTTGTTTACAACTTTTTCCATCTCATAAAACGATTCTGGGATTTTTGCTTCAGGAAATGCATCACGAATCAATTCAAATAACATGGACATTTCCTTAATTGTAATTCCACATAGACATTTGATATGGTACAACTTCAGTAGAAATTAAATCTTTGAATATTTCAAACACCCACTATACAACTCTTGATTTCCATCGTCAAATAAATCATGAAACACATTTTCCTCACTGAAGTTTTCCCTTACATTTGGCTCCCCAGAATCAAGAGGAGGATCCAATGATATGTTACAATCTTGATCTTCTTGTGTTACAGTCTCAAAAACATCACTTCTCACGTTGCAATTTGTACCACCCTCTTCTGGTTGTTCTGATATGTTTTGATGCTCATAGTGGTGTCTTGCAGTGCCGAATGCATCATTTATGAGGTTTTTCATTTCATTTTCCATTGGCGACAAACTTGGGACCTCATTCTGTGGATTAACATCAGTCCTCAATCTTTCTGTATTGTTTGATTCTCCATGCCAAATCCAACACAAATATTGATCAGGGAATTGCTTCAGTATCAAATGTTCATAAACTTCATCTCTCTTCAACCATGTTCTAAATTTACATTTTGGACATGTAAATCTTATTCTCCCTTCAACAGATCGATTAGAAATTGAAAAATCTAAA
Source organism: Viscum album (assembly GCA_963277665.1). NCBI lineage: Eukaryota > Viridiplantae > Streptophyta > Magnoliopsida > Santalales > Viscaceae > Viscum > Viscum album. The sequence continues at coordinate 1,763,834,416 of OY728135.1, forward strand.
AACACATTCAAACCCTTAACATATTGAGGTGTGTTACTCGGTAATGTGATCCAGCTTTTATCCATTTATATCACAATGTTCCTACACAAAATATACGATAGTGTAAGATTACAGAAACATAATATAATAAAGATAAACCATTGATCATAAAGTATGCATAATATAATAAATATGGTTCATTAATCACATTTACCACTTCAGACCAACCGAAAAAGTCTAGTCCATAAGAGACAGCGTCAACACCTCATTGAGGAGAAATAAGAATATCGGGTTACACACTTATCATAACACTATCTACCCAACTATTTTTTATGGTTTCCAATGGGATATGTTTACAGAACATGAAGCACCTAATTAATTCATTATCCATGATAAGACATGTCGTTATGGACCAAATTTACAAGGGAGAGAAATCACATGGATTTTTGTAAAATAAACCATTGGAATTGAAATTGGTCTATAGGATGGGATTTAATCTATTGAACATATCTATATTCTTAGAAAGAGTTGAGTTGTAAATAATATTAAGTGATATCCCAAAGGAACCAACTGCTCAATATAAATTCCAAGAAATTACTCAAATTGTGGATGGATATTCTCACTTTTAGTAATGAATACATGGATAAATGTAGGAGAAATATATAAACCACAAAAATAAATAATCCACAATTACTATGCATGACTTATCCGTCGTTTATGAGAAGCAATCAAATAATCAAGGAAGAACTAAAAATTACCAAAGTCGAAAGGGGTTGCGGGGGGGCACCGGGGGGTGCGGGGGTCGCTGGAGGCCACGGGGGGTGTGGGGGGTGTCGGGGTCAATAAAAAAATTACACCCATGAAAATACAATAGAGAATTATCACTAAGAATATACCTAGGTATGAAATCCATACTATAAAACCATTCATGGAAAACCCAATACACATAATATGAAATCGTACCTTCTTTAAATAAAAAAATAAAGATAAAGTGATGGTCAAGGTTTCTATAATGACATGACCTTTATAATTAACTACATCATGATGAATCTCTGAGAAAAGTAATATAAATTTACATTCATCTTTCGACGTACAAACTACATGCACTTGATAATTTATACTTAGAGCATCAATAATGAAATTTCACTTTCTTGGAGTATAATTAAAATCCAAAAAAAATGACTAAACATATTTATCCCATATCCTCTATCATAAATTTTTATCCCTATGATAAAATATTTACTACATGTTTTTTTATTTGTAAATGCCACAAAATTCTCATTGAATAACTAATTTCATAAACATTGGAGGGCATGCATAACCATGACTAACTCAATATCATGAGTTGGATAATTGTTATCATTTATTATAAGTTTCAAGACCCATTTACTAAAACTCATTCCTCCATATAAACATAAATCTTAACATCACATTGGAGGCCTCATTATTGACCTTATAATGCATCCTTGGATTTGGTCAAATAAGAATAGGTGTAGATGTCAATATATTTTTTAGCTCATAAAATGAATCTTTTTATTTATCATCCCACTAAAAATTCACTCCATTCCAAGTCAATACTATATTTTTAATGAATATGTGAGAAAACTCCAAGATAATGCAAGAATAAGAAACCACATGACCAATGAAAATATGAATCTCAACAATATTAGTATGAATCTATTAAGAAATTATAGATTCTACTTTCTCAATATCCCCTAATATCCTAGATTTAGAGAACTCACGACCAAAAAATGTCACCTATTGATTATAGAAATAACATTTCAATATATTGGAATATAAATGATGATATCTCAATGTGTCTAGGAACATAACCAACTATTCTTCATGCTCCTCATAGGATCATGATCATATCGATATATCATTGATAAATATAGTCCCGAATGAAAAAAAAAGGATAAAAAATGGTTTATCAAAGTTATAAATACATATGGTTTCTCCATTACCCTAAATAGAATTACCAAAAACACAAAATTACTATATAGTGTTTGAAATTCTATCTTGGACACACCTTTAGCTCTAACCTTTAACCGCTGATAACTTAATCGATGAACAATCTTCAAAATCCATAAAGAACCTCTAAACTGATTGAATAAATCATAAATTCATAGAAAAGGATACCAATTATTAAGAGTAACATGATTTAATTTATAATAGATAATATAAAATCAATAACTCACTCTTTCAATATTGGTAAAAAGAAATGGACAACCCTATGTAGACACACTCAGATTAATAAATCCATTGGATTAAATATCTCCCAACTAAATATTTATCTATCTAATAAATCACCTAAATAGAACCTCCATGTTTCCCCTAAAAAATCCAAGATCCAACCAACCACCGGATAGTTACCCCTCCTTTATATCTCCACATATGAGACTATGATTCATAACATGTAAAGAATGAGGTATTTTATTTACATTTTTGTGTTTTATATAATATAAATGTTGACCAATATGGGAATATAGGGGATATTAAAGGAAAAAGGTAGGATATCCCTCAAAAATATCATGTACCCCATATAAATGATAAACCAAAAACATTAAATTCATTTTATAAAACATTACCTAAACCCATAGAATTTTCCTAAAACAAAATATAGATATTAAAAATTAAATAAATAATCAATATTTTCAATTAACTGTTTCCAAATATATAAACATTTCCATTTTTATAAAAAAACACCATAAAAACCCTTCTATTTTTAAAAAAGACTAAAGGGTTCCCTTATAAAATGATTTCAACCATGAGTAATTCTTACCCTTGAGTAGACCAACTACCCAACCATTTCTATAAACCCTACCAAATGAGATGACGCACCAATGGTTAATCTAGATTTATGTCATCCTAGTCTAACCAAATAAGGATCCCACACTAAAGTTTGAATCTTAAATAATGTCTAAGACCTCACCCAAAATCATCACATCAATATTATCAACCATATAAAACTTCATAGAAATCTATAAATTCAAATTTTTATGAAAATAAAATAATAAAAACAAATAATGAAAAAATCAGGGGGGGTAGAAAGAAGTACATCCCAAGTGAATCCACCCACAAAAAGTGTATAAACCCATTATAGAGGGAACCATAATTGGGAAAAACATGGGATGGCACCTAGGGTTTCGCCGGTGGTCGAGGGGGGCGCCGGGGGGTGCGGGTTTCACCAGAGGGCTTCGCCGGAGGGTGTGGGGAGTGAGGGGTTGTGGGGAGTGCGAGGGGTGCGGGGGTCGCTGGAGGGTGCGGGGAGTGCGGGGGGTGCGGGGGGTGTGGGGTTTCGCCGGAGGGAGCGGGGAGTGAGGGGGGTGCGGGGGTCGCCGGAGGGTTCGGGGGGAGCAGTGGACGCCGAGGCCGGGGGGATCGGGGAGGGTTTGGGGAACGCGGTCGAGGGGGAAAGGGTCCTGGTGTTTGTAAAAAAAATTGGGTTTCGCGGCGGTTTATTAAAAATCGCCGCGAAACCTTCACCGAAAATGTTTAGCGGCGTTTTTGTGAACCGCCGCCACAAAACCGCCGCTAAACCCAGTTTTTTTGTAGTGGTTGGTTACTATTTATAATGGAATGATATTTTTGAAACCCATTTGTTTTACATGGGTTATGTTATGATGGAATTATGTTTATGAAACCAATTTTATGGGTTCTGATATACTAAATAAATTATGTTCTTATGAAACACAAAATTATGGTTCTCAATATTTGATGGTTTGGACCTATATCTCAATCCAATTTATTGGGTAAAGGTGTATATCTCATGAGATAGATAGTACTAAAATGAGGAGTGAACTCAGTTCAGTAATACAGGGCTAGAACAAGCAGTGAACCCGATTTAGTAAAGGACTTCGTTCACTATGATATTCCTATAAAGGATCCTTGAATACATAGTAATTTATTTTCTATACTTAGGTATTTTATAAAATTACATGTTTTATGACAATTATATTTTATCGTGGCTCATGTTTCATTATTATTTATTTCTTATGAAATGATGTGATTTATTCCATGACCCTAAATTATGATATATATTATATAGGTTATGATTTAAAAAATTTAGGTTCATGTTTTTACATTCTTATGATCATGTTATTCTTGATATCTTCCTTCTTTACCCTTATGATCATATGATATCACCCTTTTCAAATGTTTCTTTTACCAGGACATAAAGAATGGTTTTAGGTAGGAATACTAAATGGGAACATATTAATGGGAGAATTTGATGATATTTCACCAAATTAGAATAATGTGTTCTAAGTTTCCATAGTCACTAAAATAATACAGTTTTTGGGTGTGTGTTTTTTGTAATGTATGAAACATTCTAAAAAAAGATATAATGTATATGAACGTTAAACCTAAGTTGTTATAGACCTGGATTCTCTAAAAGTTAAATATTGTTTGTTTTTTGTTTAAATTCTTTAATTATACCCATATAATTATTCTTAATGGAGTTAAGTATGTCACAAGGGTTTTTAGGGATTTCTCAGAGCCTAAAACCCCAAATTTTGGAGTAATAGGTTGGGCTGCATTGTTAGAATAAACCACACATCCCATCTTTCATGGTTTCCCTAAACTATGTGGGAAATTATGTAGGGGAGAAAGGGGATGCATGGTTTTCTTTAAACCATTTGAGTCCAAGATAATACACATGTTTGTTTAATAGGGTTTTGGGATAGTGAGCTTCACATGGTTTGTGCATGGTTAGGAAAACTGTGCACCTAGCCCTTGTAGGGTCCCTCCTTCGATAGTGTATGAAGAATAGTTTGCATATAGTTTGGGAAAAACTTGAACCCAAAACCTATAACCCCATTTTTTAGGTGATTTTAATTTTTACACTAATTAATTTTTAAGAAACACCACCCTCTCTCATTTATTGGCAGTGGACATAAATCCCATTTTTTTATCACAGAGGAGATCTCTACCACTACCAAGTATATGATTTGATGTCATTTTCTCATCCAGACTCCAAATAAAACACCGATAGTCACATTGAATATATATTGGCAAGAGGAGTCATCTACAACCCTCTGGTATGTGTTTTAGTTATTTTACATAAACATTTTTATGTTTTCATAGCCTCACCATTGTTCTGAATGCCGACCCCTATTGTTCATTTCCTTTAAATGAGTTTTTTCTTTCTAAATATGTATAAAAATATTTTTATAAAACCATTTACCCTTGCTAGGTGATTATAGGTTGTTTAACTCTTTATTTACACCTCTTTGGGTGTGGTAAGTTAATTTTACTATTTAATATAATTTTTTAAATGGACAGACAACCTCTAAGCATTCATATTGGCTTATAAATGGATTTTATCCTTCATTTTTTAGTTTCCCAATTGATTAAATCACCTTATAAGTTCTTGGTTTTCCGTGATTATAAATTTCCAATCCTTTATTAATTAAATATACTAAAGAAATTAAATTTTAAAGAATGTAAAGTCCATAAAAAGTGATTCATGGTTTTATATTTATATTATATGATTTTTGAATCCCATGGTTGTATTAGGATTGATGACTATAAATATATTTGAGGTGATCCCTAATGGTTTTTATTCTTATTATTATTATGTCAGTTTTATTGGGCATTTAATGATTACTAAGGTTCTTTTTGAGTATAAAGTTTCACTCTCCCTTACCTTGGGCATTGTTCGTGATTTCTCTCATCGTCATACTTGTTTCGGGATGATGGGCATGGAGCTCCATGTTCCCTTGCATTGAGAGTTGGTCAAGACATCTCACCCCATTGATCTCAAGTTTTGAGCATGAAGTCCCACATTCGTTATGATATTATTGGATTATACCCTTTTCCATGATCCTATAGGCTTGTTAGACTAGTTATGGACTTTTGAGTTACTCCTAGAGTTTATCTAGGACTTAGTATCCATGTATATTATTACTTATTTTCTCACCTACTTAGTGTATAGATATGTATACCACATAAAACTATATATATATATATATATGATTTGTATATATATGTGATTAATATATATAGTTACCAATCAAAGTCTTATACCTACGTATGATGAAGCAAGTAGATCCATCCGGGTGTCCTATAAGAACCTGATCTAGTTATTGTTTATTTATTCATCATTATCTATTATTCAGTTATATCCTTAAACTTCTTGGATTATTTCAAGACACCATTTGTGGTTTGTTACATAGTTCATCTCATTCCCGACTCAATCCATCATTGATACCCATAAAGATTTCATTTTTGTAGGAATAGATAAGGTACATCACCCAACAATAGATTCTTGAATTGTTTTAACTACAACATGGAGCATGGGACAAGAGGACTGATCCTATGCTCCTAATGACAGTTGAGTAGAATTTTGTCGTTCCCTATTGTTTATAGGATGTTTTATATATTTGTAACTTGTTTCCTCTTTTCTATATCAAAATTCCTTGACATAATTTTATATGACTCTGCCTACGAGATCCTGAATATTATTACAGTAATTGGTTCTTTAAACTTCCACAATTAATTATTATATTTGTTTCTACTGTTCCAAATATTATATCATGATTTGACAATTGTATGTTTATTTATATCATACTCTGTGTTACTCTAATATGATGTTATTGTCTCCCCACTGTACCACCTTAGACACTTGATGCTAGTCGATATACTCTTTCATATGGGGAGACGTGCTTGAGACCATGTGACCCACCATATTAATGCTCTGGTTTAGTGGCTCTTGGGTTGAGACATTATATAGTGGTATCATAGGAGTTTACTTTCTTTTTTCCTTAATATTTAGGTATTAGATAGTATACTATGATGTAATAGGATTTGTTAATGGGTATATGATAGGAAGTAGCTAACCCATGTACAGGGGAACCCCAAATTACCTGGGATGGGTTATTTTTGTTCTGGTTTATGCCTATTAAAGTTCATATGAATTCACCATGGAGTGAATCCCATGTATTATGATATTATTATTTTTGTTTTTATTCCAATGATAATTAGTCTAAATTGGCATTATGAAATTAGGGAATGTAATATCATGCGTCATTTTAGTCACAATATGACTAATATTCCATGCATTTTACCATGCCATGTTTATTACCTATGTTCATTTTCCTACTGCATATATTTAGAGACTGATTGGTATATATTGAAATCTACTGAAATTTATATTATGGAATTGAAAAAAATGTATTTTGTTCTTAGAGTGTCTTCTACAAACTAAATAGTTTTTTCTTAATGAGGCTACAATATACACCCTAGGAAGTCAACTATGACATGTTGATTCATTGTCCATTGGTCATGTGATGACCCCAACTCCAATATCCTAGATCCAGTTCCTCATATTATTACTTTTCCATAAGATACTAGTTATATTATCCCAAATAACCAAATAGTTTAGTTGTTTTTGAGAATGAGATACATACTCAAAAATTACATTATAATTGAAAACATAAAATACAAGATAACAAGTTCTTTGTGAACACCATTGTTTCCCTAGCTTATTCCTAAATATCAATCATAATAAACATATTGAAATCCAAGGGAAAAAATAAAGTGTAAGAAAGGGGTGATATCTGATTCTCATAAAGCATTAAGTATAGAAAATGCTATCATAAATAAGAAATAATAATTATGCCAATGTTAATAACTGAAACACATACCATTTAATCAATAACATGAGCTTAATATGGATGAAATAAAATGTGATCAAATAATACTATATAAGTAATCATATGAGTTATACAACCTAACCATGGATATTATAATAATTGAATAATCACATGGAAATCAAAAAATAATATCATAATAATGTAATATATAATTTTGGACAATTGAAACTTAACGTTGTGGCATCAACCAAGACATCTAAAAATAAATGGGTAAGATCTTGGCCAAAACCCAGTATGGTCTATCTCATAATACCTATCGATACATCGAGGTGTTATGGAAAGCTCCACCCATAAAAAACTAAGTGAAATAAATTACTCATATGAAAGTGCTGGAACATAATAAACATATATATTTTTACTTTACTAGCATGAAAATGTAAATAGATTTGATTAAGTAGACATAATCACAAACCATCCGGAGTGATATAGTGAATGGTATTATAATAGTACATCACTAGTAAAAAATATTCAATAATTATTTAATGAAATGTTATAGTTGTTATTATAATATATTATCCTCAATGAATCATGAGAATCAATAATTTATTTTGAAATAGTTGAAAATATAGCAAATGATATCATTGAAAAACTCTAAAGGAAAATGACATTATCATATTGAAAGAATTTTATTTTTAAAATGTTGTGTCATTATAAAAGAAAATAGTTTCATTGAAAATAACCATTTAAAATTTTAAAGTAGTCCTAAAAACATTATGGAATCATGACAGCGGAGAAATCTATATATTTCATATAAGTTAAAAAATCATTCCTTCCATATTTTTATCAGAAAAGTTTTAGAGAACCCTGTTTTGAAGAAAAAATACACTACAAACCATTTTTTAAAATGAAAAAAATGATTAAAAATGAATTTAAAAATCATATCAGAATAGTAAAAACATATTTTAAAACCATTTTATAAAACAAATATAAGGAACAAAAATATTTTTTAAATGGAAACTCTATAAAGATATTTTTTTAAAGAAGGTCCCTCAAAAATATTATATTATTGAAGTGAGAATTAATAAAATGAATACAATATGTGTATTTTTTGTAAATTCACATAAAATAAGTGAAACAAAATATATTTAAAATTAATTTAAAAAATAATCTTAGTTTGACATAATCAAGGAAGTATAAGTTTATCCCAAAGAATGAAAATTGGTTTAAGAATTCCCTTTCCACATTATAATCAGTTGAATCATATGCCTCATAAAAGTATTAATTATCAAATGAAACATTTAATAAAATGAATATAAGGAGATTCCTGATATTATATATCAATTTTAATTACATACACCACACACAAGGAATAATTGATGAATAAGGCATATATCTCACAAAAGTAAAATTGAGACGAGAAAACCCCTACCTCACACATCCCCTTTATTGTATCATTATTTCACCTCCAATATAATGGTTTATAGAATGTTATTAACTCATTAAAGAACTATATCCATTTTTAAATACATTATGTGATGATTCTATAGCATCTTATGACCTATTAATTAATATTATTTCATTATTTTCAAGGTTTCAGGTGTTTTTGTTTCATTATTTCATGGTCAGTGATACTTCTATAAAATTATGGATTTTCCTATAAAATAGAATTAAAAATACAAAAGTAAAATTAATTATTATTAATGAACTTATAGGAGTATAAATGGTCTAATATATCATTTTTTTATAACATGGGGATGATTTATTTGATAAAATTTTAATGATAAAAGATTGGGTTATTTTGGTGTTTTTCTGAAAATCATGCACTAGTTTCATTTTATTTATTATTATGAGTATATATTAGTTATAGAATAATAAAAAGAATAGAATATAATTATTAAAATTTTATTTAACTATAATAATAGTTTTATGACCATCCGTGAAGGTCGTAATGGAAAGCAAATAAAAACATTATTCATAGAGGTGGTTAATCTCTATAACTTATACAATGGTTTCCTTTCTTTGAATAAGAGGAGGTAATAAAAACAATTAATATAATATATTACATTAGAAACAAAAAACTTCAGTATATATATTATTATTTAGTTATCATGCCTTTATGGATGAATTAGGTGTGGAAAAGGTAGAAAAGTAAAGGAAATTAAGAGAGTTTTTTTCTGAGAAAATTACCTCTTGAATGTCACCTCCATCAGAGACCCTTGGTGACCTTGGATTTGGTCTTCAAGTGAAAAAATAATCACTTGTACATGGGGAGAGTGAGTAGGAGATGCTTTTTAATATATTTTAGGATCTTAAAGTATTTTTATTCAAAATGGGTTGGGAGGGTGACATTTATTCTCGAGGTGATGTGGGTTTAAGTGATTAAAATAATGATTATTTTATATTTAAAGAGTAACGCATTGAGGTAGAATTAATTTAAATTAATTTGGATGATAATTATTATTTTTATATTGGTTAGGTTTGATAAATAACTCAACCAACTATTAAATTAGTTATTTTTTAGGTATTTTAAGACTTTACCTTTTTAACTTTAACAAGTTTCATTTTTTACCTATACAACGATAAATAATTTTTTTTACCATTGTAACTTTATTATACATAAAAATTAAAATGACCCTAATACTTAATTTGGGCATTTTTAATACGAATATTTAGTCAATTTTATGTGATTTAATTAAAATAATTTATAAAATTAGAATTAAAATTAGTCTCATAGACACAGTGGAAAAGATGATTTTTAAAGTGAAAAGTTAAATTGTTTGAAATTTTTTTATATAAAATATCAATTTAAAATTTATTTTGATGACCTAAATTGGTTTTATTTATTTATAATTGAAATAATTACTCCATAAAAACAATTTAAACTATAATTTAACCATAAAAATAAATTAGACAAAAAAACGTATTTTAATTAAAATTTAGTATTTTTCACTCTTTCTCTAAAAATGAATCTTCTTCGTATAATACCAAAATTTAACACTAATATTATTTTGATATTAAATTTTCAAAACATATATTAATTTATTAATATAAAACTTATAAGAGTTTAAAATTTTAGATTTTTAGTAGGTGCACCATCATAAGGCGGGAAAACGACCATTAGAAATATATATCCCTTTATGATTAAAATTGGATTTATTATTATCATAGGCCTATAAAACTTTTTGTATTAATTTAAAAACATTTTAATGAATATATGAAATATAAATTTCATTAATATATTTCACTAATATTTATTTATTTAATTTATAATGATAAAATGTCATTGTTGGCCTAAAAATAGTTTTTTTATAAAAATGCATCCTTTACGTTCAATTGGTTCAAATTTTTATTTATAATTAATTGATAACAGATGAATTAATTTTATAATAATTTTTAAACTATATTTTGTTAAAATCATTCATTTCCTCCATTCTAATGGCTAGGTGATAACAAATAGAATGATAATATTTAATCATTTATTTAAGATCGATGTTCTGTGTAACATAGGCTATCGAAGAAATTTACTTTATATAAATAAGATACATATCATAAAATATTGGAGAGTTATACTCTCCCCTCATTCAATAAATTGTGTCCACACAATTTTTAATTTCACTTTGAAAATAAAAATTTGATACAGAAAAATTTCTATTTTGGAAACCCAAATCATTAATAGGGTTAATAAAACATCCCCTTAATAAAAGGGAAATGGAAATGTAAAGGTTACTGAAAAATTAATATTTTGAATGGGATAACATTTTCATGTATGAAAAATAGGACATGGAAGAGAAATATAAACATCAATTTTCAAACGTTCAATTTTTACCTAGAAATTACTTATATTATATCAATCCTTTCACTCCCAAAACATCTTTTTCTTCCTCTAAGACATTCACTTAGGTATTTTTTATCACATTATAAAGATATTTTCTATCACATTAATCCTTAAAAGAGTTACTTATTGTTCCATCCATTAACTAGAACAAAAAAATAGTGTGAGAAACACTAATCATCGTGATAAATCACATAGTGATGAATAATATTTTATAGGATGTCTAAATCAAGACACTTTCTCAATATATGAATCCCTGGGTTTAATACATGTTGTCTATTATCATTACCAAAAATATAATATTATATCCAATACTTATAATTATTCTTAAATTCATATATAGGGTCATATTCCCTAATATATGTTTTCTTTAATCTAATACCCAAGGTTTCTACAAAACTTACTATATCATCCACTGTAAAGACCCCAACTCTAGTAGCCTAGAGTTGGTGCCCTACTTTATTACACTGTCATAAGATACAGCGAGTCATATCCCAACGTACCGAATGGTTTAGTACTTTTGGAAAACTATTTAAACACTCGTATATTACATTATAATTGAAAACAAAAAATACAACATAACAGTTTCTTTGTGAACATCATTATTCCCCTAGATCATCCAGGCATATAAATCATTATAAACCTCTTGACATCCTGGGGAAAAAATAATCAATGGGTGACCTTGAAAAAATAGTAAGGGTTAACTACAGAAAAATCAATTATAAAAAATAAATAACCATTATGATAATGTAAGTAAATGAACTACATTCCATTTAATCAACAACCTAAAAATAATATGGTCGGAATAAAAGGTGATCAAATAATACGATATAAATAATCACTTGAGTTAGAAAACTTAACCATGTATATTATAATAATCTAAAAATCACATAGAAAAAATCAACTAATATTATAATGATGGAATTCATAATGTCAGACATCTAAAACTTACCGTCGAGGCCTCGATGAAGATATCTCAAAATAAATGGCCAATGCCTAGGCCAAAACCCGACCTTTTTTGTCTCATGAGACCCATCGATGCATATAGGGGTTGTAGTGGGCCCCTTCTATCACTTACTAAGTCCAATAAATTCCTTATAAAAATTTGGTGAAATGTAATCAACATATACATTTTTTTAGAAATAATAATACAAAATGTAAATAACATTCATTAAGCAAACATAATTAGAAACCATCTAGAGTAATGTGGTGAATATTATCAAAATAGTACATAGTTGGTAAAATTAATCAATAAAAATTAAAAAAAAATACTTTATATGGTATAATAATACATTAAAATAAATGAATCACAATATTTAGTAATGTATTTTGAAATATATAAAAATACTTTAAATGAGATCATTTAAAAAATCTTGAGGAAAATACCCTTTTCACATTGAAAATAATTTTATTTAAATGACGAAAATTTATAAAAGAAAAATATATTATTGAAAAAAAAACATGTAAAGAATTAATATAATATTCAAAACATTAACAAATTAGGATGTCATGAAAATAGCCTCATTATATATAAGTTTTAAAAAGCATCCCTTCTATATTTTCGTCGAAAAAGTCTCAGAGAACTTTTTTTGAAACGAAAAAGTCTACCTTTAAAACAATTTTTTAAAAAGCAAAAATGGGTAAAAATGAATTTAAAAGTAATATTATAATAGTAAAATCATTTTTGGAAACCATTTTAGAAAACATGTATAGTGAGGAAAATGAGAGTGTTAAGGGAAACTCTAGAAAGATAATTTTTTAAGAATAAAGACCCATATAAATATTATATCATTGAAGTGAGAATTAATAAAATGAAAAAAATATGTTTATTTTATGTAAATAAACATAAAATAATTTTAAAATTATATATTCAAAATTAATTTCAAAATAATATTAGTATGACATAATGAAGGAAGTATAAGTTTAACCTAAATAATGGAAATTCGGTTAAGAATTCCCTTACCACTTTGTAACAAGTCGAATTATATTCACCATAAAAGTAATAATTATCAAATTAAATATTTTATACCATGAAGATAATGAGATTAATTATATGATATGTCAAATGTATTTACATACACCAAACATAAGGAAGAATTGGTGAATAATGCATATATCTCAAAAAAGTAAATGTGAGACGAGATAACCCATATATCACGCTTTCCTTTAGTATATCATTATTTAATATCCTATAAATGGTTTAAATAATGTTATTGAAGAATTATATACCATATTAATATTTATAATACCTTATTTGATGATTTTATAACATCTTATGACCTATTCATTAATAATATTTCATTATTTAAATGGTTCCTGGTGTTTTCATTTCATCATTTCATGGTCAGTTTTACTTGTATAAAATTATAGATGATTTGGTAAAATATAATTACAACTTCAGATGTGAAATTAAATAGTATTAATGAACTTATTGGATTATAAATGGTCCAATATATCATTTTTTTCTAGCATGATAATGATTCATTAGATAAAATGTTAATGATAAATGATTAGTTTATTTTGGTGGTTTTTATGAACATCCCAGACTAGTTTCGTTTTATTTACTATTTTGAGTATATATTAATTACTGAAAAATAAATAAGATATAATATAAGTCATAAAATATTATTTAACTATAATAATAGTTTTATGACCATCCATTAATGCGATAATGGAAAACGAATGAAAAGATTATTCATGGAGCCCGTTAATCATCACAACATTGAAAGTGGTTTCGTTTCTTTAAATAATGGTATGTAATAAAAGGGATGGATATAAGTTATTCCATTGGAAACATAAAACTAAATTATATATATTATTATGTAATTATATTATCTTGTTTAATGAATTTGGTGAGGATAAATTTCAAAAGGTAAATATGTTAAGAGTGAAGTGTTTAGGAAACTACCTCTTGAATATCACCTCCTTAAGAGACTCTTGAGGACCTTGGATTTGGTATTTTGGTGAGAAAATAAGAACTATGATTTGGCAAGATTTAGTATGAAAGGTATGGATATATATTTGAGTAGGTTCAACTTTTTTGAGTTAAAATGGGGTGGTGAGTGGTGGTATTTATAATTGATGAGAGGTGGGTTTAGGAGACTAAAATAATGATTATTTTACATTTAAAGCCAACCACATTGAGGAGGAAATAATTTCCATGAATTTGGCAAGAAATTAATATTATATAGGATTTGTAGGTTGGATAAATACCTCATCTAAACATTAAATGTTTTATTTTTTTATTTTATAACTTTACCTTTTTAACTTTAACATGTTTCATTTTTACCTATATCATGGTAAATAATTTTTTTACTACGGTAAATTGTTTATATATAAAAATGAAAGTGAACCCAATACCTAATTATGAACTTATTATTACAAATATGGAACCCATTTTACCTAATTATATTCATATAATTGACAAAATTACAATGAAAAGTACTCCTAAACACACAATGAAAAAGTGTGGTTTAAAAGTGAAAAGATCAAAAGTTCAAAATATTTTTTTATCTAATTTCACAATGAAATTGATTCCAATAACCTATATGGTTTTGATTCATTTATAATTGAAATAATTATACTTTAAAATCAATTTAAAATATAATCTAAGTATATCAATAAATCAGGCAAAAACAATTAATTAAAATTTATTATTTTTCACTATTTGTCAAAAAATGAAAATTCTCTATATAATACCAAAATCTTACCCTATGATTATTTCAAATATATTCTTTCATAAATTAATTATTTTTAATAAAAATTTATAAAATTTTCAAAATTAATATTTAAAATAGTTATGCCCTCAAAAGGCGGAAAAACTACCTTTAGATATATATATATATAGGCTTAAAATTGTATTTATTCTCATCTTAAGCCAATAAAACTTTTTGGGTGTATTTAAAAACATTTTAATTATTACATAACATATAAAATTTCTTAATATATTCAAATAATAATGATTAATTTAATTTAATATAATAAAATTTCATTATGGACATATAAATAGCTTTATATAAAAACACAACCTTTATGCTCAATTGGGTTTCATTTTTATTTATAATTAGTTGGTAACCAATAAAATATTTTATAAACATGTGTAAACTATATTTAGTTAATATAATACATTATCTGCATCCCAATGGCTAGGTTATAACTATCATAATAAAAACATTTAATCATTTACTTAAGCTCTGTGCTCTGTGTAACGTAAGTTATCAAAGAAATTGAATTTTTTAAGAAGAGACATACCATAAAATATTGGTGTGTTACAGGTCACATGGGTTGGAACATGTTATGGTATGGATTATGTGGATTCCATATTTTAGTTCATGAGGTGTCTGGGTCCTTATGAATTGAAAGTGGTGCACCATTTGGTTTAACCATTTAAAGTAAATTGGGAATAAATGTGAATTTAAATGAAAATTGAATTATGAAATAGAAAATTTTACCTAGATTAAACCTTAGTTTTGGGTAGATATGGTTGTATATTATGGTTCTTATGGCCTCATTTGGTATTTCCTTATCACATATACATAGATTTTCGAGCACACTGAGAGGTTTGATCTGTTCATAGGAAGGCTTTGTACATATCCTATTTATCTATCTATGATATATAGATTGTTAGTTCCTCCTAAGAGGCATGAATTTTGAATTATAGAATCATTTCACCATGATAACCTTGAGTCGTACTCCCTAAAGGATGTGAAATCCATGCAACGTAGGTGTTGGGCCCTAATTTTTCATTGAACCCTCCTATAATGCCACCTATAAACCCACATGTTTTTCTATATATGAGCATTAATGCCCAATTTCAATAATGTTTTTTTTCCACATGATGAAATATATGCAAGGTTTCACCCGACCTACCCTGACTATGGAAGAGTTGACTTAAGAGTTCGAGTAGCATCACCCTCCCACCTTTTTGGTGGATGGAGAACCATATCCCATAGAGTCACAGTTGGATGCCATGATTTCTATTTTGCAGAATATAAAGAAACCTCTAGAAAGGATGGTCAATTTTGTAGATTATATGATACACAATTCTTCTAAATGATGGTGGGATGTTATTACCTAGGAAAAGTGACATCATGATATTATCTAGATGGATTTCCAGAAGATATTCAATGGATAATTTGTCCTAAAGAGTATATGGGACGACCAGCCTAGAGATTTTATGAACTTCCATCATATATCCATATCTGTTGTGGAATATTGTACACTTTATTGAGTTTCAAGGTTTTATACTGACTCTAGAAGGTGATGATCTTATTACTATAAGGTGATTTGTTGGGTTGTTATATGGAAACTAATCATTGGTCAATGTTTTTTGGATGATGACTATTTCTGAGATAGTCAACTAGGTCCTCATTGCTGAGAAGGATATGAGGGAGAAAGATAATGGTAACTTAGGTGGTTTTAAATCATGATCTATCAATTTTTCTTCTATTCAGAGAAAGGGATGTTTCTGAGTTTCATGTAGGGGCAGTAGAAGTCAGAAAGATCTTGATGACATCATTTTTATCTTTCACTAGTGAGAGAAGCTAAGACATAAGAAACTATAGTGTTTATAGGATCCAATGGTTTTTAGAGTCTCCAATGGTATGTAGAATATCTAGTGATTCTATAGTACTTTTCCATCAATGCTTATTGACCTGGGATCTACACCTACCGTATTTTCGAGAGAATGGCCAATAGTATCTCACTAGGTAGGAAGTTATAATATCGCTGACTACTGAGGATAAGGTGGTGGTTGAGGAAGACGTAACCAGATTCAGGACTTGCACTATCAGTAGAGCGGTCTTGGTTAGGAGAGTCATGCAATGAATTGGGGTTGTGATACATGGAAGTTACTTGCAGTAGAATGTATTCTGAAAGAGCAGTATGCTAGAACTTATATAGTTCGATATACTATTATAATAGCCTATAGTTCTGGGTATTATTTTTTTGATATAGACATGTCATATTACTTTATATTTTAAAATATTATAGAGATGATGGGCCTCAATATAGAAAAATTATGTAGTGTGATGAAGCTTGAAACCACAATGGGTATCTAATCCAAGAACATTCACGCTATAAGGAATTCTCCTTGAGATAGAGGATATCTTTTTATATGGAGTTTTTTCATCCTTGATATGATGTTCTTTGATGTAGTCATTATGATGGACCAGTTAAATCCCTATTCATAACATATTTATTGCTTTCATTGTTGGGTGAAATTTACATCACTAGAGGTAGTAGACACATGAACAAGGGTGAATGGGATGATCATGTAACTCGAGGTGGACCTAGTTATCAGGGGATGGGCAGAGTGACATCCTGGACTTCTATTCTCTTCATGGATGATCAAGGGATATAATTCACTATTTCCCCTCCTATGGTGAATAGTTTTCAGGGACTTCTTCATTGATAAATTTTCCATGAACCATCTAGTGTGAGAGGTTGAATTTTATATTGTGATAGTGATAGGAGAGACACTAGTGTCCATTACTCATTATAAAATTATACATATAGAGCTTATGGATCTCAATAAATAGTTAGATAAACAATAGAATAATGGTTTTATACACCCAACACATCTCCATGGGGTTCACTGGTCCTTTTTTCCAAGAATGTGGAGAGTACCCTCATGCTTTGCATAGATTGGTGACAGCTAAACTACCTCATGGTAAAGAACTAACATCCACTACTTTGAATATATGATCTCTTTGATTATATCCTAGGAGTAAGAGTGTTTTTTAATATATTTTTTAGATCAAGTTATCATTGGGTGTGTGTCAGACCATCAGACATACCTCACATAGCTTTTAGGAGTTGGTATGAACTATATGAGAACCTAGTCATGTCATTCAAAATCGTGAATAAAAATATGGTTTTTATGGCTTTGATGAATCAAGGATTCAACTCATATCTAGATTTATTAATGGTATTATTTCTTAAATACATCTTATTGTATTCATAATCTCGACAAGACCGTTCCAACCATATTTAAATCATTTTAAATATAGTGAGAGAGCACTATCTTTATGCTAAGATCAGTAAACAAAACTTTTGGATCGACAGAGTCCACTTCCTGGGTCATATTCTCTCAACATCATAAGTTTCAGTAAACCTATAGAATGTGAGAGATGTAGTTTCTTGGGATAATCCCAATATTTTCTTTGACATAACGTGTTTCTTGAGACTATACTAGTATTACAAATACATCCTCTTGGATTTCTCATGCCTTACAGTTGATACAAATAGTATAACTAAAAAGGGTGTAAAATTTTTATGGTTAAAAGCATGTGAAGTAGCCTTTTTGGATTAAGAGGGAATATTGACTTCATCAATTATCATGATTCTTCTAGAGACAATATTGAGCTATATTTTGTACTGTAATTCATTTGGTATCGGTTTTGGATCTTTTATAATTTAGGAAGTGCAGGTATTTATATACAAGTCTCATTGGTTTAGGCCTCATGGGAATAATTTATTGATGCATGACCTTGATATACCGATTATCATAAGGACCCAACCTTAAAACATTATATAATCTTGAATTAAATGAATAATTCACATTAAGGATCTTTTTTAGGTTTAGAGTTTAAGAGAATTAGGACATAACTATTACATCTCAAAATATTATAAAGTGGACACTTCTAATCAGTTTCCATTTTTTCATAAAATAAAAACTCTTAAAAAAAGAAACATGACTAGTTCCATATTTTAGACAGCATGTCTTTCCTTGATCCCATCCTTGACCTTATTCATCTTTATGTCCTACGGAAAACATTTCAAAAGCTTGGGATGTAAATAAACTGCTCAGTAAGGGATATAAAAATATGGAAAGAAAAACATTAGACAATGTATACATAAAAATTAATGAAATCAAACTTTACACATAAAACATAATCACTTTAACATACCTAATGAAATCATAATATTTATGAATAACTCATAGAAATCATAAGACATAAAGGTAACTTGATGCATTCATAACATTATTACATAGGGAGTAACCCTCATGGTTATGTTTGGAATACCTATCACAGTATATTCCCTAAATCCTTTCGGATAACCCTTAGCATTTAACTCCTTCGCATTACCCAATGTATTGGAGAGCTATCTCACGCTCACCGGCCCTTAGTTTATCATGGAACTACCTGATTTCATAAACATTTCCCAAAAACCATCACTACTGGAAATATGACCTTTCACAACGCTTCTATACCAACGGTTCATAAAAACCGTTGGTATAGGTTCCCTTTCCCAACGGTTTGGCCAAACCATTGGGAAATCCAACTTTGAGGCCACCTTTCCCAACGGTTTGGCCAAACCGTTGGGAAAGCCCACATTTTGGGGACCTTTACCAATGGTTTTGGCAAACCGTTGGGAAAGGTCCCCATAAACCAACCTTCGCACGGAATCAAAATCTTGGCTCAAAATCTATTCCAACGGTTGTCAAAACCGTTGGTATAGATCCTTTGATTTTTTATCATTTCTTCTTACCTAGAACATTATATAAATCAAAATTTAATATAATTATGAGAATACATATATATATTTATGTAATTATATACACAAAATTCATGTTAGGTTAGTGGTTAAGTCGTTCAATAATAAACTAGGGGTGCTGGGATCAAATCCCAGCGAATGTTTTTTTGAAATACATATACCAACGGTTCCACAACCGTTGGTAAAGATTTTCATATTAATTATACCAACGGTTTCCAAAACCGTTGGGATAGGTCTATACCAACAGTTTTGGGAAAATCGTTGGTATAGACCTATCCCAACGACTTACTTGGCCACGGTTCTCCAAACCGTTGGTATAGGCTATACCAACGGTTTGGAGGCATATACCAACAGTTCCAAACCGTTGGTATATGTTAGTTTTCCAGTAGTGCATTAACATAATCATAACACATAACTTAAGCATAAAGGAAAGATAACATTCCCATATTGCAATAACAATATAACATTTCAAGATACTGAAATAATAAATCCATTCTAAAAACCATTTTCAATACCAAAATACGTAAAAATATTATATGGTATTTATTTTTCTTTTGAAAACATTATGGATTGTTAAGGAAGCCATAGATCAAATAATACTCACAGCGGTGAAAAAGGTCATTGTCACCGCTTACCTAAAAAATGAAACATTACTTTTTGTAATTTAGTAAAATTTTTCATAGAGAAAAGATTCCCTTTTAATGAAATTAAAAGTCAAAAGGGTTTTATACACCGTATAAAATAAAGTCATGTATAAATCAAAAGATGCCTCAATGAAAGGAGATTGAGCTGAAGTCCCGTACAAAGACGATATCCTTATATTAAGGATTAATAAATTGCATAATTATGTGTGAAAAATATAAATACACCCAATATAAGTGGATATTAAGTGTAAAACAATCAGATATCATCCACACATATTCATATCATGACATAATCAATAAGTATAGGTTTAACCCAAAGAATTGAAATTGTGTTAAGAAGTTCCCTTAGAGAAATTCGACAGCCTAACGACGTCACTTTAAAATTCATAAAAAGAGATGACGAGAGATAAAAAGGGTATATAATTGCTTGTACATAACAATTACAGAAATAAGGATATATAAGAACATATCCCAACATAAGAAGATGTAAATTAAAAGGCCTAACAAAAATAAGTCTTTTAAAAAGAGGAGGGTGAAAGGTTTCCTTACTAATTTGGGTAACATTCGAAACCTACAACCCATGGAAGAAGATTCATACAATAAAGATGTAAATACCCATAAATTAAATTATATTACATAAATAATACAATCATGGTCAGTACATACACCACACAAACGGTAATAGTGGAAAATGTAGCATGAATCTCATGGGAACAAAAGGTGAGATAAAAACCCCTTACCTCGTTGTGATCAATCGAGTCGTATGACCAAAAGATAATAAACACCAAATGAATCACACAATACCATGAATATAAATATAATCATTATAATATATATGAAATGTAAGTACAAAATAAACCACATTCAAAAAAAATAAGTGGAAAACAATGGAAATCTCACGGAATTAAAAGTGAGATAAGAAATCCATTACGAAAATTCGGCAGCCTAACGGCGGCACTTAAAACTTCCAAAAATGAATTGATGAGATAAAATAGTTTCTCTCATCATGTGAACATAAAAATTACAGTAATATTAATATAAAATAACATCCCCCAACATAATAAATAGGAGCTTAAAATAAGTGACATAAAAGAGAGTACTTAAAAAGAAAGAGAGAGGTAGGATCCCTTACCTCAAGTCTAACTTGTCGTCTTCGTTTCCTTGTATTTCTGAATAATAAACTTTGTTCAATTTATAATTTCTTAAGTACCTCCTTTAATTTTTATTATTCAATTAATGTCACATATTATACTATTATAATAATTAATTAATTATGTGAGTTCATATCAGACGTTTTTGTCGATGTTCGGTACATGAGTCAAAAATGAACTTGTTTGAAAAGAATTGTCCTTGTAGTTATAAGTACATCATCTTCAGAATAGTATTAATAATTTAAATATCATATATATACAGTATATATTCATTTTATACTATTCCATAACATTTGGAGATAAAAAAGAAATGCACCGTTCATGGAGACGGTAGGTCGTACGTACGCATGAACTCTACTTTCATTTCTTTTTTATATTAATGAAATTAAAAATAAATGATAGATATATATATTATAATTACAGTATAATATATATGTTATATAGGTCACATAATTCCACTAATTTAATTCTTTATACATTCCATGTATTGCATGAACGAGTCACATCACTTAAGGGGGCGGAAGTCCACACTTCCTCATATGACATTATCGCATTTGCACAACATGCAAAGCATAAAGGTATTATTTAAATATAAAATACAGAAGAATATAAAAGACATAAATATAATATATATCATATATAAATACATTTACACCATAATGGCCACCATGAAAGGTATTAAAAGAATACTGAACAATCATCGTTTCGTGAGGCAGTAATTCACCACCAACAGAAACAGTATGTTCTTTAACCATTAGATGGAGGGGTGTGTAAGTGTAGGTATAATACATATCATAAAAACATCCTAGTATATTGAGGATACTTTTTTCATTATGGGATAAAATAATAAGAAGGTAGTGGTGAGTGAAGAAGGAAAATAAAATAAAGAAACTCGAGAGAAGACATTACCTCTAAATCATGTAACTCTTTTTGATTTGAGCCAAAGGCTTCGTTGGAAAGACTTCTACCCAAAGTGAGGCATCTTGGAGTAATAGAGGTATATGGAGAGATTATATGAGCATAGGATAGAAGATCCAATGTCTTGAGAGGTGTGGGTAAGGGGGTAGAGGTGGGGTCCTTTTATAAGAGGGAGGAGGGTCACTTTTGGAAAGTCTTGAAATGTTACTTTATTATAAAATGATTTTCGGATTTTAAAGGTCCCAAAATCATATATTTTTAGGATAAGGTGATAAGGGTTTTAAATCCACACATCCAATAGGTTTTAAACAAGTTTAAGTTTTATATTTTACCTTATCTTTTCATTTTATTTAAATTGTTCATTAATGAGGAAATCATTCCATCATCATAGAGTCATAATTAAATTTAGTTATTTAATGTCTAAAAATTATAAAAAAAATACCATGATGTATTAAATATTTTTATCTTTCCAATGAATATTTATAGTCAAAACTATAACTTATATAAACTCATGTAAAAATTGTTTTAGTAAAATAATACATGTTTTTGACATTTTTATTTTTAGATTAAATAAAAAGTTATTAATGTCATTATCAAACCCAAGTGGATCCATGGGGTCCCCAAATTGAACCATGGATTTTATTGGTCAGTCATGACTCATAAAATAAGGGTAGGAAAAGTGTTAAGGTAATTTCATATTATTATAACATTATTTTTACCTTGAATTACACTAATTACCATTAATCACGGTTAATAAAAGTCCAACATTACTATTCACCAAAAATTATTTTAATCCCATTGAACCAAATTTTACTTACTAATGATATCCATGTATGTAATATTTTTGAAATCCAATTCGCAGAAGTGGTAAAATTTCATTTAAACGAAAAATCAGTTTTTTAACTCCCACTTAGTGGTATCACTATTCATCAAAAATTGATGTTTTTCAGAAAAATACAAAAAATTCACCCTAAGATATATTTGATATTATGAAATAAAAAATTATTTCTATTTTAAAAAATTCAAAAAATATAAGTTTCATTATTGAATTTTATAATTAATTCCTGTTGTCAAAATAAATAGCTTGTTTTTAAGAAACAATGTGTATCAAAAGATTGACACTTGTTTATGTCCAATTTCAATGTGAAATTAATTCCAATTACCACCATTGGATTAAATGGTAAAAATATATTTCAAATAAACTTTAAACCCAATTAAAAAGATAATATAACCATATAAATAAATTTGATTAAAATGAGGATTTGAATTTAAATAGAGCATTTTCACTATTCATTAAAAATAAACTTTATCGGAAAAATAACAAAACTATACACAAAGTAAATTTTGATGTCTTGATACTAAAGAAAGATTTTATTTTGTCAAACATAACATATAAAATTGACAAAAGCAGTTTTAAAAATTATTCTCCATCAAAAGGAGTTTAATCGACCTTTTAAAGAAATTAGAATATTTATGCTTAAAATCGAATTATTTTCTTGTTTTAAGCCTCTAACTTTTATTAGATAAATGTAAAAATATCTAACAAAAATATATAATAATTTTGAAGTTAGTTATGTTCATTCCCACCATTACAACAACTTGGTGTTAAATACCATTTAGAATGATAATATTATATTGTTAGTGTGCAACGTAAGACTTCAAAGAAACTCATTGATGTGTATCAGGTACACTATCAAACATAGATTTGCCTTTAAAGTAATATTAATATTTTATTCACAAATATTAATAAATACGAAAATTTCATATTCTTTATTTACCTGGGATGTTACATCCTTCCCCCTTTTGGGAATTGCATCCTTGAAATTTTAAAATTGGTCTCAGAAACTTTATTGAAAGCCCCACATCAGAAAAGGAGTCAATAAAACTATCACGTTAAAAGAAAGAAAAAGAATTAAAATGGTCACCCCAGACAAAATATACTAGGATTCCATGAAAACATGGATATGTAGGAGAAAAACCCATGAAGTTCTGATGGAGAGTGATAGAAAACATGATTTAGGAGAAAGTTAATCCCCAAAAAATCACAAACTTGTGATGGGTTAAACGGTATTTTATTCCCCAGTAGGAAAAGTTAATAGAAAACTTTTTTGTTTTAAGTTACTTTTCATTGAAGAATTTATTTATGAGCTTAACTAAAACATAAGTAAACCAACTTAATTTTTGTGTATACTTTCATCTCTTACTAGACTTCTAACACAAACTCGTATTTTCTCCAAAAGATGAGTATTAAGGATGACTTGTTCACATTAAGAGGGCTATAATCAACTTTTAGAGAATCACCTAATCCAAAAAAAATAGAACTATATATTTCCCATGTCTTTAGTCCTTAACCAAATCCAAACTGGTTAGTACGATATCAGATAATACCCAAAAGGATAATATTTTACAAAAAGAAAAACTACTCTTAATCTCCAAAAAAATTCAAACAAAACCCAAAGTTCAACAAAGACCATTCAATAAACTACTGTCCATAAAATTATTCAAAAGTAATCCAAAATAAGATTGAAACCCAAATATCATAATGATTTAATTACATAGTCTTACAAGATAAATGTTAAAATTTATCTCCAAATAACATCAATTACTCACAAAGTCTCATATTGAAAAGTAATTAACCAAATCACATATTCTCCATGACAGGTTAATCATTTTCATAAATAAACCATATAACCATATGTCCACAATAAAAACATAGATCCTTCCAAACAATAATTTCAACCATTATTACACAATTGAAATCCCAAATTATTCTATCTTCCTTGGGGATATAGTGTTTCGTCAAAATAGAGAACGTCTTTCACAAAAACCTTTATCACTTAATCACCAAATGATTTTCCCATACTAAGTATATCCATTTGATAAAACATAAATTCCCAAAATCAACCTATTCTTATTCCATTAAATCATTTTACTAAAATAATAATTCATACTAACCATGGACTTCAAATAGGCCAGTGGTAGGCGATCTGCCCTTGTCTCCCTTCAATTGTGGGTTCGATTCATGCGGCCTTACCAGATGCGATGGGTTGTCAGCCATTATACGGGTTGTCCTTTTTATAAAACTCAAAAATAATCCTATCATGTTTTACCCTAAATGTTTTCATTATACCCCTCATTTCCATCCAAATTCATTGTGATCTCAACATCTTAATTCTTGAAGTCCTATTTCACCACCATAAGATAAAATAAAATGATCCCCAAAACGAAGAACATAATACCATTATCATGGTGTCCATTTGGTTTCATCGTCATCCTCTTCACGTAGGTAGAAGGTCCATGCATTGCAACAATGATTTAGTGATCCTTTAAAATCATTTTCGTCCTCCATCCAAATACACCTTGTACAACATGGGTCATATGGGTGTTCACGGAAAAATAGTTTTGGAAAATAATCATGTATGACATATAATTTGAAAACATCTAATAAAACATGATTTCTATAAAATAGTCGGAACAAATTTGAGCTGAAACTTTCAATTAATGGTCCTATTAAAATACCATAGGTATGTGCTTAGAGACTATATTGTAAAAGAAAATATAAATAGGTTGT
This sequence comes from Viscum album, assembly GCA_963277665.1. NCBI lineage: Eukaryota > Viridiplantae > Streptophyta > Magnoliopsida > Santalales > Viscaceae > Viscum > Viscum album. Next base: position 1,763,860,605 of record OY728135.1, read on the forward strand.
GAAAGGGTCTCCTTCTTTAGCACCTTTGTTAAAATCATAATATGCTTCAAAATATTGTGATAAGGTAAAATATTTTAAAATACCTTGATAATATTTACCTTTCTTGAAAATATGAGAATATTGTGAAAATAGTATTTGTTTAAATACACCCCATGATCCACGATGATAACAAGGTATAGTGGAGGTGTTTGATATCTCAAACATCTGCTTACAAGTGAGTTGTATTCTAGAATAAGTTTCACAATCATATGAACATGACTTTTCAATAATTATTGTAAGAATTTCCTCAGGAATAGATAGGAATGTCGTTTGAGATCCTCCTCCTTCCATTTGTAACTGACATTACTTAATCTAAAAAAGTTATAAAAAAGCATTTAACTGAAATAATAGACATAAGGACTAACCATGTGTCTAACAAAAACTCTTAATCCCTAAAGTTGTCTAAACCAACCTCTGATACCAACTATAAGGACCCGGCCTTAAAACATTACATAATCATGAATTAAATGAATAATTCACATTAAGGATATTTTCAGGTATAGAGTTTTAGAGAACTAGGACATAACTATTACATCTCAAAAGATTATAAATTAGACACTTCTACTCAGTTTCCATTTTTTTCATAAAATAAAAACTCTTAAAAAAAGAAACATGACTAGTTCCATATTTTAGATAGCAAGTCTTTCCTTGATCCCATCCTTTACCCTATTCATCTTTAAGTCCTATGGAAAACATTTCAAAAACTTGGGATTAGCATAAAAAGCTCAGTAATGGATATAAAAATACGGAAAGATAAACATTGGTCCCTGAATACATAAAAAACAATGAAATAATAATTTACTCATAAAACATAAGAACTTTAACATACCTCATCAACTCATAAAATTTATGAATAACTCATAGAAATCATAAGACATAAAGGTAAATTTAGGCATTCATAACATTCTTACGTAGGGAGTAACCCTCATGGTTACATTTGGAATACCCATGACAGTATATTCCCTAAATCTCTTTGGAGAAACCTTAATGTTTAACTCCTTCACATTAGCCAATGAATTGGAGAGCTATCTCAGGCTCCCCTGCCCTTAGTTTATCACGGAACCACCTGATTTCGTAAACATTTACCAATAACCATAACATAATCATAATACATAACTTAAGCATAAAGAAAAGAAAAAATTCCCACATTACAATAACAATATAAAATTTTAAGATATTAAAATAATAAATCCATTATAAATACCATTTTCAATACCAAAATACATAAAAAGAGTATATGGTATTTATTTTTCTTTTGAAAACATTATGACTTGTTAAGGAATCCATATATCAAATAATACTCGCAGCGGCAGAAAAGGTCATTGTCACTGCTTACGTAAAAAAAGAAACATTCCTTTTTGTCATTTTGTAAAATGATTCATAGAGAAAAGATTCCCTTTGAATGAAATGAAAAGTCAAAAGGGTTTTATACACCGTATAAAATAAAGTAGTGTAGAAATCAAAAAATTCCTCAATGAAAGGAGATTGAGATGAAGTCTCGTACAAAGATGATATCCTTAGATTAAGGATAAATAAATTATATAATTATGTGTGAAAAATATAAATACACCCAATATAAGTGGATATTAAGTGTAAAACAATCATAGGTTATCCACAAATATTCATATCATGTCATAATCAAGAAGTATAGTTTTAACCCAAAGAATTGAAATTGGGCTAAGAAGATCCCTTATAGAAATTCAACAGCCTAACGACGTCACTTTAAAATTCAGAAAAATAGATGATGAGAGATAAAAGGGGTATCTCATCACTTTTACATAACATTTACAAAAATAATTATATATAATAACATATCCCAATATAAGAAAATTTAAATTAAAAGACCTAACAAAATGAAGACTTTTAAAAATAGGAGGGTGAAAGGTTCCCTACCGATTTGGGTAACTTTCGAAACGTACACACCATGGAAGATGGGTCATGAAATGAAGATGTAAATACCCATAAATTAAATTATATTACATAAATAATACAATAATAGGAAGTACATACACCACACAAAAGGAAATAGTGGAAAATTTAGTTTGAATCTCACGGGAACAAAAGGTGAGATAAAAACCCCTTAACTCGTTGTGATTAATCGAGTCGTATGAACAAAAGATAATAAACACAAAATGAATCACATAATTCAAAGAATATAAATAGAATCGTGATAATATATATTAAATGGATGTAAAAAATACACCACATTAAAAAAAATAAGTGGCGAACAATGGAAATCACACAGAATTAAAAGTGAGATAAGAAATCTCTTATGAAAATTCTGCAGCCTAACGATGCCACTTAAAACTTCCGAAAAATGGATTGATGAGATAAAATAGGTTCTCTAATAAAATTAACATAAAAATTAAAGTAATATGAATATAAAATAACATCCCCTAACATAATAATGTGGAGCTTAAAAGAAGTGACATAAAAGAGAGTAATTAAAAAGAAAGAGAGAGGTAGGATCCCTTACCTCACGTCCGACTTGTCTTGTTCATTTCTTTATATTCCTGAATAATAAACATTGGTAAATTTATATTTGATTAAGTAAATCCTTTAAATTTTATTATTCAATTCATATCACATATTATAGTATTATAATAATTATTTAATTATGTGAGTTCATATCAGACGTTTTTGTCGACATTCGGTACATGAGTCAAAAATGAACTTGTTTGAAAAGAATTTTCCAGGTTGTTATAAGTAAATCATCTTTAGAATAGTATTAATTATTTAATTGTCATATTTATCCAGTATATATTCATTTTATACTATTCCATAACATTTCTAGATAAAAAATCAAATGCACCATTCATGGAGACGGTAGGTCGTACGTACGCATTAACGCTACTTTCATTTCTTTTTCATATTAATGGAATTAAAACTAAATGATAGATATATATATTATAATTCCATCATAATATATATGTTATATAGGCCACATAAGTTCATTAATTTCCTTCTTTATAAATTCCATGTATTGCATGAACGAGTCACATCACTTGAGGGGGTGGTAGTCCACACTTCCTCATATGACATTATCGCATTTGCACAACATGAAAAGCATAAAGGTATGTTTTAAATATAAAATACAGAAGAATATAGAGGAAATAAATATAATATATATCATATATAAATACAGTGACATCATAATTTCCCCCAAGAAAGGTGTTAAAAGAAGATTGAACAATCATCGTTTCGTGAGGCAGAAATTCACCACCCACAAAAATAGTATGTTCTCTAACCATTAGACGGAGGTGTGTGTAAGTGTAAATATAATCCTTATCATAAACACATCCTAGTATATTGAGGATTCTTTTTTTATGGGATCAAATAATAAGAATATAGTGTTGAGTGAAAAAGGAAAATAAAAGAAGGAAACTCGAGAGAATACATTACCTCTAAATCATGTAACTCTTTTTGATTTGATCCAATGGCTTACTTGGAAAGACTTATTTTCAAATTGAGGCTTTTAGGAGTAAAATAGGGGTGTGGAGAGATTATATGAGTAGAGGTTGGACGAGCCAATTTCTTGATAGGTGTGGGTATGGGGGTAGAGGTGGGGACCTTTTATAAGTGGGAGGAGGGTCACTTTTGGAAAGTCTTGAAATGTTACTTTATTATAAAATGATTTTCAGATTTTAAAGGTCCCAAAATGATATATTTTGAGGATAAGGTGATAAGGGTTCGAAATACACCCATAAAATAGGTTTTCTACAAGTTTATGTCTTAGATTTTACCTTATCGTTTCATTTTATTTAAATTTTTCATTAATGAGGTAATCATTGCATCATCATGGTGTCATAAATAAATTTATTTATTTAATGTAGAAAAATTTTAAAACAAATACCATGATGTAGGAAATCGTTTTAGATTTATAATTAATATTTATAGTCAAAAAGATAACTTATATAACCCCATGTAAAAATTGTTTTAGTAAAATAATACATATTTGGGACATTTTTATTTTTACTTTAAATAAAAAATTATTAATGTCATTATCAAACCCAAGTGGTTCTATGGGGTACCAAAATTGTCCCATGGATTGTCTTGATCAGACATGACTCATCCAATAAGGGTAGGACATGTATAAATGTAATTTTATATTATTATAACATTATTTTTATCTTAAATTACCCTAATTACCTTTAATCGCGGTTAATAAAAGTCAAAAGTTACTATTCACCAAAAATTATTTTCATCCCATTGAACCACATTTTACTTACTAATGAATACCTTATATGTCAGATTTTTGAAATCCAATTCACAAGAGCGGTAAAATTTCATTTAAACAAAAAATCAGTTTTTTAACTACCACTTAGTGGTTTCACTATTCATCAAAAATTGAAGATTTTCAGAAAAATACCAAAAAATCACCCTAAGCTATATTTGATATTCTGAATTCAAAAATTATGTCTATTTTACAAATTTCAAAGCATATAAGTTTCATTAATGAATTTTATAATTAATTCATGTTGTCAAAACAAATAGCGTGTTTTTAAGAAACAATATCTATCAAAAGATTAACACTTGTTTATGTCCAATTTCAAAGTGAAATTAATTCCAATGACCACAATTGGATTAAATGGTAAAAATATATTTCAACTAAACTTTAAACCCAATTAAAAATATAATCTAACCATATAAATATATTATATTAAATGTAGGTTTTGAATTAAAATAAGGCATTTTCACTATTCATTAAAAATGAACTTTATCGGAAAAATAACAAAAATTTACAAAAAGTAAATTTTGATGTCCTAGTTCTAAAGAAGGATTTTATTTTGTCAAACATGACATATAAAATTGAAAAAATCATTTTTAAAAAGGGTTCACCATCAAAAGGTGGTTAATTGACCTTTTAAAGAACATTAGAATATTTATGCTTAAAATCGAATTCTTTTCTTATTTTAAGTCTCTAAATTTTATTGGATAAATGTAAAAATATTTGACAAACATATATAATCATTTCTTAGTCAGTTCTGTTCATTCCTGCCATTACAGTGGCTAGGCGTTAACTACCATTTAATATAATAATATTATATTGTTAGTGAGCAACGTAAGATTTCAAAAAAACATGTTGCTTCGTATCAGGTTCACTATCAAACATAGTGTTCCCTTTAAAGTAAGATTAATATTTTATTCACAAATATTAATAAATATGAAAATGTCATATTTTTTATTTACCTGGGATGTTACAATTATAGTTCATGCTCTACACTATTGGATACACTATTTATGTAGAGATATCTTTATGGTATTCACTAATCACAAAATCCACATGTATATCTATAAATAGAAAGACCCAAATCTAAAGCAGTGCATATGGGTTGAGTTCCTAAAATCATTTTACTTTTATATTACTTATACGCCTATAGAATATGATGTTGTAGCCGATACTCTAAGCCAGAATAATTAGACACATATAGTTCAGGAGGTCAGTTGTGAATGGTAGCTCATTGATTTGTTTTCAGAGATACATGTTAAGGTTTATAATAATCATGGTCATAATATCTTCTTATCTTTATAAGTGAACTATACCCCTATTGAACGGGTGTGATCGAGGCATCTTTATAATCTTGAAGGCTTAGTCCGAAGGGAAATTATCTCAGATGTCAATTCATCTTTAGGTTGGACCATGGATGAGGATGAGACCTTATGATTTCATGGGCATGTATGGTCTTCAATACAAATTAGATAGGACATGATGTTAGAATTTCATACTTCAATTTGGGAAGTGCATCCCCTTTTCACCATGATGTATTGAGTCTTATGTAACTAGTATTGGTGGCTTGATTTTAATTTGGTGATAAAAAATTTTATCACTTAGTGTTCCACCTATCATCACATGAAGTAAGAAAATTAGTGACATGTCAGAATTTTATATTCACTGTCCTTTCTAGAGTTGAAATGTGATGATGTCTCTTTCTACTTCATGAAATGTTTATCTGGATCACCTTTTGTAAAAGATATCGTCTAGGTTGTTGTTGTTCAGTTGATGAAGGTCTCACATTTCTTACCTATTTGAGAAACCTTCTCAGTAGATGAGCTACGGAGGCTACATGTCAAGGAGGTCATGTGTCTTCCTGGATCTCCACAATCTATCATATCTGATTAGGATTCTCACTTCATGTCTTGGTTCTAGAAGGGGTTACATAAGGCCTTACATACACAGGTTCTTTTGAACATGTCCTATCAACCTTAGATTTATGGACACATAGAGAACATGATTCAGGTGTTATAGTACATGCTTCATTCTTGTGTCCTTGACTTCTGGGTTTTTTGGGAGAATCACATACCCTTGGTTGAGTTCATATATAATAATAGCTTTCAGACTACCATCGAGATGGATCCTTATGATAATTTATATAGAATTCATTTTTGTTCATATTTGTGCTATTTATAGGAAGGGGACACAACTTTTCATGGAATTAAAATCACTCAAGAGACTTCTAAGAAGGCTGAGTTGATCCAAATGTTCATCATGAAATCTCAGTATAGACAGAAGTGGTTTTCTAACCAAATCTACAAAACTATTAATTACAAGGTCAGAGATAGGGTTTTATTGTGAGTTTCTACCATGGTATTCTATCAATGAATTCAAATGTAGGGTAATATTTTGACTCGATTTGGTGGACCCTTTAAGGTTCTGAAACAAATCAGACAAGGTGATTACTCAGTAGAACATCCACAAATATACTGACCTATGCATGATGTATTTCACATATCTCAACTTCACTAGTAATATCTAAAACCAATTCATGTTTTCCAAAATTATGAGGATGATTTAGAGGAAAATTATTTCTTTGATGTGTATCCAATGAATATTATTGATCAGAGTGTGAAGACACTCTAAGGCAAGTTAGTTCCTTTGGTATAGGTGCTATGAATGTATGACTGAGTACAGGTTGAGACCAAAGAGTGGGAAGCTAATATAAAATCCTAGTGGATAGATCTATTATCAGATGATACATCTTTATCATCATAAGTCCATCTCGTAGATGGGTTGCTTTAAGGAGGGGTGGTTGCAATGACCTAAATTTTCTCAATGGAATGGTCTATTTGTTTTTTGTTTAAATTCCTTAATCCAGCCATTATAATGATACTTAATAGAGTAACAAAGGTCACAAGGGTGTCTAATGTTTTTTTGAAACTTTGAAACTTGGATTTTTGAGAAATAGATTGGGTTTCATGGTTAGAAGAAATGGTGTTTCCCATCCCATATGGTTTCACCTAACTGTGTGGGGGTGTTTTTTAGGGAAGCATGGGGTTTCATGGTTTTTATACAACCATGTGATCCTAGGAGAAATCTCATGTGGGTTATAGAGTATTTTGGGTTAGTAAGATTCACACAGCTTACATAGAGTTAGAAAAACCATAGGATAATCCCATGAGGGGTCCATCCATTGATAGTGGAGGTAGCACAGTTTTTGAATAGTTTTTTCAAACCGTGTGACAACATTTTTTTTGTGTGATTTTACTTTTTTACCCTAATTAATTTTTAAAGCACCTCATCCTCTCTCATTTCTCTCTAGCATGCAGAAAATCACTATTTTAACCTGTAGGAGATTTCTCACTCCCCCATGGATTGTATTTGAAGTTATTTTCAAGTCTAGACTCTAAATAAAATTCCATCATCCACATTGGATTTGCATTGGTAATATATATAATAATTTAGACTAATTTCATGGTTTATCTCTATATCTCTTATTCTATTTTGGTGTGATATCATTCACCTAATTTTTAGGTTGTTGGTCCGCTCTTTATTTTTCTTCCACCCTACTTAAATTATGAAGCTGATATTGGATGAGAAGTCTTCTACGACCCTATGTTAGGTGGTATAGTTGTTTTCCCTAAAATTTTTGATGTTTTCATAGACCCTCCGTTATACCACATTCCAACCACTATTGTTTGTTTAACTTAAATGAGTCGTTTCATTATAAATATGTATATATAAAGTTGTTGTACTCTTATAGACCCTTACTTAGTGATTAGAGGATGTCGACCTCTTTATTTCCACCCCTTTTGGAATGCTAAGTTAATTTTCCACTTTAATATAATTTTTAAAATGGATAAAAAACACTCTAAATGTTCGGTTTAACTTGTAAGTGGAAGTTCTCTTTTGTGTGTAATTGACCAGTTGATTAAATAACCTTCTAAGTGCTTGGTTTCCCTTGATTATAAATTACCATTCCTTGATAAATTAAATTGATTGTTTAAATGAAATGGTAATGGGTGGAAAGGCCACACCAAGTAATGAATACTTTAATTTTTATATTATATGAACTGTGATGCACTTTGTTATATTGGTCTTGATGACAATAAATGTATATGAGGTGATTTCTCATGGTTATTATTATTATTATGAGTACTACATTTCTATTGTATTTTGAAAGATGGTTAAGGGAGTTTTTTATAATGATGTTTCACTCTCCCTTACATTAGGTGTTCAGCATAATGTTTCTCATAGTTATACTTGTGTCAAGATGATGGGAATTGTGCTTCACATTCCCTTTCTCTAAGTGTTGTGCATGAAGTATCATTCCACCTATCTCAAGTGTTGATCATGAAGCCTCACATTAATTATAATATTTTGGGAATTTTCCATTTTTATTGAGCTGATAGTCTTGTTAGAATAGTTATGGATACTTGAGTTATATCATGTGTCCAGCTATCACATAGTATTGATGTATATGCCAACTTATGTCCCCACATAATTAGTGAATATACATATATATAGTATACAACAACATATATATATATATATATTATTACAATATATATATGGTTACCGATAAAAATCATATACTATCCTATGTCGAAGCAAGTACATCCATCCAGTTTTCCTATAGGAACTTATGTTGGGAATTTTTATCCATTTATAGTTTTCTATTATTAATCTATATCATTACACTTCTTGGATTATTTATAGACACCGTTGGTGGTGTCCTATTATTTTTATCTCACACCCTACTTAGGACGCCTTTTTTACCAAATTATATTTCATGTCTGTAGGAATAAATAAGGGAAAGTTCCCAACTACTGATGGTTTATCTGTTTTATTTATAGTATGGATTATGGGAGGAGAGTACTAAGCTTTTGATTATGATTCCAGTAGATAATCCTTTTGTATTTTTGTATAATATGATGTATATTCATATCCCATATTTTAACTTTTTGTATATTATCATGCCATGAAATCATTGTATATTTCTCACCCTATGGGGTTCTAAATATTATTATAGTTTTTGGTTATTTACGCTTCTACGGTTACTAATTATATATGTTTTTCCTTTCCCATATGTCATATATTTCTTATGATATTGTATATTTATTTATCTTATCTTTTGTGCCTCTCAGATATGTGGGTATAGTCTCCCCACTGTAACACCTTAGACCCTCACTGCTAGTCGGAAGCCTCTAGCATACACAGAGTCACACTTGAGTCCATGTGACCCACTAGATTTGGGATTTGGTTTATTAGAGTCTATGATGGGATGTTATTGATGTAAACTTGATTTATCGAACCATGGATACTTTAAAAAACCTGATTTGTATTCCCTGTCAACTCACACCCAACCTAAACCATCACATACCCAAATGGAATTCCTAATCCCCACAAGCTAGAGACTGGAACTTGGTAATCAATAACAATTAGAGGTAATGATTTCTCCCAACCTAAATTAGAAAAAAAAATTATATATATATATATATATACATGAAAGTAATAAACAACAGAAGAGTAAAATAGGGAGTATATGTAATACAAAAAAGGAAAAGGTAGAAGTGATACAACTGAAATGTAGTAAAATAACCTCCAAGGTATAAGTCCAACAACAAATGGAAACCAAAACCAAGAAGACTACTTTTCGTGATCGTGTGGGAAAAAACCCCACAATCTCACAACCAGATACCCAAACATAGCTATCAAAAACCATTCCACCTCACTATAATATATATCCTTTCCCTACATCAAATGATACAAAAAGGGATACACACAGATGAAGGGGTGTACAAGGTGTGATCTAAACTTCCTCAATAGGACCCTACCCAAGTGTTCTATATAAATTTTCTATAAAAAATCTTAAAAATCTGCAACTTTAAAGAAAACAAGGAATGATAAATACATAAAAAATATCTACATCAAGATCATGGTAAAATATTTCCCCATTTTTGATAATTTTGAACTGATACTAGTAAAAAAAATTAAGGTATTTCTCATATAAAAATAAGTCAATGAAAATAATTTATTACATATCATATCAAATACATGGTAGTAAAATAAAAAAAATAGTATAAAAATAAAAGGTAATGTCACACCAAGGATCTCTGTAGGCCATGCTAGCTAGGAAGCTCATACCTAAGACATTGAAAATCATGCACATTAAGCCCTTAGATATATGCATTGAATATAAAGAGTAGAGAAAAATCCCATAAAGTTGACCTCCCAAAAGTTGTTCTCATGTCCTTAGATCAACAAGACATGGGAGTATAGGAACACCCCATGAATGACCTCCTTGATTGTACCAATGGATGAGGCCTATTACTACATTTTCCACCTAAGTGTCCAAGTTTTACCATGTTCTATGTTCTTCAAACCAATTAATTAGATTCATGATTTGAAAACCATTTCATAAATATATTTCTCAATCTATTTAAAATAACATTAATTTTCACCAAAATAAGGGGAATTTTTTTCTCAAAATCAATTCCAAAAGACACATTTCATTCATTGTAATTTATTTATAAAATAATTTATAAAAACCAGAGCAATATATTTCATCCAAAAAAAGTATAGAATGTAAATCACAACATACCTTGAAGAAACTCACACACCTCATCACAACCAACACAAGGGGCATTCTTGAGAAGAATATCACATAATGTATCTTGGATGGATTAATAATATTGTCATCACAAATCAAAGGATCCATAAATACAGGGCAACTCTTCCACTATGATCAATAACAATGAAGAAGTATGATTATTAATCCCCTATAAAAATACATCGCAACTTCAATGAAGATAAATCTTTACAAAAAATGACCAAGAAGGAGTGGAGTTCCCTAAAGCCACTTGGTAGAGCTCTTCGGTCTATGAAGAAAATCATGTAGTTGAATGAATTACTAAACACTTATGCAACAATCTAAAAATCACGGACCCTGAAAATTACAGAGTTTGATTCCCTATTTCATGACCGGTAATCCATAAAACCCAAAAAATCTGAAAAAATCATTTCCATAGATTAAAGATCCTAATTTTAACATATTTGGATATGAAACCTATTCATGGGATGTAAACCTTTCACACATTGAACCAAATTCACAACATCTTATTAGTGATCATTATATGATGTGTATGTTTTACATGATGTGAAACGACACTGTAGGTAGAAAAATATCTAGACTCTAAAAAATAAACCATTATACAGTGTTCTCTGAACTTGGGGAGAAACACTCAAATATTTTTAAAATTTTATAATGGCCACCATTAATCAAAAAAACATACATCCATGAACATTAGTTCATTTTCCCATAAAAATGATCTTCATCATTAAAAGTCCCAAAACACACACAAATAAAGTGGTAAATAAAAATAGGGAAGATAAATACTAGAAATTGGGTAATGGGATGTTACAAACCCCCACCATAAGAGTTTTTATCCTAAGTATGTTATGTGGAAAAATTATGTTTGGGAATAGGGGAGGTCACTGCACCTGCATAAATAAATCATGCTCCCAAGAGTCATGAGAATCTATCCCATTCCACCATAACACTATGACCAATAGAATCGACTTCCTACAAAACTTTTTCAATAAAGATTCAAGGATATCCATTATTTTATCTATAATAGAAACATCTAGCTCCAACATGATCTCTTCCCAACTCAAAAAGTTAGAGGGATCATGATCGTACTTCCTAAGCTATGATATGTGGAAACAATCATGAAAACCTATCAACTAAAATATAAATTAAAATCTATAAGCAACCTACCCTAGTCATTTAGTGACTTCAAATGGTCTAAAATATCTTATATCCAACTTTACAAGTTTTCTAAGATGATGGTGACCCAATAGAGGAGAAACCATCAAGAAAACATGGTCACCGACAAAAAAACCAAAGGAAGACACCACTAATCAATATACAATTTCTATTGGATTTGATATGTTACCAGATGATAACATATATCATGAATCATCATACATGTATCCTAAATGAGACCCATTCCAAAAAAAGGCCTTTTCCACCTCCACCCCATAAAGATTATATCTAAATGGGAGAATATACAATACCACAAAAGGATCCATTTTGATCAACAACTAATAACTGTAATTATATGAAAACTAATCCCATCCCAGAATCTTATCCCATGATCCACCAAATTACATGACTCATGAATGGTATATATCCTCTAGGATATAAATAGCATGCTTGATATGTCCTTCTATCAATGTATGGTAATATGTACTCAACCTAACCTCAGTCCCCATCGCCTTTTAGAGACTTTTGCAACACCATGAGGTAATCCTAGGATCACTATAAAAACTATGGCAGAGGGGACCCCATATAATCTCACAAAATACTTCATATACATATTTCCTAATTCTTCAACCTTAGTGGACTCCCTAATTGTAATTAAGTGAAATAACTTCATCAACTGACCAATCACCACAAGATATAATTCCTCCTTCAGAGAGTCCCTGGTAATCCAAAAATAACCCATGAAGAACTATGATAATCAAACAATAATGAGCCCTTACAGATGAGAGGATAAAAAAACTAATCCATGAAATGAAGAATACCATCTGATGGGAGAGAACATTCCAAAATGGTCTCCTTGCCAAGTAGGGTTTCTTGAATTTCTATGAACTCATCATCCTCCTACTTACTCTATAGAATAGACAAATGGTGAGATGATGATAACTGAAAATTTCTCAGAACTATACCTGAAAAATCCTCCTTGGTATCCAGGTGAAACTAAGTGAAGATCCCCAAATGGTTCTACTCTTCCTTTTATTCCAAAATATACTATCATGATACCTTCATGTTGATAGCATGTTCAAAGAAATTAATATTCCCCATGGTGTAAAAAATTTCAAATTCAAACATATAAAGTTATTTCACCCACCAACTTGGTCTCAGATTTAGTTATTTCTAAGAAAATATATATTTATGACTCTTGTGGTTAGAAAAGACTATGAAACTCTCCCCAAAAAGATAGTGACTCCAAAATTTAAGCACATGAATAACCACATAATTCTATAAATCACTGGTTGATTAATTATTATCATGTATTCAAAGATGACAAGATATGTAATCCACCAAATGGTTATATTGTATAATAATTAAACCCAAACCAGCACTGGAAGCATCATAGAACAACCCATACAACTTAATAAGATCAGGTAAGACAATAATATGAGTCTATGTCTGGAGTCATTTTAGCTTATTAAAATTATAGTGACACATTTCATCCCATATTAATATTACTCATTTCCTAGTAAGAGAATTAAAATGTGATTCCAAATTTGAGAAATCCTTGATGAATTGTTGGTAGTATCTAACAAAACAAAAAAATCTTTGAATCTCAAAGACATTCCATCGATCTTCCCATGGAAAAACTCATGATCAACTAATAACCCATTATTAGAAACCACTTTCCACAACAAACTCACTTCTTATATCTGGAAACAATATTTAGTAATACCTCTATACAAAAGGATACTCCTCAAGATCTCCACAATAAAACTCAAATAATTATCGTGATAAAATCTTGAATAAAATAAAATATCATCCATATACACTACCTCAAAAGTTTAGAGATACTAATTTAATATCCATTTCATAAAATCCATAAAAACTATAGGTGACTTAGTTAGACCAAATTACATCACAAGAAATTAATAATGGTCATACCTTATACTGAAATTCATCTTCAATATATCAAACTCCCAAACTCTGAGGTGATGATAACATGACCAATGATCAATATTTGGAAACAAATTTGACCATTTTAACTAATCAAAATAATCATGAAACAAAGGTAAGTGATACTTTATCTTAACCATTAATTGATTTAACTTCCAATATTCCATACATAATCAAAGTGAATCATATTTCTTCTTCGCAAAGTGCATAGGTACTAGCCAAATATAAATACTAGGGTGAACAAAACCTTTTACCATAAGATCATCACACTGAATTGAGATAACTTTTATCTTCTTTGGTTTCATACGATAATATGGAATTAGAATTGGTTGTGTACCTAGAACCAATTCATTCATAAAATCTACCTCAATATTAGAAGGAATACTAGAGAAAAAATATAAGAAAATATCAGGAAAGTCCCAGAAAGTGATGTATAATCAATAACAGAAGAAATTTTAATTATCTAAACTGTTATAGAAGACAAAAAACTCCCATGATCTGGGTGGGAAGGTCCTTCATGACTAGTCCTTAGACACAACTCCCCTAAAAACACCCATGAGCTTTTATTTGCTGCATGAAATGAGAAATAGTGATAATTAAAATCAACCTCAGTATGATGAGTGCCATGAAAATACATCCTAATGATTATGTTAATCAAATCCATATTGATAAAGAGAAAACACAAGACTAACTATGCATCAACAATAATTAGCGAACAATAATGTCACAAAACCCACTTCTCTCTTATCTTTCCAAGATGTGTAACTAACTCTATCAAAAAATTATTTGAGATCCTTTGGAATTTTAAGAATATAAAATAAATATCAAAAAAAATGAGTGGGAGGAACCAGTTTCAAATAAAGAAGTAACTCTAGAAGAAGTAATAAATATGGTACCTCTCAATATTTATGGACTCACATATACTTGTATCAGAAAATTATCTACTAAATGAAGGTGCTTTACTTCTTAGACCTATGGCTAGAGCCCTATTATCTTTGAAGTATCTGACTATGCCACAAAAGCCTTTGGATATGGAGATCCTTGATGATAATAAGGTGTTGACATAGCCTAATATAAATGCTACATATGGTCATAGTTCCCACTAATGTTACACATCTTCACTTGTTAATAACAAGAATTGCATGCGTGTCAAAAATGTACACATTGTTAGTATGTTAAGGAAACACTATTAGCTATAATAGTAGGCATAGGGGAGGCATGTTGTTGAGAACCACCTCTACCTATCATGTGATGATCTGGACACTTCCTATTTTCCCATTCACACCACTAAATATTCCATTGGATGGAAGATAAGGGGATGAAAAAACAAAATTTCCAGCATTATTCATATCTTCCAGCATTTCCCTATCTACGGTCTCCACATAGGTCAAAATATTTATCATAAATACCATCAAGATAATATCTGATTACAAACTGTGCAGGTACCTATGATACTTCATCTAGTTATTCTTTACAACCTTTAGAGAAAAAAAAACTTTATCTATGAATTGATTTGTGTATATCGACATCGAACTCTCTACATGTTGCTGGGAGAAAACTCCAGGGACTTCTCCATCATCAGTTACTCTAGAAAAAACTGTTGGAATAAGAGAGTCTTAAAACCCTTATAATACAATCCCACATGACTATATTTTTGTACCATGGAATTACATCATCATTTTTTGAGACCCTCAACTCCTAATACCATGAAATTCACCTTGATACTCTTAGGTTTTTCTAGGAATTCAAAGATCTGATCAATCTTATCCATCCAGTGGTGTACCTCTTGATGTTCATTCATAACCTCAAATTATGGTGGCTTCTCATGTATGAAATCTCTTGATTGATCCTTTACTCCTATATATCTAGGATGTACCTCAAAACTATTTTCTATAATTGTGTTACATTTTGATCGACAACATAAGCTTCCCACATGATATCCTTAATAATATTCAAATCTAGTGGTGGATTCCTTTATGGAGCAACCATAACACCCTCTTGAGGAACCCATGGAAGATGTATCTAAGGAATACTATTGAAAAAATAAATTGAACAAACAATAAAAAAGTAGTATAATCTCATATCAAAGAATAAAACCATAATTAAAATCTGAGATTAAGATCAATAACTCAAAACAAGGTGCACAAATCCCAACATACCATTGTATCTTTTGTCTGTCCATGGAAAGAGGTGTCCAAGCACTCATTGAAACCAACCTATCAAGTCACAAAAATATTATATCTAGTCTACCAGACATCCCAAGGCAAGGAATCCTAATGAAATACCTCAAATGATAGAAAATTATGATGAACTAGGCTTGGATACCCTCTCAACCTGGTATCCAACCCGAACTGTCACATACTCGATGGGTGTTATCGATCCTAGCAGGCTGGAGAAAACCACCCAGGGCATCAACCACCAAAGAGAATGGCTTCATCCAACCAAAATTAGAGATCATGACATATATATATATATTCAAAAACTAAATAAACAACAGAAAAATATCAAAATAATTATATTTCATTTTAAAAAGTGAATAACAGAATCTATATAAATCAAAAGTGGATGAACAATATCCATAGTAAAATTCTAATAGAGGAGGATAACATAAACAAAAAAAATTAATCCATGTGATATCGTGGGTAAAATTCACCCATCTATCCCCCAATTACCCATAAATAGTTGACATAAACATCACAACCTCACTGTGGAGCCTTTCCTTTCCTTTCATCAAAACTCATAGAAAGGTCTACGCACCAAAATAGGGGTGCATATGGTGTGAGCTAAAAAAGAATAGTAGAACCCCACACATGTTCTTCATATCAAGTCTCTATATAAAAATCTGAATAATTATCCACATTAATGAAAATAAGGCATGATAAATAGTTAAAAATAGTTTTTATATCAAAGGCATGGTAAAAAATGTTCACTTTTTCACAATTCTAAAAAATACAGGTTAAATAGTTTCAAATCATTTCTCATATATCAAAGTAGTTGAATAATATCATGTATAACAGATCATATCAAAACCATGGTAATAAAATCTACAACAGTATAATCCAAACCATAGGAAACATTATTCCAAGGATTATTATATGTCCAGAAATCTAGGACACTCATACCCAAGATATAGAAAAGTGTACACATCAAGCCCCTAGATATATATATCAAATATAAAGATAATTAGAACACCCCAAAAAGTGAACCTCAAAATAGTGTCTATAGATTCCATATAACAATAGGCCTAGAGAGTAGAAGGACACCCCATTAATAACCCCCATGATAATATCAATGGGTGAGTCCTATAAATACACATCCCACCTATGTACCCAAGGCTTCCCATGTGCTACATTTTAATGTTTTTTCATCTAGACATGGATTTGAAAACAATTTCATAAATACTCTTCAAAAATATTTGAAAATTCATTTTATTTTCCCCAAAATATGGTGAAAACCATTTTTCCCAAAAACCATTTCTACACACACAATTCAATCATGAAAATTTATTTATAAAACTATTTATAAAAACAAAATAAATATAGTTCATCCAATATAGTCTAGAGATGGAACTACCTACCTCAAACTTAGGATGCACATGTCTGCCATGGGTTTTGCCAACATGGATGAACTAAAATATAGTAACAGTGTCCCTTGAATCAATATTTGCAACTTAGAATCAATTAAATGTGAAAAATGGTCAATTATGTAGACATATTACAATATACCTTGAAGAAACTCGCATGCCACACCACAACCAACACAATTGTCATCCTTTGGAAGAATAACACATAAAAGTTCTAGAAAGGATCTAGAAAATTATCATCATATTTCAAAGTATCCATAAAATCAGGAAAAATCTACTCCATAATCAATGATAATGAATACGTGAAAGGATTACTCACCTATAGAAGCACACAATGACCACAACGAAGATATATCATTAAATGAAACAATAAAGAATTAGTGGAGGTGCCAAAAAATCTAATGGGGGTAAATCCAAGGTATGAGAGGAAAAAATGACGGTCTAATTATTGATCAAACAACTATTCCTCACCTTAAAAAGAAAAAACCCTAAAAATTACTTTGTTTGAATCTCTATTTTATGTCTTATAATCTATAAAATCCAAAAACACTGAAAAATTCATGGTCTTGGATTAAACATCTAGATTTTATAATTTCACAAATAGTAACATATTCGATGCGTGTAAAAAATCATTATTTAAACTAAATTCATGGAATATTCCCTGAAACCATTACACAACGTGTAAATTTTACATGATGTGAAATTTAATAGCTGATAGTGAAAATTAAAGGTTCCCTTAAAATAATAAAACATTATATTATGTTCTATAAACTATAGGAGAAAAACATAAATCCATTGAAATATATATATCTAGAATCCATTAATTTAAATAAACATAAATCCCCAAAATATAGGTAATTTTCCCCAGAAAAACACTACATCCTCACTATTCTAAAAAATATCCCAATTAAAGATTGAAAGGAAAAGAGGTCAGAGGAATACTGAAAATTGGGTAATATGATGTTATAAATACAGATATGGAATCAAAATATTATGAAGTTTTCTTTGAATAAAGATCAATCCATGGTACAATTTATCTTTAATGATGGAAACAAGGGGATGTTTAGATTGTTTACACTTTGAGAGTAAGGTTTAATGATTGATGACAATAAGGGTTGACACTATATGAGCCTTCAACATTGGTGGAGGATGTTGTGTAAAGCTGTAGATGTTAATTTTATCTAAGAGTGATCTATCCCATTAAAGACATGGATTGAATTAAAAAGAGTTTTATGATGGAATTTATTCCATGTGCTAGTGAATATCAAATTATTGGGACCACGTTTATCTCCCATCCACTAATTGTTGTGTCAATGTAGGGTACACACATTCTACTCGATGAATGTTCCTAATGAATGTGTATTCCCAGTCTGGTACACAAGGTAGTCAATCCACATTTCTTGATTCTATTCATAAGGGATTTCAAACCTTTATAGTATACACATATTGCACCTAAATAAAGACATTATGTATGAATGATAAATGTCATGCATAAATAAAATTGAAGGTATGTCATGATGCTGTAGTAATGAAATGTTTTTTACATGAAAATCATAAATATTTTTCAATTAATGAGGATCATATTGAGAATATAAATATATCTATACATTAAGCACATTTATGAGATATAATTCCATGGGGAACTTTTATTAAAACCCATGATGATAAGAACACTATACCAGGGAGATGTCGCATGCACTGTATGCATGTGAAAATTAAAAATAATGGGGATAAAAATATCAATTTATTATTTTCCATATTGGATAGAAATTATAAAATCATTGTTCATTGGAATTAAAAGATCCTCTAAGATCATCATAATGGAATTAATCATGTTTTACCATGAAATTTAACGAAATATATCAATGGGAATATTCAAAGACTTGGTCAATTTAAAGAGTGTAACTATTATTATTTTATTCCTACAAATAAAGAGAATGTGCTAACAAAAAAGTAGATCTATAAGGCCATTGTTTATTTTTCGTTCTATAATTTAATTCCATTTTTTGTAATATAATACTCATATTCATAATGGATGTTTTATTTCATTACTTCCTCTCTCTTCCTCTCTCTATCTCTCTTCACTATGATCTCTTATACACAAGGTCATGAGTAACAAACCTCTGTATTGGCCATGTAGAGGTTTTATTAGTATTCCAAAATCCTTTATTTATAATTCCTAATGTTTTTATTTTGTTTGTGGTGTGGGAGAAATCAATTATTTGGTTTGGTGTGACGGCCACCCATCACAATTTCTCAAGACATTTAACTCATACTATTAATTATTAAACATTTATTCCCTTCATTCCCCTATAAAAATATCTTCATATGGTGGAGTTGGGGATATTATTTGGATAAAAAGGCACACGATGGTGCCAGATCTAGGAATTTGACACCCTCAGGGTTAAGATTTTTCTTCTGCTATGACATCTAGAGTAGGTTTGGTTTAGTTCACCAAAGAGGAATCTTAGTAATGATAAACTTAATAATCAAAATAAGGGGTATTATCTCATGTATAGTGGAAAAAACTATCAAATATAATTTTTAAAATAATAATCTATAATTAAGGAAGTAGAGAAACTAACCCTAGGACCATTACATTTATTTATAACTGAATTATTTATGTTTTAATCTGTGTGGTTACTTTTCTAATTTTTATTCCACATTTTTAAAACCCATCTTTATTCTACTTTTATAAAATATAAAACCCTGAAAGAAATAAATGAATTATGAATCATGAATGATTGATTGAAAAATATTCTCAAGAGAGATAATTATGGTCAGCCACTATGCTAAATTAGGAAAATAAATTTTTTCCTTTTTCACCATCCTATGATAATCATGTCAAGGATAAATATCTAGTGTTAGTATACCAACCTTGTTATGGCATAGAGTTGGGTGATGAGGTTATATTTTCTTTGGTTGAGGTATAGTGATCTAGCCCATGAGTTTTTATGTTTTTTGATTATAAGAAATATACTATTGGTGTACAATATTGGGAATTTAGTAAGATGAGATAAAAATGTCTTAATACATAGAAACACTATGATAGAGATGTTTGGGATACTAGGAATAGGTTTGGTAATTCATGATTATATGTGGATTATTATATCTAAGTGATTGGATTGTGGGAGAGATAATTCACATAATTTTTGGGACTAATAGTTTCCCAAAGATTTGGTTTAGTGGTAGTGTGATCCCTTCTAGGTATTAATATCCTTTGAGTGTCTTATGAGAATAATATTTGATTATAAACTCTTAGTAGGAGTCCTTGGAAGTTTTGACTAGGGTAGCTCATGATTTATATATAGGTTGACCCAATTATGTTATTGGTTATTCATCATGTGGTCTTAGGAAATATTAAGTGTTATAAAAATGACCATGAATCTAGTGAGACACCTTTAGGTGTGGATAGGCTCTGATGCTATACTATATATTGGGATAGTTCGTGGCTTGGGAGGGGAATAGTGTTTATATGACCTTACTGTTTGGTCATAATGAGAGTATATCAGATAGTTCTAGGAGCAATTTAAAGTTTACATGGTTCTATTTTGATTGATGACAACATAATATATTTTTTCTCAATGTGGTTAATGTAAAGTTGTTTATACTATTGTATATCAGAGATCTAGGTGGGGATGTGTACATTGGAAGCATCATTGAATTTAAAATCCATGTGGTTTTAGATTTAGTATGGATGAGTGAAAGAATAATAAATATGTGTATCCACCCTTTTGAAATATTTTTCTTGTTGATGGTGACACTATCCAAGAGACCATCATGTCAGCTCCAAACTCAAATATCATAAAATTTGGTCCTTTAAAGGCTTCATTTAGGGAATTTCTTTTGTTTCTAAGTTCTTTATCTTTACCCCCTATGAAATAACATCAATAATATAATGGTGATAGGGTCATAACTCTAATGAACAACCTCAATAGAGTCCTATCTCCATAATATTCACCTTCCCCATCAAAAGGATCCATTTAATTAATAGTTGTGGGTGAGATTTCTCATCATCTTTGAAGATAATTTTCCCTCATTACTTTTATTTACATGGTGGAAAATTCATAGGAATAAATAGAAGGAAGTGAATACATATACCTTGTTAAGGGGAACATGAAAAAACATCATAGTACTACCATTTATATCCAATATCAAATTTTGGTTTTGATCATCCTTCTTTGTAGATTTTATCCCAATTCATTAATTCGGGTGGTATTTTAGGATTGACCATTGTTTCAATATTGAGATTAAAACCATTATAAATTCATATTTTAATGAAGTAATATTTCATCTGGGATTAGACTCCTGAGGTGTGAATCTATTATCATCATATATCCCTTCTACTTTAGTGGTTCTTAAATGTTCATTAAGGAAAAAAATCATCTATGTTGATGCTTTGGATTTATATTCTTATCCTCCTCCTTCATTTAAAAAAAACTAAATATTATAAAAAACATTAGGGTTTCCATTGTCCATTTTATATATTTTAACAATTATACTCTACAGATGCCATACACCAAGGTCAACCACATTTTACTTGAGATGCATCTGACCTCTATTCTCCCTCAAAGAATCCTATTGCACATATGGAATGAAATATTATTTCATTAATGGATATTCTAATCAGAATATCCTAGATTGTTTTCTTTATGACCTTTGAAATTACATAAGGATTATATGTATAATAATCATGGTGGAATTCCCTCTTCCATATTTTTACTTTTGGTCCCATATTTGAAACCTCTTTTGAGGGGTCTATCCCTTGGTCCTACTTATTGACCCTTAAGGCAAGATATCAATAAGAATATTTTTTATGAAGTTTTAGGGCTTTGGTAAAAAGGATGGTTAGTTTAATGCTGTTATATCCTTGTACCTAGTCGTGTTGGATCTGGAATCAACCAATCATGTAGAGGAGGATCCATATTTGAATGGTTTAGATCTCTCTCCCAAAAATGTTATTCTTGATAGGAATTTCTCTGATAACCTAGATAATTTATAGGCTTCTAAACTAGAATTTTGATGCCTAACGCTCCTAACAAATATCAAGACACCCATTACCCCTCCTCAGGAATTTGTACTTCTAATTTAGTTTGATGGTCAGACAAATTCTTCTTATAGATTCATAGTGTTTGGAGTTCATGCCAACTCCAATTATCTAACTTCCCTAGTTTATAATGTTCCTCTTAATTAATACCCTCTTGCTATATATAGGGGGTCACACATTCTAATTAGGTAAAGGATTTTATTGAGTATCCACATTTACTCAAAATACATGAATATTTTTGTAAAGAAAAAACTGATTCCTTTCACACCCAATAGTATAGTTACTCAGTATACACTAAACCAAAAAGATACCAACTCTTTTTCATAACCTAAGGGTTCCTCATGCCTTTAGGAAATCCCCTATAGCATCCCAGGTAAATAAAAATAATTTGATTTCATTCTGGAATTAAATTGATAAATTCATTATAAATGTATAATGAAATAAGTAATATTTATTGAAATTTTGGAATCTATACTAATAGAACAGTAACCATACATAAGAGAGTATAAATAAAATTTATTTATTTTATTAGTGTAATCATGATATTTTTATATCATGTAATAAGTAAATATTTTTTTGGAAATGATAAATTAAGTGTTGGTCTTTTGTAAGTCACAAATTTTTTAATTAAAATTTTATAATTAATATAATGACTTAAAAGAAAATATTTTTTCATAAAATACAATAATAAATTAATATTTTTAGCCTTTGGATTATAAGATAATTTTATGATACCTTAATTAATTTTTCAAAGTGTCATAAAATGAGTTATAATTTTAAAATCAGTATTTTTTCAAATAAATGAAGAATTTAACAAAAATCACATATTGATAAATAATTTTTCATAATATAGATTTTATTTTTTAATTCTAAAATTCAAAAAAAAATAGGGTGAATTTTTTGTAATTTTTCTAAAATATTTGAAATTTTGGTTAATAGTAAAATACGTTAATTTACTGTATATATATACATTATAAGTTAAATACTATATTCCTTGATTAATTTATAATACAATAAGCATAATATCACACACCCCTTAATTTTTTAAATATATTTTTGGAAATTTCTTAAAATATTCATTTTCTTAATCCAAAATAATAAACTAACGAATAAAATAATGAGAAGACACCCCTCTACTAACCCTATAAATATCACACATCAAAATCTCTTCTCATTACACCTCCAAATCCTTTTATACAGTTTAATAACATCCCAATTACCTTCACAAGACCCTTATTTACATCTAATACCTTCATGTTTCACCAAAATCTCAAAACCAATGTTCTTAAGGTGGTTCTCAAGGAAGAGAATTTAAAAGGTAAAATACTATTTCATTTTATTTTACTTTCTTTTCAATTTTTTTTCTTATTATCTCATCCCCTACCCTTATACAAGTGAAATGATTAATATATTATTTTAAATATAATATTATTTTATTGTATTAATGTAACATCCATCATCATACCTCTCTAATTATCCTTTTACTCTAGAAAATGAATGCATTGCCCGTGACGTGTCGATTCACCACCTTCGTGGATGATGAATTTTCATTTTCCTATACTTCCTTCAAGGCTGGTCATAAAACCATTATTATGATTAAATAATAATTTATTATATATATTGTATTTTATATAATTTATTTTAACAAATATATAAACATTATATTAAATTAAATTTTATAAGTTCGTGATGGTCGTTAAAATAGACAAAATAAATTAAATCATTTTCATTAATGTTTTAACTAATGAATCATCCCCATATAAGAAAAAATGATACATGGTGTCATTTAGAATTTTAGAAACATATTAATTCCACTTCATTCCACTTATATAGTTTTTTATCCATTTGACAAGAAAATACATAATGGACCAACTATGGAAACCATGAAATAAAAGTTCCCAAAACAATAAAAATAAATAAATATTATCATTTAATGGGTGGAAATTTTTTAGAAAAATATCATATAAGCTATT
The DNA here is from genome assembly GCA_963277665.1 of Viscum album. Taxonomy (NCBI): domain Eukaryota; kingdom Viridiplantae; phylum Streptophyta; class Magnoliopsida; order Santalales; family Viscaceae; genus Viscum; species Viscum album. Next base: position 1,763,885,178 of record OY728135.1, read on the forward strand.
TTAGATATGAATATAGTTACTTAATAAATTAATAACACTATTCAAACTATTATACAGGATTTTGATACATGTTTTTAGTAAGACGAACCCGATGTAAGAGACTTTTCTTTAAAAATGCTTTTTAAAATTTCTATTTCTAAAAAATTAAAAAGGAATGTTTTTTTGATTCAATTATTATTAATTTATGTTTATTTTTTGTTTCATAATAATTATTTATGATGAATGGTGTGACCTATATCTCCCTTCAATGCATTGGGTATGTTTATGTCATAGGTCGACTGTATGGTTACTCCAATTGTAACTGCGATGGTAACACTATAAGGTTTCCATGAGTGTTACATTATATGGTAACTGTGAGGGTTATAAATCATATGGTAGATATGATGGTTACAATATTAAGTAATTAATTACCTATGTAACATTTATGGTTTCATTTACATTTTCTTTGTTTTATGGAAATCTCTTATCTTCAAAGAGTATATGATACTTTATGGGGGAGAATTATGTCTTTGTAAAAATAATTTCATATGTTTATATGTATTCATGGAATAATGGTTTTTCTATTATTTATGTACATTTCAAAGATTTTTTTTCTCATCCCATGTTTTATAATTTTTTTCAAAGGGTTTACGGATGTGTAAGAAAGAAGAAGAAGCCAAGCTAAGTATTTCAAATAGTTTTCATGAAAATATTTCATGTTTTATTAAAATCTTTTGTAATACAAAAGAAATAGATAATATTTTAATAGTACCCAATTTTTATTCTTGTGGGTTTATTTTTCTAAGTTATTTCATAATTATATAATAATATAAACTAAAAACATCTTTTTTAATGTAATAAATTTAATTCTAGTTGAATTAACTAGATTATGTAATATTTAAGGTCGGGTCATTATAGTAGGTATCAAAGAATTATTTAGATAACTTTTGGGGTTGGGATGATGTTAATAGAATATCATAAATTATTTTTATCTTATTTTTATGTTTAAATTATATAGAATTTGAATATTACCATGTTCCTTTATCAATGATGTGTCTGTTCAGAATGGTTTTCTGCAAAAAAAATAGGGATGTTGAAGTTGGAAGGTACAAAAAGGATGATATCATTCTGAATCTGCAACCTGGAATTATCAGAATTAGAACCAGGAAATTTTTGATAGTAATGGATCAATTGATGAAGGGTATAAATAGAAGTGTAAACCATGAAATGTAATAACTAGATCTACTATAAAGGAACATGATGATAGTGGAACATTTTATGAAGAAACACCCTCCTACTTTTAGTAGATCTTCAGAACCAATAGTAGTTCAATGGTGGATTAAATCCCTTTAATAGATATTAAATTTCATGGGATGTTCATATAATCGAAAATTTAGTCTTTTTATTTATTTTTTGAAGGTTAATCCAACTAGTAGTGTTAAATGGTCAAGAATATCAGATATAGTGGGGATATTAAAATATTGGAATGAGGTGAATTTAAGAATGTTTTACTTGAAAAATATTTTTCTAAGGTGGTTCAACTTAGGATAAGAAATAAATTCCTTGAATAGAAATAAAATGAGGAGGGTTTAGTGTCTATTTATGAAACAAACCTCACTCAAATGGAAAGGTACACTCCGAATATTTTTTGGGATCTTGATACTAAAATCAATCATTTGTACTCAGGATCAAAGCCAAGATATAAAAGGGAATTAGCATCCCAAGAATTCAAAAGTTATGAGAAACATGCTAGATGTGCTAAGAGGGTAGAAATTTATTTTTATAATGATCACATTTACTTTGAAAATAAGTAAAAGAAAAGGTTCAGATGGCAATAAATGGGTAAGAATAAATCAAATGAATATGATGGTAAGAAAATTTAGTTTCTTGTTTTTGTAAAGTGTGGAAACATTTATCATGGGGAATGTCTAAACAAATTTAGGAAGTATTTTGATGTCATATGTTTGGAAATATCATCCAAGATTTCAATGAAAATTATCTTATGTTTAATTATGATAAGAAAAATTTAAAGTGTTTTTAATGTTATGAGATGGGGCATTATAAAAATACATTCCCAATGAAAGATATGAACAACGGATTTAAGCATGATTATAAGAATAAAGGTGTCATGAAATATTTTACAACTACATTAGTAGATGTTGTTATATCTAATGAAGTGGTATCAGGTTCATTATTAGTTTACTTAGTTCTTTCTAATGTCTTGTTTGATATGTGGTTTACAAATTTGGAGAAATTTTCTAGTAAATTTGAAATTTGACCTAAACAAATGAAACTAAAACTTATAGATAAAATTATAGTGGGAAATATTAAAAAAAGAAATTATAATAATCTTCCTATTGTTTTATTTGGAAATAAATTTCTTGGAAGTTTTACTGTTTTTTCTTTAGTGGAGTTTGATGTTATTTTGGGTATATATTAGCTTTCTATTTATCATGATACGATTGATAATAGATAGGAAAAGTTTTTTAGAGAGTTTTAGTTTTTATACAAGAATTAACCCATAAAATTGATAATAAATTAAGAATATGGGATATTTTAAAAATATGGAAATGAAATTTATCAAGAACAAATTGTTTAAAACACGGTAATTGTTCAGAGTAATGATGTGTCAGTGGTAAATGAATACTGGGATGTTTTTTCTGATTATTATCATGGTGTTATACTTCATCAAAAGTAGAATGTACTATTTTCTTAGCTCTTAATGCTAATCAAATCTCAAAAACCCTTATTGATTGGCTCAAGTGGAACTTCTTTAATTGATAAAGTAATTATAAGAGTTTCTTTATAAAGGGTTCATTCTTCCTAGAACTTCACCATAGCATTATCGGGTATTGTTTTCTAACAGTAAATATTCTTCCATAAGGACTTTCATTAATTATAGGTCTTGAAATAATATTACTGTTAAGAATAAGTATCCACTAACTTAAATTGATTAATTATTTGATCAGCTCCAGGGAGCTTGGTATTTTTCCATGATTGAATTGAGATTTGAGTACCATCATCCAAAGGTGAAGTAGGTTTACATTATGAAAATAGTGTTCTAAACTAGATATAGGCAATATGAGTTTGTTTTTATGGCCTTTGGATTGACAATTTCACCTACTATATTTATGGATCTTTTAAATATAATCATATTTGAATTTTTTGATAATTTTTTTTTGTTCTTATTGATTATATTTTGTTCCATTCAAAAATTTATGAGGATCTTGAAAAAAAACTACGGATTGTGCTACAAACACTTAAATAAAAGAAGTTATAAGAGAAATTTAGAAAATGTGATTTTTTGTTGTAATAGATTTATTGTCATGGGAAAATTGTATATAAGGATGACATAATTGTTGATCTCTCCAAAATAAAAGTGGTTTATGAATTTAAAATACCTAAACAATTTATAGAGATTTGTAGTTTTATTTAATTAACAAGTAATTACTAACATCTTTTTAAAAACATTGCAAGTTAATCAAGATCGCTAACTAAATCAACATGGAAAAGGGGTTAAATTTATTTGGATAGAAGAATGAGATGTTTGTTTTTAAGAACTGAAGAGAAGATTGGTGAATGATCCAATTTTGGATCTTCCTTTTAGAAATGGAGTGTTTTTTATCTATATTGATGCTTTATTAATGGGATTTGGTTGCATTTTGATACAGAATAATAAGGTAATTGATTGTAATTCAACACAACTAAAACATAATGAGTTAAACTATCCCACACATTATTTTTAATTAGAAGCTATGTTTTTTGCTTTAAAATTTTAGATTCATAATTTATATGGGTCCAAATGTGAAACATATACTGACCATAAAAGTTTTAATTATATATTTACTCAAAAGGAATTAAACATGAGGCAGAGAAGATGGTTGGAACTGATAAAGGGTTATGATTCCATGATCAGTTACTATCTTATAAAATCAATCAATTTGGAAGATTCCTTGAGTCTAAATCATCATGAATCATTATCCATGTTATGTTTGGAACACGATCTATTGATTAATGATTTGATAAATTCTGGAATGGATGTTGTTGGTGTGGGAAATTCCTTTTTTTTATTTCAAGTTTTAGTAAAGTCATCTCTATCAGACAGAATTAAGGAACCATAGAAGGAAGACCACGAGTTACCAAAAAAATTGAATCCATTAAGGAAGGTATGTTTCCTAAATTTTATTTCGATTAATATTTTTTCTTAGTATTTGGAAAGATATTATGTGTGCCTTGTAATTCCCGACTGAAGAAAAAAAATTATGTGAAGCTCATAGTCTCAATTTTCAGTTCATCCCAGAAATACTAAGATGTAAAGAGACCTTCAAGAGTATTATTGGTGGGATGAAATAAAAAGATATTTCTGATTTTACCATGAAATGTTTGACTTTTCAATGGGTTATGGAAGAGTGACCAATACCGAAGGGGTTTCTTCAACCTTTACCCATGCCAGAGTGGAAATGAGAAGATATATTCCTAGACGTTATAGTGGGACTAAAAAATAATTCTTGTGGTAACAATGTAATTTGGGTTATTAATGATTGGATGACTAAATACACATATTTTCGTCCTATCGAGATATTATGTCTTTAGATCAAATTTCTCTATTATACCTCAAATTTATTGTTAGGTTACATGGTGTTCCTCCCTCCATTGTATCCGACCATGATCTCAGGCTCACTTCTATATTTTGGAAAGGCCTTCAGAGGTCATTGGGAACAAAATTATATTTCAACGCTACTTTTCATCCACAATCTGATTGATAGATCGAGTGAACAATTAAGAACTTGGAGGACATTCTTTGACCTTTTTAAATGGATTACTAGGTAATTTGGGATCAATAACTTTCTTCAGTGCAATTTTCTTATAATAACAGTTTTTATTACTATAGATAGGTAAAACATTCTGAGGAATTATATGGAAAGTGGTGTCTAACTCTAGCATTTTGAAATGATGTTGGATAAAGGAAGTTAATGGGATAAAAATTAGTTGAGGAAGTGGATGAGGAAGTGAATATGATCTAGTGACACATGAGGATAGCTCAGAGTATGAAAAAATGTTATGTAGATAATAAGAGGAAGTAATTTTCTTTTGAGGTAGTTGATCATGATCTCCATAAACTATCTCCATGGAAAAGTGTTTTTCACTTTAGTAATAAAGGAAATTAAAGTCCATGGTTTATTGTACCTTATGAAATACTAGAGAAAGTTGGACTAGTTTCCTACCAATTAGCTTTGCCTCCGAGTTTATCTTAGGAACAAATTGTGTTTCATGTTTCGATGTTAAGAAAATATGTACTAGATTTATCTCATGTTTCGAGCCCAAAATTAGTTTATCTATAAGATAAAATTTATTATGAAGAGAAACATGTTCATATTCTTAATCGTCGAGAGCATGTATTATAGAATAAGGCAATTCACTAGGTTAAGATTTTGTAGAGAAACCACATGGTTCAAAAAGAAACATGAGAATCTGAAAATTATATAACAGAAAGGTATCCTCACTTGTATTATAAGTAAATAAAAATTTTGAGGACACAATTTCTATAAGGTGGGGAGAATATAACAACCCATGTATATATAAAATAATGTGTTTTCATTATGTAATTAAATAGTAAAATTCATTTTAAATGTATAATGAAATCAGTGAAATTAAGGAATATATACTAAAAAAAAGTAGCATCACATATGATATTATGAATAAACTTTATAAATCTTATAAGTGTAATGAGGATATATTTATATCATGCAATATGTAAATAAATATTTTGGAAATGATAATTTAAGTGTTGGTATTTTTGTAAGTCATTAATATTTTATTAAAATTTTATAATTAATATAATGATTTAAAATAAATTATATTTTCATAAAATATATTCATACATTAATATTTTGTTGCATTTTTATTATTATATATTTTTATGAGCCCTTAATTAATTTTTCAAAGCATTATAAAGTCAGTTATAACTTTAAAGCCTGTATTGAATAAATGATGATTTTAATTAAAAATTAAATTTATCATATTTATAAAATTATTTTCATAAAATATAGTTAATTTTTGAATTATGAATTTTGAAAAAAGGTTTGGGTGAATTTTTGGTTTTTTTCTAAAAAACATGAATTTTTGGTGAATAGTAAAATTCGGTAATTTACAGTATATATACATCTTAAGTTAAATGCACTATTAATTGATTCATTACTGATGTAATCAGTAGAATCTCAAAATATCCATAATTATTTTAATATATTTAGTGATAATTATCAAACTATTTATATTATTGAGCCAAAATAATAAACAAATGAATAAAATAATGACAAAACACCTCTCTCCTTTCCTATATATACCACCCCTCATCACCTCTTCTCAACACACCTCTAAATCCTTTTATATTTTTTAATTTATACCCAATTACTTTAAAAATACCCTTAATGAATTAAAATACCTTTTATTCTCACCAATAGGCCAAAACCAAGGGCCTTAATGAGGTTCTCGATGAGGAGAATTCAAGAGGTAAAATCCTCTTTCATTTTCTTTAATTTTCCTTTCAATTTATTTTCTTTTTTTATTATATCCTCACCTCCCCTAATCCAAGTGAAATTATAACTCTATAATCATACATATACTATAATTTTATTTTTTAATTGAATATCCATCATCAAACCTCTCAGCTTCTCCTCTTATTCTAGAAAATTAAAGCACCATCTGTGACTTGTCGATTCACCACCTTCATGGAGGATGAATTTTTATTTTCCATTATAACATTCACATATGTTCATAAAACCATTATTAATGTTAAATAATATTTTATTATATATTTTATAAGTTATATAATGTTTTGGAAATAATATATAATCATGATATTAAATAAAATGATATAAGTTTGTGATGGTTGTAAAAAACCGAACAAATAAATTAAATCATTTTCATTAATGTTTTATATAATAAATCAACCTAATATAAAAAATGATATATTTATCATTTATTATTTTTTAAACATATTAATTCCGTTTCATTCCACTTCTTTAGTTTTTCATTCATTCGCCAAGAAAATCCACAATGAACCAACTATGGAAACCATGAAACCAATGCACACAAAATAATGAAAATAACAAAATATTATAATTAAATGGGTGGAAATCTATTATAAAATGAAAATATAACATATTATAGATATTAATATAGTACTTTAATATATTAATAAAACTATTCAAAACATTATAAAAGAGTTCTAGACATGTTTTATATAAGACGAACCCGCGGTAGGAGACTTTTCTTTTATAAATCATCTTTTAAATTTTTGTTTTTACAAAATTAAAAAGGAATATTTTTATGATACATGTATTCTTATTTTATGAATATATTATGGTTCTTTGTAATTTTTTATGATGAAATGTGGGACCTATAACTCCCTCTACTTCATTAGGTATGTCTATTTTAGAGGTTGACTGTATGGTTACTCCAAGTGTAACTGTGATGGTTACACCATAAGATAGTTTTGAGGGTTATATTATAATGAATCAATGAGGGTTATAGATCATATGGTAGTATCAAGGGTTACAATCATATTTATGTAATCCCCCTAGTTACCTTTTATAATTTCATTTATGTTCTCTATGCTTTATGGAAATCCCTTGTATTGACAAATTAATTATATAATACTTTATGTGTGAGAAGTATGTCTATGAAAATAATTTCATATATTTATAAGTATTCAAGGAATAATGGTTCTTCTCTTTTTATGTACCTTACATATATTTTTGTTCTCATCCCATGTTTTATAATGTATTCTATATGGTTTATGTATGGGTAAGATAAAATAATAATCCAACTTGAATATTGAAAATATTTTTCCCGAAAATTTATCATGTTTTATTAAAAAAATTGTATTATAGAAGAAATGGATATTATTTTAATAGTACCCATTTCATCTTCTTGTGGGTTTATATGTATGAATTATTTCCAAATTCAATAAAAATATAAACTAAAAATTTCATTGGGAATATAATAAAGTGAATTCTAGTTTAATTAACTAGATTATGTAATGTTTATGGCTTGATCATTATACCCCAAACATTCCTCATGATCTCTTAACTGATATGTAATTATAGGGGTATTAGATCCCCAAAAAAATAGAATATATTTTAATTGTAATTGGAATAAATGATATTTCTCTCATAGCATTTTCATAACCCAAAAAAAAGCTCAATCCATTAAATAATATTCTCTCAAACTTCATATAGACAATAATTGGCATGATAGTCTAATCAACACTCATATATAGATCTTCTTAAAGCATCAAATTCAATTTGAATATATCGACTTATCTTCTCATCAAATTATTATTACGGTCAATAAGAAGAAAATTTATTTTTAATTTTTTTTCATTTATACTGGTGTGTGGATGGGGAAATAGAATCACTTTGAAATAATGTATCCTCCTTTAATCATAGACCAATAACTCGATTATCAAGTCATAATTTCAACAGAATTTTTGATCAGGTTATAAATAAGGGATGTGGTGTTTACTCAATTAAGGAAATGGGAAAAAAATTACAGGAAAAATAACTTGATTGATCAAGGAATCACTGGGATTATGTTCACATGGTGCAATAAAAAATATAAAAGTAGAAGAATTTAGAGTAGTAAAGATAGATGTTTGGGAAATATTTATTCCATTTATAATTTCTCTAATTTAAATGTTGATAAATTATTTCACACCATCTAGGACTACTTTATATGCTAATCCAAATAATTTCCATGATGGATAAGAAGAAAATTTTATGTTACAATAATATATGGATGGGTAATAGTGGTTTTGAAAGAGATAGTTTACTCTTTCTGGTTTAAAAAAATATAAGGGAAACCTTATTTGATCCTACAAAATAAACTCCAGATTTTAAAATAAAAATCATTAGATTAAGAAACAACCAAATTACTCATGACTTCAAAATATAAGGGCATCATATGGAAATTAATTATCTTGATATAAATCTATAAGAATAATTGGATGAGGACACATTTATTATTGTTTCTAAAAAATTCAACATCATGTAGGAGGGTTTGTTTGAATAAGAGCATACGGAGAGAGAGAGAAAGAGACAAAAATATAAATGGTTATGGTAGGTTTATAGAAATATGACATATTTCCATACCTGTATTTGTGAGAATAAGGTTTTAATAGAAATTGAAATGATTTATAATGATGGATATCACTATAGTGAGGCCAATGTCATTATCCCCCATGTAGTTTCCCACTTCTCGGACCTACAAGCATGTCCAAGACAAGTTACAAGAGAGGAAACTAATTTATTTAAAACTAAAAAATTGATTTTCCGAAAAATCATGAGATATACTGAATGATCAGATAATTTATTAATGGAAACTTTATTGGATAAGGAGTAAATTAAAGATAGAGTCAAAATATGCATTCTAGATAGTTCCCCACACCTAATTGTGTTCCATGAATTTTTTACATTACATATTGTGATATGGTTAAATTTTATGTCATTAACACTATTTAATATTTCATTAATGTGGGGAATCTTCCTAGAAATATTTTAGTGATTTTATTTATTCTTACTAAGAGGCGATCCAACCATATTTTTTTAGGTAGTTCTGGCCCATCAACATATATCACATATCATATAAAATTATCAACACCATTCTCATTAAAATCCTTCAAGGACCTTGGGTTCTTAGATTTATGATGGGAAGTACAACTTTATCAAAGGAAGGAACATCTAAGGATCAAATTTATTGGATAAAGTAATTAAATATATTCTTAAAATATGATTTATTAGTTCCAAAAACATGATTAAATAAGATATAGTAAAGAACTATATCTATTTGGATTGGAGCTACATCATTAGGGTCTTGAGGAATTCTGGATTTATTGAGTTGGGTTTTGAACATTTATTTCATTGTGTGTCTTCTCCACAGTTTATATTCTTTCTAATAGGAAGATTATTTTTTTTCTTAAACTTTATTAGGGGACTTTATTATTGATATCCTCCTTCATTGTGCCTCTATATCTTATCTCAATATATACTATGTAGAAAACTCAATTTTGGAATTTACAGTGGCCTAAAGTGTCGTAATAGAGGTCATTATGGGTTCAAAGTTATATCCCATATTTTATTTTTTGTATTTCATGCTCTCTTTAATCATTGGTAAATGTAATTCAATCAACAACTTTAACTGCTATAGTAGTAGGAGTGGATAGCATATCAATACCATCAAAATTAATGACTATATTTATAACAACTATACTATCAAGCACTCCAGGATCATTGAGTATAGGATTGAAATTTGAAAATTTAAATTTCCAATGGAATATTTTTGTTTCCTAATTAAAAATATAAGGTTTCAAATACATAATTTTGGTTGAATTTTCAACAAAACCATGGGAAGGATTACAAATAGAAAAAATATATATTTATTTCATTTGGAGTCTATATTACTTTTGTTAAAATCATGTTGACCTCTATTCCAATACATGATTTTTTAGTCTATGGGACTCCAAATACTATCATTAAAAATATTTAACATATTCTTAGTTCTTTCATTTGGGATTCTCATCATGAGAGGTGACACCACTAGACTAACTAGTCTAGGTTGGCCAAACCTGATAATGATGGGGAATTTAATCTTAGTAGCATCAATGAAATAATTTCAATTTTATAAAACAAGATAGTTTGGGAAGAAATTTAAGGCCACTCCCTTTAGACTATGTTTTAATGGAAGAAAATTGGGTTCTTAATAGTTCATTAACATTAGGGTTCTACACAATCCCACCTTTGGTGTGGCCTTCATGATAACATTAGAATAATTTTTTCCAACTCTTTCTTGTTAGAGCTGAACTTTTTTTCAGGAAAGATAATTTCGATAGTTCCCCAATATATTTCCCTAGATGAACTTATTTAGAACATAGATTTAAAATGTATTATACTTTCCCTCATCTCTTGGAAACAGTTTGTAGTGATGAAACAAAATACCATTATAAAATAATCCAACTGGTTTGTGATCCTAGCTAATAAATTTCCAATCCTTATACTTATTGAGACTTCATATTCTCAACCTTTAATGAGATGATTCATTTTCACTTACAAATGTCTCACTGGATAATTTCTACCATATAAGAACATCCATGAAAGACTTAACTTACTATTAGGGTGTCTCAAAAATCTTTATCTCCCCATAAATACTGACATGTATTGGAGGGGCATACAACATACCTCTAAATTTCTCTATGATAAGAGTGAATATACAAATTTAGTGTTTCATATATTCATGTATGGTTATTAGGCCTATTTAATATGAATTTATCATGGAGGGAATTATGAAATAATTAATTTTATGGATCATTTTCTCCTTATTTATTTTGGAGATAATGTTGGTGCTGACTTGAATGTTCAAATTCAATGGATTATTATTGTGGTGGGCTATTTGATGATGTAGGAAACTGGGAATATAGTTTTACATCATGTCCTCATCCCAAAAGATATATATCTCAAAACCAAAAATCTTTCATAGGCACACTATCATAGTACACATTTCAAGGAGGCTATCCTTCCTCCATATGTGAGGTCAAAGTTCCAAGTCAGGATGATTGTATCACCAGGAGGGGGAGGTTGTGAATCAGTGACACTTTTTATTTATTGTTTCCTTGAAACAACCTTCTCCTACTCTTAAATATTATAATTCTTAATGAAAACAATTCTAACACACATCCACAAGAACACAATAATTTACAAGGTTCACTATTCAAAAAGAATATCTATATCTTTGGTGTGGTTTGTAAATTATCAAATATCATGTAATCCACTAGAAACCAATCCTTGGAATACAATGAGTAGGATGTACCCTTTCACTCGTGTAGTACTTTAAAGATAATACAAAAGTGAGTATGCTTTATCTTAGCACAAATAGGGTAAAATAATGTTTGTGTAACAATTCATGTTACCCATGATTATTTTATATTTATACAAATGTATTCTTTTGAAAACAATTATTCATGTTCTTAACCATAAGATGGTAAAAACATAAGGGCTTTGATATAGAATTCAATTCCATTTGAAAAGTTCGATCTTCTCACTCTGATTCTCCAGATCTGATTTCCTAATCTGATATGCTTACTCTATTCTTCAAATCTGATTTCACAACATGTTATATGTAACTCTACTTAAAAAAATGATACAATTCACAATTCCTTTTTCCTCAGTCCAAAAATCCTAATATGGAAATCATGATCCAATTATGCATCCTAATATAATGACGAACCGAATATGATGACAAGAAGAATCTGGTAGATAGTTGAAAATGATGATCATTGAATACAATGATTTGATGAATACAATGTTCTGATCTTGTCTCTTCTCCTTTAACTTCTCTCTATCAAAACATCTCCAAAAAAGGATCAATATAGAAACCTTCTTTATCTACATAGAAATCTAGATCTTATCTTTCTTCTATGAATAGTACATTAATCAGAAAAAGTACAGAGTACTTTCTCATTTCATAGGTGACCGACAAGCGGTTTTTGTGGGAATCCCCTAAATCTTCCCTCACATCGAAATTTCTCAAATTGTTATGTTTACTATAATTTAGGGTGAATATTGAGATTGAAAAGTCTTCTAAAATATTATCAATACTTTTTGAATTTTTTTATCAACCTTAGCTCTCCCTTCAACTTTCCTTTTAAACATCATTTCAGATTTGATTTCTTAATCCGATTTCAATTGTGGATTCCAATTGGCTCAATCCAATTTCATCAATACAATGCTCTGTACCAATTGAAGAAAACAAAACATTCTTTGAATTTTATGCTCCCCCTTGACAACACATCCATCTCTTTTCTTCATCAATTCTCTTAAACCAATTCTATTTATTTACTTCTTCTTTTTACCCAATTGGATTGCACATTTTTTTCTTTTTACACACTTGATCAAAAAGGCAATTCAATTTTCATAGGATGGATCTTGACCCAATTTAAGAAACAAAACATTTAAAAATAATTCAGAGTTCACATGTCATCTCAATATTCTCCTTCAAAACTTATAATAATTCAAAAATTAATTTAACCCTTTTTAAATGGTCGACTATATTTTTTATTAAGATATGAAATTCCTATTTGCAATGGCCACTTCATTCTTTTCTTTTATTTTCATTCATCGGATATCAAGCAATTATTTTCTCTGAATACCATTTCACACTAAATTTGATTAGAAGCTTCTTTCTCTTATGAATATAATGATCATTGGCCACTATAGTGCCTTTATCAACATCCTTATTTTCAATTCAGCTAGAATATGATTTTTTAGAAAACAATTGAAAAAATATGATCTGGCTGAATATTATCTTCAATGACCTTTTCTTCATTCCAACCAGATCCGATCAATATGAATATGATTGGACACTTTTCTTTCAATCCACCTTTATTTCTTCAAACTTACATCATAAGTTATAACACTATCATCGGATTTATGTGAACTCCAAGATCATAAAATAATCATCACTTTTCATTTATTATAGTCATATATACTCTGATCATGTAGACATAGATTCTGATCACTTCTTCCATACCATATTCAAAGTGAATCTGATGACCAAAAATTTCCATAAAGATGAATTCTAAATATGATCCATCCTTGCATTCTATATTTATTATGAATTTGATGTGACTTTTCTTCTAGAATCTCCTGAATATGATGGACCATTTCAATCATTTTGATTTCAATTCCTTGAATATGATGGTTAGACTAAATTTAAAAAAATTAAAAATTGAGGGTATTTTCCATTATTATTAAACTTATTTTACAACAAAATAAAATACCTTGAATACGAATAGATTAGTCCTAGAAATGTTACCATTTAGATTTTTTTATCAACCGAGTATCAAAAATCACTAAAATTTGTATCCTTAATAAATGGATCACTTATCAAGAATTCTATTCTTACATGATCTAACTCATTGTAGGAAACAAGAATCATTGATAGAAAAACCATTTTTTTCAAAAGAAGTTATTATGAAAACTTCATCATCTATTATTTATTTATTTTTAAGATTCATCACATTTCCTATAATACAAAACAATTTGGTTCCTACAACCACACCAACCAAAATTTATAATTGTTCACACACAATACAATGTTGAATTCATATCTTTCCTATAACTCTCCCTTTTTTAAATTCATTTTAAGGATATACTTATGAAAAAATTAAATTATCTTCCATAAAACACTATCCAAATTTATGATGAGAGAGGGGATAGAAAAACATGCCTCATCATTGATGAAAAAGTGGTTGGATGCCCATGGTCAACCTTAGTTTAGAAAAGGATTCCTTCTGTATAGGTTTTGTGAAAATGTATGAAGCTTGTTTTGATGTTTGAACATACTCCATCTTTAATTCATTCTTATCCACATGATCAATGATGAAATTATATTATATATTAATATATTTTGAACGAGAATGTTGAACTATATTCCTAGTGATATTGATGGTACGTTGATTGTCACAATTGGGAAACTTCACATCAATAAGTAAGATTTCTAATTGAGTTTTTATACACATAAATTGAGTAGTGGCTTGCATGATAAAAACATACTCAACTTCACCCATACTGAGAGTTACTGAATTATATTTCTTTTAATCCAAATAACATAATTCTTTCCTTAAAATAATACTCCGCTATATGTGGATCTTATATTATCATCATTTCCTACCCAATCAACATCTAAATACCCAAAATAATCAATTATTTATGAGCTATTATATCTAATTCCTAATTATATTATTCCATTGATGTATCTTAGAATTAGTTTTTCAGTAATTAAATGTTATTCTTTTGGATCACTTTGAAATCTAACACATAAGGTAATAATATAAACATTTTTGGTTCTTGAGGTAGTCAAATACATAAACTTCTAATCAGTTTACGAAATTATTTCTGATCAACTTCTTTTCCTTCTCCATATTTTTTTAACTTTATTTCCCCTAAATTTACAGTGGAAATATTATTTTATTTTTCCATGATGAACCTATTCAAAAGTTCCTTATCATAATTTTCTTAGAAAGTATTGATATGATTATTCTTTTATAAAATTTATAACCTAATAAAGTGTTTTATTTCCCCCTGAATCAATATTTCAAGAACATTTATCATCTCTTTATAAAATCTTTCACAACTTCCTTCATTATTCCAAGAAAAGATAATATCATCAACATAAACAATTACAATGATGTAATACTCTTGACTTTATCTCATGTAAATATTTTTATCCACTCTTCCTTTCTTGAAATTTATTTTCCTTAATCATATATCCAATTTGGAATACAATGAACTTAGAGCTTGTTCTAGTCCATACAAATCCTTTTTCATTATGTATACATAACCTTCATCTTTCCTAATAACAAATCTAAAAGTTTGTTCAATATAAACTTCCTCATCAAGATCACTATTCAAAAATGCATATTTTACCATTTGAAATATCTTGTAACCTTTTTGTGGAAAAAGTGAATGAAATATTCTATTTTTTATAATCTTTTCAATAAAGCAATGGTTTTATCAAAATTAATACCTTCAATTTGAGAATACCCTTTACACACCAATATTAAATTGCTTCTTGTTGCTTCAACTTATTCATTTAGTTTGTTCTAGAAAACCCACTTTGTAATAATAATTTTTTAGTTTTTTGTCTTGGGTGAAAGTTCACATGTATATTTATTCTCAATATAATACAACTCTTCATTCATGGTCTGAACCCATTCTAGATACCCAAAATCTTATTTCACATCATTTGGATCCACTTTTGAGTACAATGAATTATGTGTAATAACATTTTTTTCTTCTTGTTTAAACCTTATGATGTTGATCGCCAATGATATTCTGAGATTCCACTTGTTTTCTAATCCTACATTGATATTTTTGAGTATCTTCCTCATCACTAAAAATAGTTGAGTTTGATTCTTCTTCTTGATAAGGATTAAAATTGTCTATATCCTTATAATAATTTTTCTCAAAACTTTCCTTACCCTTCTCAGCTTCCATATCTTTATGAATACACTTGTCTTCCTCAGATCATTATATTACTTTCACATAAACTGCATAAAAATTTCCTCTTGATCCGTTGTTGAAAAATCTATATCCTCTGCCTTCCAGGGAACAACTATGAAAAAAATTACATCTTTAGCTTTCTTCTCAAGAATTCCATAGTTTTCACCATTCTTATTTATAATACACGGACTCTCAAAAACTCTAATGTGTTTCAAGATTTGAGTTTTCCAATAAAATAATTCATATGGAGTGATACCTAATCTTGGATTGTATAAATATCAGTTTTGAATATAAATAGAAGTAATTAGTCCTTGCCACCAATGTAAATGAGAAATACCATGTTCAAGTAAGAATGTTCTCCACATCTCGACTAAACTTGTATTATTTATTTCAGAAACCCCATTTTATTGATGAGTATATGGGGAACAATACTCATGCATAATTTCCTATTTCTCAAGATAAAATTCAAATTATTTACTTTTGTATTAAACACTTTTTTTTGTTCTCAACTTCTTTACTAAATACTCACATTCTTTCTTATCTTTTCTTCTGAAACTTTTTTAGAATTTCAAAGCTTATGAATTGTGTTTCATATACATAACATAGGTGATGTGAGTAAAGTCATCAATGAATGTGATTAGTACTTATCTATATTTATTGATTATTTTCTAATTGTCCCATAAATATCAGAATAAATAATCTTCATGGGTTGTTTTGAACAAATCTCAACTTTCGTGTGCACATCATTCGTAATCTTAACATTCTAAAAAATAAAGGAATGTCAATTTATTGTTCTTGAGAAATTTGGAATATATCAAACACTATCTCCTTTTATAGTTTTCTCATGTTTCATTAACACATTTTCTGATATTTTTATGCCAAAATTTATTCCATTCCACCATACTCATGTAACCTGGGTTTTGTATTTCACCATCCTGAAATAAGTTTTCTTTTATATATTAGCTTCTTATAAAAATATTTCCATATTCTTCAGTTTTCAAAACAAACCCATATTTTCCAAAGATATATTTTTTACTCTCATAAAAAAATTGTGAAATACTTAGTAAATTGAATTTTATCCCATCAACATAAAAAAATTTCTTACATTTCATCTTTTGTTTCCTAATGATGGTTGATCTAACACCTTTGATTTTCAAGGATTCATCATTTCCAAATTTTATTGTTCCTTTTTTAAATTCATTCACATTCTTTAACAACTTCAAATATCCTATAATATGATAATTAAACATGCTATCACGAATCCATGTTTATTCTCCTTTTGTAGATTTCAATGCAATTTCAACAACAAGAGACTTTTTTTTAGTTTTAGCATCTCAGAATTGTTAAGAATCTGTTGTTGTGTCAGTAACAATACAAGACATCCTTTTTCAAGGTTTATAGGTTTTTTTTATCTTTCAAAAATTGTTTCCAATGGTTTCAACCTATTTTCAATCTTCACACCAACTTTATTTGATTTAATTTAAACATAATTCTCATATTTCATCTTTTAAGGGAACTGTATCCCCCTAAAACTTTTATTTTTATAACCTATGTAGTAATATTAATGTTGTTGGATGAACCAACACATATTATCTATGTGTCTAAACCCACTAAAAAAATTCTACATAGAAAAAGTATTTTCTTCTAAAACTTTTATACTAATTTGAATTATAAAACAATTTTCGAAAAACTTTATGTATTTATTTACTAAGACACTAAAATTTCTATTTTCAATTGGAATCTTCATTTTCTTTTTAGTTTTATTGGAACCAGAGGTATTCAAAACTTTTTTAGATTCAAAATTTTCAGATTTAGAATTTTTAAAAACTTTTGAATTCCAAACTTTGTCGATTTTGGCCACAAACATAACTTTCCCAGCTTTCTTATTTTCAAAAACACTTCCATTTTTCTTCTCAACCATTAAAGGTAATTTTTGTTGAACCTTATAAAGTTTTTCATTACAATAAATTTCACCAAATTCAGAGATAGATTTTTTGAAACTTTTATTCCTCATTTCATATTTAGATAACTTTTGTTGGAAAATTTTAAACTCTTCTTTTTTTCTTTCATATTCACTTCCAAATAATCATTATGATTATTTTATTCCTCAATAAATTTTTCCAAATCATCGATTTCTTCTACCATATTTACCTTCTCATTAGAAAAACATTATTGATTTCTTATTGACAAACATTAATCATCCAACTTTTTTTTCTTTTCAAGCCTTATGATCATTCTCAAACATTCCTTCAACTCTTCTTTAAAATGAAATTCAAGTTGAGTTTCTTATTACTCAAACTACTACTTTTGAATTCTTCCTCATTTACTATTTATATAAAAGTATTACTATTTCCATACTCAATATATTTTTTTGGATTCAACTTCACTTCCTTTTTCTTCTTAATCTTTAGATAAGAAACTTCTTCTATTGTATTTGAATAATTTTCTATCTTTCCCTATGAAATACAATTTTCCATTATCTCCTTATTTCTTCCATGATCCTTATGTCCTTATTTGTTCTTCAATATTGTCCTCTTATTTATTTCTTTGAAGACAATTAGATACAAAATTTCTAATGGCTCCACATTCAAAACATTTGAAGGGAAGTTTCCCTTTTTATTTACCTATAACTTTTTTCACATTTTTAGAAAAACAAGGATAATATTTCATTAAAAAATTTACATACATAATTTTCAGAATCAGATTCACCAGCTTCATCTTCAATAAGACAATTATTTGACTTTTCTTTCTTTTCCTTGAATGAAATTTCTATATCAAATTTTATTTTTCTTCTCAAATCTTTCTCCCTTATCATTTCATAAGTAATGAGAGTTCTATTAAAATAATCTATAGATAATGTTTCAGGATCTCTATCATCCCAAAAATATATTTTTAGTCAAAATTATTAGGAAGGATACTCAAAATCTTTCCAGCAACAGTAGAATCATCTACCTTTTTCACTAAGACATCTGATCACGCTAACAATTTCAATCACCCTAGTAAAAAAGTCCCCAATATATTCTTATTCACCCATTTTTAAATCTTTATACTTCAATATCCAAATTTTTACGTTTTCCTTATTTACTTTTGTATTTTATTCGTATTTGTTTTTCAATTTATCCCATATACCTTTAAATGTGGATACTCCTTTTCCCTTATGAATTCACTTTCAGAAAGTGAGGATAATAAAACATTATTGGACCATCAATTATTCTCAAGATTCATGCTATCAATAGTTATAAGAGAAGTTTTATAATTAGTAGGAGGAAACCCATCTATTGTAACTTTAATAACATCATATCATATAGACATTAGATACAACTACAGTATATCTTTATAGATATTAAAATTATTCACATTGAAAACTAGAATACCTTTACTTTTGACACAATTTAACTTCTCCATCAGCATTGAATAAGATAAGGGAACCTTTTCTCTAATACCACTTGAAAATACCCAGTCCAAATGATTGTGTCACTGAGAAGGGAAGGGGGTGAATTAGTTATACTTTTTATTTTATTTTTCCTTGAAATAAAATTTTCATCCTATTAAAGATTTCAATTCTTACTATAAACAATTAAAACACACATCCAAAGAAATATAGAATTTACAAGGTTCACTATTCAATAGGAATAGATATGACCTTGGTACAATTTAGAAATGATCCAATAACATAAAATATACTATAAATAAATCCATGTAATAAAAAACATACGATATAACCTTTCACTCCTTTATCACATTAAAGACAATCCAAAAGTGTGTATGCACCCTCTTTGAAAAAATAGGTTAAAAAAATGTTTGTGTGAAAACTCATGTTACCAATGCTTCATTTCAAACTTCAAAAATGTATTATTTGGAAAAAAAATCAATTTATTACCCAAAAGATGGTATGAACTTTAGGACTTTGATATAGAATTCAATTATGATTGAAAAGTATAATCTTCTCAATCTGATTCTCTAGATCTAATTGTCAAATCTAATCTGCCTACTCCGGTCTTCAAATGTGATTTCATAATACGATAGATGTATATCTTCATGAATAAAATTGAGACAATTCAGAATTAATTATTCCTCTTTTAGGAGATCCAAATATGTAAATCCTAATACGATTATCTATCCTGATACAATTACCAGTTGAATATAATGACAAAAAGAATATGATAGACAACTGAATATGATGATCATTGAATATGATGATCAACTGAATACAATGTTGTGATCTTGTCTCTTCTCCTTTAACTTCTCTTTATCATAACATCATCAATAAAGGATCAATGTAGAAACCTTATCTATCTCCCTATAAAGTTGGATCTTATCTCTCTTCTGTGAACAATACATTAGTTAGAAAAAAGTAAAACGTACTTTCACCTTTTATAGATGACCTATGGGAGATTTTGGAAGGAATCCGCAAAATTTTCCCACTCATCCGAATTTCATGAATTTTCAGGTTTTCTAAAATTTTGGGTGAATCTTGAACTCATAAAATCTTTTCAAATCTTCTTTATCGTTCTCTAATATTATATTAACATTTTCTCTTCCTTTGACATTCATTTCAAACATCATTCTCGATATGATTCCTTAATCTGATTTCTTTAATATAATGCTCAGTACCAATTGAAGAAAATAAAAAATTATTTGAATTTCAGGCCCCCTTGATAACACATCCATATCTTTTCTTCAACAATTCTCTTGAAAATCTTTGATTTATTTACATGTTCACTTGAAAAAGTCGGAAAACACATTTATTTCCCTTGAACCACTTGATCAATAAACCAATTAAACTGTGATACGATGTATATTGACCTAATTGAAGAAAAAATACATTTGAAAACAAGTTAGAGTTCATCCATAATATCAATATTCTTCTTCAAAACTTATCTTAATTCACAAAGTAATTCCACTCTTTTTAAATAGTTGATTACATTGTTGATTAAGATATAAAATTCCACTTTGTAATGGTCACTTCATTATTTTATTTTATTTTCATTCATAGGATCTCAAAAAATTATTTTCTCTGAATACAATGTCATACCAAATCCAATTAGAATATCCGTTCTCTTCTGAATACATGATGATTAGCTACTATAGTGCCTTTAAAAACATCCTTCCTTCCAATTCTATAACAACCTGAATCTATATAAATGAAACATTCACTTCTTATGTTTATTTGATATAGTATAGATGATATAAAATAACTTATATAATATAATAAAAACATCCTAAAATAAGAATGAATGAAATAATAGGTACCTCTAGAAGCAAAGGAACTTATACCGATGAAATAGTAACATGTCCTTAGGAATAATAATGTGACCATTTTGAATAGTAAACCATTCAATAGAATAATAACGTCACCAATGAAAGTCTAAATAAAAAATTTCTATTATAAAAATGAAATGATCATATAATTATATCATAGTATCATTAAATGAATATTTTAAAACTTAATATTCAAGTATTGTTATTTTTGTAAGTCATAAATATTTAATTACGATATTATAATTAATAAAATGATTTAAAAGAGAAATTATTTTCATAAAAATTATTCATAAATCAATATTTTTTTTTATTATTTTAGGATAATTTTTTTAGACCTAAGTTAATTTTTAAAGGTTTTATAAAATCAGTTATAAATTTAAAAAAATATTTTTCAAGTAAATGATGATTTTAATTAAAAATTAAATTTCTCATATTTAGATAATTATTTTTATAATATGAAGTCAGTTTTTTAATTCTACATATAAAAAATTGCTTTGGGTGAATTTTTGGGATATTTTTGATATAACGCCCCGACCCCAGTTACCCAGAGTCGGTGAATTATTTTAATACATTGGAATGATTACAAGTAATCAAGTCCTGAAGGACCGATCGGTTTAGCAGTCTTAGAAAATAGATTACATACATGAATGTTACATTACACTTCATAACATACAAAACAAAATAAATAATCCTTCACGAACACCATTATTCCCTTGGCTTAACCCTGCATATCTATCACAATACACTTCTTGGAATCCTGGTAAAAATAAAACATAAAAAGGGGTGATCTCAGACACTCAGTAAGGATAAAAATACAGTGAAAACTTTCATAAATAAGCATAAACATTTAAGGCAATTTATAAATAAAACAAAAGCCTTTTAAACTTTAACTTCAGCATAATATGGAAAAAATAAAATGAAGTAATGTCATTTACTTATTCACATGGATATTCTACTAATTGAATAATAACATGCAATATCTCTAACCACTTTCATAATAATGGAATGCATAATTTTGAACTTTAATTTCTGTGTCAAGGCCGCATGCCAAGACCTAAGGGATAACTGTAACTGGAACCCAACCTGGAGAGCCTATGTAACCAGACTCCAACCCGTAGTGCCTCTAATAACCAGACACCAACCCGGAGTGCCTCTAATAACCGAACACCAACCCAGAGTGCCTCTAATAACCGGAAACCAACCTGGAGTGCCTCTAATAACCGGACACTAACCCGGAGGTTCTTCTATAACCGGACCGCAACCCGGAGGGCTTACTTTTACCGGTCCCCAACCCAGAACCTAGTAGTCCATCACATTCATCTTAAGAAGAGGATAAAATATAACATAAACATTCGTATTAAAACTAGCATACGAAATGTCAATACATTACCCATAAACCATGAATGGTATAAAAATAACACATCCACAGTCAAACATATCACAAAACCTTCAACACAATATGGAAGATTTGTATCATGATAAATCAACTTCAAAACAAGTTTAAAATTCATTAAAGGATTTTGACGTTGATGAAAATGATTTGTAAAACTCTTTGAGAGAAATACCTCTTTTTCATGAAAAAATTTAAAAGTCACCCAATTTGGAAAAGAAGTCATTTAATACATTATTGAATAAAATTGTCCCATACCACTTAGAAACTTTTGAAAGGAATTAACATTTTAAAAACATTCATGTCCATATAAATAAATTCTTAAAAACCATTTTGAAGACATAGACATTAATGAGAAAGATTTAGAGGAATAAATATTTAAAACATTTGAAATGATGTTTTATTAAAATGTACCTTAAAATAATCCCTTTTAAAACTCTTTTATAAGACATGAACATGGATAATAAATATGTCACAGTAGATACTTTTTCAAAACAACCTCGGATAATAATGAGATTGTGAAACTAACCCTTACCAATTTGGTAACTTACGAAACATACACCCCATAAAATAAGTATCATAAAATGAATATGTAAATACACATATATTAAAGTGTATTACACAAGGAATACAATTATGGGCAGTACATACACCACACAAAATGTAATTTTGGCAATATGGCATGAATCTTACAGGAATAAGGAGTGAGATGAAAACCCCTTACCTTGCACTTTCCTTTAGTCGAGGGTACGTTTAGCCTCCTGAATGAAGACTATAGCATGTTATTAAATTATAACAAAACCATATTAATATTTATGATATCATACATTTTTCATTTATGACTTTATACTACCCATTTAATAATAATTTCCATGTTATATTAATATTTCGGGTAATAATCGCTTTCTTTATCGTACGTGTTTTAACTTGTTACTCTTGATTGTATCACATAGATCATGATTTAAATACTTCCATAATATAAAAATGATTTATTTATCATATATATTTATAATTTAAAAATTTATAATAGATGTATATATGAAATGGAAAACACCGCTTATGGAGATGGTAGTCCGTGCGTACGCATAAACGTTGTTTCCGTATTTACATAGTATTGAACGGAAGTAAGTGAATGAGATATATGTAAGTAAATAAATACTTATATATATAAATATATATATATCCAGTAGAATTATTATGTCATATATTACATACTTATTAGTAATATATATTTTTATAATCGTCGATAAATGGTGAACTTGGAAATGAATCTCATCGCGTCGTGGAGACGATAATCTGTACGTACGCACGAGTGAAAAATATCATTCTTTTGATATTAATATAATATATAATTGGATGGTATATAATATATACAGAATACTTATCATGTTATATTTATTACTTACATCAAATACACATCATTATTATACCCATCCAAATAATAATGTATTGAATAACAATTAAACCACGACGTGGAGACGGCAATCCGTACGTGCGCACGTATGGTGACATGTCATCCAAAGGGTGGATAGAATAATGAATT
The DNA here is from genome assembly GCA_963277665.1 of Viscum album. NCBI lineage: Eukaryota > Viridiplantae > Streptophyta > Magnoliopsida > Santalales > Viscaceae > Viscum > Viscum album. Next base: position 1,763,909,407 of record OY728135.1, read on the forward strand.
TGGTTGTAACATAATTATAATAACATCACAGTATATAGAATATATAGGAGTTATTATTTTATAATGGAAACAACAATGAAAAAGGAAGTGGAAGAAGAAAGGAACTTGAAAGAGGGTGGTGAAATCATTACCTCTTCTTCGGGTTCTTCTTTTTGATTTGATCAAAACGGCTCCTTAGGTTGTATTTCTGATCAAACTAAGGCCTCTAGGATGAAGGGAGGATATTTTATATTGTATTTGGGTAGGGTTTTTCCGATCCAAATGGCTTAGAATGTGTGTATTAGAGATAAGAGAGAGTTCCTTTTTCTAAGAGGGGTGAGGGGCACCTTAGAAAAAACATAAAATATTATTTTATAATAAATTAATATTCGGTTTATAATGGCTCCAAAGTTGATTATTTAAAGTATAAGGTAGGTATAGGTAGAAAAAAACTCAACCAATAGGTTTTAGACAAGTTTAGGTTACCATTTTAACCTTATCATTTTGATTTAACTCTAAGTTAAATAATTTAACTTTTACCATGTCTTCTTGTATTCTTACACTATATGGTTAATAAACATACTATATACTGCCAATAGAACCCAAATTGGTTATTAATGTCATATATATTGTTATATAATTCTTTTGGCCGAACCTTATATTTTTAGGACCATTATATCAATTATTAATATAATATTTGTTTTAAAAACTATTTTATGTCAATTTTGACACTATTTGGTATTTGTTTTTTGTTAAAATAATAACAACATGATTACTTTAAAAAAATACATTTAATCAATAATAACATGTCATATTCATCTATAAAATTAGTGTATGTCATAAAAACTTTGAAATTATATTTATTTTAATATTTATAATACCACTTATTTGATTCTTTCATGAATAAGGTAATTATTGCATCATTAGTGTGTCGTAAATAAATTTATTTATTTAATGTCTAAAAATTATAAATAAACTAAAATGATGTAGGTAATATTTTTATCTTTCTAATGGATATTTATAATCTAATTTATCTTATGTAAAACCCTATATTAAAAATGTTTTAGTTATTAAACTTTGATTTTAACTCTTTTAAATCTTCTTTGAATTAAATAATTATAAATGTCCTAATCTAATCCAAGTGTACCTAAATGATAATATTTTATTCATAAGGTTGTTTTTGGTCGAGATAAACATGTCCAATAGAATTAGGACATGTGTGAGGGTAATATTAATATCATTTTTACCCTTAATTACCCTATTTACTTTTAACTGTGGTAAATAAAAGTAAAAAGTTATTATTCACCAAAAAATATTTTCATCTCATTGAACCACATTTTACTCATTGAAATTAACCGTGTCTCTCGGATTTTCAAAATTCAGCTCACAGAAGCGGTAAAATTAACTTTTATGTGAATTTTCAAAAGCTCCTAGGAGGTGGGTAAAAGACGGTGAAAAGTTCAATAAAATTTTTATATATCTAAAATTATTATAAACCGACTCCAATGAATTACATTGAACTTATATATGTATTATGTATCTATTTTGAAATAAAATGATTTAAATAAAATAAATAATTATTTAAATATAAATTCGGTTTTAAACTATAACTCTGTGTTTTTCACTATTCATCAAAAATTAGAAGTTTTTAGAAAAATACCAAAAACTTTACCCTATGATAATTTTGATATTCCAAATTCAATAATGAAGTATATTTTATGAAATTCAAAACATAGAAGTTTCATTTATTAATTTAAAATTAATTCCCACTGTCAAAACAAAAAGCTTGTTTTTAAGAAAAAATAACTATCAAAAGATTGACACTTGTTTATGTCCGGTTTAAATGTGAAATAATGTCAAATGACCAAAATTGGATTAAATTGTAAAATTATATTCTAAATATAATTTAAAACCACTCAAATTCATAATTTATCACTACTAATTATTTCTATTAAAAAAGTTGTTTTTAATTAAAATTTAGTAATTTTCACTATTCATCATAATACAAAAGTTATCAGAAAAGTACCAAAAATTCACCCTAAGCTAATTTCAATATTCTGAATCCAAAAATTAAGTCAATTTTGAAAGATAAAATGTATAAAATTTCAAAAATCAGGCATTACAATTCATAACGGCTAGTTTGATTGGTTGTGGTGTGTGTTAGAAGTCGAAGTTGCGTACAACACACGCTACTATATTATTCAAAGAGAAATGTATCGTGGAATCTTGGGGTGTTTCATTCTACCCTCCTTAAAAAAATTGCATCCTCGCAATTTATGCTCGGTACTGGAAACTTGGGGTTGACGTTTCAAAATATCTTAGTTGAAATCCCACATCGAAAAATGAATTAATGAGGCCTCTATTTAAAATAAAGAGTGGTAAGAATGAAGGTTGCCAAAAATAACACATACTAGGGTTCCATGTAGGAAAATGTGGATATGGAAGAGAAATTTAACCATCAATATCTGATGGAGAGTGGTAGAGAACATGGCTATGAAAAGGTCAACAATCACAGAGCCATAAATTTGTGATGATCTAAGGTACCATCTAGGACAACATTTTTATTATAAGTTCCTTTTCTTAAAGTTTAGGAATTTATTTATGAGATTGGATAAGATCCTAAGGAGATATACTTACTTTATAATTAGAGTTTTATCCATTAATAAATTTCTACCACAAACTCATCTTTCACTATAAAACATAATACAACTCAAAAATTCTCTATTTATCCTAATCGTATAGGGTTCCAAATATAATGTATGTATAATTCCCATATCAGACCCATTAAAAAAATAAACTACATTATACAATCCAGGGACTTCACGTAGTCTAGTGGTAGGCGATAAATCCCAATCGCACTATGGTTGTGGGTTCGATTCCCACAGCTTTGTCCGACACGATGGGTTGTCACACGGTCTGTGTGTTGTCCTTTTATAAAAATCCAAAAACAACCTTTCAAACTTAATCAATTCCAACCTTTAGACTTATCCAAAATAATACTATCCAAACTCAGAGTCCAAATTTTATAAGGAATTTAAACTCAATGAAGATCCTTTTTTCCATGTAATAACATGTAAACACCTTCACCATGTATTATTTTAAAACATGGTAACATCCTGAATTACCATAAAACCTTTTTGATTACATTCATTATCCCTTATTATTTATCGAATACTAGATATACTCTTTCTATCAAAAATGTTGTAAACTCCAAAGATGAAAAATCATTAATCAGTTTCAAGGTATTCAAGAATATCCAATATAATTTACCCAAATCAACCATATCTTATTCCAAAATAAGTACCTCAATATTAGGACCATATTAAGGTTTATCTTTCCTTCAACCATGTAATTTCCAAAAAGTTTGAATCGTTGTAGAGTCACTTTTCTTAGTACCATAAAATCTCAAATCCTCAATGAAATAGTACTACAGTGCAATCCTTATTTATTTTCAACACATCATTGATAGAAAACTTCAATGAAATAATTCCAAAACAACATAAGATAACTAGTCATTCCTCTTAATCTATGGTAGTATCATAACTTGATTATTATCCAATAGCATCATTTGTGGCATAGTCTAAGGACTGGGACATTGGTTCGCATAGTTTCCAAACTCCTTGCAGATGAAGCATTGTACATTTGAAACCTTTTTCTTACACTTGCAGTCACGTACTTGGTGTCCTTTTTCTCCACACTTATAACATACTCTCATTCCCTTCAAGCATTTTCCAAGGTGATTCTTTCTAGAGTAATCACATATGGAAAAATCCTCCTTTACCTTATTCCCTTTATTTGTCCTTCTCTCTACCATCCTTTTCTTCTCTAGCTTCCCTTCAAATCCATAGGACTCCAAAAATTCTTTACTTATCTTATCAACACATGATACTATTTCTTCATATGATGATAATACGTGGGATACTATTTCCCTTCTAAATTATGGCTTAGGACCATGAAATATTTTATCCTTTTTACTCTTTGGATCATGTGTATTGCTGGAGTTATCATTCCTTCTACTGGGCGCTATTTCTAAACAATGGCATAAACTAGATTAGTTTATGAATAGTAATACCTAATCCTAAACTTGTAAAATACTTAACATAAATTAAACAGTTTATGGATATAATACATAATCCTAAAAGTTTTTTGTTTGAGTAATTATATAATCATAAGCTCTTCATAATGGTTTGTAAAGAAAATGAGAATTATCCTAAGCATATCCCCCAGGAGTGTCATAACCAAGAGTGCAGCAAGGCCCATTGTCATGCACCAGTTCCCGTTTGAGTCTAGCTCAAAGCGGTGTTTTAGGGTTTAACCCCTAGGTACATCTGTTCCAGAGCCGCCTCTACCTGCTCATATCTAGACAGGGATGGATTTTCTTGGAAAACTCACAAAATATCTACATTACCAAAATTCTAGAAAGTTCTTCTATACTAATCCTCAAATTCTATCTTAGGGTAATGTTCTCTAATCAGAGTTTATCTAAATCTAGTTTCCAAGGTTATTGCTAAACATCATCCGATACCAACTGTAATGCCCCGACCCCAAATACCAAGAGTCGGTGCATTATTTTAATACATTGGCATGATTGCAAGGAATCAAGTCCTGAAGGACCGATCAGTTTAGCAGTCATGGAAAATAGATTACATACATTAATATTACATTACACTTCATAACATACAAAACAAAAAAAATAATCCTTCACGAATGCCATTATTCCCTCGGCTTAACCCTTCATATCAATCACAATACACTTCTTGGAATCCTGGTAAAAATAATACATAGAAAGGGGTGAGCTCAAATGCTCAGTAAGGATAACAATATAGCGAAAACTTTCATAAATAAGCATAAACATTTAACGCAGTGTATAACTAAAACAAAATCCTTTTAAACTTGAACTTCATCATAATATAGAAAAAATAGAATTAAGTAATGTCATTTACTTATTCACATGGATATTCTACTAGTCTAATAATAACATGCAATATCACAAACCACTTTCATAATGATGGAATGCATAATGGCGAACTTTAATTTCTGTGTCAAGGCCTCGTGCCAAGACCTAAGGGATAACTGTAACCGGAACCCAACCCGGAGAGCCTCTATAACCGGACTCCAACCCGGATTTCCTCTAATAACCGGAAACCAACCCTAAGTGCCTCTAATAACCGGACACAAACCCAGAGTCCCTCTAATAATCAGACACCAACCTGGAGTGCCTCTAATAACCGGACACCAAACCGGAGTGCCTCTAATAACCGAACACCAACCCGGAGTGCCTCTAATAACCGGACACCAACCCAAAGGGTCTGTTGTAACTGGACCCCAACCCGGAGGGCTTACTTTTACCGGTCCCCAACCCGGAACATAGTATTCCATCACATTCATCTTAAGAACATGATGAAATATAACATAAACATTCATATTAAAACTAGCATATGAAATGTCAATACTTTACCCATATACCATGAATGGTATAAAAATAACACATCTGCAGTCAAACATATCACAAAACATTCAACACAATATGGAATATTTGTATCATGATAAATAAACTTCAAAACAAGTTTAAAATTCATTAAAGGATTTTGACGTTGATGAAAATGATTTGTAAAAATCTTTGAGAGAAATACCCCTTTTTCATGAAAACATTTAAAAGTCAGACAATTTAGAAAATAAGTCATTTAAAGACATTTTTGAATCAAAGTGTCCCATACCACTTTGAAACTTTTGAAAGGAATTAACAATTTATAAACATTCATGTCCATATAAATAAATTCTAAAAAACCATTTTGAAGACATTGACATTAATGAGAAAGATTTAGAAGAATAAATATTTAAAACATTTGAAATGATGTTTTAGTAAAAATTCCCTTAAAATAATCTCATTTAAAACTATTTCATAAAACATGAAAATCGATAATAAATATGTCCTAGTAGATACTTACGCAAAACAACCTCAGATAATAATGAGATTGTGAAATTAACCCGCGCCAATTTGGTAACTTACGAAACATACACCCCATCAAAGAAGTATCATACAATGAATATGTAAATACACATATATTAAATTATATTACACAAGGAATACAATTATGGGCAGTACATACACCACACAAAAGGTAATAGTGGCAATATGGCATGAATCTCACGGGAATAAGGAGTGAGATGAAAACCCCTTACCTTGCACTTTCCTTTAGTCAAGGGTACGTTTAGCCTCCTGTATGAAGACTATAGTATGTTATTAAAATATAAAAGAACCATATTAATATTTATGATATCATAAATTATTCATTTATTACTTTATACTACCCATTTAATAATAATTTCCATTTATATTAATATTTCGGTTAATAATAGCTTTCTTTATCGTACGTGTTTTAACTTGTTACTCTTGATTGTATCACATAGATCATGATTTAAATATTTACAGAATATAAAAAATGATTTATTTATCATATATATTTATAATATAAAAATTTATAATCGACGTATATATGAAATGGAAAACACCGCTTATGGAGACGGTAGTCCGTACGTACGCATAAACGTTGTTTCCGTTTTTACATAGTATTGAATGGAAGTAAGTGAATAAGATATATGTAAGTACATAAATAATTATATATATAAATATATATATATCCAGTATAATTATTATGTCATATATTACATACTTATTAGTAATATATATTTTTATAATCATTGATGAATGGTGAACTTGGAAATGAATCTCGTCGCGTCGTGGAGACGGTAATCCGTACGTACGCACGAGCGAAAATATCATTATTTTGATATTAATAAAATATATAATTTGATGGTATATAATATATAAATAATCCTTATCATTTTATATTTATTATTTACATCAAATACACATTATTATTATACCCATCCAAATAATAATGTATTGAATAATAATTACACCATGACGTGGAGACGGTAAGTCGTACGTACGCACGTATGGTGACATGTCATTAAAAGGGTGGATAGAATAATGAATTTGGTTGTAACATAATTATAATAACATCATAGTATATATAATATACTGGAGTTATTATTTTATAATGGAAACAACAAATAAAAAGGAAGTGGAAGAAGAAAGGAACTTGAAAGAGGGTGGTGAAATCATTACCTCTTCTTCGGGTTCTTCCTTTTGATTTGATCAAAAGGGCTCCTTAAGTTGGATTTATGATCAAAATGAGTCATATAGGATGAAGGTAGGATATTTTATAGTGTATTTGGGTAGGTTTTGGCTGATCCAAATGGCTTATAAGGTTTGAATTAGAGATAAGGGGGAGTTCCCTTTTATAAGAGGGGTGAGGGGCACCTTAGGAAAAACTTAAAATATTATTTTATAATAAATTCATATTCGATTTCTAATGGCTCTAAAGTTGATTATTTAAAGTCTAAGGTGGTTATAGGTCGAAAAAAACTCAACCAATAGGTTTTAGACAAGTTTAGGTTACCATTTTAACCTTATCATTTATATTTAACTCTAAGTTAAACAATTTAACTTTTACCGTGTCTTCTTGTATTCTTACACTATATGGTTAATAAACATACTATATACTTAAAATAGAACCCCAATTGGTTATTAATGTAATATATATTATTATATAACTCTTTTTTCTGAACCTTAGATTTTTAGGACCATTATATCAATTAATAATATAATATTTGTTTTAAAAACTATTTTATGTCAATTTTGACACTATTTGGTATTTGTTTTTTTGTTAAAATAATAACAACATGATAACTTCAAAAATAATACATTTAATCAATCCTAACATGTCATATTCACCTATAAAATTCGTTTATATCATAAAAACTTTGAAATTATATTTATTTTAATATTTATAATACCACTTCTTTGATTATTTCATGAATAAGGTAATTACTACATCCTCATTGTGTCATAAATAAATTTATTTATTTAATGTCTAAAAATTATAAATAAAATACCATGATGTATTGAAGCTTTGTATATTTCTAATGAATATTTATAATCTAATTTATCTTATGTAAAACCTTATATTAAAAATGTTTTAGTTATTAAAATTTGATTTTAACTCTCTTAACTCTTCTTTGAATTAAATAATTATAAATGTCCTAATCTAATCCAAGTGGACCTAAATGATAATATTTTGTTCCTAAGGTTTTTTTTGGTTGAGATAAACTTGTCAAATAGAATTAGGACATGTTTGAGGGTAATAATAATATCATTTTTACCCTTAATTACCCTATTTACTTTTAACCGTGGTAAATAAAAGTAAAAAGTTACTATTCACCAAAAATTATTTTCATCTCATTGAACCACATTTTACTCCTTGATATTAACCATGTCTCTTGGATTTTTGAAACTCAGCTCACAGAAGCGGTAAAATTAACTTTTATGCGAATTTGCAAAAGTTCCTAGGAGTTGTGTAAAAGACGGTGAAAACTTCAATAAAATTTTTATGTATCTAAAATTATTATAAACTGAATCCAATGAATTACATTGAACTTATATAGGTATTATATATCTATTTTGACATAAAATTATTTTAATCAAGTAAATAATTATTTAAATATAAATTCGGTTTTAAACTATAACTCTGTGTTGTTCACTATTCATCAAAAATTGAAAGTTTTAAGAAAAATACCAAAAATTTACCCTAAGATAATTTTGATATTCCAAATTCAATAATGAAGTATATTTTACCAAATTCAATACATAAAAGTTTAATTTATTAATTTAAAATTAATTCCCGCTGTCAAAATAAAAAGTGTGTTTTTAAGAAACAATAACTATCAAAAGATTGACACTTGTTTATGTCTGGTTTAAATGTGAAATTATGTCAAATGACCAACATTAGATTAAATTGTAAAAATATATTCTAAACATAATTTAAAACCACTCAAATTCATAATTTATCACTATTAATTATTTCTATTAAAAAAAATTAATTAAAATTTAGTACTTTTCACTATTCATCAAAATATGAAAGTTATCAGAAAAGTACCAAAAATTCACCCTAAGCTAATTTCAATATTCCAAATCCAAAAATTAAGTCAATTTTGAAAGATAAAATATATAAAATTTCAAAAAGTGGGTATTACAATTCATAAGGGCTAGTTTGATTGGTTATGGTGTGTGTTAGAACTCAAAGTTGCGTACAACACACGCTACTATATTATTCAAATAGAAGTATGTTGTGGAAGCTTGGGGTGTTACATTTGAAATACTTGAATTTTTAGTGAATAGTAAAATATGGTAATTTATAGTATAAATAAATTATAAGCTAAATACACTATTCCTTGAGTCATAGATGATGTAAGAAACTATGGATATAAATCACATGTACTTATTACTATATTTAGTCACAATAATCAACCATATTTCTTATCTTGAGAAACATATTAAAATAATGTATAAAATAATGAGAAATCACCCCTCTCCTCTACTATAAATACCACCACTTCTCTTGACGCCTCTAAGCCTTCAATATTGTTAAAATTATACCAAAATACTCTTACATAGTCTATCCCCACATCAAATAGCTATTTTTATTTCAAAAATAACAAAACCCATTCCCTTAAATAGGTTCTCAAAGAGGATAATTCAAGAGGAAAATCCCCTTTATTTTTCTTTTAATTACATTTCAATTTATTTTCTTTTCTTATACTCTCCTTACCTCCTATGTCCAAATGATAATGATAAATCCAATATCATCTATATACTAGAATGATATCATGCTAATTGAATATCCATTATCAATCTCCCTACTCTCTCTGTCTTTATTTTAAAAATTAAATCATCATTTGGGAGGTGCTGGTTTAAAACCTTCATGGATGATGAACCTTTGTTCTTTAATTTCACCTTCAATCCTGGTCATGAAACTAGTTTTATGGTTGAACCAGATTATAAAATTTTTAGTTTAACTTATATAAGGTTTTGGAACTATTGTATATACATAATATTAAATAATAGAACAAAACAAGTTCATTGTGAATGAAAATAAACTACAATTAAGCTAAACGATGATCATTAATATATTATCTAATGATTCATCCTCATATATTAATAAAAATAATACATAATACCAATTAAAAATATGGGTTTTCATTAATAATATGATATACTAATTCTATATAATTATATCCATTTTACATAAACATCATACTCATATACAAGTATACCAATCGTTAAAACCAAGGAAACGAACACTCCTGAGAAATAAAATTGTATCTTATAACTCATAAAAAAGAACATAAATAAACCAAATGAAATTATAATAAATCATATAAATTTATGTGATTTTATTAATTAATTATCTAATTGCTTTACTTTTATTATTTAGGAAGTTAAAGTTAAGTGCAGAACATATTCAGACATAAGGTAAGAGTTTTCTACCCAAACCTCCAATTTCTTTTGGGTTACTATTTTTCTCTATTAAACCAATTTATATTCATAATTATTTATATTTACTCCTCATAAATTATGTTTTAATGTTATATATATATATATATGTACAGATCATAATCCTTCTTTATTTTATGAGGAGTTACATTTTTGAAATGGATCTTTCTAAGATTCTTCCTGATAAGGAAACATGATTCAAGGGAATTTCATGAATTCTTAACTATTTTCAAGTGAAATATATAATATTAATTAAGCCACCATTATTTTTATAAAATTTCTTATTTTATTATTAAAAAACTATATTAGTTAATATATGGTTTTAAACAAATATTTTTCCAAAATAACTCTTCTTTACAAAGTAAAAGAGTAATTCTCTCAAGCATTACTCGATGATTTTATAAGAGTATTTCTATCTATTTCAAAACTATTGTTGATTATTATGTTTAAATGGGATTAATATTTTATGATATCATATTTAATATTTCATTTAATGGTTTGTGATTATTTATACTATGGATGTGTTATCTTGATACCATTAACCATATTACTCTGAATGGTTAATGTTTATGTTTATTGATTGGGTAAAGTTATTCCCATTTCATATATTAGTTTTCATATGAATGTATATCTTAATTATGTTTCTACAATTTTATATGAGGAAATAATTGGACTTATTAAGCTATGGGTGGGACCTCTATAGCCACTTGATGTTTCTATAGGTCTCATTAGACAAACTAGCATGGGTTTTTAACCATTATGTATAATGTCTTTTCTGAGGCCTTACTAGAATGATTATGACATCAAAAAAATATAATTCCCTCATTATGAATCTAGTAATTGTTTATCCATTTATTTATTTTACAAGTAGAACACCGATAGTTATTTTTTATTATGTAATTATTAGTTTTTCATTCCTAACATCTTATGTTCAAGATTATGTTTTAATGGCATGTTTAATTTTTATTATTCACCATGATTTATATCTTTGCTTCTACTGTATTAATTATCATTATAGAGCATCTAATCTCAACCCTTTCTTATGTTTTATTTTTCTCCAGTGTTAAAATATGTGTATTATGAATTACCTTTAGAGATAATCTACATGTTTACATGTGATTCAAAAAAAATGATATGTTGTATTTCAAGTCAAGTTTTAATGTGGAACTTAGGTATGTATCTTGTCTTCAAAATCTACTAAATCCAACAAGCCTATACCCGAGTGCTAGAGGTTCCTTCTTGTCATCAAAGACACCCAAGATCAAATTCATTTGGGGTGAATTTTTGGGGTATAGTAGTAGTACTATAGCAGCTATTGTAGTAGGTATTAATCTATACTGTCACAGTTAGTACTATTCATTTGATTTGGACCTTCAGGCCACCGGTTTGGTCCTATGGGTCTTAGGGCCTTTAGGAAATCAATGGCCTCTGGTCCAGAGGGTTTTTGGGCCCTAGAAAAATACTAAAAAGAATGTCAGGAAGACCACATGGGAGTATGCCCAAATGAGGATTGAAAGAAAAAAATTGCAACCACCAGAGTATAGTTAACTGGATTGGATGAATGAGAGGGCATGGAAACTACCATTAAGACTATGCATCATGTAGATCTGCATTGGTCAATTCTATATGATCATCCATTGGATGTGGGGAGCTAGGAACCATTAATATGTAGATGTTGGGGAGTGGTTGTTTCAAGTGTGTTGGGACTTGGGCCTTTAAATTCATGTATTGGGTCATATATGGACCTTGTTCTTTAATCCTATAGGTAATTTATGGGTTCCCCTTCAACCCTTGAAAGGGGTATTACCCAAAAATAAATAAAAATAATGCCTTAGGGACATTTGGGAAAATTTACTATATTGTTTTTTCCTTCTAGATATTAATTCCTTCATTATATTCCAAGGGAAATAAATAAGGCCTCGACACTTGGGAATTGGGGATAGGGTCTTTACAGTTGGTATGAGAGGAAGTTTAGTAGAAACCTGGGAAACTATATTTAGAAAACATAGATTATGGAACATAACCTTAAGATAGACTTTGAGGGTAATAATAGCATAAAATCTTATAATTTTGGTAAGGAATAAATTATGTGGTTCTTCGTAGAAATACATCCCTTTATGGAAACTACAAGTGAATGTTGTTCTGGAACAAGTGTATTTTGGAGTAACAAATTTGACAAGGTGTTATGGGATTTACTTGAGGTAACCAGGTACATGACAATGTGCATTACAGTGCACCTAGATTGACACTCCCATCGGATATTCTTAGGATAATTAAAATTTTCTTTATAAACCATTGTGAAGGATTTAAAAGAAACTATGTACCCAAAGAAACCATATTTATGATTATGATAATAAATATGAATGTAATTTCCATTCATGTTAAGTATTTTGATATTATTTAGAAAATACATATACCTGAATGAGTCAGCCTCGGGGCAGCTTCTCCTTTCTCTCCCACGGCGACTAGGATTTCTTCTCCATTCCATCGCTCCTCCCCTCTCCGGCCATATCACCCAAGTTTCTCCTCTCCTTCAATCATCTCTTCCCAGTGGATAGGTCGACTCGGCGTGTCGATGTCGTCGTGTGTAAGACTCGGCCGGCAGGGCTCGGTTTGTGCGGAGGTGACTTCTTTTCATTAAGGTTGATGATAGGTCTGGAGTGGCCTGGGGAGGGGGGGTTTTTGTTTCTTGATTTATTAGTATTCTATTTCAGTGTTGAAGAATCTCTCTTGGCGGTTTCCGCTTGAAGCTGGTCGTGCTATGGTTTATCTCGCCACCGCCTCATCCCTGTGTTGGATCTTCTTCGGATGCCTTGGGTGTTCTCCACGGCGATCTTGTGGTTCTTCCTCCTTGATGTGGTGAACCGCTTTGGGATTCTTCGACTCTACTGGTCGAATCCATGAGCGTAAGACCGGATTGCGGCAATTGTCGTGTTGTTCACCGGCATACTCTACGAAGCGTTCAAGGGTTTGCTCTCATTTTTGAGTTGTTGTTCTCTGGCGGTTTATCGGCATGTGGAGATTGTCACTTTATTTGTGGTGGATGAGTTCTTTGAGGGTCTGTGAGGGTTTTCTTCGGCGGTTGGGGTGGTTTCAGTGGGGTTTTCCCTGGTTGATTTTCATTGATCTATTTAATTTTGTTGTGTAATGGTGAATCTGACCAGTTTCAAGGGTTCCTGGGCTGGAGAACCCTTTTTTTGTGCTGGTGGTTATTGATGGTAGCAACGGCGAGGAACGCCGGTGAATGTGGTGTGTGGTCGTTGGATCGATGGTGATGGTGGTGACAAGGGCGGCACGAGGAATGTTGTTCGGGTTCCTGTGTTCCGATAAGGTTCGTGACGATGGTGGCCAGTCCGGATTGTCTCGTCGATAGCTTGTTAGGTGGCGATAATGGTTTTTCACATTGAATCATTCCTAGAGGTGGTTGTGCGGGTCTAGTTGGACATGTGGTTTGCTCGGTTTTTGAATTTTGAAATTCTGAAATTTGAATTTTTGGGAAGGTTTGGGTTTCGTTAGACCAGCGGTTTTGGAGGTTGATGTTTGGTTGTCCGGTTACCGGTTCTCCTAAACTGGCTTTCTGAAAATTATAAAAAAATGATTTCCACTAGAAGATACATTATAATTCATAACATAATCTAGTGCATGCCATTATTTAGAAATGGTGACTGGTGAAAGTAATGGAAACTGCATAAACATGCATATCCCATGTAGGTATTTCCCTCCTGTAGAAGTTAACGATATTGTTTCTAGAGCTGCAACTGGTGATGATTATCTTATAACTATACTGGGATAACTAAATCCGGTTTTAAAAAATAACCTTACCTGTATAGAGAATCTTGATCCACAGTAAGGAGGAGTAATTATAGACTTCTTTATGAAAAAACAACCTCCATCATTCAATTAGAATAGAAACTCATTTGTAGCTGAGGAGTGGATAAGTTTCTTAAAGAATATATTTCTCTATTTGGGAAGTAATGAATGGGAGAATTTTGTCATTTAATTTTATTGTCTTTTGGGAGATGAGGATCAATGGTGGTCACTAATCTAGAACCCAAAGGAGGAGGAAGAAATTACAAGTATGGAATAGAGGTATTTTAAGTAAATTTTCTAGAAAAATATTTTCCTCACAAACAACGAGTGAATATGGAGAGGTAATTATTGAGTATAAGACAAATATACGATTAAAAAGTTTCCATGTATGAATAAAACATTAAAAGATTACTAAGGCATGCTATTAACTACATAAACAATCCAAGGAACAAGGTTGATTGGTTCTTTAATAGTTTAAAATCATTACTACAAAGGGAACTTGTCTCCAAAAATTTATCATCATATAAAGATATAGTCTCATATGCTATCAGGATGGAAAAATAATTCTCTATGTCTTATTACTTCAAAGGAATACAAGATAAAAATAGGGTTATTGAACACTCTGAAAAAGAAAATAAGGAAAAGGGGAAGAAGGGAAGAATTTATTTTCCATCCTATTATGATTATGGGAAGAAACTCCCTAATACTTTTTTGAAGGGTATGGGTGTTTGTTACAAGTGTGTATGAAAACGATACCAATCCCATGATTGTTAGGGAAATAAATAATCTAAAAATTTTCAGTACTACAATTTAAAAGATATGATACATTATGCTAATGATTATCCTAGGTGAAAAGGAAACTTTTTTCCAAGAAGTCCAAGGGATAAAGGCCAAGCTTATGTAGTCACAACTGCTAAGGTTGAAGTTCCTAATGATTTTGTGGAAGGTACTTCAATTTTTTCCTCAAAAATATCCCATTCTTTATTGATTCTAGATTAACAAATTCTATTATATCTTCTTATTTTTTCAATAAAATTATACATTTCCCTTTTGATTTAATGATGTAGTTTTTAGTCAAAAACTCATAAGGGAAGTATCATTGTAACAAAGTTGTGTCAATCAGTCCCCTTTATGATAGAGAAACATGCTTTATTTGCTAACCTTATCATCATACCCATGATTGATTTTTATATAATACTCCTTATATATTGGATTTAAAATTATGATGAGAAAACCCTATTGCAAGAAGAAGGAAGTTACAATTTTTGCGAATGATTTAGAATCTCTTACCTATAGAGAAGAAACATCGACAAATGATTCTTATCTAGATCCACCCCCAATATCTATACTAAATGAAATTATTGGGGAGGATGATAATGCAATATATATGGGTGAGGAATGAATAATTCAAATTAATGATATATTTATTGTGAAAGAATATATCAATGTATTTCTAGAGGATATCCCTAGAAATCCTTTAGAGTAGGATTTTGAGTTTTTTATTGATTTAATTCATGGTTCAATGACTATATAGAAGAATCCTTATAGAATGGACACTAATTAATTGGTAGAATTGAATAAACAACTAGAGGAATTGAGTGATAAAGGATTATTTAGCCCTAGTGTTTCTCCATGAGGATCCCCTACTATCTTTTTCAAGAAGAAAGATGGATCCATGGGGTTGTGCAATGATTATAGAGAAATCAATGCTATTAACATAAATAATAGGTATCCCCTATCTCGCATTGACAATTTATTTGATCAAATTCATGGATATTAATACTTTTTGAAGATTGAACTTTGATCTATATATCATTAGTTGTGTGTGATGAAGGAAGTTATTTCAAAGACAGTACTTTGAACCAAGTATAAGCATTACGAGTTTACATTAATGCCTTTTGGACTGACTAATGCACCTGCATTTTTCATGGATCTAATGAATAGGTTTTTCAAAGAATATCTTGATTACTTTGTTTTGGTATTTATAGATTATATATTAATATACATTAAAATCTATGAATATTATGATAATCACTTGAGCATTGTCTGAAAGACTCTTAGAAGGAATGTGTTATATGGTAAGTTTAGAAAGTGAGGATTCTGGCTTCAAATAGTTTCTTTTCTTGTCCATGTTATATCTAAGGATGGAATCTTAGTAGACATTGTAAAGAAAAAGGAAGTTTAGGAATGAACTGCACCAATGAACATAAGTGAGGTATATATTTTTGGTGGTTTAGCTAGATTTTATCAGTGTTTCTTTCAGAACTTCACCCGATTAACTAACCCATTAACCAAGCTTACTCATAAATGGGATAAGTTCATATAGAAAAAATAATGGGAATAATGTTTTGGAGAATTGAAGAAGTGGTTAGTGAATACTTCAATCTTGACTCTACCATCAGGATATGGTTCATTTGTGATTTATAGTGATGAATCAAAAAAAAAGACTTAGTTTTTTACTTATGTAGAATGATAGAGTTGTTTCTTATAAATCAAGGTAGTTAAAAACTAATGAACATAACTATCCAGTTCATGATCTTGAGTTATCAGTTTTAATATTTTCTCTAAATATATGGATACATTATCACTATAGTGAATGATGTGAGATATATATATATAAAATAAGTTATTGAAATATATTTTCTTTCAGAATGAACTCAATATGAGGGAAATGTGATGGCTCAAGTTTCTTAAGGATTATGATTGTTCAATACACTATCACCCAATAAAAGAAAATATGGTAGTTAATGCATCAAGTAGGAAGGATCATGGAGTAATCAATAAAATGATAATTGAAAAGGGACTTATGTGTATGGATCAAGCAAGGATGGATATAGAAGTTATAAAAGAAGGTGAAACATCACTACTTTTTCAATTGGTTTCCCAACCATATTAATTTGAAAGGAGTTAAAGTACTCAGCCTGAGTATGAGAATAATGAAAAGAAATTTAAAGCTATAAATGATGGAAAGTTGGCAGAATTCGTGTATCAAGACGTAATTCTATAATTTGATAAGAGGCTAAGTTTTCCATCTATCACTGAGATTAAAAGGGGGTTTTGGGGTTATTCTCATAGCTCTAATTTCTCTATACACCCTGGTAGCACTAATATGTATAGATATCTAAATGAACATTTCTGGTGGGATAATATGAATTTAGAAATTGTTGATTATGTATCAAGATGTTTAGTCTATCAACAGGTGAATCATGAAAGAAACATCTTAGAGGAGTCTTGTAACCTCTTTTTATTATTACATTGAAATGGGATGACATCAGTATGTATTTTTTCACTGGATTACCCAAAACTCTAAGAAAGAATGATGCAATATGGGAAATTGTTTATTTACTAACCAAATTTTCACATTTTCTTATTGTAAGGGATGATTTTCCGTGAGAGAACCTTGCAAGACTATATATTAATGAATCTGTAAGACTTCTTAGAGCACCTATCTCAATTGTGTTGGATCATGATCCATTATTTACATAAAATTTATGGAAAAGTATTTAGAAATAATTAGATATTGAGCTTCATTTGAGTACTGTTTATCACCCTCAAACTGAAGGGCAGTCAAAAAGGATGATCTTAACTTTAGAAGTCATTTTGAGATCATGATCACTTGACTTTATAGGTATGTGGGTTTAGTATTTATCTTTGGTGGATTTTTCCTACAGTGATTGTCTCTATTAAAGTATTAAAATGGAACCATATAAATCATTGTATGGAAAGATATGTCATACATAGACTTGTTGGGATGAAGTTGGTGAAAGGAAGCTTATAGGCCCAGTGCTTGTGGAGGAAACAATAGTGAAGGTAAAGACTATTAAATCCCATATCAAAGAACCTCAAAGAAGACAAAAGAGCTATTCCAATAGTTGAAGGAATTATTTGGAATTTCAAGTGGGAGATCACATATTCTTGAATGTACCACCATGGAAGGTTGTTATAGGATTTGGGAAGAATGAGAAACTGAGCCCCAGGTACATTGTTCCTTTTGAAATTCAGGAGAGAATAAAATCTTTGGATTATAGTTTGGGAATACTACCTAGCCTTTCTATGGTACACAATGTGTTCCATGTCTCTTTATTAGGAAATTGCATGTCATACCAAACACATGTACTCACTTATGAAGGAATATAATTGGAACATGACTTATCTTACTGTGAAGATCATATTAATATTTTGGACACTAAAGAGCTAGTTTTGAGGAATCGGATGAATCGACTGGTAAAGGTACTTTGAAAAAAACATAAAATTGAGGAGGAAACATGGGATCTCTAGGATCTTACCATGAATAACTTCCCAAATCCTTTTATGTGGTAAAAATCTAAAAATTTTGAGGACACAATTTTTATAGGAGGAAAGAATATAACGACCCATGACTCTGTCAATGAAAATTTCCATTATTATGTTTATTATATATAGTATATATTATATAAAATCACTTATATAAAATAATACAAACATCATAAATGGAGAATTAATTTAATAAGAGGAATTTCTTGAAGTTAAGAACCATATACTGATGAAATAGTAACATGCCCTTAGGAATAGTAATGTGACCCTTATGGATAGACAACTAGCCAATAGAATAGTAACCCCACCAATGAAAGTATAAATAAAATTTTTCCATCTTATAAATGAAATTATGAGCTAATCATATCATGATGTTAGTAAATGAATATTTTGAAATTATATAATTAAGTGTTGTTTTTTTGTAAATCATTAATATTTAATTAATGTATTAAAATTAATATAATGATTTAAAATAAAATTCATTTTCATAAAAATTATTCATAAATAATTTTTTTATTATATTATTATTTTAGGATAATTTTATGAGACCTTAGATATTTTTTGAAGGTGTTATAAAATTAGTGATAAGTTTAAAACAGTATCTTTTGAGTAAATGATGATTTTAATTAAAAATTTAATTTCTCATATTTAGAAAATTATTTTCATAAAATGGATTTCTTTTTTGAATTATACATGTCAAAAAATGGTCAGGATTAGTTTTTGTTATTTTTAGGAAATAATTTAATTTTTAGTGAATGGTAAAATACGGTAATTTATAGTATGTATGGATTATAAACTGAATACACTATTCCTTCTATCGGGGATTATGTAAGAAACTTTGTTTTGAACTCACATGAAATTATTAATATATCTAGTCAAAATAATAAACACTATTACTATTCTTGAGAAAAATAATGAAATAATTAATGGAATAATGAGAAATCACCCCTCTCCTCTACTATAAATACCACCCCTCACTGCTACTTCTCCTCACACCTTTAAGTCTTAAATATTGTCAAAATTATTCAAAACTATTCTTCCCTAGTATCTCCCCACATCCATGATCTATTTTTATTACCAAAATACCAAAACCCCTTTCCCTTCAGGAGTTTCCAAAGGAGGATAATTCAAGAGGTAAATCCTTTACCTTTTCCTTTTAATTACATTTCAATTTATTTTATTTTCTTATCCTCTCCTAACCTACTCTTTCCAAATTATCATTATAACTCTAGAATCGTCTATATACTGGAACTATATAATTTTAATAGAATATCCATTATCAATCTCTTTAATCTCTCTCTCTATTTTAAAAATGAAATCATCATCTGGGAGGTGCTAATTTACAACCTTCATGGATGAAAAACTTTCATTATTTAATTTCTCCATAAATTATAGTCATGAGACAATTTTTATAGTTGAAATAGATTATAAAATATGTATTTTATCTTATGTAAGGTTATGGAACCATTATATATACATAATATTAAATAATAGCAGAAAACTAGTTCATTGTGATCCAAAAACCGATAAAATTAAGCAAAACTATTATCATTAACATGTTATCTAATGATTCATCTTATATTTGAAAAATAATAATAAATAATAACAATTACACATCATGTTTTTCATTAATAACATTTAATTTCAATTCTATAGAATTATACCCATTTTACATAAACTTCATTACTAATATACAAGTATACCAATCGTTAAAACCAAGGTAGCGAATGCTCCCGAGCAACAAAATTGTATCTTATAACACATAAAGAAGACATAAATGAACTTAATAAAATTATAATAAAAATAAATGTAGATAAGGTTTATAATTAATTCATTAATAGATTTAATTTTATTATCTAGGATGTTAAGTTCGAGTGTGGGACACATTTGGACATAAGGTAAGTGTTTTCTACCTGAAACTCCAATTTCTTTCCAGTTAGTCCTTTTCTCTTTTTACCCAAATAAAATTATTAATTATTTATATGTACTCCTCATAAATTATTTTTAATTTTCTATATATGTACCAATCATAATATTTCTTTCTTTTATGGTGATTTACATGTTTTAAAATGATCTTTCTCAAATTCGTCCTGATAAACAAGCCAGATTCAAGGGAACTTCTCGAATTCTTACCTATTTTAAAGTGCACTCTATAATATGATTTATGACACCATTATTTTTATAAAATAAATTATTTTCTTATGAAATAAAATATATTAGTTCACTTTTGGTTTTATAAATGGATTTTTCCAAAACAAATCTTCTTTGCAAAGTAAAAGAGTATTTATCTGAAGTATTACTTGATGATTTTATAAGAGTATTTTCATATATTTCAACACTCACATTGATTTTTATGTTTGAATGGGATTAATCTTTTTTGATATCATTTAAAATATTTCATTGAATGTTTTATGATTAGTTATATTGTGGATGTGTTATCTTGATACCATTCACCATATTACTCTGAATGTTTAGTATTTATGTTTACTGATTAGGGAAAGTTATTTCTGTTTTATATTATAGTTTCAATATGAATGTATATGTAGATTACGTTTCTACCATTTCATATTATGAATTCACTAGACATAGTAAGTGATGGTTGGGGCCTTCTATATCCCCTCGATGCATCAGTAGGTCTCATGAGACAAACTAGCTTGTGTTTTACCCATTATGTATGGTGTCATGTTCGAGGCCTTGATGGTATGATTATGATGTCTGGAATTATGTATTCACTCATTATGAATCTATTAATTGTTTGTACATGTGATTATTCAACTATTATAATATCCATGGAAATGTTTTATTATGGAATTGTTAGTTTTTAATTCCTTTAATTTTATGTTCAAGATTATGTTTTAATGGAATATGTACTTTTAGTTACTCACCATGCTTTATATTTTTGTTTCTACTGTATTACTTACCCTTACCAAGAATCTATGTTCACCCCTTTATTATGTTTTATTTTTTACATGATGAAAAGTTGTGTATTGTGAATTAACTTCAAATATAATGTATGAGTTTATGTGTGATTTAAAAGAAGTTGATATGTTGTATTTCATTTCAGGTTTTAATGTTGAAATTATGTATATATCTTGTTTTCCAAAGATACAAAATTGTTCATTCCTTTAGGATAAAATTTTCTTGCTTATTTTACAATTAAATAAAACAATGCACCGGTTATGGGAAACTCGGGATGTGGTCTATAAAAATTTGTTCTGAATACGATTGTTCAGAAAACAATTGACCTTAATATGATCAGGCTGAATAAGGTCATCAAAAACTTTTCCTTATTTCAAACAAGATCTCATCAATTTGAATACATTGGCCTACTTTATTTCACTCCCCGTTTATTTCATCATTCTTGCATCATAAGTTCTACCACAAAATTATGATTTATGAGAACTCAAAGATCATAAAAGCATCATCACATTTAATTTATCTTAGTCATGTAGACTTCGATCATGCATACTCTGATTATGATCACTTCTTCCATACTATATTCAAAGTGAATATGATGACCACTTAATTTTAGCAAGATTAACTCTAAAAAAGATCAATTCTAAATTCTAGATTCCATGTAAATCCAATGAGACTTTTCTACCAGCATCTCCTAGTTATGATAGACGTTTTTAGGCATTCTAAGTCTGATTCTATGAATACGATGGTCAACCCAAATTTCACCAAAATAAAATATGATATTATTTTCCTTTCTTATTATACTTACTTGAAAACAAAATAAAATACCTTGGTACTGACTTGAATAATCAAAGTTGATGAATTATTATTATGGTGGGTTATTCGATGATGTGGGACACTTAGAATATAGTTTGACATTAAGGCCTCATCCCAAACAATATATATCTCAAAACCAAAATACATTCCCAGGTCGACTATCTTAGTATAATTTTCAAGAGTATATCCTTCCCCCGTCAATCAGGTTCCAGATTCGTTGTTCTATTTTATCTAGTTACATGGATATTACAAGGTTTAGTGAAGCTTGAGATTGCCGGAAGGCTCCAAGGTATGGTCTAAAACTCAACACTAATGGATAATGTTAACATAGATTTATGCATGGATGTTTCTTGGTATGGTATGGTCAAGGTTCAATAATTTTGGATATCTTAGCCTACTATGGTGTGGGAATAAGAATTCAAATGAAAGCTCAAGATATGATTTCTAGTTTCAATATTTACAGGTATAATAACATCACATTATCTTCTGTTGAATCTGATTTTCCATTATTTTTAACCCTCATACATGCCTCTATATGATTCATTGAAGTATCACCTATATCATTAATAAATTTCGGAGAATGATAATTTCAGATATTGAGATTCTATATGCTTGCAAAGAGGGGAATAAGGATATAGATCTCATGACTTTTAATGGTGACTGGGAAGTAGTGATGATTACTTATATAAGTTTAGGATCTTTACATATAAACAATGTTAATATCATTTAAATGGTTTCAATTGGTCTTTAGTATTTTAAGCCACAATAAAACATTGACTCCCCTCCCCTTCTATCATGTTCTCATTTTTCATAATAGTATTTAGTTTTCTCTCAATGTGTGTTGTAATCTAAAGTCTTGGATATTTTCTATATCAATAATGAATTTCATTATTATTTAACTAAAATCATGTTTTATAGTAGTGATGAAACTTTATCTAGGATGAGAGGGTAGTGGTATGTGATATTGTATGAGGTATAGAATGATACTTTACCCTAAGTGAGAGGGTGGAGCTTTTTATATATTGTATCTGGTGAGGTATGAGATTTCCAATAGATATAGTGTGAGGGTGAATTATAAATGTTATATGATGTGTTGTAAATCTACACCTTGAATGATAGGGTAGACAGATGAGATTAGACATGAAATTGGGACTCGGAACAAGAACCTACCCTGAGTGAGAGGTTTTTTTTCAAGGATCTGTTATAGGTTTTTTATTTAATTGATAGTAATTGGGATGGGTTTTAATATGAAATTGCCTTTACACTAGCATTGGATGTTGTGGTTAACATTAGTTATCATGGTGTCCTAGTTATCACTTAATGACCTCAAAAAAGTTGATTATATGTTGTACATTATTAATTGATTTACTTCATAGTACATTCATACACTTTCTAAGGGTGAGAATATAAACCATAAGGATATGATATGTAATATCAAGACACCAACATTCATGTATGAACCTTTGATAATTTTGGATTTTCATGTTCAATCCATTAATATCTTATTGTATTTTTTATTATTGATTATTTAAACTTGGTTGATCCTTTTGATGGATTGGGGAAAGTGTTTTTATTCCATGATAGAGATACAATGAGGTGTTTATGGGTTTTAGAATAAGATTCTATAAGCTTGTGCATCTAGAATGACTATAGGATGTCCAACAGCTAGTCGATGAGGGCTACTGGCCAATTGATGGAATACTAGAAGTTAGTTATTCATATCGGAAGTCCAAAAGTGGGCCAATGGAGGGTTGTTAAAGGTGGGTTCCTACTAGAATGTCATAGGAAGCGGGTAAGATCCCACCAATCAACTAGTAAGACTTCTAGAAAAATGGTCATGCTTCCATATTCCACTAGCTAGCTAGTGGGATCCAGCAGCCAGTTGGAGGTGATTGTGTGGGAGATATTAACATAGAAAGTAACTTAATTGTTTTTTTTGAATCTCCACATAAAATACAAACACCCCTCCCTTGAACCAAATTCTATATTAATCACCTTGATGACTCTTTAGAGAAACATTTGGCCCTTCCAACCTTGTTTCTTCGAGGATCTAAGTGTGGATGATGCGTTGGATCAATTTTGATTAGTGTAACATCAATTTGATGATAAATTATCCTATCAACCTCACTCCCCCTCTTAAAGAATGGTGGATCTTCATGTTTCTTATAGATCTAGATATTGACTTGATGAATTAGGATTCTAGTATTCTCCCTTGATTATTCTAGAAATCTACTTAATGTTAGCGGATCTTGGGTTGGGAAATTATTGATATTTTGATCGAGGTAGTTATTTTCATATAGAAATTCATAACATCTAAAATATGTTTCCTTGAATAGTTAGAAATGTATTTCCTATTGAATTTCCAAATCCAAATTTGATTCTTTTTATAATTACTTTTGAAATGGAATGGTGTGTGTCTTGAAATCCCTTGGGAAATGGAATCTAAAATAACTTGTTGATTTATGGAAAAATTATCTTTAATTGAAATGAATAATTCATAGCATTATTATGATGTTGAATTTTGAGAAGAGATGGAATGAAATTTTTATGTCTTGATATGCAATGAATTGATTTTAAATTCATGAGTTTTTTATGGAAACCATTTGATGTTATTTATTGGAATGAAATAGTGTATTTGGAAACTTATACATGAGGCTGAATGAAATGGTTGATTTAAATGATTGTACATTAATTGAATAGAATTATAACCCCATGTATGATTGATTAGCTTGAAGCACATTGAAGCATGGGTAGTTAGGAGGATGGATATTGATGATAGGTAAATAGTTATCTATCAATTAATTGATGATGAAATGAAGTTAAACTACCCTTAGGCCCAAGATTTCATTTATTTCACTATGGAAAAAATAACTTTTTGCGATGGGTTATTTGCAACAGGAATTAATCCCGTTGCAAATAGTCTGTCCTAGAGGTTATTTGTGATGGGGGATTCTACCTGTCGCAAATACTTGGTTATTTGCAACGGGATTTGGGGTCCCGTCACAAAAGGTTTGGCGTGGTTTGTGTAGAAAATCATGGGAATGTTATTTGCAATGGGGGGTATTCCCCCATTGCAAATAATGCATCGGTCCACGGGTATTTGCAACGGGACCCGTCCCAAATACCCAGCAGCCGTAATTAGGTTTTTGCGATGGGATGTTCTCACGTCGCAAACAGTGTGTCAACAGGTACCTGTTGCAACGGGACATGTCGTAAATACTCTTTTAACTGCCGACCGTAATTAATACAGGCGAAAGTTTTTTAGACGGGCCCCGTCAGAAATAGTCTCGTCGCAACTAATCTAACCTATATATACCCTCATCTGTTTTTTAAAATCCACCTCTCATTTCTTACTCTCTCTCTCTCTCTAAACTCAATTTTCAGAGAGAAAATTTGGGTGAGTTAGTTTTTTTCCCAAAAAACATGTGAAGGCATCTACATCAATAGGAGATCAAGTTTAAATGTATTTATATTTTTTTAATTTATTGTTTCTTTCATTTTTTTATGTTAATTTTAATTATTTTAGATTAGTTGTAATTAAATTAGATTTAAATTGTTTTGTTATAAGTATATATTTGTAATAAAAAATTGAAATTATTCGTACTAATTTTTAATAATTAGTAATAAATAGTAATAATTAGTAATAATTAGTAATAAATAGGAATAATTAGTAATAAATAGAAATAATTAGTAATAAATTAGAATAATTAGTAATAAAAAGGAATAAATAGTAACAAGTAGTAATAAATAGTAATAAATAATAATAATTAGATAAATATGAATAATTAGGAATAAATAGGAATAATTAGCAATAAATAGGAATAATTAGTAATAAATAGGAATAATTTGCAATAGATATGAATAATAAGTAATAAATAGGAATAATTACCAATAAATAGGAATAATTAGTAATAAATAAAAATAATTAGAAACAATTAGGAATAATTAAGAATAAATTGGAATAACTAGGTAATAAATAAAATAAATAGGAATAAATAGTAATAATTAGAAAAAATGGCAATAATTAGCAATAAATAGTAATAATTAGCAATAAATAGGAGTAAATGGAAATAATTAGGAATAAATAGAAATATTTGGGAATAAATAGCAATAATTAGAAATAAATAGCAATAATTAGGAATAAATAACAATAATGGGGAATAAATAGCAATAATTCCGAATAAATAGCAATAAATAGGAATAAGTAGCAATAAATAGAAATAAATAGTAATAAATATGAATAAATAGTAATAAATAAGAATAAATAGGAATAAATAGCAATAAATAGTAATAAATTGGAATAATTAGCAATAATTAAGAATAATTAGCAATAATTAGCAATAATTAGCAATAAATAGGAATAATTAGCAATAATTAGCAACAATTAGCAATATATAGGAATAATTAGCAGTAATTAGCGATAATTAGAAATAATTAGCAATAATTAGTAATAACTAAAAATAATTAGCAATAAATAGGAATAACTAGTAATAAATAGGAATAATTAGCAATAAATTGGAATAATTACCAATAAATAGCAATAAATATGAATGATTAGAAGTAAATAGGAATAAATATAAATAAATAGGAATAAATTGGAATAAATAGGAATAAATAGGAATAAATAGTAAAAAATATGAATAAATAGCATTAAATAGGAATAAATAGCAATAATTAGTAATAATTAGCAGTAATTTTGAATAATTAGCAATAATTTGGAATAATTAGAAATTATTATTAATAATTAGAAATAATTAAAAATAAATAGCAATAATTAAAAATAAATAGCAATAATTAGTAATAAATAACAATAATTAGCAATAAAAAGGAATAATTCCAAATAAATGGGAATAAATCCAAACAAATGGGAATAAATAGTAATAATTCGCAATAAATAGGAATAATTCTTAATATTTGGGAATAAATCTTAATAAATGGGAATAAATAGTAACAATTCACAATAAATATGAATAATTAACAATAAATATGAATAATTCACAATAATTAACAATAATTTGCAATACTTAGCAATAAATAAGAATAATTAGAAATAAATAAGAATAATTAGAAATAAATAGAAATAATTAGCAATAAATAGGAATAATTAGCATGAAATAGGAATAATTAGCAATAAATATGAATAATTAGCAATAATTAGGAATAAATATTAATAATTTAGAATAAATA
This sequence comes from Viscum album, assembly GCA_963277665.1. Taxonomy (NCBI): domain Eukaryota; kingdom Viridiplantae; phylum Streptophyta; class Magnoliopsida; order Santalales; family Viscaceae; genus Viscum; species Viscum album. The sequence goes on from OY728135.1 coordinate 1,763,936,807, forward strand.
GCAACAATTAACAATAAAGAGCAATAGTTAGAAATAAATAGAAATCTTTAAATATTAATAGTAATAATTAGGAATAATTATGAATAATTAGTAATAAATAGGAATAATTAGTAATAAATAGGAATAATTAGTAATAAATAAGAATAATTAGTAGTAAAAAAATAAATAGTAATAAATAGTAATAAATAATAATAAATAGTAATAAATAGTAATAAATAGTAATAAATAGCAAGAAATAGTGAAAATTATAAATAAATAGTAATAATTAGCAATAATTAGAAATAATTAGCAATAAATAGTAATAATTAGCAATAAATTGTAATAATTAGCAATAAATAGGAATAATTAGCAATAAATAGTAATAATTAGCGATAATTAGGAATAATTAGGAATAATTAGGAATAATTAAGAATAATTTGGAATAATTTGGAATAAATAGCAATAATTTGGAATAAATAACAATAATTAAAAATGAATAGAAATAATTAGCAATAAATAGGAATAATTAGTAATAGATAGGAATAATTATCAATATATAGGAATAATTAGCAATAAATAGGAATAATTATCAATAAATAGGAATAATTAGCAATAATTAAGAATAATTAGGAATAATTAAGAATAATTAAGAATAATTTGGAATAATTAGGAATAATTCAGAATAATTAGTAATAAATAACAATAATTAGGAATAAATAGAAATAATTATTACTATTATTATTTTTAATGTTTTTTTATTTTACTAATAATAATATTATTATTTTATGATTTTTTATATTTTTTTATGAATATTGAGAATTTTAATATTTTTTATTAATTTAATAATATTAATATTATTTTTTCATTAATCATAATTTTATTAAAAAAAATTTGTATTATATTTTTTAAAGTTTGTTTATTTTATAAATTAAAATAATAATAATATTTTATTAATTTTTTTGTTTTTTGGAGAATATTAATAAATTTAATATTTAATATTTTTTATTATTTTAATAATATTAATATTATTTTTTCAATTATTATAATTTAAATAAATATTTTTTTTATTTTGGTTATTATTTGTGATGGTATCTTTTGCGATGGGATCCTGTCGTAAATAGTTTAAAAATATATTTTTAAATAGTATTTGTGACGAACCCTTGGTACCGTCGCAATAAGTTTTTTTATATATAATGTATATAATCATAGAGTTATTTGCGACTGGGAAGTTTCCCGTTGCAAAACAAAATTTGTGACAGGCTCATCGCAAAAAACATTTTTTACGATGTCATTTTCTATAACGGGCTATTTGCGACGAGACCCCATTGCTAAAGCTTATTTGCGACGGGATCCCATCGTAAATGGCCCATTGCAAATAGAACAAATTTCAGTAGTGTTTGGGTGTTTTCATATTCCCCAGAGCCTTGATATATAGGTATTGTGTGCATACCGAGAGACATATTTCATCCAGATTCTATGGATCCTTAGGACCGAAAATAACTAACCTATGGTGTTATTACCATTTTTCTTTGATTGAGAATTTTTATTCATTATAGTGTTAGATTGAAATTTTTATTCATGAATATTTTCATGTAAATGGTTATTATTGTTTTTTTGAAAAATATTCTTTTTTGTATAGGTTTTTATGGAAATGAAATTCTAAACATATTTATATTATCGGTTGAAATAATTTTAAAAAAAAATTCATGTGAACTTAGAAAAGATTTCAATTCCATTTCTTATTCAAAATTACACATATTTGGTTTACTAGATATGGATTTCCTATGAAAAAAATAGTGAGATTATATTGGTATTTATCACTAACACCATATCTTTCCCTTCTTAAATTTATAGACATTATTATGTTGGGTTTAAGGAAAGTAAATTCACCACTTGGAAGTAATGGATGTTCAATATTAGTGGGACCTTGGGATTTAGTGGTCAAAAATGGAGAATGTGATCCATATGTTTTAATTATATCTTGATATGTTGTTTTTATGGGATTATGTGATGACTTTGTTTGGTTGACCATTTTTGGGACATGTATCTATCTCCTTGTGGTACTTTTATATAACAGACCATACATTACATTCATATATATTAATTCAAAATTTAATAATATTCATTAAAAACATAAAAAAACCATGCCATGATAGCATAGCTTTAGTGTCTTTAGAAAATGGGAAACATAATCAACTTGTTTATAAGACATATACATTGTCTCTAGCTTATTCCTTCATAACTAGACCCATTTTGACATATCTTACTTAACACTCTTCTTTATAACTTGGGGAAAAGAAATATAATAAATGGTGAGATAAGATTCTTATTAAGGGTAAATAATGGAGATATAAATTATATCACAATCATAAGGCATAATAATATAACATTTGAAAACTTAACCTTCATATGAAAGATCATGATATACTGTCATGGGATAAATCATAATCGTTCATAAAGAATCAATGAGAATATTATAAAAATTTAGAACATAATACATGTAATTTGTGGAGTTCACATAAGTATAGAAAATTATTTCATATTAGTTAAGGTTTATTTGTAAGACCATCAAAGTAGAAAAAGTCTATTACTGATCTGATTTCACTCCTCATTTCAGCCTTGTATTGTGGAACTGGGATCATTCCTCATTCCAACCTTGTATATATCATGAGGTATTAATATTTACCCAATTCATTGGATGTAGATACAGGTCCCACCCATCTCATAGTTAAATCATTATTAAATGTTCACAGGAAAAAAATTCATTCATCAGAGAATATCCTAAAGAAAAAATGGGTTTCTTAAATAACATTCCACCGTAACATAATCCTTATAAAAAAAGTGGATTTCATAAATATAATTCCATAATAAATATAATAAAACTATATGAATAATAGGGATAGTATACTTGAAACACAACCTAATAAAATAATTCCATCTTAGAGGGAAAATAATTTTTCTAGAATAGGTAAACTTAATTCTTGATGAAAATATTATTTCTTCATAAAAATGTTTTATTTTCTCAAAATGCCACACAATTTTAAAAGAAAATAATTTCATTGAAAATAAAATTTAAATCTTGTAAAGGAAGCTTCCTGGAAATAAGGTGTTATGGAAATGTAAAAATTTGTTCATGCTGTATAAGATAAAATAAAACATTATTCTCGTACTTTTGTCAGATAAGTCTAAAGTACCTCGTATCAAAAATGAAAAAATATTCAATTCATGCATTTCAATAAAAAATCAGAAATAGATAAAATTGAATTTACAAAATTTTATAATAATTGGAATAATATTTATGAATAAATATAAAGGAAACATGAGAATGTATGATAAATATATCGTAGTAAATACTTACGTATAAACTATCTCAGATAATAATGAGATTATGAAATTATCCCTTACCTTATGTATGATATCCTTTGAATCTATATAAACCTCATGTATAATTATTTAGATATGGTACTTGAATTATTCTAGTATCATAGTAATTTTATGGTATCATATATGATCATATTATCATCCATTTTTTAATTTCATTATTACTCGTTATTCAGGTATTAACTGCTTTATTTTCTTATGCATGTTTTGTCAAATAAGTTTGGGTTCACCTTATTGGGTTATAGTTTTATGATTTACAAAATGATATTAATAAACTATATATCTTATTTATTCATTATATAAATTTATATAATCATTCTTTAATGGATATAATGTTAAATGAATCACACCGCATCGTAGAGACAATAGGTCGTACATTCAAACAGGTAATGATATCATTCACATAATTGTGAAATGGTATTGTGGTGCATAGTATATATTTTATTCCAAAATCCATATCAAGTTATAATAATCATATATCATTATTATTTCCATCATTATACCCATCCAAGTATGTTGGTGATGAAAAACATATTACACCACAATGGGGAGACGGTAAGTCGTACGTACGCATGTGCGGTGATTTTATTTTTAATAGGATGGATAAAAGGAATAATATGGTTGTTACATAATCATAATAAAATCTAAGTATATAATTGATAGTATATTAATGACTTTAGAATGTTAAAAACTCATGAATAGGGTGTATAAGAATAAATAAGATGGAAAGAATATGTAGAGGAGATTACCTTTTCTTCGATGAGCTTCTTCTATATCACCTCATAAAGCATTATAGTAGGTCTTTGGAGAAGAAAGAAACACTATAATTTGAATGGGTGAGTTGATAATTGAAATTTTTAGGGGATTTTTGAGATTGAAACATCAAAGTGAAGTAAATAAGTGTGGCATGATGTTCCCTTTTATAATTGAGATAAGGGGTACTTTTGGAATCTCAAAAAATGTTAATTTATAATAAAATAGAAACCCATACAAAAACATCAAAAATGTACTAGTTTATAATATTAGGTAAGATAAGGTTATAATATCATCAACCAATATATTTTAGACATTCTATTCTATAAATTTGAACCTTATAATTTTAATTAACACTTAGTTATTCTATTTAATTTTTACTAAGTTAACAAATATTTCAATATTAAAAGGTTGAAATATTTAATTATTTGAGGTCAATTAAACTATAAATTAATTATTAATAACATTTTAGTCCATATAATTATTATTATATTTTTTTTAAATGTTTTATGATTTTTAAATAATTTAATAGTTCATTATTTTGATAAAAAATCAATAGTGTCAATTTTGACACTATTAAATTCATTGATTATTAAAAATATATATATATAACTAGTTAACATCAAAAAAATATTTTATTATATTCCTTATAGGTCAAGTTCATCTGAAAAAATCATTGGATATATTAATTATTCCAAATTATATTTATTTTAATATTTTTAAGAAGATTTATTTGTTATCTTCATTAAAAAAGTAATCACTACATTAGTTTTGTGTAATTATTTAATATACGTATTTATTAAATAAAAAATAAAAATAAAATAATATGGTGACCATAAATATTATAAATTTAATAATTATTATTATTGATGAATATATATTTTATAAAATCTTACATTAAACATGTTATATTTATTACACATGAATATGAAAACTTTAACATCACTATAAATAAAATATCATAAGTGTCATAATCTATTCTATATGAATCCAAATGATCAATAAATAGACCCTTGTATGATTATTTTCAATATATAATGAAACAATAATATTTTTTTAAGTTTTCTGGTTTCTAATGGTTATTATCATTCTAATTTAAATTATTTTGTAGAGTTTTCATTAATTAAATAATTTATAAATCATCAATGAATAAGAATTTAAGGTAATTATTTGTTTACTAAAATTAAAAATAAATTACCAGGATAAAGGAAAAAAATTTATATTTCTAATGAGTTTTTATAGTCAAAATTATCTTATGTATAACTTTATTTTAAAAATTTTATTGTTATTAAAATTTAAGTAAGGCATATTTAACATTTCTTTAAATAAAATAAATTAATTGTCCTAATCTCGTCCAGGTGGCTTCCAATGGATACCATTTCAACCCAAGGAATATTTAGGTAAAAAAAACTCATCCAATTATATTATGATAAGTTTTAAGGTAATTTTATAATATTATTTTTATCCTTAATTACTTTATTTACCCTTTTACCGTATTAATAAAAAATACCAAAGTTACTATTCACAATGCCAAAAAATTTAAAAAAAATATTTAGATAGTTTGGATCTACTGATTCCAAATATGGAATAATTGTTTTCAAAATTTAAAACACATAATTTTCAATAATAAATTTTAAATTAATTATATTTTCGGAATGAGAAAATATGTTTTAAAAGTTAAAAAATTGCAAAAGATTGAAATGTTTTTACATCTAAATTTAATATAAAATTAATTCCAATGAACTAAAATATATTAAACGATAAAAATATAAAATAATTATACTTTAAAACCATTCAATAAAATAATTTAACCATATAAAAAAATTTGATGAATTTTTTTTAATTAAAATTTAGTATATTTTAAATTTTAATCAAAATTTGAATGTTATCAAAAAAATTTCAAATATTCATCCAAATTAAAATTTTATATTAAAATTAAAAATAAGAAGTTTATTTTTTCATATAAAAATTATTAATGTGTCATAATTTTAATTTTAAATTGGTTCACCATTAAAAGGCGGTAAAATTACCCTTATGTAAAATATGAGTTTGTTTACATAAAAGAGGGTTTATTTGTATCCTATGACTAAAACATATAATGAATGAATATAAAAAAATATTTTTTAAAATATATAACATATAAATTTCATTAATTTCATTTAATAATTTTAATTAACTTAATTTATTAATATAAAAAAATATTTTTTTATATTTAATTGGTTTATATTTTTCATAAATAATTGGTTGCTAATGAATTCGCCATACATTCTCATAATTTAGTTATATTTATTCCCACTAACACAATAGCTAGGTTATAATGGTCATTTTATACTAATGGCATCTCTCTATTCTTTTAAACTCGTTATTTCTTTCAATACAAGATATTAAATTTTTTTAAAGAAAATATTTCATAAAAAATTTGGTTGATACATTCAACCCCCCTTAAACTTAATTTCATCCTTGAAACTAGTCACTTGGATAAAAAAATGAGGATACCTCTTCCTCATAACATACTTAAGTTCCCGCGTAGCTTCCTCAAGTAGGTATTTCTTCCATAAAATATTAACTAAGTGAGTGGTCTTATTTCGTAGACCTTTTTCATTACGATCAAGAATCTCTATTAGTTGTTCTTAATAAGAAAAATATTTCTCTAGAGGTATTACTTTTGAGTTTATCACATGTGAAGGATCGGTAATTTACATTCTCAGGAGAGATAAATAGAACACATCATGAACTTGAGATAGATTCTATGGAAGCACCAATCTATAAGATATCTTCCCAACATGATTAGTAATTTGAAAAGGACCAATATACCTAGGTATGAACATTCCCTTATTTCCAAATATCATTACTATCTTCTAAGTATATATTCATAAAAATATATTTTCATAGACATCAAACTCTAGGTATTTTAATCGGTTTTCAGCATAAATCTTTTGTCCGCTTAAAGCTGTTCTTATGTGTCATTGAATAGATATATCCTTATATTCTATTTAATCAACAAGATCAGGTCCTACTAGTTTTCATTCACCAACTTCATCCCAAAAATATAGAGTTCTGCACTTCTTTCCATATAGGGCTTCATAAGGATCCATATAAATATTTTATTGAAATATATTTTTGTAGGAAAATTCTACTAAAGGTAGGTTTTTTAACCAACCACCTTTGAAATCCATAGAAAAAGATCTGAACATGTCTTCTAGACTTTGAACTATTCTCCCAGATCATAAATATGTCTGAGGGTGATAAGATGTGATAAAAATAACTCTATATCCAAAACCAACTGAAGACATTTCCAGAACATCGAGGTAAGCCTTAGATCCTGATCAAATATAATGGAAAGTGGTACTCCATGAAATCTTACCACTTACTTTACATATATCCCAACAAAATGATGATGATATAAATCCTCTATAATAGAAATGAAGTGTACAGAATTCATAAGGCAATCAACTATAGCCCATATAGAATTATATCCTTTATAAGTTTTGGGAATTCTGATGACAAAGTACATAGTGATGTTTTCTCATTTCCATTATAGTATGGATAATGGTTGTGAAATCCTCTTATACATCTATCTTTCATCCTTAACTTGCTAACAAACCAAGCACTGAGAGACATATTCATCAACATCTATTTTTATTCCATCCCACCAAAAATACTCTTTCATGTACCTATACATATTTTTTCTTCCAGGATGAATAGAGAACAAATAACAATCATCCTCATCCAATAAGTCCTTTTTTAATTCTCATATGGGAAGAATACGAACATGGTTCCTAAAAAATTTTATTCCATAAAAATCAAGGTTGAATTCAGGAAAATATTTCACCTTCTTTTGTATATCTACATCTTCCTTCTATGCCTTCTTAATCTTCACTTGTATATATGGTTGAATATTCATTTGATAAAGATCATATTTCTCCCCTTGATTTAAAATTTCAAGACTCATCCTTCAAAAATCCATAAGTATTATATATTTTGTGATCCACATCATGGATTGGCTAGAGAGGTCCTTTAAACTCAAAGCATCTGCAACCCTGTTCACTTTCCCATACTGGTAATGTATGGAGCATTCGTAATATTTAATCAACTCTAACCATCTAATTTTTCACATATTCATCTCCTTTTATGTAAAAATATAATTTAAAATTTTATGATCAGTATAAATATCACACCTTTCACCATAAAGACCATGCCTCTATATTTTTAATGGAAATATTACCATATCTAACTCCAAATAATGATTTGGTTAATTTTTCTCATGAATTTTCAATTTCACAATACATAAGCTATCACCATATCGTTTTTCATGAGAACACATCTCAGTCCCTTCTTGGATGAATCACTATATATCACAAACCTTTCTCTACTATAAGGCATTGTGAGCATAAGTGCATTATCTAACCTTCTTTTTAGCTCTTTGAAATTATCTTCACATTCCTCCATCCACATGAACTTAACTCATTATCGAGTCAATTTCGTGATTGGATTAGATAGTCGTGAAAAATCATTCGTAAAACATCGATAATAACCAGCCAAACCAAGAAAAATTATGATATCAGTTACCATTTTTAGTCTAGTCCAACATTCAATAACTTATGTTTTTTTTAGATCCACATATATCCACTACCTCGAGATTATGTAACCCAAAAATAAAACCTTCTAAAGACAAAACTAAAAAATGGTAATTTTTGCATAAAGCTTATCCTTTCTCAGGGTTTTTTATAAGATTCCCAAATAGTCTTCAGGTTCTTACTTTCTATTCAAATATACAAGAATATCATATATAAAGACTAACACAAAATGATCAATATATTCTCTAAATACTCAATATATTAGATCCATGAAGATAATATAGGCATTAGTAATAACAAAATGCATCACTATAAATTCATAGTGTTTATAACTTGTACGGAACATTGTATTTAGAATATGCTCCTTATTAACCCTTAATTTATGATATCATGATTGGAGATCAATCTTGAAAAATAATTGAGCTCTACATAGTTGGTCGAATAATTCATTAATGCAGGGAAGAGGATATTTCTTATTTATAGTTATCTTGTTAATTTATCGATAATCAGTGCAGAGTCTCATTGATACATATTTCTTATTAAAAAATAGAATAGGTGCACCTTAAGGTGATGCACTAGGTCATATGAATCTCTTGTCAAGGTTCACTTGGAGTTTCTTCTTCAACTCATTCAACTCAATTGGGACCATTATATAAGGTTTCATTGAAATAGGCATAGCACCCGATATGAAATATATTGAAAACTCAACGTCAATATTAAGTGGAAGGCCTAGAAATTATTTCAAAAATACATAAATTATTTCTCTTACAATAGGTTCATTCTTAATATTGAGTTTATCAATAACCCTTTGAAATAGATAACATTCATTTATAAAAATAAAGACCCATAAGACGGAATAAATTTTCACTAGAAGGTCATTTTCATCCTGGTAATGATAGATTATCATAGATTGATACAAAATATAAAATGTGACTTACCTTACTTGGAAATTGTTATGATATCCATATATAAAAATCAAAGAAATTCAAAGAATCTCATCAAATTTCAATAAAGGATCATAAGATTTTCAGGATGCACTTTCCCCCAAACTTCAACAGGAGAAGAATTATGAACTTTTGATGAAACCATTGTGCCATTAGGATTTTTCATATCTAAAACAACATCAAATTATTGAGGTAATATGAAAATACCCTTAAAAAATTCATTATAAATAATAGAGTGGGTGGATCCATAATCAAATAAATCATTTTTACTTTAGATTGGATGGTAAGTGTAATTTTCACCACTTCATTATCATACTCCACATCACCGATAGTGATCACATGTGACATGCCTTTTTATTTGTCCTGAATAGGTTTCTGACATTGATCATCATTGATAAACCTTGTATTAGGGAATTGGTTAGAATAATGCCCCATTTCCTTGCAATTTTAGCACTGAAATGTGAGAGTTTTATTCCTTCTAGCCTTTTCTCTATTCGTAGTATTAGACAACTTTTTTCCATCACTTCAGCAATCAACTGTCGGATGAACTTCTATCAAACACATAAAACATTTTCTATTACCTTTATGAAAATTTACATGGTGTTTATTTTCACACTTTTAGTATAAGGGGAAAATAATCTTCTTTTAGTGTGGTCTTTATATTTCCCATTGAATTCCATTTGTCTCTTCCTATCAGACCCATTAGACTTATGAGTTACTCCAATATCCATCTCAACCAAGAGACCACATCGAATGATTTCCTCATATCTATTGATGTCACTTATGGATAATTCCCTTAAGAGACATGGTTTTAATACACTAATGAATTGATCAATTTTACTCTCAGGTTGGATAATAATTCCTAAAGAATACATTGAAATTGTTGTAAAATTTTCTATGTAGGTACCAACAGGTTCTTCGTCCTTTTTATTAAGCTCAAGGAACTCCTTATCCATATTTTTTTAATTAATATGATGAAATTAATTATTGAAAAATATGTTCTTGAACTCTTACCTTACAATAAAGTCATGTTCATCTCTTTGAATTGTATTCTTGATAATGTTCCACCATTGATCAGCTTCACCTTCGAAATGATAGAATTCCAAGATGAATTTATTATGCTCTGAACATTGGAGAATAGAAAATATCTTTTCAGTAGTACTAATCCATTGTTAATCCATTATTTGATTAGAAGACCCATTGAAATAAGTTTTATATCTCCTCATAAAATACTAAAGAGAATTTTGTTCCATTATTTTATCATTTGAAAGACCTACATGATTCATAGGTTGGGAAATTTTTGTAAGCATAGTGGAAATATTCATAACATTCAGATTCTTATAAGTAAAACCATTACATTTCCCATCATATTCAACATTAACATTGTTCCTTCAGGTTCCATCCATTAACTAAAACCAAGAATCATAGTGTGAGAAACACTCATCATAATGGGAAAACCAAATAATAAAGAATAAAATATCAATTTAGGAAAATTTTGGTTTTATCCTTGGTTATTTATGATTATTTCTAGAACACTAGGATTTTTACATATACTTCAATATATCCTTATAGTTCTTATTAAAGTTTTATACAATAGTTTCAGAGTTTAATTATACCTTCACTCTAATTCGAACTATAATGGCTCATACATTATATACATTGATATTACATAAAAATTGAAGAATATTCATTATAAGACATAACAAAACCACACCATGACTGTATAGGTTTAGTTTATTTAGTAGCTGTGAAGCATAAAAAACTGGTTCATAAGACATTTATATTGTTTCCCATTTATTCCTTCATAAATAGACCCCTTTTTGACATGTATTACTTAAAACCATTCTTCATAACCTGGGGAAAAGAAACATAAGAAAGGGTGAGATCATATTATTATTAAGGGTAAATAATGTAGATAACAATCATGTCATAATCATAAGAAATAAGAACATGAAATTTGAAAATATTATCCTGTATTTGAATGATCATGATATCGTGTCATGGGATAAATCATAAAAGTTCATATAGAATCAACAAACATATTTCCAAAATTCATAACATAAGACATGGAATTTTTGGAATACACATAATAATAGAAAATCATTTCCTGTTAGTGAAGGATCATTTCCAAGACCATCAAATTAGAAAAATTCCATTATTGAATCTATTTCACTCCTCATTACGACCCTATATTACTAAACTGTAATCATTTCACATTCCAACCCTATCTATCTCATGAGATATAAATCATTACCCAATTCATTTTTGGTAGATACAAGTCCCACCCATCTAATAATGAAATCATTATTACATGTTCCAAAAAAAAATCATTAATTATCGCATAACCCAAGGAAAAAATTGGTTTCTTGAACATCATTCTATTATAACATAATCCATGTAAAACAAATGGATATCATAGGTATAATTCCCTAAAAACATTATAAAACCCTAGGAATAATAATTACAGTATAATTAAAACATAACCCGACTAAATAATTCCATCTTAGATGGAAAATAATTTTTATAGATTACTTGAAATTAATTATTGAAGAAAATATCCTTTCTTCGTCAAAAATGTTTTCGATTCTCAAAATGACATGAAATTTTCCAATAAAAATAAATTAAAAAACAAAAATTAAATATTTTAAAGTAAAATTCATGTAAATAAGGAATTATGAAAATACAAAAAACCATTCATAGTGTATATGTTAAAATAAAAAATTATTCTCGTACTTTTGATTGATAAGTCCAAAAGTGCCTCGTATTGAAAACAAAAAAAGATTCCTTCCATACCATTTAATAAAAATTCCAAAAGAGGTAAATTTGAATTTAAAAATTTATAGAAGACTAGAAATAATATATTGGAACACATATTTAGGAAATATGGATATGGATTTTAAATATACCTTAATAAATTCTTCCATACAAACAATCTCGTATAATAATAAGATTGAAAAATAATCCCTTACCATAGATCTGATATGCTTTGTATAAAAACCCAAAGTTTTATCAATGAAATTCCATTATGATAGTTATACCTTATATTATAATAACATTAAGAATCACAAAGAAATATAATGATACTAAATACTATGTGACCATTAAAAATAATTTTTCCACTTCTATGTTTTAAATTTCAAAAATCTGACTTACATGATTGTGTTGAGGATGATTTTTGGAGTCTAATAAAACAAACATAATTTTTGGTGAATAGTAACATACCCTTAGAAATATTAACCAACCCTTTTAAATAGTAATATTACACTTATGAATAGTAAATCATCAATAGTAATAGTAACCTTACCCTTGAAATATTATAAAAACTTCAGGCATCTTATAAGTGACAATTTGACCTTAGTAGACATATTGGTATTTTTTAAGTCAAAATAATTAATTGTCATTAATTAATTAATTTTAAAAAATAATTATTTTCTTAAAATGTGTTCATAAATTAACAATTCTATTTTTTCTAGTTTTAATATAATTTTATAAGACCTTATAGAATTTTGGAAAGCATTATAGAATAAGTTTTAATTTTAAAAACTGTATTTTTCAAGAAAATTATGATTTTTATTAAATATTAAATTAATCATATTTAGAAAACTATTTTTGAAAAATGGACTTCATTTTTGGATTCTAAATGTTGAAAAATGGTACAGGTAAATTTTTGGTATTTTTCTGAAATACTTCAATTTTCAGGTGAATAGTAAAAATACAGTTTTTCAAATAACTGGTGTATCTTAAATTGCATAATTCATGATTTAATGATGAAATAAACTTTATAGAACTTTATATTCTGACATATTATATTTAATTTCATAAATTTTCCCTTAAAATACAATAAAATCAATTTCCAAACCTAAAAAGAACTTTCCAAATTCTAAAGTCAAAAGGTGATTTCTTAAAGTATCTTTCTCTCTTTCTTTCACTTTCCTTTTAATAAATTGATGAATTATAGTTATAAAGATACATTAAAGTATAAAATTAATTATATTATATTAATATATAATTTATTATGTCAAAAAACTACTATTACAAGTCTAACATTTGATATATTATTTTATTTAATATTTTATTCAAAAAACACCCCCTCCTCATGTATAAATAACCCCTCCCCTACACTTGCCAAACCACACCTCTCAAGCTTCAAGAATTATCTAAAATATATTCAAAAATCTCCCTTATCCCATTTCCCACATCCAATATCTTTTTTTTCTCATCAAAAGACCAATCCTAGCTTCCTTAAGGAGGATCTCAAGAGGAGGATTCAATAGGTAATTCCTCTCTCTCTCTTTCCTTATTCCTTTCAATTTCAAGTTCATTTATTAATATATCCCCACTTATGTTCGTATAGATGGTATTGTAACTCAAATATTATAAATATAATATAATTTTATGATACTAATGGTAAATTATATCATCCAACCCCTTCTCCACTACTTTTTATTTTTGAATAGAAAATGTTGTTCATGTGGTGTTAATTTATCACCTTCAAGAAGGACATATTTTCAATTTTATTTTCTGCCTTAAGATATAGTAATGAAAGAATTTTTATTTTTGAAAAAAATTTAATTATATGTATTATTTCCTAGTTAAAGTTATGTTACTAATTTATGTACATATAATTAAATGATTAAAAGAAACAAGTTTGTTGTGGATGAAAAACCACCCAAATTAACCCAAGCAATCATCATTAAATTTATATCTAATGATTCATCCTTATGGTATATAATATAATCAATTATAAAATCATTTAAACTCTTGTAATATCATTAATAACCTGAATGATCTGTTATGGATTTTTATCCATGTTCAACACGAACTTTCATTTATGAATAAAAGTGAACCGTTTAAGAATACCATAAAAATGAACATTCCCAAACAATGTTTTTAAACTCCAAAGGTCCATAAAAAAACTTAATGAAACCATAATGAACCATATTTATGTACACAAGGTTCTATAATTTTTAATTAATTAATCTAATGTGCTTATATAAGAGATTAAAGAGAAGAAATCCTTCGGATACAAGGTAAGGGGAAATTCTCGAACCCAACATTCTTTCTTTGGGTTCTCCCTCTTTCACTCCATTTTTGATATGGTCACTTCTTAAAAATCTTTTGTTAATCATTATCATACCTTTTATTAGATCTACATATTTTCCAATATATTTTATGTCAATAAAAGTTCTTCTAAAAGAACTCTTCTTTCAAAAGCACACCTTGTACTTGTCACTCAAGGTTGATGGTTCTTGTATCAAGTATGTTATTCCCTATTTCTTTTGGGAATCTAATGTTTATGAATGTTTTATTTTTTGATGAAATCCATTCCTTTATAGGGGTAATTTATGTTATTTTTTTGATATATTTTCTATGTGGAATGCATGATAATGAGAATGTTATTATGTGACGGTTGCGCCCGGAATTATATAGCACAAAATGAATATTATAATGTGATGGGTGCACTAGATATTATATAGTGATCCAATGCATTAGGTAAATTGATGAATCTCATGATTAAAAGTTATATTATGTGTGAAAATTATTTTATCATTTTTCATAACTATTTTTGGTATTCAACCATTGATACATGATGTTTCATTTTTTATGCATTGGCACATTTCAAATTTTTTATTAGTGCTTCCTATCATGTTCATGATCCTTTGCCTATGTTATGATTATTTTCACCCATCTTTATGTTTTTAATATCTATCCTATTACTGGGATTTTATCTCACACCTTTTTAATGTATACCCTTAGGTGACTACATGTAATAAGGATAGGTCATGTGCCATTAAGAATCTAGAGAAGATGGAATTAAATAAATGTTTATGTTTGATGTTGTAAATGTTATGTATGGTCCAAGTTTTCCCAAGACACTAAACCTATGTATCCTCATGGTTTAATAATATTATGTTTTTATATTTATAATGATTTAATAGTAATGTAAGAAAATTCAGAGTCGTTATAGTTTGTATCAGAGGCAAGGTTTAGTTAATTTTGGAATTCAGATTAGTAAACCCTAGAGAATTCCTTTAGCATGAGACTATGTACAAATATAAACACAAGAAGCTTTACATAGGGATCCCATAAGTTATGATTTTAGTGCGTAATGTACAAATAAATATGTTATTCATGACTTGTTGACTTATGTTTTGTTCTAACTTTATCTATTTTAGAGAATGGTGGGAACCAGAAGAAACCAAGACTACAACTTATGTCAGGGCTAATACAACGATATCCCGAATGACATCCCCAATGATTTGAGAGGTGAAGATCAAAAAAAAATTGATTCTAACCCAACTATATTTGGTTATTAAAAATAACTAAAATAATGTGGAATTTCATCCTTCTCCTAAGAGGGAAAAACTTTTTGTTGGGTGTTTTATATGGCAACAAACACCGATGTTTAGTGGATCATTTGATCCACTAGTTGTGGAATAGTTGGTCAAATCCATGGAGAATATTTTTTATGCACTTCACTATTCTGAGACAGAGAATGTCACTCTATTCGTTTATTTTCTAGATGGAGAGGCTGATCAATGGTAGGATTTTATTAATAATACCATTCCAAGTAATGAAATTGAAGAGATGGAATGGGAAGACTTTAAGATATTGTTTCTTAACAATTATTTCCCACAAACTCTTTGCATGAAGATGGAGATAAAATTCATAGAGCTCAAGAAAAAGGAAAGAGAATTTATCACAACCTATAAAGTTAATTTCACAAGGATTCAAAGGTACGCTTTGGGTTTTGTTATCAATAATGATAGAAAAATTGATAGATTATTTAGTGGATGAAAACCACACCTTCAAAAGGATCTTGCAATTCAAGACTTTGGGAGTTATGAAGAAGTTGTTTGATGTGATCTCGAAGTATAGATAAAGTATGGAGAATGGTCCTATGACTATGGTGATAAGAAATGAACGATGTAGTTTCATTCCAGAGGATATAATGATAAAGGTGGGAGGAAAACTCAATGAACCACAAGACAAAAAATGTGGGAAGTTGCATCATTGGAATTGCCTCAAAAGGATGAGGAAATTCTTCAAGTGTGGGAAATAAGGACCCCATTATCTAGAGTGTAAAAAATACATGAAAAAGAAGGAGAATGTAGCAGAAGAAAGGAGAGAATAACCCATGGTTCAGTGCTAAAAATGAAGGATAAAAGGGAACTATGCAAGCTAGTTAACTAAACTTTGAGTCCTTGAGGGTAATTAGCATCAACAACCACCAAATACGAAGTAAAAAAGGGAAGGATTATTCCATAACTACTAAAGAAATATATCAAGATAATGATGTATTACAAGGTACACTTTCTATTCACTAATGTATGGAAAAAGTTTTATTTGATTCTAGTTCTATGCATTCCTTTATATCTTTCTAGTTTTCTAGAACTGTAGAATCGAAGCCCCAAAACCATGAAGTAGAGATATCTCTAAAAACACTAAGTGGTGAAATAATTTCAACCCAAGTGTTTGACTCTTCTCCTTTTGGCGTAGGTGGTAAGATTCTTCCATCAAATCTTGTAATACTTCCCTTGGTGTAATTCGATGTTATAATGGGAATGGATTGGCTCTCATTATATACAGCATGTATCAACTATTAGAAAAAGGAAATAACTTTTCATATTCTAAACCATCCCATGATTCTATACAAATGAAAGGAAGATCATAAATCTTCTTTGAAAAAACCTTCAACTGTGTCAGTGTTGATTCTCTATGAATAAGCATACCTCTCCCAAATGGTTGAGTCAAAGGAAAGTGCCAACCTTACAGAAATAACCATCCTGAGGGGATACGGTGAGGTATTTCCTGAAGAGTTACCCAGAATTACCCCAGATCATGAGGTATATTTTTTAATAGAAATCATACTCGAAGATACTCCAATTTCAAAGTGTCCCTATAGGATGGATCCTATCAAACTGGAGGAGTTAAATAAGAAGTTGAAAAATCATCTAAAAAAATGGTTCATAATCCATAGTACATCAACTTGGGGTGCACCAGTTCTCTTTTTGAAGAAGAAGTATGGAACAATGCAGTTGTGAATCAACTATCAGGAACTCAATAAGATCTCCATAATGAACAAGTATCCACTTCCAAGCATTGATGACTTGTTTGGTTAGTTAATAGGAGATCAATACTTCTCAAAGGTAGATCTTCATTCTAGATATCATCAGTTAAAGGTCGAAAAGGAAGATATTCATAAGACTGCCTTATGTACAAGGTATGGGCACTATGAGTTTCTGGTGATGCCCTTCGAACTTACTAATGACCCTACAAAATTCATGGATTTAATTAATAGTGTCTTTAGACATTACATTGAAAAAAATTGGTAGTGTTTATCGATGATATTATCATATAATCTAAGAGAAAGTCAGAACATGAATAACATCTATGACTTGTGACGTAGACATTAAGAAAGGAGAAGTTGTATGCCAAGTTCAGAAATTGTGACTTTTAGATCAAGCAAGTCACATTCTTGGGATGTGTGATCAGAAGTTAGGAAATTTCTGTGGACTCTTCTAAAACAAAGGTGATTGAATAATGTTCTGGGCCCTCTAGTGTCATATAAATCCAAACTTTTCGTGTATTAGATGGGTACTACCAACTTTTTGTGAAATTTTTCTCATGATTATCAAGCCTTATAACTAAGTTGACAAATAAAGGGGTAAAGTATGTCTGGATGGAAGAATGTGAGGGAATCCCAAGGAGCTAAAGAGAAGGTTGATCGCTTAATTTTTACTCACATTACCAAAAAGTGGCGAATGTTTTGTGATATACAGTGACGCTTTAAATAAAGTCTTTGGTTGTGTACTCAGAAAGAATGATAATGTGATAGCCTACACCTCATGGAAGTTGAATATCCATGAGGAGAACCACCCAACACATGGTCTAGAGCTAGAAGCCATGATTTTTTCCTTGAAAATCTTACGGAACTACCTTTATGGTGAGAAGTGTGACATATACACCAACCACAATAGATTAAAGTATATATTCACACAAAAGGAGCTAAACATGCATCAAAGGAGATGGATAGAGCTAAACAAAGATTATGATTACTCTATTCACTATCTTCGTGGAAAGTAAAACAAGGTAGCTGATGCTCTATGTAGAAAAGAACCTACTACTCTATCTATGTCATGGATTGAGAAAGACCATATCTTATTGGATATTCAAAGGATGGATTTGGAAATAATAAAGGTAGGGGATAAATCATACATTTCCCAAATGATTGTGTAACCATAAATCCAAGAGATGGTTAATGTGGCACAAAAGGATGATCTAGATTTATAAACGAAGGTGAAAGCATTAAAGGAAGGGAAGATGCACGAGTTCCATATTTAGGATGATGGTGTGATTCGGTTTGGAATGAAACTTATTGTGACTTATTAACCCAGGATAAAGAAGGATCGATTCAAAAATGTACATAGATCAACATTATTTATCCATCCTAGTAGCACCAAGATGTACTGAGATCTCCATGAATACTTCTGG
Source organism: Viscum album (assembly GCA_963277665.1). Taxonomy (NCBI): domain Eukaryota; kingdom Viridiplantae; phylum Streptophyta; class Magnoliopsida; order Santalales; family Viscaceae; genus Viscum; species Viscum album. The sequence goes on from OY728135.1 coordinate 1,763,955,936, forward strand.
TGGGATAACATGAAGAAGGAGATCGCGGAATATATCTTATGGTTCTTGGTATGGAAGAAAGTTAAAGAAGAGAGAAAAAAATTCCAAAGGGTTGTTGCAGCCATTGCCAGTACCTATGTGGAAATGGGAGAATGTCACTGTGGAATCTATCATAGGTCTCCCAAAGACGAAGAACGAAAATAATACAATATGGGTTGTGGTTGACTAACTCACCAAGACTACCCATTTTATCTCTATTTGGGAAGATCTCTTGCTTGAAAAACTTTCAAAGATATATGTGAAGGAAGTGGTGAGACGACATGGTGTTCCAATCTCAATTATATCTAATCATGATCCAAGGTTCACATCTAAATTATAGAAAAATCTTCAACATGATTTGAGTACTGAATTAAATTTCAGCATGACCAATCACCCCCAAATTGATATCCAATCTGAAAGGACTATTCAGAAACTTGAAGACATTCTAGGAGCCTACTCTTTAGATTTCAAAGGAGGATGGGATCAACATATCCCATTGGTTGAGTTCTCATACAACAATAACTCCCACTCAAGTATTCAGATGGCTTCCTATGAAGCTTTGTATGGAAAGCGATGAAGAACTCCAACCTATTGGGATGAAGTTGGAGAAAGAAAGATACTTGGACCTGATCTTGTGCAAGAGAGGACAAATAAGGATAAAGTCATCCAGAAACACATCAAAGATGCTCAGAGTCGGAAAAACCACTATACTGAAAACTGTGGAAGGGACTTGGAGTTCAACCTTGGATATAAAGTCTTTTTTTGAATATCACCAAGGAAGAGAGTCATGCAGTTTTGAAGGAAAGGGAAGTTAAGAACAAGGTACATTGGCCCTTTTGAGATCATCGATGACATAGGATCTTTGGCCTATCGGCTTTCACTTCCACCAAATATGGATCAAGTTCATGATGAGTTTAATTTATCACTTCTGAGGAATTACATATCAAATCCCTCACATGTACTGAACTCGAAGGTGGTACAGATGGAAGATGATCTCTCCTATGAGGAGAAACCAGTAAATATTAAGGACTGAAGAGATAAGGTTCTATGCAATAAGAAAACCCACCTTGTCAAAGTGTTGTCGAGGAACCATAAATTTGAAGAAGCTAATTGGGAACCAAAAGAGGTGATGAAGGGGAAGTACCCTCACCTATTTATGTAAAACAAAATTTTGAGGGTGAATGTAATGGCCCGGAACTCTCCGGCCCATTACTTTGTCAAAAAGAAGGTCACGGAGTGTTCTGGAGGGTACAATGGACTTTTCCCACACTTTCCAGAATTTTGAAACTACACGCCGTGTAGTGCGAGTACACGCTGTGTACCCCCTTGCCGGGTATACCCCATGTTGAAGGCCGTGTCCTTGTTGTGTGAAATAAATGGGTACACGCCGTGTGTCCAGTACTACACACCATGTAGTCCTTCCCCACGTACGTGTTACCATTCAACGGTCATGTGTTGTGTTGGAGTCATGTCCTTGCTGTGTAAAATAAATGGGTACACGCCGTGTTTCCAGTACTACACGTCGTGTAGTCCTTCCCCGCGTACGCGTTACCAATCAACGACTGTGTGCTGTGTTGGAGCCGTGTCCTTGTCATGTACAATAAATGGGTACACACCATGTGTCCAGTACTACACATTGTGTAGTCCCTCCCCGCGTATGCGTTACCCTCAAACCGTGTGTTGACCAGTCAACGGCCGCGGAGCCATGTTGGAAGCCACATGGAGACCGTGTGAATTAACCGAGTACACGCAGTGTACCATAAAGTACACGCGGTGTACCATAAAGAACACGCCGTGTACTTTTTCTTTTCTCACCTATAAAAAGAGGGGTCCCCTCCTCCTTTTCAACTCACCCCTCACCTCCCCTTTCCTTTGAGCAGAGTTCTCCCAAGAGACTCAAAGGCTCTTTCTTCCATAACTTCTTCATCCGAGCTCCGATTTAGGATCTGTCAGCGGCCACGGGATCGTAACGATAAGGCGGAACTTCCGAGCTTAGATCCGTTGTCTTTACTTTGGTATTTCCTTTCCGACTTCCACCCGAGGAGGTTATGCTGGGACCCGACAGAAGTGACAGACGCCGACAGACGTCTTCTAAGGTTGATTCGGGGGAGCGTTGCGATCGGAACCTGTTGAGGTAGGGATCTTACCTTCGTCTCTATAATTTTGTGCATCATATGGGGTGGGTATCCTCTTGATTTCATGAGAAATGGTTTAACCAATAAATGAAGATAATAACTAGATAAAGAACGGGGATGAGGAAGTTGTTATGTTTATCTTTATATCCTGTGATATTATATTGTGAATTGAAAAGGTTTATGCCTACAGAAAATCACAATTGTTGGGGGCCTTTGATTGCACAATTAAATGTTGCCCTATCTTCTAGACCGTTTTTTTGAATGGAACATTGTTGAATGTGGAATTTGGTTAATCACGTAAAGTTGGTTGTTTTAAAATCGGAAACCCTTGTGTGATCACCCCGGTCGAACCAAATGGAATAATGAACATGTGGGTGTTGGATTGGATACGTGGCATGTGATGGGGTGTTTTGTGGGTTTTTTTGGATCGGGTGGGCAGCGGGGCTGCGATAAATTGTATTAAATGGATAATGATGTATGGTGCAGTTGTGGTTATGGCAGTTGGCAGCGGGGCTACAGGGATGGGCTTTAATGTGAACGAACTGTGGGTTGTGAATAATAAATAAAAGTGGGAGAGTTAATGAATGGTGGGTCATGGTAATGGAATGGGAATAATAATCAATGGGGTTTGTTGGTTAATAAGAAGGACTTGGTTGTGTTTCTTGTGTTTTCCTAACTTCATTTGTGGATGGAAGGGATATGTTTTATGAACGATCGATGTGGTTGGTTGTGGATAGTTTCCCAGTAGTTAAGGAACTAATAAACTAATTCTATTGAAACGTGAAACCTAAATGGGGTTGGGGTTGTTTTTTATATGCATGCTTCATAGTAGCAGTGTCGAGGCACGTGCTCAGTTTCTCTGTTTAGAATCCATATGTTGGGCTGAGTGGTTGGTATATATATATATATCTATATCTTTGTGTTTTGATGCACCCCACCCATGTTGAGAACTTAGTGCCGAACACTCCCACTTCATGGGAGAGGGTGTTTTCCCATAGTTACTAGCTCTTTCCTGGTCCTTCTTCCCTAGGTTGTGATGGCTTGAGGTGACCTTACACCCAAGACTCATCGGGTAGGTTTTGATTGGGGTGGTTTTAGCCCAAGACTCTTCGAGAAGGTTTTACTATTTTCCAAGAATCTTCGGGATGAGGCCCAGGTGTGTGCGGGTGGGATACATAGTTGTGATGCCCAGGTGTGTGTGGGCGAGATGTGTGGTTGTGAGGCCCAGGTGTGTGCGGGCAGGATACGTGGTTGTGAGGCACAGGTGTGTGCGGGCGAGATGTGTGGTTGTGAGGCCCAGGTGTGTGTGGGCGGGGAGAGTGTGGCAGCGTCAGGACGTTCGCCGTTAGGAAGAGCAGCTAGCTTCTGGGAAATGGTGAGGGGTACCCAATACTCTTGTTCTTATATACTAATACCTGTTGTGATTGTGTTTTTGGTGAGTGTGGCTGGTGAGGTTGGGTAGATAGAATTCCTTTCTAGGTTTCTTCTGTTGTTCTTACGGGATATTAGGATGTATCCCCACTTGTGCATGAGAGATTTAGGTTTCCCTACTGAGTATCCATGTATTCTCACCCTACATTTACTTTTAGGTTTCTAGGAGGACTACCAGGGCCTTGCGGGGCCCTACTAGTCGGACAGTTGGAGTTGTTACTGTTGTTGTACACTTGTTTCTTTTGGTATTGTACTTTTTAGATTTCTTGTACTTGTACCTTGTTATAAAATTGTTTAAACATGCATGTGGGCTTGGTTTGGGTTTATTTCTATACACTTGTTCTTTTCCTTTTTGGTGGTTGACTTGTCCTATTTCTCAATCTTAAAATAATAAAAGGGTAATGCCTCCAATATTTGTGAAAACTCATACCCTTGGTGCTAGTCTCCAACCCGGGGCCTACTAGAGGCGAGACTCAGGGGTCATTATCTCACTTTCACCATTCCTAGCTCAGGAGGGGCATCTTTGGTGGGAGGGGGTCGTGACCGAATGGTATCAGAGGTGATGGTTGAGAGATAGGATGGAGTCTGGAGTTAGGCACAGAGAGGATTGAATGGGATGGTAGGGCAATAGTGTTAGTTAATCTTGGTGTGTGACATAGGCCAGGGAAGACCATCTAGGACACGGGATTTTAGGGGCCCCCATGATTCAATGCAAGGACTATGAGCCTACCGAATGACCAAGTGAGACTATATTGATTGCAGGGTAGAGACCCTAGGGAAGGTACATGCATCATCGTGATTTTGTTTTACTTGATTTGAGAGTTTTGGGAAAGAAATTTAAATAATGTGATAAAATAAAACCTTGAGAATTTTATTTACTACTTGGGCTTAGGCGATCCTTGTTTACTGTATATCTATGGCACCTGGATTTCATCCCTGAGTGGCTCAGACGGCGGAGGCCCAGAAGATCCAGGCGGTCGATCAGTTGAGGATTGACCGAGAGGAGGAAGATAGCCAGTGGCAGAAGACTCTATGTTCCTTTCAGTGGCAGACCCTCAAGAAGTACGAGGGTAGTACTTATGATACGGAGACGAAGGGGTGGCTTATGGAGATAGGGATCACTTTTACCTTAATTCATGTTCCAAGGGAGTATTGGGTTCCCCTAGAAGTCAGTCAGCTGAGAGGTGCGGCGCCACAGTGGTGGACGCTCTACCTCGGAGAGAGGATAGAGGTAGAGGTTCTGTGGGCTGACTTTGAGAAGTAATTCTGAGAGGAATTCCTTTCTTCCATGATCAAGGAGGAGAAGTGGCAGGAGTTACTCTCCCTTTAGCAGGGGAGTATGTCAGTACAAGAGTTGGGGATCAAGTTCAAGGTTCTCCTACGCTTTTCTCCGGATCTCTCTCCGGATGAGGAGTCTCGGGCGAGACGTTTGGAGGAGGCGCTTCATCCTTCGCTCTAGTATGCTATCACCCCCTTCACCCTTCTGACGTGCTTGGCGGTACAGAAGAAGGCAGAGGTTGTATAGAGGATGCACTCGCTGGGAGGTGCACCACGTAAGGGGTTCTAGCCTGGCTCGTCAAAGGGGAAGGCAGTCAGCAGCAGGTCTCCTGCGACGGGACCTTCCAGGTTCAGGGCATTGGGGAGCAGGCCCCAGCAGTTCCAGTTTAGATATTAGGGTCCTCATCCCTTTTTCATGAGGCCAGTACTGAAGTGTTTTTCTTGTGGAGGTTTCGGGCATGTTCAGAGTCGGTGCCCGACCCGAGCCCAGTACAGTGGAGGTGGGCAGGTTCAGCGCCCACCTCAGCAGCACTCGCTTCCGGCGAGGCCCTTCCAGCAGTATCAGTACCATGCTCCTCCGAGGGTAGACTTTGCGGGAATAGGCCGACCTCAGGGTGCTCCTCATGGACCTCGACCAGGGCGTGGTCGGGGAGGTGGACGAAATCAGAGAGGCAGAGGAGCTGGGCGTGGACAGTTGCACGCAGCAGAGTTGACAGCTTCAGCAGGACCAGAGGTGGTGCGAGGTACGATTTGTTTGTTCAGCACTCTTGTTTCTGCTTTGTTCGATTTGGGATCTTTGCACTCCTCTGTTTCACCTACTCTAACCCATGATTTGGGACTAGACGTAGAGAGAATTTCCATAACACTGGTGCTGAGTACACCAGTTGGAGGCCAGACCAATGTATCTTGTGTTTTCCGGGGATGTGGGCTGACGTTGGGACCACATCAATCTAGTGGGGACCTTCTTCTATTACAGATGCAGCCATATGATGTCATCCTAGGCATCGACTGGTTGTTTTCTGTCAGTGTCGTTATTGACTGCTTCCGGAGAAGATTCGTGTTCTCCAACGTGGACGGGCAACATGTAGCTTTTGTTGGCGAGAGGAGCTATCAGGTGGGAATCCGGCGTGTGGAGCCTCTCCTTTCCTTGTTAGGCGGGTTATTAGTGGTTCCCGCTGATACAGAGATGATGGATGTCCCGGAGGATGTTGGGGAGTTCCTCGATGTTTTTCTTGAGGGGGTTGTGACTCTACCCCCCCCCCCCCCCGACGTGATGTTGATTTCGAATAGACTTACAGCCTGGTGCCCGTCCGATTTCGATGGCCCCTTATCGGATGGAACCTTTGGAGTTGCGGGAGTTTCGGATTCAGATTGATGATCTAATGGAGAAGGGTTTTGTTCGACCCAATGTGTCGCCATGGGGTGCTCCAGTTTTGTTCGTGAAGAAGGAAGATAGTGTTATTAGGTTATTCATAGACTAACGAAGGTTGAACTAGGTAACGGTCAAGAACCGTTACCCCCTTCCAAGGATAGATGATCTCTTAGACCAGCTGAGGGGAGCAGGTTGGTTTTATAAGATTGATCTACGATCGGGATATCATCAGCTGAGGGTAAAGGACAGTGACATCTCGAAGACGGCCTTCAGGTGCAGGTATGGGAACTTTGAGTTTTTTTGTGATGTCGTTTGGAGTTACGAATGCACCTGATGTGTTCATGGGACTTATGAACTTTGTCTTCTGAGAGTTTCTGGACCGGTTTGTCATTGTGTTTATCGATGATATCCTGATCTACTCGAGATCAGAGGAGGAGAACTTTGAGCATCTCAGGGCTGTCTTGGAAGTCCTTCGACACCACCAGCATTATGGGAAATTGTCGAAGTGTAAGTTCTTGACACAAGATATACACTTCCTTGGGCACGTGGTGTCTCAACATGGAGTGTCATTGGACCCGTCGAAGGTGGAGGTAGTTGTTTCTTGGGAAGCACCCAAGAGTGTGGCAAAAGTTCGTAGTTTCCTGGGGTTAGCAGGTTACTGTCGGAGGTTCGTTTCAGACTTCTCTCGAGTTACTGCTCCATTGGCAGCTTTGACTAGGAAGAACCAAGTCTTCCAATGGAGCAAGCAGTGCTAGAAGGCTTTTGACTACCTCAAGGAGAAGTTGGTCAGTGCCCCCGTACTTAGGTTTCCAGAGGAAGGGTTGTTGTATGAGGTGTTTTGTGATGCTTCTGGCCTTGTTCTGGGGTGTGTGATGATGCAGAAGAAAGGAGTGATCTGTTATGGGTCTAGGCAGTTACTCCCTCACGAGCGTAACTATTCCACCCATGACCTAGAGCTTGTAGAAGTAGTGTTTGCACTGAAGTTGTGTCGAAATTACCTCTTTGGGGAGCGCTTTTTGGTCTTCTCAGATCACAAGAGCCTGCGTTATATCTTCTCCCAGCATGACCTGAACTTACGACAGTGGAGATGGGTCGAGTTTCTCTAAGACTATGACTTCGAGATCTCTTACACTGAAGGTAAGGACAACGTTGTGGCTGATTCCTTGAGCAGGAAGTCGCATAGGGAAGTGGTTCGTGAATCCACTGATGATTGGAAAGCGATGGGGGAGTTGGTTGTCTTGCACTTGGATGCAAGGGTAGAGGTTGTTAGAGGTTGTTTGTTTCATATGACGTTGTATTCCTCCTTGTTTCAGCAAGTGGAAGAGTCTCAGTGGGGGGACTCTGAGGCGGAAGTAATGTGGGTTCGTATCGATCAGGGGAACGCTCCAGAAGGATGGTTAGAGGACAGCTAGCATCGGATGCTTTTCCATGGAAGGTTGTTTGTTCTGGAGGCGATGCGTGAGGGATTTCTCCGTGAGTTCCATAGATCAGACTTGGAAGTACATCCAGGAGTTTCATAAATGTACCGAGGCCTGAGGGAACAGTTTTGGTGGCCCGGGGTGAAATGGGCAGTGGCAGAGTATGTGGCTAAATTCCTAGTGTGTCAGCAAGTGAAGGCTGAACACCATGTTCCCAGTTGTTTGTTTCATCCCTTAGATGTCCCCGAGTGGAAGTGGGATGACATCTCAATGGACTTCATCACAGGACTACCCAGAGCCCAGGGTGGTTTTGACGTTATCTGGGTAGTGGTGGATCGACTGACGAAATCAACTCACTTCTTAGCAATTAAGGAGTCGGGCCCAGTGAGTACCTTAGCACAGAGGTACGTAGACAAGGTGGTGCGGTTCCATGGAGTTCTGAAGACTATTGTCTCAGACCGGGATACTCGGTTTACCTCACGAGTCTGGAGGGGGTTACATCATGCTTTTGGCACCCAGCTACGCCTTAGCACTGCTTTCCACCCCCAGACCGATGGGCAGACAGAGCGGACTATCCAGACGTTGGAGGACATGCTGCGAGCATGCGTTCTGGATTTCGGAGTATCATGGGTATGACACTTTCCTTTAGTAGAGTTTTCCTACAACAACAGCTTCCACTCTACTATTGGCATGGCAAAGTTTGAGGCCTTGTATGGAATACCATGTCATTCACCTATTTGCTGGGAATAGGTTGGTGAGACAGGCGCTCTTGGGCCAGAGGTAGTACAGAGCACCACAGAGAAAGTCCATCTTGTACATGAAAGGATGAAAGCGGCTCAGGACCGACAGAAGTCTTTTGCTGATCTTCATCGGAGGCCTTTGGAGTTCGAGGTGGGAGATCATGTGTTCTTGAAGGTTTCCCCTCAACGGGGGCAACAGAGGTTTGGGAAAGGGAGAAAGCTCTCAACTAGGTTCATCAGACCTTTTGAGGTGTTGAGGCGAGTTGGCGAGATGGCATATCAGCTGGCCCTACCACCTCAGTTGGAGAAGGTTCATGACGTCTTCCATGTCTCCCAGCTTCATCGGTACTTACACGATGACTCTCACGTTATCGACTGGGGAGAGTTAGATATGAGAGATGATGCGACCTTCGAGGAACGACCAGTCAGAATCGAATATATTAAAGAGAAGGTGCTATGTGGATGAACCATTCCCTTGGTTCGCGTGTTGTGGAAGCATGGTGGCCTCGAGGAGAGAACTTGGGAGTGGGAGACCCAGATGCACGCTCAGTACCCAGAGTTGTTTTGACTTGTGTTTTCTTTGTTCTTATAAGCTTTGTTTTGATGTTATACTTTGTACCTTTGATGTATGGAATGCTTGGCTTGTCGGTTGTGAGACCTTTTGTTTCCTTGTTCTCTGTAAGTGTGTAGCATGTATGGATGTGTGGTGAAAGGAAAAAAACCTTAATCTTAATCGAGGTGCATTAATGAGGATGTGATGGAACCCGTGCGGGCGAGTCAGTGCCGCCTAAAGAGGATAATATCTCAACATAGAAGAAGGAATTTTCCCCAAACCACGTGTTCGGGCAATGTGTGGGTTGTACGGTGTTAGGGGCAGTGTAAGTTGGAAAATCCTAATGTATGAAAGTGGGAAGATCCAATTCTTAATCGAGACGCATTAATGAGGATGCGATTAAACCCATCCAGGCGAGTCAGTGCCACCTAGAGTGGATAATATCTTGACATAGGAGAAGGAATTGCTAACACATATGATTAGGGTTGGGGTTTGGTTCCTGTTATAACAAGAGCCCTAAGAGGTATCTTGTTGGGTTCCTCTGGGATGGTTTTGAATTCTCGGGGACGAGAATGTTTTAAGAGGTATCTGATGTAATGGCCCGGACCTCTCTGGCCCATTACTTTGTCAAAAATAAGCTCACGAAGTGTTCTGAAGGGTACTATGGACTTTTCCCACACTTTCTAGAATTTTGAAACTACACGCCGTGTAGTGCGAGTACACGCCGTGGACCCCCTTGCCGGGTATACCCTGTGTTGAAGGCTGTGTCCTTGCTGTGTGAAATAAATGGGTACACACCATGTGTCCAGTAATACACGCTGTGTAGTCCTTCCCCGCGTACGGGTTACCAGTCAACGGTTGTGTGTCGTGTTGGAGCCGTGTCCTTGCCGTGTACAATAAATGGGCACACGCCATGTATCCAGTACTACACGTCATGTAGTACTTCCCCGCGTACGCGTTACCAGTCAACGACCGTGTGCCATGTTGGAGCTGTGTCCTTGTCGTGTACAATAAATGGGTACATGCCATGTGTCCAGTACTACACGCCGTGTAGTCCCTCCCCGCGTATGCGTTACCCTCAAACCGTGTGTTGACCATTCAACGGCCGTGGAGACGTGTTGGAAGCCGTGTGGAGACCGTGTGAAATAACCGAGTACACGCTGTGTACCATAAAGTACATGCCATGTACTTTTTCTTTTCTCGACTATAAATGGAGGGGTCCCCTCCTCCTTTTCAACTCACCCCTCACCTCCCCTTTCCTCTGAGCAGAGTTCTCCCAAGAGACTCGAAGGCTCTTTCTTCCATAACTTCTTCGTCCGAGCTCCGATTTACGATCCGTCAGCGGCCACGGGATCGTAACGACGAGGAAGAACTTCTGAGCTTGGATCTGTTGTCTTTCCTTTGGCATTTCCTTTCCGAATTCCACCCGATGAGGTTTTTCCGGGACCCGACAGAAGTGACGGACGCCGACGAATGTCTTCTAAGGTTGATCCGGGGGAGCGTTGCAATCGGAACCTGTTGAGGTAGGGATATTACCTTTGTCTCTCTAATTTTGTGCATCGTATGGGGTGGGTATCCTATTATTTTCATGAGAAACAGTTGAACCAATAAATGAATATAATAACTGGTTAAAGAACGGGGATGGGGAAGTTGTTATGTTTATCTTTATATCATGTGATATTATATTGTGAATTGAATAGTTTTATGCCTACTGAAAATCACTGTCATTGGGGGCCTTTTCTTGCGCAATTAAATGTTGCCCTATCTTCTAGTCCATTTTTGTGAATGGAGCTTTGTTGAATGTGGAATTAGGTTAATCATGTAAATTTGGATGTTTTAAAATCTGAAACCCTTGTGTGATCACCCCGGTCGAACAAAAACGAATAATGAACACGTGGGTGTTGTCTTGGATACGTGGCATGTGATGGGGTGTTTTGTGGGTTGTTGTGGATCGGGTGGGTAGTCGGGTTGCGATAAATGGTATTAAACTGATAATGATGTACGGTGCAGTAGTGGTTATGGAAATTGGAAGCGAGGCTATAGGGATGGGCTTGAATGTGAACGAACTATGGGTTGTGAATAATAAATAAAATTGGGAGAGTTAATGAATAGTGGGTCATGGTAATGGAACGGGAATAATAATCAATGGGGTTGGTTGGTTAATAAAAAGGACTTGGTTGTGTTTCTTGTGTTTTCCTAACTTGATTTGTGGATGGAAGGGATATGTTTTACGAATGATCGATGTGGTTGGTTCTGGATAGTTTCCCAATAGTTAAGGAACTAATAAACTAATTCTGTTGAAACGTGAAAACCTAAATGGGGTTGGGGTTGTTTGTTGTATGCATGCTTTATAGTAGAAGTTTCGAGGCACATGCTCAGTTTCTCTTTTTAGAAGCCATAGGTTGGGCTGAGTGTTTGGTGTATATATATATATATATCTGTATCTTTGTGTTTTGACGCACCCCACCCATGTTGAGCACTTAGTACCGAATACTCCCATTTCATGGGAGAGGGTGTTTTCCCATAGTTACTAGCTCTTTCCTACTCCTTCTTCCCTAGGATGTGATGGATTGAGGCGACCTTAAACCCAAGACTCTTTGGGTAGGTTTCGATTGGGGTGGTTTTAGCCTAAGAATCTTCAGGAAGGTTCTACTGTTTCCCAAGAATCTTCGGGATGAGGCCCAGGTGTGTGCGGGCGGGATACGTGGTTGTGAGGCCCAGGTGTGTGCGGGCGGGATACGTGGTTGTGAGGCCCAGGTGTGTGCGGGCGGGATGTGTAGTTGTGAGGCCCAGGTGTGTGCAGGCGGGATACGTGGTTGTGAGTCCTAGGTGTGTGCGGGTAGGAAGTGTGGTTGTGAGTCCCAGGTGTGTGCGGGCAGGGAGAGTGTGGCAGCGTTTGGACGTTCGCCGTTAGGAAGAGAAGATAACTTCTGGAAAATGGTGTGGGGTACCCAATACTCTTGTTCTTATATACTACTACCTGTTGTGATTGTGTTTTTGGTGAGTGCGGCTGGTGAGGTTGGGTGGATAGAATTCCTTTCTAGGTTTCTTCTGTTGTTATTACGAGACATTAGGATGCCTCCCCACTTGTGCATGAGAGCTTTAGGTTTCCCTACTGAGTATACTTGTATGCTCACCCTACGTTTACTTTCAAGTTTCCAGGAGGACTACCAGGGCCGTGCAGGACCCTACTAGTCAGATAGTTGGAGTTGTTGTTGTTTATGTACACTTTTTTCTTTTGGTATTGTACTTTTGAGCTTTCTTGTACTTGTACCTTGTTATAAAATTGTTTAAACATGCATGTGGGATTGGTTTGGGTTTATTTCTATACACTTGTTCTTTTCCTTTTTGGTGGTTGACTTGTCCTATTTCCCGATCTTAAAATAATAAAAGGGTAATGCCACCCATAGTTGTGAAAACTCATACCCTTGGTGCTAGTTGCCAACTCGAGGCCTACTGGAGGCGGGACTCGGGGGGTCATTATCCCCCTTTCACCATTTCCAGCTTAGGAGGGGCATCTTTGGTGGGAGGGGGTCGTGATAGTGAAATTTCATAAGGGGGAAAGAATGTAACGACCCAAATTTTATCCATGAAATTACTTTATTATAATTATGCCTTATAGTATAATCACATTATGAATCACAAAGATATATAATGATACTAAATATTATGTGACCATTAAGCATAATTTTCCCACTTCTATTTTTTTAATTTTGATAACTTGACATACACGATTGTGTCCAGGATGATTTTTGGAGTCTAATAGAACAAACATTATTTTTGTTGAATAGTAACATAACTTTATGAATAGTAACCTACCCTTATGAATAGTAAATCATCAAAAGTAATATTAACCTTACCCTTGAAAGATTAAATAAATTTTATGAATCTTATAAGTGACAATTTGAACTTAGTAAAAATATTGGTATTTTTGTAAGTCATAAATAAATAATTATAATTAATTAGTTATTTTAAAAGAAATTTTATTTTCTTAAATTGCATTAATAAATTAAAAATTCTATGTCATCTAGTTTTTATATAATTTTATAAGACCTTATGTAATTTTTTAAAGCATTATAAAATCAGTTTTAATTTTAAAAACTGTATTTTTCAAGTAAATTGTGATTTTAATTAAATATTAAATTAATAATACTTAGAAAAATATTTTTCAAAAATGGAATTCATTTTTAGATTCTATATGTAGAAAAATTGTTAGGGTCAATTTTTGGTTTGTTTCTAAAATACTTCAATTTTTGGGTGAATAGTAAAAATACAATTTTTCACATAACCGGTGTTTCTTAAATTGCATCATTCATGATGTAATGATTAAGTGAACTTTATAGTACATTATATTCATCCATGTTATATTTAATTCCATAAATGGTTCTTTAAAATACAGTAAAATGAATTTCCAATCCTAAAAAATAACTTTCAAAAGCCTAAAGTGAAAAGGTGATTCATTAATGTATCTTTTTCTCTTTCTTTCACTTTCCTATTAATAAATTAGAATTATAAAGATTATATAAATTCTAAAAAGAATTATATTATATTAATATATAATTTATGATTTCAAAAAACTACTATTACATGTATAACATTTGATATATTATTTTATTTAATATTTTATTCTAAAAACACCCATCCTCGTGTATAAATAACCCCTCCCCCCCATTGACAAACCACACATCTCAAGCTTAAAACATTTCTATAATCTGTCCATTAATCGTCCCAATCCCATTCCCCATGTCCAATAGCTTCTATTTTCATAAAAAGACCAATTCTAGCTTCCTTAAGGAGGATCTCAAGAGGAGGATTCAAGAGGTAATTCCTCTCTCTCTCTCTCTCTTTCCTTTAAATTCCTTTCAATTTCAAGTTCATTTCTTAACATATCCCCTCCTATATTCATAAACATGGTATGTAAACTCCAATATTATACATATAATTTAATTTTATGATACTAATAGGAAATTATATCATACAACCCCTTTCTTTTTTTCTTTTTATTTTTGAAAGGAAGACATTTTTCGTGCGGTGTTAATTTATCAACTTCAAGAATGACATGTTTTCAATTTTCATTTCCGCCTTCAGATCTGGTCATGAAACCATATTTATGGTTTAAACATATTATATTATATTTATTATGTCCTATTTAAAGTTTTAGAACTAATTTATGTACATATTACTAAATTATTAAAAGAAACAAGTTTGTTGTGGATGAAAACCCGCCTGAATTAACCCATGCAAGCATCATTAAATTATTATCTAATGATTCATCCACATGGTATATAATATAATCAATTATAAGATCATTTAAAATCATGTAGTATCATTTATAACATGAATTATTAGTTCTGGATGTTTATCCATGTTCTACATGAACTTCCATTTTTTAATACAAGTGAACCATTAAAGAAAACCATAAAAAGGAATATTCGCAAACAATATTTTTAAACTCTAAAACTCATCAAAAGGCACATAAAATAGCTTAATGAAACCATAATGAACCATATTCATGAACACAGGGTTCTGTAATTGTTAATTAATTAATATAATGTGGTTATACAAAAAATTAAAGTGACGAAAGCCATCGGATACAAGTTAAGGGGAAATTTTTGAACCCAACATTATTTCTTTGGGTTCTCCCTCTTTCACTGCATTTTTGGTATAATCAATACTTAAAAATATTTTTTTCATCATTATATAACATTTTCTAGGATATAAATTTTTTTCACTAGAGTTTATGTCAAATTAATGTCTTCCAAAAGAACTCATCTTTCAAAATCATACCTTTTACTTCTCACTCAAGGTTGATTGTTCTTGTATCAAGTATTTTATTCCCTCTTTCTTTTGGGAATCAAAAGTTTAAGAATGTTTTCTTATGTAATGAAACCCATTCATTTCCATGGGTTATTTATGTTCATTTTTTATATATGTTCTATATGTCATGCATGATAATGATAATGTTTTGATGTGACAGGTACACCCAGAATTATATAGCACAAAATGAATGTTATGATGTGATGAGTGAACCCGAAATTATACAAAGCTCCAATGCATTGGGTAAAGTGATTAATATCATGAGTAACAGGGAAATTATGTGTGAACATGATGCCATTATTGTTCACAACTATGTGTGGTAGTTAACCACTGAGACATGATGTTTTATTTTTTATGCATTTCCAAATTTCAAATCTTTTATTAATGCTTCCTCTCATGTTCATGAACCTTTGCCTGTGTTATGATTATTCTCACCCATTGTTATATTGCTCATATATATCCTTTTAATGGGATTTTATCTCACCCCTTTTTCATGTATATCCTCAAGTGACTACAAGTACTAAGGAGAGTTCAAGGGACAATAAGAATCTTGAGAAGAAGGAGTTCAATAAATGTTTATGTTTTATGTTGTAAATGTTACGTGTAGACCTATTTTTTCCAAGACACTAAACCTCCAGATACTCATGATGTAATATTATTATGTTGTTTATCTATATAATTATGTAATATTAATGTAAGAAAAATGCAGGGTCGCTATACTTTGTATGTATATTAACCTCCTTTATATTTATTTAAATAATCTCATTTACTTATTACATAATCATATTCATTTCTAAGATATCATATATGATCATATTATCATCTGTTTATTAATTTTATTATTACCCATTATTCGGTTATTAACTGCTTCATTTTCTTATGAATATTTTTTAAAATAAGTTCTGAATATCATTCTTAGGTTATAGTTATATAATTTACAAAATGATATTAATATAATATATTTCATATTTATTAATTCTATACATTTATATAATCATGATTTAATTGGTATAATGTAGAAACAATCACAACACATCATGGAGACGGTAGGTCGTATGAACACACGAGCGACGATATCGTTCTCATAATTGCGAAATGGTATCGAAGAGGATGGTATATATTTTGTTCTATAATTAAATAATGTTATAATAATCATATATAGTCTTTATTTACATCATTATACACGTCCAATTAAGGTGGTGGTGAAAAATAGATTACACCACATCGTGGGGATGGTAAGTTGTACGTACGCATACATGATGATTTCATTTTTCATAGGATGGATAGAAGGTGAAATTAGGTTGTTACATAAGAATAATAACATATTAGTATATAATGGATATTGGTAAAATTGCTTTATAATATAAACAACTCGTGAAGAGGACGTAGAAGAATATATAATTTTGAGAGAATCGAAAGAGGAGATTACTTATTCTTCAATGAGATCCCTCTAGGTATCCTCTTAAAGCACCAGAGTTGGTCTTTGGAGAAGACAAGAACCTCTAGAATGTGACTATATAAGTTTAGAATGGAAATTTTCTGAGTATGTATTATCTGGAAATCTTAGAGTGAAGTGAATATATGAGGGAGGATGTGACCTTTTATAAATGAGGTGAGGGGCACTTTTGTAATCTCCTAAAACATTAATTTATAATATTATCAATACCCATCCAACAACCTATAAAATTTCATAGTTTCAAAGATTATATGAGATAAGGTTGTGATATCATTAACCAACAAATTTTAAACATTTTTTTCAATGTAAACCTTATCAATTAAATTAACACTTAGTTATTTTATTTGTTTTAACCAAGGTAACAAATATTTCAATATTAAAAGGGTTAAATATTTAATTATTTGATGTAAATTAGACCCTAAAGAAAGAATTTATAATATTTTAGACCATATAATAATTATTATATATTTTGAAACATTTTTATTATTTTTAAATAATTTAAAAATACATTATTTAAAAAAAAAATTGTGTCAATTTTGAGACTATTCAATTCATTAATTATTAAAAATATAAGGATAACAAGTTAACTTCAATGTTTATTATATTACTAACAATTCAAGGCAATATATAAAATTCATTAGAAATATTAATTATCTAAAATTATATTTATTTTAATATTTTTAATAACATTTATTTTTAATCTCCATTAATAAAATAATCACTCCTTCAATTTTGTTTAATTATTTAATATAATTATTTTTTGAATAAAAAAAATAAAATAATATGAAAAATATAAATCATATATATTTTATAATAATGATTATATACAAATATATCTTCTTAAAAATCCAACATTAAAGATGTTATATTTATTAATACATGAATGTGACAACTTTAACATCACTTCAAATAAAATATTATAACTACCTTAGTACTTATAGTCATTCTAATAAAAATTATTTTATGTATTTTTCATCAATTAAATATTTTTTACATCATCAATGTATAAGACTTTAAGTTAATTATTTATTTCCAAAAAAAAATTACCAAGATAAATAAAAACATGTTTTCATTCAATTGAGTTCTTATAGTAGAATTTATCTTCAATATAACCTTATATTAAATACGATATATTAATCAAAATTTCAATAAGATGTATTTAACTTTTCTTTAAATAAAATAAATTAAATGTCCTAATCGCATTCATGTGGCTTCCAAAGGATACCATTTATACCAAAGAATGGTTTGGGTATAAATACAATCACACAATGATATTAAGAAAAGTGTTAGGGTAATTTTTTAATATTATTTTTACCCTTAGTTACCTAATTTACCATTTTACCATATTAATAAAAATTATTGAAGTTACTATTCATAATGCCCAAAAATAAATGAATGTGATTTAAATAATTTTTACCTACTAATTTCAAAAATGGAGTCCATTTTTTCAAAATTAAAAACACATAAGTTTCATTAATTAATTTAGAATTAATCTTATTTTTGGGATAAAAAAATGGGTTTTAAAAGTTAAAATATTGTAAAAGATTGAAATGTTTTTACATCTAAATTAAATATAAAATTAATGACAATGACCTAAATTATATTAACTGAAAAAAATAAAATATATTTATACTTTAAAACCATTCAATAATATGATTTAACCATATAAATTATTTATTTTTAAAAATATGTTTTCAATTTAAATTTAGTACATTTGTACTATTCATGAAAACTTGAATGTTATCAAAAAAATATCAAAAAATCATCCAAAATGCATTTTTATATACTTCATCCAAAGAAAAGTTTTATTTTGTGATATAAAAATTATTAAAGTTAAAAATTTTAATTTAAAATGTATTCTCCATTAAAAGGAAAAAAATTACCCTTTTGGAAAATTTATGTTTTTATACATTAAATAGGGTTTATTCATATCCTATGAGTAAAAAATAGGTTGGATGAATATCAAAAATATTTTACTAAAGATATAAAAAATATATCTAATTAATTAATTTTACTGATTATAATTAAATTAATTTATTAATACAATAATAAAAATATTTACATTACATTTAATTGATTTATATTTTTCATAAATAATTTATAGTTAATGAATTCACCATAAATTTTCATAAGTTTTTTATATTTATTACCACTAACTTAATAAATAGGTTATAATGATCACTTTATAATAATGGTGTCTCGTGGTTTTTTTAAACTCATTATTATGTGAAACGGAAGCTATTAAAATTATTTAAAGAAAATATTTCATAAAAACGTCTAGGTGATACACTTATCATAAAGAGTGTTTATAATACTGACTATTTATTGATTCTTTTATATTACTTTGTATTGCTGGGTTTTTATTATGATTCAATCATTCCCTATTATTTTTATTTTAAACCCATATTCTAGTCTCTAGACCATGGGGATTAGAAACACCATTGGGGCCTTGTAAAAATGAATTCAGGTATCATTTGTTCTAGTTATCTTTGAAGGATCTTGTAAAATAGGTTTTAAAGGGTTGTTATGTCCTCTCTTGAAAATTGATATGATGTTTGAGATCTCTAGAATGACATGAGTAAATATTTTTGGGTCATAATGGGAAGATTATGAGTGATTTATAGCAAGATATAATCACAGTGAACCTTAAGTTACCATTAGATATTGGGAAAAAATGTTATTGAGGAATTATTTGATCTAATTATAGAATTTTTTTAAAGATCTAATATAATATTCCTATTTTTTCAATTGAATTATAATAAATAGTTTTGATGTCTTTAGTCTTTTGACAGATGTTTCCCCAATTATTTATTGATGTCGTATAGTACCATGACCCCAATAAGATGTTTTAAGTGACCTTGTGAGGGAGATTCTAATAAACCACTATAATTGAACCCTATAGTTTATCAAAACCTTTTAAATGTTTTTGTGAATTCCATCGATGATTTAGGTCAAGTAGCTTCATCTATTCCCACTCATGCTATAGATGTTATACTTTTCTGGGATAAAAGAAGAGATCATTGCAAGTAATTTCCATTTTTGAAGACAAAATAATTACAAGGTAATAAAAATCCATTAGAGGTATAGGATGTGATATAAAATTTCATAAAATTCATTTAGTTTCTATAGTCAATGGATATCATTAAGGTGAAATGTGTCATCTTCAAACATTAATGGCCTCAAAAAAGGTGGTTGGATTCAATATTTCTTTTCGAAAAAAATGTGGGCTTTGAGGGGGAAGACTTCAAGGTTCTTTTAATGAACCATTTATATATATAATCAATTATATTAGATAAGTGGATGGAACTCTTCAACCATCTTCATAGTGAATGAATAGTGAATCAACATTCCATTCATTTGTATGAACATTATCATTTATAATATTAGGTAGTATAAAACCTAAAACAGAAATCCTAGAGGTTTGAGATGGTTCTTATACTATATAACTGGTCTCAAGTTTTTTATAGTAATGATCACCTCATATTCTAATGATATATAATGATAATTTATGGTGTAACATGACTTTTCTTATAAGTCAGGGTTGATGAGAGTTCCTCATACTCTAGGCGGTTGAATGTGTATTCACATTAAACGGAATAGGAATAAGGATGATTAACATAGTGGAAAACATAATGGTGGATCTCGACAACAAATTTATTATAAATATTTTAAAATATCTGGTAAAGGACCACTGAATTTTTTCAATATAGAAAATATAATTAATCTATTTGTTTTTTCATGAAGGTACTAATGATATGTTGAAATTATGGAATCTCAGGTCACTTGTATATGTTTTTCATTTTTTACCACTATGTGTAGTGGTACAAGATTGATAGTACTAGGAGGATCCACATTATAGTTGGATTCATCAATAACAAAGGGGATACAACCATAGGCATTTTGAAAAAAAGCTTCTTTATATCATGGATGAGTATCTAGTGGAAGTTGATGTAGGTCCAGTTATAGTGATACGTACCATTATGATTAATCCATCTTTAGTGAATTCTTTATTTGATATTAGTACCTCTCATTACTTCATAATTACCTATATTGTGGAACTATTGGATCTTCATACAGAGGTCATGCCTTATGTAATTGATATTTGAATGCCTCTCGAGAAAGAGTTTACAGGGTCTCTAATAACCTTTATGTACATTATATTTATTATAAATTGAGCTCCTTAGATATTTTTTTCCTTACATGAGTCCTCTAGGTTCCATTATTTGCATGGATTGGATGATTTCCCATAAATATCTCATCGGTTGTTATCTTCAATAGTTTCCCTTTACCACTTTTGAGTGCATTCTCGTTTCTTTCAATGGGAATGGGACCAAAGGTCAAGTTGATTCAAACCAACTCTTACAATGTTAGGTAGGATGTTATCCATGTTTTCCTTTGAACTAGATTATGACTCTTTATGTTGTGATATTCCCCTTGTAGTTTTTTAGTTTCCCAATTTTTTTTGGTCTAACATTTATCATTTTTCACTACTGAGATAGATATAATTTTCTATTGAATATGTTCCAAGTACCCAGACTATATATATTTCATACAATTGAATATAACTTTATAAAAATTAGTTAATGTCATGGTTGGATGAGTTGATGTACAAGGGCTTCAATCGATCTAGTGTGTCAACTTGGGTAGTTCTAGTAAACAATATGTGTATATTGTTGAAATATCAATTGGGATAAGATGAAGCACTAGTATCTATTTCCTTGTATTGATGACTTGTTTGGTTAGTGGAAATGGGTGAAGTGTTTCTCTAAAATTAATTTTCATTCAAGTTATCACCATATTAGGATCATGGAGCCTAATATCACTAAGAATTATTTTAAGAGTTAGTTTGGTCATTATGAGTACATTTTTATGCCTTTTGGTTTTACTATTTCTCCTGTTGTATTTATGGAATTGATGAATTGAATCTTCCACTAGTACCTTGATCTGTTCGTTATGGTATTTGTGGATTACATATATATTTAATCTAAAACCAATGAGGAATATGTGTATCATTTGAGATATTTTATTGATATATTGAGGATTCAATGACTTTAATCCATGATTTATAAATGAAAATTATGTATTCAAGAGGAAAATTTCTTTTTAAATGTGGTTTACAAACATGATATTTAATTTTATTCTAATAAGGTGATTTTTTTTAAATCATAGGAACCAAGGAATTTATTTGTGACTTTGAGAATCTTGGTATTTTCAGAGTATTGTCATAGGTTTTTAAAGGACTCTGTAATGTTGGATTCTATGTCAATATATATCACTCATAAGGGAGTAATTTCATATGTGATTAAGAATTTAATGTTTCCTTTTATGAGTTGAAGCATCATTAGACTTTAATACTAGTGTTGAATCCTCAATCCAGGAAGGGATATGTGGACTTCTATGATGAATCATATTTAGGTCAGGCTATATTCCCATCTATTTTGATCATGTTGTATCTTATAGTTCCAATTAACTTTTGAATCATGAGAAGAACTATCACACATATGATCTTGAATTCCCAAATGTGATATGTGCTCATAAGAATTGGAGACATTACTTTTTAATAGAAAGGTTTACTATATACTATAATCATAAAAACATGATCTTTTTCTTCTCAAAGAAATATATAATCCTTTATAATAGTAAATCAATGGAGTACCTATAGTATTTTTTCTTTAACATTGTGTAAAGACAAGGGAAGGGGAACATTTTTACTGGTTATATGATCAAGAGAATTCCATCCTAGTCTGAGAATGAATCTTATATGGAATGGGATCTGATAGATCCCTTCGATTTTTTCCATTTGGGAGTTTGGGAGGATGAGACTAAGGATATGTTGATGAGTGTTTAGTTGACACCCTCACTTATTAGGATGATTCTAATAGAACATGATCTTGATGATGAGTTTATAGGCATTATTAATTCTTAATATGGTGGGGATACCATCACTAAATGTTATCGATCATTTGAGGGTATCTTTTTTTTCATTAGTTGTTATTCTATTATTTCACCTATGATAAAGGTTGTCATATGGGATTTTCATCATTCCCAGTGGGCGGTACACCCCAACACAATGAAGATGTATTTTAATATAAGGTATCATTTATGGTGTTCAAGTATAAAATGATAATTTTTTAAGTTTTTTCTATAGTTATACTTTTATGTAGATCAAGTTAGAGCATCAAAAACCTTAGAGTTTGATTTAAAATCATCTTATGATGACGTTTAAGTTATATGAGATATCAATTTACATTATGGCTGGGTTTCCATGTACACCTTAAGGAAGAAAGGGATTTGGGAGGTGATTGACTGATTGACTAAATCATCTCAAAATTATTCTCATTCAAGATATGATCAATGTTTTAGACTGGGATATTATATATGTATAAATTATTCTTAGGTTTACTTGGTGTTTTTTTGCCTAATTTTTTGATAGGGAACATTGGTTCACTTATAATATTTTGAAACACATAATGGATTTGATGGGATATCAGTTAAAGTTTATCACGATGGACTATCCTTATATAAATTTTTTGACAAAATGGTCTATAAACATGACAGAGGACATGTTTCATGCTTCTGTACTTTACTTTTGAGGATATTAGGATTCCCATTTGGGTCTCTTTAAGTTTTTTATAATATAATAGTTACCATACATCCATTAAAATAAAAACTTTGAGACATTTTATGGTCAACTATCTAAATGTTTACTCTATTTGTTAAAAAATGGCGATTCTTCACTAGTTATACCAATTTTGGTCTAAGAGATAATGAAAAAGATTCATTTCATTCACCAAATAATGGTAATAATAGATAACTTTTATAAATCCAACGTGGATCATTGTCAATACCCTTTAGAGTTCTTTATCACTGACCATATTTTTTTAGAGTCTCACCTCGATTGGTTCATAAACATCTCGGAAAATAGATAAATTTATCACTTAGATATGTGACACCATTTTAGGTTATGGATAATATTGTATATGTGTCATAATATTTGGATTTTCCACCTATAATGACTTCCATTCATGACATGTTTCACATTTCACAAATCAATAAGTACATTTCAGACCCAAATCATGCTTTGATTTGGGAGTACCTTGATTGGGAACCTGATATGTAAGTGACTAAGAAGCCTATTTTTATTGATGATTCTCACATAAAGTTTCTTCATGGAATTAATATACCCTTTGTTCAGTTGTTTTGGAAACATGGTTCAAATTCCCATCACATGTGAGAGTGTGAGGCTATGATGAGAGGGAAGTGGGATCACATCTTTGTTATGGTGTCTACTGGAGAGGATTTATGGGTGAATAAATCATTTATAACGGGGATAATTATAGCATCTTTAGACTATATTTTTGGTACATACAATTGATTATTCTTCATTTTCCCATTCTTTACTTTGATCAATCATTCCCATGTTGATTCTTAGTTGTTATCCTTGGTTAATCCATGTCAGTAGTAAGGGAATATGGTTTTAAATACCTATTTAAGAGGCTAGATTGTTTTTTGGGGGTGTTAGCATGATAGTGGACAAGAGATTATAGATATAATGGATATAGTAGGTCCACCAACTAAACTAAAAGGGACACCAATAAGCTGGAGTAAGAGAAACAATATGAATTTACTAAATAAAGTCTTCTAGTTAGTAGGTGGATGAATGAAATAGGTTGGTACCTAGAGGAATTACATCAACCAATTGGGAAGGCCCCACTGGGTATCGGTTGGTGCATTCAAAATTCTAGTAATTCTACCATAAACAACTAGCAAGATGGTGGGAGATAATATCTAGTTAATGACACTAATATTAATGATATTAACATGGGTGGTATCATAATTATTTAGTTTCAATATTTGGTAAAACTAGAGACACCTCTCTCTTGAACCTAAATCAACCCTAATATCCTTAGAGACACTCTAGAGATGAATTTATCACTTCTAAACTCATTTTTTCTTTGATTGGTGTTTTGGTTTTTTTATTGGATATCTTCTAGTAAGTGTAATCTCAAATTGATAGTGAATTATCCTTTCCTATAGTCCCTCCCACTTTGATAGTGGTGAATCAGAATATCATTAATGGATCTAGATACGTAATTTTTTTATTTAGGTTCTAGGATTATACCTTGATTGTTCTATCCATCAACATTCCATTGCTGGATCAGGAGACACATGGTTGTTTCTCTTATGATCGAGGAGTTGGTTTTATACGGCTATTCCACTTATATGATAGTTTTTGTTTCATACATAATTTTAAATGGATATCTAATTGATTTACTAAAAAATTATTTTAGTATTGTGTAAAATAAATTTTAAATCGAATAGTGTATTTAATCAAATCTGTTTGAAAACAAATTTTGAAATAAATTTCTGATTTCCTAAAAAATGTTCATGAATTGAAATGGAAAATTTGAAGTATGACTTTGATGATGAATTTTGAGAAGATGTGGAATGAAATTATTTATGATGTGAAAATAAATTAATTTATTTGAAAGGAATGTTTTCATTATGAAAACCATTTGATGTTGGTTTTTGAAATGAAATTTCATGTTTTGAAACTAAAACGCTATTTTGATTGAACTGATTGATTAAAATAATTTGAGATTGATTGAAATGAATGATATCACCAAGTATAATTGAATACATTGATGCACATGGGATCCTAGGTTATTAGGAAGAAGTATATTCACACTTGGAATACGTTTATCTAGTAATTAACTAATGATTGAATTAATAATAAAATAACTTAAGGTTAAGGAGTTCATTCATTTGGGTGTCCTTACATTCCCCTAGGAATTATTTCTAGGGAGTGTGTACATGTATGGAGTTGTATTACACCAGGATTGTATGAAACCCTGTGACTAGATAAAAATTACATCAGGTATTATTACCAAGGTTCTATTATTGAAAATGATTATACTTGTTGTATTTTGATTTAAATTCAATTTCATGCTTATTTTGAGAGAAATGTTTATTCATTAATATTTTGAAAAAGATACTCACATATTCAAATTTTTAAGTAAATGAACTTTTATTCATCATCTAAATTAACTATGGAAAATTTTTAAGAACGTGTTTTGATATGAAGTATGAAAATATTTAAATGGGATGTTTTATTTAAAACTAATCATATTTGTTTTACATGATATGGATTTAGTATAAATTACTTGGTGAGATCAATTTATGATTTTTTATACACACCCAAATGTTGTATTTGGGAATTTATAGAATTTCTTATTCCAAGATTAGTGAAAAAAGGAACCACTTGGATGTGGTGGATCATCCTAATTAATGGGACCTTGGTAGTTGGTGATAACTGGTGGATCATGTGATCTAATTTTTACATGGGGATCTTTATATGTTATCATTGATGATTTTATGTGGCCAATTTATGTGAATAACCTTTTTTGGTACATTTATCTTTCAACTTGTTGTAATTTTATCTTGAGGAGATTTGGAATAAAAACTTTTTATTGACTCTTATCCACTAATATTTCTTGATGAGTTATTCTTTAAGTGAAATCATTCCCTATTATTTGTATTTTATGTTGAGGTGCTACTCATCATCCCATGGGGATTGAGAACAACCTTAGAACTATGTTAGAATTGTTTCAAGTACCATTTAGGTGGGTTATCATTGTGTATTTTTTTATATGATAAGTCTCTTGTAATGTTTGTAAAAGTCCTTTGTAAATAGCAGATAAACAACAATAATGATAAAAAAATCAATGATTAATGTGGAGAAAAACATTCCAATATATACTAATAGATATTTTATTTTCTAACATCAATTATAAAACACACAATGAATATAAAAAATAATTCAATAAAAATATCAATAATATGGTTTTCTTTTAAAATTTCATGCTTAAAACATATTTCTTATCCTATGTTATAGAAAAAAATAAATTTATAATTATTAAAATATGATAAATTAATGTATATTTTTAATTTCAAAAAATAATATAGTTTATTGTACATTTTTAATTAAAAAAAGTTAAAGTGGAAAAGAGACACTCAATGCTCACTACATATTAGTGATGGTTGGATTCTTGGAATAACATCAAATTAAAAATTGTTCATACCATGAGGATTACTCGAGTTACTGTATTAATGCCAACATCCAATACATGTGGGTCAGGATCACATGGAATCATGGGTGGTTTGTTCCACTAGAAATCATGATGTGAAAACCTCCTATATGAATCTTTTTCTTATCTAGAAAAAATCATATAATTATTAGTGTATTGAGGATCATCCCCATGCACCGTGGTCAACCTTCTGACTGATCTATTAGTGGTAAGTCTAATCCCTACTCACAGATTGGGGATATCTCATGATCTAGTCCATGTAAGTAGTCTTTATCGATCAGTTAGTCAGTGAAAAGTGGATTTAGTTCTAGTATTGGTGCATTATGACTCAATATCAAAATGAAAAGATAAACGCATAGTTATTTAAACATATTTAGGTACATGTATCAAGAAGTAACAGGAAAAAATGAAAACCAAAAACTAAATGATAAAAATATTATCATATTCATACACCATGACTAGTTTCTCTTCGAATCAAGTTAGTCAACAGATAATCAATGTCTGAGTGAATAACTATGACATCCTCCAAACCAACATAATGTTCCATGGGATAAAATAGGTATTATCAAAAAGAGGTATTATAAAAAATAAATAAATAAATAAGTACTTCATGACATTCTAGAATATCTAGAGCTTGAGGATAGAATTTTGTGAATGCTTAAGTTAGTGGCCCTTGAAATTTGATTCTAAAGGATGTAGGATTGGTTTGGTAGATATAATCATTTAAGAATAATTTTTTTCAAATAGCCTACTTTTACTAGATAGAAAGTGGAAATAATATCATGAAATGGTTATCACACACACACACACATGTGGAGAGTTGTTGACATTATTCACTTTTGAATTATTAGCTCAAATTAGTAGCATTTATCTCCCTAAATTTCATTCTGATACAATTTATGAGGCCAATTTTTTCATGATCACTGAGAGTAACTCCTTGGTGTGGTTTTTATATTGATCACATTCCTATCTAGAATTACATTTTCAATGTTAAATTTATTTTATGTTAAGAATATCTCAATGAATTTTTTTTGGAATTGTGAGTTTTCCTAGGAGTGAAAATTCTTTGGTGTGGGGGTGTGATGGCACCACAGTTCACTATTTTATTTCTCTTTTATACCACTATATTAAACAAATTTTGTATTGTAAATTCTAATTATTATAAATAAATCACTTAATTTTTTATTAAATGATTTAATTTTTATCACTATAAAAAATATAAATTTAACTTTTTTATGATTTTATTGTATTTGGAGGTGACTTGGAGGGTCTATGATGAAGTTGAAGAAAATGGGCCAAACTGTGCAAGATTCCAAGCACACCAGTGAACCCAAATGGACACTAAAATTAAAATGTGCATCTAATTGGGATTAATATTTGTGGGATGACCCAAAATTATGTGGGATAAAACTCTTAATAAGACACTCAATCCCAATGAGTCTATAAATTGTTTGAAAGAAACTAATATTTCCAAGACACTGAATTTTCACGAAGTCAATAGTTTTGTTTTTTATTTAGGCCATATCTAGATTTGTAAGCCTTGAAATGATTCCAAATATTTGGTGGAGATAAAAAATAGGTGGATAAACAAATTTTATGTTTTCTCAAAAGTGTCATAATACTGTATACCCACCCAAAACTAGGGTCCAAGAGGTTTTTATAAATCTAGGTTCACAAAACCACCATCTACTTTTCCTATAAAAGATTATATTGGTTACCCCATTTTTAAGTTTGAAACAAGAGCGTATATCTTCCATTTTAGAGATATAGAAGAGTAATCTCATAATTCAAGAAGTTATATAGGCCCATATCATCATAGGGGGGTCAAGGATGAAGCTAAAGTTACACCTGATCCTCCTCCTCCTCTCAGTGGAGAGTTAAATGGTGGAAAGTCATTTTGAGGAAGATATAAATACTTGAGAATGATTTCCAACACATGTTCTTATACTATTTTTGTGAATTTTTTGTGTAAAATGTTTCAGTGAAGATATATCTTAACATGATTTGTATTTTAATTTTTTTAGTTTAATATAGTGAAAAAACTTTTTATCTCAACACTGATTGGGTAGATATTTCAAGTGATAATATTTAGTTATTCTGATTAGAAAACACAATAATACTCTTTCTCTTACATACATGTAATATAATTATTATTTCTCCACCCCCACTCTATGCTTGAGGTCCAAAACTTGACAACCTGATTTTTGTGCCAAGGGTTAGTTCTTTGTGCATCGTTTTAAAAGGGAAGAGGGGAGTTGATATATTAACAACCCTCAACCAAATGATTCTATTAAACCATGTGTATTTTTCTGAATGATTCACTAACCAAGATGTGTATTGAATATGAAATGAACTCCTTATCTTGTAATTTTAGAAACACCGCCTTCATTTTTCAACTATTTAACTCTTTAATTAAGATGTTTTTTTAACTATTTTCAAAACCAGCCTCTTCTTTTAGTAATTTTTATTAAAAATACACACTCTAAACAAAACAATGATCTTTGGGAGATGACCTAAAATCTATCCTAGACTATAAATCAACTTTAAAAACATAATAAATTTGACTTTTCTTGGCAATACATTCACCATGACACCAACTAGTCCATAGGTTAGGTGACTATGCCAAACCAATCCTAACTCTAATATGAGTGGTGCCAGTGGCTATCACTAAGTATGAATTTTATAAGATATATGTTTCCTTATCCTAATAAACCTACATGTAATGCATATCCACATAAAAACATAACTATAATTAAATTAATTTAAAAAAACTTCTTGTAATAAATAAATAAATAGATGTGACACGTGTTAATAGTCCATATATTGTGATGAAATTAATATCACAATGTAATAGTGAATACGTATTCCCAACATTCCAAATGAAAACTCACCTAGATCAACTAAAAAATGAATGTAAATTATCAACACACAGCTCCTCAAAAAAATTATCCTTGTATTTTATATCTAATAATCACTATTCTCAAACTCTAACGACACTATTTCTACTATGATCAAATTGGAATTATTCATAAGTTATATAATAAAAATTATAATTGGTGTTATGCCTACGCACAGGTGAGTATAAACATACCAATATTGATTCCCAAAAATTAAAAATAAGGTATTGAAAAAATAATCAATTCAAAAAAATAGAAAAATTAATGATTACTTAAATTTTCTTTATGGATATAGAACGCCTGACTCAGGAGTGTCTCTCAGATAGAATCATCCAATATGTGAACTTATATGTTTGATTTTATTGTAATATTTACTATATATCTATAACCTTACGACATCTCTCAACAAATCTATAGATTATAAAAATAATATAAGACTAAAATTTCTAAAATGAGAAGTGGGAATTTTGGAATGGGGTGTCACATTTAATTTAATAAATTAATTATAAAATTAAAATTAAAATATATAAATTATTTGTTTTGATGAATAATGTAAAATAAAACTCTAAAGTTACCTTGATATTAAACCTTTATCACTTAAGAAGATAAGGTTTAAATATTTTAGAAATTTATTTTTCACATTGAAACCCATAATTTTACTATGTTTATGCTATTATACTCCAATGATTTTATCCAAACATAAAATGATTCAATAGATACCATCCATAATCGAGTGATTTGTGTTTGGAATCAAAAAATACCCACAAGGAAACACTTGAGAAATCCATTGTGTTTTTTAGGATTGTATAATTTTTTAATATCATACCATGATATAAATATTTAAAACCATGGTAGTATTTATCATAGGCTAATATATTCAGATAAACCATAAAAACCCATGATTTCATAGGTGAGGAAGAAGTTGTGAATGGTGTATGAAACCTCATATGAATGATTACCAAAAAAATAGATTATTTGAGTGAGTGTGTGTGTGAGACATTTTAGTATAAAATGTAATTAAATTACAATTTTATATATAATTGTTTTAAAAAAATGAATTAGAAATACCATTCACATCATACAAACATAAAGCACAATATTTACATTAAGTTTCTCGTCGGGAGATCACAATGAGTTTAGAACTCCATGGAATGAGAGAAAACAATAAAAGAATAAGGACATCCAAAGGACTCTATTCTCTCCCACATGTCATATATAAATTTATAATGAGGGAGAGGCTTATTTTTATTAACATTTTACACAATAAAATTATAAAATAAGCCAAATCATTATTGGTTGAGGTGAGTTCTGCATAGAATAATTTTTTATCTACTTGATCAGCATATAAGACTAAATTAACCTCTGAATCATTAATTTCAATTTCATTGATATATGGTATATTGAGTAATATTTAAAATGGTGGTGGATTCATCCCAATATAGGGATTTCCTTCCATGATGTGGTTCAATTATAAAAGGTGGGTGCAACATGATTCACCATAATTTTCTTTTATTTGTGGGCCACATCGGGCCTCTTGTTCTTTAATTAAACTATTAGACCAGATGATAAAATTATATCCCAATAAATATTGAATCCTATAAAAATGTATTATATGACTTGTATCATTTCATATAATGTTATGAAAAAATAAAAATACATTTTTTAATTATGTTACAAGGTGATGTGTTCCACTTTTGTGCCTAAGGCCCAAAATATGATGAGAATGTATGCCCAACAACTAAAAACTATTCATTTGAAAAAAAATGATCTATAATAAATATTTATACCTTAAATCATCAATGAAATCACATTCAATAATTTAATTAATAATAATAATAATAATATTTCCACATTGAATATCTTTTCAAATAGTGAAAAGAAAATAATTATTGAGTAAAAAAGGATTTGATAATTTGATGATACAACTAATAAAAAAAATTTAAATCGTATATATAAGTTATAAAATATATGATATATCATTGGGTTATCACACCTCTACACTTAAACCATTAAATTCCTTGGAAAATTCATATATCCAAAGAAAATTACACTCTAACATCAATGGTGAGAGTATTTTAAAATTCATATAATTTTAAATCCATTATGTCTTGTAGTTGAAATAAATTTTCCTTTTATTTTTCATATCACATATTAAAATTACTTGAATGTTATTTATTTAAACAATTTTTATGACACAAAATACCTTAAAAGAAATTATAAATCAATCAAAACTAAATTGTGATTTTTTTTATAATGTTATACTCCTCACAAAATTATGCAATTCATATCATAGTATTATTTAAAACATAACTATACAAACAATATATAAAGATTATTTTTTCAATCATGATGATTTTCAAGGAATAGAATTGGTTCTTATAATTTATAGGATTGTTGTGAAAAACATAATTTCTCAATAATGAGGTTTTTATTTTTAAATATAACACATGATAAATTATTTAAAAACAATGAATAATCCTCTATAAATTTGTCCATATATGGATCACCCCACTAAATTTCTCCATTTCAATTATATGTGAACATTTTTTTTCAAATAATGTACAACGAAATACTGTTACTTAAATTTTTTTTACAATTTTTTTTATTTTTTTGATTTACATTTTTCTAGTCTTGTAAATAGAATTGGATGAAAAGAAAACATATAGAATGATTAAAGAATTTGGACCATCTATTCTTATTATTATTATTGGCATGAATCATTAAATGGTATCAATTAATAATTGAATGAAAATTTAGGTTCTTATTTTTTTTACTTATTTTCAGTAAAAATAAAATGATTTACAATAAAAGAAACGTAACCTGTAAACTATGGAACAATTTAAAAATCCACCCCATATTTTTATATAGTATAAATAATCCAAATTATAATAGATTAAACACACTGGTTCATTAAAACTCATAAAAAATATGATCATGTAGTGTATACAAGAGTGAAGGAATGTAGGAACAAATATCATTTAACATTGATACATATAATGTATTTTATGGATATTATGGACTTATAATGGAAAATTTAATTATAGGTATCAATATTTGATAAATAAAAGGGCCCAATATATATGAAACATATATAATAAAATATAATAATTCCTCATTACAAAAATATATTATAAAGGATAAAACTAAGTCTATTTGAAAAAAAAAATAACATTTCACTTTAGAATAGTGGGTAAAAGGGAGTGTATGTAAAAATTTGTATAGAGAAACTCTCAATAAAGATATAGAAAACTTTTATTAGTGTAAATGAGTAAAGGGTTTGAAAAATATATTAAAATCCCAATAATGTTATAAAAATACAAAATCTAGAATAAGATTCCATATCAACATTAATCTAAATTTGTTACATAAAAAATAAAGGAAATCTATCTCTAGTGAGTTATGTTGGTTAAATTATTTTTTATATTCCTTTGAAGAAAAATTTTTATCTAGAAACACAAAATGATGAAAAATAAAACATAATGGAAATATAATAAAAAATTATTTTCTTTATTTTTATTTTTTTATTTTTTTATTGGTATTTTTAGATGATTAAATCAAATCGTAACTACATTATATCCCCCTAACCCACAACTCTAGGTTAAATGACATGTATTTTATAAAATTTAAATAAATGTACAATAAAATTAAGGTAGGTATAAGGGAAAACCTTTTAAGTGGTGTCATAGGTGGAATCCTTCCTCCACCAAATCATTTAGAATATCAATATTGAATTTCATAATCAATTTCCCAATGGTAGTAAACCTTCATTCACTTTCCTTTTGAAAAACATTTATTAAATAAAATTTATAAACATTAGTAATAGTATAGGGACCATGACACCAGAAATGAAGAGATTTAATCTCAATTTCTATATACAGACCCTCTCTCCAATATAAAACTTCTCTTGATAAATCATATAAACATGTATATCCTTACTCTTCCACTTTTAGATCATATGGTTATTTTATGAATCATATATAAATTCATATAACTCCTAAATTTATATTTTCCTAACTTTAACTATATCATAGTGATTCATTTTACATTATTTAACATCCCAATAAGTATAGTTCCCTACCTACATAGGGAGGAGACAAGCCAATATAAATACAGTCATGTATGGTGACATTTCGATGGTTTTTTTAAGAGTCATAATACAAACCCAAGTGTATAATTAAATTGAATACTCAAATATTTCTTATTTTTTTGTACCAATTCATCCATGATTTTCATAAATTTATGATTTGAAATTTTAGTTGCTTTATTGTTTTTGAAATTATATGTAGTAGTGACATAATTTAAAAACTTTATAATTATAGAGAACGGTTTTTATATTGTGATTAGTGAAATTAGAACCCTAATAAAAAATGAAAAAACATAGAAAAAAATCCTTATAAAAATAAAATATATTATAAATTCAATATCAACTTGGGAGTCATTAATCCTCATTCACTTTTAATTAACCCATTAAAAATAATCAATAGATAATAAGATATATATAGAACTACTGAATTATTAAAGGGACACATGAAGTAGATCCTCTATGAATCATATATATCAGAAAATAACATGTGTTTTTTAGGAATTTAATTCATCCTAGAGATATTTACAATGAATTGAAATTGTTTACACAACTTAAAAACCAATTAGAATATCTGTAAAATTTAGGACCATGAGGTATAAAATTGTGGACCTTTGATTTTATGTAATTAATTCCAATGAGTAAAAATAATGAAATGTGTATAAGAAGATCAAAATAAATCTGAAATCATGACCAAGGATATTCAAATGAACTACCTTGTCACTATAAGTACACCAAAGGTATGAGTTATCCAAAATATATAAATGTAACACAATCTTAATCTTCTAGGTTTGTATGGTACTAAAATTAGGGGGAAATAATATTTTAACAAATAATTTGAAATATCATCATACAATGGGGTAAGGTTCACTATATCATAGAGGTTTTCATCATAGATGAACTCTCCAATAGAGAGAGACATGTCAATATAGTGGTCTAATAGTTTGTAATTATAATAATATAGTTAGCTATAACATTTTTTGTTCTATTTTGACTCAAATATCTTAGTATCACTCATATTGGAGGAGTATATTTCATATAATTAAATTCATTACCTCATGTATTTTAAGGGGAAAACAAAGGGTAGGATAATCAGAGAAGAAAGTTACCTTTGACCTATGATGATCGGAATGAAATTTTCCATGGTAAAAACAATAGATAGAAGTTATTTTATAATGTTACAGTAGTTTTCATAAGAAAGATTTATGGTACATGATGCATATATAATGATATATGGATCTATATAAAATATTTTTAACAAAATTGTAACATCCCGATATTTTAGAAAATATTTCTATTTAAATATTTTTTATTTTTTTAACGACTTGTGTTACACGTAACACTGAGTTTAAGCAAACTATGATACACTATTAAAATATTATTTTTTTAATGTGAAAGTTATAATATAGCAATTAATTTGGTGCCTATGAATATTATTGACTAATTTATGAAATATATATAAATATATTACTCAATATAAATATATTGATAAATGCATAATAAATAATCACTCAATTTTTAGTAAAGTCATTTTATTCTTCAAAAATATTATTTCTACAAAAATGATTTTTTATGAGTGAATATTATAATTAATTTCTAAATTTTTTGGAAAATAAATTTTAAAAAATTAACTTTATTTTCAAATTCAACATTTCATATTTTTCTTAGGATGATTTTTATTAAGAATTTTTTTAATTTTTGATTTTTCATTGAACACTGAAAAATAGTAATTTTTATAAAAATGTAATTTTATTGAGATTAAAGATTCTGTTTATGATTTTAATTTGGTCTCAATAAAACTTAGTTAATTGTTTGTTAGATATATTCTAATTAATATAATTTTAATCATCTTTATACCCTTTTTTAGTATAAGTATATTTTTGGGCTTAAAAATGCATTTTTCAAGAAAACTATTTTTCATTGCGATTTGTGAAGTTAATTTTAAATTAAATTTTGAAACTTATGTGGGTTGAATAGTAAAAAATTTATTCCATATTTGGAATCATTTTGTTTTTAATTTGTTATATAGATCACTATTTATTTTTTGTCATTAAAAATAATAACTATAGTAATTTTATTACTATGGTAAGGGAAATCATGTAATTTAGGTTAAAAATAAAATGATAAGGATAATTAAATTACGAAAAAACATTACTAGATTTTATTTTATGAGATAATTTTATCCATAATAATCCAATGTTAATTTATAAGATCTTTTGTGGGAATTTATATGTTATTATGATATTTATAGTATTTAATTTCAATAAAAGTCAAACATGGAACACACTTATTTTTAATAATTATAATATTTTAATATGGGGTTATCTAAAGGATTTATTAAAATATAATTATTATTTTGAAAGTAAAACATTTATCTTCGTCAAGTTAATTTATTTTTAATTTTTAGGTAAGTATTATTTAAACAAATTCTTACACAATACAGACATAATAGTTTTTCAATTAATGAAAAAATCAAATAAATGATATTAAAAATTCTTAAAGAATTATGATTTTATATATTTTATAAAATAAAAAGATTTTTTACGAAAATTTTCTATTAGGGATATATAAAATTATTTAGTTCACATTTATATTTTTTTATGGTGTTATTAAAGTCAAAGTAATGAATAGTGTTAAAATTTAAAGTGTTGATATTTCATGAAAATATTATATTCTTAAATTATTTTAAAATCCTATAAATATTAAATAAGTACAAATGGGATAATATATGTTAATAAATTTCATTCCTTCTTCATTTATAGCCCATTTTGAAGCATTTAGATCTAAAATTGTCTTATTATAATTCAATCTTTTGAGAAATTCCAAAGGTTTCCCTCATATAAATTATTAAAAAGCCCTCCTCCCTCGGTTAATTACACTAATTTGTGCCTTTTAGATAAAAAATACCCTAAACAATTCTCTTATAAACTTCTTTTGTGACATTTTAGATATGTGTTTCTTTTCAAAAGTGCAACCCTCGAAGTAAAAATATAAAATATGAAGAAATGGTTAAAATATAAATTATATATAAATTAATTTTTACCTAGTTCTGAAAAAACTAAGAGTCGATTGATTTTATTTTGGAATTAAGGGTCATTACTCTAAGGATATATCTTTTATGAAATCATGATATTAGTGGAATTTAAAATGATTAAATTTCTAGAAATATTCTTGAGTAATGTATTACTGAAATTTTCAGAATAAGGAATTTTTTTTTACCTAGATATTTTCCTATTGACCTAGCTAGACCAAAGAAAATATGGGTACCAAAAAATACAATTTTTTAAATGGTTTATAGGGAAAAGTCATAAGAACAAAAATGTTGTATAGTATATGGATAGTGTCCATTCAATGCATATGATCGTAGATTCTTATAATATTCATATATTATAAAAACTACATAGAGGTATGGTTACCTTGAGAGATAATGATAATGGGAAAATAGTTGGATTTGGATCAATTAGAGATCTAAAATCAATTTCAATCAATAAAGTGTTATATGTTCAAGTATTCAAGAACAATCTGATAAGTATATCTCAACTCTTTGATAATAGATTTATATTGATTTATTAAATAATTCATACTCTATTTTTAAAAATAAATCAATTAAATTTAGATCACCCATAACTAAAAATGTTTATACCTTGTATCTTAATTCCTTGTATAAACAAAGAGTGAATTGTCCAACTATTAATACCTGTGAATCTTGGATTTTTCATAAGAGATATAGAAATTGAAATGTATTTATATTATAAATGTTGTATAATATACACTTAGTTTCTAATTTTCCTAGTCATAAATTTGAAATGGATTGATTTTGTGATTCATGAAAAATTGGAAAGAAATACAAGTCAACCTTTAAATTTATTAATAATGTTGCTACATCCAAACCACTAGAAACAATCCACAGGGATTTATTTAGACTATAAAGAGTAGTAAGAATATATGGTGGATCATATATTTCTGTTATATTTGATGACTTTTAAATATTTAAATGGGTTTATTTTATAAAACATAAAAGTGAGTTTTTCTCTATTTTTTAAAGCTTTTGTAAAAAAATCCAAATGGAAAAGATTTTAAAATAATCTCATTACAAAGAGGTCATAGTAGATAATTTGAAAATCAAGATTTTAATTCTTTTTTCTCATACTTAGGTATTAAACACACTTTCTCTGAACCAATAACACTTCAACAAAAAAGATATATAAATATATGAAAATAGAACTATTCAAGAAATGGAAATAACTATGTTAAATGAATATATATTTCATACTTACTTTTGGGAAAAATCTATAAACACAACTTTTCATATCATAAATAGTGTTTTAATAAGAACCCTTCTTAAAAATACACCTTATAAACTATGGAATAATTGAAACCCTAAGTATAGATACTTTAGCGAATGAGCCTGTACCCGAGTGGTAAGGGCTGCTGCTTGGCATCCAAGAGACCTGGGTTCAAAACCGGGTGGAGGTGATTTCCGGGTACTGTAGCAGTACTGTAGTAGTTACTATTTAGTACTGTAGCAGCCGGAACTATTCACCCGATTTGGGCCTTCGGGCCACCGGTTTGGCCTTACGGGTCTCCAGGGCCTTCGGGTCATGTAGACCATGGAGTAGCCCAGTTCACACAGAACAAGCCCAAGAATAGGATCAGAGCAACAGGAGTAGCAGCCACCAGATGCAGAGCTTACCGGATTGGAAGAATGAGAGGGTATGGCAGCCGCCATCGGGACTAGGCATTGTGCAGCTTTGTACGGGGAAATGCTAGCCGATCAGCAATGCAAGGTAGGGAGCTAAGGAGATCAATGATGCAAGACTTTGGGGAGGGGCAGTTCTAGTGTGCTGGGCCTACGGGTCATTTAATGGGCATGGTATGCCTCTAGGCCATTGGGTCATGTATTGCGGTTCATGTCAGGCCTTGTGCCTTGGGCCTACGGGTCATGTACGAGTTCCCCTTCAACCCTTAAAAGGGGGATTATCTATACTAAAAATAAAAAATAAGGCCTTCGGGACATTCAGATTGATTAAGTATAGATACTTTAAATTCTTTAGATGAATGGTTTATATATTGAATACTAAGGAAAACCTTGGTAAACATGATTTAAATGCTAATGAAGGAATATTTTTAGGATATTCTACTACCTCTAATTCTTATAAATTATATAATAAAAAGTCAATGATTATTGAAGAATTTTTTCAGGTCATGTTTTATAAAAGTGAACCTTTTGATAAAATGGAAAATAAAATATATGAACTTGATGACTCATTAAAAAACATGAGACATGAATCACCTAAGATTAATTTTGAAAATAAAATAAATTAAATGTATTCTATTTCAGAAGAACATATAATTGATAAACCTAAAAGTGTGTTTCCTAGAAAACCTTGAACATTAAATAATATCCCTTTAGAAAATATAATTAGAGATATATATATAATATTTATAAATATAAGGAATATAGGAAAAGGATTTGTATTTTCTGCCTTCCTATCACAATTATAACCCAACACAATAGAGGAATATTTTTAAGTTGAAAGTCAGATAATTTATATGGAAGAAGAACTTTACAAATTTAGTAGGAACAAAGTTTTGAAATTGGTTGGTAGAATATCTAATTATACATTAAGAGGAACCAAATGATATTTTACAAATAAAAAAATTGATCAAGGAATAATTACTATAATTAAAGCTAGATTAGTAAAGGATACAATCACAAATGATTAATAGATTATAGTGAAATGTTTGTCTAATGTTTCTAGATTAGAAGCTATCAGAATTCATATAGCATATGTATCTCATATGAAATTTAAGTTATATCATATATATATAAAATATGATTTTCAAATGGCTAATTAATGGAGGAATTATATATTGAACAACCACTGGGTTTTGAAAATCCTCATTTACCAAATTTGGTCTTCAAACATACAAACGATCTTTATGGCCTTAAATAATCACCTAAATCATGGTATAAAAGACTAAGTTTATTTTTATTAAACTTTACGTAGGGTTATAATATCATAATATACATAATACAATAGTTTTTTATAATATATTTTTAGTATATATTTATTTAGAGGATCTTATTTTCGGTTCAACAGATAAAATAATTTGTAATGATATTTCTAATCTAATAAAAAGGGAATTTGAAATGAGTTTGATGGGAGAATTAAGTTTTTTTTTCTCAGATTAAAAATTTATCAAAAGTATTATGAATCATTTTAAATCAATGTAAATATATTATTTATTTATTGAAAAAATTTGGGATTGGAAAAAATAGGCTTATAGTACCCTCATGTGTACCAATATAAAATTTTATTTGGATGAAGAAGGAAATCTAGTTGACAAAAAATTATATAGTGGTATGATTGATGGTTCAATATATCTTACTTCTAGAAGACCATACATTATGTTTTCTATTTTCTATGTTCTGTATTTTAATCAAATACAATATAATCCCATCATACTATTATTAAAAAAATATAGATGTTTAAAAAGAACTATTTTTTAATATTTATTTTTTCCAAAAACATATGAATTTAATTTAATTTCAAATTTAGATGTTGATTTCGGATGATGAAAATTTGATGGAAAAAAGAACACTAGGAACCTGTTATTTTTTGGGAAGTCCTTAGTTTCATGGTCAATTAAGAAATATCATTCAGTTTCTATATCAACAGTTGAGGCAGAATACATATTTGTTGGTAGTTATTGTGAACAAGTGTTGTGGATGACACACACTTTACTAGACATTGGACTTAATTTCAATAATATTCACATTTTATGTGACAATACAAGTGTAATTAATATTTGAAAAATCATATAATTAAATATAGAACAATGTGTATTGATATAAGTCATATTTGTTTAATATATCATGTTTTTAAAAATGTTATATCTTTATAATTTTTAAATACCAAATATCAACCTGCTGATATTTTTACTAAACCAATTCCCTTTACATTTTTGGAATTTATTATGGGGGAGTTTTGAATATTTAATTTCAAATAAATTTTTACTATTTTTTTTAATTTTTTATGAATTGTTTTATATATTTTGTTCATATCTTATTTAATTCAAATTTGTTTATTAAATTGAGAATTTATTATTGAAAGTACAACTTTCAAAAAATATAATAAATGATTACTCTAAGTATTTTTCTTGAGAAACCAAAACTGACATCTCCCAAAACTGTGGGAAACACTCTCTTAATCTTACCCTTAGTTTTAAACCCTTGTGACTTATAGATCTCTCATTTTTCCTTTTTAAAACCAATAATATGAACCTAAAATCATTAAATTCTGAGAAATGTTGAAAACAATATGGAACATGAAGGAGAACCCTTCTAATCTAAGAATCAACATAAAACTTTTATAAACATTCCCCTACTGAAATTGTTTTATATCAACTGGATATATCAAAAAATTATTCTATTTAAGAAATCTATATCCTTTAAAGTTTTTGAATTCATTTTCAATGAACAAAATAATGAGTATGTGATCAAAAGATAAGTAAATTAGTTATATTAAAATTTCATTTTAGTTTTGGAAAAAAGTAGGAGTTATCATTTCAAGGTAAATGATATTGAGTTTTTTGTTTCTTCATGTGAGATTGAAAAGATTTTTTTGTGTCCCCATGAAGGGTTTTTTCACTCTGATCTTTGATCTATTAGAGATAAATAACCTTAATATAAATATATTATGACTTTTATTTTTGGATCCACACTAATGAGAATTTTTTTTTTCAAAGATCTCAAAGCTAACTAGAAGTTGTAGGTCAATATCACTCAGTCAACAATACTTACTAGAATTGTTGAGTTAAAGAAAATTCTTTATCCTTATATTTATATTGTATTTTTATTATGATTGATATCATGCTTAATTTCATTATATATATTCTCTTATATATGAATAATTGTTGTAAAATATAGGAAGTGATGAGTTTTTTATATGGAATGATTGTTTCACTACTTTTGTATAGAAAGAAAAATATTTGATATATCAAGGTAAGAATAAAATGTCATCATAGTAATATTATTAATTCAATAATTATAATAAAGTTAAGTTTTCTAGAGAACTATTAAGTGAAATTTGTTTCCTATTGGTGTTAATGACAAATAAGGATCTATTTCTATTTCTCAAGGGGAGCAAGATAGTTTGAAATCCACTAGTTCAGTATGAATTATTTAAAAATAATTTTAAGAATCAAGAATATAGGATTTTGTTCAAGCATCAAATCAACGACTCAAATATGATTTATCTGATCTGAATTTAGCAATATAATTTCATAAATATCTTGAATAATATTAAGAATAAGTATACAATGAGGCCCTTGTCGTATGACCTAAACAAAGAGAATTACATATATATCAGGCCCTAGAAACTGAAGTTTCTATAACTGAGGCTAGTGAAAGACTAATATTTTAAGTTTTTATAACTAATATTATATAACAAAACCTTAAAAAAGAAATTGAGCAATAATCTAATGAAAAGAACAATTTTTGGAAACTTTCCTTGAAGTTGAAAAATTTCAACCATCAGTAGTTGAAACTACTGAATTAGTTGAGAATTAAACAATATCTACCACTATAGATTATTTATAGAAATATATTTTTATATCTTCTGATGAAATAATGGTTCTTGACAATGTATTTTCCTCTTCCATTGAAAGAGATAAATGTCAGCCCTTAATTGTTCTTTAAATAATAAATCCATTCAGAAGTCAAGAATAATAATCTTCTAATTCATTTAATAATGAAATAAAAGAGTTAGTCCTCATGTTCGACATAATAAAGGAGGATAATTCAACTTTTAAAAGTGATATGGATTCTAATAAAAATATTTTTTGAAGATTTGAGAAGATCCACTATTACAAGGGAATAGTTGGAATCAATACAATTTCAAATGAAACCTCTCCAAGAAAATTAAATTTACATAATATATTTTAATTCATTTCAAATAGAAATGACAAATAAAATTAGAAATATGAATTTATAGTCATTATAAATGATAGATTTTGGATATTTAAATAAGTACATGGGAATTCAGTTTGAGTCAATAATGAATAAATCTAGTCAATACAATGCTTCTACTTATACTCCTCACACTTCAATATATTAAATAAGATATATTTAATTGATTGGTACAATTCGATATTATTTGAATGATCAACATCATATTCTTCTATGTGATAGTGATCCATTAAATTTTTTTTTGGAAAATCATAGAGATATTATTGAGAACCTAACATTAGGAGATCCTAATATAAGACATCTTCTCAATTAGTTTGGTGACATGATCTCATAGTTTGTTTAATATAGAGAAAATGTTAATTTGTTTTTAAATAAAATATTATTTAATGTATGAAAGTTGTTTAAGACTCAAATAATTTGATGAAATATATGGATGATATTTTTAATGAAAAATTTCATAGGTATACTGACAAAGATAAAATATGTTCATCAAGTTGTTCATGCTTTTAGAGATTTGGACACCTCATGTGAACAATAACCTTCCCTCTCACCTAGTCCCACACTTTTAAATTTTTCATCCAAATGTTTAGTGTAACAAAAAATAATAATTTAATGAAATCCTTTTGTATATTATATTTGTGGATATTGGTTTTTTATTAGTTCTATTCAAATCTATTTCTATATCGAATATAATTTTTGTCTTAGAATATCAAAACGTTTACTCATAATTATGTGCTACAATAAATGTGTATTCAACTATTTTCTATTACATTCTTTTATATATTAAAAAATGGTAGAGAATTTTTTAAACACAACACTCTTACTTTTATTTATAGTTTTTATGTTAATTTATATATTAATTAAATATACTGACAGTTTTCTATAGAAATTAACAATAAAAGAAAATAATACTTTATATTATAACATTTTAAGAAGAATCATTTCATTTCTATTTATATTTCAAATATTTTCTATAAGTTATGTCATATTGGACTTGTGATTATAAAAAGGGGGATATTTTTGGGGATGTATTATCTCAATAGTAATCAATGAATACTATTGATTTTGATTTTCCAAAATACCATTGTTTCTTATAGAAATGAATTTACTTTATGTGTTTTTTAGGAATATAATTCTTGAAAAATTAATCATATTTAATGCTTAAAATATTTTATTAAGTATTATGTATGCATTTGTAAGTAATCTATAAATATTATTCATACCCTATGTCTGTAAGAGTAATATCTGGTTTGGTAACCCTATGTTTGGAATAAAACATATGGATTAGATACCCTATGTTATTGGAAAACTATGGATTAACAACCCTAAATTTATTATAAACCCTAAGTTTGAAGAAAAAAATTATTGTTTTTTAAACATACTTTTTTAATAAACCATATATTATCAACCATACTTTCTGTGATTTTTTTATGTGGAATAACCCTACATTTGAGTTATTTAACAATAGATTTTTAAATTTAAGATATTTTCTGCATTTTATACAATGGTTTCACGTGGAATAAAAATTTCATTAAAGCTATTTTAGGACCAATTCAAATTCTAGTGTTCAACTTATTAAATCATTAATATTTATAAGGGAAATTAAAACTCTTTGTATAAATTTTAAATTTAATTGATCATGATTTTTTAAGATATATTCATGGTTCTATTATGACTAAAAGAAAGTCAAGTTTCTCTTGTTAAATAACAAGAGTATTTTTATCTTCTATATGTGTGATATCTTTTTAAATACAGAAAATCTATGAAAAATATAAAAGGTTTAACATCCCTATAATTCAGAAAAGATCTTAACTTTGGAGATATATATGTTTTAATCTTATGCTGTGTAGACTTTAGATTAACTGTTACATCTATAATTTCTCTATTGCTATTTTTATTGAAGATCATTTTCAACATGGATCTCTTTGAACATTTTATTTATTGAAGACTTTTATATTTGATGTAGAAGAACCATTTTCATTCACCTTCTTCTACAACTATGAAAAATTTTCTATTTATTGAATAAAATCAATCTATTTTGATTTATTGGAGTATCAACTACTTGAACTTAGACATGGTGGAGTATCAGATTCTCGAACCATGATGTGTATTTTTAGTTACCTATAAAAAACCTTGAAGGATTTATAAAAGCCTTATTGTAAAGGTTTCAACTTACTATTCTCAATTTTTATGGTCTTGTGATAATAAAACCTATCTAGTGAAAATCACTAATCTCACTCAGAGTGTATAAGTAGAGTGGACTAGGGATCTTTGTGCCCCCAATCACTATAAAACTTACTGTGTTATTATTCTCTATTTTCAACTTCTTACTTTACTTAAAGAATATAATACTTCATATCCTCATAATATCGTAAAAGTTTATATCCATCTAGATAATTAAAAAGAAACAATTCGCACCTATTTATATTATTTCAATATTATTCTCTTATGGATTAAGTTATTTGATTGTTTTAAGATTAATTTATTATAAAATGACACTCTTTATGCTATAACTCAAGATTATGATCTATGATAAGAAGGGTGTATATTTAAAATGTTATACTCATGTTCTCACACCCTTATTCAAATGTTATTCTTATGATATTATTGATAACTATAATTTTTACCCTTATTAAGATTTTGTGCTTACGCTTTTATATGTTTCCTTTCCCTAGGTTATGAAGAAAA
Organism: Viscum album; assembly: GCA_963277665.1. NCBI lineage: Eukaryota > Viridiplantae > Streptophyta > Magnoliopsida > Santalales > Viscaceae > Viscum > Viscum album. Next base: position 1,764,000,882 of record OY728135.1, read on the forward strand.
GTTTTATTAGGGTATGCCTATGAAGTGTACCATAAGGGAAGATCATTATTGTAGATGTTAAAGAACATCCATAATATCTAATATCCAAAGAAACTAAACTTTTACATTCCATGGTAATATTTTTCATACAATTTATTGAATATTCATCTATAAATATGTAATATTTATATATTAAAATCCTAGGTTTCTATAATTGGTATTAGATGAACGGTTCAGTCAAAATTTGGATATTAGGCTTATAAAACATTGTTGAAATCCAGGGGGGTATGTCTAAGTATAGGATAACATCCTAAAGTTTTGGTAAGGAAGAGATTATGTGATTTTAAAAGTAACTAAATCCTTATATAGATACTATAGGTGGATGTGGATTTGTAATAGTTTTACCTAGTGGTAATAACCCCAAAATGTGCATTTATCTGGACTCGCTCATTACTTGGTAAACAAAAATGGGTGTTGATGTACACCTGATTTGACCCTCCTGATGAATATTCTTTGGGTTAATCAATATTTTCATTATGAACCATTATGAATAATTCGAATAGATGATAATCTTAGATGAACTAGGTTTAACCTATAGTGTTATATATAGAAAAGGTGTTATGATTTAGACATCCTATAAATTATTATTTGGTTTTACACTATTATTGTGTTTTCTCACACCATTATTTTCGTTTTATATAATGGATGGAAGAAGGAGGATTCATATTAATGGTGAATGTGATAAAAAATGGAATGATTTCATTTTGAACAAACAAATGAAATATGAACTAGAAGGATAAAAATTGTTATTATACCTAATAGTAAATCTCATAATTTGATCAACCATAAAAATATTGGTAAGTTTAATGCAACACCTTACAAGAGGAAAAATGAGTTTTAAGATGATAATAAAAGAAAAAATGTTCAATTTTAATCATATTAAGAATGTGGGAAGAAGCATGGAGGACAATTCCTAAAAGTAATAATAATATATTTTGTGTGTGAAAAATAATGACATAGATAAAGTAATTTTCAAGTAAATGTAAATTGTTTAGTTAACACAATGGATGGGAATGATGGTTTCAATAAGGTATCGTCAATTTTTTAGTGTTTTAAGTGTGTAAATTATAATAATTATTCAAATTTATGTCATATGGAGAAATATCTAGAAAAGGATTAGTAAGGTTGTATGAGTAATAGTTTTTCTATTTATGATAAAGAGGATATAAATGAGATATGGAAGGAAATAAGTGTTAAGGAATAAGATGATGATGCTTTGTTAATAGATTAAGTAGGAATTGGAATGAATGAAATGGTTATATATTTGGATTTATAATTATTTTTTAAAAGTGTTTTATGAATAATATTCTATATTATAAGAATCATGAAACATCTATGGATTATTCCTCAGTTGGTTTTATTTAAGTAACTGAGATTATATGTTGAATGATACCAATAAAAAAGAAAATTTATTTAGTGTAAAGATGAAATTTTTTGAAAAAACATGATTGATAAAAATATGAACCTTGATATGTTTCCAATGTGAAAATAATACTGTTACATTAGGATAAAGATATGATTGACACTGATGGGATAATATTGGTAACCTTGGGATTGGGTAGAGATTTGATGAAAATGTGACTTAATTCATATTTGGTAAAGTTTATTGGATTTTGGATTTAAGGAATATATTTATTAGCTAGTGGTTTTCTTGAGAAAATAGTATAATGTTAATTCTTGTAAGAATGCCTATTTTCACTAATGTTTTATAGTTATTTTGGTCATTATAATGTTTCTATAGGATATATGTCCAAGGTGTTCACATATTAGGTATGTGACACTGATAGGTACTTTTGGGGATTAATGTTAAGTTGATTTTGGAAGTATAGTGACTTTCTATATTTTGGGGTCTTTAATTTTTTCATATATATTTTGGAGGAGTTTTTTGAATAACTACTTGTGGGTCGGATTGAGAAAAACCTTGGGAATTATTTTTGATGTTCTAGAAATTAGTGTATTTATTCATATTGGATTAATTATTCTAACTATTTTTGGTTCTGGTTAATATATAATGATAGTAAGAGTATATTTTTATCCTTTTTTTGGATAATGTGATCCATTAGAATTTTATATTAGTGATTGAGGCATAAAATATTAATCTTATTAATTGTTTAGGGTAAAAGAGGAGATAATAGTGGAAATTGATTAAAGGATGAACTTACACCTCTAAAGTAAGTATATTTCCTAATGTTCCTAGTCTAAATAGTAAAGTAATTCCTAATATTTAGGAAAATGTTCTTAAGAAAAATATTTTGTCTGATAACCTTTAAATCCTATGAATTGATGGTCTTTTCCATATTAGTGGTTTATGGTTTTGTGACTGTTGACTTTCTCAAGATCATTCACTTCCTTATGATAAATGTTATATAGAAATTATTTTTCTTCGATGTTTATATCATTACTTCCCACTAATTTTGTTCAATTTGGAAACAAAGTATGTGTAATCCAAAATGACCTTCATACTTACCTTTCTCAGTTTTCAAGAGAATTTTTTATTAACCATTTTTTTGATGTGGGTTTCCATAATAGAATTTTTAAATGTAAAACCTCTTATTTCCATTGTTAAGTTCAAATTGTGAGGATGAAATTTATTAGGTATGAGGGGAATTAAACACCTTGATATTTTAAACAAATATTTCTATTAAATTAATATTATTTTTCTGATCATCTTCATTACACATAATACCAAGTTTAAATAAACTACAATACACTCTTTATATATTATTATTTAATGTGAAATTTGTAACATTGTTATTAATTTGGTGGTATGAATATTATTCACTATCTTATAAAATATATATATATATTTATAACATAATTTTAATGTATTAAAAAATTATCTATAAATAATCATCTAATTTTTAATGAACTCGTTTTATTCTTCAAAAAATACATTTTCTTAATATATGGGCTTTCTTGTGAGTTAATATTATAATTAATTTATGAAAGTTTTAGAAAATTTATTTGAAAATTTTAATTTTATATTTTAATTCATCATGTCAAAATTATCGTAGGTTTATTTTTTTGATAATTTTCTAAAAATATTAATTTTTCAATAAATAATGAAAAATATAGATTTTTATAAAAATATTATTTCATTATATTAAAAAGTCGATATATGTTTTGATTCTTATCACAAATTAACTTAAGTCTTATTTAGTTATATATATTATTATTAATTACATTTTAATAATTTTTATACCTTCTTTTATTTTAAGTACATTTTTGGGTATAAAAACTCATTTTTTTATAATGCTATTTTTCATTACGTTTTGAAGGATTAATTCTAATTTTAATTTTTCCACTTATGTGAGTATAATATTTAAAAATAGATTCCATATTGGGAATAATTTGGTCCAAATGTGGTAAATAGTTTTTTTTGTCATTAAAAATAGTAACTATAGTAATTTCATTACCCGAATAAGGGTAAATCGTGTAATATATGATAAAAATAAACTAAAATGGACTATTAAATAACCAGAAAACGTAAATAAATTTTACTTTGTGAGTTAATTCCCTTCATACTCATCAAATTTTGTTTTTTATTTCATTTTTCTATTTGAAAGATATTATGACATTTATGGTATTTTATATCTAAAAAATTCAAACATGTCACACTCTTGTTTTTAATAACTATAATATTTTAATCTGGGGTTATCCAAAGGACATGTCCAATTATAAAAATTATTTTTAAAATTGAAATTTTTATATTAATTTTGTTAATTTTTTATTTATTTTTAGGGAAGAAATAATTACCTTAAATTCTTATGCAACACTAACTCAATAATTATTCAATTAGTGGAAAAATAAAATAAATGATATTAACAATACTAAAAGTATTGTAATTTTAGATGATTTTTGTGGACCAGAAATTTTTTAGACGATCATGAGCTTTTATGGATTTATTAAATGTTCTTTTTCTAATTTATATTATTTTCTTTATGTTATTAAATTCAAAGTAAGCAATAGTATTAAAATTAACAATAAAAATATTTTATTAAATAATATTTTATTAAATTATTTAAAAATATTAAAAATAATAAATAAATAAAAAGTTTCATATATATAGTCTAAAATTTTATTCTATTGAAATTTATAGGCTATTTTAAGAAATTTATATCAATAATTGTCTTATTATCACTTAATAATCTGAGAAATTACAAAAGATCCCCTCACCTAAATCATAAAAGGGTCTCTCCTCCCTCACTTATTTACACCACTTTGAGACATCTAGATCAACCATCCCATAAAAAATACTCTTGTAAACTTTTTCAGTCACATTTTTTATGTTATTCTATTTCCAAAAGACAAAACCAAGATCACAATAATGGAGATCTAAAGGAGGGATTTTAAAGAAGAGGTGATCACCTTAACTGATCACTTTCTTTTTATACTCTTCTTTACCTACTCTAAATATATGATATTTGTCAAAAAAGAATAACATAATTATAATTAATATTCATAAATTTTATTATTATTATTATAACTCCTCTATACACCATATTTCTTATCAAACATGACGTGAATGTATCGCTGGTGTGTACGTACGACCTACTGTCTCAATGAATGATGTAATTAATTTTTTATCTCAATCAATATAGATGGATTTATATATATATATGATAAATGTATATTATGAAATAATAATTTAACTCATTATGTTATATATTTATAATAAATTTAAATTTATTGTAGAAGATGATAAATAACATTCAAAGGAAGTCGGACCTAAGTTAAGGTACTTTTTCCCACTTTTATTTATGTGTGACACATTCCTTATACACCACATGTTTCTTTTTTGTTGTTCATATACATTACAATAATGTATTTTATGATTCTTATCATTTAAATTATGGAATATACATATCCATATAAATTTATTTCTTTCATGGTGCTTCTAATTCAAATGATACCAAAGAGCTAAGAGTTCATTTCATAATCTCATCATTATTTAAGATTTTTTTTTGTTTCAATATCAACTGGGGAATATTTCTCCTCCATGTACATGGTTTATAAAAAAAATTCATTTTTTTACTATTATACTATTTTTTTAATGTCATTTTTATCTATGTTTCAATATTTACTAAATTATTTGAAAGGAATATTTTTGTCATTTTCCAAATGAAGTACTTTTTGAAACTTCCAAAAAAATATTAAAGGAATGTTTTTTTATATTATAGAGCATGAAAATATTTTTACACTATTTTTTAAACTTAATGATTTTAATCTGACTTTATAAGTTTAAATGTTTATTTTCAAATAATAAATTTTCATTTATAAGTCTTTAGAGTTTTAAAAATTGATGTTCTTTTAAAATGGAAAAGTTATTATCACAACCCAACCAATGTCAGGGATCGAGTCGCAACTACCCCAAGCATGCCTCCATTGGTCAAGGGGTGGTGAGCAGTGCCAAAGGCCCATAAAAACTCAAAGAGGCCTTTGCCTAAGAAGTTTTAAACACACATGCAGCCAACTCAATGCAAACAATGAAGAGGGAAATGAAAATAATATACAAAAATGATATATATAAACCACATACATACATCTACCTCTAAACAGTAAAAGTATAGAATGTTAAACTAGAAAGGGAAAGAGGAAAAACACACACCCAACCAGAAAAGTGTCATAACCCAGTAATAGGTGGAAAAGTAAAATAGTTGGCAGAGCCCCACTCTTGAATCCAAATTCATGACCACCATACGTGGTCTAAGAACCTGTATCCCTAAGATCCTCTAAAGTCACAATCAACTTGTATGTCATCTATAAGGGCACACTAAGTGCAGGCAAAGCCTAAGCAGGGGTGAGTATAAATAAACTCAGTAGGATTCCCCAAAATCTCAATGGACAACCAAGAGATGTACTAAAGTTTTATGTAGTAGAGAGAATAAGGTACATTAAAATAGGTTCATATCAACCCAAAAAGAGAGTAAAGTAAGTCCATCCAAACACAAGGATCTAGAAATTATGAGAAGATGAAATTATCATAGAGTCTTCACTACGTATAGTAGGAGAATAGACTCTTCTAACCATGATAATCTAGACATGGAAGGCACATGGAATACCTCGTGTGTCTTCACCTATCCTGGAAAGAGAGTAACTAAAACCCAGGGAGTGGGAATTGGAAATAGAATATATATATTCTCAGTCAAAGAACCCCAAATGATAAAGTAAGTGGATCTCCATCTCACAGGTCATCCTAGGAAAAGAGTTTCTAATAGTTCTTGAAGCAACCTCCATTGATGCCCAGCATCCCACACATCTTCCCTAAACAGTATGTCAAAGGGGCTCAATCACTGCACCTTGATACTATCTACTTTGGTCAGATCTGTCTCTCCTGCATGGTTTTAGGTCACGTCACAAGGACATTTCTTGGAGGAAAAAGCTCCACTCTTCCTCAATAGTTCAAATTTACTTCAAAGCATGTTTCTTCATTGTGTTGAATAGTCAAGAGGTCATGTCGCAAGGTCGAGGACCCATGCCTAGCCCGGCTAGAGGATTCCACTCTAGTTTCATTGAGGACACATCCCCATCTTAGCTGGAGGGTTCCACTCAGAAAAGATCATGGAGCCATGCCCAGACCAGATGGATGGTTCCACTCTAGTCTCTTCAAGGACCCATCCCCAGTCTGATTGGAGGGTTCTACTCAAAACTTTCATTAGGGAAAACTTCCCAGCCTAGTTGGAGGTAAGCTCGAAACTGCTATGGCTATCCCTGTTGGATGGTACCTCTCACAAAAGCATCAAGGATCAGTGTCCATACCTATTGTATGGTACCTCTCGTAAAAGCATCTAAAAGCATTGGTCATCCCTACTAGATGGAATATCTCTGGAAAAAACTACTACAGTCATCGGGTGTCACCTCGGATAGTCTCCACACCTATAACATCTCGCATCATTACTCAGAATCCACTATAGAGGGAACCATCACATTCTTGGTGGAAAAACACTTAAGATAGGCTACTAATGGGCAAAAATTCAAGTCCAAAAGAAGGAGATATGAGAGATAGAATAATTCATAATGTGGAACATGGTTCATATGGGGCCCACAAATCGTTTGTCCCCGCATTGTCACCTGTCCAAGTACCTAAACATTCTCAGGTACTAAACTATGAACAAGTACCCCTATGTGTGCTTTCTTACTCCCAGAGTACTTGATACACCTAATCAAAAGGTTAACGAGCGCATGATTCTTGTCATTGATTAGGAGGGCCAAAAGCATAATTATGCTGGCCCACCTCCTCAAGCAGATCAAGAACATTTGACCTCATCTATTCATATATCTTCTCCGCTCTCAAAAGAGTTGAGATTGACCCAAGCTATGGGTTCTCTTTAAACACATCAAAAGGATCTTCATCCGATATTCCTTTCATGCTACCACATTTAATGAGATCACAAACAAGGCTCCACACATCCAAATGGATCACACCCTTGCGATCCTTGTGGAAAAACAAAAACGATTGTCTATTCGTTCTCCCCAAACAAAAATCCAATGGAAAAGTCAAACATCACTACATCCCACTAGAGAGATGTATTGTGGGTCTCACACCTTGATCCTGAAACAAATTAAATGGATTTTACCATTACGATCCTCATGGTAAAACTTGTGGAATAGACTACTCAGTCATTCGAAATGGAAAACTCGTGAAAAAGATTCATTTAACAGCAACATGTGTGAATCAGACCTCATAGAGCCCACACTTCGCCTTTGATTTAAAAACCCAAAAGGAGTCTTAAAAAGTATTCTCAAGGAACAGGGTCTCACCGTCACTGACGGTGAGTCAAACATATGTCTTTTTTAGTAGATAGGTCTGATGTAAGAACCCTAAATAATAATAAATATATAATTGTTATTAAACTTATGTGTTTCATGAAACTGATCCACGAAACCAAGACCTAAAAGTATCAAATTATATGAAGAGTTCTTTATCGATGAGGGGGAAGCATGGCTGCAGACATCACATCAAATGGACACACAATTTAGGATATAAAACTATTTAAAGGGGTTTTGGACCAAACTGGGCCGGTCCAACCCAAACTGGCCAGACCCATCTACCTAGGTCAGCCCACCCTGGCTAGCCCAGTCCGCATCACCAGCCCTACCTGCCCAACACTACTCAGCCTGCCTATTTCTATCCTGTTCCCCGCTGGCTGGCTGGACCGATGTCCCTCCCCCTCTACTCCACATCAATGTGTGACCCGCTCGATGTAGGTTGTTGTCGGCACCCTGTTCCCCACCTATCCATCCTAGTTATCTGCTGCTTGTTGACCCCATAGCACGCCAATTCCTACTCCATTACAGCCTCCTCTTCCTCGTACACTAACCACCATACATATGTACCTCAACATACCATCTTTTCATACCTCCATTGTCTTTCTCACACCCAGCCATGCCAGAGCCCCATAGCCACACTAGCTTGTTAAACCCCGCTCTAGCCTCGCCTCTGTGGCTACTACACTCTATAACCCTTCGCGGCCATAGTGCACCACCACCATAATCTGGCCCTGCTCTGTTGGACCCTTTAATGAACCACTATGACCAAGATAATATGCCAAAAATTATTCTGAGACATGTTTTATAATCCCCAGGATGGGATCTTCAGAGAACCAGCTTCTGCATGATGATTTGTTGGTGTTTTGATGTGTCGAATAAAAATATTACGATGAATTCCATGAATAACGATGAAGAACGCCCAAAATAAATTTGATTCTAGCGTAGATCGATGGTTGTGTTAGTGCATCCATTGACGATGATACACAAAATAACGAGAAAAAAAAAGAAACAAAGGATTTTAAATTTAAAACTTGAATTGGAACTAAAAAGTAGAAGAAATCATACCTCGATTCCATCCACCCGATGCCGTCAATGAATTTTCCTCACTTATTAGATGATTCATTCTTGATTCATCAAAGAATGTATGAGAGAGAGAGGGGGAGAGAGAGACTTTGTAGTGAGATATGGAATTAGGGTACAACCCTAATTCTAATTATTAAACATCTATTTATATACACCCCGCTCAGTGTCGAATCTGAAATTCCTATGCCCCCTCATTTTATGTAACACTTAGGAAAAAAAACTCCATTCTGAACTCAATGGAGGTATCAGATTTCCAATCTAAGTCCCCGTTCAGAAGTTATTTTTCTAGGCATTTGAGATAAAATAATTAAATTTAATTATTTTATTTATTATTTTTTTTCCTTGGGTGACTTTTCTTACAGAAGCCCTGCACCAACAAAAGTTATACCTCACCTAAGGTAAAAGCCACATTCCAAAATCAATTATGGCCTCATATTTTTTATTCATGCTACCATTAAAAAGATATCTCATTTCCATCTCATTCACAGTTTGAAAACACTTAATATTTTTGTATAATTTATTCCAGGCACATTGGGCCTCGGAATTGCATGCCGTCTCGGCTCCTACCTCTTGAATTATATGTAGAAATATTAAAAAGTCTTACAAGGAAATAATCAGGTCTATAAATCATTCCCTCCTTCAATATTTTTGTCCCAAAAAATAAAAACTCGGGAAACAACTTAGGATATAGAGCTCATACCTAGCTCTCCCGTTCCTAGGAAAACCTACACGTTTTCATTCTAGCACATCACATAAACCAAAGGGATGGTTCATCCACATAAGATCAAATCCACTCAATGACGTTTATAGGAACCTGAACATATCTCCTCATCTACAACACGTGGGAGACATTTTGTACCCAATAAATTTATTGGGGTAGGGAAAGGTGGTAAAAAACCTCATCATCCCTTTGCACAGTCTCAAACTGCCTGATGAAACTCAGGGGAAAGTTTTCCTTTCCAACCGAACCTCTACACCCTGTATTGCAACTGGAAACACTCTTTGTCCCTATAATAGGGTCTAAGGTTTCCCTACATTAGAACATTTATCTTTTGAAACACCCAAGTATATCTGGTCACACAATATTTCACAGTCTATGTTTCACAACTGAGACTCTATTATATGCTCAAGAAGCGAAGAAGTATACACCATCAACTGAAGAGAAGTTTTAACCTCCTAATCCACCAAGGTCAATTACAGGGAAGTTAAATACTCTGAAACTTCCCGCACTATGAGATTTTTGGACATCTTACTAAGTGAATATTCTAAAACATCACTTATTCTTGGTGTATAGACTATCTTGAAGTCATAGTCCCACATGAAGTTCATTCAGTAACTCTACCTCATTAAAGTCTCTTTGGGTGAAGACATACCTGAGACTTCAGTGGCCTGAACAAATCTCAAAGCACCCTCCCAGAAGATAGTTTATCCACATTATCAGGGATAAAAATAATACTGGAAACACCACATATTGAGTCACATAATTATATTCATGGGTTCTCCATCACCTCGACTTGTACTTGATAATTGTCATATCAAGGCTAACATTGAGAAAACAAGGTACCAATGAACAGGACAGGTGAGAAAACTCATCCAATTGAAAAAATATAGACACAAAAAGAATATGGAAAGCCATGTGTGTCTTATATCTCCTTGGTAGGAGAGTAATCTCTAAAAAGAAACTCTTCCACACCCATTAGTGGAATTCCCAGAAAAAGTGTCAAGCAGGAAAACTCCATCAGCAAATCCATGACCTACTCTGATACTCCACTACGCAACTTCTCCCAGAATGCACAAGTTAGAGGGAATATTCCACCACACCTTGATACTATCCACTTTGGGAATCACTAACTCACCCTCACAGTTTTGATCGCATCACAAAAATCCATCTCGGTGGGGGAAGGACCCCTCTTCGTTGTGAATTAAAAGTTATGTCAAACACCTCCAACATAGGGTTACACCGACTGCCTGTGTCACCATGCTAAAACCTCAAGCAAGGATCTGGGAGAAAATTTTACCTCACATTGTTTCTAAAAATTTCTTCTAAAAAAATTTATAAGGGACATAGAGCATACCCCTTACGATCTCATGCGCTCTAGGATTGTAGACATCTAAAGAATGCAGTTGCATGTGGCCCCCAATAACCAACTCCCTAAGACTAACGTGGGTTTCCCAGTGGTGGTGGAAGAACCTCACAGTGTCTTCCACCAACTACAATTTTTCCTTCTCAAATGATAGATATGCCTCCCTAGGGACCACCATGTCATCACTTGGGAGATACCTGATCATGGTGCCTATTCTATAGTGGCGGTGCATCTACCAACTGCATGGAAAACTCAGCAGGTCTGGTCAGATAGTCTCATGCCATCTGACTTTTCCCATCACAAGAATAGAACTAACCCATCTAGAGCTAGCCTGGTGCTCTACATTTCCTCATCCCCATACAACTATGTGCCTAATACCAAATAGGGAGAGGCCTCCTATGTCAAGATCTTATCGACAAGCATCTACTAGTTGAGGAAGATTTCTCAGCTCTGTTACATTCAACTCCACAACTAGCTGTATGGAATCCCATGGATAAAAATATCACTATCAGTAGTTCCTTCTCCGGCTCCCCAGCATAGGTGGGAATATAAAGGGGCACTACGATAGAATAGATCTCTATGTAAATCCCTTCTTCAAACTACTGTTTTTGGAAGTAGTTGTCATGTTTCATGTCTATATATTAGTTCAAAGGTCTGTGAACCTAGTCGTGTACTCATTCACTGTCATACCTACCTACTGAAATTGTAGGATCTCCAGAATTCAAATGGAGCACAAGCAGGAGGGGTAGTACTCCTCATGAAACAGTTAATCAAAGTCATCCCACAAGATTTCCGACTCATCGTGCATCTGAGTTACCAAGATCCACCAACATCCAACTTCTCTAAAGAAAAGGTTGGTTTCCAAAGACACCATATAATCGGTTGGTGTTCGTACAAGCTTAAAAAACATACCACTAACTCTAGCCAAACTTCTACTGTATGAGGGTCGGTCTCACTACAGAAACTCAGCAGTCTCTATTGTTGGAACTCATAGAGTGCACTCAACCTTTTCATGTCTCCATCCTACTCTACTGGGGATGTCAACTTCTCAATAGGTGGAGGTTTTTCTACCTACCCACTTGGAGAAAGGGGGTCGCATAATGAGTCTTGAACTCAGACCTCATCTCTCACAAGGTCTTCATCATGGACCAGAGATAGTATCATCACTGGCTGTCATCGCAGAGACAACATGAATGTTATCAAGGAGTATCGCAGTCAGATAAGCATATATATATATATCAACAATAAAATTGGGGAGATGACTCATGAGGACATTCAAATAATTGATCACACGTGACGCATGTACCATTTTTCCCTACAAAAAGTGTCTCAAGTTTCCAAGTCAACAAGCTAGTCAGCAGGGTCCTAGTGAATGGATACGTCAACCACTCGTATCATCATTAGACTCCTTGTCCTGAGAGCTACACTCGAGACACTTCAATACTATTTCCCTAAACCCAACCAAGGCCTTTTCAGGGAAACGTACAAATAATGTCCCAAGGTATAAACCACCTATGATACCACTTTTTCATGACCCAACCCATGTCGAGGCTCGAGTCGCAACTACCCCAATCCCACCTCCATAGGCTAGGGGTTGGTGACCAGCGCTGAAGGCACAATAAACATGGGGAGGCCTTTTCCTAAGAACCTATACATACACACACAACAACTCAATGAAAATAGTGCATAGGGAAAAGGAAAAAAAGATACAAAACAGCTATATATAAACCACATACACACATCAACCTATAAATAGTATAAGTAAAGAAAAGTAAATTGGAAATGGGAAGCGGAAAACACATGCCCAACTAGAAAAGTGACACAAACTGGTAATAGGTGGAAAATTAAAACAGCTGGGAGAGGCCCGCTCCTAAATCTCAATTCACACCCACCATACATTGTACAAGAACTAATATGCCTTAACTCCTCTAAAGTCATGACCAACATGTCCATCATCTTCTAGGGAACACCATGTATAGGTAAAGATCAAGCATGGGTGAGTATAAAGATACTTAGTAGTATGCCTCGAAGGCTCAAGGGAGTAGCAAGAGTGGTACTAAGGTGGGGAGCAATATATAAAAAGCGTATAGTAAAATAGGTGCCTCTCATCCCAAAAAGAGAGTAAAGTAATCTCATCTAAAACCAAGGATCTAGAAATGGTGAGAAGATGAACTTATCATTGATTCTTTGCTACCTATAGTACGTGAGTTGACTCGTCCAACCATGGTAAACTAGACACAGAAAGCACGTGGCATACCCCACATGTATTAATCTCTTTTGGAAAGAGAGTAAACAAAACCCAGGGAGTGGGAATTGGAAATAAAATTTATATATATATGCTCTATCAAAGAATCCTTGTAACAGCCCAAGATTTTATAAAAAAATATTCTTTTTAATTTTATTAATGTCTTGTATTGTACGCTACACCAAAATGAGCTTGGACAACACGCATCCTTGTCTTACCTTGCATTACACGCAATCACGACCTTCCTCGATAGCGTGTGTAATACGCAATACCGAGTTTCACTAAACAACGATGTGCTATTAAAATATTATTAAAACTAGCCGTTATGAATAGTAATAACCACTTTTTAAAATTCTGTAAATCTTATTTTTCAAAATGAACTTCATTCTTGGATTCGGAGTATCGATTTTAGCCTAAGGTGAAATTTTGGTACTTTTCGGATAACTTTCATATTCTGATGAATAGTAAAAATTACTAAATTATAATTAAAAACAACTTTTTTAATCGAAATAATTAATAGTGATAAATTATTAATTTGAGTGGTTTTAAAGTATATTTAGAATATATTTTTACAATTTAATACAATGTTGGTCATTGGTTGTAATTTCACATTTAAACCAGACATAATCAAGTGTCAATCTTTTGATATATATTGTTTCCTAAAAACACGCTATTTATTTTAACAGCAGGATTTAATTATAAAATTAATTAATGCAACTTCTATGTTATGAATTTGGTAAAATAGATTTCATTTTTGAATTCGGAATATGAAATATAGCTTAGGATGAAATTTTGGCATTGTTCTGAAAAACACCAATTTTTGATGAATAGTGAAACTACTAAGTGGTAGTTAAAAAAACTGAATTTTTCATAAAACTTAATTTTGCCGCTTCTGTGAATGGAATTTCGAAAATCCGAGAGACACGGTTAATATCAAGGACTAAAATGTGGTTCAATGAGATGAAAATAATTTTTTGGTGAATAGTAACTTTTTACTTTTTTTTACCGCGGTTAATAGTAAATAGGGTAACTAAGGGTAAATATGATATTACTATTACCCTAACACATGTCCAAATTCTATTGGACAAGTGTAATTCGACCAAAAACAAACTTAGGAATAAAATATGACCATTTAGGCCCACTTGGATTAGATTAGGACATTTATTATTAATTTATTTAAAGAAAGGTTAAAATAGTTAAAATCAAAGTTTAATAAGTAAATCATTTTTAATATGGGGTTATACATAAGATATATTAGATTTTAAATATTCATTAGAAAGCTAAAAAGATTTACTACATGATGGTATTTTATTTGTAATTTTTAGACATAAAATAATTTAATTTATTTATGACACAACGATGATGCAGTAATTATCTTATTAATGAAATATTGACATAATTGATGTTATAAACACCAAAATAAATGTAATTTGAGATTTTTTATGAATTACACTAATTTTCTAGGTTACTATGATATATTAATGTTGATTTAATCAACTTGGTTCGAACATTTAATTCTGTTATGACTTTCAAAAAAATCATATATCAAATAGTGTCAAAATTGACACAAAATAGTTTTTAAAACAAATATTATATTGTTAATTGTTATTGTATTCCTAAAAATCTAAGGTTCGGCCAAATGACTTAGATAAGGATATATATATTAATAATAAACAATTTGGGGTTCGTTTGGCATGTTATAGTAAGTTTATTAACCATATAGTGAAAGAAAACAAAAAGACATGGTAAACGTTAAATTATTTAACTTAGAGTTAAATCTAATTGATAAGGTTAAAATAATATCCTAAACTTGTCTAAATTCTATTGGTTGATAGGATTTCGACCCATCCCCACCTTAGCTTCTAAATAAGACCCTTTGGAACCATTATAAACCGATTTTTACTTTAATATAAAATAATATTTTGAGATATTCCTAAGGTGCCCCTCTCCTCCCTTATAAAAGGACACCTCCTCCCCCTCCTCCTCACACCAATTTGAGCACTCAAGCTCGGCCAACCCCTGCCAAAATCTCTTCTCCACTTCCCTAGAAACATCCTAGAGGTGCTGGTCTTCCTCAAAGACCAATTCTAGTGCCCTAAGAGGAGGTCTCAAAGAGGCACTTCAAAGAAGAGGTAATTACCGTTACCAATTCTTTCATCTTTATTTCTTCTTCCACTTCTTCTTCTTAGGTTGTTTCATTATGAAGTAATAACATCAGTATCACTCATATACTGATATGTTATTATAAGTATGAAACAACCCTATTTCACCATCTATCCATCCTACGGAAAAAGAAATCACCGCGCGTGCGTACGTACGGACTACCGTCTCCACGACGCGATGAGATTCATTCTCCATGTTAACCATTTAAGAATGATTATAATGTATATATAAGAAATATTAATTAAATATATGAAATTATAAAGCTACTGGATTTATGTATATATATACATATGTATGTCATCTACTTACTTCCATTTCAAGACAATAAGGAAAGAAAAACAGCGTTCATGCGTACGTACGGATTACCGTCTCCATGAACGGTGTTTTTCCTTTTATTTATCTATCTATTATATATATATATACTGAATATATATGATATATAAATCATATTTTATATTCTGGAAGTAAGTAAATCATGATATAAGTAATAATGATGTCAAGAACAACAAGTCAAAACACCTACGATAAATGAAACGATTTTACCCAAAACGCTTCTTTAACATGGAATTTACAAAAGAACGGGTAATATAATGTCATAGGTGAACCATATATGATATCATAACAATGAATATGATTCTGTAATAAGTCAATGACATTATTTAAATCATTATACAGGAGGTTCGGACACATACGAAGCAAATTGGACCTAAGGTAAGGGAAATATCACAATCTCATTTTTATCCGAGATTGTTTATACGTTGGTATTTACTGGGGTGTATTTTATCATCCACATCCATGTTTTCTCAATATGTAATATTATTTACATCCACCTACAATTGTTTAAATCCAATTTTACCCTTCTATGAGTTTTTAGTAAAAGATATGAAAGGAATCTTTTGTCGTTTTTTTTATATACGAGGTACTTTTTGACTTTTCCGACAAAAGTACGAAGAATGTTTTTTTTAACTTATACGGCACGAACGGATTTCTACTGTTTTATAAAGCCTTATTTTCATGAAGCTTCCTCTAAAATATTTCATGACTATTTTCAATAAAATCTCTTTCTTTTAAAATTGCATGATGTTTTGTGAAAAGAAATTGATTTTGAAGAAGAAAGGATATTTTCCTCAAGAATTCAATTCAAGTGTTTTATCAAAATTATTTTCCATCTAAGATGATAAAGGGTTCTGTTTTTATCCCTATTATTACATTGATTTTATCATGTTGTGATGGAATTATTTTTATGAATTTTTTTATCTTATATGAATTGATTTATGATGTCATGATGTTTCAAGAATCCCATTTTTATTACATGGGTTATGCGATGATGTATGATTTATGATTATGTGGCACACATAAGAAAGGATTCATTATAAGATGGGTGGGACCTATATCTCCCTCCAATGCATTGGGTAAAGATTTTATATCTCATGAGATAGACATGGCTGAAATGGTAGGTTATACCGGTTCAGTGAAACAGGACTGAAACGAGGGTTACTCGATTCAGAAAGGGACTTTGTCCACTAAGATAGTCTTGGCAATGAGTCATGACTAACAAGAAATGATTTTCCATGATTATGTGTGCATGCCACAAAGTTTCAAGTTTCATGTTATGATTATGGTGATCTCATTTTCACTTCTATGATTTGTTCCATGTTAAGATATTATGATCTCTTTTGCAGATTATGATTTTCAAAAAGATATGATATGATTTTTATTTCTTTTGTATACCCTTACTGAGAATTTGAGCTCACCCTTTTATGTTTTCTTTTCCCCAGGATATAAATAAAGGTTTTAGGTAAAAAAAAGGGAGATATTTATGGGAGATATTGAAGATCTTTCACCACGATTAGAAGATTACGTTCCGAGTTTCCAAAGACACTAAACTATTACGATCCTTTAGTGTGTGTTTTTGTTATGTACTAAGTATTCCGCAAAATTAATGTAATGTCCATGTACGATAAGCTTCGGGTCTCTACAGTTGGTATCAGAGGAAAGGTTTAGTCAACCTTTGGAAACTAGGATGCGAAAACGTTAGTGAGATCCCTAGAGATATTTCTAAGGTATGTCTAGGGATGTCCCTAGGGATAAGTATACGTATAGGTTATAGTAATAGAATTACGCTAACGATCATAGAATTAAACCTAAGATGTTGGATATTGAAGGTACTCCCCCTTTATTATGTTGTTTTCCCTAGCATGATTTTTGCCTCTCACACAATTCTTTTTGGGTTTTAGACGATGGCTGGAACCCGAAGGAACCGTGTTGATCAATGCAATGGACAATGCAATGATTGCCCTCCTGAACAAACAAATGTTATGGGAGATGGAGTGAAAAATCTTATTGCTATACTTACACAAGCTATGAATCATTCTAGACTTCTAAATGAGCAGAGAAGGGAACAATATTCTATTGAGTCCTTCATGAGGCAACGTCCACCTTATTTCAGTGGGACTTCCGATCCACTTGTTGCTGAACAATGGATCAGTACCACTGAAAAGATATTTTCAGTTCTTCAATGTTCTGAACATGATAAAGTCATCTTAGCAGTATATCGTTTGGAAGGTGAAGCTGATCAATGGTGGAATCTTATCAAGAATACGAGGCCAAGGGATGAAATTGAGTCCATGGAATGGGACGAGTTCAAGAACTTGTTTTTCAGTAAGTACTTCCCTCGTATTCTTCGAACAAAGATGGAGAAAGAGTTTCTTGAACTGAAGCAAAGGGACGATGAATCTGTTGGTACCTATGAAGCAAATTTTACAAGACTTGCAAGGTATGCTTCTGGTATTATCATCCAACCTGAAAGTAAAGTTGATCGATTTTTCAGTGGCTTAAAACCAAGTCTTCGAAGGGCATTAGCTATAAGAGAATTCAGTAGCTATGAAGAAATTGTGCGTTGTGCTATCAAGGTAGAAATGGAAGTTGGTGTTACATATCCATCTCATGGTTTTGACAAGAAACGAAAGATGGAGTTCAAGGAGAAATCTCATAATAATGGTGAAAAGAAGATGAATGTTTCCTTATGCACAAAGTGTGGAAAGAAGCATGGTGGAGATTGTCTTAAAGGAACTAGAAAATGTTTTAAGTGTGGAAAAGAAGGTCATCGAGCAGCTGAGTGTCGAAGTAATGGAAAAAGGGTTTCTAATGATGTGAATAAAGCAAACACTGCAGAGAACGCACCACCAACACTTCAATGCTTCAAGTGCAAGGAAATGGGGCATTATGCTAATAATTGCCCTAATCCAAGGGTTAGTGATGATCAACATGAGCAACCACTGAAGGCAAAGGACAAAGGGAAGTCACATGCGATCACTATTGGCGATGTTGAATATGATAACGATGTGGTGGAATGATTAAGCGTTTATGTAATGGGATTCCAAAATAATGTTGTATCATTGATGTGGTATTCAAAGTGATTGAGATATTTTTTTTGGAAATAAGATGATATGCGCATAATGAAGACGAGAAAATGAAATGTTTAATAGTATTCATGAGCTCATGATTGATATAAGGACTAAGTGATATCATGGTTTGAGTATATAGAATTTTGAGGATTTTGGTATGTGGAAAGTGTTAACTTTTAACTGCACTCATGTTTTCACTAAGGTATTCAAGAGAATACACGATTAAGGACTTTGAATGTTTGGAATGTGACCAACAAGACATATCTTATGATATGTGGGGATCAACGACAGTATTAAATCTCTGGTAATCGTTGTCACTATATTATGAGAGTGGACTGCAGTATTATGTATAAGCCTAAAGATTAGACTGGATTATGTTGGACATAAGTTAGTATTGTTTAAGGATAGAAGATTTTCGATATTATTGATGGGATGTTATAGTAATGTAGTTTTAGAAAAAGGACAACCTGCAGGACGGGCGACAGCCCATCGCTTCGGACAAGGCTGTAGGAATCGAACCCACAACCGAAGTGCGACTGGCCTTTATCGCCTACCACTGACCTACAGGAAGTCCCTGTTTAGTAGAAACTAGTTTTATTATATTAAGCAGTATGATATATGAAGTATAAGTCCATTTTAGGAACCATATATGATTAATCTCACTATAGATCGATTTATGCATATAATTTTTGCTAACCTTTTGTTTGAGATAGATGGAATGACCCGTCATTCTATCACATGATCTGCTAACACTTCACGAATAACAAATTCAACTTCATTTATTTAAGAGATGAAGTGGAAATTGTTCAAGGCACGAACAACAGTGAGATTGTACCAAAATAAAGTAAGTATTTATTCTAATTCAAATTTTCAACTTTAGGGGAAATGATCTTGAAAACCAAAAATGTTGTCCTAGTGATCTTATACCTGATGAATCAGATGGTACCTTATATCATCACAAATCTATGGATTTGTGATTACTGGATTTTCCATAGCCATGTTCTCTACCACTCTCCATCAGAACATGATGGTTAGATATCTCTTCCATATCCATATTTTCACCTATGTGGAAACCCAATGATTAGTTTATTTGGGTAACCGTTAAGTTTCATACTTTTGTTTTTAAAGATTGGTTTTGATATTCCTTTTTACGATGTGGGTTTCTATTAAAGAAACTTTCGAATAGTAAACCATTTATAACCCCGACGAATTTCGAGGGCGAAATTCATTTTAAGGGGGGTAGAATGTAACAGCCCAAGATTTTATAAAAAAATATTCTTTTTAATTTTATTAATGTCTTGTATTGTACGCTACACCAAAAGGAGCTTGCACAACACGCATCCTTGTCTTACCTTGCATTACACGCAATCACGACCTTCCTCGATAGCGTGTGTAATACGCAATACCGAGTTTCACTAAACAACGATGTGCTATTAAAATATTATTAAAACTAGCCGTTATGAATAGTAATAACCACTTTTTAAAATTCTGTAAATCTTATTTTTCAAAATGAACTTCATTCTTGGATTCGGAGTATCGATTTTAGCCTAAGGTAAAATTTTGGTACTTTTCGGATAACTTTCATATTCTGATGAATAGTGAAAATTACTAAATTATAATTAAAAACAACTTTTTTAATCGAAATAATTAATAGTGATAAATTATTAATTTGAGTGGTTTTAAAGTATATTTAGAATATATTTTTACAATTTAATACAATGTTGGTCATTGGTTGTAATTTCACATTTAAACCAGACATAATCAAGTGTCAATCTTTTGATATATATTGTTTCCTAAAAACACGCTATTTATTTTAACAGCAGGATTTAATTATAAAATTAATTAATGCAACTTCTATGTTATGAATTTGGTAAAATAGATTTCATTTTTGAATTCGGAATATGAAATATAGCTTAGGATGAAATTTTGGCATTGTTCTGAAAAACACCAATTTTTGATGAATAGTGAAACTACTAAGTGGTAGTTAAAAAAACTGAATTTTTCATAAAACTTAATTTTGCCGCTTCTGTGAATGGAATTTCGAAAATCCGAGAGACACGGTTAATATCAAGGACTAAAATCTGGTTCAATGAGATGAAAATAATTTTTTGGTGAATAGTAACTTTTTACTTTTTTTTACCGCGGTTAATAGTAAATAGGGTAACTAAGGGTAAATATGATATTACTATTACCCTAACACATGTCCAAATTCTATTGGACAAGTGTAATTCGACCAAAAACAAACTTAGGAATAAAATATGACCATTTAGGCCCACTTGGATTAGATTAGGACATTTATTATTAATTTATTTAAAGAAAGGTTAAAATAGTTAAAATCAAAGTTTAATAAGTAAATCATTTTTAATATAGGGTTATACATAAGATATATTCGATTGTAAATATTCATTAGAAAGCTAAAAAGATTTACTACATGATGGTATTTTATTTGTAATTTTTAGACATAAAATAATTTAATTTATTTATGACACAACGATGATGCAGTAATTATCTTATTAATGAAATATTGACATAATTGATGTTATAAACACCAAAATAAATGTAATTTGAGATTTTTTATGAATTCCACTAATTTTCTAGGTTACTATGATATATTAATGTTGATTTAATCAACTTGGTTTGAACATTTAATTCTGTTATGACTTTCAAAAAAATCATATATCAAATAGTGTCAAAATTGACACAAAATAGTTTTTAAAACAAATATTATATTATTAATTGTTATTGTATTCCTAAAAATCTAAGGTTCGGCCAAATGACTTAGATAAGGATATATATATTAATAATAAACAATTTGGGGTTCTTTTGGCATGTTATAGTAAGTTTATTAACCATATAGTGAAAGAAAACAAAAAGACATGGTAAACGTTAAATTATTTAACTTAGAGTTAAATCTAATTGATAAGGTTAAAATAATATCCTAAACTTGTCTAAATTCTATTGGTTGATAGGATTTCGACCCATCCCCACCTTAGCTTCGAAATAAGACCCTTTGGAACCATTATAAACCTATTTTGACTTTAATATAAAATAATATTTTGAGATATTCCTAAGGTGCCCCTCTCCTCCCTTATAAAAGGACACCTCCTCCCCCTCCTCCTCACACCAATTTGAGCACTCAAGCTCGGCCAACCCCTGCCAAATTCTCTTCTCCACTTCCCTAGAAACATCCTAGAGGTTCTGGTCTTCCTCAAAGACCAATTCTAGTGCCCTAAGAGGAGGTCTCAAAGAGGCACTTCAAAGAAGAGGTAATTACCGTTACCAATTCTTTCATCTTTATTTCTTCTTCCACTTCTTCTTCTTAGGTTGTTTCATTATGAAGTAATAACATCAGTATCACTCATATACTGATATGTTATTATAAGTATGAAACAACCCTATTTCACCATCTATCCATCCTACGGAAAAAGAAATCACCGCGCGTGCGTACGTACGGACTACCGTCTCCACGACGCGATGAGATTCATTCTCCATGTTAACCATTTAAGAATGATTATAATGTATATATAAGAAATATTAATGAAATATATGACATTATAAAGCTACTGGATTTATGTATATATATACATATGTATGTCATCTACTTACTTCTATTTCAAGACAATAAGGAAAGAAAAACAGCGTTCATGCGTACGTACGGATTACCGTCTCCATGAACGGTGTTTTTCATTTTATTTATCTATCTATTATATATATATATACTGAATATATATGATATATAAATCATATTTTATATTCTGGAAGTAAGTAAATCATGATATAAGTAATAATGATGTCAATAACAACAAGTCAAAACACCTACGATAAATGAAACGATTTTACCCAAAACGCTTCTTTAACATGGAATTTACAAAAGAACGGGTAATATAATGTCATAAGTGAACCATATATGATATCATAACAATGAATATGATTCTGTAATAAGTCAATGACATTATTTAAATCATTATACAGGAGGTTCGGACACATACGAAGAAAATTGGACCTAAGGTAAGGGAAATATCACAATCTCATTTTTATCCGAGATTGTTTATACGTTGGTATTTACTGGGGTGTATTTTATCATCCACATCCATGTTTTCTCAATATGTAATATTATTTACATCCACCTACAATTGTTTAAATCCAATTTTACCCTTCTATGAGTTTTTAGTAAAAGATATGAAAGGAATCTTTTGTCGTTTTTTTATATACGAGGTACTTTTTGACTTTTCCGACAAAAGTACGAAGAATGTTTTTTTTAACTTATACGGCACGAACGGATTTCTACTGTTTTATAGAGCCTTATTTTCATGAAGCTTCCTCTAAAAGATTTCATGACTATTTTCAATAAAATCTCTTTCTTTTAAAATTGCATGATGTTTTGTGAAAAGAAATTGATTTTGAAGAAGAAAGGATATTTTCCTCAAGAATTCAATTCAAGTGTTTTATCAAAATTATTTTCCATCTAAGATGATAAAGGGTTCTGTTTTTATCCCTATTATTACATTGATTTTATCATGTTGTGATGGAATTATTTTTATGAATTCCTTTATCTTATATGAATTGATTTATGATGTCATGATGTTTCAAGAATCCCATTTTTATTACATGGGTTATGCGATGATGTATGATTTATGATTATGTGGCACACATAAGAAAGGATTCATTATAAGATGGGTGGGACCTATATCTCCCTCCAATGCATTGGGTAAAGATTTTATATCTCATGAGATAGACATGGCTGAAATGGTAGGTTATACCGGTTCAGTGAAACAGGACTGAAACGAGGGTTACTCGATTCCGAAAGGGACTTTGTCCACTAAGATAGTCTTGGCAATGAGTCATGACTAACAAGAAATGATTTTCCATGATTATGTGTGCATGCCACAAAGTTTTAAGTTTCATGTTATGATTATGGTGATCTCATTTTCACTTCTATGATTTGTTCCATGTTAAGATATTATGATCTCTTTTGCAGGTTATGATTTTCAAAAAGATATGATATGATTTTTATTTCTTTTGTATACCCTTACTGAGCATTTGAGCTCACCCTTTTATGTTTTCTTTTCCCCAGGATATAAATAAAGGTTTTAGGTAAAAAAAAAGGGAGATATTTATGGGAGATATTGAAGATCTTTCACCACGATTAGAAGATTACGTTCCGAGTTTCCAAAGACACTAAACTATTACGATCCTTTAGTGTGTGTTTTTGTTATGTACTAAGTATTCCGCAAAATTAATGTAATGTCCATGTACGATAAGCTTCGGGTCTCTACAATCCTACACTTCTTCCCTGAACTGCAAGTCAAAGGGGCTCAATCACCGCACATTTATACTATTCTCTTTAGGAGGGTTTATCTCACCTGAATGGTTTTAGGTCGTGTCACCAGGACACATCTTAGTGGAAAAATCCCATCTTCCTCGAGATTGCAAATGAATGTCCAAGAATGTCTTGTCACTATACCTCATAGTCAAGAGGTCATGTATTAAGGTCAATAAACCATGCTCGGCCTAGTTAGAGGGTTCCACTCTAGTGTCATCAAGGACCCATCCCCATCCCATCTAGAGGGTTCCACTCATGAAATATTGAGGACCCATGCCTAGCCCAGCTAGAGGGTTCCATTCTAATCATGTCCAAGACACATCCTTAGCTCATTTGGAGGGTTCTTATCATAACTAACATTAGGGACCACTTCCTAGCCTAGTTGGAGGTAAGCCTGAAACTTCTCTAGCCATCCATGTTCGATGCTACCTCTTAGAAAAGTATTGAGGGGAATTGTTCATACCTATGGGAAGGTACCTCTCAAAAAATCATCATGGAGAACTAGCCAACCCTACTAGATGTTATCTCTCATGAAAACACTTCTACAGTCATCAGCTTTCACCCAGGATAGTCTTCACACCTCGAACATCTCGCATCGTAATTCAAAAGCCACTAGGGATGGCACCATCGCATTCTACGTAGAAAACAACTCTAGATAGGCTACTCACGGGCCAAAATCTAAGTTTGAAATAAGAATATACGATATATTGAAGAATGCGTAAAGTGGTACATGGTGCATATGGGGACCACACATCATGTGGACCCGCCTTATCGCCTGGCCATGTACCTAACCATTCTCCGATACTAAACTACAAACATGTACCCATAGGCATTCCATCTTACTCACAAAGTACTTGACACATATAGTCAAAGGTCGATGAGCACTTGGCACTCGTCATTGATCTGATGGGCCATAATCATAACTACACTAGAACACCTCCTCAAACAGATCAAGAATAATTGACCAAATCTCTTCATACATCTTATCCAATCTCACAAGTGTCAAGGTTGACCCAAGCCTTTGGTTCTCTTCAAACATTTCAAAAGGATATTCCACTGATATTCCATTCATGCTACCACATTTAATGAGATCACAAACAAGCCTCTACACGTCCAAATGGATCACACCCTTGTGATCCTTGTGGAAAAACATGCAAGATCAACTATTTATTCTCACCAAATAGACATACAATGGAAAAGTCACACACTGATGCATCGTGCTTCAAATATGTCATGTGGGGACCATGCCTTGATCCTAAAATAAATTAAACGGATCACACCATTGTGATACTCATTAAAATCACACATAATAGATTACTCATTTTTCTGAAATGTATAACTGGTGAAAAAGATGCATTTCACCACAACACATATGAACCAGCCATAATGAGGCATGAACATTGCCTTTGATTTAAAAACCCAAAAGTAGTATTGAAAGGTCTCTCAAGGATTAGGGTTACACCACTGCTGATGGTGGGTAAAATAGAAGGCTTGTTTAGTAGATAGGTCTGACGTAAGAACCCAGAATAATAACAAATATTTTATTATTATTAAATATAGGTGTTTCATGAAACCGAGCAATGAAACCAAGACATAAAAGTCTTGAAATGGTCTAAAGATATCTTTCTCGATGATAGGTATGTGTTTCCATAGTTGGCACATCAAACGGATGTGCTTTTTATGAGATATGGATATTTAAAAGGGTTTCAGCCAAACTGGGCTAGTACTGCCCAAAATGGCTGAACCCGTCTGCCTATGTTGGCCCGCCCCTAGACCACCTAGTCTATATTTCCGACCCATAGACCATACATGATTCCAGCCCATTATTCAGTAGCCAGGCCCGTCTTCCACGGCCCGACCCGCCCGTTTTCATCCCATGCCCCACTGGTGGTGCAACCTTGCTGGATAGCTGGCCTAGTGACCATCCCCCTCTACTTCGCTTCAACACGTGAACTACACGATGTGGGTCACTGTCGGCCCAAGTTCTCCAAGTTCCCTGCCTATCTTCCATGGTGAACATTCATATGTCAATGTTGTATCACACCAGTACCCACTCCGCTTTGTCCTCCTCCACCTTTCACGCCAGCCGCTGGATGGCTCCACCTCACCGCAATAGCTCATCAGGGCTTCATTATCTTTCTCACACTTAGCTGCACCAGATCCCTGTAGTCACACCAGATCCCTGTAGTCGCACCATCTCCCTGAACCCCACTCTGGCCTCATCCCCAGGGATTCTCTACCATAACACCCTCTACGGTCACCGCACGCCGCTGGCGTTTCTCCAGTGGTCCCTTCTACGGACCACCGTAACCACACTAATAACCCGAAAATTATTTCGAGACTGGTTTTAGAGTCCCTAGGATCAAATCTTTATAGCGCCAACTTCCGAATGATGATTTGTTAATGTTGTGTCATGTATATTAAAAAAATTATGAATAATTCCACAAAGAACGCCAAGGAACACAAAAAATAAATAGGATCTGATCATGGATCGATGGTTGTGTTAGTACGACCATCAATGATGATACAGAAAACATAGAACAAATAGTAAATAAAGTATATTCAATTTAAAACTTGAATAGAAACTCAAAATTATAGGAAATACTACCTCAATTTTATTCTCCTGACATCACCAACACATTCTCCTCACTTCTAATTTGATCTAATGATGATTCATTCTTGATTCTTTGAATAATGGATGAGAGATATAGGGGAGAGTGAATTTGTAGATAGAGAGAGAATTAGGGTCCAACCCTAATTCTAATTCCTATACTTCTATTTATAGAAGTCTCACACCATGTAGAATCTAAAATTCATGCCCCCCCCCCTTATGTCGTGCCTAGACAAAACACTCAATTTCAAACTCAATGGCGGTCTCAGATTTCAAATTTGAGTCCCTGTTCGAAAGATATTTGTCACGGTATTCAAGATAAAATAATTAAATTTAATTATTTTTTTACAATTTTTCCCCTGGGTGAATTTTCTCACAGAAGCCCCACACCACCAAATTTATACCCTCCTAGATTAAATTACATGTTACTAACTCAACTGTGGACTCATATATATGATCTGAGCTACCATTTAAGATATATCCTATTTCCATCATGTTCATTATAAAAAACACTTAAACTTTTTGTATAACTAATTCTAGGAATACCATGTATCATAATTTTACATCTTCTCAGTGCCTAGCTCTATAATTATATGAAGAAACATTACAAATTCTTTTAAGGTGAAAATTGGGTCTCTATAGTTATTTACCTCAAAATTATTCCAAGTGATATTTTGATATCATTTTTTGAACTAAAGATTTCTTCATTTGATTGTAATTAAGTTTTACTAGATATATGATGCAAGGATTCCATCCTTATTCTATTTTAGAAGGTTAATTTTTATAATGGAAGCATGTGGATGAAACCCCTTCCCTTTTTCATGGGTTATACATTGATGAAATTAATTTCTTTTCAGGAGTTCTGAGATTATGAATGTTTTATGATCTTGTGGTACTTGTTTGTAGGATTTTATTTATATGATGGTTGAGACCTATATCTCACTTAAATGCATTGGATAAATATGGATAACTTCGGAGATAAATATGTTATGCATGAACCTGATTTCATGTTCCCAATTTTATCTGTGGACTTGAATTTAATTTCAACGTGTTTATGCATGGACCTTGTTTACATGTCTATAATTTTATACATGGAAATAGCTTTCATGTATATAATTTTATGTGTGAATATGGATTTCATGTCTATAATATTATGCATAGACATGGTTTCACATCTATTAGTTTATGTGAGGGACTAATTTCAAGTCCTTAACTTATTGAGTAAAACTGTATCTATTTATACCTATTCACAAAGTGATAATTTTATGTGTATGACACAACCCCATGTATTATGTCAATATTATTCTCTCTTGTATTATATTCTCTGATTAATTTGTGGTTCATTTATTATAAACATCCACTATTTATTCTATAACTCAAGATTAAGATTTATGATATGAAGGGTGTAGATTTCAAATATTGATTTCATGTTATCACACCCTTATTCTCATAATATGGTTTTGGATTAGTGATAGATCTATTTATTATCATTAATGAGAATATAATATCTAATTTTCTTATGTTTCCATTACCAAGGTTATAAAAATGTTTTTAGTAGGGTATGGCAATGAATTGTACCATAGGGGAAGATCTTTATTAGAGATGTTAAAGATCTTTCATAAAATAATAAGATTGATATCTAATATCCAAAGACACTAAATTTATACGTTCCTTAAGAATATTTTTTATATAATTCATTGGATATTAATATAATAAGATATAATAATTATGTATGAAAATCCTTGGTTGTTATAAAAACTACTCCAACTAAAATTTAAGATGTATCACACCTATATTTGAAGGGTAGATCTCACATTGGTGGACTGATGATGGGTGGTGATGTGATACTCTTTTCTAGTAAATTCAATGCATCCTAAAAATTTTATTCAAAAATTTTAGTATATATTTGAAAAATAAAGTCATGGGAAGTGTTATCTTTCCAATTCCATTAGTGAATGGCAGATATAAACCAATACAACAAAATAAATATTTCACCTGATAACTATATTTTGGATATAGTTGGGAAGATTTTTTTAAAATTTTATTTATTAAATTGAATTTTTCCACTCAAAATAATATTTCCAAGAATGTTATTTTTATTTTCTATAAAATAGAATTTACCTTAATTTAATAGGTGAAATTTTTTAACACAACAACAGATGATATAAGCTCATTGTAAAAAAAATAAACATCAATGGATGAGACAAAAATAGTGAAAAAATCAGTGAAAAAATCCAAAAAATCCTCTACGTAAAAAATGAAAATGATGACAAAAAATTTAAAATTTACTAGAAACTTCAAAAAAATAAATATAATCCTATTATATGAAAATTTTTCTAATGGATAGGTAGATATTCCATTTTCATTACCTATAAGGACTATAAATATTAGAATGTTACTATAAAAGTAATTACGAAAACAATAATGTCAGTAACAATACATCATTTCAAACATTTAGTTGATGAAATCTTGAGAAATGTGGTTATTTAATATTTATTTATTTAGTTTATGGTTATAAAAAATGAATTGTTAACTATCTTTCACACATTTTGGAACCAATTCAATCAATTCATTTGGTGGTACAATTTTTCACTATTTAATGGGCACAATTTTCACTAGGATAAAACATTTATTATAATATTTGGGATAGATTTTCCTAATATTAAAAAATTGTATAACCTATATTTTTAGAACATCTAGGAGTGTAGGATTTAGATGGGGTTAAGCAGTACTTATCAGTTTACCCCATCATCTAATAGTATTTCATATAAAAAAATAAATAAGAAAATCCTAGAATAATCAGCCAATGTCTACCTTATCACCATTCTAAACTCTCCCAAAATATCATCTAGTTTTCATTACTACACTATATATTGGTTATTAGAAATATTGAAAAATAATTATTCAATGTCCTCATGATTGGAATATTTTAAATTAGACAGAAATGGTTTTAATTCAACCTCTAGTCATTTATGGATTGAGGCTAGGGTCATGGGGGAGTGAGGTCAACGAAAATGTATGTCTACTAATTTTTATTCCTTATAGATAATTAATCAATTGAAATTAGATTTTCTGAATCATTTATGGTCATGAGTAACTCATAATAAATAAAATCATTTATTTAAATATAAGAATTATATTTTACCACACCCATGAAACAATCAAAGCACGACTCATAACTAATTGAATCAAAGAGTGTAGAATAATTAAAATGGTGGTAAATATATGATTCTAATTATTATGTGTCATTGAATAGATCATATATCAAATATATAGAATGATTTTATTGATCCTAAATAGGTCGATTCATTGAATCATGAATATTGAAACATAAGTTTTCACTTCAAAACACTCCTGAAAATGTTCCATTACAAACATTAAATATTATCATCACTATTTTATGAAATGATCTTCCATGTATGAGGGAATATATACATGGGTTTTGATATCTTCTATCTCAAATACATTAAATTACATAGAGAAATTGAATATCCATACTTATCGATGTACATCATCGATCACTCTAGTATGGTGTATTATGATTCCATTAGAATGATTCACTAATATTACTCATGCTTAAAGTTCATTAACTATATAAAAAGAGTTAAGAATTATATTTATTAATGAAATTAAATCAATAAATTAATTATAAAAAATTTCTCCCCAAAGTATTATAAATCTTTCCAGACCCTTTCATATGTTTGGAATCACCAATTATATTTTGTTCGAAACATTCATTCCATGGTTGGCTCTCTCATTACACTTTAGAGTTTTCTAGAGGGAGGAAATCACTTTCTAAAATTTGATAGAACGTGTTATTTATTTAAATACATCCCTGAGAGGAATTTTGACTTGTATTGTTTTAATTGTTTCAATGATCTCTTTATCAATTTTAATATGAAATGTTTTTTTACTCAAATGATATTTTGAGAATAAGAGAGAATATAATGATAAGGAAAGTCAAGAATGATGTAGTGACTCGGGTTTTGGCCCTGTCAGACATTGCAATATTCCTATGAATAATTCCAAAGCTAGGCGTGAAGACGGCTTGCGATTCCAAGGCCTGGGGTGCCCAGAATTAATTTTATAAAAATATTATGTATTTTTATACTATGAACATGGAGGGGTGTGGTATCTCCTAAATAGTATCTCAGAATGGGAATCTGAGGGTACAGTTGCGTCCGAAGCGTTCCGTTTACCCTAGGCGGGGTGTAAACTTTGCGGGATCAGGCCAGCTATGAGAAAAGTCACTAGGGACATTTCATAAAAAAATGGAAAATTTTATTTATGAGCGTCGGCTTGAATTACTTCTGAACAAAGTCTCAGATCAAAAATTTGAGTTTTCTGTTGCATTCAGAACATCATATTTACCCTAGGCGTGACATAATTTCAGCCGTCATCGGGTGTCGGGTCGGAGGTGAGTTGGCGGGGATTTAAAATGTAGTTTTTATTAAAAAAAGAAATAAATACCCCCCCCCCATTTCCTCTCTACGCATGGTGACGACCCCGCCTCCCCTCGTCCATTTATTCACCAAATCGTTCCCCAGAAGTCCATTTCTAGCGGCGATCATCCGCGGATCGAGCTTCAGGGTGTCACGGGCGTCGTTCTGCACCTGATGCTTCGGCGATCCGCCAACAGGTAGGAGTTTTGAGTTTCAAAATCATGGATCCCAATTTGGTTGGTTTTTCTCTTTTTTGAGCCTGTAGATGTGTAGATCCGGTCCCGGGGGGCACGCAGATGCCTTCTGATGCGCGTTTGGACCCCCGGGGTGCCCCCTGCAGACCTCAGAAGGTCCGCCGGTGGTGGCCCGTAGGAGACAAATGGGACCGCCACGATGCGGCAGTACAGCATCAATTAGCAGTGACCCCCACGAGGGGGGTCACCCGCACGCATGCTGCGTCAGGCCGCCACCGCGGTCAGGTCAGCCGGTGCGGGCCAATCCAGCCCTCACCTTGTACACGGGGGTTTTAGAACCCCCGTTTCTTGTAATCCAGGGGTCAGATTTGTGTACCATCTATGGTGATGCGACCCTGAAAATAATTCAAACCCTTTGAGGTGGGTTTCGGAGTTGAAAGTTTCAGGATAGTGGCCCGGGAGCTTGAAACGTCGAATAAAATATTAATATTTTATTATTATTCGACTTCGGGCTGTCGTATCTTATACTCGTAGCGCCCGATTGACGTTCCATCAGTGGTGTTGAGAACCTAATGGTATGGTGTAATTTTCTTGTTCATTTTCAGGTGTTGGGACCGAGTTTGGGGTGTGGGGCCCACAAGGCTGGTTTTGGACATTTTCGGAGAAACGCAACTTTCTCACCAGGAGTCCGATTTTGGTGGATGAATAGTCGATCCTGTGTGTTTTTACAAGAGGATCACAATGGTGTGATCCGTTCGATACGTTTCGGGATTTAGGTATGGGCCCCACACGAGCTAGCTTCGGTGAATAGTTAATTTTCATCGGGGGTCCGTTTCGGGCAAGTAAATAGCCTATCCTGTGTGTTTTTTCATGTAGACCGCGATGGTGGCCTTAGTATCAGCCTAGGAGGTGTATAGTGTGGTGATGTTCTGGGTCGCTCAGGTTAGCGATGTTTGGACCAGCTGTGGTTAACGGTACTCCCTTAGTTCATTCCTACGAGAGTTCGTGCGGCATCACAATCTTAGTATAGGTTTGTGATCCTCTCGATGCGATGTTTAATCTGTTAGAGTTTTGGCATCCCTCCGGTGGGCCCAGAGCGGGATCCTCTAGCATCGTTTCCCTAGATCGGGTTCTTGGTATCATTGTGACCGCTTATCCACAGGTGGCGATCCCCTATCTAGCAGGCTAACCCCGTAGGGTTTGTGGAATCTTCAGTAATATGATCCCCTACATGGTGGGTCGTTCTAAGTAGGGTTTTGGCATCATCGGGTTTATGATCCCCTACTCAGCATGAGGATTTTAGTAGGGTTTCGGTATCGTTGGTTATATGATCCACTACTCAGCGCGTGGTATCTGTAGGGTTGCGACATCGTCATTTTGATCCCCAACAGCGTAAGATGTACCAGTTAGGGTTTTCGGTTTCGTCGTGAATGTCGTTACATGGGTGACGATCCTCTATCTGAGTGACGTGTTTCTGTGGAGTACCAAATCAGGTTGTGGTATCCCCCAGCAGATCCTGGGAGTGATCCCCTATCTGTGAGATCTACGAATGCCAGATCGGGTTGTGGTATCCCCCCACAGACCCTTGTAGTGATCTTCTATATGTGAGATCTTCATATACCAGTGTGGGTTTTGGTATCCCCTAGAGGAACCTAGGAGCGATCCCCTATCTGAGGAGTTTTGGAGTTTATGTTGTTTCAGCATGGTTTCCTCAGTGAAGATATCTGATGAGCATGATCTCTCAGGTGAGCATCTAAGATGTTTGTGTGGGACTCGATGGAGTGTATCTCTCAGATGAGTGTCATCTGGGGGACATTTAACGTGGAGTGTGCTCTCCTGGTTGTGAACTGTTGGTGGTGATGAGGTTGATACATCATGTGGCTTGGTACATGAGCTGAGTATATCTGTATGTTCATGGTGTATGTATGGGAGTACACCTGGATTGAGCTTACTAGTTGTGTTTAGCCAAGGATGGTCACGATATTGAGTTTCTATCTCATCTAGGCTCCCTCTTGCTGGATGAGCATACTGTTTCCTTTCAGTTGCTCTCTTTTGTTTTGGGTTTTTAGGGTGCCTACTGAGTATTGTTATACTCACCCCTGCACAGGATTTTCCCGCACATGTTTGTGTCTTGTGCAGACCACAGGCCTTTCGACGGTGTCCTAGGAAGACCCAGAGCAGGCAGAGCTGAGTGAGCTGGATTTACCATGGTGTCTTACTGGAGCTATGTCGAGGAGCTTTTTGGTGGAGCTTTTGGTAGCGTAACCCTTATTCGGAGGAGGTTGGATGCTTTTGTGGTTTTCCTTTGGTGCTCCCTACTTTTCCCTTTTTGTACTTTTTTTGCACTCTGGTTTGGGATAGTTGTATGCATTTTCTTTTCAGTTGTATATATCTCTACACTATTTCATGGAGGTATATGTGGGTGCATGTGTACAGGTAACTTAGGCTAATTCCTCCCATGTGTGTGATAGCCTACTTGGCACCAGACGTCAGCCCCTAGCCTATTGGAGGTGGGTTTGGGGAGTCACGACTCGAGCCCCGTTGGGTTGGGTCGTGATAAATGATAACATTCTTACCTTTTTATTTTCATTTTCTCCACTTAATCCTTTTAATGGTTATTATGAAAAATACGACTTTACACAAAATGGAAAAAACTAGGAGTTGATTTTTAGGACTAACATAATTGAGATGAGGTAAGTCCATATCTCTATATAATGTAAGTAAACATATAATAACTTTTTTACATAGTATTAACAACATGTTGGAAATTTATTTATAAAAAACATTTACAAATGATCTAATTTTACTATGTTTTATAATTATACAACTTGATATCCCATGTGTTGGACTATTGATTTTGTTTTCTATTATCATTGGAGGTTCTTTGTTTCTTTGTTCTTACCCATCTCTTTGAGTACTGGTTTAGATTTAAGAGGAAGAGAAGGATTGTTCAATTATGAAGGATGATGAGAATGAGTACCTTTTAAAATGTGATACTAGTTCAAGATTTTATATATTTTTTCATCCTGAAAACCTGAAGGGAATCCTTAATTTCATGTGGTTCTATAAAAATATAATAGATTTATAAACTCAAAAAATATAACTACATAAATGATGAAATTGGTCAGTTTGTGTGTTAAATGCACAAATAGGGCCATAAATGATTATGAATGTAATTTATTGGTTATAAAAGAGAGAATTAATGAAAAAAATGATTTGGTGTTTTGTAATTAATATGGAAAGCAATCCATGTTCAATTATTTTATGTTCGTGTGCTAGGGTTTAATGTTATTGCGTGTTTATTAAAAAAATTATCAGATTTGGGTCTTTGGTATCCTTAGTCTAGGTACCCTTCGCTAATCCAATAACCTCACCATTCATATATTCAATTACTTGGGTTTTTATAGGATTGAGTGACCCAAAACCTTATATAGACATAATCTCTCTATGTTTCAGAAAGTTTATATACAAACTTGGGTGATTATATGATGCAAATAAATGGTACTCTATAGATCACGAATAATTGTCATGAAATAAAAAAAAGATAATTATAATTGATAAATAGAGATTAAATAACCTAAAAACAAATAGAAAAATATAGTAATCCATAAAAAACAATCCCCCCCCCCTATGATCACATCACTTGTCACTATGCAACTACCCACTCATGATAATCCCGATGAGGAATACAGACATGGTTACTAGGTTTCAGAGAATAGAATTAGCAGTAAGGACTTGTATCATGTGATACCATCATTTAGAATTTATCTGATTATATATAGTATCCAATATTTATTGTGTATGGAAGAAATAATTCAAATCTATAAGCATCCAATAAAATTATCCTGTATCTACACTTTAACTCCACTATTTACTACAAATTCACATCCCAAATTGAGTTCAAAGGGTGAGTTGGCATGGATTTTTACTATGTTTCGATTAAATCAAATCATGAATGGATTTTTGAGTATGAATAATATTTTTTAGCCTCTTACAAGTCATTAATCTCCATTTTATAGCACTAGAGAAACATGAAATTTATCCCAATTCTCTGATGAGCTACATCAAAAATATAAATTTTCTAGGTTTGAAAAAACAGGTTGATGGTGTGAAGGTTAGATTCATTCCATGAAAACCTCAGGTTGTCCTCCTTTGATGTTTTTTTTAAATTCTTTATTTAATGTTTTAAATATTTTCAAATCATGTATGTGATTCATGTATTGAATCACAAATTTCATATAGATTGTCCTCCATTGTATCCGCCTTCTTTAGTTTGAAACCCCAAGACTGGTCCTTCACTTGTCAGATGTCATAAAACATATTTTTCATCATGAAACCATTAAAGTTTAGTTTTTTTTTCTAATTTTCCATAAGTATTTTGTAACCTTCCAATTATGAATCAAACTAGTATATTTTGGTAATAATTATCCCATTAAAAACACAAATGCAATGTATTTTAATAAAAAAATGTATGCATGAAATATACATATAAAACCCCCTACACATGAATTCAATCTTGTTATCATGAATAAAACCTCAAATTGTGACAAAATATGATTACCCTACAATTATTTAATGGTAATTTATAATAAAATAAAATAATTAAATGGGAAATTAAATCTTTCAGCATCCTATGGGAAAATTAATCAACACCAAATATTTCAAATAAACTAGTCAATAAAGTATTTTAATTTTCCATTTCTAAAATATCCATGCCTTTTCATTCTAAAATTTTTATTTTTTCCATTATTAATATTCATATCATTTTTAATTTTCTTCTTTTTTTAATTTTCCAACACATCATCAAGGTAACAACTATAATTGAACTTTTAGTCATGACTCAATAACACATCACCTAAAATAGTCTTGAAAGATATCTAGTATCTCCACCATGTTATTAATGAGATAAGAGTTCATTATAAGATATTTTAATTTAGGTTTAAATATCTCTAAGGCTTGAGGTAAGCGGTTAATAAAATAAATTAGGCCCAAGAAGGAGGTTTCAATCTAAATCATAGTTCATGATATCAAAATATAAACTTAATGAAATACCCATGAATTGATAAATATATCTTCTCCCCATCCCCCAAAGCTCAAAGTGGGCACATGATAAGATTAATGACAATTAATGAATGAACCTCTCTTACTTTTTTCTTTTATTATTCTCTTTTTTTGTGAAAGTCATGATCGAGAAAAATATCGCATCCACCACCTAGTCACATATGATAAATATATTATGGTCAGGAAAAGGTGATTTTTGATCCTCCTAAGAGAAAACCCATTATTATATATATATATATATATATATATATATATATTAAACGATATTTTAATAATAAAGTATATTAAATGCATGGACATTCCCAAAATCACATGAAAAACCCCATAAAAATACACTTTAATATAGTATATCCCTATCCACTATGGAGAGTATCTCCCCCACACATAGTCTTTTTTATATCATGAGACAAACCAAGTATAGGGTATGAATAGATATAATAATAATTTAATATAACTCGTTTCATAAAAATTTCATTGATGGTTTCTATGGGAAAGAGAATGATTAATGTTTGTTTGGTATAATGATAAAGGGTTAATAAATAAAGAATGACTCAATAATTTAAAAGGTAGTTTTATTTAGTCATTATCTTTGATAAGATATTCAAGAACATATTAGAAGAGAATATAACTGAGTCTCTCAATAAATACACTATAGAAACAATGTAAAAAATTAGTTCATATAATTTATTGAGAATGATAATGAAAGGTTGGGATAACTACTCATAGAAATTACAATAAATAATAAATCTAATTAAAAAATATCAAAAATCCAAGGAAAAAATCATCTAAAAAATTTTAAACTAAAAAATTAAAAATTATTCCCTAAATCTTGATTTTTCAAATCCAAAACCCCAATTTTATATCAAATAATTCATTCTCTTATTTTTCTCGTTCAAATTTATTGATAATAAAATATTTAAAAAATCACATGATGTGTATCTTAAACAATTAATGTCTTAGAGACCATATGATTACAAAAAAATGATAAATGTGTGGAATGAAATTGAATATCTACATTTATAAAATAATGTGGAGAATAAAAATGAAAAATATATAATAAAAAAAATACTCCCCATTTTCTATTATATATTTTGGTTTGGGTTGTGTAGGTTCTTCTTGCACCATATTCACAAAGGGAATTATTATTAAATTGTGTATTATCATAATCTCATGATGTAAATTGGTTTCCCAATGTAATTTAGTCATACATATTGTTTTCATGACACTTGAAAGTGATTTGATAGATCTTAAAAATAAAAACACGTAAGTGAAATTAAAAGATATTAATAATTTAATTTATACAAAATTAGGGGAAAGTAAAATTTCCAAAAAAAATTGAAAAATATAACCCCTATAGAATTTGGTTTCCCCAAAAAGTGATTTTGGTTAATCTCATTAGATCTAACTTACCACTATCATCTAAGGTGGTGGATGATTTAAATTATTATACCTTGTTTGGGTCTATAAATAATCTCAACTATGATATATCCTTGTAGTTTTAGCCCATTATTTCCTCTAAATACAACTTGACTATTCTTGTTGGAATCACTTTCATAATTTCTAATAGGTTTATACACTATTTATATTATAGACTAGAATATCCAAATTTCAACTCATAAACCAGCCACAACTACTGGCCTTAATCAAAGTTCTATGTAGAAACTATATTTCCATTATATGTTCTTTTTTATCACAATATTCATATTTTATACTTAGTGTTTAATCTTCATTCATCAATATAAATAGTATGTACCTCTTGATGTTCTTATAAAAACAATACCTCTTCATCTTCATACTTTTCATCACATATAAGGTCACCATCCTACACATCATTGTTCTTCATCACATGGTGTATATTGAAACAATATTTCTTACTTCCCAATCTTAGACATTATACCCCAAATTGCACATTAAAAATGTTATTCCAAAATTCTAGAAATGATCTTCCTAGAAAAATAGGTGTTCTTTACTCTTCCATATCATTCACTAAAAAGTCTATAGGGATGATGTACTTGTAAAAATTTATTAGAATGTATTCGATCAGTACACATAGTAATTTCACTACTGAATATTCTAATTTAAGTGAGAATATTATGACCTTTATTCCCTCTAGTCCTAGTATTTTGAAGGTAGTTTATAACATGATATTGATTCTAAAACATAAATAACATAAATCTATTTGAAATTTAATAAAACCAATGATAACTAGAATAGAAATAATACTTGGATCTTGTTAATTCATGGGTAGGTCATTGGATACTACATCAGATAATTCTCTTTAGAGTGTTATCATTATGAATTATTTTATCTTATCTTTTACGTTACCTATTCATTAAAAAAATTTGATTTTTTAGGAATGTATTAAAAGGATTCTGTAAAAATAATATTTATTTTTATTTTTTAAATTGTTATATAAATTTATATCTTTTTGATTCCATCATATCCTTATTAATCCCATCTAGAAATGGTAAACACTATTTGTACAATGGTGGAGGTTCCTCTCATGTTTTTTCATCTTCAGCTTTATCCTTTTTATTCATTTTATAGATATTTAACTTCAGTCCCATTATGCAATTCTCAAGGTTTATTTCTTAGGTCATTGTTAATGTTCATGACTTTTACAATTATTTGGGTTATATCATTCTAATATCCATGATTTATTACTTCAAGTGATCTCAGTAAAACTCACCGTAGCCTTTGCCTAAGGTACTTAGTTATTTGACCAACATGACTCTCCATATTCCAGAAAAAATCCTTTTGATTCATAGATTATTCCTTTATTTTCTTCATTATAACCCTAGTTATGGTCATGAATGAGTAAAATTTCTCCTCTAAGTTGTATATCAAATGAAAAGGTTAAATAAATTAAGGTTACCACTACTGAAATACCTATAGACTTTGTTGTTTCTATTTTAATCCCTAAAAAAATATATGAAAATCAATTTAATTTTCACCTTCTCTATATATACCATGGGGATTATAGAGATCCATCATTATGTCTATATTCCATTTCATAGATTTCATTTGGGAAAATATCTAGTTGTTGTCTACCATGTTTACCTCTAAACATTGGGTGGTTTCTATATTCTACTAGAATATATTACAAGACATATCATCTAAAAGGTTGTAGCTTTCCTCAGGATACATCCTCATTGGTGATCCTCCCACTACAATAAATACATTGGAACTTTTTCTCTATAAAGGGCCCTTATAAAACATTTGAATCAAAATCTGTATTTTAATACCATTATGAGGGAATTTTTTTGTTAAATAATTAAATCATTCATAAGAATAATAGATGGAATCATCATTAAACTAATTAAAATTTTAAATTTCTACTCTGATATTCATTAACTTATATGGTGGAAATAATCAGGTATGAAATATTCTCACCAAATCATCCCATGTTATAATAGAATAATAAGAGAGGCTTTGAATCCATTTTTTAGCATTTTCATTTAATGAGAATATAAATAGATTTATACATACCATATCAGTGGAGATATTATTGAACAATAACATATAACATAGTTCAATAAAACTCCCTATATGAGCATTTGGATCCTCGTTTAGTAGCCTAGAAAATTGGATCGAGTTTTATATCTTCTAGATGATTTTCATATTTATTTAAAAGTGATGTGAGATAACTAGTGGAACCAAAATACATTTTTTTAATTCCCAAGATTGATGTTCTTCTATAATCCATGAGCACGTGAATCTCATATACTGGTCATGGAAATTTTATAACTATAAATTTTTTATCTTATTACTTTATATATTCATTGTCCTTTTTCAATTAATGAATGGTTTTATAAGGATCTCACTCATATGTAAGATCATCCTATTCCCATTTCTTAGGAGCATATTAATTTTGCATTGTATAGATACCTAAAACTATAATGCTAATTTACCATGTGTAAAACATTTAATTAAAGTAAAAATAATAATTAATATTAAAAAAACCTAAGCATATCGGTAGTTGTCCATTAAAACAATGAAAAAAATTGATATCTCACAAGGTGTTATTAATTTTTTATGGGATATACAAATTTATTTAATTTATAAACACAAACAATATAACTTCAAAAATGAAGTAATTGGTAAGTTCATATTTTATACTAAAAAGAATGATAAAAAATGATTTACATTATTTTGAAAAATTAATTGATTATTTTGAAAATAGAGAATGAAATAAAATAAAAATTATTGGGTGTTTTGTAATTAATATGAGAATCATGTTGTGTTTAGTGATTTTAAGGTTTTTTTGCTAGGGATTTTCATTATGACATGTTAATTCACATTTTTTAATAATTTTTGGGTATTAATGATCTTGGGTCTTGGAATCATAATAGTCATATGAAAACTATAGTGATTAGATGGTGAAACTAAATAGAACTCTTCGTATCACAAATAATGATCATACATTACAAAAGAATGAAATTTGGATTTTATAAATAAAGTTACAACAAACCAAACATGAATAGAAAAATATATTAATCCATACACAAAACATCCCCCAAAAATCACATCAGTCTTCAATATGTAACTACCCATTTATGAAAATCATGAGGATGCATGTAGACATTGTTACCAAGTGGTCAAGAATGTATGTGGTAGTAGGGACTTGAATTGTGCGATCCCATCATCTAGAAGTCATCCAGTAGTATCTAATATCCAATCACCGGTGTATATGGTAGAAAATATTTAAACTTATAAAACATATCTCTAAGTCTCTTATATATTCACATTAACTCCCTAGTATACTATAGATTCACATCCCAAGTTGAGTTTAGAGTGTGAGTTAGCATGGATTTGTCCTCTATTTTGATGAAATCATGTATTGAATGGAGTTTAGTGCATGAATCATCTTTACTAAAAAAATGATTCATTAATCTCTAACTAATATCATGTAGGGGAAATACTAGCTTCATTATAATTCTAATGAGATACATAAGAAATATGAATTATCTTGGTCTACTAAACTAGGTTCATGGTGTGAATGTTAGAGTCACACTGTGAAAACCCTAGGCACTCTACCTTTTATGATTTGTCATATTCATTCATTCACATTATAAAATATTTTCTAGTCATGAATGGAATTCATTTCTTGAATCACCAATTTACTATAGGTTATCCTCTGTTTCTTCTTATTTATTCAGTTACGGGCCCTCAGACCAGTCCTTCACTTGTTGTATGATGAAAAATATATTTTTCATCATGTAATAATTATTTTAATATTATTATTTTTACATTTTCTATACGTTTTTTATCCTACAAAATAATAATCACACCATTAAATATCATCAAGAATTAACAATATTAAATCATAAAATAAATGTACTTTAATAACAAAAATGTATGAATGAAATTAACGTATCACCTCTTTGTTAGTATTATGGTTGTCTTTTCCATCCATAGTTGGTAGTTTTACTTAATGTATCTTAATTTAAAGTTTTTTAATATTAATTAGTATTCATAAAAAATATTTATACTCTAGGAACTGATAAATCCTAATTTTTGGGGAGAAGGATCCTAAAAATGGGTGTCATATGCAGAAATACCAAAATTAAAAGGAAAATGTGAAAATTTTGAATTACGATGTCCTTAATCCAATTATCATAATTTTTTTGTACTTAAAAAAGTCTATTGTCCAAATTTTTATCGAAGGTGTACTTTCATAGTGGGTTCTACTATTTGTGTCAAAAATTGTGGTTCTATTTGAGTAAAGTTCTCTATAACATGACAAGGTCACAATATATGTTTTATACATCAGAGAACCACCTGTTATAGTATATATCATTCTATGATCCATAAGGACATGTTCTTTTTAAAATTTATCAACTAATAGTGGTTCTCTAATTTTGTTGTTTAATTGACAAAACAAATTATTTTTAAATCCCATGGAGTATTTTTGAAGGGTTACTCCTTGTGACTTATTAATTCCACATATCTTATTTCTCATGGAATTTTTTTTGGAGTTAGGTAAAATAATATATATAAATAGTGGTTTAGGTTCATTTCTAAAACTAATTATTGTAAGATGAAAATATAACAAATTTTATGATGCACCATCAAGGGGGAAATGTAAATCCTTAAATTCTTTGAGTTACTCAGATACACATTGATGTTTCATGATGGAGAAAACTATGTGAATGTATATTTTATACTAGTGTGGGTATTCACTAGGAAGACTATATATCTTGAGAAGTAGGTGGATGAGTCCAGAACTGAAATCAAATTATTATACTTCCTT
This sequence comes from Viscum album, assembly GCA_963277665.1. Taxonomy (NCBI): domain Eukaryota; kingdom Viridiplantae; phylum Streptophyta; class Magnoliopsida; order Santalales; family Viscaceae; genus Viscum; species Viscum album. Next base: position 1,764,043,557 of record OY728135.1, read on the forward strand.
AGTGTATCAGATTTATATAGGATAGTTATATACATTTGGATTGTCAATCCATATACGTTCTAGTTGTATTCTGGCATTATCTCAAGGTTTTTACTTGATTCTATTTCATTTTAGTTTAAATTATCTTAATTTTTGTCTAAAAAAACCTAGTTTTAGATGATTAAAATATCCTAAATAAACCTTTTTATATAGAAATTTTTATTCATGTTCATGCTTGATTTTAATAATATTTTCTTTAGATGAATGGTTCATGCAATAAAAAAAACTGGAAGTGAGTTTATTTTCCCTATTTTCTTTGAATATACAACAAAAAAAATAAAGGAAAAAAACTAACTTAAATAAGGTTTGGTAAATATAATTATTGTTTAGTAAGAAAAATAAATATAGAAAATCTAAAAATAAAAAGGTAATAAAAATGAGATTTCAATAAAAGAAAAATATCTATGATAATACTAGAAATACAGTAGAAGAAAAAATAGATATCACATTGTTTCCTCTGGAAATGGGGATGACCTTGTTTGTTTAAGGTTCAAACTTTCCAATCGGTTTCTAATGGGTTTATTCATAGAACTGAAAACACCCAATGATTATATATCCATTTGGACCTACTTTCCAAAGGTAGTTGGTCATTAGTTGTGGACCGATGAGGCTTAAAAATTTTCATTGGTCGAGAGGATGGGAGGTCAGTCTCATCACATATTTTTGGGGGTAATTATTTCCTCCTCTGGGGATATCTTATAGATTTAAGTTATGTTCATGAATCCTTATGAATTCACCAAGTACGAAAATGATTTTTCCATTAGATTTGTCAATATATGATTGATATGTATGGGATTTAGAGAATCTTTTATATATATTTGAGGTTCTTCATTAATGGAGAATAATCTGTATGTATTAGAGATTCTTAGTTAATGGTATCCTTCAATACATTATATAGAAATATCTTGGTCATTATGATGACCATACTGGTTTTAAATCCACTCAGTGGGGCACTTTAAGTTTATTGTCCTTCATAAAGATAGGGATTATTTCATATTTGGGATCATACCCACAGATGGGCTACCTATGTATCCTCATTAAAAAGGAATCAGAACCCACGTAGTTCGATAAGAAGGATATAGTTTAACGTCATATGGGATGGAAAAGAATTAATGAATGATGGGATTGAACCTTATAAAGGCTCCCTATGTACTCTACTTTTAAGTTAGAGATCAAAGTCAACGTAGTTCAGGTGAGTAAATATGGGACTTATGCATGGTTAACGGCCCAAAAGAGATGTTGTGATTACCTTTACACTATAAGCTCACATGAGTCATGATCGGTGTGAGAAACAAGAGGTATTAGTAAACCTAATGATTGTTCCACGAAAGATGTAGTCACGAGAAATGATATGGGGCCTATGTATGTATGTCTTCCCAACTAGATGAAGACCAGGACTTACTTCAGGAAATAATCCCAAGATCAGGATCCATAAAGTTATTTTTACATTATGGAGATTTGGAGTTTTAACCCAGGGCTTACTCCTAAGGAGGATTCCCAAATTAAAGGGGAATTATAACCCAAGGCTTACTCCTAATTAGGATGCCCAAATTAAAGGGGAATTATGATTGTGGCTTATTCCTAAGAAAGAGGCCCAAATCAAAAGAAATTATGACTGGGGATTACTCCTGAGAAGGAGTCCCTGGTTAAGGGGACTTGTGAATGGGGATTACTCTTGAGAAGAAGGCCTAGGTAAAGGGGACTTGGGGATTACTCCTAAAGAGGATTCCCTAATTAAATGAATTATGGTTGGGGCTTATTCCTGAGGAGGAGGCCCGAACTGAGGGAACATGGAGCTTACTCCTGAGAAGGAGGCCCTAAATCGAAAATCTTCTCATCTTAAAGGATGAGGTTATGGAGGAAACCTCTAATCATAGTGACATAAATCTTGCAAGTCACAAGGTTTTGGGAGAGTTTCTCACCTAATTCCTTTCAGATAAAGAATCCAACAAAGGAACCATGCCATAAATGGCTTTGAAAAGAGGTTTGAGTGCCAATATCTTGAAGAGGAGAGGTGAACTGGAGAAAGGAACATAAATGAAATTGACGCGCAAGTGTAGGTTGTGTAAGTCATTTGGCGTGCAAGTATTGGCCGCGCAAGTATACTTGTGTGGCACGGGTTAACCTGGGTGATGAAGAATCTATAGGGTAATACTTGGGTGAGACTTAACTCAAGCCTTTAGTATTATCCTAAGATGTTTCTAAAAGGGTGGCTCTCAAGTTTCATCGAAAGGTTAGGGTGGCGCGCAAGTGTTTCCATCTTCAAAGAGGTCTAGACACTTAGGCGCACAAGTTTTGATGTATTTTAAAAACTTAGGCCTTATCCTACTCCTTCAATTCTTCCATTCTAGGTAAAAAATTACCTTAGAATATTTCGGAAGAGTTGAGTTGAAGACTTGGGCGACCAGATCTTGATTTTGACTTTTGAAAAAATCTGTCCCTAAAATGGGGGGCCATTAGGGGATATTTATAAGCTACCTTGCTCCTTGGATGAAATTTAAAATAGGTTGTGCAAGTGATTTGTGTGGCCCATAGGTGGTCCGCAACTGGCTTGCGCGGCGCTCAAGTAACTTGCGCAACTTACTCCAAATGGGTTCCTAGTTCATGCCTTTGTTTTTTTTTTTTTTGATGTTCTTAAAAGGGTGACTCTCTTTGTACTTAAGGTATTCCCCTTTACCATTCATTTGGACTCTGTGATGAAAAGGATCATCAACAAAAGTCCCCCCTCAAATTTGGATCTGAAAAGGAAAGAGGATCTGACTCTAAGGTAAAGTCGGAGGAATCAAGGGTCTGTGGAATGCAAGTTCGGCATGCAGATGCTGGGGCACACAGGTATGGTGCGCAGGTGTTCTAAATCACCTATATATATAGTCTCCCTTCTACTCAAACTCATTCGGCTTCAAGAAACTTGAGCTCTCATCATGCAAGGTGCTTCTGTCTTCGGCAAATCGCCCTTCTGGATCATGTCGCGCTTCTGCAGAAGGTTTTGGACTTGCGCTCCATGACTAGAGCGGAAAAACTTGCACGACTGGTTTGACTTGCGTTCCAAGTTGGGACTTGCGCGCATTAATGCCTTTGACATTTTTTTATTTCCTTCATCAAAATTTCACAAAAAAAACTTACTTAAAAGTGGATTGTTTGATCTTTGTGTAGATTCAATGGCTTCGAGAATAATTGGATCAGCTGATGAGTTGGCCAGCAAGAGAATTGATGACATAATTAATGTCATCGTACATGAATATTATGTTATTTGCGAGAGAACTCTCTCCGATTTGGCTAAGTACTTGAAGAAATATCATAAAAATTTCCCATAGAGAATCTACATGCCTTTGTATGTCCATGGTCATCTAGAAGGAGTCAATGTTCCAGAGGAAAATAATTATATCCCTCATTCCTGGTTTTAGACCTAAACCAACTTATCTTCTGTAAATTTCTCAGTTGTAGGATCATTTATCAATGTTGGGACAGTGGATATGGCATACATAATGCATCATAGCCCATGTACTCCAGATCTGAAGCCTCACACGCCTGAGCTGCAGTCGCATTGCTATCCCTCTATTTTCCAAAATTCTCAGATGGACCAATCTAAGGGATTTAAAAAAGAGTTGGGATTTCTATCCTAGAGGATGTGTGATGCTAACTTGGATGTGTTCATATTAGGTGAGACAAACCTGTGAAGAGTTTGTCGATGATCTGAAGGAAGCTACAATATATGAAGTTGTCTGGGCTGGGCAGACGTATGTCTACATGAATGACAATTTTGTGCCTGAGTTAATCAGCCGTTAGAGCCTGGAAAAAAATTCTTTCCATCTGAATCATGGATAAGTAGGAATCAGTTTTTGGGACGTCTACAAGATTTCAGGGTTCCAATTTTGGGAGATATGTATGATTAATTCATCCCCCACAAGGTGACTTGGAATGATTCTAAGAAGACTCCGACTTTGGCTCGAGAATTAATGAAAATTTTCTACAATCTTAAGAATACCACCACCATGAAAACCCACTCGAGAAAATATATCCATCCAGAGGAGTGGATAGACATGTTTTTGATTAAGAATATAGAGAAGGGGCCTTCTTACACTCGTCCTACTAGTTACCCTAGAGTAGAAAAAAGGGTGCTCCGGGCACATTTTAGCCAACTCTGGAAGCAAAAGAGTTTGATAAGTGGGGGTACGAAGTGAACCAGAAAATTACAGTGAAGACCCATCTGGCTGGATTTTTAGCCTTATGGCTCAGTGTTTACCTTTTACCAGTACGGGATTTGATAAGAGGTGTGAGTCCAGGGATCTTTGTGGTTGCAGCCAAGCTGGATGAAAAGAAGATGGTTGGTTTGGCCACCCCATTTTTGGAAAAGATTCATAAGATCTTACTTCATGTTTATATGGGTAAGTATTCTCTAAGAATAGTGGGACCATTCCAAGTTTTATGAGGATGGATCGCCACCCTCTTTAGGACATATGCTATATAAAGTGGGGTACAGGTTCCTGGAAGTTCTTTCCGGCCGTCTGTTCAAGTCTTTTCTGGAATTTTTCCTTTATCCCTCAATGCTTATGATATCAAAATAAGGTTGAGCATGTTCAAGGAGTTTCACTTCTTTCCTTATGGAAATCCACCAACAGGGAGATTTGTTGATTATGGAATAGTCAGCCTGGAGTTAAGGGCATGTATGATGGCATGAAGAGATGGTACATTGGCCACGGGGATTGACAGAGAGATTATATGTGAGGCCTATGCTCCATACAGATTTGCACGTCAATTCAATTGTCTGCAGAAAATTACCATATCCCCTCTGGTGCATGTCAGGTTAGAGCAACATCTGATGGTTTCTTGTCAACTATGGTTTCTAACATCTATGGAGAATACTGGGTGGTATTTGATCTACTAGCTGTTGGAGCGGCATGTCGATTGACTAAATGGTATGCTGAAAGCTGGGTAGCATCATACCCTGAAGGGGTACTGAATCAGCTAGTCCCTCAGGTGGGGATAAAGAATAGAACCACTAAGAAAGAAGATTTTCATTTGGAAGGTGACTCTTCCTCACTCGAAGCGGATTCGCTAGATTCCTCACCCGAAGCTGATTCACTGAATTCCCAGGATGGGGATGATGAGGCTCGAAATGCATCAAAGTGGCCTCATTCTAGATATATTCGGCCTACCATAGTCAAAAGACCAACTCCATTGACTCCTTGTGATTTAAATCACTGAGGAAATTTAGTCTCCATTATTTTAAAGAGCAACAAGTTTCATTTTATTATCATTTATCTATGATTATAGTATCTGGGAAGAAGTTGAAGTCCCAGATTGCAGGACCCTCCTCATATCCCTCTGGTGCACATTCTGAATATTTATGACCAGAGGTTGTCCGGACATGGCGGATTTTATGTTTTGATGTTGAAACCGCCTGGATGGACTTGTGAGAAGGGTTGAATATCCCTGGAGTGGGGAATCTCTGGGCTTCCTCTGACATCCACTTTTAGGAAAACCCCAATGAAGTGAGGGATTACATCAAGAGCTGTAAATTCTCATATATTTCATTGATGAGTCAGTTCCTATCACCAAGCGGGTGATGGAAATGATGTATCATGGTACCACTGAGGGGATTGGTCCTTCATTAGACGAAGAGTGGCGTGATTACATGGCTCCAGAAGATGTAAGTTTACTTTTTCTCATATTTCTATTTGCTTTTAAATTTGAATTTAGTCAAAGATTTATTATTCAAGGAAATAATCTTCTTCATCCCATATCTTGTAAAGAAAAGAACCACTGATATCCCTTCACCACAGTATATCCCTAGTGGCACCCCTCTTGGAGCCACTGAATCTCCTCGTGAGCTGGGGAAAGTATCTCCAGGACAACAAGTCATGGATGAGGAGTTAGAAAGGTCGTTATTGTATCTGATACCTATTTTCAGAGATGATGATTCCATTCCTCCCAAAAATGTCAAGAAGAAAAGGAATCGAAGAAATAAGACCACTGTCAAATGCTTTATTAGTAGTGGTAAGTCTTTATGGTAGTCATGAATCTTTAACTTATGAAAAAGTGCTCAAACTTCTCAGGATTTTAGGGGCTTCTTCAGTTTTACCTTTTTAGGGAAAGGATTGACCATCCTCAGAGTACAATGAAGGGTGTTGTATAACGGCCACAATTTCTTGCTGAAATGGTTGTTCCTGAAGAAATACTGTGAGCAGATGAGCTGGCGTATGTTCCCAACACCGCTCTTGTTTCTGACGCCAGGAGAAAACAGACTTCTGGTAAATTAACAATACTCCATAGAACCTCAGATGACACAATAACTAACTTCCATTCTATTATTTTTTAGGTTCAACACATGCACTAGAATATTTCACAACCACCGAAGCTGACCCCACAACTGTCTTTGAAGAAGCTATTTGAGGTCATAGATTTCCAAATGAATGTCATGAAGAAGACATGTCGAGTGCTCCCACTGGTGAGACTAAAATGGGATCTGAGACATCATTGGATAAAATGATGAAACATGGAATGTCCTTTGAAGAAATTTTAGAACATGTTAATTTACCACCTGATTTAAATGATTTTGGAGATCTAGTTATAGAATCAACTGAATGCACTACTACAAAAATGGTCTTTATCAGCGCTCAAAAAAGGCTTTATCAGCACTAAAATAGCATTGTAAAGCTCAGCATTGTTAAAGGGGTACTTTATTAGTGATAAAAAATCACTGGTAAAGGAAACCTTTATCAGTGATAAAAACGCGCTCATAAAGGGGGAATTTATCAGTGCTAAAAAGGTGCTGATAAAAAACCCCTTTATCAGCACTAAAAAAGCGCTGATAAATGTTTGTTTTATCAATGCTATTTTAGCATTGATAAACTGATCCATTATCAGCACTTTTTTAGCACTGATAAAGGTGTAGTTTATCAGCACTTTTTTAGCACTGATAAATGCCATGTCTGTTGCTACAAAAAATTCTGCAGCAGCACACCCAAACAACACCCGCAAAAAATTCATCATCTCAATAAGTATACCCATACAAAATTAACACTTAAATCATAATATAATTATACCAAGTATACCCATACAACAAGTATACTCGTACACCATTAACACATAATTCATAAGTTAATTAAGTACATAAATAATTCAATTTATAATTCATGGGGTTGGGGGATGTTCAGGGGTTTGGGGTGGCTGTCCAAGGGGTGGTAGGGGGTGTCCGGGGGGATGGGGGTTTCTGGGGGGAAAGGGGTGTCCAGGAGGGTGGGCGGTCCAAGAGGTTTGGGGGATGTCCAAGGGGGTTAGGGTGGTGTCCAAGTAAGGGGGTGTCCAGGTGGGGGTGGCTTTCAAGGGGGTTGGTGGAGCTGCCCAAGGGTGGTGGGATGGTGTCCGAGAGGGTGGGGGTGGTCATCCATGTGTGGGGGTGTCCAAAGGGTGGGGGTATCCAAGTGGTGGGGTGGTGTCTAAGAGGGGTGGGGGTGCTGTCCAGTGCGGTGGTGGTTGTACTGGGTGGTGGGGGTGTACGGGGGGGGTTAGGGGGCTGTCTGAGGTGGGGGGGTTTGTCCATGGGCGTGACCAGGGGTGGGGGTGTCCATAGGGTGGAAAGGGATTTCCAGGGGGTGGGGGTGTCCAGAGGGGTGGGGTGTCTAGGTCGTAGGTCAGTTGTTGTTTTCACTTAAAATTGTGTCCATTTTAAACAAACGAGAGACCCCTTGAGTGATAACGGTCACACTGTGCCTCAGATTGAGGATGGGTTGACTCGTACACATCTCAAAGGACCCATGGATCATTCTCTTATAGGATCAACATAATATGAATAAGTTTGGTTAGATTTTCGTAGGTCAGTTGTTGTTTTCACTTCAAATTGTGTCTATTTTAAACAAAAGAGAGACACATTGAGTGATACCGGCCACACCGTGCCTCATATTTAGGTGGGTTTGACTCATAAATGTATAAAATGACTCATGGATCGTTCTCCTATAGGATCAAGACAATCCGAATGCGTTTGGTCGGATTTTTGTAGGTCAGTTGTTGTTTTCACTTAAAATTGTGTCCATTTTAAACAAAATAGACACTTTGAGTGATAATGACCACACCATGCCTCGGATTGAGGCAAGGTCAACTCGTAAACATCACAAAGGATCCATAGATCGTTCTCAGAAAGGATAAATACAATCTTAAAGTGTTTGGTCAGATTTCTATACGTCAGTTGTTGTTTTCACTTAAAATTGTGTCCATTTTAAACAAACGAGAGACCCTTTGAGTGATACCGGCCACAAAATGCCTTGGATTGAGGCCTAGTTGACTCATAGATGTCTCAAAGGACCCATGTATCATTCTCATAAATTATCAAGACAATATGAATTCATTTGATCGTATTTTCATAGGTCAGTTGTTGTTTTCACTTAAAATTGCGTCCATTTTAAACAAAAGAGAGACACTTTGAGTGATAGCGGACACACCGGGACTCGTATTGAGGTTATTTTGACTCATACTGGTTGAAAAGGACCCATGTATCATTATCCTAAAAGAAAAACACAATATTAATGCGTTTGGTTGGATTTCTATAGGTTAGTTGTTGTTTTCACTTAAAATTGTGTTCATTTTTTAAAAAAAAAGAGACACTTTGAGTGATACTGGCCACACCGTGCCTTGGATTGACGAGGATTTGACTTTTACATGTTGAAAATTACTAATGTATCGTTATCCTATAGTATCAAGACAATCCGAATGTGTTTTGTTGGATTTTTGTAGGTCAGTTGTTGTTTTCACTTAAAATTGTCTTCATTTAAAACAAAAGAGAGACAATTTGAGTGATACCGGCCACATCGTGCCTCATATTGAACCAGGGTTGACTTTTACATATCTAAAATGTCCCATTGATTGTTCTCATATAGTATCAAGACAATATGAATGCATTTCGTCGGATTTCATGGGTCAGTTGTTGTTTTCACTTAAAATTGTGTCCTTTTTAAACAAGAGAGAGACACCTTGAGTGATACCAGAAACAACGTTCCTCAGATTGAGGCAGGGTTGACCCGTACATGTCACAAAGGACCCATGGATCGTTCTACTATAGTATCAAGACAATCTGAATGTGTTTGGTCGGATTTTCTTAGGTTAGTTGTTGTTTTCACTCAAAATTGTGTCCATTTTAAACAAAAGAGAGACAATTTGTGTGATACCGGCCACACCGGGCCTCGGATTGAGGATAGGTTGACTCATACACATTGAAAATGACCCATGAATCAATATCCTATAGGATAAACACAATTTGAATGCTTTTGGTCAGATTTCCGTATGTCAGTTGTTGTTTTCACTTAAAATTGTGTCCATTTTAAACAAACGAGAGACCCTTTGAGTGATATCAGCCACACCGTGCCTTGGATTGAAACCAGGTTGACTATTACATGTCTAAAAGGACCCATGGATCATTCTACTATAGTATCAACACAATTTTAATGCATTTGGTCAAATTTCCATACGTCCATTGCTGTTTTCACTTAAAATCGTGTCCATTTTAAATAAAAGAGAGACACTTTGAGTGATACTGGACACACCATGCCTTGGATTGAAGTGGGGTTGACTCATACACATCTCAAAGGACCCATGGATAATTCTCATATAGTATCAACACAATCTTAATGTGTTTGGTCATATTTTCGTACGTCAGTTGCTGTTTTCACTTAAAATTGTGTCCATTTTAAACAAACGAGAGACCATTTGAGTGATACCAGCCACATCGTGCCTCAGATTGAGGATATGTTGAATTATACAAATTGAAAAAGAACCCTTGGAAATTTATCCTATAGTATATACACAATATGATGTGTTTGGTCATATTTTCGTAGGTCAGTTGTTGTTTTCACATCAAATTGTGTCCATTTTAAACAAAAGAGAGACACTTTGAGTGATACTGGCTACACCGTGCCTTGGATTGAGGCGGGGTTGAATCGCACATGTCTCAAAGGAACCATGTATCGTTCTACTATAGGATCAAGAAAATATGAACGCATTTGGTTTTATTTTCATAGTTCAGTTGTTGTTTTCACTTAAAATCGTGTCCATTTTAAACAAAAGAGAGACACTTTGAGTGATACTGGCCACACCGTGACTTGTATTGAGGTAGGGTCAACTCTTACACATCAAAAAGTACCCATGTATCGTTCTCATAAAGGATCAATACAATCCGAATGCATTTGGTTGGATTTTCATACATCAGTTGTTGTTTTCACTTAAAATTGTGTCCATTTTAAACAAACGAGAGACCCGTTGAGTGATATCAGCCACACCGTGCCTTGGATTGAGGTCAGGTTAACTATTACATGTTGAAAAGGACCCATGGATCATTATCCTATAGGATCAATACAATTCGAATGTGTTTGGTCAGATTTTTGTAGGCCAGTTGTTGTTTTCACTTCAAATTGTGTCCATTTTAAACAAAAGAGAGACACTTTGAGTGATACCGGCCACACCATGCCTCGTATTGATGTGGGGTTGACTTTTACACATCTCAAAAGACCCATGTATCATTCTAATATAGGATCAAGACAATCTGAATGTGTTTGGTCGGATTTTCATAGGTTAGTTGTTGTTTTCAGTTAAAATCGTGTCCATTTTAAACAAAAGAGAGACACTTTGAGTGATACTGGCCACACTGTGCCTCAGATTCAGGCAAGGTTGACTCTTAATAATCTCAAATGACCCATGGATCGTTCTCATAAATGAAAAATTCAATCATAATGCATTTGGCCAGATTTATGTACGTCAGTTTTTGTTTTCACTTAAAATTGTGTCCATTTTAAACAAACGAGAGACCCTTTGAGTTATATAGGCCACACCATGCCTCATATTGAGACCGGGTTGACTCGTACATATCTCAAAGGACTCATGTATCATTATATTATAGGATCAACACAATCCTAATTCTTTTGGTCATATTTCCGTAGGTCAGTTGTTATTTTCACTTCAAATTTTGTCCATTTTAAACAAAAGAGAGACCCTTTGTGTGATATCGGCCACACCGTGCCTCAGATTGAGGTTAGGTTGACTCTTACACATCACAAAGTACCCATGGATCATTATACTAAAGTATCAATACAATCTTAATGTGTTTGGTCATATTTTCGTAGTTCAGTTGTTGTTTTCACTTAAAATTTTGTCCATTTTGAACAAAAGAGACACTTTGAGTGATACCGGCCACACCGAGCCTCTAATTGAGGCGGGGTTGACTCATACATGTCATAGAGTAACCATGTATAATTATCCTAAATTATCAAAACAATATGAATGTGTTTGGTCTGATTTACGTAGGCCATGTTTTGTTTTCACTTAAAATTGTGTCCATTTTAAACAAAAGAGAGAAACTTTGAGTGATACCGGCTACACCGGACCTCAGATTGAGGCGGGGTTGACTAGTACACGTCTAAAAGGACCCATGGATCATTCTATTAAAACAAAAGTACAATATGAATCCATTTGGTTGGATTTCCATAGTTCATTTGTTGTTTTCACTTAAAATTGTGTCCATTTTAAACAAAAGAGAGACACTTTGAGTGATATCGGCCACACTGTGCCTCAGATTGAGGTGGGGTTGACTTTTACACGTCGCAAGGAATCAATGGACCATTATCCTATAGGATCAAGACAATCCAAATATAAGGCCCCAGCCTTAAACCTTACTTAATCTTGAGTTATTACAAGACTACACATTGAGGATCTTTTCGGGTTTAGAGTTTTAGAGAATTAGATCATAAAACTTGCATTACATTCCACATATAAACAAAGTGGTTACATAAAGATAGTATTCTTTATTCCCATCAATGGAAACATATTTAAAATAAACATGGATTCTTTCTTGACACTTCCTTGACACTATCATCATATCAGGTACCTTTCCCTTGACCTGTGAAAAACATTTCAAAAAAACTTGGGATGAGCATAAAAAGCTTAGTAAGGGATATAAAAATATGTAAAGGAAACATGGGTACATATATACATAAGGATGATATCATAATTTACCCATAAAACATAAGCACTTTAACATACCTCATCAAATCATGAATAAATCATAGAAATCATAAGACATAAAGGTAACTTGAGGCATTCATAACATTCTTACGTAGGGAGTAACCCTCTTGGTTACGTTTGGAATACCCATCACAGTATATTCCCTAAAATCTCTTTGGAGAAACCTTAATGTTTCACTCCTTCATGCTACCCAATGCATTGGAGAGCTATATCGGGCTTACCCGCCCTTAGTTTATCACGGAACCACCCATCTTCATAATAATTCCCAAGAACCTCAACATAATCGTATCACATAAAACATGCATAAAGGAAACATAACATTCCCACCTTTCAATCACAAGATATCAATACAACACATTGATATAAAAACATTATGAAAACCATTTTCAATACCAAAATAAAAGAAAATTAAAACATGGTATTTATTTTTCTTTTAAAAAATAAGGTATGGCTTGTAGAGGAAGTCGAAACTCAAATAATGGTCACAGCGGTGGAGAAGTCGTTGTCGCCGCATACGTACGACAAAAACATTCCTTTTTGTCGTTTAGTAAACGCTTCATATAAAAATATATTCCTTTTGAATAAACGTAAAAGTCAAAGGTGTTTATACACCATATAAAATAAGGTTGTGTATAAAACAAAATATGCCTCAATGAAAGGAGATTGAGACGAAGTCCCATACCTCGTATCCGACTTGACCCGACCGTTCTTTAATCTCCTGAATAATAAACTTGAGTTAATATCTACTTTCTTAAGAACCTTTTTCAAGTTCATTATTCCTTTTATACCATGTTATGAACATAATGTAATCATTTAAGTTAATAATGTTCATTTTGTCAGTATTTGGTTCTTAAGTCAAAAATAGACTTCTTACACTTACATGTTGTTAATTTGGTCAAAGGTTCATTATATCCAGAATGATATTAATGATTTGTATAACATATATATCATATATATTCATCATATACATGTATTTATAATATTACATCACATTTAGAGGTAATAAATGAAATGCACCGTTCATGGAGACGGTAAGCCGTACGTACGCATGAACGCTACTTCTATTTCTATTTCTTATTTTCTGGAATGTAATCATAATGATATAAGAGTATATTATAATTCCAGTATAATAACATATATAATATAATTAACTTTATCCTTTACACATCCCACATATGGTATTAACGAATCAAATCACTTTCAGGGGGCGGTAGTCCGCACTTCCTAAAATGAAGATATTGTGTTTACCCATAATGGAAACAATAATGGTATTCCATAAATGAAAAATACAGAAGCTTAAGGAAAGAATAAACATATTATATATCATATATAAAAATAGTGACATCATAATGGCCACCTTTGAAGGTGTTAAATGAGTATTGAACAATCATCATTTCAGGAGGTAGAATTTCGTCATCCACGGAAACCGTATGTTCTTTAACCATTTGATGTAGTTGTGTGAGAGTGTAGCTCGAATAAATCTTATAACAACATCATAGTATATTTAAGATACTGGTGTTGTTACAAAATAAGTAAATAAAAAGAGTTTAGGGGGTTGGAGAAGAAAAATAAAACAAATGAACATGAGAGAAAGAATTACCTTTAAAAGTGTAACTCCTTTTGATTTGATCCTAAAGGCTTCCTTTGAAAGGATTCTGCCCAAAGGGAATCCTCTAGGATGAGGAGAGGGATGTGGATAGAGTAAATTGGCATGGGATGGCCGAGCCAAAGGCTTGAGGAGTGTGTGAAATGAGGTAGAGGTGGGGGCCTTTTATAAGAGGAGAGGAGGGGCACTCTTGGAAAGTAAAGACAAGTTACTTTATTTTAAAAATATTTTCGGATTCAAAAGGTCCCACATTGATATAATTCGAGTATAAGGTGATAAGGGTTCTAAATCCACTCATACAATAGGTTTTGGCCATGTTTCGGTCTTAGATTTTACATTATCTTTCCATTTTATTTAAATCGTTAAATAATGAGGTCATCGCTGCATCATCATGATGTCAAAAATAATATGATTTATTTAATGTCTAAAAATTATTAAAAAAATACTATGATGTAGGAAATCGTTTTAGCTTTCTAATGAATATTTATAGTCAAAAATATGACTTGTATAACCCCATGTAAAAATTGTTTTAGTAAAACACCTTATGTGTGTGTCATTTTTACTTTAACATTTAATAAAAAGTTATTTATGTCATTTCCCAACCAAAGTGGCTCCATGGTGTCCCCAAGTTGACCCATGGGTTTTCTGGGTCGGCCATGACTCATCCAATAGGGGTAGGACAAGTTTCATGGTGTTTTCACATTTTTATAATATCATTTTTACCTTAAATTACACTAATTACCTCTAATCGCGATTAAAAACTTAATAAGTTACTATTCACCAAAAAATTATTTTAATCTCATTTAACCACATTTTACTTCTTAATTACAACCATGTATGTCGGATTTTTGAAATTCAAAACACAAAGGTGGAAAAATTTCATTTAAACGAAAAATCAGTTTCTTTAACTACCACTTAGTGATTTCACTATTCATCAAAAATTGATGTTTTTCAGAAAAATACCAAAACTTCACCCTAATCTATATTTGATATTCTGAATTAAAAAATGAATTCTATTTTAAAAAATTCAAAACATATAAGTCACATTAATTAATTTAATAATTAATTCCCGCTGTCAGAGCAAATAGCGTGTTTTTTGAAACAATAAGTATCAAAAGATTGACACCAGTTTAAGTCCAATTTCAAAGTGAAATTTATTCCAATGACCACCATTGGATTAAATGGTAAAAATATTTTATTGTTTCACTTTAAAACCAATTCAAAAGATAATCTAATCATATAAATAAATAAGATTAAAAAGCAGTTTTGATGTAAAATGCAGTATTTTTCACTATTCATTAAAAAATGAACATTGTCAGAAAAATACCAAAAATTCACACAAAGTAAATTTTGATGTCCCAATCATAAAGAATAAGTTTATTTTGACAAACATAGCTTATAAAATTGTCAAAATATAGATTTAAAAATGGTTTTCCATCAAAAGGCAGTAAAATAATCTTTTAAAAATATTAGTGTATTCCATGCATAAGATTGTATTTATTTTCATTTTAAGCCTCTAAAACACTATCTTAATCATTAATAGACATAGATAAAAATATCTACTATTCATTACTTACTTGGGATGTTACATCCTTCCCCCCTTTATAAAATTGTGTCCCCGCAATTTATTTACTTATCGAATAAATGGGGGTACTTATCCCTCATTGAATTTTTAGATTCCCATGTTGCATCTTCCATCATGTGGTTTTTCCACAAAACCTTTACCTGATTAATCACCTTATTCTGTAACACTTGCTCCCTATGGTCAAGAATCTGGACCGGTTGTTCCTCATAAGATAGGTTCTCTTCCAGCTGAACTACCTCTGGACTCAAAACATGAGATGGATCTGGAATATACTTTCTCAACATCGAAACGTGAAAAACATTATGTACCTGAGATAAACTCGGAGGTAAAGCCACCCGGTATGCAACTGATCCAACTCTCTCCAGAATTTCATATGGTCCAATGAACCTTGGACTCAGCTTTCCTTTCTTACCAAATCGTATCACACTTTTCCATGGTGATACTTTGAGAAAAACATGATCACCTACCTCAAAAGAGAGATCCTTCCTCCTATTGTCCGCATAACTCTTCTGCCTACTCTGAGCTGTTCTCATGTGTTTCTGAATCAGCTGAACTTTTTATTCCATCTCTTCTACCAATTCTAGTCCCATCAACTTCCATTCACCCACTTCATCCCAGAAAGCTGGAGTTCGACACCGCTTCCCATATAATTCCTGAAATAGTTCCATCTGTATACTGGAATGAAAACTGTTATTATATGAAGATTCAACCAAAAACGATGTTGGTCCCAACTTCCCTGATAATCCATAGATCAAGCTCGTAGCATATCCTCCAATGTCTGAATTGTTCATTCTGACTGCCCATCTGATTGAGGATGAAAAGCTGTACTAAAATTTAATTCAGTACCCAACGACTTCTGAAGGACTTTCCAAAAGTTAGAAGTGAACCTGGGATCACGATCAGATACAATGGAGAGAGGAACTCCATGTAACATGACTATCTCTTTAAGATACAAACAGGAAAGTTGATCTAGGGAAAAAGTATCTCGTATAGCAAGGAAATGAGCATATTTGGTCAAGCGATCAACAATAACCCAGATTGCATTATTACCTCGAGATGTCTTTGGTAATCCCACAACAAAGTCCGTGGATATATTCTCCCATTTCCACTCTGGCACTGGTAAAGGCTGAAGCATCCCTTTTGGTAACTGTCGCTTTTCTTTAACCTGCTGACAAGTCAAACACTTCACAGTAAAATCAGCAATATCTCTTTTCATTCCATCCCACTAGTAATACTCCCGCAGATCTCTATACATCTTAGTACTGCCAGGATTAACTGAAAACGGAGAACTATGAGCTTCACATAACAACTCTATCTTCAACTGTGAATCACAAGGCACACACAATCTCTTCTCAAATCTCAAAACACAATCATTATCAACGTTGAATTCATGAAACTTACCTTTCTGAACCAGCTCTACCTTTTTCTGAAACTCACTGTCTTGCTTCTGTGCTTGCTTGATTCTATCTGATAGAGATGATCTCACTGATACCTGAAACAAAACAGAATAACTTCCTACACCAACAACTTCTATGCCAAAGTTCATCAAATCCTTAACCAAAGGATCACGTTCCAAACGCAACATTGCTAATGAAGAATTACTTTTTCGACTCAAAGCATCAGCCACTTTATTTGCTTTTCCCAGATGGTAATGAATTGTATAATCATAATCCTTGATTAATTCCAGCCATCTCCTCTGTCTCATGTTTAACTCTTTCTGAGTGAATATATACTTTAAACTTTTGTGATCAGTATATATTTCACACTTTACTCCATACAAATGATGCCTCCAAATTTTCAATTCAAAAACAACAACAGCTAATTCCAAATCATGTGTTGGATAATTTACCTCATGTGTTTTCAATTGTCATGAAGCATAAGCAATTACCTGATCATTCTGCATTAGGACGCAACCAAGTCCTTTCAATGAAGCATCGTTGTATATAACAAACACACCATTCCTGGAAGGTAGTGCCAAAACTGGAGCATTCACCAATCTTCTATTCAATTCCTAAAAACAATCATCACATTCTTTTGTCCAGATAAACTTAACACCCTTCCGAGTTAGCTTAGTCATTGGACTAGATAACCGTGAAAAATTTGTAACAAACCTTCGGTAATAGCCTGCCAAACCAAGGAAGCTACGAATCTCAGTTACATTTGTGGGTCTTGGCCAGTCTTCGACAACTTTTGTTTTTTGCAGGATCAACAGTTATCCCATCTTTAGAAACAATGTGACCAAGGAAGGAAATTTGTTGCAACCAAAACTCACACTTGCTGAATTTCCCATACAATTTCTTTTCTTTTAAGGTTTGCAATATAACCCTTAAATGTCTTTCATGCTCTTCTTTACTTTTAGAAAACACCAAAATATCATCAATAAAAACCACCACAAACTTATCCAAGAACTCATGGAAAATTCTATTCATTAAGTCCATGAATACAGCAGGTGCACTGGTTAGCCCAAAAGGCATTACTACAAATTCATAGTGGCCATATCTTGTACAGAACGCGGTCTTCAGAATATCTTCCTCCTTTACCTTCAGCTGATGATACCCCTATCTCAAGTCAATCTTTGAAAAAAACTGAGCTCCCTGGAGCCGATCAAACAAATCATTGATATGAGGCAAAGGATATTTGTTCTTAACAGTGATATTATTCAAGGCCCTATAATCAATGCAAAGTCTCATAGAACCATCTTTCTTTTTAACAAATAAAACAGGAGCACCCCATGGTGATGTGCTAGGTCGAATGAAACCTTTCTCTAATAAATCTTGCAATTGCTCCTTTAACTCTAAAAGTTTAATTTGAGCCATTCGATAAGGGGGTATTGAAATTGGCTTAGCATCAGGAACTAAGTCAACAGTAAATTCAACTTACCGATCCGGTATTATTCCCGGCAACTCATTAGGAAAAACATCAGGATACTCATTTACCACTGGCACATCATTAATCTGAACAGTTCCCTTGTTTTCAACAATGTGTGCAAGGTAACATTCATTTCCATCATTTACAAGTTTCTCGGCCTCTTGATAAGTTATCAATAGTAAGGGTTCATTATTGTACACAAACTGAAAGTATTTCTGAAAACAAACTTCTTTAGCTCTACAGTCAATCTTATCATGGTAAATAGAGAGCCAATCCATACCCAGGATAACATCAAACTCTACTAGAGGTAGAACAATAAGGTTTGCAAGTAGGTTCTTTCCACAGATAAGGATAAGAAGATTATTATAAATTCTTTTTGCCTCAAAATTCCCCCCAGGTGTTTTTACCAAATGTTCAGGAGTCATTTCTTGAGATGGTATTCTCATTTTACTAGAAAAGGTTTCAGAGATGAAAGAATGTGTAGACCCCGAATCAAACAACACACTGGCATAATCTGAAAAAACAAACAAAGTACCTGAAACAACTTCATTTGATGGCCCGACATCTGCTGAAGTAGTTGCAAAGGATTTCACCACCCCTTTTTGCTTGTAGTCTAACTGCTTCCCATCACTCAAGCTCTTTGTCGGACACTCGTTTGCATAGTGACCCATCTCATTGCACTTATAACATTTCACTAACTGTAAATCAAATTTGGTCTTACCTTCACCTTGATCCTTTTCAGTGCAATCACGAGCCTTATATCCCATCTTACCACATCGGTAGCACTTTCCAGAATTCAGAAGACATTCCCCAGCATGCCTTTTTCCACATTTATCACAAACTGGAAACTTAGTTTTCTTACCATCAGACTTTTTTGAAGAATTCTTACCTTTCTCCTGCCACCTCGGTCTCTTCTTCTGTTGGTTGTTATAGAATACTTGATCATCGGAAAACTCTATTTCCACCTTCTCAGCACATCGAACAAGATTTTCATAACTTTTAAACTCACGAGAAGCTAATGCCCTTCGATAGTTTGTCTTTAATCCTGAGTAAAAACGATTGATTTTACTATCAAGGTCTTGGATAAAATTTGGAGCATACCTTGCCAATCGAGTGAACCTTTCTTCATAGGTAGCCACTGAGTCTTCCTCTTGCCTCAATTCCAAGAATTGATTTTCCATCCTAAGTTGAACAGCCTTAGGAAAATACTTCTCAAGAAACATACCTTTGAATTCATCCCAGTCGAGAGCATCAATCTCATCGGCGTCCCTGATATTTTTAACCATAGACCACCACTGATCTGCCTCACCCTCCAAACGGTAAATAGCAAGACTAGCCTTTTGATTGTCTAAACACCCCATGACATCGAAAATCTTCTCCAGTGATTTAATCCACCCTTCAGCTAACACAGGGTTAGATGATCCTCTGAATGATGGGGGATGTTGCCTCATGGAATGTTCTACCACTGACATGTTCCTCTGTGGTTTATCTGGCTGATCTCGTGCATGGATACCACCACCATTTATTGCTTGAGTCAACTGCGCCATTACTGCAACAAACTGTTCAGTTCCAATTCCGACCATCTCAGGATGATGATTCGGAAGGTTATTTCCTTCTGTATGCCTTCCTATCACTGCTTCCCTGTTTCCTCTGCGGAAAACCATTTTGAACAAACATGTCTTAGATGAAGCAACATGGTAATCTTTAAATGCTATATCATTTCAATTTGACCATAAAAAAACTTTTGGATAATCATTTGATAGAATTCTAACTCCTAAATTTATCTAAACCGACCTCTGATACCAACTATAAGGCCCCATCCTTAAACCTTACTTAATCTTGAGTTATTACAAGATTACACATTGAGGATATTTTCGGGTTTAGAGTTTTAGAGAATTAGATCATAAAACTTGCATTACATTCCACATATAAACAAAGTGGTTACATAAAGATAGTATTCTTCATTACCATCAATGGAAACATATTTAAAATAAAAATGGATTCTTTCTTGACACTTCCTTGACACTATCATCATATCATGTAACTTTCCCTTGACCTGTGAAAAACATTTCAAAAAAACTTGGGATGAGCATAAAAAGCTCAGTAAGGGATATAAAAATATGGAAAGGAAACATGGGTACATATATACATAAGGATGAGATCATACTTTACCCATAAAACATAAGCACTTTAACATACCTCATCAAATCATGAATAAATCATAGAAATCATAAGACATAAAGGTAACTTGAGGCATTCATAACATTCTTACGTTGGGAGTAACCCTCTTGGTTACGTTTGGAATACCCATCACAGTATATTCCCTAAAATCTCTTCGGAGAAACCTTAACGTTTCACTCCTTCACGTTACCCAATAAATTGGAGATCTATATCGGGCTCACTCGCCCTTAGTTAATCACGGAACCACCCATCTTCATAATAATGCCCAAGAACCTCAACATAATCGTATCACATAAAACATGCATAAAGGAAACATAACATTCCCACCTTTCAATCACAAGATATCAATACAACACATTGATATAAAAACATTATGAAAACCATTTTCAATACCAAAATAAAAGAAAATTAAAACATGGTATTTATTTTTCTTTTAAAAAAGAAGGTATGTCTTGTAGAGGAAGCCGAAACTCAAATAATGGTCACGGCGGCGGAGAAGTCGTTGTCGCCGCATACGTACGACAAAAACATTCCCTTTTGTCATTTAGTAAACGATTTGTATAAAAAGAGATTCCTTTTGAATTAACATAAAAGTGAAAGGTGTTTATACACCATATAAAATAAGGTTGTGTATAAAACAAAATATGCCTCAATGAAAGGAGATTGAGACGAAGTCCCATACCTCGTATCCGACTTGACCCGACCATTCTTTAATCTCCTGAATAATAAACTTGAGTTAATATATACTTTATTAAGAACCTTTTTCAAGTTCATTATTCCTTTTATACCATGTTATGAACATAATGTAATCATTTAAGTTAATAATGTTCATTTTGTCGGTATTTGGTTCTTAAGTCAAAAATAGACTTCTTACACTTACATGTTGTTAATTTGGTCAAAGGTTCATTATATACAGAATGATATTAATTATTTGGATAACATATATATCATATATATTCATTATATACATTTATTTATAATATTACATCACCTTTAGAGGTAAGAAATGAAATGCACCATTCATGGAGACGGTAAGTCGTACGTACGCATGAACGCTACTTCCATTTCTATTTCATATTTTCTGGAATGGAATCATAATGATATAAGAGTATATTATAATTCCAGTATAATAACATATATAATATCATTTACTTTATCCTTTACACATCCCACATATGGTATTAACGAATCAAATCACTTTCAGGGGGCGGTAGTCCGCACTTCCTAAAATGAAGATATCGTGTTTACCCATAATGGAAAAAATAATGGTATTCCATAAATGAAAAATACAGAAGCTTAAGGAAATAATAAAAATATTATATATCATATATAAAAATAGTGACATCATAATGGCCACCTTTGAAGGTGTTAAATGAGTATTGAACAATCATCATTTCGGGAGGCAGAATTTCTCCATCCACGGAAACCGTATGTTCTTTAACCATTTGATGTAGTTGTGTGAGAGTGTAGCTAGAATAAATCTTATAACAACATCCTAGTATATTTAAGATACTGGTTTTTTTACAAAATAAGTAAATAAAAAGAGTTTAGGGGGTTGGAGAAGCAAAATAAAACAAATGAACATGAGATAAAGAATTACCTTTAAAATTGTAACTCCTTTTGATTTGAGCATAAAGGCTTCCTTTGAAAGGATTCTGCCCAAAGGGAATCCTCTAGGATGATTAGAGGGATGTGGAGAGAGTAAATGGGCAGGGGATGGCCGAGCCAAAGGCTTGAGGAGTTTGTGAAATGAGGTAGAGGTGGGGGCCTTTTATAAGAGGAGAGGAGGGGCACTCTTGGAAAGTAAAGACAAGTTACTTTATTTTAAAAAGCGTTTCGGATTGAAAAGGTCCCACATTTATATAATTCGAGGATAAGGTGATAAGGGTTCAAAATCCACTCATCCAATAGGTTTTGGCAATTTTATAGGTCTTATATTTTACATTATCTTTCCATTTTATTTAAATCGTTAAATAATGAGGTCATCGCTGAATCATCATGATGTCATAAATAATTTAATTTATTTAATGTCTAAAAATTATAAAAAAACTTCTATGATGTTGGAAATCTTTTTATCTTTCTAATGAATATTTATAGTCAAAAATCTGACTTGTATAACCCCATGTAAAAATTGTTTTAGTAAAACACCTTATGTGTGTGTCATTTTTACTTTAACATTTAATAAAAAGTTATTTATGTCATTTTCCAACCAAAGTGGCTCCATGGGGTCCCCAAGTTGACCCATGGGTTGTCTTGGTCGTTCATGACTCATCCAATTGGGTTAGGACAAGTGTCATGGTGTTTTCACATTTTTATAATATCATTTTTACCTTAAATTACACTAATTACCTCTAATCGCGATTAAAAACTTAATAAGTTACTATTCACCAAAAAAATATTTTAATCTCATTGAACTACATTTTACTTCTTAATGACAACCATGTATGTTGGATTTTTGAAATTCAAAACACAAAGGTGGCAAATTTTCATTTAAACAAAAAATCAGTTTCTTTAACTACCACTTAGTGATTTCACTATTCATCAAAAATTGAAGTTTTTCAGAAAAATACCAAAACTTAACCCTAAGCTATATTTGATATTATGAATTCAAAAATGAAGTCTATTTTACAAAATTCAAAACATATAAGTCACATTAATTAATTTAATAATTAATTACCACTCTCAGAGCAAATAGCGTGTTTTATGAAACAATAAGTATCAAAAGATTGACACCAGTTTAAGTCCAATTTCAAAGTGAAATTTATTCCAATGACCACCATTGGATTAAATGGTAAAAATATTTTATGGTTTACCTTTAAAACCAATTCAAAAGATAATCTAATCATATAAATAAATAATATTAAAAATCAGTTTTGATGTAAAATGCAGTATTTTTCACTATTCATTAAAAAATGAACATTGTCAGAAAAATACAAAAAATTCACACAAAGTAAATTTTGATGTCCCAATAATAAAGAATAAGTTTATTTTGACAAACATAGCTTATAAAATTGTCAAAAGATAGATTCAAAAATGGTTTGCCATCAAAAGGCAGTAAAACAATCTTTTAAAAATATTAGTGTATTCCATGCATAAGATTGTATTTATTTTCATTTTAAGCCTCTAAAACACTATCTTAATCATTAATAGACATAGATAAAAATATCTATTATTCATTACTTACTTGGGATGTTACACAAAATGAGTTTGGTCAAATTTTCGTAGGTCAGTTGTTGTTTTCACTTAAAATTGTGTCCATTTTAAATAAAAGAGAGACACTTTGGGTGATATCGGACACACCATACCTCGGATTGAGGAGGGGTTGACTCAAACACATCCCCAACACACACATGGATCGTTCTCCCAAAGGATCAACACAATTCGAATGAGTTTGGTCATATTTTTGTATGCCAATTGTTGTTTTCACTTTAAAATCTGTTCATTTTAAACAAAAGATAGACACTTTGAGTGGTTTATCATTCTTGCATGTTGCTAGTGCATATCATCTGTTAAAATGGGAAAATGACTCATTGGATAAAGGATGTTTTATTTAATAAAAATTTCAATTTTCCTATGAACATTTACATGCAACAATGTTTCATATTTTGATCCCCTTAACCCCTCTCAAAAATGACCGCCAATTGTACACGTCCCCAAGTCAGATCTTCATGATATTTGTGTACAATCTACCATCAGGTATGTGACCCACTAGTTTCTGAACAAATCTATATCGTCTTGTGAGTATGAGGCTTTTCGGCAGTCAAAGTAGTACTGCAAAATATAAAAATAAAGAATTAATAAATTAATTAAATGAACTAGTAGTTGTTTTTAAAAATACCTCTTTAGGGATGATAGTTTGTTGATGAAAAATGATCTCCTTCATAAATTTACAAACATAATAACTGTAATCATTATCGTTTGTTTGTTTTGGACACTGCAAAAAAAATTATACATTAGGAGAAAAGTAACTTGTGTTGATATGTCTTTGGATAGTGAAATTTTATTATATATACCCTAATATTTGTCGAGACGTAGTACTTGCTCGCCTCCTTATGCTTAGCCCCTGTCTTTATTCCTATTTTTAGAATATAATGATACACCTCCCTATCATAACAGAATCCTTAGTAAAAGATAATATAAAATTTAATACTTGATTTTTAGACCTAAAATGTAGGATGTAGTGTCTTACAGATTCAAAAACTCGATCATGTGTGGTCGGTTTGATGGATATCCTTGCTTTGAATCCAGAAAATAAATCTTTGGAGTATCCAAGTTCACCTCAATTAGCATCCAATGTTGACTAAAAACACAAAAAGGAATAAGTAATAAAATAACTGAAAATATAATTGATATGTTTTAATCATAGATTTTTTCCACTGCATGGTTGGTATTAGGAAGATTCTGTCATCTTTAATCTTACTTTCAAATGTTTTCAGCAAGCTGTTCACTATTTCATTTTTTTTATGGCTCTAATTTCATTAGATGTGTTGATGTGGTATGAGGACTAACGAGTCCGAATTTTGGATCATGGGAAAATTACTTCAACTTTTTTTTATATATACATATTTCAACAATATAAAAGGAATTTAGTCATAATTTTCACATTATATCAGCTTTTAGAAAATCAATTCATGAAAACATACCTCATATATATATTTACAACTATGGTTCCTAGCCAACCGTTTTCTAGGATATCATTTACATTTTCAGCAGCAACTAAATCTTGACTTTCCTCTCCATATATATTCTTTTCAAAAACCACTATATGACTACTACCACCTCTTAGCTTCATATCCACATGAGTCTTCATTGCTAGTAAATGTGGATAGAGAACAGGTGGTTTTATTGTGCTTTCAGTAGCTCCTTGGGATGATTTGGTCAATCCTTTAGATGGTTTTGAGCCGACGTTTTTTCACCGCTTCCCTTTCTCCATCTATAATAACATTCATTATTTCAGACCCTTTTTTCATTAATTGTTAAAGGTTTAGCTTGAAAAAAAGGAAATAAATACCTCTTTGTCCACATGTACTCTTACAAGTTGTGACGGACATTTAATGAATATCCCAATAGCCTTTTCGACCGTATGAATATCATCGTCATCAAGTGTAATAGGTAGCTCTGCATTTGGATCGTGATCTATAGTAATCATCACTTTTAGATGATCTTTAGAAAGTGGTCTATTATGTAGTGTGTCATCTGGGATGTTGAACATTGTAGCCCTTGAAACAAGGTGATAGGTGGGTGTTGATAGATATAAATCACAGTCATTATCACCCTGTAGAAGATCAGTACAGGAAAAGTATCAGTGTTTTTCTGATTCACATTTCATGAGAACTATTATTAGAATATTGATTTCCACGGCTAAGACAGATCTTTGAGGGGAATGCCTCACCTCAAAGCTGGTGGGGGTGGGGAAGGATCTTTATGTGCTGGTTGTTCCTGAGTTGTGTCTTCTCCTTGTTTCCCACCCATAAAATTTTCTATCAACTCTCCTTGTCATTGAAATTTTTCTTCAAGGGTTGCTAGTCTTTCACTCATTTGTTTCAATTTTTCATCTCTATCATCCATTTTTTTCTTATCAAAATATACTCAGGGTGTCACCCCAAACCCCACACCTCTGACATGACTGTATTGTTCTGGCTGCTTCAAAGCTATCGATAATAGGTCTACATCCGCTACAGGAGTAACTGATTCCTGAGACTGTCGGATATAGGAAAATAACTAATTATTTTTATGTAATAGCAAATTTAAACAAATCATTTTATCATCGTGTCATACTTACACTTATTTCCCACACTTTTTGTGTGTTCTCACTTACTAACTTCTCTTCCTTATTCACATGTGCCTCCTTCCATAGCACATGACGTGGTATGGAAGTGTCTTTGGTTTTAGACTCATCAATCTACATATAAACGTAGAAATATATTT
The DNA here is from genome assembly GCA_963277665.1 of Viscum album. Classification (NCBI taxonomy): domain Eukaryota; kingdom Viridiplantae; phylum Streptophyta; class Magnoliopsida; order Santalales; family Viscaceae; genus Viscum; species Viscum album. The sequence continues at coordinate 1,764,069,770 of OY728135.1, forward strand.
ATGATGTTGTTTATTGGAACCTAGAAATATTACTGTAAATTTAAAATAAGTACCATTTTCTTTTCTAGTGAAGCGTACCCCATCCTTGCTTTACGATTGGGGTATGTTTGTTTTGATGCATGTTCCTTATTTTTAGTACATAGTTACTATTTTATAAATGAAATATTGATAATCAAAGTGATGAATACACGTATCCTCAAACAACGTATTATCACCCACAATGTACCTGAAACTTCTCATCCCCACAGCATCCAATAAATGCATCCCATTCTTCTCGGGATATCAGGTGAGTGTGGACAATGGGTGGGTGTGGTTTTATTTTACCTTTGGTTTTTTTCAGGTGACATCTTGTTAAAATAGGGCAAAAACCTCGATGAATCCTTCCTGCAAGACTTGGTACATAATCCTTGTGTGAATCGTCTACTATAAATGTACTCTGTAAGATATTGAGAAGAGTAAGACATTGTTTTCTTATTTTATTTGCTTGTAAATTAAAGAAATAAATTAATAATGTTACCGTAATTTCTTCCCATATCACAGCCTTCATCCCGGAAACAACATGGTGCCATTAATCTATGTCAATTGGCACACATTTCTGAGTGACAAGTCCAATGTAACTAATAAACATAGCCTTGTTGGGTTCCACATGTTGGCCTCGTGCATTCCATCTGACATCAAAATTGATGCCTTTTCTTTTCTCCTTAAGAACTTTGGCTAACACCGTCAAACTATGACACACCTATGTTTTATGTGACGTCGGTCCTTCATTCCCAACCATTTCATCGATATCAACATCATATATATGTTCATTTGAAATGGTAGCAATGGCATGTGTTGATGGTTTTTGGACCTCAACACTAGGAGCAACAACAGGTTCAGAAACTTGTTGTTGCTCTGCACTGTAAGCAGCCGCAGCAGGAGCAACAGCAACCGCAGCAGCAACATCTTGAGAGACTTGTTCAGCCTCAAGGTTAGGAGCACCAGAATGTGCAGAAGTCATTATCTTCAAAAGTGGTTGAAGGTTAATTTAGATTACATAAATTCATTAATGATAAGATAATAACATGAGATAATAATATCTATATTACAAACAAAATATAACCTGTTTATTCAACTCTCTTTCTTTTTCTAAAAGGATGAAGGGATTTGACACCTCAATCGATTATCCAAATCCCTTTATTCTGGTCTCCTCTAATATAAAAAACATCATCTACATTGGGACCGCTATGAAATGATTGCGACGTACCACTGAAAGGATTGTCCTCGACTGAATTTTCATCGGACCCTTCAGTATTTTTAGACGATAACAGAACAATCGACCACTTTTTATTTGTGGGATCTGGAACATAAAAAATGTGTACTGATTTTGATGCCATTATAAACTATTCGTCTTTGTACCCTTCTTTACTAAAATCACCTTTCACAAATCCCCATTCATATATTTTAACACCACTGTTGTTATCAACCCATTTGCATTGAAAAATCAGCAATTAGAATGTCGTATAATCTAACTCCCATATTAGTTTGATAATGCCAAAGTATGACATATTTTCATAAATTGGATTTCTGTCCTTACTACCAGAAACATGCATTGCTTCATCCACTAGTGTAACTCCACTATATTTTCATGGTACTATCTTCATCATGTTCATCTGTATAGAATGTATAACCATTAATTACATAACCACTATAAGATAATACATACACACTTGGTCTGGCGGCTAGCCATCGAAGTCGTTCTAAAATTGAATTCGGATTTTCATCCAACAGCTTAAAAATATGCTCCTGAAACCATCCTATAAACTGGTGATTATGTGTATTTGATAACCATTTTTCAGCCCTTGATGGATTCAACTGCCTAAGAATTTCTTTGTGTGTTTCAATATATGGAGAAACCTCCCAACTATTATGCAAAACATAAAGGTGGGCATGCTCCCGATCTGAAATACTGATTTTCACAACATCTCTTCCAGAAATTCCCTCACCCTCAATGCGTCCAGTGTGACAAGATTTCGGGAGACCAATTCTTTCACATCAGATAGGTATTCGGTACAAAATTCAATGGCTTCCTCAACAATATATCTCTCTATTATACAACCCTTTGGCTGAATTCGATTTTTGACATACCCTTTCAAAATATTCATATACCGTTCAACAGGATACATCCATCTATAGTTCACAGGAACATAAAGTCGAATATCTCTCACCAATTGAATCATCAAATGAACCAACATATCAAATAATGTTGTCAAGAAGAACATTTATAATTCACATAATATGATGAAAATTTCTTTTTCCATAGATGGAAATTTCGCTGGGTCTAAAACTTTGCTAAATATATCTTTAAAAAGGAAAAAAATTTGGTTAATGTATGATGAACATTCTTGGGAAAAATGCAACATAAAGCTATAGGAATTAAATATTGCATCAAAACATGGAAGTCATGTGATTTCAAACCTTTTAACTTCAAATCATTCATTGAAACAATGTTCTTGATATTTGATGAATACCCCTATAGAACCTTTACATCATTGAAGAAGTTGAAAAACTAATATATTTCCTCCCTAAAAAAAGTATAAGTAGCTGGAGGAAGAAACATTCTATTTTCACCCTTCACGGGAGCCAACTCTTCTCGTATTCCCATGTCAACTGTGTCCAACCTTGCCTTAATTCCATCCTTTGTTTTTCCAGGGACATTTATCAACGTTCCGATAACACTGTCACATACATTTTTTCCACATGAAACACATCAAGAAATTGTCTGACATACAAACAATTCCAATATAGTAATTAATAAAACTAATCACTTTTTCCAACCTATTTTTGTAAGGTTTTTCAAAAATGGTTTACCAAAAATAGTGTTCACACCTTTTACTTTCTCAAATAGCTAATCACCTATTAGTGGAGATGGTTTTGCACGTTGTTCTGAACTTCTATTGAATGATGTATTCCAAGATCGGTACTTATGTTAATGAGGTAGAAATCTAAGATGTCCTAAAAACAAAGATTTTGATTAATGTTTCAACCTAATTGATTTTGTATCTTCTTCTCACACGGGACACCCTTGTGTTCCTTTAATGCTATATCCTGAAAAATTTCCATAAGTAGGGAAATCATTTATTGTCCCATAAAAAACCACTCTCAATGTGAAGTATTCACTTTTATAAGAATCATACAACATAACACCTAAATACCACAATAACTTCAAATCCTCGATCAAAGGATCCAGATAAACATTAATATAGTTACCTGGTTGTTTTGGTCTTGATATAAGCATAGATAACATGATAAATTTCCGCTTCATGCATAACCAGGGTGGGAAGTTATAATTTACCAACATAACAGGCCATGTACTGTGAGTGCTGGTTTGAAGACCAAAAGGATTCACTCCAACTATATATAATGCAAGACAAAGGTTTCTCGGCTCTTTTCCAAATCCAGGATACTCATGATCAATTTTATTCCATTGAGGAGAGTCAGCTAGATGATGTAATTTCCCATATTTATTTCTTTTATCTACATGCCATGATAATTGTCTTGTAGTTTCTTCACTTCCATATAGACTCCTAAACCTTGAAATTATTGGAAAGTACCATACAACTTTCTTTGGATTGGATTCATCTTTCTTGTATCGAGAAGCACCACAATTTGGTCATTTTGTAAGTGATTTTTTCTCCTTGTGAAACAATATACAGTCTTTTGGGCAGGCATGTATTCTATCAGAAATCATACCCATCGAGTGTAACATTCGTTTAGGTTCATATGTTCGGCTTGGGAGCTCATTATCTTCCGAGAGCATGTCATTAAAGAGAGAAAGTAATTCCGTAAAACTGACATCACTCCATCCATTTCTTGCTTTCAATTTTTACAACTTCATTACAGCTGACAATGCTTTATATTTAGTGTAACCAGCATACAATGGCGTCTTTTCATAACTCTTTAACTTCTCAAAATATTTTGGGCAATCACGGAGTTCATCTTCAATTGTATTTGTCATTTACTCAATACTATCTTCATCATCATTGACATCTGTAATCACATCCTCAATGCGGTCTTCTTCATTATCCATATTTTTATTCATATCTGATGATCCATAAAATGTAGTTTTATCCCAGCCCGTAGCTACATTATCTTTTTCTCCATGTTTATTCAAACATTTATAACTCTGATCTATTCTGTGACATATCAAATGTTCTTGCAACTCCTCTAGAGTAAGTAGTCTAGAATAACAACAACGTAAAGATGGACAAAGGATTTAAGAAGGATCCTTTTCATGATTATTTGCAAACTTGATGAACTCTTTCACTCTGTTCTCATACTCTATTGTCAAACAATTAGCATCCATCCAATCTTTATTCATCTCCATCCTATTTGAATCTCAAATATTAGTATTTATGGTTCAAGTACACAAAACAAGACATCTAAATACAGTATAAGAGAACCAATTCCTTATAAAAATATAGATTAATAGACCCTAACCATTTCCAATAATGATTTGGAAATCAACAGAACCAGGATAGACCCCCCATCAAAATCAACACAGTTTCCAAACACAAAGGGGTTCGCGGGGATAATCACTTGTGTCATAGAAGGTAAAACTCACACGGCATCATCCTCTATGGCTCATCCTACTCTATCAGGTCAACCCTTCTATGGTCAACTAGTCCATCCTTTTATACCTCACTAACCTAAAATACATATGGATGAAAACCAGTAGCCAACTCCATAAGTAAAGAAAGGATTCTCATAATCTCTATAATATGGAATTCATTAAATATAATTACTTTAGATTCATTATAGTTTCCTCAAATTGCCCCAGTCCAAACACAAGAATCATCATGAATGATACATTTACCACTCCTAGGTCTCTACCATACATTCAATATCATCATGCCTAAATACCCATATATCCACACATACACATGTCACAAACACATAAAAAACCATATACACATCAGAACCAAAGTACCCATATGGATTTCAATCAGGTTACTTGACTAAAGTTTTGGTGTGTAAGAGATAATAAGAAAATATAATAAGTATATAGTCACACATAAATCTCAAACTCCTTGATCATGAGCTGGTGTTAACCAAACTAAAGACCGATCTTAGAGAACCACTCCCCACCCTTTAAAAGATCTAATAAATCATAAATATAGGTCAAAAAATACTTTTTATTGATCATAACCTGATTGAGATTCTGGTAATCAACACACAAGCGAAGGGTTCCAATGACCTTCTTGGAGAAAAGAACCATTTTTTCCAAGGAAACACACTAGGTTAAATAAAGAAGTTGGAAACCAATTCATCCCACTGATTATTTAGTTCCTTTAATTTAACTAGTTATATACGGTAAGATAGAATAGATATTGGTTTTGTACCCATCACCAAGTTGATAGAGAACTCCACCTCCCTCTCTAGAGGTAGACCAAAAAAGACTAAAGGAAAAACTTTTGTAAATTCAATAGATACTAGTGGAAGTTCACTATAATAGGCTTCCTACACCAGTTCAATAGCATAAATGGATATCATCCCACTCAACTCTAGAAGAAGAGGCCCAGCTCGAATAGACCTCAGGTTTGATTCTCTATGGAAAACATGTAATTCCCCATCATGGGTAGTGAAGGACACCCACTGATGATAATAGTAAATCCAAGATTCATTAGAAACTAGTCAGTCCATTCTGAGAATAACATATAGGGGAATCATTTTAAGAACCAGAAAATATCATATGATCTAAATCTCTGAAAAAGAGCAATCATAAGAGGGGAATCAGAGACCTTACTCCCTCTTTATCCAGAGAGATGTTACAATATCTATCACATAAGCCATGAGCTCTATTATAAGTTTCTATAGTTCTATATTGAGGTTTGATATGAAATAATGATGGGAACCAATATCAAATGAAACATACACTAAAGAAAAAGAAATGGAAATGGTGCCTCTCACATTCGCATGACCCACATCAGTTCCTACTGGAGACTAATCGACTGCATGAAGTTGTTTCGTTCCTAATACATGTTTCTAGGATCCCATTATTATTGAATAATATTACTATGATTTGGTACCTCTCAATATTTATGATTCCATTCCACTACACAGAGTAGTAAAAACATGTAAAACCCTCTTCAAGTGGGTTTAATGTTTGTACGATATGTAAATCTCCAATGCTTCCATGAAATAATTCTTTGAATGATCAATCTTTCCACATTGGAAAAAGTCATTTGCCCTTTACTAGACACTACAGATTATCTGGAATAAGTTTTCTATAAAATACCACCACCACAATTTTCACTATGAGGCTTATTCTACTTTATATTCCACTTATAATAACTACTAAAACTACCACTGGTAATATAAGTAACTCTAGTTAACCCTGACATAATAGTCATTCCAATTTATTCCATCACATCCCTATCTAGAAAATCAAAATTTTAGGTAAACTTTTTCATAAATACTTGATATTGGATATCTGATCAAAGATCCATATAAAACCTCTGGGACTTAAGATTCTTGTTTGAAACCACTTCAAGTAAAAACTGAGAAAGTTTATAAAAATTATTTGTTTATTGAGTCAATGTCTAATAACCTTAGATGAGGTTGAGAAACTCCATGGACTTACCTGATACCATCGAATCTAGATATAATTTCTCCGTAAAAAAATCATGAAGTATTTGAAATCTAAGACCCCATTTAGATTAACTATAACTATATCACCACTTTTACATACACATTTCAAGAATCATAAGCACATAAGGATATCACCACTTTCACATTTTCAAATTTTCAAATGGATCCAATGATTGAAATCTCACACCAAAACCACTATTTTACACAAAAATCCACTTTACATTTCACATGCACACTAAAACCATTTAGAAACACATTTCACACCAATTTTAAAATTTATGAAACACATTTGGAAACACAAAAAGAAGAACACATATGGAATCCAACCATTTCCATGCGAAAATCCCCTTTCAAATTCATACTTTATAACATGTTTCAAATCACATTCAAAATTCAAAGACACATATCAGGTTTAAAAAAATACAACATGCAACAAAAATGAATTTCTCTTATAAATTCCATATTAAACACATTCAAACCATTAATTCTCTTTGAAAACTCATTTCACACCTTTCACATAAGACATAAAATATATTTAAGAAACACCTCAACAAAGATAACATGAAACATAAAAACATTCCTTTAGAAAAAAAATTCTTCACATGTGGATATCAAAACCTTTCCAAATCATATTTCGCACCAAAAAAATAATCCATAGAACACATTCATGAAACTAAGAAATCATATCAAAATCATCTAATAATGTAAAATCATTGAATCACTTACCACACACTTTGAAACTTCCATAGGTGGAGGTGCACGGGAGGAGCTTCCAACCGAAGAGAAATGGGGTAGTAGGGTTCGCAGGGAGTAGGGTCGAGTAAAGAGGAGAAGAAGTAGGGTTTGTGGGGAGGAGGATCCGCCGAAGGGGTTCGAGGGGGAGGATTAAAAGAAGGGATAGCGGAGGAGGTCTAGAAACGCGAAGATCGAGGGCGGCAGAGGTCTGGAAACGTGAAGATCGGGGGTGGAGGAGGGGAGTCGTAGGGTTACAGTACCACAAGAGATTTAGGTCGTGATAAACCAAGGTCACTGTGTGACCGATTTTATAACTGCGGTTTTATAAGCTCTTTTTTAGCGCTGATAAAGGGCCTCTTTATCAGCGCTAAAAAAGCACTGATAAATCCTTTCTGTATGAGCGCTAACATTTTAGCGCTGATACAGGCCTTCTTTATCATCTCTTTTCTAGCGCTGATAAAGGGTCTCTTTATCAGTGCTTTTTTAGCATGGATAAAGTTTACCTAGTATCAGCGCTAAAATTTTAGCCCTAATACAGGGCTTCTTTATCAGCGGTTTTTTCTTAGCGATGATATAATATGGTGCTTACCTTGCCCATTTTTGTAGTGGTGATGTGAGTTTCATCATTTTTCCTGTTAATCTTCTCATTATTACACTTTTAACCATGTTTGGTTAAAAAATGTACAGTTCTATCTAAAGAAATTGTTGAACCAACAATGCTTGAAAGGGGTGTAGACATTGATGTCAACCCTATTATTGTTGAAACACTGGCTCAGGTGGAACTTAACACGGTAGACCCTCCTGAAACCCATTTTGAAAATCCTGTTGAATCTAGGAAATATGGGGAGGAGTCTTCACAAGTTTTTGATCTACTATTAGGTAAAAGATGATGATATTTGTAGCTTACTTAACCTGCAAGACAATTAATAAACTTTTATCGTCCTTTGAAACTAACCATACATTCAATTGAGTAAATAGGGCTGTCAACTTCAGTGGTTAGATCTGGAGGTGAATCCACAACCTTAGCCAAAACAGTAGCAGAAGTTGAAGTAATCAGGGTCAGGGAAGGAGTAGAATAGGGCACTTCCTTAAGTGCGTTAATCCTAGACTATGTTCCTCCCTGTGATAGCGATGTCGAATCAGACCCAGAGGTAAAAAAGGTGCTCCAGTTCTCACATCGCAAGGAATGGAAAAATATATTGAAGATAATATCTGAGGTTCTTCTTGAAGAGATGACTTTTAAAATTCCATGAATTTTATCCCTGTTCATCATGTTGGGACTTGGCGGTTTTGGATATCAAGAAATCAATGTTGTAGTGAAACAAGTCATTCGAAGGAGGGAACAAGAGAAAAGGTGTCGTCAAGACCTGATCAGAGCTATATTATGAACCAATATTAGTGAATTTTAGGCTGCAGTGTCCCGAGATAAGGCTGATCATGCTACAAAGCTGAAGGAGCTGAAGTAAAATATCAAGGAGAAGATTTTCTAGTAGTTTCTCCTTCAGAAAGAGCTAGATTATATTACTGGGGAGCTTGACCAGCTTCATAATTTGTTGGAAGAAGTCCAAGAGGATGGTATAAAATCCATCAAAGATTCCAAAGAGGTACTTTTTTGAGCTAAAGAGAGTTAATCTGGTCAATTAAATGAGCTTCAAGTGGCTGCTGATGAAGCTCGGGATGCTGTGAAATAGATGAGAACTCATGTTGAAAGTCTTTTGTAATTTCTAAAAGGAGAGAGAGAGAAACAAAAGAGAATAGACTCTATTCTATGGATGTTCTTCTAATCTTGTTCATTAATGAAAAATAATTAATTTTCAATCATTTGTACCTTGATTTTGTTGATAATTTCTCTTATTTTACCTAAGACAATGGGCCTAGTAAACATAGTTTTATTTTTACTAGGGTTATATAAACAACCCCAAAAACTTTGCATCTTTTAATTACTCAATGTTTCCTAAATCATACAAAATGTATGTTTAGCGAGCTGGGACTCGACTTTTGTTTAGAGTACCTTTTATAGGTTCCCAATTTAATGAGTACCATGTCGTTTTCTATTGGCAGTTTAAATTCATACATGTTGGACTATAAAAAGGCTAATATTTAAGGTCAAATAACTTCAACTGAATGGATGATATTGAATCAATTCTTGATAATTTGTTTCGAAACATATTACCATATTCAAGTATGGAGAGGGAAAAATGTAAACCATGACTTGAGAAATTTTTTATCTGAGGAATGACATGGGAAAAGAGCTAAAAGTCATTAGAGGAAGTCTTTTCTAAGAATTAAGTTACCACTACTTGACAAACCTGTTATGGGGGCTAAATTATGCAGGGACAACTAGGGAATAAGCTGCATAGTCAAATAGTAGTATCTTTTGGCTGACAGGTCTGTTATATAGACAACTTATGCAAGGTCACCTAAGGGCACGTGCTACATAGTCAGGCAAAAGAACTCTTAGAAATTTGACTTTCTATTGCTAAAAGCTGAAGAAAGTTTTATGGAGATTCAAATTTTCCAAAGCATAGAGTCTGCTTTATGGAGAAATGTACTTGAATATGGAAAGGATATTTCAAATCATAATTTTCAAATAATTGTAGGAGTGTGACTTCTACAAAGGTCTAACCCAAACGTAAGAAAAAAAGAGGTATTTGTGGTTTTAAATCATATGAATAAAACTGGATATAGAAACATTATACGACATATGGTCAAGTGGTCTAAGGTTATTCCATATTTATCTGAACATATGGAGAAGAAGGAAAATGTAAACCATAGACTTGAATACTTTTATATCATGAAAAATAGTATGGAACAAATATGTTAAGGATGGTAATTTTTTTGTTTTTTGCAGATCCCTACATATCGTCATTAAGACCAATAGGGACAAAAAAGGATTCTCTTAAGAATGAAGTTACCATTACTTAACAAACCCATTATGGAGGTTGAATTATATAGATCCAACTGGGGAATAACCTGCATATTCAAATAGTAGCATCTTTTGATTGACAGGTCTGTTATGTAGACAACTTATGCAAGGCCACCTAAGGGAAAGTGCTGCATAGTCGGGCAAAAGAAGTCTCAGGTATCAAACATTTTTCAACCAGGAGTCATGAAAAGGGTTATGGATATCATGAGTATTATTTATATAATGTTGTGGCTGGGTGTTCCATATCACACCATGTGCTCCCAGGGGGACTTTTCAGCCATGGGACTGAAAGTGGAGTTTGGGGTTAGGCCCAAAGGCTCGGGACTTGACTCGAGGAATGATCGAGCATTCCTATGTATCTCATAAAGATGAGAATCAAGCTACATGTAGTTCTTTAAATACTCTTTATACTGATTTTGTTCATACATATGAGGGGTAAAGAAAAATTTATTGCAATTATGGCTAGACCGAAGATTAAAGACTTAGGTGTCACTATGTATCTCATAAGTATGAGAATCAAGCCATACGTAGTTCTTGAAATATGACATGGTTAGAGACCATGTTAATGATGATTCCTCTCGAGTGATGGTATCAGGTATTTTTTTAGTTTATTGTCATACAAGACAGTGCAAATAGTTTAAGGTCATATGTATGGACCAGTGCTATGCATTTTAGTGTTTTGCAGCAAGGACAATGGGTGATTGTATAGTTTAACATCTTATAGCTAGGACGATGGGATGTATGTAGTTAACATCATGTAGGATTAAAGTGAACCAATATGAATAAGACGGTTGATGGGGACTTCATGGATCAACTTTGTATGAAATGGAGGTGAATCGATGTGAAGAAAGTGGTTTCGGGCTTGAACCTCAGGAGGTTGCCTACATACCCGACCTAGGAGGCAAGGATCAAAGTCCGTGTAGTTTAATTGAGAGGGATTCAGCAATCGTGGTGTATTTGAGGAAAATGACCCGAAGATGATGTTGGTACTTAAGCGTGGTTAGCGGCCTAGAGAAGATGTCATGGTCGAAGCTTACCCTAAGATCACGTGAGTCATGATCGGTGTGGGAAACAAGAGGCAACAATAGACTTGACGATCGTGTCATGAATGATGCAACCACGAAGGATGGTGTTGGGCTTATTCATGGTTAGCTGCCCGGGGCACAGGTGGCAACAGAGTTTAAAAGACAATTGTGCATGCGGCGATCATTGTTTAATGTCATGTGTCATAGACATGGGTTGCTTGGTAGTTTAATGTCATGCAGCTCAGATGATGCATAGTTTAACATCATGTAGGATAATAGAGGGGACATTGTTTAACGTCATGTTGGACGATAGAGGGGGTTATGTAGTTTAATGTCCTGCAGTAAGGAAAATTGGGGTATTTGTGTTACACAAAATACTTTTTCAAGAATCTTTCATTGGTTGGAGTTTTAATGAGTTCTCCATCCATTGAGATTAAAGAATAAGCTCTATTGGAGTAGACCTTATGTATTGAGTAAGGTCCTTACCACTTTGGCGCAAGCTTTGGAGGCTTCTTTCCAGGTATTATTGGGGTTCTGAGGATCAATACCAATTCTCCTTGAATAAATGAACGAAGACAAACTTTTTTATTGAAATCTCGTTCTATTTGATCCTGATATACTTCTAAATTGTGTAGTGTGCATAATATTTTTTCATCTAGTCATTTCAATTCATCCAATATCTTTTGAGATTGTTCATCGGTAGATAACTGATCAAAACTGAAAACTCTTATCGAAGGTAATTGGACTTCAATAGGCAAGACTGCTTCTGTTCCATATACTAATGAATATGGAGTTGATCGTGTAGCAGTGCGGGTGGTAGTCTGATAAGCCCATAGAGCATGAAAAATTTTATCAGGACATGACTTCTTAGCTTAATTCACTATCTTTTTAAGTATGTTTGAAAGAGTCTTATTGAAATCCTCTACCTGACCATTGGCCACTGCATGATACCGATATGAATGGTTGCATCTGATATTATATTATTGATACAATTTTCTTACCTTAGATGAACAAAATTCAGTGCCATTATCTATCAATATGGTATGAGGAACACCAAATATGGTAATGATATTGGACTTGACAAAGCTGACAATGATTTTAGCACTGACTTCTTTGAGAGGTATTGCCTCTGCCCATTTGGAAAAGAAGTCAATAGTAGTAAGAATATACTTAAAACTGCTTGGCTATAGTTGGAGGATAAGGTCCTACTACATCCATTCCTCATGTATCAAATGGCCAGGATTATTTAGCCGTATGAAGTAACTATGGAGTTTGATGAATGAAGTTGGCACATATTTGGAAAGAATGACACTTCTTAGTGAAATAAATACAATCTTTCATCATTAAAGTCTAGAAGTATCCAAGCCTTCGAATTTGACCAGAAAGTCTATGTCCAGACTGGATGGCACCACAAACTCTTACATGTACTTCATTGATGATAGCCACTATCTCTTCACCATCAATACATCTAAATAGAATTCCATCGAAACCTCACTTTTAGAGAACGTTTTTGTGATCTGGGCTATCATAAAGAGTAAAATTGACCACATGTTGCTTGACTTGTTATTTCCTGGCTCTATCAGGTGGGAGTGTTCCATTTTGAAGTTATTCCCTGATAGGTGTCATCCATCCTGTAGTATGACCATATGGTTCAGAAATGAGACTGATTTCATTGATTTCCTCTGTTCTTATTTGAATAAATGGTGAAACTATACGATGGTGAGCAATACTGATAATTGTTTCATCCCGATTTGGATCTTCCAGGGATGTGGCTACATTAGTAAGTGCATCAGCTTGGGCATTTTGTGAGCGTGGGACATAAGAAAATGTCAGTTCTGAGAGAAATTCTACCATTAACTCTCTGATGTAATCATACAAAAGAATTAACTCTTCCTTTCTGATGGAATAATCCCCATTGATTTATTTGATTACCAAATCTGAATCACTTTTTACCTTCAAGTGATTCACCTATTCCTAAAGTGCCAATTCCAAGCCTGTGATTGGATCTTTATATTCTGCTTCATTATTTGTACCGCCTTCTAAAAATAAGAATGAATAGGGTAGCACTACCTTTTCGGGGTAAATAAGAATGATTCCTTACCAAACTTTGTTGAATTTAGGATCTTCTATTTTCTTCCCTGTTGGACTTATGGAGGCACCATCAATGTACATTTCCCATGTTTGAGGATTATCTTGAATAGAGAAGTCTTCCTCATCAGGAAGTTCAATATTTAAAGATGTTTCTTCTACAGATGGGTGTTTAGCAAGGAAATTAGCAAGATCTTGGCCCTTTATTGCCTTTTGAGACACATACTGGATATCAAACTACTAAAAAATAATTTCCCACCTTTCCAGACATCCTGTAAGAATTGGATGACTAAGGATAAATTTGAGCAGGTTATTGCGAGATACCAATTGGACCTCATGATGTTGCAGGTAGTGTCTCAATTTCTGAACTAAAAATATTAATGCTAGGAAGCACTTTTCAGTATTTGAATATTGAGTTTCTGCCTCATGAATAGTCCAACTGAGATAGTAAAGGTTGTTTTCGTTCCCAACATCATTCTTTTGGGCAAGGAAGGTACCCAATGACTTCTCTAAAGCTGTCACATAGAGAATAACTGGTCTTACTTCAACAGGTGGCATTAATACCAGTGGGATAAAGAGATATTTCTTAAGGTTATCAAATGTTTCTTGACATTCTTCAGTCCACTGGTAGGTGACTCCCTTCTTCATTAATCTGGTGAAGGGTAAACACTTGTCTGCCAAATTGGAAATGAAATGCCAAATATAGGCCAAGTGTCCTTGAATTCCTTTTAACTATTTCAAATTTCTAGGAGGTGACATATCAAGTATTTATTTTTTCTTCTCATGATCAACTTTTATACCACGATGGCGCACAAAAAATCCGAGAAATTTTTCTGAGGCTGCCCTGAAAGCACATTTAAAAGATTTTATCTTCAAATTATGTTGTCAAAGTTTGTAGAATATGATTTACAGATAGGCCAAGTGATCAGAATGTTGTCTGGATTTAACCACCAAATCATCCACATAACATTCAAAAAAATCCCCTAAAATGGGTTTGAAGATATGGTGCATGGCATATTGATACATTGCACCTGCATTCTTCAGGCCAAAGGGAATTACCTGATATCAAAACACACCTTGAGGGTCTCTGAAGGCTGTATATTCTTCATCTTCTGGAGCCATTTGTATTTGATTATACCCAGAATATCTATCCATGAAGTAAATTGCTTCATATCCAGCCGTTGCATCAATTAGAAGTTCTGTAATTAGGACTAGAAAATTAGCCTTGGGACAATGCCGATTAAGATCACTGAAGTCAATGAAAACTCTAATTTTTTCATTATTCTTTTTCACAAGGATAATATTATCTAGTCATTTGGGATATTGAACTTCTCTGATGATGTTATCCTTGATAATCTTATCAACTTCAGCTTTAATTTTATAGGTATAGGTTGGGTTTGTTCTTCTTGCTACTTGCTTGAATCCTTGATGTCCTTCTGTCAAACCCAAATGATGAGTGGAAACATTGGGATCAAGACCTGGCATTTCTATATTATTCCAATCAAATAAATCTCGATTTTTCTTTAGAAATGAAGTATACATTTCTTTCTATTCAAGATTCATGGCTTCACTAATTAAATTGGGACGTGGATCTTCTTTAGTACCCAGATTTATCTCTCTGATTTCATCCACAGTGGTAGAGATACCCTCTTGAAATGATGGAGGAGAATCCTTGAGATCTTCTTCTTCTTCTTTAATATGTGTTACTTCTTATGTTTCTACTTTCATAGTATATGATGACACAAAATTTCCATGGTTATGGGAGAAGTTAAAATTTGAACATCTTGAAGAAGAGACATCCATTTCTGACCCTATTAATGATGAAGGGTCTTCTTGGGGTGATAGAGAGGAGATGATGGATTGAGAATTCACATCATTGTTTTCTTATATTATTGTTATAACTTCTTATGGCCTGGTTGATGAAGTATAGAATTTTTGGATTTCGGTGGATGAAATGAAGACATCTCCATTTAAGCTTTCTTCACTGCCTGGAGAATCAACAATTTCTCCCATACTGTCTGGCTTGGTTTCCGTAATTGACATTATGTAAGTTTCCATAAGATTTCTTGGATTTAGGTCTATCCTGTTAATTTGACTGGAAACACATAATCTGTACTCACTTGTATGAATGGGTTTACTAGAATCTTTTCCAAACCATTTGGAGCATTAATTTTGGTGACCTTGTTTTCCATGGATTTTTCCTTTCCCTCCATGTGATAAAATTATGCCTCAATGTATTGAGATTCACACATTGTGAATGGGGACTTGACAACATATAATGTTCCAATTTTACCATTGAAACAATATTCGAGACATTGATGGTATGACAAAGGAACATCCACATGTTTATGTAGCCAAGGTCTTCCAAGCAAAATGTTGAAGGTTGTGTCCCGATGAACAGCCATGAAATCTGAATTAGATGCAAGGTCTCCAAACTGAATTCTGAGTGTTATTTCACCTAGAGGTTCTTATTCATTCTTATCATATCCTTGAAACATCAATGTAGAAGGAGATAAATCAGATTCAGTGAGACCCAATTGATGAAGTGTACAAATAGGAATGAGGTTGAATCCTAAGCCATTATCAATGAAAACTCATTAGATGTCTATATCATTGACTTTTCCAGATAGATACAATGGTCTGATATGTCCATGTACAACATCATCTTCATCTTCATCTATAAAATGTATCACTTCATGGAATTCTTTTGGATCATTCTCTATATGTTAGACCTCAGCTACAGCAATATCAGTTTTGAATTCTTGAGGACTTGACAAAGCCTCAATAAGTACCTCCTGAAGATATTTTGATAGATTCAAGGAATCCAAAATTGATAACTTGGCTAGTACTTGGGCCAAATGTTTCAAGATATCATACTTTTGATCCAAATGTCTGTTTTTCCCATCATGAAAATGTGTTTTTTCATGTATCTTGGAAGTTGATTATTTGGTAGTAGATGCATCTTATATTGGGGTAGGAATCAGAAACACTCTTGGCTTAAGTATATTAGACCGACTCGGTCTATCTATTTGTTGAGAGGAAGAAGGTGTAACTTCTAACTGATCCTCCAAAATAACTGTGTCAGGACCGAATCTGTCATGTGTGGAAGAACTTTCTTGTTCCTGTTGAGACTGTTGAAGGGCTTTTCCACGAGTTTCTACCACATATACAGTTCTAGCAGGGGTAGGATTGAAATAGTGGCTTCTAGAATATCCATATCTTCCTTTGTATCCTAGACCTCTGTCTCTTCATCTAATTACTCTGTTAGATACAAGGAACTTCAGCTCATCATAAAATAAACTATCATTGGCATAGGGATCTGTTAAATGAACCATGTTAATAGAACCAATAATCAATTCTTCATCTGATGAAGATTCCACATAATTAACCGGTTCAGGTTGTGCCGTTTCATGGGGCAGTGCCCGTGATTTTGAAGTAGATGGCATAAAATCTTCTAGAGTCAAAGACAACATAGGCTATGACACGAGCTCTCCTTCTTCTAACCGGTCTTCTTTCTTCAAATTATGTCGCTTCTTTAAGAATTTTCCTTCTAATGAAGGGGGTTTTGTTGTGGAAGAAATAACAGAAGACATAATTGGTTGATTAAATTGTGTTCATAAAATGGCATGAGTTCGGTTGATCGTTTTCCTGATCATCCAATCATCATATTTCTATGCATTTTTACTTTTTACTTCGTTCCACTCACCTTCTTCCTCTGGATCAGACGCAGTAACACATGCTACCTAGGCTGAAGAACCTTTCAGTTTTACTTGTCCAGAGTCCACTATCTTTTTCATGAGGTCTTTAAAGACAAAACACTCTTGAATGAGATTCCCCAATATCTGACGAAATGGGAAATAGTTGGGGAGGTCTTTATCTCCTTCCTTGTTCAAGATTTTGGGCCTTGGAAACTGAACCAAATTGTTTTCTAGAGCCGAGATGAAGTAACCAGGAACTTTTTCATTCTATAAAGAATAAACTTTGTTCTTTAAATCCTCAAACTATTTCTGCCTTTGATATCTTTGATCATATTGATGAGGCAGCCATTTTTTTATGCTTAGGAGGTGGAGCCCTTCGATATAATGAAGGTTTTGAAGTGGAAGTAGGTACAGGTGCTTGTTTAAGTAAAATTATAGTAGCTTCTACCTTTATTATTCTCCTTCCTATAACTGATGGAATTACACATGTTTTAGTCTTGGTCTATGTAAGAGAGTCTTCTATCTGCTGAGAAATTAAATTAAGGTCTCAAAACCCTCCTGTGTATTTCATAGGGATCAATGGTATGCGTAATTCATCACGCATATTTTCCACACATATTGGCAGCAACTCTTCTTGAGGGAGTGATAAACTTAAGAAATATGTTAATCCCTTCCAGTGAGCAATGAAATCTGAAACTCTTTCATTTTCCTTTTTCTTACAATTAGTAAGATCAAAAACTATCATATTTGGTAATGTTGAGCTAAATTGAAGAAGGAATTTTTGATGGAGATCTTCCCACCCAATAATTGACCAAGATTGAAAACTTGTATACCAGACAAAAGCAGGTCCCTGTAATGACTGCACAAAACACCTGATCTTAATAGCTTCTTGTTGTTGAGTATTTCCCATCATAGGATCACGACGAGAAACAAAATGTGTTAAGTATTGTTATGGATATCCTGAACCATTAAAAATTAGGAATATGGTATTCGCAAAATTTGATTGGGGAGGAATTGCATCCACCCATTCAGGGTAAGCTCTCTTCTTCAGTTGAACTGGTGCATGTCGTTCTTCCATAGCTTCCAACCAAGCTGTTAATAAATCAATGGTAGTCATTAATTTTTGAGAAACATCTGGTTGAGCTAGATTCTGTGCAGGTGCAATAACTGGAGTTGGGACGGGTGTGACGACTAGTAATATCACCGATGGTAGTATTTCCAGTTGTTGTCACATTTGACCCAGAGGATTGGACCTGTAAGGGTGTACTTGAAAAGGGGGATATTATTGATCCATCCCAATAGCTGCAAAAAATTCCCTTGATTGATTAACTCCAGCATGCTTAGGAGGAAGACTACCTTGAAGTAGTTTTGCATTTAACTTCCTTAACTCCTTCATTTCTTCTTGTTGTTGTGCAAACATTTCCTCTAATGAGAGTGATTGGCCTTCTCCAGAGGTAGGGTTGAATGTAACTTGAATTTTTTCCTTTCCCCTTTTTGGATGCCTTTCGAAGAGGGGGGAGTTGTTTATTTGAAGTAATACCAAGATTCTAGGTAAGCCTTTGATTTCGGGTACACACACCTTCCTCATTTGTTTCGGTGTATACAACCTCTTGAACAAGAACTTCTTCATCTGATTCCTCTAAGTGAGCCTCATGTTCTAGGGTATTATTGACAATGGCATTGATGACATTTATCGATGCATAACGCATTGCAGCCCTTCTTCCAGCATTTCTACGATATTGTCTTCTTCCATGTCATTTATGAGACATTGCCTTTTTTTGGGTTGATCCCTCATGAACTTCTTGATAAACCATAATTTGAAGGGAATTTCATAATAATTCGGCTCTTCTTTCCTCTTGTGTCTTCTTCCCTAATCAAGAGAAGACTGAATTTTGTTGAGGAAGAGATTGAGAATTTGAAAAAGTCCCCAGTCTGGTGGACTGGGGCTATTCCTGTTTTTCCTGCTAAACTCCTCAAATCCTATCTATTGATCCTGAGGGTTGGATTAAAAGAGTCCCCATCCTAGAAATATGAGGTGGCTCTTGATCTACTACATCTGAAACTTTCTTAAAATATCTTCTGATTTTGCAGATTTTAGTCCCGAAATTGGCTGGATGCATCATCTGACATCCACTCAAATCACCTAGCTCAGATGACCGTTGGATTATTTATGATACTTTTGTTACTTGATGATGCGCATGTTCTAAACGAGAAGCATGTTCGATATTCTCAATTTTTTGATGCAAGAGTAATTTGACAACTTGTTATTTATATGCATGACTTTGGGAAGAACTAGTTGAGGTCTGTTCTTGAGAAAGCCTTTGATTACACACAAAACCAGTTAGATGTGTCCAGCCATGAGAAATAACATTACATGAGATCACTTTTGGCATTCTTTGTTGACTATAGAGCACAATGAAATACAATGCTCCATGAACACCCCATCCCCTGATATGAATACTAGATGGGGCATTAGTAATTAACTGGTGTAACCTTTTTAATGCACCAAGGCATGCACGCTGAAGGGTTCTCTACTGCTTTTCAACCTTTGGATGTCCAGAAACTGGGAGAGATGCCAAGTCAATTTGGCATTGCAACCCTTCTATTACCTTAACATGATTTTGATATTCATCATAAGGTAATATTTTCTCTTTTAAGTGACAAAGAGTTTTCCATATATTGAGACGAATATTGTGAATACAATCTTCTATCAACGTTTTTGGAATATCATACTGAGAGTCAGCCAAAGGCCAAAACATGACCTGTATTTCACCTTTTGCCAATTTTTTTCTCATATTCATAACTTCCCCTTTGTCATTTGATAAAGATTCTTCTACCTAATTAGACCAAATCCGGTGCTTCTTTTTTGCTTCATCAGATTCAATAAGATTGGTAGAGAATTCATTTGTCAAATTAGAAGATGAATGACCAAGGGGTGGTTCTGAGAATGACCTACACCCCGAGCTATCTTCTGATTGAGAAAGTATTTCACCTGCTAGCGGTAAGTCATCATACATGACTGGCTTCGTATTTTAAAGTGCCTCAAAATAAGATGGATTTCTAGTTACTACATTTTCCATTGAATAATTTTTCAGGCAATGTGAATTACTACTATGGAGAGGACTTTCGCATCTAAATTCATTATCATGGGGAGGACCACCATGGTAGGTTACAATAAAAGATGAAATCTTTTTCTCCTTGTTCTTATGGCCATGCAGAAGTTTATCGTGGCTCTCATGTGAAGATGACGCTTTGAGATTGACCAAATTATCATGAAGCAAGCCTTCATGAGGAAGTGTCTGATGAAGACCTTCAGAATTATTGTTGTTATTTCCAGAATTTAGAAATAAGAGAGTAGAATCTTGAGCTGCAATAGATAATTGTCTGAGGGTTTCATGAAATCCAACATTGAGTAAGGCCTTATTGAAAATTGGATCTTGATTTTTAAACTGTTTTGGATGGGTCTTTTTCTTGGAAGCCTTCTCATTCACTTTGGGAACCACTTGTTGACGAAAGTGTTTATTATGGGAAGGTGTATGTGTCTGCTCATAAGAAATGGTCAGGTTAGGCTGACTATCTCCATTTAAATTGGGTGTATGTGCCCAATTTTATTGTCCGTATGACATGGGAGAGTATGCTCCACAACCCTCCTGGACTGGAACAGAGGTGTGTATCTTCTCTAGGGTGACATGTTGACGATTCACTCCGCTGATAAGGATATATTTATGTTTCTTTCCCTATGATGTCGCTAAAGTTGTTATAATATTCTGACATGTATCCAGAATATGGTCAGGGATTTGCTTCTGATCTTTCACCATTGTCAAAATATGCATGGTGACTTCAGCTTCCAGAATGAGAATATACTTCCATTCCATTTTTGGAGTAGGTGTGTGTTCATATTTTTGTTCTCTTGTTCCTGTCAGTGAATTCTGACAGTACTCATGTATGGGGGTAGAAAGTTGTGTCTGCCTTCTGTTTGTCATTGGAGCTTTCCAATTGACATCTTCGGGTGCTAACAAACGAGACTATTAGTTAGCTTGATGAATTTTAGGTGTATGTGCCTACTTATTTTTCTCCACCGAATATGATTGATGAACTTCCTTCAATACTTGCAGATGAGACTGCTAGTAGAATTGATGAATGTAAGAAGGTGTATGTTCGTTTTTACAGGTGGTCACCACATTTGGTTGGTGAGATTCTTTGGATGTATTCAAACGAGCCTTCTAACTATCTGATGATTTATAAATAGGTGTATGTGTTTTCTTATAGTACTTTTCTGGAATTTCCTGGCAGGATTGGTGTGTTACTTCCAGACGAGTCTGCTAGGCAGTGAAATTAGGACGAACGGGTGTATATGCCTGCTCATTTTTTGCAATAAAGTTAGGTTGATGGATTATAAAACACTATTTTATTGAATATTTTATCTATAATAAATTATATAATTTCCTCACATTGTTTTAAATATGTTTAATTAGAAATTATTTGGGATTAGATCATTCATTTGAATATTTGATGAAAATTTCAGTTTTACCCTTTATAGTTTACTGTAGTATTTCAAAAATAAATATTTTTATATTTATTATTTGAATTTGAAATTTTTTAAAAGTGTGTATAACTTAATTATCTACAACTTTTATTCAGGACACTAGAGCTAAATAGTGCATTTGGTTTTTTAAAATGGTCCATGAATTCAAAGTTGGGCAGGACTCTCCAGAATGGATAATCTTCTATATTTCGGCCATAACTCCTTCGTTTGGGTCTGGATTAAGCCCAAATATTTAGAGGAGATATAGGAACCATATACGCACATATTATCCTTTTTTAAGGACGGCCAATTCACGCGTTTTGGTGGTCAAATGGGCGGTGAAAGTTGGAATAAAATATTTGGCCGAATTTCCACATTCACACTTGAAACCACTTGTAACCTCTCCTCCCCTCCCCTCTATAAATTAGAGTTTTTCTCATTTGTAGGGGTTGGGACGTGCATTGGGAAGTTGAGGGAAGAGGATAAGTGGATCCACTCAAACTCTCCAACCATTTAAATAAGGGTAGCTCTTGAAGAAAGGATCCCTTCGACGAAGCCTTCTTCTTCTCCTTCATGTTGTAATGATTTTGTTTGTGTAATAAAATTCTTTGTTCTTCTTTGTTCTTATTTTATTTCTTCTCTTTTCTTCTATTTTGTTTAAATTTCTTCTTCTATTAATCTTCCTATTTGTTCTGGAATTCTTTAGTAGAAGCGTTATTGGGATATACCCCTTATAAACCTTTGCACATGCAAAACGCTTCTACGGTGATTACACCACCCATGGAAGAGTAGTCCTTTAGAAATTGATCTATCTTCTACCCTCTTCATTTAATTATTTTGAATCAATGATATACTGTAATTTACTTAATATGATTCATGAATTGTGTTTTTAAATTGTAAGAAACTAATCAAGCAATTGAACAATTAATACAAAAACACGCGAGGTCGGGATTTTGTGTAAATTGTGAGAGCGCAATCATAATCGGTAATACAAGACCACACGGGATAAATTTGTAGAGTTAAAATATAATCCCTAAACATAATTCATACTTATTTCCAGAATGGATATGTGCTCTAATTAACCATTGACCATAAGCTAACCTTAGAACAACAATCAAAGCAGGGTGCTGCGATTGCATGTTCCGAAGCTAGCCTAGGGTTTAAGTAATTCCATCTTTGTGGTTAAGTTAACTCTTGTAGGGTTCGAGGGTTAACAAATTAGGGGATCATAATTAAGTGGATATTTATTTAAATGGTAATGATTAATAAGTAAATGAATAGGTAGAGTTAGATCGATTACGTCTTTTAAATATTGTCTAAAAAATATCTTTTTGTTGTGTTATTTTAATCGAACTTCATTTCAAAACTAAAAACAACAAAAATAAAATCTTCTTCCAGCAAACTTATTCTAGATTCATAAACTATAACCAACCCCCATACTTTCAAGTAGTGTTTGTATTCTATTCTATTCTATTTTTTTTAGAATACCTTTAATAAGTTGTTAAATTCACTTCCTCCTTTGAGAGACGACCTTAGTCAGCCACTCTACTGCACCTAAGTACCCTAAAATCACACTAATAATTTGAGGGCACCCACGACAGTGCTCTGTCAAATTGGTGATGTTTCCGAGGAGGCAAGTAATTATTTCAACCAATTAGAGGTATTTATTTTGTTTTACATTTTATTATCTTCCTCTCTTCTTTCTTCCCTCTTTACCCAATCTGATTTTTTTTTCTTATTCTTTTATTTTCTTATACTTCTTTTTGGACCATCAACTCAAACTTCTAATTTTTATTTTAATATGGTCCACTTTCCTTCTTCTCATCTTTCATTGATTTATTACACGAACTAATCCCAAATATCTCTTATATCTTGACCCTGATATTGAACGTAGCCTTAGGGCTCGAATCTGACATTCTCAATCTATAGGAAGTTTCAACATTCAACCAGTTGGAGAATTACTCCAATATCAGAACATTGAAATTGGAAGCAATTCAAATTCAACCATAAAACAAGAACCAATGGTTGGAAATAATGGAAATGAACTCAATAGAACCATTCGAGAATTGGCTGCACCAGATATTAACTATCAACCAAATTGTATTTCATACCCAAACCTCGAATCAGACTTTGAATTGAAATCTGGATTAATTCACATTCTTCCAAAGTTTCATGACTTATCTGGTGAGGATCCCAACAAACACCTTAAGGAATTTAATGTGTTTTTCTCAACCTTAAAACCAAGAAATGTTTCTCAAGATCAAATTAAATTAATAGCATTCCCATTCTCACTTGATGGAGTTTCGAAAGATTGGATGTATTATTTACAACCTAAGGATGTAACTTGTTGGAACGATTTAAAACTTCTTTTATTGCAGAGATTTTTTCCAGCATCAAGGACCACTTACATTCATAAGGAGATCTCTGAGATCAAACGGGCATAAGGGGAGTCAATGTATGAGTACTGGGAGCGATTCAAGAAGTTGTGTGCAAGTTTCCCACACCACCAAATCAGTGAGCAACTACTCATCCAGTACTTTTATGAAGGAATCACACCTATGGAGAGAATAATGGTAGATGCTGCAGCAGGAGGGGAAGTGGTGGACAAGACACTAATAGCCGCATGTGCATTGATCGACAAGATGGCACAAAACTCCCAAAAATTTGGCGATAGAGGTACACTACATGTCAGGGGAGTACATCAGATTGCTTTGGCTCAAAAGACATCCCAACCCACCCCTTCAAGGCCTTGTGGCATTTTCACTAAGACAATCCATCCAACTGACTGTTGCCCATAACTACAAGAGACAGAGGATTATGCTACAGTATTCCCAGGGAGACTATTTCAGCAGCAACAACAACCATATCCCCAAAAGAAGTTTGATTCATTTGATCCAACATATAACCAAGGGTGGAAAGATCTACCGGACATGAGGTATGGCTCTGGACAACAAAAAAGTCCCCCTTTTCAACCAAACTTCCAGCAGCCTCCACCTTACCAACAGGGTTTCCAACAACCCCAAAGGAGATTTGAATCTCAAACATCAACAAGTCAGCAACAAGGGAATACTCCACCAAAGGTAGATTCTAATACTGATGATCTTTTGAAGCAAATTGCTCTTAATCAACAGAATGAGATGAAGAGTCAAAGTTCGGAGCTGAGGGAGTTGAAGACTCAAATGAGCCAGATTGCCACCGCCCTCTATGAACATGTAAGTAAGAATTCTGGAAATCTACATTCCCAACCCACTCCAAATCCAAAGGGTAATGTTAGTACCATCACATTGAGAAGTGGGAATCAAATGAACGATACATATGTATCTACCATTCCATCGGGATTCATCTCTACTCCATAGAATCTGCATTCCATACCAACTAATGAGAAATCCAAGGAGAAAGATAAAGGTAAGAAAAAGATTGATGATGTTCCTCCTAAATCCCTTCCTTTTCCAAATAGGGTTGTTCATACTAAGAAGACGGATAAAGAAGAAATACAAAAGGAGGTTTTAGAAACATTCAAGCGTGTGGAGATCAATATTCCTCTACTTGAAGCCATTAAGCAAATCCCAAGGTATTCCAAATTCTTAAAATAACTCTGCACCAATCAAGAGGGCTCAAGGGAAATGAGAGGATCAACCTTGGAAGGAATGTCTCATCACTCATTACACCAACTCTAGCAATGCCAACAAAGTGCAAGGATGCCATGAAATTCACCATCCCATGTACCATAGGGGAGTTGCACTTCTCTGATGCTCTTTGTGATTTAGGAGCTTCAATAAATGTGATGACTCAATCTGTATTCTCTTCCTTTCATGTTGGTGAGTTGAAGCCAACAAGAGTAGTGGTGCAGTTGCAAAATAGAGCTACAACATATCCAGTGGGAGTTCTTGAGGGTGTACTTGTTCGGGTAAGAGACATGATCTTTCTAGCAGACTTCTATGTGCTTAACATGGAGGATGATCAGGTAAGTTCTCATTCCCCCATTATCTTAGGTATGCCCTTCCTCAAAACTGCAAAAACTATCATAAATGTCAATGAGGGTACACTTACCATGGAGTTTGGAGATGAAGTTGTGATATTTAATGTTATGGATTCAATGAAGTACCCCTCAAAGGACCATTCTTATTTTGTTATCTCCCATTTTTAACCACCAAATAAAAACTCCATAGAATTTTATTGTCCTATGCTTAGGGAGATTATGAGTATTGGTTCGATTTTGATGTCTAAGAGCACTTCCACACATGTTGCTGATACAAAATCCTCTCTTGGATTTGATTTTGATGTGGATTCATATTCTGATTTTGATCATGTTCACTCAGATTATGACATGGATGTTGAGTATGCTAATGGATTTGATGCTTTATTTTCTGATTTTGATGATGTCTATTCTGATACTAATGCTCTTTGTGCACATATTTTAGTTCCTTCAATGTCTCCATCCATACTACACCCTTCTTCATTAGAACTCAAGCCATTGCCACCAAATCTGAAATACTCATACTTGTTGAGTGGTGAGATATTACCTGTTATCATTGCTAACAATCTCCCTTTTGAACATGAAGAAAAGATTTTGAATATTTTGAGGGAGAACATCAGGGCGATTGGGTGGAACTTGGATGACATATCAGGTATTAGCCTCTCCATTTGCAGGTATAGGATTCTCTTGGAGGATGGGGCTAAACCGGTGAGGAAACCACAAAGGAGACTCAATCCCACCCTCCTAGAAGTTGTTAAAAAAGAAGTTGAAAAATTGCTCGAGGCAGGTATAATCTATCCCATTTCAGATTCTCAGTGGGTAAGTCCTGTCCAGGTTGTACCTAAGAAAACTGGTGTTACTGTTGTTAAAAATGAGAAATATGAATTAGTTCCAATGAGGGTACAAAACAGTTGGCGTGTGTTTATTGATTATAGGAAACCAAATCATTCTACTCGCAAAGACCATTTCCCCCTCCCATTTATTGATCAGATGCTTGAGAGACTAACTGGGAAGACACACTATTGTTTCTTGGATGGATTTTCTGGCTATTTTTAGGTTCCCATTGCAGCAGAGGACCAGGAGAAGACGACATTAACCTACCCATTCTGTACCTTTGCTTACCGAAGGATGCCATTTGGACTTTGCAATGCCCCAGGTAC
Organism: Viscum album; assembly: GCA_963277665.1. NCBI lineage: Eukaryota > Viridiplantae > Streptophyta > Magnoliopsida > Santalales > Viscaceae > Viscum > Viscum album. Next base: position 1,764,096,533 of record OY728135.1, read on the forward strand.
CTTCCAGAGATGCATGGTGAGTATTTTCTCAGATTTCATTGAGACCTGCATGGAGATATTTATGGATGATTTTACAGTTTATGGGTCCTCATTTTATGAATGTCTCTCTAGTTTGGGTGATGTGTTGCATCATTGTATTGAGAAGAATCTGGTCTTAAATTTTGAAAAATGTCATTTCATGGTCGAAAAGGGAATTGTCTTAGGTAATATAGTCTCACAACATGGCATTGAAGTTTATAAATCTAAGGTAGACATTATTTCATCCCTCCCATATCCTACATGTGTGCATGATGTTCGATCATTCCTTGGACATGATGGATTTTATCGACGCTTCATCAGAGATTTTAGTAAGATCGCTCTACCCTTATCTCGATTGCTTCAAAAAGATATTGACTTCAATTTTGATGATTCATGCAGGGTATCATTTGATGAGCTGAAGAAGTGTCTGACCATGCCACCAATCATACAGCCCCCGTGGTGGGACCTTCCATTTGATCTTATGTGTGACGCCTCCAACTTCGCGGTTGGAGCTGTCTTATCTCAGAGGGTGGAAGGACATTCACATGTGATCGCCTATGCATCAAGGACATTGGGTTCAGACTAATAAAACTACACTACCACAGAAAAGGAGTTTCTTGATGTCATATTTGCTTTAGATAAATTCCATTCATATTTATTGGGCTCTAAAGTAGTTGTTTTTTCTGACCATGCAGCTTTGAGGTACCTCCTAAATAGGCCAGATGCAAAGCCACAACTTATCCGTTGGATGCTCCTTCTTCAAGAGTTTGACCTTGAGATAAAGTAAAAGAAGGGGTCAGAGAATTTGGTGTCAGACCACATGAGTAGGCTTACTCACACACTAGAGGATGACACCTTAGATTAGGTACCACTTCGGGACACTTTCCCCAATGAGCATCTTTATTTCATCTCAGGTACGCATCCTTGGTATGCAGATTTAGTGAACTACCTTTTTGCCTCTAAAATCCCTACAAATTTAAAGAAACATCAAGTCCAAAAATTAAAAAGTGAGTCTAGGTTTTATGTGTGGGATGATCCTTACCTCTGGCGCATGTGTAGTGACCAAGTCATTAAGAGGTGTGTTCCCGATCATGAGTTTGAGTCTGGTTTGCATTTCTGTCATACAATTGCTTGTGGTGGACACTTTGGACCCCAACGGATATCTAGGAAGGTTTTGGACTCTAGATTATATTGGCATATCTTATTCCATGAAGCCCATGTGTTTTTTAAGTCATGCTCTCGTTGCCAACACACTGGGAACATTTTTAGGAGACATGATATGCCCCAACAACCCATACTATTCATTGATATTTTTGATGTATGAGGTATTGATTTTATGGGTCCTTTTCCGAGTTCATTTGGATTTTTGTATATTTTGGTTGCTGTTGATTATGTGAGTAAATGGGTGGAGGCCAAGGCCACCAGGACTGACGACTCTCATGTTGTAGTGGACTTTGTCAAGGCTCAAATTTTCTACAGGTTTGGAGTACCAAAGGCCATCATAAGTGACCAAGGGAAACACTTTTGCAATAGGAATTTTGCTTCCCTCCTTTGAAATTATGGGGTGATACACAAAACATCAACACCATACCACCCCCAAACAAATGGCCAGGCTGAGGTTTCAAATCGTGAGTTGAAAAAAATATTGGAGAAAACTGTGCAGCCAAATAGGAAGGATTGGAGAAAGCACTTGGATGATGCATTGTGGGCTTATAGAACATCATACAAGACACCCATTGGTATGTCCCCATTTCTTATTGTTTTTGGGAAACCATGTCATCTCCCAGTGGAAGTCGAGCATAGGGCATATTGGGCTATAACGAAATGCAACATGGATTTATCCCAAGCTTGAATTCAAAGGAAGTTTCAAATTCAAGAGCTTGAGGAGATTCGACTGTCATCATATGATAACTCAAGGCTCTACAAGGAAAGATCAAAAGCAGCTCATGACAAAATGATCCAACAAAGGGATTTTCATGTTGGAGAGAAAGTCCTTCTCTATAGTTCACGACTGAAGCTGATGCCTGGTAAGTTGCATTCCAGATGGTTAGGTCCTTATGTTGTGACTAATGTTTTTCCTTATGGTGCAGTGGAGATCACACAAGAGGACACTGGAAGGATCTTTACAGTCAATGGGCAATGTTTGAAGAGATACATTGAGGGACTTCCTACTGATGCAGTGGATTCTATCACACTGCATGACCCCATCATCACTTGATCACATCAGGCTGTTCCTAACCCTTTCACTTTTATATTATTTGTCCTATTTAAAAATTCTGCATTTCATGTGCATATATCATCTCATGGGTTCACATTGAGAACAATTCAATATTTTAAGTGTGGGAGGGAACCTTTTATTTTAGTAATTTCAATTGTATTCCTTTAAAAAAACAAACCAAAAAATTTGTGTGTGTTTTAAATTTTGTGTGTTTATTTTTTCAAATTTATTTGTGTTTTTAAAATTTTTGAGTTGAAATGATTCTCATCACAATTTTGAAATGCATATCAATGAGTGAAACAATATACCCCTTGAAACTAAGCTTAAATTAATGGTGAAAATGACTTTGTTTCAAGTTCAAAAATTTAGTAATTTCATGGAAAGTACACCAAATTTTGAATCCCATGCCACATCTCACTATCTTTATATTTGAAATCACTTTCCTGTGAGGCTTTTGAACCATTATTTTAATATTCTTTACATTCACCTCACTTCTTGAGAGAACCAAACCATGATTGATTTAACCAGAATTTTATTTATTCCTGTCAAAACTTGAGGGTTTGAGGTACTTATGTTTAAATGATTGAGGCATTTGTTTGGTATTAAAGCCCCTATTTCAAATAATCCTTTTTTATAATGGCCTACCTTGAATATTAAATCATTATAGCCCTTAGAATCCATGCACAGCCTGTTAGGTTAGCCACATTACAAGCCAATTTTCCCTATCCAACCAACTCTTGAAGTGAAATTGCATAATCTAGTTGAGCTTAAGTGTGGGGGAAGCTGTCTTGTGTTGTGCTACCACATTTTGTGATACTTTGGGTGGAAAATTTAATCCTGAGGAGATGTTTTTGATGCTGAAGAAATTAATTATATTGAAATTTGTGCCTTTTCAGGAGCTTTCATGACAAGTGACGCTGTTCCTTTTCTGGAGCTTCTAATTGAGGTGGAAAGTTGTGCCTATCTGGAGATTTCAAGAAAATCATGTTTGAGAAGATTGAAATTTTTTATGCTGAAATGATTAATGGTGTAAACATTTCATGACTTTTCATGATTATGGAGCTGAATTGATACTATGGGGATTGAGGAGAAGACCATATTTAAGTGAAAATTATATTAATGCACTTTTTCTTCAAAAAGAGTCAAGCCCTCCTCATTCAGCCTCAGAATTTTTCACATCTAAATCCTACCAACTGAAAGCCACAGAAAAACCCTGAAAAGTCCTCATGATAAAAATATGTCCTTGACTCACATAGGGTAGTGATGTAGGAATCTATCAAGCCTATGGTTACCCTTGTATGATTTTGGACGAGAAATACATTGCAAACAAAATTGACATTTGTGTGATAAGAGAAAATTCAAGTGAGGTAAGTGTTTTGTGCATGGGAGGATAAATAAAGTGGAAATATATTGAATGATATAAATGAAGAACTTGAAATAATGGTTTTTTATGAGGCATGATATCTTTTGTTTCTTGGTGTGTAATTGTTTGATCTCAAGGATATGTGTTTTAAAATTGGTTTTGATTTGATATTGATGTTTACTTGATATGAGGTTTTGCTCAGGAGTGCAAAAGGGTAAGTGTGGGGGAGTTGATAAAACACTATTTTATTGAATATTTTATTGATAATAAATGATATAATTTCCTCACATTATGTTAAATATGTTTAATTAGAAAGTATTTGGGATTAGATCATTCATTTGAATATTTGATGAAAATTACAGTTTTACCCTTTATAGTTCACTGTAGTATTTAGAAGATAAATATTTTTATATTTATTATTTGAATTTGAAATTTTGTAACAGTATTCATAACTTAATTATATACAACTTTTATTCAGTACATAAGAGATAAAGAGTGAATTTGTTTGTTGAAAATGGGCCATGAAGGAAAAGTTGGTCTGGACTCTCCAGAATGGAGAAGCTTCTGTATTTTGGACATAACTCGTTCATATGTGCCTGGATTAAGATCAAATATTTATAGGAGATATAGGAACCATATCCTCACATATTATCCTTCTGGAAGGCCGGCCAATGCACTCGTTTTAGTGGTCAAATGGGCAGTGCAAGTTGGAATAAAATATTTGGCCGAATTTCCAGATTCACACTTGAAACCACTTATAACCTCTCCTCCCCTCCCCTCTATAAATTTGATTTTTTCTCATTTGGAGGGGTTGGGACGTGCATTGGGAAGTTGAGGGAATAGGAGAAGTGGATCCACTCCAATTATCCAACCATTTAAATAAGGGTAGCTCTTGAAGCAAGGATCCCTTCGATGAAGCCTTCTTCTTCTCCTTCATGTTGTAATGATTTGGTTTGTGTAATAAAATTATTTGTTCTTATTTGTTCTTATTTTATTTCTTCTATTTTATTATATTTTGCTTAAATTTATTCTTCTCTTAATCTTCCTATTTGGTCTGAAATTCTTGAGTAGAAGCGTTATTGGGATATACCCATTATAAACCTTTTCACATGCAAAACGCTTCTACGATGATTACGCCACCCATGGAAGAGTAGTTATTTAGTAATCGATCTATCTTCTACCCTATTCATTTAATTATTTTGAATCATTGAGATACTTTAATTCACTTAATATGATTCATGAATTGTGTTTTTAAATTGTAAGAAACTAAGAAAGAAATTGAACAATTAATACAAAAACACGCGAGGTTGGGATTTTGTGTAAATTGTGAGAGCGCAATCTTAATCGGTAATACAAGACCGCATGGGATAAATTTGTAGAGTTGAAATATAATCCATAAACATAATTCATACTCATTTCCATAATGGATATTTTCTCTAATTAACCACTGACCATAAGCTAACCTTAGAACAACAATCAAAGTAAGGTGTTGCGATTGTGTGTTCCGAAGCTAGCCTAGGGTTTAAGTAATTCCATCTTTGTGGTTAAGTTAACTCTTGTAGGGTTTGAGGGTTAAAAATTTAGGGGATCATAATTAAGTGAATATGTATTTAAATTATGATGATTAATAAGTAAATGAAGAGGTATAGTTAGATCTATTACGTATTTTAAATAATGTCTAAAAACATCTTTTTGTTGTGTCATTTTAATCGAACTTCATTTCAAAACTAAAAACAAAAAAATACAATATTCTTCCAGAAAACTTATTCTAGATTCATAAACTATAACCAACCCCCATCCTTTCAAGTAGTGTTTTTATTCTATTCTATTATATTTATTTTAGAATACCTTTAATAAGTTGTTAAATTCACTTCCTCCTTTGAGAGACGACCTTGGTCAGCCACTCTGTTGCACCTAAGTACCCCAAAATCACAATAATCATTTGAGGGCACCCACAAAAGTGCTCTTTCAATGGACTTATCTGGAGGTGGAAGAGGTAAGAACCTACTCCCTATTGGCCGAATTTCTCCTCTGACGGTTCGTCTTGTGTTCTCGAGTTTGAGGAACCTGAGTCGAACACCTAGAGGTGATACCCTCATCATGTTGAGGGTGCACTACCGCACGAGTCTGGTGGAAACTATTAGTGGGAGTCCTCAAGAAGGACTCCTGTATTCTTGAACTGAGGCCCTGAGTGACCTCTTGATTCACCTCCCTGTAATATGGGATGGACTGGTTGCTACGTTCCGGGGATAAAGACCCGAAATGGTTGGAGACGGTGGTTGGCACCACCTGCTTCTTGACCACTGGTCATCGTTGTCCGGACAACCAGGGTGAGTTATTAACTTGGAGGGATTGTCGAGCGGCCTCCAGATTTGGGATGGTACTGTGTTGATGGTATTCCTTTACTAATGTATTTGAGACCCAACATTGAAGACGCTGAGTATGTGATGTTGTCCTCAGAGAAGACGAGGATCCAGCATGAGTAGCGGTCGAGGCATTCACAGGTGTGAACCTTAAAGAAGCCATTTTGTGTTACAGAGAGATATTGAAAAAGAGTTTATGTTTGATATATCATACATAATCAAGATAAGTCTGGCCAAAATACATCTTTTGTATGAGAACATATGTTATTGATTTCTTTTTTGGCCCTCGTATTGAATTTAATAGGGGCCTAACAAATAAGTAAAACATCATTTAACTTGGTTAATGATTCACATCGGGTTCAACATTTTTTGTTTCCTCTAGAAATGGGGATGACCTTGTTTGTTTAAGGTTCAAACTTTCCAATCAGTTTCTAAAGGGTTTATTCATAGAACTTAAAACACCAAATGATTCTATATCCATTTGGACCTACTTTCCAAAGGTATGTTCTCATTAGTTGTGGACCGATGTGGCTTAAGAATTTGCATTGGTCGAGAGGATGGGAGGTCAGGCTCATCACACCTTTTTGGGGGGAATTATTGCCTACTTTGGGACTCTCTTATAGATTTAAGTTATGTTTATGAATCCTTATTAATTCACCAAGTATGAAAATTAGTTTTCCTTTAGATTTGGCAATCGATGATTGATATGTATAGGATTTAAAGAATCTTTTATATATATTTGAGGTTCTTCATCGATGGAGAATCATCCATATGTATTAGATATTCTTAGTCAATGGTATCCTTAAATACATTATATTGAAATCTCTTGGTCATTATGATGACCATACTGGTTTTAAATCCACTCAATGGGGAACTTAAAGTTTATTGTCTTTCAGAAATACAGGGATTATTTCAGAGTTGGGATCATACCCACAGATGGGATACCTATGTATCCTCATTAAAAATGAATCAAAATCCATGTAGTTTGATAGGAATGATATAGTTTAATTTCATATGGGAAGGAAATTAGTTAATGAATGATGGGATTGAACCTTAGAAAGGATTCCTACGTACTCTACTTTTAAGGCAGAGATCAAAATCCACGTAGTTCGGGTGAGGAAATACGGGACTTATGCATGGTTAACGACCCAAAAGAGATATCATGATTACCTTTACACTCTAAGATCATGTGATTAATGCTCAGTGTGAGACACAAGAGGTATCAGAAAACCTGAAGATTGTGCCACAAAATATGCAGTCACAAAAAATGACGTGGGGCTTATGTATGTGGGTCTACCCAAGTAGATGAAGACCAGTACTTACTTCAGGAAAGAAGCCCAAGAGTAGAGTCTATAAAGGTATTTGTACTTTATGGATATTTGGAGTTTTAACCCAAGTCTTACTCCTAATGAGTATTCCCAAAATAAAGGGGGCTTATAACCCAGGGATTACTCCTAAATAGGATGCCCAAATTAAAGGGTACTTATGATTGGGGCTTATTCCTTAGAAGGAGGCCCAAATGAAAAGAAATTATGACTAGGGATTACTCCTGAGAAGGAGGCCCAGGTTAAGGGGACTTGGGGCTTACTCCTAAGGAGGATTCCCTAATTAAAGGAATTATGGTCGGGGATTATTCCTGAGAAGGAGGCCTAAACTAAGGGAACTTGGAGATTACTCCTGAGAAGGAGGCCATAAATCAAAAGATCTTATCATCTTAAAGGATGAGGTTATGGAGGAAACCTCTAATCATAGTGACATAAATCTTGTAAGTCACAAGGTTTTGGGAGAGGTTCTCATAGAATTCCTTTCAAATAAGAAATCCAACAAAGGAACCATGCCATAAATAGATTTGAAAAGTGTTTTGAGGGATAATATCTGGAAGAGGATAGGTGAACAGGAGAAAGTCACACAAATGAAATTGACTCACAAGTGTTGGTCGTGTAAGTCATTTGGTGTGCAAATCTTGGTCAAACAAGTATACTTGCACGGCATGGGTTCACCTGGGTGATGAAGAATCTATAGGGTAATACTTGGGTAAGACTTAACTCAATCCTTTTGTATTATCCTAATATGTTTCCAAAAGGGCGGTGCGCAAGGTTCATCAAAAGGGTAGGGTGGCGCGCAAGTGTTTCCATCTTTAAGGAGGTTTGGACACTTAGGCATGCAAGTGTTGATGAATTTTAAACACTTAGGCCTTATCCTACTCCTTCAAGTCTTCCACTCTAGGTAAAAAGTTACCTTAGAATCTTTTGAAAGAGTTGAGTTGAAGACTTGGGCAATAAGAGCTCAATTTTGACTTTTGGAAAAATCCTTCCCTAAAATGGGGGGCCTTCAAGGGCTATTTATAGGCCACCTTGCACCTTGGGAGAAATTTCAAATAGGGTGCGCAAGTGAGCTGTTAAACCCATAGGTGGAACACAAGTGACTTGCGCGGCCTGTAAGTTACTTACGCAACTTACTGCAAATGGGTTCTTAGTTCATGCCTTTGTCATTTTTTTATGTTCTTAAAATGGTGACCCTATTTGAACTTAAGGTATTCCTATTTTCCATTCGTTTGGACTTTGTGATGAAAAGTTGCGTCAACACACATTTCCCAGATGTTGTGCAAAATTTTGATCCTAAGACTACCCTTCACCCACACATTTAAATCTATTTCCAAGCAGAGGTAATATTACAAATATCATAAGAATTAAAAATAACTCATAAGATCAATAATTTTGTTTCTTTAAGAAATTGGTACACAAAATATCATAAACCAATAAATTAGAAAATTTAATTTAAATACCTCATCCAAGATAGTTTATAAATGGATCACACAATATTTATCAAATATGATCACTTAGGTAAAAGGGTAAACATAATAAAAGATTCATATTCAACAATCAGGGAGGGGTAAAACATTTAAAATGAGATAGCATATCATAAATAAATGAGAAACATCATCATGTGGGAAATGGAAAGATTCAAGGAAATGATAATAAAATCATAATAATTGGGAATGAGGTGTGATATAATAATAAAAAACGTGATATGCATAATAAATTATGACATAAGAGTCAAGGATTCATGTAACCGTGGTAATTATGAGAAACATAAGAATTTTTCACAAACATAAAGATTATCATAAACATATGTTGATCATCACTATTAAGAAATCATAATATAATGTTCTAGGATCTCTACACATACACCAAAAAAAGTATATCATGTAAAAAAATAAATTCCCAATCAAATGGTGGGATATATATTTACAAGGACTCTAATTCCATCACTATAAATTAGGTATTTTGTTCTATATGAATATGAAAAAAAATCATAAATCTGTTAAAATCAGTCTGTACTTAAACATATAAATCAAACAGGTATCCAATGAAATAATGTAACTATATTGGAATATACCAATTATTTACTATAATGAAGTATATGGTATTTATACCTACTAGAGTAATGAGTTCCCAGTATTATCAATAATATCCTTAGTCAATCGAATGTATGGTTATCTACTTGAGCACCCTTCATTCATAAGTGGAAAGTAAGGGTATTACTAAGGGAAAGACTAAAAAATAAATGTAATGTTTATATATAAATGATGTTAAATCTGAAAAAGGAATTGATGGATCTTTCCATTTACATAGATTTGATTTCCACCACACCTCACTTACATAGGAACGTTTATATTGAAATGTAGAACTAATTTCAAATAGTATTCATTTGCAAGAATGATACAATTCAAGAGAATATGATATAAGAAATGGTTAATTGGGTGTAATATAAAATAGTGTTAGACTTGATGAATAATATTTCATAGTAATATAAGAAAAAATAAATAAATCTTAAGAAATAAATTTCATATTCTTAATGAAATTTTTATGTAAATAAATAAAATTCCCTCTTCAAGGGATGATATTAAAATAAAATGTTCATTAAAAAAATGTAAAAATAATTAATACATAGAGACCTGATTTTTCCCTTAAAAGGAATGAGAAGGAATTAAAAACAAAATAAAGGAGGAATATTATCAAGAGTGACAGAGGAGGTGATAGATATATAGATTGATAGATAATATATCATCAATAATTAAAAATTATGGGAATGTCCACTTAAGAACCATGTATGGTATAAAAATTAAATATGTATACAATGAAAGGGGATAAATACTATATAAAATTTAAATGGAAACAATTAAGGTATAATTTTAATATTTATGAGATATTCCAAAGTAGATAACATAGACCAAAAGAATGAAATATTTGAAAATAAATAATTCCTGGAAAATAAAACTCCCTACCTTGAGTCCTTACTCGATATAGTACAAGTGCTTAGCCACCTCAATAATAAAATAAAATTAATTAAATGAATTATTAAAAACTATTTTAATATTTATTTCATTAATTATTATTCTTTTATGTTCATTTAAAATCACGTTATTTATTATTTGTATGCATGTCCTTCATCTCGGTGATGTTTTGTTTCCCAAATTCAATGTTATAAAGATATACCAATAATGGTAAAAGTTATTATCAAATGATTTAGTATCACTAGATATGCAATAAAATGGATTTCAAATAATTCTAGAAGCTCAAATGGTTCAAAATTAAAAAAAAGGTTCCATTATAGGAAAAATTAAATTTGAAAAAGTGTTATTATATATTGGTGTGTTAATTTAGGAAGTTTACCAACCATTACAAATATAAGTTATTAAATTTAATTTTATGATTTCTTGCATATTAAAAAATATAAATCATATTTTAATATCATTTTAATGTATATATTTAAATAATAGTATTTATTTAAACCTTTTATGATGGTACTCAAAGTTTTTTAAAAACAATATACTTATAGGAGGTCATACATGCCATGAATAAATAAATATTTCAAGGAAGAAACTATTATATTCTATGAATGTTTTTAACATTGATATTACTTAATATTAATCTTATTTTAATAAATTTATTTATACCATAATTAAACAATAATGTTATAATACAACCATCCCTAGAGGGAATGATGAAAAATTTAAAACACTATCCATGGAGGTGGTGAACCAACTATAATAAAGGTGATTTTTCCATTTTGGAATTAAATATATTGAAAAGGATAACTGGTATTACATTAATATAATAATATTTTCATAGAAAAATGACACTAAATTAATTTATCAAAATGGTTAAAGGATATTTAGTGGATATAAAATAGTAAAACTCAAAAGAGATAGGTAGAGATAGTTTATATCATCCTTTATAAGTCCTCCTTCGATATGCAACATGGGTATTAACAAGTGGTATATTCTGAACACTAGAACCTCTAAAACATGGAAAAGATACTTGAGGAGTATTCTCAAATTAATATTAAAATTTTAAGAATCTTCATGTTAGAGGAGAAGTTTTGTGGATAATGGTGATGTTTATAAGGGGTAGAGAGGTTGTTTGACAATAAACTATTTGTTGGTTTATTATTTTTAATAAAGTATATGAATAGTTTAGATTCTTAAAAGTAATAATAGTGGTTGAATATAAAATATATATTTTCTTTATTTAAAAACATTCAAAACTTAAATTAATCATTGCAATATTTTATTAAGATTAAAGAATTTAAAATAGTTTTTTATTAAGGTAAAATATGTTTTATAATTTGGAAATTAATTTATTAAATTATAAATTAGGTTTAGTGTTTTTTCAAAGAATTTTTTATTTATAAAATCATTTTTCAGTATTAAAAAAATTAATAATTTTTTAGTAGTTTTTATATATTCATGATATCATAAAATATATGGTATATAGATAAGTAATATTTTACAATTCACGAAATATTAACCTTTTTTTAAAACGATACCAAAATTTATCACTTAATAAATAAAAAACTACTGATTTAGATAGTGAATTCAATTTTTTAAATTTAAAATTCTATTTATCAGATATTTAATGAATAAATATAATGAAATAATACATATAAAAATAATTCATTTAGATTTTAAACTATTACTTTTGTTATGAGTAAATTTATTTATTTTCATTATTATTTCTTAATTATTATATGTTTGATAATTATTTACTTATACATATCAAATATAGTCTTCATTTTATAAAAGGAATCTTCTAATTAAGTGAAATTTATTATTTAATTATTTATTTTTTAAATATTTTTTTGAATGTTATATACAATGGCTATAATGTAATACCAATGATCATATAACTTTTATAATGAATATATTATATAAATATTATGTCAATAGTTTTACAATAAGACCTCATATAAATGTGAAATTATTTTTTTATAATAATATTATAAATAATTCATAGAATCATTTCTTTGTAAATCAAGTTACTAATGATTTTAAAATATAGTTTATATAGTATAAAATCATTAAAAATCATGAAAACGTTAAAGGAATTATTATTTTAATGAAAAATTTGTCGTGAAATATTATAATTTGGTAAAAGAATTGTTTATTCATTTAATTTATGGTATTATGTGCATAAACATTAATAAGACATTAAAATTTATTAAATTATTTTCTATGTCCATATATTACTATAAAATAACTACAAAACCTGTATGAAACTAATTTAAAAATTATATTTTAATAAATAAATTACTGATGAAAATGTGAAAATAAATTATTAGTAAGTGTAATATCATTATCAAATAATTTTTTTTAAAAGAATCACGGATACATTAACATATATTTTATAAAACTACTTTAATAATTAATTATTATTCTTAAAATTATATTATAATTTAATTAATATTTTAATGAAAAAAATGTTTTTAGTAAAAGAAAAACCATGGAATATATATATAAATTTTAGTCTCATTTTATTTAATGAAATATAAGAAAAAAATAACTTTTACATATATTTTAGGAGGAAAAAAATTAAACATTTTCTTTTGAAAACCGGGATGTCATAAATCATGGAATTGAATGTGTCAAAATAATTGTCTTTTTCTAGAATTTTGGGAGTAAAATAGGAAACCTTTGTTGTCTCCTAAAGAATCCATAGATTATAATATTAGAAGTATATTTAACATTAATAAAATCAAAATTGGTTGGATGGATGGGATATTTTATTTTATTGAATAAAATAATTACATGTTAGAATTAAATTCAATAAAGATTTTTAGTGTGATGATTATAGTGTGATCAAGGTAGGGAAATCCTTTAACAACCATCCTTTATCATGTAGGTTTTTATCTATTAAAAATTAACTTGTAACACCCATATTTTGAATATTACTAAGTTACTACTATGATACCTCCAAAATATTAGTCATAAAAACAAAAAAAATCATCATAAACTATCAATGATGGGGATATTTGTGTCTAATTTCATTACCAAAACTCAAAAAACAAACATGAAAGGAAATCATTAAATTGTAAATGTTTTTATTTTATTTTATATTTATACTATGATATCAAAGTGAATGGTTATTTTTTTCATATATTTAGTCTATCGATATAAACCACCAAAACATAATGATTAAAAAGGGGGAGAAAATGTGGTAAATGATGTGTAAAAAATCACATGAATAAACAACCCCAAACATGATAATTTGTCTTTGTTTGTGTGACATAATTGTATATATATTAGGAAAATAAAAAGTAAAATATTGATAAAATCATTATAAAAAAATGGAATCTGAAAAATATTTCACATAATACAAACACTATACTCGATATTTACATGAAGTTCATATCCATGTGATCTAATCAGCATTGAACTCAATAGAAGTAGAGGAAACTATATATGAAAAATAAGGATTCCCTGAAGTACTCTAATCTATCACCCTAGGACGAAATTACATTAAAATGAGGGAGATAATTTTTTTTATTAACATTTCACATAAGATAATGTTTAAAAAATTCAACACCCTATGGGTAGAGCTTATTTTTCTATAAACTAATTTTCTATCCACTTTAATGGTGAGGATTATATATATGTCATATGAATCACTAAATGTTAAGTTTTTTATTTGTGGGTATGTTAGCCTTATTTATAATGGATGTGTAATAACCCAAATAGGAATACATTATTTGATGATATGGTCTAGTTACAGAAGTTGGATCCAATATACCTCACCCAAATTTTCATATCTCTGTTGGATCCATTGGACCTATTATGTTTAGATGCATTTTTATCCCAGTTAAATAAATTGTATCCCAATGACCATAAAATCCAAAAAAAATAAATTATATAATTTTTATTAGTGTGTATGCTTTTATGAAAAAATAAAATTATATTTTCCAATAAGTTAATAAGGTGAAGTGTTCCAATTTTTTCTCTAAGGCCCAAAATATAATGACCATTCAACAATAATACCTAAACATAATCTAGTGAAAAAAATTACTTCGTATTAAATATTTATCCACTGATTTCTCAAGTCAAAAACATAAAATCCATTATTGACACAAAGAATGATAATTACTTTTCCACTGTGAATATGTTTTCAATGAATGAATTGAATATGTTTGTATTGTTCAATAGGAATTAATAGGATACAAATACCTATAAAAAATATAAAACACAAGTATAAGTGTGAAAATATATCACAAAAAACTATTTGATCACACCCCCACACCCAAACCTTTGTAATCATTGTAAAAGTCTTATATTAAAACATAATTACACCCCTAAATAAATTATTATAAAATCTCACACATCATTTCAAATAAAATCCATCATATATAATTTATGAAATGAAATGTTCTTTAATTTTTCTTCTTATATAATCAAATTCATTAAATTTTATTTATTCACCCATCGAACGTGCCACAACCTACCACATAAATAAATTTAAATCACTTATATATTTAATGTTAAATTAATAAAAAGTAATAATCATCTCAAAATCATGGAAATAAAACTATAATATTGTCTAAATCCTAACTCTACATATAAAAGACCAAGAATAATGTTCTAATCATGGGAAATTTAAATGAAATCTTTTGAGGATTAGTCTTGTTGGGATTGAAGGGAAAAACCTAAGGTTTCTAAGAGGATCATATTCATATATAATATAATTCATAATCAATCAATTAAAAATAAGGATAATTACACACTCAATGTTCTCATATATGAATCATCCAACTAGATGTCCCCTTTTTAAACCTATGTCCAAAATTCATATCAAATAATGTACACTAAAATATTATTCCCCTTATTTTTTAAATTTTATCCCTTTTTAATTTTTTTTTCATTTTAGATGAAAATTGAATAAGAATAAAATATAATAAATGAACAATTACTCATTTCCTTAAATTTTTTTATTAGGGTGATGAGTTAAATAGATATGAATAATGAATAATATAGTAAAAATCATTAATTTTTTGATATTTATTATTTTTTTCAAGAGGAATAAAATGTATTACAATGAAATATATATCCCTAAAAAAATCGATCCTAGAATTATCATACAATTTAAATCATATCCATAAATTCAAATGAAATAAATTTATTCCCCATACTCATCATGAACTACGGTCATCCAAAGTACACAATGGTGTTGGTGGGTAGGGGTAAAGGAATTCTAATATGGATACCTATAAGGTCCTTCATGAAACAATATGGTTTCAAATGGAAAATTTAATAGGAGGTATCAAAATGGGATAAAAAAGTTCTCCATAATAAAGAATCACCACATTCATATGTGGATATTTCCCCATTCTCAAATGTTTTGATAAAGGATAAAACTAAATTATTGATGATAATCACAGTATGAGTTTAATAAAGAATAAAGGGTATAAGGAAGAGGATAAAAAAGTATTTTAGAGAATCTATGGGGTTGATAAAAATGAACACTTTTCATTAAGAATGAGGAATGTTTTAAAATAATCTATTAATATCATAATAATGTTTTCAAATATAATGTCTAAAAAAGATATTTCAAATAAATTTGTATTTGAATATTTTTATTTAAAAAATAATTAAATCCATTAAAAGTTACTCACTTGTGTAAAATGATATTGGATATTTTATTTAAGAATAATATTTTTCTAAAATTTAAAAAAACAAAGATGATGAAAAACTAGGGACACAATAAAAACTTTTATTTGATTTTGATTTTTTTTCTTTACTTTTTATATAAACCAACCAAATCATTACTACATTGTGTCTCTCACCCTAAAACCAAAAAATTATATTTTATTTAACTAATAAAATTTAAATAAATAAATGTGTAAATACTTATAGGAAAATGGGAAAACTAACTAATTTGTGACCTAGGCCGCATCCTTTAGTTGGAGCTCCCCCATTGGATGCTTTAGAAGATCTTCATATAAGTTATTAAGATGTTTCCTATTTATGGCCAGCCTTCATCAACATATATCATGAGAAAAACAAATTACACCAAAATCATAAATATTAATAATAGTATAAGGATTGAGCTTGTGGGAATAAATCATGCCAATGATTAGAATTAATTAGGAATTTTACATAATGACCTTATCACCAAATTGGTTGGTCTATTGGTAAAACATATTATCTTTGATATTATTTATCTTCACATTATAGATCCTTGAGTTCCCATATGATTCATAAAAATTTCTTTCATCCTATAAATCTATAATTATTAATGTTCACCTATATATGATTGATTTATATTAAATTGTTTAATAACCCAACAAGAGTAGTGTTTTACCACAATAAAGAGAGAGAAAACATTTCTAAAGGGTATTAAAATCTATATGGTATATCCCAAGTTAATCATCTAATTCCATACTCTAATGTTTATTATTTTTATGTACTATTTTTCTATGATTTTCCTAACATCTATACCTTAAAATTTATATAGTCCTTTAATTTGTGAATTATATGATTGGAAAATTTATGAACAACCCAATAATTATTAATATGGTTTTCATGTCATGATTACAAAAATGAGAACCTTTATTATTAAAAAATAAACCATGTAAAACCAAACCTATTAAAAATATATGATATCACAATATTGACAACCACTAGAGAGTCATTAGTCCTTGTTTCCTTGGACAAAACCATTTTAGAGATAAAATAAACTAATAATGATTTGTATAAAAACCATATGAATTTGGGAACATTTCCTTGAATTTGACACCCCAAGCATTAAATATTAAAAAATATAAAATGTATTATTGAGGTTTATAATTCCACAAGGAGTTATGTCATATTATTTGACATCATATACATTTCATTCAATACCAATAGAAATTTCTATCATTGTAATCCAATAAATATTATATTCATGGACCTTATAAGTTATTGGTTGGGATAAAAAGTGTCTCCCATAAGATAAAGTGTTACCGTAGCTAAAAAAATTGTAAATTTATAGTTTAAGATACAATTATAAACAACCTAGTCACTACAAATTCTCCAAAATTATTGGAATCCCTAAAATATAATCATGAATATTTCATCAAAATTTTGGATTGTGAAATTACAAAATAAATGGTGACCATAGATATCATAAAAAAATAAAAAAATCATTATACCAATGGGTATGTTTTACTACATCACAAAATGGCTCATCAAGGAACAAATCTTAAATTCTAAGGTATTTTTTAACATGGTGGTCCAAAATGGGTAGATCATAATCATGTTGTTAACTATAATATTTTCCATAACACATTTGTCTCTATTCCCTAGGTAAAATTTTTATATACAGAACATCCATCATATGAGGTAGAGATTATCCTCGAGAATATTTGATAAAAAATAAAAGAGAAACATAATCAAAGAAAAAAATTATATAGGACTAAATAATATATGAACAGAACAATTTTTAGGAAAACATAATGTAAATAAGTTCTTTTTAAGTGATAGTGTAGTTTTATTTGGAATAATATAACTTATATGAGGAATATGTAATGAAATGATGATCTATCTTTAACCTATATAGTAAAACTTCCCAAGACAAAATTAAAAAGGGTTCACACATAAGTAAAATAGGGGATCCCACTTAGGGGGATTGAAAATGGTAGGTATTGTGGGACTCCTCTTTTGTAAATTAAATTAGTCCT
This sequence comes from Viscum album, assembly GCA_963277665.1. Lineage (NCBI taxonomy): Eukaryota > Viridiplantae > Streptophyta > Magnoliopsida > Santalales > Viscaceae > Viscum > Viscum album. The sequence continues at coordinate 1,764,114,486 of OY728135.1, forward strand.
TAGAATTTTGGTAAAAAAACTCACAATATTTTTACAAAAAATGATACAAGGTAAGTATAATCTTTCTAATTTTTTTAATATATATGGGAAAAATCCTCACATGACTTAAGAAAGAACAAACATCATGAACACATTTTAGATACAGAAGGAAGGAAATGATTTCAATTTTTCCCCACTCAAAATTACGTTCCAAATAATTATCCATATCTCTATAACAAAATAGCTTCTCTAATAATATTTTATGAGATCCTTTTCAATGAAACAATTGTGGAAAGAACTTATGATTTCAAAATAATCATTAATTGAATATCCTTAAATCATGAAATCACCCATGAAAATTTTGATGCATTTATCTAGGCGTTGAAATAAAATTCAAACCATAAAATATTTAAAGATATTAAAAGAATTTCATAAACCAATTGGAATACTCTTAAATGAATATATTTTTAATGTATAGGTAAATATAATCTTTTCACTATCCCTGAGTACTATATGGATCTCAAAATAACTCTAATATCTATAAATGAAACAATAATGTGGCCTTTCTACTGGTCTTTATAAAATTGTTTCAATTAATGGAAGTGAAAAGTGGTCTTTCATAATTTCTTGATTTATACAACAGTAGTCAATATAGACTCACCAACTATTTTTCACATGTTTAATACCCAATCCATTCCTTTTATTCAACTCTAATTTTATTGAAATTTTTAATGAAAATTTTCAAAGGGATAACCCATTTACATTTAGATAAAGAATATTTAATCCTAGAAAAAAGTAATTTTCTATCACTATTTTTTAAATATAACATAGGGTAATATTTATCCAATTTTCATATTTAATAAAAAGGTCTATCATTATATTCTTAATGTATGTGATACATAAAAATAAATAGGTTAATACTAATAATATCATTATATGTCTAACCTATAAATTTTTTAAAATTTTTAAATGGTTCAAGAAGTTTTATTCCTACACTATAGATAGGATATTAGAAATAATTATTGGAAATAATTTAATAACCTCAAGATAGTACTATTATAAATTATTAGTAAGTTGTTTATAATCTAACACTTGTTGTTTTGTATTCAAGTTGGGTATTTGAGGGATATAAGTCAATGATAGTGTCTATCATATCATGTTTACTCTCTTGTAGATAGAAAAAATAAATCTTTGATTGGGAGAACCATCGGTGGTCATGGGAACCTCAAATGAGCATAGTAATCAATTCAAATAGAAGAATTAAATTATTTTACAAGCATACAATAGTCAAAACATGACTCAAAACCTACTGTATCAAGGATTAATGAAATATATAATATGGGAAAGAGAATAAGGTAATGATTGGGTGTCATTGTGTCATACTTAATTTAAATAGAAAAGAATATTGTAGAGATCCTACATTGTAACACCCTGTGATCTTAAAATAACAACATTATATTCAATGGAGTGTATGATATACAACATCAAGCTTAAACGACCTGTGAAATATATAACTATTATAAATTAGCCCTTAAATTGGGTGGTATGAATGGGATTAACTACTTTTGAAATATATATTTAATTATCCTACTCAACATATATATATATAAACAAACTCATAATAAATATTCATCCAATTTATAGTAAAAACATTTTATACATCAAAAATATGCTTTCATCCAAAATGATATTTATTTATTTTTATGAGATGGTTTACATGTAATTTATAGAAATTTTATAAAATGTTTTTTATAAAATTAAATTAATTTATCAATTAATTATATAAAAATTAACATAGGGTTAAATTTTGGTATTTTTCATAAATTATTAATTATTCAATGAATAATGAAAAATACAAATTTTTATAAAACTCCAATTTATTTCCAATAAGTTATGTAATTGAAAAGAAAAACTATTGTTTGAATTTTCTTTAAATAAAATTATTTATTATTTAGTTATATATAATACAATTAATAAAATTTGAATCGTCCTTATAATGTATTTTAGTATTAGTTTATTTTTAGGCTCAATAATACATTTTTCTAAAAACAATTTTAATATACATAATATTTCTCCATTCATATTAATTAAAATAACCCCTAATAAAAAATTATTTAAATTAAATTTATTTATAATATTTATATAGAAAATAATAAAAATTAATTTAATAACTATTAATTATAATATAATTAATATAATATCATCTTAATATTGAATAAAAATCATGAAAAAACAATATTTTTATCACATCTGTTGATTTTATTCTAAATTAAATTATTCGATATATATGAATTGAAATTAATAAAATGGATTCCATATTTTTAATCATAATAATTTATTTTAAATAATATTATAAACATAATTTTTTTTATAATGAATAGTTGAAATAATAAATATATTTTACCGTGGTTAATGTTAAAATGGTATTACCAAGGAGGGAGAGGGGATAAACTAAAGAGATAAGGGTTAAAATGACCTAAAAACTTGTCTATATTATTTTTTTTATACATATTTTTACTTTATCACAAATAATATTATATAATGATCCATTTTTTATTCCTTTAAAATGTTTTGAACATGGGTATAACATTTTTATTTTCAAAAATCCCATTTATTTCCTCTCCCCCACTTATAGAAGGATACCCCATATCATATCCTATTCACACCATAAAATCCTTTTATTTTGATAAATCCATGAAAAACCCCCATTATAACTTAAATGCCCCCATTCTATAGGTTTTTCCTAGATTATAAAGACAATCTTGGAAGGCTTTAGGTATAATCCTAAATAGGCGGTCTAAATAAGTCATATCGTTCTTTACTGACCATTTTTGTTTTGTTACTTCTTTGACTTAAATAAGTATTATTAAAACATGGTGATATAATGAAATTATTATATCCCATATACTAAGATGTAATTTTGTTAATGGAATAACCTACATTCATATCCTCTTCCATCAAATGGGAAATGAAACCATCATTCATTTGTATGATGGATTGCCACCTTGTGAACCGATGTAATTAGTTTTCCATAATCACCTATCATAAATTTTTATACTGATATAATTAATATTTATATATTATAATAATTAAATAAATATCATTATTAAAATATAATATATCATTTAATTTATACTGTTCCATTCAATGAAAAATGATAACGTTATTTGTGAGAACGTGTGGACTATAACCTCCAGGAAATGATGTGATTCTTTTTTCATGATCACATCACATGGATGATATACATATATATATTTGAAGAAATAATATGGTATTTATTTTATAATTATCATTCTTTAAGGATAACATATTACTTCACATCTTCCCACATTCATCATTGAGAAATGGATATGTTACTCATGCGTATGTACGACCTAACCTCTCTATGATCGCAACCTAGTTTATTTTTCATAAACATATTTCATTATGGATTTTAGAAGTATAATTTATGTATAAAAATTATAATTATATCATGATTATTAATCTTTATAGGATGTAACAATGACCTCTTTCACCACAATCAATGTATTGAATTTTTTTTGAAAATATGGATTGAACATCCTCAAAAAACATGAATTAGACTTAAAAAATTAAGTAATTAAATATATTAATAAAATAAATGAAATAACTGGATTAAGGAAAAGGGATAAAAAATTTAATATTTCATTATGAAATAAAATAATTGATATAATATTTTTATACTAGTGTTAAATTGTATACATGGAATTTCTGGACTTGAGTAAAGGTTTCTCCTCTCATTTTTATTTTTGGGAGAGATATTCTATATTCAATAATTATTTTTATTGTTTGGTATATATACTTACCACAAATTTAATTTTTGGTTTTTTTTATGAAAATAATTTAGATTTTCGTATCCATATGCGGTTCTCTATTTCATGAGGTTTTGATCCAAATATTACCAAAGTAGTAAGGGATTTTCTCTAAATTTTCCTCTAATGAGGAAAATTTTATTATTATGCACCTAGTTTATTTTATATGTAATATATAATTACCCTTTTATATTTTTATTATTAATACTTCATGATTCATTATATTTTATTTTGTAACTTTAACTATTTTATTCAAAGGGAATTGACTTGAATGTTACAAAGTGGTAAAAGGTTTCTTAACTCAATTTCCATATATTGAGTTATAAATATTTTTTATTTCATTTGTTATGAAATAATTCTATTTGAATTGATCTATAAATTGTTTAATTATTTATTTTCACTTGTTTTGTGTGGATATACCTTTTTTACATGTAATTATTCAATTTATTAACTCTAAATTCAAAGATATGATCTTTGTAAGGGTTATTCATCTCAAATTATTTTTCTTTGGGACAAATGTTAATGTTATGAACATAAATTATTTTATGAGGTATATATATTTTTAATTTGACATTTAATATCATGAATATTACTATATAAATGAATTTTATATTTCATTTGATGTTATTATTTCATGGGGAATTCAATTGAAAAGATACAAAAGTGGAAAAGGATTTATGTAATATCCCATTTCTTTTTAGGGTTATTTATATTGGACATTATTTAAGAGGAAATAATGTGACATTATTTTATTCTCCTCTATTTATTAATTTGGTTCAAATGTTTAATTTAAATTTCCTCCCATTTTTAAGGAAGAATAATCAAGAAAGATATTTTTAATTGATATTGATCTTGTATCATTATTTAGATAGGTAATCCTTATCTTGCATATCCATGTTTAAAAAAAATAAGAAATGGTCATTTAAAAACATAAAATATTTCCTAAAAATAACTTTCATGATATTTTTATTCTTTTAAAAATATTTAAAAATTATTTTTCTTAACTTTATTTAAATTGGTCACTTTTTACTCCCATTAAAAAAAATTTGAAAATACTTTTTATTTTTAAACTTTAGATAATGAATGGATTTTCCTGCTATCATGTCCATTATTTTTATATAAGATTAACTTTTATGTTTCTAAGGTTATATTGTAGGAAAATTATTTTTACATAATTATGTGATTTTTTAGTTTTTAAATGTGATCTTCCAAGAAAAAATCTTATTTTCATTAAGAATGTTTTTAGTGGGATTTTAATGGTATTTCCACTCATCAACATCAAAAAACTTTGACGCTACTTTTTCTACATTAGTGATATTTTGTAATTATTCCATCATCATTATTTCTCCAAATGGTTTATGATTATTTCAAATGTATTATTAGAAAACCCATTCTTGTTTTAGGGTTAATCAAGTTATGAAAGGAATATTGGATGTTTCTATGAATTTTATGATGAAATGAATGATATTTGTGCTTTATTTATGTTTTTTTCACTGAAAATTTTTTATATTAATGGGTGATCCCCATACATCTTATATAAAAGGTTGATCTCCATTATAGTTCACTATAAGTCCAGTTAAACACCATTATAGATAAAGATATAATGGGTTGAGCCCCATCATAGATCATGATATGATGATAGAGCCTCATTACAAATCTCCAATGTATTGGGTAGTGATTATTTTCTCTAGATAATTATATTAGAAGTATTTTATAAGGTTATTCCAATTTATAGGTCTTTTAAGGGTTCTTTGAATATATTGTTCCAAGATACCATCATATTTTCATTTTTCTTGCTATGTTTCATAATTTTTCCCTTGATCAAGATTGACTTAACATGGCTAGTGATTATTGATTCTTATAACTCTTTCATTTTTTAATGCTTTATTAAATGTGTTATGATTGATGATCTAGGTATTGATGGGTATTAATTATATTTTTTTATTCTCATGTACATTTATTATTTCATTATACCCTTATTCTCATCTTATTATCATAGAAATATTTTAGTTGATAATTCTTATATTTATCATTAAAAAAATTGATCTTACCATTCTTATTTTACATATTTCCCTAGGTTATTAATAATGATGTTAAATTCTTTCTGTCTAGAAAGGTTTCATATGTGAATAATTTTATGGGAGATGTTAAATAATTAATATGGAATATGTAAAGTTGGTTATAGTGAAAAATACACAATATTGAAGTCTTGGGCATTTTTATGTAATTTTTTTTTTGTAATTCTCTATAACTATAACCATAAAAGGTATTTGGGTATGTATGTGAGCTAATATATAAATTTTATTTTGTAGCACCCCCGGTTTCAAGTTAAAAAACATTTATTTATGTATTTTAAGAGTGTAATATCTTTAGTGATTTTTGGGATGGTTTAGAGGTGTTTCGAATTTTTTTTGGGTCTTTTTTAGAGGTTCATGGTCTAATAATGGTTAGTAAAACCCATACCACTCCTATAGGAAACCACGCATAAAGAGACATATGCTATTAGGTTGGGGCACAGTTTGTCCAAACCATATATCCAACTAGGAGTAACCATAAAAAGTGAAATATAGATAAAAACATGGTGGGCATATAGGTTGTATAACCATGTTATCTAACCATATAAAGGGGGTTTTAAGGTAGTTTATGGCATATAATTTTCATGTGGTTTGACTAACTGTGTGTTATAACTATAAATGGTTAAAAATTAGATCATAAAAAGTGGGCCACACTTAGATTTAAACCTAAACCTATCTTTTTTCACTTATTTTGACCCTAACATTTTTTTCTATCCTCCCAAATTCCATGGAGACCTTCCTTTTTGATACAGTAGCAATTCATTGGTAAATCATGGTGGATTGAAGGAGATATTACTTGGTAAGTCTTCATTCTCGATGGTTTTTCTTATATCTATTCTTCTTCACTCTCTTATATTCATAGTTCTAGTCTATTGGTGTTATATATATGATATTTTATTCAAATAATGTTTATATATGGATGTTTTGATGTTATAGAACAAGTTTTAAGGTGGGTTTTTGGTGTTTGAACCTGGTTTTGTTGAAGGATTTGTGCCATTCTTCATTTTTTCCATAATTTCCAATGTAGTTGGCTTCAGTCTTAAATATTATTGCTCAAATTTAAAGGGATAGTTTCAAATTGTTTAAATTTATTGAATTTTTTATGAAATTTATAGACAAATCATGGTGTAATCCCTCTTTAGGGATGGTTTATAAATTTTTGGAAATTTTTTGTGTTAAGTGATTTATTATCTTGATTTTAAAATGTTTATTTTAAAATATGGATTTGTTGGATTTATTGAAATGGTTTTTTAGAAAGGTTTTAAATAAAATAATAGCATTATTTAAATATTTGAAATTTTTTGTTTTGAGTGGTCTTTAGATTAAATGTTTGGCATGTTTTCATGTGAATTGTGATGGATAAGGTTGTGAAGTTCCCCTATCAAAATAATGGGATAGATAAGGGCATGAAGTTCCCAATAATAATTTTTATCGAAGTGACATCTTGGTGAAAGGATGAATCGCCACTCAAGAGTTTAAGGAGGTCCATGTTTTCATGAATGGTTGGATGTGAGGATATATAGAATGGATTGGATTATGTAAAAAGTGGGATTTAAGAAATGTTTTAATGAATTGTTTGGTTAGATTCCTTGAAAACTATTTTGGTTTAAAGATGGTTTTGGTGTGAACTATTTGGATTTGATATAAACCATTAAATTTTATTAGTTTTTTTTATATAAATGAGTTAACTTGTTTAATCCTGGTGGCATGAGTAGGGAAGTCATTTAGGGAAAACCTATTATGTTTCATTACATACCCCCTATTTGGTAACTTTGTATTTTCTGTAGATATTTTTTATCAAAACATAGATAAAAGAAAAGTATCTCATTTCTTTAGTGATTCTTCATTATACTTGGCCATGTATTGTTGATTTGGAGCATGGAGTATACTAGGAGTTGATGTGTTGGTGTATTTGGAGTCTTTGAGCATTTTTATTTTCTTCTTCCTATTTTTATTTGATATTCGACTTAGTTTCTTATTTTTACTCTGATATAGTTTGGTTTTATTTATTATATGTTGATTTTTATTACATTTTTTTCATGCATCATATAGTAGTTGTCTGGGTGTGGTTATACTATTTGTGGTTGTTTTATTTTTTAATGTAAAATCATTCCCAATTGTAAATGAATCCCTTGGAATTTATTTTCAACCTTTGGCATTCTCAGGGATGTCGGCTAAGGCCTACTATAAATTATTCCTTCACTAAATCAGATGAGGAGGGGTGGGATTTTAAAGATTTCATAATTTTTTGATGGAAAATAATAGGCAAGATTTATCAATATCAAATCTGGAAAAGCAAAGTTTATCATTTTAACACTGAATCTAGGAGTGCAAGTTCAAGTACTTTACAGTTGGTATCAGGATCAAATTTTAGATAACTTTATAGATTATGGTGTTTTAATTTGAGGTCATTTTATGATTTATAGATACCATCATGGGTTAATAAGTTTGAGTTTGATCAAAATTTTATCATTTGAAAAATGCCTTTTTAGGTTTTATGTGATGGAATTTTAATATGATTAAATTTATTTTGGGAGATATTTATGGTAATATAAAAATTGGGTTTAGTATTTGTTTTAGTGAAAATTTAATTTTTTTAAGGACACATTTACATTATATGAACATAAGTTTAATGGATTTTGTGACCTTTAGGGTTTATCTTATCAATTAAGTTGAGGAAATTATGGGTTATTATAATTTGAGAACATATTATATAGATAACTATTGGATTAAAAACTAATTTGGTTACTGATGAATAAGTTCATTAATTTTTGAAATAACAATGTGATTAAGTTGAAAAGAATATTGTGGAATTTATTTGAGAAATAAAGGTTGAATTAGATTTTGGAATAATTGTAATGTATCATTTTGGTAATTCATATTTTTTATTGTAATTATTATCATATATTAGATATTTTACGATTTGGGGATATACCTTTTGGGGTATATGACATTATGATTGACTAATATTATTTAAAGAAAAATGATAAATTTATAGTGGAAGAAAATTTGGTCAAATCCTTTTATTTTTTGGTTTAAATCTTTTTCATGGATATTTTAATGAATTTTAAAGATAGTAATTTAAGTAATGGTTTAGTTATGACATTTGGTATTAATTTTTAATTTTGGAGATTAATGTACAATTTATTCATCTAAAGGATTATTCATATTTGGAATTATCAAATATTTTCCTCATGATTTTGGTTTTTCATAATGTTTATTGATAGGGGGAATATATTTTATCCTTCCCTAGATTATGTGATTTTATATAAGTTTATTCTAGTTCTTAAAGCATGAAAAATGCATCTTTAATACTCTTCATTTTGAGAAAAACATAATATTTTGGTATAAATTGATTAAAGGATGAATCTATACTTATTAATTTAGAATATTTCCTTGTTTTATTAGTCTATATGATAATTTAATTCCTAAACTATAGGGAAAAGATCTTGAAACAAAAATGATTTCCTATTACCACCATTTATGATGAAGTTGATGTTGTTTTCACACCTCTTTGTTTTATGTTTTATGTTTTATGGTTGTTGACTTTATCATGGTAATTAAAATTCATGTAATCAATGATTGTTATCACTCTCCATCCTTATTTGGGAACTATTCTTTTTTGCATGTCTATATCTTCACACACCACCAATTTTATCATGTTTTAAAACATAGTAATGTGTTATTCCAGGTGATCTTTGTATTTTCTTCTCCCTGTTTTCATAAGAGTGTTTTATTAACCCATTTTAATATGTGGGATTTAAATAAAGGTATTTTGAAATGTTAAAACATTATTTACAGAGTTTAATTTTAATCTTTTAGGATGAAATTTATTAAAGGATTGGTGGGGTGGGGGATAATTTAATACCATGAGATTTTAAAAGAAAAATATATATTTTTGATAGAGTACATGACATGAAACACTAATCTTAAATTGACTATGAAATATATGACCATTACAACCTAAACATTAAATTAGTGTGTATGAATAGGATTAAATACATTATGATATATATATATATTTATATCAACATTATACTTAATATAAATTTATTGACAATTATTAGTAAACAATCACTCAATATAAAGTATATATGTTTTATTCATCAAATGTATGTTTTCTTCAAAAATGATTTTTATAGATTTTTTTGAGAAAATATTATATTTATTTTCTATAAAATTTATTTTATAAAATTAACTTAATTTTATAAATCATCATATAAAATTCAACTTTGGGTGAAATTTTTGGAGTTTTTAAAAAATATTAATTTTTCAATGAATATTAAAAAATTCTGATTTTTATAAAAACATCTTTGGTTTTCTATAAATTATGTAATTAATAAGTCCTATTATTATTTGAATGTTATTTTAAGTAACATAATTATTAATTATTTAAATTTAACCCACTTAATTACATTTTAATTATCTTTCTAGTGTATTTTAGTATAAGTTTATTTTTAGGCTAAAAATACATATTTCTAAAAACTATTTTAAAGTGAAAAATGTTTTACCATTTTAATTAATTAAAATTAAACTTAATTAGTAATGATATAAATGAAATTTATATATTATATTTCTATAAATATTAATTTAAATTTAAATAATAATGACTATTAGTCATAAAGTTAATATAATATCGTTATAAGATTGAGAAATACATTTATTGAAAAACAACTTTTTCATCACATATATGGGTTTTATTTTAAATTAATTTTGACCAATTATAAGAATTTAATTTTAAAAAATAGATTAAATTTTTAAAAAATAATAATTTTTATTATATAATAAGTTTAACTTATTTTTTCATAATGAATAATGAAAATGGTGAAAATATTTTACCATAGTGAATGAATAACAGGATTAATATAAGGTTAAACTAAAATGATAAGGTTTAAAATAAACTAATAACTTATATAAATTATATTTAATCGATATATTTATACCATATATCATATTAGTTTCAATAATTATACTTTTTAGAGCTATGTGTCATGTGTAAAACCTGAGGATTAAATTTTTATTTCAAAAAATTCCAACTGTGTCCCCTCCCACAATTATAAAATGAAACACCCTCTCCTATTATATTCACAAAATTAAAGCCTTTTTTAAGATATTACCTTCCAAAATACATTACAATTCTGCCACCCCCATTCCCAAGTGTCCTTTTACTGATCATAAAAATAATCTCGAAAGGCTTTTTTGTATAATCCTGAAGTTGTTTTCCGAAATAGATTTATCATTCTTAATAAAACATTTTTTATTCTTATACCTAATTCACATATTATTAAACCAGTATTATATAATAAAATAAGTATCTACCATATAATGATATTTTATTATGTTAATTAGTAACCTACATCATTATCCTCTTCTATTAAATAGGAAAACACACCATCATTCATGTGTACGGTGGTCTACTACCTCGAGAACCGATGTTATTAATTTTCCATCATCATCTATCATAGTTACTTACAAGGATGTAATTCATTTTTGTGAATTATAATCATGAAATATTTATCATTATTAAAATAAAATACATCATTTATGTTTTCTATTTCTATTCACTGAAAAATTATATTGTCGTTTGGGCGTACGTGTGGACTATCACCTCCATAAAGTGATGTGATTATTTTTCATCATCACATCACATGTAGGATTTATATAAGTATGTTTAAATAAATAATAAGGTATTTATGATATTATTATAATCATGGGAAAAATATTACTTATCATCATTCCTTAATAATGGTTGAAAAATGGAAATGTTACTCATGTGTACTTGTGGCCTATCCTCTCCATGATCGCATCTTAATTTATTTTTCATAACCATATTTACTGATTGTGTTTAATGTTATAATTGATATATATAAATAATTATTATTTTAGGATTATAATTCTTGAGATTATGGAATAATGAACCCTTTTACCATGGTCTACACACAAAAGTAATTTTGAGAATATTTACTAAACATCCTCAAAATATCCGATGTGGACTTAACTATTTAAGTAATGAAATATTTCAAAAAAATAGATAAAATATGTGGAATTTGGATAAATTATTAAACCTAGAAAATTTTATTAGTAAATAAAATAATTTATATAATTTTATTAAACATGAGTTAATAGATATGCATGGGAAGACTTGAATTTAGGTAAGGGTTTCTCATCTCACATATATTTTAGTGGGACATATTTCATATTTACCAATTATTTTTATTATGTAGTGAATATACTTACCATAAATATATTTTATGATTATTATAACTAAAATTGTTTTTATTTAAAAATTCATTTCAGTTTCTCTCTTTTATGTGGTTTTTTATAAAGAGATTACTAAATAAGTAAGGGATTTCATATTAATTTTCCTTATTTAGGGAATATTTTATTTATATGAACCTAATTTATTTTATATGGTGCACATGATTCTATTTTTAGGGTTTATATCATAAATTATCTATAATTAATGTTTTTTTATGTTACAAATTTAATTATTTCATCCAGGTGGATTTTATTAGAATGTTACCAAGTGGTAAAGGGTTTCTTAACTCAATTTCCTTTCATTAGGTTATATCTATTTTTCATTAAATTTGTCATTATATAATTATATATAAATTAATCTCTAAATTTTTTTATTTTATACTTACACTTGGGATTACATTTTTTTACACATAATCTCTCCATTGATTAATTCCCAGTTCAATAATATGATATTTGTAATAGTTATTCATCTCAAATTCTCCTTCTTTGAGACATATGTTGTTATTATGAACCTAGATTTCTCTATATGGTATATATTCCTCATATTTCACATGTTATATCATTATTCATATAATTTTAATGATATTTAATGTTTCATTTTTTTTTATTCTTTCATGGGCCATATAATTAATATTTTATATGTTTGGAAAGTTCTTTATGTAAAACCATCTATATTTTTAGGTCTATTTATGTTGAAGGTTATTTTGGAGGAAATAATATGTTCTTGTGTTTAGTTATAAATTTTTTCCACATGATTAATTTATATTTACTCACTTATTGGGTCAGGAAACATTGATAAAGTTGTTTTTAAGTGATAGTGATCATGTATCTTTCTTTAGATTGATAATATATGTCTTCTATATCCATGTTTTCTAATATTTTTTCTAAAAATATAATTTATAAACGTAAATTATTTCTTGATTCTATTTTACATGAGATTTCTTTTCTTTTAAATGGTTTTAAAAATGAAATTTATTAATGTTTTCCAAGTTGGTTACTTTTGACTCTTTATAAAATGTTTGAAATTAATTTTTATATTTAATATTTACATCGTGAATAGATTTTATCAACGTCCTGACCATTATTTTTTTTGAATTTTCCTTTATATTTTTCCAATTTTATTTTCAAATAAAATTATTTTCACCATATTTTGTGATTTTTTAGTTTTTTAAAGTGATTTTAAAAGTGAAAAGGTTATTTTTATTAATAATGTTCTTTAAAATTTAATTGTATTTCCATTCATAAACACTAAAAAAATTGAATTACTTATTCTAAAATGGTTATATTTTTTAATGATACCATTCTTATTATTTATCTAGATAAATTATGATTTTTTTGAAGATATTTTCATGGAAGAAGATTGTTTTACATGGGTTAATCATGTTATAAAAGGAATAATTGATGTATCTATGAGTTTTATGGTGATACATAATATCTATGTACTTTATTTATGTTATAGGCCTTGTACATTTTTTATTTTAATCGTTGAGCTTTATAAAACATATATGATAGTTTGAACACTATTATAGCTCGTGATATGATAGGTTGATCCCCATTATAGATCATGATATGATGGGTTGAGTTTATTTATAGATCATTATATAATTAGTGAGACCAATTATATTTTTCTAATACAATGGGTATTGATTATTTCCTTCGATGAATTATATTGGAATTTAGATGTATGGTAATTACAATTTTCAAGGGTCATATAAGGATTTTTTTGAAAATAATGTTCCAAGAAACCAATATGTTTTTTTTGTTATTTGCATGGGTTATAAGTGATCCCTTGATCAAGATTTACATAACATGGATCATGATTATTGATTATTTTGAATGTTTCCTTTGTTAGTGATTTATAACATGTATTGTGATTCATGAGCTAAGTATTTATGGGTATGAATTCTCATATGTTATGCTCATGAACATTGACTATGTCATCATACCCTTATGATTGTCTTATTCTCACTGATGAATTTTATATATTAGTTATTATGTTTAACCTTACTGAGAACTTTATCTCACCCTTTTTATGATTCCAATTTCCTTGCGTTATGAAAAACGATGTTAAATAATTTGATTTTACAATGATTTTATATGTAAAGAATTTTGTGAGAGATGTTTAAGAGTTAATATTGAATATGAAGAGCTTAGAATAGTAGAAAAAATACTCTCTTAAAGTTATGGAAATTACTTATGTAAGAGTTCATCCTTATTCTATAACACTCTAAAACTAAATGTTCCATGGGTATGTAAGTGATCCAATATAACATTTTTATGTTTTATGTTTTGGATGGAAAAAATTTGATCACCTTTATCAGCTTTAAAGTAAAAAATGAAAATTTAATTTTCTTTACACTATATTTTTAAGTGCGTATTTAGAGGTATTATATAAATAAGGCACTTCATTATATCAAGAATATATAAGATTAAATTTTATACTCTAAACATATCTGAAAATGTTATATTGTTAATGTTAATTATTTTCTTCATTGTCTTAATAAATTCCTTCCATGAATGAATAAAAAAATATTGGGATTAGGAATCCTCTATCTCAATGACATAAAAGTGAATAGTGAAAATTAGGTTCTTTATTAACTCTTTAACATCCCTAGTCACTATATTTTTTTTATCCAATTTAAAAGCACAAACATGATTCCTATTTGATAAATTTCTCTAATATTCAATGATATATAATAATATCAAGGAATTATATTAATTGATTCACTGAACTCAAGAATTACATCATAAAGGATAGTCTTTTTTATGGTGTGAAGTATTTCAAATGTTCTTAAATGCTTTTATTTTGTTTGAATAACTAATTGTATCAAGTATGAAATATTCCTTCTCATTATGAATCCATCACCCCCCTTCAGTCACCACTAGTGTGTAGAAAAATCCTTTAGAAATATGGTATACAGTAGAATCTATTTAAATTCTTCCTGGAGAGGAATAATAACTTTTAACTTTTAAAATGTTTCTCTAATCTCTATATCAATTTCTCTATAAAATATTTTATTGGATTTAAAAACCCATTGAGGAAACCTATGGGTAATAGAATTATCAGGAAAGATATTATTGATTACTTTCTTGAATTTTTTATTTTCTTTGTCTTTACATGAAACTTTTGAAAACAAGGAAAAACAATAAGAGTTTATTTTAATGGTAATTTCTCATATAGAAGATTTTTTTGGTATAAAATAATTTTGAGGAGGTATACTCTTGTCTCTATATATAATAATCACATATATTAAATTTTAATCAATGGGATTGAAAACATGTTGAAAACTTAGTTATTTGGAACCTTAAATCATTATCTCCCCAATAGTGTTTTCTCAATTTTCTAAATTTACATCACAAGTATTTTATTATTAATTTTTTGGTCTATTATAAGTGGTGGATTTTTTATTTAATTTTATTCTCCATTTCCTTGAGTGTTGGTACAAATTTGGGATGAAGATGAGGTTTTTTTCTTTGTAGAGAAGAATAAAGATGTTAACATTTTCCCTAGAGACACTGGTACTCTTTCGAATAGATTGAGTTACATTTTGTTAGAACTATAGTTGTTCTTACCACCCAAGTATAGAATTTTTATTGGATTTTTCTTTATTTAAATGTTATGTTTGATAAATAAAATTCCAAGAAAATATTATTTCATAAGAATCAGATAAATCCTAAAGTTGTGGGAATTGGTTAATAAATTGATGACATCAACATAAATACCCCAATATAAAGGAACATGTTTATAATGTGACTTACATTGAACATGATACAATTTCCTTAAAACTGTATACATTTTATCAAGTAAATTATTCAATATTTCTTATATATAAAAATTTTTTACCTCATGTACTCCTCAATATAATTCCATCACTCGTTTATATTGTATAGTTTTATCTAAGTTTGATATTATATGATGAGTAGAATTAAGAGTGTTATCATTTAGAGAATCACTAGATAAAATATCTATCATGTGAAAATACATGGAGAAAATTCCCTAATATATTTACCAAATATGAAATTGATCAATAATTTGGGTATATGAGAATCTAAAAAAACAATTTAATCTCCCCTAGTATTAATTAAGTGTTTCTACTTGTACTTTCCTTAGTCCACGTATATTAATTCTCACAGTCATGCTTTGAGTATAAGGGGGAAATTTTCTTTAAATTGATGTTTAAGTTCAATCATGATTCTAATTATGGTATGATAATAGTCTATTAAGAATTTGGAAACACTGTTAAAGAAGAAAAAGAAAGCCTTAAATTTTATTAGGTCCTTAGACACACCCTAGGGATTCATGGTTCAGAAAATTATGGGAATATTATTGAGATATTCATGTGGGTACTCACCAAGGTATCCTTGGAATATTGAATGTATTTTGTTTTGGCATGATCTCAACTCAATATTATCTTATTTCTAAGGTATTGGATATAGAAAGTTTGGTACTCTATATTATATTTGTTAATTATTTTAATGTAGATTTACTTATACCTTTATCTCAAGCTATTGGTTTTTCTACCTTAGTTTATTTTAAACTCTATAGAGTTTAAAATAATTTAATCCTCATATTAAGATGATTGAACTATATTAGATTTTCAATTTTATCTATGAAGAATTTTTTCAATTTAAAGATTGGTTTTTGAGAAATTTGTCTTTAGAGGATTATTTCATGTAAGAAATGAAAATGAAATGGAAAGTTTATTTTTCTCTTTTATTAAAAAATATGTAAGAAATAATTAAATTAGAAAATAATTACAGTAAAAATATTAAGATAATGAAATTTGGGTGGATATGAAAAAGAAAATTGAAAATAGTGAAAAAAATTAGAAATGAATGAAAAAAACAAAAAATATAATTAAACTATGAAAATATAATAAAATGATTATCTTGGATTCCCCAATAATGACACTAGAAAAATTATTACGTTGGTCAAACATATCAAATTAAATATTTGTTTTAATTATATTTTTTAAAGTACTTTAGGAATCCTAAATATCCTTACAATGGATCCTTAGATATAAAATTAAAAGAAGATTTAAATATTATGAATGAATTATATTTTTGTAATGGGGTGTTTTAGTTCACTCAAAAGGTCTAGGTCTTCGAAGAATAGAGAATAATAATGATTACTAAGGGTTTTTCTTTTTTTCATCATATCAGATGAGTTAAAATCTAGGATTTAATGATTTTTTTTCATTTCTCTAAAACTCATAAATATGAGGCTCTAGGATTGGTATCTACTTTTTGATCTAACTAAGGTAAAAAAATCAATCATGCAAGCCTGGATTCTGATATAAGGCTATAGTTGGTTCTTCTAGAACTTGAAAATTTTGTGGTATATTGCATCTATACTGGGTATCCCTATTGTGATTAATGTTTAAACTGAGAATTTCATATACGACCACTTTGTAATGGTCTTTGTTGAAGTGGATTTATGAGAACCTTTGATTAAGACTATCTACCTTGTTTTTGGTGAACATAGGATTGCACACTTTGTTGATTTTGATATAAAACCTATATTTTCAAAAAAAATGATCTTATATTGGACCCTAATAAGATTAGTGTCATAGGAATACGGTTTTTTATTACATTAATAATATTATAATTCGTGAAGAAAATATCAAATTTAATTTTTTTTCTACATAAGAGAGGGAAGGGACACAAGTAGAAATATTGAAATATATGGGAGCCTTCAGAAAGGAAAAGTACATATCTCCTTTACAAATGTGGTTGGTGGATGATCCTCTTCACCAAGTCATGGAAATCAATAAGTGAGTAAATATTTTCTTAATGATGATACCACTATCCAAGGGGATTCCCCTTTATCAAAATTGGGTGACATGGTTGAATAACTTAAAAATTAGGACCTCGATGGTGAATCTACTATTTTAATAGAGTAACAATACTTATCAAAGGAAAATAATAATATTGGAACATTGTAGTTCATGGGGGATTATTCACATATATCTAAAAATATTCCATGATACGGAAATATGAATTAGAATTTGAATGTGAACCACATAGGTGTGGATCTAAGATACACTAAAACTGTGAAGTCTATAGTTCTTTCAAATCAGGGTGAAAATAATGTTTCTGATTCTAATTATATTTTAGATATCTATAATAATACTTCCCTAATGATCATTGGGAAACTAAGTATACATGTCCCAAAGGTAGTGCATGTGGTGAAAGGATACAGAAAAAAAAAGATTCCCATGTAATAAGGTTTATATATTATCAGTAGAATCTATAGGTTGTCGAGGGTGGAAAATGGTAGGAGGGTTGCCTCTACACCAAAATTATTTACCATAATAGAATCCATAAATCACCCTAATTATGATTTTATAAATCTTGATATATATGAGAGAAAATGTATAAAGAGTATATGTAACTCTAATTCTAATGAATCTTCTTTATTCCTTGTATGGGATGCCAATTAGGATCCTCATGTGGATTTTTTCCATCATAAGAAGTCTTCACTTGGGGACACTACCACTCAATACATGAATAGATATAGGCCTACTACAAATATATTGAACTAATAATAACATATATAGACATTACATCATTTTTTTAGAATAAATAATACATTGAAAAAACATAAACCGAAAGACGGTATTAGTTTAGTGCCATTAGAATCATAGAACAAAAATAATATAACATAGTGAATGGTCTTAAAAATTTTCCACATATATATCCCCTTTCCAATTATACATAAAAACATTTCTTCATAACCTAGGGAATGAAAACATAATAAAGGGGTGATATTGAATGCTCAGTAAGGGTAAATAAAGGAAATGCATAAGCATATCATGAACATAAGGATATGAGAACACGAGCATAACATTTGAAGATCATATCCTATATACCAAAGATTTTAGTAATGAGACATGGAATAAATATTGGTTGTTCATAAGAAATAAATCATAAGATAATCAATAACATGAACCATGTGAGCATATCATAGTCAAAAGGCATAGGATTTCTGGAAAACACATAAAAAGTAATATCTTAACCAATAAGTCAAATATCATTTCAAAAAAAAATAGTATGGCAATTCATGGAGACTACACCTACTAGAGGGACACACCACCATCCCTAGTCACAGTCATTTAATTGTAAAGGATAATTTTTACCCAACTTCCCCTAGTGGATTGGGTTTTACCATCTTCCCATAGTAGATTAGGATTCCCTATATTCCCATAGTTGATCTGGCTTCCCCATCTTCTATAGTGGATCAAACCCATCAACTTGATTCCCATCATTATATCATGGGATTTAAATATTTACCCAATGCATTGGAAGGAGATAAAGGCCCCCCATCATAATATAATAAAATCATACATACATGCACCACAAGATAATACAACTTGCATCATATCATGACCCATAAAAAGAAATTAGCTTCATATATATCATATCATAACACATGAAATGAAATGGGTATCATAACATTTTTTCGTGTCATTAGATATATAAAAGAGACAGTTTTCATAATAATTCCATGAAATAATAACCTATGAAAAGAAATGGGTTTCAAAATATTATAACCCATGGTGGAGGAACAATTTTCATAAACATCATTCCATTTGAACATAATCCATTCAAGAAAGAATATTAATGATATTATTGTATCATTTCCATAATAAAGCGTAAACTGTATCAAAGTATGCCATTATAGATAAATAAGGATTTTGAAAGATCACATTGAAAATTTATTAACATAAATATACATTATTTGAAAATCCATTCCATAAAACCATTTCAAAAATACTTTTATTATAAATAAAACTTTACTATTTCATTTAAAACGTTTTTTAATAGAAATATTTTTTCTTCTTTGATTTTTTTTAAATAGAAAACCATTTGAAAACTATTTTCTCTGAAAATAATCTTAAAAAATTATATAGGAATACAGAAAATATTTAAAACAATTTTTAAATGTAAAACATGTTTTAAAACATTTTTATTTTAAAACCTCTTTGTAAACATTTAAAGGATTCTTTGAAACCCTTTTAAAACACTTCTTGAATCGTAAAACATTTTTGAAAACAATTTTTTTTAAACCCCCTTTAAGAAAAATGAATGTACAGAATATTAGGAAAATATTTTTTTATAAAAATAAATCTTGTAAACTTGAAAAGGAATCATTATAGGAAGGATGGACATGATGGCAGATATATCCATACATGGAGAACATTCATTTTGTGATGTAGAAGTTTAGAAAACAGCCTTGATCCTAAAATAAAAAGAAGAATAGTTTTTAAAACTATTTTGTAAAAAGTTAAAACATGGATAGAAATTTCCTATAAAAATTATAGTATAATAGTAAAACATTTTTGAATATATTTTAAAAAAACACCATTTTGAAAGAACACAAAGTTTCCACCGAAAATAGAAACAAATTTGGATTCTCATAAAAACTTTTTACTAATTATATTAAGTAAACAATAGTGGGAAAATGGTTACATTACTTGGATATAACATTAATAACCAAGTGAGAAGAAACTTAGTGGGTGTTCTTGAGGATGGGTCATATGATTTCATTAATGAAAGGATAATCATAAACAATCCTAACAAATGATGAGATTGTTGCAGTAAATTGTTACCACTTTGGTAACGTTTAGTCATACTTCCCATGAAAGAATAAAATTACATAAAGCTTATTATATCATTTAAATAATTATATTAGTGATATAATATATAAATGGGTAGTATATACACTCTATAAACTAATATAGTGGCATAACATGTCATGTATCTCAAAGAAATAAAGTTAATACAAAATTACTTTACCGATTTGGTAACTTTTAAACCGCAAACCCCATGAAATAAAGATCATAAAATGGATATGTAAATACCTATAATATTAATTATTGAAATAATATAATACATTAATGGGTAGTATATATACTAAGAAAATAAATGAGTTGTGAACATTTCATGTATCACACGGATCTGAAATGTGAGATGAGAAAATCATTAGCTTGAGTCTTGATTTTATTCGTACACGTTAGAAAACCTATATAATTAATATAAGTTTCCTATATGGATACCAAGGAAAAATATTATTATATATAATACCATATATTTTTTGGTTTGTGACTTTATATTCTAGGTTTATTAACAACTCCATGTTAATGTTATGTTTTGTGTGATATCTTTTTTGTTTTTCGTATATGTTTTGGCTTGTTATTCTTGATCTTATTACTTATATCATGATTTACAGATGTATATAATGTATATAATGATATAAATATAATATATATTTATTTTATATGTATTTATAATAATATATAAAATATATAAATAAGAAATGTAATACATCATTCATAGAGATGGTAGATCGTACATACGCCTGAAAGTTGTTTTCGTTTTATTTAAATATTGAAAGAAAGAAGATAAATGAAATATATGTATATATATATAATTAATATAATAGAATTTTTATTTCATATATTTCATATAATTTTACTAAACCCATTCTTAATACATTCCATGTATATTTTTAACGAATCACATCGCTTTAAGCAGGCGGCAGTCCACACGTTCACCAATGAAGTTATTGTATTTACACAAAATGAAAAGCATGAAAGTATGTTTTAAATAATAATTAAATAATATTAATAAATAATATATAACATATAATAAACATATCTTCCATCATAATTTCCAACCATGATAGGTGGTAAAGTAAAAATGAACAACATCTTTTTGTGATTCGATAGTTCACCGTACACAAAAATAGTAAGTTTGTTACCCATTAGATAGAAGTGTGTGAAAGTATAGGTAGAGAACATAGAATAAAAGAATATGAGTATATTTATGATAAATTTTCTATTATATAAGTGTGGAATAATAATATTTTAGGTGATGGATAACGAAAACGAAACAAAGGTGGTTGAGGAAGGATGTTTCCTCTTCTTTGGGTAACTCTTCTTAGTTTGCACCAAAGGGGTTACTTGGATGGGTTTTTTCCAAAAGAAATGATTCTAGTATTAAAGGATTAATTTTTTTAATATAGTTGAGTAGATTTTTTCCTAGAAAAATGGCCTGATATTTTTGGATATGTTGGATGTGAGAGTTCATTTTTATAGTGGAGGAGTATCATTCTTGTAATTTTTTACAAAGGGAATTCCACCCACTTTTTTACTCTGATAAGTGGATATAATAATGAAAAAAATATCCAAGGGAATATAGGGTCTATATATGGTCATCCAATGTATTTTGGAAAATTTTCTAGGTTATTTTCCCCTTAACTATATGGTTTAGTCTCTTGCTAAGATAAGTTTTCTCTTAATAGTTGTAATAAATTTTACTTACTTTCCCAAATATTTTTGGAAAAAAAATATTTTTAACTTATTAGAAATTATAAATTATTATGATAAAAAATATGGAATCTATTTTTCCAAATTCAAATCATAGAAGTGGTATAAATTAATATAAATTTAGTCCCACAGATGGGATGACAAAGTAGGGTTTTAAAATAAAAATGTACAAAAGTTTGAAATGTATTTATATCCAATTACTATGTGAAATGAGTTCCAATGACCTAAATTGTATTAATTGATGTAAAATTGATCTAATTTAACTTTAAAACCAAATTTAAACATAATTTAATTATATAAACAAATTAGATGAAAAGGAAATTTTGAATTAAAATTCAATGTTTTCACTATTCATCAAAAAATAAAAATTCTCTTAAAAGTATTAGAAATTCACCTTAATATAATTTTTATCATCCAATTTCAACAAAAAATTATTTCATAAAATAAAAAATTTTAAATGTACCAAAAATCACATTTAAAATTGGTTTTCCATTAAACAGTGGTAAAATTACCTTCTAGAATAATACATATTTTTATTTATAAAATTGTATTTATTATTATCTTATAACTATAAAATATAATATATGATTATAAAAAATATTTATTTAATGTATAATATAAATTTTTTTTGAAAACATTAATAAAAAATATTTTGTTTAATTTATTTATATAAAATGGTGTTTGTATATAGAAAAATAGTTTTCATTGAAAATTAATTTCTTTATTTTAAAATATTTATTACATTAATTTTTACTAATTGATAACCAATTAATTCAATTTACATACATGTGTAAATCATATTTCCACAATTTAGTTAATATTATTCATATCTTCCATTCCAACTTAGGTTGTAGCTATAAAAATATTATAATAATAATATTAATAGTATCTCATAGTTCGGTAAAGCTCAACCTTTCATGTAACAAAATATATCAAAGGGACTCATTATTCTAAGTAATATAAGCTGAAAATTGTTTTTCATGTACCAAATTCTAATATAAGTTCTTCATGTAGAGAAAATTTTAATTTATTTTGCATATAATGGAATATACACTTAGTGATTTCATATAAAAAAAAGTTTTATTCAATGTTTCATAAAATAAAAAATATCAAAAGATTAAATTAAATCAAAAATAATAATTCACAAAATAACAAGTTGTTATATTTTACCCCACTTAAAATGAATTTTACCTTCAAATTTCACATGGGTTTTCAAAGGTTTAATAATTTAAAGTTCCTTTATTAGAAATACACATCATAAAAATGAATACTAAAACTTTTTTTAAAAAGGGAAATTTGGAAACATAATGGTTACCCAAAGTAACACATAACTAGGTTAATATATAGAAGAATATATGTGGGTAGTAAAAACATGTACAAAGAAGAGAAATCCAAATATCATGTTCTGATGGAGAGTCATAAAGAACATGGTTAATAGAAAGTTAAAAATCACCATAAATATACGATGATATAGGGGAAAATTTGATTAATTGGAAATGAAGGTACTATGATAACATTTTTCATTTCAAGATTATTTTTCATAAAGATAAATAAATTTCATGATAAGATATACTTACATGATTTCATACTAACTTTACCCTTTATTGTGCCTTGATATACTACCACTTTGTCCCTTATTATAATAATTGAATGTGAATTTTTTATTTCTAAAGCATTAACATATCAGGAGATCCATAAATAGAATTACAGTTTATTCCATCAATCATTATTAAAAATATTTATTGAAAGATATCAAATATTCATAAATACTCATGTGGAGAGATAATAATTTAATCTCTAAAACTAATCTAAGGTTTAACATGAACCATTCCATAAATCGTTATCCTTATAACCCTTCTAATTGGTGGTAGTCCTAAATGTTAGAAATATGGTCACTAAATTTCTCAAAAATTGCTTATCATTAATCCCCCATATATCACAAATCAGTTTATTTTTTTTACATACCAAAAATGTGAATATCGTCATCATTTGTTCTCTTGAAACATGGTATTTACCTAAAATACCAC
Source organism: Viscum album (assembly GCA_963277665.1). Classification (NCBI taxonomy): domain Eukaryota; kingdom Viridiplantae; phylum Streptophyta; class Magnoliopsida; order Santalales; family Viscaceae; genus Viscum; species Viscum album. The sequence goes on from OY728135.1 coordinate 1,764,138,986, forward strand.
AAATACTTATTGAAAAGATGCATGTTTCCTTATTACAAATTTTATGGGGGAATATTCCTTAAGTCTAAAAATGTTGTAAACTTCATCAATGATAGCATAAACCACTTATCAACAAGTTCTTAATTAGTACCAAGATAATCAGTACCATCCAATTTACTTATTCATATCCAACATGTCATTATCAAAACAACATTTTATTAACATAACAAACATATTAAGTGTTATATTTCCCTTCTCCATGTGTTTTCCATGGACATCACCTTGACATTAAATCACTCTTCTAATCTATCATTACTATTCAATGTATTCTTATAAATCATTAGTGAAAAAACATAAAGTGGACAATCCTTATATATTTCACTATTTGTATAACATACTTCTTGTATTTAAATACATAAATACATTGATTATTCCACTTAATACTTAATCTATAAGAAGGATACCTCATCATATTATTTAATACATCTATCATTTCACATTTCATCTATAGTCTCATCATTATCAGTGACATAACCATTACTCGTAACAGTTTGCTAATTCTCTTTAAGAAATTCCATCATATGAAAACGATTAGAAAAATGACCATTTATTCCATACATAATGAATATAACCTTTGATGATGTCTTAGGGAGGAAAATATTTCCATCCGTTTAGTTAATTAAACCCTTAATTTTTCTTTTTAAGTTACTTAGTTTTTGTCATTCTTTCCTAAAGTCAAAACATATTCTTGTTCCTCTAAAACATTCACTTGGTTTATTATTTCAACATTATTTACATAAATGGAACTCAATATTCATTCCTCCATGGTCTCCATTACCCAAAACCTTAGCTAACACCTTTCTTCTCTTATTCTAAAAGTCTGAGAGTTGGTTAAGGTACACGTTTTTAATCATGTTATGTGAAAACTAACTATGCATGATCACAACATCATTTAATCCAGTGACCATTCCATTTGATTTCCCATCAAAAAATTATCTGTCACATTCAACCTTAACCCAATTCCTTTTGGTTACTTCCATTGACTGAAACCAGAGAGAATTTAGTAAGAAAAAACTATCATATTGAGGAACCACATAATCATGAAAAACCACTTATAGGATATCTGAATTATGACATCTTATTTAATCTATAAAACCATAGGTTTGTCCTATGTTATTCATAGAAAAATTATATTTAAATAATTCATAATGGATTATCAAGGGTTTGTGAATTTCCAAATAATATCCCCCAGGAGTGTCAAACCAGGTGTATAGTAAGGACCATTTTCATATACCAGGTTACATTTGAGTCAAGACTGATGCACCATTTCAGAGACATTTCCCTTATGTAAAACTATAATATATCTACAAAATTTTTTAGTATATACAAATAGATTCATTTCATGGAAACTACTTACCCTATACTTTACCAATGTTCCAGGACATTTTCTAATACTTTTCCTTATCCTTAGACTTATCCTTGGACATGTTTATAGGGTTCTCCCAAAGGTTTTCTCAACCTAGTATCCAAAGGATAAATAAAATTTTCTATTATACAAACTATAATAATCAAAGTATAACATGAGTAGAAATTGCATCATTTTTATAGAATACTTAATACATTACAAAAAACAGACACCAAAATACCATTTTAGTTTAGTGCCCCTATAAATTTGGAACATAAATATTCTAACTCTATGAAAAATCGGCAATGTTTCCCACAAGTATCTTTCCCTTAGTAATTATACTTAAAAACTATTCTTCATGACCTGTATAAAGGAAACATAAGAAAGGGGTGATCTCGAATTCTAAATAAGCATATATAAAAGAAATTCGTAATCATATCATGAACATAAGGGTATAAGAACTTGAGCATAACAGTTGAAGATCATACCCTACATATAAAATGTCATAATCATGAGATATGGAATAATGATTGGTATATCATAAGATATAAATCATAATATAATGAAGAAAATGAACCATGTGAGCATATCACAAGCATAAAACATAGGATTTGTGGAAAACACATAAACCTATAATATCTTTCTTTATAGGTCAAGGCTCATTACAAAAAAAACTTATTAGGGAAGTTCATAGGGACTATACATAATAGGAAGCACACACCACTATCCATGGATGCAGTCTGTTATATATAAGGGATCAGTTTTTCACATCGTCACATTGTGTATTAGGTTTCTCTATCATCCCATAGTGAATCAGGTTTCCCCATCTTCCAATAGTGGATCAGGTTTCCCCTTCTTCTCATAGTGTATCAAGTTTCTCCATCTTCCCACAGTGGATTTGGTTTCCCCATATTCCACTGTCAATCATTATCTCCAACTTGATTACCATCATTATCTCTTAAGATATAAATCTTTTCCCAATGCATTGGAGGGAGATATAGGTCCCACCCATATCATAATAAAACAATAAATACATGTTCTATAAAATAATAAAACTTGCATTATATCAGGACCTATAAAAATATATGGGTTTCATAAACATCATATCATAACCCCTAAAATGAAATTAGTATCATAACATTTTATCATATCATTACCTATGTAAAAGATAAATTTTTCATAATCATTTCATCAAAGAATAACCCAAGAAAAGAAATGGGTTTCAAAATAATATAACATGTGGGAGAGTAACAGTTTTCATAAACATCATTCCATCTAAACATAAATAATTCAAGAAAGAATATGAATAGTAATCATAGACTATTTACCTAGTAAATCATAAACTCAAACAAGATATGTCATTTTAGATGGAGAAATATTTCAAAATATCACATAAAAAATTTATTAAGTTAAATTTATTTTATTTGAAAATCCTTTTCATAAAACCATTGAAAAAATACCTTTATTATAATGAAATATTTTTTATTTCATTAAAAATATTTCTTGAGGAAAATATACTTTATTATTTAAAAAGTGATTTTTAAAATACAAAAACTTTGGAAAACCATTTTCCTTTAAAATTATCTTAAAAACTTATAAAGGAATCTAGAAAATATTTAAAATATTTTTTAAATGTAAAACATATTTAAAATCCTTTTTATTTTAAAATATATTTGAAAACATTTAAAGTAATATTTCAAAATCATTTAAAATACTTCTTAACTCATAAATCATTTTTGAAAACCATTTTCTTTGAAAAAAAATTAAAAAAAATGAATATTCAAAATGTTAGGGAAATCATTTTTCATAAGAATTAATATTATAAACTGGAAAAGGACGCTTCAAAGGAAAGAATACCATGATGGCAGATAAATCCATACATTCTAAACATTACTTTTTCATTGTAGATGTTTGTGCCTCGATTAGAAAATGACAAGAAGAATCCTTTTTAAAACCATTTTTTTTAAAATTAAAACACAGTTAAAAATTCCTTTTAAACATAATAGAATAATATTAAAACATTTTTAAAAATAATTTCATAAAAAATGGGTTTAAAAGAACACATATTTCTAACCAAACGAAGAAATAAAGTAGTATTTTCATAAAACAAATTCTTAAATAACATAAGTAAAAAATAGCGTTAAATAGTATCATTCCTTGGATATAACATGAATTACCAGAAGAAAGAAAAATTCATGGGTTTTCTTAAGAGATGTTTCATATGATTTCATCAATGGAAGAAAAATCATAAATAATTCTGATAAACGTCATAATTGTTGTAATAAACTATTACCACTTTAGTAACTATGAATAATACTTCCTATGAAAGAATAAAATTACATGAATCTTATAAAATCATCAAAATAAGAAGGATTGTGATATAAAATTTCAATGTACATTATATACACCCCATATAATATTATATGTGCATATCATGGCATGTATCTGAAAGAAGGATAATTGAGACAGAATTACTTTACCAATTTCCAATATTTTGAACCATCAACCCCATAAAAGAAAGATAGTAAAATTGATACATAAATACTGATATGTTTATTTATAATAATAATAATATAATAAATTCATTTCATTTATATACACCACACAAAATAAATGTATGGTGAACTTAGCAAGTATCTCATGGATATAAAAAGTGATATGAGGAAACCCTGAACATAAGTCTTGACATTCTTTATGCAAGTTCAAGCATCCTATATAATAAATATATGTTAATTATACATATAAAAAAAGAACCATATTATTTTATATAATTCCATGTATTATTTCTTGATGACTTTATATTAGCCATTTATTAACAACTTCATGTTAATGTTATGTATCGGGTAATATTTTCTTTGTTTCTCGTATATGTTTTGGCTTGTTATTGTTTATACTTTTACATAGATCATGATTTATTTGTTTAAATAATAAAAATAATGATTTAATTATCATATATATTCAGTATATATGTATTTATAATAGTTTATAAATTATATAAATATGAAATTGAATACACCGTTCCTAGAGACAGTACGTCGTATGTATACATGAACACTGTTTCCATTTTATTGTTGTATTAAAAGAAATAAATTAAATGGAATATATATAAATATATATAATATCATTAAATTAGAATTAATATTCTATATATATCATATAATTTCACAAAACCCATCCATAATACATTTTATTTTGAGTATGAACGAATCACATCGCTTTGAGGAGGGGGTAGGCCACACGTCCACAAATAAAGTTATTGTATTTATAAAAAATCGAAAGAATGAAGGTATGTTTTATATAATAATTATATAAGTATAAATAAATCATATATAACATATAAAAATAGATATAACATCATAATTCCTGACCATTAGAGGTGGTAAATGAAAAATAAACAACTTCGTTTTTTAGGTGGTAGTTCGTCGTATACAAAAATGGTAAGTTTGTTACCCATTATATGGAGGTGTGTTTAAGTGTAGGTATAACCCTTATAAGAATAAAATTTAATTAAATTTAGGATAATAATTTAATTATTTAAGTATGGAATACTAATATTTATTGTGATGGAGAACGAAAATAATAAGAAGGAGCTAGAGGAAGGATGTTACCTATTTTTTGGGTAACTCCTCTTGGTTTGAACCAAAGGGATTACTTGGATAGATTTCAGCCAAAATGGAGGATTATAGGATTAAGGGAGAAATTTTGGAAGTATATATAAGCATATTTTTTCCGATACAAATGGCTTGGTAGGTGTGAATAAGTGGGAGGTGAGAGTACATTTTTATTGTGGAGGAGGAGTGGCATTCTTATAAACGTTTTGAAAAGGGAATTCCACCAATGTTTTTTAAATGAAAAGTGGGTACAATAATGATAAAAACATGATAAAATGAAGTATATTTTTAAAATATGTCCCAAAAATGGATTTTGGATAAGTTTTCAGTTTATTTTTCCTTTAATTGTAAGGTTTATTCCCTTATTAAGCTAATTTTACTCTTAATCCTTTAATTAATTTTAATTATTTTGAATAATTATCTTGTTAAAAAACTAAGATGAATTTATTATAAATTATTAAAAGTTATTATTAAAAATATTTAATCCCTTTTCCCATATTCCAATCATATAAGTGGCAGAAATTAATTTAAATTTAATCCCATAAATGGGACGCCAAAGAGGGTTTTTAAAGTAAAAATGGTCCAAAGTTCGAAATGTTTTTATATCCAATTTCATTGTGAAATTGCTATAAAAATACCTAAATTGAATTAATTGATGTAAAATTTGTCTAATTATACTTTAAACCAAAATTAAAACATAATTTTATTATATAATTAAATTATATTAAAAAGTATTTTTGAATTAAAATGCAATGTTTTGTTACCATTCATCAAAAAATAAAACTTCTCATAAAAATAGAAACAATTCATCCTAATATAATTTTTATATTATTATTTCAAAAATAAATTTTATTTTGTCAAATATAAATTATATAAGTGTCAAAAATCGGTTTTTAAATGGGTTCACCATTAAAAGGTGAAAAAAGTACCTTTTAAGAGAATACAACTTTTTTTTCATAAAATTTGATTTATTATTATCTTCAACCTATAAAATCAATTGGAAGAGTATGGAAAATATTCATTGAATATAAAATACATAAATTTTATTGAAAAAATTAATCCAGTGTTTTTTGTTTAATTTATTGAGATAAAATAATGTTTTTACATAGAAAATTTGTTTTTTAGAAAATAGTTTCTTTATTTTAAAACATTTATTAAATTGACTTCTACTAATTGATAACCAAATATTCATTTTTTATACATGCATAAATAATATTTTCACAATTCAGTTAATCTTATTTGTAACTTCTATTCCAATGGTAAGGTGATATCTATAATAATTTTTTAATTATAATGGTAATAATATCTTGTAGTTCGGTAAAACTCGACCATGTGTATAAAAGAAATCTATCGAAGGGACTCTACATTGTGTTCAATACAATTAAAAAATAGTGTTGTGTGTACTAAAATATAATATAAGTGTTTCTAGTCATGAAATATTGACTTGGTGTTGCTTATAATATAATCCACAGTTAGTTCTTTCATATAAAAAATATATATTCAGTTTTGCATGAAAAGAAAAGTATCAAAAGATTAAATTAATTTGAGAAAAATAATTCACAAAATCTCAAGGTTTTACACCTAATGAGGTTTTAATCAAGTATATTTGCCCAAATCAAGAAGGTTTTTATTCTCAAATATTGGTATTAAGAAATGATTTTACTAAAGGTTATGAAATTGAGACTCATAATGAAGATGATGAATCATCTAGAGTCAATGATCAATATGGAACTTGGATAACTCCTAGATAACATAAAATAGGAAGACACCTAGGAGTTTGGGGTGGCTCCCATGGAAGGGGTGGTAGACATAAAAATTTTGATGCTTATATGATCATGTGTGTATGGTTAAATTATTCACATCACTTATTTAACCTTGAAATTCTTTTTGTTTTATTGTTTTTTATACTTTAATTTTAATAATAAATATCTAGGTCCATGGGTTCTTGATCTAAATTTTTCACCATTCATGTCAATAAGTGGTGAATAGTGTATAAAACATCGAATGAATTCTTATCACTAAATATTGTCATTTGTGTTCGAGTGTGTCATACAATTACAAAAAACAATTAAATAAAAAGATAATAAAGATAAAAACTACCTACACACCAATAATTAAAAATATTATTCATATAATACTCACATGATTCTTAAAATTTACAATGCATTTCTCTATGTGTGATTATAATGATATTTGAACTCCATGTAAGTGGATAAAATCATAGCTAAAGAAGAAGGATTCCCCAAGCACTCAAATCTATATCTATGGAAATGAATCAAAATTGAATTTGGGAGATGCTTATTTTTATTAGATTTTACACAAAGGGTGTTCCCTATACCCACATGATAGTGACTATCACTTGGGAATCGAAAAAAATAGAGATAATTATTTCACCCAACTAGAATAAATAATCACATGATATATATATATATAACTATAGAAGATATATATATATATATATATATATATGCCATAACTGAAATAATATTTTGGTACATACAACTCAAAGTAGTCAGAAAAGTCCCAAATTATATGCCGAATAATAAAAGGATAACTAAAACAAGAAATGAACTATTTCATGTGATAATGTTGGAAGACTCCCATTATCTCACCACCTACTACCCAAGAAACAATATATAAAATACCTTACCACCTCTCTATGGTTCCTTGAATTTCCCTGCATTAGAAGGCATACAATGGTCTACGCACCACCAAAGGGGTGCATTGGGTGTAAGCTAATGGGATCAATAGGACCCCATCCTAGTGTTCCACAACAAGTATATTTACAATAATCTTCACATGCTAAAATTTAATAAAAACATGGAATGATAAATAGTTTACATTTTTAATATCAAAATCATAGAAAAACATTTAATTTTTCCCTTTTGCACTTCTCCAAAATAAGTTAGGTTAAAAAAATTCCATGCATTTTACATATATCAATTAAGAGAAAATCATGTATCACATGTCATACCAAATCCATGATAGTACAAGCTACAACTATCCAAGAGAAAGCATTAGTAACATCATTCCAAGGATCACTATAGGTCAAGATAGTAGATAACTCATATCACAATCAACAACTAGTTCAAAAAAAATTCTTTATAAATTAGGACTAAGGAGAATAGAAACACCACAAGAGTGAATCCCTAGAAAATTTCAATAAAAATTCTCCAAAACAAGGGGCCTAGGGAACAAAAAAACACCCCATGAGTTAACCCCCCAATAACCCAAAGACAATGGCCCAAATATAAACCTTACACCTAAGTAACCAAGGATTCCTATGTGTTCTATTTTCTAAAAAAATCATCAAAACCATTCTTTAAGAACCATTTCATAAATTCATTTCAAAATTATTAAAAAATAACTTTTCATTTTTTCAAAATAAGGAAAAAACCAATATTTTATCAGAAATCTATTTCCACACACAAAAATCAATCAATCAATCATGCCATTTTTTTATAAAACAAATTATAAAACCTTATCAATGTAGTTCATCCCACATAGTCTATAGATAGGACCACTTACCTCAAACTTTGGTTTCATATGCCCACAATGGGATCCATCAACTAGAAAGGACACAATGATGAAAATAGAGGCCCTAGGATCAATCCAAACTTCTGAGAATCAATTCAATTTTTCAAAATGGTCATTGGATAGACCATATTACATCATAACTCAGTGAACGACCACAAAACACCTAAAACAACACAATGGTTATCCTCCAAAGAAAGATTAAACAGCATGTCTATAACAAAACAAGAATAATCAAAGCAGATGATCAAAGTATTTATAAGAACACTACAATGACTCTACTATGACTGGATGCAACAAAAAAAAGGAATACTCACCCGGAGTAAATCACCATAACCACAATGATGATCAGTCACTCAATGAAATTATATTTAAGGTAAATTGATCTCTAAAATCACCCAGGATAGCTCCTTGGAATGGAATGAAGAGAGATACAACTACAATAAAAACATATCATATGTGTAGTTCCCTAAAAGACCCACTATTTATATTTACATGGTATTTATAAGATTTTCTCATCATGTAACCCACAAAACCCATTTAAGATGAAATAACCATCACTTTATTATTAAAAAAATGATTTTACTATTATAGATCTTGTAATGTCCATTGACAGTGTGCAAACCTCTCACGCCATGCACCAGTTCACAAATTCTTCTCGTCAACCGATACACAACTTGTAATCCAATTACACACTATGTACTTCCCCTAAATAAAGTGAGAAATCCAGTTTTTTTTCTTAAAAACCAAATTAACTCTAAAATTTTCCAAACTTGGGGAGAACCCCATAGATTGTTCAATATATTTATACCTGGAATCTATTAATTCCAACAAACATACATACCCAAAAATTAGGTTATTTTCACTAAAAAAATTTCTCTATTTTCATGATTCCTAAATCACACCCAAATAAAGAGGGAAATGAAAAGAGATATGATAAATGCCTAAAATCAGGTAACATGATGTTAAAAAAATCCCCACCATAATACTTTTCATCCTTGGTATATCATGTGGACGAATGACGTTTTAAAATGAGATGAGGCCTCTTTTACCTCATCAATGACTCAAAGTCCCAAGTCTCATAAAAAATCGATTTATACTTCTATAACACTCTAACCAACCTAATTGACTTCCCACACAAGACATTAACTTGAGACTCAACAACCTCCACTAGAAACTCCACAACATAAACTTTTGTATCCAACTCAATAACATCCTAAATCAAAATGTGAGATGGATCAAGATGGTATTTCTTGAACTATAATATAGGGAAAATGTCATTAATACTCAACAGCTACAATATAAACTCCAACCTATAAGATACATTCCCAACATGTTCAGTGAGCTAAAATGGTACAACATATCTCGAAGCCAACTTTCCATATTTTACAAGCTGATGATGACCTTATCGAGAAGAAAATTTAAAGAAAACCCATTCACCAATGGATAACTCCAAATGATTATGCAAATGATTTGAATAATATTTATACTAAATCTGTGTTGTTAACCGATACCGAACTATATCCAAAACCATCACTAAAATATCTTGAATGATACTCAGTGTGACCGAGGAGGCATCACCCACCTCTTCCCAACAAAAAGATGATCTGGATGGGAGATTGCACAACACCTCGAAGGGATCCATTCTGATAGAAAACTCATAACTATTTTTTAAAAAAAAATCAACTATTCCCAGATGGTTATCCCACAATCCAATGAAATCCAAGACAAAAGCATGGAGCATATCCTCTAGTATTGGAATAGATTTCTCTATATTTAAATCTTTTTTTGGATTGCAAGTTTTACTCATCCTGAATTGAGTCCCCATCACCTCCTGGAGAATTATCTAAAACCTTGATATAAACCAAGGATCCCTATATGAAATAATGGTAGAAAGAACCCCATGTAATCTCCCCATATGTTGCACATAAAAAATTCCTAAATATTCAAATTTTTTGGCATCTAAGATTGAAATGTTGTGAGATGAATTTTTTAATAGATCAATCACCACCCAGATAGAATTAACCCCTTGGGGATTCCATGGTAATCCAAAAACAATAACCATGGACACCTCATCCTATTTTCAAACTAGGATTGGGATATGATAGAGAAATCTATAAGGTTTTAGATGTTATTCCGTAAATTGTTGGTAGGTGTAATAGTGGGAAACAAAATCTATAATTCCATTCTACATACCTAGTCACCAGAATCACCATCTCATGTCATAATACATATTTGTAGTGATCAAAATAAAATCCCATAAATAATTGTGATAATTAAAAAACAAATTTCCTTATAGATTCTTGGGAAACAAACTGATCCCTAAAATAAGTAATACCATCTAAAGAGATTGACCAACCAGAAATGGTCTCCCCGCCATATAGGGTTTCTCAAATTCATCTAAAATTATCATTATATTACTGGCTCTACACAATTGACTCATGGAGAGATGATGATAACTAAAAACCTGCCAAGAACATAACTTAATAATCCTCTTTATCATCGAGGCAAAACTAATAAAAGATCCCCATAGGGTTCCACTCATCCCTTGATTCCAGAATAGCCTGCAATGGTACATTCCTTCTAAGATCATCTGTAAAAACATTTCCCTTCCCATGGTTGTAGTTCTTGTCGAAGTCAAACTCCCAATGGAATTTTTTCCACTAAATCTTTTTGAGAGTAAAGTCTTTCTGAGAAAAGATATATCTCAAACTCTTATTATAGAAAAATATTTTGAACCTCTCCCTAAAATGATAGTACCTTTAATACCTAAGTGAGTGCATAACTTTATCAATATTTAAATCATGATTTGGGTAATTATTCTCAAGTGGTGAAAGATTATGAGAGTTGTAATCCATAAAATCATCATTCAGAATAAGTAAACAACCCAAACCAGTGCCAGAATCATCACAGATAACCACAAACCCCTTACTGATCTCGGTTGAGATTAGAATATGAGCTTATGTTAGAGGTAATTTTATATCATCAAAAGAAGATTGACATTTTACATAACTTTTGAAACTAACCCCTTTCTGACTAAGAGTTGTTAAAGGTGACACCAACTATAATAAATCCTTAAAAACACTTGATAATATCCAACAAGACCAAGGAATCTCCAAATCTTAAATAATTAATGTGTATATTCCCATGGAAAGAAAACTTTTAACTTCTTATGATCAACTGATTAGCCATTATCAAAAATCATCTTCCCCATGAACATTACCTCTTAGATCTATAAATTACATTTTGAAATATTTATATACAAATGATGACTCCACAAGATTTCCAAAACAAAACCCAAATCATGATCATGATAGTTCTTAGATATAAAATACACCAAAATATCATCCATGAACACTACCAAAAATGCATAATATAATCATGGAATATCTGATTCATCATATCCATAAGAACTATAAGATATTCAATAAGACCAAATGACAAAAAAATATAGTTGTAATGGAAACATATTCTCTTGAAATACATATTATGTATATCATACTCTTGAACTTGGATTTTATGATAACCCGACCAAATATAGATCTTTAAAAACCATTTCCCCCTTTAAATAATCAAAAAAATCATGCACACGAGGTGAAGTATACTTATTCTAAATTTTTACCAGGATCAAATTCTGATTTTCCACACAAAATAAGAGTGAAAAATCATCTTTCTTGTAAAATAAAATAGGGCCTACCCATGGAGAAATACTAAAGTGAAGAAATCCTTTCATCATCAGGTCATAAAATAAAATCTTGATCTCTTTCAGTTCTGATATTTCCATATAATAGGAATTTATCAAAATTATATTCATACATTGATGCAGATAAACCATAAAATATACCTCCCTCTTTGGAGGAAGATCATATAATTCATCCAGGAAAACTTCTGTAAAATCCCAAAAAAAATTGGGAAGGTCAAAAATAGAATAAATATCATCAGGATCATTTACAACTACATACCACAAAATCTGGATCCTTGGGAAGGGAGGTCTTGTACAATAATACCTCAGATCAAAATCTCACTGAAACACCCATGGGCTCCCATTATACATAATAAATGAGAAATAGTTATGGTAGAAATATACTTCAGTATGATGAGAACCCATAAAATCCAACCCAATGGTGATGTCAAACAAATCAAGATCGAGAAAGAGAAAATACCATTCTAACCCCACATTAGCTATCGATTGTAAATAAGAATGACATTAAAACTCTGCACTTTCCTCTTACCAAGATGTGACACTAATTCCATAACAAAAGAAATGAGTTCCTTTGTATGTTTAATAATTTCAAAAAAATACTAAATACAAACATGTGGGAATAAATGGTATGCAATAAAGAATTCACTACTGAAGATGAAATAAATATGGTACCTCTCACTATCATTGAACCCATGTCTAAATCCATCTAAATCTGATCTATTATGTGAAGGTGTGTCATGTATAAGTCCTATGGCTGGAGCCCTCTATTCTTTGATGAATTTTACTACATTTTAGTATCCATTGGAGCTAACGATACCTGACTATATCGAGGTGTAAACATATCCTAAATAAAATTATATATATGGATATAATTTTTACAATAGTTACAGATATTAATAGGTTTTGGAAAATAATGTATGGTGTGTTTGACCATTCCACAATGATAGAAATTCATAGGAACACTACCAACTATAACTAAATGTATAGAGGATACATGTTTCTGAGAACCACCTCAACCTCTCCTACGATTATCTTGTCACTTTCTATTTTTCCATTACGTTCCAATGAAGCTGAAACTAGGTGGAATAGAAGGGGTAGATTAACCAAGTTTTTAGTCATTCTCATCTATAACATAATCACCCTCTCTTCTATATTTTCATTGGTCGAGAGCATTGGCATAAATACATTAGACCTGATATCTGATCGCGGACCATGTAGCTACTTATAAGACTTCAGTTGGTCATTATTTACTAAATTTGGAGTAAGGAGAACCAACTCAGAAAATAGTTTGAAGTATACTGACATATAATTCTCTCTATATTAAAAAGAGAGGAACTCCATGGAATTTTCCATAATCAGATACTTTGGATAAAACTTCTAGAAGAATATGTAAGTGGAAATATTTCATTCCAATCCCACATGCATATCCTCTTGTACCATGAAATCTAAATATCTCTTATTGGGGACCTCTAGCCAGAATAATTCACTCTTCACCTTGATACTCTCAGGTATATCTAGGAAATCAAATATTTGATTGATCTTTTCAAGTCAGTATTCTGCCTCTTGAGGTTCATCCATACCCTTAATGGATGGTGGCTTCTCATGCAAGAACTCTCGTGATCGATCCATTTATGCTATAGCTTCTAGATGTACCTCAATAAATTTGTTCTGAACTATCGTTATATTCTAGTCAACAACACAAACTACCCACATGATAACCTCGAAAAGATTATTATCTATAGGAGGATTCATATGTGGATCATCTACTGAATCATCATGAGTAACCTGATGAATATGTCTTAGAGGCATACAATTGTACACTAAAGCAGAAGAAATGGTTATACAATAGAATAATCTCAGTTCAAACTAGAGAACTATAATAAAAAATTGAGATTATGATCAATAACTCAATATAAGAGACAAAAATCACAATTTCCCATGGTTACTTGAGTCTTGTCATGGAAAGATCTGGCCAAATACTCACAACAACCTACCTCTCAAGTCCTAACAATCATATCTCTAGTGTACCAAGCATACAAAGATAAGGAATCATGAGGAACGTCCTCCTTTGATATCAAATTGTGACAAACCCAACCTAGATACCCTCTAAAAATGGTACCTAAAAAGAATTTCTACATACTTGAAGGGTGTTCTTGATCCCCACAGGATGAAGACTAGAATCAGGGTATCAATCAACAACCATAGGAAACAAATTCCCAAACTGAAGAAAAAAACCAAATTGAATATATATATATATAAGTGAAATAACATTAGAGATAAATATATTCCATAAATAAAATAATATAGTGGAATGACACAAATAAAAAGTATTCAAAAAAATCCCAAAGTAAAGGTTCAACCATGAAAGGAAAACTTAAATAGGAAACCAACTAGTCCATTTGATAATGAGGGGAAACTCCCACCATCTTAACACCAGCTACCCAGACACAACTGAAAAAAAACCTTACTTCTTGTCTAAGGAACATTGTATTTTACTATATAAAATAACACACAAAGGCCTACGTACCTCCAAAAAGGTGAAAAGGTTTTCCGATAAGAGGCTAAGAAAGATCCCACCCAGATGTTCCACAATAAGTCTCTACAAAACAATCCAAACAAGCTCCTCTTTATAGAAAAAAAAGGATTGAATAATTGTTTTTGGTTGTTATATCAATTTCATGAAAAAACATTTAATTTCTCCATTTTCCACATTTCTAAAAGAATATAGTCAAAAATAATCTCAAATTAGTTTAAAAATATGAAATCAGAGTAAACCAAGTGTCATGTATTTTATCAAGTCCATTTATGTACAAGATAAAATAGTAGAAACCAAAGAAAAAGGCAACATAATGTTGTAGATCACTATAAACCAGTCTATAAGGATACTCATATCATAATCAATGACTAGTTCACAAACAATTCCTTGTAATGAAGGAATAAAGACAAGAGAAACACAACATGAGCGATTCCCCTAAAAATGGAAACATAAATCCCCTAGAACAACGGGACTAGGGAACAGAGGAACACCCTACAAGTCAACCCCCCAATAAAACACGGATGATGGAACAATAATGTACCTTCCACCTAAGTACCCAAGGATTCCACTTTTTTCTATTTTCGAAACCATTTAATCAAAACCATTCTTTAAATATCTTTTTAAAAATCCATTTCTTAATTCTTTGAAGGTACCTTTTCCTTTTATCAAAATAAAGG
The DNA here is from genome assembly GCA_963277665.1 of Viscum album. NCBI lineage: Eukaryota > Viridiplantae > Streptophyta > Magnoliopsida > Santalales > Viscaceae > Viscum > Viscum album. The sequence continues at coordinate 1,764,154,431 of OY728135.1, forward strand.
AAATACTATCTTTTATAAAAAAACATTCTTTTACACACACACACAAATCAATCAATCAATCATGGAATTTAATTTGTAAAATAATTTATAGAACCATACCAATGTAATTTATCTGACATAGGTTAGAGTCAGAACCACCTAACTCGGACTAGGGTCACACACGCCTGCAATGAGATCAACCAACTAAAAAGAACACAACGAAGACAATAGAAGCCTTAGAATCAAGACAAACATTATATAATCAATTAAATTTAGAATAATGGATGTCAGAGAGAAAAAATCACAAAATACCTCAAAAAACACCCACACCACACCACAAAAAACATAAGGGTTAGATACTGGAGGGAGATCACATATAATATCTAGAATAAAACAAGAAGAATCAACACAACAGATTAATGGATGAATAAATTAAACTCTGCATAGCTACTATGGATGAAGGTAATGAAGAAACAAAAATGAATTATCACATAGATAAATGCACAACAACCACAAATATGGTCAATCATTAAACTACATTATTCAGAAGGAGTGGAGGTCTCTAAAATCACATGTGAGAGCACCTATGTTGAAAGGTAAGATATATTTAGATGAATGAAAAACATAATAGCCATGTAGTACCCTAAAAACCAACTCCCAATATTTACATGGTGTGTAATGCCTTTTCATGTCATGTAATCCATGAAACTCAAGTATTTCAAAAAACCCATCACCATTTTATTAAGAACACAATTTTACCATTACACAGCATATAATGTACATTTACAGTGTGTAAATTTCTCACACACTACACCAATTAACATCTTATTCATAGTGACTAATATATTATTTTTGAACTCATTATATATTATATACTTCCCATATAGACAGATAGAAACCTAATTTCACCAGAAGAACCCTAACCAACTCTAGAATTCTACAAACTCGAGGAGAATCCCACATAACATTGAACTGTTTTATACCTGGAATCCATTAACTCAAACAAACATACATCCCTAAACATTGGATAATTTTATTAAGTAAATTCTCTCCATCCTTAGGATCCCCAAAATTAACCTAAATAAATATTGAAATGAAAAGAGAGATTAGAAATACCTAAAATTAGGTAACAAGATGTTACAAAATTAGTGAATTCAAACCACCTCCCCCAAATTTTCTATTCATTATGGGCCCTATTCATCCACTTATACTTGTATTTTCCTCTAAGAACAATATATAAAATGACAATCCATATTCCATTTTACCCAATAAAAAAGGAATTATAAAAACTTTATTAGTTTGTTTAATGATATGATAAGAGTAAAATCTTTTCCACTTATTGGTTTATTAGGTAAATTTTTCCACTTTTGTGCCTAGGTCCCAAAATATAAAGAACATATATGAATAAGTACCAAACAAAATTTAGTGTTAAACATTGTTAAATATTAAATATCTATCCACTGATTTCTCAATGTAAAAGTGTCTAATAATTTAGTGGGAAAATAAAAATAGGAACATTCCCACATTTAATATGTTTTCAAATAATTAGTATGAATTATATAAAATGAAAAAAATATTTAATATTTGGATAATGAAATTGCTAAATAATATAAATTATGATTATAAAGGTGAAAATACATGATATATAATTATTGGATCACATACTTTATATAGATCAGGATTGTACACCATGATTAACTCTAATGAAATTCATGAAACCCATCTATATGAAAATCATATCACCTAAGAAAATTATAATGGTGGACTTTTTCCTCACCAAGGGATGTGCAATGGTTCATGAAGTATTGACCTCATTGGAAGAACCATTTCATATATAGAAAATAATGTGTACTCATCTATATAAATAAAAGACTAGATCCCTATTGGTGAGGGAGTTCTTAACTTTATCAATCGTGTGGAGGATATAAAACTTATATATACATACAGAGTACTAGCCCAAGTCTAAAGTCTATAGAACTGCACTATAGGTTATTGGGGAGGTATTAAAACCTATATTAATATGGGTTTCTTATTCCCTATCACTATTATATATCTAGTGGAGTATTAAAATATCAAGTATGTTTTGATCATTATTCCTGAAACCCATCATCGGCACTATAGAGAAAAAAACCAAATCTTCTCAAACCACCTATAAAATATCATTATATTTTCAAACTGATCAAACCATAATATCATACTTTGAAAAACATCCTATTAAGAAATTTCATTTTCCAAAAATGAATTATGATGAAATAGTGTGGATACTACCACATAGGAGACCACCGAGCCATGTAATTTCTTCTAAAAAGACCACATGGAATGGTGAGGTAATGATAGGTGGTTAATGGGATGTGTTGCAATAATAGAATTTAGGATTCATATGGGAAATGTTGCCACATGAAACCATGGAACTAGTAGGTTTGGTCAAGGTAGAATCAGCCTCATCATCTTTTTCACCCACCCAAATTTTCAAGCAACCCAGTGAGGGAGACGACTAACTAGGCCTCATAGATTGAGTTGGGATGGAAGCCCAACCCATCAGCACTGCCAGGTCTACTATTGGGTGAGTCAATTGTTGTATATACCTGAATGGATAACCCATATAATTTCTATCTTGGTATGGGGTTAGGAATTCTTGGGCCACCGGTGAGTTAAAATCATCAGTTAACTACACTCATCTTGTTATGTGATAGTATATTCTTTATCTAATCCTAAAGAATATTATGGATGAAAGAAAAAAAACAATTTACCCCATATTTTCCGATACTCTAGTTTATCTCCCACTACCCTCACCTTGATCGAGATGCCTCTCAACACCTCCAGTCATCTCCAAGCCTCACGCATCCCCTGCACATTTTGACACTACCATCAAATCATACCACCTTTTTTATGAGTTGATCTGAGGACACCTCCTCCATCATACCACTCCATTTTCAATCTTCTTAATCATTTTCATCCACCTATATTTCCAGTGACCCTTCATCTTCAAAAAAGAGAGAAGGAGTAGTGGAAACAAATATTTCAAAGCAATGGGTTTTGACTACCCAGCATAAAGACACTAGTTATACATGGAATATTGGTTCCATGCCATGGGGTTATATAACATAGGGAATGTGGGGAGAGGGTTAGAAACTGAACCTCTGTCTTTCTTCCCTCTTTTGATACATTATCAAAACCACTATCATTAATAAACTAAATCACTAATAACAAAGATTACAGAAATTAAGTTATATCAGAATGAGGCATGATGATTTATTTAACATAAAATATATTTATAGATTAAATTTCACAAAAAATCATGGAGAATATACTAAAAATCATTGCTACGTGGCATAACTCAATGTTGGATCATTTATATTTTTAATTCGTGCTTGTATAAACCTATAACTATTAAAAATTATTTCGATATCCATGCCTCTATACCTATATTTTACTGAAAATATGGGTATAGAGGTCTATTTACATACAATTTATCAAAACTATCAGTATAGAGAAAAAAACAACAACCAATAATGAGTGATTTTTAAAATAATTTTTTAATTTTATTAGTACCAATGGTAAAAAACTATTAATATAAGGTCTTTAAAAAATACCCAAGCCATTACCTCTTCTCTCCCATGATCAATAGTTTGTGTTATTTACCTATATGGACTCCCTTTATTCCCCCTATACATCCCCACAAAATCTTACACTATTTATTTTATTGTTTAATTGATTCTTCATTGACATAAAATAGTGATTTATATGAGTATATTCTATTTTATCGACATAATTTTTATTTTTATCCAAGTATAAAATATAAATTGGCATTATCAAGGGGTTTGATTTTTTCTGATTCAATAAACTAATGATCATTTATATTATATTTTTTACAGTATTTCATAATAAATGTGATGATAATATATATATATATATATATATATTAATCTTAGTTACTCACTTCCTATGCCAAAATTGAATTTAAAATTGTACTATTTGTAATATATATTAGGGGATTATGGAATTAATCATTATAATTTTTTTTGTTAAAATATTAATAGGTTATGAACATGTTCATTTAATAAAATTATTTCAATTAATGAAAGATAATGTTTTTTTAATTAATTTCTATATAATAATGTTCTTAATTATTTAATATGACTGTTGGTAATTATAAATATATTTTGTTGAGGCATTTTAAATTCAATAATGATATTTAGGTTTTTTTATAACACCAATGGATCATAATTAGCTTTTTTTATCATGATGAAAATGAATATTAAAGTTTTAATGATATTTTTATGTATTTTTTGATTAAATGGAAAACTAAGCATATGTAAGAGGTATAATGAAATATTATGTATTTTGTTAAAACTTTTACTTATATGGACAATTTTTTAATTTTTTATGAGTATGAAAATTTATAGGTAAGTGATTTTTTTTGTTATGAAACATTTTAGAAGTGAATATTATGTTTATGGGGTTTATATGAAATGAATAAGTTCTAATTCCTTGTGATATCTTATTGTATGATATGTTTTATCAATGAGTGAAATATATATATGGATAAAGCATTATATTTAATCATATAGGTGTATCGTATATTAGGATATTGGGATATCATACATTGGTTAAATGTATATCTTATTGATTTATATAATTGTGTAATAGTTCTATAAATCAAATGGTTAGATTCATTTGGGACTAACTTGGAAGGCATATATATACATACATTAGGGATTTAATGTTTAAATCTACTACATACAGGCTATCATTGATAAGTTATCACATGTGTTAAAACAAATGACTGAATTTATAGCTAAGGGTTACATGAGATAAAACTAATGGAATTTTCCTATCTATTTGAAAAATGAATTAGTGAATTCATGATCTCAAGGGATTCACATATCCTAAAAAACATGGACAAGACATGGGTTTTATGTGTGTGTGATATTCTTACAAACCGTTAGCTGATACTCTTACCTATTAAAATCTCTCTTCTACCAACCTCCATATAACCATAATAGACTATCTTAAAATTATGGTTTTGATGGTCCTTTCCAAACTGTTCTGGTGATTTAATGCATGTTGTGGGTACAGCATAAAGTGATGAACAATTTGGTTATTAATTAGAAATATTTATGAAGTACTAGATAGAGGGAAGAATAAAATATACTTTGGTGTAATATATAAATTATTCATTTATATTTTACATGATTCTAATTTTGAATTCATTGTGCTCATGGGTTTTATAGTTTCTAAACTCTTCCACGTTATTTAATAATCATTAATCACACCATATAATCCATTTCATGGTATCAAATCATTACCTTTAATTTTTATTTATAAATTAATGCTAAAAACCAAATTTTTTAATATAATGGATATCATATTCTCGATCATCAAATGTAATTTAAAATTTTGTCTTACCTACTTGACTCGGGGATAAATATATGGGATATCAAAGCCAATGACTTGGTAAAAATCCCTTATACTATTATAATTCCTATCATATGATATTAGAATATTGTATTCGATGATAGTGTTGTGACACATATTTAAAATAGTGTATCATATCACCATATAAATATTGAATGGAATTATTCAATACGATTGATATGTAAGTATTTTTCCTTGTTATGTAAGGGTTTTACCACTTTCTCCCTACCTAAGAAGTATTTTCCTCTTCTACAAATGTGGAAAAACCTTGTGAACACTACATTTCAAAAACAATGATACTATTATCATTAATTAAGTACACTTGATAGTGATTAAATAGTCTCATCACTATAACCTATCTATCATATTCTCTGATTCCACCCATATAATTAACTAATTTTTGAATGAAAACATTTATTTCCATAAAACTAAATTAAAAATTGAAATATATAATATATAAATTTTTTATAAATTAAATTTAAAACTATTTTTGGGATATTTATTCATTTATAAAAGAGTGTATAAATTACCTGATAATAAAATGTTGACAATTATTTAATTAAATTTTTATGAAACATTTATTAATAATTTATCTATAATATTATGTTTTAAATTTAAAATACCTTTTAAATTTTATGTAATGACTATTAATTTAGTCTTAAATTGTTATATGAGAATTAAAAGAGTCATTTATAATTTTTTCATAAATTATAAATAATAGTACATAATATAAAGTGTTTATTTTTAAATTCTTTTTTTTCATAAATGTATAATTTGAATCATTTGAATTAAAATTCCTCATATTTTAATTATTTTATCTATATAAAATTCTATTTTGATAAATTATATGATCAAAGGTTTAAATAATATTAAATTTTTGATATGTAGATTGTTTAAAATGAATACATAATATAAATTGAAATATAAAATATTCATATTTTATAAAATATCATATATTTAAATTTAATTTCATATATTCAATAATATTAAGGATTTCATATTGCAAATAAATATAAAGAGAGAACACATACCTAATTATGGAAACTCTATAAAAAATTATAAACTCTTTATAGTTTTTTATTTATGAATATATAATAAATGTTTATTTAATGTTAAATTCATGAATTTTTATTTTATTTAATATTCATTATTTAATTCATAGATACAACTCATTTATTATTATTTTCTAAGTATACTTGAGTATAATTGTTAAACTGTTACTATAAAATATCATACATAATTTTAAGGATTTGTTTTCTAGTTATGATAATGGATTTTGTTTTCTTCTATATTAACATTGATTTTAATAGTGTTATGATCTTCAGTTAAGTATTTAATTATGAGTTATATGTATTAGGTGTCAGAATTTATTTGATATTGGAATATCTCTTTAGTATAGTGTGAATGGGTAGTGGTACTTTAGGTCAAATTTCCCTTGATATGAAAGGCTTGTAACTTATTTTAGAAATGTTTAGGTTTACTATCAAGGGTTACAAACCTACTAATGTGTGGAATATTGGTTTTATATAATTATAATTCACTATATTAAAATTTTTAATTTACATTATGAATATTAAGAAATTATATATGTATGGATAAAAATTTATTTTCAATTTGGTAAGTAAAATAAGTTTTGATTTGGGTAAAGAGTTTTACAACAATATGTTTTGAATATATTAATTTCTATAATGAAATCGGATCCCAAAATGAAATCCTTTGAAGCATGAATAAATAAAATAAATGACATGAGGTAAGATAGTGAGACTAAAACCCCTTCAAAATACAAGGTGTTTGATTTCTTCTAGTGTAAACACATTTAAAAAAATTAATAATTCAATCATGTAGGTTTTACTAGGTCAAGGTTCCTCTAGATTATATTATGTAATGCATAAAAGAAATAACTATTTGTAAGAGTTATATAATTAAATCCTATAGTGATTATTTGTTTACACTTATATAAAAAACTATGAGTTAGGATACCAGAGGGATGGTGTTGTGTTTTTTCATATAATGGGTTGGGAAATGAGTTTCAAACTCAACCATTAAAGAGTCATATAATATTTTTTTGGGTGATGAACTACATAAATAAAAATGTGGGAGAGTAATGAGATAAATGATTTCTTGATTAGTGGTATATGGACCATGGTCCGCTAATAAATATGGTTAATTTAAAGGGGGTCATCATTTTTTCAGAAAACATTTAATAAAATTACTTAGGAAATGAATATTTAATATTATATTCCTCTAATAAAAGCGTATATTGTAGATAGTGGAACCATCATCATCTTTTACATTAACGTTGATATTAATATTGGATTAAGATAAAATAAAGGGTGGTAATTTAATTAACTGGTACCAAAACATGAGAATATTCCTTCGGGAAAATTATTTGTGGTTGAGGAACCACTTCCTAATAAACTATCTAGTGATAAATTCAAAAAATGAATATAGATATCCATAAAATTCATGTGAAAGATTAACTATAAGTCTATACTCTAATGCTTATAACAATGAAACCCATATTTTAAAAGAAATATTAGACATTGGATGGTTATAAAATGGAAGACAGTCTAGAAATTATATATCAAGAAAAATAATGACATGAACTATATAAGTTATCAATGTGTAACACCTCGAAATTTTAAAAATAACATTTTACCCTATAGGGTATAAAACATGCAACAGCAAGATTAACCGAATCATAAAATATTATTTTTTTAAATGTGGTTATTATAAACAAGAAATTAAATTGGATGGTATGAATAAGGTTTAATAAATTATGAGAAATACAAAAAGGTCCAAATTAATACAAATATACTAATTAATGTATAATAAATATTTAATCAATTTTTCAGTAGCGTTATTTTGTGCTTTAAAAATATGGTTACATTAAAAATTGTTTGTATTCCTTTTTGTGATCGAATATTATAATTGTTTTCTTGAAATTTTAGAAATTGTATTTGATTAAAATGAAATTATTTTTTAAATTATAATATCAATTCATATTATGGTGAAATTTTAGGATTTTTCTGAAATGATTGATTTTCCAGTGAATATTGAAAATATTTTTATGTGTAAAAATGTCAATTTTTAAATTAAAAAGTCACATTATAAATTTAATTTCCTATTAAATTTAAAAAAAACATTTTTTAATTATAAATAATATAATTAATTGTATTTTATTATTCATTATAACTAATTTTGGTATAAGTTTATTTTTTGGAAAAAAACACACTTTTCTAAAAACTATTTATTATTGTGTTTTATAAAGATAAATTAAAATAAATTTAATCTACATATAGGAATTTAATAATGGAAAATTTATTCCATGTTTAGAATAAATAGGTTCATATTTGGTAAATAATTCCATTTTATTTTATGTTAAAATTAATTATTAACCGTTGTAAATTATTGTAGCTATGGTAATGGTAAATCTTATAATTAAGGTAAAAAAATATTACAAGGTCTAAAAATCAAACCAAACAATCCCTATTTTCATTTTATGAGTATATTTCATCCATATTCATTAAAAATTATAATATGGGGTACTTTATTACAACTTTTCTTTGATTATAAAATTTATTTCATTTTACATATATATAAAGGCAAAAATGTCACTCTCTTGATTTTAATATCTATAACATTTTATGATAGGTATAAAGATAATTTATGATTAATTATAAATGTTTATTTTAATTATTTATTATTCATTATTTTATCATTTTATTTAGTTTTAATTTTTAATGATGAAATATTACCTTAAATGCTTATGAAACACTGACAAAGTACTTCAACAAGCAGTAGAAATTTCATGTAAATGATCTTAAAACTATTAAAGTAATAATTTTTGGGTAATATAAAGTATTAAACAAATTTAAAAGATTAATATAATAGATTAAATTTTTTTAAGGTTTATATTTGAATTAATTTGTATTCGTGCTATTTTCAAATTCACGTTATGAGAATAATTCCAAAAATGGAATTACTGATATTTTTTAAATAATAATATTTTATTAAATGGTCTAAAATACCAGGAAGTCATATATTTTGAAAGTTTAATATTATATGGTTTAAAATATCAGCCATTCTCCATTTATGGGTCAATTTTCTTTTTATGGAAACTGTCTTGACCTCTAAATTTTATAATACTTTGTTATCATGATAATTGTCAAAAGGGTTTAAGGGAGGTTAAAACAAAGAGATAAGAGTGAAACATAATAAAAAATTTAAAAAATTTATTTTATGATATTATGTAGAAAAAAATATATTATTTTCTAGTTATATCAATTTGGATACATTTTCCCATGAAAATTATTTTATCTTAATTTAATATTTTATGAAATTACAAGAGTGCCCCTCTTCTCACTTATAAAAGGGCCCCACCTCTCCTCTCCTCTCCAAACTTCAAGTTCCATTTGGTTCTTCCAATAAATTCCTAAATCCATTCAAAAAATTCCTTCCATCAATTTATAGGTATTATATTTAGAATAATATCAAACTTAGAGGGATTAATGTGTAAATAAAATGAGTTTTTCTGAAGAAGGGGTATAACTTTTACTTGAATGTTTTAGTTATATTTCTTCTTCCTCCTCCTTCAAAAATTATTCAATCATGATAAAATTATAATTCCATTATCTTATAAATAATTATATGTTGTTATTTTAATGTAATAATCTATATATATCTCATTCTTCAACTAAATTGGAAATGAATCCCTCTTTTGTGTATAAAAGATTATGGTCATGCCAACCGATGTAATTCAGTTTCCATCACCACCTCTCATAGATGGTTATAATGATATATTTAATATATATATATATATATATGATAATAATGACATAATTATCATTATTTAAAGATAATAAATCATATATTTTCATACCTATCCATGTATCAAAAAATGAAAGCATCATTTGTACGTAGGTGTGGATTAACACCCCAACCAAGTAATGTGATTCATTTTTTATCTCTACATAAAATTGAAGGTTTATAGAAAGTATTTAAAATGGTAATATTATGTTTATAATATAATAATAATTTTATAATGTTAAAATAATTTTTACTTTTTTCTCTCTAATGTTCTTTGTAAATAGAAACGTTACTCATGCATATGTATGCCCTACTGTCTCTATGATTGTAAAATATTTCATTTTTTATAACCATAATTGATACTTGATTTTAAAATAAAAAAAATAATGTATATAAATGATAATTATTTCATGATAATTATTTTTTATATGATGCAATAATAACTAATTTGACCACTATCAACCTACCAAAGTCATTTTGGACCTAAGAGTTGAATATCATCAAAACACCCGACGTGGACAGAACTGACTAAATAATTTAAAATGTTATTAAGATAATTTTAATTAATTTTTTAATTATAATGTATTTTATATGTAAAATTTTCTTAATAAATTAAAAAATATTTTTTTTATTATACAGGACTTAAAAGACATACGTGGAAAGGCTAGAATCGAGGTAAGGGATTTTATATCAATTTCACTTCATGGAGAAATGTTTTAATGTTATGCACCTGATTTATTTTATATGTTGTATATGTTAACACTTTTACATTTATATCATGAATCAAAAATAATTCATGTATTTTATGTTAAAATTAATTTTAATTCTTGCAATGAGTTTTGATTTAGAAGTCACTAAAGTGGTAAGGGTTTTCTTAACTCAATTTTCATTCGTTGGATTATTTTACTTCATTATTTATTATATTATTCCATGATTATGTGTAAAATAACCTTTGATTAATTTATATTTTATTTAAAAAACAATTGGGATTTACATTTGGTACACAAAATCTCTCTATTTAGTAATTCTCAATTCAATGATATGATCTTTGTAAGGGTTATTAGTCTCAAATTTTCTTTCTTTGGGACATATGTTTATATTATACAACTATATTTTTTCATGAATTGTATAAACTTCCACATTTACAGGTTACATAATGAATTTCCTAATTTTCATGATATTTATTATTTTATTTGATTTTATACTGTCATTTTTATTTTGATTCAAATGTTACAGACACAAAAATGGATTTATGTTTCAATTCCATTTTAATTGGGATTATTTATGCTTAAATTTACATAGAGGAAGTTATATTATGATTATTTCATAAACCCATTTCAATTTCCTTCTACTTTGGTTATTTCTAGAATTTTTATTTTTATGTACTTTCTTTTCTCTCATTAGTGCTTAAATTTTATCAGAAAATGGTTTCAATAAAATATTACCTTATTTTTACCTATTTGGGTCAAATTTGTTTTCTTCCATATACATTTTTTCTAAAAAATCAATAATTTTTTTGACTATTCTTGAATGGATATCAAAATTCATTTTTACCCATGTTTTAATTTTTACAAAAAAGGTATAAATCGAATCTTATAGTATTTTTTTTAATATAGTAATTTTTACTAAAGGTGTGAACATAATCGTTATTTTAATGATTACATTATTAACTAAACTTTATACCTTCATGACCTCTCAATGATTTAAATATTACATCATATTTTCCCATGATTCTTTTAAAAAATATCAGTATTTTTGAAATTTTTTGTTTTCAAAAGCTATTTTTAAAATGGAAGGAGAATTTCCCTCCAAAACATTTTAGAAATCTTTTTATAGTACTTCTATTTATTATATCAAACAACCCTTAATGTTACTTATACTTTATTGGGGATATTTTTTAATGATTCTAACCTTATACCTTATCAATATGGATTATATTTGTTTCAAGAATATTTTTAGGGAACTTATTATTTTCCATAGGTTAATATTATTATGAAAATAATAGTGGTTGTTTTTATGATTTTTTTGACGAAATGAAATATTTATGTACATATTTCATGTTATGGTTCTGGGAAAAAGCTCCTGATTGATGGGTGGATCCATTATGTATCAAGGATGTGTGGTTTCGTTATACATGAAGGATGGGGGTTATGTTATAAACCAAAGATAGGTGGGATTTTTATAGACCTATAATGCTTTGTGTAAAGAGATAACTTGTTATAGGTGTCTCCTAAGTGATTGTTCGAATTTACATTATAGGTTATTTCATTTTTTAGAGTTATATGATATTGATATTACAAGATAACAATACATTTTATCAGTTATTTATTTTAGTTTCTATTAAATCATCAATCAAGTATTCTTCTCACATGGCTCTTGGTTTTTGAATTATATGATTCTTAAATTATGTTAAATATTTATTATGTATCTCCTATTTTTTATCTACGTTCTGATAGGTATGAAATATATTATTTTATTCTCATGTACGTTGATTATATCATCATAAAATTATGCTAATATTAGTCTCACTGATTACATTCAATTTTTAATTCTTATTTTTACACAAAAATATTGTTTGATATCGCCCTTCTTATGTTTATCATTTCCCTAGGATGTGAATAATAATGTTAATTGAATTATTCATTGAAATTTTAATGTGAGAAGAATTTTTTTGGAAGAATTTTATGACATAATTTGGAAATGTAAAAGCTATGTATATTTTTAAAATGTTCATTTTTATACATATGTATTGTTATGTAATATATTTTCATAATTATCTAAAACACTATAACTTAATGGTGTTTAGATTTATAAGTGATCTAATATTTCATCTTGATGTTGTAATTTTTTGGTGGTTAAAATTGGGTTATTTTTATATGTACTAAATTAAGAAATGTAAAGTTGTTTTTTGCTCAGAATCCAAGAGTGCATGTTCAGGGAAGATATAATCGGCATCTGATAAGGGTTTAGAAAATTTTGGTGATAATTATGTATTCAAGTGAGGTTATCTTTGGATTTATGGACACAATCATGGGTTTATATGTTTAAGGTTGATCCTTATCTAAAAATAATAGACTTCCATTTTTAGGTTTTATGTGATGGGATTTAATAGTGATGAATGATATTTTTGGAGTTGTTTTATTTGGTTGTGTTATATATAACCCCTAGGTTTAATGTGAATTACTATTTAAAAATAATTATATTACATTTTGGGAATATATGTTGAATGATATGAGATAGCCTTTGAGGATAAAACATTATTTAATGTAGAGTTTATTGAGGTTATTTAGGATATAAGTTTATTTATTTATGGAATGATTAACATTGAATCTTTTTTTATTTTTGTGTTGTGTAGATTAATGTATTATTTCCTCACATTATGGTTTATACATTTTTGATATTATCTTACATTGTTTGAACAATTTAATTTTTGGTTAATATCTAAAGATTGGAGGAATAATATGTTATCCTTTTTTGGATTATTTGATCCATTATAATATGGTTTTTTTGCTTTAAGCATCAAAAAATTATCTTGTAAACTCACTATTTAGAGTAAAATATGAGTTTAAGGTGGAAAATTATTGAAACACATGGTCAATTGATGATTTTTTTTGGATTCGATTTAAATTATTTTTATAAATTTACTTTTTTCCTAAAGTCTATATGGTAGTGGAATTACTAAAATCTAGGTAAATTATCTTAAAAAATGTAATCATATTACCTTTAATTCTAATGAATTTATGGTATTTTTCACACCTCATTAATTTATGGGTTTGTGGGCCACAAATTTATCATGATTATTCATTTTCTTGTGATCAATGATGCCTTAAACTCTCCATAATTATTTTAACAATAATTTTTCTACCATATCTATATTTTTATTTCTTAATAATTTCTTATATTTGTAAGGCTATTTATGTGTTATTTTAGATAAAATTCATATTTATCTCTCACACTTTTCAAGAGGATGTTTTATAAACATTTTTTATGATATGGGTTTTCATCATAGGTATTTAAAAATTTCAAACCATTTATTACCTATATGAAGTTAAAATTGTGTGGACATAATTTATTAAATGGGGATAATGTAACACCCCCTATATTTTAAAAATAATAATTTGTTTAATAGTATATACAACACACAACACTGAACTTAAACAAACCAGGAAATATTATTTTTTAAATGTGAGTATTATAACCTAGATATTAAATTAGAGGTTATTAATATGATTAATATAATTATGAAGTATTTATATAAAGGTCCTTATAAATAAAAATTAATTTTTAATGTATAATAAAAAATTACACAATTTTTCAGTAAAGTAATTTTATGCTTCAAAAATGTTTTTTATTCAAAAATGATATTTATTTCATTTTATATAAAATAATATAATTAATTTCTATAATTAATATATAATTTATTTTATGATAAAAATATAATTTCTAAAATAAGTATATGAAAATTATCTTAGGGTGAAGTTTTCAGATTTTTATGAAAATATTGATATTTCAGGGAATAGTAAAAATACCATTTTTTGTAAAACTGTCATTTATTTCAATTAAAAAATCCCATTATACATTGAATTTAATCATAAGGTATCATAATTATCATTTAATTTTAAATAATACAATTAATTACTGAGGATTCATTATTATACCTGATTTTGGTATAAGTTTATTTTTGGGCTTAAAACACATTTTTCTAAACATTTTTTTTCATTACCTTTTATAAATTTATATTAACATTATTTTCATCTACTTCTAGGAATTTAATATTGAGAAATGGGTTCCATATTTTAAATTATGTGGTTCAAATTTGTTAAATAATTCCCTTTGATTTTTTTTCATTATGAATAGTAACCATAGTAATTGTTTGTTTCCACTGTGAAGTTAAATTGGGTAATTAAGATTATAAAAAATATGACAATGTATCAAAATAAACTAAAAAATTGATAAAATAACATTGTATGATTATATTTTGTTTATAATTATTTTAAGATATATAATGGAGAAATTTATTGCAACATTAAATTGATTATAGAATTTATTTTACTTTACATAAATATAGGGTAAAAATATCACTTTATTTCTTTAAATATCAATAATATTTTCTGATTGGGATAAATATAAATTAATTTTGGTTATAATTGGTTATTTTAAATATTTATTATTTTTAAATCATGATAATTTATTTTTTAATATTTAGTTATTAAATAGTTTTATTAAATGTCTACGCAATGTTAACACAATGCTTGTTCATGTAATAAAAAAAGAAGGTAAATGATCGTAAAATTTTTAAAAATAATATTTCTGAGGTAATTTATTATTTTACATTAATTTAATATATAAATATAACATATTATATATTTTTTAATTATTATATTTTAATTAAAATATTTTCATATTGTTCTTAATGTTAAATTATGTGAATTGTCCCAAAAATGACATTGATGATATTTTATAATAAATAATATTTTATTAAATTTTTTAAAATTAAAAAAAACATATATTTTTTCAATTGAATGGAATATGACTTATAATACAATCCATGTTCTATTTATGGATCAATTTTCTATTTATATAAACTTTCTTGACTCTTAAACTATAAAAACCGTTGTTATCGCGTTAATTTTCAAAAGGATTAATAGGGGTTAAAACGAAGAGATGGTAGTTAAAACATAATTTAAACATGTATAAATATTATTATATGAGTTTATTTAGACACATAAAAATACTATATTTTAATTATATAATTTTTTATCCATTTTCTTATTAACTTAATTTATAGTAATGTAATACTTCATAAAATACTATGAATGCCCCTCCCCTCACTTATAAAAGGGTACATCCTCTCATCCCCTCTACACACTTCAAGTGATATTTGGTTCATCCAAGATCCACCCATATCCAATCCTAACAACCCTTAAAAAAATTTATTGTTCCTATTTTTTGTATAATACCAACCTTATGTGGATTACTTTGTAAAGTAAAGGAGGTTGTTGGACGAAGAGGTAAAAATTTTAACAGAATGTTTTAGTTTTATTTCTTCTTCTTACTCCTTAAAAAAATATTAAACCAATATAAAATAAAAAAAAAACATGTATATAAAATATACTAATATGTTTTTATGTTAATTAAATAACATATATTCACATTCTTCTTCCATTAAATGGGAAATGAATTCGTCATTTGTGTGTATAAAGGACTAAAACATTGCAGACTGATATAATTTTGTTTCCACAACTGCCTCTCAAGTATGGTTATAATGATAGATTTCATGTATAAATATGAAAATAATGACATAAATATAATTATATAAAGTTAATATATCATATATATATTCTAACCTTTCCATTCATCTAAAAAATACATTGTCATCTATGCTTACGTTTGGATTACCAACTCCATAGAGCAATGTGATTAATGTTTTGTCACTCCATCAAATTAATGTTATATATAATGTATTTAAAAGTATAATATGATACTTATGATTTAATAATAATTCCTAGAAGATAAAATAATAATTTATTTCCTTCCATCATGTTTTTTTAAATGAAAACGTTACTCATGCATATGTACAACCTACCATCTCCTTGATGTAATGAATTCCTTTTTCAGAAAAATCTTCCATGATTGTTTTTAAATTTAAAATTAATGTATAAAAATGATCATTAAATAATTATAATTAATCTATATATTATTTAATAATGACTAATTTTATCATATTCAACTTAATAAAATCATTTTGGTCCTATGAGTAAAATATGATAAAAACATTTAACATGGACTTAACAGATTAATTAATGAAATATATAATTGAAATAAATGAAATAAAAAAGTGTAATGATCAGGTATTAAACTTGAAAGATTTTATTAATAATTTGAATAATTTCTATAATTTTTTATACAAGATTTAAAGTGAATGATTAGAATGTCTGGACTCGTGGTAAGGGATTTCGTCTTAATTTCACTTCTTTGAGGCGTGTTTTAATGTTATGCACGTAATTCCATTTATTTGGTGTAGATATTTCCCCTTTAAATTTTTATTTAATTAATACCCAATAATTTGTGTTATTTTAAATAATAATTCATGTTAATTCATTAAATAGGTTTTGATTCAAAATTCAACGAAGCGGTATGATTTATTGCTCAATTTTCTTTCATTGGGTTGTTTCGATTTTTCATTTATTATATAATGACATGATTATGTGTAAAATTACGTTTTATTTATTTATTATTTATTTCCACTTTTTTACATGTATTTTCATTTAGTAAAAAATTTCTCAATTTATTAATTCTCAATTCAATAATATGATCTTTTTAAGGGTTATTCATCTCAAATGTTAATTCTATAAGAAATATAATTTTATTATACACATATATTATTCATGAGGTTCATATACTACCTCCTTGACATTTTATATCATTAACAGAATCATGATCATGATATTTAATGTTTTATTTGAAGTTGTTTTTTATAAGGACTATGATTCAAAGTTTACTAGTGGTAAGGGGTATATTTTTTATTCCCATTTTAATAGGGATTGTTATGGTTGAATTCCACTTAAATAAATTATATGGTCCTTATTTGATTAACACATTTCATTTTTCTTATCCACTATTTATTTCTGTAATTTTGATGTTTAAGTGCCATTTTTTTAACTATTTGGTACTCATAATGGTTTAAGCAATGTTTTTAAGAAAAGGTGGCCTTATTTTCTCCTCTTTTGGTTGGGAAAACATTCTATTATATGTCGATGTTTTATAAAAAAACTCAATAATTTTTTTAACATTCATCAATGATTTTTTAATTTAATTTTCACAAATGTTTTACTTTCTTCAAAATAGTTTAAAAGTAATCTTCAGGTCATTTTCAGAACATGATACTTTTTACCGAAGGTGTGAACATAGTCTCTTTATTTAACTATTACAGTATCAAAAAAAACTTCCCAAATTTATAACCACTCAGGTATTTGAATCATACTTTATAATTTTCCATGGTTATTTTCAATAAACGTTATCTTCTTAATGTTTTATAATTTTTTTAGTTTTCAATTGTGATTTTCAAAGTGGAATGTGTTTTTTACTCATGAAAGTTTTTAATTATATTTTAATGTGTTTTCTATTTATCATCTATATCAACCCTTGATGTTACTTATGCTACACTAGGGATATGTTATAATGATACTATCCTTATTCTTTATCTAGATGTATTGTAATTTCTTCAAAGATATTGTCTTGTAAAACATTCTTTTCCATGGGTAAATTATGTTATAAAAGGTACAACGATTATTTTTAAGAGTTTCATGATAAAATACAAGCTTCATATACGTTATTCATGTTATGGATCTTATAAATGTTTTTGATTTATGGGTGGTTATCTTATAATTCAAGGATGGAAGTTCTGTTACAAATAAATTATGAGTGGTTACATTAATAAACAAGTATGGTTGAGTCCCTTATAGCAATGTAATTCATTGTGTATGGAGACAGAGCCAACCAGTTATAAGTTTCTCCAAAGAAATTTCTTGAATTTACAATTTTTTTATTCCATTTATAATAGTGATTGTAAGATTGATATGATAATTATGTTCCAAGATACCAATAAATTTTATCTATTCATTATTTGAGTTTCTAATGAATCATCAATCAAGGATTTTTTACATGGGTCATGGCTATTTAAATATATGACTCTTGTCTTATTTTTAATATTTATGTGGTGTATCATGTTTTTGAACTAGGTTTTGATGGGTATGAATTATCTTTTTTATTATTCTCATGTACATTGATTATGTAATCATACCTGTATTATAATATTATACTCACTAACTACATTTAGTAGTTAATTACATATTTCATGTACACACTAGATAACCAAGTGGATTGGATTTAAATAAATTTAAGGATAAGTAAAACTGTGGAAGATTTATGTTGCACCATAATCCATGGAGTGCCATAAAAAATTCAATTAAGCTACATCACAAATTAAAACTCTAAACCATATAATTATTCATTTCAGAAATTTGGAAACACTATATATATTTATAGTATTTTAAAATAAATATAAATTCAAATATTTACCTAAGGAAAATCAAAGATATGAAATATTTGAATGAGGGAGATAGAAATGTTTCCTCCCTCTATAAATATGAATGGATTTCTATCACTATAAATCATCAGAAGAGGGGTGACCAAACTACTACTACTCTGGTGTTTTTTATTTTCTTTCTTAAACTGTATTTTTATTTTTTTTTATTTATAACATGTAATTATTTCACTATTATTTAATTCAAAGTGATTAACTTTGTTTCTTATACTATTCATTATCTCTTTCCCTTTCTATGTTTCTCGTTATTATCTACTCATTCTTCTTCCACCATGAACTCTTACTCCTAATAAAGTTATACTAACTCGAGGCTTGGCCATGGGGTAGGATTAGTGTTTCCTAAAGTTTGGTTTTAATTTCAAAACATTTTGAATCAACTTGTGATGAATAAAGGTGATGTTCAAGGTTGTATTTATTGTCCACCATGACCCAAATCTTGACTTCACTTCTATTATTTTATTTAAATATTTTTTCTCACTTTCATTGAAAAAAATATATTTATAAAATGGATTTGAGTTGTTCAGTGGATGAAATGGAATATGATGGATCCAAGTCTTGGAGTATTTCAAACTCTCGATTTGGGTGTGTCATTAACCTTGATTATAGGAGGTGGTGTAATTATTTTTTCTTAAGAATTCAATATTTCCCAACCAATAAATTAATTTATAGTAATTTAGGAGTTATATTTATCAATTATATTATCAAACTGAATTTAAAAAAATAACATGAATAATAAAGGAACCTGAAACCAAACCTAAAGTCCATGTACTTTCTTCTCTAACCCAATATATTTTTACTACATGCTAGTTTATAATTACAATTCTCAATATTTTAGGAAATAATAAAATAAAAAAAGTATCTTGTGTGAGTTGGAATTAGTATGTGAATATCTATGAAACTCCACAAGTGAGATGACCAATTCAGCCAGTGTATTGCACTAGGAAAGTTAAAAAATAGCTTTTTTCAACACCCGATAATAGGTTTGAATCAATGTGATTTGGGTTAAGTGTTTATGTAAAGGGATCAGGTAGTATCTTATGGGTGATGCCAGTTGTGACCCCATGAGCAGAACTATCCCACTGGTGACTTAAATCTGGCACTTGTGGTCCACACATTGAAGTGTTTGTGATACTATCTCTTTGAAAAGTGTTTTTTATCTCCATAGACCACAATATCCTTCACTATATCTTTTCATTGAATAATTTGAATTTTATATAGAGTTTTAGGGTAAAGTACCTACAAAAAATTGGGTTTTAGATTCTCCTAGTGGTATGATACATGTAGATGAAGAGATTTATGAATAGCCATTGGTGGAATAATGGTGTTTGATGTGCATTTTAGTTGGTTGGAGGATGGATTCCATTAATGACCCAATATTGATGAAATTTTCCCCGGTAGTGATCACATGTTCCTTATTATACTGAGTGAAGGCTAATTAAGAACCTGAACAAAGTGTGTTGTGATGCGATAATAGTTAGCATGTTTTTGACCCAATACTAAGGTGGTCATTGAATCATAATGATTTGATCCTAGTATATGGGAGAGTAATAGATACTTCTTCCATTAATGAGGATAAGATAAAATATTTACATGCATCAAAGTTGATGGTTTATCCTTGAGTGACAAAGATTTATCATGACTTTAGGTAGAAGATTTTGTTTCTACGGATGAAGAGGGACATTGCTCAATTTATTTCTCACTGACTTACTATCTAGAGGAAAAAGGTCACTCAATATCATCCTAATTGTTTTCTCTATAAACATCTTGTTCCCGTATGAAATTTTTAGTACAAAACAATGGAAATTTTGATTAGGTTACCTAGGTCTCCCAAGATTCATGATTTTATTTTTGGGATTGTGCATCAATTCACTAAGGTGTCCTATTTCTTCCTAATCTGAGAGACTTTTTCCATAAATGACATGGGAAAGTGATATGTACATGATATTCTTTACTTACATATAGTTACCTTGGGAATTATATTGGAAAGATACATGTGTTTCACATCATTATTTTGGAAGAGATTACAGAAGGACTTAGGGAGTCATCATAGATTGAGCACAACGTACCACCACCAAATAGATGGCCAATCAGAGTGTTATATTTGAATATTGGAGGAGATGATACATGCCTTAATTTTGAATTTTATAGGATCTTTTGATGATCACATATCCTATTTTATGTTTACATTAAATTTTTTCTTGGAATAAATTCATATGGAACCTTATTAGGCTCTTTGTGGTAGGTTATTTCGTTCACAACTTTTTTTGGTATGGGGTTAGTGACATAGTAGTTACGGGGAATAGTATGTTAATGGAGACCTCTAATAGAGTGAATATGATTTAGAAGAGTTTTACCATCACATAATGAATGTAGTGATCTTACCAAGACCATTGGAGCATTCTTTTGTTGTTTGTTATAGGAAAATGGGTTTTTTCTGAGAGTGACTCTTCTATTAGGCCATTTAAATTTTAGAAAGAAAGGAAGTTATCAATGCATTATGTTAGAACCTTCATGATCACATAGTGGATTTGAATAGTGGAATACTGTCTGGATCTTTCTTATCGCTACCATGGTATACATGATGTGTTTCATGTGTCTTAGATTCATAGATTGATGCATGATTATGTGAACATAATCGACTATGAGGATGTGGAGCTCAACCCAAAAAAATCGCATGAGTAGAGAATCCTATATATTGTAAACTAAATTGAGAAACTTATAGGAGGGAATATGGTACCACTTCTCTATATTATATGTCATCATGGATGGATCTAAGAGGAAACTTGGGAGTAAAATGATGATATTTGTGATCAGTGGCCTGAGTTGTTTGACCAAGACCATTGAAGGGACTTCTCAAGGATGATAAGTTGTTAGTGGTGGATAATTTTAACATACACACTTAATTCTATGTGAACAGTGACTTAATTTTATTAAAATATTAATTTATTTTTTGGTTCATATTTTTTATTAGTGTTTTGGATATTTTGTTTTAGTAAAAAAAGATACTAGAATTAAAGCTGGAGAGATTATTTATGGCTAGGCTATGTGGTCACTGGAAAATATTATTGGCCAATTTTTGGTAGTCTTCTAGAAAACTTGTTGGGATAAAATAGGTTTGTAGAAATATAAAAAGGACACCATCTAGTGTATGGTGTTCTATTGGATGGTTGGTGGTTCTACCTTAAACACCCCCCAGCTGGGGGCCCACCATTGGAGAATGGATGAGTGATCATTAATGGAACCCCACAAATTTTAGTTCAACTCATATTTTTCATTATTTAATAGAAAAATATAACTTAAATGCCCCTAATTTGAACATTATAATTTATCCCTTAACTCTTGAGTTCTCTCATTTTTCTCCCCTTAGCCTTTCGATATTAGATAAATCTGAGGATTCTAGTTCAGTATGTTTTTTCTCAATCTACAAAAAAACAATCTTCTTACTTGAGAGATGTACATGGATTTATATTGGATATATAAATTATATGTGGATTTGATGATGATTCCATCCCTTCATCATATATCCATGATGGATCTAGTGAGTTTCTAATGTATCTTGATCGAATATAGATCTACTTTGAACTACATGAATCTTACAGGTATGAGATTAGGGATCTTATTCCTAGACCACTTCCTGATCAAGGATTAATGAAGGAACTATAATCCATTTCCAAGATCTAAGTAATCCTTATATATATATTTTTTTTGATCGATGATACTTCAGTTTATTGACGGTGGATTCAACATGTGTATGGAATTGACTTGTTTGGGGCTAGATATCTCATGAACGATGGATGTTTATGGGTAAGAAATCTTAATTCGATCATCTTGAGACCTTCTTTTTCATAGATCTCATCTTGGATCTCTATTATTATGATGGATTAATGGTAGATTAATTTTTGTTTACTATATTTGAGGTTCTATAATTGTTTGGACAAGGAATTCATGATAAGTTCTTTAATAAATAATGGATACGGTGAATTGGAATCCTATTCTTTGACATATCTCGGAACTAGTTTTTTTGATAGACTTCACAAAGTATTTGGTTCTAGAACTACCATTATTTTCAATTGATATCATCATGATTCTTTTTCGAAACCTCTTTTTCAAAATTTAAAACTAGGTATAGTCATCATTAACATGAGAACTAATTTTTTATGGGTGTGAAATGTGATTTGGGCTTTGATATATTAACGAATATCTGAGTACTTAATCAATGAGCATGAGGTTGGAAATTCATTACCATATATGTCCTTGTATGAACCTTTTTTCCATGAGATGGTTATTGTGTAATATTTTCTCATTCTACATGATTGATTATAATCATCTTTGTGTGTGTGTTTCAAATTCAATTGACTATTATACGGTGATCTATTCGATGAGAGTGCTTAGGTATCATATCATACCATATCTAACTTATTGATCACATGTGTGTACATTTATCTTCTATGACTCATGATGATAGGATATATTCTATCTATATGCACGTTCTACCATATTTCATGACATACCATACAACATTTGGAGGTATTGTTCTATTATTTGGTAACTGGTGGAATACCGTGATATGACTACCCCTTGTAGGGGGAGTGCATAAGGCTTACGATGATGAAGATGAAGAAATAGGACTTAGGGTAGGGGAATTATGAACATGATACTAGAGTCATGATAGAAGATATGGGGAATCATGTTCTTGTGGCCTAACCTAGGGAACATCCATGATATGATTGAATTGAGTCCCCACCTTCCAATGCCACCTATTATAATGAATTTTTAGCATATTCCATGATGGACAAGGGGTTTTATGAAATTATAGCATGACCCAACTCGTATTATTTATGGATGCTCAAAGATGTCTGGTGGCCTTATAGATAACCAATGATTCGACATCATTATGACTATCTTTTCTGGTATTGATATAAAGAAATTGTAGTTGGAATTCATGAAATCTTGGTTGAAGACAAATGATTAGTGTGTGATTGGTTTCTTGCTTTTAACTTGTCCTGTATTTTTTATTATCATGCAATACATATGTTATACTTTTACACTTATGTTAAGGATGAACTGGTGGTTTTTTATAGGGTTTCATCACTCATAACATGTATGATAATATTTATAAACATGTAGACATCATGACCATGGATTTGACTAAGGGTAAGAGTCCCATGGCAGAAAGCTGATCTATTAGAGAGAGAAGTTAGATTTTTACTAGGATGAACTATGGATGACTACTACAATGTTTTATTTTATATTATCATATATTGTTTAATTTGGTTTGGATTTCCACATTGGGAGTTTGGTTATTTATATTTATGAAATTTGTTTTATTTTTTTAATTATATTACTTATTTATCTTATTTTTATTCTAATAGTCAAATATATTTATGTTTATGAAATATGAATATGATTACTGATGGTATACTCTCATTGAGTAATGTTGTTCAAACCCTCACTACTAGTCTATAGCCTCTTGAGTATGAGGAGTCATACATGAGGTCTTGTGTATCTCTGGCTCAAACCCAATTCTTTGGGTTGGGGTTTCAAAGATGGGTAGTAAAAAAGGACTTTTAAAACATTGGAAGGAAAGTTGAGATCATGTTCTCTTGAATCCCAAGGTATCTGGGATCAGTATCTACCATTTTTTGAATTTAAAAACATTAATAGCTTCTATTAAAGCATCCATATATCACCATATGAAGTATTTTATTGGAATAGGTGTCATGATCCAATATCTTGGGATGAAATGGGATGAAAAAGCTAGTTCACCCTGAGCAGGTATAGGGGATGACTATTAATGTATAGATTACTTTGGATCATGTTAAATCATCCTAAAATAGATAAGTGAGTTGCGCTGATAATTGAAAGAAATACTTGGAATTTCAAGTATGAGATCATATATTCTTAATGGTTTTCCATGGAATGTAGTTGTATGATTTGGTAAAAAGGGGAAGTTAAGCACTAGGTACAATAGGCCTTTTCAAATACTAAAAAGAGTTAGAGATTTAACTTACCAATTGTCTATGATTCTCAATATTTCTACAGTCTACGATGTCTTCTATGATAAATTAATGAGGAATTAAATTACACATCCAATGTATAATAACAAATATGATGGAATCTAGTTGGAGCCTAAATTGTCTTGTAATGAATATTTTATCTAGATTTTTATCAATATAGGGAAAATGTGTAAGATTATACACCTCGATTAGTGAAAGTCCTTTTCAGAAATTACAAACTATAAGAGGGAAATTAGGATCCTAAAGAAGCTATGAGGAAGGAATATCAATATTTTCCAATAGCTTTTATATAACACAATTTCAAGGATAAAATTATTTATGGGAGATAATGTAATACCTGAGAAGTTATTGTATCAGGAAACACCATATCCTAAACTGTCACAAAATGCACACAATAAAGATCCTTTATTAATGAGTATATTTAAAAGTTTAATTATTTAATGATGGAATTTTTTTAAAAAAAATAAATTTATATTATAACTCTTCATATATATATTATCTAAATATAAAATTTGGTGTTTTTTCTTAAATAGTTGATTTTTAAGTGAATAGTGAAAAATAATTTTTTTACAAAAAAATATATATTTTATGATTTATCATTATATAATAAATACTTAGAAGTTTATAAAATATTTAACATGGTAAATTGTTTTTAAGGAGTAAAAATACACATTTTTTAAAAACTATTGTTAATTTATAAAATCTATGTTCAACATTTTATGAACTAAAGTATTATTTTTCACTAAAATAAAATGTTGTTCTTATTTTCTTTAAATTAAATATTATTTTTATAATGTTTGGTTTTGTACTTTTTTTAACCACATAAACATTATTTTTTATAATTAATAAATTTCTTGCATTAAAATTCAAATAATTGATAATTTTGTATTATCAAAATCCTTAGTAATTTTTTTTTCTAAAAATCTAGATTTACTTGTGCAAATGTAAAGATAAATATTTCTTATACATATTAATTTTAATTGATAAAATTGAATTTACATTTAGAATAATTATAAAAAATTACATAACATGGCCAATATTATTATAATACACTAAAAATAGATTACATAGACTAAAGATTAATTACCATAGTAAAAGTAAAATGGATTTTTTCCAAGAAATGATATTATAAGAGTGATATAAATTTCATATAGATAAATTATATTAATCTATTTTAAATAAATTCTATAATGTATCTATTA
This sequence comes from Viscum album, assembly GCA_963277665.1. NCBI lineage: Eukaryota > Viridiplantae > Streptophyta > Magnoliopsida > Santalales > Viscaceae > Viscum > Viscum album. The sequence continues at coordinate 1,764,180,962 of OY728135.1, forward strand.
AACATATAAAAAAAATATAAACACCCATTCAATTAAAAATTAATAGGAAATAAAAATTGAAAGAATTTAATGTATTAAAAAAATTATAAGAATATTTATTCCTATACGATATGTTTTGATTTCAAAGTTTATTTTCCCCAATTTAGAAGTTTAATTATAGTAAATTTAGTTAAAATTCATATTCAAAGTGTCAAAAAAATTAGGATGTTCTGAGTTATGTTTTAGTAATAGAATAATTTCCATGATTAATTTTTATAATGATTATTAAGGGTAAAAAGGCTAAATCGCGGTTGGGGTGGAGCTTGAATGGTAAACCCTAATATTCTATATACGTGTGTCACAAGATAAAATCTAGGTAGGGGTGAATTTGGGGGGATTATATAGCAGTATTGTATCATTTGTTGTATATGTTACTATAGATGTTTATATAGTTGTAGTATAGCATCAATACTATTCACCCAATTTGAGTCGTTGGGAAAAAATTGGGGCCTTCGATCCATCATTACCTCTTTCATCCACAGGGCCTATGAGCCAAAAATATTCTTATCATTGGGCCATAGGGTCATCAAAGCCATGAAGCAGAAGGCATATGGTCGATGAAGTAAAGTAGTCCCTAGCTTATTGGAGTAACCCTATACCGATGAATTGGAGTATAAATAGTCACTGGGTGGAGCCAAACTGACCCACGACTGAATGAGGGATTTGGTATACATTTCATTATCCCATACATTAGGACAAGGTAACTTCAATATAGTAGAAACACTAGGTGAAGGAGCTGATACAAACCAGCAAAGGAGATAGGGAGGGAATGTTCAACTATGGTTAGGGTTCAATATAATATAAATGGATTGGGCCCTTAGACCTCATGGCTATGTATTTTTTGTCTTTGTGTCACTGGGATAATAGTTTATGTAGGGGTTCCCTCTTAACCAAGTTAAAAATGGGAATTACCCAGATATAAAAAAATATAAGTCCATTGGGTCATTCCAACCATCCAAAAAGTTTAAATGATGTATCTGGAATTTTTAATATTTAAAAGATAACTTTCACATTTTAGAAATCCTTGTTTGTAAAATTCATACCCATATGTCTCACCTACCATTTCTTTATCTAAATCACTTAACACCCATATGATTTAATTCTTACCCCTTACCTATCATTAGTTTACATAAAAAAGACCCACTTTTCACCAATAAATAGCGTCCACCCTATCCCATTACCTCATCCAAATCCAACTCAAAAGCATTGAACATGATGTTCTCTTCCCACGCCCTCTCAAAAGCCTTACAAATAACATCATAAGGTTCTAAGGGGTCCTACCAAGCTTTAATAAGCTACTCAGAAAATTAAGGGTTTTCAATCCTTCAAATTTCTTTTTAATTGAAAATATTTTTTTATAATACATTTTCCACATATTTCCTTGATCTTATTTTCATGTTATTATCTAAAATTTTATATTGTGTTCATGGGAGACTGCATAACCCGTATGATTACAATGTATTTCTTGTGTATTCATTATTCTGACATAAGGTTTTTTATTCCTCCCATTCCATTTTAAATTAAAAAACAGTATTATAATATCATTATGCTTGTAACTCTTTCTAATTATCACCCATTTGATATATTGACAACAATATTTCCTCTCATTAAGTCCTTTTTATAATCCATTATATTTCCCAAAATTCATAAATTTTTGGAATATAAAGCATGTATGGTTTTAATAGAAATGAAATCCTTATCTGGATACTAGTTACTGGATACAATTGTTGCACAGATGCATCTAGGGGTAATCACCCGAAAAAGGGATAGTTAAGCATTGAATCCACCTTCACCCTGGTGAATGTTGAGTGGTAATAAGACTGCACATCAGGCTAGATACTCCCAAGGAATATGATTTGTAATAATCATACACACTTTGTGAACCATGATGAAGGGTTTTTCCAATCGTTGCCTTGGTCTGAAACCAATGCATACCATTAATCCCAATTACGATCATCCGTGGAGGATTGGGGGTGGATTGAAAGTCAATATTTGGAATGATCTATGGCTCGATCATTTCCCTTTGTGGGTGCATGACTTTGTAACTGCTGACCTCTGAGATTAATATATCATCTTTCCTTGTAAAAAAATTACGATCATCCATGGATAATCTGAAAAATTAAAAGTACCCTCTCTACTATAAAACCTCGATAGGGGTACTTCGTGTTACTTTGATGGTACCCTATAAATTATAACTTTATTAAAGTATGTTCTCTTAGAGGTCAACATTATTTCAATGAATGGGGATGTATTTGTTTTCTGTATTTTTCATTGTATAGATAGTCATGTTTTTATTCAGAAATAAGTTCCTCTCGAAGTGGTATGTAATGTTTTATTGACTCTCATTACTAAAAAATTGAAATTTAACAGCGTTGTACTTTATCAGTGATAGCCAAAAACACTGATAAAGGTGTCCTTTATCAGCGCTAACAAATGTATCGATAAAGGTTACCCTTTATCAGTATTTTTATGTAGTGCTGATATAAGTTGGCTTATATTATCACTTTTTTTAGTGCTGTTAAAAGGTACCCTTTATTAGTGATTTATTTTTAGTGATGATAAAGGACCCAAATAAAATGAAATAATTAATCAAATAAATATAATAAAATGATTAAATTAAAAAAAGTTTAACAATTTCATAAATTAAATATTTATTGACAAATTTATGAAATTTGATATAGTTATATACAAATTATAAATATTAATACATAGTATATATATGATATATATAGATATTTAAAATGAAATAAATAAATAGATAAAAATTAAAAAAGGGTGAATTAATAAAAATATTAAACATTTTATTAATTAAATAATTATTGATAAAAATTAATAAAATTAATATATTATAAATATTAATAAATATTATATATTAAATATAGATATATAAAATGAATAAATTTTAATAATTAATAAAATTAAAAATGAATAAATTATAATAATAATTCAAAATAAATAAAAATGAATAAATTACAAAATTATTAAAAAAAATTATTAATCAAACAATTATTAATAAAAATGAATAAATCTAATATAAATATATGAATTTTGAATAGAAATAAATAATATATATTAAATAAAAATATAGAAAATGAATAAAATTTAATAATTAAAAATATATTAACGTCTTATTTCTTTTTAGTGGGTTTTTACAAAGATATTCATTAATACATTTAATATAGAAATATATTCGTATATATTTCTATATATATATATATATATCAATGTATATACTATTTCCTAAAATATGATTTATATAATACAAAATATTTATACTTGAAATAAATAAGTCATATATTTAGTGAAAAATGGTTTCTAATTAATAATTAATATTAATTAAAATACTGACTAATTGCATCGAGTTATTGACATAATTGAATGTTGTGAGATTTTTCAATTTAACATATATCAAACACGTATTACATTGATTCCACATACATATACGCAATTAATGCGTTTTTATATACAACACACACACATATAAATATTTATGAAATTAATGAAATCATATATTGAAACACATACACCTAATATTTATGTACTTTATTCAAATTTTTTGTATTCATTTTTCAATTTCATTATAACATGATACATATATATAGTATGTTTTTAAGCAGTAAATTTTATTTCTTTAATTTTAATAATATTACAGGTAGGTATTATTTATTTATTTTTAATTTTTTTAATTTTTTAATTTTTTTATTTTTTTGAAATTAATAATTTTATATTATTCATTTATATATATATATATATACTCTGTTTTAGTATTTTTTATATGTATTCGTATTTACATCAATATATATCTATATTTTTTAAAATATATTTATTTATTTTAAAAAACCTATGCATTTTTTTCAAAAAAATTAAAGTGCACTCATTTTTAATTATTCAATTTCACTCATTTTTTAAATGAATGTATTTAAGATTATATAATCATTAATAATTTTAAAAATATATTTTTTAATAAATATTTAAAAATAAATATATTTATATATGTATATTTTATATATTTATAATTTTTTAATTATAAATAAATAAATATTATTTTTTAAAAAAATATTTTTATAATTAGAAATATATAATTATGTGTATTTAAATAATTATAAAATTATAATAAATTTATTTAAATAATGAATATTTTTACTATATTTATAATTATATTTATATATATATCAATTTATTATATATATATAATTATATAAATATATATAATTATATAAATATATAAATAAAATTTTTAAAAATAGTATTTATATATTTATAAATAAATAATTATAAATTTAAATTATTATAAAATTATTATAAATGTATTTAAATAACATATATATTTACTATATTTTTATTTTATATATATATATATTAATATATATAATGATATAAATATATTTATAATTTTAAAATTATAATAAATATATTTAAATAATGAATATATTTACTATAATTATATATATATATTAAATATGTATATATATATATATATAAATATAAATATAAGTAATGATATAAATATATTTATAATTATAAATAATTAATTATTAATATATTTACAATTTTATTTATTTATAAATATATTTATAAATGTATATTTACTATATTTTTAAAATTATATATTTATAATTAGAAAAAAAATTAAAAAGTATTTATATCATTATAAATAATTAATTATATACTTAAATAATTATAAAATTCTAATAAATAAATATATAATTAACAAAATATATTTACAAATTTTTTATTTATAATTATAATTATAAATCATTTATCATCGCTAAAGTTTCAGTGTTGATAAAGATGTCTTTTATCAGCGATTGATTGACACTGATAATGATGTAGCTTTATCAGTACTAAACCTTTAATGCTCATAAATATGTTTTTATCGACACATTTTTAGAACAGATAAAGAAGTTTTTTATTAGTGCTTATTAATTTAGCACTGATAAAAGCTATCTTTATCGGTCTAATGTTCATTCTTGGACTACTATAAATTTAATTAAAGAAAAAGAGAGCGCATATAGAAAAAATCATGGAGGCCTAAAAAATGGAGGTCGAGGGAACCTTCGACAACAATGTTCACACTACCAGGGCGAGGGAACCATTATTGGAAAATTCCATGAGAGGGAGCTCCTGTGAGGCCTATGACGCCAAGAAATCTGCCACATGATTTCCTTAGCGCCCCATATGAAGAAAGTCGATACCATGGGTCAGGACATAACTACATTTGCGGACCAAATAAATGATGCACCAAGGTCTCAAAGAGGGGTCTTTGAGGGAGTTCCAAAGGATCTTTCACATAGACTCCACGGATGATAGAGGAAGATGCTTTGCACGACAGAACTCAAAACCCTAAAGCATGGACCTTACTAAGATATGAAGGGGAATCGAAGAAAAAATTCGGACGACTAGGGTAATCCTCCCACCAAAGTACAAGAAACGATTTCTCTAGTTGATAATACAATTGGTGATTTTGGTTAGAATATTATCAATGTTCTTGATCCAGAATCTGCTCGAGGCCAAGGGAGCTCCCAAGTAATCCATGGGGAAATTCAGTCTATGAATTCCCTAGATGTTATCTATTTTTTGCTCCTCCTTTCTAGGAATGAGGAAGGGAGAAACATAACACTTTTTCCCTTATTGATTCTTTTTCCACTCCATTTACGGCAAGTCTACATAATTATTTCAAGATGCTTAACCGATGAGTTGCAACTATTAATAAAAAAACCCATTTCATTAGCAAATAGAAGGTGGTACACCCTGTTAGAGTACACTCTACAATGTTAGCGCTTGATCTCCCCACACTGCATGTAGGAAGAAATGTATCTGCTGAGAGCATCCTGATCCTTGATAAAAATGCTAGGAGAGATGGGGTCCACTTTCCTTAGCCCCCTCACCGATTTAATAAATCCACATTGTCTACCCATAAAGAACAATTTGGGCAAGGACGAACTAGATCATTAGAATAGAAGGTTCATCACCTAGTCTGCAAACCCCATGCACCTCATAACCTGAAGGATAAAATCCTATTAGATGCATTTATATGATTTATCCATGTTAAGATTAATGATTATATTTGAGCTCATCACTTTCCTGTTGAGCTCTCCAACCAATTCACGAGTTATACAAACAACTCCTTGGATCATTCTGCCCTTAATGAAGGCATGATGCTCCTTAGAAAACCAGTTCGAAATGAGGTGGGAGAGTCTTCTTTTCATAATGGATGCAAGGACATTGTATGAAATGTTTCGCATACTGATCATAGTGGTGCGGTGCATGTAATATGAGGGAGGACCACCCTAGAGGAAATCATGGATGGCTTCCATGAGATAAACCTTGATGTGGTCCTAGGAAGTGATACAAAAGGACCCCAGGAAGCCATCTAGGCCTAGTGAGATATTCTGATTCATATTGGAAGTGGTCTCCCACATCTCTTTCTCATATGGGATACTCAGGAGAAGGTTTTTGGATAGAGGATAGACCATCCATAGGATACCGTTAAAGATATTTGTTTGGTCATCGGGGTACCCCTCCAGCATATATAGATTAGGTTCACATAAAAGGGAACTAAAGTGTGAGTACATCATACCTGTTGGAGTTGGTGGCCTAGAACCAACTACTTTGTACTTTATTCATTAATAAATACCTTATCACATCTTCATTGTTATTCTGCGTGACAATGTATGTGATAATGTCCTGAGGATAGCTGTTGCACTAAAGAGTCATAGCAGATCTATGCTATGATGAGAACCCGAAAGTGTCATAACACTATTCTTGAATATATGTTCTATGGCCGGATGATGTTATTTGAGGGACACAAATAATACAAGCCATTAGGGGCGATGACTCATAAAACTTTGAGGCACCTTCTCATGGTGTGCGCCCTTGGTAATATCCAGGAAGATATTATGAGAACGAGACCCGCCAATAGGAAATCCGCATTCCATAGTGTCATTAGATGTTCCTATCTGCGAATGTGTTTATTGGTCCTTAGACATTATGATTATTATTAATGGGTATTACAACTCGCGCACTTAGATGTATTGACGAAAACTGTGACGACACACTATTCGCATCGAGGTATGATATTTGGGTGCGTCATGAGTAATACTGTATTAATAGATAATGCGAGAAATGATTTGTCCCTTTTGTTCCATAATAGAATTAGATATCTCAGGCTCTTTGATGGAATTGATATAGCCTAAATAAATTCATGACCATGGTGAGAAATGAGCAAGTTTTGGGAAGTCAAAGAAAGAATAATCGAGCACATGTGTTGATGGCACCAGCATGCAACCCGCTTGATTCAAGATATCAAGACAAATGGATTACATTACACGGTAAGTGTACGTAGGAGGTGACACATCATTGCGGTGTTAACTTCTTTTGATATGTGTGCCTTGGCGTCTTGCTAAATGCTAACCTTGGACTTTAGGCAGGCTCCGCCTAATGCCAATGAGAAAGAGACATAGAGGGTTACACACTAAATGTGTCCAAGTATCTCAGTAAAATATTAATTTAACAAGTTGAATAAAAATTATTCCTGATTGTGGTTTAATAATTATTCAATTGTGCTTGATCACATTTATTTCGACACAAGTTATTCGAGAGAATATATTGTGAGTGAAATAATATATTTATTAGCGAGTAATGTAGTGATATTTATTTAAGAAATAAATAGTCATTTTTCAAGGTCTAATAAATGTAATGGAGGAAATAAAGAGAATGGAAAAACAAAAGTACACGTCGTGTATTTTTTTTGGGGATTTGTGAGAAATAATATTATTTATTTAATTAAAAAATATTAAGTGTAATTCGTTGGACGCATGTCAAGTGATAATAATAGTCAACTATTATTATTAAACATGAGGTCTTACTAAGAATTAAATTAAATAAATAAATGCTTTCGGGTAATTAATTCATTTTATTATTCTAAGTAATTAAAATTCCAATTATATTATTCTCATTAACCTAGTCATTCTTTGTGGTTGTGCACAACAGATCAAGAGAAAGCTCTCAAGCCAAGAAAGAGTTCTTTTCTTTCAAAAACGCTCTCAAGTTACGAGAGATATCTTCCTCCACCAGATCAAGGAGAGCGCTTTGGAAGCAGCTCTCAAGGCGATCAAAGGCGAACATCGCAAGCGAAGGCTCTTCCGCGCTAGCACTCCGAGATCCCTTCGGCGATGTCCAGAGATATGCGGAGCACGTGTGGATCACCGCTAGAGGAAGCCTACACTTGGCCTCTACGACGCAAAAATGGATCACATCAGATCGTGACCAGAAATATCAACAAAGAGAGAATTTCATCAAGGTAATTCTTGTCTTTTAATTAAATTAATTATAACCAACATATGATGATCATTTCAATGGTTCCAGGAATCCCTTCCTTTTTTCCTTCTTCGTTCTATTCCGAAGATCCGACATTTTATTATCGTGATAGATCTCGGATTCATTGTTGTTAACGAAAAATTAAAGTTGGGTACACCCACCAACGCGCTTCCGCTGTGCTTGAAACCTACAATAACACCAATCACCCTCAGGTCACTTGTGAAGGAACTGCCTTCTAGTGTAATGTTTGAGACACTCCCACATTTTCTTTCTTTTAATAGTGCATGAATGAAAAGAGTTTTGATCTCCCATTCGACTCCTGATGACTCAAGACCTTTCACGAAGACACCTCCCCTGTTCAAGAAGCATCACTTTGAGATGACTTTTTTTTTAGACTAAGGGAGACAAAGGAGGCCTCATCCCATGACTATTCAAGTCTAGATTATACTTTTTCAATCTCATCCTTTATAACATCCAAAGTGTGATAGGCATAGGGGGGTTGTTGGCCCAATTTGAAAGTAGTGTTCTCAACCTTGATGGCATGTTTTGTAATCTAATTCATAATCTACAATGTAATGGGGTTTTCTTGGATTCACGCACTACATGGAGATATTTTTGATGACGTGGCCACTATTAGAGAAGAAAAATCGATCTTTTCCATGGCCACCAAATTTATGGTAAACAAGGAGAGGTGAGTGGTCTGATAATGCTCGAACCAGGTGGGAAACCACCATGTTCAGAAAAGAATAAATAACATAAATGTTGGCTAGGAATCTATCTAGCCTGCACCACATCTGCCAACTACCTCTTTGGTTATTACACTAAGAGTATTTATCACCCTAGAATCCTAGAACCATGAGTCCCCCCCGAGAGGCGAATGAAGAGAAATCCATGCCTTCCCTATGAGAAATGAAACATCCTCCCTTCTTCTAAGAGGTGTCTATGACATTGTTGATATCGCCTCCAACCATCCAGACCGATGACCCCTCGTTCAAAGCACTAAGATCCCTTCATAACTAGTCTCTCAGCGTAGCCTCACATTTTGTGTAAAAAAAATGAGAAGCAAGCAATTGGGCCCACCTCAATCCGAACCAACATACACTGATCAGAGGACATCGGTTTCTCCACCAAGACAAAGGATTTCTAAAAGATCAAATATGGTGATTCATAGGCTCATCATGAATGAAGGACTACACACCAACTCTTTTAGAGAACTCTCCAATTTTAGAGATACATCGTTTCAGTTTGAATACCATCGCAATAGAAGCATTGTGTTTGGATACCTCATGCGAGAGGTAGTCCATATTCACCCAGGCACCCAGTCCATGGGTGTTCCCATGGATTAAGGAGACCATGGAAAGAGGGTGTGCTCAGAACTGGCCCCAAGTGCAGTGGGTTGATTGTCTTATGAACATGACAGGGGAGAAAGATTATTATCATGAGATCTTATACATACCAATAAAGTCCACTTAGAAGAAAAGCTTCTCGCCATTTATTAAGAAGAGAAAAAAAAAGATAATAAAGCAAGCTGATGGGGCAGACAACAAATGCCCACATCCAACATAAGAAAAATTACATATAAAAATATGAAAAATCATCCCCATTACCATACTCAGTAGTTTCCCATTTAGATTGAGTCAACTTAATTTAAGATTTTGAGGATATCATAATTGACCCTTCATGACACCAAGGCGGAGGATCAGGTAGAGACGGTCCTTGGCATGGTTGAGTAGTCTTTTCTTGGCCTTCTCTTCAAGGGGGGGAGGGGCAGAAGTGAATCTCTCATTGTCAATCAATTTCTTCTTCCCATGTGTAATAATGTCCTTGAATGAGGCTTTCCCAGTCCCCAAAGTCTGAAGAGGGGGTACTGTCCATCACCCATTCATCATCAGTGACATTTTCCCACTTATCAGTAATTTTCGAGGTGTACAATTTCTGAATCTCCTCTTAGAGATTATTTTTTTGTGCACCCGAGCTGAAATCACCATCATTTGGCTCTCATTCTATTGCATCGGAGTCTCTAGGTTTTATGAAGCCATGCCCCATGAACTGAGGCTGCATATTAGTGTCTTCCATAACCACACACTTGACCACAAATGCATTTTGATCAGCAGGAGGTTCCTAATTTATTTCAGTACCCCATTCACTAATAAGATCATCCCTTTCCATCTCAGAATGAACTGAAACTGTAGGATAATCAGTCACATCTTCAATGTGACGACCCAATACAGCTGCAGTGCCCTGAGGCAGCACTGCTACTTGATGATTCAGCCCATTGAGGTCACATTCTAGTCTACTACATATATATTTGACTTTCGGATCAGGAGGCAGAGGTAGACTTTGCTTTGGCCTCTCCTTGGTTGTTTTACATGAGTTCAAAATACCATCATCCGAGATGATCCGATCAGAACCTGGTATATCCTGAGCCTCATAGGGTCCATTACATTCTGCAATCAAGATTCTACCAATATCAACATGCATCCCAATAGGGGCCTGCTCCAATGGATATGTGCTGAAGCTAGAATCCTTCAGTACTGACTTTCCATGCCTGCAAACCTCAAGTTTATACCCCAAATGATTTCACAGAGAATAGAAATCGTACAATGATTCAATGACAACCGATTGTTTATGTTGGAACTCTTCACCAACAGCCACCCAGAAGGATTGAATAAGGTATTGTAAATAATCTAGTAGAAAATGTGACTGGGGTGGCTGGAGACCAATTGCTTCCTCCCGAAGAGAAGCAACTACAGGCGGGGATTCCTAAGGTGGTGGTGGGAGTGCTTCGCTTTCCTGTAGATGAAAATAATACATTGTATTTATTGAATAGAGCAACAAGGGATATCACTGGTGGACCAGGGTCGTAGGGAGTAGGTACATCCACGAGGCTGAGGTAGCTAAGTTCTTCCCCACTGGGGCTCGAACTCTTCTGCACATGCGATAAAACATCAAAGATGATGGAAAACAGACCACGAAGCTCTCCCATGATCTAGGGTCGTAAGGAGCCAGGAAGGATCCCAAGGGTAGAGAACTAGACAGTTTCTTCCCTTTGGAAGACTTGGAAATATGGGAAGCAGATGGAGGAATGGTGCCCAACCAGATATAATGATTTGGGTACAAGGGAATGATAGATGTGCATGGGGAAATTGTGGAAGAAACAGGATCAATCGGTAGGACAGAAGAGAGTGGATGAATAGGCGACGGTGTGACTGAAGAACCATATCCTGTCTCTCCAGGTGGTTGAGGCCTACTACCGGATGGGCAAGCAAATCCTTGACCTGGTCTATTGATATTCCTCTTGCAGAGTGAGGCGACAGACGCATTGATGAGTAGCGCCTTCTACACTCTGAAGCCGTGTGACCATGGATGCGACATGAAGCACAAAACCGAGGCATCGAGGAGAAAGACACCAATTTCCCCCAGTATTCCTCTCCCTTAGTTCTGAGGAGGAAATGAGATTGGGAAAAATTGACATATCCAAGGTGACGCAGATCTGGGGAGAAGAGAAGCCCAAAAGCCGAAGGGTGCGGTCCTTCGCCCATAGGAACTCACCAAGTAAGTTTCTTATCCACTCCAAAAAAACTAGGGTTTTGGTAGGGGAGTGGGATCCCTATAAGCTTGATCCACACAGCCAACTGGGGGGACTCTGTACCTCGGTGAACTTCCATAGACCAGCGAAAGAGCTGAAACCTCCACCGATTAGCCTAATATTTCACAACGTCTTTGCAGGATTCCTGAACTATACAGAAGGATTTCTTATTTAAATATGAAACCTTGTCCAACCTCGACTATCCCCAAGAGTGAAAAAAGTTAGAGAAGAACCTCAGGAAGGTTTATCTACCCCAAACTGAACCAAGAGTCAATTTGAGGAGCACTGATGCCTCGTCCACCACAGTAGCCGGGAGTGAAAGAATCCGGATCCCATCCACTAATCATATGCCAGAGGGGGGCAGATGCACCACCGGGAAATATGGAGGAGCCGGGCCGGGCTTGAGGGGATCATCTTTCATCAACAATCATAGAGAAGGATCAGGATCCCGGATTTGATAATCAGGATATCGGGAAGGCATGGACGTAGCTGCTGGGGGGTCCTAGCCCTTGAAGGGAGCAGGGACCGACGCCGCCGGTACCCCCGAAGCAGTCTGAGCCACTGAAATGGGCAGAAAATTTTAATCCAAGGCGGCATATTCAGCGTGTTCTATTGATCCCATGAAATCCATTTTTTAAAATAATTAAATTTAACCTTAATTGAATATATTTATAAGACTTTTTTTGGAAGTGATGATTTAAAAGAACCCTAACCAAGACTGATTTAGTCAGGATTCTAAAGACTTTACAGAACTCCCCTACTACCGGTGCTCCTCCTCTATGTACTCTCAATCAAATCATGACCAGAATCCGAGGTATGTTATTTTATCCTCCTCACTAATTGATTACTTTTTTAAGTTATGCGGTTTGTGTCATTGTTGTGTTCTCAATCATGGTGAATCACACTTCTCTTCTCTCATAACTCTTGTCACGATTGGTCTCTCTCATTATCCTCATTATTTCTATTATTATCGCCACCTTCACTCACGTAACATTCCATTGTTAGCACTATCGTTGTCACCATCACCATCGTCATCATCAACTTCCCATTTTCTTCATCCTCTACCACTACTTTTCTTTGATATCTAAGGTACATTATTTGACTTAATGATTATTAATGATTGTCAAGAAAACAAAGGTATGTTTAATTTTTCTGAATGATTATTTAACCAGTGTTATATTTGAGGAATTATTATTTTTTATGAATGAGTGTCTTGTAAATCTTCTAATTCTATTTCACAACATTTTATGTTTGTTTAATTTACTTATTATTCTTTTTTACATCATGTAAGGTTTGTTTAATTTACCAAATGTGTTTTTGGATGATTAATGAATATTGTTTTATAGCATTGTGAATGAGTGTTTTATGGGATGAAGGATTATGGAGTTTGAATATGGAGTATTTATAATATATATTTAAATTATCATCCTCAGAAAGTTTTGACTGTGTTGATTGTGTAATTTTAGTATATAGGAAGTTAGTTTATAATTTAGTTTGAATAACACAAGAATATTATTTTTTTATTGTTATCACCTGATTATTTTACATTTTATAGTTTAATATTAATATACAATTCTTATGGGAAATTTTCAACTTAACTGTCATCAGGTCCTTAAACTATTTCATCAAAAATCATCATCACTTCCCTAATGTTACTTTTTACATCATCTCTAGTCATAGAATACATTAATATTGATCATTATAAAATGATATGATAAGGGGAAGAAGATTGAAATTTATTTTTAATATAATTAGAAAAAAGAATAATAAAGTCATCTCCCTATTTAATCATGTTCATAGTAAATATCACATAGTATTTACTACATGAAGTAACATTTTCATTTTCAAAATGATGTATGAAATCACATGCCTCCTTTTGCATCCTTATCACTATCGATATTATTTTTATCTCTAATATATTATTCCTAATGTTGTTTTATAGTTTATATTTATTTATAAATTTTAAAAATAATAATTACAAAACTATATAATGATAGAAAGAGAATTTGAGTTTTTTGTGGTCCACTATTTAAAATCAATTATATGACTTTTTTATCTGGAATTTTTTCTTAATATATTATAATTGAATAAGTCTAAGGTGAATCCTTTTTTTAAATAAATTTCCATTACTTTAGTTGTGAAATATTTTTCATTTCATTGATTGTATTTTTATTTATAAAGGTAAATTTGAATTTAATTTTTCAAAAAAAATTATATTTAGTACTTGGAATTTTTTATAGGTGATAATGAATCATAGTTTTATTACAAAACTATGAACAAGTGATAAATATGAGGAAAGCGTCTATGATTTTTTAGAATTTTCAAAACAGAATGTTCCAAAAAATGACATGTTTTTCTATTTTTTGTTAAAATATTTAAATATGACAGATTTACAAAGTAGGGAAATTAATGATCATTTAATTTTTATGGTTTTAATACATGTTATAGTCATTGGATTTGGCATGGTGAAATTGTGTAGAATTCAAGATCTATTAATGGTGAAGATTGTCAGGATGATAAGTTTTATAAATTGGAGAAATTATTTTTGATATTAAAGTAGTGGAAACTGGGAAGACAAAAATGATCGCAAACTTATATGGTGATACTAAAAAAATTGTATCTAGGCTATAAAAAAATTATCATTTTATCAATGAATTTCTAAATCATAATCTAGGATGTTTATTGGATAAGGTATTAGGTTTTTTATTAAATCATTTCTCATTTCCAGGCATGATCTAGACTAGGATATTTCAAGGGAAGGATCCCGATTTAATTGGAATATAATAAACTAGTACCAATAGTTTGATTCGATTCCCACTTTGTGTAGTTGCACCTAATGCGTCTTGAATGGAAACGACATGTGGACCAAAGTGTGGTTTCCAATCTGGGTAGATCCAATTTTCTAGACTAAATATATGACAGTTATATTCCATTATGGATCTTAAAATGATTTGGAGCTTATAGAACTTATAAGCATGGACTTAAATAAATGAAAGGATGTGAATAATTAAAGAACACACGTGCAAAATTTAATTTCATAGAAAAAATAATTTTAAAACAAGTAAACATGTTTAACAGACTTTACAAAATAAACTAAGCATAAATATATAATGTGAACAACACCTGTGAAGTGGTTTCCATATCACCACACCCAATATCATTAAAAAGAATATTTGGTAGTGATGTGCTAAGAGGTCCATAACTGTAATCATGGATAATGTAAGTATCCCATAAGGGTATAACAATGTATGAATTTCCCTATGAAGGTTTTCCGTAGGGTAGTGATGTGCTAAGATAGATTATATGATCACATTTGTAGTGATTAGATATGTGGTATAAAATCAAGTATAGTCCCTTAAAACATAGTGAGATAACTTATAAATTGTAGGATGGATTAGTTGATCACGTAGGTTACATTTTATTGAGATTTGAGGTGTGTGAGTGGCGAATTATGGCCTACAGACAATGAGATTATCTAATGAGTGATCGTTGAGAAAGATTATCAATGCCTAAGATAGATGATATTTTAGTATCATATATTATAATATAATGGGAATTATGTCAGGTCTAGGTATGGTGTGTTAGAATGTGAGTTGCTATAGACATGTTAGTGATTCACTGAGGGATGGGGTGAGGTTGATCTGATATTTGTGTTGTTGTTTGTTCCTCATTATGGTTTTTCAGAAGTTATGTTTAACTAATGAATTGTGGAACACATTGTGTGGTTATTTCCTAAGGGAACCATTTATGTTCAGACATCCCCATATTTCAAATGCAATTCTTATGAAAAATGTATATGTTATACCCACTTCATGATTTGGATGCAATAAGTACATGTGATGGTTATCCCTGAGGGACAATCTTGGATTATAGGGTATGAGGTCAAATCTCATGTTACCTATGATGTGGTTATTTACATAGGGAGATAAATTATTTTTTCTCCTATTATGATTCAAATATTAACCTCTTATTAGTGAAATGTTTTGAATTTTAGGGAACAACCATGGTATAAACTTATGTAATGATTAATATAATTCACTAGTATGAAATGAAATAGGTATATTTGATTATCATGGTGTCCTGGTTAATATACAACATCATGACTTACATTACTATTTTGAGTGTTACTACTTTGAACATATAATCAAATATTTTAATTGTTGTATATTTTAGGGACCATGTTTGTATTTACTTGTTTATTTTTATACTCACATCCTACACATGAGCCTTAACGGAAATATATCTCTTTATTTGAGATACATGTGAGGAAAAGGGATAGTAACATAGATTAGAGTAGGTGTAGCTCAATGGGGATGAGTTGATGTTCTCATAGTAGTGTTAGAGACCTTTTAGAATTTTGAGGTGAAATTTGAAAATTCAAATTATGATTTGGTAATTTGAAATGTTTTAAGGAGAAAAATTTTATCTTCACAAGCTTCGTCTCCTAAATAGTTATTATTGAATTTTGTTTCTTGAGACTCATCCCCCATCTCTTCAATGTTTCTTGAACTAATTTATAGTAGTTATCCAAAATGATCACTGGTACCCAGTATGGGATGACTATAACTCACAGTAGTTCAAGAAACAAATTTTCTTATCCATAAGAGATGGAGGATGAGTCTCGAGCAACAAAATGTAATTATAACTATTTGGGAGATGATGAGGATGAGGATGTATGTTGTCTTTAACTTTTACCTTTGTATGAATTTAGAGGACAACACCTACCATAGTGGTGTAATTATTATCTTAAATGTAGTTACCCATGTACTTCAAAATGCATGCATGTTAATCATTTGAAAAAGGAGTATAAAGTTGAAGTTAAAGAGTTCATCAATTTTTCAATAGAGAATGCACACGAACCATCTCAAATCCTTTATTTGTGTTTACATTATTGTTATTCAAGACAAATTAAATAATTAACTAATCATGTAGATAATTTTTTATTCACATGATGAAGTTACCAATCCCGAGGAAGAACATAATTTTGATTCTAAAAATTAAGAATTAATATGGGATAAAATGCTTATTGATGAAAAAAACAAGACGGATGTAACATCACAGTTATGAATAAAATTATCAAGGAAAGAAGTAATAGTAAAAAATTGTGGTTGGATGGAATAAACATGACCAACTTGTTGACCCCAACTAGTTAATGTTTATTAGTTATGTTGGGGTCATAATAAAGCTGAATTGTTCAATTGATATTGATCTGTGACACCATGCCCTACATGTAATGATGGAAACCCTTTAAAGATATATAATGGTAATGTTGTAATATACTTTCTCTATTTTACCAAAACATTATATAATGAAACATTGATTTAATTTTCACTATTCCATATAGAGTTCATTTATTATAGAATATTTTTATAAGAAATTTGTCTTAATGGACACTGAAAAATCCCAGAGAGGCTTCCGGACTCTATTAACAAAGATACATATTAGGGATGTTGAGGGGAAAGTAAATCCCCACCCACCAATTAGTTATATAGATATTATAAAATAGGAAACATGGAGTGTTTTCATCAGTCTCCATGATGAGAAATCATTTCAGCTGTATTATAGTCGATAATATGTTATTTTACATTATTTATTGTATCAAATTTGATTCTAAATTGTTAATTTATGAAATAAAAAAATAGTTCTGAAAATAAAAACATGCATAGAAACAAATGTACCCCTATTTCTAAGTAAGGATAGGGTATGGTTCACTAGAGAAGAAATTGGTTTTTATTCTAAATCAACAATAAAATTTTTATGTGATATGAAATAACATATGTTCCTCTGCTTATATGCAGATTAGTGAATAAAAATAAGAAGCTAATTCTGTCCCACATCATGTGATATGGAAGGAAGCTCACGTAAATATGGTCAGTAAACTAGTTGATGAAAACACAAAATCTATATAGGAAAAATGTTTATGTATGACATAATATTATTTTGTTATTATTTATTACAATATTACATAAAAATATCTATTTATATTCATATTTTTTTACAGTTTAGAATCAAGAATTGACATCAACCGCATCTGAAGAAAAACTACTTTTAGTAACTTTGAAGTTGCTGAAATAATATGGCAATGTTACAAGATTAGGTTTTGATATGTCTCTTCAAACATATTTGAATAAGATAAAACCACATAAATATTTAAATGGAATGAATATTCTTATCTAACATATGTTTGTGTTTTGTGTTTTGATGCTTAAAAAAATCCCTAATATTATTCTAACAAGTTTATTCTAAAGTGTTTCAGATTATACTAATTTTACACTATATATCAAAGTGTTTATTTTACAATATGAAAGTACTATATCTTTTGAAAATTGAAGAACTCAATTGCTTAGAATTCAAAAACACCATGCAATACTTTATCTTATGAAGTTTGGCCAAGTTGCTCAAGATAGATTCTCTAGTTAGAATGAGATTATAAAAGGACGTTATCCTATGAAAAAGATATTTGTAGCCAAAAATGTTAAGGAGATCTGAGTTTTATATCATAACAACACTTTATCTTACATTTTATAATTATGGTATGCTATATTGCAGTTAGTTTATCTTATGAGGATGAGCTACTTTATATTATGGAAGTTATCTTATGATGAACAGTTCTTTCAGTCAATATCTTATGACGATATAGTGTTGTACAACCATATTATTAAATTTATAATCTCTTGATAAGTCATTTCATACTTTTAGAGAACATAAAAAGGAGATTATCCATTTAAATATTTTTTGTGTTACGCTAGAATTTCCTGAATAAGACACTACAGGAAAACTGAATATTTGCGACGGGCTATTTGCGATGGGATCCCGTCCCAAAAGGTCTTTTGCGACGGGGCGCTGTCGCAAATCGCCCGTTGCCGAAAACGGCGTCGCAAATAGGTTTTTTTGTGGCGGTCTCATCGCAAAAATATTATTTGTGACGGTATTTGTCCCCCTTCACAAATAATTTTTCGTTTATATATAACAAAGGTATATGCGACGGGCCGTCACAGATATATTATTTGTGACGGGTCAGAATCCCGTCGCAAATACAAAATTTAAAAAAATACTTGCGATGAAAGTATTTGGGACGGACCGTTGCAGAAAGGTTTTCCCGACGGGTATTCGTCCCGTCGCAAATGGTACTGTAAAAAACATTTACGACGGGAAGTCCCGTCGCAAATGTACCCGTCAA
Organism: Viscum album; assembly: GCA_963277665.1. Classification (NCBI taxonomy): domain Eukaryota; kingdom Viridiplantae; phylum Streptophyta; class Magnoliopsida; order Santalales; family Viscaceae; genus Viscum; species Viscum album. The sequence continues at coordinate 1,764,200,089 of OY728135.1, forward strand.
AAATATTAAAAAAAATTAAAAAAATTAAAAAAATTAATACAAATCGTATAATATTATATAAAAATAATAATAATATTAATAATATAAAAAAATTATATTATTATAATATAAATAAAAAAATATATAAAATATTATGAAATATTAATATAAAATAATAATAATATGAATATAAATAATATAATATAATTTAATAATAATATTATTAATAATATAAAAAATTAATATAATAATATTATTATTAAACTATCTATATAATAATAATAATGATAATAATAATATTAATAATATAAATAAATTATATTATTATAATATTAATAATAAAATATATATATACTATAATTATAAAATATTAATATCAAAAAATAATAATAATATGAATATAAATAATATAATATTATATATTATGAAATATTAATATCAAATAATAATAATAATAGTACTAATATTATTAATATAAAAAATAATATAATAATATTATTATTAAAATAAACATACATATTTATGAAAAAATAATATTAATATTATTAATATTAATAAAATTATAAAATTATAAACTTCTCAATATTAACAATAAATATAAAATAGTAAAAGTAATATTACTAAAATAAGCAGGCATTAAAAATAATACTAATAAGTAATAATATATTAAAAAAAAATAAAAAACAAATTAAATCACATAATATTCATACCAATATGAAAGAGGAATTGTAAATAGTTACTATGACAATAAACTACGAACTCAAATGCTTATTACATCTAAAAAAATCACTGGGGGTGGATAATCTGGAGGACCTAGAGGACCTGGAGGAGGTGGTGGAGGAAACTCCATCCCTAAACTATGAGTCAGACGACGCATATACTCCATATACTCCTGATGTTGCTCCTCATATCGACGTCTCTCCTCATCCTGCTGCAGACGCATCTGCTCCTGCCATCGACGCATCTTCTCATCGTGTTGCTGACGCATCTACTCCTGCCCCCGACGCAAATCGTCTATAAGCTGACTCTGAGCACGCAGTTGCTCCTAATACTGTGAGACAGACGATGATGTCTCTCCACGACCTCTTCTTGAGCTGGACGCTGACATCGCAGATGTACCATAATAAGTTGCAGGAGTCAAATGAGAGTCGATACCAACTACTCGGCCCTTTTCGAAGCCATATTGGGTCGCCTGCATCCATGTCGTCTCATCAAAATGGCGGGCACTAGTCTGATCACCCGTCTCGTCTTGACTCTCAGCCTGTGTCTGAGAGGTCGCGGCCTCATATGACTCCTTAAGATTCAATTAGAAATTAAAATAATGGAAAGATTATATGCATTTAATTTTCAAACTGAAAAGAAAATAATACTGACCAGAATCTGACGCTGGCGGTCACCTCTAATCTCTCCAGTAGTCGGGTCAGTGTACATCCTCCGATAAACGTCGTACACCAAAATACCGGGCTTCTCGGCTTCCTATATGAATATAAAATAAACTATTTATATTTAAAGTTGTATAAAATATTAAAAAAAAGTACTTACCAGACGCTCTCTATGCGCACTGAATGTACGACTACTAGCTCGATGCGTCACCTCTTGTCTCCCCCGATTCTGTCGACCCAATGCAGATCTCCTCTGAAACCCACCACCCAACCAGTGTGTACATAATCCATCCTAAACGTGAGATGAAATGTACTCTGGTCGGTGGGCTCTACATGACTCATCAAATTCTGTCACTCCGGCTTTCTTCACAGTCGTCTTTCTCAAATTATGCAAAAACTGACAGAAACGGTCATGAATAGACACCACCCATGCTGCGTGGATAGTGGCACGCATGCTCTCATCGATGGGATACCATAAACCCTAATATAAAGTTATTAATGAATTAAATTTCAAAATAAATAATATTTAATTATGTACCAGCCAATGATCGAACATGGCGGCCTGCACATCAGCGGGAATCTGATCACATGTGATCCAGGGCTGAGAAAAATAATTGCGCAAGATAGCGCTCCCCTGTCCAATAGCTATATGCGTAAAACTGTGGAAAAAGAACAAATAATCAAACAATTAGAATATTAATAAATTATAATGAAAGATAACTAAAATACACAGGTTACTATACCACCGCGTGTGCGCATCGAATCCAAGAGGTGGAAGTCGCTCCGGGATAGGATCTGGAATCATCAGTCTGGCAAGACCACGCCCCCTCCAAGTGCTCCCTATAGTGCCAACATCCTGAGGGTCAGATGACTCAAGAACCTCATCATCCATAGGTAGATCAGCCTCCAGCAACTGACGAAACGTTTCTGAGTCCATCTGAAACATTAAATGATTGTTATTAGCAAACAGTTGAAAATAACTATTATGTATAGATATATATTTGTTATGATTTAAACCAGCATTTTACTGTGTCAATGGTCATCTTCATCACCATCTTCATAGTTGTGAATGTCAATGTCTTCATCTTCCTCATCAACATCATCAATTTCCATATTATTTCCACTGTCATCATCTCTTGTCATTTCAAATTCAGTTGTAACATCATTGACAACATCGTCATCATCGACCCTTAACTGTGGGGTGTCATCCTCAATATTCATGTCTCTTTGTGAAAAATATGTGTTTTGAGGAGTGTCCTGAAAAATTTCATTTCCTTGCACTTCAGTGGAACCACTTTCAGTTTGAGTAAATTGATTTTCTCGAGATTTAACTTTCATTATACTCCACCAATCATCCAACTCTTTTGTAGTAACACAGTATTTTGCATAATAAATTTGATGTGCCTGATGAGCCAATAAAAATGGTTCATTTACTGCAAGAAAACTTTTATGTTTGATATCAACAATTCCATGAGTCGGATGAATATGCAGACCTCTCTCAGTATCCAGCCATCGACATTTAAACATTGTTACATAATTTTGTCCCAAATAACACAGTTCAATAATTTCTTCAAGCATGTCGTAAAAGTCAACTTCAATATCTCTATGATGTGATCCCTTCAAACAAACACCACTATTCATTATTTTCTTTGATTCCACATATGCACGTGTATGAAAGCGATAACCATTCACCACATATACATTATAAGATTTAACCATTTTAGATGGTGGGCTACTCAAAATACGCAATCGACTATCAATCTTATCAGCATGTACAGATACCTGAAAATTTGTAAAAAAGTTATCACTATTACAAGTAATAAATTGATTTTATATGTAAAACCAAAAAAGAATGTATGTTACCAGTTTTTGAAACCAATAGGAAAGTTTTTTTTGCCGACGTTCTTCTAAGCCAGCTGCTGTAATTTGTGGAAATTTTTTCTTGATATGATCATCATATAACCTACAAATACAATATGATTAATTTACTGTAACAGAATCTATAGAATAAGGTATAAGATCACTCACTGTAAAATTGGTGAAATTTCTTCACAGTTGAGTAGAACATATGTATGAGCTCTATGATGTTCATCATCTGAAAGCCATCTATCATGAACTCCACCAAATCCAAGTTCGGGCTGATTGAAAACTGATAATTGATTGTTCATATCATCATCAACATTCCCCTCGTTCCGGCCCATGCGGTTAAATTTTGAAGGATATTCAGATTCAAAATAATGAGAGCAGAATAAAGCAATTTCTTCTTGCAAATAAGCTTCAGCAATTGAGCCTTCAACTGATGCTTTGTTACAGACTTTTTTCTTCAATTTCTGTATGCATCTCTAAAATGGGTACATCCATCGAAACTGATCCGGACCTCCACATTTTGCTTCATGTGGAAAATGTAATATCAAATGTTCCATCGAGTCAAAGAAATCCGGTGAAAATATTTTTTTCCAATTTGCATATAATTACAACAACAACTTCTTCCAGTTTGCTTAGTGTATCGTAGTCTGTTGTCGCCACACACATGTCTCGGAAAAAATATGATATATTTGTTATCGAATCCCAAATCTTAGAATTCAACAAACCTCTTAATCCAATAGGCATAAGCCTTTCCATTATAACATGACAATCATGACTTTTTAATCCGGTAATATGACCATTTTTAACACATCTTCCCAAGTTGGAAGCATAGCCATCTGGAAGTCTAAAATATGCAATCCACTGACAAAATAATAAGCGACTCTCTTTGGTCAGTGTATAAGCTGCTTTTGGATTCATTAATCTCTGTGATCTGACATTTTCAAACAATTCAAGTTCTGGTCGCCTGCAAATTTGGGCAAGATCTAATCGTGCCTTTACATTATCTTTGGTTTTACCCGGTGTATCCAAAACTGTATGAAATAAATTACCAAAACAGTTCTTCTCAATATGTATGACATCCAACATGTGTCAGACCAACAAATCAGACCAATATGGAAGATTCCAAAAAATGCTTTGTTTTGTCCAATTGTGTTCTTTCCCAAAACCATGAATTTTCTGTTGGTTTATTGTCGGTCCAAAAGTGATGGAAGGGAATGAAAATACAACTGATTGTAACTCTGTATCTGAGATCATTTTTGGAGGTTCATCTCTTTCAATTCTACCTTTTCTGAAATGAGATTTATTCCTCCAAAAAGGATGATTGATTGGAAGAAATCTATGATGACAGTCAAAATAGCAAGGTTTTTTTTCCATTCACGAGCATAAATACTTTGTTGTCTCTCATACAGTAAGGACATGATTTTGGACCATGTGTACTCCAGCCAGATAACATTCCATATGCCGGGAAGTCACTAATTGTCCACATCAAAGCAGCTTTCATTACAAAATTCTATTTCGCAGTAGCATCATATGTACCAACACCATGACTCCACAATAAATTTAACTCATCAATCAGTGGTTTCAAATAAACATCAATATTCTTTTTCGGATGTCCTGAGATTAATAATGTCAAAAAGATATAAGGCTCTTTCATCAACATCCATGGAGGAAAATTGTACGAAGTTATAAAGATATGCCAACAGGAATACTGACTACCAAAAGATCCAAATGGACAAAAACCGTCAGTAGAAAGACCCAATCGCACGTTCCAGGATTCTAAAGCAAAAGACGGATGCACATGATCAAAATGTTTCCATGAATCACCATCAGATGGATGAACCAAGCTTTTACCATTTGAAATATTGGTTTTGTGCCATGACATCATTGTCGCTGTGTTCTGAGACATAAATAAACACTGCAACCTAGGTGTAAGCGGTAAATATCTCAACTGTTTTACAGGAATCAATCCAGACTTCCCTGATTGAGCTTCTTTATACCTCGATTTTCCACATGTGGGAAAACTATCCAACGACTCATTTTCACCAGAATATAAGATGCAATCGTTTGAACATGCATGGATCTTTTGATAACTAAGGCCCATATTACGAACGAGTCTTTTGCTCTCATAATAATTAGCAGGCATCACATTTCCTTCAGGTAACAGTGCTTTAACCAAAGAAAATATCTGATCAAAACAGTTATTTGACATTCCATTATCTGATTTAATAGCTATAAATTTTTCAACTGCTTCTAATTTTCTTATCTTGCAACCAGGATATAATGCATCCTCAGCAGACCTGAACAACTCAGCAAATTCAGATGGTGCCAACTCGGGAGGTAAATCAACATCATCCTCAATTTCTGTTTGTTGAACAGATGAACCTCCAACATCATGTACTAAATTCTGAAACCGTGATGGATCTGAAATCAAATTATTAGTATCTTCTCTGTAACTACGTTCACCGTGTTGATACCAAAAAATATAATCTGATTGAAAACCATAACACAAGAGATGTTTCCCAATGATGTCAAATGTCTCAAATGTTCTCAGAGCACATTTTTTACAAGGACAATTAATTGTCCCTTCTGAAACAAATTCTAGGTTTGATGATGCAAATGATAAGAAAGCTTCAACACCATCAACAGATACAGGATTTAAACTAGAAACGTTTGGATTTCTGCGCTGATTTATCCAAGCACGATCATCTAATAATGATTGATGTCGATTTCCTTGTTCCATATTCATATATATGTTTCTACAAAATTTAAAATCATTACTATTGTTAAATAATTTGATATAAGAAACAATATCCTAAAAAAAGAAGATACATAATTACAGTTATTTATTAGTAATTACCAATAATTATAGGTGACATAGTTAGTTTGTAATCATCCCCACTAATTATTATTAATTTAGCAATACTTAGTAATACTTGGAAAAATGAAATATGCTTGAATAATGAAATTAAATTTTGTAATCATCATTGTGAAGATTATATTACTAATTATTCTGATTTGCCCGATGGATCATCTCTTTTTAACTTTCTCCCGACTGAAATCAGTATGAAAAACTTGCTCTGACATACGTTAGAGCACATTTTTCATACTAATTTCTGTGGGAGAAAGTAGCAAAGATATGAGACGTTGAACAAAAGGTGGTCATCAATCCGCTGGAAATTGTGCCAATTTATAACTATGTACTTGAATTTATTTGATTTTTGATTAATTTTATTAGTAATTATTACTAATTATTACAAATCTCAATATTTATACCAGATTTTTCTTTATTCTTAACATGTTCAAATCTTAAAGGGTCGTCAATTTTCAGGTCATTCCCAATAAAAAGTTTGGGTTAACCTTGACCAATTTAAACTCTATAATTGCTCTAACTTCGTTGATCATCTTGCAAGTAGTGTTGCAATAGGACGATACAAGTAATGAGAAAGACATTACATGGGTTGTCCTATTGCAATGCTACCTGCGAGGTGATCAACCAAGCAAGAACAATTATAGAGTTTACATTGGACACAGTTGACGCAAACTTTTTATTGGGAATGACCTGAATATTGGAGACCCTTTAAGATTTGAACTGTTAAGAATAAAGCAAAACTTGTTGAAAATATTGATAATTGTAATATTTTATAAATTTTTTATAATTTTAATAATATTAATATTTTTTTATAAATATTAAACATATAATAATAAAATAATTATATTATAAGTATTATTTAACTATTAATATCAAAGTAATATAATATTTTATATTATGGTACTATTTATGTTACTATTTATGTTACTATTTATGTTACTATTTATGTTGCTATTTATGTTACTATTTATGTTACTATTTATGTTATTATTTATGTTAATAATTAGAAATGCGAAGATATGCATATAGGTCGGGTGGTTAATCAATCAATGAATACACAAACAAACGTAATTGACCGATCATCTACCTCAATTTTCTTTTCATTTGTGTGTTGAGGTTGACAAAAAACTTCTGCCTCTACATGTAATATGTGCTTTTACTGTCAAAATTATAAACCTCCTCACCTCTATATTGGCGAGGAGGTTGATAATTTTAACAGTAAAAGCAGATATTACATGTGGAGGCAGAAGTTTCCTATCAAGCCTCAACACAAAAATGAAAAGAAAATTGAGGTAGATGAGCGGTCAATCACATTTCATAATTATACTAATTGTTTCCTAATTATACAAATTGTTTCCTAATTATACTAATTGTTTCCTAATTATACTAATTGTTTCCTAATTATACTAATTATTTCCTAATTATACTAATTGTTTCCTAATTATACTAATTGTTTCCTAATTATACTAATTGTTTTCTAATTATACTAATTGTTTCCTAATTATACTAATTGTTTCCTTATTAGACTAATTGTTTCCTAATTATACTAATTGTTTCCTAATTATACTAATTGTTTCCTAATTATACTAATTATTTCCTAATTAAATCTAATTGTTTCCTAATTAAATATAATTGTTTCCTAATTAAATCTAATTGTTTCCTAATTATTTTAATTGTTTCCTAATTATTTCTAATTATTTCTAATCAATTAAATCTAATTATTTCCTAATTATTTGATAATTATTTTAATTAAATCTAATTATTTCTTATTAATTGTTTCCTAATTATTTTAATTATTTCTTAATTATTTTAATTGTTTTCTAATTATTTCTAATTATTTCTAATCAATTAAATCTAATTATTTGTTAATTATTTGTTAATTATTTTAATTAAATCTAATTATTTCTTAATTATTTGATAATTATATATTTATTTCTAATTATTACCAAAACATCCCCCGGGAGTGTCGAACCAAGAGTGCAGCAAGGCCCATTATTGTGTACCAGGTTACCCCAAGTCAAGCTCGAAACACCTTGTCAGAGTTTTCACTCCTAGGTACATCTGTGCCAGAGCCGCCTCTACTTATTCGTATCCAGACAAGGATTATTTGGTACAAGCACATAAACTAATTATACTATATAGCTAAACATTCTATTAAAAAAAATAAAATTAACAATTTAAAATAAAATTAACAATTAAAAATAATTTAACAATTAAACAAATATAAATACCTTTAATAATCTGCACCTTCTAACTCCTTCCTTCCTCTTCTCGAAAGAAAAAATTAAAACAAAAAAAAATTCTGCTCAGATATGAAAATGAGAGAGAAAGAAAAATGGAGATCTGAATGTTATGGAAAAGAAATGGATGAGGTGTATATATAGGTTAGATTATTTGTGATGGTCGCATTTGCGACGGGTTACCGTCGCAAATGCCTTCGCCCGCATTAAATAGAGGCGGCGGGTAAAAGACCTTTTGTGACGGGCCCGTCGCAAATAGCCACCATTAGCGACAGGCGACTATCCCCGTCGCAATTTTCTATTTACCGCCGCGGGTATTCATGATAGAGCCCGTCGCAAATACCTTCGCCCGCATTAATTACGGGCGACGGGTAAAAGGTTTGTTGCGACGGGCCCGTCACTAATGCCACACCATTAGCGACGAGCAGATATCCCCGTCGCAAATTACTATTTACCGCCGCCGGTATTTGCGATGGGAGGATATCCCCATTGCAAATGCATAGTTACCGCCGCCGGTATTTGCGATGGGTCCCGTCGCAAATACCTCCCGCTGGATTATCTGTTGCGACGGGTACAGAGTCCCGTCGCAAAACCGTATTTACTACCGAGGGGTATTTGCGACGGGCTGTAGGTGACCGTCACAAATAGGATTTACAGCGGCCAGTATTGGCGACGGGGCCCGTCGCAAATAATACCGGGTGAATACTTGTTTGCGACGGGGAAATTTCCCCATCGCAAACACTATTTACCACCCCGGGTACTTGCGACTGGTAGCCTTCTACCCGTCGGAAATATCCTTCCCGTGTTTTGGTGCGCAAACCGCGTCATTGCAATTGCAACGACCCCTGTATTTCCGTCACAAATAACTAACCATTTGTGACGAGAATATATTCCCGTCACAAAAACCCTTTTCATCGGAGTTGTTACGACGGGAATAAGACCCGTCGCAAATACCCCGTCGCAATAATCGTTTTTTCCCGTAGTGAGACAATATAGAGAACAAGAAGATTTATGCTACAAAATAAATTCCTATATTTGGAAATTATAGCAACATATACTTAATATCCTATCTCATAAATATAAATTTATGGGAAACACCAGACTATTATATCCATCCAGTGTTCAGGTTTAAACATCATATAAAAAGACCAGCTAGCCTTGACAGAGAACAAAGGAAGAACGACAACTGATTGTTTTGGAATTCTATAAAAGAAAACACTAGAGACCTGTACATAGCTAAGAAAGAAAATTTTCCATGTTGTGATTATCAGTTATATCAGTTCCATAGATAATCATCCTGAAATACTTTGAAATCTATAATTTTTTTAGGATGAATCTTCATGAACTGTTAGTTGCTTCTTTCAACTGTGTTATGCAAATGTTTCTCTCAAAATTTCTGTTTATTTCATTATGTTTTCACTCTATGTAATAGTTTTATTAAGACTGAGGATATGTCTTGTAAAGGGAGTGCCTAGTTGAAATTACTTAACATTTTTATTAATTTAAATCTTCTTGAACTCAGCTGAGAACCCCTGAAAATGGGTTGTTTTAGTAAAAATCATCAAAATCATAGAGAAGACTATTGGTGGAGTGGACTAGGGGATTTATGTTTTATGAACCATTATAAATCTCTATGTTAAATTTAATTTAATTTTGTTTTTATACTTCCACTACATGTATTATGAAGGAAAGAATTTAACTTTCATAATTTGAAGAGGCTGGTTTAATATTAAAGAATTTTTTTAAGAAATCAATTCACCCCCATTTTGAGTTATGCAGTCAATCATTACATGGGAAAAATGTTAGTATCGGAGCTTGTGACTATTGAGTTCAGAATTTTTAAAGGTTGAAGTACAAAGATATATTTGAATGGATGCAATGGCAGATAACCGTGAATGTATGTTAATGGTAAAAGCTATATATTTCAATGGTAAAAACTATAGTTTCTAGAATGAAGGTATGATCATTTATCTGAAAAATCTTGATCTGAAATTCTATCTCAAAGATATTAATCCCTATACTATTCCTAATATAGATCTTTAAACATGAAATGATACAGCTAAAGAGAATTAGGATCTAAACACTAAAGCTATGAATGCTATTATATGGGGGTTAGGACCAGGTGAGTTTAAAAGAATATATCATTGTCAAAAAGCACATTCAATGTAGACAACTATAGCCATTGAATATAAATTCACTGACAATGTGAAAGATATTAGATTCGATATGACTATGCTTAAGTTAGATACATTAAAAATGGATAAATGAGATAACATTAATCAAATAAATGGAAGAATCACAATGACCGTGAACAACATTGCTTCTCTTGGAACACCTATCACTGAGCCTAAATAAAAATTGAATGTTGTCAAAGTATTAACACATAAGTGGAGTTGATTCTTAGCTACCATCATGTAATCTGTGGAAGTAAAAAAATTTAAAGATAAAAGACCTCATCTGGATTCTCATGATGTATGAAGCTAAAATGGAAACTGTAAGTAAAGAGAATAAAATGATCAAAAAGGAAAATTCTACCTTGAATGTATCTACTTCAAAATATGACAAAAAAAAAAGAAAACACGTACAAAATTTTAAAGCATCTGGAGAAAAATATCTCTCAAGTAAATATGATTCAAATAATGAGCTCACTAAAGTTTCCTGAAAGTTTAAAAAGTTTTATAAAAAGAGGTGAGGTTTCATGAGATCCCTCAATAAGAACCGAAATCATGGTGAAAAATCTAAAGAGTTGAGATGTTATGAGTGAAAAATGTTAGGACACATTAAGCTTGACTATTTGAGAATTAAAGATGATAAGAAGATAGAGAAGAAATATTTCAATAAGGATGGATATAGAAAATATAATAAAGTTTTGAAGGCCACCTATAGTGCTTATGAAGATTATAGAGAAGTAACGTCGTTAGAATTATAGGCTAAAGCTACAAATCAGAAGGCCAACATATGTTTCATGGTAAAATTATATGATGTACATTCTTATTAATCTTATAGGCATGAAAAAAAATCAAAAAAAAAATGAAAAATGATCATATAAATAATTAAATGAGTACTATACCATGTTGGAAATCAAGTATGAAATTTTGAAAAAGAAAAAAAAATACCTTCAAAATTATTATAATAAAATTGTTAGTGAATAGGAAAATCTGAACAATTAAATTTTAGACATTAAAAATAGTTAGAAAGATCTATCGCCTTAAATACTGAACATTTAAAAACAATTGAAAACTTAGAGAAGGGGGTTCAAAATTTAAAATATGTTGCAAGTGCCTTTACATAAGGGAAAGATATTTAAACAAAATTATAGGTCAAAATAAACCCAGAAAAGAAAAAATATGAATTTAAATCCAAGGTTAATGGCCTAAAATTTATAAAAAAACATTTGGTTTATTGCTAAAAAAACCCCTTCCCAAATTTACTTGTTTTCATTTTTGTGAAATAGGAAATATTGAAAATATTTAGGATTTAAAAAATAATCATGTTTGTGGAATTACAAGTGTTTTTCTTTAAAAAGTTTTTTTTAAAAGCTAAAATGTTTTATAAAAAAGAGAGGCAAGTTTCAATTCATGGATATCTTATAGATAACATTTCTAGACCCATAAGAATTTGGGTACCATATAATTCCGTTGTTTGATTTCCATTTTAGGGAACTAGCCATATAAAAAACAATAAAAAAGGTTTATGGATAGTGGTTGTTCATGGAATATGAGTAGAGATTACACCAAAATTCATTATATATCCAAATTAGATGAAGGATATTCCACTTTTGGTGATAATATAATAGGAATGATAGTTGGTATTGGATCAGTTAGAAATTATCAATCTATTCTCATCGACAAACTACATTTTTTTGAAGGATTTAATAAAAAACTAATAATTATTTCTTAACTATTTGATGATGGCTATTATATTTATTTTTCTAACAATATTTTCATTCTTTTTAAAGATAAATTTCTCAAATTTAAACCACCCAGGATAGACAATGCCTACACACTAGATTATAATTATTTTTGTAGAAAAATGTAAACAGTTTAAATGATAAAATTTATGAATCATGGATTTTTCATAGAAGGATACAACGTTACAATGTTCATTCCTTAAGAATTTTTTTCTAAAAGATAATTGATTTTGAACTTTCCTGATATCAAATAAGACAGATAGAAGCTTTGTGATGCAAGCTAAATTGATAATCAACAGATGTCACCTTTCAGAAAAATTAAAGAAGTTTATACTTCTAGACATCTTGATCTTATCTATATGGATATGTTCATACAAAATATAGCTTCATGTATTTTTGGAAAATTTATTTTTTATGTGTTAGTTGATTATTTATGAATATTTACATGGGTTTACTTTTTAAAACTCAAAAGTGAAACATGTTCTATTTTTATTGACTTGTGTAAACCTGTGAAAAATGAGAAATATGTAAAAACAATGTCTTTGAAAAGTGATCATAGAGGTAAGTTTCAGAATAAGGAACTTAATTCTTATTTATCTAAGTAAGGAATGTAACATACATTCTCTTCCCCTAGGAAACCTCTACAAAATGGTGTTTTCGAAAGAAAGAACACGACTTTGATATAAATTGCTAGGACTATGTTATGTTAATATAACATGCCCACTCATTTTTGGGCTGAGGCTATTAAAACAATATGTTATATGATATACAGATTAATAATAACACATATCTCAAAGAAAACACCCTATGAGTTGTGGAATAATTGAAAACCTAAGGTAGTATACTTCAAAGTATTTGGATGTAAGGGCTATGTCTTGAACACCATGGATAATCTTGGAAAGTTTTATCCAAATGCAGATGAAGGTACATCCCTAGGCTATTATAATACTTCCAAAGATTATAGAGTATCCAATAAAATTTCATGAACTATTAAAGTATTAGCTCATGTAAAGATTGATGAAAATAATTCTTTGGGTTAAAAAATGATCCATATTAATGATCACAATGATTCAGTCGAAAATATAAGACCTGAACCCCTCCTTAATGACATCAAGGATAATGATTTGGAACTTGGTTACTTTAAACCAAATCCAACTAGGGTAGACACTAGTGAACTAGAAAGTGTGTTGCCCAAAATACCTAAAAACTACAAAGACAGTCCTTCAGAAAAATCCATAGTAAACCTGGTTAAAGGAGTAAGAACTTGAAGAATCAAAGGAAATCTAGTATAATTATATTTTTTTTCTACCCTAATTAGAACATAAATCTATTGAATAATCCTTATCTGGTGAAATTTGGTTCTTAGAAATTAAAGAATAACTAAATCAATTCAAAATAAATAAGGTATGGGAACTAGTTAAAAGACCCTCTAACTATCCTATAATTGGAATAAAGTGGATTTTTTATAAAAAAACAAGATAAACATGGTGTAATAACTAAAAATAAAGCTATATTAGTTTCCAAAGGATATAATCAATTAGAAGGAATAGATTATGAAGAAACCTTTGCTCTCGTAGCTATATTATAAGCTATTAGAATATTTTTTGCATACAAATCATATATGAATTTCAAAATATATATTATATATGTTAAATTTTCCTTTTTAAATGATTTTTAATGGATAAAATTTACACATAATAACCTACTGGTTTTAAATATCCTCATTTTAAATACTCTATATTTAAACTTACCAAGGCTCTATATAGACTTCAACAAGATCCAAGTGAATGGTATGAAATATTAAGTTCATTTATTTTGTCAAATGGTTTTACAGTAAAAATATATGATCATATTTTATTTAAGAAAAGTTCTTTCTCCAATACTTTTTTAGTTCAAATACATATATATTATATTATTTTTGGATCAACAAGAAAAACACTGTGGAATGAATTTTCAAAACTTGTTCAAAAATAAATTGAAATTAGTATGATGGGTGAACTAAAATATTTTTTTGGGATTTCAAGTTTATCAAAAATATTTTGGAAACATTTTAAATAAATTAATATTCATACTTGAATTATATAAGAAGTTTGGACTTGAAAATAGTAAGACCTACTCAACTCTTATGAGTTACAATATCAAACTTAATTTGGATGAAACTGAAAAACCAATTGATAATAGGTTGTATAAAAGGATATTTTGAAGTTTATTTTACCTTACAATAAGTAGACCATACATTATTTTTTTGTTATATATTTGTGTAATATTATAATCTAATCCAAAATAATCATATTTGAATGACGAAAAAAATAATTTTATAGTATCTAAAAGGGAATGTATCACTTTCTATTATTTTTCCAAAAAATTATGATTTTAATTTAATTTCATACTCAAATGATTATTTGGATGGATATATATTAAGTAGGAAAATCACATTAAGATTCTATCATCTTCTTGGTAAATCCTTAGTGTCTTGGTCGAGTAAGAAGCAACATTATATTATACTATCAAATTCTAAATCTGGATATATTACCCTAGTAAGTTTCATTGCATAGGTGTTGTGGATAAAACACACCTTAATGGATTTTGGAATTAATTTTAATTTTGTTCTAATCAGATGTGATAACAATAGTTTTATCAATATATAAAAGAATCCAATAAACCATTCAAGAATGAAGTAAATTGATTTAAAACATCGTTTCATTAGTTATCATGCACAGGAAAATGATATCTCTTTAAAATTCATTTCCATAGAAAAAAAATTACCAAAAAATCTTAAAAAACATTTTCTAGCTGACATATTTTATTTTATTAAGTCATAATTAAGTATGTTTAATTTTACTAAATATTATTTTATAACTTATTTCTTATATTTAAAGTAAATGTATTATTTCCTTTATTTAAATTTATTTTTGACTTACTATATTGATTACTATTCATTTCCAAGAGGACATGTAGTCTACTACTAGTAATAATTACCATGAACATCACTTCATGAACCATTGATTTCCACAAACAAAAAAATATTGTGTATCAACTCTATGTGTGTAACGACTTGAAAAACCTTCAAACACTCATTTTATTTACTCAAACCCTTGTAAACCTAACCTTATAACCCGTTAACCCTTAAAACCCTCTAAGAGTGGTGAAAATGAAAAGGGTAAATGGTGCTATATCTAGTAGGATGAAACAATAAAGGATCTCAAGTAAAGTGATAAGTTTATAAGCGATTGATTTTAAATAGATAGACAATAAGCATATACTACTAAATAAAGTCATAAATCATCAAGTTTGGGAACAAATTTTCTATGATTTGTGAACCATGTCTGTATTCAAGATGGAATTTAATGAGTTCTACAAATTTAAAGTTTTTTACTACAGAGATGATTAATACATAGTTACTAAAAATGTTAATTAGAAAAATCTATCACTAATCTCCATCAAGTTATCTAAAAGAATTTAATGAGTTCTATAAATCTGAAGTTTTTCACCTCTCATGATATAGTCTCATTCTTAAGAGTTGGAAGGAATTTCTCCAAGGATAATCAGTGGGAAAAATTCTCAAGAATCAGGCCATGAGGATGAAGTACCAGACACTTTTGAAAATAAATATCTTCGAGAAGAAAGTGTTGAAGTTCATCAAGAAAGGAATACCCCTTTTTTAAGATTCTAGAGTAAATAAGTACTAGAAGCTGATAAAATTATTTATGAAAAATCTCAACATAGCAATTAATAGTTGTTTTTGAAAGTCAAATCTCTAAAATTTCAAGTGATTGAATGCAATTTAAATGTAAAAGTTCTTCAATATCATATTGAATTGAAATTTGATATTCAATAATTGAAATTATTGGTTAAATCTATGATAGAAAGTGTTCAAAACAACCCTCTATAGGAAATTTGCATGGTTCTAAAGTTCAGTGAAAGAAACTAAAATTATCCCAAGCTATCGATATAATGTATGCATCTATTGAGTCACTACAATGATAACTCATTTTAATATAAATGTTTCAAGACCTTCATATAACTATCATTGATGATTTTAGAGGGATACTAGGTCCTCTCAAGTATAATGTTGAATTAGTTCATAAATCAATAAATGAGTTTGTTTCAATGCTATCACAACAACTTACATATTTTCAAGGAAATTATGATCAAGTGAATAAGGAATTTTGTTTCATTATCAATACTCTACAAAAAATGTATAGATCATTAGAAAACAAATTTGAAGTTGTAGAAAATAAATTGGAATATATTCATCAAGTAGTAGTTAATTGTTTTAAACTAGACTACTCAGATGATGATAATATAGAGGATAATGCCTTTATATAATCTTTGGATAAACATGTTCTTTCAAAAGAAAAAGAAACTATTTCTTTCATTGGTATAAATAAGAATAAGTTCGAAGTTTTGAAGAGTTTGATATCGAATAGTGAAAAGAAGGGAGACCTATAGAACATTATTGGAATCTTTTATCAATGTCTGTGAAATGATTCTAAAAGTCTTATTGAATATTTCAAAATTGATATTGTAAAGATAATTAATGCCTATGATGATTATGTTTTTCAAATTCATGGAATACGACTTTCTAGACCACAAATTGTTGACCGTAACTTGTCCACCCCTTAACACCATAAAAAATTATTTGATCTATTTGAGGTTAATCAAAGGGAAAATCTATATATTTCTAAAGAATAATATTTATCCATACCTAAACCATCGACTAAATTAACATTTACCAATGCATGTAACTTCAATTTGGCGATGGAAAAGAAAGCCACTCTCAGAATCAAGTCTACACCAGTATGGTTTACTTATGAAGATCGAACTGAACATAGAGCATCCCTATTAATGTTAGGTGATTTTTTCGGAACAATAGTTGACGATCCTATACCTTAATCCTCATTACCTCATGAAAAACACTTATCCATTAATAAAAATCCCCCAAAAAGTCATTTTCGGACAAGAAGTTGATAAACTATCCTTCAAGTTAATGGAATAGTTTCCCAATTGTTGGTAATTATCAAAAAACATTTTAATTATGCCACCTTTTATGGAATTCAAACATTTGAATATTTTTTTCTCCAATATATCATTTCAATGATCTTAATGCTTTATTTTCATAACATTTTTTTTAACAATATTATCATGATCATAACGATTTATCTTTGAATATTGTTTTATGATTTCTTTTCAATATATTTATATATCATTTATTTATTCTGTATTGTTTTAATATTTTATCATGACTTGTATTCCATGAAAAAACCTATTTATCAGTAATAATATTAACTAATTACTACTGTTTTTTGAAATATGAACTATATTCCTTACTATAATTCTTTTTTATATTAAAAAAAGTGGGAGAAGAAAAGGGAAATATAAAAAATTTAATCATTTTTTGTATTTCAAAAATGGGAGAAGGAAAATAATATTTTGGGAAAAATAAAAGGAAAAGGAAAAGGTGAAGAGAAAACTTCTTTATTTTTGAAACTTTAATGATTCATGTATGGAATTTTTTTTCTTCTATTTAATGGGTTTTTTATCATTAAATAGGGGGAGATTGTTGTGAAGAATATGTTGTACTAAACTATATTCATGTTATATGTTTTTATGATTTATAAAATCATACTTTTATTATAATAAGTTTATTCTAAAGTTTTTTGGATTATACTTATCTTAAGTTTCATGTCCAGGTGTTTATATTATGATATGAAAGTACATTATCTTACAAAAATTAAAAAAAATAAGTTTCTCAAAATTAGGAAGCACCATGTATGAATTTTTCTTATGAGGCTTGACAAAGCTTCTAAAGACATATGATCTAGTCAGAATGAGATTATAAAAGGAATTTATCTTCTGAAAAAGATATTAATAGCCATCAATGTTGAATAAATCTAAGTGTTATATCAAAGTAACACTATATCTTACGCTGGATAAATATTGTATGCTAGATTGAAGTTAGTTTATCTTATGATGATGAGATGATTTATCATATGAAAGTTATCTTATGATGAATAGGATTTTAGTTGATAGATTATGAATATATAGTATTATAAAGAAGTTTTTATTATATTTATAATCTCTCAATAGGTCACTTTATTCTTTTAGAGCACATCAAAAGATAATTATTCATTTTAAGAAAGTTTGGTCTTTATAGGACATTCATGAATAGGAAAATCTAGAGAATGAGAATATTTAGGATTCAAAAGAAATTCATATATTTGGAAAGTATGGAGGAATATCTTTAATAATTTGTCTCATTAATATCACTGTATAAGTCTCTCTTGACTCTCAGATCCATATCATGTTCAATATTAAATATCATATAAAAAGACCAGTTAGCCTCGATAGAGAATAATGGAAGAATGATAAATGATTGATTTTGGAATACCATAAAAGAAAATAATGGACACCTATAAATAGTTAAGAAAGAAAATCATACATGATGTTCTTATTCATTTTATTAGTTTCATAAAAGATCATCCCAAGATACTTTGAATTCTATCATTTTCTCCAGATGAATCTTTATATATCATCAATTGCTACTTGAAACTATGTTCTACAAAATTTTATCTCAAAGTTTCCATTTATTTCATTATTTTTTCACTCTATTTAAGAGTGTACTTAAGGATGAGGATATTTATTTTAAAGGTAGATCCTTAATCAAAGCTTTTGGACCTTTGTATTAATTTACAGTTAGTTTTACTAAGCTAGGAGCCCCCAAAAAAAGGGCTATTTTAGTTAAAATATTCAAACTTGTGGAGAAGAGTTTTGGTGAAGTGGACTAGGATATTTATATTCCAAGAAACACTATAAATCTATGTGTCCAATTTCTTTTATTACTATTTTTATATTTCCTCTTTATATATTATAAATAAAAAAAAATTGAACTTGTATACTTAGAAGAGGGTGGTATAATATTCAGGAAAATTTTGAAGAACTCAATTCACCCCCACTAGAGGTATTTAGTAAGTAATTATCAGGGAAAAAATATACATATAATATGGTAAATGTGTTGTTGGACCAAATAGTTGTTTAAAGATAATATTTTCTAGTCTGGTTTGGATGAACTATGTATGATAAAGGATCAAAGTGAATCGGCAGTGGAAAAAATATCCTCATATGAACCAAATGACCCCACTTTCTTTGAAGCTAGTAAATCCCCTCAACTGAATACCTTACTCAAGGAAACATATTTTTTCACTTCTCATTCTTCTAAATGTTAATCAAATAACTTATGATAACTTTATATTACTAAAATTCTACACTATACAATTGTATGTGATTTCTATTTTTCAACACCCACACACTACATTGT
This sequence comes from Viscum album, assembly GCA_963277665.1. NCBI lineage: Eukaryota > Viridiplantae > Streptophyta > Magnoliopsida > Santalales > Viscaceae > Viscum > Viscum album. The sequence goes on from OY728135.1 coordinate 1,764,219,653, forward strand.
TGCGAGGGGTATACTGTATAATATAAAGGGAGACAAGATAAAGTAGAAAGAAATCCCAAAAGTTCATGTAGGAGTGGGGATTGAGGCTGATCATAAGTTGACTAATGAGTTTGCTATTCCACATTATGATCCATATATTACAACGATCAATGATGCCATTGGAACTTTCATAACATAGTTTTCTAATCTTATAAAGAAACATGAGGTATGTATTTAACAAATTTTTTCATTTAAAAATCAATAGATATTGATGAAAAAAGTTATTATGTGAGGTATTATATTACAAATGGATAAAATTATGTGGAAATAGAAGGTCGTATCATGAAAATATAGTGAATATACCAAGATATCAAAATGTCCTTCTGGGAGTACCTTCTCCCCACCAGTTCCAGAGAAACATTTATTATCATTAGAACTTCATGTAGAGACCACATGTAAAGATGAAAATATTTCTTACATTCCATATGAAAAATAAATATATAGAACTTCCATGACAGACATAGTTGGTCTCGAGAGTATAAATGAGATTCTCAAGAAAGAATGACTGGGAGCCTCAGTTGTGAATTCGTACATAACATAAATTTTCATAGTATATATGTCCAAATAGTGAGATAATATGTTTATTAAGGTTAATAAATATTCATATTTTCTATAGGACTTTATATTGCTCTTATATAAAATGAAAACTACGTGAATCATGATTTGGATCCATTAATCCCAATATCATTTCAATAGAAAAACATACTTTTCATAAGGAATAAATAGTTATGAAAAGAGATTAGGTACTCAAATAATTTGATAAAAAATAACAAATGATTAATTTTATTTTTATGCCTAAAATATATAAGTAAAACTCTATAATATAATCACATAATATATATATTTTTTGTATCAATTTTTTGTGTTTTTTTAGGTAGAACTAGATGCTGATCAAAGTTAATCTAGCTACCAAAAATATTTATTTTTTGGATCCAATGCTTGTATATCCATGAAGTTGACCACACATGATGTGTATTGTGAATTTTTAATACACTTAATCAACATTTTATATGTAAAATCCAAATTATATGTATTAGTATATGTTTTAAAAATAATTCTATTATGATACAGAGATCACTAAATATTAGATAAATCATGGCATGAAGTTGGTTTCTAAATATAAAAAGCTTGTGGATTACTAAAAATGGAAACATATTAAGGTATATATAGAAATATTTGACTATAAAAATATATTTCAAAACAATTTATTTACATTGGTCAATATTTATATAGTTTTAAAAGTAATATAATGGAAATTATGCTCAATATTATGTTTAAAAATTAATTAAAGAGATCATAAACCATAAATATACCAGCATCCCCAAACAGGTAATTTCTGAAGGTAATTTCAAATTTATTAAAAATATTTTTTAATATTTTTTTTCTACATTTTCTCAGTAATACTAAGTTTACCGACAACCTTCATACTCAAAAGAAGAACTAAATGTGTTTATAGATGAATGGGTAGCATAAATGGTGCCAAAATGTTTTCGACACCAAATTTAGTTGAATACATACTTTTTTTGCATTCTAATTTAGGATATAACCTTATAAATTTACTTGATATGTGAAGAATTAGTGTCAGAATACTTGTATATTAATTTCTATCTATTTATTGAGGAAAATTATAATTTATTAAATCAATTTATTTAGACGAGATTCCCTGCAATAAACAAAAATACTGGGAAATGGAAGATGAAGAGGTGGAATCAGAGGTATAGGAAGAGGTGAAGGTGGAGGCAAAGGTGGATTCAGAGTCAAAGACATAGGTGGATAAGGATACAAATATGGAGAACGAGGTGAAGGAGGATGCAAAGCGATGGATTGCAAACAATAAAATTGTTTGGTAATGGAGTATAATTGGTATCATACCAAGGTTGTATTTGATAAAAAATTTAAAAGCGCACACAACACTTTTCACTTAATATAATATCCACTGTGAAAGTATTTCAAGTTTATTTTTGAAAAAATTATTTCACCACTTTTTAAAGTTATTTCATATAAGAATTACGTGGAGGAATTTTTTTTTTCAGAAACAAAACAAACACCACTTATTTTTTTGAAATTATTTTCACATGCTGTAATTTCTATTAGAACATTCTTTTTAATATCAAATATTACTAAAGTTAAAAAGAAACACCTTTCTAGAAAAAAAATGAAAAAAAAACAAATGCATCACTTTCCCATGGCTTCTCAACACTATAGAGAAATGGTCTTAGTAGTGGAAACAATAGTCACATGAGATTCATATAACAACATTCTAATTATAGAATATGTATATAATCTAACTAATTTTTTTGAATAAATATGTGTGTAATCAAACACTGAATCCCACATATGTATGAGAAAACTAATGGAGGACAACCAATGTTGAGAGATTGTGGTCATTGAGGAGGGATGATGTCAAAAGAAACCATGAAATCAAGTGAAAATAAACTGCTTTATGAAGAAATCCACGAAGATGAAAAATTTGATTCAAATGAAATAATGAAGCACCTAAAATAAAAATGAAGTCACCTTTGAAAAAAGACTTGTAGATTGATCGAAAACCTCTAAAAAATAAAGGAACAAAACATATAATTAAATGAATCATAAATTTTCATAAAAGAACAATACAATGGTTTCACTTTGGTTGGTGGTTGAATAATTTGGGCTATTAGATTATCCATTGGATGTATGATATAATATCACAAATTCTTGTTAAATCCATACAGGTAATATTCATTATGAATGTGAACATTAATTATGTAAAATGATCCATGATCACAAGCTCATTAAGAAAATTTCATCATCAGTCTCAATAAAAAATACATGAGAATATCAATATTCCCATTTTTATGAACAAAAAGCGATGATGTTAAGTTATAGTTTATCATCACCCAAAATATTGAAAGAGATATAATAATCTACATCCCAATACAAGAAGACATAATGGATGTTTATATTTTATTGTCATTGGGATGATATAAAGGTATATGACAATGTTTAATACTATCAAAAGTGGTAAAAAATATTATAATGGAGTTTAGTGTCTTCTGAAAATATACAATGGGTCAAACTAAAGTTTTTCCCTCAAAGAAGGTAAATGGTTTATCATGGAGTTTGTACTCTATATGATGGTTAAAGGTAAAGATAATCTTTATTATATTTGAAAAAATATCTTATGTAAATATTTATTTTAGTTCAATAAATTAATGAAATTATTTTTACACTATTGGTTAATGTTTTCGAGGAATAAATAAATTTTTCAATAAGGATGATTCCCTCATGTACTATGATCATGCACTCAATAAGGATGATTATCTCATTACTATGTAATTATCTTTTTATTCTCTAATTTATTCAACATTATGGGGTTTCAAAATGAAAAATTGTTAAATGACCCAGAGTGCTGAATGAACTATAGGATAAAAAGATGTGGTGGAATCAACCATATCTCAAAGAAATACATGGTGTACCTGGTATGACTCATATTGAGTGGTTTCTGTTTAAAATTTGCATTTTATCAATGTAATGTTTCATATATTTGTTTAATTAATTTCTTAAAAGTATTACCAACATTATAATTTTTTTCTTATATAGGAGGATTATTATTTTTTAGTTGGGGTGGTTTTTTAAAGCTACTCATGCTCATGTGACATTGGACTTCGAGGCTGCTACTGAGATAAAAAAATAATTAAATAACACAAGAATGTATACAAACATCATGAAAATGTGATTTCATACTACTTTTTAGTTAATTTTCCACCATTTTATATACTATTTTTACGTTAATTTCCTTTTCATCCACATCATGTAAATTTTTATTCAAATAAAAAGGAAGAGTATAAGGGAGACCTACAAAGACAAGCCAAAAGAAACGTGGACTAAGGGGGTCTAAAGTAATGAAAATCGAGGGCATCCCCTCTAATGATGTTTACCCCCATGGTATTTAGACTATGAAGGTTATGAAAAAATAATCTCTCCAAGCATGGGTAGTCAAGAGAGGCTAGTTAGTTCACTACTTTATTACACTCCCGCCAGGTATGGATCAATTTGGTGTTGTTGTTTAGGATACTACGTCATTTTTTGATGATATAATGTATCGACTAAAGAATAACATAGAGTCCATACAGGGAATTGTATAATAGAATTGAATATGTTTCAGCTTCCAAAAGGTCTAAACTCCTCTGCTTGCACACTCTAAGACCTGTAATCATGGTCATGGCCTCATCCTGAAGAGAAGTACCTTGGACCAGCTGGATAGAGAACTCCAGGATGTCTAACCCATTACCGTCATGAATGACACTTCCACTGCACATGACTCTTGAGACACATGATCCAACTGTGTTGAGCTTTAGGCCCCTAGGAGGAGGGTTCCAATAGACCCATTTGCCATTACTAATATTTTTACAAAAAGGGGGAACATGAATGACCAGATTGAAACGTTGCAACGATGGTTCCTCCCTATAGTTTCTTAGAGCCCTGACCATATCAATAAGCAAATTTTTAGTTCTAATTATGATCGAGAAACTAGTCGAGGACACCCCTTCATGAAACCACTTTTTACATTCCTACCACGAACACCAGCATCCTGCATGAAGTACTACGGTATGTTCCCTTCTCCCTGGGACCTCCTCACCAACACCATGGAAACAACAATTGAGAAAGGGCTACTATTCAATGTCTAGGATGGAAAAAGTTCTTAACTCTTCAAAAAACTTCCAAAAATATATCACCCATTCAATCTCACTAAACAAGTGACGTGATCTTTCCTCTTTATGCCTCCTATAGCAAGCACACCTAGAATCCATACTAACACTACACCGCTTAATGTTCTCATCTATTGGAACATCTTTTATATAGATTCTATATATAAGAAAATTATATTTCATGGGGATAATCTTGTCCCATAGAACTTAGTTACACTCATTAATATGGGTTTTCAGGGGAATAACCCAATGATAGTCCTTGATCATGAAAGATTATAAGGTAGATGGTGTGAACACACACCTATTAGGTTCGGTGTTCAACTCAATGAGATGGAACTTGACCCGTTGGTCCCTATACAAAACTGCATTGATGACTGTAGGATATAGGTTGGCTTCCTTAAAAGATAATATAATGGAAAGACATATCAGATAACCAATGACCATACCACTCTAATTGGCATGCTAGAAAGAGACCTTGCCTATCCCGAAAATCCAGTGAGAATGCGGTCTGAGAGAGTTAGTAAGGGGACTAATCTCTATCCAAAGGGGTGGAGCATGACCATCCCTTATAGCCCAATATCCCGGGTAATAGGAATTCATGGTTAAACACCATTCAGACTGCTATTACAGAACCTCCCATTCCAATTTCGTATGCATGCAGGTAAGGGTGTCGTTAAGACTGCGCACATTGATACCGCCTTCACTAATAGGCCTCACCATCCTATTCCACGAAACCCAATTCCTTCTTCCCTAAAACATGATATCCTAGAAGAAACCATATATAACTCTATCCATGTTTCTAATAACACCTTTTTGGGACCTTAATGGATGAAATTCCATGAACCAGTGTGGTCAGGAGAACACTATTAACTAACACGATCCTTCCCCCAAATGAAAGGCACCTATTATTCTAGTTAAGAACTTGTTCCATGATCCTACTGATGAGGGGATAAAAATTACAAATACATAGTCTCCTCGATGAAATAGGGGATCCTAGGTAAACCACGGGGAGGTCACCTCTCTACATGCCTAGTGAGAGACTCACATTATGGACCTGGATATCAAAACAACTGTTGGAGATGAAAAAATTATTCTTGCTCTTATTTATAACTAGGAAACTCCAATGATTGTATTCGTCCTAGACTCTATTCAGTCCCCACACTGATATTCTTTCCACATTAATAAATTTATGGAATCATCCTCAAATATGAGGTGTGACATGGATGGGAATCTCATCTTTCTACGGCACAGAAGGATGTCACCTCTGGTTAAGATTTGCTAAATGTGGTGGCTAAGATCATATTGAATAGTGATAAAGATTCTTGTAGATATGGGATCCCCTTGACCTAGGCCTCAGATCACTTTGAAGAAGCCAAAGGTTTTTTCCATCAATGTTATCACCAGCCATGCAGAGCTAAAACATTGAAAGAGGATATCGATATTCCAAGGGGAAGGACCCACACCTGCAAACACTCTATTAATGAAACTATATTCAACCTGATCATAGGCCTTGATCATATCAAGTTTGATTTCCAAATTTTATCTACGAGTTTGGAAGTCAATATCCCTGATCATTTCCTGGTTCAATGCGATCACCCCTTAAATGGAGCGCCCCCTCACAAATCCATGTTATTCCATGGAGATGCATTGAGGGAGATAGAATGAGAGTCGAGAGTTAATAATGCAAGTGAGGATTTTTATGGGACGTTACACATTATTATTGGAAATAAATGATGGATATAAGTTGGGGAATTAGATTAGGTTATGAGCACTATAGTGGTAGCACTTGAAACTCATGACAAATTACCACCCCAAAAGAAGTCTTGGATAACCATAATTAATTCATCCTTCACCATCTCCCACGGAGATCTGTAAAAGTAACTAGGGAACCCATTCAGACCTACCATGTTGTTGGGATTTTGTCTCAGCATGGCATCATGTATCTATTGTTCTTGTAGAATGTCCCCTAGGAATTCATTGTCCCTAACAGAAAACCTGGAATGGATCACCTCAAATATCCTCATATAACCCTCAGATACCCATTGGGAAAGTGATAGTTGGGGACCATAAGAAGATCTCAAAAGAAAGAGTTATCTATCTCTCCCACAACCTCCTTATCATTAGTGTAGGATCCATCCTCAAGATCTATGTTTTGTTTACCCCACCTTTTCCTTTCCTTAATGCAAACATGAAAATATGTTGTATCCTTATCACCCTCTTTGAAACACTTAATACTCACATCCTCTCTATCTAGGTGCTCCTGTTTTAGTATCATGTCCATCAACTGATCCTTCCTATTAATTCGGTCCTCAAATACCCATTCATCCTAGACCTCTTCTAGTCTCCTTTTATGATGATCAACATCTTCCATGGTTGCCTCCAAATCTCTGTCAGATGAGGGAATATCCTTCAACCACACATGGAGCCTCATTTCGATCCATATTAATTTATTATGAAAGTCTTACCACATGTAGATCTATGTGGGTTTGGTCCAGGAGTCTCTGACCAGGTCATGATATTTAAGGGTACTTTTCCAATGATGATAGTAGCAAAACCAAGCATACTGCTCCTACCCAGAAGATAAAGAGATCAGAAGTGGGGAATGGTCCGATATTCCGTGTGCCAAATGAAAATCCCAAGTATTAGTTAATGTGGGCATGTAATGAATATTGGAAAATCATCTATCCAGAAAGCTCCACGACCATCGATTGCCTCATTGATTGTTGCACCACATAAAACGATCACCTGAGTATCCTATATCAATGTGACCACTTCTTACCATGAATATAGATAATTTTAGGCTGGATTTCCAATTAAAAGGTCCCCTTCCCTTCCTCTCCTCTGGGTCTGCAACAGCGTTAAAGTATCCCCCAACGATACTTGGTAGATTTCTAGGGTCTAACTCATTGAGGTCACTCCATAAGGTCCCTCTATATTGAGGATCATAGCTCTCATAAATGAAAGAGACAATAAAGGAATAAAAACCTTGGGTCACCTTAATAGTGATGAACTGATATCCCACTTGAACCAGATCAATTATAAAACTCCTATTCCAAAAAACCATATATTCATATTGGATGGTTCATCCTGCATGAAGCCATGCATTTTGAGTTTCTTGTAGAACTCACTTATCCTGATTAGTTTCTATTTGTGTTCAAGGATGGCCACTAGTGTTACCTTATGTTTTGAAATCTCCAAAACCATGAAGTTAATTTTTACCCGAGCTCCAATGCCTCATGCATTCTAGATGATCAATCGAATCATTGGGAAAATAGTGTTTTGGGACTAGCCTCAGAACTTGTGGCCTTCTCAAAATGGGAGGGCACCCTCCCCTTCCACTTCATAGACTAGGACCTTATGAACATGCCACTACTATTGGGTAGGGACATGGTAGAGTATGTTCCCGAATCTTGATGAATGGAAAGAAGACTTTCCCTTCTACCCCGGGAGGGGAGATATTTCCTCTTCAATCCATCCAACATCCATAGAAGAGAGTCCACTAAAAGAACCGGAGATGATACCACTATGGGAGGGGGGACCCCACAAAGTATTAACCTAATGACACCACCTCAAGAGGCTATTCATCCCCTACAAGAATGCTTCGAGGTAGAGTTAGATTCAGGGGGGGAACCTACAAGCCAAAAGAGTGAAAAAACAAGGATAGAAGGGAAAGGGCATCACCACCCTATGGTTGAGACACGCACCTTAAAAAAGGGCACTAAGTACTAACATGTCTCTTTAACAACCACCAATTCCGAGCTTGGGGAATCAGAGACTAAGTTGATATGCAGTGTTGTAGGAATAACACCAGGAGACTAATCCTCCTTAATAGCCACTCTAGAAAGATCTCCATTAGGATGATACAAACAAACAACTCTGCCCTCCTCATCCTGAAACAGATATCTGTGACTTTCCTGTCGGCGATGATGACACTCCTGCAAAGAATTACTATGAAGGAGGCAATGGGAATAGAATCTTGGAAACATAGGATAAGAGATGTCTTAAACCCAAAAAAAGGAGTCCTGCACCCATAGTTCAATATTGTGCAACATCAGGAGAGAAAGATCCAAATCCATGAAAATGCAAGCCACATAAGCCTCTGCATAGCACCTGGTCCTGGGATCGAAGCACTGAAAGACACCAAGAGAATCACCAGCTATTTTGAGAAGACCTTTATTCTTGAAAGGAAGATGAAGATCTGGGAGGCTGATCCACACCACAACAGACAAACTCTATTTCCCCCAGTGAGCCTCCATAGACTAGATGGACAGGCTGAAGCTCCCTCGTCGACCCCAGGAGTGAGGGGCCCTGCACCCCACCAGGATAAAGTCCTCCTTTGGAGAAAGCATGAGACAAAAATAATTCTTATAGAGAGATGAGATCTGCACCAAAATACGAAGTCCCCATGAACCCACAAAGTGATAAAAGATTGATAGAGGAGGCTTAGAGGACCCAAAATTCACTATTAGGGTCTAGTGAAAGGAGGCGAATCCTCCTCAAAGGCGGAAGCAGGTACATCTAGTATGATCCAAGAACCTTCACCCGAGGACTGTGACAACCCCAATGAGACTACCGAGAAGTAGTTCTAAAATGTGGATGAGTATGATCCACATAGGGCATCCCTAAAGGAGAGCCGAGATCTAGGGAAAAGGCAGGGGAATGAGGGGGCTAGAGAAGATACTGGGAGAAGGGGGTTTAAGGGGAATCCTAAGTGATAGGAGGGATCGAACCAGGGGAAGAAGGAGCCAGTGCGAAGAGCAATCCGAGAGTGAAGTTCATCATAACTAAGAGGGACAATTCCAAATAGGATGAGGAAGCCACAACAGTTGAAATGTTATAAAATTATGAGGGCACATGTGGCATGTTATCCAGGGGCTGTAGGAGATCCATTTTTAATTATTTAATTTCTTTATCATTTTTATCTAATAATTATTTTTTTACAATCGATTTGGAAGTTATATTTTTCCTTCAATCGTCTACAATAATAAAGATAAGGGAGAACATGTTGCTTTTGGATGAGGCATTTCAAGAAAATGTGGTTTCTTCTTCATCTAAATAGAAAATTTCTTTCTTTTTTTGTTTGGTTTATATGGTTGAAAAAACACACATCATATAATCAATCAGCCACATCTCAATCCAATGCATGGTGTGACCGGTCTAACTGAAACTATATGTTTTTAGTTTATAATTAATATTTTATTTCAAAATACACATCACATACTCGCAAACAAGAAAACAAATTAATATTGTTTATATAAATTAAGAAAACAATATATAAGTAACTTGTTATGTATAAGAATCTTCATCAACTCAATATAATGCACATCGTTCCCTATATAGAAAAAAGTGTCAGTTATCAGTTTAAAATTGATATTTTAGTTTAAAAATTATCACTCACTAAAACCCATGAAAAAATGATTGGATTTTATTGATAATTTACTATAATGATTTATATATCATTTATGATGTGTGAGAATTAGTCTCAAATCAAATTGACACATGATATGACCAATATGACTCAATGTGAATGTTTCCAGTATAAAATAACATTTTAGTACTAAACACAAGTGATGTATTCAAAACCATGATTTTTTTTTTATTTTCTAATACTTCAGTTAAAAGATCCACACATCATTTGTGATATTTATTATTTGGATTTAAATCAATCAGACACACATTGTGATCATAATGACTTCAACTGGATCTTTTTATTTAAAATTGACATTAATTTTATCTAAAAACAGAAATTACCTACTCAAAATTGAGAAAAAGAATTTGGATTGTTTTGTTACTTTATTAAAAAGATAAATATATATATATATATATATATTTTCATGTAGTAATCATCCTCACCTCAATCCTATACACGATGTTCCCTACATGACTTAAAGTTTTTGTTATCAATTTAAAATTGATATTTTAGTTCAAAAAGTTTCACTCACTGAAAACAAATAAAACATTCTCATATAGGATTGATAATTTAGGAAAATTATTTAAAAGTAAATTTTTATGTGTATGAATAAGTCTCACATAAAACTGATACACAATGTTACCGGTATGACTCAAAGTACGTGTTTCCACTTTAAAATAAAATTTTAGTAAAAATAAGTGATGCACTCAAAAACAATAAATCTCATTAGGATTAATTTGATGTTTTGAGAAAATGTTCCATAAGTAATTTTTGATGAGTTGGAATCAGATGCAACTTAATCTAATGCTCGATGTGACCAGTATGACTCAAAGCGTGTCTTCTTATTTAAAATTGACATTAATTATAGTAAAAAAGAAAACTAACGTACTCATAACTAAGAAAAAACATTTATATTATTTTTATACTTTAGTAAAACGATTCATATGTGATTTTAGACATGTAGGATTTATCCTCTCCCAAATCAGATACACAATGTGCCCAACCTGACTCAAAGTGGCTGGCATCTTTTTAAAATTGACATTTTAGTCCAAAAATTCTCACTCACAAAAAACCAAGAAAATATAATTATATTTACTTTATAATTTATAAAAAGATTAATAAGTCATCTGTGACATGTAGGAATTAGTCTAATATCAAATCGATAAATTATGTGACTAGTATGACACAAAGTGCGTTTTTCTTATTTAAAATGGCATTTTCATAAAAAAATAAAAGTGGCATACTCAAAACTATGAAAAATAATTAGTACTATTTTAATACATTTGTAAAACGATCCATAATTCATTTGGAATGTTTTGGAATCAGCCTCATCTCAATCTAACACACAGTGTGATCTATATGACTCCAAGTGTGTCTATTTATTTAAAATTCACATTTATTTTAGTAAAAAAGACAACTAACATAATCAAAGTCAATAAAAATGATTCATATTTTTTTGATATTTTTTTGGAAAACTATCTATAAGTCATTTTTTACATGTAGTAATGATCCTCAACTAAATCTGATACACTATGTACCAGACATGATTCAAAGTGTCTATTATTAGTTTATAATTTAAATTTAAATTAAAAAAGTGTCACCCACTAAAAACATAGAACACATGCTCGTACTATCATGATAATTTAGTAAAAAGATTCAAATGTCATTTTTTTGGTGTATGAATCATTATCGCGTTAAAATGACACAATATGTGACCAATGTGTCTGTTTCCCTTAGATTTCTCACTTCATGATGGTTTCCCATTTCCGAATTGTTTCTTCTGGGTTAATTCATAGAACCCAAAACACCCAATGGTTCTGTATCAATAGGGTCCTACTTTCCAAAGGTAGGAACTTGTTAGGGATTTTTACCCATGATGCTTAAGAACTCACATTGTTTTAGAGGATGGGAGGTTGGTCTCATCACACCCTTTTGGGGGGAAATTGTTTTATACTCGGGGAACCTCTTATAGATTTCATATATGTTCATGAATCCTTCATTAATTCCCAAGTATGATATGATTTATCCCAATATTATTCATCAATTATTATCAAGTGTGGAAATCAAAATCATCTATATATATTCAAGGTTCTTCATTGATGTAGATATCTATATGTATCTGAGGTTATCCATCAATGGTATCCTCTCATATAATACTTAGATATTCTTTGGTCGTTATTATCACAATGCTGGTTTTCTATCCACATAGTGGGGAACTATAGAGTTTATTGTCATTTAGGTATATGAAGGTCACTCTGGAGTTTATTTTCATCCAGGTAGATGAAGGTCAATATGGAGTTTATTTTCATCCATGTAGATGAAGGTCACTCTAGATTTTATCATAATCCATGGAGATGGGAATTGTTTGATGTTGGGATTGAACCCATAAATGGGATTCCTATGTATCCTTATGAAAGGAATCATAAACCACGTAGTTCGGTGGTGCTTAATTGGGCACATCATACCTTTTAAGGTCATGTGATGAGGACCCAACAGTATAGTTTAATGTCATGTGGCAAGGAATTCTAGGTATAAAGGCACCTAGTCAAATTTTAGTGTAAGAATTATGCTAAAATAGCCGAAGGAACTTGGAAGAGATATGAGTTTCCATGTTAAATTAGACCCTGTTGGGGATATAGCCCAAAAGAATAGGGTTGGATTAGGATGTTGGGTTTGAACCTTAGGGATGCTTCATACGTATCATGTTTTGATGGAAATCAAAGACCATGGTTTTCTTTAGCGAGGACCTGTGGCTATGGAGGCCCTCAAGGGTATGTCTCACAGGGGAGTATGGCCCTTTGAGATGATATTATGGGGCTTACTCCTGAGAAGGTTATCCCTCGTGAAGGAATCATGATTGATATTTTCACTCATTTTGATTTGGGGTATTAACTTGTGGTTTAATCCGGAGGAGGATACCCAAATTAAGGTAATTGTGATTAGGGAATATTCCTAAGGAGGAATCCCATTAATCTTAGACCCTAGTGGGTTTCCTATATATCCTGGTTAATAGGAATTAACGTTCTCGTATTTCAATCCTTCAAGTAGATTTTCTGGGTGTCATGATCGTCACTAACCTCTAAGCCCACGTCAAGCATGGTCAGTGTGATAAACAATAGAAAGCGGAAGATTTGAAAAACCAGAAATTTTTTTTCTCATTCTCTGGTGGAAGAGGCTGAGGATACGGAAGAAGAGGCTAGGTCCATGAAACTTCCCTATATTCACATTAAATTGGACGAAATTACAATTTGAGGAAGGTATTAAGGTGAAGGATGAAGAGGTGGAGGGTAGCAAGACTGCAACCTCCCACAGGAAAGGATAGGGGCTTACACTAGGAGGAATGCACTAAAATTGGTTCTATAGTGGTAGGAGGATCTCATTCCACGTTTAATGGGAAAGTAAGTGTGATCTTGAACCTCACTACTAGAAACCCAAGGCTCTAGGTCTTAGAGATGAGAAGAGAAGGATAGATTCCTATCCCCAAAATCTGAGATCGTGAACTCCTCTATAGTTTCTCTGAGGTAAGGGTCCTCATGACCATAGGGATACATACCCAAAATCACCATGAGAACCCTGGCCGGCCAACTAGACAAATGAGGGGAATCTATGACCATAGGAATATAAACCCAAATGGAGGGCACACTGGTGTGATACTTTCCAAGGTTGTGTAAATATGGGGGACTTGGTGGTGTTTTTGATTTGATCCCTTTTAGATAAGGGAGCCAAAGAAGGAGAGGGCTGATGAGGAATGGATTTGAAGAAGGCTCGATGGATGTATCATGTAGGATAGAAGGTAGAGCATACTAAGGAGGATTGTGCAGGGGTGATTCACCAAGGTCGGCATAGGCAAACATATATCACTTTTGTAGATAGACGACCTAGGAAACTACACTTGGGATATGCCTTTATATATCCTTCAAGGGTCTCCATAGGTGTTCCCCTAGTTAAGTCACATGAGTCCCTAGTTAAGGAGGGACACTCATGCTAGTCATCATTGATTGGGGGTTGGGTGAATGCCTTACACATGTGTTATTTTTTTTAAAACATGGGATGGATTAAGTTCCGCTATTCCCCTTTAATTCCCTCCTATTTAGGTGCTATAAAACTATCTAGGTGGTTCCAAAGGACTTGAGAAAAGAACTAGGGAGATTAGAGAAGAAATTGGACTGTGGGAAAATTAATCCCTTTAAATGAATACTCCAAGGTTCTATTTATAAGAAAATATGATACCCCTAGAAAAGGTGTATTTTCATGCTAGTGTCTCATGGATGTTGGTTGTACAAGATTCCGTGCATGTACTTTCATGCTGACGATGATTGGGGTACTTGAGAGGCTCACTTGGGTGAACCCTCTATTTAATACCGTAGGAGGATACTCCCCTGAACCCTTGACCAGGATCACTATTGGTATATGTTCACGACCCTTCGGGCAATCCCTTTGCAACCATAACTAACCCCCATGAAAAATAAAGAGTCGCACCATGAACTTTTTGAGCCTCATCAATGATGTTAAGGATCACGACAGATAAGAATCCCATATGCTCCTTCTGACATGAAAGACATATTTCTACTTAAAATCAACATTTGGTGTCTAAGTGATGTTCACATATTCAAATCTGTGGAAAAGTACATGGAACACATTTCAAGGTGAAAAAAGAACCCTCTTAGAATTATAATTGTTCATAATGAAAATAATCTTGTTCTAAGGTTACTTTAGGGAACTTTGACACATTCCAAAATAATTTTGTGGGTTTTGGAGCAACGTCAAGTTTGGAAGGATTCTCTAATTATTTCCTAATCTAGGGATCCTAGCAAGAATATGGTTTAACTATCTAAGATTCAACAAGCAGCTGATGGGGCTCAAGAGGCCGTTCAATAGATGGAGAGTTATGTTGAATGCCTCTTGTAATATTTGATATAGAGCCTCCATTTTGTGGATGTTACTATGATTTTTCTCCATAAATGAATGGAATTTTGTTTTGGATCATATATGTCTTCATACCTAATTTAATTATTTAATCATAATGTCAAAAATGATTTCCATAGAATTACATCTTCATATAATCTAATCATAATTACAATGATAGGTATGAGGAATCTTTAACATTTACCCAAATCAAGGGGCTTAGTGATAATAGTTTGACTATAACTCGATTCATGTGAAAAACCCTAAAAACTTCGTGTCTTTTGTGTCATCAACATAATTATTACCTGACATTAATATGAAACGAACTTAGTGGGAAAGACTTGTATTTTTCTTAGGCCTCCCTTTTTTGGATTTCATCCTAACACAATTTGTTCAATTTAACTTTTAATTTCTTGATATTTCCTAAACCATATAGAACGTAGGTCTTGCGAGCTGAGACTTGACTTTTTTCCAAGGTTCCCTTTTTGGGTTTTCAATATGGTGAGTACTGTGTCTCTTTTTTGGGTAGTTTAAAGTCATGCATGTTGGAATAAAAGGGCTAGTGTTTTAGGTCAAACAACTTTGACCAAGAATTTTAAGATGATAACCCAAATAAGGATTGGTGACTAGAAATGTTCCAAAATGCTTAAAATACTTCCAAGGAGAATCCTGAGCCATGATTATATGGTTAATGAATATAAAACATGTTATTTTAGAATAGAGGATCTTTCTTCTGATAACTAAGTTACCACTAGTTGACAACCTCGTTATTAGGGCTATTTTATGCAAGGCCAACTGGGGCACATACTATATGGTCAAGTAGCATCATCCATAGGCTAATAAGCCCGTTATGGGTGAGACTTATACAATTCCAGTAGGGGAACATATTTCATAGTTAGGTAAATGAGTTCCCATGAATGTTTACATTCTATTTCTCTTGGGTGAAGAATATATATAGATATTCAGATTTCTCAAGACCAAAAGGGGTGGGTTTTCCAAGTTAAGTGTCTAAAAATGAAAGGAATATCTATGTAAGTATATACCACGAATAGGAAACCAATACCACATGAGTTTGATGTGTGAAGGATGGTAAATTTTGTTAGCTAACCAATGTAAGGGGGAGAAGGATCCTTTTCTGACAAATGATGATGGTATCATGTAGTTTAAAGGCATACATAAAGGACACTAGGTCGTGTAGTTTAATGTCATGCAATAAGGACATTAGGCTATGCAGTTTAAAGTCATGCAACAAGGTCATTATGTAGTTCAATTTAACATCATACAACAAGTACATTACGCCATGTAGTTTAAGGTCGTGCAACAAGGACATTAGGGGGATATAATTTAAGGTCTTATGTGCTACTATATTCAGGTATGGGAGGATAAAATTGTATACTGTGATTTTAGGGTTCCTAGATCTAAATTATGGTATGGTAAAACCTACTTATGATGTTAGAGGAGGTCTCGACTAAGAACGAAGTTACTAATAGTTAACTAACATGTTATGCATGATGTTTTATGAAAGGCCAACTAAGGAATGTACTGTATAGTCAATAGCAGCATCCTTTGGATGACATGCCTATTATGGGGGTGACTTATGCAAGGACAATAGGGGGACATATTGCATGGTTTAGAAAATGATCTCTCAAGAATTATAGCATTCTATCATTAAAATATGATGAATGTTTATAGATATTCAGATCTTCCCAAGCATAGAGTTTGGTTTTTGGAGAAGGTATCTAAATATAGAAGGTGTATTTCAAGTCTGAATTTTCAAATAATCAGTGAAATGGATGCTATATGTAGGTCTAACCCAATCATATGAAGTATGGTGCCTGTAGTTTTAGGTCATAGTACTAGGACCATAATATTACAGAAATTGTGGATGATATATGGTAAGATGGACCAAGATTATTCTAGTATCCTTTGAACATATGATAGGGGAAATATAAACCATGGTCTTGGAGACTTTCAAGTTGGGATAAAGGATATGGGAAAAATATGTAGAGGATGACCATTGATTTAAAATTGTGGGTTCCAACATATTGTCATAAAAAACTTAATGGGACATAAGAGGCTTCTCCTGAGAATGAAGTTACCCTTAGTTAACCAACCTATTATGGGGGATATTTTATGCAAGTCTAGCTGAGGCATGTAATTCATAACCAAACAGTGGAATCCTTTGGATAAAAAATCCATTATGGGGGAAATTTATGCAAACCCAAATGGGGAACATACTACATGGTCCAGAAAAGGATCTCTAAGATTTCAAGCCTTATGACACCAAAAGAAGAGGAAAGGTTATGAAGATACGAAAGTATTCAATATTTGGATTATGAAGTGTGAAAAAGGGGAATTATTAAATGTATAATGGAAGCATTGGACCAATACTAGCCATGAGTTTGGAGTCCCTTGAACATATTTGACTCATATGTAGAAGGGGACATCTGTTGTTTCCTTGGTGGGTTCTCTAAGGAGAGGTCCCAAAATAAAATATCCTTCATAGATTTTTGATTTTATGCCGGAGAGGGGGAATTTTATTTCACCCCATAGCTAGGGCTAGGGATTAAGGCCTAGGCTTCACTATGTATCTAAATGGGATGAAAATCAATCCACACATTATTCTGGAGGCACCATGCAGTTTGAAGTCATGTGGCGAGTACATTGGCCATGCAATTTATCGTCTTATGGAAAGGAAATAGGTGATTTTGACGTGTAAAAGAATATCATAGCTGGTCTAGCATGCAGAGACAGAGTGTCACTACTTATATTCTTAGATAAATAATCAAGCCACACATGGTTCAAATAAATACGGGTTCATGCACAATGTGGGAACTCGTATTGTATCTCCCTATGTAGATCTGACTCATGCATGGGAGAGTAGGGTATTTTTATATGTTGTGGTATAGTTAGGCCCATGATTGAAGTCATGGGATTCACTAAAAATATCATATGGATGAGAATCAAGACACACATAGTTCATTTAAGGACCATGTAGTTTATGTTAGATCAAAATATACAAATTAATACATAAGAGGGGGCGAATTGTGTCTTTTCAAAAACTTCCACAATTCTGACTATTTACACCCTTTGTAATTTAGGCAGATATGCTGTGTTTGTCTTCTGTATGAAAATATGCAGCAGATGAAAAAAAATAAAGAGCACAACTTTTTATAGTGTTTTAGGGCACAAGGATCCCCTAGTCCACTCCAAAAAAAATAAAGAGCACAAATTTTTATAGTGTTTTAGGGAACAAATATCCCCTAGTCACTAGAATGGTCCTCCTATCATAAGACCAAAATTCTACAACTGAGTGCATGCAGTTGGCACCTTTACGATAAGGATAAAATAAAAAAGTCTTCTGTTTCCTTAACTTAGAATCGGTTATCGACATCTTTGATCGATAATCTAATACTCCACCAAAATTGAGTACAAGAAGTTAAAACTAAAATAAATCAAAATAGATAGATTTGTTGATTCAGGTTGATCTTCAAAGTTACAGCAGCAAGCAACTAACAATTGATGGACCTCATTCTTAAGAAAAAAATATCTTTAATAATGAAAGTATGAAATGATCTTGGTTGCACAAATATATTCATTTAAAATAAACAATGAAATAGAGTAGTCAGAAACTTATAGTTGAACAAGATAGAACATGTATATCTCTAAAGTGTAGTATACTTTCTGATTCATTTTTTTGCTGTAGAACTATCTATAGATTTTCACCAGGGTTTGATTGTATATGAAAAATATGTTCCTTGAAAAAAATATCTCATGTATATAATTGATATAGTGACCGAATATATAAAGAAAATATCCTACTTCAGAATTATAGATCCACAAAAGATGCCTGATAAGACATAGATATTATAATTTTATATAAAATAGGGGAGTCATAACTTCCCTTAAGAGTAAAAGTTAAAATATCCGTTGAATATGGTTCTTTGAATCAAATATAATAAGCTTTAAATCAGTCTAAAACAAGCTTTGAAACAACTTGAAACTCTTCTAAGAACGTTGCACAAATTGTGAAAAATATCATAGATTTAAATTTCTGATGTTAAAAATTCAAACATAGGGTTCCTTCACAAAATGAAAAAATACCAATCATAGGGTTTAACTATGTAGAGTTCATTTTCTGACTGTAAGGTAGAAAATGTAAGGTTTATTAGTAAGGTTAATTATCCATGCATTTATCTCTAAAATGTAAGTTTCATTACTTACGTAGGGTTCCTTAACTATACTTTATCCTTTTTAAAAACATAAAGTTCCTTTCAAATGTAAGGTTCTTTAACCATACATTTCTGATAACATAGGGTTGATTAACTATACATAATGTTTTTTATGTAGGGTTGAGATACCATGCATTATTCTTCCAGTGTAAGGTTTAATACAAATGTACAAATTATAATCCCTACGTGCTATAAAAAACATAGGGTTTATTCCTTACATTCTGCTTATCCACGTAGGGTATGAACAATGTTTCCAGGATGTCCCAAACACTTTAAGAAATATTCCTTGAAAATTGAAAGATTGAAAATAATTTCATAATAAATATAAAGAAAATTAATTCCCCGTAATACACTTAAATTAAAATCATTAGTAAAACAATCAAGGGTATTTGTGAGCATAGAAATAATAATAAATTTTAGAGTATTTTTATACAATAAATGCCCAAAAATCTCCCCTTTTTGATTGTCACAAAACCCATAAAATTATTAAAACAATATATAATTTTCTAAAAATAGTTAAGGAAAATATTTATAATAGTATTTTGATTTCACAATATTATTTTGATAAAATAAAATATTGTGCCATCAAATTTTCTCCCCCTTTTTGTGATATCAAAAAGAAAGTACTAATAAAAAGATTAAAACATGTTTAATGTTGCACATAATAGTAAATTAATGATAGAATGTACTATTTGGAGAAATAAATTTTGGATTCTAGAAATTGAGATAAATAGAAAAGGATATCAAATAACGCACAGAAAAATAAAAATAATGAAATTTTATTAATAAAAATTGTACATATATAGTAGATAGATTGTCTATGAGAAATGTTAGTCAATTGATCTGTCAAAAGGTAAAAGGGTTTGGTCATCATCCATTTGTAGAACTGGTTCTGTAAGGGCCTGAGTATCTTGAAACACCTCTTTCAATTATTCTATTTTCACTTGTAATCTTTCAGTAATATTATCTCCCAACATTCTTATCAAAACTCAGGAATCCTGACTCACATGTAGACTTTCAACTAAATTTACTTTAAAAAAGTCATGCCAAATTTCTTCTTATTGCATAAACTTAGCCAAGTTTTTAGTTAACTTGTTGAAAAGAAACTAGATACCTAGTTCACTTGCAGTCAATTTCTCAATAAGATATCTCTGATTGTCCAATAAGACTGAAAAATGGGAACTATTTCACTGAAGGATCTACAATTTATCATTCATATTATCCATAAAAGTTGTGATGGATTGAAACCTTCTTATCGAATCTGTTGAGTTTGAAGGGGATATGATTCTAGTACAAACTAGAGTAACACTTCCCTTGATGGACTCAAACTGGATTCTCAAATACCGCTTCAGAACATGAAAATATATTTTGGAAAAGGATTTAGACTTTTTTTTGCAATATGATCTAGAATATCTATATTAAAAACATCAAAATAATTTTTTGGAAATATAATATTCTTTAATTTCTTGAATATGAGTTTTAAGAGACTCATACTCAAAACTTTGGGTTGATGAATTCTTTAAATCTTAAAATGACTTTCTTGAAGCTTCCAAATTCAGTCTAAGAACAGAATTTTCCTCTTAAAATTTAATGAATTTGATCAGAAGATCCTCAATATTATTAGTCAAAGAATCATAAGTCCCTTCATCTAGATTCTTGGACTGATCAAAAGATATAATGGCTAAGGGATTGGTAGAGGACTTCTCAACTCTCTTTTCACTGGAACATGAAATATTATAAAGAACTTAAATCATTTCTCTAGAGAGAGATCTTGGTCTCTATAATGACTGGTCAATGGCTAAGATGGCTTGATGTTCAAAAAACAACTATAGCCTCTGTTTTTGATCTCTGTACTTTTTTTCTTCTTGGAAATACTCTTAGTAAAAAACTTTATCTCGAACAGCCTCATCTTGTTCCTGAGGAACATCTTGAAGATCTTAAACCTTTCTTTCAGCCTGTTGATCTTCTTCTTGTACTGGTTCTTCCAAATGAACTGAATGAGTTTCTTCTTCTGAACCCTCCACTGGTTCTTTAGGTGGTGGTTCTACTCTATTAATTTGTTTCATAACAAGTGCTTCTAAAACTTCTTCTTATTCTTCTTCTTGATTTGTTTCACCATCAAAAATCAATTTTCTCATAATAGATTTAGAAGCACCTACAGTTCCGGATTCTCTAATTCCTTTATTTCTTACGTTACTTTTCTCCCCCAAATAAAATGATCCAGACTTATATTGGTCATCTTCTCCAACTGGAATAACCTTCCCCTTTACATTAATCTAGTAAAATCTAGACTTCCTTAGAGTACCAGCATTTATAACATTACTATGATGACATTTTACGCTTGTATCAATTAAACGAATCAACTCCTTTCTGAATAAAATTAAATAGAGTATCCTCTTATAGAGATAAAATGACATCTAATCCTATTCTTGGAAATAATAATTCAAATATCACAACATATATATTGTAAAATTTAACTTTATTTCACTGATGAAAAAAACACGACGTAAATTTTAGGGTATAAAATCATCTCTATCTCAGTTACTCTTGTGGCAATTGTAGTTTGAATAAACCTAACTAGCACTTTCTGATCGACCTCAAGATCCTTAAAAAACATTTTCTTAATTTTCATTGATCCAAATAGAAAAGACATAATGTATATATATTTATGATCATTATTTCCAATAGATCAAAGATTGAAATGAAATACACATTCAAGAAGGAATTTCAAAAGCTGAGCTATTTATACAGAAGAAATAAAAAATTACTTGTCTTCTATTATCATAGATACAATATCTTCTATTTCACCAAAACTGAACTATACACTACTATAGAAATGATTTATTTCTACCTCATAAACAAACTCTGTATTCACCTCATTGAAAAAAAAAATCCAAACCATGAAATTCTAAAGCTTGTTTAAGATAAAGGTTTGTCTCATAAAACCACTCCAAATCTATGAATTTACCTTGATGAATATTTCTTAGAACTTTTTGACACTTTGGGTCATTGGATTATCCTTCCTCAGTTATCTTATTATTCACTAATTCTAATAATGTGATGTTGGATTTTTTTTCTTCGGATTCTTGGGTTTTGAAGGAAGAAGAAGGTTTGGGTAGGTGAAACGATTTGAGAAACAAAGGGGTAAGGTATGTCGAAAGGTTTCTGATAGATAATTTCATGACCTTATTTACTATTCCAATTATGTATGATAATTATTATTTTTTTTGAAAACTCACATCTTAAAAACTAAAAACTAATATATTTAAATGAATTTTATCGGAAATTAATATTAAAATAAATTAAATGAACAATTAATTATTTAAAATTAAATAAACATAACTCACCCTTAATAAAATAAAAACTAGTAGTGGTAAGTGGTTTAGTGAAAATATCATCCAATTGATATTCAATATTATTATTTTTAAATATTTATCCTTTTTAATAACACGATCTCTTAGAAAATAATGCATTATATCAATGTACATAGTCCAGGATTGACTTAAATGATTTTTTGAAATATTTATTGCACTAGTATTATCACATAAAATAAGAGTACTATTAAGGTTTAATCCAAATTATATTAGAGTGTTTTTCATCCACAATACTTGTGCACAACAACTACCAGCCGACACATATTCTACCTCAGTGGTTGATAGGGAAATAAAGTGTTGTTTCTTACTAGACCATTAAACTAATGATTTTCCTAAAAAGTGACAGGTTCCTGATGTACATTTTCTATCTAACCTACAACCTCTAAAAGCAACATCTAAATATGATATTAAACTAAAATTAGAAGTTTTGGGGTAAAAAGATATTGAAAAATAGTTCCGTTTAAATATCTAATTTTTTTAACAGCGGTGAGATGATATTCTTTTTCATTTAATTTAAATCTAGAACAAAGACATGGAAAAAAATGTCTGGTCTTCTAGATATAGTATATAACAAACTTCTAATCATACCTCTATAAAACTTGTTGTATACTAGTTTTATAGGTTCATCCAAATCAATTTTTATATTGGTACACATGGGGGTTGTATATGTCTTGCTGTTTTCTTGTCCAATTTTTTTAATAAATCAATATATATTTAATTTGATTTCAAACTTTTCCAAAATCATTTTTGATAAATTTTAAATCATAAAAAGAAATTCAGTTCACCCGTTATACTCATTTAAAATTCTTTTTTCAATAAATTTGAAAAATAATGATAAACCTTTTTATTAGTTAAACCAAAAATAACATCATCGACATAAATTTGAAGTAAAAAAATATTAGAAAAAAAATATATTATTAAATATTTTTGGGTTTGATAATCCAACAACAAATTCATTTTTTAAAATAAAAGAAGATAATCTTTCATACCAAGCTCTAGGTTCTTGTTTAAGGCCATATATAGCTTTAGTAGGTTTAAAAATAGAGTTGTGTTTTTGAGGATTTTCAAAACTAAGAGTTTGTTAAACATAAAAATCCTCAATTAAATAACCATTTAAAAAGGAATATTTAACATCCATCTGATATAATTTAAATTTCATATGAGATGCATAGGATAAAAGGATTATTATAGCTTCTAATCTAGCTACAGGTTCAAAGGTTTCATCATAATCTATCCCTTATTCCTGATTATAATCGTCAGCTATTAACATCGATTTATTTTGGGTTTTTAACCTTTGATCATCCTATTTATTTTTAAAGACCCACTTGATTCCTATAACTGGATAATTGGTTAGTTTTCAACTAGTTCCCAAACATCATTCCTATTAAATTTATTTAACACTTCTTACATAGCTAATGTCTAACTCTCATCATTTAAGGCTTCCTTTATAGCCTTAGGTTATAAAAGAGATAGAATGGAAAATAATTTTTCTAGGTTTCCTAAATTTCTTCTTATTATAATACTGGTGTCATGGTCTCCTATAATAGTTTCTAAAGGATGGGTTTTTAGGGTTATAGATAGTCTAGGAAGAACACTTTCAAGTTCTTTAATATAATGTTCTTCTAAATTGGAATGAATTTTATTAATATAATTTTCAAAATAACTTTTAAGGGTTTAAAGTCTCATGTTATCAAAAGATTTAGTGACATCATCAGTTTGATCTTTCTCTTTAATGAAAGGGTCAGTTTCATGAAGCTTCACATGAACTGAATCTTCGTCAATCCATGACTTTTTATTAAACACTCTATAATCCTTATAGGTAGAAGAATATCATAAAAATATTCCTTCATCATATTTTGGATCAAACTTACCAAGATTATCCTTAATGTTTAAGATATACACCTTATTCCCAAAACATTAAATTAATTTACTTTAGGTTTTTTATTATTCCAAAGTTAAAAAGGTGTGTTTTTGAAAATAGGCCTTATTAAGAATCTATTCATGATATAGCTAGCTGTGATTAAATCTTCTTCCCAATAATAGGTAGGAAGACTGTATTCCTTCAACATAGTTCATTCCATTTCTTAAATAGTTATATTTCATCTTTAAATAATTCCATTTTTTGAGGTGTTCTTGGTGAAGAGAATGTGTGTTTAATACCCATATTTGAGTAGAAAGATTTCAATTCTTGATTCTCAAATTCTCCACCATGATCAATTATTAATTAAATTATTTTAAAATATTTTTCACTTTGAACAATTTAACAAAAACTTTCAAAGTTAGTGAAAACTTCACTTCTGAGTTTTAGAAAATAAACCCAGGTGAATCTAGAATAATCATCCATTAAAACATAGATATATAATTTTCTAGACAAACTTGCTACTCTGGATAGTCCAAATAGATCCATATGTATATGTTCTAATGGTTTAGATGTAGAAATTTTGTTAATTTATTTTAATGAATATTTGTGATGCTTTCTAATTTGACATGAAATACAAAATCTGTCATTATCAAATTTAGGACTGGGAAAATAAAAAATTAACTAGTTCTAAGATAATTTATGTAAATCCCAAATATTACAATGATTGAGTCTCTTATTATAGATCCATGATTAATTTTTCTTAGCAGTTAAAAAATTCAATTTTTTTAAACAAAAAATTTATATCCAAAGTATAAACACTATCAGTTCTTGATGCTCTAAACATAAGAAATTTATCTTTATTGTAACAACCCGAAATTTTAAATAAATATTGTTTCCTAATTTTATGCGTTATTTTTATTACTCAACAAATGTTTTATTTGATAAACATGATTATAATTAGAATGAGACCATTGGTTTTGACTGTTATATGACCATCGGTCAATATGACCGCTATGAACAAAATGTTTTGATTATTGTCTCTATATATAAGTAATCTTGGTTGATTATTATAGAAAGAAGATTTGATGGCCTCACCTAGTAGTCATGGACCGATCGAAGCCCATCTAACAGAGCTTGGGAAGGAGGTAGCACCATTGGCCTTTGCTCTGGACCAAACCCAAGCCGAACTTCATCATGTGAAGCTAGAACGGAATCGCCTTCGCGAGAAGTTCAAACTGATAGAAATTACTACTCGGGCAATGTTGACCGAGCCGCCCCAAGATTCTATCACCCTAGCACACCTTACTCTTAGGTCCTATGCTGGTATTATAAGGGGCTATGTAACGAGACCGTAACTGCCTTGTGTAATCCTTGTTTTAAATAAAAATTGGGATTTCTGCTTATGATGAAGTTTATGAATTTTCAAATGACTAGATAAAAATAGTATGCATATTTTTGATGAATTTTCAAAAGAATATTTTGAAAAAAAAAATGTTTATGTAAACCTTAAATAACTTAAAATGTGTAATGATTTTCGAAAAATGGTCTTCTACAATTATGTTCAGTACGAAATTTGGAGTCTAATAAGATCAACTTGATTTTCGATGAATAGTAAATTATGAATAGTGATTTTATGATTAGGATTAGTAATATGACCAAATGGATTAGTAATCTCACTTAAAGAAAGTTTTAAAATAATCTAGGCACCTTGATTAAGTAATGTGATTCAATAAAATAGTTAAATAACGGTTTCATTAATTATTATTCAAGTATTAGTTTTTTCGGGTGAATAGTGTTTTTTAATTAAAAATTTAATTAAAAATAATTAGAAAATTATTTTTATAAAAATGACTTTATTTTTGAACTCAGAGCATCAATATTATGTTATGGTAATTTTTGGGGTTTTTTCTGAAAAAATGAATTTTCGATGAATAGTGTTTTTATTTAAAAATTAAATTAAAAATATTTAGAAAATTATTTTTATAAAATGGATTTCATTTTTGAAATCAGAGCATTGATATTTTGTTAATATGAAATTTTGGGATTTTTCTGAGAAAGTTGAATTTTCAGGGAATAGTAAAAATACAGTTTTAGGGTTTCGGTATGTTTAATGACCTCATAACTGTGTCATGATGATGTCATGAGTTTTTTTAAGGGTTGGCCGGCCAAGGGTGATGAATTATTGTTTTGGGGGCCCCATGTGGCCTAACTCCATGATAAATGCCAAGGGAGAGCACATGGGTTTGAGAAAAGCACATGTGAGGTGTCTCTTGGTCATTAATGCCTTGTCCCCTCACTTTCCCTATAAATACCAAGCCCTACTCTCATCCATTCAACTCCCCACTCATTCCCAACGAATTTCTGGTCTCATTACCTCCCAAGGAGTCCTCCCAAGGTGACCCCAAGCCCTCAAGGTCCAACCTTTGAGGTTTAAGAGTTACATTTTAAGGTAAGGGATCCGACCTCTCTCTTTCTTTTCAAGTAATCTCTTTTATGTCATTTCTTTTATACTCCATGTTCTTATGTTGGAGGATGTTATTTTATATTAATCCTACTGCCTATTTCATGTTCATATGATGAGAGACCCCCCTTGCTCTCATCAATTCGTTTTAAGAATGTTTAAGTGGCGCCGTTAGGCTGCCGAATTTTTAAGGGATTCTTTCACCTTCCTCGTTTTCAAGTTCTATTTTCATTCAAGTCTTTCATTTTCCTTTTTATTATGTTGGGGTATGATCTCTAAATTTATCATACTGGATTCTTATGTTCATATGATGAGAGACCCCATTTTATCGCTTCAATTCAGTATTTTGAAGTTTTAAGTGGCGCCGTTAGGCTGCCGAATTTTTAAGTGGTTCTTCACCCTTCTCGTTTTGAAGTTCTACTTTCATGTCAATTATTTCAAGTTCCTTTTTGTTATATTGGGGTATGATCTCTATATCTATCATACTGGACTCTTATGTTCATATGATGAGAGACCCCATTTGATCGCTTCAATTCAGTATTTTGAAGTTTTAAGTGGCGCCGTTAGGCTGCTGAATTTTTAAGTGGTTCTTCACCCTTCTCGTTTTGAAGTTCTACTTTCATGTCAATTATTTCAAGTTCCTTTTTGTTATATTGGGGTATGATCTCTATATCTATCATACTGGACTCTTATGTTCATATGATGAGAGACCCCATTTGATCGCTTCAATTCAGTATTTTGAAGTTTTAAGTGGCGCCGTTAGGCTGCCGAATTTTTAAGTGGTTCTTCACCCTTCTCGTTTTGAAGTTCTACTTTCATGTCAATTCTTTCAAGTTCCTTTTTGTTATGTTGGGGAATTATATATATATCCATCATAATGATCTCTTATTATCATATGATGAGGGACCCTATTTGATCTTGTCAAATCATTTTCTTTTGAAGTTAAGTGACGCCGTAAGGCTGCCGAATTTTCATAAGAGAAATCTAAACTTTTTTTTTCTTCCATGTTTTTCATTTCAAATGGTATGTCCCTAAAATTTCATTACCATGTCCATATGTCCTTCTTATTCCTTCACCCTACTGTTTTATGGATCATTTATGAGTGGGTGACCCATGTCCCCTCTCATTTCAATGTTTTCTAAAACCCCGAAACTTAGCCGTTATGCTGCAGAATTTTCCCCTCAAAATGCCTCTCTCTTTTCTCAAAAATTATTTTATGTTATAAAGTGAATACTCAAAGCTCTTATTTATACAAGGGTATTCACATATATATCAAAATGTTCCATTTTAAATTCTGGGATTTACATACATGAGACCCGCTTTCCCTTTCCGTGGGTTTAAAGTGACGTAAAGATCATGTCTTTAAAGCAGTTTTTAAAAAGTTATGATTATGAAATGAAACCCATTTATTTTATGCTATGTGGGTTATTTATGAAATGTTTGATGATGATATATGTGGCTCACATGATAATAAAGGCAAATTTAAGGGTGTGCCCTGATAGCGCTCCAATGCATTGGGTAATGATGTAACCACTAGAGATTACAATTTTAACGATGCCTTGGTGAATAACCTTGGTAATTTTTAACGACACCTTGGGGATGGACCTTGGTGAAACGAAACGATTGTCAATATTAAATGTTGAAGCCACATATTCAAGTTATGAAAAATGTTATTTTTATTATGATATTCCTCATGATTTCATTTTCATGCATTAAAGTCCTTTTCATGACTTTATTGATGTATCTCAAGTTCATATGTAAAATGTTTCACTTGTTTCCCTTGCTGGGCCTTCTGCTCACCCTTCCTTTTGATGTATGTCCCCAGGTTATGAGATGCAGTAATGAGCCTAGGGTGAACATGAGGAGAAGCCTTTCAAGTGTTTAAGAAGAATGTTTTTTTTTGTTTCATGTTTTATGTTCCTTGTTTCCAAGACACTAAACCTTAAAGATCCTCAGTTCCGTGTAATGGAATGAAAAGTTATGTTATAAAAAGACGGGATGCTATAGTTGGTATCAAAGGATGGTTTAGTTATTTGTGGAAATTAGGATATGAAAACTCTAGGAGGAACCCTATAGAAAAGTTTAATATAGGAAATCTTCCTGGTATTTTGGTGAGTATTGAGTAAGGGGTTGCCAAGAAAATACATCCCTGTCTGGATACGAGCAGGTAGAGGTGGCTCTGGCACAGATGTACATAGGGGTAAAACCCGAAAACACCGCTTTGAGCTAGACTCGAACGGGAACTGGTACACGACAACGGGCCTTGCTACACTCTTGGTTACGACACTCCCGGGGGATATGCTTTGGTAAATTCATAAGCTTGGTATGAACCATTGTTAAAGGAACAAAGATAAAATAAAATAAAGGTTCACATAAGAATATATGATCATTCATAACCTACATGGGAACCTAGGAGATCACAAGTTAGGGTATACCTTTCATATACAAGTTATCATTATATGCTTTCAGTTCCTTTTCATGATTATTAGCTAAGTACTTAAGCCCCTAATTATGCTTCTCTCCTTAGTTAATGGTGGGAAATGGAAGAACATGTTCCGACAACCAATGTGATAGGAAATGCGACAATTTTCGTATTAATATGACAGGGATGATTAGGGGATTAAAATATGATTATTATTTTGGAAGACGTTCATTATTTTGGGAACCATATTTGATTGAGGTAAATAGATTACTACGGTATTTTCATTGAGGAGTAAGGTTGACTTATATTTTGAAGAATCGATGAATTTAAGGTGAACTTATAGTAATTTAGGTTACTTAAGGGAATGACTAACCTATCTTGGGTAAAATATGTTTAGGTTAGCTACTTTTTATAAGATGTTAGGAGTGGTTGATGTTGTCTGGAGATGAACAATGAAGTTGTTCTGGAAGACTATGTTATCAAATCCTTATTGTATTTGGGTTTCAATCTTAGTTTGGTTTGTTTTGAGGAATTTTAAGGACCGTTATTTATGGAATGGTCTATGATGAACTTTGGGTAGTACCATAGAACTTTGATGATTTAAAAGTAGTTTCCATTCCTATGGGATTCTTTCTTTTTGAAGAGTTGTTTTACCTTAACCTTTCTGTTTTTGGGATAATGTTTAAAGATAGAAGAAATAGATAGTTAATCTTTTGTAGATTATGTGATTATATAGAAGATGATTCTTGTGCTTTTATGAGACCAAGTGTTTTTGAATTCTCATCATTTGGAGAAAAGATTAGTGTTGGTAGGGACTTGTTAAAGGATGAAACTCTACTTGAAGGTAGGTATATTTTCTTATGTTTTTGTTCTATGTAGTAAATGAAATCCTCAAAATTATGAAAAGAAACATAAAAAAAAAATGTTGTTGGTTTACATTTCCTACTAGGTAATCAAAGACCGTTTACACACATCATAAGTTTGGGATTTTCTCATGGTTAACTTTCTCCTAATCATGTTCTCTATCACTCTCCCTCAGAACTTGACCCTTTGTTTTTTCCTCCATGTCCATGTTTTCCTACATGGAACCCTAGTGTGGGTTAACTCGGGTGACCTTTGTACTTCCCTTTCTTTCTTTTAAAGTAATAGTTTTACTGACCCCTTTTCCGATGTGGGACTTTCAATGAAATTTCAAAACCCAATTTTTAAAAAAATTGCGAGGACGCAATTTCTTAAGGGGGGAAGATTGTAACAACCCGAAATTTTAAATAAATATTGTTTCCTAATTTTATGCGTTATTTTTATTACTCAACAAATGTTTTATTTGATAAACATGATTATAATTAGAATGAGACCATTGGTTTTGACTGTTATATGACCATCGGTCAATATGACCGCTATGAACAAAATGTTTTGATTATTGTCTCTATATATAAGTAATCTTGGTTGATTATTATAGAAAGAAGATTTGATGGCCTCACCTAGTAGTCATGGACCGATCGAAGCCCATCTAACAGAGCTTGGGAAGGAGGTAGCACCATTGGCCTTTGCTCTGGACCAAACCCAAGCCGAACTTCATCATGTGAAGCTAGAACGGAATCGCCTTCGCGAGAAGTTCAAACTGATAGAAATTACTACTCGGGCAATGTTGACCGAGCCGCCCCAAGATTCTATCACCCTAGCACACCTTACTCTTAGGTCCTATGCTGGTATTATAAGGGGATATGTAACGAGACCATAACTGCCTTGTGTAATCCTTGTTTTAAATAAAAATTGGGATTCCTGCTTATGATGAAGTTTATGAATTTTCAAATGACTGGATAAAAATAGTATGCATATTTTTGATGAATTTTCAAAAGAATATTTTGAAAAAAAAAATGTTTATGTAAACCTTAAATAAATTAAAATGTGTAATGATTTTCGAAAAATGGTCTTCTACAATTATGTTCAGTACGAAATTTGGAGTCTAATAAGATCAACTTGATTTTCGATGAATAGTAAATTATGAATAGTGATTTTATGATTAGGATTAGTAATATGACCAAATGGATTAGTAATCTCACTTAAAGAAAGTTTTAAAATAATCTAGGCACCTTGATTAAGTAATGTGATTCAATAAAATAGTTAAATAACGGTTTCATTAATTATTATTCAAGTATTAGTTTTTTCGGGTGAATAGTGTTTTTTAATTAAAAATTTAATTAAAAATAATTAGAAAATTATTTTTATAAAAATGACTTTATTTTTGAACTCAGAGCATCGATATTATGTTATGGTAATTTTTGGGGTTTTTTCTGAAAAAATGAATTTTTGATGAATAGTGTTTTTATTTAAAAATTAAATTAAAAATATTTAGAAAATTATTTTTATAAAATGGATTTCATTTTTGAAATCAGAGCATTGATATTTGGTTAATATGAAATTTTGGGATTTTTCTGAGAAAGATGAATTTTCAGTGAATAGTAAAAATACAGTTTTAGGGTTTCGGTATGTTTAATGACCTCATAACTGTGTCATGATGATGTCATGAGTTTTTTTAAGGGTTGGCCGGCCAAGGGTGATGAATTATTGTTTTGGGGGCCCCATGTGGCCTAACTCCATGATAAATGCCAAGGGAGAGCACATGGGTTTGAGAAAAAGCACATGTGAGGTGTCTCTTGGTCATTAATGCCTTGTCCCCTCACTTTCCCTATAAATACCAAGCCCTCCTCTCATCCATTCAACTCCCCACTCATTCCCAACGAATTTCTGGTCTCATTACCTCCCAAGGAGTCCTCCCAAGGTGCCCCCAAGCCCTCAAGGTCCCAACCTTTGAGGTTTAAGAGTTACATTTTAAGGTAAGGGATCCGACCTCTCTCTTTCTTTTCAAGTAATCTCTTTTATGTCATTTCTTTTATACTCCATGTTCTTATGTTGGAGGATGTTATTTTATATTCATCCTACTTCCTATTTCATGTTCATATGATGAGAGACCCCCCTTTCTCTCATCAATTCGTTTTAAGAATGTTTAAGTGGCGCCGTTAGGCTGCCGAATTTTTAAGGGATTCTTTCACCTTCCTCGTTTTTCAAGTTCTATTTTCATTCAAGTCTTTCATGTTCCTTTTTATTATGTTGGGGTATGATCTCTAAATTTATCATACTGGATTCTTATGTTCATATGATGAGATACCCCATTTGATCGCTTCAATTCAGTATTTTGAAGTTTTAAGTGGCGCCGTTAGGCTGCCGAATTTTTAAGTGGTTCTTCACCCTTCTCGTTTTGAAGTTCTACTTTCATGTCAATTATTTCAAGTTCCTTTTTGTTATATTGGGGTATGATCTCTATATCTATCATACTGGACTCTTATGTTCATATGATGAGAGACCCCATTTGATCGCTTCAATTCAGTATTTTGAAGTTTTAAGTGGCGCCGTTAGGCTGCTGAATTTTTAAGTGGTTCTTCACCCTTCTCGTTTTGAAGTTCTACTTTCATGTCAATTATTTCAAGTTCCTTTTTGTTATATTGGGGTATGATATCTATATCTATAATACTGGACTCTTATGTTCATATGATGAGAGACCCCATTTGATCGCTTCAATTCAGTATTTTGAAGTTTTAAGTGGCGCCGTTAGGCTGCCGAATTTTTAAGTGGTTCTTCACCCTTCTCGTTTTGAAGTTCTACTTTCATGTCAATTCTTTCAAGTTCCTTTTTGTTATGTTGGGGAATTATCTATATATCCATCATACTGATCTCTTATTATCATATGATGAGGGACCCTATTTGATCTTGTCAAATCATTTTCTTTTGAAGTTAAGTGACGCCGTAAGGCTGCCGAATTTTCATAAGAGAAATCTAAACTTTTTTTTTCTTCCATGTTTTTCATTTCAAATGGTATGTCCCTAAAATTTCATTACCATGTCCATATGTCCTTCTTATTCCTTCACCCTACTGTTTTATGGATCATTTATGAGTGGGTGACCCATGTCCCCTCTCATTTCAATGTCTTCTAAAACCCCGAAACTTAGCCGTTATGCTGCAGAATTTTCCCCTCAAAATGCCTCTCTCTTTTCTCAAAAATTATTTTATGTTATAAAGTGAATACTCAAAGCTCTTATTTATATAAGGGTATTCACATATATATCAAAATGTTCCATTTTAAATTCTGGGATTTACATACATGAGACCCGCTTTCCCTTTCCGTGGGTTTAAAGTGACGTAAAGATCATGTCTTTAAAGCAGTTTTTAAAACGTTATGATTATGAAATGAAACCCATTTATTTTATGCTATGTGGGTTATTTATGAAATGTTTGATGATGATATATGTGGCTCACATGATAATAAAGGCAAATTTAAGGGTGCGCCCTGATAGCGCTCCAATGCATTGGGTAATGATGTAACCACTAGAGATTACAATTTTAACGATGCCTTGGTGAATAACCTTGGTATTTTTTAACGATACCTTGGGGATGGACCTTGGTGAAACGAAACGATTGTCAATATTAAATGTTGAAGCCACATCTTCAAGTTATGAAAAATGTTATTTTTATTATGATATGCCTCATGATTTCATTTTCATGCATTAAAGTCCTTTTCATGACTTTATTGATGTATCTCAAGTTCATATGTAAAATGTTTCACTTGTTTCCCTTGCTGGGCCTTCTGCTCACCCTTCCTTTTGATGTATGTCCCCAGGTTATGAGATGTAGTAATGAGCCTAGGGTGAACATGAGGAGAAGCCTTTCAAGTGTTTAAGAAGAATGTTTTTTTTTGTTTCATGTTTTATGTTCCTTGTTTCCAAGACACTAAACCTTAAAGATCCTCAGTTCCGTGTAATGGAATGAAAAGTTATGTTATAAAAAGACGGGATGCTATATTTATACATAGAGAATGAATTTTTAGAAAAATAAACATAAAAAACATTCACTACAAAGATGATATATACTTATTAGATTGTGATTTATCACTTTTAAATATAGTAATTTGTTTATTGAGATGGATTTTAGATCTCCCACAGATCCAACTTCAACTATTTTTCCTTTGGCATTATCACCAAAAGTGACAAGACCTCCATCCATTTGGGGCATCATATGAAACTTTTATGGATATACACACATATTCCTAGAATATTAACTTTATATATACCATATAAAATTCCTTTTCTCATTCCCTATTACCTTCAAAAGAAATTAAACAAATGTTTTTTTGGTACATACACTTTCTTGGGTCCTGCAGTGTTATCCAACAGTGATCTAGGAATCCATATCTGATTTGTTTTTTCATAACTCATATTAATTTCTTCTTATAAACTGTTAGAAATAAAGAATATTTTAATACCAATTCTTTGAGGATTTTTTAAATAAAAATTATTAGTGACATGGACTTTTGTTCTACAATGATAATAGATTACATTTTTAGAAACAGTTACAAAATAGTTCTTATATAGTTTATATTTTTCACCCTTACTATTCTATACCTTTACCCTTTAATGAAAATTTTCCCAAGAATATGAATTATGATATTTTCTTCTTTAGTAAAAATAAGAACAACACTATTATAAGATTCTACTTAATTCTGTAATTCTTTAATCCTTTTCACATGATCAAGATAGATTGTAGTGGATGAGTTGAATTTACCAATTAACTCTTGATGCTTTTTAACAGATTTTATATTTCACTTAAAACAACATTATTAATACTTTTTAAATACTTGTTCTTATTTATTATTGAATCATATTTTTATTCTAACATATAATAGTAGGCAAATATTTTATCATTCGAGAATGTAATAGTATCAGAATTAGAAGAATAATAATTTGTACATTTTTTTCTTATTCCTTGTACCTAAATCACATGTTAGCCCATGAATTTAATTTTAATTTTTTTGAATCAGATTTTGATGTGCTTCTAGAGTCTTTGAAAACACTCTATGTATCATTCATTACTATTTTTCATTTATGTTCATAAACATCATTTTTATGGTATCTATTCTCTGTCCCATTTCTTTCATCTTTCAGTTGAGGAAAATCTGGTCTAATATGACCTAATTTCTTACACTCATAGCAATGAACTTATCCTGGTTATTTATCATCTTTCCTGAAGTATTTTCTGAATCCTCTTTTCTTCTTATAAAATTTACTGAATTTTTATGGATAGTTGATCCAGTTCCATTTTAGAATTTGAGGAATCGGAATTTTTCTCCATTTTGCCTTCTTGTTTTTTTTCCATGCTTCTGAGATGTCACATTCAGAGAAGTATTTCCTTTCTTTACTAAAATATTATTATCTTTAGATTCATCTTACATCTCACCTTCATACATCATCAATGTCCCAATATTTTCTTCATTGTCAGATCTTTGACTGGTGATGATTATCAAATAACAGAAGATATGCCATTCCATTTTGAGGGCAGTACTCTGAGTACTTTGAAATCTTTATTAGATTTTTTGATGGGTTCTCCTAAGGCTGTAATATTGTTGATATTTCTATAAGACTTACATTCATCTGGGTGATTATTTATCAATCAAACATTTTAAAAGTGTCAAAATTTAACTTGGTTATATCATACCTCATATTTCTTATATTGACTATCCCTTCATAAGAAACTGCAATTGTTTTCCACATGTCATAAGTAGTAGGACATTGCGATACATTATTGAACTCATCTGGTCCAAGATCGCTGATAATTGAAATCATGGATTTTGAATTCATATCATAATCGACTTCTATTGCTGCATCCCAAGTTTCTAATTTCTTAGGAATCTTATAAGGAGTAATGTTTTTTGAGTAGATTTTGAATCCATGATTCTTTAAATATATAATCATACTTGATTTCCAACACCCATAATTTTTACCATTAAAATATGAAGCATGAACCATAGACATTCCTTCTCTTAGATCATATATTTCTATCTTTGTGTAGACCTTATGATCTATATCTTGCAACATATTTATCCAAATATATCATTTGATACCATTTTTTAGTTTTAAGTATACAAAGAAACACACAAGGGGTGGGGGGTGAATTTTGTCTTTTCAAAAACTTCCACAATTCTAACTTTTGACACCCTATGTAATTTAGGCAGATATGCAGTGTTTTTCTTCTATATAGAAATATGTAGCGGATGAAAGGAAATAAAGATCACATCTTTTTATAGTAGTTCAAGGAACAAAGATCCCCTAGTCCACTCCACCAAATACTATCTTTGTGAGCTTGGTGAATTTCACAAGAATGGTCCTCTTATCAAAAAGATGAATTTCTACTTTTGAGTACTGGTAGTTGACACCATTACAAAAAGGCTAAAACAAAACAAATCCTTCTAGTTTCTTAACAAATAAAAGATTATCCACATCTTAGATCGAGAAGCTAATACTCCACCATAACTATGTATAAGAAGTTAAAAACCAAATAAATCAAAATAGATTGATTTGTCAATTCAGGTTGATCTTCACAGTTGTAGTAGCAAGAAACTGAAAATTGATGGATTTTATTCATAAAAAAATTATGTCTTTAAGAATGAAAGTCTGAAACAATCTTGGTTGAGAAAAGATCTTCAATTTAAAGTAGCAACTAAACATATTAGTTGCGAACTTACAGTATAACATGATAGAACATGTATATCTATAAAGTGTAGTCCACTTTCTGATTCCGTCATTTTCTATAACACTATCTATATATTTTCATCAGAGTATGATTGTATATGAACAATATGTTCCTTGAAAAAAATATCATGTGTACATAATCAATACAGCAATAGAATATATAAAGAAAACATCCTACTTTAGAATTACGGATCCACATAATATACTTTTATAAAATGTAGATATTAAAATTTTAAATAAAACATGGGAGTCATAACATTCCTTAAGAATAAGAGTGAAAATATCCATTAAATATAGTTCATTGAATCAAAATAATGATCTTTAAATCAGTCGAAAACAAGATTTGAAATAGCCTGTAACTCTTGCAAGATCATTTCATAAATCATGCTAAATGGCATGGATTTAAATTTCTGACATTGAAAAGTCAAACATAGGGTTCCTTAAAAAAAATACCAAACATGTGGTTCAAATACATAGTATCCATTATCCAACCGTAAGTTAGAAAACATAATGTTGATCAGTAAGGTTTATGACCCATACGTTTCTCTAAAAAATGTATGGTTTATTACTTATGTAGCGTTCCTTAACCATACATCCTCCTTTTGAAGAATGTAAGGTTCTTTTCCAACATAATGTTATTTAACCGTACTTTTCTGATAACATAGCGCTGATTAACCATACATATTATTTTGAACGTAGGTTGAGATACCACACTTTCTTCTTTCAATTTAAGGTTGAATATAATTCTATGAATCATGATCCATACGTGTTGTACAAAACGTTGGGTTTATTTCATATGTTATGAATATCCATGTATAGTATGAACAATGTTTCCAAAATACATAAAAATGCATTCTAAACACTTTAATATATATTACTTATGAATTAAAGTCTTGAAAATAATATTAGAATAAATATAATGAAAATTAATTCCCAAAATACAATTAAAGTAAAATCATTAGTAAAACAAACATGGGTATTTGTGAGCATGAAAATCTTAATTAATTGTAGAGTATTATTGAGACAATATAATCCAAACAATTTATCTTTATGCGGTAAGTATGTATGGTGTACCTCTTAATTTCTTTAAGCTAGGACCATAAACGCCCAAATGTGAATAGATACACCTTACTTATGTAGATAAATCCATTACCAAACTCCTAAGCTCTCGTGAGCAATGCTCAGTGTGAGAAATGAGTAGAAAAATTTTATTCTTCAACACAAAGGTAACATAAGTGAAAGATCAAGTAATTTCAATTATGTGGTGGCTAACACAGGAGATCAGATTCGAGCATCACTGTGCACCTTATTGGGATGAGAATCAAGCCATACATAGTTCTTGAGATTCCCTATTATTTAATGTCATGTGGTAAAGAAAAGATGAAATGACATGAAAGGGTGAAAAAATTGTGACAGAAATAATATGTAAGACCCAAGAATTTCTATGTATCTCATTGGTATGAGAATGAAGCATCACTACAATATAAATCACCTTTAGCGACGGTCTTGTTGCGGTGGTTTTGTAAACCACCGCTAAACCCCACTTTTTTTTTTCAGTGGTGACACTTCCCCCCAACCCCAACCCCGACCCCTTCTCCCTCCGACCCCCGCGATCCTACCTTCTTCCCCTATCCCAATAATCCCCGAACCCCAGATCACCTCCCCACCATCGGTGATGGTTCTCGCCACCCATCAGTGCCACTTTCCCCCAAAACTTGACCCCTTCCCCCCTTCCCCCCTTCCCCCCTTCCCCCCCAAACCCCGCAACCCCACCTTCTTCCCCCGACCCATGTGAGATCCGAACCCTAGTTCACCTCCCTGCCACCGGTTATGGTTCTCGCCGCCCATCAGTGCGCCTCTCCACTCATCACCACCATTGACAACCTTTACTGCCCCTCCACGCAGGTTTTTATACTATTATAGTGCGGTTGTGGTATGATTTTGGGTTGGCTTCTTTAAATTTGGTTGAATCTTACTTCTTTATGCATTTGATGGACACCTCCTAAAATTAAATTATTTCATACCTAAATCATAGGGTATCAAACACTAATCATATATAGAGGGGTGGTTATGCTATAATTTAAATCCATACTGAAATCCACTCTATAATTTAACACCATCCATGAAGCAATGAGAGTTATACCATAGTTTAAATCCATATAAGAAGTCATGAGGGTTATTACCTAGTTTAAATCTATATGGGAAGGAATAAAGTGTACAATAGAGTTTAGTGCTATTCAAAAACTTAAAAGGGTTTATATTGGATTTTATTTTGTTTCAAGATATTGAAATTTATGCTAGATTTTAATGTTATCTATGAAGACTTAAAGGTTGAGTTGGAGATATTTTCATTCAAAAAGTCTTAAATATTACACTGGTTCTTATTGATTCCTATAAATTCTTAAATTTTTATGCTAGAGTTTACTAAAATAAAGGAATATAGAAGGTTACAATGAAGTTTAATGTCATCTAGGAAGACTTAAATGAGCCACACCAAAGTTTAGTGTTTTATCAAAATATGGAAGTGTTACACTTGAGTTTAAGGCCATCCAGGAAGGCTTAAAGGGATATTATAGAGTTTAATTCCAACTATTTAGGATTAATTGGAAAGGTTTGAGTTTATAGTCATCTATAAATATAGAGTGGTATGTCGTAGTTTAATGTTATCTAGGAAGACCTAAATCCATTTCCTATA
Organism: Viscum album; assembly: GCA_963277665.1. Lineage (NCBI taxonomy): Eukaryota > Viridiplantae > Streptophyta > Magnoliopsida > Santalales > Viscaceae > Viscum > Viscum album. Next base: position 1,764,259,323 of record OY728135.1, read on the forward strand.
TGGGGAATGTGTTGCATGCTCTGGGCCTGGTGGGGGCCCCTAGTGGGAGGCGATCGTTACCCTTACACACCTTAATTTCAAGATATATTCTTCCTATCACTCATGGAGTGTTAGTTCCTCACACAATAAAGAAGTATGAAGAATAAATCTCACCATATTGGAGAGTTATAAGTAGGCAAGTTAATCTTGAACACCGCCCCATATCATGGTGATCACTTTCTTATAAGGTCCATCAAGGATAATACTTGAGTTCTATGAATTTACTCATGTGTTACATAACACATGAGTAAATGGGATGTGGTTACAATGGGTTTTAACCCTCTATTAATGCACTTAACTCTTATGTTCATTGATTTCCTAATTGTTAATGATATCTTACATGGAAGAATGATTCAGATGTTAACATATTAACGTTTAGATTCCACTGAATCATATAAAGATATATGAATTGTACATTATGATTCTATGACTTACAATATTATCATTTAATAGAATAAAATATGAATTGTGTGCCCATGATAAATTTAATGTATCACAATCATCTGTTACCCCTCTCTTTCATGTGAGAAATTGTGTAAAAAAATAAAAGTTGCAAACGAGTTGAAAATGCTTGATGTTACATTTATTCATGGTGCTAAAGAGGATTAACTACTTTTTAGTAGCCCACTAGATTAAACCTTATGAATATTTATCCCTAAGATGTGGTTTTTTATCATTTTTTTTATAAATCAAACCCACTTCACATAGTTCGTGATCATTTTATTATATTTAATAATAATGTTTAATTAGTTGTTAATGCAAATGTTTGTGGTAAGTTTATAATAAATCTACAAAGAATGAAATTAAAAATCCATGTATAATATTTAATTAATTCTAAATATATACACAAATATAATATTAAAATAATGGTTCGAAAAAATGACAAATACATATATACTTTCAAGATAACTAAAAGAGAAATTTAAATGGTTTTTTAAAAATATTTTGAAAATGACACATATCTTATATATATATATATATAATAAATGACAAAATTATTATTTTTTAAATTAAAATAAATAGAATATTCTATTTTTTTCAACAAAGTAAACAACATAATATATCCCGAAGAACCAAATAATCTACTGAAATAAATTAAACACATTAATTTATCATGTCATATTTTGTAATCAAGATATAGTACTAAAACATGCTTTTATTTATTGTAGAAAAAAATGATAAGCGGAACCACGATGAGAATGTGATAATTTATGGACACATACCATGTCTTCATGAGTACAAATTTTCAGTAGTGGTACATTTGTTTATACATTGCATTATTTCTGAAAAATCTATATCACGTGTCCCATGTTCCTAACCAACCACTTCATCGAGCGAGTATAAGTGAAAAGGATGTCTATAAGAGATACATGGGGGATTCTTCTAAAGTTCATTGCATCATGCACTCGGTTATGTCCAAAAATCTAAAAATAAAATATAACGACATGGATGTATACACCATGGCATCTTATCCCCAAAATCATGATAAAGAGAATGAGAGACTTAAAATAAATGAGTTTTTCATTGTACTATAATAGTGTAAATTTGGAGATGAGTACCTAACTAGTGAACTTGCATTCAAGATGTTGAAGTGCACTGATTTACTCATAACACCCTAACCTAGTTCAATCCATGAGTATTAATTGGGTTGGTGCACCATGTGACCTCAAGTGTGCCTCCCCACATGCCATAGGTTTCCAACTAATAGTGAGAGTTTAGGATAATATTGTGGGGATAATATACACTCTATATCAAAGTTCACAATAATAAATGAAATAACCAAACATAATCTACAATAGTAAATAATCAAAGTACGTAGAAGTGATAAACAACAATCAATATAAAATGTAATATGAAAGTAGTACAACCATACACGGATGATCTCCTACTGGGCTAATCACATTTACATATAAAAATATTGAAATGAATACACAATAGAGGCCTTACTACAATCCCCGAGCCTCGCTTCGTCCCAGTCACCAATCCCATCTAAACTATCATGCTCGATCATGCAATACCAAATCTCTACCTAACAATTACTTTTGAAAAGTGAGAGGTTTCTTGGATACCCCAATGAAATGGTGGCTTGAGTAGGGTGTGAGTACAAAAATCAACAAGTAACCACCAACATGGTGCCATACATAACTAGTATATGAAATGTATGTGCATGTGATATGAATATCAAGAATAAATAAACAAACTATAGGAACAAATAAATAAACAAACTACCAACCATAATTGTTTTGGCTCGATGTTATAATTTCTTTGAACACATGGTTGTTTTAACCAGCAACTAAACTGCCCCAAGGGAATATAAAAATTAACCAGGACAATCCCATTAAACATTGTCAATCCCCAGGTCCATGAATCTGATCAACCATACCTATCTCAACCAATTCCATAGTCTCTCTGAGTAGAAGCATCATCTTAGGGGAATATTTTTCTACTCAATGGGGATCCAAAGCTCTTGCCTCCATCACGATGAGCAGTGGATCCTAGGGCATCACCATGCATCCCTCATCCTCAAGCCCTTGGGATGAACCCCACTACAGTAATTGGGCATTCTCAATGTTAGGATGACAACTGATCCCTAAGAGGGGGAAGCCCTGGGCAATCTTACACATATAGGCGTGACTGATTCCTAGGTGACCCAAATTACAAGTGGGATGGTCAGGTATCACCCTAGAACCTTGGTGGGTAGGTATGAACCTTTTCCCAAATTAAAATGGAATACCACCAGTGTTCTTTATACTGACTCCCTCTAGTGTTTCGAAATTAAAACACTAACACAATGAGTAAGATCATAAGATATTTAGGCTGCCACTACAACACATAAATTGATCTTCCTCTTCGATCCACCGAGAATAAATTTATTCAACACTTTCTCAGTTCAACTAAAAGTCAATGAATTACACTAAATATAATTAATAACTATTAATGAAAGTAGGTTCAGTATACTCTCATGAATTGTAGAAGATAATACTTACAATTCAACTAACTGCTATATCTGAATGCTCAACTTGAAAATATCCCAATTATTTGCAAGTTGACTTATAATATAATGCTTCATCTTAACTCTTAAATTTTTTACTAATGCTGAACTTGATCAAATATATCTGATCATTGAATATAATCAGTTGTCTCAATACAATACTATTCGGGCCATTCCTTCTTCTACTGAAGACCCGACCGCGCTTAACATTGAAAACTCTGATACAAAAATATTCTGAATCATTGATGATAAACCTATCCCAACTTCAGTCTCAAATCACTGCACACTGATTAGAAAAAAAATATTTCACGTGCATCTTTCAAACATCATGAATGTAGTTAATACACTACATGGCCTTCTTTTTTATATATGAAGTATTTTATATGCATGAAAAAACCTTTTTAAATTGTATATTCCTAAGAAAATACTCACTATCTTCTTTTTTCTTCAAGTGATTTTTAATCACATGTGTATAAGAATACACATGTTTGCAGATATGTACCTTGGTTTTTCTATTGGGTGATTTACCATATGTATTTATATAGTAAAACCTTATGTAACATATTTATATATTTTTTCAAATAGTATGTATGAATCTCTTTCCCTATTTAGTAGTAACTATGTGTTTTAATTTTTTTTAATATTGTGTAGGCATATTGTGGTATACATGGATAAAAGATGGATCACATTATCGAGGAACACACCTCAGTATGTTAAGGGTTTGAAGGAGTTTTTAGATTTTACAATTTCCAATTGATCCGTTGAAGGGAGAATAAGATTTTCATGTCCTAAATGTAAATTTAGAAGATGGTTGAAAAGAGATTAAGTTTATGAAAATTTAATACAGAAGCAATTCCCTAGTCAATATTTCTGTTGGATTTGGCATGGAGAATGAAACGTTATAGAAAGGTTGAGCACTGATGTTAATCCACAGAATGAGCACCCAACTTCATCAACTATGGAAAATGAGATGAAAAAAATCATAAATGATGCATTCGGAACTGCAAGAAACCACTATAAACATCAAAACATAATAGAAAAACCATATAAGGGTGCTAAAAATTGCAATGTGACAAGTGATGTTTTTGAGACTGTAACACAACTAGATCAAGATTGTAACATATCACTAGATCCTCCTCTTGATTCAGTGGAGACAAATGTAAGATAAAAATTCACTGAGGAAAATACATTTCATGATTTAGTTGACAATGGAAATCAAGAGTTTTATAGTGGATGTTTGAATTATTAAAATATTTCTTTTCTGCTGAAGTTTTACCATATCAAATGTCTATGTGGAATTACAAATAATGCAATGTCCATGATATTAGAATTTTTGCGTGATTCATTTCTTGAAGAAAAAATCCCTGAGTGTTTTTATGATATGTAAAAAGTTGTTAACAAGCTTGGTCTGAATTATACAAAAATACATGCATGTAACAATGATTGTATGCTTTATTGGAGAGAGGATTCAAGTAGACAGAATTTCAAAAAATGTTATTCTTCTAGATGGAAGTCAATGGGTGATTTTGGAAGTCTGAATCAATATAATTTCATGAAGAAGAATAAAGGGAACACACCTGCAAAGGTTTTGTGTTACTTTCATTTAAATCCTCGATTGAAAAGATTATTCATGTCATCCAAAACCACTGAACACATGAAGTGACATTCTGTAGAAAATAAATATGTTGGGTTAATGATACATCCATGAGATTCATAATTGTGGAAGAAATTTGATTAATTACATACATATTTCTCAGTTGATCCTAGGAATGTTTGATTGGGATTGGCTGCTGATGGATTCAACCCATTTGGGACTTTGAATACTAGTTATAGAATTTGGCTAGTTGTTTTGATCCCTTACAATATGCCTTCGTGGATGTGTATGAAACAATCATATTTTATCATTTCAATGATTATTCTTGGAAAACAAATGCCTAGAAATGATATTAATGTATACTTGTAGCCTTTTATTGAAGAATTACAGGAGTTATGGAGCAACGGTGTTGAGAAATTTGATGCTTCTTCTAAAACAATGTTCAAAATGCATGCTGCTTTAATATGGACCATTAGTGACTTCCTTGGGCTTAGGAATTTATATGGTTGGAACATTTACATGGGTTTTTCTTGTCCTGTTTGTAACTTTTATTTTGATCCCAAACAACTTCCTCACAGTAGAAAATGGTTCTTCTTGTGCCATTGAATATTTATCAATGCATCTCATAGATTTCGGCTAAACAAATCAAAATTTAATGGTTTCACTGATTGTAGACCACCTAAAAATTTGTTAACTGGTTCTTAAATATTTACACAACTCGAAAATGTTGATTTTTTTTGGGAAGGTTCATTATTTTAATGATAGTGGGAAATAGGTTCAAAGTGCATCGCCAAGTGAATTCAGAATGCAACAATGAAAGAAAAAATGTATATTATTCAAACTTCCATATTGGGAATTTAATTTGTTGTGGTATAATATTGATGTAATGCATATTGAGAAGAATTTTTGTTACAATTTGATTTTTACATTGCTTAATGACCATGTAAAGTTGAAGGATCATCTCAATGCTCACAAAGACTTATAATTAATGAACATAAAATGTGATCTCTGGCCAGATGAGAATGAAAAGTATGCTTCAACAATTTTTCAATGAAAAATAGGGATAAAGATTCATTCCTTATATTTTTAAAGAATGTGAACGTATTTGATGGGTATTTAAGTAACATCTTGAGGTCTGTTGACTTGAAAAATCGTAAATTACATGGATTGAAAAGTCATGATTCACATATTTTGTTACAACAGTTACTACCATTGGCATTGCATACATTATTACATGAAAAAGTTAATACTCTTGTACTCCAATTCTGTACATTTTTTAGACAGTTATGTGAGAAATATCTATGTCCATTTCATCTTAAAAACCTCTAGGAGGGGTTTGTATTGAACCTTTGTGCAATGAAGATGATCTTTCCTCCATTATTTTTTACTGTCATGATGCATTTAACTGTGCATTTTGTTGTGGAAGCTAAATTAAGAGGCCTTGTTCATTACCAATGGACATATCCAATTGATAGGTACTTTATTTATATGTTTTTTAGTTAAGTAAAATTTTTTTGGCACTTAATTAAATGCATAATTATGTTTATTTTATTTCATAGATATCTTGGGAATTTAAAATCATATGTGAGAAATAAATCTCAACCAGAAGGCTCTATTGTTGAAGGATATTTGGCTGAGGAGTGTCTTACCTTTTGGTCAAGATACTTTAATGATATTTAGATAACATTTAATCAAGTTGTACTTTTTGAAGACACATTGACTCAATCTCAAATACATCAGAAATCAAAAATATTTTCTACTATTGGCCGATTAGTTGGGAGGACCTCAAATGTGACACTAATAGAATTGGAATTATTACAGGCACATATATATGTGTTGTTGAATAGTGAAATTTCAGATCCATTTATTGAAGAGTTGAGGATACAAATAAAGAGACGAATGAGAATCCAAATAGAAAATAAAAAAGTTATAACAAAAGCTGTTAATAAAGATCTTATAAAATGGTTTGCACGACATGTAAGTTCATAAATATTACAATAAATATGAATATTAGTTTGACACATATATTTTGTATATATAATAAACTATATTTATATTTTTAGATCATGAATACAGATACTCGAGTATAGTTGTCAGAAGATTTTAAGTTTCTTTCTCTAGGTCCTCTAAAACAAGTTAGAAATTTCGATGCTTATAATGTGAATGGCTTTAGATTTTATAAATTCAATCAAGAGGAGGGTTTAAAAACATAGATTATTGGTATATTTAAATCTATGGAAGTGGGATAATATTGAAAGATGACTGATATTATCAAATTAAAATACCATGGTAATTTTTCAGTTTTTTTATTCAAATGCAATTGGGTTGATATTATCTGAGGTGATAAAAGATATTCCTTGGAATTTACTTATGTGAACTTCTCTCGCTTGATGGATGTTGGTGATCGTGAACTGCATGATCCATATATATTATCATCACAACAAAAAATGGTATATTATATGAATGATGTTGTGTATGAAGGGTGGAGTGTAGTTTCTTACATAATACAAAGAGATTTGTATGATATTGGTGATGAAGTGAAAGATTTGACCTCTAAAATTGAATCTCATCAACAACAAGAAGAATTATTATTTTTCCATCATGATATTTAAAATATTAGTCTAGTAAGGATTAATGAAGTGGATGAAGTAATGGATCAGGAAACTGACATGATTGAAGGAGAAAATGATTGTATGTACAGTTATTTATTCATTCAGCAACCACTTATTTCATTTGTGCAGTCATTCATTATCATTTTTATGTATATTTTGTTTGTTAGTACTGGGCATCTATTATCATTTTTTATTTTTTTTCTGTATATTTTTTTAAATATATGTTCTGAAATTAATTTTATTTGATTAAATGACAGGAATTCCAAGGAGGAAGCAATACACTATTTCATCCACCACTGCAACAGATAACGATCCATCTATCTCCCTCCCTATGGAATCTAAGCCACTAGCTGCCTGCCCCCCTGCACCATCTCCTCCTACACCATCTATCACACCCTCTATGAGTGTCTCTCTAGAAGCTGAGTCATTGACTCCCCCTTCATTAGCCTCAATAGTGGGGTGGTGGCGTACCACTTCTGGTTCATCATAGGCATACTGGAGGGTCACTGTTATAGGTACAAATTTTAATATAAATAAATTTATTGCACTTTTTTATACTAATTGTTTGTTTATTAAAGATGAAAAAAATGCAACGATGGAGAAAAATATAAAAAGTGAAAATGTGTGGAATATGAATGAAGAGAATACAGTTGTCCCATTTGATTCATATGGGGTCCCTACAGATGACACTGCATGATTACTTGGCCAAATTCTAGGCCAGCTGGCTACGGAGCCCATTTACCTTCCTATTTCTTATGATGATTGGAGAAATATGCCTTCAATTTAGAAAAATGGTGTTTTTATTCCCAAATAATGGTAATTTTAATACATTATGGTGTTATTGAATGTCATGTTATTAATATGTTCAAAATAAATTCCTATATACAGATGTTTTTTCACTTTACAGTTGCCGGTGTGATAGCACGAAAGTGGACATTGAAAAATATTGGTAAGAAATGGAAGGAATTCAAATGGATATTGTGGAGTTATGTCAACGTTACTTCATTGACCGTCCAACAAATAGGGGTGTCCATGGGTCAGGTTGGGTCAGGTTGATGGGGTTTTTGGACCCAACCCGATCGAAAGAGGTCGGGTCGGGTCATGCATGTTTTTTAGCTCAGACCCGACCCAACCCAACCCATACTAAATCGGGTTGGGTCGGGTCGGGTTGATTGGTTTATGAGAAAAAAATCGGCTGTTTCTGGATATCCCACAGGACATCTCTACTTCGACCCGGTGCAACTGCTATCCCCTCCACCCAAGAATAAGCTTCCTCCCTACGCCTCCAAGTCATGCAATAAATATTCTTAAAAATGGAGGTAGTGGAGCATCCATCATCGGTGGCAGGTGGGTGCTAATGAAGGTGACAATGATTGTGGTGTTTCTATGAGAATCCTCCCCAATATTCTTCACCTCCAGGTAGCAATCACACTTCCATACCCCCATTGTCGAAAACACACCACGAAAAACCAGTAGAACGATGCAAAAAATTTATAATTCTAACAGTTCTATGTTCTCTTACATGCTCGAACGAAATCAATCGCTACGCTCGAAAAATTCCAGCGCTTCTATGTTTAGTTCCATGCTCAAAAAATTCTAGTGCTTCTCCTAAAAAATTGAAAGATTTTTTTTAGAATGATATGAAAATAAAAAATTGATCCCCACTATTGAAAAATTCCAGCGCTTCTAGGTTTGGTTCCACGCTCGATCGAAATCAATCGCTTCTTGATCTTCTATGGTTGGATTCCTTGGATGAATCCCCAACACTCATCTTGGATCTGGAGAAAAAAGAGCTCCCCTCCCTGGTGGATCTGGTTCCGTAGTCGTAGCCGAGATGGAGGAGGAAGGCGGCAGTGAGGTGATGGCCTTAGGGTTAGTGCGGTGGAGTGGTGGACCTCAGACGAGGTGGAAGAGACGATGAACAATACGGAAGGCTATGTAGAAAAAATAATAGAGGCGGGGGTGATGTGTGGTAGTGACAACATCGGCCGAGCAGGATAGATGGGCTGCATGGGTGTAGTAGGTAGGTAAGGAGGAAGACGATCTAAATGGAATCGGGTTGGGAGGGAGGGAGTAAATAGAGTGAAGTCTGACGAGAAGGGGTCGCATGAGAGGAATATCGGCTCAGCGAGTCGACGCAATGCAGGTGGCTATCAGGTTGGTTGGGTTGGGTTGGGTTACTTTTTCCCAACCCGTGACCCGACCCAACCCGACCAAATTATGACTCATCCCGACCCAACCCATGGAATAGTTTTTTTAACCCGATCCAACCCGACCCAACCCGATCGGGTCGGGTCGAGTCGGTCGGGTTCGGTCGGGTTTGGACACACCTACCAACAAATGTATGAGAAGCTACCCAATGGGGTATCCAAAGAAGAGTGGAATGTTTTTATTGATAGACATCATGATGAGAAGAAGATGGTATTTAAATATATATTATTATATTAATGTCATTTTACATTTATACATGTATATAAAGAGGATATGACATTGAATACATTACTATTAAATTAAATTTTATTTATTTCAGGATCTCTCAAGAAAGAATGCATCAATCCGGGCTAAGCAAGTCATCCCTCACACTGTGGGGTCAAAAAGCTTTTCTAGAAACCGACCGACTCTAGTAATCTTTTCATTAGTTTAATATTTATAATATAATATTATATGTTTAATATATTAAATTTATGATTTATATTTGTTTAATGCAGTCACAGAGTTTAGGGAACAAAGCACCCTGAACTGAAGTGTGGTTGGATGTTTACAAAAAATCTGATGGAAGTTTTGTTAATGAGCCTGCCAAATAAGTTGGGGTATGAACTCATTTTTTCATTATAAAAACTTATTATAAGTTTTTAATATGTTAATATATATTGATATTTTATTTATAGGTAAAAATTTAAGAAATATGGGATGCCAATCCTGGGCAGTCCTACTCAGTCTCCCAGGACGAGTCAGTTGCTAAATTCCTTGTGAAAGAGCATCATGGTGGAGTGCAAGATATGGGTTTGGGACCCATAACATTTGAGGTATTTGGTTGGCCATTAGGTATTGAAAATTCATCTACTTATGGTTGTAGTTAGTCTATACCCGGAGATGCTCAGAGAGAGATTGTTTCTCTATGAAACACAGTTCAAGACCAGGGGGCTCAGATATCTGCTTTGCAGAAAGCATTGACTGATATACATCAGCAGATGAGTAGATATCCTCCCAGTGGTATTAAATCGACTGGTGGTGAGTAGGTAAATCACAAAAATTCAAAATCATTTAGTTTTCAAACTTTTATTGGTTTTAATTTTAAATATAAATATGCAACACTATTTAATTTACAATTTAATGTTCTTACAGGTGGTAGTAGAAAGCGGAGATAAAGGTGGAGAGGGTGACGATATGTGTTCATCATTGGAAAGTGATTATCAATATTGTTGATATTTTGGACAAATATTGAAACACTCAGTTTGTATATGTATCATGTGTGGCACATAGTTTCCACCTAACATTTTCACGACCTAACATTTTCACGACCTAACATTTTCATGATTTCTCATGTTTCCTTTTATATATTTTATTGATTTCTAATGTTTTATTTTATGTCTTGATTTCTCGAGTGTGGTATGCAACATATATGTTGAGTATTTATTGTGATGATTCATTTTTTATGATTCATTTTTCATAAATTCATTTTTTCATTATAATAACTTATCATACATTTTATAGCCCAATGCATTTACCACTTCATTTCCATTTCTAACATTTAAAAATATTAAACATCAAAATTTTCTACTTTCCCTAGTATTCATGATAATCTTGGTCTTTTATACTTTCCCTGAGACTCATTTCTCTCCATTATTCCTTATTTTAATATGCGATTCTAACACATCATCAATGAATGAATATTCTCATTTGGTAAATTGTGTGCTAATAATTATTTTTTCCTCTATTTTGAGACATAGACATTTCAAGGTAAATTATTCATCATCATATCTAACTTTGTTCTAACCATTCCCCACCTAGTATCCTTCTTCAACCAAGACACATGGTTTTATGGGGAGAAACACATGGTTTCCCATGACCTTGTTCCTATCATGCAACCATTTAGGGGCCTCTATAAAGCTTAAAACCCAAAAACAAACAACCTTAGAATTCAAACAATAAAATAATATCTCAGAAACATTTAAAGAAGGGTATAATGTAAGTATTAAGACCCCTAGAAAACTTCAAATCATTATAATATCCCCTCTAGGGATTTATCACCCTTGAGTAGTGCCTCTATATTTCACACCCAAAAAACTAGGGCTATTGAGCTCGCACATCATATTATCACTTGTAAGACTCTTCATGAATACGTCCATGCTCCCTTATGACTCTAACAAGTGACATCGGCTTTCTTCGAAACATTTTCTCACTACAGTCCACAATTCACACCGAACACTCCAAAAATGTTGGGTAAGGCTCCAACTGAAATTATTCATAGTTGATCACATAATTTTGATCGAGAATATACAACTGAATATAAGATACATGTAACACATCACCCATTCCTTGATATTGTGGAGAAAATTCCAAATAAAATTCCACTATCATGACAACCTTGTTAATCCCAAACAGCCCCATAAACATCAGTGCCAACATCCTTTACTTCTGAAATCATTGATTCCCTAATTGAAGAGTCTCACAAAATAAAACTAAAACACCCACAATGAATTCCATGTGTTTCCTCCTACCATTTTCCTATGATCACTATTTTAAATGAGAAGTGATTAAATTATTCTTGATCTAGTACAATCTCACAAATGCCTCTAAAATCACGAACGACCCACAATTACTACCTCCCATCCTAATGCTAACATATTAATGGATGAAACATCCAACCATAAAGAGCATCAAAATGTGTCATTTGAATTGAATTCATGTTTTATTTGTATGTGAACTCAACCAAGGATTGGATATCAACCCAAGTTCCCCTAAAGTATAATATGATGAAAATATCTTTTCATATTGAATGTAGTATGTATTCTATTGGTATTTTAGTATTCTTTGAATGGTTTTTTTCAGGGCACTGGTATAGGGGCTCCAAAACCGGTTCTTTTTTTTTTGTAAATCCGCTTTTTAGTGGTGGTTTTAACCGCCGATAAATTTCGTCACTTTTCTATTAGTAGTGGTTTTAACCGCCACTACGGTCTTAAATTTAGTGATAGTTCTAACTACTGCTACAGTGCACCATCTTCCACGGTTTTTTTCACGGTGGTTATAATGTTTTTTGGGGCGGTTTTTCTGGGCAGGCCATTACTTTTTTTAGTGGTGGTTTAACTATGAAGATTCCCATAAACCGCCACTAAAATACTTTAAATTCCACCAATAGTTTCCCGACACACAATTTAGTGGTGGTTTATGGAAACCTCCACAGAAGCATATAGCGGCGGTTTAAACTGCTGCAAAATTTCCATTTTTATGTAGTGCCTCACATGGTCCTTAAAAGGCTCCCATGGTAGATTTGATTCACGCACAAGAAGTAAAGGGTCTTTATGATTTAATCACAGATGGACATGAGATTGGATATCTAGGCATCACTACATATCTCAATAGGATGAGAATAAATCCACACATAAATCTTGAAAATTCTCCCCATGATGGATTGATTCATGCACACCAAGGGTGAAGGGTTTTTTTTAAACATTGTTGTTGAAACTGAGATAGGAGATATATGCATTAATATGCATATTTCTGGGGAAAGAATCAAGACACGCATAGTTTATGATAATTTTCTCCATAAATTTTTGATCCATACACAAAAAGTGGGTCTTTTTTTTTAAAATTATGGTTGGACTCGAGATAGGAGATCTGGGTGTCACTATGTATCTCATTAGAATGAGTATCAAGCCACAAGTATTTCTTGAAAGGTCCCCCACACCAACTATGGTTTAATGTGAGGAAGGGGGATTTAATATATTTCTGATATTTTCAAGAACAATAGTTCCTAGTATGGATTTGGATCATACAAAAGGAAAAGGGTAATTGTTTCTTTATGGTCATGGATGGGCCCGAGATTGGGGATTTGGGATTCACTATGTATCTCATTAGAATGATAATCAAGACACATTGAGTTCTTCATGAACTGTGCAATTTATCGTCATGCATCAAGGACGTGGGTCACCTAACGTGGAAGAAACATTGCAGTTGGACCAAGTGATAAGACTCATGTGTCACTATGTATCTTTCTAGGGAAATAATATAGCCACATGTAGTAATTGACATTTATTCCCCATGTAAGTTTGATCCAAACAAAAGGGTAAATGAAGCTCAGGTTCCACTAGGGAGTGGAAATTAAGTGAGTGATGTTTACACATAGATGTGACCTCATGTCATGCAGTTTATCATCATGAGATAAAGACTAATATGTTACATAGTTTAATGTCATGAAACATGGGTGAAAATGTTGCTATGAAGTTTAACGTCTTATAGCTAAGATGAATCTATTTGATTACACAAAGTTCATCTTCTGGAACCTTTCATTGGTTAGAGTTGTAGTGAGTTCTCCATCCATTGAGATTAAAGAATAAACTCTATTAGAGTAGACCTTATGTATGGAGTTAGGTCCCTCCCACTTTGGATCAAGATTTAAAGGCTTCTTTACTAGTTTCATCAGAGTCCTAAGGATCAACACCAATTATCCTTGGAGGAATGAATGAAGACTAAACTTCTTGTTAAATTATCATGATATTTGGTTCTGATATACCTCCAAGTGATGCAATGTATGAAATCTCTTTATTTCTAGACGCTCCAGCTCATCCAATCATTTATGATATTTTTCATCTATATATAGCTGGTCACAATTGGAAATATGGATGATGGAAACTAAACCTCAATGGGAAATATTTCTTTTATTCCATATAATGAAAAGTATAGGGTTTCCCACATAGTAGTATGGGTAGTATTCTGGAAAGCCCATAAGGCATGAAAGAGCTTATCAAGCATAGACTTCTTATCTTTATCCACTATCTTTTGGAGTATGTTTGATAGAGTCTTATTGAAAGATTATATTAGTCCATTGGCCGCTTCCTGATAGCTGGATGAATGGTTGGATATGATATTGTATTCCGGATATATATTCATTATCTAAAGAGAACAGAAATTGGTTTCATTGTCCATTAAAATGGTATGAGGGACACCCAATCTGGTAATGATATTATCTTTAACAATGTTAACGATTATTTTGGCTCCGACATCTTTGAGGGGTGTTTCCTCATCCCATTTGAAGATAAAATCTGTAGCAGTAAGGATGTATTTGAACTTCTTAGTCGTAGTTGGAGGATATGGTCCAACACCATCCATTCTCCATGTGGAAAATGGCATAAAGTATTTAGATTTATATAGAAACTCTAGGGGTTAATGGATGAAATTGGCATGCACTTGGTAGGGATGATACTTCTTAGTGAATTCTGTGAAATCTTGCATCATCGAATTCCAGAAGTATCCAAGCCTTTGGATTTGATAAAAAACCCTATACACAGATTGATGTAAACCATAGGATCTTATATGTACTTCTTCCATAATCTCCACTATCTCATCTCCTTCAACACATCTGAAAATGGATCCATCAAAGCTTCTCTTTTAGAGGATTTTTTTTGTGATTTGGGCCATTATAAAGAGTGAAATTAGACGCCCATCGCCAGATCTTCTATCTTTCAACCTTGTACAATAGAAGCATTCCATCTTGGAGATATTCTAATATGGGTTTCTTAAATATTGTATTAGGAACATATGGATCAAGGATGAGACTGATTTCATTGATCTCTTTTGCTCCAATATGAACAAAAGGTGAAACCATTCAACAATGGGCAAAGTTGATGACTGTTTAATCCCGATTTGGATCTGCCAAAAATTTAGCTACATTTTCCAACACATCTTCATGGGAATCCTATGATCGTGATATGTGAGTCAATATTTGATCTGAGATGAATTATTCCACTTAATCTCAAACATTATCACATAGGGGAATTAAATCCTCTTTTCTAATGGCATAATCACCATTTATCTACTTGATTATAAATTTTTAATAACCCTTTAACTCTTGGTGTATCACCGGTACTTGGAGTTCCAATTTAAGGCCTGTAATGAGAGCTTGGTATTATGCCTCATTATTGATACCACCTTCTAATGATAAGAAAGAATATGGAAACATTGTCTTTTCTAGGTACATAATCACAACTCTGAACATGACTTTGTTAAGCTTAGGATCTTCCATTCTATTCCCCATTGGACTCATGGAAGCACCATCAAAATACATTTCCCATGTTACAGGGATTTCTTGAATAGAGAAGATATCTTCATCAGGTAGTTCAGTATTTAATAAAGTCTCTTATGCAGATGGGTTATTAGCAAGGAAGTCTTCCAAGTCTTGTACTTTTACTTCTTTTTGAGGCACAAACTGTATATCAACCTGCTATAGGGTAACTGCCCACTGTACCAGGTGTCCTATTAGCATAAGATGACTAATGATAAACATGAGCGGGTTATCCTGAGAAACCAAGTGATCTCGTGGTGCTTTAGGTAGTGCCTCAACTTCTGAACAAAAAATATTAATGCCAGGAAGCTCTTCTCAATTTCTGAATATCAAGTCTCTACATCAACAATGGTTTGATTGAGATAATAATGGCTGTTTTCATTCCCTGTATCATTCTTTTATGGAAGGAAAGAACCTAGCGATCTCTCTAATTATTTCATGTAAAAAATAAGAGGTTTTCCTTCAATATTTGGTATCAATATCAGTGGGATCAAAAGGTATTTCTTGAGGGCATCAAATTTTTCTTTATATTCGTTAGTCCACTGATAAGTGACCCCATTCTTCTTCAATTTGGTTAAGGGTAAACACTTTCCTGTGAGGTTTTCTATAAAGTGCCAAATATATGTAAAATGTCATTAAATTCTTCTCAACTCTTTCATGTTTCAAGGGGGTGATATTCCAAGGATAAAATTAGTTTTCTATGGATCCACTTCAATTCCATGATGACATACAATGAAGCTGAGAAATTTTCTTGAGATTACCACGAAATAACATTTCAAGGGGTTCATCTTCTGATTATGCTTTCAAAGCGTTATGAATATGGTCTCTAAGTCAGATAGGTGGTCAGATCATTTCCAAGATTTTACCACTAGACTTTAAATGTATCATTCAAAAAACATCCACAAAAGGGTTTGAAAATGTGATGCAAATCGCATTGGTATGTGGAACATAAATTTTTTAAACCAAAGGGAATTACCCTATAGTAGAATACGCTATGAGGTGCTATGAAGGTTGGGGATTATTCATATTCTAGGGATATATGGATTTGATTGTACCTTGAATTGCCATCCATGAAAGAGAGGGACTGGTATCCAGCTGTTTCATCAATCAATAGTTGTGTGATTTTCATTGGGAATTCATATTTGAGACAATGATGGTTGAGATCTTTGAAATCAATGAAAAATATGATTTTCCCATTCATCTTTTTCAAAGGGATAATTTTGGATAACCATTTTTAGTATTTTACCTCTCATATAAAATCATCCTTGATGAGTTTATCAACTTCAGCCTCAATATTGGACATGTGGGTCGAGCATGTCCTCCTGGTTTCTTGCTTGTATCCCTAATGATCTTCTGAAAAACCCAAGTGATGGGTGGCCACTTTGAGATCAAGTCCTAGAATCTCTGTGTAGTTCCAAGAAAACACATCCCGATGCTTCTTTTTAAATTAGGTGTATACCTCTTGTTCTTTAGGTGTCATATCCACACTTATTAGAGTGGGGTGTTGATCTTCCTATGTACCCAAAATTATTTCTCTGAACACAGTGGTGGATACACCTTCCTCAAATGATGGTGGGAATCTCTTAGATATTCTTCTTATTACCCTTCCTCATGCTCCGTTACTTGGGTTTATTCATAGGGAGGAGATGATAAAACAAGTTCCTCAAAGGGAAAAGGGGATCCATCATTTAGGCTTCTAGAATATGAGGTAGTCATTTTAGGATCACTTGCTTTCATGAAAACTTCTTGGAGTCTGGAAGGGGAAGAAAGGGACTAGGAATGATTCTCTTCACTTAATTATATGGACATGATGGCTCCTTCTAGTATGGATTTCAAAACTGGGCTTTATCGAGGCTTTGGGGGATAGAATGAAGACATTTAAATTCAAGATTTCATTATCATTTGGAGGGTTGATAATTTATTAAGTTCCATTGGGTTCAATTGTCGTGATTGAAATTATAGAATCTTCTGAATATAAATTTGAATTATGTCCCACCCTTTCGATTTGATTAATAGGAAGCATGTAATCTTCATGATCTTCTTGAAAGGGAAGCTAGGATCATCTCCAATTATTTTTGGTAATTTATTCAAGTGGTATTATTACATATTTATGGATTCATATCATTGTGATAGAACCTTTCATTGATGTGTTATGTCTCACATGATTTGAATGGGGCCTATCACCATATAATGTCCCAATTTGACCATTGATAGATTATTTGAGAGATTGGTAGTATAAATAAGGGATGGTTGTATACTAATGTAGCCATGTTTTTCCTAGTAGAACATCGAAATCTATGTCCTAACAGACCATCCTAAATCTTGAGTCGAATATAAGATCTCTGAACTGAGTTCAGAGTGTGAAATTTCCAAGAGTTTCTTACTCATTATTATCATAACCCTATAACATCCGAGTAAAGGGAGACAAGTGAGATTCATTGAGACCTAGTTGATGAAGTGTCCAGACTTGGATGAGATTTATTCCTGATCCATTATCAATAAAGGCTCATCAGATATCAATGTCAGTTATCCTACTAGATATATACAAGGGTCTAACATGTCCTTATATGATTTCATCCTCATCTTGTTTGGTGAAGGGAATGATTCCATGACATTTCGCAAGATAATTATCCACATGATATACTTCAGCAGTAGTGACTTTAACATCAAATTCCCAAGGGCTTGAAAATTCCTTAACGGGTGCTCCTTAGAGATCTTTTGATAGACTCATAGCATCTAGGATTGATAACTTCACTGGAACATGGGATAATTTCTTCAAGAAATCATATTTTTTATCCATAGGTCCATGGTTTCTAGAATAAGGAATATATTTTTAGGCACTTTTTGAGGTGATGTTTCTAATGTGGATGGGTCGTTCCTTGGTAAAGGAGTTGGAAGTGCTTCAGTTCTTGGTAGATTAGGCCATCTAGGTCTACCCACCTACTTACCTATCGAGGAGGTGGTAGAGTAACATCTAACCAGTCTTTTAAGATAATCATGTCAGGAAGACCCTATTATGTGTGGGGGAAGAACTAACTTGTTCCTATTGATCTCACTGAGGAGCTTTCCCATGAGTTTCAACTGCATATATGGTTCAAATAGGGGTTTGGTTAAAGTGGTGGATCCTAGCACGACCATGTCTTCCCCTATATCCTTGAACTTGACGACCTCTTCCCCTATTTCCCTAATCAAGTGTGGAGAAATTAGGTTCATAATCAAAATCATAATTTGAGTAAGGATCTGTTAAGTTAATAACATTAAGAGAACCAAATATCAACTCTTCATCTGATGATGATTCTTCATAGGGATTAAAATCATTTTGTACAGTTTGGACGGATAATGCTCATGATTTTGAGATAGTCAAAATGAAATATGCTAAGTTAAAAGACAACATTGGCCTTGATATGAGATTATATTTTTTTATTTCTCTTTATCCTTTTGTCCATGTTACTTCTTTGAGGATGGCTCTTCAAAGGAAAAATCTTTTTATGAATCCATATTTGCTATAGTAGAAGTGGTAGAAGGCATAGTTGGTTGTTTCAAATGTGTTCTTATAATAGCATGAGTCTGATTGATTGGTTTTGACCATCCAACCACTGAACTTTAGTGAATTCTTGATTTTAACTTCTTCCAACTCGCTTTCCCCCTATATATTAGTAATATAAACATATTCTACTTGGGATGGTGAATTATTCAGTTTTAATTAACCAAAATCCACCATCTTTTGTAGGAGGTCCATGAAAAAAAAACACTAATGGATGGGATAAACCATAATTTTATAGAAGGGTCTATAGTTTGGGACACCCTAAACACCTTCTTTGATATACTTCTTGGGATTTAGAAACTGGAATAATTTGTTTTCCAAATATGAGATGAAGTAACCAGGGACATGGTCATTTCAAAAAGAATAGACCTTGTTTTTAAACTCCTCAAATTGTCTCCAACACTAATCTATTTGATCATCTAGAGAAGGCAATCATTTCTATTGACACTCATTAGGTGGAGCCTTGTGGTACGGTGCAAGAATTGAGGTAGGAGTGGGTACAAGGGTATGCTTAAGTATAACTATAGAGGATTCTTCCTTGAGTTGGTGGGATTACTCAGGACATGGATTTGGTCTCTACGATGGAGTTTTCCAGATGATGAAATTTTTTGGCATGATATCTAAGCCGTCCTATCTATTTCACGAGGATCAACTGTGTGCATAACTCATCAGGTAGATTTTATACAAATATAGGCAACAAATCTTCTTGGGGGAGCGGTTGGTTCAAAGAGTAAGTCAATCCTTTCCACTGAGAAATAAAATCTGAGACTCTTTCATTGTCCCATTTCTTACAGTTTTTCATATTGAAAACTATTGTCTTCTATATAATTGAGAAGAAATGGAATAGGAACTTCTAACTAAGATCTTCCCATCCTATGATCGATTGGGACTTTAAGCTCGTGTACCATACAAAGCTTTTCCCCTACAGTGATTGCATGAATCATCTAAATTTTACTACTTCTTGCTGTTTAGGAGTCCCCATTATGGGATTGCAATGAGAGAAAAAAATTCACGAAGTGTTTCTTTAGATCTCCTTAGACATTGAAATTCAGAAATGTAGGATTCCCAAAGTTTGTAGGAGGAGGAGTCAGATCCACCCATTTAGGGTAAGCCTTATTTTATGGCTATACTGGTGCACAACATTCTTCCATGGATTCCAATCAAGTAATTAAGGGCTCAATGGTATTCAAAATAATTAGAGGAATATCTAGACGATCCAAAACCTGAGAAAGTGTGGAGGTAGGAGCTAGAATGGGTGAAACGACTATGAGGACCATTAGTGGCTGCACTGGTGATATCTTCCATGGATAACCAATAGGGGTAAGCCTATAAGGATGTTCCTGATCATGTTCTAGATGTGTACCCAATGGAGGGAATTCTTGATCTGCTATTGCGGTATTCAAATAAATTGGTGGTTGATCTTCCACATTGATCGGATGTTCCCTATATTCTTCATTTGTTGCAGAAAAACCTCATTTCTGAGTTGCACCAACTGAAAGTGTGAGTTGAGGGCCTGCTTGCAGAGTGTATCTGGTAGGAATACTACCTTGGTGTAACTCTTCATTGAGTCTTCTTAACTTTCTCATATCCTTCTATTTCTATGAAAATGTTTCTTCTAGCAAAAGGTATTGTACTTCTATAGGGAGAAGGTGAGACATGGTATGGCCCTTACCTTTTCCCTTATTGGGTCCCTTTCAAGGAGGTAGAGGTGTGTTATTTTAAGGAATGACCAAATTTTGGGTGGGCCTCTGGTTTCTAGTTTGCAAACCTCCTTCATTTATTTTTGGTGTGTACCATCTCTAGACCAAGAAATTCTTCTTCATAATCCTTCAAATCAATCTTATGTTCTGGGGGGACTTTGATGATGGAATTGATGAAATTTATAGATGCATAATGCATCACCAAAGTTCTATTGTAATATCTATGATATATCCTTCTTTTGTGTCCTCTATGAGACCTTTTCCACATTTTTTTGGTTCCCCATGAATTATTTGATGGACAGTGACCCGAAGGGAATCCCCAAAGAGTTCAATCATTTGTGTTCTAAGTGAATGTACTAGATCATGGGAAGGAAAAAATTAAGATGATTCACAATATAACATCCTCCATAATCAAAAGAAAGTTGGTCCCACTGAGGAGGTGATTGTTGGGGGTGAAAAATCCCCTAACCCTAGGGACTGGGGTTGTTCCTATTCTTCCTTCACAACGCATCAAGTTTGGTTTGCTGATCTCGAGGGTTGGGTTAAAAAATGCCCTATACCAATGGGATGGGGTTGTTACCAAAATGATATGGATGATTTTACTGCAGCTTCCCTTCAGATTTTACAAATTCTTGTCTCAACATGGGATGGGTTCATTATTCAGTACTCACTTAAATCACCTATTTCAGAAGAACATTATGCTATTTCTGATATTTTCTTAATCTTATAGCTCACATCCCTTATGTAGGATGCCTACTCAATGTTCTCAGATGCTTGATTCAAAAGTATCTCTATAGCCTGCTATGTTCTGGCCTGACATTAGTGAGATTTGGTCAAGGCTTGTTCTTATTGAGCATGTATTCGGTCATGAATAGATTCCATTTGTTGTAGCCGACATTGGGAAATGAAATTTCAAGATACCACCTTTAGTGGACTTTGCTGGATTGGGATCACAATGAAATGAAATGATCCATATACACCCAATACAATAATATGAACTCTAGATGGAATATATATTATCATCTTTCACAACCTCATTAATGCATCAAGGCATGCACATTGAAGGGATCACTTTTATTTCTTGATCTTTTGAAGTTAGGAAGCCAAGAGAGACGCCAATTCGATTTGGTGATGCACCCCTTCTATTACCTTAACGTGAGTTTGATACTAATCATATGGTAATACCATTTATTTTAGGCGATAAAGAGTTTTCCATATGTTAAGGTGGATTTAATGTATATAATCTTCCACCAAAACCTCTAGAATGCTATATTGAGAGGTGAATAAAGGCCAGAACATGACTCATATGTCATATTTAGCCATTTTTTTTCTTATTTTTAGTAGATATTATTCATATTTCACAAGATTTTCCTCGAATTGGTTAGACTAGAGTGGATGCTTTCCAATTTGTTTATCAAAAACAATGGTATTGGTTGGGTTTTCATATGCTATTTTTGGAAGGCAAATAACCCATGGGTGGTTCAGAAAATGACCATCACCTTAGGATATATTAAATTTGAGAAAGGACTTCACCTACTAGTGATAAGGCATTAGAAATATCTAGCCTTGTATTTGAAAGTGCCTCATTATAAGTGGGATTTATCATAACTACATTTTCAATTGGAGAATTATTTGGAAAATGTGAGTCAATAATACAGATAGAACATTCACATCAATCAACGTCATGGGGAGGAACATCAAGGTGGATTAAAACAAGGATAATAACCTCTTTCTCCTTGGTATTATGTCCATATAGAGGGTTGTCATGGCTCTAATCAAGAGATATGCTCTCAAGATTTACTGAATTGTTTCTATGAAGAAATCCTTCATGGTAAATTGTCTGATGAGGGCCTTCAGAATTAATCTTACTGCTCCCTTAATTTGGTAACAAGAGGGTAGGATCTTGATCTACAATAGATAAACATATGAGGTCTTAAATAAATATAGTGTCAATCGAAGCCTAATCGTAGATCGACACTTTATTTTCCATTTTTTTTATAAAACTTCTTCTAAGATCCTTTATTATGAGTGATTGGCACCACTTGTTGGGAGAAGTGGTTATCATGGGAAGGTGTTTGATCCTACCTTGGACTGGCTATTGGAATGGGATGATTATCTCTGATTGGGGTGGGTGTATGTTCATGATCCTGTTGTACATATAATATGGGGGAGTTTTCCCCATGAACCTCCTAGATGAGATTGGAGTTAAGTGTTTGATCTGGGGTGTTATACTGGTGAACCACCAAATTTTTGGGGAAAAAGTTATGTGTCCAACCCACAAGAACTACTTTCATCATCATTATGATATCTTTGAAAGACTTTAGTACATGGGTAGGAACTTTTGTCTACACTTTTACCATTATAAAGATATACTTGGTGACTTTATCAATTGGAATGAGTATATACATCTATTCTGTATCTGGAGTAGGTGTATTTTCATAGTATTTTTATAAGGCCCCAGCCTTAAACCTTACTTAATCTTGAGTTATTACAAGATTACACATTGAGGATCTTTTCAGGTTTAGAGTTTTAGAGAATTAGATCATGAAACTTGCATTACATTCCACATTTAAACAAAGTGGTTACATAAAAGACAGTATTCATTCTTCCCATCAACGGAAACAAATTTAAAATATAACACGGATACTTTCTTGAAACATCCTTGACACTATCATCACATCATGTACCTTTCCCTTGACCTGTGAAAAACATTTCAAAAACTTGGGATGAGCATAAAAAGCTCAGTAAGGGTTATAAAAATATGGAAACGAAACATGAGTTCATATATACATAAGAATGAAATCATACTTTACCCATAAAACATAGGCACATTAACATACCTCATCAAACCATGAATAAATCATAGAAAACATAAGACATAAAGGTAACTTGAGGCATTCATAACATTCTTACGTGGGGAGTAACTCTCTTGGTTACGTTTGGAATACCCATCACAGTATATTCCCTAAATCTCTTCGGAGAAACCTTAACGTTTCACTCCTTCGCGTTACCCAATGCATTGGAGAGCTATATCGGGCTCACCCGCCCTTAGTTTATCACGGAACCACCCGTTCTTCATAACAATGCCCAAGAACCATAACATAATCGTATCACATAAACATGAATAAAGGAAACATAACATTTCCACATTTCAATCACAATATAACATTTTAGGATATTGAAATAATGAATCCATTCAAAAAGAAACCATTTCCAAAACCATTTAAAACATTTAATAAAGAGATTTTTGAATCAAAGTGTCCCATACCACCTTGAAGCTTTTAACATTTTAAACCATTAATATCCATATAAATAAATCCTTAAAACCATTTTGAAAACATGGATATTAATAAGAACAAATAATTAAAACATTTAAAACGATATTTTGGTTAAAGGGGTTTTACCAAAATTAGAGACACTTGAATACAATAATCGAGGAATAACATTTAGTCAGAATTTTATAATATCATAAGAATAAAATGATTCATGATATAATACTCCAAATAACAGTATATACACCATATAAGAGTGAATTGGTGCATAACAACAATGATCCCTCAATAGAAATGTCAAATGTGATGAAATCCCTTATAAAGAAGGTATCCTTAAATTAAGGACAAATAAATCTCAAAAAATATGTGTGACAAATATATATACACCCAATATAAGTGGATATTAAGTGTAAAACAATAAAAGCTCATTCACACATATTCAATAGATGACATATTCAATGACTACAAGTTGAACCCAAAGAAATCGAAATTGGGTTAAAAAGTTCCCTTGACAGCCTAACGACATCACATCAAAATGAGTTGATGAGAGATAAAAAGTGTATCTCATCAATTGGACATAAAATTTACATCAATAAGGATGTATGAGAACATATCTCAACATAAAAATATGTAAATTAAAAGACCCAATAAAAGAAGTCTTTTAAAAAAGAGGAGGGTGAAATGTTCCCTTACCGACTTGGGTATCTTTCAAAACATACACCCCATGAAAGAAAGACAATAGGTCATTGATGTAAATACTAATAAACGAAAGTATATTACACAAAGAGTAGAATAATGGGCAGTACATACACCACTCAATGGAATTTGTGGCAAATTTAGCATAAATCTCACGGGAATAAAAGTGAGATGAAAAATCCCTCACGAAAACTCGGCAGCCTAACAACGCCACATAAAACTTCCGAATATGGATTGATGAGATCAAATAGGGTATCTCATCACATTAAAATATAATGTAAAGCAAGAGGAATATAAAATAACATCCCCCAACATTACAAATAGGAGTTTAAAAGAAGTGACATAAAGGAGAGTACTTAAAAAGAAAGAGAGAGGTTAGATCTCTTACGAAAGTTCGGCAGCCTAACGGCGCCACTCAAAACTTCCAAAATGGATTGATGAGAGAGAATAGGGTCTCTCATCACATGAACATAGAAATTACAGTAAGTTTAATATAAAATATCATCCCAATAACAAGAAATATTATCTTTAAAAGGAATGACATAAAAGTGTGTACTTAAAAAGAAAGAGAGGAGTAGGATCCCTTACCTCGGGTCCGACTTGACTCGATCGTTCTTTAATCTCCTGAATAATAAACTTGAGTTAATTTCTAATTCCTTAAGAACCTTTTTCAAGTTCATTATTACTTTTATACCACTTATTACCATGTCATAAACATTATGTAATCATTTAAGTTAATAATATTTGTTTTGCCGATATTTGGTTCTTAAGTCGAAAGTGGACTTCTTACAATTACATGTTGTTCGTGTGGCCAAATGTTTATTATATCCAGAATTGTATTCATTATGTAGATATTATATATGTCATATATATCCAGTACATGAATGAATTTATAACATTACATAATCATTTAGAGGTAAGAAATGAAATGCACCGTTCATGGAGACGGTAAGCCGTACGTACGCATGAACGCTACTTTCATTTCTATTTCGTATTTTATAGAATGGAATAATAATGATATAAAGGTATATTATAATTCCAGTATAATATAATATATAATATCATATTTCCATCCTTTATACATCCCACATATGGTATTTAACGAATCAAATCACTTTGAGGGGGTGGTAGTCCGTACTTCCTTAAATGAAGATATCGCGTATACCCATAATGGAAGCCATAAAGGTAAGACAAAAATGAAAAATACAGAAGCATAAATAAAACATAAACATATTATATATCATATATAAAAATAGTGACATCATAATGGCCACCGTTGAAGGTGTTAAATGAGTATTGAACAATCATCGTTTCAGGAGGCAGAATTTCACCATCCACGGAAACCGTATGTTCTTTAACCATTTGATGTAGTTGTGTGAGAGTGTAGCTCGAATAAATCTTATAACAACATCCTAGTATATTGAATATACTGGTTTTGTTACAAAATAAGTAAATAAAAAGAGTTTAGGGGGTTGGAGAAGCAAAATAAAACAAATGAACATGAGAGAATGAATTACCTTTAAAAGTGTAACTCCTTTTTATTTGAGCCTAAAGGCTTCCTTTGAAAGGATTATGCCCAAAGGGAATCCTCTAGGATGAGTAGAGGGATGTGGAGAGAGTAAATGGGCAGGGTTTGGCCGAGCCAAAGGCTTTAGGAGTGTGTTAAATGAGGTAGAGGTGAGGGCCTTTTATAAGAGGAGAGGAGGGGCACTTTTGGAAAGTAAAGAAATATTACTTTATTTGAAAATGTGTTTCGGTTTCAAAAGGTCCCACATTGATATAATTCGTGGATAAGGTGATAAGGCTTCGAAATCCACTCATCCAATAAGTTTTGGACATGTGTAGTTCATAGATGTTACATTATATTTCCATTTTATTTAAATTGTCAAATAATGATGTCATCGCTGCATCATTATTATGTCATAAATAATTTAATTTATTTAATGTCTAAAAATTATAAAAAAAAATACTATGATGTATGAAATATTTTTATCTTTCCAATGAATATTTATAATCAAAAATATGACTTGTATAACCCCACTTAAAAATTGTTTTAGTAAAACATATCTTGTTTGTGTCAATTTTACTTTTACATTAAATAAAATGTTATTTATGTCATTTCCCAACCAAAGTGGATCCATGGGGTCCCAAAGTTGACCCATGGCTTGTATTGGTCGGCCATGATACAACCAATGAGGGTAAGACATGTGTCAAGCTCATCTCATTTTATTAAATCATTATTTTTTCCTTAAACTACACTAATTACCACTAATCGCGATTAAAAACTTAATAAGTTACTATTCACCAAAAAAATTATTTTAATCTCATTGAACCAAATTTTACTTCTTAATGACAACCATGTATGTCGGATTTTTGAATATCAAAACACAATGATGGCAAAATTTCATTTAAACGGAAAATCAGTTTTTATAAGTACCACTTAGTGGTTTCACTATTCATCAAAAATTGAAGTTTTTCAGAAAAATCCCAAAAATTCACCCTAAGCTATATTTGATATTCTGAATTCAAAAATGAAGTCCATTTTACAAAATTCAAAACATATAAGTCACATTAATTAATTTAATAATTAATTCCCGCTGCCATGTCAAGTAGCGTGTTTTATGAAACAATAAGTATCAAAAGATTGACACTAGTTTAAGTCTGATTTCAAAGTGAAATTGATTTCAACGAACACTATTGGATTTAATGGTAAAAATATTTTCTAATTTCACTTTAAAACCAATTCAAAATATAATCTAATCATATAAATAAATTAGATTAAAAAGTGGTTTTGAATTAAAATACAACATTTTACACTATTCATTAAAAAAATGAACTTTATCGGAAAGATACCAAAAATTTACACAAAGTAAATTTTGATGTCCCGATTCTTAATAAGAGTTTTATTTGGTCCAAAAGAATGTATAAGAGTGATCAAAACTATATTTAATGACGGTTCGCCATCAAAAGGTGATAAGTGAACCTTTAGTGAAAACTAGGGCATATACGCCTAAAATTGAATTCTTTCTGTATTTTAAGCCATTATCTTTTATTGGATAAATGTAAAAACATTTAAAAACATATATAATCATATTTTAGTTATTTATATCCATTCTCGCCATTACAACGGCTACATGTTAACTACCATTTAAAATAATATTATTTTATTATTAGAGTGCAACGTAAGATTCCCATGAAACTCGTTGTTGCGTGTTGGGTACGCCATCGAGCATAGCGTCCCCTTTAAAGTTATTTAAATATTTTATTCACAAATATGGATAAATATGAAATGTCATATTCTTTATTTACCTGGGGTGTTACATCCTTCCCCCCTTTTGGGAATTGCGTCCTCGCAATTTTAAAATTGTGCTTGGAAACATCCTTGAAAGTCCCACATCGGAACAAAAGTCGGTAAAACAAACACTTTAAAATAAAGAGAGATAAGTACAAAGGTTACCCGAGTTAACCCATACTAGGATTCCAAGTATGAAAATATGGACATGGAGGAAAAAACAAAGGGTCATGTTCTGATGGAGAGTGATAGAAAACATGTTTAGGAGAAAGTTAACCACGAGAAAATCACAAACTTGTGATGGGTTAAACGGTATTCGATTCCCCAGTAGGAAAAGTTAATAGACAACATTTTTGTTTTAAGTTACTTTTTATTGAGGAATTTATTCATAAGGAAACATAATCACTTATCATATTGACTTTCAAATTTTATTAGATTCCTTACACAAACTCATATTTTCTCCAAAAGACGAGTATTTAGGAAGACTTGTTCACATTAAGAGTACTATAATCAACTTCTAGAGAATCACCTAATCCACAAAATAGAACTATATACTTCCCATGTCTTTAACCAAAACCAAAACCAAAAAGGCTAGTACAAGATCAGATAATCCAGAAAAGGATAACCCTTTATAAAAAGAAAATCTATTCTTAATCTCCAAAATTTGTCCAACAAAACCCAAAGTTCAACGAGGACCATTTGTCCATAAAATTATTCAAAGTAAACCAAACTAAGATTGAAACCCAAATATTTGAAGGATTTAGTCACATAGTCTACCAAGTTAAATCGTAACATTTATCTCCAAACAACATCAGTTGCTCCTAAAGTCTCACATTGAAAAGTAATTATCCTAATCACATATCATCCAAAATCAACTTACTCTTAATTCATAAAATCATATAACTAAAAAGAATCGGTCAAACTAACCAGGGACTTCACGTAGTCCAGTGGTAGGCGATAAATACCAGTCGCACTTTGGTTGTGGGTTCGATTCCCGCAGCTTTGTCCGACGCGACGGGATGTCACACGGTCTGCGTGTTGTCCTTTTTCCAAAACTATATAATTCTTAAAACATTCCCCAAAATGAGATAAAATCTTCAAGAATAATCATAACATATTTTAACCTCAATTTTATCTCATGCCCTTCATTTTCCATCATATCATATAATAACCCATAATTACCTCAAAAGTAAGGATCATATAAACCCTAATGGTTACCTTAATAATTATTACCTGAATTTCCACATCGAGTTGGCCATCTCGTACATGATGCATTAGAGAACTCACCAAGGTTCAAGTGGTTGATCATGACTCCTTGATAGTTGGTTTAGAAAAACCATGAGATTCCTCATTGAATCCCCCATCTCATCGAGTATCTTAATCAGAGAACCACCACAGTTTCCTTCAAACCCATTGTCACTTTGGTGCCTACTAGATCCAGCCATTTACTAAAACCAAAAAGGTCAGTGTGAGTATATCAACAAAACCATCATGTACTAATGAGGAAGGTAAACACTAAGATATACTTACTCATTCACTTTATCTAAAACTAGGACTCTTTCTGAAATCCTAACCATTATGGTAATGTCACTTATGATTAAAGAATACCCTAACCTCTAAAGTTATCTAAACCGGCCTTTGATACCAACTATAAGGCCCCAGCCTTAAACCTTACTTAATCTTGAGTTATTACAAGATTAAACATTGAGGATCTTTTCAGGTTTAGAGTTTTAGAGAATTAGATCATGAAACTTGCATTACATCCCACATTTAAACAAAGTGGTTACATAAAAGACAGTATTCATTCTTCCCATCAACGGAAACAAATTTAAAATATAACACATATACTTTCTTGAAACATCCTTGACACTATCATCACATCATGTACCTTTCCCTTGACCTGTGAAAAACATTTCAAAAACTTGGGATGAGCATAAAAAGCTCAGTAAGGGTTATAAAAATATGGAAAGGAAACATGAGTTCATATATACATAAGAATGAAATCATACTTTACCCATAAAACATAGGCACTTTAACATACCTCATCAAACCATGAATAAATCATAGAAAACATAAGACATAAAGGTAACTTGAGGCATTCATAACATTCTTACGTGGGGAGTAACCCTCTTGGTTACATTTGGAATACCCATCACAGTATATTCCCTAAATCTCTTCGGAGAAACCTTAACGTTTCACTCCTTCGCGTTACCCAATGCATTGGAGAGCTATATCGGGCTCACCCGCCCTTAGTTTATCACGGAACCACCCATTCTTCATAACAATGCCCAATAACCATAACATAATCGTATCACATAAACATGAATAAAGGAAACATAACATTTCCACATTTCAATCACAATATAACATTTTAGGATATTGAAATAATGAATCCATTCAAAAAGAAACCATTTCCAAAACCATTTAAAACATTTAATAAAGAGATTTTTGAATCAAAGTGTCCCATACCACCTTGAAGATTTTAACATTTTAAACCATTAATATCCATATAAATAAATCCTTAAAACCATTTTGAAAACATGGATATTAATAAGAACAAATAATTAAAACATTTAAAACGATATTTTGGTTAAAGGGGTTTTACCAAAATTAGAGACACTTGAATACAATAATCGAGGAATAACATTTAGTCAGAATTTTATAATATCATAAGAATAAAAGGATTCATGATATAATACTCCAAAGGACAGTATATACACCATATAAGAGTGAATTGGTGCATAACAACAATGATCCCTCAATAGAAATGTCAAATGTGATGAAATCCCTTATAAAGAAGGTATCCTTAAATTAAGGACAAATAAATCTCAAAAAATATGTGTGAAAAATATATATACACCCAATATAAGTGCATATTAAGTGTAAAACAATAAAAGGTCATTCACACATATTCAATGGATGACATATTCAATGACTACAAGTTGAACCCAAAGAAATCGAAATTGGGTTAAAAAGTTCCCTTGACAGCCTAACAACATCACATCAAAATGAGTTGATGAGAGATAAAAAGGGTATCTAATCAATTGGACATAAAATTTACATCAATAAGTATGTATGAGAACATATCGCAACATAAAAATATGTAAATTAAAAGACCCAATAAAAGAAGTCTTTTAAAAAAGAGGAGGGTGAAAGGTTCCCTTACCGACTTGGGTATCTTTCAAAACATACACCCCATGAAAGAAAGACAATAGGTCATTGATGTAAATACTCATAAAAGAAATTATATTACACAAAGAGTATAATAATGGGCAGTACATACACCACTCAATGGAATTTGTGGCAAATTTATCATAAATCTCACGGGAATAAAAGTGAGATGAAAAATCCCTCACGAAAACTCGGCAGCCTAACGGCGCCACATAAAACTTCCGAATATGGATTGATGAGATCAAATAGGATATCTCATCACATTACAATATAATGTAAAGCAAGAGGAATATAAAATAACATCCCCCAACATTACAAATAGGAGCTTAAAAGAAGTGACATAAAGGAGAGTACTTCAAAATAAAGAGAGAGGTTAGATCTCTTACGAAAGTTCGGCAGCCTAACGGCGCCACTCAAAACTTTCAAAATGGATTTATGAGAGAGAATAGGGTCTCTCATCACATGAAAATAGAAATTACAGTAAGTTTAATATAAAATATCATCCCAATAACAAGAAAGATGAGCTTTAAAAGGAATGACATAAAAGTGTGTACTTAAAAAGAAAGAGAGGAGTAGGATCCCTTACCTCGGGTCCGACTTGACTCGATCGTTCTTTAATCTCCTGAATAATAAACTTGAGTTAATTTCTAATTCCTTAAGAAACTTTTTCAAGTTCATTATTACTTTTATACCACTTATTACCATGTCATAAACATTATGTAATCATTTAAGTTAATAATATTTGTTTTGCCGATATTTGGTTCTTAAGTCGAAAGTGGACTTCTTACAATTACATGTTGTTCGTGTGGCCAAATGTTTATTATATCCAGAATTGTATTCATTATGTATATATTATATATGTCATATATATCCAGTACATGAATGCATTTATAACATTACATAATCATTTAGAGGTAAGAAATGAAATGCACCGTTCATGGAGACGGTAAGCCGTACGTACGCATGAACGCTACTTTCATTTCTATTTCGTATTTTATAGAATGGAATAATAATGATATAAAGGTATATTATAATTCCAGTATAATATAATATATAATATCATATTTCCATCCTTTATACATCCCACATATGGTATTTAACGAATCAAATCACTTTGAGGGGGTGGTAGTCCGTACTTCCTTAAATGAAGATATCGCGTATACCCATAATGGAAGCCATAAAGGTAAGACAAAAATGAAAAATACAGAAGCATAAATAAAACATAAACATATTATATATCATATATAAAAATAGTGACATCATAATGGCCACCGTTGAAGGTGTTAAATGAGTATTGAACAATCATCGTTTCAGGAGGCAGAATTTCACCATCCACGGAAACCGTATGTTCTTTAACCATTTGATGTAGTTGTGTGAGAGTGTAGCTCGAATAAATCTTATAACAACATCCTAGTATATTGAATATACTGGTTTTGTTACAAAATAAGTAAATAAAAAGAGTTTAGGGGGTTGGAGAAGCAAAATAAAACAAATGAACATGAGAGAATGAATTACCTTTAAAAGTGTAACTCCTTTTTATTTGAGCCTAAAGGCTTCCTTTGAAAGGATTATGCCCAAAGGGAATCCTCTAGGATGAGTAGAGGGATGTGGAGAGAGTAAATGGGCAGGGTTTGGCCGAGCCAAAGGCTTTAGGAGTGTGTTAAATGAGGTAGAGGTGAGGGCCTTTTATAAGAGGAGAGGAGGGGCACTTTTGGAAAGTAAAGAAATATTACTTTATTTGAAAATGTGTTTCGGTTTCAAAAGGTCCCACATTGATATAATTCGTGGATAAGGTGATAAGGCTTCGAAATCCACTCATCCAATAAGTTTTGGACATGTGTAGTTCATAGATGTTACATTATATTTCCATTTTATTTAAATTGTCAAATAATGATGTCATCGCTGCATCATTATTATGTCATAAATAATTTAATTTATTTAATGTCTAAAAATTATAAAAAAAAATACTATGATGTATGAAATATTTGTATCTTTCCAATGAATATTTATAATCAAAAATATGACTTGTATAACCCCACTTAAAAATTGTTTTAGTAAAACATATCTTGTTTGTGTCAATTTTACTTTTACATTAAATAAAATGTTATTTATGTCATTTCCCAACCAAAGTGGATCCATGGGGTCCCAAAGTTGACCCATGGCTTGTATTGGTCGGCCATGATACAACCAATGAGGGTAAGACATGTGTCAAGCTCATCTCATTTTATTAAATCATTATTTTTTCCTTAAACTACACTAATTACCACTAATCGCGATTAAAAACTTAATAAGTTACTATTCACCAAAAAAATTATTTTAATCTCATTGAACCAAATTTTACTTCTTAATGACAACCATGTATGTCGGATTTTTGAATATCAAAACACAATGATGGCAAAATTTCATTTAAACGGAAAATCAGTTTTTATAAGTACCACTTAGTGGTTTCACTATTCATCAAAAATTGAAGTTTTTCAGAAAAATCCCAAAAATTCACCCTAAGCTATATTTGATATTCTGAATTCAAAAATGAAGTCCATTTTACAAAATTCAAAACATATAAGTCACATTAATTAATTTAATAATTAATTCCCACTGCCATGTCAAATAGCGTGTTTTATGAAACAATAAGTATCAAAAGATTGACACTAGTTTAAGTCTGATTTCAAAGTGAAATTGATTCCAACGAACACTATTGGATTTAATGGTAAAAATATTTTCTAATTTCACTTTAAAACCAATTCAAAATATAATCTAATCATATAAATAAATTAGATTAAAAAGTGGTTTTGAATTAAAATACAACATTTTACACTATTCATTAAAAAAATGAACTTTATCGGAAAGATACCAAAAATTTACACAAAGTAAATTTTGATGTCCCGATTCTTAATAAGAGTTTTATTTGGTCCAAAAGAATGTATAAGAGTGATCAAAACTATATTTAATGACGGTTCGCCATCAAAAGGTGATAAGTGAACCTTTAGTGAAAACTAGGGCATATACGCCTAAAATTGAATTCTTTCTGTATTTTAAGCCATTATCTTTTATTGGATAAATGTAAAAACATTTAAAAACATATATAATCATATTTTAGTTATTTATATCCATTCTCGCCATTACAACGGCTACATGTTAACTACCATTTAAAATAATATTATTTTATTATTAGAGTGCAACGTAAGATTCCCATGAAACTCGTTGTTGCGTGTTGGGTACGCCATCGAGCATAGCGTCCCCTTTAAAGTTATTTAAATATTTTATTCACAAATATGGATAAATATGAAATGTCATATTCTTTATTTACCTGGGGTGTTACATCCTTCCCCCCTTTTGGGAATTGCGTCCTCGCAATTTTAAAATTGTGCTTGGAAACATCCTTGAAAGTCCCACATCGGAACAAAAGTCGGTAAAACAAACACTTTAAAATAAAGAGAGATAAGTACAAAGGTTACCCGAGTTAACCCATACTAGGATTCCAAGTATGAAAATATGGACATGGAGGAAAAAACAAAGGGTCATGTTCTGATGGAGAGTGATAGAAAACATGTTTAGGAGAAAGTTAACCACGAGAAAATCACAAACTTGTGATGGGTTAAACGGTATTCGATTCCCCAGTAGGAAAAGTTAATAGACAACATTTTTGTTTTAAGTTACTTTTTATTGAGGAATTTATTCATAAGGAAACATAATCACTTATCATATTGACTTTCAAATTTTATTAGATTCCTTACACAAACTCATATTTTCTCCAAAAGACGAGTATTTAGGAAGACTTGTTCACATTAAGAGTACTATAATCAACTTCTAGAGAATCACCTAATCCACAAAATAGAACTATATACTTCCCATGTCTTTAACCAAAACCAAAACCAAAAAGGCTAGTACAAGATCAGATAATCCAGAAAAGGATAACCCTTTATAAAAAGAAAATCTATTCTTAATCTCCAAAATTTGTCCAACAAAACCCAAAGTTCAACGAGGACCATTTGTCCATAAAATTATTCAAAGTAAACCAAACTAAGATTGAAACCCAAATATTTGAAGGATTTAGTCACATAGTCTACCAAGTTAAATCGTAACATTTATCTCCAAACAACATCAGTTGCTCCTAAAGTCTCACATTGAAAAGTAATTATCCTAATCACATATCATCCAAAATCAACTTACTCTTAATTCATAAAATCATATAACTAAAAAGAATCGGTCAAACTAACCAGGGACTTCACGTAGTCCAGTGGTAGGCGATAAATACCAGTCGCACTTTGGTTGTGGGTTCGATTCCCGCAGCTTTGTCCGACGCGACGGGATGTCACACGGTCTGCGTGTTGTCCTTTTTCCAAAACTATATAATTCTTAAAACATTCCCCAAAATGAGATAAAATCTTCAAGAATAATCATAACATATTTTAACCTCAATTTTATCTCATGCCCTTCATTTTCCATCATATCATATAATAACCCATAATTACCTCAAAAGTAAGGATCATATAAACCCTAATGGTTACCTTAATAATTATTACCTGAATTTCCACATCGAGTTGGCCATCTCGTACATGATGCATTAGAGAACTCACCAAGGTTCAAGTGGTTGATCATGACTCCTTGATAGTTGGTTTAGAAAAACCATGAGATTCCTCATTGAATCCCCCATCTCATCGAGTATCTTAATCAGAGAACCACCACAGTTTCCTTCAAACCCATTGTCACTTTGGTGCCTACTAGATCCAGCCATTTACTAAAACCAAAAAGGTCAGTGTGAGTATATCAACAAAACCATCATGTACTAATGAGGAAGGTAAACACTAAGATATACTTACTCATTCACTTTATCTAAAACTAGGACTCTTTCTGAAATCCTAACCATTATGGTAATGTCACTTATGATTAAAGAATACCCTAACCTCTAAAGTTATCTAAACCGGCCTTTGATACCAACTATAAGGCCCCAACCTTAAACCTTACTTAATCTTGAGTTATTACAAGATTAAACATTGAGGATCTTTTCAGGTTTAGAGTTTTAGAGAATTAGATCATGAAACTTGCATTACATCCCACATTTAAACAAAGTGGTTACATAAAAGACAGTATTCATTCTTCCCATCAACGGAAACATATTTAAAATATAACACATATACTTTCTTGAAACATCCTTGACACTATCATCACATCATGTACCTTTCCCTTGACCTGTGAAAAACATTTCAAAAACTTGGGATGAGCATAAAAAGCTCAGTAAGGGTTATAAAAATATGGAAAGGAAACATGAGTTCATATATACATAAGAATGAAATCATACTTTACCCATAAAACATAGGCACTTTAACATACCTCATCAAACCATGAATAAATCATAGAAAACATAAGACATAAAGGTAACTTGAGGCATTCATAACATTCTTACGTGGGGAGTAACCCTCTTGGTTACATTTGGAATACCCATCACAGTATATTCCCTAAATCTCTTCGGAGAAACCTTAACGTTTCACTCCTTCGCGTTACCCAATGCATTGGAGAGCTATATCGGGCTCACCCGCCCTTAGTTTATCACGGAACCACCCATTCTTCATAACAATGCCCAATAACCATAACATAATCGTATCACATAAACATGAATAAAGGAAACATAACATTTCCACATTTCAATCACAATATAACATTTTAGGATATTGAAATAATGAATCCATTCAAAAAGAAACCATTTCCAAAACCATTTAAAACATTTAATAAAGAGATTTTTGAATCAAAGTGTCCCATACCACCTTGAAGATTTTAACATTTTAAACCATTAATATCCATATAAATAAATCCTTAAAACCATTTTGAAAACATGGATATTAATAAGAACAAATAATTAAAACATTTAAAACGATATTTTGGTTAAAGGGGTTTTACCAAAATTAGAGACACTTGAATACAATAATCGAGGAATAACATTTAGTCAGAATTTTATAATATCATAAGAATAAAAGGATTCATGATATAATACTCCAAAGGACAGTATATACACCATATAAGAGTGAATTGGTGCATAACAACAATGATCCCTCAATAGAAATGTCAAATGTGATGAAATCCCTTATAAAGAAGGTATCCTTAAATTAAGGACAAATAAATCTCAAAAAATATGTGTGACAAATATATATACACCCAATATAAGTGCATATTAAGTGTAAAACAATAAAAGGTCATTCACACATATTCAATGGATGACATATTCAATGACTACAAGTTGAACCCAAAGAAATCGAAATTGGGTTAAAAAGTTCCCTTGACAGCCTAACAACATCACATCAAAATGAGTTGATGAGAGATAAAAAGGGTATCTAATCAATTGGACATAAAATTTAAATCAATAAGTATGTATGAGAACATATCGCAACATAAAAATATGTAAATTAAAAGACCCAATAAAAGAAGTCTTTTAAAAAAGAGGAGGGTGAAAGGTTCCCTTACCGACTTGGGTATCTTTCAAAACATACACCCCATGAAAGAAAGACAATAGGTCATTGATGTAAATACTCATAAAAGAAATTATATTACACAAAGAGTAGAATAATGGGCAGTACATACACCACTCAATGGAATTTGTGGCAAATTTATCATAAATCTCACGGGAATAAAAGTGAGATGAAAAATCCCTCACGAAAACTCGGCAGCCTAACGGCGCCACATAAAACTTCCGAATATGGATTGATGAGATCAAATAGGATATCTCATCACATTACAATATAATGTAAAGCAAGAGGAATATAAAATAACATCCCCCAACATTACAAATAGGAGCTTAAAAGAAGTGACATAAAGGAGAGTACTTCAAAAGAAAGAGAGAGGTTAGATCTCTTACGAAAGTTCGGCAGCCTAACGGCGCCACTCAAAACTTTCAAAATGGATTTATGAGAGAGAATAGGGTCTCTCATCACATGAAAATAGAAATTACAGTAAGTTTAATATAAAATATCATCCCAATAACAAGAAAGATGAGCTTTAAAAGGAATGACATAAAAGTGTGTACTTAAAAAGAAAGAGAGGAGTAGGATCCCTTACCTCGGGTCCGACTTGACTCGATCGTTCTTTAATCTCCTGAATAATAAACTTGAGTTAATTTATAATTCCTTAAGAACCTTTTTAAAGTTCATTATTACTTTTATACCACTTATTACCATGTCATAAACATTATGTAATCATTTAAGTTAATAATATTTGTTTTGCCGATATTTGGTTCTTAAGTCGAAAGTGGACTTCTTACAATTACATGTTGTTCGTGTGGCCAAATGTTTATTATATCCAGAATTGTATTCATTATGTAGATATCATATATGTCATATATATCCAGTACATTAATGCATTTATAACATTACATAATCATTTAGAGGTAATAAATGAAATGCACCGTTCATGGAGACGGTAAGCCGTACGTACACATGAACGCTACTTTCATTTCTATTTCGTATTTTATAGAATGGAATAATAATGATATAAAGGTATATTATAATTCCAGTATAATATCATATATAATATCATATTTCCATCCTTTATACATCCCACATATGGTATTTAACGAATCGAATCACTTTGAGGGGGCGGTAGTCCGCACTTCCTTAAATGAAGATATCGCATATACCTATAATGGAAGCCATAAAGGTAAGACAAAAATGAAAAATACAGAAGCATAAATAAAACATAAACATATTATATATCATATATAAAAATAGTGACATCATAATGGCCACCGTTGAAGGTGTTAAATGAGTATTGAACAATCATCGTTTCGGGAGGCAGAATTTCACCATCCACGGAAACCGTATGTTCTTTAACCATTTTATGTAGTTGTGTGAGAGTGTAGCTCGAATAAATCTTATAACAACATCCTAGTATATTGAAGATACTGGTTTTGTTACAAAATAAGTAAATAAAAAGAGTTTAGGGGGTTGGAGAAGCAAAATAAAACAAATGAACATGAGAGAATGAATTACCTTTAAAAGTGTAACTCCTTTTGATTTGAGCCTAAAGGCTTACTTTGAAAGGATTCTGCCCAAAGGGAATCCTATAGGATGAGGAGAGGGATGTGGAGAGAGTAAATGGGCAGGGGTTGGCCGAGCCAAATGCTTGAGGAGTGTGTTAAATGAGGTAGAGGTGGGGGCCTTTTATAAGAGGAGAGGAGGGGCACTTTTGGAAAGTAAAGAAATATTACTTTAGTTGAAAATGTGTTTCGGTTTCAAAAGGTCCCACATTGATATAATTCGTGGATAAGGTGATAAGGCTTATAAATCCACTCATACAATAAGTTTTGGACATGTGTAGTTCATAGATTTTACATTATCTTTCCATTTTATTTAAATCGTCAAATAATGATGTCATCGCTGCATCATTATTATGTCATAAATAATTTAATTTATTTAATGTCTAAAAATTATAAATAAAAATACTATGATGTATGAAATCTTTTTATCTTTCCAATGAATATTTATAATCAAAAATATGACTTGTATAACTCCACTTAAAAATTGTTTTAGTAAAACATATCATGTTTGTGTCAATTTTACTTTTACATTAAATAAAATGTTATTTATGTCATTTCCCAACCAAAGTGGATCCATGGGGTCCCCAAGTTGACCCATGGCTTGTATTGGTCGGCCATGATACAACCAATGAGGTTAAGACATGTGTCAAGCTCATCTCATTTTATTAAAGCATTATTTTTTCCTTAAACTACACTAATTACCACCAATCGCGATTAAAAACTTAATAAGTTACTATTCACCAAAAAAATTATTTTAATCTCATTGAACCACATTTTACTTCTTAATGACAACCATGTATGTCGGATTTTTGAAAATAAAAACACAATGATGGCAAAATTTCATTTAAACGGAAAATCAGTTTTTATAAGTACCACTTAGTGGTTTCACTATTCATCAAAAATTGAAGTTTTTCAGAAAAATCCCAAAAATTCACCCTAAGCTATATTTGATATTCTGAATTCAAAAATGAAGTCCATTTTACAAAATTCAAAACATATAAGTCACATTAATTAATTTAATAATTAATTCCTGCTGCCATGTCAAATAGCGTGTTTTATGAAACAATAAGTATCAAAAGATTGACACTAGTTTAAGTCTGATTTCAAAGTGAAATTGATTCCAACGAACACTATTGGATTTAATGGTAAAAATATTTTCTAATTTCACTTTAAAACCAATTCAAAATATAATCTAATCATATAAATAAATTAGATTAAAAAGTGGTTTTGAATTAAAATACAACATTTTACACTATTCATTAAAAAAATGAACTTTATCGGAAAGATACCAAAAATTTACACAAAGTAAATTTTGATGTCCCGATTCTTAATAAGAGTTTTATTTGGTCCAAAAGAATGTATAAGAGTGATCAAAACTATATTTAATGACGGTTCGCCATCAAAAGGTGATAAGTGAACCTTTAGTGAAA
The DNA here is from genome assembly GCA_963277665.1 of Viscum album. NCBI lineage: Eukaryota > Viridiplantae > Streptophyta > Magnoliopsida > Santalales > Viscaceae > Viscum > Viscum album. The sequence goes on from OY728135.1 coordinate 1,764,299,969, forward strand.
ACTAGGGCATATACGCCTAAAATTGAATTCTTTCTGTATTTTAAGCCATTATCTTTTATTGGATAAATGTAAAAACATTTAAAAACATATATAATCATATTTTAGTTATTTATATCCATTCTCGCCATTACAACGGCTACATGTTAACTACCATTTAAAATAATATTATTTTATTATTAGAGTGCAACGTAAGATTCCCATGAAACTCGTTGTTGCGTGTTGGGTACGCCATCGAGCATAGCGTCCCCTTTAAAGTTATTTAAATATTTTATTCACAAATATGGATAAATATGAAATGTCATATTCTTTATTTACCTGGGGTGTTACATCCTTCCCCCCTTTTGGGAATTGCGTCCTCGCAATTTTAAAATTGTGCTTGGAAACATCCTTGAAAGTCCCACATCGGAACAAAAGTCGGTAAAACAAACACTTTAAAATAAAGAGAGATAAGTACAAAGGTTACCCGAGTTAACCCATACTAGGATTCCAAGTATGAAAATATGGACATGGAGGAAAAAACAAAGGGTCATGTTCTGATGGAGAGTGATAGAAAACATGTTTAGGAGAAAGTTAACCACGAGAAAATCACAAACTTGTGATGGGTTAAACGGTATTCGATTCCCCAGTAGGAAAAGTTAATAGACAACATTTTTGTTTTAAGTTACTTTTTATTGAGGAATTTATTCATAAGGAAACATAATCACTTATCATATTGACTTTCAAATTTTATTAGATTCCTTACACAAACTCATATTTTCTCCAAAAGACGAGTATTTAGGAAGACTTGTTCACATTAAGAGTACTATAATCAACTTCTAGAGAATCACCTAATCCACAAAATAGAACTATATACTTCCCATGTCTTTAACCAAAACCAAAACCAAAAAGGCTAGTACAAGATCAGATAATCCAGAAAAGGATAACCCTTTATAAAAAGAAAATCTATTCTTAATCTCCAAAATTTGTCCAACAAAACCCAAAGTTCAACGAGGACCATTTGTCCATAAAATTATTCAAAGTAAACCAAACTAAGATTGAAACCCAAATATTTGAAGGATTTAGTCACATAGTCTACCAAGTTAAATCGTAACATTTATCTCCAAACAACATCAGTTGCTCCTAAAGTCTCACATTGAAAAGTAATTATCCTAATCACATATCATCCAAAATCAACTTACTCTTAATTCATAAAATCATATAACTAAAAAGAATCGGTCAAACTAACCAGGGACTTCACGTAGTCCAGTGGTAGGCGATAAATACCAGTCGCACTTTGGTTGTGGGTTCGATTCCCGCAGCTTTGTCCGACGCGACGGGATGTCACACGGTCTGCGTGTTGTCCTTTTTCCAAAACTATATAATTCTTAAAACATTCCCCAAAATGAGATAAAATCTTCAAGAATAATCATAACATATTTTAACCTCAATTTTATCTCATGCCCTTCATTTTCCATCATATCATATAATAACCCATAATTACCTCAAAAGTAAGGATCATATAAACCCTAATGGTTACCTTAATAATTATTACCTGAATTTCCACATCGAGTTGGCCATCTCGTACATGATGCATTAGAGAACTCACCAAGGTTCAAGTGGTTGATCATGACTCCTTGATAGTTGGTTTAGAAAAACCATGAGATTCCTCATTGAATCCCCCATCTCATCGAGTATCTTAATCAGAGAACCACCACAGTTTCCTTCAAACCCATTGTCACTTTGGTGCCTACTAGATCCAGCCATTTACTAAAACCAAAAAGGTCAGTGTGAGTATATCAACAAAACCATCATGTACTAATGAGGAAGGTAAACACTAAGATATACTTACTCATTCACTTTATCTAAAACTAGGACTCTTTCTGAAATCCTAACCATTATGGTAATGTCACTTATGATTAAAGAATACCCTAACCTCTAAAGTTATCTAAACCGGCCTTTGATACCAACTATAAGGCCCCAACCTTAAACCTTACTTAATCTTGAGTTATTACAAGATTAAACATTGAGGATCTTTTCAGGTTTAGAGTTTTAGAGAATTAGATCATGAAACTTGCATTACATCCCACATTTAAACAAAGTGGTTACATAAAAGACAGTATTCATTCTTCCCATCAACGGAAACATATTTAAAATATAACACATATACTTTCTTGAAACATCCTTGACACTATCATCACATCATGTACCTTTCCCTTGACCTGTGAAAAACATTTCAAAAACTTGGGATGAGCATAAAAAGCTCAGTAAGGGTTATAAAAATATGGAAAGGAAACATGAGTTCATATATACATAAGAATGAAATCATACTTTACCCATAAAACATAGGCACTTTAACATACCTCATCAAACCATGAATAAATCATAGAAAACATAAGACATAAAGGTAACTTGAGGCATTCATAACATTCTTACGTGGGGAGTAACCCTCTTGGTTACATTTGGAATACCCATCACAGTATATTCCCTAAATCTCTTCGGAGAAACCTTAACGTTTCACTCCTTCGCGTTACCCAATGCATTGGAGAGCTATATCGGGCTCACCCACCCTTAGTTTATCACGGAACCACCCATTCTTCATAACAATGCCCAATAACCATAACATAATCGTATCACATAAACATGAATAAAGGAAACATAACATTTCCACATTTCAATCACAATATAACATTTTAGGATATTGAAATAATGAATCCATTCAAAAAGAAACCATTTCCAAAACCATTTAAAACATTTAATAAAGAGATTTTTGAATCAAAGTGTCCCATACCACCTTGAAGATTTTAACATTTTAAACCATTAATATCCATATAAATAAATCCTTAAAACCATTTTGAAAACATGGATATTAATAAGAACAAATAATTAAAACATTTAAAACGATATTTTGGTTAAAGGGGTTTTACCAAAATTAGAGACACTTGAATACAATAATCGAGGAATAACATTTAGTCAGAATTTTATAATATCATAAGAATAAAAGGATTCATGATATAATACTCCAAAGGACAGTATATACACCATATAAGAGTGAATTGGTGCATAACAACAATGATCCCTCAATAGAAATGTCAAATGTGATGAAATCCCTTATAAAGAAGGTATCCTTAAATTAAGGACAAATAAATCTCAAAAAATATGTGTGACAAATATATATACACCCAATATAAGTGCATATTAAGTGTAAAACAATAAAAGGTCATTCACACATATTCAATGGATGACATATTCAATGACTACAAGTTGAACCCAAAGAAATCGAAATTGGGTTAAAAAGTTCCCTTGACAGCCTAACAACATCACATCAAAATGAGTTGATGAGAGATAAAAAGGGTATCTAATCAATTGGACATAAAATTTACATCAATAAGTATGTATGAGAACATATCGCAACATAAAAATATGTAAATTAAAAGACCCAATAAAAGAAGTCTTTTAAAAAAGAGGAGGGTGAAAGGTTCCCTTACCGACTTGGGTATCTTTCAAAACATACACCCCATGAAAGAAAGACAATAGGTCATTGATGTAAATACTCATAAAAGAAATTATATTACACAAAGAGTAGAATAATGGGCAGTACATACACCACTCAATGGAATTTGTGGCAAATTTATCATAAATCTCACGGGAATAAAAGTGAGATGAAAAATCCCTCACGAAAACTCGGCAGCCTAACGGCGCCACATAAAACTTCCGAATATGGATTGATGAGATCAAATAGGATATCTCATCACATTACAATATAATTTAAAGCAAGAGGAATATAAAATAACATCCCCCAACATTACAAATAGGAGCTTAAAAGAAGTGACATAAAGGAGAGTACTTCAAAAGAAAGAGAGAGGTTAGATCTCTTACGAAAGTTCGGCAGCCTAACGGCGCCACTCAAAACTTTCAAAATGGATTTATGAGAGAGAATAGGGTCTCTCATCACATGAAAATAGAAATTACAGTAAGTTTAATATAAAATATCATCCCAATAACAAGAAAGATGAGCTTTAAAAGGAATGACATAAAAGTGTGTACTTAAAAAGAAAGAGAGGAGTAGGATCCCTTACCTCGGGTCCGACTTGACTCGATCGTTCTTTAATCTCCTGAATAATAAACTTGAGTTAATTTATAATTCCTTAAGAACCTTTTTAAAGTTCATTATTACTTTTATACCACTTATTACCATGTCATAAACATTATGTAATCATTTAAGTTAATAATATTTGTTTTGCCGATATTTGGTTCTTAAGTCGAAAGTGGACTTCTTACAATTACATGTTGTTCGTGTGGCCAAATGTTTATTATATCCAGAATTGTATTCATTATGTAGATATCATATATGTCATATATATCCAGTACATTAATGCATTTATAACATTACATAATCATTTAGAGGTAATAAATGAAATGCACCGTTCATGGAGACGGTAAGCCGTACGTACACATGAACGCTACTTTCATTTCTATTTCGTATTTTATAGAATGGAATAATAATGATATAAAGGTATATTATAATTCCAGTATAATATCATATATAATATCATATTTCCATCCTTTATACATCCCACATATGGTATTTAACGAATCAAATCACTTTGAGGGGGCGGTAGTCCGCACTTCCTTAAATGAAGATATCGCGTATACCTATAATGGAAGCCATAAAGGTAAGACAAAAATGAAAAATACAGAAGCATAAATAAAACATAAACATATTATATATCATATATAAAAATAGTGACATCATAATGGCCACCGTTGAAGGTGTTAAATGAGTATTGAACAATCATCGTTTCGGGAGGCAGAATTTCACCATCCACGGAAACCGTATGTTCTTTAACCATTTTATGTAGTTGTGTGAGAGTGTAGCTCGAATAAATCTTATAACAACATCCTAGTATATTGAAGATACTGGTTTTGTTACAAAATAAGTAAATAAAAAGAGTTTAGGGGGTTGGAGAAGCAAAATAAAACAAATGAACATGAGAGAATGAATTACCTTTAAAAGTGTAACTCCTTTTGATTTGAGCCTAAAGGCTTACTTTGAAAGGATTCTGCCCAAAGGGAATCCTATAGGATGAGGAGAGGGATGTGGAGAGAGTAAATGGGCAGGGGTTGGCCGAGCCAAATGCTTGAGGAGTGTGTTAAATGAGGTAGAGGTGGGGGCCTTTTATAAGAGGAGAGGAGGGGCACTTTTGGAAAGTAAAGAAATATTACTTTAGTTGAAAATGTGTTTCGGTTTCAAAAGGTCCCACATTGATATAATTCGTGGATAAGGTGATAAGGCTTATAAATCCACTCATACAATAAGTTTTGGACATGTGTAGTTCATAGATTTTACATTATCTTTCCATTTTATTTAAATCGTCAAATAATGATGTCATCGCTGCATCATTATTATGTCATAAATAATTTAATTTATTTAATGTCTAAAAATTATAAATAAAAATACTATGATGTATGAAATCTTTTTATCTTTCCAATTAATATTTATAATCAAAAATATGACTTGTATAACTCCACTTAAAAATTGTTTTAGTAAAACATATCATGTTTGTGTCAATTTTACTTTTACATTAAATAAAATGTTATTTATGTCATTTCCCAACCAAAGTGGATCCATGGGGTCCCCAAGTTGACCCATGGATTGTATTGGTCGGCCATGATACAACCAATGAGGTTAAGACATGTGTCAAGCTCATCTCATTTTATTAAAGCATTATTTTTTCCTTAAACTACACTAATTACCACCAATCGCGATTAAAAACTTAATAAGGTACTATTCACCAAAAAAATTATTTTAATCTCATTGAACCACATTTTACTTCTTAATGACAACCATGTATGTCGGATTTTTGAAAATAAAAACACAATGATGGCAAAATTTCATTTAAACGGAAAATCAGTTTTTATAAGTACCACTTAGTGGTTTCACTATTCATCAAAAATTGAAGTTTTTCAGAAAAATCCCAAAAATTCACCCTAAGCTATATTTGATATTCTGAATTCAAAAATGAAGTCCATTTTACAAAATTCAAAACATATAAGTCACATTAATTAATTTAATAATTAATTCCTGCTGCCATGTCAAATAGCGTGTTTTATGAAACAATAAGTATCAAAAGATTGACACTAGTTTAAGTCTGATTTCAAAGTGAAATTGATTCCAACGAACACTATTGGATTTAATGGTAAAAATATTTTCTAATTTCACTTTAAAACCAATTCAAAATATAATCTAATCATATAAATAAATTAGATTAAAAAGTGGTTTTGAATTAAAATACAACATTTTACACTATTCATTAAAAAAATGAACTTTATCGGAAAGATACCAAAAATTTACACAAAGTAAATTTTGATGTCCCGATTCTTAATAAGAGTTTTATTTGTTCCAAAAGAATGTATAAGAGTGATCAAAACTATATTTAATGACGGTTCGCCATCAAAAGGTGATAAGTGAACCTTTAGTGAAAACTAGGGCATATACGCCTAAAATTGAATTCTTTCCGTATTTTAAGCCATTATATTTTATTGGATAAATGTAAAAACATTTAAAAACATATATAATCATATTTTAGTTATTTCTATCCATTCCCGCCATTACAACGGCTACATGTTAACTACCATTTAAAATAATATTATTTTATTATTAGAGTGCAACGTAAGATTCCCAAGAAACTCGTTGTTGCGTGTTGGGTACGCCATCGAGCATAGCGTCCCCTTTAAAGTTATTTAAATATTTTATTCACAAATATGGATAAATATGAAATGTCATATTCTTTATTTACCTGGGGTGTTATAATTTTCATCCCTTTAATTCTTTTAGACACTGAGAGTACTCATGTGTAGGGGAAGAGGGATGAATATTCCCTCTATTTGTTGTCAGGACATTCCAAATGACTTCTCTATGTGCTTCCAAATGAGGCTACTAGTAAGCTTGGTATGTTCCAGTAGGAGTTTCTACATACTCACTATTTTTCATCAAACATAGTCGATGATATTATATGATTTATTCCAAATGAGTATGTTGGAAGTCTTGGTGGGTGAAGGTAGGTATATGTTATTGTTTAAATGTTGCCTTTGTATTTGGTTCGAGGGTTTCCTTGAATGCCGCTAGGTGATTCTTCTAGTTGGATGAATGAAGGCGACTGGGTTTATATGCTCTCTCATTGTTTTCCACCAAAACATGTTGGTTGGATTCTACAGATAGGGGAAATGTATGAAAATTATCCATGTTGGATGATTGTATTCCATGGAGGGACATCTTGTGTGCCCGAGTCTAAGGGACCTTGGTCAGACAGCTGAAGGTGACACCCTCATCATATTTAGGGTTCACTTCCGCATGACGTTTGCAATCACAATTTATGGAAGGATCTCTTGAGATATACCCTTGTGTCTTCCAGACGATGTCGTAGGTGACCTATTGATCCAACTACCTAAAATATGGTAGGGACTGGTTGTTGAATTCTAGGGATAAGATCTCAAAATTGTTGAAGAGGGCAGTCGATGCCGTCTGCTTCAGGACCACTAGTTATTTTTGACCAGATGATTGGTGGTGTTGGTGAGCTGGAAGGCCTGTTGGGTAACCTACAATGTTGTGGTCATACCGTTTTGATGGTACTCTCAGACCAATGTGTTTGAGACCCAGTTTTGAACACACTGATTTAGTGATGATGTCTTTTGTGTGGATGAATATCTAACCTAAGTATCATCTGAAGCATTCATTGGTGAAAAATTGAAGGATTCCATTGGATCGAAAGAAGTTCTTGGAAGTAAGTTCTTATATATACATAAAACACAAATAATAATATCTGGAAAAGCAACATCTATCTTGAGTGAAAACACACACAATTTATTTCCCTATGCATCCCTCATTTCCATTGATAATGTAAGGGGACTAACATGTAGGTGGCACTATAATCTTGGTTAAGGATTCATGATAGGCTCACCATTTTTTATTTCCCTTATATTTCACACCCCATGATGGTTTGATTTTTCTGAACAGTTTACAATGAGTAAATTTATAAAACAAAAAACACACAATGGTTATTTATCCATAGAGACCAATGTTCAAAAGGTAGAAACTCATTAGGGATTTTGAACCACGATGCTTAAGAACTCACATTGTCCGAGAGGATGGGAGGTCAAGCTCATCATACAATTTTGGGGGAAAATTGTTTCATACTCTTAGACTCCCTTATATATTTGAGATATGTACATGAATTATTCATTAATTCCAAAGTATGATATAAGTTATCTCATTATGAACAATCAATTATTACCACGTGTGGAATTCATAAACAACTATATATATTCAAGGTTATTAATTAATGGAGATATTTTTATGTATATGAGGTTCTATTTTAATGGAATCCTCTCATATACTACATAATCATTTTTTGGTCATTATTATGAAAATGATGGTTTTATAGCCACATAGTGGCGCACTATGGAGTTTATTATAATCCTTTTAGATGTAGGTCATATTGGATTTTATTTTCATCCATGTAGATGAAGGTCACTCTAAAGTTTATTGTCCTCTAAGTATAGGAAGGCCACTATAGATTTTATCATAATCAAGGGAGATATAAATTGTTTTATATTGGGATAAATCCCATAAATGGGATTCCTATGTATCCTTGTGAATGGAATTAGAACCCACATAGTTTACTTTCTCCTAATGGGGAACATCATACCTTTTAAGGTCATGTGATGAGGACTGAACCATACTGTTTAACATCATGTGGCAAGGACATCTAGATGGAAGGCGCCTAGTCAATGTTTAGAGTGGGAATTATTCTGAAACATCACAAAAAACTTGGAAGGGATATGATTTTCCAAATTGAATTAGAACCTGTTGGGGATATGTCCAAAAAAATAGGGTTGGATTAGGATGTTGGGTTTGAACCTTAGGGAGGCTTCCTATGTATCCTGTTTAGATTGGAATCAGAGCCCACATAGTTCATTAGTGAGGACCCATGCCTATAGAGGCCCTCAATGGTATGTATCGCTGGGGAGTATAAACCTTTGAGATAATAGGTTGGGGCTTACTCATGATGAGGATATCCCCTATGAAGTAACCATGAGGTATGTTTTCACTCATGTTGATTTGGGGGCTTAACTCAGGGCTTACTCCTAAGGAGGATACCCAGATTAAGAGAATTATGATTGGGGATTATTCCTTAAGAGGATACCCACTGAGCCCAAACCCTAATTGGGTTTCCTACGTATCCTGGTTAATAGGAATCAGATTTCTCATAGTTAAATACTTCAAGTGGATTTTGTGGGTGTCATTATCATCACTAACCTCTATGTCCACATGAGTCATGTTTATTGTGATAAACAAGAGGGAGTAGAATATTTGAAAAACTAGATACACTTTTCCACCTTCACTACTGGAAGAAGATGAGGCTATGGAGGAAGAGGACAAGGATATGGTGGAATAGGCTGGCCCTACAACACTTCCCTTCCTTCATTTTATGTTGGGTAAAAGTCCAATGTGAGTAAGGTATTAAGGTGAAGGATTTAGAGGTGGAGAGGAGCAAGACTACAACATCCCATAGGAAAGGATAGGGGATTACACTAGGAGGGATTCCCTGAAATTGGTTCTATAGTGGGAGGTGGACCTCATTCCATGTTGAATGGAAAAGATAGTGTGATCCTTACCCTATTTATTGGGAACCCGAGGCTCTAGGTCTTAGAGATGTGAAGGGAAGGAAATAGTGTTATCCCCAGAATATGAGACTGGGAACTCCTCAACATTGTCCTTAGGGTAAGGTTTCTCATGACTATAGGGATACATACCCACATGCACACTGAGTTCCTTGACTGGCCAACCGGACAAGTGTGTGCACTAGTGAAAAAACGTTTTTATGTCAATTTTGTAGGTTTTTCACATCGTTTTTATGGAAAAATTGTTTCAGGAAACATATTTAACATTGTTTAATACAAACAATTTAAAAAATATTATTTTGAAGGTTTTTTATATCAGTTATTTAATAACATATGTTAAAGATGATTCAGGATAAAGGTTTTTCATGGTGTTTATTAAATAACAGACATAAAAAATAGTCTACCACATAAGTTTTTATTTAACCAACGTGGAAAACCCCGACCTTGATGAATTTTTTACTTCAGTTATTTAATAACCAATGTATAAAATAGTCTACCATGTCCGTTTTATATAACTGATGGGGAAAACCCTAATCCTGATGTTTTTTAGGTCGGTTATTCAATAACCGACATGAAAAAAAGGCTTTAGGATGAATTTTTTTCATCTAAGTTATTAAATAACCATCGTAAAAAATATTACACCACGTCAATTATAAAAAAACCGAGATAGAAAACCACAATTCTAAGCATTTTTTACACTGGTTATAAAATAACCGACATAAAAAACCCACTGAAATTTATTTTTAACTTCAGTTATAAAATAATTGATGTAAAACAATTTTTTTTAAATAATTTATGACTCCCTTCCTCTCTACTGTATAACCACACCTAAAACAACCAAAAATTAACCATAAACCAGACCAGAAACAAGTAAAATCAGCATTAAAATTACACATTAACATTTAAAACATTCAAAAAATACAATATTAACTAAAATAACCTAATTCCAACCAAAAAAATTACCAAATTCACATTTATAGTTACAAAATTAAAAATTACAATATTCACTTAAAACAAACTAAAATCCAATCAAACCTGTAAAATAATTTGACGATTCCACTTGTAAGTGTTTTAACTCTTGTGAACTATAAGGTTTAGGGTCATAAAATAGCTAAAATTAAAATTAAATTAGTTAACATGTATAATGTACAAAACAAATGAAATATTAAGGACTAATTTATAAGGAAATTTAACCTGGTCGAACTTCATAACTGTTCCAGTTGTACTTTTTTCATTCATAAATCTTAACACATAATATCCAAATTCGACGACACCTTATTATTTATAAATATTAGGTTCAAACGAGTTTATAAATTCAAAATATCCTTTTTATTTAATACATCCAAAATTTACTAATTATAAATGGATATTCACCTTTACTTTTACAAATATGATTTGGAACTCTTTTCCTTTTTGTTTTTTCAAAATAAATCCCATACCCTGTTAGAAAATAATATGAATGAAATAAATTTAAAATTAATTATAATATAAACGACTATTAAGAAATTAAAAATTACTTTTCCAACATGTTCTTAAAATTTCCTCAAACATCATCATGGAAAGAGAATATACAATAATGTTTTTTCTCCCTTGGAAAAAAAACACCTAACATCCAATGGTCACTGATATAAAATAAAATTTAATGTTAGTGGTTCTTATGTTAAAAGATAAATAACAATTTGTGAGATATATGTTTCATACCTCTCAATACAAGGAATCATACAACACTACATAATTATATTTTATTGAAATATTTTAGAAATATAAACTATGTTTTATACCTCATCCAATTCACAACCTTCAGGTGAAATCAACTGCAGGTCTATCAACCTATATACATATGTCTGCTCATTAGCCTCACATATTTTATATAGATATCTAATAAAAAATAGACATAAGTATAAATTTTTAATAAATTTAATGTAGGTAAAGATTTGTGTTATGAATTACATGAAAAAATTTGCACCATATTGATGCCTGGATTATCTATAGTAATACGCTCAATGATATATTTTTTCATAATAACTATATCTATTTCACATCCACAAACATGATCTTCCATTGGAAATGTATAATGACCCGCCAACAAATTTGAATATATTGACAATCAGTCAAGACTACTAGAATTTGAATTTAATGTCATAACCCTTTGTCTTTGTTGTTGGCAATATAATATTTTTTTACCTTTAAAGTATTTCTATAAATAAATAGATAAATATATTAACTTTCAAATTTTAAATAAAATTTAATAAAAAATAAAATAAAAGATATAACATACACATACCTCAATGGTAATGGGTCACAGAAGTCTAGATGGCCAAACAAAAAGTGGCGGATACATTGTCCAACTATCGTCACCTAATCTATAGATAATGGTACTTCAGCTGATATATCAATCATATCATGTACAGTGACCCTATTATACTTCACCTCTAACTATTTATGATGAATTGTATCTCCTATATAATATATCATCCCATATTAAACAATATGATAACACGGATAATCAACATAAAAATCACAATAAATAGGAAGATATGGAGGAGGGGTGTAAGAGTTTAATAAAAAATGGGGTCTGAAGGAAGATGTGGATGATAAAAAATGGGGTCTGTAGGCAGAGGTGGCAGAGTGGGAGCTGAAGGAGGAGGTAGAGCGGGAGCTGTAGTATGAAATTGTCTTTCCATGTATGCAAACATAGACGATACCGACACTCTGATCTTTTCATCCATTTTCACATTAATATTGTGAACTTTAACATATAATGATTCCATTTATTTGATTTAAACCCTCCATGTAATAATCTTAAGAACATGGTAAAAATTTTCTTATTTATACACCCACTGTGTATCCTCATACATGACCCAATTATTTGAGATTTCCCAATGTAGTAGATAAAATATCGTGCCTCCCATCAGCTTTAAATACCCCATGTGTGCTCTTATCCTCAAGAGAATAATGTATGAATTATTTTAAAAATTATATTATGATTCAATGTTTATAAATAATTGAATTGACTTGAATAAATAAAATTAAAAACTTACAATCCTCTGGGTTTTGACGCTCGATTCTTATGTAATATATTTCCCTTTTTTCTCATCCAAGCCCTCTTCCATTTTCTATGACTAGATGGAGGGTATGTATGGGAAACCTCTCTAGACTTGTAAGACTCAGCTCTATGTTTTTTTTTAATTTTCTGCTATCTTTTTTCTTCCAAAAACATATACCCTCCCTAAGAGAAACTATGAGGGTATACATTTCTGGATTGGATCTCTTAATGAGATCTCCTTGATTCTTGTAAATTAAGGATAAGAAATCAATATGATGTTATCAATAAGATCATTATTATATTAAAACTTCTAAAAGTTTACATTGTACTTACAAAAAATTCTTCTTGTCTTCTACTTTCATCAAATTTTTTATACATGTCTTCATCTATAAAAGGATATATATGAAATATAATATCATGTTGATTATACCCAAAAATGAAATTATATGTTAGGGTTGATTTAAAATCCCTCCATCTCTTAGAATACATTGATAAACATTTCCTCCTAACTTCTCTAGTGTAAGGTATATCAAATTTTATCTAATAAATAAGAGGGAAATCATATTATACTATAAACATATAAAGATTAGTGAAAAAATAGAAAAATAGCTTACAAAAATGGTCTCCCGCAACTAATTTAGTGTTGTTTTTTCAACACTTCTCAAATTATTAAACAAAATAATGACTTTTATTTTACCTTGAGCTGATACAAAACTCTTGAACTAATTTGCATTAGGACCTTTTTGAATATCATTGTCATCAAAGTCTATAACTATCCATTTGTCTTGGTTACAAGCAATTAATAATTTTGGTAAACATGTGTTGCCACATTTACCAACCCTCAAACTCTTCTTTGTTGTTGTGGGAACACATGAAGAATATTGGAGAACATCAAGAGAATCATGTGGATGTTTCTCCCTAGAGGTATGATCATGAAACTCATCTCTAGAAGTTTGTGGTTGATTAACTAATTGATCTTTCATTATCCTTCAAATCAAATAAATAAACATTTAGTACAAAAAATAGACTAATTCACATATTTCAATACTAATGTAAACAAAAAAAGAAAAATTATAAAACAAAAAAGTAAACCAAAACTTAACACATTATTATTCATATTTGTTATAGTTAACTAAAATTCTAACAATAGTTATGATATATGAAATTTCATGTAAATGAATAAAAACACATCCAAAATTGGTGTAGGAATATTAAAAATAGTCCACCCCAATAAATAAATTGTTTACACAAAAAACAATATTTTTTAACATATATATTTAAAATAACTGTCATTTAAAAAAATAAATAAATATATAAGTTACATAATGGTAAGCATGGTAAACTAAAAAAAACTAAACTAAAACAAGAAAACACTTATACTTATTAGTTTTAATACATGTTTTAATAAATAAAAACAATATAATATCTAACATTTTATGAAATTAATAAAATTAAATGAAAATTAAACGTATGTTACCTATAATATTGGGAATGTAATAAGGGATTTTTCCCAAATTATTTAGTCATGATCATTCCTTATGGAACAAACCATGTCTAAAACATGATAATCATTATTATATGTTATTCCTTCTATGGAAGTAGGGATCTCAAATAAATATTCATCTTCATCAAGTTAATCATCACCAACATGTTGTTTTTTCCTTGTAAACCAATATACCACTTTATATCAGATTGATCAAGAACATAGAAAATTTATTTTTCATGTGTTTCCATTATAAAATAATCACCCGTGTCTTCTAATCTATTCATATTAACAAGTTTCATTCCAAATTCATCATGTATGACACTATTATTACTGATAAACCATTTATAGTTAAATAAATAACCTTTAATTTTAATGTAATCAACCTCCCATATTTATTCAATGACTCCATAATATGCACTTGATGCAAAAATTGGGTATTTTTCTTTATAACTCGAAAAATACATTGCTTGTGCGAACACAAATACACCACTTTTCTGAAATGCACTTCTATTGTCCTGATATTTTATATGAAATGTAAATCCATTAATGTCATACCTAGACCATGTTATCACATCTAAACATGGACCACCCACTAACCATATTAATGTATCTAATGCTTCTGATCTACCAAGCATGGTGTTTTTAAACCATGGAAAAAAGGTTTGTTATGATCATTAAAAATCGAAATTTCTTTCTTATTTGGATGAAATTGTTTCAACTTATTAATATGATATGTTATATATTGGTGAGAATCAGCCATGTTATTCAAGATGTATAAATGTACCTTATTCATCTGTTCACCTGAAAATGATTTGAATTTCAAGCAATGAATCCCCTTTCCTTCATTATTAACTCATTCATGGTGAGATGGAGGAAAACCAATGTGCTCCACCATAGAAAAGTAGCTCATAAAAAGCTTTGAAACCTCCATAGAAATATACTTTTCAACAATGGAGGATTTAGGTTGATATAGATTCTTAACATACCCCTTCAATATCATTATATACCTTTCAAAAGGAAACATCCAATATAGATAAATAGGTCCCCAAATATTTATTTCTCGAACTATATGAACCATTAAATGCACCATTATATCAAAAATAGATGGAGTAAAATACATTTCCAATTGAAAAAGTATAAAAATTTCTTAGTTTTCCAAAATTTTCAAACCATCCAGATTAATTACCTTATTAAAAATTGAATTGAAAAAACAATACACCATCATGATAGTATTTCTTACATGGATGGGAAATATTACACACAATGAAAATGGTAGAAATTGTTTCATAATGACGTGACCATCTTGATATTTCATACCTGTCAACTTCAAATCCTTCAAAGATATTTTTTTTACATTTGAAGAATAACCCTGGGTACTTTGATATCATGAAGATACTGAAAAAAGATAATTTTCTCTCTATTGGATAATGTATGAAAAGATGGAGTAAGAAATGTTCATCAGCCATTAGGAGTGGGAGCTAACTCCAAATGTATTCCCACTGATATTAAGTCAAATATTTCATTCAACCCATCTTTATTATTTCCATTAATATCTAAAAATGTTCCAATAAAAATATCATATATACTATTATCCATGTAAATGACATCAAATATACTTAGGTGAGACCTTTCTTAATCCTTCAAGGGTTTCCATAGGTGTTTCTGGAGGTATGTTTCACATGTCTTTAGTCAAAGAGGAGATTGCACACCAGTATTCATTGATTAGGGGTTGGGTGAATTCATCATGTAGGTGTTATTTATTTTAAACCTTGGGATGACTTAGGTTTTACTATTACTCTTTAATTCCATCCTCTTTAGGTGTTAGAAAACTACCTAGAAGGTTTTGAAGGAGTTGAGCGAAGCCCTAGGGTAATCATAGCAGTAATTGGACTTCAGGAAAGTTTGTCCAATTAAATGAAGACACTAAGGGTCTATTTGTAGAAAAATATGGGACCCTGGGTGAAGGTGTCTTTTCATGCTAGTGTCTCTCACATGTTTGTCACACAAGGTTATGAATAGGAACTTGTGAACCGATGGAGCTTGGGGTACTCGAGCAGCTCACTTTAGCAAACCCACTATTCCATACCGTGGGGGGGCTGCACCCCCACACCCTTACTCGGGATCACTATTGAGATTTTTTCCCATAACTTTAAGCCAGTCCATTTTCTACTATCACTAGTCCCCATGAAAAATTTAGACTTACACCATGAACTTTTCAAGCCTCATTGACAACATTAAGGGTCGCAGAACATGGAAATCCAATAACTCCTTCAGGAATAAAAAAATATTTCTATTTAAAATTACTATTTAGTGCCTAGGTAAAGTTCAATCTTCAAATATGTGCAAAATTTCACAAAACATATTTCAATATGTCAACAATGTCTTAAATTGTGTGTTTATAGTTTAAAATGAAATTTTAGTAAAAAAACAAATGGTGTACTCAAAAATAATAAAACAAATTCATATTGTTTTGATACTTTAGGAAAACAATCTATAAGTCATTTTAGACATGTAGGAATCAGAATAACCTCAATATAATACATGGTGTGACTATTTTGACTCAAAGTAAACATTTTTATTTAAAATTGAAATTAATTTCAGTAAAAAAGAAAACTAATCTACTAAAAAAATGAGAAAATGCATTCAAATTGTTTTGATAAATTAGAAAAATGTTTTTTAAGACATTTGAGATGTGTATTAATTATAAGAGCCTAAATATGATACATGATGTTCACAAAATGACTCAAAGTCTCCATTATCAGTTGCTTAGTATCACGAAGTGCCACATAAGACATTATCTTATGAGGCTTGAATAAGTTTCTCAAAATAGATTCTCTACTAAGAATGAGATTATAAAATGAATTTTTCTTCTAAAACAGATATTCATAGAAAGAAATGTTGAATAAATCAGAGTTTCATATCAAAGAAACACTTTATATTATGTTGGATAATTATTGTATTCTAAATTGAAGTCAGATTATGTTACGAGGACAAGCTTATTTATCATAAGAAATTTATCATACAATGAACAATGATTTCAGCTAATAACTTATAAAGATAAAGTATTATATAATGTTAATTTCCCTTTTATAATATCTCAATAAGTCACTTTATTCTTTAAGATAACATTAAAAGGAGATCAACCATTCAAGGAATATTTGGTCTTCATATGACTTTCATGAATAAGAAAATCCGGAGAATGAGAATATTTATTATTCAAAATAAATTATTATATTTGGAATGTACGGAGGCACATCTTTAATAGTATGTCTCATTAAGATCACTGTATAAGCCTCGCATGACTATTATATCCATATTGTGTTCAAGATTAAATAACATATACAAATATCAGTTAGCCTTGACAGAGAACATGGGAAGAATGAGAGATGATTTCTTTTGGAATACCATTAAAGAAAACGATAGAGACCTATAAACAGTTAATAATGAAAAATTATTCATGTTTTGATTATCAATTTTATCAGTTGGATAGAAGATCATCCCAAGATTCTTTGATCTATCATATTCTTAGGATGAATCTCCATTTATTGTCAATTTCTTCTTGAAACTATGTTCTAAAAAAATTTATCTTAAATTTTCCATTTATTTCATTATTTTTCACTCTATGTAAGAGTGTTATTAAGTATTAGGATAAATATTATAAAGAAAGATCCTAGCTGAATGCTCATGGAACGTTTTTATTAAGTGAAAACTACTTTTACTCAGTTGGGAGCCCCCCAAAAAGGTCTATTTTAGTAAAAATCCCCAAACCTATGGAGAAGAGTTTTGGTGGAGTGGGCTAGGATATTTATATTCCCAAAAAAACTATAAATATTTGTGTTCATTTTCCTTTACACATGTTTTTATATATCCACTTAATATATTATGAATGAAATAATTGAACTTGTATACTTCGAAGAGGGTGTTATAATATTCTCAAAATGTTTTAAGAACTAAATTCACCCCCTCTTGCGGTATTTAGTCAGTCATTATTAAGGAAAAAAGACACATATAAGATGGTAAAAGGATTTTATTCCCAAATAGATGTTTAAAGATAATATTATCTTGTTTGGTTTGGATGACCAATGTATGATAAAGGATCAAAGTGAAACAGCGATGGAAAAATTATTCTTACATGAACCAAATGACCTGACTAGATTTGAGGCTAGTCTTTCCCCTCAACCGTATACCTTAATAGAGGAAATATATTTTTCACTACTGTTTATTCTTAATGATAATAAAACAACTTATGATAAATTTATATTACTAAAATTCTACATGGTACAGTTGTATGTTATTTCTATATGTTAACACCCAAACATTGTCTTGTTGTGAGGGGTATGCTGTATAATATATAGGGAGACAATATACACAAAAAAGAACTCCTAAAAGTTCATGTGTGAGTGGGGATTGAGGTAGTTAATGATTCGACTGCTGAGTTTCCTATTACACATGATGATCCAGATATTACAATGGTCAATGATGCCATTGTAACTTTCATAGATTGGCCATCTAATCTTATAAAGATACATGATTTATGTATTTAACTTATTTTTTATTATAAAAGACTACAAATATTGATTAATAAAGTTCTAATGTGAGGTATGATATTATAAATGGATAACGTACTGAGGAAATAGAAAGTAGGATCATGAAAATCTAGTGAATCGTCCAAGATATCAAAATTACATTCCAAGAGAACCTTTCTCACCAATTTTAGAGAAACATTTTTATCGTTATAAATTCATGTACAGACTACATCTAAATATGAAAATATTTCTTACATTCCATATGAAAAATAAATATATAAAACTTCCATGATAGACGTTGTTGTTCTTGAGAGTATAACTGTGATTCCCAATGAATAATGAATGGAATCCTCAGTTGTGGATTCATACATCATATTCATTTTCATAGTATGTCCATCCAAATAGTGAGATAATGTGTTCATTTAATTTAATAACTATTCATATATTCTGCATGATTTTATATTACTACTATATAAAGGTAAAACCATGAGAATCATGATTTTGATTCATTAATCACAATATCATTTCAATTGAAGAAATTACTTTTATAATGAAGAAATAGAGAAGAAAAGAGATGAGGTACTCGAATCATTTGGGAAAAAATAATAGATGATAAAATCTTTTTGATTACTACAATAAATAAGTGAAACTCTATGATCTAATCACATAAAATATATTTTTATTTTTCTTATTTTTTTTGTTTTTATGTAGAACTAGTTACTGATCGATGTTAATTTGGATACCCCAAATATTCATTTTTTGGATCCAATGCATGTATATCCAAGAATCCGACCATTCATGAAGTTTATTATGAATTTTTAATACACTAAAATCAACATTTTATATATGAATGTCAAATTGTATGTTTCATTATATGTTTCAACAACAATTCTTTTATGATAGGGAGATCACTAAATAGAGTCTAAATCATGGCATGAAGTTTGTTTCTAAATATAATAATCTTATGGATTACTATAAATGGAAACAAATTAAGGTATTTATAGAAATATTTGACTAAAAAAATATATTTCAAAATAATTTACTTATATTGGTCAATGTTTATGTAGTTTTTAATGTAAGATAATGAAAATGACTATTGATATTATGAATAAAAATTCATGAAAGTGATCATAAAACATCAAAAATACTAACATCCCAGAACATGTAATTTATGAAAGTAATTTTAATTTTATTAAAAATATTTTTTAATATTTTTTTCTACATTTTCTCAGTACTACAAAGTTTGCAGATAACGTTCATACTCAAAAGAATAAGTAAATTTGTTTAGATATGAGTGGGTAGCGTACATGGTGCCAGAATGTTTTTCAAAAAAAAATTAGTTGATTTCCTACTATGTTTGTGTTCTAGTTTGGGATATTTCCTTAAAAATATACTTGGGGTATGAATAATTAATACCAAAATACTTATATATTATTTTTAATATATATTTATCAAGGAGAATTATAATGGAGTAAATAAATTTATTTAGATGAGCTGAACTGTAAGAAATAAAAATTTTGGGAAATGGAAGAGGAAGAGGTTGAGTTAGATGTAGAGGTGGAGGTGGAGGAGGAGGAAAATGTAGAGTAAGATTCAGAGACAGATGTGGAGGAGGAGGTATATGTGGAGAACTATGCGGAGAAGGAAATGAAAACCTCACATGAAAAAAATAAAAATTATTTTGTAAGGGAGTAGAATTGGGATCATACCAAGGTTGTATTAGATAATAGTTGTGAAAACAACACTCTTCACTTAATATAAGATCTATTGAGAAATATTTTCAAGTTCCTTTTTGAAAAAATGTTTTCCCCACTTATTTAAGTGGTTTTTAATAAGAATTTATATGGAGTATTTTGTTCAAAAAAACAAACACCACTTTTTTTTTAAAATGATTATAAGAGGATACAATTTCTATTATAAAATTCCATGTACTATCAAATAGTTTTGAAGTGTTAAAGAAACCCCTTTCCAGGAAAAAATAGATGTAGCTTCTTTCCCATGGCTTATCTACACTATATGAAAATGGTATTAGTAGTTGACACAATAGTGAATTAAGAGTCATAAAACACCAATCCAATGATCGAAAGGTATATAATCTAAGTAAAATGTTTTAATAATATGTTTGTAATTAACTAATGAAGATAGAAACCATATGATAAAACTATTAGAGGACAACCGGTATTGGAAGATCATGGTCATAGAGGAGGGATGATATTAAAGGAGACATGTCATCAAATGAAAATAAAATTATTTATGAAGAAATACTTTAATATAAAAAATGTGATTCAAATGAAATCATGAAGCACCTAAAATTCAAATGAATACCCCTTTGAAAAATAATCTTTTAGCTTGATCAAAAACCTATAAAATGTAAAGAAACACAACATTTCATTGAATGAATAATGAATTTTCAAAAAAAAGAACAATACATTGGTTTCACTTTGGTGGGTGGTTTAATTATTTGGGCTATTCATTTATCAATTGGATGTATGATATAATATATGAAATTCTTTTAAATCCATAAAGGTAACATTCATTATTCATGTACACAACCATTTTTAAAATAATCCATAATCACTATATCATTAATAAAAACTCATCATTAGTATTAATGAAAAATAATTGAGAATAGGGATATTCACATTTTTATGAACAAATAATGATAATGTTATGTCAGAGTTTATCATCACCCAGAACATTAAAATAAATATAATAATCTACATCCCAATATAGGAAGACATAATGGATGTGTTATATTTTAGTGTCATATGATATAAAGGTCTATGGCGATGTTTAATATTATAAAAGGGGAAAATATTTATAATGGAGTTTAGTGTCTTATGAAAAGACACAATGGGTCACACCAAAGTTTTTCTCTCAATGAAGGTAAATGGTTTATCATGGTGTTTTTACTCTTTATCACAATCAAATGGAATGATATATTTTATTATGTTAAAAAAACCTCATATGTAAATATTTATTTTAGTTCAATAAACAGATTATAATATGTTCACACTAGTGGTTAATGTTTTCTTGGAATAAATGAATTTTTTGAGAAGGATGATTCAATCATGTACTATGATCATGCACTCAACATGGTTTATCCACTCATTGTGATGAAATTTTCTTTTTATTCTCTAATTTATTCAAAATCATGGGTTTTGAAAATGAAATATTATTAGATGACCCAGTTTTTTGAATGCACTATAGGATAAAAGACATGGTGGAATGTACCATATCTCAATGAAATACATGGTATATCCAGTATGACTCATATTGTGCATTTTTTGTTTAAAATTTACATTTTATTAATATATTGTTTCATATATATTATTAATTAATTTTTTATAGTATTACTAACATAATAATATTTTTCTTATACAGGTGGATTCTTTTGTTAGAGTTGCAGTGGTTTGTTCAAAGATGATCTTGCTTATGAGACATTGGACATAGAGGCAACAACAAAGATCACAACAATAGGGAAATAGAAAAATAATGTATACAAACATCATGAAAATATGATTCCATACTATTTTTTAGTTAATTTTCCACCATTTTATCAACTATTTTTAAGTTAATTTTCATATCATTTGCATCTAAAAATTATTTTTCCCCAATCCTTTTTAAAGTTATATTTTCCCTTTAATCGTCTACAACAAGCATGAAAAGGGAGAACATGTTTCTTTTGGATGATATGTTTCAGATAACATGGGGTTTTTTCTTCATCAAAGTGGAACATTTATTTCTTTTTTGGTTTGGTTTATGTGGTTAAAAAAACACACATCACATATTCAATCAGCTACACCTCAATCTGATTTATGGTGTGGCTTGTATGACTCCAACTATATGTTTTTATTTTATAAGATAGATTTTAGTTCAAAACAAACATCACATAATCCAAACCAATAAAACACATTAATATTGTTTTCATACACTAAGAAAACAATCCAGATGATAGTTGTGATGTGTAGGAATCTTCCTCACCTCAATATGATGCATGTTGTGCCTTCTATGGATCAAAGTGTCCGTTATCAGTTTAAAATTGATATTTTCATTAAAAAAGTGTCAATCACTAAAAATAATTAAACAAGATTTGATTATATTACTAATTTACTATAATGATTTATAAGTCATTTATGATGTGTAGGAATTAGTATCACATCAAAATGAAACTTGATATGACTGGTATGACTCAATGTGCATGTTTCTAGCATAAAATAATATTTTAGTAAAAAACAAAAGTGATGTATTAAAAACTAAGAAAACACATTTTTATTGTTTTGATACTTCTGGAAAATGATCCATTCATCATTTGGGACATTTATAAATCAGCTTCACCTCAATCAGACACACGGTGTGATCATAATGACTTCCAATGTATCTTTTAATTTATAAATAACATCAATTTTATTTTTAAAAAAACTTACCTACTCAAAAATGGGAAAAAAACATTTGGATGGTTTTGGTACATTATTACAAAGATCAACATGTCTTTTTTCCTATATTAATCATCCTCACCTCAATCTTATACATGATGTGCCCGACCCAACCTAAAGTTTTTGTTATTAGTTTAAAATTGACATTTTAGTTCAAAAAGTGTCACTCATTGAAAATAGAGAAATCATGCTCATATTGGATTGATAATTTTGGATAATGATTTCAATGTCATTTTTATGTGTATAAATTAGTCTCACATAAAAATGTTACACGATGTGACTGATATGACTCAATGTACTTGTTTCCAGTTTAAAATGAAATTTTATTAAAAAACATAAGTGACATACTATAAAAAATAAAATCCTTTAGGATTATTTTGATATTTTATGAAAATGATCCATAATTCATTTTGAATGTTTTGGAGTCAATCAAACCTCAATCCGATGCATGGTGTGACCAGTATTACTCAAAGTGCATCATTTTATTTAAAATTGACATTAATATTAGTAAAAAAGAAAACTAACATAATAAAAAAATGAGAAAAAATATTTCTATTTTTTTGATACTTTTTAAAATGATCCATAAGTGTTTTTTTAAATGTAGAAATTAGCCTAACCCAAATCAGATATGTTATGTTCTCAAAATGACTTAAAGTGTCTATCATCTATTTAAAATTGACATTCTACTCGAAAAATTTTCACTCATTGAAAACCAAGAAAATGTAATTGGATTGTATTTATAATTTAGGAAAAAGATTAATAAATTATCTGTTACATGTAGGAATTAGTCTCATGTCAAACCGACACAGGATGTGACTAGTATGAAATAAAGTGGGTTTTTATTATATAAAATATAACTTTCATAAAAAATAGTGATATACTCAAAATTGAGAAAAAGAATTATTACCATTTTGATAAATTTTTAAAATGATCCATAATTCATTTCGGATGTTTAAGAATCAGTCTCACCTCAATATGACACGCAATGATATTTTTATGACTCCAAGTGTGTCTATTTATTTAAAATTGAGATTATTTTTTGTAAAAAAGTCAACTAATATACTCAAAGTTGAGAAAAAATATTTATATTTTTTTGATACTTTAGGAAAACTATGCACAAGTCATTCATTACCTGTAGGAATTTGACTCAGGTAAATTTGATACACTATGTACTGGGCATGACTCAAATTGTTTGTCATCAGTTTAAAATTCACATTTAAATTAAAAATGTGTCACCCACCAAAAATATATAACACATGATCGTATTATATTGATAATTTAGGAAAAATATTCATATGTAATTTTTTATGTGTATGAATTAGTATCACATCAGACTGACACACTATATTACCTGTATGACTCTTTCACTCAGATTTCACACCCCATGATGGTTTCCTATTTCTGAACAGTTTCCAACAAGTTAATTTGTTGAACCAGAAACAATTGATGGTTCTATATTTATAGGGACATGCTTTCTAAAAAAATTCCCTCATTAGGGATTCTGACACATGATGCTTAAGAACCCACGTTGGTCGAGAGGATAAGAGGTCAGGATGAACACACCCTTTTGGGGGAAAAGTATTGCCTACTATGAGTCTCTTTTATATATTTTAGATATCTTCATGAATCCTTCATTAATTCCAAAGTATGATATGAGTTATCCCAATATTAGAAATCACTTTTTAGAATGTGTAGAATTCAGAATAATCTGTATGCATTATGGGTTCTTCATTTATGGAGATATCTATATGTATATGAGGTTATCTATCAATGGTGTCCTCCCATTTACTACTTAGTGATTATTTTCTTGTTATTATGAAAATTATGGTTTTCTAGCCACACAACGGGGCACTCTAGAGTTTATTATCATCCATGTAGATGAAGTTCACTTTGGAGTTTATTATCATCCAAGTAAATAAAGGTCACTTTGTAATTTATTTTCATCCAGGTAGACGAGGGTCACTTTGGAGTTTTTCATCATCTAGGAAGATGTGAATTGTTTAATGTTGGGATCAAACCCATAAATGGTATTCCTACAAATCCTTAGGAAATGAATCATAACCCATGTAGTTCTATTCCAGTTAATGGGGCACATCAAACATTTTAAGGTAATGTGATAAGGACCCAACCATATAGTTTAAGGTTATGTGGAAAGGACGTCTAGGAAGAAGGTTACTAGTCAATGTTTAGTGTGGGATTTATACTGAAATAGCTTAAGGAAATTATAAGGGATATGAGTTTCAAAGTTAAATTAGACCCTACTGGGGATATGGACCAAAAGAATATGGTTGGAATAGGATGTTGGATTTGAAACATTGGGAGGCTTCCTATGAAACCCATTTAGATGGGAATCAAAGACCACAAAGTTCATTAGTGAGGACCCATGTCTATGGAGGCCTTCAAGGGTATGTCTCACAAGAGAGTATGAACCATTTAGAGGATAGTTTGGGGCTTACTCGTGAGAAGGATGTACCCTGTGAAGGGACCATGGGGAATGTTTTCACTCATGGGGATTTGGGGTCTTAACTCAGGGTTTACTCTTGATGAGGATACCTAGATTTTGGAAATTAGGATATGGTCTTTTTTCTAAGGAGGATTTTAATTGTGCTTGGACCCTAATCAAGTTTCCTAGGTATATTGGTTAATAGGAATTAGAGTTATCATAGTACAATCCTTCAATTGGATTATGTGGGTGTTGTGATCATCACTAACCTCTAAGCCCACATGAGTCATGATCAGTGTGAGAAACAAGAGGAAGCGGAATATTTGAAAAACCACGCACAATTTTCCTCCTTCACTGGTAGAAGAGGATGAGGCTATGGAAAAGGAGGTTGGGGCTACAGAGGAAGAGGCTGGGGCTACGTCACTTCCCTCTCTTCAAATTACATAGGTCATAAGTCCAATGTAAGGAAGGTATTAGGGTGACGGATTCCAAGGTGGAGAGGAGAAATACTGAAACCTCCCACATGAATGGCTAGGGACTTACACCAGGAGGGATGCCATGAAATTGGTTCCACAGTGAGAGGAGGATCTCATTCAATGGTGAATGTAAAATCCTATGTGATCCTTACCCTCTTTTCTAAGAACCCAAGGCTCCGTGACTTAGAGATGAGAATGGAAATACTGATTCCTATATCTATAATCTAAGACTGGGAACTCTTCAACACTCTTCCTAGGGTAAGGGTCCTCATGAATATAGGAATACATACCCACATTCACTCTAAGAACCCTGCCTGGATAATCCAACAAGTGCGGGGAATATCTAACAATAGGATTGCAAACCCAAATGGGGGACATGTTGGTGTGCCACTCAACATGGTTGTGTAAATCCAGGGGCCTTCGTGGGGGTTTTGATTTTATCCCTTTCATAAAAGGGATCCAAATAATGAGAGGGGTAGTCATCAATGACTATGAAGAAGTCCCAATAGATGGCTCACACATGATAGAAGGTAAGTTGAACCAGGGAGGATCACAAGGGGGGGGGGTTGTGTGCTTCTCATAGGTTGGCCTTGCACTTTGGGAGATGGACCACCTAGGAGACTACACTTGAGAGAGACCTTTATCAATCTTTCAAGGGTATCCATAGGTGTTCCCTAAGGTTAGTCATGCATTTCCTTAGTTAAAGAGGTGACCTCATGTTAGTCTTCATTGATTAGGGGTTGGGAGAATTCCTCACACAGAGGTTATTTATTTTAAACATTAGGAGGAATTAAGTTCCACTACTACCCTTTAATTCCCTCTTCCTTAGCTGTTATAAGACTACCTAGAAAATTTCAGAGGACATGAGAGAATCATAGGGTGATCAAATAAGTAATTGGAATTTGGGAAAATTCATCCCTCCAAATGAGGACCACAATGGTCTATTTATAGAAAAATATGGGACCCTGAGCGAAGGTGTCTATTCGTGCTAGTGTCTCATGCAGGGTTCCACATAGGTACTTCCATTCTAATAGTTCTTGGTGTACTTGAGAGGTTCACTTGGGAAAAACTACTATTCCATACTATAGGGGGATTCACCCATGCACCCTAGCTCGAGATCAAAACTGGGCTACGGTCCTAGCCCTTAGGACCGGTCCCTTCACTACCTTCACTGACCCCAATAAAAATGTAGAGTCACACTGTGAACTTTTCAATCCTTGTAGACAATGTTAAGGGTCATAGCATAAGGAAATAAAATCTAGACCTTATGTAATGAGAGATGTATTTCTACATAAACACATCATTTGTTGTCTATGTGAGGTTCACATCTTCAAATATATAGAAAAGTGCATGGAACACATTTCACGGTGTCAACAATGACTCAAATTACATGTTTATAGTTCAAAATAACATTTTAGTAAAAAACAAAAGTGATGTACTCAAAACTAATAAAACACATTCGTATTGTTTTGATACTTTAAGAAAACAATCTATATTTCATTTCAGAAATATAGAAATTATACTGAACTCAATATGATACATGGGAAGATTGGTATGAATCAAAGTGTGTATTTTTATTTTAAACTGACATTTATTTTAGTAAAAAATATGACTAACCTACTCAAAAATGAGAAAACTAATTTGTATTGTTTTGATATGTTTTTAAAATGACCCTTAAGTCATTTGAGTTGTGTATTAATTTGAATAACCTCCATCTGATACACGATGTTTCCAAAATGACTCAAAGTTTTCATTATGAGTTTAAAATTTACCTTTATGTTCAAAAAGTTTCACTCACTAAGAAATGAGAAAACATACTCAATTTGTATTGATAATTAAGGAAAACTATTCAAAAGAAATTTGTGACATGCATGAATCAGTATCACATCAAATTGACACATGATGTAACCAGTTTGATTCAAAGTGAATGTTACAGTTTAAAATGACATTTTAGTAAAAAACACCAGCAACATACTCAAAATTGAGAAAACACATTCATATTATTTTAATACTTTAGGAAAATGAACCATGAGTCATTTATAATGTGTATGAATTTTATATACCTCAATATAATAAACAATGTGGCCAGTATGGCTCTAAGTACGACTTTACAATATATAAGTGTCATTTTTGTTTTAAATGTGCATCTCATTATCTAAATCGAGAAAATGAGCCTAAATTATTTTCTCATAATTATATATTATTTTACTTTATTAATTTCCTTATCATTTTTATACTATAATTATTTAGTTAATTTTCACAAATTTATTGCTTTAAGCCAAACAAGAAATGATGTGACATGGAAGAATGAAAAACAACTCAATCTGATACACAATTTTCCAGGTATGAATTAAGGATGAGTTTAAAATTAACACTTTTAATTTAATTTATATCTTTATATAATTACTAACTTAAGAATAATTTTCTTATATAGGTGTATTCTTTTTCTGAATAATGGGTGGTTTATTATTTTATACAGGTGAGTTCTTTTTTCTATAGAATAGTGTTTTTTCTTGTATTTGTGTTTCAAATTTTATTTCATTTAAAATTTGGAATTTTCAATTATTTTGATATTTTTGGGTGTTTTTCTAGTTTTGTGGTGTGTTGTTACAACACACAGTAGTATGCCCTATTTAAGGTGATGTAGTGTACTATAAAAACAATCTATAGTATCCCCTTTATCAATTCCACTAAATATGCTAATAAAGGATGCCTTTTATCATCAATTCCACAATAACTAATAAATGATTCCATTATTAGTGCTTCTATAAGCATTGATAGAGGATTCCTTTATCATTTATTTTAAAAGAAAAAATAAGGGGCACCTTTATCAGTGCTAAATAAAAGTACTGATTATTGGGATTTTTTATCAATGCTTCTAAAAGCACTAATAAAGGACCCATTTATTAGTTCTTTTATAGTGCTAATAAAGCATAGGGAATTTAATGTTTCATTAGTAGTCATTAATTTTTTTTACATTAATAAAGGGAAATTGTAGCCCTATTAAAGGCCTATTTTTTAGTAGTTTATTATGGTGAATACACTTGAATTAATTAGGTGATGTTTGGGGCTATGAAGTTTATATCCCCTCAATAACCTGACAGATCTCATGAGACAAAACAAATTGGGTTCTAGTGTATACCTATCCCAAATATCAGTATAGTTTCTTATCACAAGGCCCTGAAAATATGTTTTTATGTCCGACATAATACATTCCATTAGTATGAGATCAATTATTATTTTTATAAATGTTTTCACTTCAGATCATGCATATATTATGCCCTATGTTTCAATTGATTGTAGATTCTGATGTTTATTTATTCATGCCATATAAATTGTGACATTATTGTTACAAATTTTAATATATGGTACTGCTTATTAAGAATCTATGATCACCCAATTTTTTCCCATTCCCCAGAAAAACTAGAGAAGAACTATGTAAGAACCCAATTTTTTCTGAGAAACACTTTGGAATATTCTTGATGTTATTCCAGAGCAGCACCTTCAGACGGCGTGCGATTCTGAGCCCCGGAGTAGCCGAAATTAAATTTTCAGTGCGTTCACACTGAGAACGCCAAATAAATGAGATAACTCATGAAAGGTGACCCGGATCAGAGATCTGAGTGTACAAATGGGTTCGGAATGGGGTTTTTACCCTAGGAACGATATAATACTTGTCGTCGTAGGACGTTTGGACCCTTAGCTCGCTTTCAGAACGTTAACGGACAATTAATTTATTTATTTATTCATTTAATGGTGGAACTCAAGTATCTCTTAAACGGTGGCTTGGATTGGAAAACCGAGGGCACCGTTGAGTTTAGAATGTTCCTTTTACCCTATGAGGGGTATAAGTTTTGCGGGCACGGGCCGTCTGTGAAAAATGGCCCCAGGGGCGTTTTCGTAATTTGGTGGCTTTGGGCGTTCAGCTCTGTAACTTTCAAACGGAAGCTCGGAATCAAATTCAAAGACCACCGTTGTTCTCGGGAGGTGGTGTTTACCCTATGGAGATCTTAATCTTGACCGCGCCAGAGGTTTTGGATGCGGGTGTTTTAGGGGTCGGGACTTTTAATTAAAGAGTTTATTTATTTAAACTCTCCTCTCCTTCTCTCTCTCATTTCCTCCCCTGGAGAAGCTCTCCCTCAACATATCCTCTCCTTATCCTCCTCCTCCCTCCCAAGAAATGTGGAAGTGGAAATGCATCCGGCGGTTCGGCGGCGAAGCGTCGGGCGAAGCCCTGTGAGGTAGGAGTTTCGTTTCGAGTTTTATTTTATTCCCAAACCTCCTTTGAATCCCAATTTTAGTGTCTAATTGCTGTTTGATCCTCGAAAAAATCACATGTATGCGTAGTACGTATTCTAAGATCTCCAAAACATGTTTCAGTTTTAATTTTGGAGTTCTGAGGCATCCGCGGTTGCCGGTCGAAGTCTGGGTTGTTTTGTAGTTTTTCCCGGCTGTCTTGGGTTTCCAGCGGTTTAGCACGGTGGACCGGCGAGCGGCAGCGGCGGTCGATGCGAACTCCGGGCGGCGGCGGGTCTTTAGGGTGTGGCAGCGCTGGCCGGGTGAGCTGGGGGCATCGGGTAAGCGCGGCGGACGCAGCTGTGGGGTTCTGCGGGCGAGCGTGGAGACGGTCGGGCACGACTGCGACGTCGGCGGGCGAGCATGGAGGAGGACCGCGCGGCAAAGTCGTCGCCAGGGCGCGACGACGCGGAAGGACCGAGGTATTGTGACCCCAGCGGGCACACAAGACACGCTCCATGCGGGTCCACTCGGGAGACCGGACCGGCCGAGTCGGTCCGAGTGAGTCAGGCCGGCCCGTGCGCTTGCGGGCTAGTTCAAGCAGGGTGTGCCAGCTGAACCGGCCCGACCCACCTGCTTTCGTTCTTCAAAATTTTTAAAACACCAATAAAATACAGTCCGAGTGTCGAATTCGCTTTCCATCAGCGGCGATGCATTTCTTAAACAGAGACGAACCTTTTGAGATGGTTTCGGGAATTTTTAATTCTCGAAACGAGGGGCCTCGGAGGCACGACGCGTCTTTAAGTGAATTGACGTTCTCTTCGGGGGATCTTGTTTTGGACGGCGCGGACACATCCGACGTCCGATTTGAGCTCCGTCAGTGGCGTTGGGACCCTGGCGCTAGGTCGAAGCTTTCCAAGGTGGTTTCGGGCATTGAAGCTGGAGTTGAGGCGTGGGCCCCATGGCCCGTCTTTTGAGCTGCGTGCAGCGTTTCACGAATTTTCCATCGGACGTCCGTTCGGGGCGTGCGAGCAGTCGTTTATGGATATTTTTCCGAGGGGATTGCAATGGTGCAATCCGCCCACTCTAATTCGGCACGATGGTGTGGGCCCCACGAGGGTCGTTTGGGTGTTGACGGTGATTTTCCATCTCAATCACCGAGCGACCGTTTTAGACAAGTGAATAGCCCATTTCATGTACTTTTTCGAGAGGATCGCAATGGTACGATCCGTTCGTTGTGTTTCAGAACCGGTATATGGGTCCCACGTAGCACTGCTCGTGTGCGGTGCACCGGAATGCATCTTTTTCTCCAGATATCTATTGCGCTCAAGTGAGTAGTGCTTCTGACGTGTTTTTCCGAGAGCATTGCGATGACGCAGTTCTCCCGACCATTTTTCGGGGACGTGGTGTGGGCCCCACCCGACCTGGCTATGGTGAATAATACATTTTTCACCGGGTGACCATTTTGGGTGATTGAGTAGTCAATCCCACGTGTTTTTTCAAGGGGATCGTCGTGGTGTGATCCATTTTTTTAGTTTCGGGATCTTGAGGTGGGCCCCACACGGGTTGGTTACAGTGAATAGTACCTTTTTCACCGGTTGACTATTTCAGGCGAGTAAGTAGTCTACCTCACATGTTTTTCTGTTGGGATTAAAATGGTGTAATCTGTTCTGGCAAGCGGAGCCTCTCATGCGATCTTATGAAATAAGGAAGTATGGCAGGTGTACTGGTGGTGGTTCGTCCTACAGTGTTTGTAGCAGACCCTTGGCGTGTGATCGCGCACTCTTGGGAGAGTGATGTTAATGATTCATAAGATGTGGTTGGCCGTGCCTGGGCCTTTGAGGTGGAGTTGTTACGTTCACGCCTTCGCGTTTACGTTGGGTGCCGTGTGCACGATAGCCTTTGGGCTCGAACGTGGTATACTCTGGGAGTATACGGGAATTCTTGGAGGTACATGTGGTTGTTTGTACCTGAGAACGTTTGTGCGTTCGGTTGGGGTTGACTTGGGGTTTCACGTCGTGTGGGACCCATGTGCGTGCCGTGTTCTGCTTTACGTACTTTTGACCTCTCGCGACGTAGAGGGTTCCTCTGTTCTTGTTTGTTGACCAGTAGGGTTGAGTTCCCCTGGTCCTGTTCTCGTTTGGCCGACAGAGATGGTTTGGTTCCTCTGTTTCTTCGGCTGTGAGGGGTTTCAGTGCCGTTCCCTTTCACCGGTCTGCGACACCGTTTGCGACTATGTGTGCTCGTACAACGTGGGTGTTTTCCCACTTTCTGGGATGAGTTGTCTCGGTCCACTTTGACAGTGACTTAGCGAATTAGAGCGGGATAGCCTTGAGAGGCCTGGGGAGATTCGCCTGTCACTTTGTGTTCCCTGGTAGAGTTCTTGTGGATTCGGTGTGACCAACACTTTACAAGAGCACCGATCCTCTACCCAGGAGGTTGTTTGCAGTAGGGCTGAGGTTGTTTCCAGCAGGGCTGAGGTTGTTTCCAGCAGGGCTCGCCAGTGGGTTACCATCCAGTGGGGATGGCCAATACAGTGGTGTTCACCGAGCAGTACCATCCAGTAGGGATAGCCATAGCAGTTCTGGGCTTACCTCCCGCGGGGCTGGGCAGTGGTCTCCGATGCCGAGCTTACCTCCAGCTGGGCTGGGCAGCGGTCCCTGATGCAGGGCTTACCTCCAGCTAGGCTGGGTAGTGGTCCCTGATGCCTGGCTTACCTCCAACGGGGTTGGTCAGTGGTCCCCGATGCCGGGCTTACCTCCAGCTGGGCTGGGTAGTGGTCCCCGATGCCGGGCTTACCTCCAGGTGGGCTGGGCAGTGGTCCCCGATGTCGGGCTTACCTCCAACTGGGCTGGGCAGTGGTCCCCGATGCCAGGTTACCTCCAGCTAGGCTGGGCAGTGGTCCCGTCGCTGAATTTAGCTGGGTCACCCTCTAGTGGATTACCCTGTTACGGGACTGGGTAGTGTGGCACCGTCGACTATTACAGGGTCTCCCGGTAGTGGGAACCCGTTGACTTCCAGGGACCCTCCAGCGGGGCTGGGCAGGGGGTCGCCTGTCAACTTTGAGCAGACCTCTCGACTGTGGGGCAGTGACAGGGTGTGGTTTGACTTTCCCCCAGAACTTTCAAGTATGAGGGGCACTTTCCCCCCACCGAGATGCTTCCCTGTGATGCGATCTAAAACTGTGCGGGCAAGTCAGTGCCACCCAAAGCGGATAGTGTCGAGGTGAGGTGGTTTGAGCCCATTGACTTGTAGTTCGGGGCAGACGTGTGGGATGCTAGGCATCGATGGTGTTTACTTATGAGACTGTTGGCGAATCACTTTTCTTGGGTTGAGCTACGGGATGGAGATCCCCTTACGATCTTGTTCGGGCTTCTTTTGAGCATATGTATTTGTATACACCTTGTTCTAGTACCCACTTCTTGGGTTTGGTTACTCTCCTTCCAGGAGAGGCTAAGACGCGCGGGGTATGCCACGTGCTTTCCGTGTCTAGATTCTCACGGTTGGACGAGTCTAATCTCCTGCTATAGGTAGCAAAGACTTGATGATAAGTTTATCTTCTCACCGTTTCCAGCTCCTTGTGTCTGGATGAGTCTATCTCCTTTCTCTTGTTGGGTTGAGTCAGACTCTCTACTATTACTCTTTACTGCACTGTTGGTTGTACTCATTTACTTTTCCTGTTCGCTCTACTACTCACCCTTCAGTACCTCCTTTGTTTCTCCCTCAAGCCTTCGGCTTATCCTACTGAGTATTTTTATACTCACCCCTGCTTGGGCTTTGCCCGCACTTGGTGTGCCCTTGCAGACGACGGATAGTTTGGTCGTGACTTCAGTGGAGCATAGGAGTTCGGGAGCTTGGACCGCGTGCGGTGGTCGTAGTCGGGTTCCAGGTGGGGAACCCTTCATGCTGTTTGTTTTGTTTACCTGTTGCCGGGTTGTGGCACTTTTCTGGATGGGCACGTGTTTTTCCCCTTTTTCCTTTTCAGCACTTTACTTGTACTATTTTGAGGTCGATGCACATTTTTGGTATATATATAGAAGTTGCTCATTTACCCTGCTTGCCTTTTATTTTACTCTACACTATTTCATTGAGTGTGATGCGTGTGTGTGTACAGGTGCTTAGGCAAAGGCCTCCCCAAGTTGTTGTGCCTTTGGCGCTGGTCGCCATCCCCTGGCCTATGGAGGCGGGCTTGGGGTAGTTGCGGCTCGAGCCCAGGTAGGGTTGGGTTGTGAAAAAGAAGTATCAAAGGTGGTTCGTTCCTTGGGATGCTATTCAGATGTCCCTAAAATAAACAGAATTGGTTGGGATTTAGGGAAACAGTGTTAACGTGTCTCGAGAGTGACTCTCAGGCCAGAAAGTCCTGTGATGGTGCAGCGGCCGACGTATCCATTCACCAGGACCTTGATAACCCGCTTGTCGACTCGGCATGCTGAGACACTTGTTGAAGGGAAAAAATTGGTTTGTGCATCACATAGGATTGAGTCTTTTACTATCCTTCTTGAGTCAACTCCCCATCATTGTTATTGGTATATACATATATGCTCATCTGATTGCGGCACTCCTTGATAAAATTCAGGATGTCTCCATGAAGACAGCCAGCTGAGATACCAACTTTGGTGCGTGATGACAACCCTGTGAGCTATGAGGCCACAGTCCAGGACCCATCATGCGAGCCCCTTTCTCCGGGTGGGCTGGTAGCAGCACTCCCACCTGTTGAGCAGCAGATAGCTTCAACAAAGGTTTGTCTCGAGGCAGTGGTTCGACTTTTCAGGCTTGTGCAGACGCCGGCAGATCAGAGAGTGGCTTTGGCAGCCACCCTTTTTCGTGGAGCATCTTGGCATTGGTGGAGTCTGGTGACTCAACTTCTTGATGAGTCGTCACTTTCGTGGGGAAACTTTCAGTTGTTGTTTCGTGGGGAGTTTTTCCCCTCATGCCTGCGCTCCGTTCAGATTCAGGATCTCCTTCAGTTTCAGTAGGGAGGGATGACGGTGGCCAAGTATGCGGCTATTTTCGCAGACCATGCATGATTTTACCGGGACTTGGTCCATAATGACAACATCCGAGTGTAGAAGTTTGAGCAGGGTCTCCGCTGAGAGATTCGTGCTATCATAGTACCCTTGGGAATTTCCACATATGCCGGGGTGCTAGAGCAGGCGCTGGTGACCGAGAGCTTCCTATCACGTTCTGGAGTTGGTGGTGGCAGCAGATACGTTGGAGCCAAGACGTTTGCTGCAGCTAGTGGGCGTCAGCAATCAGAACCTCGACGCAGGTGGCTTTCTGACAATCGGACTCAGGGGTGTGGTCGTACACCACAGTGGCGCCAGAGGGCACCAGTGCAGCCCAGAGAGAGTCGGTGCTATGCTTGCGATGGGCAAGGTCACCTGGCACGGGACTGCCACACCAGGCATGCAGAGAGCTTCGGGCAGGCAATAGGTGCGCCACCACGATAGAGGCAGTGCTGTGATCGGAGTAGTACCCAGGGAGGTGGTACTAGTAGAGGAGTGGGAGGAGCTGGGAGTGGGGGATGACTTTACGAGGTCTTCCCATCACCACTAGGTGGTCCACGTCAGGCTCCGGGAGCTGATAGTTGGGACCACAGACAGCCGCGAGCTTTTAATGTCTATGATCCTGCAGAGCATGAGGTGATGAGAGGTATGCTCTACAGCTCTTCTACTTTCTAAAGTAGAATTGATAGACTCTGTGTGTGTAATGCTTTCCTCCCTGCTCCTTGCTTGAGTTGTTACTAGGTTGACGTAGGGCATTGGGTGTAACCCTGTGTTGGTATAGTAGAAGGTGTGTAACCTTCCTCTTAGGTCTATGGCATTGACTCCCTCGCTCCCCGAGCGTGTGAGAGAGTCTTGGTTGAGAGACATTTACTGTGGAACCTTGCGTGACCAGATATCCTTGGGTATTTCACCATATGGATATTCTGAAGGAGGGAATCACCAGTCCTTGTCCCATGTCCATGCAGTGATTCCTATCATGGCATGCGACGTAGAGGTTTGACCGGGGAGGTGAGCTACCCCCGAGGTCATTCGGACCGTTTGAGACCGTGCAGAGGGATAACGAGGTTCCCTACTGCCTTGCCCTAACCCCAAAGGCTGGTTTGGGTGCGTGACGTCTCCCACGTTACTCACCTAAGAAGAGGTGCGCGTGCTCCTATGAACTACATCGGTGAGGGCATACCTCGCGTGAACAGATCAAATCCTTTGGTCTGTGTGTGGTGGCGTAGAGCTGTGCGAGAGTTCTTCTAGGTACGGGAGAGCCAGGTGTGGGCTTAGTACCCTGAGTTTTTCCCTAGTTTTGCTTTTTGGGGATGAAAATCTTGAAGGAGGGAATAATGTAAGAACCCAGTTTTTGCTTCGAAACACTTTTGAATATTCTTTATGTTATTCTAGAGCAGTTCCTTCAAACGACGTGCGATTCCGAGCCCCGGAGTGGCCGGAATTAAATTTTCAGTGTGTTCACACTGAGAACGCAAAATAAATGGGATAACACCTGAACAGTGATCCGGATCAGAGATCTGAGTATACAGATGGGTCTGGAATGGGGTGTTTACCCTAGGAATGACATAAAACTTGTCGGCGCAGGACGTTTGGACCCCTCGCTCGCTTTTGGAACGTTAAACGGATAATTAATTAATTAATTTATTCATTTAATGGTGGAACTCAAGTATCTCTTAAACGGTGGCTCTAATTGGAAAACTGAGGGCACCATTGAGTTCGTAATGTTCCGTTTACCCTATGAGGGGTATAAGTTTTGTGGGTGCGGGCCGTCTGTGAAAAATGGCCCCAGGGGCGTTTTCGTAATTTGGCAGATTTGGGCGTTCAACTCTGTAACTTTCAAACGGAAGCTCAGAATCAAATTCATAGACCACCGTTGTGCTTGGGAGGTGGTGTTTACCCTAGGGGGATCTTAATCTTGACCGTGCCGAAGGTTTTGGACATGTGTGTTTTAGGGGTCGCGACTTTTAATTAAAGAGTTTATTTATTTAAACTCTCCTTTACTTATCTCTCTCATTTTCTCCCTGGGTGAAGCTCTCCCTCAACATATAATCTCCTTCTCCTCATCCTCCCTCCCAAGAAAGGTAGAATTGGCAATGGATCTGGCGGTTCGGCGGCGAAGCGTCGGGCGAAGCCCGGCGAGGTAGGAGTTTCGTTTTGAGTTTCTTTTTATTCACGAACCTCCTTTGAATCCCATTTTTAGCATCAAATTTTTGTTTTATCCTCGAAAAAAGACCATGTATGTGTAGTACATATTCTAAGCTCTCCGACGCATGTTTCAGTTATACTTTTGGAGTTCCGAGGCATCCGCGGTTGCCGGTCGAAGTCCGGGGTGTTTTGGAGTTTTTCCCATCTGTCTTGGGGTTCCAGCGGTTTAGCACGGCGGACAGGCAAGCGACAGTGCCGGTTGGTGTAACGACCTGAAATTTTGAATAAATCTTGTTTCCTAATTTTGTGTGTTATTTTATTTTTCATACTCAACAAAACTGTTTCATTTGATAACATGAGTATAATTAAAATTAGACTGTTGGGTTTTGACTATTATATGACCGTTAGTCAGTATGACCGTTGAAAACTGAATGTTGCGACTTTTGTCTCTAAATACGAGTGATCTTGGTTAATTAATATAGAAATAAGATTCAATGGCCTCACCCAGTAGTCTTGGACCGATCGAAGCCCATCTAACAGAACATGGGAAGGAGGTAGCACCACTGGGCTTTGCTCTAGACCAAACCCAAGCCGAACTTCATCCTGTGAAGCTAGAACTGAATCACCTTCGCGAGAAGTTCAAAATGATAGAAATTACTACTCTTGCGATGTTGGCTGAGCCTCCCTCGAATTCTCTCACCTTAGCACACCTTACACTTAGGTCCTATGCTGGTGTGATAAGGGGCTATGTAAGGAGACCGTAACTGCCTTATGTAATCCTTTGTTTTAAATAAAAATTTTGATTTCTTCTTATGATGAAGTTTATAAATTTTCAAATGTCCGGATAAATATAGTATGCATATTTTTGGTGAATTTTAGAGGAAGGATATTTTAAGAAAATGTTTATGTAAACCTTAAATAATTAAAAATGTGTAATGATTTTCCAAAAATGGTCTTCTACAATTATGTTCAGTACGAAATTTATAGTCTAATAAGATCAACTTAACTATTGATGAATAGTAAATTATGAATAGTGATTTTATGCTTAGAATTTGTAATGTGACCAAATGGATTAGTAATCTCACTTGAAGCATTAATATAATCTAGGCACCATGATTAAGTAATGTGATTCAATAAAATGGTTAAATAACAGTTTCATAAATTATTAGTCAAGTATTAGTTTTTCGGGTGAATAGTGTTTTTTAATTAAAAATTAAAATAAAAAATATTTAAAAAAATATTTTTATAAAATTGATTTCATTTTTGAACTCAGAGCATCGATATTATGTTAAGGTAATTTTTGGGGATTTTTTTGAAAAAAATAAATTTTTGGTGAATAGTGTATTTATTTAAAGATTAAATTAAAAATATTTAGAATTTTTTTTTATAAAATGGAGTTCATTTTTGAAATCAGAGCATCGATATTTGGTTAAGGTTAAATTTTTGGATTTTTCTGAGAAAGTTGAATTTTTGATGAATAATGAAAATAAAGTTTTTAAGTTACGGGTGTTTAATGACATCATTAAATGATGTATTAAATATGTAATCAATATGGTCGACTTATGAATAGTAAGATAAGGTATGAGGTGTCTCAAGTGGCCAATACCATGGGCAAATAACATGGGAAAGCCCATGGTTTTTCCAAAACCACTAATGAGGTGTCCCTTGGACATTAATGCCTTGTCCCCTCACTTTCCCTATAAATACCAAGCCATACTCTCATCCATTCGACTCCCAACTCTTCCCCAATTAATATCTACTCTCATTACCTCCCATGGAGTCCTCCCAAGGTGCCCCCAAGCCCTCAAGGTCCCAACCTATGACTTTTAAGAGTTACGTTTTGAGGTAAGGGATCCAAACTCTCTCTTTCTTTTCAAATACTCTCTTTTAAGTCATTTCCTTTATGCTCCATGTTCTTATGTTGGAGGATGTTATTTTATATTCCTTTTACTGAACTTTTCATGTTCATATGATTATATATCCCCTCTTACTCTCATCATTTCTTTTTATAAATGTTTAAGTGGCGATGTTAGGCTGCTGAAATTTTTGTAACAGATTCTTTCACCCTTCTCATTTTCAAGTTCTATTTTCATGTCAAGTCTTTCAAAGTTACTTTTTATTATGTTGGGGTATGATCTCTATATCTATAATACTGATATTTTATGTTAATATGATGAGAGACCCTATTTGATCTCTTCAATTGATTTTTTTGAAGTTTAAGTGACGCCGTTAGGCTGCCGAATTTTTAAGTGGTTCTTTCACCCTTATCATTTTCAAGATCTATTTTAATGTAAAGTCTTTCAAGTTCCTTTTTATTATGTTGAGGTATGATCTATATATCTATCATACTGATCTTTTATGTTCATATGATGAGAGACCCTATTTGATCTTGTCAATTCATTTTGTTGAAGTTTAAGTGGCACCGTTAGGATGCCAAATTTTTAAGTGATTCGTTCACCTTTTTCATTTTTCAAAGTTCTACTTTCATGTCAAGTCTTTCAAGTTATTTTTTATTATGGTGGGGTATGATCTCTATATCCATCATACTGATATTTTATGTTCATATGAATAGAGACCCTATTTGATCTCATCATTTCATTTTTGAAGTTTAAGTGACGCCGTTAGGCTGCCGAATTTTCATAAGAGAAATCTTATTTTTGTCTTCCTTTCATGTTCGTCATTTCATATGGTATATCTTTCAAATTTCATTACCATGTTCATATATCCTTCATATTCTGTCCCTCTAGTGTTTTATGGGTCATTTATGAATGTTTGACCCATTTCCCCTCTCTTTTCATTGTTTTCTAAAATTTCGAAACATAGTCGTTATGCTGCAGAATTTCCATCTCAAAATGTCTCTCTCTTTTTCTAAAGTTCTTTTATTTTATTAAGTTAATAATCAAAGATATCTCTTCTATATGAGTATTCACATATATACCAAAATTTTATATTTTAAATTCTGGTATTTACATTCATGAGACCCACCTTACTTTTCTGTGGGTTTTTAAGTGACATAAAGATCATGTCTTTAAAGCAGTTTTTAAAACATTATGATTTTGAAATGAAACCCATTTATTTTATGCTATATGGGTTGTTTATGAAATGATTTATGATGATATATGTGGATCACATGATAATAAAGGCAAATTTAAGGGTGCGCCCTGATAGCGCTCCAATGCATTGGGTAAAGACTTAATCTCTAGAGATGACCATTTAGACTGATACCTTGGTGAATAACCTTGGTAATTTTTATTGACACCTTGTGGATGGACCTTGGTGAAATGGAAATTATTGTCTTTGTTAAATGTTGTAGCGACATCTTCAAGTTATGAAAAACGTTATTTTTATTATGATATGCCTCATGATTTCTTTCTCATGCCTTAAAGATCTTTTTCATGACATTGTTGATGTATCTCAAGTTCACATGTTAAATGTTTCCCCTTGTTTCCCTTACTGGGCCTTCTGCTCACCCTTTCTTTTGATGTATGTCCCTAGGTTATGAGATGTAGTAATGAACGTAGGATGAATATAAGGAGAAGCCTTTAAAGTGTTTAAGAAGAATGTTTTTTTGTTTCATGTATTAAGTTCCTGGTTTCCAAGAAACTAAACCTTAAAGATCCTCAGTTTTGTTTAATGTAATGAAAGTTTATGTGACAAAAATACGGGATGCTATAGTTGGTATCAAAGGATGGTTTAGTTATTTGTGGAAATTACGATATGAAAAATTTAGGAATAACCCTATAGAAAAGTTTAAATATAGGAAATATTCCTAGTATTTTGGTGAGTATTGAGTAAGGGGTTGCCAAGAAAATACATCCTTGTCTGGATACGAGTAGGTAGAGGTGTCTCTGGCACAGATGTACATAGGGGTGAAACCCGAAAACACCGCTTTGAGTTAGACTCGAACGAGAACTAGTACACGACAATGGGCCTTGCTGCACTCTTGGTTACGACACCCCCGGGGGATATGCTTTGGTAAATTCATAAGCTTAGTATGAACCATTATTAAAGGAACAAAGATAAAATAAAATAAAGATTCACATAAGAATATATGATCATGGATAACTTAGATTGGAACCTAGGGGATCACAAGTTAGGGTATAGTTTTCTTCTACAAGTTATCCTTCTATACTTTAAGTTCCTTTTCATGATTATTGGCTAAGTATTTAATCCCCTAACCGTACTTTCTTTTCTTAGTTAATGGCGGGAAATGGAAGAACATGTCCCAACAACCAATGTGATAGGAAATGTGATGATTGCTGTATTACTATGATAGAGATGATTAGGGGATTAAAAGACGATTATTATTTTGGAAGATGTTCACTATTTTGGGAACCCTATTTGATCGAGGTAAACAGATTACTATGGTATTTTCTTTGAGGAGTAAAGTTTGACTTATATTTTGAAGAATCGATGAATTTAAGGTGTACTTATAGTAATTTAGGTTACTTATGGAAATGATTAACCTATATTGGGGTAAATACGTTTAGGTTAGTTACTTTTGTTATAAGATGTTAGGAGTGGTTGATGTTTTTTGGAGATGAATGATAATGTTTACCTGGGAAGACTATGTTATCAAATACTTCTTGTATTTGGGTTTCAATCTTAGTTTGGTTTATTTTGAGGATTTTTAAGGACAGTTATTTAAGGAATGGTCTATGATGAACTTTGTGTATTACCGTGGAACTTT
The DNA here is from genome assembly GCA_963277665.1 of Viscum album. NCBI lineage: Eukaryota > Viridiplantae > Streptophyta > Magnoliopsida > Santalales > Viscaceae > Viscum > Viscum album. The sequence goes on from OY728135.1 coordinate 1,764,342,119, forward strand.
GAAGATTTAAAGTAGTTTCCATTCCTCTGGGGTTCTTTATTTTGGAAGAGTTGTTTTATCTTACCCTTTCTGTTTTTGGGATAATTTTTTAAAGATAGAAGACAGTGATAGTTAATCTTTGGTGGATTATATGATTCTCTATAAGATGATTATTGTTCTTTGATGAGACCAAGTAGTTTTGAAAGCTCATCGTTTGGAGAAAAGATTAGTTTTGGTAGAAACTTATTAAAGGATTAAACTCTACTTGATGGTAGGTATATTTCCTTATGTTTTTATTCTATGTAGTAAATGAATTCCTCAAAACTATGAAAAGGAATGTAAAAAAAAACGTTGTCTGTTAACGTTTCCTACTGGGTAATCAAAGATAGTTTATACACATCATAAGTTTGTGATTCTCTTATTGTTAACTTTCTCCTAATCATGTTTTCTATCACTCTCCCTCAGAACTTGACCCTTTGTTTTTTCTTCCATATCCATGTTTTCTTACATGGAATCCTAGTATGGGTTAACTCGGGTGGCCTTTGTACTTACTTTTCTTCCTTTTAAAGTAATAGTGTTTCTGACTCTTTTTCCGATGTGGGACTTTCAATGAAATTTCAAAACCCAATTTTAAAGATTGTGAGGATGCAATTTCTTAAGGGGGGAAGATCGTAATGACCCGAAATTTTGAATAAATATTATTTCCTAATTTGGTGTGTTATTTAATTTCTCATACTCAACAAAACTGTTTCATTTGATAACATGAGTATAATTAAAATTAGACTGTTGGGTTTTTACTATTATATGACCGTTAGTCAGTATGACCGTTGAAAAATGAATGTTGCGACTTTTGTATCTAAATACGACTGATCTTGGTTAATTAATATAGAAAGAAGATTCGATGGCCTCACCCAGTAGTCTTGGACCGATCGAAGCCCATCTAACAGAACTTGGGAAGGAGGTAGCACCACTGGGCTTTTATCTGGACCAAACCCAAGCCGAATATCATCGTGTGAAGCTAGAACAGAATCACCTTTGCGAGAAGTTCAAACTGATAGAAATTACTACTCGTGCGATGTTGGCCGAGCCTCCCTCGGATTCTCTCACCTTAGCACACCTTACACTTAGGTCTTATGCTGGTGTGATAAGGGGCTATGTAAGGAGACCGCAACTGCCTTGTGTAATCCTTTGTTTTAAATAAAAATTTTGATTTCTTCTTATGATGAAGTTTATGAATTTTCAAATGTACGGATAAATATAGTTTGCATATTTTTGGTGAATTTTATAGAAAGGATATTTTAAGAAAATGTTTATGTAAACCGTAAATAATTAAAAATGTGTAATGATTTTCAAAAAATGGTCTTCTACAATTATGTTAAGTATGAAATTTAGAGTCTAATAAGATCAACTTAATTTTTGATGAATAGTAAATTATGAATAGTGATTTTATGCTTAGGATTAGTAATGTGACCAAATTGATTAGTAATCTCACTTAAAGCATTAATATAATCTGGTCACCTTGATTAAGTAATGTGATTCAATAAAATGGTTAAATAATGGTTTCATAAATTATTAGTCAAGAATCAGTTTTTCAGGTGAATAGTGTTTTTTAATTAAAAATTTAATTAAAAATATTTAGAAAATTATTTTTATAAAATGGATTTCATTTTTGAACTCAGAGCAACGATATTATGTTAAGGTAATTTTTGGGGATTTTTCTGAAAAAAATGAATTTTCAGTGAATAGTGTATTTATTTAAAAATTAAATTAAAACTATTTAGAAAACTATTTTTATAAAATGGAGTTCATTTTTGAATTCAGAGCATGAATATTTGGTTAAGGTGAAATTTTGAGATTTTTCTGAGAAAGTTGAATTTTTGATGAATAGTGAAAATAAAGTTTTTAAGTTACGGGTGTTCAATGGCATCATTAAATGATGTATTAAGTATGTAATTAATATGGTTGGATTATGAATAGTAATATAAGGTATGAGGTGTCCCAAGTGGCCAATACCATTGGAAAATACCATGGGAAAGCCCATGGTTTTTCGAAAACCACTAATGAGGTGTCCCTTGGCCATCAATGCCTTGTCCCCTCACTTTCCCTATAAATACCAAGCCATCCTCTCATCCGTTCGACTCCCAACTCTTCCCCAACGAAGCTCTTCTCTCATTACCTCCCAAGGAGTCCTCCCAAGGTTCCCCCAAGCCCTCAAGGTCCCAACCTTTGAGTTTTAAGAGTTACGTTTTAAGGTAAGGGATCCAAACTCTCTTTTTCTTTTCAAATACTCTCTTTTAAGTCATTTCCTTTATTCTCCATGTTCTTATGTTGGAGGATGTTCTTTTATGTTCCTCTTAATTCCCTTTTAATTTTCATATGATTAGAGATCCCCTCTTACTCTCATCATTTCGTTTTATGAATGTTTAAGTGGTGCCATTAGGCTGCCGAAATTTTTGTAACGGATTCTTTCACCCTTCTCATTTTCAAGTTCTATTTTCATGTCAAGTCTTTCAAAGTCCCTTTTTATTATGTTTTGGTATGATCTTTATATCTATCATACTGATCTTTTATGTTCATATGATGAGAGACCCTATTTGATCTCTTCAATTTATTTTTTTGAAGTTTAAGTGACGCCGTTAGGCTGCCGAATTTTTAAGTGGTTCTTTCACCCTTATCGTTTTCAAGATCTATTTTCATGTCAAGTCTTTCATGTTACTTTTTATTATATTGGGGTATGATATCTATATCTATCATACTTATATTTTATGTTCATATGATGAGAGACCCTATTTTATCTCGTCAATTCATTTTGTTGAAGTTTAAGTGGCGCCGTTAGGCTGCCAAATTTTTAAGTGATTCGTTTACCTTTTTCATTTTTCAAAGTTCTACTTTCATATCAAGTATTTAAATTTCCTTTTTATTATTTTTGGGTATGATCTCTATATCTATAATGCTGATATTTTATGTTCATATTATTAGAGACCCTATTTTATCTCGTCAATTCATTTTTGAAGTTTAAGTGACGCCGTTAGGCTGCTGAATTTTCATAAGAGAAATCTTATTTTTGTCTTCCTTTCATGTTCATCATTTCATATGGTATATCTTTCAAATTTCATTACCATGTTCATATATCTTTAATATTATGTCCCTCTAGTGTTTTATGGGTCATTTATTAATGTTTTACCCATGCCCCCTCTCTTTTCAATGTTTTCTAAAACCCCGAAACATAGTCGTTATGCTGCAGAATTTCCATCTCAAAATGTCTCTCTCTTTTTCTAAAGTTCTTTTATTTTATTAAGTGAATACTAAACGATCTCTCTTCTATAGGGGTATTCACATATATATCAAAATTTTCTATTTTAAATTCTGTAATTTACATACATGAGACCCACCTTCCTTTTCTGTGGGTTTTTAAGTGACCTAAAGATCATGTCTTTAAAGTAGTTTTTAAAACACTATGATTATGAAATGAAACCAATTTATTTTATGCTATATGGGTTGTTTATGAAATGATTGATGATGATATATGTGGCTCACATGTTAAAAAAGGAAAATTTAAGGGTGCGCCCTGATAGCGCTCCAATGCATTGGGTAAAGACTTAATCTCTAGAGATGACCATTTAGACTGATACCTTGGTGAATAACCTTGGTAATTTTTATTGACACCTTGGGGATGGACCTTGGTGAAACAAAAATGATTGTATTTGTTAAATGTTGTAGCCACATCTTCAAGTTATGAAAAACGTTATTTTTATTATGATATGCCTCATGGTTTCTTTCTCATGCCTTAAAGTTCTTTTAATGACATTGTTGATGTATCTCAAGTTCACATGTTAAATGTTTCCCCTTGTTTCCCTTACTGGGCCTTCTGCTCACCCTTTCTTTTGATGTATGTCCCCAGGTTATGAGATGCAGTAATGAACCTAGGATGAACATAAGGAGAAGACTTTCAAGTGTTTAAGAAGAATGTTTTTTTTGTTTCATTATTTATGTTCCTGGTTTCCAAGAAACTAAACCTTAAAGATCCTCCATTTTGTTTAATGTAATGAAAGTTTATGTGACAAAAAGGCGGGATGCTATAGTCGGCGCGAACTCTGGGCTGTGGAGGGTCTTCAGGGTGAGGCGGCGCTAGCCGGGCAAGCTGGGGGAATCTGGAGAGCACGACGGACACGGCTGCGGGCTTCGGCAAGAGAGCGTGGAGGCGGCAGGGCACGGCTGCGACGGCGGCGGGTGAGCGTGGAGGAGGACCGCGTGGCGGAGTCGTCGCTAGAGCGCGACGACGCGGAAGGACCGAGGCCTTGTGACTCTGGCTGGCAGACAGGACCCGCTTCATGCGGGTCCACTCAGGAGACCAGACCGGTCGAGCCAGTCTGGGCAAGTCAGGCCGGCCCGCGCGCCTGCGGGCTGGTTCAAGCAGGGTGGGCCAGCCGAACTGACCCGACCCAACTACTTTCGTTCTTCAAAAATTTTAAAACACCAATAAAATGCAGTTCGGATGTCGGATTCCCTTGCCGTCAGCGACGATGTGTTTCTTAAACCGAGACGAACCTTTTGAGATGGTTTTGGGAATTTTTAATTATCGAAACGAGGGGCCTCGGAGGCACGACACGTCTTTAAGTGAATTGACGTTTTCTTCGGGGGATCTTGTTTTGGACGGTGCTGACACATCCGACGTCAGATTTGAGCGTCGTCAGTGGAATTGGGACCCTGGCGCCGGGGTGAAGCTTTCCAGGGTGGTTTCGGGCATTGAAGCTGGAGTTGAGGCATGGGCCCCATGGCCCGTCTTTTGAGCTGTGTGCAGCGTTTCATGACTTTTCCATCAGACGTCTGTTCGGGGCGTGCGTGCAGTTGTTTCTGGATGTTTTTCGGAGGGGATTACAATGGTGTAATCTGCCCGATCTAATTCGGCATGATGGTGCAGGCCCTACAAGGGTCGTTTGGGCGTTGACAGTGATTTTCTATCTCTATCACCGGGCGACCGTTTTAGACAATTGAATAGTCCATTTCGTGTACTTTTTTGAGAGGATCACAATGGTACGATCTGTTCGTTGTGTTTCGGAACCGGGATGCGGGTCCCACGTAGCACCGCTCATGTGTGGTGCGCCAGAATGCATATTTTTCTCCAGATATCTGCTGCGCTCATGTGAGTAGTGCTTCTGACGTGTTTTTTCCGAGAGCATTGCGATGACACAGTTCACCCGTCCTTTTTTGGGGACGTGGTGTGGGCCCCACTCGACCTGGCTATGGTGAATAGTACCCTTTTCACCGGGTGACCATTTTGGGCGATTGAGTAGTCAATCCTATGTGTTTTTCCGAGGGGATATCTGTGGTGTGATCCGTTTGTTCATTTTCGGGATATTGAGGTGGGCCCCACATGGGTTGGTTATAGTGAATAGTACCTTTTTCACCGGTAGACTGTTTTGGGCGAGTAAGTAGTCTAACTCACATGTTTTTCCGTTGGGATTACAATGATGTAATATGTTCTGGAAAGCAGAGCCTCTCACGTGATCTTATCAAATGTAGAAGTATGGTAGGTGTACCGGTGGTGGTTCGTCCTATAGTGTTTGTAGCGGTCCCTTGGCGTGTGATCACACACTCTTGGGAGAGTGATGTTAATGATTCATAAGATGTGGTTGGCCGTGCCTGGGACTTTGAGGTGGAGTTGTTACATTCACGCCTTCGCGTTGACGTTGGGTGCCGTGTGCACGATAGCCTTTGGGCTGGAACATGGTATACTCTGGGAGTATACGGGAGCGCTTGGAGGTACATGTGGTTGTTTGTACCTAAGAACGTTTGTGCGTTTGGTTGGGGTTGACTTGGGGTTTCACATCGTGTGGGCCCCATGTGCGTGCCATTTTATGCTTTACGTACTTTTGACCTCTCGTGACGTAGAGGGTTCCTCTGTTCCTGTTTGTTGACCAGTAGGGTTGAGTTTCCCCTGGTCCTGTTCTTGTTTGGCCGAAAGAGATGGTTTGGTTCCTCTGTTTCTTCGGATGTGAGGGGTTTCAGTACCGTGACCTTTCACCAGTATGCGGCACTATTTGCGACTACGTGTGCTCGTACAACGTGGGTGTTTTCACACTTTCTAGGATTAGTTGTCTCGGTCCGCTTCGACAGTGACTCAACGGATTGGAGTGGGATCGCCTTGAGAGGCCTGGGGAGATTCGCCCATCACTCAGTGTTCCTTGGTAGAGCTCTTGTGGATTCGGTGTGACCAACACTTTATGCGGGCACCGATCCTCTACCCATGAGGTTGTTTCCAGTAGGGCTGAGGTTTTTTTCAGCAGGGCTGAGGTTGTTTCCAGTAGGGCTCGCCAGTGGGTTACCATCCAGCAGGGATGACCAGTACAGTGGTGTTCACCGAGCAGTACCATCCAGTAGGGATGACCAGAGCAGTTCCGGGATTACCTCTAGCAGGGATAGGTAGTGGTCCCCGATGCCGGGCTTACCTCCAGCTAGGCTGGGAAGTGGTCCCCGATGCCGGGCTTACCTCCAGTTAGGCTGGGCAGTGGTCCCCGATGCCGGGCTTACCTCCAGTGGGGCTGGGCAGTGGTCCCTGATGCCAGGATTACCTCCAGTTGGGATAGGCAGTGGTCCCCAATGTGGGGCTTACCTCCAGCTGGGCTGGGCAGTGGTCACCAATGCCGGTCTTACCTCCAGCTGGGCTGGGCAGTGGTCCCCGATGCTGGGTTACCTCCAGCTGGGCTGGGTAGTGGTCCCATCGCCGACTTTAGCCGGGCCGCCCTCCAGTGGATTACCCTGTTATGGGACTGGGCAGTGTGTCACTCGTCGACTCTTGACGGGTCTCCCTATAGTGGGAACCCGTCGACTTCCAGGGACCCTCCAACGGGGCTGGGCAGGGGGTCTCCTGTCGACTTTGAGCAGACCTCTCAACTGCGGGGCAGTTACATGGTGCGGTTTGACGTTCCCCCAGAACTTTCAAGTATGAGGGGCACTTTCGCCCACCGAGACGTGTCCTTGTGACACGACCTAAAACCGTGCGGGTGAGTCAGTGCTGCCCAAAGAGGATAGTGTCAAGGTGCGGTGGTTTGAGCCCATTGACTTGTAGTTCGGGGAAGACGCGTGGGATGCTGGGCATCGATGGTGTTTAATTCTGGGACTGTTGGCAACTCACTTTTCTTGGGCTGAGCTACGGGATGGAGATCCCCTTAGGATCTTGTTTGGGATTATTTTGAGCATATGTATTTGTATATACCTTGTTCTAGTACCCACTTCTTGGGTTTGGTTACTCTCCTTCCAGGAGAGGCGAAGACGTGTGGGGTATGCCACGTGCTTTCCGTGTCTAGATTCTCGTGGTTGGACGAGTCTACTCTCCTGCTATAGGTAGCTAAGACTTGACGATAAGTTCATCTTCTCACTGTTTCTATCTCCTTGTGTCTGGACAAGTCTATCTCCTTTCTCTTGTTGGGTTGAGTCGGACTCTCTACTATTACTTTTTACTGCACTCTTGGTTGTACTCCTTTACTTTTCTTGTTATCTCTACTGCTCACCCTTTGGTACCTCCTTTGTTGCTCCCTTGAGCCTTCAGGGTATCCTACTGAGTATTTTTATACACACCCCTGCTTGGTCTTTGGCCGCACTTGGTGTTCCCATGCATACGACAGACGGGTTGGTCGTGAATTAAGTAGAGCATAGGAGTTCGGGATCTTGGACCGCGTGCGGTGGTTGTAGTCGGGTTCCAGGTGGGGAACCCTTCCAGTTGTTTGTTTTGTTTAACTATTTCCGGGTTGTTTCACTTTTCTGGTTGGGCGCGTGTTTTTCCCCTTTTTCCTTTTCATCACTTTACTTGTACTGTTTAGAGGTCGATGCACATTTGTGGTATATATATAGCAGTTGCCCTTTTAATATGCTTGTCTTTCATTTTACTCTACACTTTTGCATTGAGTGTGTTGCGTGTATGTGTACAGGTGCTTAGGCCAAGGCCTCCCCGAGTAATTGTGCCTTTGGCGCTAGTCGCCAGCCCCTGACCTATGGAGGTGGGCTTGGGGTAGTTGCGGCTCGAGCCCGGGTAGGGTCGGGTCGTGACAAACTATATTTAATTTGTAAGGAAATAATAAAAGGGTTAATAGTGTTCCCATGATGTTTCTTATGTTTTCATATGTAATTTATATATGTATTTTGTCATCAAAGACAACTAAGTTATTATATCTTGTGGGAAATCTTATATTTTCTCCAATAATTTAATATTACTACTAGATCCAAGATTCTGGATTCTGAGTTGTTACATTCATGAATAAAGAAGTTGTATTAATTTTGAATGATTTTCTATGACAAACCATATTTTAATACACATTATTTTATGTTATATTAGATAAAGATACACCTAATACCTCTCCAGATACCCATGAGTCCTGGTTCCTTTGGGACATTATGTACATAAAACATTAACTTGAAACATGGGTATGAGATCAATATTTAAAAACTACAAAACAATCCCTTATATTCCTTTGATCTTCTAAAGCATCCAAGGATAACATGGGGATGCATATAAGAAAGGTTAGAGCTATAAATCTCATTAAGGGAATAAACAAAGTATAACATAATGTAATTTATTATATTGTAACATCCTGAGTTTTTGGAGTGGGTTTAATTCCTTTCCCATTTTGAAATTTTGGAGTTTGGTGGGTATGATAACCATTTTCTCATTGATCATAACCTAATTCCAAGTTTTATATTAACCCCAAAACTGGTATTTTGATAGTTTTAGAGGCCTACAAAATTCCTTAGGTGTTCAGATTAGATTTGGGTGCATATAGGGCCTAAAGGCCCTATTTTGAAGAAGTGAAATTTGAGGTGCTCATTTAGATTTAGGTGTGAGGCCTCTTAGTGAAAACCATGCAACCCCATTTTGTACTAAGCATAGTTTGTGAATCCATGTGGGATGGGGTTCATGAAAATGCAAGACCTATTCTATTTTTAGCAAAGGGATTTTACATGGTTTGTACATAGTTAGGAAAAACTATTCACAAGACGCAATGATAGTTTCATTTGTGCAGTACCCTTGCACTACAACATGCACAACTTGTGCATGATTTTACCTAATAGTGTGGGTTTACCATGTGGGTCTTGGATCCAAATCAGTAAGATCCACATAGGTGATAAATTGTTTGGATAACTATACAAGCTAACTGTGTAGCTCATTAAATAGACAAAAAGACTATTTAGTCCTCTTATTTCATTTCTTTCTTTCTCCTTATATTCTCCCCTCTTGGTTGCACATAGTAGTGGATAAAATCTCCTCCTCCTCCTTTTATGTGGATTGATCCTTCATCCTCATCTAAAATCATTTAAGCTATTTGTGGTGTTGGATCCATCTCTATAAGGCTCTCATCTCTATAGATTCAATTTATCTTTTCCTTCACCACATAGACTGCTAAATCCTTGCGGGTAGTTTTTTCTAGTTCTTAGTGAATTCATTGAAAACACTAAATTCTTCCCAACCTACTCGAGTTAGAGGATACTTTTGTATTTACCTACATCTAAGACTATGAAGTAGGATGTTTATACTTTTCTTTGTGATCTCATTAGTGTTTTGGTGTTCATCTTTTAGCGCATCAACATTTTGACTGAGCGAGACCCTATAAATTTAATGCTTGATTGAAATTACCTTAATTGAACCTAATGATATTCCAATGGTTATGATTTCATGAGAATATATGTTGTTTGAGTTTGGAGAGAGGCTTTAGACTTTGGGAAGTTAGGGATGCATGTTTTAATTTTTTTATTAAAATAAATTATTTGAATTAAATTAGATTATTCGATTAAATTTTATCTTTTCAATTAAATAATAATGAATTGTTATATCAATTTAAATTTCTTACAATTTTCTAATGAGTTCAAATAGAACATGAAGGGATCATCCTAATGATTGAGTTAACTATTTCTATCTATTTTTAGGTGATGTAAAATTTCATACTGGGCATGGCTCATTATATATGTTTTCTGGCTGTGTTGATTATGGTTTGGGCGACTTAGTCACTAGTTAAGGTAGAAAGGATATTAGGTATTAGGAATGGATCGAGATATATTGGATGGTGAGGCTATCAGATTTTAGAGATATGTTCACAGGGGAACGAAGTGTTAGGATGGTGTAGTTTAGGTTCAAAATTGGTGATTGATGCTCACTAGGGTTGGAAAATGCACCATTTAGAGTTGTGGTTACACAGGATGACTCAAAGTTTTGAGGTGGTATTGTCAGATCATGTGGGTAGAGGCCCCATGTAGTTTCATATTAGGTAAATAGTTGGTGGTTCTTATCATAGAAAGTCACAATGATGGTGAGTAACCATCACCTGACACATTAAAGCCGTTGGATGGGGGATATGGCTCACGATGCTTGAGGAAATTAGGCTAGGACTCCTTCTGGAAGATGGGTATCTCCATTCCTCAGGATGCTGGTTGTTGAGATAAAGGTGGTTATTATTTGAGGATTAGAATCTCTATACCTCAATACTTCTGGTTTCGAACCGATAGGTGGTTTTGGGAAGGGGTCCAAGGGACCAAATTATTTTGATTGGGCATGCCTTTGGGGTGAAGGTTATTTGGATGATGGCATGAGGTGCTGGATGAAATTTGTAGGTGGAACCTGAGGGTTTACTTGGGGTTATTTGACCTTAAGGGATTCCCTAGGATGAAAACTAAGGACACTCTCCTCCTTAGTTTTTCTGGCGATAGCCAAAGAAAGTGCTAGATTCCTAGTGGTTGTTTAACACTAGTGAATGTTGTGTTTATTTAAATTGAATGTTCTTATTTGTTTATTTATACTACACACCTACTTAATAAAAAATGTAATATATGAACACATTGGTGGTGACCTATTGAGACTTTCTCTCACACCCTATAATAGCCCTTTAAGATGCATGTAGATTTCATTCTTTTGCATTCAGGTAAGGGTTTGGGCTCTAGAGATGGATCCTAGTGGTTGAGTTGCATGGGATGGAGGCTGAGGGACCTTGATCTTCCTACCCCAGCTAGAGTTTTTTTTACTTTTCTATATCATCATGATCATATATGTATATACTAAGGCTTGTCATCAATGCCCCTTTTCATATTTTTGATATGTATGACCTATTTTGATATGCATATTCTGCCTAGTATCTACTAATGGTATAATTGGTTTTATTGTTTATTCATCCACCACTTTTTTAGTCATGCTTATGCTATTACTTGTTATTGTTGTGCTTCCGCCATGCATGGGTTACCAGTTTGAGTCTATTAGAATTTTTCTTCTGATTCTATATCTATATAGACCATTATTATATTACCAAAATATGGTATACTCTCCCCAGTATCACCATTTACATACTCTTTAGTGTTTGTAAGCCTTTGTAATATAGGTAGGCATGCCTAAGAACATTTTCAATTGGCCCAAAAACTTTGTTCGGGTGGCTAAAATTTTGGGGTGCTATAATTGGTATCAGATCATTCCGTACTGAGAATTAGTAGTAGTGTTTGGATGAATACTAATTATATAAAAATCTCTTATTTTGAGATGGTATTATTGTTTCATCTATGGTAGACTGAAGATTTGGATGTTGTCAGAACTGGGTCTAGAACTCGTGTTTGGGTTCTTGTAGACTCATGCATGAGGGAAAGACTAAGTTTCTTGGGATGGGAATTTCTATTCTATTTTTTCTCACTTTATAGTTGATTTGATTTCCATCTCGACTGGTATACATGGAAATGTGATTGTAATCTATTATGGAATGTGACATGGGATTCATAGCCTGGTATAGAAAGGAAGGATATTTGGACCCTTGGCCCAATATGGCATGGGTGTATGCTTGTTATCCTTCTAATTAGGAACATATGATGTTTAAAGTATATAATCTTGTTGGGATATGATATAAATTTCTTTTTATATGTGATACTTATATATATGGGCTTCGATCTTATAAGAGAAAGAAAAATACAATGGTACGAGGTGATGTTGGTTACTAGGTTGGGCGTTGGTGTCATTAATTTGATGAGAAATGGTTCGTTCGAAAAAGCTTGGACCAATACATATGTGATACCTGGATCTGTTATAGGAGGGTAAGGATCCATGAGGTTGAGATGTAGTGAGGCATGGTTATGATTGGGAAGGGTAGGGGTAGTGAGATCGTGCTTCCTGTTACTACTTTCCCAATCTGTTTTATACTTATATCTATTATATGAGCTCCTATGGAGCGTCAGGTAGGCAATGTTGTAGTGCTATAGGAGCACGATCAGATTGGGACCCCTCAAGGTCAGGCAGATCATTAGCGGGTGGTACATGCATAGGATCATATTCTAGTGTAGGTAGGGCGAACACAAAATTGGACTACTTTTGGACCATGTGGTGATGAGAAGCTCATATCAATCCTTGAACATTTTATAGAGGTGATTAAACAGGGACCTTAGGGAGCAGAGCCATCCATGGAATATCCGATGCTACAGTTCCAGTTACAACACACTCCACTATTTCAGGGTGAGGGTGGTTTGTAGGGAGATAAGAATTGGATCGAATCAATGTTGATGATATTTGAGTAGATTGATACGCCTCTAGGGAAGAGCGTTAATCTTGCTACATATATACTCAGAGGACTAGAAAACAACTGGTAGGATGTGTAGGTTCAGCCTGACAGACACGGGGACTGTCCTAGAAGGATTTTGAGGCTAGGTTCTTCAATAATTTCTTACCAAAGATACTAAGGGGAGAGAGAAATCAAGAGTTCTTGAGCCTTATTTATGGTGACATGTGTGTCGTGGACTGTGCAGTGATGTTCACTAAGTTTTCCCGCTTCACACTCGACATGGTAAGAGATGAAACCTCTATGTTGAGGAATTTTGATGGGGGTTTATGACATTCCATTCACGTTCATGTAAACAACATTAGTTTGGAATCATTCTCAAGGTAGTTAATCAGCTTCTCATAGACAAGTGAAACATGGGGGATTGGTTGTACTCGAGCCTGGTGGCGGAATTCAGTGATTTCAATGTCCACACATCAAATAGTTAGAAGCGAGGTTCGGAAGTGTTCCTACAGGGTAGTCAAGCGATGGACTCAGGAAGACCACCTTAGAGTGGGTATCGAAAATGTGTTTCCAGTGTGGGAATCTTGGATATGTCCTATCTTAGTCTGAGTGACCTCAAAAGTAGTTCCAGGAATGTGGGAAGGTTGGGAATCTTGAGAGGTTTTACTGGAATCCTTATCATATAGAAGGTACTTTAGGGACTGATGAATACTTAGGGTTCAAATATTGGACCGAGAGTGGTATAAGGTGATGGTGGTTAGGTTTTAACTACACTCTAAGGACATGTAGAGACAATGAGACCCAGAAGTTTGGTCAATGGATAGTTAAAAATGTAGCATTGTAGGGAGTTTAGGCTTCAGGAAGTCGGGCTTCAGGAAAGGTGCATTCCATGGAGCTGTATGGTCTAGAGTATATTAGTGAGCCGATTATAGTGAGAGGTTTTTCATGGATGTGACTAGGGTAATTTTTTTTTATTTTGGATGGACTTTTTAGGGTCATTTCTCTTTTGGAATCATGAGGTGGACATGATATATATAGATTAACAAGATTTTTGTTAGTGGGTTTGAATCATTTTAAGATGCATTATATATGTATGAATGTGTTGAATGGAACTAGAACCTATATTTGAGAACCATTGGGAGTTTGTATATTGAGGTGTGTAGGCATTATGAAACTTAGGACTTGTGAGTTAATTTTGATGCGTAGGCATCTGGGAATCATTTTGATGTAGGATTTGACTAAGGTTCGAGGTATTAGGATTGTTTTGACCAGTTTTTGAGATATAAGACATCATTGGTTCCATGTGAGACATGGGCACAAGGTTTTCACCGATGAGATGCGAGACTAAGATGGGTGTTAGGTCTGATATAGGAGGACTTGACAAGGGGAAGAAGAAATGATCCATCATGGGAGGATTTTTGAGTCTTATATGTTCGATGGACCATCTATTTGAGTTGAGTTTTGGGTTGGGATGTGATTGGGGTAGGTAACTCCTAAGGAGGGGATCCCCTTTTGGTAGTTTCCCTATACCCTTTATGATTAGGGTAATCTAGGTTATTTTTAATTAGATGGGTATTTTTGGTACAATATTGACATTGAGCTTTATATATATGGGATGAGTAATGTTATGGTGGGGAGATTATAACACCCCATGTTTTTGGAGAGGGTCGAATTTCTTTCTTGCTATGAATTTTTGGAGTTTGGTGGGTATGAAAACTCTTTTCCCATTGATCAGAACATAATTATATGTTTTACATTAAAACAAATATTTTTATATAGGTAATTATGTATGGAAAATCACCAAGGTGTTTGTATGGGTTTCAAGAGCATCAGAGGACCAAAGGCCCCATTTTGGAGAACTGCAGGCTGAGGTGGACAATTAAATTTAATTGTGATCCCATTTAGTGAAAACTGTGTAGAAAATTTTTATATTGAACATGGTTTGGGAAACCTTGTGGGATGGGGTAAATGGCCATGCGAGACCTTTTCAGTTTTCAGTAAAAAGATTCCCCACAATTTGTGAAATATTAGGGAAAACCGTGTTCAAGCCACACCCTTAGTACCATTTGGGTAGTACACTTTCACTGTAGCACTCATGACCTATGCACAATTAGGCTGAACCATTCGATGCTTGATTTCTAAGAATTAAGAAGTGAATGGGTTCCACATAGTTTAGAAAACCATTCCTATTAACCATGTGGATCATTAAATATGCAATAAAACCATTTCCCCTCCTATCCTATTTATTTATTCCTCATTATTTCCCCCTATTGGTCATGCATATTAGAGAAGAAAATCTCCTCCTCATCCTCCACTAGGGATTGATCCCTCTCCCAAATTTGAATTCAATTATTCAATACATTTATGGTGTTGAATATATCTCAGTAGGGATCTCCTCTCTCTCGCTTCTATTTATTTTTTCTCCTTCACCTCATGAACTGCTAAATCTGTGTGAGTCATTTCCCCCTATTTTAGGGCATTAATCTAAAATGTAGATTTATTCCAAATAAGATAATCTTAGAGGATATGATCATACATGTCAATGACTACGACTTTCAGGTAGGTGGTGAATACATTTCTGTGTGACTTCACATGTGTTTTGGGGTGCAACTATTAGTAAATCATTTTGTGGATTAAGAGAGACCCATTAATTTTAATAGATATTTTAATTAATTAAATTGATCCACATGAGATTCAAATGGTAATTATTACATAAGACTACAAGTTTTTTGAGGCAGGAGAGAGGCTCTAGATCTTGGGAATTTAGGCCTGGGTGTGTTCTTTTTTTTTATATTAAATTTAATTGTTTTTATTAAGATATATTGTTCAATTGAATTTGAGTTGTTCAATTCAATAATATTTAGTTTTTATATAAATTTTAATTACCTGTGATTTACTACTGAGTTCCAATGTAAGGTGATGAGCTTGGCCTGAGGATTAAGATTGAGATGGATATCTATTTTGAAGCGATGTTAATTGTCATGCTGGGCATGGGTTGTTATATATGTTTTATGGGAGATGTTTATGACATGTTGGGTGTGTAGATAATTGGTTGATTTGGAAAGTCCATCAGGTTATAGGCATAGAAAAATGTATATTAGATGGAGTGGCCATCATACTTGGGTGACATAGTCACAGGGGCATGAGGTACTTGGATGAAATGATTTAGTATCTAAATTTTTGATTACCACTCACCCATGTTAGCCAACACATTGTTTGGAGTCCTGTTCACATAGGTTTTTTCAGATGTTTAATGTGGTATTGACCACTCATTTTGGTAGAGTCCCCTGATAGTTTCAGCTTAGGTAAATGGTCATTTTGGAAGATGGGTGTTTCCGTTTATTGGGATGTTTTTTGTTTAGATGAAAATGGTTACTATTTGAGGATATGAATCACCATATCTCCAAAAATCAAGATTAGATCTAACTTGTTCTTTCTGGAATGTTTTTGAGGGACCGTATTCTTTTTATTGGACATGCCTTTGAGATGTTGGTTACATGCATGATGGAATGAGGTGCCAGATGAAATATAGAGGTGGGACTCAAGGGTTCACCTGGGACTATTTAACATTAAGAGATTCCTTGGGATACAAGCTATGTATCCTATCCTCTTCAGTTATTACAGTGATTGAAGAACCAGGGAATATTGTTTTTATTTAAATTTCTCACATTGATTTATTTATTTTTAGTTCACACCTTCTTAGTCACATATATATGGCAGAAATATGTTGGTGGTGACCTACTAAGACTCACTTTTACACCCTACATGGGTCCTTTGGGATGCATGTATATTTAATTCTGTTGCATTTTGGTAAGGTTCTGGGCTCTAGAATTTGGTCACAATGGTTGAGTTTCATGGAATGGATGGAAAGGGACCTTGAGGTTCCTTAATTTACTAGAGTTTTCATTTTTTACTTTTATATATCAACATGCTCGTATATATATACATATACTAAGGACTATCATGTGTGAACCTTTTCTTTTTATTGATATATATGACCTGTTTTGATATGCTTGTTCTTCCAAGTATCTATAAATTGTATATTTGGTTTTGTTGTTTATTCATCCTCCATTGTTGTTTAGTTATGCTTTCATTATTTCTTGTTATTATTTTACTTCTTCCATGCATGGGTTACTGGTTTGAGTCTGTTGGAATTTTTATTCAGCGATATATCTATATAGACCATTATTATGTTTCTAACAAAGGGTATATCCTCCACACTATCACCCTTTACATGCTTATTACTAGACGAAAGCCTTTGGAATATAGGGAGGTTCCCCTAAGGCCTATGGAACTCGACTCAAAAGAATTGTTTGGGTGGCTAGTCAAGTTAAGGTTATACATATAAGTGAGATAATAGTTACATCATAGTAACATATGAGGGGTGGGAATAAAACTCTTGAATAATGAGGAATGATATAACTTGATAACATATAAGGAAACATATAAACATGTCAACAATAGAAAAAATGACATCAGATACATAAGTCAAGGATAACCACTAAGGGATCATAACATGGTATTTATAGGATAACCTCCCATGAACCATACATGTCATCTCATGAGATAGAAACATTACCCAATGGATTGTAAGGGTATATAATTTTGGGCCCACCCATCACATTCATATCATGTTCATGCATAAGTGTGCCACATAGATCATTCAACATAAGGATGTACTTCAACACATTTAATCCAATTATTATTGATTGGGGGTTACATACTTGAAAATATGGAATCAATGAAGTATAGGTACATGTTGGTTAATACTATTGAGTGGAACATAATGTTTTTCCATGGAAAATCCATGATAAATTTTGGAATCATAATGGGGGTACGTGATTATTCATGGAACAGTTATATGTGAGTGAAAGGGGTATGAAATCACATGTAAGTAATAAATATAGTAATACATATGCATGAAAACATATCACAAAATCAATAATTAGAAATAAAATGGATAATATAAAGAATTTGTTTGAATAAAGAGGAGGACCAGATCCCATATATTGAGAAAGAACTTATAAAATCTTGGGAGGAGTTTATTATAAAATGGGGGCACTTTACAAGGTCTATAGATAGGGAAAGGAAGATAAAATTATTTCTCTATGAGGTTTTAGTGAAGAAGAATGGGTTTTGTACTGGGTTTATATTGGAAAATAGAGGGGAATTTTTTATTTATTTCTAAACATAGGTTTTAGACTCTATATGATAACTTAATCAAAAATACAAACCATACCATGGTTTTTGTGCATGGTTTCTACTAAAGAGGAGTGAAGTTTATTATTTTATAAGTTTATTAATAAAAAACTTTAATTTAAAATGTTTGGTGATGTGGAATTAATTCATGTTTGTAAATAATTTATTTTAAAACCTTAAAGTATAATATAGGTTCTCTCGGGTTCACTAAGGGTTTCTAACGTTAATCAAATAACTTCTAAAACACGTTATCTTAATAGGAAAAATAAATTTTGGTCATGGATAATACTTATATCATTTTTAAAATCCTTTTCTGTTTTATGATGTCATAATATAGACAAAATAATTATACCATATTTCATTTTTTCCCAAAAATTTGGTTGTCTTAGAAAATTATAAAAAATTAATAGTTGGATAATTTTTATGATCATATTTAAAAAATAATATTTATTATATCAATTAATTCTATAAATATGACAATATGCACATTTAAATAAATAAAATATATTAATAACAAAATAATTATTTTTTTGACAATATCATTTTTATGAGCATTTTAAAATTTATGTTTGATTTTATAAAATTATATTACCACTTATATGAAATGGAATATTAATTAATAATAATATTTTTCCAATTTGAGGAGATTATTAAGAAAAATCAAGTAATGGAGGTAACTTCTATCCAATTTAAATTATATATAGTCAGTGATTACAACTCTTTTAATTTTATTTGGATTGATTTGGTATTCCCCTTTGAGGTTTGCTGTTCCTTTGGTTTCGTGTACTTGGTTTCCCACTTTTCCATTAAGGCGATTCCTTGAAATAAAAATTTAAATTTAGTAGTAATAATAATTGTTTATTAGAATAAAATTTGTTTACAAAATTATTTATTTCAATAAAAGAGTTTAATGATTGAAACTATATATTTCCAAACAATACAATTTGAGTTTCATTATAGGAAAATTATGGTTTTTCTCAAACATATTTTTTAATCATTAAAAAATAAATAATTAAAAAATGATAAATATAATCATTAATTTATTAAAAATAAGAAAATTTATATTTTTAGGTTCTAGATACAAAATTTTTTGTTACACTAGTGAATTTCATATGGGTAAGGTGTGAGAGGGTGAGATTTTATTATGGTGGGTCGAATAACATGGTTTTGAATGTGATATTTATGAGATTGAGATTCTCTAAAAAATGGTATCACTCATGATTCAGTTTTTAAATATTGGATTGAGAATTTTCAAGGGAAAATTCCCATGATTCTATCAGCCTTGAATGCTCTGATAACATGGATTCAGTGGGTATGAACCTATTGTTAGAGACTAAGCTTCTTCTATCTATATATATTAGATTTTATCATAACCTATAAAATAGTAATCATATTTTTCATTGTAAAACAATTATATTATCAATGGTTATTCTTCATAATAGTATTTTAAATATGACATACTATATAATGGTCTAAAATAGACAAATTAATGCATGTATTTTATAAAAAATCATTTCTTAGTAAGAAATGTACTTCTTTAAAATGATAATTTCATTTATAAATGTTTTTTGTCATTATATTGTTCCCCCATTTAGAAATTTCACCCTGAAAATTTTCATTTCATACAGTAAAATATATGTGGGTAATTCACTTTTTTCACCTCTTCAAGTTTCAAAGTCTATTTCTCAAACTTGTGGTTTTGCCACAACACTTTAACTAGGTGAGTTGTCTTGTTTCATAGAACATTTTGTCTATGATCAAAGATCATCACCATCTACTCCTTTTATGAAATATCATTCTCCAAAAGAAACACCTATAGATTTAGTAAATGTGAGGGTTCTAGTATGTGCTTCCTCAAGAAGGATACATGGAACACATCATTTACTTGAGATATGTTTGGAGGGAGTGCTAGTTATTAAGACACTACTTAGATGTGATCATGTATATCAAAATGGTTGATGTATCTAATACTAAGTTTTCCCTTATTCCCAAATATCATGAATATCTTCCACAACAATATGTGATTGAACTCTTTATATTTTACTTGAAACTCAAGATCTCATCGACAATTAACAACATATATTTTATGTAGCCATTGTGAAAAAAATGATATGAAACTAAATGGATTGTTACTTCTCTATCATCTCTTATAAAAGACCAGGTCCCATTAGCTTCTACTATTCAACATCATCCCAACATTCTAGAGTTTGACACCTCTTCCAATAAAGTTCATCATAAGATTCCCAATTCAATACTATAATTGAATTTTTTATATGATAACTACACTATGGAAAGGTGTTAATATAAAAATCTTTATAAATCTATTGAAATTAATCACATCGTATCCTACATTGTTTGAATGGTTCTTCATACTGGCCATACATTTGAGTATGACATGTAGTGCTAAATCATTCTTCCATATCCAATAATTATTGAAGGCTTCCCATGAACCCTGATGTAAACCTCATATATCCATTAGATATAATAGATAATGGAACTTGATGAAGTCTTTACACTTCCTTTAAGTGTATATTTTTGTTTTTTTGAGTGATAATTCTTCCTTGGTGCTAATGAAATATGGTGACTTGGTAAGGTGGTCTACTACCACCCGAATGATTTTATTGACTTTGGTTATCCTAGAGATTTATAGGATGAAATCCATGGTAATGTTTTCCCATTTATACACTGGTATGTGAAATGGTTGCATCATACCCTAGGACTTCTATCATCTCACCTTGACTTTTTGGCATACTAAGAATTGAGATACAAACTCCACACTGTCCTTCTTCATTTTATCCCACCATAAAAATACCTTCAAATATTTATAAGTCATTGTGATTCTTAGATGAATAGGGAAGGATGGACAATAAACATCATCAAGAATTTCGTTCTTTAGTTCTGCATTTGATAGGATACATATCCAGGTTCCTAACTATAAAAGTCCATCGTCAGCAATTCATCATCTTTTCGGGCCTCTATGATCATCTATATAATAGATCATTGAGTAGTTATTTGAAAAAGTTAAGATGAATATCCTTTTATTATTCTAATTTTCATTATATTAATCTCCATGAATATTGGATCCCATACAATCATCTTCATGGATTGTGTTTCAAGACACTTTCTACTTAGAGAATAAGAAAATTTGTCCATATTCCCAAGATAGGAAGGGATTGAACAATAATTATCCCTCATAATCTCTAACCACCATCATTGGGGCATAATGATTTTTTTTGTGAATATATACTTTAGGATTTTATGGTACAGATATATATCAAAATTATCATTATATAGATAATGTTTCCAAATATTCTATATAAATATCATTACTACCATTTCTTTAACAACTGGTGGGTAGTTCTACAAATAGATATTTAATTGGTGGTATGATTAGGTAATCAATTCTTAATCTTGTATCAGTAAAAACTCCAAGTTTTTTTAGACACATGACTATAGATCAAAAATCCTTCCCCAATAGTGGGAAATGTGTGAATAGTTGGAGCCATTAGAAACATATCTATATTTGTAAATATTCCTTCACATTCATAAATCTAGAAAAACCTGAAACCCTTACGAGTTATATTGGTAAGTGGGTTTCAAAACCATAGGAATTTAATCACAAATTTATTATTATATGGAAATAATACATGGAAGAAATATATTTCTATCATATATATTATTGGGGGTCATCCCATGATTGCCTCTATTTTTTATAAATTAACAGATATCCCTTTGCTGGTGATAACATATACTAATAAAGTTACATGATCCAATGAAAACTCACATTTATTATACTTTTCATATAACTTTTCCTTCTGCAGGGTTTTCAGTATATTATTTAAATATTCCTCATATTCCTCCTTATATTTCAAGTAGATTAAAATATCATATATAAAGGCTAACAATAATATGTATAGGTAATCCATAAATATTCTATTCATTATGTTCATGAATATTGATGAAGAATTATAGATTTTAAATGGAATCACTATGAAATCATTGTGATCATAACATGTATAAAAAGAATTCTTGGAGAGAACCTCCTTCTTCACCTTTAATTGATAATATCCAAACCAAGGATCTACCTTGGAGAAATATTAGGACTGACATAGAAAATCAAACAACTCATCAATCCATGGAATATGATACATTTTATTTATCATTATCTTATTAAGATAACGATAATCAATGAAAGTGAACTTTGATCCATCTCGATTTTTGATGAAAAGGACCAGTGCACCCCATGGTTAAGCACTTGTGCATATAAACCCCTTATCTAGATTCACCTACAATTTTTTCTTCCACTCCTAAATTTAAATAATGGATATTCTATATAGAGTAATGGGAATTGAAAAATCTTTGGGTATATGTATCATCAAGAACTAAACCTATCATCTAGGAGGAATACTAGTAAATTCTTTAATAAACATGTCAGTAAATTCCTTTACAATGGGCATGTTATTAAGAAAGATCTTTTATTTTGCCTTAATCATTTTATATAGATACTTATACTCATAAGAAAATAATGTCCATTTTTGAGATGATGGTACTATTTTATATTCATCAACCTCCTTGAACATGTACAGAATTGTAAGGAATTTTTTGATATAGAGGGTGATTTTATTCTATTGGAAATTTATATTGGATCTATATAAGGAAATAAAATCTATACAAAGAATAGAATCAAATTATACTAAGGGGAGTTTTATATGTTATGATGGAGAATTCATCCCAAAAATTAGGATAAGGGATGTGTTATATACATGGGATAAAAAAATTGATCAATTTTATGTCTTCATAAATTAATCGACTTCCTTGTTTTATGGTGGTGTTTGAATAGTTCTACTAAACTCTCATGATATGAAAGAATTAATAGTTTAATAATCAAATATTATGTTTTCTATCCTTGAATGGATAACAAGTGTACATGTCACCACTTATTTTTCAGGACCAACCTTAGTAATTTTGATGGCATAAGCTCACCCTTACTTTCTTGGACTTAGAGGATGTTATCCTAAATTATTTTCAACAACCCTTTGATTAGTGAATTTTTTAGAATGGTTTCATTTTTTGTTGCAGATAAAACATTGTACAATACACTAAGGGTTTATACGAGCATTCCATTATTCCATCACATAGGTGGGTTTATCCTGTCATTAATCATTAGTCAGGTGCCCTTACTTCCCTCACATAAATAATTTATTTATCCCCTTCACGAAAATTTATGTGATGCTTATTATCAAAACTTGGAGAAATTGGATGATATACTTTCCTTTTCCCATGAGGTTTTTCCATTGCAAATATATAATTAAAATATAATATTTCATTATTGTCTCTAGAAACAAGAGACACCAGGGATTTAATGATCTCTATTTCAAAGTGGAGGTAACATCAAACAATTTCATTATATATCTCAAAGTCTTAAATTGCCAACAATTTTTATATATTATCTTTAACCAACCAAAGAAGTGGAAATATATACATTCTTGTGAAATGACATAGCTAGAGGTTTATCATTCATGTAATATCATTTATAATTAATAAAACCTGATGGATTCATTATCCTTTTTTTCTTGAGGGTAAAAAACCCATATCCATTTTAAGCCAAAGAGTGTAGGGAAAATATTTGCTATTATTTTTCATAATTCCATCCACTCTATCACTTATATCTCCACCTTAGTCATCGTGTTTTAAAACAATGTCCATCATTGATCAGTTTCTCCATCCATATGATATGTAGGCAGAATAACCGCATATTTATTAGATAATTTAAGGTTGAATAAAATATTTTCAATGAAGATGATCCATTTCTTTGTGATTAATTGATCAGAAGATATAATGAAAGTCAAAGGCATTTTTATCATAAATGGATCAACTGAAACTTTCTCTTTATTAGGGGGATTTTTATAACCATGCTTATTATGGTTTCTATTCCAAACCTAATTAAATTGATAAATTAATACAACGAATGTTTTATTCATATTTTCATTAGGTTGGAAATATCAATAGAGAATTGATCACATTGATCAATCAGTGGTTATTAACTTGGTTTCTTCTATTTGTGGATATTAACTAAAAAATGTAAAACTAGTGATGAGTGTTTTGAAAGTATAAAATTGTTAAATGATAAACCATTAAAATTAAATGTATAACTAATAAATGACATATATTCCTCAACCTATGAATTTATTAGTTTTAATCTATATTATCCATGATCAAATTACTAATAGAAAACTTTTGGGAATATTTTTCCCTTCAGAATGGATCTGAAAGAGATTTTGACTTTAATAAAGAATATACCCTTGGAGTGTCAAATAGGTTTTGCATTAAGACCCGTTTTCATATACCATGTGATGATTGAGCCCATATTAATAGAAAATTCTCAAGGTTATTACCCCTAGGAATTACTATCCCAGATCAACATCCACTTGTAGTGTTCAGATAGGGATGCCTCTCTAATAAAACCAATTACACTATATTTAACAAAAATTTATGGATATTTTCCTATATTTTGTCTTATCATTAAGTCATTCACTAGAGTTTTTTAATCATAATCCCAAAAATAAGTAGCCACTTACCTAATACCGAAAATAAAGACCCATTTTTTAATAAAAATTATTTCGTTATATATTACATAGTTATACACTAAATATAACCCTAAAAGACTATACGCTAGAGTTTCTTTAGTAAATTAGGTACATAAAAAATTAAATTGAAACAAGGGTAAACCATAATTATTTAAAAACAATAAAACATTCCATTTTTTTCTATGTATCTTTAAAACTAAATGGGATAACCTAGGGTTGTACATAAAAAATTAGGGAGCTATAAATCACAGTAATTAAAGAAACAAAGAATAGTATAAGGAAAATTAGTATAAGTGGACCACGAGGCACATAATGGAAATATAAATGGGTATAAAATCATAATCTTGAATGATGAAGCGTGATATAACATGATAACATAAACGAAATATAAGAATATAGAAACAATATAAAACATGAAATCATAAACATAAGTCAAGGGTAACCACTGAGAAATTATTACGTAGTGTTATTAAGATAATATACCATAAACCATACATTTCGTCTCATGAGATACAAACATTAGCCAATTCATTGGAGGGATACATAATTTTGGTCCCACTCATCAAATTCATATAATATACATGCATAAGTGTGCCACATCAATCATTCCATGTAAGGATCTATTTCATCACTTTTAATCCCACGATTAATTAGTGCAGGTCATATACATGGATTTTACCAATAAATAACATATAGTTACATATAGTTGAATACCGTAGAGTGTAAATGGGGATGGGTATTCACGATATAATGGTTTGTCATGGAAAATCACATGATGAATTTCGATAGCATTATAGAGGTACATGAAGATTCATTGAGGGGTAAAATGAGAGTAGAATGGGTATCTAAAAAATTTTAAATGATAATAAATTTAAATGGGGTGTGTGATAAAATATCCCGACATGATAAATTGTAAATAAAAGGATTAATATAATGAAGGTGCTTGAATAAAGAGGAGAGGGAGGGGATCCCTTACCTTGAGAGAGAAATTATAAAAGCGTGGGAGGTGATTCATAAGAACACAGAGCACCATGGGAGGGATCTAGATAATTAATGGAATATTAAATTCACCCTCCAAGGGTTTGGAGTAAAGGTAAATGAGAGTTTTTGTGGGTTTATAAAGAAAAAAAGATACACTACTGTAAATGGAGGATATACCAACAGAAGTTTTCCAAAGATTTTCATAAACCATTGAAATAGGGGAATGGAGAGACTTTTACCCAATGGTTTTATCAAAATGTTGAGATATATGAGTTTTTAGATGACTTTACCCAATGTTTTGATAAAACCGTTGGGATATGTCAATTTGAGGAAGGATTTCCCAATGGTTTGTCTAAACTGTTGGTAAAGATTACCTTTCCCAAAGGTTTTATAAAACTGTTGGGAAAGTTTTCCACTAAATTGCCAACAAACCCAATCTCCCATCCACGTGATTGAAGTCCTAAAGCCGAGACCTAATAGCTCTCTCTCTCGGAAAATCATTCCACCAGATCCATCTTCAATCATAAAGTTGTTTTGTTCTATATTTCAAATCTGTAAGTAGTACCTTAGGTTTAATGTTTTGCATCTATTTATTTTGTTTTCTATTTTTATTTGGCTTAAACCCAAGGTTCGTGCAGTATGCTATACCCAAAAATTGAAATTTTATTTGTTTTCTATTTTTGTTATACTATCATGTGTGAATCAAATTTACTTGATGTGAGGGGGTGCAGGTGGTGGGAGGTGCAGTGGGTGGGGGTGCAGTGGGTGGGGGGAGGGGGGTGTGCTGGTTGGGGTGTTCAGGTGGGGGGGGTGGAGTGTAGTGAGTGGAGGGGGATGTATAGGTGGGGGTGTGTAGTGGGGGGGGGGGGTCTATTGGGGTTCAGGTGGTGGTGGTGGTGGTGGGGGGGGGGGGCTGTACAGGTGGGTGGTGGGTGGTGGGTTGTGTAGGTGGGGGAGGGGGGAGGGGTTCTGTTCAAGTTGGGGGTGCAGGTGGAGGGGGGGGGGGGGGTGCTGTGCAAGTGGGGGGGGGGGGAGTGTGTAGGTTGGGGCCTGGGCTGGGTATGTGGGAGTCTGTTGGGGGGGGGGGGGCGAGAGGGGGGGGGGTGTATATGTGGCGGTGGGGGGAGGGGGGCTGTGCAGGTGGGGGTGGGGGGAGGGGGCTATAAAAGTGGGGGGGTATAGATGGGTGGGGGGGGGGGGTGGCTGTGCAAGTGGGTGGGGGGAGGGGAGTATGCAGGTTGGGGGTGGGCTGGGCAGGTGGGAGTATGTTGGAGGGGTGAGGTGGGGGGTGTACAGGTGGGGGTGGGGGTGGGGGGAGGGGGGCTGTACAGGTGGGGGGGTGCAGGTGTGGTGGGGGGGATTGTGTAGTGGGTGGATGGGAGGGGGGCTGTGCAGGTGGGGGGTGGGGGTGGGGGGGCTACGCAAGTGGGGGGGGGGGGGTGCAGGTGGGGGGGGGGGGGTTGTGCAGTCAGTGGATGGGAGGGGTGTTGTGCAGGGGGAGTCTGTTGAGGGTGATGTGGGGAGGGGGGGCTATGCAGGTGGGAAGTCATCACTTCCATACTTCACCAATAAGCACTGCGAGGCCATCACTTCTATAGATTTGGATAGGTTTGAGGCCTATTTTGTTTTGGTTCTTGTTTAGTCATCTTGATGAGTAAGGCATCACATGATCTAAAAGTTACATCAACTATATTAGATGAATTCCTTCTCCCACAACACATTTTATAGAAATAATATATCCTTGGAAGGTTGTGGGAGACTTTTTGAATCCAATTCCCCAACATTTTCCCAATTGAGAACTTGATACCATCATGTTATTAAGTCACTAATCCTACCAAATTGAATTTTCACTAAAAAATACTATTCTAATCCTTAACACCCATAGTTTTTTTCATAACATGAATGAAAAACCAATTAAATCTCATAGCTCTCAGTCACACACCCGTGGACAGCCCGCCCACCCACCTATACACCCCTACCCCCTGGACAACCCCACCACCCTTGTAGATAGCCCACCCACCCCCCTAGACACCCCATACCCCCTGGACAACCCTGCCACCCCTGTGGATAGCCCGCCCACCCCCTGAACACCCCTACGCCCTGGATAGCCCCCAACCCTGTGGACAGCCTGCCCACCCACTGGACACTCCCCTCCACCCCCAGACACCCCACCCCCTGGACACCTCGTACCCCCTGGATAGCCCCCACCCCCGTGGATATCCTGCCCACCCCCTGGACACCCCCTCTCTCTTGGACATCCCCTCTACCCTCATGGATAGCCCACCCACCCCCTGGACACCCCTTACCCCCTAGACATCCCCACCACCCCTGTGGACATCCCTCCCCCGATTACACAGAAGCAGATAACTCTACATTTCCCCCGATTTCTAGAAGCCCCTGCGCAGGTGAAACCTAAACTGAGGTCTTCCATCCAATCATCTACAACTCCCCTATCCAGGTTAGAATCCTTCAACCTCTTCCGAAATATAGACATAGAAGCCCTAATTGAGGTAATTGACATGGTTGGTGTGTGGTCTACCAAACTCTGTGACCTAACATGGTGAGTTGAGGTATCTTATCTATTTCTAGTGTTGTTCATCCAAACTATGAGCTAGTTATAAGGATATCCTTCTATTCTCAACCTTTCCCCATTTATTTCACTATCTAGAAAGATCATGTCATTATTCCCTATTTCTAGGGATTTTGGAAAATTTTATGATTCACACTATTTGATATTGAATCAATGACTAATACTTGATTTGTAGATGTATGTGAGTATATATAACATGGTTTATAAACTATCCCTTAAAAATATCACTGTTTTGTGTTCTTTATGATGTGTAATATCATTGACATACTTTATTATTAATCTCAAATTTTAAAATAGATGTTTTTTTCTATACTTTATGAAATTAAACCTCTTTACAATCCATGAACAACCTATTAGTGTAGAATCCTAAACTTTATCCACCCATGGGGTGAACTTGTCTTGGGGAACTAATTGGGTAATGAAAGGTTTGACCATAGGGGTGGAAATAATGAGTTATTGAACAATAATGAATGATTTGGGATTCTTATAACACATAATCGGACCTACGGCATGTGCCTCTTATATGAGACCTATCAAAAATGAATAAATAAATTTTAATTTAATTTTTGAGTACTTGTTCTTTGATAATGATTCATAATTCCTTGAAGAAACCAACCAAGGATTCATGTTAAAAACATAGCTTTTAATTCCATTTGGAATTCCCCTTGGATTCATAATGATTTGGTTTAGAATACCTTGGGGAAATATACCTTGTATTTATAGTGATTATGATTTAGGAAGACTTGGGGAAGTCCCCCTTGGATTCTAAACTAGAGGACTCTCTCTTTACATAGGCTAGGAACTCCTTACTCTCTATAAATCCATCTTAATTCAATCAATTTTTTAGTTCTACACTCCAAATATATAAGTCTTAACTTAGTTTTAATGTTTTGCATCTATTATTCTATGTTTCTATTTTGATTTGACCTAAAATAGGTGGTGACTTGTGTGGCATTACATACCCAATAAGTGTAGTTTTATTTGTTTTATATTTTCGTTTTACAATTCAAGTGTCGTGATTATATGAATCAACTTGATTTGAAGTCTTCATAGAAACTCCTTTCATGTATTTGGTGAATCATATTGACTAATGAAGGTGCTGGTGAGATGTATCCCCACTCAAAGATGGTAAATGGTTTGTTAAGTCATATTTTTTCAAGGTGGGTAATGGATATATGGATGATCCATGTGAAGGGATTGGGGATGATTAGGGTAGTGGGGTAGGTGGTTTTTATTTTTTTAGTGGGCTGATATGGTACTTTCTGTTGACTTTAGTTTGGGTGTTATGAAATGTACTAACTTTTCACAATATTTCCATTTTTAGTATCAATAACTTATTTAAAAAAATCTCTTTACACATTCTACATCTTTCATGAAAAACATTCACTATGTAATATCTTGAACAATGTTCTATAAGTTCTATGGTGTCTTCTTGTATGTCATAAATGAAAAAATTATAAAACACATCTCACCTAAAATTTAGGAACACATAACTGAATTAGTATATCTTTACATTGTTTCAATAGTTCATTACATCAACTAGAAACTCCTTCCTTTATCATTTACTTAAATATATTTTCAATCAAACTTAAATATTATTGAATTACTCATGACTAAATAACTTATAACAATTCTTTTTACAGAACAGATAGAAGTCGAATGTATGAAATTGATCGGATCTCAATCCATTTTCAAAACAATATGGAGAGCTTTTTAGATTTTCCATTTCACAATGCTTCAGATAGTAGTCACATATACTTCCCATGTTCCAATTGTATTGGTAGAACTTGGTTGATTCGTGAAGAAGTTAGCTACCACATAACGAAATATAGTTTTCAAGAAAACTACTAAGTGTGGTATCACAATGGGGAGAAAATGAAATCTCAAATTTCTGATGATCCAAATGAAAGGACAGAACTGGAGAATTTGTTAGATGACCGGTTTCTATTTATTCATCATCATGAAAAAGAATGGATTTATACTCAAGAAAAAATTGATATGAGGACATATGATGCATCTAATGAAAATGATGATATTATCAGGGTGAAAAAATTGAATTATGCTGCCACGAATCCATTATATCGATAGTGCGGTAAAATGAAAAAGTTGGAATTTTTAATCCGATTGTTTCATGGGAAAACTATGTATGGGATTTCTAATATAGAAATCGATTACATTCTTAAATTCTTGAAGTATTTACTTCAAGATGATACATATATTCCCTCAAACCACTATATGGAATAGAAGTTAGTTGAGGAACTTGGATTTTCAAGAAACAAAATTCATGGTTTCCCGAAAGATTGCAATTTATTCTGGGAGGAAACCACTGAACAAAATGATTGTATAAAATGTGAAACATCTCACTGGAAGTCAAAATCTGATGGAACACTATCCCGTGTGCCACATAAAGTAATGTGGCACTTTTCATTGATCCCCAGACTCCAGAATCTTTTTATGTCTGATGAAATATCAATAAAAATGAGATGGCATGATACCGAGGGAAAGAAGACTAATGATGAGTTGGTTCACCCTACAGATGGATTTTCATGGTAGAGATTTGATGCTCTATATCCTAATTTTTTAGTTGACGTGCGTAATGTGAGGCTGGGTCTTTCATGCGACGGTTTTAATCCGTTTGGGTAGATACTTACTTCGCATAGCACATGGCCAGTTTTTATACACATTTATAATCTTTCCCCATGACTGTGTATGAAAAACCTTTCACTTTTATGAGTATACTCATATCTGGCCCTTTTGATCCTGGCATTGATATTGACGTATACATGAAACCTTTAATATAATAGTTGAAACTTATTTGGGATGTGGGTGTGTGAACATATGATGAATATTCAAAAGACATATTTTTGATGCGTGCTACGCTTATTGGGATGATCAATGATTTTATTGCTTATGAAATGATGTCTGGATGGAGCACGAAGGGAAAACAGTCATGTCCTATTTGTATGAAGAATACATTATCTAGAAGACTGAAACATCACTGTAGTTTCTATTTTATGGGACATCGAAGATTCTTTCCAATGGACCATCCATATAGAAATAATCGTCGAAGATTTGATAATACCATAGAGACTGATGATCCACCTCAGCGTATGTCTGGAACTGATGTTCTTAATTAATTGAAATATTTTAGTTTTTCATTCAGAAAGGGTCAAATGAAATATGGAAAGAGAAAGAATGTTTCCACTGAAACCTCTTACAGTTGGAGGAAGTGGAGTATCTTTTTTGATTTGCCTTATTGTTCAACCAATTTGTTACATAATTTATTAGATGTAATGCACATTGAAAAGAATATATGTGAAATATTGCTTATGACACTTCTAAATGTTAAGGTAAAGACAAAAGATGATTTACAGTCTCGACGTGACATGGTGGATTGGGGCATCAGACTAGAATTGCATCCCGTGTGTATCAATGAAAATAAATGGCAAGTTCCATGTGCTTCTTATGTGATGAAACCTATGAATTTTTTTTTCTGGATGTATTAGAAACTATTAACGTTCCTGATGACTATTCAAGCAATATATCTAAACGAGTCAATAGAAGAGAGTTGAAGCTAAAATCTTTGAAGACTCATGATTATCACGTTCTTCTACATGAGTTGATTCCAATAGAAATCCGTCATCTTTTTTCCAATAATTTAAGGGTAACTGTTATTCAGTTGTACCATTTGTTTAGAGACCATTGTGATAAGAAGTTGTCCAAGTCTTTCTTGCAAAAAATGTTGACAGATGCCCCATTAATTTTGTGTGATTTGGAGAAAATATTTCCTCCATCATTTTTCACATGCATGCTGCATCTGACTATCCACATTACCACTGTAATACTTTTGGGGGGACCTGTTTATTTTCATTGGTTGTATCCAACTGAAAGAAATATGTACACATTAAAGTCTTATGTCTGAAATAGGAATCATCTCGAAGGTTCTATCATGAATGGTTACTTGGCTCAAGAATGTATGGATTTCTGCTTAATGTATTTGTCTAATCTTACTACAAGAATGAGAAGAACAATGAGAAATGAAGAATAATAGTATGAGAAAATTTAACCTAGTTTTTTATCACTTCCTCAAATAGGATGAATTTTTGGATCATATACATTGAATACATTAATATTTGAAGAGAGAGAGATGGCATATCACATAGTTTTGTTCAACTGTGATTTGTTCGATGACTACATCAGGTAACTAAATCGAATATGTATATATTACATAAATATCTGTTAAACTATTAATATTTTTTATCTAGAGGGAACATAAAAAATGATAAATAGAAAGTATCATTCTTTATCTTTGAGAAGGAGGGAGACTTTACATATCAAAGAGTTTTCTTCTTGGTTAAAATTGAAGGTAAAAATGTTACTATTTAAAATAATTTAATCAATATTTAATTAAGTTTAATAGTAATTTATATTGCAGGTATTGAGTTTGCCTACTGACTCTGTCTGTGAGGAAATAAGAGCTTTGGATTTTGGTCCAAATACCATGGTTCGTGACTGTAAATCAATTGTTATCAATGGGGAAAAATTTATTGTCACTGAATGAGAAAAAAACATGAGAACACAATATGATGGTGTAATGGTTACTGCCACAATAGATTGTTATGCCAGTGCATCAAATAGTATACTGCGATTTGAAAATGTGGGTTATTATAGAGTCTTTGAAAAAATAATAATATTGGATTATTACTCTCATGGACGAGTGACGATGATGAAACAAAATTGGTTTTATTTGATGATGAGACATGTCGCATTTATTGATGATTGTGGATTTCGAGTAATTAATATGACTCAGACTCTTGCTACCGAAGAACCATATGTATTGACATCAATGACTAAACAAGTTTTTTTATGTCAAAGACTAACTTCGACCTGAATTTGGTGTCATAGTTGAAGTAATTCCAAGACATATTTTTTATTATGGTGATGATGGAATTGACACCATCCCTACTACCATTGGAACCAATCCATTTATTTATTTTGATGACTCTAATAGTTCAATTGTCAGAGTTGACTGTGAACCCGAAGTTTTGGTGGGAAATATATAAAACAATCCATTCATGTTCTCAATTATTTTGGTTTACCTTGAGTTGGGTTGTTAAGGTAAGTTCTAATCAAATTGATTTAATATTAATTACAAATATGTTGTATCTGACTTGACCGTTATGTGAATTTTCAATGTTTATTGGTTGATTTTTTATTTGAATTGATTTTTCTAATTTGGAATTTAACTGTATTTAAACCTACGAAACAAATATTTCTAACTTGGTGAACATTTTAATGCTTCAACTGTGATTTGTATAAAATTTGTATGACTCTAAGACCTCTCTTTAACATTTTACTAGGTAATGAACATGATGGTTTGTATTCTTCTGCAAAACATGTATTGAAACCTACATCATCTACCGGAGCTAAAGAAATTAAAATTTTCCTTAATTCTTACAATTTCTTTACCACTTATGAATCTGGTAGAATCAATGTTCCATGATTTTAATAGATTGATGACACTTAGTAAATAATTATCATACTAAAAATTAAATTTCTTTATTATATCCTTTACAATTTATTGACTTCATTATATATTTGTTCTAGCTCACCTAAAACAATGGTTAGTTAAATTATCCATGAATCCTCCTATTCACTCTCATTTATTTTATTTTTTGGGTTACAAATTAGTTATCATTTTCTATTTACTTCCATATTTGTTTTCAAATGCAATAAATGAAACAAATTGAAGAGAGGCGATGAAAACAGATTATGGACAACAATTGTTGCATGATTGAGCTGGGAATTCCACCAATAGTGCCTGTAGTGAGTATTTTATTTCAAATATATTTATTTAAATAATATATAATGTCACGTGATTAATTTTTTTTAAACATTATTGAGGATCCATCTATTAGGCAACAATTATTTGATGAGAATCCTAGTAGTGGTCCCAATACTCAGGCTGTTCATACGGGGGGGGGGGGGGGGGGTGGTATGAGAGCTAGATGATCTGATCAGCGTACCCGATTAGACCCTTCCCCTCCCACTAACATACCATCCATCCCACATTCTGATCCTAGTGTGTTGTTAGGGACACATGAGATATTTAGACCTCCCATGTTTTCACCACCCTTTACATCTAACCCTCCGCACCCATCTATACCATATCTGATGATGATTCCCACTCCCCATCTAGCATTTGGTCAACCATCCCTGTCATCTTCTTTTACTTCTGCTTCGTTTTCTCTAGGATTTTATATTCCATCTTCTTCGACTCATGATCTACTAGAGTCTGTCCCTACGGATCAAACATTGGGACTCACTCCATCTTTATAGGGTGTTCCTTTAGTTTCCGCGGATCTAGCGGTGCCCATTGATCAAACCACCTCAGGTATACTTATACAACCCTAAAAAATTGTTACACCATTATTTATTTTCATTATAACATGTATTGATAAAATATTTATTTTTCTATCATAATAGATACATATACTGATAGGAGGCGGGGGCGGGGGTGTACACGCATGCGTGCAGTGTGGAACCGCAACACACAGTTGATGGTGGACTACAATGAAGATAGTCATATGATTGAAAAATCCGGGCAGCAAAGTCGGAGTTTTTTGGCGACGCTTTCCAAATACTCCATCATCATTTCTGTCATCCCACTCTCATTGAGATAGCTTCTAAATGAAGTCAAGGATAAAGCCCGAGCAGAGATATGGGTACAAAAAATCAATTGTATTTAATGCAATATATTAATTTTTTTAATTATATGAATTAATATTTTGGTGTCAGCTGTTGTTTAATTTCCCCAATGGTGAGGGTGCACGACCAGCATGTCGAAAAGATTTAGGGGAGCTTTGGAGAGTTTATAAGCATGAGTTGTATATTGGATGGCATGCTAGAGTTGGAAGAGAGTTAGAGGTGGTCCCTATCGCGGATGATTGTCCATTAAAACAGTACCAATAAATGATTACTCATTGGGCGACTAGCCAATTTATGGTATTAATCAAATTAGAGGTATTTAAATGAAAATTTTCAGGTTTTTTGTTAATACTAATTATTTAATTTTATTTAGGATGCATCTGGAATAAATAAAAAAACATTGATTCTAATAAATATGTCCACACATTGGGATGTAATACGATTTCAGATCATGAGAGACAATAGGTATGACAGTTTATAATATTTCTTTATGACTTGCACTTTCTATTGCTTCCTCAATAATTTATTCGATTTCTAAAGTTGTTATATAATTTTAGTCATGCAATTGATTTTTTTGGTATACTATCATTAATTATGGTTTCCTACATTCAATTTCATTATAGAGGCATAAATTGAATATAGAAGGACGTGTGCCTCAATAAAAAACTATTTTTCTTGAGTAGAAAGAAGAAAGATAGAAGTGTGGTTAATGAACTGAATCAGTAATAGATTGTAACTTTTACTTTGTATATTTAAAATTTTAATCTTCATTTTGTAACTTAACAATCTATTTATATTTGTAACAGGATGCTTTATAGGACCTTGATGCCCAATAACCTGACAATTTTGGGCCAAATGATCACCTACATCAAGTGTTGGGAGATGAGCACCCTTGTAGAGTATGCCGCTGACCTTGGAAGATTATAGTTCTGACGAGGTATTGGCCCCCCTCAGGTACGAGTTTTAGTTCCACCGAGTTGAAACAGGTTAAGGAACATGTATAACATGCTGAAAAAAGGGCCACAAAGACAGCATAACAGTCTGCTAGGGCAAGCACTGCATTTATGAAACTGATGGAAGTTTTACGTCCAGCACTTCCACTAGAGGCTATCACTGCTTGTGATGAATATATGTCATCGATGCATTCTATATATGGTGCACCAGGTGAAAGTTATAGTGGTGGTCGAGATGATGGAAAGTAGGAGGACAGGACAGAGGAGGAGGAGGGCGAGGAGGAGACCAAGGCGGAAGAGGAGGGTGATGAGGAGGCCGAGGCTGAGGATGAAGGCGAGGAGGAGGGTAGGGATGATTATGGGGACAAAGATGAAGATGAGGGTGAGGGTGAAGATGATGGTTATGAGGGATAGACTGAACCATTACATTTTTGACTGATATTACTGACCTTTGATGTTTATTGATTTGTTGTGCCTAAATACGTGTGATTAGGTAGGTCACATTATCTTTATTTTTTATCTATAAATAATAAAACTTGACTTGAGGATTTTATATGAAATCCCCCTATTTTAATGAAATTACAATTTTTTAGTGGAATTTAGAATATTTGTGGTCTAATTAGAAGTTTTTATAATGAAATTATTATTTTAACCTTGAAATAATTTTCTTAGAAAATATGTAAATACCATACCATGAACCCAGGACAACCCCCCAGACACCCCCAAAGACAGCTCCCCAGAAAGCCCCCACCCTCCTCCCTAGACCCCGGACAGCCCCTCAGACAACCCCATGGACAAACTCCCCACCCTCATTCATGGACCCCAGATAGCCCCCTGAAAACCCCCCCAGACAGGCCCACACCCTCCTCCCTAGACACCAGATAACCCCCAGACCACGTCCCCACCATCCATCATGGACCCTGGACAACCCCCGGACAACCCCCCAGATAGACCCCCACCCTCCTACTTGGACCCCGAACAGCCCCCCCAGATAGCCTCCCCACCCTCCTTCCTGGACCCCGAACAACCCCCTAGAAAGCCATCCCACCGTCCTTTTTGGACCACAGATAGCCTCCCCACCCTCCTTCCTGGACCCCATACAACCCCCCGGACAGCCCCCTGGACAACCCCCTCCTCCCTGGACCCCATACTGCCCCCGGACAGCCCCCCCATATAGCCTCCCCACCCTCCTCTCGAGACCCTAGATAGCCCCCCAAACAGCCCCCCAGACAGCCCTCGGAGAGCCCCCCGGACAGCCCCCCAGACAGCCCTACAGACAGCCCCCCAGATAGCCCCCAAACAGTCCCCCAGATACCCCTAGATATCCCCCACCCTCCTCCCTGGACCCCAGACATCCCCTCAGACAGCCTCCCCACCTCCACCCTAGACCCCGGACAACCCCCTGGCCAGCCCCCCCGGACAACCACCACCCTCCTCCCTGGACCCCGAATAGCCCCCCTCCTTCTTGGACCCTAGACAACCCCCACACTCCTCCCTAGACCCCAGAAAATCCCCCAGCCTCCTCCCTAGACCTTGGACAACCCCCACCCTCCTTCCTGGACCCTGGAAAGCTTCTCGACCTGACACCACAACATTGGGCGAGTGGCGATTCAGCATATATAAAACATCACGACAATTCACAAAAGGATAAGGACCACCTACCTTGATTCCGGAGACAATCACACTCTTAATTAGGCATCTTGAATCCCAATCTAAGTTCTCTTTAAGATTCACCCTAAATCATAATGGAAAATAGGGTTTTAGAGATTCAGAAGAAGATGAGAGAAGAGTGAAAAACCTAATCGAAAAGAGGAAGCAAGGAGAGAATTAGACTCACCAGGATCTTCAATCCACACTTGACGGCACTCAAAACGCAAAAGGATAGAAGGATATCTACCCTTAAGAGCTCTTGGGAGATTTGGATTGTGTTGATACGTTATCCCAAAGATCTATGGGTCATTTGTGACATGTACGAGTCAACCCCGCCTCAATCCGAGGCACGGTGTGACCGATACCACTCAAAGTGTCTCACTTTTATTTGAAATGGACAACATTTTAAGTGAAAACAACAACTAGCATACAGAAAACTGACCAAACAATTTCTGATTGTATTGATACTTTATGAAAACGATTCATGGGTCATTTTTGACATGTATAAGTCAACCCACCTCAATCTGAGGCACAGTGTGGCCGATATCATTCATAGTGTCTCTCTTTTGTTTAAAATGGACATTGTTTTAAGTAAAAAAATAGACATATAAAAAACCAACCAAATGTACTCTGATTGTGTTGATACTTTAGCACAATGATTCATGGGTCATTTTTGATGTGTATGAGTCAACCCCGCCTCAATCTAAGGCACAGTGTGGCCGGTACCACTCAAAGTGTCTCACCTTTATTTGAAATGGACAACATTTTAAGTAAAAACAACAACTGACATACGGAAACCAACATAATGCATTCATATTGTGTTTATACTTTAGGAAAATGATCCATGGGTCATATGTGACGTGTATAAGTCAACCCCACCTCAATCCGAGGAACGATGTGGCTGGCATCACTCGAAGTTTCTTTCTTTTGTTTAAAATGGACACCCGTTTATGTAAAAACAACTAGCATATGGAAAACTAACTAAATGTATTCGGATTGTGTTGATACTTTAGCACAAAGATACATGGTTAATTTTTGATGTGTATGAGTCAACCCCTCCTCAATCCGAGGCACGGTGTGGCCGGTACCACTCAAAGTGTCTCACTTTTATTTTAAATGGACAACATTTTAAGTGAAAACAACAACTGGCTTACAGAAAACTAACCAAGAACATTATGATTTTGTTGATACTTTAGGACAATGATCCATGGGTCATATGTGACATGTACGAGTCAACCCTGCCTCATCCGAGGCACAGTGTGGCCGATATCACTCAAAGTGTCTTTCTTTTGTTTGAAATGGACTACATTTTAAGTCAAAACAACAACTGGCATACGTAAACCAACCAAACGCATTCGGATTCTATTGATTCTTTAGGAAAAAAAATCTATGGGTAATATTTGAAATGTATGAGTCAACCCTACCCAAATATGAGGCACAGTGTGGCCAATATCACTCATAGTGTCTTTCTTTTGTTTGAAATGGTCACCCTTTTAAGTAAAAACAACAATTGGCATACAAAAAACTAAACAAATATATTCAGATTGTGTTGATACTTTAGAAAAAAGATCCATGGGTCATTATTGATGTGTACGAGTCAACCCCACCTCAATCTGAGGCATAGTGTGCCCAGTACCACTCAAAGTGTCTCACTTTTATTTGAAATGGACAATATTTTAAGTGAAAACAACAAATGACATACGGAAAGCCGACCAAACACATTTATATTCTGCTTATACTTTAGGATAAAGATCCATGGGTCATATGTGATGTTTACGATTCAAACCCACCCCAATTTGAGGTATGGTGTGTCCTATATTACTCGTAGTGTCTTTCTTTTGTTTAAAAGGGACACCCTTTTATGTAAAAACAACTGGAATATAGAAAACTGACCAAACATATTTAGATTGTGTTAATACTTTAGCACAAGGATACATGGGTCATTTTTGACGTGTATAATTCAACCCCACCTCAATCCAAGGCATGATGTGTCTGGTACCACTCAATGTGTCTCACTTTTATTTGAAATGGACAACATTTTATGTGAAAACAACAACTGACATATTGAAAACGGACCAAATGCATTCAGATTATGTTGATACTTTAAAAAAACTATCCATGGGTCATTTGTGACGTGTACAAGTCAACCCTACCTCAATCTGAGGAATGGTGTGGCTGGTTTCTCTCAAAGTGTCTTTCTTTTGTTTAAAATGGACACTCTTTTAAGTAAAAACAACTGGCATACAGAAAACTGACCAAACGTATTCAAATTGTGTTGATACTATAACACAATGATCCATGGGTCATTTGTGACATGTAAGATTCAACCACGCCTCAATAAAAGGCATGGTGTGGCTGGTACCACTCAAAGTGGCTCACTTTTATTTGAAATGGACAACATTTTAAGTGAAAACAACAAATGACATACGGAAAACTGACCAAATGCATTCATATTGTCTTGATACTTTAGGACAATGGTCCATGGGTTATATGTGACATGTACAAGTCAACCCCACATCAATCTGAGGCACTGTGTGTCTGGTATCACTCAGAGTGTCTGTCTTTTGTTTAAAATGGACATCATTTTATGTAAAAACAACTGGCATACAGAAAACTGACCAAACATATTCGGATTGTGTTGACACTTTAGCATAAGGATCCATGGTCCAGCCTCACACAATCCACTTCTCATGTGAGGAACTCTTACCCCTATTCTAAAACACATGACATTTAATAGTCCAAGGACAACTACATTCCCTAAGTTACATAAGCTCCCCATTATCATCATCAATAAGTTCAAAGACACCCACCCCAAACCATGGGACATTATATTTGTGTTTGGTTGAAGTCATTTATCCATTTCCTTATTTTGGGGTTATTAGCTTCTAATTTTGGAATTCAATCGTGTATGTGTTATACAAAATGAAATTGTGTATGTATTATTAATTTTGTATAACACATATAATTACGTATTCAGTTTTTTATGTAATGTATTCATAATTGATAATTAAATTATGTATGTATTTAATTCAGTATTCAATTATGAATTGAATTCCGGATTTCACATGTAATTTTCATCTCAATTCTAAATTTAATTCTAAATAAATTATGTATGTTTATAATTACCTTATGAAATATGTTTTAATTATGTATGTGTATAGTTTTAGGGTGAATTATGTGTTAAATCTATATGAATTAATTGTGTATATGTATGTGTTATATGTGGTAATTGGAGTAGGTAAGCTTGAAATGGAGAAAGGGCAGCTTGCAGCAGGCTGCTTCTTGAATTGCACAGCAAAGCCTATGCCAACGGTTGTAAACCATTGGCATAGGGCTGTGAATGGGTTTTTACCAACGGTTCTAAGAGAACTGTTGGTAAAAACACTTTCCCAATGGTTTACAAACCGTTGGGATATAGTTAAATGTCTAGCCTTTACCAACGTTTTACAAAAACCATTGGTAAAAATCTATACAAAACTATATTCCAATAGTTTTAAACCATTGGAATAGTATGTTTACCAATGGTTTCAAACCATCAGTGAAAATTTATACCAATGTTTTGACATAACTGTTGGTATAATGTAGATTTCCTAACATATACCAATGGTTTTCCAGAAACCATTGGCAGATGTATTTGCCTTTGGCTTACTTCCCTATGGTTTGGATAACCATTGGTATATATTATACAAATAGTTATCCAGACTTTACCAACAGTTTGGAACCATTGGTAAAGGGTGCATTTCTTGTAGTGATGGGAATTATTTATTAATTTATAAACATAGGTTTTAGACTCTATATGATAAATTAATCCAAACCAAAAACCAACCCATGGGGTTTCCCATGATATTTTAAAAAGAGAAGTGTATTTCATTAATTTATAAGTCTATAAACCGAAAAATTCAAAATAGTACCCTTGGTGATGTTGAATTGATTCATTCTTATAATGAATTGGTTTTAAAACCCTAAAAATATAATATATGTTTAGAGGATAAATTAAGGGTTTATAAAATTAATCAAATAACTTCAAGAACACATTATTTTAATGGGATTTTTTTTTGTTTTGGATACTATTTATAGTATTTATTAAATCCCTTTTCTTATTCTATGATGTAATAATACATAAACAATAATTATATTGTATTTATTTGTTATAGAAAAATTCGATTGTCTCTAAAAGGTTTGAAAGTAACCATTGTATAATTTAGATATATTAATTTTAAAAAATTATATTTATTGTTTCATAATAATTATCTAAATATAATAATCTACACTTTTAAATAACAAAGCCTTATTGATACAAAAATATTGTTTTTTTTAAATAATAGTTTTCCAACCCTAGTAAAAATCACATTTCATTTAATAAAATTATATAAAAAATTATATATAAATATATATTATTCAATAATAATATTTGAATAAATAAATTAGTTAAAAACTCATATATTCATGAAAGTTGTTTTATGAATGAAACTTTACATTTCACAAAAATGAAATTTGAGTATCATTGCATCAATATCTTGTTTTTATCAAACTCATTATCTAATAATTTATAACGTCATAATAAAAAAAGGCAAATACAATAATTATTTTATTAAAATTAAAAGTATAAAAGTTAATTATGTTATGGTCTATATATTAATCCCTTTATTAAACCATTGAATGTCTTGACGGTAAGGTGTGGAATGGTGAGGTTTTCTTGTGGTGGTTCGATGAACATGATTTGGGCCATGATCTCAATAAGATTGAACTTATCAAATAAATAGTTTCACTCATGATTTAGTTGTTGGATCTCTATTGGGGATTGTTTAACAAAAAATCCCAATTATTCTATAACCCTTATAATCTATGGTAAATTGGATTCATCAGGTATGTTCCTACTGGTCGACGACATATCATCTTCCATCTGTATCAATTGGAAATTTTCATAACCATTAATATATTAATTTTAATTATCACTATAAAATGGATATATTATAAATAGTGATGATGACTAAAATTCTTTTAAATATAACAATCTATATAATGACCCGGAACAACCAAATTAGTGCATCGTTTTTCTATAACTTTATTTCTTAATAAGTAATTTACTCATTTAAAAAGGGAATTTCATTTATAAATGTTTGGGTTATTACATGTTATTATTTCATGTTCTTGTTATCATACCCTTATAATTATTCCCACTTATAATAATTAATTTATATATCTAATTTTTACCCTTAATGAGCATCTATAATCACCCTTCCTTATGTTTCCACTTTACCTTGGTTATAAATAAAGGTATAAATAATTTTTTTTAATAATAGTATAGTGATAGAATAACATTGTGGGATATATTGAAGTTATTTTATGAAATATGATGATTAGATATGTAGTATACTAAGAAAATAAATCTGTATAGTCCAAAATAATGAATCATTGTGAAATTTACTTAATTTTCAACTAAAATGATGTAATATTTATATAGGTTATACTTAGGTCTCCTTAGATTTAAATGAAGTAGGGTTTTATAATTTTTGGATATTAGGATTATAAGAAATTAGATTGAACCCTTAGGATAAGCCTAAGTATTTTAGAACATCCTATGTTAAGGTAAATAAAGGAGTGTGACTTTCTTTGAAAATACATCATTTTCTAGATACTTGAAATTAGATGTGGTTGTGGAACATATACACCTAGCGGTAAAAACTATGAAAATGTAGTATTTGGTATTAAATAAATTTTTATTAGAAGATAATGATTGGGAATAATATTGAACACTTGGATAGACACCTCCATATTACATTTTTGGGTTAATTCATAGTTTATTAATAAACCACTATGAAGGACTTGAATAGATGATAAGAATGGATTACCTGGGAAAAACTTAATGTGTCATAG
Source organism: Viscum album (assembly GCA_963277665.1). Lineage (NCBI taxonomy): Eukaryota > Viridiplantae > Streptophyta > Magnoliopsida > Santalales > Viscaceae > Viscum > Viscum album. The sequence continues at coordinate 1,764,385,158 of OY728135.1, forward strand.
GTTGAAAATAATATGTCATGATTTAGATATTCAATGAAATATTTTTCATGATTATATGATTTTTAACTTTGATTACTGTTTCTTATAATATTATTTTGGTTTTAGTTAAGGGATATAACATGGAGGTATGATATTGACACTGAATTTGATGTCCAATGTAATGACCATATTCATGAGAAACCAAATGAAATGGGATCTAGAATATGAATCCTTGTGATTATACCTAATCATCTATCTTGTTATATGATTACCAACCACATCTTCAATGAGGGTCCTAACACACATAATTAGTGGAAAATGAACTTTAATTCTAGCTCATTTGTTGAAAACCATATATGAAATATGATTCACTTTTATACATGAAGATAAAGTGGGAATAAAAAACCTAGGAAATGTCTCAAGGGATCGGGATTGTGTTTTTTATTTAGAAAATATGGTCATAATTAAACTAGATTATGAGGAAAAATAAAAATAAAAATATTGTTAACTAATAGACATTCTAAGGTAACATTTATAGTTCAACATCTTATATGTTGGGAACTTGGGACTTATTCTACTAAACACCCTTCTCCAATGAATAACTCCTATAATAGGGAAGGGCCTATGTTATGTCAATAATTGATGTAGAACATAATGGTTAGGGAACACATATACTTCAATATATAGTTGGTGTTTTCTTGTTAATTTTTGTAAGAATATACCCAGTAAAAATCACATTTTTTATATATTATTTTAATTTGATATGATTTTGAGGATTGATTAACTATACATCTATAGATTCCAAATAAATTTCTTTAATTAGGAAGTCACATTTCATATTATAAATAAAATTGTGATCATTTATCATTATGAGGATGAATATTTTCTTCTAATAGAGGTTATTTCTATTTTATAGATCTTAATTCCTATTCGTAGGTGGTATTTATCTCATATAGTTGAGGAGAAACTTAAAATATAAGATTTTTCTATTTTATAGTAGTTTTTCAATGTCTTTATGAACGAATTTACCAATTTTACATCAAATCATGAAGCTTATTTATCAATAAAAATTATACATGGTTCTACTTCTAATTAAAATACTCCAAATAGAATGGAATAAGTTGAGTTAAAGGATTTGAATAAGTGACTCTAGGAGAATCTAGATAAGGAATTCATTAATCCTTGTGAGTCACTAAGGGGTTCATCTATTCTTTTTTTGAAGAATATATATGGATAAATATGACTCTCCATTGATTATGATGAACATAATAAGAACATGATCAAGAATACACATTCTTTTCTTTTTATTAAGGGTTTTTGATCAAATATTAATATATCAATACATTTATATGATTTACCTTCATTCTGGATACTATCAATTTAAGGCCGAGAGTGAAGACATACCTATGATAGCCTTATAAAAAAAGAATGGACACTATGAATTTATTGTGATGTAATATTAACATACTAATTACCCCATTATTTCCATGGATTAAAGGAATAAAGTATTTTGATATTATCTAGATTAGTTTGTGGGATCCCTTATTTATGACATTCTTATATACTACAATCACAAGGAAGTGTATGATGATCACTTATAAATTGTGTTGAAGACCTTAAGCATGGAGAAACACTACACCAAATTTAGAAAATGTAAATTCTAGATATATAATATTCATTATTGGCAAATGTGATCACATGAAAGGGTAGATCAGTATATTATTCTAAGATGCATTTCACTAAACATTATCCCATCCCAATCACTATGATAGAGATCCATAGTTTTCAAATATTTTTTTGGATAGTATGAATGAATTGTAATTAATTCCATTTGGTTTTCTAATTTAATAACTATGTAAATAAAAAGGGATCCAAGTTCCTTTTGGAATATGATTATGAATAAAATTTCAATGAGATGAGGAGAAGTTCCATTGCTGAACTTTTTCTCACATTACCTTGTAGTGGAGAATGTTTTATAAAATTTAATGATGTATTAAAGAGGTTACAAGTGTTTTTTATTCTGAATAATGATATTTTGATTTTTTATTCCTCACACCTATTGAAGTTTCATGAGAAACATCACATGACTGATTACTTGGGGTTAGGTATGTTAATGTTTATATAGAATACATGGAGGTATTATCGATATGGTGAAAGGTTTTATATACATATTGATCATAGATTTTTTAAGTATATATTCAACCAAAAATAGTTAAACATGCTTATAAAAATATGGTTCAGGTTCATTAAAGATTATGATTGATCAATAAATTACCACCATAAAAAATAAAACAAGGTGGATTATACTTTTATTCAAAAGGGAAATGATAGTTTTTCCAGGATGTGGATTGGAAAGGGTACAATATTTATAGATTTGGAGAGATAGAACTTGAAATTTTGATGGAGTATGTATCTCAGTTCTTGTCATGTAACAATTTATGGATGAGTAGAAAAAGTCAATGGGGATGTTACAACTATTTCTAAGGGATGTATGGAAATAAGAAAATTTCACCATAATTTTTTCTAAGATTACCCAAGAAATATAAAAGGAATAATTCTATTCAGATTGTAATTGATCACCTAATGAATTCATGTCATTTAATTGTTATTTGAGAATATTTCACTCATGATAAAAATTTTAAAATAAAAAATATGGGAGAAATAAGGTTTAATAGAGTACCAAATTATATTATATCTAATAAAGATCCAAGGTTTTCCATGAAATTATAGAGAAGACATCCACATGCTCAATATACAATGTTGTCTTTCAATATTTCCTATAATCCTCATAAATATGGCCAGTAAAAGAGAACCATTCCAACCCTGGAGGATATGTTAAGATCCTTCTCTCTAAATTTCAATGGTGGATGGTATTAATATCTTCCTTTTATTCAATTCCATTATAGAAACAAATTTCAATAGAGGATTCAGATGGATCCTTATGAATCCCTCTATAAATAGAAGTGAAAAATATCAAAATTTTTGGATAAATTCAGAGATAAATAATTTTTGGACCCAATAAATATAGTGAAATTGTAAATAAAGTTATATATATTTAGCACCACATCAAGCTAGTGCTAAGGTAATAGAAGAGTTATGTTGAGAATCATCGATGTGATTTAGAATTTGAAGTTGTTTAGGAGGAATTATTATGAATTCATCCAGGGAAAGTGGTTATGATATTAAAAAAGAATAGAAAGATGAGACGTACTTATATTTTTTCCATCATGATTCTTCATTAAGTTGGGTCTGTATCTTATCACTTGGTTCATCCATCGAACCACCCTCAAGTTCATAAAGTGTTTTATATATCTCTTTTGAGGAATTAAATTCCTAATCCTTTATATGTATTGAACATATATGTTTTAATAATAGAAAAAAATATTTACTATGATGAACAAATAGAAGAAATCATGAATGCTATATATAATTTTCTATATAATAAGATTACTCTCCAGTTTAAAGTTCTTTAGTGGTAAAAAAATCATATAAGTTTATTAGGAACCCAAGGATGAGATAAAGTAGTAGCATCCAATTTTGTTTCACAAATTATTGATATAAATTAAAGGGATTATTTCATTTTAGGGGGTTATAATGTAACACACTGATATTTTATAATTATTCCAATGAATAAATTTAAAATTTTGATAGCTTGATTTACACACAACTACATGTCTAAATGAATCATGATAAATTATGGAATTTATGCTATATCAGTTGGATACTAAGATATGAATAGGATTAACAAAATTTTGAAATATATATACATATATATGTTTGTCTGTGTTTGTGTTTTCCTTAATTCAAATGTATTGATTAATGATTATAATTAATCAATACATTTTTAATAGAATCATTTCATGATTAAACAACATATTCTTCAAATAATAATATTGTACAACATATCATGTATTTTTATTCATTGATCACTATTTAAAAATTATTTCAATAAAATTAATTAATGATTTATGAATATTAATTCATAAATTATATATCAAAATTTTATTAATGAAGATAAAATCATTTTAATGTAAAAAAGTTATTTTTTAAAAAACAATTTTTATGTATGAAATGTGTTATTATCTTAATAAATTAAATATGTCACTACTAATTAATTATGTTAATGATGTTTAAGGAATATATATTCAATTAAATATTTTCAAATTCATGTAATAGTTTTTACTATTCATGTAATGAAAGTATACTCAGTGTTATGCATAAAAATGTATTTTTTTTAAAAGTGGTTTCTATTGTGTTTCAAAAATTTATTTTAAAATAAATATTTATAGCTTTTAGAAATTGAATTTGATAAAATGGATTCCATATATGTAATGATCATTAAAAAAAGTAATGGGGAAACTTTAATTTTTAGTCATAATTAACAGTATAAATAGTAAAAATTTGTTACCTTGGTATGGTTAAATAGGTTTACTGGGGGTTATAATAAGAAATAAGGGAAAAAATTACACTTACACTTTTCCAAATCTTATTATGTAATTATATTTTTAAAATATTATTTTATAGTATATAATTCTTGGCCACTTTATTCTAATTTCACAAGAAATTGACTTTATAATATATAAATCATTAAATAATTTAATGTGAGTCCCTACCCTCTATTATAAATGGAACCACTTCTACTCCGTTATTAACATTATTTTAGACCTATATATCAGATAATAACAACCAAAAAACATTCCTACCATTATTAACTTCATTATTTATTTTCTGTTCTTACCCTAATACCGTCATAAGAAGTCTTAACGTGTAATCCAAAGGAGGTCTCTAAAATAATAGGTAATCATCTAACCAAATTCTTTTAAAGTTTATAAGATTTTATAAATATTGTAGATATTTTTTACCCATAATAACATTATGACTCTAGTATCATCAATATACTAAGATGAAATTATTTATATGGGACATCCATTTTCTGTCTCTTTCACATCCATTAGAGAATGACAACATTGCTCATGCGTATGCATGGAATTCAACCTCTATAAAGAAAAATGATTCATTATTCACTACCAAAAAACTGGGGTTTTGTATCACCACCCTTTATCAGCACTAAAAAAAGCGCTGATAAAGGGGGGCCTTTATCAGGGCTAAAAAACACTGATAAAGCCCCCCCTTTATCAGCGCTTTTTTAGCGCAGTTAAAGGGGTCCCCTTTATCAGTGCCTTTTTTAGTAGTGCTGATGGGGGGGGGGGGGGGGTTATTAGCACTTTTTCCTAGTGCTGATAAATTTCAAAAAAAAAATCATAAAAAATAATATATTATTATATAAGTATATTTATATTTATATAAATATAATATGTATTTTTTAAATATGTTTTAGATAAGTATAAATATACTATTACATTTAATATATAATAAATTGAGTAAAAATGTGTTTAAAATATTTTAAATAATATTATTAATTATTAATTTTATAATTATTATCTATTAATAATAATTTAATAATAATTTGAATATAGAAAAAATTAGAAAGATTAATAAAACATCTAAAATAAGTTGCATAAGTAACTCAAACTTCAAATGACCATAAATTTTGATCCGTGTGTCTGTTTGAGATCTACAACATATCAAATCGAAGATTATGATGATATATACACACTAGTGACCTAAGGGAACCTTTCTTAGTATTTTTCAAGGCCCAAAAACTCATATAAGGCCTCCATAACTGAGTTTTTAGTCGGGATACCCTTATTTTTTAAAATTAAAATAGGTATAACTTCTGATCTGGATGTCCTCTACACCTGTACCACATATCATATCTAAGATTGTTTCATTTTCTTCGATTTTAATGGTTGTAGAGTTGAAACAAACTTCTAGATTATAAGTTTTGGTTTTTTACCATTATATGGCTTTTTATATACACACATATATGTATTTATTCGTAAATATAAATAAATATATATATATATATATATATATCTGTGTGTGTGTGTGTGTCTGTGTGTGTGTCTGTGTGTGTGTGTGTTTTATATATCTATATCTATATATATATTTATTTATAAACACACATAAAAAACATATTTTATAAATGTATTTAAAACTAATTTTATAAATATAGATTAATATACAAATAAATATACAGAAAAAATTATAACTATATATATATAGATATAAATATTTATTAATATAAGAATATATATATAAATATATATATATATATATATGAATAAATATATATTTATTTATATAAATAAATATATTAATATTAATATAAATATATATTAATATATGAATAAATATAACTACATTTATATAAATAAATAAATAAACATATCATTAAATAGAGAAAAAACTAAATGGATTAGTGGTAATTGTACAAGCGCGCAAGGGGGGAGGTCTCGGGTTTGAGTTCTGGTGGAACCAAGGGTCGCAGGCACAAGTGGGAGGGGGTTTCAAGGGTAAAGGTATCGTGTAGTGAGAGGGAGGGGGCTGCGCCTAACATTGATAGGGGTAAAGCGCTGTTAAAATCTCCCCGCGCATTATATATATTCTTTTAAATTTTTCTTAATTTTTTTGAATTTTATTAGTGCTTAAAAAAGCGTTAATAAAAGGTGTCCTTTATTTGTGCTAAAAAAATCACTGATAAAGGACCTTTTTATTAGCTCTTTTTAGTGCTGATAAAAGGGACCCCCTTTATATTCTCTTCAATTAACAACACTTTTCTAGCATTGTTAATGCCCTTTTCTAGAGCTAAAAAGGCCATATTTGCAGTAGTGATTCATTTTTTATTTACATAAATTTTTATGAGGATATTGTGAATAAATATAAATGATAGTTGTGATATAATTATTTTTCTATATCAGTGAATTATTATTTACCTTATTTTTTTCCATTTATGGTAAAGTGAAAACATTAGATTTGTGTATATATGGACTACCATCTCCATGAAGTGATGTAATTAATCTTTAAACATTGCTTTATATGAATGGTAATAAAAGTTTATATAATAAATAAATATGATAATTATTTCATTATTAAGATTCTATAGGTGATGAGACCTTGATCAAGGTGCATGTACCAGAACTATTGAATCAAAACATGAATGAAAAATAGGCATGTTTTCACCTGAATATTCATTTATTTGGAGAAATATTTATAAAAATTATAATTTAAAATTATATACGAATGATACATAGAAATTTATCCTTGAATACGGTTTTGGAATATATTTATATTAAATATATAATTATTATATAGTTGGTTTGAATGGGTATGAATAAAGACCATACTTGGGGTAAGGGTTTTTGCTATAATCTCATTTCTTTTCCAGATTTTCATTTCTAAATTACCATAGAGGGAAATTATATAGACCATATCCTTAAAACCCCATATTTTCATTATACTATTCTCATTCCAAGTATTTTTATATATTAGTAAAATTTTACTCTCTTTGGTACTTAAAATTATCCAGAACATGTTTTTAATGAAAAGAGGAACTAATTTCCTTTTTTGGTCGACGAACATTTTATTCCATGTTCATATTATTTAAAATGCTATTTAGATGTTTTTAAATATACATAAATATTTAAGAAAGTTTATTTTTAATACCTTTTAATTTATTTATAAAATTCAAATAAGAATTATTTCAAATGATTTGCATATGAATCACTTTTTACTTTTTACCAATGTGTGAAAATAATGTTTTATTTTAATATATACAACATGGACATATTTTCCTATTATCCTTAAAATTCTTCACATTGATTCCTATAAAAACAATTTCCATTTTAAATTTTAGAAAATATATTTTTATCAATATTCTGGAATTTTTTAGTTGAAAATTTTTCAAAAGAAAATGATATTTTTTTTCATTTTTTCAAATAAAGTATTGAATGTTCTTTTAAAATTATTTTCCAACCATGTCAATTTATTTTAGGTATTTTTATATTTTCCTAGGGAATATGATGTTATGATTCCATCCAATTTTTTTGGATGAATTATTATGATGATTATCTTAGGTTGATTACCAGAAACTCATTTCTTTCCCATAGGTTAATTAAGCCATGGTGAGATAATTAATGCTCTTACAATACCATCCACTTCATTCTAATAGATGGATATTGAATATGTTATGAAGATATTTTTATGAAAATAATTTAATTTATATTGGTTATGAAATAATGATATGTTGAAATTCGTATGATATAGTGGAACACATATGTATGGTTTTCTTTATGTAGTGGGTGATCCCAAAATTATATATCTTTACATTTCATTGGTTAATGAATAATATCTCATGAGATAATAAGGATTGGAATGGGGGTGACCCCAGTAGAGTAAGGGAATTTATCCAATATGATAGTCTTTGGAGTAAAAATTGACTAAGGATATGATATAATGTAGAGTGAACCCAATCCTCTATAGTAAATCATGAGTTATTAAAAGAATTTATTTTTCTTGTAGTGTATAAAATACACAAAAATGAATCTAATCGAACCACGAAATGTTATTTTTAAATATGAACCTTATAAATTGGTCATTTAATAGGTGTGTATAAATAGGATGAACTAAACTTTTAAATATTTATAATAGTTAAAATCAATAAAATTAACAGATTAATTCTTAGAAAATAAGCACTCAATTGTTAGTAACGTCATTTTATTAATGAAAAATATTTTTTTCTTTATAAATGGATTTTATTAAATTTTTATAGAGAATAAATTAATTAATTTAGGAATAATTTAAAAACTTTATTTGAAAAATTGGATTTCATTATTTTAAATCATAATATAAAACTTATCCTATGATTAAATTTTGATATTTTTTGAAAATTTTTTATTTTTAAATGACTAGTGAATAATAATGATTTCTATTGAAAATATTGGTTTATTTTAAAGTATTTAAAAATTAAAATATTATTTTGGATTATTTTTAATATTTAATTATTAATTTTGATTTAAAATAGTCCAATTAGGTTTCTTGAACTTGTTTTCATACTTTAATTTATTATAATTTTTTTTATATTGAAAAAGGTATTTTTTGGAAAAATATTTTATCATTATGTTTTCAGTGTTTAATTTTAAATAATTATTTTTCACCTTTATGTTATGAATTTTTAAAATTAAATTCTATAATTTGAATTTAGAGTTTCATTTTTTTGTAAATAGGAATATTTTAGTTTGTAAATTTTGAACAATTACTTTAGTAATTTTTATTACTACAGTAAAGGATAAATCATGCAATTAAGGTTAAAAACAAAATTACAAGGACTATAAAATAAACCTAAAACTTGAATTATTTTTATTTAAAGATTCAATTTATCCCCAAATCCTCTAATATTTTTTTGATTTTTTTTCCATTTGGATGTTCTTATGTCCTTTATAATATTTTATGTAATGAAAAGAAAAAAATATAGCACTCTTTTTTTTAATAATTGTAATTTTTTTAGCATGGGGACAAAATTATGATATGTTTAGTTTTAAATTATAAAATTTAATATAAATAATTATTTTTCATTAGGGAAATTTATTTTTAATTTTATGCGAATTAATAATTTCCTTAAATGCTTACACAATGTTAATGTTGTAATTATCTAGTTAATGAAAAAATAAAAAAAGTGATAATAAAAATATTTAAATTAATATAATTTGAAATAGTTAATAATATACATGGATTATATTTATAGGCATAAAATAATATGCATGTACTAAATTATTTTATTCTAATTTATTTTGTTTTCTTAGTTTCATTAAAGTCAAATTAAGTGAACAGTTCAAAAATTGACATCATTAATATTTAACGAAAATAATAATTTATTATATGATTTAAAATTACACAATTTTTTTAAATTAAACTAATTTATTAGTATATGGTTTAAAATATCATCCATGTTTCATTTATTCACCTTTATTCCTTTTATACTAAATATATTGACCCTCAAATATTAAAAAACCTTATTGTTGTGGTAAGTGTGAAAAGATCTAACAGAGGGTTAAAAACATTAAAATAAGGGTAAAAATGAAATCAAAAGTTTCCCCAATTTTTTTGGATGAAATAATATAAAATATTAATAATCTTATATTTTAATATTTTTACTTTTTACTTTTTTAGACATGAAAATTAATTTAATATTTTATGAAATTTCAAAAGTGTCCCTACCGTCTCTTACAAATGGACATGTCATATTCTAATTTCATTAAACCTCAAGAACCATTCAATTCATACAATATATAGTAAAATAACTTTATAAAATCTCTACCCATATTCTCTAGGACTTATTTTAGCCAGAATACAATCCTTAGAGGGTTTATGGTGTAAAGAAAAAAGTGGTTGTTTGAAGAATAGGTATAGTTATTAATGGAGCATTTTCATTTTATTTGTTCTAAAAATCCCCTAAAATATTCTACAAACATGATGAAATAATAAAATCATTATCATACTTATACTTATATGTTATCAAGTTAGTTTTATAACCTATATCATTCTCCAACCTCCATCAAATGGGAATGTAATTCATCATTCGTGTGTGTGGAAGACTACCGCCTCATGGACTGATGTAATTATTTTTCCATCACCACCTATCATGGATGTTTATAATAATGGAATTAATGTTTGTATATTTAATTAATTTAATATTTAGAATTATTAAAATATAATATACCAACTATTTTAAAACCATTACTTACACTAAATAATGATAACGTCGTTTGTATAGATGTTTTGTCTACCACCTCCATGAAGCGATGTGATTCATTTTTCATCACCACATCACATTAATGATATATATATATATATATATGTGTGTGTGTGTGTTTTTTTGTATTTAAAGAAAAAATATGGTAGTTATGATATTAGTATCATTGAATAAAGTTAAAATAATACATACCTTCCTTCCATAATGATAATTGAAAATTGAATCATTGCCCATGCATAAGTACGACCTACCATCTCCGTGATTGTGATGTAGTTAGTTTTTTAATAAACATAATTAATAGTTGGTTTAAATAGTATAGTTTATATATAAAAATAAAATCTATTTCATTATTATTTTTATAGAGATAATGAAATAATAACCCATTTGAACATAGTGAAAATACTAAAGTGGTTAACAAATTTTTAACTAAACATCCCCAAAATACCTGTTATAGAATTAATTAATTTAATAAATAAATATTTAATTAAAATAAAAAATAATTGCATTATGAATAATTTATTAAACCTAAATAATTTATTGTGAAATAAAATAATTCATATGGTTTTACAATATAGGAGTCAATTCACATACATCAAATGTATGGACTCGATGTAAGGGATTTGGTCTTAATTTACATTAATTATAGAATATTTTAATGTTATGCCTCTAATTTATTTTATAAGGTGTATATAATTCCCATTTAAAATTTTATATCATTTATATTTCATAATTCATGGTATGTTGAGTTTAATTTAAATTATTTCATCCATGGGTATTTGAATATAAAGTTTAACTCAATTTCCCTTTTGTTGGGTTATAGAGTTTCTTTATTGAAAATTATAATATATAATTATATATCAATTAATATATAAATTGTTTTATTAATTATTTATAGTTTTTTTTTCATTTGTTAAAAATAATCGCCCACTTTATTAATTCTCAAATCAATGGTATGATCTTTGTAAAGGTTATTCGTCTCAAATTCTATTTCTTTGAGACATACATTTATGATATGCACATATATATATTTAAGAGGTGTATATACTACCATTTTGAAATTTCATATAATGAAAACCCTTAAGATCATGATATTTAAAGTTTCATTTCAATTTATTCTTTTATGAGGCATATTATTGAAAATTTACTAAATCTACGAAGACATTATATTATAATCTTCATCTTATTAATGATTTTTTACATTGAAGGTTATTTTGGAGGAAATCATATGATGTTATTTTTATAAACCAAATATCATTGTTAAACACTGGTAATTAATTTTTTTACATGTTTAATTTCTATTTCATTCCTTATTTATTAACAATACACCAAGAATGTTTTTTGTAAGTGATATTAATATTGTATCCCCTTTTAGATTAGGATTATTAATCATCCATATCCATGTTTTCAAAAATATTTTATAAAAATAATTTATTTCCTAAATAAATTTCTCATTTTCCATGACTTTCTTTTGAATGGTTTTAAAAAGGATATTTCATTTTATTTTCAAAATGGTTCACTTTTGACACCTTTTAATAAATGTTTGAAAAAATGGTTATTTCTACCATTTTTTTACAAAGATAGATTTTCCCACCATCATGATTATTATTTAATTTTAATCTTAATTTATAAGCTTCCTAAGTAATTTTAAAATTAAATTATTTTTATAATATTTTATATATGTATATTTTTAAAGTGATTTTAAATGTGAAAATGATATTTTCCTCAATTTTTTTACTGAACATTTAAAGGTATTTCTATTCATAAACATCAAAAAACCTTAATGTTATATATAATACATTACGGTTAATTTTTAATGATATTAACCTCATTATTTATATGGATATACTATGATCATTATAAATAGTTTTTCATATAAAATTTTTTCCATGGGTTATTCATGTAATGGGAAGAAATATTGAATTTTTATGAGTTTTATAATGAGATACAAGTTATATATACTTCATTCAAGTTATGGTTCTTGGATATTGGCTATGATAATGGGTGACCCCATTATATCTTAAATAATGGGTCACCTAGATTGGACTCTATTGCACTAGGTAATTATATTGTAAGTCATCCATTTAGTTATTTCAATATGTAAGGGTTTTATAAGTGTTATATAAAGATAATGTTATGTGATACCTAAAAGTGTTAATTATGATAACTAAGGGATTTTAATGATCTTTTGATCAATATTGACATCACATGGATCATGATTATGGATTACAATGACTCTTTTATTGGTTAAATCATTATTCCCTATTTTATTATTGATGACCAATGTATTTATACATATGAATTATCTTATGTTATGATCATGAATTTTACTATGTAATCACACCCTTATATTTATTGATGAAACTAAATTAATAAGGCTTATGTTTACCTATAATGACTATTTGATCTCACCCTTCTCATGTTTCATTACAATTATGTTATGAAGAGTGATTAAAGTATAAAAAGGTTTTATATGTGAATAATTTTATGGAAGATGTTGAATTCATAATACATAATTAAAAAAAGATAGGTATATTGGTATAAATTATCTCTTAATGTCATGAGTGTTGTTTATGTAATTTTTTTACTAATTATCTAAAACTATAAACCTAAAATTTATTAGGATTTATAATTGATCTATTATTTCCATTTGATTTCGTAAGGTTTGGATGGAAAAAAATTGGCCACTTTTATATGTATCAAAGAGGGAAATTTAATATATATGTTTTTATCACTCGATCTGGGTGTGTGAGTCATGGGTTGTTACAGTTGGTATCTAAGCAGGGTTTAGAAAACATTGGAGACTATGATGTTTTAATGTGAGGGTATCATAAGAGTTATTAGTGACATCATATGTTTATGATTTTAATGTTGATCATAAGTTCAATTTCTTAAACATCCCTTTTTTAGGTTTTAAGTGATAGGGTTTTAAGTTTATTAAACTGATTTTGGGTGATTATTTAGGTTTAGGTAAATGTAACCCTTATTTATAACTTAATTGATTATTGTGAAATAATGATATTATATTTTTGATGGATTTCATAATATGTTTTAGTAATTTTATAATAACTATAATAATATAGTATTATAAAAAATAAAAAACCCATAAGTTGGAGAATGACCCATCACATTTAGCAAGGCCGTTGGGCTTGAACCCACAAGTAAAGGTTGAAGGGTGATGAACCTACCACTATCCTATGTGATGTTTTGTTTAGTAGGTAATTTTTTTAATTATGTTGATTTTGGAATATATGTTTTATCATAAATAAAACCATGGGATTGAAATGTGATTTGGTGATTAGATGATTCATATTATTTCAGAAGAAGTTCACTATTTTTGGAACCATATATGGTTAAGGTAAAAATAAAATTATTGAATTCTATTTTATTATTAAAGTTTGAATAAAGTTTTAGAGTCGTATATTAATTTTTGTTTTATTTATGGTGATTCAGTTCATTTATGATATTTATTAGAATATCTTAGAGATTATATGACTATGTCATATATATTTTTGTTATGAGACTTTAATAGATATTGATGTGATCTGGAGATAAATGTTGTATTAATATGGGATCAAATCATTCTAATATTTTGGATTCAATATTAGTCAGGAATATATTGAAGAGATTTATGGATAGATAATTATATAATGGTTTAGTTTTATGTTTGGGTATTACTATTTAATTTTGGATTTTCACATGTTATTTCTTCATATGAAGGTTTATTCATTTTGGGATTTATCCTATATTTTCCTAACCATTTTGTTTTTAGAAAATGTAAAAATCTTGGATAATAATTTTTTATTCTTTTGTCGATTATGTGAACCATTTGAAGTTGATTCTTTCATTTTGACATTAAAAATTTATCTTGAATACTAATCATTAGGTGCAATAGATGGTATTTTTTACAAATATATTAAAAGATGAAACTCTAATTTTCAAGTAAGTAAAATTATTTATGTTCTTAGTTTATATGATAATGTAATTCATAAAATATTATAAAAGGATCTTGAAACAAAATTTTATCTAATTATGATATATTATGATGAATTTATGTGTTTTTAAAACCTATTTAGTTTTTGATTTTTTGGTCACTAAAATTTTCATGATTATTCAATTTCATGTGATTAATGATCCATGTCACTATCTATCATTATTTTGGTAAAGTTTTTCTCTTACATGTAAAATATCTAATCCCACCAATTTCCCCCTTTTTAGAAACATAATATGTGTTATGCTAGGATAACCCTCATAATTTCCTTTCTATTATTTCATCAGAATATTTTATTTACCATTTTTATAATATTGTATTTAAACTAAGTTATTTCTAATTATCAACCCTTTGATTACCGATTCTGAGTTCAAAATTGAGATGATTAAATTTATTAAAATGGGTAGAATGTAATATAGAAATATATTATAAGAATGACTATGTTCAACAATATACAAAATACAAAACATTGATCCAAATAGAATTGCAAAATATTACAATTTAAATTTGAACATTATAATCTACCCATTGAGTTTTTGGGTTTAAATGTGATTAAGAAAATTTTAAAATATATATAAAGAGTCTAATAAATGATAATGTACTTATTAATACAAAGTAAATAAGTACTAAAGTCTTAGTAAATTAATTTTATTTATTCAAAATAAGTTTCCTTTAGAAATGGGTTTTATTTATTTTTATAAGAGAATAATATAAATAAATTTTTTGAATATTTCAACATTTTATTTGATAAAAAGGTTATCATTATTAAAATCACCACATCAAAAGTACCCTATGATGAATTTTTTATATTTTTCTGAAATGATTGATTTTTCAATGAACATAAAAAATATAGATTTTTATTTAAAAATGTGCTTTATTTAAAATTATTTACATAGTAAAATTATTTTTAAGATTATTTTTAAAATTTAGATAATTAAGTTTGATTTAATATAATCTAATGGTGTTTTTGTAAATTATAATTATAATAAAATTTATTTTTTTAAAAAAATTTATAGAAAAATTCATTTTTTGGAAAAAAATGTTTATCATCTCATTTTGATGGTTTAATTTTAAATACTACTATATCACATATGGGTTTTTTATTTTTTAAAAATTTATTATATATTTAAAATCATGTGGTTAAAATTTAGTAAATGTGTCCCTTTTATTTTTGAAATTATTAATAGTACCTTTAGAAAATTTTCCAACCACGATAAAGAGTAAGTCGTGTAATTAATGTTAACAATAAAATTATAATGACCTCTTTACCATTTGGAGGTTATTATGAGTTTTATAATATTTTATGTAGAGAAAAGTAAAAAATGTAACACTCTTGTTTGTAATAAATATAATATTTTTAACATGGGGATTAAAGGATGATATGTTAGGTTATAAAATTTTTTTTAAATCAAAATTATTCATAATAATTATTATTATTTATTTATAATTTTTAGTTAAGTAATAATTACTTAAATACTTACACAATACTGATGTTGTAATTACTCAATTAGTGAAAAAAATTAAATAAATAATAAAGAAATTATTAAAAGTAATATAAATTGAAATAATAACTATGATAAATTAATTTAATAGAAAAATATAAAATCTTATGGATTTATTAATATATTTAATTTGAAATTATTTGGTTTTCTAATTATTGTTATATTCAAAAGAAATGAATAGTTATAACATTGACATTATCAATATCTTAGGGAAATATTTATTAAATGATTTAAAAATCATAAAAACCTACATTAGGACTAGTAATTATAATATGCTTTAAAATATAATCCATGTTCTATTTATGGTCTATTTTTATATTTTATTTTACCATCTTGACCCTTAATACTAAAAAACCGTGTTGTCACGGTAATTGTGAAAAGGATTAATGAAGCATTAAAACAAACTTTAGGGGTAAAAATGTGACCATACATGTCAAAATTTAATTTTATTAGATGATATAATTTTTTCCACATATTATCTAGTGATATTTGAATTTTTGATCCATTTTATGATAAAAATTTACTTATATTAATTTAATATTTTAAGAAGTTAAAAAAAGTGTCCCTCCCCTCTCTTGTAAGAAGACACATATTTTCACATTTATGCACACCTAAATAAGCATTTTTATCCGAAAAAATATACTAAAATACATTCATAACATCTCTAGAAACATTATAGAGGTCTTATTTTGGGAATAATACCTACCTTAAAGTTCTTAAAGTGTAATGAAAAGATAGTTGTCCAAAGAAAAGGTATAGTTCCTAACTGATCGTTTTTGTGTTATTTATTCTTCTATCTCCATGGAATTTTATCCAAAAATAATATGATAATAAAATCATTATATTAAATATAAAGTTATACAAATTTTTTTATATAACCTATATTTATATCCAACCTCTATTAAATGAGGAATGAATTCATTGTTCGTGTGTACAACAAACTACCACCTCGTGGACCAATGTAACTCATTTACAATCATTACCTCTCACAATTGGATAAAATAATGGAATTAATGTTATATAAATTATTAATAATAGATTTATTGTTATAAAAATATAATTCATCATTTATTTTCTTATCTTTCCATAAACTAAAAAATTACAACGTCGTTCGTGCGTATGTGTGGATTACCACCTCCATGAAGGGATATGATTCATTTTTCATCACTACATCATATGGATAAGATATATATGTGTATTGAAAAAATAATATGTTTTTTATGATATTATGATATTTTTTTAAAGTTAAAATACTACTTACCATTTTTCCTTAATGACCATTGAAAAATGGAAACGTTACATATGCATACATACAGTTTACAGTTTCCATGATTGTAATGTAGTTTATTTTTCATATCCACCATTAATTGTTGGATTTAAAATTATAATTTTAGTATAAATATTATAAACATTTCATTATTATTATTATAGATATTATTTAGAAATTACCCATTTGACCATGGTCAACACAGTGAAGTTGTTTTGAAATTATAAACCAAACATCCTCAGAATACCCGATCTAAACATCATTGATTATGTAATTAAATATGTAATTTAAATAAAAGGAAGAATGTATTAAGGTTAAGGTAATAAACCTGGAATATTTTCTTATAAAATAAAATGATATATATATGAGTTTATTATAAAGGAGTTAAAGGACATACATGGAATGTCTGGACTCAAAGTAAGGGATATCATATCAATTTTCCTTTATTGGGACATATTTTAATGTCATCCACATAATTGCTTTTATATGTTGTATAAAATGTACATTTTAAATGTTATACCATGAATAACTCATAATTAATGTTATATTAGGTTTAAATTTTAATTATTTCATATAAGTGGATTTTAATTTAATGTTTAACTATTTTTTTTCATTGGGTTACAACTCTTGTTTATTGATTTTTCTATGCTCTGATTGTGTTTGATTTGATCTATAATTTTTTTAAAATATTTAATATTTATTATGGTGGAATAAATTTCAAATAAATAATATTTCTATTTATTAATTTTTAATTCAATGGTATGATATTTGTATGGGTTATTTATAAAAATTATATTTCTCAGAGTAATATGTTTATGATAAGAACCATTATATATTTATAAGGTGTATATAATTTTATTTTGACATTTCATTTCATGAATATCCTAAAAACCATGATATAAAAATATTTTTTAATTTATTAATTTAAGGGTATTATTTTTAAAATTTTACAAAGTGGTAAATGATTTATGTTATAATCTCAGTCCAATTTTATATTGTTTACATTAAAGGTTGATTTATATAAAATAATATAATCTTGTTTTCTTGACTGGAATATCATAATTATCCACTATTTTTTAATGTATTTTTCATGTATAGTTTCCAACTCCTCCCTTATTGACTAAATATACATCAATAAATTAATATTTAAGTTATGTTGATCTTGTATCTTCTTTTAGATAGGGAATCTTACTCTTCCTTATACATGTTTTCTAATCATTTTCTAAAACGTTATTTTATAATACAAAATTCATTCCCAAATCTATTTTGCATAGTATTTTACCTTTTTTTATAAGTTTTTAATAAGTAAATTTATTAAAATTCTCCAAATGGGTCACTATGAATCATTTCACAATTGTTTTTGAAAACAATGTCTATTTTCAAAATTTATGAAATGAATAGATTTTACCACCATTATTATAATTATTTATATTCATGAATAATTTATATGTTTCCAAGATTATTTTCAAATAAAATCATTCTCATAATGTTTTATGAATTTATATATTTTATAAGTGATTTTCTAGGTCAAAGGGTATATTCCTTATAATTGTTTTTAATGAAATTTTAATGGTATTTTCATTTATCAACACAAAAAACCCTTGATGACACTTATGCTCCATTGGAGGTTATTTTTAATGATACCATCCTCCTTATTTATTAGTATGGTTTTTTATTTTTTCAATGATATTTTCATGGAACTCATTTCTTCTCTATGGGTGAATCATTCTCTAAAGGGAATAATGGATGTTTTAATTATTTATATGATGAGATAAAAGTTCCATGTACTTTGTACATGTTATGATTTTTGGAAATTGTCTATGATAATATGTGACCCCAATATAGCTTAAGTGATGGGTGAAATTTTATAGTGATTTAATGAATTTGGTAATTATATTGGAAGTTGGTTGAGTGGTTATTATATTATGTAAGGGCTCTGTAAGGGTTTTTTTTGAATATAATGTTCTAATATACCAACACATTTAATTTACACTTTCTATGATTTTTAATTATTTGTTTGATTTGGATTTTCATCACATGGATCATGATTATTGATTCCAATGACTCTTGTATTTTTTAAGGTTTTATTCCATGTTTCATGATTGATGATCCTGGTATTTATTGGTATGAATTATCTTATTTAATTCTCCATAATTTTTACTATGTTATCATACACATATACTAACTAATGAAATTTAATTAATAATTCTTTTGTAAACCATTACAAATAATTTGATGTCACCCTTCTTATATTTCATTCCCAGATATTTTATAAATAATTTTATAGTCTATAAGGTTTAATATGTGAATAATTTTATGGTATATGTTAAATACTTAATATGTAATACTAAGAGATAGGCAGGAGAAATAATCTATTGAATTAATAAATGTTATTTATGTAAGAGTTTTTCCTAATTCTATAAAACTTTAAACCTAAAAGTTTCTTGGGGTTGTAAGTGATCCAATATTTACTTTTGAAATTTTGTGGTTTATATGGAATTTTTTTGTTCAAATCTATATATATCAAGAACATAAATGTAATATTTATGTTTCTAGCACCAGATTTGGGAGTGAGGGCTAAGGGATATTATAAATTTAATAGACCTGGAAGTGATCTTTGATAATGGAAATGATTTTCTATGCTTATGATAATTCCAAAAACTTATATATTATTCTTATAATATGTTCTCTGGGATCATGATTGATTATTGATGATTACACACTATTATGAATTACATATTTGGTTATCACAAAACCTTATTCCATGATTAGTGATTAGATTCATTTGATTGATTGGGTATGGATTTCTTATGTTATGATCATTTTCCCAAAAACATATTCTTAATGTCACTTATGACCATTAATTGATATATCATATTATTAACCCTATTGAGAATCTAAGTTCACCCTTTCTTATATTTCCATTTTATATAGGGGATAAATAATAGTATTAAGTAATAAATGTATAATTAGGGTGTTATGAGAGAAAATATTAATGGGATATTTTTAAGATCATTTATGAAATATGTTGAATAATTATCTATCCTAAAAGGACAAACAAACTTTTATGACCATGAATTATTATGATATTTATTCAATATTTATCTAAAATGATGAAATATTTAGGTGTTTTATATTTGGGAAAACTCAGTCGATGCATGAATAAGTAAATCCTAGGTATTTGTATCATAATGATCGACATAGAAATATCATCATATATGAAGTGCATGTTAAGATGAAAAGTTATTTACGACATTCTTCAAAGGAAATATAATTTAAATATATAGATAAACATGAGATTCGTAAAGTTAAAAATGAAAAGTGGATGTAAGGGATGAGTTATTGTATCTTGTGGCAATCAATTTGAGAGAGGTAAAAAACATTTTAATATAAGATACCCTTGGATCTTATTCATTATGGAAATGACAAACACTTCACTATTAGGTTTTTAAAAGGATTTTGTTGAGATACTAGTGAGATCTAACTCACTCAAATTTGATAATTAAATTTTCCCCTATAAGGAATTTTAATTTTCTAAATATAAGTAAACAAATGTTTTAGAGAAAATTGATTGTAAGTAAAGAATAAGATGATGCTAAATAAGATCCTTTGGATTATGTTTAAACTCATATTGTCTCATACAAAGAAGATTTTAATAAAGATATAATAAAGAAATGAAAATCTTAATTAGAATATAATGATCAATCAGTGGATGTTTTTTTATCTAAATATGGATTTTGAAGGAACTATTGAAGAATAATAAATTCAAAGAACTATAATAATAATATTGGTTTGTTGAAGGAATTTTGATATTTTGTTAATGATACTGAATAGAAAATTTGATACTTTTATAAAGTTATGGAGGAAAATAAAAATGATAAATTTAAATCTGAAGAAAGTGTAAACTAGATGCTAAAAAATAGAGAGTATTCTAAGATCATGGATTATCTTAATATGTCTATCAATAAAAAACAATAAAAAATGAAATTAATAAGGTAAAAGTGGTATAATTTAAAAAAATATTGATACCAAATGAATTCATTTGATTCAAATAAGAAGTTTCATTTTGGAATATTTTGAAATGAGTAGATACAAAAAATATCATAATGAGGTATTAGAGATATTATCAAAGTGTATGTCAAAAAGATCAAATTTTATGGGTAAAATATAACATTTATTTTATTTCAAAATAATAAAAATCTAATATTAACATGAAAATATAAATGTAAATTAGAAAACATGATAAAGTTCTCAAACTATGAAAGCTTATAAAAAATAATGTACTTATTTAAAAGATAAGTATATGTGGAGAGATGGTAGAAAATAAATGTTTCCCTTGATGTTGTGCTAATTCTATGTCTACAAAGGCCACATGATGTTATATTTTGATAAAGACAATATCTCTTTGAATTTTTAATTAATAGGAATTCATCAGAGGAAATTTTAAGAATCTACTTCATATCTAAAGTGAAATTCATTCTATGAATATTATTTCGATTATTTATTCATTGTGAATAAATGAATTAATTTTATGAAATGATTAAGTTAAAATTATTTCTATAGAAGTTATATATTCAAGGTTTTGAGTTAATATAACATAATTACCTTGGGAAATAGATTTAATCCAATTAAAGAAGAAGATGATTACTTGTATTCTTATGTAAAGGAAAATTATAGGAGACCAACATATGGTTAAGCTCATCCTGGTATATCATTGAGTGAAATGAAGTAAATGATAAAGAAAAATACTATCATTGCATAAATTTCCTTGAAATAAAAAATGACATTTCTTGGTGGATTTGTGAGTGTTTATCCTAAAATATGAGTACCATGAATCATTTAAAAAATTTTATGGGTGTATTGTATGGAATAGTTTACTTAGAGAATAATTGAGAAATGAAGATCATATGAATTAGTCTAGAAGGATTGGTTGGATATGAATTGAAAAATACTGAAGTTATCTTCATGAATGACCTATGACAAAATATATTGAGGTTGTGATAGTACGTAAATATGGATTGGAAGTAATATTCAACCAAAAAATACACTAATGATAAGAGAATTTATCTAAATTATCGAATGTATAGATGAATAATGAATGAGATTTTGTATCAAGTATAATCCATGAATTTCAAAGCCCTCTTTATACCATAATTGAAAAATATTCAAGTACATTAGTGGATTGGACACATTCATAATTAATGTATTTAAAATATATTTAAATGAATAGAAATAATAGATATCCCTTATTAGAGGATAAATAGAGAAAAGGGTTGTGATTCATGATTGGTGAGATATATAGGGATAAACCATTATCATCAAAATAGTGACTGAGCATCCAATAAGATATATTTGTTCAATATAAATGTACATGGTCTAATTAGTCAAGCTATAACATGAGTATAAATTTTTTTTAACCAATTTTTTGTTGGCTATAATTTGATGGGATGTTCCATGTTCATGTTCTTTATGAAAGAAGTGACAAACTACATGAAAAGATTATAAATAATAGTAGAGAATGAAATTAAATGAACCATGAAAATTCTTAGATCAAATAATGGGAATAAATAAAGTTAAAATAATGTAAATATTTATAATAAAAATATCAAATAAATAATGAGGTCACTTCATTAATAACCACACAAAAAATTATTTTCATAAGGGAATAATGGAATTGTCAACAAAAAGGCTATATGTTTGTTAATTAAGATTTATTTTCTCCCACCATCACTCTAAGTATGTGGTCTAAGTGTTTCTACACACATATAACTAGTAAATTCTTAGCCCTATAGAATACAGGTTTCTTTATGAAGATACATAAGGGCACAAAACCTACCTATAATAATTTTATATTCTTTATAGGTAATAATTTCACTGTGAATAATGAAATAAATCAGATAAAAATACAGAGATGTAGTGAATAAAGAATTTTTATTACGTTTCTAATATAAAAATAACTCTTATAAATGTTTTAACAAGAGATACAATTTTTTTTTTGAAAGTAGTAATGATAATGTGAATCAAGTTGAATCTATGGAAAATATGAAATTCCTATACTTGAAGAATTTTATGAAGAATAAGAATATATTGATTCTAATTTGATAGAATTGAAAAAACATCCAAATGTTATTGATTTTATTGTTGATTGAGAGGATTATATTGGTGATAAAGGATGTCGATCTGTTTCTCAAATAATTGGAGGAGGTGATGATAAAACAAAATAAATTTTTGGATACAATATTGCTTCTATAATTTAAAGGAAAGGATTGAGAAGTATATATCAAACTACACTAATATCAAAGTTAAACCTGATGATACATAAATATGTGAAAAAATTTGAATAATTGGAGAATGTAATGAATGAAGATCCAGATTTAATTAATAAAAACCAAACATTGAAGATTATTTATAGAACTATACACTGTAATATGACTAATTAGAAATGGGTCCTCAAAACTTTTATTAATGAACATGGAAGATTAGTCCATAATAATGTAAGATCGGTATGTAAAAGGTATGCTTAGTTTAAGGGAATTGATGTCGAAGAAACATTTGCATTGGTGGAATGGTTCAAGTCAATCAGACTTTTCATTATAGTGTATATTAAAATGATGTTTGAATTATATCATATGGAAGTTAATAAGGAATTTTTAATGTATTTATAATGGGAGAACTATATATATATATATATATATCAATGAGTAGGATTAATTAAGGTAGATGATGATGAAAAGTGTACATGTTGAAAATAAATTTATATGAAATATTAAAAAAACCATATTCTTGATTTGTATGCCCGAACAAATATTTATGAATGATATAATTTAATATTGTGTTATAAATCACACACTTTGTATGAAAATATAAAAATAATATCAGTTCTTAGTGATGGTGTACAAGTATAAAAATAAATTTGGATGAAACATTTTTAATTATGTTGAAATGGTTGCAAATATAATGCATTCAAAATTTTGGTATGTTAACGTTTAGATAACTAAATTATATCTTCATACTATATGTATATTAAAATAATGAAATTAAATTCCACTGATGGGGGATGTATACAAATTATTGTTAAAGAAATTTTGGAATAGAATACTATAATATAGTTTCAACTCTAATAGTAGTCTGAACTATACTTTGAAATCCTGGGAAAATCAAGGTAGTTGGCATGATATTGTAAAAAATAATTATTAGATATTTATTATATCTTATTGAAAAAATATTTGATATATTTTAGAATAAATTCTTTAAATATATTTTTTTATTTCTCTTAAGGAAGATATTTTTTAGTGTAAATGCATATAATATGGTATATTGAAGAGAAGATTAAATTATGGATTTTTTAAGTAGGAAATAATAGTAGTTTTATTTTCTACTTAGATGAGGACTAATCTAGTGATGTCATGGATTAAAAAATATATTATAGGCAGAATATTATATTACAGAAGAAAATTTGTTGGATATATATACAAAAAAATAGAAATTATATCTTTGAGCATAGTGTAGAAAAAGTGCATTTCATTCACCGAGTGTTGTACTCAATTAATATCGATGAATCAGTTGTTAGGTGATCTTAGAGAAGTAATTCAATACAATATGATGATTTAGTGTGACAACAATAATGCTCTCAAGTTAATAAATGACCAAATACAACATTCTCAAACAAAACATATCAAAATTCCTTATCCCTTTATTAAGGATAAGGTTGAGTTAAAAATTTTATAATAATGGTTAGTTGTTATTAAATATCATGTGGAAGTTTTATTTAATAAGAGTCTTATTTCATATGTGTTTTAGATGTATTAGTTAAACCTCAATGTTTAACTGATTTCCTTAAAGTAAGTATGTTTAGGAATACCTCTCCCCCAAATACATATACTACATAATTTCTCAGTTATGCATTATTCATGTGATCAAATTAAGAGGTGTACAAAAAAAGGAAAAAAATATAACGATTGGTTGTGTGGGAATTTTTTTTTCTAAATTTTACAACTTTCAGAAAATTGAGACTTCTGAAACTAATTACAAAATCAGAAGTTAAATGGACTATGAGAATCCAAATCCTATAACTAGTAATGGTGATTGATTTTGGATGGTGGATGTGTGGATGTAAAACATTGTATAAATGTAACCTTGGTAATACTATGTAAGAATAACCTATAGGCTATTAAAGTCTTTCTCATGTTTAATAGGATGGTTATGTAAGAGTAAGACATATGTTTTTTTGTATGTATTCATTATTCAACAACATATTGGTTGAGTCATGAGTGTTGAAAATCCTATTTTTGGTCTTCATTATCACGTTTCAGCCACCTTGGGCCTCGCCGGGGACATGCGGCGCGCAGGTGGGCAGGCCATCCCAATACCTCGTTACCCAACAACACATTTTGGAAGGCGATGCTGAGGTGATGGTGAGGCAATGCCCTAGCTATTAACTGACGATAGATTCCCCCCCTTCCTGGTGGTGGGAGGGGGGAGGACATTTTGGCTCCACCTCATCCAGTGTCATGGGGGACCTTTGTACCTTTTTCGAACCCTAGTTACCTCCCTGACTTCCTGTCGATTTCTCTAAGGCCGAAAGTTCTAGATATTCACATTGGGGAACCTCAGATCTCGATCACATTATCGGAATTCTCTGAGGCCTCGAGCTTCCTGGATCTGACCCTGGTTGCCCGGTTTTCTCATCGACAACCTTCAATTGATGATTTCAACCATTTTGTGTTCAAAAAATGGGATCTACAGGACCGCGTAGTAATAGGGTTGATTGATAATCGTCATATGATGATATGATTTGATACGGAGGATGAATTAATTTTTACTTGGTCTAGAGCTCCTCTCAGATGCAACGGATGCAAATTTTTCCTTCTTTGATGGTCAATTGACCTTTACATGAACCGAGATCCTCCTGCGGTAGCGACATGGGTAAATCTACTACATCTCCCTTTGCCTTTCAAAATCCCTCAATAATCTGTATGATAGGTAACCTTCTTGGTCGATTTTTATGTTCTGATACTCACACATCCTCTGTGAGCCACCTGATGAATCCACATCTTTGTGTTGAGGTGGATGCTTTGAAGCCACTGATCGATTGGATATGGATTACTGTTGGTGAGGAGTTCCGATGGAGGTAAACTGTTGTTTTTGAAAATTGGGTTGACTACTGCTCGTTTTGTTGCCGCCTGGGTCATATGGAGAGTCATTGTATTAATGGAGCAAGTATCAGAAGGTCAGCTGCTGTGATGAAGAAGCCTGGTAAGATATCTGGTCAGGGGATGGTACACACAGATTCTGGCAAGCATGGTAATGCTGTTGAGTTGGGTGGTTCATCTTTGGGAAAACAGGTGAGGGCACACATTATCCCGTTTTTGGTTGTGGTTTTTGATAGATTAAAGCAAGATATTCTTTTGAGTAATAGTGTGAATGGTCCTGGTCCTGGTAATGGATTTGGAGGCAACTCAGGAGTGATTGATTCCTCAGGTGTTGCATTGCATCGCAAGAATCAACTTAGTCAGGATGCTGCAGGTGAGGTTAGTATGCTGTTAATTCCTGGTGATGTTGAGCATAAGGAGGGAGAGTTACAATTGAGAACAACTGGTGATGAGCCAGTAGATGATGGACTTACTCTTTGTCCGGCTATTCAGAAGAATGTTCAGCCGAAATCTGATGGTGGTTTGCAGATCATAATTGACACTTGTAATCAATTCTAGGAATTTTTTCATGATGAAGTGGAGGGGAGCTCTTCAATGAGGAACAATAGATTGTAGATTTCCTTTGAGGGTGGATTGAGGAAGGAGGTAGATGATGGTCATGTTTTTGTGGATCCCCCACAGTGTTTGGATATGATTGACAATAATGGATGTTATGAGAAGGTCCAAGATTCTTGACAAGACGTTCTTATCTCTTGAAAATGGGGGGATATGTCGAAGATTGAAAAAGAAAATCATAGTTGTTTGGTCAAGCCGTCTTATAGTGCCACTATCAAGGATGGGAAGAAGAAATCTGGAACAGAGGAACCTCTTCTAGTTAAAAGAAGGCCGAGGAAGGAATATTATTGTTTGCCAAATCTTGTGTCAACTAGGTCATCTATCAAGAAATCCTCCAGTGAATTGATATCTTTGGAGAAACTGAATCTCAGAAGGAAGTACATGAATATCCTCATGCACTATGATAGCTCGGAATGGGAATCATACATTGTGGAGGATTTTTATGGGTGCAGAGACGAGTATGACTTTTATGACATTTAATTGGTACCTCTTGTTTGTTTGCTTGTTTACTGGACTTTTCCTTTCTTAATAAATGGTCTGAGGCTTTGCCTCTGACTGAGCTTTTCTAGTAAATGAGTGTAGTCAATTGAATTGTACATTAAATAGTCACATTTAAGCTTATATCAACATGTTATTTGGATTAATTATTAATTTTTGATCTTTAGTTTTCTCTTCTATAGAAGTAGTTGTTTCTGTAGAGTAGGACATGTTTTGATCCATGTTAAAATATTATGATCCTTTTATTGGAGATTTATTTCTACATATTTATTGTATTTTTTGTGTGTGTTGTGAGTTCATATAGAGTTTTATAAGGTGTGTGGTTATAGTCATTTGTATTATCATTTATGAATACACCAATCCATGGAATCATGTGTTTGGACCATCTAGTGATTATGAATTTCTTCCTGTAATGGAAAAAGTAGTACCAATGATTGGTGAAGAGTTTTTCATGGTTTAAAAGACAGTTACTTAAAGAGATAAAGATTTTCGTATCCCATAATATTTTGTAATTATATAGGAGAATTATATTTTATAATATTTAATTTGATAAGTCCACGGTAAAACTGTAGAGCTTCAATTACTCATTTTTTGGTTTCTAGAAGACTCACATTGAGGAATGCCTTTTTTAGAAGGATATTAATCATTTTTTTACTGAGTTGAATCTAGAATAAATATAAAAAGAGGAACTGAAAAAGTCTTTATAAGATGGTTTTAGGTGGATTATAAATGATTTTGTTCCAAAATATGGCCTCAAATATCCATGATGCAAAGGAAACTACCTATGTGATAGAGACACTTGAGAAAAAATATAAGAATCCATCTGCAATGAATAAGGTGTTCATTTTGAAATGATTTTTTTATTTGGATGTTAAAATGAACATTGATTATATATCATCTAAATGAGTTCTACATTTTCTGAATTTAATAGGAACCCATTGGTCTGAGGTTCACCGATGGTGTGTGTGCCTTTATTCTTCTATCATCAATTCCAAAATCATGAGATATTATGGTTACCTCTATGGATAATTTCTATGGTTAAAATGAATTATCCTTTATAGAAATCAATGATCTGATCTTGAATTAATAAATCCAAAATAATTAGGTTTTAAGTTCATTTGAAGGTAAAATTAGCAAAGTATTAAGTGGATTCTCTACCTGAAGAAGTCAAAATAATACAGGGGAAAAGAAACATCAGTCATGGGATGTCAACCAGTATTAATAACTCCTCATGTTATCACTATGGAAGGAATGTAAATTTTTGGAAGGACTATCAATAGACTCATGTTATATCTATAAATCTTTGTTTTGTTTTAACAACAAACTCTATATTTGAAGGGGAGGGTGACACTTTGGTCCAGGGTGCCCCAAGTTTGACCTTTTCATTGATTCTTGAAATTAGATTCCCATTTAAAAAAACTTATGAAAGATAATTATTTTTTAATAATGAATTAAGAATCATTAATATGGTTCACCATGTGAATTTAAAGGCAATATATATTTTAAACAAATGGGATTAGCATAATCAAATGAAGAATGAATATTTTCTATTGTTTTATGGAATTCAACACATACTAGTTTTCTAGTTGATGTTTATTTATAGTGGTTAATATGATGATGTGGGATTATATACTATCCTTACAAATGATGTGTGAAAAATCACATAGGGATCCATAGTGGTGATATGAGTTATGAAAAATGGAACATTATA
The DNA here is from genome assembly GCA_963277665.1 of Viscum album. NCBI lineage: Eukaryota > Viridiplantae > Streptophyta > Magnoliopsida > Santalales > Viscaceae > Viscum > Viscum album. The sequence continues at coordinate 1,764,414,521 of OY728135.1, forward strand.
AATAACCATTAATTCAAAAGATATCATACAAGCTAAAGAACCAACTTCTATAATAATAATTTTGTGTCATCACCATCTTGGTCATATTTGTGAGGATAGTTTACAAAACGTAAAAACTAGAGGATTGGAAAACCTTAATTTATTTTAGTATGGTACACTCTAGGTTTTCATCCAATTCCACCATTTGATGGTTTTATTCAATTCATATAGAAAGGAACCATATAATCAAATACTCAAGTTAGTCAAACAAATATATGAAAACCATTGTTTGTTTAATCTCATAGAGTAACATTGTAATACGTTACATTCATTGATAATTACATAAACATATTTTTGGTTCTTATCATCAAATAAGTGTACAATATTTTATAGATTTTAATTATATGTAAATCCATAGTGGAAGTTGATACTAAAATGAATCTTAAATTCTTTTGGATAGATAATGGTGGTGAGTATAGAGGTAATGAACATTGGGAATTATTTTATATTAACTACACTTAGATAGAGAATATTATTCCTAGAATTCAGGAGAAAAATATTTCTATTGAATTGATGGATCAAATTTTGAATGAGGAATCCAGGATCAAGAGGTTAATTACTAGTTTCCCAAAGAATTTTGAGGTGGATTTAGTTAACTATGTGTGATATATCATGAATCAAAATCCTTTTGACTAAATGGGGATTAAAAACTAGGAAGAACATTATCCCAGATAAGGGGTGGGCATTAGTCACATGAATTTTTTAAAATGTATCATGTATTCCCATGTCAATGCCAACGATAAGGATAAGTGTAAATATATACATCATACATGATTTCTTCTATAGTGATGATAAGTTTGATTTTATACTCTTGGATAGTAAAAAGTGAATGTTTATTAGATTTAGGAATTTCGTATTCAATAAGGAAATCAGGTGTTAGGATCAAAACCTAAAAAAATCACTTTGGAGTAATGATACAATAGAGAGAGTCGAGGTTGAGATGAGTAGAGGATGGATGGTTTCGAGATGTTTAGGGACTATGGAAAAATAATTTTGAGAGGTAAATCCATTTTTTTGAATATAATAAATTGACCAAGATCCCAAAATGTCATTTATTAATGTATAGGAATGCTCAAGGGTAGTGTAAGATCATGGGAAAGTTTTAGACATGTAAGGATTGGAAAGAGTTAAACCTCAAGGATTGAAGTAGTCTTCCATGACCAGAGGTATGGTATAAAAATTTTATTATATAATATACACTATATTACATATAGATGGTGGGGAACCCAAATACATGGTTAAAATGATAATTATATTCGATTCATTGTATTGGAAGTTATTAATGATAGATGAATTATATTCCAAATATGTTTCTGATAGACAGAAGCAAATGGAATTAACACAAGTCGTAAGTAAACCTTAGAACAAGTGGGTTTATCCTCTAAAGGAGGAAGTGTATTGTTGATTTTGGTATAAGGAATAACTAGTTGTGAAGTTATTTAAATATTCTAATGGTGTGGAAATTAATGAAATCTTCTTACATATTATAAATCACAAAAGATTTTAGAAATTTTTCATCTTTTATTCTATAGTTGTTTTTTAATATACTTTTCCAAATTTTGTTTTTTTAATGGTAATTTAGAGGAAAAAATATTAATAGATCAACCAAAATATATCATCTTAAAACTAAATAGGGGTCTGTGGTGAAACATAATTTTTTATGGTTTTAATTTGATTCCAATGCAGTGGAAGGAAAATATTGATTACTTCGTTAAAGAATGGATATTCTCACTAAGAAATTTGGATCATTACTAATACTAATAGGTGTTTGGTGATTAATGTTTCATAATTTTTCATCACTATATATATGAGTTACTCTTATCTAGAAAGGCATTGGAATATATTATATAGATGAAGTTTAAAATGATTGAGTGTTTCTGGAAGAAGGATCATGGTTTCAAGAAATAAATGATAGGGATGTGAATCAGAAGAGACATTAGTTTAAAAAAATAATCATATATAAATCAATATGCATTTGGAATCTATTGGAGATATTCCAACTTAGTGATTTGAATCCTATAATCACACCTTTGGTCAAGAAAATCAATAACTCAAAGTAAAAGGCACCTAAAATGAATGAATTTTCTATATGCATGGACAATGATCTATTTTCATTAAGTGTAGGAAGTGTTATATATGTCATGGTTTGTAAATGAAATGATATCACTAATGTTATAGGTTTGGATAATAGGTTTTTTCAAATTATAAATATTTACCATTAAGCTGATATTAGTGAGATCTTACGATATATCGAATTAACAATGGTTCATGCACTCTATTTCAGAATAGATAAACCATTTCAAGGATTTTTGGATACTAAAATTGGTGTAGATATGGATTGACATATCATAATGTCTAGTTTAATGTTTACTTTCAGTGGAACATCCATGGGTTAGAAATACAAGATAAAGATTATAGTTACACAATAATCCCTATTAGAAATATACTACATAGTTATTGAAACAAGGAAAGAGTTTTCTTGTTTGAAGGGTCTACTAGAGAATATTAAAATTAAGAAATAAATAAAACTCTAAACTAATATAGAAAAAGTGACATTCAAATGATCATAAACACAAATAATCACTCTAAGGATATACACATTCATCTATAGTATAAATTCATCCAAAATATCATGGATGATAGCATGATAAAATTATAGTTGTTTAAATGGAATTAGAATGAAATAGATATGTTGAATATTGTCAAAACATGGTAATTTAGAGAGATATTATGTAATTTAGGGGTACTTGGGTGACATTGAAGTAATAAGATCATAGAATCACTAAAATATTATAAGGGAGTAACTAAAGAAGAGAATATGTTGAACATGGAACTAGTTTCCTAGAGGACTTGGTGATGAATCCTATAAGGTGATTCTCAAGTGAGAGATTATTAGAAATGGTTATGTGGGGTAAAAATTTTCAGATAAGTATAATAGATTCTTGAAATTATATACTTATAGAGAAATATATAGAACCAAATGGAAGATATCATAGTACAATTTCATGTCTAAAACCATTATTAGTGACTGATTTCAAGTGATGGAAGTGAGGAGGAAATATTATACATAAATTTAACATTGTTGTTTATATTTTAGTATAACCAAACTTTTATCAAATTCCATGTAATGTTTTTAATGAGAAATATATAATAATAAAAGGATGTATTTAATGATTTTCTTAGATTCACTGGATAGATATATTGAGTTTGGGATGATTGAAGGCCTACTGGTAGTTTCCATGATCAAGTGGTGGTCACTTGTAATGATTAAATAGTGGTTCAACTTTGGGAAATAGATAATAGATGTAATACATGTCAATAAATAGTTAGAATTTGTTCAGTTGATCTATACATGATATAATCACATTTATGATTCTAAACACATATGGTTTGGAGTAATTCTACCATTATAATATCATGTTTCCTCTTTAATTGATTCTCTTGATTCCTATGGAGAATGAAAAATTCTATTCCATATTAAATTCCGATAATCTATATTTGATTATTTTACTTACTCATATTTATTTACTCTATTTGGGTTTACTGTTTTATGTTCTCTTAGATATTTATAAAATGCATAACAAGTGTTCTTGGGATTTTTAGTTTCAAATAAAACTATCCAAGTCATCATACATAAAGACCTTCTATGTACATGATCAATATTTTAGTAATGTATTGTAATATACTACGATTCAATTTTAGTTTTTCATAATTTCATATTTCATCATAAAAACAATCCTTGGAAGACATATATGAAAATATTAACAATTAGTGAAGTGGAAAAATTTAGTGTCACATAGGAAGTAATAAAGGAGAAGATCAATATCATAAAATCAAGAAAAAATTATGGGATATGACATTTTCACTTGTTTATTATACATATCACTCTCTCCTGTATTTGTAGATTATTATTTTTTCAAATCCTCCTTTTCTATTCTATTGAAAATATTTATTGAAGAAAGAAAAAATATCTCGATAATTAGTTTTGAATTACACGAACAATATTTATAATGGGGAGTTTCATGAAAAATATTTATATGATTAACTATAGAGATTAAGATCATTTTAATTTAATTATAAAATTGAGATAATAATAACCCACCATAATGATATAAATAATTAAGTGGGATAAGTTTAGTGATGATTCTTTAGTGATCATTGGATTGTAGTTACATATTTATCTAAGAATTGGAAACAAAATATATGGGGGAATAATATTAGAAGAAAATGTTTTAATATTGGATTTATTGTCAATTGGAGACACTCAATGTTAGTGGCCTGAGTTTTGAGCTATAGAAATGTTGATTTCATGATGATTTTATGTCTCATTAAGGAATATAGAATTCTATAATTAGTTTTTTTTGTGATGATTGGATGTGTCATGATGGAATAAACCATGTTGCAATTATACTTTCAATGGAGTACACTCATGATATGTACTATTAATCTTGACCATAAGTAAAAGTAATTTGGATTTCATAATTATTTGGGGAACCATGAAGAAAGATACCACACTATAATAGTTTCATTATATAAAAACCAAGTTATGTATGATTAACTACTTGGGTACGACCACAAAAATGGCGAACATGCTACAATAGGAGAGATCATGCGATAATATACATTTTCAGAAACAAATTATGGCTTTGAAAGAGTAAATAACGCCACAAATCATTTGGTTTCACCATTTATATATGCTCTAAAACATGTATAGGTGTCCAAAAGTAAATTATTTTCTCAATATCAAGGATATAAATATTGGTCTCATTTTTTATTAGTGACAAAGTGAATGTAATTTCATGATAATGGTTGTCACATCAAAATATTTATATAAATCGATGTAAAATAATTGAGACACGAACTGATCACACAACAATGTGTTGGTTATTTAGTGATATGTAATAGAACACATAACTCATTTGATATTGATGACTTAGAAATAGTAAAATGTTTTAGAGATTTGAGGATGACTACTAACTATATTAGTGGATTTTAGTGGAATATATTTACATGAAGATGATATAATGAATTATTTTTTTTGTAGATGATGTTTTAAGTAGATTTAATTTTCAATTTGAATTAGAAATTAAATTTATTTTACAGAATTGAGAAGTAGTGTTATTGTGATAGGAAAAAAATAAACAAATAATTATAATATATAGAAAAAGAAACTATAAGAGATAAGTATGAATGTCGATAGTAAGTATGGCATTATAAATTTTGTTATTTTTTATTTAAAATCATTCCACATCATGTTTGATAAAGAAGATTATTTTTTATAAATGTTTGTAAAGATCAAGAATATAAGTACAAAGAATCATGGAGAACACCCATTGATATACAATTTCATTTTATTCTTAGTTATATTTTTTATGAGCCTATTACACATCATTATTCTTATCATTATTCCCGCATGTAACATAATGTGTATAACAATGTAATAGTTCATAGACCATGTATGGTAATTTAAAAATGTCCTAGATATTAAAATAAATTTTTTTTGATGTAGATATTATTTGGAATATCAACAAAACACTGATATATACTCCTTGAATATTTCCAAATGTGGGGGAATAATGTAAAATCTTCATGTTATTGTATATTCATTTCTATAGTTTGGTTGTGTGGTTGGGATATTATTATGACACATAAAAGGTGACTTTGAAAATTGGAAGAAAACAACCATTTGTGATTAAGATGAGAATAAATCATTATAACACATTAATTTAACAAATATTATACTGTGTACCAAGAAAACTAGTTGAACACTCAATCATTACACTATCATGATGCATGAAAAAAAATGGATCCCAAATGAGCCTAATAACTCATATAAAATCTCATCAATCCCATTTCGGGATTATTTACCCAATCTCTCAATCAAACTAGAGTTCTAGATTCTCGACACTAAATGTTAGCTGATAAATTAGATTTGAACTGAATTCATGTTGTTTACGAATGATCCTAATCAATGTCACGTGTTCATACATATGATCTCCATCTCTAACTGAATCTATCCCAACCATTAAAATTTTATAGTATCAACTTTTAATTATCCAACCAAGATGACCTATACAATACCCTATCCTAGGTTTCCACATGTCCTATAGTAGGCCTCCTCACACGCTAGAGGCTATAGACAAGTATTAGGGCCTAAAATAGTCATGGGATACTAAGAAATAAAATATAAAGTATAAAGTTAAGGGAAAAATTTTCAGATATTTCAACATGACCCATCCATGTAATGAACATAGAAAAATTTTATACACAAATAAATATGGATCCAAGAGGGCATGCAATATAAAAAATATAAGAGGAGGGACGAAATATATATGATGAATCAATGAAAATAAAAATTTAATCAATGATATGTATATATATATCATAGACATCACTTATAATTAAATGGGTTGAAAATTGAATAAAACATGTGTAGTAAAAATATATAACGATAAATAAAATAGCATTTTTCAAAATTAGAAGTGAACTTCAGTCAAATAATTGGACATTAACACAATATTCAAACCAAACCATGCAACTATATTCTAATAAATACCTATAAATTATTGAAAAAATAATGTTGTACCCATTAACATTTAATCCTAAGTCACGTATATGGGTAGAATTTATTCCAACAAACAAGTAAGATTCCCCCAGTCACCACAATACAAAAAAATTAGTGGTCATATAATGAATAATTAATTAATCAATATGTGAATACATGATTTATAATTGTTATTGAAATATATTACATTTCCTAGATATTTTTTTGTTTATATTATTGGATAATTATGTAATAAATTACCAACAAATGTAGATACTTTCACATAGCAATCATTTTTCTTAAAAAAAATAAAATTCTATTTAAAATAATATGTCCTTCAAGAATATTTTACTATATTTAATATGAATCACTATAGAAGAAATGCTTACTTTTTTTAAATTTATAATAATCCATAAATCCTTTGAAAAATATTTGAAAATGTGTTATGAGAAAAGAAAATTAATATGAGACATAAAAATAATGTAATCCTATTTTTTTGTTGAAAAACATGAAATCCCATGAATACATTTAGTTTTTATTCAATAAGCCTTTGAATGTATAAATAACAAATTTCCACATGTAAAACTAAATGTTTACTAAAATAAAACATTTTAAATGCATTATAAATAATAGGAAAAAATTTTAAGGCATATTGAGGTATGGGGAAACTCATGGAAACATTCCGTTAAAAAATAAACCCTTCAAAATTAATGTAGTGACTTGGGTTTTGGCCTTATCAGACTTTGGAATATTTCTATGAATAATTCCAGAGCGAGGTGCGACGACGGCGTGATATTCCGAGGCCCGGTGTGCCCAGAAATTTTGTACTATGCACCTGGAGTGGGTGTGTTATATCCTAAACGGTAGCTCGGAATGGGAATATAAGAGAACAGTTGCATCCAGAATGTGCCATTTACCCTAGGCGGGGTGTAAACTTCGCGGGCACGAGCCTTCTGTGAGAAAAGCCACCATGGGCATTTTCATAAATAAGTAGAAATTTTAATTTATGAGCATCAGCTAATATAACTTCTGAACGGAGTCTCGGATCAAAAATCCAAGTTTTCCATTGCGTTCAAAACACTGTGTTTACCCTAAGGGCGACCTTATCCTTGTCCGTGTTGGGTGCGGGGTCGCGGGCGTGTCGGGCCGGGGAGTTAAGCGGATATTTGTTGGAAACAAATATCTCTTCTCCCCCCTTCTTCCTCTTGAATGTGCACAGTAGAAAAGTTTCTTCCTACCTCCTCTTCCTCCTTCCATCAATGGTGAATCAGTGACCGAATCACGCGATCAAGGTGCCGTTGGAATCAGATCTTGACGGGGGGCATTCCTGGATCATGCAGCGGAAGCTACGGGGCGTGCGATGCTTTGGCATTCTGCCAAAAGGTATTAGGTTTGGGTTTTAATCCCCTGATCCCATTTTTGCTTTTAATTTCATTGTTTAGTTATCGTAGTAGGGAATATCGGGTCCCGAGGGTCATGCAGAAGGTTACGGATCGCAAAACGGACCACCGGGGTGCCCTCAGCGATCCGTAGAAGTTCAGCCGACACAACCTTGGCAGGGTGGGGCCGGCACCGACGGACCCACGGTGGCCCGCGGCAGAGGGCCGTCGGCTAGGGCGGTCCGGCGGCGGCAGCGGGCGGACCGGCCAGTTTAGGCCGGTCCGACATCTTTTAATATACAGGGGTTTTAAAACCCCCTTTCTTGCATTCCAAAGGTCGAATTCACGTGCCATCTATGGCGACACAACCTTGGTGATGAGGCAAACCCTTGGGTGTGGGTTCAGAAGTTTTAGGTTTTGGGATCGTGGCCCAAGAGCTTGAAACGTCTAATAAAATAAGAATAATTTATCATTATTCGACTTCAGGCCGTTGTATCCTCTACCCAGAGCATCTAATTGACGTGACGTCAGTGGTGTTGAGACCTTGATGATACAACTTACTTTTCTTGATGGTTTCCAGGTGTTGGGACCGAGATTGGGGGTGCAGGCCCCACGAGGATGGGTTTTGACGTTTGCAGAGAAACACAACTTTCTCACCAGGAGTCTAATTTTGGCAGATGAATAGTCAATCCTGTGTGTTTTTCTGAGAGGATCGCAATGGTGCAATCTGTTCGATGATTTTCATAATCAAGGCATGGCCCCACCCCGAGCTGGCTACGGTGAATAATACCTTTTTCACCCGGGGTCCATTTGGGACGAACGAGTAGTGGACCCCGTGTGTTTTTATGAGGGGATCATAGTGGTATGATATGCTTGAGGAGTTGCGGGATCATTGTGTGGGCCCCACACATGATAGTTATAGTGAATACTGAATTTTTCACTGGTTGTCCATTTTAGGTGCATAAACAACCTATCCTACATGCTTTTCCATGTGGATCGCGATGGTGGCCTCAGTATTGGCCTTGGTGGTGCGCAATGTGGCATTGTGGAGGGTCGCTCGGGTCAGCGACATTTAGACCAGCAGTGGTTGTGGGTACCCCCTTGGTTTGTTCCTATGAGGGTTCGCGTGGAATCAAAACCTTAGTATTGATTTGTGATCCTCTCGATTGGATTTTTAATCTGTTAGAGTTGTGGTATCCCTCCGGTGGGCCCGAAGTTGGATCCTCTAGTATCGCTTCCCTATATCGGGTTCTTGGTATCGCTGTGACCGCTTATTCATGGGCGGAGATCCCCTATCTAGCATGTTAACCCCATAGGGTTTGTGGCATCATCGAGAATATGATCCCCTACACAGTGGGCTGTACGTAGTACGGTTGCGGTATCATTGGTTATACGATCTTCTACTCAGCGTGTGGTTTTGTTAGGGTTGGTGCATCGTCGGTTCGATCCCCTACATCGCGAGTTATACCATATAGGGTTCCAGTATCATCATGACCACCTTTATGCGGGCGATGATCCTCTATCTGAGTGGAATGTCTATGTCGAGTGCCAGATCGGGTTATGGTATCCGCCAGCGGATCCTGGGAGTGATCCCATATCTGTGAGATCTACAAATGCCAGATCGGGTTGTGTTATACCCCAGCGGACCCTGAGAGCGTTCCCCTATCTGTGAGATCTTCATATAACATTGTGGGTCCTGGTATCCCCTAGTAGACCCTAGGAGCGATCCCCTCTCCGAGGAGTTTGGTGTTTATGTTGTTTCAACGAGGTTTCCTCAGTGACGGTATCTGACTAGCGTGATCTCTCGGGTGAGCGTCTGAGATGTTTTTGTGGGAATCTATGAAGTGTATCTCTCGGATGAGTGTTATCAGGGATGAAAATGATCATGGAGTGTGTTCTCCAAGTTATGGACAATTTTTGGTGATGAGGTCGATACCTCATGTGGCTTGGTGCGTGAGATGAGTATATCTGAATTTTTTGTAGTGTATGTATGGGTATACACATGAGTTGAGATTACTAGTTGTGTTTAGCCTTGGATGGTCATGAGATGGAGTTTTTCTCTCATTTGGGTTCCCTCTGGCTGGGATGATCAGAATTTTGTCTTTCAGTTGCTGTCTTTTGTTTTTGGTTTTTGGGGTTCCTACTGAGTATTGTTATACTCACCCCTGCACGGGCTTCTCCCGCACATGTTTGTGTCTTGTACAGACCACAATAATTTCGACGAAGTCCTATGAGGACCCCTAGTAGGCGAAGCTTAGTGATTGGGTTTGATCGGGGTGTTTACTAGAGCTGTGCTGAGGAGCTTACTGGTAGGTGTTTTGGTAGTGTTTCCCTCCTTTTGAGCAGGTTGGACACTTTGCAGTTTTCTTTTGGTGGGCCTTGTTTTTCCCTTTTGTACTTTAGTTGTACTCTGGTTTGGGATAGATGTATGCATGCTTTTACTTTTCAGTTTTATATATATCTTCACTGTTTCATGGAGGTGTATGTGGGTGTGTGTGTACAAGTACCTTAGGCTAATTCCTACCATGTGTGTGATAGCCTACTCAGCGCTGGACCCCAACACCTGGCCTATTGGAGGCAGGATTGGGGAGTAACGGCTTGAGCCCCATTGGGTCGGGTCATGATAGAGTGGTATCAAAGGAGGTTCCACCTTTGGGATCTCAGAGCATAGCTGGTCCAGCTGTGAGTTTGGTTTTTGTTTCATAGCGGCAGTGTTAGGGTTTTTCAAGTTCGGATTTCAGGCTAGGGACTCCAGTGTTGGTGTGGCGGCTGACATATCCATACATTAGGACTCTGATAACCTACCATTAGACTTGGTACATTTGGACACTAGTCGTAGGGACATAACGGTACATGAATCATATATGACTGGGTTTTTGGGTTTCTCTTATTCTTCTTGAGTCAGCTCACCAGATATACTCTTTGATTGTGGTACATCTTGAATTTATTTCAGGATGACTCCACAATGACAGCCAGCGAGGGTTCCGCAGTAAGATTGTGGTAAAGATCCGCCCTATCTAGAGGCTGTGGACCAGGGTGCATGTTCTGAGACTGGACCTCCAGGTGGTCCACCAGTTGTGCCACCACCTGTCGAGAAACTGGTTGTGCCAGCATTGCAGGATGAGGTTGCGTGCAGGATGAGTGCACTGCACGAGTTCCAAAGGCAGCGAACTCTGAGGTTCCGGGGTGATCTAGATCCTCAGGCAGCTGATGACTGGCTCGAAGTAGTCACCCATGTTTTCCACCTAGTGAGGACAACTCCAGATCAGATGGTGGTCCTAGTGGCGAGCCTTCTGCATGGTTTGGCTGGGCGATGGTGGAGTTTGGTGATACAGTCCCATGACGAGGAGACACTCACGTGGGTAGAGTTTGAGCGGCTATTCAGGGAGGAGTTCTATCCGGTGACGCTGAGTTCAGTGCGGATTCAGTAGCTTCTGCATCTTTGGAAGGATGTCATGAATGTGTCGTAGTACTCAGTGAGTTTTACAGACCTATTGCACTACTCCCTGGATATGGTTCGAGACCCGTTCTTTAGGGCTCGGACCTTCGAGCAGGTCCTACGCAGAGACATCCAAGCAAGTGTGGTTTCTTTGTGTCTGCCCACCTATGATGGAGTGTTGGAGCGAGCCTTGGTGGTGGAGAGATTTCTGGACGAGCAGATCCTGCCTGTTAGTGCTGGGCATGCGGGAGTTAAGACTTCGTCAGTCGAATCGACATCTGGTAGCTGACGACATACTCAAGGGTCTGGACATGGCCGACATTTCAGGAGGTGACTCTAGGATGGAGGATCTGAGACACAGGGCTCACATGGCTCACATTATAGCTTTGTTCAGCCATAGGAGAGGCGGTGTTACACTTGCCACGGTGAGGGGAATATTGCTAGAGACTGTCCGACCCCTTGCGCTACTGAGCGGGAGATGGTCGATATACCACCTTGGTAGAGGCAGCGTCTCAAGCAAGGAGATCCGCATGGCAGTATATGTGGCTAAAAAGCTGGTGCAATAGCAGGAGGTGGTAGGAGATATCAGTTGCCACCACCCCCACCCCTATGTGGTCCACTCGAAGCTCTGGGAGCTGGTGGCCAAGGGTGAGGACAGCTGCATGCCTTGGAGGCTATTGACCCAGAGGCTCTGTGGATGGATAGAGATACGAATTGTGTCCTTTTTTACTTTCTAAAGTAGTTTTATAGACACTGTTTAGTGGTAATCATTCCTTTCCGTTGCTTGCTTGTGTTTTGTTAAGGGCGTTGGTAAGACCCTGTGTGGGTGTTGTTCGATGTGCTTCGAATGCATGAGAAAGAGGGATCCTTCCCCACCAAGATGTGTTTTTGTGACATGGCCAAAATTGTGCGAGCGAGTCAGTGCTACCCAAAGGGGATAGTGTTGAGGTGTGGTGGATGAGTCCCTCTGACTTATGTGTTCGGGCATAGATGCTTGTTGGTGAACTCACTTGATTGGGAGACCCAGTTGAGAGTCCAGTTGCTTTCTATGTTCTTAGGGATTTTAGGGGACAAAAAGTTATAGGGGGGAGGATGTAGTGACTTGGGTTTTGGCCCAGTCAGACTTTTTAATATTTCAATGAATAATTCCAAAGCTAGTCGCAAAGACGATGTGCGATTCCGAGGCCCGGTGTGCCCAGAATTAATTATATAAAAATATTAAGTATTTTTATACTATGCAGGCAGTTGGGGTGTGTTATAACCTAAACAGTAGCATAGAATGGGGATATGAGGGCATTATTGCGTCCGAAACATGCCATTTACCCCAGGTGGGGTGTAAAATTTCCGGGCGTGGGCCTGCTGTGAGAAAAGCCACTAGGGGCGTTTTCATAAATAAGTGGAAAAGTTAATTTACGAACATCGGCTCCAATAAAATCTGAATAGAATCTAGGATCGATAATCTGAGTCTTCCATTGTGTTTAGAACACTGTTTTTACCCTAAAGGAGAGCTTAATCTTTGCCCGCATTGGGGGCAAGGTCGTGGGCGTGTCGGGTCGGGGAGTTAAGCAGATATTTGTTGGAAACAAATATCTCTTCCCCCTTCTTCCTCTTGAACGTGCGCTGCGGAGGAATTTCCTCCTCACTCCTCTTCCTCCTTCTGTCAATAGCGAATCAGCAACCAAATCGCCCGATCAAGGTGTCGTTGGACTTAGATCTTGACAGCGGGCATTCCTGGATCGTGCAGCGGCAACTACAGGGTGTGTGAAGCTTCGAAATTCCTCCAAAAGGTAGTCAGTTTGATTTTTAATCCCTCAATCATGTTTTTGCTTCAAATTTCTTAATTTTTTCATTGTATCAGGGAAGATCGGGTCCCAAGGGTCGTGAAGGAGGTTGCGGATCGCAAAACTGACCACCGGGGTGCCCCCGGTGGTCCGCGGAAGTTCCTCCGGCCAGGGCGGGTTGGCGGCGGCAGCGGCCGGGTCGATTCAGGCCGGTTCGACCCCCTTTTAATATACGGGGGGTTTTAAAACCCCTGTTTCTTGCAATACAGAGGTTGGATTCACGTGCCATCTACGACGATGTGACCCTGGAGATGAGGCAAACCCTTGTGTGTGGTTTCAGGAGTTTTACGTTTTCGGATCGTGGCCTGGGAGCTTGAAACGTCGAATAAAATAAGAATAATTTATTATTATTCGACTTCAGGCCATTGTATCTTCTACTCGGAGCATCCAATTGATGTGCCATCAGTGGCGTTGAGACCCTAATGATACGTCAGATGTTTCTTGATGGTTTCTAGATGTTGGGACAGAGATTGGGGGTGTGGGCCCCATGAGGACGGGTTTTGGCATTTGCGGAGAAACACAACTTTCTCACCAGGAGTCCAATTTTGGCAGATGAATAGTTGATCCTGTGTGTTTTTCTGATCGGATCACAATGGTGCTATCCGTTTGATGAGTTTTAGAATTGAGGCGTGGTTCCCACCCGAGCTGGCTATGTTGAATTATATCTTTTTCATCAGGGGTATGTTTGGGACGAATGAGTAGTGGATACCATGTGTTTTTCCGAGGGAATTGTAGTAGCATGATCTACTTGAGGAGTTGCAGGATCGTTGTGTGGGCCCCACATGGGCTAGTTACGCTGAATAATGACTTTTTCACTTGTTGTTTGTTTTGGGTGAGTAAACAGCCTATCCTGCGTGTTTTTCCATGTGGATCGCTATGGTGGCCTTGGTACAGGCCTTGGTGGTGCATGGTGTGGCGTTATGGAGGGTCGCTCGAGTCAGCGATGTTTGGACCAGCAGTGGTTGAGGGTACTCCCTTGGTTCATTCCTATGAGGGTTTAGGTGCAATCAAAACCTTAGTATAGGTTCGTGATCCTCTCGATGGGTTTTTTAATCTATTAGAGTTGTGGCATCCCTCCAGTGGGCCCAGAGCGAGATCCTCTAGCATTGCTTCCCTAGATCGGGTTCTTGGAATCGTTGTGACCACTTATTCATCGGCGACGATCCCCTATCTAGCAATTTAACCCCATAGGGTTTGTGGAATCATCGTGAGTATGATCCCCTACATGGTGGGATTTACATAGTAGGGTTGTGGTATCGATGGTTATACAATCCCCTACTCAGCGCGTGGTTGCGGTAGGGTTGGTCCATCATCGGTTCGATCCCCTACATTGCAAGTTATACCAGATAGGGTTCCACTATCATCATGACCACCTTTATGTGGGCGACGATCCTCTATCTGAGTGGCATGTTTCTGTTGAGTGCCAGATCGGGTTGTGGTATCCCCCAGCAGATCCTGGGAGTGATCCCCTATCTGTGAGATATACGAAAGCCAGATCGGGGTGTTGTATCCACCAGCAGACCCTAGGAGCGATCCCCTATCGGTGAAATCTTTTTATACTGGTGTGGGTCTTGGTATCCCCTAGAATACCCTAGGAGTGATCCCCTATCTGAGGAGTTTCGTGTTTATATTGTTTCCGTGAGGTTTCTTCAGTGACAGTATCCAATGAGTGTGATCTATCGGGTGAGCATCTGAGATGTTTGTGTGGGAATTGCTGGAGTGTATCTCTTAGATGAGTGTCATCAAGGATGAAAATGATTGTGGAGTGTGTTCTCCTATTTGTGGACAATTTCTGGTGATGAGGTCGGTACCTCATGTGGCTTAGTGCATGAGCTGAGTATATCTGGATTGTTCATAGTGTATGTATGGGTTTACACCTGAGTTGAGATGACTAGTTGTGTTTATCCAAGGATGGTCACGAGATGGAATTTATCTTTCATATGGGTTCCCTTTGGATGGGATGGGTATAATATTGCCTTTCATTTTCTCTCTTTTGTTTTGGTTTTTGGTGGTGCCTACCATGTATTGTTATACTCACCCCTGCATGGGCTTTTCCCACACATGTTTGTGTCTTGTGAAGACCACATGCCTTTCTATGGAGTCCCAGGAGGACCCAGAGAAGGTGGAGCTTAGTGACTGGGTTTGACCGGGGTGTTTACCGGAGCTGTGCTGAGGATCTTACTGGTAGGTGTTTTGGCAGTGTTTTCCCTCCTTCTGAGCAGGTTGGACACTTTGCAGTTTTCTTTTGTTGGGTCCTGTTTTTCCCTTTTGTACTTTTTTTACTCTGGTTTGGGATAGATGTATGTATTCTTTTACTTTTAAGTTTTATATATCTCTGCATAGTTTCATGGAGTTGTATGAGGGTGCGTGTGTACATTTACCTTAGGCTAATGCCTCCCATGTGTGTGATAGCCTACTCGACACTGGACGCCAGCCCCTGGCCTATTGGAGGAGGGCTTGGGGAGTCATGGCTCGAGCCCCATTGGGTCGGGTCATAACATAGTGGTATGAGAGGAGGTTCCACCGTTGGGATCTCAGAGCATAGCTGGCCTAGCTGTGAGTTTGGTTTGGGTTTCATAGCGGCAGTGTTAGGGAGTTTTGAGTTCGGATTTTAGGACAGGGACTCCAGTGTGGGTGCGGCGGCCGACGTATCCATACACAAAGACTCTAATAACCCACCTTTTGACTCAGGAAGTTTGGACACTAGTCGTAGGGACATAAGGGTACATGTGTCATATAAGACTGGGTTTTGGGGTTTCCCTTGTTCTTCTTGAGTCAGCTCACCAGATATACTCTTTGATTGTGGTGCGTCTTGAAAATATTTCAGGATGCCTCGACGATGACAGAAAGCAAGGGTTCCGCAGCAGGATTGTGGTGATGATCTGCCCCATCTAGAGGCTTTGGACCAGGGCACATGTTCTGAGGCTGGACCTCCAGGTGGTCCGCCAGTTGAGCCACCACCTGTCGAGCAGCTAGTTGTGCCAGCATTGCTGGATGAGGTTGTCCACAGGCTGTGTGTGCTGCACGAGTTCCAAAGGAAGCGAACTCTAAGGTTATAGGGTGATCTATATCCTCAGGTAGCTGATGACTGGCTCGAAGAAGTCACCCATGTTTTTCGCCTAGTGAAGACACCTCCAGATCAGATGGTGGTCCTAGCGGAAAGCTTTATGCATGGTTCTACCGGGCGATGGTGGAGTTTGGTGACGCAATCCCATAACGAGGAGACACTCACATGGGCAGAGTTTGAGAAGCTCTTCATGGAGGAGTTCTATTCGGTGACATTGAGGTCAGTGTGGATTTAGGAGCTTCTCTAGCTTCAACAAGAGGGAATGACTATGTCAGATTACTCAGTGAGGTTTACAGACCTATCACACTACTTCCTATATTTGGTTCAAGACCCGTTCTTTAGGTATTGGGACTTCGAGTATGGACTATGGAGAGACACCCGAGAAGGTGTGGTTTCTTTGTGTCTGCCCACCTATGCTAGAGTGCTGGAGTGAGCCTTGGTGGTGGATATCTTTTTGGCCGAGCAGTCCAGCCTGTTAGTGCTGGGTACGCGGGAGATGAGACTTCGTCAGTCGGATCAGTATCTGGTAGCCGATGACAGACTCAGGGGTCCGGATGTTGCTGAAGTTTCAGGAGGTGACCCCAGGATGAAGGATCTGAGGCATAGGGCTCACAAGGCTCACAGGACAGCTTTGTTCAGCCGCAGGAGAGGTGGTGTAAGGCATGCGACGGTCGGGGACATCTTTCTAGAGACTATCTAACCAATCGTTCTACTGAGAGAGAGCCGGTCGACAGGCCGCCTTGGAAGATGCAGCGTTGCGAGGAAAGAGATCCGCAGGGTGACAGACGTGGAGACAGAGCTGGTGCAGCAGCAGGAGGTGGTAGGAGGTATAAGTTGCCACCATACCCACCCCCAGGTGGTCCATTCCAAGCTCAGGGATCTGGTGGCTAAGGGTGAGGACAACTGCATTCCCTAGAGGCTGTTGACCTAGAGGTTCCGCGAATAGTGTTAAGGTGTGGTGGATGAGTCCCTCTGACTTATGTGTTCGAGCATGGATGTTTGTTGGTGAACTCACTAGAGTGGGAGACCTAGTTGAGAGTCCAGTTGCTTTCCGTGTGCTTAGGGATTTTCAAGGACAAAAAGTTATAAGGGGGGGGGAGGATGTAGCGACTTGGGTTTTGGCCATGTCAGACTTTGGAATATTTCTATGAATAATTCCAGAGCTAGGCGCGAGGAAGACATGTGATTCCAAGTCCTGGTGTGCCCGTAATTAATTTTATAAAAATATTAAGTATTTTTATTCTATGAACATGGAGAGGGTGTGTTATCTCATAAACAGTAGCTCGGAATGGAAATATGAGATCACAATTGCATCCGGAACATGCCATTTACCCCAGGCGGGGTGTAACCTTTTCAGGTGCGGGCCTACTGTGAGAAAAGCCACCAGGGGAATTTTTGTAAATAAGTGGAAAAGTTAATTTATGAGCATCGGATCGAATAACTTCTGAACGGAGTATCGAAATGAAAATACGAGTCTTCTGTTGCATTCAGAATGCCGTGTTTACCATAAGAGCGACCTTATCCTTGTCTGCGTCGGGCGTGGGGTCGCGGTCATGTCGGGCCGTGGAGTTAAGGGGATATTTGTTGGAAACAAATATCTCTTCCCCCATTGTTCCTATTGAATGTGTGCAGTGGAGGATTTTCCTCCTCCCTCCTCTTCCTCCTTCCGTCAACGGTGAATCGGCGACCGAATCGCGCGATCAAGGTGCTGTTGGACTTAGATCTTGATGGCGGGCATTCCTGGATCGTGCAACAGCAGCTACGAGGCATACGAAACTTTTGTATTCATCCAAAAGGTAGGTGGTTTGAGTTTTAATCCCCCGATCCCATTTTTTCTTTTAATTTCTTTATTTTTCATCGTAGTTGGGAAGATCGGGTCCCGAGGGTTGCGCAGGGGGGTTGCGGATCGCAAAAAGGACCACTGGGGTGCCCCTGGCGGTCCGCGGAAGTTCCGCTGGCGTGACACTGGTTGACCCGCGGCGGTCCGCGGTGGTGCGGGGTGCTGTGCGATGGAGGGCCACCAGCTAGGGAATGCTGGGTTGCCCGGCCGGACCGGCTGGTTCAGGCCGGTCTGACCCCGTTTTAATATTCAGGGGTTTTAAAACCCCTGTTTCTTGCAATCCAGAGGTCGGATTAGTGTGCCGTCTATGGTGATGCGACCCTGGAGACGAGGCGAACCCCTGGGTGTGGGTTAGGGAGTTTTATGTTTCGGGATCGTGGCCCGGGAGTGGGAATCATCATATAAAATAAGAATACTTTATTATTATTCGACTTCGGGTCGTTGTATCTTCTACCCGGAGCGTCCGATTGACGTGATGTCCATGGCGTTGAGACCCAAATGATACGGAAGAATTTTATTGATTTTTTTGAGTGTTGGGACTGAGATTGGGGGTATGGGCCCCATGAAGTCGGGTTTTGGCATTTGTGGAGAAACACAACTTTCTCACTAGGAGTCCGATTTTGGCAGATGAATAGTTGATCCTATGTGTTTTTCTGAGACGATTGTAATGTTGCGATTTGTTCGATGAGTTTCTGAATCGAGGCGTGGGCCCCACCCAATATGGCTATGGTGAATGGTACCTTTTTCACTGGGGGTCTATTTGGGAAAAACGAGTAGTGGATACCGTGTGTTTTTCTAAGGGGATTGCAGTGGTATGATCCGCTTGAGGAGTTGTGGGATCGTTGTCTGGTTCCGACATGGGCTAGTTTAGGTGAATAGTGAGTTTTCACCAGTTGTCCATTTCGGGTGAGTAAACAGCCTATCATGCATGTTTTTTGGCATGGATCGTGATGGTGGCCTTGGTATAGGCCTTGGTGGTGCGCGGTGTGACGTTTTGGCGGGTCGCTCGGGTCAGTGATGTATGGACTAGCAGTGGTTGAGGGTACTCCCTTGGTTCGTTCCAATGAGGGTTCATGCAACATCACAACCTTAGTATAGGTTTGTGATGCTCTAGATGGGTTTTTTAATCTGTTAGATTTGTGGCATCCCTCCGGGGGGCCCAAAGCGGGATCCTCTAGCATCACTTCCCTAGATTGGGTTCTTGGTATCGCTGTGACCGCATATTCACGGGTGGTGATCCCCTATCTAACAGGTTAACCTTATAGGGTTTGTGGCATCATTGGGAATATGATCCCCTACTCGGTGGTCCGTACGTAGTAGGGTTGCAGTATCATTGGTTATACGATCCCCTACTCAGCGTGTGGTTTCGGTAGGGTTGGTGAATCGTCAGTTCGATCCCCTACATCACGAGTTATACCAGATAGGGTTATGGTATTGTCATGACCACCTTTACGTGGGCGACGATAATCTATTTGAGTGGCGTGTTTATGTCGAGGGATAGATCGAGTTGTGGTATCCCCTAGCAGATCCTGGGAGTGATCCACTATCCGCAAGATCTACGGACGCCAGATCAGGTTGCGGTATCCCCTAGTGGACCCTGTGAGCGATCCCCTAGCTGTGAGATCTTTGTATACCGGTGTGGGTCCTGTTATCCCCTAGCAGACCCTAGGAGCGATCCCCTATCCAAGGAGTTTGGTGTTTATGTTGTTTCAGTGAGGTTTCCTCAGTGACGGTATCCGACGAGCGTGATCTCTTGGGTGAGTGTTTGAGATGTTTTTGTGGGAACCGATGGAGTGTATCTCTCGGATGAGCATCATCAGGGATGGAAATGATCATGGAGTGTGTTCTCCTAGTTGTGGAGAGTTGCTGGTGATGAGGTCGATACCACATGTGGCTTGGTGCGTGAGCTGAGTATATCTGGATTATTGATAGTGTATGTATGGGTATACACCTGAGTTGAGCTAACTAGTTGTGTTTAGCCGAGGATGGTTACGAGATGGAGGTTCTCTCTTTTCTGGGTTCCCTCTGGATGGGATGAGCAGATTGTTGCCTTTCAGTTGTTCTATTTTGGTTTGGGTTTTTGGGGTGCCTACTGAGTATCGTTATACTCACCACTACACGGGCTTTGCCCACACATGTTTGTGTCTTGTGCAGACCACATGTCTTTCGACGAAGTCCCAAGAGGACCCGGAGCATGCGAAACTTAGTGACTGGGTTTGATCGGGGTGTTTACCGGAGTTGTGTTGAGGAGCTTACCGAAAGGTGGTTTGGCAGTGTTTTCCCCCCTTCTGAGCTGGTTGGACCCTTTTCATTTTTCTTTTAGTGGGCCCTGTTTTTTATTTTTTGTAATTTTTCTGTACTCTGGTTCGGGATAGATGTATGCATGCTTTTATTTTTCAGTTTTATATATCTCTACACTGTTTCATGGAGGTGTATGTGGGTGAGTGTGTATAGATACTTTAGGCTAATGCCTCACATGTGTGTGATAGCCTACTCGGCGCTGGACGCCAGCCCCTATCCTATTGGAGGTGGGCTTGGGGAGTCACGACTCAAGCCCCGTTGGGTCGGGTTGTGACAATTAACCATTGTTTACCTCATGTAATAAGAATATTTTGATAAAAACCTTTTCTTTAAGCCCAATATAGTTAAATTTAAGTAGCACATTTATAACCCATGTTAAATCTTGTTTATCCTATGTCAAAATAACTAAAGCATAGTTAATTCCATAAGAGTAACATACCCAGTTATCTTCTTTATTATTCACATTTGAACACTAGATCATTACTTAATGAATTGGAAAGATATGGCAGGATCAACCATTGTTATGAGATATATTGGAATCTGTTATCACCATCTACAATTTTCAAGTACTTTTTAATGAAAAATAAATTTTGTTAGATTAATATTTTTTTCATAAAATTCTGGAATAACTCTTTTGATCACACTGGTAAAACACTTTTCGTTAACTCATTATGATATGAAAAAGACTCCATTTCATTAGAGAAACATTTTTAAATTAAAAAAATTACTAAATATTAAGGAATAATATTTTATTTTTAAATAACTATGGGAACATTTAAGGTAATCCAGATGATGAACAACTTATATAATGGTGAGAAAAATTGGCCATGTCGTATACATTATTTTTTTTACTTTTGTAAAAAAAATAAGAAATTAACCCAAAAATTAAGAATTGAAAAAAAATTCCATTTTGGACCATTATAAATGATGTAAAATATAGTAAAAATTAAATTTAATAAACTTTTATAAATAAATAACAACATTCGTGATATATTTAGAGGAATATGGATTTAAAGGATAAAGTGTCTAAAATATTTAAAATAATGTTTTAAAAGAAAATCCATTACCTTTTTTACCATATAGGTTCGTATATTATTTAACTGTTGAATAATAAAATTATCTTAGTTTTCTACTTAATTAAAATTTTCATGTTCATTAAATAATAATAATAATTAATAATATTAATTCATTTACTAGAGTGTTTTATTTAGTTACTAAAATGGTTATGTTCACTAACAATGTTTTGGGGACATTTGATTTGTAACCTCAAAACTATATGTTGGATTGACCATTTTCAAAGGAGTTATGGTTATATTATATATATAATCATAAACTTGTTTTATTTATCATATTTATACATTATATACACTTTTAAAACCAATCGTATTAGGTAGTCATTAAAAATAAACCATGTTGTTTCACGGATACCGTAGTCTATATATAAACATGAAAGATGTTTCCATTTTTCTGACAGTAGGTAAGGAATTAAAGTATATAATATTTTAATTCTATGTAATAACATATATGTTATACACGTAATATTACTTTATTACTTCAATCATTATGACCATTGTTATTAGGTGAAAATGAAAGACAAATCACAACACTTCATGGAGGTGGTATTTCACATGCACACATGATCAATGTTATAAATACCTAATGGATAAAATGGGATTGAAGAAATGTAATATATTACTTTAATATAATCATAAATATCATATATATTTCCTTGTTCTATCATTTTAACCAGTGATATGATCTAGTTATTGACTGGTGCCTTGAAAAACCTTTTGTTTTGATGTTAATAATGATTTATTTTCATTATTTTCTTTAAATGTATCAATAATTTGAATTGTTTATTGATTAATGTATATTTTATGTTGATCATATAATAATATTTATTTTCTTAAAATATATTTATATTTCATGTTCTCAATTTATATAACATGTTAAATAATTTTTAATTAGTGTTCCCGAGATAAATAAGTCATTTAGGACCCTAAAATATCATTTTAACATGTTTTGTACTATTACCATTAGACAATTTAATGCACACCACATAGAAAAATCATTATCAATGTATCTGATTTGTAATTCATAGAGTCGTTTTTGGATCCTTGTATCCATTTTTTAATCCACATAGTAGATTTTCTAGAATCAGTTACCCTCTGTACTTTGACCATATATTGAGCTACAAAACTCCAAATTGAGGGATTATTATTTTTTTAAATAAAAATATATTATATATTTTTCATTAGAATACATTAACATATGGATCAATATCTATAATTTATGAAATATGGATAGAATATATTGAAAATTTTCAGTCCAATTTCAATAATTGTTTAGAATAGTTTGGAAACTATTCTTTAATTTTAACTTGTGTTATAGAAGTAAGATTATGGTTATTATTTATTGTTTATAAATATAATGATTTTTTTTAAATATAAATATTTCGGTCTCAAATATAAATCTACCTTTATCTATTATCGGTGTATCTACAAAATTAGATAAGTCAATCTATTTACAATTTTTTGAAATTTACATTCATGAATATCTTATATGAGAAATTTGGAAACATGAATCCCTTACACAAATCAATGAAGTAAATTTTTAATATTTGAATCACTAGAATAAATTTAACTATTTGGTCAATTTTCTTGTGTAATGAAAAATAATTATGTGAAAAACCCCTATGTTAATTTGGAAATGTAGTTTAGTGAAATTCTTCAGGTCATTCTAAAATCTTGTAAAATACTTTATTTTATGTTTTATTTCATATTTTCATTTTGTGAATGATTATATAAAATATCTAAATTTTTCTTATAAATTTATAAAATCATTTTAATTTTATAAAACTTTTACGAAGTGTTTTATATTATTTTAAACATGTTTTCTATAAGGATCAAACTGTGTTTTATTCTACCGCACGAAAAATACAACATGAAACTCAAAAAATCATTTTTTATTTTGCATTTATTTATTCAATTTTTTATATCTAATTTATTATTATTTGATAATAAAATAATTCTATTTTTTATAAAATTTAATTCATTATTATATATTTTTGATATTCCCCGCATTTTTTATGCTTGTTTTAAATAAAATATTATTTTTATTTCATTTTTCAAATTCAAAATCTCTATTTTCATGGGCTATATTATTGTTATTTTATTATGTAAGTATTCAAAACAATATTTTCGAATGATTTCAATCTTTTTGAATCATTTTTCATTTTTTTTCAATTTTAAACATAAATTAAAAGATTATTACCCAAAGATAATTTATCTCAATCCTATAACATTCTAATAACCCTATATATAATTTTTCAAGTTTTAGTTATATATAATCCCTTGGGTGTATTGATTTTATTTTTTTAATGTTAAATGATATTTTATTCTATGTATGGTGGAATGTAACAGAAAAATCATATGATAATTGTTTAATGAGAGCTTTCATATTTTCAGGTGATACATTTAGAAGTGTGGTGTTGTTGATACTATTAAGTGTTCTACATTATTCCTATGTGGAGCCTTTCTCACTAATTTTTAATGATATCTCAAGGGATGAAAAAACTTCAATGACTTGTTTTACTACTTTGATAAGACATTCAATCTGATCAAACACTTAAGAACCAGTATATGTGCTTCCCTTG
This sequence comes from Viscum album, assembly GCA_963277665.1. Lineage (NCBI taxonomy): Eukaryota > Viridiplantae > Streptophyta > Magnoliopsida > Santalales > Viscaceae > Viscum > Viscum album. The sequence continues at coordinate 1,764,438,626 of OY728135.1, forward strand.
TTTATCTATCATTTTTTTCATACATTCTTATGTCTACAACAATTATTACTATCTATCATGTTTTTTTATTTTTTCCTTAGGATTTTACATATAATATTATTTTTTATCTTTCGATTCTAACTCATGGATTCAAAATTTAGTACAGTTTGGGTTGTGACAACCTGTATCTGAACTTAGGGTTGGAATTTGGGTCGTGACTTCCCATACCAAAGACAAATATATATTTTTTATAATTACACTAGAAAAAGTAGATTGTAATCAGATTTTTATTCCCCTTTAAAAATAAGTATAGTTACCATGATATATGTCATTAATTAGAGAGGTATAATAGTATACTAGGTTAAATTTAGATCGAACTACTATAAAAATAATCCTCGTGTTATTTATTTTATTTCCTCTAGGAGTTAACTATGTCAATTATCATTCATAATACATAATTTAGATAATTAATCAATATTTTTGAAGAATTTTTCATCTTCTATATTCACCCCCCATCTAGAAAATCTATCATATTCATATCAGACCTAACACTGGTGATGAAAAATAAAAAACATCACTTCGTGGAGGTGGTATTACACACGTACAAAAGGGCGATGTTTTAATTTCTATTAATTCATAAAAGGATATGAAATTGGATTAGACCATAATAATAATAAAATTTTAATATATATAATATAATGATTTCATTATTATATAATGGTTGAATAAAATTTTATAGAGGTAGAAGAAAAACAAATTTGAAAAAGGCTGGTTAGTACTTATACAGTCTCCTCAGATATCTTCCACAGGCTTACACCTTATGATTTCTATGATTTGTATTTTTATAGAAGCATGACCTATTGAACATGATAAGGGTTATTGGGTATTATTTTGGGTAGTTATTGGATGAACTAGAGTGCTCAAAATGCATGAGGAATGGAGGAGAGGTGGTTTCCTTTTATAAGTTAGGGGAGAGGCACACTTGTAATTTATCTAAACATTTGAATATTAAAAAGTATTAGTGATTGGAACGTGGATAAAAAAATTCAATTTTAAATATAAGTGTTGAATGATTGAAATAATATCATTAAATAATAATTTAGATAATATTTTGTAGCATTATCCCTTGGATTTTTACCTTAATTAACCCAATTTTCCTGTTACCGTGGTAATATATTTTTTCCATAGTAACTATTCATAATTTCCAAAAATGAAAATTTCCCCATTAATTTTTTTAAATAATTAAAAATACGGAAATAATTTTTTATGATTAAATTTTTAGAATTGAAAAAATACACATTTTTATATAAATATGAAAAATCAATGATTTTTTTCTAAAAAATTCAGTTTTTAATGATAAAAATGAATTTATAGCATAATAAAATAGAATTTTTAATTATAAAGAATTATTTTTATTACATATAATAATGATATTATGATACATTAAAAAATCCAAAATATAATAGTACTTTTTAAAAAAATTAATGAAAATAAATGGTAGTTTTATAAAAATCAACATTTTCCCATATTCACTCACAAATCAAAATCTTCAGAAAAATAAAATAACTAAACCAAAGTTATATTTCTTAATTTTATTCCAAAAATTATGTCTTTTTTATTAATTTCAATTTATAAAATAAAAAACATAAAATTTAATTAAAACTATGTAATTAATGGAAAAAAATTAGTTTACAAAAGCGATTCATTTTTTGACTGAAAACTATTACATTTTTTATTATAAAAATATGATTAATATAAATACATAAAATGAATACATATAATTAATATGATTGATTTGTTAACATGTTTTTTTCACTTTCTACCTCCTTTTTAATTTTTTTCATCATAATCTTACTCATTACTTAAATATGAGAAGGTGTTTTTCTCTTATAGTATTTCCTATTTCTCAGGATTCTTCTTCAATAATGAGATTCCAACATAAAACCTTTACCTGGGGAATCACATTATTTAATAGTACCTTATCTCTATGATCTATAATCTTAACTAGATATTATACATAATATATATTCTCTTATAAATATACATATTTAAGGCTCAAAACATGATATTCATCTAGTGTGCACTATCAGGGAAAAGAAACATGAAACAAGTCATGTACCTGAGAAAAAATGAGAGTTAAAACTACTATATATGAAAATAATCCTACCAATTCTTTAAATTTATATTGGATAATACACTATAAACATAAATTTCCATTTTTTTAAAAAAGGATAACACTTTCCTATAGAGTTCCTTCAAGAAAAACATAATCTCTTACCTCAAACAAGAGAAATTTCTTCCTTTAATCTATATAACTACTATACTTACACTAAGATATTATCATGTACTAAAGAAATATATTTAACTTATATACCATTTTCTACCCATTTTTTCACCTAAAACGCCCTTTCAATGTATTTATCTTAAAATTCTCAAGAATAACATCGTTTTCCATATAATGCCTCAATATGGCCCATTTGTATACTTGAATGAAAATGGGTTTTTAATAAAATTGAACTAATGAAATATATTTATTGGAAAACCGAAATAAAACAAATATAAATCCCTAATAAATAATTTAAATTCTAAATCCTTCTTTATGACTATCCATCCAATTGAGGGTGAAATTATATACTTAAATTTAATCTATAACCCTATGAATTTTGAAGTCTATTAACAAAACATAAGGTAAAGCAGGATCATGAACAGATACAATAGAGGTAGGGCCTCCATGTAATCTAATTATCTCTTTAAGATAAATCTAGAATGTTGATATAATGACATATAATCTTAGATAAGAATAAAATTTGGTGATTTATTCAAATGATAAACAATAAAGAAAATCACATGGTTATCTTGAGATGTATTTGGTAACACTATATTGAGATCCATGGATATATTCTCCCATTTACATTGAGTCATTGATAATGGTTCAAGAATCCCATTTGATAGTTTTTATCATCATTAACCTATTTATAAGTTATAAATTTCTTGGTAAATTCTGCGATATCATTCTTCATACCATACAACTAATAATATTCATGAAGATATATGTGCGTATTAGTACTAATAGGATGAATGAATAATAGAGAACTTGTATATTAACATAATGATTCATTCTCCAACATTGAATAATTTGTCTCACATAGCCAATTTACAAATCTGATAACAAATTTATTATTAAGAGTTATCTCAGAGAGCTTACTGTTCATGACTAATTCAACTCTTTGTGGTAAACAAAGAACTTTCTTCTGAGACTCCATAATTCTTCTTAAAAAGATGACTACAGTCATACCAAATTCAAAAGAGAAAGAGTTTATAAATACAAAATTTCTAGGAAAACATTCATTAAATCATTAACTAATGGATCATCGTGTATCTGTAATATAGTCAATGATGCAATATATTTTTAACTCAAGGCATATGATACCTTATTTTCTTTTTCTTGATAGTGAAATGTTAATTCACAATCCTTATTTAGTTCCTCCCATCATCTCTTACTTATATTCAACTCTTTTTGAGTGAATTTATTTTTATGATTAGTTTATATTTCACATTTCTATCTATATAAATGATTCCTCTATATTTTAAACAGAAAAATTTCTTATCCTACTCAATGTTTTGTGTAGGAAAATTATAATCATTTTGTTTCAATTTAGGAGATATATATGTGATAACCCAATCAATCTACATTAATTCACAACCAATTCTCTTGAATGAATTATCACTATAAATAAAAAATTCACCATTTCTATTCTAAAAGAAAAATACTATATCCTTAACCAATATTCATTACAATTCTTGAATTTATTCAACACATTCCTTTGTACATATGAATTTAAATACTTTTTGAGTTATCATAGTTATTGAGATTGATGAAGGAGAATTGTTTTCACCAAATACTATATCTTGACTCACTTCTCCAGGAAAAAATTTAATTTCATTGACTTTTTTTCCTTGGAATCTATTTTACCCATTCACTTTTAGTAGGATAAATAGTTATTATATATGTAAAAATAATATTCCCAAGAAAAGAAATGTATTATAAAAAAATTAAAATTTATATAATTTTATAGAAAACTTAAACTATTTTAATGTTTAAGAGAAAAATCATTAGGTATATATCATGATCTTGATATATTTTAGAGTGTAAAGAATATCATAAACAAATATATCCATTTTTTTCAAATCCTCATAGAACACAATTTTAATTAGGTCTTTAAATACATTGGGTGAGTTTTTCAACATGAAATTCATAACCACAAACTCATAATGATCATACATAGATTAAAATATTTTTTTTCAGAATGAATTGCTCATTCTTCTCCAGATGATGACTATAGGACCATAGATCAACCTTTGAAAAATACTGATCAGCCTGGATCTTATAAAAAACCATTAATATGAAGAAAAAATACATATTATTAACAAAAATATTATCAAGTTCTCTATAATAAATATAATTTCACATGGAACAATCCTTATTGTTAAGAAATAGAACCTGAGAACCCATATGAGAAGTGCTAGGGTGGATGGAAACCTTATCAAACAAGTTTTATAACATCATTTTTTCTATTAAATACAAAACTAAATACATTATATTAGTATATTCTAAAATTATATTAGAATGAAAACCAAATTAAATAGTATGTTCAATATTTTACTCAATAATTACACTAAGAAAATCATCTCGAAATACAACCATATATTCATTCACCAATGGAACATCACAAATTTGAATTTTTTTATTTATTTTCTATATTATTTGTTAGATAAAATTCACTCCCATATTTAATTAGTTCATCATCCTCTTTAATCATTATCAAAGGAATCAATTAATTATTGTATATAAATTCAAAATCACTCTAAAAATTGAATATAATTTTTTTTATTTTTAATCTATCGTAGAATGATAATTGGAATCGAATCCATACCTAGTATAAAATAAAACTATATAATGATTAAGGTAATAATGTTTGATGGAAAAACCTTTGTATATATGGTAAAAATAATACTTATATAAAAACATTTGTCCATTTATACTACACCATGAGTTTTTACCAAAATTTATGAATCTATTTCATGAGTTGGTACTTCTATATTACATGAAAATTTATTAAAATTAAAACACTATTTGGATCTTATATTAAACAAGACATTGGAATAATTTGAATGGAGAGTTAATTTACCTGACACCACTTTATTTGATGGTACAAAATCTATCATAGTGGTATAAAAATACCTTGCAAACCATTATAATTTAGGTTTTGATGATTCCCACATTCAGTAACTTACTTTTGATTTAATTTACCACAATGACCCAATTTGTTGCAACAAAAAAATCTCACTAATGGATGACTATCTATTTTCCCATTACTAGTATGACTAGAAGTCATTTAATTATAGTCATGAGACAAATAACTGATCATTACAAATTGGTAACACTTTTATGATCCCAAAAAACATTCATTAAAGTGTATTTTTTGAAATATTGATCATTTAGAGGGAATACCATAATATTTTATAGTTGAATTATTATCAATTTCATTACACCTAGACCTATTCTTAATTTCATCATCATAAAGTACCCAAGTGTCCAAAAAATACATATCAACATTCTCTTTACAAAAAAATTGCCTCAAAACATTTAAATTCCTGAGATCCTAACACAACTCATAAAATTGGTTTTAGGCTTATATAAAAGCTTTCAATTTTATTTTCATGATTGAAAAAAATTCAGTTCATGCATGTTCAATCTAGTAATAATTTCCTCATAAGTGGATACTGAGTCTTATTACCTTTTCATCAACTCTTGATTTTTTTTCTATTCTATGCTAATGAAATATAGTGAATTACCACATAATAAAAAATATCTTTAATGTTTTTCCACTCCATCTAATAAATCTCAAACCTTTTATGAATTTTTAATTAGAGGCCAAAATTGATCGAATTAACCTTCAAAATGATAAAATAAAAGAGTTTTTCTTTGATGTTATGTACATCTAAAAAATCAAATATCTTTTCTAAATAATTGATTGATCCTTTAGCTTTCACTATGGTTGAAGATCTACCAAATACCAGAGGGTGCTATTTCATAAAATTCTACACTATAGGCATGTTCCTCTATAAATGATTTAGTTACTATCTTTCATATATTAAACCATTAATATCATATATAAACTTAGTCGATATTTTCATAATGATATTTATTCCAACCATTTAAGTTTTCTAATTTAGAATGTTATTATTCTCTTGATTCCTTCCTTTATCAGCTACCTTGATTTTGCATTAGAAAACCATTCTCAACATACATGTATTAGATGAACTAACATAGAAATATTAAAAAATATCATAAGAACATATCCAAATATTATACCCTCTTTAAAGTTTCCACTAAAATTTCCCTAACCTCTAAAGGTATATAATCCTTCACTATGATACCAAACTATAACAAATTGTTCCTTAAGTAAAAAATAATTATATGATTTATAAAAATAGTAACACTTTTTTATATTTAAGGGTTATTATTGATTAAAAATTTTATATAATTGGTTTAATAATTACCTTATAAAGTGGAAACTATCACACACTATACGTGGTTTTCATTAAAATAAGTCTTTATTTTTACAGTATTATTTCATTCATGACACTTTTTCTTCAATTAATATGGGAAACCATTATAGAAATATTGATAATGATAAAATTTCTTCCCATTATTAGATCGAATTAAAATATTTGAAAACAATTCATGAGTAATGAAACATAATAATGGATATAAAATAAAGGAATATTTTTAGACCAATGAAAAATATGAATTCCTATAAAGATGTTTACCTTTTTCTCAATAAACCATTTGTTACATAAATAAAATACTTCCGAATTTGAAAACCAATATTTAATCAAATAAAAGAATGAAAACCAATTAATAAGAATTCTAAAACCCATGAAGGTATCTTTCGAAATAGGGAAACTCATTAATTATTTCTTTTAAAAAATTAACCCGTCACCTTTATTCTTTTCTTACCTCTTGAAATCAATAGATTTCCCTCAAAAAAATTTCAAGAAAAATGTAGGTAGATTGGAGTATCATATTAATATCCCATGTTCACATGTTTTAAACACTTTTTATAATAACCAATTACCTTTTAATTCAATAGGAGTAACCTACCCAATAACCAACCCCAATTTTCACCTTTGAAGAATAAATTATTACCCAAGGCATTAGGGAGATATATTGAGATTATCTGTCATCATGAGCTATATCTGGTTCATCCATCATAATATATAATGATCAAGTACCGTATAATGAATATTGTTTTTATGATTTAAAATTTTCATCATAAAACCCTTAAAAACTCATTTGAAAAAATAACCAAAACACTTTCTGATATCTCATAAAGATGATAAATAATATTAGTTTTCTTATAAAAGTTTTTTAAAATTAAAAATACAAAAAATATTGAGAAAAAATTTTTCTGTCAAATTACTATGGATAATTTTAAATGATTTTTGATAACTAAAAATGGATAAGATGGTGGGAAAATTTGTTAACATGTATATGTTAAAAAACATTATTTATGGACATTATTTTAAAAAATTCAAAATTATCCCATATAAAAAACATTGAAAAGATTATTTTCTAATTTCTTTTAAACAAATTAAAATATAAAAAAAAATGTACTTTTAAAACCTTTTAAGAATAAAAAATAATATTCATGAGATATTTATATGAACATATATATAGAGTATACTAAGTTTAAATCATTTAAAAAAATGTTTAAAAACGAAATCAATTACCTTAAGTACCATATATCTTCATACATTCACTAAATATTGATTATTTTTTTATTAGTTTTATTCTTAAATAATTTTTTTCATGTGAATTTCATTATTAAATTTCCTTTTGTTTCATTTATTATAATTTTTTATTTGGTTACTAAAATGGTTAAGAACTTGCTGGACATGTTGGGGCCATTAATTTTGCAACCTCAAAACCACAACAGTGCATTGACCAAGGCCAAATGAATTATGGTTACATTCTCTATATAGTATGAAAATTTTTATACGTATCATATTTATATATTATATACACTTTTAAAACCAATCATATAATTTGATCATGAAAACTGAACCATTTAATTTAATTGATACAGTAGTTCATACATACATATGTACAATCTCATCATTTTTCTAATAGGTAGAAAAGAAAAAAGTATATTATCTATTGATTTTATAAAATTATATATATATTATAAATTTCATTTTTATTCTTTATTTATATCCTTATGACTATAATTATATTGTGAAATTGAGAAATGAATCACATCACTTTGTAGAGGTAGTATTCCACTGGTACACATGAGCGATGTTGTGAATTTCCAATAAAGGGATAGGTAAAGTTGGTAAGTGGTTTATTAATTTTATAGAATAATAATTATGTTATAAATATAATATATATCAAATTGATCCAACAATTTAACAAGGAATCTGATTTGGTGATGAAAAGTGAAAATCATATCTTGTGGAGGTGGTATTCCATAACTATGGATAAGTAATGTTTAAATTTATCATAAGATGGAAAGAGAGATAAAAAAGGTTTTACCATAATAATAATAATAATTATATAAATATAATACATAGAAAATCATATTTCATTATGTTATAAGATTTTTTTTAAATAGGTAGTTAATAAATAAACATCAAATGGGTCGGTTAGGACTTATACCTTCTACTCAGATATATCCCTTTGGATTACACCTTAAGACTTCTTGGGATTGTTTTTTGAGAAGACCATAAAATCAATTAAGTGGAAAATGATGTTGGGGATCATTTTTTTCATTCAATTACTTATCAATATTGCACAAATAATGTGAATAAGGAAGGAGAGGATGTGCTCTTTTATAAGTGAGTGGATTCACACAATTATAATGTTTCTATAATTTTAAATATTATTAAGACTTAATCTAATTAAAGTGGCTCCAAAACCATGAAATTTAGAAGATAAAATTATATAGTTCTACATATCATCATGAACAAAGAATTACGATAATATTTTTTGGCCTTATAACTTTTTAACATCAATTAACACGATTTACTATTTATTGTGGTAAGAAATTTTTTACCATTGTTTCTACTCATAATGATCAAAAAATAAATTTAAATCAATAAAAAATATTGAACCTCATGATTCCCAATATAAAATAATTTTTCTTAAATTTAGTTTTTACATGTCAAAAAAATTACTATTAATATAATTCGATAAAATGAAATGATAAACAATTGTTATAAAAATGTGTTTTTAACCATGAAAATATATTTTTATGAAAATAAAGAATAATTTTTATAACTATTAAATTATTTATATTATGTTTAATAAAGTTTATATTAAATCAATTTAAACAAAATTCAAAACATAATGGGATTTTTAATTTACTTATTTATGAAAAGAAAAGAGGGTTTTTCAAAAATCTATATTTTTCACAATTCACACAAAAAATAAATCTTTTAATAAAAATAAAAATAATTCATCCTATATTATGTTTGATATATTTATTTTTAAAATAATTTTATTTATATAAAATTAAATTTAAAGAATAAATAAATTTACCGTATAAATAAAACTATACATTTTATGTAAAAACAATTCATTTAAATAAAACTATTCATTTTTCAAGTGAAACCATTTATAAAATTATTTATAAGACTATAATGAATATATATTAAAAAAATTAATAATTATAAATCATAATGTTTATTGATTTAAAATGTTCCCTTGGTTGTCAATGATCAAGTGAATGTGAATTCTAATTTGAACCTAAAAGTGGATAAATATTATTTCATTTTTATTATTTTAATGTGATTATTTTTTAATAAAATCAATGGTAAATTCATCTTACAATTTAAAATTCATTTCAAAATTTTCTAGTAATTCTTGTTTAAAATTCATTAATTTGGTCCCATTTAAACAATTTTTTGGAAAACTATAAATCCATTAATTTTATATGAAATTTTATATTTAGGTTACTAAAATTTTGGGTAATATTGTTTTCTTTTCAAGAGATAATGTATTCAAAAAGAAACATAGACATATTAGGCCACAAATGTATAATTTTCTAAGAAAAAAAAATTGGACACATGAGATAGAAAAATGTTTTTAGACCAAAATTAATGTAAAATTATTATTAAATATTAATTAACATAGTGGAATTCATGAGGGGTATTTCATTATATTTTGACCCAAGAATTGTTTTATCATTTATTGCTAATCTGGGTTGGATAAGTGGATGTTTGAATATTTGGCCAGATTTCATTGCATAAAAATTCATCCAACCATTTCAATCATGACTTCAAAAGGGATTATATAATTTTTAAGAATTTACATACTATTAAATGAAATAATTTTCCATATTTTCTTCTTTTATAACTCACCTAAATTCAATCCATATGATTGTCTTTTTAGATATTTAATGATTAGAGAGGAACTCATGTATGCAACCATTAGTACATATAAAAATCATTTCTATACCCACTATCTACTAATTATTGGAATACATTATCGAGTTGAATGTATTTTATGGACATTTTAATGAACCAAGACTCTAAAATTCCTATATAAGGTGGATATATGGGATAAAATATTAGTTTTTATTGATTTTATTTCCTTGTAATGTTATGTTGAAATTTAGTTATTACAAGTGCATTCATCACCTATATATCACTTAGACCTCTAGTGTTTTAAACAAATATTTTTTATTCTCATGTTATTATTCCTCTAATAATTATCTTTGTAATACAATTTTTTTTATTCTATGACTCAATTCACAGAAATTATGAGGTGATCATTATTTTATTGTTTTTCTCTTCTTTAATCATATCCCAATGAGTCAATATATATTTTCTATTAATAGTTTTGCATCAATAAAAGGATGACCATGTTATGGGTTGATAATAATGAGTTTCCTTGATATATTGGATTCTATATTTAACTTTAATCCATAAAATTATTCTCTATTTTTATATTTCTAGTCAATTATTTTTTTTGTTTCATTAATAAATATAAAAACTACATATTTTTAGTGCTAACATGATCTTATACCTTAGAGTGATCATAAAAATTATTCTCTATGTGATTGTTATATTATCATAGATATTTATTTTGAAATTTATTAGTAAATTGTTAGGTGTGTTTTCATATCATTGAATGGATACTTCTCAAATTTATGAGCTAAAATTTTCCAAGATAAAAAAATACATCCAATCTAGCACTAGAAAAAACATTGATCCATCCATCATCATTAAATATTTCAATTTTAAACATATTTATTTATATCCTATATTATAATATAAACCCTAAAGTGGGATGATTTATATCAAAATACACTAAAATATGGTTATTTATTAGATAAATTTTAGGTCTCTATAGAATCAGCACCCTAGGAATGTTATAAGCGACTGTTTCTACCCAGAGGGTAAATTTATGAGAATTTTTTTGGCACTGTTTTCAAGGATCCAATTTAATAACTTAGAAAATCTAATTCTATTTTAACTATATTTTCTATTTTCTCACTGAAGATTCAATTATATGTTTCTTTTTATTTCCTAATGTGTATTACTTATTATATATTAGACCTTGTTACACCTACCTAGACAAATTCCTTCTCTTTAAACAAACATACTACCCACGTAAAATAAACCTACTTATTAAAAGAACATGTGCCAACATATTTCCACCTTTCATCAGTTGGATTTTTAGATTCATTACATTCATTTAAAATAGTTAGATGAAATCATTAAGACCATGTGACCCCTCATTAAATTAAGATCCCTGCTATCATTACTTTGAATGGTAGAGATTTATCTTCTTCAATAGTTGAACGAATATAATATTTTCCCTATATTAATAATCATTCTAAGGTCCCTGGGGTTTATCAAAGTCAACTAGAGGTTTATATTTCTCCTAAGTAGTTCTATGTGGCTTCTTCACGACTCTATTCATCTACGGTGATCAATTTTGACTAGCATTGGCTGCCTCTTGACCAATTCGAATGGTTCATAAATGAGTAATGGGGTTTATGTCAGCATGTGATTTTCAGTCTTCTAAGGCTGCGATAAATCCTTATTCACTACATCGATGAGTAAGATCTAGTAGTGGCCTAGTATATGTCTGGAAGATCTGTTCGTTGTTGTTATTTTCACCTTCTTTGCTGGTCATTCAACCTTCATATGAATCAAGACCTATACACTATGGATATATGGATTCAACATTCTGGTCTTCTACTTCCCTTCAAGAATATTTCCCTCTTTTGGGGTATAAGTAATTCCATTGGTATCTTCTTGTGAAATAATCATAGGACCTCTACACTGAAACACCCTATTTTGGTGTCCATTTTTGTGGAAATGATTTTCTCATGGCCACCTCTTGATGTTTTTCAGATCAAGATTAAGGGAGAATACTGATATTTTCAATCAATCCTTTATGAATTATGGAAGTAAATTTATTCTATATGTCAAAGGCAAGGGCACTTCCACATCGATTGTCATAAGTGGGATTTAGGTGATCCTTTTGATGTATCCCATCAACTTATTAATGGGGACACACATCCTTAAGTAACTATGGCAAATCTCACTTTTCTAGCATCACCGGTTAATATGGGCGATTATTCAGTGATGGTAGTGGCTTCTGGCCCTATATCATCATATATAGACACAACTCATTATGGTTGCCTTAGGGAAATTTCAAATCATTTTCAATATATTGTAGAGGTTCCATTTAGTTCTATAATTCTCAATGGGGACTTCCAATCACCCATTGGATTAAATAATTCATTTAAAAATACACCTAACCCTTTCAACTCTCATATTTATAAATTTATCTGTGTAGATATCGGTATAACAATGAACATGTCTATTGATGGTGCTAATGGATAATGTGAGATTGCACCAAATTTCAGACCAATTGCTCATATTTTCGATGGTCTTTATAGTCTCCACAGTCCCAGGTATTGAGCCTCTTATAACCCCTCACTCTCTTGTAACATCTCGGTTCCAAGTGCCGCCTAGAGGTTCCTCATACCTAGTTGGTCACATGGCCTCAAGTGCATTTCCCCAAATTCAAGAGGCTGCCAACTAGCAGCGTGGGCCTTGGGTGTGATAGTGGGAAAACTATGCCCTCATTAGTAGCGTAACACAGTAGAAATAAACATATAACAATAATGAAAGCCGTAATAATAACATGAAAAAATAAAAAGTGGAAGGCTGTAAGAAGATAAACAACTCTATCACATATATAAATTATTCATGTCACATATGTCTAGGGAAGCATCCAAACAATTCACAATGCTGAAATACAATACTAAATGAAAGTACAAAATAAAACAAGTAAAAAAATCTAGCAGAATCGAAGCTTTAGCTTGGTCTAATGCTCTCCAGCTCCAAAACAATCAAGTACCTGAACTAGAAGGGTTCTTGACCATATCTATACCTACAAAAATATGATCTATTTATGCCCAAAAGCATGACCCAAATAGGGTGTGAGACGAATCCCAATAGGCAACCACCTAATGATCTGTGCCTAACTGTCAATGAATATATATAGAAGACAATATGAAAATTAATGTAATAAACAAGGAAGTAATCAAAAGTAAAAAATCCTACAGTTTGAACTACATTCATTTACATTTATTAAATAAGAAACCGAACAATCTCAACAAACACTTTGTGAAGTTCTTAGAGTCTAACCCCACTAGTTCATCTTAACAAAGACTCTCTGAGGAAGCACTCATCATCAATTCCCCCTGTGGACTTTTAATGGTAAACTATTGGCACTCTGGGGAAGGACTCAACATTCAATTCCCCATGTCGTCTCACAAAATAGAACTATAGACACTCTGATGGAGAACTCACATCCATCCCCCTATGGTCTCGCAATGTGAAAGTATAACAGATACTCCAGGAAAGCCCTCAGTGTCTATTTCCCCTATAGTATAACTACACCAGGTTCCCACATCCCTGTTTAAGTCAATGATGCAAAAATGATATCCAGCAGCCAATGTAAAACACAATATACTACTTGGATAAAAAGCTACAAATCACGGGATAGGAAAGTCAGATAATATCACTCCATATTAACAGAACAAGGCATGGAAAATAGAGCATCCTAACAAGAAAAACTAGACCCAACGACTAATATCAGTTCAAACATGGGGAAAAAATCCATAGTAAGGTAATTAAACCCTATTCTCAAACAAGATCCCTAACTCATGAAATCAAGGCATAATAGATACTAAAGGGTTAAATTCCTTAAACACACAATACCCCAAACTAGGGAATTGGAAACTTTTGCACATATAATTCATAGAAAAACTACCAATAGGCACAAACCACCTACCTCGACGTTGTATGATCAATATAGTTGATCCTAATCCCTTGAATTGACATAAAATTCCATAGATCTAAGAAAATTTCAAAAATAATCTACCACATATATCTCACAAAAGAAGAGAAATCAAGAGAAGAGGCTATAGAAGAAGGAAAAACTCACTAATACGATTCCAACGCAACCGACATATTTTTATTCAGAGAACGGATGGAAGGTCGGGGGCTCAGAGAAGAATCATTAGCTTAGGTAACTCCTGGAAGAGAGGAAGCCAAAATAAGGGTGTTATGTAAATGGGACATGATACCGGTCTGATTTGACAAATAAAAAGAAAAGTACACAGTGTGTTCATTTAATGTACATTCCATGTACATGCCTTAATGAGCCTCTGCTTTAGGAAGTCTCCAGGTCAACCCACACGACATTGTAATTAGACGTTACATGACCAGTACATGGCTACACATGAAAACCAGGTACACGGTGTGTACTTATATGTACCTGGAATGCACTCCTTAAATTTCCAAAACTCTTCTTTTTCTAAAAAACACCAGCAATGAAGATCCATATTTCAAAAGAAGATCCGAGTTCTTACAAACTTCCCCCCTTAAATAATTTTCCCCTCATTTCTATAAGAAGGTGGTGAAGAAGAATCCTCGAACAGCTCCATCCACTACGATCGCACATCGGTCTCCCTCTCCCAAGTCTCATCGTTTACTCACCTGTGCTGCCATAGAACCCATACCAGAGGAACAGACTGACCATAGAGAATCTTCATGCTAAGATCAATGATCTAGATAGGATGATCTTCGAACAAGGCATGCACCTCCAACTCAGCCTCCTCAGGTTAAAAAACATGTGATGAGTGTAAAAAGTAATGTCATAGCTGAGAAACATGGAAGACAATGTGCATAGCTCGATACCTCTGAGGTAAATTCATCTGATAGGAAACTTGTCTGACTCTCTCCAAAACCTCAAATTGCCTAACATATCTCGGTGAAAGCTTTCCCTATCTCCTAATCCTCTTGTGTTCCAACCTCGATGTGACACATAGGAAAACCTAATCTCCAACCTTGAACTCAAGAGGTCATCTACTTCTATCAACATTAGACTTCTGTCGTGACTGTGCATTATCCACCCTCTTCCGAATAAATTCAACATGCTCTGTTGTCTCCTAAACAAGATGAGGTCCTAGCATAGCTACCTCTCATGCCTCCAGCCAACATAGGGGTGATCAGAATGGCCTACCGTATAAATCCTCATAAGGTTCCATCTAAATAGTTTCTTGAAAACTATTATTATAGGAAATATTTATTAAGGGTATGTACTTCCCCAAAGAACCTCCAAAATCTAGGACGCATGCTCGAAGCATGTCCTCCAGCACCTGAATTATATGCTTGGACTGGCCATCTGTCTGGGGATGGTAAGTTATACTCATAAGTCCCTATGTACCCAAAGACCTCTATAGTCCCTCCTAGAATAGAGAAGTAAAACATGTGTCCCTATATAAAACTATGGAGTGCGGAACCCCATGTAAACGTACAATCTCTCGGATGTAAAACCTTCCTAGATCATCAACACCAAAGGTCTACTTCATCGGAAAGAAGTTTAAAACCTTAGTGAGTATGTCAATGACAAACCAAACTACATCATTCCCTCAAGGTGACCTAGGAAAACCTATCACGAAGTCTATTTTAACATCATTCCACTTCCACTCGGGAATGAGAAATTACTGCAAAAGCCCTACTGGTCACCGATGCTCCACCTTTACCTATTTATAGGTGGAATAACTCATCACAAATCCAGAAACTTCCCTCTTCATACCTGGCCACCAATACTAACAGTGTAAATCTCGATACATCTTGGTGACACCAGGATGAACTGCCCAAGATGAAGAATGAAAATCCCACATCAACTTCTCATGTATGTCTGCTGACACCCATATACGACATGATCTCATCCTCTCACATGGTCCATCTAGTAATAGAGTCCTCTCTTGACACACTCTCCCACATGACTAGGTCTTCAGAATATGATAGTTTCCTCATTCGCACTCGCTCAAGCATAGTAGAGGTAACATCTACATAAGAAAGAAACGTCTGTCACTGTTTGTCGTGCACCTACAAATGTATCTCAGAGAATAGATCCCTAAGATTCCAATCACTAATGGCCTCTTGAAATTCCTGTATCTGAGTCCTCATGCTCAATGCATTAGCTAATGCATTTCCTTTCTCAGAAATATAGGCAAGCTCAAAATCAATGGATAGAAGGTATTCAACCAACCTTCGCTATCTCAAATTTAAATCACAGTGAGTAAATATGTACTTGAGACTTTTGTGGTTGGTGAAAACCAAAAAATTATCTCCCATAAGATAATGTCTCTAGTAACATAGATCATGAACAACTGAAACCAACTCAATATCATGGGTTGGGTGATTCCTCTCATGTGGCCTCAACTACTGAGACCCATATGCAACAAATCCTTCCCCCTGCATAAGCACTTCTCCCAACCCAATACCTAATGCATCACAGTAAACAGTATAGCTCTTGCATGGTTCTAGAAAATATAGTATCAGTGCTGAAGTCAACCTCCCTTTCAGATCCTAAAAGGTTGACTCACAAGAATATGAACATTGGTACTTTACACCTTTCTTATTCAGGCCTGTCGGTGGCACAACTAGGCATGGAAATTCCTGTATGAAAAGTTTGTAGTAACTGGACACAAGCACATTTACCTGAATGCCAGAGGCTGCTGAGTAGGAGTGAAATCATTGGGGTTGATAGTGGGGAAACTATTCCATCATTGGAAGAGTAACACAATAGAAATAAACAAATAACATTAGTGGAAGTAGTATTAATAACTTGAAACAGTAAACAACGGAAGACTGAAAGTAGATAAAAAACATGAGCACATATATATATGATTCATGTCACATATATCTAGTAAATAATCCAAAAAAGTCACAATGATATACTAATATACTAAACCAACGTACGAAGAAAAACAAGTAAAAAAATATAACAACATCGAAAACCTCATCTTTGTCCCATGCTCTCATGCTCTATAGAAATCATGTACCTGAAGTAGAAGGGTGCTTTCCCTTGTCTATACCAGCTGTAATATAAGCTGTTTGGGCCCAAAAGCATGAACCAAATTGGGAGTGAGATAAATCTTAGTAGGCAACCACCTAAAGATCTATTCCTAACTGTCAATGAATATATATGATAGGCAATATGAAAAATGATGTAATAAAAAAGAATGTAATCAAAATTAAACAATCCTACAGTTTCAACTAAATTAATTTACATTTTTTAAATAAACAAACAAACAATATAAAGTAACCCTCTAGGATGTTCTCATAGTCTAACCCCTCTAGTTCAGCTTAACAAAGACTCTCTGAAGAAGCACTCACTGTCAATTCCCCCTGTGATCTGGTAACAGTAAACTACATACACTCTGGGGAAGCACTCAATGTCTAATTCCCCCTGTGGCCTCACAATGTGTAACTATAGACAATCTAAGGGAGCACTCACATCCATCCCACTATGGTCTCGCAACGTGAAAGTATAAAAACAATCTAGGAAATCCCTCAGTGTCCATTTCCCTTATGGTCTAACTACACCAGGTTCCCACAACCCTGTCTAAGTCAATCGTGCACAAAAGATATCCATTACCCAAAGTAAAACACAATATACAACTTGTCTAAATAGATAAAAAGCATGGTACAAGTAAGTGAGATAATATTAATCCATCCTAATAGAACTAGGCATGAGAAAAAGCATCCTAACAAGAAAAACTATACCCAATTTCCAATATCAGTTCAAACATGGGAAAACAAATCCATATCAAGGTAATTAAACCTATTCTCAAATAAGAGACCTAACTCAAGAAATCAAGGAATAATATACACTAAAGGGTCAAATTCCCAAAACATGCAATACATCGAACTAGAGAATTGTGAAATTTTGCACATATAATTCAAAGACAAACTACAGATAGGCACAAACCACCTAGCTCGATGTTGTATGACTGATATAGCTGAACCTCAACCTATGAATCGACCTATAATTCCATATATATATATATGAAAACATCTAAAATTATCAACCACTGATATCTCATGAAAGAGGATAAATCAATGGAAGAGGAATTAGAAGAAGGAATAACTCACCGATATGATTCCAATGCAACCAACATAGTTTGATTCAGAGAACAGATGGTGGGTTGGGGGCTTGAAGAAGAATCATCATCTTCGGTTAGTCCTGGAAGAGAAGAAACCAAAATAAGGGTGTTCTATAAATGAGATACAATCCCAGTCTGATTTAACAAATGCATAGACAAGTACATGATGTTTTAATTTAATGTACACGTCGTGTACATGCCTTAACCAACCTCCTCTTTAGGCGATCTCCAGGTCACCCCACAAAACCATGTACTCAGCTATTACATGGATACACATGGAAACCAGGTACACAATGTGTACTCCTAATTACACAATGTGTACTCCTTAAATTTAAAAAACTCATCTTTTTCAAAAAAAAAACCCAGAAATCAAGATCCATACTTGAAAAGAAGATCCGGGTTCTTACACTCCAACCAATTTGAGATCCTGTATGAAGATTCAGAGGTTAGTGATATGGAGGGTTGACAGAAAGTGAATTATAAAAATAAGTAATACCAGGATCTATCTCCTACCTTAAAGGTAGAATCGATTTCCTCAGAAAAATCTCTAAGAGATGAGACCATTTTAGTGTCATCTAATTATGTACATGATATGAAAGTTGAAGTGGATTATCAGTAGGGTCTAGGAGGGAAAAATGGGAAAATAGTTAATTTCTTTAAATGATCTTCCAGTATCCCCTACTAAGGACATAAAGGGGGCCTCTGCCAAATCCCAAGTGAAATAATGAGTTGTCAGAAGTACTAATCCTATCTTTCAAAAACTACGATAACTAGGTTTGGTAGGAACTCTACTATTATAAAAAACTGGGTTTTAGAAGTAGAGGGAACTAGGATAGAAACTTCTCCTAATATGATTGGAGGGTCATTGGAATTTTTTAACTAGAATTTCCTACCCTCAATTTTCATGGAGAAATTGAAATACATGTATGACGACTTTAGTAAATCTTTAGAGAAGGAAATTAATTTAGCTAATATCCATAGCTTTAAGTCGTCCTGGGATGATAAGGAAAAGGTGAAGGGGATGGAGAAGCTTTTGGGCCTTGAAAAAGATATATTTCTTTATCTATCTTACCATTTGGATGAGTAATCCTTAAAAGTGAATGGTATGTCCTTTAATTTTGATGATTTGGTTATGCTTGAAAAATTTATTTTTAGATCCAAATAATGTTGTCTGTGTTATAAAACTACCTTGGATGTGAACGACTTTTCTTGGAAATACCGGTCTCTCCTAGATCTGATCATTGGTGTTGATAGATGTGGTATATTTATTAAGGTTGGAAATTTATTTCATTGTTTTTCATGTGATATGGGCTTTCAAGGTTTGATGTTTTGTTTTTTATTTTTTGTTCATTTTTTGTGGTTTACAATTAACCAAAAAGTGGATTCATAAAATTAAAAAAGGTACTTTGGATTGTTAGGGGAATAGTTTTATTAAACATGAGAAATATGAAAAGGTAGAAATTACACGGTACCTCACCATGGTTTTATAATCCAAAATTAAGATTAAATATTTTTTTAAAGGTTAATTATTGAGAAAAAAATCATAGACATGATTTTTAACAATACCTTTTAAAAATATACCTTATTGTTTCTTATGAGTATCTATAAGGTATTACTATAAAAGCTGGACATCATGAACCTCTCTCTCTTCATAAAAACTTTCTAGATCTAGTGGTATTCACACAATGAGGAATAATTATAGCCTCATTGATAAAATTCTGTCAGTATATAGAAAATGTTTAAAGCTAAAACATTGGAATGTTTATGTATCTTAATCTATTGGCCGTATTAGCACATTTTTTTTATAAAAATGACCATATAAATGATAATTTTTCAATTATTTCTTCAATCAGGCATATGATTATAGTATGAACTTATATGGAAATCAATGATCTATATTTTGAAAATACTAAGTATCTGAAAAAATTACATTACAAGAGAAAATGACTATCCTAAATTTTATTTGAGGGGTAATAAACTACTTGGTTAGTCAAAGGGTCCAAATCTATACCCTGTAAATAAATTTTCAACTCATAAAAATTATCAATCCTAAAAAATTATAATACCCTCTATCAAAATTATAAAAAAACATTGGTATAATCTAGTTACACACAAGCCTATCATTAGAAACTCAATGGAGTGGAATGTTAATGAGTGGTAAAATAATTTAAAAACCTAAGCTAACCATTGTTACACCATTTTATGCTCCCAAAATTATGATTATGTAGAGGATACACCCTTAAAATACAAGAAATTTGAGGTGAACATAGAGAAATAAGTATATTCGAATACAATTTAAAAACTAATACATTCCCTTAAATAAAGAGGGAATATAAAAAACTGAGTTGAGTGAAACATGAAGGGAAATGTTCACTCAATTTAAACACAATATCTCCCTACTTGATGTATTATAAATAATAACTTACAACTCAATGTGCATTAGGAAATTTTATACGTTAAAAAATAATTTCTCTTATAAAAAGCATGTCTTTATAGAATATAATATAGACATAAATATCTAGGGAACCATACCTCCATATTTTAAAGACCCTGGTCATCATTACATCAATGTTGAAATAGGAGAGAAAAATTTTTGTAAAATCCCTTTGGGATTTTGGATCCATTGTTAATCTCATTTCATATGACATGTATTTTCAATTTGGTTTTAAGGACCTCTAATGTACATCGATCACTCTCTAACTTACTGAACATAGTATTAAAGTACTAAAGGGTATCATATTGGACGTTTACAAAAAATTAAAATAAAATTTCATTTTTTTCATCATTAAAATTAAAAAACTTCAAATGTTAGTTCCAATGTAGAAACCCCCCATTGTTTATTGTAATTTTTTCTTATAAATAATTATCATGGTCATATGAATTAGGAATGGGAACATGAAATTATCTTTTGGAAACTTGATCATTGACCTCATTATCTATAATCTAATAATAAAAAATTAGTGATTATGAAGAGGTTTGTGAGGTGAATTGGTTGTATAATTTTGAAATTAGGATTAGAAATATCAAGGAATTACTGAATGATTATTATGTTTTGATATGATCAATTTTATTTATTATAATAAGGGACATTTATCTTCTTTTATTTAATATACTAAATATATCTCATTTGATTATTTTCATGAGGCCACCAATCACTATAACCTTTATTGAAATCATGATCATCAATTGTATACCAATTCATTTCACTTAATTTTTTTAGAGACTAAAACATAAAATAAAAATTAATCAATTGAACATTATTCTAACTCCCCATTAAATGAATATAATTTTGAAAAAAATGATATTTATCATAGAGGAATTTCATTAATACTCAAGAATTAATTCATATAAGGTAACAAAAAAATTAATTTTTTTCATTTCATTTTTTCTTGATTCCAACCAAAAATAATTCTCCTTGATATCTTAAGAAATAGTAATAATTTACTTCGATCAATCCTTCTAAATATTTCTAGGTTTGTCTAACTCTCAGGGAACCATAATATTATTCTCAGAAATGATTCAAAAATCTCCCACTAACACCAATGTATAATCATTCACAATATAAGTAATGTTCTGAAACAATAAATCCATACAAATTTTAAGTATGATATTAGGTATGTTTTTGGGGTATAAGATGACTTAATGACTTTATTCTATATATTTTGTGAGATGTAACCACGATTTTTAAGTTTTTTTCTTATTGTTGGTTTAATTTTTATTATTAAAACTAAAAAAAGATTATTCCTTCATTTGGATTTTCATATTTTCTTTTGATGCTAACCTCTTGGGTTTTCTATGACACTATAAATTTGTTTGTATGTGAGATTTAAGATCAAAATAAATTGAAAATTTAACTAAAAATACCTTCCTTATAGAGTTTAACTTCAATCATAAATCATTTATGGGGAGTATACGTGTGAAAAGAATACTAAATGATCAATTATTTTATTTTGGGACTTCATCTTCAAAAAATGTGATTCTGTTTCATAATTAAATTCATGAAATTATATCCCTAACTTCATCCTTAATTATAACAAAACTCTTATATTTCCCTTTATTACTAAAAGAAGTTTAATTCTATATTCATAGTAAAAATATTACATTTTTAGATATAATGTAAATTGGGATTTATTGAAAAAATATTTTTTTAAGAACATTCCTGTTATAATGTAATTTCTAAAATTTATAAACTAAATGTCAAATAATTTTACATTCCTCAATTCAGATCAAAATGAACCATTAAAATAATATCATAAATATTAGAAGTCAAGGTTTTAGTTTTTTCATTTTTCACTATCTAAATTTTATTTAATTTAATCAAAAAATAAAAATGCCCATACTTTAGATTGTGGGGTGTGATTTTGTGTTCTTGGAGTACATTCCTCAGAGAAAAGGTTTTGGGGTTACTTTATTTTTATTTTGAGTATCCATTTTTTTTAAAGAAAACTATAAAATGACTATGTGAAGTATCATTTTGACCTAATGTGTAGTTTTCATCACTTGGGGTTTGTTATTGTATAGTTTTATTCTAAATATTTAGGATTATATCTCTATAAAAACATGTTTGGGTCAAAGACCCATTACTGAAGAAAATAAGAGAAGGACCAAATGAGGATGGGGTTAAAAAATTCAGACTTCTCTCATTCCAAAGAAATACGAATTAAGATTAGTAAAGCATTAAAGACCAAAGAAAATTAAAAAACATATCTTTAGGAGGCAGAATCATACTGATTTATCCCTTATTATTACCCCAAAATATGTGGATTTTTGCCTCATCTCCAAGTATTTGAGCCTTTACAAATATTATAATTATTATCAAACTCAACCACCATGAAGGTCATCACATCAAAAAAATTATTCACAAATTTTTTATCCTTGATATAACTCATAGGTTTTTATCCTCTCATTTCTCTGTATACTTTTTATAGGAATTAAAAGCCACAACCATACCCACTAAAGCTAGGGCATTTGAGTTTGTCCACCCTTGAACTCTATTATATACCTTTTAAGATTTTTGTTTTGTGGAAGAATAATCATAAATGTTTTTCATTATATTTAAATCATATGATGCCATCAAAAGGATCTATTGAATCAAATATATATCATCCTCATTTTCTAAATCTATTTAATTATAAGAATCCACATGGTTAGAGTGAATATACACTGGTTAAGATGCACTCCTTTTTGAATTAGCCACCAGTGACCTCCCTCTAACATTGTCAAATGACCTCATATATCCCTTTACCACCCATTTAATAAAATACAAATCATGTATTTCCTTCTAGAAATTCCCAAAAGTAACTGAGGAGGTGAAAATTACCAGAATTATAAGAAACACTAACCCTATTTTATCAACCTATAGAATCTTACCTTAGGAAGATACATATCCCATGATAGAAGATATAGGTGAATCATCCTTTGGATCTAGCTGAGAAGTATCCTCTTATCCCTTATGATCTTGTGAAACCTAATACTTCTTATTTACCTAATCCTACCTGAGAATAAAATCAAACCAACCACCATTATCATTCATCATAGACTTTTACTAAGTCATTAACACCATATCGAGACATTATATATCTATTATAAATCATTGAATTAAAATATCTTATGGTGTATAAAACTTGGGGATAATGACTCTATAGATATCTTTACCAAAGAGAGATATTAAATTTATATAATAAGAATTTAATTAACTTAATATGAAGAATTATACTCATTGTGATAGTAAATCTATAGTTATTTTTTTATCATGTTTATCATTTTACAACTATTGTGGTTAAAAAAATACAAAAAAAATGGATTATTAAGTTGAAATTTGGTTTATATATAGTTCTTTTATCTTTCCTCCTTCAAACAAACGAATCCTCATGTATTTTGTGATACACAAAACATATTTATGATTAATGTGATTTGGTTGAACAATAGTGGTGGATTTGAACAAAGTAATGGTCTTGGGATTTTGATAAGATTGTGTATTTATATTCTCTTAAAGTATTTGGATGGTATTTATGGTTTTATTATTTGAGGTATTTGTATAATAAATAATATGTTAAAATGTGTTTAAAATTAATATATTTTATATCTAATAATTTTTATGGACTATGTAAAATCATGTTCAAGTGTGTGATTAAAAACTAAAAGTGGATAAATTTTTATTTTATTTTGAATAATTTTATTATGATTTATTGTTTATAAAGTCATATCGTATTGAATTTTATAATTTGAACATAATTTCTCATGAAATGTAAAATTCACATTTAAAATGTTTTAATATTAACCAATTTAAATATATCCCAATGGGATACTCAATATTCCTAATTTAATTTTAAATTTAATTATTATATTAATTTTGGGGGGATTTGTTTTTCTTGAAGTGTGATAGATGATTAAAAAAAATATAGACATATGAGGAATCAAATGAATAATTTATATATGAACAAATTATTGAAAAATAAGATATAAAATTGATATTTATCACAAACTCTATATCTAATTAAGCTAAATTTTAATTAATGATAGAAAAGTTCTTGATAAACATTTCATGAAACTATGAGACAAGAAATTGTTTAATGTTTGTAAGGTGATAATGGTGAGAAAATTTGATTTATAAATTAAAGTCTATAGTTCATGGAATAAAAATCCATCCTTCCATTTATAGAATAAATTCATGATGAAATATTCAATTAGGATACAATTTTAATGGTTTTAATAGGACATCTTGGAAAATGTTTTTTAATTCAATGAGTCATCCTTTTTTTTGAAAATTATTCATTGAATCATCCTAATTTTCTTAGCATGAAGGTATTTTTTGTGCGTCAATGGGGAGAAAAAAAAGCAGACATGTATCATTTGGAATGATGCATAATAAATTATATACCCACTATACACCACCATTTATAATACCTTATCAAGTGGGATGAATTTTATGTCAATTGGATCAAACTAATATTCCAAAATGTATATATAATTAGGATTTAGTTGTGGAAATAATATCACATGGTTTCTTATCTTTCATTATAATGTTATGTTATAATTTGTTTTTTATTAATGTTTTTATTAACTTTATGTTTCTAAAAGCTATCTCAGGTTGTAATGAACATTATTACTTATTTAGTTATTTTTTTAATTTTTTATTTATCACTATAATAAATTATATTTTATAGTGTAAATCCACTAACAAAATAATTAATGTGATCAATATTGGATTTATTTTCTCTTTATTTATCATAAAACTTTGAGTAAAAATCTCTCTCATATTAAGACATTTTCATCAATGTATGGGTATCATTTTAATGGGTTGATTATATAATGTTTTTTCATTGTATTTAATGTTATATTATATATTATAAACCTTAATTTTTTTATACTATAATAGTTTCATTCAATAATTTTCTTCTTCTTTATCTTTCCAAAATTTAAAATGATATATTTTCAAGTGACAATATAGTCGTATACCTTTGAGGGATCTTGAAAATAACAAACTATTAGAGTAAGTGATTAACCATTTAATTTTGTAGAGGATAAATTTTTTACTTATGAGTAGTGTTTTTTTTCTTATTTAAATGGATACTTATGGAATTTATGAGCTGAAATTTTCTATAGAAAAACAATACATCCTATCTATTTGTAATAAAAAACTCTAAATTAAACCACTTATATTAATTTTTCTAATCCAAATCATATTGTGATTCATATTATCTAATCATAACATACACAAAATTATTCCCCTTATTTAAATATATGTCAATAAATCCATGTTTCTAAGTTAACATCTTAATTTTTTTTGAAATTGACAACCTAACTTTGAAAAAAGAGACCACATATATTTAGTGTAAATTTTGGAGTTCCACATTAAAATTTT
The DNA here is from genome assembly GCA_963277665.1 of Viscum album. Lineage (NCBI taxonomy): Eukaryota > Viridiplantae > Streptophyta > Magnoliopsida > Santalales > Viscaceae > Viscum > Viscum album. The sequence goes on from OY728135.1 coordinate 1,764,465,023, forward strand.
ATTAGAGTAAAAATTAGCAACACTTGTAACTCACAAAAAAATATATAACCAATGAATTCTCAAATAATTCATGATCCCATGAAATCATGGTCAAAAGACCCATGCATCCTGAAGAATATACTGATACTACCCAATTCAAGAGAAGGCCCAATTTTCTATAATTGATGTGTCTTACATGCTCATAAAAAAATGAGTTATATAGTTAATATCCATCATCTCATCAAACCTTATCTTATTGCGGTCTCAATATATCCATAAGGTATCACTCCTTACTATCCTACTTGATCCATGAGTCATCTTAGGTACTATTAAACAATGAAAACCCATAGTATCAGGTGATACAATGATGATATCAAGAAATAAAACAAAATGAAATAAATGGTACCCCATCAATAAAGTAAAATTTCAAATAATAATGAATACAAAAAAGTGAATTCAAAGAGGTACTAAATTATATAGTATTATTATAATCCAATTCCCAAGACAAAAAATATACAAAATAAGAATAGGTCCAAACCATTTAAACTATGAATCCAATAATTTATTCTAGGTACCATATCAAAACACTAGTCCTCATCAAACCTATCAGTTAAACTACCCATACCAAAACATTGTATTAGTCATATATATCATAATTCATCACATTTTTTGGCTTATAACAGGATATGATGGTGTCATTATTTCATCGAGCAATTAGAGTTTGGAAATTATTTTAAACCATCCTATATTAACTACTAAATCATAGAATAGTGGAATGTTTTGGGTTGATCACATTAGGAAGATAAGACTCAATGATATTATTGGAGTTAATAGTAAGTTATCCTTAATTTTCTCACACATTAATAATTTAAATCAAGTAAATTAAATTAAATTAACAAGTTCAAACTAAAAAAACAAATAGTCATTATCAAAATTAGAAAGGATGAAGAGATGAGATATAATGTCAGGGGATAATTTTACATTAACTAGAATAATTATTATTCATTCATGAAATTTTTTTAATTATATTTCATGAGACTCCCTGATTTAACTTGTCCTACCTATTAGTATATAATTGACTAATGATTACATACAACCCCTCTCCCAAGGAGATCTACCTTACCTAGGTGCAGTTGGATCGATCCTTATAAGAAAGGTGAAGTTAGGCCAACTATCCCCTTCCACTAATCTTAATTACATTAGGCGTAATCACTTAATAATCAATTATCTTTAATGATGACTAGAGGTTAATATAAAAATTAAAAAAATTTTGATAAAATTTAAGTTATAAGAATTCATAAATGATGAATAAAAAACCTGTTACACACAACCACTGAAATTTGAACCATCTTCTTCTATTAGATTAGCCATTCATGGTCGATAGTTCATTAGCTAGGGATGAAATAAATATTGTAGAAAGGGGAATATTATTAATAAAACTAAAATAAATAAATTGTGAAAGTGAAAAATAATAACTGAAATTGTTTTTCATAATCAAAATATTCATCTAGAAATAACAGAATGACAAGAATAAAAAGAAAATGAAATTTTACTGTGCATCATATTTGTATTTAATCCACTCATTCTTCTTATTCTATAAAATATTTGATCCCACTTAATAGTGTATTATTCTTATATTTATTATTATCATCCAATCACCCTAAAGGGGGTAAATTGTTTCCATCATGGTCCTATTTTTTTCTATAGAAAAATATCCTTATTTTTAGTACTCCAAGAAAATAGGAGTTTTGGATTTTAAAATAGGGAATGCCTCTACAACGACATGGAAAAGGATACTAAACCATAGATATATCTTTTTAGGTTCCAAATCCTTAATTTTTATGTTTAATATGAAATGATCATTGTGAAACACTCACATAAAAAAATACTCAAATTTGAAAATTCATAAAACCCATAGAAGAAACCACTCATCAGTTTATCTCAGGCTTGGTTGAAAACTTTGTTGAACTGTGCTATGGAATACTTGAGGGGTAATGGTGTGGATTTCTATAGTGACCCTAAATCTAAAATATTGAGATATTTCATTTTTAGGGTATTCCATTTCAAATTTGAGACCCCTTGGTGCAGGTTCTTGGATCATTACATATCCTCTTTCATGATTACAGTTTTATTATTCCTACCACACAACCTAGAAGTGAAAAATGTAGTGGGGGAATCATTGAATATTTCCAAGAAGTGAACCCATTACTTATATGGAGTGGTGGAATATTTATATTGAAAGTATATATGAATGTTTAAAGCTCTTACTAATAAATAATGGTGTTTCCATGGCATAGCATGGAGACAACTATGTAGTAATGTTGTTGGTGGTAGGTTTTGGTGGTGTTACATTGGTTTCTCATGATATGGAGCTATGGTAGTGGAGTTTCATGTGGTTCCAGAGTGGTGGTAGGGCATAAAAAAGGAAATTGGGGTCATGGATGGTGGAAATGGAAAATTTAAGAAGAAGTAGAATTGGGTGTGGTAGCCGAACGACTGCATTTTTTAAGTGGTGAATAGTTGTCATAGATCCACACCCCAAATCGATTCCACGATTGTTCTTCAATTGCTATTTATGTTAAGTCATGATTTTCTATTGTAACACCACAAATAATTATTGAATAATTTTTATTATTATTTATTATTATTTATTAATTAGGTATAAATTTTAACTTCACTGGAATTTTATACCCAATAGCATACCCGACATGAAATAACGAGTGTCTCTGAAATTTTACGTTGCACACAATACTGAGTTATATCGAAAAATAATATATTAATAATAATATTATTTTACGGGGTAGTTTTTACATAGATAATTTATCAGTGGGGATTAATAGGAAAAACTATATTATTTTTAAACATTATAATTATTATTTTTACAGTCATCCAATAAATTTTATAGGCTTAATATAGGAGTAAATCCAATTTTAAGCCTATACATATATATTTATATATTTAAAGGTAATTTTACCACAATTTAATTGAAAACCAATTTTAAATACAATTTTTGGAACTTTTATTCATTTTATATTACAAAAATAAACTTCATTTTTAAATAGAAACATATAAAGTATGTTAGGGTAAATGGTTCACATTTTTCTGTAATATTCCATTTTTTATGAACATTTAAAAATAATGAATTTAAATTAAAAAATGTTTTTCATATAATTTCATCACATGTATAAATTATATTTTTTTAAATGGTTTTTAATTTAAATTTTATTATTTTTTATCAATAAACCCAATGCAGGTCATTGTAATTAGTTTTAATTTTATATTGAATATAACGACATAGAAAACTTTTGAACATTTTTACTTTGAGAAACATATTGTCACATCCCATCCATGAGATTAAATTTAATTTTATTGGCTCTATATGATTTGAATTTTGAAACATGGATTCTATATTTTGAATCATCATAATTTATAGTTTCTAATATTTTTAACTTATTTTTTATTGAAAAGATTATTGAAAGTGATTAAAATTAATTGCAATGTTTAGGAGAAAAATTAGCTTAAAAGGGACTAAACCTTAAACATAAGGGCCCAAATGACTCGGAAACTTATCCAAATCCATAGGATAGACATATTTTGACCATATAATACCTTGAATTGAAATTTTACCATTATGTTTTCCAACTAAAATGGGAAAAATGTGGTTGGAATTTCCTTTTTAAAAAAGTACAAGAGTGCCACTCCTCCACTATAAAAAGGCACTCAACCATCCCACTTGCTCACACAACTAAATACACTTTGGATTGACCAATATATACCAAAATTTATCTTTAAAATGTATAAAATTATCTTAAAATCCCCAACTTAGGAATAATTCCATCCAAGGAAGACCTTTGGTATAAACCAAAAGGAGTTACCCGAATAAGAGGTATCACCCTTCCTCAGGATCATTTATTTTATTTTAATTCCCCACATCCTGAAATCCTCATATAAAATTAATACATAATAAAATCAGTATCCTAAATAGAATTTATTTTTTATTATAATATTTCAACCTACACTTACACACAAATCCATATAATGGGTAACACACTTACAGTTCTTATGTACGATGAACTACCACCTCACGAAACAATACTGTTTGTTTCTCATTTACCACATTTCATGGTTGGTAATTATGATGGAAAAGATATTCATATATAATATATATAATATTTATTATTTATTTATCATTATTTATATATTTTATAACACATACCTTTATACATTCAATTTTGGGTAAGTACGATAACATCGTTTGTGCAAGTGTCAACTACCGCCCCCTCAAAGCAATGTGATACGTTCACACACAACATTGAGAATATTAATGATGAGTTTAAATAAATAAATGTAATATAAATAAATTTTATAATACATTCATGACATAATTTCATTTCTAGAAATATAACACATCAATTTCCTTAACACTTTCCCACACACTAAAAAAGTGATAATGTCATTCGTGGACATGTGGACTACCGCCTTCTCAAAGAGATGTGATTAATTTTAAAGAAAAATTATCATATATTTAATTATATATTATTAAATAATATGGTATATATGATATAATTATCATTATGTAAATTTAAATTTTTATTTAATTTCTTTTCCTAACAATCATGGAAAAATGAGAATGTTACTCATGCGTATGTTTGACCAACCATCTTCATGATTGTGACGTTTGTTCATTTCTCATAACCATAACTCACGATTGGTTTTAAAAGTGTAATTGATATATAGATATGAAAATTATTTCATTATTATTCTTCTGGATATCATCATAAAATAATCTTTTAGACCATATCTAACCTACCAAACACGTTTTGACAAATAAACCTAATATGGCCCAAACACCCGGTGTAAAAAAAATTCAAGTAGTTATATTCAAAATTTTAATAAGTTAAATAAGATTAAAAATAAACATGAAAAAGTATCTAAATAATTCATATAATTAATATAAGTTTATTTTCTATAAAGGCAAGACACATAAGACAAGTCGGCTCCAAGGTAATAGATTTTATCTCACTCTCCTTTGGTTGAAGAATTTCATGTTTATATGGACATTTATTATTTTAATAGTTAATATGAAACCCCTTTAGAATTGTATATCCATATTTTATCAATCATCATGTTATTTAATTTTTTTATTAAATGTCATTCATTCATGTAGATTATTATTTAATTGTCTAAAGTGGTATGAGGCGCTTTGAATTTTTAAAGATGTAATCCTTTCTTTGTGTCGATATGCTTGATATTATTTTTCATATTTATTTTATATGGATATAAAAAGAGTTAAAATGGAGATTTTATAAATAATTTTAATTTCATTCAAATATTTTTGAAAATTAATCTTTTTACGTGCTTTATACAGAACATTTTGACAAATGGAAAAAAGGAATGTTCTATTCATAACGTAGACATGGACAATAAATTTTCTACTGTCATGAGAATTATATTAATTTTAGATTCAATTGAAATATTTAATGTTTTATTAAATTAAAATCCTTATTTTTATTTATTTTTTTAATTTAAAATGTTTTTTTAAAATTGATTTTTCATTATAATATCTTGAAAAGTTTTCTTATGATTTCCAATAAAATTATATGGGTGAAATGTTGAAAATTGAAATCTTTTATGTGTTAGGATTATATAAATTGTAATTGCACATTTGAAAAGTGGTTCTATAATAAACCAATGAAGGGTGGTTCTATGATAAACCAATAATGGGTGGCTATGTGATATCCTTCCTATGCATTGGGTATGGATGTCACATGTATGTCTATTCCATTTGTAAGAGTGACATGTATGCATGTCGACCATATGGTTATTCTATTTATAAGAGTGACAAGTATAATGATGTTTCAAGTTACCTTTATGTATTTTATATGCTTGTTAGGATTTATATGGTAATATTTTGAATATAAAAAATAATTAATTGATATTATTATCGAAGTAATTTATTTTCAAATTATCACGGTGAAAAAAATTACTTTATGTTAATATTTTTATTTGTTTTAAATGTTTATAAATAGAATAATATTTTCTTTATTACTATACCAGTTACTAAGAATCTTTGGATAATCCCATGTTTTTAATGTTTTTATTGGACTTAAGGATGAGTAAGTGACCAGAAGAACTCATGTTGATAGTCATGAAGTGTTTTCATTAATATATATCATGATTTATTTTAAATGTTTTATATTATGAAAAAAATACTATTAGGAAGTGTGAAATTTGTATTTTATTGTTTTTTATGTATGAGTTATGGTCTAACTCTCCAGAACTATAAACTTGAAAAATATCATCAATGTGAAAGAAATAAAAATTCTTAAGTTAACTCAAGGTTATGTAATATTTTTTGGCCGAGTCCTTATAGTTGGTATAAAAGGAAAGGTTTAGATAAATTTAGGCTTTATGTTAATATTATTATCATTCCCGTAGAAGATATTAATTTAGTTTGAAGTTAAAATAATACATAATTCAAATATTACCATGATTCTTTCAGGTAATTTATCTTTGTTCAGAATTTTCTTCCACAGAGGCACTAAGGAAGCTATCATAGGAATCCACCAAGATGGAAATATCCTTTCGAACCACCATCCTAAGATGGATGGAATTATAATATAGCAGTTTTTTATACGATGGGTTAGTTTAACTAAGATATAAATGGTGGTGGTGTCCAAGAAATAGGGAAACCCGATCTACCTTAGAGGAACATGATGATAGTAGATAATTTTATACGACCCCCCCACCATGCAGAGGATCATCTGAACCTTGATAAATAAAGGATGGATTAAATCCATAAAAAAGTTATTCTATGTCATGTTTTGGTCATATCAACAATAGTTAACTCTTGAATATTTTCATTTTGAAGGTGAATCTAATCAATAGTGGTAAATGGTTAATAATATAATGTAAAGTAAAGATATTTATTCATTTTAATGGGATGAATTTGAAAGTATTTTTTTTGGGATATATTTTTTGATGGGTGTTTGACATTGTATGCAGAATAAATTCTTAAAATTGATAAAATGGAGGAATATTTGGTCAGTTTAGATGATGAAAAATTCACTTGACAAGTGAGGTATTTCAAAAATTTTATCTAAGACATCAATTTCAAGATAAATTGGTTTTACCTAGGATTAAAGCCAAGATATATATGGGCATTGGATTCTTATTAGTTCATGAGCTTTCAGAAACTTTTTCAATGCACTGAGAAGGTAGAAATGGATTTTCCAAATGATCATGTGTCCCATGAAAATAAGAAAAATAATAGGTCAAGTTGGAGGGAAATGATAAAGAAATTTTCAAGGAATTTTGGAGCTAAGAATACCAAATTACCATCCGGTGAGAAGTTTGATAAAAATCATCCTAGATAATGTCTTTAAATGTATAAGAAGTGCTTTAGATTTTTTAATATTTTTCATATGGTTCATGACTGTAAGGAAGATGATCATATAAGAAATAAAAATCTGGCGGTAATATGTTTTAGTTGCAAGGAGTTTGGAAATTATTCTAATGTGTTTCCAAAGTTGATTACCCAGGGTGGAAAATAGAAAGATCAAAAGAAAAGGGGTGTGGAAATATCATTTTATACGAATGAATTTTATATTGGGCCATCAAATCATGTTGTGATAGGTATGTTACTATTTTAATCAAATTATGACAACTCTCTATTTGATTCATTATCTTTGTATTATTTAATTTCGGATAAATTTTCTAGAAAATTAAAAACATCACCTCATGAAAGCAAGATAGATCTTTTGGTAAAAACTCTAGGAGGAAGTTTTATAGAAAGAAATATTTATAGAAATATTACTATTAACATTATGGGGACGAAATTTCCTTCAAATCTTGATGAATTTTCCATAGTGAAGTTCAATATCATTTAACTATGGATTGAATTTTAGTTTATCTTGATAAAATAGATTTAAATACAAGAGAGTATTTTTTCAGTGACTTCTTACCTTTGAAAACACAAAAATAAGCTATGAAATTTATTAAATATGATTGTGAAAGTTATCTTTCTCATGTTGTTGAAAATAAATACATAGTTTTGATTAGTGACATCCCAGAAGTGAATGGATTTATATATGTTTTTCTAATTAATTTCATGGTTTTGTTCCTGATTCGGATGTTGAATTTACTATTTTTATAGTGAAAAATGTTAAGCCTTTTTAAACCCCCTTATAGAATGGCTCAAGTAGAACTTGGGGAATTGAAATAATGTATGCAACAATTTCTTGATAAAGGTTTCATTCGACCTAGTACTTCACCATGGGGTTATCCTATTTTATTTTTGAAAAAGAAAGATGGTTCTATGATAATTTTAATTGATTATATATCCCTAAATAACATAACTACCAAGAATAAGTATCATTTTACTCAAATAGATGATTTAGTTCATTATATAAATGGAGAATAGGGTTTTTTGAGGATTCATCAAAGGTATGGGTACCGTTAGTTGAATGTAAAAGAGGATGACATTATGAAGACAACATTTAGGAAGAGGTATGGGTATTATGAGTTTATAGTTATGATATTTTGTTATCTAATGCTCCTGTAGTATTTATGAATCATATTAATAGAGATTTACATTATTTTTTGAAAGGGTTTGGGGTTGTGTTTATAGATGATATTTTTGTATATTAGAGAAACCATGAGGAATATTAAAGGCACATAAGCATTATTTTTTTGACTTTAAATTAAAAAAACTATATGGAAATATTCATATGAGTGAACTTTGGTAAAAAAAATTTATTCTCTTGGACATGTTGTTTGTAATGATAGAATAACTATTGAAACTTTTAAAAAAAAATTGTTGAAGAGTTACCAAGTCCTACAAATGTCATTGAGATTCATAGTTTTTATGGAATAGTGGGTTATTAGTATTGGTTTTTTTGAAAACATTTCTTTGTTATGTATCCCATAAAAGTTTACTTGAAAAAGAGTTATATTCATCTGGATAAGAGAATGTGATTTTTGTTTTTATAAACTGAGAAGAAGACTGGTCAGTGATCCTATTTTTGCCTTACCTTCAAGAAATGGTGGGTTTTTTATCTGTAGTGATACTTCATTAAAAAGAATTGGTTGAGTCCTGATGCATAATGACACTGTAACTACTTATGATTCATGTTAGTTGAAAATTCATGAGTTAAATTACCATACACATGATTTGGAATTAGATACTATTGTTTTTTGATTAAAAATTTAGAGGAATCATTTTTATAGAGAGAAGTGTGAAATATATATTGATCAATTTTTTTAAGTATATATTCATTCATAAAGAGTTTAAAATGAGATAGAGTAGATAGATAGAACTAATAAAGGATTATGATTTCTCGATTCATTGTCATCACAAAAAATTAAAACAAGGTGGATAATGATTTTAGTTGAACAATTAATGCTACATTAACCATGTTACATTTAGAACGTGACCCTTTGGTTAATGATATGATGAAATTTGACCTAGAAGTTTTAGATGTAGGGAAATCCTTTATTTTGTGTCACTTTTTAGTGTAGTTGAATTTGTAATAAATAATTAATATTGCTGAGAAGATGGATCAATATTTGAAAGAAAATGTAGGATCCATTAAGAATGGTAAGTTTCCGGTTATTAATATTGATAAAGAAGTTACTTTATGATTTAGTAAAAGATTATATGTGCCTTGTGATTTACATTTAAGGGAAGAGTTCTTGAATAAATCTCATAGTTCCCTATTTTACATCCCTATGAGAAGCACTAAGATGTATAGATACCTTTGAGAGTATTACTGGTGGGATTTAAGGAGAAGTGATATTATTTAATTTAACTTTAAGTGTTTGACTTATCAACAAGTTAAAATAGGGACACAATTACAAAAGGGGATGTTTGACCTTTTTCCAGTGATAGAGTGGAAATGAGAGAATATATTAATGGATTTTGTGGTTGGATTTTCAAAGACCACTCAAGTTAATAATGATATTTGTGTTATTGTTTATTGATTCACTAAATCTGCCCAATTTCATCCTAGTCAAGATACAATGTATTTAGATCAACTTTATAGACAGTATCTAAAAGTTATTATATGGTTACGTGGAGGGTTTATCTCCATTGTATCAGACCATGATATCAGGATCACATCCAATTTTTGGAATGGAATTCTGGAGTCATTTGGTATAGGGCAAAAGTTTTGTACAAATTTTCATCCTCAATTTGATGGAAGGTCTGAATGAATGATTCAGACCTTATAAGATATGATTTTATTATTTCTCAATCAATTAATAGGTAATTTAGGATTGAAATATTTATTTGGTTTATTTTTATTACAGTTATAATTTTCATTCCAATATATAGATGGAACCTTTTGAGGCCTTATATGGAAATAAGTGTCAAATGTTGAATTTTTTTGGATGATGTATGAGAATGGATACTAATGGGTTAAGAGTTGGTATAGGAAAGATTATAAAAATTTCAATTGACTCAACAATATATGAGGGAAGCTAGTAGTAGGTTGAAAACATTACGAATATGACCAAATAAAAGATATTTCTTTAAAGGTATGTGATCATGTCTTTTTAAATGTTTCTCTATAGAAATGTGTGATGAGTTTTGGTTAGAATGGAAATTTGAGTCTATGGCTCATTAAATAGTATGAAATCCTAGAGAAAGGTGGAATAATTTATTTCCAAGTAGTGTTACATATTATTTTATCTATGGTACACAATTTATTTCATGTTTCAATGTGAAGGATTTATATACTATGCTCATCTCATTTTTTGATCCCTATAGTAGTTTATCCAGAAGATAATCTTTTAAATAATGAAAAACTAGTTCAAACTATTTACCATAAAGAGAAAGTGTTGCAGAATCAGGTAATTCACCAAGTTAATTTTTTTATGGGGAAACCATATGGTTTAAGAGGAAACATGGGAATCTAAAAATTATATGAAGGAAAAATATCCCCACTTATATTATAAGTGAATACAATTGTGAAGACATACTTTCCAAAATGGGGGAAGGTTGTAACATCCCAAGTGATTATATAATAAGGATTTTCATATTTATTAATATTTATGAATTAAATTGTAATATTACATTTGAATAAATGATATATATGATAGTGTACCCGACATACAATAATGAGTGTCTCCTAAATCTTGTGTTGCATGCAACCCTATGTTATACTAAAAAATAATATATTTATAATATTATTATTTTAAGTGGTAGTTATCAATTTCAATTTATATCAGAGGGAATGAATATGAAAAACTATATAATGTTTTCACTTGTTTATTATTATTTTTACATTCATACAACAAAATTTGGAATTTTTAAAATAAAAATAAATTCAATTCTAAGAATAAAAATCTCTATATTTTTAAATGGTAGTTTTACAACCTTTTAGTGGGGAATGAATTTTAAATCCACTTTTTTGAAATCTTATTGATTTTATATCTCAACATAAACCTAATTTTTTGAAATTGAGAAAAAAATTAGGCTAGGGTAATTTTTTTGTGTTTTTCTATGATGTTATACTTTTTAATAAGTATTGAAAAAAATGAATTTTAATTGAAAACAAAATTTTCATCAATTATATTTATAGGGATAAATTAAAATTTTAATTTTTTTAATGTTTAATTATATTTTTTTTAATTAACATAATTTAGGTCATTAGAATCAATTTCAATTTGAAATATAATATAATAACATAAAAAACATTTGAATGTTTTCAGTTAAAAAAACTGGCTATCACATCCCATATGCGAGATTAAATTTAAATTATTTTCTTCCACTTATATGATTGGAATTTTTAAAAATGGATTCCATATTTGTAATCACCATTATTTATAATTTACAATATGTTCAACATGTTGAGAAAGTGTTGTTTTCAACAATAAATAATATTGTTATTTAAAGGGAGAGTTTATATTATTACTCTATCTCTTTATGATAATTTTGATGCTCACAAATACCCTTAATTATTTTTTAATGATTTTACTTGTTAAGAATTTTGTAGGAACTTATTACTCTTGAAATTATGGGAATTTATTACAAAAGTATTCGTATTTATCATGTTCTGGAAACACTGTTCATGTGCTACTTATTCGGAATCTTCTTGAGCGTGTTCTAGAAATACTGTTCAAACCATACGTGGATAAACATAGCGTTAGGATAAAAACCATGTATACTTTTTAAGATAAAGAAAAAGTATGGTTAAACAACCATACTTTATCGGCAACGTATGGAAGAAGAACCCTACGTTAGGAAGGAACCCTACGTTTAGGATATCAGAAAAGTATGGAAGGAGAACCGTACGTAAATATTAAATATTACATTTGTTTCTCAAAAATATGGTTCATCAACCTTACTTTTGTAAACAACCATACGTTCTTGGAAAAGTATGGATCAAGTAAAAGTATGTATCTTTTACCATATGTTTGAAAGTTGAAGAGAAAAGTTTGGATGACCAAACCTATGTTTGGAATCAACCTTACGTTGTGAACCTTACGTTTGAAGGAAAAATCCTCAACCTTATGTTCAGAGGATGCATACAGTTCAACCCAACCTTACGTTTGGCATCAGAGAATTTAAAGTCGATTTTTTTATGAAACTGTCAATATGCTGATTATTAAGAGGATTTGAAGCCAGATTTAAAGCTAATTTTAAAGTATGATATTGACTGATTCAAAAATGTTTCATCAATGACTTGAAAATCAAATTAAAAGGATCTTTTTATGACGAGTCTTCAGGGAAGCTATGACTACTCTATAAATTCAAATGTTTGAATATCACGAGTAAAAAGGTGAATTCTGTGGATCTAATTTTGCAGGAAAAGTTCTTATCATTATTTTATTTATATGGGATTTTTGAAACTGCATCAAATATATATTATTGATCTTGTGTGATCTTTTTATTATTCTAAAAAGTAAAAACAGAGACTACTGAAACACACCGATCTGCTGGTTCAAAAAGAGCTTCAAACCTCTGTTTGTTAAAAATGAAGGATCGTGATAGAAGATTCACTTTTTCTATAATGAGGATCTACTATGAATTTTCTACTGCTGAAGTTGTGAATTATATTTCTATATCTACTCCTATGGGATTGACTCAGAATGTCTCTTATGCAAAGATTATTATTTCTGAAGGCGACGATCCATCTACTGTCAATTGCATGCTATTGCAATTGTGAAGAACATCGGGAAAGTTTTTTCAAAATATGAAAATATTTATTTTCTATTCTTGAGTGAACAACTTCTCGTACTAAGCTGAGTAGGTTTGTATTTGAACCAGAAGGCTTGGTTTTTTCCTTGGATTGTAAAGGTGTCAACTGCCTGTACTCAGTTGTGAACCGGTCTATTGAAACGAGGATCAGATAGTGAAAATCACCAAGCTCGTGGAGTAAACCGTTGGTGGAGTGGACTAGGGGCCTTCTGTTCCCTGAACCACTATATATCTTGTGTTTGTACTATTTAAATTTCCACTGCATCATTTTATCCGATTAAAGTTAAAAGACAGAACACACTCTCGTAAAGATTTTTGAAAAGACACAATTCACCCCCCCTCTTGTGTATATTTGGTGTAATCCAATCCAACAATTGGTATCAGAGTTTGAGCTTTCTGATAAAGCTTTAACGAGATGAAAGTGATTATACATAGAGTAAGATGACTGATACAAGATAGGAAATGTCTATGGTCATAGCACCATACTTCAATGGAGAAAACTATGGATACTGGAAGTCATGAATGATTATCTATCTGAAAAATCTTGGATACAGAGTCTATTCTAAGATTCTGACTCTATATGAAATACCAGAAAAACCTGAAACATGGAGTGCAACCACTGAAGCAGATAATGACATGAACTCGAAGGAAATGAATGAAATTATATGTGGTCTAAGACCTGATGAGTTTAACAGATATCTCAATGCCCAACAACATATGAAATGTGGAAAACTATTGCTGTTGCTTATGAAGGAACTAACAATATCAGGGAAATGAGATATGCAACTACTAAGATTAAATTTGATACATTCATAATGGTTGAAGTTGAGAGTATTACTAAAATGAATAGAAGATTGAGAGAGATTGTCAATAACATAACTGCCTTGGGAGATCCCATTAAGCAAGATGATCAAGCCTTAGAAGTATTAAGAGTACTGCCTACAAAATAGAATGGAATCTCTGCAGCAATCAGACAGTTGACACCTATCAAAGGTTTAACCATGAGAGAACTGATTGGAACATTAATTATGTATGAACCTGAGATGGAAGATGAAGTTAATGAACATAAAGTGCTTGTCAAAAGAGATAATACTACCTTGAAAGCATCATCACAGAAAAAACAGAAAGACGAAGAAAAATGTCAAAGAGAAGTCAGCGAGTTCTGATTTATCTAATTCTGATATGGAATTGGCTCAGCTAGCCTGAAAATTAGAAAAATTATATAGAAAGAATAAGGGCTTCAGAAAATCCTTCAAAAAGGATGACAAGGAAATCAGATGTTATGAATGCAAGAAAATGGGGCATATCAGACCTGATTGTCCTCGGCTAAAAGAAGACAAAAGAAAGAAATTTTTCAAAATAATTGACTATGAGAATAAGGGAAATAAAGCCATGAAAGCTACATGGAGTGTATCTGAAGACTCAAATATTACTTGTCAATCAGACTCAAGGAAGGAGGAGAAAATCTAAAAGCCAACATGTGTTTTATGGCAGAAACAGATGAGGTACAATCTTACTACTCTTCTGACTCTAGTTCTGAATCTAATTACTTTAATGAAAAACTTCTAGCCTACTGCAATATGCTTGAAGAAAAATAGTACTCTCTATTTAAGAAGCATAAGTCTTTATAGAATGTTCATAAAGCTGTTTATGATGAAAGAGATACAATGCTGACACAATATAAGGAGTTAACTGAAAAATTTGATTCAATTAATTCTAACAATACATATTATGAATCAAAGATTAAATCACTGACAACTGAAGTAGAAACTTCTAAAGCCGCATCCCTTGTTTTTACTAAATTAGAAAATACTTTAAATGACATCCTTGGAAAAAATGTCATTAAAAAGGAGAGAATTAGAATTGGCAGTTAAGGTGAAAAACCCAAGATGTACAAAAACTATTTTATTCCAAGTGAGAAAAGACTAAATTATAATTACTATGGAATAAGGGGACATATTTTTAAAAACTGTTTCTTAAGAAAACCCCAAATAAGTGGCATTAAGAATGTTTTTGTATCAAATGATCTATTTGACTCATGTGAAATTAGAAAAAAAAATCAAGTCTGGATTCCCAGATCCTTCCTAGCTAACAGTACTGGACCCAAAAAATTATGAGTACCAAAGCAATCTATGTAAATGTATTTGTAGGGAGCAGGTCACAAGAGCAAAAAAGACATATGGTATATTGACAGTGGCTGCTCAAGACATATGAGTGGAAACTCATTGAATTTATCTACACTCACTCAAAAATATGGTGGACTTGTCACTTTTGGTGATAATGCCAAAAGAAAAATCATTGGTTTTGGAACAGTTGGAGATCCAGAAGCTTTCTCAATTAATAAAGTAATTTATGTTCAAGTATTTAAACACAATCTGATAAGTATCTCTCAACTATGTGATGATGGTTATGCTGTTGATTTTTCTAACAATTTCTGTTCTGTTTTAAAAAATAAATTGCTTAAATTTAGATCAATAAGAAATGATAATGTGTATACCTTGGATTTAAATTCCTTATGTAAACAACAATTAAATTGCATAAATGCTAAAATAAATGAATCCTGGATCTGGAATAGGAGACTTGGACATTATAATGTATATGTTTTAAATAAGTTATCTAAGAACATTTAGTTTCTGATTTGCCTAGTCTCAAATTTGAAAGTGACAGATTCTGTGATGCATGTCAACTTGGCAAGCAACACAAATCATCCTTCAAATCTGTTAACAAAATTGCTACGTCTAAAACTCTAGAACTTATTCATATGGATTTGTTTGGACCTTCAAGATTAGCATGATTGGCTGGTAAATTATATGTATATGTTTTAGTTGATGACTATTCTAGATTTACATGGATTTTCTTTTTGAAATTTAAAAATGAAGCTATTACTATATTTGAAAGTTTTTGTAAAGTTGTTCAAAATGAAAAAAGTTTTAAAATAATTTCATTAAGAAGTGATCATGGTGGAGAATTTGAGAATCAAGAATTTAATTCCTTCTGCTCAAATATGGGTATTAAACACACCTTCTCTGCACCTAGAACACCTCAACAGAATGGAATTGTTGAAAGAAGAAATAGGACTATTCAGGAAATGTCTAGGACTATGCTAAATGAATACAATCTTCCTACCTACTTTTGGATAGAAGATGTAAGCACAACCTGCTATATAATGAATAGAGTTTTAATTAAACCTCTTTTGAAAAAGGCACCATATGAACTTTGGAATAACAGAAAACCTAAAGTTAACTACATTAAAGTTTTTGGATGCAAAGTTTACATCTTAAACACCAAGGATAATCATGGTAAGTTCGATCCAAAATCTGATGAAGGAATTTACTTAGGATATTCAGCTACATCCAAAGCTTATAGAATCTATAATAAGAAGTCAAGGATTGTTGAAGAATCAGTTCATGTGAAATTTGATGAATGTGATCCCTTTGAGAAAAGGACAGATCAAATGGATGAATCTGACTCTAATGATAAAATGAGGGTTGAGAACTTAAAAAATTATTTTGAAAAAGATATAAATAACATTCAGTCCAATTCAGAAGAACATGATACTGAAGAACCTATAAGTGTGCTTCCTAGACAGACTAGAACCCTAAAGAATCACCCTTTAGAAACTATAATAGGTGACTTAGATATATGAATAAAAACTAGAAGAAATATAGGAAATATTATAGAATTCCTTGCCTTTCTATCCCAATTATAACCCAAGACTATAGAAGAAGCTTTAGATGATGAAATCTGGATGATAGCAATGCAATAAGAATTAAACCAGTTCAAAAGAAATGAAGTCTGGGAATTAGTTGAAAGACCATAGAACTATCCAGTGATAGGAACCAAATGGGTCTTTAGAAATAAGCAAGATGATCAAGGAATAATAACTAGAAATAAAGCTAGACTTGTAGCCAAAAGATACAATAATGAAGAAGGTATAGATTATGATGAGACCTTTTCACCTGTAGCAAGACTAGAAGCCCTTAGAATTCTCTTAGCCTATCCATCTCATATAAACTTTAAATTATTTCAGATGGATGTTAAGTCTGCCTTTTTAAATGGTTATTTAATTGAGGAAGTTTATGTTGAGCAACCTCCTGGTTTTGAAAATGATCAAAAACCAGATTCTGTTTTTAAACTTACTAAAGCCCCTTATGGACTTAAACAAGCACCTAGAGATTGGTATGAAAGATTAATCTCTTTTCTTTTGAAAAATGATTTTACTGTTGTAATGGAATATCCAACACTTTTTAAGAAAACTTTGAATTCTAATATTTTATTGGTTCAAATTTATGTTAATGATGTAATTTTTGGATCAACTAATAAAACCCTTTGTCCTGAGTTTTCAACGTTAATGCAAAAAGAATTTGAAATGAGTATTATGGGAGAAATAAATTTCTTTTTAGGAATTCAAATTTATCAAAAAGATTTTGGAAATGTTTTGAATCAAAGAAAATACATTACTGATTTGTTAAAGAAATTTGGACTTGAAAATAGAAAGACATATACAAATCCTATGTGTGCTAATATAAAACAGGATTTGGATGAAATAAGAAAATCAGTTGACGACCAGTTATATAGAGGTATAATTGGTAGTTTATTATATCATACTGATAGAAGGTCAAAAATAATGTATTCAGTATGTCTTTGTGCAATATTTCAATCAAATCCTAAAGAATCTCATTTAACTGCTGTTAAAAGAATTTTTAGATATTTAAAAGGAACTGTTTTTCAATCACTTCTTTATCCCAAAACTTATGATTTTAATTTTATTTAATATTCAGATAAATAATTTGGTAGTTATATATTAGATAGGAAAACTACTTCAGGAACTTGTCACTTTTTAGGAAAATCTTTAGTGTCATGGTCAAGTAAGAAACAACATTCAGTTGCCCTATTAAAAGCTGAGGTAGAGTATGTTTTTGCTGGTAGTTGCTGTGCATAGGTGTTGTGGATGAAAAACACTCTTATAGACTTTGGACTAAATTTTAATAATAAACCAATTTTATGTGATAATACTAGTTCTATAAATATTTTAAAAAATAATATTAATCATTCTAGAACTAAGAATATTGATATCAGACATCATTTTATAAGAGATCATATTCTTAAAAAGGAGATATCTTTGGAATTTGTAAGTACTGAAATTCAATTAGCTTAAATTTTTACAAAACCTCTTCCCACTGCAAGGTTTGATTTTATTAAGGGGGATTTAGGTTTATTTGATCTTAAATAAAATTCTACTCTTCTATAGTCATTCATTATTTTAATTCTGCTTAAAATAATTAAGCTATTTTGTTTTTCAAACAGAATAAGTTTCTTTTCCCCGAGTAATATATTTTATTTATTTTTAAATATATGTAATGATTATTAAAAAATATGGGAATCAAGGTTTTTAGAAGCCATTTTGACTTCTAAACTATTTCATTTCTGTCTAAACCTTTTCAAACCCGCAAACCGCACCTCTGCTCGTCAATCCTAATTTTCGAACCCCTGAAACCCTAACCTTCAAACCTTCAAAGATTCTCACAGAGATGATAAAGACTAAAAGATCTAGTGAAGACGAGACAAGAAATGCCATGAGAAAATGCTCTGAAGGAAGAAAAATATTACAGGGAAAGGTAATCGATCTCGACTGGTTATTTCAAACAAATCTACTTTTGAAACAAGCACTATAATTTCAGAACCTTGAATAGATGTTCAACAGTGAAAATACAGAATTTCGGTATGAGGTAGAACTTAGATACTTCTTCAAATCTGTATAGTTTAGTTTGGGAAATACTGAGGACAATATGATGGATAAGATAGAGGATAGAGATTTATCAATCTCGTTAGTAGAAATTGGTCAGATTCTCAACTTACCTCATGATAGAGTTTTTCACTTCGATTTGAAAAATATTGGAGATTCTGTGCACAAATCAGGGGACATAATGGCGTTTATATTTGGTATTAAGACTCTAAATAAAATTTTTATCAAGGATTTGGAGCCTGATCAGAAACGTTTGGTCAAATTTGTGCAAACAGGGATTCCACCAAGGATGTCTGAGATGGAAAGGATATTATATCCTGATATGTATATAATGTATCTTTTTCTCAGTGATGTCAAACTGAATTTTCCTAGGTATATGTTAGATACCTAAGATATTGTTTTCAAAGTGATGCCTAAAAGAATTTTTATCCTTTTGGTCGATTTATTTCCAAGCTGTTTCTTAAGAAGGATATTGTGAGACTGGTGGATGCCAGAGTACACTGTCATCACAGTAATGTGTTTAATACTGGATCTTTAAGAAAGATTGGCTATTTTTGTAGTACTATCAAAGGAAATTTTTTCCCGTAAGAGCAGATGATGAATCATAGAGTGCCCAAGATCAATCTGTAATGTCCAAGGAGGGACAAGTTGAATCAAGAGTCAGCACTGTGGCAAGGAGGATCAGATTTGAAGTGGAAGAAACTGAGGAAGAAAGAAGTCAGGAGGGACTTCAAACCTATAGGAGAAGACCTGTGACTGAGGAAATTAATTCCCCTAATTTAACTATAAAAGATTTACTCTCTTACAACTTTTTCATATTAAAGGTTGTTGAACAACCTAAAGAACAGAATGTCACTGTTACAGATCCTGATCATGAAAGGATTGTATTTAAAAGATCAGAACAAAAATCTGTAGCTGATGTTGCTGTTGTACTTCAACAAGAAAAGGAGGCAGATCCTGGTGAGGAAGTGTCCAGACCTCAAGAAACTCTAGAAGATATCATTTTAGATATTTCATTAAACGAAAAAATTGTAGATGTTTGTGATGAGCATGCTTCTGAAGCTCACACAGAAGTTCTTCAAGTGTATTTTTCTATGGAAGAGTCTGGAAAGGACTCTGAGGAAAAATCTGTGAATCAACCTACTCAGGACAAGGAGAAAGAAAAATCTGATGCTGAATCATTACCTTTAGTACTGCTACATCACACAGAGCTTGAGAATGAGAATCAAGAACATGGTGATTCTGATTCAAGGAACACGGAAGTTGAAGAATTGTACAAAAAGTTATCTCAACTGCAAAGTGATAATGATTCTCTGAGAAGCACATTAGCATCCGAACAGTTGAAATTTCAAAAGCTTAAGGAGTGTACTATTTCAAGACAAGAAGTTGAAGTTTTTAAAGAGGATCTGTTAAACGCTATTGCCAAATTGAAATCTGAAATGGTTATGAATTCAGATTTATCAGATCTTAAGTTATTTCTAGAGACACAATTTGCATCTGTTGGAAATAATGATGCTAGTGGACCAGGTACTTCACCTGATTTAATTAGAAGATTTCAAGCTATCACAACTGCAATGAGTAACATGAACGACTGGTTGCAAGATCTTCAGTGCTATAGTTCTCCATTATCAGTTCTCTTAGACAATCAGAAATTCTTAGTTGATCTGTTAACATCAAATGAGCCAAGAATCCGCTCTGTCTTAGAAAAATTCACAGAGAAGCTTTCTTTGTTTATGGAGAAAGAAGAGAGTCTTCATGATTTTTTTATAGTCAATCTCATTGAAGATATTCATATGACTCCAGAGGCTAGAGATCTGATTATTCGGCTTGGTGATGGATAAATGAAAAGTTTGTGACAACAGTTAGTAGAAATCAAGTCTACAGTCCAGAGATGCTAAACCCTACCTATTCACTACAACAAATCTTGATTCCTCTGTTTATCATCATTGTATCTATTTTTTACTTTCAATGAAAATCTATTTCTTTCTTTCTATTTGTTTTTACTGTATTTATTTTTATATGCCAGTACTCCAGATTTAATTATTGATAAACAATTAATAATATTCTTTACTTATGTTCAATGCTACATTAATATGTGTTATATTCCATATTCTATCATTCTTTTTGATATCACAAAAAGTGGGAGAAATTTGGATAAACACAACATTTTATTTTACTGGGAGAAATTTGGATAAATACAACATCTTTTAGTTTGGGGGAGTAATTATTTTTATTGGGTAAAATAAAAACATAGATAAATTAAAGGGAGACATTAATATTATATTTATCTTTTCAAAATTTTAAAACATTATGTAATTAATTTCAAGATTAAGTTAATTTCATTAATTATTTCTTATGGGTTTTGTGATCATCAAGAAGGGGGATACTATTGAGCAAGTGTTGTTTTCAACAATACATAATATTGTTATTTAAAGGGAGAGTTTATATTATTACTCTATCTCTTTATGATAATTTTGATACTCACAAATACCCTTAATTATTTTTTAATGATTTTATTTGTTAATCATTTTGTTGGAATTTATTACTCTTGAAATTATGGGAATTTATTACAAAACTATTCATATTTAGCGTGTTCTAGAAACACTATTCATGCGCTACTTATTCGGAATCTATGTGACCATGTTCTGCAAACACTGTTCATACCCTACGTGGATAAACATTGCGTAAGGATAAAAACAGTATATACATTTTAATATAAAGAAAAGGTATGGTTAAACAAACATACGTTATCAGAAAAGTATGGAAGAAGAACCCTACATTAGGAAGGAACCCTACGTTTGGGATATCAGAAAAGAATGAAAGGAGAACCGCACGTAAATATTAAACGTTACATTTGTTTCTCAAAATTATGGTTCATCAACCTTACTTTTGTAAACAACCATACATTCTTGGAAAAGTATGGATCAAGTAAAAGTATGGATCTTTTACCGTATGTTTGAAGGTTAAAGAGAAAAGTATAAATGACCAACCCTATGTTTGGAATCAACCTTACATTGTGAACCTTACGTTTGAAGGCAACGTCACCAACCTTATGTTCAGAGGACACATACAATTCAACCTAACTTTACATTTGGCATCAGAGAATTTAAAGTCAAATTTTTTATGCAACGGTCAATATGCTGATTATTAGGAGGATTTCAAGATAGATTTAAAGCTGATTTAAAGTATGATTTTGACTGATTCAAAACTGTTTCATCAATGATTTTATAATCGAATTAAAAGGATATTTTTATGCCGAGTCTTCAGGGAAGTTACGACTACTATTTAAATTCAAATGTTTGAATATCGTGAGTAAAAAAGGCGACTTTTGTTGATCTAATTTTGAAGGATAAGTTTTATTCGTTATTTTATTTATATGGGCGTTTTGAAACTGCATCAAATATATATTATTGATCATGTTTGATCTTTTGATTATTCTAAAAAGGAAAAACAGAGACTACTGAAACACACCGATCTGCTTGTTCAAAAAGGGCGTCAAAGATCTATTTGTTATAAAGGAAAGATCGTGATAGAAGATTCACTTGTTCTATAACGAAGATCTACTGTGAATTTTCTACTGCTGAAGTTGTGAATTATATTTCTATATCTACTGCAACGGGATCGAATCAGAACATCTCTTATGCTAAGATTATTATTTCGGAAGGCGACGATCCATCTACTATCAATTGCATACTGTTGCAATTGTGAAGAACATCTGGAAGGTTTTTTCAGAATACAAAAATCTTTTTTTCTATTCTTGAGTGACCAGCTTTTCATACTAAGCTGAGTTGGTTCATGTTTGAACCAGAAGGCTTTATTTTTTCCTTGGATTGTAATGGTGTCAACTGACTATAATCAGTTGTGAATCGATCTGTTGAAACGAGGGCCAGATAGTGAAAATAACCAAGCTCGTGGAGTAGAGCGGTGGTGGAGTAGACTAGGGGCCTTCTATTCCCTGAACCACTATACATCTTGTGTTTCTACTATTTAATTTTCCACTACTTCATTTTATCTGATTAAAGTTAAAATCCAGAACACACTCTCATAAATATTTTTTAAAATACACAATTCACCCCCCCACTTGTGTATATTTGGTGAAATCCGATCCAACACAACATAGTTTTTACCAAAATTATTAATGAATGTGATTAAATTTAATTACATTGATTAAGAGAAACATTAGTTTAACAAGGGACTAATCCATAATCTTAAGGGCCAAATGACCTATAAAAATATTCAAACTCCATTGGATGGACATATTTAAATCATATCCTCACTTTTATATAATTTTTACCATTATTGGATCCACTTTACTTGGGAAAAACGTTGGTGGAATTACCTTTTAAAAAACCTACAAGAGTGATACTCACCCTCTACTATAAAAAATCACTCACCCATACCACTTCCTCACACATATCAAGACACTTTTTCCCAGAAAATATCTACCCAAATATCTCCTCAGCATCCCAATACTCATCCTAGAAGCCTAAAATTTGGCATAAATCCATCCAAGGAATCCATTTGGTGAATTCCAAAAGGAGTTATATGAAAAAGTGTTTATACCCTTCCTCAAGGTCTTTTATTTAATTTTAATTATCTACTTCCACAAATATTTTTATTCAATGAGTAAATAATAAAATAAGTATTCTAAATACACTATAATTGTTTTAGGAAAATATTTCCACCTAAACATACACACACATCCATATAATTGGAAATGAACTCATCATTCTTTTGTACAGTTAACTACCGCCTCACGAAATGATGTTGTTCATTTTTCTTTTAACACAACTCATTGTTCTTAATTATGATGTAAAATATGTTTATATATAATATATATGATATTTATTATTTATTTATGAAAATATAACTCTTTTATAACATGTAAAATTATATATTATATTTTATGTAAGTACTATAACATCATTTGTTGAAGTGTGGACTACAGAATTCTCAAAGCCATGTGATACATTAACGCACTACATAGAACATATTAAAGATGGGTTTAATGAAATATATGTGACTCAAATAAATAATATATGATATTAATTACATAATTATCTTTATTGAAATATATCACATCATTTTCTTTAACACTTTTCCATACACTGAAAAAGTGATATCATCATTCATGGATGTGTGAACTACCACCTCCTCGAAGCAATGTGATTCCTTTTACATCACTAGAATTTTATTTATAAGCATATATAATTAAATAATATTTAATATAATATATAATTATCATTGTGTAGAGTTTAATTTTTATTTAACTTTTTTCCATGTTGATCATTGAGAAATGATAATGTTACTCATGCGTATGTACGACCTACCGTCTCCATGATTGTAATGTTGGTTCATTTTTTAATAAAAATATTTCATGATTGGTATTAAAAGTGTTATTGATATATATATATATATACATGATAATCATTTCTTGATTATATTTGTGTATATGTTCATATAATAACCCCTTTGACCACATCTAACCTAACAAAGTTGTTTTGACACATAAACCAAATATGGTTGAAACACCCAATGTAAACTTAATTGTTTAGGAAGATGTATACAAAAATATAATAAGTAAAATAAAAGTAAAAATAAACTTGAAAGAAATTATAAAAAAAGTATATAATTAATACGAGTTTGTTATCTAGGAAGGTAAAGACATACAAGACATGTCGGAACCAAGGTAAGTGATTTTTTCTCAATTTTCTTTCATTGAGGAATTTCTTGATTACATGTAACTTTATTGTTTTATAAGGTATATATACAGCCCCACTGAAATTATATATTCATATTTTATCAATTATGAAGTTATTTAATGTTTTATTAAATGATATTCTTTCCTGTAGATTATGATTTAAATGTTATAAGTTGTATGATACGCTTTGAATGATTAAAGTTGTAATCCTTTCTTCATGTCGATATTATTGATATTATTTTTGATATTTATTTTATATAGATATTAAAAGGGTTAGAAAGAAATTTTAATTTCTATTTTAGATTTCAGTAATTTGATTTAAAAAGTAATCTATTTATATTATTTATATATAATGCTTTGAAAAATGAAAAAGGGATGTTCTATTCTTAACGCACACAACGGTAATGATTTTTTTTGTTTCTGTGGGAATTTTTTTACTTTTGGATTCCTTTTAAATATTTATTATTTTCTTAAATGAAAAACCGTATTTTTTTTAAATTTGATTTATTATTCCAATATCTTTAATTTTTTTAATGTCATTATGAATAAAATTTTATCAGTTAATTGATGAATTTTGAAAACTTTTATGTGTTAGTATTAAATAAATTGAACTTGGAAATTTTAAGGGTGGTTCCATAATCAACCAATGATGATTGGTTTGGTGATAAACCAAAAATGTGTGGGTCTGTGATGGCCCTCCAATTCATTGGGTATGGAAGTTGGTCGTATGGGTATTCCCTATGTAAGAGTGACATGTTTGGAATTCAACCGTATAGTTATTCCATTTATAAGAATGACATGTATAATGATGTTCAAAGTTACCTTTTAATATTTTTATTCCTGGTATAGATTTTTTTGGCAATCTTGTGAATATAATTTTTTTTTGAAATAATCTTATTATCAAAGGAAATTATTTACTACTTATTAAGGTGAAAATTATTACTTCATGTTAATGGTTTACTATGTTTTTAATGTTTATAAATGCACTAATGGTGTCCCTTTTTATATCCCTTACTGATATTTTTATGCTCATACATTGTTTTTTAATTTTTTTTCATAGGAATTAAAGATGATTAAGGTATTAAAAAATTAATGTTGGAATTTGTGAAGACTTTTCATTAAAGAGATCATATTTTATTTTAAAAGTTTTTGATTTTAAAAAATGGATACTATTTGGATTTGTCAACTTTGTATTTTATTTTTTATATTGTGTATGAGTTATGACCTAAATATCCAAAACTCTAAACCTAAAAATATCCTCATTGTAAAAGAATGATTTATTTACATAACTCAATATTATGTAATGTTTTGAGGCTGGGTACTTAAATATATAAGAAATAAGCTAATGGGCGTTAGAGGACACCTTCCTCTACTGTGTGGTGACCCTCTCAAATGAGCTACTCCTCTAGACAATGTATATATTTTCCACATTTTTTTGATGTTGGCTCCCTCAAGTATCCCGACACACATTCCCTTACACATACCTATATATAGGGGCCTACCCATCTACATGGCCTTCCCATGGGGTCTTTACTAGTTTCCCTTTTTCTAAGTTAAGTTTCTTGACCCCCTAGTCGAGGGATATTCATATTTAAACTATTGTTTTTCTCACTTATCTATACATTAAAAATTATTATTTTTACATAAAAAACAGGCAAAAAACCCAGAAAAAATTAAACTTAACTTTATGCCATAGTTTATTTAAACAATAATAATTATACCAAAATGAAAATTATGTCACAAAAATTTAGAATGAATTAATATATATAGATATGATTAATTAATTTCACCCACACAAAAACCTTTTTCTCATCCTTGAGAAAAAATCACCATCAAACACAAAGAGTCTAAATTTCATAAGGGAAATTTCTAAAAGTCATGCTCATAAAATCAAATATATAAATAACCATTTTTATAAGAAAAAAATTAACAAAAAATAAGTGAAAGTACACGATTTCTTTAAAATATCAAATTAAAATCAATTATTTCTCTTCCATTCGCACAATTCAACATTTCAATAAATACCCATTCGAAAAAAGATTTACCACACCAAATTTAATTTCACTCATTTCCCATGAAAATTATAAATTGAGATAGGATCAATCTCAAGAATTCATGTACCATATATAATCCTACAATTCCTATAAATCTCTATATGAAATTGGAACCACAATAATCAAGAGTAATTTTTATTTATTTTTTAATTTTATTGTGGATCAAGGTGGGTATATATTGATGTAAAAATTAAAATTCAGAGGTTGAGATAGAGTTATGAAATCAATAATAAAACTTAATGAAATTCATGTAATTCTTAATTAAACATTCTTCCTCCTTCAACTCCCTTCAAAGGAAAAAAAATCCCACTTTTACTTCTTCTCATCCAAAATTATGGTCCATTTTTAAATATGAAATACTATGAAAAATAATCCTATTTTTATCTTATAAAATTTTCTCTATATTATTTTTTCTGAATATGTTTAAGAATAATGTCTCACACCCAAGGAAGTAAAAACAAATATAAGCTAAATCCCCACCATCAATCTCTAGTTGAAACTAATTAGAATACTTAGTAGAAGAAGACATAATATTTTTTTCTAGATATAGGTTAATCATAGATATTCCATGTGCTCTATTCTAACATTTTTTAGGATAAAATAAAACTACAAGAATTATAAGTAACCTTCTCCAATTATCCTAAGATATCAAACCATAATTTTAATTTGTTTCACAAGAATCTCAATGAAAATACCCAACTCCTATATTATATTCAAATGAATTATCATACATTTATACTAAATAAAATAAATTTTGAATGATAAATTATATTGTAATGATTCTTCCAATAAATTCATTTCAATATTTATAAAAGTTTCTCAAAGGATTAATGTAAGGAATTTATCAAGGTAAAATAATATCGAATAATATAAACTGATGCCTCAATAATGTTTAAGAAGCTCAATTTCATCAATTTTTGACATGAAAAACATGAAAATTATAGTAGTGGAACCCATCCCAAGTTATATCAAGAATGGGATTATGTGAAGGTATATATAAAAATTGTTGGGAATCCTCTTACTAATGGCAGATTTTTTTTTAAATAAATTCATGGAATAAATAGGAATAATTTTTCTAATAAATGAAATCTTTTAATAATTTATGTCTTGAATCAAAATAATATCAGTAATAAGTTTTCAATAAAAGGAAATTTATCTAATTATGTGAATTTCATAAATGTATACTTATATATTTTCCATTTATGGGGTTAAAAAATTAAAAAATTTACAACATGAAAAAAATATTCCTTATGTGAGGATTCCTCCTAGGTCACCATATAAGGACCCAACATCCAAATAATAGGTACCCAGATATTCATCCCCTATACTTAAAACTGGACATCATCCCCAATTTTTATCCAAAGTGATTGGTTTCAAACAATCTATTTTCAAATTTATGTTCACCACAAGGAATCGATTGAAAAGACATTTAATGATAAATGAAATGAAATAATCCCATGTTAAACATCTACTTTTATATAATATATTGAATAAGTTTATTAAATCATTAAAACCCTAGCTATTATTTCTCCCTCTCTATTCCATGAAATCTATTTTTTTTATCCTTATAAATTTTAACTCGGGATATAAAAATATAAATTAATCAAGTGAAATCCAAAAAAATTATTATTTTTATGTTCAAAAGTAATTTATAGTGAAAATCAACCTCCAAGAAAGTTCCATAATCTTTCATTATTTTTAAAATTTAGACAAAAATTAAAATATATATTAAGTCCTATAAATCCGTAAAAACTAAATTTTATTCCCAGGAACACTTTATTTCTGGTATTTAAGCTAGACCTATTACCTCAGGTGTCCCATGATTAGAGTGTTAAATATTGTTACATAGTCTAAATTAAAAAATGCAATGAAAATATGATCATCTGGACAGATTGTTATTGTTTTCCTCCATTTGGGATTCATGATAATGGTTTTTGGTGGATTCCATGTATTGGATATATTTAAATGTTAAATCAAGAAATTAAATTTAGGCTATATTATTTATAATTGATCATCCAACACTTAATAATTATTGATGTAGTGGAATTATGATACTAAATATTTAATCTTAGCAGCCTATTCCTGCATCAACTATGTTAGATGTCCCTAACTAACAAATGTACAATAGTCCTACCCTTCTCTACTATCTTATTTTCCAAATTCATTGAAATCAACCCCATTAAGAACCTATTTATGGAACGTTTCAATTACCTTAATGTGTTTTTCAATTAATAACATGTATTTTTATTCTTTCATAGGACTTGGATATATAAATAATGAAATTTTAGTAGCTTCCATAAAATATTTCTCTAAAACTTCAATTTTCATCTTTGGAATTATATCCCTAATTTTAGAACACTACCAAGAGTCTTCCTCCACATTAACAAACAAATATTACTCACACATAAAGGCTATGATGTACTTGAGAGTTAGAAAAGTCATTGCATCATTTCTAAGTTTCATTGGTTCTTCTTCCATGAGAATTTCACCAAGATAAGCATCCCGACATACTTGTGTTACCCATTTTATTTCTTCTTCATGTGATATGTTGGATATGATAATTTCATAAATTTTGATATCCTATACATTTGGGGTATGCGCCTCTTTGTCAATAAAACAAGTTAGTGTGAACATGTTCTCACTATTACTGGGGTTTGGGGGTTATTTTTCACTAAAATGTGAACAAATCCCAGACATTATTCCTTAATTACATCTTATATTTGTTCATCTTCTTTTTTGTAATGTATTTTGGAACTTCAACAACCTCAATCCCTTGGTTAAACTTTTCATGTTACATGAGGTATTATTCATTGTTTGGTGTGTGGTTTTTTTATTCCTTGAAACATTTACCATATCCTGTACAATTTTTATCATAAACACTTTTTAGTCCTCTTGAAAACAAAGTATTTTTGTTTGGACATCTTACTCAATGTTCTTTTATGAATCCATATTTTAAGTTCATATTTCTTAATCATTTCTCCAAATTTCCCTTTAAATGTTTACATCTTCTCAAAAAAAATTATTTCCCCCATTATATATTTCACTACAACCATATTCACTTCCTACAGTTTCAGTTTTTCTTCAGATACATCACTTGTTGCATTAATAATCAATAATATGTTTTTGAAATGTAAATCAGTATTATTCGATGATGTTGTGTTATCCTTAATCATCTCATCATACTCCCTGAATATCACTTCATTATTTGAAATGGAATTCATGATTGTATCAATAAACCCTTAATACACACTTTTCCTTTAAAATCCTTTACATTCATCATTATAATCATTTCCATATTATCCTTGAATATTTAAAAATTTACGAGCTTTATTTCAAGTTGAGTATTAGATTGTGGTTTTCTACTACTAGTATTGATGTAATCATACTCAATTGAGTATAAATTATCGCATCCCATTTCATATTGTGACCACTGTGATGAATTTTGTACCTCATATGAGGTTGACTAAAGTTGGTATCTAAAGTGTTACAATAGTGGTGTGGAATCATATCATTTATTTATATATCTCATCATACAAACCACTATAATCACCAAGTGTGTAATAAAGAAAAAGAAAAAAATTTAAAATCTCAACAAAAAATGGGAAAAAATGATGTTCGAGTAGACTTAACCTAATCAATAGATTATTAAAATGTCACTCATTTTCATTACCTCCCCTAAAATAATACCGAAAATCTAATGTTCTCTGATGACATCATTATTCTACTAGGCTGTCAAATTTTAGAAATTATTTTAACCCAATATATACTAACTACTAATATGTAGAATAATGGCATGTCAAGGGTTGATCCCATTTGGAATATGAATCATAGTTATATTCTTTGAGATACTTTTTATGTATAATTAATATATTCACATATTAATAATTGAAATGAATTAAAATAAATTAAATTAACTAATTCAAATTAATAATCCAAATATACTTAAACTAAATTAAAAATAATTAAGAAAGGGGAACAAATTTTAGGGGAAGTGTTTTCTTTTACTAGAAAAATTCTTATTTATTAATGAATCGAATATAATTATTTGTTCTGAGACTCCTTGAATAAACTAAGAATACCTCTCAACATAAAGTAGAAAACCCATTACATCCAAACCCTACCTCCAAGTGATCTATATGAACTAAGTTTTGTCGAATTGATCTCTAGGTTAAAGGTAATGTTAGTTCATCTCTCACATTCCACTTCCCTTAATTAAAATGGGTGTCATATCATAATAATTAATGATATTACAAGGTTATTGTGGGATAAAAAAAATTAAATTCAATGAGATAAAATTTATGTTATAATATTTCATAAATAATTTAGATCATAAAACATGTTAAACATATCCCCTTCAATCATAGTAACCATATTCTATGAGATTGACTATTCATAGTTTATGGTTTTTTGGCCATTGATAATCTATATATCATATATGATGGAATATAATTAATTAAAATAAAATAAAGTTACTGTAGACTAAAAAAATACATACAAAAAAATTGTTTTCTATGATCAAAATATGCACCCATCAATTACACTATGAAAAGTAGAAAAAACAAATGAAATTTAACTATTCAAAATATTAGTCTTGAATACACTCTCGATTCTACTTCTCCAAAAGTGGTGATCCCTCTTCTTAATTTATGTTTGTTATTTTTATTCTTCTCCAACATATCTATCTCTCTTGGGGTAAATTTTTCCATCATGGTCCTCTTTTCAAACCCCTTGATGAACTCCTATATTTTTAGAACTCCCAAAAAATAAACAATTTGGATTTAAAAGCTATAAATACCTCAACTATAAAATAGAAAAGGAAAATATGATGTAAAATTATCCCTACTATGTTCCAAAATATTCATTCACTTGGAAAAGTGAAAAAATCATAATGAAACTCCCACAACAAAATAAATACTTTTATTTAAAAATTCTTGAAATGCATTAGAACAACCTATTATCCACAGATCTAAAGCTTGGGTGAAAACTTACTTGAACTATATTTCAATTTAGCTAAAGGTTGATGATATGGATTCCGATAGCAACACTATGTCCAAAATACCAAAATGATGTCATATTATGGTGTGCCATGTCATAGGTAAAACCCTATAACACAATATCTTAGAACATGAAATAGCCTGCAACAGGCTTCCACTATTCCGCTTATTATTAATAAATATGAATTTCCATGGTATATTGGAGAGAATTATTGGGAATTTTGATTAAAATTATTTATTCGTCTTATAGAGTGGTGGGATCTACATATTTCATGTATTCATGAATGCATTGAGATATTTATAATAGGTTTTAGAATTTCCACAGTATAACATGGACACTACGAAGCAACAATAGTGGTGTTTGTGGATTGTGGTGGTGTTATAGTGGAGTATCGAGCTATAATGTGGGGTCCATGATAGTTCTCATATAGTTAGAGTAGTGTTCAAGATTTAGGAAGACATGTGTGGGTGCTGTTGGGGTCGGCAACAAATGTCCAACAAAGAAGATGCAAATGTAGAAGTAGAATAATGGGTTTTCTGTAAGTGGTGAACAATACACATGAACCCACATACCAAATTAATTCTAAAAAGGTTATTCCCACACTATATACTTTAATTCTCATCCTTCCTTATGTAAAAGGTTGATGGATTTCAGAGGAAACCCATCACCATAGTGCGTCATCCCATGTCGGGGAGCGTCTCATCCCACCACCTCATGGATTATCCTAGTGTGTGATAGTGCTGGCTCCATATAGTATCCTTATACACCTTCCTCAGCACTGACCCATATAGGGGCCCTCCCTATTTACAATTCCTTTTATGGGGGTATTGGATAGCTTCTATTTGGGTTAGCTGAGTGGATTTACCCCTTTCCTGAGGGGTGGCTAGCTGTGGGCCATTTGTTTATCTTAATTCCATATACCATTCCAAAAAATGATTTCTTAACCTAAAAATAACAAAGTCAACCCAAAATATGAATAAGCATAACTTTATTACACAATAAAAAAAAATATATTAACTATATATAAATGGAAATTAAATTTCCAAAATTAATGATGAAATAATATATATAGATATGAGTTGTCAACCACCACTAATTTTTTTAGATATATCAAGTATCATTTTGATCACTTGGATCTTATAACATCATTATCAAATATAAAGTGTCTCTGATAAAGTCATGATATCACATCAGGTAGATCACTATTACTTTACTATTGAATATGAATCAAGTAATAGCATTCCCATGGATGGCCACCATCATGCATGGAGTCCCACCAACCATAGATCCATGTCCAAATTCCCTAAGGGTGGAGTAAATCTATAATGAATCATATCCAAAATCAAAAAATAAAACAATATTTGTGACTTAAAAAATTTAAATATCCACACACCATGATCCATATCTCAAACCCTATAGTATTCTATGATATCACTCCTTCATGGGTCATCATTTTGAGTATCGTGAAATAGATCTCCCACCATGATGTGTTCAATCTCACAATTTCGTGTTGAGTGACTTCCTATGGTGGTCAGCGCAACATGAAATTTATTAGGAGGAATGATATAAGATATCATTTGATCATCTATCCCATACTATTTATCATTTTTCAGTTAATTAAAAAATTAAATGATGATGTGTATATGGAATACTGATTTCTTAATGGGTTTTAAAATTAAACCCCTGAAATAGTTGAATTTTTTTAGTTGGTTTATAACATTTAAAATGTTAAAATTCTAAGATAATCCATAATTAAATGATTTAATCCCTTAAAATTGATTTATACAAGAATATTTCAATTAGTATCATTGGTACTCTTTAAACTAATACCATAACTGATTCTTTCTATAATAACCCTACAATTTATTTCAAATTGAAACATGTTTTATTACCTAAAATTACACTTAATAAAAATCTGAAGATTGATATCTATAGTGTATTTTGGGTTTAGGAACATTAAATAAAAACTTAAAATATGAAATAAAACAATATATTTATTGAAAACATATTTGACCTTACCAAAACATTACTTTTTTACTTAACACTTTATGGGATAACTTAAGGACATACATAAGAAATGGGTTAGATATAAAACCTAGAAAGTGAGTAAAAGTGGAATAAAATTAGGATATAAATAAATTTTCAACAAGGAATATGAATATGGAATAATGAAACATGAATAATAAAGTATGATTTATCATGATAATCATAACATGAGAAATGTGGCAACAACTAAAAAAACTGCATCATAAACATAAGTCAAAGCTAAATCGCTAAGAATTCATGGAGGGAAAAATTACCATAAAGGAATAAAAAACCCCTATACCAACATAAAATATCATGTTACTAAACATTACCCAATTCATTATAGTGCTATAATGGATAACCCTTCATAAACATTTGAATCTCATACTTAAGTGTGCCACATAGATCATATAACATTGATTCATTCAACACCATAATTTTATTACATGATATAAAAATTAGAAATAAATATATGTATGTACCCAATGAGTTGGAGTATGTTTATAAAGGTAAATATACATGATAGGTAAATGGGTTTTCTATTCACTACACAATTATTTTGGCATGGTAAATCGTGGTGCGATGTTGGGAGAATAATGGAATCATATAGAAAATCATAAAATGGGTTGATGAGAGAGAAAGGGTTCTCTCATCATATAGGGATGAAATGGAAAGTAATAGGTTCATGTAAGTACATTCCCTAAAATATGTAATTGGAAATAGAATACATAACATTATAAATAATTTTTAAGAAAGAGGAGGAAGAAAAAGAACCCTTAGAAAATTTCAGCATGGTAACGAGTGAACATAAATGTTCTTAGAAGGATTAAATGACTATGAAATGGGATATAATAATTTATACATCAATTTTATTATAAGTTATATAGGTAATAATGTATCCCAAAATTTTAAAATTGAAATTTAAAAGGCATATCATAGATGAAGTGATTGATTAAAAGAGGAGAGAGAGAGAATCCCTTACATAATTTAAGCATAGTAACTTGTGTACATAAAGGATTATAGGGGGCCATAATGCGAGTGATATGAATATATAATAATTTAGACATAAAATTTAATGTAAAGGGATCATGTATCATCATATTCCATCATATGAAGATGTAATTTAAGAAGAAAAATATAAAACATGTGCATGAATTAAAATGAAAAGATAGAAATCCCTTACTTGGATGTGTGACTAAAAACTCCTGGGAGAGCCCTATTGGGAGCTTGGGGGTTCATTTTTAAGATTATATGGAGGAGAGTGAAGAGGGTGTATTCATTTTAATTAGTTTTAGTGAAGATTAATGGGAGTTGGGGGGGAGTGGATTTTAAAGGAATAGAGGGGAAGTTATCTATTATTTTGGTTTTGAACACTACATAATAAGATATTCAAAACCGAAAACCATCCCATGGTTTTCCCATGTTTTTTGGAAAAGGAGAGTGGCATAAATTATTTTACATGTTCATTGGACAATGATAATAAAATATTTCTCTTTCTTATGATGAGGTGAATCAGACTTTCAAAGAAATAATTTTAGAATCTAAAAATATATTATTTGTCTTGGAGAATTCACTAAGGCTTTATAAAATAAACCAAATAAACATAAATTTAAATTATTTTAAAGGGGAAAAATATTTTTTTTTCTGAATATAGCTTTTATAGTATTTATTACATCATTATTATTCCATTATAATTTTATAAAACACAATGTATATTATACAAGGATTAATTTTTACCAAAAAATTCAAATATCTTAAAAAATTATAAAAAATTCACCATTAGATAATTTAGAAAACCTGATTCCAAAAATAATATTCATTTTATCTAAATAAATTTCTAAATATCTGAATTATTACATTTAAAATAAAAATTTACATTTATTGAAAATGGATGGGTTTTTTTTGACAATACTAGTTTTCAAACCCTAATAAAAATTTCATTTTAATTCATAAAAATTATATGACAATTTATAATTAGTAAAATTTATTTAATAATCATATTTTATTGAAATATTATTTATTTCAAAAATACATTAATACATGAAAATTTATTTCTTAATTGAATTTGAATATTAACCAAAAATATCAATTTTGCTTTAAAAATCTTTTATAAAGTAACAATAATATGAAGAAAAATATTTTCATTATTCTATAAAAAATACTGGACATTATATTATTTCTGGTATATTTATACATATCCATTTATTAAAAAATCATTTGCCGTAAGATTAAGGTTCACAATGGGGGGGGGGGGATTTCATGGGGTCGTTCGATGAACATGATTTGGTCATGATATCGATGAGCTTAATGTTCTCCCATAAATGGTTTCTCTCATGCTTAAGTTGTTGGATCTCAGCTGGGGATTGCTCTAAGTCAAATCCAAGAAATGATATCTTGCTCGGATTCTCTGATAAATGGGTTTCATAGGGTACGATCCTACTGGTTGAGGCCATTACTTCCTTTGTCTATGTGAAATGGATTTCTTAGAACAATATATTAATACTAGTCATGCGTTCGTTGTTCAATGTGTATATTATCGATGTTAGAATAACTTAATTGTAATTTAAAATCCAGTTGTATATAATAAAATAAGTGAATGTGTTTTCTATAACCAAAATACATTTAATTATGTCAAGAGAAAGGTAATTTTATTCATAAATGTTAGGGCCGTTACAACCTTTCCCCTTAAGATATTTCACCATAGAAATTTTCTTTTCCTACACTGAAATAGAAGAGGGTAACTCTGCTTCATAACCTCCTCTAGTTCCTACATTGCTTCTCTAAACATTTGGTTTCTCCACAACACTTTGAAGAGGGGAATTAAATTATTTCACATAACTTTTTCTCTATGATATAAGATCTTTATCGACTAATCCTTATAGGAAAGGTCATTCTCAAATGGTACCACCACTGGATTGACTACATTTGAGGGTTCTAGTAGGTACTTTCTTACAAATGATACATGGAATACATCATGTACTATAGATAGGTTTGGTGGGAGTATTAGTCGATAGTCCACTGCTCTGATGTGATCAAGGATCTCAAAAGGTATTATATACCTTGGACTAAGCTTTCCATTATTCTAAAATCTCATCACACTTTTCCATGGAGATATGTGGAGAAAAACCATGTATTTGACATCAAACTCTAGGTCTCATCGACAATTGTCAAAATATATTTTTTATTGACTCTATGTAGATTTGATGTGTTGTTGGATGGTCTTAAACCTCTCCACCATTTCATTTACCGTTTTAGGAACTAGAAGTTTTTGTTCCCCAACATCATCCCAACATGCTAGTGTTCTACACCTTTTCCCATTAAGGACTTCATAGTGGTCCATTTTGATTCTTGAGTGGAAATTGTTGTTGTATGATAACTCCACCAAAGGAAGATATTGGTCCTATATTCCCTTGAAATTCATTGATAAATCTCTCAAAATAACCTCAAGTTCTTGGATAGTACATGTCACGACCCGTCCTCGGGGCCCGTGCCGTGACTACCCCAAGCCCGCCTTCCAAAGGCCAGGGGCTGGCGACTAGCACCAAGGCATAAATCCCAACAAAAGGGAAGGCATTGCCTTTGAAAAGTAAACAAGCACCACAAAGTAAGCAAGCGGAAAAGTAAACACTAAGTAAAAACTGTACAAGCTGTGCTGAAAGAAAAAGGGGGTCGAAAATACAAGCCCAACTGTAAAGTACAACTGAAAGGAAAAACATCTACTAAAAGGAAAAGCCGCAGTGTCGAGCCGTCCTCTGAAGGTCTCACCTGAAGGGTGGGTACAGATAGGCTCCACAGCTCCTCGGTCCAGCCGTCCGCTCCGAGTACGTCCCGCCTAGTGGTCCACCTCCAGGTACCGTCCTGCTCCGCACGCCTCCACCCCGATCAGCGCTGCCCATCGTCTGCAACCAACACCATGAAGTGTGGGCATAGCCCGTGCAGAGGTGAGTATAAGCTACTCAGTAGGGACCCCGAGACCCTCGAAGGTCTCCCGAAATCCACAAGGATAATCCACAAAGGAAAGATACAATCACAAAGTAACATCTGACACGACTTAGGTATATGCCCATACATATACCTAAGTCATCAATTCCCATTGGGCTCCAACGTACGAGACCAAGCACAACCCAGTCCACACAGGAAAGCAAACGTATACCCACACAGGATAGCACAACACAATCCACAAGGAGAGTAAACAGTAAATCCACACAGGATAGCTCAACACAATCCACAAAGGAGAGTAACACAAGATTCAGCTCACACAAGTATACATCATCGAAAAGGTGAAAGAGATGATCATACATAGATACTGAATCATCTAAGCTGGGACCCACATAGGATACAAGACCAGCCGTCCTCATTGTTTCGATTATGCTGGGACCCACATAGGATACAAGACCAGCACGGCTGAGACCCACATAGGATACAAGACCAGCACTGAGTCATCTATGCTGGGACCCACATAGGATACAAGACCAGCACTCTTCATTGATTCATCTATACTGGGACCCACGTAGGATACAAGACCAGTATTGAATCATCTAAGCTGGGACCCACATAGGATACAAGACCAGCACAGCTAGGACCCACATAGGATAAAAGACCAGCTGTCTTCATTGATTCAACTATACTGGGACCCACATGGGATACAAGACCAGCACAGCTAGGACCCACATAGGATACAAGACCAGCTGTCTTCATTGATTCAACTATACTGGGACCCACATAGGATACAAGACCAGTATTGAATCATCTATGCTGGGACCCACATAGGATACAAGACCAGCACAGCTAGGACCCACATAGGATACAAGACCAGCTGTCTTCGTTGATTCATCTATACTGGGACCCACATAGGATACAAGACCAGTATTGAATCAACTAAGCTGGAACCCACATAGGATACAAGACCAGCACAGCTAGGACCCACATAGGATACAAGACCAGCTGTCTTCATCATCGCAGTCCACTGAGGATCTCTGCACAATCGTCGTTGTCGAAGTCGCATCCAGCACTAGGGTTCCCGCACACAGCAAGTTCGTTCGGGAGGGTCCGCTCCACGAGCCGAGAGGCCGATACATCAACTGTCACAAAGTCCGAAGTTGATGTATCCAAAAGTTCCATATCGCCAAGAGGAACTCAACGTCGCAGACGGCGCGTCAATCGGACGCCCGATCTGAGAGTTATTGGTTTTTTCGTCCTAGGGGCCCGGTTGGTTTTGTAGGGAAAAACCAACCCGACCGTACTC
The DNA here is from genome assembly GCA_963277665.1 of Viscum album. NCBI lineage: Eukaryota > Viridiplantae > Streptophyta > Magnoliopsida > Santalales > Viscaceae > Viscum > Viscum album. Next base: position 1,764,503,969 of record OY728135.1, read on the forward strand.
CACCCGCGTCGAAACCTCGGGCGGAGTGTGCCAAAAGATCCGTCTCACATAGAGGAACTCAACAAAGTCGACGACACATCGATCGGATGTCCGTAGCTCAAGATACGAGCGTTTCCGCTCCGAGGGCCCGGTTGGTTTCGTGTACGAACCAACCCGGCCGAACTCAAAGTATTTCGAAACCTTGAGTGAAATGTACCAAAATGACTGTCTCGATCCAAGGATCGTGTTTCCACTAACGGCGAGTTGTTTGGAGGCCCGTAGCTCAAGTTACAGGCATTTGAACGAAAACCGTCCGAAGAGGGGGGGGGGGGGGTCCGGGCCCGGGCCGACCCCCCCTGGGTCGGCCGAACCCGGTCCGACCTGGTCCGGCTCGGCCAGCCCGGCTCGGCTCGGCCGAGCGACGCGGGGGGGGGGGGGGGGAGCCGCCACCCCCGCGTGACACCCCCGCGGCACCCGCGTTGTGTCGGCCAGACAGCCGGACGCGCCGCGTGACAACCCAGCGGCACCCGCGGGGTGCCTCCCTGGACACCCGGGGGCGCCGCGTGACACCCCCGCGACACCCGCGGGGTGCCACCCGGGACACCCAGGGGTGCCGCGTGACAACCCCACGGCACCCGCGGGGTGCCGCCCTGGACACCCGGGAGCGCCGCGTGACAACCCCGCGACACCCGCGGGGTGCCGCCCTGGACACCCGGGGGCGCCGCGTGACAACCCCGCGGCACCCGCGGGGTGCCGCCCTGGACACCCGGGGGTGCCACGTGACAACCCCGCGGCCCCCGCGGGGTGCCGCCCTGGACACCCGGGGGCCCCGCGTGACAACCCCGCGGCACCCGCGGGGTGCCGCCCTGGACACCCGGGGGCGCCGCGTGACAACCCCGCAGCACCCGCGGGGTGCCTCCCTGGACACTTGGGGGCGCCGCGGGATAACCCCGCGGCACCCGCGGGGTGCCGCCGTGGACACGTGGGGGCGCCGCGTGACAACCACGCGGCACCCGCGGGGTGCCGCCCTGGACACCCGGGGGCGCCGCGTGACAACCCCGCGGCACCCGCGGGGTGCTGCCCTGGACACCCGGGGGCGCCGCGGGACAACCCCGCGGCACCCGCGGGGTGCCGCCCTGGACACTCGGGGGCGCCGGAGCCGTGCGGCCGCGGGTCCACGGGCGTCGTCGCCTCCGGCCGCCGGCGCCGCCGCCGGCTTCCGCGGGCTGCCGGAGTCACTCCGGTGGCCCGTTTTCCTTCCCGTCTGCGCCGTTGTTCCTCCCAGGTTTCGTTCTTCACTACGGGATCATCAAATTGCCCTTGCATCATATAGTGTCGTTGCCCGCCAAATCCGCAAAACAAGAAGAACGACGGAGGGTTTCCGGGCCGTGTTTGTTCGACCCGCACCCTCCGCGTTAGATAAAAACAACGGGAGAAAACTGTTCAACACATGAACCGACAATTTTAATAAAATAAAATTGTTCATTTGAAACCGGTTCTTTAATTTTTTTAAAGAACGTTCATAGGAATATAAAGAGGGGTATTCCAAATTATAAAATCCCTACCTTGTAGGTCGTCGTCGTACGCACGTCCTTTGCGGAATTTCTCGTCGCGGAAGGAGGAGATCGTCGCGTCGTCACGGAACACGGCGTTGAGTCAGCGAACTCAACGGACCATGAAAAAATAGATTTAATTTAATTAAAACATTAAACCCGTGTTTTGGTAAAAACCACAAAGGAGATTAAAAAGAATAACTGAGGCTCTTACCTCAAGCAGCCGATCGAAGATCCGTCGCGGAGGAAGAGACGTCACAGAAGAACGTTGCAGGAAGGGAGCGTCGGCGTCGCGGATCACGGCGTCGCATCGTCGATTTCCGGGTTCGGCGTTCTTCGCATTCTTCGCGAAGGAGGTTGAAGGTTCAAGGATCCTCTCTCAACAAGTAATCCTCCAAAAAAAGATAGGTTGGTCTTATTTTATTATTATGCCAACAAACAAAAACGGGTAAGTAACGACCCATCAATTCGTTGAATTAATTCAACGAAAGAAACATCTCATTTAATTTACGAAATAAACCACCCAAATTAAATGGTCTGTTAAGAATTTAAGAAACGCGTCAGTTGACTTTCATAATGAAGGGTTTTCGCGGGTGCGTTACTTAGCGGAAAGAAACGGCGGGGCTCGTGCGGGCCCCACCTCACAAATATCCTACCAAGGGGGTAGGATATTTTGGGATAGCATCCTATCTGGTTCAACTCAGTTTAAGCCACTTTTAAGTGGCTTCAAGTGGCTTCCAAGTGGCTTAAGTGAAATAAAATAAAGTTGTCGTAAAATTATTTTATTTCTTAACTTTAAGCCCAAAAATTAAAAACCACACCCGAGAAAACGCATCTCCGGAAGAGGCGTTTCTAAGAAAAAACTGGCACTGCGATTTCATCGGTGCCCTCAGAATTCGATTCCGGGCACCTGTACAAAAGTTAGAAAAACCCACTCGTCCGTTCACTGAATGTACCCGAGCCAAACTTCGGAAAATGATTCCGGGCACACCGGGCCCCGGAATCAGGCGCCGTCAAAAAATGCGCTCTTGTAAAATTCCAAAGAAAATTAAGAAAAAAATTTCCTTGAAATTTACGGGTCTTTACATTACTCCCACCACAAGTCTTTATGTCCCCGTAAAGATTTACTACAAACTTAGCGATACAAAGGCGGTACTGAGCACACATCTGAGCTTCCCACTCCCAAGTGCTCTCTTGGAGGTTCCCGTGCTGCCATCTGATGCGCACAAGAGGAATCGGTCGCCCACGTAGGACTGCTCCTGTCGATCCTCTATCTCCACCGGGACCTCCGTAAAAGTCGCCCAATCATCCACGTCTAGCTCCCCATAGTCAAAGGTTTGCATCAGGTCGTGCACGTATCTCCTAAGCTGAGATATGTGGAAGAAGTCGTGCACCCGGTGCAACTAAGGTGGTAGAGCCAGGCGATAAGCGACCTTTCCAACCCTGCTGAGGACCTGGAAGGGTCCGATGAAGCGTGGAGACAAATTTCCGCCTCGGCCAAAACTCCGCAAACCATGTCGAGGTGAGACACGCAAGAAGACGTGGTCTTCATCCTCGAACTCCAGTGGCCTCCGCCTCCTGTCAGCATAAGAATTCTGCCAGCTCTGAGCTGTACTCATCCGCCCCTGGATGACCTGGACCATCTCAGCTGTGGCCTGGACCATCTCCATCCCCACAAGAGCTGCTAAGATTTCTTCTTTTCCGATAAGAGAAATCTGGTCCCATCCCCTGGATGAACCACATTCTTTTCCTAATACGGTCAATCCCGACATGGATGATACTAATCCATACCAAGGATGACGTCGTAAGGCCACGACGCTACTACCAAGAGATCCAACCGTTACTCTCACCTCCAAGGGTTGAGTCACACTGTCGGCATCAGTGTGTGGTAACTGGGTCTCCTCCAGTAGATGTCTCACAAGTGAGGGTCAAGTCAACAGTCAAAACTGGAACCTCTTAGTAACATCACAAAAGAGGACATGAATGAAAACATCAAAAAGGTATGCATCTTTTATTATTGCAGCTCATAATACAAAGATGCTACACAATAGAAACAAGGAACTAGAAGTACAAAGTACGTATACACTAGTTCTGCTCCTGTCCATCTGCTCCCAGAGCTCCATGATTGAAGGGCTCGGCTGCCTGAAGCTGAGCTCTCGCATGTCCACCTACTCCCTGCAGACCGCCATGGTCGACCCTCTGCCTCTGCCTGGGTGGCCCCTCCACCATCTGCTGCTCCTCGGTACGGCAGGTCGGGCAGTCACGAGCCATGTGGCCCTGCCCGCCGCACGAGTAGCACTGCCTGCCTCTCGGAAGGCTGGCTCCGTGCTGTGTGCCCCGCACTGCTGAGCCAGTGTCCCGAGGTCGTCTGCTGGAACCCTGAGTCATCCGTCGGCTACCTGCTGCCGAAGAATCCGCCACCTGCCGCCCTGCGGTAGGTCTCGCTGTAGACTCAGCCAGAAAGCTCTCGATCAGAAGGGCTCGCTCTAGCACTCCTGCCTGGGTCGGGATGCTGAGGGAGATCAGCGATGCCCTGATCTCGTGTCTCAATCCCTGCTCGAAGGTCCGGGACCGGAAGAAGGGGTCACGTACCATGTCTGTCGAGTAGAGAGAAAGTTCGGTGAACCTCGCCGCGTACTGGGCGACCGTCAAGCTGCCCTGCCGCAGCTGAAGAAGCTCCTGAATGCGCACCGCACGGAGGGTGTCCGGGACGAACTCTGAGCGGAAGAGGCTCTCGAAGTCCGTCCAGATGAGGGAGGCCTCATCGTGTACCTGGAGCATCAAGCTCCACCATCGACCTGCTGTTGCGTGCAGTAGGCTCGCCGCGAGGATCACCATGAGGTCTGCTGGTGTCCTCAGTAGCCTGAAAACTCGGACGACTGCCTCCAGCCAGTCCTCGGCTGCCTGGGGGTCCGTCTCCCCATGAAACCTGGGTGGTCTCTAGCACCGGAACTCGTGCAGATCTCCGAGGCGTCATGCATCGTCAGCTGCCAGTGCTGGAAGAATCGGGGGCTCGGCGGGTAAAGGTACCGCTGGAGCCTCTCCGGTCAACGGGCCCTGTACCGAGGCCTCGTCGCTCGACGGGCTGTCGTCGCGCTCTACTCTCGGAACCCTAGCTGGCTGCCGTCGTGGGGCCATCCTGAATGAAACAGGTGTGCCACGGTCAGAACAGTATACCTTGTGAGCTGACACAAGTAATCATAGAGAAAACTTGAAACACACATGCAATCAATGTTTTCGTGCATTAAGTCAGAAATCAGAAGTCAGGGCCCTGGTGTACGGATACGTCGGCCGCCGCACCAACACTGGACTCCCTGGACTGATAACCACACTCAATATGCTAAACATTATTACTTCACATAGAAGAAAGATCAGAGTCTGCGGTAGAACTGACCACCTCTGATACCAATTTGTCACGACCCGTCCTCGGGGCCCGTGTCGTGACTACCCCAAGCCCGCCTTCCAAAGACCAGGGGCTGGAAACTAGCACCAAGGCGTAAATCCCAACAAAAGGGAAGGAATTGCCTTTGAAAAGTAAACAAGCACCATAGAGTAAGCAAGCAGAAAATTAAACACTAAGTAAAAACTGTACAAGCTGTGCTGAAAGAAAAAGGGGGCCGGAAATACAAGCCCGACTGTAAAGTACAACTGAAAGGAAAAACATCTACTAAAAGGAAAAGCCGCAGCGTCGAGCCGTCCTCTGAAGGTCTCACATGAAGGGTGGGTACAGATAGCCTCCACAGCTCCTCGGTCCAGCCGTCCACTCCGAGTACGTCCCGCCCAGTGGTCCACCTCCAGGTATCGTCCTGCTCCGCACGCCTCCACCCCGATCAGCACTGCCCGTCGTCTGCAACCAACCCCACGAAGTGCGGGCATAGCCCGTACAGGGGTGAGTATAAGCTACTCAGTAGGGACCCCGAGACCCCCGAAGGTCTCCCGAAATCCACAAGGATAATCCACAAAGGAAAGATACAATCACGAAGTAACATCTGACACGGCTTAGGTATATGCCCATACATATGCCTAAGTCATCAATTCTCATTCGGCTCCAACGTCCGAGCCCAAGCACAACCCAGTCCACACAGGAAAGCAAACGTATACCCACACAGGATAGCACAACACAATCCACAAGGAGAGTAAACAGTAAATCCACACAAGATAGCTCAACACAATCCACAAAGGAGAGTAAACAGTAAATCCACACAGGATAGCTCAACACAATCCACAAAGGAGAGTAACACAAGATTCAGCTCACGCAGGTATACATCATCGAAAAGGTGAAAGAGATGATCAGACATAGATACTGAATCATCTAAGATGGGACCCACATAGGATACAAGACCAGCCATCCTCATTGTTTCGATTATGCTGGGACCCACATAGGATACAAGACCAGCACAGCTGAGACCCACATAGGATACAAGACCAGCACCGAGTCATCTATGCTGGGACCCACATAGGATACAAGACCAGCACTCTTCATTGATTAATCTATACTGGGACCCACATAGGATACGAGACCAGTATTGATTCATCTAAGCTGGGACCCACATAGGATACAAGACCAGCACAGCTAGGACCCACATAGGATACAAGACCAGCTGTCTTCATTGATTCAACTATACTGGGACCCACATAGGATACAAGACCAGTATTGAATCATCTAAGCTAGGACCCACATAGGATACAAGACCAGCACAGCTAGGACCCACATAGGATACAAGACCAGCTGTCTTCATTGGTTCAACTATACTGGGACCCACATAGGATACAAGACCAGTATTGAATCATCTAAGCTGAGACCCACATAGGATACAAGACCAGCACAGCTAGGACCCACATAGGATACAAGACCAACTGTCTTCGTTGATTCATATATACTGGGACCCACATAGGATACAAGACCAATATTGAATCATATAAGCTGGGACCCACATAGGATACAAGACCATCATAGCTAGGACCCACATAGGATACAAGACCAGCTATCTTCATCGTCGCAGTCCATTGAGGATCTCTGCAAAATCGTCGTCGTCGAAGTCGCAGCCAGCACTAGGGTTCCTGCACACAGAAAGCTCGTTCGGGAGGGTCCGCTCCACGAGCCGAGAGGCCGATACATCAACTTTCACAAAGTCCGAAGTTGATGTATCCAAAAGTTCCGTATCGCCAACAGGAACTCAACGTCGCAGACGGCGTGTCAATCGGACGCCCGGTCTGAGAGTTATTGGCTTTTTCATCCCAGGGGCCCGGTTGGTTATGTAGGGCAAAACCAACCCGACTGTACTCCACCTGCATCCAAACCTCGGGCGCAGTATGCCAAAAGATCCGTCTCACATAGAGGAACTCAACAAAGTCGACTACACATCGATCGGACGTCCGTATCTCAAGATATGAGTGTTTCCGCTCTGAGGGCCCGGTTGGTTTCGTGTACGAACCAACCTGGCCGAACTCAAAGTATTCCGAAACCTTGAGTTCAATGTACCGAAACGACCGTCTCAATCCAAGGATCGCATTTCCACTGACGGCGAGTCGTTTGGAGGCCCGTAGCTCAAGTTACGGGCATTTGAACGAAAACCGTCCGAAGACGGGGGGGGGGGGGGTCCGGGCCCGGGCCGACCCAGCCCGACCCCCCTGGGGCACCCGAACCCGGTCTGACCTGGTCCGACCCGGTCTGGCTCGGCCAGCCCGGCTCGGCTCGGCCGAGCGACGCGGGGGGGGGGGGGGGGGGGGGTGGAGCCGCCACCCCCGCGTGACACCCCCGCGGCACCCGCGGGGTGTCGGCCAGACAGCCGGACGTGCCGCGTGACAACCCCGCGGCACCCGCGGGGTGCCGCCCTGGACACTCGGGGGCGCCGCGGGACAACCCCGCGGCACCCGCGAGGTGCCGCCCTGGACACTCGGGGGCGCCGCGTGACAACCCCGCGGCACCCGCGGGGTGCCGCCCTGGACACGCGGGGGCGCCCTGTGACAACCCCGCGGCACCCGCGGGGTGCCGCCCTGGACACGCGGGGGCGCCGTGTGACAACCCCGCGGCACCCGCGGGGTGCCGCCCTGGACACTCGGGGGGCCAGACCCGCGCGGCTGCGGGTCCATGGGCGCCGCCGCCTCCGGCCGTCGGCGCCGCCGGAGTCGCTCCGGTGGCCCGTTTTCCTTCCCGTCTGCGCCGTTGTTCATACCGGGTTCCGTTCTTCACTGCGGGATCATCAAATTGCCCTTGCATCATATTGTGTCGTCGCCCGCCAATTCCGCAAAACACGAAGAACGGCGGAGAGCTGCCAGGCCGTGTTCGTTCGACCCGCACCCTCCGCGTTAGATAAAAACAATGGGAGAAAATTGTTCAACACATGAACCGACAATTTTAATAAAATAAAATTGTTCATTTGAAACCGGTTCTTTAATTTTTTTAAAGAACGTTCACGGGAATATAAAGAGGGGTATTCCAAATTATAAAATCCTTACCTCGTAGGTCGTCGTCGTACGCACGTCCTTCGCGGAATTGCTCGTCGTGGAAGGAGGAGATTGTCGCGTCGTCACGGAAGGGCGTCGCGTCGTCGCGGAACACGACGTTGAGTCGGCGAACTCAACGGACCATGAAACAACAAATTTAATTTAATTAAAACATTAAACCTGTGTTTTGGTAAAAACCACAAAGGATATTAAAAAGAAAAACTGAGGCTCTTACCTCAAGCAGCCAATCGAAGATCCGTCGCGGAGGAAGAGACGTCGCAGAAGAACGTTGCAGGAAGGGAGCGTCGGCGTCGCGGATCACGGCGTCGCGTCGTCGATTTCCGGGTTCGGCATTCTTCGCGTTCTTCGCGTTCTTCGCGAAGGAGGTTGAAGGTTCAAGGATCCTCTCTCAACGAGTAATCCTCCATAAAAGATAGGTTGGTCTTATTTTATTATTATGCCAACAAACGAAAATGGGTAAGTAACGACCCATCAATTCGTTGAATTAATTCAACGAAAGAAACAACTCATTTAATTTACGAAATAAACTGCCCAAATTAAATGGTCTGTTAAGAATTTAAGAAATGCGTCAGTTGAATTTCATAATGACGGGTTTTCACGGGTGCGTTACTTAGCGGAAAGAAACGGTGGGGCTCGTGCGGGCCCCACCTCACAAATATCCTCCCAAGGGGGTAGGATATTTCTGGATAGCATCCTATCTGATTCAACTCAGTTTAAGCCGCTTTTAAGTGGCTTCAAGTGGCTTCCAAGTGGCTTAAGTGAAATAAAATAAAGTTGTCGTAAAATTATTTTATTTCTTAACTTTAAGCCCGAAAATTAAAAACCACACCCGAGAAAACGCATCTCCGGAAGAGGCGTTTCTAAGCAAAAACCGCCGCTGCGATTTCATCGGTGCCCTCAGAATTCGATTCCGGGCACCGGTTCAAAAGTTAGAAAAACTCGCTCATCCGTTCACTGAACGTACCCGAGCCAAACTTCAGAAAATGATTCCGGGCACACCGGGCCTCGGAATCAGGCGCCGTCAAAAACTGTGCTCCTGTAAAATTCCAAAGAAAATTAAGAAAAAAATTTCCTTGAAATTTATGGGTCTTTACAGTACACTTAGATTGGCCAGTAGTTTTAGGGTGATAAGTCGTATTGAAATTCAGCTCAGTTTTTAGAGCAAGCTGGAGACTTTTCCAAAACCTAGAGGCGAATCTTATATCTCGATCAGAAACAATTGATAGTGGTACTCCATAAATCCATACCACTTCTCTGATGTATATCTGTTTTAGTTGATCTAATGAGAAATTATTTTAAATCAAAATGAAGTGTATAGTCTCTGTCAGAATATCTACAAGAAAATAGATATCATTATTTCACTTGTATGTGTTAGAAGTATAGTGATAAATTCTATGGTTATGTTTTCCCATTTCCATGTTGGTATGGGTAATAGTTGAATCAACCCCTTATACTTCTATCATTAATCCTTCATTTGATGATATACAAGGAAATTTGATGTATATTCAACGATCTTCTTCTTCATGTTATCCCACCAATAGTTCTCTCAAGGATCTTGATACATCTTTGTGTTTCCTGGGTGAATGGAGAAATATGAACTATGTGAATCATACAAAAGTTATTTATTTAACTTTGGATTTTATATAACATATAGTCTTGAAAAAAATATCACAATTTCTTCTTCATTAGCATTGAACTATTAGGATTTCCATTTTTTAATATTTTCCACTTTGTTTTTAATTCAAAAATATTCTTTTTGATCATCCTTTAACCTTTTTAAAAGAGATGGTTGAGAAATAATTTGTGAAAGTATTGACGGTGTTCCTTTATTTATGATTCCCATGTCCATCTTCTTCAATTATAATAATATTGGATCCTTCTTGATTATCATAAGGGATATAATGGATGGGTCCTTTTTACTTAGAGCATCCACTGACTTGTTCTCATTCCTAGGATGGTATTGGATTGAGTAGTCGTAATACTCAATAATCTCTAACCATCTTCATTGGTGCATATTTTCCTCGTTTTGCATGAACATATATTTGAGAATTTTTTATCTATATATACTTCACACTTCTACCCAAATAGATAATTCCACCATATTTTTAATTAAAAGATCATAGATGATAACTTCAGATCATGTGTGGGATAGTTTTTCTCAGGAATTTTGAACTTCCATGAGGCATAGGTACTGAATTTTTCATTTTGCATCCACACACATCCCAATACCTTATTTGAATCATCACTAAATATTACGAAAATTTCCCCCACTTAGTGGTAGTTTGAGCATAGGGGTAGTGACAAGACTCATTTTTAACTCCATAAAGATTTCTTCACATTCCTCATTCAAAGAAAATTTGACTCCCTTCTGAGTTATCTTGGTAAGAGGGTTTGATAATCATGAGAAATTTATCACAAATCAACAATAATATCTAGATTACACAAGGATGTTATGGATATCTATCACATATGTTGGCCTCAAATATCCCTCATTTTGTTTTTGTTTCAGAAGGATCCTTAGATATCTCATCACATTTCATGATATTACCCCAAGAATGAGGCTTCCTTCAACCCAAACACAAACCTTTTGTACTTTGCATCGAGATTCTCCTTTCATAAGGTCTCCATCATAGTGATCAGATACTACACATGATCCACCTTCGTTTTGGAGTATATTATGATATTGTATATGAATACTACAAAAAATTTGAAATGGTAATCTATCAAGACTCTATTCATCAGGTCCATGAAGATTATTGGAGCATTAGTCTGTCCTAAAGGCATCACTATGAACTCATAGTGCTTGTACCTTGTACAAAAATAAGTCTCGGGGATATCCTTCTTATTTACCCTTACTTGGTAATATCCAGACTACATATTCACCTTGGATAAGTATTATGCTCCACATAGTTGATCAAGAAAGTCAACAATTCATGGAAAAATATAATTGTTCTTTATCACGATTTTTTTGATCTCATGATAGTCAATGAAATGTTGAACTGTCCCATAATTCTTCTTGATGAAGAGGGCTAGTTCACCCTCGGGTGAAACAATTTGTCATATAAACCATTTATCTATATTCTCCTGTAGTTTTTTTACCTCCTCATGTTTAACAAAAACTATTCTATAAGGATACTTGGATATTTTAAATGCCCCAGGTATAATCTCGATTGAAAATTTGACCTATCGGGTAGGAGGAAGAACATAAAATTCCTCAGGAAATACATCAGCAAATTTTCTGATAATATCCATTTCTTTGAGAATGTTTCATTCCTTAGACTCAATCCTTTGAGCTAGATATGCTTTCTCATAGGGAAATAATATCCATTCTTGACATGATGGTTATAAAAAAGATTCATCCTCCTCCTTTCAAATGTATTGATCCGAGGGTCTATTTTCCATTTGGTGAGTGATTTTACTCTCATGGAAATTTATGTTAGATCTATAGAGGGAAAGCCAATACATGCCCAAAATTGTATCAAATTCCACTAAGGAAAATATGAAAATGTTATCCAGGAAGTTCAATCCAAAAATTTTGATAGGGGAGGATTTATATTCACAGGATGAAATAATTTCTCCATTTTCTATCTTTACTGAAATCTCTACTTCCATTATTTGTGGTGGTGTTTGAATAGTTCTACAAAACATTCATGATATAAAGGAATGTGTAGAACTATGGGTGATAACCCTACCTTTAACTTTTTGATTTCGGTTCTACTTTATCCAATATAGATATAGGTATGATTACTTTTAAAATATTGAACACATAAATAAGAATCCAATGAATTTAAAGGGATAACTTATAAATTGCATTTATTTCCTTAACTAATGAATTTATAGGATTTAGTCTAAGTTATCCATGATCTATATCCAATCATATATTCTTATGGGTAATTTTTTGCTTTTTTCTATTAATAATGTTTTGTATTGAGGTTATGAATTTACCAAAGGATATCCCCCAAGAGTTTCAAACTAGGTGCACAGTAATGCTTGTTGTAATATTCTAGGTTACTGAGAGTCATGCTCAGAACACCTTATTAGAGTTGTTACTCTTAGGCACATCTATGCCAGAACCATATATATTTATAGTATCCAGAAATATATGTATTTCCTTGAGAAAACAATTACTCTATAATTAAAAAATATTAGGGGTGTTTTCTTACACATATTATTGTCCGTAATGGTATTCACAAAGGTTTTATAATCATAATCCCAAAAAAACTAAACCTATCCTCTAATACCAACTATAACAACCCAAATATTTATTTCAAATTTAAACATGATTTATTACATAAAATTTATATTAATAAAACTCTGAAGATTGATAGGTCTAGTTTTTGTAGGGTTTAGTATCATTACATAACAACTTAAAAAATGAAATATAACAACATCTTCATTGAAAACTTCTTTGAAATGACCACAACAATCCTTCGTATAAAACACTCCACGGGATAACTTGAGGATATAAATAAGAAATGGGTGAGCTATAAATCCCAGTAAGGAAGTAAACGTGTAATAACATGAGTATAAAAATACATGTTAGATAGGGAATATTAAAATGGAATAAAGGAACATGAATAATAAGTTACTATTTATCATGACAATCATAACATGGGAAATGTGGAAACGACATAAAACACTACATCATAAACATAATTCAAATCAAAACCACCCTGAAATCATGGTGGAAAGCATTCTCATAAAGGAACCATGAAAACCCCTATCCTGACATGATGTATCATGATACTAAACATTACGCAATACATTGGAGTAAAAACACGGTGCACTCTTCATAAAAATTTCAATCTCATGCTTAACTGTGCCACATAGATCATATAACATGGATTCATTCAACACCATAATATTATTCCATGATATAGAAATGTGGAATACATAAATGTAATTCCAAAATTAATAGGATTATTTTCATAAATATGATCACCCTTGATAGATAATTAGGTATGGTATTCACTAATTTTTTTTGGCATGGTAAATCGTTGTATGATTTCAGTAGCATAACAACGTCATATAGAAATTTATAAAATGGGTTGATGAGAGAAAAATGGCTATATCATCTTTTATACATGAAATGGTTAATAATAATGATATGGATGAAAATTTCCCAACATAATAAATTTTATATAGGATATGTATCATAATAAATAATCTTAAATAGACACGAGGAAGGAAAAGAACCCTTAAAAAATTTCGACTTGGTAATAGTTGTACATAATGGTACTTAGGAGGGATAAATGAGATTTAAAGGGGATATAATCATTTAAAAATAAATTATAAAATAAGTGGTATAGTTAAAAATGTATAACTATATATGAAAATGGAAAATAAATGCACATATCATAGATGAAGCGCATGATTAAAGGATGATAGAGAGAGAGAATCCCTTACGAAATTTTGGCATAGTAATGGGTGTACATAATGGATTATAGGGGGACTAAATGAGATTGAAAGGAAGATATAATAATTTATACATAAAATTTATAGTAAATGGATCATGGAACATTATATACATTCATATGAAAATGGAATTTAAGAAGCATTATATAAAATATGTAGTTGAATTGACATGAAAAGAAAGAAATACCTTACTTGGATGTGTGACTCCAAAAGTATGGGAGTTGATTATTGGGAGATTGTGGGAGCCTTAGGAGGACTCTATGGAGTAGAGGGAATATGGTGTATGAGCTTCATAGAGTTTTATTGAATATAAATGAGATCTTGAAGGTTTATATAAGGAGGGGGGTTTCGTAATTATTTTCATTTTGGAAACTACATAATTAAATATTCAAACCTTCATACCATACCATGGTTTTTGGCCATGGTTTCTAGAAAAGGGTAGTGGTATAAATTATTTTATGAGTGCAAGGGCCGAAGATAATATAATATTACTCTTTATTATGGGAGGCGAGTCACAATTTCAAATAATTAACTTTGAAATTTTAAAATATATTATAAGAATTGAAGGATTCACAAAGGCTTTATAAAATAAATAAAATAAACCTAAAATCACATTATTTTAAATTTAAAACATAAGTTTTGATGAATATACTTTTTATAGTATTTATTACATCATTATTGTGCATTTATGATTTCATAAAACACACCATATATTCAAACAGTATTTACTTTTTACCCAAGAATTCAACTATATCTGAAAATTATGAAAAATTAACCATTATATAATTTCTACATAATGATTCCAAAAACAATATGAATTTTATCTAATTTGGTTTTCAAAATATCTGAATTTTCTCTTTTGAAATATAAACATGCATTTATTGATAATTGACTAGTTTTTTGACAATATGAGTTTTCGAACCCTAATAAAAATTACATTTGACTTTAGAAAAATTATATGACAATTTATTTTTAATAAAAGTTAGTTAATAATAATATTCTATAAAGATATTATTTATATAAAGAATATATTAATTCATCAATATAGGTTTCTTAATTGAATTTGAATATTAACAAAAAATACTACCTATGCTTTAAAAATGATTTACAAAGTAAGAATAATAGGATGAAAATTATAATAATTATTCTATAGAAAATAATCCATACAATATTATTTCTAGGTTATTGATACATATCTATTTTTTACACCATTATATTCCCTAAGAGTAAGGTGCACGATGGTGGGGCTTTCATTGGGTAGTTCAGTGAACAGGGTTTGGTCCATGATTTTGATCAGCTTGAAATTCTCCCATAAACGGTTTCTCTTATGCTTAAATTATAGGTTCTCAGCTTGGACTTGGTTTAGGGAAAATCCCATAAATTCCATATCCCTTGTAATCTCCAATAAATTGGCTTCATAGGGTACGATACTAGTGGTTGAGGTCATCACTTCCTTTGTCTATGTCAAAAGGATTTGTTAAAACCCTATATTTATACTAGTTATGTGATCATTGTTCAATGGATATATTATCAATGGTAAAGATACTTAACAGTAATTTAAAATATTATTTTTCACGAACCAAGATGGGTCACCATCTAACCTGGCACCCGACTCAGTCCGTGTTAAGGCCTGAAGGGTGTACCTGATATCCACGGGCTTGAAACTAGTGTGAGGAATCATAAAAAGAGAGTTGGAAATGGTTTGAACCATAGATAAAATATATATATATAAATAAAAATAAAATAAGAAAAATGGAAGTGAGAAAAGAACTAAAATAGGTAACGAAACATACCTCATATGACCTCATGGGTCACCCCCAACATCAGAACCACACTCTCTCCAAGAGTGATGTAATTATAGGAGCATGAAATTGAAATGATAAAGTAGTCATGATCACTGAGATGCTCAATAATAATTCTAAGGTTAAACAACACCCTACAACCTTACCTTTAAAAAGAAACCCAAAACATGCTAGTTTAAGAATAAGAAACTATAAAATAATGTTATTTATTCTTTGTAAATTCCAGTAACTAGTTTTCATTTTCAAGAAAAAAATTTCCCTTTCAATACATGTTCAAAATAGGTTCCAAGTAAGAATTAACATTTAAAAATGAAGGGAAAAAATTTAGATTAAAATATGGTTTTAAAAAATGAGACCACAAGCATGAAGCAACTAAAATGAAAATTACATCATAAGAACCATAGAAAATCCCTATGCAACAAGTGTTAATTAGGGAGCTAGGATCCTCGTATCTTGGTGAAATGTGGCATAGAAACCAAGAACAACTGTGTTCTCATGCATGAACCACTAGTAGGGAATACACCCATAATATAGTGGTCTCCAATCAATTATAATCATTCAGTTAGTGTTGTAATCTTCAATCCTGCTAAAAGAAACTCGGATAAACCACTTCCATATCATCTAGCATACTAGTCATAGTATCCCCATCTAGGTACCTGGGGTTACCAATGTGCTCTTTTTCAAATGGAGATAATGTTTTATAAAAATAACACATACGAACAAATAACTTTATTTATCAAAAAACCCATTCAACATCTCACCATTTATCTCCCTCCTTAAGAGGAGTCCCCTTTTTAAGTCTCACAATAGTGAAAAAGACTCTACACTAGATACATATCACAAATAACACATTAACACTTGAATCAAATTTCTCAAACTAGGGGGAATACCTCAAGAGGGGTTTTATACTTTCTCAAACCAATCTCAAAGTTTCAAATGGGACCAATTAGTTTAAAAAGAACATTATCAATTATAAAACATTGTTTCTCAACATCTTTAAGTTCCAAAATCCCCTTAAAAAAATCATATTGCACAACTATGGAACAATACATTTAAAAAATAGCATAAAACCATGCCTACTATGAGGAAATAATTTTATGAAATCCAAATTCCCCAATTAATTTTGAGTTCACTCCAAAACCCATTTTTTTAATTCACTTTGGATTTTTTTTTGAAAATAAAACATTTCATTACACTTTTATAACAATACTAGCTGAAAGACCACATGTCTATGTAGATATCCATTTCATGTTCAAAACCATCTTGGAAACCACATTTTAAGAACCAAAATAATTTATATATATATATATATCCATTGAATATTCATTTTTTATAAAAGTAAAAAACACATTTTTACAAGAATACATAGCAATCCTGGAAATTCTAATTAAAGGGCTAGGAATTGGGGACCCACATCGAACATGCCGCTATTTGTTGATGAACATTTGAACTGACCCTTGGTGCATATATGCACATTCATTCATACATATATATATAAATACCCCAAGATACATTTCACAAATTCCCCACACCATGAGGGAATATGTATAAAGATGGTATATATATATGTATATATATATATTACATACCTATGCATGTACATATAGGCGTTCTTGATGCTCACAGCACAAAACCACCATAGCGAGGTTCAACACACTCAATAAAAATTTACCAATAACTCAAAACAAGCTTCCCATTATTTAAAAAATTTACAACTCAGACTAAAAAGTGATAAAAAATATATAATTGCCAATACTAACCCATTTTCAATTTCACTCACAACAAAATAGTTTACATACATGATTCACACCTTCTATATAATTAAATAAACAATTGAGAAGATTTATAAAAAATTACAAGATGTATCACAATACATTACACACAAAAACCTACTCAAAACCCTCTATTATGATTAACTGCACACCAAAACAACATCAGAACACAATTTTCATCCCCTTCATGTTTTAATTAAGTAATGGAAAAATTTATAAAACATTATCAAATGAAAAAATATGGGTTTTCATAAAAAACACACCCCATTCCATAAGGCTGGCCGCATGAGAAGAGGGTTGAAGGAGGGGATCCACACATAGAATAGGAGTTTTCAGAGAGTTCCAACCAAGAAAGGGGGTAGTGTGAGGGAAGTGTGAGTGGAGTAGGGCCACACAAGGTTGCTGGGGCGCCAAAGCGAGGCTTCACTGGAGAGGATGCCGACCAAGGAAATGTGGAAATGTATGTGAGGAGGTAAGGATATGGGGAATCACATGATGGAGGGTTCGGGGGTATGGAGCAACACATGGAATAGAAGAAGGGTGAGGGAGAGGGGAAAGAAGAAATGGAAACCCAAAAAATTCATATACAAATTCAGTAATAGTAATATTGAGATTATAACAATTTAATAATAATACTAATAAATTAATAATAATAATAACTTAATTAATTTAACAATAAAAACTTCATAATAATAATAATAATAATAACAACAACATAATAATAATAATAATATTTTTATTATTTGTAATAATAATATTATCATTATTATTATTGAATCATTTTATTTTTTATTTTGTTTCCTTTCATTTTGATCTTAATTTAATAAATTTAAAACTAAAAAAAAGATTCAAAAATAAATAAAATAAATGAGACCACAATGTTCCGGGTTGGGGCATGACAATTCTCCCCACCATTATAGCTTTCTGCCCCTGAAAATCCATTCCATGGTTTAACACAAAAACAAAAACTGACCCCCCCTTCATAGCTTAAAGAGATTCCCAATGAGCATCGAATGAGAAGAAGACTGGAAAACTATCAAAATAAAAAGAGACATATAAATCTAACACATGAGACCAAAATGGACTCCCTGCTAGGTGAAACTTGCCCCCAAAATCTAATACACCTCCAATTTGTAGTGAAATTATAAGAACTCACAAAACGCACCATTTAGCATCCCGAGACAAAACACCTTAAACATTCCCAAGGAGGCTCACACATTTTAACAAAAAAATCAATTAACTCAAACGAGGCTTCCACAACCGTTCTTCACAACAACATTGGGTGTACTTTTACCCCAACATTTTATTCAAAAATGGTTTTAGGATCCGATAGCTCTGAATGTTCCAACTATCACCAAGCTGACACTAAAAACCTAATTGAATTACTGACATGGGGGAGACCTAAATAGGCTCCCCACCTTAAGAACAAACTATCTTCCAAGTTAGAGCTAGAAGAAAAAAATGGGCAGGGGGGGTGAAGGGACTCCCAACCAAAATATATAGGCTAATACCGATTCACTCTAGAGGAATTTCAGCGAGACCCATGGTGGGTATCTCCACCATATGAAGAAACATATCTTCTTAACATGAATAGGCTTTCATGGGATCCTAATATGATCCCACTTGAAAAAATACCACACCAACCAACATAGACTGACTAAAACACCCATCACAGATCCAACTCCCCATCCAAGGGGTCCTATAAAAAGGAATATAAACCAAAATGAAAAAACCACATGATTTACTACTCCCACAGGGGATCTCCATCCTTAGACGATCCCAAAACAAAATAGATGTTGATCTATAAGGCATACTATACAAGGACCATGGAATATAGGTTCACGTTTACAATGGTATAAGAATTGAGGCTCAATGAAAATGAGACAAACATGCCTCCTTGTAACCAATGAAAAACTCTTCCACCCACATGGGTCACAATGTGGGAAAGTGGTACTAACAACTCTTTCCACTAAATATGACCACTCAAAATGAAACATCTACATAGAATTCTTAAACTATATCTATTTCCATCAATAAAGATAGAAATTAGACCTACATCACTTTACAACCATGGGTTCCTGATTACACACCAGCTTCACCCTAGGACCTATAGTTGGAGCTCTTTTTATTGAAGAATCTCTTGCCTCAAAGTCAGATAAAAAAAACTCCAGAATATAACTTCCCATACAAGATTTACAAGAAAACATACTATAACCTAGACAACACCAACTGATACAACACATCCCAAAATATTCTTACACTTATATGGAACCTTCACCAAGATAGGGTCGTAGAATATGCCTATGCACCACCCCTTTCTACTTGAAATGAGAAACATCGATAGGAAAGACACATAGAATAAAACTTTCTCTAAAATAGAGGAATTCTGAATTTCTCAATGGAAAGAACACTTTTATCAATATAGAGGTGCTTGGAGGATTTCAAAACCTTCACCCTTGTAGTCAAGTGAGAACAAGTCACCACAAATCATCATGAAACATGATCATTGTGACCAATAGAAAAATTAAAAGAACATGGACCTTAAACTAGGTGCCAAATATCACATGATTCTTTAAGAATCCATAACATCCTCTTATGACCAGAAACGCCACATTGGTGGCCTAACATGAACCGTTTATTCAAAAATATCGATGAGAGGTCCAAATGATCTTTTAGAAACGACCAACACCAACAACCCAAACCAAATTCACATTTCCTTACGGGGATTCCCTTCACCACTCTAAAAATGGACCTTCAGACATGATGATGTCAAACATCACCTTTGATAACTCAGGTAACTAAAAAAACTATGGCATCATTCAACCTTCTACAAACACTCTCCCACCATAAGAATATCCTCTTAACTAAAAACTGGTAGAGGTTGATTAAATTTCTTAAGCCAAAGAGGAAATTCATTATGTTGATCCACTATAGGGTATTCCAATTTTTAATGACCCATGGCCACAATTCAAACATGCATTAATTTTTTATAGGTCATAAACTATCCAATGTGAAAAAAAGATCCCAATCAAACTGATCCATTGGCAAACAATTTCCACAATTTAGAACTAAACACAAGAGGAGAAACACCACAAAGGCTTCCCTAAACACTTCTCGAAAAAGACCACTAACCATTACTTCAATCCAACTTACCAAGGGAATAAAAAACCCAAAAAATCATTCAAACAAGAGCTAATTTTCAAACTCAAAAAACCCCACAAAAACATTCCCAAATGTATAAAAACACCACAGAATCAATGATTTTTAAAATATTACCTTTTCTTTTAAAACCACATTTGAAAATAAAACAGGATTCGTGGGTTCTACATTCCCAAATGGGATCCCATGGATCCTCTCATATGAATTTTTCTCATGCCAAATAGGGCACCCATTCACTTCTCATACATGTCCTATGCATGTGATCACTAACCAAAATACCAAAGGTTAAAGAAAATCTATTTCACTTTCCAAAATAAAAAAAATAATCTCAATTTTCAAACCTTACACATCAATTTCAAAATAATCCATTTAAAAACATTTTTACACTGCACAACCATCCTAACATTCCCAATAAAATTCCCATTTCAAAACACTTCGAGATTTAACAATAAGATCCATTTCATCAATGACCAATTCCTTGTAAAAAAACTAGTTTCCATAATTTTGAAACAAGATTTTGCAAAATGATTTTCCCAAAACCATAAAGATAGTAAAAAAATAAAGGTAAAAATAGTGATGATAGGTGACTCAAACACATGGTTGGTGGACATACATCAGTCAGAAAACCATCACAGAGTGTTCAAGGACAATATCCCCAACTCCACATGAATTTCCAAGCCATGTGATCTCACTGATACCCTTCAAATAACTCCCATTTTATTTCCTAAATAGTGAATAACCACAAGGTCCAAATGAATCTGATGAAACCCAACTTCCCCTAGTGACTTGGGTCCCTTTATGAGGTGTTCTAGCCAAGAACCACACTAATAACTAGAATGTCATGCCATGAAAATTCTAGATCTTTTCTACCCAAAATATTCCCCAAATAACAATAGTCAAAATAGAAAGACCTACTCTGGTACCATTTTGTCATGAACCAAGCCAGGTTACCATCCGACCTAGTTCCCAAACTGGTCTGCGGTAATGCCCGAAGAGAATTCCTAATCCACACAGGCTGGAAACTAGTGATAGACATCATAAAATATAGTTAGGAATAGTTTGGATCATAAATAAAAGATATAAAAATAGATATAAATAAAGTGAACAAAATGGAAGTGGGAATATAACTAAACTAGGCAATGAAACATTTCTTAAGTGACCTCATGGGTCACCCCAAACTTTAGAATCACACTTGATCCAAGTGTGATGAAACTACAAGAACATTAAGCTGAAAAGATAAATTAGGCATGGGCACTAAGATGGTCAGTTGGAATGACAAAGGTAAACAATGCCCTATGACCTTACCTTTGAAAGAAACCCAAAACATGTTATTTTGAAAATAATAAATAATAAAATAATGGTATAAATTATTTTCAAATTAAAGTATAAAGTTTTCATTTTAAGTAAAATAATTTCTCTTCCACTAAATTTTCAAAAATAGGATCCAATATTGCATTTACATTTTAAAATGAAGGTAAACCAATTTAGATTAAAATATAGTTTTCACAATTGAGACATCAGGTGTGAGTCAACTAAATTTAAAATCACATCACAATCACCTTGGGAAATCCCTAAGTATCTAGTGTCAGTTAGGGAAATAATATCATCATATCTCAGTGAAATATGGCATAGAAACAACGAACAACTACATTCTCATGCATGAGCCACTAGTTGGGAACACAACCACAACCTAGTGGTCTACAATCAATCAAAATAACTCAATTAGAGTTGTAATCACCAATCCTGCTAGAAAAAACTTGTATTAACCACCTCCATATAATCTAGCACACTAGTCCTAGTCTTCTCACCTAGGTATGCGGGGTTACCCATGTTCTCTATTTTCAAATGGTGGTGAAATTTTTTCAAGAAAACACATTTGAAAAAATCACTTTCTTTATCCAAAACACCATTCAACATCCCACCACTAATCTCCCTACATAAGAACATTCCCCTTTTTAAGTCACAAAATATTTTAAAAGCCTCTATTATAGGCACATATCACCAATCACACATTAACACTCGTATCACATTTCTCAAACTAGGGGAATGCCCCAATAGGGGTTTTCGACTTTCAGAAACCATTCTCAATGTGCCAAATGAGCCCCATTAATTTACAAAGAACATTATCAATTAGAAAACACTATTTCTCAATATATTTATGTTCCTAAATATTCTTAAAAAAATACAATTGCACAATAAAGTCAGTATACATTTAAAAACAAGCATAAAACTATTCTTACAATGAGGTAATCCTTTTAAGAAATCCAAATCACCATTTAAACTTGAGTTCATTCTAAAACAATTTTTTTTGGAAATCAATTTGGAATTATTTGAAAAATCCCACATTCCATCATACTTTTATAACAAAATTAGCAGAAAGACCACACGTCTTTGGAGATATCTATTTCACATTAAAAACCATCTGGGAAACCACTATTCAAGAAACACAATTATTTATATATATATATATATCTACACTCATATCCATAGAATATGTATTTTATATAAAATTGGAAAACACATTTTTAAAAGAACACCAAGTAATCATAGAAATTCTAATTAAAGGGCTAGGCATGGGGGACCTACCTCAAACATGACTCTATTTGTCAACGAGAACTCAAACCCACCCTTGGAACATACAAACACATGCATTTATATATATATATATACCCCTGGCTCCATTGCACATATTCTCTATGCCACCCAGGAATATGTAAAATGAGGGAATATATATATATATATGCCTTACCTATTCATGTACATATAGGCATTATCGGTACTCACAACCCAAAACCACCGCAGTGAGGTCTAACACACTCTATAAAAATTTACCAACAACTCAAAACAAGCTTTCCATTATTTAAACAATTCAAAACTCATACTAAAAATTTCTCAAAATTCCCACATGCCAATAATAATCCATATTCCATTTTACTTACCCCAAAATATTTCAAACATGATTCACACCTTCTATATAATTTAATAATCCATTAATAAAATTTATAAACAATTACAAGATATATCACAAGGCTTTACACACAAAACCCCACTAAAACCCCTCTTTTATGATTAAACTCACACCAAAACCACATAAAAACCCAATTTTAAGCCCTTTTAAATTTTGATAAACTAATTTTAACAATTCATAAAACACTAAAAAATGACATAATATGGGTTTTCATCAAAACCACACCCTGTTTTATATAAACATGATAATTAAAAATAAAACATATAATTAAATCTTATAAAAACTAATTTCACATCATATAAATTAATTAGAGAACATACTAAATTAATTAGGAAAGAAAAATAATTCACCAAATAATGCCAATAAATGGAACCACCAACCTTTTGTGTCAAAAACCCCAAAATTGGTGTGAATTATTAATCCAAACATTAACCGCACCACGTGGAAATCTAATTAAACCATAATTCGAGAGAAAAAACTAAGAGAACGAATATATGACCCTAAAAATATTAAACCTTAACAAAGAACCTAAGGAAAGAGGGAGAAATCTTACCCGAGGTAGAAAATACCCATGAAAGAGGGATTGAAGGAGTGGGAAGGGGTCTGGAAGGCTGGTCATGTGAGGAAAGGATTGTCGAGGGGAACCACGCTGGGAAGGGGAGTCGTCAGAGAGTTTCAACGAAGAAAGGGTGTGGTGCGAGGGTGGTGTGAGGGGAGAAGGGTGGCATGAGGTCACTGGGGTGCCAGATCGAGGCTTTTCTAGAGAGGATGTAGACCAATGGATGGTGATGACATATGTGAAGAAGAAGGGAGATGGGAATGACGAGATGGAGGGTTAGGGGGTAGGGTGAGATGCATAGAAGAGAGGAAGGGTGAGGGAGAAAGGAAAAAAATAAATGGAAGCCTAAAAAAAGTTCTATACAAATTCAGTAATAATAATAATTAATATATAATAATAATAATAAAAATAATAACAACAACTTAATAATAATAAATTAATTAAAAATAATAATAACTTCAGAATAATAATAATAATAACTTAACCACAATATTTTAATTACTAAAAGTAATAATATTATCATTATTTTTATAATTGTACCTTTTTATTTTTATTTTGCTTCTTTAATTTTGATTTTAATTTAATAGATTTTAAACAAAAAAGACTAAAATATAAATAAACTAACTGTGACCGCATGGTGCCAGGTCTGGGCATGACACAATTGGATATAATAAAATAATTGAATGTGTTTTATATAACTATAATACTTTTAATTACTTCAAAAGGAAGGGAATTTTATTCATAAATATTCAGGTCATTATATTTTCTCCCTATTTTCTTTCGAGGAGGAAGTGCCCGCACATTATTATAGATAAGAAGTACAACTAAAGTATTCAGTGATGCCAATGGATATTGGATACTATTAGAAGAATTATCTTATTTTTTTTATTGAGGGTTTATGTTAAAAAAATTATATTGTTGATTGAAATTTTGGGTGGTGAGTTATTCTAATTTACTATATTTATTATTTTATTTGGACAATTCCCCTATTTATTATTTAAGGTATTATTTTGGTGTAGTCATCCACTTATAATGGGCATTGAGATGTCCCATAAAACATATAGGTTGTATCAAATCAAATAATACTAATGAATAGGTTCATGAATATTATTTTAGAAAACTCAAAATTGAATTTCCCTGGTAGTAATGTGTGGTCACACTACTACATCAGAGACTTTGTGGTATATTCTTTAAAACTCAATGGTAAACTCACTACCATTCTATAGTCAGATAATTTTTATAGTAAAATATGTATTTTATAGTGAATATACCATTTTTATAACCATAATGTATATTATTCATTTTATTATTCACCCTAATGTGGCTATTTGATTGATATGCTTTGGTCTAAACCACAAATATGGCCAAACATGTCCTAGTGGATATTGAAAAACCATTTTGATTCTTTTTGAGATAAAATAACTGATACAAATCATGGAACAAAAATTAAACCCCATATAATTTTACATGTTTTTGTCCTTAGTATGTATAAGTGATAAAGTGACACGAGTTCCTTCAATATGACATAGTGGGTGAATAATACTTCAATGTCCAAAATGGATTAAAAAATATGACTACATGATGGTCCATGCCATGGTGTATATAAAGACCTAAAAAATTACCCAAAAAACACTATCGATATGGGTCCAAAGGGCCCACAAAAAAATTCTCATTAAATTATATATTATTTAGGGTGTTTTTTATATCATTTTATTTTCTAATGATTTTATATCTCATGTTAGATAACTGAATTATTAACTTATTAATGTTATTTAATTATAAATATTATTTTATATAAATTATTTATATTATATGAGTAATATTTATTCTCTAATTATTTTTATGAATTGACTTAGAATAATTTTTATAAAATTCAATAAAAGAGTTTTTATGTGTGATGTAACGATTATGTGTTGTGAAATAATTAAAAAAAATATTGGATTATTATAGAAATGGTGAGACCAAGAAACCCCCTAAAATATTAAATGTTAGATTCGTTTAAAATAAAACAAATCAAGGCTATAATGATTAAACTAGATTGTTTCATCATAATTTTTGTTTCTCATAGATTGAGTTGTGTAAGGCATATTAGAAATAGGCAATCCAATGATTTAAGCAACTAACTATCATTGTGTTCTTTGTGTGACACATTTCTTGGAAATCATATGAAATATGATATGAAATTAATAAATTTGATTTTATAAAAATGATGTGTTTTGGAAAAAGGTTTTCCACTCAACCATCCAAGGGTCATATCTATTATGATTGGAATGATAACCTACCTAAATAAAACTATTTTGAGCTGAATAATAATTTGGAATCAAAACTTCGTGAAATACAGATCTTGGCCGGGTAAAAGTATTGATGTTTGGGATCATCATTTTAGTGGGAGTAATTTAATCAAACATATATAATTAAATGATATAATTCATTATTCAAACCCATATTTATGTATTTTTATAGATTCTTGGATGAATCATGATTATAATTTTGGGACCTTATACAGGTATGAATTATAACGAAATTATAGACCATTATATAATGATGATAAGTGTTATTAATGAAAATAATTTTGATCATATTGATGTAAATGTTAAAGAAATTAATTTCTATAATTATGAATAATTATTATTAGATTTTGGGTGTACATCACATATCAGTGTTTGTAGACATAGACTCATTAATAATAGTGAATTAACGAATGGTGAAATAGATCTATGCATTGAAAATGGGGAAAGAGTTTTGACATTGAATATTGGAACTTATGATCTAAGTCTACCTATAATATTAAAAATTAAATTAGAAAATTATTACTATTTTCCAGCCACAAATAGAAATTTTATTTATATATAATTTTTGCACAAGATGTAATTTTCAATGATTATAAATAACTACAATTATTATATAGATAAGAATTAAATGATTTATTATATTAAAAGTATGGTGAAAGGATTATACAATATAGGCTTGGATAATCCAATCTAAATCATTTAGTATAATATGATCAAGGTTGAGTCTTATTCAACTTACCTTTGGAATTATTACCTTGGAAATAGAAATTATAAATATATTTAAATAATCTATAAGATTTACTATAGGATTCAATCAATATGAATTCATTGATTCATTTAAATCTTTTTATTAGGAAAGATAAGACGTGAAAATTTTAGTGTAATGTTTGATAGGGATAGTGAATTATTTGGTCTTAAACATGTCGATGTATGTTTAATAATGAGTACTGTAACACTCTGAGATTTTGTGAAATATTTTTTTTTCAAATTAATTTATATTTTTGATAAGTTTCATTTCACATGACCCTAGAAATAGTTCTTTATATATATACATATACGTAGATACATACATACATACATACAGACACACACACACACACACACACACACACACACATACAGACATACATACATACATACATACATACATACATACATACATACATACATACATACATACATACAAACAAACAAATATACATACATACATACATACATACATACATACATACATACATACATACATACATACATACATACATACATACGTACATACATACATACATACGTACATACATACATACATACATACATACATACATACATACATACATACATACATACATACCTACATACGTACGTACGTACATACGTACGTACATACATACATACATACATACATACATACATACATACATACATACATACATACATACATACATACATACATACATACATACATACCTACATACATACATACATACATACATACATACATACATACATACATACATACATACATACATACATACATACATACACACACACACACACACACACACACACACACACACACACACACACACATACAGACATACATACAGACATACATACATACATACATACATACATACATACATACATACATACATACATACATACATACATACGTACATACATACATACATACATACATACATACATACATACATACATACATACATACATACATACATACATACATACATACATACATACATACATACATACCTACATACGTACGTACGTACATACGTACGTACATACATACATACATACATACATACATACATACATACATACATACCTACATACATACATACATACATACATACATACATACATACATACATACATACATACATACATACATACATACATACATACATACATACATACATACATACATACATACATACATATATTAATATAGTTATTCATACATTCCTTTTACATCGAATCAAATTGTCTTACGCTACACACAACACTGAATTAGTGTACGTTACACGTAACATCGATTTAGCATACATTGTATACTAGATATACCTTCCTTGATGGATTGCGTGACACACAAGACCAAGTGTTACCTAACTATAATATATTATTAAAAATATTATTATAATGAAATATTACCTATCCTCTAAGTTAATTAGTATGAATATTATTAACTAAATCATAAAAATACGTGGTTTACAAAAACATAAGATGACTTTATAGGTTTCCAAATAATTAGAAATGAATATCAAAACTGAATGAATGTAATGGAAAATATTATTATAGCCACAAAACTATTTTAACCTAGTTAATTAAAATTTATTAAGTTATATTAAGTTAATTATATTAAAATAGTTATTCATACATTCCTTTTACATCGAATCAAATTGTCTTACGCTACACACAACACTGAATTAGTGTACGTTACACGTAACATCGATTTAGCATACATTGTATACTAGATATACCTTCCTTGATGGATTGCGTGACACACAAGACCAAGTGTTACCTAACTATAATATATTATTAAAAATATTATTATAATGAAATATTACCTATCCTCTAAGTTAATTAGTATGAATATTATTAACTAAATCATAAAAATACGTGGTTTACAAAAACATAAGATGACTTTATAGGTTTCCAAATAATTAGAAATGAATATCAAAACTGAATGAATGTAATGGAAAATATTATTATAGCCACAAAACTATTTTAACCTAGTTAATTAAAATTTATTAAGTTATATTAAGTTAATTAATGTGTAATATATTTTATAAAATATTTTCTATATTCTTCCAATAGATTCGATAGACATATGATAAGAACAAACCCAATTTTATGCTTTAAAACCAAATTTTTTATTAAGGAAATTTTTACCACCTTTTAATGGATAAACATTTGTAAAATCCAATTTTTAGAACATTTATATATTTAATATGTCAAAATAAAATTCATATTTTTAACAGAGACATATATATTAGGTTAGGATAAAATTTTAGTTTTTTATGAAAGGTTTTATCTTCTAATAAATACTTAAAAACATAGGATTTTAATTCAATTTGTTTTCATATAATTTATTTATAAGGTTAAATTATATTTATAATTGTTTTAATAGTGTAGTTAGATAAAAGTTTTACTAATTAATCTAATGTAGTTCATTGGAACCAATTTCACATTGATATTGGTTATAAAACATATCAAACTTATGGTCATTTTTACTTTAAAAACCCGTAGTGTCATCCAGTGAGTAGAATTAATTTTAAATTAATTTATACCACTTCTATGATTAGAATTTTGAAAAATTGATTCCATATTTTTAATCAAAATAATATATAATTTCTAATATGGTCAATATTGTTTTTCACTAAAAATATTAGTGAAATTTATTAAAATTAATTTAATCAATTAAGAGAAAAATTAGGTTAATAAAGGGTTAAAACTTAAATATAAGACCCAAAAGACCTAAAAACAGGTTCAAAACCCATTCTATGTCCATAATTCTTCCATAAAACATAAATTATTTATTTTGGATTTTTTGTATTACTTTTTTTGGTATGAACATTTTCAAACCTAACTTGTTTCTAAAAATTCCATGTGATTCCTTTTACTTCCCTATAAAATGTTACAACCTCTACCCATTCCTCACACCTCTCAAACATCCTATGTTCAAAAAATAACTGACAAATAAACTTCCCAAAAATCTTATATTGCACCTTGAATCCATACATTGGGAAAAAATATTCTCATGGGAGCCTTTTAGCCTAATCCAAAAGGAGTTTCCCAATTTAGAGTTAATGTCTTCCCTCAAGCTCCTTTACTTAATTTTCCTTATTCACCCCATACACTCTCATTATTCCATTATTGTGTGAAAAAACTAGTATAATACATATAATAAGATGTTTTTATGAAATGGTTTCAACCTAATATTACACACACCTCCATCTAATAGATACAAAACATACTTTTTCTGTGTAAGGTGAACTACCGCCTCACAAAACGATGAATGTTCATTTCTACTTTACCACCAATCATAGTCCATTATGATGTAAAATGTGTTTACATATGTTTTATTTTATATTTAATATTTATTAAATCTTATGTATTAATTTTTTAAAACAAATTTTTTTATCTTCCATTTGGGGTTAAAATGATAATCTCATTTGAGGACGTGTGGACTACCACCCCCTTAAAGCGATGTAATTCATTCACACACCCCATGGAGTGTATTAAGGATGAGTTTAATGAATGTGTATGATATATATGATATAATAATGATACTATAATAATGATATATATATATATACACACACACACATAGGTCATTTACATACTTTCATTAAATACGACAATAAAAATAGAAACAACATTCATGCATACGTGCGGCTTGCTATCTCCATGAAAGGTGTATTCCATTCCATATATCATTATTCTATAAATTATTATTATAAACATATAATGGTTATTCATGATATTTATATCATTATTTAAATTTTTTAATCATGATATAAGTATAAGTACCAATGATATAACAAATTAAGACACATGCAAAAAAAGAGAATATTACCTGAAGTGGAACCTTAACAAGATATCATTAGAAAGGGGGTAATATAAGGTCATAATAAAACCAAATATTGTATTATATATATATATATAATAATATTATTCTGAAAAATATTTATAATAAACTAATATTTATTATATAGTAAGCTTGTACGAGTATGAAAAGAGTCAAGACACACGGTAAGAGGAATTTCATCTCACTTTTAATTTCAATGAGATACATATTATGTTCACCACTATTTAATTTTCGGTGGTACATGTAATAAAAATAATTTTATTCTAATAATACCATACATATATTTATGTGTATTAACATTTCCCTTTTCTATTTATTATTTCATGAGGTTTAATATTCAAAAGACACCAAATTGGTAAAAATGTTTTATCTCAATTTGCCTTCTTTGAGACTCATATTTTGTTATAAACCTAAACCCTCTATTAAGGTGTATATACTTAAATTTTACATGTTATATCATGAATTTACTTCATTCATGATATTTTAGGATTCATTTAATTTCCTTCTCAATAATAGAGAGTATAATCCCAATTTACCTAGTTATAAGAGTTTATTGAGACAATCTCATCACCTTTTGAGATTATTTATGTTTATGCTTCTTATAATGTAATATTATGATCCATATCTCAAGAAAAATTATGATTTTACTTATACTAGGTTATTTCACAATATAATCATGTATTGGTACCATTTTCTACTCTTTGTTACATAAGATAGTTAAGAAAGTGTCTTTAAAAAAATCCCGACTTTACACTCTCTTCGGTACGAAATCTATGTTTTCTAAAAAGTGTTTCCAAGAATAATATACCATTATACCATAATATCTAAAACAAATTTTTATACTATTTTATTTTAAAAATATATTCAAAGGAATATTCTTGTCGCTTTCCGAACAAGGAATCATTCTATCATTTTTACTTTGGAAAAGGAATGTTCTTTTTACCTAATATGACATGTACAAATTTTCCCTCCGTCATTTCTTTGAATCATCCATTTAATTTTTAAAAGGATAATATTTAAGACAATGTTTCTAAATGTATTTTTCAAGAGAAAGGGTTTCAATTCCTTTTCAAAGTATTGTTGTAATTTTTTTTAATTTATTTATAAGTTTTTAAGGAATAAGGTTTTCAAAATGATTTCAAATCTACTTTATATATTTTCAAAGACACTTTATATAAAAATGATTTTGAAATGGTTTAATTAATTAAAATTTATTTTTCAAAA
Source organism: Viscum album (assembly GCA_963277665.1). NCBI lineage: Eukaryota > Viridiplantae > Streptophyta > Magnoliopsida > Santalales > Viscaceae > Viscum > Viscum album. The sequence continues at coordinate 1,764,535,771 of OY728135.1, forward strand.
AATAAAGTATATTTTCCACAATAAATATTTTTGAAAGAAATTTTGAAATTATTTTCCATCTAAGATGACATCCATGGATGTTACTAATTCTATAATTCCCAGACCCCTATAGACCGGAGCCGATGCATTACTAAGTACAATGGCATGGTTATAAGGAATAAAAGCCCGAAATAATGAGAAGTTTATAATTCTTAAACAAACTAGAGACATATATGTAACTAAAATTACATTGGAAAATGTTATAAAATATAACACATAACAAAAACTAAAAACTGCATCCACAAGAACTAAATAAATGATACACTTCATCACCTCTTGAAAGCAAACAACTAAAGGGGTGATATCAAATGCTTAGTAAGGGTTAAAAATAGTGAAATCCTGAATCAATAATAACTTAATTGTAAACAATTTGACATAATCAATATGGCATGGTGAATAAATGAAAAACTCATGCCATTAATAAACTGTGAATGAAATTGCATCCATTGATTTTGTCAAAGGGAAAACCTCATGGATAGTAATAAATGATAATTAATAGATAATGATTATTAATTGGACTTCATGTATCTGGAACATGATACGATAATACCATAAAAATAGTTTAGTTTTGTGGGTAGAAACTCGTCTTATTTTTGGAAACAAACTTGAAGAGTTTATCACCAACTGATTTGTCTCATTAGACCTACTGATGCATAGTGGGGATGTAGTGGGCCCCTACCACCACTACAAGCTCAAATAATTATTTATACATAGATTAAACACAAGATCAATATTCCTTTACATTATCCGTATAGAATAGAGGATAGGAATTCATCAATATTTTCATAGTGAAAACAACTTTCATAATAAATACCATATGTAAAATGGTATACAACTTAGAAAATAATCATATCAATGATATGAGAATATGGAAATTTAAATGGAATATAATTTCAGTTGAAAAGTGATCTCAAATTTTCAGTAGGTACACCACATAAGAAAGAGTAGGTGCACAATACAAATAATGTCACAACGAAGTGGAAATTGAGACAAAGCTCGTTACCACATTGTAATCAATTGAGTCATATAAACAAAAGTTAATAACAACCAAATGAATCAAAAGATACCATGAATATATATAATCATGATAATATATTTCAAATGGTATTACACCTATACCATATATAAGAAATAAGAGGTGAACAATGGAAATCCCACAGAATTGAAAGTTAGATGAGAAAACCCTTTACAAAGATTTTGTCATGGTAACAAGTGTTATTGAGAGGGATTAATGAGAGGTAAAGAGGTACTACATTATTTATATATCATAATAGAACTATGGGAGAGTGAAAAAATATATCCCATCATTAGGTATTAAAAATAAAAGAGCACAACATAGATGATATTATTGAACAGAAGTGAGAGAGAGGATTTCTTACCTTATCCTTGAGGGTGTTCTTGACTGTTCTTAGTGACCTGAATAATAAAATGTAGATTAATTAATTAATAATTATAGAAACTCATAAAAATTTAAGTGATATGTTATAACCTTATTAGGTTCATTAATGGCCTTTTGATGGGTTTAAGAGATTCAATTTTATTGTTTTGGTAGCATTTTCTTCTTTGGTTTAATGATCTATTTACTTGTATTAATGAATGGATGTTTTTTGGAATGTTGTTAAACATAAATAATTGTTAATATAAACTATTATTTGAATTAAAATGATATAAATGATCTTATAATTATTTTGGTTATATACCATAAGCATGAATCATTCAATGAGTTGATAAATGCTTGGATTTGGCTTGACGGTTTTGTGCACAATAAACTTGTTTAGTATTATTATTCCATATTATGAGTGTGTAAGGATTAAAGAAAATTAAAAAAGATAAAATAAATATATTATGATCTGGTTCAACCATTAAAATGGTTTCATGACAAGTATTGAAGATAATAATGCAAATTGAAAACCTGTTTTCTTTGAGTGTGATAAATTAACACATCTCGGATGATGTTTGCATTTATTGTATAAAAGGAGGGGAAATGAGAGATTATAATGAAATATTCCATTATAAAAAAGAAAATATGGTACTTGTATGTTATTTTAATTATCATGGAATTTGGATGAGATTAGGTTAGAAGACAGAACAAAATAATGGAACTTGTAAAAAGAATTGAAATAAAAATGAAGAGAGGTTCACCTCTTGAGTACTCCTCTTTGAGAAACTCCTTAAGACCTTTGATTTTGGCCTTTTGGTGGGAATAAAAGATATTGGACATGGGAGAGGAGGTTTGGTAGCTATTTTAGTAGAATTTTGGCAAAGTTCGAAGCTTTAGTGGTGTGGGAGGAAGAGGGGGTTAGAGGTGGTTTATATAGTGGAGGGGAGGAGATTTTTCTTAATATTTTAATAATTAATTTATTATTTCTTCACAAGACAAGTAATATTGAGTATTCCTTGGATTAGAATAGTAATAAGAGCATTTGAGTTCTAAATTTTGGTGCTTACATCACTCATGGTTCTAGTAATATTTAATTTAATTTATAATGTATTTATAAGGTAAATTAATGTATTTTACTATTCACAAAAAATTTATGTATTTCAGAAAAATACAAAAAATTCACCTGAACCATTTTTCGACATGTAGAATCCAAAAAAAAAGTGCATTTTTCCAAATATGATTAATTAAATATTTAATTAAAATCATTATTTAATCGAAAAATATAAACATTTAAAATATCCATCTTCATTTTTAAGGTGCCTAAATTTATTTATACATTCATAGGTATGGATACCATTCATAAAAGTAATATTACTATTCATAAGGGTAAGTTACAATTCATAAGAGTATGTTACTGTTCATAAGGGTATCTTACTATTCATAGAAAATTATGTTAATTATATCAGACTCTAAATATCATCCTGAACACAACCATGTTTGTAAAATTTTCAAAATTCAAATCACAGAGCGGGAAAATTTATGTTTAATGGCTAGGTTATGACTATATACTATAAATACTCAAGTCTTGTTCCATATAGGCACAGTGATTCTTGAAATATATACTATAACTATAATTTATTTAAGAGAAACATACCATAAAATGTTTGGGGTGTTACATTATTCACTCCTTCAGAAATTTCATCCTTTAAATTTTTCATTTATAAGGTCCTTGAAAAATATGTGGGTGGTTGTTCTTTATAACATCCTCAGGTTCCCATGTTTCTTCCTCCATATTATGGTTTCTCCAAAGAACATTTACTAGACAAGTTGTTTGATATCTCAAAACCTTCTCCCTTATGTCAAGAATCCCAATAGGCTCTTCACAGTATGAAAAATTAGATTCCAGTTATATTTCTTCATAGGTGAGTACATGAATTGGTTATGGCATGTTTTTCTTCAACAATGACACATGTAACACATCATGAAATTTGGATAGACATGGATGAATTACTAAATGGTAAGCTATAACTCTGATTCCTTCCAGAATTTCAAACAGTCCGATGTACCTGGGGATTAGCTTCTCTTTCATACGGAACCTTAAGACACCCTTCCATGGAGATACTTTCCGAAAGACATGATCTCCCAATTGGAATTATGAATCCTTTCTCCAGTTGTTAGCATAAATCTTCTTCCTACTTTGTAATGCTTTAATATGGTCTTGTATTGTCTTCACCTTTATCGTGGTATCCTTAATAAGTTTTGTTCCTATAAGTTTCTTCTCACCAACTTCATCCCAACAATTTAGAGTTTGACATATTTTTCCATATAATGCTTCATATGGAGACATTTGAATACTATAATGGAAACTATTGTGGTAGGAAAATTCCACCAATGGAAAGTATTGATCCCACATACCTTATAAGGCAAGAGAGAATGATCTCAACATGTCTTCTAGAGTTTGAATATCCCTTTCAGACTGTCTGTCGGTTTGGGGGTGATAAGCAGTACTCATATGAAGCTCAGTATTCAAATCATTATGGAGACTTTTCCAGAATTTTGATGTCAACCAAGGATCTCGATCAGACACAATCAATAGAGTTTCACCATGAATTCTTACAACTTCATTAATATAAAGTCTTTCCAAGCACTCAAGTGGTAAATCATCCCTTATAGGAAGGAAATGTACTGATTTTGTGAGACGATCAGCAATTAACCATATTTCATCGTTTCTTCTAGGTTTCTTTAGTATTCTGGTGACAAAATCCATCGTAATGTAATCCCACTTCCACATAAGAATAGGTTGAGGTTGCATCAATCCACTAGGATGTTTTCTGTCTTCCTTCACTTCTTGACAAACTGGACACCTTGACACGTAGTTAGAAATTTCCTGCTTCATATTATCCAACCAAAAATATTCTTTCAGATCTGTATATATCTTTTTTCTACCCAGGTGTGTAGATAAATTTGAGATATGATAATCGTCTAATAGTTCTTTTTTTAGATCTGGTACTGATGGAACACATAACCTCTTCCCAAATTTCAGAACTCCTTCTCCATACATGAAGTTATCCAATCTCTCATCTTTAATAGCATTAATTTTATTGTGCATATTCTCATCATCAGATTGAGAGTTTTTTATCTTCTCTAATAATGATGGTTTAACAATCATTCAAAAGATGAATGATGTTTACCCTTCCTTAATAATTACCATATCCATCTTGAGTATATCTATGAATATATGATATCTTTCAATCCTCATTTGGGTTAGGAGTCTGTGATCTTTCCTTCTTAATGTATCTTCCACCTTATTTTCCTTTTCTAGGAGGTAGTGTATTGTACAATCATAATATTAGAGTAACTAGAGCCATCTCCTTTTCCTCATGTTGAGTTCTTTTTGTGTAAAAATGAATTTCAAACTCTTGTGGTCCATATAAATCTGAAATATTTCTCCATAGAGATAATGTCACCATATTTTAAGAGAAAAAATTACAACTGCTAACTCAAGATCATGAGTTGGATAATTTTTCTCATGAGTCTTCAACTGTCTTGATGCATAAGAAATAACTTTATCATTTTTTATAAGGACGCAACCCAGTATATTCTTTGATGCATCACTGTATATCACAAATCCCTCATTTCTAGTTGGAAGGGTCAAAATTGGAGCATTGACCAATCTTCTTTTTAATTCTTCAAATAATTCTGTACATTCTTTCATCCATACAAACATCACCCCTTTATTTGTGATCTTGGTTTTTGAGTTATCTAGTCGGGTTAAATTATGAATGAAATGCCGATAGTAACTTTCTAAGACAATAAAACTGTGTACCTCAATTATGTTTGTTGGCATGGGCCAATCTTGTATTTCCTTTGTCTTTTCATGATCAAATAAGATTCCATCCTTAGAGACAATATGTCCTAGAAAAGAAACCGATTGAAGCCAAAATTCACACTTTCTAAACTTCCCATATAATTCATTTCTCCTAAGAGTTTTTAGAATAATCCTCAAGTGATCCTCATGGTATTCATATCTTTTTGAGTACACCCGGATATCATCGATGAATACCACAAAAAAGTTATCAAGATATTCCTTGAAATCTCTATTCATTAAATCCATTAAAATAGAGGGTGCATTAGTCAGTCCAAAAGGCATCAATGTAAACTTGTAATTCCCATACGTGGTTTGAAATAATGTCTTAGAAATATATTCCTTCCTCACACGTAGCTGATGATATCCGGATAAAAGGTCAATATTAAAAAATTATTGAGCTCCATGAAGTTGATCAAAATAAATCATCAATCTGGGGTAGAAGATACTTATTCTTTATTGTAATAGCATTAATTTCCCTGTAATCAATTCATAGCCTCATGGATCCATCTTTCTTCTTGACAAAGAGGACATGGGCTCCCCATGGGTAAACACAAGGTCGAATAAATAATTTTTCACTCAATTCCTCTGGTTGTTTCTTTATCTCCACTAATTCCTTAGTAGCCATTCTATAGGGAGTCTTCGATATAGGTCTTGCACAAGGAATTAAATCGATAGAGAAGTCAACTTCCCACTCTAGAGGATGTCCAAGTGAATCCTATGGAAATACATAAATGTATTCTTGCACTATATGCACATCTTCAATTTAAATATTTCATTCCTAACCCATAAGTATTGGTTTATCTTCCTATAAAATTATTGAATTCCGTAGAGCTACTAGTATTAGATCTAGATAAGAATCATATGGCGAGGTTTCTGCTTTGAAAATAAGAGATTCTACACCATTTTCAAAGATTGTTACTTCATTCTTCTTATAATAAATCTTCACATCATAATTTTACAGCCAATTCATACCGATAATTATATCAAAGTTAGTCATTGGTGTGATGATAATGTTAGCAACTAAAGCATGATTTGGTGTCCAGAGGGGGACTAATCGACTTGCCTTTGTTACAATGATACATCCCCTAGGAGTATTGGTTGAAAAATCCTTTATTATATCAAGTTGAACATGTATATTTTTTTTGGAAAACATAGAAGATATAAATTAATGCGATGATCCATATTCAAATAAAGTATTGGCTATGTTTGAGGAAACAATTAAAGTACCTACCACCACATCATTTGGAACTTCAACTTCCACAGTTGTAATCGCATAAGCTCTTCCTTTCCATCTTGGACCTTTTGAGGCATGTTTTCTTGGAGCTTAGGATACTCATTTTTATAGTTTCCCATCTATCTAAAATTGTAGCATTAAACAAAATCAAATTGTTTCTTCCCCTTGCATTCATTAGATATTGGACCTTTTTCTCCACACTTATAGTATACCCCCATGCCTTTCAAGAATTTTTTGAGATGATTCATTCCATAGTTCTCACATAATGGAAATTTCTTCATTCCCTTGTTCTTATTTGGTGCTTTAACTTTCCCTTGGTTATCAGATTAGTGTTTTTATCTTGGTTTCCCTCAAACAAATTTGATCTAGAAAATTCCTTCTCTGTTTTGATGGCACTTGATACAATTTCATCATATGATGAAAATTTTTAAGAAGCCAGTTCCCTTCGAAGACATGGATTAAGAACTTCAAAGAAATGATAAATCCTATATGCCAAGTCAGTTACATAATCTATAGTATACCTGGATAGCCTTTTGAAGGTAGCCTCTTACTCTACAACCCTGTCTTCTTCCATTTGAATTAAGCCAAGGAATTTCCTCTTCATTTCGGTTTGTTGTTCATGAGGGAAATATTTTTCGAATAATATTTCCTTAAAAGTCCTCTATTCCATATAATTTATTTCTTCTTCCTCCATGGTATTCTAAATCAATGACCACCATTGATCATCATCTCCCTTGAGACAATATACTGCAGGTACTACCTTTTCATTTTCATTGCATCTTAATGACATGAATATCTTTTCAATGGACTTGATCCACTGCTCAACACCCTCTAGATTAGTAGTCCTGCAGAAAGATGGGGGATTCTGCCACATGAAATGATCCAAAATAGGTGTGGAATGGTTCTTCGTTACAACCTAAGTAAGTTTTCCCAATATGGTTATGATCTGATCTGCTCCAACATTGACTATGTTGACTTGATCAGTGGGGGGATCCCTACATTTCCCATGAGTATTGACTTCCATTATTCCATCAGATGCCATTTATAAATAATTTAACACACTAAATTAGGGTATGAATCATAATTTATAATCATAACTTAACAAAATACTTACCATAAATTGAGATCATATGCATGGCTATTCCCATAATCAGAAAAATGGTTTCTTTGAGGAATAATTTAAATTTCAGTCCATTATATTGTCTTGTAAAGAAAATATTAATTATCCTACTCATATACCATGGTAGTTTCATAACAAAGAGTGCAACAAGGCCATTTTTTGTGTACCAGGACACCCCAGGTCAAGCCCAAAACTCTTTTCCATATCTTTCACTATTTGGTACAACTGTGCTAGAGCTACCTCTACCTGCTCGTATCCAGAAAGGGATGTATTGATAGAAATATCCAAATAATATTTTCCTTAGAAAAATATTGGGATTTTCTTGTATGTTTTTCCTCAAATACCAACTTAGGGATTTTTTCCCTAATCTATGTTTTCTAATCTAGTTTTCATGTTTGAAACTAAACTTCCTCTGATCCCAACTGTATCGCCCTAACCCCTCTAGACCGGAGCCATTGCATTAATAAGTACATTAGCATGGTTAGAAGGAATTAAATACTGAATGAATGATCAGTTTAGTAGTCTTGAAGAAACTAGATACAAATATTTAACTCAAATTACATTGAAAAAGGTTAAAAAATACAATACACAATAAAAACTAAAAACCACATCAACAAGAACTCAATAAATAATCTTCTCTTCATAACCTCTTGAAAGTAGACAATGAACAGGATGATCTCAAATGTTCCATAAGGGTTAAAAATTATGACATAATGAATCAATAATAACTTAATTGTAAACAATTTGACATTATCAATATGGCATAGTGAATAAATGAAAAATTCACAACATTAAAAATAGAGAATGAAACTGCATCCATAGATTTTGTCTAGTGAAAACCTCATAGATAGTAATAAATGAAAATGAATAAAGATAATGATTAATAATTTGACATCATGTATCGAGAGCATGATACAATAATATCATAAAAACACTTTAGTTTTGTGGGTATAATCCCATATGATTTTTGGAAACAAACTTGAAGGGTTTGTCGCCAACTGATTTGTCTCATGAGACCTACCGATGCATCGAGGGGATATAGCAGGCCCCACCCACCAAAAAATGTCCAAATAATTCTTTATACATTGATTCAACACAAGAGAAATATGTATTTACATTGTCAGTATAGAATAGATGATACCGATTCATAAATATTTCCATAGTCAAAACAACATTCAAAATAAATACCGTACGTAAAATGGTATACAACTTAGAAAATAATCATATCAATGATATGGGAATATGGAAATTTAAATTTAATCTAATTTCAATTAAAAAGTGATCTCAAATGGGCAATAGGTACACCACATAAGAAATAGTAGGTTCTCAATACTATGCAAGTCACAACGAATTGAAAATTGAAAGAAAGCTCATTACCACATTGTAATCAATTGAGTCATATGACCAAAAGTTAATAACCATAAAATGGATCACAAAATACCATGAATATAAAGATAATCATGATAATATATATCAAATGGTAGTACATCTATACCACATATAGGAAATTATAGGCTAACAATGGAAATCCCATAAAATTGAAAGTGAGATGAGAAAACCCCTTACAAACATTTTGGCATGGAAACGAATGTTCTTGCAAGGGATTAATGAGAGGTTATTGGGTATACCATTTTTTATATATCATAAGGGAATTATGGGGGAGGTTTGAAAACATAACCCATCATTAGGTATTAAAAAAAGTGCACAATAAAAGGGATATTCTTGAACAAAAGTGATAGAGAGGATCCCTTACCTTATTCTTGAAGGTGTTCTTGATTGTTCTTAACAACCTAAATAATCAAATTTAGATTCATTAATTAATAATTCCAGAATCTCATAAACATGTAATTGATATGTTATAACCTTATTAGGCTCATTAATGGCCATTTTCATGGGGCTAAGTGATTGATTTTTTTTTGTTTTGGTAGCATTTTCTTCTTTGGTTTTCATGATCAGTTTATTTGTATTCATGAATGGATGTTTGTTTGAAATTTATTTAAACATCCAAAATTGTTAATATACATTATTATTGTCATTAAATATATATAAATTATCTTATAATGATTCTGGTTATATACCATAAAGATGACTCATTCGATGAGTTAATAAATGCTTGGATTTGGCTTGGCGGTTTTGTGCACAATAAACTTGTATTGTATTATTTTTCCACATTATGAGTGTGTAAGGATTTCAGAAAATTAAACAAGATAAAATACATATATTATGATCTTGTTCAACCATTTAAAAAGTTTCATGACCAGTATTGAAGATATTAAGTCAAATTTAAAACTCTTCTTCCATGAGTGTGATAAATTAACACATCTCGGACGGTGACCGCATTTATTGTATAGAAGGAGTTGAAAAAGAGAGAGTATAATGAAATATTACATTAAAAAAAAATAGTACATTCATGGTAATAGAATTATCATGTAATTTGGATGGGGTGAGTTGAGAGGAGAGAATAAAATAATGGAACTTGTAAAAGGAATTGAAATAAAAATGAAGAGAGGTTCACCTCTTGAGTACTCCTCTTTGATAAACTCCTTAAGTCCTTTGATTTTGGCCTTTTGGTGAAAGCATTAGGTATTGGACTTGGGGGAGGAGGTTAGAGATCTATTTGAGTGGAATTTAGAAATGTCTTGAAGCTTGAGTGGTGTGGGAGGAAGAGGGGGTGAGTGGTGGTTTATATAGTGGAGGGGAAAAGAGTTTTCTTATTATTATAATCATTAATTTATTATTTCTTCTAAAGACAAGAAATAGTTAGTATTCTTTGAATTATAATAGTAATAAGAGCATGTGAGTTTGATATTTGTGTGATTACATCACTCATGATTCTAGTAATAGTTAATTTAATTTATAATGTACTTCTACTGTAAATTAATGTATTTTACTATTCACAAAAAATTCAATTATTTCAGAATAATACCAAAAATTCACCTTAACCATTTTTCGAAATGTAGAATATAAAAATGAAGTCCATTTTTCAATAATAATTTTATAAATATGATTAATTAAATATTTAATTAAAATTCTTATTTAATCCAAAAATATAAACACATAAAATATTCATCTTCATTTTTAAGGTGCCTAAATATATTTATACATTCATGGATATGGATACCATTCATAAAAGTAATATTACTATTCATAAGGGTAATTTTATATTCTTAAGAGTTGGTTTATATTCATAAGGGTAGGTTAATATTCACCAAAAATTAAGTTAATTCTATTTGACTCTAAATATCTCCCTGAACACAACAATTTATGTCAGATTTTCAAAATTCAAATCACAAAACTAGAAAATTTATGTTTAATGGCTAGGTTATGACTATATTCTATGAATACCCAAGTTTTGTTCTATAGAGGCTCAATGATTCATGAAATAGAGGCTATAAATATAATGTATTTAAGATAACCATACCATAAAATGTCTGGGGTGTTACAAATTCCCTTCTAGTTGATGATTTAAAGGTTCCATTCATATCCTTTCTATGAATGTATTATGATTAATGTAATAGTTATTATGAAATTTATTTCTTTTCACCAGTTATATGATTTTTAAACCTTCTTCTTTTCACAGGTTATGCTTCAATGAAATTATTATGAAACATATCTCTTTCTCATTGGTTATGATGTGAAGAAATGTCATTGATTTAAATTTCATTTTTTGGGTTATGATTTGATGTTATTAGAATCTATATATTTTCATGGGTTATGGTATGATAAATATTTTGTGGTACATGCATGTATGATTTAATTATGTGATGGGTGGGGGGGGGGGGAAATATCTCCCTCCAATGTATTGGGTAATGATAAATGTTTTATGAACTCAAAGTGTACACGGGGGACATACCAAGACCAAAATAAGAGGGATTAGGGGAGAACATCCCAAGCCCGAAATAAGAGGTTATAGGGGAGAAAATCCCAATCCTAAAACATGAGGGAACATGGGAGAACATCCCAATCCTGAAACAAGAGAGAAAATGGGAGGACATCCCAATACCAAAATAAGAGGGTACATGGGAGGACATCCCAATCCCTAAATAGGTGGGTAAATGTGAGGGAATTATATGACCAAAGAAGGTACACATGTGATTAACCTAAGCCTAACATGTTACACAGGTCTGGGTAGGACACCTTGAATTTGGGTTTTTATATGTGCTTTCCACAATCCCATGTTTTATTCCGATGTTATGGTCTCATGGATTATGTTAATTATTTCTTTATGATTCATGTCTTATAAAGTTCCAATCATTATTAAGATCTCTAATATGAAGGTTATGACCTTACAATGTTAATCTCATGTTCCATTCCCTTTTTTCACGTTATTCTTACACATTTTTTTTATTTTCCATTACTAAGCATATGTTCTCACCCCTTTATTTTGTTTCCTTTCCCCAAGATACAAATAATGGTTTTAGATAGAAGTGATAAATATGTAGATCTTTATTTGAGATGTTGAGGATCTTTCACCAATATATAATATTTTTTTCCATGATTCCAAAGGCACTAAACTATTAGAGTCCTCAAGCATTTATTTTTTCAATGTACTAAATATTCATCTAAAATAATGTAATATCTCTATATGTTAATCATGGGTTTCTATAGTTGGAATAAAAGGAAAGTTTTAGTCATCATTTGGAAACTAGGACGAGAGAAATTTAGTGAGATCCCTAGGTCAATTTCTAAGGATATGTCCAGGGATGTCTCTAAGGATAAGTATAAGGGTGTGTCAATGTTTAGGAAAATGTATTGGAATTTTGGTAAAGGATAGAGTTAGTGGTTCCAAGAAATACATCATTGTATGGACACTACAAGTGGATGTGTCTTTGTTACAAATTCACCTAGGGGTAATAACTTCAAAAATATGTTTTGATCCTGACTTGGGGTAATCTAGTACATGACAATGATCCTTTATGAACACCTGGTTTGACACACCTAAGTGATATGCTTTGGAAATTCAAAACCACTCCATGAACAATGATGAAAGATTTAATTAGAAGTTAGCTATGAATAACATAGGATAAACCTAATATGTCATAGATTAAGGAATGTGTCATACTTTAGACATCTTATAAGTGAAATTCATGATTTTGTGGTTCTTTATTATGAAAATTGTTTCTTACTATATGATTTTAGTTTTATCTAATGGTTGGTACCCAAAGAAACCATAGTAATGGTGGTTACAAATAACAATGCAATGAATATCCTCTTTAAGATCCTAACACTAAGGGGGATGGAATACAAAACCCCATTTCCATACTCTCATATCATTCAAAAACTATGAATTATACTAAGTTTCCAAATGAGCAATGGAGGGAACAATATTTTGTTAAGTCATTCATAAGGCATCATCCATTTTCTTTCAATAGCTCATCAGATCCACATGTTACTAAACACTGGACCGATACCATTGAAAATGTATTCTCTTTTATCAAGTGTTTGGATCATTAGAAAGTCATTTTGGCTATTTATCGGTTATTAGGTGATCTAGACAATTTGTGGACTCTAATAAAGAATATGAGGAAGCAAGATGAAATTGAATCAATGGATTGGGATGAGTTCAAAAACTTATTATTCAAAATGTAATTTTTCTCATGTTCTTTATAAAAAGATAGAAAATGAGTTCCTTTATTTGAAGTAAAAGGATAATGAATATATCGGCACCTATGAGGCTAATTTCACAAGACTTGAGAGGTATGATTCTGGTATTATCATTCAACTTGAAAGTAAAGTTTGTAGGTTGTTTAGTGAATTATGTACAATTCTCAAAAGGGAATTTTCAATAAGTGACATTAGTAGCTACAAAGAGATTGTGAATTTTGAAATAAAAGTGGAAATATAAATTGGATTTACTTATCAATATCATGGTTTTAACAAGAAAAGTAAGATGTTATTCAATTTAAAATCTAACAACCATGGAGGAAAGAAAATGAAAATTAAGTTATGTAAATATTTTGGGAAGAAAAATAGAGGAAATTGACTTAAGGAGAATAATAAATGTTTTATGTGTGGAAAGAAAGGTTATAAAATGGATGAATGTCAAAATTATGAGAGGAAGTTAGATAATTATGAAAATAATAAGAAATCCCCACAAAATATACATTCCACACTTAAGTGTTTCAATTTCATGAAGTTTTTCTACCACGCTAATAATTTCACCGATACAAGGACTAATGTGAATGTAAAGACAAGAAAACACATTAAGAAAAAGTAAAAATGGAAATATTATGGGATCATAAGGGATTAATTGAATCAAGATAATTAAGAATTACATATCCTTACCTACCTAATTGCGAATGTTATATTTTATTTTTTATTAATAATCTCTATAAAAGTATTATTGCTCATAATTTTGTGATGTTTTATATGGTTATATTTCTAGACATGGATTATGGAATAATAAAATCACATTTTGTGTCCTACTGGTACAATGATAAAAACAAGTATCCAATAGAAATTGTTTTGAGAATATTTAAGGAATAAAGGGATAATTTAATTTTTTAAGGGTTATAAGGTTAATAATTTATTTATTGTTTTAGTAAAAATTTCAATAGAGTGTGTGAGATGAAAGTATTATCTCTCTATATGTGATTTATGGATATCAGATAGCCTATTCAAACTATATCTTGTTGATGATAACTGATGATAAATGAGATGACATATCATGGGTCTTATGATCTATTAGTACTTAAGGAATAAAAATTCATCTTCCTTTTTAGAGGAATAGGTGATGTGGATCAAGAAAAACAAAGTATGATGTTTTAAAAAGATCATGAAAGTATTTATTTTTAGGAAAATTATTTAACTTTATGAAAAATTATCTTCGATCCCAAAATTTTTTTCTAGTACCTTTGTTTCCTATGAATCAAATAGCCTATTAGGTCCTTCCATTTTTATGGATTTGTGATTGTTAAAACTTTTTCCAGACCCTGTTCTCTATCACACTCCATCAGAACTTGAGGTTGATATTTCTCTTGCATGTCCAAGTTTTCAATTCCCACCTACATTCGCATATGTGGTAATCTCTTTATAAGATACTTTTGGTAACCATTATGGTTCCAACATTCCCTTTTTGAGATAAGTTTTAGTATTCAATTTTAAGATATGAGTTTCTATGAAAAAATTATTCATGTATTAAACCAATGATAACCCATAAGAATATCAAGGGATAAATTCATTTTAATTGGGTTAGAATCTAACACCTTGAGATTTTGTAAAATATATTTTTTCAAAATAATTTATATTTTTGATATTATTCATTTCACATGACCCTGGAAATAATTATTTTTTAAATAAATAAATAAATATATATTTATATATATATATACATAATTCAAGAATTCCCTTCACACTAGATCAACATGGTTTGTGCTACACACAACACTTACTCGGTGTACATTGAATGCAACATCGACTTAGTGTACATTACATGCAAGACAGTCCTTCTTCAATGGCTTGCGTAACATGAAAGAAAAAGTGTTACCTAAATATTATATATTTTTAAAAATATTATTATAATGGAATATAACCTAGACCCTAAGTTTATGAATATGAATATTATTAACTAAATTATGAAAATATGGGGTTTACACAAACATAATATGACTTCATAGGTTACCAAATAATTTGAAATGAATATGAAAACTGATTAAATATAAAAGAAAATATTATAATAATCACAAATCAATTTTGACCTAGTTAATTAAACATTTTAAGTGAAATTAAGTTAATACATATGTTATATATTCAATAAAATATTTTTGATATTTGTCCCATATATTTGATAGACATAAGATAAGAACAAACCCAATTTCATGCTTAAAAACCTATATTATTATTAAGGCCTTTTTTTCCATCTTTTATCGGAGAACCCTTTTTAAACCAATTTTTTTTTGAAATTTATATATTCAATATGTCAAAATAAACTTCATCTTTTTAATTGAAACATAAAAATTAAGTTAGGATAAATTTGTGGTCTTTTTATGAAATGTTTAAACTTTTAATGAATAGTTAAAAATACTGGATTTTAAATCAAAATTACCTTTTCATATAAATTATTTAGAAGGAAAAATTATATTTTTAATTGTATAAATAGTCTATTTAGAAAATATTTTTACCAATTAATCCAATTTATTTCATTGTAAAAAATTTTACATTGAAATTGGATATAAAAACTTATCAAACATTTAGAAGTTTTTACATTAAAAACCAGTAGTGTTCTCCCATCAGCGGGATTAATTTTAAATTAACTTCCACCACTTCTGGGATTTTAATTTTTAAAAATATATTTCATATTTTGGATTATAATAATTTATAATTTATAATAATATCAACATTGATTTTAACTGAAAATATTAGTGAAAGTGATTAAAATTAATTACATCGGTTAAGAGAAAAATTAGGTTAATAAAGTGTTAAAACTTAAATATAGGACCCAAATGACCTAGACACATGTATAAAACCCATTTTTATCCATTTTTAGGCCATAAGACTTCCAATATTTAGTTTTTTCTATATTGTATGATTTTTTAGGTAATAACATGTGAAAACATAACATGTTTCTAAAAAATCAATGTGAGTCTTTTTCCTTCCCTATAGAAGGCCACCACCTCTACCCATTGATCATACCTCTCAAAACTCTTAATTTTAGACCAGAACTAAAAAATAAACTTCCAAAAGTTCATCCCTTATATCTTGATGCATAAATTTTTACATAAATCCCCTTAAAGTATCATTTTGGAAAAAATCAAAAGGATTTACCTAATTTAGAGGTAATGTCTCCCCTTATGATCATTTAATTTATTTTCCTTCTTCACCCCTCCACTATCATTATTACATTAAAATGTGAAAAAAACATTATCTTAAATATAATAGAATTATTTTATTCTATGATTTTGACCAAAACTTGCACCCACCTCCTTCTAATGTATATCGAATATTCTATTTCTCTGTACGGCGAACTACTACCTCATGAAATGATGATTCTTCATTTCTAATTTACCACAAATCATGGTGGCCATTATGATGGAATATATATTTATACATGTTATATATTATATTTATTTTGTATTTAACACTATTTATTCTTTTTTTAACTCACATCATTTTACCTTCCATTTGGTGTTAATTCGATAATCTCGTATGAGGAAGTGTGGACTATTTCCCCTTAAAGAGAAGTTATTAATTCACTCACCACATGGAGTGTATTAAGGATGGGTTTAGTGAAAATATTTTATTTTTATGATATAATGATGATACTTTAATAATTATATATATTTATATATAAATATTTTATATACATACTTTCTTTTAATATGATAAAAAATAGAAACCACGTTCATGCGTACTTGCGGCTTACCGTATCCCTAAAAGGTGTATTCCATTTCATACAATATTATGATGTTGATTATTAATATAAAAATATACTGGTTATTCATGATATTTATATCAATATTTATTTTCTATAATCTTGAAATGAGTTTATGGAGAAGCGATCTAAAAAATGAAGACATATACAAAAATAATGAGAATATTACCCGAAGTGAAACCTTAACATATGATCATTAGAAAGAGGGAAATATAATGTCATAATCAAACTATATATGGTATTATATATAATAATATTATTCTATAAAGGATTTCTAATAAAATTATATTTATTATACAGGGTTCTAGTATGAGTAAGAAGAGAGTCATGACACAACGTAAGGGGAATTTAATCTCACTTTTAAATTTCATGAGATACATGTTATTTTCACAAATTTTTTATTTTTTTGTGGTATATGTAATTACCATAATTGTATTCTAATAATATCATCATTACATTTATGATTATTCACATTCCCCCTTTATTATAATTCTTTCATGGGGTTTATGTTTCAAACGATACCAAATTAGTAAAAATGATTAATCTCAACCATCCTTCTTTGAGATTGATGTTTTTAAGCACATAAACTCTATTTTGAAGTTTATATACATAAATTTTACATTTTATATAAATAATTTCTTTCATTCATGATATATTAAGCTTTATTTAATTTAAGTTTATTATATAGAGAGTATGATTCGTGGTTACCTAGCTATAAGAGTTTATTGATACAATCTCATTACTTTTCAATATTGTTTATGTTTGTTCTTAATTTGATGTAATAATATGATACATATCTCAGGAACACTTATGAGTTTTCTTATCCTCGGTTATTTCATGATATACTCATGTATTGGTACCATTTTGTACTATTTGGTACATAATATAGTTAATAAAATGTCTTCCAGAAATCCCAACTTTACCCACTCTTCAGTCGGAAATCTATGTTTTCTAAAAAGGGGTTCCAAAAATATTATAAAATTATCTTATAATATCTCAATGTATTTTTTACTTTTTTATTTTACCAATATCTTAAAAGGAATGTTTTTATCACTTTCCATACAAGGAAGCTTTCTAACATTTTTACAATGCAAAAGGAATGTTTTTCTACTTCGTACGACTTGTACGGATTTACCGACCATCATTTATTTAAATCACCCATTTCATTTTTAAATGGATAACATTTAATATAAAATTTTTAAATGTATTTTTCTAGGAATTTTTTTTCTAAGTGTTTTCAATGAAAATGGTTTTTAAAAGTTTTTGAAAATTATTTTATAAGTTATCATAGAAAGAGTTTTTCGAAATGGTATAAAATCTTCTTTATATGTCTTAAAAGAAACTTTTTATGAAAATTATTTTCAAATGGTTTAATTCATTTAAAATTAATTTTCAAACAAGAAAGGAAATTTTTTTCAAGAAATATTTTTGAAAGATATTTCAAAATTATTTTCCATCTCAAATGACATATGTTGATGTTACTCATTCCCTTATATGAAATGATCTAAAGGATCAATTAATATCATTTCTATGAATGTTTTATTCTTAATTTCATTGTATTTATGAAATATATTTCATTTCACATGTTATATGATTTTGAAACCTTCTTCTTCTCACAAGTATTTCTTATAATAAATGATTATGAATCCTATGCCTTTGGCATAGGTTATGATACGATGAAATTTTATTGATTTCCATTTCATTTTGTGGGTTATGATTTGATGTTAATAGAACCCATATGTTTTAATGCTCATGATATGATAAATTTTTTTTTCACATTCATGTATGGTTTAATTAGGTGAAGAGTGAGACCTATATCTCCCTCTAATGCATTAGGTAATGATAAATGTTTTATGAGCTCAAAGGGTGCATGGGAGGACATCCCAATCTGGAAATAAGAGGGAACATTAGAGAACATCTCAATACTTAAATAAGAAGGAACATGGGAGAACACCCCAATCCCAAAACAAGAGGGAATAGAGGAGAACATCCGAATCCCCAAACAAGAGGGAACAAGGGAGGACATCCCAATTCCAAAACTAGAGGGTAAACAGGAGGACATCCCAATCTAGAAATAAGAGGGTACACAGGGGGGATCCCAATCCTGATGAAGGTAAACAAGTGATTAACCCAATCCTAAAATGTTACAAATGTCTTGGTAGTCCACCTTGACTAAGGGTTTTTATATATTTTTCTCATAATCCCATGTTTTATTCATAAGTTATTATCTCATGGATTATGTTCATTATTTTATAATGATTCATGTATTATAAATTTACAATATTTATTATGATCTCTAATATGCAGGGTATTACCTTAAAATGTTATTCTCAGGTTCCATACCATTTTATTCATGTTATGGTTTCATATTTTCTTTATTTAACCATACTGATCATCAGTGATCACCTATTTCTTATGATTCCATTTTCCAGTTTACGAAGAAAGGTTTTAGGAATAATTGCTAAAGGTGTAGATCATTATGGGAGATATTGAAGATATTTCACAAAGAGATAATTTTTCCATGTTTCCAAATACACTAACTATTATGGTCCTCGGGCATTTATTTTTTCAATATACTAAATATTCATATATAATGATGCAATATCCAAGTATATTAATCCTAGTTTTCTATAAGTACTTAAGAAAGTGGTTGATATAGGTACATCTTAACCATTACTGACTATATTAGATGATATGGTTATGTGTTTCTAGTTTGATATAATTTTAAAAACATTGTAATGTGAAAAGTGTCCACAAGATAATTATAGAATAAACTAGGAATTATTATCAAGATTCTTTTAAATATTTTGGGTGGTGAAAAATTGAGCTAGGAATTTACTTACCATCAAAAATATTGTTGAATTATTTCAAGCATCACTCCTCCTATAAAACCAGAGTAGAATGGTGTATTTGGTAGGAGTAATCATACCATCGTTGACATGGTTTTATCAATGATGAGTAAGTGTTAACTTCTTATATAATTTTTAGTAAATGAAATTTAAACCATTGCATACCTACTTACTCAAATTCCATTTAAAGTAGTATTAAAGGTACCCTATGAGAAATGCATTGGGAAACATACTGATATATAATTTATAAGGATTTTGGGTTATAAAGCATATAAAATACATTTACATTTTGAAAAAATGGATCGTAAATAAGAAAATTCTTATTTCTATATCATCCCAAGTAGAATATTAGATATTATTTCTATAATAAAACTAAGATAAGTGTTTGTGGACTAATATTGTGTTTTTATAAAGAGGAAACAAAATAATGAAGGAGTTAATGGGAGGAATATTAGAAAATATGATATTTAAAACTATAAAAATGGATATGATCCTATAAATAACTGTAGCTTGTTGAATATTGATTTGTTGAGGAAGAATAATCTCTTGTAATATATGAACCTCAATGGTCATCAATGAATTTTTAAGATCTGAAGAGATATATATATCTTATAAAAATTTATAGTTATGTAATTTTCATAGGTATGAACCTAATACTTATTAGAAGACTACATAGAGTTTGGATTCCATTAAATGGTTAGAGGAAAATCAATTTGAAATGGACTCCATATATACTAACATGTTATGAACATTTAAGATACACCAAAATAGGTGAGATCTATAAGGTCCAAGTTGATTTTTTTAGAAAAACTGATATGGATGGTAGGTTTTTTTCTTATAAACCTCTTCGGGTAACTAATTTTTGTAAGAAAATTCATGGTATTAACTTATAAGATACCTTTTGTTTTGTTATAATGATAAATTCTATTTATATATTACAATCCAAATAATATCATTATGATTATGAGATATATCAAATTGAAAAAACTGCTTTCCTTAATAGGAATTTAGATACAGATATGTTATTGATACAACCTTATGGTTTTGATGTTCCTAATGTGTCTTCTATGGTATGAAAGTTTTAAAGGTCCATTTTTAGATCAATGAAAGCCTATTAGAGTTAGAATTTATGGATTGATGATGTAATGAAATTGATTTGTTTAATCTAGAATATTGATGATTCTTTTTTATATAAGTGGGTTAGTGGGATTTTTTTGATATATTTAATATTATTTGTGAATGATATAATTATTATTAAAATTATATACTAATTTTACATAATTTAAATGTAATTCTGGTTAAGTACTTTTTGATGAAGGACATGGGTGAAGCAGCCTATATACCAGGTATGAAGATCAATAAAGAAAATAAAATAAGTTTCTTGGTTTAAGTCAAAAAACACATATTGTTAAATTTATAAGGTTATTTAGAACATAGAACACTAATATAGGTCATTTAACAATGTTTCATGGAATTATACTTTGAATTATTCATGATCATTTTAAATATTTAAAAATATTGGATAAATTCCATATGCACATGTTATATAATATATAAAACATTTCATGTTATGTACTAGTCCCAATGTCACTTATGTTTTGGTAATAAAAAATGAATACCAATACAATCTTAGGGAGATTCAATAAAGTATTGGTAATAACATCTTTATGTACTTATGATGAATTATGTTTATATTTTCAGTTTTTCTGGAAGATGTCTTTCGATAAATATTTTCCAAGCATCCTCTGGTTTAAGATGGAAAGGGACTTCCCTGCCCTCAAGAAAAAAGTTGATGAATCTGTCAAAGCATATGAGGAAAACTTTACAAAGCGTGCATGATATGATTCTAGCTTTGTCTTTACCCCCGAATTCAAGGTTGACCGCTTCTTTTGTTGGATGAAACCTAGCCTGTGAAAAGCACTGGCGATCTGTGACTTCGACGACTATGAGGAAATTGTTCGATGTTCCCTCAAGGTTGAAATGGATATTGGAGAATGTCAAGGGTATCATGGGGGTTTAGAAGGGTAAGGTGGACTTCAATGCTGGCGGTTTGATGGATAAATACAATGGTTCTAAGAAGATCCAACACCCCACTTTCCAAAGGTGTGGAAAGAGGCACCCTAGAAATTTCTTGAAGGGTATGAGAAAATGATTTAGGTGCTGAAGAGAAGGGCACCTGGCTATTAACCGTCAACAAGAAAAAACCACATCTGAAATAGAGGAGAAGAATGCTCTGTTTTAACCTCAATTCATTGTTCACTGCTATAAATGAAAATAACCAGGGCATCCTGCAAATCAGTTCCCTAATCCAAGGGTTTTCGGAGGCAACCAACAACCTCCAAGGCAAAAAGGGTGAGGTTTTTCCATAACTATTGCCGAATTGAACCATGAAAATGAAGTGGTGATAGGTACGCTAGTTATTCATTCCATAATAACGAACATACTTTTTGATTCAGGTTCTACGCATTCTTTTATATCTAAAAATTTTAGTAGAACAATACCATCACCATCACAAATCATGGAAGTGAATATGTCGATGAGTACGAAAAATGGGGAAATCATTACATCCCAGGAATATAACACCTCCCCTATCATAATATATGTATTGATCTTCCCAGAGAACCTCTTCATACTCCCTCTTGTAGAAATTGATGCGATTTTTGGCATGGATTGGCTTTCCTTATATAGAGCCAACATAAATTGCTGTGAGAGGGAAATCACTCTCCATGTGGAGAATTGACCCCCGATTCTTTACAAGTGAAATGAGGAATATGAATATTCTTTATCTCCATTATCTCAAGCGTGGATATTACTACCCTATGAGCATGCGTATCTAGCTCAGATGATTGAGTCTAAGGAGGAAACCATCCTAGAAGACATTCCTATTATGAGGGAATTAACTGAAGTGTTTCCTGAGGAATTTCCTTGTCTTTCTCCTAGAAGAGATGTTGAATTCTCAATTGATCTTATACCCAAGGAATTTCTAATATCTAGGACTCTGTATATAATGGATGTTGTGGAGCTTGTGGAGTTGAAGAACCAACTATAGGAGAATCTGGATAAAGGGTTTATACGCCCAGGTGCTTCACCATGGGGTTCACCAGTCCTATTTTTCAAGAAGAAGGATGGGCCAATGCGCCTTTCCATCGATTATCGTGAGCTTAAAAAAATAATTATAAAGAACAAGTATCCTCTCCCACGAATTGATGAATTGTTTGATCAGTTGTATCGAGAAAAATAATTCTCCAAGGTGGATTTGCAGTTGGGATATTATCAAGTATGGGTGAAGAATGAAGATATCCCCAAGACTGTTTTTTGTACTAGATACGAGCACTATGAATTCATAGTAATGCCTTTCGGACTCACTAATGATCCATTAATCTTCATGAAATTTATGAATAATGTCTTTAGATATCACCTCGACAAATATTTGGTAGTCTTTATAGATGATATTATGATATAATCCAAAACCAAGGAGGATCATGAGGATCATCTAAGAAATGTTCTAGAGACCTTGTGGAAGGAGAAGCTCTATGAAAAGTACAGAAAGTATGAGTTATAGTTGAAGGAGGTCCCATTCTTGGGCCATATCATGAAAAACAATGAGATATCTGTGGATCCCTCCAAAACAGCTGCAATTGAGGGATGACCGAGGCCAATATCGGTAACAGATATCTGTAGCTTCTTGAGGTTAGCTGGATATTATCGATGATTTTTGTGAAATTTCTCATGATTTTCCAACCCGCTTACCAAGCTAACTCATAAGGGAGTAAAGTTTTTTTGGAGTGATGAATGTGAATAATGCTTCAAGGAGTTGAAAAGGAGGCTTATCACTGCGTCCATGCTCACATTACCCACAAGTGGAGAAGTTTTTGTGGTAATTAGTGATGCTTCGAAGAAAGGCATGGGATGCGTGTTGATGTAAAATGACAAAGTCATTGCCTATGGTTCAAGGAAATTGTAAGTTCATGAATAAAACTATCCAACACATGACCTTGAGTTAGCTACAATGATCTTAACTTTGAAAATTTGGTGGAATTATCACTTTGGGGAGAAGTGTGAAATATATACGGACCACAAAAGCCTCAAGTATATATTCACATAGAAAGAGTTGAACATGTGCCAACGAAGATGGTTTGAGATTATCAAAGACTATGACTATGAAATCCATTACCACGCTGAGAAAGAAAACAAGGTGGCAGATGCCCTATATAGAAATGACGCAACAATTCTATCATTGATGAGAATTTAAAAGTATCCAATATTCTTAGATTTGATGAATATGGACATGGTAATCATAAAGAAGGGATCATCATGAATCCTTTCACAAATGATTTCTCAATCATCACTTTCAGAAAGGTTAAAGGATGCTCAAAAGGATGATGTGGGAATTCAAGAAAAAGTTGAAGCTATCAGAAAATGGAAATCCTCGTAGTTTAATGATAATGAAGAAGGGATTGTGAGATTTGGGAAAATTATATGTGTTCCATCAAGTCCAGAGCTGAAGAAGGAACTTTTGGATGATACAAATAGTTCAAATTTCTCTATTCACCCATAAAACACAAAGATGTATCGAGATCTTTAAGAGTATTATTGGTGGGATAATATAAATAAGGATATATCTGAATATACATCAAAGTGCCTAGTGTGTCAGTAAGTGAAGACAGAGAGGCAGAGGTCTAAGGGGATGATGCCACCATTGACCATACCAGAATGGAAATGGGAGAACATCACCATGGACTTTGTCACCAGAATTCCAAATACATCCAAAGGAAACAATGAAATCTAGGTTGTTGTGGATCATCTTACAAAGGTTTCACACTTCATTACTATTCGGGTGGATTCTCATTGGATCAAATTGCACAGATATATATCCGGGAAGTGGTAAGGCTACATGGAGTACCACTATCTATTGTGTCCGATCAAGATCCGAGATTTACCTCTAAGTTTTGTAAGAGTATTAAACATGCTCTGAATACTAAATTGAACATCAGTATGACCTATCATCCTCAAACTGATGGCCAAACCAAGCGAACTATCCAAAAACTTGAGGACATGTTGAATGCGTGTTCAATGGACTTTAAAGGAGGATAGGATTAACATCTTTCTCTGGTTGAGTTCTCTTATAATTAATGTTTCCACTCAAGCATCCAAATGGTACCATATGAAGCCCTTTATGGGAAAATGTGTAGAACACCGACATGTTGGGATGATGTCGGTGAGCGTAAGCTGATTGGACTAGAAATCACTGAAGAAATGGTGGAGAAGTTGAAAACCATTCAGCAGCATATCAAGGCATCCCAGAGTCGAAATAAGAGTTATGCAGATAACCATCGATGAGAGCTTGAGTTTAAAGTTGGAGATATGGTA
This sequence comes from Viscum album, assembly GCA_963277665.1. NCBI lineage: Eukaryota > Viridiplantae > Streptophyta > Magnoliopsida > Santalales > Viscaceae > Viscum > Viscum album. The sequence continues at coordinate 1,764,561,002 of OY728135.1, forward strand.
TTTCTACTTATATCTATATAGAAGAAGGTCATGATGTTTGGAAAGAAAGAGTAGTTAAGTCCAAGGTACATCGGCCCCTTCGAGATTCTTGATTGTGTCGGGGTTGTGGCCTATCGACTAGAACTTCCACCTACCATGGACAAAGTACATGATTTCTTTCATGTATCCCTATAAAAGAAGTACATACTAGACCCTTCACATATACTCTCTTCAGAGGTGGTATAGTTATAGGATGATATTTCTTATGATGAGAAGCCAGTGAAGATCTTAGATCATAGAGAAAATTTTCTATGAAATAAGACAATTCCCCTCATCAAGGTGTTGTGTAAAAACCACAAGTTTGAAGAAGAAACATGGGAATTGGAGGAAATGATGAATCAGAGTTACCCAAATCTGTTTTAGTGTGGGAAAATGAAATTTTGAGGGAAAAATTTCTTAATGGGGGAAGATTGTAACGACCCAAAATTTCATTAATGGAAATCCCTCTTGATCTAATTAAACGTCTCTTTATGTAAAATTTTTATATAAACTTTCAACTTCTTTTGTTTTTTGTGTTTGGATTTTAAAATAATGTTAAGAATTTTGACCGTTTCTAATATAGCTGTTGAATAGTGATCACATGATTAGTATAAATATAGGGCTTTAACAAATCCAATTTACTCAAAAAAGGAAGCGATGGCCTCATCTAGTAGACGTGCCCCATACAAAGCCCATTTTTTAGAGGTCATAAAGGTGGTTGCGTCTTTGGGCTTAAATCTTGAACAATCCCAATCTAATCCGGAATATGTTAAGCTCGATCAGGACTGCCTACGAGAGAAGTGGAAGTTGATAGAGATTACCACCTGATCAATGTTATCCGAGCCACTTCAAGAGTCTTCCCCCATCGCACACCTTACTCTTCAGTATTATGCGGGTGTTATAAGGGGTTATATAACAAGACCTAAGCACTATGGTTATGTACATTATTTTTGTATATAATAATGAATATAGTTTCATTTTATTATTGATACCTTGTAAATAGTTTTTAAAGCACAAATAGTATTTTTATTTAATGTTCAACTAAGAAATATATTTTGATGAATTAATGGATTTTTTAATTAAAAAATAATTTAATAAAATATTATTATTGTGATTAAATTAATTTTTATTAAATATAAATGATGGTATAATTTTATGAATGCAATTGTATTTTTTATTAAGGTTTGAGAGCCATTTCTATCAAAACCCATGAATTTTCGATAAATGTCAGTTTTTATTTTAAAAGTGAAAATTAAAATACATTGAATTTTTTTTAGATAAAATAAATAATATTTCTACAATCAGGACATTTAAATTATCCAATGGAGAATTTTTCATAATTTTCTGAGACAGTCAAATTTTTGGGTAAAAATTAAATACCGTTTAAATATATAATGTGTTTTATGAAATCATAATGACCAAATGGTGATTTAATAAAATACTATAAACATTATTTTCGGCCAATATATTCTTTAAAATTAAAATAATGTGATTTTGGGTTTTTTTATTTATTTTACAAAGCTTTAGTGGACCCCTCAAGACTTATTAAGCTTTTTATCTTATTAAATTGTTTTCCTTGGGAGTGTGACTCACCTCCACATAAGAAACCCCATTATTTTAATATGTTAATACTTTGGAAAGATAAAATATGGTTTTCCACATCCCTTTTTCAAAAACCATGGGTAAAAACTATGGGCTGGTTTGTGGTTTGAATTAGCTTAATTTGAGGTGTCCCAATCCTAAATAATAAAGAATTCCCTCACATTCCCTATATAAACCCACTCAAGCTCCCACTTCCTCCCCACTCAAAGCCTTTGGAGGTCATCCAACCTATACCCTCCTCTCTCTAAAATCCTACCAAGTTTCCCCATGCTCCCAATAATCCTCTCTCAAGCCTCTCTCAAGCCTTTGGAAGCACAGTTCTAAGTAAGGGTTTTTCTTCCTTTCACATTTTTGTCCAATATTCTTTAAATTGTTATGCCCGTTTAATTTAAATTTTAAATGTTGGGGTGTGGTTTCAAAACTCCCCCATTCTTCCCTCTTTACTATTTAATGATGGGAGACCCCTTTCTCTCTCATTAAATGCCTCCCATGTACACCCGTTACTATGTCAAAATTCCAAAAGTAATTTCTCTCTCCTCAATTACATTCAAGAAATTATTTTGTATCATGAATTTAAATTCCATTAAATTTGTTGGGACATGTATCTATATTACCCCCTTACTGTACATGTCATGTAAATATGATGATACACCCCTTTCTCTCTCATCAACCGTTTTTACGAGTTCTTATGTCACGCCATTATGATGCCGAAATTGCACCACGCTTTTCCAAGCCAAAGTCATTGTATAGTGAATACCATGCCCATTTCTCTATCAAGGATATTCACCTTTATCAACATTTATGTATTGTTTAAATAGTTTCATGTATGTATTCCACATTCTTTTATCGTGGAATAAATGATTATGTTGAATGATTCAATGTTTTATGATCCATGTGGCACACTTATGCATGAAATGAAATGTTTAAGAATGATACGACCTGATAGCACTCCAATGCATTGGGTAAAGTATCGTATAATGATAGATCATGTAAAATGGGTGTTTACTCGGGATAATTAAAGTGCAATGAAGGTTTACTCATGCTTCTTGTGCAACGAGGGTTTACTCATGCTCCATGTGCAATGAGCCTTGACTCATGCTAATTCCATGTTAAGTGTTGTTTCCATAATTCCATGTTATGATTATCATGTTTTATCATGACTTTATGTTTATTCTTCTCTCATGCTCTATTAATATGCCTATTGTCTAACATTAATCATATTTCTCATGTTATTCCATGATTATTCCATTACTAGGCTTTATAGCTCACCATTTTCTTATGCATGTCCTCAGATTATCCCATGCAATGCTAAGTACGAGGGAATGCAATGCTCATGTAAAGGAAGTTTTCAATAAAGATGTTGTTTTTAATGTTTTAAGTTGTTATTTAATGATCATAATCCCCAAATCCAGTAGACCACTCGATCGTCTATGTTGTATCGAGAGAAGTTTATGTAATAAATTCTATTTAATTGTGTAATAAAAGATCTGGGTTTTCATACCATTCCCATAGACATGGATAACTACCAAGAATATCAAAATGGATAGAGTCCCACAGTGGATTAGAATCACTACCCATTCCCATAAAAATTGTAATCATAATTTAAAGCTACTGAATATGACAATCATCACATGACTAGAATGGATTAAACACTTTTGTACCTTTTCTTAGGCTTGGTCCAACAATCATTATACACTCTTGGGCTTAGTATCATCACTTGTGTACCCTTTTTTGTTTTGGGAAAACTCTAATGTACCCATGGAACGTGGAAGACCTCCCATGTACCCTTTTAACATAATTATATATAAAAAATTATTCAATACATTAGATTTACATATAACTCCATTCTGACCCATGACATAATGAAATCCATACATAAGTGTTACACAAGATCATAAAAACATTCATAATAGATTAATCAACCAATGGGAATGGAATGGGTTTCATGAATCCATCATTAAAATTTCATCATAAAAATCCAACCATGGAAATAAAGTGTATGGTTTCATAAAACGATATGTATAGTAAAACATATAAATCCATGAATGATGCTGAAAGATATGAAAATACTTTTATAAATGTAATATAAATATTCTTTGAAAAAAATGAGAGAATATACTTTTTATTTTTTTAAAATTAATAAATTTATAGAATAATGGGAATACTATATTCATTGAAAAAAATAAAGAGATGTGTACAATAATTTAAATTATGTTGAAATTACATGATGGTGTCAAAATCCATTCTTGTCATATACGGTTAAGAAAAACATTATTTTCATAATTTTTTTAAAAGTCTAAAGATAGACATTGAGAAAACATTTAAATGGATTTATTTTCAAAAAATGAAAAATAATGTAAAAATTAATTTAAGATTTTATTAAATAATAAAGGGAGTATAGAAATGAAAATTTTTGAAACATTTTATGGAACCTTGATCTGGAAGAAAAATAGTCCCAACCATAAAATGATCAATATAGTCGGTTTTTCTTAAAAACATTATTTCATTATTTCTTAATATAAATAAAAATGTAAATAGACTAAATATTTAAAATCTCATTAATAAAAAAAAATAATACAATAAATGGGGTTTATAGGAGAGATAACATAAACATCCTTTTAATAAAAATCAAAACATAAACAATCACGATAAAAATTATTAATGAAACATAAACCATTACCTATAGTCCTAACATCCTTCATACACTCTAAATTCATATATAAAAAATTTATATCTATAAAATAACTATATTAAATCTTATATTAATAAAAATCATTCCATTATAATTTAACATTACTCATGTATTGATAGTTCTTTATTAAAATAAATTTTCAGGTGGTAATGGTTCTATTTTTCATGTATGCTTTGGTTAAGTGATTATGATAATTGCACCTCTATAAATTTTTAATCATCTAATGAATATTTATAATTTATAAAATTCCATATTTACTAATTAAATTAAATTTTATGACTATCCAGTTTTTTCTATGATGAAAAATAGATTACATCACTTTGTGATTATGAAAGTTCACACGTACACATGAGTGATGTTTCCAATCATTCAATAAATGGAAATAAAGAAAGGTAAATACTAATATATATTTATGCATTCATAAATACATAATATTTATCCGATATATATCCATTAAATTCATTTATGATACCATCTATGATAAATGGTGAGGAAAAATGTAAGAAATATCTCCCTGGAGGTGGTAGCTTGCACATAGGCATATACGAAGTCAACATTTCCCATTAGATAAAAATGTGATAGAAAATGGTTATATAATTAACATTAAAATATATATTTATATATATTAAATATACAAATATAAATATATTATGATGTATATATAAGTTTTGGCATAGGTATAAGAATACTAAAACTTGAAACAAAATTCAGTAAGAACAAATTCCTATTCCTTGGATAATCTCTTTTGAAAAACACCTTATGGATTCGTTAATGGGTATTTTAGGAAGATCATAATATTTATGTAATATTTAGAAGAATCTGTAAGGTGTTTGAGTATAGATTGTTCAAATTAATATAGTAAGTTTTTGTGAATATGTGGAATGTGTGGGTGTTTTTTATAAGTGAGGGGAGTGACACTTTATAAATACTAAAGACATAAAAATATAATAAAAGAATTTATCATATTAAGTGGATATAATTTTTCCTAATTATAAATATATTATATTTTTAAGTTTAAATCCACTCAAACAATCAATTTTGGTCATTTATAGTAAAATTTTAAGCATTATCTCTAAGTTGAGCACCCTCATTAACCCTTTTAACCATTATTATGTTGACAACATTTTAACCGTGGTAAATTTTTATCATCTTGACAAATTATGTTGAATGTATTGACAATTATTTTTTTGACTATTTTAAAATTTAATTTGTTTTATAAGATTCAAATCCAATAGTTGGTAGCAATTAATTATAATATTTATTGAAAAAACACATAAAAACAACTATTTAAGTAATTGTATCTTTAATAATAAAATGATTTTATTCGTTTTCATTACCTATTAGAATACAATAGAAGAATTTTAATTTATATTTTTGAATATATTATATAAAATATTATTTAAAAACAATAAAAAAGTGATTAATTTATTATTTTATAGTAAACATATATTATGTTCATAAAAAACATTTTTTTTGAAAAACATCTATTTTTACCTTTAAATGAATTTATATTTACTTTTAACAATTTGATAGTCAATGCATGAATGATTAATTTTTTTAAATATTAATAAGATTTTTTTAATTAATTTAAATTCAATAAATAAATTAAATTAACTCTTAAATAAAACAAATATAATAAAACTATATTTTTAAACAATATATATTCTTAAATAATAATTAAAGTAGTTCTTCTTATAATTAATTAATTGATTTTGATAGTTATTTTTCATTTAATTTTACTGAAATATATTACATTTTTTATTATAATAAATAATTAATGACTAATGTTTTTTGTTTCATGTATCAAAGTCTATTAAAATCGTCGAATTTATTAAAGAGTAATGTATTCTAAAAACCCTAGGGTGTGATATTCTAATCACATTATATGAGTTTCCCCATCAAAATTATGTTTCATAGATCAAAACATTGAGGATAATTTTGCCTCATTAGAACCTCAGGTTCCCACATAACTTCCCTAAATTTTTATTTTCACCAAAAAACATTGAACAAGTGATTGGTTTTGTTCCACACCACTTTATATCTTCGATCTAGAATCTCTATCAGTTATTCATCATATCAAAGATCATGCTATAACTGTAAATCCTATGAGAATAGTAAAAGGGAAGGATATAAAATTTACTTCTTTAAAAGAGATAAATAGAACACATCATGAACATGGGAGAGGTTAATTGGAAACACCACACTATAAGCTACTATCCTTATATGAACAAATATTTTTACAAAAATAATATATTTGTTTCTTGGATTCCCCTTATTTAAATATATCATTACCTTATTCATAAGAGATATTAAAAGGAATAAATTTTCACTAACATCAATATATTGATCTCTCTATCTATAGTTACTATAATTTTTTTGACTATGAGTTGTTCTAATGCGCTGTTAAATGAATCTATCCTTCTTTTACATTTCGTCAACTTACCCAAGTCCTGATAGATTTTAGTCCCTATCATTATCCCATAATTTTATAATTCTTACCTAATTGATATAGTGGGATTTATAAGGTTCCATTTTAATGATCCTGAAAAATCTATTATTCTATGAAAATTTCACTAGAGGATGGTGTTGATCCAAAAACTGCTAAAATCCGTTAATAATGCTTTCAGAGTATTTTCTAGGGTTACAATGGACCCCTCAAATTTATCAGGTTTCCATGGATGATATTTAATTATAGACATCAAGTTTTTATTCAATTATTACTAAATACAGTTCCCAAATTTAGAGGTAACCCTCATATCTTGATCAAATACAATTGATAGTAGTACACCACATAGTTTGAAAACATCCTTAATGCCAATCCCGAAATGTTTTTTAATTGAGAAATATTATCTGATTGTAATGAAATTTGATACTTTTAAGGTTATTGACAACAACCCGAATGGAGTTATAGTCTTTAGGTGTCCTGACGAGTCCTATGATGAAAACCATTGTAATTTTTCCCAATTCAACACTGGTATGTATAATGGTTGAATTATCTCATTATAATTCTGATTTTCACACTTAAATTGATTACATACCAGGAATTGAGATACATACTCAACATTTTCCCTATTCATGTTTTCCCACCATAAATTCACTTTAACAATATTATAAGTATTTTTACTCCCATAATAGATAGATAATTATAGGATATGTGATTTATCTAACATCACTTTCTTCAATTATGGTATTAATGGGACATATAATAAGTTCTTGAACATGGTTATTCCATCACTATAATAGTTTAACTCAAGAAAATTTCATACTATCTTTTATAAATAAAAATTATTTTATATTCCAATTTATTATTTACATACATGGATGGTTGAGTATTCATTAGATAAATATATGATCTATTTCCTTCCATCAATATTTTAACATCCATCCTATAAAAATACACAAATATTGGATCCTTTCAATATTATTCAATGATAAGATAACATAAAACCTTATACATAGAGCATCATCCAATTTTCTAAAAACCCTTGGGTCAAAATGTATTGAGAAGTCATAATCTTTGACCAAATATAACTATATTATTTGGTGTGTATTCAACCCATTCTATGTTAATATATACTTCAATATTTGAGTTCAATATATATAAAAATCTTACATTTAACTATAAAGACAATGACTTCATATTTTGAATTGAAAAATATGATTTTAATATATAAATAATGAGTCAGGTAACTATTCTCCTGAACCATCAATGTTCAATATGATACTACCATATAATAATGAATTATAACACATCCTATTCCAATATTTGATACATCACCACATTTTAAAAACTCTTCTCCACTTTATGTTAGTTTATATACAAGTGCACTAACCAAAATTATCTTTAGATACTCTAATTATAATTCAAATTCATCCATCCAAATGAACACAACTCCCATTGATGTCAACATGGATAATGGATTTGATATAAATGATCAATGTCTAATAAAGAATCAGTAGTATGCATATATTCTATGAAAACTGAAGAACTCCATTATAGTGGTTATCTTGGTCTATTTTTTAATAACTTATATCTATGAAGTCTTCTATGATATACCCTCACTTTTAATTACATAAACTAATAATGATAATATTTTTTACCAAAATTCACACATTCTAAATTTGGAAAATAAATCATAATTCTCAAGGTCTTATACACAATATCTAAATGATCATTATGATCTTCCATTTTATTGGAATATATGATAATATTACCTATAAAAACTACCATGAATTGATAAAGGTAATATACAAAGACTATATTAATTGGATTCATAAAAGGGTAGGGTAATTGGTAACTCTAAATGAAATAACTATAAAATCATAATGTCCATACTTTGTGGGGATGGTTTTCATGGGTATATTATTATGATTATCCATTAATTGATGATATCAAAATAAATGGTCAATCATGTTAAAGTATTTGAATGTGCACATTTGATCCAGAAATTCATAAATATGGTGTAGAGGATATATTTTATTAATAGTGACCCTTTTACATTTTTGATAATTAATGAAAAGATAGATTTAACTATCTTTCTTTATAACAATAGAACATGTGCACTCCCTGATGTTGCACTAGGGAAAAAATTCATGAATTGGGGGGAGACTTTGAAACCATTCCATATATACATCAAAGTTTTTTTTGAACTAAAAGAATATCTTCAATATTAAATTTATCTAAAAATAGTTAAAGTAAATAGCCCTCATGAATTTGTGGTAAGACCGATATAGGGGAAGTAATTTCTATTATAAGTTTATGTTTATAAATGTATCAATTTATAATCAAAGGTTGAATCAGAATATAAATTTTTAAATACCTTACATGAAAATTGATAGGGGATCTATATAAGGATTTCCACTATACATCTGAAAGCATATATAATTTTTTATAGGGGAAAAATAAGATTTCAGAAAGCATATTCCCCAAATCTTTTTTCAGAGAGGAGATTTAGACATGAGATGAAATCATTATCCCATAGGGTGTTTTCATTGATAAATATAAAACTAACTATTTCTCCCTGAGATAAATTATAGGATCACTAAGAGTAGAATGGTGAATTAGTAATCCATTTTTATTTTATAAGAATGTATCTCCACTAGGTAAGAGAACTTTTTTAAGCTCTAAATACCTATTATAGTTATGACCCACTCAAATATAAATATCAATATTTACCTTTTATATGAAAAAATATAATGAGAGACTGGAATAATATATTTAAAAGGTTCAGTAAAAATTCCTAATACTTTTCTTGTTGTTTTTCTCACAAGAAATGGATTATTTTATGAACTTCTTTAAGGATTACAAAGGTATAAAGAGAAACTGATTATTCCTCCCCAATATTCATCCTCCCACATACCCTATTTATACCCCTACCAAAAATCACTTATAGCACAGTGTAATATCCCCCAAAACATTCCTAATTATATCCAAATAATTCATAGTTGGTTATACTCCCATCCAATAGGTGTTTTTAGAAATTTTTTGGTACCCATAGGTACAAGCACTTACATGTTTTTATCTAGTAAATTTTAGAAAGATCATCACTTCCTCCCCAATCATGTTAGATCAGCTTGACTAGTGGATAATCTTTTATAACTTCAAAAAATACCTTAATAGATAGTTGTTTCTAGAAAATACTGTTGATATTTTGTAAAAATGTATATTCTAATTCTGTAATTTTTTAGAATTTAGTAGGAAAAATTTAGTAGCTCGTGTTTCCATGTTTTTATCCATATGATTTTCCTTGGTCTAATCACTCCATAGATTTTGTATCCATTTGATTACCTTCACTATTCTTTTATTTGGTGGCCTATGTTTAGTATCCACGTCCAATGAATCCATCCGATATACCTCTGTCTGATGGTTTTTTATACATAGGGTCTTTATCGTGTAAATCTCTGAATGAGGCTCCCCTAACTATTTCACTCTTCTTCAACTAAGTAATAACACAGTTGGCTACTAATTATGATATTTAATTAGATGATGGTAGTTAGTCTATTAACACCTAATCATCCTAAAATCAAACTAGGATAGAAACATACTCTATAATAAATGCATTAGTTTGTTATCCTTTTCATAGTTGTGAAAAATTTCATGTATAATCATACGTATTTAGAAACTTTATATAGGTTCACCTTTTATAAATTTGTGTGGGAACTCAACTGTATTTAAAACACAATTGAAATTCCAAAGTCAAATATCTCTTTTAATAGAAATTCACAAGATACATATCAACTCTTCTTGAACATTCTCGAATTATCTTGAGTCTTCCTGAAAGTTTCCACTTACATCAAGATTCCATAAACTCAATTTCCAGGAACTTAAGTTTACATCCATATCCTCATAATGAAATACAACATTTAATATATTCTCAATATATTTAAATTTTATAATAACATTACATATTATATTTAATTCTCCTTATAACTTCTCTATCTAATATATCATAGTGCATTTTCTTTAGTATGAAATTTGTATCTGATTGTATACATTTAGCATTCTATATCTTATAGATCTCATAATATTCCATCCTAAATTGTACCTATTTATATTTTCCCTATGTTAATAAACCTCTATTAATTAGGATTATTGTAGGTGGGTCCAATCATTTCTCTATCATGTGAATATTTGTACATCTCCCTATTTGGTGCTCTAACTAACTATCATCCGTTTGATGTATCTAACATTATTCTCAAAACCTTATACACACATTACTATTTGGAGTGATTTTATATTTCCCCATTCTATGTATATTACAAATTCTATTGTTTTAGATATTTTTAGTGTCCATTCAATGGTTTTTAAACCATTTAAACATTATTGACATCTCCATATAGTGATAAATTCAAGGTTATTTTGTTTGATAACTATGATAAGTTATACTCTATCTATTGTACTTTTATATCTTCTAATATTTATCAATAGCATATTTATTTATATTGATTTGACTAATCAAAATTTCCTTGATTTATCTATTTGGTCATTCTATATCAAAACTCTATAACTCAATATTTTCAATGACATAACTTCATAGATCAATATTTATATAAACAATTTATCAAAATTTATAATATAAATCCCCACCCGATAATAAATTCTCCCTCTTTATATTTATTTTAACAAAATATACACCCAATAATTTTAATATTCTATAAATATTTATCTAGGAAATCAAGTATGCTCCATCCATTATATCTATATCACCTCATACATCTATAACTCTATGTTTTGAAATATTTATATGATATCATTGTTTAGAAACTTCATATCCTGTTTTACTAAAATATCATATTATGATTTATCTCTATGATATATGTAACTTAAAGAACAATATATCATATTTTGACTTTATAAGAAATGTTTCCTTAAGAAAGCCTCTACATTTAGCTAAGTTACTTTTATAATCCCCATCATTAAACCGCTTCTTTAAGGAATGTTATTGAATTCACTTCTCAAAAAATTAACCAATTTTCTTAAGTAACATTCTATATAAACACATGATTATTTTTTGAAAAAATATTCCACCAAAACTCACTTGGGCCTAAAAATTCCCCTTTGTGTTTTTTGATATCCATACAAACGTAAAACATCTTAATTTTCAATATGTGTACTCAACACTTTTCTTCCCATATGAGTTTTACATTTTCCTGTCCCCGTAAATTTTTTATCCACCTTATTTAAAACAAAATTTAATGCGGCCAAATAAACATATCTTTCTTCACCTCAAAATCTTGAAAATTTATCGTTCGGTAAAAACAACATGACATGAGTTTCTTAACAACGAGCCCTTTACTGGATATATTTAAATATACATGGGTGAAAACATTTTAGAAGGGAAGAGTGTATAATAAAGGTTATCAATGTTGTCCATAACACTTCTCTCTTGAAATGAATTCCTCATTATTCTTCCAATGTATTAATATATATGTAAATTTGGGTAAGTCCAATAAGATAAAAATCTTACTCCCATATCATCATACATATAAAAATAGTTAAAGTGTATAAACACCATATCTCAAAAATCTCATATTTATTTTCATATCTAATTTTTTTTATGGAAAAAGTGATAATAATACTTCATCTTTTGTTTTTATCCCTATTAATTGTAGAACTCTATTTCTCATCATGATGATAATAATTTTCCAATATGTATTTTTTAATATTTCTATATAATTTCTACAACACTCATATTAATTATTCTCATTCAAGTCCATAAAATTTATAACAATTAAAAAACATTATATTTGGACTATGGAGGAATATCAACGTTTCGTAGAAGTATAGTTCAGACTGAGAATATTATCTCAGTCTAGACCTCTTCATTTTATTCATATATTTAGAATTTGATATACTTAATTCCATATTATCAAACTTATAATATTGCATAATATATTTCTTCCAATATATAGAATCTTTAGATGTATCTATAACCTTTTTCACTTTTCATAACATCATTATTACTTTGAATTAGTAACATCTTAAAAATATATTCTTATTGGGGAAGTTATATTGTCATAGAACTTTTTGTATTATTCCCTTATTTGTTAAACCTTTCAAACAACTTCTAATTATTTTGACAATAATATATTATAAATTTTGAATCCACATTGTTTTAAACTTTATAAAATTGATTCTTCCCCTATTGTTAATTATATTTTTTATCTTTTTAAATATTTCCAGACATTAATATTTATTATGAAAAATTCACCAAGAATTATTTATTTTTTCTCATAATATGTTTGAGGTCCTTTCCTTGATCATATTTATTACTAAAATAATTTTCTTTAAATTACTCTTTTGAAAAACATTAAACAATAACACCCATCAATTTATGATATTTTTTTCTTCTTTATCATGTTTTTTGGATTTTTTTTCTAATTTGATAACTATATATCCCTCATTATTAATACATTCTTCTTGATAAAAAATGTTTCACCAACAAGAGGATTCTATGTTCCTTAAAACATAACATCACCTATAGTGGCCTCTAAATCATGATATTTTTGGTAGATAATATTACTTTATTGAATGTTTTTTTATATTTTTTAAAACTATGGGTGAATTAGTTTAGGGAGATACATTCATGATGAAATCCACTTTTTCATAGTGGATGTATTTTTTTTTAAAATATTAAATAATGTAATTTTATTATTAATATAAGTAGATGTATAATGGTATTGTTTGGGAATTAAAACAACAATCTTTTACAAACCATTCATTTTTCTACCTTGATAAGATTCACCTTTAATGTCAACCACATTGGTGAACCCTTATCTGATCATTCTTTACTCACTTTAGTCTATCATAAACATTGAATATGTTTCTAAAAACTCTTATTATTTCTCATATAATAGTTCTTTAAGAATATTCAATATCTTTTCAAGTTCACCATAATTAATTATAGCTATTATTCTTACATTTCTTAATAATTATAATTTAATCCATTATGATATTTTAATCCTGAACTATTTTTTCTTCATAAATTAAATTTTTTTCTTAATATAACCATTTTCTATTTCCATTTATTTAATTACATAATTTTATATATCTTCCTCTTTGACATGATCACTACTCTAAAAATTTATTTCCTTATCATCTTTATTCACATTTTTTACTTTTCTTATTGAGTTTTGTATTTTCCATCAAGTGATAATTAAAAAATTTCTTTTAGAATTAACAAACATTGACATATCTTATCACCATAATCATCAGATCATGATAAATAATTCCCTTTTATAGATCGAGTAAAGTATAAAAAATAGTAATTATATTTATTGGTAGATGAAGAATATTCATTCTATATTTTTCTCAAGAAATATTTCTTATTTTTATTGGGAAAAATTTTCTAGTGTTTTTATAAATTTTTATAAGACTTCCCATATTATTATTATAACTCAGAATAAATAAATTTATTCATTGGAATGTTTGTGAAAATTTTCTATTTCCTTTAAAATTCTGAAATTTAAGAGGTATTTTCCTTTACACATATTTATATATAGAGATAATTTTATTAAATGTAAAATATTGGTTTTATTCATAGCCTTTTTCATAATTATAGTACTATTTCTCATTTCATATACCACAAAAATACTCAGAAGTTAATCTAGAGGAAAATATTCTCAATCATCTAAAGTTGAAAATTTGGCATCAAATCTATATGGAAAGTATATAGTTAGTTTCTTAACAGTGGTAGAATATTCTGACTTCTCTCCAAATCCACTTTTTATTCTAACATTCTCAATTACTATTTCAATGTAATCATTATTAATTTCTTCATCATCTATCTTAGTATCTTCAAACCTACATGTTGAGTTTCTTCAATTAGTTTCCTTAATATTATCATTTCCTTTTTAGTATATTCTAAATAGATTCCAAATTTTCCTTCAAATTGGTAACCCCATAATTTTTTTATAAAAATTACATTTAGGATCCATCAACATAACATTTTTATCTTTTCCATCAACTTAAATTTTTTTATTAGTATAAATCATAAAATCATCATTATTGGGAGGAAATATTATTGGTATGTAATCTATAAATTCAAGTCTAAGAGATAGATTATGGTAAAACATCTTATTCATTTAACTATGATAGTTTGTCCCATTGAAAAATGGAAGACCCCTATTTTTCAATGAGTTAAAATTATCCATTTTTAGAGTTAGATATTTCTCAGGGAACCTAGGATATGATACCAATATTTTCTCCCTTAAATTAATTATTTAATAATTAAAAGGAAGAGGGGTGAACCATTGATCAATTTTTCTTTTATAGTAATGTTTATTTTCATGGTAATTAAAATTTAATAAAATATGTAAACATGTTAAAGTTACCATCCAATCAAATATAAATCTCCACCTTCATGTTGCGTCATTAAAAAATATAAATAGAGACAAGAACATGATATTTAAAAGGTTAATTTTGAATAATTAATCCTTAAGATCCTAATTACTCACCCCAACATCGATTCTTTTACTATATTCTTTAAGGATTATAATGTCAGAAGAAGCAACTAGTCATACACCATGTGTTTTTCTTCCATATAACCCCTATTCAAACCCCAATAATCAAGTATTCTAACATAGATGGTTATACCTCCCAACAATCCTAAATCTATCCACTAAAGTCCAATATTGTTATACCTCCCATCCAATAATATTTTTTAGCAACTATTTATACACCAAATCTTTAATATATTTCCTTTTTCTTTTTAGATCCTCAATATAAATAACTTATGTTCCTTTAAAATTGATTTTGATCATCTTCGCATATGTTCAATCATTAATATATTCAAAAAATCTCTTTAGAATATTTTCCCTTGAAACTTCCCCATAATATTTTGTAGAAAAAAATATTCTCAATCTTACCTTTCCAAAAAATAATTATGAAAACTTCTTTTGAAAATGGTTTTTATTTGACTCTATATGTTTTGCCTCTATTTGATGGCTCCATCCAATAAGATTCACTACACTTTAGTTCAATAGTATATTTTTATAAACTTCATTTCATGAACCAGTTTGGTATAAGTATGTTTGATAGTTCTCTATATATTTTTTATTTGTCTAATAAATATCTAATTGAAGAGCCTTTTTCCATTTCACTCTTCTTCAACTATGTAACAAATCAGTTAGATACTCACAATGTTTATTTATCTTCCAATGTAACTCTATCCACTAAATATTCTTCAACATGTAATTAACATCAATTAAAAACTAAATATTTCAAAGAAGAATTATCTTTTATCCATTTAAAAGGTTTGAATAGTTTAAAATACTTCATTATTTTTCCACCTACTTTATATAGGTTTTCCTTCTAGAAGTTTTGGAATAGAAGTCAAATGTTTTTCCCACTTAGTTAAATTTAAAAAGTAAATATATTGATTAATTGAGTTTAATTGGATAATTCTAAACTCATATAGAATATTCTAGAATAATCTTGATGTTTCCTAGAGAATTATACTTCTATTAAACTTCCTTAATCAATTTTTTTTATAAAATTAATGAAAATCAATATTCTAACAATGATAACAGATATTGAAGATTATCTTAGCATTATTATAGTAATTAAGTACCTTACATAGTTTATATAAATATCCTTTGAACATATACTTATGGTGTATCTCTATCTATATTCATCAATAGGAATTATCCACACTATTTTATACCTATATTTTTTGATGAATGTCACAAGATTCCATCATATTTTTGACCTTTTTCTAGTTTCACTATGTTAGGAAACCACCATTAATTATGCTAATCATATTTGAGTGTAATCATTTCTCTTTCTGGAGGATATTCATACTAATCTAAATTCAATTATCTAACCAATGATCTCCCATTTGATGTTTTCGAACATCATCTCAAAAATATCATAAATAGTTTTCTATTTAAATAAATTTAATATTTTTCTGTTCAATGTTTATGAAAAAATTATGTCTATTAGATCTTTTGGCTGTCTATTCAATGGTACAAAAACCATTGAATCTTTATTGAAATATCTATATAGTTCATTTCTTAGGTTTCCTTTGTCTGATAGCTTCAAAAATATATCAACCCCTTTTTTTACTATGTACTCTTTAATTATATTTTTAATGTTTCTTTATTGATATTTATTTGACTGAATATATATTATCAAAATTAAATTTATAATAATTATGCATCAAAAATATATAACTCAAACTTTTTAGAGTAGTAACTTCATAGATAAATATTTATATATCTTCATCCACAAATATTATAAATCATATCTTTATACAATATGTATTTATCCCGCCCCTTTATATTTATTTTAACAAAATATACACTCGATAATGTCAATATTTAAAGGACCACCATTTTTAATATCAATTATGATTATCAATTATATCTATTCATTTTCTGGTTTGAGGAACTCTGTGTTCAAAAGTCATCATTTGGAATATTTTTCTATAAGCATAATCTCTCATTTTTCTAAAAAATTATATCTATACAAAACTACATGGTTTTTGTAACTTAAAAAAACATTTCATCATATAACATTATAAGAAAGAATTACTAAAAAATATCCTTATAATATTACAAATTTAATTTCTTAAAAAACAACCTTCAACATTTTTCTTAGGGAACGTTCCTTAATTATATTCTCACAAAATTTTCCAACTTTCTTATGTAAGTTTCATGAAAAATACACATATATATATTGAAAAAAATGAAACCAAAACCTACATGACCTAAAACTAACCATTGAAATGGTGATGTGAAACTCTAAATAAATTATTAATATATAAAATAGTTGGTAGAACATAAATAAAAAATATCCATTTTTAGTTCTAGAGTGTATGATAAGTGTATCTTTATTCACTTCATTCTCATGAATCAAATTAGTAGTTTTTATTTCATAATCCATTCCTTTTTATATTTTCCTAGAAGGTATTAAATGTTGATTTTCTTCATTAAAAGATTGATTCATGAGGAAATTCATGTAATTTCCACATTTGATGCAATTATATCATTTGAGAATGTCTCAAAAATTTAGTTAAGATTTTTCTCTATTCATTCATTTACTAGCTACTTTATACCCCCTTGGCATTCATTTTATTGATTTCATTTTTTCAAAAAATAAAATATTTGTCGTCCCCTTAAGTCAATATACCTCATGCTTATGTCTATAATTTTGATATAAAGGATGATTAATTTTCATTACTCTATGAATTTAATTATTAGAATTTCAATGAAATTCCATATTTCTATTTTTTCACCAAAACTATGAGAACCAAAAGGGTTTCCACTACCAAATTCTAATTCAAAATATCATTAGATTGATCCTTTATATCTATGAATTTCCCACATAGCAATTCATTTTTCTGAATTGGTTTTAAAAAACAAAATAATTGATCAATTTTTATTTGATGATCAAGGATAAAACGAGATTCATACCTTGTAACACTAGGAAAACTTTTCTCATGGGTACCAATGGATTCATCATCCTTCCAATTGACTTCTAAGATTTCCATTCCCATTTTAGTTCTAAGATTTCACAAAAATTAATAATTGAAAAATATTTTTTTGACACTTAATATGTCATGGAGTTATATTCTTAACCTTTCCTTATATTCTTTATATGATTCCAATTTTTATATACTTTAAAATTTAAATGATATGTTGCTAAAAGAACCTACTAAAGTATGGTGTAAGATTTCTCATAAAAGGCCCAATGGTGTGTCTCTCCTTCCATTAATCATTTTAATGATTAGTATAACCCATGATTCTATTCATATCCAGAGAGAGTTGGGTGAACATAGAAGTTATAGTTTTCAGTATAGCTCATACTCTATTTAGTTTATCTTGAGGATAATTATTTCATTGACTATCACATTCTTCGTTAAAATGATTCCTCATGTTTTCATACATTTAATAAAACAAAAAATCATAATTCACATTTCAATAATCTGTTTTTGAAATAATTTTATGATTAATATATTTCAAAATATGTTGTAAATTATAAAATATTTTAATCATCCTGTAAAATTTTAGCTTTATCATATATCACATTAGTTTTTTATAGTTTTTAATAAGTTATATAATCTAATTTATCATTACTTAATATCTAAAAGTAAATTAAGAATAATTTGATAGAAAAAAAGAAATCCAATAATCTCATACATAAATATTCTACCATTTAAATGAATATTCAAAATAAATTGAAATAATACAGGCATGTGACCCATAATGATTTAATGTCTTCAGAAAATAAATACAAAATAATGTTTTTTTCTTGAAAGATTGTCAATATATTCCAAAATATTCTTCTCACAAAATACCATCCATATACATTCATTATATAAACTATTTCTTCATAACCTTGGAAAATTAAGATAAAATAGAGGGTGATCATAAAATCTCAGTAAGGGAAAACATGGAAGATATCAATTTATGATCATTAGTTATCTTAATATAAATATAGGGACCTATAATATGATCACATATTATGAGGTCATACCCAAAAAGTCATAGTCCATAAATCATAATCATTAAATATTTCATTTTCATAAAAAATGAGTTATAATATTATTTAATAATGAATAATAAATCATGATCCATGAGATCATATCACAAGAATTAAACAAAAGATTTTAGAAATAAAATGTGGCATAAACATAAGCATTGAAAATAATTACTTTAGTTAAGGCTAATGGCCATGGATATCATAGTGGATAGATTTCCATACTATATTTTGTTTACACTCTATTCCAATAAACATAGAAACCATATGGCAAGGCTACACATTATGACATTCATCACATGGTTGGATTAGTTTAAAAACCTATATTCCTTATTTGGTATTGTTTGAACTAACCATATACCCTCATAGTTTTTTGGATTATAACATATATACCATCTTGGTATTGGGACAACATTACATGTACCCTTAGTCTTGAGAAAAATTTCTATGTAACCATTTGAGATCATGAGATAGAAATTATTACCCAATTAATTATAGGGCTATATAATTTATGTCCCTTCAATCAAAAAATTAAATTTAACACCAGTGTTCCAAAATATCATAAAAACATTCATCATAACTTAATTAACAAGAGGGGAAGTAATAGTTTCCTAAATACATCCATAAAAAATCATCATCATAATTTTTATGGATAAAGTAAGTGGATGGTATCAAAATATTATATACCCATTAAAGAATAAATATCCTTAAAATATGTTTATATGGATGATTTTTTAATAAAATTATTAGATATATGATTCAAAAAACATGAGAAAAAAATTCTTTTTTTGGAATATTTTAAAAATTAATACATTCTTATAACAATATGAAAAAGTATTCTATTTAAATAACAAAGAATGATGTAATGGAATTTATATGATGAAGAAATGGTCTCATGGTAATAAAATATATCCACATTTTATATGTTAGAGAAAATCCTTATTTTCACACTTTTGTAAAAAGTCAAAAATGGGTCATATAGATAATATTTGAAATGAATAATTTTTAAACCATTGAAATGAAAATTAAATAAATTTTAAATTTTTTGTAAAAAATTATTGAATTATAGAAAAGAAAATTATGAAAATATTTTTAAGAAACATCACATTATCAAAGAAGATTCTTGACCAAAAAGGATAAAGAAAGTTAATTTACTAAAAAATATAATTTTGGTATTTTTGGGTACCAAATAGATTATAAATAGAAAATATAATTGAAAAAATTATGAATAAACATATTAAATTGAAATATATAGGGAATAGAATATAGAGAATATATAATTTTATTCAATAAAAATTGATAAATATATAATCCTGATAAATAATTAAATTCTAAAAAAACCATTACCTAATGTCCTGGCTTACATCATACTCACTCTAACCAACTATATAGTAAATTTATTATTATTTTATATCTATAACAAATCCATATTAAATATTATTTTATTAAATAACATTCTTTTATAATTTCCAATTAAACATTTATTTATAATTATGCATTAGAATTGATATTTAGGTGTTAATATCGCTGTTTTCCATGCCTGTTTTTGGATTGAAGATTATAGTGATTACACATTTTCTAAATTTATATCTCTCTATAATATTAATCATGTAATTAATATCATAGTTTTCCATATTATACACTTTTATTATCATTCATTTATGGTTTTTATAAAAAAATAAACTACATCACTTCATGGATACAGTAGTATGTACAAATTCTCGAGTGACGTTTTAATTTTTATATGGATTGATGAAATAAATGTAAAAAAATAATTATATTTTTTAAATAATAGATATATCATAAATATCCTATATATTCATTTTTTATATCTATATTTCCATTAATGAGAGATAATAATGAAAAATGAAAAATAGAACTTCATGAAAGTGGTAGTCTACACATACGCATGGGAAAATTTTACATTTTATATTAGATAGAAAAGAGATAGAAAATTTTATTCAAATTAACATAAAACATTTAATTTTTATTATATTTTTTTATTTAATTAAATTATTTTTTATATAATATTTTGATGTGGTTTATGAAGAAAAAAACATGAAAAGGGTCGGTAAGAACATCTACCTTTTTCTTGGATAATCTCCCTTGAAAAAAACCTTAAGGCTTCTTATATGGTTTTTTGGGAACATTGAAACATATACTAAATTTGGGGAAGATATTTGAAGACATTTTTTATGGCCATCATTAAACAATGTTTCTAAAGTGGCGTAGAAATGTGAGAATAGAATATTCCATTTTATATGTGAGGTGAGTGGAAAAATTGAAAATATAATGATCTTTAAAATTTTATGTAACTTATTAGATTTTCTATGTATTATTTTTAGATATTATATGGATTTATTTTGAGACCATGCACTAAGACGACATGTGATTCCGAGCCCCGGTGTGCCCATAACAACTATTTGAAAATATTAAACTTTAAATTGCACACACACACATTTTTCCTAAAAAAGGGAAATAACTATTAAACAGGTGCCATGATCAGAAATTTAAGGTAACCCTTGAGCTCCAAATGGTGGCTTTACCCTAGGCATGACCTACCTTTGGTCGGCATGGGTCATTTTTAGAAAAATTCACTGAGGATTTAATCTTAAATAAAATAATTTTAAAAAATCATTTCTTTTGATGCAATGAATTTTTCATTCAATGTATCCTTATGTATAAATATCAATGTTAGATACATAAACATGCGAATGTTGTAAAATATCTAGGGAATTATTTGGAAGAACTCTCTCAAACAAACAGTGACAGATCGTGGATTTATGATCAACGCGCAACCAATTCGAAGGAACCTCACTAGTGATAACGACACAACGATCATACTTCATCAGTGACTGATCTGAATTGAGGTTGGGTGGTTTTTTCTTTGTGACTTTACTCATTATTTATTTCCATGAGGAACATAGGTCAATACATGAACATATGGATCCATGTTTCAATCATTGTGGGATGGTTGATAATTGTGGGTCCATTTTCAGTTGTTTTCCTAATTCTTTTTCATTCTTCATTCTAATGAGAATGAATTTTGGCCGACATAAAAAAGGTTGAGGTTAATTACTCAAGGTGTAATTTGTGATTTCATTTCCCCCATTCTTTTCATTCATCGTCATTGACGCCCATTGCCATAGTTCAACTTTCTAGGATGCTATAAATATGATCAGACCCCTGGATTAGAAGAAAACTTACAATAGAGGCCAGATCTATATATATCAGGACCCGAGAATATTATATCAATGACTATTTCATTTTCTAGGAATTATAGGTAGTTTGATGGCCCGTGGAAGGGACCACTGGCATAGGTTCTTGGCTGAGGTCATGTTAGGTGAGGTGGCGACGACGTCAAATAGAGGCAGCGATGACGTTGTCGACATGTAGCGCAGAAGGTGTCTGTGTGGGATCTAGTGGAGGTGGAAGATTCAGCGTAGTCAGGGATGTAGAGATAGAAAGATGCGAAGGCCCTGGGATATAGAGGCCATGGGATGTGGGGGATCCACGGGATGCGGTGGTGGGGTGGCCGCATAGGAATGGGTCTATGACCATGTGGGTCAGGGCAGATATGGATGAAAAGTGCGAAGTTGAGTGGGATGGGGTGAAAAAATAGTTCCATGCCAAATAGGTTCGGCCCAATGGTCTGGATCAAGGTTGGACCCGGGTTAGACCCGGGTGGGACCTTCGGTCAACCTGGGGTGGTCGCACGGTTGACTGTGGATGGTTGACTATGGTGGTCGACCTCCAAAACAGCTCAATAATCCATGAAATAGTTGCAAGGATCGACCATGGGGTGGTCAGACATGGGGCCAATCGACCTCGGTGATCTAAAGACATGACCAATCCATGGACTAGTGACCCGCATAATTTGAAACTTAACTGTGATAACTTACAAACAAAGCATCTATTTGACAAGCTGTCTACAGAGTTGGGAACCTGATGATGAGGCATTACATTTGAAATAATGTGATGAGTTTTTAATTTGGACTAGTGTAGGATGAGAGTTTATCCCTTGGTCATTTCCTTGAGGGTTTAGTATGGTATTACATCCACATAACTAATCCCCTGTAGAGGCCGATCCCCTGATAGATTTAGGAATCCCTCCTCAAGGATAGAGTGAGATATTCTATCTCCCTTATTGGAGTCTATGTAATATTATAACCTCCATGAGTAGGGTGCTGATCCTCCTCCTAGAGGGCCACATCGACAGGGTCTGTGGTATCCCCCAATGTGACTAGGCATGATCCCCAATGTTTTGAATTGATCCTAATTGGGATAGTGGTATCCCCCAGTGTGATTGGGTGTGATCCCCTATCTATGGTATCATACTCTTCCTTGAACAATATATTCTCATTTGGGTAGGACCAAATTGATATAGACCTCTTCGTTAGTGTCTCTAATGATATCATGGCTCAAGGAGTGAGATCTTTTGGAATGAGTGTCCTTTGAGTAAAATCCAATGGAAGATAGTTGGTTAAGACTACCCGATGGCGGGGTGTTTATCATGAGTATATCTAGATAATTATTATTATGTGTGTGTTTGACATATACCTATTTGGAGCTAACTAGTATACCCATCTATGGTATTTCCATTGTAGAATTTACTTTCTAGTTTTTCAGTTTCCTATTGAGTATTGTTATACTCACCCCAGCATGGTATTTGCCTGCACATGTTGTGTCTTGTGAAGATGATCAACACTGAAAAATTCCAATGTTTACCATGACCAGACATTTCTTAGCGAGGGTAGACAAATGACTTGTATTCATGAGGTTCAGATAGGACCACCAATACATATTTTCTTATATATTGGACTTGAGATTTTAGACTCTTTTTGGTGGGATGTATTTGGATATGTTTACTTCTAGAACTTTTAAATCTTATTGTGGGATATAGTTGTCTACTTGCAATGTTCACTTAGTGTTTTTACATGTTTGCATTTGTGGCATAGAGATGTGTGTGTGTGCAGATGTACTTTTGGAAAATTCCTCCCATTTGTGGGATATTTCTACATGGTTCTAGTCAGTATCTTCTAGCCAATTGGAGGAGGTCTTGGGGTGGTCATAGAAAAGGATCCTCTGGGATGGGTCATCACAGAGTGTTATCATAGGAGGTCTGTTCTAATTTAGGACTAGGAGTCTATGAGGTTTGTTTTGTGGAAATAGTGTTCAGTGTATTTATTTTTTCTTTCAGGCCATGGACTGTAGTGATGGAGTATCAACCGAGGTATCCATACACTAGAACTCTGATTACTTATTTTTCAACTCTTTACATGAAAAACCAAGTTTTAGGGAAAAATATTGGTACATGTATCACATAGTGATGGTTGTGTTTTATATGACCTTCTTGAGTGAGATCTCCAGATATACTCTATTAACCATGGTTCATCTTGTTTTATTTTAGGATGTGTCCATGTATATAGTGATCCAGGATTCCATTATGAGATTAGAAGGATAATCCACCTAGTGATGAGGCATCGGTATAGGGGCATACAGTAGGGATAGAACCTTAGGGTGGTTTACCAGCTGTACCACCACCTATCAAGCAGTAGTAACTACATGCTCTATAAATTGAAGATAAACACAGGATGAGTGCATTAAATAAGTTTTAGAGGTAGTGACCTCCCAAGTTTTAGGGTGAGCTAGAATCTCAGTTGGATGGTGATTTCTTAGAGGCAGCCACATGTGTTTTCCACCATGTGAGGACACATGCTGAACAGATAGAAGTCTTCCTTATAAGCCTTCTTCAGGGCTCTATAAGACAATGGTGGAGCTTGGTGACACAGTATCATGATGAGAAAAATCAATCATAAAAAAAATCAAGCATCTATTTAGGGAGAAGATCAATATGTACATGTTTAAATCAGTGTGCATATAGATGATTTTCCATCTATAACAGGGTAGCATGAATGTGGTGGAGTACTCAATGTGGTTTACTGATATTTCATGCTACTCCATGGACATGGTGTGATACAAGTTCTTTTGGGCTTAGACCTTTGAACAAGGCTTACTGTAGGACATTAGGGAGTATGTGGTATCCCATATCATTCCTAATTATATGAGGGTTCTTGAGGGAGACCTTCTTCTGGAGAGTCTTCTAGAGGAGCAGACAATGGTAATGGGATCCTGTAGTTAGTGTCGAGTAGCTGAGATATCAACATCATGTAGCCAAAAATTTTTATAAGGACCCAAAGTGGGTCAGGTGCTTTAGGGGACGATCCCGTGATACAAGGTCAACAGTATAGGGCTCCCAGGGTGTCTGCAGTCAGCCTAGAGATAGACGGTGTTACACATTTAGAAATTAGGGACATCTGGCATGATATTGCCAAACCTATCGTACAACTAGTCAAAAGACTATTGAGGTAACACTGAGGAAGAGTAAGATACATGATCAAGGTGGACCACATGAAACAAGTCATGGCATATGAACAGGAAGGGAAACATGAGGTGGTTAGAGATTTGACACATTACCACCACCACCACCATGTGGTCCTCACCAGGCTAGGGAGATGATGGTCAGGGATGAGGATAACTACAGGTGATGGAGACTTATGACCCTAACCCTCCAAGGATGATATGAGGTATGATATGTGCCTTTTAAACCTTGTATACAGTTTTTATAGACATAGGTTCTAGTCATTCCTTTCTCTCTATGGACCTTTTTTGGGGCTCAGAGATTCTGGTTGAACTGTTGACTCAACCCTTATGCTTAGAGACTCCTACGAGTGGAGATTCTATGTTCATACATTGGTGACGATAGTGTAAACTAACTCTTGAAATGAAGAGTTTCAATTGGGATGTATTGGTAGTGACATTGAGGGTTTATGACATTATTCTTGGTATATACTCATTATCCATAGTTTATAATCATATTGACAATTTTAAGTGCAATGTGTGGTGTGACTAGAGTGATGGAACCAAGAATTATTTTTTTGGTGAAAAATAATCACATGAAGCACAATATGGACTCACACATATGAAGGTGTATCCAATTAATCATCAGTTGGATAGACTCACCCTCGGTGTAGTGGATGATATGAGTCCTCAGTTTCTTGAAGTGGTGGCAGAGTTTGATGATGTCTTTCCCGAAGATGTTACCAGTTTACGCACTAGAAGGGAGATGGAACTCTTCATTGATCTACACCTTGGGAAGACTCCAATATCTACATTTTCATATCATATGGATCCTATAGATCTTCACAAACTGAGGGTGCACTTGGAGGACTTACAGAGGAAGGGATTTGTGAGACCCAATGTTTAACTATGTGTCACCCCAGTTTTGATTGCCATGAATGCAGATGAGAGCTTGTGGATATGTGTGGATTTCTAGTGCCTAAAGTAGGTGACCATGAGGAGTTGGTTTCCACTACCATGGATCGATGACCTATTTGATTAGTTAAAATGGGAACAATGGTTCTTGAAGATCGACCTCAGATCAAGCTATCATCAGTTGGGAGTGCGGGATAAGGATATTCCAAATACGGCCTTCATATGTTGTTATGTTCACTAAGAGTACTTAGTGTTTGCATTTTTCATGAAAAACAACCTATATGTGTTCATGGGACTCATGAACCAAATCATTCAAACTTTCATGAACTAGTTCATGGTGGTAATCATTAACAAAATCCCAGTGTACTCGACATCTCCGGAGGAGCACATGAGACACTTGAGGATAGTCCTGGGAACACTATGAGAGAACCAACATTATAGGAAGCTCTCAAAATGTCAGTTCTTGATTCAAGATATCAATTTTCTGGGACATGTCATCTTTAATTCTGATGTTTCCGTGGAACCAACGAATGTTGAGACCGTGTTTTCTTGGGATCCACCCAAGAGTGTTACTAATGTGGGGAGTTTCCTTTATTTCGAAGGGTTCTATCAGAGGTTTGTGAACAAATTCATTATATTATAAGAAACCTTGACATCTGTTATGTGAAATGGTTATAGCTTAATGTGGATAGAAAAGTGGAAACAATGATTTTAGGAGCTGAGAAAGAGTTTGACGATCACTCCCATCTTGATATTGTCCGAGGAGGGCATTGAGTATGTGGTTTTTTGAAATGCATTAGGGACTAGTATTAGTTGTGTTCTTATTTAAGGGATAGTTCTGATTGCCTTTGGTTTTCATTAGTTGAGGCTACATGAGTGGAACTACAAGACTGATGATCTTTATCTAGTAGTGGTAGTCTTCACATTTAAGATGTGGCAACACTACCTAATGGAAGAGAAGTTTATTGTCTTCTCTGATCACAAGAGTCTCAAGTATATATTCATTCATAAGGATCTAAACATGAGATAGAGGATATGGATAGAGTTTCTCTAAGACTATGACTTTGAGATTTTTAAAACTCTTGGGAAGGGGAATGTGGTGTAAGATGATATTAGTAGGAGATCTAGCTTGCAGTTGCTGAAAGAGGTGATAGAGAAGTTGGTGTCATTGAAGATATACTTTATTAATGGAGATGGAGAATCTTACCTCCAATCAATGGTCGTCATCCCTACACTATTACAGTGAGTCTAGGAGGTACAACTTAGGGACACTGACTATGAGACATTACTTTCTCAGATGTCCATGAGACACGATCTTGATGGATATTCGAAAGGTGGGAAGCCCTTTTTTTAGAGGACATATAACAGTACCAGTGAAATTGTGGGAGGAGGTTCGGAGGGAGTTACACACATCCCCCTTGGCATCACATAAAAGTGAAAAAAATATGTATTAGGATATCCGATGTCTGTTTTGGTGGACATGGATAAAGAAGGGAGCTCCATAGTTTGTCTCATGATGCCACACTTGTCAGCAAGTGAAGGCTAAACACCAGGTTTCAGTGGGTTTAGCTCAACCCATTGAGGTGATAGAAATGATGTGAGATGTGATAACAATGAAATTCATGGAGGTTTTACCACATACATCATGGGGACACAATTCTATAATGGTAATCATTGAATGACTCACCAAGTTGACCAACTTCCTAGCTATTCAAGAGAAGAGTTCATTAGAGAGTTTGGGACACCTCTATGTGTAGTAGAAATTTTGGATCCATGGATTTCCATCAAAAATAGTTTAATACAGTGATACTCACATTATATCATGGTTTTTAAGGGATTTTAGGAATAATTTGTGACTCAGTTACGCTTAGGCATAATGTTTCACCCACAAATGGACAAACAGACTAAGTGGACCATTTAGGTTCTGGAGGATATGCTGTGGGCATCCATGTTGGATTTGGGATGGTTTTGGGAGGACCATTAATGGGTGAATGATCCATTTAGTATGTTTTTGGTTGTAATAGGAGAATCTACAAGAGAGAACCTGAGAGCAGAATGTTCATATTCGTGCTCTGTACCCTCATCTGTTTGTGCGGACCTTGTCTTGGATTTAGGGGATGTAAATCCCCAAAGTGGGGAGAAAGTAGCATCTTATATTTTTCATGTATTATTTTTAGATATTACATCGGTTGATTTTAAGACTACGCACTAAGAAAACGTGCGATTCTAAGGACCGGTGTACCCGAAACAATTGTTTGAAAAAAATTAATCTTTTAATATCACACTCATGTGGTCTTCCTGAAAAGTGGAATAAATCATAAAAAATTACTTGGATAAAAAATAGATGGTAAATTTTGATCTTAGAATGGTGAATTTAACCTAGGTGCAACCTAATTCAGGTCAGAACATGTATTCTATAGAAAAAGTCACCGAAGACGTAATTGTGAATAAAATAATTAAATAAAATTATTTCTGTTGATGATGAAAATTTTCCCTTAAATATATTCTTATGAAATAATATAAATGTTATCCACATAACCTTGGGAATGCTGGATAATATATAGCGAGAGATTTTGAATAACTCTCTTGAACATACGATGATAGATAGTTGATTGATGATCAACTTATCACTGATTCGATGGATCCTTGCTAGCAACAATGACACAAGGATATTCATTCATCAGTGATTGATCTGAATCTAGGTAGGGTGGTTTATTTTTAAATTTTACCCATTCTTTATATCCATGATGAATTCTGGTCAATCCAAAAATATATTGATCAACATATTGATCGTTTCATGATGGTTGATGATGACATGGATTTTTTCAGAATTTTTCCTAATTCTTATTCACTCTTCATTCTAACGAGAACAAATTTAGGCTGAAATGAAAAAAAGTACAAGGTTTTATTCTTCAGGTGTTCTTGTTTTTCTTTAATTTCCCCCGTTCTTCCCGTTCATCAACACTGACTACCATGGCCAAGATTCGACCTTCGGGCTGTTTTGAACATGATCAGACCCCAAGATTGGAGGAAAACCGGTAATAGAGCCTGAATCGGTGTAAACCAGGACATGAGAAGCTCAGATATAAGATACTTTAATTTTTTGGGCATCATAGGTGGATTATTGGTCCTCAGAAGGGACCAGTGGCACAGGTCCAGCACAGCAGTCCGATGAGGTGATGTGGTGTCGATTGGTCATGTGCGGTGTGAAGGGAGACCATGTGGGAGCTAGTAGAGGTGAAAAAGATGAGTAAGTATAGGCTCTGTTATATGGTGGTGTCCACTATCACATGGGACATGGACAGATACTACGTGGGACTCGACCGACGACGAGATGGAGCAGGGTCGGGCCGAGTGGGCTGGGCCGAATGAATAGGGCCGCCGTGAGGGGATCCGGTCAGTTGAACATGCCCATGCCGAGTGGGTTGGGCCCAGGTGAAATGGGCCGGGTAAGACATAGTGGGTTGTTTTAGTCTAGAAGACCAGGTTAGATCTGGTTCAGACATTAGGTTGACCATGGGCAGTCACACGGTCGATCGTGGATGATCGAATACAATGACAGCTCAAGCAACCATGGTGCGGCTGCATAGATCAACTAAAGGGTGGTCGAGCATGGGGTGGATCAATCATGGAAGTCAGCTGCCACTGTGAGTGGACTGACTGTGTAGTCGATGCACTACCTAGTGACCCCCTTCTTTGAAACATCAATCTGTGATAACTTTCAAATAGAGCATCTATTTGACGAATTATCTATGGATTTAGGACCCTAATTATGAGACAGTCATTCTGACATAATGTGAAGAGTTTTTATATTTGACCTATATGGATTGAGAGTATTTCCCTTGGTACTTATCAAGAGGGTTAAATATGGTATTACATATATAAAATTTTATTATAATCCTCTCTAGAGGCTAAGCCCTAGATAGAGTCAAGAATCCCTCCCTGAGACTGGAGTATAATCCTCTATCACCAATAGGGGAGTCTGTGGAATTGTGTAACCATAGTGAGTAGGGCACTTATACTCCACATAGAGGTCCACATCGGTAGGGTCAGTGGTATCCCATAGTGTAATTGAGTGTGATCACCTACGTTGCAAATTGATCTAGATTGGGTTAGTGGTATCCCCTAGTGTGACTGGGTGTGATCCCCTCTCTGTGGTATCATAATATTCCTTGAAAAATACCTTCTCATTTAGAATGTTCCCCAAAAATATAGACCACATTGTGAGTGTCTCCAATGATATCATGCCTCAGGGAGTGATATCTCCCAGAATGATCATTCTTTGGGAATAATCCCATTGCTAATAGTTTTTTAGGATCGCCTGATGGAGGGGAATTTCACATGAGTATATCTAGATAACTCTTGTTATATGTTATATTGACATATACCTGTGTGGAGATGACTAGTATTTCCTTCATGGTATTTTATTTTTGGAATTTATTTTTTGGTTTTTGGGGTGTCCTACTGAGTATTGTTGTACCCACCCATGAATCTTCTTTGGCCACACGTTTCATGTATTCTATAGAAAATTACCCCTTTGATGGAGTCTTAGGTGGACTGAGACCAGACAGTACTTAGGGAGGCTAGACAGACGGGTTGTATTCATACGGTTCAATGAACACTCCCAATAACTCTTTTCTTATAGGTTGGACTTTTTATTTCAAACTCTTATTAGTGAGATCATATTTGGTTCTACTAACTTTCAGTACTTTCACTATAGTACTCTGGTTGTGGGATATGGTTGTTCAAGTGCATTTTATACTTTGTGTTTTTACATTTTTTCATTTGTGGCTTAGAGATGTGTTTTTTCATAAAGGGACATTAGGATAATGCCTCCCATTTTTGGGATATTCCAACTCAGTTCTAGTCACCAGCCCCATGCCTATTGGGGTGGGCTTGGGGTAGTCTCGACATAGGACCCTTTGGGATGGGTCGTGACATTTAATAATTTTATTTAACCTTCCATGGGTATAAAAGTAAGTTTACTTAAGAATAAATAATATTTTAAGGTAATTATCTACACAAAAAATCAGTTATTAAATATTCAGTGATATTTCAATCCTTATCTCTTTGTGCAAACACCTTGATAAAACTATTTACCTTAACCATGGGGAAAATATTTTTATCACCATAACCATTCATTATGGATAAAAAATATGTTGAAAATATTTTATAATATTTACTATTATTATTACATATATGGAAGCAATTTTATAATATTCAAATAATATAATTGGTAGAAATTAGTTCTAATATTTGTGCACAAAGCATGTTAAAACCATTTTTTTAAAACTTCTGACATTAAGCATTAAAATGACATTATTCTTATTTCTTTCATTATAAATTACACTATATGAAGTTTAATTTTTTTTATATAAATAAATTATCTACAAATTTCCTTAAAACCATTCGAAAATATTGATAACTTTTATATACTATGATAAAAGTACACTGTATTCATAAAAAATAGTTTTCAGAAAAATATCTCTTTCTACCTTCAAATGAATTTTCGTCATTTATTGTTATTAAATAATCATGTAATGAATTTTTATTCATTTTTAAACATTTATAAAATATAATTTTTTATGATTTAAAAACTCTAAATAAGATTAATTTTATTTAAAATAATATATTAATAATAAAACAATATCAGTAAATAATACATTTATATTTAATAAATAATATAATAATTAATTCTTATAATTTATAAATTCTTTTTTACATTTAATTTTACTTTAAATTTATATTAATTTATTTTATTATGTATTGAAATAAAGCGGTATACATTCATTTTTATTTTTTCATGAATCCCAATCTATCAAATACATTTAATTTAATAAAGGGAAATACATTCTAAAATATTGAGTTGTTATATCCATTTATCTTACTTCAATAATGTTAAATACACAACACTCACCACCTATATAATAAAAAAAAGTTGAAACCCTAAACTCCTATATCATTAATAAATCCCTATCAATTATTTTATCAATCTTGGGATTTAATACCCATGAATTCCACCTTATCTATCAATAAAAAATCAAGGTAATTGTCCCCCACATCCACCAATAAAGAATAGTTAAGTGGGAAATATTTAAAGATACTTTGATATCAACACTCATCCATATTATCATTAACTATATATATTCTAACAGTAAGCATCCTTACCATATTCCAAGGTATTTTTAGGATAACACATAAGAAAACTAAAGAGAATATCAATCCTAATTATCCAACCCATCATGAAAGGGATTGTATGTTTTATGGTTCTTATAAAATACTGCACAACTATTCAATAGTGGATAACCAAGAAAAAACCATAATTAAATAATCTCATGCAAGTATTTAAGCATTCAAAAGCTAGGCATTGCCCAAAAAATTGAAACACATCAAACCATGTATAAAAATTACCAATATATAATCCATTAAAATTTTAGTCAAAGGTCACCATAGAAATCTTTAAAAGTTAATCACATGTCATCTTACACAAATTAGACCTCTAAAACTCCATATATGTTTAATGTATGTAGTTCTTTAAATTTATTTAACCTATAATTATTTTATGGTTTTCAGTTGTTGGAGGTGGTAGTGGATGTTAAGGATTCGTATTTCAGATGTTGGCCTGGGTTTTGAGTTAAAATTGTATTTTAGTATATGGTTCATGAAACAGTAATATGGGGTCATGTTTTGAAAAGGATATGGATGAGATTTATTTCATATATATTCTATAGATACCGAACTATAGTTTAAAAAATCATGTCGGGGTGTAAAGTTGTAATCGTTAAATATTTTTTCATCATATGTTCAATCATGTTGTAGTGGGAGTCATTGGGCCATGGAACTCTAATATAAGAATAATATTAGTCTATAAGGGATAATTTTACATAGTGAGAAATGGGTATCATGCTACAAAACCTCTATGTAATATTTCGTTTCTATGTTTTGAGATATCACGCTGTAGTGAGGTAGATAATGTTGTTAGGGTTTCTTGAGGGGGGCGGATTGCACAATATCAGGTGGGTTGTGCCATGGAGGGTTCTTAGATGGTAGTGGTATAGAGAGACTCTAGTTTATTGGTAATTTTTTAGAGCATTACGTGGTAATACATTGTGTAGTAGAATTATTTTTTTGATGTTACCCACTTGGCCACACCAATGTGCTACCCCAAATAGGTTTTATTGCACCATGTCCCCCCTAGGTCACACCACAATAACTTCTAGGGAAGTTTTTAAAATATGGATATGACCAATTTTCTATTTTTTTTCTTTGTGTATAGTAAGGAGATTTGGGACATGTATAGGGCCATTTGGCTATACCTTTACCTCATTATTAGAAATTTTCACCCCTTGATGGGGATGGGGTTATGAAGCATTTCCATCACATTTTAGAGATAATGATTCTTCTTTCTCCCTCAAATCCCCTCTATTTAGTGGGTTGTATATTTTTGTTTCATTGATCTAGGATTTTATTTAATATTATACTACATAATTCACCATCCATGAATTTCCATGTGAAACCATTTGTATAACAAGGTATTTATGCTATTTATATACTATGTAGTTCATAATGTTGTATACCAAAATGGATCATCCAACACATGGACTGTTATGATGACACATTATACGATCATTAAAATATGTTTCTAAATTAAATTTATAATTTTTCAAGTTTAAATAACCTACATATAAAATTTGTACCTTTGGGATTCATACCCTGTAGTTCTAGGATATATGAAAAAAATCCTCAACACCTCTAAAAGTGTTCCATGGATGTTTTTCTTCAGTTTTCAATCTATTTTTAGTAATATAAAGGTAAATAAAGAATATATCTCAACTTTTTTAATAAATAACGAATAAAATATAAATGAAATAGTAACTTAAAATCCATAAAAAGATTAATGATTAATAAGTAATTATAAATTTTAGTATGATCTATCTGATGCCAATTGATGTTTTTGGGGGTAGTGAAAGATGGTCGGCTCCATGCATAAGGAAATTTTTTTAATCGAATATGTTGAATAAAACTTATGAATATAATGAATAATGATACATCTGGGGATTATATCCAAATAATAATAATTAATTAATCTTGGAATTGGAGAGATGATATTTTAGGTTAAATTAATAATCAATTTAATAATAAGAAAAATAACTCAGATTTTAGTTCATTATTTGATGTATATAATGTTCAATAAAACCTCCATTTGGGTTATAAATTCATTATGTTGAGAAGATAAACAATATTACCTCTATAGGTAATCCACTCAATCAATTTTCATCAAAGAGAATCATTGATAGAACTCTGGGTGATTGTATGGTTGTAGTGATCATATTATGTTTTTTACATTTGATCGCAACAAAATCCTTTAAGATTAAATGATTACTTATTTTTATATCAATATTGAGAGTATGGAATGGGTGGAGGAAATTTTATCAAACATGATATAAAAAATATAGACATTCATCATAAGGAAAATTCACTATGGAGTAAAATTATTATATGAAACAAACTTACTCTTAGGCCACCTAAAAAATAATATATTCATGTATTATAGAGAAAGGATCAAAGGATTTATAAATATAAAACACCTAGATATAATATATTATTATTTAGTGAACCATAAGTAAAATTATAATAATATTATTACATATTTGACACACTAATGCCCAGAAGATAAAATATATATCAATAAATAAAATAATAATTATTTAATGATATTTAGGATATCATTTCTATTCCCCAATGCCTTACTAATCCCATACACCTTCCTCAGTATTAACAAAACATGTAATATTGAATATTATTCATTATATTAATAAATAAATATTATATTCATGGTATTATGAAGAAATATTTATTTATTATTTAGATCACCTAAAACAATGACTAAATATGTGGGATCAATAAATCCTAAACAAATATTATTCTCCATTATAGAGAATAATATTCATTATAATAATTAAATAAAAATTTATTTTAACTATAACTAATGGAAACACTAAGTGTTTGAATCTATTGGAATCTTCATAAGTGGAATTATGTGGGATGGACTAAATTCCAATATCAGTTTGTAGCAACATGTACTGGTACCCATATAGGAAAAAATTTACATCGTAATTCTAAAAACCACATATAAATGATCACTTTTTAAAATAACATCTTCTTTCTTTATATATCATCAAGAAATTTTCATACTCATTTCAACAACCTATATTCCTGAAACATCAATATTTTACATCCTAAAATTTACCCATCAATACCCTGTGGATATAGATTTTAGTTCAATGGTTCTATAGTTATACGGCTAAAATATAATCTTCTATAAAGATAGAAAACACCAATCCTTCCTGGATTTATTCATTAATAACATGTCAATATTTGATTCACATAATGTTCTAAACATACACATGAGAATATGTTATTAAGGTTTGTAGTAATACATCTTAGTATGTGACCGATGATATGAATTAACAATAATCATAATGTATATTGATCATTACATACGATCGAAGACTGTAATATCCAAGGAAACGTAAGCATGTTAGTTTTTTTAATATGGGGGTTTCCCTCATAATATTTTGTATTGGATATTATCAAGAAATAGAATCCTGAGGTGATACTTTCCCTCTTACATGTTTCCAACACCTATTATTCTGCACCATTTGGGTCCCATCAAACACCGTTATATGAATACAAGAAATTTAGTTTAAGAATATTATCATAAAATTTAAAGGCTATCCTTATAGTAGGGAACTATTATGACCATTTAATATGATAGATACGCCAAAAATTATCATATTAATATTACACATATGAATAATCAATATGTGATAAGACAATAATTAATATTAAAAATAAATCACATATAGGTAATTTAAGATCCAAAGTAGTTGGTTCAAGGGAAAAAACCAAAATAAATATATAAGTATACATTATTTTAATCCATAAATATATGTTTTGTTGAGATAATGTTTTTGAAATTTTTTTATTCATTAATATATCTTCATGATTTCAACAAAGTTAAAGTACTAGTAAAACCATTTTTTGACTATTCACCTAAAAAACACCCTTTTTAAATAATTTCCAAAAACCCGTTATAATTTAATTTTGAAATCTTGAATCCAAAAATGAAGTTCATTTTACAAAATTAAAAATTAAAAATTTATGACAACATATTTTATGTAAAAACATAAAATATAATTAAAATTTTTTTTATTAAAAAAATCATTTATAAACAATGTGTTTCATTAATACTATTTCATATTAATTGACAATTAAGTGAGTTTTAAAATATTTGTTAGTATATTGAAAAAAAAACTATAACAATAATCCTTCAAATTTAACAATTTAATTTAATAGATAAATAACAAACACATTAGAAATAGTTATTTGAAATATATATCATTGTTAAACATTAAATGATTTTAGTCACATAACATTAAACTTATTTACTAATCTTATAAATGTTAAAATTTTATCAATTCAGTGGAACTAAAACACATCAAATCATTAATAAAATAAAAATAATAAATAAATAATTAGAATAAATGGTTTTCATGATGATTCATTTTAATTAGTTATTATATTCATATTTACATGATGTTTCTCTCTTATTTTAATTGTCTTCAGGATGAATCATTTTTGTATTCTAAAAATATATTATTGTTTATATTTAAATGTAACAAAATATATCACGATTCATTTTATTTTAGTATTCACTATGAGAAAAGATATTCAAAATATTAATTACTTAAAATAAAATATACACTAAAATATTTGGATATTACATTATATCCCTTAAAAAAATTTATTCATCATAATTTTAATTACAATTCAGTAGTGAAAATATCTAAGAGTATCCATCTAATGGACATGAATCAAGATATGGTTTCAAACGATATATCAAACTCAACATATTAGGATACACTTTTTTACATTATATTATTTATTTATTGAGATTTTAATTATTCTAAAACACTTGTGTAAAATATACCTCCTTATTTGGTTATAAGACACAAGAGTTTCGATAGACATATCCTTCATAGTGTTATTTTGAAGATCTTGTTTTGATCCAATTACAAAAAAAATTATATTTAGAATCATGAAAACATCTTATAGAATAAAACTAAACAATAACATGGATATGAAATAACTATCCTAGGAGTTATTATCCAAAGAAACATTATTTTAATCCAATTCTATTCTATTTCGACATAGAAATAATTGATTCAAACAATTATTTTTTCAGTTTATCCTAGATTTCTAAGCGTTTTCTCCACATAAAATTAATTACATAATACCCCAAAATAATAAAACTCTATTTTGATACCAATTGATATTCTCCAAACTCAAACATATCGATCATATGATATAAATTGAGTCTTTATACATATGAATTGATACCAGGTTATATTACCAAAGTATATAACTAATATATCACACATTATCTTCATAATATAAAAGATTCATCCAAATGATCCACACAATCCTATAACACAATATATTAGTGTATATAAATATTAGCAACAATATGTTCTTAATTCAAAATTTCCATTCATAATTTGTGACATATATTCTTCTCATGTGATATAATTCTATACACCACATAAAAAACCCTCTTCTTCATAACATGGGTAATGGAAACTTAATAAAGGTTTGAGATCAGATTTTGATTAAGTAAACACATAATATATAATAATAAAACATCATAATTTAGTATATGATGAGAATATGGTCATAAGAAAGAAATCACAATGGATGGTCATAATAAAAGAGAATCATACCTAATAAATCATAGACAATATTTCATGATTCATGGAATAAGGATCTTGGAATAACTTAAGACATGAGTAAAAGGGGTGTGGAAGTATGAGTTAATATTCATGAGCCATGAAAACATAACACGTGCATAAGAATGTGGCAAAATAATGTCATATACAAATTAGTGTAGAAAATAATTTACTTTATCAATGATCAGTTCCAATACCATCATAACATTAGGGACATAGTCCCTTAGTAGATCAAGTATATTCCCAATTGCCATAAATAATATGGAAGGTTTACCATTTTTCATTGTTTTTACACTCCATTATCATAAACATATTAGAGATTTACCCATTTTGGATTGGGTTTACTCTCCACTATAATCAACATAAAGGATGGAGTCCCATAGTAGATGTGATATGCTCCACATCCATATATACACTATGGATAGAGTACCATGAAGGTATATCATTGAACCACCAATCATATTATAATATATGATTCATATATGGATTATGTGAACATTATTTGTTTTTTAAATTTCATCCCGTCATAACTATCCCATGGAATGATGATATTTTCCTAAAAAGTTCAACAAAACTTGATAAAAAGTGATCAAAATAAATAAGGTTGATGGTAAAATTAAGTAATATCATAAATGATTCAAAAGAATCATTAAAGTATGTTTATATAGAT
Source organism: Viscum album (assembly GCA_963277665.1). NCBI lineage: Eukaryota > Viridiplantae > Streptophyta > Magnoliopsida > Santalales > Viscaceae > Viscum > Viscum album. The sequence continues at coordinate 1,764,600,028 of OY728135.1, forward strand.
GAACACACTTAATAAAATAATTTTGAAATTACATTAAAAAATGACAAGAAATACCCTTATATATTTTCAATTAAATTTATTTCAAAGTGCATAATTAAAAGAACAATGAAAATATATATTAATTTAGAAGAAAATGAAAATTTTAAGGGGAATATTTTGTAATTTAAATAGGTATAACTTTAGGAAAATTTGTTCATGTGGAATGATATAAAAATAAATTTTGATTTGACACTTTTTTGAAGAGATTAAAATTCATTAGTAAATAGATTACACAGAAAATGTTAAAAATATTTCCTTAAAATCTTGGTAACAAGTCAAATAAAGTATAAAGTGACCATAATAAATCATATCAGAATAGATAATGACAACCACAAAACAATGTAAATAATATTGACATTTAAGGGGAAGATTCATGACAAAAAATAAGATATAAGGTTGGATCCACTTAAAAACATCATTTCAACTATGTTTTGAACCATAAAAATTTAAAACGGTAAGAATAAATTCAAACACCATAAAAGAAAATAGGATTATAAAATATATTAGTTATATATATAATAACATATAATTTTCTAATATTTAAATTAAATTATAATAAACATTGTTTTCTAAATTACATTATTATATGAAACCCTTACCTTGTATTCATTTTTTGTTGAACACGTACTAAAGTTCTCTATAACAAACTAAGACTCATTAATTATTAATCTAATAAACTTATTCATGGATATTAAATTTCATGATATTATGTTATATTATTTTTTGATATATGTAATATTTTAATTTTTTTTCATGTATATTTTATAGATTCAATACCCCTAAATTTATCAATTTGAGCTAAATTACATTATTTGTGGATTTTATAGATATTTTGAGTTTAAATATAATTTTTTTTTAATTATTTAATTTTAATTGTTTTCTATCACTTCATTATTTGGAGAATATATTTTTCATTATTGATCCAAATAGAAAAATTCTTTTTTGTAGTATTCCATTTTTCATGGGCTTCACTTATTCAACTAGTCCAATTGTTAATTTAAAGTAAATAGGGCCTAAATAAATTAGTCAATGTGGAAAATATTTTTGGACGATCGAATTGAAAACTATTCTATAAATGAAGAATTTATGAGGTTAACTGAAACCAAATGAGGTTATTCTAGTTGAAAACAAAACAATACTAAAAGGATCATGTATATATTAAATTCTATAGTGAAGTTCTCTCATTAAGGGAAAAAATGAATGCATCAAAGTGGAATAAAGTGAATATTACCATCATCAAGAAAATATATATTTAGTAAATCAAGAAAATTTTTATAAACATTTAAAAAATAATTGATATTTTGAAGGCAAATAGATAAGGCAATTTAGAAAAAAATCCTATGAAGTCATCATTGAAAGTTTTCATTATCAAATTGGTAGAAACTGTTAAAAAATTCAATAGAATGATTCAGATGAATATATTTTATTATCTTCCTTTTTTTATCTTTGAAATGTATTCTACTTACCCCTTCTTCTCAGATACCCTTCACATGGATGTGTAAAATTAAGAGTGATTTAGTAATGAGATATTTTATTTATCTAATGTTTGGTTCATGAACATCATTGAATAAATTACCTTTATTTCTTCTCAAAAGTCGGTTACAATATTCTAATATAATTTTTATACGTCAAGAATGATCATGTTTTTATAGATTCTGTCATTAATATAGACATGATTGACGATCATTATCACCCTCCATTAGGTTAAGGATTATATATGACTGAATAGAAAAGTTCTTATTTGGGAAGTACTTAGATATCAGTAATATGTGTGGGATGAGTAGTGGATACTCTTGATTATTTGGGATAAACAATATCTGATCAAGTATTGCTAAATTCAATTAAGGGTATTCACTAAAAATATCTTGCACATATTAAGAATGGTAAACCAATCAGATATTTTGGCACGGTTCATTCCCACCAAGGCCATTTGACCAAGTTAGTTAGAGGAAGATATTGTAGAATATATTGTTAATCAGATTATCAGAAGAGGATTGTATAAACTTGAACTAGGATAGAATTGCATTTAGAAGACCAGACCTAAACTAATAACCTTTTTATAGAGGATTTTTAAATATATTTTTAATTTTATTTCCTCTATTTTCAAAATGAAAAAGTTTTGAGAACTTTTTTTCTCTAATTAAATCTGAAAAAATGTTTTTCATGTGCTCCACTTTTGAGACATCTTAGGTGAGCTAATATACTGATTTTTAAATTATGTAATTATTTATTTTTCCACACCCCAATATAGGAACATATTAAAACATGGCACAATTATATAGAAGTTGATTCCAACTATCTATCTATAAATATATTAATGTATTAAAATTGAAATCTAAAAAAAATGTTTAACTCACCATTGCCTACACAATATATTTTTGATTTGTTTGATAAATAGATTAGGGGGTCGAAGAAGAATCTTCATATAAGGGGAATTAAAGGAGCTAATCTAAGACCTTAAAGAGACTCTCAAATAAACTATGTTGGATTTATTTTAAAAATAAATGACTAAACTCATAGATTATTTCCTATAATTTTATCTAGAAATTACTGAGGCCCAAAATGATTCTTCCTTGTATCCCTCAACAAATTTGCTACATAAATTCCAGTGGTGTAGTATAAAGAGTTTTTTTTGAAAAATACATAGAATAAAATTTTAAATATATTAAAGATAATATGTAGGATATGAGTGTCCTAATGTAAAAAATAGATCATGGGTATTAAGAAAAATATGAACTAGATATTGTGGTGGAAAAAGTAACCCCACTAATCTTTCAAATTGAAGAAAATAAAGAGATCAAGAAGGAAGTAATGGAAGATTAATTCTACCTCTCTAAACCACTGAAAGAGGGGTTTCATGAAGATAATTATATAACTCATTTATATATGGATGATCACTAAGATATGTTTCAATGTTAGAGTGAATAAATATGTGATGATATAAATCATGATCCTCCAATCTTCAAAGATAAATAATTATCAAAATGGTATATCTATCTAGATATTGGAAAAGAAACCACCCATGTAGTGGAGTTTGAAGAAATAATAGAGGAACCTAACTACCTACCTCTATCTACCACCAGTTTACTCTGAGAGGCACTTCCCACTAAAGAATAAATTAAATCCAAACTAACTCATATAGATGATAATTAATTGAAATATTTCTCATATAATTTTGTTGAAACTAAATTTAGTATCACCTATAATTAATTTGAGGTTTCATATTGATAAAAACATGTTTTTAATTTTTGTATGAGTATTAAATAAAGGTTTACCAGATAAGGAACATATGGAGCTCCCAAAAAAATTTAACATTTATTTGAAGGAGTATGTGATAATATCCAAGCGTCTCTTTTCGTGGAAACCAAGAAACATGATTAGTATATTAAAAAGGATGAATTTGATATTTTATACTCTTGTTTTAATCTAATTTAAATGTAATTACTCTATATATACCCTTTTTATTATTCCTTTGATGTTGGATATTTAAATAATGAAGGAAAAAATTAAGAAGAGGTTGTGTAAGTGTAAACTTGAAATGTGTAGGACTCATATTTTATCCAACCCCACCGAGAAATCTATATAAAATTTTCTAGGGGTTCATTTGACGTACTATATTCATATAGGTATCAATAATAAGGAAGGGATGCAAAATTTATGGATGAAGTTTTAGTGGTTTAAATTAGTGAAACATTACTGGACATTTGGCTATAGATGACCCTCTCGAATTGACCATCTAGAGGGTGTCAAAACCATGGTATTATGTGTTTGTTAAACAAAGTTCTATAATTAATTTTTCCATTTATTATTCATTTTATATTTTATTTTAGTTAAATATATTTTTTAGGTTTTAATTTTTTTTCTTATAGGGTTTCAGTGAGAAACACTTTTGACATTAAGTCAATATTTCACTTCCAAGAAGTGAAGTTATACCTATCCGTACAAAATACTTAATTTATATGATTCAATTTCATATATTCATAAATGTTTAATCAATATAAATTAATTTAGGGAACAATATAATTTATATTTATGGAGGAAAACATTGTAGTTTAGGTTTTGAAAATGTATTTTTTTAAATTTTTGTGTCTTTTGTAAAAAAAACTATTTCTATTTCAATTATTTGGTGTTTTTTATCTTATGAGATAAAATTATTATCTTAAAATTTTCATAAAACCATTTCAAGGAGTGATAAAATTTATCCCATGAGACCAATAATAAATGATTACTAAAAATAACATTGTTTCATGTTCTAAACCATGATAATTTAATGATAATACCACTGATTTATGAATCCTAGGCCACATATCATTGTCTATTTTCCAAATCACATTCTTAGGTGGATTATGAACAATTTTTTATTTATTATTTACATTCACCTCACTAATTGAGAGAACAAATCAATTCCTTATATAACAATAATTTGATATGTTCCCATCCAAACATGAGTGTTTGAGTTAATTTTTCGTTAAATGATTGAGGGATTTAATTTGTTTCAAAATCCCCCTTTTTAAGAGAATATTTTTATTATTATGGGTATCCATATACATTTAATCCTTTTATCCCTTACATTCCATCAATAACCAATTATTATATCCATTACAGAAGAAATTTTCCTATACTCACCATACTATAGAAGTGAAAATGAATGATCAAGCATAACTTAAGGATGGGGGGATTGATTTATTGTGATATTTTGTATCATTGTTTTCTAATGTCGGTGGAAAATAAATACTTATTTTTATAAAGTTTCATTTATTATAAAAAATTCATTCTTCTAAAATTTGTATCGTGATGCTCTTTTTGAGTAGAATTCTAAAAATTATTATAATCCAAATCTATTAGAAAATTAATGAAAAATTAAATTTTTTAGATAAATTTTTTAAAATCAATTAAACATTATAAAAATAAAGTCACAACAACTTAGTTAAATTAAATTCACCCTCACTTCCTTAAAAAATGAAGCCAGTCAAAAATTTAAAATACCAACCAAAATTCAATTATAATGAAGGGGATTGAGTGGAGAACCTTTTTTTGTAAAATTTTGAATGGTGTAAACCTAAAATATTATTTTCATGTTGATTAGAGATGTATTGAAGCTAAGGGTATTGAGGAAGAGACCATACTTGAGTAAAATTATAATCATGCTATTGTTCTTCAAAATGATACAACACACATTATTCTACCACAAGGATTTTAAAAACTTAAAACTAAAAACCAAAATATACTAAAAACAATAAAAATTTATTTTTATTAACACATGAACTTGAATCACATTGGGTGGGGTTATAATAATATTTCAAGAATATGGTTACTCTTTCATGGGTTTGGATGAGAAAATATTAATATAAAATTGAAAATTTTATGATTTCTGAAAATTCAGGAGAGGTTGGATTTTTTGTCTGTATGAGAGGAAAAATTAAATGTAAATTGATTGAATAAGATAAATAGAGAACTTGAAATAATGGTAATTTTGTAGAAATGATATATTTTGTTTCTTGGTGTTAAATATTTGGATCTCATGGGAATGTATTTTAAATTTTCTTATATTTGATTCTGATGCTTACTTGACTTGGATTCCAAGTGATATGAGTGGGGGAATTGATAGAGCTAATATAAAAATTATTTTTATTGTTTTTTTAAATGTTTATTCCCTATAAAATTTCACTTTGAACTGAATTGCATTATTTTTTTATTTTAGAGATGTTTTCAGTAAAAATGAAAAAATTACATAAATTTGGAATTTTTTAGGAATTCTATCACTCATATATTTCAGGAATAAATTTTTCAATATTGATAAAAATTAAGTAATTAATTTTTTGGAATTTATTTTTCATGTTATTAAACTTAATAAATTGGACCTGGTGTTAGTTCAAACTCCTGTTTCCCCATATAAACCAGTTAATGTGGAAAATATTTTTAGATAGAATCTATCACCACTCCTTATTAAATGAGGAATATATCAGTATTTAGGAAACCAAATTTGGTGGCTCTAGTTGAAAATAAAATAATAATCTTATTATTGTTTCCACATTTAATTCTATGAGGGAATTATCTCATGGATTTAGTTGATACTAAAGTCAAATTAGAGAAAGTTAAAGACTCATTTCATCCAAAAAAGAGAGATTTAGAAAATTGGGCATATATATTGTAAAAATATAAAAAATATATTTTTAGTTTTGAGGGTTTAAAACCTATTAACTTTAAGATAACTATTAATAATACCACTTGTAGAGTTTCATCCATCTAGTGGAAAGAAACTATGTAAACTTCATATCTAATGATATTAGAAAATACATTTTTGGTTATTTATTTATTTATTTTCTTATATTTTATAATGCCTACTTCTTCCCATTTTATCTCAGCTACCTTTCACATCGACGGGAAACCTTCTATGTTATTGTCGAAGGGTATTCATTATTTTGTAAATTAATGAGTTCCTATAATCTATTGAATAAATTCTTTTTCTTTCATATTTTATGTTGGTTTTAATATTTTAAATTTAGTTTTAATTATCAAGTATGATCATATTTATTTTAAGATTCAATTATTGATATTTACTTGGTTGATAATCATCATCTCCCTTTTATAGGTTATGGTTTATATATGATGGAATAAACTAGAACCTAGGGTTAAAGAACTTTGTGATTGTAGGTATTTACAAGATGGGCAGTAGGCATTCTTGATTTTCTATGATAAACAAGATATGATTAGGTATTGTCTAAGTCAATTTATGGTATTCATTGTAACTCACACACACATAGGAAGTAGGTATACGGAGATGAGATTTTGATATGGTTTATTCTCAACATCACTAATTTCAAAAGGGAGTGAGAGGAAGTGATTGTAGAATATCAATTTTATCGACTTAGAAGAAGTGGATTAGATAAACTGGAATTATGAGAGAAATTAATTTGGAAGACCAGACCTAACATAATCACCATTTGAATATCATTATTTTCAATATCTTTCTTATTTTATTTCTTTTTTCTTCCAAAAGACTTCAAATTTATAAACATTTTTCTCTAATATTAGGAGACCAATGTGATTATATTGCACTTATATCTGGGGAAAACCTATGGTAACCATTATACTTCATTTTAATAGAGTAAATAATTTTTTTCCACACCCCACGATAGGCATGTTCCACCTTTACTATATATTTCTTACTCAGTATCAGTTATTGTTGATCATTTTTTTCATTAGATTCAACCATCCCTCATTTTCTTTGATATCACATTTTCAGTAATGATTCCATGTTAATGAGTTAATCATCTCAGTAATAGTAAAACTATTATAATATAAGTCTCAAAATGTGTTATGAAGTTATTGGTTCATTATATGGGAGTTTCAATTACAGTACTCTTATAGTAAATCCATATTGGGTTTGTTTCCCTAATATCCATAGAATAAAATGTGGTATATTTAAAATGGGTTAATCATAATATTACAATACCATAACTAAATATAATAAGTACAAATTAATATCATATATTAATTTTAATTTTTTTTCTATAATAATACATTATAAAACCTTATAGAGTCGTTCATGTTGGTGGATAACAAGACCCAAACAAGAACATTGGATATTCGATGGATGAGTAAGATTTTGAAGTGTTTTTACAAAAATATCATTTTTAAAAAATAAAAAATATATTATATAAATTTTATTAATGAAATATATAATAATTTATAAGAGGTTTATAATGATTATGAATGAAAAATAAGGATATAATGTCATTATTTACAAAAAAGAAATTGTATATCCTCTTCAAAGACTTCTGGGGTTTGAAGGAATTAAGGAATTATAATGAGGCTATAAGCTCCTCAGTAAGGGATAGTTTTATTAGTAAATATAATATAAAAGATTATTGGGATTATTTAAAATTTTATTTGTGTTTTTAAAAGGGTGGTGGAGTGGTTCATTTATAAGCGAGAGGGGTGGATTTTTTGTAAATTCAAATTTATTAATATAAAATGAATGTCATATTAAGGTAAATTTCAAAAAAAAAATTGACAATTAATGAGGGTAAAAGAATGTATGGTTTTAATGTCTTAGAAATTCTTTACAAATTATTATTTTTTAATTATATGGAATTAATTCGAGATTGAAAAATCTGAAGGCGCGTGATTCTGTGGCCCAGAGTGCCCGGAATGATACGTTGAAGTTTTGTTAAGCTTTAATTAGAGTGCGTAAACAGTTTTCCTAAAAAAGTGGAATAAATCTTAAAAATTTATTCAGATAAGAACTTTTAGGGCACCGTTGTGCTCATGATGGTGGGTTTACCCTATGCGTGACTTAAGTTTAGTCAGCACAAGCCTCCTGTGAGAAAACCCGAAAATGGCATAACTATAAATAAAATAATCAAATAAAGTTATTTTATTTTTCAATTGATTGTAACTCACAAACAGTAACTTGGATTTAAAATCCAAGACCACCACTAAACGTGTGAGGGTATCATTTCTTTAGGAAGATAAAAACATTGTCCGATGCAAGCCACCAGTGAATGTTAGTTTTTAGTAATAAATAATATAATTAAGTGACAATTATTTTATTGTAAAATTTATAACTTTTAAATAGTAACTCAGATTGGAAATCTGAGAGTTCATTGGGTTTTTTGGGGTGTGTTTCACTAAGGAAAAGCCTAACCTCAACCAGCGCGGGTCGAGGGCGACTGTTAAAAATTTCCAGAACTTTTTTTCGGGTACATTCAATAAACTCGTGAGCGGAATTTTATAAATTTTGAACCATTGCTCAAATTAAAAATCCGAGGGCACCGTTGAATCTGCGGCGTCGAGATCCTATTAAGGGAGGCATAACTTCGACCACAATAGGTCTGGGTAAAAGGTTATTTTTTTGTACTTTTGAAAGATTAACAAAATAACATGCATTGTTATTTTATTTTCTTTCTTTCCACCAATGTAAGAACGACGCTGGCGGGACCGACGATGTGTCAAGCCAACGAATGGCTTGATTATTCTTTTCCTGTAACCGCACCATTGGGAATTCGGGAGGTTCATTAATTAATGAACCTCATTAATTCCTCAAGCGTTGTACACTCCTTCTCCTCTACTATTTATATGGAGCCCGAGGTGTGGTGTTGGAATGAATTTATCAAGCGACGAAGCCCTGGAAAAGTACTGTGACACCGACCACCCGGAGGATGAGACTGGTTCCAACGAGTGGTGACGATTTTTACCGAGTCATGAACCGACAAAAACGATGAAGGAGGTTCTATAGACCATTGTTAGTGGACGTCTCTTCCAGGTAGGGGTATAATTCATTTATTCATTCAAATTATTTTCCTCTTCTCTGTTCTTGAATAAAACAAAGAACGAGGGTCAACTGACTAATTGGTTGACCCGCGATTCAATCGTCTTTGTTGGAGGTTATTGTGGGGAATCTTGTGGGGTTAATCTTGTGCCCAATACAACTATTTATTTAACCCCCTAAATATCCTCCATATTAGGAGCTAAGATAGAGGGTTCATGCCTAATGAACCTGGCCCGAACCCTCTGATATCTTTATTTCCTTGCGCCACCTCGGAAGACCGCAAGCACATCGATACACGCCACAAGAGGAGGGCCACATATCGTCAGCCGTGGAGAATGGATGAGGCAGAATACATTACAACCGACCGCAGGAAGGAAGCTGGTGCGACCGCTATGCCGCCAATGAATGGAATCTGTGACCAAAGCCGCAGCGGAGGCCAAACCCGCCTCCCGTAGTATCCGTGGTGACTGAGTGGAGCACACACGGCCCCACCCCCTCGCCAACCGAACATACTTTGTGCTATTTGGGAATCCAGGTGACCGGGGGGTTATACCCCCATGTCAGACTGAACCGGGCTGCCACCCTCATGCCAGGCCACCGCCCTCGAGTGGGGAAGCCACCCTCGAGCCGGGCCGCTGCACTTGAGCCGAGCCGCCGCCCTCGAGCCTGGCCCCCACCCTCGAGCCGGGCCACCGAACTTGAGCCAAGCCGCTGCCCTCGTGCTGGGCCACCACCCTCGAGATGGGCCACCTCCCTCGATCCGTTCATCCAACCTCGAGCCGGGCCACCTCCCTCGAGCCGGGCCGACACCCTCATGTCGGGCCGCCGCCCTCGGACCGGGCCGCTGCTCTCGAACCAGGCCCTAGCCCACGTGGGCCGCCTCCAATGGGCTGCCGCCACAGCGGGAAGCTGCCCTGGATCGGGCCACCACCCTGGTGAGCTGTCACCTCAGGTGGGCCAGGCCAGCCCCTTGCAGGCCGCCCTATTCCAGACAGGTCGCCCTTGCGGGCCACCCTATTCTGGCTGGGCCGCCCTTACAGGACACCCCTCTTATGGGCTGGAATGGAAATCAGGCAAGAGGGTTGAGTTTACCCTAGACCAGCGGGCCGAGTCTACCCTAGCCCAGCCTAGACATAGTTGGGCCTGGTCAGTCTGACTGGGTCAGACCGAACCCGAGCCCAACCGGACCCAGAAACACTTAAAGGGGAAAATCATGAGAACCAGATGTCTTTTTGATGAAAACTCTGTAGAGTCGGGATCCTTGGATTGAGACAGTGATTTTCGTATACTCCACTTGAGAATTGGAGAAGTTGGAGTATGGCCGGGTTGGATCGAACCCAAATCCAACCAAGCCCTCAGAGCTAAAACGCTTATAACTCACTAACCGGGCATCCGATTGACGCACTGTCTATCATATTTGAACACTTATGACATGGAGGTCCTTTGGGTTACTCCTTTTTGAAGCTTAGTATAGGTCATGGTATGAACGATATCTCAAGGGTCAAATTCTACGGAACTTGAGCGCACTGGGTGTGAGGATACCTGTGGCAGGCTGCAACTTGATGAAATAACATAGATCCTATGTGGGTCAACATCTATCAATACTATGTGGGTCATATATTGTGTGGGTCAGTGCTCAGGGATACTGTGTGGGTCATCACATACCGATCCTGTGTGGGTCAGATCCTGTGTGGGTCAGCGGGGGTTAGTTACCTATCGATATTGTGTGGGTCAGTGGGGGTTAGTTACCTATCAATCCTGTGTGGGTTAGCAGCAATTCTTTTTAACAGAATACGATTATCTAGTTTACGAATAATCATTTGTACTTATGTAATTAAGTTATACCAGATTGTGAGCTGAGTCTGTTACCAGTGTGGTACTTTTTCCTTTTTGGTATTGTCTTCATGGTGTTACCTTTGTGGTATTGTCGTGGTGGTGTTAACTGTGGGGTAATTCTATCTTTGTGGTGCTACCCATGTGGTACTTCGACCTTTGTGTAGTTACCTTCGTGGTTTTATCTTTGTGGTGTTACTTGTGTGGTACTTCTACCTTTGTTGGGTTACCCGTGTGGTACTTCTACCTTCATGGAGTTAGACTCGTGTTGTTATCTTCGTTGTGTTACCTGTGTGGTACATATAATTATTTGTGTTAACTATGTGGTGTCCTTCCCTCATGTATGAGATGAGTATATCTTGATAGCTTAGGTATATGTATGGGTATATACCTAAGGATATTTGATGTATTTCTTTTTGGTTTTTCCTTTGTGGAACTCTAGGATACCTACGGGGGTCTTGGGGTCTCTACTGAGTATTGTTATACGCACCCCTAAACAGGATTTAACGACACCTCGTTGTATCTAGTGTAGATGAAATATAGTGTTGATAGAGGCTTAGGGAGCTAGGGCTGGATGGTTCTTGGAGGTGGACCATTCAGCTTGACATAACGTGGAGAAGACTGATAGATGTGGAGTGCTGAGGAGGTGATTTGTACCTATGCTACAGGTAGGAACCTCAGAGGACAACCCAATAGCTATTTTCCTTTTTCTTTCAGTTGTATTGTACTTATAGTTATACTCATACTTTTATAGTTGGTCTTGTATTCCGGAACCTTTTTACTTGAAACACTCTTTTACTACAATAGTTTACTTTGGTGTTGCATGTTATTGTGTTCTAGTCTGTGTGGTTGCTTCTCATTGCGTTCTTGGACTGTGTGTATATACAGGTTAAAAATGAAATGCCTTCCCATTTAAAGGATACACCTTTACAATTCTATTCTCCTACCCCTGGCCTATGGAAGGTGGGATTGGGGTTGTCACAGCACGGGTCACGAGGGACAGGTTGTGACTAAGTGGTATTAGAGGAGTTTGGTTCTACCGAAGAACATGGACTCTGATATTTTCTGTGAAGCAATAGTGTTAAGTGTTATGAGTGTGGTTTTTAGTTCGCGGAGTCCAGTGTTGGTGTGGCGGCCGACATATGCATACACCAGGACCCAGAATTCTGATTTATGACTCAGCGCATGAAAACACTAATTGCGTATGTTTTTGGAAAGTTTTTATTTTTATTTCTTTGGAGTCAGCTCACTAGGTATAACTTAATGACAATGGAACATCTGTTCCTTATCAAGATTCCACCAAAAAGACAACCACCATGGTTTCCTGAGATAATACATGATGAAAGCCCACTGAGCGATGAGGCTCCATTTTAGGGCCCTCTTACTGTGTTGGCACCTTCGAGTGGTGTACCGGTAGAACCACCACCAGTTGGGTAGTAGTTACAACTGACAGTACTAGTAGAGGACATATTTTGGCTTAGTTCCTTATGTGAGTTTCAGCATCAGATACCCCTCAGGTTCCAAGGTGATCCCAACTCACAGGCGGCTGAGAACTGGCTAGAGGAGGTGGCTGAGAGTTCTCTAGAGCTTCTACAACATCAGTAGGACGACATGTCAGTAGCTGAGTATTCATCGAGGCATACCAACCATTCCTGGTACTCGATGAATATGATAAGATCAGTTCTTTGAGGCTCAGATTTTTGAGTGTAGTGTGTTTAAGGACGTCCAAGCCAGCACTATTACTCTATGCATTCCTACCTATGTTAGGGTTCTAGAGAGAACCTTTGCAGTTGAATGTTATTTGGATGAGCGGATACAACCAGTGAATTTTAGCAGTGGAAAATCAGGAAACTAGTGCCAGTCTCAAAGACTTGGGTGTGTAATAATGTTTCGAGAAGAAGAAGCATTAGGGATAGATGAATCTGAAGGGCTGCAGACATGGAAACGGATCTAAGATAGAAGCATGAGGTGGTGTACATTTCAACATGTTACAGCCACCCCTTTGTGGTCCCAACGAGGCTCAGGGAGCTAGAGGATAGGGTAAGGGAGTAGATGAATATGGTCAAGGAGTGTGACCCAAGGGCTCTAGGAATGATTCGATGAATAGTATGCGTCTACTACTAGCTGTCATATTAATAGACTTAGGTACCAATCATTCCTTCCTTCCATGAATCTTGTCCATAACCTAGAGTTTCTGGTTAATCTGTTTACTTGACCTTGAAGTCTGGATGTACCTTTGAGATGAGACTCAATAATTACACTTAAGTCGATGGTGTGAGCTGACCCTTGAGGCAAGAGTTTCGGTTGGAACCTCTTGGTTGCAGCGTCAAGGCCTTATGACATTAGTTTGGGTATGTACTGGACATCCATATTTCATACTCGGATTGACTGTATGAGGAAAAAGGTTTTGGTTTATATACAATGTTGGAATGGGGTTTTCTTTAGTCGGCGAAAAAGGAAACCCAAGCATCACAAGATAAACTCATGTATAGGAGGGTGCAACTGATCGATCTTGAGTCATCCAACCTTACCCTCGTTGCATCAAGAGTTTTTAATTTTTAGTTCCCAACAGTAGTGGCAGAGTGTGGGGGCATATTTTCAAAAGTTGTTTCCAGGATTACCTCCCCAAAGGGAGAGAGACTTCTACATTAATTGGCTGGGTACTACCAGTGTCTTGGACCATACTTCTCCAGGGTAGTGATACCCTTGTCAATTTTGACGAAAAGGGGTAGCCTTTTTAATGGATGAAGAAGTGTCAGCATAGCTATCAGAAGCTGAGATAGAGAATGATGAGTAGAACTATGCTACCCATGACCTGAAATTTGAAGCAGTGGTCTTTTCACTAAAGATGTGGCGACACCACTTGATGGGAAAACGTTTTATAGTCTACTCTGATCACAAGAGTCCCATATATATCTTATCTCAGAAATAACTAAACATGAGACAACATCAATGGCTAGAGTTCCTCCAGGACTCTGACTTTGAGATAGTCTATACTCCTGGGAAGGGGAACGTGGTAAAAGATGCAGTCAGAAGGAGGTCTGTTCTGCAGTTGCTGATTGAGGTGATAGAGCAGTTAGCCACATTTCAGATATCCTTTATGGATAGAGATAGAGTAGCATACCTCCAGTGTATGATAGACACTCCCCCACTTCTTTAGAAAGTTCAAGAGGCACAACTTGGGACATTGACTATGAGATCCAACATGCTCAGATATCCTGAGGATGGTCTCCTAAAGGATTTTCTGAAGGTTGGGGGCACATCGTTCTCTTTAGAGCATGCACCATAGTACCAGTGATGCTTTGAGAGGAGGACTTGAAGGGAATTCAAAAAAATTCCCTTTAATGGTACATCCTAGAGTGGTGAAGATGTACCAGGACCACCGACATCCGTACTGGTGGATAGGGATGAAGTAAGCAGTGTAGGAGTTTGTATCATGATGTCTCACTTGTTAGTATGTGAGGACTGTATTGAGCAGAATGAAGTCTTATGACAACAAGAGACAGATACCTTTGGACTATGTGTCTATACAAGTTAGAAAGGAAATGCCTTCCTGTTTAGGGGACATGCCTTTCCGGTGTTAGTCGCCTGCCCCTGGCCTATGGAAGGTGGTCTTAAGGTAGTCACGACATAGGCCCCGAGGGATAGGTCATGATAATGGTCTATTAAAACCTCATATAGATATTTAGGGATAATGTTTTGTGATATATTTTGACATTTCCACTTGATTGAACACTTTGACCTAATTTTTTTCATTAATGTGCTGACTAAATTTTACTATAGTAATTTTTTATGCATTAAAGGTATACTTATCTTCATAAAAATGTATATATTCTAATTAAAAACATGGAATACATTTTTTTAATTATATTTATATAGATGATAAAAATTTAATCTAATATAAGAACCAAAAAATTTAAAAAAAAAGCAATTCGTAAAAAAATGAATTTTTAAGCATGAAAATGAATTTACAATTTTTATTCCAAAAAAATATAAATTTTATTGATCAACATAATATTTAGTGGTTTATTTTTAAAAAATTATGGACATAATACATTCAATCTAAGAAAAAATTTAATTTTTTCTTATGAATACCTAATTAAAGAAAAATATTAAAATTATTTTTTTAATATAATAAAATATTACATAGGTTCCAAACTATCTAACATAGTTTAAGAAAAAATAATATTTATATAATCCTTATTTAAATATTTTAAAACTTATTTATTTCATTATTATATTTCAAGAATTTTTAATTCATTCTTATATCCTGATAATCACTTAAAAGTTTAGTTATTTCTAACAACTGTATTATTAAAAATCACCAAAAAACTACCTTTCTAGAAAATAAAAATAATTCACCATAGAAAAATTTTACATTATTAATCCAAAAATTAGAATGATTGCATGAATATTTAATTCATAGATTTAGGGTTTAAACTTTTAAATGGAAACATTAAATATAATGATGTCTTATTTTTATAGATGAATAACTTTTTAAAAATTGTGTTTTATTAATATTATTTCATATGAACTAATATATAAATCATTGATATTATTTTTATTTGTACATTGATTAATTTTATTAAAAAAGTCCTTTAAAATTTACAATTTTTAATAAGGATAAAAATATAGATGATGTTAAAAAATGTTCATTATATAATTCCCCCTTTTTAATAATATCAATTTTAATCACATCCCATTAAAATATACAATTTATCATATAAAAAATAATGTATCACCAATTAATAGTTATTAGAACTCATAAAATCTTTCTTCAAAATAAATAATAACAATAATATATATAGAATTTGAATACTTTTTAATAATGAATAATATTAATTAATTGTTATCATTTTATTTTCCATATTTTTTAATCTAATTTTAATTTTAATAATGATATTTCACATTGAATTATAATAATGTATTAATATGTATTATGAATCTTAATAAAATACATCACATTTCATTTTGGTTCACCCTTGTGTGTGATACAAGCTGTTATATGGAGATTTTTCTTAATAGAAATTAGTTAAAAAAATATTAATGTGTAAAATTATACCATTTAAAAAATTTTATGTCACCAAAACTTTAATTACATGTCACTAATGAAAATATTTAATGGATTCTATAAGATATAAAGGACTCCAGATACAAATTTTAATGATATATCAACAACACTATCTTTCGAAACTTGTCTTTTTCTTCATACCATGCATATATTGATATTTTCATTAGTCTGAACTAATTTTTAAATAATATACCTCCTTATTTGGTTATAAGACATAAGAGATTATATAGGAATACCATTATAATATTCATTTTCATGATCTTTTTCCTTACCAAATACTTAAAAAATTAGTTATAGATCATCTTGATAACATCCTTTAAAATAAAATTAAACCGTCCTTAAAATTTGAAATACAAATCCTATGGTTTTATATCACATGAGACCTTATTTTCAACCTATGAAGCATTAATTTCAACTTTAATATAATTATATCAATTAAATAATGTCTAAAAATAACTAAAACACACTCGGAAACAAACTAAGATACCGTAGAACCAAATTTCTAGATATGATGCTAGAAATACAAACATTGCATAGAGCATGTCATTAGAAAAATATATTTTACATCATCTCTAAAATTTTAACATCTCATATTAAAAATTTACAACATCTCTAAAACCAATGTTTTTTTGTCATTGGAGACTAGGTACATGATATTCCTATTTTATAACAAGTATTCGAAATTACACATCAATAGTCTTATCGTGTGACACTATTTTTAAGAAATCATATATAATAATATTCTTTATAATGTGGGTAATAGAAAATTAAGGGGGGGGGGGGTAAATTTCTTAGAAAAGTGAAAACATTAGAGGGAATAATCAAATATCACAAGTGAGTGTGATATGAGCTTATGGTTAGGATAAATAAGTCATGTTTCATAGTCATAACATAAGAAAATATTACCCCATAAAAAACGATCATATATCCCAAGTCATGAAAATTTATTTTGGAATAACACAAGACATGTCTAGTTGTTGTGTCGAAACACAAGTCTATAATCACGAGAAATTAAAACATAACATAGGAATAATAATGTTTCATAATATTCCGGGATAAATAAATCAAAATAAAATCATTTCCTTTTTCAAGGATCACCACGATGACCAATATAAAATTATATAAAAATCACCTTAGTCGATTATATTTACTAACATTTTATATAAATCTAGTAGAAGGAGTTACATATCAGATTTGGTTTAATACTCATTCTAAAAAACATAGTTTAAGGAGTCTAATTGTAAAAAAACCGACTAAGGATAACATGACCATTCAAAAAGCTTGATTTTTACCTAGTCCCAAAGAACCTTTCCATTCCCCATGGGTTGAGAAAAATTAATTGGGTTTCATTAATGCACACTAGAGAATGATTTCACCCTAAACAATATATATAAATTAATATAATAAACACCAAAGAATATTTATTGACCAACCAAGAGATTTGGAAACCATGAAATCAAATAAATATAAAAATATAAAAATGATATCCAAATATTGAATAAAAAATAAACATCTATCCAGAAAATACAAATAGATCATAAAATATAATATAGTGTAATAAAAATAATTGAAACAAAATATTAAATACCTTAGGCTGAACTAGATGATACAACATCCTAAAAATAATGGGAAACTCAAAAAATTCCAAAAATACCTCCACAGAACCCATAGATACTCACTATATCCCACCACATGCTCGCATGGAAATAAAAAAAAATAATCAGATCAAATACTTCAATAATTATAGAATACATAAGAGGTTCACACACACACATGTGTATGTGCATGGTGTGAGCCAAATATTTTTAGTGTAATTTCACCAAATTATCCATGTAGTTCATCTCATAATATAAGTTATAAATACTAGTCTGAACAAAATTTATAAAATTAGGATTTTCACATTATAAATCATAAGAAAACACATATCAGGAATTATATACTTCATTCCAAAACCCATGTAAACCCTTTTTAGAATAATGTGACTCATCCAAAATAAATCCATTATTTCAACCTAATCAATAAAATGAAAAATTTATTAGTGATCTATTTAATACCAAAAAATAGTACATTTTAATAATTAAATATAACAAAATTTTCTTCCCCTTTTATTGATATCATTATCAAATTACATTTAAAACTAAACAATCACTACCATTTCTAAAAGAAAAACTTTTCAATAGACTTATAAATATTGTTAACGTAATCCAAAATTATAATTAGAAAACCAAATAAGCACTATAGGCACTAGTGCATTAATGATGAATAATGATAATAAACATAAATCCCACAATCATTCCATACAAATGACACATTGGGGTTTTGATCAAGGTATATGTATCGAAATCCCATAAATCATCATCAAAATGAAAAATAATCATGGGTAACTCTATAGCTCTAACATAAATGATATTATATAATTATCATCAGATCACTCCCATATGTCCCCCCAATAGGAAACTAAAACATGCCATTAATCAACCTTTTGGATCATTGACTACAAAATAAACCCCTAAATGGGAGTATCTTTCCTTGGGAACTAGTTGAACAGTTAAAACTATGTACTATAACACACAAAAATAAATTTTTATTATAAACCAAGGAATAAAATTATATTAAAAGAAGAGAAAACAAATTTATCATATGACAACCACACAAAAGATTCTTATAAATTAACTACTTCCTATTACACCACTGAAATTACCAATTTCCATTTGAAATAATTCTAAATATACATGATAATAATAAGTCATAAAATCATTAAATATAGTCCAAATCAACCAATTTTAATGAATTATATATTTAATAGTTCAAATGAAACATTTTAAATTAATATTTTTTTCAAACACTATTTGATAACACTTTGATTTCTCTAAAAGAACCACTCAAGAAAATTTAAAAATAATTTGCATGTGATGAGTCCATTAAAAATATTTAAACCATTTGAAACCACTCATGTGTGACATATAAAATAATACATTAAAAGTAAAATAATTTAAAACATCCAATTGTTTCATAGAATATAGAATACATGAATATATATAAACACTTAACTTGATTCATAAAAAAACAAGCCACACCAAATATCCTTTAGGGATGGAGTCAAAACCATAAAAGATGATGACATAATTGATCCCAACCAAACAAAACCTAATTTTTAGACCCATATGGAACCATAAAATCGACTTTCATAAAAATTAGGATTCACAGGAGATGGAAAAACTTGAGGAAATGGAAAATAAAAGGAGGACAAGAGAATAAAAAAGGAAAATAAATTGGTAATCCACTTGAATATAAAGGATACAGAACCAAAATAAAAGGGAGAAGATATAGGGAGTGGTAGGAGTGATAAAGGCTCTTGATATTTCAAAAAGGATTATTCCAAAATTTATATAGCTGTATTGGAAACCATGGAAGTGATCATTCCATGGTGATCCTTTATGCAACCCCCAATAACCAACAACATTCTCAACCACCATAATGATGCTTAAAACCCTTAGTTGTTTTAGAAGCCTCCACATCATACACCATTACATGGATATGATATCCATTTACCATAGGTGAATCACTCAACCAAAATTCTTACTCAAACATTGAACCTAGTTGTTTTTTCTATACTGATTCCCAATGGGAAATTCACAGAGTAAGAAAACTCCAACTAAAATTCCCAATACTAGAGTGTCACTCTATGATGTGGTAATCCTCAGACTAATAACCAACTATTTTAGATAAAAATATGCTAAAAAATCAATAGCCATGGAAACAACATGATAACTCAAAATTAATTGACATTAAATACCATAGTGTAAAAATAATTTCCAAATTTAAAAACAATGATAAATATAAAAAATACATATATAAGAATAAGACGTGGGAGGTTTGAAAAACTAGAGACATATCATAAAAAATAACACCCCATCGATAAACCAATCCTTCATAATCTATGAATCAGATACATATTCATATTTAAATAACCTCAATGATCACCCAAAATTCATAAGAAATACTCAAAAAATAACTTAAAATATGACTATATATGAAAAATAATTCTAGAATAGGTCTCCCCACAATTTAGTATTTATATATAAAGGTAAAAAAATGACAGGAAAAACCAATGGAATGGATATCACCATACAAACCATGTTTCCAATAATCATTAATTGAAATATTAAGATCCAACCTACTATAGAATACTATACATGCTTTCCCATATCTATCTCAAAAAACAAGTTGGAAGAAAAAATCGCAATTGACATCCAAAAGACCACAAAACAGGTCGAAAAGATTAATTATCTCATAAATTAAATAGATTAATAAACCAATAACAAGAATAAATCAGCATGAAACAACATGGTTCAATCCTAGCACCCCAATAATACAACAAAAGAAAATTCAAGGAAAAAAATTATATAACACCTAACCATAGTGGTCCTAAGAGGGAATACCAACTCAGCAGCACTCAAGATATGCTCACAAAACAAATAAACATATCAAATTACCAAAAAACATAATAATTCGTCCTTACATCTATTCCATTAATTAAAACACATACCATGATCCACACCATATTGAAAGAAAATGAGTGACAAAAACATTGATGAATGATGTTTTAAAGATAACCACTTATTATATGAGACAAATAAAAAAGGGAACACAAAGGATACACTAGGCAGTGGTCACCGAAAAACATAAAATTTTATATAGTTCTCAGGGAATGATACCAAATAAGATCATCACCCAAATCTAGATCACATCCAAGAAATAATCCCACATCATATCCATATGGAACTACTAAAAAATATTCAAATAGACACCTCTAATGGATTTACGTTCTGTAGAAAAATTCTAATGCCTAGTGTTTATAAAGTAGAGCATCACTACTTTCTGACCACAAATATGGGCTCAAGAACCTAGTGGTTTCTCAACATGAATAATATCATATTAATTACACTAAGAAAACATATCAGATAAGTATCTAAGATTAAATAGTACATGGTGATATTGATTAATGAAATTTACCACTCTATTCAAATACACTAAAATTCCAATCATTAAGAGGACCAAAATCAAGTAATGAGAGGATTCTACAATACAGACATCCGAATTCACACAAATTATACCTATCAAAATGACCTTTTTGGGAGGTATAATATAAACCACACAAGACATGAATTCTCCCAAATAATGTTTAGCATAAAAAAATAAACCCATCCTGAAACACCATGTGGAAAAAAATTCAAAAGTACGTATTTATCAAAGAAATACATAGTCCAAAAAAGGCATTCCTTTCAAACCCTATACACAAGGAATGAAAAACCATTTTTTTCCAAATACACATATGATTTTATAATATCTTCTCATTTAAAGACAATTTTATTATTAAAAAAAACCAACTAATCTGATGTAATTTAAAAAAATTTAACGTGGATATGAAATACACCAACTTCTAATTACAACCAAAAACTTACCCAACATTCATTAAGATCTAATTTATTTTTAAACACCTAATTAAAAATAAATATTCCAATTACAAGTAATCAACCCTTAACAAAATTTCAAAACATACATCAATTTTCATTTCAAATTTAACAACTCTTGAAAATTCACTCCCACTGGGCCAAAATTTGATCCCAATAACCCACCAAACCAGTTTAAAAACATAAAAACGCTTTTGATTTTGTTACAAAATTAACCATTTCCAAAAACAAATTCATGAAGAATAATAATATCTTAAAATCAAGACCTATATTTTCATTTTAATCCAAAAACATGTTTTTAAAAATCCTTTTTTCACATAAAACCATTTTCATGAAAATCATATAAATAAGAAACACCATAATGTATAAATAGAAACCAATATGGAAAGTTAAAAATATAAGAAGACCCATGCTAATTCATTTCTAAATACAAATAATCAATATAAGAAACCCATGAATCAAGGGAAAAAATGTAGAACCAATAAGGATGTGGAATTATGAATGAATTGGACACATTGTTTGACATCCCATGTGCCAATAATCCAACACTTCCTAGAAGGTTTAAAAAATCATGTGTTTGACGACTAAATGTTTTTTTCGCCACATGAAAAAACATCATTCCAATTATTTGTTTAGTTTCAATCAAAAAATCTAACAAAATTCCTGATTAAATACATAATACCAATGAGAAAAAAAACTATTTGAAATCATAATCAAAATTGAATTTAAATCTCAACTACCCATGGTAGCTCAAGTGTCATTATGAAAGGTGGTGATCATGCACTAACTCATGAACAACCTCATGACTCCCAATAAATATCTAAATATCCATAATACCCAAAAAGCCTAAATACCATGAGGGAGTTTCATAAATCAAGGTTATTTTCAAAGAACTTAAGATTTAATACCATTTGTAAGGAACCGACCTAGTATAAACTAACCACTCACCTGACCTGATCCATGAACAGGTCTGAAGGAAATTCCTAATTCCCATACTCTAGAAACTAGTTCCTGGGGTCTTAAGAATGTACACTTAGGAATTATTTTACTCTCTAATAATAATGTAAATTAGAAAAAGAAAAAACTAAAAATCCAACATAACCTATATTGATATTGGAAAACCATGTAATTAAATTTGTAGATACAAATAAAGAATTTATCCAAATATTGTATAAAATAATAAAAAAACATCCAAAAAATATAGTTGGATTACTAAATAAAAAATTACACTATTAGATATAATGAAATAAAATAAAAAAATAAATAAGGTTGAACATGTCGATCCAATAACCCAAAAATAAAATTTCTCCCAAATATTTCTATCAAAACCATTACAAAACCCATGGCCACTCAACATATCACACCATATATGACCACATAACCAATGAATAAAATATAAACACGATCAACTACTAGAAACATGAGAGAAGTGATAAGAGATACACACACAAAATATTTTATATTTTTTACAATCCAAGCATGAACAATTTGATTTAACTAAGGATTTTATGAGCATAATTTCTTAATTTAATATATATATATATATTCTAATTTAAAAAATAATTATTAAATTAGGGGTTTTATATTTGAAATAATATCAAAAGAAGTATAATTACTTATGTATATATTTATGATTCTAGGGTAAATGTTTTAGAAAAAATAAATTCTATCCAGTGTAAGACTATAATTTTAATAGAATGAATAAAACAAAACTTTTCATTAATATTTTATTCAAAACCAAGAAAATATTACCTTTAAATTAAAAAAAACAACTATTTATTATTAGTTTTTTACAAATGTTCTGAAATATACTTTCTAAAATATCATTCGATCTACTTTCTAAAACACACACATTACAAAACATTTATCAGTAATTATTAAATTAAACCATAATTGGAAAATCACATAATAAAAATAGGCCCAAGGGAATCAATGAAGTATAATGAGAATGAAAAAACACATATATTATTTCTATATAATCAAAATATAGATGATATAAACAAATATAATTTATTAGGATCCCCTAAATAATAAAAATAAGTAAATACCATAATTGATTACTCAATAGGCTCTAACATAAATGATACTAAAATGGGTTCGCTGGATCAGTCTTTCTAGGTGCCCCTATATGAAGATGGAACACCTCATTCATCACCCTTTCAGGTCAATGAGTAGAAAAATAATCTCATAGGATAGAGTAATATTCCTGGGAAACTGGAATAAATATACACAATAATCAAGAATAAAACATATCCAAAGCATTTACTTAATTTTCAGGGGTACCCATAATATCAAAAAACATGTTTATAAATTAATAAAATCATAATATCATCACATAAATAAATATTTAAATCAGAAAAATTAAACCTTATTTCACCTCCAATACACTCTAAATATTCACCCCCTTTCATATCCTCTCATAAGAATCAGTAATAAACATCCCCTAATAAGGGAAAATATATGACGAAAATAACATAAATAAAGGGGCTCACCAATCCAAGAAATCAGTATTTAAAATCAAGAATTTTATCAAGGTGCAAAATTAGCCTTTGAAAACATTTTTTGGAATGATAGGAAAATATATCCATATTTAAAACTATTCCATGGAAGCATTATTTGAAATTAACTAGTACCAATTCCACTTTTAAATAACTCATTTATTATTTAAAATCACTATAAAATTCCACAATACTAATAAGGAATAAAATTATTAAATATAGGTTAGAAAACAACTTTTTAATGATTTTTTCTTTAAAATTAAGACCCCATTTAGAAAAAGAAAACATTCTCAAACTCCCTTAAAAAAAATTTAATTCATTTAAAAATATAGTCATGAATTTTCAAAAACATTTTATTTTATATGATTCTATTATATGTATTTAAACATATTAAAAACATTAAAAATACATCGTGAGTATGATTTATAGAAACACTATGTAAAAAAATAATTTTAAACATTTATTAATTTTATTTCATATAATATGAAAATGGAATAAAAACTAAAACCTCAATCAAAGTGGAAACAACCTACAACATGTATCCTTCAATGTTGAAAGTAAAACCAAGAAAAAAGGTAATATAATTAAATCCTAAAAACCGAACACCTATGTTCAAACCCATCAAAGTCACTAAAATAAACCTACATATTGATTATGGTTCATGGAATAAGGTGAATAATTCATGGAATAAAAAATGGAAGAAGAGGATCATAATAAAGAATAAAAATACATTATTAATACACATTAATCATGCGTATTAGGAATAAAAATCCAAGGGAGAAAGAAGTTGACTAATGTGGAGTTACCTTGTCTCTCCCACAGTATAAATTCATAACTGATAAAGAATGGAGAAATCAGGCCAAAATACCAAATCAAATCAGTGGGTAAATTGAATCTTTTAAAAATATAAACAATTAGATGAGGAACTATATAATAAAAAACACTTTGGGGATCAATAAATAATCCCTTAATAACATCTAACATGCCAATCCACCAAAGAGTTTCCCCATAAACCTCATTGTATCCTCATTCCCCATGTTCTATACTATGGTATGAAATTGTAAATTGATTTCCTTAAGGTAATGATATAGGATGAGACTCGTGAGAAGATTCCCAACCATGGAATTTATCCCATACCTATTTCAAATAGAGAAACCACCGTTCAAAAACATCAATAAAAATGTCCAATCCTAGGGTTTCATAGAATTTTTTGTTCATCAACACCCCAAAAAAATCTTTTCTTGTTCAAAATAACCTAAAAACAATGTAAAATTAATAAAAATACAAAATATCCCAAAATTATATAATATAAAAATACCAAAATAACTTGGGGGTATTATAAATATAGACCATTATATTTACTCCTCATTACCATAGACAATGTGGATATAGTCTTATTGTAGTTTTTTTACTCCAGACTATGATAAACATTTTGAACAAAGTTCCATGATAGATTGGTTTTACTCCCTATCCCATTGAATGTAATGTCATGATATATAAAAACATAAAGAATTTATTATATTTATATACCAATCCCATGCATCATATTTTTATAAACAATACATATGAGTGTCACACGAACATGAAAAAATTAATAATTTAATCAAAACACAATTATCCCATTGAAATAATTATTATTCCTAATAACATACACAAAACATGATTATAATAATTCAATATACATAAGGTGTATTCTTTAATTTGGTAATATCCCTGATGAATCATAAGAAAATTTAAAGGATATAGACATGGATGAAAAACAAATTTAATAGCATAATGGAATTATTTGGAAAAATGAGAAAAATTGACTTTATGATTTTAATAAATTTAATTGCAAAGTGAAAAATTTAAAAAAACGTGACTATAAATCAGTCAAGAAAAATATGAAAATTCTGAGAGGAATTTTTTAATAAAAACTAATATAAAGTTAGAAAAATCAACTCATATGAAATATTTTAAAATTTTACATTCTTTAAACACTTTTGTAGTGAGAGTAAAAGTCATTATAAAATTAAATATAATGAAATAATTAAAAAAATTCCTTTTCAAATATTGTAGATTATGTTAAAGAACAAAAAAGTGATCATAATAAGTCAGATAAGTAGGTAAAATATAAAGAATATGGACATGGATGGGAATGATTCCCAACAAAAAAAGAGATAAGGTCATCTCAACATACAAAAATCATTCTAGATTAGTTTTGACCCAAATTATTATAAAAGGGTAAGAATATATTTAAAATATGTTATTAATTATAGTGAAAAAATAATTATGGGTATTATATATAATAACAAATAATTTCTTTATATGGAAGTTAATACATAAACTACTAAAGTTTCAAAATGATATTGGTAAGGAGACTAATTACCTTGTATTATTTTATAGTCGAATGCATTATAATGAAATTTATAATAAAATAAAACTCAATAATTATTATTTAAACTATATTCATATTTATTTAATTTTATATTAATCTTTTATATTCATTGACTATATATTAATTAGTTGTACTCTAATTTTTTTTGATAATCAGTTGTTTTTACTTTCAACCATCCCTTGTTTCTATGAAAACTAATGTTTTGATACTCATATAATGTTATTTAGTTAACCATATCAAGAATATTCAAGATATTTTAGAGTTGTGAAGTTTTAGGTTCATTCTATTGGAGTTTTAACTATGATTCTCCAAGATAAAATCTATATCATTATTTTTTAGAAACCTTTAACTAAGAAATTTTTTATATTAATAATGATTGAAATATTAATATTATCATTCCACATTGAAAAATCATAAATTGACCATTAATATCATATCTTATAAGTAATTATGATTCCTTATCTATCGATGAAATGAATTTTTTGCATCATTCTTGTATATGGTTAAACCAACAAAACAAGAAAATTTTATAATCAATGGATTAGTTTGATTATAAAATATTTTTTATAATAACATCATTACTAAATTATATTGATTTCTTAGATGCTATTAAAGAGACAAACAAAAATTTAAAAAATTTGGATGAATAATATAAATGTAAAAGAATGATAATATGTTATTAATTTGAAAGAATAAATCATATCTCTTCCTAGAATCCTTCTCCATTTTTATGGAATTATGTAAATCTATTGAGAAACAAATATGACCAATGTGGGAAAGGATAATTTGTAAATATAATATGGTGGATTAATGTGAGAATTTTTAATTCTATTTTTTTCATTTAATGGGTTGTGTATGAGTCCTTTTATAAGTGAATGGTGTTGGTGTTAATGGCCAAAAACCAACTTATATGTACTTTATGATTACTTATATCTATTATTTTGATTATTAATAAACTAAATATCCCATAATTATTTTTTCTATGTTACACAGTATGTTATAATGTATAAAGAGTAGTTTTTTTGATTGAATGGTCGTGGAAGTTCCCTGGTATAATGAGAACCCCAAAGTATCACAATAGTGTTATGAAGAATATGTTCTATGACCAAATGAAATAAAATTTCAGACACAAATTTTATAGGCTATCAGGGATGGGACTAACAATATTTTGAGAAAATTTCTTATGTTGTATGCCATTGGTAATTTTGAGTGAAGTAAATTTTGAGAACAATACCTGCTAGTGGGAAATTCATATTTATATGTGTTATTGGATGTTTCTATTTGTGGACATGCATATTGATACATTGAAATTCACATTATTATTAGATATTTTGAGTAAAAAAATATGTATTCATGAAAACCGTAACAATATATATTTGTGGTGAATTAGGATTTGTTGCGTACATCATGAGTAATATTTCATTAATGAATAAAGCGAGAAAGGGTATGTACCTTATGTCCTTTAATTAATTTTAATATCTTCTTACAATTGATTATAATTATGTAGTTTCGAAAAACTATGTCCCTGGTGTTCTATAACAAATTTCAATTTTAAAAAATTTAAAGTAAGATACATTGAGAAAATAGGTTAATCATACTACCATGAAACATTCTAGATTAAATATATTTGGATAAAGTGAATATATTACCCAATTATCATATATGTGGGGTTTTATTTCATTGTGACCTTAAATTAATTTTCTATTGATTCCTTGACATGTTTCTAGATGCTTACCTTATAATTTGAGGAAATTCTCATCATTCCACTGAGAATTAGGTCTAAAGTGTCAGACACTAAGTTTATCCAGAAGATAAGGTAAATAATTTAATTATTTATTATTACAAATGTTGAGTAAATATTATTCCTACATTTGGTTACATAATCTTTAATGTTTTATTAAAAAGATATTTTCTATTATTAGTTACATGAAAAAATACATTGTGAGCATAATATCATATAAATATTTATTTACTATTCACATAATGTATTGTTTATTAATTTTTCAACAAATAATATAGTGATATTAATTTATTAAATAAATAGTCATTACTCATGGGAATATAAATATTTTGGGAGAATGAAAAAATGAATATACCTATCATGCAATAAATAATACATGTTAAATATTAGTTAAATATATACAATTTTATTTAATTATGTAGTATTATTCTTGTCACAAAATAATAAAAATATTAATTTTTTTATTATTATAGAAAGGGGAATCTATAGTTATTAAGGAAATTACAAAGGCACAATACAATTAATATTTTATAAAGTTAACAGTATTTAAAGCCAATTATATTACTTCTAATGTGTGGCCAATTCATTTTGTTTGAAAAAAAACATTCGATGATTTTTTATGAATAAATAGTGAACATCCATCTCCAAGAACACTCTCAATAATTAAGAGAGATCAGTATACAAAAACCACTATTTATTCTAGCTAGATCTAAGATAATACATCTTGAAGTGATTCTTGAGGGGATTAAAGATGCATTATTCAAGCGTTAGGATGTACAATTCCAGTAGAATATTTCTATGGCGATGTTTAATCTTTTATATAGAATGTGTTGATCACTATTGGAGGGAATATATAGTTGATACCTATATCCAATTATGGTAATACATAGATACATTACCATATTCATCAATAAATAAATATTTTATCACAATATAAGTCATATTTTTTTTGAAATATTTTAAATCATTATGTGAAGATCTTCCATTTTAGTTTCCTCATTCTCACATAAATTGATCTCTGATTAAATTTTTATTTATTTCTCTAGAAGGTTTGAAAATACATATAGTGTATAAGTTTTAATATAGTCACCAATATACACATAATGAGAGGTAATAGGTACTAAGTGTGTTTCCTCTAAGGTATAAGTTTTCTATATATTTAATTTTAAAAAAAATATTAATTTTTTAAAAATTATGATGTATAATAATATCAATATATTTATGATGATAACTAATGATAAAATAATTTATTAATTACAGAATGTAATTAATGGATTCGAGCACCATTTATCTTGAATAATATTGATTAGAATTTAATGTCAGCTTTATTAAATGTGTAATTTGTTGTATGTATGTGGATGATCATTGGAATACACCTAACCTTTATATGTGATTGGTTTATTTTAATTAATTATGAAATTAAATTTTTTATGAAAATCCTTTATCCTCTCATTATATAATGGCCCACATGGCCACAATTTCTTTTTATTAAAACCCCTTAGTCAATCCTTTGGTACCCTCACCTGCATGTGATTAAAAGAATATGTAATAGAAAGAGCTCTTAATAAAGTAGAGGTGTTTCAAGTTTGGAGCTTAGGTGAAACCAATCCAATACATACATGGGTGGACATGTGGAAATCTGTAACATGAACTAATTCATGGTTCAAGTTTTTCCCCTAGGTCAGTGGTTATTTTATCATCTGTTGGACAAACTAACCGTTAATAAAATCTCATGATCACACAACTTTATGATTTTATTTATTTCAATTTTTATGGATAAGTTTATTATGGATTTTTAATAATAATCAAATTAATAAGATAATTAATGATCATGAAAGATAGAACTATAATAAATTGGTTTATGTACAAAAATTATGCAATTCGTGGTTAATCAATTAAGTATATCCACTTAATATAAACAAGAATATAATAAATATAAAAATGAGAAACATATTCATAATGATAAAAATAAAAAATTATATGTATTATGTTTATTTATCCTTCCACTAACTGGGATAAAATCAAAACAAAGTTCAAAGCGCTCGACCAGACTAAGAAGATGATATTTTAATTATTAGGGAATTCAACTGTGTTGTTTTGGGCTGACTAAACATAGTTAAGAATAATAGTTCACATCCAAAGTTATAATTGGAGTAACTAAGTGGAACAAGCAGAGAAAATATGATTTAAGGTTTTTATTATTGGTGATTCCACTCAATATATCAAGTATTTTTGAGTTAATACATTTTTCATTTTAATGCCTACTGAAAACCCTTCAAATAAAATTTCATGCCCCTGTCTGGGTTATGAGATGGAAAATATGTCACTTTTAAACTAAAATATCAAAGACATAAGATATTATAAATCAAATGGTGTGGGTTTTTATCTTTCTATAAAATAGTGGGACATTAATAAATATAATATATTTATTGACTGATTTTTTTAAAAATAGTATTAAAATTATTCTCTTCATAATTGAAGAAATAGAAATAATAATGTATTCAAAAAAATACTTGGAATCCATACTTCAGAAGAATAACCTTATCATATGAACGAATTTACAAGAATGTAATAGGATATTATAATTCATCGTATTCCATGAAATGAAATTATATGTTATAGAAAACCATATTCCCAAAGAGCATAGCCCTGAAGCTGGTGAAGAAGAGTTTTCACTCTATGAGAAACATTTGAATGATGCCAGAAATGTTTTTTGTGTTATGCTATTATTCATGAAAAATGTGATTAAAAAGAAACATGAGGACATGGATGTGTATATCCTGATTGCTCACCTTCATGATCTTTATCAAGAGAAGGATAAATAAGAGAGATTTGAGACCTCTAATGCATTTTTCAATCCATGCTTGGAGATTCAGCACTATTTGTGCCTCTTGTAATAAAACTTATTATCTATATTGAAAAATTAGAAATATTGGGAATTAAATTCAAAAATTATTTGAACATAGGTATCATATAGTATACACTGTCTAGGTCTTTCTTAAGTTTTATAACTAATTATATCATGGGATATAATGATAAGAGTCTTTAGGAAATTCCTACCCTTATCCCCTGTCTTTATTATGAGATTGTTATTATATTCCAACTATTAGCCAAAAAATAAAATTTTATCCTACATAGATACAGATGTTTTTTGTATCAACATTTTTAATTAAATACTATTTATTTTATAAAGACAACATATTCTATTTTATGGAAAATTTAGATAACAATATTTGTGTATTAAATTATGGGAAAGGTATTGTAATTTGATAATGATTCAAGATCACATAAATCATATAACACCCAGTTGTGGTATAACTATTTTGTCCATGTTAACGAGAAGTGCCTAAAAAAATATATCAAGACGTTTATAAATAATCTTTTTAGATAAATAAACATGAATGATTTCATGCATGTTTACTAGGTAAAATGGCCAAAACACCATTTGGTGTACCTGGTGAAAGTTCCCATGCGATTCTTATATTAGCACACATTAATGTGAATAAACCATTTCTAGTAGATACTGGAGGGGGTTATTTATACTTAATAATATTTAATAATGATCTGAGTACATATAAAAATTTCAAAATGATGACTTATAAGTCAATATAATTTTTGAAAATAATGGAATTAAAAATTAATTAGATAATAAATATGGAATTAATATGAATAATATTCAATCTAATCGAGCTAGTGAATACCTCAACCAAGAGTTTATCAATACTCTTCTGGAGTTTGGGACTATTTCTCTACTCACTCTACCTTACTCAACATAGTGGAATCGAGTTGGTAAAAGGAGGAAACATACCTTTCTAGAAATTGTATGGGTAATCATGAGTCATGTAGATCATCATTATACCTTTGGTGATGATAATTACAAACTTTGGAAGATAGACTAAACCGAGAACCAACTAAATAAGAGAATGAAATTTCCTTAGAGTAATGGATGGTAAAGAAACCTTCTTTTTCAAATACACATGTATGTGGTTGTGACGAGTTTATTATAAAAATATCAAGAAGCAAACTAGCACCCCCAGTCAAAAAGTATAACATTATAAGTCTTCATAAGGATACAAATGGATGATACTTATAGAACCCCCCCAAAAAGAAATTTATTATCACAAAAAAAAATTTCTTAAGAGGGGGAGATACTAAATAAGGATAGTATAATAATGAAGTACTTTGATGATATTTATGATCAAGATAAACTAGTTTTGGTAAAGGAAGATATTTCATAGGTCCATATGAAAGATGTTATTCCTAAAATAGAAGAACTACGTAAGAGAACTTGAGAGCTAAGAGAACTAGAGGGACATGGTTTTAAATTCAATGATGATTGTAACTCATTATTGGTTGAAAATAACAAAACTATATCCAATAAATAGGTAGTAGAGATGTCATAATCCATAAGATGAAAATAATCCCTAAATTTTGAAATCGATTCCATGTATACAAACCATTTTTTCATTCTGGTTGATTCATTATTTAATGTAAATCATGTTGGATGCAAATGCGTATTCAAGAGAAACCCAAATATAAAAGATATGTTTTGAACTATTAATATGAATCTAGGTTTTGAATGGTCTAAATAGTGTTAAGGCATTGACTATAATGAGACCTTTTTTCTAGAAACAGTGTTGAAAACCAGTGTAATTAGACATACTATAGAAACTTACCATGAATATAAAATCTGGAAGATTGATATAAAAATATATTTCCTTAATAGGAAACATTGGGAAGATTTATATATGACACCTCTTGAAGGGTTTGTGACTCCTGGTGATGGAAAAACAATCAATATACAGATATCCATTTATGGATTATATAAATCATCAAGATCATGGAACATTCAATATAAGGATGTAGTAAAATAAATTGGATTCATTAAGAATTAATGTTTTCCAAGGTTTTAAAATAGGTTTAGTGGAAACGATGTTTTTATCCAATTAGTATTTGTTGATGAATAGTTTTTTTAAATGAGAATTCTATAATGTTGACTCTTGTAAAAGAGATAAGTTCACACCAATGAAAAAATGACATAGTATAAATATTTAACCTCGTGAGTGATTTATCATAGATGTGTGAAGTTGAAATAAGTATATTTTTCCTAGAAGAAAACATGGTGGGCCTATACACTAAATAATAATATCATCAGAAGCATTAATATCACATGATAGATAGAATAATGATGGTTGTTAGTAGTTGGTTATAGTAAAAATGAGTCTGTTGGAGTTGGTTCCCTAGAACCAAATTATGTGTACATTATGATTACTTTTATTCATATTTTTTAGTGTTAATAAAATAATTATGACATCATGATGTTTTTCTACATGACATTGTTTATGATAATGTCTGAAGAGTAGTTGTTTCACTAAATAGTCATAATAGATCCCCACTATGGAGAGAACCCAGATGTGCCACAATAATATTATTAAATTGAGTTATATATCTAGATGAAATCTTTTTTAGGTAACAAATTAAAAATGGTATTAAGGGTATATACTTATAGGAAATTGATTCACCTTCTCATGGTGTACGCCCTTTGTAATTTCATGTGTAGGAGATAATGAGAAGGAGACCCTCTAATAGGATTTCAAAATTTATATTATTTATTGGATGTTCACAACTTCGTACATGCTTATTTATCCATTGAAATTTATATTATTATTAATTGATATTATGATTTTGTAAAATTTAATGTATTCCTGAAAAACATTATGATATATGTTTGCTGCAAAGTAGGATATGTTGGCTATGTCACAAGTGATATTTCATTAATGATTAATGTGAGAAAGGATTTTTACCCTATATTATTTAACAGAATTTGATATCTCAAGACCTTTTATTGAAATTATATAGCCTTAAAAAATCCATTACCATGGTATTCTAAGAAATTTAAATTTTTGAAAATTCAAATAAAGAGACATTGGGAATATAGGGTGATGAGACTCACATGAAATCTTCTTGATTAGAGATATCATGATAACATGATTTTATTTCACAATAAGTGCTCAAATAAGGTTTTATATAATTTCAACAGTAAATTATTTCATTGTGGGTTTTTTGGTGTGTTTCTAGATGCTATCCCTAATCTTTGGGTAGATTCATCCAATGCCACTACGAAAGATCCCTTTAGGGTAATACACTAAGTTTATCCAAAACCACAGTTAAAAAATATTATTATTTATCATTCAACATGTTCATTGAATATTATTCCCACACACGGTTTAATATTTATTATTATTTTTTATTTCATTTATTCTATCTCTAGTTATTCAAGATAATTTTTTGGGAGAAGAATATTTGATAAATAATTATTTTTTATTTTTTAAATATATTATATATTTAATTATTAGATAATAATTGATTGATAATTATTTATTAAATAAATAATAAATTTTCAAGACCAAATAAATGTTGTGGATGATTGGTGGATTGAGTTTAATGACCCTAAAATAAATAATATATATTAAATAATATTTGAATGAATAATAATTAATTTAATTTACTTGTTTTATTCATGTCAAGGAATAATAATATTATAATTTTTTATATACATGGGGTTCTCTTGGGAATACAGAAATAATAAGGGCACAAGTGAAATTATTTTTTTCTAACCCCTGTAGTATTTAAACAAATTATATTTTTTTAATCATTTTCCCAATTCATTTTGGTTGTGCACAACTATATTTGGGAAATTCTCTCAAATCCCTAGAGATATATATTTCTCATGAACTCCCTAAATAACAGAGAGCAATACTCCTCCACCACCTCTCTAAATTCAAAATAGATCAAATGGAATCCTTCTTGTAGTAATTATCTTGTTGATCAAGGAATATGTTGTAAGTTTTAGGTTATACCATTCTTACACCCTGAGATTCCCATGACGATGTTCAGAGATTTATAGAGAACTTATGGATCACTATTGGAGGGAATCTATAGATGATTAATTCAATGAAATGATGGTATGATTTAGAGATTTTGTATGATTCACCATAGAAGAAATTTTTATCACAAGTTTATTCATAATTTTTTTAATTAAATATATATCATTTTGTAATGATGATTGGTTTCAATTTATGTGTTTTATACTCAATTAATCAATCATTTAATATAATTAGTCATAGAATTTATAAATGATATATATCTTTAATTAATAATCAATTATGACAAAATGATGAGTTTGGAATACCCTATCAGGTGCTTCCTCTACACATTGAACGTGCAAGAGGGTTTTTATTTTTATTAATACTCAATCCATACTATAAAATGAATGTAACATTAAAGTAAAGTGGATCAATAGTGGAAAATTAAGGAGGATAAGATCTTGGGTGGTTTATCATAATCTTATACACACAACTAGTTATAATTTTTTTCAAATTCTTTTATTTTATCCCTAGATTTGATAATTTTACCACATTTTAACCATCGTAGGGGTTACTAACTTTTTCCATGGTTACTTAATTTTAGGCCTAAACATTAAATTATCATAATAATTTATTTCATATATACTGATTTAAAATATTAAATCCATATTTTTGAATTAAAATTATACTTATGATAAATAATAATATCAATACAAGGAAATAGATAATAATAATAAAAAATTAAATGGAATTTAAAATTTAAGCATGAAAATGAATTTATAAATATTTAGGCCAAAGACTATGAATAATATTTATTATAATGACATTTCGGGGTTTATAATTTAATAGTTAAGTGTTATTTCTCTATCAAACCGAGCCAAAAAATAATTTCATCTTTTGAATACATAATTATAAGAAAAGAACCATGAATATGTTTTTAATAAAAGAAAATATGACTTTGGATTAGAATGTAAGACATTGGTTGATAAATTCAAAATATTAATTATATATTCATTATTTAGATTTATAAGCTCATATTTAGTAAATAAAAAGGTTTTATATATTTTTATTTCTTGATTATATCATAATTATTTAATAAAGATACCATATTTATAAAAATAATATTTTTACTATTCATCCAAATTTCATCCTTTTTAGAGCACTTATAAAAATCTACTTTAAAAACATTAAATGATGTTTGAAAAAATTAATTTCATTTTTTGAAAATAAAATTCAAATAAATTTGAATTTAACATTTAAATGAAAAAAATATAATTATGAATCATTTTGTTAGAAAAATGACATCCAAAAATTATTTTTTATTAATTTTGTTTCAAATAAATTACTAGTTACATGAGGGTTAATATATATTTTTTACATTGATTTATTTTTGAAGAATAATAATTTAATAATTAACAGTTTAATTTATTATAGAAATAAAAAACACCACACAAACAATTCTATTAAAAAATACCCCCTTTCAAAAATTAGATTATTTTAATCACAACCCATTATAATGAACAATTGATCTTCTAACCATTATACTTATATCCATTCATCTATAATATAACACATAAAATCATTATATATAAAAATAGTATTTACGTAATTGGAATACATAGTTTTTTTAATATATAATTATAATTAATTATTATCTTTGTATTTACTTGATGTTTTACTCGTATAATTTTTGTGATGATGCTTCAATTTTTTATCATAATGCATTAATATTTATCTTACATTTTAATAAAATTTATATTGGTTCATTTTAGTTCAATGTTTTATGTGATTGAGGATATTCAATAAACTAATTAATTAAATGAAAACATATACTAATATATCACGGTGTATAATTCTACTCCCTTAAATAAATTACGTCCTCAAAATTTTAATTTTTTATTAGAAATTAAAATACCTATGTGTATCTATAAGATACAGATAACTCAATATATAATTTATAATGAGATATTAACCACACTATATAAGGAATTTCATCTTTTCCTTTGTATTAGGAATATATTTATATTTTTGTTTGTCTTGACCATTAAAGAAAAATATACCTCTAATATGGGTTATAAGACATAAGAGTTTCTACTAAAATAACTCTTACAACTTCATTTTTAGGATCCAATTTCCAACTAAATACTAAAAAATGTAAAATCTTTTTAAGATAATATCCAATAAATTAAATTTAAACAATCTTATGAATTTGAAATATCAATCCTTGGATGTATTATTCTATGGAACATTACTTTCAATGAAAAACACATTTGATTCAACATTAACATAATTAGAATAAACAACTACTCATTTAATTTATCTTTAGTTTCTTTGAGTTATCTCCTTTTGATTTGAATAAAATAATCCAAAAAATAATTAAAGCCCACTATGGTATAATATAAGATTATACTAAGAAAAGACATGCTCATATACCCACAGGATGACATATCGATAGTTGAGTATTCATTGAGGTATACTGATCATTCTTGGTACTCGATGAATACGATACGATTAGTGCTTCAGAGCTTGGAACTCCATGTGATATGTGTTTAGGGACATCTGAGCCAGCACTTTCTTTTTCCTCCGTGCATTCCTACCTATGTTAGGATGCTAGATAGAACCTTTGCGGTTGATTGTTCTTTTCCTAAGAATACACAAATAGTGAATGTTAGTAGTAGGAAAGCAGGAAACTAGCACCAGTCTCAGAGACTTGGGCGTGTAAACTGTTTCAGAAAGAATATGTAACAGGGAATGATGAATCTGCAGGGCAACATATGTGGAAGAAGATCTAAGAGAGTAGCCTGAGGTGGTGTACATTTTGACATGTTACAACCACCCACCTTTGTAGTCCCTGCCAGGATCAGGGAGATGGAGGGCAGAGGAAGAGAATAGCTGCATGAGGTCAAGGAGTGTGACCCAAGGGATCTAAGAATGATTTTAGGTACAAACTATGTCTACTACTAGCAGCTATATCAATAGACTCATGTACCGATCATTCCTTCCACCCACACCTATAGATATGATTATATAAATAAAAATATTACAAAAATTAATTTATTCTAATTGATATGATAAAATCATTATAGAAATATATTTTTCATCATCACCATACATGAAAAATTTTAACTAAAAAACTAATAATATCATCGAACCTAACATTTTAGTGTCTTTGAAGATTAACTACATGATATTCTTATTTTATAATATGTTTTAATTATTTCCCATAAATAGTCTTCTCTTGTGATACCCTTTTAGAAACAAAAAAAAAACAATACACTTATTTGTAACCTCAATAATGGAAGCATAAGAATTGGGTGATATCATATTCTTAATAATGGAAAACATGAGAGATAGTAATTGAATATCGTAAGTAAATATAATATGAACATGTAGGAATGAGGAAAAAATCATGGTTTATGGTCATAAAAAAGAGAGTTTTACCTAATGAAACATATATTATAAATCAAAGAAAATTTAATATGGATTTTTGAATATGATAATACATAATTAATAGTGTTGTAAAAATATTTTTTAATAATCATGATCCCTGAAAATGAAATATTGGAATAGGAATGTTGAATAAATATAAGCATATAAAATATTTTTCTATCTTGAGTCTCACAACCAAGGTTATCCTCACATGGTGGATAGTGTCCCATGGTGGATTAGGTTTAATTCCCATTTTTGAACACATAGTGTACATTATCCCATAGTCAGTTGGGTTTACATAACATTTCCAAAAATAGTGTAAAAGTATCCTAGATTGGAATAGGTTTACACCCCATTCCTATAAAAATAATTTATATTTTCTCAAAGTTTATTGGATTTACTTCTTATAAACATAATGTTATGATATATAGATCTTTAACCAATACATTATTGGTATATAGAAGACCCAACCATTATATTATACTAAACCATATTTATATTTTTCATATAAACATGAAAATATTCATATTTGTATCATTTCTTAATTAACCCATGGAAGGAAATTGATTTCATGATTACTTTCACAAAACATGATCATAAGACATCCAAAGAAACAAGTTAGATTGTATTAATAAGTAATATCCCCAAAAAATCAAAAATATAAATAATTGATGTTTGAATAGATGAAAATTCTTCATTAAATAATTATGAAATTTCATTGAAAATTTGGAGAAATGGCCCACTATGTTTTTAAAAAAATTTATTTAAAAGTTAAAAATTTAAAAAATAAAGAGAATAAAAATTAATTTAGAAACCTTAGAAAATTTTAAAAGGAATATATACAAAAAAACTAGATATAATAATGGGAAAATGAATTCTTAGGGAATGTGTAAAAAATAATATCATTTTTACACATCTATAAAGTGAGTCATGGTCGAAAAAATTACTCATGTAGAAATATTGAAACAGATTATATTATAAAATTTTAAAATAAATTTATGAAAAGTAGAAATAGTACATAAAAAATAATTTAATCAGAGATCATGGAATATCTAAAATAATAAAAAAATATGGTTGTGGGCGAAACCCTTCAGACAAAAAACAAGAGATAAGGTTGGCTCAACATACACATATCATTTTTGTATATTTTATTTAAAAATGAATATAAAATCTAAAGAATATATGAAAAACTCATAAATAATAATATTAAAAGAGAATACTTTTGTTTTTTATAGATTAAAATATAATTTCTTTATATTTACATTCAAACATAAATAGATTCGATTTCAATATGTGATTAGTAAAGAAACCCCATACCTTATATTAACTCAATGATGGATGTGTTTTACCCTACTATATAATAAACTAAGGAGAACTGATTATTTATTTCATAACCAAATTCATATATATAAGCATTTATATTAATATTTTATAATAATTTACTATAAATTTTTTACTTATTTTCAAATAATGGTGATCATTAGTTATATGTAGTTTCAACCACACCATAACTCTTTCAATATTATGGGTTTTTATATCATTACATGTTAATGAGTTTATTATCTCTATAATACAATGGAACTATCATGGATGTTTTCTAATTATTTTTGATGTTACATGTTCATTTAATGGATGTTTTTGGTATTCTCCTTGAAGAAAAATTCCATAACCTGCTTGTTCCGATAAATTTTAATGAATATAATTTGTTATATTAATATGTATTTGAATAATAATAGAAATGTTCAAAAAACTAAAAACATTATTTACTCATTAATATCATATCCTATATGTCATTATTTTTCCATAACCATCATTGATAAATATAAAAAGTATCATTAATATAAGATGTTAAACTGACACAAAGAAGAACATGCTATAATCAACACATGAGTTAGATTATAAAGTGATTTTATTATATCATCACTATAGAATAAATATAATAATATTATTTAAATATTATTAAATAAAAAATAATAATCTATTAGAAGATCATGTATAATATTAGTGAAAGTCAATGAAAATAATTTATTAATTACAAAGATGAAATCATATATTGTCTTGGATTAATTTTTTT
Organism: Viscum album; assembly: GCA_963277665.1. Taxonomy (NCBI): domain Eukaryota; kingdom Viridiplantae; phylum Streptophyta; class Magnoliopsida; order Santalales; family Viscaceae; genus Viscum; species Viscum album. The sequence continues at coordinate 1,764,640,704 of OY728135.1, forward strand.
GTTTGGAAGCAATTAAAGAATTCACTAAATACTGGAAGCTACCCATTGTGGGAGAAGATTATTATTATTGAAAATATGGAATATTATATATAGAAACTTTAAATTTAGTTATGTCTTGGGAATAGTAATCGATGGGCCATTTCTTAGGTGAGAGGGGTGTATTTTTTTGATACAAACTTATTAACACAAATTGAATAAAATATTCATAAAAAGTTGATCAAAAATATAAAATTAATGATGATAAGATAAATTAGGATATATATTAACCTAAAAAACCCAATTAAATATTATTATTTCTTATAATTCGGGACAATATCCCAGGATATAACACTTTTACCTAGTTTTAACATTTACCTTGGAGACTAAATTTATCCTTGTAACTGATTTTTATGTAGAAAAATTAAACTAGAATTATTAACTAAGGTTTATATTATTATTCTAAATATTAATACAATTTTATTTTATTCAATTTAAAAATATGATCCAAATTAACTTTAATATAAGTACGCATAACGCAATAAATTATTTTTTTAAAAATCCATTTTTTAGCATATAAATAAATTTATATTTATTAAGGAAAAAGAGTATGGAAATTATTGATTTAAATGAAATTTAGTGGCTTATTATTAAAAATATTAGTCTTATTTTATTTTAAAACTATGAAAAAATTTAATGTTATCTAGTGAATATTTAATTTTATTAAAGGAAATGAAATTCATTTTTAGTAGAATAAAATATGACTCTGGTCCCAAAATGTCCAACATTGGTTTATAAATTCAACATGTTATAAATAAATGAATAATTATTCAACTTAAATAAATATATTTTTTATAAGGTTTTTTAAAATATTAAGCTTGATTTATATTAGTATGATGTCATAAAAGTTATTATATTCATAAAAAATGAGTTTTTTCAATTCACCCAAAAATCGACCTTTTAGAAAAAATGATAAAAAAACATAATATAATTATTAAATTATGAAAGAAAAATTTTACAGAATATTATAAAATTAAAAATGCTTAATTTTTAAATTTAACTTTTAAATAAAAACTAAAATATAATGAAGAATAATATTTTTAGAAAAATCAAGGTTTAATCCATATATATTCTTAATATTATTTCATATAAATTTATTTTTAAATAAGTGTTATTATATTTGTCTATATAATGAAATATTTTTTTGAAATAATTTTGTAAATTTTATTAATTAAATTTTTTATACTAATACACAAAACATTTAGAACAGTTATTTGGACAATATCACATTTTTAGATTAATTTATTTTAATCACATCTAATTACAATTATTTATTTATCTTCTAGGAATTAAATTTTAGTCAATTCATTATTATTTGAAAAGTAAAATAATTATATAAAAGATAATAATAATATATAATGAACTATAATAAATTATTTTTATAATAAATTATATTATTTATTTATTTATTTTTATTTACATATGGTTATACTCTTCTTGTAATATATATAATGATTTTTGACATCCAATTTTAATAATGTATTTATTTTTATATTATATTAGAATAAAATGAATCTTGGATGATTTTAATTTTTTTATTATACAATCCATTCAAAATAATAATTACTTCAAGGAAAATATATACTAAAATCATAGTGTGTTACACTAACATTGGCTGAAGTTGGAATGCATCAAATAAGATTACTAGGGAGCACCATAAATGAGATGTAATATATTATGTATCTAATTCATGTTTACTTTTATTATGAGCATATCACATTCTTTATTCACATGCTTGAAAGATTTATTTTGGAATTTTATTGGTGGTGGCCTACTAAGTATTACTCACATAGTTCTCGGGGTTCCTAAGAGCTTTGGTACATGAGAATACCTCATAATTCTTAGTAAAATGAAGGTAATATTCCCTATATTGGATGGTTGATCCGTGGTTCTTCATATCATCATGGATATGGGACCAGGAATAGTATCAAGACTAGTTTTTGAATTAGTAATAGTACTTTTTATAATATTGGGGTGTGTTTTATGTGATATTCCAATGAGATTTTTTCTTTTCCTATATATTCCTATATTACATTACCAAAAACCATTCAATATAATACCTCATAACATAATCGATCAATTATTACCTGATTTATGAAGTGTGAGGATCATTTTTACATTCCAATGATCATTTAGGTTTATATATTTATAGAATTAGTAAAACAATTGCATTTCATATGGAACATATAAACACAATATCATTTTTTAGACAAATACAAGATTTTTATGTTCATAGTCAAGTTTCATTAAAGAAAAAATTACTTCATTCAAAGAAATTTTAATTTATTATGATCTAGATTTCATATTAGTTCATACTCATCCTTATGATTTGTGAAAAACATTTGAAAACCTGGTATGAGAATAAAAAGTCTCTATAAGGGATGTAATAATAATAGAATCTTCTTATTTCAATGAAAACCATAAAAATATATAACAATTTTCCCCCTTTCTCCATTTAAAACATTGGGAACATAAATAAAAAATTTCCACAATAGAAAATCAAATTTCTATCAAATAAATCCATTAGAACAAATAATAAATCATAATAAAAAAATAAAGTCATCATGATGAACATAATAATTCATGGGAAAATATATTTGAAAAAAACATTTAACCTCTAAAAGTTTATAAACATTAATTACATCATAAAATCAAAAGAAACATACAATTAAAACCTTTTACTATCATAAAATATGTATCTTCAACCATCATATTAATGACCTAGGTTTACTCAAGTTTAGTATATTTCAAAATAATTTCATCCCATCTAACTCTATTAGAGTAAACTAAATATTCAGAACAACGTGAAGGCTTTTATACATTTTTATTTATTTTGGATACTCCCCTACTTAATTTGGTTGAGGGTGAAACCTTGAATGGCATGTAGGAGAATTGCAACAAGGCCAAATACATAGCTCGAAGTCTCCAAGACCTAACACCCTAGAACTATCCCAACCTAGATTCAGCTTCATTGATGTCACCTATCTCCAAACCTAGAATGGATGGGCTGATAGCATTGTCCTATGTAGAGATGTATGAAGCCCAATACCGATGGTGGTTGTTATACCATCTCTTTCTTCTAATCTTATTAGCTCTACTGGTGGCTAATAGTGCTCTGTTTTCACTTCAGGAGCATGCTCTAATATGGGGGGAACTCATTCATATATCTTAAAGTCCCATTGGACTGAATGTATTTGAAGGCTCAAAGGCTCTGGTGCATCAACATATCTATTGACTGCACCTCTATCAGCTTACATCATCCCTGCATCACCGCAACATCATAAATACCCCATGAATCATACCTGGATTATATCATTAGTCTTTTGGATGCCATGTATGAATCATTACCAATAGGGTAAAATAATGTTTTTAAGAGTAAAATACATGGTTACCTCTATCATTTTTACCCATGAAGACTAAATCATTGTCCAATACATTGGATTTCTCTATCATGCTCACCCATCATCATGAGAAATATACACATCTTCCATCATCATTTATAATTCCAATTGATTGTGTCATGACCAAAAAATTGATATGCATTCAATGTTTCATCTTAACACCCTTGATAAAATCATTTAAATCCATATTCAAAAAACATTTAATTTTCCGTTAAAAGTAATGTGAAACATCCTTTTCTATTGAATACACTTAGAAATAAAAAATTACTATAAGAATAGGACTAAAAATATATTTTTAAAACTTTTAAGAATAATATATCAATCTTGATAAAAATAATTGTTATGATAGTTGGAAAAGGTTGAATTTGTAAATATGTTTATAAAAATTATTTTTTTCACCATTGTAAATAGTCATATATAAACCACATCAAAAAGATAAATAATATTTCTATTTAAAAGCATTGAAAATTTTCAAGGATAAATGAAAAGGAATTTAAAAAATCACTTGAGAATAAATAAGAATATTTACAAATCATTTTAATGAATCTCATCATGGAATAAAATATATTGAAGGAAAACATTAATTTCTTTCAGAAATAATATACCTTAAGTCTTTAGTAATATTTGAATAAAAATAAAATTGAAGATGAGAATGTGGAAAGGATTCTTAATCCAATTAAATTGATATAACACAATGAGTAATGAAATCTATATTGAAGTATATAAACCAAAAAAGGTAACATTTGTTTAAAATGCAACGAGTCTCAATGAAAGAAAATTGAGACAAGAAATCCCATACCTCTTCTCTGAACCTTCTATATAAGTATTTTATTTTAATAAATAAAAAATAATATTAATTTTAATAGTTAATAAGTTTTTTTTTTATTTTAATTCCCTTATTATTATAAATTTTATGTCATTTATTACCAAGTTTTATTTAGTTAATGAGTTATTGGAGTTCACATAGAAAAGTTTGAGCTCGTTCGCTTCATAATCTCCAAAAAAAATTAGGTAGGTTGAACATAGTCAAAGGGTTCATGATTCCATCATATAACTAATATAAATAATTTAATTATTACCATTTTAATATATTAAATACAATTTTAAAACAAAATATGTTAGGTGTTAATGAAAAATGATACTCATTGGTTCATTGATACGACTGCCCTTACCTAAGCTTCGCCGATGTTTTTATTTTTATAATTAATATAAGTGAAATAAATTAAATAAAATTATTATATAGAATCATGATTTTTTTATACATTTCATATTTATTCATTAATTCCATCAGTTTTTACATCCATATAAAGTAAAAATAAAAAACAAGTTACATGATTTAATGGTGGTGATACCACACATATGCCCTTGATTGAAGTGTCTATTTATAATTGGATGGAAAAGGTAATAGAAAAGGGTTTACCATCAATATAGTAAAATTTTATTATTTTTGAGGTAAAAATTTTATTATATCGTCATTGTTCTCATAGATTTCACGTAAGTAGATAAAGAAATTAATATAAAAGAAGTTAGTTAAGAAGTTTACCTCCTCTTTTGATATCCTCATTTGAATAGACCTTAAGGCCTCTCAAGGAGAGGTTTATGATCACTATAGAGGATTAGGGAAATGGGAATGGAATTTTAGATAGGTATGTGGGTAGATTTAGAAAACTGAACATATGTGGTTTTTTGAATAAGATAATGTGGGTCACCTTTTAGTGGAAAAAATCAATGTCATTTTTGTATCTTTTCAATCATTAAGGGTCAGGAATGTATTTCATAAAAAGTAAAAGTGGAAAATAAATGAGGAATATATGATAATATTGATATTATATCATTATATTTAGTTAATTTATGATTTTTTTGATTTTTTATCTAATAATAATAGATTTTAATCATTAAATATGTTTTAATGTAATTTCTTTAACTATTCACATAATTGACAAAAAAAAAGATAAAAATGGAATTGACTATAAGTAAATTAACCACCACAAATAATTTATATTTGTAAATATAATTTTAGGAACTACATAATTCATGAAAATAAAATTTCTTTTAATATTTTTTAAAATAATTTCCTTGATTTTTCTACCGCTTGTATAAGACATGTGTTGAAATTGCATTGGCATTCAAGTTAATTATAACATCACTAAAATTTTAAAAAAATCAGTAAATAATATATCATTAATTAATAATAAGAACAACCATTATGAACCAATCACAACTTCTTTTTATCCATATAAGGAATTATTTCGAATTATAAAAGGTTTAGTTTCATTTTGTAATTATTATTTATATAAAATAATATAATGTCCATAATAAAAGGAAAGTGGAAAAAAATTTCAATTTTTGTAAATATAATGTGACAAGAATCAAAATAATATTATCTAATAATATTTATATTGATATTTTGTATCCATTTAACATATAAATAAACCTAATTAACTTACCTCATGCTTATTATGGGGATACCAAATAACCTTGATTACTATTGGTTATGACCAGAAATAAAATTTACCTTGTTAAAAAATATAAACCTCATGATTACAAATTTTAATTTTTTTTATGATAATAAATTTCCAAAATTTTAGGTAATTTATTTTAATATAAGTCCACAAAATTCAATAGAAACCCATTCTTTGAAATAGACCCCTTTTAATTATAAATACGATATCATTTTAAATCATCTATAATCTTGATTCCTAAAATAAAAATGTGTTGCTTTTATTTGAATGGTATAATTTTACTTTATAATAAATCCCATGTATGATAATAATTTTTAAATACAAAAATATAATGAATTTTTTTAATATAAATCAGTATCTTTATCTATTAACAAAAAATCAATCCTTTCATAAAAAATCATAAAATTCACCATAAGTGATATTTGATATAATGAATCCAAAAATTTAATTCATTTTATAAAATAAAATATCTTTAATTTATAAAAATTAATTATATTAACCAGACACAGAACCTGCAAAATAAATTTTTAGAAAAAATGTTTTTAGTGAAAATAATGTGTTTATTCTCATCCATTACCAAATGACAATAATTAAATAAATTGTTAATTTATTTTATAGAATATATCATCATTAAAATTCAGCATAGTTAATAATAAATAGTGATTATGTAAAATGCTATTAATTTATAATATATATCCATTGTATAGATTCAATGAAACACAAACAACACGAAGCCTTAACGAACATCAATATATTATCCTTCGAATGACCTGAAGGCCATGTGTTTTTTTTAATTTTTGGATAACCAAATTTTTAATTAGGTTTACTGGGAACCCTTTTATCGACCATATCCCCACCAGAACAAGTCCAAAAACATAGCTTGGAGGACTAAATACTAAACACAATAGAACCACCCCTCCCCATCATATACTTCATTGATGGTGCCTAACTCTAAACATTACATTGCTTATGGTTGTTGGTACTGATGGTGATTTCTATACCTTCTCATTCATCCAATTTGTATAGATCTACTAGTAGCTACTACTTCTCTGATACCTCATCTGAGACTTACTTCCCTTGTAGGCTGATCCCAGATTAAAAACCCAAAGTCCTAGTAGCCCAAAATCCCTTGATGGCCCAACGAGTCTACTAAATCAGTATATCCAATTAATTTAACCAATCTGGCATCATTTTTACATCACCAATTACTAGTGTTGTCCCTACAACATAGCCACATCATAAATCCTGAAGGGGCATACTCAGATTTGATCATGGGTATTTTGGATGCCAACTAGGAGACTTTTCTACACGAGTATAGTCCTATTGGTAAATATTTTATTGGGTAATTAGGTATATTTTGGTTCCATACTACTCTTATCTTGGGCCCAACCAACAACCTATTCAGTACACTGAACAACAATATACTATAGAACTATTTTTTTAAATATAACTGTTACGACATAACCATTAGTTTGGATGTTATGAATATGAATAAAATATAATTAGGTATATGTATAATTTTTTCCAATGGTAAAATTTACAATCAATCATATATTTAATATCAACTGAATGGAAATTAAGTTAAAATCATTTGATGGTATGAGAGATATTTTTCACAAAACTATTTTTATGTGTGAAATGTATTTTTCTTCTTAATATATTATATTAATTAGTGTTTATAACTAATTATGATGAAAAAGTTGAATATATATCCAATTTAATGAATTAAAATTCAATTAATTATTTTTCTTCCCAAGTAGAGAGAATAATATCATTTTATGTGTCAAAAATATTTTTTCATCAAAATGGTCTTTATTCTATTTTGTGATTGGATATTATAAATATTTTTTGGAATTGATAGAAATTATATGTTAAAAAATTTATTTACTTTTTATAATCATAATTCCCAAATAAGATAAATTGAATGTTTTAATGTTTCTTCAAAAGATTAATTTTTTTTTGAATAGTGAAAGATATTGATTTTTGCAAAATTTTTATTTCTTTTTTTCAAATATAGTAATTTGAAAGTACCATTATCTTTTTAATTTTTTTAAAATATAATTAATGTACCTTTTCTTAAAAAATAATAAATTCCATGCGAGTCACCATTATACATGACTTGGTATAAAAACATTGTTATGATTAGGAACACATTTTTTCTAAGAATTATTTTCATTGGGTGTTGCACACTTATATGAAAATTGATCTCTTCAAATTCTAAAAATTAAACCATAAAAAATGGATTTCATTTTTATTATTAGATGGTTCAAATTTTTAAACATTTTAAATTAATTTTTAGTTACAATTAATTGTAACTATAGAAAATTTTTATCACTATAGTAATCGGTAAAACATATTTATTAAGGTTAATAATATGATAGAAGGTCTGAAAATATACAAAAAATGAATTTATTTTATTGTATGAACTAAATTTAGCCACAAACATCATAAATTTGAAAATATTTCATTTTTTCCACTTGGCATTAAATTTAACTATTATATTATTTTAAGTTAATTGTAATTATAAAGTGTCACTTTCTATTAATTATCATGTTTTCATGATATGTGTTATGATAAAAATTAAATATTAATTAATAAATATCATAAAATTTAAATTTTTTAGACTATATTTGTTATTTTAATTTATTTTTTATTTTTAGTGATGTTATAATTAAATTGAACTGTTACGCAACACCAATTCAGTGCTTGTGCAAGTAATATAAAAATAAAGAAATTTATTTTCAAAAACAATAAAAGTTATATACATAGGATAATTTAACGTTTATATTTAATTAATTGTATAATTATAACCTATATGTTATGTTTAACTAGTTTATATTTTAAATGAGTTTTCATATTGTTTCTTTTTAATTGAATATAAGCGAGTAGTCATGAATATGACATTAAATGGTATTTAATGTTATAAAATTATTTTTATAACATTGTAAAATTTTAATAATCAAATATTTAACCATTATGATGTTAAATTACTGATAAAATCATTAATTATTCATTTATATTATACTTGAAAATTTTGAAAGTAAATTCACGGCCTTCATGGTGTGAAAATTTTGGTATCTCGATTATGGTTAAACAAGGTTAATGAAAGGTTAAACCAAAATATAATGTTAAAAATAACATTAAACCTATATAAAACGTATTCTTTGATTTTATATCAATCATAGATTCATTTTTTATAATATAAGGTAGTTTTTGTAACACCCCGAGATTTTATGAAAAATATTCTTTTTAATTTCATTAATGTCTTGTGTTGTACGCTACACCAAAAGGAGATTGCACAACACGCAACCTTGACTTTCCTTGCATTAAACGCAATCGCGACCTCCCTCGATAGCGTGTGTAGTACGCAATACCGAGTTTCACTAAACAACGATATGCTATTAAAATATTATTAAACTAGCCTTTATGAATAGTAATAACCACTTTTTGAAATTTTGTAAATTTTAATTTTCAAAATGGACTTCATTTTTGGATTCGGAAAATCAAAATTAGCTTAGGGTGAAATTTTGGTACATTTCGGATAACTTTCATTTTCTGATGAATAGTGAAAATTACTAAATTTTAATTAAAAACAATATTTTTAATAGAAATAATTAAAAGTGATAAATTATTAATTTGAGTGGTTTTAAAGTATATTTAGAATATATTTTTACAATTTAATACAATGTTGGTCATTGGATGTAATTCTACATTTAAACCAGACATAAACAAGTGTCAATCTTTTGATAGTTATTATCTCTTAAGAACACGCTATTTGTTTTGACGACGTGAATTAATTTTTAAATTAATTAATGCAACTGATATGTTTTGAATTTGGTAAAATAGACATCTTTTTTAGTTCATAATATCAAATATATCTTAGGCCTATTTTTTGGTATTTCTCTGGAAACTTTCATTTTTTTGATGAATAGTGAAACCACTAAGTGGTAGTTAAAAACATGTATTTTACATAAAACTTAATTTTACCGCTTCTGTGAGTGGAATTTCAATAATCCGAGAGACACGGTTGATGTTAGTAAGTAAAATGTGGTTCAATGAGATGAAAATAATTTTTGGTGAATAGTAACTTTTTACTTTTTTTACCACGGTTAAAAGTAAATTGGGTAATTAATGGTAAAAATGTTATTATTATTACCATAACACATGTCCTAATTCTATTGGATAAGTGTAATTCGACCAAAAACAACCTTAGGAATAAAATATGACCATTTAGGCCCACTTGGATTAGATTAGGACATTTATTATTAATTTATTTAAAGAAGGGTTAAAATAGTTAAAATCAAAGTTTAATAAGTAAGGCATTTTTAATATAGGGTTATACATAGATATATTCGACTATAAACACTAATTAGAAAGATAAAACGATTTCCTACATAATGATATATTATTTATAATTTTTAGACATTAAATAATTTAATTTATTTATGACACAATGATGATGCAGTAATTACCATAATAGTGAAAAATTAGAATAATTGATATTATAAATACCCAAATAAATATAATTTGAGACTTTTTATGAATTAAACTAATTTTATATGTTAATATGACATGTTAGTATTGATTTAATTAACTTTTTTCGAACTAATCATTCTGTTATGATTTTCACAAAAATCAATTACTAAATAGTGTCAAAATTGACATAAAATAGTTTTTAAAACAAATATTATATTATTAATTGTTATTTTATTCCTAAAAATATAAGGCTCGGCCAAATGACTTATATAAGGTTATATATATTAATAATAAACAACTTGGGATTCGTTTGGCTTGTTATAGTAGGTTATTAACCTTATAGTGTAAGAACACAAGAAGACACGGTAAAAGTAAAATTATTTAACTTAATGTTAAATCTAAATGATAAGGTTAAAATAGGAACCTAAACTTGTCTAAATTCTATTGTATGAGAGTATTTAGACCCATAACCACCCTATCTTCGAAATAAATCAATTTGGAGTAATTTCAAACCGAATTTGGCTTTATAATAAAATAATAGTTTTAGTTATTCCAAAGGTGCCCCTCTTCTCCCTTATAAAAGGGCACCTCCTCCCTCTCTTCCTCACACCACTTTGAGCCTTCAATCCTGGTCAAACCCTGCCAATTTATTCTCTCCACTTCCCTAGAGACATCCTAGAGGCCCTGGTCTTCTTCAAAGTCCAATTTTAGTTCCCTAAAAGGAGGTCTCAAAGAAGCGCTTCAAAGAAGAGGTAATGCCCATTACCGATTCTTTAATCTTTATTTCTCCTTCCACTTCTTCTTCATTAGTTTTTTCATCATGAAGTAATAACATCAGTATCACTCATATACTGAAATGTTATTATAAGTATGAAACAACCCTATTTCACTATCTATCCATCCTACGGAAAATGAAATCATCGCGCGTGTGTACGTACGGAATACCGTCTCCACGCCGTGGTGTAATCTATTTTCCACCACCCCCTTACTTGAATGGGTATAATGGTGTAAATAATAACTATATATGATTATTATAAATTGATATTTATTCTGTAATAGTATACATACAATCCAATAAAATTCTACGATCATGTAAACAATATCATCGCTCGTGCGTACGTACGGAATACCGTCTCCACGGCGCGATGAGATTCATTCTCAATGATTAACCATTCGTAAATGATTATAAAGTATATATAATAAGTAATCATGAAATATATGACATAATAATGATACTGGATTTATGTATATATATATATATGTATGTCATCCAATTAATTCCATTCAATTCAATGAGGAAACGAAAACAACGTTCATGCGTACGTACGGCCTACCGTCTCCATGAACGGTGTATTTATTTCCATTTATCAATCTATTGTATATATGTATATTCTGAATATATATTATATATAAATCATGTTTTACATTTTGGATGTAAGTAATCATGATCTATGTAATCATATGAATAATTACAAGTCAAAACACGGACGACAAATGAAACGATTTTACCCAAAACGCTCTTTAACATGGAATTTACAAAAGAACGGGTAATATAAAGTCATAAGTGAACCATATATGATATCATAACAATTAATATGATTCTGTAATAAGTAAATAACATTATTTAAATCATTATACAGGAGGTTCGGACACTTATGAATCAAACGGACCTAAGGTAAGAGATAATGTTGCAATCTCAATTGTTTTCTATCCGAGATTGCTTATACGTAAGTATTTACTGGGGTTATTTCTATCATCCATGTCCATGTTTTATAAAAGTGTTTTCATGTATGTTTAAATTTCTTTTTAACCATTTTTTACTTTTACTACATGGTATGTAAGGAATATTTCTTTTGTTTACGTTACGAGGTACTTTTTTTTACTTTTCCGGCAAAAGTACGAGAAGAATGTTTTTTTAACTTATACAGGATGAACGGATTTTTACAGTTTTATAAAGCCTTATTTTCATGAATCTTACTCCAAAAGATTTCATGACTATTTTCAAAAAAATCATTTTCTTTTCAAATTTCATGACATTTTGTGAAAAGAAAATTATTTTGAAGAAGAAAGGATATTTTCCTCAAGAATTCATTTCAAGTGTTTTATCAAAACCATTTTTCATCTAAGATGAAATTATTTCATATGTGTATGTTTCAAGTATAATGTCTATATGATTTACATTATTTCACTTTTCTTATTATGAAATGATATCCATTTCTTTTATATGGATTATGTGATGATGAGATTATGTTTATGAAACCCATTTTATTCGTTGGGTTATTGTGAATGATGTATGTTTATTTTGTGGTACAAGTAAGAATGATTTCATTATGAGATGGGTGAGACCTATATCTCCCTCCAATGCATTGGGTAATGATTTATATCTCATGAGATAGACATGGATAGAATGGAAGGTTAAACCGGTTCAGTAAAATAGGACTGAAACGAGGAGTGAACTCGATTAAGAAAGGGACTTTGTCCACTATGATGGTCTCGGCAGCAATGCCTTGGCTACTATGGAAATCATTACATGTACTTAGTGGATGCCACAATTACATGTTTTATTCCCATGCTATTTTATCATCATTTATGTTCCATTATGATCTATGCCTTATGTACTTCCATGTTTTATGTCGTTGTTCAATATTTTTAATGTTCATGTTTTTTTTAAGTTCAAATGTATATGGTATGTTTTATTTTATCCATGCTTACCCTTACTGAGCATTTGAGATCACCCTATTTATGTTTTCTTTTCCCCCAGGATTAAAAGAAAGATTTTAGGTAAGGAAACAAAAGTAGGAAGATCTTTATGGGAGATGTTGAAGATCTTTCACCACGATTAGAAGATTACATTCCGAGTTTGCAATGACACTAAACTATTATGATCCTTGTGTGTCTGTTATTGTTATGTATTAATTATTCCGCAAAAGTAATGTAATGTCCTTGTACGTCAAGCTTCGGGTCTCTACAGTTGGTATCAGAGGAAAAGTTTAGTCAACCTTTGGAAACTAGGATGTGAAAACATTAGTGAGATCCCTAGAGATATTTCTAAGGTATGTATAGGGATGTTCCTAAGGATAAGTATACGTATAGGATATAGTCCAAGAACTATGGTAACGATATTAGATTAAACCAAAGATGTTAGATATTGAAGTTACTCCCCCTTTATTATGATTTTTTCCTCTCACACTATTCTTTTCGGGTTTTAGGAAATGGCTGGAAACAAGATGATTCACGATAATGGAGGATATGATGGACAATGGAATGATATTCTTCATGAGAAACCAAATGAAATGGGATTTGGAAGTCCAAACATCATTATTATGCCGAATTAGAAATCTCATAATATGATCAATAAAGTAAAATTTGGTAAGTTTCCTTACTCGGCTAATAAGAGAAAGATGGAGTTTCATGATGATCATAAATGAAAGAAAGTTCAATTTCCCCTATGTAAATCATGTGGGAAGAGGCATCAAGGAGAATTCTTCAAAGGAATTAGAAGATGCTTTGGGTATGGAAAAGAAGGACACAAAGCCAGTAAGTGCAAAGTAAAAGGTTCAGTTAACACCAGGGATGAGGATAATGGTATTTCTACGACATCAACAATGGTTAAATGTTTTAAATGTGGAATGTACAGGCATTATGCAAACCAATTCCCTAAGGGAAAGTCTCATGAAGAGAATCAGTATGGTCGTATGGGTAGTATTTATGTCGATGATGATGAAGAGACTAAAAATGATTTGTGAGATGAAAGAATTGTTGAAGCTTGGTCAATGGTTTAAGAATGTAGTGGAATCATGTGTAATGTTGTATAAGTAATCTCATGGTACTATGGAATAAAGAGACATCGAAGGATTGTTACACTGTTGTCTTTCCTTGAGTTTTGAAAGTGTATGATTAATGGTACCAGTATCCATGAAAGGTTATTCAGATATTTTTGAAATGTAGATGGTATGCACATAATGAATGGATAAGGAGAAAATTAAATGTTTGATAATATTCATGAGCTCATGACTGATATAAGGAAATAGTTATATCATGGTTTGAGTATATAGAATTTTGGGTTTTTGGTATGTGGAATGAGTTAACTTTTGATAGCACTCATGTTTTTACTATGATTCAATGGGTATTCATTTTTCAAAAGAATACATGATTAAGGCCTTAGAATATTTGAAATGTGACCAACAAGACATGTCTTATGATATATGAGGATCAACGATGGTATTAACATGCTTGTTATATGAAATCTCTGGTAATCATTTTCACTATATTATGAGAGTGGACTGCAGTATTTTGGATAAGCCTAAAGATTGGAATGTATTATGTTGGACATAAGTTAGTATTGTTTAAGGATAGAAGTTTTTCGATATTATTTATGGGATGTTATAGTAATGTTGTTTTAGAAAAAGGACAACCTGCCGGATGGGTGACAACCCATCGCGTGGACAAGGCTATGGGAATCGAACCCACAACCGAAGTGCGACTGGCCTTTATCACCTACCACTGGCCTTCAGGAATTCCCTGTTTAGTAGAAACTAGTTTTATTATATTAAGCAGTATGATATATGAAGTATAAGTCCATTTTAGGAACCATATATGATTAATCTCACAATAGATGGACATGTGTATTTTTGATGATTTTTATAACCTTTTTTTTAGACAGATGGAATGACCCATCATTCTATCACATGATCTGCTAACACTTCACGAATGAAAAATTCAACTTCATTTCTTTAAAAGATGAAGTGGAAATTGTCCAAAGAATGAACAACGGTGAGACTATACCAAAATCATGAAAGTATTTCTTCTAATTATAATTTCATCAACTTTAGGGAAATGATCTTGAAAACCAAAAATGTTGTCCTAGTGCCCTTATATATGATAAATCAGATGGTACCTTAGATCATCACAAATCTATGGATTTGTGATCGATGGATTTTTCATAGCCATGTTCTCTACCACTCTCCATCGTAACTTGATGGTTATATTTTTCTTCCATATCTATATTTTCACCTATATTCTCCTACGTGGAAACCCAATGATGAGTTACATTGGGTAATCATTACGTTTCATACTTTATTTTTTAAAATTAAGTTTCAGTATTCCTTTTTACGATGTGGGCTTCTATGAATTGTAAACTATTTATAACCCCGACGAATTTTGAGGGAAAAATTCATTTTAAGGGGGGTAGAATGTAACACCCTGAGATTTTATGAAAAATATTCTTTTTAATTTCATTAATGTCTTGTGTTGTATGCTAAACCAAAAGGAGCTTTCAAAACATGCAACCTTGACTCTCCTTGCATTAAACGCTATCGCGACCTCCCTCGATAGCATGTGTAGTATGCAATACCGAGTTTCACTAAACAACGATATGCTATTAAAATATTATTAAAACCAGCCGTTATGAATAGTAATAACCACTTTTTGAAATTTTGTAAATTTTAATTTTCAAAATGGACTTCATTTTTGGATTCGGAATATCGAAATTAGCTTAGGGTGAAATTTTGGTACATTTTGGATAACTTTCATTTTCTGATGAATAGTAAAAATTACTAAATTTTAATTAAAAACAACCTTTTTAATCAAAATAATTAATAGTGATAAATTATTTATTTGAGTGGTTTTAAAGTATATTTAGAATATATTTTTACAATTTAATACAATTTTGGTCATTGGATGTAATTCTACATTTAAATCAGACATAACCAAGTGTCAATCTTTTGATAGTTATTATCTCTTAAGAACATGCTATTTGTTTTGATGACGTGAATTAATTTTTAAATTAATTAATGCAACTGATATGTTTTGAATTTGGTAAAATAGACATCATTTTTGAGTTCATAATATCAATTATAGCTTAGGCCTAATTTTTGGTATTTTTCTGGAAACTTTCATTTTTTGATGAATAGTGAAACCACTAAGTGGTAGTTAAAAAAAATGAATTTTTAATAAAACTTAATTTTACCGCTTATGTGAGTGGAATTTCAAAAATACTAGAGACACGGTTGATGTTAGTAAGTAAAATGTGGTTCAATGAGATGAAAACAATTTTTGGTGAATAGTAACTTTTTACTTTTTTAACCACGGTTAAAAGTAAATAGGGTAATTAAGGGTATAAAATGTTATTATTATTACCATAACACATGTCCTAATTATATTGGATATGTGTAATTCGAACAAAAACAACATTAGGAATAATATATGATCATTTAGGCCCACTTGGATTAGATTAGGACATTTATTATTAATTTATTTAAAGAAGGGTTAAAATAGTTAAAATCAAAGTTTAATAAGTAAAGAATTTTTAATATAGGGTTATACATAAGATAAATTAGACTATAAATACTCATTAGAAAGATAAAAATATTTACTACATAATTATAATTTATTTATAATTTTTAGACATTAAATATTTTAATTTATTTATGACACAATGATGATGCAGTAATTACCATAATAGTGAAAAATTAGAATAATTGATATTATAAATACCCAAATAAATATAATTTGAGACTTTTTATGAATTACACTAATTTTATATGTTAATATGACATGTTAGTATTGATTTAATTAACTTTGTTCTAACTAATCATTCTGTTATTATTTTCACAAAAAATCAATTACTAAATAGTGTCAAAATTGACATAAAATAGTTTTTAAAACAAATATTATATTATTAATTGTTATTTTATTCCTAAAAATCTATGGTTCGGCCAAATGACTTATATAAGCTTATATATATTAATAATAAACAACTTGGGGTTCGTTTGGCTTGTTATAGTAAGTTTATTAACCTTATACTGTAAGAACACAAGAAGACACGGTAAAAGTAAAATTATTTAACTTAATGTTAAATCTACATTATAGGGTTAAAATAGGAACCTAAACTTGTCTAAATTCTATTATATGAGAGGATTTCGACCCATACCCACCTTATATTAGAAATAAATCAATTTGGATCTATTTAAAACCCAATTTGGCTTTATAATAAAATAATAGTTTTAGTTATTCCAAAGGTGCCCCTCTCCTCCCTTATAAAAGGGCACCTCCTCCCTCTCTTCCTCACACCACTTTGAGCCTTCAAGCGCGGAAACACCCTTCCAATTTCTTCTCTCCACTTACCTAGTGACATCCTAGAGGTCCTTTTCTTCTTCAAATACCAATTTTAGTGCCCTAAAAGGTGGTCTCAAAGAAGCGCTTCAAAGAAGAGGTAATGCCCGTTACCGATTCTTTCATCTTTATTTCTTATTCCACTTATTCTTCATTAGTTGTTTCATCATGAAGTAATAAAATCAGTATCACTCATATTCTGATATGTTATTATAAGTATGAAACAACCCTATTTCACTATCTATCCATCCTACGGAAAATTAAATCATCGCGCGTGCGTACGTACAGAATACCGTCTCCACGCCGTGGTGTAATCTATTTTCCACCACCACCTTACATGGATGGGTATAATGGTGTAAATAATAACTATATATGATTATTATAAAGTGATATTGATTCTATAATAGTATACATACACTCCAATAAAATTCCACGATCATGGGAACGATATGATCGCTCGTGCGTACGTACGGAATACCGTCTCCATGACGCAATGAGATTCATTCTCAATGATTAACCATTCATAAATGATTATAAAGTATATATAATAAGTAATCATGAAATATATGACATAATAATGATACTGGATTTATGTATATATATATATTTGTATGTCATCCAATTAATTCCATTCAATTCAATGAGGAAACGAAAACAACGTTCATGCGTACTTACGGCCTACCGTCTCCATGAACGGTGTATTTCTTTCCATTTATCAATCTATTGTATATATGTATATTATGAATATATATTATATATAAATCATGTTTTAAATTCTGGATGTAAGTAATCATGATCTAAGTAATCATATGAATAATTACAACTCAAAACACGAACGACAAATGAAACGATTTTACCCAAAACACTCTTTAACATGGAATTTACAAAAGAACGGGTAATATAAAGTCATAAGTAAACCATATATGATATAATAATAATTAATATAATTCTTTAATAAGTCAATAACATTATTTAAATCATTATACAGGAGGTTTGGACCCTTACGAATCAAATCGGACCTAAGGTAAGGGATAATGTTTCAATCTCAATTGTTTTCTATCCGAGATTGCTTATATGTAAGTATTTACTGGGGTTATTTCTATCATCCATGTCCATGTTTTATAAAATTATTTTCATGTATATTTAAAGTACTTTTTACCCATTTTTGAATTTTACTACATGGTATGTAAGGAATATTTCTTTTGTTTACGTTACGAGGTACTTTTTTTTACTTTTCCAACAAAAGTACGAGAAGAATGTTTTTTTAACTTATACGGGACGAACGGATTTTTACAGTTTTATAAAGCCTTATTTTCATGAAGATTACTCCAAAATATTTCATGACTATTTTCAAGAAAATCCCTTTCTTTTAAAATTTCATGACATTTTGTGAAAAGAAAATTATTTTGAAGAAGAAAGGATATTTTCCTCAAGAATTCATTTCAAGTGTTTTATCAAAACCATTTTTCATCTAAGATGAAATTATTTCATATGTGTATGTTTCAAGTATAATTTCTCTATGATTTACATTGTTTCACTTTTCTTATTATGAAATGATATCCATTTCTTTGATATGGATTATGTGATGATGGGATTATGTTTATGAAACCCATTTTATTCGTTGGGTTATTGTGAATGATGTATGTTTATTTTGTGGAACAAGTAAGAATGATTTCATTATAATATGGGTGGCACCTATATCTCCCTACAATGCATTGGGTAAAGATTTATATCTCATGAGATAGACATGGCTGGAACGGCAGGTTAAAACGGTTCAGTAAAACAGGACTGAAACGAGGAGTTAACTCGATTCAGAAAGGGACTTTGTCCACTAAGATGGTCTCGGCAGCAATGCCTTGGCTACTATGGAAATCATTACATGTGATTAATGGATGCCACAATTACATGTTTTATTCCCATGCTATTTTATCATGATTTATGTTCCATTATGATCTATGCCTTATGTAATTCCATGTTTTATGTCGTTGTTCAAGATTTTTAATGTTCATGTTTTTTTAATTTCAAATGTATATGGTATGTTTTATTTTATCCATGCTTACCCTTACTGAGAATTTGAGCTCACCCTTTTTATGTTTTATTTTCCCCCATGATTAAAAGAATGATTTTAGGTAAGGAAACAAAAGTAGGAAGATCTTTATGGGAGATGTTGAAGATCTTTCACGACGATTAGAAGATTACGTTCTGAGTTTCCAAAGACACTAAAATATTACGATCCTTGTGTGTCTGTTATTGTTATGTATTAAGTATTCTGCAAAAGTAATGTAATGTCCTTGTACATCAAGCTTCAGGTCACTACAATTTTTATCAAATTTACTAGAATTAGAAAAATATTATGTATAAATAATTCAAATATTTGCAAGTTTTCCACCCAGCTCACATATAAAAGGTAACCACTTCTTCTCACTTCCGGACACATTTTAAGAAACTTATTTGAATAAAAATATACAAAAAAATTACTAAATTCCATAACCATGTCTTATAATTTATTTTATCACAATAATACCAACCATTAATATTTTCTGGTATAAGCCAAATGAGGTTTTCTAAAGTAGAGATATAACTTTTAACTGAGTGTTTCAATGTTTATATATTCTTCCACACCCTATAAATCATATATACACATATTTATATAACAAAATCATAGTCATAAATATATATAAATTTTATTATTTTCATTTGAACACCCTTTTTTATCTCTATGCCATACTAATGGGAAATGAAAGCATGGGTTGTTCCTATTCCCATGTCCACAAAATAATTTTTCTCATTTTCAGTAACCTCGATTAATATATTTTTATAATTATATATTTATTTTATATAAAAAATATTTATGACTAAATTAGGATTTCTAATTATAATAATTTATCAACCTTTTTTCTTTACCAACCATTGGAATATGATAACGTTATTTATGAATAACTATGGACTACCACCTCGACGAAGCGATGTGACATGATTTTCATTTATGATTTAAAAAGATTGTAATAATGTTACTTGTAATGAATTTATATGGTGTTTATAATATAATAATTATTATCAAATGTTTAATTATAATTCACCTTTCTTTCATTTCATCCATCAAAAATTAGAAACATCACTCATGCATATGTATGGACTACCGTCTCCATGAAGTGATGTAGTTAATTTTTATTCGACACCTTATATGGATTATTATAAAAGATTATATAATTACTAAATTTGATCTATATTGTTTTATTATGATTATATGGTTGATGAAACCAGAATCTCATTGTAAGTAATAGAGCTACGGAACAAAAACATGCATGGAAAACCGAACAATTTTCACCCAATAAATGATTTTACTGAAGAATTTATAATAACAAAATTACAAGAAATTATAGGAGAATTGTGTGGAATTATATAAATATTTTAATATGAATACACAATTTTTTATAATACATTAATATTTATTATATATATGTGTTGAATATTTATAATACAATATAGGACTTGAATTATGGGTTTCCTGTCTCACTATTATTTCTATGATACATATGTCATAATCACAAAATATTTTTAATTGTGATGCCCAAACAACCAATGAATTTATTTTATCATATATTTCATAAATATTAATGGGATTTTGAAATCCATATAATATTATCTATTTCTTGGGATTTTGATTCAATGATTACCAATGTCGTAAGGGTTTGTGATACAATCTCATTTCTTTTTATGATTGGTTATATTAAATTTCATTTATATAATTTTAAATGATACATATTATTTAATTCCCATTAATATTATTTTACATTTTTTTATTTAGGGTTTTCATGTTTTCCTTTCATTCTTATCTCTTTTGAACATAAAATGACAAACCAATTTTAAGAAAAGTCAAATTCAGTTCATATTTAATAAGTTAATTTTTTTTCATATCCATGTTCTCTAAAATGTTTTCAAAGAATGTTTTAAAAATTATAAAATGATTTTATAAAGATATTTTAATCTTAATTTTATAAACATTACAATGTTTTGAAAAGATATTCTAGTAATTTTCCAATCATGGTACTTTGAAATTTATACCATAACTTTTAAGGGAGTATTTATTTTAATGCTTACCGCATGAACATAATTTTTCATCATCATGAACACTCTTTCTTTTCAATATTACCTTACAGTTTTCATTTTTATTTTCATATGAAATATTTATCTCAATATTCTTGGAATTTAGGTTTTTAAAATATTATAGAAAAATTGATATTTTTATCTTGTTTTTCAATGAATATGTTAAAAAGATACATGAAAGTGAATTTTCATCTACATAAAAATCCATTAAGGATTCTTATACTTAATTAAGTATATGATATTTTGTTTCCATCCCCATTTATGGATGAATTAGGATTATGAGTATTTTATGATGATTTCATGAAACCTATTCTTTTTGTATGAGTTAATTAGGATATGATAGGAAAATGAATTTTCTTATGATATAATCCACATCCTTTATCTAGATGGATTATGATAATGTGATGATTATATGCCTATGAAACATTTTAATTTTCTGTGGGTTATTCTATGTTGATATTATGAATGGTTTACGATATTTTGACACACATGTATATAGTTTTAATTATGTATTGGGTGGGACCAAAATTTTATATCCTCTAATGCATTATGTAATGATGGATATCTCATAAATATATATATATATTATAATTGGGAGTAAACCTTGTTGATAAATGTATTATGTCCATTAAGTTGTAGTTTAGAGTAAATCATGACTATATAAATTATGGAATGGGGACCAAACCCAATCCACTATGATAGTCTTGGATGTGATCCTTGAATAATGAAGTAATATTTTAGGTGGATAACCATTCCAAAAAATTCTTATAAAAGTTTCTTATTCTTATAATATACTCTCATCGTTCATAATTGATAGATTATAATTCCTCACTTTTATAAATAATTTCATTAGAAAGTTTAACTCTTTAGGAAATGTTTCATGACTCAGGATCTATGAACGATTGGGTATAAACATTATCAGTTATGGTCATCATCACATACCCATATTATTATCTTTTTATTTCATATAATAATTGATTTATCTCACTCATTTTTTACATTACTGAGCATCTAAGCTCATTCATTCATAAGTTCCCATTTTCCCAAGGTTGTAAATAATGATATATTGTAATATATTTATAGAAGGGTATCATACGTGGAGAATTTTGGGGGATATTTTGGGGCCATCTTATAGAATTAAAAATATGAGTAAAATGAGAAAATATACATTTTGAAGTGCCCAGATCAGTGTGAATCACTGAGAGGGGGATGGGGTGAATCAGTGATCCCTTAAAACTTTTTACTAATTGATTCTTAATCAATTAAACCTCTATGGCTGGTTAAAGCCTCGATCCACTCTTCTTGTATCTCTCAGCCTTTCCTCGAGTGATGCAGTAAATGTAAAGGCACAGGACGCAAGGATTTACAAGGTTCAGCACCAAAGGCCTACGTCCTTGCCATGTTGGTTATACACCCCAACATGGTTTCTTCCATTATAATCTGTTAGTATTACAATGGTCGATACAGAGTCCCACTGTATCTCTCCTGAGTCCCACAGGAGGGTCTTTATATTGCGTCCCACAGTATTACCAGAGTCCCACTGGCCTACTCTAGAATCCCACTGAAGACTTATTCCACCCTGAGTCTCACAGGGGGCTTCTCCTGGCTTCTCGAGTCACACGAGTAGCTCTTCTTCACTTTAAGATTCTTCAAGTATCTTCAGCAGTCTGGGATAAAGACTGATGGCCTTGCTCTGTACCTCTGATCACTTGAGTTGATCAGGTCTTCTCGTCTTGCTCAGGATTTATCTCCTTCTTCTAAGGGTGACCAAGCTTCTCTCCAATTACTGAATACTCAGACAATTGATGTCTTTAACTTCAGTCTGGTCCAGTCTTAGTTCAGCTCAACTTCATGCACTGAGTGCATGGCATCTCTGCATCCTCATGCACTGATTGCATGGTCTCTCAAATTCTTCAAGATCCTCTGGTCTTAGTCAACTCAAATGCACACAAGCAGATTTGACTTGTTTACGTGTGCACGTGCATGCATGCATGCATGCACTCCCCTTCTTCTCTTCTTGGTGTAGTAAACCCTCAGAGGGTGTAGTCAACTATAGCACACACCTTCTCACTTGAACTTCACACTTTGTTCAATGTGTTTACACACTTAAATGTGTGTTCTACTTTGTGTGAGTCTTCTTCTTCTTCTAAGTGTGTCCACTCCACTTAGAGCACACACATAGGTTCAGCCACTTCACTTTGTTGTTTTGCACACACAACTTTGTTCTTTGATTTTCACACACACAATGAGTGTGTATTTGGCCTTCACTATTTTTGCACACACCCAAGCTATCCTCGACCTTCTTTTCAAATGCACACACACAGAAAGTGTGGTGGTCTTCACTCTTCAATAATGCACACACAAATGCACTAAGGCCTCGGGTCTTCTTTGGTTGCACAAGGCTACGGCCTTTCCTTCCCTTCTTGCACACACACCCGAATATGTCCTTATCCACTTATGCACACACACTGCCTTCTTCTATTTTTGTACACACAGAAGGTGTGTTCTTCACTTGGTGCACACACAAGGAATGAAAGCCTCGGGTCCTCTTCTCCACTTGGCACACACCCACTGTCCGTAGGTGGTCTTCTTCACTTGATCTCAAAGGAGGCGCGCAAGGGTATGCTTGAGCCGCGGCCAACTCCTTCTCCAACAGCCGCACAAGGTACCAAGTTGCATGGTCCGCGCAAGGCCTCGGGTTCTAGGCACATCAACCACGGGGCGCGCAAGTGCTACTGCCCCGGGTACTTCCTGCCGCGCAAAGGGAAGGCGCGCAGGGGACTCCTACAACCTCTTTCATGCAGGTATGCACAAAAGGAACACAGTCGCGCAAGTGGATTGCGCGGGGATTCAGCTTCGCGAGGCACAAAGTGCTCCGCGGGACTTTGGGTTTTTAATAAAGGATCAGCAAGAATAAACGAGAGCATGGGCTCTCCTTTTATAGGCAGAGAGGCCTCAAAACTTCCGCGTGGGATAAATCTCAAATCCCCGAAGTATTCGGATCTTTCCAGATTTTTGCAAATCTTGATTTTCTCCTCGGTTCACCATGGGTTCTCCTTCTATATTTTTCTCCTCTACGTGCATGCGACTTAGAACGCATGCACGGCCTCTGTTTTGGCCATCCCATGCAAAACACGAACACCCCGAGGCCTCGGCACTTCGTTTGCCTTCGGCCTTCATCGAATTTTCTCATTTGTTGCATGCAAGTCTCTTTTTGTGCATGGTACTGTTCGTTATGGCCAGACGAGCACGAGGGTACCTTCGGCTTCGAGAGAGACAGCCGAGAACTCAAAATCCGTCGTCGGGATGCCTCTGGTTCAGCGGGAGACGTCGGGGAGCTTCGGCATGGCTCAAGCAAGGAGACGCACTGGGAGCCATTGGATCGGGCGATTGAAAGACATCGGACGGTCGTGATATGATCATCGCGTGCGGGATGCGATGAGCGGTCCAGATCTAGCGTGCGATCGATCGAGTGGCCAGGATTCGCTCCGCGGAAAAATCCCGCGTCCCACATCGAAACGGATCCCGGTTTTTCTGCGGTTTATCACCCTCGCGCTGCAGGCTTCCCTTCAGTTGCACTTCTCCCCTCCCGGTGCCGCCCCGCACCGGGTTCTCTCTGCGGGCGCGCTCTTGCGCCCACCTCTGCTCCCTTCGGGCGCGCCATTGGCGCCCACTATGCACTGCTTGACACTCGCGGGTGCGCTCATGCGCCCCTACCGTGCTCCTCCGGGCGTGCCCCAGACGCCTATGCGGTGTCTTGGGTGCATCCTGCCGCCCTGGGCTCGCCCCACGGGTTCCCCCATGTGTGTGGTGCCTAGTGCCCATGCCTTGGGGTTGAACCCTCAAGGTGTCCACGGGCTGGCCATATTTTTGGCTGAGGCAAAGAATGAGGAACTTTGTCAAATACAAAGTTCTCCTATGAGTATAAGCCATATGCCACAGGCCCTTTAATCCATTCTTCTCCTTCATCTTCTTCTTGAGAATTCAAACATTAATCCTCTTGATTAGAAACAACTCCTCAATTTATAATTCTTCTTCATCATCTCATTTTCTACTTAGGAGAGAATTCTCAAGGATCTTCATCAACCGAACTCCTAAATCACATAATTCTTCAATGTTCTTCATTAATCTAATCAGAGATCAAGTTGGATCTTCTTCAGATTCACATGAACTAGGAGATATTGCATGTAAATCTTTAATCAAATTCATCCACTCAGTAGTTGTGGATGGATAATCTTCATCTCCTCATGCATTTTCAATACAATGCATGGTCTTCTAACATTGTTGTGACTTTGTATCCAGTTGATACAAGTTCTTAGAACTTTAAAGATCAGCTCAACAATCGTCTGATTTACATAGAGAATGTTTCAACCACAACATCCTATGTCACTTAGTGAATCTCCTAAGTGACATGCATCTTAGTACCATGGCCATTCTCCTTTCCTCACCAACACCATCACAACCTTTGGTATTCATATCTTGACAATTCTTGACATCCATTCATTCTAAGACAACATCATGCCTCATTGACAAAAAATGCAACACAGTGCATTTCAATCTCCCCCTTTGTATTTGTTGTCAATACACTTCTTCAGCACATATGAATGGGTCAATATGTGTGCCAATATTTTCTCCCCCTTATTGGCAATCAAATGCAAAGGTGTGGTGTGGTTCTCTTCAAAAATCTCTTCCTCTCTTTGAAAAGTATTTTCTTGAAAAACACTGAGAGAGGGATGATGTCACATGTTCTCTTTAGCAAAGAACCTTTAGTAAATCATCTCTAAGTCTACTTGGGCTAACCCGGTGTAGAAAACAAGAGTGATGTAACCAAGGAACTCAATGTTGTCCAACATTCACTGTACATGTGAAATCATGCTTCAGGGGTTTGAAATTTTTCAGATATAACAATGAATTGCTAAATCCTGCACATACTTCACAAAACTCATTAGAAAGTTCAGGTGCAAAGATAATGCTACCCCTTTCATCCATTTGTCTTCAATACATACTCCCCCTTAATTGACAAGATGAATACGATTAAGAAACAAGGGATGAAAGTATGATTGGAACACTTTCAGCTTTTCTCAAGATTGTATTAAATCTTAGAATACCATCTTCTCCAGATTGGCTCCCCCTCAAGGGGTGCACTCTATTCTGTCTAAACCACTCTCCAGATGAGAATTATCATCATCTTCAATTCCCTGCAATGTTAGCACATGTAAATACCAGAAGTATAAGGGAATAAGATGGAACCTCCTTGGTTCATCAATGTGAACAACAAGGTTGAGAAGATTCTCTCAACCGAGATGTCCCATTTTCACCATTCTTCACACTTGCACATTTGATCTTCAATGATGTTTGTGCTGGTGTGGATCTCAACACATCTTCATGTGAAATCTTATTCATTCCTTTTGCCTTAGCAATTTCCAGAACTTCATCTTCATCTCTTTGTAGATCTTTGGCAAGTTGCAACTGATTAGGCCATATGACTAACAAGTCATTTGGAAGTGAGGCCTCAGTTTTGGAAGTTTCACATGGTTCCTTTGATGCTGTCAAGCTACCTCTCTTAGGCAACTTGTTTTCAATCAATCCCTTCTGCTTATTTTGGATTGATTGTCTGTTTGAGTCCAGTCTGCCTCTATTGAATTTCATGGCTTCTTTACAAAGATCCATGATATGTCCTTTCTTTCCACAGTAGAAGCATTTCTTCTTGGTGGTACTTCTGGATGCATCACCCTTCTTGGATTTAGACTCCAAGGAATTATTTTCCTTTTTCAAAACCTTCTTGGGAGCATCTTCATCTTTCTTCTTGCTTCCCAAGGATTCCATTTTAGCCAGGTTCAGTGATCTTCTCTTCTTTTTAGCTCTGGATACAGTTGGAGATTGACATGTATCTTTTTGACCACTTTTGCAATCATCCCAGATGTTGTCAAGTAATCCAAATCTATTTGCAGTACACATATGTCTCTGGACCTGTGGATGCTGCTTCTTTTCCTCTGGCTTACTCCCCCTAGGCATGGGCTTCCTCTGTGCTTTGGCATTCAGTGGATTGTACCAACAATCCTTTGCACAATGCCCATACTTATTTCAACACCAACATTGACCCACAAATCTTGACCTTTTGATTCCTTATGATTGTAGGGTACTTGTCTTGAATTTCTGTGTTGTTTCAGGAGAGCATTCTTTCTTCACTGTCTTCATCCATACTTTTTTGGATTCATTCTTCCATCCTGCACTTTTAGTAGAAACACATTTAGAAACATGAGTAAAAGATGGGATGGATGGTACCTTCTTTTTAGAAGATGTTGCCCTTTCATTAGAGGATGTCTTTCTCTTAGAATCATCCTTCTCAAAGCTCACTTGAGTAGCAACATTTCTTCTTTCAGCTGACTGGGAGGCTTCAACTTTGGGTGATTGCAGATTTTTCAATATCACCTCCAGTTCAATGCATTTCATGTTGAGGGAGTTCTTCTCATTCTCAACCAATCTTAGCCTACCTTCCCAATTCTGTTTCAGCTGTTACATATGGTCATCATGCACCTTCTTTATGTCATGCGATGAGTTGTCAAGCTCCTTCAACATTTTGACTTTGTCTTCAATTTGAGCATCTCTGACATTCATTGACACTTTGTGCAACTTCTCCAGTGCATGAAACACATCTTTGATTATTATCATAAAGATTTCTTTCTCAGAAGAGCTTCTTTGCAATTCTTCAGTAGTGTCTTCATATCTTTCATTGCAAAGAGAAACTGTTTCATCCTTATCCTTCACCAGCTTTCTGAGAGTGTTGGTTATGCCAACCCTTTTAGCCAATTGGACTTCCAGAGAATTGGCTTCATCTTATAGCTGTAATTTTTCTTCTTGAAGATCAAGGAGGCCTGTAGCTATACACATTTCCACTTCCTTGGGGACTGTCTTCTAAAGATATTTTATTGCATTTAGAAGATCATTGTTCCTTCCATCTTCATCACATCTAGAGCAGGCTTCATCAGAAGAATGATAAAAGGAATTGTCATCTGATGTGACTTTCACATTTCTTTCCATAGAAGGAGTTTCTCTGATTGCAACAACCTTCTTCTTCATCTTCTTTGCCTGTTTCTTCATTCTGTTTTTCAGAGTCTTGGCAGATATCTCCATTTGAGGCTGTTCTTTCATTTACTCAAATCTGCACTTCATAAAGACTCTCTTGGATCTTTTAGAGGTAACCTTCGCTCTGATACCAATTGAAGTGCCCAGATCAGTGTGAATCACTAAGAGGGGGAGGGGGTGAATCAGTGATCCCTTAAAACTTTTTACTAATTGATTCTTAATCAATTAAACCTCTATGGCTGGTTAAAGCCTCGATCCACTCTTCTTGTATCTCTCATCCTTTCCTCGAGTGATGCAGTAAATGTAAAGGCATAGGACACAATGATTTACAAGGTTCGGTACCAAAGGCCTACGTCCTTGCCATGTTGGTTATACACCCCAACATGGTTTCTTCCATTATAATCTGTTAGTATTACAATGGTCGATACAGAGTCCCACTGTATCTCTCCTGAGTCCCACAGGAGGGTCTTTATACTACGTCCCACAGTGTTACCAGAGTCCCACTGGCCTGCTCCAGAATCCCACTGAAGACTTCTTCCACCCTGAGTCTCACAGGGGGCTTCTCCTGGCTTCTCGAGTCACACGAGTAGCTCTTCTTCACTTTAAGCTTCTTCAAGTATCTTCAGCAGTCTGGGATAAAGACTGCTGGCCTTGCTCTGTACCTCTGATCACTTGAGTTGATCAGGTCTTCTCATATTGCTCAGGATTTATCTCCTTCTTCTAAGGGTGACCTGGATTCTCTCCAATTACTGAATACTCAGACAATTGATTTCTTTAACTTCAGTCTGGTCCAGTCTCAGTTCAGCTCAACTTCATGCACTGAGTGCATGGCATCTCTGCATCCTCATGCACTGATTGCATGGTCTCTCAAATTCTTCAAGATCCTCTGGTCTTGGTCAACTCAAATGCACACAAGCAGATTTGACTTGTTTACGTGTGCACGTGCATGCATGCAT
Source organism: Viscum album (assembly GCA_963277665.1). Lineage (NCBI taxonomy): Eukaryota > Viridiplantae > Streptophyta > Magnoliopsida > Santalales > Viscaceae > Viscum > Viscum album. The sequence goes on from OY728135.1 coordinate 1,764,670,341, forward strand.
GCATGCACTCCCCTTCTTCTCTTCTTGGTGCAGCAAACCCTCAGAGGGTGTAGTCAACTATAGCACACACCTTATCACTTGAACTTCACACTTTGTTCAATGTGTTTACACACTTAAATGTGTGTTCTACTTTGTGTGAGTCTTCTTCTTCTTCTAAGTGTGTCCACTCCACTTAGAGCACACACATAGGTTCGGCCACTTCACTTTGTTGTTTTGCACACACAACTTTGTTCTTTGATTTTCTCACACAAAATGAGTGTGTATTTGGCCTTCACTATTTTTTCACACACCCAAGCTATCCTCGGCCTTCTTTTCAAATGCACACTCACACAAAGTGTGGTGGTCTTCACTCTTTAAGAATGCACACACAAATGCACTAAGGCCTCAGGTCTTCTTTGGTTGCACAAGGCTATGGCCTTTCCATCCCTTCTTGCACACACACCCGAATATGTCCTTCTCAACTTATGCACACACACTTCCTTCTTCTATTTTTGTACACACAGAAGGTGTGTTCTTCACTTTGTGCACACACAAGGCATGAAAGCCTCGGGTCCTCTTCTCCACTTGGCACACACCCACTGTCCGTAGGTGGTCTTCTTCACTTGATCTCAAAGGAGGCGCGCAAGGGTATGCTTGAGCCGCGGCCAACTCCTTCTCCAACAGCCGCACAAGGTACCAAGTTGCAAGGGCCGCGCAAGGCCTCGGGTGCTAGGCACCTCAACCACGGGGCGCGCAAGTGCTACTGCCCCGGGTACTTCCTTCCGCGCAAAGGGAAGGCGCGTAGGGGACTCCTCCAACATCTTTCGTGCAGGTATGCACAAAAGGAACACAGCCGCGCAAGTGGATTGCGCGGGGCTTCAGCTTCGTGAGGCACAAAGTGCTTCGCGGGACTTCTGGTTTTTAATAAAGGATCAGCAAGCATAAACGAGAGCATGTGCTCTCCTTTTATAGGCAGAGAGGCCTCAAAACTTCCATGTGGGATAAATCTAAAATCCCCGAAGTATTCGGATCTTTCAAGATTTTTGCAAATCTATATTTTCTCCTCGGTTCACCGCGGGTTCTCCTTCTATATTTTTCTCCTCTACGTGCATGTGACTTAGAATGCATGCACGGCCTCTGTTTTGGCCATCCCATGCAAAACACGAACACCCCGAGGCCTCGGCACTTCGTTTGCCTTCGGCCTTCATCGAATTTTCTCATTTGTTGCATGCAAGTCTCTTTTTGTGCATGGTACTGTTCGTTATGTCCAGACGAGCACGAGGGTGCCTTCAGCTTCGAGAGAGATTGCCGAGAACTCAAAATCCGTCGTCGGGATGCCTCTGGTTTAGCAGGAGACATCGGGGAGCTTCGACATGGCTCGAGCAAGGAGACGCACTGGGAGCCATTGGATCGGGCGATTGAAAGACATCAGACGACCGTGATATGATCATCGCGTGTGGGATGCGATGAGCGGTCCATATCTGGCGCGCGATCGATCGAGCGGCCAGGATTCGCTCCGCGGAAAAATCCCCCGTCCCACATCAAAACGGATCCCGGTTTTTCTGCGGTTTATCACCCTCGCGCTGTCGGCTTCCCTTCAGTTGCACTTCTCCCCTCCCGGTGCCGCCCCGCATCGGGTTCTCTCTACGGGCGCGCTCTTGCGCCAACCTCTGCTCCCTTCGGGCGCACCACTGGCGCCCACTATGCAATGCTTGACACTCGCGGGTGCGCTCATGCGGCCCTACCGCGCTCCTCCGGGCGTGCCCCAGACGCCTATGCGGTGTCTTGGGTGCGTCCTGCCGCCCTGGGCTCGCCCCACGGGTTCCCCCATGTGTGTGGTGCCTAGCGCCCATGCCTTGGGGTTGAACCCTCAAGGTGTCCACGGGCTGGCCATATTTTTGTCTAAGGCAAAGAATGAGGAACTTTGTCAAATACAAAGTTCTCCTATGAGTATAAGCCACATGCCACATGCCCTTCAATCCATTCTTCTCCTTCATCTTCTTCTTGAGAATTCAAACATTAATCCTCTTGATTAGAAACAACTCCTCAATTTATAATTCTTCTTCATCATCTCATTTTCTACTTAGGAGAGAATTCTCAAGGATCTTCATCAACCGAACTCCTGAATCACATAATTCTTCAATGTTCTTCATTGATCTAATCAGAGATCAAGATGGATCTTCTTCACATTCACATGAACTAGGAGATAGTGCATGGACATCTTTAATCAACTTCATCCACTCAGTAGTTGTGGATGGATCATCTTCATCTCCTCATGCATTGTTAATACAATTCATGGTCTTCTAACATTGTTGTGACTTTGTATCCAGTTGATACAAGTTCTTAGAACTTTAAAGATCAGCTCAACAATCGTCTGATTTACATAGAGAATGTTTCAACCACAACATCCTATGTCACTTAGTGAATCTCCTAAGTGACATGCATCTTAGTACCATGGCCATTCTCCTTTCCTCACCAACACCATCACAACCTTTGGCATTCCCATCTTGACAATTCTTGACATCCATTCATTCTAAGACAACATCATGCCTCATTGACAACAAATGCAACACAGTGCATTTCACATTTTAGGATAAATCTATTGGTTTTGTTATGTATATGGTTTTTTTCTAATTCTCTAAAACTATAAATGTAAAATTTTATTTGTATGTAAGTGGCTCAATGTATTCTATAGACATCACAATTATATATGTTAAAAATTGGTTCATTTTGATTGGTATGAAATCCAGTATATAAAGAATATGTTTTCAATACAAAATATTATTTTATGCATATCAGGTTATCTCTTATAGTATCATGGAAGGTTTTAGATACATTTATAGGTAAATATGTTATCACAGAGGATAATTTAAGTGTTAGGTACACCATTATGGTTTTATATGTTCATGGTGGATAATATGTTTAATGGAATATATGACCTATTGAGGTTTTATGTTATTGGATTTTAAGGTGACTAATGATATTTTAGGATAAGTTTATTTTGTTTTGATAGATGTGTGAGACATATATTACCCTCGATTTTAATATAATATTGACTGTGATGTTATTCTAGAAGAATATTATAGGGAACATAAGTTGAAAGAAACAAATAACCTTTAATGATAATATAATCTATGACGACGAGGTAATAATGGTTAATAGAGAAAAGGGGTTTTAATATTTTGGGAATATATGGTATTGAAAATTGATTTAGTGGTTAAGAGATTAAAGCTGCTTTTTAAATAAGTTCACTATATTACTATCATTATATGATTAAGATAAGTAGATAATTATATCTAGAATGTTAATTTTTTTGAGGAATAAATTTTGAGTAATATTTTAGTAGCATATATGGTTTTATTATGACTTTATGATTATTTAGGTAATATTAGGAATTGATAAGTCTATTTTGGAAAATATAAGATTACAGTATATACATTTTTTTATTTATGACTCTATGAGTGATTAATTCAATTTGGGGATAAATGTTACATTGATATTGGATAAATATGTGATCAATACATTTTTTTAGATTTTTAATTTTGTTGGACATATTTTAATAAATATTATGGATACTTATTTACAGAATGACTTAAGTTGAACTATGGGTGTTATTTTTTTAGGTTTTGAAGATTAGTATTTTATTATTTCATATAAAGGTTTATTAACATTAAGTATTGTCTTACCTTTTGGTTAATTATTTTTGGTAAATTTATAGAGAAATTAAGAATATGTTAATATTATTTTTTGGATTTTATGTTCCATTAAAAGTTGTCTAATGTACATTAGGCCTGAAAAACTCATCATGGTAACTTTTCATAATGTAGAGGAGTAAAACTAATAAAAACAAAACCAATGAATGAAATTATTTAATGAAATAAAGATAGTACATTTTATCACATTTTTATCTCTTATGTAAAGTAATTACTTAATTTTAAGAAACAAGAAGATAAAATGACCGAGTCTTATGTAGAAATTTTTTATTTGTTAACAACATATTTTTTTTGAAACCTATTCACATTTATGAGTTTTATAATCATACATGGTTTAATAAATACCTAGGAGACGATATGTTTCCAAGACATAAAATGTGTATTAAATAACAGTTCAAAAGGAAATGTGATTGATGTGGATTAAAAGGCATTCCCTGCAACTTAGTTATAATAATATTCCACTCCATATAATTCATTATAAAAATGTTATAAAATATTTTTCATCTAGAATGGGATAAAATGTGTTAGGGTGGAATTTATTTTAGGGGGTAAAATATAACACCCCAATATTTTAGAATATATTTATATTCAATATATTAGTGAGATACACACACCACCAAATAGAAATGAACTTTAATATATTATAGAAATATTACAATTTAAATTTCATTATTATAAACTAGTCATTAGTTTGTTAGGTATGCCTTGGAATAAACATGTTAAAATATATATTGAAAACTTTTCATTAATAAAATGAACAATAAATCATATATTAAATATAAATTAGTTGGAATTTGCGAAACAATATTTTGAAAGTAAAATAGATATTTTTTATTAATTTATTTATTTTTGAAATGTATTGTTATCTAGATAGATTTAATTAATCAATATTTATAAATTAAACTTACAATAAAATTATATTACATAATAAATTTAATTAATTAACATTAATTTGATAATTTTATTCATGTAAGTAATGAGAATGAAGTCATTTGGTGATTCAAAAATACTTTTTCTTCAAAAATGGTTTTTATTAAATTTTGTGTACATATGTTATAATTATTATATTCCAACTGTATAAATTGTATCTTAAAAATTGATAGAGTCTTTGAAATAATCATTTCATCATAGTATTATTATTAATTTTAGGGAATTTATTATAAATATAATTTTTTTAGGGAATGGATAAAGGTTCTGATTTTTCTAAAAATGTCAATTATTTTCTTTAAAAAAAGTAATTTAAAAGTCCCATTATATTTTGAATCATAATTTAAATTAAATTAAGTTCAATTTCATTAAAATTTCTCTAATTAATTCTATAGTAATAATAATTACAATTGATTTTTTATAAAATAATTTTTATAATTCAGAACACATTTTTTCATGAAAATATTTTTTATTACGTTTGGGGTAATTATATTAAAATTTATCTATGACTATCATAAAAAATGAATCAAGAAAAATGGATATCTTATTTAGAATCATGTGGTTAAAATTGGATAAATAGATTAATTTCATTTTCACTCATAATGAATGGTAACCACAGTAGAAGCTTGTCACCACAGTGATGGGTACACATGTTAATTAATTTTAAAACTACAGAATAAGGTATGAAAATAAACCCAAAAAATTCTTTAATTGTATTTTATGAGTGAAATTTGACCATATAAATCATGAAATAAAAAATACATAATTTTGGGTCCACTTGCCTTTGAATACAACCTCTATATTATTTTAAGTTAATGATAATTAAAAAGTGTCACTTTATCTCACATTTCATGTTATCATAATATAAATATATATAAAAATGACATATTAATGCATAAAGATGATAGAATTTATAATTATTAGACTATATTTATAATATTAATAAAGTTTTACATTTTAGGGAATTTATTAGTACTTTGAACACTTACACAATGAAAATGAAGCTTTTATGAAAGAAATAGATAAATCTTGTAATTGAATTAAAAAAATAAAGTAAAATATTATTTATATATTATTGTGTCCAATTAATTTAGTAGATAATTATATTTTTAATTAGTTCTCAAATAGTTTATATTCAGACTTCGTTATTATCCTGATGACTTTAAAGTCAAGATATGTGTATAGTTCGAAAACTGAACATTAATGGTATTTAATATTTTAAAATTATATTTAAAACATTATAAAATAATAAATATCTTATATTGACTCAAGTGTATGGTATATTTTATATCTTATAATGCATGGTTTATTTATATTAATCTTTTAATTTTTTAAATTTCATTCATTATTGTGCCCAAATAGGATCTCCACCACCAGGGGGTTGAATTAGTGGTTCCATTTTCTTTTTATAAGAAAGTTTCTTAAATAAACTCATTATTAGCCAATGAAGCATTTTATAGTTATAGACCACTTCCTAAAGTTATTTAGATACCCTATTAGTAAGATGAATCAAAATTTTACGTATATATAATATTTGATAACATAACAAATTCTCTGAGGAACATGTTGGATTTGAATTTTCTCCCAAAATCTCTATTTGGAAAACATCCTCAGTAAAAGTTAGTATGGTCAGCCTCAGTCTGGTAACCTCTTTTTGATAGTCTACATCTAATTGTCTTCTATTCAATTATCCTTCTTATCTTACTAGTTTAATTGAGTAAAAAATCAATCACTAACTCAACACTTATTTGTTTGATGGAACTCTATCTGATGGACCTTGCTAAGATGTATTCCAATCTGATGGGATCACTCTGATAGAATCACTAAAATAGAACTTCTGTAGCTTTATCCTAAAATAAATTTTTGGTTGGAAACTCAATACTTATCATAGTTGTTCAGAACATCATCTTTCCTGATATGAGAACAATATAAATTGACAATGTATTATGCTCCCCCTTTTAAAGATATCCCAAAATAGAAAAGGAAGGAAAACTAATTCTCCTTCCTAGTTATCCAAATTCACATATATTCTATTTTTATGTTTATTTTAGCTTCAAATTTGACTTTATCATCACTTATCAACACTTCTAGTGAATTCTTATGTCTTCTTAAACCTTATTAAAAATTAACACATCTTCAGATTTACAAACTATCCTTCAGTATAATCCCTTGAGTCTGATTATTCTTTATTTTTTTGAATCTAATTGATGTTTCTACCTTGGTCTCAGTATAATGGGATTTCATATATAAACAAATTATGATCAATATATACTTGAAAAACATTAATTCTATGTTCTTTTAACGCAAGTTATTTGAAAAAAACAAATAAATTTCAATAAAAAACTACTCACTCCGATGAGATGGGTCAGATTAATTTGGTTGAATGCATTTTTTAATATTATACTCTCAACTTAAAATGAATTTATTAACTTACAACCAATTTATTAGCTAAACACCACCTCTCAAATTTTCAATTCCTTCCTCATTATTATAGATCATTTTATAAAATTTCTTAGATTGATTGTATGATTTTGATTTCGAATTGAATATCCTATAAATTAGTGTCATCATATGTATTCCATATAATGTTCCTCACCCAATGTTTTATCATTATCATACACCATCCTATGAACATATGTATTCTACCTATCTAATGGATTGATTTCTATGTGATACTAATGAATCAGTGTCATGCTCATCCGATGATTTTCTTACCAATTCAGATTGATCAAAATCTCTCATTACTAATTCCCAAGAATATTAGTTTTTCAAATAGAAACTATATTCAATGAATTTGTGTCAGCTCAAATCACATATGCAGGTTTCTATAGTTACTTCGAACTTTTTCTTTCATCATGGATGCTACATTATTTGTGAAATGATGAATGATTAGAAAATAATCATCAGATTCAATGTGAAATGTCTTAATAATTCTTATTCTTTAAGACTCCGAAACCTTCAAGCCTTTTGTGTCAAACATCTGATGACTTCTTTATTTCAATCAAGATCCCAATCCAATATACTAGATTTGATAGGCTGTGATTGGTGGATCATTCTGTTCAATTTGATAAGGTCTATCTGAAATCCCAAAAATCAACCTTTTCTTAACATAAAACATATATCCTCTATTGGAAAAAATACAACCAAAATACAACTTATACCTAAAAATCTACCCCTTTATTTTTTTTGTGAATACTCATTTCTTCTCATTGTATTATTCATATCTTCACCCCCTAAACTAATGATCAACCTTTATATCTTCTCTCAATTCTATTATTTCCACCCTTATTCTTTATCTCTACCATTATTTATAATCAAATTTAATGGTTCCATGATGAGAAAATTCCCAATCTTAATAAAAAAATTTCTTATTTCCCAAGGATATAACTCTTTATTTCAAAATCATGAAATTATTTGTTAGGATAATATAAGTATCACATAAGTTTCTTAATAGATACCCTTTAAATAAGTAACTTGAAGTCTCTGTCGTCAAAACCAGTGTAAAAAAAGAGTATATAGTCAAGGTTATCAATGTTTTCCATCCCAACAATCATGTAATAAATTTTCATGTTTCTATAATCATTCAATTAGATGGGTAAAATTTGGGAAAATTTGTTAATATAAGACTAAACTACACCCATCTCAACAAAAATATCAAAATGTTTAGGTGTATAAACCAAATTTTCCAAAATAAATCCTTTTTGTTACCTCATTGAATTCTTTTGAAAAAAAAGTAACAGACTCATTTTTCCAATTCTATAATTCAACTCATTTAACTCCCTTCATGTTAGTATAAATACAAAAGTATTTTTGGAATAAGAAGGAACCTCATTATTTTCATTTAATAAATAATTTGAATGAGAGTATTATCTCAATATTTACTTTTTTATTCTTCATAGATTTAATATTGGATGTGTTTTCTTACTTCTGATCACCCTTTTCAAATTTGGTAGAATTTTATTTCTCATCTATAGACTCTTCTGAGGATGATGTCAAAATATTTTTAATTTAGTTCTATTTTTGTTACATCGAGTAAGTAAAAACATTTTAATTCCTTCCCATTGTTCTAGAAATAAATTCATAAAAATCTTTTCAACATTACTAACATTTTCATATCTCTTTAATTTTTTCAGAGTATTAAAAACATAATCGGCTGTCAAATTTTTATCAACATTTTATTATATTTAGAAAAAACATTCTTTCCCTTTTCCTTAAGATGTTAATTTTTTCCTTTTCTATCTTTCTATATATGGAATATTTTTTTGAGAAATATAAATAACTATTATTTGTTTTTTGGAATCATTATGTTTTTTTCTTCGCTTTTTTATCATATACAAGTTTCTTTATCATCACATTTTCCTTACATACTCACCTTTCATCATCTTTTGTGTATCCATTTTTAGTTCCACATAATTTTTTGAAATATTTGAAATTATTTTTTCATCACAACCCCCAATTTATTCATACACGTTTCTTGGTACATACATGTTATACCAACACAAGTATGTTCGGTGTCCGAAAACACCACAACACTATTAGTGAAATCAGAATCGTGATTTTTCGAACTGATTTTATAATTATCTAGAATATTTCTCCCTCATAACCCATGGAAAACATTGTTTAAGGATATTGTTCATAGTATAATTATTTTCATTATTGGTGAAATATATTTTATCAAAAATGAAATTTTGTAAACCTTTCATTTCACTCTATTTAGATGTTTTAGCTTAAATATCAACTACCTAAGTGAATTTTTCATTAATAATTCTTATGTTGTATGAGGAATATATTATCATTTAAAAAAATCTTCTTTTTTCACAACCCGATTAACTTTCAAAAAATCCAAATATTTTAAAATATATCTATCTTCAACTTTCTTCAGTTATTCTCTTCAATAAGTTAATATTCTATCATATTGAGATTCAAATTACCTTTTGATTTTTCTACATAATATTTCATATTTATTTGAAGCTGACATGTTTTCACTTTCTGTGTTTTATTCAATGTAACATTTTTATTCTCAATCTTCATCTGATCATCATTCTCAAAAGCTATACTATTAATATAATTATTCATATTCTTTATTTATTTCTTGAGTAGATTATTTTGAACAATTTCTTTTTTCAAATATATTTCAAGTATCCAATCCATTTCTACAATCTCTTCACAATGAAAACATTTCATCATTTTACCTTTATATTTTCCCATATTTTATTTCTCTATAAGGATAGAAAAAATTGTGTTGAAATATTTATCTTATTCCTATGCTTCTGATTCACTTAATCCTTATTCAAATTCTTTATCTTTGATTATTACTTTTAAAAAATCTTTGATGGAAATTTATCTATCAACAATTTTATTCAAATTTGGGGATATTCTCATTTCATATGCCATAAGAATAGTCTTATGTTAAACCAAATAAAATTCTTCAAGATCTTATAGAGATGAAAACTTAGAATAATATATATCTAGAAATATTAACATAAGTTTCTTAAGAAATTACAAATATTCTTGTTTCCCACCAAAACCTCTAATGTCTCTTGAAATATCATTTACCTTTGTAAAGTAACCATCAATTATTTCATCATCATCCATTTTGATATCTTTAAACCTATTTTTACATATTTTTAACTTTGTTTTCCTAACTATCTCATTTCCTTCATAACTACTTCTTAGCTTATCCCACATATTAATGGCTATTGGAAACCCCTTAATATTTTCATAAAAATTTTCAAAAAGGACCATTAACATAGAATCTTGAGTTTTTCATCATTTTATATACTTATCTTATCAAAATATGTCATATTAGGTTCATTGAGGGTATGAAATCCCATTACTATTGATAATATAACTTCAACACCATGATAATGAAGATATAATAACACCATATTCTTCTAACTATGGTAGTTATTTCCTTAAAAAATAGGAACACCGCTATTGGTCAAAAAATTTAAATTCTCCAATCTCAGTGGTGGAAATTTTATAGAAAAATAGCTCTAATACCAATTGGTGATCCCAAATAGAAGTGACCCAACTGAGGGGGGGGGGGGATGTATCGGTGTTTAACTTTTCTTCATATAAGAATGTTTCTTAACAAATTTTGAAACCATTCTTATACTATAAAATTTTTTATAATTTCAATAAAAAATCTCTTCACTTCCAATAATAGTAAGATGAATCAATTTTTTACATATGTATAATATCTCGAATATTAAAAAATTCTCTAACTAACTTGATAGTATTGAAACATCTTCAAGAATATCAGTCTTGACAACTTCCTTAGAAAATAAAGTCTGGTCATCCTCAATATGGTAACCACTATCTAATGGTATTTGTTTGATTGGATTCTATCCCATTCTTCTTCTACTCTTCTGACATTAATTGAGTAGAAATAAAATTGTCAACTCACTAATAATTTTTTAGAGTTAACTAAATTCGATGTTCCATGATACAATGTATATCACTCCAATAGGATTATTTTGATGGACTCATTTTGATGAAACTTTCTCAGCTTCAAAATAAAGAAAATGTTTGGTTGAAATCCTAATACCTATCTTAGTTGTTTCAAAGCATTATCATTCCACACATGTGAAAATTTCCATTTATTAATGTACTATGCACTCTATTTTATCGGTATCCTAGAAAAGAAAACAAAGGAAAATTAATTCTCCATTATGATCACTAAAATTCACATATCTATAAACTTCATTCTTATTTGAACTTCATATTTAACTTATTAAACTCTTCTCAAAACATATGGTAACTTCTTGAATCATCATAAAACATCTCTAAAATTCATAATTTTTCATTTTTACAAGCTATTATTTAGTCCAATTAGTTGAGTCTGATCATTCATTGTTTTATATCTTTCAATGATGTTCCAACCATTGTCTTATCATGATGGAATTTATTATAAAAAAATTCATATGATGGATCTGTACTTCACAAACATGAATTATATATTATTTTTTCTTAGAACATTTGAAAATAAAATAAAAAAATTTCAATAAAAAAATTATCACTCTAATGATATAGGTATGATGTAAATGGTTTACTACATTTTTGAATAATATAGTTTCAATGTCTAATGACATCAGATTCCTAAAAACCCTTTAATAGTCACACATAACTTCTATCATTTTAAATTACATTCTCATTACGTTTGAATGTTTGAAATATTTTCAAAGAAAAATAATCTGACAGTAATTGTAAATTGATTCTCCATGGAATTAGTTTCAACAACTCTATTCCATATCATGCTCTGCACTCAATGTTTTATTGGTGTCAGGCACCTTCTGTTGAACGTGTGTCTTCTATCTGTCTGATGTATCAATATCTATGTAATACTGATGTATCCGTGTCATTATCATATTATGATTCTCACAAAAATTTCACTAGATCAAAATCCCTCATTATTCCTTATCATATCATATTTCTCTTTCAAATAGAAACAGAATATTAGGCCACAATGTTAGCACACTTCAGTGGTGCCAATTTCTATAATCCCATACAACTTGTGCTTGAATCATGAATACATCATGATTTGTGTGACATTGAAGGATCATACAATTATCATGAAATTTAATGTTTAAAGTCTTCAACCTTAATACTCTTCAATACTTTTCAACCATAAAGAATTTTGTTTCCAATATCTTGTGACTTTGTTATTCCATCAAGATCTTAATCCAATGGGCTAGATCTGATAAGATGAGTCATGTTCATAGTCTTATACATATGAGGGGGTCTGTATAAAAATGCAAAACTGTAACTTATCATAAATTAAAATATTTATTATCTATTGAAAGTATATACCACTAATAAATAAGTTGGGCCTAACATTCGTGACCTTTAATGTGTGAAATGTTTACCACTCTAGTAAAGGTTAAACATAGTTAATGAGGGGGTTAAAATAGAAGATACTATTTAAAATATTTTCTAAACCTATTTAAAATTTATTTTATGATTATATTTCAACCTTATAGACCATATTATATATGTTAATGATTTGTTTATATATTTTACAATAATTAAACACATATTAAATGTAATTATTTCTGGTATATAAATGTTTTCAAACCAACTCACTTATAAAATCACACATCCTATACTCACTTATTCAAGCATTTTTATCACATTAGTTAAAATCTTACAAACACAAATACCTTTATAACATCCCTTTCCATTTATTAGAATCCCTTTTCTTACTATATGACTAACCATTGAGGTATTAATGTGTAATTCAATGAATTCTATACACAGTAGAGGTATAACTCTTAACTAAGCGTTTCCATGTTTATTTCTTCTCCCACCCTATATAAATATTCTATAATGATGTTTATATAATATAATATGTATCTTACATATACTAAAAGATTATTATTTTTATATCACAACCCTTTTTCATTACATTTCCACCCCACTTGGAAATGAAATCATTTCTTGTGGATGTGTTTGGACTACCACCTCCATGAAGATATGTATTTCATTTTACATCACCTCGTTTTAAAAATTGTTATTATGTTGAATGAAATGTTTATATATAAAATATGTGACATAATTTTTATTTTTGAACTATAATATTTTGTCAATATTCTTACCTTTCCATATTTGGAAAAATGATTGGGTCGTTCGTGTGTACGTGTGGACAACAATCTCCTTGAAGCAATGTGATTTTGTTTCATTTCTTCTTTAGATATATAGTAATAAGGATAGATTTTTGGAAAATCTATAATATTTACAATATAATAATTATTATTTAAAGGTTAATTATTATTTAAAATTATTTATTTATATCCATAAAAAATTTTAAACATCACTCATGTGTATGTATCGACTACCATCTCCATCATTTGTGTAATTCATTTTTTATCACCAACTATTATGGATAAATATAAAAGTATATAGAATAAATAAATATTATTTTTCTTAAAATATTATTATTCTATAGATTATGAAACCTTGACCAAGTTGCAACGACCAAAAATGTTTAATTTAAACATGCATGGAAAGTGGACCAATTTTCACATGAATAATGATTTTAATGAACAATCATTAATAAATTAATAATTAAAAACTATAAGGGAATAAAATATATCAATATATATAAATGGTCAATTAATTTATGTATCGTAAATGAAAATTTTTTATATAGTTTTTCTAAATATATACAAAAAATAATATTAATTGAGGTAAGGGTTTCTCTTCTAACTTTTACTTATTTGAGATTTATTTTACATTCACTACTTATTTGTTTTTTGTCATGTATATAATACCAATGAGTGTATTTTATGATTATTTTCAAGAAAATTATTCTTATTTATATATCCTTTGTGTGTCTATACTTCATGGTATTTTGATATAAATATTTCCAAATTTAGAAAGTTTTATGTTACAATTTTGTTTCTCTTCGGGATTATTTATGTAAAATTTCTATTAAGGGAAATTATATAATACATATCATTTAAATTCCATATTTTTTATTTTCATAGAGTTATTTCAATAGTTTTCATGTTTTAAATTTCAATATACTATCTTTGGTAAAGGAAACTATTGATATTTTTAAAAAAAAATCAACTTTACTTCCTCTTTAGTTGATGAACTTTTTCATCCACATCCATGTTCTCTAAAATGTTTTCAAATATTTATTTTTCTATGTTATAATTTTTTAATTTCATATTATACTATAATTTATATTCAATACAATGGTTTAAAAGCTATATACTAGTCGTCATCCAAAATTGGATATTTTACTTTCACTAAAAATATAAAAGTGTAGTTTGTTTTAACATTTACCACATGAATGGATTTAACCACCATCATGAGCGCCCTTTATTAGGAAGTTTCATTTTAAAATTTTATAATTTTAATTTATAAGAAAGTATTTTTTTTCAAGATTCTGAGAATTTCATCCACTATGATGTTATGAAATGAAAAGTGATGTCTTTTACTTTGTTTTCAAAGTTTCATTTCAATGCTTTTAGGAAAGAGATTTTTAATTAATATAAAAATTTGTTATGGACTGTTTTGATTAACATGGTATAGGATCCTATACTTCCATTTACATTCCAAGATGACCTATGATGATGAAAATATTATGTTGATTTCATGAAACATGTTTCTTTCCCGTGGGTTAATTAATGTGTGATGATAAAATGAATGGTCTTAGGATATCATCCACTTAATTTTCTCAAGATTCATTATGATTATATGATGCTTATATTTTTATGAAACTATATTATTTTCAATGAGGGTTTCAATTATGATCTGATAAAAGCTTTATGATATTAAGGAAAACATATGTATGGTTTTAATTATCTGATTTGTGGGACTAATATTATATACCTCACAAATTAATTATGTAAATATGGGTATCTAATGTGATAATATTTACTTTAATGAGGATTGAACCCAATTTTTTAAGGGAATTATCACATTATGATAGTTTTGGGAGTAAACCTTGACTATGGAAATAATTGAATGAGGAGTGAACCCAACCCACTATGATTTAATTAGAAGTGATACATGACCAATGATAATATTTTATATTCTTATTATTTTCCAACACAATTCCAATTACATGTTATTATTCATGTGATATATACTCACGGATCATAATATATTATTTAGGATTCCTCACTATTATGAATTGTGTTGCCTAAAATGTTTAATCATTATGTCATGGATCATGATTCATGATCTATGAATGATTGATTATAAAATTTATAAGTTATGATCATGATTCATACCCATATTTTTATTTCATTCTCGCATATGATCATCAATTATATCTCCCAAGTTACACTTATTGAGCATTTGAGCTCACCCATTCATATATTTCCATCTTTCAGTAGTTATGAAGAATTATACTATGTAAGATAAGTCTAGAATGGTATCATGTGTGGATAATTTTTATAATAAACCAAACATTTTATGGTATGTTTCTCTTAAACAAATTCTATTCATCACTGTGTTCCTTTGAAAAAACACTAGGTTATTTAGTAGATAGTCAAAACCTAGCTATTTTATATAAATTTTCCACTTTTATGCATTTAATTTCGAAAAATGGTTATCTAGAGTTGTGATCAGAAAGTCATTTGGAGTCTAATATAAGAGACATGATTTTTGTTGAATAGTAACTTACACTTATAATTAGTAATATGAATATTAATATGACCCTTATAAATAGTAAATAATAATATTATTTTATTTTCTTAAGGCAATACGATATTGAGATCTTAATTAGTTTTTCAATGAGAAATAAAAGAAATTCCACCTTTAAGATTGTTATTTTTCAAATTAAATATGCCTTTATTAAAAAAATAAATAAATAATATTTAGAAAATTAATTTTGAAAAATGGAGTTCATTTTTGAATTTTAGACGTCGAAAAATGGTTACAGTAAATTTTTGGTATTTTTCTGAAATTCTAGAATTTTTGATGAATAGTGACATACGATAAAATATTGTATATACAAATTATCAGTAAAATACACTATTTAAGACATCATAAGTGATTTAAGGACACACGGTTCGAAATCACATGCACTTATTACTTTTAGGGACCACATGATACAACACTATAGGTTGTCTTGAGGGAAATAATAAAATAATGAATTAAAAATGTAAAATTTACCCATATACTCCACTATAAAAACCCCTCACCACTCCCTCTTCTCTTCACTCCTCTAAGACTTGAATCTCCTAAAAGTTCTGCCCAAATACCAGTCCCTAGTCACTCCCCACGACCAGGATGTTGTTGGTCTTTCTAAGAGGCCAAAATACCTTCCCTTTAGGAGGTTCTCTAGGAACTTATTTCAAGAGGTAAAACCCATTTATTTTTCTTTTAGTTTCATTTGAATTTATCTTTATTTTTTATCTTATCCTAACCTCCTATATCCAAATGATCATGATAACTCTAGTATAATATATAAACTGGATTTATATAATGTGAATGGAAGAACCATCATCAATATTCTTACACCCTCTGATGTTATTAATATTTTCATGACTTATTATATTCCCTCTTTACGGATTTTATATGAAATGTGTAAAATTTGTGTGAAATATTAATGTTTTAATATTAAGTATAATTTTTGAGCATTTTTAGAAGTATTCCAATTGAGTCAGTTTAATGTTTTAATAATAACTATCACTATACTGATCTACATTGTGTGGTTCTTGTTTTTTAGTATTATCCTTTAAATATAAAACATTTCATTAGAAGGTACCATGAGCCAATTCTTCCATTTGAAGGGTCATATGGTCCTCACAAACAAGACCAATGAATCTGTGAACAAACTGGACCGGCCATCAGGATTGATTTACTGGGCTCAATCCAGAAGTCAAAAAACATTAACTCTCCACACTAATTCGGGGGACACTACATGTCATCTTGGATAAAAATTTCAAGGCCCAAATCTAAGTACAAGGATCCCAAATGAATCATTGAAATCCATCCCACCGTTCTGGACGAGAATTAAAAACAGTATAATATTCATGACATATCTCATGATGTCAGCATCAAATCGAGCCGATATTTTCAGTGTGAAAGAGGAGATATATTCGGCCGACTTTGTTGAAGAACCCATTCATATTTGAAGGCATCTTCATATTCAAAAACACTTTCAAATTCTTGACTTCAAAAATACTGGATTGAAATGGACAGTTTTACTTTGTTTAATCAACCGGCCATAACTTTTGATCCTTAAGTCCAAATGACTCGAAATTTTAAGAGTCGTTGGCCAACTTTATTATATAAAAATTATAAGACGGAGTTTTCTCAAGATTCGGCTGTCTTTATGTCCATATCTTTGAGCCAATTGGAGGGGTATTTCTGGAATGTAAACAGTCCACCACGTTGGCCAATAAATACATCCCCTCCTCTCTTTTCAAAAGGGTTGGCATTTCAGAAGAGAGGGGAACATATTGGCACGACCAAGGCCTTGAAAAAGGCTTGGGAGGATCTTCCATACTCATTTTTTCATTTGAGAGACCTTTCCTCCTCTCTTTGTTTTCACTTAATTTCGTGTTCTTCGTTTTTGTTATTTTGTAAGTCTCTTTCTTTGTAATTCTGTTTTAATGCAAGTTACTTATTCAATATCTCTTATTCTCATCCACCTTCTATATTTTAATTTTTATGTTCTTAAAATATTTTAAATTCAGTTCAATCCCCTTCCCTTCTTTAGCTTCCTCATTCAATCGAAAGTTCGTTTTTAATTATCATCATTGTTCGTGTGTGTGTGTCGATGTACCACTCTTTTATAATCCCTTTCTTTTTCTTCTATTCTTAATTTATCTTCATAATTATTATAACCAGAATATTAAACACCCAAATGGATGAGTAAATATCTCATTGGGGTGAGTTATAATTTAGGGATGTTAAGTGATTGAGAGTATTTTCTCGATGAGTATTCATTAATTTAACATTGTGTATGTTGAACTTAATTTGTCATGGATTAATGAAATATTTTGTTTAGCATATGGTTTACATGGATTATTGGAACTACAAATACACTACCATAAACATGTACTAATTGAGATTAAAATCCTAATAAAGTTAAGGCTTGCATTAAAGCTTTAACACTTAGGAATTCTAATTGATTTCAACTTGTGAAGTGGGTGTTAATTTAAATGCAATATAAAGCAAAGCTCAAGGATATCACAAGCTTAACTCCCTAATAATGAACCCACCCCAATATTTATCAATTTGTTAAATCAATTATAGTCAATCAATAATTTCAATTAAGCTCTACAAACAAACCCCCCTAATCAAAATACAATCAACTAAAAACAAACGACTATTTCAAAGTATCATCACTGAGGGTTCGACCCGAGTGCTGCTATACACATTAGCAGAGCACCAGAACTTTTACCGGTCGATAGGCGACAATCGGCTGTGCATTTCAAATGACGTCGTTTCCGGGGATGGTGCTTTAATTAGTAGGTAGTTTTAATTTTTGTAAAAAAAACTACAAAAAAAATCAAAATTTAAAAAAAAAAATCTGAAAAGAACACCGAGAAAAACTCACCTTCCTCATCCTTTCTAAATCTCTCTGAATGCCCCGTGGCCTCCCAAAAAATTCCTCGGATTTTTTTGACCCTGAAATTTATAGAACTCTTCGTCGACTTAGGAGGACCATTAGGGATAACCAAATCACCCAAGAACCAATCATTGACCTACCAATTGAATTTGATATGGCCAATCCTAGGGAACAAACATTGAAAGAACTTTCTTCCCCTGATATGAATTACCAACCCCTTGGTATTCAATATCCAAACATAGAGTCTAACTTCGAACTCAAATCGGGTTTGATTCATCTTCTACCTCATTTCCATGGGCTAGCCGGTGAGGATCCGCATCTACATCTCAATGAGTTCCGGGTGGTGTGCTCCACCATGAAGCCTCAAGGGGTTTCTGAAGAACAAATCAAACTCTGAGAATTCCCGTTCTCCCTAGCTGACTCTAACAAGTCATGGATCTACTACCTCCCTCCTGCTTCCATAAATACATGGAATGACATTAAGTGTCTCTTTCTAGAAAAATTATTTCCTGCTTCTCGTACCGCTTCCATCTGAAAGGAAATAAGTGGTATCCGTCAATTCCCAATTGAATCACTCTATGAGTACTGGGAGAGGTTCAAAAAGCTTGTGGAAAACTTCCCACACCACCAAATCCCTGATCAAATCTTGATCCAATACTTCTATGAGTGGTTATTGGCTATGGAGCGAACCCTCATTCATGCCGCAAGTGGCAGTGCTCTTGTTGACAAAACTCCAGAAGCTGCAAGAGATCTCATAAGTAACATGGCTACAAGAAGACAACAATTCCATACTCAAGCACATGCTCAAGTTAAACAATCCCAAGATAATCAATCCATAGAGCCTAACAAGATGACTTAGTTGATGAGTGAACTTACAGGTCCTGTGTGTCAACTAGCGGTGGCTACCAAAGCCCCAACCTCATCTTCTCCACAATCAATATTCCCTGGACCTATCAAGAATTGTGGAATCTGTAGCTCCCCAGCTCATCCAACAGACACATGTCCACAACTTCAAGAGGATCAATCCGATTCATCCGGACCAATGGAGCTCAATGCAGCATATGCTCAGCGGAACCCCAACCCTCAACAATCGGGTCAGTTTGTTAGAAACTTCAACCAACCTCACTCTGAGCCTTTGTCTTCTACCTTTAACACAGGCTTGAGGTATGGTAATACCATCTCTCATCCCCCGCAATTCCCTCCTCAAAATCCAAACCAATTTCAATATGGTCAAGGTGGTGGTAACTTCGATCAACATTATCCTTTTGTTCCTCAACATCAAAGGAACAATCCTCCTCCTGGATTCCACTATCTGAATGAGCCCTCCCAATTCCCAACCCAATAAAATCACTTTCCCAAGAACCAAAATCAAAGTAATCCCAATCCGGGACATGCCTATTCTTCCAAGAAACCATGGGAAATTGCAGTGGAAGATCTTTCCTCCTTCACCCGTTCTAGCCTTAAAAACACTGAAACTCAAATAGGTCAACTTGCATCCCACCTGAGCCACCAACAACAATCAAATTCTTCCCAAATCCCAGCTCAAACATTACCCAACCCCAAGGGTAATGTAAGTGCAATTTCACTTAGATCGGGAAAGAAAATTGTTGTGCCTCAAGATAAATCCTCTAACCCTCCTTTGAATGTTGACCTAGAAAATGAAAAGAAAAAGAAACTTGAAAAATAACCTGAATCCATTCCCTCACCTCCTTCCATTCCACTTAGGAATCCAATTCCTTTTCCACAAGCTGTTTCTAAACCAAGGAAGTCCTTTGAACCTGATCCTGAAATGCTCAACATGTTTAGACGTGTTGAAGTCAACATTCCCCTATTAGATTCCATAAAACAAATTCCTAAGTATTCCATGTTTTTCAAGGAGTTGTGTACCCACAATAGGAAACTTAGGACCTTTAAAAATGTTTCCACCCAGCAGTCCATACCCATTAAGTGCAAAGATCCAGGTACCTTTACGGTTCCATGCCAAATTGGAAGTTCCAACTTTGTTGATGCAAACATATACCTAGGAGCCTCAATTAATGTAATGCCCAAATCCATATTCTACAACCTTGGTCTAGGTCCCTTGAACCCAATGGGTGTTGTCATTCAGTTAGCCAATCGAAGCACAACCAGTGCTGAGGGAATAATTGAGGATGTTCTTGTTCGAGTAAATGATCTTATCTTCCCAGCTAACTTCTATGTCCTTTACATGGAAGGTGAGACAAGTTCATTCAAATCTCCTCTGATTCTAGGAATACCATTCCTTATGACATCTAAAACCAAAATTGATGTCCACGCTGACATCTTATCCATGGAATTTGGCGACCAAATGGTCAGGTTCAATATTTTTCAATCCATGCGATACCCATTAGAGAATCAATCTGTATTCTCTATCCATGTTTCTGAAAATCCCTCTGAGAGTGTGTTGAATCCTAATCCATCATTTTATTTATGTTCTACTAATAGAGGAGTTTTTGAATATTGCATCCTCATTAACCAAGTGATTAATGGTGAAATTGATGTTGACATTACAAATACAAACTCCATTGATCTAAAGGATCTTGGAAACTCTTTGGAATCTCATCTCACCTCTGACCTCCAATGATCCAACATGGATGGTAATGAGGAAAATGAACTAGAATGCTCATTTGTTGATTTAGATCAGATTATCCCACATTCATCCTATCCTATCAATGATTCTGAAAATTCTATTATATGTGAAGTGAACCTTGAACCAATGTGTTTATATTGTCTTGATGGTAGTGATGTTTGTGATATTTGTACCCTAATTAATAAAGTGATCACTGGTGAGGTTGAAATTGACCATTCTTTGGCAAAAAACATTGAAATAAAGGATATTAAAAATTTTATTCAGTCATATGACTCCACTGATCCTCATTACTCTACATAGGTAAGTGATGAAATAAATGAGTCAAAAACAATTGGGATCTCATACTCTGCTTTTGTGTTATCTGATCCTTACATAAATGAACGATCAGAATTGAGCCATCTTCCTGAATTTCCAAGAATAGAAAACCATCACTTTGTGGATAAAATAATTCCTCATGTTGAAGACCAAAGTGAGGATAGAAATATTCTCTTTCCAACCCCATTGAATTGCAAGCACACTAACAAGGATGGGAAGAAATTATCCAATGAATCATTAAGACTCCCAAAGAAAAAGTTTTTCTGGAAGCACACTGGAGTTGAGAAAATACGATGACCACCGTCAGACTATGGGTAGTCCACTGCAATTGTGCAGCTGTAGACAAATAAATGCATCTCTTCTTGGGAGGCAACCCATGTTTTCTTTTACATTTATGAAATTTCAATTTCTTTTTAGTTTTTCATTAGATGAAAAATGAATTTTCTTTTTTAGGTAACTTCCCACTATCCTAGAACCACCTCGACTTCCACCGAAACCCCAAATTCTCTAGCCGACCCACCACTAGATGGAGATGGAAACCCACCAAATCCAAACCAGAGGGCACCTCTTTACCTTTAACTCTCTCTCTGTCTCTTCATCTCTCTACCTTTTTCTTCTTCTTCCTCTCTCTTTCATTTTTTTACCACTTTATTCATCAAACCCTTTCTTTTTCTCTTTCTTGTGTGGGTGTGTATTTTATAAAAACCTTAAAGACTAAAAAATAAAAAAAGAGTCATGCTTACTCACCATCGAGTTTTGAAATTTTGTCCAACTATTTTGGGGAGTTAACAGAAATGTTTTCATCTCAAAAATTCTATATTTTCATTATGACATTAGATAAAGAATATTGTGTCAAAACCAACACATTTTGAATGCTCAATTTTTGGATTTGGAAAATGATTTTCCCAAACTGCGAGGAACAACATTTTCTTTCATGCCAAGGCCACCTATGGCCATCTTTTCAAAATGTGTTTTTTCACCCCCATTTGTGAGTCTTGAGTTTGTGGACATTCGAGATAAATTTCCTGCCTTAGTGTGCATTAATATGATAGAGGTATTTTCTAAACCACATGAGAATCACAATAGCCAAATAGACTCTCATTACCCTTACACTAATACTCCTTTTAAAATCCCCTTCAAGCCTATGAAAACCTTTTCTTTGATATCCACATTACAATCCCAATACCTTATCCCACCTAATGTCAACATGGATTTTCATTGCATAAGTTTTTGAAATTTAAGTGTGGGGGGGAATGGATTTAGTTTTTGGGTATCATTTCCTTACTTTTCGGTTAGTTATCATCTGCTTGAGGGAAAGCATCCATTTTAGTGTGGGGGGGAGGTTGTCATTCAGTGAATGTATTGTACAAATGATATTGAAAAGTGTTCAAGAAAACATATTCAAAACAAATCACAATAAAAAGAAAAAATCAAAAAAATGAAAAAATGGGTTGTGTCTTGGGTAGGTCAAAAATCACTCTTCCTTAACCTTTGATCTTGTTATAACTATGAAAATTAGTGTCTTGAGGAGATCAATCATGGGTTGGGTTATGAGTGTGAGATCTTTTCCAAGTTCAAATTTCGAAAAAACAAAGAAAAAAGGAGAAGAAAAAAAAGAACACTTGCATTATATTCTTATTGGGATAAGTTTTTTGCTTTGTAAATATTTGATATTCTCATTACCTTTATATTTTCTTCCTCTATTGTGTCTTTCTTCACGCAATCATTCCCTTTTAAATATGTGTTTTTATTTCCTTCCATGTTTTATTTCAAAAAAACGTGCTTTGTTTTTCTATGTTGGTATTTTAACCCTCTTATTCTCTCTCTTGGACATTATATTCCTACCATACCATAGCCACAGAAAAACCCCTTTAAAAGACCTCTTGATTCTTGTTCACTTTGGATAGGGATTTAAAGCTGAGAGCTCTTTTCAAACTCTATGATTTTCACTTTTGGTTGTTGAAAGAGTGAACCTCTACAAATGAATTTTATCATCTTGAGAGGTGTGAGTTTTGAGTGTCCACATTTTCCATTTCTAAATTTGAGCATGAAAAAATGAATTAGTTTTGGAACATTGTTTCTGTAACAACTTGTGGTGGAATTTAAAATGGATTAGTGAAATAGTCTAAACCTCCCCTGATTAGAGAAAACAAAATTTAAAATCTGTTGGTGAGTAAAAATGATTTTGTCATGTTTTTATATTTGTTGCACATGAGGACATGCACAAAACTAAGTGTGGGGGAGTTGATGTTATTAATATTTTCATGACTTATTATATTCCCTATTTACTGATTTTATATGAAATGTGCATAATTTGTGTGAAATATTAATGTTTTAATATTAAGTATAATTTTTGACCATTTTTAGAAGTAGCCCAATTG
Source organism: Viscum album (assembly GCA_963277665.1). Taxonomy (NCBI): domain Eukaryota; kingdom Viridiplantae; phylum Streptophyta; class Magnoliopsida; order Santalales; family Viscaceae; genus Viscum; species Viscum album. The sequence continues at coordinate 1,764,694,302 of OY728135.1, forward strand.
ATCTAGTTTAATGTTTTAATAATAACTATCACTATACTGATATAAATTGTGTGGTTCTTCTTTTTTAGGATACTCCTTTCAATATACAACATTTCATTAGAATGTACCATGATCCAATTATTCCATTTGATGGGTCATATGGTCCTCACAAACAAGACCAAAGAATCTGTGAACAAACTGGACAAGCCTTGAAGATTGATTTACTGAGCTCAATCCAAAAGTCAAAATACATTAACTCTCCACACTAATTCGGGGGACACTAAATGTCATTTGGATAAAAATTTCGAGGCCCAAATCTAAGTACAAGGGGCCCAAATGAAGCATTGAAATCTAGCCCACCATTCTGGCCGAGAATTAAAATCAGTATCGTATTCATGACATATCTCATGATTTAAGAATAAAATCGAGCTGCAATTTTTCAGTGTGAAAGAGGAGATATATTAGGCCAACTCTGTTGAAGAACCCATTTGGATTTGAAGGCATCTTCATATTCAAAAACCCTTTTAGTTTCTGGACTTCAAAAATACTGGATTGAAATGGATAGTTTTACTTTGTTTAATAAACCGACCATAACTTTTGATACTTAAGTCCAAATGACTCCAAAGTTTGAGAGTAGTAGGCCAACTTTATTATCTACAACTTTTAAGAATAAGATTTCTCGAGATTCAGCTGTATTAATGTCCATATCTTCGAGCCAATTGGAGGGGTATTTCAAGAATGTAAATAGTCCACCATGTTGGGCTATAAATACATCCCCTCATCTTTTTTCAAAAGGGTTGGCATTTCAAAAGAGAGGAGAACATATTGGCATGACCAAGGCCTTTCCAAAGGCTTGGTAGGATCTTCCATACTCATGTTTTCACTTGAGAGACCTTTCCTCCTCTATTTGTTTTCACTTAATTTCGTGTTCTTCGTTTTTGTAATTTTGTAAGTCTCTTTCTTTGTAATTCTGTTTTAATGCAAGTTACTTATTCAATATCTCTTATTCTCATCCACCGTCTGTTTTTTAATATTTATGTTCTTAAAATAGTTTGAATTCAGTTGAATCCCCTTCCCTTATTTAGCTTCCTCATTCAATCAAATGTTAGTTTTTAATTATCATCATTGTTCGTGTGTGTGTGTCGACGTACCACACTTTTAAAATCCCTTTCTTTTTCTGCTATTCTTAATTTATCATCATAATTATTATAACCAGAATATTAAACACCCAAATGGATGAGTAAATATCTCATTGGGGTGAGTTATAATTTAGGGATGTTAAGTGATTGAGAGTATTTGCTCGATGAGTAGTCGTTAATTTAACATTGTGTATGTTGAACTTAATTTGTCATGGATTAATGACATATTTTGTTTAGAATGTGGTTTCCATGGATTATTGGAACTAAAAATACACTACCATAAACATTTACTGATTGAGATTAAAATCCCAAATAAGTTAAGGCTTGGATTAAAGCTTAAACACTTAGTAATTCTAATCGATGTCAACTTGTGAAGTGAGTGTTAATTTAAATGCAATATAAAGCAAAGATCAAGGATATCACAAGATTAACTCCCTAATAATGAACCCACCCCAATATTTATCAATTTGTTAAATCAATTATAGTCAATCAATCATTTCAATTATGCTCTGCAAACAAACCCCCCTAATCAAAATACAATCAACTAAAAACAAATGACTATTTCAAAGTATCATCGCCGAGGATTCGACCCGAGTGCTGCTATACACATTAGCAGAGCACCAGAACTTTGACCGGTCGATAGGCGACAATCGGCCGTGCGTTTCACCCTATCTTGTATTTTTATAAATGAAATCAACGTCCACGAGGTTCCAAGTTTTAACCTTGATGGACGATGAAGATTAATTCTTAAATCGTTCCTTCATTACTGGTCATGAAACCATATTTATGGTTGAACTAGGTCCTAATATTTTCTTTTTATCTTAATTAATGTTCTGGAATCTTTACAGTACATAATATGGAATAATAATACAAAACAATTTTATTGAGCACAAAAATGCCAATCCAAATTCAAGCGTTTATTTTTAACTCATTGAATGAGTCATCCTCATGGTATATAACCAGAATAATTATAAGTTCATTTATATATTTTTAATGTCAATAATAATTTATATTTCAAATTCTGGATGTTTAACCATATTTCAAACCAACTTTCATTCATGAATATAAGTAAACAAATATTGAAACCAAGTAAGAAAATGATTCCAAAACAGTAAAATTGAATCTATTAAACCAATAAAAGGCCATTAATAAACTTAATAAAGTTATACCATATCAATTACATGTTTATTAGGTTCAAGAATTATTCATTAATGAATCTAATTTTTTTTATTCAGGTTATTAAAAACTATCAAGAACACTTTCAAGAATAAGGTAAGGGATCCCTTCTCTTACTTTTGTTCAAGAATCTCCCCTATGTTGTGCTCTTTTATTTTTAATACCTAATTATGGGGTATGTTTTATCACTTTACACACTCTTTCCTTGTGATATATAAATAATGGGATAACCTTTTACCTCTCATTAATCCCTCACAAGAACACTCGTTACCTTGCCGAAATGTTTGTAAGGGGTTTCTCATCTCACATTCATTTCTATGATAATTTCATTATTAACCACTTATTTCTTGTATGTGGTATATGTGTACTGACATTTGATATATAATAAAATTATTCTAATTATATTCATCTTATTCAAGGATTAATTTGATGTTCATTAAGTTCTAGTCATATGATTTGACTGATTACATTGTGGTAAGGGACTTCGTCTCAACTACAATTTTGTTGTGACTAACTTTGTATAGTGCACCCAATAATCCTTATGTGGTGTACCAACTGCCCATTTGAGATAAATTTTCATTTGAAATTATATTTATATTAAATATTCATAATCTTATATCATGGATATGTTCATTTTCTAAACCTTATACCATTTTACATACGGTGTTTATTTGGAAGGCTATTTTAGTTATGGAAATATTGATAAATATGTATACTCTACTCTATACATATATTGAAAAGGCATATTGATATTTTATTGAATCAATGTGTTAAGAATTATTTGGACATACAGTGGTGGGTGGGGCCTACTATAGCCCCTCGATGCATCGGTAGGTCTCATGAGGCAAATCAGTTGGCGACAAACCCTTCAAGTTTGTTTCCAAAAATCATACGTGTTTCCACCCACAGAACAAAACCATTTTTATAGTATTATTGTTTCATCTTCCAGATACATGACTTCTAATTAATAAGAATTATCTTTATTCATTATCAGTTATTATTATTATCCATGAGGTTTTTACTATGACACAATCTATGGATGCTGTTTTATTATCAGTTTATTAACGGCATTAGTTTTTCATTTATTAACCATGCCATATTGATAATGTAAGATGGAGTATGATTCAATTATTATTGTATTCTTACTTCCACTATTTATAACCTTTACTGAGTGTTTGATCTCACCAATTTCATTGTTTACTTTCAACTGGTGACAAAGAGGAGATCATTTATTGAGTTCTTGTGGATGCAGTTTTTAGTTTTGTTATATATTGTACCTTGTAATGTTTTTCAATGTAATATGTGTTATATATTTGTATCTAGTTTCTTCAAGAATACTAAACTGATTATTGCTTCGGGATTTATAATTCCTTTTAACCATTCCAATATCTCAAGTAATTCACTAGCTATAGCCTTGTGGGGTCGGGGTGTAATAGTTGGTATCAAAGGAAGTTTAGTAGAATACTTGGAAACTTGAGAAGGAAATGTACATTAGGGAAAAAATACCTAAGGGAGTAATTGAGGATAAAGGTACAATAATGTCTTGGTATTTTGGTAAGGAATATATTATGTGGAAGTTTTAAGCAATATGTCCCTGTCTGGATACGAGCAGGTAGAGGCGGCTCTAACACATATGTATCTAGGGGTAAAACTCGAAAACACCGCTTTAAGATAGACTCAAATGGGAACTGGTGCACGATAACATGCCTTTTTGTACTTTTGGTTATGACACTACTAGGGGATATGCTTAGGATAATTCACATTTTCTTTACAAGAAATTATGAAAGAGATTAATGTAAATTTTTCCTCAGAGGAACCATCTTTATAAGATCAGATATGCATAGAATTTAAATCATTGTTGAGTGTGTTTCTATTTGAGATTTATAAACTAATCTAGTGTATCCCATTATTTAGAAATGACCTCTAATGGAAAAAGGGGAATCAATACTCATGGTCTAGGTAGGGATATCCCTACCGAGAAAGTAAACACAATCAACGTTGGAGCATACCCGATGTGGACCATATTGGGACAACATACTCAAGTTGTAACGAATAACCCTTCCACACTTGTGTTGGATCATTTCATGCGACAGAAGCCCCCATCATTCAGCAGGACTACTAATCCAGTGGTTGGTGAGCAATGGATCAAGTCCCTTGAAAAGAAATTCCTAGCGTTAAGATTTAATGAAAATTAAAATGTATTACTAGATGTATATTGTCTCAAGGGTGACGTAGATCAATGGTGGTCCCTGATTCGAAATACCATAGAGGAAGAAGAAATAGAAGATATAGAATGGAGGACTTTTTGGGAAATATGCTTCGAAAAATATTTCCCTCATGAGAAATGAACTGAAATGAAGAGTAAATTCCTTAGCTTAAAACAAAGGGAAGAAGATAATGTTGCAGAGTATGAGGCTACTTTCATAAGGCTGGCCAAGTATGTCGTGGAATATGTACGTGGATCGGCAGACAAGATTGATCATTTCTTTGATGGTCTTAAGCCATGTCTTAAAAGGGAACTGGATTCTCAATCATTTTCATCATATGATAAAATTGTATTATGTTCCATCAAAATAGAGATGGAATTTTCTTGATCAAATCTTTTCAAAGGAAACCTAGACAAGAAGCAGTACCCTAAAAACAAATGAAAATGAGAAGCACCAAAGAATATCAAGGGAATAATGATTTTTCCATTATGTGAGAACTGTGGAAAGAATCATCTCGGGAAATGCTTGAAATGCATGGGAGTCTACTATAACTGTGGAGAAAACGGTCATTGATCTGATGAATTCAATGGGAAGAAAAAATTCAATGATATTCAATGCTATAATTGAAGAAATATGGGACACTATGAAAATGAGTGTCCTAATCACCAAGGAAACATGCCTCAGAAAAATCCAATAGAACAAGGTAGAGCCTATGCGATTACAACCGCAGAGGTTGAAGTTCCTAATGATGTGGCGGAAGATACTTTAATTGTTTCCTCAAACTTTTCCAACACTTTATTTGATTCTGGATCATCACATTCATTTATATATTCCCAGTTTTTTAAGAAAATAATATATATTGAATTTGATTAAATAAAGGAGTTGTCAGTCAAAACACCAAGGGGATGTATCATTGCAATAAAGGAATGTCGATTAGTCCGACTCTAGACAAAAAAAATGATTTAGTTTCTAACCTTATCATCATACCAATGAATGAATTTGATATAATTCTTGGTAAGGATTGGCTGTCAAATTATGATGAGAAGATTTATTGTAAGAAGAGGGAAGTTACAGTTTTTGAAAATTGTGTAGAATCCCTTGTCTTTAGTTTAGAAACTTCGCCACAAGATTCTTATCTATAACCACCCCCAGTAGCTCTACTAAATTCAATACTTGGAGAGGAAGATAATCCAACATCTATGGGAGAGGAAAAAAATATTGAAATTGAACATGGGCACATAGTGCAAGAATACATTGATGTATTTCCAAAGGATTTACCTGGACATCCTCTAGAGAAAGAAGTTGAGTTCTCTATTGATTTAATTCTTGATGCAAGATCTATATTAAAGACTCCCTATAGAATGCGAACTGTGGAATTAGTAGATCTAAATAAACAACTAGAGGATTTGACTGAAAAATGATTTATTCAACCTAGTGTTTCTCCAGGGCGATCCCCTGTCCTCTTTGTCAAGAAGAAAGATGGATCCATGAGGATTTTCATTGATTATAGGGAAATCCAAGATATTACAATAAATAATAAGTATCCTCTACCCCCAATTGATGATTTATTTGATCAAATTCATGGAGCTCAATATTTTTCAAATATTTACCTTTGATTCAGATATCATCAGCTGCATGTGAGGAATGAAGATATTCTTAAGACAACATTTTGAACCTGGTATGGGCATTACGAGTTTACGGTGATGCCTTTTGGATTGAAAAATGAACCCTCTGTTCTCATGGATTTAATGAATAGAATTTTCAAGGAATATCATTATAACATTGTTGTGATATTCATTGATGATATCCTAGTATACTCAAAAATCTATGAAGTCCATTCGAATCACTTGCATATTATTATGATAACTCTTAGAAGGAATAAATAATATGGAATTTTTAGAAAGTGAGAATTATTCCTTCATTCAGTTTCTTTTCAAGGCCATATTGTCTCTAAGGATAGAATCCTCGTTGATACTACAAAGAAGAAGGCAATACAAGAATGTCACACACTAACAAACATAATTATGGTATGTAGTTTTGTTGGCTTAGCTGGTTACTGTCGGCGTTTCGTTCAGAATTTCCTCTGACTGGATAAACCACTAACCAAGCTCACACATAAAGGAGTTACGTTTGTGTGGATAAAGGATTGTATTGAACGATTTAAATAATTGAAAACAAGATTGGTCAATGCTTAGATTTTGACTCTTCCATCTAGAAGTGATGGATTTGTGATATATAGCGATGCATCAAAGAATGGACCGTGTTGCATCCTTATGAAAAATGATAATGTTATTGCTTATGCATCAAGATAGATTAATACCCATGAGAAAAATTATCCAACTCATGATCTTGAGCTAGAAGCTGTAATATTTTCTCTGAAAATATGGAGCCATTATCTTTTTGGAGAGTGATGTGAGATTTATATGAACTATAAGAGTTTGAAATATACTTTACCACAAAATGAACTCAACATGAGAAAAAGAATATGGATCGAGTTACTAAAAGATTGCGATTGTTCAATACACTACCACCCAGGACAAGCGAATAAGGTGGAAGATGCATTAAGTAGGAAAGATCATGGACTTCTGACTCAAATGAGGATTGAAAGAGATCCTATGCTCATGGATATACTGAAGATGGATATAGGAATTGTTATGGAAGGTGAAACATCACTTCCATTTTAAATGATTTCTAAACCATCTTTAATAGGGAAGACAAAAAGTTCTCAATATGATGATGAGAATTTGAACAAGAAAATTAATGTAGTCAAGGATGATAAACTGGATGACTTCGTACATGAAGAAGGAGTTTTGAAATTTGGGAAGAGGTTATGCATTCCATCAGTACCTGAGCTAATAAGGGAACTGTTATACAATGTTCATAGCTAAAATTTCTCTATACACCTGGGTAACACCAAGATGTATAGAGATTTGAATGAATATTTCTGGTGGGATAATATGAAGTGAGAAATTGCGGACTACGTGTCAAGGTGTCTAGTTTGTCAACAAGTGAAGGCAGAGAGACAACATCCCAAATGAGTGATGCAACCTCTAACAAATCTAATGTTGAAGTGGGATAATATTATAATGGTTTTTGTCACTAGAATACTGAGGACACATAGAAGGAATGACACAATATGGAGAATTGTTGATCGTCTCACAAAATCAGCACATTTCCTTTCAATAAGAGAGGATTTACCACTAGAGCGCCTGAAAATAAATTATATTAATGAAATTGTGAGACTTTATGGTTCACCTCTATCGATTGTATCTGATTGAGAACCCTAGTTTACATTAAAATTATGGAAAAGACTCCAGAAGGCTTTGAATACTGAGCTTCATATGAGTACTGAATATCACAAGCAAACTGATGGATGGTCTGAAAGGACTATTCAAACTCTAGAAGACATGTTGAGATCATTCTTTCTTGACTTACAAGTTACGTGGGATCAATAATTGAATTTGGTGGAGTTTTACTACAACAATAGTATCCATTCTAGTATTCAAATGGCTCCATATGAAGCTTTATATGGAAAGAGATGTCGAAATCCAACTTGTTGGGATGAAGTTGGTGAGAGGAATTTTATAGGCCCATAACATATTGAAGATACCACGATAAAGGTGAAAAAAATACAAGCCCATATTAGAGCAACCCAAAGTAGGCAGAAGAGTTATACTGACAACTAGAGAAAGGACATGGAATCCCAAGTGGGAGATCATGTATTTTTGAAACTGTCTCAATGGAAGGGTGTCTGGAGGTTCGGTAAGAAAGGGAAACTGAGCCCCAAGTTCATTAGACCATTTGGAATTTTGGAAAGAATCAGAGCTGTAATGGACTGTTTATTGATGCCACCAAATCTCTCCAGAGTTCATGATGTGTTCCACATATCATTGTTAAATAAATACATGCTAGACCCAACGCATGTACTCACATATGAAGAAATATATCTGGACCTGAATTTTTCATACTGTTAAAAGAATATCAGGATTATTGACACAAGGGAGAAGGTATTGAGAAATCGAACAACTCATCTAGTAAAGGATCTTTGGAGAAACAAGAATACGGAGGAAGCAACATTGGAACCAGAGGATTTCATTAAGAAGAACCACACACATCTTTTTGGTGGGCTTTATAAATAAAGTTTCAAGGACGAAATTTCGGAAGAATGGAATAATATAACACCCAAAAAAATTTATGGTACGTCTCTCATAAATACATTATATTCATCACTTTATTCCTTGGAAACAACACTAAGTTATTTAGAAGATAGTCAAAACCTAGCCATTTAATATAAATTTTCTACTTCTATGCTTTGAATTTCGAAAAATGGTCATCTAGAGTTGTGATCAGTAAGTCATTTGGAGTCTGATAGAACATACTTTATTTTTGGGGAATAGTAACATACCCTTATGAATAGTAATATGACCCTTAGGAATAATAAAAAAATTATTATTTTATTTTCTTAAGGAAATAAGATAATGAGATATTAATTAGTTTTTCAATGAAAAATAAAACTAATTGCACCTTTAAGATTGTTATTTTTCGATTTAACTATGAATTTATTTAAAAATTAAATTAATAATAATTATAAAATTAATTTTAATAAATGGAGTTCATTTTTTAATTCTACATGTCAAAAAATGGTTAGGGTAAATTTTTGGGATTTTTCTAAAATTCTAGGATTTTTGTTGAATAGTGAAATACGATAAAATATCGTATATAAAAATTATCCGTTAAATACACTATTTATGACATCATAAGTGATATAAGTACACTTGGTTCGAACTCAAATGAAATTATTACTGTTAGGGGTCACATGAAACAACACTATTGGTTGTTTTGAGGGAAATAATAAAATAATGAATTAAATATTCAAAATATACCCCTCTCCACTATAAAAACCCCTCACCACTCTGTCTTCTCTTAACTCCTCAAAGCCTTGAATCTCCTCAATGTTCTTCCCAAATACTCTTCTCTAGTCACTCTCCATGACCAGGATGCTTTTGGTCTTCCCAAAAGATTAAAATCCATTCCCTTAAGGTGGTTCTCGAGGAAGTTATATCAAGAGGTAAAACACCATTCTTTTTCTTTTAGTTTTATTTGAATTTATTTTCATTTATTATCCTATCCTCACATACTCTGTCTAAATGATCATGATAACTCCAGTATCATTTGTATACTAGATTTATATCAAGTTAATGGAAGAACCATCATCAATATTCTTACTCCCTCCCTTGTATTTTTATAAACGAAATCAACGTCCATGAGGTTCCAATTTATAACCTTCATGGACGAGGAAGTTTCATTCTTAAATTTTTCCTTAATTACTGGTCATAAAACCATATTTATAGTTAAAACAGGTCATAATATATGTATTTTTTCGTGATTAATGTTCTGTATTCTTTTACAGGTACATAATATGGAAAAATAATACAAAACAAGTGTATTGAGCACAAAACTGCCAAGCCAAATTCAAGATTTTATTCTTAACTCATCGAATGATTCATCCTCATGGTATAAAACAAGAATCATTATAAGATCATTTATATCTCTTTAATTTCAATAATATTTTATATTAATAATTCTAGATGTTCAACTATATTTCAATCTATCTTACATTCATGTAAACAAATCATGAAACAATGTAAGAAAATGATTCCAAAAAAATAAAATTGAATCTCTTAAACGCATAAAAAATGTCATTAATTAACTTAATAAGGTTATAAAATATCAATTAAATGTTGATTAGGTTTTGTAATTATTAAGTAATTAATCTAAATTTTATTATTCAGGTCATTAAGATCAATCAAGAACACCTTCGAGCATAAGGTAAGGGATCCTCTCTCTCACTTTTGTTCAAGAATCTCCCCTATGTTGAGGTCTTTTATTTTTAATACCGAATGATGGGGTATGTTTACTCACCATCCCCACAATACCCTTGTGATATATAAATAATTGGATAACCATTTACTTCTCATTAATCCCTCGCAATAACACTCGTTACAATGCCAAAATGTTTGTAAGGGGTTTCTCATCTCACTTTTATTTCTGTGAGAATTTCATTGTTCACCACTTATTTCTTGTATGTGGTATATGTGTACTGAAATTTGATATATAATAACATGATTCTATTTATATTTATGTTATTCAATGATTAATTTGTTGTTCATTATGTTTTGGTCATATGATTCGACTGATTACATTCTGGTAAGGGACTTCGTCTCAACTACAATTTTGTTGTGACTAACTTTGTATGGTGCCCCAAATAATCCTTATATGGTGTACCTACTTCCCATTTGAGATCACTTTTCATTTGAAATTATATTTAAATTAAATATCCATAATCACATATCATGGATATGTTAATTGTCTAAACTGTAAAACATTTTACATACAGTGTTTATTTGGAAGGTTATTTTAGTTATGGAAATATTGATAAATCCGTATACTCTACTCTATATGTATATTGAAAAGGCATATTAATATTGTATTGAATCAATGTGTAAAGAATGATTTGGAAATTAAGTGGGGGGTGGGTCTCGCTATAGCCCCACGATGCATCGGTAGGTCTCATGAGGCAAATCAGTTGGCGACAAACCCTTCAGGTTTGTTTCCAAAAAACCGACGGGTTTCCACCCAAATAACTAAACCATTTTTATGGTATTATGGTTTCATGTTCCAGATACATACCTTGCAATTAATAAGCATTATATTTATTCATTATCAGTTATAATTATTATCTATGTGGTTTTCACTATGAAAAAATCTATGGAAGGAGTTTCATTCTCAGTTTATTAATGGCATTAGTTTTTCATTTATTCCCCATGCCATATTGATAATTTCAGATTGAATGTGATTTACTTATTATTGTATTCTTGCTTCTGCTATTTTTAACCCTTACTGATCATTTGATCTCACCCATTTCTTTGTTTACTTTCAACAGGTGACAAAGAGGAGATCGTTTATTGAGTTCTTGTGGATGCAGTTTTTAGTTTCATTATTTATTGTATCTTGTAACGTTTTTCAATGTAATTTGTGTTACATATATGTATCTAGTTTTTTCAAGACTACTAAATTTACCATTCCTTCTGAATTTTTCATTCCTTATAACCATGCCAATATCACAAGTAATTCACTAGTTCTAGCCTAGTGGGGTCGGGGTGTTACAATTTTTAGGGAGATATTGATGTCTTATTATTGAATAAGAAAATTTGGGTATAGTGTAAAAAATTATTGTTTGATGAGGAATACATGTGTTTTCTTATGAAAATGTTATTTTCTTAATTTTTTAAAACACTAAACCTATTTTTTTGGTTATTTATGTGACCAAATATTAGTTATGGATATTGTATTTATAGATGGTTAAAAGGGAGTTATTTATAGTGGTATCAAATACAATATTTGAAAAATATATTTTTAGCATTAGGCCATGGTGTATGGGACTCATTATGTCTTAGATTAATTTAAAATATTATGATAAAAATATATGTCACTCAAAAAAATAGTTTTTTGATAAATATTTGATTTTTCATCAAATTATTGTATATTTATTTCAAGTAAATTTATAATACTTATCGAAATTCTTATTCACTTGTTTATGTGAAAAGATAATACTTTTTTCAATAAATTTAATACTCTATAAAAGATAAATTTTAATTTTAAATGGATCATGTCAAATATAAATAAATCCAATTTTTTTTGAAAAAAATCCCATTAAAACATTTATTGTTCTTAAAATTATTTTATTTAACTCTTATAATTCATAATTGGGTACTTATTTATGAGGAAGTAATCATTAAATTTACATTATTGAAAACATTTCTACATATATATAATAATTTTTTTACTCATATTCAAACCTTTACTGGAAAACAAATATTTTGTAGTGGTCATATTTAAATAATAATATTTCAATACTATTTTTGGACCATTTAGTCTTTGGGTTGTGTATGGCACAAACTATGAAACATAATATTAATTTAATATAATATAAACTAAAATATTATTGTGATTAATTCTACCCCACTTATAGAAATTTTTTCCTACCAATTTCATCTCATTTATAATAAACAAAGTATTTTAAATATTTCATAATCAAGTCCACAGAGTGTAATAGGAAATAAAAAAAATTAATCTAAATGGATCACTAACAATGGAAAATTGAAATAAAGGAATATATATAAATATTGTGTAGTGGAAGAAAATATACTAAAGTGGTACCTTTTATCCTTTCTAAAAGGATTTAAGAAAAGACATTAATGACATTTACTTTTGAGAAATCATTAATGTATATGTTATTATAAGTAAGTTTAGTATTTCATAAATATTTCTTAAACTATATTTATTCAATTATAAGACACTGAAATGTGAAAAGGCTTCCAAAATCATTCATTGATATTTATGATAGTTTTTTCATATATGAATAGAGATATTTGTCTACCTCTATCCCATGTTGAGTAATTATATTACTTTCAGAAAAATTAAAAATGGAAAATATAAGTACTTTATTTCTTCTCACGATTTCCTTGTTTAATTAACTTTTGAGAATTTTTTCTACTCTACTTAATCTCATGACCATGATTATTGTTTCATACATAAATTACTAAAATAAACTTCTATCATACCACAATATCCAAAAAATGATGATAATTTATTCCTCTTTTTTTAAATTCATTAATTACACCAAAATTGGACATAAAAATTGAATATAATATTAGATATGAATAATCATTCATATGAAAAATTACTATATTAATATTTTAATCCTCAATAATAACACCCAATGATCAAATTATATTATTTTATAAATTACTAAATATAAAACTCTTCAAAATATGCCAAACCAAAATTAAAAACTTATGATTTGAAATATTGGATCAAATATTATTCCAAGATAATCATAATATTTGTTTCTAAAAACATTAAAATCTCATAATGTCACATAATAAAAAATTATATGCCTTAAACACATATTCTTCAAAACATGGTACTATTTTTCATAAATAAGATGAATCACCATAATGTGAATATAAAATTTTATGTGCTTTCAAAAGTTAAATATACCATTATTCCTCAAATAAAAACTCATATTATCCAATAATATTACATGTGCATTAATCATATAATTTTCCCAAAATGGTGAACTTCTTCATAAATATCTTTATTTTTTTTACCAAAACACTTTTTAATCACATTTTTATCTATATAATAAAACTTATGTTTCCAAAATATAATAACCCTTGAATCCAAATTAACAATAATTAAATCAACAAACAATATCAACATATCTCTGAAGTTAATTAATAACTTTCAACTTATGTCCCTAAAATATAATATCTTTTTCTAAAAATAACCTTTTTACTAAAATTCATGTTAAAAATAATGGTTACATATACCTCAAACATAAAATAAAAATAAATTAATATCTCCCAATGTAATATCATCACATAAAAATTTAAAATGATATCAATTCCAATAAACATATGATAATACAAAAATTCATCAACCATTTAATAAAATACCAAAATATCATAACTTTTGAAACCCAATACATAGACACACCAATCATTCAATTTCATTTATAATCTTTTAACCATGTTTTTTCTTCATAGTCCATAATACTTTTTCCTTATAATATGAGTTGTGAATCATGTCATGTGAATCATAAATATCAATTTAATCATGTTTATAATTATAAATGACCCTTATTATTAAAATAATTCATATCATTTGTTGGAATCATTGCTAATACACCCAAATAGAGGAAGGGTGAATTTGGGTGTGACTTTATTTTCCACCTATTAGATCTTTACCCCATGTAATCATGATTAGTATACACCATTAAATAGGATATTCACACATATATCGGTGTATTTAGGAAAATCCATGATTAACCACATTTCTTTTATGTGGATATCTAAATTGAGATAGTCTAAGGAGAAAAAATCCATAATGTGTTGATGTGACGTGTTTTTATGTCTCATTAATAGATTTGTTATAGGGATTAAATAAGGTCTCATTACTGATCTTTGGTGAAATATTTCTTCTTTTTCTCTCTTGATCTACTCAATCCATGGAATTATATATGATATTTGATGTGTGGGTGGATGACAAGGATGAAATGAAATAAACACCAAAACATCAAGGGTGTTGTTGTGATACTCCGTTTTCTTCTATTCATCCTTATTTTTCTAAAATGATATTTTTAGAAAGATGTCATTATTTTTACATTAATCGCATTAACGTTTTCCGAAACTACCACAATGAATATATATATTGTTTATCATCCTAATGAATCAATAGTGAAAATTATTATTTATTCAACCCATTTCCCTCAATTATCAGTAATGGTTCCTTCATTAAAACATTAGATAAAACCTCTATAAATCTTGATCCAAAAACCCATTTAAAACTATATTGATCTATTAATCATAATATCATTATCAAATATGGATGATATTTCCAATTTTGAATATTTAATTTCAGAATCATTCAAAATCAAGAATCAATGATCCTAAAAACCTCATTGAGAATTAGAATTTATTTCTCTCTAAAATCCAAAATAAATACATGATTTCAATTATTTTCAAATCAAAAATTTAAATGACATGGAATGGATTAAACACCAAGAGTTTTTTATGATTTTTTTGTTTTAATAAATTAAATTTCATAGATGGCTTGCATTACATGTGTCATAGAGTTTTAATAAACCATGATAAATTACTAATATTATAATTTATACATGACCATTATTTCAAAGCTATTAAACATAGAGTAATGAATAGTAATAAAATAATTTAATTATTATTTATAATGCATTTATAAAAATAAGGCATATTGATAATATAGTACTTAATTTTCAATAAATTCTTTATATGTTTCCAAAATATTATTTTCTAAAAAAATGTTTTATATTTATTTTTGTGAAAACAGTAAATTAATTTCATAAAAAGTTAGAAAAATTATTTGAAAATAATAAGTTTAACTTTTGGATTCATCTTATCAAAATTATCTTTCGGTGAAATTTTTATGTTTTTCTAAAAATATTTATTTCTGGGTAATAATGAAAAAATGTGTTTTTATTGAAACAAACCTTTTAATTTTTTGAATTTAAAAAGATAATTTTTTTTTAAAAAAGTATTTAAAAATAAAATTATTTAAATTATATATATATAAATATTAATCTAACAAATTTAATTGGAATAATTGTTTTTATTATTTTTTATATCAATTTGTCTTAAAATGTTGAACATTTTCCCTTTAATAAACTGCTTTCTTGTCGTAAATGTGGATAAGAGTTTAGATTAAATTATCCCAGTTATTTCAATATAATTTGAAAAAATTATTTAGATATATAGAATCACCATAAAATATATTTTCTAATAAGATAAACTCAAATGTTTACAACAGTTAATAGTAAAAATAGTAAAAATTATTGATTGTAGTTAATGTAATAATGGGTTTATCGAGGGTTAAAAATAAAAAAAAAGGGATTAAAATGAAAAATAAAATGTTAAAACCGATTTTATTTTCTTATTTCCACCTATGTATTATATTATCGATAATTTTACCTTTTTAATCATTATGTAATGATAAAAAATTTTGTTAACCTTTTTCTTTTCAAAAATTACAAATGTTCCACTCACTTAACTTACAAAATGCCACTGCTCTCCTCTCCTATTCACTCATCCAAAACCCTTTGGTTCGGATAATACTAAAAAAATATCATCCTTATTTCTATACTATCATATTATAATACTTATTTTGATCATAATTCCATTGTAGGAAGGTTTTTAGTTCAAACCCAAAAAGGTTTTCTGAAAAAAGATATAACATTCTTCCATGAGTTTTTTTATTTTATTTTCTCCAACAAAACATTTGATTGATGTTAAACCATGGAAATAAAAAACATAAATATAATATATATAATATTTTATTTAAATGTCATTACCTAAATCCATATCATCTTCCATTAAATAGGAGACGATAACATCACTCATGTGTACGTATGACAACTGCATTATTAATTGACATGAGACATTTTCCATCAACACAACTCATGATTGTGTGTGATGAAAGATATATTATAAATATATTATTATATTAAAAAAATACCTATATAAATATATTATATTCAAATTTTTTTACATTCTATTTCATTGAGAATATGATAATTTCGTTCGTCCGTAAAACGAACTACCACCTCACGAAGCAACATGATCCATTTTTCAATTACAAATTACATGGAAGGTATTGATGGATGAATTTAATAAATACATGTTATATATATATATCATATATATTTTAATGTGAATGTTATGTATTATTTACCTTTGGTTTTATTCATCCATTGTGGAAATGGAAACAATGATCATGCCTACATACGACCTACCATCACCATGAACTATGTATTTCATTTTATATCTCTAAAATATATAGATTATAATAAATACATATGTAATAAATGTATTTTTGAAATTAATATAATCTTTAACATCATGGAAATAATCTAACCATTATGAAATTAATTGGACAAAAAATAACAATTTAAAACATACACAATAAACAATAGAGCAATTATAGCAAGAAATATGAATTTAATATGGAATTGCTAAAAAATAAAAAATAAAAAATCCTAAGTAAATCATATATTGTATGATATATATAATTAAGTTTGTTAAATAGGATTATAATAAAATTATATTTATTTTAAACATGGTTGGAATGTGTATTATGTAATTCAATACATAAATTAAGGGACTTTCATATCAATTTTCCTTCTTTCAGACATATGTTATGTTATGAACCTATCTTATTTAATGAGGTGTATATATAGGACCTTTGACATTTTATATCATGAATATACATAATTTCAGGATATTTAATGTTTCATCTTATGTTAATCTTTTATGTTATGTAACATACAAAAGATTCCAAAATGGAAAAGAGTTTATGTTACAATCTAATTGATTATCAAAATTATATAAAATTATGATTATGATGATAAAGTATTATGATTTAATTCTTATGAAACTTATTATATCGATATATCTTCAAAAATAATACTTTTCCATCATTTTCCACACTATATTTACTTAAGATACGAAAATATTTTTTTAAGAAAAATTATATTTATTTATGTCTTTGGTCAAAAAAAAAATTTCTTCCAAAACCTTGTTTTATAGAAATGTATCAATTTTTTAACATTATAATAATTATTTATTATATATATTTTTACCCATATTTTATTTTTTACAAATTGTTCTGAAATAAATCTCCATGTCATTTACCAAAACAAGTGTCGTGTGGTTTTTATCAAAAAAGAAAAAGAAATGTTTGTTTTAAAGTGTATAAAAGGTATTGAATTTATTGAAGTCATGGTCATTATTTTCTTTGGATATTGATTTTTAAGTACTCAAGTAGATTTCAAAATAAAATGATTTCCACAATATTTGATGAAATTATAATTTTAACTAAATCTGATTTTCAACAAAATGATGTTATCCTCATAAAATGTTCAAGTGATTTTTATTTCATATTAATTTTCCATCTCAGATAAAATAAATTGATGTTACAGAATATTTACTAGGGACATGATCCAATGATATTGTATTTATTCTTTCTGTGGTGTCTTATTTTTATGATGATAAGATTCTTATGAAACCAGTTTCTCATCCATGGGTTTATTGTGTAAAAATTATTATAAAACAAAATTATTTTTACACAAGTTATTCTTTTATGAAATGATGTAATTATTATGAATCCAATAAATTTTACACATTTTATGTTATAATTTTTTTTATAAAACAAATTTCATTTCATGGGTTCTGATATGATGAATGTTTTATGATCTTGTGTGAAACATATATATATGTTTTTTATTTTCTGACATGTAGGACATATATCTCATTTCAATTATTTGGGTAAATATTGAAATATCATGATATAAACCAGACTAGAATGGAGTTTTAACTTAGTTTCATAAGGGATATATCTACTACGATAGTATTGAGAGTGAACCATGGCTACTACGATGGTTTGGGGAGTGAGAACTTTCCACCATGATAGTCTCATCAATGATAATTGAATTAATAAGGAAATAATTGTATATTATTATGTGTATGCCAAAATTCCTTGTACTATGAAATTTTTATGCTCTCATAGCTAATTGTATTTGATTAAATTATGATTTATTTATTATTATGTACAATTATTTATTGCATGACCCAAGATTATGATCATTAATATTAAAGGAATGGTTTTCCAATTTTGCTCTCACATTATCATACCCTTATGCTAATGTTGTCATTTCATATCTCATATGTTAACACTTTATGAGAATTTGAGCTCCTCTATATTATGTTTCATTTATGCATTTTGTGAGTAAATATACTATGTATGATTTTTTCTATGAAGGGTGTTAGTTATGAATAACATAGCAGGAGATGATTTAGTTCACCCATGAACCATTTTTTTATGTTTATAGGTTTTAAAAAAGAATTATACCTTAATAATTGTCCGGTGTGGGTTTGTGTAGTGTAAAGAATGTTTATAAAGAAATGATCAAATATATATGTATTCAAGTCCTTGAAAATTACAGTTAATATTATCTGATATATTTATTTATTCATTGGAAACTAGGATAAGAAAACTTTTCTGTGAACCCTTATGATAAACCTAAGAATAGGGTAACATCCTAAAGTTTTGAAAAGGAAGGGATTATGTTTAAATATATATACTTTCCTCTATAGATACTTTAAGTGGATGATGTTCTAGAATATATGAATATATTGGTAATAAGTGTAAAAATATGTCTCGATATTGACTTGAGAATTACCTTGAATATGAAAATGGTCCTTACTATGTTGCTTCTTTGATAGTCCTGAGTGATATGATTTGGTAAAATCATATTTTATTTAAGAATGATCATGATTTGTTTGAACAGGTGAGGATCATTGATGACATATTTCAAACCTAAGGCATGATGGATATAAAATAATTTATCTTGATTCATATATCCTAAATTATTTTCATGACTATGTGATTTTCCACTATGATTATAGTTTCTCACACTATGATTTTTGGTTTCATACGATGGTTGAAACCCAAAGAAATAATGTTAATATTAAGAGAGATGGAAAATTAAATGAGTGGCCACATACAAAATCAAATGATGTGGGATATGTAAATAAAAATCTCATTGTTATGTTCACAAAACATTCTAAAACTATTAATCATGCTTGACTACCAAATAAGAAAATGAGGGAACAAAATTTGGTTGATTCCACCATTTGGAAATTTATACATTCTTTCTATGTGTATTATGATACATTAGTATCTATGCAATGGATCACCAATAATTAAAATATATTTTCTATCCTCCAGTGATTTGAGAAAGGGAAATTCGTTTTGGTTTTCTAACATTCAGAAGATGAAGCGGATCAATAGTATACTCCAACTATGAATACAAGGAAACACCATGAAATTGACTCCATGGATTTGTATAAGTTTCATAAATTATTTTTTGATAAGTAAATTTATTTTATTATTCATAAAATGATGGAAAAAGGGGTTCCTTGAGATAAATAAAATGGATAATGAATCTATTCGTACCTATGAGGAAAATTTTACAAAACATCAATGGTACACTTTTTTGTATTATCATAAAACAAAAATGTATGGTTTATTCATTATTTGGCGTCTTAATAAGATGTATAGGAATGGATTTATCTATAAGAAAATTTTATAGAAATGATGAGATTGTTTGAAGTGAGATCATGGTGGAAATGGAGGATGGAGTTATGTATCAAAATCATGGTTTTGTTAAGAAGAGAAATATGGAATTTAAAGGAAAATATAAAAACCATGGGGGTGAAGAAGATGCCTTTAAATTATTCTCAAAGTGTGGAAAGAGACATGGAGAAAATTTTCTTATAGATACTATTCAATGTTTTATGTGTCAGAAGAGAGGTAATTGGTAAATCGATTTCCAATGTGATTGAAAAATATTAACTAATGATTCTAATAGAGAGAATGACCCATAGAATGCTCCACCCAAAATCCAGTGTTTCAAATGAAATGAAAGTATGAACAATGCTAACCAATTACCTAATTTGAATGATAATGACAATGATCAGTGTTAGTAACCTCTAATTCCGGGGATATAGGGAAATCTCATGTGATTATTATTTCCAATGAGGGGTGTGTTAATGATGTGGTGAAATGTACACTTATTATATGTACTAGAACTACTAATGTATTATTTGACTACGAACTTACCCATTCTATCATATCTAATTATTTTTCTATGTTTATCAAGATTCCACATAGATTATTAGTTTTAAAATTAACTGTGAAAACCATAATGGTATGATTATTTCAACTCAAGTATATTATTCCACTCTAGTAAACATTTTTAGGAATGTGCTTCCGGAAAGTATTTTTATTCTTCCCATAGTCGATTTTGATGTCATATTAGGCATGGATTAGATTTTTTTATATAAATACCACATTAATTTTTAATAAAGGGTTGTCATGTATCATATTCTAAATCAACCTATGATCATTTATCAGTGCAAGGATAAATATGAACTTCCAATGGAAATAACATTAATTGTATGGGTTTTTATTCTTATTGAAGAGGCCATTTTATCTCTTATTGTTAGGAAGAAACAAGAAATCAATTATATTACTACTGTGTGGGAGTTTATTGATTTTTTCTAGAAGAGTTTCCGAGCATTCCACTAAATCATGAATTTTAGTTTTCAATAAAACTCATAACTGGTGGCACACATTTTTCAAAGACTCCATATAGAATGTCCCTAGTTTATATATTTTAACTGAATAAGTAACTTTAGAAAAATTTGGAAATGAGAATAATTTATCCAAGTGTATCACCTTGGGGTTAATAAATTCTTTTTTTAAAAAAATAATGATGCATTGATGTGACATTACATTGATTTTAGAGATTTGAACATGACCACAATCAAGAAAAACTATCTTATACCCTATATTTATGAATTCATTGTTCAAATTCATAGAGCTCAATACTTTCAAATGTTGAACATCATTCTAGATATCATCAATTGAGGGTCAAAGAGGAATATATTCCAAACACCACCTCCTATATAACATATGGACACTATGACTTTAAAATGATGTTATCCAGTGTTATTAATAATCCATTTACCTTTATGGATTTAATGGATAGAGTCGATATATATTACCTGGATCAGTTTGTGGTAGTTTTTATATATGATATTTTTATATATTAAAAGATCATGGAAGATGGTAAAGATCACTTGAGGATTTTACAGAAGACCTAAAAAATAGAAGTTGTATTAAAAATTTACAATGAGAAAATTTTGGATTCAAAAGTTAGTTTTTTAGCTCATATAATCTCATCAAAGTGTATATCTGTGGATCCATCAAATAAGGAGGCTATTAAACATTACCCCAGACAAACTACAGTGACTGATATTTAATGTTTTATTGGTTTGGATGAATATTATATATTATTTGTGGAATAAATCTCATGACTATCTAATAAACTCAATATATTAACTAAGATGGGAACCAAGTTCCTATTGACATATCATAATGAGTAAACATTCATAAAACATAAGATAAGATTATTTAGAACACCTATTATTACATTACCCTATTTCAGATAAGGGATTGTAATATATAGTGGTGCATTCATGATGGTATTGGGATGGGTTATTATATAGAATGACATGGTTATAGCTTATTCTTTGTAAACATTCAATGTTCACGAGCACAATTACGCAACTCATGAGTTACAATGATAAGTTTTTTAGAGATACAGTGGCATTATATTTACATATAATATTTTGATATATATACCTATGAAAACCATTAATGTATATATTCACACATAAATATTGTGTAGGAGAAGAAAGTTGGAACTGATTAAAGATTACTACTTTATAATACATTGCCACCATTTGAAATAGAATATGGTGGTTGATGATTGGAGATGAAAGGATAATGCTGGACTACCAATGATGTGTATCATGAATGATCCAATATTTATAGATTTGAAATGTATGGATCTAGAAATCCCAATGAAATGGGTGATATATAATATTTCTCAATTTAGTTTTCAACCATATAACCAAGTGATGATTAAATAGGCACAAAGAAAGATGTATATGTAAAAAAGAGAGATAGAAATGTTATTAATTATAACCATGATCATGATTGAATGATAAAATTTAGGGAACACAGACTTGTTTCATCCACACCAGATTTAAATATTATTTGTTTAGAAGAACCTCATAATTAATCATTTGCTATTAATCCTGGAAACATGAAGACAAATAATGATTTGAAAGAGTATTTACAGTGGGATGGAATGAAGGGAGATATCACATAATTATTATATCAATGCTTGGTATATAAGTGAGTTAAGGCTGAGATATATAATTATAAGGTGTTTGTATATCCATTTACCATACCAGAATGGAAATTGGAAGACATCACCATAGATGTTTTCTTTATAAACCACAAAATGTCTCAAGGGTATACTTATATATTAGTTGTAGTTTATTTCCTTACAAAGTCAACAGACTTCATTATGATCAAATAATTCTTATCTCTAGATACGTATTCCATAATATACATTTAGTAAGTGTTGAGGTTATAAGGATTACCACCTTCAATTTCACTGGATCGAGATATGAGGTTTACCTCAATGTTTTGAAAAAGTATTCAAGAAGCTCTTTATATAGTATTTTGTTACAGCACTATGTGGAATCCTCAGAAATATGGTCAGTCTAAGAGAACAATTGATACCCTATATGATATGTTGACATATTTCTATATGTATTTCAAAGGTGGTTGGGATTAACAATTTACTCTAGTTGATTTATTAGAGAATAATATCTTTCACATGAGTATTTAGATTGCTACTTAAGAATACCATTATGGAATGAAGTGTAGATCTACAAAATTTTTGGTTAAAGTTAGAGAAATAAATCCATTGGTATCTAAGACAGCTTAAAAAATAGTATAAATAGTTAGATCCATTGAAAAACATATATGTGATACACAAAGTCGATTGAAAAATTATGATGACAATCGAAGGCATGATCTAGAATTTGATGTTTGTTAAAAGGTTATTTTAATAATTTTTACAAGGAATGATTTTATCATATTCATGATGAAATGTAAACTATGTTCTTAGTATATTGGTCCCTTTATAATTCATGATCATATCGGGACTGTAGCTGATCCGTTGGCGCTTCCACAGAACCAGTCTCAATTCCATGATGTGTTTAATATATCTCACCTATAAAAGTACATAACTAACCATAAGCATGTACTATAATAATAGTTTATATCATTGGATAATTTTATTTCTTATGATTATCAACCACTATAGATTCTTTATTTTATATATAATGTTTTACAAATGATGGCCACTTATATGGTCAATGTTATGTGGTGAAACCTCCAGTTTGAGGAAGCTACATGGAAACCTATGCATGTAATGAGGCATAAGAACCCCTAATTATTTGAAAAAAAGTGAAAAAAATTCAAGGGAGAAATTATTTTCAAATGTGGTATAATGAAACACCCTTAATTTATATTTTTTTAGTAAAAAATTAAATATTTTTAATAACATGCATTACACACTACACAAATTTTTAACAAACCTCAATAAAAAATAAATATTTTATTTGAAAATAAATATTATTACCTATATTTATAACTTGGAAACCTGAATAATGATCATCATTTTTTAGATATGAATAATAATGAATTTATATAAAGATAACAAATTGATAAAAATTTACTTATTTTTTTGGTAATGTATTTATATGTTTAAAAATACTATTTTATCCAAAAAAATTAATTTAAATTTTTGAATAATAAGAAAATAATGTATATAAAATTAGAAAATTAATTTGAAAAAATAAAATACATTTTTGAGCTCATCACATAAAAAATTTTCTATGCTGATTATTTTGGGTTTTTATAGAAAGATTATTTTTTCGATTAATGTTGAATATTTCTTATTCAATGGAAAATTTACTATTTTTTAAGGAATTTATAAGGTCAATATTTATTTTAAAATGGTTTTAGAATAAATATTAGTTAAATTAAAAGCCTAATAATCCAATTTATATCATTGTAATAATTTTCTAATTTAATTTTTATATAAACATTTATAACTTTTGAACATTTTCTCATTAGAACAAAATTATTTCTCATCACAACTACGAGATTAATTTTTAATTAAATACTTCCACTTATGTGAATGAAATTTGGATAAAGATATTCCATATTTATATTATTACTAATTTATATCATAAAATAAGGTCAACTAACTTTTTTTACATAATGAATAATAATAATAGTAAGATCTAAATGTTACCTTTATTGTAAAAATGGGTTTACCAAGGGGTTAAACTAAAAAGATATGGGTTAAAAGTGACCCAAAAATTTAAAAAAACAAATTATCTAGAAATAATATGATATTTTATTTTCCATTATTGAGAATAGAATTTTTTTACCTTATTTTGTTGGATAAATTATTGTATAAACTTTTCTTTTTATAAATTACAATAGGTCCACTAAACTCACTTATATAAGGCCACACTCTCTCCTTTAATATTCACACTTCAAAAAATATTTTAATAATAAATGTGATTCAAAAATACCATATTTTATTATATTATCTCATATTTTAATCCTTAGTTTTATAATAAATCTATCAAATGAATTTTCTCTTTGGAAACCCAAGGAGGTTACCTAAAGAGGAGGTAACGTTCTTCAACGAGTAGTTTTTTTCTTCCTCCGACTTTGTTGATTATTTTTAAAAAACTATGATATTAAAATTTCTTTTTATTCTATATAACAATGTTTTTATTTTATTTTCAAGACCTACACCCATTTAATTCTCCCTGAAATGGGAAATAATAATGTCACCCATGTGTATAGTGGTCGACCGCCTCACGAACCAATGTGACACATTTTCAATGAAAACCTCTAACAATTGGGTATAATGATGGATATACTGTTTATATACACAAAATATTTTAATGATAAATAAATTCTGAAAATATGTTATTATATATACCTTTCTTCTTTACACTCTATAGAGAATTCGATAACATCGTTCATTTGTACGATAGACTACTGCCTCATGATGTGATGTGATCCATTTTTTTGATTATATTTTACTAGAAGGTAATAAGGGATAACTGTAATGAATATATGTTTTATAAATGTGACATATATATTATTATTTAATGGTAATATGTTATTTAACTTTCTTATTATTATTTCTTAGAGAAAATGAATCCAACCTACTGTCTCCATCAATAGTGTATTTCATTTTCTATCTCTAATATTTATAGATTAATTGATATACCTATATAAATAATATAAATGATATTTATATAATTTTATAAATTCCAAAAATTATTCAAACCTAATGAATCTAATTATAATAATAAATAATAAATAAAAACATACATGAAAAACAAAGAAAATATTTCTTAAAACATGACTTTAACATAGAATTGTTAGAAAATGGGTAACAAAAGGTCATAAGTAAATAATATATGGTATGATATATCAAAATATTTTTATAAAATAGATGTATAAAAATATATTTTTTATAGGAGGATGGAAGATATACGATTAATTTCGAGAAATATAGTAAATGAATTTTGTTTCAATTTTCATTATTTGAGAAATATGTTATAGTATTCACCTATCATTTTTTATAAGGTGTATCTATAGACCATTTGAAATTTTATATCATGAATATCCATATTTTCATTATATTTAATGTTTCATTTCATGACAATCATAATTTTTTTTAGGATTGAAAAGAAACATTAGTGGTAAGGATTTTATGTTAAAATCTAGTTGAATATCCAAATTGTCTATCATTATGATTCTAATGATAAAATCTTTTGAAACACCTCTAAAGAATGTTAAGAATTTTTTTATACTATATTTTTTTTAAGATAATAAATTTTTTCCTTTTTTTACTATCTTTATTTACTCAATATATATAAATAATGTTTTTATGAAAAATCATCTTTATTTTTCTTTCAGCCGAAAATAAATTTTCTTCCAAAAACATGTTTTATCGATATGTTTTTAAATTTTTTTATCCTTATCCATATGATTTATTAAATACTTGTTTACACCAGTTTTATTTTTTACATATTATTTTGAAAGGAACCTAATTTTCATTTTCCAAGTCAAGGATTGTCTGTCTTTAACCAAAAAATGTGAAAAGATTTTTTTTTAAATTGTACGACATGAGTAGAATTTCTTCAAATCATGATTATTAATTTAATTGAAGATTAATATTTAATATTTCAAGTTTATATTTAATGAAAATTATTTATGAAATATTTTATAAATTTGGAATTTTATAAAAGGCGACTTTCAAACAAATGATATTGTCCTCACGAAATGTTTAAAGTGATTTTTCTTTCAAAACCATTTTTCTTATAAGATGAAATCCTTTGATTTTATTTAATATTTTACAGTAATTTGATCCAATTATTCCATATTTATGATTTCTCTAGATGGATGACATTTATGAGGCTATGAATTTT
Organism: Viscum album; assembly: GCA_963277665.1. Taxonomy (NCBI): domain Eukaryota; kingdom Viridiplantae; phylum Streptophyta; class Magnoliopsida; order Santalales; family Viscaceae; genus Viscum; species Viscum album. Next base: position 1,764,721,410 of record OY728135.1, read on the forward strand.
ATAAAACCAATTTCTATTCCACAAGTAATACCATGATAAAATGCTTATAAAACCCACTTCTTTTCTATGAGTTCTTATTTGATGAAATACTTAAATGATTATGAATCCTATTTAGTTACTATAGGTTTTTTAATGATGAAATTTTAATGAAACACATTTATTTTTATTGTTTTTGATATGATGAATGTTGTATAACATTCTAACACACGTATGTGTGATTTTAATTTTCTAACGGGTATGACTTATATCTCCCTCCAAAAATTTCGGTAAAGATTTATAACTTGTGAGAAAACTAGGAATATAGTGGGGTTTGAACCTAGTTCAATAAGGTAATATTCTAACTATGACAGTGTTTATATTGATCGATGAGTACTACTATTGTTTGGGGAGTTAACACAATCCACTATGAGAGTCTTGGTAATGGAATCTTAACTACAAGGGAAAATATTTTGTGTGCTTATGTTTATTATATAATTCATGTCTTATTTCATTATAATTATCTCATGGATCACGTTATTTTATTACTTTTTTAATCATTTCTTATGAACTAAAACTCTTTATGATATGGCCCAAGATTATGATCTTTGATTTGTATTGTATTTTTTTCAAATACTATGAACATGTTTATATAACCTTTAAATTATGTTATTTTTAATATCTCTCTTATTTTACCTTTATGTGAATTTTATATCACCCATTATTTTGTTTCATTTCCCTAGGTTATGAACAAATATTTTATGTATAATATGTCTTAGAAGGGTGCTTGTAATTAAGAACCTAGTGGGATATGATGTATTTATCCTATGAACTATATGATTACATTTCCTATTTTTCAAAGGAACTATACCTAAATTATCCTCATATTTTTTTGTGTAATGTAGTGAATATTTATTAAATATTGATGTGATATCAGTGAATGAAAATCTTGTGTTATTTAGGAGAAGGTCACTAAAAATTCATATGTGTAATCCCATATGTGGTAGCTCATGTATCCTAATTTTCGAACACCATCATGATCTTACATGGGTTTCTAAAATAAGATGTGTGACACTTCAAAGAGTTGAATGACATCACATAGCTAAAGTTTCTCATGTTACCCTCCAAAACCTAAATTTTCTTATTTTGGTATTTTATTAAAACATTAATTTTCATATGTGAGTTTACATATAAATAAAAAATTACTTATGTCACCATAATTACCTTACATAAAACCTGTTCATAGCTAATCTTTTTCTAGATTCACTTATAACACCATAATTTCCTTATGTAGGACATCTTTATATCCATTTTTATATTCACTTGTGTTTCCATAATTAGCTTTTGTATAACCATTTCAGGGATGTTTTTTGATATGTAGTAAATTCATTTACATGAGAAAAAAACATGTGTCGGTACTTATCAAATTTTCTATATATCTAATACTCTTACCTATTTCAACAGACATTATGATAAAGTTATCACATGAGAATTCTCTCAATGGAGATAAATCAAACTAAATTGACAACAAATCTAGTCACATAAAATTAAAAAAATCAAAACTCTGTATAATCCTAGGTTAAAAAATTCTGTCATTTTTTTTTTATTTCAATAAAAAACACTTTCCAAGGAATAAACTAAGACGGATTTAGTCTTAGTTCAAATTATCCACATGTATTTAGAGCCACTCAATTATAAACTATGATAGTAAAATGTAATGGCTGGATAACTAGATGTTTCTTTATGCCATCCATAATTCCAAATAACATAACCCTAATAAATTTCATCATTGATATATCATTTAATCCTACTGCAATCAATTGTTATTATATAAAATAAATTAATAATTTGTTTATATACTCACTATATGATTCTAGTCGACTACTTATTCCACTTTGTATCCCCCTATCTAATATCTCCCCAATTCATAGAATAAATTTTTAACCTACATGAATGTAAAATACTTCCAACTGAAAGAACCTATAAATATGGGAAGAGGTGAGTACAACTATTTCTCTTTAATGGGATAGATGTGATTGAACACCAAAATTCAACCTATGGGTTTTGAATGCCTAGTTAGCTAATGGTTTGGTGAGAATGTTAGTAATTTGGAGATGAGTACCAATAAATTCAACATGAATAACTCTTTGTTCCACATTTTTTTTGATAAATTGACATTGAATATCTATATTGTTAGTCCAAGAGCATGGGACTATATTTTAAATACTATTAATGGATTTTTTTATCTGAATAGACATCTACGTGACAATAAAAAATTTCACATAGATCATAAAATATTTTTTATATCTAAATTAACTATGTACATTCCTTTATAAAAGATATATATATATTACTTCAAATTTATTATATATTTTCTTTCTTACTTCTTTATTAGACATCCTATTCACTTATTTCCAATTAATTATGCACTTCCACTAGTGGATTTTTTATCATCCACATCACCAACCAAGTAAGCATCTGAGAAAATTAAAATCTCATAAACATTCTACTAATTGAATAATAATCCAAATGAAATTGTTCTCCAGATTTATCTCATGATTCATTGCATATTCAGTATATATTCCAAATTAGGATGGATTTAAATCCAGGTTGCTAAACTGGTGGAATATTTTATATTAGACAATATATTTTCCAAATATAGTGGGCACCTAAGAATTTTTATATGCAAATTGGGATCAACAATTTTCCTATATTTTCAAATTATATGCTCGGTTCCAACTACTATATGGGTTGATATAGTATTTGAATCATACATTCCAAAACAATGAAGAAATTTACTTGCATACTAAACCTAATAAATAATGATATAATCATCATTTTTAATCAATTACAATCTTTGAAATTAGGTGATATAATATATCATAAAAATCTCAAAATAATATTTCATCATGTCAGAAAAATATTCAACTAACTAAATTTGTTTCCTATAAATATAATGTTATGTACACATACTAATACCTTGAATTACTCATTAATTGTAAATTTTAAAAAATAATTTATAATCCACTCCACCTATTCTAAATATCACCTTGTTCATATAAGAGTGTTGTATCGAATAATGATAATTAGGTTCTTAGTTCAATCCATATAATCATTTCTTTAACTTACTTATTTTCTGTTAATTATGAACAATAAAGAACCCCATAGTTAATTCAATTTACACTTCCAATTTAAGGATCCTATTTAAAAAATCTATTTTAAAAACTACGTGAAATATTTTCAATTATGTTTTCATCACCATAGCTTTGAAAAATAAGATATATTCAATTCCTGCTAACAGATCAACATTATCCTCTAAATTGAATCCTTTAACATTATTATATCCCATATATGACAATATTGACTTTTTTGAATTATAGAATCTTCATCATTCATTTTATTTTGAAAAATAAAATTCTTTTTGGTTAAAGATCATATTACGAGTAGGGATGAATTATCTGTATAACAATTAAAATGAAAAATATAATGGAAAAAATTAAAAAATAATTTTTTTCACATGAATCTATAAAAGATACTACAATATCATGCAATAATTTGAAATTATTAAAGTAAATTATCGCAAAAAAATAAATGTGGAAAATTAATAGTATAAGAGAAACTTTGGTAAAAGATTTCAGAAATAGAACAAAAGGTGACCCAACATATACTCCCACATGAAGGAATTATATGTTTATATAACCCAATAGTTTTAATAGAGACCGAAGAAAAAAAATGATAATATCCATTAGATTTAATGGAAAACCAAGAAACACAATAGTCCATTTAATTTTAAAAAATAAATAAAGAAACTATGAACCACTATTTTTGAAGGAAATATAAGAACCAAAAGAAATAATTCTTCTGAATGAAAATAATTAATCACCGATAAGAAACTATAATAAATTTAATGTTTTCCCTTTTTAAAAGACATTACTATTTTATCTCAAATACGACTAAAATATACCAATATAAAATAAATAGAGATAAAGGGGGAGAGAGATGTTACTATGGAGAGGGATTGTTATGTTTTATTATTAGAATTTTCAAATTCTTAAGATAAGAATAGAAAAGAAGGAATAATGAATGATTAAACTAAGGGATTTGGGGTTATAGACTTATTATAGAAGAAAAATTGTAATAATGTATCTAAGAATGAGTTAAATTATTGAAAATCATTCATTTATGGGGGATGCTTAATGACATAGGGTTTTAGCCTCATTTTCGATGTTCATGATGGAATGGGTACCATTAAGAAGTAGAGGCATCTTCCTCAAGGTCAGAAAGACTGTCAATATCGGTGGTGTCTAGATCTGTCTAGTGAAGAAGGGTGAAGTCAAAATTTCATAGGAACAATGGTGGTGACCTTAGTTTAGATATGGATGTGGGGTGTTGGCATCAACCATAGTAAGTTGGTGTCATGCAGGTTAGGAAAAAGCAGTGTTGGGCTCAGAAGTGGCCTCAACGCACTGTGAATCAATGGTGGAGAGATGTGGAAGTGGGATCTGGAATGATACATGCACTCTCAATTCAAGAAATATGTGAAAATAAGATAAAAAACTATAGGCCAAAATGAAATTGAGATCATGAATAAAGCACCAACAGTTATATTCTGATTAGAAATATTATAGGTTATGGAATTCAACATCCGTAGCAGGAAACGTGAAATCATGCATACAAAATTGCTTTTTGTTCAAATATTCAAGGATTGGGCTTAAGAGAATCAATTTAAAAATTCAGTATTTAGAATGTTTTTCTCTATGTATCTTTCCATTGGACCTCAATTCTTATAATTATTCCATATGTTCCTTGGCTTATGGGTGATTTAAGTTTTACCTCTCAGACTAAAAAGATAGAATTTCCAAAAATATATAAAAATATAAAAAAACCTTTAGTATTCGAAGAAAAGATAGAACCAATAAGCTCAATGGAGCTTGATGATTATTGATAAAGATCAGGCCAATGAGTGGTTTCATAAATGTTATTAGTTCCCATAGAAAATGATGACTTGATATTATTTTGAAATGGGTGAGAAAGAATGGAATTTAAAATCCCTTTGATGATTAAAATAGTATATTTTGTCATTTGAGATCATAAAACACATAATTAGATTCAAAAATCATTCAGATGATAATAGATGCCTCTATTTTCCTATATTTATAGACTTCTAAGGTTTATAGGACATTTAAGTATGATCGATGCAATATATATTTGATTCAATCCATTTAATGTGACAATAAATGAACCTCATAATTATTGGTGCCACCGGATAGCCCCATGATGCCACCAGCTAGTCAATGTGAAATGAAGTGGCTATAAAATTCGTGAATCTCCACTAGCTAGTTGGTACAACTCTATTAGTTTTCCAATGGAGTGTTTCTTGTTATGGATAGTTATGATTGTTATACCAGATGAACGACGTACTCCAAATAGTAGGATACTTCACTAATAGGGATTGCACCATTATATTCTAATAGCTTTTTAATGTCTATACCAGTACACAATATACCATGTTTTTAATATATCTAATCTATATCTTCATTAAAATCCTTCACTAAAGCTTCATCATTAGCTACATCTTCAAAATAATTTGGATCCATAGTGGGTAAAAATGTTTCATTCTTTACAATCTTCATCTTTTGTCTTTGTAGGGGTAGTCTTACCCTAATGATATACAATTGGTCAACATCCATTATAACATTTATTCTTTATAGTGTCGGCTTGAGGTGTTCAACTCTTTGATCTTACATATATTTTTATTCTTAATTATCATTTCCTGGAATGTCCAAAAAAACATTTATATTGTCATTTTTTTCAGTATTTTCTTCATCTATCTCATTCATAATTATCCCTCGTATATATTTATTCAATTTTTATTCACTGATTTTAACATATTTACTCTCAACTATAATGGCCATCCATTTACTAAAATAATTAAATGTTTTTATATTCATTGAATAACCTAGAAGAATCCCTTATTTTTTGGAAACACTATATTTTATGTGGTTTACTTCTTTATCTAGGATGTAAAACACTCTACCAAACACATATGAAGGCTTAAAAGATGTATTTGTCCCATGAAACATCCCATAAGCAGTTTGATATTCTCTTGGACTTAGAAGAGATTTGTTTTTAGGATAAATTGAATAATTTGTTACTTATTTATACGAGTTACATGGAGCATTACCTTGAATATGTAAGGTCCTTTTAATTTTAGTCACCATCCTATTTAAATGTTCAAATACACTATTTTATTGTGGTGTTCTAAATAATGACACCTCAGGCCTAATTCCATGTTTTCCAAGATAATTCTCAAAAACAATTATGTTGTACTCATTTCTATTATCTGATTAGAAATTATTTATGGTATGACTAATCTCATTTTCTACTCTATGAAAGTATCTAATCATGGAATCTATATATTATTATTTATATGGATAGACATTATACATTAATTATGGTTTTTCTTATCATTGAAAATTTTAAAATAACATTCTTTACATGTTCCGAAAAAATCCATGGGACCACACACATATTTCTTGAGTATGTCAAGAAGATTCAATTACCTTTTATTTTTTTCTTCATATGGATTATGCACTATTTTCCCAATCATATATGTATTCTAGGTGCACTCCCTATCACAATTTAAGTTATTAATATTGGTTATTTCCTTTAGTTTTGATAGACTATCCATGATTTTTTATAAATATTTATCAAACCGCATTACCATGGATACTGTTCATTATCCACATTGAGGAGACACATGCCTTAATTACATTCAACCCAAAAGACATTTGAAAATGTTCTCTGTCACTTAATTAATAGTCTTAATTTTTTTAATCTACTAATTTTTTTATCTAATGTAACATTAATACCAAGTCACATAGTTTATTCAAAATAAATAGATTATGCTATAAACAATTTTATTGAATTACTTCTTCACTCCTAATTTCATACCCCACAATTTAGGTTATATCATTCTATTTTATTATTAATGCAACATCATTACCAAACCTTAAATCCCCATAAAATTTTTATTTCAAATAATTTACAATATTAGTATTTTATCTCATGTTGGATGAGTACCCATTATCAAGGTTCAATGTTCCATCCCTAAAATCATTGAGTAACCTCTACATGATTTGAATTTTCTCTCACCATATTCTATTTATATGAGTGATGAATTGGTTTCATATGTGTTATATAATATTTGGATTCTCCATAGAAAGAGTCATCAAATTAATATTATCTTATTATGATAGAGTATATTTTATTCATTGTGATAGAGTATGATTTTTCTACATCCATTCTCTCTAGTCTCATAAAACCCACATATATACTTTTTCTTTGACTATAAATACATGATTTATGTCCAAATTAAAAAATAAGAACAATAAAAAAATAAAATTCTCATTTTATAAGTAGAATGTAGTTAAATATTTTTTATTTTGTTATTGAGATATTCTTCATTTAGATATCTTTTTGCTTATGTGAAGTAAGCCCTCATGTGATAAAGAATCCAAAAAATTAGTTATAACAACCCAAAAAATTCTAAACTTCATTTCATTATAAAAATATTTTATTAAATGGAATACGAATTAAAACACACCAACTATATTTTTTAATAAAATTTTATTTAAAAATAATAACTAAAATTAAGTGTTTAATTATATGATAATCATAATACTTATAGTTTACTATAAATATTATTTATAGTTTTAAAATTTATTTTAAACAAAAATGGGTTTTCTTTATTTAAAAGAATACTATTTTTAATTTTTTATCAACATATTATTTAATTAAATATTTTAAATGAATAAAAACAATATATATTAGCCATTATAGTTATTTTGAAAAATAATAAATTATGTTACAAATATATTCACAATTAATATTTTAATATATCCTAATAATTATTTCATCAGATGTAATAAATAATTTTATTATTATGGTTTTATGAAGGTTAAAATTTAGTTAATCTAAATAAATATAATATGAGAATTTAATTTTGAATTATGGATGAAAATAATATTAATAATAATATATAAAAATAATTCAATTTTTCATAGGAAACAAATTTTTTAATTATATTCAATATAACATATTTATTTGATTTTCTTGTGAAATTATAAGTTATGTTAACCTAAAAACTAAATTCAAATTATTATTAATGAAATTAAAATAAAGTGATAATAATATGATTTTTTTTTAAAAATGGTAAAAATAATATTAAAAAAGGAAAGTGGTTTTGAATAGGTTGGACGTGCTTCTCGGGTTATAGGTCTAGGGTTCACAGGAGGCAAGAGTCGAGTCACACTATAAGAGATCCCTACAGAAGCTTCGATCCAAGTAGAGCTTCAATGGAGATGTGCTGTTATGACGGTTTGAACCAGGATAATGGAAACCGAATGCTAGAGATAGCTTTCAAAAGTCGCGGCATTGTTAGGTCATGAGTATGGTCTAATGATCATTCACAAAGGGGGAAATCATACTAGATCTAGGTCTCTTTATGGTGTGATTATATTCCTTGTCTCAAACATTGTGAAAGGAAGGTTTTTGTTTTTGTTATAGGTGTCTGATTTTCCAGAATCATAGAATATTTTGTCAAATGTTGTTGTAGACCATTCTGCGGATTGCATCATTGTGTTTCTTGAATTTTTACAGAAATCAATTTTCTACCAACACACATAGCTAGTTCTAATATATCAAATTTTATTTTTTCCTATGAACAATATGATTTTTTTTCTTTGATATTATAGTCCAGATGTATTGTGGTTGTAATTTTATATTTGTTATGTCAAATTTTCTATGCTGTTTTGTTTTATATGAACGTGATTTCAAGGTTTCTCAAATTTAAAACTTATTTTATATAGTTTGTTGTTTTTCTGCACCTCCAATCTCTTATTTCTATGATAGTTTGATCTATTTATTTATATTTCCATATAAATTTTGGCTATAAAACACTTCAGAGTGCAAATTCAATTAGGGAAAACCAATTTCAGTCATGTGAATGTCCAAGCCAGTAAGATTTTCTATGCAACTCTTTGCTGTAATTTGGTAAGGGATTTCATTTATTAAAATTAATTTTTAATTTTTTTAATTATCTGTGAATATTTATTTTTTTATAATTGGGTTCGATTCTTAGATAAACCATAATAAAGAAAAAATATTTAATTTCAAACATTTATTTATCTAAAATTTTATTTTTGTAAGGGTGCATTTAAATTACTTTCAGTTCTTGATTTTTATTAAATTATTTAAGTGATAAAATCATTTTCAAAAGAATATATAAATAAATAAATATATATATATATACTAATTTATAAATATCTATGTATATATTTTTTTTATTTTTTAGAAAAAAAACTAGTAAGGGATTATTAATTATTTAAAAACATTTATTTCTTTTCAATTTCACATATACAAATTTCTATGTTTAATTTTAAGGGGAAATATTTATTTTTCAAAAAATCAAACTCAAATATTTATCTAGTTTTATATTAAAAATAAAATATGGTGGATTATATATTTTATTATATATATTTTAATTATGAATAATTATTTTCAAATGATGATTTATGTTGTGTAAATGTAAAATTATAATTTTTAATTATAGTTTTGATTTCCAATTTATAACGAATTGTTTTTATTGAAGTTATGTTCTACTATAAAGGAAATTATTTGTTTTTCCAAAACATATAATCAAAATTTTCTCTTTTTTTCATTGAAATTCATGTAAGGGGACTTCTATTTATTTATTATTATTGTGTATATATAAATTATTTTCAACCATTGGTGCATGTAGGTGTTTATATATTTTTATGAATATTTTAAATTTATGGTAGGTAATTTTTTCTTGAGCTCTATGTTAACAAATTGTTGCAATAAATATTTTATTTATGAACCATGAAACTATAAGGGATCAAATTATTTATTTATTTTTATTAAAATATACAATTTATGTTTTATTATTAAGGTTGTATATATCTATACATATATATGTATTGTCGTGACCCACTCGCTGCAAATTGTATTCCTCCTAGGTCGGAAATGTGAGGAGGGAGATGATGACCCTTGAGTCCCGCCTCGAGTAGGCCTCAGGTTGGCGATTAGCACCGAGGGTATAGTAACACACAAATGGCAGGAATTACCCTCTAAGAGAATACATGCAGAAGAGAGAGATAAGATAGATACCAAACAACTCCATCTCATACAAAAATATAAATACAATCCCAAGTACACATATGTAATTTCATGAAAAACTACTAAACCTAGAAGGGGAAAACTGAAAGTACCCAAAAGAATGTAAAACAATAACAACCACATGCCCGAACAGCTCCTGCAACCCCAAGCTAGTAGAAAACATATTTATCTCCAAACTTCTCTAAGTGACCTGAAAAACAGTTTATATATACTTAGGGTGAGTATAAAAATATACTCAGTAGGATCCTCCCTAAAGCCTCTTGTACAAAAGTAAAGATAGTATGCTAAATCATAGTGAACAACAAGTGGAACTAACTCATCATCTAAATAGGTATAATATGTCCCCAACCTCACGATGAATACTCTCACCAAGTAACACATACAAGAGTATATAATATAATAAAGAATATCAAGGGTACCCCCACTAATACTTCCCCACTGGTTTTTCGCTTTGCCCCAACGTTACATGTCTTAAGCATCACTCTCCAAAAGGGATTGCCCACAGACACCTCGGCAAAGAACCACAATATGAAGCTTGTGCAAATAAAACACCATGTCCATAGAAGAATGTAACCAGGTAGTTTCTGGGAGGCACCACAACACCTATAATGGGTATCATACATCAGGTATTATACCTCAAGCCATTACATCCCATACACCGAGTAAGGATCCTCAAGCCATCACAGCCTATACATGTTACACCTATAGTAGTCCATAGGATAATATAACTAGAATATATGTGTGTGAATGACCACAAGCCATTATATCCCTCTACACACATATATGGTGAAAAATAACCATTGTTCCTACTAGAAAAAGTATCTACCAAGATAAGGGAGTGGGGCCAAAGTGGGTAGTTATCCCTCCATCCTCCCACTAGAATGTTAGGGAAAACCCCCCCCAAGGATCAAAATCTCTGGGGTATCAATTTACCTTACTAACGGGGTGGAGTAGCGTATCGAAACACAAAAATTACATAATAAATTATAGCTCACAACCACACTATGGGTATAACCAAGTCTTAGACTAAATTGTAGCTAACGTCTCTTAGACTCCCAGCTCCCACTTCTAAGACTAGGTATCCTATAAGCACACAACCATTTAAAAAGATTTATTTCCTTACTTCATTCCATTTTTATCAGTTCCAATTTATGTTAATTAATTATTTAAAAATTAATTAACCATTTACAATTCCACATTAAATTTCATTAGCATCACACCCAAAGTCAACCATCCCTTTAAAATTACAACCTTAACATTATGTTCCAGTAAACTCCAACCCCATGGGTGGACATTATTTATTCAATTATTTATTATAGAATTACTTTCCCATATTCCCATGCATTATAGAAAAACAATCTATTATACAAAACACAAGGGGGATCAATATGGTGAGTATATGTACTATCCGTCAAGTCTTTAACGCCTATATGAAGAGCGTAGAACCATCATCCCATGAGAAGCTAAAAACAGAAAGCATGTGGCGTACCCCATGTGTCTTCGCCCCTTTCAAAATAAGGGTATGTAATACCACCTTCCTTGAGTAGTGGTGAAAAGTAATGTAGATAATCATCCAATAAGAAACAACAAGCATACAACAATCACATCCATCCAGTTCCGTCATTCCTGGTGTCCACCCCGACACCCACATGCATAAACCGATGCATATCTCCACTCTAGGTGTTATATACCGCCACAATAAAAAAGGTCTCCATGCCCCCAAATATCAAAAAATACATCCATTTCACATCACAACACAAGTATCATGATAACAAACATCTTAACAATTGGGCTCTTGGACCTTTAATAATAAATATGGTAACTCGGAATCCTTCAAGGAATTATCAAACAATAAGTTCTTTGATCCACCTTGAATTAAATAATTTATTATTCATAGGTTCAAAATTCTCGAATCATAATCAATAAGCTAACAAAAATAATTAAACATGATTATTGTGCCAAGTTGATTAACATAAAATTAAAAAAGGAGAATCAGATTCATTTACACGCCTCTTTATCTTTTAACCAAACAATTATCAATTAATTGCAGATTATGTTCCTTACAAATTTCCATCAAGAACAAATAGCTAAACAAAGAAAGAATAGATATCACACTATCTAGAAAAACAAGAAGAAATAATATAAGACCGATATCAATTTATTTATCCGGTTAATATATTTATTATGTCAATTCAATTGTCATCCTGTGGGATAAAACAGGCTAACAACTTTATCCAACTAACAAATCCCCTACCTCAAACGGTTATTGACGTTCTTTATATGAGAATAATCCACACAACAGATTACGATTTCCTCCTCTCGCGAAAACCGTATCCACCGGACGATGCCACGATGCGACCACACCAACTGAAACCCAAGAAAACTCCATTAGAAGCATAGAGATCACATGATATAGTACGGAAAGGAGAAAAAATTAGAAGATGAACCCCAAAAGAATGAAAATAAAATATACCTTATTTTTATGAAGGATCGACCCTCGCCGCTTGAACCAAATAAGGGGGTGCACATGACACACAAAAAAGACGAGGAAACCAATCCATGGGGAAACGTTTGATATCCTGATTCCAACGAGAAGGAAAGGAAGGTTCAAGAATCTCGCACTAGAGAACAAGGAGGAATAACAAGGGAGGATGATATATTGTCCCTTTTGAAGATTTAACGGAGTGACAATTTTAGATATGCTTGATTTCCCATTAAAATCATCTCTCATTAAACCACGCGGTTTAACCAAGTAAAAACCTCCTGATCCTTAGGAATAATTAATATAGGATTTATGGACTTTGAATTGGCCATAGAGTCCTTAAAACAAGGCTTTAAATTCATTTTACATCAATGGAAACGTTAAAGGGGTGAAACTATAGGTAGCTTGAAACACTGTTCATTAACCTCACCGTTGAAACCTCACCATTGGAACCTCACCATTTTGGAAACACTGTTCACTAACCTCACTATTGGAACCTCACCGTTCAGGAAGCACTGTTTATTAACCTCACCATTATAACCTCATCGTTCCTATTCATTAACCTCACCGTTAGAACCTCACCATTCTAGAAACACTATTCGTGAACCTCACTGTTGGAAAAACTGTTCATTAACCTCACCAATGAAACCTCACCATTGGAACGTCACCATTTTGGAAACACTTTTCACATAATTCAAAATTTGGAAAAGGAAAGAAAATACCACCATTGAAACCTCACCTTTGGATTTTTTACTTAAGGTTACTGATGAAACTCTTCATATAAGGTTACCATTATACTGTTCACAGAAGGAAAAGGATTTAACTGTTCAAAAAAGGTCACCATTGCACTATTTATAACTATCTACTATTGGAACTGTTCACCTATGTTTACCGATTCACTGTTCACATCTATCTACCATTGGAACTGTTCATCGAAATAGAAATTTGGAAAAGTATTGGGGATCAGTCATCTTGACCTCCTAGAACACCTTAGACACCATATTTTCCCAAAGGAATAGACCAGGGAGGTCCGTGCCATTACATTTATACATACATATATGTATATATATATATCTATCCAAAAATGTATAAATATTTTATGAACTATTAATGTATGGGTGCTTATTTATAATCTGTAAATTTAATGTATTTTGGAATAATTGAAAAATAATTCTTTGTATGATTTCAAAACCATCATTCAACTAATAAATATATATATAAATTTTTATGTTTTAAATTTGATTTCATATAAACATTCCCAATGAATATTCTTATTTTTTGGTGCTTTGCTAAAACATGAATTTATTTTGTGACGATGAGAATTGTAAATGAAGTGTCATATGTATATATAAATACATACATAAAATTATTATTTGTTTATTTATATAATTGTATTGTCATAATTTCATTATCATGTTTCTAAAATATTTTCATATCATGTCATCATTGTATATTATAATTATGTATGTCACGTCTATATATATTCATGGCCATGAATTTTGTATAGAATCATCATACAATGCATCTATAAAAAACTCGTGTTTGAAATTTAAAATCTATGGTTTATATATGAAATTGTTAAAAACATTGATTCCTTCAATCATTAAAATTAGTTAATTAAGATATTTCATTTATAATTATATGTGCGAGAAACAAATAATTATTATGATTAATTATTTAAATGAATAATAGATGTATTACATTAAAAGAAGGTTGAATACACCAATAGTACATACATAGTTAGTTATGGACAATGCCTAATTTATAAATGGCTTTCCATTCATTTTAGAGAGAATGTGTGTATTTATTTCATTATCATATTTATATGTGAATTTCTAATAAAGAATGTTATTTACATGGAATATGTATAAAATGGTTAGGTTTAACCTTATTCATATGAGGAATTCATTGGACTTATTATGTAATGGGTGGGGCCTGTTATATCTCCTCAATGAATTGGTCTGTATCATAAGATAAATTAGTGTCTTAGCATAAGTCCATGATTGAATGATTATGATGTCTAAGATTATACATTCCTACATTCATTGGACTTATTATGTGATTGGTGGCCCCCTATAGCCTATCGATGCATCCGTAGGTCTCATGAGAAATATTAGAGGCTTTGAATATGTCCTTGATGATATGGTTATGTACGGTCTTGGCTCGAGGCCATCATGGTGTAGAAATGATGTCCGACATTATGCGTTCCATGATTGTGAGTCTTTTATTTGGCCTTCCATGTGATTATTCGACTAGTAGAATATCTATGGTTAAGAATCATTCTCTTATAAACAATTATATGGATTTAATTAGTCTGTTTTATACTTTCAAAACACATGGTATAATGTTTTATATGTATGTAAAAACTTATATAGAAATTCAGTTATAAATAATAATTAATATTTTGGTTCTAATCTAAAGGAAAAAGTTAGAAACTCGCCTATAAATTCATTGTTTGTATTTATGAGTTAAATGATATGTTATATCATTTTATGTAAAAATTCTAAACATGTATTGTTTCATGTTCAAATTCTTATCCTCACCCATTTCATGACAAACATTATTAGGTTTGGCAGCTATCTAACTAGTAAGTGGAATTTCATGCATTTTTGTTCATGTGCCTGCAATCTTTATAATGCATTTTATTTTAAAATTTTTATAATTATAACTATTTTTGAACGTGTGATTTTCCTATAAATAATTCAATTAACTCTAGAAAAATGATAATGAAATTCTATAGCGGATGTTATTTTCTTTTTAGGAAAATGACTTTAAAGTATGTACTTTATTTCAAGGAATTTTTTATAAGAATTTTTTATTTATTTTTTAAACCCCTTATTGGGAATTCTAATTTCTAAACCTATGTTTAAAATTTAATTTCAATGGTTTTGTATATTTATTATTATCTTACTATAATTTTTGGAGGCATCACTCTAAAGTGTATTTTTGTACAGTTTTGATGAAATGTTCAATGGTATATAATTATCAAAAAACCTAGACTAGTAAAGGTCCTCTACTATGTATTGTAATGCGTAATTATTTATTTCATTTTTATTAAAAAATTACATAGTATGTTATTGCACCATCTCCAGGCTTCTAGGGTTGGGGAATTAGAATTGGTATCCAAGAAATGATTTAGATAACTTTTGAGATTTGATGTTTCGGTCTAATCAGTAGAGTATAGAAGTTTAACAAACTCATTTTTCTTAATTCTAAAGATGAATATTCATAATTCATTATATATAATGAAAGAATTGTGACAGTGAAATTATTTTGAGGGTGGAATAATGTAATATCCTATAAATTCTAAACATAGTTTTATTTTGTGTTTTATTAAATGGAATAATAATTAAAAAAAACTAATCAACAAAATTTTAAGCCAATTTTATTTAAAAACAATAACTAAAAATAAGTGTTTTAATTATATGATAATTATAATACTTATAATAAAATATAATTATTATTTATTGTTTTGAAATTTATTTTAATCAAAAATGGTTATTATTTATTTAAAAGAATACCATATTTAATTTTTTTATCCAAATACTATTTCATGAAATTATTTAAATGAATAAAAACAATATATATATATATATTGACTTTTGATGTATTTTTACAAATACTAAATTATTTTACAGATATATTCACTATTAATATTTTAATATATGAAAATAATTATTTCATCCGACGTAATGACTAAAATTATTAATTTGGTTTTATAATGTTTGGAATTTTTTTAATCTAAATAAATATAATATGATAATATAATTTTGAATTTTGGATTAAAATAAGATTAATAATAATAAATAAAAATAAATAAATTTTTTCTTAAGAATAAAATTATCATTATTTTCTATA
Source organism: Viscum album (assembly GCA_963277665.1). NCBI lineage: Eukaryota > Viridiplantae > Streptophyta > Magnoliopsida > Santalales > Viscaceae > Viscum > Viscum album. The sequence continues at coordinate 1,764,737,926 of OY728135.1, forward strand.
TAACATATTTTTGTGATTATGTTGTGAATTATAAATTATGTTTACCCAAAAAAAATTAAAATTATTATTAAAGGAATTAAATTAAATGATAATAATATGAATCTATTTAAAAAAATTATAAAACCAGGATTTTAAAAAAAGAAAGGGGACATGAATAGGGGGATGTGCTGCTCAGGCTGTTGGTCTAGGGTTCACGGGAGGCGATTATCGACTCACTCCTTAAGAGATATTTCCTGGAGCTTTGAGTTGAGTGGAGCTTCTGGGGAGATGAACCATGATGACGGTTCGAACCAAGCAGAAGGAGACCAAAAGCCGGTGAGAGGTTTCAGAAGTCATGGTGTCATCGTGTCTCGAGTGTGGTCTAGGGTTCAGTCGTGAAGGGGGAAATCGAACCAGATCTTGGTTACTTTGGGGTTTGAGCCTGTTCTTTATCTCAAAACTAGAGAAATGTTGATTTTGTTTCTTTATAGGTGTTCCATTTTCCAGAATTGTGGTATTTGTTGTGAAATGTTTTTGTAGACGATTCTACTTATTGCATCATTGTGTTTCTTTAATTTTTACAAATATATTTTTCTGAAAAATCACATTGCTGGTTATAATAAATCAAATTTTGGTTTCCTTTTATATTATAAAAAGAATTAATTTTTTTGGTCATTTTTTGTTGTTTGGATGTCTTATAGTAGTAATTTTATATTTTTTATATAAAATTTTCTATGTTGTTTTCTTTCATATGAATCTTATTTCATTATTTCTCGAATATAAAATTTATTTATATATATTTTTTAAATTTTTATCTCTAATCTCTTCTTGCTAAAAATGTTTGAGCTATTTTTTACATGAACATCTAAATTTTGGCAGTAAAACACATGAGTGTGCACTTACAATTAGGGAGAACAAAGTCATAGTCCCAAGACTATCCAAGGGAGTAAGATTTTTCTTGTTTTCCTTCAAAAAAATTTAGTATGGGATTCTATTTAATAAAATTAAATTTTGATTTTTTTTGATGCTCCTTAATTTTTTATTTTCTTATAATTGTTTTATATTCTTAGATATACCTTAATAAGGGAAAAATATTTAATTTTAGACATTTATTTATCTGGAATTTTTTTTTCGTAAGGTTATATTTATGATAATTTTAGTTATTTATTTTTATTAATTTTTTTAAGTGATAAAATTATTTTCATTAGAATATATATATATACTAATTTATATATATATATTTATAAATATTTGAATTTTTTAGAAATAAAAACAGGCAAAGGATTATTAATTATTTAAAAACATTTATCTCTATTCAATTTCACATGTAAAAGTTTCTATGTTTAATTGTATGTGAAATTTTTGTTTTTAAAAAATGCATAATAAAATATAGCTATCCTTTTCTACAGTAAGTCAAATAATAGGGATTATATATATTTTTGTACAAATTTTATTTATCAAGAATTATTTTCAATTGAAAATTTATGTTGTGTAAGGGTAAAATTATAATTTTGAATTATAGTTTTCGATTTCAAATTTATAAATGAATTATAATTATTGAAGTTATGTTCTACTATTAGAGAAATTATTTATTTTTGAAAAACTTATAATAAATTTTTTCTCCTCTTTTTCTATGCAATTCAAGTAAGGGTAATTCTGTTTATTTATTATTATTGTGTATGTATTACTTAATTTCAAACATAAGTGTCTATATATTATTATTGGTATTTTAAATTAAGGGAAGGGGATATTTTCTTGAGATTTTTATTTATAAATTGTTGCAAAAAATATTTTAAGTATGTATTATGGAACTATAAGGGATCAAATTATTTATTTATTTTTATTATGTTATACAATTTATGATTTATTCATTAGGGTGTATAAAACTAAAAATATATATGTATATGTACATATATATGTATATCTATCCAACTATGTATAAATATTTGTATAACTATTAATGTATTGGGGTATATTTATTTTGTCAAAATTTAATTTATATTGGAATAATGAGATGCTTATTCTAAGTACGATTCCAAAAACATTATTCCACTTATATATAAAAATATATATATGTGTGTGTGTGTTTGTATTTAGTAATTTTTATGTTTTAAATTTGATTTCATATTAACTCTTACAATGGATAGTTTCATTTTTCAGTTTTTTTCTTAAAAATGATTTTATTCCATGGTGTTGAGTATTATAAATTCATTTTCATATGTATATATAAATGTATACATATAAGGACATATTTTTTATTTTTATAATTGTATTTTCACATTTTCATTGTCTTATTTCAAAAAAAAAATATATATCATGTCATCATTATATATTAAAATTAAGGATGTCACATCCTCATACAATAACATCCATGCATTTGGAATTGAATTGACATACCTTGTATCCTTATTAAACTCATGTTTTTAATTTAAATTATACAGTTTATATCTAAAATTATTAATCAAATTGATTTCATCAAGCATTAAAATGATTTAACTAAGATATTTCTTTTATAATTCAACGATCAAGAAATAAATAATTAATATAATTAATTATATAAATAAACAAAAAATGTATTCCATGAACGGATGTTCGAAAACATGTAAAGTAAATTTATCTTTAGTTATGGCCAACTTTTATTTTATAAATGACATTTTATTCATTTTAGAGAGAATTTATGTATTTATTTCATTGTCCTATTAATTTTTTAATTTCAAATAAAAGAGGTTATTATATGGAGTATGTATACATTGGTTATATTTAACCCTTTTCATATGAGGAATGCATTGGACTTATTATGTGATGAGAGTGGCCCGATATATCCCATCGATGCATCTGTAGCTCTCATGAGAAGAACTTTTGTCTTGGAAGAAGGCTATAAAAGAATGATTATTATGTCCAGTATTATGCATTACCACATTCATTGGACTTATTAAGATGATAGGTGGGGCCCGTTATAGCCTATCGATGCATTGGTAGGTCTCTTGAGACAAACTAGTGTCTTAGAGCAAGGCCATGATGGTATTGTTTTGTATGGTAATAGAATGAGGCCTTTATTGTGTGAAAATGATTTCCAAAATTATGTTTTCTCTCATGGTAAGTCTACTATTTGACCTTCCATGCGATTATTTGACTCGTATAACATCTTTTGTTATGTATGATACTCTTATGAACAGTTATATGGATTTTAATAACTAGTTTTATATTTTCTAATTCACATCGTATAATGTTCTATATTTATGTATCGACTTATATAGAAATCCATTTATAAAGGAGGATTAATATTTTGTTTCCAATCTATAAACAATGGTTGGAAACTAATATATCAATTCATGGTTTGAATTTATGAGTTAAATGATAATTTATATCATTTTATGTTCAAATTATAAACAAGTATTATTTTCTATGGAAATTTTTATCCGTACCGATGACATGTCAAACATAATTATGTATCGCCATTATCTAACTTTTAAGTGGGATTCAAAGTATTTTTTTCAAATGTGTGAAAACATTATAATTAATTTTATTTGAAACTTTTAATATGTATATAATTTTATGAGAATGGTATTTTCCTAAAAAAATATTCTATGAAATCTCAAAAAAAGATGATTATATGTTATATTAAAGGGTACTTTCTCTAAAAAATGAGTTTAAATTATGTATTTTATTTCAAGGATATGTTTTTAAAAGAATTAAATAATATTTTTTAAAACTCATTATTTGGAATTTGAAATGATCACAATAGGTTTTAAAATCAATTTTATAGGTGTAGTAGATTTATCAGTGATGTACTTTACTTTGTGGAGGTAGCACACTGAAGTATATTTTTGTACAATATTGAGGAAATGATCAATTTTATATAATTCTCCAAAACCAAGACCGATAAAGATCCTCAATTGTGTATTGTGATGTGTAATTTTTCAGTTTCTTTTTATTAAAAAATGTACACAACATGTTATTTCCCTGGCTTCAGGATTTTGGGTTCAGGACGTTAGATTTGATCTTCATTAGTAGAAATATTTTCCCACATAATTCTTTCCATGTATCACCTTCCCTATAGTAATTTTAAAACATATTCCTATATTTAATGATACTTTAAACTTTATTTCTTCCGTTATTTGACACCATTGTGGTTTTATATGTTAATTATATGGATTCATAGGAAATACCACTTTTACTAATAGAATTATGTGATTAGTCTTCCAGAATTTTTTGAATGCTAGTTGATCATTTGATATTCATTTTAAATAGTTCAACATTAGTAAATTTTAAATATTATATTTTTTTCTTTGGATCACATTTATTGAATACTTATCAATTTTATTTTTTAAATAAAAATTTATTCAACAAAATATTAAATTTTACTTTCTCTTCCCATATGAATTATGTTTAAATATTAAATATGTTCAACCTTATCCTCTATATTTACTGAGTGAAAATTACTTTTTTATTATCAAAACACTTTTATGGAAAAAGTGAGAGACCAGAAAATTTGACTGAACAACCATATGCAACCGGAGCTAACTACATGGCCTACCCAACCCCATCAACTATGAAAGGGAAAAAATAATTCAAAAACACATGAACCTTTGGAAAATAGTCTTTTACAGAAGTGCACGAGCACATAACCAATGGAGAATACATGCCCTCTCAAACATCTAAATCCTAAAGGCCTACACCAATGAAGATTTAATGCTCTGATCCCCTTATGGAGATGGTCTAAGTAGAGTGCTGTAAAAAATTCCAAACATCACAAAAAAGTCAAAAAACAAGAGGATACGAAGGATTTCATAGCTCATAAAAATATTTATCTCAAACCAACTGACCAAAAACCCCGAATTAAATAGGTATTTTAAATAAAAACATGATATTTCTAGAATCTATTTCACAAAATAGTTTCCATGATAATTATTCAATATGTATGTTTGTTCCCTCCAATATCAACTTCCCAAACTCAGAATCCAGGTGGTCCCAAGACTAAATGTACCCCTCAACGTTGATCTTTTGTTGGTTGAAACCTCCTATAAAAATTGAGTCCTATTTTTCCATCAATGAATATTTATCCTCATTAAGAGACACCTCTAGAGACCTCCCTGTCATTTTAGATGCCTCCTCCTCATTTTCATTGAGTATTAAAGCATGTTCTATAACTTGTTCTTCAGAACATAAAAGTAGAACCAAAGAATGACCATCATGTTCCCCTATCCTCTGATGACTCAAATCTTTCACATCCATCTTTTTATCCCTCATCTACATTGCAAAGTGAGTCACTAGAGGAGGAGGTAGAGATGAGTATTCTTTCCTACCCTTACTCATCCTGAAACCCATATTACTTTTTGTACTTGAAGCCTCATCTACCGAGTGGCTGTGTTCAATCACATTGTGAACCAACACGTCGACCCCCTCTTCCTCACTAGGAATAGTAGAATTATAACAAAAATCACCCTCTAGAAGGCCTTCGAACGTGTTGAACAAGGGAACTCACGTCCGAATCAAGTCCGAGCCCCCTGATATTGATTTATTTCATCCTCAATATGATCCACAAATTTATATTAATCTTTTTATAAGGTACCCATTATTATATTAATATGAGTTTGAATATCAATCTCACCAAGATATCCTTATAACTCCTCCTTGAAGTCTACAACTCCCTTTAGTTAGTTTTATTTATTCTTTAACTTAACCTTTTACAACTACTTCAGTCATGGAATACTAGTCATCTAATATAAACTCTATTTTCAGTAATTTTAATTGACCCTCTTTAGTCTCTTTTCTTTTATAACAAGTCTCATTTTTTGGAGTTTCTTTATAGAAGGACTTATTTTAATGATATCACATCAATGAGAGAATCACCCTATTTTATATTATACATAATTAGATTCTTCTTTAAAATTATTAAATACTATTGGATACTTTACTGAAATTTATTCTTCTTTTAAATATAAATGACTGGTAAGGGTAATTTTTTCTTCAAATCCCTCTTTCCCTTATTTAAATTTATAAAAGGAGTGGGAAATTAATTATCAATATCTTCTCGTTTTCATTCATCGTTGATGTTAATATTTTCCATATATTTGAATGATATTTATTTTCTAACCTAATTATTGGTTCCCTTGGGTTTGATTTGAATCTCATAGACTACAAGAACACTATTTAGATCATCAAAAGAATACTTATATATATATTTTTCCTTCCAATGTAGAAACCTTAAAATTTATGTGAGGTGGATGTCTAATAAATATTTTCATCACTATTTTTAAATTAGTTTAACATCTCTATAAAAGTTATTATCTTAAAAAATTATGATATGATTAAATAAATAATCCACAATTTCAAAAAAATAAATTTCCAGTAACTCAAACATGTCATACATCACCTTTTTATTTGATTCCTTCACTTTTTCATCTCTTTAGTATATAGTTTCAAATTACTCCAAAATAACTTTCTCATTTAAACAACCCCTCACTTTCATAATGAACCAATCTGATAAAGAAAACACCAAATAATTATTGTCAATTATATTTGTATCATGTATCTCTTTTTCTCCTCTATTCATTGATAATCTGGAAGCATCATAAACATAGTCTATATCAATTGATAGAGTGATCACTTATAAAGTAATATACATAATATGAAATCCCATTTTACGCATCCATATCTAAAAATTTCCCCCACCAAAAAAACGAATTACACTAGTAATCATAGGATTATTTATTAAGGATGTTTCTTAAGTACAAATTCACTGATAAAACCACTATATATAACAACCCATACAATAACCACAACCCGATACACCCTTAGATAAGAGGGGTGAATTAGGGTGGGGATTTATTTTTCACCTCTTAGATCGTGCACCTATTTTAACAAGGGCGGTACAAACCTAAAAATATAGAATGGAAACATATATTAGTATATACAAAAAAGGTAAGGATTGAACATATATATTTTAATTGGTTCATGAAAAAGGCCAAATCCAAGTATCACACATCAATAATGTTTTGATATTCAACAATTATAAAATCTTACCTAGCATTGTTACATGGATTCAAGAAGGTCTCACTTCCAACCTTAGGCACAATGAATTTTTTTGTGATCTCATTCACTATTCAAAACATGGAGTTATAATTCATATACAATATGTAAGTTCATTACATGTATGTTGAAAATTAAAAAACATCACATCAAGGGTGTTATTATGCTGATCCAATACTCAATTTTTCAGAAATGATATATTGAAACAAAAAATATTATCATTTCTATTAAGATCATCTTCCATTTTTTTATATCTACCTCATGTGTTTTATGTTTTTTTATCAACCTATTTGATCAATTATTAAAATCATTCTCCATTCATCATGTTACAATCAATATTCACCAGGTGAATCTTTAATCAAACTATTGAGAAAAATTCAGTAATGATCAGTCAAAGAATCAATTAAAAACATAGCTGATTTTCAATTCTATAACACCTTCATCAAATCTAGAAGATATTTAAAATTTTGAATATTCTTTTTTGTATTTAATAGAAATAAAAAACATGTGATCATAATAACCTCAATAATTCATAACATTTATTCTCCTATTAAAATGAAAAAATCATACTTCAAATGATTTTGAAAACATAGATATTAATGACATGGTATAGATCTAGGTGACAGCTCCTAAAAAAACATGCGTAAAAATTTATCATTCATAGTTCACAAAAAATATCATATACTTCCATGATATTCTTTATGTAGATGAAACCACATACTTGGACCTTAATATATCCGAATTCTATCCAATAGATTAATTTTATTATGTGGACATTTTGTAGATGAATTTCCTAATACTGGTATTTTAATACGTCATTCCATTATTTACATGAGTTACCATGCATATCTAGATTCACTTAAATCACCAGAATTCCCTTATGAATAACCTCTATATAGTCAAATTTAGAAAAATTCACAAATATCGCTAGAATTCAATTATTTAGAACCTCATAATAACTATTTTTTCTATATTATCTTACATCTCTAGAATTACCTTTTGTAGATCCTATGTGTATCTATTTTTTTGGAAACTTGGTGAATTACCAAGCCTTGAAAAAATACATACTTGGGTACTTAGTAAATTTTATTGACATCTTATCCTCTTCCTTATTTTAGTATACAAGATATTGATGATAATTCTTTCACATGAGAATTATTCAAATTGGTATTATACACGTTGAATCGATAAAATATATATCCTCATCGAATTGAAAAATATACAATGTTTTAAAATCTATTATTCCAACACCGTTCATATGTTATCTTATTATCCCCATAGTATTCTATAAAGAATATATTAATACATTATTTTTGATCAAATTATCAATATTTTCTCTTAAGAAATAATTTTTTATAATTCATATACTTTTAACAATTAGAATATCTTCCTTTTCCTTTGATTCATTTCCTTGGGAAAATTTTCAAAAATTATCAACATATAAGAAATTGAATGATTTTCCCCATGATAATTATCACCTAAACCTCCTTGGAAATAAATTATTATTATTTTTAGTTTGTTAAGAAACACACAATGATTTAGGTTATTAATTATTAATTTAGATATCTATTTAGTAATAACTATATGATTTTTTACTATAAAATCTATTTTGATTAGTTAGTCATTCAGAAAACCATCACAACATCCTTAACACTTAATTTTAGGTTTGTTACTTCCTATACCATACATTTACTAGAAATATAATAATTAAGGGTATTATAGGAAATAATAATAAAAAATATCACAAATAAAATAAATAGTTTGATTTCATCACCTATTAACAATTAAACCTCTAAAGTTTTCTTAAACTTTATATAATTCCAACTATTACACTCCGTGTCAAAATCAACACATAATTACATGGTTTATGAAATGGGTTGAAATTTATTTTATTCCCATAATATTATTGGTTTGCAATTTTAGAGAATTTGGAAGCCCATTATTTTAAAAGGGAACACTAACACAAAGTGTCCAGTTTCTCAATAAAAAATTTGATACTTGTGTTCAAAGTCAGGTTTCATTTATGGAACACATAAATAAACCAAGGTAAATTTACTTTAATTAGAGCTATAATACATAAAATTTCCTACTCATCCTTAATCCTTACGATTTGTTTTCGAAGTTATGGATGGAAATAAAAATATCATTAAGAGATATAAAAATAATGGTCACCATTTAGTCTACTGAAGAGCCTAATAAAAATGATATAACATTTATTTAAATAAAACTTTGGGAACATCAAGAAAATATGCACATTAAAAAATTAACATAATTTAGATAAAACCATTGAAACCCACAATCCTCTATAAGAAAACTATAAAGGTCTCATAAGGAACTTAAGAACTTGTGATTTTTTATTTGAAAAAAAACATTTCACCTTTAAATTTTAACAAAAATTATTTACCTAATGAAAAATATATTTCTATAAATTACATTTAAAATAATATAACTGGTAACATGAATCATAATATTCATAACTTGTGTTCAATCAATTTTCCTCAAGTTTAACGCGTGTTGAAACAACTGAAACCAAATTAATTAAATTAGAATAATCTATAGACTAAATCATAACCCAATACATTGTAGAGAAAGGTTAGGCTCTATGATCATCAAAATATTTATTTGTATCACCCATAACAATATATAATTATAAAGAAATGAATCATGAACTAGAAATTTGTATTATTTACATTTTTCAATATAATACCATTGAAAAAAGCATTTTAAACTATATTAAAAAGATCATTCAGTTTTCACATAAATATAAAGATTAATATCCATTTATTTTGAAATATATTTAATATTTAAACATTATATAAGAAAAATAATACGATATTCATTAAAAATAAATGAAAAAATTTAGATTAATCTTGAAAAAAATTATATACATGATGGTAGAAAAAATAAGTCTAATAATATATATTAAAAATATTATTTTTACACATTTAAAAAATGTAAAAAAAATAAATAAATAAAACAACGAAAATATTATATTTTAAAAAACATGAAAAATTTCAATAATAGCACTAAAATACTATAAATAATCGTAGGAGTATAAAGAAGAAACTTACTAAATCATATTGAAAAGTGTTTACATTGATGAATGAGAGTTAGAAGAAAAACCCTAGAATAATGTTTTGAAATTAATGATTGTTAGGAATATAGTAACATTTGAATCAAAATGAAATTGAAGAAAATAAATTGATTGAAATGTATTAGTAAAATATATGAATTCCATTAAATTAAGGATAATATAAAACCAAATGGTAGTATATACACCACAAAAAATAGGTGTTGAAAATGGAATGAATATTAATAAAACTAAATTTTGATCAGAATTACCTTACCTCATCAGCAAATGGCCATGTATGTCATCAACATTTTGAAATAATAAAATTATTTTAATTTTATTCCTGATTAAAATTTTATTTAATTATTATTCCATTACTATTATTTTTTAATTTGTTTGTTTCTGTGTTTAGTTTAGTTACTAAATTTTGTAAGTTCACGTCTAATGTTTTGAGGTCATTCTATATTTAATCTTAAATTTTTTTGGTAGGTTTACCATACGAAAAGGTTTCCATGGATCTACAATCTAAAATATATTAATATTTTATTAATATATTTTTATACATTAAATACACTTCCAAAAAAAACTATGTATGGTGGTCCTAAAAAATGAACTATATCGGTTCATAGAGATGGTTGTATGCATGTACAAATGAATAATGTTCCCATTTTTCTAATGGGTGGAATAGAAAAAAAATTAGATAATATTTTTATTTTATAGACTAATAAGAATTATAAATTTATACAATAATTCCATAATTATAACTGTCCATGTACGGTTGAAATGAATATCGAATCACATTGGTTCATAGAGGTGGAAGTCCACACATATGCACAGATGAAGTGTTCACTTTCCATTGGATATAAAAGGTGTGTAAAAGGGTTTTTGGCATCAATATATTAAAATTTTAGTACAATGTAGATACTAATGTTACTATATCATCATGGTTATGAAATATTTGATGGAGGTTGAAGAAGAAATAAACATAAAATATATCAATTAATAAATATTCTTTTTTGATATCCTCTTTCTCATTGAGTTTTAGACCCTTTTTCTAAAAGATTATGGTCAATCCATGAGATTATTTACATAGTGATTTATGTTTATAGTGCTATTTAGAATGTCTTTTTAAAAAAAAGTTTTTGATTTGGTTTTTAGAAGGTTGAATTATTTTCCTTTATAAATGAAAAAATAATGGCATTTTAATTATTTTTAAATCATTACAGGGCATTAATGTAAATTTAAAAAATATAATTGAAACATATATTAATTATACATGATTGGATAGAAAATATCCCATACAATTTAATAAATTTATTAATTTTATGATTTAATTTTTTTAAAAAAAAATCAATGACTATATATCATTTAAATTCATTTCCAAGACTACTCACATATTTGATCTAAAATTATTTAAGATTAAAATTAAAATTGAATATAAATAATTTAACCATAACTAATAATTCATAGTTATCAATTAAATTATTATAACATCATATCTCATTCAAAACATATTTCTTCTAGTGTTTTCAAAAATAACTTATTTTATTTTTCTATTACTTATACAAGGGAAACACCATCATTGCCTGATAATTCAAGGTAATTATAACATTACTAAAAATTAAAAGAAATCAATATCATAAATATAATTTAGTAATCTTAAAATAAAATTTTATAACCATTAATTAATCCATTTTATACCAATGAGAAAATATTAGAGACATTAAAAGAAAGATAATAACATTTTGTAATAATTCCTTGATTAATATAATATAATATTCATAACCAAAGGGATTTGGACCAAAATTTTTAGATTCTAGAATATTATGTGATAATATTATATATAATATTATCCTATATTATTTAATATGATCACTATTTCACTTATTAGACATTTTTAACACTAATTATCAAGATTTACCCTTTTTTATTGTTATAAACATTTATCATGGTTAATATTCATTATGAAAAAAATGAACATCAAAAAATTATAAAATTTGATCCTCTTATTTTCAAATAAAAAACCCATTCTAGAATATTAAATTTATGGAAATGTTAGAAATCACCATTAATTCAATTTCATAAAACATGAAGAAAACCGCTTTTTAGAAAAGTAGATGTTTAAAGCAAAAAAATGATTTCATACCAAATTCATATATAATTGTTATTAATATTAAATAATATTTATTATCTATAGTCAAAAGGAAATAATTTTACCTAAAAACAATCCAAAACATGAATAAAATTTTAAATACTTGAAAAGAAATGACAATTTTTATGAAAAATGGTATTTTCCACTATTCACCTAAAAATCAATTTTTTCAAAAAAATACCAAATATTAAACCAAAGAAAAATTTGGTATTATTAATCCCAAATTTAGTTTAATGTGAAATGAATTTTATAATATAAATTAAATATAATCCTTTTATCTATGCTAAAAATTAATATAACTATTTTTAGAAAAAAATGACTTTCTATAGTATAAACTGAAAATATTTTCATTCCATGCATGATTAAATTAATTAGATGAATATTAATTTATTTTATTGAATATTTAAAAAATTAATTTCATCTATATCATTTATCAATAGTTATTATTAAAAATTAATATGTTGAAAATAAATTTTTGAATTAAAAATAGTTTTAAAAAATAATATAATTTTTTACCATCAAATGATTTTGTCCTAATTTCAAAAAGATTATAATCAATTAATGAATGATTATTAACTAGTTTATATGTATAAATATATTTTTTTAAATATATATTTTAATAAAATCAAGAGAAATGTATCTTTTAAATGAACCATATAATATATAAAGAAAAAAAGCTTTTATAAAAAATACCCTTTTAATCTTTAACTTTTCCTAAAACATTATATACACATACCTTTATTTTATTAAATTATAATAAATTAAAAGTGATTAATTTTTTATTAGTAATTTATCATTAAAAATTTATTACTAAAAATTATTATATATATATATATATATTTTAAAATGTGAATAATCTTTTTTTTTACAATCCAATAAAATATCTAGGTTATGACATATATATTTAAATAATATAATTTCGATATTATTTCCTAGTTTGAGTATTGTTAGTGTTGTGTGTGGTATATTCTATCAAAAATAGAATTACTTTAATGGTTTATATTCTAAAATATATTAGTTTTACTTTCTAATATATCATGGGTTCCATTATTTTTTCATTGATGACATGGAGTTGTGTTATGTATTATCTTTTGGGGATTTATGGTAACTATTTTTATTTATTTTATTTTATGTTATTTATTGTTATGGACATACAAAGGAATAGTATTTTTATGATCATCCATGGACTCATGCCTATAGTCAATAGCCTCTAGTGTATGGGAATGTATTCTTGGAATATATAACACTCAATCCCTTCCCATTATTAGTGAACAAGATCATGGATTCCTTAAAGTTGTCTGAGATCCATATTTTTATTTATCTTAAAATTTGAGATATGTACCTTAATAATAAGAACCCCTATAAATTATCATTGATATTCCTTGTGTCTTTAAAAACATGAATGAGTTGAAATCCATGTTACAAGGGAGTGAAAATTGGACTTTTGGACTACCAAAGTTATAGTTGAGTTGATTTTTACTGAATATGGTGTTTTTGTATTTGTTTATAGTTTATTGGTTTTTACTAATTGTTTTTTGAGGAAAGAAAGAATTCATTTATAAATCATATTCTAACATAAGATTCATATAAAATTTACGTGGTTTCTTGTGATTGAGAACCTTGATAATGATAAAAGGTCTGGTAATTTTAAATGTCCCCAAAAAAATATATAATTTTTTCATATAAAAATCAATGTTGGAATTATAATAAGACATTAATGTATTTTTATTATGTCATTATCATTGGGTAATTGATTAGGATGATCCTATCAATATATGATACCCTACCTAAGGGTGATTTGGTGGAGCTAGAGTACTCTCTAATGATGTGATTCCCTTATATGGTTGACTGAGTATGGTGTAGTGATCCATATTTTCCTCCACTTCATTTTCCATTTTTTATAAGACTATTAGATTCATTTATTGGGGTATAGCATCATTGATGTGACTATGGAAATGATAGTTTTCATAATGGGGTGTTCTAGTATATAGGCATTGGCCGAGTATTGGTACCTAAGAGTTGGTCATTTGGTGTGGGTATAGAGATGTCTCTAATGATAGAACCTCTTAATTGGGAGATGGAACATGAGTTTTGTTAGATTTTGGAGTCCAAAAATTCATATATGCTTTGTTGGATTTTAAAATTATTCGATAAGATTTATATAATATGTTTTTTCATCTAGTTATGATGTTCTAGGATCAAGTTTGTTGTTAGTTGATTTTTAGTCATTTGGAGAGGTGTTATTCTGTTAGATATGTAGGGTGAGTTGTGTTGATATTAACGAAACCCATGTATGGGGTGAGACCTAGTCATGTGAAGGTATTTTTTATAGTATTCATGTTTAGATTTATTTTTGATATTTAATAGAGGAAGTTTTATTATTCTAACATTGATTTACTTAATTTTAAACCACTGAAATATCATGATGCAATTGAAATAGATCCTCAATTTGTTATTGTCTCACCGAACATAGTATATTATATGATATTGCTCTTTTATACTCAAATAAATAAAATAATTTTATCCTTGAACATAGTCCATTAAAATCACACATAACATGGTATACGAGAAATGGATATAATTAAAATGTGAGTGCACATGAAGTTTATGTGGTTCAAACTCTATATCATATAACAATAAGAGAACATTATCAAAAAATAAATTACTTTTAAGTATCAAGGATTAAAATTCTCAATCGGAAATTTCATATATCTAAATATCTTCATCTAAGTGAAACTACTAGTAAAGTACAAGTCACTATATATAGTAGTCACCTTAATGTTTATAGTGATTCCCAACCGATAATGTAGTAACACCAACCTCAAAATTTTGTGAGTTTACATCTATAAAACTTGAGTGTCTATAAAGACAACATTTATTTCCTTTTACTTATCACCTACCACTTATAGGAATGTTAATGTTCTTTAAAATATATCATATTATAAAAATCCCCAAATGTACCAATCATAATATTTTAACCCCTTTTATGATAACTAGCCTTTTTTACACTATCCATTGGAAAACCCCATTGAGGTATACCTTCCTTCCATTGAATTTTATGACACCACTAGCCGCATATCCAATATTTACATAAATTATAGTTTCCCACTTTATGATTTAATGTAATGAAAATTGGATTTAGATTCAATTTCAAAATAATCTCCCACGCGAATATAGTTAAAAGAAACATTTGGAAACCTTCAATATTTAAGTAATTCTAAGAATCCATAAATTATTATATACCATGAAGTGTCCTCATTATAATTCCATTAACCTAGTCCCACAAATCCATAGTGTTTCCTGATACATTAATGGACTATAACCATTATGTGAATATCATTTAGGTTCTATTTCTATGCCATCTTCCATAATTACATCACATTTTCATCCAAATAATCCATATGAAACAAAATTTCCAATAATTTTGTTACATAATTTTTGATAATATATAAATACATATTTCATTAAATGAAGAATTATTTTTATAATAATAATAAAATGAGAAAAAAAATAATGATAAAAATATCACGTGACATTAAGATTTATGTGGTCTGGAAAATAATTCATATATCAAAGGTGAAGTAGAAATATCACTATATCTGGGAGAATAATTACATGTAAACAATATAAGTTTTACACACATATATAAAACTAGGCTCAAATGACTTCATACCAAAGATGGTGAAACAGTTCCACTAATGGTAGAACACATACACTATAAGAAACTAACTGGTGGTTTGAAGCCTCCAAAGCTATGTTACCACTATCTCCAAAGTCCTAATTAATGTAGTAACCATATCAAATTACAACTATCTATAGTTAATTTTTTGTTTCATAGGTGACCTCACCTATAGTTTGGCCTGAATTGTAATATTTTTGATAATTTTTGATCTGGGGCCCTTGGCCCCCAAACCCCAGAGTAAGGGAACCATTCCCTCTACAACCACAATGGTCTCACTTTAGAGATAGAACTATATGAGTTTATGATAAGCATGTAGTTTATGACACTAAAAGTTTTCCAAACATCATTTAAAGGATAGGGATGGACCATCACAATAATCTTACACTTAGTTCATGATCTATCATATTTACCTGCTTATATGCTACTAACTTTGTCATGTTACTAAATTTTTGATCCACCTCTTGTTAACTTACAAATGGGAATTACCTATCAAAGATTCAATTTCATGAAGATGATTCTGAAAATACCATCAGGTTTTTCTTCCATGACCCCATAAAGTTTTTCATGTTATACATATCATCCTCTATTCATGAATGGAAACAAACGTGCAATAGTTCCTCAAATTTTCAATCACCATCGGCTTTGTAAACTTATCCACCAGATTTTTGATTCCAGGTTTCTTTTAAAATGAAAAAACCCAACCTATGTTAATCCAAAAATAAAATGGTACATCTATTTAATATGATTCTTTTTTTCATTAAATACTGAGTTATTTTCAATATTTATAGAACACTGATATTCATAGTGCAATAAATGTTCCTCTCACTTTCTATCTTGATCCTATATTAATTTCTTCAACCAAAATATCTTTTTATCACATTATATTACTATAATGTATTTTTCCTATATGGTTGATAAATCCACCACTATTTACAACTTACATTTCAAGATTTCTAGAGTTATTCCATTGGTAAACACATGAACTTTCATACTCCTCCTTTTATCGACATGACCTATAATGTTAGCATCTATGTACTCTAATAATGACTTTCCATTCCCAAAGTATAGATGTACTTTCTCACATCCCTTTGAAAACCTCAATATCTACTTCAATGGTTCCCACTAGTTATTTCCAAGTTTATCCATGTACCTTCCCATAAACCCGCTGTATGAAAAATATTGGTCAAGTATAGACCATGTCCTACATTAGGATTCCAATAGTAAATGTTAATGTAACTATTATTATCTACCAAACCTGATCTATTATCTATAGTACTTGTCCATTTATTTCCATAAACGGATTTCTGTGGATTAGAAACTGATTTGGATTCTAACATTCTAAATATTCCAAAAACATTTCAATATAATCAAATTGTGATAATATATAGGTTTTAGATACATTTTCTTTATTTATAATCATTATTAAAGTCTTTACATATTCTCCATGATCTTTCATCTCTAACTTCTCATTTTCTTTCCCTTTCATCTCATCAAACATCTATATATATTATCCTACAATTAGTATGGAATAAAAAGAAGAAGAAATATAATGTATCACTCAAAAAAATAAATATAATATAATCACTCATTCATTTTAACCATCTTTATTCATTTTCTCAGATTAGTTAATCAAAATTATATTTCTAATTATCAGGTTCCTTCTTTAACCAATACAAAATTTTCTATTGTTTTCACACTAGGTCATCTATTCATGACTCAATATATATCACTGCATGTTTCATGTATGTATCCACCCCTATATATATATATGAAGAAAACACTAATTAACATTAATTTAATAAATATATAAATCCATTTATGCAATAATAATATGAACCTCCCAGATGATAGTTTGTTTCACTACTGGTGAGAAACGTCTAGCGAAGTACACAACTTCCTTATGTTAAAATCACTTCACTAACATTCGTTATTTAGACCTCCTTTAACCACTATGTTATTCATTTTCATGGTACAACTATTAGTCATATAATTATTTATTTTCTTTTGCAAATGGTTTCAAATCCGCATAATTATTTTCATATAATAATGAAATATACTCCTTCACAGAAAACTCCCTCATAATCAACTCATTTAATAGTATTGACTGTTCTAGAAATTATATCTATTGTTAATATATCAATAAATGGTAATTTAAGGATGATAAATACCACTTCATAGGCCTCTTAAAAAATTTTAATTTTATCAATTCTACTTGAAGAGAAGGATATACAAGTTTCAATGTTACACAGTTAGGTAATCTATCAATCTACACATGTTCGTGACACATTAATTCTTTAATAACTATATCTAATTCATCGGTAGGATAGTTCACATATAAAAAATATTTATTAAATATCACATTATTTCTTATGATGATCATATTTTCCTTGTCATCCTAAGAATTGATTACTAAACTTCTCAGTGTTATGTCCGATAAATAAATAGGACATTGAACATAGAATAATGATTTCATATAAGATTAATATATATGTATTTGTGAATCTTCCCAACAAACAATAAATTTTAAATGAGAGAGCCTCAACTAATTTCCTAAAGGTATCTCCACAAGTGGACATTCTACCACTGGTAGAGATATATTTTTTTAATGAGATATGACACTATGTTCACTGCCTCTTCTTATAAAGTTTGAGGTATCCTATGGTAAAGTCTTATACAGTTATTGTGTTCATTATGTGTCATGTTTTTCTGTTCATATATAAAATTATATTGTGGGTTACATTGAATATTCTGTCCCAATGAATTCAATTATTAGCACAGAAATCCCAGATATCATGACTTCTATACTCCCCTCCATTTTCATACCTCAATAATTTCATCTTGGGTCATTAATCATTATATATAATGGTACTTGACTTCTAAAACATAATAAATAAATAATATTTTTTCCCAAAAATAATCTCATGTATTCTATATTAATTCATCGATAAATGTCACATAATATTTTGACCATATAAGGGAATGTACTTGTGCAGGCCCCCAAACATCAGTATGAAATAGATCTTGCTTCCCACCCTTTAGCGATCTGTTTCCATTTTCAAAGGATATTTTTTTCCAAATATACAATATTCACTCAAGCCAGCTTCCACGAACATCAGCTCTAGTTACATTCCATTTTCTTCTAAAACTTTCATCCCTTTCTATCTCATGTGGAATATACTATAGAATAACCGTTTTGAATCCGCAAAATAATGTTTTATTGAAATAATGTTTATAAAATTATCTACCATATTTTATGGGGCTCCATTACATAATATTCAATCTATGACTATTTATCCATTAGTAATATTCTTGCACCACAAATGAATGTAGTTCTAAAATTTATATCATATTGTTTCTCAATAAGAATAATATTTATTATTAGTCCAAGGTTATACCTTATGTTCTCCCAGATAATAAACTTCCACTTTTTGTTTTAATCCATCAAAATACTTTCTCCGCAATCTATAAGGTTTCATAATCAATAATATGTGACATTACCAAATTCCCAAAAACATAATTTTTCAAGAAACCATTCTATTATGCAGAATGGAAATTATAACCTAACTCTAAAATCCAAGACTATAAGAATATCCCTGATCACTAGTAATACATAACTAGTTCCTTTAGTTTTCATGTTTTTCCTATAGGTTTCAAGTGCCTTTAAAGTTTCTTAACACTCATGCTTGACATATCATATCGTTCCAAAAATCTTGTAGGTGTGACTCAGACCTTTTTCCCTATCACAACTCTTCCCCATTGATTTTGAATTTCATATACAATTATATGACTATACATATCTAATTCCTATATCAATTATCATACCATAGAGAAATAATCTACTTGATTATATTATTTGAGTATCCTCATATAGGATCATGTATCACACATCATTAAATAAAATCTCTACATTCCATGAATATTTATTCGTTGATATTACAACAAATTTTTTTAACTATCACATTTTGATTATAGTAAAACTAGAGCTCATACCTCATTTTATAGAATAATACCCTCATATGAAAACTGATTTATAATGGTGTTGAATTTGCTGACATGATCAGAAAAAATATTTTTTTCAATCATATTTAGATAGTATAATCATCGCATTAGGTACACATTGTTTGATTTAGAAGGTTTCTAATGCATATTTATCAGAGAATTCATTAACCTAGTTACTATATTATCCTATTTGATGTTGAATTTCATATTTTTATTCCTTTAATTTTCCCCACTATTAAAACCGTTAGATCTAGTATCAACCACTCTATCTTCTCCATCTTCATTGGATTTTCAATTAGAAGTGGTAAGTGAATATCTTTCTAGTAAATGTAGTATTAAATATTCATCCTATAAAAACTGAAGTCAATTAACCAAGGTGATCTATATTCACCTTGATTTCTCCCATATACATCATTCAATTATATTAATCTGACCATGATATTTTATACATAACCATTTATGCAAGTTTTTATAGAATTCCATAGAGAAATAAATGAATGGGAATTCACTTAAGAAGAGTAAAGAGAAGAAAAATAAAAAAAAATAAGAAAATGATTATGATAAATTAATATTTACATGGTTTAAGAAATAAACCCATTGTCCATAGAGAGGTGGATATGTCACTATTTTTATAAACATAGATATAGGAAAAAAATAAATGATCCACACTCCCATATTAAACCTCTCTAGAATGAGCTCATAATAAATACAGAGCTGTAGTGCCAATAATGGAATTGTTTCTCCACTGTATTATAAGGAAAAATTGTTGGAAGTCTGCAAGGCTAAAAAATAGTGCTCCAAAATCTTGATATGATACAGAAACAATATAAAAGTTCACATTTATACAATTTAATGTTAGTTTTGCTAGTCTAATTTCCTATAATATGTTAATAGTTTCTGTAGTGTATCAAATTATAATATAACTACTTTGTCCCTTAGAAACTTGAGCTGCAGAATTATTACCTTTATAAACCATAACACACTCAATATATGAATTTTGTTTTGGTGTGTATTCTAGGCCATTAGAAGTCAACCCAACATCATCCAAATAATTTATCTACACCATTGAACCACATGAAATATCAGATTCTATTCTAGGGGAATAACTCTGGTACTATCGTAGTACAGTACTCTCTCCACTTGGAATATTATGAACAACTTCTATAGATGAATTCTACAAATCAATTCCATTCCCAATTTTATTTCATCATAATTTTATACTTATATTATCAAAAAAGTAACCCTTGGATGGTCAATATGTATAGAAATATCCTATAGATCATATTATTACATTGAACTTATTTTAATGGAAGATATTAGAATTTTTAACCCTACTCACCACACTAATTAAAACTTTTAAAACATTCCATTTAACTCAAACATCAAACAAAAAATTCGAAAAGGTTGAAACATGTAATTAAATAAAATTGAAATTTACTTGGTTTACACTTTAGGTCATACATCAACATGAGAACACTACCAGAATTTTTATTAAATGGAAGTTACAAGAATTGAAAATAACAAGGAGTGATTTTTTATATATGAATAGTTAAATCCCACTAACAAAACATGTAAAGAACATTTCACCGTGCATGTTGGTCTTCCCCTTAGCATTATAATAGGACATGTCTAGTTATCAAGTTACACCAAGCATTAAATTATTAAAGAATCTATGCATTGAGCTTATGTGACTACCAATACATTCCTTATTTCTTAAAATTAATCTAAAACCTCCTATATCAATGTTGAAGTTTCTTACATTCCATAATTTTTAAAAAATTAAATATGTACCCACTATAACATTCAGTTTCCCCCTTCCAGTAAACTAAACTTCTTATAGACCATCTATTAGAACGACCCCTTCCAATCAACCTTCCATAAACTATAGTTTCTATTTTCATTGAAAATGTACACAATTCCAAATTTTCTCATAGTTTCATTATTTATATTAAAAGTTACAAGACATTGGTATTGGATTCACATTTAAAATATATTTATGATGTTAAATCGACAATAGTTAATTTTAATATGATATTTTCATGTTAAGAGAAATTCCTTTAGTTATGTTGATATAAATGCATGGGCCATGCTCAGTGTAGTTACATGACCATCGTTCACAATTGAAATGTTTAGTCATTGATTTGGTTGGTGAGCCTTGAATAGTTGGGACATGATTCATGATGTGCTAATATAGGGTTTTCCAATATTAAATTATAGTGTACACTTGTATCATGTTTAATTTTTCTTAATTGTAGTGGTCTTGTGTACGATTTAAGACAAGGATTTATGAATAGTCCCATTAGTTTGGTCAGTCCAATGGTATTCCATGCTATGTGTGTGGATTTTAAGATATATTTTTTCTAATATCATCCTTTGAATGGTCAGATTAGTATTGATTCACGCATGATCGACCTTAAATTTCATGTGTGTAATGTTGATGGTTATATTTTTGGGTAATCAAAAGGTTAGGGGAATACAGGTGTTATGTCATGGTAATCATATTAATAAATATTTACATCGCTTTTCACCTTCTTGTTGAGTGTTTAGGTCTCTAGGTATGTGATTTTTTCCATTATGGTCCACGTGGGGTATAGATCATTAGGAGATGATTTAACATAAGGATGGGGTCTAAACTCCTTATATATATTGGAAACATTTATATAGGTTGAAAAATTTCAATTGACATTTTTAATAATCATTCTTCTGTTATGATTAAGTGTGAAATAGAAAGGTAAATATATGATATATATATATATATTTGTTGTGTCATTGAGTGTTGTGGACCTTTGATGTTATTTTTTTATTTGACAACCAATGAAGTGTTATCTATAGCCATCTGTATAACACAAAAACCACTGAGGTGATTGATGAATTTAGTATAATGCCATGGTTTTGGTAATATTTGATTAATTAGTGAATCTTTGGGTGGGTAATCAACTATTTTTGTGTGAATTTGGGCACTCATGAAATTTTGATACTATTATTGGATTTGGATGAAGTTTGCAGTTGCTTGAAATGTGGGAATTTCTATTCTAAGAGAGTGATTTATAGTTTATTTGTTATAATAGTCAATACTATTTTGGTGTGGTTGGACATTGGGAGTTTAAGGATAATGGTATCAGGGAGAATTCTGATGTTATATCAATGGAGTGTGGATTTTGAGATGGAGTTTTTTTGGCTTTGATGAGTTGGTTCATGTGTGTGTCATCATTTTTATGAATAATTATTATAAGGATGTATATATATAGGACTAACGAGGAAAAAGATTATATTGTGGCTATCCAATATTCAAGAAACTTCCCTTATGATGATTTTTAGGTGTATTGAAATTATTTTTAGAGATACAATATAGACTATACATTGGTATTAGTTGGGAATCAACCTTGGATTTTGGGTTTAAGTAGCTAATCCATATATATGTATATCTAGATGGTGGGAGAGAAAACAATGATGGTACTATATAGAGAAATTTGAAAAAATTAGTGTATTCACTGACTGAACTATGGAAATTCAGGAGTTAACTTGTTAGGTAATGTAGTATGTGGTGCCATTACTCATATGACGATTTAAGAGATGTGAAGTAATGAAAGGTTTATGTTTTAGACAAAAATAAAGTGTGATATGGTGTTTTAAATGATCAGGGATATAATTCTCGTGTTTAGTGGGTTGGATTAGACATGTTACACAAACCATATTTGTATTATGTATGAAAATTGATAATAGATAGATGAAACTTAGGTAGGTAATTATGTTTAATTTTTTAAATTTGATAGAAATTTGGTTCATGGGCCATCAAGTCATTCAAGGTTAATTAGAGAGGTAACATACTGGCCAGTGCTTTTCCCATGCGATCAATTTATATGGATTAAATGGTGATCTTTTTACATCATTCGGGTGTTTAAAAATCATTAATGATGGGCTATAGAATGAGGAATTCATGGTGTTATAGGATTTAACTAGTTCAGATTCATTGTCAGCAGGATTGAAACTAATGGGAGATATTGATCTTAACCATGTATTAAGCGTGAGTGACTGATATGGTTTTTAATATATATACAAATAGATATTTTTTTGATGATAAGTGTCATGGTGGGGAGGTTTTAAAACCCCATATATTCCAATGTATGGAGTTTTTAAATTTATACTAAAATATGTGTGTTTTAATTTTTTTGGTTTTCGAATATGTCGGTGATGGTTTGTTGTTCATATTTAAAAAGATAGCCTAATTTATTGGATAAAATAAAAATATTTTTTAAAGGACATACCATAAACCTAGGGATTTTATCAATGATAGTGTCCAGTTTGAGATTAATTTCATCACAGGAATATACTTCCCATGTTGTATCCAGTGACATTAAATAATCGTGAGAGGCTATGTAAGATAATGATTTTTGGATCAGATGGGCATCCACCCCATTGTGGCAGAAATAATTTAATGAAGTTTTTATGTACAAATAAATTTGGGATATCAAAGATATTTTTATTATATGAATGATGTGAATAAAATCACAAACCCTCTATATAGGAGTCAATTTTTGATGTTTTTTAAGATTATGATGTTGCGAGGGAAATTACGTTGTCAGGGTTACTAGAGTTTGAAGGCTCACAATATAGTAGGTGATAAACTCTATGGAGTTTTATAAATAGGCATTGGTATTGAGATGCACTATGTGGTATATCAAAAAATAGATCATTGGGCTACACCATTTCAAATAGTTGGTTGTAGGTGTTTCATGATAACCTAGTGGGTCACTCTACAGTGCAACCCTTAACGAAGGGTGATACAACATGACCACTTTGGGTCATGATTCCTTGGGTCTCCATGAATATATTAAGAATAGGAGTAGGCCCATCAATTCTGGGTCACCCCTATCATGATTTTATGGAAATTTGGTCCTTACATGGCCATTTGGATGGTTCGTTCCCTACTTATCCATCCTTTGGTTCCACTTGGATGGGGATCAGGTGGTGAGGAATTTTTTATAAATTTAAGAGGTGTTTTTACCACCTTATCCCATTATTCTTATTGAACCTTGTTTGATGATAATTTTAGAGAATCTAATAAATGGGTTTAGTAATGATTCTACTAGATCATAGTAGAATAATCTGAAATATTGAGGATTTTTTAGGTGGTGGATATGACATATCATGGGATAATTAAGAAAGGTTTATTATTTCTATTTCAATTGAGTGAAATTAAAATATGGATTAGTTTAGTTATTTCAATTTAATTGGAATAAATTAATGTTTGATTATTTATTGGTTTATGGGGATTTTTCTAATAGTGATTTTTGGGTGCATTGTATACCATGCATACATAATTGGTCATGAAACAAATGCAGTTTCATGGAACTATTTTTCTTTTCAATAAATATGAACCTTTATTTTAATTTTTTTAATTATTTTGGAATTATTCTATCAAATTTAAATTGATGCGTTTGATAGATACGTGGTTTGGATTAGATTAGATAAATCATAGATAGAACTCAGTTTGAGGAGTTAAATCTTATTTTACGTTGGTGTTTATTATAATCTACCATAGTTTTTGAATTCATTCAAACAAATTATGAAATATGGTCTACCTTCAACATGTGATTAAAAATAAAATAAATTAATGTTTTTTCCATATACCAATATATGTTTTTATAGAAATCTATGGCCATAATGACCCACTAAATTCCATGTTTTGATGTTATGACTACTCGTATATTTGAGACTGAATTTAAATGTGTTGGAATATATACTCGAGATATTTTGTGGTTTACCTTGAGATACTATCTAATTCCTAGAACCTTTTTGATTTTCTCATTTCCTCAATTAATATTGGGGAGGTGTGAGGATTAAGAGTACTTGGATGATCAATTATATATATTGTATCCCTTCACCACATGAGGGTTATTATATCCCACTAGGGATATTGTTGGACATTTTTTGATAGGTATTGATTTTATGGCCACTTGGGTTGATGGTTAAAAAATAATTAAATAGTAATCAGGAGGGATATATTATTTTTAGATCATTCCTTAGTAGACCTAGGGTAGTTTTTCATAGAATACCTTTAGTTAGAGAGGTGTGAATTATGTATGTTTACATTGAATGTTGAACCATGTTTACTTTATAAGCCATCACTTTCCCACATGGTAAAGTTATAGTGTTTAATGTGGGGGGACGGTTCCTCCCCAATAGCATAAATATACTTGGATTTGTTTTTCCTTTGGTTGGGAATTGTGTTTAGTTCACATATGTAATATTTATCCTAGTAATTTATAAATGTAAATTGGATGAGATTCCTAGCCTATAATTAACAGATTATATTATGTTAAAATTTTATTTTTATAAAATGTTTTGATTAGCTGTGCATTGTGATATTACCATGTTCCATTTTTCATTATTATTGGGTTGAAATTAACATTTGTGATATGTTTCAAAATAAGGTATATAATTCCCAATATATGGTATGTAAATGAAATGAGAATAATTTACAATTTACATCAATGAAATCAATGGCGTGGGAGGGCCGAACTAATGTGTTGATTCTCTACATGGCATGTGATAGACATACCATTAAATACTTCATAGTAAGATTGGGATATTTTCCTAATGATTTATCATTACCCATAGAAATGGTAAATACTATCCATATTGATATGCTTTCATAGAAGGGGATGTGATGCATGTATTGGTGGATCTTGATGGAATGAGATGACCTTACATTTGTGTTTTAGAAAAGAACAAGGTATGTATTCCCCATGCACGATTTTTCAAGGATATCGATGTTATTCCCCTTGTGTGATGTTCTCATGATCATTTATATCATTTCAATTATAGTGAGTTATTATGCCTACTAGGTCATGGAAAGAGCATCCACAATACCTTGATATAGATGGTAATGTGTGGGAATGGTTCATTAAATTGATGATACATATAGAATGGGATGATTTTTCTACTTACATTTAAATATTATTTGGTGTGGTATGTAACTCCCTTGTTGTGATACTACTATGGAAGGGGGTGAGATTCCCATTATGGAGTGGACAACTTTTTTCTATTTCCCTTCGATGTGGGATGAACTACCCATAATGAGACACATCGAAGGAATTAGAGAATATTTATTTTTATCAGTAACCACTTATTTCATATTTACCTTTAGAGTGGGTTGTAATATAGTGACCTAAACTTTTCATACATTGATATTACATCATTTTAGTTGAATATTAAATAAATTTCACAAATACATGATTGAGGGACATACAGGATTACTATCTTTGGAAACATGGATACAAAAGATATTGGTTCATAAAAGATCAATATTTTATCCCAATTATTTCCTCATAACTATCACCCTTATTAAACATATAAAAATATCCACTATTCATAACCTGAGGAAAGTAAACAAAAGAATGGTTGAGCTCAGTTTCTCAGTAAGGGTAATTAAGGTAGATGTTAATGATCAATTAAAAATAACATAATAATAATGGCATGGGAATATGAGAATAACATCTAAAACCCATACACATAATATCTAATATTATAATATTCAGTCATAGAATAAATCATTATAGTTTACAAGATAAGAATCATAATGAAATCAATGAACCTAAACTAATAGAGTATAAAACTAGAAAAATCCATAGATTTTTGGAATCCACATAAGCATAGAAAAAAATTTGTTAGTATAGAAGGGTTATTTCCATGATTATCATATAAGATTTGGTTTACTACCCAAACCATGTTAGTAACCAATGTTCACTCCCAAGATTATCATAGTTTGAGGATTCCCCGATTGAATTATTTTTACTCCTCCTACTTGTCCTATTTATCTAATGATATATCAATATTTACCCAATACATTAGAGGTCTATATAATTATTTTCCCACCTATCATATGATAAAAATCATGCATATATGGTCAATAAGATTATAAAACATTCATCATATAATATCCCATGAAAATAAAAAGTTTTAATAATATTTTAACCATTTCATAACCGATTGAAATGAAATAAGATTCATACTCCATTCATCTTAGAATAACCCATAGAAAAGTAAACGGTTTCATAAATATATTCTCATTATATTTATAAAACATCCAAAGAAATTATAGTCATTTTATGTTTGGATGTTGTCCCTATTTAATCATAATTAATATTAAATGATCGTCTCTGATGAAAATTCATTTAAATGGCCCCTTTGAATATTTCTTGAGGAAAAGACCCCTTTCACATAGAAATCTCTTAATTAAAATATAAAAAATTAAAATATATTATAAAAAATATTTTCATTGAAGATAAACTTGGAAATATATATAGGAGGAGTTGAATAATTTATTAGTCATTATATTAGGAAATTTTGTTCAAGTCGTGTTTGTTAAAACAATGATTCCTTCCATATTTTTTGATAAAACATTAAAAGTGACTCATTCAGAAAATTTCATGTAGATTCCAATAAACCAAATTTCTAAAAATCCAAACATGGTGAAATATGATTATAAAAATTCATATAATAATAGTAAAAACGTTCTTGATTTTTTTTTAAAAAACATTAAAATTGATGAGAATGGATTTTCAACCTAAGAGAGAAATAGAGATAGTTTAAAAAAAATTAGTGTATTGTCTAATAAAAGAGAAAAAATTAAATAAAACATGAAATTTATTAAAAGAATCATATAATAAGAAAATTAGTGAGTTTTTTGAGAGTTATATAGTGAAACTTTATCATTGTAAAATAATCATAAACAATCTTGATAAACCATGAGATTATAACATATAACACCTACCACTTTGGTAACTTTTGAATCATAATCCTCATAAAATGAAAACGTAAATATCATAAAAAGATAGATATTCCTGATATAAATTTTGAAATGGGATTTATATCCACCTGAAAAATGAAAAATGGCGAATATGACCTTTGTATCCTAGAAATAAAAGTTAGAATATAAATCCCCAAAATTGATATCAAATTTCTTCTGAAAATCCCTAAAACAATTGAAATAAATTTAAATATATTATAATTATGTAAAAGTGTCATGAAAATAATTAAAAAATAACATCTGAATCTATTTTAATTTTTTATCATCCATTTACTAATTATTCCATATTAAAATCAATGTTTTAGGGTGTTAACTATTTCATTCTTCATGGGCATTTCAGTTTAGAAGTTTTGGTAGATGTGCATTGAAAATGGTTCAATAATATAGAGAATTATATTCATGATATAAATACCATATATATTTATTATACATATATATATATATATATATATATTCATCCATAAATTTTAAAATTATAAAAATTAATTACATCGTTTAAGGAGATGATAGATTGTGTGTACGGATGAATGATGTTTTCACTTTTTGATAGATGGAATGAAAGTTAGATAATAATTCACCACAAAATAATTATGATTATTTATTATAAATCTTATATATCCATCAAATACATCTTTATTAACATATTTTTAGAATAAGAAGGAAAAATGAATCACATTGCTTCATAGATGTGGTTTTCCAAACTTATGCACGAGCGACATTTTTGTTTTCCAAGGAGTTGAAAGGTAAGAAAGAAGATATGGTATTATCATTTTAAAAGAATTATTTTTCTTAAATATCATATATAAGCATTAAACCCATACTAATACCAATATATAAAATATTAATATGAAAATTAATTGTATTTTTATTTGGAGATGATAGGTAGTATGAAGGCACGAGAGATACTTTTTCTTCTCATTTGACAGAAGAGAGAGTCAATAATAGTGGTTTCATAATCATAATAAAATTTAAATATTTTTTGGATAATTTTGTTACTATTTTATTAGAAATACCATCAATATATTTTTGGTAATATACTATTTAAAAAATTAATTGA
Source organism: Viscum album (assembly GCA_963277665.1). NCBI lineage: Eukaryota > Viridiplantae > Streptophyta > Magnoliopsida > Santalales > Viscaceae > Viscum > Viscum album. The sequence continues at coordinate 1,764,767,709 of OY728135.1, forward strand.
TCTATATAGGATATTACCTCTTATTTTAAATAACTCATTTATATTTCCACTTAAGGATAAAATGGTTGGACTTTTGAGATGGAAATCACCTGTATAATGTGGAAAAAGATATTGAGAAGATAAAGAAGAAGTATTTGGTTAACCTAGAAGGCTCAAATTATAGAAAATAATGGAATGGTTGGCTTCCCCTTTATAAGCGAAGGGAAGGCTACTTATCTAATTTCTTAATAGATTAAAATATTAAAAAATCATTTTCTAGCCCAATGATTTCAAATGGATAGAAATTAAAAAATAAGGTAGTATGTGGCTTAAATGAAAAGAAATAATAAACATTTTTGAGGATTGTGTTGTGATTTATGCATTTTCATTTGGTTTAACCCCTTAGTTAACAAATTTTAACCTTATCCGTGAAAATGACTAATTATATTTTTAAGCATTAAGAATATTACAATAAATATAAAAATGACACATAAATCTACCAAATATGTTATATTAAAAATATTCCATTAAACTGGCATAGGATATAGTTTTTGTGAATTTTTAATCATTAAATAAATTATTATTTATTATACAATATCTTTAATATATACATTGGGAGTATTAATTCAATCTCACTATAAAGACTGCATGAAAAGATGAAATTTTAATATAATATTTTAAAACATCCAAATATGTCATATGGATCTATCAAATTAGTCTATTGAAATAATAAACTTAAATTATATTTCTTTTAATATTTTTTAAGTCACTTATTTATTTTTTCTATTAATTGAATAAATACTCTATCGTCATTGCATAAGCATTTTTTCAAATATTAAATCATGAAAAAATTGAAATAAATTACTTTTAAAAACATAACTTTTCTTCAAATTATATATTAAAAACTTCTCATATCATTTTTTATCCTTATGTAGAAAAATAAATTATTAAAGTAAATAGATTGATATTTTTTATATATTCTTTACTTAAATTAATATAAAGGTTACATTCAAATAAAAACAGAACCGTACATCCATATATTCAATAATGGTTGTATGTGGAGAAACTACACTCATTAAATATGAAAATAAAAACTTTTAGATAAGTTTTATTACCTTATCCCAAAGTTTTAACCATTTACCTATTTTACCCTTTCTGAGGTGAACTTTTTTTAGTATGGTTACCATTCACAATGACCAAAAATAGAAGGGAATATTTTCCATATTCAGATAACCTAATTCCAAATATAGAATTCATTTTTCAAAATTAAATTTCAACAAGGTGCAAAAAAATTTAGAATTACTGTGTAAAACCTGACTAAAGCTGTTTTTCATAAAAATTAATTTTTAGGCATAAAACCAGATTTATTTCTATCATATTCCTAGAAAAATAACATATAAATGTTAAGAAAATTGTAAAAAAATATATAATATATTAATTTAATATATATTATTCACCTATGGCGATTAATTTAATTTTTTAAGATAAAAACACAATTCTTAGATAAAAATAGTTATTCAGAAATATATATGTTTAAGAATAAAAATATTTTTATAACAAATTATACGATAAAATTAATTCAAAATAACTCAATTTTATTATATAAAATAAAATATAATTAATTTTACTTTTAAACCATTTTAAAACAATATTCAAATTTATAAATCCTTGAAACAAAAATATAAGTTTCAATAAAAATCAATAATTTTTTAGTATATATAAAAACATTAATTATTTGAAAAAAAAATCAAAAATAATGAATATAAGTTAATTATTAAATCTATATTTAAAAAATGAGTTTTATTCTTACAAATAAATTTTATAAAATTTTAAAAAATTAAGTATAATATTTTCTTCAAAAAAACAATAAATAAATCATGTTTAAAGGACATGTATTTTGGAAGCATAATATAAATTTAATAAAAAATTGAATTATTGTATCAAAATTATTAATCCTCACATATTTATTGAGTACAACCATTATATATGTTTCATAATTTTTATATTTAAATTCAGACCCTCCAATTCAATGGATAGATTATAACAGTTATAAATATAAATAATAAAATTTCAATGCTTGTTTATGCTCGGTGTTGTTCTTTCTGTATGCTGTAAAACATATTTAGCATCATTTAAAATATCATAGTGGTACATTATTCCCTCCATTGATAAATTTCATCATAAAAATTTGAACTTGTGTTTTTTAATGAAGGGTTTAACATTTGAAAATTCTTTTATAGAAATACCACTTCGTTAAAATGTTTATAAAACATAATCTGAAAAGAGGGAAAGTGAAGAATAAATGTTATCTGGAATAACACAAGACAAGGTCCAAATATAGGATAACATTATTGGGACGTGAAAATAAGGATATGGAGGAAAAACACCTAATAACTAATTCTGAGTGATAGAGATATTGGTCAGGGGAATTTTAGCAGCCAAAAAGCTATAAATCTATGATGGGTTAAAAGACCATTGATTCATCATAAATGAAGGTAAAAATATATCATTTTTATTTCAATATCTTTTTCATAAATATATGGAATAATTTACTATCAATATAGAGGACATGGTGATATATACATATATAATTAAGTTTCATTTCATAAGATTAATATCATCATTTGGTTGTGCTTCCATTATTTCCCACATTTTCTATTACTATATGAATTGAATATTCAAGATAAGACTTTCATGCATTAATTACTAAAATAAACTTTTAATAGATAATTAGATATAGAATTGAATGATAATTTATTCTTTCTATATCTATATATCATCAAATACAAAAAAATGGAGCATAAGTTATCCAATATGAATAAATACAACAAATTAATATCTAAAACCTCAACAATAACACCTAAAGTACAAATTAATCCACAACCTAAATAGTTTTCCTTAAGACTCCTCAAAAATATTTCTGAAGTAGTCCAAAACATAAACATTTAAAAATAAGATCACTCAATTACCAAAATCAACATAACATTAATCCCCCAAATGATATAAAGTATCTCTAAATGTCACATACCAAATTTTTGAGAATGTTTACCATATATTCTTCTAAAACATGGTAGTAAAATGAGTTACCAAAAAACCTCAATGAAAATATTAAATCTTCCAAAAATTTACTCGCTATTCAAAATAAAATTATATATTATCAAATATATTCAATAAATCAAAAAATAATATAAAATCCATCAAAGATGACATAAAACACCATGTCATAAAATCATTAATATATTCCATTTTAATCAATAATATCCCATCAATTTATCAAAAATATATTATTTTAACAAAACAAAATTATTTCAACAAATGTCATATATTATGGATTGTATTTCTCTTTATCATGATTTTCCATAAAATATTACCTTACCATTATATAACATATCTACTTCCTCAATATATTCAACATGTTATGGGAAATCTATAAATAAAAATCATTTTAGAAGAATCATTAAAGGTTTAATGTATCTTATAAACAGAACATCAAATATAAAAATAATTCTATGACATAATTCTTGAATAAACACCTTAATAATTCCACTTTAATGATTAGTATAACATATACCTTTCATAGGTTTAAGAGTAAGATATGTGATAAAGGAATTGACTCAGATAATACTGATATTGACCACACATGGACATTAACCTCTATATGGTACCTTAGGATAAACATCATATATCTCCATCAAACTCTTCATTTTTTCCTCATAAATTTATTTATTTATTCCCTTGTTTACAACACATAAAACATATTCTCATTCTTCTAAGACATTTCCTTGAGGAATTCTTCCATGTATCTTGAAAAATAATAAATTTAATCTTTATCCCTCTATGGTATTTATCAAAACCCATTTTCTCTTATTAGGTATGTGTTGGAACTCACCAATATTGACTTTTTTAATCAGAAAAAATGATAACTAGTTAATTATAATTATAAGGTTTTTCATTTCTACACTTTTTCCCTTGGGGTTTTAGGATTAAAATCCTTCCATTTTTTTTACATTAAACAGTAAGACAATTAATTACCGTTCTATCCATTAAATAAAATATAAAAAGTATAGTATAAGAAATAATAACAACAGTGAGAAATTGGAAATATCAATTATATAATTTATAAATCATGAAACCATATTTTTAATGTAAGAAAATTTAGGATTAACCTATGTCATTAATGATAATAAAATATTCACATACTTCTTAATGGTTCATAAATAAAATATTAATTATCCCAAATATATCCACCGGGAGTTTAAAACTAGTTGTGCGGTAAAAAAGAACTCACTATGCACTAGCACTATAATTGATATATACTCAACCGACTTTTTTCAGGATTTTTACCCTTAAATGAATCTATTCCAAAACCACACCCACCTATAGTATCCAAACAAGGACTTATATCTATGAAAATATATAATCTATTACGTAGAAAAACATTTGGAAGTTATTCTATAGATAAACTTATCCATAGAGTTAATACTAAATTTTTCTCACACTAGTTTCCAATGCTTGAAGAAACCTATCCTTTGATACCAAATATGGTGAACCAAAATTTAGATACATATATATTATATATTTTTAGATAAACACTCAATATAGTTAACAAATATAGGGAAATCACTATAAAGGACTAGTGTCTTTATAAACATATATTCATAAACAAATAGTTTATAAAATATCTACATTATCTTCTACTTGGTTCATTATAACAATAATCCTTTTAAAAAAAACATAGTTAAAAATTTTATTTATAGAAAGGGGAAATTAAACATATTAAATGTTGAGATAAAATTCCTAGAAAGGGTATGAAAGTTAGATTCCAAGGATAACAAAAAGGAAAAATTTTAATAAGGGTATGAGAACATGAGAATAAATTTTGAGAACCATGCCATGTATATAATAGATCAAAATATTGAGTCCTGGAACAAATCATAGAAGTTTATAAGACAAAAATCATACTGGAATCAAATAACATAAGCCTATAGAGCACAATATTGGAATTTTCCATAATTTTTTCGCATGCGCATAAACCTAGAAAATCATTACCTTAGTATTAAATGATCAAATTCAATACCATCATCGCCTTTTGGGTTTAATCTCCAAAAAATTATAGTAGTCAAGGTTCACTCACAAGAGTATCATAGCATAAATATTCCCTTAGTTAACCAGGATTACTCCCCATTAAAATAATTCTTGTCACATGCATGATTTTATTTTGAGGAACTATTTTTTTATTTTGGGTCTTATCATTATAAAATGACTTTCCCAAGAGTTTTTTTTTGAAAATCAGTGTTTGGGGTCATGAAGAAGGTGTTGTACATTTGGAGCATGGTTATGGGAAACTGTGTGCTAGAGTAGGGAACACTATGTGTCATGGTTATCAGCTCTATCCAGGCTACACAATTATCCACAAAAAGTGTGTGCCCTCCCCTAATAAAAGGTATAGCCTCATTAATCTTATACATAGAGGGATGCACGTTTTTCACATGGTTTGGAAAACCATGTTGTCTAACCATGCGGTGTATCAAGGTCATAAAAAAAATTATGCTTTTATCTATATTCTTTTTTAACCTAAATTCACCCATAATTTGAGCAATAATAGAATTTCAGCCCTAATATCTTCCTCCACCCCTTGTTGGACCCCTTGAACTCCTTTATTAGTGTGGTTCTTGCCATGATTCTTTATTAAATCGTCAATTAAGTCTCTTTTCTCTTGGTTTCTCCCTTCATCTAGTGTTTCTCCTCCCTCATTCTTGGGTCTTTATGTCTTAATTAGATTAGTTAAATTAATAAGGGTTCAATCTTTCATGGTTTTGTAAAATCATGATGTGTGTGTTTTGATCATACCTTTATAGGGTTTTTTTCTTGTGCGATTTTTTTTAAACTGGAATCAGGAAGATTTCAATATTTTTAAAGGTGGTTCCATGACTTTTACATTAGTATATGATTTTTTTGCTTTATTAGTCTCATTAACTAGTTATGTGGATTATGTGTGTTGTGTTAAATGTGTTTTAAAAGTGATTTGAAGTGAATATGGGTTGGATGATGAGTTTTATAAATATATATTATTTTATCACGTGAGTGCATCTTTTTTTGTTTAAAAATAGGCTCAATGGATTGTGTGAAAGTTTAGAAATATGTTTTAAAGGTGTTCTAAAGAACATATTGATGAAATGTTATTTTCTAAAGGAAATGGGTTCATTTTCATGTGATATCCATTGTTATATTAATTAAATATTTTCTATAAATTGTGTAAGTGATGATAAGAACATTTTATAAATGGATTTGATGTTCGTATAAATTATAAAGTGGGTTTGATTATGTAAATAGTGATTTACATGTGTTCTTTGATTGTGGGATGAATGTGATTGTGAAAGAAATGGTTTTTTTGTGTTCATGATTCTAGGAATGTGCATGTGAAACTGCTGATTTATGTGACATGTGACATGGAAATTGAGCACAAAGGGAATACTGAGTATCTAGGTGGGCCAACTAGAAATATTATGAAAGTTGATTTGGTAGGGTTGTGGGCCGGTTCTACTAGTAGGATTGAAGTTACAAATCTAACTAAACATCCGATATGATTAGAGACCTCTAGAAATTGGGATGTGTTCTCCTCTAGTGTCTCATGTAATATAACACTATCAGTTTTGGCTTATAATTAAAGACCACTAGACCACGTGATGCATTCAGTTTTAGTGGCTCGTGCAGGAGGATATTGTCCGATTTGGTTAGGGAATCTTATCACAAAGGTACCACTTTCTTAGGGTCTCACTAGAGCAGGAGCTTAAAGGTATTTCTCATGTAGTGGTAATCTCCTATGATGTGATGTTATTTTGATGTGGTTCTAGATATTAGTATATTGTAGACCATTTGTACATTTTTTTTCAAATCATGGTTCTTTTTATAAAGTCTTCATTAGAAATGTTTTCATTAAATAATTTTATTATAAAATGAATCAAATTTATTTCTTAAAACATGCATTGTGATTTATCTTCAAATGTTATTGCATCGAATCATTATTTTGGGTGTAATCCTACTAGGGTTTGTCTCACACCCTACATACACCCTTGGTTGTATGTAGAATTTTTCATATATGACTTAGTTAAAGTAAATATATTCTTTGGTGATGATGGTGGATCTGGTTACTAGTGTTCCACTTCTTAGAGGTATTGGTGGTGGTGGCTTGAGGGTGATGGCACTCTCATTTCATAGAAATTTTGAGCATTGGTTTAGTTTTCTCCCTTTACATTGTGGTGTTTTGGTTTTGGTTAATATTGTAAAATGTCAAATCGAAAAATCATTGTATCCCATTTTTGTTGGGTTATCAGTTATGGGATGGCTTCTTACCCTTGTTCGTTATTCATTGTTAAAAACTTTGGTAAAATCATTCTCAAAAAGTGTGTTGTCAATACCCATGCACTGGTTTTTGGCATATGGGGATCAAGAATTCCCTTAAATCTATGTCAAGGGTTGGTTCGGTTGTCGGATTGAATAGATCTTTATTTGGGTCATGGGAAAATAGAATTAGACAGGGTTTAACCCCTTCTATTGGTCATTTTATATGGGTATAGTTTGTACTTAAATGATCTAGGATTTTCAGGGATTGAGTTTTGGTTGTGAGTACAATGTATTGGCAAAAAACTTCATAACAAACCTTTAGTCTCCATGGGACATTGGAAATTGTTTTTATTTCTCCACTAGGTGAGAAATATAGTTTTTATACTATATATGAACATTAGGTGGGGTGGGGTAGTTTGGTTTGGAATGTTATTGAGATAAATTTTTCATTTTTTGGATTTATGTTAGTATTTGAAATGTGTTAGTATTGATGATTTTTTTTGAATTATTTAATTATGGTTCTCCCTTCGGTTTCTACTTGATGTTGCAAGATGTATCCTCAGAGTCCTCCTATGTGGCCATGATAAGATTCTGGAGAGAGTTCTACCTCTCCAATTGATCAGAGACTGGTGGAAGTAGTTGTTCAATCTATCCAATCCTTGGGCTAGGGAATGGGATTTGGATGTGCTCAATCCAGGGAAGCTGAACCGGGTCTAGAGAAGAAAAAACTTATATAGATCCCCAAGAACATTTTTTTTTCTTGTAGGGTGTCATGGATCACCTAGAAGATGAGGATTGTATTGAGAGGATCCAGAGGATTTTAGAGTTTATGGACACTCTGAAAGGTCGTCAGGGTATAGTGTGATATGATGATATTAGAAGGTCCCAAACGAATGTTGTGGGACTCAGTGGTAAAAGCTGGGAAGCATGAGAAGATTGGGCGGAATGATTTAAAGGTCATATTAAATGATAATTATTTCCCTAATACATTATCCATCACCAAGTCCTGAGAGTTTTTAGATCTTTTCTACAGAGACCAAATTGTGATGGAGTATTCTAACCACATTCAAAGTTGGTTCACTTCATACCTGAGGTAGTTTCAAATGAGTAGATAAAGGCTCCAATGTTTGAGATGTGGCTTTGACTGGAGATCTGATATCAAGTCTACTTGTTCAAGATGAAGACTTATGTTGAGGTTGTTGATCATGCTTTAATGGTAGAGGTTGATCGTAGAGGAATTATATGTTTCTTTGGGTCAATGTCAGTGATGTTCTAGGTTAGTGGAATCATTTATTGTAAAATGATTCAATTTTTTTAAAAAAATTCACTGTGATATATCTTCAAATGTTATTGCATCAAATCATTATTTTGGGTGTAATCCTTCTAGGGTTTGTCTCACACCCTACATGCACCCTTGGTTGTATATTGAATTTTTAATATATGACTTAGTTAAAGGAAATATATTCTATGGTGATTATGGTGGTTCTGGTTACTAGTGTTCCACTTCTTGGACGTATTGATTGTGGTGGCTTGAGGGTGATGGCACTCTCGTTTCATAGCGATTTTTGAGCTTTGTTTTAGTTTTCTCCCATTCCATTGTGGTGTTTTAGTTTTAGTTTAAGTTGAAAAATGTCAAATCTGAAAATTATTATGTCCCATTATTGTTGGGTTATCAGTTATGGGATGGCTTCTTACCCTTATTGGTTATTCATTGTTAAATACATTGGTAAAATCATTCCCAAAAGTGTGTTGTCAATACCCATACACTGGTTTTTGGCATACGGGGATTAGGAATTCTGTTCAGGATATGTCATGGGTTGGGTTGGTTATCAGATTGAATAGATATTTATTTGGGTCATGATAATATAGAATTAGATAAGTTTTAACCCCTTCCATAGGTCATTTTATTTTTGTATAGTTTGTACTGAAATGATCTAGGATTTTCAGGGATTGAGTTTTGGTTGGGAGTACAGTGTATTGGCAACAAACCTCATAACAAACCTTTAGTCTCCATGGGACATTAGGGATTGTTTTTATTTCTCCAATAGGTGAGAAATATAGTTTATAGTCTATATATGAACACTAGGTGGGGGTGGGGTAGTTTTGTTTGGCATGTTATTGCGATAAATTTTTCTTTTTTTGGATTTATGTTTGTATTTGGAATGTATTATTAATGATGAATTTTTTATGAATTATTTATTTATGGTTATCCATTTGGTTGTTACTTTATGTTGCAAGATGTATCCACAGATATCTCTTATATAGCCATGAAAAGATTCTAGGGAGAGTTCTACCTCTCCAATTGATCAGAGACTAGTGGAAGTAGTTTTTCAATATATCCAATCCTTGGGCTAGTGAATGGGCTTTGGACGTGATCATGTCAGGGAAGCCGAGCAGGGTCTAGAGAAGAAAAAATCTCTATATATCCTCAAGAAAAATTATTTTTTCTTCTAGGGTGTCATGGATCCCCTAGAAGATAAGGATTGTATGTAGAGGATCTGGAGGATTTTTGAGTTTTGGGACACTCTGAAAGGTCGTCAGGGTATAGTGTGCCTTGCTGATATTAGAAGGTCCCAATCGAATGTTGTGGGACTCAGTGGTAAAATCTAGGAAGAATGAGAAGATTGGGTGGAATGATTTCAGGGTCATATTCAATGATAATTATTTCCCCAATACATTATCCTTCACCAAGTCTCGAGAGATTTTAGATCTTCTCTAGGGAGACCAGATTGTGATGGAGTATGCTAACCACTTTCAGAGTTGGTTCACTTCATACCTGAGGTAGATTCAAATGAGTAGCTAAAGGCTCTAAATTTTGAGATGTGGCTCTGACTGGAGATCTGATACCAAGTATACTTGTTCAATAAGAAGACTTATGCTGAGGTTGTTGATCATGCTTTGATGGTAGTGGTTGACCGTAGATGAATTCTTGGTTTCTCGGTGTCAATGTCAGTCATGTTCTAGGGTAGTGGAAACTCATCTTAGAAGAACATAAAGAGGAAAGATTAAGGGATGATGGTAGGTAGTAATTTAGTTCATCCTTCATAGTTATCTTTATCTAGGGCCTCCAATACTGGGTCTGTTGTGTTCCACCAGTGTGCGATGGTGGGGCACATGTAATCTATGTTTTCAGGTCAACCCATACCCTACCATCAATGTGGATCTATGGGATACATGAAACATTTTTTGTAAGGTGTTGTACCAATATAAAAATGGTGCATGATCTGAATATTTTAAAGGTATGTAATCCCGTTCAAAACCATCTAGGGCAGTGTGTTATTGGTTCAAAGATCACCGCTCAAAGGATAAACCTTTTCTAGGTAGAATCAGTTCGTGTCAGATCAATAGGCCAGTGACCATTCTCAGGGTTATGATGAGATAAGGAATATCTATTTTGTGGATTTATCACCAACATAATTAGATGCAGGGACTACAATAGTTCAAGTAACTATTCTTATTTCATCATCATTAGATATTTTTCATTTTGATAATGGTGCCTTTGTTTCTTTTATTTCAACCCATATCATGAATATTTAAAAAATTTCAACTTAGATTTTTTCCATATGTGATGGATTTAGTGCGTCTTCTTGGTAAGAAGTGAGAACATGGTTTCATGTTTTCATCTTGCTCACGCACCATGCTAGTGTTCATGCTATAATGGGATTTCTTGTTTTTGTAAATGGACGTCTTTGACATAATTCCTAGTATAGATTTGATGGTGCATTTCTAGGCAAACATCGATTGTTATCATTGGTGAGTGAGTTTTGTGGAACCTGATAAAGGTACCTAGGTTTTTTAAGATGAATGGTATCCTTGGTTGGGATATGTTGGACCTCCACTTATTTTATTGGGAAATTTAATTTTTCATATTTCATCACTCATGTTTGAGGATTCTGATTACAATCTAGAAGCTGGATTACCTCCCTGGGTGGTTGTGTGTCCATAGGTACTTCTAGATGATTTCTTGAATTTATCACTAGAGTGAGATATGGAGTTCACTATAGACATGGATTTGGGAACACAATTGAAATATTTTTCTTCATATCACATGACCCCCAATGAGTTGAGGGAATTAAAGGTACAATTTAACGATTTGAAATCCAAAGGATTCATTCACATGTGTGTCTCATCATGGTATACCCAAGTGTTGTTTGGGAAAAAGGCCAAAGGATCTCTATATTTTTATATTTATTACCAAAATATAAATAATATGAATATCAATAACAAGTATCCTTTACACCATATTGATGACCTTTTTTTCCAGCATAGGGGGGAAAGGTAAGTCTCTAAAATCGATTTGTGATTCCCGTATACCCATGTCCAAGATTGAGAGGTATATGTTCCAAAAAATAGCCTATTAAAGTAGGTAAGAAAATTTTGATTATTTTTTTAATTTGTTTGGGTTGAGGAATTCTCCAGTGGTCTTCATAGTGATCCTAAATAGGGTGTTCCCTTGGTATCTAGATCCCTTTTGTTGTGGCATTGAGAGATGTCATCCTTTTCTATTAAGGGACCAAGGAGGAGCATGAGGGGTATTTGGGAATAATGTTGGGAAATATTTGGGACCATAATATCTATAAAATGTTTTCCAAGTGCACCTTATGGATCAGATATGTGATGTTTGAAGGTCACGCGACATCAGAACAAGGGGTTTTGGTGGAGCTTGAGAAGATCAGTGCAGTGATGCCATGGGAGTAGCTGAAGAATGTTTTTGAGATCCATGGATTTTTGGTCTTGGTAGAATATTAAATGTTTTTTTGGGATTTCTGTTGGTTTTCTTTATCTGTGGACACACTTACATAGAAAGAGGTAATGTTGAAATGGATCCTAGAGTTCTAAGAATCATTTGAGGAGATTAAGTGACAGTTAAAAACAACCCCAGTTTTATTGTTTCAAGAATGTGGAAAAGGATATGTGTTTTACTATGATTCCTCAAGTATAGTCCTTGGGTTTATTCTATTGTTAGATGACCATGTGGTGGGATATAGTTCACGCCATCTCTGACCACATGAAAATAATTACCCAACCCATGGACTGAAGTTCGTGTTTTTTATGCATGCCTTAATGGCCTGACATCATTATCTTTTCAAGGATATGTTGTTAGTTAATTTTGATCATAAGAGCTTGTCCTAAATTTTATCCGATGATGAATTGAGTTTGAGGCAACATCATTGGTTCGGTTACCTTCATGTGTTCAATTTTGATATCATTTATACCCCAGTAAAATGAAATGTTCTTTAATATTCCTTGAGTGTTAATGTTCTAGTGAAAGGGTTGAAAGGGTCATATGATGAGTGGACGTAAATGGGTCCTTTTTTTCAATTGAATCTCATGAACATGGATCATAGTGTATGTTTTTCTTGTATAATGTTTATCTAACTCCTTCCGTTCTGGAGATGAGTCATTATGAGTAACTGAGTGATGAGATATGCCAGAATTAAATGCAATTCGTAAATTTTGGGGATGTTTCTTATGAATATTCATTGTCTCCTGATGGAGTTTTGTACTTCAAGGGTCTCTTTGTAGTGAATTTTTTATTTTTTTCGCAGTGATGTAGGATAGCCGCTAGTATTAGATGACCATTAATCATGATGTAACCAATATGTCTTATGATGTGCGTTAGTATTTTGGTTTCTGGGAATGAGGAGGGATGTAGCTAACATGGAATCATGGTGTTATACATGTCATCAAGTTAAAGTATAGCACCAAATGTCCAATGATTCACTTCAACCATTACCCATACCAACCTGGATGTAGGAAAAAATCTCCATGGATTTTATTATTGTCTTACCACATACACCATGAGGGTGAAATTCCATTTGGGAAGTGATTAAGAATTTGAACAAATCATCCACTTCATTTTGATTAGAGATTCATCCAAATTATAGGATTTGGGTTGGTTATATGTTTTGGAGATAGTAAGTCTTCAAGATGTACTATTAGATATTGTTTTGGAAAAAGACCCTCATTTTACCCCACAGTTTTGGGAAGGCCTTTAGAAGGTGATTGGGTCACATGTAAAGTTGATCATGGCATACCACCCTCAGATATATGGTTATAGTGAGTGTGAAAATTACATCTTGAAACAAATGTTTTGAGAATGTGTGTTTTATTTCAAAGGATCATGATATAGTAATTTGGGGTTCGTCGAGTTTTCATATAATGAAATTTATTCATCATTAATCTATATGGATCCACTTGAAGAAATTTTTGGTCGGTCTTGTCAGTCTCCTTTGTGTTCAAATGGGTTGGGTGAGACCTCATTCATTGGACCTATCCTTGTGTAGGAAACATATAATAAATTTAAGTTGTCCAGACATTATTTTTGTATAGTACAAAGTCACCATAAGTCTTATGTCAATCAGACTAAAAAAGATTTTGTCTTCTCTATTGGTGGCTAGGTGTTATTGAATTTGTAACCTTATTAGATAAAAAATATTTGGGTAAGTAATGTAATGTTACACCAAGGTATGTAAGACCTTTTTAGATCACCAAGAAGGTTGGTAAGGTGGCATACTAGTTTTATTTTATCTCATAGTTGTCATCAATTCATGAAGTATTCCACATCTCACTCCTAAAAAGGTATAATCATTAATTGTACGATGTGATAAATGGGGATGAGTTTGAGTTAGGTCCTAACCTCTTTGTGTTTGAGTGTCCATTGAATATTGAGGAATATCAAGTGAAAGCGCTTTGTGGGAAGTCTATACGAGTAGCCTGAGTTCTTTTGATGCATGGTAGTTATGAGCATGATACGTTGGAGTGAAAATATTTGGTTGAGGAGGAATATCAATTTTTGTTCTCTGATCAGTCTTGAGAAAGACTTCCTGTGGGTGGAATTGTTTTATAGTGTGGGTAATTGTAACATTTTTTTTATTTTTTACTATTATTTGTTTATTTTTGTTCTTATAATTATCCCTTGACTTTCTCAAGAGTATTTTTTGTGAAAATCATAGTTTTTGGTTTCAAACGCTGGGGGTGCATAGTTGATGCATAGTTAGGGGAAACTATGTGTCAGCCATGGAAAATATGTGCACCATGGATAGTGGATTTATCTAGGCCATAGGGCCATCCACATGTTAATGCACCCCCACAAGAAACCATGCCGCCTCATTCCTCTTATACATAGAGGGATATATGGTTTCTAATTTTATTTAAAGACATGTGGGCTAACCATGAGACATGTCCAAGTTAAAAAAAATAGAAAATTAAACCCCTTCTTTCTTTTGTTTTAATATTAAATCACCCCTAATCCAATCTAAATGAGATTTTAATCCCTATAAGATTTCTATAATTCATGTACCACTTTAACTCTAATATTTGGGTGGTTTTAGTCTTGTTTATTCATAAAATCATCATGTTTGTATATTTTCCCTTGGTTTATCCATTCTTCTTGGGTTTCACTTACCACTTTCTTTAGTTATTATTTCTTCAGTGGATTTTTTGACAAAATAAATATTTAATAATGTGTGGTTGGGTAAAATCCTAATGCTTGTGGTTTAATCATTCTTTTATAAGAATCACAAGTGTTGTAGTTTTTATTCTTCATTTAATTCTAGAAGTTTCCAATCCCGAGGTATGTGGTTCCATGATTTTACATTATTAGATTAATGTGGTGTGCTTTCTTGGATTCATAAATGTTTTATATGGATTATGTGTCTGGTTTGAAATGTGTATTCAATGTAATTTGATGGGTATATGTGTTAGAATATTTTTTTCTAAAATAAATTTATTATGTTTAATTAGGGACACTTTTTTTCATTATAAATATGTTCAATAGATTTGGTGAAAGGTGTGAAATATTTTTTAAATGGGTTCTGAGGTATATATGTGATGAAATTTAGTTTTATAAAGGATCTTTGTTTTGTTTCATGTGAAGTTCATTGATATATTTCTTAAATGTTTTCAAACAATTGTGTATGTGATGTGAATCACTTTTTAAAAATGGATTTTGTGTTCATTTATATTAAAAATGGGGTTTGATTAAGTAAAATTGTGTTTTTCAAGTGATATTTTTTATGGGATCAAAATTATTGTGAAAGAAATGTTTTTTCTTATGTGTTAATGAATCTTGTTGTGTGTATGCGAAGGGGATTATGTGTGTGACATGTGAAATGTAAATTGAGCACAAAGGTAATCTTGAGTATCTAGGTAGGCTAACTATAACTAGAACACTAGTTGATTAGGTTGGGTCGAGTCTTAGTTTTCTCTAGTAGGATGGATGCTAGAATACATACTAAACGTGTGATATGATCGGAGACCACTAGGACTTGTGATGTTTTATTCTATAGTGGCTCATGCCTAAGGTCACTATAGGTGTTGGATGATATTTTGAGACCATTATACCTTGGGATGCATTCCCCTCTAGTGAATCATCCATGAGGACCATGTAGGTTTTGGTAAGAGCATCTTATCCCCAAGGAATGAGGTTCCTTTGGTAATACTAGAACAATAACCTACAGGGATTCACCATAAAATGGTGCTATATTGTGATGTGATGTTCTTGTGATGTGGTTCTAATGATAGATATACGATATAACTTTTGTACATTTTAATTTTAAAAGAAATATTCTTTTGATAAATCCTTTATTAGAAATGTTTTACTTAATTTTTTTTTGAATTTTTCCCTGTGATTTTTTAAAGATTTCATGTTTATTTTTTATATAATGTTATAGAATAGAATCATTATTTTATGTGGCATCCTACTACGATTTGGGTTGCACCCAACTCACACCCTTGTGTTTATATAGAATTTATTATGTATGACCCAGGTAAAAGAAAGGTGTTCTATAGTGGTGATGGTGGATTTGGTTTCTAATGTTCCAATTCTGGAAGGTGTTAGTGGTGGTGTCTTGAGGGAGATGACCCTCTCATTGTGTTGAGATTTTTGAGTTTTGGTTTAGTAGTTTCCACTTTATCTATATTTTTTGGGTTTTGGGTAATGTTTTAAAATTCCGAATTTAGAAATTATCGTATCCCTTTTTAGTTTTTGTTCTTAGTTATGTGATTGTGTCTAATCCATGCTGGTTATTCTTTGGTAAATAATAGGATAAAATCACTCCCAAAAGTTCATTGTTGATACCTAGACACTTGTTACAAGCCCCTAGGGATCGAGAACATCATTCAGGCTATAAATCAGGCTGAGTTGGGTGTTAGATTGAATGGAATCCCAACATGGTTCTAGACACTATTTTTCATATGAGATATATATCATTAACCAATACATTAGAGGTATATATAATTATGATACCAATCATCACTTGTTAAAAACAATACAAATTTTTTCAAAAAGATTATAAAATATTCCTCATATTATAGTCCATGAAATGAAATGGGTTTTGTTGGTCGGAGTGGAATCTCAAGAGTGGGGTGAATTGAGTTCCAAATTAAAATTTCTATTAAAAATTTTCTTATAAAGATCACCCAAATATGAAATGGCCCAGCTAATTAAGGAAGTTATGATATAAATGTTTATCTGGTCAATAGGTTTTTCAAAGGGTGATTAGTCCTCAGTTGAATTAGTGTAAAACACTTCTTCAACTTTTGAAACAAGTTTACTTAATTAAACACATACACACAGACTAAGCAAAACTAACTATCAAAGTCAATGCAAAATAGTTTTATGTTTTAGAAATTAATGAGCAGCGAAAAATAGATGAAACATAGTATCATAAAATATAATACATATTAGAGTAAAACAAGAGGATTCAGCTCAAATTGAGACTTAATCCTCTCTACTTGGTGATCACCAGCCACCGAGCAGTTTATATTAACAATAAACATGATACACAGTCTTTATCAGGATTTTCAACACTTTTAACAAACTATCTAGGGTTCACACACTCTACCAAAGATCTTCAGAAAAAAACAATACAAACTACACATAGTCTCTTCCACAGTTATACGTGGGAAAAAAACATTACAGACCACCCACGGTTTCTTTCACTGTTATACATGGGAAAAAAAATATAAGAGAAGTTCGATGTGAGGATTTTCATTATCCTTAACTTTAAGCACTGGAGATAGTGTGTGTGTAACATACAAACACACATTTCTCAAAAAAGTAAAATAAAATAACACAATTGAGATAAATTTATGATATTGATTTTAGAAAGATCAATGTTTTTCTTATTCATCTCTCAACTCCTTGAAATAAAGAATTTTCATTTTGAGTCTTTATCTGAAAGTTGTCCTCGAAACAGAGTGTCGCAACTCCATGTTATAGATTCCAGTAGGTGAGTGTTATACTTATTGTTTGACAGAAATTTGACGATGCATAGAATGAAGCCTTCAAATGTTTCTCCCTAAATTATATTATTGAGACTCAAGGGTTCGTATTGTAAGTGTCGAGTTGTTCTTACTTATTATATTTGATCTAGAAAGTAAGTTCTTTCTCATGCATTCTTCTATTCTCTTACACGACTTTTCACACCCACAAATCTTATATTATCTTTGTACATCAATTTTCTTCCTATGTATTACCCTTTTTATATTTTAGATATGACAACAGGAATAAGTAAACCACATGTGGCCCTCCTCGTACCTTGTACTGTTCGCAAATATAGTTTCATTATATGTCTACTATCATCATTAATTAATGTCAGATGCCTTAAATTTTCTAAATATGACCATTATAATAATTTTATGAATTTGAAAAATTATGGAAGGGTAAGCATATATATACTGGTAATGGTATCCTTCACAATGACATCCCTCATCGGTGACCTTCATCAGTGACCTACTCAACAGTAGCTTTCAGCAGTAACCTTGCGTCATTGACCTTTGCATCAGTGACCTTTGCATCAGTGACCTTTGCATCAGTGACCTTTGAATCAGTGACCTTTCTATCGGGGACCTTTTCATCACGGACCTTTGCATCAATTACCTTTGCATTAGTGACATTTTCATCGGTGAACTTCACATCGGTGACCTTTTGATTAGTGACCTCTGCATCGGTGACCTTTGGATCGGTGACCTTTGCATCGATGACCTTTGCATTGGTGACATTTACATCATAAGGATAAACAATAGAACTGTGAGATTAAATATACATAGGTATCACTAGATATAGATTCTAAATATTAATGAAACATGATTATTCTATAACATAAATATGATTATCACATTAATGAAACATGATTTGGGATTATCAAAACAGCCGAGTCCAACAATAGCCCCCCTTTTCATATTCACAAATTATGTCATAAATTTCGCAATTAGGGTTATGAAAATTTGCTAATATCTTCAGAGATGTGTATAATTAAAACTAAATAATGGATATGGTGGAAAATACTAATAGTGTATATGTCCAAGGATTCTAGTCAACAGAAAAACTTTTCCCCCTTTTGTTAACTTTGGGGAACTTAAAAATTCTCCCCATAATAGATATCATAATCATGAAAGATTCAGGCAATGTAACACTTCTCCCCCATTGTGATTAACAAAAATAATTTAAGGTAAAAAGTGAAAAAATAGGATTTTATTAAGAATGAAGCAATAACTAAAAGTATAAAAAATATCCCTATCAACTAAGACATCCCATAGTCAATCCACATTAGATATGTCCAAGGGTGATTTGGATTTTGATGCTCAGGAGTCAGGGTCTGAAGATGGAGGGATAGGCCTAGGTATGGTAGTCAGAAGGGTTGGAGTAGATGCCACATAGGCATCAGTTGACCTATAGTGAGTAGATATATGAATAATTATAGGGATTAAGCTTATGATGACCTATGCATGATTCATCATTGGTGCAGTTCTAATAGATCCTAAAGCAGCCGAGGAAGAAGGAAAGACTGGGGGGAAATGATGGGATTTCAGTCCACATGGAGGAAAGGCAAAATAAGATTTCTGAAATCCATAATAATGATTCCTCCTCTTTCTATGGTAGAGATAAAGTCATCTTTATTCACGATGAATTTTTCTAAGGTAGGAGTCAGCTCTCTAAGCTTTCTAATGTGATCCTTAAATGAATGAGTTACAGGTGGGATCCTCATGTTTTCTAACAATATCATAAAGTGACCATCCATTTTATGCTTAGTGTATACCCTTTTTAATAGAAATCAACTTTCTATTTAATGGAATTTGATCCTAAGAAACTTCCCTTAAATAATTTCCAATAAGGTTATGAATTTCCCTGGTAGTAAAAATATCCTTAGTCATAGACTGAGATTTTGAGGTACTGGAATAGAAGAACTTATCTATTTATTCTATAAAAACTGACATGAAGGCTTCAAGATCAACTAGAGGAGAGGCTAAAGATGAAGCAGACAGACATAGAGGTTCCAAAGTGAAAGCCACAGTCTCCTTAAACGAATTTTTCAGCCCACTGATCAACCTTTTTACGTCATCATCTTGTCCACTCACATGTGTCTCCATAGACTTCAAAAAGTCCTCAAAAATAGTTACCATATGCTAAAACACACTTTTAACATATCTAAGATCTCTATCCACTTTCACCCTTGAATCAATATAAGAGTATAAATTGGAAATTGAATGCTTCACTGATTCCATAGCCTCTGCTAAGGTTTTGAACTAATTCATGCACTCCATTACTTCATGTAGTGAATTTGAGTGAGAGGTAGAAATAACTCTCTCTAAGGAAGATTACACCACTTCATGATTTAGGGGAATAAATCATTCTATTTCAATAGATTTATCATCAAAATGCCTGTTCAAATATGACTTGAATGATTCCAAATCATCCTTCTCCAAATAGTCCCGAGGTAAAAGTACTACTAGCTGCACAATAGTAGTCTCTAAAACTAAATAAATTGGAGGAATTCTGGTAGGATGGTCATCAACAGAATCTCCATAATCTAATACTCAGACCACAAATCCCGGGTCTTTTGACCAATCTTCCATCCCATGAGCAACAACAACCTAACCTATAAAAACATGTTCCTCTCCCTCACTTGGAGCATTCTGCTAATCAACCACATTCACTCCAGCCATACCTCTTTGAGCACATGTATCAACAGGAGAGTCCACTACCACTTCCTCCAAAAAATCTTTAACTAATTCCATTGTAATTCTAGATTCAATCGATTCAGAAACACCCTCATTACCATTTTATACCATTTCTGTATGTCCTATTAGAGGACTAAGACTTAGACATTCCTCTTCACTTTCACTAGAAGCTGTCTCAAAGTCCCCATGATGATATTCAGGGTCATCTTCCTCCTCTTAGGTCTCTCTAATAACCCTTAAGACATTATGATCATCTTCTTCTTCACTAGATTCCTCATCATCATTGTCCCTTAGATCAGTCACCCTTCTAGGCAGCCATTTTGGTTGGCTAGGCTCACCAAAAGATAAAATATTAGAATGAGGATTTGAGGGAAGGTCAGGGTCACTCCTGTCATCGATAGGAGAATCCTATCATTATTTCACACTACCAACCTCTTCTTCATTCATCTGAATATGCATTCTCCACTTCATCAGGCTTTATACTAGGGACTCTCTTATCCTTAGGCCGTGTAGGATGGGTAACAGGGTGGAGTTCCTCATATAACTTATCCTCATTATGCACCCATATTCTTTGCCAAGAGTTCTAGTTTATCTTCATCAACTTGAAAATAATCTTAGTAATGCAGAAGTTGTCCATTACCACAACTATTTTCTCCTTGTTTCCAGCAACTCCTTTCACCTTCTACATCAAATATATCAATCTAACATGAAAAAATGCATTGGACTTGGAACTAGGATTTATCATATCCTCTAATTGAATCATCAAAAACATACAAAAATTTATCTTCTATCCACGCTTCAACAGATACAAGGTAAATGCATCTTGATATTTCAAGGTAGAACATTTCCCTCTCCTAGGACCCAAGACATGCTGAAAAAACATACACAACAACTTTTCTTATACTTCCATTTCTGCAGTAATTACTTTAATAGGGATCCCATTCACTGTCAGTTTGGCTAAGGATTATTCATAGTAGAAGAACTCAATAGTGGGAGGCCCCAATTCTGAGTAGTAGTAAAAAATTCCCTTCATGTGGTACTCAAACACTCAGCCCATTCAAGATAGGAGAATCCTATACATACTCCATTTACCTTGGAACACATTTTATTATCAACCTTAGTCTTCCTGATCTTCAAGGATTCATAGAAATACTTCACTATCTTTGTATAATAGGGTCCATTGTTATTTGAAATGCATTTGACCCAACCTTGAGATTCAAGTGCCTTTAGCACTAAAGACCTACTCAATATCAGCCATTCCAAGCTCAGCTCCTTCTTGACCACGATTTTCCTCTTCGACTGATGAGGGTTGATTAGCTTTGCCACTACTTGGCGTCTACTACATGACTCATCTTGAGGTATTTTTTGATTTGGCACATCTCCTTCATCACTGAACAACAGTTTCTCCAACCTTTCCATTTCAATCTAGAGTGGTTCGTGGGTTTCATCAGAAGGTGAGGTTCTTAGTTTTTGGAGAAAGAGGTTTGGGACAGAGTATATGTGGATCTAAATGTGGTTTGTTTTTTATTTATACCATTTAGGGATTGAAAAAAATCAAGTAAAATAAATATGTAATACAGAAAACGTTTCAGATTTTGGCAGAGAAAATACTAAGTCCTGAGAACATCGACTATCGGTAAGGTAACAATGGTGAGGTCTATTGGTGAGGTTATAATGGTGAGGTCTATCGGTGAGGTTCTAAAAGTGAGGTATATCGGTGAGGTTCTAATAGTGAGGTCTATCGGTGAGGTTCTAACGGTGAGGTTCTAATGGTGAGGTCTATCAGTGAGGTTTTAAGAGTGAGGTATTTCGGTGAGCCTCTAATGGTGAGGTCTATCGGTGAGGATCTAATGGTGTGGTCTATCAATGAGGTTCTAACAATAAGGTATATAGGTGAGGTTCTAATGGTGAGGTCTATCGGTGAGGGTTTAACGATTAGGTCCATTCTTGAGGTTCTAATGGTGAGGTCTAACGGTGAGGTTCCTAATTGTGAGGTAGAACAGTGAGGTTCCTAATGGTGAGGTTTCAAACATTGAGGTTTAACAATGAGGTTTCTAACTGTGAGGTTTCTAACTTTGAGGTCTAATGATGAGGTTTCTAACTGCGAGGTTAAGCTTAATAGTTTATCATACCTAACTCATGTTTGATATACTTTAACCTCTTAGAATTCAAAGGATTTGTGAATATATCACCCAATTGATGCTCAGTGCCAATGAATTAAAGAGTTGTATCACCTCTTTGATAATGATCTCTCAAGAAGTGATGTCTCATAACAATATTCTTTCTCCTAGCATGAGATAATTGATTTTTAGAGATGTTATTTACACTTATATTATCATAGTTTATAGAGACATGTTTGAATTGAAATCCACAGTCTAGTAAAGTGTGTTGCATCTACCTAATTTGAGCACAATAACTACCAGAAGCTATATATTCGACTTTGGTAGTAGATAATACAACATAATTTTGTTTCTTACTACACCATGATACAGTGGCTTGCCCAAAATTTGACATGTTCCATAGGTTCTCTTTTTATGTTAATTGCAACCAGCAAATTCAGTATCCAAATAACATATCAAATAAAATGATTGTCCTATTAGATAAAATAGTCCTAAGTTTTTAGTATACTTGAGATATTTAAAAATATTTTTAACAGTAGTTGAATGAGACTCCTTAGTATTGGCCTGAAAATGAGAAAAAATGCATACACATAACATAATATCAGGTCTGCTAGCAGTAAGATAGAGTAGAATCCTAATCCTACCTATATAATTTGTTTGATCTAATGATTTACCAGTTTCATAATCATCCAATTTATAGGTGGTACTCATAGGTGTATCACTACCCTTATTACTATCCAAACCAAAACGTTTCAAAATATCTTTAGTATATTTACTCTGATTTATAATAATAACATTTTTATTTTGAAAAATTTGAAATCAATGAAAAAATTAAAGTTCTCCCATTAAACACATTTCAAATTCAGTATCTTTTAGGAAAACCCAGTACATAAATAATTTTTAGAGGAACCAAAAATAATGTCATGTACATAAATTTGTACTATAAAAACATCTTTGGAAATCATTTTAATAAAGAGAGTATAATCCACTATTCCTTTAGTAAAAACTTTTTGAAATAAGAAAAAACTACGTCTATCATACCATGATCTTGGAACTTGTTTTAGAACATATAATGATTTAAAAAGATTAAAAACCTGATTTGAATGATGGGGATTTGTAAAACTAGGGGGTTGTTAAAAAAAATACATCCTCAACTATATACCATTTTAGAAATGAACTTTTGACATCCATTTGATAATGTTTGAAATTAATATGAACTATAAAGAAACCTGTATCCTAATGGATTCTAATATAGAAACCGGTGATAAGGTTTTCTCATAGTCTATTTCTTCTTCTTGACTATAACCTTGTGCAACTAGTCTAGCTTTTTTTCTAACTATGAATCCAGATTCATCAACTTTATTTCTAAAAACCCATTTAGTGACTAAGGTCAAAGTGTCTTCAGGTCTTTATACTAATTCCCAGTCATTGTTTCTTTCATATTATTTTTATTCTTCTTGCATAGCTATCAACTAAAATTCATAATTGATTTCACCTTTGATATTTTTAGGTTCAAGCTATGAAATAAAAGCTTGATGTTCAACTTGGTTTCGCAGAGAAGTTATAGTTTGTTTTCTTATATTTAGAGCTCCTACTATAGCTTATAAAGGATGATTCTTGAGAGTTTTAATACCTATAAAAAGAGTTGAACTAGACTCCTCATGGTTGTTTATGGGTTCGGATTCACCAAGCATAGATTTTGAATTTTTTTTAGAACTTGTTGTTTTCACTAAGGGTTCACTGTCTTTATCATTAAGATCCAGGATTGAAAAATCATCTTCAATATTTTCAACGAAGGTTTTGGGTTCATGTGGATTAGTCTCAAAGAATTTTACATGAATTGGTTATTCCACACATATGTCTCTCTCATTGAATACACTATAAGCTTTACTAGAGATTGAGTAACATAAAAAAATTCCTTCATAACTCTTATAAGCAAATTTATCAATATTATCCTTAGTGTTAAGGATAAATAATTTGAAACCAAAACAATAAAGTAATTAAAATTAGGTTTAAAATTATTCCATAGCATATCAGGGGTCTTATTAATAATATTTCTAATTAAGACTTACTGATAAGGTAACAAGTTGTATTAACAGCTTCATCCAAAAAATAGATAGGTAGATTATTATCATTTAGCATAGTTCTAGAAAATTCTTAAAGTATCCAATTCATTATTTATACAACTCAATTTTGATGATGTGTTCTTGGAGAAGAGAAATTGTGATTATAGAAACTTTGTGATAAAATTATTCAAATTCCTGATTTCAAACTCACAACCAGGATCACTGTAGCATCCCAAACATTTTATGTTATGTTTCTATTAAATACACTGTATTCATTAGGTAGCCTATATTTCCTGGATTACTAAGAACCTATGGAACAAAACATGGTTACATATAGTAGATATCCATAACTTAGCCACTGATCTTAAATTTACCAGCTCTGTGATTTGAATTTTGAAAATCTGATATACACGGTTGTGTTCAAGATGATATTTATAGTCCGATAGGATTAACTTAATTTTCGGTGAAATGTAACTTACCCTTAGGAATAGTAATATGGATCTTATGAATGGTATCCATACCCTTGAGTGTATAAATTAATTTAAACACCCAATAAATTAAGATGAATATTCTAAGTGTTTATATATTTCTATTAAATAATAATATAATGAAATAATTACTTAATCATATTTAAAAAATTATTTCTGGAAAACGGACTTCATTTTTGGATTCTACACGTCGAAAAATGGTTAGGTTGAATTTTTGGGATTTTTCTGAAATACTTGAATTTTGGATCAATAGTAAAATCCGATAATTCACAATAAATGCTAAATAATGGATTAATTGAGTCATTGATGATGATCTGATGATGTAAGCCCAATTAGTTAGAATTCATTTGAATATATTATTTTTCATGGTCATAGAATACTCACTATTGGTTGTCTTGAGAGGAAATAATAAATTAATGAATTTAATATTAAGAAATCTCGTCTCTCCTCCACTATAAAAACCCCCTCTCACCCCCTTCCATTCACTCCTCTCAAGACTTGTTCCTTCTCCAAATCCTATCCAAATACCTTCCCAACCTCATTCCCCACGTCCATCAAGCTTTGGTCTCATAAAAAATTCCAAATACTCTCCCCTTAAGAGTTTCTCAAAGGAGGAAGTCTCAAGAGGTAAATTCCTCTTTAAAATCCCTACTTTTCTTTTACATTCTTTTATTTTTGTTTATTCTCTCACCTACCTTCACCAAAATAGTATGATAAATATAGTAACATACATGGACTGGACTTTTTTCATGATAATGGTATATATTACAATATATTCTCTCCTTTCCCCACTTTTATTTGAATGAAATGAAAGCACCGTTTGAGATGTGCTAATTTAGCACATTTTATGGACAACGGTTTATCAATTTCTATTATAATCTTTAATTCTGGTTAGGAAACCATTTGTGTTATGGTTGAACCAGATTATTATGTAATATATCCTATTTTTATTTCTGTAATACTTTTTTACAAATGGAATTATGTTATAAAGCAAAACATGTTCATTGTAATCAAACCCACCAATTAACCAAAACGATTATCACTAAGGTTATATATATATATATATAAAATTCAACTTCAATCTAAGTAACCCAAATTAAATTTAAAAACATTTAATCTCCTGGATGTTCACTAATAGTTTATAACTTTATTTCTATACAACCACATCCATATGATATATTTATATGAACTTAAATATAAGTGAACCAATCATTTAAGACCAAGTAAACAAACAATCCCGAACAATGAAATTGAACCTTATAACCAATCAAAAAGGCCTAGAATGAAATAAAAAGGATTATAATGAATCATTTAAATATAAAAGAGGTTATGGACTTATGAATTAATAATTCTAATTTGTTTATTCAGGTATTTAATAACAAGTCAAGAACACCTTCAAGCATAAGGTTAGGGATCCTCTCTCTCACTTTTATTCAAGAATCCACCCTTTCTTGTTTGATTTTGTTTTTTTAATTTCTAATGATGGGTTATGTTTATCAACTCCCTCATACTACCCTTTTGATATATAAATAATATAATACCCCTTTAACTCTCATTAAGACCGTGCAATAACACTCGTTACCATGCCAAAATATTTGTAAGAGGTTATTCTCATCTCACTTTCAATTCTGTGGGATCTCCATTGTTCACCTCTTATTTCTTATATGTGGTATAGGTGTACTAACATTTGAAATATGTTATCATGGTTCTCATTATATTCATTTTATTTTGTGACTCTTTTGGTGGTTATTAACTCTTTTTCATACGACTCAGTTGAATACAACACTGTAACGTGCTTTGTCTCAATTTTCACTTCGTTGTGACTTGCTTAGTAATTTAGCATCTACTCATTTTTATGTGGTGTACCTACTGCCCATTTGATATCACTTTTGAACTGAATGTATATTCCATTTAAATATCCATATTCTCATATCATGTATATTATTATTGTCTAAGACGTATACCATTTTACATATGATATTTATTTTGAATGTTGTTTTGACTATGGAAATATTGATGAATCCATATCCTCTATTCTATACAGATAATGTAAATACACATTGCTCTTGTATAGAATCTATTTATAAAGAATTATTGGATATAGAGGTGGGTGGGGGCCACTATATCCCCTTGATGCATCGGTAGGTCTCATGAGACAAAACAGTTTGGCGACAGACCCTTCGAGTTTGTTTCCAAAAATTAGACGGGTTTCTACCCATAGAACTAAACCGTTTTATGGTATTATGGTTCATGTTCCAGATACATGATGTAAAATTAATAATAATTCTCTATATTCATTGTCAGTTATTATTATTATACATGAGGTTTTCACTATGACAAAATCTATGGATGTAGTTTCATTCTTAGTTTATTAATGGCATTAGTTGTTAATTTATTCACTATGACATTTTGATCATGTTAGATTAATGATGATTCACTTATTATTGTACTCATGCTTCCATGATTTTTAACCCTTACTGACCATTTGATCTCACCCCTTTGATTGTTTACCTTTAACAGGTTATAATGAGGAGGTCATTTATTGAGTGTTAGTGGATGCAATTTTTGTTTTTCATTATGGATTGTATCTTGTAACCTTAACCAATGTATTTTATGTTAAATCAATGTACCTAGTTTCTTCAAGACTAATAAACTGATCTTTCCTTTGGGATTTTCATTCCTTATAACCATTCCAATATCACATGTAATGCACCGGATCCAGCCTAGTGCGGTTGGGGTGTTACCGTTGGTATCAGAGAAAGTTTAGTAGGAAACTTGGAAACTAGATTAAGAATTTTATAGTGGAGAAAAAAGACCAAAGGTAGTATTTGAGGATAAATGTACAAGAATATCTAGGTATTTTGGTAAGGAATAGATTATGTGGATATTTCGATCAATACATTACTGTCTGGATACAAGAAGGTAGAGGTGGCTCTGGCACAGATGTATCTAGGGGTAAAACCCGAAAACACCGCTTTGAGCTAGACTCAAACGGGAACTGGTACACGACAACAGACTTTGCTGCAATCTTGGTTACGAAACTCCCGGGGGATATGATTTGGATAATTCAAATTTTAATTACAATCCATTATGAGGGAGTTTAATGTAAATTTTTCCTTAGAGGATTTGGTTTGGATAACTTTGGAAACTAGAACTGAACAATGTAAACACTTACTTAAACAATACTAAGAGTGATGTTTTATTGATTTTAAGATGGAAAACGAAAGTACTTGTCTTTTGTCTCTTCCAACAGAATTGTTAGAGACCATATTTGGAAAATCATTTGTAGAAAACTATGAGACTTTTGAAAATATTCGTTTATCATGAAAAACCCTCTACCGAGTATCCAACTCTCCTTGGGTACTCCATTTTCACCATAGAGCAGGTTTCATCTATTACCTCATGATGAGCGCATAATTCCTGTTCTATGTACGACAACAGAAATACATTGAGGGTATCTTTAATTGATTTACCCTAGATAATAATTTTTGTTCTCTAAAGAACTTTGAGGTGGCTGCACAAGGGGGCGACCTTCGGGCAGCAAATCTACGTCAGATTTTGACCTACAGACTCTATGGTCGAGTTGTGGACTTTTAAGCCCTTGAGGAAGAGACTACCCAATTACATTATAGGCATCAAGTTCTTACTGATGTCTCTCAACATGATACCCAACATGTTTCTCTCAATCTGAATTCTAGATGTCCACACGCGGTTAACCCAATTTGCACACGTTGCATTTAGACCAAGGAGATAGAGGAATTTGGAATCACTTTGGGTATCTGTTTGTGTAAAAACTATAGAAATATCCAACATCAGTGCAATCTATGAGGATTCATCTTTGAGGACATCAGGATGTCCATACTAGTGTTTTGTGAAAAGGGAGCAAGAGATTGAGTAATTTCTTGAGTTTTATAAATCATGTCTAAATAAATGATGTTGTATTCTCTGTTTTATATGTTTTTATATAAAACAATAACATTGATTAAAACGGATTTTCCATACTGAAATTTTATTTACTACAACTTTTCAGATAGAAGATATAAGTCAACCAACCAATATTTTGTCACTACCTACCGACCTATTAGAGACTATAATTGTCCAGACATGCTCTGAAGAGGACCAGCCCTATGCCAAATTACATATAACTTTTAAACTACTTCATTGAGTATCAAATCATCAAAACATTCTCCATATTTACCAAGGAAGAAATCTGGTCTTTTCCGTTTTTCATACGCACAATTTTCTGCATATAGGAAAAGTGGGAAGTATCATGAAGCTCTTTTTCTATGTTTTATTCTAGCTAATAACTACAGAGTTGTGGGTAAATTTCTAGATGCTTTTTTTGGATGGTGACCATCATGAGGCCTACCTATTCTAGATCCTGAGTTCTAGTATGAACAAAGAACATTATGATATCAATATCATCAAGAATGATGTGGTGCATGGGAATTATAGGGATTTAGTCCACACTGAAATTTCCGAACACCACACTACTCGTGCCTCTCTATGGAAGCCTGAGTGCTTTAAGCACAGATTCGACCCTAGCTATCTATAGTGTGTCTGGGATAAGGAAACTGAGCAGCTGAATACCCCCTTAGGAATCCACCTGAGGTCGTCAGCACCCTAGCATCGGTGGTATTACCAGTAAAGGGACCTTGGGAGTGACATGTGTCTAGGATTGCATATGGTTTTGGGAGATTGAAATTGTTGAACTAGTTTTGGGGATTTGTGTATTGGGGGATTGGTGAAACCATTAGCCTGTTTTACTTTTTGAACCAGTGTTTATATAAACATATAACTTGTTGTCTCTTCTTTTTTTATCTTTTCATCAGTTATAATTTTGAATGAGTATCACTAAGTGAACTTTCATAATAAAATTTCAGATGGAAGGACAAACCCATATGTTATCTCTTCTTGTGGATGTACTGGAGATTATTGCGATCAAAACCTGTGAAGAGGAGTACCTATAACTCACAAACTTGCAAAAAACGTGTAAACACCTATATGAAGTGAAAAACAGTCTGGAATTTTTCTGCACCTATCAAGGGAATGATTCAATTTACTACCGCATAGCCATGACACAATGGGATGAGTATAGGAGAAGAGGAAAATACCACGAAGGGCTTTTTCTACGTTTAACCCTAGGACGAAACTACACGTCCAAGTTATGTTTTCAAGAGGTAACCATGGAGGGAAAACTTTGTGCGACCTACATATACCAACTCCTCAGTTTTAGCCTCTACAACAACATCTATGATTTATATGTTCTATGTTGAGACATAGTTCGGTGAGTTCTTCGTGTGTGGGTCCATTCAGACATTTCCAAACTTTTTACCGTTCGAGCCTCCCTCTGGAAGCCTGATTGTTCGATGCTAGGGTTCAACCCCTTCTGTCTGAGGTGTGTCTGGGTCAAAGAACTAGATGATTTGAGCATGAATTCAGGTTTTCTTCTGAACGCAATTCTCCGAAGGAGGGAATAATGTAGCACCCCAATCATTTTATGGTATGTTTCTCTTAAATACACTGTATTCATTAGTTAGCCGATATTTCTAGAATCACTAAGCACCTATGGAACAAAACATTGTTACATATAGAAGATAGCCATAACTTATCCACTAAACTTAAATTTACCAGTTCTGTGCTTTGAATTTTAAAAATCTGATATACAAGGTTGGGTTCAAGAGGATATTTAGAGTCTGATAGGATTAACTTAATTTTTGATGAATAATAACCTACCCTTATGAATAGTAATCGACCCATAGGAATAGTAACTTACAATTATGAATAGTAATATGACTCTTATGAATGGTATCCATACCCTTGACTGTATAAATTAATTTAGACACCCTAATGATGAAGATGAATATTCTAAGTGTTTATATATTTTGATTAAATAATGATATAATTAAATATTTAATTAATCATTGTTAGAAAATTATTTTTGAAAAATGGACTTCATTTTTGGATTCTATATGTCGAAAAATGGTTGGGGTGAATTTTTGGAATTTTTCTGAAATACTTGAATTTTTTGATTAATAGTAAAATCCGATAATTCACAATAAATGCTAAATAATTGATTAATTGAGTCATTGATGATGATTTGTGGATGTAAGACCAATTGGTTCTAAGTCACATGAATATATTACTATTCTTGGTCATGTAATAATCACTATTGGTTGTCTTGAGAGGAAATAATAAATTAATGAATTTTATATTAAGAAATATCCTCTCTCCTCCACTATTAAAACCCCATCTCACCCCTTTCCATTCACTCCTCTCAACCCTTGTGCCTTCTCCAAATTCTGTCCAAATATCATCCCAACCTACTCCCCCACGCCCAACAAGCTTGGTCTCATAAAAAGACCAAAACCTCTCCCCTTAAGAGGTTCTCATAGTAGGAAGCCTCAAGAGGTAAATTCATCATTCAAATACCTTCTTTTCTTTTAGGTTCTTTTATTTTTTCTTCTTTTCTCACCTCCCTTCACCAAAATAGTATGATAAATCTAGTAATATACATGCACTATAATGTTTTCATGCTAATGGTATATATTCCATTATCTTCTCTCCTTTCCCCACTTTTATTCGAAAGAAATGAAAGCACCATTTGAGATGTGCTAAATTAGAACATTCAAGGACAACAGTTTATCGATTTCTATTATAATCATTAATTCTGGTTAGGAAACCATTTGTGTTATGGTTGAACCAGATTATTATTTAATATATCCTATTTTTATTTCTGTAATACTTTTGTACAAATGGTATTATGTTATAAAGAAAAACATGTTCATCGTAATCAAACCCATCAATTAACCAAAACGGTTATCACTAAGGTTATATATATATATATTCGACCTCAATATAAGTAACCAAAATTAAATTTAAAACCATTTAATATCCTGGATGTTCACTAATAGTTTATAACATCATTTCTCAAGAACCACATCCATCTTATATATTTATCCGAACATGAATATAAGTGAACCAATCATTTGAAACCAAGTAAAC
This sequence comes from Viscum album, assembly GCA_963277665.1. Lineage (NCBI taxonomy): Eukaryota > Viridiplantae > Streptophyta > Magnoliopsida > Santalales > Viscaceae > Viscum > Viscum album. The sequence continues at coordinate 1,764,799,677 of OY728135.1, forward strand.
AAACAAGCCCGAACAACGAAATTGAATTTTATAACCAATAAAAAAGGCCAATAATGAATTAAAAAGGATTATAATAAATAATTTACGTATAAAAGAGGTTCTGGACTTATTAATTGATAATCCTAATCTGTTTATTCAGGTCTTTAATAACAAGTCAAGAACACCTTCAAGCATAAGGTAAGAGATCCTCTCTCTCACTTTTATTCAAGAATCTACCCTATCTTGTGTCCTTTTTTTTAATTTCTAATGATGGGGTATGTTTTCTCAAATACACCATACTGAAATATTTATATATAAATAATTTAATACCCCTTTACCTATCATTAAGACCTTGCAATAACACTTGTTACCATGCCAAAATATTTGTAAGAGGTTATTCTCATCTCACTTTCAATTCTGTGGGATCTTCATTGATCACCTCTTATTTCTTATATGTGGTATATGTGTACTACCATTTGAAATATTTTATCATGGTTATCATTATATTAATTTTATTCTGTGACTCTTTTTGTGGTTATTAACTCTTTGTCATATGAATCAATTGAATACAACAAGCTAACGAGCTTTGTCTCAATTTTCACTTCGTTGTGACTTGCTTATTAATTTTGCACCTACTCTTTCTTATGTGGTGTACCTACTGCCCACTTGATATCACTTTTCAATTGAAAGTATATTCCATTTAAATATCCATTTTCTCATATCATGGATATTATTATTGTCTAAGCCGTATACCATTTTATATACGATATTTATTTTGAATGTTGTTTTGACTATGGAAATGTTGATGAATCTGTATCCTATATTCTATATGGATAATGTAAATACACATTGCTCTTGTATTTCATATATTTATAAAGAATTCTTGGATTCAGTGGTGGTTGGGGGTCACTACAGCCCCTCGATGCATCGGTATGTCTAATGAGACAAAACAGTTTGGCGACAGACCCTTCGAGTTTGTTTCCAAAAATCAGACGAGTTTCTACCCATAGAACTAAACCGTTTTTATGGTATTTTGGTTCATGTGCCAGATACATGATGTCCAATAAATAAGCATTATCTTTATTCATTGTCAGTTATTATTATTATCCATTAGATTTTCACTGTGAAAAAATCTATGGATGCAGTTTCATTCTCAGTTTATTAATGGCATTAGTTGTTCATTTATTCACTATGCTATTTTTATTATGTCAGATTGATTATGATTCACTTATTATTGTACTCATGATTCTACTATTTGTAACCCTTACTGAGCATTTGAGCTCACCTCTTTCATTGTTTACCTTCAACAGGTTATGAAGTGGAGGTTATTTATTGAGTGCTAGTGGATGTAGTTTTGGTCTTTCATTGTGGATTGTATCTTCTAACCTTATCCAATGTATTTTATGTTAAATCAATGTATCTAGTTTATTCAAGACTACTAAACTGATCATTCCTTCTGGATTTTCATTCCCTCTAACCATGCCAATATCACAAGTAATGCACCGGCTCCAGCCTAGTGGGGTCGGGGTGTTACAATCACTTCTCAAGGTCTTAATTAAGTGTCCACTATGGTTATCTACAGACATGGAATATTTAATAAAGTAAGAACATGATTCACTTTTTTGAGATAGAAATTATACACAAGTATATCTAAAAAAACCATCTACAAGAACATAAAAACAATGATACCCATTTAAACATGAAACTCTAGATGGTCCAAAAAAATCCATGTAAACCAACCCAAGAAATTGAGAAGTAGAAAATTCATTATTTGGTATGAAAGAAAATTTATGTTGTTTTACCTTTTGACAAGAATTGCAAACTTTGTTAAGCAGGAATTATAGTTTAGGTAAGTCTCTAACTAAAAATTTCCCTGTTAGTTTCCTAATTGAGTGCATGTTTCATTGTTATAATCTTCTGTGCCATAACCAGGATTCCATATGAAATGAATTTAAACAAGTAAAATTTTTCATATCTAAAGAATTTAAATCAACAACATATAAATTTTCAGTTCTAAGAGTAGTGAATATTATATAAATTTTAAAATTAAAAACATTTCATGCATCATTTTCAATCTTAACATTAAAATCATTGTCACATAACTGAGAGTTACATAGTAAATTATACTTTAACCCATCAACAAAAAGTACATTTTAAATTAATACAGTATTAGGGTTACCAATTTGGCATAAGATGACAATATTCCCTTTAGCATTATCACTGAATGTGTCATATCCACCATCTACATTAATTAGGTTTTTAAAGTATGAATAGTATCCGGTCATATTTCTTGAACATCCACTATCCAAGTAGCATAGAGTTTTATTGGAACCCTTTAAACAATTTTCCTACAAAATAGATTAAGTGTAGGGTAACTTTGTTACCCATATTTTCTTGGATACATAGAGGTTATCATATAAAACATTAGGAGCCCATACTTGTCTCAATGGTTTATTATAATCAACAGATATGTTTTGAGACAAGAATACTTTTTAGGTCCTTTGAAGAAATGTTTTTAAAAAGATGGTCCCGAGATTGAACTCGTAGTGAACATTCTAGATTTTGGGACAAATATATTTTTAATAATCCTTCTCTATCCTGGTTGATATCCTATACTTTTTTTGTATTATGGAGAAATCTATTTCCCAAGAAATTGAGTCAAGGTATCCCTACCTTCAGTAAATTTTTCAATATGACTTTCTAATTAATCATTTGATAATTTAAGTTCAATATTATCTTTTAATAGTTGAGCACATTTTCCTTTTTCAGTATCCATAGCAAACTTATAATTAGCATTTAAGGCATGTTGTCTTTTTAATAATTTTTTTATCCTTGATTTCATTAAAGTTTTCCTCAAGAATTCTACAATATTCTAATAATTCATCCTTATTTATATTATCATTATTATTTTATTCACTTTAATTCCCAAAATAATAATCATTTGGTATAAGGGAAGTGAGTGTTACCTTAGATGTTCCTTTCATGGAACACATGTTTGCATGTTTTTCCTTTTCAATATCAGAAGTATCAAATCCAATGGAGCTATTTTCCGAAGCAATCAAAGTAGCTTTAATAGACTTTTTATATCCCTTTACATTATGTTCATATTTCTTCTTTAATTTCAACTTGGGGAAATTAGCCTTCACATTGCCTTTTTGTTTACAATCATTGAAGACTATCTCATTTTTGTTGTCATACCATTTTCTGTCCTTTTTCCACTGTCCTTTATAATCAAACATTATTTTATAGTTTGGATTTATAAAGAACATATTCTTATGGTAAAAATTTTTGAATCTTCTAGCAAGATGAGTCCATATCATCATCATTGTCAGAAGTTGAGTCTTCACTTGTGGAAGTGTCTATATGAGCTTGAACTTTTTCTTTGTCGTTTCTCTTTGAGGTAGTAGTCCTGAATTCCACTGATTTCTTTCATGTTTCTTCATCTCATTATTGATTTACCTTATGCTCTTCTTTATACATCATATGTTTCCCAATTAGTTCTTGCACTGGTATCTTTCCTATGTCACAGGATTCTCAGATAGAAACCGAAGTTCCTCTCCATCTCTTTGGTAGGCATCGAAGCAATATCATAATCTGATCCTTATTTTCCATGGGGTTCCCAAGTAGACTCACGGTATTTACTATTTCATTGAACTTGAGATACATTTCAAATATAATTTCATCGGAATTCATTTTAAAATTATCATATTTAATAGTGTAGGTATTTTATCGCATTTATTTAACCGTAGTTGTTCCCTCATGAGAAACAACCAAAGTATCCCAAATTTCATAACCAGTTTTATAGGTAGATATTCTATTGAATTATTTATCACCTAAAGAATATTAAAATGCATTCACTTCATTACAGTTATTATTATATGTAGCTTTAGTCAACTGAGACCATTTGTATCTAGCAGTAAGAGGAAATTCAAGTTGTTCTTCAATTGTGTCCCAGATTTCAGGACCCATGATCTCTAGATACATTTTTATTTTTAATTTCCACAGAGCATAGTTATTTCCATAAAATAAAGGTGGCCTGTTAGTAGTATCACCCTCAACTCTATTATCCATAGTTAATTAGAATTTGAAAGAACTGAAAATTTATATATGACAGAAATTTTAAGATCATTAAAATATAACTAATATCACAGTTGAAAAGAATTTGAAAACATGCACAACAATTTAAGTAGTAGTAAAATAAAAAATCATCTGATAAAAAATATTGGTTGGAGTGGAATCTCAAGAGGGGGTGAATCGAGTTCCTACAGAGGATTTCTGTTAAAAACATTTTTATAAATATCCCACAAATATGAAATGACCAAGTTAATTAAGGCAGTAGAGATATAAATTTTTAGTTGGTAAACAGGTTAATCAAAGGGTTATTAGTCATGAACTAAATAAGTGTAAAACACTTCTTCAACATTTTAAACAAGTTACCTGAATTAAAAACATACTTACACTAACCAAAACTAAATATTAAAGTCAATGAAAAACAGTTTTCTATTTTATAAATTAATAAGCAGTGGAAAATAGATGAAACATTATATCACAAAATATAATACATAGTAGAGTAAAACAAAAGTTTTAGTCTCAACCTGAGGCTTAATCCTCTCCACTTGGTGATCACCTTCCACCAAGTAGTTTATATTAATAAAAAACTTGATACCCAACCTGTATCAGGATTTAAAACATCTTTTACAAACTTTCCAGGGTTCACACCCTCTACCACAGTCCATTATGAGAAAAACAAACAATACAAACTACAAATGGTCTCTTCTATAATTATACGTTGGAAACAAACACAATAAAGACCACACATGGTCTCTTCCATAACAATACGTGGGAAACAAAATGTAAGAGATGTTTGATGTGAGGATTTCTAGTATCCTCTCGTTCTAGAACATGAGACAATGTGTGTGTAACAAAAAAAACACCCACTTCTCAAAAATTTTTAAAAAAGAACATAGTAGATCTAATATTATGAGATTGAGTTTAGAAAGCACTATGTGTTCGAAGTTTAATATCTTAAATTATTAGAATAAATAATTTTCTGTTTGAGTATTTTTCTAGAAGTTTTCCTCAAAACGGAGTGTCGCAACACCAGGTTCTAGCTTCCAAGAGTTGAGTGTTCTGCTTCTTGTTTGATATAAATTTGATGAAGCATAGAAGGTAGCCTTGAAATTTTTCTCTCTAAATGATGTTCTTGAGACTCTTGGGTTCATAGTGTAAGTGTCGAGTGGTTATTCATTGTTCTCTTTGATCAAGCATGTATGTTCTTTCTCATGCATTCTTCTATTCTCTCATAAGCTTTTTCACATCCACACTTCTTCAATAATCTCCGTACATATAGTCTCTTCCTCAATATTTTCATTTTTTATATTTTACATTCGATGATAGGAATAAGTAAACCACGTGTGGTCCTACTCGTACCTTGTACTATCCCCAGATATGGTTTCTTGATATGTCTACAATTAGCATTAATTAACGTCAGACACAATATATTTAAAAAGTAAGAACATTCTAATAATTTTAATAATTTGAAAAAGTATTGAAGGTTAAGAAACAGTAGACTGGTAAAAGTAGCCTTCACAATAATAGCCTTCATCTGTGACCTTCTTAATGGTATCTTTCAATGGTAACCTAGCATCCATGACCTTTGCTTCGGTGACCTTTGTATTGATGACATTTGCATCAGTGAACTCTGCATCAGTGACCTTTGCATTGGTGACCTTTGCATCAGTTACCTTTGCATCACTGACCTTTGAATCAGTGACCTTTTCATTGGTGACGTTTGCATTAGTGGCCTTTGTATGTAAGCCTAAATAATAGAACAAAGAGATTAAATATACATAGGGATCACTGGGTAGAGATTATAAGTATTAATGAAACAAGATTATTATATAGTAGAAATATGATTATCACATAAAGAAAACATGATTTGGGATTATCAAAATATGTGAGTCCAATAGGTTTCATAAACATTTCATCATGGAATAACCTATGGAAATGAAATGGGGTTCATAATCAATTCATTATATAATAACCCATGGAAAATGAGTTTGTTTCAAAAACATATTTTCATCATAATAGAAAACATCTAGATAGAGATTAAGGATGGTATCATTGGATCATTTCCTCATTTAGACATAACTATTATCAAATTCTGTCATCTTAGATTAAACTTCCTTTAATATATTACTTTGAATATTTATTGAGAAAAATACCGTTTTAACATTGAAATCAAAATTTTTAAATCTATGTCTGTATAAAATATTTTGAAAAACATTTTCCTTTAAAATAACCTTACGAAATTATTAGTGAATATTTAAATCATAGATTAGTAATGGTGAAAGGGAATTTCATTCATTTCATGTACGTTAAAAAAATATTCCTCCACATTTTTTATAGATTTAAATGTTCCTTACTCAGAAAATGATCAGAATATTTATTTTTGGAAATTTATTAATAATTAAATCATGTGTAGAAATTAATTTAATTTTTTAGTAAGATATTGAAAAAAACTTTTGAATGATTTTTAGAAAACATGGACATAACACAGAAAGTATTTTGTTCAAAGAGATAAATAAATTCGTATTTCCTTAAATTATTCATTCCACCACATGAGTACATTAAGAGGATAATGTTATTGGAAAACATGTATTTCCAAAAAATAACTACCGTATAAATAAATTCACGAGATTATTTGGTATTTTACCTTGATAATTCCCCATCAAAAACATAATTATAAACAATCATGATAAAGAACAATATGGTAACATAAAAACCTTACCACTAGTAACTTCTAAAACATAATTCCCAAGAAATTGAAAACTAAATATCATTGAAATTTTTTTTTCATGATATTAAATATAAATTTTTTATTATATACCAAACACAATTGAAAGGAGTGGTGAATATGAAATATGTCTCACAGAAATAAATGTGTGACAAGAAATCTGTTACCTTGAGTTCCACTTGTTTCAAAACCACTCTATCCTCTTATATAAAAAACATAAAATTTATAATAATTCTATTCTGAGTAATTAAAATACATATAATATCATAAATTATGCACTTTTATCATTTAAACACCCATTTATTACATATTTGTTTTATTAAAATCCTCATTTTAGTTTGTTAATTGTTTTCTTCTTATTTAGAATTTTACTTCCAAAGTTCTAGTAATTTTACACCGATCATGGTTATATAATATCCAATATTTTAATAATAATAATACCATATATATTCATAATATACGTATTGACATTTATTTATAATTTCTAGAGAGAGAAAAATAAATTACATTGTTCAGGGAGATGGTAGGTCGTACGTTTGCATGAATGATATTTTAACTTTTTGATGTATGGGATGAAATAAAGGTGAATAATAAATCAAATTTATAGTTCCATTATTATATAACATAAATAATATATAATCTTAACATGCATCCTAATTACTATCCATATAATATAAAAAAGAAAAATTAATCAGATTACTTTGTAGAGGAGTTAGTCCACACATTTGAACATGCAATATTATCATTTTCCAATAGATTCCAAGGTATAAAGATAGATATGATATTATAATTCAAGAAATAAGAATTATTTAATAAATTTCATTTATAAAATATAATCTTATGATAATACTAACCAATAAAATATGCTGGTGAAAAATGAATTCTATCTCAATGTAGAGGCAATAAGTCGTACAATTGAGTGATACTTTCACTTCTCATTTGACTGGATAGAAGTTTTATAATGGATGTTTCATATTCATAAATATAATTATGTATATTAATTACATTTAATCTATTTTTTTATAAATTCCATAAATTTATTTGTAGAAAAATAAGAAGTAAAATCAAAGTGTCCAATTCATGTGATTACCTCATCATTCAAAGAACTCATTTAGATCTCCTCTTGAGGATCCTTGGGTTTTTATTTTTGGAATAATGGGCAATATATAATGTGTATGAGGATATGTATCATCTAATATAGTAGGATTTAGTTAATTTATAGAGATTTATGTGGGGTAATGAAAATAAATGATGGGTTCACTTTTATAATTGAAGGGAGGGGCACTCTAGGATTTTCTTAAAAGATTAAAATATAAAAAATAATTCTCTATATAAATATAAGGATCTGGCCTTATTACATTAAGTAATACTAAATTTAGTCAAGAATTATCTTCCGTTCTCAATGAGAATATTTTCAGGTTTAGATCTTTAGATAATTTAGACATAAAACATTTATAAAATTACACATTATTACAGAGTGGATACCATAAAAACAGAATTCATTTCTTATGAAATATAAAACTTTTCACATAAAACATGATTTCATTGAATAATAATAAAAAATTTAAAATTTCTTACTTATTTTTTTTATAAATCAATATAACCTGTGAAAATCATTTAAAAACTTTGGATGAGAAAAAAATATTCGTTAGGGATATAAAAAGAAGGAAAGAACACATTAGTCCATAAACACTTATAACATATAAAATCATTTTCAAAATACATACTTGTCACCCATATAAACATACCTGTGAAACATGAGATTTAAAAAAGATCCAAAAAAACATAATAACTTAAATAGATCCATAAAGGTATCTTGGAGCATTATTTACATAATCTTGTAACCCTCTCAGTTACCTTATAATTTGTAACCGTCACGACTACCTTACAATTTGTGTGACTGTTAAAGTTACTCATGGAGTAACCATACAGCCGACCTCCAACATACACATACACAATGCATTGGAAGGAAATATAGGTCCCAAACTTCATCATAAAAATTCCCTAAAACCCAAACAAAATCATACAACATGAATAATTTCTTAAAAATATTTATTTGAAAATTATATTGCAGAATTATAAAAAAGGATTATAAAAGTGAATCGCATTATAAATATTATACAACTGAAGTGAGACATTATATAGTGGATGGAATATGTATATACTCAATAAATATACGTAATTCAACATAATATAATCATAATTCATCACACAAAAAATTTAAATACCACATTAAAAATGAAGTATAAGGTAAACCCAAAGGATGGGAATCGGGTTAAGAATTACCTTACCTCGTGTTTGTCTTACTTACAACTTGTTTAAACCTCTTGTATACTGATTAGAAGAGTGTTATTAATATCTTACAGAATAATATCCAACTTTATAATACCTTATATAATCATTTCATTACATAATTTCACCCTTTAATTGTTATTGTTTTATTCCTTGCATTGTCTTGGGTGTGTTCATTACATGTTTTCGATGATCATTTCATGATGGATGTTCATGTCGATTGGGAGTGAGACTATAGAATTGGAATTGAGTGGTATTTACATATTTTTAGAATCCATAAATTATATAATTTATCATTTTTAAATTTAACATGAGGTTGATTCAAAATTTAAAAACATTAATGATGTTCCTTTAGATAATTTTAGTGGTTCTTTGATAATAATGACCTCATCTTGTATTATAATTTAAAACCATTTGTACAAAATAATTCCAGATACATGTATGAGACATAATAAAAATATAATAAACTCTTTCAACCTTAAAAATGGTTTCATGACTAGACTCGAAGGAATTAAATAAAATTTAAATCACATCATCCATAGTGTCGGTAATTAGACACATCACAGATAGTGTTTTTAATTCCTTGAATAAGTGGTAGAGGAGAAGAACAATGATGATGAATTTTCCATGAACACAAAAACATCCAGATTATAAAATATTCTGGATCTTTCATTCCTCTTGGATAAAAGGAGGTTAGGAAAGAAAATTAAAATAACTTAATCGTGGAATAAAAGAAAATTTGGGAAATCCCTTACGAAAATTCGACATCCTAATGGGGTCGCTTAAAATTTCATAAAATAATTTTATTAAAAAAAAGAAGTATCTCATCATTATTAAATAATATGGAAATTAAGGGGGATATAGAATGAAATATCCCAACATATGCCTTGGGGAATGAGAAATAATAACAAAAAATGAATGAAAAGAAAGAAAATAAAAGTGGATGTTTACTTCTTGATCTCTTCTCCTTGGGATCCTTCTCAAGGCCTTTGGTTTTGACGTTTTGGTGAGACCAGCAACCCTAGGAAGTGGGGAAGATCATTAAGAGGAGTGTTGGGCTAGGAATTGGTAAGGATCAAGTCTTGAGAGGTGAGGGAGAAATAGGGGAATGAGGGTGGTATTTATAGGAGAGGGGAGGAGGCATTTTTAATTATTTTAATCATTTTATAATATTTTTGCTGAAGACTATGAATAATCATATTTCATTTGACCCCAAAAAGTAATAATAGAATGTGAGTTTGAACCAATTGGTATTACATCACTTGTGATGTAAAAAATAGTGTATTTTACAAATAAATTGAATATATAGTATTTTTCTGTATTTTACTTTTCATCGAAAATTCACGAATTTTAGAAAAATCCCAAAAATTTACCCTTACCATTAATTGATGTGTTGAATTCAAAAATGAACACCATTTTTTGAAATTAATTTTTTGAATATTATTAAATTAATTTTTAAATAAAATCATTCTTAATTAAAAAATAAACAATTCTAATTATATAACTTCTTTTATATCACATTGAAAAATCAACCAAGATTTCATTATCATCGAGACATAATAAAATAAAATAATAGTACAATTTACTATTTATCAGGGTCATATTACTATTCATATTACTATTCATAAGGGTTTGTTACTATTTACCAGAAATAGTCGGTTCCATTAGGCTCTAAATAACATACTGAACACAATTGTAGTTGACCGTTTTTCGAAATTCAAAACAATGAAGTGGAAAAATTATTTTTAATGGATAGTTATAAATATCTACTTAAAAAAAATGTTTCATGCATTTTCATTTATGTTTGAAAATCCTTGGGGTGTTACATTATCCCCACCTTCAAAAAATTGCGTCCTCACAAATTTATTTAGTTATTAAACAAGTGAGTGTACCTTATTCTCATAGCATTTTCATACTCCCATGTTGCTTCTTCAAATGTGTGGTTTTTCCACAAAACCTTTACCTAATGGATTAACATATTCCGCAATACATGTTCCCTTCAATCAAGGATTCGAACTGGTTTCTCTTCATAAGAAAAGTTATTTTCCAGCAGAACTACTTCCAGGCTCAATACCTGGGATGAATCTGGCACATATATCCTCAACATCACAATATGAAAAACATTGTGTTCTTCAGACAATCTCAGAAGAAAATATACTCGGTATGCAACTAGTCCAACTTTTCCATTATTTCAAAAGGACTAATGAACCACTGATTTAGCTTCCCTTTCTTAGCAAAACTCATCACACGTCTCCAAGGATAGATTTTAAGGAAATCATGGTCACCTACCTCGGAAGAGAAGTCTTTCTTTCTATTATCTACATAATTTTTCTGCAAACTCTAAGATGTCCTCATGTGCTACTGGACCATCATAACTTTATCTACCACTTCCTCTACTAATTCTGGCCCCATCAACATTCATTCACCGACTTCATCAAAAAACACTCGAGTTAGACACCACTTTCAATACAATTCCTCAAAAGGGGGAATCTATATACTAGAATGAAAACTATTATTATAAGAAAACTCAACTAAAGAATGATGTTGATCCCAAATTCCCTGGTAGTCCATTGAACAAGCTCGAATCATATCCTCCAATTTCTAAATCGTTCACTTTGACGGCCCATCTGACTAAGGATAAAAAGATGTACTAAAATTTAATTTTGTGCACAATGACTTTTGAAGTCCCATAAAAAAGTTAGAAGTGAACCTAGGTTCTCAGTCAGATACAATGAAAAGAGGAACTTCATGTAACCTGACAATCTCATTGAGGAACAATCAAGAAATCTGATCCAAAGAACTTATATCTCGAATATAATGAAAATGTGCATATTTTTTCACCTGATCAACAATAACCCAAATTGCATTGTTACCTTGAGATATCTTAGGTAGTCCCACCGAAAAGTCCCTGTATACATTCTCTGATTTACACTCAAGCACTAGAAAAGGCTGAAGCACCACCTTCGGTAACTACCTCTCTGCATTAACCTATTGACATGTCAAGTATTTCACAGTAAAATCAGTAATATCTCTTTTAATTCCATCCCACCAATAATACTCCCAGATGTCTCTATACATCTTTGTACTTCTAGGATGAACTAAAAATGGATAACTATGTGCTTCAGACAATAATTCTTTTTTCAACTGGGAATCACAGGGAACATACAACCTTTTACCAAATCTTAAAACACAATATTTTGAAGATTAAATTATGCAAACTTACCCATTTTAACCAATTCTACCTTTTTCTATAGCTCATGGTATTCCTTTTTCACTTGCTTAATTCTTTCGGATAATGATGATTGCACTGAAACCTAAGACAAAACAAATTTCTTTCTTCCACCAACAACTTCTAAGAAAAAATTCATCAAATCTTTAATCAAGGGATCATGTTCCAAAGGTAACATTATTAATGATGCATGATGTTTTAGACTCAAGGTAACTTTCACTTTTTTTCTTTTTTAGGATGGTTATTGATCGTGAAATCATAATCCTTTATTATTTGAAGACAACTTCTCTGCCTCATGTTTAATTACTTCAAAGTGAATATATACTTTAGACTTTTATGGTCAGTATATATTTGAAATTTGGCTCTGTATAAATAATGCCTTTAAATTTTAAAAGAAAAACCATAGTTCCTAATTCCAAATCATGTGTGGGATAATTTAACTCATGAGGTTTTATTTTTCTTAAAGCATACACAATTACCTGATCATTTTGTATCAAAACACAACCAATTCTCTTCAAAGAAGCATCACAATAGATTACAAACTCACCATTTCAGGAAGGCAAGGACAAAACTGTAGCATTCACCATTCTCTTATTCAGTTTCTAAAAGAAAACATCACATTCTTCTGTCCAAATTAATTTAACCCCTTTTCATGTTAACTTATTTATCAGGTTAGATAACCATGAAATGTTCATAACAAACCATCAGTAATAACCTACTAACCCAAGAAAACTATTAATTTCTGTAACATTTGTATGTCTTGGACATTCATCAACCACTCTTGTTTTGGATGGATCAACTTTTATTCCGTCCTTATTTAAAATTTTCCTAAGAAAAGAATTTTTTTACCAAAAATCATACTTTTTGTATTTTCCTTAAAATCTATATTTTTTAAGGTTTGTAGAACAACCCTTAGATGCTTTTACAGACCCACATTATTTTTAGAAAATACCAGAATGTCATAAATAAATTCAACCAAAAACTTATCCAAGAACTCATGATATATCCTATTCATAAGATTCAAGAATATAGTAGGTTCATTAGTTAACCGAAATGGCATAATAAAAAATTCATAATTCCCATATCTAGTATGAGAGACTATTTTCCCGATGTCATCCTCCTTCACCTTCAGCTGATGGTATCCAGATCTCAAGTCAATCTTGGAAAAGTACTAAGCTCCCTTGATATGATCAAATAAGTCGTCGATATAAGGGAAATGATACTTGTTTTTAATAGTGATGTTATTCAAATAACTATAATCAATGAAAATTATCATGGAACCATCGTTCTTTCAAACATACAAAATAGAAGCACCCCATGGTGAAGTGCTTGGATGAATGAATCATTTATCAATAAAATTCTTCAACTGATTTTTCAATTATAGACGTTCTATTGGAGCCTTTTGATATGAGGGTTTTGAAATTTTCTTAGCAACAGGAACCAAGTCAGTTGTGAATTAGACTTCCCGATCAGGTATGACACCAGTTAAATCATCAGGAAAAAAATCAAGGTATTCATTTACCACTGGAACATCACTAATCTAGATAGTTCCTTTGTTTTCAAAAATATGAGAAAGATAATTTCATTTTCATATTTCAATATTTTCTTAGCTTCCTGATATGATATCAATTGTATGGTTTCATTATTATATAAAACAGATACTCTTTCTGAAAATAAACTTCTTTATCTCTATAGTCAATCTTAGCATGATAAACATAAATCCAATCCATTCCCAAAATAATATCAAACTCGACTGAGGGAAAAACAACAAGATTTATAGGTAATGTCTTTCCACATAGAACAATAGAAAGATATTTATAATTCATCTTTTCTATAATATTTACCTCTATTTTTTTAACAACAAGTTTCAGTATTTTTTCTAGGTGATATTTCCAATTTACTAGAAAATTTCTCCGAGATGAAGGAATGTGTGGACCACATATCATACAAAACTTTAAAAAAATCTAAGTAAACAAAGAAAGTACCTAATACAAATTCATTGGATGGATCATCATCTGCTAATGTTTTTACAAAATATCACACTACACCTTTCTGATTATAGTCTATCTTCTTTTCATCATTTGGATCTCTCTTTGGGTAGATATTTGCATAGTGACCAATCTCACGAAATTTAAAATAGTATACAGTTTTCTTATCAAAATTTGTCTTAGGATTATTTTCATTAAATTTTTGGTCCATATGTCCAAACATACCACATTTAAAACACATCTGAATTTTGGTAATACATTCCCCAAGGAGCTTCTTTCCACACATTTTACAAACAAGAAAATGGATTTTTGTACCATCAGATTTCTTTTGTTGATTCTTACCCATCACTTTCCATCTGGGACTCTTCTTCTCCTTTCTCAAAAATGCACATGATCATCAGAAATCTCTATCTCTACCCTCTCAAAAAATCAGACAAGTTTCACATAACACTTGAATTCACGAGGGGCCAATGCCCTTTGATACCTTGGCTTCAGTTCGGAGTAAAATCAGTTGATTTTGCTATTAGGATCCAGAATAAGATTTGGAGAATACCATTCTAGTCGTGTGAATTTCTCTTCATACATGACCACTAAATCTTCCTCCTTCTGTTTCAATTCATGGAATTTCTTCTCGATCCTAAGTCACACCACCATAGGAAAATATTTTTCAAGGAAAGGACTTTTAAATTCATCCCATTATAAGGCATAAAAATAATCTCTATCCTTGATATTCTTTATCATTGAACACCACTGATTAGCCTCACATTCAAAATGATAAATGGAAAGACTTACCTTTTGATTGCCTAAATATCCCATAACATTGAATATCTTTTCAAGAGATTTATTCCACCCTTCAGCCACTAATGGGTCAGAAGATCCATTGAAATAAAGAGGATGTTGTCTAATAAAATGTTCCACTATTATCATTCTCCATTGTGGTACATTTGGTTTTTCTCTTGTATGGATTCCACCACCATTTATTGAATGAGTTAGATGAGCCATTACTTTCAGAAACAAATGAGTTTTAATGCCTACCATTCTGGGCTGCAGATTTGGAAGGATGTCTTCTGTCAGTGCCTCTCATCTTCAGCAATCATTTTTCTTCTACGAAAAAACCATTCTGAAAAAACATTTCTTAGACAAAGAAACATGGTAATATTTAAATTATAATACATTTAAAATTAATCATATAGTAAAAATCATTTATAGTATTCGTTTAACATCATCCTAACCCCTAAATTTATCTAAACCATCCTCTGATACCAACTATAAGGACCCGACCTTATTACATTACTTGATCTTTAATTTAGTAAAAAATTCCCTTCCTTTCACATTAAAGATCTTTTTAGGTTTATAAATTTAGAAAATTGAGACATAAAACATTCATAAAATTACACATTATTACAGAGTGGATACCATTAAAATAGTATTCATTTCTTATAAAATATAAAACATTCACATAAAACATGATTTATTTGTACAATATTCAGACATTTAACATTTCTTACATTTTTGTCTTACACATATTTATAACCTGTGAAAATAATTTAATAACTTGGTATGAGCAGAAAATCTCAAAAAGGGATATAAAATGATGGAAAGAACACATTAGCCCATGAACAATTGAAACATATGAAATCATTTTCAAAAGGCATACTTGTCGCCCATATAAACATACTTATGAAACATGATATTTAAAAAATATCCCCAAAAAACAAAATAACATAAATAGAATTATAAAGGTATCTTGATGAATTACATACATAATCTTGTATCCCTCTAGACTACCTTATTATTTGTAACCCTCAAGGTAACTTACAATTTGTGTATCCATCATAGTTACACATGGAGTAACCATATGACTGACCTCCAACCTAAACATACAAAATGCATTGGAGAGAAATATAGGTCCCACCCTTCATCACGAATAATCCCAAGAACCATAACACAATTATACAGTATGAATAATAGCATAAAAATATTTCCTTTCAAATTTCATAAAATAGAATTTTAAAAGAGGATTTTAACAGAAACATCCCTTATAAATATCATATAATTAAAGTGGGACTTAATAGAGTGGTTATAATATTAATATACTCTGTAAATAAAAATAACTCAACCTAATATAATCATAACTCATCACAAAAACAATTTAAATACCAAATAAGTTATGAAGTATAAGGTTAACCCAAAGGATGGAAATCATGTTTAGAATTCCCTTACCCTGGATTTCTCTTACTTACTAATTGTTTAATCATCATGTATAATGTATAAAATATTGTTATTAATATCCTACATAATCATATCCATATTTATAATACCTTTTATGATAATTTCATTAAATAATTTCACCCTTTCATTATTAGTATTTTGTTCCTTGCACTGTTCTTGGTGTGTTCTTTATAAGTTTTCCATGTTTGATTCATGATGGATGTTCTTGTTAATTGAGAGTGAGACACAAGAGTTACAATGGGGTGATATTTACATATTTATAGAATCCATAAATTATACCATTTATCCTTTTGAATTATTACATGAGTATGATTCATAAATTAAAACATTAATGATATTATTTTAGATTATTTTAGTGGTTCTTTGATAATAATGACCTCATTTTGTTTAATAATTTAAAACCATCTGTAAAGAGAAATTATAGAACCATGGATGATACATAATACATATATTATAACTTTATTAAACCATAAAAATGATTTCATGACCATACTCGAACGAATTATTTCAAATTGAAATCACATCATCCACGATGTCTGTAATTTGACACACCACAAAAATGTTTTTAATTCCATGAATAAGTGGGGGAGGAGAAGAAGAATGATGATGAATTTTCCGTGAAAATGAGGAAATACAGAATATATAAGATTCTATAGATTTCATTCTTCATGGATAAGATGATTTGAGGAAAGAAATAGAAAAGAAAGGAATCATGAAATAAAAGAAAATTTGAGAAATCCGTAACGAAAATTCAGCAGCCTAACGACGTCGAACAAAATGTCATAAAATAATTTATTTAGAGAAACAATTTCTCTCATAATTATTAAATAATATGGGTAGTAATAGTGGTATGGAATTAAATATACTATCATAAGACAAAGGGAATGAAAAAGAATAACAAAAAATGAAAGAAAAGAAAGAAAATAAAATAGGATGTTTACCTCTTGATCTCTTCTCCTTGAGATCCTTTTTAAGGTCTTTGGTTTTGGAATTTTGGTAAGACCAAAATCTCTAGGACATGAAGAAGATACTTTGGAAGTGTTTTGGGCATAACTTAAGTAAGGATCAATGATTGAGAGGTGTTGGGGGAAGAGGGGAATGAGGGTGTTATTTAAAGTGGAGGAGAGGGGGTATTTTTTATTATTTTAATCATTTTTATAATATTTTTTCTCAAGACTATAAATAATATTAATTTATGTGACCATAAAGAGTAATAATATCATTAGAGGTATAACCAAGTGGGATTACATCACTTATGATTTCATAAATAGCGTGTTTTACTTATAATTTTAATATATGGTATTTTATCGTATTTCACTATTCTTCAAAAATTCAAGAATTTTAGAAAAATTACAAAACAACACCCTTAGAATTTATTCATGTGTAGAATAAAAAAATGAACATCATTTTTAAAAATAATTTTTTAAATATTATTAATTTAATTTTTAAATAAAAGCATACATAATTCCAAAATAAACGATTCTAATTCTATAACTCCTTTTATATCACATTGAAAAATCAACCTAGATGTCATTATCTTAGAACCTTAAGAAAATAAATAAATTGTACAATTTACTATTCATTAGGGTTATATTTCTATTCATATTATTATTAATAAGTGTATATTACTATTCACCAAAAAAACATGTTGGTTCTATTATGATATAAATGACTTATTGAACACAATTGTTGATGACCATTTCTTAAAATTCAAAACATAGAAGTGGAACAATTATTTTTAAAGGCTAGTTGTAAATATCAACTTAAAACATAATTTCATGCATTTAAATTTATTTTTATAAAACCTTTGTGTGTTACAATAAATGGTTCCAAATGGAATGACATTAAAAAATAAGGTATTATATGGTTTATATTCCATCATAAAATAATTTTTTATAGGTTTATGTGGTTTTTTATACATATCATTTTTAACACCATAGTTAACTTATTTTGACCTTAACTACTATAATGAACATTTCAATCTTAATGGGTTATTAATGTTACAATAAATGAAAAAATGATGATAAGTTGACCATGGATTACATTAATACCATATAATTTTCCCTTGTCCTTATAAAATATTTTTATGAGTTTTAAATCATTTAATTTTTTTTATATATTTTAAAATATCATTAAGGTTAATTTTTGAACTTTTCATTTAATTTGAATTTAGAGAAACTAAGATAAATAATTAATTAGAATATAGGCTTTTCAAAAATACGTAATATTATATACATATCTAAAAAATTCATGGAACATAATAATTAACATAAAATATATTACTATTAATTTTTTGTAAATTCATTTATTATAGTTTTGTATTAGTTGAATTAATAATGTGTCGGTATTTCATAAGAGATTAAAGTGATTATTCAATAAAAAAAGTAAAAATAAATAAATAGGACAAAAATAATAATTTATATTTTGTATAAACACTTAAAACTAAACTAATATTTGTCTTATCCTCATGTAAACATTTTAATGATACTAAAGTAAACAATGGAACATTTGATATTTATTTTTTATTAAATTAATATAAGGGTCATATTTAGATAAATATTGTACCATGTGGCGATATACTAAATAATTTCATGTAAATAGATGAAATAAAATAATCCAATAGGATAAAAGAAAGTGTTAGATATATTTTAATTCCCTATCTAAAAGTTTTAAACCAATTTTATATGTTTTAACCTTAACGAGGAGATAAGAATTTACTATGGATACTGTTTATATTGACCTAATATAAAAGGAAAATATTTACAAATTTGGGACTCAGGATTAAAAATTTGGAATCCATTTGTTCAAAATTCCATTTATATATTTAAAATAAATTAACATTAAACTTAGTGTACAATACATGATGAAAAGTGTCTTTTAGAAAAATAAACTTTTAAGCATAAAACTGGATTTATTATAATCCTATAACTGAAAAAATAATAGATGAATGCTTAAAAATTTTGACTACATATATACTATATTCATTTTATTAGTATCATTCGTCAATATTTATTGATTTAATTATCAATAAAAAACACATTCTGTGGTTAAAAAATTGTTACTATAAAAAATTTTATTTAAGTATAAAAATATTTATATATCAAGTTATACCATAAAATTGATTCAAATGAACATAATTAGATTATTAATGATTTAACAGAACTAGTTTTACCTAGAACCTATTTTAAAACCAAAAATAACTTTATAAATTCATAAAATAAAAACATAAATTTCATTAAAAATTGTTATACTTTTTGTATCCATCGAAAAATAATTACATTCCAAAAATATATAATAAATCAATATAAGTTAATTATGAAATGTTTATTTACACAATTAATTTCAGTTATTGAAATACAGTTTCTAAAATTTCAAAAAAAAATAAATATATCACTTTATCAAAAAAACATGTTTGAAAAAAATATATATTTAACGCATAATATTAATTTGATAAAAAAATGAATACTTATTTCCTAAGAATTGATCAACTCATATTTATATAGTAGATAATTTATTTATATTTTATAAATTGATTATTCCTATTCATAAACTCCAATTCATCGACTATATTATAATGGTCATATTTATCTGATAATATTTTTTGGTTCATTTAAGATTGTTGTTTTGTGTTGTATATTTTTTCAAACAAAATATTCTTCCTTTAAAATCCAAGGTCGCTACATGTACTACACAAAATTTGATGCTTTTAAGTAAGGGTACATGATTCCTATGAGAATAAAAATTGTGGGGCATGATTCTCTCTTATGTGATGTAGTAGAGGACCAATGGTGATTTCCCCACTCATTATTTACTCACATATGTAATCTAATACCCCTATATGACAATTTTGTCTAGACGGGATGTCTTTTTCCATATGGTTATGCTATGAATATATATATACTTATAGACTATTACTACATGTACATTATGTACATTGACATATATTGTCTTGGGGTTTTTATTCACAAAATTGTAACATGGTTATATGTATTATCTTCATATGTAATAATTAATCTGTTGTCAACGGGTTGTTATAACCATTATTCTTGTTATGTTTTTAGGAAGAAATCACCATTTTTGGTCAGTATATTTTCATTTAATAGAATTTATATTGACTATTAAATGATATGGGATTCCAAAATATTGGTTCTGTTATACTTTTATAGATTCCCCTATACTAGAAAAATTAGGTTTGTATCACATGGGGTGACTGGGGGAATTTTTTTGATGTCCCAACATTGGTTCCACATGTTGGTGCCCAGATCTGATTTTTTACATGACCATAGGCGCACCTCCCCATATGATAAAGGATTACAACTAGTTTTGAGTTTCTAATATTAAATTTAGGGTGACTATAACCTCTTTATTAAAGAAAAAAAATTAGAATATATATATATATATATAACAATGTTAAGACACCTAATGATAAATAACCATACCACATGATACTCCCAAAACATGTGAAAATAGTCATAAACCAATGTAGTAAATATTTCATGTCATAAAAGTGTCAAGTATCAAATGAAAACCCAAAATAAAGACACACTAATGTCTCCCAAATGGGTCCCAACATCACGTCTCCTTCCCTCATACATGCTCCATCCCAAATCCGGACTCATCAACCTATCATTGGTCCCTATACCTTATCCTTATCTAAAAACATGATATTTATTGGGTATTAATCACACAGTCCACGTATGGTGTGATTACAACTTAGTAGGCTACAACAAAGAATATCTAGATCAATATCAAATTTATATTATATATATAATAAATAAAAATAAAAAAGTAATTAGTATTCACACCAAATTCATCATTAATTAACCAAAAAGGCTCATGGTTTTACGGTGACACCTAGAACAATCATACCTTATTTAGGCCATAATGGAGTCTGAATCATATGTGATAGGAATTTCATAAGTATTTCTTTCATGGATTCTCGTTATTTATTTAATTCAAAATTAATTTCAGTTATCATTGAGAATTAATTCAAGTATTAATATATTGGCGGACTAGACCATCAGTCCATCACATCATCAGTATTTGGAGCATCAATCCCTATCCCACACTTTACAGGTATTTATAGGGCCAGTCCTTATCCCACACTTCATTGTTTCTATGCATGTATTGGGGGACTGTAGAGTCATTATAGAACCCCATCGATATTTATATCATCAATCCCTAACTCATACCTCATTTATCAGTCACTGAAAAATATCCCATAGACCGCATTCATATCTAGGGTCATCATAATAAACATTATAATCAAATATTCTCCTCATAGTGATCCATTTCAATTTAAAATCACCAACATTATTATTTAATTTAATCACATATATTAACATGAACAATTTACCATTGATCCAATTATCATCATTTAATCACAAAAACTAGCAACTCATCAAATCTATTCAAATCATCCCATTAAATTTCATTATCAACAATTGAATAAGGATTTAGTTCAATTACATTAACCTATTATTCCCATTTTCATAATTATTAAATCATTATTTCTAATGTATTAGAACACACAATGGATTTCTTTCTATTCTGGTCTCAAAACATCAGTGGTTCTAATGAGATCCCAAATGGTTTTCCCTATTCTAAGGAACCAATCCAATAATTCAAATTAAAATGAAATTTACCATTGCAAAAAAGAAATTTTTAAACTACAACAGAAGATCATAATCAATAATATGGAAATTAGAAATTATACCATGTATATTATTGTCATTTAGGAACAATTTATAAACCAAAACTTTTAATTTGATTTTGAATGGTTAAATTAAAAATGGAGAAGGAGATATAGGACCAAAAAATAGGATCAAGATTCAATAGGACAAGATACATGGAAACCTATTCAAATGAATAAATCATTACTATTAATGGGTAAGGAAATATATGAGAGATAGCAATCTGAAATCCGTATAAATAACTTAAAAAATAGGAGTCGATCTTTCCACTGGATATTTAATTTGTCTATGGGTTTTTGGATCTTAGGAATCCTCTCGGGGGCCTCCAAGATCAAAGGAAATAATATTGGTTCATAATATGGTGATTATGGATAGAAGGGGGGGGGGGTCTGGGAAATTTTAATCTAATTTTTAGAGCATCAAATAATGGTGTGTAAAATTCTTGGGAAGGGTCACACGGTTTAACAAAATGTGCCCTATAACTAAGTTTTTACTATTCATAGTTCCATTAGCTTCAACTTTTCACCAAATTCACATGAAACAACCCTGATACTAGACCCAAACAATTTTTGATAAAAAAGGTTTAAAATAATACTTGAAAACATGAATGATACATTTCTATAAAATTTGATATCTTAAAATATATCCACCTTATAATATCTCTTCTCCAAATTGTTCTCCCTATAATAACTAGGCTTATGAGGTAAAAATATCGGTCCACTAGGTCCACATATCTTCTTCCCTATCCCATGTTTCCTTATGGATGCAACCATGTTACCATATAATTTGTACTATTAACATTATCTTTCCCCAAAATAATTTCTCACTGTGATCTGTAATGCGAATCACATGACCCTTAAAGGATGCATTGGCCTCAACTTCAATATCAACAACATCAAGATCATGAGAAGGGTCAGAGTGATATTA
The DNA here is from genome assembly GCA_963277665.1 of Viscum album. Lineage (NCBI taxonomy): Eukaryota > Viridiplantae > Streptophyta > Magnoliopsida > Santalales > Viscaceae > Viscum > Viscum album. Next base: position 1,764,822,813 of record OY728135.1, read on the forward strand.
TTAAATATGCGAAACATTAAAAACATTATTCATGGTACAATACCAATTTAGAAGAGAATATCAATATGACACTAGTATGATACTTTCTACAACCTTGAATGGCCTGAAAACCCTTGTTCCAACTTTTCTTTCCTTTGAATTCTTTATTGAACTAACCTTAGTGGAACCTGATTTAACACACCATCACCCACTATAAACTCAATGTGTTGACATTTTCTGTTAGTATAAAACTAATTCCTACTCTAATACATATACATACATTTATAAACCAATTGAACCTACTTTGATGCTTCCAACAGAAGACTTAATCCAAAAAAATCATACTCACATACCTCTATCCAACACAAAGGGGATCTACATGGACTACCATAAATATCATTATATGGTGTCATTATAAAAGTATAAAAATATTTTTTTATATTTAAACTCAATTCCAACTATTTTATTTTCCCAAGATGCACTGAAATCAATTATTCATGCTCCAAGAATGTCCTGTATCTCCTAGATAGTATACACTAATTTCCTATCTAGCTATGGGTGGAAAGACGTACTCAGAATAATCTATGTACCAAGAAACTTCTACAATCCTTTCAAGAAGAATGAATTAAAATCATGTTCATAATCTGAAACAATTCTCTATGAAACCCAATACAAACCAAATACCTCTCAAACATACATATCCCCCAAAATATCTACTTTGAAATATTCCTGAGTATGAAAGGAATAGGCTGCCATCATCTATCTATCCACAATCTCTCTAATCACATTAATATTTTCAGATCTCTTCAAAATACCGACTAGAAATTCCATCATATCATTTTCCCAGTTCCATTTCAGAATTTGAAATAGATTTAGTAATCCTATATATTATTTATTATCATCCATTACCAACTAAAAATTGTATTACTATTTCAAGAAACATAACATACATTTTAATTCTTTGACACCAATATTGTTGACATAGACCATGGTACATTTTGGTAAATCCAAGATGCACTGCCCACTTCAAGACACAAAACTCATGAATCATCTCTTCATGCATACATGTGGGAACAAGATCACAATTTTGTATATTGATGTTCTCATCATCATAATCTATTGATTAATTCGAAGCTAAGTCCCCACCTTCAAGGATTTCCCACAAGACCAAAAAAACTATATCCTTATAATACCTCTCCATAATTTGGATCAAATATTTGGACTCTACTAATACTGATATGAGGTTCATATACTCAAAAAACTCATAAACTAAATATAAATTTCAGAAGGTATGGTCATCATCTTCTACATATATATAAACTCATGTATTTACCAAGTCAATTCCTTATGGATCAAAGTGTCAACAACAGTATTTTACTTTCCTAGTGTACAAACTTTCCCAATATCAAAATATTTCATATACTCAACCCATTTATGCTTATAGATATTCGAATATTACTATAAAAATATATATTTTTTTGATTTTTTTTCATTATACACAATAATCATTTTTTCTAAAAGGTAGAAATATAAACAAATGATGGAAAAAATAACACATCCAAATCTATATTGTGTGTTGGCTAATTCCATTCAAGCGGCCTCAACTATCATGTCTTGTATGCCAAAACTCATTATCCCTACATGAACACCACTCCATGTATGACCTTGGAAGCTTCAAAAAACATGGTATACTCCTCACCTGACATGGTTTGGATAAAAATTGGTGTGATGGTCAAACCCCAATTAAAATATAGGAAACCCTTCCTATATTCTCGAGACGATAAAAATTGACTCTCTTCATGGTCAGGCTTGGAAGTGGTGCTCCATAATGGGAAAAGTCATGTGAAGTCCTCCAATAATAACCCACTAACCAAAAAAAGCATCTAATATCAAATACACTCTTGGGATTTTTCTAATAAACCACCTCTTAAACATTTTCTAAGTTCACTAACACACCATTCATAGAGATGATGTGACCTAAGGAATTTACCCTTTCAATATATAATTGAAACATAGATATCTTGGTGTATAGTTGATGCTCTTTCGATGTAATCAATATGATGTAAAGATTTTGGGAATTATATTCACAATTATTGGAGTGCACCAAGATGCCATCTAAAAAAATTAAGCACAAATTGATCTAGGTATGGGTGAATGACTTGGTTAATCAAGGACATAACTACTTCCTTAGCATTTGTTAGCCCTAATGACACCATGATGAAATCATATAGGTCAAATCTGTTTCTGAAGGTAGTCAATTGTATAAAAAAGGTACCACTATCAACTAACAATACCCCAACCTCTAGTCAATAATAGATAATACACAATATCCTAACAACTGGTCAAGGACTATAATGATATGTATAAGATAATATTGGTTCTTGATCATCATTCAGTACAAATTTTGGTAATAATCATACAAACAAAATGTCTCATCCACCTTCATAGATGAAAAATATTAAACCCTAACGAGACATACTCAAATGTATAAATCCTTTATCCATAACATCTTATAGTATATTATTATGTTCCTGATGCTATGTTGGTGTCATTTGGTAAGGTAGAATGGAAAATGGGTTCGCTCTAGGAATAATTTAAACTATATATTCAACATCATTCTCAGGTTAAATCCTTGAGAAATCACCATAAAAATGTTCTAAAACTATTCCTCTATGGGTGGAAAATCACAATACTCTATACCTCTGTAATACAACAAAAGAGTCATGATCCATGAGGTGAGTTCCCCAAGTCTCTATTTAATTGGACCTATACTGGATGCATAGATATATCATTCAACATAAATAATATAACTATTACCCTCTACAGATGTAATGGTTACTCTCCTATGGTAATAATTTATATATACTTATTATGATACCATCCATCCCTAACCAAAAATCAAGTCAATATCTAACATGGAAAATATGTAAATATCCCAAAGAAAAAAAATACTCACCAACGTTGAGATAATACCCATTGTAAAAATAGATGTCCCTCAACAATACTCATAATGGTGTTTTGATCATCATAAACTTAGTCAGAAACTCCACCGTATGACCCAAACCACTCACAATATGATCAATTATAAAATAATATAAGGATTCTATATCAAATTAAGAAGTTGAATGTATAAAGAGGAAAATAATAGGATCTATACCTATCAACTTCCTAGCCTCACTATATACAAGGGTAGGGTGAACTACATGTTGTTCTTCAGTCCCTTTCTAGGTATTGTGATCTGAGTCCCCTGAAATTCACTACCTAGCTAATATGGGAACTCTTTCATTGATGATCCATGTCCAACACCTCAACTAGTATAACTAGTATCACTCTAACTACCAGAATGGTATGGTGTATAAGACCCCCATCCTATTCTCTGGTTCAGTCTAGCTCTTCCATCACTATCAATCAATCATGGCTTACTATAGAACTCCTATAGATGACCCATCTTGCAGCAAGCTCAAAACTCTATCTGTGTTCAGGTACACTGGTTATGATAGTTCCTGACCCACCATAGTAATGGAAAAGTTCTTGATTTTTCCCTAAGTAATTGATAACCCCTTTCCACTATTCATTACATTACTATGGTTAACATTATCATAGTGATGCATCCTACCCATGGAACATGTACCTCCTCATCACTTGATAGAAACCATATTTCCTATACTATTATCCACATTCATGTTCCCATTATAAATGAAATCCATATTCGACACCTAAACAATCATATTTAGCCCAAAGATATTATCCTCAAATATAATCTCACATATAAGTCTATCCTAAAAACTTTTGGTTAGAGTTTACTTATCCCCTACCAATGCAGAAATAAATCTTCAAAAAAATTTCAAGTGACCAACATAATAAAACATTGAGAGACTACCCTTATTAAACCACATACACTATATATCTTTTTCAAAATAGAGAATCTCTGGGTAAAAGTGTCTGAGTCACTTCTTATGAATTTATTTTCATACCATGTTCTCTAACTTCTCATCTAAAGCCTGGATATCCCACCAGTACATCACCAATCCCTACAATATCTAAGAATCCATTTTGACTCCCCATTATACATGAGTCTCTAAATTGACAAAAATTATCTGGATAGACTCAGTCCAAAACTCATCATCCTTACATCCACCCTCTCTTCTGATGTTAAGAGTGTGATATAACTTGAAATTCCATGTCAGCTCAGACATATTCTACATAGACCATCCTGGTCCAGTCTATATAAACTTTTTAAAGAAATAAAATTTCACATTAAACTACTATCCCACCCCATAACCTAGAACTATCAGATCCTTTTGTTCCACTTCTGGACATAAATTTATAGCAATTTCCTTTTTTCATCCTACCAAAAAATGTTGTCATTGATGCATGTCTATACAGTTCCATGAACACATTTTAAGACACATAACACATCATAAACACATTTTATCAAGAGGGATCCACATTAATTCATAACATGTAATCCCAAATACACTTCAAAATAGTCAAAATTGAGGCATAATCACCACCCTTAACCATATATAACATAGGAAATGGAAAACACGGTGTAAAAACATTTCACTTCAAAAGATTTCCCTTAAACACCCATTTTAACCATTTCAAAATAAAAAAATTTCATCATTTGAAATTATTATTCTTTTATTAAGAAACATTTAATTTTTTGTATACTCATACAAATAAACTCATTTTCATATTAACAACTCACCCAAAAACTTATTTTCTATGCATGAAAAAAATGTCGCATGCCACATAAAATCCTAATTTCCTAGAATGATGAATGTATTCTCAAATCCCATGATATATTGAGCCTCAAATATAATCATAGAAAAACAATAAAATCATAAAATAAGTATACCACCCAAGGAAAAATAAAATTAAACATTAACAAAAAAAATCAAGAAAAACAATCCCACCCAAGGTACTTGGTTTTCACATGCACATGGGTTAGCAACTCCCATAAATGATCTCATGACCAAGGAAAAACTCACCCCAATATCATTTATACTATTATAAAATAATAATATAACTAAAAATAAAATACACTAAACCTCTAATACCACTTTTTGGCATCCCTATTTAGGTGCCACATGTCATTTCCCAAATTTGGTTCGTTACATGAACTTAGGCATACCTCCCTGTAGGATACAAGTTAATGACTTGAAAAAAAGTGTCTAATATGAAACATGGGGAGACTATGCCCTCATTATCAAATAATTAAAAGGGGGAAATTAATATATAAATAACCAAGATAAGATAATCCCAAAAAGTCAACCATATCACATGATACTTTCAAAATAGGAAAAAATTATAACAAAACAATGTAGTAAATATAAAATGTCATCAAAATTTTAGGTGTATATTGAAAATCCAAAACAAAAAAACACTTTAATATCCCATGTGGTTCCTGAAATCAAGTTTTTTATCCATCCATTCTCTATCCCAAATCTCAAATCAGCCTTCAGACACAAAGCTCTTCCTCATTTCCTTTCTTGCAAACATTTTGTTTATTTTCGTACCGATCAGGCAGCCTGAGTAAGGTGTGAGTATAACATAGTGGACCACCACCAATGGTGTCTAAATAAATATCTATCCAATAAATTGTATGAATTTTTATAAATAATAAAATATAACAATGTAAATATGCTTTTAAATTTAATTATTCTTTAATTAACCACATAATCTCCCATGTTCATGGTGACAATCAAACCTATTGTACATGCTTCGAATTATTCCATAGTCTGAACCATACATAATATAAATATCACAATCCATTGTTTCATTATATTTCATTATTAATCTAATTCCAATTTATTTCTGCTGTCTTGGAACATTAATTCAAGTACTAGTATCTTTGGTCTTTGAGAATCAATCTAGAACCCCATGGGTATTTGAAGCATCATTCCCTATCCAAAATCTCATGGGTATTTAAAAAATTATTCCTTATCCCAAACCACATTATTACCATTAATGAATGAAGGGAATATATCATCAGTCTGACACCCCATGGGTATTTGGACCATCAGTCCCAAACCCACATCAAATTTATCAATCAATAAAAGATATGGCATACCCCACATTAATATCAAGGTTCAATATCATTAACCTTCAAATCAATCATTCTCATCATGATTTAACATTTCAATTTACAATAAACACCATGCTTTTTTACTTTAATCACATGGAATAATATGAAAAATTAACCATTTATCTATTTAAAAAAATTTAATCACACAATTCATTAACTCAACAAATGTAATAAAATCAACCAATAAAATCCCATTATGAACCATGAAATAAGGATTTAGTTCAATTGAATTAACCCATTATTCCCATTTGTATAAATCTTAAATTACAATTAAAAATGTATTGAAATACCCAATGGGGTTCATTCAAGTCACTTTCTAAAACACCAACAACTACAATGGGATCTGTGACGGGTATCCAAATTCCAAGAGAACTAATTCATTATTTCAATTTAAAATGTAATCTCCCAATGTGTAAAATAAATTATACAAATATAACCCAATATTAGAATCAAGACTATGGTTCTTAGAAATTAGAAAACCTACCTTAAGATCATTGATGAACAATTTGTAAATTGAAACCCGCAATTCGTTATAGAACTATTGAATTCACAGTAGTAAGAGAGAGTTAGGACTGAAAAACTGCATCAATATCCAACAAAAGAAGATACATCATAACATGAAATGATTTTTATTCAATGGAATAAATCATTAATCTCAAAGGGTAAAAAATATTTGAGAGAGGAGAATATAAATAAAGGGAAAATAACTTACCAATGATGAGTTGATCCCTCTACCATATCTTTAATTCATCAATAAAGTGGTTCAAGGAGCCCACGAATTGTCCTAGGATCCTCGAAGATAAAATAAAATCATATTAGGACATACTAGAGTGATTAGGGACATAACCTAGGGATCTATGAATTTTTTATTTAATTCATTGGACATTAAATAATCACATGCACGATTTCCTAGGTGTGACTGCATTTTTTTAAAAACTATGTTCCCTTACCATGAACTAAACATGCACAACTACATGGGTTTTCAAATTTATTCAAATTTACCCTAAACAACCCCAATTCATGAAACAACCAATGTATGAAAAAAAATAGTAAATGAATAATGAGAAAAAATAAGAAACATCAAAAAAATGGTCACGATCTTAAAGCCAATGATGTGACATAATTTTTTGTGCTACCAAAACCAAATTACTTTTATTATGATCATATCACATTATAAGTGCACATGAAAACTAGATCATTTTCAGGAAACCATTTGGAGTGTCCTACTAAGTTTTACTCACACCAAACCTAGGTCACCTCAAAACCGTTATAATTGAGTAGGCCTCATGATCGAGGGCACAAGTTAGTGCAAAGTCAGTACTTTGGATGGTCAAGTTGTGGATATTGATAATAGATATAAGGTAGGAGTAGGCATGGATGCAATATCTTTTTTGATATTATTACTATCTCTTTCTGTACTTTTTCCGTTTGTAAAATTTGATCTACCTATAGAAAATAAGGTTTATATATATATACCTACATCGAATTATCAGTACTCATTCTATTATAGAATTGGAGATGTTATTTTTTCTGATGGAATGTAGCTATGATGTTCTTTTATTTTTTATCTATGGTGACTATTTTCTAAATATTTTTAGTGATATATACGGTTATGTGTGATCAATTTTCTTGGATCATCACATGATCATTAGAAATAGAAATAAACACATACACAATATTATATATCTTTAAGAAATCATTGTGTAAATATTATTATTAAATATAGAATACTTGGGACACCATAATAGTATTATAATCAAACACCAATAAAAAGAGATATATTTAATGATGACCATGAATGAGAAGTTGATATAAGACTACTTCATCTGAGTGGGAAATACTATTTTTTGGATATTGATCTCTATATAAGGATACATGAGATAATCATAAGCATGTTAGAAGCTTTATTGATAGTGATACATGATTATAGGGTAGAATAAATCCTTTTATAAACATTAAATGAATTTTTCTACCGATATTATGGAATTACCACATATATTCTACCAAATTAAGATAATCATTTTATCTTTATTTAGGTGAACCATGAATCTAATTCATTTGTAAAGAATGTGTTCTTCAGTCTTCAAGCTTCATCAAATGATGACCACGATTCATTCTTTATTGATCATCACATTGAACTTGTTCAATTACCAAATTAAAATACATTAATCCATTCATAATGTATAAAATTGTTGTGAAAGTAGTGTTGTGAGATATGTGTAAAAGACAGGCAAGATATTAATGAAAGTATATAGCTTCTTTTGTGACTGCCTTGGTGTAGTGCTTCCTAGTTTTAGTGAACCCCACAAAATATCCTGATTTTATTTAAAAACCATAAAGGCATTATAAAAAGTTTCCAAATATTGGTGAATCTATCCATACTCTTTTGGATGTAGTTTCATCTAACAATATTTATTTTGGAACAAAAAATTGGTCAAAAATAGTATCCATATCGATGGACCAAACTGGGAGACCCCATAGGCCTTACTAGTATTGAAAAATAATATGAAATTCTTATCTCATTGAATTAAGAAAAGAAAATCCTCTAGAAAAGCATCAGAGCTATGCAATCAACTAAGGGGCATATTGTGACATCAATCAAACATATTCATATATGAATAAAAATATGTCCATAATTATATATATCATATACATCATATAAATTCCAACATAATCCCTTTATCCATGATATTTAATGACCACTATATATGGAACATGTATATCTTGTAAAGTTTATATCCTCTTTCCAGGATTCTTTGAAAAAGATAGAACAATTCGATGAATAAATCATTCATCTAAAAAATTAGTTCATAAATGATCCCTTATCTAAGTATTCAAAAACTTCTATATGAATCAAATATTTAAGGAAATGAATTTACTTATACAATTTTAATAATGAGACATTTTTGTTAACTTTTAATAAAAGTTTAAAAATATCATCTTAGTTGCACTCAAATATATGAAATGATCAAAAACATACCCAACACCTCATTATTATCAAATTTCATTTTTTAAATTTTAAAAGATGTGTATCAAATTATAAAGGTTCTCAGGATAGTTATTTCTCTATCCCGGGGTAATAAATATTATTTATAACCACAAAAAACTAATTATATTTCTAACCATATGAAATTACATAAGATATAATTTAGTGATTTTGTCTAAATAATAAGTCTATACTTGTTACCTCATGAATCTATTAATAATATTTATTAGACAAACTTTTGTAAGGAATACAAAAAACTATTCATGTTAACCTTAACATATCTTCACATCCCATTATACTCAACAATGATCATCGGTTAGGGAAACATATGTTTTAAATAGTTAGATGAGATATTATCTTTTGAACATTTATTTTAAATATATATATTAAAAAACACATGAGTTGAGAAGGTAAAAAGATATAAATTATTATAATTACCTGAAAAAATTATAGCCATTAAATAATAACTCAATTATTGAATAAATAGTTACCTAACAGGACACTCATGTTTTTATTGTGCTAATGGAATCATGAATAGATCTACTGTGTTGTCCTCTATATCAGCCCAATGGATCTTCACATCAACCCTCCCAACAAAATCTTGTATATGATGGGTTTTTTCAAAGGATGTGTCTAGACCTTTGGTGATACCAGGGTTCTCTACACATAGTTATAAAACCAATTTTTGTTACAGTATACCTCAATTGATCCTTTAATGTTATGAACCACTTTATGTTCTATAATGGAATTTTTTCTCCAAATAACTGTATTCATATTATTTGATGAATCATTGTACTCATCCTCTATTATTGAGTCTTCTTCAATGGATTGTTTAAAAATATACTATGTGATAGCTTCAAAATTTATGTTTGACATAAATATAGATTGAAATTTATAAAAGTGATATATAAATATTGGTTTGGGATAATCAAAAAATATGGATGCTTTAAATTTATTGAAAAAAATTTCAGAATCTAAATTTCATAAATATAAATCAAAACCCTAAATCCTCATAAATTATATAACATTTTTTTCCTATTGTACATCTCATATGGTTACCTCACAATTTATTTAGAGGGAATATGGTTTAATAATAAATTAGTATTGTAACATTCCAAGATTTTATGAAAAATATTCTTTTAATTTCATCAATGTCTTGTGTTGTATGCTACACCAAGATTACCTTGCGCTATACGCAACACCGTATTAGCTTGCAGTATACACAACACTATTCTTGGATCGTGTTACACACAATTTTGATAATAGTTATTCTTCGCAACATTGAGTTTATATATATATATATTCAATGTATAAATGAAATATGGTTGGATTATGATATACGAAACAACGAAGGATTATTACACAGCACACAACCCTTACTTGGCTTGCATTACATGCAATCACGACCTTCCTCGATAGCGTGTGTTATACGCAATACCGTGTTTTACTAAACAACGATATATTATTATAATATTATTATGAACTAGCCGTTATGAATAGTATTAATTAAATTTTGAATCTTATAACATTATTATTCGTCTTACACATTTTCTAAAACATGGTATAAGAACAAAATAAATTTTTCGGGTCAAATAAGTATTTTTAAAAAAATGCAGTTTTGCCACCTTTTGATGGCGCACCCACTTTAAATCTAGTTTTTGACATGTTTATAAGTTCAATTTGTCAAAATAAAGTTCTTCTTTGGAATCATAAAATAAAAATTTACTTTGGATAAGTTTTTCATATTATTCTAGTAACTTTCATATTTTGATGAATAGTAAAAACACGCTATATTTTAATTAAAAACAACTTTTTTCATCGTAATAATTTATATGGTTAAATTATAATATTTAATTATTTTAATGTATAAATAGAAAATATTTTTACCATTTAATATAATGTATGTCATTAGCATTAATTCTACCTTGAATTTGTAGGATAAATAAATTCAATCTTTTGCAATGTTTTAATGAAAAACCCGTTTTCTTTCGACAACGGGATTAATTTTAATTTAATTTCTGAAACTTCTGTGTATTGAATTTGAAAAAATGGATTCCATATTTGGAATCAGTGGGTCAAAATTATGTTAATAGGCTACTTTTTATTTTTGGTAATTATGAATAGTAACTACGGTAAATTCTATTTACCATAGTTAAAGGTAAATCGGGTAATTAAAGGTAACTATAATATTATAAAATTACCCTAAAACTTGGAAAAATCCTATTGGATGACTAAAAGTCGACCCATATCAACTAAGGGTCGGACTAGATTCATTTGATGGACTTTTTTCCATGAACATATGTTAATTATTATTAAAACCAAAGAATGTGACAACATGTCACTTTCTTAAATATTATAAGTATAATAATTTTAATTTAGTGACACACTTCATGAAACTTCAAACATGAATAGTCTACAGAAAGCTAATACATTTATCTATATCATAGTAATTTATTTAGAATTTTTAGGGATTAAATAATTATCATTTATTATGACACAAAGATGATGCAGTAATTGTCTTATTAAAGAAATATTGACATAATTGATGTTATAAATACCCAAATAAATGTTATTTAAGACTTTTTATGATTTAAAATAATTTTATAGGTTAATATGACATGTTATTAATGATGTAAGTAACTTTTTTAGAACTAATCTTTCTGTTATGATTTTCAAAAAAATCAATTACTAAATAGTGTCAAAATTGACATAAAATAGTTTTTAAAACAAATATTATATTATTAATTGTTATTTTATTCCTAAAAATATAAGGTTCAGCAAAATGATATAGATAAGGTTATATATATTAAATATAAACAACTTGGGGTTCGTTTGGCTTGATATAGTATGTTTATTAACCTTATAGTATAAGAAAACAAGAAGACACTGTAAAAGTAAAATTATCTAACTTAAAGTTAAATATAAATGATAAGGTTAAAATAGGAACCTAAACTTGTATAAATTATATTGAATGAACGGATTTCGACCTAGCCCCACATTAGCTTCAAAATAAATCAATTTGGAGCTATTTAAAACCGAATTTGGCTTTATAATAAAATAATATTTTTAGTTATTCCAAAGGTGCCCCTCTCATCCCTTATAAAAGGGCACCTCCCCCCTCTCTTCCTCACACCACATTGAGCCTTAATTCTCGGCCAACCCCTGACACTTTCTCCTCTACACTTCCCTAGAGACACCCTAGAGGTCCTGTTCTTCTTCAAAGACCAATTTTAGTGCCCTAAAAGGAGGTCTCAAAGAAGCACTTCAAAGAAGAGGTAATGTCTGTTACCGATTCTTTCATCTTTATTTCTTCTTCCACTTCTTCTTCTTTAGTTTTTTCATTATGAAGTAATAACATCAGTATCACTCATATACGTATATGTTATTATAAGTATGAAAAAACCCTATTTCACCATCTATCCATCCTACGGAAAAAGAAATCACCGCGCGTGCGTATGTACGGAATACCGTCTCCACGCCGTAGTGTAATCTATTTTCCACCACCACCTTACTTGGATGGGTATAATGGTGTAAATAATAACTATATATGATTACTTTAAAGTGATATTGATTATAAAATAGTATACATACACTCCAATACAGTCCCATGATCATGAGAACGATATCATCGCTCGTGCGTACGTACGGACTACCGTCTCCACGACGCGGTAGGATTCATTCTACACTTTAACCATTCATGAATGATTATAAAGTATATATAATAAGTAATAATGAAATATATGACATAATAATGATACTGGATTGATGTGTATATATATGTATGTCATCTACTTAATTCCATTCAACTCAATAAGGAAACGAAAACAGCGTTCATGCGTACGTACGGCCTACCGTCTCCATGAACGGTGTATTTCATTCCATTTACTGATTTATTATATATATGTATATTCTGAATATATATTATATATAAATCATGTTTTATATTCTGGTATTAAGTAATCATGATCTAATTAATCATATGAATAATTACAAGTCAAAACACGGACGACAAATGCAACAATTTTACCCAAAACGCTCTTTAACATGAATTTGCAAAAAAACGGTTAATATAAAGACATAAGTGAACCATATATGATATAATAACAATGAATATGATTCTGTAATAAGTCAATGACGTTATTTAAATCATTATACAGGAGGTTCAGACACTTACCAAGCAAATCGAACCTAAGGTAAGGGAAATATCACAATCTCATTTTTATCTGAGATTGTTTATACTTTGGCATTTATTGGGGTGTATTTTATCATCAACATCCATGTTTCCTCAATATGTAATATTATTTCCATTCACCTAAAATTTTTTAAATTCTATTTTACCCTTCGGTGAGTTTTTAGTAAAAGATATGAAAGGAATCTTTTGTCGTTTTTCGTACGAGGTACGTTTTGACTTTTCCGACAAAAGTACGAGAAGAATGTTTTTTTAACTTATACGACATGAATGGATTTTTAAAACATTATTTCCAAGAATATTCCTTTAAAAGTTTTCAAGTTTATTTTTAATCAACTTCTTTTAGTTTATAATTGTACGACATGTTAAGAAAGGAAAAGTGTTTTTGAAGCAGAAAGGATATTTCCTCAAGAATGGAGTTCAAGTGTTTTATCAAAATTATTTTCCGTCTAAGATAATAAAGGGTTCTGTTTTTATCCCTATTTATTTGATTATGTTGTGATGGAATTATATTTTTATGAATTCCTTTATCTTATATGAATTGTTTTATGATGTCACGATGTTTATGATTCCCATTTTTATTACATGGGTTATGCAATGATGTATGATTTATTATTTTGTGGCACACATAAGAATGGTATCATTATGAGATGGGTGGGACCTATATCTCCCTTCAATGCATTAGGTAAAGATTTTCTATCTCATGAGATAGACATGGCCGGAATGGTAGGTTATACCGGTTTAGTGAAACAGGACTGAAACGAGGGTGAATCGGTGCAGAAATGGACTTTGTCCACTAATATAGTTTTGGAAATGAGTCTTGACTAATAAGATATGAGTCTCTATGATTATGTGTGTATGACAAAAATTTTCAAGTTTTATGTTATGATTATTGGGGTTTCATTTCACTACTATGATTTATCCCATGTTATGAAATTATGCTCTCTTTTGCAGGTTAAGATTTCCAAAATGTTATGTTCTTATGAATATGATGTGATTGATATTTTTTTGTTTACCCTTACTGAGCATTTTAGCTCACCCTTTTTTGTTTTCTTTTCCCCCGGACATAAAGAAAGGATTTAGGTTCAAAAAAATTAAGATCTTTATGGGAGATTTAGAAGATCTTTCACCACGATTAGAAGATTATATTCCGAGTTTCCAAAGACACTAAACTATTACGGTCCTTGCGTGTGTGTTTTTGTTATGTACTAAGTATTCCGAAAAAGTAATGTAATGTCTATGTTCGTCAAGCTTCGGGTCTCTACAGTTGGTATCAGAGGAAAGGTTTAGTCAACCTTTGGAAACTAGGATGCGAAAACGTTAGTGAGATCCCTAAAGATATTTCAAAGGTATATCTAGGGATGTCCCTAAGGTTAAGTATACGTATAGGTTATAGTACTAGAATTACGCTAACAATCATATAATTAAACCTAAGATGTTAGATATTGAAGGTACTCCCCCTTTATTATGTTGTTTTCCCTATCATGATTTTTTCCTCTCACACTATTCTTTTTGGGTTTTAGACGATGGATGGAACCCGAAGGAACCGTGTTGATCAATACAATGGAAAATGCAATGATTGTCCTCCTGAACAAACAAATGTTATGGGAGATGGAGTGAAAAATCTTATTTCTATACTTACACAAGCTATGAATCATTCTGGACTTCCAAATGAGCAGAGAAGGGAACAATATTCTATTGAGTCCTTCATGAGACAATGTCCACCTTTTTTCAGTGGGTCTTCTGATCCACTTGTTGCTGAACAATGGATCAGTACCACTGAAAAGATATTTTCAGTTCTTTAATGTTCTGTACATGATAAAGTCATCTTAGTAGTATATCGTTTGGAAGGTGAAGCTGATCAATGGTGGAATCTTATCAAGAATATGAGGCAAAGAGATGAAATTGAGTCCATGGAATGGGACGAGTTCAAGAACTTATTTTTCAATAAGTACTTCCCTTGTATTCTTCGAACAAAGATGGAGAAGGAGTTTCTTGAACTAAAGAAAAAGGATGATGAATCGGTTGGTATATACGAAGCGGATTTTACTAGTCTTGCAAGGTATGCATCTGGATTTATCATCCAACCTGAAAGTAAAGTTGATCGAGTCTTCAGTTGTTTAAAACCAATTCTTCGAAGGGAATTAGCTATAAGAGACTTCAGTAGCTATGAAGAAATTGTGCGTTGTTCTATAAAGGTAGAAATAGAAGTTGGTGGTACTTATCCATCTCATAGTTTTGACAAGAAATGAAAGATGGAGTTCAAGGAGAAATCTCAGAATAATGGTGAAATGAAGATGAATGTTTCCTTATGCTCAAAGTGTGGAAAGAAGCATGGTGGAGATTGTCTTAAAGGGACTAGTAAATGTTTCAAATGTGGAAAGTAAGGTCATCAGGCATTTGAATGCCACAATGATGGGAAGAAGATGTCTAATGATGCAAACAAAGGAAGGGATACACAGAATGAACCTACTACACTTCAATGCTTCAAGTTCAAGGAAATGGGGCATTATACTAATAAATGCCCTAATCCAAGGGTTAGTGATGATCGACATGAGCAACCACTTAAGGCAAAGGACAAAGGGAAGTCACATGCGATCACCATTGGCGATGTTGAATATGACAACGATGTGGTGGAATGATTAAGTGTTTATGTAATGGGATTCCAAAATAGTGTTGTATATAGTATCGTGGAATATTGGAATATTTATGTTTTTGTCTATTATGGTTTTCAATAATTTTAAGGCATCGATAACCATGAAAATTGATTGAAATATTTTTGGAAGGCATATGATATGCACATAATGAAGGGATAAAGATAATCTAATGTTTTTGATAGTATTCATGAGATCATGATTGATATAAGGACTAAGTGATATCATGGTTTGAGTATATAGAATTTTGAGGATTTTGGTATGTGTAAAGTGTTAACTTTCAACTACATTCATGTTTTCACTAAGGTTAAATGGGTATTCAAGAGAATACATGATTAAGGCCTTTGAATGTTTGGAATGTGACCAACAAGACATATCTTATGATATATGGGGATCAACGATGGTATTAAATCTCTGGTAATCGTTTTCACTATATTATGAGAATGGACTGCAGTATTATGGATAATCCTAAAGATTGGAATGGATTATGTTGGACATAAGTTATTATTGTTTAAGGATATAAGTTTTTTTCGATATTATTGATGGGATTTTATAGTAATATAGTTTTAGAAAAAGGACAACCTGCAGGACGGGCGATAGCCCATCGTGTCGGACAAGGTCGTAGGAATCGAACCCACAACCGAAGTGTGACTGGCCTTTATTGCCTACCACTGGCCTACATGAAGTCCCTAGTTAGTAGAAACTAGTTTTATTTTCTTAAGCGGTATGATATATGAATTATAAGTTCATTTTAGGAACCATATATGATTAATCTCACTATAGATAGACTTATGTATTTTTTGATAACTTTTCTAACCTTTTTTTTGAGACAGATGGAATGACCCATCATTCTATCACATGATCTGCTAACACATCACGAATGACAAATTCAACTTCATTTCTTTAAAGGATGAAGTGGAAATTGTCCAAAGAACGACAAACGGTGAGACTATACCAAAATCACGAAAGTATTTCTTCTAATTCCAATTTTATCAACTTTAGGGAAATGATCTCGAAAACCCAAAATTTTGTCCTAGTGCTCTTATATCTGATGAATCAAATGGTACCTTAGATCATCACAAATTTATGGCTTTGTGATTGCTGGATTTTCCATAGCCATGTTCTCTACCACTCTCCATCAGAACATGATGGTTAGATTTCTCTTCCATATCCAGGTTTTCACCTATGTGGAAACCCAGTGATTATTTTATTTGGGTAACCATTACGTTTCATTCTTTTGTTTTTAAATATTGGTTTCGGTATTCCTTTTTATGATGTGGGTTTCTATTAAAGAAATTTTCGAATAGTAAACCATTTATAACCCCGACGAATTTCGAGGGAGAAATTCATTTTAAGGGGGGTAGAATGTAACACCCCGAGATCTTATGAAAAATATTCCTTTAATTTCATTAATGTATTGTGTTTTATGCTACACCAATATTACCTTGTGCTATACGCAACACCGTATTAGCTTGCAGTATACGCAACACTATTCTTGGATCGTGTTACACACAATTTTGATAATATTTATTCTTCGCAACATTGAGTATACATATATATATATATATATATTCAATGTATAAATGAAATATGGTTGGATTATGATATACTAAACAACGAAGGATTCTTGCACAGCACGCAACCCTGACTTGGCTTGCATTACACGCAATCGCAACCTTCCTCGATAGCGTGTGTTATACGCACTACCGGGTTTTACTAAACAATGATATATTATTATAATATTATTATGAACTAGCCATTATGAATAGTATTAACTAAAATTTTAATCTTATAACATTATTATTCATCTTACACATTTTCTAAAACATAGTATAAGAACAAAATAAATTTTTCGGGTAAAATAAGTATTTTTCAAAAAATGCAGTTTTGCCGCCTTTTGATGGCGCACCCACTTTAAATCTAGTTTTGACATGTTTATAAGTTAAATTTGACAAAATAAAATTCTTCTTTGGAATCATAAAATAAAAATTTACTTTGGATAAATTTTTCATATTATTCTGGTAACTTTCATATTTTGATAAATAGTAAAAACATGCTATATTTTAATTAAATTTTTTTTTCATCGCAATAATTTATATGGTTAAATTATAATATTCAATGGTTTTAATGTATAAAAAGAAAATATTTTTACCATTTAATATAATTTATGTCATTAGCATTGATTCTACCTTGAATTCGTAGGATAAATAAATTCAATCTTTTGCAATGTTTTAAAGAAAAACACGTTTTCTTTCGACAATGTGATTAATTTTAATTTAATTTCTGCAATTTCTGTGTATTGAATTTGGAAGAATGGATTCCATATTTGGATTCAGTGGGTCCAAATTATGTTAATAGGCTACTTATTATTTTTGGGAATTATGAATAGTAACTACGGTAAATTTTATTTACCATAGTTAAAGGTAAATCAGGTAATTAAGGGTAAATATAATATTATAAAATTACACTAACACATGGAAAAATCCTATTGGATAAATACATGTCGACCCATATTACCTAAGGGTCGGATTAGATTAATTTAATGGACTTTTTTCCATTAAAATAAGTTAATTATTATTAAAACCAAAGAATGTGACAACATGTCACTTTCTTAAATATTATAAGTATAATAATTTTAATTTACTGATAAACTTCATGAAACTTCAAACATGAATAGTCTCAAAAAATATAATACAATTATCTACATCATAGGAATTTATTTAGAATTTTTAGGGATTAAATAATTATCATTTATTATGACACAAATATGATACAGTAATTGTCTTATTAATGAAATATTGACATAATTGATGTTATAAATACCATAATAATTGTAATTTAAGACTTTTTATGAATTACACTAAATTTATAGGTTAATATGACATGTTAGTATGTATTTAATTAACTTTTTTCGAACTAATAATTCTATTATGAGTTTCAGAAAAATAAATTACTAAATAGTGTCAAAATTGACATAAAATAGTTTTTAAAACAAATATTATATTATTAATTGTTATTTTATTCCTAAAAATCTAAATTTCGGCCAAATGACTTATATAAGGTTATATATATTAATTATAAACAACTTGGGGTTCGTTTGTCTTGATATAGTAAGTTTATTAACCTTATAGTGTCAGAAAACAAGAAGACACGGTAAAAGTAAAATTATCTAACTTAAAGTTAAATATAAATGATAAGGTTAAAATAGGAACCTAAACTTGTCTAAATTCTTTTGGATGAACGGATTTTGACCCATACACACCTTAGCTTCGAAATAAATCAATTTGGAGCTATTTAAAACCGAATTTGGCTTTATAATAAAATAATATTTTTAGTTATTCCAAAGGTGCCCCTCTCCTCCATTATAAAAGGGCACCTCCTCCCTCTCTTCCTCACACCACTTTGAGCCTTCATGCTCGGACAACCCATGCCACTATCTCCTCTCCACTTCCCTACATACATCCTAGAGGTCCTGGTCTTCTTCAAAGACCAAATGTAGTGCCCTAAAAGGAGGACTCAAAGAAGCACTTCAAAGAAGAGGTAATGTCCGTTACCGATTCTTTCATCTTTATTTCTTCTTCCACTTCTTCTTCTTTAGTTGTTTCATTATGAAGTAATAACATCAGTATCACTCATATACTGATATGTTATTATAAGTATGAAACAACCCTATTTCACTATCTATCCATCCTACGGAAAAAGAAATCACCGCGCATGCGTACGTACGAAATATCGTCTCCACGCCGTGGTGTAATCTATTTTCCACCACCACCTTACTTGGATGGGTATAATGGTGTAAATAATAACTATATATGATTAATTTAAAGTGATATTGATTCTGAAATATTATACATACACTCCAATACAGTCCCACAATCATGAGAACGATATCATCGCTCGTGCGTACGTACGGACTACCATCTCCACGACGCGATGAGATTCATTCTCCACTTTAACCATTCATGAATGATTATAAAGTATATATAGTAAGTAATCATGAAATATATGACATAATAATGATACTGGATTTATGTGTATATATATGTATGTCATCTAATTAATTCCATTCAACTCGATAAGGAAAGGAAAACAGTGTTCATGCGTACGTACGGCCTACCGTCTCCATGAACGGTGTATTTCTTTCAATTTAATGATTTATTATATATATATATATATATTCTGAATATATATTATATATAAATCATTTTTTATATTCTGGAATTATTTAATCATGATCTATGTAATCATTTGAATAATTAAAAGTCAAAACACGGACGACAAATGAAACCATTTTACCCAAAACGCTCTTTAACATGACTTTACAAAAGAACGGTTAATATAAAGTCATAAGCGAACCATATATGATATAATAACAATGAATATGATTCTGTAATAAGTCAATGACATTATTTAAATCATTATACATAAGGATCAGACACTTACGATGAAAATCTGACCTAAGGTAAGGGAAATATCACAATCTCATTTTTATCCGAGATTGTTTATACTTTGGCATTTACTGGGGTGTATTTTATCATACACATCCATGTTTCCTCAATATGTAATATTATTTCCATTCACCTTCAATTGTTTAAATCCTATTTTACCCTTCGGTGAGTTTTTAGTAAAAGATATGAAAGGAATCTTTTGTTGTTTTTCGTACGAGGTACTTTTTGACTTTTCTGACAAAAGTACGAGAAGAATGTTTTTCTAACTTATACGGCATGAATGGATTTCTAAAACATTATTTCCAAGAAGATTCCTTGAAAAATTTTCATGTTTATTTTTAATCAACTTATTATAGTTTATAATTGTACGACATGTTAAGAAAGGAAAAGTGTTTTTGAAGCAGAAAGTATATTTTCCTCAAGAATGGAGTTCAAGTGTTTTATCAAAATTATTTTCCATCTAAGATAATAAAGGGTTCTGTTTTTATCCCTATTTATTTGATTATGTTGTGATGGAATTATATTTTTATTAATTCTGTTATCTTATATGTATTGTTTTATGATGTCACGATGTTTAAGATTCCCATTTTTATTACATGGGTTATGCAATGATGTATGATTTATGAGTTTGTGGCACACATAAGAATGGTATCATTATGAGATGGGTGGGACCTATATCTCCCTCCAATTCATTGGGTGAAGATTTTATATCTCATGAGATAGACATGGCTGGAACGGTAGGTTATACCGGTTCAGTGAAATAGGACTGAAACGAGGGTGACTCGGTTCAGAAATGGACTTTTTCCACTAAGATAGTCTTGGAAATGAGTCTTGACTAATAAGATATGATTCTCTATGATTATGTGTGTATGCCACAAAGTTTCATGTTTTATGTTATGATTATTGGGATTTCACTTCACTACTATGATTTATCCCATGTTATGAAATTATGCTCTCTTTTGCAGGTTAAGATTTCCAAAATGTTATGTTCTTATAAATATGATGTGATTGATATTTCTTTTGTTTACCCTTACTGAGCATTTGAGCTCACCCTTTTTTTCTTTCTTTTCCCCAGGACATAAATAAATGATTTAGGTTAAAAAAAAGAAGATCTTTATGGGAGATGTTGAAGATCTTTCACCACGATTAGAAGATTATATTCAGAGTTTCCAAAGACACTAAACTATTACAGTCCTTGTGTGTGTGTTTTTGTTATGTACTAAGTATTCCACAAATGTAATGTAATGTCTATGTATGTCAAGCTTCTGGTCTCTACATGTATTCCTTGTAGTACAACCACATAATATAAGAGGAATGTCATATAGTCTCATCATCAATCATACCATATCAACCATGGTATAAATACACTTTTTAGACACACCAAACAACTATGGTATTCCATAACGAGTGAGTTATGAAATAATTCAACATTATTTCAAAAGATATTTTAATTCCAAGGTTATGTATAAACCACCCTGATAAAATTATAGAATCTTAATACTCTATACCAACTGATTATTTAAATTTTTTGAACTATTTAAACTTTTGATGATTTTCATGTTTATGTGTCATTTGAAATAGACATCCATAAAAACTAAAGTCATCAATAAAAGTTATTATGTGTCAATGGACCCAAATTGTTTGACTTTCCTTCAGTATATTTATATCACCTTGTTTTTGATCCCATAGTCCACCATATATTTAACATTTTCACAAAAAATATGTCTTTTATTTTTCAAAATAAAAAATATTGTCAATTGTAAAATGATTTATAGTTGAATGAATCTAAAAACCCATCTCTATGGTGATAATGAATTTTTTTTTATTTAAATGTATGATGTGAAAATGATAAATATAAGTGGGATTAGAATCAATACAAACCGTCTTATTTTTAATTTCATAAACAAGATTATCAATATTTATAATATATAATTTATTCATTATATTCCCAATACCAATAAATATTCATTCAAATATATACAAAAACATGTGTTCATAATAATGAATGAAAATCTATCCTAACTAAACAAGTTACTGAAATCAAATTTATGTCTATAGACGGAACAAAGTTATATTTTTTCAAATTTAGTATTAATCCACATATTAAAACCAAAACATAAATTCCAAATTCTAATGAAAACAATCTTTCACTATCACCAACATAAATACCTATATACTCTTTTTCAATTCTACTTTATTAATGAGTATATGTTTTTATAGAAATGTGTGTTTCCCATCAAGTATCTTTTTCCCATGGGTTAGAGTTAGTAAAATTGATCTCTATAAAATTCACATTTAGTTTCTTTGAATATATCTCTTTAAAAATATTTCTTATCCTAATATACTAATTTTTGACTAATTTATAGCTATTTCATATAAATGATATCATACAAATTAGTGAGATATGGGTCATAAAATACAATAAATATATATCAATGTGTGAGTATCATGTTTTATATATTTTAATCAAGTAATGTTAATGGTATTTATCCACCCAAAATTGATGACCCAATAAATCACATCCATTTAGAGGGCCAAGATCTATATTTTAGCATCACAAACATTGGTTTGTTCACATAAATAATCCTTGATTATTAAGGTAAAGAATCATCTAAATTAAAATAGTTCTGATTTATGGATAGTTGATTATATAATGCTTTACAAAAATAAATTATATAGATGTAGTCAACATTTTTTATTCGTTATCATTCCTAAGAGTTTCTCTGAATAGTCTAACAAAGAACAATAGAGGGATACTTGTTCTAAAATCAACCCATCCAATATGATAATTCAAAACAACTTATAAAATTCTTGTAGTATACATGATAATCTAGGGGTAGTCATGATATGTTCAGAAATATCTGGTTTACTGATCAAGGGGTTGAAAAATGCCACATTTGAAGGATTACTACACATAATATTTATGGGATTTTATTTTAAGGACCTTCCAATTACTAGTAATAATAATTAATATTTATCGTTTCATTTTATTTCCTTCTTTTATAAATTTATATAATTATTTAGTTTTGGAATCCATATCCCATCCACCAAATTAATAGCTTCATAGAAAATTAAAGTGTAAATCTTCACACAACCCATTGTAAGTATTACCCACCAAAAATAGAATCCAAAGATATTACGAAATATCCGAATAATATATATTTATAAGTTATATGAAATAATCAGGTAAATCAATAGAGTTTTATGATATTTATAATATACACATGAGTAATCTTAGAGAAACAGATATCTGACCAGATTCACCATCCTAAGATAAAGCCTAATCCTCCATGTTTTTAAGTAAACTAACCCCAAGTCCTTATCCCTGAAGAGATATTTCAAAAGATATTGTTCAGTTCATTATATCTATACATCCTAATATGCACAAGTTATGAAAATACTAATAAATTTAATAATAAAACAAGGTTATGTTAGATAAAAACTAAATTTTGTGGAGTCATACATATAATAAACTTTGAGGCATATCTCTTAGAATAAATCTACCATATAAATAAATAATAAACGACAATAACCCAATCCTTAATTACTCCATAATTTTTATCAAACCTTGAATAATGTTTATTTATTAAATTAATAAATATCACTATATTAAGGGATAATAAATAAATTAATACTTTATTCACTGTATAAATAATAAATATTATAAACACAAAATGTTATTATAAATATATAGCTATAGAATATATATGATCAAGAAAACATGTATAATTATTATGCCATAAAAGGTAATAAAATTTATTAAAAATGTTATATAATAAATGATAATGTTATTTAACTATGTTCTAATCCACTAAGTGTGTGACCCTCTATGCCCCTTTCTCAGTGGCATTAAGTGATGTTTCCCAAAGTTGAAGGTTAGTATCTTGAAACATGCTAGGGAATCAATACAGAAAAAAGATAATGTTTCATAATTGAAAATCACATACGAAAAATAACTATGTAATATAGTACCTTATCTTAATATCTTTAACAAAAAAGGTTACATTCTATTATCAACACCCTATATGATCAATGTCTTTTTATTTTACTTTTCAGAAATTGAATATTTCTAACAGAGAACCATGGATATGGAAATATTTAGGTTTTAACATTTTCATTAAATGGCCTGAGATATCAAATTGTTTTAAGAAAGATAGTGGAAAAATCTTTTATCACATTATTCATTAAAGACATGTCATTCATGATGTACCCAGCATACCAAACATTATGGTGAAAATATTTCATCACAATTTATGAAATAAATATAAGTGAATGAGTTATAACATGAATTAATAATAATATTAAAGTATAAGAACCATTAAACATGATCAAAGATTGGAATATCTAATGAAAAATATAAATTTGGATTCCCTACTGGTGGGTCTTATTCTCATAATCTCTTAAACAAGAAATTACAAAATCATGGGACCATGATAAGATGCCACAATGTCCTATGAGTCTCCAAATGTGATGTCCTGCATTATTGTCCCCCAAAAATGAAATCATCATTTTATATAACATATATTTATTAATACTATCATGGATATTCTAGTTTCTTATCATGGAAGAGAACAAATATGGTTTTTCGATGCTAAAACTACACCTATAATTTAATGACTTACAATGTCAAATAGACGAATAATCATTATTTGATAATAACTTTATTAATATTATATGTTAGGAATATATGTCATCAAAAATTCCATAGAATGTTTTTCTAGGGAACAAAAACAAATAGACTAATACTTTCACTAGATTCAACTGCAAATAATCGTCAGTCTGCTAGCTCTCACAAAAAAATTCATGCTTCTACTGAGATAATACATTAATCAAGGTGTCTTCACATTTACATCCCTAAAAAATATTCTATATACAACATCACCCCACTACGAAAATCTCTCACATCATTATACTTATGGAGTATGTGCTTTGTCTATTAATATGAACTTGGCTCTTTTTTAACATCCACCGCTATAGTATTACCACAATATAAAATAATTGTTATTTTATTTGTAGGTACCAAATAAATGTCAAGGATTTTTTGAATCATAGTGAATTATTTACCTATATTAGATGATGATATATACTAGTAATCAAATGTGGATTTAGCGAAAAAATGTTGGTTTGAACTCTTCTAACTCAAAAATACTTTATTGAGTCTAAAAAAACCCTGATTTTAACTTCAAATAATAATGACCTATTTGAAAACTAGTATCAATATATCCTATGGTGACAAGTTCTCAATATCTTCTATATAGTCCGAATGTATAATTAGTTCTTCTTAAATACATAAAGATATCATTAACAAAATACCAAGGTTTTTCACTAATATCTTCTTGATACCTACCTACCTGGATGAAAACATAGGACACATCAAGACTAGTACATAAAATTTCATACATTATTCATCCTAATGTCGAATAATTTGGAATATTACTCATTCTCTAATTCTCTTATTGTGTCTTAGTACATATTTTCAAGAAATGTATAATACCATGTGACACTGGAACCAATACCCTCTTAGATTAGTATATATGAAATCTCTTCAGTATCTAGTGAATATATGTACCTTTAATGTGTCTAAGTATCCACATGGATCTATTATGAATGATCTCGATCATTGGAATGTATGCCGCTTCACCTACGTCTTTTATAGAGAATCACAAATATAACTAGTCCAAAATAGATTGCAATATAGGTATGTAAGTTATAATAATTAATATTTCATCATCATATACTACTAAGATAATGAATTAATTTCCAATAAAACATTTTTACACACATTTATCACATTCATTCTAAATGAAAAAATTATATCTTTGTAGTATCATATTTTCCATGACTTATATGCTTTATTTAATAATTAAATTGATCATTTCATCTTATATATATTTTTAAATAACCTAGAGTCACAAACCCTTTTATTTGTTTCATTTACACATATTCCTATAGGTTCCCATTATGTAAATATATTTTTACATCTATCTTCAAAATTTCATATCCATGTTATGTCTTTAGAGAAAATAAAATTTTTATATCTTTAATCCTCTAAACTAGAGAAAAGTAATCATCATATTCAATGCCTTGATTCTAGAAAAAACCCATTTTCTACTATCCTTACATTATAGGCACTTAATTTACGTGACTTGTCAAATTTTCTCTTGAACACCAATTTCAATCGTATAGGTTTTATTTCTTGTGTAAGGTCAACTAGAACCCAAACTTGGTTATGATACATGTACCCCATTTCAGTATTCGTAGCTTCTTTCCATCTTGCATCTTTTGATATCTCTACTACCTCAATATATGAGATAGATTAATTATTTTGAACCAATATTTATTAATCATATTCTATGTGTAGAAAATTATATCTTTTTTCTTCTCTTACCTATATAGTGATCTTATATAGTACTTGATCTTATGAAACTACTTCTTTTATGCGGAAATATGGAATTTATTACTCTAAGAACTTTTGTGTATCTTTATCATCAACTTCATGAAAGTTAATCTTTCTCACACTAAACTTATTTAAGATTAGTTCCCTACCATCAATGTTGGCTTGGTGACTACCACCATATTGTCTAAGTGGTTGTATAGGTAGAATCCATTTGTTTCTGTAAGATACCATATAAAGATACACTTTGTTCCCCAATTTGTTTTTTTTCTTGATATGGCCTTAGAAAACTCTTATCAACCCCATACATGTGCATGTTTTTAAACGAATTTAATTCCACTCCATAACATTAAAGTATATTTTTTCTCTAAATTAGTTGGTACTCAGTTTTTTTGTGTGTCATGAATTTTGTAATGCATATCCCCAAAGGATAATGGAAGATCTACATGATCCGTCAACATCCTTACCATGTCTAGTTTGGTATGGTTTTTAATTTTCCTAAAACCATTCCATTGTGGTTTATAAGGTGTTCTATGTTAAGAAATATTCCCAAAATCTTATATAATGTTGATAAACTCTTTATTAAGATATTCACCACCTAATTTTAATTAAATATTACTTATCTTATTTCTTATTTTAATCTCTTATTAATTTATGAATTCTTTGAACATCTCATATGATACTAACTTATAGCTAATTAAATATAAATAATCATATCGACTCAAGTCATCCGTAAAACCATAGACATAAGAATACCCACCTCTTGATTCAAATACAAATTATTTTCACTCATCAATGTGAATCAATCCTAGAAGCTATGTGGTCCTCTCACCATGCCACAAAATTTATGTTTTTTATTTTTTCTTGAAAATAATAATGCCAACAATCCTGAGTTTTTGTCTCAAAATAGTCTAAATTACCATCTTGATATATATTTTTCGAATGATTTTCATTTATATATCCCAGATGGTGATTCCATTATAGGGTTTTATATGATCCATGTGAAAAAGATTTATTTTCAATTTCTAATAATTGTTTTTCATAATTCTATTCATAAAAAACAATACTTAAATATTACATACAATAAAATAAGCTATCTTTATAAAATAGAGGGATTTTATTTCCAAACATTATAAAAAATTATCTATATCTTGGAATGATACATAATGAATGTGTTTTATAATAGCTGGAATATAATATCAATCTCTTATAACCAATATCATACATGTTTTCAATGAAATCTGGTTGTATCGATCTAATAGATCAAATATACTCACACCATTGGAAGCTTGATAATCCACATATCCTCTAGCAATATTTCACAATCTATTTGGTTTCTATATTTGGATAAATATGTGACTGACACAAGCTATATAAAATAATTAATGTATATATATTGAAATATTAAATATGAAAATGAATTCATGTTTCCCTTCCCATTTCTTTTTTGTGTAAATGTAATTATAGTGGCCTTTCTTTCCACAAGAAAAACATAATGATTCCTTTTCCTTTCCCTACATATAAATCTTACTCTTCCTGTATTAATGGTGCTCATGGGATTTAGAATTTTTATGAGTTATGGAACCCATTACCATGTTATTCATTCTCTTATTCATTATAAGGACCATACGTTTTTCAAGAACTATGTCCTTGTAAACTTGTATAGTGAATGTAATTTTTTAAAGTATCTTTTCATTAATAATCATATTATAATTAATATTAAAATTGTAAAAGGACTTTATAGTTAGGAAATCATGAGATATATAGGTAACTCACCTTGGAATTTAATCATTAATATTTCTAATAATTCAATGTGGCCAATATGTTTCTCTAGATGAGGCCCATGTTACACCAACACTCTAATCCTACTTGTAAATATTGTTATGAAGAACATGTGTCTCTCTTGATTCTTCTTATCTTAATAGATTTCGTAAATGAGAGACATCATGCAATTCAAATCCATGTACTCATATCGAGTTAGAAGATCATTGGTCGTTGATGACATAATAAATAATCGAATTTCTAGGTCCTCGTTAAAATGATTCTCACAGAGAGAAAACTCTAACTCACTTGCCTTTTACTATGTACTTCATGAATTAGTTATTCCAAAAAATGCAATTTCCTTTAATGGTGTAGTATAACATATAAACACCATTACCAATCATATGAATGTGTTCGTATAAGAAGGTTTTCCTTGTCATCAATCGATCATAGTGATAGGTTGAAGAGATATTTATTATAATTTATTTAAATAAGAAGAGAAAACATTTAGTACATTATATGATAAAATCAGAAAATAAATTTAATTTTAATTTATTAATCTCCCACTATTTTATCAAGCCCCAATATCCCTCACCATTGGCTCTGGAATATCCCATTTTTTGGATATTCTTGTGTAATGAATCTTTATTCACTTTTTAATAACCCTGAAATGTGCATTATGTGTTATTTCATGGGTTTTAGGTAGGCATTCAAAATTACATTAGCTCTAACTCATATTTCCTTTATATATTGAGTGGAATTTCCAATCTTGGAGTCCTTAAATTATATTTCCTCAAAATATTCATCTAAATTACACCTTTTCCCGGTTTGGAGGTAAACCCTTGATTTCAACTAAAAAATTCAAGATAGAATTATTTGATAATTGAAATCACCCTGGATTGGTCCAGTCAACACTTTGAACTATAGTTAGATTATAACATATGCAGTGGAATACTATTACAACATAATGTAAATAAGAGATATTTTGTTTTATTATTCATAAATATTTGTTTTATTATCCTTTAGATACCTTATTAATATTAAATGTATATTACTTCATTTATTAAAAATGATTTTATAAAATAGTGACACATAATCCATTCATTTAAATTATTTATTCCCTTATTAATTCGTTTATTTATATGATTGTAGCCTTGCATCCCTAACATAAATAATTCATAACACAAATAAATAAATTATCCCATCATGAGATTATAGAATGGTTGATTTACTGAGAGGGTAATAAGTCAACCTATGACCTAGGGAAAAAACTCATTACGTAAGCCTTGACACGAGTTATAGTATTCCATCAGCACATCAGTGTATCACCTGGGTTGGTATCCTCTTGGAACCTTCTTTAATCCCCCCAAAACTCTAGGATAATCCATTAAATACAATTATTTATAACACACACTATAACCACCCATAATTTTTTACATAGATATAAATTCTTTATTGATGAATAGTCATTAAATTACACAACCACACACCTATGTATGGTTATGTTATAGCACCTTTGGAAACAAGAAAACATAAAAAACTAGTTTATAGGTGAACTATATTATCTCCATATAATTTCTTCTTGATAATAATCCTTATAAGAAAAATCATACATAATACATTTCCTCATAACCTGGGAAAATTACACATAAAAAAGCATGAGCTTATATGACCATTAAGGTTAGAAAGAGAGATATATAAACATATCATGAGAATAAGTCTATTAGAAAATGATAACAACACTTAAAAACCTTACCCAACATATCAAAGAACATAATCATGGTCATCAAATTAAAATTATAATGTGATAATATATGAATCATTAGGAAATAAATGAAAATGATCAATGATGTCATAACAATAACATAATATATAGAATTTTGACATATAAATAAGAATATAAAACCGTTATCAAAGTAGTAAAGGATATTTTAAAAGTATGTAATAGTGGAATGGCTTCACTACCCAAAATATACTAGTAGCCAAGGTTTGCTCCCAAGACTATTTTAGTAGGCAGAGACCCCAATTTAACTATGTTTACTTCCCATTCAAGTCCAATTTATCTCTTGAGATTTCAATATTTACCCAATGATATTGAGAGAGATATAGGTAAAACCATTACATAATGAAAATCATACATATGTCTTCCAAAAGGTCAAAAAAATCATCATATTAAAACCCATGTGTTAATTCCAGCCAAATGAGTATTAGAAAAATCAAAGAGGAATAAATACCTTGATATGGATATTATTTTCCCCGCAAAAGAGAAGGTAGGAGATAGTGTCCGATGATCATGAATCGTGTAATATTTTAAGAGATGTGTGATATTGTTACCCAAACAATGTAACTTTAAGGAACCATGTGTAGTGTATAACCTTTAGAATATCTCATGAAGTCCCTTCAACAAGACCTTATGCTATCACAAAGGTGCATCAGACAACCAGTGGTCACACAATAACAACTAGATGAGCTCTATTAGGCCACATAGTATTTCAACCTGAAGGTTCTTGGAAACCCATCCAAAAATCCTTCAAAAATACGATGAAAGTATCAAAAAGGATGTGGCCTTTTGAGGTCATAAAACATACATCTTAGATCATTGTTGTGGAGAATGTTTGACCTTGACAACATTCAAGAAAACACATGAGAGCACTGAGCCCTTGTAAAATAAAACAAAATAAATAAATGGGGAGGAGGTTGGAGCCACTCAAGGAAATAAACATAACTCTATATACCAATGGAGATCCAATAGACACCCTGAGACCCATGAGACATGTTATCATCATATCATGAAAGACTTCTAGAATATTTTCCTCATAAAAGAAAAAGCTTTGGGTAATTCAACATAACCTCATAGTCACCCTTTGACTTCCTAATGAAAAATAGATGGGATTGTCCATGAAATTATCAATCATCTCTATATAACCTTTATTGGCAATGAAATTCATCAGGAAGAGGTAGAGTTTTTTTCTCTCCAAAATTAATAATGCAATATCACCTGACTTGTGAACTTTATAAAATAAAATAAAGTAAATGTAAAGAAGAGGGGGAGGATCCTCTAAAAGACATAAAACACTTTTGATGCACTAAGGACTTCTGTAAAATAGTATCATGAGATTCCATGGTAATTAAAACTGATCTCAAAAATCCCCCACTAACAAGTTGTCCCTATCTCTTGGAAAGACCCAAACAAATCACCTGAGATCACATAAATTCCATTCGACAGGCACCCTGATCTCATGCAGGCACTTCGACATGTTGATATGAAAATATTAGAGTCATTCAGCATGCTCGTATGATTCAAAAATTCCCCATTAATTAGAAATAATAAAATAAAATAGGTGTTTATAAGATGGAATCACAATGGCTAGAAATTAGGCAACACCCTCAGAGAGATCGACGGTGGAGACTCATGAAGGCACATAAAGCCAAATCCCTTTTCATTATCTAGCCCATACTCATGTGAAATTTTGAAAATAGAGTAGTGAAAGACTAGGGTGGGGAGGCCTATAAATATCCCACCCGACTATAATAAACAAATGGCTATCATGATGATCACAGTGATCACTGTTACCACTACCAACATGCAAACTAGTTCTCATAACCTCACACCAACATAAGAGTGGATTTCTTGGAGTGGTGGATCTTGGGACCAACTAGTTATCCATTAGGTAAAAAAATGGAAAACATTTGGAGATATCATGAAACATTCATACATGCTCCACACGACCACTCGTAGATCACAAAAATTAGTTCTTCCATGACACACAATGAACATCCTGCACACCTTCTAGATTACATGACACATAAAATCAGCTATCACTAAACAAATATAAGGCATTCATAATAAAAATTCTAGGACAGAATTCATAATATACGATATTTAAGTAATGGATGGATATTTTAACCATCATAATCTTCACATGAACCACCCAAGACATGTGATTTCATTAAGACATGTCTCCCAGATATCATGTTGTTCCTTCATTATGAAATTTGGGTGATGAAACGTCCCCTAGAACTATCAAATAAAGTCACATAGTTTCCCTCAAGAATGTCATCCATGTCTCGATAAACCCTTCAGTCATGACATTCAATCCTCGCTATATTGTTCAGATGTGTCTCCAAACCCATATAGAGAAACCAATTCATGTCATTTAAGTCTCATAGTAGCACATGAGGTTGTAAATTGGCTCTCATGATGCCCTCCAAGCATACTAGCTGGGTCTCACAATGCCCTCTAGACATGTTATCCAGCTCCCATGAAGACACTAGGGAATGTTAGCTAGATCATGTGGCACACCCTGAATAATCCATCCCATGTCATACTATGGCTTGTAGGACTAGCAATCCATTTTTTTCAATGTCCTCCAAACATGACAACCTGGGTCATGTGAAAAACATTTGACATTCCATTGTGATTATGAATATTCATTTTGACAAGTTAACTGGAACACACCATTTAATTTATACATTTTTAGGAGACAATATACTAACTATCAAACAGAGAATCAGGGAATGATGAGAGGAAAATTAGTCCATCTGATGCAGGAAAGTAGGTCATGTTAAAAAGTCATCCCATGATTTGAGGATCTTTCACATCCCCAGTGTGTAATCCATGAATATAAGGGGATCCACAGAGTATAAACCCTGATCAATTGAATAATATGATATATCCCAATTGTAGATGAAATGTCAATGTGAAAGACCTAATCAAGGGAACTACCATGGCTCTAATTTGTACCATATCTAGGGTGTGTAGGACAAATCATTGAAGATTGAGCTCCATATTAATCATCCAAGCAATTTCCCAGTATATAATCCTTACACCTAGAAAGTATGAAATTTAATATCTTCTATACCTTGTTTCTCAAAATGAGTGTGGATTATGTGGGCTTAAGGAGTTTCAATAATCATATCATCTGCATCGTAAACTGTCACAATTACTTGGGAAAGAGCTATTTCTATGCATCGATCATTGAACATTTAGGACACTGATTCATACCATAACCAGGATATGTAGGACGCCTTTATGAGGACTAAGCCTGAAATCTAATGAGAATCCACCATAGTGTGTGTCCTGCCATGTCTCTAACATTTCAACCATTAGGAACCAATCATACTCATGAGTTGATCACTCTAACTCATCCTTCAATGGGAATAGAAATTACCTGAACTATGATGAACCTGATTACTACCATAACTAGGATATGTGGGATACCTCACCATGGTTTGAGCACCATATTAAACATCCTAAGGGATGTCTCAATAAATAATACCCACATCTGTATGTATTTAGACACATTACATGTTATCCTTGATTTCTCAAATTTCACATAGATCACATGGTATTATGGAGTTTCTATATTCATATCATTTTCATTATGAATCCACACCATATCAAACATTGATATTATGTAAACCTTAATAAGTGGTAGAAAAAAACCTCCACTATAGGAGGGAATATTCTTTGGGGCCAGTACCTTGGGCAATAATGAACTATTAGAACTCTAATTCTCGCAATAACAAGATTACATAGGATTCCTTTCTAAGGGATAAGCTCAAATAGGAACCCACTTCATTGTATGCTGTCTCATTTATTTAACATCTAAACTATCGGGACCCAATCATTACCATGGGATGATCATCCTATCTCATCTCGAAGTGGAATAAGAAACCAAATGTACTATAAAAAGTTTGATTCTCTCCATAATTCATATATGAAAAATTTCCCCTCGGGACTGGATCATGAATTTTTGGTTCCGCATGGCACTCATATATGTTGTTTATTTATGACACTAAAATACAAGGGTTTATGAAACCATGTGAGTTTTTATTCATGCAATAACCAGGATGCGTAGGGTACCATATAATGACTCAACCCCTTCCTCATAATATAATCTGACTCCTCGAATGGAAGAAAATTCTAAAGAACCTGGTTATATTAGTTCGGCACATATAAAATTGTTCATTGTTGGGAAATAGATGGAGAAAATTAAATACTTATATATGGGTTCTTAGATGATATATTTGTCTTCTTCATAATGACATACATAACCCATAATCATTTTGGTAGGTTAACCTTTCAATTATTAGTAATAGGATGTTATTTATGAACATATCTTAAATCTATAAGTATGTTCTAGAGTAATAAACAATCCCCCCCGATAGGGTGTGATGATCCCGACCACCCATCCAATCGACTAATGTGAGTCTTTATGAATCATTAGGTCTTAAACCCCAATTAACCAATTTCATTTGAAGAGATGGTTTATACCTAGTCATGGATGTGGGAACCATTAATTGTTTTCATTAATAATGAAAATAGTGACCTAAAGTTAATTATTGTGCAAGAAATAAAACCCCACAATTCTCCTATGGGTCCAACCAAACCCACCTAGAGATCGTCTCCTCCCTAATGTCTAATAAAAAATAGTGAACCAGACCGAAATCTATCAAATAAAAAATTGATTCTATTATTATACCTGAAGAAATTTGTTTAAAATCTATATGGAATCATGGAAAATCCAACGTAAAAATATTAAATAATAGAAAGATTGGTCATACACTAGACCACATTGTTTTCCATATCCTACACAAACAAAGATGATGAACTTGATTGGAATCATATAGATAAACCTCTATAATATGTGTTCTCAGGAGATAAGTCCTTCATCACTTTGAAAAGTTCAAGCAAGTTCAATGTATGGATCAAGAATAAAAATAAATTTTTGATAACCATTTATATTTTATTGAGCATATTATGCGTACAATGGTACAGTAATCAATGACCTTGCTCATTATTGTATACATGACTATAGATATTTCTCTCATCAACAAGATCATGATCTGAGATAATATATTTTTCATATATTGATTTCTCTGGTAAATCAATTCATACTACAACCCTCATGGGTTTCATAATGATATCACATCCTCGATAGCTCTAATGGCTGGTGGAAAAAACAATGGTCCCATAGTACAACTAAGGTAGTACAATCCTGACCCTAGAGGATTCCCATGAAAGTATCCAAGTATGAAAACTAGCATGCTTTCATCACCTAGGAAATGTTATAGATAAGAGAGTGGCCCTCATCTCCATAAACAATTTCTTCATGAGCTTATACTCAGATCATGACAACATCCACCTCTAGTCCCTAATGAAGATAGACGAGGGAGTCAAATACAACCGAATTCTGGTTCCAGTGCGACCAAGGAGGGAACATATCAACTGTTATTTGTAGGAATATTCCCATTAGTACCAACCATTAACCTAATGATGTCACAAACCAACATGTTTCCACATCTTACTCCCATGCATGAGTCATAAAGGAAACACATCAGGCATTGAAGGTCCTATATATCCATGAGT
Organism: Viscum album; assembly: GCA_963277665.1. Lineage (NCBI taxonomy): Eukaryota > Viridiplantae > Streptophyta > Magnoliopsida > Santalales > Viscaceae > Viscum > Viscum album. Next base: position 1,764,858,687 of record OY728135.1, read on the forward strand.
TGTCTCGTATAACCACTCTTGTTGATGTAGTCTTCCAGAATATTCTGGTGGTAACGTGTGAGCTAGCTCATATCCCTACTCTATTTGAAGAAGCCCGTTTGTATATTCGAATTGTTGGCTTGGGGGAGGCTCATTTCCTTGGCCCCATGCATGGATTCTATCGTCATATTCTGGTGGCCTTACGAGGATAGATGTGGGAACATATCCAGAATTCAATCAGATAAATCTACCAGTATATAGTAGATATAGTAAATATGCAGGCATATATCATTTCAAACACTATTATGAAATTTCATTACATCTTAGAAACAGCTAAATAACCATACTGGTATGTTCAATTTCTTGTTCAGATGCATGGATAGATGCATAATCCTATCCCTATAGCCAGGATATTTCAACACACTCAACATTATGGACAGGTGGCTACTCTATAGAAATCACACACTCTTTCTCCCATACAAGAGGATTATCTACATATTCTAATAAAGTAAGAGTCATCAGACAGGGCTCAAACTCCCATTCAAATAGGTCTTACCATGTGACAGCGTCACATGCATTTGGATAAAGGAAAATTTCATTCATAAATTCCTATAGGATTATTATAGAAGCACAATATCAGGCTCATATCTGAATTTTTTTCATGACTAAGAAAGTGAGAGGGGCCCAATCCATAGGATAGGCTCATATTCACATCAATGAAGTCCTGCTACATAACCCAAAGGTCCATGATTAGGAATATATCTACATTATGGCCATGTCTAACCAAGTGAGAATGGAACAAGCCTCAGGACATGCTCAAATTACTTTATGCAATCCTACCAAGAATATTCCAGCAGTTCAAAAAATTTAGGAACATATTCCTATTTCCATGAATGATCGACTGCACCAATATAATTATGAGGAAACATTGGAGGAGGATCATATCACTTCTCCCATTCTAGAGGCTTGCTGGCATATTCATGAGGGGAATGTATATTCATACCTCTCTCTAATCATGTTCCAACCAGGGCTCACAAGGTGAGACTAGAACATTCCTCTTTCCCAGATCATATCCATGCCAAAACAGACCAACATCATATACCAAAATCTCAGGATCAAGATGATAATACTATCCTAATCAAGGCTCACCAAGATAGAATTGAATATTCCTCCATACAAGATCATATTCATTCCAATAATGAGATATGTCAATGGTATTTGATAAAATATTATCAGTAGTGGTTGCATATTCCTAATATACCAGATTGTTATAAGCAAGTTCTGGAAACTATTAAACACATGTTCCTATCCCAATGTAGTTCCAAAAGGCTAGATAGTATATTCAGGCCATGACACAGATCAAGACCCATAATCCTAATCTGTTCAATGCTAGTATCCTTGAGGTTGTTCAACATGCATTTCAAACACCATAATTATCCTCAAAATCATCAATTGAAGTATAAGATGATCATTACCACAACAGTCCTCCTCATGGTAGTGTAAAAATAGATCAGAGGGACTCCACTCCTAACATCCACCAGGGTAATCCTTCCCATGCATATATCTTCCATGGATAAATAAATCCTCCCCTTTCTCAAACAACTCTACATAGTTAGGTGTTTAAAACTCTGATGACCTCATATAGAGAGGTGGCCAAAACATCAAGGTCAACTGCATATGGTTACCCATAAACATTCAGTAGCACTATAACCGAGTAGGTAGGAAACCATCAAAATCATCTTCTTTGTTCTGACTAGATGGAGGCATGTATGTTGGATGTGGAGGAGGCTAACACTAACATATAAATATATTTATACATAAAAAACCTCCCCATTTTTTTTCTGAACCCTCTCCACTTCTAATTATGAGATCCTTGATGTGCTAGAAATGTAGTTCATGCCTTATCTACACCAAAATATGTGGGATAATCATCAGGTATTGAAGTCTCAACTTCTCCCTTATGAAGGATATGATGGTATCCTTCAGACAGTTATGAAATAATGTTGTCGGCTAGACCTAGTTGACATCTCCAAGACATGGGATCTAAAATCGCAAATAAAAAAGAAAACTTGCAAAATGGTTTATTCCATTTCATCATGAACCTTTAGTAGAAAATATCTAAGACCATATAATCCATCTATATTCAAGGATGGGTATAGTATGGTGTGTTACATTTTACAACATCACTGGAATAACAAAACCCCTGAGAATCAATGTCTTTTAATGTTACTGCCTCTGATGAAATCTGAGGATTGGGTAACACGTAGGATATTTGGTCACTACAAAAATATTCCCCTACTTCTAATATTCCTAGAAACCATGAATGGATGGAGATATTAGCAACAATTTCTTCAAACTAGGACCCTTGAATCATTGAGAATTCATTTAAAACAAAAAGATATAAGTTTCTATCATCCAGAATGCTACCTATAAATAATGGTTGCCAAAATGGGATACCATGTCACCTAGATCTTATGTGATCATAGCTACACTTCATCAAACAAGCCACAATATCAACTAAAATAGCATCCCTCTAGTAGCAAACCCAACCCACTGGTCTGAGAGAATATCTACCATCGCCTCCACTCTTCCTATCATCAATTTCCGAGAGGATTCAGAACATATCCTCAATACATTCAAAAAACCCAAGACCACTAGGTTGGAGGATATATATCTCAATCACCATCAATAGGTTAATCATCCCCTGATAGAGTCATGGGTAAATTAGTGGTCATTCTAGATCACCACACCTTGCAGGGATGTGGGAAATTATATCTCAATCTTCATCTTGGGAATCATCAAATACCTGAATAAAATCATGTATCCTCAATAATATGACTAATCTATTACAATTGTGTAACTGAATGACCCCAAATCCACATGGAGGGGGGAATTTTTACCATTATCATCGACATATAGGGAATTTATATTCTCTAGGTTTGGAGGAAAAGATTGACGGTTCACATCCCACTAATTCTTCCCACCACAAGGCAACACTCTACTGTTCATGGCCCATTTGGATACCAAGACCGAAAACTCCCTCAAGGTCAATATTCATAAACTTTAATGGGAGGAATGTATGGTTAAAGCGATCTAACCCCATAGGGTTTGCAATACAATATGGACCAATATTTATAAGGGTTTGAGTAACAAATCCGATAAAGGTAGCGAAGAATCACATTTTGGAATTGAAAGTAATAGAACAAAAATCATTACTGAAAATTATTATATGAATGTCATATCTATCAATTTAGATGATATTGATGACCAATGAACAAATATAAAAGGCCGAAACAAGGAAAACATTCCCCAAGATAAGGGTGATCTAGAATAAAAAACTATGGATTTATGCACTTACAGCTAGAGAAGGCCCCAAAATATGGAAGACTGAATAACATGTTTCCACCTCCATAGTGGAATAATTCGAAAGAAAAAGGGAAGGGTGTTACCATATCCCAATAACCACACAAAATAGTTGAGGATCCTCCCATAGAGAAACATATATACAAATATGAGGGTGAAATTAAAACTCTATAGCCACACAACAAGGAGCTACTCAAGGGAAATATCCCCTCTTGGTAACTTCATTAGGATGAGGTGAATATCCCTCCTCATATAAGAGAAAATATGAGAACAAAAACAACATATGAGAATCAAACTATCTTTGTATCCATAAATCCTGTCTAAATAGATGAGGAAGTTTAAAATGATCTTGGAATCCATTAATTTCAGTGATAGCAACTCCCTCACTAGGGAAATCATTCATTCATATAAATAATCTGTAACTGGTAGGAGATGAAGTTAAGTCCACCTCATTAACCCCCACTCATTCCTTATAGATGGGAGGTGACTCAAACAGTATCACCCCTAGTGTTACATAACATCATAGAGTCCCTAGACACTCATATAGAATCCATGGAATAGTGATGCACACCTGTGCTGCCTGAAAGAAATCCATATCCTGAGTGGGTGGATGATACTTTCTGTACACACAATTTATGAAATCCTACCTTCTATAATATTGTCATTAAATGACATCATGAACATAATATAACTCACATTGTATACCAATGGTGTCTGATTATGGTCCCCTAATATAAAAAAGTGGAAAAACATGTGATGTGTTTTGTGAAGGCTCTGAAAGGGCCAATCATTGTTTGGTACTACATATTTTAAGTAGGATCAATTTATATAAGATAAGACATTATTTAATAAGTTCTATATAATTCATCTCCAAGATGAGGAAACCAAAAAAAATTGAGCATACTAACTGAAAGGTATTAAAAATTGATAGGGTTTATTACTTCATTACCAGGTCGAACAATTTAATCTACTCACTCTGAATCCATCTCTCATAAGAACAATTACTGATGACCTGTGCTAAAAATATTTGGGATGAGTTATAGATTCCTCTAATCCCAATGAAGTATCCATGTGGGTTGAGTGATTTCAAAAAAGTGGCACAACATCTCGTAGAGACCATTCAAAAAACCTAGTCTAAATCTCCTCTCATTCCTTTAGCCAAGGGGAAAATTCTAGGCAAAGCATAATTTATAGTTTTCACTCTTATTCATAAAACTATTCCCATCTAATCACCTAGGTAGTTCCCAAACCACCCATAACTACTTTTTGAGTATAAAAAACCATATAAAAACCTCTGAATATAGTCTCAATGAAATCTATGTCACATGGGATTTAAGGAATGGATGAATAAAGAAAACTCCTTCTGAAACGAACAACTCCCATGTTTTTTTGTGTGTTAGCCCTAAAAAATAACCAACTCATGCCACCACAACCCAATAAGCCCGACGAAATCGACGGCACTAAACATCCTACCTAATTCTATTTCCATAGAAGGTTGGGTCATAATATCAAGGAATACTTCTAATACAAATAAATCCTTTAAGGTATGATAATTTCTCGACTATGGGTGTTAGATAACTCCTCAGAGTAGGGAGAATACATAATTGTCTCTTGGTCTGATGAAGTTGATTATTTGTAGAACTTTCTCTCTAGGAATTCACAAAATTTAATCAACTAGATGACTTGGAAAACAATTTAATGAGCTCATGACATCAAGAGAGAAGATATACACAGACCCACTATTGCTCCACCGCCTAAGGAGGTAACATCAATTACCAATTCCAAGTGTGGGAATGACCACTGGAGGAAGGAAGAGACATAAGGAATTGAGTCATATTCTACTCCAAAAAATATATCACTCCTACAGTTTTCTTCCCCACAATATCTGAATCATGGGATCCGCCCCACAAAATGGAATCTTCATCAGATGAGGAGTACATATTTGGTTCTTTCAACATGATACAAATAGAAGTCCCCCTCTCAAATGAAGAATATGCCTCAGTATACAAGTTAACTATATATAATAGTGGAAAAAGAGGTTGCATGTGCCAGAATAGAGGGTATATGGGACAACAAAGGCATGACCAGACAAAATATTTTGGTTGCGTCACCGCATATGACATATATTTAGTTGAGAACTGTGGGAAAGAACTCCAGTGAGCCCAGAAAAGACCAAGGGGTCTCTCAAAACCATCCAGCAATCACCCATATCAAATTTTCTTGCATGAACACCTAGTGCGAGTTGGATTACTTGATCATAAAAAATAATAAGGAAGGAAAGAATGACCTAAACCGCTAGAATAAGATTCTCCCAAAACCTCTTCCCAAGTACCATTCTCTTCAACCTCAAATTCCTCATTTCCTAATCCATATGTCAAGGAATGACCCCATATCAGGATGTTTTGAACTCGGTAACAAGATTACAACATTATGAAGTAGATGGAAAATGTTCAACCAAGATTTGAATCCTTGATTTGCTATATATTTTGAAATAAGTAAGGGAGGAACTCATTATAGCCCTCCAAATATATATGGAATTTGGGAAAAAAGTTACTATAGTTGAGGTATATCGAATGGGGACCGTTTAAGTAGAATGTTATATCTCAATCTTGTTGATATAGAATAATCAGGAGGAGTTCCTTCTAGGTCATGTCCTACCCTATATGTTTCGAGAAGACATGATAATGTTCACAACTATAGGGATCTGATTGAAAATGTTTCTAGGATCTATCTCATCACAATTCAGACCATTAGAAATTTAGGATATAGTAAATGAGATTTTTCTCCCCTAAGGATTACAATACCAGGGTATGAAAAGCATGGATAAAGGACACTTGGGAAGATAAAACTAAAAACATAATTCAGATAGATCACATTTGAAGATTATTTTATAACTATCCAGTAAGACACTTCATACAATTTCATTCTCGAAAGGACCGAATGTTATATCGACATAATAGTGCCTAAAAAATTCCATCAATGTTTGAAATAACCCATTGATGGAAATTTCATCATACTAAATGGTTATAATTCCCCCTCTGAAACCTTCAAATCCACATATGATGATGAATACTTTTAACAAATGGAGGAAAATAACCAATGACAGATGATGATATGCATGATTCATCTTCTAATATCATAGGTATAACCCCTTTATCCCCACGAGCATTCTCAATAGAAACTGTGTACTCCCCATAAATCTTGTTGAGGTTATAGACCTAATCCCATAATTCCAAGATCCTCATGTCCCCACTAACAGTGTAAAAAAGAAACCAGCTCTCAAATCTCTCTATAATGAATGAGATGGAATTGGATAATAATGTATTTTTTTAAGGACCCTCTCACCCTTATAGTCTTTTATTAGACCCATGATTTCTAGCTTCTTTTGAAATTGAATCCACAAACTCAAAAGTGGAAGAAGGTAAAGATGATATCAAGAACACCCCTCCCATATTCAAGGATGGTGTCTCCACCACCATAAAATATTTTAGATAGATAATTCTATGAATGGAATAGAACACACAACCTATTCTAAATATTTTCTTCATGGTCCTCGAACAGAAAAAGATATAAATCACATTTCTCAAGAAGCATCAATAATTTTTTCTTGTAACTATAAAAAAATTCCCCGATAGAATCCTGAGGTGTCTATTCACCATCTCTGTGTAATTGATGTGAATCAAGGTTTCAATAAGCCATCCAAGATGATGCATCCCTCTCACACAACTAATGGGGTGGTTGAAGTTGAAAAATTGATTAAATCCAACTTTTTTCTGAGTGGTGTAATAACCAATGTCTTTACCACATCGTCCCCATCATGAAAAATAATGGTAATATTAGGGTCTACATTAATTTTAGAGGCCTTAATTGACATTTTCCAAAGGATGATTTCCCATTACCAATTTCAAAACTCTTGATTGGTGAAACTACCAGCTTCTAAAAACTTTTCTTCATGGATGATTATTTACATTACAATCAAATAGAAATATCCCCTAAAGATGATTAATCCACTACCTTCAGAGCACCTCATGGGATCTTGTACTATCCGTTCGTTCCCTATTGGTTAAATAAATATAGTTCTACAAACAAATACAACATTATCCATATCATTAATCTATTCACGGGAATGATAGACAAATGTTATATATATTAAATATTTTTCAAGTCTTGAAAATGATGTGATCACTTTAGTGATCTACAAACAATATTCGATAAGTTTCATTAATACATCTTGAAGATTAATCTAAAAAAGTTCACTTTTTGGGTAACATCAGGGAAATTTATTGGCTTTTTTGGATTATCGCATTGACATTGAGGTCAACCCAGAGAATACTAGTACTATTTTAGAAATTTCTCCCCCAAAATCTCAAATAACTAAAGGGGTTACAAGGGAGCCTCACCTATATTCGATGATTCATATCCAACCTGTCTGGTAAAGTTCTCCCTATCATCAGTCTAATGAAGAAAATAATGTTTTATTAGTGAGATGATGACTTCTAAGAAGCCTTAAAAAAGTCTCAAGTAGTAATTATTATACCCATAAGATCTAATGTCTCTAGTGGAAGGGAAGCCACTCATAAAATGACTTTCAAATGGTAAGACATAAAATACTTCCATTCATCACATACAGTCCTCAAGAATACATTGGTGGACATAGTGCTTCTATATGGGGATTTATTCTCTCCTCACGACACTCCATATACATGAGTGATGTATTTTGACGGATCCTCTTAAATTCCTATAAATAAAAGGATGGAAAACCCAGGGCTCAATTAGATTGTTGTAGTGATTGTTTATTTTATCACTAAATTTTTGTCCCATTTATTTCTCAATATCTGAAGGATGAACACACAATGAGGTGGAATACCAATCCCGCATATATGGCTTCAAACTATACCTACAGCTACACATAGCCTGCCTAAATTTTAAAGGGGATTCATAACTAGTGATAATGTTAATAAATGGTGAATATAGAATAAAAAAGGAAGAATTGTCCCCTCTAACTTCCTGTGTTGTGGGAGTAATAAAAGAGTTCCCTTTTGAGATCACATTGCCTCATGTTCCTAGATCACATAATGCTCACACCGATACATTGCATAATGTATCCACCATAATGGATAACCATGATCAAGAGGAAGAAATATTTTATATCAAACATCGAGGAATGGTCTCATCAATCATAATATGTGATATAGAAGAAATAAATCATGCGAATTCCACCCTATAGTGTGAGGAATCAATGATAAGCCTAGATGGATGGATCCCCATAATCAGTTATCTCTATATCATGACCCTCCTAATAGAATGATCCGGGAGGGAACATATTTTATATCATGTAGTGAACTTCACCCGACACGGTGGTCCAAACAAGAAGCAATCCCTCTAAATATGACGATTTGATAGAATCTTCTTGAGATTCATAAAATAAGGATATGTTTTCACCATCATGAAGGATTCCCATGTAGGCTCTTGCGACAACCCTCAACATGGAACTAGGATCTTCCACCAAAAGAAGATGTTGATATATTACTTTCAATCAATTATATAATACTATGTGGAATACACTAGGAAATTTCATTCATTCCATATACACAGAATCCTCATCCATAAAACCTCATCATTACTAAATAAAGGTAAATATTCTTGGTTGTTTTACATTTGAGGATTGGATGTTGTGGGTCCATATCCCAATGAATCATCTAAGGTGTTAATGTATATCCACACTCTTACCAAAATCTTCTTCAAATGGGATGAAAAAACACCCCAAAAATAGTTCTGGATGAAGAACATTATCAACTCTATAAAGTCCCATATCCTCACCAGGTTCGGGGTCCCTCACACAATATTGATGGGAAAAGATATCATCTTTTGTTATAAGAAGATGAATAAATTATACTTGGAGTAAAATATCATGTCTAATCAATCATCCCTCTCTATATCATGAATTTGAAAATGGATAGATAGAGGTCTTCCATATGATTTTTTAAAATAAAATCCAAAAGAAGGTGAACAAGGACAATAATTCAAATCAGAAAATCTCATCCATACTTAATGGGCATTCCATACCACCAAGTGTACTGCTACACAATAATTCCATACTAATTGGTGTATGGGGCCGAGGTAGTATTATACATATAGGTCCAAATTCATTCACTCTGAATAGCCATTTGTGAACAATATTGAGATGATGAGAAATCGTAAAAACAGATGGAGGAATTGGAGCATCTTAATGAGAGAAGGTTCATACATTACAGAACCTAGAGGTCCATTATAATTGGATCACACAAGAATCTAAAAAAAACGTTCACCTTTATTCATTCCCCCATATATAATGGGTATTGGATCTCAGGACCACAATGATACTAGGGAAGAAGAATCCAAATTTGGATCCCAAGTGGGAAGGGAATACTATTATTCATAAGGTCTGTCATAATAGAGCCTAATCAATGGTCTAAATGGATGGGGAGTGTGTCACACCTCCCACCAATGTGATAGTTCATAAGAAATCCTCATTATATAACTAATCGACTGTGACTGTCTGAAAATCAAGATATTAAATATAATGATACCCTCATATCCTGACATCGTGACTTTAAACTGTGTGGCATCCCACATTCTAACCACATGATGATAAAACTATATGTAAATCATATTAACCACATCACAATAAACTATATTGAGATTATTTTGACCACATGAAGATAAAATATTTGGAGATCTTCCGGAACACATGATGATAAAATGTATAGATGTTGTCCTATCAACCCGGTGATAAAATGCTTATAACCCCAAGGTACTGATTGCTAGATTTTAAACTTAAAAATATCCCACATCCTTACAACATGAAATTACACTACATGGATGAAGTCCTATATGTATGATGTTAAACTATAGGGTCCCATAAGAAATACATATGGATTGATTCCTTTCATTATAGGTAAATCTAGTTTTGGGCCCAACCACAACATTAATTTTCCTTCACTATGGGAGATCTATGTGCTCACCAGAAGATGTTGAACTATGTGGATAATATCCTTTCTACATGAAAATAAACTAAATGAGTTCTTAAGAACTATGTGTGGATTGATTCCTAACATCATAGGATACGTAGTTATTTCTTCTTCTTCAATCCTGGTTCCATTCCTAACAAAAATAAAAAATTAACACTCTCTACATATAGGACACACTTTTGTTGGAAGGTCGTTCTCAAAGAACTTCATGTGTCTTGATTATCATCTCTTGTGGTATATAGTGAAACCCAAAATTCTACTATTAGGTATAGCCACAACATTTCTATTACCACATGGGAATATTTTGAATCATAAGAACAAGTAAAGATTAATTAAAAATAAAACATTAAATATCATGAAAATAATTATATTCAGAATATAACATATCACTGTTAAGTATATACCACTCATAAAGTATATTGGTTCATAACATATCTTATGTCTCAAAGAAGGCAATTTGAGGCAAAAACCCATAATCATATGTCATGCATTCTTTTGTACATGATTAAACTTAATATATAATAAATATAAGTCTATTATACATATATTATTGAGACATAATAATATATATACTACCATATATTATTTATTTATGTCCTTTTATAACCATTTATTAACAATTCCATGTAAAATATATGTTTCTGGAAATAATTTCTTTGTTTTTTTTGTTTCTTTTTTTGATTTATTATTTTTCATCCTCTTAGATTGATCAAGGATCCATAATATTAATAATTTTAACAATTATATTAATATAATATATATATATATATATTAATATTATTCCATTAAATTTAGAGATATAAAATTATTTACAATGTTCTCGAAGATGATAGGCTATATGTATGCATGAAGGTTATTTACATCTTCTAGTAGATAAAAATAAATAATGTTAAGTAATATATTACCTTTATGGAATAGTTTTTATGACATATTTATCACATATATTTATTAATTTTATCCATATTACCTTCAATGCCGTGTTTTAGTGAAAAATGAATCAAATCACTTCGTGAGGTGGTAGTTCACCTTACACACAAACAACGATATCCTATTCTCTAAGGAATGGAAGTTAATAAGGTATATATATGAAATTATAATTAAATAATTATTATTATATCACAAATATCATATATAAACATTATATTCATCATTATATCCAACAATGATAAGAAGTGATGAAAAATGCATATAGTCATTTTTTGAGGTGGTATCTCTCCATACACACGATCAATGATTTTGTTTACCATTTAAAGTAACATGAGATTGTTGTAGGTAACTACCCTAAAATAATAACATATCAGTATATTCAAGATACTGGGGATATTATATCACTTTTTTTTATTTTATATATTTTGAGGAATAAATAAAATAAATCTCTTGATTAAGGATGTTACCTCTTCTTTAGAAAACTTATTTTGGTTTAAACAAAAGCCTTCTAAGGTTGGATTAATGAGAAAAAATGATTTTAGGTTGAGGGAAGGTAAGTAGGTAACTTATTTGGTATTTTATTGATAAAACAATGCGTTTAAGATGTGTGAAGAGAAGATGAGGGGGGGGGGGGGTGCCTATTATAAGTGTGGGAGAGGACAAAATTCAAATTTTATAAAAAGAAAAATGAGTACACTAGTTTTAATCATGAAAAAAGGCTTAAAAATGGACCATTCTAAATACAGTAATAAATAATGTGGATATATGGTCGGATAATTGGTTTTTTACATCTTTATATATTATTTTATCCCTTATATTTTTAGTTTAACCTATGGTAAACACATTTTAACCATAACCATGTAATTAATTTTTCCGATTTTTACTAATAGTTTGGACAATAGAAGTAGAAGATAATATATAATAAAAAATATATTGGGTCCCAAAGTTGAATCCATTTTTTTAAATTCCAATCACATATTTGAAAAATTGTAATTAAAAATTACACCCACAGATGCAATTATAATACTATTTTCCATACAGAAAATGTTCAAAATTATAAAAATATTATATAAAAAAATAAATTTTAAAATTATTAAAAATATATAAATTTGATTAATTGATATATAATTTTACTAATTTTACTTTTAAATACATATTAAGAAATTAATCATTACAGATTATTTAATATACAATTTAGATTTTAATAAAAACTATGTTTTTTTCCAATCATTGAAAAAATAAACTTCTCATAATAATATAAAAAAATAAACCTAAGATAATATTTAAATTTTTATTCCAAAAATTTAGGCACCCTTTTTAAATATATTTTATGAAATTAAAAAAAGATTATTATTTGTTCACAAAAAAAGAAAAAAATCATTTCTTGAGAAAAAATGTTTTAAAAAAATACAAGTACATTAAAAAATTTAATTTAATTTTTTAATAAATAAGTTTATTTATATAAAAACAGTATACTTAGTATTTAAAATGATGGTATTTGTTTTAATACCATCATGTTTAATAGTTTGGTCATAACAACCATGTTAAATTGTAATGTTAGTCATATATTGTGGTTTCTTAGAACTCGGTTTTACATGTATCATAAGCTATCAAGGAAATTAAATTTAATATGAGAAAGATATTTCATAAAATATTAGTTTGATACATTATACCCCCATTAAAATTAATTTCACCATTATAATTTCTTTACATTGGTAGAAAAAACTAAGGATACTTCTTCCTCATTACATCCTCAGGTTACAACATAACTTCCAAAAACTGGAGGCTTTTACAAAACACACATACCAGGTGAGTGGTATTGTTTCATAAAACCTTATATATATGATCTATGATATCCCCCAATTGATAATTATTGGAATAATCATGCTCTATAGGTATGAACTTGGATTTTATTACATGTGATGGGTAAGGTATGTACTTGCTCAATATAAAAACATGGAATACATTATGGACTTGAGAGTGGGGTGGTGGAAGTGTAAACTAATAAGATACTATCTCGATACCATAAATAATTTCTAAGGAACAAATATATCTAGGGATTAGATTCCATTTCTTTCCTAGTCCCATAAACTCATTCCGTGGATAAATTCTTAGATACACTTTTTCACAAAAATAAAATTCTAGATCATGATGGTGATTATTATTATAACTTATCTATTAAAATTGTGTTTTGCATATATGTTATTGAATGTATCCAACCTTCTATTTTATTTATTCATATATCTTAGGTACCAATAGATTTATTTCTCTAACAACAATCTAGAACGTTAGAGTTCTTTACATCTTTCTAAAGAGGGATTCGTAATGAGATATATGAAAACTTATGTGAATGCTATTATTGGATGATAACCCAACTAGAAAAAGGTTATGGTCCTAACAATATTTAAAATACAAAGAAAATGATCTCAAAATATCCTCTAGTGTTTAAAATTACCCCTCCTACTGAAAATATATTCGAGGATTTTACGTGGTGTTAAAACTCTACCCTATATCAATATATTATTTAAGGATTCCCTAGAACATCAAGGTAATACATAGCTCCCAATTAGAGATAATAGAATTTTGTAATCCATGAAACCTTAAAACTTCTTTAATGTATATGATGAAAATCATATTCAATGATAAATATTATTTTATTGTGAAGAAGTTTGTCGAATTTGATTTCTGATTGATTATAACCTATATCACATTTTTTTCATTTAGATTTATTGATGATTTTGATGATAAAATCAATGGTGATGTTATCCAATTTCTATTCTAGTATGGGTAATGGATGTAACATCTCCTTGGATTTTTTTCTCTAAGCCTTAACTTATTTACATATAAATAATTGATATACAAACTCTGTGACATCTCTTTTCATTCCACACCATAAAAAATACTCTTTTTAGGAATCTATACTTCTTTATTATTCTGGGATGGATAGAGAATAATGAACTATGAACCTCCTATAACAAATAATATTTCAAATCTTGTAAGAGTGGAGCACATGAATTTTCAAAAACCATACCATTCCATCACAATCAAGGATAAACTACAGAAAATTTCTCACCATTTTTATAGATCAATATTATGCCAATATATATTTTTAATCATCTCTTGGATAGTTGGTATAAAATTAATTTTAGAAAGATATAATTTATTCCATTTCTTCATTATTTTCATATCCATACAATATAAATATTGAAATATTGGATATTTTATAATCCTTATCATATATAAGCTTCCATAATCATTTTGACTCAAAGCATCATCCAATTTCCTCACTTTCCCTTTGTGGTAACCTGTCTTGAAATCATAACCATTAATCATCTATAAATATCTCCTATGATGCATGTTTAACTCCTTCTATTTGTATATATGCTTAATACTTTTGTGATCAGTATATATATCATAATTTCCACTATAAAGATAATAAAATCATATCATTTATGAAAAAATTAACATTTCTTACACCAAATAATGGTTTGGGTAATTTTTATCATGAAACATCAATTATCATGAGGCATAATATATATACAGTTCATTCAATACAAGAAAGAATACCAATCTATTCTTGGATACATCCCTAATGATTAAAATCCCTTCACTACAATAGGGTAACACAATCATAGGTGTGATGAATAATATTATCTTTAGTTCCTTAAATTTTCCTCTCATTCAACTTTTTAAAGAAACATGGTTCTCTTCTGAGTTATCATAGTTTGTATATTATATAGTCATGAGAAATTCTCCAAAACCTATCAATAATATCCAGCCAACCAAAGAAAACATTGGATCCCAGTTTTTGTGGTTGGTTTTGTCCACCATTCAGTATCCTTCACCTTTGATGGATCCACCAATATACCCTCTCTTAAGATTATATAACAAATAAATGTATCCTTTTATAGATAAAATTCACCCTTTGTAAAATTTTCATATATCTTATTCTTCATAATGTAATTCAATACAATTCTCAAGTAATCTTCATCTCTTTATTGTAATTTTGATATATAATAATATATTCTATAAGAACATCAAAAAAAATGATCAATGTAATATCTAAATTATCTCTCCATTAAATCCATGAAGACATCATGGTAGTTTGTAAGAACAAATGTCATCATTATACAATCATAGTGTCCATACCATGTATGAAATGTTACATTTGTTAAATCCTTCGTGTTGACCCTCAATTGATGATTTATAGAGAAAAGGTAAATCTTATAAATATATTAATCTCTACATGGTTGACCACAGAATTCATCAACACAAGGTTGAGAATAATTTTTCATTATAGTGATCTTGTTTAGATCTCAATAAGAAATGTGAATTTTCATTGTTCCATCATTATTTTTTATAAAAAGAATTGGTGAAACCCAAGGGGACACAAATTTCCAAATGAATCTGTTTTCAATATTATCCTATAGATTCTCCTTTAATTCATGTAATGAAATAAGGGATATTCTATAGGGAAACGTTAATATAGGTGTGGAACAAGGTATAAGTTCTATTGGAAAATCAACTTTATGATTGGGTGGAAGTATATGAAACTCTTCTAGAATAACATCACCAAAATCCACAAAATAATCATTTTATTTATTATTATTTTATCCAAAACCATCTCAGATAAATTCACCGTTTGAATAAGAATAGAAAACCATAAAATTAATGTAATTTATATTGGAAGGTAATATTTATTATTTAACTAATATATGATTAGATAATGGGTTGGATTATAAAATGTGACATCCTTTACTTAATTATTGATGTCGGATTAGTGTGGATAAACTCAATCCATGAATAAGTTAACATTCAATTCAACTATATGAAGAAGAAAAATATTTTAGGAATCACAGTCCCACATGCTCCAATAAGAGAGGATTCATATACTTGAGATGAGATAATTATAATATTAAGGGTTTTAACTACTAATTATATATCTAATATTTTTGGAAGAATCTTGATACCATTTTAAGAATATTTAGATATAATATAATGGGATGATCCACAGTCCAATATTACAGTAATAGTTTTTGAGTGTATGGTCAGCGTAACCTTCACCAATTTGTTACTCCACACATAATTAGAAATAGATATTTCATGATATTTCCCCTTATCCCTCATATTAATAGATTTCAGATGTTTATCATCATCATTAAACATTATATTTTGGAACTAGTTAGAAGAGTTCCCATACTCCTTGATTTTGAAACACTAGAATATGGTTGGAATATTCTTTTATGCCTTACCTCTCTTTGAATCATTAGTTAATTTATTCTCATCACTTTATTATTATATTTCTTAATGAACATCCCTTACAAACCAAAAATATTTACTTATCTATCTTCAAGAAAAGAATATGGTTGGAATATTTACTTTATTATTATGGATGGAATATTCTTTTATTCCTTATCCCTCTACTTTAGATTAAAAAATTACTTATCTATCTTCAAGAAAAGAATACAAGGGAAGTACTTATTGAAAAAAAATATCTTAAACTCATCCCGCTATATGGATTCAATTTCATAATAGTGCCTTATATTCTTGATGAGATACTTACATTAATACACTTTTTCTTTTAAATTATATAAGGAAAAACATTATTTTTCATGTTCCAAACAGTAGAGAACAAAAAACATATTTTTAATGGTAACGATAAATTTCCCAGTAACTAGTTAATCAGTAGAACAACAAAAGGATGGTGATAGTTTCCTCCTGAATGACTCAATAGATCATTGTTCCTTCCTTTGTATGTTTAGATGTTTACCATGATACATAGCGTGAGAATGTTGTGTGATCATAAAACTGAAATTTTAAAATATATATCTAATAAAATTTAGTTTCATAGGAGTAAAATCATTGTATTTTTAATTCAATTCATTAATAGCATGGTTCTTTCAGATTCCATCCATTAACTAAAACCATAAATTATGATTTGAGAAATAATAATCATTGTGGGAAAATATATAATAATAAAAAATCATTATAGGATGTCTAAATCAAGGAAAAAACTTTTCAATCCATGAAACCTTTAGTTTAAACTAGTTTATTTATGGACATTATCTATTGAAATCCTTTAAGATTGTGTGTAAAGAAAATATAGTTTAACAAAAGAATACCCCTTATGAGTGTCAAACTTGGTGTGCAGTAAATGATGTTTTCATGTATTTGGTAACTATTAAGTTAATAACAATTCAAAATTTTCTATGTTTTTAACCTCAAGTATATCTATTCAAGAACCATGTCCGATTATAGTATTTAGGAAATTGTTTATTTATATGTAAATCACATAATAATTTCCTTACAAAAAATTTATGATGTCACCCTATACTTTGGATTATCCTAAGGGTTTGTTATTTAATTTTTCCCACCATAGTTTCTAAAGGTCAACTAAAACTCCCCTATGATACAATCTTTTATGAACTTTGGATATAATACATAGATATTAGATCATTTTTTATGAACATTCATTACATTACACAAACACACACCTGGGGATTGTAAAGGTATAGTGCCTTTGGAAACATTGAAACATGAACAACTAGTTCATAGATTATCTAAATAATTTCCCACTAAGTTTTTTCATAATTATAACCCTTATTTGAAAAATAATAGATAATAATTTTGTTTGTATCTTAGGAAAATGAAATATAAGAGAGGGTGATATTAGATGCTCTGAAAGGGTAAAAATGGAGACACACAAACCTAACATGAGTATTAGGGTATGAGTACATGATCATAAAAAATTAAAACGATAGGTTTCATATAAATGATTATAATAATGGGTCCCAAAATAATTATTTACATTTAATAGGGCATGAATAAAAAATTAATCAAATAGTATGATCCAAGAGAGAATAGCAGTGGCACATTACTTTTAATTTTATTCTTACACATGAACATAAAAAATAATTTCCACCTTATAAAAAACTCATTCAAAGTCTATATTATTTGATTATATTTTCTCCCCAAAACAATTTAGTAGTCAAGTTTATGTCCTAATAATATCAGAGTATAAAAATTTGCATAATGAACTTTTTCACTCCCTATTCCAATCTTGTTTATCCAATTATATTTCAATCATTTCCTAACTTGATAGATGGAGATATAGGTCTAACCTTCCACATAATTAATATAATACATATGTGTTCCCTTGGAATATAAAACAATATTATAATCAGAACCCATGAATGTGAATTTGTTTCAGAAAAATTTCATTATAACATAACCTATTGAAAACAAAAAGGTTTCGTAATCATTTCATCATTTAATCTATTCTTAATATAGGGAAAAAGAAATGGGTTTCATAAACATTTAATCATGGTATCACCCATGGAAGAAAAATGGGTTTCATAAAAATATTTTCATTACAAACATAAACCATACTAAGAAATAATAAATATAGTTTTATTGGATCATATTCTCTATAAATATAATATATCATCAAAGGATCTCATATTAGATGGAAAATTATTTTGAAAGAAAAATCACTTAGAATGTTACTTGAGGAAAATATCCATTATTTGAAAAATTAACTTTCTAAATAGATTAATTCCAAAAAATTTTGGGAGAAAATTCATTAAAAATAAAATTGAAAAATTATAAGAAAATTATCACATAAAATAGTTGTTGTGATGTTGGAAAATTACATTCATGACATAGATGTTATAACAATGATTTATTTTACATTTTTGGTAAAAGCTTAACATGCCTTATTTGAAAAGTGTTTTCATTATAAAATTAAAATTTTAATGTAAAAATTAAATAATGGGTAAAAATTTATTCCAAAAATTATTTCTTATAGTGTTGAAAAAAATATCCGAAAATATGGTTCTGGATGAAAAATGATTTTTGGATGAAGAGGGAACTAAAGACGACTTTTCATAAAAACAATATTTCAAAATTTTGAGCACATAAAGAGAGAAAATGTATGTGAAAAAATATATTATAATTAATTTACCATATAATAATAAAATTCATGAGTTTATTGAGATATTTAGAAAAAAAAACTCATAATATAAAAACATAATCATAAATAATGTTGATAAATAATGAGATTGCTGCAAAAAATTACAACTTTGGTATCTTTTGAATCATATGCACCATCAAATATTAACATCAAATGAAGCTATAAATATCAATAAAATAATTATATTATTGATATTAAAATTAAAAATCCATTATATACTACTCATAAGAGAAGATATGTGTATAACATATATTGTTTCCCAAGGAAGGAAGTTTCACAAAAAAAATCGATGGCCATAAGTATTGACTTAATCCATAAAGATTCAAACCAAATATTTAATAAATATATGTTTATTATAAATAAATTATATAACCATAAATATACATATAATACCTTACATTATTTACCTTTTTCAAATTAATAATGGTTTATTAATTAATCATAGTTAAAGTCAGGTTCTGGGCAATAACTATTTGGTTCTTCATGTATGTTTTGATTTTTCATTTTTGGCCCAGTTACTCTAATCACGAATACATAATTTTCACAATAATAAATAATATATAACTATAATATATATTCAAAACATAAGTATTTAATCTATTTTGTAGATGTTTTGTATATAAAATAAAATACACCGTTCAGGAAAATGGTAGGTCATACATATGCATGAATATTGTCTCTATCTTTTAAAAGATAAAAAAAGAGAGTTAAATAAAATATTACCATTAGAAAATAACATTTATTTCACATATACCAAATTTAATTATTAATTTCATCCATATTAAATTCCTTGTAAATCATTAGTGACAAATGAATCACATAGCTTTATGAGGCGGTAATCCATCGTAGGAACGAATGACATTGTTGTTTTATTTATGGAAAAGAAATTAAAAAGGTATATATGATATTATAATTAATGAATAATTATTATATAATAAAAATAATATATTTAAAAGTTATACAAATATTTTCTATATCAATGTGAGGTGATTATGGAAAACAAATATTGTTGGTTTGTGAGGGGTAGTTTATCATACACATGATCAATGGTTTCATTTCCTATTTGTGGGTTGAGGAGATGGTTGTAGGTAATAAAGATAACATGAAATAGTATAAATATATTTAATATTCTTGTTTTATTATACCATAATAGTTTAAAAATATATTAAGTATTTTAAATAATAAATAATATGAAATTCTTGGTTAAGGATGTTACGTCTTTTACAGAAAACTTTTTTGGTTTTCACCAAAGAAATCCTAGGTTTTATTTGTGTAAAAAATAAGGATTCTAAGATGAGGTATTAGAATTATGTATGCTATTTTGTTAGGTATATTACAATTCAAATGGTTTTTGATGTTTCCAAGTGAGAGGAGAGTGGTGGCCTTATATAATTGGGGGAGAGGACAAACATAAAATTTTTAAGAAGAAAAAAATGTATAATGGATTTTTTCTCATTAAAAAAGAATATAAAGTGGTTAATTCATGATAATAAAATATAAAAGGACAAAATATGGGCATCCTATTGGGTTTTAAAAGGTTTTTAGTTTATTTTACCCTTTATCTTTTTAGTTTAACCCCTGAAAATCCTATTTTAACTTTAACCGTGACAATTGATTTTTAAAATTTTCACTACTCATTTTATATTTTTCCATTTTTTTATAAATTTAAATAATTAGATAAAAATTTGGAATATTTTTTTTAAATTCCATTAACCTAGGTGAGAGATTTCAATTTCAAATTAGACCCACAGATGTGATGAGAAACTGATTGTCTAAAGATAAAATTTTCAAAAGATTAATTTATTTATTTCAAAATTTAATTTGATCATGATTTTAGAAACATAAATTGGATTAATTAATATATTTATGAACAAATTTGATATTAAAAAAATTTTGAAACAAAATTTAACCATATAAATCATTTAATAGATAAATAATCATTCAATTAAAACTAGTATTTTTTATTATTCATCAAAATGATAATCCTTCATTAAAAAATCCCAAACATTCATTACAAGAAGATTTGGAATTTTTTTTTTCTAAATATGAAGTATGTTTTTTAAAAAAATATAAAATTCTCAATAATTAATTTTATTATTTTTTCACGAAAAAAATAAAATCATTTTTATGAGAAAATACTTTTTTCCAAACATATAATGACTTTACAAAAAAATATACAGTTTTTTATAAATGTATTTTCATTATATGGAAAAATTATAGTTAATATTTAGACTCTAATTATTCTTATTCATTCTACTATGTGTAACAACTAGGTCATAATGACCATGTTTAATAGTAATATTTAGTATAATTAAGTTTATTAGAACACAAGGATGCATGTTGTGGAATATGATGAAGAAATTAAATTTATTCAAAATAATAACAATTTCATAAAATCTTGCAGTGTTAGACATGTTTTTAGTGTAAATAATGGGGTTGTTAAGGGTAATTAACTAAATTATAATGGACATGTAGGTCTAATAAAATAAATATGGGATGGAAGACTCACATTCCATCATATTTAATTTAATAATTTTTAATTATAAACCCATGAAGTAAATTAAATTAAATAAAACCAATTTATAGATAGGGACTGGTCAAGATCTTGAATGCTAATACACATGAAACAAATACATAAAATTTATATTGGATAACATTCATTTTTATTCGTTATTTATTATTATGAGAATGTCACTTATATTAATTAATTAATTTCTCCCCTTTTATCATAATTACCACTTGAATATTCTTAGAGAAATCCATCATTAAGGTATTCATAGTAAATAAATGTTATATCCAATAATTATAGATAATTATAATAAATTAATTAAGTAATTAAAAATAATTAATACCTTTATAAAGTTGTCAAACAATTTGGTTTCAACCAATGTAATATTGTTTAATTGTCGTAATGTGTAATTTAATGAAATTTTAAATCTATAATTTATTGGGATACATTAATGTGATTTCGTATGAGCTAAATGTCTTGTACGTTTATTTCTGTCTACCATAAAAAAATTTCAGGGGCTTCAGCATTCATCGTTATTCGACATCACCACGTACACATTCCAACTACACACCATGTATGCCTCTTACCATGTTTCAATTTAACCCATTTAAAGATGAGGTATGGACTTCAAATACATGACTACCCTATGTGTACTAAATAGTGAAACACAATGTATCTCACATGTTGTGTGTTTCTTCAACCTTCCCAAACAGTCGATGAGTTATTGGGACATGGGAATACATAATGTATACTATCTAGCTACACACCATGTATCTTGCATGTAGAGTGACTGAATAACCTTAAAAACATCTCAAAGTGAACTTCAAATAAGGGATATAATTAAAGATACACTATGTAAACTACTTATATGCCTTATATTCCATTATTTATCATGTTTGACTGTCTGACCTGGTTTTTACCATGTATTTGAACATGTGTTTTTGTGTGAAATTCACCTCTAAACCAAGAAGACCACATGATGTGTATTCCAACAACATTATAAGTAATATAAAAATCTATGTGGCATGTTGGTACAGTATGCACATGGTGTGAAATAAATTCACCATGTGTAGGTATTTTTTAGCATGTCATGTATCTTGTGACACGTCGAGATATAATACGATTAGCTACATAGCATGTACTCCAGCTGCATGCCGTGTAACTTAGACGTACTGGGAAAAAAACTGTCTCACTTCCTGATGGAATATTTGGTCATTTTTCATCTATTCATTGTGCTTTAAGAAAAATTAAACATTGAATGACAATGATTAATATGTTTAAAGAATGTTAATTAAAAAATGTATTAATGAAAGAATATTTCTTGAAATGAAATATGTGAACACTATTTCACATAGTAGTCAATAATTTAATAAAAAATTATAAATCAAAACATAACCCCCATTTATTCTAGATGACGGTTAGATGCATATGATATGTTTGGAAATGTGTGATAAACAAATAAGTATTTTCAATCTTGTGCATTATTCACAATAGTGTACAGGACATGAATCTCATAAAAATAATATTTTTTTCAACTGGATATTGACATTATAGAACCCATATACTAGAGTGAATATCTTTTTGTTAAATTTATAATTAATTTATATTTTATTGGAAAAAGTAATTACATTGTCTATCTATAATTCTTTGATATAGATATTGATCTAAATAAAATACTTTTTTTTGGATTACATTCACCACACTTATAGGATATAAGTATAGAATCTCTCTAATGGTGATCCATACATGCTTCATGTTCCTCAAAATGTTTCCATTAGAATCTGTAGGTTCTATCACACCAAATATTAATTCCTGTGTCATATGGTTTTGATCGCCTTTAGAACTTCTTCTAGAAGTGTAAACATGGGTAGTGGTGGAGGATTATCACTCTTCATACTTGAGAGAATTCTTGAAGAGGGGATGTCTCTAGGGCCTTTAGAGAAACACTTTGGGTGTTTTTGTGCACAATAAAACTACTAGAAAACCCATTAAGAAAAAACATAATTGGTTTTACAATCATCTTGTGTTAGAAAATAAAAATTGTTGTTATTCCCTTAGTATTTTTCTTAATCCATGTGAATCCCCATGTCTATAAATATGTTACTATTATTATTATTATTATTATTATGTCTTTTCATGTGATAAAATCAAGAATTAAATAAAAATTTAATTAATTAATTAATATTCAATATATATATTAGTGTTCATCAGACAATTAACTCAGTATACGATTCATCCATAATATTTATCAAACCATGTATTTTAATTATTTGTTTAATAAATAAATATCAATGTTGTATTTAGTAATAATTATACAAATAAATATTATAGACAATAAATATAAAATAAATAAATGTTAAATATTCAACTAAAAATATATTCTATTGAATAAATAGTGATAGAATATACGTTATCAAGAAAAAATTCATAATTATTAAAACATGTATGGGAGTAATATTTAATGAAATTTTTAAATAATAAATAATAATATTACTTAATAGAGGTTCAGAATGATCTTTAGTGTGACCTTTTAGTCCACTTTTTCTAATTCACAAGTTGAAGTAACACGAGGTTTGAGGTTAGAATCCAAAGACATGCCATGAAACAAATTGATAAAGTAGTTAATGTTTCTAAATCAATAACCATATTTAAATTATCATTGTGTAATATAATCCATTTATCTTGATATCTCTAATCGAGCAGGTTGCAAGATCCAGTCGTCAACCTATTTCCATAATGTCATTTCCATTAATATTTCAGAAATCAAATATTAACTACATAAAACCATGACCATGGATTTAACAAGGATTTATCATTTCCATCATAGGTATTGATATATAAAATTCAATTAAATAATAGAATGGGCATATCCTTTCTCAAAATATTCATTAATGAAATGTCATTAGCGACACAACCATTATATGCAACTACACCAAAAACTTATTTTTGTAATGGTTTACGAAATAAATATATGTGTGTGAGTCATAACATGCATCAGTAATAATCATAAGGTATATGGGCCATTACACATTCTCCTAGATAGGAATATCCAATGACATTTGTAAATGTGGATTTCTAACAAAAATTATTGTTATCATAATAACTTTTACCTGAAACTACTTAGGGTGTGAACCATGACAAGACTCATCAAGTCCTATGAGTCTCTTCCCCTAAGAGGATATATCATTTGTACCCCCTAAATGATTTCATTCGTATATAAACATATGTTTAAAAATATTTTCATGAAACTTCTACGTTCTCACCATAGTGGGGAACTGTTATGACTATTTGGTGTGACTTCTACTCTTAAGACATTATCACATACTATTTAATGTAGAATAACATTCATGATTTATTAATAAAATTAATAATATTTAGAACTATGAGTACATGTAATAATAATGTACATATATGTTTTATCTAGGTTTACAACTCTAATAATTTAATGTATGAATTTTTTATGCTATAGTTTTTGAATCCTCATTGCATCCACCAAATTATTGTGTTCACATTAAATTAATGTTTAACTTTATACACAACCCTAAATATATTTTAATAACCTAAATTAGAATTAAAAAAATTTCAAATATATCTTAATGATTTATATAAATAAGGGATATGAACAATTATTGTAAAGGTATAGAGTTATATGAGGTTAGTAATCTATATATGAGTATGCCCGAAGAAATAGAGAGACAACCCATTCACTATTATAAGATAAGGAATACAACTCTAGGTTTGTAGGTAGTGTAAACCTTTATAATCTCCCTAGAGAGACATTTCTAAAGTGATAATTCAATTCATGATATATCTACTACATATTAGGAACATTTATTTCTCAATTTCTAATTTCATGCAAATAAATTAAAATAAGAATTAAGTTTAAGGGGGATAAAAATATATTTTTCGAGTCATACCTAGAATAAAATTCATGTATTATCTCATAAAATAAGTTTATCATATAAATAAATCATGCAAAATATTTACAATATAAAATTTTTACATACATGAATAAATAAATGTATAATTCTTTAAATAAAATAAGAATTTCCTATATTTAAATTTGCAAAAAATTTATGAACTATTCAAAAATTAAAATTCTATTACTAAAATTTTATAATTAACCTAATAATTTAGAATATTACATAATTTTAAAGTCAAACACATTTATAAATACTTCATAATATCATTTCCACTATATTCAAATAATTTATAAATAATATAATTCAAATCATAAATTAATCTTCTTAATAAAAAATTTATTTAATTCGGAAAACATGTAAAAAAAATTCGAATTTTCATATTTAATATTGGAATAAAAATTATATTTTTATATTTTCTAACATATATTATTTATAATACTTTTATAATTAATAAATAGTATGTAACAAAAAAATTGTTTTTTTAATTTTTATTTACCCATATGCATCATGTCATTAATGTGTGAGGGTAGATAGATTTTACCGTAACACAAAGTCTTTGCATAAAGAAAAATATTAGTGTACTATCTATTTATAGGTAAAAAGTGATTACCTTTATGTAGCCTCACTTTTCCTGTATATAGTTCTAAAAAATATTCATCATAAAGTTAATACTTTCTTACCATTGCGTAGACCCTTCTACATGAAGGAACATTTAAATGGTTCTCTTTATGTATGGGTGCATCAAAATGGCCTTACATAGACTATTTTGCATAAGGATATAATGTGATCACATTTATATGAAGTTTATAAAATTAACCTTCACTATAGATAATTTTTATGATTTATGATTTTCTTTAAACCTAGTGATTGAAACACATTGATTTTTTAAAGAATTATTATCTTATAATAATAATATATATTTTTCAATCATCCCATTCTCTTTATCATTATAAATAAACCCAAACATAATATTTTCCATCTTGAAGAAATAAACAAGTAAATATTATCATAAAATATTGCATACATGGAACACTCCAATGGTGCTAGAATCCATCATTTCGTTGAAAGATAATGATTTAGGATGATCATGAATGGGTAGTTCATCTAAAACTACTATGAATAAGGGGAAACCCTACATACTAGATCATGATACCTATTATATAATAGATGATATATTGAAATGGGTGCTAGAATCTTCATAGGTTTTGATAAACAAATCTTTGTGAAGAATAAATCCATTTATAATCATTTCATGTAAATGATTATCATGTGAGAGAGGATCACATATATTCAACAAAAATTAATTTAATCACATTATATTTATATATTTAGACCCGAAATACTTATCTATTAACATACAATTCATTTTTTTCTCATCAAATATCATCAAATGATACCCATGATTTATGCCATATTGACGATTTCATAGAAATTAATAAATGAAAAAATAAAAATCCATTAATCTATTTATATTGGAATTATAACAGATGAATAATATGTGTGGAGAGATATGGAAAACACATGATTTTAATTAATGAAAAAGTGAAACTTCTATAGTGACTACCACTATATAGTTATTTCGTGCTTTTGTTAACATCCTATAATTCTTGCATGAGGGTATAGTCTACCCAAGATCATCAATAAAACCTTTACACTGGTTAGTTGCCTCTGGAATATAGGGAGTATTACATGAGTTTTGTGGCACCAGATTCAGTCATGTTAGAGGCTATCCAGATCATAGGTGACACAAGTTACATATGGAAATCCATTTGAATTATATTTGTAAGTTTGTTTTTTATGAAACAAAATTTAAAAACCACCACTATATAACAACATTTTCAAATTGAAACTCAATTTAAAAAATAATTATATTAAAAACCTCATTGATATAAATACAAAATAAAAATTTCATTTAAAAGGATCAAAACCATTCCTTTGGGATTCCACTTTAATCCAAAAAAATTTTTTAAATCAAATTTGATATAGAAAAATGGGTTACTTTCAAATAATTTTGTGTGTTATATTGTCCTAGTTACTAATAATCCAAAAAATATTTTTATATTTTTCGAGTTTAGTAATAACATGTCACATACCCTTGAAATAAATAATATTAACACATAAATAAGAAAATATAAAAAATTAAAGGACGAAATATAAAAAGACAAACTTCCTTAATGACACATCTATAATATAATCATAAGTTCACACCAAGATCCTACAACTTCAATGATCGCATGTTAAATCAATAATCAACCAAATATGATAATTAAATTATTTAAAATCCATCCCTAAATGGAATTATTGAAATAAATAAAAAAAATTCACTATAAGTCTTAAGGATACTGAAACGTCATTAAAAAATGTAATCTAATCTCGACACACCCTTAGTCACTTAAAAGGAAAAATTAAAAAATTATGTACTCAAACCAATAAATAATTTATTAAATTCCACTAAATACCCAAATCAAATTATTAGGTTACGAACATAAAAATTAATGGTATGAAATGAAAAACAATTAAGGTGTATAATTATTACTATTATCACTACTCAAAAAATCCCCATGATTTTGATGGGATTCATTCACTCTCTAGTAGAATCTCCGACAATTAACCCAATGGTTTATTTGGAAATCAAACTACAAGTGGATGAGATTGACAAAGGAAAATTAAATTAAATTTACTGTAATTTATTATAATGTAAAAAACATAGATTATTTAATCTAAGGGGAAACTAAATGGTGTAAATAATTGGAAATTCAAGGAAAAAAATCCCCTCTCACCACCACACCTACTAAAAAAACCATGGGGATAACCTTCAAAAGAAAATTATTATGCATGCTAAAAATTGTACCAAAAACCTTACTAGGTGCATGTTGTACAAAAACTAGCTACCTAGTATGCATGCTAAATATGTTTTAACATCTTTTCATAGAGTACATATTTTAAAACTAAATTTTAACACTTTTATAAACTAATTTAAAAAAATAACTTCTTTTTTAAAAATATAATTACCAATATATCATAGGGTGAAATTTTACAGATTTTATGAAAATATAAATTTTCAAGTGAATATTGAAAAATATAGATTATTTTATACAAAACAATCAATTTCATTATATTAAAACAATATATTTGATTTTAATTTGATTTAATTATTAATTAAATAATATATAGTAATAAAGTATCTGATTTACTTCATCTTTGTACCTTTTTTTGGTATATGTAGATTTTGGTTCATAATAATGCATTAAACATACAGTTTTTAGTTATGTTTCAATTATTTAATTTTAATATAAATTATGAGAAAAACTATATTTTGATTAATAAAAAATGTATCAAATATTTGGATAAATAAGGTCTAAATTTATTAAATATTTTTGTTTTATATTTTCTCAATTTTAATTGTATGCTTGATAAGATTTATAATCACACATATGGGTAAATCTGGTCATTTTGGGTTAAAATAATATGATAAGGTATATAAAATTTCCATAAAAGATCCCCAAATTTTAGTGGATGATTTATATTTGACCCTTAAAACCTAAGGATAAAATTTGAGTTATTTAGTGGATATATTTCCGTGATAATAACATTAAATTTTTTAAATTAAATAAAAACACAAATGTCGCTTTCTTTATCTTATATATCTCATATGTGTCCAAATTGAGGAAACAGTATGTTGTGAAAGAATTAACATTACCATTGTGAACTTAATATTCTATTTTATCTATATTTTCATAATTTAAGAAACATAAAATAATTTTGAAATAAAATATATAATTTCTCTTGACTGTTTGATTCATGTTTTGAAATAAAATTCCACTTTTGAATTGAAATCATGCATTTTGAGCTAGGTCAATCTTATTTTTTATCATATTATTGTGAATTTAATTTGTAGAGGGAAATAATAAATCTATTAATCACCTGATGTATCATAGAAATCCCATCAAATATTGTAGGTTTTTATTATCTAACTGACCATTTGAACTAAAATATCACTTTTAAATTGAAAACATGTAATTTTAATTATATTGAGAACACAATTTTTTAGATGTACATTCAATTAATTATTACATGTCAAAAAGGAATAATAGATCATTCAAATAATGTGTAATGGTTAATTACTACATGTCAAAAATTAATTATTGATTATTAACCTAATATATAATGGAAATTTGAAGTTGTTTTCTTATTTTTTGAGTATGATATCTACGTTTTGATCTAAAATGTCACTTTTAAATTGAAAGAATTAAATTTCAGTAATACCAGTCACACATCAAATCCAATGATGTTCGATTATTTTCAAAATGGTTATAATAAATTATTAATCATTTTCATACTATATCATGATAAGATCTATTTGTTTTATCATTTTTTTAAGCATACAATATTCTTTATGTAAAAAATTATCATTTTTAAAAGAAAATTTAGACTTTCAATCATACCACACACACCATATATATTATTGACATGAGTTTTAATAATACCTATAAAAAATTAATTTACAATAATTTTCCTAAAGTAATATGATAATATGAGTTGGTTTTCTTTTTTTAGTATTTAACATGAGTTTTGAACTATGATGTCCCATTAATTTTTTTTCTTTCAGTCATACAAACCACAGTAATAATTTTAATGGTGTGTGTTTGATGCCTAAATTCCCAATACATTTTTAATTTTATTTAATTTTCATTTAGAGTGTTTTTTATGAACCCTTAAAACTCATGACTAGAAAACAATCACTATAATATATCAAGCCAAAAAATCCAAAAGGTACCATAAAATCACTGGTTATAAAAGTTTTAAGTAGATTTATCTTCATATCATTTTTCTTCACAGACATTTGGGAAAATTATAGGTATTTTGGTTTAGTCTGTGTAATAGAGGGTGAATTTCTTCATTATTAGTTTCTGATTTCAATGGATAATATCCTTCACCTTGATGAAATTGAGAATTTATTTGTTCTATAAAAGACTATATTAAATATTAAAAATATATTGTACCTAAAAAATATTACCTTTATTCCCATCTTAGATGAATTTCCAAATAATTTATTCTTCAGGGAAAAAATGAAGGTGACTACATTTAACATACTTTATTCCCCAGAATCATGTGTTGGGGTTAAGAATCATTATTTATGAATGGTTTCCAATAGGTTTTTTGGTGGAACCAGAAACACCCAACAACACAATAACCAAGGGGGCCTTCTTTCAACTGTAAATCACATTTCCCGAGGATTGGATGACAAGGCTCGATAACTCACATTGTATGAAAATATTGGAGGTCAGGATCATTGTACCCTTTGGGGGGAATTATTTCCTACTTTAGGACCCTCTTATAGATGTAAGACATGTTTTATAATAATTAATTAATTCCCAAGAATGATATAGATCACTCTAGAATTGACAACCTGTTACTTGATTTTATGGAATATATTAACATGTGTATGTATATGAGTTTCATCATTAATGGAGATATCTTTATTTATCTCTAGGGTTATCCATCAGTGGTGTTCTCGTGTATACTAATTATAGGTTCTTTAGTAATGATTAGTAATCTATTTTTATATCAACATAGAAGGGAACTCAAGAGTTTATCATTATATTGGGAGGAATGGGATACTCCTGAGTTTACTATTATCCAAGGATATGAGAGTTTCTTTAAAGTCTTGATCAGTACCATGAATGGGTTTTCTATATATCCATATGAAATGAGTCAGAACCCACATAGTTTGATGCGTCTTAACGGGGAACATCATATCTTTTAAGGTCATGTGATAAGGACCCAACCATATAGTTTATCATCATGTGGAAGGTATGTCTATGAGAAAGGTGCCGAGTCATAGTTTGGTTTGGGACAAATGTTGAATCTTCCCAAGGAATGTGGAAGGGATATGAATTTTCTTGTTCGAAGTAGATCCTCTCATGAATACAGCACACAGAGAAAAATTTTGATTCTATTGTTGGGTTGGAACCTTTTGGGGGTTTCTTACGTATCCCATATGGATATGAATCAAAGCACCTGTAGTTTGATTATGAGGGACCACACCTTTGGAGGCCCTCAATGGTATTCCTCACAGGGGGGATATAGCATTTTTAGAGAATTAAATTAGGGATTTTCACTAAGAGTATTGCCTGCTAAAGTATATCCCAAGTAATATCTCAACTCATGGGTGTCTATGGGGTTAAACTAGGACTTACGCATAAGGATGATACCTAGATTAAGGGAATTATTATTGGGCCTTACTCATAAGAAGGATGGCCACTGAGCTCTATCCTTAGCTAGTCATCCTACATGTCTTGGTTATTAGGAATCATATTTCTCATTGTACAATAGGGTATTATTATTGGTCCTTACTCCTAAGGAGGATACCCACTGAGCTCGGGCTATAGCTTCGATTCCTACATATCTAGGTTAGTAGGAAATAGAGTTATAGTAGTTAAATATGGAATTATGAGTGGGTCTTAATCCTATGGTGGATTTCCATGGATATGGGGGATTAGTTAGGATTCCTACATATCCTAGTTACTTAGAATTAGGGTTAGCATAATATAATAGGGAATTATGATTGGGGATTACTACTATGGAGGATTTCCATTGTGATTGGTCCTTAGCTAGGATTTCTATGTATCATGGTTAGCTTGATTCAATGTTATTTTAGTTAAATACAAAATTATGATTGGTAGATACTCTTAATGTTTATACCCACTGAGATCATGCCTTAGATATGATTCCTACATATCCTCTTAGCAGGAATCAATGTTCATGTAGTTCAATATTTGGAATGGAACATGAAGATGTTATGATCATCCTTAACTCCTAAGCCCATAAGAGTCATTCTCAATGTCAGAAATAAGAGGAAGTGAAAGATATTAAAATTCATACACTATTCCTTCTTCTCTAGGGGAATATGATGGGGATGATGGTGGAAGATTCCGAGGTTATGACACTTACCTCTCTTCACCTCTCCCTAAGGGGGGAATGAAGTTGAATGATTCAAGGGTATATAAGAGAGAGAGTGAAACCTCCTTCATGAAAGGTAGGGGATTAATCCATGAGGGATGCCCTAAAATATGGTCCTCAGTGGGATAATTATTTAATTCCATTTTTAATGTAAAATAATCCATAATACTCAAACTCCCCAGTGGGATCTATAGGATCCTAGTCTCAGAGATGGGAAGGGAAGGACATGGTCATAACCCTTATATCCAAGACTGAAAATTACCCAACATTGTCCCTGGGGTAGGGGTCCTCATGACCATATATAAACAAATCTATATGTTCCCTAAGGATCCTAACCATTTGGTAGGATATGTCCAAGAATCTTATGAACATATAAAACAAATCCAAATGGGAGATACATAGGTGTTCTGTTCTCCAGGGTTATGTAAGTCTAAAGGTCTTGGTAGAGGTTTCAACAAGGATTCTTTTAGATCAGGGTTCCAAAGAATGAGAGGTTGTTCCATGGATGGATTTAAAGAAGGACTCAAGAATGGTCCATGCATCATAGTTATTAGGGATAACTAAATAAGTTCGTATAGGGGATGCTCCACATAGGTAGGCATGGGTGATTTGGTAACACCATGGGTGATGGACCTCCTGATCAACCTCACTTGAGAAGTACCTTACTTGATCCTTCAAGGGTCTCCATAGGTGTTCTCGAATGTATATTTTGTTGGTTACTAGTTCAGAAAGGGAACCACATGCAAGACATCATGAATCATGGGTTCGGTTAATTCCTTTTGTAGGTGTCGTTTATTTGAAAACCTAGGAGGACTTTAGCTTCACGATTTCCATTTAATTACATCTTCTTCAAGTGTTAGAGTACAACTGAGAAGGTTAAATAAGACTTGGGAAATGCAATAGGGTGATCGGAGCACCTGTTAGACATTGGGGAATTTCATCCATAAAAATTAAGACCCTAGGGTCCTATTTATAGGAAAATATCAGACCCTAGGTGAAGGGGTATTCTTGTGCAGGTGTTGCGTATAGGTCCTCCTTGCAGGGCTCTATGTAGTTTTCTTGCGCATAAAAGATGAATTTAGGGGCATGAATGAAAGGCCTATGAGGTCTTTTCAAACCTGGAAATTTTCCACTCATTTTCCACTATTTTTCCATGGGTATTTACTTTCTCTCCTTTTAATCCATGTGACTACACTGAGTGTCAACAAAATCCAACCCTCCATAAGGATTAGATCTTTTCTAAATGTGATTGTTCTAATTATGAGGTAAAGGGATAAAAATAATGAATGGTTCATATAAGGTATTCAAATAGGTCTCCCACATTATGGGTATTCTTTATTCTACCTTTGATTAAGAGTGCACATATGGGTCTCATGGGTAGGCTTACTGGCCTATAAATAGGCTCCTCATTTTGGCGAACACCTCTCGCAATTTGAAAATTTCAGGTATCCCCATGCCAGTCCTTCATGCCTGTATTCTTCAAAAATATTTTTCTAACCCATAGTTTTCACATTGAAGGAACTTAACAAGATAAACAATGAATATGTTTTGGCGAGTAACATCATGGGGTTCTTGAATGATGTCCTTAAGTGAGAAAATTTCATGACGTACATGAGTGAACCAGTTTTGTGAAATCATGACTTTACATATTTTATTATTTTGGTGAATTTCTTAAAAATAAACCCACTTAGAAACAAAATTGATATTTTTTATAGGTTCAATAGAAGATACAAAGTTATCATTTTTAATGAATAATATAGTAAACACATCGAGCTGATGATCAAAGTCATAGGGAACAATTATTTTGATGTTGAGGATATAAATCTTTTTGATTTGGCGGGATGATTGAAGAAATATCATCATTATTTTATACAGATTTTTTATTTACCCATTATGGTCATGGACATCTATGGGAGGTCCTCACACCATCTCCAAAGAACAACATCATGGTCTCTTGGTTTCAAGATCACAAGAATTTCATAACTAATAGAATATATGGAATGGGTGGGTATAGAAATGTCGGGACATCATCCATGAAATTTTTCATCAATAACAATCCATATAATCATGATCTGAAACCGCACACAGATTAGTTAAATCTACATTCATATTAATCCAAATTTCAGGATTCCAAGATAGATTAGTTGAAGGGTTGGGGGAATGTTTTGGACTTCAACCTAGGAGGGTTTGTTAATCTTGCAAGGATGTGAGCGTCTTTGGTGCACAAATGTTGTGAATAATTCAAAAGGGATCCAAAATATGATGTAATTTATGAGGCCATGTGGGTAGGATATACTTATCTGTATATGAATGATGAATTCATTCCCAAGATATTGAGGCAATAAAGGCCGCAAATGAATTCTTTCCATATGATGTTTGGGAAAGTTGACCTACGTAAGTGGGATGTTCATAAGATCTATGAGGCTCTGGTCCATGGTCATATGTATGAATAATTCATCCCTTTAAGGGAGACATGGGATGATACCTACATAGAACCATCTATATCATGTCAGCTATTGAAAATAGTTCTTGATATTAAAAAGGTGTACCCCCACTTAAAGTGTTCATTAGGAGGTTTTGGTGGACACTTTCATGAGGAATAATGGGGATTCCCCCACTTGAAATAGTTCTAAGAGTTTTTCCAAGGTGGAAAAGAGAGGCGTACCTGGAACTTTCTGGTCACCATTGGAAAATGAATAATTTTATAAGTGGGGATATGAAATCAGGCCCAATGTTCCAGCTAAGAAATGTCTTGTGGGATTTCTACCATTTTTATTATCATCTATTTTCTACTTTATTATGATTATGAGATTATAATAATACCATGAACATTTATAGTAGTGGAAAATCGAGTGTAATTTTTTTTTTGGGTTTTCCACCCCTATTTTGAAAAAAACATAAGTTCATCATTTATGTTCATATAGGTAAAACTTCTTAGAGAATTGTGGGATCGTTACTTGTTTTTTGGGGATGTATCACATCCCATTTTAGAACATACTTAATGAAAATAATGATCATGGTCATTAGGGGAGAGTTCCAACCATATACAAAAGTTGTACTTGATATTTTGGCCATGTCATTGTAACACCATGAAATCCAAAAAAAAAGGAAGAGATTATTTAAGGAGATCAACATAATTTCCCACAAGAATCCACCCATATAGAGATTCATTGATGATGGGAATGCAATCATTGAACTATTTCATAGATGATGGAATTTTGCGATGGTGCCTTGGTGACTGTGATTGATGGTGAACTTTTATGCAAGGCTTATTCTCCTTACGAGTTTTCACTCCAATTAAAGTGATACAGAGAATAACTAAATCCCCTCCGTGTACATTAGATTATGAAAGAATCCTATAGTAGCTTGACATATTTGGATGCTCAAAGTTGTGGAGTTGACACAGGCCGGGTTCAGCCTACTTCAATCTGATGGAAATAGTGGTTTAACCTCTTAGTATGTCGAGTCCTAGATTTCATCATACCTAGAAGGGGTACTCCCATATATTTTCCTCAAGATGGGATGAAGGGGTGGAGTAGGAATGGTTATCCGTTAATGGAAGGTGCTTTATCTCATTTCAAAGATACTTTGTTCATGTTAGAGGGTTGGGATGAAGAGATTCACATCTTATCCTAATGAACTTGTGAAATGTTTAATCCACCTTTTAGAATCAAAAGGGCTACAACAACTGAGATGGCACCCTGGAGTTCTAGTCATCTTCACCAGGAAGAGACTTGGGTTATATTTTCCCATCTTCATCTGTGACAGAGAGGGTTGGTAAAACCTTTCAATCAAATATTTTCGGATCATCATTGTAATATGATAGTTTTTATTTGTAATTTGTATGACCAGAGGTAACACAATTTTGGTAGGACATGTCTTCCAATGCGAAAATAATATGGTTTATTCTTCTATCAAGGATGTGGATTCCAAATATAGGAGACACATGAGATCCATATGATCTTCAAATTTTGGAAACTCTTATGGATTTGATGATTTATATTTGGGATCTGGAGATCGTTATCTATGAAGCCGATTACCAGATTCCTACAATAAGATGATTGTAAAATATGGTGAAATGAGGTGAGGATTAAGGGTTTGACCCCCTCTTCTAAATAACGGTTTGATCATGATGATCCAAAGAATGTAATATACTTTTCCTTCCACTACTTTCAATTACTCTCACTTAAAACAATTATGGTTGTTAAAGTGGAATATCATATGATTTGCAGAAGAACAAGGGGAAAAGAATTAAGTTTCCCTCTCCACAATATGACCTGATTGGAATATACACTGGGTCAGATAAATTACCCTTGAATCTAGAAAGATATCACTAAGGATGTAAGAAATATAAGATGACATGGCAGAAGAATACCTATTTCCTCCTGTAATACTTATTCTTGGGAATTTGATTTTAGTTGTTCATCAAATAAGATGAGAAAGATGGAATTCTGAAGGGTGAAATCTTTGGATAAACATTTTTCCAGTAGTGGTAACTCATCCTTCTGTCATTAATCTCTGCCAAGGATAAGCTCCTATATTTCATTGGATTATAGGAACGCCTTCTTGTTCTTCTCTCAATGGACATACAAATGAGCCTCAATGAACTATGGAGGATAATTAAGAAGAAGTATAGATCTCTAAGACTGAATTGGATCCCTCAACTGAAGAAGTAGCGAGGGTTGAGGATGCATCATCTAGTCCGATGGTTTTTCCTAGCACTTTGGATTGGTAGGAGTATTTTGGTAATGTTTATGGCGCCACGTAAGGTGTTGTAAGGTTTTTTATTTATGATGTTTCTCGTTCATATAATGCACTAAAGAAACTTGTGGTGACAGATGTCGACCATGTGGCTATCACCGAGGAAGTTGTATGGGGCCTAAAGTCATCAGAGGAAAGGTATGTTCCGTGTTATGAACCAAATATTCCGATCATCTCAACATGCGAGATTACCATTGGGGCTGGGATATCAATAGATTCAATGAGAAACTATGGAATTCTATTTTAGTAAATATTATAACACATTAATACTCCTACAACATTAGATGAATTTGGGGTACTAGATAGGGAATTGAATGGACTTTATACTTTGTATTTTGTTTGTCCAATAATTTTAAGTTTGATTCTCTGATCATGATTGATTAGAATATGTATCTCCATCCACAAAGACTATCGTAGTGACAATGCATGAACAAGAGGTCAGAGTCTATCTCTGTCCCATTGTTAAGGGGAGTAATTCAAGTGGATATTGAAAATGAGCGTCTTCTTAAGCCTCATTTGTATGATCCTGGGTAGACCTAGGATAGCTCCCTTAATCAAGAGGTTCCAGTTCAAACATCTATAGTTGGGGATACATGGGTGGAATTCTACCAAGCATATGACATTTTATTGGGTAAGGGTCACAAACTATTGCGATTATTGCCCACTTTTTCAATTCTTTTGAGGATAATAGTTATTCTAAATCATTTAATATAATTATAAGCTTTTGTTACCATGCCTAAAAGTGAATTTTATATGCCAATAAATATAGTATCAGAAGGTGAGTCAACCACTATGTTAGATGGGGTAGACCAAGAAACTTCATTGAGTGATTTGGTTACATATTAAATTCCTCCAACTGAAAGCAGTTCTGATTTAGACATAGAGTTGTAGACTTCTCTCAGTGTTACACACAATATGGCATAGTGGATTATCTTGAAGATAATTTTCAAGACATATCTTGAAGACCTTCATTCATAGTTTGGCCAAATTAAAACTCTTTCTGGAATGTTTGGATTTGGTGGATTTGATTACCACCCAGTCCAACCTATTATGAAAGAGAATTTTTTAAGGCCGGAGAGAGATCATAAGCATCATAATGATATCATAAATTCCAAATTTCTTTCTAGTGTTTATGACTTTGGAGATGAGTTAGCCCATGTAATGGTGAATCGTAACAAAAAAAATGGCATAATTCATGTGGAAGATCAAGGATAATAATATTAAAATGTCTCTCCTTTAGAAAGAATTGGATGGTGTTCAGGGGGATTTCAAAAAACACCATTACTCGATAAGAGAATCCCAACAGAAGGGTAAAATTTATTTGTAGCTTCAATGGAAGCATTTTAGCTGGATACAGGGACAGAATCTGGTCAATGTAATGAGCTTCAATGAGCGGATGATAGAGCTTGGTAGGCCATTCAATAGATGAAGAGTTATTTTGGAGGTATTTTTAATATATGATATAGAGACACCAACTTGTGGATGTTCGTTGGGGGGGGGATTTTTATTTTTTTCATAAATGAACAAAATTTTATTTCCAATCAATGATGAACTAATACCTGCTTCCTTCATGTGATCTTAATGTAATATTGGAACTAATTTTCATGAAAAAAATATATTAGAAAATTGTATTCGCAGTTATGTGATGGGTAAATTCTCAATTTTTTCTTCTAAGCAATGGGTCTTAGAAAGAAAAGTGTGATTGTTTCTAGTGTCATAAATAAAACCCTATAAACATCATGTATGTTATTTCATCACCCAAATTTTTTCCTAATCTGAATATATAGGAGACTTAGAGGGTGAGACCTGGATTTTTTTGGCCGCTATTTTTAGGTTTTTAGCCTAATATGTTTTTTCCTTTTATATTTTTATCAATTAAATTTTCCTAAACTATAAAAAGTGGAGGTATATTGAGTGGAAAATTGACTTATTTCTATAGTAACTATTTTAGTTTTTCAATCTAGTCAGTATTATGAATTTTGTGTCAGGGAATTTTAAATTCATGCAAGTGAAACTAAAAAAAATAATGTTTTAGGTCGCACAGTTTTGAACATGAATTCTAAGGTCATAACCCGAACAATGATTGATGGCTTCGAATGATATAATATTTTTCATATCTTTCCATAGAAAATCTCGAGCCTGGATTTTGTGATTCTTAAATATAAAACATGGTATTAGGGAATAGATGAGGCCTCTCTTGAGGATGAAGTTACTAATGGTTGACAAGCATGTTAGGTGGTTTTTTTTTATGCAAAACCACCTTCGGAGAATACTATATAATCAAGTAATGGTATCCCTAGACTGGAAAAGCCATTATTTTGTTGACTTATTCAAGGCCATATGAGGTGTGTACTGCATAGTCACAAAAAAAGAGTATTCAAGAATTATATCATTCTATTTCTCAAGTGTGAAGGATGTTTAGGGAGTTTTAGATTTCTGAAGACCATATGTGGTGGTTTTTATAATGAAAGATGTCTATGAATAAAGGGATTATCTATATTAGAAAATTCCATGAATGGGAAACCTCCCCTATATGATTATTTTTTGCCAAGGAGGGAGTATTTTTTTAGATGCTCAATGTTAGTGGAGAAGGGCCCTTTATAGTAAAGGGTGAAGGAATTATGTAGTTTAATGTAATGTGACTATGACATTGATTATGTAGCTTAACATCTTATGGTGAAGACATTATGATACATAGTTTAAAATTCACACTCCTAGGATATTATGCTATACAATTTAATGACATGCAACAAGGTTATTAACATATGTAGTGTAACATCACAATATAAGGAAATTATGCTTTGAAGACTAATTTCATGTAGTAAGGACATTATAAGGCTATAATTTAAGGTCATTAGCATTGAAAAAATATTGATGATACTAAAATTTTTTATGGAATTGAACCAACATATTCACGAGTGAAAGGATATTTTCTGATGATATGATTTGGGGATTATTGGATTTGATGAGTTTTATGGGAAAATGGATTACAAAATTAGAGGATGTTTTTCCTAAGGACAAAGTTACTACTTATTGACAAACCTATTATGAGGTCTATTTGATGCAAGTACAACTAGGTTTTATACTACATAGTCATGTTGGAAAAACCATATACTAAAATAATCATTTTTTGGGAGAAATAAGAAAGACCAAGCAGGGAACATATTACGTATTTAAGAAAATGTGTTCACAAGAATTACAACCTTCTATCACTAAAGGAAGATGAATTTTTATAGATATTCATATCACCGCAAGAACAAAGTTTGGTTTATGAAGAAAAGTACCTGAATATGAAAGTGGTATTTCATGTCATGATTTCCAATGAATTGAGGTAATATTCTCTCTATAATGTCCATATTCAAGCATAGGATGTACGATGCATGTAGTTTTATGTCATACAACTAGGACCATAATATTATATAAACTATGGATGATATGTGGTCAAATGGACTAAGGTAACTCTAGTATGCATTGAAAACAAGATGGTGTGAAGAAGTGAACCATGTTCTCAATGAAATTTAAACGGGGAGAGGGGAAAGGGGAAAAAATATTAATGGTACAATTGCTGAATCTGAATCATAGGTTCCAACATACTGTCATCAAAGCATAAAGGGAAATAATAGGCTTCTCCCAAAGAAGAAGTTACAGCTGCTTGACAACCCTGTTTTTAGGCTATTTTATGCAAGTAAAATTTGGTCATGTTGTACATATCCAAAAAATGGAATCATTTGGATGGTAGGCCCATTATAAGGTTCATTTTATGTAAGTCCAACTGGGGAATATTATAGAATAGTTAGGAAAAGGAGCTATTAGGTATTGAACATTCTTCTACCAGGAGATGAGGAAAGATAATGAGGATCTAAAACTATTCAGGATCAGAAGTATGACGTGTGAAAGGGATATTTTCAATCCCAAAATAATTGTTTTTATAAATAATTACCTTTAGTTGGAAGTCCATTGTATAGATATGACTCATAAGGAGAGGGGGGACATCTTTGCTTCCATGGGGCCCCCTAATGAGGGACCTAAAATAAATAGTCTTTAATGGATTTTTGATTGTATAAAGGATAGGGGAATTCTTATTTACCTTGTGGATGTTACTTAGATCAAGGCCTAGGCATCACTATGTATCTTAGTAGTATAGGAATCTTTCCATAAATAGTTCTACCGGTAAAGTTCCCTCACACTTATTGAATTCATGTGTGGAGGACATGTGGGGTTTGGATATGGGTTAATGTGCAAGGTGAGGACTCATACAATATATACTCATATAGATCTAACACATACAAGGGAGAGTATAGTATTTTCCCTGTGGTTTTATAGTTTGGAACATGATTTAATATTGGGATGTCACTACGATTCTCATTGGGATGAGAATGAAGCCACATAAGTTATTGAATAATCTTATAGTTTATAGTCATACAAAAAGGACATAAGTGATTTCTATGTGAAAAGGAACATTGTGTCTAGAATGATTTGTAAGAACCCAGAGTCACTACGTATCTAGTTATGGAATAAATCAAGCCACACATAGTTATTAAACAATTTTTGTAATTTATTTTCATGTGATGAGAAAATCTAGTGTGCCTTTTATGGTCTTGATGCTAGTACCATGATACCCCCAATGTAATGTTTTATACCTTACCCATGTATGGAAATCATTTTTTGAATACCTAAGCCTATCTGAGTTGTGCTTTGTCTAAGAAACACGACATATTAGAGGTTTCTCTTAATGCGCAAAGGCAACATAAGTAAATGATATGGGCATGATGATTCTATGGTGGTTATTCTAGGAGATATAATCCATGCATCGATACCTATATTATAAGGGTGAGTATCAATCCATACATATTTCAAGAAATGATCCCTAAAAAAATATGATTCATAACCAGTGAGTAAAGGGGAATTGTGGTTGAAATGCATTTGGGTCTGAGATTGGAAATCTGGGTGTTAATATGTATCTCATTAAAATGATAATTAAGACACACATAGTTTGTGAAAGATTGTTCACTATATCAATATAGATTTACCATGGGGAAATGGGATTTCATACATTCCATAAAAATGGTTGGTCTTGAGACTTGTGGTCTATGTGTTACAGTGAATTTAATTGTAAAGAGAATCAAGTGATACATCCTAGAAGAGAACCCCATATAGATTTGGTTCATACATAAGGAAAGGAAGTTTTTTTTTTCACGAAATCAAGGCTATAAATAGGATTGGGGATATAGGAATCACTACATAACTATTTGGAATGAGAATCATGTGACACATAGTTCATGAATAGATCGTTTAGTTTATCATCACATGACGAGGACATGAAAATACTCATAATAATACCTATAAAAGGGTCTCAGGTTCCATTAAGGAGTGGAAATGATGTAAATAGGGCTTATGCACAAGGGAATCCCATATTTCATCCTCAATATTAGAAAAGAGGGCATTTTAAACCACTAAGGGGTTAGAGTGATGTGATAGAGACCAACACATGAAACTGATCCCCATTTTTAAGGGACCACAAAGGATATCTCATATCATGGTAAACTAGGGTTTTTATAACGTCAAATGAAAAGAGAATTAACCATGTAGTTTAATGACAAATAGATAACAAAAAAGGGTTTCTTGTAGTTAATTGTCAAGTGAAAAGGACATTATGTCTTTCATTTTATTGTCATGTGATAAGGAAATTGTGTCATTCATTTTTAGGTAATGCAATAAAAAAAAATATGCAATTCAACATCTTGTATCCAAGATATAGATCATGTAATTATGTGAAATATTTCTTTCGGAACCTTGAATTGGTTGGGGTCATAGTGAGTTCCCCATGCATTGAGATTAATGAATAAGCTCTATTTGAGTGGACCATATGTATGGAGTAAGGTCCCTCTTACATTGATTAAAAATTTAGAGGATTATTTCCTCGTATCATTGGATTCCTAAGGATCTAAACTGACTCTCATTTGAGTAATGAACGGAGTCAACCTTCTTGTTAAAGGAATGTGCTATTCAGTTCTGATATATAATAAAATGATGCAAGGTATATAGTCTCTTTTCACAAAGTCACTCCAATTCATCCAACCATTTCTGGGACTATTAATTTGAAGATAGCTGGTCACATATTGAAATAAAAAGTGGTGGAAATAGAAAATGAATTGAAAATACTGTGTCTATTCAACACACCAACTGGTATTGTGTTGCCCTTTTTGTTGTATGGGTTGTAGTCTAGTAAGCATATATGGTGTGAAAGAGTGTGTTTGGACAAGAACTCTTATCTTTATCCACCATATTTTTGAGTATGTTCAATAAATTCTTGTTAAAATCCTATATCTAGTTATTAGTTATTCCA
This sequence comes from Viscum album, assembly GCA_963277665.1. Taxonomy (NCBI): domain Eukaryota; kingdom Viridiplantae; phylum Streptophyta; class Magnoliopsida; order Santalales; family Viscaceae; genus Viscum; species Viscum album. The sequence continues at coordinate 1,764,902,440 of OY728135.1, forward strand.
TGATTGTGGGATGAATGGTGGGATTTGATATTGTACACCTGGTACAAATTTTATACTTTAGTATATCAAAAATTGGTTCTATTTTCTATAAATATGGTGTAAGGGACACCATCTTTGGTAATTATGTTATCTTTGATGAAGTTAAAAATTATTTTGGCCCCATATTCTTTGAGGGGGTATTTCCTCATCCCATTAAGATAATAAAATGGTAATTGTTATGATGTGTTTGAACTACATGGCCATAAATTGAAGGCGTAGACCCGCTACATCTATTACCCATGTGGAAATATCCATGAGTATTTGGATATATATTGAAACTCAAAGGGTTGATGGATGATGTTGTCATGCACCTGATAAGAATGAATATTCTTGGTGGTTTCTGTGAAATTCTACGTCATCGAAGGCCATAAATATCTATGTCTTCATATTTGATCAGAAATAATTTTCCCTCACTAGTGATAACCATAGGATCCTATATGTACTTCGTCCCTAACAACAATAGTCTCTTTTCCATCTAAATATCTGAGAAGGAATCCATAAAATACTTGTTTATAGAGGAATTTCTGGTGACTTGGGCCATCATAAAGAATTAAAGTTTTTGTGTGCCACCAGATATGGTCGCTTCCATCTCTATCTAGTGGGAGCACATCATATTAACGGTAGTCCATGATTGGAATCATCTATACCATGGTAGGACCTTATTATTTAGGTATTGGAATTAATTCATTAATCTGTTATATTCTAAATTGAACAAAAGAAGATACCATGCGACGATGGAAAATGATGATGACTATTTCATCCGTATTTGGATATTCTAGGGTTGTCGCTACATTTTCCAATACATCATCCTAGGAATTTTATTTATCACAGGATGCGACTCAATGTTGTATCCATGGGGAATTCTATCATTAACCATGATACATAATCACATATGGTATTCTCTCTTATTTTCTGATGGAATAATAATCATTTATTTGCTTGATTACCATTGTTGAGTCACCCTTCACGTCCAGGTGGTTCACTGATATTTGATGTTCAGATTCTAGGCCTGTAATGATAGCACAATATTCTCCCTCATGATTGGTACACCAATCTAATTAAATAAAGGTGTCTGAAAAGAATGTCTTTTTTTATATAAGTTCAATACATACGCGAACACTATTGAGCATTGGGTCTTCCATTGTTTTTCATGTTGGAATCCGAGATGCACTGTAAAAATAAATTTAACACCATTGGGGGATGTCTTGAATAGAGAAGATCTCTTCACCGAGTAGCTTAGTATTTAGAGATTTATCTTCTAAAAATGGGTGTTCAATGATAAAATCTATCATTGATTGGCCTTTCATTAAATTTTGAGGCGTGAACTGTATATTGAACTACTAAAGAATAATTTCCCACTGTTCTAGAAATCCTTTCAACATAGTACAACTAAGGATGAATTTGAGAAGATTATTGTGAAAACCCCAGTGGATATGATGGTGTTGTAGATAGTTCCTTAGCATCTGAATGGAAGAGATTATTTACAGGAAGCTCTTATCGATATATGAATAACAAGTATCCATTTCAAGGATGGTTTTAATGAGTAAATAAAGGATATTTTCATTCCTAGCATCGTTCTTCTATGCAATTAATTCACATAGTTATCACTCTAGTGACATCATATACATAATAAAAATCTTTCCTTCAACAAGTGGTGTCAACAATGGTGGGCTCAAGAGATAATTATTTATGGTGTCAAATTCTTCTTGACACTCATTGGTCCATTGATATTTGACACCCTTATTCGTCATGTTTTTGAAGGGAAAACAGATTCATGTAAGGTTGGATATGAAGCACTTGATGTAGGCCAAGTTTCCATTAATTCCTATAAAATAATTTTGGTTTTTGGGAGGTAACATTTCCAAGATAGCCTTTGTCTTCTCAGAGAAGACTTCACTACTACAATGACATACGATGAAGCCAAGAAACATCCTTGAGGTTACCCAGAAATCACATTTCAAGTGGATCATCATCAGGAAATGTTTTCTTAGTTTGTAAAATATGGTTTCATGGATATAAAAGTGGCCATATTGTTAAATGGAAATGGACATCATATCATCAATTTATAATTCCAAAAACATCAACATAAAAGGTTTGAGGATGTAATGCATAACACATTGGTATGTAGTGAAGACATTGTTCAATCCAAAGGGAATTACCTGATAGAAAAATATTCCCTGAGGGACTCTCAATGGATTATATTCTTTATCTTCTACAGGCATTAAATTTTGATTATACAGTGAATATCCATTCATAAAGGAGATGGATGGATAACCAGTTGTCGTATCAACCAGGATTTCTGTTATTTGAATTATGAACTCATCTTTGAGACAATCTCGGTTGAGATTTCTAAAGTCAATGAAGGATGTGATTTAACCATTTTATTTTTAATAGGTAAAATTTTGCGTAATCATTTTGGATATTTCACATCGAATATTAATTTTTCCATGATGAACTTATTCAATTCATTCTTAATATTAGTGACATGAGTCGGGTGTGTCCTTCTAGCTGCATGTCTGTATCCCCAATTATCTTATAAAAATCTCAAATGATGGGTGGGCAATTTAGCATTGAGTCCTAAAATATATTTTTAATTATAGGTAAAAATATACCAGTGTTACTGTAGAAAGGATGTATATACCTCCTATTCTCTAGGACCCATGGCCGCACTAATTAATGTGTGGCGTGTATCTTCTTTTGTAAAAACGTTTATCTCTATTAGTTCATCCCTGGCGGTGGATAAACTTCCCTCAAATGAGGGAGGGTCATATATGAGATCATCCACTTATTCCTCTTCCACATTCTCGACTACTAGCACCTCTAACTAGGGAGTATATTATTAAACAAATTCCCCTGATGAAATAGGGGAGCAGCTATTTAGAAATCTGGAGGATAAGGTAATTATTTCGAGACCAATTGATGTAATGAATCATTCTTAGAGTCTTATAGGGAAAAATTAAGGGCCGATAATGAGTTTAATTATTTTATCCTTTCTTCATGACAACTTATTCCATCCTGGATAATATAATCAGGCATTGTTGTAGCTCTAGGGATAGAATTAATACATTTCCATTCATGATCTCTCTATCACATAGAGAGTTGATAACTTCTTTAGTTCCCTCGAGATCAATTTCTGTGATTCAAATTACGAATGTTACTAAATATGTTATTGAATTTGGGCCCACCCCATCTATTTTCTTAATAGGAATCATGTAATATGAACTGATGTACTTGAAAAGGTTAGTTGGGGTCATCTCTATGCCATTTGGGGCATTAATCTTGGTGATATCATTAGTCGTGTATCATTACCCTCTATTGTGATAGAATCCTGAATCGATGTATTGTGACTCGTTGGATTTGAATGGGGCCTTTTCACCATAAAATGATTCAATTTACCATTCATACAATATTTGATGGATTGGTTATATGATGAAGTAATGGTTGTATAATGATGTATCTATGGTCTTCCTATAAGAACATTAAATGTTTTATCCTATCGAGAAACCCTATACTGTAAGTCAAAAAATTTATTTCTAAACTAAGTTCTGAGTTTCATCATGTAGAGAGGATATTTTTCATTATTTGAGAAATACTATGACATTAGATTGGGGTGATACAAGTGATATTTAGTGAGACCTAGTAAGAAAATCATCCAGAATGGAATAATGTTGACCCCATATCCATTTTCAATTTAGGTTTGTCACACATCAGTGTCATTTATCCTTTCAGATATATAAAAGGGACTAAAATGTCCTTGTTTGATAGTTTCCTCATCCACATTAGGGAAAAACATGACTACATATAAATCTACTGGATAATTAACCACACAATAAGCATATTCAACTCCAAAATACTGAGGACTTGAAGAATCATCTATGTGTGCATCCCTATGGTCTTTTGACAGACACAAAGCATCTCAGATTGATATCTTTTTCATATCTTAGGATAATTGCTTCAAGACATCATATTTTTAGTCAAATTTTATGCACCTTCTAGTTTGATGATTTTCTTTTGTAGACATGTTAGGAGCTAATTCCCCATATGTAGATGGATCATCTCATGGAATAAGAGTTGTAGGTTCTTCCTCTCTTAGTGGCTTGGATCGGTTGGGTCATCCTACCCATCGAGGATGCAGTGGGATATCCTCTAAGTGTTATTACAAGTTGTTCATGTTAGGGATGAACCTGTCATGTATTGAAGAAGAACTCCCATGAACCTACTAAGCTCATTGGAGAGATTTCCCATGAGTTTAAACAGCATAAATGGTTCGAGTGGGGGTTTGGTCGATGTAGTGGATCCCTATATGACCATGTATTCCCCTATATCCTTGAAAAAATATTCCTTCAATTTACAAATCATTTATAGGAAAGTCATGTTCATAATCATGATCATAATTTGTTAAGTCATACATTATAACAATCATCACAATTCATACATTTACATTACATAATATTTTCTAAATAATTAGAAAATTATAAAAACATATGACCAAATACCATATTAGTTGGAAACATGAAAATATGAAAAATAATACTTCAGTAAGACAAATTATATCCCACTATGTTCCTCTAGACTATAACCCTTCTTAGATACAAAAACATAATGCATATCTTCATAACCACGGGAAGGAAACATGGATATGGGTGAGCACAAATGACCAGTAAGGGTAAAAATGGAGATATATAACCAAAATCATGAGCATAAGGGTATAATAACATGATCATGAATATATAACATCATACCCTAAATATCAACATTCCTATAAATGAATCATAGAATAATGCTTGGTAGTTCATAAAACATGAATAATAAGGAAATAAAGAACATAATCCATGGAATCATAACAAAGGAATAAAACATGGAATTTTGTAAGAAACATAATAATATATAATATTATTTCCATAGTATCCAAGGAATCTTTTCCTAGACCATAATGGAAGTATAGGTTCACTCCCTAAGCATTATTGGTATTCACAATTCACTCTCATGTCCATCTTATTACCCGATTTCACTCCTCATACCATTATGGTAGTCATGGATCTCACCCATATCAATATTATTATTCATGGTACATTCCCAATACCATCTTATTCTATCTCATTATATATAAATCCTTACCCAATACATTTTAGGGAGATATAGGACACACTGTTCTAATAATTAAATAATATATACATGTTCCTAAAAACCATAATCAATCATATCAGAAGTCATGATATGAAATAGGCATCATAAACATGTAATAATATCATATCCTATAGAAAACTATGTATGTTTCATTTACATTTCATCATAAGTATAACCCATTAAAATATGTAGGTTTCAAAATCATATAACCCATAAAAGGGAAACATGTGTCATAAGAATCATTACATCAAAACATAAATCATTCAATAAGGAATATTAATGGAACCTTTGGATTATTTCCTATAAGGTAATGAATATCGTCAAAAGATGTCATCTTGTAAGAAAAATAACTTGGAAGAAATTTTTTATAAAAATTCATGAATAAAATATCATTTATTCTTTAAAAAAACTCGTTAAAACCTAAAACCTTTTGAAAACCATTTCTTTTGAAAATAATTTTAAAACATCGAAATAAATCATTAAAACATCTTGAAAACCATTTTCCTTCAAAATTTATATAATAATCTTGAATTGTTTTTACAAATAATTTTCCTTAAAAACATATAAAATAATCTTGAAACATTTTGAAAATCATCTTCCTTGAAAACCAAAAAAAGGATCTTGAAAGCATTATGAAAAAACTATATTAAAAAATACCATTTAAACAAATAAATTAGATTTAAAATGAAATTTAAAAGCATTTTACATGAAAATATTTAAAACAATCCTGAAAAAATTCTGAAAAAAACTTCCTTTAAAAATTATAAAATAAAATTTAAAACATTTTGAAAACCATTCTCCATTAAAATTTATAAAATGAGCATGAAAACGTTTTAAAAACCCTTTATTTGATAATATCATTGATTTTTTTAAAGAATAACCTTTAAACATTAAAAGAAATTTTTAGAGGATTAAGAGTAGATAAATCATTATATTCCATATGATGTAAAAAGAATATTCATTTTTCATGGTAAAACGGTTAAAAAAACTCATCATTCAGAAAAAGACAAGAAGATTCGTTAGAAAAAATTTGAAAAAGAAAATAAATAGTAAAAATTTATTATAATCATTGGATAATTTTAGAGTATTCTTAGAATAACTTCTCTTAAAACATTATTTTAATGGGATATAGATTTCAAACCGAAGAGAGGGTAAAGTTGTTTTTCTTAAAAACTCTTTTTTAATAACCTTTTGTACCAAAAATTCGATGAAATGGTTCCAATATATAAATAAATCACTAATAACCCTAGGATAAAAAAATTAATGAATGTTATTAAGATATGGATCATAATATTTCCTCAATGGAAGTATAAACATTAACAATCTAGAAATGCAATAATATTGGGTCAATAAACTCCTTACCACTTGGTAAGTTTGAACCAAAATCACCATGTAATAAACTGAAATTACATGAAGATAAAGTTATCATTAAAATAATTTTATTATTAACATAAAATTTTATATGTATGTATATTCACCACAAAAAAGAATTTATGCGTATATAAAAACAATAGTCTCAAAAAAAGGTAAATTGATACAAAACTATTTTTATTATTTGGTAACTTTTGAAACATAAACCTCATGAAATAAAGATCATAGAATCAATATGTAAATACCCATAAATGTAATTATAATAATAATTGAATACATACATGGTCATTATTCACCTAACACAAAAGGAATGGGTGGTAAATTAAGCATGTATCTCAGGAAAATAAAATGTCAGATGAAATCCCCTTACCTGGTGTCTTGACTCTCGTCATACTTGTTCAAACCAATTATATAATAAATATAAATTTATATTAAATATTTTAGAGAAAAATATTATTATATATAACACCATATATAGTTTTATTATAATCTTATATTACCCACTTATTAACAATCATATGTTAAGGTTTCACATTGGATAATATTTTGTTCATTTTTCACATGTGTCTTAATTTGTAATATCATTGTTCCTTATACATAGATCATGATTCTAGAATGTATACCATGATATAATTAAAATATATATCTATTATATTTTTATTATAATAACATATGAAATAGGGAATTTATAAATGGTATATATCGTTCATGTAGACGGTAATCCATGTTTATGCATGAACATTGTTTCTGTTTTTCTTATTATACTAAAAGAAAGAAATAAATAAAATTTATGAATATAAATTAATATCATTATTAAATTATATTTTTTATATAGTATTTTTCATTTTTATTCACTAAATCCATCTTTAATTCAATCCATGTAGTGTATGAATGAATAATATCATTTTGAGGGGGGTTGTAGTCCACACTTAAATGAAATTATCATATTAACATAAAAAAATATAGTAAAAAGATATGTGTTGTAAAAAGGAATATAGAAGATTAATGAACTAATAAATATAATATATAACATATATAAACATTGTTTCCATTATAATTTATTCCAAGTGAGTTGGTAAAGGATAAATTAACAATAATAATTTAGTGATATTGTAATGACCCGAACATTTATAAATAAAATTCCCTTTCATTTAATGTATTATGGATATAGAAAACAAATGATTTTTTATTTTATTTTTTGGATTCAAATTACTGTGATGTATCATTACCATTGATAATATATCCATTTTATAGTGATCAGACAAATGATATAAATACAAGGTTTAAAAATAATAGTTAAAAACAGACAAAGGATTGGATGACCTCATCCAATAGGCTCGGGCGAAACGAATCTCATTTTTTAGAGCATGGGAAGGAGGTAGCTTCACTGGGCTTCACTATTGACCAAGACCAATCTAATCTTAAACATGTTAATCTTGAACGAAATTTCCTACATGATAAGTTCTAGATAATAGAGATTATCACCAGAGCGATGTTATCTAAGCCACCCCAAGAGTCTATCATCGTCGCACACCATAGCCTTTGGTCTTATCTGGATTTTATAAGGTGTTATGTACAAATGTATTAGTTAAATATTGTGTAATACCATTTTATAAATAAAAGCCTTATTCTATCAATTCTTTAATGAGAATAGTCTTTCATAAAATAATGAGAAATTTAATAAATTGTGTTTTCGTTTAAAAACGGTAATTTTGAGAAATATATACACTATCATATTCAAATAAGGTTTTTAATAATAATATTATAGAAAAATACTTATAAATGATGATTATACTTGTTCTTTATCATTAAATGACTAGGTAATCAGTTTGATAAGAGTAATATTTTTTATATGATAAAATATAAAGTGTATTTTTAAAGAATTTATTTTAAGGGATTTATGATTTTTTTAAACAATTAAAATTTTAATAATTTATTATTATCCAATTAATTTTATGAATAATAAAGGAGTATATAAATTTTATGAAGTCAAATTTAATTTTTATTAAGGTTTGAATACAATTTTTGTAAAAACCCTTGAATTCTCAATAAATGTCAATTTTTATTTTAAAAGTGAAAATTCAAATATTTATAAAATTATTTAGTTAAAATGATTTTTATTTTTGGAATCAGGCTGTCGAAATTATTCAATAGTGAATCTTCCATAATTTACTGAGATAATGATTTTTTTGGGTAAAAATAATATATCATATAAATATATAATATGTTATATGACATCATAATGACCCAATAGTGATTTAATAAAATAATATAAAATATTTATTCTTCCAATATATGTTATACCTTAAAAACATTTATTTTATATTTGATTGATTAATTTTATAATGCCTTAGTTGAACAAGACTTATAAAATAGTTTATCTTTTTAAAATGATTTTCTTGAGAGTGTCACAGATTTCCACATAAATATGACAAATATTTTAAAATGTTCAGACCTTGGCCTTATAAAATATTTTATATCAATCACCTTTGGAATAAATCATAGGCAATTACCATTGGATGGTATGTCGTTTTGAATATTTTAATGTGTAATGTCAAAAACCTAAATAATAAAAAATTCCACTCATTTCATATATAAAGACACCCAATATCCCATTCCTCCTCACTGAAACTATTTTTATCTCAACAAAACTCTTCCACATACTCTCTAGAGTTCTCCCATGGCTCCCCCAAGCTCCCAATAAGCCTCTCTCAAGCCTCTCCTAAACCTTTCAGATCACACATCCAAGTAAGGGATTCCTTTCTTTCTCATTTTTGTCCATGTTTTTTATGTTGTTATAACACTTTAATTTATATTATAGATGTTGGGGTATGTTTTATCACCACCAATACTACCCTAAATATGTTTTAATGATGAGATACCCCTTTCTCTTCTATTAACACCTTCCATGTACACCAGTTACCATGCTGAAATTCTGTAATAGATTTCTCTCTTCTTATTTCCATTCAAGCATTTCTTCTATATTATGAAACTAAATTCCATTTAATATGATTGGGATACTATCTTACATGATTCAATTACTCCCTATTTTATGTATAAATGATTACATATCCTTTTCTCTCTCATCAACCCAATTTATGAATACTTATGTAACACTATTATGCTGTCGAAATTGCCCCTGCCTCTGAGTGGCTTCTCGCATACCTATCACGACAGCTAGGGTTTCCCCTTTGGCCTCATTTCCCATTCCCCCTCTGGCCTAACTCATTCTAGATGCCTTTTTACTCTAGATCACCTCGGCACAGACATGTCTTGGTGATGGCGTGGCATGGCAGGGGTTCTGATTTGTTTAGGCATTGTCTCCGGCTTCATTCCATGCGACGACGTTACACGGCAGAGCACCGACTTCTCAGGTCGGTTCGACGTGTCATTCTAAGAGACGTCGACTCAGTGCGTGGCTCAGATCGGCACATATCGGACCCTTCAATGATGACATGATACGGAGTGGATCCATCCTCCAGTTTTCAGGTGCGGCCAGGCTCCATTTATAGCATTCTTCCAGTGTGGGTCGGTGACAGATCTAGAGTAGCTCGGAGGGGGGAGGTCCTTTATTCTGGTGTTCGAAATTCATAGGGTCCGTCTTCCTGCAGGTTTGCTCTTGATGATTTTCCGTTTTTTTTTGTTGCGATGATTTGTTGGATATGTTACTGGGAGTTGATTGCCTCAAGATGAAGGGGTGATGAGAAGGTTTGATCGTATTTGAATTTGAATGTGTTGATGTGGTGGTGGATTTTGTGAATTGCTTGGATGTTTTGCTCCTTGAAATGACTGATTTACCTGTGGAATGTGGTTCTGGCTACTAATTTCTGTGGTTGAGTTTGGTGAAGTTTGATATTCTTCGTGGATGGAGTCTAAGGATGGATTTTTGGTGGCACACAGTTTGAGGTTTGAGAGTCAACGCAACTATTTCTCTTACAGGAATGGCTTCAGATGCGGTTTTGGGTAGAGGTTTTCTCCTGCTCATTGCTTTCAGATTTAGATTTTTGAGAGGGTATGGCGTACCCATCAGTTCCATGCCTGTGCAGTCATGCACGAGACTGTTTGTCGTGAATCGATGAGTAGGAGAAACAGATTTAATGTTTGTGATTCTGGGTGGAGCTCTTCTGTGTAGCTTTGAACGAGTTTTTTGTCCTTAAGCTTTTGTACCATGGTGCTTTTAATGTTTTTTCCTTTGAATTCATGTATGGATTCTCACTTTTTCCTTAACAGTGTTTAAATAATAAAAAAAGTAATTTTCAGTCATTCATACCCATTCCTATAACTAGGGTATTCACCATTATGAACATATACATATTTAATGATACCTACATGTATGTATTTCACATTCTTTGATCATGGAAAAAATGATGATTTTTAATGAATCCATGTTATATGATCAATCTGGAAAACTTAACCATGAGATTGAAATTAATATGATGGGTGAGCCCTGATAGCGCTGCAATGCATTAGGTAATGTTTAGTATCAAGATATTTTAGGTTTCATAATTGCTATACAAAATTATTTTAGGAATTTTTTCCACCATATTGGGATAGGGGTTTACCTGATTCTTTTATGTCAATAATGTAGTGTTTTAAGTTGTTGTCACATTCCCATGTTATAATGATCATGATATTTAATAAATTAATGATAATTTTTCTCTTGTGGTCCATTGATATTCCCATTTCTTAGAATGTATTCTTTTTTTTCATGTTATTCCTTTTTTACTCCCTTACTATGCTTTATAGCTCACCCTTTTCTTATATATGTCCTCAGGTTGTCCCTCGCAATGCTAAGTATGAAAGAATATTATGGTCATGTAAAAAAAGTTTTCAATAAAGAAGTTTTATTTTATGTCTTCTGTTGTCATGAAATGTTCTGGATCCCCAATGAAACTATACCTATCAATCTTCTTGGTTGTATTATGTTCAATATTATGTAATAAATCATGTTTAAATGTGTAATAAAGAGTTGTGTTTTTAGAGTCGGTATCAAAGGATAGGGATAGTTATTTTTTGGATTTGGGTTATAAAAATCTATTGAATTTATTAGGGATACAAATAAGTATAAGAAAATAAGTCCTATATATTTGTGAGTATAGAGTAAGTGGTTTATCATAAAAATACATCCCTATCTAGATAATAATAAGTAGAGGTGGCTATGACACAAATGTATCTACGTTAAAAACCCGAAAAAAGTGCTTTAAGCTAAAATTGAATGAAAACTAGTGCACAAAAATGATCCTTGCTACACTCTAGGTTCGACACTCCCATGGTATATTCTTTGGTAAATTCATAACCTTAGTAAGAAGTTTTATTAAGGGACCATGAAAAAAATCACTTAACAATATACATTAGTAAAAAAATCATGTATAACATTGATTGAAGCCTAGAAATTCATAAGATAAAGAAAAAATATATAATTTTTATGTTATCTCTTTTTTTCATTGGATTCCCCTTTCTGTATTTAACTATATAAAATATATACCTATAATTTTCCTTTAATTCTAGCCAATGGATGGTAATAGGAGGAATCAGGCTAACAACTAATGCAAAGATCAATTTGATGACTGTTCTAGTGAGATACCCAATCTGATTGGAGAGGGAATTGAAACTTTGTCACAAGACTCTCTATATTAACTCATGTATTGAATAGAACCATGGGTCAAGAGGAACGTCCCCCCCAATAAATAACAAGTAACAATTTTTATCTTCATGGGACAAAGGACTCCTACTTTTAATGGATCATCTGATCCCCCAATGGTATAACAGCAGATCAAATCCATTGAGAAGATCCTCTCCATCCTTCAATGCTCCGAAAAATGGAAGGTTCTTCAGGATGCCTATTGTATGGAGGGTGAAGCTGATAAATGGTGGACATTGATAAAAAAATTAAAATCATAAGTAAGAGATAGAGGTTTTGGAATGGATGGATTTTAGAAAATATTTTTTGATAAATATTTTTCTTGCACCCTATATCTTGAGATGGAAAGGGATTTCCTTGAACTAAAGCAAAAGGATAATGAATTTGTTGGGGCGTGTGAGGAAAACATCACCAAACTTGCATAATAAACTTCTAGTTTTTTTCTAACCCCAGAATTCATGGTTTACTTCTTCTTTTGTGGGTTAAAACCTATCCTATAGAAATCCCTAGTGATCCTTGACATTATAAGTTATAAGGAGATTGTCGAATGTGACCTCAAAGTTGATATGGATATCAGTGAATCTTAGGGGCATCATGTGGAGAATTAGTTCAAATTGGACTTTGATTATAGTGGTCTGATGGAGAAAACCAACCAGGATAAGAAATTCTCGTATCCCACCTACCAAAGGTGAGGGAAGGAGCACCCTGGAAAATAAAATAATATTGATCTTAATATAACCAAGAAAATTGATACCGACTATAAAAAATCCATCACCTATGCCTCAAAGCAGTTGAAAATTAATCAGAAAAACTATCCCATTCATGATCTGGAGTAGGAAGCTATTATCTTTGTGTGGAAAATATGGAGAAATTAACTCTTTTGGGAAAAGTGTGATATATATATGGATTAAAAAGTCTCAAATATATATTCACAAAGTAAGAGTTTTACATTCACCAATGAAGATTGTTATAGATCATCAAGGATTATGGATTATCAATTCATTACCACCCAAGGAAACAAAAAATGGTGGAAGATGCTCTATGTAGAAAGGACCCATCAATTATTTATTTTATGAGAATAGAAAAGAATCCCATCTTCATAGATTTTATAAAGATGGACATGGGAATCATAAATAAGGGAAAATCATAAATCTTTTCACAAGTGATTGATCAACCGTCGCTTTGGTAAATGTTAAAGGATGCTCAACAAGATGATGTGGGAATTTAAAAGAAATTGGAAACTCTTAGAAAAGGTAAATCCTAGGGGACCAATGTTAATGGAGATAGAATTGTGATATTTGGGTCAAGACTATGGCTTCAATAAAATAAGAAGTCAAAGATATTACTTTTTTTTGATTCATGTAGTTTGAATTTGTCCATCCACCTAGGAAACACAATGATGTATTGGGATTTATGAGAGAATTATTGGTGGTATAATATAATGAATGAGATCACTAAATATACATCAATGATCCTGTTATGTTAGCAAGTGAAGACTGAGAGGATGTAGTCCTTTTGGATGATGCAACCATTACCCATACCAACATGGAAATAAGAGAATATCAACATAGGCTTTGTCACCGGACATCTGAAGATATCTAAAGGAGACAATGATATCTGGGTTTTTGTAGATCATCTTAGAAAGACTCTAGAATTCATTGAAATTATAGAGTATTTCACATTGGATCAACCAACAAATATATACATCAGAGAAGTGGTATGAATGAATGGTGTACCCCGGTTAATTTTATCCAATAGAGATCTAAGATTTAATTATAAGTTCTAGAAGAGTCTCCAACATTCTATGAATACTAAACTAAACATTAGTACAACTAATCTCCTCAAACTGATGGATAATCTGATCAGAATATCCAAACACTTGAGGACATAATGATAATATGCACCATTGACTTAAAAGGAGGATGAGATCAATATATTCCTCTGATTAAGTTCTCTTACAACAACAATATCCACTCAAGCATCCAAATAAATCTTAATTATGCCCTTTATGGGAAGAGGTGAAAAATAATGGAATGTTGGGATGATGTAGGGGAGTGAAAAACATTAGGTTTAAAAATGTTTGAAGAAGTGGGGGAGAAGGTTAATACCATACAGGAGCACATTAAAGCTGCTCAGAGTTGAAGAAAGAGCTATGCTTACAACCATCGATGAAATGTAGAGTTTAATGTGGGAGATTTAGATTTCCTCAATATATCTCCATGAAATAGAGTGATGAGATTGGATATGAAGGGAATTCTCATTCAAGGGTACATTGGCCCTTTTGAGATCCTTCGTCACATTGGAGCAGTGTCCTATCGACTAGAACTGCCACCGTACCTATCTCAAGTACCCAATTAATTCCATGTATCACTTTTGAGGATATAGGTACCTGACCCATCACATTTACTCAATCCTGAGGTGGTACCATTATATAATGGCCTTTCCTATAAATAAAAGCTGGTGAAGATCTTAGATCATAAGGAATAAGTTATACAAAATAAGACAATGCCCCTCATCAAAGTATTGTGGAGAAACCACAAGTTTACAGATGAAAAATGGGAACCAGAGTAAGTGATGATATAAAGCTACCCTCATTAATTTTAGTGTTTGAAAATGAAATTTCGAGGGTAAAATTTCTTAAGGGAGGAATTTTGTAACGACCTGAATATTAATGAATAGTGTTCCCTTTCTTTTAATGTCTTATAGATAGAGAAAACACCTGCACTTTGTTTTTATTTTTTTTTGGTTTAAATTACCATGAAGTATTGTCACTGTTGATAATATAGAAGTTTAATAGTGATCAAAAAACTAATATAAATATAAGGTTTCTAAAAAAATAATTTAAACACAAAAAATGTTGGGGATTCCCACATCTAGTAGACTCATGCCATTTGAAGATCTTTTGTTGGATCCTGGGAAGGAGGTAGCTTCACTAGTCTTCACTCTTAACCAAGCCCCGGATGATATTAAACATGTAAGGCTTTAACATAATTTCCTTCAATAGAAGTTAAAGTTAATAGATATTACCACCTAGGTGGTGTTATCCGAGACACCCCAAGAGTTTTTCACCATCAAAAACCTTACCCATAAATCTTATATGGGTGTTATAAAAGGTTATGTAACAAGGTATTAGTTATTTATTGTGGAATCCATTTTTATTAAAAAATTTCTTGTTAAAACAATTCCTTTTTGAAAAAATTATTTAATAAAATAATGATAAATTTGATAAATTTAGGTTTTAGGTAAAAATTGTATATTTTTAAAATATATACACTATCATATTAAACTAAGGTTTTTATTAATAAGATTATAAAATCAATTGTTATAATTGATGATTATATCAGTTATTTATCTTTAAATGATTAGTTAATCAGTTTAATAAGAGTTCTATTTGTTATATTATAAAATAGAAAGTGTATTTTTAATGAATTTGTTATCAATAATTAATTAATATTTTGAAATAATTATTATTTTAATAAAATATTATTATAAAATTAATTTTATGGATAATAAAGGAGTATATAATTTTTTTTGAAGCCAAATGATATTTTTATTAAGGTTTGAAAACTGTTTTTATCAAAACCCATGAATTTTCAACAAATATTGGTTTTTATTTTCAAAGTGAAAATAACATATTAAGAAAATTATTTAGAAAAAATTAAAATTATTTTTTGAATCAGGATATCAAAATTATCCAATGGTGAATTTTTCAAAATTTACTGATACAATCAAATTTTTGTGTATAAATTTAATACCTATAAATATGTAATGTGTTTATGAAATCATAATGACCAAATAGTGATTTAATAAAATAATATAAAAGTGTTATTCATCCAATATATTTTTTACCTTTTAAATAATGTTATTTTAGATTTCCTTGATTAATTTTATAATGACTTAGTGGACCCTCTAAGATTAATAAAATATTTTAACATTTTAAATTAATTTCCTTGAGAGTGAGACTCACCTGCACATAAGAAAGCCTAATATATTAAAATGTTCAGCCGCTAGACTTATAAAATATTTCATACCACTCCCATTTGTCTGAAACCATGGAAAAAACAATGGGATGATTTTTTGTTTTTAATATTTTAATGTGTAATGTTGAAAATCTAAATAATAATCAATCCCCTATAATTTCATTTATAAACCAAACCAATATCACATTACTCTTCCCGCAAACCATTTTAAGGTTGACCAAACTACACCCCATTCTCTCAAGAGTCATCCCAAGGCTCCCCAATCTCCCAAAAAGCTTCTATCAAGACTCTCCCAAATGTAACACCCTGAGATTTTATGAGATATATACTTTTTACTTTCTTTCATATCTTCTATTGTATGCTACACCAAGATTATCTTGCGCTATACGCAACACCGTATTAGCTTGCAATATACACAACACTAATCTTGGATCGTGTTAAACACAATTTCAAGTTTGTTTGATAGTAATTATTCAACAAAAAATTGTGTGTATATATACATATATATTCAATGTATAAATGAAATATGGTTGGATTTTTTTATACGCAACAACAAAGGAGTCTTTCACTACACTCAACATTGACTTGGCTTGCATTACACGCAATCGCGACCTTCCTCGATAACGTGTGTTGTATGCGTTACCGAGTTTTAATAAAAAATGATATATTTTTATAATATTATTATGGACTATCCGTTATGAATAATATTAAATACATTTTTAATTTTATAACATGATATGAGAACAAGATAAATGTTTCAGGTAAAATAAGTTTTTTTCAAAAAATGTAGTTTTTCCGCCTTTTGATGGCGCACCCACATTAATTCTAGTTTTTGACATGTTTATAAGTTCAATTTGACAAAATAAAATTCATCTTTTGAATCAGGATATAAAAATTTACTTTGGATAAATTTTTCATATTATTCTGATAACTTTCATATTTTAATGAATAGTAAAAACAACCAATATTTTAATTAAAAACATCTTTTTTCATCGTAATAATTTATATGGATAAATTATAATATTGAATGGTTTTGAAATCTATATAGAATATATTTTTACCATTTAATATAATTTATGTCATTATCATTGATTTTACATTTAATTCATAGGTAAAATCATTTCAATCTTTTGCAATGTTTTAACTTTTGAAACTCGTTTTCTTAACAACGAGATTAATTTTAAATTAATTTCTGAAACTTTTGTGTATTGAATTTAGAAAAATGGATTCCATATTTGGAATCAGTGGTTCCAAATTATGTTAATAGGCTCCTTTTTATTTATGGGCATTATTAATAGTAACTACGGTAAATTTTATTTACCATAGTGAAAGGTAAATCTGGTAATTAAGGGTAAATATAATAATATAAAATTACCCTAACACTTGTCTTAATATAATTGGATGCTTATATTTCATCCTAATGAATATTTGGGTCTAAATGGAATCCATTGAAACCCAATTGGAGGTGATTAAGACCTTTAGTTTATTTTATTTAATGGAAAGTGAAATATGTCTCACTCAACTTTAATAATTAAAGTATTTTTAATATAAGTTTCTACATAATATAAATTCAGTTATAAATAATAATTTTAAAAATAATTTTTTTTATTTATCATGTTAATTTATTTATAATTTTTAAGATATATTTAATTACTTTAATATCTTATACATTAATGATGCAGAAATTATTTATTTAGTGAAAAATAAGTAATATAGTTTCTATTGAATTAATAATACCAATTAAAAGGCTCACAGACCTGACCAAAACATATTGGTAGGGTATATATCCACCATAAGCATCAAAGTACCAAATATATTACTGTTTGGAGTCTTATGAAAGTGATTATGACACTTATACTATTTTATTTTAAATGATGTCAAAGTTGTCACCTTCATAATTTAATAAATATATCATTTTAAATTTTGGTGGTTTAGAATATAAATCCGACTAAAAGTATTATTATGAAATATATAAGCTTTAACTTCATCCTAGTATTTTATTTTTAAGTTTTTATTCAACAAATAAGTATATTTAATAATTATACAAAAATGTTGTAGAAATTATTTTATTAAGAGAATTATCAAAAAAATGGTTCTACAAATAGTAAAATAAATATTATATGAACTATTTAATGTGATCCACTAATTTAATAGATGAATATGACATTCTAGGAAACTATTAAATATTTTATTTCGAATAAATCCTCTTTTTGTATTGTATTTAAATACAAATAAATGAATAGTGTCAAAATTTACACTATTGTTATTTTATAAAAATAACATATTATTAAATTGCTTAAAAATCACAAAAATATTTAAAAAATTTAAATTGAAATTTATATAGTCTAAAATGTCATAAATCTTCAATTATAGAAAATTAACAACACATAAGTGATTTTTTATAACCATTTAAAATTTAAAATTTTATTACCAAAAATAAAATTAAATAGATTAAATAAAGATAAATCAAAATGATAAGGTTTAAAATAAGATAAAATCATGTCTAAATTGGATTGGTTGATGATATTAAAACCCCGTCTCATATATTCTATAAACTGAGTCATATTTGGAGGTTTTTATGAGGGGTTTTAATTTATATTAAACTAATATTTTTGAGGATTCCAAAGGTGCCCCTCTCCTCCCTTATAAAAGGGCACCTCCTCCCGCTCATCTTTACACAACATTGGGCCTTCAATCTCGGCCAACCCCTACCCATTTTACCTCTAAACATTCCTAGAAATATTATCTAGTCCTTTTATTCTTAAAAGACCTCTTTTAGTGCCCTAAAAGGAGGTTTCAAAGAGGTGTGTCGAAGAAGAGGTAATATCCTTTACCAATTATTTCAAATTTATTTTTTCTTCTACTTCATCTTATTTAGTTGTTTCATTATGAAGTAATAACATCAGTATCACTAATATAATGATATATTATTATAAATATAAAACAACCCTATTCCACCTTCTATCCATCCTGCGGAAAACCAAATCACCGTGCGTGCGTACGTACGAAATACTGTCTCCGCGCCGTGGTGTAATTTGTTTTCCACCACCACCTTACTTGGATGTGTATAATGGTGTAAAGAATACAAATATATGGTTATTATAAAATCATTCATATTCTATGATATTATATCATCCACTCCAATTCCATTCAATAAATATGGGAATGATATCATCCCTCGTGCGTATGTAAGGATTACCGTCTCCACGATGCGATGAGATTCATTTTCCATGTTAACAGTTCAAGAATGATTATAATGAATATATAATAAGTAATCATGAAATATATGACATAATAATTCAACTGTATTTATGTATATATATATATATATATTTTTATGTCATCTACTTAATTCCATTCAATTCAATAAGGAAACGAAAACAGCGTTCTTGCGTACGTACGACCTACCGTCTCCATGAACGGTGTATTTCTTTGCCTTTATCGATCTATTATATATATGTATATTATGAATATATATTATATATAAATTATGTTTTATATTCTGAAATTAATTAATCATGATCTATATAATCATATTAATAATTAGATGTCAAAACACGTACGATAAATGAAACGATTTTTCCAAAAACGCTACTTTAACATGAATTTACAAAAGAACGGGTAATATAAAGTCATAAGTGAACCATATATGATATCATAACAATGAATATGATTCAGTAATAATTCAATTTCATTATTTAAATCATTATACATGATGTTTGGATATGTATGAAGCATACCGTACCTAAGGTAAGGGATAATTTTGGAAATCTTGTTTTTATCCGAGATTTATTATACGTAAGTATTTTCTGGGGATATATTTTTCATCCATGCCCATAAAATGTTTTTCATAAAGTTTTTAATATTCTTCCATGTATGTTTAAAGTCATGATTACCCTTTTTTTACTTTTACTTTGTGTTATAGATGGAATTTTTGTTTTGTTTAACATACGTGGTACTTTTTGAATTTTCCGACAAAAGTACGAGAAGAATGTTTTTTTAAGTTATACGGAAATGAACGGTTTTCTAAGGTTTCATAATGCCCTATTTCGATGAATCTTACTCTACAATATTTCATGATTATTTTAAAAAAAGACCTTTCTTTTAAAATTTCATGGCATTTTGAGAAAAGGAAATGATTTTGAAGAAGAAAGGATATTTTCATCAGGAATTCATTTCAAGTGTTTCATCAAAACTATTTTCCATATAAGATGACATTATTTAATATGTTTATATTTAAAGTATAATGTATCTAGGATTTACATGGTTTCACTCTTATTATGATGAAATTATATCCATTATTTTTATATGGATTATGTTATTATGGAACGATGTTTATCAAACCCAATTTATTATTTAGGTTATGATGAATGATTTATGATTTTTTTGTGGCACACGTAAGAATTATATCAATATGATATGGGTTTGACCTATATCTCCCTCCAATTAATTGGGTAAAGATTTATATCTCATGAGATATACATGGCTGGAAGGGTAAGTTAACCTGGTTCAGTGTTACAGGACTGAAACGAGGAGTGAACTCGATTCAAAAAGAGACTTTACCACTAAGATGGTCTTGGAAGCAATGCCTTGGATACTATGGAAATAATATAATGGTATTAATGTTTTCCACAATTACAAGTTTTATTTACAAGCTATTTTATCATGATTTATGTTCTATTATGATCTAAGCCTTACATACTGTCATGTTTTATGTCATTGCTCAAGATTTCGATGTTTAAACATTATGTTCATGTTTTTATGTTCAAATGTATATGGTTTGTTTTGTTTTCTCCATGCTTACCCTTAATGAGAATTTGAGCTCACCCTTTATATGTTTTCTTTTCCCCAGGATATAAAGAATGGTTTTAGGTAAGAAAACAAAAGGTGAAGATCTTTATGGGAGATGTTGAAGATCTTTCACCACGATTAGAAGATTATGTTCCGAGTTTCCAATGACACTAAACTATTACGGTCCTTATGTGTTTGTTTTTGTTATGTATTAATTATTCCGCAAAATTAATGTAATTTCCATGTACGTCAAGCTTCGGGCCTTTATAGTTGGTATCATAGGAAAGGTTTAGTTAACCTATGGAAACTAGGATACAAAAACTTAAGTGAAATCCCTAGAGATATTTCTAAGGTATGTCTAGGGTTGTCCCTAAGGTTAAGTATACATATAGGTTAGAGTCCTAGAATTATGTTGACGATTTTGAATAACCTAGGGTGAACCTAAGGTGTCTTGGATTAAAGAATTTTTGATATGTTAGACATCACATAGGTGACTTTTTATGATTATGTGGTTCCTCGTTATTTTAACTGAATCTTACACTATGGTTTCTGGTTTTAGTCAATGGAGGGAACGAGAAGGAATTCAGTTAACATTGATTCCAATGGACAAATTGGTGACAATGATCAAATAAATTATGTAACACTTGAAGAGAAAGATATCGTGATTATGTCGAATCAGTCATCTCGATATATGATTAACAAGGTGAACTTTAGTTGTATTCTTAAGTCATCAAATAAGAGGATGATTGAATTTTATGCATTTTCATATGGTGAGGAGCATAGAGAAGGGAATATTGATATTTCTAAAATAGGGAAGAAGAACCTTGAGAAATACCTCAAATGGAGGGGAAGATGTTATTTATGTGGAGAAAAGGGTCATAGAGTGACATATTGTTATGGAGTTCAATGCCTTATCTATAGAGAACATGGGCATTACCCAACTCAATGCCCTGACCTAATAAGTTACTTCTAAATCAAGTAAGGACTTATTCCATGACAATCATTGAAGAGGATGGATTGAAGTGTTTTTGTATTAGTATTCAAGAATAATGTTGTTGAGATACTTTTATGGTATATTGGAATATCTATGTATTGGTCCATTGTGGTTTTCCATAAGAATATGGCATAGATAACTATGAAAAGTGATTGAAATATTTTTGGAAAGCTGATGATATGCATAATAAAGAGAAAATGAAATGTTTGATAGTATTCATGAGCTCATGACTAATATAAGGACAAAGAGATATCATGGTTTGAGTATATAGAAATTTTGGGATTTTGGTATGTGGAAAGAGTTAACTTTTAGCAGCATTCATGTTTTCAAAAAAGTTTAATGGGTATTCATTTTTCAAGAGAATACATTATTAAGGTATTCACATGTTTGGAATGTGACCAACAACATATATTGTATGATGAATAATGGTATTCACATGCTCGGTAGATGAAATTTCTAGTAATCATTTTCTATATACTATGAGATTGGACAGATGTATTTTGGATAATTCTAAAGATTGGATTGGATTATGTCGAACATCAGATATTATTCTTTAAGGCTAGAACGTTTTTTCAATATTATTTCTGTAATGTTATGATAGTGTAGTTTTTTTGAAAATGGACAGCCTATAGGATGGGCGACAACCCGTCGCGTTGGAAAAGGCTGTTGGAATCGAACCCACAACTGAAGTGAGACATGCCTTTATCGCATACCACTATCCTATAGGAAGTCCCTGGTTAGTAGAAACTAATTTTATTTTATTAAGCGGTATGATAGATAAAGTATAAGTCCATTTTTCGAACAATATAAGATTAATCTCACCATAGATGGACTTTTGTATATAACTATTGTTAACCTTTTGTTTGAGACAGATGGAATGACCCAGCATTCTATCACATGATCTTCTAACACTTCACGAATGACATATTCAACGTCATTTCTATAAGACATGAAGTAGAAATTGTTCATGGCACGAACAACAGTGAGATTATATCGAAATAAAGTAAGTATTTCCTATAATTCAAATTCTTCAACTTTAGGGAAATGATCTCGAAAACCAAAAATGGTGTCCTAGTGCTCTCATATGTAATGAATCAGATGGTACATTAGATCATCACAAATTTATGGCTTTGTGATTGTTGGCTTTTTCATAGCCATGTTCTCTACCACTCTCCATCAGAAATTTATGGTTATATTTATCTTCCATATCCATATTTTCACCTATGTTATCCTTTGTGGAAACCCAGTGATTAGTTAATTTGGGTAACCATTATGCTTCATACTTTATTTTTTAAAGATAAGTTTTGTTATTCCTTTTTACGATGTGGGTTTCTATGACAGAAACTCTCATGTAATAAACTATTTATAACCCTGACGAATTTCGAGGGAAAAATTCATTTTAAGGGGGGTAGAATGTAACACCCCGTGATTTTATGAGATATATTCATTTTAATTTCTTTCATATCTTCTGTTGTACGCTACACCAAAATTATCTTGCGCTATATGCAACAACTTATTAGCTTGAAATATACGCAACACTCATCTTGGATCGTGTTAAACACAATTTCAAGTTTGTTTGATAGTAATTATTCAACACAACATTGAGTGTATATATACATATATATTCAATGTATAAATGAAATATGGTTGGATTTTTTTATATGCAACAACAAAGGATTCTTGCACTACACACAACCCTGACTTGGCTTGCATTACATGCAATCACGACCTTCCTCGATAGCGCGTGTTGTACGCATTACCGGGTTTCACTAAACAATGATATATTATTATAATATTATTATGGACTAGCCATTATGAATAGTATTAACTAAATTTTGAATTTTAGAACATTATTATTCATCATAGACATTTTCTATAACATGGTATGAGAACAAGATAAATTTTTCAGGTAAAATAAGTATTTTTCAAAAAAATGTAGTTTTGCTGCCTTTTGATGGCGCACCCACATTAAATCTAGTTTTTGACATGTTTATTAGTCCAATTTGACAAAATAAAATTATTCTTTGTAATAAGGATATAAAAATTTACTTTGGATATATTTTTCATATAATTCTGATAACTTTCATATTTTAATGAATAGTAAAAACACGCTATATTTTAATTTAAAAAAAACATTTTTCATCGTAATAATTTATATGGTTAAATTATAATATTTAATGATTTTAAAGTATAAATAGAATATATTTTTACCATTTAATATAATGTATGTCATTAGTATTTATTTTACATTGAATTCATAGGTAAAATAATTTCAATCTTTTGCAATGTTTTAACTTTTAAAACATGTTTTCTTAACAACGAGATTAATTTTAAATTAATTTCTGAAAATTTTGTGTATTGAATTTAGAAAAATGGATTCCATATTTGGAATCAATGGGTTTAAATTATGTTAATAGGATCCTTTTTATTTTTGGGCATTAGTAATAGTAACTGTGGTCAATTTTATTTACCACAGTAAAAGATAAATCGGATAATTAAGGGTAAATATAATATCATAAAATTACCCTAACACTTTTATTAATATAATTTTATGATTATATTTCGTCCTAATGCATATTTGGGTCTAAATGGAATCCACTGAAACCCACTTGGAGGTGATTAAGACTTTTAGTTTATTTTATTTAAAGTAAAGTGAAATATGTATCACTCAACTTTAACAATTAAAGAATCATTCATATAAGTTTATATAGAATATAAATTCATTTATAAATAATAATTTGAAATATAAAATATATTTATTTACCATGGTAATTTATTTATAATTTTTAAGAGATATTTAATTACCTTAATAGCTTATACATTAGTGATGCAGAAATTATTTATTTAGTGAAAAATAAGTAATATAGTTTCTACTGAAATAATAATACCCAATAAAAGGCTCAAAAACCAGACCAAAACTTATTGGTAGTGTATATATACACCATAATCATCCAAGGACAGAATATATGACCGTTTGGAGTCTTTTAAAATTGTTTATGACACTTATACTATTTTATTTAAAATGATGTCAAATTTGTCACCTTCATAATTTAATAAATATATCATTTTAAATTTTGGGTGTTTTAGAATATATATCCTACTAAAAGTATTATTATGAAATCTATAATATTTATCTTCATCTTAGTATTTTATTTTTAATTTATATGCAACAAATAAGTATAGTTAATAATTATA
This sequence comes from Viscum album, assembly GCA_963277665.1. Taxonomy (NCBI): domain Eukaryota; kingdom Viridiplantae; phylum Streptophyta; class Magnoliopsida; order Santalales; family Viscaceae; genus Viscum; species Viscum album. The sequence goes on from OY728135.1 coordinate 1,764,927,578, forward strand.
AAAAAATGTTGTAAAAATAATTTTATTAAGAGAATTATCAAATAAATGATTTTACAAATAGTAAAATAAATATTATATGAACTATTTATTGTGATCCACTAATTATATATATGAACATGACATGTTAGGAACCTATTAAATATTTTATTTCTAATATACCCTCTTGTCAGATTTTATTTAAATTCAAATAAATGAATAGTGTCAAAATTGACACTATTGTTATTTTATAAAAATAACATATTATTAAATTGTTTAAAAATTAAAAAATATTTAAAAATTATAAATTGAAATTTATATATTATAAAATGTCATAAAGTATCCAATAATGTAAAATTAACAACACATAAGTGATTATTTATAACCATTTAAAATTTAGAATTTTATTACCACAAATAAAATTAAATAGATTAAATAAAGATAAATAAAAATGATCATGTTTAAAATAAGATAAAATCATGTCTAAATTTAATCGGTTGATGATATTAAATCCCTATCTAATCTATTATTCTCTTTGAGTCATTTTTGGAGGTTTTTATGTGGGGTTTAAATTTATATTAAACTAATATTTTTTAGGATTCCAAAGGTGACCCTCTCCTCCCTTATAAAAGGGCACCTCCTCCCTCTCATCTTTACAGAACCTTGAGACTTAAAGCTCGACCAAAACCTACACATTTCCCTTATCAACATTACTATAAATATTCTAGAGGTTCTGGTATTCTTCAAAGACCAATTTTCATGCCCTAAGAGGAGGTTTCAAAGAGGCGTGTCGAAGAAGAGGTAATATTCGTTACCGATTATTTTAAATTTATATCTTATTCTACTTCCTCTTATTTAGTTGTTTCATTATGAAGTAATAAAATCAGTATAACTAATATAATTATATGTTATTATAAATATGAAACAACCCTATTCCACCTTTTATCCATCCTATAGAAAACGAAATCACCGTGCGTGCGTACGTACGGAATACTGTCTCCACGCCGTGGTGTAATCTGTTTTCCACCCCCAACTTACTTGGATTGGTATAATTGTGTAAATAATAACTATATATGGTTATTATAAAATCATTCTGTTTCTAAGATATTATATCATCCACTCCAATTCCATTCAATAAATATGGGAACAATATCACTGCTTGTGCGTACGTACATATTACCGTCTCCACGACGCGATGAGATTCATTTTCCATGTTAACAATTCAAGAATGATTATAATGTATATATAATAAGTAATCATGAAATATATGACATAATAATGCTACTGGATTTATGTATATATATATGTATGTCATCTACTTAATTCCATTCAATTCAATAAAGAATCGAAAACAGCGTTATTGCGTACGTATGGCCTACCGTCTCCATGAACGGTGTATTTATTTCCCTTTATCGATCTGTTATATATATGTATATTATGAATATGTATTATATATAAATAATGTTTTATATTCTGGAATTAATTAATCATTTTCTAAGTGATCATATTAATAATTACATGTCAAAACACGGACGATAAATGAAACGATTTTACCCAAAACGCTACTTTAACATTAATTTACAAAAGAACGGGTAATATAAAGTCATATGTGAACCATATATGATATAAAAACAATGAATATGATTCTATAATAATTCAATTAAATTATTTGAATCATTATACAAGAGGATTGGATACGTACGAAGCATATCTTACCTAAGGTAAGGGATAATTTTGCAAATCTCGTTTTATCTGATATTACTTATACGTAAGTATTTTTAGGGGTTATATTTTTTTTCCATGACCATAAAATGTTTTTAATAAAGTGTTTAATATTCTTCCATGTATGTTTAAATTCATGATCACCCTTCATTGAATTTTACTTTGTGATATGGATGGAATCTTTTTTTTGTTTACCATACGTGGTACTTTTTGAATTTTCCGGCAAAAGTACGAGAAGAATGTTTTTTATTAAATTATACGGAAATGAATGGTTTTCTATGGTTTCATAACGCCCTATATCCATGAAGCATAAAATATAATATTTCATTATTATTTTCAAAAAAACACCTTTCTTTTAAAATTGCATGGAATTTTGAGAAACGGAAATGATTTTGAAGAAGAAAGGATATTTTCCTCATGAATTCATTCCAAGTGTTTTATGAAAACTATTTTCCATATAAGATGACATTATTTAATATGTTTATGTTTCAAGTATAATGTCTCGATGATTTACATGGTTTCACTCTTCTTATGATGAAATTATATCCATTAGTTTTATATGGATTATGTTATTATGGAATGATGTTTATGAAACCCAATTTATTATTTGTGTTATGATGAATGATTTATGATTTTTTTGTGGAACACTTAAGAATGATTTAAATATGATATATGAGGGACCTATAACTCCCTCAAATGCATTTGGAAAAGATTTATATCTCATGAGATAGACATGGATGGAATGGTAAGTTAACCCGGTTCAGTGTTACAGGACTGAAACGAGGAGTGAACTCGATTCCGAAAGGGACTTTGTCCAATAAGATGGTCTTGGATGCAATGCCTTGGCTAATATGGAAATAATATCATGTTATTAATGTTTTGAAACAATTAAAAGTTTTATTTCCAAGCTATTTTATCCTGATTTATGTTCTATTATGATCTATGCCTTACATACTGCCATGTTTTATGTCATTGCTCAAGATTTCAATGTTTAAACATTATGTTCATGTTTTTATGTTCAAATGTATATGGTTTATTTTATTTTCTCCATACTTACCCTTACTGATCATTTGAGCTCACCCTTTATATGTTTTCTTTTCCCCAGGATATAAAGAATGGTTTTAGGTAAAAAAACAAAATGAAAAGATATTTTTGGGAGATGTTGAAGATCTTTCACCACGATTAGAAGATTATGTTCCAAGTTTCCAAAGACACTAAACTATTACGGTCCTTGTGTGTTTGTTTTTGTTATGTATTAAGTATTCCACAAAAGTAATTTAATGACCATGTATGTCATGCTTCGGGCCTTTACACCAAACTGTTGAGATCACACATTTATGTAAGTGATCACTACAACAAAACCACTGTTTAGCGGCAGTTCTAGGAACCGCCGCAAAACCTTTTGTAAAAAAGGTTTTTCGGAGGTTTATAATAAACCGCTGTGAAAAATTGTTTTTTAATAGCCCGACCCTTCCCCCCACCATGACCCTCCTCACCCTAGTTCCCCCAGCCCCCTGCTTCCCTCGCTTCCCCTGGACACCTGGGACCCCGGCGACCCCGCGACCCCGACCTCGGTGACCCCGATGACCCCAGCGACCCTAGCGACCCTGCGACCACTGGCCCCCCATGACCCCGGCCCCCCATGACCCCTGGCGACCCCGACCCCGACCCTCTCTCTCTGTTAGTGGTCTGTGAAGCTTCCAAGGTAATATTCTTTGAATTTTTTTTCATTTTCCTCCTCTTTTATCTTTACCCTCATGATTTAATGATTTCATTGGTCAGATTTATTATTATAAGGATTCATGTGAATCACATTTTGGTTCAGTCATTTATTTTGTGACCATTTCATCATCATTGGGGAGAATTTATACTACATGTAGTTGTACAAGGAGGATCGATATTTTTTTCATTTAGGGAGGTATTATGCAGTGACCAAATGAATGTAATGAATTATATTAACAGAAATTTATTGGTATGTGGTAGAAAACACATTTTTTTCCACATTTAATGTTTTCTCGGGGAGACATTCTTTATTCCCTTTCTAAAAATTATGGGTTTTGGTAGTCTAGTTTTTGTTATAGTTGATATGGTTTCAGAACACCTATTGTGTGATTGTTATATATAACCATTTATTAAATGGATAATCACTTATATATGGATAATGAATCAATTTTCCATAGGATATTATCTTTTATTATAATTCCCTTGAAGGTAATAAATTGAAAGTTATGAATTTACTTTTTGGTTAAATTGAAATGAAATATGTGAAAAGTGGTTTTTATGTGTTTGTGTGAGGAGATTTGGTTGTGATTTGTAGCTATTGTTAAGTGAATGTGGTTGTGGTGTGTGGTGGTGGAAATCCTGGGCGTGCTATCATGAAAATGTGCATTATTTTGGTGATGTGTTTTGATTTTTGTTCAAAATGGATGAAATTATATACTGATGATCAAATTAGAATATAAAATTGGTTGAATTTTCCAATTTGTTGGAATGATTAATACATACATAAATTTAAATTGGATGTCTATCTTATTTTTTTATTTTTAAATATGAAATAAATGGGAAAGATAAATGAATTTGGTTGGTTACTATAAAATTAGAGAATTGGAATAATATGAAAAGAAATGTTGAAAGTGATGTGGTTTTGGTGTCTTCCATGGGTTGTGTAATACATATTGAGGAGGAAGTGAAGATGGAGGAGGTTTTAAGGCCATTTTGTGATTTTGTGAGTAGTGAAAGAATCCATGTTATGAACCCATTGGTTTGTATTGTGTGTGTGACTAATATATATTGTATTTTCATTTTTCTTTCTATATTCACCCCACCCATACTGAGCAGTATTTTCCAACAGTAAAATGATTTTGGGTGTATTTCTCTAATCATCCTAGATGTTGAGGAAGGATGGTTAGCGACCCCTATTCCCCAGTCCCTCTTCCAAGTTAAGTTCTTTTTCATGGGATGTGATGTATAGAATATGAAAGTGAAGTAGGTATAATGTTTTTTGTGATGATTTAGTGGTTCAGGGTGGGGATCATGTATAATATCAGCAGGGAGTGTTGTTTACTTCCTTTATTCTAATTATAACCTACAATTATGGTCATGAAAATAGTTGATATGGGATATGATGGAATATGTTTCATCCAGGGGGGATGTGATAGCCAGTTTCATGCAAGGTGTTTGGAATGATAGAGTTTTCAAGTGTCTTAGGTTATGATTATACAAATGAGGTGGGAGAACCAGGACATATGACGTTGGGGCGTGAGACTAGAAACACATTGAGAATTTTTTTGGGGGTACCCCTTTTCCATATTATTATTATTATGTTATTTTACTTTGGTTCATTATCTAGTGAGTATTCATGCATCATGATAGGCACATAGGAATGTATATATTGACATTCATTCTTCATGGTAGGGACGTATTTATTTCATGTTCCATGTTCTTTCCTTTATGATGTGTTCTGATAAACCTATTGTATCTGATAAATGATTTATTCTCCCAAGCCTTTAATATTGGGAAATGGATTTGTTTTATGTGAATAAATATTATGGAACCCTTCACCTTTGTAATGAATACCGAAAGATGAATCGATTCATAGTAAAGAACAAGTTTCAAAAATGTATTCATGGTTTTCACCTAGACACCCATCCCACAAAGCCAAATCATTTACACCACAATTTATCCCCCTATTATACTTTTCAACTCCTCTCCAATCTGTAATTTCCAAATGAGGTTCACACTTTCTGAAGGTGGTATTTCATAATTACTTATAAAAATGGTGATTTAAAATAAAAAGTAAATTTGGTTTCATTAGTGTGTTCCTTGTTCAATTTATACTTTTTTGTATTTTATTCTTACTTTCATATAGAATAATTAGGCTTTATTTTGAGTATTTAATTGATATAGTACATTTAGATGTTATTGTTGTCCACTGTAATTTCCAATAAGGATTATTTAGTTCTTATTCCGACCTAGAATACGTGTTGATTTGTTGATGTTAAATAATTTTCAATCTCAGACACCGTCAAAGGATTCCTGAATCACTATCTTCCTTTATTAAGTGTTTTTCAAGGGTCAGTGGAAGCAGTTAGGTAGTTGGAACAAATTTAGGTGATCCTCAATTATCTTAGGGAACCTGATACTTTGTGTGTGAGAATTTTTTAGAACTGGATTTATAGTTTCAGTAGAGTCTTCTGGGAGTCAGTGTTACCTTCTTAACTTCATGAATGTATGAATTGGAATCTCATCAAGATTGATTTTTTAATGGTTTTTTCCTAAGGGAATGATTGTAGAGAAATAGACTGAGATCATGAGACTTTATATTGGTGACAGGTCAGTATGGGAGTATGTCAATAACCTTTCAAGGTTTGTTATATATTCTCCAAATATAGGGTTCATCAATTATGAGAAAGATCATTTCTTTGGTGATGTTCTTCACCTAGACCTTGGTACATCTCTACTTTCATTTGGCATAACATCCATTTTGGAGGATGTTTCTAGGGACATGTGAATGGTAGCTAAATATTCTTGGAAATTGATTGTTGTTCATTCCTTAGTTTTATCAGGTATGAAACAAATTAATAGTGGGAATGAAGAGAATCCAATGTTCAAGGAGTATAGGTAGGATGAACCATAACATGATGAAAAAGCCCATTCTTATAGAAATAGTTCATCCAGTTTGTGCTTCCAGTTTAGGGATTTTGAGGAATTTTGAGACCCATTTCTTTATATATCCTTGAATTTTTCTCTATTATGGAAATTTTTTTCATCATTATTTATTTTTGATTATGGGGTTATAGAAGATGTCTCATGTTTGATTCCTTGTTTTTTGTGTAGGCACATTGTGATATACATGGATAAAAGCTGGATCACATTACCAAGGAACACACCCCAGTATGGTAAGGGTTTGAATGAGTTTTTAGATTTTGAAATTTCTAATCGATCAGTTGACTGGAGAATAAAATGTCCATGTCCTAAATGTAAATTTAGAACATGGTTGAAGAGAGATGAGGTTTATGAACATTTAATACTGAAGCAATTCCCTGGTCAATATTTTTGTTGGATATTGCATGGAGAATCAAACGTTACAGAAAGATTGAGCACAAATGTTAATCTGCAAAATGAGGTCCCATGTTCGTCGACAATGGAAAATGAAAGGAAAACCCTAATAAATGATGCATTCGGCACTGCAAGACACCACTATCAGCATCAAAACATATTAGAACAACCAGAAGAGGGTGCTATAAATTACAACGTGACAAGTGATGTTTTTGAGACTGTAACACAGGTAGATCAAGATTGTCACATATCATTGGATCCTCCTCTTGATTCTGTGGAGCCAAATGTAAGAGAAAACTTCACTGAGGAAAATGAGTTTCATGATTTAGTTGATGATGAAAATCAAGAATTTTATAGTGGGTGTTTGAAATATTCAAAGCTTTCATTTTTGCTGAAGTTGTACCGTATCAAATGTCTATATGGAATTACAAATAAGGTAATGTCCATTATATTGGAATTGATTCGTGATGCATTTCATGAAGCAAAAATCTAAGAATTTTTTTATGATATGAAAAAAGTTGTTAAAAAGCTTGGTCTGAATTATACAAAAATACATGCATGTCCCAATGATTGTATGCTTTATTGGGGAGAGGATTCAAGTAGACAGTATTGCAAGAAATGTTCTTCTTCTAGATGGCAGGAAAAGGGTGATGTTGGATGTCTGAATGAACATAATTTCATGGAGAAGAAGAAAAGGAGAACACCTGCAAAGGTTTTGCATTACTTTCCTTTGAATACACGATTGAAAATATTATTCATGTCATCGAAAACCGCCGAACACATGAAGTGTCATTCTGTAGATAATAACAATGATTGGTTAATGAGACATCCATGAGATTCCCAATCGTGGAAGACATTTGATTCATTACATCTCTATTTCTTATCTGATCCTAGGAATGTTCGATTGGGATTGGCTGCCGATGGATTCAACCCATTTGGGACTTTGAGTACCAATTGTAGCATTTGTCCAGTTGTTTTGATCCCTTATAATCTGTCTCCGTGGATGTGTATGCAAAAAACATCTTTTATCCTTTCGATGATTATTCCAGGAAAACAGATTCCTGGAAATGATATTGATCTATACTTTCAGCCTTTGATTGAAGAATTGCAGGAGTTATGGAGCAATGATGTTGAAACATTTGATGCTTCTTCTAAAACAATGTTCAAAATGCATGATGCTTTAATGTGGACCATTAGTGACTTTTCTGGGATTGGGAATTTATCTGGTTGGAACACTTACATGGGTTTGGCTTTTCCTATTTTTCACTTTGATTTTGATCCCAAACAGCTACATCACAGTAGAAAATGGTTCTTCTTGTGTCATCGAAGATTTCTTGATGCATCTCATAGATTTCGGCTGAACAGATCAAAATTTAATGGTTCCATTGATCGTAGACCACCTCAAACGTTGTTAAATGGTTTTGAAATATTGGCACAGCTTGAAAATGTTGAAACAAAATTTGGGAAGGTTCATAATTTGAATGATAGCGGAAAACGGGTCCAAAGTGCATCGTGAAGCGAAACCAGAACGCAACAATGGAAGAAAAAAAGTATATTCTTCTAAATTTCGTATTGGGAATTTAATTTGTTGTGGTATAATCTTTATGTTATGAATATTGAGAAGAATGTTTGTGACAATTTGATTTTCACATTGCTTAATGAGCATGAAAAGTCGAAGGATCATCTCAATGCTCGCAAAGACTTACACGTAATGAACATGAAACGCGATCTCTAGCCAGATGAGAATGAAAAGTATCCTCCGGCAATTTTTACAATGAAAAATAGGGATAAAGATACATTCATTCTAATGTTAAATAATGTTAAGGTATCTGATGGGTATTCAAGTAGTATCTCGAGGTGTGTTGACTAGAAGAATTGTAAGTTACATGGATTGAAAATCCACGATTCATATATTTTGTTACAATAGTTACTACCATGGGCATTGCGTACATTATTACCTAAAAAAATTACTGCTGTTGTACTCCAGTTCTGCACATTTTTTTAGAAAACTATATGAGAAATCTCTACATCTATTTCATCTTGACAACCTCTAGGAGAGGTTTTTATTGACCCTTTGCGCAATGTAGATGATCTTTCCTTCGTCCGTTTTTACTGTAATGATGCATTTAACTGTGCATTTGGTTGAGGAAGCTAAATTAGGAGGCCACGTTCATTATTGATGGATGTATACAATTGAGAGGTACTTTATTTATATTTTTTCCTATTAATTAAACAATTTTTGGTACTTAATTAAATGCATAATTATGTTTATTTAATATCACAGATATCCTGGGAATTTAAAATCATACGTGAGAAATAAAGCTAAACCAGAAGGCTCAATTGCTGAAGTCTGTGGCTGAGGAGTGTCTTAACTTTTGTTCTCGATACATGGATGATATTGAGACAAGATTTAATCGAGTTGGACGTGTTGACGACACATCGACTCAATCTCAAATACATCAGAAATCTAAAATATTTTCTGCTATTGGCCGATCAGTTGGGAGGACATCAAATGTGACACTGACTGAATTCGAATTATTACACGCACATAGATATGTGCTGCTGAATAGTAAAATTACAGATTCATTTATTTAAGATTAGAGGATACAAAAAAATAGACGAATGAGAGTCCGAACATTAAATGAGAAATATAAAACAAAATATGTTAATAAATATTTTTTAGAATGGTTTGCACGACGTGTAAGTTCATAAATATTGCAATAAATACGAATATTAGTTTGATAAATTAATTTTGTAAATCTAATAAAGTATATTTCTTTTTTCAGATCTTGAATATTAATACTTGAGCAGAGGTGTCAGAAGATTTGATGTTTCTTTCTAGAGTTCCTCTAAAAGAAGTTAGAAAGTTCTATGCTTATAATGTGAATCGATTTAGATTTTGTACAGTCGATCGAGAAGTGGGTTTGAGTACACAGAATAGTGGTATATTTACATTTGCTGAAGTGGAATACTATGGAAAGATACATTATATTATTGAATTAAACTACCACTGACCTTTTTTTGTTGTTTTATTCAAATGAAAATGGGTCGATATTATCAGAGGTGTTAAAAGAGATTCCTTACAATTGACTTCTGTGAACTTATCTCGCTTGATGGATGTTGGTGATCATGAACTCCATGATCCATATATCTTATCATCGCAAGAAAAAATGGTATAATATGTGAATTATGTTACTGATGAAGGGTGGAGTGTAGTTGCTCACGTAATAAAAAGAGATTTGTATGATATGGGTGATGAAGTGGAAAATTTGTCCTCTGAAATTGAATTTAATCCGCAACAGGAAGCAGAATTATTTGTCCATCATGATATTGAAAATATTAGTCAAGCAAGGATGAATGAAGTGGATGATGTAATGGAGCAGGGAACCTACATGATTGAAGGTGAAAATGATTGTATATACAATTATTTATTTATTCCGCAACCACTTGTTTCATTTATGCAGTCATTAATTATCATTGTCATATATATTTTGTCTGTTAGTACTCCATCTGTTATCATATTTATTTCTTTCTTCTGAATAATTTTTTTGAAATATATATTCTGAAATTAATTTTATTTTGTTAAATAACAGGAATGCGAAGGAAGAAGCATTACATTATTTCATCCAGTTTGGTAACAGATGACTATCCATCTGGCTCCCTCCCCACGATATCTAATGCACCAGCTGCTGACACCCCTACACCATCTTCCCCTGCACCATCCCTCACACCATCTATGGATGTCCCGGTAGAGGCTGAGTCGTCGACCCCCCTTCAGGAGCTTTAGCAGTGGGGCAGCGACGCGCACCTTCCAGTTCATCACGGACATACTAGAGTGTCACTATCATAGGTACAAATTTTAATTAAATAAATTTATTGCATTTTGTTTATACTAATTGTTTTCTCATTGAAGATGACAAAAATGAAACCATGGAGAAAAACATAAAAAGTTCTGATGTTTGGAATCTGAATTTTGAGAAGATTTTTATGCCATTTGATTCCTACGGGGTCCTTACGGATGATGCCGTGGGGTTACTTGGCCAAATTCTAGGCCAGCTGGCAGCGGAGCCCATTTCCCTTACCATTTCATATGATGATTGGAGACATATGCCTCCAAGCTGGAAAAATGAAGTGTTTGATTCTCAAATCAAGGTAAATTTATTATATTATGGTTTAATTCAATGTCATGTTACTAATATGTTCAAAATGAATTTCTGTATACAGATGTTCTTCCACTTTACCGTTGCGGATGTGATAGCACGGATGTGGATGTTGAAAAATCTCGGTCATAAGTGGAAAGATTTTAAATGAAGATTGTGGTGTGATGTCAATGATGCTTCGTTGACCGCACTGCAAATGTATGAGAAGCTACCCAGTGGGGTTCCAAAAGAGCAGTGGAAAGTGTTTTTTGACAGGCATCGGGATCAGAAGTGGATGGTATTAAAATATATATAATATTATATTATCCTCCTTTTACATTTATACATGTATATGAAAAGTACTTGACAGTGAATACATCAGTATTAAATTGCATTTTATTTATTTCAGGATCTATCAAGACAAAATGCATCAAACCGAGCGAAGCAAGTCATCCCACACACTGCGGGCTCAAAACGTTTTTCTAGAAATCGAAGTACATTGGTAATCTTCTAATTAGTTTAAATAATTATAAGACAATATTATCTGTTTAATATATTGAATTGTTGATTTATCTTTGATTAATGAAGTCACAGAGTTTAGGCCATGAAAAATCCAAAACTGAACTGTGGTAGGATGTTTATAAGAAATCATATGGATGTTTTGTTAATGAGCCTGCTAAAGAAGTTGGGGTATGAAGTCGATTTTTTATCATATTAACTTATTATCAATTTTTTCTATGTTAATATATATTGATACTTGATTTATAGGTCAAAATTAAAGAACTATGGGATTCCAATCCTACACATTCCTACTCAGTCTCCCAGGATGACCCGGTTGCTAAAGTCGTTGGGAATGAGCATCCTGAGAGAGTGCGCGGGATGGGTTGGGGACCCATGCCATTTGAGGTTTCTAGCAGGCCACCAGGGATAGCTTCTGCATATACTCTTGACTTTAGTCAGCCCATACCCGGAGATGCTAAGAAAGAGATTGTTTCTTTACAAAACACAGTTCACTAGTAGGGGGATCAGATACCTGCATTGCATAAAGAGTTGACTGAAATACGTCAGCAGATGAGCAGATATGCCCCCGATGGGAGTGCATCGATTGGTGGTATGTATGTAAATCACAGAAAATCAAAATAATTTAGTTTTCTAACTTTCATTGGTTTTATGTTTTAAAATAAATATGTAACCGTATTTAATTTTCAATATAATGTTCTTACAGGTGACAGCAGAAAGTGGAAATGATGGGGGAGAGGGTGACGATGCATCATCGGTCCCTAAATAGTTTTATTGTTGATGTTTTGAACAAAAATGGAAATAGTTGGTTTGTATATGTAACGTTTTTGGCACATAGTTTCCACCACACATTATGATGTCCTAAAATTTCCTTGATTTCTCATGTTTCTTTTATGCATATTATTGATTTCTGATGTTTCTTTTTATGTCTTTATTTCTCGAGTGTGGTATACATCATTCCATTTAGGTCTGTGTTTGAATTGGTAGTCGAGATTTTGAATGACTAGGAGTTAAACCCATTGTTAATGTGTTGAACAAATTGGGTCATTTCATAGTGATCAAGGAGATAGTGTTGTGGACACTTTGGTGAGGCCCATTGTTGAAAATGTCTGATTTAAGTGTCAAAAGTATCTAAACATGCTCTAGCTCTTCTAAAATGTCATGACAATGTTATAAATCAAGTGTGGTTCACTAAGATATATGTGTGACTGAGGGGGTGATAAATTAGCATAAGTCCATGAATATAGGCAAGAATACTTTATAAATTAAAATATAATCTCGAAGATGGATGTCGACTTGATGCACAATTGGTATGTATTATAAAAACATGAATTTTAAGAAAAGAACTTCCACAAAATAAATGGAGGAGTATTGAGTTTTTTATTGGAATTATTTGACGATACATACCTCCACTTAGTAAAAACACAAAATAAAACTAACTGGTTACAATGGACCATTTCCAACCATAACTGTTTTGATCAATGAACTGTTACCGCATGACTTGAACTGTATTCCCAACACAATCTCCACTTAATCATGGTCTGTCTAGTAATTATTACCTATCATTATATCCCTGAATTATTTATATTATGATTCTTAATTCCATTTTTTGATTCATTACAAGCTATCCAGTCATGAAAATTTAATTAGTGGAATTCCAGAACATTCTTCTTTATCAATACTAGGCCTTATAGGGAGATGTCATAGGTCTGGTACAAAACACTTCTATCCAAACATACTCATAAGAAACCATAGTTATACTCCCACGACTCAGTGTAATGATCGTATTGAATTTGAACAACACCCACATGTAGAGGATGTACAATTTAATAAGACCCCCAAACCACCTCTCATCACTTGTCCCTAGGTTTCTTTGCCATCTGAATTTAATCCAGAAACATTAAACCAAGTGACACCACTCAGAAACATTAACAATGAAATCTACTTAAAGTGAGCACCACATGATTTATAGGTCCATGGTGTCTTCCCTCAATATTAATTCTCAACCCACTAAACCATGGGAACTATACTACTATACATCAATTATATTTTCACATTGACATGTTCGAGCTTTGCATGCTTTATTTAAGACAAACCTCACTTGAGCTCACTTGAAAAATTCTTATGAAGTAGTGCCACATGAAAACCGCTACCTCCATTTAAAAATCAACCATCACAATTAATCTAGTCATAAAAATTTAAACTAAAGGGTCATAACCAAAACACACTCTTCATTATTAATACATCTTACAAAAAGAAATATTAGCTCACAACATGCACTAGTTTACTGAAATTCCAGTCATAATTCTTTAGGTTGACCTGCTTAGAGGACATCCAAATTGATTTCCAATGCCTTTATTTGAAAACTAAATCATATTAACAAAAATTGAAAAGTTATATCATGATAATTGAGATGAACCCACTGAATTCCAAAATTGACTCGTGGTGTTATTTAATGGGTGCATACTCAACCAACCATTTCAACATCATGCTACATTACAAGAAAATATGTGATATCAATCTATCACATTTCCTAGATTTCACATGCAGCCCATGTCTGGATATAATTTCCAAAATGATTCAAACTCATACCTAAGTCTTAAATTCAACACCTCCTCCATGTCTGGAAAAGATTAATTTTATAGCTCACAGACTTCTGAAAGTCATTTTGACCCTTCATGACTATTCTTTCTACAACCACTCTCCTGAATGTTACATTTTCCATGACCTGTGTGATTCTCCCCACCATAGGTTTTTCATATTCATCATTTTAATAAAAATAGGAATCTTATTCCAATGAAAAACACTTTGTCCACCACTAAATATGGTTTCTGGATGTGAGTCAACATAATTATACCATGTTCCATCACGACAATCCGTCCATGGCATATGATGAAGCCTCATCTGGAACTAATATTCCATCCTTGAACAACCTGTGGTTCACTTCCTACCACATAGATTTACATCATCCACTTAATAATAAATAGAAATGGTCTATTCATAATTATATGCATTATGCAATCCTCATTCCATGAACACACATTCAATCAACATCAATAACTACATCTTGTACTTTAACCCAGATTGATGATGTTATAAAACTCGATCCTCTTACATAGTCATCTGTAGAACTAGGATAACATATCTTTTCTACTAAAAACTCTTTTCTACATCACTCACCACAACATAGTTAATACCTAGGTAACCTCACTCAGGGATTGATCGGTTAACACAACCTTTGTAGATCCCACAACCCTAAACCAAGTAGTTATGTGATAATACCCCTCAAGGTGTTACCTGTGATTTCATCCCTCAAACTCTCAGAGACTAAATTTTTTTTCACAAAACACCACACAACTCTCTCCAAAAAACCTTAGTTAGATAGGAAATTTATATGATAATGAATAATAAATTGATGTTACATCAATGAAATGGGAACACCCATTTCATATAATTCATAGGACCAATGACATTGTGCATTCTTGGTATTTTCTAGCCTACTCAAAAAATCAAACCCAAGGGTCAAGTTATCCTACATAACCATTTAACATGGATGATGACTTCTTGAGTTATACAACATTGAAATTAAACTCACACATCTAACTAAACTAAATAAAATTAGATTGCCATGTCAATCCCACTAATCTCAAGCATTAAAGATGCTCATAACACCTAGATGTTTTACTAATCTCATGATCTCCTACCAACTTGGGGAATCATTCCACAACTAGAGTCCTACTCAATCCCAAAATACATAAAAAACACATTCTATGACCAAAAACTAAGAAGATTCATCCAATAATGCTTAATATCTCCAAGGTTTCTAGAAAAACAAGGTTAACCCCTCACATAACACGAGGAATCAACTCTAATTCTAGGTTTATTCCAAAAAGGTCACTAGAATCTCCCACATAACCTATATTCCAACATAAAAAGATGTCAACTAAGACTCACTGGAAATATCCACATTCCTATAAAAGCTATATCCCAATGTAGCTCTAAAACTATTCCCACAATAGGATTTTTTATAACAATATATTTCTAATGTGTTATTTAAGCTATTTCATCAGTTCAAATTTATTATAATTATTAAATATGGTTTCTAGGCCACAAAACCAAAAAAAATCATTATATAAATGGGTTGGTACTAATATAACTACTAATTCATCAATTATCAATTTTTATAAGTAGAGTGGAATCGTTATGGATGATATATCCTAAGAAAGTGAAGTTATAAGATTTAGTGGAATCCAGTTTGGTATGTTACAATTTTGTATCAATGGAGTTTTATCTTCCTAGTATTTACTATATAGGATATTGTATACATGAGTATGAGGAATGTGTTGGAACCTTTGATGGATATCTGACCACTATGTTAATAATACTTTCTCTAATAGGAACTCTTATTTTCCAGAGATTCAGATTTTTGTTCTATTTTTAAATATTAATGTTGTATATTATTTCTCATTGAGAGAAAAAACATGTTTTTTGGATGTTGTGATTTATTCTGGATATTCATCTCTTGGTCATTGGTGGGAGGTCAGGGATGGTTTTTTCAAGTTTTATTTGTTTTTCAAGGCAGTGGTGCAGCAGATGCAACGAATTATTATTTTTATTCTGGGCAGCTTTTCACAGTGGTTTTAACCGCCGCGAAATGTATATTGGCGGCAGTTTAACCGACGCTAAACATAAAATAAAATTTACTTTTAGCGGCGGTTATAACCGCATCTAAATAGGAGCATCGTGGCTGCCTCATTTTGCAGTGGTTCCCATGAATTTAGCGGTGGTTTTACGGCAGCTGGAATTTGAGTTTATTTACGGTGGTTATAACCGCCGCGAATAAAGTGATATATTGGGCTCGTAAAACCGCCACTAAATTCTGGGAAAGTGCCGCGAAATGAGGCAGTGACGACGCATTCCTGAAACTGCCACTAAATGTAAATAACCACCACTAATAGATTGCTGACGCCCTATTAGATGGCGGTTTTTGTAAACCACCACCAAACAATGTAGCGACAGTTTAAACCGCCGCTAAACGACGATTTTGTTGTAGTGGATTCCTTCCATTATCATTTTTGTATAGGTTTATTTATGTTGTTATACACTCTTATTTTCAATTATAAATGTTGGGGTATGATTTGAAACCTCCCCAATACTTACCTCATTATATTTTATTAATCACCTTTCTCCCTCATTAATTCCTTCTGTGTACACCCATTACCATGTCGAAATTATGTAAGGGACTTCTCTCTTCATATTTCCATTCATGAATTCCGTCTATATTATGAATCTAAATTAAATTTCATATTATTGGGATATTATGTTCCATGATTACATTAATATATATTTCATGTAGCAATGATGAGATACCCATTTCTCTCTCATCAACCAAATTTATGAATCTTTAGATAACATCATTATGCCTCCGAAATTGCATTGTGACTTTCCAGGCCAAAATCATCATGTAGTGAATACCATACCAATTTTTATATCAAAGGATTTAACCATAATTCACATATAATTATTTAACAGTACTTACATGTAGTTATTCCATATTCATTGAACTTGGAAAAAATGATTATGTTGAATGAATCCATGTTATAGGATCTATGTGGAACACTTAAGCTTGCGATTCAAATGAATATGAAGGGTGCACCCTAATATCACTACAATGCATTGGGTAATGTTTAGTATCATGATATATCAAGTTAGGAAAGGGGTTTACCTGATACATTTTGGGACATTTTCCACCATTTTGTGATCAGGTTTTACATTGTCTTTTTATGTTAATGATATGACATTTTATATTTTTTCCACATTTCCATGTTATGATGGTCATGATATATCACTCCTTTATATTCATGTTTCTCTTGTACTCCATTGATATGCCCATTGCCTAAAATGTTTTATATTATTTATTTTATTCTTTTTTACTCCTTTACCACGATTTATAGCTCACCATTTTCTTATGTATATCCTTATTTTATCCTATGAAATGAACATTACGTAGGAATTTTGTGGTCCGGTAAAAGATGTTTTTAAAAAAGATGTTGTATTTTATGTCTTATATTGTCATTTAATATTTCTAATCCATAGATAATCTAGACCTATCAATCTTCTAGGATGTATTATGTTCATGTTTATGTAATAAATCATGTTTAAATGTGTAATAAAGTGTTGGGTTGTTATAGAGGTTGTAGTTCCTTGTACACGTAAATAGTATGTTCGTTACCCATTAGATAGAGGTGTGTGTAAGTGTAGGTTGAACCCTTATCATAAAAATCCTATTATATTTGAGTTATTAGTGTTTTAATATAGTCGTGGAATATATATATTGGAGTGTGTGTTTAAAAAAATATAATAAAGGAGCTTGAGAGAAGGTGTTACCACTTAATCGAGAAACTCCTTTTGGATTGTGCCAAAAGGATTCCTTGGAAGATTTTATAACCAAAGTTAGCATTCAAGGAGGAATGCATGTATGTTGAAATTTTTATTTCATAGATCATGGCCGAACCTATGTGGTTTTATAGGATTGAAGAAGAGGGAGAGGTAGTGCTTTTATAGTTAAGGGAAAGGACACACTTGGAATTTCTGAAAAAAAAAGTTTGGTGTAAGTACATTTTTATCAAAAAAATTTTAATTAAAACTAATTAAAATCAATAACTAATAGTTCATGGGAGAATCATGGCCCTACAAATGTTTTTGGAAAATTATCTAGGTATTTTTGGGTCTTAAATTTTTTATTGAGTCTTAGTTAAGCTTAATTTTAACTTAATTGATGTAATTAAGTTTAATTATTTCCACTAATAATTTTGGTCAAAAATAAGTTGATCTTATTAGATATCATAAATTTTTATGATTCAGAATATGGAATCCATTTTTGCAAATTAAAATCACAGTAGAGGCAGAAATTAATTTAAAATTCATATCGTAGTTGGACCGACAATGTGTATTTTTAAAATAAAAATGATCAAAAGATTGCTAAGTTGTTATATACAATTTCGGAGTGAAATTGGTTCCAATTACAACTATTAGATTAATTGATAAAAATATTATCAAATTAATATTTTTTCCCAATTTCAAATATAAATTAATCTTATATATAAATTATATGAAAAATAAGGTTTGAACTAAAATTCAATATTTTCATTTATTCATAAGAAAATGAAACCTTACAGAAAAATACAAAAAAAATTATCCAAACATATTTTTTTGTTTTTCATCCAAATTTAAAAAATATTATGAATTAATAAATCTATAAAATTTATAAAATATTCCTTTAAAATGGGTTCTAAATTAAATGTTTTTAAAAATACATTTATAAAAAAATTGGTATTTATGCATAAAATTGGGATTTTTCTTATCTTATGTCTTTAAAATCTATTTAATGAATACGAGAAATATTTTATTGAATAAATAAAATATATATTACAGTAAAATTAATCAATAATTTTTTTAAATTTAAATTATCAGGGTAAAATTTCATTATGACTATAATATAATAATAATTATCTTTATATTAAATTAGATATCATATTCATTTATAATTAATTGGTAACTTATGAATTCATATTATATTTCATAAGCCATACATTTTCATAAATTAGTTAATATTATTCATAACCTATATTTTAATGGGTATTTTATATCTTATTATATTAAGTAAAAACATTTTAATGATATACTATTGTTCGAAAAAACTCTGTCTTGTATGTTATGAAATCCATCAAGGAAACTCATTGTTGGTAGTAATGCAAGCTAACCTCAATGTTCCATATAGATAAACATATTTTTTTATGATGGGTATTGTGGAACATTGACTTATTTTTGTGTATAATGGAATTTAAACATAGTTCTTTAACATAAAATAATATATATTCAGTGTTGTGAAAAATGGAAAATATCAAAAAGGTTAAATTAATTACAAAAAAAATTCAAAAAATATCTTGGAGTTACATTCTACTGCCATTACAATGAATTTCTCCCGTTAAATTCTTATGAGTTATCAATGGTTTAATAATTTAAAGTTGTATTCATCGAAAACCATATCATAAAAAGAGTACTTAAACTTCCCAAAATAATGGAATCTTGTCACCATAACATTTACTCAAAGTAACATATAACTGGTTTTCTGCATTGGATAACAGAGGTTGGGTGTCCAAATTGGACATGTGGGAAAAGAATAAATTATTATAGGGAGTGATTGAGGTCATAAATCACAATAACTTTAATGGTAAATGAAAATTTAGGGCCACAAAGTCATAAATCTATGGTTATTTAAAAGGCAATAAGTTCAAAAAAATTATTGTTTTAGGACAATAAATTTTCTTTTGATCATTGTCCTATTTTTGAGTAGTTAATTTATTTACTAAGAATATAAGAAAATATAAATAATTGATATGTTTTTATAAAAAACTAATTCTTTAGTTATTAGTTTTTCAATTTCTTAATCATCCATTAATTCAGGAAATGGATGTTATTTAAATTTACTTTGATGCCCGAGGTACTAAAATACACTTTTAGAAGATATTAATTCCCACAAAAGAATGAAAATTATAACTATTTACTTATAACAATTTTAAATATAAACATGATTAATCAATTTATCTCTTAATATACAAAGTAACACTATTGTTTCATCATAAATAATTATTCCATAAGAATAATTATACATTACCCAGGACATCACGTAGGCCAGGGGTAGGTGTGAAAACCCATTCATCCTTTGGTCATGGTTTCAATATGAATAGATTTTCTAGGCATGATTGGTTTTCACTCGATATATATAATTTCTTTTTTTTAAATAGTAATAATATAATTTCCAATGTAAATAAGATAGGAATCCTTGAAATAATGTTATTCACTAAATAGCCTTTTAACCAAGGTTTTTGAACACATACACCATGAATAAATACTTATTCTGATGTTTAACTTAAGAATTTCATGAATGGATGACCTTATAACCCATATCAATGATTAAAATTATAAACTTTGGAAATAGAGTTGCAAACTAATCTTAAAATTGATTATTCTTTATATCACAATTTAGCTCTTGCTTTTCACATTCTAAACATGTGAATACCCTTATCATATTGTCTTGAAACATAGTAATATCATGAATTACCATAAATACTACTAAAATAATAATTCATTACTCCATATTTTACTGGATATATTCCAAAAATCAAAGATGTTTTGGACATCATCCGTGATAGTATAAACTACTTATCAACATGTCCTTAATTAGTTCCAATGCAATCAATACCTTCCAACATACTTATTCATATAACGCATTTTTTTTATCCAAAAACATTATCATAACAAAAGAATCACATTAATGAGTATATTTCTAATAATAATTTGTCCTCTATGGAAATAAAATTTCTAATATATCACTTTTCTATTCTATTAGAGCCATTAAACATGTTCTTTTAAATCCATAGAGAAATACATAAACCGAACAATCTTTTTACATTTCACCTTTCAGATAACAAACTTCTTGAATCAAAATACATAAAATATTTTATTTTTCCACTTCATCATTATCCCAATATAAAATATACCTCATCATATTTTACAATACCTATTTACTTTCACATTTAATTTGTAGTCTCTTTATCATCAACATTGTAACCATTACTCGTACCACCATGCCAATCATCTTCAAGAGAATTCCTCCCGGGAAATTGAGTTTCTTAATTACCATTTAATCCACATATAAAACACTTAAACTTATATGATGTATTAGAGAGTCCAATATTACCATCCAATTCATTAATTAAACTCTTCATTTTTACCTTTTAATCACTTATTTTGGGTAGTTACTTTCCACAGTGAAAACATATTCTCATTCCTCTAAGACATTCAACTAGTTGATCATTTTCACATTAATGACACAAAGGAAAGAAAAACATCTTTCCTCCATGGCCTCTATTACAACAACCATTATTTAAATCCTTCTTTCTCTTCCTTGGTGAGTCTGAGAGTTGGTTAAGGTATATGTTGTTACTCATGTTCTGTGAAAAAAAATTTAGAATGATCGCAATATCCATAACTTTTATGATCATCCCACATGATTTCTCACTAGAAAATCATCCAAAACATTCAACATTAATCTAGTTATTTCTAGGTACCACCATTGACTAAAAACCTTAGCATAGTACGAGCATTACATATCATAGAATAAAACCAAATAGTCATTATACTAATTTGTTATAGGATGTATAAATCATGACACCATACATAATATGTGACACCCTGGCACATTTCATAGTTTATTAATGGGAAATATATAATTAAATCATTTATGATGGTTTATGAAGATTTTGTGGATTTCCAAATAATATCCACTTCAGAGTGTCAAACCAGGTATGTAGCTAGGCACATTGTTGTGTACCAAATTACCCTGAGCCAGGCCAGGAACATCTTATTAGAGTTGTTACCTTTATGTACATCTGTGCTAGAGCCACATCCACTTGTAGTATGTAGATAGTGATGTGTTTCTAGGAAACAAATCACTCTATCCTTTACCAAATTCCAATACATTTTCCTAAACATTAACTCATCCTTATAATTAACCACTGATATATACCTATACATATCCATAGAAATATACCTAGGGACCTCACTAAATTTTTCCCAACCTAGTTTCAAAAGGTTAACTATACCTTTTCTCTAATAAAAACTAAAACAACCATTACTATTTATACATTAACATTATACAACATTTTTTTCATACATAAAAATTGTAAAAAAAGACACCCATTGACTATACTAGTATAGTGCCTTTGGAAACATGGAAATATAAACACGGAAACATAATTGATATAAATTATCTCTCACTAGTTTCTTCTTTACTATCACTCTTCTTTGACGCTTCAAAAATAATACATATCTTCACAACATGGGAAAGGAAACATAAAAAAGGGGTGAGAGAAAATTATTATTTTGGGTAAACAAGGGATATATATAATTATAATCATGAGACAAATGGTATGATAAAAAGATCATGAAATTAAAAGATCATACCATGTATATCAAAGATCATATAAAAGAATCATGCAATAAATATTGGTAGTTCATATGATATGTATCACAAGGAATTAAAAAATCCATGGATGCCCAAAATAGGAATAAAATGTTGAATTGTGGAAGACACATTATCATATATAATATGATTTCTATATTAGCCAAGGCATCACATCCAAGACCATATTGGTAGTATAGGTTCACTCCACATACCATCTTAGTTGTCCTGGTTTACTCCCATGGACAAATTATTAGCATGTCTTCAACCCTCACACCATCATGTTAATCATGGTTCACTCCCATGGCCATCTTAGTAGTGAAGGATCATTAACAAGACTATATTAATCAGTCTCATGAGATTTAAATCTTTACCCAATGCATTGGTGGGAGATATAATTCCGACCCATCTCATAATAAAATCTTACATTTATGTTGCATAAAATCATAAAGAATCATATCATAACCCCTGAGAAGAAATTTGGACCATAATCATTTAATCATGTCATAATATATGAAAAAATATGAAGGCTTAATAATCATTTCATCATAATTATAACCCATGAAAAAAAATCGGGTATCAAAAACATATAATTTATGAAAGTGAAATGGGTGTAGTATAAATCATTCCATAAAAACATAAAAAATTCATGAAGGAATATGAATAAAACCATTTAATCATTTCCTATAAGAGAATAAGGAATATAATCTAATGTCATATTATAATAAAAATAACTTGAAGGATATTTTGAAAACAATTCTTGTGGAAAATACAATTTATTCTTTGAAAAACATTCCTCAAAATATAAAATATATTTATAACTATTTCGCTTGAAAATAACCTGAAAACCTATAAAAATGATTGAAAAAATGTTTTTTTCCATAATAAAAAAATAAACTTTTAAATATTTTAAAAATAAATTCCCTTGAAAGCATACTAAATAATCTAGAAAACATTTAGAAAATCATCTGCATTAAAAACATATAAAAGGATCTTGAAAATGTATTGAAAACCATTTACGTGAGAATACATTGAAAAATTAGAATGGGGATTCAAATAATTTTGAAAACCATTTCACTTGAAAACTTATAAATGAATCTTGAAAAAAATTTCAAAACAATTTTCCTTTAAAACTTATAAAGCAATCTGGAACTTTTTGAAACCCATTTTCCATTAAAACATATAAAAGGGAATTTAAAGCTCTTCGAAAACTGTTTCCAAGAAAAAATATTTTAAAATAATATTCATATATAGTAACCATTATATATGAAAAAAATCTTCAAGGTATTCACATTGGATAAATCTTTACATGTTATATGAGGTGAAAAAGTATTCCTTTTTCATGGAAAAAAGGGTAGTAAAATGCCTCATTTTGAAAGTGATGAGAATATTGCTTTAAAAAAATTGGAAAAATGAAAAAGGTAAATAATAATTTCATTGATCATAAGAGAATAATATAATATTCTTGGAAACCTTTTTTTGGAAAACATGATTTTAAGGGAACAATGGTTTCTGACGGAATAGAGGGTTAAGTCGGGCTTTCATAAAAACAGTTTCTTAACTATCTTATGTAATAAACAGTGGAATAAATGGAACCAATATATTAATAAATCACTAATAATTATAGGATAATAAAATTAATTAATTTTATTTATATATATATCATAATATTCCATAAATGGAATCTTAAATATAAACCATTTTGAAAAGTTGTAATATTGTCTCAATAAACTCTTATAACATGGTAACTTAGAACCAAAATTCCAATGTAATAAATTGAAATCAATTGAAAATTAAAATATGATTAAAATTACAGTATTAATGACATAATATTTAAAATTTAAGTATAAACACCTAGAAAAATAATTTAGGTGAATTACAATACATGAGTCTTAAAGAACACATGTTGAGAAAAAAATGTTTTATCGATTTGGTAAATTTTGAGACATTAACCCAATTAAATAAATATCACACAATAGATATGTAAATACCTTTAAATATAAGTACAATAATCATTTAATACATCCATGGGATATATACACACCACCCAAAAAGAATGGGTGGTGAATAAAGCATGGATCTCATAGAAATAAAAAGTGATATGAAATCCCCTTTCCTTGTGTCTTGAATCTCGTTGTACTCATTTAAAACACCTATATAATAAATCTAATTTTTTATACATATTTTATAGAACCATATTATTATATATAATACCATATATTTATTTTTAAAAATTTATATTAACCACTTATTAACCATCCTATGATAGGTTTCACTTTGTAATATACTTGGTTTGTTCTTCACATGTGTCTCAATTTTTTATATTGTTGGTCCTCATAAATATATCATGATTAAAAAACTTAAACCATTATATAAATAAAATCTATATCCATTTTATTTTTATTTTAATAACCTATAATATATATATGTATGAAATAGAATACACCATTCACGGAGATGGTAAACCGCATGAACGCATGATCATTATTTCCATTTTTATTGTCGTATTGAATGAAAAAATGAAATATATCTATATTTTAATATCATTAATATATTATATTTATAATATCATATATATCATATATATTCACTAAATACATGCTTGATAAATTTCATGTAGTGTATGAATGAATCGTGTCACTTTGAGGGGGTAGTGCACACTTCCTCAAATGAAATCATCGTATTAACACAAAATGGAGAGTAAAATGATAAGAATTGTAAGAAGTAATAAATAAGATTAAATACATAATAAGTATAATATAAAACATATAAAAATATTTTTTCCATCATAATTACCACCATGATAGTAGGTTCTGATAAAATGATCAGTCATCATTTAGTGAAGTAGTAATTCTTTATTCAAGTTAATAACATGTTCATAACTAATTAGACGGAGGTGTGTGTAAGTATACATTGAACAATTATCATAAAAAAGTATTACACTAGGGACAATGTTTTGGTTTTCCAATCATGGAGGAATGGTAGTGGAGGGGTGTATAATGAAAATAGAAGAAAGTAACTTGAGAGAAGGTGTTACATCTTGATCGGGTGACTCATTTTGGATTATGTGAGAAGGCTTCCTTATACGAATTTATGACCAAATGAAGGATTAAAGGATGAAGGTTGTTATGTTGGGAAGTTTAGTTGGTACATATTATCTAAACCTAATAGGTTTGATAGGTGTGACTAAAATATATAGTTTTTGGCTTTTTATATGGAAGATAAATGACACACATGGCATTTTGGGAAACAAGATAGGTGTACCCATGTTTTCTCTGCAATTTCATACCAAACACAACAAAATCAATAATTGAAGGTTCTTGGAAGAAATATTTTTCTAAAAAACAGTGTTTTATGTATTTATAGTTCTTTTTGGTTATTTAATTGAAGGTTTAGTCCTTTTTTGACCTTATTTTGACCTTAACTGATGTAATTATTTTCAATTACTTTCTGTAATCGTTTTTGTCAAAAACCATTTTGACCTAATTAAAAACTATAATTTATACTAATTACAAATATGGGATCCATTATAAATTATTTGGATTCTATCTTTCCCAATTTTATGATGTGTGATTGTTCATGCACATTTAATCTCACCTTTGACATGTGGATAATGTCATGCATCCACTCAAACTATGGGGGTTGGGTGAGGTGGTATGTAACCTCGCCAACCCACTACATGATCATGAATATCCTGATAAATCATAAATATAGAATTCTTCCCTATCCAACCCTATATAATTTTCATCGAGGATAGACTCTTAAGAAAATGTGGTCTTTCTAATCAAACTCCAAAGGCCTATGCTGATGATCGGCATTAGATTTTTACCAACCCTAGGCCTTCCTCATCCTCTCAGAGATAAGCTAGACATTATCAGTCATAAACTACATTATATCTAGGCCCAAAATTGAATTATTATAAATCTATATCCCTAACAAGGTTTAACTATGGGCTCTCCCATGTTGGGACTTGAAAGGTTCCAGGTCGATAGTAGAGTGATAGTTGTTTTTTAAGAAAACTCTACAAAGGGTAAGTGATACTCCCAGTTCCAGATAATATATCACATGTAGTCCCTTAGTATATCCTCTAGCACCTCGATAGTGTGCTCGGAATTCCCATTTGTCAATGGGTTAAACAATATACACATCCTAATTTGGGTTTTTAAGGTCTTCTACAAGACTATGTACAATTATGACATAAACCGCACATCATTATTGGATATGATCATCACATGCACCCTATGTAGGAAAATGGTCTCCTATATGTACATATTTCTCAAACTCACCACCAAGCGCTTCTCCCAGATAGCAAATAATCATTCCTACTTTTTAGTCGTTTAACTATCACCAAAATGCGATCATTTCCTTCTGATTTTTTGAATGCCATATCACAATGTAAATGGAAATTTTTTCCCACATCAAATTTATTTCAAGGGGCCTCAACAAACCTTCTAGAACATGATTCCCAACCTCCACCATCTAATAGGTGAGGGACCTAAAGAGGAATACATATACTCATTTCCACATTGTGGATAAACAAAACTATGATGGTAGATATCTATATATCTTCCCACATCAAGATTTATAACATGGGGATAAGTGTTGAGATCTTGCATCACCCCCTCCAACATCATGATTGGAACCACCATCCATCCCTAAAAACAGATAACCTGATTCTCTCATTCAAAATATCCATCATCTCAATCCACCATGGATATCTAGTCACTTATGACCTCACAATCAATGTCTCCTAGCTGGGACTCTCTCACATACTCGATAATTGGAGGAGTCAACAACACCATCTGATGAAAATTTGTACCCTCTAGCTCCAAAAAGGTTAGCTGCAAGTACCCCAATTTTTTTGAATACTCCTATAAAAAGAGAGGATGAAACTTCATACTAAAGGAATATACAACTATGTTTACCTTCACTAAAGTACAAAATATCACTATGTCATAGTTCCATAGGAACTCTGACCAATAACGATGTATCAGGTTTAAGTCTCTTGGTGTGAAGACATACATGATATTATGATGGTCTGATTAAACCAAAAAATTTCTCCAATAGAAGTGTGTGCGTCCAAATAATTAGGGAAAAGACTACTACTAATATCTCTAATTAATGATTCACATATTTCTTCTTGTGGGGTCATACCAACCTTGACCCATACCAGATAGATTCTTGCCACTACATTAATACGCAACTAAGCCCAGTTCCTGAGGCATCACAATACACTATATACTCCATTCCCTACTCCATTAGTCTCAACATAGGAGAATTCATCAACTTCAAAATATAATTATCAACATCCATTTTAAACTATACAGACTATGTAAACTACCACCCTTTCCATGATAGGGATGTCAAGGGGACTGTATTTCTGGAGAAGTCTTCCACAACCCTCCTACCGTACCACTCCAAGCTAAAAAATCTCTACACCAATTACCTGATATTGGGTGGATCCCAAAAAAACAGCATTGGACTTTACTGTGTCCATATATTAAACATTCTTAGAGATGAAATTCCTCATAAAGTTAACTTCATGAATCCAGAATTGGCACTTCAGATCATCTTATAATGTTGTTACACTAAATGAAAATATACAACCATCCTCAAGTTCTATGTATTCTCTTCCTCAAATTCATATTAGATGAGTATTTCATTGATGTAAATGATGATAAACACGTATATGTATGGATGGAAGACTTAGTCCATCAAATCCATAAACACAAAAGGAGAATTATTCATAAAAAGGGCATCACTAAGATATAAAATTTTACATAGTAACATCAAAATCCCATATTTAGAAAATAAATAATGAAAACCCTCAACTAGTGGTATGAATACTAGATATTGATCTTCCAGAACCGTATCGTGCCTCAAAACTCTTCAAAGAGTTCTTCAATTGTCATCTTGGGATACTCTTTCTTTATCATGGTCTGGTTCAAGTATAATCCATTCAAAGCAACAAGATCCTGACCACATCACAAACAACAATGGATCTACCTAAGGGGACACACTGGGTTTGATTAAAACCTAATTTAAAAGGTCCTACAACTAAAAATGTAGATCCCTGATCTCGGTAGGGGACATCGAATATACTGTAGAATATATTCCAGCAGTCCCAAGATCCAAGTCAATGAAAAACTAAATCTACTACCTCAAAGGTAGTCCTAGAACGTCCTCAGAGAAGGCGTCAAAATAATCCTTCATGAATGAAGGAATAAAAATTCATGAAGATCCAACTATACCATGGTTTATACTCTTTAACTGACTGGTGATGTTTTTATCCTCCTGGTAGTAGCACCCACTCATATAGCCCTGGGAACTCTTTTTCTAGAAAAGTAGAATCTCCTTCCATCAGTGTGAATGCATATGACTCGTATATGGTGATACTTAGTCTGTGCATAGAATATAGAAAATCATTCCTTATCCAAGAGGAATTTATAGGGTACCATTATGGTGAAAAAAGGTACCACATGAACCACTTTCCACTAAGAAATATATCGGATTTTCAAAATACAAAAGATACATGAGAAGTGTTCCCTTTAAGAACCTCAAGGAAAATATATTGGGTTAACACCTCAAATGGGAACTCAAAATATCAAATATGGAGTATATAGTTGAACTAATGACTTGAACATGAGTCTAATATTATTGATGAAAGAGTACAATAAACAAAAATTATACCTCTAATCAACTCATTCACAACAGGGTCATAATCCTCTGAAGCTTACAGCTATTCGTGGACCCGAAGACTAACTCTCTAAGCCTAAAATGGGATGGTGGTGGTGGTGGGATCATAGTGATTTTCCTACCACCCATATATCCTCATCCTCTTATAGCTCCACTTCCCTAGGGATAATCCTTCCATCACTTGGGAGATCCATGATCATGGCAATGCCTCTTATATTGCGGATTATCAACTATCTTCTGATGCTTCTTGGGATGACTATCCGGGAAGTATCGTGTTATGAGACCTAACCAATCACAATAATAGTACCACCCCTCTATGATTTGACTTGTACTTCTATGATCCCATGACCATGTGCTTGTTTTTTATCACATGATAGTCTCCTCTATCGAGATTCTGCTCACTGGTTTCTATTAGAAAATATTGATTACTCTGCTTGATGATGCCCACTTCCATCTCTAGCTGTTTGGAATCCCTTTGATAGAAATATGATTATCAATAGTGGTAATCCAAACCCCTTGAAATGTTTTGGAAACAGAAAAGGGTACTATTATAGCTTAGATATCTTAGCGGAGTCCCTGATCAAACTTTCGCGATCGGAAGTAGCCATCCAGATCATGTCAAGGGAGTACCCCGCAATGTTTTTAAACCTCACTGCATACTTAGCTACCACAATCCCTCCTATTTAAACTCTTTAAGCATTTGAAAATTAACAAATAAAAAACATGAGGGGTGGTTATCCCCATAGAAAAAATGCTAGAAGTCGGTTCATGAGAGTGTTGACTCATCATGCATCTATGTAACAAGACTCCAAAATAACCCACCTTCTCCATGGGGAAGGATAAATTCTAGTGAAACCAGCGAAACAATTTAGATATGAATGTTTCTAAAGATAAAAAAAACCAAATCTATCTAATAATATATTACATGATGATATGAATCGCCATAAAACCTTAGTGGACGTTGGTGCTGGAACTCACAGAGCATGAAAATCTTACGTGATTACTCATCCTGCTCTACTGGGAAGATATGGTACTCAACCATTGGAAGTGATGCTTCCTTACCACGCCGATAAATAAAATCATGGGGTGGAATATGAACTAAAGACTTATCACTCATTGGATCATCTTCATGATATAGAACTGGTATCCTAGTGAGCTAGAATCATGGTGGAATCTTAAAATTTTAATCTTGACATACCACCATAAATTGAGTATATATATATACATATATAATGACGAGTTGAATAAAGAGGTAAAATAAATGAATCAATAATATTTGATGCATGTACCATTGATCCCTACAACTGATGTCTTTGTATACTGATTATACATGTAATTAGTCAAGGTCCTTTCCAATGGACATGTTGGCCACCATTAACATCACTGAATTCCTTGGCATGAGATCCGCACTCGAGACACTTTGACACTTTTTCCAAAAATCGCATCCAAGTCCTCATATATGGAATACTCTAAATAACACACCATGGAATGAATATCTCGGATACTAATCTTTCATAACCGAACCTAAGATAGGGCTTGATCCAGAACTACACCAAGGCTCCCTCTATAGGCCAGGGGTGGTGACAAGAGTAGAAAGTAATATCATTAATTAGACACATTTTACTCAATACATGTATTGACACACCTTCCCATATCAATTATTAAGTGGAGAGGAATATTTGTAAAAAGATCCAACTGCAAAAAAGTAATCTAAAAATGAAAAACCTATAGGGTGTAGAGGAGTAAAATAATGAAAACTGAAATGTAAAGGGAAAAAATACACACCCAACTAGAAATATGTTCCATCCTGAGAAATTCGTAAAATTTAAACTACTAAGAGAGCTCAGCTTCTGATCTCCATGATGTGACCACCATACATGGTCCATCATACCAGGAATTCCTATGATCATCTGAAGTCACTACATGCATGTCTGTTGTCTGTATAAGACATTAAAAGTGCGGGAAAAGCTCATTCATGGGTGAGTACATACAATCAGAATAGGAAATACCTATATCTAAATTGGGAGAAGTAATAGATACCAAAATAATGGAAATATAACATGCAGTATACAAAATCTATGAAACCATAATAGATAATAGATCAACCCAAACCAAGACAGAGTAACCTCATCCCAACACAAGGGGCTCAGTATGGTGTGTATATGAACTACATTTCAAGTCGTCTCCACCTATTGAAAAAGATTACACTCATCCAAATAGGACAATTTAAACATAAAAATCATGTGGCATATCCCACATGTCTTAGAAACCCATGGAAAGAGAGTAAAAAAAATCCTATGTTATAGATATAGATGATTATAAATTTATATATATGTGCTCAATAAAAATAAACACAAAAATGGGATAAACGGAATCTACATATCACATATTAGGCCTAGATTAAGTGTCTCCAATAGTTCTACAAGTCTATAAACAAAGCCCAACATCTTACACATCTATTCAGATGTAACAGTGTGAAGTCCAACATATTTCTATTGTGATTCACATCTATGGGGGCATAACTCGGATCCATACTCTGGTGCATT
Organism: Viscum album; assembly: GCA_963277665.1. Classification (NCBI taxonomy): domain Eukaryota; kingdom Viridiplantae; phylum Streptophyta; class Magnoliopsida; order Santalales; family Viscaceae; genus Viscum; species Viscum album. Next base: position 1,764,959,260 of record OY728135.1, read on the forward strand.
AGTGGGTCCCACTCTATAGGTATCTATAAAAGAATTGTACCCATGTGTATGGGAGTTCCACTCTAGTTATTGAGGACCAATTCCCTATCCTATAGGGGGTTCCAATCTGAAGGTAGAGGACCCATGAACATAGTGATGGGGGTACAACTCTATAGGTAGAGAACCCATGCCCTGGTGTGACAATGGGTTCTACTATAATAATCAAGGATCTGTACCCTATTTGATAGTGGGTTCCACTCAGTATGGTACATGACTTATGCCCAAGCTGATGGAAGTTCTACTCTTTAAGCTGAGGTCCCACAACTTGGTGTAGGGGGGGGGGGGGGGGTTGTTCACTCTAATCATCGAGGAAGTGAACACTATTCGATAGGTGGTTTCTACGTAGTATGTATCTATAGAGGACCCGCACCCATACTGATGGGGTTTCTCCTCTATAAAAATCCTCTAGTGACTCCTCTTGATCATTGTCGTCATCGGGAATCACCAAAATTAGTTTCGTTGTGAGAACATTGAACATCATATCATAAAAACCTCAATAGACAAAAACATCATGTTCTGTGAAGTAAAATGCTTAAGATGGGATTTATATGGAAAAAATACAAGTTTAAATGAAATTGTTATTAATTATTTAATTTTCCTAAAATGGAGCCTTGGGGGTTAACTGTGTGTGAGGGGACCCACACAATGTGTGGTCCCACTCCATGGCCTAGTTGTGTCCCTAAAAGTACAAATATCTCCAACTATATAGGAGTACAATGAGTGTGGGGGAAACACATAGAGCTCCAATGCCTCTTAGGGTTCCACCAGTGTTATTGTCCATATTTGTGTATCCACCCCATGTTTATTTACATTATCCCAAGTCTTTGTAATTTAGTACTCGAAATACCTCTCCACATAGGATTCTTCTTGTGTTCTCTAGTATTTCCTATGTACTTGGGAACATGGTGTTCAATTTGTTGTGTTATCTATTACATGGCATATCCACGTGGGAAAGGGGGTTCATGGTGTGCATGGAGTCTAGAATGTAGGACATCATTATAATGTATCAAAACACTAGCCATCACAACAAAGGGGATATACATCCTTTATTCATGTTTTGCACAGATTTATATATCCATGATCTACAACTCTACTTAAGTCATTACTCTAAATATACCTCCTTGATTCTTCATAAAATTAGGAGACCTAACCATGGATCATTGTTTCTTGTAGCCATTCATTTTAAAATAGATATCGTCATTCCTCGGTGATACACTGCCCATTCCGTACATCCAAAAACCATATTTCGATGAAGATATAGCCTTTAATCATTGAAAATATTATCCACAACCCATAAAAATACAAGATCTGACCTTTTATCATTAATCCATACCTTATTCATGAACCCATCATGATTATGAGGGTCCTATTAGGCTCGATACTTCCCAGTAATGTTGAACCAGGACTACAGGTTTCTACTAATATTTATAGAGAAGCAATCAGGTAGAAAGGAACTGTTTCTGATGCTTTCGCTAGGGCATGCGTGCATCAGTCGCATAGGGGAGGACGCGCGGCTTGTGACCCCGCATTCCCTCTTTCCAAAGGTGGGCGACATTCATTCCTTGTTCAGGGATGTCTGCTCCTTGATCGAAATCTGGATGATGGGATGTCGGTTCTTCCTTCTGTGGATTCTTCCTCGGAGCTCGTCACCTAGTCCGGGTCTCCCTAATTGATTTAAGACATATTCTTGAATCTCGTTCCTAGTGCCATATCTTCATGGACACGAGTTAATTACGTTGCTTCCATCGAGACGCTCCAAGGGGTCTGGTCCAGGCATCAACCTTTGGTGAGGAGAATGGTCAAGCTGGGGCATCATTGGCGTGTCTTGACACTGGGGGATTAACATGTCTATCTTCTATCCATTATTATATGGCTTCTCGAGGGCGCGGAAGCCGGAGGAATCCCACATCGAACGTGGGGAATTAGAATACCATAGACATGTATCTGAGGTTTTCCTTAGCTTCCCATGTTTAACACGGGGTATGCCACGAGTTTAACGTCTTGCAGATACGGATCAGACTAATCAGAACACTGAGAGTGGATCAGATTGAAGAACCCCCTGGGGGGAACACTGATGTCAGGGCCAGCATGTGGACAGCTTCCCGGATACTGTGGAGTGGAATGAGGTGGCATGATCCCACTGGGATGTGACGGCTTGGGTAGGAATCAGGATGGGTGATGGAGTGAAGGGGCTTGAACCTCATGGAGGCTTCCTACGTACCATGCTTTGACATGGATCAAAGTCTTCGTAGTTCGGGTATATAGTTTAACGTCATGTGGGATGGGGGAATTTGGGGCTTACGCTCTGAGGCGGCCCACAATAGATGGATATGGGGATTACGCTCTCAGGCAGCCCACAATGGTGGATATGGGGCTTACACTTTGAGGCAGCCCACAATGGTGGATATGGAGCATACGCACTGAGGCGGACCACAATGGTGGATATGGGGCTTACACTCTGAGGTGGCCCACAATGGTGGATATGGGGCTTAAACTCTGAGGTGGCCCACAATGGTGGATATGGGTCTTACGCTCTGAGGCGGACCTTAATGGTGGTTAGTAAACCGAAACTAAGGGGTCTAAACAACCGATTGGTGGGATTGAACCTCGTGGAGGCTACCTACGTACCACGATTTAGCATGGATCAATGTCCTCACAGTCCGGGCATAGAGTTTAACGTCATGAGGGACAGTATACAGTTTAATGTCATGCAGGACAAGGAAGATAGTTTAATGTCATGCTGGATGGGCATACAGTTTAATGTCATGTTGGACAGGCAATTTGGGGCTTAGGCTCTGAGGTGTCCCAAAGTGTTGGCGAACCTACGTGAAGGGGTCGGAATGACCGGGTGGTGGGATTGAACCTTTTGGAGGCTACCTACATACCATGCTTTAGCACGGATCAAAGTCCTATTAGTTCACCGGGATGGGGATTATTCTATCAGGGGGGCCCATAAGTGGGTGTCATGGTCCATGCTCACTCTAAGCCCACGTGATCCATGCTCGGTGTGAGAAACAAGAGGCAGCAGGGACCAGACGATCACGTCGTGAAGGGTGCGTCCGTGAGAAGCAGAGAGGGGCTTACGCGTTGAGCGGCCCATGGTGCAGGGGCTTACTCTAGAATGGAGGCCCGAAGTGCGACAAAGCACATAGGGAGAGGGATTTGGGACTGATAAAAGCAGGTGCCTCATTCCCTATCACGCCCTCCACTGTCCTTGGCAGTGGGGAAGTACGGAGGAGCATGGGTGCTACCTTTCGCAAGAGAGGCCAGGGGCGTACGCTCTGAGGCAGCCCTTCCCCCATGGACAAACACCACTCAGATAAGGAGGATATAATTCCATGTGAGGAAGAATCAATTCTCGTGGAGATGAGCGGCGTAAAGAATATCTGAGCTGGGGGGGGAACCTATGTGCGAGGCATGAGGTCAGATCACAGTTTAACGTCATGTGTTGAGGATGAGGTTCTTGGAAGTTTAAAGTCCTGTAGCTCGGACGAGGTGGGTTCGATCTACAACCCTAGGGATTACATGCCCAACATCCTCTACCCCTTGTGGGAGGGAAGGCATCGACAAGGCTGTGGTGAAAGGGGGACGTAGGGCAAACCATTGAGGGGTCCACGTTAGCATGGCTATGGTGGATGGGGCTTATGCATGGAAGCTTCCTAGGTGCCACTAATGTGTGGAAAAGATGGATGGGGCTTATGCATGGAACAATCTCGTAATGTCTTTCTTATGTCTGGCTATGAGGGAATCCCAACTCACTGGTGGGTTGAGGCATGTGATTGAGGCCTACACTTATAATCTAGTGCACAAGCAGGATAATGCCAAGGGCATTGGAATCGTCCCAAACAAAGGGATATGAAAAGTGTGAATCACATGCCCAGCATTCAGAATGCAATGAGTGTGGCGTGGAGAAGAGGATAACTGCTGACCATGTTCGCAACATAGCATCCTGTCGTGTTATCCTAAAATGGGTACAAACAAACGAGGGTCGACTACTAACCGTGTTCGAAACACAGTACCTAACTCATATTGTCACCCAATGTCTTCTGGGGCGTTGTCCCAGGACGGTAGGTGAGAAGATGCGGCATGTGAACAGGCCGTTAGGGGGTCCCTCCAGACTTGGTAGTGGATGTAGATACAAATGAAGGACACGGAAAGCATGATGTGGAGTGATGGAATGTTTGAACGGATTCCAATTCTCTTGAAACTATGCCACCATAATCATGGCAGTAGGCATCTTTTGCTTGTCACATAAGGCATCTCTTGTTGGGAACAAGTGGCATCCTATTATTGAATGCTTGGGAATTATTGTTAGGGGAATTGATGATGAGAATCTCAACTCACGACATAGAAAACGAACCAAGAGGAATATGTCAACTCATGGTGTTTCACAGTGTGTAGAGAAGTATCTTAAATCATGGTATTCCCTAGGGTGAAGGTGGGTGCGCAATGAAAATCCTAACATCCCGGCCTGAAAAGTCCACGGTGTGACTCTCCATTTTTCATGGGGGTCAGTGACGGTAGTAAAGGGACCGTCTTGGAGGGCCGGAACCGCAGGCCGGCATTGACCCCGAGCGGGGGTGCGGGGGCGCAGCCCCCCCAGTATGGACCAGCGGGTGCATGCCTAGGCACTGTTGCGCGTAATAGGATCGACAAGCAGGACGGGATGCATGCAAGAAGTCTGGATTGGGTGCAATAGGGAAGGCCTACGCGCAATAGGGTAGGTGTGCACGCAATATAGGACATGTGCGCGGAAAACACCGGGATGGCGCGCAATTCAGGGATGCGTGCAAAAAAGGCCGGGTCGGCTCGCAAAAGGAATTGTGTGCCAAAGACCTAATTGTGTGCGATGGAAAGGAATTGCATGAAAGGGGCACACCCTCGAAGGGATTGGATTTCAGTCAAAGCCAAAGGGGATCCCATGCAAAGGTGGACCCCGGGGCGACTGGGCACGAAAGGAACCATGCCCGAAGGCCATACTGCATGCGCGGAATGCCGATTTCACACACGAGAGCCGGTTCAAATTCCGTAACCCCGAAACGAAAGGGGTCTCCTTCTATTTATAGGTTGAAGGCGTCGCAGGATCCGGGAGGCATGCGAAATCTTCCTCACCAGGACCGGTCGACACGACAGGCCGCACCGCGTGGAACTAGGCACGCAAACTTGTGTGCCCAACCGGTGCTTTTTTTCGAATCCCGGACTTCCTTCATGTGGGCAACATTTTTTCGCACAAGTCCTTTTTAATTTTTTTCACCACTTCCGGGCCCTCCAGACTGGGTATCTGAGTCCGAATATGAATTCAATTCATCATTTCGAAACTCCCTTTAGGAACTACGGACTTTTTGACATCTACAGGAACCACATAACATGTTTACATGATCTTCACCAAGTGTTCTTGACCAATTGATCAAGAAATAGGTTAATCTGTGTAATATAAAAACTAAATTAATTTTTTTAATTTTTACATGCGTGCATGAAATGGTCAAGTAACTGGTATAGTTCATAAACAGGATGATTCATCTAAATAAATTTAGTAAAAAGAGGTATAAACCACAAATTCATAAGTCATTCCTGGAGATTGGACCATTCTTCATTTAAGAACACCCTTGCCAATGATTGAAGGATGTCATTGCATTCTTTCTGGCCTGATATTCTCAGATCCTGAGTTTCTTAATCACTTGAGGTGATTTCACCAATGGCAGAGGAGGAGGAGAATTTATTGTATGCCCCAGGGTTATGAGTATAACCTTAGGAAATTATCCATGGAAAAACATTTAATGGAAATTTTGTTAGGTCAAGTGAATTAATTAGAAAACATAAATGAATTAATTAATCCACTAAACATACCACCAGTGGGAGAGATGTTCGAACAGCCCATACCAACCGATTTTAGGTATCTCTTAGGGAAAAAATGTATTCCAAACTCATCCATGGTATCAAATTTATGATCCAAAACTTTTATGATCTATCCCATTTTCTTTAAAAATGTGCGAATAGAGAATAAAATATATTTAATATTTTTATAAAATTATTTTCAAGAAAATCTAGACTTAAAATCCCACCTAATCTCATCGCCAGGATCATGGAATATATTTATATATATTTCAAATAATTATAATCCAAAAACCTGGTCTATACACTTTCCTAATATTCATTCCATGGGAATACGATAATGTTTCTCGTGTGTACGAAGTGCTACTGCCTCATGAAGCAATGCGATTCATCCCTCAATTATGATTTAAATCAAGCATAATAATTATTTTTTAATGTAAATATGTTATATATATGATATAAAAAGGATTCTATAAAGTTATTATAGTATTTACCTTTCTTTCATTTTATATATTGAGAAATTTTATATAGCATTTAAGCATAGTATGGTCTATCGTCTCCATGAATGCTGTAATTCATTTTCTATCACTGACATTAATTGGTTACTCTAAATATATATTTTTACATATTGAATAAATATAATATTTATATCATTGTTAACATTATGGATATGATGTAACCATGATCAATATAAAACGAACCAAAATACCAACCAAAACATACATAGAAAATGAAGTAATTATTACCTAAAATGTGATTTTAACAAGGAAATTGTTATCAAACGTGTACATAAAGGTTGTAGGTAAATCATATATGATATGATATATGAGTATAGTTCTATGATATATGTATAATAAAAAAATAATATTTATAAAGGAGTTCAATTGTGTAGGATTTAAGTCAAAACATAAGCTAACTGATTTCTAGACTCTATTTTAATTGTGAGAGGTATTGTCACGACCCGTCCTTAGGGCCCGTGCTGTGACTACCCCAAGCCTGCCTTCCATAGGCCAGGGGCTGGCGACTATCACCAAGGTGTAAATCCCAGTAAAAGAGGGAAGGCATTTCCTTTGTAAAGTAAACAAGCACCACAGAGTAAGAAAGCAGAAAAAGTAAACACTAAGTAATAACTGGTACAACAGTAAGTGCGGAAAAGTAAGTGGGCCAGTATACAAACCCAAACTGAAAGTAAAGTACAACTCGAAAGGGAAAAAAACAACTGAAAAGTAAAAGCTGCTACACCGAGCTGTCCACCATAAATCCCACCTGAAGGGTGGGTACAGACAGCTCCACTGCTCCTCGGGTCCCGCCATCCTCTCCGAGTATGTCCCGCCCAGTGGTCCACCTCCAGGTACTGTCCTGCTCTGCAACCCTCAACCACGATCAATGCTGTCCGTCGTCTGCAACCAACACAACGTAGTGCGGGCATAGCCCATGCATGGGTGAGTATAAGCTACTCATTAGGGACCCCGAGACCCCCGAAGGTCTCCCAAAATCCACAAAGGATAAACCACAATGGAAAGATACAATCACGAAGTTACAACCGACACTGCTTAGGTATATGCCCATACATATACCTAAGTCATCAATTCCAATACGCTCCATCCTCCGAGCCCAAGTACAACCCAATCCACACAGGAAAGTATACGTATTCCACATAGAAAATAAAAACGTAATTCACACAGGATAGCACAACAAAATCTACACAGGAAAGGAAACAGGATTCAACTCACACAGGTATACTTCTTCGAAGACGAAGAGATGATCACTGATCCATCTAAGTCATCGGACCCACAAAGGATCGATAGGTACTAACCCCCGCAAAGACCCACACAGGATCAGACCCACACAGGATCTGTAGGCGCTGGCTCACACAGAACCGCTGAGCGCTGACCCACACAGGATCAGACCCACACAGGATCGGTGGCACTGATCCACACAGGATCGCTGAGTGCTGTAGTCATCATCGTCGAATCCACTGAGGATCTCTGCGCAGTCGTCGTCACAGTCACAGTAGCAGTCGCAGCCAGCAATAGCGTTCCCACACACAGCAAGCTCGTTCGGGAGGGTCCGCTCCACGAGCCAAGAGGCTGATACATCAACTGACACATAGTCCGGAGTTGATGTATCTAAAAGTTCTGTATCGTTAATAGAAACTCAACGCAACAGACGACGCGTCAATCGGACGCCCGGTCTGAGAGTTATTGGCCTTTTCATCCCAGGGGCCCGGTTGGTTTTTAAGGCAAAACCAACCCGACCGTACTCCACCTACGTCCAAACCTCAGGCGGAGTAAGCCAAAAGATCGATCTCACTAAGAGGAACACAACAAAGTCGATAGCACATCAATCGGACGTCCGTAGCTCAAGTTATGAGTGTTTCCGCTCCGAGGCCCCGGTTGGTTTCGTGTACGAACCAACCCAGCCGAACTCAAAGTATTAAGAAACCATGAGTGAGATATACCGAAACGACCGTCTCGTTCTAAGGATCGTCTCACCACTGATGGCGCGTCGATCGGAGGTCTGTAGCTTGAGTTATGAGCAATTGAACCCAAACAGTCCGAAAACGGGGGTTTCGGGCCCGGACCGACCCGGCCCGAGACCCCCCGGTTGGCCCGAACCGGGTCAAACCGCCTCAAGTCCAGGTCGGCCCGGCCCGGTGCGGAGCGGCCCGGCCTGGCGTCGGTCAGGCTGGGCACAGCGCGCCCAGCGCGCTGTCTGGCTCAGCCTTTGGCCGAGCCGTTTCGGCAAAGAGGGGGCGCCTGCCCCCCGGTGTAAACGCCCCCCCCCCCACCCCCTCAATTAAGGGGAGCCGTTTGAGGCCGTCCGAGGGAATTTATTTCCCCCAGCTGCTCCCTGTCCGGCCGGCCGTCTCCTTCTCAATGGGACAGGCGGTGGCCAGTCCCCTTCCAGCTCCGACACCGGCGGCCCGGTCCGGCCGCCGGTCACCATGCTCTTCCACGACCCGGAACCGGCTGCGGTCCTTGTCGTCCGGCGCGGTGCGACGGCACCGCGCCCCTCTGCCGCAGCCCCGCTCCGGCCGCGGCGTCTTCGGTTTTCTTCAACGCGGTGTGACAACGTTGCGTTCTTGAACTTCTTTCCACAGTGCGGCGCGACGGCGCCGCGCATTTCCTTCCACATGAAACCGCGTGGTGCGACGACACCACGCTCTCCCATACAACCACAAGGAACCAACACGGAAATTAAGGAGGAGGGTCAGCCATGTTTGTGCGGTCCGACCCCCATCGCGTTATTCAATAACAGATGGTTTTTAAAATTTCACGAAGAAATTTAGGAGAGTATCACGAACAAAAGAATTAATTTCAATCCCCTACCTCGGTTCAGGAACGGTGCACGTTAATCGAGTCGTGGAAGACGAGCGTCGCGGAGGTCGGGCATCACGGAAAACGTACGTCGATTCTGTTGTCTTCAAGGTGCATTCGAAGAGGAAACATCGTTGGATAAAGACGTCGTGTTCTTCGGCAGAGATGTTCTTCGTTGAAGAATGGTGTTCTTCGCGTTCTTCTTCGAGGTTGAAGAAGAAGAAGAAGACTTCACGCTTCCCAATCCTCTCAAGGTGGCAAAAAATCTAACAATAATAAAATAATACCAAGTCTTAATTTATTAACACAACCTAACCATTTGAATTTCAAGAGTTTGAAATTAAGTAACTCACTTTATTAATTATAACAAGTTGTCAAAAATTAATGAAAGTGAGTTAATGGGGAGTTAGGAATGTGAGGGGTTAAGAGGGGTTAGGGAGTTAAGGAATTTGAAAAGGTGGGGGTTCGTGTGGACCCCACTCTTTCAATTATCCACACATGGGAAGTTGGGTGGATGTGGGCCCCACCACCAACTTCCCATGGGAGAAATTAACCACCTTGAAAAAAAATTGATCCAACAATTTTATTTACTTCCTAATTAAACCCCATTAATTAACATATTCTCCTGCACAAACAAAACTATGGTGAAGGTTCCCTTAAGCGATTACCGGCGTTGCGAGTTCATCGGTGTCATCAGATTTAAATTCCGAGCACCGGTTCAAAAGATAGGAAAACCCGCTCGTTCGTTCACTGAACGTACCCGAGCCAAACTTCGGAAATTGATTCTGGCCACTCCGGGCCTCGGAATCAAGTGCCGCCAGAAACCACATTCTTGTAAAATTCCAAAGAAAATTAAGAAAAAAATTTCCCTTGAATTTTACGGGTCTTTACAGGTTTGTACCATATTTACTACACATTTATTTTATCTAGTGTATATATTTACCATGAATTTATTTTATTATCATTTTATGATAATTATGGGATATATAAATATCCATCTAAAATTCATTCATTCATAGGACTTTCAATCTGAAATATTCCAATGTGGTAAAGGTTTAATTATACAATCACATTGTTTATCAGGATTGTTTATGATATTCTTTTGATAATGTTGTCTTATGATATATCTTTCAATAAAGTCATGAATTTTAGGATAATCAGTTTATATCATAAAAACCATTATTTTACCTTAACTTTTCTCTCATTATGCAGTCAATATTCCAAAATAATTTTTTTAAAGAAAAACACAATTTATTTATCTATTCATTCACAAACCCATTTCCTTCCATACCCATGTTTTCTAACATGTTTTAAAGAAGGATTTTATAATTATCCCATGCATTTTTATGTAATTTTACCATTTTATTAATTTTTTAATATGGTTTTAATGAAATATTAATGTTTTTTTCAAAAAAGGACCCTTTTGATTTTATAAAAATGTGAAAGGAATATTTTTTTAATATGTACTGCATTAATAGAATTTTCCACCAACATGACCACCATATGTTTTAAATATATTATCATATTTTTCAATGATAAATTTAAATGAAAAATATATACAAAAATATGGTAAACAAATCATTTTAAAAAGGTGATTTTCAAAGTGGAATGATTATTTCCCTTATGAAATTTTCCAAGTAATTTTACAAAATATATTTTCATATATGTTGGAATAATTTTATGCTACTTAGGATTTGTTGGGGGTATGATAAAATGTTGTCATACCTATTTTATATTTGGATGGATTATGTTATGTATTATTATGAATAAGTGTTTATGAAACCTATTCATTTTTTAGGGGTTATGATATGATGAATCAATGAGATGATTATGAGACCAATTTAAATTCTATGGGTAATGATATGATGAAATTTTTATGAACCCCTTTTATTTTCATGGGTTATGACATGATTAATGTATTAACATATTTGATAACACTGAGTTATTGTCTTCATTATGTGATGGATGTTATGTTATATGAAAGGGTAGTGGTTACATTATAACAAAAGATATGTAAGGCCTAAATCTCCCTCAAATGCAATGGGTAAAGATTTCTATCAAATGAGATAACGATTGGAAATAAGATTATGTTCATGATTAAATATGGTAAATAGGCTAGTGTGATTGATCTGCTATAGCAAATAGGTGATGGTGCCTAATCCATTATGAAATGGAAAATGAGTATTGATGCCTGATCTGTTATGATTTTATGGTCTCTACTATTAACATTAAAATATGAAATGATTTATATATTTATGATGGATGCACAAATATTTTACATTAAATTATATTTCACGATGGATTTACTAGGATTTCTCACTCTTATGGTTTATGTATTTTAAAATTTTAATGATTTAGGCCACAGATCATGTTTATGATCCATGATAAATTTTGCATGAACATTATAATTTGTATTCCTAATATCATACCCTTGTTATTATCTTGGTTTTTATGTTATCATTGGTTTATATCCTCTTTTTTAACTTATAGTGGGCATCTAAGATCACCACTTTCATATGTTTCATTTTGCAATGTTTTGAAGAATGTTTTGTGTAGGATATGTTTGTTAAGTAAACTAAATGTGATGAATTTATAAAATATGTTGAAGACATTTCATGAAATAATAATATTTTGTATCCATTATTCAAATAAAAAAATATTTTTGGATCCTTTAAAATGTATTTGAAGGATATACTGACAATTTATCTACTAAAATGGCTCATCTATGTATGAAAACCATGGGTTGTTATAGAATCAACTGGCTTATTTTAGAAATTTTTCATTTAGAATGCAACCTATTGGACTTGTTTAGGTTTTTATACACTCAATATATTCTTCCATCCTAACCTCATATATATAATAGTATATAGAAATTTTATCACAAATTATTTTGATGATTTGTCTAGAAAATCCTACCATTTTTCTTCCATGGTTAGTCCTCATAATTTGGATTCTTACAATATATGTATAGGTGGATACAACAAAAGATAATCCTAGTACACTCAACACTTATTCCATATCTGTTACAACTTCCAAAGTCCCATTGGAATAATAACATCTTCCCTTAGAAGTATTTAAAAAAAGAAGATCTACTTTTCTTCTAGTATTATTCTGTTCCAGTTGATAATAATCTTCTTCTGTTAATAGACTTGATCAAGTGGTTTTAATGTGCCAACCTTTAAATTTAAAAATCATACTTTTCATTATTACACCATCATATAGATTTATTATCTTCCATGTTCATCATATGATCTCAATCTCCTTAATACTTTGAATACTCAAGAATAATTTTCCTCTTCCACCTTGAATGGATCCTAGCATGAAACTCTTTCTTATCTCTTAGATAATATGATGTATTATGCTATTAGTATTTCTTAGAACTAAAAAATGGAAACTTAATAAAAATATATCCTACTATTCTAGAAAAATATACTTTAATTTTCCATACATATGTATATAAAAAAATATAATGAATAATAATTTAAAAAATAGAATATTGGACACTCCCTTGATATTCAGTGGAGAAACCAATATCATGATTTAAATCATTAAATGAATTATAAATCTATCTCCTAAATAAAAATATGTTTACTCTACATTAAATTCTCATTTAAATACCTCAAGACTTAGGATATATTTTTCATACATGAATATTCAATATTGTAGTGTCTTCTTACGAAAAAGTATAATAATTTAAATTCACCTGAATTTTAATCCACATATACATTTACTCTAATGTAGAATCCCATATTGAAATGTGGAACCCACCTCATCCCCAGCTTCTTACTCAGATGGTCCTTATTTAATTTGGGATTGAATAATGATCATCTTGGATTCATCATGATGTTTTAATCAGTTATTATTGTCTTGGGTATCATATGAATTTATTTCTTCAATATTCAGAATATTGGATTTTTGGAAATAATAATTTCATTAATATAGAGAAAACTTACACTTATATAAATCTCCAACTATAAATATCCTTACATGGATCACTCTATGAATAACCTTATGTGGATTTCTTGAGGTTTTGACTTGGTAAAGAATATATTTAAATGGTTCACGCTACATTGGATTTATTTTCATGGATCCCCTTATATGGTGACATAGGGGAGGATCCATTTATGTGGTCCACTCTTATACAGATCCCTTTATGTAGATCCATTTATGTCATAACTCATCTGATTACATCATCCACCATTACATGAATCCCCTTAGGTGGGGACTCATTCCCTTATATTACCCACTCAAATATGAAATTGAATTTAACTAATTTTCCAGTTTTCACACAAATCATCTTATAAGATGTTCAAATCATACCGATGCCTTCTCAATCATTCATAAAAAAAATATCACCCATAGGATTTCTTATAATATGGATAGTCTCTATTTTCCCTAATATCTACTTTCCAAATTATGATATCTAATTCTAACTTCAAAATTATCTTGAATCATATAACTTTAATAAAATGAGTTAGAAACCCCAATAATCATTTTCACTTGTCTTAAACATGATATATAGTTCATAAAACATCACATTTAAAATAATTCATATTCATGAATCTATCCAGGTATTATATAAAATCTATAACCTCATAAACCTTTTCCAATTATTCAGGGTAGTACCTCTGTTAACACATCATAAATTCTCTACATATATTGAAACCATATTCGACAATAAATTTAAATTACATTATTAATAATAAATAAAATTCAGTCTAATTTGAATGACAATATTCCCATTTTTACATGTTTTTAATCGTTATAAAATCTTTTAATGTTTATATATGTGGTTTTTCCCTCCCATATTAATCATACATACAAAGGTGAAATAAGAAATTTATCGTCTCATATTTCATCATTAAAAAATTCTCAAAACATCTTATTCTTCATCCTATTTCAGTTAGAATCATAGTGTGGTACGCTCTTAGAAAAGGATAGCACCACATGATTTTCTTAACAAGGTGTCTTTATATAATATACTTTTTGTGTATGTGGGATAACCTAGTTTACAAAACAATAATTATTTAAACCATTTTGTAAATTTGGTCTATAAACTACTATCAATGATATACAAACCCAAAGCTTCCTTTTAGTGATATTATAAATAGATTGATCCAAATAAATTCAACCGATAATCAACTCCAATAATCTATCAAAAAGTCAATTGGATGACATAAAACCCCCTTTATTCAAATATTTCCTTTATCCAACTCTCCCCCTTTATAAATATGTTTCATATAAATTAAAATAATATCTATAAGTGTGATTGGAATACCTGATTCTATGGTTTTGGAAACCTATCATGAAATTATAGCACCTCTTTATGGCATCATCACAACACATTTCTTCTTCTTTAGGTATTCCTTAAACTCATCCTCTTTATTGCAGTTTGGATATTCTAAGAATAAAAACTAATTTTCTATCAAAAATTGACACAATCCTTCATTCTCTTTAAATGTGATGAATTTTGGAAAAAATAAGAAATAAGCATTTTTGGATGAAAGACAGAACTATTAACACCCCAATAGTAATAGAAAAGGTGAACGTTTCCTCTAAACCAATTCCTCTTATTCTCCCAAATCATAGTTTAGGAAGTTTTTTACCTTCTGTTAACATACTTAACTAATTTTATGACTATCTAATTCCATTGTGATACATCATTTTGTAGAGTTTTATCCTCTACCTTAGTAATCAAGAAATGTTATTTTACTTGTAGCCTCCTCCTTGAAGCCTAAGCGGGTAAACTTAATTCACAGCGATGCACTAGGTCCCCACTACTTTAGACCCCCCTAGGATTGGTGATGCTTTTTCTCAGATCATTCGATCTCTTCTATTCTCTCCTGAAAAAATATCTAGTAAAGATGATGATGATGTGTCATCTTCTTCATCAATTCTTTTTAGTTGTAAGAAAATTAATATTGTCCATTTTTCCATTTATAGTATATCTACACATTTCACATGGTTTTATTGGGTTTTTAGATAACTAGTTCTGGATATATTCTCATGAATTTCACCCACTTAATGTGAAACTGATTTCTTTCCTTTTTCACTAGCATTTATTTATGGTTTCTCTATTTTCTTATTGGTCTCCAATTGGTATGAAAAATATATTTTTCACTCTTTCTTCACATTTCATTTCCATCTCACATTTTTTCTTGGTATCATCAAATATTTATGACTTGATACATTCTATATATGGATCATCCATCCCCTTCATAGCATAGGGAACATCTTCTGAAACAATAGGTTTACATACCCCAGATTTGTGACCTTATTCATCACATATACATTAAATAATCCATATATATATATTGGGATGATAAATTTGATGAATCGTTTTTTATAGATTATTTTCTAAGAATCATTCAACAATTATTTAATATATCTCCCCATGGGTTTATATTTATTCGTTAGAAATGAAGTATTATACCTGAAATAGTAGGATTTATATTCATACCTTCCACAACACCATAAAAATCCTATAATATATTATCTTTCAGTATGACTATAAATCTATCTAGAAAAACATTGAGTATATAATTCTTTAGACCATGCATTTTTTTATGATAGGGTTTGTTGTCATATTGGAATATTTCTATATTAATTTCATCCATAAAATGGACTAGTAGTTGTATTATTGGACTAAAAAATTTCATAAATTTTTATCACCAACACTATTAGAAATAGAAGAATAATTTTAATAAACATTATGTGTATATTAAATATACTATGAAGAACAATTCTTTTATCAAATATGATAATACTATCTTTTAACATTGAATGTAACATTTATTTTCATTAATATACATACTTTATGACCCTATTTTTGATCACCCATTGTATAGTCTTGTTATGGGCCATTTTTTAAAACATTTTATTGAATTTGGAGTTTTTAGGCTATTCTAAATTAGTGCACAGTTTGGAAAAACCACGCGGTTTAGCATAGAAAAATATGAACCATATTTAGAAGGCCTAGAGAGTAGTTCACTATAAATCTCCAGCCTTAAAACATAACTTAATCTTGAGTTGAATCAAGAATTTAAATTGAGGATATTTTCAATTTTAGTGTTTTATAGAACTAATCCATAACTATTACATTACATCTCAAATATTACAAATTAAACACTTTTACTCTATCCAATTTTTTCACAACAATAAAACTCTATAAATAAAACAAGAATTAATTTCTTGATATAAATATTATTGAATTGTTAATTTCTCTTACCTTTACTTATACCCTATGAAAAACATTTCAGAAACATGGGATGAGCATAAGAATCTCAGTATTTTATATAAAATAAGAAAATAAAACATTATTCCATCAATACATAAAAATAAATAAAATCATAATTTTTAATCATAAAATATAATATCTTTAATAGACCTCATTAAATCATTAGATTTATGAATATCACATAGAAATCATAAATCATAAAGGTAACTTGTGGCATCCATAACATACTTACATTGTATATTTCACATCCATATAGGGAGTTACGTTTAGAATAACCATTAGAGTATATTCTCTAATTATATTAGGAGAAACATTAACATGTACCTCTATCATGTTACCCAATAAATTGGAGATCTATCTTGGGCTTACCCACCCATGTTTTATCATGAAACCACCTGTATATGTAAATAATTCCCAAGAACCATAACATTGTTACAATATATAAAACAAGTATAAAGTAAAGAAAACATTTCCATATTCCAATCACAATAAAACATTTCCAGATGTTAACGTAATCAATTATTTCTCAAAATAATATTGAATTCTAAAATACATGAAAAGGGAATCTGGTATTTATTTTATTTTTAAAAAAATGTTATAGCTTGTTAAGGAATCCATATATGAAATAATGCTTATTGAGGTGGGAAGGTCGTTGTTGTTGCATATTTTTTAAAGAAACATTCTTTTTTTCGTTTAGTAAAATGTATCATAGAAAAATATTACCTTTGAAAGAAATGAAAATTCAAATGGGATTATATACCATTGAAGATAAAGTCATGTATAAATCAAAATATGCCTCAATGATAGGATATCGAGATGAAGACCCTTACCTTGAGTCCGACTCCTCACGTATGTTATTTGTACTTTCTAAACAACAAACATAGATTAATTTGTACTTTCTTTAGAACCTTTTGCAATTATATAATTCCTATTATATCACTGATTAAAAAATTATAAACATTACATAATTATTTATGTTAATATCAGTATTTTTTTATATTTGGTACGTCAGTCCAAAATGAACTTGTAATAATTACAAATTGTCCATGTGGTCAAAATTCCATTATACCCAAAATGATATTCCTGATTTAGATATCGTATATATCACTAATTTATAGTATATATATGTATTTATAATAGTACCTAACATTTGGAGATATGAAATGAAATTCACCGTTCATGGAGACAGTAAACCGTACGTACGCATGAACGTTACTTTAATTTATTTTTCATATTTAGAGGAATGAAAACTAAATGATACGTAGGTATATCATAATTATAGTATAAAATAATATTTTATATACAATAAATATGTTCATTAACTCCATCCTTTATACCTTCTATGTATGGTGTGAACGTATCATAGCACTTTTTGTGGGAGGTAGTCCGCACTTCCCCAAATGAAATTATCATCTTTACACATAATGGAAAGAAAAAAGGTATGATATAAATACAAAAACATAATCATAAAGGAAAAATAAATATAATAAATATACTATATAAATATAGTTCCATCTTAATGGCCACCATGAGTGGTGGTAGGAGATAATTGAAAAATCACTATTTTATGAGGTAGTAGTTTGTTGTCTATAGAAATAATATGCTATAAATACATTAAATGGAGGTGTGTGTAAGTGTAGTTAAAATACTTATCATAAAAAAAACCTAGTATGTTGATGATATTGTTTTAGTTATGTAATCAATGAATAAGAATAACACAGAGAGTTAAGAAGTACAACAAGGGAAATGATCTTTAGAGAAGACGCAACAAATTAAAATGTGTAACTCCCATTGATTCGAGAAATTAATATTGGTTGGATTGTACTATAATAATTTTATGTCTTCTAGGAAGAATAGATGGATTTTCGGTGCTTATTTGACTAGAGGTAGGATGATCCAAGTGGCTTGAGAGGTGTGATGAAATGGGTAGGGGGTGATGCCTTTTCATTAGAGGGAGGAGGGGCTATTTAAGAATGATTGAATGTATTATTTTATTGTAAAATGATTTTCGTGTTAAAATGGTCCCAAAGTAATTTATTTCAATGATAACATTTTCACGGTCATAAAAATCTCAACCAATTGGTTTTAGGCAAGTCTAGGTCACAAATTTAACCCTATATTTTAGCTTTAACCCTTATTCATCTAATTTAACTCTTAACATGTATTCTTGTATATTCATACTATATGGTAAAAATTATTACTATAAAATGAAAATAAAATTACAATATAAAAATTATCTAATTCATTTGGCTGAATCTTATATTTTTAATCATATTAAATCATTTAATAAAATAGAATTTTTTTAAAAACTCATTTATGTCAATTTATCTTATTCATATCATGATTTTTTTTGAAAAACATAACAACATGATTATTTAGAAAAAAAATCATTCATTCAATGATAAAAATTCATTATCATTCATTAAATTCATATATGGAATTAAAAGTTTAAAAATATTTTTATTTAATTGTTTATAATTTCATTTATTTAAATCATTCATTAATAAGGTGATGGCTGAATCATCATTGTGTCATAAATATATTTATTTATTTGATGTCTAAAAATTATAAATTAAATACCATGATATAGGAATTATTTCTATATTTATAATGATTATTTTCCATTGATAATATAACTATATATAACCCCATATAAAAATGGTTTTACTGAAAGATACATGTTTAGGATAAATTTTTCTTTACATTAAATTAATTTTCATAAAATGTCATTTTCACATCCAAGTGGATCCATGGGGTCCAAAAATAGACCCAAGGATGACCGTGGTTGGAAATATATCTTTTAATATAAATTTAATACATGTTTGGGTAGTTTTTTATTATTATAATAATATTTTTACCCTTATTTACCAAATTTACCCTTTAACCATGGAAAATAAAATAATTACTGAAGTTACAATTCATAATGTATAAAAATAAAAGGTACCTATTTACACAATTTGGACCTCCTGATTCAAAATATGGAATCCATTTTTCCAAATTGAAAGCCTAATAATTTTCATTAATTAATTAAAAATTAATTCCCATTGTCAAAACCAAAAAGAATATTTTTAATAAATAAAAACTACCAAAAGATTAACATGTGTTTATGTCCAATTAGAAATTTAAATTAATTTCAATTAAACAATTGGATTAAATGATAAAAATAAAATCCAATTACACTTTAAACAAAATTAAATGTACAATCTAACAGCATAAATTAATTAGATGAAAAGGTATTTTTGAATTAAAATGTAGTATTTTTCACTATTCATTAAAAAATGAAATTTTAAAAAAATACCAATATATAATTTAATGTAAAATTTAATGTCCTAATTCTATAGAAGAAGATTATTTTGTCAAATATAACATATAAAATATAATAAACTATATTTAAAAAGGGTTCTCCATCAAAAGGTGGTAAAAATACCTTTTAAAATTATTAATGTATTTGTTCTTAAAACTGGACTCATTATCTTTTTAATAATCTAAATTTTATTGGAAAAATGTAAAAATATTTAACAAACGTGTTTAATCATAATATTGTTAGTTTTTTTTTCATTCATTCCAATAAAATGGCTAGAAGTTAACTACCATTTAAAATAATAATATTATATTATAAATATTTTTTCTAGTATGAGTCAACCTAGTGTGCAACATAAGATTTTGACAACCCATTGTTGGATGTCGGGTATGACATCAAACTTAACATAACTTTAAAAGTAAAATTAATATATAATTCAAAAAATATTAATAAATATGAAAATAACATATTCTTTATTTACATAGGATTTTACATCCTTCCCCCTTTTTGGAAATTTCATCATCAAAATTTTATTCACTTATCAAATAAGTGGGGGTATTTATCCCTCAAAGATTTCTCAGATTCCCATGCTACCTCATCAACCATATGTTTTTTCTGAAAAACAATTACCTGATGAATTACCTTTTTCTGCAACACATTCTCTCTTCTATAAAGAATCTGGACTACTGGTTCCTTATATGGGAGATTCTCTTCCAACTACCTATGGACTCAAAACATGATATGGATATGGTATACACATTCTCAACATTGAAACATGAAAATCATGGTGTAACTAGAATAAACATGGAGGTAAATCCACTATGAGGAAACTGATCCAACTTTCTCTAGGATTTCATAGGGACCAATGAACCTCAGACTCAACTTTTCATTCTTACCAAAACACATCACACATTTTTATGGAGAAACATTGAGAAAGAAAAGATCACCTACCTCAAAAGAAAGATCATTCCTCTGGTTATTCTCCTAACTTTTCTGCTTGTTATGAGCTGTTCTAATGTGCTTCTAAATGAACTGATCTTTTTCTACCATCTCTTCTACTAATTCTGGTCCCATCAACTTTCTTTCACCTACTTCATGCACAAAATCTAGAGTTTAAAACCACTTTTCATATAATTCTTCAAATAGTGCCATCTGTATACTGAAAAGAAAACTGTAATTATCAGAAAACTCAACCAAAGAAAAATGTTGGTCCAAAGTTCCTTGGTTATCCATTGAACATTCCTGTAGCATATCTTCTGAAGTCTGAATTGTTTATTCTGACTATCTATATTATTGAGGATGCAAATCTATACTGAAATTTATATCAGTTCCCAATGACTTGTGAAGGCACTTTCAAAAGATATAATTGAACCTAGGATCACAATCAGATACAATAGAGAGGGGAAATTCATGTAACCTAACAATCTCTTTAATATAGAATCGAAAAAGATGATCAAGATGCAAATTATCTCGAATAGAATGAAAATGAGTAGATTTAGTCAATCGATCAATAATAACCCAAATTTTATTGTCACCTCGAGAATTATTTGGTATTCCCAATAAAAAATCAAAGGACACATTTTCCCAATTCCACTCGGAAATTGGAAAAGGTTGAAGCACCCCTTTAGATAACTACCATTTTTCTTTAACCTAATTAAATGTTAAACACTTCACCAAAAACTTATCAATATCAATATTCATTCTATCCCACTAGTAATACTCCTAATGATCTCTATACATTTAAGTACTTCCAGGATGAACTGAAAACAGAGAACTATGAGTTTCACATAACAAATATTTCTTCAACTGTGAATCACAAGGCACACATAACCTCTTTCCACACCTCAAGAGGTAGTCTTTAGCAATGATAAATTCTGCTATCATACACTTATGAACCAATTTTACATTTTCCTACAACTCAATGTATTCTTTCTGAAATTTCTTTATTCTGTCTGCTAGAGATCATTTCACTACAACATGAAATAAAGAGAGGGATTCCCTACACCAAAAACGTCCAATAAAAAATTCATAAAATCATAAAACCAAAGGATCTCATTCCAAACATAGCGTGGTTAATGTAGCATCACTCATTCGACTCAAAGCATCAACCACTTTATTTAACTATCTCAGATAGTAATGGATCATGAAATCATAATCCTTGATTAAATATATCCATCCCCTATGTCTTATGTTTTATTAATTCTATTGGAATATGTACTTCAAAATTGTGTTATCTATATATATTTCACATTTTATGTTATAAAAATGATTCCTCAAAATATTTAATGCAAAAACAACAATAGCTAATTCTAGATCATGTGTATGGTAATATAGATCATAATGTTTCAACTAATGTGAAGCATAAGAAATTACTTGATCATTTCTCATATGGACACAGCCATGTCCTTTCAACGAACCATCACTACAGATAAAAAGTTCACCATTTCTAGAAGGAAGTGAAAAAATAGTTGCATTCACCAATATTCTTTTTAATTCTTGAAAACATTTATCACATTCTTTTGTCCAGATGTACTTTACACCTTTTTTCAAGTAAACATAGTCAGTGTCTAGATTACATTGAAAATTTTTCAACAAACCTCTGGTAATGACCTTCCTAACCAAGAAAACTTTGAATCTCGGTTATATATGTTGGTCCTGTCCATTCTTTAACAACTTTTGTTTCATTAGGACCAATATTTATTCCATTTTTAGAAACAATGTGACCAAGGAATGAAATTTTTTATAACCAAAAATCACACATGCTGAATTTCCCATGCGTTTTTTATTTATGGTTTGGAAGACAACCCTTAAATAAATTTCATGCTCCTATTTAATTTTAGAAAATACAAAAATATCATCAATAAACACAACCAAAAACATATCCAAGAACTAATAGAAAATTCTATTCATAAGATCCATGAATACATCAGGTGCATTGGTTAACCCAAATGAAATAACTACAAATTCAAAATGGACATATCAAGTACAAATGCGGTCTTTGGAATGTATTCTTCCATTAATTTCAAGTGATGTTACTCTGACCTCATGTCAATCTTCGAAAAATATTGAGCTCCCTATGTAAGATCAAAAAAATCATCGATATGAGGAAAAGAATACTTTTTCTCAAGAGTTATGTTATTCAAGGATCTATAATAATTGAAATGTATAATTGAACCATATTTTTTTAACAAACAAGATAGGATCACCCCATGGATATGTGCTTGGCCGAATGAAAACCTTATCTAATAACTCCTGAAATTTATTCTTTAAATCTATATTTTCAATTTGAGCCATTCGATAAGGGGGATTTGAAATTGTATTAGCATCAAGAACTCAGTCAATAGTAAATTCAACTTCCCGATAAGGTATTATTATAGGCAACACATGAGGAAAAACATCAAGATACTCATTTACCACTATAACAACATTAATATGAATAGTTCCTTTGTTTTCAAAAATATGTGCAAGGTGACATTGATTTCAATCTTTTACTAGTTTCTCAGATCTTGATCTTTAATCAAAAGTAAGAGTTCATCCTTATACACAAACTGAAAATATTTCTAAAAACAAACCTCTTTAGATTTACTGTTACTATTAGTATTATAAATTGAAATCCAATTCATACCCAAAATAAAATCAAACTCCAACAGAGGCAAAACAATAAGGTTTTTAGGTTGATTTTTTCCACAAACATGTATATGCAGGTTATTATAATTTCTTTTTTGTTAAAACATATCCTCCATGTGTTTTTAATAAATGTGCAGGATTTATATCTTGAGATGGAATTACCAATTTAATAGAAAATTTCATAGAAATGAAAGAATGTGTAGACCCTGAATAAAACAACACATTGGAATAATGTAAATAAAAAAGCATTGTACTTGATACTACTTCATCTGATGGTGCATCATTTATTAAAGTAGTTATAAATTATTTCACCACACCTTTCGACTTGTAGCCTCATTGATTTCCCTCATATGTGTTCCTTGTTGGACACTCATTTGAATAATGACCCATTTCATTTAACTTAAAAAATTTTAATGACTGTAAATAAAATTTTTCCTTACCATTACGATGATATTTTTCAGTACAATTACATGCCTTATGCTCCATTTTTTCACATCGGTATCACTTACCAGAATTAAAAATGCATTCCCCAGTGTGATTTTTATGTCAATTTTCACAAACAATAAACATTAGTTTCCTAATATAATTTTTTTAAGAGTTATAACCATTCATCTTCCAACAAGGCATATTACTCTATTATTTTTGTAAGAACTCCTAATCATCGACAAAATCCAATTCCACCTTCTCTGCACATCGAAAAAAATTTCATAACTTTTAAACTCACATGATTCTAATTTCATTTGATACTTTTCATTAATCCTAAGTAAAAATGATTGATCTTTAATCAAGATCTCATATTAAATATGGAGCATACATTTCCAGTTGACAGAATGTTTCTTCATAAGAAGCCACTAAATCATCCTCCTGCCTCAATTCTAATAATTTTTTCCATCTGAAGTCGAACCTCCTTAGGAACATATTCTTGAAGGAACATACCTTTGAATTAATCCCAATCTATATCATCAATCACCTCACTATTCTTGATATTTTTAACCTTAGACCACCATAGATCGGCTTCACCTTTAGAATGGTAAACAAAAATACTAACCATTTTATGTTATGAACACCCCATGACATCAAAAATATTTTCTAGTGCTTCAAACCACCCTTCTGGTAGCACATGGTCAGAATAATTTGTGAATGATGGGAGATGTTGCCTCATAAAATGGTCCAAAACTAACATGTTCATCTGTGGTTGATTTGTCTGATCCCTTTCATGGGTACTACCATAATTTATATCCAGAATCAACTGTTCCATCACTACAACAAACTTTTTAGTTCATATTTCAACCATATCAGGTTTCTAATTTTGACGTTTTTTCCTCTTGATGTCGTCCCATCATATTTTCTTTATTTCCTATGTGGAAACCATTATGAAAACATAAATATCTTCCTAAAATCAATATGGTAATTTTCAAATGATATATCATTTCAATCTTACCATAAATTAATTTATGGATATTAATTTAACAATATCCTAACTCTAAAAGTTGTTTGAACTGACCTCTAATGCCGAATAACATGCCCCATCCTTAAAACATTACATAATCTTGAGTTGAATCAAGAATTCACATTGGGTATATTTTTAGGATTAGAGTTTTATAGAATTAGTACATAACTATTACATTAAATCTCAAATATTAAAATGTAGACACTTATACTCTTTCCAATTTTTTTAAACAACAACAGAACACCTTTACTAAATAAATAATTGTTTTCGTGACATAAATATTCTTGAATTATTCATTTCTCTTAACCTTCCTTATACCCATTGAAAAACATTTCATAACGGTGGGATGATCATAAAAATCTCATTAAGTGTTATAAAATAATGAAAGAAATCATTAGTCTATCAATACATACAAATAAATAAAATAATAATTTTCAATCATAAAAGATAAAATCTTTAACATACCTCATGAAATCATAATATTTATGAATAGAATATAGAAATCATAAATAATAAAGGTACTTTGTGGCATCCATAACATACTTACATTGTACCTTTCATAGCTATATATGGAGTTACATTTGGAATACCGATCATAATATATTACATAAATCTCTTAGGAGAACCATTAACATTTACCTCTGTCACATTACCCAATGAATAGGAGAGATATATTGAGTTAACTCGCCCTAGGTTTATTAGAAAACCAACCATATACTTAAATAATTCCCAAGAACCATAACATAATATTTGCACATCAAACAAACATAAAGGAAAGATAACATTTCCACATTACAATAACAATATAACATTTCACGATATTGAAATAATCAATACATTCTCAAAAAAAAATTCAATTCCAAAATTTATGAATAGGGTATTTGTTAATTATTCATCTTCTTTTAAAATATATTATTTCTTTTATATCACTTATTACCATCTAATAAACATTGCATAATTATTTACGTTAATATCGGTCTTTTTGTCGATATTTGGTACTTGAGTCAAAAATAAACTTGTTATAATTACAAATTGTTCATGTGGTCAAAAGTCCATTATCCCCAGAATTATATTTGTCATTTAGATATCATATATATCATATATATCTAGTATATATATATAGTAGTACATAATATTTGTAGATAAGAAATGAAATGCATCGTTCATGGAGACAGTAATCCATACGTACGCATAAACGCGACTTTCATTTCTTTTTCATATTTAAAGGAATGAAAACTAAATGATGCATATGTATATTATAATTAAATTATAATATCATATTTTATATGTGTTAAATAAGTTCATTAACACCATACTTTATAATTTCCATATATGGAATGAACGAGTCATATCACTTTGTGGGGGCGGTAGTCCGCACTTCCTCAAATGAAATTATCGTATTTACACATAATGGAAAGCAGAATGGTATGATATAAATAAAAAACAGAATCATAGAGACAAAATAAATATAATATATTTCATTTATAAATATAGTTCCATTTTAATGGTCACCATGATAGGTGGTATGAGATAAATGAACAATCATCATGTCCTAAGGTAATAGTTCACAGTCCACAGAAACATTATGTTCTAAATCCATTAGATGTTGGTTTGTGTATGTGTAGTTTGAATCCTTCTCGTAATAAAATGATTGTATATTTAGGATATTGTTTTTATTATGTAATCAAGTAATAATAAGAGCATAGTTAGTGAAGAAGTAAAATAATGAAAATGATCTTTAGAGAAGACACTACCTCTTAAAAAGTGTAACTCCCTTTGATTTGAGCCAAAAGTATTGAATAATATCCCTATACCTAAGGAATGGATTCTAGTACGAAGATAGGGATTTTGGGTGCTTATATGGGCAGAGGTTGGAAGAACTAAGGGGATTGAGAGGTGTGATGAAATGGGTGGGTGATTCCCTTTTATAAGTGGGAGGATGGTCTCTTTAGGAAAGTTGAAAGTATTATTTTATTATAAAATGATTTTCTATTTTTAATGATTCCAATGTAATTTATTTAAAATTTAAGATGTTTTTAGACGAAAACCTCTCAACCAATAGGTTTTAGAAAATACTAGGTCCCAAATATAACCTTATCTTTTAGTTTTAACCCTTAGTTATCTAATTTAAATTTTCCTATTTATACTACATGGTTAATATAATTACTATAAAATTCCAATAGAATGAAATTTTAAACATTATATATTTTTTTTGGAAGAATCATATATTTTTAGGAATATTATATCATTTAATAAAATATTATTTGTTTTAAAAACTCATTTATGTCAATTATTATACCATTCATATCATGACTTTTTTAATAAAACATAACAACTAGATTATTTTGAAAAAATATCAATAATTCATAGATAACAAGTCATAATCATTCATAAAATTTGTGGATGGCATAAAAAGTTTTAAATTAAATTTATTTTAATATTTATAATCTAATTTATTTAAATCATTCATTAATAAGCTAATCACTACATTATCATTGTTCCATAAATATATATATTTATTTAATGTATAAAATTTATAAATAAAATACCATGAAGTAGGAAATATTTTGAGATTATTAATTACTATTTATAGTTGAAAATATCACTTATATAACCTCACATAAAAAAATTATTTACTAAAATATACATGTTTTTGTTACATTTTTATTGACATTAAATTTATTCTTATAAAATTTCAGTTTCACATCCATATGACTCCCCATTGAAATATCATATTCCCATGGTGCATTTTAAAACATATGGGTTTTCCCCAAAACCTTTACCCGATTAATTACCTTATTCCGCAATAGTTTCTCTCTTTGGTCAAGAATTTGGACTGATTTTTCCTCAAAAGATAGATTCTCTTCCAACTAAACTACCTCTGGACTCAAAACATAAGATGGATCTGGTATAAACATTATCAACATTGAAACATGAAAAATAGTGTGTATCAGGAATAAACATGGAGGTAAATCCACTCTATAGGCAACTGATCCAACATTATCTTGGATTTCATGGGGTCCAATGAACATAAAATTCAACTTTCCCTTAATACCAAAACCCATCACACTTTCTAATGGATAAAAATTGAGAAATAAATGTTCACATACCTCAAAAGAAATATCATTCCTCTGGTTATCAAAATAAATTTTTGTCCTACATTCAGCTGTTGTCATGTGATTCTAAATCCACTGAACTTTTTATACAATTTCTTCAACAAATTCTGGTCTATTAAACACCCTTTCACCTACTTCATCCCAAAAATCTGGAGTTCGACACCGCTTTCCATATAATGCTTCAAATGGTACCATCTATATACTAGAATGAAAATTGTTATTATAAAAAAACTCAACCAAAAAATGATGTTGGTCCCAACATCCCTGGTAATCCATTGAACAAGCCAGTAGCATATCTTCCAAGGTTTGAATTGTTCATTCTGACGGTATATATTGTAACACCCCGAGATTTTATGAAAAATATTATTTTTAATTTCATTAATGTCTTGTGTTGTACGCTACACCAAAAGGAGATTTCACAACACACATCCTTTACTTTCCTTGTATTACACGAAATCACGACCTTCCTCGATAGCGTGTGTAGTACGCAATAATAGGTTTCACTAAACAACAATATGCTATTAAAATATTTTTAAAACTAGCCGTTATGAATAGTAATAACAACGTTTTGAAATTTTGTAAATTTTATTTTTCAAAATGGACTTCATTTTTGGATTCGTAATATCGAAATTAGCTTAGGGTGAAATTTTGGTAATTTTCGGATAACTTTCATATTTTGATGAATAGTGAAAATTACTAAATTTTAATTAAAAACAACTTTTTCAAACAAAATAATTAATAGTGATAAATTATTAATTTTAGTGGTTTAAAAGTATATTTAGAATATATTTTTACAATTTAATACAATGTTGGTCATTGGATGTAATTTCACATTTAAACCAGACATAAACAAGTGTCAATCTTTTGATAGTTATTATCTCTTAAGAACACGCTATTTGTTTTGACGACGGAAATTATTTTTTAAACTAATTAATGCAACTGATATGTTTTGAATTTGGTAAAATAGACATCATTTTTGAGTTCATAATATCAAATATAGCTTAGGCCTAATTTCTGGTATTTTTATGGAAACTTTCATCTTTTTGATGAATATTGAAACCACTAAGTGGTAGTTAAAAAAATGAATTTTTCATAAAACATAATTTTACTGTTTATGTGAGTAGAATTTCAAAATTCCGAGAGACATGGTTGATATCATTATGTAAAATGTGGTTCAATGAGATGAAATTAATTTTTGGTGAATAGTAACTATTAACTTTTTTTTACCACGGTTAAAAGTAAATTGGGTAATTAAGGGTAAAAATGATATTATTATTACCCTAACACATGTCCTAATTCTATTTTACAAATTTTATTCTACCAAAAACAACCTTAGGAATAAAATATGACCATTTAGTCTCACTTGTATAAGACGAGGACATTTATTATTAATTTATTTAAAGAAGGGTTAAAATAGTTAAAATCAAAGTTTAATAAGTATATCATTTTTAATATAGGTTTATACATAAGATAAATTCGACTATAAATATTCATTAGAAAGATAAGGTAATTTCCTACATAATTATATTTTATTTATAATTTTTAGACGTTATATAATTTAATTTATTTATGACAAAAATATGATGTAGAAATTATCTTATTAATGAAATATTGACATAATTGATGTTATAAATACCCAAATAAATATAATTTGAGACTTTTTATGATTTCAACTAATTTTCTAGGTTTATATGACATGTTATTATTTATTTAATTAACTTTTTTAGAACGGATTATTCTGTTATGATTTTCAAAAAAAAAATAAATTAATAAAGAGTGTCAAAATTGACATTAAATAGTTTTTAAAACAAATATTATATTATTAATTGTTATTTTATTCCTAAAAATCTAAGGTTCTGCCAAATGACTTAGATAAGGAAATATATATTAATAATAAACAACTTGGGGTTCGTTTGGCTTCATATTTTAAGTTTATTAACCTTATATTGTAAGAAGACAAAAAGACACGGTAAAAGTAAAATTATCTACCTTAATGTTAAATCTAAATGATAAGGTTAAAATACGAACCTAAACTTTTCTAAATTCTATTGGATGAGAGTATTTAGACCCATACCCACATTATCTTCGAAATAAATCAATCGGGAGCTATATAAAACTGAATTTGGCTTTATAATAAAATAATATTTTTAGTTTTCCAAAGGTGCCCCTCTCCTCCCTTATAAAAGGGGACCTCCTCCCCCTCTTCCTCACACTACTTTGAGCCTTCAAGCTCGGAAAACCCCTTCCAATTTATCCTATAAACTTCAATATAAACATCCTAGAGGTTCTGGGCTTTTTCAAAGGCCAATTTTAGTGCCCTAAAAGGAGATCTCAAAGAGGCGTTTCAAAGAAGAGGTAATGCCCGTTACCAATTCTTTCAACTTTATTTATTCTACCACTTATTCTTCTTTAGTTATTCATTATGAAATAATAACATCAGTATCACTCAGATGCTGATATGTTATTGCAAGTATTAAACAACCCTATTTCACCATCTATCCATCCTACGGAAAATGAAATCACCGCGCGTGCGTACGTACGGAATACCGTCTCCACGCCGTGGTGTAATCTATTTTCCACCACCACCTTACTTGGATGGTTATAATGGTGTAAATAATGACTATATATGATTATTGTAAAGTGATATTGATTCTGAAATAGTATACATAAACTCCAATACAATCCCATGATCATGAGAACGATATCATCGCTCGTGCGTACGTACGGACTACCGTCTCCACGACGCGATGAGATTCATTCTCCACGTTAACCATTCATGAATGATTATAAAGTATATATAATAAGTAATAATTAAATATATGACATAATAATGATTTTGGATTTATGTGTATATATATGTATTTCATCTACTTAATTCCATTCAACTCAATAAGGAAAAGAAAATAGCGTTCATGCTTACGTACGGTCTACCGTCTCCATGAACGGTGTATTTCTTTCCATTTACTGATCTATTATATATATATATATATTCTGAATATATATTATATATAAATCATGTTTTATATTCTGGAATTAATTAATCATGATATACGTAATCATATGAATAATTACAAGTCAAAACACGGACGACAAATGAAACGATTTTACCCAAAACGCTCTTTATCATGGAATTTACAAAAGAACGGGTAATATAAAGCCATAAGTGAACCATATATGATATCATAACAATGAGTATGATTCTGGAATAAGTCAATGACATTATATAAATCATTATACAGGAGGTTTGAACACATACGAAGCAAATCAGACCTAGGGTAAGGGAAATATCACAATCTCATTTTTATCCGAGATTGTTTGTACTTTGAAATTTACTGGGGTGTATTTTATCATCCACATACATGTTTCCTCAATATGTAATATTATTTCCATCCACCTACAATTTTTTAAATCCAATTTTAACCTTCGGCGAGTTTTTAGTAAAATATGTGAAATGAATCTTTTGTTTTTTTTCGTACGAGGTACTTTTTTCACTTTTCCGACAAAAGTATGAGAAGAATGTTTTTTTAAATTGTATGGAATGAATGGATTTTTAAAAACATTATTTCCATGAAGATTCCTTTACTCGTTTTCAAGTTTATTTTTAATCAAATTCTTTTAGTTTAAAATTGTATGACATGTTAAGAAAGGAAAAATGTTTTTGAAGTAGAAAGGATATTTTCCTCAAGAATGGATTTCAAGTGTTTTATCAAAATTATTTTCCATCTAAGATTATATAGGGTTATGATTATATCCCTATTATTACAATGATTTGATTATGTTGTGATGGAATTATTTTTATGAATTCCTTTATCTTATATGAACTGTTTTATGATGTCATGTTGTTTAAGAATCCCATTTTTACTACATGGGTTATGAAATGATGTATGATTTATGATTTTGTGGCACACATAATAATGGTATCATTATGAGATGGGTGGGACCTATATCTCCCTCCAATTCATTGGGTAAAGATTTTATATCTCATGAGATAGACATGGCTGGAATGGTAGGTTATACTGGTTCAGTGAAACAGGACTGAAACGAGGAGTGAACTCGGCTCAGAAAGGGACTTTGTCCACTAAGATAGTCATGGCAATAAGTCTTGACTAATAAGAAATGATTCTCTATGATTATGTGTGTATGCCAAAAAGATTCATGTTTTATGTTATGATTATTGGGATTACATTTCACTACTATGATTTATCCCATGTTATGAAATTATGATCTATTTTGCAGGTTATGATTTCCAAAAGATTTGTTCTTATGAATATGACGTGATTGATATTTCTTTTCTTTACCCTTACTGAGCATTTGAGATCACCCTTTTATGTTTTCTATTCCCCAGGACATAAAGAAAGGATTTATGTTTAAAAAAAGAAGATCTTTATGGGAGATGTTGAAGATATTTCACCACAATTAGAAGATTATATTCCTAGTTTCCAAAGACACTATACTATTACGGTCCTTGTGTGTGTGTTTTTGTTATGTACTAATTATTCCGAAAAAGTAATGTAATTTCCATGTACGTTAGGCTTCGGGTCTCTACAGTTGGTATTAGAGGAAAGGTTTAGTCAACCTTTGGAAACTAGGATGCGAAAACGTTAGTGAGATCCCTAGAGATAATTCTAAGGTATGTCTAGGGATGTCCCTAAGGATAAGTATACGTATAGGATATAGTCCTAGAACTATGGTAACGATATTAGATTAAACCAAAGACGTTAGAAATTGAAGTTACACCCCCTTTATTATGATTTTTTCCTCTCACACTATTCTTTTTGGGTTTTAGACGTTGGCTGGAACCCGAAGGAACCGTGTTGATCAATGCAATGGACAATGCAATGATTTTCCTCCTGAACAAACAAATGTTATGGGAGATGGAGTGAAAAATCTTATTGCTATACTCACACAAGCTATAAATCATTCTGGACTTCCAAATGAGCTGAGAAGGGAACAATATTCTATTGAGTCCTTCATGAGGCAACGTCCACCTTCTTTCAGTGGGTCTTCTGATCCACTTGTTGCTGAACAATGGATTAGTACTACTGAAAAGATATTTTCAGTTCTTCAATGTTCTGAACATGATAAAGTCATCTTAGAAGTGTATCGTTTGGAAGGTGATGCTGATCAATGGTGGAATCTTATCAAGAATACGAGGCCAAGATATGAAATTGAGTCCAAGGAATGGGACGAGTTCAAGAACTTATTTTTCAATAAGTACTTCCCTCGTATTCTTCGAACAAAGATGTAGAAGGTGTTTCTTGAACTAAAGCAAAAGGATGATGAATCTGTTGGTATATACGAAGCGAATTTTACAAGGCTTGCAAGGTATGAATCTGGATTTATCATCCAACCTGAAAGTAAAGTTGATCGATTCTTTATTGGCTTAAAACCAAATCTTTGAAGGGCATTATCTATAAGAGACTTCAGTAGCTATGAAGAAATTGTGCGTTGTGCTATCAAGGTAGAAATGGAAGTTGGTGTTACTTATCCATCTCATAGTTTTGACAAGAAATGAAAGATGGAGTTCAAGGAGAAATCTCAGAATAATGGTGAAAAGAAGATGAATGTTTCCTTATGCTCAAAGTGTGGAAAGAAGCATAGTGGAGATTGTCTTAAAGGGACTAGAAAATGTTTTAAGTGTGGAAAAGAAGGTCATCGAGCAACTGAGTGTCGAAGTAATGGAAAAAGGGTTTCTAATGATGTGAATAAAGAAAAGACTGCAGAGAACGCTCCAACAACACTTCAATGCTTCAAGTGCAATGAAATGGGGCATTATTCTAATAAATGCCCTAATCCAATGGTTAGTGATGATCGACATGAGCAACCACTTACGGAAAAGGACAAAGGGAAGTCACATGTGATCACTATTGGCGATGTTGAATATGAAAATGATGTTGTGGAATGATTAAGAGTTTATGTAATGGGATTCCAAAATAATGTTGTATATAGTATCATGGAATATTGGAATATTTATGTATTGGTTTATTGTGGAATTCAATAATTTTATGGTATCGGTAACCATGGAAAGTGATTGAGATATTTTTGGAAATAAGATTATATGCGCATAATGAAGGGAAAACTAGAAAATGAAATGTTTAATAGTATTCATGAGCTCATGATTGATATAAGTAAAAAGTGATATCATGGTTTGATTATAAAGAATTTTGAGGATTTTGGTTTGTGGAAAGTGTTATCTTTTAACTGTATTCATGTTTTCACTAAGGTTCAATGGGTATTCATTATTCAAGAGAATATATGATTAAGGTATTCACATGTTTGTAATTTGACCAAAAAGATATATCTTATGATATATGGGGATAAATTATGGAATTCACGTGATTGTTATGTGACATTTCAAGTAATCATTTTCTTTATACTATGAGTTTGGACCAAAGTATTTTAGATAAGCCTAAAGATTGGAATGGATTATGTTGGAAATAAGTTAGGATTGAACTTTTTTCGATATTATTGATGGGATGTTATAGTAATATAGCTTTAGAAAAAGGAAAACCTGCAGGAAGGGAGACAACCCATCGCGTCGGACAAGGCTGTGGGAATCGAACCCAGAACCAAAGTGCGACTGGACTTTATCACCTACCACTGGCCTACATGAAGTCCCTGTTTAGTAGAAACTTGTTTTATTATATTAAGCAGTATAATATAAGAAGTATAAGTCCATTTTAGGAACCATATATGATTAATCTCACTATAGATTGAGTTACGTATTTTTTGATAACTTTTCTAACCTTTTGTTTGAGACAGATGGAATGACCCCTCATTCTATCACATGATCTGCTAACACATAACGAATGAAAAATTCAACTTTATTTCTTTAAGAGATGAAGTGGAAATTGTCCAAATAACGACTAACGGTGAGACTACACCAAAATCACGAAAGTATTCCTTCTAATTCAAATTTCATCAACTTTAGGGGAAATGATCTTGAAAACCAAAAATGTTGTCCTAGTGCTCTTATATCTGATGAATCAGATGGTACCTTAGATCATCACAAATTTATGGCTTTGTGATTGCTGGCTTTTTTAGAGCCATGTTCTCTACCACTCTCCATCAGAACATGATTGTTAGGTTTCTCTTCCATATCCATATTTGCACCTATGTGGAAACCCAATGATTAGTTTATTTGGGTAACTATTACGTTTCATACTTTTGTTTTTAAAGATTGGTTTTGGTATTCCTTTTTACGATGTGGGTTTCTATTAAAGAAACTTTTGATTAGTAAACCATTTATAACCACGACAAATTTTGAGGGCGAAATTCATTTTAAGGGGGGTAGAATGTAACACCCAGAGATTTTATGAAAAATATTATTTTTAATTTCATTAATGTATTGTGTTGTACACTACACCAAAAGGATCTTTCACAACACGCATCCTTGACTTGCCTTGTATTACACAAAATCACGACCTTCCTCGATAGCGTGTGTAGTACGCAATAATGAGTTTCACTAAACAACAATATGCAATTAAAATATTATTAAAACTAGCCGTTATGAATAATAATAACCACTTTTAGAAATTTTGTAAATTTTATTTTTGAAAATGGACTTCATTTTTGGATTCAGAATATCGAAATTAGCTTAGGGTGAAATTTTTGTAATTTTCGAATAACTTTCATTTTTTGATGAATAGTGAAAATTACTAAATTTTAATTAAAAACAAATTTTACAATCGAAATAATTAGTAGTGATAAATTATTAATTTGAGTGGATTTAAAGTATATTTAGAATATATTTTTACAATTTAATACAATATTTTTCATTGGATGTAATTTCACATTTAAACCAGACAAAAACAAGTGTCAATCTTTTGATAGTTATTATCACTTAAGAACATGCTATTTGTTCTGACAACGGAAATTAAGTTTTAAATTAATTAATGAAACTGATATGTTTTTAATTTGGTAAAATAGACATCATTTTTGAGTTCATAATATCAAATATAACTTAGGCCTAATTTCTGGTATTTTTCTGGAAACTTTCATCTTTTTGATGAATATTGAAACCACTAAGTGGTAGATAAAAAAATGAATTTTTCATAAAACATAATTTTACCGCTTCTGTGAGTGGAATTTCAAAAATCTGAGAGACACGGTTGATGTCAGTAAGTAAAATGTGGTTCAATGAGATGAAAATAATTTTTGGTGAATAGTAACAATTTACTTTTACTTACCACGATTAAAAGTAAATAGGGTAATTAAGGGTCAAAATGATATTATTATTACCCTAACACATGTCCTAATTCTATTTGACAAATGTAATTCGGACAAAAACAACCTTAGGAATAAAATATGACCATTTAGGCCCACTTGGATTATCTTATTAATTAAATATTGACAAAATTGATGTTATAAATACCCAAATAAATATAATTTGAGACTTTTTATGAATTAAACTAATTTTATAGGTTAATATGACATGTTATTATTGATTTAATTAACTTTTTTCGAATGAATTATTCTGTTATGATTTTCACAAAAATCAATTAATAAATACTGTCAAAATTGACATAAAATAGTTTTTAAAACAAATATTATATTATTAATTGTTATTTTATTCCTAAAAATCTATGGTTCATCCAAATGATGTAGATAAGGTTATATATATTAATAATAAACATCTTGGGGTTTGTTTGTCTTCTTATTGTAAGTTTATTAACCTTATAGTCTAAGAAGAAAAAAAGACACGGTAAAAGTAAAATTATCTAACTTAATGTTAAATATAAATGATAAGGTTAAAATAGGAACCTAAACTTGTCTAAATTCTATTTTATGAGAGGATTTCGACCAATCCCCACCTTAGCTTCGAAATAAATCAATCGGGAGCTATTTAAAACCGAATTTGGCTTTATAATAAAATAATGTTTTTAGTTTTCCAAAGGTGCCCCTCTCTTCCTTTATAAAAGGGCACCTCCTCCCCCTCTTCCTTACAATACTTTGAGCCTTCAAGCTCGGCCAAAACCTGCCAATTTATACTATCCACTTCCATAGAAACATCCTCTAGGTTCTTGTATTTTTCAAAGACCAATTTTAGTGCCCTAAAAGGAGATCTCAAAGAGGCGTTTCAAAGAAGAGGTAATGTCCGTTACCAATTCTTTCAACTTTATTTCTTCTTCCACTTCTTCTTCTTTAGTTGTTTCATTATGAAATAATAACATCAGTATCACTCATATACTGATATGTTATTATAAGTAATAAACAACCCTATTTCACCATCTATCCATCCTACGGAAAATGAAATCACCGCGCGTGCGTACGTACGGAATACCGTCTCCACACCGTGGTGTAATCTATTTTCCACCACCACCGTACTTGGATGGGTATAATGGTGTAAATATTGACTATATATGATTATTGTAAAGTGATATGGATTCTGAAATAGTATACATAAACTCCAATACAATCCCACGATCATGAGAACGATATCATCGCTTGTGCGTACGTACGGACTACCGTCTCCACGATGCGATGAGATTCATTCTCCACGTTAACCATTCATGAATGATTATAAAGTATATATAATAAGTAATAATGAAATATATGACATAATAATGATTCTGGATTTATGTGTATATATATGTATGTCATCTACTTAATTCCATTCAACTCAATAAGGAAAAGAAAACAACATTCATGCGTACGTACGGTCTACCGTCTCCATGAACGGTGTATTTCTTTCCATTTACAGATCTATTATATATATATATATTCTGAATATATATTATATATAAATCTTGTTTTATATTCTGGAATTAAGTAATCATGATCTAAGTAATCATATGAATAATTACAAGTCAAAACACGGACGACAAATAAAACGATTTTACCCAAAACGCTCTTTAACATGGAATTTACAAAAGAACGGGTAATATAAAGCCATAAGTGAAACATATATGATATCATAACAATGAGTATGATTCTGTAATAAGTCAATGACATTATTTAAATCATTATACAGGATGTTTGAACACATACGAAGCAAATCGGACCTAAGGTAAGGGAAATATCACAATCTCATTTTTATCCGAGATTGTTTGTACTTTGAAATTTACTGGGTTGTATTTTATCATCTACATCCATGTTTCCTCAATATGTAATATTATTTCCATCCAAATAAAATTTTTTAAATCCAATTTTACCCTTTGGTGAGTTTTTAGTAAAAGATATGAAAGGAATCTTTTGTTTTTTTTCGTACGAGGTACTTTTTTGAATTTTCCAACAAAAGTACGAGAAGAATGTTTTTTTAACTTATATGGAATGAATGGATTTTTAAAAACATTATTTACATGAAGCTTCCTTTACAGGTTTTCAAGTTTATTTTTAATCAACTTCTATTAGTTTAAAATTGTATGACATGTTAAGAAAGGAAAAATGTTTTTGAAGTAGAAAGGATATTTTCCTCAAGAATGGATTTCAAGTGTTTTATCAAAATTATTTTCCATATAAGATAATATAGGGTTATGTTTATATCCCTATTATTACAATGATTTGATTATGTTGTGATGGAATTATTTTTATGAATTCCTTTATCTTATATGAATTGTTTTATGATGTCATGTTGTTTAAGAATCCCATTTTTACTACATGGGTTATGCAATGATGTATGATTTATGATTTTGTGTCACACATAAGAATGATATCATTAAGAGATGGGTGGGACCTATATCTCCCTACAATGAATTGGGTAAAGATTTTATATCTCATGAGATAGACATGGCTGTAATGGTAGGTTATACCGGTTCAGTGAAATAGGACTGTAACGTGGAGTGAACACGGCTCAGAAAGGGACTTTTTCCACTAACATATTCTTGGCAATGAGTCTTGACTAATAAGAAATGATTCTCTATGATTATGTGTGTATGCCACAAA
Organism: Viscum album; assembly: GCA_963277665.1. Taxonomy (NCBI): domain Eukaryota; kingdom Viridiplantae; phylum Streptophyta; class Magnoliopsida; order Santalales; family Viscaceae; genus Viscum; species Viscum album. Next base: position 1,764,998,066 of record OY728135.1, read on the forward strand.
GTTTCATGTCTTAAGTTATGATTATTGGGATTACATTTCACTACTATGATTTATCCCATGTTATGAAATTATGATCTCTTTTGCAGGTTAAGATTTCCAAAAGATATGTTCTTATGAATATGACGTGATTGATATTTCTTTTGTTTACCCTTACTGAGCATTTGAGCTCACCCTTTTATTTTATCTTTTCTCCAGGACATAAAGAAAGTATTTAGGTTTAAAAAAAAGAATATCTTTATGGGAGATGTTGAAGATCTTTCACCATGATTAGAAGATTATATTCCAAGTTTCTAAAGACACTAAACTATTACGGTCCTTGTGTGTGTGTTTTTATTATATACTAAGTATTCCGCAAAAGTAATGTAATGTCCATGTACGTTAGGCTTCAGGTCTCTACATATATGATTAAAGATGAAAATCTATAATGAAATTTAATTCAGTTCGAAATGACTTCTAAAGTCCCTTACAAACATTATAAGTGAACCTGGGATCACGATCAGATATAATGGATAGGGTAACTCCAAGTAACCTAACTATCTATTTAATATACAATTTATAATGTTTATCCAAACATATAGTATCTCGAATATAATGAAAATGATTAGATTTAGTCAATCGATCAATAACAACCCAAATTTCATTTTTACATTGAGATGTTTTTTGCAATCCCATTCAAAAATCCCTAGACACATTTTCCTATTTTAACTCTAAAATTAGCAATGGTTGAAGAATCCATTTCAATAACTATCATTCTTCTTCAACCTATTGACATGTTAAAAACTTCATTATAATGTTAGAAATATCTCTTTTCATTCCATCCCACCAGTAATAATCCCAATTATCTCTGTACATATTTTGATGGCCAAGATGAACAAGAAATGGAGAACTATGAGCCTCCCAAAACAACTCTTTCTTCAACTATGAATCACAAAGAAAACATAACGTCTTTCTAAACCTCTAAACACACTCTTTATCAATTTTAAATTCTAGTAACTAAACCTTCTAAACCAATTATATATTTATCTACAACTCACTATCTTATTTATGTGCTATCATTATTCTATCTAGTAGAGATTATTTCACTACCACCTAAAAAATAGATGAATTCCATTCACTAAAAACTCATAATCCAAAATTCATCGAATAAAAAAACCAAAGGATCTCATTCCAAACATATCATGGTTAATGTAGCATTAATCTTCTTACTCAAAGCATCAGCCACGTAATTTTTCATTCCTGGATGGTAATGGATTGTGAAATAATAATCCTTGATTAATTCTATCCATATGCTCTGTCTCAAGTTTAATTATTTATGAGTGAATATATCCGTCAAAATCTTCTGAACAATATATATTTCACACTTTATTCCATAAAAATGATTCCACCAACTATTTAATGAAATATAATAGCAGTTAATTCCAGATCATGTATAGGTAAATTAACTCATGAGGTTTCAACTAACGTAACACATAGGAAATTACATGATCATTCTGTATAAGGACACAACCAAGTCTTTCAATGAAGTATCACTATAGATAACAAATTCACCATTTCTATAATGTAGTTACAAAACTATTGCATTCAACAATATTATATTAAATTCTTGGAAACATTCATTACATTATTTTATCTAGATGAACTTAGAAACTTTTCGAGTTAACTTAGTTATTGGGCTAGATAACTGTGAAAACTTTTAGACAAACGTCCGGTAATAACTTTATAAACTGAGAAAACTATGAATCTCCGTTATATTTAAGTATCTTGGCCATTTTTTAACAAATTTTGTTTTCATAGGATCAATAGATATGCCATTTTTAGAAATAATGTGACCATGTCAGGAAACTTGTTGTAACAAAAACTCACACTTTATGAATTTCCCATATGTTTTCTTTTATTTTAAGGGTTGAACGACAACCCTTAAATGACTTCAATGCTCCTATATTCTTCTAGAAAATATCTAATAGCATCCACAAACACAACCAAAAATGTGTCCCAGAAATCATGTAAAACTCTATTCATAAGATCTATGAATACAACAGGTGCATTGGTCAACCCAAAAGGCATAAATAAAAATTCATAATGTCCATATCTCGTACGATGTATTGTCTTCGGAATGTATGATTCCTTTACTTTCAACTAATGGTACCCCAACCACGTGTTAATGTTCGAAAAATACCAAGCTCCCTTGAGTTGATCAAACAAATCATCGATATGAGGCAAATGATACTTGTTCTTAACAGTTATGTTATTCAATGAACTATAATCAATGAAAATTCGCATTGAATCATCATTCTTTTTAACAAAAAAGACAAGAGAACCCCATGGTGATGTGATATGTCGATTGAAACCTTTATCTAATAACTCTTATAGTTGTTAATTTAACTCTAAAAGTTCAATTTGAGCCATAAAATAATGGGGTTTTGAAATTATCATAGCATCAAGAAGTAAGTCATCAATAAATTAATCTTCCCAAATATTTATTATACTAGGAAACTCATCATGAAAAACATCAAGATACTCATTTACCACTGAACATCATTTATCTAAATAATTCTTTTTTTCAATAATATTTGAAAGATAACATTCATTTTCATATTTTTAATAGATTCTTAGCTTCCTGGTATGTTATCAAAAGTAATATTTCATTATTGTACACAAATTGAAAATAATTCTGAAAAGAAATCTCTTTAGCTCTATATTTAATCTTAACATGAAAAATGGAATTCTAATCCATACCCAAAAGAACATCAAACTCTACTAGATGAAAAAATAAGGTTTCCAGGAAGAATCTTTCCACACACAAGTATAACAAGGTTCTTATAATTTATTTTCTATCTCAACATTTCCTCTAAGTATTTTTACCACAAGTTCAGGATTTAGACCTTGAGATAAAAGTCCCAATTTACTAGAAAGTTTCTCAGAAATGAAAGAATGTGTTGAACCAGAATCAGAAAACACGTTGGCATAATCTGGATAAACAAATAGAGTACCTGATACTACAAAATTTGAAGGGACCAACATCTAATTAATTATTTGCAAAGGATTTCACCACCCCTGTATTTTTGTAGATAAAATCCTTTCCCTTAGTTGAGTTCTTCATTGGAAACTCATTTTTATAATGACAAATATCATTTCACATAAAACATTTTACGAACTATAATTCAGATTTTGTATTACCATTACCCAGATGTTTTTCAATGCAATTATGTTCCTTTTTCCCCATTTTACTACATCAGTAGCACTTACCAGAATTCAAAAGGCATTCCCTAGTGTGATTTTTACAACAATGTTTAGAGACAGTAACCTTATGTTTCTTACCATCTTACTTTTTGAATAGTTTTTTCCTTTCCTCTCCCACCTCGAACTCTTATTCTGTTGTTTCTTCAAAGAACACCTCATCATTGGAAAACTCCATTTCCACCTTATCCACACATCAAATAAGTTTTTCATAACTTTTAAACTCATGTGGAGCTAAATCCCTTCGATACGTTGGATTTAATCTTGAGTAAAAATGATATATTTTTCTATTAATTTTCCATATAAAATTTTGAGCATACCATGAGAGTCAGGTGTATTATTCTTTATAGGCATCCATTAAGTCATCCTCCTACCGCAATTCCAAGAGTTGTTTTTCAATCCTAAGCTGAATAGCATTTGAAAAATATTTCTCAAGAAACATACCTTTGAATACATCCCAATCAAGAGAATCAATCTCCTCACTATCCATGATATTTTTAACCATTGACCACCATCGATCAGCTTCACCTTCAAAATAGTAAACAACAAGACCAAACTTTTGATGTTTGTAATACCCCATGGCCTCAAATATCTTTTTTAGTGCTTTAATCCACCTATCAGCTAGTATAGGATCAGATGATCCTCTGAATGATAGGGGATGTTGCATTGTGAAGTGATAAACTTATAAAATGTCCCAATGTGGTTGATCTAGAAGACTGTGTGCATAGATACCACCACCATTTATAGCGTGAGTCAACTATTCCATCACTGCAAAAAAGTATTCAATTCTAATTTTGACTATCGTAGGTTGCTGAATTGAATGGTTGTTTTCTTCTTGATTTAGTCCCATCATAGTTTCCTAGTTTCCTCTACGGTAAACCATTATGAACACAGAGATATTTTTGGCTAAGAAACATGACAATCTTTAAATGATATATCATTTTAATATTAAAATAAATTAATTTATGGATATTAATTTAACAACATCCTAACTCCTAAAGTTGTCTAAACCGACCTATGATACCATATATTTAGCCCCATCCTTAAAACATTACTTAATCTTGTGTTAAATCAAGACACCACATTGAGAATATTTTCAGGTTTAGAGTTTTAGTGAATAAGGTAATAACTATTACATCACCTCTCAAATATTATAAAGTAGACACTTATACTCTATCCAATTTTTTCACATAAATAAAACTCCTTAAATAAAACATGAATTCTTTTCTTCATGTAGATATTATTTAATTATTCCATTCCCTTCCCCTTCCTTATACCCTATATAAAACATTTAAAAAATGTGGGATGAGTATAAAAATCCCAGTAATGGTTATAAAATAAATAAATAAAACATTAGTACATAAATACATAAAAATCAATAAAATCATAATCTTTAATCATGAAACATAATCTCTTTAACATACCTCATGATGTCATAATATTTATGAATAGAACATTGAAATCATAAATCATGAAGGTAACTTGTGGAATCCATAACATATTTACATTGTATTTTTCATAGCTACATATGGAGTTACATTTAGAATACCCATCATAGTATATTCCATAAATATCTTAGGAAAAACATTAACATTTACCTATGTCACATTAGCCAATAAGTATGATATCTATCTCGGTCTCACCCACCCTAGGATTTTCATAGAGACACCCGTATCTGTAAATAATTCCCATGAACCATAACATAATCATAAGAAATAAAACAGGCATAAAGAAAATATAACTTTCCCTATTCCAATCACAATATAAAATTTCATGATATTGACCTAAAAATTAAATTCTCAAAAACATTTTCAATAAAAAAATACATGAATAGGGTATTTGGTTTTTATTTTATTTTTTTTAAAACATCACGTCTTGTTAAGGAATCTAGATATCAAATAATGCTCATGGTGGCAGAAAGGATATTGTCGTCCCGTGCATTAAAAAAACATTCCGTTTGTCGTTTAGTAAAAAACTTCATAGAAAAAATATTAGTTATGAATGAAATAAATATTAAAATTTTATTACTCAATTTATAAAATAATGTCATGTATATATCCAAAAGTTCATCAATGAAGGAATATTGAGACAAAGTCCCTTACCTTGAGTCCGGCTCGCCACACATGTTCTTTGTTCTTCCAGAATAATAAACTTAAGTTAATTTCAACTTGATTAAAAACCATTTCGAGATTATTTTTCCTTTTATATCACTTATTACCATGTCATAAACATTACAAAATTATTTATGTTAATATCAGTCGTTGTGTCAGTATTTGGTAGTTGAGTCAAAAATGAAATTGTTATAATTACAAATTGTCCATGTGGTCAAAATTAAATTTTCCCCCGAATGATATTAATTATTTAGATATCATATATATCCTATATATCCTCTATATATATATATGTATTTATAATATTACATAAAATTTGGAGATAATAAATTAAATGCACCAATCATGGAGACAGTAATCTGTATATATGCATGGAAGCTAACTTCAATTTTTCATATTTAATAGAATAAAAACTAAAAGATATGTAGGTATATTATAATTCCATTATAATATCATATTTTATATGCATTATATAAGTTTATTAACTCAATCCTTTTATTTGTTCCATGTATGGCATGAATGAGTCATATCACTTTGAGGGGGCGGTTGTCCGCCCTTCCTTAAATGAAATTATAGTATTTAAACATTATGAAAAGCATAAAGGTATAATGTAAGTAAAAAACATAAGCATAGAGACAAAATAAATATAATATATACCCTATATAAATATATTTACATCCTAATGGTCACCATGATAGGCGGTTAGAGATAATTGAACATTCATTGTTTCGTGAGTAAGTAATTCGCCTTCCACGGAAACAGTATGTAATAAATCCGTTAGATAATGGTGTTTGTAAGTGTAGTTTAAATAAATACCATAACAACATCCTGCAATATTGAGTATTCTGTTTTTATATAATCAAAGAATAAGAAGATCATAAAGAGTGAAGTAGTAAAATAATGGAAAGGAACTTTAGAGAAGAGGCTACCTCCTAAAATTTGTAACTCCTATTGATTTGAGAAAAAATCTTGTTTAAATTTTTATATTCCTAAGTTAAGGCTTATAATAGTAATATAGGGATGTTAGGAGCTTGTATTTTGAGAGTTTGGATGAGGTAAGGGGCTTTATAGGTGAGATGAAATGGGTAGGGGTGATGCCCTTTTATAAGAGGGAGGAGGGGGTCTATAAAATCTCATTTATGTTAATTTTCATACTATTCATATCATGAAATTTAAAAAAACATAACAACACGATTTTTTCAAAGAAACATCATTAATTAAAATATAATAAGTCCTACTCATTCATAAAATCCATGGATGCCATAAAAAGTTTTAAAATAAATTTATTTTAATATTTATAATCACATTTATTTAAATCATTCATTAAAAATGCAATCACTACATCATCATTATATCATAAAAATATATATTTATTTGATGTCTAAAAATTAGAAATAATATATAATGATGTTGAAAATCTTTTTATATTTCTTATAAATTTCTATAGTAAAAAATATCACTTATATAACCCCATATAATTTTTTTACTAAAAATATACATGTTTATGTTACATTTTTCTTTACTTTAAATTAATTCTTATAAACTAACATTTTCACATCTAGGTGGCTCTATAGGGTTCTAGAAAAAAGTGTTTTTAAGAAATAAAATCTACTAAAAGATTAACACGTGTTTATGTCCACTTTCAAAGGAAAATTACATAAAATGACAAACACTGGATTAAATGATTAAAATATATTCCAATTATACTTTAGAACCAATTAAACGTACAATATAAATATATAAATTAATTAGATGAAAAGGCAGTTTTGAATTAAAATGCAGTATTTATCACTATTCATAAAATAATGAACTTTATTAGAGAAATACCAAAATTTCATCCAAACTAAATTGTAATGACACTATTAAATTGAATAATATTATTTTGTCAAATAGAACATATAAAACTGATAAAAACTAGATATAAAAAAGAGTTCTCTATCAAAAGGTGGGGAAACTGCCTTTTAAAAATATTAGAGTATTTATGGTTAAAACTAGATTCATTCTCATTTTAAGCCTATATGTTTTATTGGATAAATGTAAAAACATTTAAAAAACATGTTTAATCGTAATATGGTTAGTTATATTCATTACCTCAAATAAAATAGTTGGGCATTAAATACCATTTGAAATAATAATAATATATTATTATTATTATTTTCAGTATGATTCAGTCTTGTGTGCAACATAAGATTTTTGAGAAACCCATTATAGCGTGTCAGGTACAACATCGAACATAGTATCATTTTTAATTTAAAATTAACATTTAATTCCTAAATAATGATAAATATAAAAAGATCACATTATTAATATACATAGGATGTTACATTCAAATTTGGTACATCATTATCCTAAACCATACAACAACACCTACAAACCATTCATCCAATGGTAGTGAGGGGTTTCATGGTTGGTTCAATATTATACTAACCATTCATCCACATTTTTTACACGTTCTATTATCCTAATGGGGGACCATGTGTAGGTACATGATTAGTAATAGCTATGAAGCCTAAGGAGGAAACAAAGAAAATGGGTTTCTAACAACCTGATATTTTTAATAAAAATATTGATGCTTGTGTTTTAAATCTTAATCACTCTTAATATACCATAATTTTATTCCTTATCTTTTGGAGTCTCTAAAGAGGTGAATCAGATCCTCCAACATCTCTTATTCTATGATTGTTTTATTTATGGATGTATTTGGTCTCTCTCTATTAATTGGTATCTCTTTGATTAGAAATCCACTCTTTCTACATTCTGTCATTCTTTGAGGGTGAAAGACCCTCATGTTTTTTATGGATCAAAATTTTTATTTGATAGAATATTATTCTATGGATTCCTCATTGATCATCATTCCCCTAAGCTCTGATTTGGATACACCCACCTACAGTGATTAATTAATTTACCTTGTGATATATAGCTAGGTTATTATATAAGGCTTTTACGAACAATAAAAATAATGTTTTATTTCATTAATTGAAAAATATTGTCAATTGTTTTCTTAATATTGATTTGAATTGATGATTTATTTTATAATGGTATGGATCTATGAAATAAAACCCCATTTTAAAGGAATTTATGAATTTATTGTATTTTGAGAAAGATGGCTTGAATTGGGAAATTATTTTATGAAATGATTTAATTATTGATCTTTGAGAAAAATGTATTTAAATGCGTAGTTATTTTGGAATAAATTCACTTGATGGGAGCACATTAATTGTTCTTAGGGCATGTTGAGTCATCCAATTTCTCATTTGAGCTGTGAAAGAAGGATTGAATTTAATTTAATGATTTACACATGATTGATTTATTGATTGATTGAAGCACGTGTGAGCCTGGGTGTTCATTGAATTATTAACTCAATCACCCTAAGACTCATACTCCCCATAAATGGATTGATGACGACAACTCTTACCAAACTAAGATAGGTAATACTTTCTTTGATGTGATATTGATTGATTATTTGTATGGCATATGGATTAGGTATGTTTTCAAACATCTTGATCCATGTTGGTTTGACTATTTTGTGTGATGATCCTTCAACTAAAAACTAAAAAACCTCAAGGATTATTAATACATTTCATAGTTCCATTGATTATAGAAAATTTTTTATTCATACCCATGTATTATTAAATGGATAATTAAAGCCTACTTTTGATATAAATTTCATATTCCTTATTTGAAATCATATTTTTAATGACAAAATTTAAAGTGACTTACAATGACCTGTTTATTTTAAATTGAAGCGTAAATGGTGTATTCATAATGGTGTTAGTTATAGAATATTTGGTGGAGCCCTATTAGGATTTTGAACTAACACACTTTCTTTTACTATGATCATTTATAGATTTCTTTATTCTGGATTAAGGAAAAGGTGAATCACCACTTTGAGGTGGTGGATGTGCTTGATCATGGGACCTATGGTGATGGGGTTTTTTAGTGGAGCTATGATCCACTCATTTCATAGAGATTCTGATTTTGGTATTTGTTAATGTTGTTTCATCTTTTTGATGATGTATTACATTGTGATGTTTATTTTGTATGGCAGTCTTCCACTTGAGGAGCGTTTGTCATGCCAAATGTTTCTCGATTTATCCTATACTATTATATCATGATGGGTTTTTATTTTTAAAACTCGTTCTATTTGAATCTTAGCAGATTCTAGGTACTAGTCACGAACATATGGGTATCGGGGATTCCCTTTTGTCTATGTCAGATCTGAATCGAATATCATTTTACCAAGGTATGTAGGTTATTTCATGAAAATAAATAGCATTACATGCCAGATTATAATCTTTTTATAATTTTAATATATAATATGTGATGTCTGATTATATGGGAGGTAGGATTTTCAGGACTAAGGACGTATTTGTGAGTGATTTCCTTGTCAAATATCATCATAGTGCTCTATATATTTCCATGAGTGTTTAAGGAAAATCATACACGAGGAATACTTTTATCTTATTATGAGATTTTAACTAAAACAAATCAAAGTTGTTTAAAATCCTATAATTTTCATTTTTATCTGATGAAATTGATATTCCTATATCCCTCTATTCAGTTAGTGATATGAGTATCTTTGCTATTGATATCATAATTCAAATTTAGGTTGTGGTGTACCATTCCCACATGAATATGTTTGAACAGACCCAAGGAAGTGGTGTTTTAAAGAACCATGAAAGGATGACCCTTTGGTTGATTAGAACCTAATTATGATAGTGGTGTGTGTCATCGCAGCTCTAGAATAGTTATTTACACACGTTCTCATTTTTTATATTGTTTTAGAACCTATAGGGGATTAAACTAGAGATTAATCTCATGATTTTATTCCTCATAAGACACTAGATTTTAGAAGCTCAAATTATCCTCTAGATTTTCCGAATTGGTTGACAAAATTTAGATCATTTTCATGTTCATAGAAATGGCTTTTTTTGATAAATGTGGAGTGTGTTAGCTTCAAACATGAGGGACCTAGTAGGAAGGTGATGTGAATTGATATTTATAGCCAATAAATATGAAGTATTATAGTATAAATTCCTTGAATATCATTTCATAGAATTATATTATCTATATTAGATGGTTTTGGAAAATACTATGGAGTTTCTTAACCTTTAACAATGTGATAGGAAAATGACTGAGTATACTAACTATGTTGTGGAACATGAATTATTTTATCCTAAGGTGGTGATGAATGTGAAATCGAAGGCTGAAATGTTAGAGATGTGTATTCAATCTGATATATTAACATAGGTTTTCATTTTGTTTTTCACATCTTATTTTCACAAAATAGATAGAGTGTTCATGGATATGTTTGAAATAACTAGTATTTCATGGTTAACATGAGTTATTATTACTCTAAAATGTAGTTTTTTCACCTAAATATAAGGAGATGAATGATAAATCCCATGATGGATCATGATATAATGAGTCATCTAGAATTTCTATTGTATTTGGAAGAGTCCAGTTGACTTGATTTTAGTGTTCCATGGTTGGGCATTAGAAATGATTTTGTACCAAGCCACAAAAAAAATTGTGGTTTTTGCAGCCTCTAAGGCAACCTATAAAAGTTATGTCTTCTATTTTGTTCCCTATAAAGTGGAATGGTTTTATAATCTTTGAATGTTACTACATTTCAATGAGAGCATTTAAGAACTAAAGGGATCCAACAACTTGAATACAGTGAAAAGATGTTTTATGTAGAGGATGATTCTCAAGAGAAATATTATGTGGGTATAATGATAATGATATGTATGATGAATATATCTTCATTTTCGTGATTTATTAATTTGATACTACTGAATCTCATTCATTTTTATTAACTCGTGCTTTGTGAATTTTTAAATCTTCCTATGGTTCTTATGCCTTAAGAGATAGATATTTCTATGCCACTCCGAATGAAGAGAGATAAGGGTATTTGTGGATACTATTATGTCTTCTCATTATCCAGTATAGAGATCACCAATAACATTCTATTTCATACTATTAAAACATTAGTTATCATACATAGGATAGGATGGTTGATTTCCCTTAAATCCTAGATTTATTACTCTCTTTAGTTGGTCTCCTTTATAGTGTCAGATGGGGTGTGTAATATTTTCCAATGAAATTCGTTTCCAAGGTCCAGTATAGTTGGACCACCATTTCAGAGTTGAGAAGTGTTATATATATGTTTTTTCATTAACCTATATAGATTATCTGAGCATTAATATTCCTCTCACAGACTTCACGTTTCCATATTTATTTCCTTATTAATTTTCTTGTTGGCCAGTGGTAGGGGAGGTAGAAATTTCTTGGGGACACAATATCTGTTAGAAAACCTATCTATATTCCATCTTACCATATGTAAACAGATTAAATAAAAAATTTCAAGGCCCATTTGGATTAATTTTAGATAATGATAAACCAAAATATTTTGTGGAATATTTATTATTGATTAAATCTAATTTTTTTGACGTCTTGCGTTATACGCAACACCGAGTTCTAACAAACCACAATATACTATCTTTATTACAATTTTACGTGGTCATTATAGACTAGTCATTAAAAAAGGATATATTAATAGGAATAATATTTTTTAAAAATTACAAATAATGTTTTTATATAGGGAAAACATATTAAAAAAATACTTAATTTTTGGTAAATTAATTATATGTTTCAAGATTACTAGTTTCTCAAAAACTTATATTATGTTTTCAGAAATATTAATTAAATTAATTAATAAAATATTAAGAGACATTATTTTGAAAACTAAAATACATTTTTTAATTAAATTTTCAAAATTATATTGGGGTGGGTGTTTAATTAAATATGAACATATTATTTTTTCAATCAATAGTGGAAAATACTAATTTTTATGTAATACTACATTTTTTTTACAGAATTTATGAGGGTCAAATTTTAATAATTGATTTAAAATTAAAATTAATTAAAGTATATTATAATTAAAAAAATATAGTTCATTGGAATAAATTTATTACTGAGGGTTTATATAATAACTTTTCAAATATTTGACAATTTTCTTTTTAGAAAACTCTTTTTTATTCGCACCTTCATGTTTACTTTTAAATAAAATGTTTCAAATTGTGTGTATGTGATATAGAAAAATGAATTATATATTTTTAATCATCACAATTAATATTAAATTGTAATATAATCTTAATTTGTTACCACAATTAATAGTAAAACTAGAAAAAATAATTTCAATGATTCGGGTAGATAATTGTTTACTATAGGATTAAACTAAAAATATATGGTTTAAAAATTACCCAAAAAATATATAATTTATATTTTGTGGTAATATTTAGTCCTAAAATTTAATAAGGTTATAAAATAGTCCATTTTTTATTCTTCTTGAATGAGAAAATAATGGGGGCAATTCTTTCTTTTAAAACATTATAAGTGTGTCCTCACCCCCCACTTAGAAAAGGCCACCACTCTCGACTCTTTTTCACAATTAAAAATTCCATTGGATTGTACATGGACTACCCAATTAAATTTCCTCATTAACTAAACTCATCTTAGAATCATTTCTTTCAAAAATATATCCTAGGATCCCATTTCTTGGAAACCAAAAGAAGTTGTCCCAGGAAGAGGTAATGTCCATAACTGAGCATGTTATTTTATTTCATCATCCACCTACATAAAATAATACTAAACCATGATAATATAATAAAATTTGTATCTTAAATATATTGATATGTTTTATTTTTATTTCATGACTTATTACTATCCCCTCCTCCATCAACTGAGAAATGAAATCATTGATCATGTGTAGAGTGGACCAGTGTCCCACAAATAGACAAAATGTTTTTCCATCAATGCTTCTCATGACTAGATATAATGATGTATATAATTTTTATATATGATATTTATTATATAATAATTTTGTTATTATAATATCATATATACCTTCTTCAATTCCATTCCTTATAAAATATTATAATGTCATTCGTCTATACAGAAGACTACTGCCTCACGAAGTGGGGTGATGTTTTTCCCTAACGCTTTTAATGTAAGGTAATAAGGATAAAATTAATAAATATATGTGATACATATGAGACAATAATTATTCTTCAAATTTGATATATAATTAAACTATATTTATTTTAATCTGTTAAAATATGAAAATAATGGTCATGTATACGTACGATATACCGTCTCCATGAACATTGTATTTAATTTTTTAAATATAACATTTATATATTACCCTATATATATATATATATATCATGGTTAAAATTATATATATTATGGAACCATGTTCATACTAAAATTAAAAAATATATCATGCCCAATGATAAAGGATAAATGAAGAAGTTATTATCAAGAGCATGATTTTAACAAGGAATTTATAATAAACATGTAATAAGAAGTAACAAGTAAATAAAATATATTCCGTTACATATGATTATGGTTTTATAATAGATTTATAAATAAAATATATTTACTATACATGACGTTCAAATGTGTGCAATGTAAGTTGAGACTTAAGGTAAGGGTTTTTGTCTGAAATTCTCTTCCATGGGAAATATGATATGTTTTTCACCTATATTATTTTATAAGGTTTATATACATCAATTTTATTTATTATATCCTAAATATCCATATTTTTATTATATTGAAATATTATGTTTTTGTAAATATTTAATCTTTCTCATGATTCAAAAGAAAAAAATGTTGTGAAGATATTGCCTGTTACAATCTCACTTTTTATCAATATTATTTATGATTATGTTTCCAATGATGAAATTTTATTATCCATATCTCATGAAATTGATTATTTATCTTATCATGTGTTCATTTAATTTTAATATTTTTTTTACCATAATTTTATCCTCTTTATTTACTCATTATTTACAAAGCATATTTTTATGGAAAATGACATTTCTTTTATTCTTCAGACAAAAATGATTTTTCCTCCACATCAATGTTGTCAAAAAATATTTTTTTTATAAATAACCTAATATTTTTAATGTTCATTTATTATTTTATTTTATTTTTTTTAAATGAACTTAATCTTATCATTTTCTAAATGAGTTGATTTTGACATTTACCAAAAATTTGTAAGATTGTTTGTTTTAAAGTGTAGGGATTGAACACAATTTCCTACAATCATTATCCATTATTGTTTTTAGATTCCATTACATGTTTCCCATATTTCTGTCTAATAACATTATTTCTTTGATATTTGGATTTTTTTAATATTTTTAAAAAAAATCAAAATGGAAAGGATACTTTCCTCAAGTGTTTTTTTAAGAATTTTTTATGAAATTTATATTCATCAATGAAAAAAAAAATTGTGGTTGTGTATGTTTTTATGGGGATATGATTCAGTTATACCATCATTATTCTCTCTCAATATGGTTTATTATTATAGTGAAGATTTTTTATGAAACAATTTTCTCCATGGGTTATGTTATGATGAAATTTATATGAAACTCATTTCCTTAAATGAGTTATAAAATGATGAAATTATTATGAAATCCAATTCATTTAATTATTTCAAATTGGATGATTGTTTTTTTCATTTTGTCACAAAATTGTATAAATTTCATTAAGGGATGGGTATGAACTATATATCTTTCCAACAAATTGGGTAATTTAAATCTCATGAGATAAATATTATTAGAATAGGGAGTGAACCCAGTTAATTAAGGGAATTTATCCAATATGATAATCTTGGGAGTGAAATTTAACTATTATGATGGTTTAGGGAGTAAACCTATTCTATAATGATAGATGTTGAATTGGGTCTTGAATATTTTGGAAATTAGTTTCTATGCTTACGTGTATACCAAAATTCAATGTAATATGCCATTTTTTAACTCTCACGGTTCTTGTTTTTTTAGTACATTATAATTCATGACTTATAAACTATGAATATTTATGCCATAGCCTGAGACACAAAAATTTAAAAAATTCGTATATAATGGCCCTTATTGAGTTTAAAAAATTGAAGAAGTGACTCTAGGGGGTCTTGTTAAGGAATTAGTTTGTCTAAGTGTCCCACTATGGGGTTCACCTCTTCAATTTTAGCAAAATAAATTTGGAATGACGTGACATTAAATTCATTATTGAGATATGAATAATAGCCTAATCAATATCTGGTATCTTCTACCACATATTGATGACTTGTTTTATCAACTAGGTGGAGATAAAAACTTTTCTATGGTTGAAATTATTTCTGTATGTCAAACAATGAGGTTTATGAATGAGGATATACCCAATATAGTATTATGTAAATTGTATAGACACTATAAGTATACATTGATGCCATTTGGTCTTACTAATTCCCATATTACCTTCTTGGATTTGATGAATAGATTCATTAGAGAAAAAAGTGATCAGTTTGTGGAATTCATTGAATGAAATATTCTAATATATTCGACGAGTATGGAAGAACACAAAGATAACTTGATAATTTTATAGAAGACCTTGATTAATGATAATTTTTTAAAAAAATTTACAAAGTGTGAATTTTGGCTCACAATGTTTTCATTTTTTGGATATATAATCTCAATAAATTATATATCAATGGATCCCGCAAATACACAGGCTCTTGAATGTTGTTCTTGACCAATCATAGTGATTGAGCTCTGATGTTTTCTTAGTTTAGTCGGATATTATTGATTATTTTTAGATAATTTATCCTCACTCTCTATTTTAATAACTATGTTTTGACAGAAGGGATCCATATTTCTATAGATAGACAAACACAATTAAAATTTCAAGGAACTAAATATTATCTTATTCAATTCACCAATTATTACAATACCCTGTAGTGAATAAGGATTTTTAATATTTACTAATGCTTCTAATAAGTAATTGGAATGAGTTATTATGGAAAATGACATGTTTATAGCTTATTTCTCACATCATTTTAAGTATCTTGATCAAAATTACCCAACTCTTGATTTTAAATTCGCTGCAATAATTTTTTAATTATAGACATAGATCCATTATATTAACATTAAAAAGAATTATATATATACTAATCAAAAAAGTTTTAAGTATATATTTATAGAAATAGAGTTAAACATGTTCTAGGGGAGATATGTACATATTATTAATAGTTATAAATGTTCAATACATTACATCATTTGTACAACAAACAAGGTTATTGATACATTGAGTTAAAAATATTATGCTAGCTTATCTATGATAAAGATCACCAATGATCCAATATTTCTATTTTTTCAATTTATTGATCTAAAAAAAGATTTAAGGGGAGAAATAATGTCTTTCATAAATGAATGTTCATCCATATATCCACATGAATATTGTATTGTCATATAATGATGATATAGAGTTATAGAATCAGGTGAGAAACATTCCTAATTTTAACCTTGACTATGATGGAATAATAAGGTTTAGGAAATATGATCACAATCCACCCATAGAAAATTTGAATGAGTTGTTAGAGGAGGAGCATAGTTATTTCTTCTCTATACTTCATAGAAGTATGAAGATGTATAGATATTTGAAAGATTATTTCTAGAAGGATGTAATATAGAGATATTTTATATAGTTTGTACCTTGATTCTTGGTATGTCAACAAGTTAAGGCTTAAAGTAAAAATTAAAATGTGTTGTTACATCCATTACCCATACTGGAATGGAAATGGGAAAAAATCTTCACAGATTTTGTCATTGGAATACCCAGAACATCTAAATGGAATAATGCATTACGAGATTTTATTGATCACCTTACTCTGTATGCACAATTCATATCTATCAATGAATAATTATCTATGGACCATCTATCTTGGATATATATTATGTTAGTGGTATGGTTTCCTGGATTACCACATTCCATTGTGTGTAATCATGATCTGAGGTTTTCCTCGATGTTTTGGTGAAGACTTCAATAATCTCTTGATAACTAGTTGAGTTTTAGCACATCCTATCATCCTCAGATATAAGGTCTTTCCAATAGAACTATTCAAACCTTATAGGATATATTGAAATCATTTTCTTTGGGTTTGAATGGTGTTTCGGAACAACACCTTCCTCTAATAGAGTTTTCATACACCAATAGTATTCACATGAGTTTTCAGATGGCTCCTTATGACACCCTCTATGAAAATAAGTGTATAGATCCAATATTCTGAAATTTAGTTTGAAAATTAAATCTACTAGGACATGATATAAATAGATAAATAAAATAGAAGTTTAGATCCATTTGATAATGCAGATGGGTTTCAAAACTCAATAGAAAAGTTATGTTGATAGTCAAGAGCATGATCTAGAATATGATGTTGGAGAAAATGTGTATCTAATAATATATTCATGGAATAAGTTTATTATATTTAGGAAGAGTGGGGAACTAATCCCTAGTTATATTATTCCCTTTTAATTTGTTAATTATATGGGGATGATAGCTAATCGGTTGGCATTTCCACCAAACCTCTCCCTAGTATATGATATATTCCATGTATCTCACATGAGAATGTATATAACTAAACCTTTACATGTAATAAAATTAGATATCATATATATGGTGAATGATTATTCTTTTTTGGAACTACCAGTGGAGATTCTTAATCATATATATAATTTTCAGTAAAACAAGATCACTCACATGGCCTTAGTTTTTTCATGAAACCACCCTTTTGAGGAAGCTACATGGGAACCTGAGGATGTAATGAGTCAGATGTATCGTTGTTTTTTTGTACCAAATTTATGGAAGTTCAAGGTATAAATTTAATTTATTTAGTGTAGAATGAAACACCCAAATATTTTACGATTTTTTATTCAATTTAATATCTTTGATAGCTTGCGCTACATGCAACACTAATTTCTAAAAAATCATAATAAAATATTTATTTTAATATTTAACTAGGCCATTATGAATTATCCATTAAACATGGAGGTATGAATATGAATAATTCTTTAATAAATATTATTTAAATTGGGTTTATATAATGAAATAATATTGATAAAAAAGTGTTATTGTTTTAGTAAAGTCATTATAAGTTCTGAAAATTTTATTTTCTCAAAAAATGATTTTATTGTTTTATATGAAAAAATAAATAAATTTATATTTGAAACATTTATAAAATATATTTGAAAATTTTATATTTATTTTTTAATAAAAATTTCAAAATTATCCAATGTTAATTTTTTTATCTTTCTAAAAATATAAAATTTATGATGAATAGTGAAAATTATTAGTTTTAATTAAAAAAATCCATTTCATTTAAATAATTTCAAATGTTAATTTTTTTTAAAATTATTTTAGAAATAAAATTATTTCAATTATATGATAATTAAAATATATTTTTAATTTTAATTAATTTCATTATGTATTTTGATATAAAAATATTTTAATCTTTTGAAACTTTTCTCTTTTTTAAAACCACTTTTTCGTCGTGTCTGTGGGTTTAATTTTAAATTACAATTTTAAACTTTTATTCATGTAATTTTGAAATATTATTTCCATATTTATAATACTCATAATAATTATTGTATAATAACTTCAACTAAATTTTTCACCCTAATGAATAATAAACATTGTAAAAATTAATTATAGTTAATAATGTATAAATGGTTTTAATGGGGTAAAATGAAAACAATAAGGGTTTCAAATGCCCCAAAACTGTATAATTCTTATTTTATAGTCATAGTTTGTCTTTAATTATTTTATGTTCTGATAATGGTTCATTT
Source organism: Viscum album (assembly GCA_963277665.1). NCBI lineage: Eukaryota > Viridiplantae > Streptophyta > Magnoliopsida > Santalales > Viscaceae > Viscum > Viscum album. Next base: position 1,765,017,078 of record OY728135.1, read on the forward strand.
TTAAATATTACTTCAGCACCAAAATGTGCATGGAATTCATTCTTTAAAAAAATCTGTACGTGTCCTCTCCCCCACATATAAATGGACACAACCTATCCTCTTCTATCCACACATCGAAAACCCATTGGGTTTTCCAATAACTAAAAAAATTACTTCCCTATTTCTATTAATTCATCCAAAAATACTTGGTTAGTTCATAAATCCAACCTAGAAATTAATTTGGTGTAAACCGAAATATGTTTTCCATAAAAGGATGTAACGTCCTTAACCGAGTGTTTAATTTTATTTTTTATTACACCTACATAAAATTATACTAAAACATAATTTTATAAAATCCTCAGTATCTTAATTTTACTAATATATTTTTATTTTAATTTTAATACCTATAACCATCTCCTCCTCCCTCAAATGTGAAATGAAACAGTTGATCATGTCTACGGCAGACTACCACCTCATGAACCGATAAATTTTTTTCCTTCACAACTTTTAAAAACTAGAAATAACAATATATATAATTTTTATATAGTATATTTATGATATTATTATACTTCTATAATTTAAATATCATATTAACTTTCTTACATTCCATTCTTTAGAGATTATGATAACATTAATCAAATGTATATTGGACCACCGTCTCACAAAGTGATGTGATTCTTTTTTCACTATCACATGGAATGAAAGATAATAAGGGTAAAATTAATAAATTTATGTGATATTTATGAAATAAAAATTATTCTTTAAGGGTAATATATTTTTTAACTTTAATTCCTTCAATCCTTTAAATTATTGAAACAACGTGCTACATATGTACTGCATTTATTCTCAATAAATAATGTATTTAATTTTATATATATAATTTTTTTGGATTAAGATAAATATATATATACTCAATATATATGTTATTTGTATAATTTTTAAAATTCTATATATGATAGAACCTGTAACAATTTAAAAGTACTAGAAATACCAAACCCAAACTTACATGAAATACTAAGTAGTTATTAATCGAAATGTGATTTCAATTATGAAATATTGATAAAATGTAATAATAATTCATAAGTAAATAATATATGATATGATACATATGACTATGGTTATTTTTTATATGTATAATAATATTATATTTTCTATACATGATTTTCAAAAAAAAATGAAGAAAGTTGAGACAAAAGGTAAGGGGTTTTGTCAAAAAATTCCCTCTTTGGGACATAAGATATGTTATGCACCTATATTCTATTGTGAGGTATATATAATTCCTTTATTAATTTTATATCCTGATTATCCTTATTTTATTAATATTTAATGTTTCATTTATTATTAATATTTAACATTTATTTGGATTTAAATGATACAAACATGGTAAATATTTTTTTTACAATCTCATATTTTATCAGAATTACTTAGGATTATGTTCCTAATGATTAAATATTATAATATATTGATAAAGAAACTAATAATTTTTATTATCCTATAGTTATTTCATTAGTGTAATTTTTCCATTAATTTTACTCTCTTTATGTACTTAGGATTTCAAAAGAACGTTTTTACGAGAAATCATCTTTATTCTCTCTTTGGTTGGAAATTATTTTTCTTCTATATGTACATTTTCCAGAAAAATTATTTTATAAATACCCTAAGATTTTTTAATGTAATTTCAAAAAAAAATTAATTGCAAAAAAATTAAATAGAGTCTTCTTCTAATTTTATGAATTATTTTTTTTTACTTTACCAAAAAATGTGAAAGGAATCTCTATTTTAATGTGTACCTCATGAATGGAAGATTCCACTATCATGACTTCTCAAAGTTTTAAGCTTAAATTTAATATTTCAATGATTATTTTAAAACAAATATTATCATTAATAATGGCAATTTTTTATATTCTAGGAAATTAATTTCAATATGGAATGGACATTTTATTAAAAAATTAATGATTTGTATTATAGAATTTTTATTCATCAATTAAAACAACCAATGTTGTTTCTAATGCTTTACTAGGGATATTTTTAAGCTTCACTATAATAATTCATTCTTATAAAATATCTTTATGAAATGATTTATTTTATTAGGTTTTGTTATGATGAAATGTATATTAAACTGATTTTATTTTCATTGGTAATAATATGATGTATTTTTTTTATCAAAACCGCTTCTTATTATGGGTTTTGATATGATGGATGTTTTATAATCTTGGGGAACAAATTTATATGGTTTTCATTATTTGATTGTTGTGACCTATATCACCACTGAATGCATTGGGTAAATATTGAAATCTTATGATATAAATGTAACTAGAATGGGGAGTGAACCTAGTTCAGTAAGGGATTTTTCCCAATATGATAGTCTTGGGAGTGAACCATGACTACTATACTTCTTTGAGAAGAGAACCAATTCGCAGACACGGATGTCGAGCCGCCGGATCTCCCGGTGCCGGCTGTTCTTTTCCTTTCCAGTTTGTTTGCTTTTTGGTTTGTTGCTCTTTGATGTGCATGGGTGGTTCCATGATGTTCATTGCGAGTATGGTGATGGATGGGTGGTCTCAGGTGTATCTATGGAGCTACTGGAAGGATGACGCATGCCATGGATTCTATGTGGATGCAGTGCTGGGTGGCGAGTGATGTTGCGACATGATGCGTTTTGGTGGTTTTGTGTTGGTCAGTCTTGGGCTGCGTTCCTTGGACGGTAGTTTTCGGTTTATGGTTTTCATTCTGACTGTGTTTTCAGCATTAAACTGTTGTTTTCATGGTTGTTTTGTGGTGTTTTTGTGGATGGGGATGGTCCTAGATAGGGTTCTTTGTTCATCCTATCAATGTCTATTTGCTGGCCCTCACTTTTCCTAAAGTGATTTATTTTTATAAAATCAAAAAAAAATGTTTTAAGGGGGGTATACACCACAATACTATGTATGATACCATTGTTATACTCTCATGGATCATGTTCTTTGATTCCTTTATGATTAATTTCTTATGAAATAACAATATTAATTTAATAATACAAGTTAATAATCATTTTATGAAGGGTATGATTTTTCATTTCTATGATCATGTTCTCACACCATTTTTCCCATGTTATAATTATATATCTCCCTTATCTTCTCTTATTTAGAAACTAATCTCAACCATTCTTATTTTCCCTCCCACTAGTTATGAAGAAATATATTATGTACGGTACGTCTATGAATCATGATAGTTATGATGAAATAAGTTGTTAATGATGTATTTTACTTATGAACCAATTGTTTATGTTTCAATGTTTCTAAACGCACTACACCTTTGAAACAGTCGTGCATGTTTTTCTATAATTTAATGAATTTTCAACATAAAATATCAATTTATAAGTGGGACGGGTCATTAAAATTGGTATCAGATGATAGGTTTAGCTAAACTTTGTAAAATGGGATGATAAACAATTATTGAAATCCATTAGGATAAGACTATGTATATGGTACCATCCTGATGTTTTGTTATAGAATCTGTTTTTTGGTTTAACTAGAAATAAATCTCTATCTGTATACTATATGTCGACGTGTTTCTGGGACAGATGTACCTAGAGGTAAAATCTCTAAAAAAGGTGCACCAGGCTTGATTTGAGCAATACTTGGTACATGAAAACGGGCCATATTGTACACCAATTTTGACACTATAGCAGGATATTAATTAATTAATTTTTATTTTATTTATGAACCTCCATATTGTATTTTAATAGTTAATGACCATGAATAAGCTCGGTTACACCTTAGGTGTCATGGATTTTAAATAAGGTGTCTTGATTTTGACATCCTATTAATTATTTTTTACGACTATCTGGTTTCCCATTGTGCTTATTACTTATCAAACTATGATTTATGGTTTTATGCCATGGTTAGAACCCAAAAAAATAGTTTTAATACTAAATTAAATGGATAATGAATTTATTTTCATCTTCAAAAATGAAATTTTTGGGATATGGTATAAACAATTATTTTTTTTATGACAAACAAACATTCTCAATCTTTGAATCATGATGAGCTTCGTAATGAGGAATGGAAAGAATGACTTTTTTTACCCATTAATAATAAAACTTCAGCTCTATTTTAGTTTTTCTACTGATTTTATAATTATATATATATATATATATATATATATATTTCTACTAGGTAAAATATGTTTTCGATTATCCAGTGTTTTGAAAATGAAAAATTTATTTTGGATATCTATCATTTGGAAGGAAATGTAGATCAATGGTGGAATTTCATTAAGAATACAAGAAAATAATATGAAATATACTTCATGGAATGGCATGATTTCAAGTGCTTATTTTTAAATAAAAACATTCCTATCATTCTTCATATTAAAATGAAGTTGAAATTTCCTTTATATAAGGAAGAATTATAACGAATCAGTTGGTATCTATGTGGCAGATTTTCCAAGACATAGAAGGTACACTTCTGGAATTATCATCCAACCAGAATGTAATGATAAATGACTCTTTATTTGAATAAAACAAGGTATTTAATTGGATTTATCCATATGGTATTTCAGTATTTATGATGAAAATTTTCAAAGTTATCTCAAGGTGGAAATATAGATTTGTGTCACCCAATGGTTTTGATATGAAAAAAATATGGAGTTCGAGGAAAACCCTAAGAACAATATAGAGAATATGATGATATTTAATTCATTCTCAAAGTGTGGAATGAATAATTAATGACACATAATTATGGGGACTGGTAAATTAAATATGTGTGGAATGTAAGGTCATTAGTAAATTAAATTCCAATGTGACAGGATGATGTTAACTAATGATTTGAATAGAAATAAATATCAATAGAATGCATCACCCACACTTTAGTCTTTCAGATGAAATTAGTATGGGAATTATAATAACTAATTTACAAATATAATGGTTATTTATTTTGATTGATGGTTGGAACCCTCTTAATCTAAGGGACAATGGGAAATATCACATGATCACTATTTCTGATAAGGGGTGTGATAACGACATGGTGTAAGGTACACATAAAATATACTATTGAATAATTAACATCTTATTTCCCTCCTGATCTACCCATTATTTTATACCTAAATAATTTTATAGGTATATGATTATGAAAATGAAACTGATAGATGTATAATTATTAGTGAAACCCCTAATGGTTTTATGATCACATCTCCAGTATAAGATTCCCTTATGATTTCAGTTTGTTGGAATATTATTTTAGAATATCTTATATTTCTCCCCGTAGATGAATTTAATTTTATCATAGAAATATAATGGATTAATATACCTAAATCCCAAATAAACATCCAAATAAGTGAAGTCAAATTTGATATTTTAAACCAACCTATGATTTTATATCAATTTGAAAATAAATTTTAACTTCCAATTTAAATCACATAAATTTTATAAGTTTTGAACTTTATAAAAAATTAGTGATTATCTCATATGGTTGTAGATAAAATGAAAATCAATGATATTACTATTTTATGGGATCTTTTTCATGTCTTCCCAAAAAAAATTTCATTCTTACACCTAATCGTGTAGTTGATTTTTCAATAGAAATCATTCCTTGAACCAAACATATTTCAAAAAATCCCTACAGAATAGTCCAAATTATGTTATTTTAATTTAGTAATAAAGTCTATGAGAATCACGATAGGGGATTCAATCAGCCAAGTGTGTCACCTTGGGGTTCCCCCATTATCTTTTTAATAAAAAATATTGGATTATGCAACTTTTCATTTATTATCAGGGGTTGAACACGATCACAATCAAGAACACGTATCCTCTAACCCATATTGATGACTTGTTTGATCTACTACACATGTATCAATAAATTTATAATATTGAATTTATTTCTCATATCATTAATTGATCATAATTGAGGATGTTATAAACAAGAAAAAATTTTATAACAGGAATAGACACTATGAATATATGGTTATTCTACTTGGACTTTCTAATCTCTACCCCATCATCATGGATTTAATGAATGGAGTATCTATAGATTACGTTGATTAGTTTTTTGTATTATTTATTGGTGATATTCTTATATATTCAATTTCCATGGAGGAGGGTGAATATCAATTGAGAATTGTACTCAAGACACATAGGAAGGATAAGTTATAGGAAAAATTTACAAAGTGTGAAATTTTGATAAAACATTTTCATTTTTTGTTTCATTTGATCTCATGTGATGGTATATCGATGGTTCCATCAAAGATTAATGTTATTGTATTTTGTCTGAAAATAACCATGGCAACTCAGATCTTGTGTTTTCTTGGTGTGCCTATATAATATTGATATTTTCTGTAAATTTTTTTTACAATAATCCAATTGACTCTTGATGTTATGAAATGGAGAAAATCTAGAGGAGGATCAGAGTTATAACCATTTCATTCCACATAATATCACATAATAATACCTTAATTGGAACTGTGTATGTGTAACACCCATTCCAAATTTGAATACAGATTTGTTAGAGGTGGCTCATAGTAATTATTTCTCTATTCACCCTATAATTAAAAAGATGTAGGGATTTTTAAAATAAAATTTATTGTAGGATGGAATGAAGAGAGGAATATTTTTTTTATCTCGATCTATGATTCAGTAAGTTAAGGATATGAGATATAAGTACAAAGGGGATGTTACATCAACTACACATATGAGAATAGAATAGGGAAAACATCACGATTAATTTTTTTAATTGAAATCCCCAAAATCTATAAAGGGAATAATTCTATATATGTTATAATCGATCACCATACAATGCCAAAACATTTTATCATTATTAGAGAATATTTATATTTGGATCATTTTCTAGGATATTCACTATGAAAGTGGTAAGATTTCATGTCTTAAGACATTAAATTATGTCTTATCAAGGTCAAAGATTTACCTTGAGGTTTTAGAGTATTCTTCACTAGGTTCCTGATATAGATATGAGTTTTAGTAATACATATCATCCTCATATATATGTTAGGTTTGAGATAATAATTAAAATAGAATAGGGTTTTTTTAGATCTTGTTCTTTGGATTTCAATGTTGGTTCGTATAAACACATTTTTCTAGTTATGTTGTCAAACAAAAAACAACCTTCACATGAGTATTCAAATGGATCATTATGAATACCACTATATAAAGAAGTGTAGGGATACAAAATAATTTATTGTTGTTAGATAATGAAATATATTGGGACTTGATATTGTTAAAGAAATTCGAGACATGTTTATAGATATTCAGTAGCCCATAAAGGTGGCACTAAGGTGATAGAAAATTTATGTGTACAATTGTCAGTGTGATCTGGAATGTGAAGGTGATAAAAAGTTTTTTATATGAATTTCTCTAGGGAAGAGTGTTTGAGATTTAGGAGGAAACTAAATAGAATCCCATGGTATATCGTTCCCTTTGTGATTATTGATAATGTCGAGATTTTATCTTATCGGTTGGTGCTTCCAAAAAACCCCTCTCAAGTGTAAAATGTGTTCCACGTATCTATCCAAAGAATGTAATACCTAACTATTCACATATTCTAATCTCAAAGTTCATACTGATTGAGAATGATATTTCTTGTGAGTAAAAAACTAGTGGTGATTCTAGATCATACTAAATAAATCTACAAAACTTGGTCACTAACTGCATCAATGTTTTGTAGTGAGCCTACTTGTTTGAGGAATCTACATGGGAACCTTAAGATTTAATGAGGTAGAGGTATATTATGTTTTTTGTACCAATGTTATGGAATTTGGTGGGAATATTCTATATGATAAGTGTTAGAATATAATACCATGAGATTTCAGGAAATATTTTTATAAAATTTTACTTGTTTCATAGCTTGTGCAATACGTAGCACTGATTTCTAATGAACTGCAATAGAATATTTCTATTAATATTTAACATTGTCTTTATAAATTAGTTGTTGAACTTTTCAGTATAAATAGGAATAAAAAATTTAAACATTATGTATAATTTAATTATATAAATAAAACAAATAGATAAAAAGTTCCAGATTTTTGTTAAAGTATTTATATGTTTTGAAAATAATATTTTCTCAAAACATACATATATTGTTTTTTATGAAATAAAATAAAAGTTATTATTGAAACATTTAGAAACATTATTTGAAAAAATATCTTATATTTTTAGAATCAACTTGTCAAAATTATCTTAGAGTGAATTATTTGGATTTTTTTAAGAAATATTAAATTATGGATTAGTAGTAAAAAGTATAAGTTTTTATTGAAAATTTTCATATCATATAAAAAATTAATAAGTTTAAATTTTTTAAAACTATATTAAAAATAATAGTAGATCATTAATATTACAATTAAAAAAATATAAATCATTTGAATCAATTTTATACTGAATTTTTATATAAATTTTTTTTATACTTTTGAATCACTTCTCTTTGGGAGGCTATTTTTCTATCACATCTATTAGTATAATTTCAAAAAAAATAAACATATTTGAAGTGATTTTTTAAGATAAAATTCCATATTTTTAATAATAATAATTATAACTTTATGGTAAGTTCAACATAATATTTTACCACAATGGAAAGTAAAATTATTAAAAATTAAGTATCATGGTTAAGGTAAAAAAAAGAATTTACTAGGGGTTAAACTTAAAAGATAAGGGTTAAAAATTACATAAAACAAGTATAGTTTCTTTTATGGTAATATTTCGACATTACCTCTAATAAATTTCAAACAATTATTGTTTTGGGTCTTATTTCATGATACAAATGTTAGTGGAATTATTTCTTTTAAAAACATCCAAGTGTGTCATCTCCCCCACTTATAAAATTTCACCCCCTCTTCTCTCCTTAAAAAATAAAAAACCAATTTTTTTGGAGAATACCAACTCAAATAAATTAAATAATTATATTCACTCATACTAGAATCCTTGTTTTTTATATATTTAATAATGAAATTCTTTTGATTCCAACCAAAATAAGTTTTCTGAGGAAGAGGTAACATCCTTAACCGAGAATTTTATACTATTTATTCACCCTCTTAAAAATATATTGAAAACAAGATAATATAAAAACATAATTATCATAAATATACTTCTATTTTATTATTTTAAGAGAATTAAATAGAAATATTTATTTCTCCTTTAAATGGGGAATGAATTAGTTGATCTTGTGCATAGAGGACTACCGCCTCACGAACCAATGCATTTTTTCTTTAACTACTTCCCACATACGGATGTAATAATGAATCTAGTTTTTATATATGATATTTATGATATAATGATACTTATTTTTTATAATAATATATATATATATATATATCTTTTTTACTTCACATTTATTATATAATATGATACCATCATTCGTGTGTATGGTGAACTACCGCCTCGTGAAGCGATGTGATTTGTTTTCCAATAGCACATTGGATCAAAGGTATTGGGGTTGAAATTAATAAATGTACGAGATATATATATGAAATTGAAATTATTCTACAAAGGTAACATATATTTTAAATTTCGTTAGTTTCATATGTTAAAATATTGAAACAACGTTCAAACATACATAGAGCTTTCCATCTCTATGAATAGAGTATTTCAATTTTTATCACTAGATTTTATAGATTACTATAAATATATATATATATATATATATATATAATATTCCTTATATAATGTTTAAAATTACCAATATTGTTGAACCATGATCATTTTATGAGGATCGAAAATACTAAACCAAAATATATTTAAAAAAGGAACCCGTTATTGCCTAAAATGTGATTTTAATACGGAAATATTGATAAAAATATAAAAACATAATGATTAAATAAAATATGGTATGATACATGTGAGTTTGTTTTAAATAGATTTATAATAAACTCATATTTATTATACATGTGGTTTAAACGTGTATTAATTATTTCAAAACATAAGGTATGAGATTTTTTTCTCAAAGTGCCTCTTTTAGGACATAAGATATTTTATACACCAATATTATTTTAGGATGTGTATATAATTCCCTAATACATTTTATATCATGGATATATTTAGTTTCAATATATTCAATGTTTTAATTTTATGTTAATATTTAATGTTTCTTAGAATTTAAAATTTACGAAATTTTCCCAAAAAATTATAATCTCATCGTTTATCCGAATTGTTTATTATTATGTTTCCACAGATGAATTGCTATGATAAATCTCTCAATAAACTCATCAATATTATTTCTCTCTGGATACGTCATGATAATAAATTTTTTCACAATATTTTTCTCTCTTTATATACTCATGATTTTATACTAATGTTTTTATCAAAAATAATTTTATATCTCTCTTCTGCTAAAAATCATTTTTCTTTCATATCGGTGTTTTAAAAAAATCAAAGTTTATTTTTATAAATAAACTTATTTTTAAAATTTCATTTATAAATGTCTTTTAATTTTCAAAAAAAATTACATGGAATATTCTTGTTAGTTTGTAAATGAGGTACTTTTTAATTTTATCTAAAATGTGAAAGGAATCCTTGTATTAAAATGTATGGTATGAATAGAATTTTTCATCATCATGATCACTGAATTTTTTAGGGATTCCGTTATAATTTTACTAGATTATTTTCAAATAAATAAAATATTTAATATTTTAAATTTTTTTATATTATAAATATGGATTTTCAAAATTTAATGGATATTATCTTCAATAATATTTCTTGGATTTTTTACATAATTTATCTTTATCAATGACCATAAACGATGGTTTTTCTTTTAGTTTACTTGGAAAAAGATACATTTATACCATCCTTATTCTTTCTTAAGAATATTTATGAATATAATAAATAGATGATTATGAAACCATTTCTATTCCATGGGTTATGTTATGGTGAAATGTATATGAAACACATTTCTTTTTTGTGGAATATGTTGTGATTTAATGCTTATGAAACCCAATTATTTTCATGTGTTCTGATATGATGAATGTGTTAGGATCTTGTATCACACATTTTTATTATTTTTATTGTGTAATGGGTGGGGCCCATATTTCCATTCAATTCATTGGATAATATTGAAATATCCAAATATTAATAGGGCATGAATGGGGAGTGAACCTAGTCAATAAGTGCAAATGTACTCTCTACTAGTCTTGAGAGTGAACATTTACTATTAAGATGGTATGGGGATTGAACTGACTCCTCTATGATAGTGTTAACAATGAGCCTTGTCTTCTATGGAAATTATTTTATACGATTAACTGTATTCCAAAATTTCATGTATTATTACATTATTATATTATATAGTCTCATGTTCCTTCATTCTCTTATGATTCATGTCTTATAAACTACTAATCATTATGTCATTACACAAGATTATGATATTTGAAATATATGGTATGGATCTCAAATTTTATTCTCATGTTCTCATTCACTTATTATCATTTTATGTTTATGTATTTCCATTTTTTCCCTTACATAGAATATAAGATTATCCTTTTTTAGCTGTCCTTTCATTGGGGTATTAAGAAATGTATTGTTTAGGATACTTCTAGGAAGGGTTATAGTTATGAAGAAATTAGTGGGAGATTATTTATTTCACTTATGAACCATTTTTTATGGTCTATGTTCCCAAAGGTACTATACCTTTACAATTATTAGGCATGTGTTTGTGTTATGTAATTAATATTTATAAAAAATGTAATATCAGTGTATGAAAGTCATTAATCATTAAAAATAATGTCTTAATTCTACTATCTTTTTTACCTTGTGTGGATACTATTCTTTTTACAAATAAATAAAATGGGACATGTTTTCGTTTTGTTTATTACCCAAATCCCAATCAAGTTATGGTATAAAAAATTGTTTGTTCCCTCAGATTGAAAATTTGTTTGGCTTGATAAATCGGGTGAAGTGTTTCTTTATAGCTGCTCATTGGTCTTTTTTCAATAGTTTGAATAAGAAAATTGACATTCTACAGATCAACTTAATAGGTATTTATTTCTCTTATGAGTTCCTTATTATTCATTTCGGTCTATAAAATTCTCTTATAGTTTTTATGGAACTGATGGAAAAGATCATCCATGAGTTCCTCAATTTGTTTTTTGTGGCATTTATAGTTGACATCTTGGTTCACTCTCTGCTCTAGGAATACCATGTACATTATCCAAATGAAGTTTTATAAATTTTGACGAATCATCCAATTTATGAATAGTTATCAAAATTTAATTATTGGATTATAGAAGTGAATTTCATTGTACATGTTGTCTCTGATGATGATATTTTAGTTGATCCTGATAAGGTTAAGTTTGTTATGTCATTGAATAAAACACATAATGTCTTATAGATTTATAGATTCCCAGTTATAGAGGGGTATTAATACTTTTTTAGCATTGATTTATTGAAGTTGTCTTATCTAATGACCACTCTAACCTTAAAAGCTGTAAATATTCTATGGGATTGGTAATTCAAAAATTCATTCAATTATGTGAAACATATTTTTACTTATACACCAGTGTTGAATCTTCTATAGGTTTGTAAAGGTTATGTGACCTTTTTTGACACATCATGTTCTATTTCATGCTGTGTTCTCATGAAGGGTGATCTTTTGGTGTCCTACAGTTCCTTGAATCTTATAAGACTTGAGTGAAATTATCCTACTCTTGATGTTGAACAGGCATCTAGGATGTATTCTGTTGAGAATTTGAGACATTACAATTACATTGAAAGTATTCTAATTTATTCAAAATAAAAAATTATCATTAATATATTTTATCAAATAAAATTGAATCTACATGAGAGGTGATTAGTGGATTACCTTCAATCTTCTGATTTTGATATTTCCAACACCCCTAGTGAGGAGAATTACATTGATGTTTCCTGGAATGGAAAAAATTAAACCCAATAATTGAACGTATCATTGAAAGAGTGAAAAGTTTATTGATTTCACTTTGAACATTAATTTAGGATTTTAAGAGGATGATAGTTAAATTTTATGTAATCAGGGACCTTATTTATGGCAGAGTGTCTATCAGTGAGTGTTTATTATAAACATAGATTATTTTATGCTTTCGTATGTCATGCATCATACCATTTACCCGGATCAAAACTATGATAGGTGATATCATTGTTCCTTGTTGGATGTCCTCCCTAGCACCATAAAAGTTATTATAATACAATTTTAGATGATTTTCATGACTCGGTTTGAAGTGAGACATTGTTGACTTTTTTTCTCATTACTATACCTACTAACGGGTAATGTTCGATCACAAAAAACAATTAGGTTTTCTTCATACCTTCGTATTTAGATATTCTAGTGGTATGATATTTTGATGGATTTCAATTTTTGGTTCAATAAAACCCCATTAATAAATAATGTGATATATTTTTTGATTGATCAACTTATCAGATCAATTTCTTCATTCCCAATATAGATATAATGAATTTTGTAGACATTGAAAGGTTATATATATTGGAGATCATCAACATACATTGAGTTCCATCAGATATAGTTTTTGATATGGATCCCTAGTTCACATGACATTTTATGAGAGGACTCCAAGTAAAAACAAGGTCTTTGGTGAGTTAGGACATGTAATAGAATCCATAGATAAAATAAACAAAGTGATCAGGACAAAAAAAATTTGAAAAAAATGCTTCAAGCTTTCATTCACGACATTACTAGATCTTGGTATAGCCACTTCGGGCTGGTTGAGTTTTCCAATAATAATAGTTAATAGTTACCCATTAGAATAGAACCAATTGAGGCCATATGTGTATTACCTTGTAAATAATTGTTTTTTTATTGAGAATGGTTAAACTTACTTACTTAGACCTAGTTTAGTCTATGATATGATGATAAGGGTTTCTATAATACATCATATAATTGTAATGGCCTCAATCTTGTATAAATATAATGATTAAAATCATAGATGGAATTTGGAGTTTTAAAGCGGTGGTTGATTATTCTTTGGGGATTCAACTATGTTCGGTAAAAATGATAAGAAATAAAAAAATATTACACCATGATATGTGAGATTTTTTAGGGATGTTGAGTGGGTTGGAAATGTGGATTACTATTTATCTTTTCCACCTCGATTGATGTCGATTCATAATGTGTGACTTATGTCACATATCATAATGTATCTCTTAGACCCATATCATGTTTTGATCTAGTAAGACCTTGATGTGGAACCTGATTTACCCTTCGATGAGCATCCCATTAAGATTATTGATTCTGAGATAATGGTTATTTATAAAATGTTCATATCATTGGATTAAGTGTTTCGGTACCTTGTGTATGGTTAATATCAGACATGGGACCATGAACCACTAATGGGAGAGGAATGACCTCTTCGTTTTGATATATAATTTTCTATAATATATTTTTGGGGGAAGAACATTTTTATGGATGGGAGTTTATAACATTTCATTACTCGTTTTCTCTACCTCATAACCATTTTTATAATATTTTTTTTGGATCATAATTTTGGTTGTTTATCACTATTTTAGAAAAAATTAGCGGTTTTGGGGTTGTGCATTGTTAGTTCATAGTTATATAAACACATTCATTTTAGTCTAGAAAACTATGTTCTTGGGTTTGGAGGTTCGCATATAGCAGGTGCATGGTTAATGCAAACCTTATGGCCACCCACTCTAAAATATGTTTCCTTGGGATGTGGGGGTTTTCTTGGTTAGTGAAATATTATACTATCTATATGGAAAAATCATGAACCCTTTGTGAAATAAAACTTTATTTTAATGGATTTGATGAATTGAATCATTTTTATGAAATATGGACATAATAGATAAATGATGAGATGAAATTTGTTGGTGGCTGATCTTTGAGATTAATGGAATTAAATGAAATATGATCTTGATATGCATGAACATGATTAAAAAACATGATTTGGTATCAAAAATTGAGATGAACTGTTCAAAATTGAAATTGGGCATTTGAACAATAAATGATCAATTTAATTAAAATGAATGATTTTATAATGATTTGCAAATATATTGATTGACGAACATGTGATATTTTTTAGTTACTTGGTTTCTAGGAAAATCACTATATGGATGTAACTCCCTAGTAATGCATTGAAGATGAAAAGTCTAAATAATTCACGTTCAGAATGATTTTAGACAAAGGGGTGTTGATTAATTATCCAGATAGTCTAGGACATAGGGTTGTGTGCACACATCATGAGCCATATTGATTTGAATTTGATGTTAGAGGATCTTTAATCCAAAAAGTTAACCTTGGTGCTTATTAAAATGTTTCTTGGTTTTAATTTTATTATTACATTCCATTAATTTTAAAACTATTTTTATTTATGCTCTTGAATTAATAAAATTTTCAGTATGGCCTATTTTTGAATTTTGTTCCATCATCTTGATATGAAATAATTTTTTGACTAATAAATGAGAAATTATTTATCCTAACTTTTAATGTTTAAAATTTGTTCATAAAGTCGTAATTTGTATTGGTATTTTTATATAACTTTTAGTGGAATCCTACTGTATTGTGGATCTCACACCCTTCCTTTACCTTTATCCACTTTTACATTTTTTTACTTAAGTTCTAGTAATAGATAAATAACCACGTATAAGTGCGTGATTTTCATGATCATTGAACCTGGGGTGATGGTGGTGAACATTAGAGCTTCTATCCACTCATTTAATGGATATTATGAATTGGGTCATGATGGATGTTGTGTCATCTTTTGGCTGATGTATTACATTGGGATATTCATTTTTTTTCTTTTGGTACTTTTCTCCTTGAGGAGTGTTTTATTTTATATTTTTTATATATTTATCTTCGTCAATTATATCTTTATTCCTCATTCATATGGAAAAATTACTCCCTGTCATTATTTTTTGATGTCAGGTGATAGTTGGAAAACCACGGGGATCAGGAACGCCCTCTAGAGTATTTCAAATCTGACTTGGGTATCAGTGTATCATGGTATCCCAGATTATTTCTAATACAAACTGCATTTGAGAACTATTATATGATATTATTTAACTATATTCACACCAAGACAAATATGTTGTCTCTCATCTAGAACTTCTTATATTCCATCCAACTTCTCATCATGTTCTTTGAACATCTTCTATTTAATATCTTTTATCATCTTTTAATTATTAATATAATCAAAATAGGATAATTATATTCTAGATAGTTTCTCATTTTCTTCTATAGTATTATTATTCTTGTTTAACATCCTTTATTTTTGTTTCTTTAGTTGTGTGATCTTATCAGGGTATGATTCTAATTCATCTTTCATCTTACATTCTACATCTGTCATTTGTTTTTCCTCATGACTACTAGAGGTGTCCAAAACATTTTAAACGTTATATAAAAAGTTCCTTCATCATATAATTGACATTTTAATTCATCTTTTTTCATTTATTTCTCATCGAACTCTTTATTTTGATTCTTGACTTATTATTCTTCTTTTACTCTACTTCTAATTTTTATATTTCCCTTCTTATTTATCTAATATATATTCATCAACATTATTATTTAGGAAATTTTTTGAAAAAATGACCAATTTCATTATAGTTTTATCAATGATGTGTTCAAGTTCCCTTATATTTCCACTTTCCATTCTAAAATTTATTTGAAAGATGAGAATTGTTTTAAGTTATTTTTATCTTCCTTAGCACGAGAATCACTTGATTCTATAACTTGTTATTTTTTTACATTAACTTATCTCATCAACTCAAAATCCATCTTAGGATTTTATATACTTTTAAATTTAAAACATTTTTCATTTTATAATCTATAATAAGTTTTTGAAACTCATCTAATTAAAAATATTCTATTTCATCCTAGTCTAAAATATTGGGTTAAAATCATTCTAAAAAATCATATATGATTTTTGACAGTGGTGTATCCATCCAAATTCACACTAAACAACTATATATTTCATATAATCTCATTAACCCTTGTAGATTGGTCTAAAATTTTCTTATTATAAATAATTTTATGCTCTTTATATCTTCTCCTCAAAACATTTAGAATAGATGCCTTTGTAATAATAGTTCCTTCATATCAACTTCTCAATTTATCCAAAATCATATTCATAGTTTTAAGCCACATTACCATTATATACACTTCTTCATATATAGATATTGTAATAAAATGTTGTGACTTTCCATCGACATCAAAATTTGTCTTATCAGATTAATATAAAGGTTTTCCTTCATTAAATTTAAGTAATATCTCTATAGTGGTGTATCTAACATTCGGGATAACTGATAGAATATGTGGTACCATGATAATATTTTAGATAGGATAATTTCTGACATAAAATTTTGGCAAAACCCTATTATTCACTGATTCTTTTTTTCTATATACGTAAAAACATCTATGATGTTTAGAGGTAACCTAGATTTCTTGAATGCTAATTGTGATTCCCAAAGCTAGATTAGCTATTGATATGGGGGTGAATGAGTTGTCATATTTTATTATTTATTCATTTTATAATAAATATCTTCTAATTACAAAGAACTAGATCCACATAATATATTCTCTTATCCTAACCAAATATATAACAGAATATAGAGAAATCCTGCCATAGAGGATTTAAAATATTTGACCAGAAAATCATTATCATAACCCTGATTGGTTAGTATTTTGGATAAAATATAGTTACACTACATATTCAATTGGTAATTATTGAAGAAATTAATAGTCCTGTAATTTTAGAGTCACATTTCATTTCATCTTCTAAAGTACCGTTATAAGAAATAAATTTCGTTTTACGAATATGACTCAAACAAATAAAGACCACCTTATTTTCATGGATTCTTCTTTTCCACTTGATAATTTAATATTTCTATATACGATTATATAAAATGGAATACTCATGTACACCTTCAAGTATCTATTTTTCGGTCATCTTCAAATCATGGTTCTCTAGATTTTACATTTTTTTATATATTCATATGATTATTTTGCAGTGTCACCTAAAATACTTATATATAGAAGGAATATTCCTCCTCAAATGGCCCAAATATTTAATTTCTTTATTCTCTCTTCAATATAGAGGTGAACTAGCCGAAAATAATTTCAAAGTAGTAAAAAATAACACATTCTTCACATGATCCTTCAATATTAGTGCATAATCTAATCTAAATTTTTATAAATATACATTCAAATAACAATATCATGTATAATTGTTTATTGATTGTAATTTTGGAAACTCCTTCGAAAATAGATATGATTAGTGATCTAATCTATTAATTTGATCAATTATTTCAAGATTTATCTATAAATTCAAATGGATATGAAACCTTAATCAATTATCATTTAAATCCCACACAACCTCATATATTTTTTATTTATTCATGTGATACTGAATATCACAACTTCCTATTCCCATATAATTTTGGACCTCAAATTATAAAAAAAATTAATTAATTTTTGTGTTTGTGTGTTTGTGTTGTATTGTGTTATCTTATCTTTTGGAGTAAAAATCATCTCAGTGGAAACGTTGTCCTCCTCTGTTATCCTTTAATCCTTTCTTCAGTAACAATCTACTTAGATTGATCATGATTTTTGAATCCTTGAAGATTTTCTTGTACATCATCAGATGTTTTTAAATGATCTTTAGAATATTAAAATTATGGAATAAAATTTTTACCTATATGTATATACAATCCCCTTACATGAATTTCAACATCATGATCTCTATATGTGAATTTTTCTACATGAATATTTATATATATACATCACATTACATAAAGACTCACCAGAGAATTCCTTTACACGGTTAAATCTATTATGGGATCATTTATCTGGATCCCTTAACATGTTCACTCTCTAGTGAACCCCTTTACAAGGTTTACTCTATTATGGGACTAGTTAGTTTGATTCCCTTAAATGGTCGCCCATCCTTTTAAATCAAACACCATTATGTAAATCACCCTAGGTATTATCCCATACCATTACATAGGCCACCATTAAAAGAAACAAGACTTATCAAATTTCCAATATATCACTCAAACCACCTCATTAACACATTAAATCAACATGTGGCCTTCTCAATGACTCATAAACTGTACAAAACCTCATCATTGGGATTCCTTCTCACTTATAAAGACTCTACTTTCTTTAACAACATCCTTAGAAAGCATGTTATCCAATGTAAGCTTCCCCACAAGCAGGAAACAACTATTTAGATTCCAATATGGTACATAAAAAATTCACTATCATCACATATCTTAAAAATAATGCACTACACATCAATCGTCATATGTAAAAGGATTCACTAACTTGAATCTATCTAAGTATGATATTCATGATTTAATCTCAAAAAAAAAATATTAAATTATGGAAACACCTCTACTAAATTATCATAGATTCTTAACACCTATTAACAAAATCTTCAAACATAAAGTAATCTCACAATATTTATAAAAATACATTTCAATCCAATTTTTCCATTAGTTTTTATATGTTTTCTAGGATATCTAAAGTCAGTTATGAAGCTATATGGGTAGACCATATCAGGCATCATTGTTGAAGAGATAAATTCTAATTTTTCAATGGTATATGATAAAAAATTTATAATTTAAAAATGTTTTAAGTGTATAGGTTTAAAATTTGATGCTAGGTATTTAAGGATCACGTTTTATATATTCAAATGATGAAGAAAGGGGTTGTTAAATCATGTAATATAAATGAAGGAAAATATCTTGGTAATATGGATTTAAATAAAAGATGTATATTGTCAACTCATTTCTTATATCTTATAAGATATGTTATTTATTAATAAAATATTTTCATATATAACATGGGATTATTAATATTTTAGACATACATTTTTATTTATCGAATTATATAAAATGTCATTAGAAGAATATTTGAAAAAGGTATATTATCTTGGAAAAAATAGTTTATCTAGATATTTGATAAAATTTCATAGATATGAACCCTACTGCCTTTTAGTGTAATATTTTAAAGAATAGTCATCTATTCATGAGTAAAATAAAAACCTAGAGAATACCATATAATATATCAACATAATAGTTTATTTGATAAATATTATCATGAAAAATTATGTGTTATATACTATCATAGAAAAGTTTATTTATCTTAGTATGATATTCTGAGGAGTATATAATATCTATGAGGCTGGTGAAAGTATATTTTTAATTTTAAAGAAGATCAATGTCAACAAACAAAAATATTTATGAAATATTAAATATAAATTTAATGTCATGTAATATCATAAAAGGATTAGGGTTTATTTTTTAAAGACTAATACAATGAGTTATACTAGTCTCTAAAAGATTCCAGGTAAACAATTTTATAGAAAAGTTCCAATAATTATTTTGATGATGAGAATAGAATTATTTCTCAATTGAGGACAAAATTTATTAATAGTATAAATTATAAATTGTAATGATAAGAAGTTCAAATAATATTTTTAGGGTGTTTAATATTAGGAATATGATAAAAAATCTATGTATAATTAAAATTTTATATCATCATAGATTTTAATGACCCCAAGTTTTATAAATTAAATTTCTCATTGAATGAAAAAATACATCACTAAATAACATAGTTACAGAAAACACATGCACTAAATTGGTTATTATGAACCATTATAAAATATATCATTTCATAATTAAGAGTCTATTATGCATCATAACAATTGATAATATATCCATTTTATAGTGAGAACTGTGATTATAATACATTAAGGGTAATATTAATATCTAATTAATTAAGAAGAAAAGAGTGATGACCTCGACCAGTAGGCTTGTACACTATGATTCACTTTCAAAGGAGTTTCCATGGGAGATGGATCTCCAGAATATTTCCTTGACCAAAGAAAAGTTGATATTTGACAACAAAAACATAATTAAAACCACTTATAGAATAATTTCAAGCTTATCATGATCACATCCCACATAATATTTATTGAACCACCATAATAATGAACTATTTTCACACACCATTACCTTAGGGTGTACAGCTATGAAATATGGGGATATGTATATAGACTATAAAGGTATGAATTTTTATATTTTTGTTTTCATAAAATAATGATTATATTCATTCTTTTTCATTATTAATTTATACACATGATAATAGAATGAGTTAAATAAAAATGATATTTTAATATAATGAAACCAAAATTGTGTTTTTGAGAAATATATAGTTTATGTTAAAGGAATAATTCTGATATATTATTAAATTTTCAACGAAATTTTATTTTCATTAAATATTATTATTAAATAATATTTATTTAAATACAAATAACATTCTAATGTAATGAATTCCATTGTAATTTTAATACTGGATAGAAATTTATCAGTGTTTTAAAAAGAAGTATTTTCCGGTAAATAATGATCTTTTAATCGAATGTATAAGCTCTAGAGAAAAAAAAATTATTTTAGTAATCTAAATATTTTTTCTGAATTCTACATATTGAAATTATCACATGGTTATTTTTTCATTCATTTTTAAGATATTTAAATTTTTGGTAAAAAGTAGTTACAGTATAAATATATAATATTTATTATGACATCATAATAGCTCAAAATTTATTTAATAAATACTAAAAAAATTAATTCATGACCAAAGATATATTTTATATTTAAAAGAATTTGTTTTTAAGTTATTTTATTAATTTTAGTGACATATAATAAATCCTCCAAAACCTATATTATATTTTATGGTTTTAAAAATAATTATTTATGAACATGTCTCACCTTAATGTCGGGAATTGTATTATTTATATGATTTCAATTATTATTATATTTAAATATTTTTTAAAAATCCAATTTAAAATAAACCCTGATCAAAACCCATGTGAATGTTTATGGGTTTGATTATTTTATCACATAAAGTTCAAAACCTATGTAACGTTATTAATAAATATTTCCCCTCTTTTGCTATAAATACACCCATCCTCCCATTCATCTCCACTAAAATGCCCTCGAGTACAAATTTCATCTTTCTATCCCAATATAAATACATTATAGTCTATTTCCAAGATCTTACAAAGCCCATCCCTTGATTTTAGTAGAACCCATTCAAGGAAAGGGATTCTCTCATGTTCCTTTTTTCAAATGCATTCATTAAACTAAGCATTTTTTCGATTTTTGTTCTTATAATATGAAATTAAAAATAAATTTATTTTACTTATAATTATTTAGTTTTGATAAACCATCATTAAATATCATTAAACCCTTGTATGAACCCTTGTGTACTCATGTTATGTGGTTGAAATTATCCAATTATTTTCCATGCCAAACATTTTTGTTGTAAATACCCATCTATATTTACACAAAATTGTATTCACATATACGTACCTATAATTAATTTATTAATTTCGTATATTTATTTAACCCATATTTCATAATCATTGTATTAAAATTTATGAAATAAATCCTTTGGTAGTGTGATCTATATTTTACAGCAAAGCATGTACATGCTATGAATGTGATGGGTGTGTCTGGATTTTTATATACCTTTAATGCTTTGGGTAAATCTGTTATCTCTCAAGATACCATTTATGGTGAAAATTTGGTTATAATAATATTATTATGGTGTGATATCATGATCTTTTTCCGTAAAATATTCTTAGGATGTTATGTTTTATATTTTTTCCACATTCATATGGTGTATTGGTGTTATCATCTTAAACCATATTTTGAAGTTCATGATAATGATTCTCATTTTTATATGAATTATTTTATTCATTTTAACTTGAAATTAATATTTTACATTATTCTAAGATTTTATCATTTAATAGTGGGATTTATATCTCACCCCTTTTGTATGTATGTCCTCACGTTTTCCCGTACAGTTTTAGAAGATCAATGGAATTTGTTGGAATTTTATAGCATTTTTAATTAATTTAATTATCTCTACATTTTCATGTTTTGTGATAGGTACCCAATAACCCAAAGACACTAGGGTTTTCAGTATTTTAGTATTTTTTTATGTTTATATTAATGTAATAAATTAACAAATAATCGGTATAAATGATATGGGTTTTCATTGTTTGTATCAATGAAAGGTCTAGTAATTGGGTGGGATTTATATTAGAAAACATTAGTGAAAACTTAGGGATAAAACTATGCATAGGAAATCATCCCCAAATTTTGGTAAAGTATTGATCGAGTGTTTCCTCTAAGAAATACCTATATGTATACTATAAGTTGATGTTTTTTGGAACAGTTTTACCTTAGATAAATTGCCTAGAAATGTCATGTTGGGTGTTATATCGACCTTCACTTAGTACATGAAAAGGTGGCCTCACTACAACCCTATATTTAATATATTGAGGTGTATTCTTTTTTAAATTCACAAGAACATTACAAACCATTATAGGTGAATAAAAAATGAAAGTGGAATTTAATGTTAGAAAATAGGGAATATAAAACATAGATTGAAATAATTAAATCCATAGGTCAATGAATATATGTCATTTATGAGAAATCAATTCAGTATTAGTAGTTTTCATTTTTTGTGTTTAATAGTTTTAAAATTATCAAGAACAATTCTCTCATTATTTTATACAATGTCTTGAATTAATAACAACTAATTTAATAAATAATATTATGGGAAATGTGATGACTACCCAAATGAGATTCCCAACTTGAGGGAAGAAAGATTCTAGAAATTCCTGATAATAATTACACAATTAACACATGTTTTGAATATAAAATGGAATCAGGAGGAATAAGACATTCCTTAAGAAATAAAAAGTTTCTATTAAGACCCATTTGTTACAAAGGCCTAAAAATTTCAGCATATCTTCATATCCCTTAATCTGGAGACAATGTATTAACTCCATTTTAAACATCTTCTCTATCATTAAATGCTTCAATAAAGAGATCTTCTTGCTCGATATTTATTTCATGGGGGATTAGCTGATCAATTTTTTATGTTGATTGAAAATATAAATCTCTATGAGTATATCAAATAGATAGAGTGGGAAATATTTTGATAATACAATTCTCTAGAAATTTTCCTCATTATCTTTAACATAAAATGGAGAAGGTGTTATTCACTCTCAAGAAAATGCATGTTGAACCAATCAGTTCATACATGGAGAACTATAGAAGACTTATTTTATACACACATATATTTTTTATTGAACTAAAAAAATAAATTTTACTACTTATTTATCTGGATAAATATAAACCTAAGAAAATATTTATCAATCTCTGGGCTTGAAAATAATGATGAAATTGTCATATTTTCCCTCAATGTCAAAATAAAGATTGTAGAATCCCAAGGGTCTCATAAGTATTGAGATAAGAAGTTGATAATGGATTTTAAATCAAGAATATCAATGGGTAAATATTATATTTGTAAGAAATTATAACATCCCACTTTTCAAAATAATATGAAGAGGTGTCATAGAAATTGATTCAAGAGGGTGAGGAAATGTGTTTTGTGTGTTAAGGAGGGGTACCAAGCTACATAATTCCAATAGGATAAACCTGCCAATGTGATGGAATAAACAAATACATCATTCACCCCTCATCTTATTTTTCAATGTTTCTACTATGAGAAATAATGATATGACAAAAACCAATGCACTAACATAAGTGTTTTCAAAGATAACAAGTGAGAACTACCTCTAATGGATAGAGGAAGGGTGAACATATTCCATCATAATTACAGAGGTGGATAGCAACAATGAAGTTGTTATTAGGATTCTTGTTATTCATTCAATAATAGTGAACATATAATTTTATTCATGATATTTACATACTTTTATATCATGAAATATTAGTAGAACTATTAAAACACCACCTCAAAACGTGGGAGTCAATTTATTGGTGTAATGAAAAAATGGGTCAATTATTATACCATGAGTTTATAAATTATCTCCAATAAATATTTTTCGTGTAAATTTCATAGAAAATATGGTGATACTCTCTTTAGTAGAATTTAATTCTATGTTTGGTATGGATTGTGTTTCTTTATAAATAGAAAACCTAAGTTATAAAGAAAATAAAATCACCCTATTAATTGAAAATCCCCCCTCAGCTTTTATAAATATGTTAGGAGGCATATAAATATTGTTTGGCATCATAATTTTAAGTATCTATTTTATTACCTTATGAGAAATTGTATATATATCAATATATTGATACTAAAGAAAATATCATCCCTGAAGCCATCCCTAGTGTAGGAGAATATATTGATTTGTCCTCAGATGAATTGTCATATTTTCACCAAATCGTGAGGTTGACTTCTTAATAAAACATATTCCTAATTCTTTACCAATATTAAAGGATCCAAATGAAATTTCCATCATTAAACATTATGATATGACGAATAATAAATAAGAGAATACGAATATTAGTTTCATAAACCAAAGTGATTTATTATGGGTTTCACCAATCCTTTTAGTAAAATAGAAGTATGGTTTAAAGAACCTCTTCATTGATAATTGGGAGGAAAACAAGATCATGATAAAGGTAATGTATCCACTTCCATGAATAGTTTTCTTATTCAATCAGCATCATGGACCACCATACCTCTCAAAGACAGATCTTCTATCAATATATTATCAGGTAAATGTGAATAAAGATGATATCCCCAACACATATTGAAAAACAGTGTTGGAGCACTAGGAGTTAATAATGTTTCCATTTATATTCACTAATTCTTCATTTATCTTAATGGAGATAATGAATAGAGACTTTAGGGATTACCGAGATAAATTTCTAATAGTCTTTAATCATGATATTTATATCTACTCCAAAATAAATGAGCATTATGAGAAGCATATAAATGTTGTATTTAAGAACTTTTGAAAGTAAATTGTTTATGAAAATAGAAAATGAAAGTTCCAAATGGTAAAAGTAACATTTATATGGAATGTTATCACCAAAAAGGGATATTTTAAGACCCTTTGATGTTAAGGGAAATTGAAGGATTACTATACTAATATATTTTATAGAGATCCATGGTATCCATGGATTAGATGGGTCTTATCATCGATTTGTGGGAAAATTCTCATAATTTTCAATACCAAAAACTGGGATATCTTGGATGGGATCATGACATTCCCAAGACCCATACTTATGGATCTAGTGCTAAATATACATAATTGTTAATACATTATACTAATTAAAATAAACTACCAGGATCTAAATTTTGGTGCCTTTTAGAATTAGGAACATTTAAAACTAAACATGTTATATAATATATATTTCTTCCAAAAGGATTCTATACATATTTTTTTACCTATATGTGTCCCTTTCATTTCAATTCCTCGGGAAATAGGAAAACATAGAAAAATGGTTATCTATAAATCTCATTAATAGAAAAAAATGAAAACGAATCATAAATATACATCAGGGTTAAAACATGTGACATGATATGAGACCATAAACATGATATCATGATCATAAGACCATGTAAAAGATAAATATTTTTATAATATAAAAGAATCATGATCCATGTAATACCAATCAAGACCAAAGGAACCATTAAAAAGTAATAGAAAGGATAAATTTAATGTATTAATATCATGGTACATCAAACATTCATAATGTAATTACCTATCCAAGTAATACCCATATCTCTTAAAATTAACCTATTACCAGTAAACATTATCATATCTTAGATAATCATAGATCCATTTAACTCAATATCAGTAACTAGTGCATTGGAAAACCTTAGGGCTGAAACCTTTATATATCATAATTTATGTGTTCAACATAAGAAAAACATTCATAAAATAACTATATTTTGGTGATCCCATTCAAAATTTCATTTTAATTAAATAAAATTTGAAAACAATATATGTAAATACCCTTGAATGAATATTTGGAGGTCTAATTATTTTAGTTCATATAGATAAAAGGGTATGCAGTTTAGGTGAAACCTCATGGTGTCAATATCTTGTTTTAATCAAGTGATGGCATTGAACTTGGCTTTGGGGGTGTCCCATGTTGAATTATTGTATTTAAGACAGTTTTTTCAGGGGTTCTTGGTGACAAATCATGTTATAAAAACCACGATGGATCCCTATAGAAATATATAAATGATGTTTATGTGTGTTTTTTGGAAAATGTGAAGTGTGTCCATGGTTAAAGAAACCATGAAACATAAACCATGTGGGATAGGGTTTAAATAGAGTAGAAGACATATGGTCTATTAATTGTTTGGTGGTTTGTGAAACCAAACCCATTGGACATCATAGTTTGGGGTATTTTGGTTATTTATGTTTATTTTTATTTGGGGATTTTACCCAAATCCCCCCCCCCACTCAGTTTAACAATCGAAAATCCTATCAATGTATCCTTTAAGCCCCTACCCATGGATTCTCCATGATCCGCCATGGTTATGTGGAGGGTTTCATTGATGTATCTTTATTTGGAATAAAGAGTCATTCGTTCCCTTTTTCTTTTTCTATTATTTCCTATCAAATTATTCATCCCCTCAAAACATAGTGACCAGGTTTAGATGATTTCCTTCATTAGGGTTGGTATAAATTGGGGATTTTGGTCTGTAATGGTTGTGATCCAAGTTATGTCTATCTTTCCAGTGGTTTTCCCTGATAGAAACAAGGATCTACCACTTGAGGTAGGAATTTCTATATTATTGTGTTTTATTTGGAGTTACATGGGTGCATTATTCTTTAAATAATTTTTAGATTTCAAGTGATGATTTATATGATATCTAGTATTGATTGTCAATGATTTTAAATGCTATGGTTGTTCTTTTCTATTAGAAATAATTGGTGAATTTTTATATGCTATGGAATTTGGTTTGAAACTATTGTTTTATGTATTATGTACAGTTGAAAAAATTACCAAAAGGGATTTCATCATGAAATGAACTTATTATTAGGGCCTTGGTTCAATTTTTTTTAAGTAGGTTACCCTTTTGTGTTTTCAAAAGTGGGCATTCTTATTTTAAAGGGGGGATTTTTATAAAGATAAATAGGGGTTACCTTGATCATATTTGGTTAATCTTCTGAATAATTATTATTTAAGTTGGAATCGTGTTTAAATTAAAAATAATATTGAGAAATGGATTTACAAATATATATATGATATAAAAAAGGTGTAGTTTTTACTTCTAGTATAATGTTTTTTGTGACCATATGTTTCCCCATTGATTATTGTAAATGTTTATATTAACTGTTTAATGGAATCCCATTATTTTATTTATGGTGTAATAATTGGTTGTGGATCTTTTTATGGTACCAGTGAGGTGGGAATGATGTGACAGTAGGGTTATCCCATGGGGCATTTTTATTGTAATGTGGTGAAATTGTTTTATAATTTCCCACCTCTATTTATTCTCCCATGAGGTGACCGGGTATTCTAGGTGGAATGGAGTGTGTCCTTAATATGACTATTTGAGATGTTGTGATATCTAGTCACCCCTAGTGGATAGTCACACACAGAAAAGTTGTTTTGCAATGATGAGGATAGTTTAGAGTAAGTTGTTTAAAAGTTGTGTATGACTACATTACCTTTAGGTAGTTAGTTCCAATCTTATCTTGGGTTTTGTTCTATCCCAGTAGTACCTATAATGTTGAATTTTAATTTTTATCATATGTAGATCATTTTTGGTTTTTATATTTTGGCATGTGGGTTTAATATTTCTTTATGGAATTTTTTATATGAAAATAATTATATAGTTTAGTAAAATTGTTTATTTGTTTTGTTCCATATATTTTATGAGAGTTTTTTGTGACCCTTTTATAGTTTTGTTTTAATCATGTTTCTTGTGTTCCTTGTATTCCTTTATTAGTGGTCTGTGAAAGTATTTAAATAAAAGTGGTGAAATGGTTTGGAAGTTACACCCTTGGTCCAATTCTTTAAAAAAAATTGAACCACGTGTGGGTTTATTTTTTCAATTTGTAGAGTTTTTAAGAATAAATGATTGGTGATTGAAATTGAATGTTTTTTTCATAAATTATCTTTGTAGAAATTTTTTTAAAAGTGGAAGATTATGAATATTTATGTTCTATAATTTGATGTTCATATATTATTTAAATTATAATGAAATGTTATTTTACCTATTATTTGTAAAATATAGAACTTAGATTATTTTATAAAAATAGTGAAATGGACTCATTCTGGTATACTACTAGCTTCATATCACACTCTACAAACTCACATTGATGGGTTTGTTGTCTTGTTATCTTATTTAGTTCATTTCGGGTCTTATATTTCAGGTTCAATCCAAGGCCATCTTCCTTGGTTGAGGATGAATATTACAATAATGATGGGGTCTTAAGTATCATTAGGATACGGTGACTTGAAATTTGGTTTCTACAACTGGTTTTCTCAAGTACTTTAGGATCATTTGGCCTATTGTTTTTGTTTCTTTTAATTTTATTATATCAATATGGTTAATTTTGATTTTTTATAAGTGTGTTTTTTTAAAAATATTTTCCAATTTATTTCTATAACTTTTTGTGATTTTGAATTTATTTGGATTATGAGGGTAAAATAGTCCCCATTGTTTATCATTAATACTATTGATTATTTTCAACTCCCTAGGGAGATCTTGGATAATCTTTTAGTATGTGGTTAGTGAGTTCAGGTCTCAGTTTGGATGGTGTCCTGTGTCAGTTCATTAGAAAATGGTATATAAGGATATATGTACTCGAAAAGGGCCTAGGTTCTTAAGAATCACATTCATGTTATTTGGATTTCAATGATTGAAAGGCTATA
Source organism: Viscum album (assembly GCA_963277665.1). NCBI lineage: Eukaryota > Viridiplantae > Streptophyta > Magnoliopsida > Santalales > Viscaceae > Viscum > Viscum album. The sequence goes on from OY728135.1 coordinate 1,765,046,695, forward strand.
AGACCATCAAAACTCAGGTGGTAGGAATTTGGAAGTACAGTTTTATCTTCCTTATGTTTTGGTCTCTAGTTTCCATGGGTGGTAGGGAATATTCTTGTTTTTTGTGAGGTTATGGTGGCTCATTATTAATATATTATGGTATGGAGTGATAATAAATTTGGTTATAGGTTTTTTTGCGGATACGTACTGATAAAATTATCATTTAGGAGGGAAAATTGGTAAGATTCCAGAGGGTGAGTAGTTAAGGAACATAGGCAGTCAAACTGTGGGTTGGCTATCTATATTATTCTGGATTAACATCCAGTGGAACACACATTGTTGGTGTATGGTCTGAAAAACCATGAATCCAGACTATGTGCAGTAAATAAAGTTGATAATTTTGGCGTATATTCTTATTTATTAGTTTTAGATAGTTGTTTGTTATATGGGGCTTGTTTCTTGATGTTTTAGTAATTTTTTGTGATACTGGAAAGTTATTAAAATGAAATTAATTATTATTATTTCTATAAGTTATTTTGAAAAAATAGTTTCAGTTTCCTTCATTACTTGGGTAGAAATATTTTAAACCCTTAAAAATGTTTTGTGGTTGTTCTGGTTTTTGAAGAGAGAATCTCATAAGATCTTGATGATGGAATCCATGAATTTTTTTTGGGTTATTTGATGTTTTATTATGAAAACATTTGAAATAATTTTAAAATAATTTTTTTTGAGGAGTTTGTTTTAAAATTATTTCAGTTTATGGGGTTAAAAGTTTCCCAAGATATTGAAATGGGTCTTTTGACATTGATTTAGTTTCTCTTAGTTCGTGTTTCCCTTGTCTAGATGTTTTTTGGTGGCAGAATTAATGATTTAGATAATCATATTTGTGGTTATTATATTTTTTTTGAGATCCCTCAGTTTTGTTTTATTTAAATCTATTGTGTTGTATTAGAATGAGTCCTGCAGAAAAGAATTTAAAATTAAAGAATAGAATTCTTCAAGTAGTATTAACAGTTATCCATGAATGATCTTTATGGTCTGTGAATCTACCTAGACTTATGATAGAGTGGTTATGCCAATTTCGCCATAGCTCATGGATTATACAGGAGGGTTCCAGAATCATTATCCTCTAGTCTTCTATGGTGATTTATAATGCTATGATTGGATTGAGTGGATCGTTAAGGATTAATATATTTTCTACTTGATGAACACTCCCCAAAACCATTAGGGTGATGTGAACTGTTCCTTTTTTCAATGGATTGGGTTTATACTGGTGGAATATTTTAATTCAAGTCTAACATTTCAATGATCACCCTTGGGTATATTTCAAGTCTTCATTTATTCAACAGTTTTATCCGAATGAAGTAACATTCAAGAAGGTGATGGGGGTTTTCATATACTCTTTAAAGCGATCAGTCAAAGAAAGAATATTTTAAAATTTTATTTGTCTTGGTTCCCTCCCTACATGATTTTTCTAATTATGATGAAAATAATACATGTTTATTTTATATGGGGCTTTATCAAAAAATAAATTCTTCAGTGATTCAGTTTGTCCAAGCTACCATTGTTGAAGTAGTTGATAACGTCATCATCATTGAGGCCAACATGGAAGTGAATCCTTTGGTTCTTGATGCTTCATCTCTAGATTAGAATAGTTAATATGATCTATAATGTGCGAGGTGTGATAAATAAGGGAAAATGGATTGGTTTTTATCATATAAACATATCAGTCCTATTTCAGTAAATCAGAACCTTTTTGTGTGTTTTCAGTGTGGAATGATTTTGCTCGGTTGATATTGTGGTCCAAAATCTCTAATGACATGTCAGCTGCATGAGAATTATAGACACAATCAGTGGTTTTGTGATATGGTAATTCATCATAAGAAGAATAATTCATATACCTATCTTGTTTTACCTAGTGTTTAGCATCACCACATCCATGGGAGTTTTGTAAGCAAAGTGTTACTTTGGGAGATTACTCTTTTAGAGTCATTATTTTTTTCTTGGTTATTGGCCAATATTTTTTGTATATAGTTCCATTATAATATATATGGAAAGGTATTTTGACCCTATTTTGAATATTTTTTAATGTTTTTCACCTTGTTTTTTTATTCTTGGTTCCCTCATGGGGTGTGACCCATGTGTTTTTCTTTTTTACACATTTAGATATTGGATGGACCTGGGTAGAGAAGTAGGATATGTGGGTTAAGGTTTTATTCTAGTTCGGAAAATGATACCACCATGTTTTGTATCTCCTTCAAGATTACCATAATATAGTGTTCTATAGAGTTGGATGTGAACACCCTTTTATGCCAGTTGCGATCCTTAGGTTGGGAACCATTCCTTTCTTGATGAGGAATGTCTTTTGTTATTATTCTTCATGGGTGTTTCAGTTTCCTTTTGAATTAGTGACTTAACTTTTCATCCATTGAGATTTTTAGTTCTTGTTTTCTTTTGTGTTTTTTAGTGTATATTTGGTGGGTGGATCCACTCGTGTTCCAAATGGAGATTTCAGGAACATAGTCTCCATGTGTCATCCTCTCACTATGTGGATAGAGGTTGGCGGTTGATCCGCCAATCTAGTTTAACTCGAAATAGTGATAAGGCTATTGTTAGGTCTCCTTTTGATTATATATCTTGTTGAATAATGTTTTTTATTAAGCCTCATGAACTCTTGGTTCTTCATGTTCTTGATATATATTGTGGTATTAAGTGGATTTTGTTGTTTGTTGAATCATTATCTTTTTAGATGATATTCATTTTTAGTGTGACTCTATATGTTTAACCATTATGTAGAATTTCTCGATGGTTGGGAGACATATTAAAAGTCTTCATATGGTTATCTCAATTCCTGTGGGGTGATCCTTGGGATGACTTTGGTCAGGGTGTGTGGCTATTTAGTTCGAGTAAGCTCAGATGTTCCGAATATGGTTCTCTATGTTGTAAAATATGATCTAGTTTAGGATTCAAGAGGTTATTGGGAGTAGTGTTGGATGCATTAGTAATCCCCATTTCAATTGTATCATAGGGATTTTGTATGATGTTCTCTTAGTTTGAGGTGTCAGAGGTTTGTGGGTAATTGTTTCCTCCATAGAGGAAGCATGATCTCGCTTTCCCACAAATATGATGTTTCTGGGTACATTTTTTGGGGGAAAGGTGGGATGGTTTGGATTTTCAGACACCTTTCGGTGTTATTTTATTTTTTTAATACTTTGGTAGTTTCCCCCTTGTTTTTTGGGTGTCTTTTTTCAAATTGTTGCAGTTCAAATTGTTTTTCTAGGGGGTATAATTATAGTGCACAGTTTGAAAATTGTAATGGAACTCTAGGGGAAATTGTTCACCTAGTGTAGTTTAGGAAATGTAGGACACATATTATATGAACATTTATTGAAAATATGTGTGAAATACAATAAATCATGGAGATTATAGATATTTTTAGATTCAGGGTCTGTGCATGGTTTGAAAAATCATACCAGAAAATCATGTGTCCTTCCAATGTTGGAGTATTTTAGGTTTTTACTTTTCTTTTTACTTGATATGTTCACCCCTATCCCACCACACTCATATCATTCATTCTAAACTCCTCAAAATGTCTTATAAAATATTATACAATGTAATTTGGAGTGTTATTTAGGTGTTTCTTTGTCCATATCATGACCTATTTGTAGTGATTTTCATACAAGGAAACAATGTTTCACCACTTGAGGTTGGTGTTTCCAGTTCATTGCCTTTTATTTATGAGTTCCATGGATTATTTATTATTTAAATGTTTTTATATTTAATGAAATTATGCATATGATATCTATTTTTTATTTTAAAATATTTTCATTCTTGGTTGGTTCTTCTCAATTGGAGAAAAGGTTGAATTCTAATGTTCTAAGGAAATTGGGTTGAATTTGTTGTTTTATGAATTTTTTTGGATGATTGGATGCCAAATATAGTTTTCATCAAGAAATGAACTTATTCGTGGGGATTTGGTAAAAAAGTTTAAATTTGTTTGCCCTTACATGTTTTAAAAATGAAAATTACATGTTTTTAAGGGTGTATTTGTTTTATAAAAGAAAATATAGTTTCCCTAAATCTTATTCGGTTTTGTTTTTAATTACATATTACTTATTTTGGAAGTTATTATAAATTTGAAATCATTTTAGGAAATGGATTTCAAAATGTATATGATATAAAGAAAGGAATGGTTTCCACATGGGATGATAATTTTTTTATACACTTGTTGATCCCCTTTTCTTATTGTTAATGTTTGTGTTATCCATGTGGTAGATTCTTGTTATGTGATTCATGACGTACACATGGGTTGGGGATGTTTTTGATATATTTGTGAGGTAGTGAGGTTGTTATTGTGGTGTTATCATGTGGGAATTTGTTATTGTCAAGTGGTGACATTTTATCACATGGACCACAATATTTTATAATTTTATTATGAGACTGAGGTTTCGTTGTTGGAAGTAGCGGGACATCTATATAGCTAGTTAAAATGTTATGATTTCTAGTTTCCCCTAGTATATATTCACATGTTTGATAGTTTTTTTACTAGTGATGCTAGTTGATAGAGACTCAGTTGATGGTTTTGAGTGATTGTATTACTTGTACGTAATTGGGTCTAATTTTCTATCGGGTCATGGGATATCTCTATAGTACCTATAGTGTGGATTCTTAATAGATATCTTATATTATTCCTTCCTCTAGCCTCTTTTTTATTCTGTTTTTGTTTCTTTTATCTTTCGTGGTATCAATGTATTGATTAATGATGTTTAATCGTGTTTCTAGTTTTTATATTTCCCTATTTATTGATATGCCTTGTTGGTATGTTTTTTTTGTTTAGATTATGAGGGTGAAACCATCCCCAATAGACTTCTTGGATACCCTTTATGTGTTTCATCATTCAGGGTGATTATAGATTCTCCTCAAGTATGTGGTAGGTAAGTTCGTGTGTTGATTTGGATGTTATCCCGGGTTGGTTCATTATAGTTTAGTCAAAAAATTCCATATTCAATCGATGGATGAGTTTCTATGTGAGAAACCATCAACTAAAAGATGAAAAAAAGGTTATCCATAAGTGGAACACTTTAGAAGAAAATTTTTTCATAGATGATGATAATGTAAGATAAAGAAAATGATGGTTCATTCTCAATAGAGATCTCATTTCCACCACAAAATTTGGACATAGTGATATTAACATGGAGAGGAAAGGTTATTTTCCATGATAATGATGGTGAATGATAGAGAACATGATTAGAAATAACAAATTAGGTGGAAATGAATCCACATTAAAGGGGGTTATTGCAGTTATCTTGGTGAATACCCAATAATAATCTATAGAAACTATTTCACATTTAATAAATTAGAGGGTAATATTATAATTAAAGAAATGATAATAATAATAAATTAGGGTATATTCATTTTATTTGGATATCATGTGAATTTTAATATCAATGCATAGATTTTTATCCTTTATTATGGCTCATAAAGTGCATGACAATTATAATATGAAAATCCCCCATGAGTGTCAAACTAAGTGTGGAGTATGACTTGTTGTCGTGAGAAAGGTGGGGATTTATGAAATTTAAAATGAACCATTTTTTGGCATATTAAAGAAAGTTAAACCTTTTCAATATTGACTGCCACACGTATTATCTAGGTAAGGATTTCATTCATAGGAAAACTATATACACATTTCTTTTAAAAATTTTACATGGTTTTATGGATACGAAAAACCTTGAAGTATAAAATGGATTATAAAGGAATTATAATGATAATTAATGGTGTTATGTATTTTATAACATAGTAAGGAAAGTATTAATAGAATACATATTATCATCTTCCATTGAAATTAGAAATAACTAATAAGGCTTACAAAATAATTAGAAATAAGGGTTGGTGAACCCTTATTTCGGTATAGTACCAACTTAAGAAAATGTTATAATGAGTGGGAATAAATAAATTATAATTTAATAAATATAAAATTAAATTTATACCATGGAACAAAAATTATGGAAGTATTGGAGAATAATTCTTAAAATACAACATATCAAATGTAATGAATATGAAAAAGAAATATGAGAATTGATGAAACCATTACATGTGATTTTTTTATTAAATAGATTGAGGTAATTCATAGAACATTGGAACAAAATTAGAGAGACACTTGATAAGAAAATTGATAGTGAAATAAAGCTCAATATCTTTGGTGTTGAATATGATTTGTGAATTTGGGTATTTCTACTTGAGGATGTGTGGTTTTAATGGTTAATATCTAGGTTAATTTATGATATAAGTCAACAACATGGATCTGAAATAAATTATAAGAAATTTTCTTGTCTATTAATAAATGGAAGGAGGGTGGATATCTAACACATTCCTAAAATAAAACACACCTCCTAACCAACCCATTTAATACATAGAATCCAGAAATAATACTTACCTTAATATTGCAATTTTAGGTACCGAAATAATAGGCATAAATATGTAAATTAATATTGATTTTTTCAAATACATTCTTATACTTATTGAATTGTATTTTTATTAATAACATGTTTTCTAGGTTTTTTTAATCATACTATAGTATTAATGACGTCGTTTATTCTTATTTCTTTTTAAATCGACTATTTTCACTTCTTCAAAAAAATTAACTTTGTTAGAAAATTACCAAAAAATAATTCAATGCTAATTTTTATGTGTGTAGTCTAAAAATAAAATTTATTTTATCAAAATAATTCTTTAAATATCCTAGTTTAATCTTAAATATAAAAATTTTATTTATTGAAAATTAGAAACCTTAATTTCATAATAAAAACTCTGGATGTTTTAAAAATTACATAGGTCTTCATAAAAAATATATTATCATTTCAATATTTTTATAATATTATTTCATGATAGTAATTTTTATTAATAAAATTTATACTTATCAAAAAAAATTAATAGAATATATTTACAGTCTCTAAAAAATAATAACATTTTGATTATAACATTATGTAGTCCTTACAATCACTTAAAAGCACCTAGGTCACCAACAATAACAATAAAAAACTATTTTATTAACTAATGATCGTAATGAAATTAAATATATTTTCTGACAATCATACAACAATATGATCATATTTCCAAATAAATACCCCACTATTCTGACATTATTACATACTACTTCTTTTTTTAAGGTTCTTACACATTTATTTATAATTTCAATCACATTATTAATGGACCTATTTATTTTCATTGTTATTATACAGGGAAAAATATTCTTGTGGGAATTCAAGACTACAAAATTTTTTGGTGAATGTAGTATTCTTCAATGTGTATAAGACTATACTATTTCTAGTTTTACTAGTCCATATTTACACATTTTATGTAATGTACAAATGAAATAAAAAGAAATTATTTTTCTGTTTTTATATTATAAAGCAACCATTATTAAATAATAAGTACTTATATTAACAATAATAATGAATTTTTTATTAGTTATATAGAAACTTTTATTGGATCCATGAATGTGAGGTGAGATTTAAAGAGTAAAAGAAAATCTAGTCACTTCACCTATTCTTGCATTAACCACTAGTACAGATCTATTTCTAATCTATATTGATGCATAAAAGAAGTTCTTGGATATTTTCTAAAGAAAAATTACAATGTGATATCCTATGCCTCTCGCCAATTAAATATTCTTGAGAAAAACTACCCAACTCAGGATCTAAAATTGGCTATAGTGATCTTCTCATTCTATACATAGAATCATAATCTATATTGGGATATGTGTGGCATATATATATAAGTCATAAAATCCCCAAGTATATATTTACAAAAAAGTAGATCAGTCTGTTCAAATAAAGGTGGTTATGGAAGATTGGGGAAATGTAATGTTTGACTCATTACTATCCATGTAAGGTGAATAAATTGGAAGATACTATGAGTAGAAAATACCACAAAACTATATTAATTATGTCGATTTAAAATGATCCAATCATCTTATACATGAAAATTATAATCATTATAATCATAAATTTAATTTCATTCTACATTCCTCAATTAAATTCCCAACCACCCATTCTTAATAGTATAAAGGAATCCTAAAAATATAATAATGAACTACAGAAAATGGTATCAAATTTACCTTAGCTAATCATTGATAGAGACTGAATTATAATGCTTGGAACCTAGATATGTGTACCTTAAAAAAATATTAAATATGGAACTTTTAGATGATTCACATAGCTTATCCATCTCCATTTATCCAAAAATCACTAATGTGCATAAATAATTGAAGAGAGTCATCTAGTGGGATGACATGAAAATCGTTATTGAAGAATTTTTATCATTATGATATGTATTCTAGTATTCAAGGTTGAGTGAAAAAAGTCTGTGTTTATGATTCAACCATTTATTATACTAGTATTTATGTGGTAAAACATAACCATATAATTTTTCATGTCGCTCCCCAATACATCTAAGGGAAATATCACAACTTGGTTGGTAGTCAATCAACTTAAAGTTGATTCGTTTCATTACTATCAGTGAACATTTCTCTCTTGACCATATCACTATGCTTTATATATGAGATTTTTCAAGAATATATGGAGTTCTACTCTCCAGTGTATGTGGTCAATATTTAAGGATTACCATGAAGTTGTAGAGATGCCTTAAAAAATAGTTGTATACAAAGACGATTTTTAGTATTTATTATCACCGTTAGATGAATGGTCAATCTAAGAGAACCATTAAAACACTAGAGGATATAAAATAATCTTTTCCATGGATTTACAAGAATGTTTTCATCAAAATCATTCCCTATGGTATTTCTCAAATAATAATGTTTTTCATTCAATCATTTGAAGGGATCCTTATATGGCTCTGTATAGGAAGAGGTGTTGAACTCTTATATGTTGGGATGATGTTTGAGAAGGAAAACAGATTGGACATAATATTATCGAAGATATTATAGATAATTTTTACACCATTATATTATATATTAAATCCAAACAAATTCAATATAAAATATATGAATATGATCATAGACAATAACTATATTTTGAGGTCAAAGAGAAGGCGTTCCTTTGAATACCAATATGGAAGAAATTCTTGAGGTTTGGGAAGAAAAGAAATAGTATTCCTAGATTCATTGTCTAATTTAAAATCGTTGATCATGTAAGAGTTATGACCTATAGACTAGCACTCCGTCCTATCTTATCTATAGTATATTATGTGTTCCTTATATCCCTTTAAATGAAGTAAATACCCTACCCCTCGCATGAACTAAATCTAGGGGTGTTACATTTGGAGATGGATATTTCATAGATCTTATATCACATAGGTAATGTTTCACAAAAAAATCCCTCACTAATTAATGGTTTTGTGATGGAATCAAAAGTTTGAGCCCACAACATTGGAACCAAAAGAGGTGATGAAATATAAGTACCATTATCTATTTTAGTGTATAAAATGAAATTTCAAAGGAAAGATTTCTAAAGGGGGGAAAATGTAACACCTCATAATTTTATAAATAAAATTTCTTTTTTAATAAATAATGGTTATATTAAGCAATGTTGTTGTAGAAAACACACGAGTAATAATGTTTATTTTTTACCATTATAAAATATTTCATGTTGGATTTAGAATATCCTTAGGAATTGTAATAATTGAAAATGTATCCATTTTATATTGACTATATAGATTATAATATATTATGTCTTGTAATAAATTCTAATTGACATGGAAGGAGTGAGTGATATAGTCAACCAATATCATTGTATCCTATAATGACCATTTATCGGAGCTCTAATGGAGATGTAATATCTATGAATTTTTTACGACCAATCATACGACAATATTTAATAAACTTGAAATAAAACATTTCTGCATAATTTCAATATTACCAATATTACTTCCCAAACTATTTTCATTGAACCACAAAAATATATTTCTATTATATCATACCTTATATATAGGGCATAAACTGGTGTAATAAGGGTATATGTGTTCAAACCCTAGTATTATGAATTTATATATTTAAATTTAATTAATATAATGAATTTATTTTTCCTTATGCACTATCACATTAAACATATGATTTTCTAATAATTTTAATAGAAACTAGATTTTTATATGATGACACAAAAAGGTATGTTTTGGGAAATATTTAGTTTCAATAAAAACACTCTTCTTGATAAATTCAGCAATTCTAAAATGACGGTTAGTTTCTTGAAATATTCACATTATTTGATATTAATTAAAATATAAATGATAAAATAATTTAAATAAGTCTAATATAATTTTTATATGGTTCAAAAAAAATTTATGTCATAAAAACAAGAATTTTCTTGTAAATAATAATTTTTATTTAAATAATAAAATTCTCATAAATAAAAATTAATTTTATAAATATAAATATTTTTTTAAATCACTATATTGATACAATCCTATGATGAATTTTCCATCATTTTCTAGTGAATGGGAATTTGTAGGGGACAATCAAATAGTTTATAAATATATGGAATTCATTATGACATCATAATTGCAATAAAATTGTGTAATAAATTCTATAATATACATAAATTAAGAAAAATATATTTACCCTTCAAAATAATGTGTTTTTAAAGTTATTTGATTAATTTTAAAAACCTCTAATGTATTCTCTAGAACTGATATTATATTTTAATGAAATAAAAATAGTTCTTTATGAACATGAATCACTTTCACTTCATTTGTGGTATTATTTTAATGAGTGAATTTGATATCCTGAAAAAATATTTAAAAAATATAATATTTTATAGGAAATAGGGGAAAATGTGGGAAGGATTGTGGTTTTGGTAACATTATCACATAATTTACAAAACCTATGTTTAGATATTATTAAAAAATTCTCCTCTATTTTGATAAAATTTCCCACTCAACCACTTATACCTCTTCATTTAGAACCCATTGATCCTAAATTTTATCTTTATATACTTGTCAAAATCCTTACCAATGTGTTACCATGTTCTTAATAAGAATCACTCAAGATTTTATAATCACCGTATCAAGGTAAGGGATTCTCTCATATTATTTTTTTCATGAAGTAATTCCCTTATAATAATCCTTTTGATTTATATTTTTCATATTGAAAAGTTTTTCAACATATTACTTTATTATAATTTTGATTTTTATGTTATTAGATATATACTTTAGCTATGATTAAACACTTCCATTAACTCTTATGAACACCTATTAATCTTCCAAAACAATACCATGATTTCCAATGAAAAACTTATGTGTTATGATTAACCATCTCCATTTATGATCGAGTGTTTTTACCTAGATGTACATATACCTAATTGATTGAGGACCTAATTTTATGTAACATTTGATCCTTAATTTACGAAATAAAATTGTGGTATACATCCATATTTTTTATGATCTATGTGGCACATAAATTCATGTACATGATATGAATGTGATAGGAAGTCTTGGAATTATATAAATCTCTAATGCCTTGGTAATGTTTTTATCTCATGAGATACAACGAATGGAAAATTATTGGTTATCCTAGGAACAATATGTTATTATTTCAAGTTATTTATCCTTGTTCTATACATATTAAATCATGTTTTATGTTGTTTCCACATTCCTATGATTTCATGATATTATCATCTAATGCCATTCTTCAATGTTTCTGATTATTATTACAACATTTACGTGTCATAATGTTATATGTCATGGATCAAATTTTATGTATTACCATATTCTATACATTTATTATTACCTTACTGGGATTTTTAGCTTGCACATTTCTTCTATACATCCCTATGTTTTCCCTATAGTTTTATAATATAAATGGAATCTAAGGGAATGTAATATATTTTTTTAAATAATATTATCATATCCCAATTTTTATGTTATAGTTATATGTATATAATTAACAAAATTAGCTAATCCATTAAATATTTTGGTATTATTTCATGTCAATATTAATTTAATAAGTCATAAAATATAGTATATAAAAGATATTTCTTATCATATAGATGTTACTCTCTAATAATGATCCGTGATAGAATTTTATCTACTGTTCACATGGAGATGGGGGAGGAAGTGGAAAGACATGAAATGATTTTAATGATACCCAGATGTTTAGGAAACAAAATTTTTATATGGAAGTCAATAAATGTTTTTACAATTTAAGAGATTCTTATGTATAGTTTTTTATGTCTTATTGAAATATTTTAAAAATATAAGAGTGTTCCATGTTATGAAAACAAGTAAATCTATATTTTATAATTCATTTATGTTGGATATATATATATATATCATGAATTTATATGGTAATTTTTCTTTCATATTATGACATTTATTTATCCCAAAATATTTTTTTTCATGGAGTATTATAGGTTCTAATTATATTTTTGTATTAGATTAATAAATTTTATTATATCACAATATGAAATATTCTCATAAAGCACAAAAATGGGTTTTTGTATTGGATGAAACATGATGTATACGAAAATGAGTGTAATACACTATTTCATTGGTATACTGTGGGTATATGGTTTATATTTGTAGTCCCTAATAACCTAGGATAGAAATATACCTAGCATGACTACATTCATAGCGGTTTTTGGTTTTGTATGAATATAATTATAGTTATTGGACATAGAATAAGTAATTAGAAACACATGTATGAGTATCTTCCATCACATAATTATAAAACTGAATATAAAATATAAATTAAGAACATCTTGAAATATTTAAAACCTTACACAGAAGGCCCACTACATCATTCGTGTTCTCCATATAATGAGTTTGGGAGATGTCACAAAGAGGAAAATAAAAGCTTCCCAACCCCATAGTGTATCCACAGGTTTCTCAAAGACATATAATCTTTATATGGGATCCAAATTATCTATATTCTATAGTAGTAACTCAATATGAAAGTATGGAATATGAAAAGATCAATAACTCTTGATGAGTTTTATTTGACCATGAGGCAACCACATGCCTTAAAACCCATCACATGGTTGTATAATTAATTACCATGAGGAATTATCTTGTAGTTGTCTCATTTATTAATTTATTAAAATACATGAATAAATATCATGGATGAAATTAATTCATAATATACATTTACTCCCGAATGTGTCCTCAAATGAAACACTATGGTAAATTGTAGCTATGCGAATGATCAAACAATCCAAATGAATACTATTATCATTGATAGTGTAACCAATATTCACCTTTATTCATTATATATCATAATTATTCATAATTTCATAAAATATATGTATATCATATATATATATATATATAATTCTTTAGGTCATATTTCCATCAATATCCCAATTGAACTAAATCCTAAGAGACTTTCCTCTACTTCATCTAATATTTTGTTATATACACTTGTGAAATGATATCCTAATCTCCTTTTAGATAAATTTTAAAAAACATTTCAAAATCCATCACTGACATCATATTATATACAATCATATTAAATACATTGTGAACACCCATCCAAAAAAAGTTTATATTAACTTCAAACTACATTCTATGTAGCTCTTTGAGTCAAACTAAATCCCCATTCTTTCGACCAAACACTATGACCCTGTGTGCCTTTATAGAATTGAAAATAAATATGAATTTTTATACCCATATATGTAATCAAACAATGACCTCTAGAAAAATTTCAATTCTACTCAAGCTATAAAGGGATACATGTGATCTCCATTAACAATATGTATCTCTATAACTATTTCCACCAGTATCTATCATTTGCAAATTTTTATTCTGATATTTTACCTTTTTCATGATATCAAAAAACCATGGGATGAAGAACATGTCAAGACTATATAGAGAACCCATATATTCTTGATTACCTGAGTATAGACTGTTCTATTAAATATATACATCACATGAAATTCATTCTTATGAATATGCACATCACATATCCATTACCCAGATATATATATAACCTCATGGTGTAGTCACAGAATCCCACAAATATCCTTAATAGAGGATCCAGATGTATTACATGACATGTGAGAGGAAAATTCCATATTGGTTAAGCTTCAACTAATGACATGTTCTACAAAATTCCCAACCACCCCTTATAATTTATGTCAATATGTAAAATTCTATAAGTAGGGTTTAGGATTATGATGTTTATCATGTTGGGTGTCTCACCAACCTCAATTAATAGTGACTCAAATATGATCCATGCACCCATCTTATGAAAAATAATATTTTATGAAACTCCATGTGTTGTACATAAGAATTCATACATCACTCATAAACAATCTGATTTTTTGTGCCTCAAGAGTCTATTATGTTTCTCTATATAAGAATCATAGTCACACCCAACATATATTTTTATCAAAACATATATAAATCCAGTAACAACATCAGTTAGGGATAAAATCAAATTCATACTTTGGGAGGTCAATTATTATTTGCAGTTCATGAAATGTATATTTGTATATACATTTATCTTTAAAATGCAAATAAATTATAAAATGGGGGTTTATATTAATAATATAAATTTTAATATTCATAAAATCTTTATTAATTTTTAATAAAACCAATATAATAAATGTGTTTTCATATCAGATGTGATAATTCCAAATCATATATTTTTTGTACACTTTTTAGGATTTTCTAAAACATTACATCATATAAAATAGATTCCACATCTCTATGTAACCATCAGAGAAAGACATCACACAAAACTATTTAGTGAGAAATATCTATGATTCTAGAAATATGGAATAATGGTGATACATAGGAATAATATTCCTAACTATCCAATTTGGACAAATTTCAAAATTCTTAACATCACAACAAAATTTATTATAATTTTAACTAGTATTGTTTACTTATAAATCTTTACATATTCATTATAATTATCATTCTAACCCTATAACATCCAATTTTTTCTTAAAATAATTTAACTTCTTATATTAGTGTTATTTGATACATCCTAACTCTTATTTTAATTACCAATCCCTATAAAATTAGATTATTTTAAACTTAGAAAATATAATTTCTCAAAATATATTTATAAGAAATAAAAAACTATATTTGTTAGGAAATAAAATTTATTTTCTTTCAGTAGAACTGTTAAACAAATAAAATATATCATATATAGTATTTTATGTGTTGGTAAAGTTTTCATAATTTTAGAAAATGTACTTATCAAAATATTCCACTGATGGGTGGTGGGAATATATCCGCACATATTTTAACAAAAACTTGGTTAAAATTTTTATCCTCAATAAAACAATTTAATTCACAACATCTTCTCAAAACATGTTATAGAACCCCATAAACCATGAGTATACAATTAATCATCTCATACATGTTCGCAAAAAATCATTTTAATCATGAAAATTATCTTATCCCATAAAGGAAATGATAAGAAGTTAAACTCTTTTTTTTATTCATTTAATCGTTATAAAATACCTCACATTCAAATCCTCATTGTAGTAACTATTTACTTTATCTCATGAACACATACTAAAATATCAATTAATAACTTCCTCAAATTTTAAACACCTATATATTTAGAACACATGTTAAAATATATATTGAATGTCATATACTATTAAAAATCTAATAATTAATTTATATACAATATGTACCTTACATGGAAATTACATAAAGTTTCCAAACCTTTTTTATGTATATCTTCGATAATCCAATCATATTGAATTATTACTCATCCCATTTGACTACACTATGTTTCGATAATGACCTTGACTTCTTATATAATCTTTTTTTTTTGTAATTTTCAACCAACTTTTCTTCTTTTGGATTGACCTATTACCTACTTTAACTTTCTATGCAGAACGTTATAATCTAAACAACATACTCCATGTTCAGATTTATATTCCCCACAAATTGATAATTTTGGATAAATGTTCTTTTAATTCAAACAAGATTTCCAATCATTTATATAGATTATAATTAGATAAATTCCCCAACTATTATAATCTAATTTTAGTCCCCCATTAATGATTGTTATGTAATTAAATAAATCAAATTCCATGTGTATTATAAACACTGATATTGTTTTTTCAATCAATAATTATTTTAATGCACTTCTCAAGAGGTAAATAAGATAAAATACACATCTTATGATGAGTTTATCCAATCCTGAAAAATTCAAGTTATCAATGTCATAGTTTTTTTTCTATATTACCAGAAACAATTTCAACTATATATTATTTTCATCATCCGACCTTCTATATATTTAAAACTATTCATAAAAAATATATTTGATATCATATATCTGTTATAATAATAGAATGGATTTTCCTACCCATTAAATTTTTAAGGAAAACTTTATTCTGACCATGCCAATTAGAGTATTCAATATTATTTATTATATTTTTACATACCCAATCATATTGACAATATGATACTATAATAATTGATTTACCCGCTCTTTTTGATTACATGAGTGGAGACTATGATTCCTTTGTTCATTATGCATCAAATAATTTTTAAAACATAAATAAATAACTCTTAGATTTGATAAGAATCATTATATTCTTGATGAAAAAATTTAACACATGGTTACTAAAAATGAAATTGTTCTAAAACATATAATTATCCTTCGTAACTTTTCTTAAATTACCAATTTTTCTTATTAAATTTTCTATGGTTACCAGTCTTGGGTGTGGATGACATTATGCTTCTTCTATTAATGATTCAAAAAAATGATTTGGTTAATGATGTTGGTGATATTTTTCTAAAAACTAATCTTTTATCATATGAGTATCATGTTTTATAACTAATTAATAAAGACTTTTATTAATTGGTATCCCACTAAACTGGCCTCCCCCTTTTGAAAAAAATTAATCGCTTAGAAGGATGGGATCTATATTTCACAAAAAAAAATTCTTATATGGAATTACTCTCAGAACATAATTATTTTGGGGGGTAATGATATTAATAATTAAATATAAAAATATTGGATAGTAGAGCCGAAAAACCTTTATCTAATCCATCATATGGATAAACATATCTTCTGTAATGTCCCGGTTCCGGAAGACATCCAGGGTTGCCCCGTACCCGGTTGGTCACATGGACTCATGTTCATTAACCAGAATGTCAAAGGCTGTAGACTAGAAGCAAGGTTCTTGGTTGTGATAGAGGGGAAAATATGCCCTCATTGGTAGTGTAACATAGTGGAAGAAATTAAAAGAAAAAGCGGAAGTAGAAATAATCCATAAAAAAGTAAAAAAAGAAGACTGGAAAACAATAAACTGGAGAACACATATATAATGAATGATGCATGAAACATATGTCTAGGAAAGCATCCAAATAAAACACAATGTTGGAATAAAATAGTACTAAACCCAAGCACAAAATAAAGCAAAGTAAACAACTCCTCAACATCGCAAGCCATAGCTCAGTGTAATGCTCTCCAGCTCCATAGAAAATCATATACCTAAAGTAAACTGGCACTTTCCCTTATCTATACCTGCAACAATATAATCTATTTGGGCCCAAAAGCATGGCCCAAAAAGGGTGTGAGACTAAATATAAATAGCAACCACCATAAGATAAATGCCAAATAGTCAGTGAATATATGGTAGGTAATAATTACAGAAAGTAGAAAAAAAGAAGAAGTACTCAGCAGTAAACTATCCACAGTTTCAATGCATTCAGTTTCATATATCAAACAATATCATATCAAAATATATAAACACAAACAAGTAACCCTTTGGAAGGTACTCACAGATTATCCCCTCTGGTCCTACCTAGGAACACAATCAACCCTCTAGGAATTACCCTCAATCTAATCCCTCTGCTTCAGGATATGCATAGACTCTCTGAGGAAGCACTCACCATCAATTCTTCATATAGCATCATATTAGTAACTAAAGGCACTCTAGGGAAGTAGTCAATATCTATTCCCCCTATGGCCCACATTGATGATCTGCAGACACTCTGGAAAAGCACTTACATCAATTCCCCCTATGGTCCCGCATTGTAATTAAAACAAACACACTAGAGAAGCCTTTACATCGATTATCCCTATGGTCTAATACACCATGTTCTCGCGGCCCTATGTAAGTGAAGTTGGTATAGAAACACGTAGCAGACAAAGTAATCCTGAAGAACTACTTGGCTAGCAGTCTATAACATATCCGCATATCCGAACAGTCACACCATCCTAAAACTAGGTAGGGAAGGTAAACAACAGCCTAACAAGAAACTTAGGCCCAATGGTCAAAACAGGAAATCATGCATGGGCAAGCACTTCCAAAGCAAGTAAATTAACCTTAATCCCATTAGTTATAATCAACTCAAGAATACATGAATAGCAGGTAAACAATAGGGCTAAAACTGTAAACACGCAATACCCCATGCATGTGTATTGGGGGTTTTTGCACATATAACTCAAATACTTTCAACAAAACGGTACAAACCACTACCCTCGGAATTGGGAGATCAATATACTTGAGTCTCGGGGCTTGAATCACCTTAGAATGATGAATATCTACAAAAAAGTCAAAAACATTCAACAATGGATAACTTGATAAAGAGAAGGAATCAGGAAATGATGCCCTAGAATAAGGAAGATCTTACTGAGGTGATCCCAACGTAGTCGACGATGGTCGAATCAGAGATCAGACAGAGGATCAAGGGCTCAGAGAAGGAACACAGTCATATGGGTTCTCTCAGACCAATGAGATCTAGAAAAAGGTATTTTTGTCCATCAGGCGTGACCCTGATGAGTTTAATGAAAAAAATAAAGTACACGGTGTGTATATTCCATTTATATACTCCGGTTTAGGTGGCCTCCAGGTCACACCCACATGGTCGTGTCTGTGGCCATCACACGACAAACACATGGCTACCTGTAGTAACCAAATACACGGCGTTTACTCATAAAGTACACTTCCTGTACTTTGAAAATTTCCAAAAATTCCCATTTCTATAAAAAATGACCAAAAGAAAGAAAACATACCTGAAAAGTAGGTCTGGGATCTTACAAACTTCACCCCTTAACAAAATTCATCCCCAAATTTCCCTAGCAAAGCAGCGTAGAAGAATAAACCCCGAACAGCTCCGACCACTGCGATTTTACGTCTTCCTCCCTCTCACAAGTCTCTTCATGTACTCACCCATACTGCCAAAGCACCCATACCAGAGGAATAGACCATCCATGGAGAACCTTTGTACTTCGATCAATAATCTGTATAAGATGCTTCTCAAAAGAATCATCCAGTTCCAACTCAACCTCCTCGGGTTGGAAGAAGTGAGACGGGTCTGAGAATTAATGTTGAAGGTGAGAAATGTGGAAGACGTCATGCATATCCCGGTACCTCTAAGGTAACAGAAACTGATAGGCAACCTACCCAATTGTCTCCGACACCAAAAATGGCATGACGTATGTCGGTGAAAGATTTCCATGTATCCTAATCCTTTTGTGTCCCATCCTCAGTGTGATATGCAGGAAAACCTGATCCCCGACCCCAGACTCCAGAGGTTGTCTCCGATGATCAGGATAAGAATTCTATCAAGACTGGGTAGTAGCCATCCTGTTCTGAATCAACTCAATCTTTTTTGTGGTCTCCTAGAAAAGACGAGGTCCGACCAAAGGTACGTCTCCTGCCTCCATCCAACATAGGGGTGATCGGCATGGCCTACCGTAAAACGCCTCATAAGGTGCCATCTGAATAGTTTCTTGAAAACTATTGTTGTAGGAAAAACCCACAAGAGGTATGGGATTCTCCCAAGAACATACAAAATATAGAATACATGCTCAAATCATGTTCTAAATCACCTGAATCATACACTTAGACTGGCCATATGTCTGAGGGTGGTAAGTTGTACTCAAAAGTACCTATATACCCAAAGCCTTCGGAAGCCCCTACCAGACTCCAGAAGTAAAACTTGCATCTCTGTCTGAAACAATAGAGTGTGGAAATCCATGTAAGCACAAAATCTGAGGGATGTATAGTCATCCCAGCTCATCAACACTGAAGGTATCCTTGATCCGTAAAAAGTGAGGAACCTTTGTGAGTATGTCAATGACAACCCAAACTACATCATTCCTTCAATGTGACCTTGGTAAACCTATCATGAAATCCATCACAACATAATTCCACTTACACTCGGTAATGGGTAACTGCTGTAAAAGCTATGTTTTTCACTGATGGTCCAGCTTCCCCAATTGATAGGTGGAACACCTCATGAAGAAACCAGAAAAATCTCTCTTCATACTAGGCCACCAATACTATCAGTGTAGATCACGATACATCTTGGTGGCACCAGGATGAATTGCCCAAACTGAAGAATGAAAGTCCCGCATCAGCACCTCCCATATGTTTTTTGGAACCCATACACACCCTTGGAAACTAAAGATATCATCCTCGCCTATGGACCACCGAATAAAAGGGTCTTCTCCTGACACACCTTCTCATAGGACTAGGCCTTCAGAATCAGATAGCTACCTTATTCACACTAGATCAAGACGATTATAGGTAAGAACTATAGAAGAAAGAAACATCTACCCCTGCCTATCATACACCTCCAACGTGTTTCCCTAACCCAACGTATAGGAAAGCTCAATGTTAAGAGACTGAAGGCACTCAACACACCTTCATTGTCTCAAATTCAAGTAACGATGAGTGAAGATATACCTCAGTATTTTGTGGTTGGTGAAAACCAAAAAATTATCTCCCATATGATAATGTGTCCAACAACGTAAGGCATGAAAAACTATAGTGAAATTGAGATCATGCGTCAGGAAATTCCTCTCATGTGGTATCAATTGTCGAGAACCATACACAACGAATCCTTATCCCTACATAAGTATAGCTCCTATACCAATACATAGAGCATCATAGTGCATAGTATAGATCTTCCCTAGCTCTGGAAAGACTATAATTAGTTCTAAATTCAACTTCCCTTTTAGCTTATGAATGGCTGACTCACAAGAATCTGACCACAAGAACTGCGCACCATTCTTAGTCAGACCTGTCTATGGTGTTGCTAAGAATGAATAGTACTGAATGATTCATCTGTAATACCCATCTAGCCCTCGAAAGATCTGTACCACAAAGATGTTCTTCGGATGCTCACAGGAGACTACTGCTCTCACTTTATCTATGTCCATTGATATTATTATCTCTCAGATAACATGACCCATGAAGTGAATATGATCCATCAAAAAGTTGCATTTTGAGAGCTTAGCATATAACTGACGCTCTCTCAATATACTGAAAATGATCACAATATATGTGGCATGGTCATGTAAAGTGTGATATTACACCAAGATATCATCCACAAAAACCACCACAAAGGAATCCATGTATGGATGGAACACTTGGTTCATCAGTGATATGAAAACTACAGGCACTTTCATGAGACCTAACGACATAATCATGTACTCGTATAGACCATACCTACTCCTAAAGGCTATAAGAGGTATATCTGATGGTCTAACGCACAACTGATGGTAACCGGACCTCAAGTTAATATTTGAGAACACCAGGGCTCCTCAAAGATGATCGAAGAGATCATCAATCCTTGGAAAGGGATATCAGTTCTTGACTTTCAACTGTTTCAACTTCCGATAATCGACACAAAACCTGAGGGTACCATCTTCCTTCTTCGCAAAAAGGAAATGTGAACCCCAAGGATAAGTACTCGGTTTGATGAATCATTTTTCCTACAAATCCTCCAACTACTTCTTAATCTTCTGTGACTCTGGTGTAGCGATCTTGTAATGAGTAATGGAGATTGGTGCCTCTCTTGGCACAATCTCAATATAAAAGTCTACCTCACGCTCTGAAGAATAACCTGAAAAGTCCTCTAGAAAAACATCTCTATAACGATCCAACACTATGGGAAATTCCCTCTGTGAAGTCCCCTTGTCATCTAGAAATAGACTATAAATTTGGGCTATAACTCCTCCTAACCCATGATGCTTAATTCCCTCTCTACTTTCCTGGAAATCCCATTCACCATTATGAAGAAAAGATCCACCCTCTGGTGATATAAAACTCACCCTACGGTGGTAATAGTCGAAAAATGCATGTAAGGGTACTTTCCATTCCATTTTGAGAATGAAATCATAGCATGTAATCTCTAGGACATAGAGGTCCCATAAAAAGTGACACTCACCAATCTCTAGAGGAAACTCCTTACGCTGTCTTACACTAGTCGTTCTAGTTACCAAAAGAGTTTCTAGCATCAAGATATCAGTAGAAGAAAAGATTCAAGGCCCAAGTCTCTCTACAAAAAAACAATAGATATAAATCTATGGGATGCCCCTATATCAAAAAGATGAGAAGCTAAAACTGAGGAAACTAAGATTGTACCTCGAACTGTAGAAGGCCTGAGATCCTACTCCTATTGGTTCTGCTCCACTACAAATGTCTGACCTGCACCGCAGCCCTATGACCCTTCCTAACCACTCTGAGCTGATCCACCCTATTTTTGCTGAAAGCATGATTACTGGCTGCCATGTCCATGACCTCTAACTTGGCCTGAAGGGCTGGAGGAACTCCAGTTTCCAGACTGGTGAGAAAATGGTGGTGCTACTCTTGAACAAGGAGTCATAGAAGAACCCCTATCACTAGTTGTTGGTGATAAGATCTAACAGAAATGTTGAACATGACCCATCTTGCAACAATATTGGCACTCCACTGGGTCTCTTGTGAAATGTGGCCTCGTATGACCACTCTTCCCGCACTGGTAGCACACCACTTGACTACCAATGGATGTTTCTTTCCTCCTTGGATATCCACGTGAAGACTCCCTGTGGCGCTTCTTGATATCATTAGGTGGGATACTAACTCTAGATGCCAAGCCTCCCTGGCTCACAACTCCGGAATCCCTCAGATTTCACACATTAATCATCGCCTAGTTGATGATATAAGTGATAGAAGTCAACCAGAAGATGTTCACCTGCGATTGGATGTCGTGCCTCAGACCATCCTTATGCTTTTTTGCGAGGAATAACTGATCACCACCTAAAGTATGTGTGAAACACTGCAGCTCAGTAAAGCGAGAGGAATACTCCATAACCAAAAGATTACCATGATCCAGATTAAAAAACTCTTGGTCTTGATCGGCCCTCAAAGTCTCTGGGTAGAAGTAGTCATAGAAGATATGCTGGTACTCCTCTTATGTCATAACCCTCTAGTGTCCCGCCTATGAGATCACATCCCACCCCCTCTTGTCAATGTCTTGAAAGATATATGTAGCAAGCTTGACCAGCATCTCTAGAGGTGTCTCCAGATGCTCAAAGATCATCAACATGGCTTCCAGCCTTGACTCTACAGCCTGGGGTCCTCCATACCCTGAGAAAGTGGGAGGATCCTGCTGCAAAAATACCCACGTCAATATTTCCATCGAAGGGTAGGAGGTGGTGCTCCCTAAAAGGTCTACATCATCCTCATAAATCCTTCCCTGAGTTGTGCCTCATCACCTGTGTCCGGTATAACAGCTGGTGCCATGACTGGAACAATGTTATGATCTATAGGTAGCCCCTGATCAGCCATATCTGGTGTCCGGTCACTACCCTGAAACTATAGTAAAACCGGAGGACATCTCGGTGGCATGACTCGGCAAGGTCGAACAGACACCTTAGATCAAGATTAACAAAGAGAAAAAATAGAAAATTTATAAAGGGAATAGGGGAAGGAAAGCATTCATGTTTTTCAAAACATGACTACACGATGTGTATAACCCCTACACAATGTGTTCCCATCAGCCATTCACATGGGTGTGTACTCCTTCTAGAACTGGTCATGTAACACCCCATACACATGGCGTGTTCACCTAACAAACGACATGTACATGAATCTTATTCCCCTTCCCAATTCCTTCTACATGGCTAATCTACATGGTTCTCTTTAGAATGAGACTACATGGTGTGTTAGTTCCAAACACGGAGTGTACTAGATGAACCTCACAGACCCATGTTGTTAGATACATGGTCAGTTACACAACTCATGCTACAAGGCATGTTATAGATGGAAATGATGTGTACTAGAAAGGATCACACCGAACCATGTTGTTAGTTACACGGGTGGACACAGGGTCAACACAACACGGGGTGTACAAATATTACACAATGTGTTCAGACAAAGGTTTCCATATCCTGTGTCTCTTCCCACATATCCTATGATATAGTTAGATACTACACGGTGTGTACATATAGCACATGGTGTGTACTTAAGAAAAATATTTTCTTCCCAAACAGAAGAACACAAGGCATGTAGTCAAAACTAAACGGTGTGTATTTGGGGTTTTTCTAGACAGTAATCCTCAGAAACTACTATGGAGCCCAAAAAACACTGAAACATTCCCTTATGTTCCGAATTCCGATCCGTGAGGGCCCATACTCCCTAATAATTAAATATTGGAATCTTATACAAGTTATAAACAAGGTAAACAAGTCAATGATCCACTAAATTCCTGTCAATGAGGGCACATAAAACCTCAAGAACCAAAGTTTGGAGTTCATTAAAAAAATCATTACACGAAGAAGTACCCTATCAAATAGAAGGTATTCTATCAAAACATCTATCACAACTGCATGCATATCTAGCATAACATCTATCACAACAACATGAATTTTCAAATTCACCCTAAATGGAATGGAAATATTCAAGAAATATGATTCCTAACAAGTGCCTATATGATTCCTGAGATGGAATACCCTCATCTCATCGGTTTTCAATAGAAATAGAACCTCAATAAAATCAATAGTAACATCACAAAACATGTTAGTCACTCAAGGAGAAATCAAATCAACTGTAATAATTGCAAAATCTGAAAAAATTGCAAATAACGAGGTAGATTGGATTTCCCCTATACACAGGTTAGCTACTCTAAGGCAGAACTTATTACCAAGTACCTATTTCTTCCTATCCCAGTTTATAGGCTCCAAACAGTAAGTCAAGAGAAAATAATTTCTCTGATAACACTTTGTAACATCCCAGTTCTGGAAGCCATCCAGAGGCACACCATACCCGGTTGGGCACATGGCCTCAAGCGCATTTCCCTAAATTCCAAAGGCTCTCGACTAGCAGCAAGGGACTTGGATGTGATAGTGGGGAAACTATGCCCTCATAGGAAAAGTAACAAAGTGAAAAAAAGCAATAGAAAAAGAAGAAGCCAGAATAATCCATACAAAAGTAAATAGGAGAAGAATGGAAAATAGTAAATTGGAGTACACATATATATATGAAGGATGTATGATACGTATGTCTAGGAAAGCATCCAAATAATTCACAATGCTAGAATACAATAGTACTAAACCCAAGAACAAAAGAAATCAAGGTAAAAAACTCCTCATCATCACAATCCATAGCTCGGTCTCTGCTCTCCAGCTCAACATCAACTCATGTGCCTGGTGTAGAAGGGAAATTTCCCTAATCTATACCTATAACAATATAATATTTTTGGGCCCAAAATCTTTTCCCAAAGAGGGTGTGAGACTAAATCTTAGTAGGCAACCACCACAAGATTTGTTCCTAACAGTCAGTGAATATATGGTAGGTAATAAGTGTAGAAAGAAGTAAACAAGGGAGTAATCAGCAGTAAACAATCCCTTGTTTTAATTATTTTAGTTTCATATATTAAGAAACAGCTAATCAAAATAGGTAAACACAAATAGGTAACCCTATGGGAAGTACTAATAGCCTATCCCCTTTGGTCCTACCTAGAAACACAAGCAACCCTCTTGGTAGTACACTCAGTCTAACCCCTCTTGTTCAACATAAGCATAGACTCTCTAAGGAAGTACTCACCGTCAATTCCTCTTATAGTCTCGTATCGGTATCTAAAAGAGATCTGGGGAAGCACTCAATGTATATTCCCCATGTGTCTCACATTGAGGATCTATAGACACTCTAATGAAGCACTTACATCAATTTACCCTATGGTCTCGCATCGTAAGTAAAACATATACTTTGGAGAAGCCCTGACGTCCATTCTAACTATGTTATACTACACCAGGTTCTCACAGAACTGTGTAAGTCAAGTAGGTATAGAAATACATATCGGCCAAAGTAAACCCCAAGAACTACTTGGCTTATAGTCTACAACATATCAGCATATCAGAACAATCGCACAATCTTACCACTAGGTAGGGAAGGTAAACATTAGCCTAACATGCAACCTAGACCCAATGGTCAAAGACGGAAATCGTGTATGGGAAATCACTTCCAAAGCCTAGAAATTAACCCTAATCACAAAATTTTTCATCAACTCATGCATAAAATCATATAAGTAAAACAATAGGGCTAAAATAGTAATCCTGCAGTACCCCGTTCATGGGTATTGGCCATTTTTGCACATATAACTCAAAGACTTTCAACATAAAATCACAAACCACCTACCTCAGCATTGGGAGATCAATATACTTGAGTCTCTAGGCTTGAATACCCTTAAGATGCTGATGATATACAAAAAATTATAAATGGTTCAACATAGGATAACATGAGATATAGAAGGAATCAAGAAATGATTCTATAGAATAAAGAAGATCTTACCGAGGTGATCCCAACACAATCGATGATGGTTGAATTAGAGATCGGATGGAGGCTTGGGGGATCGGAGAAGGATTGTGTTCGTCCAGGTTCTCTTGGATGAACAAGACATAGAAGAAGTGTGTTCTATCTGTCAGACACAACCCAAGTGTATTTAATGAAAAAAAGAATGTACACCACGTGTACTTTTGAAGTACCAGGCGTGTAATTGTTGTTTTCGTACTCTGCTTTAGGTGGCCAACAGGTCACCCCAACATGGTCATGTGTGTGGCCCTCACATGTCCAGCACACGGCTACCTGTGGTAACTTAGTACACGGTGTGTACACAGAAAGTACACGGTGTGTACTTCGAAAATTTCCAGAAATTCCCCTTTCTCCAAAAAATGATTAGAAGATAGTAAACATACCCGAAAAGAAGGTTCATGTTCTTACAACTTTATTCATCTCGTATCATTCCAAATGATTTATCGGGTATCAGTAACTCGAAGAAAATATCAAAACATATTAAACAAAAGAAAAACCCAAGGGAACCCTATTATAGTTTAAAAACCCAAGGATGATCCATAATCACTCATTACATGTTTTCCTTATACAATATAATCACTAGGAACCTGACTATAGTAGAACCAACCAATTTTAATTATCGATATCTTCAAAGGATCCCCTTCTGAAAGAATATCAGAATTAGTACTCTAAATTGATTTTATCTCAAAATATTATCTCATGTTATTATGTTTTATGTATTCTTACTTATAATAAATAATTTTTGAATCATATTCTCTCCACTAAATAAATTTTTTCAATCAATATTGATGTGTTACTCTTTACACAGTGCCCATGATTATTTGACTTACAGAAAAATTGGAGTTAAAACTTATTTATATATATCCAGGTGCATCATATTCATAATGTAAATGAACATGTCATGTAAAGGAATAGATTTTTATGGGATTTAAAATCACTAAATGAGTAATCCAGAAGCCATAGATATCTATCCCAATTCACTAGCCTAGAGAAGGAATAATTCTCTAGGTGATTATGTAGTCCGACCCCAAGTCCCTCTACATGATGATAATTTACTCAAGAGAGAATAAAATTCATCATAACTATAAAACATAATATAAAAAAACTATATTCAATAATTAAATTTACGTTTAAAACAATAGATTCAATCTCAGGTCAAGGGAGATGAAAAGGTAAATTTATTACAGCTTTAATCCTATTATGAATTGTAAGACTCTATTCACAAAGTTGTTTTAAAACCATACAATATTCAAATTTCATAAAAAAATTACAAAACATGAATATGATAGTGAATATATTTTTTTTAAAGATAAATTCATATATGTATACATGATATAATAATTTATAAACAATTCAAAAATAGAATATGGTTATGAATTCTTTTATAATTTCAACATTAATATTATGTATATTCTATAATATTTAATATTAACTATTTTTTTATTTCAATATGAAATTTTCAAATAAAAATATTGAATATAACACATTATATTCATGAAAATATGAAATATTTAAAATTTATCATTATATGGAATATAAATATATGATATTTTATGAATTATAACCTAATTATAATCTAATTTATATTATGTAATAGTTTTATATATTAAAAATATGATATAATTAATCATTATTTAAACCTTTATCATATCGATCATCAAAAAATTTAA
Source organism: Viscum album (assembly GCA_963277665.1). Classification (NCBI taxonomy): domain Eukaryota; kingdom Viridiplantae; phylum Streptophyta; class Magnoliopsida; order Santalales; family Viscaceae; genus Viscum; species Viscum album. The sequence continues at coordinate 1,765,074,857 of OY728135.1, forward strand.
TGTGTTTTAAATAATATCTAAATATTCCTTCTTTTATTTTGAATAATTCAATACTATTGATAATGATCAATTCATAATTTGATTATTCTTTTTATTTTGGCATGATTTCGTAGTTTATAACCCTTTATAAATTTTTATTATGATTTCTATATATATAATTTTATATCTATGTCATAATATTTGAAATATAATTTTTTTGACGGTATTTAAAATATAAATATTTAATATATAAGTAAGATTTAATAATAAATTTTTTATAAAAACATATTAATTAGTTATAAGACCTTCATAATTAACTAGTTAATTAATCCATTATTAATTATTACTTTTTCATAGAATACCTTTTATATTGATTTAAAAAAATTGTAAACCATTAATATAATTCGACATTATAAAAAAAGTTAAGTAAATATATTCCTACCCTTACACATTGGGGATAACCTTTTATGGGTAAAAACTTTTACCCTTATGCAATAATTTTAAATCCATTTCATAAATCTAATGAAATTAGTTACCATTACATAGACCTTTTGTGTAAAGGTGTCCAAGAAATTACTTTATTTTCATAAATATAATGTTGAGACTACACTTATTCATATAAGTGATTACCTTTACATGGACCTTCTATACAAAGGTATCTTGGAATTCCCTTATTCCATATAAAGGTAAAACATATGGACCCTTACACGAAACCCATTTACCCTTACATGATCTTTTAAATATTTTTTAAGTAAAGGTATCCTACAATAACTATTACTCAAGCTATAAAATTACCTTTACACAACCTTAAAAAAACCATGTTTATCCTTACATGAACACGTTCACATAATGTTATGCCAAAGGTTACCTTTAGATGACCACTCATGTAGGTGTAAGGTCACATATACCCTTAATCCATTGTTATGTGTATGGGTAAGGCCGTAGTTACCTTTACACAACACAATTTCATAATGTTAAACCATTTTCTATTAGATTTTTGAGAATATAAAAAAAATTATTTATTCATTTCATAAGAATATTTCAAAAATGTAAAATATGAGCTCTATATAATACCATTTGTTGGGTGATGGAATCTTTATTCCTTATATGAACAATCTAGTGTGACACCCATATGAACCTACCAATGGAATCCATTTCCCCATTCTTTTGGGAATGCAACTCTTTTCATTAAAATGGAGCTCATGGGTGGAGAGACACATTTCATCACCATTCATGTGTCAGAGTTCTGTATAATTGGTTAACTCTATATCATTTCCTATGATAATGCTGTTAGTTTTTGTACAAATCTAATAATCTTAATTATACATATCAGAAGAAATTACAAACCCTTGTCTAATGATCTTTGATGAAAGAAATTTAAAATGCGTATAAAATAGAAATGAATATTTTTATTAAATCTGATATTACTTAAATCAATGTTCCACTTTATCATTATTTATATCCTTCTGATGAGTTTGAGGGAGAACACAAAGTGAAGAAAACCTCTCCACCTCTATAGTGTATCGACTAGTTGCGCATAATCATCCAGAGATCATATGTTATCCATATTATCTCCATGGTATTCTAGTAACTCAATATTCAAATAAGAAAGATGAAGATTTATACTGATCATGGGGAATTTTGGCCAAGCATTAGACAATTACATGCCCTACCACTATCAAATGGACGTATAATTTATAGTCCTAATGGAAACTTCTTATAATGTATCATTTATTCAAGCATTAAAATTCATGAATAAATACTGGGGCCAAAATGAATGCATGTTATGAATTATCTCCAAACAATTTCCAAAAATTAAATGATTCATTAAAATATAGTCATGTTGATGATCAAACATTCAAAACAATAACCATTATCATAATCAGTATAAATGATATTCCATATCCTGAATTAAAAAAATTATATGAAAGACCTAATATATATATATATATATATATTCTTCAGGTGATATCATCATCTCCATTATACTTTTCTTATATAATCCTTTAGGTTCAGCTAATTAGGAGGTGGTTGGGTATGTTTTTGATCATGTTGTCAACTAATTTTTAACCAATGGTTGGTTTTTCCAATGATATGTGGAGTATAACATTTGGGATCTTAATTTAGATATATTGGGAAGTGTATGGACTTACATATATAATACTTATGATGTACAATCTATTTATATGGGGAGAATGTGATGTTCTCATCCACTTAAGAGGAATAAAAATTGATGTATTCATTGACCATGTTAAGTTATACATAGAGATTTAAGAATATATGGGTAATGGTATAGGATTCAAATAATATGTATACTATAGTTAGTAGATATCTATGAAACATATATTATTTGTAAACACAAACCATTTATGATGTATTTGCTGGACACATGTACAAATATAAATGTGTCTAATAATGTGATGAGGCCTTCAAAGAGGTTTTGGGATGTCTGGTTGAAGATGTTTACGGTGTTCCAGGTGCATTATTCATCAACATCATTCCTTCTTTCATTTCCCTAGGTGGTGTAACAACATGGTCTTACCCCTTCTATTTAGGTTTCCATTGGGTTTTTTCATCTCTTATTAAATGTTGTTTTATGAATATATCTTCAATATTATTAGAGAATACTTGAGATGTTCATTTGAATTTTTTCATTTTCTACAGAATTTTATTATGGTGAGGTTCTTTATGACAAAGGTTGTGAATGGTTTTCTTTTTGGTGGTCTATGTTTTTTTTGCTGCAGGTGGGGATGATGGTGATGACTTCATCTTGGCTCACAGTGGTGGTCCTTTTCTCTTCGACTTCGTTCTGGAACTATGGTCCATTTCTCATTCCCAAGTCGACCGGGAAAGATGGTTTCTGTAATGCCCCGACCCCGATTACCCAGAGTCGGTGCATTATTACATAACATTGGCATGATACGAGGAAATCATGTCCCGAAAGACTGATCAGTTTAGTAGACTTGGAAATACTAGACACATTCCTAAGGTCAACATTACAACTTGAAAATAAAAACAACACTAAATTATTCCATTAGAAACATCCAAGCTTCCTAGATTATGCCTGCAAGTCACTCATAACTAACTTCTTCATATCCTGGGAAAATGAAACATAAATAAGCGGTGAGCTCAAATTCTTAGTAAGAGAAATAAATATAGGTGAAGATAACATAAACATTAGGCATGTTGAATAATTGAAAACACATGCCTTTACAAATAATTAACATGAACACTTTATGGCAGGAATATGAGCTGAGTAAATAATCCCATAATAAAACATCATCATGGGTATTCAAATAGTAGAATAACCACATGAAATATAAATAGAAAATCTCATAATGATGTAATTCATAATTCCGTACACCATAACTACATAGTCAAGGCCTTATACCAAGGCTACAAATAATATTTTGTCAAGGCCTTGTGTAAAGACACTAGTTATTCTCATGAGACCTACTAATGCATCAAGGAGCTACAACGGACTCTACCCATCACATACTATGTCCAATTCATTCCTCGTATTAAATGGGTGAAACATAATCTAAACATTCGTATTAAAACTATCATAAGAAATGTTAATACATTATCCACAAACCATGAAGGGTATAAAATATCACATCCATAGTCAAACATAACCCATTCAATAAAATATGGAAGACTATATTGTAATAAATTAACCTAAATCGAAAATAATGAAGGATATCGACAGAGATGAATATAATCATCAAAACTATTTGACATAAATATCCCCCTTTTTTCATGAAAACATTTAAAAGTTACACTTCTTTTCGAGAAGCCGTTTAACAATAGAAATTTGAATCAAAGTGTCACATACCACATAGAAACTTTTAAAGTTATTTTTAATTTTAGAACATTAATACTCATATAAATAAATCCTTAAAACCATTTTTAAAACATGGACATTAATGAGAATGATTTAGAATTATAAATATTTAAAACATTTAAAATGATATTTTAGTTAGAGTTCCTAACCAAATGAGAGACACTTGAATACAAATAATTGAGGTCATAAAAACATTATAATATCATGAGAATAAAGGGATTCATGATATACTTTGTAAAAGTACATTATATACACCATATAAAAGTGAATCGGTGTGTAACAACAAAGAAGTCTCAATGGAATGTAAATTGGGATGAAATATATTATAAAGACTGTATCATTTGGTTAAGGATAAATCAACGACATAATTCTGTGTGAAAAATATAAATACACTCAATATTATTGGATATTCAGTGTAAATAAATCAGAGGACATTCACATGTATTCTTGTAAAAACAACACCAATGAATTTGATGTTTAACTCAACAAATAGAGATTGGGTTAAAATTAATCTTATCAAGTTCAAATCGATGACTTGAGAATTTATAAACGGAGTGATTATGTGTATAAAAAGTATTTCCACAGAAAGGTGAGTGGAAATTATGACATAAGCAAATGAATAGTGATTCCACAAATAATCTTGGAGTAAATTAAACAATGATGTATGTGTAAAATGGAATGAGTGGAAATTAAAATTTCATATTCCCTTATCAATTTGGTAACATACGAAACATACAACATGAAAGAAGTATCAGAAAACGATGATTTAAATATCCAAAATTTAAATTATATTACACCATTAATACAATCACGGGTAGTACACACACCACATGAAAAAAATAAGTGGTGATTAATGGAAATCTCACGGAATTAAAAGTGAGATAAGAAACCACTTACATTGTACTTATTACTTGGTTGAGAATAGTTTAATCTCATTTATAATGCTTATATAATTGTTATTAAATTATAAAAGAATCATATACATTAATATGATATCATATATTATCTTTTAACATTTATTTGTTAATAATATCTTAGTATTGTTGTCGTTTCGGTTGTTCACGGATTCGTTTTCCATTATATTATTTGTTATGTGAGTAATATTTGTTATGGATAGGAGGTATATTATTCATATCAGGAATGATATCAAGATTCTAAAAATTATTTTTAATCATCAAATGAAAATTATTCTTGAATGGATACAATGGGGAATGAATTTCATCGCGTTCATGGAGACGGTAATCCGTACATACGCACGAGCGACAATATCATTAATTTGATATTAAAATAATATATAATTCAATGGTATATCATATATTCAGAGTAATTATCATGTTATATTTATTATTTAAATCAATTACACATCATTATTATACCAGTCCAAATAATAATGTATTGAATAAAAATTACACCACGACGTGGAGACGGTAAGCCGTACGTACGCATGTATGGTGACATGTGATTAAAAGGATGGATAGAATAATGAATATGGTTTTACCATGTTTATAAAGACATAAAATTATATAGAAGATACTGGATTTATAAATTTATAGTGGAAACAACAATGAAAGAGGATGTGGAAGAAGAAAGGAACTTGAAAGAGGTGATGAAATATTTTTCTCTTCTTCGGGTTCTTCCTTTTGATTTGATCAAAAGAGATCCGTAGGTTGGCATTATGACTAAATGAGTGCCTCTAGGATGAAGTTAGTACAGTTTAAATGGTATTTGGGTAGGTTTTGGCTGAGCCAAATTGTTTTGAATGTGTGAATTAGAGAGAAGGGGGAGTGTCCTTTTATAAGAGGGGTGAGAGGCACCTTAGAAAAAGCTAGAAATATTATTTTTTAATAAAATGATTTTAGGTTTATAAAGGCTCAAAAATATATTATTTAAAGTATAAGATGTATATGGGTCGAAAACCACTCAACCAGTAGGTTTTAGATATATTTGTGTCACTATATTAACTTTATCTTTTATATTTAACTCTTAGTTAAATAGTTTGACATTTCCCATGTCTCTTTGTATTTTTATATTCTATGGTTATCAAACTTTATATATACTTTCAAGAGAACCCCAAGTGGTTAATTAATGATACACCTATCATTATATAAGTCTTTTGTCCAATACATATATTTTTAGGAATAGAATATCAATAAATAATATAAGATTTATTTTAAAAACTCTTTTATGTCCATTTTGACACTATTTGGTAATTTGTTTTTGCTAAATTCATAACAGCATTATTATATTGAAAAAAACTCATCAAACTAACTCTAATATGTCATATTAACCTAGAAAATTAGTTGAAATCATAAAAAGTCTAAAATTACATTTATTTAGATATTTATAATATCAATTATTTCAATCTTTCATGAATACGTTAATTACTGTATCATCATTATGTCGTTAATAAATTAAATATTTAACGTATAAAAAATAAATATAAAATACTATTATTGAGGTAATAATTTTATATTTCTAAGGAATATTTATAATTTAATTTATCTTATGTTTAACCCTATATTAAAAATGATTTAGTTATTAAACTTTGAATTTAATACTTTTAAATCTTCTTTGAATTATATAATAATAAATGTCCTAATCTAATTAAAGTGGACCAAATAGGTTCATATATTATTACTAAGGTTTTTATGGGTCGAATTATGCTTATCCAATAGAATTAGGACATGATTTAGGTTAATAATAATATCATCTTTACCCTTAATTACACTATATATTTTTAACTATGGTAAATAAAAGTAAAAAAGTTACTATTCACAGAAATATTATTTTCAACTTATTGAGCAAAATTTTACATACTGATATCAACTGTGTCTCTCAAATTTTTGAAATTACACTCACGGAAGTGGTAAAATTATGCTTTATCTGAATTTTCAAATTCTCCTAGGAGATGCGTAAAAGACGGTGAAAAGTTCAATAAAATATTTATATATTTAAAATTATTATAAGCTGACACCAATTAATTACATTGAACATATATAGGTATTATGTTTCTATTTTGACCTAAAATAATTTTAAATAAAATAAATCGTTATTTTAATAAAAATTTGGTTTTAAACTATAACTTAGTGTTTTTCACTATTGATCAAAAATTGAAGGTTTTCAGAAAAATACCAAAAATTCACCCAAAGCTAATTTCGATATTCAGAATCCAAAAATGAAGTCCATTTTGAAAGATAAAATTTATAAAATTTAAAAAAGTGGGTATTACTATTCATAACAGCTAGTTTTATTGGTCGTGGTGTGTTAAAATCTCGAAGTTGCATATAATGCAAGATATTACATTATTCATAGGGAAACTTACCGTAGAAGCTTGGGGTTTTACATTCTTCCCCACTTTTAGAAATTGAGTCCGCACAATTTTTTTAAAATTGGGCTTGGGAACATAATTGAAAGTCCCACATCAGGAAAAGAGTCAATAAAACTATCACTATAAAAGAAATAAAGAGAAATACAAAGGTCACCCAAGATAACCCCTACTAGGATTCCATATAGGAAAACATATATATAGAAGATAAAATAATTGTCAAGTTATAATGGAGAGGGATATAAAACAAGATCAGGAGAAAGTTAACAACAAGAAAACTTCAAAATTTTGATGGGACAAATTGTCATTAGTTTCCTAGTAGGAAAATTAAACAGACAACTTTTTTTTAAGTTACATTTCATAATCATGAGGAATTTATTTTTTAGATTGTCCAAGAACATAAAGAGATATAGTTACTTTGTATGTAGAGTTTCATTCTTTTATAAATTTCTACTACTAACTCATTTTTTTTAAATGATGAGTATTCAAGATGACTTGCTCACACCGGAAGAGTTACAATCAAATTCTAGAGAATCACATGATTCAAAAAGGATAAGCTATATAATTTCCTTGTCTATAAAGATTAATCAAATCAAAATATTTAGTACAAGATTATATGATCCCATAAAAGGATATTCCTTTGGATAAAGAAACACTAATATTAATTTATTAAATTAAACCAACAATACCCCAAAGTAAAATAAATACCATTCAATAAACAATTGTCTTCAAAATCCTTAAAAAAAATACAAAATAATATTGAATCCCAAAACATAGAAGAATTTGGTTATGTAGTCTTCCATGTTAAATTATTTCTCCAAATGACATCGACTACTCTTAAAGTCACATAATTAATCTAATCACATATTCTCTATTATAGGTTAATAATTTCCATAAATAACCCAAATCACTATAAATCCACAATAAAAACGTAGATAAAAATCCACCATTACTCTTCAAATGAAATCTCATAGTATTATATTCTTCTTAGGCATATAGTTTTCCCAACAGAGCGAATGTCTTCCAAAATAAAATTTATCACTTAATCACCAAATCATTTTTCTATACTAATGGTATTAATTTGATAAGACATAGGATCCCAAATCAACTTATTATTGATCAATAAAATCATATAACTAAAAATAATTAGTCACATTAACCAGGGAATTCATGTAGTCCAGTGGTAGGAGATAAATCCCAATCACACTCTGGTCGTGGGTTCGATTCCCACAGCTTTGTCTGACACGACGAGTTATCACATGGTCTGCATGTTGTCCTTTTTCAAAAAATATATTTTATAACATTAAAAAAATGAGATAAATTCCTCAAAAATACCATAACCTAATTTAACCACAAATGTTATCTCATACCTTGCATTTTCATCCCAAAATATAATAACTAGTAATTGCCACAAATTCAAGGATCATATAAAACCAAATGGTTATTTATAACTATATCCATAGGAGAAAAGATAATTCTTCCTCAAATATCTTTTTCACATGATAAATTTCAGGGTTACACATATAAGAGAAAATTCATCCAAAGAAATCTCATCAAAATAGATCACTAATACCTTTAAACATGTTTTCATCCATTTATTTCCACATAGGTTCTTCCTTGACCAAGTGGTTATCCTATAGAATAGGGCATTGAATTGGGTGATACAAAGGTTCCATACATTTACGACAAATTTATGACATTGTAACCTTAGGATATTTTTTATTTTCTTCCATAATACTCTTCGTTTTTCCTCATAAATTCTTTACTTTATTCCCTTCATTCCCACACATAAATAATTTCTTTTTTCCATTGAGACAATTTCCTGGGTGTCTCCTTCTACATTTCTAGTATGATGGAAATTGAGCTTTCTTCTCTCCATGGTCTCCACAGCTAGAGCTCTTATCATTAATTGCCTTTCTCTTCATTGTTGAGTCATGGAGTTGGTTAATATATATGTTGTTGATCATATTTTTTGAAAACTAATTCATCATGAAGAAAATATCTTTTACTCCTATCAACATTCCATTTCGTTTCTCATTTTCAACAATGTTACCACATTGAACATCATGTCCAATGTTACTATGACTTTCCTTGAATCTAGCCATTAACAAAAACCAGAAAACATTCTGTGAGTAAGAATAGTAATAAAATTATTTAGAAAATATAATCACGCATTATTTTCAATCAAAAACACCCTAGTATTAACCATGGTTATTTATTCTCATCTTATATTAAAATAATTCAAATAACTTTGTAAAGAAAATGTAAATTATCTTAAGCCTATCCCCCGGAAGTGTCGTAACCAAGAGTGCATCAAGGCCTGTTGTCGTGCACCAGTTCCCATTCGAGTCTAGCTCAAAGTGGTGTTTTTGGGTTTTACCCCTAGGTACATCTGTTCTGGAGCCACCTCTACCTACTCGTATCCATACAAGGATGTATTTCTTGGAAAACTCACAGAATCACTACAATACCAAAATTTTAGGAAGTTATTATTTACTGATCCTCAAAGTCTATATTAGGGATATGTGCTCTAATCAGAGTTCATCTAAATCTAGTTTCCATGGTTTGTACTAAAATTCCTCTGATACCAAATGTAATTCCTCAACCCCAGTTACCCAGAGTCGGTGCCTTATTACATATAATTGGCATGATACAAGGAAATCATGTCCCGAAAGACCGATCAGATTAGTATCCTTTGAATTACTTGATACATTCATATGGTCAACATTACAACTTGAAAAGAAAAATGAGAATAAATTATTCCATTAGAAACAAAAATGCTTCCTAGATGATGCATGCAAGTAACTCATAACTAACTTCTTCATATCCAGGGAAAATTAAACCTAAGAAAGGGGTATGCTCAAATGCTCAGTAAGAGTAAGCAATACAGAATAAGGTAACATAATCATTAGGAATGGTGAATAATTGAAAACACATTCCTTTACAAATAATTAACATGAACACTTTATGGAAGGAATATGACTTGGGTAAATATTTCCATAATAAAACATAGTCATGTGTATTCTACACGTCGATTCACCACATGAAATATAAATAGCTAATCTCATAATGATATAATGCATAATGCTGAACATCATAACCACGTAGTCAATACATTGTGCTAAGACTACAAATAATATTTTTTCAAGGCCTTTTGCCGAGACACTAGTTTGTCTCATGAGACCTACTGATGCATCGAAGAGCTATAGTAGGCTCCACCCGTCACTTAATAAGTACAATGCATTCCTCCTATGAAATGGGTAAAATATAATCTAAACATTTGTATTAAAACTAGCATAGGTAATGTCAATACTTTATCCACAAACCATGAATGATATAAAAATTACACATCCACAATAAAACATAACTCATTCAATACAATATGGAAGATTTTTTTATAACAGATTAAACTAAATCAATAATAATGAAGGATATGAATATAGATGAATATAATCATCAAAACTATTTGAGATTAATATCCCCCTTTTTCTTGAAAACATTTAAAAGTCACACAATTTGTCAAGAATCCGTTTAAAATAGATTTTTGAATAAAAGTGACCCATACCACTTTGAATCTTTTAAAATGATTTTTAATTTTAAAACTTTAATGTCTATATAAATAAATCCTTAAAACAATTTTTAAAACATGGACATTAATGAGAACAATTTAGAATTATAAATCTTTAAAACATTTAAAATGATATTTTAGTTAGAGTTTCTAACCAAAAGAGAGACACTTGAATACAAATAATTGAGGTAATAAAAACATAATAATATCATGATAATAAAGGGATTCATGATATACTATGTTAAAGTACATTATATTCACCATATAAAATTGAATCAGTGTATAACAACAAAAAGTCTCAATGGAATGTAAATTGGGATGAAATGTCTTATAAAGACCATATCCTTAGGTTAAGAATAAATCAACGACATAATTATGTGTGAAAAATATAAATAAACTCAATATGATTGGATATTCATTGTAAATCAATCATAGGACATTCACATATATTCTTGTAAAAACAACACAAAGGAATTGGATGTTTAACTCAACAGATAGAGATTGAGTTAAAATTACTCTTATCAAGTTCACATCGATGACATGAGAATTTATCAATGGGGTGATTATGTGTATCAAAAGTATATCCACATAAATGTGTGTGGAAATTATTAAATAAGAAAATGAATAGTGATTCCATAAATAATCTTGGAGTAAAATAATCAATGAAGTATGCGTAAAGTCGAATGATTGGAAATTGAAATTTCAAATTCCCTTATCGATTTGGTAACATAAGAAACATACACCCATTACAGAAGGATCACGCAATGGTGATGTAAATATCAATAAATTAAAGTATATTACACAATTAATACTATCATGGGTAGTACACACACCACACGCAATAAATATGTGGTGAACAATGGAAATGTCACGGAATTAAAAGTGAGATAAGAAACCCCTTACACTGTACTTTTTCCTTGGTTGAGGGTAGGTTAAAATCTAGTATAATGTTGAAATAATGTTTATTTAATTATACAAGAATAATATACATTAATATGATATCATATATGATGTTTTAACATTGCATTGATAATAATATTTTAGTATTATCGTCATTTCGGGCGTTCATAGATTCGTTTTTCTTTATATTCTTTGTTCTGTGAGTAATATTTGTTATGGATGAGAGGTATGTTATTCATATAAAGAATTATATCAAGTCTATAAACATTATTTTTAATCATAAAATTAAAATTTTTCTTTAATGGATATGATGGGGAAAGAATCTCATTGCGTTCATAGAGACGGTAATCCATACGTACGAATGAGAAACAATATAATTATTATAATATTAAAATAATATATAATTGGATGGTATATCATATATACAGAATAATTATCATGTTATATTTATTATTTACATCAATTACACATCATTATTATAACCATCCAAATAATAATGTATTGAATAACAATTACACCACGACGTGAGGACAGTAAGTTGTACGTACGCACATATGGTGACATGTCATTCAAAGGATGGATAGAATAATGAATATGGTTGTACCATATTTATAATAACATCACAGAATATATAATATAATAGAGTTATTATTTTATAATGGAAACAAAAATGAAAGAGGAAGTCGAAGAAGAAAGGAACTTGAAAGAGGTGATGAAATATTTACCTCTACTTCGGGTTTTTCCTTTTGATTTGATCAAAAGGGCTCCTTAGGTTATATTTATGGCTAAAGGAGGAACTATAGGATGAAGGGGGGAAAGTTGAAATGGTATTTCGCTAGGGTTTGGCAGAGAAAAATGGATTTTGAGGCTTTAATTAGAGAGAAGGGGGAGTGCCCTTTCATAAGAGGTGTGAGGGGCTACTTTGGAAAAGCTAGAAATATTATTTTATAATAAAATCATTTTCGGTTTCTAATGGCTAAAAAATGGATTTGTTAAATTATAAGGTGTCTATGGGTATAAAAACACTCAACCAATAGGTTTTAGACAGATTTGGGTCACTATATTAACTTTATATTTTAGATTTAACTCTTAGTTAAATAGTTTGACATTTTCTAGGTCTCTTTATATTTTTATATTATATGGGTAATAAACATACTATATACTTCTAAACAAACCCCAAGTGGTTAATTAATGATACATGTATAATTATATAAGAATTATTTCCAAACCATAGATTTTTAGGAATAGAATATCAATTAATAATATAATATTTGTTTTAAAACTCTTTTTTTTCAATTTTGACACTATTTGGTATTTTGCTTTTGCTAAATTCATATCATTATTATTACTTAGAAAACAATTTATCTAAGAAACCCTAATATGTCATATTAACTTTTAAAATTAGTTTAAGTTTTATAAAGTCTCAAATTACATTTATTTAGATACTTATAATATCAATTATTTTAGTCTTTCATTAATAAGGTAATTACTGCATCATCATTATGTCATAATTAAATTGAATTATTTAATGTATAAAAAATATAAATAAAATAAAATTATGTAGTAAATATTTTTAAATTTATAATTAATATTTATAGTCTAATTTATCTTATTTTTAACCCTACAATAAAAATGGTTTAGTTATTAAACATTGAATTTAACACTTTTAACTCTTCTTGGAATTAAATAATAATAAATATCTAAATCTAATCCATCTCGACCAAAAAGGTTCATATTTAATTCCTAAGGTTTTTTTTGGTTGAATTGTACTTTGTTAATTGAATTAGGACATGTTTTAGGGTCATAATAATTTCATTTTTACCCTTAATATCCCTATTTACTTTTAATGGTGGTAAATAAAAGTAAAAAGTTATTATTCACCAAAAAATATTTTCATCTTTTTTAGAAACATTTTACTTATTGATATCAACCATGTTTCTCAGATTTTTGATATTCCACTCATATAAGTGGTAAAATTATGTTTTATATGAATTTTCAAATTCTTCTAGGAGGTGGGTAAAAGACGGTGAAAAGTTCAATAAAATTTTTATATATCTAAAATTATTATAAACTGAATCAAATGAATTACATTGAACTTATATAGGTATTATTTATCTATTTTGACCTAAAATAATTTTAAATAAAATAAATAATTATTTAAATAAAAATTCGGTTTTTAACTATAACTCAGTGTTTTTCACTATTCATCAAAAATTGAAAGTTTTCAGAAAAATACAAAAAATTCACCCTGAGCAAATTTCGATATTACAAATCTAAAAATGAAGTCCATTTTGAAAGATAAAATTTATAAAATTTCAAAAAGTGGGTATTGCTACTTATAATGGCTAGTTTGATTGGTCATGGTGTGTTAAAATCTCAAAGTTGCGTATAATGAAAGTTATTACATTATTCAAAGAGAAACGTACCGTGTAAGATTGGGGTGTTATAGTTTCTGATGAGGTTTTGGGATTCGTTATTCTGATAGGTATGGGGTTCTAGGAGGTGAGACATGTGATTCCATTTATACGAGTTACAGTGGATATTTTTTTTTCATATTTTTTGATGATGACGATTATGGTATCATTTTTATTTGTTTATTGTGATATTCCTCCGACGTAGATATATTTCAATGGTGATCTGGTGATTCTATAAAAGGAGTTCTGATGCAATATACCATTTGTGTTAGTAACTATGTGCTGAGGTTGATGTGTGGGTTGACCTGATTGGCATGGGGATCGAGGTTCCTCTGCATGCGATGCTGGATATGTTTAGATGACCAAGGTTGTGTGAAATCACTTTGTTTGACATTTTCAATTTGAATTTTGAAATTTTTTTTGGGGATGAAATTCTATGTTTTGAAGTCTTTTGGTGCTTTGTATAATTCCCACTTAACCATAAATTGAGTTATTTTAAAAAAATGGGTCAGTATGGTTTTATAGAGATAACACCAGATCCCATTATAGATTGACTAGAATTGATACTTATCTAGAGGCCACTATCTTTTTATATTTACCTATTTTGGAATTCAGAATTTTTATCAATGATATAATGTTTTTTGGGTTCATAAATTGTGGTCATTAAAATGAGGATCAAGTTGATGAAAATTTTATAGCTTCCCCTATAGTGTTTTAGAATATATTCAGATGTGCTTGATTAATATTCACACTGTTTTTCAAATAATTCGGTACATGATGAATTAATGACAGATTTTACAAATAGATATTCTGATGTATTCCAACGTTGTTTTTAGATATTGTTTTTCATGTATCTTATGATGTTCCATAATATTAATATGTGTTATATGTATGAGGCCTGAGTATAAGTGATGGATTGGTGGAACATACCATTAAACAAAACACCTTGGTGTTGTGATTTAGACTATGTCTTGGTCGTACTTAAGATACACCATGTAACGGTGAGTGTTACAACATCATATTATACCATTAGATGACAATCATGATATGTTATATTATTTTGGAACATCATATTATACCATTAGATGACAATCATGATATGTTATATTATTTCAGATTCTATATTTTCTTTCCCAAAATGTTATCAATTTCTAAAATTGATCTTACGATGGTGGATTTGTAGACTCTAAAAATCTCACATAATATGTATATATAATATGATAATTAGTGATATTGAACAATATTTTTCATGATTTAAAGTGTTTTGAGTGTTTATGAAATAATCCAAAAATATTAACCCACTATTTGAAGAAGTTTAAGGCTTATAAAAATCAGTTCATTCATCTTCTATATATTCAATTTTATTGAGTAAAGATTCAATTTAGAGTGCCACAAAAAGAGAAAATAATTTCGATCCCTCATTTTTTATTCCTTAAACATGAGGCTCTAGATGATTGTGAATATAGGGATAACCTTTATGAATATTTAGAGATTTATAAAATACATCGATACCTATAGAGGTAATATGTTGAGTATTTATGTCATCAGGGTAAAAATTATGATATTGAAGAAATATTTTTTTTAAATAATGTTTAAAAAAAATATTGTATAGATTCTTCATAAATGGGACACCCTAAAATTCCTAAAAAAATTATCTAAAAAAATTTACCTAGGTAGGAAAGCCATTTTATATACAAAACAACATTTTTATCAATGTGATCTCTTTAATTATATGAGAATTATACAATATATCCAATGTATCCCATGTCAATTTTAGATCTTTTATTATTACGATCACTTTGGTATGACCACATTACGGGTGGGTAAATTAGTGTGGGATTACTATTTATCACTTTAAAACATTTCTCAATTATTTTTACGACTATCACTTATTCTATGAATGGTTATCTTTTCTTATTCACCCCTATTTTGAAAGAATTCAGAAAAAATAGTAAATCACAAAGAGTACTTGGATTTCATAAATAGATTCACCTCCAATGTGAATTATTATGTCCTCAGTGTATAGTGGTTATTATATCACATTGAAGTAAATTTCAATTTACTTTTAAAGAATGTGCATGAAAGGGTATGAACTTGTACTAATTTTCCTAGAACCGACCACGTATAGTGTATACTACAACATTGAAGCGTAATCTGATGCATGTTGGACTGATAATTGTGAAATAATCAATAATATAGAAAAACATTTCCCTGAGAGACAACAATTTCTCTCATCAATATCCCATGAATGTAAAAATAAAATGGTTACGTCTATTTTGCAGAAATCGAAAGGGTTTTCTAAGAAATGCAGCAATGAAGGGAAGCCATAAATGATATAATCAAGTGTTCTACCAATTTTTCTTCAACATAAAAAATACTGTCAATAGGATATTTATTGGTAAACAAGAAATTATGTAACCCAATTTATAGAGACCCAGTATTTCATTTCAAGACATTGTCATATTTCTACTTATATTACTAGATCTTGGAACTGAGATGGGATGCAATTCTGAGGCCCAACATGCCCGAATCGAATTTTACAATAATATTAAGTGTACTTATACTATTAAAATAATAGAAATGGGATATGTCTTAAATTGTATCTTGGATTAGAAATCTGAGGCCACAGTTGAGTCTGGAGGGTGGGGTTTACCCTAGGTGAGTACAGTCTTTTTCAAAGTAGGTATTATATTGAAAAATCCATAGAGGAAATTTTTGTAAATAAAATAATTAAAATTAATTATTTTATCACAAAAACTGAATCAAATTACTTATGAATGGGTATTTAGATTAAAAATCAAAGACATCCATTGAGTTCAAAATGGGGTGTTTTAAATATGTGCATAATAAAGTAAGAGGGTGTTCGATGTTCATATCTCGGTACCATTAGTGTAAAAATTGTCAAATTATATAAATAGGTGTTTAAATAAATTATCATGCATTTCTATCATTTTCTACCATGGTCGGCGAAGCTCTATCCTCTCTTTTTGGTGACGACATGACAACGAATTTTTAAAGGATTGCGACAAAACTTTATATCAAAGTAGATCAGAGTTCTATAAATGCAACTATGGATCAAAAACCCATATAATATTCTAATTTCAGATTATTCTACCTATGATTGGAGTTTTGGTTTTCAAATTTGATATCTGGTTGTTTTCTCTACTTTGAAATACATTGTTGATGGCCAAACTAACAACTACCATTGACCATTTAATTTCTGGATTGTCCGTTCTTTTTCATTCTTTACATACTTCGTCGATCAAATTTTTTACAAGAAAAAATGACATCCAAATGTTGATAGGATAATATATCTGTGAAGTTCGTGATCCAAGGATTCCATATCTATGATGGTTTTTAGTTTTGGGCATCGGAGGAGACACAACGGCGAGCGTAAGCAATAACAACTTTTTGTTACATCAATGCTTTGATGAAACATCGAGCGAAGTGTGATGTAGTGTAGATTGGGATATGAGGATCCTAGATCTATCCTCATTTTAATTTTACGACCATCGGAGTGTTACCGGTGGTATGAGGAAGGAGGTGGCGACGTAGGTCCAGCAAGGCGCAACTTTTGAAGGGGACAACATGGTGGGTTGCAAGTGGAAGGGGCTGGGGCGGTAGGCCAGCTGAGGCGGTAGTGGAGCTTCATAGGATGATAGAAGTGTATAGTGGGATGGTGGAGGTGTCATGCGACTGACCATCAGATCACACCCCTCCCATGGTTTTTTCTAAATTCCAAATTAAATAAAGTATTGTTATTATTATTATCAACTATTTTGAACAACCCTTAACATCCCCATTTGGCGTCTAATTCATGTGTAGTCAGCAGCAATGTGACCCTAACTTCGAAGAGGCCTTTTTAAGACCAATGTTGAGTACCTTTCAAAAAAATTATTAAAGGTAAATAAAACACATTAAAAATAATAGTAATATTATTATTTTCAAATGCAGATTTGAACATAAATCTTACATGGAGTGTACGATTAACATGTTGTCTATGTCAGTGCAAGCTATCTTTGGAGTCCCACAATTTTTGGTCATTTTGCCCATTTGTGGTGAAATGTGACTTTTTCACCATGTATCTGTCTTGGGAGAATGAATAGATGATACCATGTGTTTTTTTATGAGGATCAAAATTACGTGATCCATATGATTTGTTCGGGGATTGAGGCATGGGACCCATGAAGCATTGTTCATGTGCGATGCTGAGAGATGCAGGTTCTTCACTAGGTGTTCAATTCAGGTGAACAAATAGTCAATCCTATGCAATTTTCCACAAGGAAAACAATAGTTTGATCATTTTTTGTTATCCAGGGATATTTGATGAGGCATACCAGAAAAATAATGTTTTTCTCTTTGGGCCAATGATGATTTTCGTGCACACATTTGACATCTGGCCAGATGTTCGAGGTACTTTGGGAGTACACCAACAGGCCTAGGTGTAATTATTCCCAGTTTGGTACCCAAGAATAGATTGTTCCCTGACAATCGATTAGGTGGGGTCATATGTCATGTGGGCCACACACACATCGTGTTCCACTTTACGAATCTTTTATCTCTCTTATCTGTTTTTTGGACTCATATTTTGGCCCACGAATAGCCTATCCTGAGTGTTTTTTCATGTAAAATGTGATGGTGACATCCATAGTGTCTTTTAATATGTGATACAGGATATTTTGGGTGAGATTCCTATTCAGGATGACACCAGATGACGGTAGCAATCTTACTCTATGTTCAATGTATCATGGGCCTACCATCCATGAGGGATGTCCAATGTAGTTTGTTGATGCATTTCGAGATGTTCCATCTAGTATGGATGGCCAGTGTAGTTCCTCAATTCTTTCTGATAGGTACCATCTACCAGGGATGGCCATCGTAGTTCTTCATGGATTTATGAGATGTATCATCTAGCAGGGATGTCTACTAGAGTTCCTATTTGCCTTTTGAGAGGTACCATTTAGTAGGGATTTCCATAGTAGTTCCAAGAATACCTCCATCTTTACTCGTATGTGGTCCTTTATGGTATTTTAGGGAATACCTTTAGCTAGGTTGGGCCGTGGTCCCCAATGGTAGTTCCAGGCTTACCTCATGGAAGGATGGGGAGTGGTCCCCAATGGATGTTTTGGGCTTACCTACAACTGTGATAGGTAGTGGTCCCTAATGGAAATTTCGGGATTACCCTTTAGTTGGGATAGGAAGTGGGTCCCCTATAAAAATTTTGAGTGGTTCCCTCCAATCGGGCTGGCCATGGGTTTTTAACTAAGAGACAAGACCTCTCAGTTTTGTGGAATAGTTGTGAGATGTGATTTGACATACCTTTGGACTCTTTTGGAAGAGGATCTATTTTTACACCAAGTAGAATATATGTGATGAAACCTAAAACAATGAGGGTGAGGCAATTACGCCCAAAGACTATATTATCTATGTGTTGTGATTGAGTCCCTTTGACTTTCACTTGAGAGTATATGTGTGGGATGTTGAGCATTAATGGTGGTTAATTTTAGTGATGTTGGCGACTCTTCTTCCTGGGATGATCTATGAGATGGATATTCCCTTACTCTCTCATTTGGGATTCATTGACTATGTATATATATATATATATTTCCTATTTCGGTACCAACTCCTTGGGTTTTGACTACTCTCCTTCCAAGAGAGGTGAATACATGTAGGGTATGCCACATGCTTTTCATGTCTACATTCTCGTCCTTAGACGAGTCTAATATCATAATATAAATAGAAAAAACTCTAGGAGATGTTCATATTCTCACTATTTCTAGATCACTGTGTTTGGGTGAGCTCACTTCACTCTCTTATTGTGTTGATCTGCACACCTTTTTACCTACTTTTCCCTAACTTCCTATTTCCCTTTTTAAGTGTCTTTTATGGCACCCACTTTGCATTTTCAGGGTGTCCTACTGAGTATTTTTATACTCACCCCTACATGGGATTTGGAAATATGTGTAATTCCTTATAAAGACGATAGAAAGGTAGATTTCCACTTCAGAGAAGCATAGGGATACATGTGCATGGATAGCGTACATTGTTCATAGCTTCTGATACTGGATCAGTGTTCTCTAAGCTATTTTACATTTTAGTTACTTCTAGGTAGTGTCAATTTTTGGGTTGTGCATGTATTTTTTCAGTTATTTCCTATAATTTTATATTACAACTCATATAAATGTATTATTCCGAGGTCGATGTTTGTTTTTGGGTAATATATATAACAAAATTGTATCTTACTATCCATTCCCTTTTAACATTTTCATTTAGTTGGTTGTGTATGTGTGTACAAGATCTAAGTCAAAGGCCTACTAGAGTTTATTGTGTCTTAATTTCTTGTTGCACCCCATAGCCTATATAGGTGGGCATTGGGTAGTTCCAACTCGAGCCCCACCATGGGTCAGGTATGGAAAAAGTGGTATGAGATGTGGTTCAACCCTTGGGGTGTTTTCTGGAGGTTTCTATAAATATTTCTTGGTTGGGTTTATGGAAATAATGTCAACGTATCTTAAGAGCAGCTCTTAGGCCAAGGATTCCAGTGATGGTGCGACAACCGATGTAGCCATTCATCCGGACCCTGAATACCCACCCATCAACTCAGTATGCTTAGTTATTTATTGTAGGGTACATTGTTGCATTCATCAAATATGATATATTGATTGACTTTTCTTCTTGATTCTTCTCCCATTTTTGGTTGATATATACATATATATTCTCATTTGATTATAGTACTCCTTGATATGTTTCAATATGTCTCCATGATGATAACCAACTAGGATACTAGCTCTAGTTCATGAAGACAACCTTAGGAGTGATAAGGCCTCAGTTATGGATCCATCATATGATCCCCCTTCTACCAGGTGGACATGTAGTAGATCCACCACCTGTTGAGAAGCAGTTTTCCCCAGCAGAACAAGATGAGGATGTGTGTAAACTTAGTGAACTGCACATGTTCATACATATATAACAACTGATGTTCCATGGTTAGCCATATCCTTATGAAGTAGAGGATTGTATAGAGTCGGTTTTCCACTTCTTCTGGATTATTCGGACACCGACAGAACATATGGTGACTTTGTAAACCATTATTTTCTATATAATGGATGGATGTTGGTGGATCTTGGTTACTCAGATACACGATGAGTTAGTAATCCCATGAGATGACTTACTGTAGCTATTCCACGAGGAGGTATACCCTTCCTTCTTATGCTTAATTTGTATTTAGGAGCATATATATTTTAAGAAGGGAGGATTTACTATGGTAGAGTGTGTGACTAGGTTCACTAACCTGACTCGCTACTCTCTAGACGTGGTCCACGATGGTAACATCTATGCCTGGAAGTTAGAGAAAGTACACCATATGGATATTATTGTCGATGTATTTCCCTTATCAAGGGTGTCAGAGTGAACAATATTTATAGAGATATTTATTTCATTGGTATGCGAGTTAGCTAGTTTAGGTTGTGGGCACGTCAGAGCTGAGACGTCTGCCACATCAATTAGATGTTAGTTAGTAGGGCCTCGACATAGGATGCATCCCCATTATCAAAATCAGGCGCATGGTATAGGATAGAATAGAGAATCGGTATATCCCATGGAGGGATAGTGTTATTCATGTGACAGATGAGGTCACATGGCATGAGACTTCCTAACAAGACGTGCTGAGCTTCTTAAGAATATAGTAAATGAACTGCCACTACAGAAACGATGTTATGAAAAGGGATATAAAAGATGAGGAAATGGTTGTACCCGATGAGGAGGTTATTCTACAAGATCAATATGAGTTTTGGTTGGTGTATGAAACTACAAAATCCTTCCACCACCACCATACCACCTACATTAGGCTCAGGGAGTTAGCAGTCGTGTTAGTGGGTAGATGCATGCGATGGATGACTTTGATCCTACGGCACATAAGATGATAAAAGGTATGCTATGTGTCTTTTCTAACTTTTTTAGTAGAACATATTAGAAACTATGTGAGGTAATGTTTTCTCTATTCTTCATGCTTGAGTTTTACTAGGGTGATGTGGTATGTCAGTGTAACCCTGGGTCAGTGTTGTTCAATGTAGCTTTGAATGCACAATGAAGAGGCGTCCTTCCCCCACTGGGACACGTTTTTGTGACATTATAAAAAATGTGAGGGTGATTAAGTCCAAATAAAATAGGATAGTATCTTTTTTTGGTTGATGAGTACCACTAAATTTTAAATTCATGGTGGGTTTGTGTGGTGGTGTTTCTGAGTAGGTCCAAGAATTTACATTGGATATTTTCTACATGACCTCATCTCACTTGGGATGCCATATGTGGGTGTGGTAGAGTACCTTGTTTTGGGATTACTCTCCTTACAAGAGAAAAAAAGATGTCTGGTCTATGTAACATGCTTTATGTGTCTATGTCCATGATGTTGGATGAGTTTACACATCTGTCAGGTTCATTGGCACCTTTGTGTGCTCGACGTCAACCTTGATATGAGAATTATCAAGTACAAGTTGAGGTGATGAAGACCCCATTAATGGAATTTTGCGACTCCCTACCCGGTGATAGCGGCGATAGTCTTCACCCTAGGAATGTGAAGACACTAACTTTAGGAAGAGTGCCTTGTGGTGTGTTCAGACCACTATAGTCTAAGGTATATCTCCACCCCGAGAGAACTGAACTTGATTCAATTGTACTGGTTGAAATTACAATAAGACTATGAATTCGAGATAGTTTATACTCCAAGAAGGGGAATCATTCTACCATATTCCCTCAGTAAGAAGTCTTAGGTTCATATAGCATAGGTTGTTTCGGAGAAGTTAGTATCCCGAAAATTGACACTAGTGGAATAGAAGGGTACAATTTTTCTTCATTTGATGTTGTTGACTTATTCACTTCCCAAACATGTGAGAGATTTCCAAATATAAAGAATTTACAAATAAATCCTTCATGAATCATATATCCATAGGAGACATTCCATATGGATATTTTGAATGAGGTAATCACAAGACATTACGCCAAAGACAAAAAATGGTTCTTATTGCAATGCAGGAGCAGGTGATGTGAGAGTAATATACTTCTCCCTTAGTTGTACATCTCGGTGTGGGGAAGATGTACAGAGATATATTATGCCAGTTTCAGTGGTTCGTACTAAGATGAATCAAAGGTATGTTTGTCCCATGACGCCTCACCTGTCAGTGGGTGAGGACAGAGCAATGAGTATCGATAGCTTATTGTAACATCTTGAAAATACTAGAGTAAAAATGGGACAGCTTATCTATAGAATTTGTCACCGGGCTTCTGTGCACAGTGAAGGTTCATTAATAGATATGGGTGTTAGTGGACCAACTCATGATGTCGGTGCAATTTATTACAATAAGGGAGTAGAGTTTAGTAAAGGGATTGATGTAGTTGTATGTGTAGGAGATCTTCCACCTTCATGATGTGCCCTCAACTTTTGTCTTCAATCGTGACTTGTGGTCTACATCACGATTGTGAATATTTTAGCAGGATCTGTTTGAAATGCAACTACGGATGAGTAGATACTTTCACCCCTAGACTGTTGGGTAGACCGATCACACTATCTTTGTATTGGAGGATATGTTGAGGGTTTGGGTGTCATTTTTCAGCTGGAAAGGCATGCAATGCCTGAAGTTCATCGGGTCGTTCAAGATCATGCATTGGTTTATTAAGATTTCCTACAACATTTCCCTATCTCCTCAATTGTAGTGGGTGCACAATGTGTTACACATGTCACAGCTATGGAGATACATGAGTGATCATATGCACGTCATCAACAAGAGACGACCTCACATGGAAATACCATCCATTTGGTTCGCCTACTATGGAATCACAAAAACATGATGGAGTTTCCCTGGGAGGGGGAATTCTAGGTGTGCACTCAATATCCCAAGTTTTTTCCCTTGTTTTGTTTTTTAGGATGAATAAAATGAAGGAGGCAATGATGTAGAGACCCATGTATTTCCTTGTAGGACTTTATAATATTTGTAAATATATTTCCAGAGCTAGGTGTTGATACGTCATGCGATTCTGATGCCCAGTGTTCCCAGAATAAATTAAAAAATCATTAATTATATTTTATACTATGCACATGAAAAAATGGGATATCTATTAAATTGGTAGCCCATATTAGATATCTGGGTTGAAAATTGAGTCTGGAGTGTCGTGTTTTCCCTTTGATAGAGATATATTTTTCCATCGCGTGTCTTCTATTGAAAAATCCAAAGATTGTGTTTTCAAAAATAAAATAATCAAATTTAATTATTTTATATCAAACACCGAATAAAATAAAATTTGAACTGGAACTCGTACTCGAAATCTGATAATTCAGTTGAGTTTGGAATGGGGTGTTTTACCTAGGTGAATTAAGAAGTTGGAGGTTGCGGGGTGTTCAGTTCCCAGGAACATTGGTTTGAGAATTGTAAAATTATATAAATAGGTGTTTAAGGAAATGAGAAAGGGTTTGGCTCATTTCATCCAATGGTTGGTGGTGCTCTATCATCTCCTTTGAATGAAGATTAAGCACCAAATTTTTGGCGAATCCCGATGAAACATAATATATGAGTATATCAGAGCACAACAAATGAAATAGTTGATCCAAAATCATGTTAATTCTTTTTTCATATTCTGCTTCCTTTTATTGGAATTTTGGTTTTCAAATATGATTTGGGGTCATTTTCTCTGCATTGAAATCCATTATTGATTGCCAAACTAATAATGGACATTGAACGTATAATTTCTAGTTTATATGTTCTTCATCATTCTTTATGTTCTTCATCGATCAACTTCTTGATAGGTTCATACGACATCCAGATGTTCACTGGAGCATATATATTTGAAGGTCGTGATCCAAGGATTCCGGATTTAAAACGGTTTCATGTTCCAGGCACCAGAGTAGGCACATCGGTGAATAGAAGGGGCGACTACCTTTCATCACATCATAACATCATCAAAAATTCTAGCAAAGAACATGTTAGTGTAAATTACGATATGAGGATCCAGGATCTATTTTAGTTTTAATTTGCAGACCACTAAAGTATTGATGGTGGTCTATAGAAGGAGGTTCTAGTGTAGGTCCAATGAGGCGTGGCTCTAGTAGGCAGTGGTGCAATGGGAATTAGGTGGAGGTGGTTTGGGAGGCACAATGGCTGGACAGCTAAAGAAGTGGTGTGCCTTAGAGCGGCGGTGACGACAGGTGGTCAACCGCGGGACCCCCTCTCCCCATGGGTTTTGGAGAAACCAAATAAAAAAGGAATAAAATAAAATAATAATAAAATAATAATAATAATATTATTATTATTATTATTAAAACATTTAAATACCATTAACTTTCTCGTGCAATGTCCAATTCACACAGCATTAGTGGCAACGTGACCCTGACTTCAATATGGTTTTTTAAGACCAATGTTAAGTAAAATTCTTGGAATAATGGAGTTGTTAATTAAAAAACCTTAAAAATATTAATTTTTTGGGTTCTCTTCAAATGCTAATTCGAAAGTAATTCCTACATGGAGCATCTGATTAATGTGTTGTTTGTGGGAACATGACCCAACATTCGAGATGGACCTTTTGAGGCCAGTTTGGGTGTTTGTTCTGAAATTTGAATTTTTCACTGGGTTTAAATTTTGGGTGAATTAATTGTTTATCCTTTTTATTTTTCATGATGATCACAACGGTTTAATCTGTATGATTTCTTCCATGATTGAGGTAAATCTCCACGAAACATCATTCATGTGAGATGATGAGAGATGCATATTGTTCACTGGGTGTTCGATTCAGGAAAATAAATAACCAAACCTATTTAATATTCTTTAGGGATCACAACAGAGTGATCCATTTATTTATCATAGTCCATTTGAAGTGGAAATATAGTAAAATTACATTTTTACCCTTTAGAACAATGACTAGCATCATGCGCTCATTAGCCTTCTTTCCCGATATCTCGTGTACTTTGGGAGTACCCTGGCACACCTAAGGGTACTTCTTCACTGTTCAGTACCTGAGTATGGCTAGGAATAAAGCTAGAAGATTATTTGGGGACACATGTTGTTTGGTCCCCACACGCATTGTGTACAACATTAAAAATCATATATCTCCCATACCTCATATTTGGACTCATATTTTGGCCCATGAATAGACTATACCGAGTGTTTTTTCATGTAGAATAAAATGGTACCCTCTGTAGTGGATTTAAAGATGAAATGAGAGATTATTTGGGTGTGATGACTATTCAAGGTGACATCCAATGATAAAAGCAATCTTACTCTATCTTCAGAGATTCACATCCTACCATCTAGTAAGGATGTCCAATATAGTTCCCCATGCCTCCCAACATGTACTGTCTATCAGAGATGGATAATATAGTTCCTCAGTGCTTTCTAAGAGGTACCATCGGGCAGGGATGACCATTTTTTTCTCAATTATTTTCGATAGGTACCATCCATGAGGGATGGACAGAGTAGTTCTAGGCTTAGATTCAGTAGGGCTGGGTATTGGTCCCCAAGGGAACTCTAGGATTTTCTCTACCTGTGTATCGTAGTGGTCCCCTATGGCAGTTACAGGATTACCATCCAGTTAGGCTAGGTAGTGGGTCCCCGATGTAAGTTCTGAGTGGTACCCTCTTGTCAGGCTGGGCGTGAGTCCTCGACTTTGAGACACAATCTCTCCACTATGCACCAAAGTGACAATATTTTCATTGAAGTATCATTGGACTCTCAGGAAAGAGGTACATTTTCCCACAAATAATCATCCATGGGACACGACCTAAATCCATGAGGGTGAGATTGTTCCACCCAAAAAAGATAGTCTCATGGTGTGGTGATAGAATCCCATTAACATGTAGTTCAGAGCATACGTGTGGGATGATGGGCATTTATGGTGGTTACTTCTGGGAAAGATGGTGAATCTTCTTCTTGGGTGGAGCTGTTAGTTTGAGATCCCCTTACTCACTCAGTTTGTCGTCTTTGACTAGATATATATATATACATACATATATCTATGTCATTTTTTAGTACACACTCTTTAGGTTTTGACTACTCTCCTTCTAAGAGAGGTGAAGATGCATGGGGTATGCCACATACTTTCTTTTTCTATCTTATTTTAGTGAGATGAGTCTACTCTCCCACTCTAGGTAGAAAAGACTTGAAGAGAATATCTTCTTCTCATATTTTCTAGCTCATGGTATTTGGATGAGATTAAATAACTCTCATGTTGGGTTGAGATGCACTCCTTTTTATATACGTTTTCCTTTCTACTTCTTTCCTTTTTCTGAGTATCTCTTACAGGTCCCTTCCCCATTTAGAGGCATCCTATTGAGTATTTTTATACTCACCCATGCATCTAATTTGCCCACTTGTGTCATGCCTTATGAAAATGACAAATAAGTTGACAACAACTCCATAGTATAATAAGGATATGAGTGGTTGGACCATGTACAGTGGTCGTAGATTGGGATCTTGGATCGGGGCTCTCTCACATGTTTACATTTCAGATACTTCTTTCTTTTGGAACATTACTAGTTGGGTGTGTATTTTGCACATTATTTTCCTTAAGTTTACTTTGCAACACTAATACTTGTACTATTTAGAGGTAGATGCATGTTTGTGGGTTATATATATAGCAGTGTTGTATCTTGTTTTCCTTTCCCTCTATACTTTTCCATTGAGTTGGCTGCATGTGTGTGTATATGAACATATGCAGAGGCCTCCTTGAGTTTGTTTTTCCTTTAATGTTTTTTATGACCCCAAGACTATGGTGGAGGGCTTGGGGTTGTTATGGATCGATTCCAAACATGGTTCAGGTCATGACATAATTAATATATAGAGAAAATACCATCTTGATCACAATTTCTTATCCTTATTTGGATCTTTGAGAGGAAATATGATATATTAAATTTTATTGTCAGTTTCTTAAAACATTTTGTACATCTCATGCATATTTTTTAAGAATATATTCCCATATATATGACTTATTTTTATGCATTGTATTTAAAAAAAATCATCACATGAAATTGTTCATGTCGATCATCTCCTTCATGTGAGAACATATAGTTTGTATTTATTATTATTAATGTTTTAAAATTATTTGAATCTATGTTTTATCAAAAATCCCTTTCAAACATCTTTACATGGGGTTATATATGTGGATACTTATTCTCATTCATCATATATTTTCTTACAAATAGTTATTATGTACTTTCACACCAAAAAGTATGTTGTATTAAAATTCCTAACAGAAAGAAACTGGGGAACAGCCTTCTCCTATTCGTAGAATTAAGAAATACAATATAGATCAATATATAATACTATTTTCAATAATATACATTGATATGGTATTTTATTTCTTCTTGGTGAAAACATAGAGTTTTGATGAGTAGGAAAGAGTAAAATGTTATCTTCTTTGAAAAACCAATATAGTTTCTTGGATCATTCCTTTTTGAGATGATAAAGCTTCCATAAAACATTCATCATGCATATGGATAAGAGAAGGCATAACAAAATTATTTTTTCCTAAAGATGGAAAAACCTGACACTAAAGGTTTTTAGAAGCATAAAATTGAATTGATCCATTTCTATTAATTGAAGAGGAACCAATGACTCTACTATATGTTTTATGCCGAGTGAAGCCTCCTTATAAAGATGTTTGGTTAAAATGTCACATTAATGATTTTATAAAAGACATATCATCTCAAAACATATGTGACACAAAAATTCATGGATTTGATTTCTTCAAACATTAAGATCCTTCATAAATGATGTTGGATCATGTTAATTCTATTATAGTAGCATGTTTCTACTTATTTTTTAAATAGAAAACTCATCCAATCCTTTAGATAGATAAAAGTTTCACAAAACATTGTATCTTGATCAGACATTAGTATATTATCCAAATTTTAATATGCATGAAAGATGAAGATTTAATGCATTAATTTGGAAGATCAATCATGTATTATGGTTAAAATTGATTAGTATAGATGGATATATGTTGATTGATGAAAACTCACAAGAAGATCCTGTGAAGGGTAAATGTTGAATGTGAGGTGCTGATTTAAAATCACATGGAATTGAAGATTAGATGGCCTAGATTAAAGAAATCAGACATTACTCATTTTATATATATCATTTTAATGAAGGAAACATACTTGTGTTTGATGACATCTGACATCGATCATTCTCTTATTCATGGACCACTTAATTATAGTACTCATTTCATCCATTTTTCGAGCTGTCACCAAAGTTGGAACCCAAAAAAAACTATACACATGCCTTATATATGTACTTTTTAAAACCATATGCAGTACCCCAGTATTCCTCATATATTCACACTTGTGAATTCCATGAACACTCCTATACCCTTCCACTTGGCTGAGCCTACTTCCATATGTATTGGACCAAGATGGAATATTTTGTTGGCTATGGATGGCTATATTTTCTAATTAACACCCCTAATATACATATTAAGATGAAGTTTGAAATTTAAAATCCAACTAAATTTAATTCATCAAAATGATTTACCATAAAAATATATAAAAATATATTTTTAATAGACATAATTTTTTTTCAAATTCTCTTCATCCAAATATGATATATGTCATCAAATATCATTAGTGTATGGAACATAAAACATCTTCTACTTTATAGACAAGGTGCTTTCCCCTGAGAATTATGATCATTTTAAAAATCCTCAAAATTATATTCACTTCTTCCAAAAAATAATATATGACATTTTAACTTCCATAGTTATAGATCAACATCATCCTTGGGATCCCCAATTGACATCCAAGATATCCATCTTTTCCAATACATATTCATATCAAGGGACACATGGCTTACTAACTCATTGAAAAAAATATAGTACTAACAAATAGTAGTATAATAAATCTCCCTCTTTTCATTTTTATCGACACTAATATAGAATATTATATGTGAACACCAACTTTTTCATTTATTCCCTCCTTTTTTATTTTCATCTCTTTTTTAATATTCTTTATCCTCCCATATTGTTAGCAAATATAACGTACATGAGAGAGTTTAGTATCACATCCAAATTAAGTAATGTTTTGTTAATTATTTTTGTAACAAACATGTTAATAATATATTTATTAATTTTAATATTTACTAATATTAATTTGATTTTTATATTAGTAATAAAAATATAATGTAATTTTTAATCGAAAATGGTATAATTTAATTAAACACTTTTTCTTAAGATATTTTTTAAAAGAATAATATATAAATTATATAGTTGTGTTTGGATTAAATTAATATAATCTTTGAATCCATAATATCAAAATTGAATTTGGATGAAATTTTTGTATTTTTTTGAAAATATTAATTTCTCAATGAATAGTGAAGAATTCTAATTAAAAAAATTATTTATTTTAATAAATTAAATAATTTAAGAATCAAAATATGATTTGATTATGATTTAATGTAACCCATGTAGTATTTATTATATATTTAATTTACTTAATTATATTTTAAGCTAATTTATATATTTTTTCAACATAAGTTTGTTTTTGGATTTAAAGATTGATTTTTCTAAAAAAAAAATTAAAATGTAGAATGTTTATCAGTTTTAATTAATATAAAAAATCCCTAATGGACAATATTTTAAATTTAATTTATAGAATACATATCATAAAATATTATTTTAGTTTTATAAAATGATTATTATTATTCATACAATTAATTTATAATCTTATTTTTCTAAAAAAACACACTTCTTAAGAATACGTTTTCTCGCAAAAAAACATCAAGATTAAAATAAATTATTTTTCCAATTCAATGGATTGAATTTGTAAAAATAAATTCTATATTTGGAATCAGAAAAATGTATAATATATAGTATGGTAAACACAGTTTCTGACCAAAAATGTTAGTGAAAGTAATTGAAATTAATAATTATTATTAAGGTAAAAAACAGGTTTTCTTTGTGTTGAATCTTAAGAAAATAGTTTGGAAATTATCCGAAACACATGAAAATTCTATTTTATATCAAATGATTGACCATATTACCTAATTTATGGAAAAAAATTCCATTTTGGAGTCACATGAGGTAAGGGAGACCTCCCAGTTATGTTTGCAGTTTTATACTTAAAGGAATGTCGCTCCTCTACTATAAAAGGTAATTCGCTCTTCCCACAAATTCATACATACCAAGACATTTGTATTTAAAATCACAAAAAAAATATCTTCCCAACTCCCCTAATATTATCCTAGAAATATCAATTTGGGAATAAATCTAACCAAGGAAGTCCTTTGGTAAAAACAAAAAAGAAGTTACCTGAAGAAGTTGAAATGTTAATCCACATGAATTTCTGTTTTGTTTCATTATAAACCCCCTTAAATTATTCATATATCATTATTGTAAAATAACATATGTGTCCTTAATATATGGAGATGTTGTTGTGCTATGGTTACTACATAATAACACACACCTTAAGGAAGTAAATAATTAACAGGAGTAATTGTATATAACTCTGTAATAATTGTAATAAAAGTAATAAAAAAACATAAAAAATGTTATTAATAATGTAAAAAATTTAACATAAGCTTATTATTCAGGAAGATAAATTCCCATGTGAAGAATTAGATTCATGTTAAGGGACTCTGTCAAACCCTCCTTTTGTTGGGTCATATCTCGATGGTATACACATTTATTATTTTATAAAGTGTATATAAAACCCCTTTGACATGTTATATCCTAAATTTATCTATTCTTATGGTATTGAATCATTTTTGTTATAATTAATTTTTTTTAAGATTATTGTGTTTCCAATGTGATAACAGGTTTTTATTTTAAATAAATCCCCTTTTAATGATTTCCCACGAGCGCTCTTTTTCCTCTATTTCTATGTTTTTATATTATTTTATATAGAATTAAAAGATATATAAAGTATATTTTCTATTTTATTTTAAATGGTTTTCAAAATGAATTTTTTGTATGTTTTATGTGGAACTCTTTGACAATTTACTAAAGGAATTTTCTATTCTTAACATACATAGAAACAAAACATTTTCCACCACAATAACTATTATTTTATTTGTGGATTCCTTAGCACGATTTCATGTTTAATTAAACGGAAAATAATTTTTGACTTTATTTAGGGTTTTGAAAGATTTTGTTTTCAAAAATAAAAGTGTTTTTTTATTTGGAAAAAGGTTTTTTTAAAATAAAAGTGTATTTTTTCCTATGAGTTTACAATAGTATTTAAAATGTTTCTTGATAGAAAATTGAAATCATAAAAATTATTAATTCATGATATGGTACTTGAGAATTTTATGATGGGGTGGCTCAAATAGAATTGGGTGATACAATGATGTGACCTAGATAACGTTAAGGTATCCCATTATACATTACATTATAGGGGCACCCAGATAGAGATCTAATAAACTAGGTAATGTTCTCTATCTTATTAAGAAATAAATACATAATTACCTAAGAGTTTCTCATATGGATTAAAATTGGATACGGTTACTTCTAGCATGGGTTTAAGATAGACTATGAATGTTATACTCTGGGTTACCAATAAGGCTTTTTAATGGATGGGTTATAATAATTTTCATTGTGAAAGATTTAATTTTTTTTTGAAGTGGATATTTTATTTCATGTTATCAATGAACTTTTATGAAAATAGTAAATTTTATATGTGTTTTAATGTGTTCACTAGACAAATGGTTTTACTTATTTCTGTCACCCTTAATGATATTTTGTGCTTATCCCATATTTTTTTAAGAGTTCTCATGATTCGTCGATTGGAAATCGAATGAGAGAAGACAATTTTATAGTCATAGTGATTTTACATAATAAAAAATAACACTTTGATTTAAATGATTTACATTATTAAAAAATATATATTAATTATAAGTGTTCACATTTTAATTTATGGGTTTTTATGTATGATTTATCGCCTAATTCTCTGAAACTATAAACTTGAAAAGATCCTCAAATATAAGAAAATGGATTCTTGATTCAAAATTGAAGATAATTTAATTTTTATAGTTACAGACTTATAGATTGTATGGATTTATGTTTTTTATAACTTTATATGATAGGATATTGATAATAGCATGACCATGTAATATTTATTATTATGGCCATGTTTAAATGTTATAGCATTTTTAGAGTACCATGTTTCTAAATTTGTGATTTTTCTATTTAGAATAGTTTTTTAATAGTGGAAATAGGGATGCTAGAGTGGAAAGGAACCAAGAGGAAGATATATTTCAAATTTATCATCTTGATAGGGTTGGAATAATAATAGAGCAGTCTATTGTAATGATGTATCAGTTGGCACAAGCGATAAATGGTGGTGGTATCCATGCTAGAGAAGAGCCATATATATCATGAAGAAACAAGTATTTTGTGGATCATTTCCTAAGGCATCATACCTCATTATTTAGAGGATAATCTAAACCTATGCTTGCTAATGTGTGGATCAATTCACTAGAAAATATATTTGATATCATGGGATGTTCAAAATTTAAAATGGTTACACATTCCATTTATAACATTCATAGTGAAGCAGATTGATAGAAATATTTGGTTAAAAATATCTAAGATAAAGTAGATCTTGATTCCATTGAATGGGAATCATTAAAGGATATCTTCCATGAGAAACATTTCCCTATTGTTTTTCAACACCAGATGGGAAAACAATTCTTGGAATTTGGGAATAATGATAAATATTTATTTTCTGTATATGAAGAAAACTTCATTAGATTGTCTAGGTATATGCAATAATTAATTTGAGATAGTAATAGTATAATTAACAAATTTTACTCATGAAGGAAACCATTTTTATGACGATCATTATTAACATGAGAATTTAAATGTTATGGGATATTGGTTAGTTGGGAAAATAAAATTGACATGGAGTTTTCCAACACATTTGTTCTTCGAGATGAAAAAATAAGAAATGGTCAAGGTGGAAGGAAATAGAGAAGAAACCACTAAGAAGTATGGAGGAAACCCCCAAAATTATTTAATTATGGAAAATAAAATTTCACATAATGTTTTATGGTATCCAGGAAGTGTAACCAATAGGGACTGTTTAGCCACCTAGCATATGAATGAATTGAAAATAACCAAGAAGAATCAAAGGATGGGTTTACTTATGTCTATAAAAATGTGAGGTTTTATAGTTTCAATGAGTATGTTCATTGTTTTAATTCATGTATGATGTTAGTTTTACATGATATAAATCATCATGACTGGGACATAAAGGTGTAAAAATTAATAGACTTCTAATACAGTTGATATTGCTCTATCAAATGAAATGGTGACATGTCTATTACTTGGGTATTTGAATTATTCCAATACCCTATTTTACTATGGGTATTTTCATTCTTTAATTATTGGGAAATTTTCTTGTAAACTATGAATATAAGATAATGAAATAAGATAGAACTTTTGGGAAAAACCCTAGGAGTAAGTATTGAAGAAACTAGGATTTATATGAACTTTTATATTTTTATTAGTGTGAAGGACTTTCATATAAATATTGTTTAACATTCCATCGTAGAGTTTGACATCATTATTGGTATAGATTTTATTTCAATTTATCATGATAAGACATATTGTAGTGATAAAATTATTTTTTTCAATATTTCATGCCTTGGAGTTTTTAGGTAAGGGTTTAGTAGGACATAACACTTCAACATGGGGTGATATCAACTTTTATTGTTAAAAATAAATATGGTTCAATGTAACTTGTCATTGATTATAGAGACTTAAATGACAACATTTATAATAAAAAGTATCATTTTCATCATATCGATGGTTTGATTGATCAGATTTAGGGAGCATAGTATTTTTCAGTGGTTGACATCAGGATGAGGTAACATCAATTGAAATTGAAGGAAAGATACATTCAATGTATTATGTTCTAAACTATATATGGGAATTGTGAATTTGTTTATGTAATTTGGGATATCTAATGCACCTATTGTATTTATGGACATGAGGAATAAAATTTTCCATGAGTTCTTGGATAAGTTCATGGTTATAAATATTATTCCATTTTTGTATACTATATAAATAAAGAGGAACATGAAAGGAATTCTAGGTTTTTTTTACAACCATAAAAATGAAACTGTATGTGAAATTTAGAAATTGTGACTTTTGGTTTCAAAAAAATCATTCTGTTGATTTATCATTTATAAATATGGAATAGTTTTTGACCATGCTAAAATGAAATATTTTGAATAAGAGAGATGTCCAAAAAAATTTATATAGATTTATAGTTTTCTATGATTAGTGTGTTTGTATTATAGGTTTTAAAAAAACATTAATTGGTTTCTATCCCACTGAATATGTTAAATAAAATGTAGTTAAGTACATCATGACAAAGGAATGTGATGAATGTTTTTAGGAATGGAATAGAAGATTGGTGACTACTCTAGTTTTGTCCGTAACTTATTAAACTGGTGAATTTATAACAAATAGTGATTCTTTGTTGAAAATAATTAGTTTTCCCCTAATGTATAATGATTAGGTAATTTCCTATGCTTCTCTTCATTTGAAACCTAATGAGTTAAATTTTCTTACACCTGATTTGGAAATAGAAACGGTTGTTTTTTCTTTAAAAATTTAGAGGCATCACTTGTATGGAGTAAAGTCTGAATTATTTAATGATCACAAAATATGAAATTATATTTTTACTAAAAACTGATTGAACATGATAAAGAGAATATGGTTAGATATAATCAAGGATTAGGATTGATGGATTTAATAAAATATTTGTAAGGAAAATAAAGTGGTTGATGCTTTCAGTAAAAAAAACTATTGTTGCATTATACGTGTTATGTTTTAAATGGGACCCTATAGTTAATTATTTGATTAATTATTTTCTATAAGTTGGGGATGTATGTACATCCTCTATTTTTTTAGGTTTCAGTGAAGTCTACATTGTCAAAAATAATTATGAAAGCTCATTAGAAGGATATATCTTTGTAGAAAAATGTAGAATCCATTAAGAATGTTATTTTTCTTTATTTTTATATTGATGAATAAGGTGTTTTAAAATAATAAAAATTATTATGTGTTATTAGTGATTCTCGGTTGAGAAAATAGTTTTTAACTGAAGATTATAGTTCACCTTTTCCATTAATTTGAGAGGCTCTAACATGTACATGGACAACTGAGAGTATTACTAATGGAATGCAATGAAGAGATATATTATTGAATTTACCAAAAATTATTTGAGTTGTTAGTAGGTTAAGTGTGATTGAATATTACTTAAAGGAATACTTCTACCTTTTTATGTGATTAAGTGGAAATTGAAGAATATATCAATGGATTTCATGGTGGGATTTCCAAAAAATTCTCAAGGTAATAATTCAATTTGGGTTGTTGTTGAGAGATTAATAAAATCTAAAAATTTCGTTCCCATTCAAGATATGATTTCATTAGATAATTTTTCTATACTATATTTGAAGGATAAATTCATGATACATAGATTTCCTATCTCCATTGTAACCTATATTTATCTCATGTTAACATCCAATTTTGGGAAATGACATTAGAAGTCATTGGGTACTGAAGTAAATCTTATCATAGATATTTATCCTCAATCCAGTAGATAGTATGAGTGTATAATTCAACCAATGAATGATATGCTTCTTTCTTTCTCGATGTATTACAAAGGTACATAGGTTCAAAATATTTCTTTGGATAATTTCTCTTATTACAAAAGTTTTCATTCCAGTACACATATGGAACTATTTGAGGCATTATATAGAAAACAAATTCAGAAATTAGAATATTAGGATAATGTATGTGAACCAAATTTTATTGGAATAGAGTGAGTTAAGGAAATCAAAATATGGTTCATTTGATTTAGGGAAACATGAGGACATCTTAGAGTAAGCAGAAAATTTATCCTAATAACTCGAGGAAATATCATTCTTTCAAGGGAGGTGAGCATGTCTTCCTCAATGTTTCTATATGGAAAAGTGTGATGCATTTTGGTAAGAATGGGAAACTTATTATAGGTTCATTGGTCCATATGAAATACTAGAGAAGTTGGATTCATTTTTCAACCAACTGTATTTTCCAATGATTTTATCTTTTTTACAAAATGTATTTCATCTTTCAATGTTATGGAAATATGTTCCAAATTAGTCACATGTTTGGAGACTTCATGTAATTTAGATGGAATATAATGATTCATTTGTAGAATAGACTATTTAGGTTTTGGATAAAGAATATAAAGTGTTTAAAAATTAGGTGACTCAGTAGTTTAAGGTTTTAAAGAAAAACCTTATGGTTGAAGAGGCAACATTGGAATTTGAAACTGTTATGAGGGAAGGATACCCCAACATATATAGTAATTGAGTAAAATTATGTGGAAATAAATCATAAAAAGGGAGAAGGATCAAACAACCAAATTGAAGATAGAATAAATCATTTTTTGGTTTATAAATATGAATTAGATAGTTACATTAGTAATAACAATTTTCGGTAATTTTTAATCTAAAATGAAATTGTTTTAATTAAAAACAGTTTTTATATGGATTTATATAAAAGTTTAATTTCTAAATTTATGAATTATAACTTGATAAAATGAATACCATTTTTTAATTATTCATATCCAAATTTTAAATGGGAAAATTTTTAGAATTATTTGGATAAGAATAATTCTTGGATGAATAGTTAAAAATATCTATTTTTGATGAAAAAAGTCCTTTATTTTAATAAATTAAATAATTTATGCGTTGAGATATGTTTTTACTAAGATTTGAAGTAACCTACTTATTATTTTTATGTCCTAGGAGAACCTTGAGAGGGGAGGTGAGAATTAGGGTCTCAACTATTTCATTTAATGTGAAGAATATTGTTCCCTCTTTGGTAGGAACTCATTAAACCGGTATGATAGATTCAATCAGCAATGAAACATTCAAATGAATAAAGAAAACACGTTAGTTTTACGTGGTTCCCCACTATGGGAAATTCCAAGGAGCATATGTTGAATCCGGGTCATTTATACCAAAATCCCCTAATCATCACTAGTAGTGGAATAAAATAGTTAATACACATTCACTTCATTCCAAGAACATTGTGTTTAGAAGATTTTAGGGATAACACAATGTTTCCCATGGAAAACATCAATTGAATCTCCCTAGATCACTACATTGAGAGAAGTCTTACTCGGTTTATTGACTTAATAGTCTCATTAATTGATTAGAATTGAATTATTTGTCACAATCTAGCATGGTAATATGAATGTATCATAGTCCTGAATTGATACACTTGAAAGCACTCTTTACTAAAAACTAGATGTTCCAAACTGCATATCGCTAAGATCAGTCATTTGTGAAGCTAACTTTCTTCAAAAACTATTTTTCTTCATCCAAGAACTACACTAATTCCTCTGTAGACGGCACTGCACTGCGTGATATGAGTTCTTCTTAAATCCCCTCTTCTTTTGTGGACGGTCCCTACTTCACAGATATATTCTTATTCAATGAACCACCTCTCCATTGTATATTGTTGATGTCCCTTGGACGTTGTCTCATCTGAGGACCCTTCTTGTACCCCATGGATTGTTACCTCCTTTGTGGACTACTTCAACTTCCTCAGACTCTTTTTCTTTTTGAGTTGTAGTTCTCCACAAACCTTCTTTCTAGAACTATTCTCGTGAACCAATTCTCCCTTCATATAATCCTCCACCATGAACTCTTCTACTTCATAGAATTGTTTCCCCATGAACCACTAAGAACATATCCCAATTATTCCTATAGAAATGATGTTTTATAATGAAAATTGGTCTGTGTAATGAAGGTATTAGTTCTCTTTATATACACAAATTGATCAGAAAAATTTGAAAATCCATTTTATATAATCATTCGATGAGGTACCGCCTTCACCATGGACTACATCACATACGAACCATGTTTCCCTCTATGGTCTTCATACTGCCTCTTTTCCTATGTTGTGGGTCACCTCTTCAACTAACAAAACCCTTCCTGACTTCTCAAATCACCACCTCATTTATATAAACGATGATCCATATAGTGAACCACAATATTTCTATGAATTACATCCCTTATATTAACTGCAAGCCTTCAAGAAAACCATTTTCTCTACGGGGTCTATGCATTGTGGTTCGTAGTCAGTATAGCACTACTATGTGGAAATCCTACATTTTTTATTTTTTATCGTTCCACATACCTCCTATGCATTCCATGAAAATTACATCATAGTCTTAATAATATTCAATACTTCACAGAAAACAATCCTTTACCAAAAACAAAACCCCGTTTTAAGGCCAACAAATTTTTCAAACATTAGGAAACGACACCACCTTCAATACTATTGTCAGCTTGAATAAAAAGATAATTTTCCTTGAAAACTCCATAATCTTTATTGTGAGGACTGTAAAAAAAGGAATATTAAATTTATAGAAAAGAGTATAATTGATTTCAATGTTCAATTTGATATATTTAATCAACCAAATTACTTTTGAATAAACGTTATATTGGTTTTTAAAATAATTTGTTTTTTTAAAGCATATTTTAAATATTATTTTAGACTACATAATGTTTATCTGTTTTGAGTTATTTGTATAATACCAAATATAAAATTTTTTAAATGAAATTTGTAGAATATATATAATTAAATATTATTTTAGTTTCATATAATTATTATTATTAGTCATAGAGATAATATAGAGTCATATTTTTCTACAAAAATACTCTTCTTCAAATCTAACTCTCTCACAACAACAACCAAATTAATATTAAATTTTATTTTTCTACCTATGGAGATTGAATTGGAAAAAATGGATTCCATATTTAGAATTTAATAATTTATAATTTATATTAATGTTAAAATAGATTTTGATACAAAAAATAATGAAACAAATTAAAACTAATTATAGTTATTAATTTAAAAAATGAGTTTACTTTGTGGTTAATCTTAAAAGATAAGGTGTGTAAATAACCCAAAAAAATCCAAAACAAATTGGATAACCATATTAAGTCTAGATTGCCTATTTTCTAGAAAAAAGATCATTATTTGAGTCATTATAGGTGAGGGATACCGCCATATAGTGTTTATGTTTTGGTATTTACTAGAATGTCACTCCTCTAATACTATAAAAAGGCATTCACTCTCCCTACATCTTTACACCTCCCAAGCCATTTTGTAAAGACTAGTCCCAAGTTTCCCAGATCTAGTGCATTATTCTATTACATAGGCATATATACAAGGAGTATGCATCCCGATGGACCATGTAGTTTAGTAGCTTTTGGAAACAAGATACACACATAGGTTCAACATTACATCTTGAAAGGAAATACAACAAAAATTTATTCCATTAGAAACATCCATGGATCCTAGATTAAGCCTGCAAGTAACTCATAAATTACTTCTACATAAAAAGGGAAAATTACATATAAGAAATGGGTGAGCTCAAAATATCAGTAAGATTAACCAATATAGTTAATGAAAATGTAAACATTAGGCATGATGAATAAAAAAACACATGCCTTTAAAGGAAAAATATGAACTTAATTTTTAAGGAATACGAGATCAATAAATAATGCCACAGTAAAACATAATCTTGGGTATTATAGTACTCTAATAACCTCGTGAACTATAAATACAATTTTCATAATGATAGAATTCTTAATGCAGGATATCATAACCATATCTTCAAGGCCTCGTGCCAAGACCCTCAATAATCATTTTGTCAAGGCCTTGTGCCAAGACCGTAGTTTCTCTCATTAGACCTACTGATGTATCGATGGGCTATAGCGTGTCCCAACCAAAACATACTATGTCCAATAAATTTCTCATGTGAATGGGGATAAACAAAAACAACATATACATTCATATTAAAACTAATATTTGAAATGTAAATAACTTTTCCCAAACAGTAAGCATAAACACTAATCATCTAGTGTAAAATGGCTGAATATTTTTAAAATTGTACATCGATAGTCAGACGAATCATAAAACATTCAATTAAAAATTGTATATGATATCATAAAATATTAATTAAAAAAATACATAGGAAATGATAAGTGTTTTGATAAATATGAAGACACTCTTACAAAATCACTGAGTAATTCTTGAGATAAACATTCATTTACATTGAAAGGAAAAGTTATTTTGGAAATATGTTTGTATAAAACCATAAGTTAAGTAGATAGAATTTTAATAATAAATATTACATAATTTATAAAGATAGTGGTTTCTAAAAACATATTATAGAGTGACCTTAATAATAGGTATGAATTTTGAAAAGATTTAATGAATCAAGCTTGTATTTTGAAATAATTTTGAATGTTCCTCTTAAAAAGTGTATATCCACATATAATAAATAAGGATTATGTTGGTAATTATACATAGTTAACTCAAAAATAAATTATTTGGAGTAAATAACAATACACAATAATTTCAATGAGGCACGTAGACAATAAAATTAACCCGAATGAAAATGGAGGTTCTGGTGGAAAACCCTTACCTTAAGTATGAATGTGTTACGCTCTTGAACATAAGGCCCTGAAATATGATATTAGATTTACTAATAAATTAATTATGAACCTTTTAGACATGTATTTAGTCTATTATAATTTTATTAGGTTAATTACTTCCTTATTTATAAGTTATAAGATTGAATTATGTCTTTCTGAAGTGTTAATTTTCTTGTTTTTTTATAATTGGATCACTTGTTTTTATGAAATGGGGTTCATGTGGAATAGATATAAATATCTAGAATTGAATTTTAATATTATTTAAGAACATTAATAGGTGTTAATGGTTATTTATAGAATTTTTTTACATGCAATGTGGATAAATCATTAGATGAAATGTTATTGACAATCACTTAGATTATTTTGCGGTATTTTGATTATTATGAACTTTTTTTGTCATATAAATTAATCCTATGTATATATACTAGATCATGAAAACTAAGTCGTTTATAATAAATATTTTACAGTATGGTTGAACAACAAAAATTGTTTCATGAACCGTAATGAACGATAAATTGAAGAACAAAACATCGTCTTCCATGAAGGTTGTAAATTAGCACCTCATAGACGATGACTTCGTTTATTAAATAAAAGAGACAGAGTATGGATATCGATGTTGGTTCATCCATTAAAAAGATATAATTCCAGTATATAGGTGATGTTGGAGTAATCATGGTAATTTAGATAAGCAATGTTAAGATATAATAAGAAAATTATAAATAATAGAAATGAAACTAAATGGAAAAGAATGATGTTTTACCTTTTGAAATAACCCCTTGAGAACCTCCTTAAGGGAATGGATGTTGGACTTTTGGAAATACCTAGAGCGCTTGAACGTGAAGAGTGACTATTGAAGGGTATTTTGGCAGAACATTGAAGAGTTTAAAGGCTTAGAGGAGTGAAGAGAAGAGGGGTTGGGGGGTTATAGCGGTGGACAGTAGAGAATTTTGAATATTTTATTCATTATTTTATTAATTCCCTCAAGACAACCAATAGTGTTTGTTAATGTGACCCATAATAGTAACAAGTTAATTTGGGTTGGAACCAAGTTATATTACATCACTCATGATGTCATAAATACTGTATTTAACTGATAATTTGTATATATGTTTTTTTATCGTATTTAACAATTCATTAAAAATTCTGAAATTTCATAAAAATTCTAAAAAATCACCCTGACCATTTTTTGATGTGTATTATCCAAAAATGAACACTATATTTTAAAAATAATTTTATAAATATGATTAATTTAATTTTTAAATAAAATCATAATTTATTTAAAGTAAAATAATTTTAAAACTATAATTCATTTTATATTTCCTTAAAAAATTAATCAAGATGTCATAATCTTATAGATTTAAGAAAATAAAATAATATTATTATTTATTATTCATAAGGGTCATATTACTATTCACACGGTTATGTTTCTATTCACTAAAAGATCATGTTTGTTATATCAGACTCCAAATGGCTTACATATCACAACTCTAGATGACCGTTTTTCAAAATTCAAAACATAACATAGGAAACTTTTTGTTTAATGGATAGATAATAAAATGTGTTGTTTTTTAAGGACATGGGGTTTCATGTATTGAATATTTATTTTCAAAACTTTGGGGTGTTATATTCTCCCCTCAAAAATATTTCTTCCATGAAATTCAAAGAATGTTACCTCACAAAAATATTTAGGTAGGTCTTCAAAATAAGCTCCTCTGGATCTTAGGTTACCTCTTTGATTTTATGAATTATCCAAAGATTATTAACCAGATGAGTCGTTCTATACCTTTAAACTTGTTCTTTAGTTTTAAGAATATGGATAGGCTCTTCACCTTATGATTGTTTATGTTCCAACTCTATACCTATAAAAGTGACGACCTGTGTAGGGTTGGGCTTGAACTTTCTCTGTAATGAGGCTTGGAACACTTTGTGTACTTTGAACAGGCTAGGAGCCATAGCCATATGATATGAAATAGATCCAAGTCTCTCCATGATTTTAAAAGGCCCAATGAACCTAGGGATCAGTTTCCCTTTCATTCCATATCTTATAATGCCTTTCCATGGAGATACTTTTAAGAAATCGTGATCTCAAACTTGAAATTCCATATCCTTCCTTAAATTATAGGAATAGCTATTTTGTATGATTTGATATTCTTTGATGTGATCTTGAATAGTTTTTATGTTTTTTGTTGTTTCCTCCACAAGATCTAGGCCAGCAAGCTTCCTTTCCCCAACTTCATCTCAACAAGTTGGTGTGTGACATCTCTTTTCATACAATGCTTCATATGGTGCCATTCAAATACATGAATGGAAACTATTATTATAGGAAAACACCACTAATGATAAGTATTGATCCCATATACCTTGGAAGTCATGGGAACATGATCTCAACATGCCCTCTAAGGTTTGGATCATCCTTTCGGATTTCCCTTCTATTTACGAGTGGTATGGAGTACTCAATCGAAGCTCATTATCAAAATATTTCTAAATACTTTTTC
This sequence comes from Viscum album, assembly GCA_963277665.1. Taxonomy (NCBI): domain Eukaryota; kingdom Viridiplantae; phylum Streptophyta; class Magnoliopsida; order Santalales; family Viscaceae; genus Viscum; species Viscum album. The sequence goes on from OY728135.1 coordinate 1,765,118,864, forward strand.
AGAATTTCGATGTAAATATTATGTCACAGTAAGACTCAAATGAGAGAGTTTCCCCAAGAATTCTCATAAATTTAATTATTCATAGTCTTTCTAGGAAATCTAGTGGAAAATCCTCCCTTATAGAGAGGAAATGTGCAGATTTCGTAAGTTGATCCAAAATTACCCCTATTACATCATTCATTCAGGGAGATTTGGGTAATATAGAGAAAAAATACATGGTGATGTCTTCCAATATCCATGTAGTAATAGGTAGAGACTGCGTGACTCCATTGGTACATTGTCATTTGGCCTTCACTTGATGATAAACTAAACATCTTGATAAATAATCCACAATTTCACCCTTTATGTTATCCCACCATAAATGTTCCATCAAATATCTATACATATTAGAGATACCAGGATGTATAGAGAAATTAGAACTATGGGAGTCATCCAATAACTCCCTTTTTAGCTCAATTATAGATGGAACTCAGAGCCTCTTCTTGAATTTCATAACACCATCTTCCCACAAAAATTCAACAATCTTCCGATCTTTCACAACATTATTTTTTTGGAAGGTTCTCAACATCATGATGGGAACTTTAAATACTTTATAATAAAATATATGTTAAAAATGAAAAATTAATGATGTTTCACCTTCTTTGATAATTCCCATATCTATCATCACTAGATCCATGTACAAAGGATCCAAACCAATCCTCATTTTCTTGAGAACACCATGATCTTTCTTACTCAATGCATCAGCTACCCTGTTTTCCATTACTGGGTGTTACTGTATAGTACAATCATAATCCTTTAGTAGTTAGAACCATCACCTTTTCCTCATGTTGATTTCTTTCTGTGAGAAGATATTTTAGACTCCTTTGATCTGTATATATCTCACATTTTTTGCTATATAAATAATGTCTCCATATCTTTAGAGAAATGATTACTGATTCTCACTCAAGATCATGAGTATGATAGTTTTTCTCATTAATTTTTAAAATCCATGATGCATAGGAAATAACAATATCATTATGAATAGGGACACAACCAAGACCATTCTTTGATGCATCACTATAGATCACAAACCCATCTTTCAACTATGGTGTAGTTAGGATCAGAGGATTCACTAATGCCCTTATCAATTCATCAAAACAGTCCTTGAATTATTTTTTCTATAGGAACATAAACCCATTAGGTGTAATCTTTGTCATTGGATTGTCTAAATGAGTGATGTTCTGAATAAAACATTGATAATAACCTTCTAAACCAATAAAACTACGTACTTATGTTATGTTCGGGGGAGTGGGCCATTCTTGAAAAGCCTTTGTCTTCGCAGGATGAAAAAATATTCTATCCTTAGAAACAATATGGACAAGAAAGGAAACTAATTGAAGACAAAATTCACACATTATAAACTTCCATTATAATTCATTTCCTCTAATAGTCTTTATAATAGCATGCAAGTGATTTTTAGGATCTTCATAGATTCTAGACTATACCAATATGTCATCAATAATTATCACAAAAAATTCATCAAGATATTCCTTTAAAACTCTATTCATTAGATCCATGGAAATTGAGGGTAGATTAGATAGTCCTAGAGAAATTAATGTAAATTCATAAATCCAATATCTAATTCGAAATCTCGTTTTTGGAATGTATTCCTTCCTCGCAAGCAACTGATGATATCCAGATTGAAGGTCAATCTTTGAAAAAAAATTATCTCCATGAAGTTGATCAAATAAATCATCAATGTGAGGTAGTGGATACCTATTATTTATTGTAATATGATTGATCTCCATGCAGTCAATGCATATCCTCATAGAACCATCTTCTTTTTAACGAAACTAGTTGGAGCACCCCTGGAGAAACACTAGGGAAAATAAATCCTTTATCAATCAATTCCACTTTTTGTTTCTCCAGTTCCACTACTTCCACAATGGCCATTTTATAAATGGTCTTTGATATGGTACTTGAAACATGAATTATGTCAATGGAAAACTCAATTTCCCACTTTGGAGGATGTATAGGTAAATCCTATGGAATCACATCAACATATTCTTGCACTATCGGTATGTCCTCTATCTGATCATTCCCTTTCTCCCACATAGTTGTTTCATTCCCTTCCTCCCAAATAATGGAATTCAGTAGAGCTACTGGAAGGCAGATCTATATAGTCACATTAATGAATTATTTCAAAGTTACATTTCATTTAATTTTCATTCTTGTGTTGTTGTGGGGGTTTCACATGCATTTTTGTAAGAAAGGGTGATTTCTCAAGATTTGGGTAAAACTGTGATCCCATTTACAAATTTAAAAACCATTTTTGTTTCTTTTAAAACCATTTATTTTTTCAACATTTTACACCCATTCAACTTCTTAAATAAACTCCCCTAAGATTTTGACACCACCATATCAATTTTAACACTTTAGTAATCCATAATCATGGCGGATTAGGGTTTTTATTTAAGAAATTGGGAATTCCCATAATCCCATTTAATGTTTTAAAAAATTATTTAATATATTATTCAATTTTTATGATTTTTTAGTGATTCGAACTCTCTACCGAGCCCACTGACCCTATGTTCTCCCCCAATCTCTTTTTTCCATTTTTGTATCTTTTATAATTTGCGAATTAGGTCAGAATATCCGAGGATTTCTCAAATCATCAATATTTAAAGTGGTGATTTGTTTCCTTCATAACTACTTATATTTTTAATCTTTTCCCATATTTTAGTTCTCACATGACCTTGTATACCTTATTCTAACCTCAATTTCATTTTTAGATGTTTGTAAATTCATCTACTAGTGTATTTGGGGAAATTTCTTCAGGATCCCTCAATTAAGTGGGTCTTCTTCCTTCTTCCTCCGATTTGTTCAGGGTTTCTTCCATTTTCATGGGGTTTCTTCCATTTATTAATGAGGTTCCTAATGTAAGGAAATTATGGTTTAGAACCTAATGTTTTATTCCGGATTTATTGGTATATTCTTCTGGATTTAAGCTTGATCTAAGTCCCATGTGGTGCGATGATGGTGCAGTTGAACTTCTGCACAAATATTCAAGGGTATTGACACTTGTGGTTGGTGATTCCAGGTGTATTAAATGATAGATGAGATATATTTATTAATTTCCATTTTTTAAACACTTTTCCTTCATTAAACATGCTGCGAAATTTGGTTTTGGTGATATTTGTTAAACAAATGATTTTTAGGTAACAATTTTGTGTAAAATTGGGTGTTTTACATGTCTATTCTATAATATGCAAATTGTGGAAGTTTAATTACTCATTTAATGGATTTATAAAAAAGTTATAGTGATTACAATTATATTTTCGTGAATATGGATATGCACATAGTGTTTAATGTGTGGTTTTAAGGGATTTTGTGTGAAAAACATTGTAAAATTTTGTGATGTTTTTTTTATTGAAATCCTAATGGTTTTATTGGGTGATGTAAGTGATGAAAAGCTTGTGTAGCTATTGTTTTCAGTTTTTATGACCATAAATGATGTTTTTATGTTCTAATGGGTTTTTTTATCATGTAAAAATGGTTTGAGCACAATGGGGGAAGCTTGAGAATCTAGGAGGGCGGATATGTACTTGTACACTAGTGATCCAGAGCGGTTTTATCCCTGTTTCACAAATAAAAATGGACAAATACAACACTATAAAAACAATATTTATGATGACTGGGGACCAATAGGTTATATGAATGTTTCCTACAAGTAGATCGTGTATGATAATGGATTTTTTCAATGGTTACTTTACACAAAGGTACGAGGTACAAGGGGCCTGAGACTAACTAGTTCCTAGGGGTGTTCTTGAGATTAGGGATCATTGAATAATTTTTAATTATATTTTTTATATATTATTTTTTTATGAGATAAAATTATCCTATTTTTTTATTTTAATGTTCTCTCTCATGGAATATTCCCTTTGAAAATTAGTTTACATTTAAAAGTTTCATACTTCAGAAATTATTTCCACCACTTTTCACTTATCAAAACTGACAAGATTTTTATCATGTATTTCTTAATCTATAAAATATCTTGGTGGTATACTATTGGTATTATGATCAAACCCAACTTAAAAACCTTTGGTGTAAGTAGAATTGATCTTGTTTGACATAGGTGAAGGCAAGACCTCAGGGGATGGTGGTTCGGGTTGTTAGATCTCATCGAAGGTGTGGTGTTGTGGAGACGACTTGTGGTTGATGACCCCTTGTTGTGTGGAATCATTGGGGCATTTTTTGATGATACATTGATGCATATTTTGACCTCTTTTTATATGTTTAAATTAATGTAACCTATTTGGGTTTTTCAAGTCCTATTTGGCCTTATTTTTTAGATTAGATTTATTAATTGGTTTCAAGGTTTTATATATCCATACATAGATAAATCATTCCAAAAACAAAATCTGTAATACCTGATCACTAGTTCCAGCCCATGGGGATATGGAATAGCCTTCGGTCCTTGTCATAGACTAGGATTTGCTCTGATTTCGATGGCGTCTAGATCTAGTTTGTGAAAAATGGAAACGAAGGAGGTCAATGTTTTTGGTTTATATTATTATTTTCGGATTAGTCAGGCTAGATAAGAGCTAGGAATATTGAGAAATAGTGTCTTGTTCATGAGTATGGTGCTTGTCCCATACCTCTATTGGCATTCCTTGATTCACCTTGGGACATTGGAATTGTTTTTTACTTCAATTCTAAGTGAGATGTGTGGGATGCAGACTACATGTGGACATTTGGTGGAGGTTGGGTAGTTGTTTCATTTATCATTATTATGTGTTTGGATTATTTATATTTGATGTTATTGAAGAAATTTTCATAATTATTGTAAGGATTTTTGTTCTTGTTATTGTTGTCTTTTTTAGAAACGTGCCTCCCCAGAAATCTCCCATGCACCCACAGGGGAAAGTCGGAAAGTGTTCTCCCTCACCACTTGATCAGAGGCAAGTAGAGGTTGTGGTTCAGGTTGTACAATCTCTAGGATATGGACCAGATCCTATTATAAATCCTTTTAGAGAAGATGATACTATTCCTAGGAAGGATAAATCCTAGGAGTTCTTGAAAATATGTTCTGACATAGCATAGAACCCCAGGAAGTAGAGGAATGGCTCCGAAAGATCGAGAAAAATATTGAGTTCTTGGACACACTTGAGGTGGTTAGGGTGAAGTGTGCCTCTTTTTTGTTGGGGGTGGGGGGGGGTCCCAGTCTCAGGTGGTGGGAATAGATACTTCAAATTATAAATAATGATCATATGCATTGGGGAGATTAGAAGGTCATCTTCAATGAATATTACTTCCCTGAAGTCTTGGCACATGATAGATCCTGAGAGTTCATGGATCATGTTCAGGGGGATCTTTCTGTGATGGAGAGTTCCAACCGTTTTGTTGAGATGGTTCGGTATGCTCCTGAAATCATTTCTAATGATAAAGGGAAGGCCCAAGGGGTTGATAAAGGCTTACAACCAGAGATATAATCTTAGGTTTTCTTGTTTAAGCTGAGGGACTATGTTTAGGTGGTTGATTGGGCGTGTATATTGGAGATTGAAAAAAAGTGAGGGATGGTTTTTCTTTGATAGTATCAGTAGTGGGAAGTGGAAGCTCTATAAAGAAAAAAAGGAAGCGAGATGATTAGGTAAATAAGGTAGATGGTAGTTCTGACCACTCTTCTAGGCAGTTTTCATATGTCGCTTTCATGAGAGAAATTTCATGTGCCACCAGTGTAGGAGGATGGGGCACATCCAACCAGCATGGCCATTTACTCTAAAGCTGTGTTATCAATATAGATGTATGGGACACTTGTAGTGCTTTTGCGGGGTGACACTTCAACTATATAGTGGGGAAGGATCAATGGCTTCAAGATGGGTGACAGCTCTGTCAAAGACATCGTGGATGGGTGGATCATGATTTTGTGGCCAAAGTGGTAGGTCATTGACATATTCTTGGGAAAATCCAGTTTAGGAGACAACCACATACAAGATGTTGTCCTCAAGTAGAGACTAAACATCTCTATATTGTGGATTAGGCACCACTAGGATTAGAGGTGGCACTATCGATAGATCAAGGTACTGTTTGGACTGAATATTCTATAGTTGCATCTCTTTTTGACAATGGTTCCTCTGTTTCATTGATTTCTTCCCATTTTGTGAACACACTAAGTTTTCTAACCAAGTTTTTATCTATTGTTCTGGAGTTGGTGATGCTATTGGGAATGAAGAAGGAGGAGGGTCCCATGTGCCCATAATCTGTGCTTTCCATGTCAGAGGTTGAGATGGAGTGGGACCATTTAGTCTGGATATGGATCTATTTGACATAATAATTTCCCTGGACTAGCTAGTACACATCTAGGTGCACATCGATTTCTATAGGAGGTAGGTCAGTTTCATGGAACTTGATTGGAGTCGTCGTGTATTTTTGTGGGGAATAGGATCCTCAGTCGGGTCGTGCGGTACCTCCATTCCTAGAGTTTATAGATCTTGTTTTTCATTTATCGTCTCTTGAAATAGTGGATTACAGTTATGCTCTTAAGGGTGGACTAACTCAAATAATTGAGAAGTTTCTGGAGGTATTTTTGGATGATTTTTCTAGTTTTCCCCCAGAGCCGGATGTGGAGTTATCGATTTATTTGGCACTGAAAACATGGTGGATATCTCTTCCCTCATATTACATGGCCCTCACCGAGCTGAAGAAATTAAACATATAGCAGGAAAAAATAGAATCCATAGGATTCATTCATTCGAGCATCTCTCCTTGGGCCGCTCTTGTGTTGTTTGTGAGAAAACTCTAACAGATCCCTCTAGTTGTTCATTGACTACCAGAAGCAGAATAAGGTTACAATCAAGAACAAATATCATTTTCCCCTAATAGATGACTTTTTTGATCAATCTAAGGGGGAATGGTGGTTTCCTAAAATAGACTTGTGTTCGGGCTCTCATCAACTCATGGTGAAAGATGCAGATATCCTAAAGACAACCTTCCGAAGAAGTTACGACTACTTCGAGTACTTGGTCAGACCCTTCAAATGGAAAAATTCTCTAGTGATCATTATAAAACTCAAGAAAAAGGTGTACCATCAGTATCATGATTATTTTGTAATGGTATATGTGGATGAAATCCTAGTTTATTCCGGATCTATGGAGGAACATGAGCATCACTTGAGGATTATTCTCGGCACATTGCAATAACATGTTCTTTATTCAATGTTTTCTAAATGCACTTTCTAGATCTAGGATATGAAATTTCATGGGTATGTGATCTCAGAGAAATGGAGTTTCAGTGTACCCCGAGAAGATTAGTTCAGTTATTTCATGGTAGTAGCTGAAGTATATGTTCGAGGTTGGGAGTTTCCTTGGCCATGCTGGTTATTACAAGCAGTTTGTTTTTTGATTTCTCTCAGCTTGCTTCACCGATGACTGATCTCACCCAGAATGGGATGATGTTTGTATGGGTCCTAGAATGTCAGGAATCCTTCAAGAAGCTGAAGAGGTGATTTACTACCATCCATGTTCTAATTATTCCACGGGCTGGAAATGGGTATGTGGTGCATTGTGATGCTTGAGGTATTGGTCTTGGGTGCATGCTTATACATGATGATCATGTGGTGGCATATGTCTCTCGCAAACTTCGACCAAAAAAAATACCCAACCCATGACTTGGAGTTAACAGATCTGATGAATGGTTTGAATGCATAGTGTCACTACCTCTCTGGGTAGAACATTTTGGTCTACTGTGATCACAAAAGGATGGCCTATATCTTCTCACAGAAGGACCTCTACTTGAGGCATCATCATTTGATCGACTTTTTTGAAGGGGTTTGAATTTGGCGTTGTCTATACCCCTAGAAAGGGTAGCGTGGTGGCTGACTCCTTATGTATAATAGTCCTAGTATAGTTTTTGAGGAAGTCCAGTGATGAGTGGACTCAGATGGCACTCTATGTTTAGATGCATTTGGAAACCATGTATAAAAATGGGGGTGTGTTCTTGGTGAGATTTCAGTTGAATCCATCTCTGGTAGAGCTAATTTAGTAGGAGTATCCTACTGACGTGATTCATCAGTAATCGAAGTAGTTTCTTAATGGTGGGGAGACGTCTTCTGATTGGTCATTATCTCCCAAGGGAATTCTGTGCTTTAAAGGATATTCATTAGTGTTGTTATCTCTATGAAATGTGGTGATATAGGATAGCCACCTGTCTCAGTGGGCTATCCATATGAGTTCCACCATGATGTATTATGATGTCTTTTAATAGTTCTGGTTCCCTGGTATTAGATGAGAAATAGTAGACTACATGTCAAGATGCTATATATGCCAACGAGTGAAAATATATCATCAAAGGACCTTTGGTTTTCTCCATACATTACCCATTCCTACCTGGAAGTAGGACAAGGTCACCATGGAATTTACTATTGTATTTCCTCATTCACCTAGGGGTAATAATTCCATTTGGGTGGTGGTTGATCATCTGACCAAATTTCCCCATTTCATACTGATCAAAGGTACAGCTAAAGAGGAAAAGTTGGGATGTTTTTATCTTCAAGAGATGGTAATACTACATGGTGTTCCATTAGCAGTTTTCTTACATTGATACCCCCATTTAAATTATCGGTTTTAGGAAGGGATTTTTAACTCTTTGGGGTCTCATATTAAGATGAGCATGGCATACCAACCTCAAAAAGGATGGTCAAACAAAGAGGACGAATTAGATTTCAGAGTATATGCTCTATGAATATGTTTTGGATTATAGAGGTTCTAGGGATAACCATTTTGGATTGGTTGAGTTTTCTTGTAATAACAGTTACCAATCCAAGATTCTAATGGCTCCTTTTGATTTTCAGTATTTCGGCCTCCCCCCCCCCCCCAATGTTGGGATGAGGTAGGTGAGACCTCACTGTTGGAGCTGAGTCTGGTGCATGAGATGTTTGAGAAGGTCATACAGATCATGAAACAAATATTGAATGCGCAGAGTTCCCATAAATCATATTCTGACCAGATACGTTTAGACCCACAGTTTTCCATGGGTGACATGGTATTCTTAAATGTGGCCCCTCATTTGAGTTATCGTCAATTGGGAATGGAAGGGAAGTTGAAGCTGCGGTATGTCAGGCCTTTTGAGATCAGCGAGTGTATTGAAAAGGTGGAATACAAGTTGGCCTTACCTTTTCTGTTTACATCCATCCATGATGTCGTCCATGACTCATAATTGAATAAATACAACCAGGATCCATCCAATGTAGTCAATTTGGAGGAGTTGGATATAGAGCTAGATTTATCTATTTTTGAGAGGCCAGTGTGACTAGTGGACTTCCAAAAAAATGGTGCATTAGAGAATGTCTATTCCACATTTCTGGGTTCTTTGTAAGCGTGATAATGATACACATGAGACTTGGGAGCAGAAGTTGTGGGTCGAGAAAGAGTACCCATTCTTGTTTTCCAATCAAGCTTCATGTTGACTTTACAAGGCGGAAAGTCATTCATGGTGGGTAGAATTGTCACATATAGGACTTATTTTAAAGGTACATTTAATTTAATTTCCATTATTTATTTGTTGTGGTGGTTTCCCAGTCATTTCTAGAGGAAAGAGTGTGTTTTCATGATTTGGGCCAAACTGTGAACCCTATTCCAGTTTTAAAACCAATTTTTTTATATAATTATTTTTTTTTCAACATTTTACACTCATTCAACTTCCAAAATGGTCACCCCTAACCTATTGAAACCACCATATCAATGTTTTCCCTTTATTAATCCATAATCATAGTGGATTTTGGTTCTTATTTAAGTAATTAGGCCAACCTGTAAGCCCATTTCTATATTTAAAAAATTGTTTATTTAATAGCTTATTCAATTTTTATGATTTTTTGGTGATTGAAACTCTAAAAGTATCCCACAGACCCTATGCACTCCCCCATTTTTTCACTTATTTGGAGTTCATGTGCATTGCAAATTAGGGTATAACTTTTTAGGATTCCTCGAATCATCCAGATTTAAAGAGGTAACTTGTTTACTTCATATCTTCATCAATTTTTACTCTTTTCCCCCATTTCAATTCTCACTTGACCTTCTCAGCCTTATTAAAACACCAATTTAATTTCTGGCTATTTTTAAATTCATCTACTGGTGCATTTGGGGTGATTTCTTCAAGATCCTTCTAGTAAGTGGGTCTCCTTAATTATTTCTCCCATTTTCTTAGGGTTTCTTCCATTTGCTTAGGGTTTCTTCCCTTTAATCTTAATGTTACTAATGTAAAACACATAGGGCTTCAAACATAGGGTCTAATCCAAAATTTCATGTTCTATTATTGTGGTTTTACACTTGATCTAAACCCCTTGTGGTGCAGTGGTGGTGCAGTTGAACTTTTACACAAAGATTCATGGGTTTTGACACTTGTGGTAGGTGATTCCATGTGTAAGAAATTCTCATTTAGTTAGATTTGAATAATTTCCATTTTTATAACACTTATCATTCATTTTACATTCTGTGAAATTTTTTTTTGGTGATGTTGGTTAAGAAAATGATTTTTTTGTATCAATTTTGTGTTAAATTGGGTGTTTTACATGTCTATTCTATGTTTTTCCAATTTGGGTTGTCTTATAACTATTGTAATGGATTTATACAAATTATTTGGTGATGAAAATTATGTTTTTTTGAATATGGGTTTGCACATAGATTTCAATGTGTAATTTTAAAGGGATTTTCTATGCAAAACATTGTTACAATTTGTGGAGTTATTTTATTGAAATCTTTAAGGTTTTATTGAGTGATGTAAGTAGTGAAAAGCATGTGTAGCTACTGTTTTGAGTTGTTTATGACCGTAAATTATGTTTTTATGTGATAATGGATTCTTGTAACATGTGAAAATTGTTTCATCCTAATGGGAGAAGCCTGGGTATATAGGAGGGTGGAAATGTAAAAGTACGCTAGTGACCCGGAGCAGTTTTATCCCTGTTTCACTGATAAAAATGCATAACGACCACACTAACCATACTATATTGATGATGTTTTTTTACCACTAGGTTAGGTTTATGTTCTCTAATAGTATCTCATTCATGATAACATATTTTTTATAGGGTTACGTTACACCAAGTTACGAGGTACATGGGGTTGAGACTAACTAGTACCAAGTGGTGTTCCCGAGATTAGTGCTCATTGACTATTTTGTGATTATCTTTGGAATCTGGTTTTTTGATGTAAAATATAGTATATTACATGTTTTATTGAATTTTTTACACTTAGGGAAAAGTTCTTTTGAAATTTTTTTACATTTAATTGTTTTATTCTTTATAAATTATTTCCACCACATCTTGATTATCAAAACTATAATGCTATTTATATTGTATTTATTACTCTATGGAATCTATTGGTGGTATACTATAGGGATTAGGATCAAATAATACTTAAAACCCTTGGGTGTAAGTATAATGGATCTTGTTTGACACTAGTAAAGTCAATGCCTTGGGGGATTGTGGTTTAGATTGTTTGTTCCCTTCTATGGTGAGACATTGGGGAGAAGGCTTGTGGGTGATGACCCTTTGTCGTGTGGAGTCCTTGGGGAAGTTTTTCTACTAATTTTATGTGTATTTGGACATTTTTTTTATATTTTTATTCCTATGTATTCCATTCTGGTTTTTGTTTAAATATTTTTTGGCATGAATATTCAAATTTGGTTTATCGATTGGTTTTGATGTTTTATGTATCCTTACGTGGGTATATCATTCCCCAACTAATGTCTATGATACTCGGGAACCTGTTCCAGCCCATGGGGATAGATAATGCCCTTCAGGACTTGTCACGGGCTAGGTTTGGTGTCGGTTTTGATGGCAACCAGATTCGGTTAGTGACATATATGAGAATCAAAGAGTGATGTTTCTGTCCTAAAGATAAGGGCTTCCACATCATCCTAAAAAATTGTAACTTCCTTATTCTTGAAATAAATTTTCACATCATGGTTTCAAATAAAATAAATACCGAGGATTATATAAATGTAAATCATGTGTATGGTAATAAAATATGAATATAAATCCTATTTATATGCCATAATGGGGTCTTCCTGACATAACCTTGTTGTAATGACACTTCCCTTAAGAGTTTTGACTAACAAATCCCTTATTAAATCAAATTGGAAATATCTAATTTTCATGGAAAAATGAAATGATATGAAATATTTTGATGATCCAAAATCTAATAAATCATTGGCTATGTTCGAGTAAATGATTAAAGTACCTTTAACCACATCTTTATGAACATTAAAATCCACAGTTGTGACCTCATGAGCTTGGCCATGCTCCCTTGACCTTATTTAGGGAAGATTTACTCGACACTTTGGACATTTATGTGCATAATGTTCCATCTCCCTGAAATCATTGCATTGAACATTGGTAGCTTGTTTTTTCCCATGAAATTACGTGATTTTTGGAATTTTTTCCACACTTGTAATAGACTCCCATTATCTTCAAAAAACATCCAGGGTATTTCTTCCCACAATTACTGCAGGATGGAAGGTCAACTCTTCCCCTATTCCTGATTTCCTTATTTCATTTACCAATGTTTTTGGCAGTTCGATTCTTCTATTGCTTTATATTAGCACCATAAGACTTGTAAAATTCATTTTCCTTCTTGACAGCACTTGAGACTACATGATCATATGATGAGAAACATTGGGAGACTAGAGACCTTAGGAATAATGGATTTCAACCACCAAATAATCGATTAATTTTTGACCCTTGGATTACATATGTAGTCTACAACATGCCTTGCTAATCTTGTGAAGTCAGCTTCATGATTTTCAACATTTCCATGATCCTTCTTCCTCAGATTCAAGAGTTTCATTTCCATATCAACTTGTTTTTCACACGGAAAATATTTTTCTAGGAATATTTCCTTAAAATTATTCCATTTCTTCCTCATCCTTAATGCTTTGGATTAATGACCACCATTGATCTGCATCTCCCGATAGATGATAAAATTCCATAACAACCATCTCTCATATGATACATCCTAAATCAATATATATCATGTATATGGAAAATATCCACTACTTGTCTACAAATGGGGTTTTAGTCCCATTGAATGATTTAGGATGTTGTGGCATAAACTGATCAAACATAGCTCCTCGGAATTTTGGATCAAGATGCTCCACAGGGTTATGGTTATTGTTCATAACCTAAGTAAATTGTCCCAGTATAGTTATATGTTTCTCAGTACCAGTTAAAACACTAAATCGAATATAATTATCTTATATTGGAGGGAAATCCCCACATGGGGAACATACGTTCATTTAGTTTCAATTCGTTTCACTAGGCACCATTTCTAAATAATGGAATACACTAGATAAGTTTATGAATTATAATGTTTAATATCAATTTAAAAATTCACTTAGCATAAATTGAAATTCTATTCATAGCTATTATCATATTCATAAAATGGTTTATATGAGGAAAAATTTACATATACATCCTTCATAATGTCTTATAATGAAAACCGGAATTGTCTTAAGTATATCCCCCTAGAGTGTAAAACTAGGTGCAGAGTAAGGCCCATTGTCATGTACCAAGATACCCCGGGTCAATCCCAAAACTCCTTGTTAGAGTTTCCATGCCTAGGTACATCTATTCTAGAGCCACATCCACTTGTAGTATCCATACAGGGATGTATTTTCTAGAAAGATCCACATAATCTATCCCTTACCAAAATACCATGATGTTCTTTGTATGTTTATCTTCAGAGAATATCTTAAGTATTTTTTCCTTAATCTATGTTTTTTGAATCTAGTTTTTGAGTTTTCTACTAATCTTCCTCTAATACCAACTGTAAGGAGCCGAACCTAGTTTCCTAGCGCCGGTGCCTTATTTTATTACATTAGCATATAAAAATGGAGAATGTGTCCCTAAGGACCAAGAAGTTTAGAATCTTTTGGAACCAAGATACATACATAAACTCAAAATTATATCTTGAAAAGAAATACAACACTAATTTATTCCATTAGAAAAATCCATGCCTCCTAGATTAAGCCTGGTTGTCACTCATAACATACTTCTTCATATCCTAGGAAAAATGAAACATAAGAAATGGGTGTGCTCAAACACTCAGTAAGAGTAATCAATACAGTAGAAGATAACATTAACTTTAGCCATGGTGAATAATAGAAAAAACATTCCATTAAAAAAATGTGAACACAATATTGTAGGAAAATGAAATGAAAAAATAATTCCATAGTAAAACATAATCAAGGGTATTCTAATAGTCAAATAACATCATGAAATATCAATAATATTTTCAAAATTTGTGACTTTATAATTCAATATATCAAAACCATATCATCAAGGCCTCGTGGTAAGACCATAATTATTCATTTTGTGAAGGTCATGTTCCAAGACAGTAGTTTTTCGCATGAGACCTATCGATTCACAGAGGGGATATAACGATCCCCGCACAACACTTAATATGTCTAATGAATTACTCATATAAATTATCGATAAACATAAACAAATTATATATTCATGCTGAAACTAATATTTGTAATATAAATAACTTTCCACGGATATTAAGCATAAACACTAACCATTCAGAGTAAAATGGGAGAATGGTTTTAAGATAGATAACCCACAGTCAAAATAATCATAAACCATTATATTAAACGTGGAAGATGATATCATAAATGATTAATTCCAATTATATATAGGAATCAATAATAGTTTCAAAAATGATGAAGACACTCTTATAAAATCATTCAGTAATTCTTGAGATAAATATTCTTTTACTTTGAAAAGAAGAGTTCATTTGGAAAAGTGTTTATATAAAACCATAATTTAAGTTGATAGTATATTCATAATAAAAATTAGAGAATTTATAAAGATAATGGGAGATTAAAACATATTATAGAGTTCCCTTAATAATAGGTATGAATTTTGTGAAACTCCTCTTAATCAAGCTTGTATTTTGAAAAGAATTTTGAAAGTTCCATTTAAAATGTGTAAATACTAAGAAAATAAAGATTGATATTGGTTGGTAATCATAACTAGTGAAATAAAACAAAATTTATGTTGAGTAAATTATTATACATGAGAATTTCAAAGAGTAAAATAGACAATAAAAGTAACCTAAATGAAAATGGAGGTTCAGGTGTAAACCCCTTACCTTAAGTCTGAATATGTTCTACTCTTGAACTTATGGTCGTAAAATATGAAATTAGATTTATTAATAATTTAATTAAAAACATTAAAATTTTATTTATTTTATAATAATTTTATTAAGGCCATTACGTCCTTATTTATATGTTTAAAGATTTAATTATGTCTTTATGAAGTGTTCGTTTTCATGATTTTCCTAATTGGTACACTTATTTTTAAGTAATGGAGTTCATGTGGAATGGATGTAAATATACAGAATTGAATTTTCAAATTATTTATAAAAATCCATATGTGTTAATTTTCATTTATATAATTTGGTTACATGGAATTTGGATGAAAAATTAGATGAAATATTATTGACGATCACTTGTATTATTTGGAAATATTTGTATTATTATGAATTATTTTTGTCATATAAATTAAGAATATGTACATATAATAGTTCCTAAATATCAAGTAGGTTATAATGAATATTTTATATTCTAGTTCAAATTCCAAAATGTGTTCATGTCTAGTAACATAGTAGAATTTCAATAATGGAACTTTGTCATCCACGAAGGTTGTAAATTGGCACTTTATGGACAAAGATTTTATTTATAAAACAAAAGAGAGAGAGAGAGAGAGATTAAGTATATCGATGATGGTTCTTCAATTCACCTGATATAATTTCAGTACATAGATTATACTATATTTTTCATTTTCATTTTGATAGGGGTAGGTTATGAGAGAATAAAAAAAGAGGATAAATTGGAATGAAAATAAATGAAAAAGAAAGATATTTTACCTCTATAAATAACCTCTTTGAGAACCTCTTTAAGGGAATGGTTTTGGGATTTTTGAAATAAAAAGAGCTCATTCACATGGAGAGTGAGTAGTTGAGGGTATTTGGGTAGAACATTTTGGAGCATCAAGGTTTAGATTAGTGAAGAGAATATGGAATTAGGGGGTTTATAGTGGTGGAGTAGAGGGAATGTTGAATATTTTATTCATTATTTTATTAGTTCCCTAAAGACAACCAAAAAGGTTGATTCATGTGAACCATAATAGTAATAAGTGCATTGAGCTCTAACCAATAGGTCTTACATCACTTATAATGTCATAAATAGTGTATTTAACTTATAATTTGTATATACGGTGTTTTACCGAATTTCACTACTCATAAAAAAATCAAGAATTTTGGAAAAATAACAAAAATTCACAATAACCATTTATGAAAGAGTATAATTCCAAAATGAACTCCATTTATTAAAAATAATTTTCTAAATATGATTAATTTTATTTGTATATAAAATAATACTTAATTAAAAAATTAACAATGTTAAAACTATAACTCATTTTAAATCGCCTTCAAAAATTAATCAAGATTTCATTATAATATAGCCTTTAAAAAATAAAATAGTAATATTATTTAATATTCATAACTTTCATATTAATATGCATATTACTATTCATAAGGGTTTGTTACTATTCACCAAAAAAATCATGTTGGTTCTATCAGACTTCAAATGAATCACTAATCGTAATTCTAGATGGCCATTTTTTTAAATTCAAAACATAGCAGAGGAAAAGTTGTGTTTAATTTCTAGATTATAAAATGTGTTGTTTTGTAGGGACTAATTTTTTAATGAATTCTATATTTATTTTCAAAACCATGGGGTGTTACATTCTCCCCTCCTTAAAAAAATTCATCCTCAAAATTCACAGAATGTTACATCACTAATAGATTTGGGTAGCTCTTAAACATAAGCTCCTCTAGCTCCCATGTTGGATCTAAGATTTTATGATTTCTCCAATGTAACTTACCATATGACTGGTCCAATTCCTCAACACATGTTAATTAGTATCCAGAATCTAGATAGGATCTTCATAGTAAGATAGGTCAGGTTCCAACTCTATACCATCAGAACTGACGACATGCAATGGGTCTGGAATATACTTTCTCACTAATGAGACGTGGAACACATTTGGTACTTTGTAAATGCTAGGTGGTATATCCAAATGATATGAAATAGATCCAATTCTCCCTAGAATTTAAAAAGTCCCAATGTACCTGGGCCTTTGTTTCCCTTTCTTTCCAAATCTTATATCACCCTTCCATGGATATACTTTTAAGAAAATGTGATCTCCCACTTGAAATTCCAAATACTTCCTTCAATTATCAATATAGATCTTTTGTATTCTTTGAGCTTCATTGATATGGCCTTGAATAGTCTTTACCTTTGCTGTTATTTCCATGATATTATTTTGGCCCATAAGCTTCCTTTATCCAACTTCATCCCAAAAAGTTTTTGTACGACATCTATTTCCATACAATGCTTTATATGGTTCCATTGGAATACTTGATTGGAAACTATTATTGTAAGAAAACTCCACTAAAAGTAAATATTAATCCCACACTCCTTGGAAGTGAAGTGAACATGGTCATAACATGTCCTATATGGTTTGGATCATCCTTTATGATTGCCCGTCAGTTTGTGGGTGGTAAGAAGTACTCAATCGATGATCAATATAAAATTCATTCTCAATAATTTTCTAGAATTTCAATGTAAATCATGTGGAATGATCAGAAAAAATTGAGAGAGGTTCTCCCTGAACTATCTCAACTTAATGGATATAGTGTCTTTCTAGGCGCTCTTAGGGAAAATTCTCTCTTATAGCGTGGAAATGTTAAAATTTTGTAAGTCGATCCACAATAACCCATATTGCATCATTCCCTACTGGTGTCTTGGGTAATCTAATGAAAAACTCCATGGTAATTTTACCCCTTTTCAATGTAAGAATAGGTAGAGGTTGTACAACTACTCTGGGACATTGTCATTCAGCCTTCACTTGTTGACAGGCTAAACATCTTGATACATAATTTGTCATTTCCATCTTCACGTTGTCCCACCAGAAATGTTGCTTCAAATATCTATACATCATAGTGCTATCAGAATTTATTGATAAATTAGAACTACGGGAATCATACAATATCTCCATTTTCAGATCAGTATAGATAGAACATAAAGCCTCTATCAAATTTTCAAAACACCATTATCACACACAAAGTCATCCATCTTCATATCTTTCACAACATTAATTTTCATTTGATGGTTCTCATCATTAGGGTGAAAAAATTTCGTCGTTTCTAATGAAGATGGTTGGTTAACCAAATGAAAAAGTAGTTATGTTTCAACTTCATTGATAATTACAATATCTATATTCATTTTATCCATGTTTATAGGATCCTTGTCCATCCTCATTTTGTTGAGAACTCTATGATTCTTCCAGATCAATTCATTAGCTACCTTTTTTTCCTTTCCTGGGAAGTAGTTTATAGTAAAATAATAATCATTGAGTAGTTATAGCCATCTCCTTTTCCTCCTGTTGAGTTATTTCTCTGAGAATATATATTTTAGACCCTTATGATCTATATATATCTCACATTTTTTCCATATAGATAATGATTCTGTATCGTTAGAGAAAATATTACCACTGTTAACTAAAGATCATGCGTAGTATATATTTGATCACTAATTTTTTACTACCTTGATGCATATGAAATAATTGTTTCGTTCTTTAAAATGACACTACCAAGTTGTTTCTTTGATTCATCACTATAGATCACAATCCCATCATTCCATGATATTAGAGTTAGGATCAGAGCATTCACTAATATCCTCTATAATTATTTCAAAAAGTCCTCACATTGTTTTTTCCATATGAACATAACCCATTTACATATATTCTTGGTCATTGGGTTGGTTAAACGTGTGTCATTATGAATGAAACACAAATAATATCTTGCTAAACTGATAAAACTACCTCGGATATGTTCGTTGGAGTCAGCAATTATTGAATAGCCTTTTTCTTCGTTGGATCAACAGATATTCCATACTTTGAGATAATTTGTCCAAGAACAAAAATATATTGAAGCCAAAATTCACGCATGCTAAACATACCATAAAAATCATTTCTTCTAAGAGTCTTTAGAATAGTGCGTAAGTGATTTTTATGATCACCATAGCTTTTAGAGTATACCAAGATATCATCAATAAATTCCACCACCAATTCATCAAGATATTCCTTTAATAATTAATTCATTTTATCCTTGAATACATAGGGTAAATTATCTATTCTAAAAAAATTATTATTATAATGCCAATAACTAGTTCGAAATGTTGTTTTTTGATTTTTATTCCTTCCTCATAAGAAACTAATGATATCTAGATCAAAGTTCAATATTTTGAAAATATTGATCTCCATGAATTTGATCAAATAATTTATCAATGAATCGTAGGGGAAACTTGTTCATTATTGTTATAGAATTTATCTCCCTATAGTCAATGTACAACCTCATAGACCCATCTTTCTTTTTAATGAAAAGAACATGGGCTCCCCATGGAGAAACTGTGTGGAGAATAAATCATTTATCAATCAATTCCTCTAGTTGTTTCATTAGTTCCACTAATTCCCCATTGGCCATTCTATAAGGGGTCTTTGATATGGGCCTTTAACTGGGAATTAATTCAATGGAATACTTAATTTCTCTCTCTAGAGGATATCTATGTAAATACTATTGAAACACATGAACATATTCTTGAAAAATTCATACATGCTCTATCTAAACATTTTCATCCTCACCCATAGATATTTTATTCTATTCATCTCCAATAATTAAATTCAGTGGAGCTAATGGGGGTGGATCTAGATGAGAATCAGATGGTTAGGTTTCTTCCCTGAAGGCAAGATATTCTGCATCATCCCCAAAAATTGTAACCTCCTTCTTCTTACGATAAATTTTCACATCATGGTTTAAAATCCAATCCATAACAATGATTATATCAATGTCAATCATGGGAATGACAATAAGAACAACATATAGAGCACATTTATATGCCATAATGGGGACTCTCAGACACAAATTTTTTTCAATTATACTTCCCTTTAGAGTCTTGACGGACAACTCCTTTATTAAATAAAACTAAAAATATCTAATTTTCTTGGAAAATTGTGTAGATATGAAAGAATGGGATTATCCAGAATCAAATAATGCATTGGCTATGTTCGAGTAATTGATTAATGTACCTAACACCACATCGTTAGAAACATCAACCTCCACAGTTGTGACAACATAAGATTGGCCTTTCTCTATTGTCCTTCTTCAGGGAATGTTTCCCTAATGGTTATGACATTTCTATTCATAATATAAAATATTCCAACAATTATAGCATTGAACATTTATAGCTTTATTATTCTCCTTAAAATCACAAGATTTATGTCCTTTTTCTTCACAATAGTAATAGACTCCCATTCCTTTCATGTAACTGCCATGGGATTTCATCCCATAATTACTACAGGATGGAAGGTTAACTCTTCCCTTAATCCCCATTTCCTTATTTCCTTTTCCAAATTTTTCGGTAGCCCTCTTCTTCTATTTAATTTCTTTAAAGTAATGTGACTTGGAAGATTCCTTTTCCTTATTGATATCACTTCATACTATATCTATATATGATGATAAAAATTGTGAAAATAGATCCCTTTGATGGAATGTTTTTAAACCATCAAAGAATCGATAAATTTCTCTCCATGGATTGTGTAAGTAGTCCCCAGAAAGCCTTTCTAACCTTCTAAAGTTAGCTTCATACTTTGTAACATTTTCATCCTCCTCCTACCTCAGATTTAGGAATTTCATTTCCATATCCACTCATTGTTTACGGGGAAAATATTTTCTAGGAATATTTCCTTAAAATCCCTCAATTTTATATCTTCTATTTATTCCTCCTCCTCTTTGTTTGGGATTAAGGACCACCACTTCTCTACATCTCCCAATATATGACAAACTTTCATGAAAACCTTATCTATTTCATTACATCCCAAATAGAGAAATATCTTCCCTGGGGAAAATATCCACTACTTAGCTACAAATGGGTTTATAGTATGATTGAATAATGGAGGTCGTCGTGGCATAAAGTTATCCAACATAGATCCTCCATGTTTTAGATCAGGATGCTCCACACGAGTAAGTTTATTGTTCATAACATGAGTAAGTTATCCTAGTATAGTTTTAAGTTGCTCAGCACCAGTCACAGCACCAAATCCCACATCATTATCCTTTATTGGAGGGAAACCCATACATGAGACATGAATGTTCATGTGATTTCCATTTCTTCCACTAGGAGACATTTCTAAACAATTCCATACATTAGATTATGTTATGAATAATAATGTATAATCTCAAAGTAGAAAAGTAATTATCATAAATTTAAATTCTATTTATAGTGATGATCATAATCATGAAATGGTTTATTTTAGAAGAAACATACATTTAACTCCTTCATAATGGATTATAAGGAAAACATGATTTATCCAAAGCATATCCCTTGGGACTGTCAAACCAAGTGCGTAGTAAGGCCCATTATTGTGTACTAGGATACCCTGGGTCAAGCCCAAACTCCATGTTAGAGTTTTCACTTCTAGGTAAATCTGTTCCTAAACCATGTCCACTTGTAGTATCTAGAAAGGGATGTATTGGATTGAAAGATCAACATAATATATTCCTTACTGAAATGCCAGTATGTTTGTTGTATATTTATCCTCAAATAATATCTTAGGAATTTGTTCACCAATCTATGTTTTCTAAATCTAGCTTCCATGTTTTCTACTAAACATCCTTCGATATCAACTGTAAGGACCCAACCCTAGTTTCCTAGATCTGGTGCCCTATATTATTACATTTTCATATAAACAAGGACTATGAATCTCAAATAACAAAGTAGTTTAGCAGCTTTTGGAATCAAGTTACATACACAAGTTCAACATTATATCTTGAAAGGAAATATAACATTAATTTATTCCATTACAAACATCCATGCCTCCTAGATTAAGATTGCAAGTCACTCATAACTTACTTCTTCATATACTAGGAAATTAAAACATACTAAATGGGTGAGCTCAAACACTCACTAAGAGTAAAAAATACAGTGGAAGATAACATAAACATTTGTCATGGTGAATAATTGAAAACACGTGACTTTAAAAGAAAAATGTGAACATAATATGGCAGGAAAATGGGTGGAATAAATAATACCATAGTAAAAAAATAATCATGTGTGTTTTACATGTTGAATAACCTCATGAACCATAAATAATATTTTAATAATGAGGTAATTCATAATGTGGGACAACATAACCATATCATCAAAGCCTCGTTCCAAGACCATAAATAATCATTTTTTCAAGGCCTTGTGCCAAGACTATAGTTTGATTCTTGAGACCTAACGATGCCCCAAGAGGGTGTAGTGGGACCCACACAACACATAATATGTACAATTTATTCCTATTATGAATGGGGATAAACATAAACTATAAATAAGTTCATACTACAAATAATATATGAAATTTAAATAACTTTACCCAAACATTAATCATAAACACTAACCATTCAGTGTAAAATGGGTGAATGGTTTTAAGATAGCACATCCACAGCAAAACTAGTCATAAAACATTCAATTAGACTTGGTAGACGATATCATGAAAGATTAATTCCAATATTATATATGAATTAATTAGTGTTTTGAAATAGACTAAGACACTCTTATAAAATCATTGAGTAATTTTTGAGATAAATATTTTATTACTTTGAAAATAAGAGTTCTTTTAGAAAAGTGTCAATATAAAACCATAAGTGAAGTAGATATTATTTTAATAATAAACAATATATAATTAATAATGATAATGGTTTATAAAAAATATTATATAGTGACCTTTATAATAGGTAATAATTTTTTGAAATTCTCCTGAATCTGGATTATATTTTGAAAAGAATTTTGAAAGCTCTTTTTAAAACATATAAATCCCCATAAAATAAAGGAGGATTCTGGTTGGTAAACATAAATAGTAAACTCACACATAATTTATGTGTAGTACATAATAATACATAATAATTTCAATGAGGTAAGTGGACAATAAATGTAACCCAAATGAAAGTGGAGGTTCAGGTGGAAAACCCTTACCATAAGTCTGAATGTGTTCCACTCTTTAACATAAGGTCCTAGATTATTAAATTAGATTTATTAAAAAATTAATTCAGAAAAAAATTCACATGTAATTAGTTTATAAAAAAATTATTAATTTCATTATGTCCTTATTGATAATATATGAGTTTGAATTCCGTCTTTCAATAGGGTTTGTTTTATTGATTTTCATAATTGGTTCACTTGTTTTTAAGTAATAGAGTTCTTGTGGAATAAATTTAAATACCAGAATTGAGTTTTAATATTATTTATGAACATAAATAAGTTTTAATGGTAGTTTATATTAGTTGGTTTCAATGAATGAGGATGAATCAATAGATTAAATATTAATGATAATCACTTAGACTATTTGGCAGTTTTCTGTTTGTTATGAACTAGTTTTGTCATCTAAATTAATAATATGTACATATAATGGTTCGTGAATATATATTATGTTATAATAAATATTTTATATTCTAGTTCAACAAAAAAAATGGTTTCATGACCAAAAATGCTGGAGAAATTGATAAACAGAACTTCGCCCTCCATGATGGTTGTAAATTGGAACCTCATGGATGATGGTTTCGTTTATAAAATAAAAGTATATTTATGATGGTTATTCCATTAACATGATATTAATTTTGAATATATATGATAATATATATATCATGTTCATTTTTACTGGAGAGTTTATGAGTGAATAATTAAACAAGGTAAATTGAAATGAAAATAAAGGAAAAAAAAGATGTTTTACCTCTTGAAACAACCCCCTTGAGAACCTCCTTAAGGGAAGGGGTTTTGGTCTTTTGGCCTTACCAAGAGATTTTATAAGTGGTAAGTGACTAGGGAGGGTATTCAGGAAGAAAATTTAAGAGACTCCAGGATTAGAGGAGTGAAGAGAAGAGAGAGTTAGGGTGGGTTTTATAGTGGGGGGAGAATTGAATTTTGAATATTTTATTCATAAGTTTGTTAATTCAATCAAGAAAACCCATAGTGTTTATTAATGTGACCCATAATAGTGACATGTTCCTGTGATTTTGAACCAAGTGAGATTACATCACTTATGATGTCATAAAATAGTGTATTTAATTGATAATTCTTATATACGGTATTTTATTTTATTCCACTATTCTTAAAAATTCAAGAATTTCAGAAAAATACTAAAAAATACCACTAACCATTTTTTGACACATATAATTCAAAAATAAACTCCATATTTTAATATTATTTTATAAATATGATTAATTTATTTTTTATCTAAAATCATTCTTTATTCCAAAAATAAAAATTTTAAAACTATAACTCATTTTATATCAACTTGAAAACTAAATCTGGATGTCATTATCTTATATCCTTAAAAAAATATAATAATAATAGGATTTAATATTCATTAGGTTCATATTACAGTACATATTACTATTCATAGGGGTATGTTACTATTCACTAAAAAATTATGTTGGTTCCATCTGACTCCAAATGACTTACTTATTGCAACCCTAGATGACCATTTTTTTGAAATTGAAAACATATACAAATGAATGTTGTGTTTAACCGCTAGATTATAAAATGTGTTATTTTGTATGGACTCAGTGTTTCATGCATTCAATATTTAATTTCAAAACCTTGGGGTGTTACACATTTGGATTTTCTAAAACCTACCGTAATCACTTCCCAAATTCCCTAATCTCATCTGAGAATCTTAAATCTTGGAATAAATACAAAAAAGGAAGTATTTTTTTTAAAACAAAATAAGTTACAAGAATAAGAGGTAACATTCATCAAAATGAATTTTTGTTTTATTTTCTTCCCCCACACCCTTCAATTATACATATAGAGTCCTTATATAGTAACCTCAGTATAATCGATATACTGAGATTTTTTTGTTAATTCTAAAACTTAAAAATTCACTTACATTAATCAAATGGGTTAAAAATCAACATTTGATTGTATAGTGAACTACCACCTTGTGAAACGATGTCATTAATTTTCCCATTACCACATATCAAGGTTGGGACTAATGATAAAAATATTTTTTATATATATGATATTTATAATATTTATAACATAATCATAACTCTGGATTAATTATATCATATAAATATTTGTTGAATTTCATACCAACAGAGACAAGATAACTTTTCGTATATGTGCAATGGACTACCTCCTCCTGAAGCGATATGAAGAGTTTTTCAAAAATGTGTTACATAGAAGGTAATAATATTAAATATAATGTATATATATACGATATTGATGATATAATGTAGAATTAATGAAATATTTTTTTTTTAGAAATAAAATATATCATTTTATTTAATACATTTTGACCCACTAAAAAGGTTATAATGTCGTTAGGGGATGTGTGGACTACAACATTCTTGAAGTGATGTGATTCATTATAAATTAATTTAAAAACATATATAAAAATATATATTTTAATATAATGTTATTAATGATATAATTATTATTATATAAATATAAATTATTACTTTCCTTCTTTCCATTATGATCATTGAATAATGGAAACGTTACACATGAATACATATGGCCTACCGTCTCCATGATTGTAAGGTTGGATCATTTTTTATGAATGTATTCCATGATTGGTTTTAAAAAATATTTGATGTATAAAATTCATGATTGTTTCATGATTATAATTCTATATATATCTAAATAATGACCCCTAGGTAGTAGTTTACCTACCAATGTTGTTTTGACACATAAACTGAATATATTATAAATACCTGACATAAACTTAATTGATTATGTAATTGTATATAAAATTTTGATATTTGAAACAAAATTAATATTAAAATTAAAAAATATTCAAGAAAGTAAATAATCAATATATTTTTATTATTCAAGAATAGAAATACCTGCTTGCCCAATCAGACTCAATGTAAGGGACTTTGTCTCAAACTACTTTTATTAAGGTATATCATGATGTTATGCTCCTTTAATAGTTTGAAATGTTTATATATAGACCCTTTGACATGTTATATAAATAATTTCTATGTTGTCATGGTATTTAAATATTATGAAATATTATTCTTAAATGGTTTAATGATTCAAGTGATTCCCAAGAGGTAAAGGGGTTTTTATTTAATAAAATCATCTTTCAATGTTTTACATCAAACACTCTTTCTCTTAAATTTATAGGTTTTTAAATGATTTTATATGGAAAGTAATAATTTATAATGTAAATTTTATACATTATATTAAATGGTTTCCAAAAGGAAAATTTTTACATGTTCAATATGGAAAGTTTTGACAAACACCAAAAGGAATGTTAAATTCTTAATGTGCACAGGAACAATGATTTTTCCACCACCATGATCATTATTTGATTTCTATCTTCCTTTTCATGATTTCATTATTCCATTAATGAAAAAAATATTTTCATTTAGTATTTGGTTGATGAAAATAATTTTTCAATGGAAAATGGTATTTTATATTGAAAATGGGTTTTTAAAACAAACGAGTATTCTCACACATGAGTTTAAATGAGTTTTCCAGAGGTTTTATGATGTAAAAGCGAAAGTCTTAAAATATTTTATTTATGATATTGTACTTGATAATTATATTATGCGGCGAACCAAATTGTTTTTGGTGACACTGTTATATCTTATATTATAGGGTCTCCCAGATATTTTTGGGTGAGCCTGTTATAAATTAAATGAAGTGTGCACCTAGATAGTGATCCAATAAATTGGGTATTATTCCATGTCATAAAATACATATAAGAGGGAGTTAATAATGTTTTCCCCTCTATATTTAATAACATTCAAACTACAATTGAAATGGGTTTAAAATTGGTTACGAATGTAATGTTCTATGTTACTGAGAAGGATTTATAAATTATATGATATTGGTTTTAATGATTTTCATTGAGAAAATTGTATGTGGGTTTTTATGTATGAATATGTTATCTCATATTCTCAAAGAACATTAAATATAAATTTAATCATTGTATGGATCTTCATGGGTTCACTAGACAATCTATTTCCCTTAATTTTTAATCCTCGCTAATATTTTGTGGTCATCACTAATTTCTCATTGCTTTTATAAGGATTTAGGATTTGTATGGGAAATGAGGAAGTCAAGTTATGACTCATAGAGATTTTTAATGAAAATAAATCATGATTTATTTTAAAATTGAATATTATGGTAAATATGGATAATAATCGAAATCATCCAATTTTAATTTTGTAGTTTTATTATGTATAATACTAATATACTAAAACTATAAACCCAAAAGATCCTCAGATACTAGAGAATTAATTCATGACTTACTACTCAAGATACTTTAATGTTTATTGTGGAGGCCTTATAATTATACTCTAGTAAATTGTGTTCTATGATCTAATTTGAAAGAATGAGGGTCTAATTTTTACTTAATTGGTGTCCATTCCCAATTCAGAATATGATACCTAATTTTATACCACAACCTATATACTACTTCAGATATTATTTAATTGTTTTGTAAGCCGAATATAATGGATTATTTCCAATTTTTAGAATGAAATTGAAACATGTCTAGTGGTAGTTGGAATGAAAATTATAAAGATACATCTAACCTAATATTTCAATAGTCATCTCAACAAAAAAAATAAAAACATTAAAATATAAATTATAGGTAATTATTACTCAATTAGTCATGAAACTTCTCCATGATTATTTTTTGGGGTCATTGATTTATTTATCCCCCCTATTTAAACCAAAAATAATTTGATTTTTTGTGAATAAGTGTATAATATTGTACAAAAATTCAAAATCAATGAGTTCTTGAACATGTACCTTCTAGAGATGAAAATTTTCACTGAAGTATAATGATCTTGGAATTTCATTATATGCCCCTATAAAGGGATGACCTCTAGATTCATATCATCAATACGAATCCTTACATTATATTTTCCCCAGAATTCTAATTATTATGAACACTGATCATTGTGATAATTATCCATTATGTTGACTTTAAATTTATTTATTAAATATGGTATCTTGATTAACATAAAAAATGTTCATCTTTGGTCTTTAGATATAAATAGTTTACAAGATACTAGAATATTTATAAAATTTTAATGGTGACTTATATAAATTATTCAATGAATATTTTATCTTATAGATATATGAATATTAATTCTTCTATAATTCCCCCCATGTGTATATGTATCATTGTAAATTATTTACAAGTAATGAAAAACATATATTATATATGAATAATGTGGATATCCCATTTTGTTTCAATGAGAGAAACATAGCTTGGAGTTTTTTCTCAACCATGAGAAACCATTATTCTATACTCCATGTGATTTTGATCTCTTCATACTAACATGAATATCATTATTAGATGTCTTGGGTAGACTGAATTATTTTCCTCGGATAATTTCTTTATATCGAATCTTCATTATTACCCTATCCAGGAAGGAACATTCATTATTTGGTTATTTAAAATTATTCTTATATATTTCTTCTTAAGAAAATCTAATAAAGAAAAAATAAGCATATATTTTTTCATCCATGTTGAACCTTCAACATAATACTTATATGATTTTACGGCTATTAATTGTTGATAACCTCTCTTAAAAAAAATCTTCATCATATGGAATCTCCTTTTTTCATGTAGCATCTACTTTTTTATGCCCATAATTTATTTTCAATTATCTTTCCACATTATCAAGTAAAATTACCAGAATATCATTTGGAATATGAATAGACTACTTGTTATATCCACATGGATTCTCATGTGTGTTATTTAATACTTTTGTCGTATTATTTTTCTCTTTTTCTAGTCTCTCCATTTTTTCTTGAGCCTACCTCATTTGCTTGTAATAACCATGGACTATTTATAGTTATCCATGGTGTGGCCTATTTTTCTAGAAAATGAGTATCCTATTTTATTTGGTGTATCACTCCTTTTGAATTTCTTGTATTTGTTACTGGAGATTTAATTTCATTTATTCTTTATCAACTTATTAGGAATGTTATTTGTATATATTTCCTGCTAATTATTTCCTATGGATGAATTTTTTTCACTATTCATCTCTTGTGTTCTTTACTTAAGTATTTTTTTTGTTTCATGCCTAATTTATTTATAATTTCATAAATATTTACTATTACCACTTATATTGAAGATAATATATAGTTTATTTCAACTTACAAATATATTTATAATAGTCGGATTCGTTCTTTCCTTTTATGGTCACTAAATTTCTCCCCCTTGATGTTATCATTCCTTTATTTTCAGATACTAACCTATTATAAAATAATATTCCATGTACCTAAAAATATCACAATACCAATATTATCCCCCCAAATGTTTATCTCTTCTTTTGGATTATAGTATGGAAAGATTGGTATGCTTACTAATTTTGTTTCTTTTCATTTTTCTAATTGGATTAATTAGGGAAAATATACTTTTACACTTATCTTTAACCACTATATTCATAGTTTATAATAATTAATTTCCCTTCCACATCCACTTTTATATGTTTTTTTTTTGAACATGCATTTTACATAAGGTCGAAGTTATCATAGACACTATTATCAGTGGTGTATGGTACCATGATATTAGGGGCTTCGTGATATTTATCATTAAGTGATCCCAATATATTATTTCAACCAAATATGGGTCTACAAAGATAATATTTCTCATTTTATGTTTGTGTGGTTATATCACTTGAAGTAAAATCTCTTCTTTCAACTTTCTATCAAGACTCACCTAGAACATTTTCAATATTTTATATATTACCCCAAGTTATAGATACTACAATTTTAGGATGAGTTTGTCATCCAATAATAACTATATATTATCATCACATTATTTCTTGACCATTATAACTTCCTCATCATATATTCCATGTTTCTCCTACAGAAAGATGTACAGATCCTTGATCTTCTTTTTATTGATATCAAGTTTATAATTCTTGAAATCAATTATAATCTTCTTGATTTTCTCTAATTCATAGAAATTTTCTTAAAATTACATAGTGGTGTACTTCTTCTTATAAATTTTATTTACCCAATAATAATTAAAAGTATAGAACATTTCTTCAATTTAAATACTCTATACATATTTGGTTGTAATTTTAATAGAGAGTTTAATATTGTGTTTCGTGGTTTCATTAAAATCCTTCTCAATGTTTTCAATATTATCTTTAGGATTTGTGATCTCTGCCTACATTCCCTTGAATGATACATAGGTACAAGTGAATATTTCTTTGGAATTTTTATGAATAATATCTTTTAAAGTGGAAATTCATTCATTAATAAACTCAATAGATATATGATCACTTCCACTAATTCTTGTGTCTTCGTTAGGGAAATTTTGGAAAGATATTTTTATTTCCTCGTATTTATATAGTGATGAAGCACTAAATGGTGTAGAACTGTTTTACTTCTCTTTGTTAGTAGAATGTTTCACCAGATATTCTACTTCCATGTTTGACTTTTCTCTCTCATAATTACAACATGGGGAAAATAATTCATCACCCTCTTTGTACAAGAGGTATATCATCTTCATCATTCTCAATTATATCTCCTATGTATAATTCAAGGTCATGTTTGTGAAATAATTGTAAGTATAAATTGATATAAATCCTTCATGTTTTCACTCTATTATTAGTTGAGAATATAATTAAATTCTTAAAGAAGATTTATAAAATATAATACAGTCAATGTTGTGACATATCCCTATGGTACCAATTGTTAAGATAGTTTTTGGAATGCCACATAGAAATGGGGTGTGAATCTATATAGGATAACTATTCATCGCATTAAAACATTTATCCCTTTTTAGACCTATGACACTAATTTAGTTAATATATCCCATTTCTTCATCACCTATAGTAAGAAATCATCTTCATAAGAAAAAAAATTATTATTATAATTTTTTTAAAAGGATTGTTTCCAATGGGGATGACTACTTCCCTGATATGCAATAATTATTATCCCACATGTATGTACCAATATTTTTATTATTAAATAAATCACAAGAAAAGGAGTGTCCTGGTACACAATTTGTTAAAACTGACTAGGTATAGTGGAATATACAACTTTAAATCACAATATATATAGTCAAGATCCTCATAAATTGACAGAAAATATAGAAGAAATCCTTTTTGATAGAAAACTATTACTTTGAGAAACATCCATAGAATGTAGAAATTAAATTGATGCCTCTATTTGACATCAATTAAATAGGTTGTTTTCGAAATACAATAATCAAAAGATATCTCTAGTTATGAAATCAATTTGGACTCATATTTTTTATATTTAGTTATATTAATATAAATATTATGTAGACTAGTTAACTTAGTTTTCTCAAACCCAAATAATAATAATAAAATAACATCTCACAATTTCTTCATCTGCTTTTGATATATGATATAAAATATGATATATAGAATTATTGTGTCAATTTAACAAAAATAATAATGCATCTCATGATATTTTTTAATAAATACCATCAAAATAATAATACTTTTATTGACGGTATATTAATAAATATTTTATGTTAAATAGTTCATGTGGATCTTCTCGTTAATTCAAGAACACATAGTTTTGATTTATTACTATTATTGTTTAAAAAGTTATCCAAAAAATTTCTACACAGGTATCCCCATACAAATTATTCATGTAGATTTGTAAACATAGACACTTCTATCATTATACGTATAGGTTGTTATACATAGGTGTTATATTTATTCTCCTATAAATGTAAATTGTTTCTTATTCTTCATGAAAACCAATCATGGAACAACTATCTTGTCTTCATGGAAGAAAGAAATGATTCACGGTGTCTTGATATAATACATTCTCAATTTATATAAACTAAGATCATATATTTTTTTATTCTTCTTTTCATTACCAATAAGTTTTATTTAAATAGGAAATAGAATATAGTTTTATTGCAAACTCTATAGAGTTTCATAGATCTATCCTTCGTGACACTATGATGCTCATAGAAATTTTTATTCACATAGAATGATAAGAGAGAGGAAAACCATATGTTATGTTTTTTATGATAGAAAATTTAATATCTCACTGTTTTTTAAAGTTTCAACTCATTTAGTTCCCCTGCTGTTTATATATAAGTACCACATAATATCCTCTAAGATTTATATTGAGTTAAGCCTCCTTATAAACATCTCTATTTAAAAATTGACATCAAATTTTTTAAAAACCATTCAAGATATCAAAATTATATTCTACTAAAAATAATGGATTTGACACCATCATTAATTATCATCCCTATTTTCTGATGTTGGACTCATATTCATTAACTATAATTGCATGTACCTCCACGTATTTCAATCCTAAACACTTCCAAGCATCTAGACACATGAAAGTCTCTTGAAAAACTGTATCTTGGATAGATGTAGTATAATATTCAAAATATTTCATATATTGATGATACAAAAATCATTCATGGATTTAGGTGGTCGTGCATGTATTCTTATTCACATTGATAAGTGTAAATGGACAAATGTCGATAGTCGTGAATCCATATGTTGATCCAGTGAAGGGAAGAAGGTTAAATATGAAGTGATGATTTAAAAATGTATAGCGTATGATAATAAATTGACTTGATTAAAGAAATTTGGAATTATTCATTTATATATATCGTTTTAATAGAGGAACAGTTCCCACATGTCATGGGATCTCATGTTGGTATTTCTCTTTTTCACTGTCCTCTTAATAATAAACCTTATTTCATCATCCATTCTTGTTGGAACTAGGGTCAACACACACACACACCTACACACCCACCCTACACAAGTCATTACACAGCCTTGTGTTATCCATCAAGCATCCATTAGCATTACCACTTATTCCCATGTCATCTCCACACCCATGTTTTGATGTGGGTGCTATGCTACCCCACTCTTTGTTCTTAGGGCTATCATTCTTGGCTAGTTCTCTGATAGAGTTGAGCCGTCTCCCACATGTGTGGGATCAATCTAGAATAGTTGGTAGTCTATGGAAAGACATATTTTTATTGTAACACTCATAATATACTTAATAATTAACTAGTATGAAATTTCTAAGAAAACGAAAATTCCATTATCAAAATGATTCTTCATAAAAATATATAAATATATTTTCCATGGAATTAAAAATCATGTTAACTTAAATCCTTAAAAATATTTATGTATGTTTTCAAATTCTATAAGTGGATGGAACTTAAATAATCTTAATTTTCTAGATATTTTTATTTTCCTCCAAAATTTGGATAATTTCAATAATCGTCCTAGTAGTGATCATTTCATCCACAATATATTATATGACCTTTGAGCATCAATATATTGAACACATCATCAACACCATTTTTTGGATATCTAGTTCAATTCCAATATATTGTTTTTTTCAATATGTATTGACAAAAAGTGATTCATCGCATACTAACTCATTGACAATAAATACAACACAAACACAAAGTAGGATCATCATCCATCAATGGACCCAAATAAACATCAATATCATGACTATATTTTTTTGTTCTAAAATTAGTAGAGATAAAATAATGAAAATATTCTTTATGAATGACCATGGTGGTGAGAAATAATTTATTAAAATAACTTTAAAGGAATTATGAGTGTTTATAATCACACAAAAGGGATTCGTACCATTTATAGACAGCACAAGATGGAGGGATATCTACTTTTTTTACAAAGTTTGAATGCCTGTAAATAATTTTCATCCATTTAAGGGATTCTTCTGGATGAAAAATAGTCTATTGGGACAACTTTATGTGTTTCTATTTTTATTCAATGGTTTTTATTGAAAATATATTTTTTAAAGGGATTTTTTGATAATAAAGAACAAGTGCCAAGGTGGAATGGAAATTCGATGAATTAATTACAAGAATTTTGTAATTCTTATTAAGTGAATTGACATTGGAAGACACAATGTAGAAATTAGGTTTTAAAGTATCATATCTTATATCATATGATAAATGGGGTTATTTATTTATATATTACAAGTTTCATTTGTATAATAAGAAAAGGTTAATTGAAAATTTTACGTACCATGGAAAATTTGTTATGATACATTCTTCATCACTGTGATAATGTCATGGATGAAGTATATATTAGAAAACAATAATATTTTTTCTAAGGTATACTAGAAGATAGATTTTGAGTGTAATTATATTAACAAACAGAAAAATTGAGCTACCCAAAAATAAATATCCATATTAAGGCCATCCAAGACCCAAGTGTCAATCTATATCAAGGATTCTAGTGGCCGAGTTTAATGGACAATGAGTCTAGAGTGGAATTTTTAGATCTTAATAGTAATGAAAATGGCCCCTATATTGGTCACTGTAGGAACATTGTTGGAATTCACTCATGTGGGGTGTTATGAGTGATCCTCTATTATGGATTGAAACGTAAGGGTGTTTATTGAGTGGCTTATAGTGTGATTTGTTTTATAAAACAGATTCATCACTGCCACAAATTTAATATGGTAATCACCTAAATCCAGGTAATATTCTCTATTAAAAATCCAAATGATATTGTTATTGAAGTGAAGTTGTGAAATTCATCGCATTCATCATGCTACAGAACACAAATTTTGTTTTTCTATCTCAACTTGTGATTCGCTATTGTAATTTTTTTAATTATATATAAACCTCTATATTTTATATTTTAGTTATCATAAATTCATTTTTTGTGTAAAAACTATTAATAAACAAGAATAGTAATAAAATGAGACGATTTGAGATGCATATTATTGAAATATTCTTACAGAATTCATCAAAATTTCATCACTATAAAATCAAAATGAAGACTCTAGAGTTAGATTACCAACCTTTCTTGCACATAATAGGGGAATCAATATATATTTCTGAAAGAACAGTAGAAATTTTGAAAGGATAAGTATAAACATTATTATATAAGGATGAATATAGAATATCATAAGAATAATCATAATAATAATTATTTTCTAATTATGTAAACATGATCTGCATAAACAACTTCATAAGGATGAATTGAATATATATATATACATGAATGGTAATTTGTGTAAACATTATCATAAGGACTATGTTCAGCTAGCATCTGGAAGATTTTGAGTTTGTGAATAATAAATGTTTTATAGAATATGAAACTAAACCATACAATGTTGATAAAGTTGATATTAAATGAAACAATCCTAAAAACTTTTCTTATCAAGATTTATGATGATTAATAAATATGAAATAGAATCAGTATTTTTTGAATCATTACACACTGAAAATAAAGATTCCATGATCATTATTGTCTAATCAATTCATATAATTATATGTTATTTAAATACATGTAAATTTCATGGATAGAAATATGATGAATTCTAGGATTTTTTAAGAAGGTTGTGATAATTCTTCTTGTTGTTTATATATGTCTATAGAATGTTATATGAAATTTTTAGTAAAAATAGGTGTTTTGAAATTCCAATTCATTAGGAACATTAAATTTTAGACAAAAAAATGAAGTAACTTCTTAAAAAGGATAATAATTTAAGATATTCAAGAATAAAGTATTCATGTTGTAATATAAATGAATAAAATGTTAAATAATATAGAATAATAAATTGACACTACATCACATTATTCTTGATATATATATATATATATATATATATATATATTATTCGTTATATATGATAGAGTGTGAGATAAATGATACTGAAAATAAAAAAGTGAAACCATTTTGAATCAAAGTGGATAGAGAAGGAGATCTAACATTGTTAGTATCTTGAAGAATCATTGTGTCTTGAGGCTAGAAAAGATCTAGTTTAGTCATACTATTCATTGAAGTGTAGAAAGAGAGAATAATTGAAGGTGTGTCTAGGCTATTTTTCCAAAAAATGATGACCTTCTCCTAAGAAATAGTGTAAATAAATATACACTTTACTACATAGGTAAAGAAATAGTTTAATGTGTAATTATTTTAACAAAAAATATGATGGTGTTTATTGCATACATATTTGAATGTAAGTGAAGGAGATGAATGATACAGATTAATACAAAAATAAATTCTATAGTCTATATTGGTGAAGGAATTTTCCATTTTTATCCCATCATATAACATTAAAAAGTGTGGTAAGAACTTATGTGTGATAGGAACAAAAGTATAGTTTAATTATGTACAAATGTGTGTTTCAAGGATTTAAATTGATCCCATGTACCTATGAGGTGATTCTAGTGTGTATTGTGATATTAGTGGAATATACATCACACCAAGGAATAGACTTACCTTATTGATAGGTAAACCTTATATTAATATGTTTTACCTCTTACATTGGTGTGTTTGGGTGGGTTTCTAGTAGGATGAAAGGTAAAAGGAGTGAACAACATAACCATTTCCCTTCAAAAGTGATATGGTTTAAAAGAAAAGTGATAAAAGGTAAAAATTTTATGAAGATAAATAAAAACTAATTCATCCTCCACCCATTGATGGATAATATCCTAACTGGTCCCATAAATTAATATAATGTTCTAGTTAACCTTTTATTTTATTTCCTACGTTGAATATATTTTATTTTGAATGATTCATTCACTTTTAAGAATTATAATCAACTCAACATTTATGATTTTTTAGAAGATAATTTTATTCTGACTTGGATAGAAACATATAAATATATTGTGATTTCAATAAATATGGATTTCTCTTCCTATACTCGATTGAATATGAAAAATAAATAGACGAATGATTTGAAGAATAATTCCCTATTAATAAAAGAAAAATACATTCTAAATTATCCAATCTATTTTGCTGAAGTGGAAAAATATGTTTTTCAAGGAGTAGACAAGTGTTTGAATTAAGGAAAAATTAAATGGTCATCCCATCTTCCTCACATGTTTCAAGAAACTCAATTTACTATGTGGTATGTGAAATTTCTTTTTCAATAATTCTATAAGAATAATGATGTTCTTATGGGATTGATTATATAAAAATAGATATTTCTATTGATACATTAAAGGATATTCTACATTGTTATCCCAATTAATTTGTTTCATTTATTTATGTGATCATTTAATCCATGTAGTAAAATATAACTTTCCTTGAAGAATATTCTAAAAAATATATAATTCCATAAAAGATATGTCCCTTTATTTTAAAAATCACCCTCAAAATTTTGGATCCATAAAAGTAGAGAATTTATAGTACCAATAAATATGATCCTTATTTGAAAATAAATGGATAAAATATTTTCAAGTGAAAAATTAAATCAAAATGTAAATTCAAGAGATCTTCTATGAATTTTCTGAAAATTAGAAAAAAAAATCATTGATATGATGAATTTGAAACTATTGATAAAATTCAAGTGGGATATAGAGTTTGAAGCATTTTTATAAGAGAATTAAAAATTAATAGTGATGTGTTTTAGACAGTAATTAAGAATTATGAATATATATTTTAGGATGTTGAAAATGAAAAATAAATTCCTACTATAATTTTCCTTGAATAATAGATTAATGTGGTAAAAAAAATTCATCCCAAGTCTTATCAAGAAGTTTTTGAAATATCAGTTGTTTCCATATATTATACTATGAAGTATTTTTTGTCAAAATAACACTATTTTCTAAAAATAAAATACTTTAACAGTATCCAATTATCTTTATTATGTTTTCATGAAGATAAAGGATAAAAACATTAATAAATTTTATTTTTTACTAAATTTAGTTTTATAAATGATGATGGATTCAGTAGTAATAGTGTATAAATATGGATAATAATAAGTGATGAGAAGTATACCTACATTTATATGGTTTAATTATGAATTATTATGAGTTTTAGTACCCCAAGAGGAGTCTAACCAGTTGTCGAGAAGGTCCAAAAAAATCCTGATTACAAATCTTGAATTTCTAGATAGCAAACAGTTAAAAGAAACAGATCGATGTTTTTTAGAAATTATAGTGGTGAATTTTGGTTGGGAATAAGTAATTGTATTGTTGTAATAATACCTTTATTTCATAAGTACGAATGAAACCTATTTAAAGGGGGTTATATAAGGAAAACGTAACATCCACATATGATAAGGGAAATCTATCAGGGTCAAATAGATTTTAAGTGGTTTAAAATATTATTGATGTTTTCAGTGGTAGTTCTCATAGAGGTTATGAAGGTTCATATAAGAATTTTACAATGATTGATGTACATATAGGGTCACAAAATTTTGTAATTAATTTAGAGACATCCTTGGTTGCAATTTTGAGTAAAATTAAAAATCATATTTGTTCCTAGAATATTTAAAAGATGGATAATGTAACCATATACATAAAATAGAAGGGTATCAAATTCAATAAAAATCCATGAATTTTAAGAGGAACGTTACATATAAATGGAGTGATATGAATCAAATTACTCATAAAAATCAATGTGGAACACCCAAAAATTATTCCAATGTACCTAATTATTGGTTAGTTATTTAGAGAGTGGATTTGGATGAGCTAATTATAATTTTAGAGGCACAAAAAATGAATTCTCTATTGGGGATGAAGTTGGTTCATATGAAGCTCTTGAATTTCATGATAATATATAAAAAATTTAAAACACAAGAGCCTTAGGAATTTTTTTTAGGTGGTGTAATAGTTTTGGAAATAATACCAAATATAGGATCATCGTTTTACTAGCTCAAGAAGAATCCTTGTAGAGGACTGAAACTACACTATTTATAAAGTCTATTGAAAAGAAATATTCTCCACATAAAAAATATTATTCTATGAAGAGATATGTGTTCCCTTAAACAAAATAATATTTTTTGATTGGATGTGGAAATATGAAGAATAGAGAATCTTTTTTATAAAATACTCTCAACCATGTTGTTCACAATGATATTCGACAGGATCAACATTACATCATTACTCTAATGTGTTGTATTTTTACTTATAATTCAAGTAATTAAAGGTGAATCCTTATCTTGTGGGGCATGATATGAATTAAAGGCTTTCAAAATTAGATATAAAAGAAGAAACTATCCTATAATGATATATTAAGTGTTATTATATAGAAGATGTAATAAAAAGTTCATCTTGGATAATGTTCAAGTGTGTTGTTTAATATGGTCGGTAGTGTAAAAATTTTATTTATATTTATTCTATAATTGGTACATTGTGTAAATATATCCATGGAAGAGATACATAATTATGAAGGTTATGAGTAGTGTCTACTTTGAGGGATAGATGAGTGAATATTGAAGAGGAAACTACCAAAATTGGTCTTTAATAAAAATATAAATATTCTAGAATATGCTTGTATAATTATAATTGATCAAGGAATGTTTTATTAATATCTCAAACATGGTAATAAAATAATTGGAATATTATTTTGGTGGAAAATTGTTTTTATTAAATAACATAAATGAGAAATGTTAATGAATAATTAGGTTTGTTTCATGAAAACCAAATTGGTAAGTGAATGTTTTTACCCTATGTTTTAAAGTGAGCGTCATAATTCATGTTGATATATTTCACAAGAAAATTCATAGCAAAATTGATTTAAATCAATTGTCTCATCTGTAAATAATTCAATAGATATTTAAAAAGGTAATGACTGTCTCATTTCAAGTTGGTATAAAATTATTTTTGTAATTGATATCTTTGATTTCTAAATAAAAACTTCTTGTTTTCTACACAGAGTATGGGTTAGGTATAATTAGAGTGATATGGTTAATGTCACATTGCTTAAGAATGAATTCATTCCACTTTCCTAAGTACATGGTATTTATTGTCAATAAATTAGAGTGATAGTAAAGTTAACTAATGATAAGAAATGGTGAATGAATTAATAGAGATATAGAACACATATTGACATCACAATTGAAGGTATTGATAAAAAATAAAATGTGAGAGATGGTTGAATCCAATTTTTTGTGTAGAAATTTTTGTTAATGATTTTTAATGAACATATAGTGTTCAAAAATTGATGTTTATATATTTAATAGCACATTAAGAAGTAGATTAAAAGTTTTATGAATAAATACCATGAATTTTGTAATTATTATTAAGTGAATGTTAATTATAAGAGAAAAAATGTATGTTTGTATTTGAAGTTACATTCCATATCTCATATTACAAAATTGGGAAATTTTCTTTTGATACTATAATATTCATTTTTACTTGAGGTAAAAAAAAATTTAATACATAAATTCAGATAGTGAATTTTTTTATCACAAGTTATGTATATTAGTGATGATGGAGATATTGAATTATTGATTAAAATAAATGAATAAAATGATTTTGAAAATTGGATAGAAGATAGATATGTTATGTCCGAATGAGTGATGGCAGAAGGATAAAGGGGGTGACTAGTTATATAATTAAATTATTATAGTTATTAATAATTAATTGAATAATATGGTAGAATAAATTATTGTATTATTATATCATAAAAAATAATAATTATAGATGTGTGGAGTGTGTGCAAAAAATTAAAAAGAAAAAACAATTAATTTAATATTAGTTAAGATTAAAGTGGTCATACGTCTACTAAACACACTCCAACCAATGAAGTATGGAACACACTATGTAAGATAGAGTGACATTTTTATTGGATCAATATAAACCCATATTTTTACATGGGATAAATATAATCCTCAGACATTGTGAGGAGATTCCACAAAAATACACACAACCTTGTACAAGAGTAGAAAAACTAGTCTTTATACAAGAGAATCACTAAAATAAGTGTTCTACTATTTAGTGAGGTGTACATAACCAAGATAACTACCTTTAGGTAATGTAGTGAAACCAAAAACTTCCTTTTATAGGTTTTATAACCTATGCAAGAAATGATTATATGTATGCCTCTAACCAGAAAATAAGATAAAACAAATATTATAACTAGAGAGAATAAAAAATAAATATAGATTATGAAATAGTTAATTCCATCACTTAGAATAGATTTGAATGGTAAATTCAAGTCATTCCATCAAATGTAATGTATATCTCAATAGGTCTAATTAAGTCTAATATGATTTATTCTTTCCATGATAATTAAAAAATCATGTAAACGATTGGGAACTTGATTACATGAAAGTCGTATGATTATGAAAATAAGAGATCGTTATGTTTCTGGTCATCAGATTCAAGAATAAATTTCTCCTTTAAATATAATCTAAAAAATATATCAAACCAATCTCCAACCGGGTAAAACAAAAATCAAATTCAAATTCCATGAGAGAAGTATTATCAACAATAATAATCATAATAATTTATTTGGTATTTCAGAACATAAATAACAAATCAAATGAAGATGAATTACATATTATTTTAATTAAATATTTTCTATAATAATAAATCAATGAAATACCATAATTACAGAAAGATAATTTTATGGTTTAAATTTAAAATGATGTTACAATTTCATGGTGGGTGTATTAATTAAAATAGTAAATTACAACCACATCAAATATTAAAAAATATGATAAAACAATTTAATTGAAATTAAATATTAAATTATAAAAGAATCATGTGGATGAAATTAACTTAAAATATAAAAACATAAATATTTGAAATATGTGTTGTAGGTGGATGTATAAATAAATAATAAATTAATACATATTTTAAAAATGATCAAAATTAATTGCATAAATGTCAGTGTTTTCAAAACATTTAAATATATCATTTTAATAATTTTAAACAATTAAATTATTCAAATTATCTCCATAAAACATTGTAAATTAGCACCAGAAATATCGCAAGAAGATTAACTATAAATAAATATCTTCTTTATAAATTACTAAAAGGTAAAAATATTACTAATATGCATTTAATACATTAAAAACACAATCAATATAATTACCATGTTAATATTTATAATATAATAGATTATATGAAAATCCATAATTTAATCAATAATGTTTTTAATAAATGATGTATTTTTTAAAAAAACACATAAAACTACATTTAAAGTTTTATTAAAATGTGTATAAAATATCTAAAATTATTCACATAGACTAAAAATTATAAATAAAAAATTTCTGAAAAATTAAATAAAATAAAAAATAATATAAATATTTTTTATCTAAAATATAGAATATAACGTTCCGACCCGGGTTCCACATATGGGTTCCCTGACTGATTTCATCACATTACCTCATATGCACCTCCCCATATAATTGAGGATGTTGAAAATTATTGAAGATATAATATGTAATGTGGGGAGTCTATACCC
Source organism: Viscum album (assembly GCA_963277665.1). NCBI lineage: Eukaryota > Viridiplantae > Streptophyta > Magnoliopsida > Santalales > Viscaceae > Viscum > Viscum album. The sequence continues at coordinate 1,765,161,133 of OY728135.1, forward strand.
TATTTTTTAAAGTAGGAAAATCTCTAACATAAATAAAAAATAGAAAAATGATAATAAATAGTATCCTGGAAAATGTCATAATCAATAAATACCAACATAAAATAATAATACCAAAATAGGGATAAATAAACATAAACCAAATAAATAGACATTTCATGCCATAATGGGTTTCAATTGTCTAGTGGAAAATAAAAAAAAATCCTAACATCTCCTTAGTGGTTCCGGACAACATGTTGGGTACCCTTATCCATTATCCATATTGAATCCCAATATAACCATCTAACATTGGACCATTTCTCATATCTTGTCCTATAAACATGTTTTTTATTTGGGTACTAATCAGGTAGCCAGAGTAGTGTTCGAGTAAAAATCATTAGTCCATCGCAAATGATTTCTAAAACACTGTCTTATCTCTAACAGTGTGTACAATAGTATAAATAATAAAGAACTAATAATAAGGTAAATAGTTTCCACATTTAATGTTATTTCTTTAACATCATAGGCCCTCGATTTCACAGTGACACCTAAACCAATCATACTATATTTGGTCAATGTCGGAGTGTAAACATTACACCATGGAATATCACAAATCATTCATTCATGGGATTTAAATATTATTTTCAACAACACATTCATGCATTGGTGCATTTGATAATCTGTATGGAACCTCATGGGTATTCAGAGAAGCAATCCATTTCCCATAATTCATTTATCACATGAATATAAATATTTATATATCATTACGGCCTTGAGCAGTATTCCATGTCCCAAATCTTTGTGTTAACATCATTCATAAATATCACATACAGTGGTCCCATATTCATTACCCTTTTATTTTTAATGTTCAAAACCTATTATTATGCCAAATTCAAAAGTTCATTTATCAACCAAATTTTAATGATTTAATTTAATTCCATGCAGACATCATTTCCCTTTTTACATTTCCAAATTTCCTTCAATTATATTTAGCACAACCTAGGGGTTGTAATTAAGAAACTCAAATCTTCTTCAAAGTGTCTAAGAAGATCCTTGGTGCCTCTCATAATCATATGGGAAACCAATTAATTAATTCAATTTAAAATTTAACTTCCCAATGGGGAAATTATAATTTCACAACTAAAAACAAAAAAAATCAACACTATGAGAATTGATAATTATACCACCATCCTTAATATCGTTAACGAACGCTCGCCAAATCGTGACCCTCAATTTGATGTGTAATGATCAAAATCACAATGGTGCCGAAGATCTTTGATTAATAACTACAACCAATATCCAATGAAACACATCCATAAAAAACTATATTTAATACCATTTCTAATGTAAAAAATAATCCCTCTAAAATAAGGGAGAAAGACTAGAGAGAGAGAGAAAACCCAAATAATAATAGATCACATATCGAAAGAGGGGTATAATCCATCCACCAGATCTTTGATTCACACTGAAAGGGGTTTTTTGGAGCCTTTTAATCCTTCTAGGATCCTCTATGGAAAAATTAAATTTTATTTGTTTAATCATGGATGTTTAGGAATAAAAGGGGTGGGGTTAGGAAATTTTTATAGAAAAATTAGCTGTATAAATTCTATATGAATAGTTTCATAGATGGGGTACACAATTTTCCAACACTAGCACACAAACCATAAACTCCTACTATCGAGGGCTCATGGTTTCACCTAATTTGAAAATGTTTACGAAACATGCACCAACCATGTGATTCCCATTTGTTTGGGATGCACAGTTTTTTGGGGGTAAGAGCACAGTTTGTGAAACCCGTGAACCAATCGTACATTCCCCAAAACCCTCCAAAAGATTCAAAAACTCTATCAAACACACCTAAGACAAGTTCTAACCAAATTATAACCAAATAATTATTACATGTAACTAGAAAATATTAGGAATCTCATAATAGTTATGGATATTACAATCTCCCTACCTTATAACAACTCTTCATGCAAGTGTACTCTTATACATCTTTATCATTCTGAGGAAAAAAGGTCAGGCCACTTAGACAGCATATCAACTTATCTTTCACAAGATTCAACTTAAACAAATATATTCTACCATATCCATTAGATGAATGGAATAATATTTCCCCATAATAAATTCTCATTATGACCCACAACAAGAATCAGATGATCCTTAAAGAATTCATAATCCTCAATCTCAACATCATCAACATCCACCATAGGAGAATGATTTGGTTGATAATATAAATGTTTTGAAACATGAAAAACATCATTCATATCACTATAGAATTTTGTAAGATCCAATCAATATTCCATTGGTATGATCATCCTTATAGTCTAAAACATTCCAATAAACCTGGGTTCTAACATTCCTGACCTGTGTATCCTATGATGACCCAATATAGGTGACACCCAATATAATACACATTTAAACACTATAAATTCAATGGGTTGATGAAGTATATCAGCATATGACTTCTACCTGCTCTGATATATAACCATAAATTTTTTAATAAGCTCAACCTGATCTAATGTCCCCATCACGATACTTGATCCTAATTGCTCCAACTCACCTATCTCCATCCAATTTTGAGGTGATCTACTAAAACTTCCATAAATATCCATATAAGTTTTCATGTGAATATTCACATAATATATTTTTTATTGGAAAACTCTATGATAACTAAGTGATAATCTCAAGAACCACCAAAATCAAGCACCAATGCTTTCAGTATATCCTCTAGCTACTAAATAGTATGCTCTGATTTCCAAAATATCTTCGAGTGGAAAGTTGTAATCAAGAGTAATTTGGTACCCAATACCTTCTATACGCCTTTCCAGAATCAGTAATTAATTCTTGGATCATGGATTAAAACTATAATATATGCTACACTATAAAATTGAACTATCTCAGGAACATACATATCCCCAAACATATCAACTATAAAAGTTTCTCACATAAAAAAGAAATGACCTACTTTTCTTAATTAGTCCATAATCACCCATATAGCGTCATTATTATGGAGTGTTTTTAAAAGGACTACCATAAGTTCTATGGTAACATAATCCCACTTCCATTCCAAAATATTATATGGATTTAGTAAAATGATAGGTCATTGATGTCCAGCCATCACCTACCGAAAGGTGTAGAAACATGTTATGAACCTTATATTCTTCTTTTTCATGCATGGCCAACAGTATTATCAACGTATGTCATGATACATTTTGGTCCAACAAGGATGTACCTACAACTTCTAGAAATTCAACTCAGACATCAACTCCTAAAGCATGCATGTAGGCACAAAAACATAGTTCCAAACATATATTATCTCATCCTTATATATAGTATAATTAGAAGTCGACTCCTAGCCTTCCAGGATTTACCTCATTGAAAAACACTTCAGATATATGTACTTACCCCCCCCCCCCTAATATGTTTTAGAAGTGTGGAATAAACTGATAAATATATAATTTTAATCTTTTCTCAGATCTCACTAACCCAAATATTCATCTCAGTAGATAAGGTGATCATCCTCCACTCAAAATTTGACTCCCAAACTACCCGAGTCATTTCCTTCATTCTGAAGGTTTCTGTAACATTGTTTCCATTAACTAGTGTATATTAAATCTCAAAATCAAATTACGGAATGTACTCAACCCATCTCTACTATTAGCGGATCAAATATCATTAGGTAAAAATATATTTCTAAATTTTGTGTTCGATATACATAGTAAAAATTTCACCAAATAAATAATGCCATTAACACTTCAAGTCAAAAACTATTGTGGACAACTCAATATCATGTGTCAGATAATTTCATTCATTTAGCATCATTTTTTATGAATACTATTCCATTAATCAATCTCCCTAATTTACCACTGCTCCCTATTTGATATAAGATGCATCACAAAACATTGTATAATCCCCACCCGACCTAGGTAGAATCGAATTTGTTCTAGTAGTCAACTACTAGTTCAACTCCTATAAAATATTCATACATGTTTGAGACTAATGAAATATGATTCCATTTTCGTTCAAGCCCAAAAGAGGGTCAGAAAAATGGAAAAATTTCTTTATTAACCTCCAATAATAAACCTCTTACCCCATAACTCATTGGATATCAAAAACATTCTTGGGATTCTTCCAATAAACCAGGGCCTAAACAATCTATGGGTCTACCAACTCACATTCCATTGAGATGACGTGACCCAATAAATTTACTCCATCAATCTAGAATTAAAACATTGATAAATTGGTGCATAACTTATTCTCTATCAGTATACTATGTATGATGTCAATATGTTGGGCTTTATCATCACAAGTCTTAGAGTACCGCAAGATATCATCAACAAAAAAGGACAAAAACTAATCCAGTTATGGGTGAAACATTCATTTCATCAAGTCCATGAAGAAATCGAAATCATTCATTGTCCCTAAATATATCACAAAGAACTTGAATAGGTCATAAATTATTGTAAATGAAGACAACGGTATATACCTAGGTCTAACATTCAATTGCTTTTACCCTGGCCTTATGTCAATCTTTAATAACACCAAATATCCACTCAATTGGATAAAAATATCATCAACATTCATAAGAGGATGTTAGTTTTTCACTTTCATTTTGTTTAAATTTTGGTAATCAATGAATAAATACAACATACCATCAACCATATTTTAAAAAAATAGGCAAACCCTAAAGTGACGTACTAGGTCAAAAAAATCCCGTGTCCATCAACTCTTTTAACTATGTCTTGAGCTCTTGAAGATATGTTGGATACATTATATAGGGTATAATAGAGGCCATTTTAGTTCTATAAATGATATCAAGTGTAAAATCAATATCTCTATATGTTTTCATCCTTAATAAGTCTTCAGGAAACACATTCAGGAACTGGTTCAATATGGGTAGAAAGATATCATGATTTATACCCCCATAATTCAGAAAAAGACTTACCAAAGGGCGGTGATCTCATCTAGTTGCATATGAACTGGCCCTACATGTCGTATATGGATATCCAATTCTCGATGATGAACATAAATCTTACCCTTAGGATATTTAAAGGTATATCTCCTAAGATAAGAATCTATGACCGATTGGTATGATACTAACCATTAAACACCCAAAATCATGTTAAAAGATGACAAGTCGGGTATGTAAAGGTCCAAAAGGAAATGATACTCTCCAAAAATAAGAGAACACCCCATATAAAAATAGATTTATCTCTACTATAATCTAATCAGTGTTCCAATCATAATAAACCCACTCAAAATATTCACTTCCACACTTAATCCATTTACAATTTGGGAAGATGTAAAAGAATGATAGGATCCCATATTTAATAAATCGTTAGAAAGTATAAAATCTATAATAATAGTACCTCTGACTATCGATGGCCTAGCCACTCTATCCATAAGTTTATGCTGAACTACATGAAAGAATCATTCCCACTTTATTGTGATACAGTCTTATCCCCCTATGTTTCCCCACTCTACTAATATAGGCACTCTTTCATCAAAGTACCACATCTATTGCCTCGACTTCCATGGTAATAAAGAATTCAATTTCCAAATTTATATGCGTTAGATGACACCCTTCCACTACTCTAAATCTTCCTATCTCCTTTGTCATTACCCATCATCCAAGGGTTTCTATAATACCTCTATAAGTGACCCATCCTATTGCAAGATCAGAACTCCCCTCGAGGTTGTGAAAACAATATAATAATGTATCCCAAAATACATTATTTGTAATAATATACTTCATTTCTACATTTAAAAACTAGTTCTTCTCCCTATCCACTATATTTTTCATTTCCTTAATTGATGTTTTCATAGTGACACTTCCTACTATTTTTAGACACTCTTCTAGGTAACCAAGAAAAGACCACATTCATTCCAATGGAAGAATATTCTAGGTTTGACTCCGAAATGTGAGTCTAAATCAATACCTTATAAAACTTCTTTATCTTAAACATATTTACTTGGGACAAAATAAAAAAAATTGAGTTCATTATAAATTAACTTTTCCATAGTTACCTCATCTCCTTGCAATTCTTAGAAAAATCCCGGAAATGTTGTAAACCGATCATCATATTCAATCATGGACATAATCCCTTGATTTAACCACATAAACACTTTCACACTATCCTTCATCAGTGTCTCAGGATAGTAGTTCTCCAAGAAATTATCCTAGGAGTCCTTCTATACCATGCCCTCCAAATTTTCATCCCAAGCCGGACTTTCCCACTAATGTTTCTGTTGACCACATAAAATATAACTTTCAAACATATCTTTATTCTCCATAAGATCCTCTAAATAGTCATGAATCATCCTGATGGACCTCATCAAAAACTCAACATCCATAGGTCCTCCTTTTCTAGGGATGTCTGTATGGAACTAAAACTGAAATTATCGTGTCAAGAAAGGCATATTCTTCACATACCATATTACAACCCTTATCATTATTACACATATAAACATGATTTATTACATAAAACCTTCACTTTCTAGAGCATAGAATATATAAACGTCTAGTGTCCTTGGGGATTAGTAACATGATAGAACAACTTAAAACATGAAATACACATCATTATTGACAACTTCTTTTACATGACCACACACATTCCATTGTACTTAGCATTGCATGGGATGACCTAAGGACATGCATAATGAAATGGTGACCTATAACACCCAGTAAGGGAGTGAAAAAGGAATAACATGAAGAATATAGAAAACGTTAGTGAATATGCATATCAATGGATTATAATAGAAACATGATTATAAAAGCATGATATAACATGATTATCATAACATGAAAATTTAGCATCAAAATTTAACATGATATTAGAATGAGACAAGTATTACTTCACATAGTGCACAATTAAACAACCATTTCACTTGAATTAGCATGAGTAAAACTTCATTGCCCTTGACATATCAGGATATTAATCTTTATCCCAAGCATTTGAGCGCTATCAGGGATCACCCTTCTTAATCATTTCCTTTCATGCATAAGTGTTCCACATGGATCATATAACATCGATTCATTAAACATCATTATTAATTTAATGAAAAAGAAATGTGGATTTCATACATGAAACTATATAATCAATAAGTAAATGTGCATAATGGTCAATTCCCTTGATATAGGAATGGGAAAGGTATTCACTACACAATGAATTTGACTTGGAATATCACGGTGCAATTTCGGTAGCATAACGACGTAACATTAGAATTCATAAAAATAGTTTATGAGAAAGAAAGGGGTGTCTCATCATAAGTAAATTAAATTTACAGTAAGGGGGTCATATATACATGTCCCAAAATATGTATTGTAATTTATATTAATAAAACAAAATAATTGCTTGAATGTGAATGAGGAGAGAGAAATCCCTTACGGAGTTTCCGCATTGTAACAGGTGTTCATGAGAGGCATTAATGGGAGATAAAGTGGTATATAGTCATTAAAAAATAAGTATGGAAGTATGGGGGAGGATCAAAATCATATGCCAAAATTTTTAATTAAAAAAAATGGTATAACAACATAATAAAATTTGGACAAAAATGATAATGGAAAATATCCCTTACTTGGAAGTGTGGTCCGAAAGTCTTGAGAGAGGCTTGAGAAAGGCTTCTTCAAAGCTATCAGCACCTTGGGAGGATTATTGATTGGGGAGGGAAGAGGTCTGATGAGATCCAAAGTCTTTGAGTGAAGAGGAAGTGGGTGCTTGGGTGGGTTTATATAGGAAAAGATAGGGAATTATTTATTATTAAAGTTTTGGACACTACACCTTAAAATAATCAAAACCCCAAAACAATCCATTGTTATTCACATGGGTTTTTACAATGGGGAGTGGAAAAAATTATTTTATAAGTCCAATGGCCAAACTTCTTAAAATATTAGGCATTCTTATGTGGAGGTGGGTCACACTCTCAAGGAAATCAATCTGAAAAGTAAAAATGTTTTATAAGTCTTGGAGGGTCCACTAAATATTTGAAAAATAAATCAAACGAACATAAAATTACATTATTTTTATGGTAAAACATATATTTTCAGAACATACCATTTATGTTATTTTATTATACCACTATTGTTTCATTAGGAAGTCATAAAAAACATTTTTTAATTAAATGATACTTAATTTTTACCCAAAAATATGACTATCTGAAATAATTATTAGAAATTATCCATTGGATAATTTCAAAATCCTGATTCCAAAAATAATATTCATTTTATCAAAATAATTTTATAAATTTTTGAATTTGTACTTTTAAAGTAAAAAACCAACATTTATCTAAAATTCAAGGTTTTTGACAAAAATTGATTTCAAAAAGTAATTTAGTAATAATATTTTATTAAATATTATTTAATAACAAAATCCATCAATTAATAAAAATATATTTCATAATTGAATATTAACTAAAAATACTATTTGGTTTTAAAAATTATTTACTGGGATACAATAATAAAATTAATGTATATTCTTTATTCTATAAAAAAAATAATGCACATAAGGGTAATGTGTGCTAAGTTGACATACTCTTGGGGTGGCTCAGATAACATTTTGAGGGTGGTAATCTCTACCAACTTTCACTTCTCCCATAGGTGGTTCTGTTCGATCATAACTTGTTGAAGCTCAACTTGGGATTGGTCAAGAACAAAGCCCAATGAGGCCACCTCCTTTCGAAGCTCTGAAAAATAGGCTTCATATGGAGAAAATTCTACTGGATGAGGTTGTCGATTCCTTTTTCCAAGTAAATTTGATTTCTTAAATTTATATATTTATACTATTCAATTGATCATTATTAAACGTCTATATAAGCAATTTTCCAAATTATTAAAAGTATTTTGAAATCCAAAATCATAAAACCAAAGAAGTTTATATGTTATATAACCATTTTTCTTAATAAGACATTAAATTATATCAAGATGAATTTTCATTAATGAAATTTTTGTTCATTACAATCATCCCCACTTAATAAATTTCACATTTAAAATTTCCTTTTCCCACACTAAAACAAATGCAGGTAACTCTGCTTCATCACTTCCTATAATTCCCACGTTGCTCTTCAAACTTGTTGGTTTTCCATAACACCTTGACGAGGGGAATTTTCTTATTTCATAGAACACTTTCCCTAATATCTAATATCTTTACATTATTCTCTTCATTGGAGAGGTAGTTATTTTGTGGTAGCACCTTTGGATTGAGTAAATGCGATGCTTCAAGTATGTACTTCCTCAAGAGTGATACATGGAATACATCATGTACCTGAGATAGGTTCGGTGGGAGTTCCATTCGATAGACCATTGCTGCAATGCGATAAAATATCTCAAAAGGGTAGATGTACATTTGACTAAATTTTATCTTCTTCCAAAATATAATAACTCTCTTACACGATGATATGCAGTGTAATACCATGTCTCCGACATAAAACTCTAGGTCTCATTGATGATTATCAGCATTGTTCTTTTGTCAACTCTGTGTAGCATTAATATACTGCTGAATAGTATTAACCTTCTACACCATTTCTTCGAAAATTTCTTGACCTTGGAGTTTTCTCTCCCCATCTTCATCCCAACATGCTACTGTTATGCACCTCTTTCCATAAAGGGATCCATAATGAACCATTTGAATGCTTGAATGTAAACTGTTGTTGTAAGAGAATTAAACAAGAGGGGGTTTTGATCCCATCCTCCTTTTAAGTACATTGAGAATTCTCTCAACATGTCCCCACTTGTTTGGATAGTACTCTTATATTGGCCATCAGTTTGAGGATGACAATCCATACTAAATTTTAGCACAGTATTTAGAGAATTTTGAAGACTCTTCCAAAACATAGATGTGAATCTTGGATCATGATCAGATACAATTGATAGTGGTACTCCATGTAGCCTTTCAACATCTCTGATGTATATCTATTCCATTTGATCAAATGATAATTCCTTTAAAATTAAAATGAAGTATGCAGTAATTGTAAGATGATCCTCAAAAACCCAGGTAGAATTGCTTCATTCAGATGTCATACAAAGTTGGGTGACAAATTCCATAGTGATGTTCTCCCATTTCCTAATTGGTATGGGTAATGGTTTCAGAATCCCTTTAGACTTCTACCTCTTATCCTTCATTTGATTACATACTAGTCCCTTGGATTTACACTCCTAAATCCAATTCTTCATCTAATCCCACCAATAATTCTCTCATAGATCTAGATACATATTTTTGTTTCCAGGGGAAAAGAGAGATTTGAAATGTGTGCATCATCCAAAATTTATTTCATTAACTCTGGACTTGATGGAACACGTATCCATGTCCCAAATCTCAAAATTCCTTCTTCATTAACATTTATCTCTGATGATTTCTGTTCTAGGATAGTTTTGACTTTCTTCTAAATTTTCACATCATCCTATTGAGCATCCTTTAACCTTTCCAAAAGAGATGGTTGAAAATTAATTTGTGAATGGTTTTAGGATGTTCTGTTATTTATTATTCCCATGTACATCTTCGTTAAATCTATGAATATTGGATACATTTGAATTTTCATCATTGATAGAATTGTGGGGCCTTTTATCTTAGAGAATCCACCACCTTGTTCATTTTCCCATAGTGGAAATGGATTGAGCAGTCCTAGTGTTTTATCAGCTATAACCATCTTCTTTGGTGCATGTTCAACTCTTTATGTGTGAATATATACTTTTTGATTTTTTGGTTTGTATATATTTCACACTTATCCCCAAAGAGGTAATGTCGCAAAATTTTTAAAGCGAATATCTATGAAGCCAACTCTATATCATGTATTGGACAGCTTTGCCCATGAAATTTCAATTTCTTTGAATCATAAGAAATTACTTTGTCATTTACATTCAAAACACAACCCATTCCCTTCTTTAAATCATCAGTAAATACCACAAAAAAGTTTCCACTTGTGGGTAGTGAGATCATGGGTGCAGTGACAAGCCTCCATTCCATCTCCTTGAAGCTCTCTTCACATTCATCACTCGAATAAAACTTTACTCTCTTCCGAGTTATATTAGTAAGAGGGTTGGACAATAATGAGGAACATCTCACAAATTGAAGATATTATCCATCTAACCACAAGAATCTATGGATATACATCATTGATGATGTCCGTGGAGATCCATCAATTACAACTGTCTTGGAGGGATCCACAGATACCTCATTTCTTATGATGATATGACCCCAAAATGAGATATCCTTCAACAAGAACTAACACTTTCTGTATTTTTAATAGATATTATACTTTTTTAAGGTCTCTATTATAGTGTGTAGATGCTCCTCATGCTCCTCCTTTGTTTTGGAGTATATTATAATATCATCAATAAATACTACCACAAATATGTTGAGGTAATCTCTAAATAATCTATTCATCAAGTCCATGAAGATTGAAGAAGCATTAGTGATTCTGAAAGGCATTAATATGAATTCATAGTTCCTATATCTTTTATGAAAATAAGACTTGGGGATATCCAACTTCTTCACACTTACTTGGTAATATTCTGACTGTAGATCCACCTAGGGAAAGTATTGTAATCCCCATAGTTGATTAATCCAGTCATAAATTCATGGAAGTGAATTATTTTTCATTATAATGAATTTTTTTAGATCACGATAATCAATGCAAAGGAACATTGACCCATCCTTCTTCTTGAAGAAAAGGACTAGTCCACCCCATAGTGAAGCACTTGTGCATATACACCCTTTATCCATATTCTGCAACAATTTTTCCTTCAGCTCTGCAAGCTCCACAACATCTATTCTATATTGATTCATAGACATTGGAAATGCCCCAGGTATAATATCTATTGAAGATTCAACATCACTTCTTGTTGGATGACCATATAATTCCTTGGGAAACACTTTAGTGTATTCTCTCATAGTAGGCATGTCTTCAAGGATGGTTGCATCCATATAATCAATCATTAGATCCAGATACGCATGCTCATTGGGAAGAAATATCCACTCTTGAGATGATGGTGCTAAATAATATTCATCATCCTCCTTGAACTTGTACGGAATTGGGGGGGTTGATTCACCATATGAAGAGTTATTTCCCTCTCATGGAAATTTATGTTGGCTCTATATAGAGAAAGAAAATCCATGCCTAAAATTGAATGAAATTCGACAAGAGGGATCATGACAAGGTTTGCTGAGAAGTTCAATCTACAAATTATGACATGAGAGGAGTTATATTCATGGGATGCAATGATTTCCCCATTTGATGTACTCACCGACATTTTTACTTCCATTATTTTTGTTGGTGTTGGGATAGTTCTACTAATCTTTTTGGATATAATAAAATATGTAGAACTAGAAATAAAAGGTATGTTCTCTATTCGTGAATGAATAACCAGCATAATTGTCACCACTTCATTTACTATGATCACTTTAGTGGTAGTGAAAGAAAAAAGTCCACCCTTGCTACCTTGGAGGTTGTTGGTTGCCACCAAAAACCCTTGTCTTGGGGCACTGGTTTTCAAAGTGCCTCAGTTATTTCCATTTGAAGCAATTAACATTCCATTGAGTGTCGAACAGAGTATTACTTTCATCTATTACAGCCGATGGTTTCACTTATTAGTAGTTAATGGCCAAATTCCCTTGTCTTCCACACCTAAAACATTTCCTCATCCCCTTCATGCAATTTCTAGGGTGCTTCTTTCAACACCTTTGTCATGTGAGGTGCTAAATTTTCATAGCACAGTTGGATTTATCTAATAGAATTCTAGAATTGAAGTCCACCCTAAACTTTTTATCCCCATGATACCCCTAAGATTCGCCAATCTCCATTTCGACTTTGAGGGAACATCAGACAATTTCCCCATAGCTCTTGAAGGCATGGATAACTAGGGCACTGTGTAGGCTAGGTTTTATCCCACAAAAAAGCATTCAACCTTGCATTTAGGTCTAACAACAAATCCAGAGGTATATCATGAAATCCTTGTGATGTTTTCCTCATATGCTTCAACAAATTCCTCATCTTTTTTCTTGAGGGAAAGGAAGTTCCTTTCCTTCTTAAGTCATAGGGTGTGAAAATAATATTTATCGAAAAACGTTTTCTGGAAATCCGTCTATTCCAACATCTCAAATTTTTCATCAGGCTTCGTATTTTTGATCAATTTCATCCATTTATTATCTTCACTTTCTATACGATAAGTAGCCAGAAGAACATTCACTTGTTCAGAACATTGAAGGATGGATAAGATCATTTCAACAGAGGTGATCCATTGTTCATAGATTGAGGGATAAGATAATCCATTAAAAGTATGAGGTCTTTGTCTCATGATGTTATCAATTGCAACTTGTTCTTTATTGGGGGTTAATGTTTCATAATGAACCATGTTTCTATTCAAAACATGAGTTATGTGAGAGAGTATCACGACAAATTTCGTGATTCCCGCTACCATCAGATTGGGAATCTCAATAGAACATGCATCACATTCATCATCGCATCTATTGTTAGCCTGAGCCCTCCTATTACTATCCATTGGATGGAATAAAAATAAAGTTATAGGGTATCACAAAAATGATAATCCAAAGAAAAAAATTGATGACTTATAAATTACATTTATTTCATTAACTTATTAATTTACATGCTTGAATCTATGTTATCCATGATCTCCTTCCAAACATATATTCTCAAGTGAATTTTTTTATTCCTTTAATAATGGTTAATAATAATATTGTGAATTTACCAAAGAATATATCTCAGAAGTTTCATAACAAAGAGTGCAGAAATCCCATTTTGGTGCACCAATTCCAATTCAAGTCTAGCTCGAAGTGGTGCTTTCAGGTTTTACCCCTAGGATACATATATACCAGAGCCGCCTCTACCAGGTTGTATCCAAATAGGGATGTATATTCTTGATAAAACACTTAACAAATACTCATCTCAATTTATACATGTTTTTATTATTCTTAGTCTTATCCCTAAGGCATTCACTAGGGTTTTCTAATCCCAATCCCAAAAATAAAAAAAACATATTCCTTGATACCAACTATAACAACCCTGCTCTTTATTACACACATAAACATGATTTATAACCTAAAAGATTCACTTTCTACTACATAGAATATCAATAAGAGTAGTGTCTTTGAGTCTTAGTAACATTACATAAAAACTTAAAACATTAAATACACATCTTTATTGAAAACTTCTTTTACATGGCCGCACACATTTCTTCATACTTAGCATTCATTGGGATAACCTGAGGGCATGCATAAGAAAAGGGTGTTCTATAAAGACCAGTAAGCGAGTAAACAAGGAGTAACATGATTAATACAGTACAAGTTATTATATATTATTATCAATGGATCATAATAGATACATGAACATAAAGGAATGATATAGCATGATTATCATAACATGGAAATGTGGCAACAACATTTAACATGATATTATAATGATCCAAATCTCATTGCACATGGAACATGAGTAAACCCCATTTAATAATAATCATCATGAGTAAACCATAATTTCACTAGATGTATCATGATTATAATTTTTACCCAATGAATTGGAGCGCTATCAAGGTGAACCCTTCTTAATCATTTCATTTCATGCATAACTGTGCCACACAGATCATATAACATGGATTCATTAAACATTATCATTTATTCCACGATAAATGAATGTGTAATTAATATATAAAAGTATATAATCAATAATTAAATGTTTATAATGTTGAATACCCTTTATAAAGAAATGGGCATTGTAATCACTGCAGAATGACATTGGCTTGGAAAATCGTAGTGCAGTTTCAGCTGCATAACAGCGTGACATAAGAATTCATAAACAACGTTGACGACTGAGAAAAGTATTTCACATCATATTAACATGCAATTTATAGTATGGGGGTCCTATAGTTACATGTACCAACATATTTACTGGAATTTATATTCATAAAACAAAATAACTTCTTAAATGTGAATGAGGAGAGAGAAATCCCTTACACAGTTTTTCCATGGAAACATCTATGGTTGGGAGGAATTAATGAAAAAGAAAGGGGTCCATAATCACTAAAACATAATTATGGGAGTATTAGGGAGGTTTTAAATCATACCACAAAATTTTTAGTTGAAAACAAAGTGGTTTAACAACATAATGAAATTTGGACAAAAATGAGAAAGGAAGAAATCCCTTATTTGTATGTGTGATCCCAAAGGCTGGGGAGAGGCTTGAGAGAAGCTTCTTGGGAGAATGGGTGCCTTGGTAGGATTCTATGGAGATTAGGGGAGAGTTTGGTCGAGCTCTAAAGGATTTGAGTGAAGATTAAGTGAGAGCATGGGTGGGTTTATATAGGAAAAGAGTGGGAATGCTTTATTATTTATGTTTTGGATACCACACATTAAACTAATCAAAACCACAAACCAACCCATGGTTTTTCCCATGGTTTTTTCTAAAGGGGAGTTGAAAAAATTATTTTTTAAGTCCAATGGCTGAACTTATTAAAATATTTGGATTTCTTATATAGAGTTGAGTTACACACTCAAGGAAATCAATTTAAAAACATAAAATGTTTTATATATATTTGAGGGTCCACTAAGGCTTTGTAAAATAAATCCAACAATACTAAAATCACATTATTTTTTTGTTAAAACATATATTGGACGAACATCCCATTTATAGTATTTTATTACATAATTATTGGGTCATTTTTATGTCATAATAAATATTATATAATTAAATGGTATTTAATTTTTACAGAAACATTTGACTATCTCAGATAATTATGGAAAATTATCCATTGGTTAATTTTGACGTATTGACTCCAAAAATAATATTTATTTTATCTAAATAATTTTCTAAATATTTTACTTTTTTACTTTTAAAAAACACCAACATTTATCAAAAATTAATGGGTTTTGGAAGAAACAAAATTCAAACCTTAATAAAAATCATAATTAAATTCATAAAAATTAAACAATCATTTATCTTTACCAAAACATAAATTATTAATAATATTTTATTAAAATATTATTTAATACAAAAACCATTATTTCGTCGAAATAGATTACTTAATAGAATATTTAAATAAAATACTATTTTTGATTTAAAAACTATTTACAAAGTCACAATTATAAAATGAATGTATATTCTTTTTTATATACAAAAATAATTCACTTAATCAAAGTTGTAGGGTTTTGTTACATTACCCCTTATAACACCTACATAAGTCCTATGGGTAAGGTGTGCAGTGGTGAAAGACTCTTGGGGTGGCTCGGATAACATTGTTCAGTGGTAATCTATATCAACATCCACTTCTCCCTTAGGGAGTTCTGTTCGAGCTTAACATGTGGAATCCAGGCTTGGTCTTGGTCAAGGGGGAAGCCCAGTGAGGACTCCTCCATTCTGAGCTCTGACAAATGGGCCTCGTACGGGCAATTCTACTGGATGAGGCCATCACGTCCTTTGTCTGAGTAAATTGGATTTAGTAAATCCATATATTTGTACTAATCAATTGATCACTATTTAATGGAAATATTAGCAACGTTAGCAATTATTAATGGTATTTAAAAATCCAAAATCATAAAAACAATTACATGCATATGTTATATAACCATTTCTTATAATAAGACATTAAAATAGATCAAGATAAATTTTCATTAATGAAATTTTGGGTTGTTACATACCAAAAAAGGTCACTATCCCAAAACTGCATAATCTAGGTGAAGTTAACAGGGATATTCTCACCCATCTATCACCTGTAACTATCAAGAACTCTAGTTCCACTTCTAGAGGCTCATTTTCAGCTATGTTCTCATAAAATCATATCAATAGACATCATCATGGGGGAATAACTATGCAATGTCAAAGAAACATGTTAAGACACATAACACACCATTAGAACATTTATATTATATGGATCCATATAAGGATATAATAAATCATCCCCCATACACTTCCCATGGTCAAATGTGAAGCACTATCACTACCATCAACCGTCCCTCACCTGTGTCATGGATAACATTGGTTGTAAACTTTTATATTTCAAGTTTCTCATGAGTCGCCTATTTTATACATTTCAATTTAGCATATTTAGAATCATTTTAACCATTTAGATTTATCATTGAGCAATATTTTATTTTTAATTTACAAAAATGAACAAAATAATTTTAATTTCACAAAACCCACTCATTAATTTATTTTTTGTGTGTTCCTAAAAATAATGAATGTAACACTAAATATTGAATTCCTTGAATAGTGCATGTATACATAATCCTCTTCTATATCGTGCTATGGGGAAAATATAAAAAAATGTAATAAAATCACTCAATAAGTGAATCAATCATGGTTAAATAACATTAAACTTTAATAGGAAACACCAAGAACATTAATCCCACCCTGGGTACTTGGGTTTTATCTATTTTATGCGTTAGTTACTCCCATTCATGAGCTCATGACCAATGGCTAGCTCATCCTAGTCTCCCATATACCATTCCGAAATAGTAATAAAATTAGAAAAAAAAATAAAACATCCTCTGGTACCACTTTGTAACATCCCGACCAGTATTACACATACTGATTCAACGAGATGGTTTTTCATGTGACCTAAGTCATACCTCCTCATATGCAACATGATATTGACTTGCAGTGAGTGTCTAATAGGTATGTTTTGAATAATATTACATCTTTATCAAAGCATCACAATATTTTAAATCAATAACAAATATCGAAATGATAATAAACAACAACTAGGAAAATTTGAATGAAAATCAATACAATCATCACCTAATAATCACAAAAGAGATGATAAACATCCATAAACAAAATCATTATATATTTATTTCCATAATGACTATCAAATAACTAATGAAATCCCAAAATTATATACACTAACATCACCTAATTTGGTCCCGATAAGATGTTGAATTCCCACATCAATGCTCCATCCTGAATCCCAACTCACTTATCTATCATAGGGCTCTTGACCTTTTCTTGTACTACAAAGATGAAGTCTATTCAGGTACCAATTTGGAATCCCATGTAGGTTGTGAGTAAAACTCTGTTGGCCCCCACCAATGGCATAAAAAACAATATCAAGCCTATAAAATCCTTTACAGTCTTGTAAAAAATAAATTTATAATATTACAGTGATGAATTTTAAAATTTAATATTATTCCATTGGCCACAAAACCCCTCTTTTTCATTGTGTCACCCAAACTAATCATACATACTTTAGCTCATGTCAGAGTATGTACCTCACACTAAGTAATAACACATATAATTATTTCGTGGTATTTCAATATTAATTTCAATTTCAATTTTACATTCACACATTGGGGGGGTCTAGAGAATCATTCAAGGACCTTGTGGGTATTTGGAGCAGCATTACATATCCCACGACTTAGTGATCACCTTCATATTAATATAAATATATATATTGGAGTTTTGGAGCATAATTCTGGAACCCATTGGGTATTTGGAGCTGTTTTCCATGTTCCAAAACATAATGTTCACATCAGCCACAAATATCACATACCATGGTTCCACATTCATGGTCCATTTATCATCCATGTTCATAACATTTTATTCATAAAAATTCAAATTCTAATTGGTCTAAAAAGAATAAAGGAATTAATTCATTTACATACACCCATTATTTACCTTTTTTACATTTCTTGATTTTTCTTCAATTAATTTCAGCACACCCTATGAGTACTTGTAAAGTGAGTCGACAAGTCCAATGAGATCAGTGGAGGTTCTCATAATCACATGGGAAATAAAATAATTAATTTAATTTAAAATATAAATTCTTAATGGGGAAATTGAATTTTTATAATTAAAAAAGTTATGATCAATACAGTGGGAATTGATAATTAGACCACCTAGCTCAATATCATGGACAAACTCTCACAAAATCATAACTCACATTTTGAAGAATAATTATGGAAATAACAATGATGTGAAAGATTTATGATGAATATCTTGGAGAAATATCCAGTGAAACACATCCATAAGATCCTAGATCTAAAACCATTGCTAATATATGGAATCATACATACAAAGAAAGATAGAAAAATGGTATATAGGGAGAGAAAAAACTAAAAGAAAATATATCACATTTTGGACGAGGGGTATAATCCTTCCACCAGATTTTTGATTCGCAAAAAAAGGGGTTATTTGAGCATTGAAATCCTTTAGGGAGCCTCCATGGACCAATAGAATAATATTAGGTTTATTTTAGAGGATTAAAAATAAAAAACATGGGGTTTGAGAAATTTTTATAAAAAATAAGTGTTTGAATTTCATATTCATAGTTTCCAAGGGTAGGCCACATTGTTTGAGTAACTATGTTCCAAACATCAAATTCCCCTATGTATGTGTTGTATGGTTTTCAGGGGGTAAGAGCATAGTTTGTGAAAACCATGTGCTACCCATGCATTAATCATACCCCCACTAAAAGTTTCTAAAACTCACATAAACACACATGAGATAAGCTCTAACCAGATTATGGACAAACAATGATGAAAAGGTGTCTAAAAAAGTGCAAGGTATCTCCATAAAGGTTGGGATTTTAAAGAGAAATATATTAAAAACAGAGCATGAAAAAGTTTTTTAATAATAGTATATATTTTTTAAATAATGGTATAATGAAATTTATTTGATTATATTAGAGAAAATAATTGTGGTGATGGAAAAAATGTGATTTTATCATATTATTCACAACTATGTCAACAAAAACATCATAAAAATTTTATCCCATCTAAAAATAAAATTAAAAACATTTCTATATGACATAGAGGAATATAATTAAAATAAATTTCTAGTAGATAAAAAACCTTTTCAATATGAATTAAACAAGGAAATTTATCATTGAATGAAGTGATAAACATTAAATTATAGCTAAAAAAAGTTGTAATATGTGTCCAAACACATTCCATTTTATGTTATATAAATAATTGTTTTAGATTTTATTTAATTTGAATGAAATTTATAAAAACATATTAGATTTCTAACCAAATAGAATCTAAGAAATTATGATCAAATAAAAATATATATCAATGATGTAAAAAAGATTTCTAATATAGGAAATTTCATAATTTCAGAAATATTTCATGATCTTTTGAAAAACGCTAAATAGTTAACCAAGAAATTAAAAATTCCATTTATTATAATGAAAAGTATATAAATGTGTTATATATCCAATTCACTACATCTTTATTTAAGAAGAAATATATAACTCAGTTTATAAAATAATAACCCAAGAAAACAAAATAATATAATAAAATGAATATTGTTCTTACGAAAAGCATGTATCGTGTTTAGATCAAAATGATAACAAGTTTGATATTGATTTATACTTTTACATATTTAAAAAAAAATTAAATAAACCTTTTAGATATAAAATGAAATGGTAATTATAAAATTAGTTTCACTACCTCTGATGTTATAGTAAAAATATAGTGTTCTAGTTAAAATTGATTTTCATATAAAATTGAATGTGTGTTTTATGAAATTCAAAAACATAAAATATTTTTATGTTTATTAATAAAAAACATAAAATGCATTCAATCACATGCACGAAATCCCCCCCCCCCATTTTTTTATTAAAAAACCAAATGGGAAAATCAAATAACTCTCACCCTTTCATAAATAAACCAAAAGTAATTGTTGCTTTTATTTTAATAAAATATTATCAAGAAACATATAAATATCCCACCTTTTCACACTAAGAATATGAAAAATACATAATGAAAATATAAAATCTAAAAATATAGAACTTAATAAAAATATCAACCCCCCATAAAAACTCCACGTGATAGAAAAGTAAGGAACATACTACAAATAATAAATAAAAAAGGTAAATAACCCGATAAAAGGTTTATAAATTTATATTTAAGAGATCCTATTAATAAAATTATTATTTTATAAAAGAAACTACACTTCATTTATATCAAAGAAGAAAAAAATAATTTAGATAGTTCCCACCAATTTGTTAAACATGAATAATGTGGGAAATCCTGTAAAAACCAAACACAACCATTTTATAATAACTATGGTATTTGGGGTTCAATTTGGTTAGTAACAAAAATTTTCTGAACCCAAACTGAATTAAAACATTTATTATATGTTTCAGGAGAAGGTAAAGTCTTATAGATAGAAACTCAAGTGATTAAAACTAATTCAGGGAACCTGAAAGAACACTTGTTGGAATAATTTACAATAAAATGACATTTAAATAAATTAATAAAATAATAACCAATATTCCTTTTAAAATCACACTTCTTTAAATGAACGAGATGACCATCAATCGATTTTTAAGAAAACGTTGGTTTTTTTAAAAAAATCTTCCAATTATGAAGTTAGCTACATCATTTTTTAATTTAGTATCCTAAAAAAATTATATTTAAAATAATAAGAATAATTTCTCTTGTTATTATTTTTTTCCATAATATTTTTAAATTTTTTCACATTTAGTGAAATCATCTAAGAATATATTAGTTTTCCTAACTTTATCTTAATTTTTTTTATAATGACGACCCATAAATCTATAATTCTTATCTATATGATTTTATATTTCAAGATCATAATTTTTTATCATTCTAACATTAAGAGATAACATTTTATTTAATTTTAAAATATTATTATAGATTTATTAAATAGATAAATGTAAATCTATCATATTGTAATGTTTTTCTAGGTAATGATCCTAAATATCTTTAATAATTAAAATATTAAAAATTGGGGATTTGTAATTATAAAATGCAATTGAATCGACGATATCACATGCATGATGAGAATACTCATTTACTTCATAAGATTTTGAGCCACACACTTGATTGTGTTTCTATTTCTAGAAACTTTTCTTTTTATATATACCCATCACTGAATAAATATTTCCTTATACTTGTTATAGACTAAGATAAAATTAAGAAAAAATAATGAAATAAATAATAGATCTACATATCCTTAATGAAGTTTTTTCTCGAATAAGAATTTTGTGGTGAGATATGATGATTGCAAAAGGACTAGATGGGGGTTAATATGCCTTTATTATAATTATCATATATATTAATAATAATCTTTTTAGTTAGGTGGTATGTAATTACAGAACAATTATTTCATAAAATAATAAGAATTCATAATGTGTGAACCATGTATGCATAAAAGTAAAGTACAATACATAAGGAATATTATATTATCATTGATCAAAGTAATTATATATCTATTCATCAAACTTTAAACAATAAATTATAGAACCTACTAAGAAAGAGAAAGAAAATTTTACATGGGGTAAATCTAAACACATATTTTTACACAAGATCAATCCCAACCCATAAATATGTAAGGAACATCCCTAATCCTGCACGGAGCCTTTTGAGAGAGTAGATAGAAACCCATGATTTCTATATGAGCATCACCAAAATAAGTTTTATTATTTTTTATCAGGTATGAATAACCAAGAGAACTACCTTTTGTTAAGGTATCCCAACCACAGACTACATTCTATAGGCTATATAACCTATGTGAGAAATGATTATGTGCAAATATATACCTTAAAAAGATAAAACAATTATTACATCTAGATAGAAGAAAAAAATAATTGATTATGATGAAACATTTGATGCAGGACCTTTAGATATATTTGAATGATGATGTTTGGTAATTCCATAAAAGTTACAGTATATCTCTTCAAGGTGAATGATGACAATGAATATTTGTTCATTTCATAATAGCTCATCACAAAAGTTGTAAATGGTTGAGCAATAGATCATGTAAATATCATAAGAGTATGAACATATGAGATCATCATGATCATGGTCATCAGTCCCAAGAATCAAAAACTTTATTAAATTGAATCTGTAAAATCTAACAAACCAATTTCCAACTCGGTAAAAAAATTCCAATTCAATTTTCAAAATTATTCTGGAGAGAAAATGATTATCATCCAGAATAATAGTAATAATAGTTGTTTGAATTCAATAAAAAAACACTAAATCAAACCAATTTGAATTACTTGTTAATTTAATTAAGTGGTTTCCATAATAATAAGTAAAATAAATATAATTATTATAGAAAAATAATTTGAATGTTTAAATTTCAAAAGACTTTCCAATTTCATGTAGTGTGTATAAATTAAAACATTTAATTATACTATATTAAATATAACAAAATAAGTATGAATAATTTCATTGACATTAAATATTAAATTAGAAAATAATTAATTCAATGAAATTAACTCAAAATATAAAGACAAAAATATTTGGAATATTTATTGTATGTGTATGCATGAATAAATAATAAATTTATACATATTTAAAAACTAATTAAAATAATCTATAGAAATTCTGTGGTACTCAAACTAATTTAAATATAGTGTTTTAATAAGTTTACATGGCTCAATGTTTCAAACTACATCCAAAATACTCATTTAATTAATTCAATATATATCTTAAGAATAATAACTGTAAATAAATATGTTCTATAAAATGTATAAAAGATAAATAAATTAACATGAATTTGATAAATTAAAATCACTTTAAAATAATTTAAAAATATTAATTAATAACAAATAAGAAAAAAGATAAAACTATGAATTTCAGAACTAATATGTATTTTTAATAACTAAATTATTTTTTCTACAAAAAATTAAACCAGTATTTAAAATTATATTAAAAATTGTTTAATTCAGTTTTCAATTATTCTCATAGACTTAGCATGATTAATAAATAATTTTTGAACATATAAAATAATGAATACAAGTATTATAAATATGCAATATTTAAAACAAAAATATATATCAAATACCAAGCATGAATTATATTTTGGAATGGTAGAATGTTCATATAAATGAGGGTAGTATACAATTTATGTTCTAGAAGAAGAAATAATAAGGGGATGTAGCGAAAAATTAAAAGTGATCTTAACATTTTATGCACAAGTATGTAAGTATAAACATAGGCTAAATGTTATCCCGTCTAAATAATAAAACTTGAAAAATTTACAAAATACATAAATGAATATATTTTTATGTTCTTCCCAGTATATTAAAAATCTCTTCAATATGACATATATAGAAAAATATATCATCCAAAACATTAAAACCTTTAAACAGAAGCTGTAATAAAAATTCTAAAGTGTGTCATCAAGGCAACCATTTTTTAATGTATTTAAATGAAAATTTTATATTTTTATGTGGTTTATTTAAATATAGAAAACATTTTTAAATTTTAACCCCACAAATGCTGAGTGTTACCGATGTTAACTGAAATAGATTGCAATGAAATAAAAATAATTTTCAAATCTGAAAATTCTTCATTTTTAAAACATTTGAAATTTTTTCGATCATTTTTTCATAAATTAAACACTAAATTAAGATTTCCATTAATTCTAATTGAATTTATATAATAGTGATATTTATCTAAGAAAACAAATTTGGAAAAAAGGTTCTCTATATAACTTAGGTTATAAAAGAATAACTGAATACAACTAGACAACCCAATATGAAAAAAATATTATTTATTCCAAAATCTTGTATCTTGTTTGTATCAAAATTGGAACATTGTTGAGATCAATTTAGACTTTAATGTAGTTTAAAAAAACTAAGATAAAATTTTTATCTTTAAAATTAAATATGAATTATAAAATTTTTATCACTACATATCATGTTATAGTAAAAACACCATGATCTAGTAAAAAGTAATTTTCACAAAAAAAATTAAAAAGGTTGTCTTGAAATATTAAAAAATATAATTTTTTAATATTCATTGTAATGAAAAAAAATTATACAATACATGCAATTATAGGCTCAAAAAACTCCCCTTTTTCATCGATTATAAAAAAGGACAAGTAATTCCAAAAATTCTCCCCATTTTGGTAATTATACCAAAACATAAATATTAATTTTATATAATTAAATATTAATTTGAACCAAATAAATTACCACATTTTCATATTAATCATATAAAAATTATTAATACAAATATTAAATCTATGAATATATTTATTATTAAAAAATATAAACTACCCCAAATCAAATGAAATTTGATAATAAATTAATGAAATTGCTAGAAAAAATTAATAAAATAGGTAAAGTCCCCCTAAAAATAATAAATTAGTCGATAGAAGATCTCTCGTATATAAAATTGCTATTTCTTATAAAAAATATAAAATCCATGTATCTTAGTAAAATGAAAGATTATTTATACGATATCCACCAATTCATTGAACATGAATCACATGTTACACAATCCTCTAAAAAAATAAACTCTAATATTTCTTAGTACCCAAATTATTTTGGGTCCAATTTGGTTATTATATTAGAAATTTGGCACACATGGATAATTAAAACATAATTATATGGTACATGAAAATTTAAATTATTATATGTAGAATATCTATTAATACAGTGGAATTTAGGGAACCTAGAGAACATTAATTAGCATAATGTCCAAGAAAATAAAATAAAAGAATGTAACTGAAGAATAATTATTCTTCATCTTAAAATTAAACATCTTAAAATGAATTGGATGATCATGATTGGATTTTAAAACACATATAAAATTTATCAAACAATTTACTTTTATTGTCACATTATATAATTTCATCCATCAATTTAATATCATCAAAAATATGATAATTAATAAAATAAGAAAAATTTATAAAATCATAATTTCCTACCTATTTTTAAATTTTTTTATCACTTTGAGACAAAGCATCTAACAAATATTAAATTTCCTTTTTTCATCCACATTATTTTTGGAAATTAAATTCCAAACCCTATCATTATTAACCTTAATCTTTAATATTTCTTGATCAAAATTTATTAACCTTTCAACATCAAGATATAATGTTTCATTTTCTTCAAAAATGTTGTTATATTTTGATTTAAGGGGATATGTAAATCCAACATTTTGAAAAGTTTTTCTTGATATATATATTAGGTATCATCTAAAATTATGTTATAAAATATAGGGGATTCAGTATAAAAAATCTATGTTAAATCAAAAATATTAAATTTATTATAATAATACGCATTTACTATATAAAATTTCGGCTGAAAACCCTAATTCAGTTAATTTTTCAAGAAATTTTTCTTTTTCTTTCTATCCATAACTGTAATAAATATTTTATTATACTTATTAATGAATAGTATACTTTTTATCATAGAAAATAAAATAAATAATAGATCTTATTATCCTTAGAAATAGTTAATCGCTAATACCAATTATTATTTTAGATATGATGACGACAGAAGGTATAGCTGGGGATCACATAGGTTGTGGAGTCATTTGGATAGATTCTTAGGGAACCTGAATGACCTCTCTATGAACATTGGCACCTAAGTGACCCATCTGGTGCGATGAGTTTTGGACCACCGTCATTGATGATCACTTTATCTTCTAGAAAATAGAATCACTCCCTTTTTCATTTCTATCAGCACTGGGTTAACACCTCTGGCTATAAAGAGA
Organism: Viscum album; assembly: GCA_963277665.1. Classification (NCBI taxonomy): domain Eukaryota; kingdom Viridiplantae; phylum Streptophyta; class Magnoliopsida; order Santalales; family Viscaceae; genus Viscum; species Viscum album. The sequence continues at coordinate 1,765,187,532 of OY728135.1, forward strand.
AAGATAGGACCTCCTAGGAGTCCCCCACCAAGTTCCATACATGGTCATACTTCAATAAAAAGTTAATATTACTCAATTATAGGCTTAAAATATGGTCTAAGGACCCTCCTATAGAAAATAAGAACACAAAAGCTATTATACAGAATGGTGATCATATTCAGAGGCATCTTAAAGAGAACATGGATGATCGGTCCTTTGAGGAGCTTGTGAGTAAGAAGGAGCTTCTCTCGGACATGATACTGCAACAATAGAAGATGTCTAGGAAGGATTCCAGGATTAAATGACTTGGATAGGGTGATAGGAATATGGCGGAATTTCAGGCATGTATTAAGGAGATGATGAGGTGGATCACACCAAACATCGAGGTGGGGGATGGCTCCTACATAGATGACAAAGAGGTGGTGTGGGATATTTCCATCTCCCACTTCCACAACCTAATTGCATTCCCTTACTTAAAATTTTCCAATAGGTACACTGGGGGAGAAATGGAAATTATTGATTTCATTCTGCCCAACTTATTTGCTCGTGATAGTGAAACCTTGAGCACCATTCCACAAGAGGATGAGATCTGTGGAGCCATGATGAGTTTGAATCATAAGAACTTGTCACATACCGACATATTTCCTTCAGCATTCTATAAGTCCTTGTGTGGTATCTTGAAGGAAGATCTCATTCCATCCATCCATGACATTCTCTGGGGTGGTTCACTGTCTTGAGTTTTCTATGCTACGACTGTTGTTCACATTCTGAAATCCAGGTCCCCTACCTCTGTTGAGAACTTCTGTCTGATCAGTATGTGTAATGTCTTTTACAAAATCCTTGTAGAATCATTAATTCTAGGATATCGATCTATCTCCCCAAGTGGATCTCTATGGAACATCAGAGTTTCATGATAGGGAGTTCCATCTATGGGTGATTGGCTTGGCCCAAGAAATGATCTGGGACCTCTACTAAAAATATAATGCTTCCAATATAGCGATCAAACCCGACATGATAAATACCCATGACTACATTTAGTGGAGCTTCATAAACAATGTTTTTTAAGTTATCGTTCTTTCTTCTTGTAATGGTGATCACATCTTCTAGTGCTTCAATTCTGGTTGGTTGGAAATCTCACTCATGGAAATAACATTTGGCTTTTTCAAAGCCATGTGTGGTCTTTGGAAAGGGGACCCCATCTCTTGAAGAATATTTATCACCACTCAGGATGTCTTCAGCCAGCTCATTCAACACAACATAATAATGGGAGATATCCTCCCCTTTCGTAGGAGGATGATATTTCCCTCTATATCTCATCTTATGTTCATAGATGACTCTATCATCTTCATCAACACGTCTAGAAAATCAGTGCAAGGCCAGCGCAGAGTGTTGGAGGCCTACTGTTATTAGAGTGGTCAGAACATAAATAAGAGAAATGGTAATTTTTTCATATCTAGACATTGTTCTGAGAGGCATGTTTTCAATGTGAGTCTCTCTCTGGGCATGAAAAAAAGGCAATCTTCTCATTTTTTACCTGGGCACCCCTGTTTCCTCAAATCTTCTGTGCATTCATGATTTAGATCCCATGGTCTACATGATTATAGAGAGGTTGTTCAACAAGAAGAATCATTAGATTTATTTTGAAGATATGATCTCTTATATTAACAGGGTACTTCTAGATACTCTTGTATATGCCCTCTCTGATATCAAGGTTCCCAAAGGGGACATTTTGTGCATGGATACGATTTTTTAAGGTTTTATCTGTGATCCACAATCCGATGGAAGGTGGCATTCAGAATATTTGTATAATTTTGTGATGCCTATCAATGATGGTGGTATCAATGTTTTAAGAATCAACAACGCTATGACGTGCAAGCATACGAAAATGGAATCGGAGGTGTTGGAGAGGCAGACCTTATGGGGAAGATCCATGCACACCTGTTATATAAGGCAGAGGGTTGATAGGGATGGTTGTACCCCCATCTTTTTGTGTGAGGTCACTCCCTTAATCACTTATCATAGGGACCATTCTCGATAGATCATTGAAATAGGGAGGTTTCATTCTATCATGACAACTGGTGTGGGAAAAGCATTGGTTACCTGAGTTTCCCTGTCATAGGCATATCCTTTAGGGATTCCAGAAGCTATCAGTCCTTTATCAATGCTATTCTTAATAAGGACCACCTTGACTTGTTCCATCTCATTGATCTAACCTCAGCTTATAATCGCTATGTGATTACCTCGTTCCCCATTGGTTGCTTCGCATCCGAAGATTATCATTGGGTCTCCCACACACTGGATGAGGAGGATGAATGGAACAATGTACTATCGGGTTAGTTCATCCATATGAAGTTCAACTTCCTCACATGGAGAATATTCCAAATAGAATTACCCATAGATGTGAATATCAGGCGATGTGGTGTAAGAATTTCCTTTCGATGTGTCTTATACAAGTAGAATAAGGAGAAAGATTTGAATCATTTTTTGAGACTGAGTGGGAAAAAGTTATTGGGACATGCTTTGGGGAATTTATTGGTTCCTCAGTTCCAACCTTGGAGGAGAAATCCTTTTATTCATGTCGGTTCCACAGCTTGGGGGCACAGAGACCAGAACAAAGCATGTATGCCCTGGTTTTTCATGAAGGCTGTTGGTGCATGTGGCAGGCCAAGAATATATACCCTAATGAAAAAGTGTCTTCCTCTACCCATGTGATTACGATTAGGAATAAACATATACTAATTGATCTGGTTATAGAATTTTTTATTGGAAGGGAGGCCCCCACCCGTCGATTCTCTAATCACTATCCCCTCCTTCAAAAAATGGGTTGGATGGCATCTCCTGCTTCAGGGCCTCAAGATTAACACTGATGGGTTCTCTGTCTAGGGGGTCATGCATGGCGGGGTGATCATCTGTGACTCCAATAGCTTGGCCATCCTATCCTTTATACCTAGTTCTTCCATGGATCTTCACTTTTGGAGAGGAAAAAACCATGCTTGCTGGTCTCATGGTTTACTAGTTGAGGGGGTGGACCTAGTGGAAATATAAATGCATTCTTTGCTTGTCTATAATTCCCTCCTGGGTCTTGGTGTTGTCCCTTTTTCTCTTGAGTATTTCATATATAAGTGCCATGCTCGCCTCAACAATAACCTCAATATATCCCACACCTGGTGGGAGGGAAACAAGGAACTAGATTCTATAGCATTTTTTGACATTCAGGGATCGAAGAATCTATTCTAACATGGGATTCATAGCCTAACATCGACCATTAGTAATATTATCAGAGATTATTCCATCGGTCTTCACCATTTCTTACCCCCAAAACCTTGTCCCCCTGAGCCATCATTTGTGGCTCTTCCTCCCCTTCCCTCTGAATAAAAATTTAGATGATGATGATAATGATGGGGGTGAATAAGGGCTTTATTAAAATTATCAGAGTTATTAATAATTAATTTTAGAGTTTTTTGGTCTTAAATTATCAAATGATTATTTATATAAAGACTATGAATTGTAGATGTGTGAATGGTGTATGAAAAAAAATTAAAGATTAGAAAACAATGAATTTTATAGTTGTTCGGATCAAGTGTTCCAAAGTATACTCTTCAAACTCTATAAAAAGATGTATGAAATACACTTTTAAATAGAGATATAATTTTATATGGGATCAATATAAACCCATATTTTTACAGAGGATAAATACAAACTATGGAATTTTGGAGAAGTATCCCCAAACATACACAATGACTTTTTCAGCAGAAAATATAATCCTAGGTTTTCTATAATAGAATCCCCAAAAAAACTGCTCGTCTTTTTGGTCAGGGCTGCATAACCAAGAGAACATTTTTTTGGTAAGGTAGCATAACCACATGATACTATTTATTGGTGCTATAATTTTTTTGATCAATTATTATGTTGAGAGCTCAATCCAGAATAAAATATATATAACAAACATTACCACTGGATAGAAGCAACAAATATTTTTTGTTGATGAGTCAAAACATAATGAATGATTCAAATCAATTTGAATTAAACATTAATTCAATCATAATGTTTCCACAGTAATAAGCTAATCAAAACACATGATTAAATTAATATAATTTTAGTATTTAAATTTTGATAGACTTTCTAATTTAATTCACTCTATTTAAATTAAAAAAAATTAATTATACTATATTAAAAATTACAAAATAATTTTGTATAATTTCATAAAATTAAATATTAAATTAGAAAGTAATTCAAACAATAAAATTAACTATAAATGTATATATATAGTTATATATATATATATATTGAAATAATGTGTTTTAGGAGTAAGAAGGAATAAATAATAAATAAGTACATATTTTAAAAATGATTAAAATAAATTATAGATATATCAGGGTATACAAAAAATTTAAATATAATGACTGAATAAGTTTAAATGAGTCAATCTTTCAAAATATCTATACAAAAATCTGTCAATTAATATTGTAAATATCTCAATAAGATAAACCATGTAGTACTCCTATATTTGGGTACATAACCCTTTGCCTCACATCTTTTTAATTGGGGTGCATGAAATAGAGAGTTTTGATAAAATAGAGAGTTTAGATAAAATAGAGTGTTTCCATAAAATAGAGAGTTTACATAAAATAGAGAGTTTCTATAAAATAAAGAGTTTCCTTAATATAGATTTTTTCAATTAATTTGGGTTTTTTCAAAATGTTGGTTGTTTCCATAAAGTGGGTTTTTTCTATAATGTGGGGTGTTTCAAGAAAGTCGGTGTTTCTATAATGTGGGTTGTTTCCATAAAGTGGGGCATTTCCATAAAGTTGGATGTTTCCATAAAAAGGGTAAAGGTGAAGGATGTGAGTTTTGGGGGTTTTATAAGGAGTGTTGGGTCCAAAGGAAGGTCACATGATCCATACACGGTTGGCCCAAATCGTGTGGTCAAACCTTGCGTAGAGGTCAAATCTAGATCCTATTTTCTAGGATCTTACTAGTTTCTATTCTATATATTTTGGCTTGGATTAAAAAAAACCCTATTTCGAGATCACTCTCAATAGAAAGCTGGACAAACCTCCCCACATGAGTTGGAGCCATCCCAAAGCCTCCCTTTGTGATTTCGAGTCCGGTGTTTTGAGGTATGTCACCATTCTTTCCAGATTTGTCTTGTTTTATAAGATCTACTTCTTTGAACTCCATTCTTTCATAGATATGAACCTATACTGGGTAGATATATGTTGTTGGATGCCAGAAAATTCATTGTTGAGTCATGATCTGGCTAGGATAAGAGAACTAAGGTCATTCTTGGAGAATCAACTTGCTTCTTTGTGTGTTTTCTTTTGTTGTCAAAGTTTTGTCAAAACCTTCGAGGTAGGTGGCTTCTCTCTCAACTCCTCTTGATAGAATTGTTTGTCTTAGATTCAAATTTTTTTATCAATTGTGAAGTGCGTGGATAAATATTCATTTGTGATGATTTATGGTTTTTGTGAAATTTCCCGATCTTGGTGAATAGTTGTGCAAAAGGGGGTTTAGTTTTCGGAATTTAAAATGATGATTTTAAATTATGGATTTTCTGGAATTTCTAAACAGTTGATGGAAAAGATATTTTCATTAGAAATGGTTTTCAATAAAAAATAGAGTTTTACTGAAATGGTTCGGAATTGAAATGGTTTGAAGTTTAAATGGTTTTGATGGAAATGGTTTTCAATAAAAAGGTGTTTTTATTGAAAAGGTTGTTTTGGAGTGATTGTTGGGAATATGTGGTGTCTGTTCATCTTTTATACACAGGGTTTGGTTTAAATATGACCTTGAGATTGGTTCCAAAGGTTAAATGGAACATAGGAATTTCATACACAGGGCTTGGTTGAAATATGACCTTGTGCTCTGTCAAAGGGTTAATGGAACATGGAAAACAATTACCTTGTGACGACTTAGTAGATCTACGAGAGACCCCTCATGAGTATGGATCTGTCATAACATGGCAGGCATGATTGGTTTCAAGGGTTTGAGGAATGGTTGGGTATGCCGATAGAGGGATATGTTGGAATGGTTGTAAAGATTTTTTAGTTATTTTTTTGGAAAAATATCAGGAAGGGAAAATTTGGTTTCATTTTCGCATGTATTCATTGGTAATGAATGGTTTTGGATAATTTTTTATATTTAGTAAGAAACAGTTTTTGATAAATTGTTTTATATAAACTATTTTATATAATTCATTTTTACTCTTCTATCCTAGTGGAATGAGTATGGAAGTCATTGGGGAAAACCTACTAAGTTCTATACTCACCCCTATTTTGGCACATTGGTGCTTTTGTAGATGCTATCTTTTATAACAAGGGAAAAGGTATTGTTTCACACGTGTTTAGCACTACCTCATAATGTTTGAACTGTTTGGAGATTTTGGAGCTTGTAGATTGTGTAGAATGGACTCTTGAGATAGTCTTGTGTAGTTTTTCCACTGTGTACTTGGATACTTGGTTATTCTTCCACTATTTCTTAGTTTTATGTGGTTTTGAGATACATGATGTTTTTCAGTTGTCTTTCATTTCTTCATGCATGATATATTGAATTTTGGTTATGGTTGGTAGGTTAATTGGTTCAATTATTAAAGGGTAAATTTTTTCCCACTTGTATTTGAAATCCTTCGACAATTATTTCCAACCTCTGGTGTCTTCGGGATGTTGCTTAAGGCCTAGTAATGACTTTTTGTACTCTTAAGCCAATGAGAATTGGCAGGTCATTACAAATGGTATCAGCTTGTTCGGTCCTTGCCTAACAAGTAGTCATAGATGTTCCTAGTTTTGGAGATTAAATCCCTTCTTGTCTATTCCTTCTGTGGGAATCTTAAAACGGAGTAGGATTGTCTGAACTTGAAATGTAACAGCCCGAGATTTTATGAAAAATATTCTTTTTAATTTTATTAATGTCTTGTGTTTTACGCTACACCAAAAGGAGCTTTCACAACACGCATCCTTGACTTGCCTTGCATTACACGCAATCGCGACCTTCCTCAATAGCGTGTGTAGTACGCAATACCGAGTTTCACTAAACAACGATATGCTAATAAAATATTATTAAAACTAGCCGTTATGAATAGTAATAACCACTTTTTGAAATTTTGTAAATTTTATTTTTTAAAATGGACTTCATTTTTGGATTCGGAATATCGAAATTAGCATAGGGTGAAATTTTGGTAATTTTCGGATAACTTTCATATTTTGATGAATAGTGGAAATTACTAAATTTTAATTAAAAACAACTTTTTCAATCGAAATAATTAATAGTGATAAATTATTAATTTTAGTGGTTTTAAATAATATTTAGAATATATTTTTACAATTTAATACAATGTTGGTCATTGGATATAATTTCACATTTAAACCAGTTATAAACAAGTCTCAATCTTTTGATAGTTATTATCTCTTAAAAACACGCCTTTTGTTTTGACGACAGGAATTAATTTTTAAATTAATTAATGCAACTGATATGTTTTGAATTTGATAAAATAGAAATCATTTTTGATTTCATAATATCAACTATAGCTTAGGCCTAATTTTTGGTATTTTTCTGAAAACATTCAATTTTTTGATGAATAGTGAAACCACTAAGTGGTAGTTAAAAAAACTGAATTTTTCATAAAACTTAATTTTCCCGCTTCTGTGAGTGGAATTTCAAAAATCCGAGTGACATGGTTAATATCAAGGACTAAAATGTGGTTCAATGAGATGAAAATAATTTTTGGTGAATAGTAACTTTTTACTTTTATTTACCACGGTTAAAAGTAAATAGGGTAATTAAGGGTAAAGATGATATTATTATTACCCTAACACATGTCCTAATTCTATTGGCTAAGTGTAATTCGACAAAAAACAAACTTAGGAATAAAATATGACCATTTAGGCCCACTTGGATTAGATTATGACATTTAATATTATTTTATTTAATGAATAGTTAAAATAGTTAAAATCAATGTTTAATAACTAAAACATTTTTAAGATGGGGTTATACATAAGATAAATTAGACTATAAATATTCATTAGAAATCTAAAAATATTTCCTACATAATATTATTTTATTTATAATTTTTATACTTTAAATAAAGTAGTTTATTTATGACACAACGATGATGCAATAATTACCCGTTTAAGGAAATGTTAACATAATTGATGTTATAAATGCTCAAATAAATGTAATTTGAGACTTTTTATGAATTCCACTAATTTTCTAGGTTACTATGATATATTAGTGTTGATTTAATCAACTTGGTTCGAACATATAATTCTGTTATGACTTTCACAAAAATCATATATCAAATAGTGTCAAAATTGACACAAAATAGTTTTTAAATCAAATATTATATTATTAAGTGTTATTTTATTCCTAAAAATCTAAGGTTCGGCCAAATTACTTAGATAAGGATATATATATTAATAATAAACAACTTGGGGTTCGTTTGGCATGTTATAGTAAGTTTATTAACCATATAGTGTAAGAAAACAAAAAGTCACGGTAAAAGTTAAATTATTTAACTTAGAGTTAAATCTAATTGATAAGGTTAAAATAATAACCTAAACTTGTCTAAATCTTATTGGTTGATAGTATTTCGACCCATCCCCACTTTACCTTCTAAATAAGACCCTTTTGAACCATTATAAACCGATTTTGACTTTAATATAAAATAATATTTTGAGGTATTCCTAAGGTGCCCCTCTCCTCCCTTATAAAAGGACACCTCCTCCCCCTCCTCCTCACACCAATTTGAGCACTCAAGCTCGGCCAAACCCTGACAAAATCCCTTCTACACTTATCTAGTATCATCCTAGAGGTCCTGGTCTTCTTCAAAGACCATCCTTAGTTCTTTAAGTGGAGGCTTAGAAAAGGCGCTTCAAAAAGAGGTAATATCCATTACCGATCTTTTTCAACTTCTTTCTTCTTCAACTTCTTCTTCATTAGTTGTTTCATGATAAAGTAATAACATCAGTATTTATTATATACTGATATGTTATTATAAATATGAAACAACTCTAATTAACCTTCTATCCATCCTACGGAAAAAGGAAATCACCGCGCGTGCGTACGTACGGAATACCGTCTCCACTCCGTGGTGTAATCTATTTTCCGCCACCACCTTAATTGGATGGGTATAAAGGTGTAATGAGTAACTATATATGATTATTATAAAGTGATATTGATACTGAAATAGTATACATACACTTCAACACAATTCCACGACCATGGGAACGATATCATCGCTCGTGCGTACGTACGGACTACCGTCTCCACGACGCGATGAGATTCATTATCAATGATTAACCATTCATGAATGATTATAAAGTATATATAATAAGTACTAATTAAATATATTACCTTATAATGATACTGGAATTATTTATATTTATATGTATGTCATCTACTTAATTCCATTCAATTCAATAAGGAAACGAAAACAGCGTTCATGCGTACGTACGGACTACCGTCTCCATGAACGGTGTATTTCTTTCCATTTACTGATTTATTATATATGTATATTCTGAATATATATTATATGTAAATCATGTTTTATATTCTGGAATTAAGTAATTATGATCTAACCAATCATATGAATAATTACAAGTTAAAACACGAACGACAGATGAGACGATTTTGCCCAAAACGCTACTTTAACATGAATTTACAAAAGAACGGGTAATATAAAGTCATAAGTGGACCATATATGATATAATAACAATTAATATGATTCTGGAATAAGTCAATAACATTATTTAAATCATTATACAGGAGGTTCGGACACTTACAAAGCAAGTCAGATCTAAGGTAAGGGAAATATCACAATCTCATTTTTATCCGAGATTGTTTATACTTTAGTATTTAATGGGGTGTATTTTATCATCCACATCCATGTTTCCTGAATATTAAATATTATTTCCATCCACCTACAAATTTTTAAATCCAATTTTACCCTTCGGTGAGTTTTTAGTAAAGAATATGAAAGGAATCTTTTGTCGTTTTTCATACGAGGTACTTTTTGACTTTTCCGAAAAAAGTACGAAGAATGTTTTTTTAACTTATACGGCATGAATGGGTTTTTAAAACAATATTTCCAAGAATATTCCTTTAAAAGTTTTCAAGTTTATTTTTAATCAACTTCTTTTAGTTTAAAACGGTATGACATGTTAAGAAAGGAAAAGTATTTTTGAAGAAGAAAGGATATTTTCCTCAAGAATGGAGTTCAAGTGTTTTATCAAAATTATTTTCCATCTAAGATAATAAAGGGTTCTGTTTTTATCCATATTATTACATTGATTTGATCATGTTGTGATGGAATATTTTTTATGAATTCATTTATCTTATATGAATTGATTTATGATGTCATTATGTTTAAGATTCCCATTTGTATTACATGGGTTATGCAATGATGTATGATTTATGATTTTGTGGCACACATAAGAATGGTATCATTATGAGATGTATGGGACATATATCTCCCTCCAATGAATTGGGTAAAGATTTTATATCTCATGAGATAGACATGGCTGGAACGGTAGGTTATACCGGTTCAGTGAAACAGGACTAAAACGAGGGTGACTCGGTTCAGAAAGGGACTTTGTCCACTAAGATAGTCTTGGCAATGAGTCTTGACTAAAAAGAAATGATTCTATATGATTATGTGTGTATGCCACAAAGTTTCATGTTTAAGTTATGATTATTGGGATTTCATTTCACTACTATGATTATCCCATGTTATGAAATTATGCTCTCTTTTGCAGGTTAAGATTTCCAATATGTTATGTTCTTATGAATATGATGTGATTGATATTTCTTTTGTTTACCCTTACTGAGCATTTGAGCTCACCCTTTTATGTTTTCTTTTCCCCAGGATATAAATAAAGGTTTTAGGTGTAAAAAAAGGAAGATCTTTATGAGAGATGTTGAAGATCTTTCACCAGGATTTGAAGATTTTATTCTGAGTTTCCAAAGACACTAAACTATTACGATCCTTGTGTGTGTATTTTTTTGTTATGTACTAAGTATTCCGCAAAAGTAATGTAATGTTCATGTACGTCAGGCTTCGGGTCTCTATAGTTGGTATCAGAGGAAAGGTTTAGTCAACCTTTGGAAACTAGGATGCGAGAACTTTAGTGAGATCCCTAGAGATATTTATAAGGTTTGTCTAGGGATGTCCCTAAGGATAAGTATACGTATAGGATACAGTCCTATAACTACGGTAACGATCTTAGAATTTAACCTAAGAAGTTAGATATTGAGGATACTCCCCCTTTATTATGATTTTTGCCTCTCACACTATTCTTTTTGGGTTTTAGAAAATGGCTGGAAACAAGATGATTCACGATAATGGAGGATATGATGGACAATGGAATGATATTCTTCATGAGAAACCAAATGAAATGGGATTTGGAGGTCCAAACATCATTATTATGCCGAATCAGCAATCTCATAATATGATCAATAAAGTAAAATTTGGTAAGTTTCCTGGCTCGGCTAATAAGAGAAAGATGGAGTTTCATGATGATCATAGAGGAAAGAAAGTTCAATTTCCCCTATGTAAATCATGTGGGAAGAGGCATCGAGGAGAATATTTCAAAGGAACTGGACGATGCTTTGGGTGTGGAAAAGAAGGACACAAAGCCAGTAAGTGCAAAGGAAAAGGTTTGGTTAACACCAGGGATGAGGATAATGGTATTGCTACAACATCAACAATGGTTAAATGTTTTAAATGTGGAATGTACGGGCATTATGCAAACCAATGCCCTAAGGGAAAGTCTCATGAAGAAAATCAGTATGGTTGTATGGGTAGTATTTAGGTGGATGATGATGATGAGACTACAAATGATATGTGAGATGAAAGAATTGTTGAAGCTCGGTCAATGGTTTAAGAATGTAGTGGAATGATTACATGTTTATCATGTGTAATGTTGTATAAGTAATCTCATGGTACTATGGAATAAAGAGACATCTAAGGATTGTTACACTATTGTCTTTCCTTGAGTTTTAAAAGTGTATGATTAATGTTACCAGTATCCATGAAAGGTTATTCAGATATTTTTGGAATGTAGATGATATGCGCATAATGAAGGGATAAGACGATAATGAGATGTTTGATTGTATTCATGAGCTCATGATTGATATAAGGACTAAGTGATATCATGGTTTGAGTATATAGAATTTTGAGGATTTTGGTATGTGGAAAGTGTTAACTTTTAACTACATTCATGTTTTCACTAAGGATCAATGGGTATTCAAAAGAATACATGATTAAGGACTTTGAATGTTTGGAATGTGACAAAGAAAACATATCTTATGATATATGGGGATCAACGATGGTATTAAATCTCTGGTAATCGTTTTCACTATGTTATGAGAGTGGACTGTAGTATTATGGATAAGCCTAAAGATTGGAATGGATTATGTTGGACATAAGTTAGTATTGTTTAAGGATAAAAGTTTTTTTTCGATATTATTGATTGGATGTTATAGTAATATAGCTTTAGAAAAAGAACAACCTGCAGGACGGGTGACAGCCCATCGTGTCGGACAAGGCTGTGGGAATCGAACCCACAACTGAAGTGTGACTGGCCTTTATCGCCTACCACTGGCCTACAGGAAGTTCATGTTTAGTAGAAACTAGTTTTATTATATTAAGCAGTATGATATATGAAGTATAAGTCCATTTTAGGAACCATATATGATTAATCTCACTATAGATCGACTTATGTATATAATTTTTGCTAACCTTTTGTTTGAGACAGATGGAATGACCCGTCATTCTATCACATGATCTGATAACACTTCACGAATAACAAATTCAACTTCATTTATTTAAGAGATGAAGTGGAAATTGTTCAAGGCACGAACAACAGTGAGATTGTACCAAAATAAAGTAAGTATTTATTCTAATGCAAATTTTCAACTTTAGGGAAATGATCTTGAAAACCAAAAATGTTGTCCTAGTGATCTTATACCTGATGAATCAGATGGTACCTTATATCATCACAAATCTATGGATTTGTGATTACTGGCTTTTCCAAAGCCATGTTCTCTACCACTCTCCATCAGAACATGATGGTTAGATTTCTCCTCCATATCCATATTTTCACCTATGTGGAAACCCAGTTATTAGTTTATTTGGGTAATCGTTACATTTCATACTTTAGTTTTTAAAGCCAAGTTTTGGTATTCTTTTTACGATGTGGGTTTCTATTAAAGAAACTTTCGAATAGTAAACCATTTATAACCCCGATGAATTTCGAGGGCGAAATTCATTTTAAGGGGGGTAGAATGTAACAGCCCGAGATTTTATAAAAAATATTCTTTTTAATTTTATTAATGTCTTGTGTTGTACGCTACACCAAAAGGAGCTTGCACAACACGCATCCTTGACTTGCCTTGCATTACACGAAATCACGACCTTCCTCGATAGCGTGTGTAGTACGCAATACCGAGTTTCACTAAACAACGATATGCTAATAAAATATTATTAAAACTAGCCGTTATGAATAGTAATAACCACTTTTTGAAATTTTGTAAATTTTATTTTTTAAAATGGACTTCATTTTTGGATTCGGAATATCGAAATTAGCATAGGGTGAAATTTTGGTAATTTTCGGATAACTTTCATATTTTGATGAATAGTGGAAATTACTAAATTTTAATTAAAAACAACTTTTTCAATCGAAATAATTAATAGTGATAAATTATTAATTTTAGTGGTTTTAAAGTATATTTAGAATATATTTTTACAATTTAATACAATGTTGGTCATTGGATATAATTTCACATTTAAACCAGTTATAAACAAGTCTCAATCTTTTGATAGTTATTATCTCTTAAAAACACGCCTTTTGTTTTGACGACGGGAATTAATTTTTAAATTAATTAATGCAACTGATATGTTTTGAATTTGAAAAAATAGAAATCATTTTTGAGTTCATAATATCAAATATAGCTTAGGCCTAATTTGTGGTATTTTTCTGAAAACTTTCAATTTTTGATGAATAGTGAAACCACTAAGTGGTAGTTAAAAAAACTGAATTTTTCATAAAACTTAATTTTCCCACTTCTGTGAGTGGAATTTCAAAAATCCGAGAGACACAGTTAATATCAAGGACTAAAATGTGGTTCAATGAGATGAAAATAATTTTTGGTGAATAGTAACTTTTTACTTTTTTTTACCACGGTTAAAAGTAAATAGTGTAATTAAGGGTAAAGATGATATTATTATTACCCTAACACATGTCCTATTTCTATTGGATAAGTGTAATTCGACCAAAAACAAACTTAGGAATAAAATATGGCCATTTAGGCCCACTTGGATTAGATTATGACATTTAATATTATTTTATTTAATGAATAGTTAAAATAGTTAAAATCAAAGTTTAATAGCTAAAACATTTTTAATATGGGGTTATACAAAAGATAAATTCGACTATAAATATTCAATAGAAAGATAAAAAGATTTTCTAAATAATGATATTTTATTTATAATTTTTAGACTTTAAATAAATTATTTTATTTATGACACTACGACGATGCAATAATTACCCTTTTAAGGAAATGTTAACATAATTGATGTTATAAATGGTCAAATAAATGTAATTTGAGACTTTTTATGAATTCTACTAATTTTCTAGGTTACTAGGATATATTAGTGTTGATGTAATCAACTTGGTTCGAACATATAATTCTGTTATGACTTTCACAAAAATCATATATCAAATAGTGTCAAAATTGACACAAAATATTTTTTAAATCAAATATTATATTATTAATTGTTATTTTATTCCTAAGAATATAAGGTTTGGCCAAATGACTTATATAAGGATATATATATTAATAATAAACAACTTGGGGTTCGTTTGGCATGTTATAGTAAGTGTATTAACCATATAGTGTAAGAAAACAAAAAGTCACGGTAAAAGTTAAATTATTTAACTTAGAGTTAAATCAAATTGATAAGGTTAAAATAATAACCTAAACTTGACTAAATCTTATTAGTTGATAGGATTTCGACCCCTACCCACTTTACCTTCGAAATAAGACCCTTTGGAACCATTATAAACCGATTTTGACTTTAATATAAAATAATATTTTGAGGTATTCCTAAGGTGTCCCTCTCCTCCCTTATAAAAGGACACCTCCTCCACCTCCTCCTCACACCAATTTGAGCACTCAAGCACGGCCAACCCCTGCCAAAATCCCTTCTCCACTTCCCTAGTATCATCCTAGAGCTCCTGGTCTTCTTCGAAGACCATCCTTAGTTCTTTAAGTGGAGGCTAAGAAAAGGCGCATCAAAAAGAGGTAATATCCATTACCGATCTTTTTCAACTTCTTTCTTCTTCAACTTATTCTTCTTTAGTTGTTTCATGATAAAGTAATAACATAAGTATTTCTTATATACTGATATGTTATTATAAATATGAAACAGCTCTAATTAACCTTCTATCCATCCGACGGAAAAAGGAAATCATCGCGCGTGCGTACGTACGGAATACCGTCTCCACGCCGTGGTGTAATCTATTTTCCACCACCACCTTAATTGGATGGGTATAAAGGTGTAATGAGTAACTATATATGATTATTATAAAGTGATATTGATACTGAAATAGTATACATACACTTCAACACAATTCCATGACCATGGGAACGATATCATCGCTCGTGCGTACGTACGGACTACCGTCTCCACGACGCGATGAGATTCATTCTCAATGATTAACCATTCATGAATGATTATAAAGTATATATAATAATTACTAATTAAATATATGACCTGATAATGATACTGTAATGCTTTATATTTATATGTATGTCATCTACTTAATTCCATTCAATTCAATAAAGAAACGAAAACAGCGTTCATGCGTACGTACGAACTACCGTCTCCATGAATGGTGTATTTCATTCCATTTACTGATTTATTATATATGTATATTATGAATATATATTATATATAAATCATGTTTTATATTCTGGAATTAAGTAATTATGATATAACCAATCATATGAATAATTAAAAGTTAAAACACGAACGACAAATGAGACGATTTTACCCAAAACGCTACTTTAACATGAATTTACAAAAGAACGGGTAATATAAAGTCATAAGTGGACCATATATGATATAATAACAATGAATATGATTCTGGAATAAGTCAATAACATTATTTAAATCATTATACAGGAGGTTAGGACACTTACAAAGCAAGTCGGACTTAAGGTAAGGGAAATATCACAATCTCATTTTTATCCGAGATTGTTTATACTTTAGTATTTACTAGGGTGTATTTTATCATCCAAATACATGTTTCCTGAATATTAAATATTATTTCCATCCACCTACAAATGTTTAAATCCAATTTTACCCTTCGGTGAGTTTTTAGTAAAGAATATGAAAGGAATCTTTTTTCGTTTTTCATACGAGGTACTTTTTGAGTTTTCCGACAAAAGTACGAAGAATGTTTTTTTTAACTTATACGGCATGAATGGATTTTTAAAACAATATTTCCAAGAATCTTCCTTTAAAAGTTTTCAATTTTATTTTTAATCAAATTCTTTTAGTTTAAAATGGTATGACATGTTAAGAAAGGAAAAGTATTTTTGAAGAAGAAAAGATATTTTCCTCAATAATGGAGTTCAAGTGTTTTATCAAAATTCTTTTCCATCTAAGATAATAAAGGGTTCTGTTTTTATACATATTATTACATTGATTTGATCATGTTGTGATGGAATATTTTTTATGAATTCCTTTATCTTATATGAATTGATTTATGATGTCATGATGTTTAAGATTCTCATTTGTATTACATGGGTTATGCAATGATGTATGATTTATGATTTTGTGGCACACATAAGAATGGTATCATTATGAGATGGGTGGGACCTATATCTCCCTCCAATGAATTGGGTAAAGATATTATATCTCATGAGATAGACATGGCTGGAATGGTAGGTTATACCGGTTCAGTGAAACAGGATTGAAACGAGGGTGACTCGGTTCAGAAAGGGACTTTGTCCACTAAGATAGTCTTAGCAATGAGTCTTGACTAACAAGAAATGATTCTCTATGATTATGTGTGTATGCCACAAAGTTTCATGTTTAAGTTATGATTATTGGGATTTCATTTCACTACTATGATTATCCCATGTTATGAAATTATGCTCTCTTTTGCAGTTTAATATTTCCAATATGTTATGTTCTTATGAATATGATGTGATTGATATTTCTTTTTTTTACCCTTAATGAGTATTTGAGCTCACCCTTTTATGTTTTCTTTTCCCCAGGATACAAAGAAAGGTTTTAGGTATAAAAAAAAGGAAGATCTTTATGGGAGATGTTGAAGATCATTCACCAGGATTAGAAGATCTTATTCTGAGTTTCCAAAGACACTAAACTATTACGATCCTTGTGTGTGTATTTTTTTGTTATGTACTAAGTATTCCGAAAATGTAATGTAATGTTCATGTACGTTAGGCTTCGGGTCTCTACATGAAATGTATAGCATAAACGGACACATCTAACCCTTTTATGCAGAACTTCAAGTTTATAGGGAGTTTGTTAAATAAGTGTTTGGAGACACTTCTAGGATTTTGAAATCTCATTGTCATGGGTTTAGCCAATGGGAAGATCATTACATACATGATAGAGGAATGACTTCTCACTAGGAGTGTATACATCATTTTGATGAATGATTCATGTTGTGAAAAAAGTGTTAGTTTTTGAAAAAGTATGGAATTATTTTTCAGATGAAAGATTTTTAAAAAGAGAATTATTATATTATTTTGAAAATGGTTTAATTTTCAAAATCATGTGAAGTGTTTTCAAAAATGGTTGAACATGGGAAAAATGTTGTTTTAGAAAAAAATAGTGTGATAGTTGATGTGATAGAATTTGAAATGATAAGCCATTAGTTGCTAGAGAGTGAGACATGAAGAGTTTGTTGTTGGTTTAGAAAATGGAACCCGATAGGTGTTATAAGAACTAGTTAGAAAAGGATGTGGATAATTTGGTTGCACGTGAGCCACAGGTGAACCACCCATTGGTCCAAAGCATCACTCAGGCTATTTAAACCATTGAGTTGAGATTGAAACCAGATACCTCGTTTTCGATATTTTTTTCACTACATAAAATCTATGTAGAGGAAGTATGGTTGTCTTCACTAGAAACATTGAGAACTCTATCACTAAGATTATGGGGAAGTGGGGAACCTATTTTCTATTTTTCAAACTTCAAATGATGCCTTATATGATAAGACTACAAACTCTTCTCAGTGAATGAGAATGTCAAACCTTTGTCTATATAGGATGTGCTATAACTGTTGATGGAGATGAGCTAAATTGGGAATTCTCAATTTTGGATGTGGATGTATATGATTTAATACTTGGTATGGATTGGCTGACAACATTCACGTCTCAAATCAACTATTATAAGAGAATAGTTAGTTTCATGATTGAGGACGGGGACTAGCATCTCTTTAGAAGAGAGTGGATTGTAAAGAAGGGTATAAAGAGCTTTTTGGAACCAATGCTGGGAATAATCTCTTACCAATTGCCACCATTTACTTTGGATTCAATGGTAGAGAACGAGGAAAATTATTTTTCCAGCTGTTGTGGGTCAATTTCCAGATGACTTTCCCAAGAACTTTACAGGGTTACCACTTATAAGGGAAGTGGAGTTTATAGTTGATCTCCTTCTAGGGACCAATCCTATTTCCCTTTCATCATATAAGATGGAACTAATAGAATTATGGGAATTGAAATCCCAGTTAGAAGAGCTGAAAAGAAAGGGTTTCATTCAACCAAGAACGTCTCCATGGGTAGCACCAGTTTTGTTCATGAAGAGGGAAGATGGAACTCTTCAGCTGTGTGTTGATTATCATAAGCTTAAACAAGTTATTATAAATAACAGATATTCAATTACATGCATTGATGATTTATTCGATCAATTAAAAGGAGCTCAGTGGTTCTCCAAGATTGAATTATGATCTGGATATCACCAATTGAGTGTTCAGAAAGATGATATTCCAAAGTCAGATTTTAGAAGTAGATATAGCCACTATGAATATGTTGTCAGGCCTTTAGGTATAAATAATGCACCAGCGATCTTCATGGAATTGATTAATTTCATATTTCAACAATATCTTGATACTTTTGTTGTCTTGTTTGTGGAAAACATTTTTTTCTATTCAAATACAAGGGCATACCCTGAAGATCACCAGGAAACTGTGTTAAAAATATTGAGAGATCACCTTTTGTATGTTAAATTATTAATGTGTGATTTTTGGAAACATAAGTAGGTTTTCTTGGCCATTTCATTTTTGAGAAAGGTGTTTCTATTTACCTTGAAAAGATATAAGTCGTTATCTCTTTGAAACCACTAAATAATGATTTTGAGATATGAATTTTTCTCGGTCTAGCAAGTCACTACGGATGTTTTGTGCATTATTTCTCACAACTTGCCTCACCAATGATAATTCTGACAAAGAATAATGCTCTATTTCAATGGGCGGAGGAATGTTAGATGTATTTCCATGAACTAAATGTTCGACTTACATCAGAACCTATCTTGATATTTCCAGAATCAGGATAGGGGTATGTGGTGTATTGTGATGCTTCAAGATCAGGGTTGGCTTGTCTTCTCCTGAAAAGAGATCATGTGGTTGCTTATGTTTCAAGGAATTTGAGGGTGGATGATCAAAATTATGCAACACATTATTTGGAGTTATCTGTAGTCGTCCATGATTTGAAAACATGGAGACACTATCTCTTTGGTGAGAAATTTAACGTGTTTACAGATCACAGAATCTTGAAACATATTTTCTCATAGCGAGATTTCAATCTGAGGAAAAGGATATTAATTTAGTATCTCAAAATGTTTGAATTTTACTGATGTACACACCAAGAATGGAAATTTGGTGGCGGATGCATTGAGTAGAAAGTTATATACTCGGTTGGTGAAATAAGATTTAGATGAATGGTCGTTGATGTCATTCTTAGCCTACATGCATGTGGAATGTGAAGACCGAGGTGATGTATTTGTTTTATTTTTAGTTATGCTTGTTCTTGATTTTGTAAAAATGATAAAAGAGGCACAAACATCTGATGTAGAATGTCAGGTTGTAATTTTAAAACTCAATGGTTGGGAGACCATTGAGGGATGGAAACATGATGGGGGTTCAGTTTTTGGTTTCATAGATCGGATGGTTGTACCTATGGTTTTTCAGGAACAACTCCTTCATGATAACCACTATTAGAGATGGGTTGTACATCTAGGTGCACAAAAGATATAAAAGGCATTGAAGGAATATTTTTTGTGGAGCGACATGAAAAGGAAGGTGGCCAAGTTCATCTTGCGGTGCTTAACTTGTCTGTAGGTTAAAGCAGATCATCTGAGACCAGTTGGTCTGTTACACTCTTTTCCCATTCTTATGTAGAAATGGGATCAGATAGCAATGGATTTTATTTCTGGTCTTCTAAGAACGGTCAAGAAACACGATTCTATATCGGTGATAGTGGATCGTCTAACCAAGCTGGCCCAATTCATCCTTATTAATCAAACTCATACGGTGGAGGATCGTTCAAAAATCTATATCCGAAAATTGGTAAAGAGGCATGGTGTACCAATGTCAATAGTCTCAAATAGAGATCTGAGGTTCATGTCTCATTTATGTAAATCTTTACAGCAAGCCCTTGGGACTCAGTTGACTATGAGCATGGTGTATCAGCCTCATACTGATGGGCAATCTGAGTGGATGATACAAATGTTGGATGACATGTTGTGGGCTTCTGTAATGGATTTTGGTGGCTCAGGGGAGGAGCATATACACTTAGTGGAGTTCTCATACAATAACAACTATCAAGCCTAGATACACATGGCCTTGTTTGAAGCATTATACGGGGGTCCTTGTCATTCTCCACTATGATATGTGGAAACTGGAGAAACATCACTAGTCGGTTCATGCCATGTCCAAAAAACAATGGATAAGATCCAGTTGATTAGAAAGGGGATGAAAACAGCTCAGAGTCACCAGAAAGCTTATGCAGGTCACCATCGAGGACTGTTGTCATTCGTTGTGGGTGATCATGTCTTCTAGACGATCTCCCCAAATCATAGACATCATCGCTTCTGGATATTGGGCAAGTTATATCCTATATACATTGGCCCTTTTGAGATATTGGAACTGGTTGGAGAGGTGGCATATCGGTTGGCTTTACCACCACGGTTTAGTTCAGTGCATAATGTGTTCTATGTATCCCAGTTGAAAAAGTATCACCCAGATCCTGACCATGTGATAAGATGGTATCACATTAAGCTAGAACCATATGGATCACTGGTATATATCCTAGTGCGTATCATGGATAGAAAAGATAATGTCTTGTGTGGGATAAGCATCGGCCTAGTGCAGGTTTTTTGGCAACATGGTAAGATTCAGGAAGGGACTTGGGAATGTGAGAAGTAAATGAAAGAGTAGTGGCCAGATCACTTTTTGGTCAGAAAGGGTTTTCTACATTCTATTGATGGAACGACCAGTGGTTTGGATAATGTAGTACCCCCATTTTCTGTTACATAACCCCTTTCCTCACGTCTTTTTAATTGGTGTCCAAAAAATAGAGAGTTTCGATAAAATAGAGAGTTTCCATAAAATAGAGTGTTTCTATAAAATAGAGAGTTTCTATAAAATAGAGAGTTTCCGTAAAATAAATATTTTCTATAATATATAGAGTTTCCATTAAGTTGGATGTTTCCATAATGCTGGTTGTTTCCATAAAGTGGGTTGTTTCTATAAAGTGGGTTGTTTCCATAAACTGGGGTGTTTCCATAAAGTGGCATGTTTCCATAAAAAATGTGTTTCTATAAAATGGGTAAAGGTGAAGGATGGGAGAGTTTGGGGGTTTTATAAGGAGTTTTGGGGCCAAATTAAAGGTTGCATGATCCATACACGGTTGTCCCAAACTGTGTGGTCAAACCTTGCACAGAGGTCCATTCTAGATCCTATTTTCATGGAGCTTATTCTTTTTTTCTCTATATATTTTGGTTTTGGATTCACAACGTCCCTTTTTTTATATTACTCTCCCTAGAAGTCTGGATAATCCTCCCCACATGAGTTGGGTCCATCCTCGAGCCTTCCTTTGGTGATTTCGAGTCCTGTTTTTTTGATATGTCAACATTCTTTTCGGATTTGTCATGTTTTCTTAGATCTTCTTAGATCTACTTCTCCAATATCCATTCTTTCTTAGATATGAACCAATAGTGGTTATATATACGTTTTTTAATTCCAAATAATTCAATTTTGATTCATAATCTTTCTAGGATGAGATATTTAAGGACGTTCTTGGAGAATCGACCCGCTTCCTTGTTCATTTTTGGTCTATTGTCAAAGTTTCGTCAAAACCTTCAAGGTAAGTGGATTCTATCTCAACTCTTATTGATATAATTGTTTTACATAGATTCAAATTGGTTAATTTATTTTGAAATTCATGGAAAAATCTTCATTTGTGATGATTTGTGGCTTTTGTGAAATTGCGTGATCTTGGTGAATAGTTGTGCAAATGGGGGTTTAGTTTCATGAATTTAAAATGATGATTTTAAGTAATGGATTTTCTGGAATTGATAAACAGTTGATTAAATGATATTTTCAATACAAATGATTTTCAATAAAAATGGAGTTTTATTGAAATGGTTTGTAATTGAATAGTTTTGGCATTGAAATGGTTTTGACGGAAATGGTTTTCAATATAAAGGTGTTTTTATTGAAAAGGTTGTTTTGACACAATTTTGGGAATATGTGGTGTGTGTTCATGTTGCATATATGGGTCTTGGTTTAAATATGACCTTGTTCTTGGTGCCAAAGGTTTATTGCAACATGGGAATTTTATACATGGGTCTTGGTTGAAATATGACCTTATACTCAGTGCCAGAGAGTTAATGGCACAAGAGAAACAATTACCTTGTGATGACTTGGTAGATCGACGAGAAACCACTCATGAGTATGGAACTTTCATAATATGGAATGCATGGTTGGTTTCATGGGTTTGAGTAGTGGTTGGGTATTCCTATAAAGAGATATTTTGGAATGGTTGTAATGATTTTTTAGTTATTTTTTTAGAAAAATATCATGATGGGAAAATGTGGTTTCAATTGAACTTGTATGCATTGGTAATGAATGATTTTAGAAACTAGTTTATATTTAGTTATAAAATATTTTTTAGAAATTGGTTTTATATAAAATTTTTTATATAATTCTTGATAACTCTTATATCCTAGTGTCATGTGTAGGGAAGTCATTGGGGAAAACCTACTGAGTATTATAATCACCCTTGCTTTGGAACTTTGGTGCTTTTGCTGATGATTTCTTTCGGGACAAGGGAAAAGCTAATGTTTCACTTGTGTTTAGCACTACCTCATGATGTTTGAGTTTTTTGGAGATTTTGGATCTTGGAGCTTGTGGAGCATGGAGTCTTGAGAGAGTCTTGTGTTGTTTTTCTACTATGAACTTTGAAACTAGGTTATTCTTCTGTTTTTGCTTACTTTGATGTGGTTTGGAGATACATGAAGTTGTTGAGTTCTATTTTTTTTGTTCATGAATAATATAGTGAATGTTGGTTATGTTTAGTAGGTTTACTGGTTTATTTATTAAAGGTTAATTCATCCCCCACTTGTATTTGAAACTCATTTGAATTTATTGCCATCATTTGGTGTCTTGGGGATAACGCTTAAGGCCTACTAATGACTCGTTGTACTCCCAAGCCAATGAGAATTGAAGAGTCATTAAAAACTATAAATAAATATATTTTGTAAAAATGTATAAAATATAAATAATTATTAATATGCATTATATACATTAAAAACACTATGAAATCATTTAACAATATTAATTAATAAATTGGATGAAAAAAATGTTAAAATCAAGAATTTAAGCACTTATAAATATATTTAATAAATGCTATATTTTTATACAAACAATGAAAACTATATTTAATATAATATTAAAACTTGTATAAAGAACATAAAAATTATTCTAATATACTAAACATGATTAATAAATAATTTTAGATTAAATAAAATAATAACAATAATTATTAGAAAAGTGCAATATTTAAAATATTGAAATATATTAAAAAAACACAAAAAATATGTTGGAATGGTAAAATAATTTTATAAATGATGGTTGAATAATATTTAAGTGATGATAGAATAAAAAATTGGTGGTAGAAAAAAGGTTATTTTATCATTTTATGCATAAATATGTCAATATAATGTTCAAATACATTCTTTCACTTATAAATAATATAATTAGAAAAAAAATTCATTATTCATAAATGAATATTATAACAATATCTTTCTGAAATATCCAAAATAATTCCAATATGACTTATATAGTGAAGGATTCATTTAAAATTATTTAAAATCAAAAAATAGTAATTGCAAAAAAATGCTGAAATGTTTAAAAAACAAGAAATTATTTTAAGGTATATAAATGAAATTTTTATATTTTTTAAAATTATGAAACTGTTTAAAAACACCATATATTTATAACCTAATAAACATTGAGTGATATTGATTTGAATTGAAAGATACATTAATGAAATAAAAAATATTATCAAATATGGAAATTTTATAATTTCATAACTCTTCCAAGATCTTCAGTCATTTTTTGAACTACTTAAACAAGAACATTAGG
The DNA here is from genome assembly GCA_963277665.1 of Viscum album. NCBI lineage: Eukaryota > Viridiplantae > Streptophyta > Magnoliopsida > Santalales > Viscaceae > Viscum > Viscum album. Next base: position 1,765,212,188 of record OY728135.1, read on the forward strand.
GTTCTATTTGGTCTAATAAAATATATAAAAATCAATTGTTTATACAAATGAAAATTTTTCATAGGAAGGATATCTATATACCACTTGTTATAAAATAATAACCATTAGAAACATAACAACACAATAATAAACAAAATATTATTCATACCTAAGGAATGTATATTGTTCAGATAAAAATGATAAAATTCTCGAGATTTATTTATAACTTAAATTAATAGAAAAAATTATGATAATGGTTTTACCCTTAAAAGAAAATAGGAATTATAAGATTACAATTACTAAATCTCATGTTATAGTAAATAAAGTGATCTAGTAAAAACTGATTTTCACATAAAATGATATGATGTTTTTGTGATATTCAAAAACATAAAATTTTAATATTGTGTGTAATAAAAAAACCAAAACTACATTCCATAAAATAAAAAATATATATCTTCATTGATATTTTGTTTAAAATGGTAATAATGATGTCAACTATAAAATATATATGGCCAACGCATGGCCAGTAAAGACCTAATAAATTAGTCTTTCTCAAGGAGACTATCAACAAAGCTTAAAGACTAACAAGCCTCAAGTGGAATTTTTGGAGGTTCATATAGGTTTAAAATCGCTTATGTGGGCCATAAAATGATCATGGGAGGAAGGAAATCATGAGGGATACCATGAGTGGCTCACTAGGGTAGGGAGGAACCTATGGGTTTTTATATAACATTTATAGTATGATTCATCTTATAAAGTAGCACCTCTCCATGTGTAACATTGATGGGTGACTCACCCAAACACAATTATTGTTCACCATTTAAAATTCTATTTCACATCATGATATATGTAAATATATTAGATTAATTACCTTCATTAAGATACAGAACATGTTACAAGCTTGTGATTCTTGAGAAGTGTTCCACCATTGATGGGGATTTGAATTTGATATAATCCTTCCTATTGTATATTGTAGTTATTATAAGGTCTGGGTTTTATTATCCCACTATAAATTAAATGGAAGTGAAAGAACTATAAATGATTTGTTTTGGACATGAACAAAAAGTTGTGTGTTGGATTCATCAAAAACACCTCATTATAAAATTAAAATGAACACATTGATGTTAAGATCATCATAATATAATACACAATTTATGTGTAACAAAATATCATAGAAATTATAAAAAACATAGAATTTTTTATAATATCATCTTAAACATCATTTTTGAGAGAATTATTATAGATTCCCATAATCATCATCTTCGTAAAAATAATCTTATAATTTTTTAATGATCATATATATAAAAATATCATAAGGCTAAATTGGGGATATTTAAACATGATTCATCCTCTATCTAAACAAAATCATAAGTCCCATATTGACCCAAAAGTTATAGAATTTTCATGTTGGTGTGGAAGGAATTTTCTTGAGAAGAGGAAACAAAACATGTAAATTTTGTCCAAGAAAATCATAAATGAAACAAACATCACAAGTTCTTCCATCATGATTCATAAACTATACTAAATATGGAAGATAATAAGTATATGTGGTATTATATCACATAGAAAATTGAGATTCTTTGATTACAACGGGGGAATGCATGCATATATTTATATGCAATTTTTATTCATGCAGACATCATGAAAGAAATATGAAGAATGGTAATATTTTTATTAAGTTCATGATAATTCTACATATGTTTTTTGTATTTATATGTACAATTGTATAAATAATTTAATGGTTTTTAGAGTTTAAAAAATCATCATCATTAATAATTTCAATTATTAAAGGTTTTATAAGACAAAATATTTTATAAAAGATTGATAATTATGGGGATTCAAAAATAAATTATCCAGATAGTATATTGAATAAAGAAGATGATATATAATGGTGAAGAATAAATAGACACTATTTCACATTATTATTATGATATATGTATATATATTAATGTTATCAATGAGAGGGTATAAGATAATTGATACTAAAAATCACACGATAACCCATTGAGTATTGAAGTTCCTTATGAAGAGGATCTGACATTACTAGTCTCTTAGAGAAACTCCATATATAATGGATGAAGGAGATCTAGTATGATCTTATTATGTATTGAAGTTGAGGGAGATAATAAGAATAGAGAATAAATAAGGGCTTGGGGAGTTTGGTTTTGAATAGAATGAAATATTTCTCCTAAGAGATAATAGTATCACATAGACTTTCTACTGTGAAGGGAAAGAATAAGTTTTGTGCATAATTATTTTTATACAATATAAAAAGGTTTTGTTTTCATTTTGTTGTGAAAGTAAGTAACGTAGGAGGATAACACTGGGAAACACATAAATAAGTTTAATAGTCCATATTAGGGATAGAAATTTTATTAGTCATGAAATATTATAACATTATGAAGTGTGGTATGCACCAAATCATAGTTGGAAGACATGAAAACATTAGTTTCAAGGATATACATTGCTTTCTTGAACATATAAGATGATTTTAGTCATTTTTGTGATCTATGTGGAATAGACATCATACCAAGGACTCAACTTCTCATATTGAAAGGTGAATCTTGTAAAAAAAATTATATCTATTATGTGGGTTCTATCGAGTGTATTTCCCAAGGAAAAAATGTAAGAGGATGGAACAAGATATAAATTCACCATATAAAGTGATATATTTAATGATAATGGGGATAGAAATTGTAAATTGGATTATGAGTCACCAACATTGATTTAGCTACACCCCCCTCATTTTGAATACATCCCTAACTAGTCCCCTCATTTTCCCATCTCATCTTTTTTCCATATACATTCCATTATAGTTTAAATTCAATATCCCAACATTTATATATCCAAATAGAATATATAATTATTAAAAACAATGAATTTCAAAGGACATGATTCATCTTTATTATATCGAGTCACACCGCACAAAGGGTATTAATTATGTTATTCATGGTGTTTATAAAACAATAAATTCTTATTTGTACATGTATGTATTAATTCAATAGTCATACCCATTGAACATAATATTTTTTATCATCATATATTCAATAATGAAGACCATTGTATTCTAGTAACATATCATTAAGGAGAGAAATTAGTTCTGTAAAGATAGTGTATCTCAATACATTGCAAACATTCAAATTGTATAGCTTCAGTATGATAGGAAATGCTATATATTTAGAAAAATTGGAACACATTTGCATATTCTGATAATTATTTATCTTCTCAAATAACTTTGGATAATTTTGAATTTCATCTTCAACCATTTTTTTCATTTCATCAATACGATCTCCATCATTCATTATAGTTATACTCATATCTAGCATTCCATAAACCATACTATTATCACAATCACACGATATAATCAGTTCCTCCACATGTTTACAACAATATTTATTACATTTTTATATTTCTTGATAGATCAATTTATCCTATAACTCATTTGGAAAAATTCATCTTGAATAATATAAACATAAACTATGACAAATGACTGAGAATAATCATTTCTATTCTCTATTGAAAATATAATAAACTTCCAATCCTCATATGCATATTCCTTTTCTAAATTATTCACATCCACCCATTTATTATTCATATTTTTCCTATTTGGTTCAACAATATTCATATTTATCACAAAAATAAATACGCAAAAATTATGCATATACTATATCATTTTTTACATGCATGAATTATATAAAGAACAACATTAAAAATTTACTTATAAGTTACAAAACAATTATTTATATATATAATTTATATAAAATATTAGATTTCGAGCTTATGTTTTATTATACATTGTAAAATATGCACATATAAAAATATTGGTATATATAAATTAAATTTTATAATTTTTATATTTATATTGTTTGGTTAATAAATCTCACATATTTGGGTAAATATATGATTGTGTGTGTGTCTCTATCTAAATATGCCTATAAATATTCATCTATATATATATGAAGAAAAAGTTTCAAAGAATAAACTACAAATATAAAGAATATGCTTCAAATTTGTGAGACATACATAAATAAATTATATAAAAAATACATATAAATTTAATAAAAATACATAATATTATGTATATATGTGTTTATTTATACAAAAATAAATAAATTTATATATATACATTCATAAACACACAGATATATAAATATATATATATACATATAAATAAGGTCATATATATATTTATAAATATAAAAACTTATGAAACATACACACATTTCTTTGTGTATGTACACAAATATATATCTATATGTGTGTGTGTGAAGAACAACTAGAAAAATTATCAATCAAATAAATTTTATTGTTTCTATATAAATTTATACACACACGCATGTATAACCATATTTACATATATTGAAAATCAGGTATCATATTTATAGATGATTATGAGAAGATCACCCATAAACATAAAAAATAACAGAATCATGAATGAATCTCTAATCATTTTTTAAATGTTTTAAACCATATACATTTTTTTCAACTAAAATATTATAAAATTTTTCTGATACATATCAAAAGAGGTTAGTTTCTGTAAAGCGTTTAGATATAAGACTGAGCGATGGTGCAGTTAAGGTTATTTTAAAAAAATGAAACCCTTTATCAATGGTTCATAAAAAGAGTTGGTAAACATTTATTTTATAAAAACCAAAAATATAAGAATTGATAAAGATACATTTTACTGACTATAATTTTAGTGATGATAAAGTTGTAGTTTTTTATTGGAAAAAATAGTATTGATAAAATGTGCAGTTTAATCATACATGGATTCCGAAAGAGTTATTTTTCTCTTATGTAACATCCTATAGAATCAATTTAATATTATTTTTTCATTTATCTGCGCTAATAATAGCATCGACAGATCCCTTATAAAAAATAAAATCTGTATATATATTCTTAATCATATAAAAAACACCAATAATTAATATTGATATTTCAGAATGATTGATAATTATATATCATTTTAAAAATATTAATAATTATATAAATGTGAAGATATCTTTTACTATAAACTACTAATTGTATAAATGTATAAATAAATATAAAAAAATTAAATTGAAAAAATTTATAATTAACTACTAATTATATAAATGTATACAATATTTATTATATATATAATTAATAATAATTAAAATTATCCTAATATTTTAAAAAATATTTTCAAAATTATTTATTATAAGAAAATTGATAAATATTTTATCCTAACTAAATTTCAATTTACAAAGGATTAATTTCAATAAATTTCTAAATAAATTTAAATGTTACTTTTACCATAAACTTTGATTAAAATTATCTAAAATTATTTAAAAAAAATAAATTGCATTATAACAAATATAATATTTTTTAATCAATTTCATGAAAAATATGGGTGCATTTTTTTCAAAATATATTAATAATTAAAAACTTTAAAAATAAAAGTAAATGAAAATAAAGAATTTTATTTAAATAGAGTTATAGTTGCTTATATATAGATTCATATATATATATATATATAATTATTATTATTATTCCTCAACCATTTTACTATTATTAATATTATTTGAAAACTTTTATTAAAAATATAAATGAAGATATTTTTTTCATTATATATATTTAATTAATTATATTATTTTATGATTTCATAAAATAATACTAATAATTCTGCATGAAAAAAAAATGATTTATTATAATTACTAATTATAGATATGTATATATTATAAATTATATATAAAATATAAAATTATTTTTTTACATTGAATTTTAAACAAAATTATTGAAAAAATTATTATTTATATTAGTGAATTATTATGTTTGATAATATTTAATTAATTATATAAATATATAATTATATTAAATTTAAAATACTTACCAAAAAAGAGTTGAAATATATATTTCTGATTATCAATGTATATTTTTAAATGAAATATATTATATGATGTATTACATATATATTATTTATTATTAGTTTTATTTAATTTAATATTTTTATTTAAAAAAATTAATAATACATTTCAAAAAATATTATTGTTATATGAATAATATTTCATTTTAAAAATATACCACTCATTATTCAATGTATACATATATAATATTTATATAATAATTTCTATAAAAATATTATTTTTTACATTTAAATAATATATAAATATGTGTGTGTGTGTGAAAAAAAAGTGGCATATCTGTGTGAAAAAACAAAGAGGCATGTGTGTGTGTAATAGGTTAATGAAAACACACCTACATGTATCCAACAACACATATGCATATATTATTATTATTTCTATATAAGATAATATTATTTTTTAGGGATGGGGATTGAATCACTGTGATGTCTAGATGTGTGTGTCCTTGTAGTTTCTTACAAAGCCCAAGGAATGCCTAGGTACCATTCATAGGGGAGGTGAATCAGTGGTATGTTTTATTTATGAGTTTTTTTCTTTTTAATTCAACCTCCATTCACAATTTAAAGTTTTTATCCCTCATATTTAATCACTTATCATCACCTCATATGAATTATAAATAAATAAATTGAAACACACAAGGATTTACACAGTTCCGACTTTCCTTTCTATAATAGGTTATAGGACCCCATTATAGATTCTCCCCTAAATACACAAGTGGTTTTAGAAATCATTAATACAACCTAACTACAAGATTCCTCTTGATTGATTATATTCCTCAACCACCAACCGCATCCTTGACTGATAATACACCACAATCACCAACTATAGACATGACAAGTCATATACCTCATCTGGATTTTTTGTAATGATCTTTTATACACTCCAATCACAAGTTATCAATTGTGTCAAGTTATACACCCCAACACATCATCTCCTCTTCGACTTTTATCAATGAGTAGAAATAAATTTATCTTTCTCGTGATTTCTTCTACACCATTAATAATGATATTCATCCATGAGCATACTGGATCTGGTTTTCTCATGTACATATTTCAGTCTGTATGTCCAGTTCTTGTACAGAATATGAACTTTCAACATTATTAATTCATATAGGTCCGATTGAAATCTTCTCATCTCACCGAATACTCAGATAAGAATGTATTCTACTGTAATGATCTTTCAACTTCATTATCATCTCTTCCCTCGATACACCACTGTATTCTTATATACCTTCTCTATTGGTCGGGCATGGTAATGCTACCCTCATGCTTCACCTTTTAAATGAACAAGGATTCTTGGGGGTCCCATCATTGAGACTTGGGCCCATTTTGTAGTATACTGAATCTATAGTAAAATTATTAAGTGTAACGCTATAAGCCTTATAAAAATTTATTATTTAGATATTCTTCATCCTTGTTAAGGTGACACAGTTCTTCTTTAAAATATCCTTCTACATTTTTAATTTATTTCCAGATCCTTAAAAATCATCTCAAATACTTCTTCAAATAAACATAACACACTTAAAATTCTTCATTCTTTAATCAATCATCCATCTCCAAAGTGACAGTGGAACATTTGTTCAACTTTATGAACTGTATTACCCATACATTCTCAATAAATTTAGATTCATTTTACTAGATTTAATATTAGTTACCTTTCCCTTTTTTTATTTTTAATATTTTGTGTCTTTATTATTTGACTCATTACAAATAGCATTCTTCTTTGGAAAAACTTGGGAAAATTTTATAGTCATTACATATTGACCCACCGGGGCCTACCTAGCTAATAGAAGAAATAGATTCTATAACCCCAATATTTCCTCCCCATGATGGGAATGGTAATAATACTAGGAAGGAATAACTAAAAATACAATGCCTTTAACTAAAATAATTTTACAGACACACCCAACCATCTCTATGTAGAAGGGTAGTAGAAAAAAATAAAGATTGTATTATCTAGAGTAAAGAAATCAATCATTTAATAACATTAAGGGAATAAAAAAGAGTATGAGAACATAATCTAAGAAGTAAAGGAAAAAAATACACGCCGAACCAAAAATGATATCCCAACCTAATAAAAACTATAATAATGAAAGATGGGAGATCCCAAAACATCGTATCTAATACCTGACCACTGTATGTAGTTAAATGCACCCAAGATTCCCTAATCTCTATCAAGGCCACTGATATCATGTATGTCATCTTCATATGACATGACTTCGGTGTGAAAATCCCATACATGGGTGAGTACACACAAACCCATTAGGATGCCCTAAAAACTAAAGAGGGAGAAATAGAGACGTGATATAAGTAATCAACTAAAACCAATTAAAAAGGTAAATAAATTTAATATCATAGATATATGATCAAATAAGAATCAGATATGAGTGAGAGGGAGAATACATCTCATATCCCATCCCATGATAATGAGTTTTCTTGTAGCTCCAAATTTCTATCATCGATGTCTTGTATCTCGTGAGTCTGAAGAAGTAACCACATGGAAGACCCACACCTCACTACTATGTCACACAGTCAAGGGGGAATAATAATTAGATAGAGGACACATTCCCTAATACATATGGGCGTTCCAAATAGTAGTTATAAGATCCATTCCATAGTTTGTCAGTGGGGTCGCACCAAGTAGGTTGAGGACCAGTTCCCTAGTTTATCAGGGGGGGTTCCACATAGTAGGAAGAGGACCCACTACCCATTCCATCTGGGGGTGTCAATCCATAGGTAGAATACCCCATACCTATCCCATTTGGTGAGGTCTACTCATTAGATAGAGGACCCACCACCTTGCCCTTAAATGGGGTTCCACTAAGTAGATAGAGGACCAACTCCCTAGTACATCTACGGGTTCCACTCAGTAGGTAGAGGACCCACACACTAGTCTAGTAGGTGTTTCAAAAAATTAGATAGTGGACCCTTGCCTATATATTGGGGTTCTGCCACTGCTTGGAATAATTAGTATATGAGCCTAATTCCCTAGTGTGATAGAGGATTATTGTCTCCATGCATAAAGGACCCATAACCTGGTATGACAGAGGAGCACCACCTCTACCTGAGCAATGATTATGGAGGATCTTCACCTTGGTGTGACATGGGAGTGTCATCTCTATTTGAACAATGAGTGTGTAGGACCTATGCCATGGTGAAATATGGGGTTAAATTTCAAAGGACAGGGGAACCATGCCCTCAATGTGGAAGTACCACCTCTTCCTCTATTAAGAATATGGAGGACTCTCACCCTTTTGGTACATGGTATTACTATCCCCTTGAATTGTGAACCTGAACCCTCCTATGAAAGGGTAGTATCATATATACCTAAGAAATTATTATTTAAGACCGTCACTCTATTGTGATAGGCATGTAATGTCTCCATTGGAGGTCTTTGACGATCCTACCTAATCGCTTCCATTGTTGAGTGTCACCAAAAAAAGTGTCATTATTTGAGAATATCACGTCATATCTCAAAGTCCTCTATGAATTCCACCATCTCATTCTATATGAAACAACACATAGGATAGGACACTCGTAGTCCAAAATACTATTCCAAACACAAGTGATATGATAGAATGAAGTTATATAAGGAAGTACACTAAATGTATGGGGGTTCACATAGAGTGTGACCCCACCACATTGCATATTCATGTCTCATATAGAAATATATTGTCATCCATGTCTCTATACATGGAATTTATAGGTCTTATAAGGCGTGTCTCGGTCACCTCGAGTCTAACAATGTGCTTCAGGTCAGGGTTGTGTATATCAGCCTATGCCCTTGAACCTAGCCATATACCAGGTATTGTCCATGTAGCTAGCTAGTATTGTGCCCATGTAATCCTAGAGTAAATGTTCAGTAGACAATACAGGGTCAGGTATCATGTGGGGGTCCCACAGAAAATCTGATACTATTACCCAACCAGAAAAACCAGTCACCACATCGGGGTACTACACAACATCTGGTCATCCCAGTACATATTCGGTAGTCATGTTTTTTATAATATTTTTATCTTCACATGTTTCTCTAGATATGTCTCTATTTACTTGTTTTTACACTATTTCTTCACATGAAATTGGTGAATAAGGTATCTAGATTTCAATTTTGGCCCTTTGGTGACCGAAAATCTGAATATAGTAGTTCTATGGAAGATCGCAACACCTTATCTTTCCATATCTCATTGTGCCTCTACTTTTTGAAAAATCAGAACCAATATAAAAAAAGGAACACCACAAATCTATTCTAATATATCCAAAAAACACCGATTTAGTCAATGCGTACACATACATTGTGAATTTGGGGGTCCATTTATGCTCACACCATCTAGAGAATGTCAATCCTTGGACCCATATCCAAAAGGCTAAGAATATGAAGATAGGGGGAGTCATAATAACTAAGGTGAATAAAATATTTCCTAATAGTTATTGTAAAATTATTATAGACCATGGATATATGGGGTGAGAAACATGGCATACTCCATAATAAATTGAATAATAAATTTAATTCATTATGTAGCTTCATGTCAAAAACTAATTCAATAATATATTAATGAATAAAAAAACATGGTAATTTTTTTAAGGAATGAATGAAATTGACAACCTCAACCATGATCTTGAATCAATCATTGGTGAAGAACACATTCTCCAGCGATGGGGAAGATTTGATGTATTCAATATCTTTTAATCCACCATGATCTAGTGGTTATTCGTTATCTGATCTCGATCTTCCAAAAAAGAATGAGGAAACATCTTCTCAATAATCCTTGGGTTATGTACAAGATCTTAAAGGTTTTCCATAATTTTCTATTTAAAGTGGGAAATCAGTTTTTTGAAATAAATTCATTAATTTAGTTTATGTACCCCCCCCCCCCCAATAGCAGCCTTATCCGAACATCCAACACCGACCAACATTAGATCACACCTAGTGTAAAAATAAAAATATAGATTCAACCACGATGTTAGATTTATTATTTGAGACACGGTTCAAGAAATATTAAATTATTTTTTAAATATTTCCTACATTTGATATAAAATATATTTTACATTTTTATAAAATTAATTATTCGCTCACCAGGTCCCAAAATCTCATTCCATATTAGTGCCTGAACCTAAAATTATTCTTTAATTTATTTCAAAGTCATATAAATTGATAATATAGTCACTAAATTATTCAATCTTTCATATATTTCTATCCACAAAAATCACAATCAAAACAAAACTGTTGATATACTGAGCTAGTATTGGGCTCTCCCACTCCAATGATCTCTCATGCATGCTCTCATTAATCCTCTGAACAAGATCCAATGGTATGGTTTGTCCACATAAGATCCTCTCATGCTGATACTAAATTTCCATTGTGTACTCTATGAATTTAGATCATTGCTCGATGTCTAGATTTCCCCCATCAATAACATGTGTCAGATCATTCATTTATCTCCTCATATATCACACATGTAATTTTTCATGCATTTTTTCTAACTGTGGGGATAGGGGTAGGTGGTATGAGTCCTCACTAACCCTCTTCAATATGTCTGACATCCTGACAATACTCCAGGATAACATTATTCCTAAAATGAATATCCACAACTATCATAATGGGGAGACTCTTAGGAAAAAACTTGTATCCCTACTTGATCTCCATCAGCCTATGATGTTGATCAACATAATATTATGGTCAAATTAGGGCTTTCTTCATCTACTCACAGATCACCTGGACCTTCTCTCTCATCATCTACACTCTTTTAGGCCTAATAAGAGATGTCCCAATGATCTCAATATAGTATAAGGGTAACCTGAAGGGTCTTTAATATAGGGCTTAGAAAGTTGTTTGGCCAATAGTAGAGTGATAAATGTCTTTTTAAGAAATATAAACCAAGGTTACGTAATCATCCCATATCTAGCTGTAGTCTGACACTGAATCACTCAACAAGTCCTATAACATCTGGATAGTGCAGTCAGTATACCCATCTGTAAGGGCATGAAAAGATATACTTATCCTCAAATGGGTCATGAATGCCTCCTTCATGAATCTCCACAACATTGACATGAACTAAACATCATAGTTATATACAATCAAATGGAACCCTCATGTAGGAGGGAGAAAACATGATTGTAAAAATACCAAAAACACTACATCGAACTCTACTACCTAATATCAACAACGTTAGTCGACTTTGTAAGTCAGTAAACTGCCACCCAGATGGAATCATACCCTCTCGTTTTCCTCAAAATCCATATCACAATGTCCATTGATATTTTACCCCATTTCCACCTCGAGATATCAAGTGGATACAAGAAAATCTTTTGGAACCTTGTTGTCATCCTTCACCTATGAAAATGTTAGACAGTGCGAGAAAAACCTGGCCTCATTCTGCACCATTCCATCCCTCAAAAATTTCTTCGAAATTTATCTTTTCATAATCCATACTCTATGATGTATTGAAAAAGGAAAGGTGTTATAATTCATCATAATTTCCTCTCACAATGTGACTAGAACCACTATACCTTCTGAGAAAGTATGAAAGGATTCCCTCCCTCCTAGAATCCATTAGGAGAAGCTCGTGATGATATATGGTCACATAAGACATCATTGTCGATGTCTCCCAACTAAGCCTCACTCACATGATGATGAATAGGGTTGGTCAACACTATCAACTAAATAATACATTAAACCCTATTTTCAACAATGTTTAGTTGTAATGAATCTAACTACTTTGACATCTCCGCTACCAAATGAAAACATGACTTCTTATTAAGGGTAACTATCGTCATTTTTTCTTTCGTAGGAGTATATAATTTCTCAATGTCATTTTCTTGTAGGAATTCCTATTATAACCTCTATCTCAATTTTGGACCTCTTTGTGTGAAGAAATATCTACAACATATATAGTCTAGTAGAAAACAAAATGATCTCCAAGAATATATTGACAACACATTCTAAGAGTCAATACTACCACTTCTAACTTCAAGTCATGAGTCACATAGTTCTTCTCATGGGGTGACAACTACCTCAACCCATATATGATCATTTTCTACCTCTATATCAAAATACAGTTGATCCCATCTCTAATAGAATCACAATACACAACGTATTGCACTTTGTCCAGTGATATTCTAAAAATATGAGCACTAGTCAGCCTTAGCCTCAACTCCTCAAATGATATTTGAAAATTCTCAGTCCTAGTAAATGGATTCCCTTTCTTTGTTTGGGTGTTTAAAGGGGATGACATTCCAGAGATGTCCTTCATGGACCTTGTGAATCCATAGGTCACTCTATGAGAGTTCCCCCTAATACTGGTACTCTAAGAACATGTCTAGAATCCATCCTAAAGTGTATAATGTATTCCTACTTAGATGAAAAGTAAAAGAGGGTTCCAAAAAAGAAAAATTATATGAACCATTCCAGGATGGGTTAGAGAAACCATTTCACAAGTATCATAACATTTCTATGGAATTAAATACATCAAATGGTATCACCATAAACATAATGTGACTATAGTGGAATTAGAATGGAACATTTGTTATGGTATCCTCTTGAACCAAGAGATAGGGATAATCCAACCTGCATTTATATTATGATAACCACTCCACCCTAATCCATTGGATGAAGAAGGCATCAATTATAAGGGGTGGATACACCTCCCTGATTTTCACTTATATCAAGTGACATCGATACAAACCTCACCTCAATCTCTCATTTTCCACCACTAAAAACAAAATATGGGATTCTAAGGGAACACACTAGGTCTTATGAAACACTACCTCTATATACCATCCACTCATACCACTAGCTCCCGTAGCCCCATGGGGTCACCTGAAATGCAAGACAATAAATTGGGTCATCCATGTTGAAATTATAGATGTCTATATCATGATATGTTTGTAAACATAGAATTTCCTTTGAAAATAGGTCATTATTCCCCTCAATAATATCAAGAAGATGAGAGATTATAAAATCAACTACTCCAAGGGTAGTACTAGATAGTTGATAAATTAGCTATAACCTCCTGTGAATGAGCTCATTCTGCTCTTTAGGAAAATCACACCTTATTAAAGGGGAAAATAATTTTTCCCAAATCCAAAATAACTACCACACTCATTGTTATCAATCATGTAATAATCGATGATAGAAAACTATTATATAGTGGTTAAAATGTCATAGGATCCCAGTGCTTCTTTTGAAAGCGTTCGTGTGAGCCTCTCTCCCTTAAAAGAGTAATTTCACTCCATCAGTAAAAACATGTGATCAATGATCATCTCTATAGGAACCTCTAACATAAGGGTCAATCAAAAGGGCCTGCACTGGTTTCTATTGGTCAGGAATATGGGATAAGTCATTGTAAATGTGGATTATGACTCTATGACAAAACTAATGATTGAGTAATGGATACATATGTCATTCCTCATACCACAATCAAGCCTCCTAGATAGAATCCCTTCGGTTGGTAGCTCATCCATTCACATGACCTACTTCTATCTTCAATCAGGGCCTACTATCACAACTTATCACACCAACCTACCAAGAACACACAATTCAAAGAAACTTGTCTACCACACCTTCAAAATATATGATTTGTATGATACTAAATCTCCCTTAATGATTTAAATCATGTCATAATAATTAGTATCGATGGGGAAAAGGTCCATATACTTTCATGTCTAAATCCATGCTAAAAATCACCATCATGAGGCTCTACCAGCATCCTGTTTTGTCCTATATAGGTCTCTACATGAACAACACTATTAAAAAATTCATATCCTAGTGGGATATTCAAAAAATGAGATCATTATTCACATAAAATATCTAATAAGAGACACTAGATCAACAAAACAACCAAATATATAACTGTCACTAGAACCTAAAGTGTTCACTTGGTATAGTTGCATCATCCACTGGTACCACTAGAACAAACTACTAAACAGTTAATAGAACTAGTTTCAAGTAAAAAAATTTGGTCAGTCAGGATCCAAATAAGTCAAAAAACATAGATCACAAAATCGAGACAATCATCTACGATCGGTAAATTGAGATCATCATAAAACCATAAAGAACTCTAGCATTAGAACTCATTTATTATGCTAATCCTACACACATTCCCAGCCTTCTTTTTTGGTATAGTACACCACTTAATAGTAGGAGGTTTTCCGACCATTCCACCTTGAGGAAATATATCATCATATGACCCATAAACTGATGCCTCATCACTTGATTGATCATAATCAAGGTATAAAATTAGTAACCTATATTTTTATATTTATGGAAAAAACTTTATTGTGGTCATGACATTCCATGGTCAAATGATTATATATATGTGGAGCTAACTATAGAAGAACAATCAATGGAGTCAATCCTATATAATGAATGTACCAATGCTCTATGCAACCAATGTCTCGATATGTACCATAAATAAGTGGTTAGTAAGATTATTAGTGTATGGATAAAACATCCATTTCACCAACATGGGGTTCTATGTCTTGAAATTCACACTCGATTCACATTGAAATTGTTTCCATAAATTCATAACCAAACCACATAAGAGAAAAAACTCAAAATACCATCCCAAGGTTGGTCCCCCTTTGATGCTCTTATACAATGACCCAACCCAACAAGGCCCTTATAGTAAGTGGAATATTGGGCCACCAAAACCCCAATCCCACCTCTAAAGGCAAAGGTCTAATGAAACATGTCGAGAATTCATAACTAAAAATGGGATGCCTTTTACAAATATACCGGTACGCACACACCCAACCATCTCCATGAAGAAGTGCATAGTAATAAAAAATATCATAAAATATAGAGTAAAAACCATTCAAGTAATAACATATATAAAATAAAAATGTGTATGATAGAATAATCTAAAAATTAAAATGAAAATATAAATGTATAACCTAAAATAATGTCCCAGCCTAACAACAATACGAAGAAGAAAAGTTGAATGATATCATATCTTAATCTACAATCCCCAACCACCATACAATATAATATGGACCAAATTATCCATAAGATTCACCAATTCTATACCAGACATGTCCTCCATTTGAGTAAGAAATTACAAGTGTGAGTAGAGCCCATGTAGGGGCCAGTATACGCATACTCATTAGGATTCCATTGAAATGAATGGGGAAAAATAGATACGTGAAAGAAGTAGTCAGATCCAACCAAAGTAAGAGGGAGATGAAACCCAATATCATATATATGTGTTCATATAAGATTCACATATGAGAGAGAGAAGTGATCTATATTTCATAGACTAGTCTATGATGACGAGTTTTCCTACATATCCAAAGGTCTATCATCGATGCCCAACATATCGCATGTATTAATAAGTAATCGCATAGAGGGACAAATTCTCTCCACTCTAACTCACAGTTGAGGTGGAACAATAATCAGATAGAGAACACATGCCATAATAAAATAGTGGGTGACACTCAATAGGTAGAAGAACCACGCCCTATTCGGTTTGTTGGGTTCCTATCAGTTAGTAGATTATTCGTTCCATTGTCTGTCTTGGGGTTCTACTAAAAAGTTAGAGGACTTGTGCCTTGTACTATCATGGGGGATTGTCACTCATTAGGTATAGGACCCACTCTCTAATATATTATTTTTTTCCACTCTGTAGGTTGATGACCCACACACAATTCCATCGAGAGGGTGCTACTTAGTATATAGATAGACAACCCATGCCCAAGTATGTCAGGGGGTTCCACCAAGTAGATAGAGAAACCACACCCTATTGCTTCGGGGGGTTTCACTCTGTAGGTAGAGGAACCACACCCATATAGGTGAGAACATTTTTGTATGGAATAATGAGTATGGTGTTCTCATACCCTGGTGCATTAGAGGAGTACAGTCCCCAAGCATAGAGGACCCACATCTTGGTAAAAAATAGATGTACCGCCTATACCTGAGTAAAGAGTATGGAGGACCTGCAGAACGTTTGTGATATGGGAGTACCATATCAATATGACAAATTAGTATGTAATACTTGAACCTTGGTATGATTTTTGAGTACCACCTTCAGGGATAGAGGTCTCACGCCCTCAATAAGGGAGTGCTGCCTTTTCCAATATAATGAGTATG
The DNA here is from genome assembly GCA_963277665.1 of Viscum album. Lineage (NCBI taxonomy): Eukaryota > Viridiplantae > Streptophyta > Magnoliopsida > Santalales > Viscaceae > Viscum > Viscum album. Next base: position 1,765,229,131 of record OY728135.1, read on the forward strand.
GGGACCCACAACCTAGTGCAACAAGGGAGTACCATCCCCATGGATAGTATATTTTCACCCTAGTATGACAGTGGAGTACCACTTCTACTTCAAGAAAGTGTAAATATTACTAGAACACTCAGGGGGTAGTGGAATATTTTATCCATATAAACTCTCTAATAATCATGCCCAATCAATTCCGTCATCATGAATCACCAAAATTAGTGTCACACACATAACGTATCACATCATATCTTCAAGGCTAAAATTATTTCCCTATCATGTTATATATGGTAAAAAACATAGGATAGGCCACTCACATCCCAAAATCTAAGTCCAAATAAAAGAGATACAAGAGAAAGAAGTACTAGTTGAAATTGCAAACCATGTATGGAGGTCCGCATGGTTTTTGACCCTACATCTTCAACTGTCTAGGTCTCCAATGGACATGTCTTGGAGAAAATATCACCATACACAGAACGCGCGAGGTCCACACAGTGTGTATCATCGAACCAGAACCAACCCATGTGCTTTTGGTCATGCTTGTATATATCAGTCTATACTAGTGCACCAAGCCATGTACCTAGCCATGTTTGTGTGATTGATCATGCATGTTCTCATGTACACCAGGAGTATATATCAATCCACATGCATTGGGTTACATGGTGTGTAGGGTTTTCACATGGAATGTTATACTTATTTCCACCCAGAATCCCAAGCCAATGTTTCTAGGATACTACATAATGTTATTTATTACCATTACACTATATGTAGTAGGGATATTCACAGAATTTCCGGATCCTAACATGGTTCCCCAGATCCATCTCTCCTACCATGTTATGCACTACATGACCACAAAAAATGGATAGGTAAAGTCACCATTCATGGATTCCATTCCTCTTAATATAATAAATTAGATTTTTGATGGTCTGCTCGATGATTGAATTGACTTTGTCCCCAATAGTGCCACATATTACCACTCATCACCAATTTGGATCCAAGATCCATGAAGTAACACCCGTAATGCATCGTAATCTCTCCAAAAATCATTGATCTATATTTTGTGCAAACATCCAATGAGAATCTAAGAATCTAATCTCTCTTGGACCCACTCGGAAATGTCAAACCATGCACCCTTAGCCTAATGGTGAATAATGTGAATAACATGTGGGAGAAGGAATATGAACAATGGGGAATGAATTATTGGTATAGTGTTTATTAACCAAAAATATAGATCATGGATATTCAAGGTGATAAACAATCCAAACTCATGAATAAAATGAATAAAAAGTTAATTTGATACCTAGGATCATATGAAGGTTTTAATAAATATCATATCAAATAATAGGAGATAAATACTTTCTCAATATTTTAATCAAGATTGGAAACCTAAATAGATGTTCCATACCATGATTTTAGATTGATAATTTATGAAGAATACATCTTCCATCAATGATGACAATCTACCACGTTTATTGACTATTAATCCACCTTGATCTGGTCATCGTTCTTCATTTGATATTGATTAGCCAATGATTAATAATGAATAATCCTCTAAAAAATATCACAGTTATGAGGATAGACTCCATATTGTCCATAATTGGCTACATAAAGAGGGAAATGTGTTTTGAAATTTAAATGAATTAACTAAATTAGTTAATTTATTAACTCACTTAACGTATTTGTCAACAGCTACATCACCTTGACATCTAGTACCAACCAACAATAGGTATCTCATAGGGTAAACCATTTTATCTATATTCAACTATGGTTTTATATTTTTGGTTTGAGACTATTTTCAGGATATATTAAATTATTTATAAAATACATCGCTTGAATGATGTAAAGTATATTTAATATATTCTAAAATTGATTTTCTGCTCATCGGGCCTCAAAATATTTTTTCATATCAATGTCTAACTCCAAAAATATTCTTTAATATATTTTCATATATTAATAAGAAAAAATAGATTCAATACACTAGTTTCATCTCAATTATATGACATTAGTGATTGTTTACCTTTTACCTTCCACCTTTTATTTCTAAAATAATATAAACAATGTAATTTAAGTATTCACCAGTATCATTCACATAATAATTACTTGACAATATAACTTATTTATTTTTGAATTTTCCTTTTATTAAGGCCTTTATGTCCCACTCAACATTATTTTTTTTGTGAATGTTAGTGTCATTCACACTTCAGATTCTATGAGAATATTATGATGTTTTTTTGTATAGGTATTCTCTATATTATAAAGCATAAAATTGGGGATAATATTTATTGGAGGGAAATTTAAAATAATATTTACATATTAGAATCCACCATATTCTCACCAAATACTTGAATGTTACTGAATATTTTATTCAACCTGGTGAAATAGTAATCTATTTTCTCATAATTATCCATTTTAATGTCTCTAAAATTTCTCCTACGGTTGTCATAGATTCTATCATTGAATGTGGGAACACCCCTAAAAATCATAGAATTTATGTTCTCTATTTCCCATAATTTTCTTGGATATTTAGGGGGAACCATTTCTCTATTATAAATTATATATCACAAATACCATCTAGGTGCCAATCATATTGGGGATGAATCAATGGTACATTATTTTTATAAATTGTTATTATTTTTAATTAAACCCATGTGATATGTTAAAATCTTAATCTATTGTCTTTAGTTACTAATTCTCACCATGTACTCCTTAAAAATAAAAAAAGCATAATACAAAAGGATTTATAGGGGTTTCTATTAAAGAACTACCCATTGTTCGAATCGGTTATACGCCCTTGCTACAAATTCTTCATTAAATACATATATGGTTAGAGTAATTAGTTATTCACCACAATTAAAATATTTCTCATGTTTGGTTTTTCACCCCAAATCACCACATATATACCAAACTGGTTATGCACATCTTTATCTAACTACATCCATGGATATTAAAATACCACAACCGATTATTTAGTAATTATTGATAATATACCCCAGTTTAAAGCTTTTAGTCTAGTCTGGTTATACACCCCATTACATAATCTCCCCTAAAATGTTTCTCCATGATCATAAATATATATTTCTTACTCCTTGGTGTTACTGCAACATTTATAATGATCTAAAACCGCCAATGCAAAGAATCTGGTCTACTCATATGAATGTTAATGTCAATATTCTCTAGATCTTCTCCGGAACATGAAGGTTTTTCTTGATCATATTCTCAAATCTCCACCTGAACTGAATCTATTCAAGTAAATGAATATAGATGCATGAAAAGATTCTCCTAAAAATATCTTAAATATTCAATAAATTCTATTTCCTTGATACAATAGTGTTTCTTTTCCCTTTGATTCCCTTCGGGTAAATTGTTTTACATGTTATCTGTGAGCAATGATCATTACATCTTCACAAAATGAAAAAATAATTTTTTCATCAAACAAGTTTCCAGAATCAATCGCTTATAAGGATGAAAATATGTTATAATTCTCACATAAGGCATATTGGGTTTTTCTGAGAGCGTAAACATTGATATTTGAAACCTTACAAACTCATTGTCCACATGCTAATTTTTTTAAAAGAAATCATCACATAATAATTTTCACATAACAAAAGCATCTTCATGTGGAAGATACCTATTCTTACTTGGAATAAAACCTTCATTGCATAATATCTCTTCATTGTTGTATTCCATCTATGAACAAACATCATGGTTTTTCGTACCAATGTCAATTAATCATAAAATAGCATTGAAAACTCTCCTTTACATATAGATTCAAATAATGTAGCCTCATGTATTATCTTCAACATATATCAACCTATCAACCTAGATTATTTTCAAACCTTTTAGGCTCTAAATAGTTTCCCACATATTTATATGTCCCACATTGATTTTATGCTAGGAATAAACTTTATATTATTAGATGTACTTCTCCACATTTCTAAGAATTAAATTTCTCATTTGTTTCAATGATCACCCCATATTCTCTATGTTGATTGATCAGGACAATATTTATTCATTCCATATTATTTTGGAACACTAAAACAGTAGAAAATTTATTGATTGTAATTCCATAAAAAATCATCCATCTCCAAAGAACCATTGGAACATGTCTTTGAATGACTAGTTCCACAATTTTCACATTTAACATGTTACAGATATTGTGATCAAATTTGTCAAGAAATCACAATTGAATTATGTTCAGCTGACCAAAAATTTTCACATATAATTTTGAGGATGTATCCATAATAATACTCACATAATAATCAGTTCTTCATTCAAATATTAACAACCCCTCAACACTATGTTAGAAAATCTAATTGAAACTAAATTCAATTCATTAAATGGAAAATTAATTTTTAATCACCTAAACCTAAATATTGATTTCATTAAAATTAATTATTATCTATATATACACATATTAAATACATAAAATAATATCATAATATTTTAAAATTAGTATGTAAATATTTAAAATTTAAATAGATTTAATAATTGATATGAAACATTAAATTTAAATATCAATCATTAAAATCAGAATATATAATATTAATTATATATATAATATTAATCATTTTTATTTGTATTTAATGATTTTTATAATATATTATAATTTTATTAATTGGAAAAAATGTGAACTGTGAGTTCTGGATATCTAACATCATGGATCCTTTATTGAAATTAATGAAAACATTACAAGGTATGATGTCTTGTTCATATAGAGAAAAACTAACTCCTAAAAAAGGATAAGAAAGTACAGCCTATAACAAAATCACTCTAACATGGTAGGTACGCACTATCCAATCATAAGATAAAATTATAAATCCATATCAAAAGTATGGAGGAATTAGATTTATTAATGACATAAATATGAAAAAATAGTTAATATGAACTATATTTAAATTTAAAAATGATTATTTTCAATATATTATCGATTGAATATATATATATATATATATATTAAATTTTATGTCAATAGTGTATAAAATAATACAATTACTTTTAAACAACTAGTTACATATTTGGTAATATAATATTTTTTAATAAAATACGTATAAAAAATAAATGTATAAATTTTTCTTAGAATATAATATAAATTATAATGAATATAAAATTTAATGTAATTTTTTTAACAACTATATTTAGGTAGAATAATAGTCTTTATTATTTTGAAGTCATGAACCAATTCGGGCTAACATCAAACCTGACACCTCAATCGATCTATGGAATGGCCTAAAGGTTGATTCTTGATCCCCATTGGTTAGAAACTACTTCCTGGGTATCAAGTGAAACCTTTGGGAATAGTTTAACCATTATGAAACAACTATAACCATCACACAAATTCTCATCACATCATAGGTGACATCAATACACAAGAGATCAAAGAAAAGCACTATGATCATGTGTAAAACATTTATTGTTTAGATTCAAAAACCAAAATAACCAATAAGTTGATGGAACCAACTAGACAACAATCTTCCCTGAAACATCTCCGCCACTACCAACACTTATCCAACAAACACTTGTTAGTACATAGAACCACCATCACTGCCATGGGGAGTCATTCCCTTACATGAACCAAACATAAAAACATATACACAACCCCAAGGGTGTTTGTAGGGTGTGAGATAATTTTCCTAGTAGTATGACACCATAAATAATCCCTGAAATGAAATTAAATGAAAATTTAGAATGCATATTTTTATGAAAATAAGGAAATCATTTTAATTGAAAACTTCTATTGTCATAAAGGTAAATTGAATGGGAAAATGATATGAAATTGAAAATAAAGTATGGGCACTACATGAAATCAATAAGATACTAGTGTTAATGGTGTCTTAGGATTATCACACTCTTAGTGATAAAATTCAGGACATGAAGGTTCATCTCCTACTCATGCCAACCAATCCCCATTGTGAATGTTTAGTAAGTGTTGTGATGTAAACATTCTAAGGAGACTGGGCCTTTGATCTTCTGACTCGCATAGCATTCTAGAACTATTTTTTCCACCAAGATAATCAAGATCAAAATATACTCCATTAAAATCCCTACATCATGTGACATATGTTTTTAAATTTTAAAAACATCAATAACTGAAAATACACTTGAAAATTTACTATTTATAATTGGAAAATTACCATCAAACATTGAACTCGCACCTAAACCCCTGGATTTTTTTCAACCACTCACAAAATTTATAAACCCCATTTGAAAACCAAATCAATAATAATAATTTAATTAAATAATGACAATGAATGGGACAACATACCTCTTTCATGAAATCATCAAAAATTTAGGGGAAATGACAAATCACACCAAGAGGATATCCTATAAGTGAAAGAACACCATAAAAACAACAATATTTAACCCAAAGTAAAAAAATATTGAACCCAACATAGGTCATCCTAACAATTTTGAGAAAATAGAGCCCAAGGAGGAAGGGATTGAGAACCAAAAAAAGGGAAGATGGGGAAGAGGAACTTACTTGACGATTCCTTGAATTTCATAAGAAAAAACTCCAAAACAATAGATCCCAAGGTTTTTCAGGATGATATAGAGGTAAAAATAATGATGGAGGGTTAAAAATGGGTTTGAATGAGGGGTTTGCATATTAAAATCGTGGAGGTGAAAATGCAGAAATCCAAAAAAAAATTAATTTTTTCACAGTCCACACGGTTCACCTAGGGGGTGAATGCCCATGAACTAAGTAGAGAAGCTAGGAAAATGCCACTATCCAAGTCACATGGTTATAAATAGAGGGCCTAAAACCTAAGACATGGTTCGTGTTTCCAAGATAGTTCCCTAATCCAAGGAACACATTTTTCACTTGGCTAGTGAATTGTTTCCCTTAATTGTGTTCCAACCATACACCTACTTATGTCAAGCCCCAAAACCACCATTGTTTCTAAAAAAATTCAAATAAATCGATGCAATTAATGTATTGAAAATAATAAAACATTAAATACCTCATTAATATGTCATAATTCTCCCCCACCATTAAAACATTCCACCATCATAAAGTTAAACTCATGTCTTATCAAAGAGTAAATGAGGATGTTGCTCCTCCACACAAAACATTCATTTCCATGCCTCATGGTATTTAATTACATGCTTCCAAAGGACCCAAACAAATGGCATGGGTTCCCCATAATGAACTTTAATTATGGAATCCACAATCTAAAACAATATCTCTTACATAGAAAAATTAGATCCTAGCTCCAGTTTCTCCTATTTTAACACATGAGACGAGTCCAGATTATAAATATTTATTTATAAGAAATGGAACATATCATGGATCAACATAAATTGGGTCAACAAAGATTATTGGTATGAAAAAATTCCAAATATTATAGTAATTTTAAAATTTCTAACAATCATTGGCATAATCTTCCTTTATATAGCTAGACGTTGATGACCCAAGGGAGGTGTCACCTTTAAAAAAATTCAACCAACCACTGAGAACTCCAAGTATTAGCACCACTGATTGGAATTAGATTAATGGTGACTGTTCAATAACAAAAACCACTTAATAATCAAAGAAACTATATCTTATGTCTCTTATATAGGTCTTGATCCCAGCAAATATGCCTGACTAACTTCCATCCAGCACAGAGGTGACTAACTTGGATGACCACAAAGTTCCTTAAAGGGTCCCATATTGTTTGAGTATTGGTAACTATAATGGTATAATAATTACACCAATAAAAAACGTTATCCCATTAGCCTCTAAAATCAATCCCACATGTGAAAATCATATCTTAAAATATCTAGTTTACTTATTGTATCTAGCCATCCATTTGAGGATGGTATATCATACTCAGTTTGACCTACAACACTATTGCCTTATAATGGAATTCCAAAAAATGAGAGGTTAAGTGGGGGGTCCCTATCAAAAATAAGAAGTAATAAAATAACATGAATCCTCACAATATCATGAACATAAAACCTTCCCAACTCATCTACTTTGGTGAAATCCATGATCAGAATGAAATGGGTTTACTTGGTCTAACAGTCAATAACCACCCAAATGGCATTCCCTCCCTATGGTGTGTAAGGAAATGTAATGATGAATTCTATAATGATATTTTCCGACTTCTAGGTAGTAATAGGGAGTGTCCAAAGGAAACCGGAGGGCCTCTGGAACTAGGCTTTAGCCTGCTGACAAGTGTATCACCTCGATTAAATTTTAGCTATATCACACCTCAAACATGGCCACTAGAACCAGTGATACAAATCATAAAACATCTTGTTAGTCCAAGGATGAATATATCACTATGACTAGTATCTATCTTGAACAAACACATTTGTCAGAGATTATAGCACCATGAAATATATCTTGAATCAATGGATTACCTCAAAAGATAATAACACCTCATTGGGCACCTCCCTACCATTTAAAAGGTCTATTGAACACTTATATAGCTTATTATTAGGATTCTCTTCTCTAATAAACTCTATAAGAGAGGGTGGAAAATAATTAATGCCTAATAATGTACCTCTTCGATTTCCCTCAATTTCTGAGTGCTTATTGGAAAAAAAATACCAAAACAAATCCACTCATCACTAGACTCCATTATAGATTACACCACCATTTTCATGCTTAAGGAATCAACTACCACATACCATTTTTGTTGGGTGTTTACAATATCAAATTCAACCCCTTGAACGCATTGAACCAATAATCACTTCCACATGTTCATATTTGTGTGGATAAAATGTAGGCCAAACATATATGATCTGATTATTCTATGAATTTCTCCCTAAATAGGTAGTGACACCAAATTTTTAAAGAACACATCATTGCCACCGGTTCTAGATCATGGATTGGGTAGTTCCTTTCATGTGATCCAATTTGGTGAGATTCCAATTCCACCATATGGTTATCATTCATCAACACACAACCATAACCCATTCTTGAAGCATCACAGTATACAACATAAACCTTTTCTAAATCAGGTAGGATAAAAATAGGGATGTGTTCAACAACTACTTTAGAACCTTAAATGATTATTGACATTCTAGGACCCATTCACACCTCACCCATTTTTAAGGTATTATGGTTATGGGATAAGATAGATGCGAAAAATATTTAAAAAACCTCATTTAGTATCCCTTCGAGGCCATAATGCTCCCAATATTGAAGAAAATTCTTGGTTTCTCCCATGAAATCCCTACACTGACCTTTTCAAGGTCGACTAACACCCCATGATATGTGATTAGATAACCTTGAAACACAAACTCTCTGATCTAGAATGTTCACTTGGGGATCTTGACATAGAGATGGTGATACTGACAAGTTCCTAGAATTGTCCTTTGGTTTTTTCCACACTCTTCCTCTATCCCAAAATATACTGGGATGTCATCCCAAAACACTAAAAAAATGGAGTCTTGGTACTTGTGGAAAACCTAGGTTCTAAAATACATGAAAACTATTGTAAAATTTGTCAACCCAAATAGAATGACTAAATATTAAAAGTGTCCATACCTACATCAGAAGCATGTCTTTGGGATTTCAACCTCTTAAATTATAACATGATGATAACTAGGAAACATTACAATCATAGAAAACCATTTTCCTCCTACAGAAGATCAAGAGATCATCAATTCAGTGAAATAGATATTTATTCTAGATATTTAACTTAATAAAATTTCAGTAATGAATTCACAATCAAAATGATCTATTTTCCTTTTTATAAAATAGCATTTCCTGGTCCAAGGGGAGATGCCTAAGTGAATGAATCCTTTAGATTATAGACTTTCTAGTTGTATCTTTAATTAACCCAACTCATTGGAGTAAATATGATATGATGGAAGAGATATAGGATATATTCCAAATGTAAAATAGAAGTGAAACACCACTGCCCAATTTAGAGGTAACCCTAATAAATCATCTGGAAACACCTCTAGAAATTCATCTACTATAATAGGAAACTCACTCTCAAAACCTCTACCATAATTCTCTATAACAAGAGAAGAGACAAGGAAAATAACGTTTCCCAACTCTGGTAGTGGACATCCAACTCACCCTAACTAGGGATCCCATTCAACTCAGAAGACCTAAGTACTCCCATGGGGTGCCACAATAGTTACCCATCTTCAATAATAATAAATGTGCACTTAGAAAAGAATCATTAATTTAATGCCAAGGATCACATCAAAAAGATCCCATTCTAGAACCACGATGTCCATCTCCATTTCGACTCCAAACAAAGTGAGATAATAGAATTGGAATATGAAACTCACTTCCATATTCTTTCCTAGTGGGGTATCCAACTCAATGGAAAAATTCATAATCTTTGTTTTTAAATTTAGTAGTTCCAGGACATGGTTAGAAATAAAATAATTAAAATCACTCATTTGAAATAAAACTATGGATATAGACGATCCAAATAAATAAACTACCATGAAAAGTTGAAGGTCCTATATCTAATTATGTTGGTGCCTAATCCCTGGAATGAATGTTCTTACATACACCAATAGTTGTGCTCGATTATTGACTAGTGGCTCTTGTTTGAGATGATTTTTCCCGAAAGAGTATCCAACCTTTCCACCATTACCAACTAACCAAGAACCCATATCCCTTGATTCACAATTTTGAGATGGTAATTATCTATTTTATTATGATATTTACCAAATATGAGCCATCAAGACACCCTAACAAATCTCTACAGGTGAACTAAGCATCCAGAGAGATGGAAGATTCCTGGTGAAACTAGGAACCCTAACTGAACATTCCCCGAAGATACATACTGATAGAAAACGACTAACATACTGTTATTGGTTCCAAAATAAGGTGGTTAGAATGGGTTGATAGAGATATCACCTCCCTTATTCTATAACTTTTCATGATTCATTTAGTTCTTGTACATCCCACCACAACCTTAGACTAGGCGTAGCGTTATCCCTGAAACATCCAACAAACATGCTCGGTAAATTTCCACCATCGGTGCTGAATCCTCCACCTTAAGAAATGTGTTCAAATTAAATTGGAAGATATAATATCTAATATCCATCAAAAACCACATTTCAAACTACTGACCCTTTAACTACACATTAAAAATCTCGTTGGGTGTGGAACAGTCCAATTCTTCAAAACGGGTGGCATACTTCAAAATGGTTTGATCCCCTTAATGGAGATAGAAAAACTCATAGGTATTGGAGAGGGATAGGGTATCAGGGAAATAATACTCGTTTAATTCAACATTGAATTCTTTAAAACACATATTCTAATGCTCCCTGACATGAATTGCTGGTTCCCAACTCCTACAGCTTGGACCTTCCTAATGGAACACAACACACTTCAACATGGTTTCTTGTGGAAACTTAAAAAAAACAAAAATCCTCTCAATATTTTCAATCCACACCTCATATTCTTTAGGGTTTTTGATACCAACAAAATAATGAGGTTTAATCTTGAGGAACTCTTATTTTTTTTCTTTTTTAAGACCTGGTGTGGTTTCCTTGGCATGAGTAGGGCTAGAGCCCGCCCCTTGATCTAAATCTCAGATATCCCAAACCACTACTTCCTATAATATCTAATCAACTAGTGTGGGAGAATTTTTTTTGTCCTCTTATCATGGTTTCATAGTATATATATGGGAAGGAATGATACAACATTAATTAAGAAGTCCAATAAAACTACTAATACACCACCAATAAGAGTTCTGACTATATCATTATTTAAACATCCACCAAAATAAAAAATAAAACCATACCAAGGTCAAACAATAAAATGAAACACACCACCTCACCTAGGTGTCCATGAGTAGTCTAAATTAGGTGCATCACACCTAGAGGAGGATTCAAACCAAATCTCATAAATCCCATGGTGAACTAAGTCCCATCACACGGTGTGTCATTTAGGCAGCCCACGAAAAACTAGAACCTCAATCCCCAACGATCCTAGATCTTGTCTATCTGAATTAACCCCAATAAAATAACCCAGAGAAAAGAAAAAACATGGTACACTACAATTTTTTCATGAACTGGTTTGGGATTCCATCTAATTGGATACCTGACCTAGACTTTGGGATAGCCTAAAGGGAATTATCAGTCCTTATGTGGCAGAAACTAGTTTCTGGTAGTGAGTAACACCTTTTGGAATGGTTTATCCAATGTTAAACAACCACCACCATCATTAAAATTATTGTTGAATCACAGCCAACATCCATACACAATATATAAAAAGAGAAGACTATGATAATGTGTTAAAAATTTTGCATTTATAACCAAAAAACAAACCAAAAAATCCTTCGTGAAACATGTGGTTCGACAGCATAATGCCACCATCACCAACAACTTTCCAATAAAAAACTTCTAGCACATAGAACCACCATCACCACCACATGGAGACCTTACCTTACTAGAATTAAACCAAATGAGGTATACATATACTTGAGGGTGTATGTATGGTGTGATCTAATTTTAACTGTAGGATACAACTAGAAATATTCATTGAAATGACATTAAATGATAAATTTACAAGGTAGTTTTTATGTAAATAAAGAAATCACATTAATTAGAAACATGATTTTTCATAAAAGTGAAAATTAATGTGATAAAAATAGAAACAAATAATACATTATGGTCACTATGGGTCATCCCTATATAACTATCGTTAGAGGGTTCTTATTATACTCATACTCCCATCGATCAAATCAAAGAAATGAATTTCTATCTCTTTATTGATCTAAAAATTCCTCATCATTAATTTTTAGTTAGTGTTGTGACATAGTCCTAATAGGGGGGCTAGTCCCTAGCTTTCTAACTCACCTGGTATACTATACCATGTCTTCCCACCTGGATACCTAAGATACCCATGTTCTCTATTCCAAACCCTACATCAAGTGAAATCCTTTTTAATATATCACAATTTCAATATCGTAATGTAAATTTTTAAACAACTATTTAAAAAGGTAAAATCACCATAAAACATTGAAATCACACCAACACCCATAGGAAATGCCCTTTTCACCACCATCATAATTTATAAAACCCATTTGGAAACCAAAGAATGCATAATAAAATCTGAAAATATTGTCAAGGCATGGAACCACCTACGTCTTTCTTAAAATATTTACAAATTTGGTGGGAAACCACAAACAAAACCAAGGGGATATCTTATAAGTGTAAGAACACAAAAAAATCATATTTAAATGAAATAAAATATCTTTATCCCAACACAGGTCAACCTAACAACTAGATAAAATATAACCAAAGTAGAAAGGGAATATAAACCAAAGGAAGAGAAGGATGAAGGAACATATGAACATATATGTTAAATCCTTGAATATACATAGCTAAAACACATAAAAACTGGAGCCCAAGGGAATGGTGTAAGAGATTGAGGTGTTCCCGGTGCTAAAGGGTTCGAATGGGGTGTGAATTTGGGGTTTGATTTATGAAATTGGTGAGGGGAAAAGGTAGAAATCCCAAAAATTTAAAAATATCATATGCCATATGGCTTGGTCGCACAGTTTTTCCAATCCATTTACCAATCCTAAGCTACCTTTTTCCTAGAGGAAAAGAGGATTCATTGTTTAACCAAAGTGGAACATGCCTATGATCCTATTTATGTGGCCTATACAGTGAAACTCTCTTCGTCACATTGTCAGCTCAGGAAGACCGCATGCCCATGTTCTAGGCTATTCATCATGGACAAGTAAATTCTACATGGTGAAAATCTTTCCCTTGGCTGGTGCACGATTTCCTTTAACCATGCTTCAATCACACACTTCCTTATATCCAGCCAAAAAACAACCATTTTTCTCAAAAAAGACTTATAAAGAAATGTAATAATGCTATGAGAAAAACTAAAATATAAAATACCTCAAAAAAACACCACAAATGTAACATTAGATGCATGTATATATAATTAAAATATAAAAAATATTTATAATTATTTTTTTATATTAATTTTTTAACATCATAAAATAAATTTTAAAAAAAAATAAAAAATATGTAAATGAGTATATATATATTTAGAATTTATATAATTAGTTGTATGATTTTACGAATAAATATAATAAATATAATAATATTAATAATTATAGATAATAAAAATATTAGAATTCATTATATATTATATGGTTTAATATACTATTAATTATATATAAAAAATAAAAAAAAATGGTTTTTTTTACGTTTAAAAAATATAAATTATACATAAAATATTATTATTTATAAATTTCAATTACTATTTTTAAAAAATGTAATTAATTATATAACTGTAAAATTTTATTCTAAAATAAATTTATATAGAAAAATGTATTTCAAATATATATTATTAATTACTAAAATATGAGTATCAGTTATATTTATTATCAGTTCAATTAAAATAAATATATATACCCAATTCAGTATTATTTATATTTAATTTATTATTCATATTTTTGAATGTCTTTTATTTTTATATTTAGGAAAAAAATTATTAATTCATAAAATTTAGAATATATTAAAACAACAAACTCACACAAGGATCAATTGAGTCATATGTCATTCCCCCTACCCATAGCTATTGATTATCTCTTATCTAGTCTAATCAATTTCATGGCCTGAAAAACCATTTTTTATGGCTTTTTGGATTCCCCTCTTTTTAGCCAAAAGGCCTTAGAATTATTTTCCCAAAATTCCTCTCATTTTTATGGGTTTTCCACATATGAGTGGCACTCATTACCTCTATTTTTCTGGTGACCCCACCTCATGTCTCTTACATTCTCAAGTGCATTGGATTCATGTGTTTTATTTTATTTTCATTCCATGTTGATGGCTCGTGATCACTGGAGAATGAATCTTTTCATCACCCCATAATTAGTGGTAAAATATTTTTTAAAATGTTTCTCATTTTTAATTGAATCATTGTGAAAATTTAAAGTCCTTATCCATTTTATTTCATTGATAATCCTCACCAAATATGAAAAAGAAATAGGTAAATCGAAATAAAACAAAAATTAAAATGTTTTTTGATATAGACACACTCTTTATTGAAACTAGTTATTCTTTCTGATTATGAATTCTCCTCTAAAAAAAGTTTCTATAGTATTTAGTCATTCACAAAAATTAAAATCCTCCTCGTGATTGATAATACACCCCAATAATGAACAACAATCCTGACTGATTATACACCCCAATATCTAACTAGACCAATGACTGATCATATACCAAACACGATATATCAGCAAGTATTATTTATATATTCCAATTTTAGGTATTCATTTATAGTTGGTTATAATCCCATTTATAACATATCCTATTTATGGTTGATCCATGATCATGAATATCTTTTCCCTACTCATTGTTTCTTTTTCCCTTCAGATAATGAACTTCCTCCATCATAGTATATAATTTGGCTTATTCATTAACATATTAAAATCTATATTTCCATATCTTCCATAGAATATGCACATTTGGCATGATCAACGCAGTAAATCCCCACATGAAAAGAATATCCTCAACTCACTGAATACTGATACTTGAAAGGATACTATTAAAAATATCTTCCATCTTCATTTACTTATCTTTCTACGATATATAAGTGTAATGATTCTATAGGATTTTCTTATGCTCAATTGTTTCACATTTTCTTTGAGATCAATTCCCAGTACATATTTTTGTAATGAAAGAATTAATTTCCTATGAACAGAGTACCCAAATTCAATTTATCATATGCATAAAAATACTTCATTATACATTCAGTATAGTGAACCAATGCTTTTACACATAATATTACATGATATTTAAGATAAACATCTTTTAATTAAAACTTGAAGATCATGAATCCTAGATTATTTATAATAATAGGTTCATAATACATCAAAGTGAGTCCCAAAAACTACATTATTTTATTCTCCATAATGGGATCTTAAATCCTACCATGATCCCAAAACTTCAGGTTATAACCTAGGGAATACATACACAAATGGGGTGAAATAAAAATCTAAGTAAGGGACTAAACATGATAAGGAAACATAACATGTGAATCCACTTTATAACATGATATTATACTAGGGAAGGAACCTGATTAATCACATCATATCATATTATATCATCAATGGAATCATAAGAACATCACTTTATAGTAAATGTAGAAATAACATAAAACATGATATAAACATTATTCATGGATAACTTTCTATCAAATATCACATGGTGGATAATGTCTAAAAATGTATTAGGATGGCTCCCTAATCCCAAACATGATCCTTCATAAAAATAAAAATTTAACAAATGAATTAGAGTAATATCTGAGAACACACATCATAACTTGTTCATGATTTATGTGTGACACTTAAATTAAATCCATCATAGGATATAATAAAATTTTTACCCAAGGAAATAAAATGGTTTGCATAATCTTGTATCATGTCATAATAAAATGTAATTTCATAACAATGGAATTTGGGAAAAGAAGAAAAGGAATGTATTCCCCAAAAAATAAGGGATAATAAGTAAGGTATATTAATGATATATATATATATAATTTAGAATAAATTTATAACATAAAAATTTTTAATCATTGATAAAAATGTTTATAAATGATTAAAGAGAATATTTCTTGTGAAAATACCCTTTTCACTTTGAAATCGATTATTTAGAATATAATAAATTCCAAAAATATTTTATAAAACATCTTCCATAAAAATAACTATATAAATTTATAAATTAATCTTCAAAGAGTTTTGTCATCAAGATAGTGTTTAAGTACAAAATTCTTATTATATTAAAACAATGATTTCTTTCACATTTTTTAGAAAAGGAAACCACACCATTTTGGTAAAATGAATGGATTATTCTTTTTAAATATTTTTCAAATATTCAATCAGGGGTAAAAAATGACATCAAAAAATAATATTATATAAGTAAACATATTTTTTATTTTTTTTTAAAACATGGATTTGGAAAAAAGGATTTTCAACCGAAGAGATAAATGAAGTAAGATTTTCATAAAAACATTTTATGAATAATTTTAAGTAACAATGATAGTAAAATGGAAATATTAAATTGGAATTTAATGAATTAAAAAGGTATAATAAAATTAAATTGTTTTATTCGATAATGATCGAATAATTTCTTAATATATAAATTCAAGCATAAATAATCCCAATTAAAATGAGATTAAAACATAAAACATCACCAATTTGGTAATGTTTGAATCATTAATCCCCTTGATGAAGAGAATTAGTTTTAACTTAAAATATCACGAAGTATTAAGGATTAATGATATAACATTTAAATTGAAATTATATACACCATTTAAATGAAATTAGGCGCATAAAATAATATGTCTATCAAAGATAGATGTTTTGAGACAAAAACCTTACCTCTAGTCCAAACATTGTCATGTATGTATTTTATCCCCTGTATAACAAAAATATATAAATTATTTATTTTTGATAATAAAATTTTAAAATTTTAATCTCATATATATAAAAATTTTAATTCATTTTTTTAATTATATGTTTAATTAAACATTTAGTTATGTCAAATTTTAGTGTTTTGAGGAAACTTGGTTCATAATTTTAAAATGGAATCGGTGTGATGAATATGCTAAAGCAGGTCTCTATTCCATAAGCTCTAGAATAATAATCATGAGATAATTATTTTTTTATACATAATTTATTCTTTTCAAAAATAAATATGAATTATGCATATGAAAAATGAACTATGTTTCAATTATGTAGACGGTAGGTCATATGTATCCATGTCAAACGATTTTATTTTTCAATGATTAAGATGGAAAGAATGTGATAATTATTTTATAATTATAAAAATATCATAATTTAATAAATACTATAATATTTATTTAAATACATAAACACATACCATCTATTTGATTTGGTAAAAAAAGAATCACATCGCCTCATAAGGCAGTAGTTTGTCATCCTCAAAAACAATGTTATCATTTCTAAATGGATGATAAGGTAAAAAGGTATATTGTAGAGACCCAAGCTTTACATACATGGATGTTACGTTACTTTTTCGGAATACTTAATACATAAAAAAACAAACACACAAGGACCGTAATAGTTCAGTGTCTTTGGAAACTAGGAAAACAAATCCTCTAATCATTGTGAAAGATCTTCAACATCTCCCATAAAAGTCTTCCCCTTTTGTTTTCTTACCTAAAAACTTTATTTATATCCTAGTGAAAAGAAAACATGAAAAGGGTGAGATCAGATGCTCAGTAAGGGTAAACATAGAGAACATAAAACAATCCACAAACATTTGAATGAAAAAACTTGAACATAAAATTTAAACATCAAATTATTGAGAAAAGACATAAATCTTGGAAGTATTTAAGGCATATATCATAAAGTAACTTCAATAATTATAAAATAGCATGGGAATAAAACATGTAATAGTGTAAAACCATTAATAACATGATATGATTTCCATAGTATCCAAGGCATTGCTGCCAGGACCATCTTAGTGGACAAAGTCCCTTTATGAATCGAGTTCACTCCTCATTCCAGTCCTGTATCACTGAACCGGATTAACATACCATTACATTCATGTCTATTTCATGAGATATAAATCATTACACAATTCATTGGAGGAAGATATACATCCCACCCATCTCATATTTAAATCATTCTTGCGTGTGCCACAACATAAAAATAAATCATTCATCATAACCCAAAGAATAAAATGGGTTTCATAAAAATCATCCCATCATAACATAATCCATATAAACCAAATGTATATCATCTCATCACAAGAAAAGTGAAACCATTTAAATCATAGATAAATTATACTTGAAACATACATATATAAAATAATTTCATCTTAGATAGAAAATGGTTTTGATAAAACACTTGAAATGAATTCTTGATAAAAATGTCCTTTCTTCTTCAAAATCACTTGATTTTCATAAAATTCTAGGCAATTTTAAAAGAAAAAAATTTTGTTGAAAAGAGTAATGAAAAATTGTATATTAAACTTCATGAAAATAAGATGTTATGAAATCGTAAAAATCCTTTCATTCCGTATAAGTTAAAAAAACATTATCCTCGTACTTTTGTCGGAAAAGTCAAAAAGTTCCTCATATGGGAAACAAAAGAAATATTTCTTCCATAACATGTGGTAAAATTCAAAAATGGGTATAAAGGAAATTAAACATACATGAAAACATTTTTATAAAACATGGAAATAGATTATAACAATAACCCCATCAAATACTTACGAATAAACAATCTCAGATAAGAACGAGATTGGAATAGTTATCCCTTACCTTAGGTCTGATATGCTTCGTACGTATCTGAACCTCCTGTATAATGATTTAAATAATGTCATGGACTTATTAAAGATTCATATTCATTGTTATGATATCATATATGGTTCACTTATGACTTTATATTACCCGTTCTTTTGTAAATTCCATATTAAAGCCGAGTTTTGGGTGAAACGGTTTTATTTATCATATGTGTTTGGACTTGTTCTTCTTGATATTATTATTACTTATGTCATGTTTTACTTACCTCCATAATTTAAATCATGGTTTATGTATCATATATATTCCATATATATATATATATATAATAGATAGATAAATGAAATGAAATACACCGTTCATGGAGACGGTAGGCCGTAGGTAAGCAAGAACGCTGTTTTCCGTTCCTTAATGACTTGAATGGAAGTAAGTAGATGAAATATGAATATATATATATATATACATAAATCCAGTATAATTATCATGTCATATATTTCATTATTATTCGTTATATATACTTTATAATCATTCTTGAGCGGTTAATATGGAGAATTAATCTCATCGCGTCGTGGAGACGGTAATCCGTACGTATGAACGAGCGATGATATTGTTCCCATAATTATTGGATTGAATTTTAGTGGATAATATAATATCATAGAATAATTATGATGTTATAATAACTATACATATTATTCTTTACACCATTATACCCATCCAAGTAAGGTGGTGGTGGAAAAATAGATTACACCACGGCGTGGAGACGGTATTCCATATGTACGCACGCGCGGTGATTTCATTTTCCGTAGGATGGATAGAAGGTGAAATGGGGTTGTTTAATATTTATAATAACATATAATTATATTATTGATACTTATTTTATTACATTATAATGAAACAACTGAAGAATAAGAAGTTTAAGAAGAAAGAGACCTGAAAGAATCGGTAGAAGACATTACCTCTTCTTTGACGCACCTCTTTTAAGCTTCCTCTTAAGGAAATAGGGTTGGTCTTTTGAGGAGACCAGAACCTAAATAATGTTTCTAGGGAATATTATAAGGGAAATGGTCAGGGTTTTCTGATCTTGAAGGCTGAAAATTATGTAAAGATAATAGGGAGGAGGTGCCCTTTTATAAGGGAGGAGAGGGGCACCTTAGGAATAACTTAAAATATTATTTTATAATAAAATCATATTCAGTTTATAATAAGTCCAAATTGATTTATTTCGAGACTAAATTGGGTATGGGTCGAAATCCTCTAAACCAGTAGGTTTTAGACAAGTTTAGGTTACTATTTTAACCTTATCATTTATATTTAACTCTAAGTTAAATAATTTAACTTTTACCGTGCCTTTTTGTTTTCTTACACTATATGGTTAATAAACTTACTATAACAAGAAAAACGAACCCCAAGTGGTTCATTATTAATATATATAACCATATATAAGTAATTTTTTCTAACCTTAGATTTTTAGGAATATAATATCAATTAATAATATAATATTTGTTTTAAAAACTATTTTATATCAATTTTGACACATTTGGTAATTGATTTTTGTGAAACTCATAACAACATGATTAGTTTAAAAAAGGTTAATTTAATCAATACTAAAATATCCTATTAACCTATAAAATTATTTTAATTCATAAAACATCTAAAATTACATTTATTTGGGTATTTATAACATCAATTGTGTTAATATTTCATTAATAATGTAATTACAGCATCATCATTGTGTCATAAAGAACTTAAATTATATAAAGTCTAAAAATTATAAATAAAATATTATTATGTATAAAATATTTTTATATTTATAATGAATATTTATAGTCAAATTTATCTTATGTATAACCCTATATTAAAAATGTTTTAGTTATTAAACTTTGATTTTAACTCTTTTAACTTTTCTTTGAATTAAATAATAATAAATGTCCTAGTCTAATCCAAGTGGACCTAAATGTTCATATTTTATTCATAAGGTTATTTTTGGTTGAATTAAAATTATCTAATATAATTAGGACATGTTTTAGAGTAATAATAATACCATTTTTACCCTTAATTATCCTATTTACTTTTAACAATGGTAAATAAAAGTAAAAAGTTAATATTCACAAAAAAATATTTTTATCTTATTGAACCACATTTTAATCCTTGATAATAACCATGTCTCTTGGATTTTTGAAATTCCTCTCACAGAAGTGGTAAAATTATTTTTTATGTAATTTTTCAAATTCTCCTAGGAGGTGGGTAAAAGATGGTAAAAAGTTCTATATAATTTTTATTTATCTAAAATTATTATAAATTGACCCCAATGAATTACGTTGAACTTATATAGGTCTTATGTGTCAATTTTGACCCAAAATAAATTTAAATAAAATAAATAATTATTTAAATAAAAATTTGGTTTTTAAACTATAACACATTGTTTTTTTCACTATTCATCAAAAATTGAATGTTTACATAAAAATACCAAAAATTCACCCTAGGATAATTTTGATATTCCGAATACAAGAATGAAGTCCATTTAGAAAGATAAAATTTATAAAATTTCAAAAATTGGGTATTACTATTCATAACGTTTAGTTTATAAAATATTTTAATAAAATATCTTTGTTTAGTGAAGCTCGGTATTGCATACAACACGCGCTATCAAGGAAGGTCGTGATTGCGTGTCATTCAATCCTAGTCAAGGTTGTGTATATTGTAAGATTCCTTTGTTGTTTCATATAATAGAATCAAGCCATTTTTTATTTATACATTGAATATATATATATATACACTCGGTGTTGCGTAGAATAACTTCTATCAAACAAACATAAAATTGTTTGTAACATGATACAAGAATAGTGTTGCATATACTGCAAGATAATACGGTGTTGCCTATAGCGCAAGATAATCTTGCAGTAGCATAAAACACAAGACATCAAAATTAAAAATAATACTTCTCATAAAATCTCGAGGTGTTACATATATGATATATTAATATTACATAATTATTAATACATCAGGAATATCATATATTATTATTAAATCAATCATCAAGAACAATATTGAGAGGGGATAATGTAAAATTTATTATATTGGTTTTCTGGTCTCTAGCCCGCCACACACACAAATTATGGTTTTATTTCCCATTTGATAAGTTTAAACGGTTTTATGTTATGAAATTCATATAATAAAATATTTTTATATATGAGATAAATATTTTAATATATCATAATTATTGAGAAGTATTACATGGGGTTGGAAAAAAATAAAACAAAGATACTCAGTCAAGAACAATACATCTTCTTCAACCACCTATTTAGGATTATACCTAATACCTCCCTATATTGTATTTATGATAATATATAATTCTAGGTAATTGGAAGGGATGTAAAGAATGGATATTTGATGATAATTTGTGAACCAAAATTTTCTATAAGAGTGGGATGGAGATGAAAGGCAATTCCCTTTTATAAGGGAGGTGGATTTGTGTTCCTATAAATATATGGAACTTTTAAATTATTCGAAGTCTCTCCCAATAAAAGTGCATCCAAAATTAGTAAAAATAATTTGAATAGAGATGTGTCTATGTTACACCTCTAAAATTAAAAATAAAATCATTTGAAACATGTTATCCTCTTTTCCTCTAACGTTATTCACTTCCACCCTTTTAATTTATTTACTACACTAACTTTTTCAATACTATTTTCACTATAAATTATAACCAAAAATTTCTTATAAATTATTGTAAAATATTAACTATTTTGATTCAAAATATTTATTATATTTTATAAAAATATACTTCTAAACCTATCATACATTAATTTAAAATAAAACATACAGACATGTAAAAAACAATTTTTCAAGATATGCATTTTTCAAGCATAAGATGATATTATATTAAGTTTATAACAAGTAATCATAATTAAATGAATTTAATTTAGTCTTTATAGATATATAATTTATATATTTAATTTATATTATTTCTTATTATAGGTTTTTTTAATTAGTTAAATTGGGAAAACATTATGCACTTCAAAACTGTTTTTAGAAAAATTGGGTATTTAGGTCCAGAAATAAACTTATTCTAAAATTCAGTATAAAGATGATTTAAATGTAATTAATTATATTAAATATAACTTGATAATAATTATGTAAATTTTAAATAAAATTGAAACAATATCCAGACCTTAATGTACATAATTTACTAAAATAAATGTCAGGTTTTCAAAAGTCGATGTTTTTCCGTAATCAATTGAAAAATCAATACTATTGAAAAAATCCTGAAATAACACCCTAATTAAATATTGATATTCTTATTTTAAAAATTAGGTTAATTTTAATAAATTACATTACTAAAATTTAAAAAAATTAATTATAATATTTTCTCAGAAAATGCCATAAATTTGTTTTGAGAGAAACATATTTTTTGTAGAATAATGTATGTTTATTAAATATTTAGTTCTTATTTTTTAATAATTTATATGTACATTTATATTGGGTTGGACCTTTATATATATAATAAATTATTTAATATCATTCATAACCTTCTATTTAAAATCTAGGTTATAATTATCATGTTTAAATAATAATACTTTAATAATATATTGTGGTTTTATTAATCTTAGTGTTTCATGTTGTATACACTACCAAACATAGATTTATTTGAAAATATAGGGGTAATATATTCTACTAACCTTGAATAAGTTACATCATAATAATTTTAACTTGTTCTTGGTAATCAAGGGCTTGAAATTTAAAAATTATCTTTGGGGAAAACACACATTGTAAATGGGTTTTATAAAACATTATCATAAAAGAGGGAAAGGTAAATATGAAAGTCATATATAATAACACATGAATAAGTTTCAAAGTAGGATACAACTAGTGTGAAGTTAAAATATGGACATGTAAGATAAGAATAAATAATCATGGAGAGACACATAGATATTTGATCAAATGAAAGTGAATTATCAAGAGAATGATAATTATAACAAAACCATAGGTCTATAATTAATTAAAAGATCATTTATTCATTTGATTTTAAGGTAACATGGTAACAGTTTTATTTCAGGATCCTCTTAATAGAGTTGATATATTATTTTAATAGGAATATAATGTTCCCAAAAAAATATAATTATTTGATATACTTTTATTTCCAAAATATAATTTCATCATTTTGTTGTTCTTGGATTAATTTCTAATTCACCTCTTACTATGAGTAATGAATATCCAATATGATTTTTTATAACCAAAGAAATAAATTATTATTTTAATAGATCATATGATCCATAAAATATTAAAATATTATTCCTCTTATATTTAATAAAATCGAAATGGTAACTACAAGTTAATATAATACGTAAAATAAATGTGAATATATTTTTCTCAAAAAATCAATAATAAATCCAAAGTTTTAACATAGATAATTACATAAATAAATAACCCTATATCCTAAATAACCTTAAAATAAAATAATTATTTTATTAAAAAGTTAATCTCATTGACATTATGTTTCATCTCTAAAAATATAATATAATTATTCTAAAATGACACTTTACGTTAAAACTGAATATTATATATATTTTAAACCAGCAAAATGTTTCCTAAAATATGATAAATCACCTTAAAATTCCATCACATAGATCCTAAAAGTGTGTTTTTAAGACTACAAAGATATAATGAAAAATAAACTAAAAAAACCCATGATAGTATCCATAACTCTTAAGTTAATCATTCATGAAGACATATATGATTCCAAAATTAACAAAATCATTATATGTTTAATGATTCTTATAACCAAGATACCATTGGAAACATTATTTCTACTGAATTATTCCTTAATACAAAAAAATAATTACTTAAACCATTTTACATCAGTGATTTGGTATGACATATGTTCTTCCTTGTTCTTTTGGATAACCATTCATTTAGGAAATTCTCTCAGATAATGCTCAAATTCCAAACTTATAAGAAAACAAATTCCTTGGAAATTTATTTCCTTATGACGTCCATTTCCACATAGAAAATATATCACCCTCCATTTTAGGTATTCTTCTTGGATCTTCATCCCACATTATTGACATGTAGGAAACGTAATATTCTTTTCACTATGTAAATTACCACATGAACTTTCATAAAATTCCATCTTCCTATTAATTGATGCATTAGGAATCTCCCTGAAGCACAGGTTGTTAATAATATATCATGATATCTACTTAGGAATACTCAAAATATCATTCTATTTTCAAATAATCCAATTTTTTTGGCTTGTATTAACTATGTTGTACATCACATTCAGGGTTAACATGATTCTTCCTTGTTCAATATATTTTCTAAAAACAAAATGAATTGTATTAATAATAGTAATCAAAGTGGGTAACCATATCATCATGAAAAATAATTTAACGGATTTCTAAATCTTGATAACTTATTTTTAATCTATTACATTTTTGGCTTATCATATGTAATTCATCTTCATATTATATTCAAATCCTTAATTATTGTTTATAAAGAGTTTCAAACCTTACATAGAATATTCCCCTATGAGGGTAAAACCAAATGTGCAGAAAGACCCATATTTATGCTTCGTGTGATGATCGAGTCAATTACCAATGAACCCTTGTCATATTTTTTACCCAAAGGTAAAAATTTTCTGGATTCACATCCACTTGTATTATCTTGAAAGAGATGTAATTTCTTGGAAACCACTCTCTCTTTCCTTCACAAAAATACAAAGATATTTTCCTATATTTATACATTCCATTAGGATTATCCCTAGAATTCTCACTATAGTTTTCTCATTTTGTTTTCCAAAGGTAAATTAAAACATTCTTTTATACCAAACATAGTTATCCAATCCTTTTACACATATTATTACATGATTTTTAACCTAAAAGTAATTAATAAATACCCAACGATCATGAGGCCTAGTGTCTTTAGAAGACAATGTTCATAATAAATAAAAGTGAGGATAAAAACATTATTATTTTATTCTCCACAATGAGATCCTAAATACTTCAGAGATACTAATAATATATCGAATAAACTAGGGAAAACATAAAAAATGGTTGAGTTAAATATACTTGTAAAAGAATATAAAAGATAGTAAAACATTACATGTGATTCATAGGTATAAAATTATATCATAAAAGGGAAGGAACATTAATAATCATATGGGATCATAACATATAGATAACGGTATCACTAGAACATGACAACCTATCAAATGTGAGGGAAAAATATAACATGAAATAATCATGAGTTAAGGCTAACTTCATGGGAAATATTACATGGTGTGAAAATTCACATATATATTTACTCCCTAATCCCTTACATGAGGCCTTACAAGACTGATGATTTAACCATTTCCTTGGAATGATGTTTAATTTCACCCATTATAATAGGATAATGATTTATTTTTTATAGAAAAAATAAATCAATAAATAATCTTAACATAATAATTTCCCAAGGAATGAAAATGGTTTTGATAATCCTGTCTCATAACAAAATCAATAGAATTTTCCTAAAGAAGTAATTTGAGAAATGAACATAAGGAATTAATTACCACCATAAAACTAATGTAGAATAAGATATGTATATATGTGATACACATATATACGTATTTTAGAATCAATCTATAATAGAAAGTTGTCTTCCTTGATGAAAATGTCGTTAAAATATCAAATGGGATATTTCATAAGAAAATACCATTTTCAATTTCAAATATCATTTTTAAAATTTAAAAATTTAAAAATTATTAAAAAATGTTTTTCTTTAAAATAATACATGGAAACATATAATTTATGATTCAAATAATTAATTGGTAATGACAATGCGTAATTCCATAAATGCAATGTATGTTAAAGCATAGATTCCTTTCACATTTTAATAAGAACTAGTCAAAATTACCCTATTTTGAAAATGATTGAGAAATTCCATTTTTTTTTAAATTCAATCATGGGTAAAATGAATTTAAACAATCATATGATAATATTAAAAACATTTTTGAAAAAATTTTAGAACTAATGGATTAATATAAAAAGGATTTTTGAACAAAGAGAGAACTGAAGTCATCTTTTCATAAAAAAAGGTTTCTCAATGATTTTAAATACCAAATATAATAAATTGTAATATTAAATGAAAATTATATAAATATATATATTAGAAAAAAATTAAATAGGTAAAATTAAACAATGATCAGAAAATTTCCTATAATTTAAATTCAAGACTAAACAATCTTGATTAAAATTAAATTGAAACATAAACCCTTACCGATTTGGTTACCATAAAATCCGAATAATCATGAATGAATAATTTTAATTATAACTAAAAAATATATAATTTATGTAGGATTAATAATATAATTTCTTAACTATTTAGAATATAAACCATTAAAAGGAAAATAGGTGTATAAAAGAACATGCATCTAAAAGAAGGATGTTTCGAGATGAAACCCTTACCTCGAGTCTGGAATTTTTTATGTATGTTTTTTATCATATATATTATAATATTATATGAATTATTTTTTTACTAATAACATTTTACATGTTCAATAACTTATAATTAAACCATTTATTTTATTTATTCTACTAACAGGTTTAATTACAAAATTAGTTATGTCAATGTTAAGTGTTTTGAGGATGCTCTGTTCATAATTTCAAAATGGCATCAATCTGTTGCTTGTGGTAAAAGGGGTTATATTTTTATCATTAAAAGAATAATAATTGTTAAATAATTATTATTTTCATATATAAATTAATATTTTAATAATAACCATGAATTATAGTTATGAAAAATGAACTATGTTACAATTATGGAGATAGTTCGTCAAACATATAAATGTGTAGTGATTTTATTTTTCAAAAATCTTGTTTGAAAGAAAATAATTGTTATTTTTCCATTAAATAGATATCATAATATTTTTTTAGTACACATTCAAATATCATCCATGTAATTTGGTCAAATAAATATTCATATTACTTCACAAGGTGGTAGTCCTTCATACCCATGAACGATTCTATCATTTTTAAATTGATTGTAACGTTATAAGGTAGAAGATATGTTACATTTGTAGAATGATTACTATTGAATTTTTCATACTCATCCTTTTTATATTATTTATTTTATTTTTTTTACTGGGAATCAGGTGGCTCGGGTCGACGCCCGAATTAAATTTGTTCAGTTATAATTTAAAAACAGATGTTTTCCCCTTAGTTGCATCTAGTGCACCATGGTCGAAGCTGCGCAGCCTCACCAAGGTCATCGCGCGACCTCGCCCAGCTCGCCGCATGTCATGCTCGATGGTCGACTAATGAAATAAAATTAATTAAGAAGAGTTTTAATAATAATTATAATATTAATGTCACTTGAGAATATTATTATTTTCTTTAATAACAATTTAATTTAGAGTATTATTTTTTATTAATAGCTTTTTATTTTGTTGATCTTTTTATAGTTTATTATTTAGGTTTTTAAGTATGTTATTGTCTTATTATTATAATTGTTGTCATTATTATTATTATTATAATTATTAAGAGTGATTTCGTTTTGTGTCACCGGACGCATGGGCGAGGCATGGTTTTGAGATCTAAACGGTCTGTCCGGAATTCAAATGAGTTGAAACATAGTGGGATAATGAAATAGTAAAAAATAATGCAATAGAAATAAAATTAAAATAAGAAGTTTAGTAAACTATAAGAAATTGTTTTAATGAAAAAAAATTGTTTGGGATTAATAAATACTATGGTTAATATTATTTGATATTATTAAAATTCTTATTATTATTATTCCACGTATTTCTTTTATTTATTTTATTACTTATTTATTTTTATTTTTATTTTTATTTTTATCTTTTCTTTCATTTCTTTTTCTGTTCTCTCCCTCCCTTTCTCTCCATCCCCCTTATCCTGCACGGCCTCCCCCCCAAACCCTAAGTGTGGCGTGCCCTGATTGTCCGTCCAACCCACCTCCATCGTGTCGGACCTCCCCTCCTTCCCGGCGAAGCACGTCATGCCTCGTCGAAGGCCTCCCCCGCCCCCCACTTCGGTTCTTCTCGCACAGCTCCCCCCATTGCGCCGCACCCCTTCCCTCTCCTCCTCCCTTCTATCCACCGGACCAGCCGACCTCCTCCTTCCGGCAACCCCAACTGACACTCCGTCTATAAGTCCCCATCCTTAATCCTTACTTAATCTTGAGTTATTACAAGATTACACATTGAGGATCTTTTCGGGTTTAGAGTTTTAGAGAATTAGATCATAAAACTTCCATTACATTCCACATATAAACAAAGTGGTTACATAAAAATAGTATTCTTAATTCCCATCAATGGAAACATATTTAAAATAAAACAAGGATTCTTTCTTGACACTTCTTTGACACTATCATCATATCATGTACCTTTCCCTTGACCTGTGAAAAACATTTCAAAAAAAAACTTGGGATGAGCATAAAAAGCACAGTAAGGGATATAAAAATATGGAAAGGAAACATGGTTACGTATATACATAAGAATGAGATAATACTTTACCCATAAAACATAAGTACTTTATCATACCTCATCAAATCATGAATAAATCATAGTAATCATAAGACATAAAGGTAACTTGAGGCATTCAAAACATTCTTACGTAGGGAGTGACCCTCTTGGTTACGTTTGGAATACCCATCACAGTATATTCCGTAAATCTCTTCGGAGAAACCTTAACGTTTCACTCCTTCGCTTTACCCAATGCATTGGAGAGCTATATCGGGCTCACCCACCCTTAGACTATCACGGAACCACCCGTCTTCATAATAATGCCCAAGAACCTCAACATAATTGTATCACATAAAACATGCATAAAGGAAACATAACATTTCCACCTTTCAATCACAAGATATCAATACAACACATTGATATAAAAACATTATGAAAACCATTTTCAATACCAAAATAAAAGAAAAGTAAAACATGGTATTTATTTCTCTTTTAAAAAAAGTATGGCGTGTAAAGGAAGCCGAAACTCAAATAATGGTCACGGCGGCGGAGAAGTCGTTGTCGCCGCATACGTACGACAAAAACATTCCCTTTTTTCATTTAGTAAACGCTTCGTATAAAAAATATTCCTTTTGAATAAATGTAAAAGTCAAAGGGGTTTATACACCGTATAAAATAAGGTTGTGTATAAAACAAAATATGCCTCAATTAAAGGAGATTGAGACGAAGTCCCATACCTCGTATCCGACTTGACCCGATCGTTCTTTAATCTCCTGAATAATAAACTTGAGTTAATCTCTACTTTCTTAAGAACCTTTTTCAAGTTCATTATTCCTTTTATACCATGTTATGAGCATCATGTAATCATTTAAGTTAATAATGTTCATTTTGTCGGTATTTGGTTCTTAAGTCAAAAATAGACTTGTTACACTTACATGTTGTTAATTTGGTCAAAGGTTCTTTATATCCAAAATGATATTAATGATTTTGATAACATATATATCATATATATTCATCATTTACATGTATTTATAATATTACATCACATTTAGAGGTAAGAAATAAAATGCACCGTTCATGGAGACGGTAAGTCGTACGTACGCATGAACGCTACTTCCATTTCTATTTCGTATTTCTGGAATGGAATCATAATGATATAAGATTATATTATAATTCCAGTATAATAACATATATAATATCATTAAATTTATCCTTTACACATCCCACATATGGTATTAACGAATCAAATCAGTTTCAGGGGGCGGTAGTCTGCACTTCCTAAAATGAAGATATTGTGTTTACCCATAATGGAAACAATAATGGTATGCCATAAATGAAAAATACATAAGCTTAAGGAAAGAATAAAAATATTATATATCATATATAAAAATAGTGACATCATAATGGCCACATTTGAAAGTGTTAAATGAGTATTGAACAACCATCGTTTCGGGAGGCAGAATTTCGCCATCCACAGAAACTGTATGTTCTTTAACCATTTGATGTAGTTGTGTGAGAGTGTAGCTCAAATAAATCTTATAACAACATCCTAGTATTTTGAAGATACTGGTGTTGTTACAAAAGAAGTAAATAGAAAGAGTTTAGGGGGTTGGAGAAGCAAAATAAAATAAATAAACATGAGAGAAAGAATTACCTTTAAAAGTGTAACTCCTTTTGATTTGAGCCTAAAGGCTTCATTTGAAAGGATTCTGCCCAAAGGGAATCCTATAGGATGAGGAGAGGGATGTTGAGAGAGTAAATGGGCAGGGTATGGCCGAGCCAAAGGCTTGAGGAGTGTGTGAAATGAGGTAGAGGTGGGGGCCTTTTATAAGAGGAGAGGAGGGGCACTTTTGGAAATCATGAAACTATTATTTTATTTTCAAAAGTGTTTCGAATTTATAAGGTCCCACATTGATATATTTCTAAGATAAGATGATAAGGCTTCTAAATATTCCCATCCAATAGTTTTTGGACAAGTTTAGGTCTTATATTTTATATTATCTTTTCATTTTATTCAAACAGTTCATTAATGAGGTCATCGTTGCATCATCATGATGTCATAATTAAATTAATTTATTTAATGTCTAAAAATTATAAAAAAACTATCCTGATTTAGGAAATATTTTTATCTTTCCAAAGAGTATTTATAGGCAAAATTATGATTAGTATAACCCCTTCTAAAAATTGTTTTAGTAAAACAATTTATGTTAGTGTCATTTTCACCTTTATTTAAAAAAAGGCATTAAAGTCATTATCTCACCCAAGTGGCTCCATGGGGTCCCCTAAATCGAACCATGGGTTGTCTTGGTCGGCCATGACACAACCAATAGGGTTAGGACATGTGTCAAGCTCATCTCATTTTATTAAAGCATTATTTTTACCTTAAACTACACTAATTACCTCTAATCGCGATTAATGAAAAAAAAAGTTACTATTCACCAAAAAATTATTTTCATCACATTGAACCAAATTTTACATACCAATTACAACCATGTATGTAGGATTTTCAAAATTCAATACACATTAGTGGTAAACTTTCATTTAACTAAAAAATCAGTTTGCTTGATTACCACTTAGTGGTTTCACTACTCATCAAAAATTGGAGTTTTTCAGAAAAATACCAAAACTTCACCCTAAGCTATATTTGATTTTCTGAATTCAAAAATGTAGTCTATTTTACAAAATTAAAAAAATATAAGTCACATTAATTAATTTAATAATTAATTCCCGCTGTCAGAGCAAATAGCGTGTTTTTATGAAACAATAAGTATCAAAAGATTGACACCAGTTTAAGTCCAATTTCAAAGTGAAATTGATTCCAATGACCACCATTGGATTAAATGGTAAAAATATATTCTAATTTAATTTCAAAACCAATTCAAAACATAATCTAATCATATAAATAAATTATATTAAAAAGTATTTTTGATGTAAAATGCAGTATTTTTCACTATTCATTAAAAAATGAACATTGTCAGAAAAATACAAAAAAATCACACAAAGTAAATTTTGATGTCACAATCATAAAGAATAAGTTTGTTTTGACAAACATAGTTTATAAAATTGTCAAAAGATATATTCAAAAATGGTTTGCCATCAAAAGGCAGTAAAACAAATCTTTCAAAAATATTAGTGTATTCCATGCTTAAGATTGGATTTATTTTCATTTTAAGCCTCTAAAACACTATATAATTCATTAATAGACATAGAAAAAAATATCTATTATTCATTACTTACTTGGGATGTTACATACTTCCCCTCTTTAGAAAATTGTGTCCCCGCAATTTATTTACTTATCGAATAAATTGGGGTACTTATCCCTCATTGCATTTTCAGATTCCCATGTTGCCTCTTCCATAATGTGATTTTTCCACAAAACCTTTACCTGCTTAATCACCTTATTCCGTAACACTTGCTCCCTGTGGTCAAGAATCTGGACTGGTTGTTCCTCATAAGATAGGTTCTCTTCCAGCTGAACTACCTTTGGACTCAAAACATGAGATGGATCTGACATATACTTTCTCAACATCGAAACGTGAAAAACATTGTGTACCTGAGATAAACTCGGAGGTAAAGCCACCTGGTATGCAACTGATCCAACTCTCTTCATAATTTCATACGGTCCAATAAACATTGGACTCAACTTTCCTTTCTTACCAAATCGCATCACACTTTTCCATGTTGATACTTTGAGAAAAACATGATCACCTACCTCAAAAGAGAGATCCTTCCTCCTGTTTTCTGCATAACTCTTCTGCCTGCTCTGAGCTGTTCTCATGTGTTTTTGAATCAGCTGAACTTTTTCTGCCATCTCTTCTACCAATTCTGGCCCCATCAACTTCCTTTCACCCACTTCATCCCAGAAAGCTGGAGTTCGACACCGCTTCCCATATAATGCCTGAAATGGTGCCATCTATATACTGGAATGAAAACTGTTATTATATGAAAATTCAACCAAAGAAAGATGTTGTTCCCAACTTCCCTGATAATCCATAGAAAAAGCTCATAGAATATCCTCTAATGTCTGAATTGTTTGTTCTAACTGCCCATCTGATTGAGGATGAAAAGATGTACTAAAATTTAATTCAGTACCCAACGACTTCTGAAGGCCTTTCCAAAAGTTAGAAGTGAACCTGGGATCACGGTCAGATACAATGGAGAGAGGAACTCCATGTAACTTGACTACCTCTTTAAGATACAAATGGGAAAGTTGATCTACGGAAAAAGTATCTCGTATAGCAAGGAAATGAGAAGATTTAGTCAAGCGATCAACAATAACCCAAATTGCATTATTACCTCGAGATGTCTTCGGTAATCCCACAACAAAGTCCATGGATATATTCTCCCATTTCCACTCTGGCACTGGTAAAGGCTTAATCATCCCTTTCGGTAACTGCCGCTCTGCTTTAACCTATTGACATGTCAAACACTTCACAGTAAAATCAGCAATATCTCTTTTCATTCCATCCCACCAAAAATACTCCCGCAGATCTCTGTACATCTTAGTACTACCAGGATGAACTGAAAATGGAGAACTATGAGCTTCACATAACAACTCTCTCTTCAACTGTTAATCAAAAGGCACACACAATCTCTTCCCAAATCTCAAAATGCAATCATTATCAATGTTGAATTCAGGCAACTTACCTTTCAGAACCAGCTCTACCTTTTTCTGCAACTCACTGTCTTGCTTCTGTGCTTTCTTGATTCTATCTGATAGATATGATCTCACTGATACTTGAAACAAAACAGAAGAACTTCCTGCACCAACAACTTCTATGCCAAAGTTCATCAAATCCTTAACCAAAGGATCATGTTCCAAACGCAACATTGCTAATGAAGCATTACTTTTTCGACTCAAAGCATCATCCACTTTATTTGCTTTTCCCGGATGGTAATGAATTGTACAATCATAATCCTTGATTAATTCTATCCATCTCCTTTGTCTCATGTTCAATTCTATCTGAGTGAATATATACTTTAAACTTTTGTGATCAGTATATATTTCACACTTTACTCCATACAAATGATGCCTCCAAATTTTCAAAGCGAAAACAACAACAGCTAATTCCAAATCATGTGTTGGGTAATTTACCTCATGAGTTTTCAACTGTCGTGAAGCATAAGAAATTACCTAATCATTCTACATTAGGACGCAACCAAGTCCTTTCAATGAAGCATCACTGTAGATAACAAACTCACCATTCCTGGAAGGTAGTGCCAAAACTGGAGCATTCACCAATCTTCTTTTTAATTCCTGAAAACAATCATCACATTCTTTTGTCCAGATAAACTTAACACCCTTCCGAGTTATATTAGTCATTGGACTAGATAACCGTGAAAAATTTATAACAAACCTTCGGTAATAGCCTGCAAAACCAAGGAAGCTACAAATCTCAGTTACATTTGTGGGTCTTGGCCAGTCTTCCACAACTTGTTTTTTGCAGGATCAACGGTTATGCCATCTTTTGAAACAATGTGACCAAGGAAAGAAATTTGTTGCAACCAAAACTCAAACTTTCTGAATTTCCCATACAATTTCTTTTCTTTTAAGGTTTGCAAGATAACCCTTAAATGTCTTTCATGCTCCTCTTTACTTTTTGAAAACACCAAAATATCATCAATGAAAACCACCACAAACTTATCCAAAAACTCATGGAAAATTCTATTCACTAAGTCCAAGAATACAGCAGGTGCATTGGTTAGCCCAAAAGGCATTACTACAAATTCATAATGGCCATATCTCGTACAGAATGTGGTCTTCGAAACATCTGCTTCCTTTACCTTCAGCTGATGGTACCCCGATCTCAAGTCAATCTTTGAAAAATACTGTGCTCCCAGGAGCTGATCAAACAAATCATCAATATGAGGCAAAGGATATTTGTTCTTAACAGTGATATTATTCAAGGCCCTATAATCAATGCAAAGTCTCATAGAACCATCTTTATTTTTAACAAATAAAATAGGAGCACCCCATGGTGATGTGTTGGGTCGAATGAAACCTTTCTCTAATAAATCTTTCAATTTCTCCTTTAACTCTAAAAGTTAAATTTGAGCCATTCGATAAGGGGGTTTTGAAATTGGCTTAGCATCAGGAACTAAGTCAACAGTAAACTCAACTTCCCGATCTGGTATTATTCCCAGAAACTCATCAGAAAAAACATCAGGATGCTCATTTACCACTGGCACATCATTAATCTGAACAGTTACTTTATTTTCAACGATGTGTGCAAGGTAACATTCATTTCCATCTTTTACAAGTTTCTCGCCCTCTTGATAAGTTATCAACAGTAAGGGTTCATTCTTGTACACAAACTGAAAGTCTTTCTGAAAAGAAACTTCTTTATCTCTACAGTAAATCTTAGCATGGTAAATAGAGAGCCAATCCATACCCAGGATAACATCAAACTCTACTAGAGGTATAACAATAAGGTTTGCAAGTAGGTTCTTTCCACAGATAAGGATAGGAAGATTCTTATAAATTCTTTTTGCCTCAACATTTCCCCCAGGTGTTTTTACCAAAAGCTCAGGAGTCATTTCTTGAGATAGTATTCCCATTTTACTAGAAAAGGTTTCAGAGATGAAAGAATGTGTAGACCCCGAATCAAACAACACACTGGCATAATCTAAAAAAACAAACAAAGTACCTGATACAACTTCATTTGATGGCCCGAAATCTACTGAAGTAGTTGCAAAGGATTTCACCACCCTTTTCTGCTTGTAGTCTAACTGCTTCCCATCACTCAAGATCTTTTTCGGACACTCATTTTCATAGTGACCCATCTCATTGCACTTAAAACATTTCACTAACTATAAATCAAATTTGGTCTTACCTTCACCTTGATCCTTTTCAGTGCAATCACGAGCCTTATGTCCCATCTTACCACATCGGTAGCACTTTCCAGAATTCAGAAGACATTCCCCAGCATGCCTTTTGCCACATTTATCACAAACTGGAAACTTAATTTTCTTACCATCAGACTTTTTTGAAGAATTCTTACCTTTCTCCTGCCACCTTGGTCTCTTCTTCTATTGGTTTTTATAGAACACTTGATCATCAGCAAACTCCATTTCCACCTTCTCATCACATCGAACAAGCTTTTCATAACTTTTAAACTCACGAGAAGCTAATGCCCTTCGATATTTTGGCTTTAATACTGAGTAAAAACGATTGATTTTACTATCAAGGTCTCGGATAAAATTTGGAGCATACCTTGCCAATCGAGTGAACCTTTCTTCATAGGTAGCCACTGAGTCTTCCTCTTGCCTCAATTCCAAGAATTGATTTTCCATCCTAAGTCGAACAGCCTTAGGAAAATACTTCTCAAGAAACATACCTTTGAATTCATCACAGTCAAGAGAATCAATCTCATCAGCGTCCCTGATATTTTTAACCATCGACCACCACTGATCTGCTTCACCCTCCAAATGGTAAATAGAAAGACTAACCTTTTTATTTTCTGAACACCCCATGACATCGAAAATCTTCTCCAGTGCATTAATCCACCCTTCAGCTAGCACAGGATCAGATGATCCTCTGAATGATGGGGGATGTTGCCTCATGAAGTGTTCCACCACTAACATGTTCCTATGCGGTTGATCTGGCTGATCTCGTGCATGGATACTACCACCATTTATAGCCTGAGTCAACTGTGCCATCATTGCAACAAACTGTTCAGTTCCAATTCCGACCATCTCAGGATGCTGATTCGGAAGGTTATTTCCTTCTGTATGCCTTCCTAGCACTGCTTCCCTGTTTCCTCTGCGGAAAACCATTCTGAACAAACACGTCTTAGATGAAGCAACATGGTAATCTTTAAATACTATATCACTTCAATTTGACCATAAAAAAAATTGGATAATCATTTAATAGAATTCTAACTCCTAAATTTATCTAAACCGACCTCTGATACCAACTATAAGGCCCCAGCCTTAATCCTTACTTAATCATGAGTTATTACAAGATTACACATTGAGGATCTTTTCGGGTTTAGAGTTTTAGAGAATTAGATCATAAAACTTGCATTACATTCCACATATAAACAAAGTGGTTACATAAAGAGATTATTCTTCATTCCCATCAATGGAAACATATTTAAAATAAAACAAGGATTCTTTCTTGACACTTCCTTGACACTATCATCATATCATGTACCTTTACCTTGACCTGTGAAAAACATTTCAAAAAAAACTTGGGATGAGCTTAAAAAGCTCAGTAAGGGATATAAAAATATGGAAAGGAAACATGGGTACGTATATACATAAGAATGAGATCATACTTTACCCATAAAACATAAGCAATTTATCATACCTCATCAAATCATGAATAAATCATAGAAATCATAAGACATAAAGGTAACTTTAGGCATTCATAACATTCTTACGTAGGGAGTAACCCTCTTGGTTACGTTTGGAATACCCATCACAGTATATTCCCTAAATCTCTTCGGAGTAACCTTAACGTTTCACTCCTTCGCGTTACCCAATGCATTGGAGAGCTATATCGGGCTCACCCACCCTTAGTCTATCACGGAACCACCCGTCTTCATAATAATGCCCAAGAACCTCAACATAATCGTATCACATAAAACATGCAGAAAGGAAACATAACATTTCCACCTTTCAATCACAAGATATCAATACAACACATTGATATAAAAACATTATGAAAACCATTTTCAATACCAAAATAAAAGAAAATTAAAACATGGTATTTATTTTTCTTTAAAAAAAATTGTGTCTTGTAGAGGAAGTCGAAACTCAAATAATGGTCACGGCGGTGGAGAAGTCGTTGTCGCCGCATACGTACGACAAAAACATTCCCTTTTGTCGTTTAGTAAACGCTTCATATAAAAAAGATTCCTTTTGAATAAACGTAAACTTCAAAGGGGTTTATACACCGTATAATAGAAGGTTGTGTATAAAACAAAATATGCCTCAATGAAAGGAGATTGAGACGAAGTCCCATACCTCGTATCTGACTTGACCCGACCGTTCTTTAATCTCCTGAATAATAAACTTTAGTTAATCTATACTTGCTTAAGAACCTTTTTCAAGTACATTATTCCTTTTATACCATGTTATGAACATCATGTAATCATTTAAGTTAATAATGTTCATTTTTTCGGTATTTGGTTCTTAAGTCAAAAATAGACTTCTTACACTTACATGTTGTTAATTTGGTCAAAGGTTCGTTATATCCAGAATGATATTAATGATTTTTATAACATATATATCATATATATTCATCATATACATGTATTTATAATATTACATCACATTAAAGGTATGAAATGAAATGCACCGTTCATGGAGACGGTAAGCGGTACGTACGCATGAACGCTACTTCCATTTCTATTTCGTATTTCTGGAATGGAATCATAATGATATAAGAGTATATTATAATTCCAGTATAATAACATATATAATATCATTAACTTTATCCTTTACACATCCCACATATGGTATTAACGAATCAAATCACTTTCAGGGGGCGGTAGTCCGCACTTCCTAAAATGAAGATATCGTGTTTACCCATAATGGAAACAATAATGGTATGCCATAAATGAAAAATAAATAAGCTTAAGGAAAGAATAAACATATTATATATCATATATAAAAATATTTACATCATAATGGCCACATTTGAAGGTGTTAAATGAGTATTGAACAATCATCATTTCGGGAGGCAGAATTTCACCATCCACGGAAACCGTATGTTCTTTAACCATTTGATGTAGTTTTGTGATAGTGTAGCTCGAATAAATCTTATAACAACATCCTATTATATTGAAGATACTGGTTTTGTTACAAAATAAGTAAATAAAAAGAGTTCAGGGGGTTGGAGAAGCAAAATAAAACAAATGAACATGAGAGAAAGAATTACCTTTAAAAGTGTACCGCCTTTTGATTTGAGCCTAAAGGCTTACTTTGAAAGGATTCTGCCCAAATAGAATCCTATAGGATGAGGAGAGGTATGTGGAGAGAGTAACTGGGTAGGGGATGGCCGAACCAAAGGCTTGAGGAGTGTGTGAAATGAGGTAGAGGTTGGGGCCTTTTATAAGAGGAGAGGAGGGGCACTTTTGGAAATCATGAAACTATTATTTTATTTTCAAAAGTGTTTCGAATTTATAAGGTCCCACATTGATATATATCGAATATAAGATGATAAGGCTTCGAAATATTCCCATCCAATAGTTTTTGGACAAGTTTAGGTCTTAGAGTTTATATTATCTTTTCATTTTATTCAAACTGTTCATTAATGAGGTCATCGTTGCATCTTCATGATGTCATAATTAAATTAATTTATTTAATGTCTAAAAATTATAAAAAAAATATCCTGATGTATGAAATCTTTTTATCTTTCTAAATAGTATTTATAGACAAAATTATGATTAGTATAACCCCTTCTAAAAATTGTTTTAGTAAAACAATTTATGTTAGTGTCATTTTCACCTTTATTTAAAAAAAAGGCATTAAAGTCATTATCTCGCCCAAGTGGCTCCATGGGGTACCCTAAATAGACCCATGGGTTGTCTTGGTCGGCCATGACACAAACAATAGGGTTAGGACATGTTTCAAGCTCATCTCATTTTATTAAAGCATTATTTTTACCTTAAACTACACTAATTACCTCTAATCGCGATTAATGAAAAAAAAAGTTACTATTCACCAAAAAATTATTTTCATCCCATTGAACCAAATTTTACATAATAATGACAACCATGTATGTCAGATTTTCAAAATTCAATACACATTAGTGGTAAACTTTCATTTAACTGAAAAATCAGTTTGCTTGATTACCACTTAGTGGTTTCACTATTCATTAAAAATTGGAGTTTTTCAGAAAAATACCAAAACATAACCCTAAGCTATATTTGATATTCTGAATTCAAAAATGAAGTCTATTTTACAAAATTCAAAACATATAAGTCACATTAATTAATTTAATAACTAATTCCCGATGTCAGAGCAAATAGCGTGTTTTTATGAAATAATAAGTATCAAAAGATTGACACCAGTTTAAGTCCAATTTCAAAGTGAAAATGATT
Organism: Viscum album; assembly: GCA_963277665.1. Taxonomy (NCBI): domain Eukaryota; kingdom Viridiplantae; phylum Streptophyta; class Magnoliopsida; order Santalales; family Viscaceae; genus Viscum; species Viscum album. The sequence continues at coordinate 1,765,269,824 of OY728135.1, forward strand.
CCAATGACCACCATTAAATTAAATAGTAAAAATATATTCTAATTTCATTTCAAAACCAATTCAAAACATAATCTAATCATATAAATAAATTAGATTAAAAAGCAGTTTTGATGTAAAATGTAGTATTTTTTACTATTCATTAAAAAATGAACATTGTCAGAAAAATACCAAAAATTCACACAAAGTCAATTTTGATGTCCCAATCATAAAGAATAAGTTTATTTTGACAAACATAGTTTATAAAATTGTCAAAAGATAGATTCAAAAATGGTTTTCCATCAAAAGGTAGTAAAACAAATCTTTCAAAAATATTAGTGTATTCCATGCTTAAGATTGGATTTATTTTCATTTTAAGCCTCTAAAACACTATCTAATTCATTAATAGACATAGATAAAAATATCAATTATTCATTACTTACTTGGGATGTTACACCATCTCCCGCTCCAGCGATGCCTTGCACCGCCTAACCCTAGATCACGCCACACAGCATCCCTGTCACGCACCGGACCAGCCACACCCCTACTATAGGCATGCCTCCGCACGGACCCTCCCTACCCAGCTCGAGGCACACCCCCCCCCCCCCTCAGTTATGTTTTTCTTCTTGTTGTTTTCTTTAGTGGGTTTATGTTCTAATTTTAGGGCTATTGACTTAAAGTTTTTGGTTGTGTTTGGTCTTCTTGTGGTGTGTTTGGCATGCAATAGGGGTTTTTCATTAATGTTTTGGGTTAAGTCATTATGTTTTGGTTCAATTGTTTGTCTAGGGTCGATTTGGTTTTGTTTGAGTTGTGGTTGACCTGCGACGGTCGTTGCACACCATGGTTGTGAAGTCTACGATGACAAGGTTGGTGGTTACACATTTAAACATTGTCTGATAAGTTAATTTTCTTGCTTAGTTAATTTAAAATATTACTTGATTAATTCTTATGGGTGCGGATTGGTTTTTCTTGAAGATTGTCTATGCATTACTTTCGTTTAGCAATATGTTTATGTGGTACAGGTGCGTTCTTTTTTGGAAAACTTGTTTTAGTCAATTGCTAGCGTTTATTAATGTTTGCAGTTGGTGCGTTCTTTGTTTGGAAACTCGTTTTTAGCCAATTTTTAGTGTTTATTAATGTTTTTAGTTGGTGCGTTCTTTTTCTGGAAACTCATTTTTAGTCAATTTATAGTGCTTATTAATGTTTTCAGTTAGTTTTTCATATGTGAAAAGTGCAATATTTTTGTTCTAGTGTTTTTAAAATGTTTGTGTTTGTTTTGTTAAAATGTTCAAAGTGTGGAATTTGTGTTCTTGATGTGGTGTTGGGTGTGTTTGGCCATGAAATAGGGTTGAGTGGTTTTGTGTGCTAAAGTCGTGTTATATTTCTTTTAAAAGAATTTGTTTTCAAAGAATTTAATATGTTTTAATAAAATTATTAAAGATGAAAATTTAATATGTTTTTAATAAACAATTATTAGAAATGAAGAAATTGTTTTAATTGAGTTGGGTGAAATCTTTTGGAGTGCATCCTTTATCAAATGGTTTTCGGTGTGTGCGGAAGTGTGTCGTTGGGTTTATGTTACACCCTATTTGTTTTATTTGTTTTATTTTGACATGAAATGTGAAGTTGGAACATCTTGAGCACAAAAGGGGAAGCCTGGGTACTAGGTGGGAAGACTAGACTAGCGTGCTAGTGATACGGGAGTGGCCTCAGCCGAGTTTCACTTAGTGGGATTGACGCTTACAACACTAACTAAACATTTTTTGATGACTGGAGACCACTATGGAAGGAGTTGTTTACCTACTAGTGGCTCGTGCACGGGAATGTATGATATGGTTCACCAAGATGTGAGGTTCTAGGGCCCCACACAGCTTAAGTACTTTAGGTCCTCTCCCACTTTTGGTGCTTCTGGACTACTATATACCCACCGTCGGTATATGGTGCAGCTTTTGGATTTTTGTGAAGGTTTGAGTATTTATTTTATGAAAGGGTGTTTTCTTTTATTTAAGTTGTTTTCTTTAAAAGTGCTTTCCTTATAGAAGCTGTTTATTTAAAGTTGTTTAAGCTTTGGTGTCCTTTCATTTATTTATCCTGCAAATGTATTTGTCATTTAATGTTTATACGTGGAACCTTTTTTTTGGGTGATGTCCTACTAGGATTTTGGCTCACACCCTACATACACCTTTGGGTGTATGTAGACCTTGTTTCTTGTGTATTCTAGGTTGTGACATCGTACTCAGTGATGGTGGTTCAGGTTGCAGTTGGTCTTTTCAAGAAGAGTGGTATTGATGTGGCCTCTCTTTTACCAGGATGTTTTGAGTAAGATTTTTAGTTTCCACTGTCGTATTTTCTTTTTAGTTATTGGTTCGAGTTGTAGACTTTATAAATGTTCATAGTTTAAAGACGTGTTTGGTTGAATTTTTCTTGATTCAATTTATTTATCTGGCTAGTTTTTTTTCTGTCTTTTATTTTGGGTAAATCGTTCCAATGTAATGATTGATACCCGAGCATTTGTGTCATCCCATGGGGATCGGGAACACCCTTTGGGCCATGTCGCGGACCGGGTTGGGCGCCGGGTCGGATGGCGACCCGGCCAGGTACGTGACAAAATGGTATCATAGGAGCAGTTTTTCTCTCTTGAGTCGTGATATTTTGGGATAGAGTCACGGTAGACTTGAGTTAAGGTTGTTGGGACTCGACGTCCTGGCTACGAGTAAGGTGCATGGCCAGCACACCTCGTGGCGGGACTCAATTTACCAACGTAAGTTGAGGTTTGTCTGAGTCTTTGGTTCTTGTGGTTAATCTTGTCTTGGGGAAATGAAAAGGGAGTATAGTCAGTGGTCTTGGTGAGCTCTCATGGTCTGGAAATCCTTGTGGAGCTGGGGACACTATCCTAAAATACTCACTGTGGCCAGTGGCGTGATCGGCGTATGGCCGCCAACCATATGTTCCAATCACCCACTGACCCTAGTTTTCTCCTCCTCTGCTTCTCGTCTCTTTGTTTTGGAATTGTGAGAAATTGGTTTTTAAGTAAAAATGATTTGGTCTTAAAAAATGTTGTTAAATAAAGCGCTTTAAAAATAAAATGATGTGAAAGTTTTGGAAAGTGTGGGTTGGATGTTTTGGTTTTTGAGAAAAATGGAAAGCTTTGGTTTTTATCCTTGGTGTTCATGTGGGCAACCACATGCATGAGTGTATATGGAAATAGAAAGGGTTAATGGAACGAGTGGTTGAGTGCTTGGATGGACATGAGGTGGGTGCTGGTGTGGCACGTGAACAAGCATATGTGAGGCCTATGGGACACCATTGGTGTTTTTTCAACCCACTGGCTTTGCATATTTTCAAAATTTTTTGTTCAAGGAAAATTTAGTGTTATTAAATAATTGTTGATTGTGTGGTGTGTCCTTGTATTTTTGAAAGGTTGGATATGAGGTGTTTTGAGCCGAGGATCCCTTCTGTTTGGTTTGTTTCCTGAGTTTGAATTCTTATTTGTAAGTTGGTATGCAAGCGTGTATCTAGTTAATTATTTTGAAAAGTACATCGGGGAGCCCTTGTAGTGGTTTCCCCTGCACGTTTGGTGTTTTCTTGTGGTGTGTCCTGACCATTGGACCTGTTTGGTTGGGTCCATGGTTTTTGTTCTTGGCTAGTGTATTCCCCCAATAAAGAGTTAATGTGCGAATGACGTGCGGCCACAGATGGTTCGTCATTGGCCGACCCTCCAGTTGACTAAAGTAAGGAATCTTCCTTTTTAGTGAAAATGCAATGTCTATTCCTTTTTTCCTTCAGTTAAGCGGATCCTATCGTAGTGGAATGATAGATGTAAGGGGAGTTGAAGGGAGTTTTGGCCTTTTTGAGTTGTCTGACTCGTCGGGTATGAAGTTGACATCGTTGTGTCTAAAGGTTCCCCTGGAAGCAGTGAAAGAAATTCCAGTGGGGAAAGTTGAAGGTGGTTCAGAGTTTTCAGTGTTGACTAGTGCCTTGAAGGTCTTTGTAGTATTTTCATCGACCGCAAGGGTCATGTTCGGTGACGTCTTGAAGTTTAACTTCTCTTTGATATTCAAGGGTGAAGTTTGACCGCATTAATTTGAAAGTTCAATTGGGAAATAGTGAAGGAGGTCCCAGTGGGGAAATGTGGAAGCATCATGGGGTGGTCGGTGCAGGACACTATTCTAAATAACCTTTGGTCCTTCGTTGGTTTCATTTATGGAAGGGACTACATTAGGACACTAGTGTGGCAGGCCCAGCCACATGGGGATACTATGGCCGATTGCAGGAATCATGTGTTGTTTAAGAATCAGTTTGAAGTCCCACTCCGAATAATGTTCCTCTCAACAGTAATGGTCATATTCAGGTGATGGTTTTTGGTGTCGTGGTCTCATCCAGTGTGAGAAAGGGTGATGCACATGCACTATTTCAGCTCTTGTGTTGGTGAATGTTCTCTGTATGATCAGTTGGATGACGTAATGTGTTGTGTTTGCTGGTGTTGTCTCGGTTGCGATGTGGTTGCGTGTGACACCAAAAGGAGAATCTCTGTTCAGGAGTCTTCGACACCTGACTATGAGGTAGGAGATACTTCAAGCATCAGGGCTCCATCCATAGGCCTCGAAGTGAAGTTGGGCCGTGGTTAGGAACCGAGAGAGTGTATGAGACCCTAACATTATTTCTGTCATTGGTGTTAAAATTAGAGGCATTTTAAATTGTTTCCATGGTTGTTCTGCTCCAAATGAGCCATCTGGTTGCATAAGGTTTTCGCGGCCATGTGGAGGTGTGTTCGTATCATTGCCTTAAATTCTTAGGGGTTTCTTCCCATTGGATGCAATCACTTTATTAGTCCTCATGGGAGTTTTTGAGTAAATCTGTCTCAAATCTGAATAATGCTCATCCAGGAATGTGGAAATGCTGGTTTGTCTTGGGTCATGATTTTTATGCCCCGGTAGTCGAGCCCCTCCCTCCCCGCCCCTTATGATGGGGTGTTTGGTCACCATCGAGAATTTTTCAAAGTTTTATATCCTCTATTATTTTGAGAGGCAGCGAGACCCGTGATGGGTCTCGTACAAAGGTCTCTAGAATAAATCGGTGTTGGCCTTTCCTGAATGGTGCGGAGTCCGCCCAGACCTCCCCATGTTGGTTTTCTAGTCATGCCTTGGGTGTTGGTAGGTTCTTAATGGTGGGGAGACCCCCATTGGGTCTCACACGAATGTCTCTAGAATGAATCAGTGCTGGAATTTTCTTTAATGGCGGGGAGTCCGCTCGAACCTCTCCGTGTTGGTTTTCCAGTCTCGTTTCGAGCGTCAGTGACTTCCTAATGGTGTGGATCCCCTCGGGCCTCCACATATTGATCTTTTTCTTCTGTTTTTAAATATGTTTTGGTGATAAGTGATAAGAATGTTATGTGGACGTGGTTTGACCTTATTTTTTCATTCTAGCCAAATTGTGTGGTTTCGGTTTAATATTGCTTGAGGTGTTTCGGCTGTGAAGTTGGTTCCCATAGGTGCGAGAGTTCCCTTCCTTGATCAGTCAACTGGAGGCATTCTAGCTCTTCGGGGTGAGTGACACAAATCAAAAAGACTTTATATGTGTATCTCGAAGTTTTCTTTGAGTCAATTTCTTTGAGCACGATACTTTTTCCTCTCTTTTCTTGATGTTTGTGGGGATCCCCTTTGAACCTTAAGGGAGGTGGTTTTCTGCATTGAGGTTTGGTTCTAGTTGTGGAATTCTGGGGACGGAAATCTTTATGGTGAGGAGAATTGTCACACATGTCCTTTTTATATTATTTATTTTATTGTTTTTATTGGGAATCAGGTGGCTCAGGTCGAGGCCCGAATTAAATTTGTTGAGTTCTTATTTAAAAATGGATGTTTTTCCCTTGGTTGTGTCTAGCGCACAGTGTTTGTAGCTGCATGGCCTCGCTGGGGTCGCCACACGACCTCGCCCATCTCACCGCACGTCATGGGCGATGGTTGACTAATGAAATAAAACGAATTAAGAAGAGTTTTAATAATAATGATAACATTAATGTCACTTGAGAATATTATTATTTTCTTGGATAAAAATTTAATTGAGAGTATTATTTTTTATTAATAGATTTTTAGTTGGTAGATATTTTTATAGTTTATTATTTCGGTTATTAAGAATGTTATTGTCTTATTATTATTGTTGTTTTTATTATTATTATTATTATTATTATGAGTGTTTTGGTTTTGCATCACTAGATGCATGGGCGAGGCATGGTTTTGAGATCCGCACGGTCTGCCCGGCTTTTAAATGAGTTGAAACATAGAACGATAATTAAATAGTAATAAATAATGCAATAGAAATAAAATTGAAAGAAAAAGTTTAGTAAACTATAAGAAATTGTTTTAATGAAAAAAAATATTGTTTGGGATTAATAAATACTATGGTTAATATTATGTGATATTATTACAATTCTTATTATTATTATTCCACTTATTTCTTTTATTTATTTTATTACTTATTTATTATTATTATTATTATTATTATTATTATCTTTGCTTATTTTTTTCATTTTCTCTCCCTCCCTTTCTCTCTATCCCCCTTGTCCCACGCGGCCTCCCCCCCGCACTAACCCTAAGTGTGTCGCGCCCTGACTGTCCGGCCAACCCGCCTCCATCGCGTCAGACCTCCCCTCTTACCCAGCGAAGCCCGTCGCACCCTGTTAAAGGCATCCCCCCCCCCCCCCCACTTCGGTTCTGCTCGCGCCTCTCCCACTATCATGTCTCACCCCTTCCCTCACCTCATCCCTTTCATCCGCCGGACTAGCCGACCTCCTCCTTCCAGCAACCCTGACTGCCGCTCCATCTCTCGTTTCGGCGATGCATCACACCGCCTAACCCCTGCTCTCACCACATAGCATCCTCATCACGCACCGGAGCAGCCACACCCCTATTCCCGGCTCGTCGCCGCACGGGCCCTCCCTGCCCAGCTCGAGGCGAAACCCCCCCCCCCCTCGGTTAAGTTTTTCTTCATGTTGTTTTTTTAGCAGGTTTATGTTCCGATTTTAGGGCTGTTGATTTGAATTTTTGGGTTGTTTTTGGTCTTCTTGCGGTGTGTTTGGCATGAAATAGAGGTTTTGCATTAAATGTTTTGGTAAATTCTTGATGTTTTGGTTCAATTGTTTGTATAGGGTCGATTTGGATTTTTTTGAGTTGTGGTTGACGTGCGACAGTCATTGCGCACCACAGTTATGAAGTCTACAATGACAAGGTAGGTAGTTCCACATTTAAACATTATCTGATAAGTTAATTTTCTTGCTTATTTAATTTCAAATATTACTTGATTAATTCTTATGGGTGCGGATTGGTTTATCTTGAAGTTTGTCTATGAGTTACTTTCGTTTAGCAATATGTTTATGTGTTACAGGTGCGTTCTTTGTCTGGAAACTTGTTTTAGTCAATTTCTAGTGTTTATTAATGTTTGAATTTGGTGTGTTCTTTCTCTGTAAACTCTTATTTAGCCAATTGCTAGTGTTTATTAATGTTTGTAGTTGGTGAGTTCTTTGTCTGGAAACACGTTTTCTGTCAATTTCTGGTTCTTATTAATGTTTGCAGTTAGTTTTTCATATGTGCAAAGTGAAATGTTTTTGTTCTAGTGTTTTTATAAAGTTTGTGTTTGTTTTGTGAAAATTTGAAAAGTGTGCAATTTGTGTACTTGATGTGGTGTTTGGTGTGTTTGGTCATGAAAGAGGGTTGAGTGGTTTTGTGTGTTAAAGTCATGTTATATTTCTTTTTAAAGAATTTGTGTACAAAGAATTTAATATTTTTTAATAAAATTATTAACGATGAAAATTTAATACGTTTTTAATAAATAATTATTAGCAATGCAGAAATTGTTTTAATTGAGTTGGGTGAAATATTTTGGAGTGCATCCTTTGTCAAATGGTTTTCATTGTGTGCGGAAATGTGGCGTTAGGTTTATGTTACACCCTATTTGTTTTATTTGTTTGAGTTTGACATGAAATGTGAAGTTGGAACATCTTGAGCACAAAAGGGGAAGACTGGGTACTAGGTGGGCGGACTAGACTAGTGTGTTAGTGATACGGTAGTGGCCTCGGCCCAGTTTTACTTACTAAGATTGACACTTACAACACTAACTAAACATTGGTTGATGACTAGAGACCACTATGGTAGGAGGTGTTTCCCTACCAGTGGCTCGTGCATGGGAATGTATGATATGGTTCACCAAGACGTGAGGTTCTAGGGCCCCACACAACTTTAGTACTTTATAGCCTCTCCCACTTTTGGTGCTTCTGGACTACTATATACCCACCGTCGGCATACGGTGCAGCTTTTGGGTTTCTGTGAAGGTTTGAGTTTTTCTTTTATGCAAGGGTGTTTTCTTTTATTTATGTTGTTTTATTTAAAAGTGATTTACTTATAGAAACTATTTATTTAAAGTTGTTTAAGCTTTGGTGTCCTTTCATTAATTTATCATGTAAATTCATTTGTCATTAAATGTTTATACTTGGAACCTTTTTGTTGGGTGACGTCCTACTGGGCTTTTGGGTCACACCCTGCATACACCTTTGGGTGTATGTAGACCTTGTTTCTTGTGTATTCTAGGATGTGACATCGTGCTCAGTGATGGTGGTTCAGGTTGCAGTTGGTCTTTTCATGCAGAGTGGTATTGATGTGGCCTCTCTTTTGCCGGGAGGTTTTGAGTAAGAGTTTTAGTTTCTGCTATCGTCCTTTCTTTTTAGTTATTGGTTCGAGTTGTAGACTTTAAAAATGTTCATAGTTTAAAGATGTGTTTGGTTGTCTTTTTCCAGTTTCAGTTTATTTATATGGCTAGTTGTTTTTCTGTCTTTTATTTCGGGTAAATCGTTCCCATGTAATGTTTGATACCCGGGAACTTGTTCCAGCCCGTGTGGATCGGGAACGCCCTTCGGGCCATGTCGTGGACCGGGTCGGGCGCCGGGTCGGATGACGACCCGGCCAGGTTCGTGACAAAATGGAGACCCATCCAGGTTCATGATAAAATGGTATCAAGGGAGCTGGTTTTCTCTCTTATGTCATGATCTTTTGGGATAGTGTCATGGCAGACTTCAGTTAAGGTTGTCGGGACTCGACGTCCTGCCTACGAGTAAGGTTCCTGGCCAGCACACCTCGTGGCGGGACTCAATTAACCAACGTAAGTTGAGGTTTGTCTAATTCTTTGGTTCTTGCGGTTAATCTTGCCTTGTGTAAATGAAAAGGGAGTGGGGTCAGTGGTCTTAGTGAGCTCGCATGGTCTGGAAATCCTTATAGAGCCGGGGACACTGTCCTAAAATACTCTTCGTGGCCAGTGGCGTGATCGGTGTATAGCCGCCAACCATAAGTTCCAATCACCCACTGACCCTAGATTCATCCCTCTTTGCTTCTCGTCTCTTTGTTTTGGAATTGTGATAATTTGGTTTTTAAGTAAAAATGATTTGGTCTTTGAAAATGTTTTGAAATAAAGTGCTTTAAAAATAAAATGAGGTGAAGGGTTTGGAAAGTGTGGGTTGGATGTTTCGGTTTTGAAAAAATTGGAATGATTTGGTTTTTATCCTTGGTGTTCTCATGGTAAACCACATGCATGAGTGTATATGGAAAGAAAAAGGGTTAGTGGAATGAGCAGATGAGTTCCTGGATGGAAATGAGGTGGGTTCTGGTGTGGCACGTGAACATGCATGTGTGAGGCCCATGGGACACCATTGGTGTTTGTGCAACCCACTGGCTTTGTTTATTTTCAAAATGTTTTGTTAAAGGAAAATTTGGTGTTTTTAAATAACCGGTGATTATGTGGCGTGTCCTTATATTTTTGAAAGGGTGGATATGATGTGTTTTGAGACGAGGATCCCTTCTAGCTGGTTTGTGCCCTGAGTTTGAATTCATATTTGTAAGTTGGTATGCAAGCGTGTAGCTAGTTAATTATTTTAAAAAGTACATCGGGGAGCCCTTGCAGTGGTTTCCCCTATAGGTTTGGTGTTCTCTTGTGGTATGTCTTGACCATTGGACCAGTTTGGTTGGGTCCAGGGTTTTCTTTCTTGGCTAGTGTACGCCCCCAATAAAGAGTTAATGTGCGAATAAAGTGCGACCATAGATGGTTCTCCGTTGGCCTACCCTCCAGTTGACTAAAGTAAAGACTCTTCCTTTTTAGTGACAATGATAACTCTATTCCTTTTTTCCTTCAGTTAAGCGGATCCTCTCGTAGCGGAATGACAAAGGCAAGGGGAGTTGAAGGGAGTTTTGGTCTTTTTGAGTTGTCTGACTCGTCAGGTATGAAGTTGACATCGTTGTGTCTAAGGGTTCCCCTAGAAGATGTGAAAGAAATTCCAGTGGGAAAACACGAAGGTGATTCAGAATTATCAGTGTTGACTAGTCTCTTGAAGGTCTTTGTAGTATTTTCATCAGCCGCAAGTGTCATGTTCGGTTATGTCTTGCAGTTTGAGTTCTCTTTGATAGTCAAGGGTGAAGTTAGACCTCATTAATTTGAAAGTTCTATTTGGAAACAGTGAAAGAGATCCCAGTGGGGAAATGTGGAAGCATTAAATAACCTTTGGTCCTTCGTTGGTTTCGTTTAAGAAAGGGTCTACGTTAGGCCACTAGTGTGGCAAGCCCAATCACATGGGGATGCTACGGTCGATTGTTGGAATCATGTGTTGTTTAAGACTCAGTTTGAAGTCACTCTCCGAATAATGTTCCTCTCAACAGTAATGGTCATATTCAGGTGATGATTTTTGGTGTCGTGTTCTCATCCAGTGTGACAAAGTGTGATGTTCATGTACCATTTCAGCTCTTGTGTTGGTGAATGTTTTGTGTATGATCAGTTGGATGACGTAATGTGTTGTGTTTGATGGTGTTGTCTCGGTTGTGGTGTGGTTGCATGTGACACCAAAAGGAGAAGCTCTGTTTAGGAATCTTCGACACCTGACTAAAAGGCAGGAGATGCTTCAAACATCAGGGCTCCATCCATAGGCCTCGGAGTGAAGCTGGCACGTGGTCAGGAACCTAGAGAGTGTATGAGACCCTGGCTTTATTTCTGTCATTGGTGTTAAAAGTAGAGGCAGTTTAAATTGTTTCTATGGTCGTTTCGCTCTGAAAGAGCCGTCTGGTTTCATAAGGTTTTTGCGACCATGTGGAGGTGTGTTTTTCTCATTGCCTTAAAGTCTTGGGGGTTGCGTCCCATTGGATGAAATCGCTTTAGTGGTCCTTATGGGATTTGTTGAGTAAATATGTCTCAAATCTGAATAATGCTCATCCAGAAATTAGGAAATGCTGATTTTTCTTGGGTCATGCTTTTGATGCCCTGGTAGTTAGTCCCCTCCCTCCCCTGCCCGTATGGTGGGGTGTTTGGTCACCATCGATTATTTTTAAATGTTCTATATCCTCTTTTAGTTTTAGTGGCAGGGAGACCCACGATGGGTCTCATACAAAGGTCTTTGAAATAAATTGGTGTTGGTCTTTCCTGAATGGTGGGGAGTCCGCCCGGACCTCCACATGTTGGTTTTCTTGTCACGCCTTGGTTGTTGGTAGGTTCTTAATCGTGGGGAGACCCACATTGGGTCTCACACGATTGTCCCTAGAATGAATCAGTGCTGGACTTTTCTTTAATGATGGAGAGTCCTCTTGAACCTCTCCGTGTCAGTTTTCCAGTCTCATTTCGAGTGTCAGTGACTTCCTAATGGTGGGGAGCCCCTCAGGCCTCCCCATGTTGATCTTTTTATTCTGTTTTTAAATATGGTTTGGTGATAAATGATAAGAATGTTCTGTGGATGTGGTTTGACCTTATTTGTTCATTCTAGACAAATGGTGTGGTTTCGATTTAATAGTGCTTGATGTGTTTCAGCTGTGAAGTTGTTTCCCATAGGTTCAAGATTTCCCTTCCTTGATCGGTCAACTAGAGGCGTTCTAGCTCTTCGAGGTGGGTGACACATATCAAAAAGTCTTTATATGAGTTTCTTGACGTCATATTTGAGTCACTTTCTCTGAGCATGATACTTTTTCCTCTCTTTGCTTGATGTTTGTGGGGATCCCCTTTGAACCTTAAGATAGGTGGTTTTCTGCTTTGAGGTTTGGTTCTAGTTGTGGCTTTTCAGGGATGGAAAGATTCATGGTGGGGAGAATTGTCACAATCATAATTTTATATTATTTATTTTATTGTTTTTATTGGGATTCAGGTGGCTCGGGTCGTGGACCGAATTAAATTTGTTGAGTTCATATTTAAAAGCGGATGTTTTCCCTTGGTTGCATCAAGTGCACCGCGGTCGAAGCCACGTGGCCTCGCCTGGGTCGCAGCGCGACCTCGCCCAGCTCACCGAACGTCATGACCGATGGTCGACTAATGAAATAAAATGAATTAAGAAGAGTTTTAATAATAATGATAAGATTAATGTCACTTCAGAATATTATTATTTTCTTGGATAACAATTTAATTGAGAGTATTATTTTTTATTAATAGCATTTTATTTTGTTGATCTTTTTATAGTTTATTATTTAGGTTATTAAGTATGTTATTGTCTTATTATTATTGTTGTTGTTATTATTATTGTTATTATTATTATTATTATTATTATTATGAGTGTTTTGGTTTTGCGTCACTGGACGCATGGGCGAGGCTTAGTTTTGAGATCTGCACGGTCTTCCCGACATTCAAATGAGTTGAAACATAGTGGGATAATGAAATAGTAATAAATAATGCAATAGAAATAAAATTGAAATAATAAGTTTAATAAACTATAAGAAATTGTTTTAATGAAAAAAAATATTGTTTGGGATTAATAAATACTATGGTTAATATTATGTGATATTATTACAATTATTATTATTATTATTCCACTTATTTCTTTTATTTATTTTATTACTTATTTATCTTTATTTTTATTTTTATTTTTATTTTTATTTTTATCTTTTCATTCTTTCTTTTTCTTTTATCTCCCTCCCTTTATCTCCATCCCCCTTGTCCTGTGTGGCCTCCCCCCTAACCCTAAGTGTGTCGCGCCCTGACTGTCCGGCCAACCCGCCTCCATCGTGCCGGACCTCCCCTCCTACCCGAAAAAGCCCGTCGCACCCCATCGAAGGCCTCCCCCACTTCGGTTCTGCTCGCGCTGCTCCCCCCGTCATGTCGCACCCCTTCCATCACCTCCTTCTATCCATCTGTTGGACCAGCTGACCTCCTCCTTCAGGCAACCCCGACCGTCGCTCCGTCTCCCGCTCCGGCGACGCCTCGCACCGCCTAACCCCAGCTCGCGCCACACAGCATCCCCATCATGCACCGGACGAGCCACACCCCTATTCCCGGCACGCCGCCGCACGGACCCTCCCTACCCAGCTCGAGGCGCAATCCCCACTCGGTTAAGTTTTTCTTCTTGTTGTTTTCTTTAGCACGTTTATGTTCCAATTTTAGGGCTGTTGATTTGAAGTTTTGGGTTGTTTTTGGTCTTCTTGCGGTGTGTTTGGCATGCAATGGGGGTTTTCCATTAAATTGTTGGGTTAATTCTTGATGTTTTTGTTCAATTGTTTGTTTAGGGTCGATTTTGTTTTGTTCGAGTTTCGGTTGATGTGCGATGGTGGTTGCGCTCCACTGTTGTGAAGCCTGTGATGAGAAGGTAGTTGGTTCCGCATTTAAACATTGTTTGATAAGTTAATTTGCTTTCTTAGTTAATTTAAAATATTACTTGATTAATTCTTATGGGTGAGGATTGGTTTATCTTGAAGTTTGTCTATGTGTTACTTTCGTTTAGCAATATATTTATGTGGTGCAGGTGTGTTCTTTATCTGGAAACTTGTTTTAGCCAATTTCTAGTGTTTATTAATGTTTGCAGTTGGTGCGTTCTTTGTCTATAAACTCGTTTTTAGCCTGCTGCTAGTGTTTATTAATGTTTGCAGTTGGTGCATTCTTTGTCTGAAAACTTGTTTTTAGTCAATTTCTCGTTCTTATTAATGTTTTCAGTTAGTTTTTCATATGTGAAAAGTGCAAGGTTTGTGTTCTAGTGTTTTTTTTAAAGTTTGTGTTTGTTTTTTGAAAATGTACAAAGTGTGCAATTTGGGTTCTTGATGTGTTGTTGGGTGTGTTTGGTCATGAAAGAGGCTTGAGTGGTTTGTGTGTTAAAGCCATGTTATATTTCTTTTTAAAGAATTTGTTTACAAAGAATTTAATATGTTTTAATAAAAATTTTAACGATGAAAATTTAATATGTTTTTAATAAACAATTATTAGCAATGCCGAAATTTTTTTAATTGAGTTGGGTGAAATCTTTTGGAGTGCATCCTTTGTCAAATGGTTTTCGGTGTGTGCAGAAGTGTGGCCTTGGGTTTATGTTACACCCTATTTGTTTTATTTGTTTGAGTTTGACATGAAATGTGAAGTTGGAACATCTTGAGCACAAAAGGGGAAGCCTGGGCACTAGGTGGGTGGACTAAACTAGCATTCTAGTGATACGGGAGTGGCCTCAGCCCAGTTTCACTTAGCGGGATTGATGCTTACAACACTAACTAAATATTGGTTGATAACTGGAGACCACTATGGTAGGAGGTGTTTCCCTACCAATGGCTCATGCATGGGAATTTATGATATGGTTCACTGAGACATGAGGTTCTAGGGCCCCACACAGCTTCAGTACTTTAGGGCCTCTCCCACTTTTGGTGCTTCTGGACTACTATATACCCATCGTCAGCATATGGTTCAACTTTTGGGTTTCTGTGAAGTTTTGAGTTTTTCTTTTATGCAAGGGTGTTTTCTTTTATTTAAGTTGTTTTTTTTAAAAGTTCTTTCCTTATAGGAACTTCTTATTTAAAGTTGTTTAAGCTTTGGTGTCCTTTCATTTATTTAGCCTACAAATGTATTTGTCATTTAATGTTTATAAATAAAACCTTTTTGTTGGGTGACGTCCTACTGGGCTTTTGGCTCACACCCTATATACACCTTTGGGTGTATGTAGACCTTGTTTCTTGTGTGTTACAGGTTGTGACATTGTGCTCAGTGATGGTGGTTCAGGTTGTAGTTGGTCTTTTCATGCAGAGTGGTGTTGATGTGGCCTCTCTTTTTCCAGGAGGTTTTGAGTAAGAGTTTTAGTTTCTGCTGTCTTCTTTCCTTTTTAGTTATTTGTCCGAGTTGTAGACTTTAATAATGTTCATAGTTTAAAGATGTGTTTGGTTGTCTTTTTCCAGTTTCAGTTTATTTATCTGGCTAGTTTTTTTTCTGTCTTTTATTTTGGGGAAATCATTCCCATGTAATGTTTGATACTCGGGCACTTGTGCCAGCCCGTGGGGATCGGGAACGCCCTTCGGGCCATGTCGCGGACCGGGTTGGGCACCGGGTCGGATGGTGACCCAGCCAAGTTCGTGACAAAATGGTGACCTATCCAGGTTCGTGACAACATTAATATCACATATTAAAATTAAATCCATCATAATTAAAAACTATGATAGGTGTTGAGGGAAAATGAATTCCATCAGTTTACGAGGAGGTAATCCAAAGTACACATGAATGATTGTTTCATCTCCCATTTGATAAAAGTGGAGGTGATTTTAGGTTATTCCATTAATATAATAAAATCTTAGTATCTTTAATATAATTATGTTATTATATCATAATCATATATAAAAAATTGAGGGATGTGAAAAAGTAAATAAAACAAATATTCTCGGTTAAGAATGATATCTCTTATTCAATCCACCTCATTAGGATTATACCTAAACCCTCCCTAGAATGAATTTATGATCAAAAAAGGGACTCTAATAAGTATTAATAACTGTAAAAAAATTTATTTTAGTTGGAATTTTTTGATCCAATAGGTTTTGTAAGTGTAAAAAAGAGTGGGTATGGAGTTCCCTTTTATAAGGCTAGCGGGGTGGTATTCTTGTAAATACCTAGAACTATTCAACAATGGGAAGTGAGTGGAAAACTTGTAAATGAATGAAACTTTTTCATTTAAGATAAATAATACTCAATATAATGGGATATATACTTCTTAATATTCAAATATAATATGTTTAATTTCGAAATCCAATCAAAAAATGGGATTTAATAAATCATTATGTGTTATATTAAACCTTTATCTTAGGTTAACCACTATTTTAACACTTTATGTGGTAAAAGAATAAATAGTATTTAATAGTAAATAGTATAATTATGAAAATTGGATCATAATTGGAAAATGGTTGATATTATTGACAATTTATTATTATCTAAAAAATAAGGTTCTTATGATTTTTTAAATCAATTAATAAAAATTGTTTAATATAAAAGATCCATAAATACATTTTTTGGTATAGTCACATGGTTTTTATTTTTAAAAAAATGATCATGTTAGAGCTATGATTTTAATATTTTTAAAATTACATACCTTTCATTTGGATCCACAAAAATTTCTCAATTTTTAAATTATCTAAAACTTGCCAGTTTTCATTTTTTAAAAATATTTACTTCTAATTTTTACTCAGTTTCAAAATGCATAAGTGTTTAATGTAATTAAAAAAACACGAAAAATTAAAAACAATAATATCCCAAATATAATTTATTAATATAATAAATAACCATTCATAAAAATTCATGACATTTTTTACCCCCTAATATATCATATTAGAGACATTAAAAAAAGAGAGTGATATTTTGTAATTATCCATTAATTAAAAGAAATATTGGTAATTATCAAAGTAAAATGGCTCCAATTTTCCATATTTCATATGATATAGTTATTTTAGTTTAAATAAACTCATATAGAAAAAATAGAGGAATATTATTATGGGATTTTGAGTCTTTAGCCCATAGTTTTGACCTTGTTTAACCAATTTTACCCTTTAATGAGGTGTTAAACTTTTACAGGGGTTATTAATCATTATGAAAAAATGAAATTAACCAAACTAAAAATTAAGTAATTATAATAATAAATATATAATAAATATTTTAGTATTATGTTTCTATAATTTTAAAATAACAGTTTTAATATATATTTTCAAAATACAACCAAAACCAATTTTTAGAAAAAAATTATTCTTTAAAAATAAAATTGATTTTATACCAAATTCATGTATAATATTGACTTAATTGGAATAAACTAGATTATTTTTTATAAATTTAGATACATTTTAATTTTAAATTTTCTCAAAATTGAATGCATCATTTTGAAAACATTATTAAAATAGAATTTCTAAAAATAATTTTTATTTGAAGTTGAACACTCTTTTTATTTTTAAAAGGTCAAAAATAGATTTATAAACTTAAAATTATATTTTAAAATAGATTTTATAACTTATTAAATTTATATATATATGGTCTATAAAATTATTTCCATAAACTGTCAAGTCAATTTTATATGATGATAATGTCATAAAATTTACAGTATTTGTAAAATCATTATTTTTCACTATTCATGAAAAAATAAACATTTATTGAAAAATACAAAAAATTCAACCTATGTTAATTTTGATATATTGAATCCAAAAAATAAGTTAATTTAATCATATTAAAATTATAAAATTCAATAATTTAGATTTTAATTTTTAAATTACAAAATATAAGGAAAACATACTTTTATAGAAAATTTCCCTTTTAAACAGTAACTATTCTTAACCTCGTGTGATTTAATTATTGTAAATAAAAATATAATACTTATATAATATGAACTAATAAAAATATCTAAATAAGAATAAAAATTCAACATAAATTTCATAGTGTAGTTACTCATATTCATACCATCCAAACTAGTGACAAGGTTGCAATATTCATATTTAAACAAAAAAAACTTCTATAGTATATTGTAGTCAGTTAAATAACGATGTTTTTTGTAGTATATGATATCGAACATAGTATTTATTTAAAATAAAATGAAGTAAAACATCTCAAGAATTTACATTATACCTCCTCAAATTAATTGCATCCTCGCAATTTTAAATCATGATAACAAAAATCATTTATAAAAATTTTAAAATCAATTATATAGAGTGTAAAATAAATATACATAATGATAAATAAATAATTTTTTATAGTTATTGAATAAAAATGAATTTAATTTCAATTTTTAGATTATGAAACTTATAATTTATAATATATTTCTTAGACCACACAATTAATACTCTGAGACTTTCACTTGGGAACAAGTTTCATGAAGTATAAATTCATAGATATGAATTATTTTCCACATAGGACATAATATATTTATTGTCCTATTTCTCAATTGTAAGGAATTAATTTACAGGTGAGATAGAAAATGTGTGAGAATATATTTACTTTGTTTCATCCAATAATTTCATCTTTTGGTTGTGTTTCGAGCAATTTTCCACCTCAATTTCATGAAATAAGATAACTATAAATAATTTTTCATTCCCAAAGAACTAAAATTGTCTTTAATATGATTAAAAGAACCATATAAGAATGGAAAATTATTCCTTATATTTATAATTATTAAACCAAACCAAAATGGTTTTCACCTGTTAATATAATATATAATATAAATAAACTTTTATACATGAATATAAAAAACCTCAAAAATAACACCTAAAGATCATCATAAATCATTACCAATATAATTATATTTAAAAATCATCCAAAACATGCTGGAAAAATTTTATAAAAATAAAATTAAAAATAATTGATCATATATTTTTTAACATAAATGTAAAATTATTCCGAAAATAACCTTAATCAATCATAAATTCATATAATATAAATTTTTATATATTAATGATTATTATATAAAAGATAACAATCATTTAAAAAAATAATATAAATCACTATAAAATAAAGATAAAAACATATATTCATCCAAAATATAACTAAATATTTTTTCTTCAAATAATATTCCTTCCTTTAAATTATTTTCCAGTTTATCTTAATCATATATTGTTCCCAGTATATTGAACTTCACCAAAAACAAAATTTAAACACTTTGTCACCATGTCACTTTTAAATATAATGATTATCTAAATATATATTCTAAAAATATTATAACCCCATTATTTTAATTAATTATAGTTACCTCATCATCCAAGAATGTAGTAACCTTAAAGGTTATGCGTTTCCTTTAACATATGGCCCTAATAACAATATTTTGGAATAACCTCAAAAAAATTATTTTTTAAACATAAGGGTTGCATATACCACAATTATATAATAAAATATAATAAATATTTCAAAAAATGTCATCTTTCACCTTAAAATATCTTAACTAAAAACCCAAAATGGATATATATGCCTTAAAACATATGATCATATGTAAATTTATGAACCCATAATGTTGTCTTTAAATAAAAAATAATCCTTATATAATATCTCCATAACCTATAAATTTATCTAAACCATTATCTAATACAAAATGAGATAGAAAAAAACTCTTACACCATGATCGGGTGATAACAACATATTCCCAAAAAATATATTTGATACTAACTGAAGAGAACAAATTTTAACCATCAATTATTATATAATATGTAGGAATTATTGAGTCACACATTGAACCAAAGCCTTTTAGATTTAACATTTTAGAAAATTAAGAAAACACTTTATGTAATAAACCTTGGGTAATACTCATAAAATGTGAATTTTTTCCATTATATAAAGATTTTATTGTTCCATTAGGAGACTTCAAAATATCTAAAAAATCCTACACATGATTCCCTTATAGACATATCTCACATAATATTTATCACTGTAATCCCAGAAAATTAAAACAAGAGAAATTTTGATCTCTTATTATTAGTATGGGTAAACATGGGATATATCAATAGATGATCATATGTACACATAAGAAATGAATAATGGAATTATAGAATTATAATACCTTATGATCTTCATAACAAATTAGTCATATATCATAAATAATGATTTTTGGCATAACAATTCATTATAACATGATATTTTATTCATAAGAGTGTGGAATTATCAATAAAATATCATGATCTATATGTGTATATCATAATAATAAAACATAATTTTTTAGAATACACATTAGAATATAAAATCATTTCCTTAATGAAGGAAAACTATGAGAACAATCATAGCGGATATAGTCCGAGAGTTGATTGGGTTCACTCTGTATTCCTATCATTTCTGTTGTTAAGCCTCACATCTTGGACTATCATAGTGGGAAGAGTCCCTTAATATACTTGGTTGAATCCCCATTATATTTAATATTATATAATTTCATGAACCATATTAGCTACCATCCAACATGACTAAGCTTGTGGCATTCCCTGAGAGGTATTCCCTAACCCATGAGCTAGAACCGGTGCCATGCCCTCAAGGAACTACTTTATAAATGATTTCCCCATTATCATAATAACCAATATCCATTTAAAACATTATTACAATCATTCACAACAAAAGGCACAACCAAATAACCCTACAAAATTTTATATATTACATCTATGATCAAGTACCATAACAAACAAACAAAATATAAAGAAAGGACAAACAAAACTATTCAAGGAACGAGGGCCAACAAATACCGTGTCACAGTCAACACCTATCCCAAAATGAAACTTGCAAGTGTACATAATTCCACTATAAGAATAATTTTCATAACATGATTTAGAAAGAAAACGGTCTATATAAACACATTGGGTGTTAGTAGGATGTGTAATCACTTACCCTATAGGATAACACAATGTTTTCCATGAATAACCATTATAAGAAAAATAGAAATGCTAGTTTTAAAGTTAATAGTTTTATTTCAAATTTTATTTAGCATTTATGTAATTTTATGAAAACAAGAATAAATTTAATGATGGTAAAATCACAACATATGAACCATTGATAATTTCAAATTATCTATGTTTAGTGGTAACCTAGGATCCTTTATTCTCAATGATCGAAACATGGATGTGATGTTATGTTCTTTTTGGGTGACCCATAACCAATTAATACAATAATCAATATTTTAGTTACTCTAATAATGTAATCCTTCAAGTTAGGGTGAGTCAATACTAGTATAAATTTCATAATATGACCGCCTAGAAACTCAAGATTCCCATTTTCTTTACCCCCTTCTTTAACCCTTCAAAACCTCCTTCAATAGAAGCCAACCACCACATGCCAATGAACCAAATTTCCGACCATTTCCATAGGGGAAATCCATTTCGAAAACATCTCACACCCAGAACATCAAATTTTAAATTACCAATTTAAAAAATCATAATTTAGAAAATAATTTAATTTTTAACAAATCACATTTAAGATATCAAAAAATGTCACAACATAAAAACACCTACCTTTTCACATTAAATCATTAAGAACATGATAGAAGACATAGGAAAAGAGGATAGGAGATCCTATAGATTAAAGATCAACCCATCAACATCAAACCTGGTAAATATGGTTTGGATCACACCAACTGTATGTCATAACAACCACTAGGTAGAAATAAACTCAAGAAACAGAAGAGGAGTTACCAATGAGAAGGGTATGAGTCACTTAATTAGAGTTTTCTGGAAGAAAATAGGTTAAAATACACCAAAAGTTAATCCAAGAGGGGATATGAGAAGGGGACTAGTGCACCTAGGGAAAGAGGG
The DNA here is from genome assembly GCA_963277665.1 of Viscum album. NCBI lineage: Eukaryota > Viridiplantae > Streptophyta > Magnoliopsida > Santalales > Viscaceae > Viscum > Viscum album. Next base: position 1,765,291,285 of record OY728135.1, read on the forward strand.
TTCAAGAATGGGGAAATTACGGGTGAGAGTTGTTAAATTGGGGGGGGGTAGTTTTGGATTATAAACATTTTAAAAAACTAATTAGACTTTATAGTTTGAGCACATCGTTGTTCGAAATATTAACCAACCATATGGGTGTTTCTAGTTCCACTATGAGAGGCCTCATGATTTGGGTGACACAATTTCAAAAAAAAAATCAACTCTATAGGCACTCTGGCTCCACAATACTAAAATGAACGATTATTATAGGTTGGGGCACGATTATAGTAAACATTTCTCCAACCATGCACCAGCTTCTATCACCCCAAAAACTCAAATTTAAAATTCAAAAACACAAAGAAATTGTAGATTAAATAAAATATTAAATTAGAAAAAATAAGTACCTAAAAATGGCTCCATGGGTGTGACAACTCTCCACTACATATTTCGTTCCTCCCCTAGAAATTCATTATATTGTCTAGTAAAAATATGTAATAGGAAATTTCTCTTACACCCATGAATTTAGTTCACATGCCTTACTCCTACCATTCTCATGTTTCCATAATATATGAACTAGAGGAATTGATTTCCTGCAAAACACCTTTACCATGGAATCACCAATCCAAACTATCTCCTCATTCAATTAAAAATATGGTTCCAACTCAATCTATTTCCATTTCAACAGTTATAACACCCCAATATTTTTTTTAATTTAAAATACATTAAGTAATGAAATATAATAATTTAAAATTAAGTGTTTTAATCAGTAATACATATATTTAAAATTTATACCTTTCAAAGTAATTTAAAAAAATACTATTTTATAGTTTTATTTTGTTTAAAAGGGTATCTTAAAATAAATATGTGTACTTTATTAATACAAAAATCATTTTTATCAATTTATGATGGTACATGTTTACTATTTTAATTATTTTAATAAATAATAAATTATTTTATGAATATATTCACTTTTATTATGACACCCTAAGATTATATGGTGTGTTTCATTGTAAATAATTTTTATTCAATAGATAGCCTATATGTAAACAACATTGAGTCTCTAATAAACAATAATTTTTTATTGTTATAACCTAGAATTTAGATATAATTTTACCACTTATTTATTTTGAATTTCAAAAAAATACATATATGGTTGCATTCATTAAGATATTTAGAGTCTTATAGAATCAACTAAATTGTTGTGAATAGTAACTTAACCTTATGAATGTGGCATACCCTTATGAACCGTAACTTGACCCTAATGTATTGTAATGTAAACTTATGAAGAATAATCCCACACAAGTAATTATAAATAATAATTAGGCACCTTATAAATCAATGTGAATATTTTAAATATTAATAATAGTGTATGGGTATTTTTGTGAGAAATAAATATTAATTTAAAATATTAATTTAATAAATTAATTTGAAAGATAATTAATTTATCATAAAATTTATTCATAATTAGATATTTTTTTGTCCTATGATTTTGGGATAATTTTAAGAGACCTTAGTGAATTTTTTATGGTATTATAAAAATAGTTATAAATTTAAAAGCTATATTTTTCAAGGAAAGGGTGATTTTAATTAAAAATTAATTTTTCATACATAGAATTCTTTTTTTTTAAATATATTTCATTTTATGATTCAACACATTGATAAATAATTTGGTTTATTTTAGAGGATTTTTCTGAAATACTTGAATTTTTGTTAAATAATTAAAATACATTAATGTACGATAAATGCTAAATACATGATTTATTGAGTCATAGATGATTCAAGGATGATGTGGGAACACTTGGTTCGAAATCATATACTCTTATTACTATATTTAGTCACATGAATCTATTTTATTAATATTCTTGAGCAAAAATAATTAAATAATAATTAAAATAATGGAATACCCTCTTATCCTCAAATATAAAAACCACTGTCACCCCCTCTTCCTCTCACACCACTCAGGCATTGATCCTTTCCTATGTTATAAAAAAAATACTCTTCCAAATCCCCATTTCCACGTCCAAGACCTTCCAGTGTCACCAAAATGCCAAAACCAAAGGCCTTAAAAAGGTTCTCCAAGAGGAGTACTCAAGTGGTGAACCTCTCTTCATTTTTATTTCAATTTCTTTTAAAATGTTCATTATATTAATTCTCTCTCATCACCTACCCTCATAAAAATGATATGATAATTATATTACCTTATATTTATTTTAATGATATTATTCTAATGGATTATTTTATCATCATCTCTCTTTTCCCCTCCTCTTATACTAAAATGAAAACACCGTCTGAGATGTGTTAATTTATCACATTCAATGAAAACAAGTTTTTAATTTATATTAGTATATTAAATTGTGGTCATAAAAACATTTTCATGGTTAAAAAGGGTCAAAATATATGTAATATATCATATTTAATGTTTTGGAATCAGTGTTAACACATGGTATTAAATTATAAAAAAAATGAGTTTGTGGTGATCGAGAAACCACCAAATTAATCCAAGAATTTATTGTTAAAATTTTATCTAATGATTAATACTCTCCAAAAATAAATAAATGTAATTTATAAACAACTAATTATTTTTCAAAAATATTATAAAAATTTAGTTCTGTATAATTATATCTATTTCACATGAGCTCCTTAAACAAGAGAACTAGTTATGAAAACCAAGAAATTGAACACTCTCGAATGACAGAATTCAACCTTTTAACTTATCAATAAGGATATAAATGAACATAATAAAATTGTGATAAAAAAAATACATGTCTAATAAGTTCTTAATTAGGTTATTAGTGGGTCTAATTTCATATGATGGGACCTTAATTCCAATATCAGAACACATTCGAACATAAGGTAAGGGTTTTCTAAACTCACTTTAATTTCCATGAGATATACCTTACTCACCACTAATTATTGTGTGTAGTGTATGTATACTACCCTTAAATATATCATACCATGAATATATTTATTTCCATTGTGCTAAATTTATCATTTGATAATTATTAATTTTGGGTCTTATGATCTGTTCATTTTAAAGTGGTAAGCATTTTCTACCCAATCTTCCATTTTCATTCAGGTTACTCTTTTTCAATATTTACACCAGTGAAGTTCTTAATTATTATTATTTACTCTTCATAATTATGTTTTAATTTTATATATATATTTACAAATAATATTCCTTTTTACTTTTATGGAGATTTACATTCTTTTAAAGGATATTTCAAAATTTCTTCCCAATAAACAAGCCCGATTGAGGGGAACTTCCATAATTTTAACCTATTTTGAAGTGAACTCTATAATAAATTTTATGAAATAATTACATTTATAAAATCATAAATTTAATCATAAAAACCCATCATGTTTCCTATATAGTTTTATAAAAACAAACATGCCTTTCCTCTTAATAATCTCTTTACTATTTTCCTTAAAATGCACTCAAATGTTTTATTTCTAAAGATTCTTTAAAAATAGTTTTTACATAATTTCACTTTAGTAAAATATTATTTCAGTTTACTTACATTTTCTTCTCTAGGATATACTTGTTTACAGTCAGATTTTATGTAAAATACAAATGATTTTCCAAAAGAACATTTCTTTTTAAATTAAAAGTGTTTTTCTCATCTCACTTTTAATTAAATGAGATTTATGAATTATTCCCAACTTATTTCTTGAATGTGTTGTATTTAATTTACATGGATATATAAAATAATTAGTATTTTATTCTTATTATATTATATGGAATTTAGGATTAAAATTTTTAAATTGGCATGGAACACTTTGGAATGTTTAATGGTCATTTTCCTCAAGAATTTATCAATGATTTATTTAGAGTATTTTGATCATTGATTACGATTAAAGTAACTAAAAGTGGTATAATACACATATATTTAATTTCATCTATTATTATACATATGATAAATTAATTGTAATTGGAATTTGATTGGCGGTCCCGTTATATCCCCTCGATGCATCAGTAGGTCTCACGAGACAAAACAGAATTGGGTTTTGGCCTAGGACTTACCCTTGTCTTTTCAAAAGTCATGGTTGAGGCCTTGATGACAGGTTTATGATATCTGGAATATGAATTCCCTCATTATGGTATTATTAATTAATAAATTATTGTATTATTGGACTGGTATAATATCCATGGTAAATGTTTTATGTGACTAGTTATATGGATTTATTTACTCAAATTTAATTCCTTCCATATTATGCTAATGTTTATGTTTTTAAGTCACATTTTTTTGTTTATTCACCAGGCATAATTTTTATGTTTATCATATTCTTCACCGTATTACTTACCATTACTGATAATCTAAGCTCACCCATTTCTTATGTTTCCTTTCACCATGTTTTTGAGAAGAAAAATTTGAATAAGATTTCAGAGATGTTGTTTATATCAAAATCTTCCAGGTTGTATTTTCTTTTCCTTATGTTTTTGTTTCAGGTCGATCTCAAAACACCCAACGGTTCCATATCCAATGACACGTGGACCTTCTTTCCAAAGGCAGGCGTTTGATGGATGGTTTTTCCAGTGATGCTTAATAACTCACATTGGTCAAGAGGATGGGAAGTCGGGCTCATCACACCCTTTTGGGGGAAATTATTGCCTGTTATGGAACTCTCTTATAGATTTAAGATGTATTCATATGTTCACAAATATTTGGTTTATACCCATGCATAGTATCCACGGATTTCTCCTGGTAGGCAATGGTCAGCTGAACACAGGGGTTCGGAATCATTTATACCCGAGGTTTACCATCCTTCGTTGGATTAATGACCCCAAGGAGTCGGGACTCATTGTCGCGGTACTCGGAGTAGCGCGGTGAACCGATGTGAAGATAGTCGAATTGACCAGTTGTTGGGCTTTAACCTCATGGAGTCTTCCTACGTACCCTGCCTAGGGGACAGGGATCAAAGTCCATATAGTTCAAATGGGAGCATCGGAGAACCGATGTGAAGGTGGACTCAGGGGTCTACTGGTGATCAGGCTTGAACCTCATGGGGGCTTCCTATGTATCCCTGTGGTAGGGAATCAAAGTCTTTGTAGTTCCCATTTCCCTAGGACTTACGATCTGAGGCAGGCCAGACTGATGGATTGGGGCTTACACTCTAAGGAGGCCCATGGTGATGTATTGGGGATTACACTATGAGGAGGCCCACGGAGATGGATTGGGGATTACACTCTAAGGAGGCCCGTGTAGATGGATTGGGGCTTACACTCTAAGGAGGCCCATGGTGATTAATTGGGGCTTACACTCTAAGGAGGCACGTGGTGATTAATTGGGGCTTACACTCTGAGGAGGACCATGGTTATTAATTGGGGCATACACTCTGTGGAGGTACATGGTGATTAATTGGGGCTTACACTTTGAGGAGGCCCATGGTGATTAATTGGGGCTTACACTCTGAGGAGGCCCATAAGAGGATGTCATGGTCGATTCTTACTCTAAACCCACATGAGTCATGCTCGGTGTGAGAAACAAGAGGCAGCAGGGACCAGACGATCACGTCACGAAAGGTGCATCCGTGAGAAGTGGAGTGGGGATTACGCATGAGGGCGGCCCATAAGAACGGGGCTTACTCCAGGATGGACGCCCATGGTGTCTTCCTCGTGTCTGGACAGGAGGGAATCCCAACCCATTGGTGGGATGAGGAATATAGTGGGGGTCAATGCCTATGCGCAAGTGCACAAACAGGATAACGCAAAGGGCGTTGGAATCAGTCCGAACAAAGGGATATGAAAAGTGTGAATCACATGCCTGACATTTGGAACACAATGAGGGTGTCATGGTGATGGAGGATAACTGTTGACCATGTTTGAAACACAAAATTCATATCACGTTAGCCTAAAATGGGGATGAACAAATGAGGGTCGACTGCTGACCGTGTTCAAAACACAGGACCTGTCTCGAAGTGTTGTCCAAAGACATCCGGGGCATTGGGCCAGGATGGTAGGTGAGCCGATGCGGCATGGGACAAGGCTGTTAGGGGGTCCCTTTAGACATGAAAGGGAATGAATATCCGAATGAAGGATGTGAAAAGTATGAGGTGGAGTGATGGAATGTTTGAATGGATTCCAACTCTCTTGAGATTATTCAACTGTAAACATGGAATGAGGCATCTTATGCTTGGATCATAAGGCATATCTTGCATGGATCAAGAGGCATACAAATATTGAATGATAGGGAACTCTACAATTTATAGTCATGTAGAGAGGACTATTTCCATGTAGTTTAACGTCATATGGATAGGACTAGGGCCATACAGTTTAGAGTCATGTAGTCAGGATGACTAGGTAAGAGAGACCTAGCAATGGTTGGTGTGGGACTTATGCAAGGGAGGACCTTTTTTGGATGATCCTAGCAAAAGGAGCTAGGGAATGGTGTTATAGGCGAGTCATGAAGAGTAGCTCGACTCATGGAATGTATATGACGGATGTTGGGGCGGCATAAGTTTGAAATGGAAAATACTCTTAACTAGGCCTGAAAATGTCACAGTGCGACTCTCCATTTTTCATGGGGGTCAGCGACGGTAGCGAAGGGACGGGCCCAGAGGGCCGGGACTGCATCCCGGCACTGATCCCGATCAGGGGTGAGGGGCGCTGCCCACGCAGTATGGACCAGCGAGTGCATGGGGTTTTTCGCAAGGGGTGGGCCACATAGGAGATGGTCGCGAGAGACTAGCTGCGGCAAAGCTGGCCGCATAGGAGACGGTCGTGGAGGGGCTGTCCACGAATGAGACGGCCGTGTAGAGCTGGCCACATGTGGTTTGTGGTTTGGTAGTCTACAAAGGGTGTCCATGGAGGATCTGGTCGCGAGGGACCTAGCTGTGAAGAAGACCATCCATGAAGGATGGTCGTCTTCAAAGGAGGTTGTCCGCTGATGAGATGGTCGCGAGGGAGAAGGTTGTGAAAGAGGTCTTCCGCGAATGATGGTTGTCTGCAAAGCAGGCTGTCCGCAGATGAGATTGTCGTGAGGGAGCAGTCCGTGAAGGAGTTCCAGCCTCCTTTCCGTGAACGACACTGGTCCGCTGAGGGGGTGTCCGCAAAGGGACTATCCGCAAAGGAAATTGCCGCATGTGGTTCACGGTTTAGTTTCTTCCCTTTGCGGAAGAGTGCATCCGTGGACGATATGGGGTCTGTGGATGGTCGCGGAACAATCCCATCGGAAACGATTTCTCCAGCGTCTCTCCATTATTTTTCACCCGTCCTCCCTCTTCTTCCTTTGGTGCCCCTCGGTGATTATTTATAGAGTCGTGAATAGGCAGTATTGATGGGCACACATCACTTTTTGCGGAAGCCCATGAAAGAATCCCTCACCCGCAGATGACTCGGTCACCTGATATTTGAGGAGTCGAGGCATGCGGGGTTACTCCGCGGTGGGCCATCAATCCGCCTCCATCACGCATACGACAGCGGTCCGCGGAGGGGGATGTTTGCGGCAGTGGACCGGCCTAATGTCTGGCGGTCTTCCTAGTTCGCACCCGCGTATGCGCTCCACCCTCATCTCGTGAACAGTAGCGTTCGTGGGAGGGTGGTTCACCGAACTGGCCGCGTACTGTTGCTGGGAGCTGGTACGCGGACCGGTTCGGTCCTTTTTCAAGTCTTGGGGTAATTGGATTTCCCCCTTGCGGAATTTTCAGGACAATATAGTTTTATAGATATCATAAATATAATATGGCCTTCTAATACTACTATTCTAATCATTCTTCTTGGATTTTATTCCACGTAATAAATCCAATGTATTAAAATAATGCACTGACTTCGGGATTCTGGATTTGGGGTGTTACAGTTGGTATTAGAGGAAGTTTAGAAACAACCTTGCAAACTAGATTTCGAAAATATAGATTGGGGAACAACATTCTATGATGTACTTCGAGGATAATTATATAAGAACATATTAGAATTATGTAATGGTTTATATTATGTGGATATTCCTATAAAATACATCCATGTCTAGATACTATAAGTGGATGTGGTTCTGGCACATTTGTACCTAGGAGTTACTACTCCGACAAGGTGTTCTAGGCTTGACTCGGGGTAACCTGGTACAAGAAAAAAGGCCTTAATGTGAACCTGGTTTGACACTCCTAGAGGATATGGTTAGGATAATTCACATATTCCTTAAAAACACATATTAAAGATTTAAAAGAAAATATATCCCCAAATGAACCATGTTTATTACAATGAGATTATCTACACATAAAGTTTTCAATTTATGTAATGTATTTTATAAGAATTAGAATTATATATTTTTATTCATGATTTTATGATCTAATATACTCTATTTCATTTATAAATGGTTCATACCGAAAGGAATGAGAAATGAAATAAACTACATAAATCTATGAGTAAGAATGATCATTTCTTCTATGGGTTTAGGCCAGTATTTCAAATGGAAATAGTTTCTCAATAATTATCATCATATGAGGAGATATTATCATGTATCAATAAATAGGATAAATAGTTTTATAATTATTTTGGATTTGGAAAAAAAAGAGAAGAATAGGATAATTGGGAGATGTTTAATAATGACAAAAAGGGAAAGAAGTATTTTCCCACATGTGATAATTTTGGAAGGAAACATGTTGGTATATAATTATAAATAAAAATATTTTTCTTCAAGTGTGGATAAAAGTATTGCCATGATCATAATTATAGGATAAGGAAATAATTTTTCTATATTAAATGTTTCAAATAAATGGATATCGAGCACTCTGCAAATAAATGTATCAAATTTCCATGGAATATACCCCAAATGATGTTATTGGATAATGATCAAGTTATGATATTGTCATGGATGAAATATAATGATTAATATTCCTAGTCGAGAATCATTTTATTTTAATATATTGTTCAAATGTATTGGTTATAAGAATTATGGAATATATGAGGTTTGTGTTGCAGTAAATTTTCATTAAGTATTTGAGACCGTAATTTGAATGGGAATAAGAAATGATATTCAGTGGAAGTTAAAATTTTTATAAAATGAATGATTGAAGGAATTAAATCCCTAGATATATTCTTGATGTTGATATAATGAGGAAGAAATTATTGATTTGGATTAGTACTGACTACCTTGGAACTGATTATTGACTTGTCGACATGTGTTTTATGCTATCATCAATGGAGTCTACAACACTTTTGGATTTAAGGAATAAATAAAATAACATGTATCTTACTCAATGAATAAGGAAGAATGAATTTTTCTAATAAGGTTTTATGTTAATTTGAGTTATTAACATATATTAAGAAGATAGATGAAAATTTTATTCACATGTTTGGAATGTGAAAATTTAGAACTACTTCATGTTGATTGATGGATAAGGACAAGTTCATCTTGGAAATTTAGAGACCTTCATTATAAATTGTTGAATCATTATGGAAAGGTTAACAATCTAGGGATGGTTTAAGTAGATCATTGTATGATCTTTTAGAGGTTAATATATTACTTCACCACATAGTGAAACCTGTTCTAAGTGATGAAGTATAGATATTTGAAGGTTCAATGAAAATTTATGTTTGTGTTTAGGAAATATAAACATATATTTATACTCTTATAGAGTGAAATAATTCATCAAATCTTAGAAAACGGTCCTGAAAATGGAGTCCTCTTATCACAATTTCTAATGATATAAGGGAACATTTTCATAAACATAGTTTATAGTTTTGAGCTAATAAACATTTATATAAACATGTTATATATTACTATCCATGAGAACATGATTGTTAGATTATTATTCCATGATCATATTTTCACGTCACACTAATTTTATCCTATTCAAATGAGTAGATTTTTGGTAACATATACATTTCAATATCCCCCTTATTAATAGAATATTTTATTAACTCTATTTCCAAAGTGGATTTTTGATGAGAGTATTTTCAAGTATCAACCATTAACTTTTGATGTGCGGTTTAGAATTACGAAGAAATAATTTTGTTGAGGGTGGAATAATATATCACCCCAACAATTTTTTTAATAATATAATATTAATTAAGTTACAAAAATTAAAAAATAAAAATTATGCTTTTTTAATTAATAATACTTATATTTCAAATTTATATCTCTCAAATTAATTCTAAAAAAAATACTACTTTATAGAATTATAGTATGCAAAAGAATATATTAATATGAATTTGTGTATTTTATTATTAAAAAATATCTTTTTTATCAATAGATTATTATATATATATATCGACGATTTATTATTTTGAAAAATACTAAATTATATTATGATTATATTCACTATTATTATGAAACCCAGATATTTTATGCTATGTTTCTTCATAAATAATTTCAATTCATTAGATTTCTTTTATCCATAAAACATTGAGTCTCTACAAAACAATAATTTTCTGTAGTTATAACCTAAGTGTTAAACTTTATTTTTCCACTTCTATGTTTTGAATTTAAAAAAATATAGATATACAATTATGTTTAGAAATATATTTACAATCTGATAGAATCAACCAAATTTTTTTGTGAATAGTAACATACCCTTATGAATAGTTACATACCCATATGAATAGTAACTTGAACCTTATGAATAGTAATGTACCTTTATGAATCGTATCATCACTCGTGTAATTATAAATAAAATTTATGCACCTTATAAATGAAAGTGAATATTTTAAACATTGATATTTAAGTTTTAGTATACTGTGAGAAATAAATAATTTTTTTAAAATTATATAAATAATAAATTAATTTAAAATATAATTTATTTTTCATTAAATGTATTCATAAATTAATATTATTTTTTCCGATGGTTTTTGTATAATTTAATGACACCTTAGTTATTTTTTCAGGGTACTGTAAAAACAGTGATAATTTTAAAACTATATTTTTCGTGTAAATGGTGATTATAATTAAAAATTAAATTTATCATATATAGAAAATTATTTTCATAAAATGGAGTTCATTTTTGTATTCTAAAAATAAAAAATTGATTAGGGTGGTTTTTTCGAATTTTTCATAAATACATGAATTTTTTTGAATAGTGAAAATACAATAATTTACAATAAATGATAAATACATGATTTATTGAGTCATGGGTGATGTAAAGATGTTGTAAAAAAACATAGTTAAAAATAATATTTATTTATTATTATATTTAGTTGAATTAATCGATACTATTCGTAGTCATGAGCCAAAATAATTAAATAAGAATTAAAATAATGGAAAAACCTCCTATCCTTCACTATAAAAACCAACCCTCACCCCTTTTTGTCTCACGCCACTAAAGCTTTGAGATACTCCTATTTTATAAAAAAATAATATTCCCAAGCCCCTTACCCATGTACAAGATCTTTTTTTCTCACCAAAAGTCCCAAACCAAAGGCTTAAGGAGAAGTACACAAGAGGTAAACCACTCATCCTTTTTCTTTCAATTTATTGTACAACTTCCATTATATTCTTTCTCTCTACTCACCTACCCTAATCCCAAGGATATTATAATTATTGTTCCTTAAATTTATTTTAATTATATTATTCTAATTCAATATTTTATCATCATTTCTATTTCCCCCTCCCCTTATGCTAAAAATGAAAACACCATCTGAGATGTGATAATTTATCACATTTAAGGATGACTAGTTTTCAATTTCTATTACCAAATTCAATTCTGGTCATGAAACCATTTCCATGGTTGAACCAGATCATAATATATGTATTATATATAAATGATTCAGTTTGAACTCGTGGTATTAAATTATAAAACCAAAGGAGTTTGTGGTGTCTGAAAAACCACAAAATTAATCCAAACGTTTATCATTAATATTTTGTCTAATAATTCATCCTATCCCAAAATAAAAAAATTATATTCATACACATTTAAAATAATGGATGTTCAAAAATATTATATAAATTAAATTATGTATAATAATATCCATTACAGACAAACTCCATAAACAAGCGAACCAATTATGAAAATGAAGTAATCAAACACTCCAGAATGAAAGAACTCAACCTTACAACTTATCAATACGGACATAAATGAACTTAATAAAATTATGATAAAATAAATACATGTCTAATAGGTTCTTAATTAAGTTATTAATTAGTCTAATTTAATCTTCCATGACCTTATGTTCTATATAGAAACACATTTGTGCATAATGTAAGGGTTTTCTAAACTCACATTCATTTCCATGAGATATGCCTTAGTAGCCACTAATTATTATGTGTGGTGTATGTAAAAATACTATTGATATATCATATCATGAATATATTTATTTTCATGGTATTCAATTTATCATTTTATGATTATTAATTTTGGGTCATATGATTCAATTGATTTCATAGTGGTAAGTGTTTTTTACTCGAACCTCCATTTTCATTCGTGTTACTATTTTTCTCTATTTATAATAATGAAGTTCTTAATTATTCTTATATACTCTTAATAAATTATTTTTGGTGTACTATATATATGTAACAATCAAAATCCTTCTTCTTTTATGGGGAGTTAAATGTTTTAAAAGGATATTTCAAAATTTCTTCCCGATAAACAATCCTGGCTCAAAGGATCTTCTCAAATTCTTACCTATTTTGATGTGCACTCTATAGTCAATTTTAAGATATCATTATCTTTAATAAATAATAAATTTTATCTTGAAAATTAATATTGGTTAATTTATGATTTTATGAAAATAAACATGCCTTTCCTCTTTAAAATCTCTTTATTATTTTCCTTAAAACGCACTCAAATGTTTTATTTTTAAATATTCTTTAAAAACACTTTTTGCATGATTTCACTTCAATGGGAAATAATTTATACCTAAAATATAATTTAAATTTACATCACTTTTATTTTTGGGGATATAATGTTTCAAAATCTAATTTTATAAAAAATACAAATGATTTTCCAAAAGAACTATTCTTTACAAAGTAAAAGGGTTTTTCTCCATCTCACTTTTATTTCTATGTGATTTATATATTTTTCACGACTTATTCCTTAAATGTGGTGCGTGAAATTAACTTTTATATATCAAATAATGAGTCTTATTATTCTTATTATATTATTTTTAATTAATAAATAAATTTTTTGAAAGTGCAATGGGACACTTTAGAATGTTTAATGATCATTTTTCTCAAAAATTAATCAATAATTTAATCACAGTATTTTCATCTATGATTATGATTCAAATATTTAAAAGTGTCAAGGGAAACATTTATTTAATGATATATTTTATTATACATATTTGGAATGCATTGGGATTATCATGTGATGGGGGCTCTATGTCCCCTTTATGCATAGGTAGGTCACGTAAGACAAATTAGACATGGGTTTTTCCAGAGGCCTTACCCTAGTACTTTTAAAATTCTTGGATGAGTCCTTGATGACATGTTTATGATGTCTATAATATACATTCCATCATTATGTTATTATTAATTGATATATCTTGTGATTATTTTACTCGTATAATATCAATGGTAAAATTTTAATGTGATCAGTTATATAGATTTATTTACTCAGCTTTCTTTCTGTCATATTATTCTCAGGTTTATGTTTTAAAGGAATGTGTTTTCAATGTTTCACAATACCTAATGTTTATGTTTATTATAAATTTCATTTTATTACATACCATTATTGATCATCTGATCTCATCTTTTTTTTATCTTTCATTTCCCTAAGTTTTGATGAAGAAAACATTGAATTAGATTTCAAGGATGCAGTTTATTTCATATTGTATCAGGTTTTACTTTATTTTCCCTGTGTTTTATAGGTATAATGAATGTAATGTGGTCTTTTAAGGCTGATAAACTGATCAGTCTTTGGGAATTCAATTCCTTGTCATCATGAAGATGTATTAAAATATTGCCTTCACTCTAGGATTCTTGGGTTGGGGTGGTACAACACATGGTAGGGATCTAAAGTATACCTCTTCAACTAACTTATGGGAAAAAGTTTGTGAATTGACATCAACTGAGAATGAAACACCCAGTGGAATGAAACTTAACCAATCATTTTAGTGACCTTGAATTGTCTAACATGCTTCAAATTGATATTCCCATTCTTTCCAGGATGGTGATCACCCAAATGATGTTTCACCTTTAGAAACATTTGGTCACCCATTGTGAATTCCATGAATTGGCATAAGACTTTTAACACCATGTAGAATTCATCAAATGATACCTAATTTTTTAGATTTCTCATTCCATTTCTTGCAAGATGATTAGTCCCACTCTATAAGTCTCACCAAGTTCTGCCAACTACAAAGGGGACTACAAAGGTCAACCATATAGTTCCTTAAAGGGATCCACCCTAATCATGGATTGGTAACAATTATTATAATAAAATTATACTAACCCTAGATATTTATCCCATGAACCAATGAAATCCGGTACACGTTAATAAAGAATTTCTTCCAAGATCATATTAGTCCACTCCATTCAGCCATCCATTTGTGGATGGTATATTGTAATGATCATGATATTTGAATACATTCCATTTTGGAGGACTTCCAAAAAAATAGAGGTAAAAAATGTGTCCCTGTAAAAAATAATTTCATATGAAATAACATGTAGTTTCAAAATCCTCTTAACATATAGATTTCCCATCTACTCTACTTTGGTGGCACCTTTAATTGGGATTAAGAGGTTGGATTTTTTAAAATGATGAATGAACACCCAAATATAACATCCTCCCCATATTTTATAGGTTAACTATATAATTATGTAAATTGATACATAATCCCACTAATAAGTAGGAATAGGGAGGGGCTGGGGAAATTTTGAGGGCCTTTGGTAACAGCTTTGACTTGCTGGAAATTTTAACATTGAGAAACAAATATAGTGATGTCATGCCTCATTTTTCAGATATCATAATTGATGATGAATGTAATATCAAATATTGGTGGAACCTGGATTGAAAAACCAGTATGATTGGTGATATTACTACATCACTACCTTACTTAGATACAATAGTACTATAAAATTATCATTGAAGAAAAGAACTCATTAAAAAGACAAGTACCACTCACTGGGTACCTCTGCACCATTTAAAAATTGACTAGAATTCTGACACAACTCATCCATTACTTTATAAACTTAGATAAAATATGGAAGAAAATGAATAAACTCCAATATAGACAAAAACATAAAAAAATTATTTGGATTCCAGGTTCATTTGGGAAAAATCCCCTTAAGATTTCATTCACTAACATACTCCTTCAAATTCTAAGTTGTAAAATTATCACTGAGGGAATAAGTGACCATGTTTCCATTACCAAGTTTATTAATGGTGATGAAGATGAACCCTTAAAGATACTATTTCCACTATCTCTCCTTCAGTTAAAAAACATTTTGGTAAAAGATATTACATAGAATGTTTTGGCCAAATTAGACTACAATCATTTTCCCCAAAAAATTAGTGGCTCCATTATTTAAGGGTATACATCACAACCATGAGCTTGAGGTCATTGGTTAGGTAATTCTTTCCATTTTTTTGGAATTTTCAAGATCTATACCCTACCACATGTTCTCCCTATATATGTAAAAACCCCAAACCTATACTTGATGCATCACTATAGACCATGTTACCCTATCCAGCCTCAGGTAAGATAAATGCATGATAAAATGTCAACCCATTATTGAGAACATTGAAATAAGCTTCAAATAATAAGTTCCAAGAGAACCTTACAACTTCTTGGTAAATATTATTATTAGATTATTCAAGTAAAGAGAAGTCACTACCAAACAACCTTTAATTACCCTCCATTCCAAAAAATATTCTGATTTCAAAAATATTATCCTGCTCTTCCCTTGAAATCACTGATCTAAATTTATCTAGATTAAATGAAACCCCATGTTATTAAATCACATGACCATGAAATTTTAATTATCATATAAAAAAATCATATTTCATTAATTTAGCATAAAAATGATGGTCCAGTAACATTCCCAAAGTAGTCCATAAATTTTATTCATACTCTTATTTATATTTCATGTAATCATGAATAGAGTCCACAAATTCCATGAAAAATAAAAGCGGTATATATGAAACATAGAAGTAATAAGGGTCATAAAAAACTGAGGGTAATTTTTTAATCAAAATATTATTTCCTGATATTTGAAGTGTTTATAACTACTTCAAGAAGAAGTATTGGGAACATCAACATGACTTACACTACAATGGAGATACCTTGAATCGACTTCAGTATTTATAACCAACCATGCCCATTTGATTTTGTCAAAGAGATCATTAGTATCATGAAATGTGTATTTATTTTAAATCATGACCCTATTATCTTCCCGTAGTCGACACACAACCGAATAGTTCTATCAAATTTCTTGGGAAAAAGTATAATATCTATCTATAGATACACCCTCAGACGAATGAAACTATTAGACTCTAAATAATCAAACTGAACCTTTAAATCCCTCAATTTGGTAGGGTCTATAATAGATATTATTTTCATCCTTAACAAAAAATTTAATTTTTAAATCCACATCTCATTCAGGAGAAAAACATGAGAAATCCAATGAGAATACTTCATTAAATTTTTCATCCACCTAAGGAAACCATCCATTTTAGCCTACCCCATTATAATATATAATAGGGTGGATACCTAAAATGTAATCCTACCAAAATCCTGATTTAGAGTTCCTAATCATCCTAAACACAGATTCCATTCTCCCTATAAAACTCAAGTACTCTCAATGAGGGCTGTAATGTTCACCGAATGGCAACATTCGATATGTGCCTTAAATAATTTCACTCTATTTTTCCCTAGAATTATATCAAAGTTGTCCATCACTAGGATGAGTAAGTCCCAATTTGGCTAAACTTTGGACAAGGAGACAACATAATATGGCCTTCATATAATCTATTCCATCCTTTTACCAAGAGGTGTATCCAAATCTAAAACATATAACATATTCCTGGAAAAAAGTTTCAATAAGTCCACAAGGTGATTAGATTTGAGTTATCTAGATCACTTATATCAAATATAGAAATTACTTAATATGATGAAACAATAATAGTTATTTTACTATCATCATACCTATATCTGATACCACTAGTGCTTGATCCACAACATAATGGTTCTTTGTCTCTATATTTTACTAAGGTTGAAAACTAATATATGGATCCATATTAAGATAAATCTACCCATGATAATATCCAGCATTTCCTATAGATCTTCTAGAGTGAGAACCCGTATCCATTATATCGTTACACTATGTTACGGTTTATTTGGGAGCTATAAAGGCTACACCACACTGATATGGAGGTACATTCCTACAAAATCTTGGTCGATGGTCCATTCAACCACAAAGGTGGAATTCCCAAGGTGGGATCCTTCATGTGGAACACTTATGTACAATAATTTCACACAGGTGGAACATGAAATTCCTTCCACCTAAAACATCAGATGAAGGTAGTCATTTTGTATATCTAAAACTACTACCGCCCTTCTTCTATTGACCCTCATGCTTCATTTTTATTATATATGAGTTATTATCACTCGGTCCAAGTATTAGAATTATCCCACCCAAACATAACACACCTTCCTAGAAAATTTCCATTGTTAAAGAACAATTGGCCACCATAGTATAATTTTATAATATGATAAGGAAGAATTGGGATTTGATATTCAACTCCATCCCCATTTTACATTTTCAAGAATACAAATTTTCATTAGTGATCAGGTTTAGTGAAAGTTAAAGAAATTCTACAAAGTGATTGGCATATTCCATCATGAATAAATCCCCCTATTGAAGGTCTAGAAACTTCCATGACCTAAAAAGGGCCAAGGTATCAGGGTATAATTTCTTTATAAATAAATCCCTAAAATATTTCCACACCATTATCTCATTATTCTCACCATAACCTAGAGTATCCCATCACTTGTGATTGGGTCCCTTCAACATGAACAAATCACACATTAATTTAATGGCTTCATCAATCCTAAAGAAAGCAATGGTTCTATCAATATTTTCAACCCAATGTTCATCTTTATGATGGATAATGATTCCCAAAAAGTATGGGGTTATTATAGAGGAACTCTTGATACTATTTATTCAAATATTACCATTTACTTTTCCAAACCTGAGTGGGAATTAATCCTACTCCCTGATCAAGGGCTCAGATATCCCAAACCACTAACTCTATGAGTCTCTGATCAACTAATGGTTTGGCCAATTGACAATTCTCTATTCCCTCCTCCCATGGTTTTATAAGGGGTCTCTAGGGAGGAATAATAATAAACATGTCAAAACAAAAAAAATTGATCATCATTACATCAAACCACTGGGAATCAAGTAAAAAACATAATAACACATTCATATAAATCATAATTAAATCTAAAAAACTCAAACTCCTCCACTCCAACTTAGTGACCATTCCCAGTCTATATACTATGAATTACAACATATATGGGACACCAACCAAATTCCCCACATCCTATTTTGACTCATATCCCTTCATGAGGTGTGGTTTCCAGAATCCCCACTCACAACCAGAACCTCATGACCTAATATCCCTAGATACTATCTATCTCAATATTTCTAAAATATTAACTCACAAAAAAAAAAGGAAACCATCCTTTGATTCCATTTTTAATGAATATGCATGGCTTCCATCAAACCCAACACCTGAAATATCTTGTGGTATATCCTATAGGGCATTCCTAATGCCTACTGGTTGGAAACTAGTTTCAGGGAATTGAGAACTCTTTAAGTAATTATTTTTCCATTAAAATAATTATTAACATCCTTATAAATCATCATAAATGTCATCCAAAAAATATATACACATAAATAACCATAAAAAAGTTTAGATATTACATCCATGGTCAAATACCTAAATGGATTAATGGAAAACATACTAAAAAGGAGCTAAAATACTTATTGTTTCATGGGGGACATCAACCTGCAATGTCACTTCCAACACCTATCTGAAAAATTCACTAGAAATAGTACTCACTTCTCCAATAAGAATCATTTACTTCACTTAAGTCAGAAAAAATTAGGTTTGTATGCACCAATTGGGTGTATGCAGGGTTTGTCCTCGCATTCCCAA
The DNA here is from genome assembly GCA_963277665.1 of Viscum album. Classification (NCBI taxonomy): domain Eukaryota; kingdom Viridiplantae; phylum Streptophyta; class Magnoliopsida; order Santalales; family Viscaceae; genus Viscum; species Viscum album. Next base: position 1,765,310,290 of record OY728135.1, read on the forward strand.
TAAGACCCCACCAGGTGGTCCATTCTTATCCATTATACGACATTCAAAAATGATAGTTTTTTAGGAATTGGAATCATTTTGATTTCAAATGTGAATTAACTTTTGAATTAAGTACAAGTAAATAAGAATAACTATTAATAAGTTAAAATAAAAAATTATGCACCATGTGAATTCCTAAAGTATCTTGAACTAGTGGGGACCAAGCATACTCATAACCCTAGATGAAAAGGTATGTTTCGATGCCTGGTCCATAGGAAATATATACAATCATCAATAGGGTAGTTATATTTGTAACATAATCCATCTAGGTTGGGTGGGGATTTCCTAGTATAATTGTTCTAGTCATTCCTTCCAAGATACCTCGGATTTCCAGGTGCATTAACCCTTGTTTTCCATAATAAAAATCCAATTTCAACACAAGATAACCACAACATGCCAAAGAAAAACAATTTCAACCATTTCCATAGCTGAAATAAAATTTTAAATCCATTAAAATCTCTCAATATCACTATTAAAATCACCCATTTTCACACACAACACATTTTACATAATAATTGAATTTAGATGTAAGAAACATTATGTTTTCAACTAATGGTACAACATCAAACAACCTATATTTTCCCTTGATATCACCATGAACCAGTCAAAAATGAAATAAAATAGGATATGATATCCTAATAAGTAAGGAAAACCCATAAACATAAAATTTCATTCCATAAGACTCATATTAGACCAACCCTAGGTCATCACAACCACTAGGTAGAAAGAAACATAAGAAATAAAAGTGGAGAGAACAATGAGAAATGAGAGGAGTAATGTTCCTGCAGTTTACATGAAGATAATATATCCAAATACTTCCCAAATTAATTCAATGGGGGAGAGGATAAGGGGAATGGTGTGTATGTAGATATAGGTGTTGGTAATTGAGAAATAAGGGGTTATAGAGATTAAATGAGGGATGGGTTGTTTTGGAATTTCAAACAAAATTAAAAATTGGGTAGACCAAATGGTTTTTCTATATAGTCTTTCAAATGGTGATAAAAAATTTTAGGTGATTCTTATTCCATTAGGAGAATCCACACATATTAGGATTCATGGCTTCCCAAACTATGTGCCTAACCGTGAGGGAACTCTAGTTCCATTACTCATCTCACATGGTTTTGATATGATGGTTCATCGTTTACCCTAACCATCTTCCAATCATGAACTGGACAATATATCCCCAAAAACTCAACATTTAATAGGAAAATACCTACTGAATCCAATTGTGAAAATAAAGACCAAAATTAAGTAATAAAAATTGTAAAATAGCACTGTGGGTATGAATTTTTTTTCCCACATTGTAACCTTCTACCCCTGAAAAGTAAATTCATGGATTAATCCAAGAGTAATTGAGTTTATTTATATTCCACCCAATAATTTCATTACCATGTAATTTTCCCATCATTACTATGTTTACATAGTACCCAAACTATGGGAATAGATTTCCCATGAAGCACATTAACTAGGGAATCAATAATCTGAACTGGTGACTTTTTCATTGAAAAACTAGCTTCCAACTCCAGTTCTTATCCAATCACAAAATGGGAAGTGTATGGATTACTACATTTTAACATAGATACATTGAAAATATCTTGTATCGAAATCCACTCATAATTAAATTCCTAGTGGTATGAAACCCCACCGACCCTTTCACTGACCTTGAATGGTCTGATATACCTCAGAGTGATCCTTCCTTTATTTATAAGATGGTGATGACCCAAATGATGTGTCACCTTTAGAAACACCCAACCACCAAAAAATAATTTCAAGGATTTTCATCAATGATTGGAATGATACTAGAAATATATCAAAGCTATCACCATATGGTGTTTTATTTTTTAAATATTTTGGGTTGTTCCTTTTATGATTCTTGGACCTACTAAAGTAGTATCACCCACATCCATCCAATATAAAGTGGATAGGAAAATCCAACCATATAGTACCTCAAAAGGTTCTATTCTAGTTGAGGATTCATAAAAATTATTATAAAAATATTATCAAACCCTATTTTTTTATCCCATGAACCACCAAAATCTTTCATTCGGGAATGAAACATGTCTTCCAGGTGTTTATTGGCATTCCCCATCTAGACATCCATTTGGGGATGTATGCCATGGTTAGTTTGATTGGAAACCCCATTTCCTTTTGAAGGTGTTCCCAAAAATGTGTATAACCAAGTGTCCTAGATATAAATAATAAGAAATTGGACACCAAACATCCCCACGATCTCCTTGACATATATCTTCCTTATCTATTCTAGTTTTTTGGATTCTTTGGTTGGAATAAAGTGGTTGGATTTTGTTATACAATTAATGAGCACCCAAGTAGAATTTCTTCCCTGAGGTGCATCAGAAAACCCGATGATAAATGAGATAGATACCGCATCCCACTTATATATAGGAATTTGTTGGGGATGGAAGAATCCATCAGGCCTCTAATGCTAATCATTGACTTGTGGACATGTATAACACTGATAAAGAAAGTCTATGATGCCATGCCTCATGTCCATCCACCTGAACTAATGTCCCACACCATAGAGTATCTTTATGGTACCAAGATGAAAATAACACTATGACTTGGGATATTATAACATCAAAACCATATATAGAGACAATAGTCCTACAAAACATCCAACAAAGGAATAAAAACCTTTTGAAGACAAAGAACACTCATTGGGTACCTCCCTGCCATTTAAAAAAATTCTGGAATGTTGACACAATGCATAATTCATCTACTCTTCATAGATTAGGTCTATAAGAGAAGTAATCAACTGCATGCTATACAAAAACATAACCCAATTCTCTTATATGAATTTTACGTGCATTTGAGAGAAAATACCTATAAGATTCCACCCACTGTTGGAGTCCTTTGGAAGGTGAGTTGGAGACTTCCTACATAGGGAGTAAGAAACTAAATATCCATTACCATAAGTGTAGAAGATATGGAATTTTAACCATTTAGGATAATTTATCTACCATATACACATTAGGTTTATTTCTTTTTTGGATATATATAACTTAGTCTTTTATGTTTGGGATATACGTTAAATTATTCCTAAAAATGTAGTTGTTCTAGAAATTGAGGGAATTAATAATAACCACAGTCTCTAGTTAATGGGTTGGGAAATTCTTTTCATGTGGTCATAGATGGAAATATCCATATGCCACTACATGGTCATCCTATATTAGAACACATCACTTACTCATACCTGATGCATCATAGTAGAACATGTAACCTGATCCAGCCTCGGGTAAGATCAAGATAGGGGTGGAAGTCCACCACTTCTTGAGCTCTTCAAAAAAAAACATGATCGCTTAAAAAATTTCTAGACATTAAGGATCCAATAAGAGCTTACCCCCCCCCCCATCAGTTAATAGACTTCATAGGTGAGTAATGTTTAGAGAAGTATCTAATGAACTACTTATACTATCTTCCTATGCACAAAAACCATCTAATTTCTAAAACATTCTTCTACTCATCCAATGAAATCCAAGCTCCAAATTTCAATATATAAAATGAAACCCCACATTCCAATATCCCATGACTTAAAAAATCACTTCTCAAATCCATAAACTATACTCTAAACAAAATTATCCTCACATTTTTACCACTCTTCTCTTCTGATTTCAAGTAAACTAGAATTCCATCCCAAAAAACCATGAAAAAGAAGTTGATAAATATACAGAACACCTAGTTCATATGGTCCATGAATAATTTTATAGAATTAATTAAACTAAATTAAATTACTATAAATTTAAAGTTTATATATCTACATTATAAAGTGGTTTTTAGAATATTATCTTCCCTCACCCTAACCCAGTGATACCTTGAACGAGTATTGATCTTTTAAAACCACATTACCCCTTTGAGATAGTTAAATACATCATAAATATAGTTAAATGGGTATTTAGTTTTGATTATGACTAGATTTATCATTTGGTAGTTGATTAATAATCGAAGTTATCCATCGAATCTCTTGGAAAAAAGTACTAGAGCTTCCCATGGAGACACACTACAATAAATGAAACCATTGGGATCTTAATAAACTATCTAAACATTTAACACCATAAATTTAATGGGGGTATATGATATGATGGTAGATATATCTGTTGTGTCCCTAGAACCATTTAAATGTGGAACTCTAGTTCTTGTTCAAGAGGAAAATCTATGAAATCCTCTTGGAACACTTTGGAAAACTTATAAGCTGGTTAAGGTAACTTCCTCTTTGAGACTTCCACGTCATCTTCATGAAAGAGAGGGATTACCGAACAAGTAATCCTAACCAAATTTGAATGTGTGGGTAATGATTATCTTAAAAATGGATCCCATTCTCCCTAAAAGACCTGATTGATCCCGTCAAGGGTTAAAATTTTCAAATAGAAATGCTAGAAATCAATTTAGTCTTTAAATAAGGCCATTCATTAAATCCATATGATAAAGTTAAATAGTTACATATTTTGGATGAGTAAATCCAACTTTATCTCATCTTATTATAATGATATAACCGATGATATGATTCGGAAAACCTAATCCATCATTGTACCAAGAGGTATAAACAACTCCACACAATATGAAATATTTCGAGTCCAATGTCTGATCATGTTAAAAATGTTATTTTAGATGAAGGTGTGTGATGTATTTCTATTGAATAAAGTAACTACTATGGATTTTGAAAAAAAAATAGTACCTTCATTAGATTCCATTGTCCCCTGATCCACAACATGTTGGTGCTCCATCAATGTTTCAGTATGAGGTTGAATATTAATATATGGATCCACTTTAGGATGAATCTCTCTATAAAAACATTCATCCTTTCCACTATGTCCTTTGGAGTGTGACCCCATTTCCCATAATTTATCTAAATGAGTTATGGTTCCTTTGGTATCTATAGACCCTCAACCAATTTAAGTGGGAGGGACATTCCTATAAAATATTTTTAGATTGACTATGCACCCATAAATGTGGAACACCTTGGGTGGGACACAAAATATGGATTGTATATGTCTAGGTCCTCTGCATTGATGTCAAATGATTTTCCCCCACTTGCAAATACTAAAGAATGAGGTCGGGGTGGACATCCCAAGCTATTGTCACCTTTATTAGATTTATCCTCTCACATTAACTTCTTTTCATATAATTCATTCCCACTCTATCAATGCACTAGAATAACCCCAATAAAATATAGCATTCTATGCTGGTCAATTTCTAGAAATTAAAAGCTGATCAACCACACATGTATAAGTCTTTAGTTTGATCACGGATTATTTTGATCAAATATCTAGTTATATCCCTATATTAAATAATAAATTCATTAAATTTTCATCAGTGGTTAGATTGTGTCAAAATTGAACCTACTCTACAAAGAGACTATAATATTCTATAACCGACAGATCCCCCTGCTGAAGGGATATGAACCTCTTTGATTTGGCATTGGGTAAGGTCTCAAAGAATAATTTCTTGACAGAGATGGACTTGAATTATTTACACCCTTTCTACTCATGTTGGAAATATTGAACTAGAGTCTCCCACCACCAATGACCGAGGACATCCAATATAAAAAAAATATACTTTAATTTAATGGATTTATGACTCCCAATAAACTCAAATATCCTATCAATATTTACCACCCACCCATCAGATTTCTGGGGTCATTGATTCCTTGGAAGGAATGGGGCTTATCCTTGAGGAACTATTAATCTCAATTATTATCAGGTCCCAATTTAGCTTCCCTAACCTATGGATGACCATATACTACTCCCAAATCTATATATGGGGCATCCCAAACCTTGAAATCTAGAATTATATCATAAAATAGTGGTTTGGGTGGTGGGGAATTCTCTTTGGGTTCCACATGTGTCTATATAGGGGGTCTCAGAGGAGGATTGATATTATGAAATCCAATCAAGCTAAAAGGGTGTTAGTCAATATATCAAATCACAAGGAATCAGGTAAAAAATATAATAAAATGGTCACATAAATAAAAAATTAATCATCGAAAATCATAATAATCAACCCCATATTAGTGCCTAGGCCTATAATATATCCCATCCAATACACCCTATAGAGGTGTAAAATAAAATTCCAAAAACCTCATGGGGATGGATGTCCCATCATAATCTGTGTTGGAAATACACCCCACTAGCAACCAGAACATCATACCCCATTATTCCTACTACCTATATATTTGTGCATTTATAAAATATCATGATCCAAAGTAAAGGTAAAAACATCTATGAAATTATTTTCTCATGAATCATCCCAACTTCCATCCAATACATCACCCAACCTAACTTATGGAATGATTAGAAGGGAGTTTTAGATCCCCATAGGTTAGAAAATAGTTCCTGGGCATCAAGTAACACCTTTTAGAATTATAATCTCATTATAATAATAATTGACAATGATATAAATCATTATAATAACAATCCTTAATAAACTATTCATACAAATTACGATACACAATTTTTAGGTTAAATCCATAGTAAAGTACAAAAAATAATAAAAGAAAATAGGGGAAAAAAGAGCCACAAAACTCTTCATGATAGAAGGTCTAACAAATATCCATGAAACATACAAAATATATCTGTAAAACCCCAAGCTTCTATGGTACGCTTCTCTTTGAATAATGGGATAGCGTGTGTTGTACGCAACACCGAGTTCTAACATACCATAACCAATCAAACTAGCCGTTATGAATAGTAATACCTACTTTTTGAAAATATATACATTTTATATTTCAAAATGGGCTTCATTTTTGGATTCGTAATATCGAATTTATCCTAAGGTGAAATTTTGGTACTTTTTGGATAACTTTAATATTTTGATGAATAGTGAAAATTACTAAATTTTAATTAAAAACAACTTTTTTAATCAAAATAATTAATAGTGATAAATTATGAAATTGAGAGGTTTTAAAGTATATTTAGAATATATTTTTACCATTTAATACAATGATAGTCATTTGACATAATTTTACAATTAAACCGGACATAAACAAGTGTCAATCTTTTGATAGTTATTATCTCTTAAAAACATGCTTTTTATTTTAACAACGGAAATTAATTTTAAATTAATTTCTGCAACTTCTGTGTTTTGAATTTGGAAAAATGGATTCCATATTTGGAATCAGGATTTTTAAATTGTGTAAATAGGTAACATTTATTTTTAGTCATTTTGAATAATTACTGCGGTAAATATTTTATTTACCATGGTAAAGGGTAAATCCGGTAAATAAGGGTTAAAAAATAATATTATAATAATACTAAATTACCCTATAACATGTCCTAACCTTATTTTTTGATACATTTTCGACCATACGCATCTTTGGGTCGATTTTGGGACCCCATGGAGCCACTTGTAGGTGATAGGGACACTTTATTTTAATTAAGTTAAAATGAATACAAAAATGACACAAGCATATATCTTTTAGAAAAACAATTTTTACATAGGGTTATATGTGTTGTATTTTCTATTGTAAATATTCATTAGAAAGATAAAAATATTTCATACATAATAATAGTTTATTTATAATTTTTAGATATTAAATAATTTAATTTATTTATGACACAATGATGATGCAGTAATTACCATAATAGTAAAAATTTAAAATAATTGATATTATAAATACCCAAATAAATATAATTTGAGACTTTTAATGAATTAAAATACTTTTCTAGGATAATATGACATATTATTATTTATGTAATTAAATTTTTTCGAATTAATCAATCTGTTATGAGTTTCAAAAAAATCAACAATTGAATAGTGTCAAAATTGACATAAAAGTGTTTTTAAAACAAGTATTATATTATTAATTGATATTAAATTCCTAAAAATATATGGTTCGGCCAAGATACTTATATCATGATAATTTCATCATTAATGGTCCACTTGGGGGTCGATTGGATGTATATAGTAAGTTTATTAACCATATAACATTAAAATACAAAGAGACATTGTAAAAGTTAAACTAATTAACTTAGAGTTAATACTTAAAGATATGGTTAATATAAGTACCCAAACCTGTCTAACTTCTATTTGGTGAGTTGTTTTCGACCCATACCCACCTTAACATTTAAATAATCAACTTTTGAGCCATTATAATCCGAATATGAATTTATTATAAATTAATATTTCTAGCTTTTCCAAAGGTGCCCCTCACCCCTCTTATAAAAGGGCACTCCTCCTTCTCATTTCTTCACACCTTCAAAGCCTTTTGGTTCGGCCAAACTCTGACCAAATACTCTCCCAACTTCCCTCACTACAACCTAGAGGCCTTATTTTGATCATAAAGCCAACCTAAGTAGCCCTTTTGATCAAATCAAAAGGAAGAAACCGAAGAAGAGGTAATGATTTCACCACCCTTTTCCAAGTTCCTTTCTTCTTCCACTTCTTCTTCCTTTATTGTTACCATTCTAAAATAATAACTCCAGTATTATATATATACTGTGATGTTATTATAAATATGGTACAACCATATTCAGTATTCTATCCACACTTTGAATAACATGTCACCATACGTGCGTACGTATGGCTTACCGTCTCCACGTCGTGGTGTAATTGTTATTCAATATATTATTATTTGGATGGGTATAATAATGATGTGTAACTCATGTAAATAATAAATATAACATGTTAATGATTCTGTATATATGATATTCCATCCATTTATATATTATTTTAATATCAAAAGAATGATATTGTCGCTCGTGCGTACGTACGGACTACCGTCTCCACGAACGCGATGAGATTCATTCTCCATCGTATCCATTCAAGTATAATTATCATTTGATGATTTAAAAATGATTTTTAAGGACTTTATATCATTCTAGATATGAATAATATAAAAACTATCCATTAAAAACATGGCTTACGTAACAAAACATATAAAAGAAAACGAGTAAGTTAACAACCGAAACCACGATAATACTAAGATATTATTAAAAAAGCAATGTTAAAAGATCATATATGATATCATATGAATGCATATGATTCTTGTATAATTTAATAACAATTATTTCACTATTATACAGGAGGTTAACCTACCCCAAAAAAGTAAAAGTACACGGTAAGGGTTATTTCACAATCTCTTCATTATCTGAGGTTGTTTATACGTAATTATCTTCTGGGATTTCTTTATCATCCACATCCATGTTTCTTCGAAATGTATTTCAAAAAGATTTTAGTATTTAAAATAATATGGTTTAAAGTCATTTATACCCTTGTTTGACTTTTTATAATAGGTTTATAAAGGAATCTTTTTGTAGTTTTCCAAACAAGGTGCTTTCAACCTTTTCGAGAGAATTAAGGTAAGAATGTTTTTTTAACTTATACGGCGGGTGTTGTAATTATCCGCTGTTATAAAATCATCTAAACTTCCATTACAAGCTTATAAGAATATTATCAAAGAAAATGTTTTATTTTATAAATATATGACTCTTAAATGATTTCAAAATAGAAAGATATATTTTTCTAAAAAGAGTTTTGATTTCATCTATGTCAACATCCTTTGATGGATTTTACGCTTATTTGAAGTTGATTTATTATGATACAAAACTTCTATATTGTATTGAAGGTTTTGTGATATGTTTGACTGTGGATGTGCTATTTTTATACCGTTCATGGTTTATGGTGAAAGTATTGACATTTTGTATGCTAGTTATAATACGAATGTTTATGTTATGTTTAAACCTTTTCATATGGGAATGCATTGGACTTAATATGTGACAGGTGGAGCCCGCTATAGCTCCTAGATGCATCGGTAGGTCTCATGAGAAAGACTAGTGTCTTGGCACAAGGACTTGGCAAAATCTTATTTGTAGTCTTGGCACGAGGCCTTGGCTATGTGGTTATGATAGTCTGGAATTATGAATTCCATCATTATGAAAGTGGTTATTGATATTGTATGTGATTATTCGATTAGTAGAATATCCATGTGAATTAGTAAATTGCATTATCTCATTTTACTTTTTCCATACTATGTTCAAGTTCAGGTTTAAAAGGCTTTTGTTTTAGTAATGCATTGCCTTAAATTTTTATGCTTATTTTTGAAAGTTTCCACTATATTGTTATCCTTACTGGGCATTTGAGCTCACCCCTTTTCTATGTTTTATTTTTCCCAGGGTATGAAGAAGTAAATTACGAATAACCTGCAGGGATAGTATGTGGGGTTATGAGTGTGGAATATGAAGAAAAGATGTTGTTGTAGTTTTCATTTTTATTATGTAATGTAAGACTTATGAATATATCTAGTTTTTTCAAGGCTACTAAACCAATCGGTCTTTCGAGATTTGATATTTCTTGTGATCATGCCAATGTTATGTAATAATGCACCGACTCTGGCTAACTAGGGTCGGGGCGTTACAGTTGGTATCAGAGAAAGTTTAGTACAAACCATGGAAGATAGATTTAGATAAACTCTGATTAGAGCACGTAGACCTAAGATGAACTTTGAGGATTAGTATAGAAGAACTTCTTATAATTTTGTTATTGTAGAGATTTTGTGAGTTTTCCGAGAAATACATCCCTGTCTAGATACGAGTAGGAAGAGGTGGCTCTGGCACAGATGTACCTAGGGGTAAAACCCAGAAACACCGCTTTGAGCTAGACTCGAACGGTAACTGGTGCACGACAACGGGCCTTGCTGCACTCTTGGTTACGACACTCCTGGGGGATATTCTTAGGATAACTCTCATTTTCTTTAAAAATCATTATGAAGGGTTTATGAGTATATAATTCCTCAAAGAAAAAATTCTTATGATTATGGATTATATCTATAAATAGCTCAATTTATGTCATGTGTTTTATAAGTATGGGATTATGTATTTTGATTCATAAACTGATCTAGTTTATACCATTGTTTAGAAATGGCGCTTAGTGTAAGAAATTGAAACCGTATCAATGCACACACTTCATGTAGGGATTTCCATCCTACTCAAGATAATTATAGTGGAGCTTGTGATGCAACTGGTGCCAATCAGCTAATCACCATACTGGGACAACTCACTCAGGTTATGAATAATAACCTTACCCGTATGGAGCACCCTGATCCGCAGCGTAGAGAATCAATGTTAGATAAATTCATGAGGCAACAACCACTAACATTCAATGGGAGTAAAAATCCCTTAGTAGCTGAGCAATGGATAAATTCCCCAGAGAAAATATTTCAGGCTTTGGGGAGTAGTGAAAGGGAAAAAGTTATCATGGCAGTTTACCGCCTCACTGGAGATGTTGATCAATGGTGTTCATTGATTCAAAACATGAAGGAAGATGATGAAGTATCAAATATGGAATGGAGGGAGTTCAAATATCTGTTTTTAGAAAAATACATTCCTCGCGACCATCGAGTAGATATGGAAAGGCAGTTTCTGAGTCTGAGACAAAAGGAGGATAATAATGTCGCAAAGTATGAGGCTAACTTAACAAGGTTAGCAAGGTATGCTGGAGATTATATACGTAACCCAAGAATTAAGATTGATCGTTTCTTTTATGGGTTAAAAACCTTTCTTCATCGAGCATTAGTCTCACAATCATTTTCGTCGTACGAAGATATTGTCTCATGTGCTATCATGACCGAAAAGGAATTCTCTAAGTCTTATGACTTTAAAGAAAAGCAAGAGAAGAAGAGACCTGCTGATCAATCTGGGAATGGAAATAAGGGGAAGAAGGGAAAGGTTGAATATCCATCCTGTGGTAAATGTGGGAAGAAACACCCTGGTACTTGCTTGAAGGGAATGGGAGTCTGTTACAAGTGTGGTGAAAAAGGCCACCAAGCTCGTGATTGCAAGGGGAGGAAGGAAGCCACCAACGTTTAGTGCTACAATTGCAGGGAGATGGGGAATTATACAAATTAATTTCCTAAGTGTCAGGAGAACTTACCTCAGAAAAGGCCATGGGATCAAGGCCAAGCTTATGCTATCACTACTGCTGAGGTAGAAGCTCCGAAAGACGTGGTGGCAGGTAATTTAATGGTTTCCTCAAGTTTAGCAAATGCATTATTTGATTCTGGATCATCGCATTGTTTCATATCTTCCCAGTTTTATAAGAAAATTATATATTTCCAATGTTATTTAACAAGGGAGTTGTCAGTTAAAACTCCTAAGGGAAGTATCATTTCAACAAAGTTTTGTGAATCAGTCCCCATTAGAGCACATAAATGTTCTTTATCTGCTGATCTCATCATTATTCCTATGATTGAGTTTGATATAATCCTTGGTATGGACTGGCTTTCGGACTATGATGTGAAGATTTATTGTAAGAAGAAAGATTTTACGATTCTTGATGATGATGATAAGGAACACCTTATCTTTAGAGTAGAATCGTCACCACCTAATTCTTATATAGATCCACCCCCAGTAGCTCAACTAAATTCAATTATTGGGGAGGAAGAGAATAAAATGACTATGGATGAGGAAAGGAATGTTCAAATAGATGATGTACCTGTTGTGAAAGAATATGTAGATGTGTTTCCGGAAGATTTACCTGGACATCCTCCAGAACGAGAAGTTGAGTTTTCCATTGATTTAATTCCTGGATCAAGGCCTATATCGAAGACCCCTTATAGAATGGCCACTGTAGAATTAGTTGAACTAAAGAACCAACTTGAGGAATTGATTAATAAATGATTTATTCACCCTAGTGTTTCTCCATGGGGATCCCCTATTCTTTTTTTTTTAAAAGAAAGACGGATCTATGAGGTTATGTATCGACTACAGGGAGATAAATTCTATAACAATAAAGAACAAGTATCCCCTACCTCGAATTGATGATTTATTTGACCAACTGCATGGAGATAAATACTTTTCAAAGATTGACCTTCGATCAGGATACCATCAGTTGTGTGTGAAGAAGGAAGACATTCTGAAGACATCATTTCAAACCAGGTACGGTCATTACGAGTTTACTGTAATGCCTTTTGGATTGACTAATGCACCCTCTGTATTCATAGATCTGATGAATAGAGTTTTCAAGGAGTATCTTGATGAATTTGTGGTGGTATTTATTGATGATATCTTGGTATACTTCAAAATCTATGAAGATCATGAAAATCACTTGCGCATTATCCTGAAGACTCTGAGAAGACATGAATTATATGGGAAGTTTAGCAAGTGTGAATTCTGGATTCATGAGATTTCTTTTCTTGGCCATATTGTCTCTAAAGATGGAATCCCTGTTGATCCTTAAAAGGCCAAGGCAATCCAAGAATGGCCAGCACCTACGAGTATAACTGAGGTACGTAGTTTTATTGGTTTGGCAGGTTATTATCGACGATTCGTCCAGAATTTTGCCCGACTGGATAACCCATTAACGAAGCTCACACGTAAAGGGGTTAAATTTGTTTGGACAAAAGAGTGTGATGAATGTTTTGAAGAACTAAAGAGAATATTAGTCAATTCTCCAATATTGACTCTACCATCGGGGAATGATGGGTTCGTTATTTATAGTGATGCATCGAAGAAAGGACTTGGTTGTGTCCTTATGCAGAATGATAGAGTTATTGCCTATGAATCACGACAGTTGAAAATTCATGAGAAAAAATATCCTACTCAGGATCTTGAGTTAGCAGCTGTGATCTTTGCTTTGAAGATATGGAGGCACTACCTCTATGGTGAAAAATGTGAGATTTATACTGATTACAAGAGTTTGAAGTATATTTTCTCACAAAAAGAACTCAACATGAGGCAAAGGAGATGGCTTGAATTACTCAAGGATTATGATTGTACGATACACTACCACCCTAGGAAAGAAAACAAGGTGGAAGATGCTTTGAGCAGAAAAGACCATGGAGTTTTGAACAATATGAGAATTGAAAGCGATCCAATTTTCATGGATCTAGTAAAGATGGACATGGTAATAACCAGGGAAGGCGAAAAATCAATTCTTTTTCAAATGGTTTCCAAACCATCTTTACTAGAAAGGATTAAGAGTTCTCAGACCGATGATGAAGAATTTCAAAAGAAGATTAAAGGTGTGAATGATGGGAGACTGAGAGAATTTGTGTATGAAGATGGAATTTTAAAATTTTGGAAGAGACTTTGTGTTCCCGATATACCTAATCTAAAAAGGGAATTGTTGGATGATGCTCATAGTTCCAATTTCTCTGTACACCCTGGGAGCACCAAAATGTATAGGGATTTGAAGGAACATTTTTGGTGGGATAACATGAAGAGGGAGATTGCTGATTTTGTGTCAAGATGTATGGTTTGTCAACAAGTGAAAGCTGGAAGGCAATAGCCTGGAGGAGTCATGCAACCTCTTCCCATACCGGAGTGGAAATAGGACAATATTACGATGGACTTTGTCATGGGGCTATAAAAGACTCCTAGAAGGAACGATGCAATATGGGTTATTGTTGATCGTCATACCAAGTCAGCACATTTTCTTGCTATAAGAGAAGATCTACCACTGGAACATCTATCAAGACTATATATTAATGAAGTTGTGAGACTTCATGGAGTTCCCCTATCGATTGTTTCTGATCGTGATCCCTGTTTTACTTCAAGATTCTGGAAAAGTATTCAGAAATCCCTGGATACTGAACTTCATTTGAGCACTGCTTACCACCCTCAGACAGACGGACAATCAGAACGGACTATTCAAACCTTAGAAGACATGTTGATATCTTGCTCACTTGACTTTCAGGGTATGTGGGATCAATATTTACCTCTGGTAGAATTTTCCTATAATAATAGCTTCCATTCGAGTATTCAGATTGCACCATATGAAGCATTATATGGAAAGAGATGTTGTACACCAGCCTGTTGGGATGAAGTTGGTGAAAGAAAACTTGTAGGCCCAGAACTAGTGGAGGAAATGATGGAAAAGGTGAAGGTAATCCAAAATCACATCAAAGCAGCTCAAAGTAGGCAGAAGAGCTATGCCGATAATCGAAGGAAGGATTTGGAATTTCATGTCAGTGATCATGTTTTTCTGAAGGTATCTCCATGGAAGGGAGTCATACGTTTTGGTAAGAAAGGTAAATTGAGTCCCAGGTACATCGGACCTTTCGAAATTCTAGAACGAATTGGGGTTGTAGATTACCGATTGGCAATGCCGCCTAGTCTCTCCAAAGTTCACGATGTGTTCCACGTATCTCTGTTGAGGAAATACATGCCTAACCCAACGCATATAATCACCTATGAAGAATTAGAACTGGAACCCGATCTGTCCTATTGTGAAGAGCCCGTCAGGATTCTTGATACGAGAGAACAAGTACTGAGAAACCGGACGACGCGTCTGGTAAAAGTTTTGTGGAGAAACCATAAGAAGGGAGAGGCAACGTGGGAACCCGAGGAACTTATGATGAAGAACCCGCCGAGTCTTTTCATACGGAAGTATTATAGAAATTTCGAGGACGAAATTATTTGAATGAGGGGAGAATGTAACACCCCAAGCTTCTACGGTACGCTTCTCTTTGAATAATGTGATAGCGTGTGTTTTACGCAACACCGAGTTCTAACACACCATAACCAATCAAACTAGCCATTATGAATAGTAATACCTACTTTTTGAAATTATATATATTTTATATTTCAAAATGGACTTCATTTTTGGATTCGGAATATCGAATTTATCCTAAGGTGAAATTTTGGTACTTTTCGGATAACTTTAATATTTTTATGAATAGTGAAAATTACTAAATTTTAATTAAAAACAACTTTTTTAATCAGAATAATTAATAGTGATAAATTATGAAATTGAGAGGTTTTAAAGTATATTTAGAATATATTTTTACCATTTAATAAAATGTTGGTCATTGGACATAATTTTACAATTAAACCGGACATAAACAAGTGTCAATCTTTTGATAGTTATTATCTCTTAAAAACACGCTTTTTGTTTTAACAACAGGAATTAATTTTAAATTAATTTCTGCCACTTCTGTGTTTTGAATTTGGAAAAATGGATTCCATATTTGGAATCAGGATGTTTAAATTGTGTAAATATGTAACATTTATTTTTAGGCATTTTGAATAATTACTGCGGTAAATATTTTATTTACCATGGTAAAGGGTAAATCCGGTAAATAAGGGTTAACAAATAATATTATAATAATACTAAATTACCCTAAAACGTGTCCTAACTTTATTGGTTGATACATGTTCAACCATAGGCATCTTTGGGTCGATTTTGGGACCCCATGGAGCCACTTGTAGGTGATTGGAACACTTTATTTTAATTAAGTTAAAATGAATACAAAAATGACACAAGCATATATCTTTTAGAAAAACAATTTTTACATAGGGTTATATATGTTGGATGTTAGATTGTAAAAATTAATTTGAAAGATAAAACTATTTCCTACATAATGATATTTTATTTATAATTTTTAGAGATTAAATAATTTAATTTATTTATGACACAATGATGATGCAGTAATTACCATAATAGTGAAAATTTAAAATAAGTGATATTATAAATACCCAAATAAATATAATTTGAGACTTTTAATGAATTACAATAATTTTCTAAGATAATATGGCATATTATGATTTATTTAATTAAATTTTTTCGAAGTAATCAATCTGTTATGAGTTTCAAAAAAATCAACTATTGAATAGTGTCAAACTTGACATAAAAGAGTTTTTAAAAAAAGTATTATATTATTAATTGATATTAAATTCCTAAAAATATATGGTTCGGCCAAGAGACTTATATCATGATAGGTTCATCATTAATGGACCACTTGGGGGTCTCTTGGATGTATATAGTAAGTTTATTAACCATATGATATAAAAATACAAAGAGACATTGTAAAAGTGAAACTAATTAACTTAGAGTTAATACTTCAAGATAAGGTTAATATAAGTACCCAAACCTGTCTAAATTCTATTGGTTGAGTTTTTTTCGACCCATCCCCACCTTAAAAGTTAAATAATCAACTTTTGATCCATTATAAACCGAATATGAATTTATTATAAATTAATATTTCTAGCTTTTCCAAAGGTGCCCCTCACCCCTCTTATAAAAGGGCACTCCTCCTTCTCATTTATTCACACCTTCAAAGCCTTTTGGTTCAACCAAACTCTGCCCAAATACTCTCCCAACTTCCCTCAATACAACCTAGAGGCCTTGGTTTGATCCGAAAGCCAACCTAAGGAGCCCTTTTGATCAAATCAAAAGGAAGAAACCGAAGAAGAGGTAATGATTTCACCACCCTTTTCCAAGTTCCTTTCTTCTTCCACTTCTTCTTCCTTTATTGTTACCATTCTAAAATAATAACTCCAGTATCATATATATACTGTGATGTTATTATAAATATGGTACAACCATATTCATTATTCTATCCACCCTTTGAATAACATGTCACCATATGTGCGTACGTACGGCTTACCGTCTCCACGTCGTGGTATAATTGTTATTCAATATATTATTATTTGAATGGGTATAATAATGATGTGTAACTCATGTAAATAATAAATATAACATGTTAATGATTCTGTATATATGATATACCATCCATTTATATATTATTTTAATATCAAAAGAATGATACCGTCGCTCGTGCGTACGTACGGACTACCGTCTCCACGAACGCGATGAGATTCATTCTCCATCGTATCCATTCAAGTATAATTATCATTTGATGATTTAAAAATGATGTTTAAGGACTTGATATCATTCTGGATATGAATAATATACAACCTATCCATTACAAACATGGCTTACGTAACAAAACTTATAAAAGAAAACGAGTAAGTTAACACCCGAAATAACGATAATACTAAGATAATATTAACAAAGCAATGTTAAAAGATCATATGTGATATCATATGAATGCATATAATTCTTGTATAATTTAATAAAAATTATTTCACTATTATACAGGAGGTTAACCTACCCCAACCAAGGAAAAGTAAAAGGTAAGGGTTATTTCACAATCTCTTCATTATCCGAGGTTGTTTATACGTAATTATCTACTGGGATTTCTTTATCATCCACATCCATGTTTCTTCGAAATGTATTTCAAAAAGATTTTACTATTTAAAATAATATGGGTTAAAGTCATTTATACCCTTGTTTTACTTTTTATAAGAGGTCTATAAAGGAATCTTTCCATTGTTTTCCAAACAAGGTGCTTTTAACCTTTTCGACACAATTAAGGTAAGAATGTTTTTTTTAACTTATACGGCGGGTGCGGTAATTATCCGCT
Organism: Viscum album; assembly: GCA_963277665.1. NCBI lineage: Eukaryota > Viridiplantae > Streptophyta > Magnoliopsida > Santalales > Viscaceae > Viscum > Viscum album. The sequence continues at coordinate 1,765,328,483 of OY728135.1, forward strand.
GTTATAAAATCGTCGAAGCTTCCATTACAAAATTATAAGAATATTATCAAAGAAAATTTTTTATTTTATAAATATATGACTCTTAAATGATTTCAAAATAGAAAGAGATATTTTTCTAAAAAGAGTTTTGATTTCATCTATGTCAACATCCTTTGATGGATTTTACGCTTATTTGAAGTTGATTTATTATGATACAAAACTTTTATATTGTATTGAAGGTTTTGTGATATGTTTGACTGTGGATGTGCTATTTTTATACCATTCATGGTTTATGGTGAAAGTATTGACATTTTGTATGCTAGTTATAATACGAATGTTTATGTTATGTTTAAACCTTTTCATATGGGAATGCATTGGACTTAATATGTGACGGGTGGAACCCACTATAGCTCCTCGATGCATCGGTAGGTCTCATGAGACAAACTAGTGTCTTGGAACAAGGCCTTGTTAAAATCTTATTTGTAGTCTTGGCACGAGGCCTTTGCTATGTGGTTATGATAGTCTGTCATTATGCATTCCATCATTATGAAAGTGGTTATTGATATTGCATGTGATTATTCGATTAGTATAATATCCATGTGAATAAGTAAATGGAATTATTTCATTTTACTTTCGCCATACTATGTTGAAGTTCAAGTTTAAAAGTCTTTTGTTTTAGTAATGCATTGCCTTAAATGTTTATGCTTATTTTTGAAAGTTTCCACTGTATTGTTATCCTTATTGGGCATTTGAGCTCACCCCTTTTCTATGTTTTATTTTTCCCAGGGTATGAAGAAGTAAATTATGAATGACCTGCAGGGATAGTATGTGGGGTTATGAGTGTGGAATATGAAAAAAATATGTTGTTGTAGTTTTCATTTTTATGATGTAATGTAAGACTTATGAATATATCTAGTGTTTCCAAGGCTACTAAACCAATCGGTCTTTCGAGATTTGATCTTTCTTGTGATCAAGCCAATGTTATGTAATAATGCACCGACTCTGGGTAACTAGGGTCGGGGCATTATAATATCCCCAAAAAGAAACTAGAAAGAGTACACTCCACCATAATAAGAATCTTGTTCTTTTCCAACCAGATGAAATTGGGTCCACATAGAGCTGTTGGGTGTCTGTAGGTTGTGAGATCACATGCCTAGATGAATCCCAAAAACTCTTCCATGCATATCCACTCAATGAAAAATAATAATTCAAGTTTTTAATGTAATATAAATAGTTTTATATAAAAAATATTTAATGTTTCAAGGATTTTAAAGATGACAAGAATAACTTGTAATCATTAAAAACCACAATATAATTTCCATTGGAAATATATAAGTGTCAATAGTTAGTAGGGAACTTGGATCCTTGTACCTTTTATGATTGGAACATGGATGCGAAGGTCCATTTTCGTGCCTGATCCATAACTAATTCACACCATTCTCAATAGTTTACTTAATTTTTAAATGTAATCATGTTAGGTAGGTCAAGGCATGCCTATTTTACATTCCTTATTTTTCCCACCTAGATGCCTTGTAATCCTATGTGATATTCCCTATTTTTATACTATTCTTTTCATATTTCAAAATATTTTAACCACCACTTAAAAAAGTGCTGCAATTCTATCCATTCTTATATAGGAAATACATTTTGAAAACTTTGTACTCACATAATATCACCTTTTAATTCACCCATGTACATATAAAACACAATTTAAAAAATAATATAATTTATATGTAATTAAATTTAGGTTTTCAAATAAATGAACAACATGAAACAAAAAAAAATATTCCATTAAAAGAAATAATTACTAATTAGAAAATGAAATACAAGAGGAGAGGAGATAATACATAGGTAATAAAAACCAATCAACAAAAAACCCCTTGCCATAAAGTTCACATTATAAGATATATAAGTCATGATAACCATTGGATAGAATGATATTTTGGAAAGCAATATAATATAGAGAAGGGGAAAAGGATATGATCCACTTACATGGTGTTTCCTTGAAGAATCTAGAGTAAAACCCACCCAAAATTAACCCAGGAGTGAAGATCATATGGGGAACGGTGCACCTGTTGATGGAGGGTTCAATAATGGACAAAATTATGGGTTATAGTGGTTAAATTTGGGAGGATTAGTTTATATATTTAAACATTTTTAAAGACCTGGAAGACTGAAATGTGTCCGAAATAGTACTCAAACTAGAAAGGTTCTTCTGGTTCCACTGGGATAGGTTGTATGGTTTGGGTTGTATGGTTTCAAAAACCATATGTGTGCTATGGTTCCACTATATTATCTTTCTTGGTTTTCAAAGATTGGTGCATGTTTTCCCTAAACTATGAACCAACTATGCAGTAGCCTCTATCTCCCCAAAACTCTAAATTTCAATGTAAAAGGCCCAGTGAAACCATAGATGCAATGAAAGAAAAAAGTACGTGATAAATACAAGAAATGGAAGCATGGTTTTAACATATCATGAAACATAGATATTTATCCAATTAATTTTCCTTCTATAAAATTTTGTTCCACCCATTACATAATTAAAATCCCACATAAGTGTGCCATGAGATCCTAAAAACATTCATCATTTTTTCATAGTGTTATTAACCCTTCAAAATGAAATAGGTTACATAAAAACATTAATAAAAATCATCATAATAAGTAATACAGAGAAAGGAAGTTTATGGTATCATAATTTCTTATCCCCTTTGAGTCATAACAATCCATAAATAATCTTGACGTAGTTGAGAATCAATATTATTAAATAATTTCATACATGATTTGAAAATTATTAGAGAAAATATATTTTAATTTAGTAACCTTTTAAAATTAAATTACCAAAAATACGGGAATATAATGTTATTTTTAAAACCATTTAATCATATAATGGAAATTTAATGATAAAGAAAGTATATTTTTTTTGGGAAAATCCATTCAAGTCTTTTTCAATAAAATTGAACATTTATTTCAAACTTTTTAACAATTAAAAATGGGTCCTCTAAAAAACCATTCAAAATATTAGATTTAAAATTTTTTAATTAAATTAAAATTTATTAGAAATTAAATTTTTCCAAAATTTTAATGAATATAAGAACATATATAAAACAATTTTCAATAACATGGATATGGAAAGGAAAGATTCTCAACTAAGAAGTTGAAATAAGGTCAGATTTTCTTAAAACAATTCTTGATTATTTTACTTTCCAAAGTAAAAATGTATAATTAAAAAAGTAAAAATGTAAGAAACAAATATATTAAAATAAAAATATGTTATATTTTAAATATAATTATCATATAATTTCCATCATTATAAATTTAACATAAATAATCCCAAAAAGAATAGAGATTGTGATATAAACCCTTACACATTTGGTAACCTTTAAATTGAATCCTTAGAGAATTGAGAAAATTAGATGGGTTTTTAAATCCCTGTAATTTTAATGAAAATAATAATATAATAAATTCATGGAAATTATATACACCACATAATATAAGAAAAGTGTTTTATATGGAATACATCCCAAATAAAGGTAATTGACATGAGAAACCCCTACAACTTTTATATCTTTTGATTCAAAGTCATCTTCACAAGAAAAAAAATAGATTGAAATTTTAAAAAACCTGAGTAAAAATATATTCATGATATAATATTTTGACTACTTATCGCATTCCCCATATAAACATAAATGGTTGAATAATACAAACAAGTCTCAAATAAGAGAATTTCAGACGAAACCCTTAACTCAAGTTCAAACTTAAATTGTATGCATTCCAAAAACATATAAAATAAATTTATATTCAAAATATATCTATTATAGATTCATATTAATATATATAATACAATATATCATTCACTTATAATCAATAACTGCACAATTTTTATAATGTTTCATTAAAGTTAACATCTGGGAGAAAACTAGTTTGTTTTCCATGCATGTTTTGATTCAATGGTTATGGTCCTTATATCTTGGTTATAATTTCACCAACATAAAAATATCTATAATTTAAAATTTATAATATTTATTGATTATATAAAATTTTATAACCATTCATATAAGGTGGTGATGAAAAATTAATTTCATCACTTCGTGGAGGTGGTATTATGCACCTATGTGCGGGTGGTGTTTTAACATTTAGATGGATGAAACTGACGACAGATAAATAATAATTCAACATTATAAATAATAATATATATCATATATATTCATTAAATTTATCCTCATGACCATAAAAAAATATAGAAATAGAAAAAAATTCACATATCTCTATAGAGGTGGTAGTCCACACATATGAATAAGTGATGTTATCATCTTCCAATGGATGGGAGGGTAATATGGTGGATTTACTTTATCCATACTGAATAATAATTATTCCCAAAAAATTATATATATATATATATATATAATTCATATATATAACCAACCATTATATATTGTGATAAAAAATAAAATAAATCACTTCATATATATTTTAGTACATATATACGCATGGACGATGTTTTTATTTTCTGTTGGATATGAAGGAGAAATAAATTGGATGTAACAATCATATATAACGTTTTTTATAGTTAATATAATTATTTAATCATATTATTATGGTTATAGAATATTTTTATTGGGTTAATGAATAATGAAACTTGAATTATATCGATCATGACAATTACATCTTCTCTGGGTATCTTCCATTAGATTAAGTATTATGGACATAGTATTTCTATGAGACCTGGAAATCTAGATCATGAATAAGAATGTTAAGAAGATCATGGTGGAGATAAATGGATCGCTTTTTGTGGATATATGAGAAATTTAAGTCCCCTTTTATAAGTTAGGTGGGTAGAAAACTTATAAATACTTGAGACTTTGTTATATAATATATGTCTTACTCAAGTAAAGTTGATCAAAAATGAAATATAATAAAAGAAAAGAAGGGTAAGGTTTAAATAAAATCATCCAATGAGATTTAATAATATATTTGGTTTTATCTTAAACCTTATCTCTTTGGATAAACCCTATTTTAACCCTTCTAACCCTTATCATGATAACAACGAACATAGTATTTAAGGGTCAATAATTTCATTATAAAAGGGAAACTGAGTTATAGGGGTAAAATGGTTGAAATTATCAATCATTTAACCTTATATTGAAAAATTATAAGATTCTTATGATTTTTAAATCAATTAATTTAATATTTTTTAGCTTAAAATATGTTTAAAGTTGATTTTACGACTACTTAAACTATTTAGAATTAAAAACATTAATATTACTAAGGAGTTAGAATTTGAATATATATAAAAATTACCTATCATTTTGATCCATAAAATCATGAAAGCTATTAAATTATCCAAAACAGGTCACTTTTAATATTTTAAAACTATTTTCTTTTATTTCTCACTCTCCTACACAAGTGTTTCATCAACGATGCATAATTTCTCAAGGTAATTATATTTTCATGAAAATTTAAAAATAAAATAAAATCCTAAATATATTATATTAATCTTAAAAATATACATTTATAAACATCCATGAATTCTTTTTGTCCCTAAGAAAACATATTTGACATATTTATAGAAAAAGAGTGACATTTAATAAATATATTTTACTCAAAATAATATAAATGAAGAAACAAAAGAATTTTCATGAGATATTTTGAGAACTTATCCCATATATTTAACCCTATTTAACACAATTTATAATTTTCCAATGTATTCAACTTTTATCATGGTTACTATTCGTTATATATAAAAATGATATGGGCCTCATTACCAATTTTAACATGATAGTCTAAATATAGAATAATATTTATAATATCAAATTTCCAAAAGTGTTAAAAAATTATTTTAATATATGATCACACAATGCAATGAAAACTATTTTTTAAACACTGTTCATTTAAATCATAAAAAATTATTTTATATCAAAATCATATATAATTTTGATTAATGTGGAATAAATTGGATTATTTTTAATCTAAGGACACTCATTTTACTTTATAACTAAATCAAAACCAAAATCAACCTTTTGTAAATTAATTAAAAGTGATGTGCCAAATATAGTTTTTATTATAATAATAACATTACATAAATTTCCAAAATATCAAACCTAGATTTCTAAGTTCAACATTATATTTTTTAAATGAAATATATTAGATATTAAATATATATTGGTTCTATCAAGAAAATTTCTTAAACATTTTATAAATTCTTATATCAAGATAATTTCATAAAAGTGAAATTAATTTTAAAATTGGAATTTTTTAATATTCATCCAAAAACAAATTCCCTAAAAATCACAGAAATTAACCCTAATCTAATTCTGTTATAATGAAAAAAAAATTAATTTCATTTCTTCAAATTTATATTAAAAAATTCATAAATTTATCTTTAAAATTTAATAAAGTACATAATATAAGAAAACCCACCTTTTACAATAAATAACCCTTTTTAAAATTTAACCATTTTATGCATGTGTGATTTAAATATTATCATTCAAAATAAAGTACTTATTTCCTAAGAAAGGATAGATAAATTTTTTCAGAGGAACTTTTAAATATATATTTCCTAATTTTGTTGCTCCTATTCATACCCACCAAACCAATGGCTTGGTTATAGCATTCAAATTTAAATAATAATATTTCTATAGTATATCACCAGTTGTTTAAGATCATTGTTGCATGTAGAATATGCTACCAAAAAATTATTAGTTAAAAATAAAATAAATTGTAAAGTATATGGGTGTAAAAGATCCATTTATCTGAACATCCCTCATGAAACGCTGCCCAATGTGCTGCCAGAGCTGACTACCACACACCAATTACATAATGTATATATATGTATAATATTTATGTAATAGTTTATTTAATAAATAATTTTTATTAATTTTTATTAATAAATAAATACATTTGTATGTCCCTATGAATAACCCATGGAAATGTATTTCTAATAGGTGAACTAACACACACATATGTATATCCAACTATATACAACACATATAGTATTAATTTTTATATAAAATTTATATAATATTATATTAAATACATTAGAATTAATTTTTTTATATACATAAATATGACATATATATAATAATATTAATAATATATAAATAATCACATAATCATTTCTGTAAATTTATAAGTTTAATAAATTTATATGAAACATTAAATTTTCTTGTCTATTATTTTAACCAAAATATGTTATATTAATTATATATATAATTTTAATAATTATTAATTTTATCTAGTTATTTTTTAGTAATATTTTAAATATTTATTCATTATATAAAAATGAAAAAATATTAATACTAAATATTTTTCAATTTATAAAGGGTTATATTAATTCTAAATGTATAGTTATTCAATTTTATTTTAAAGATATGTGTGTGCATGTGTAGGTTAGAATTCATTGTATGAAGTGGGTGATATGGAATCCTAAAAAAAATTGATATTTCTTCATCCATTGGAATTATGATTAGAATGGGCAGTGAAATTAAAAATTCTTGTCCTGGAAACTTTGCTAAGGTGATATTTGAAATTAATCTCTTCTCCAAATTGAATAATTAGGTAATTTTATCAACAATTGATAATGATGTGAGTCTGAGGACTGAATATAAGAAGGTTCTACCTTTTTTCCATCTTGTGGCATCAATATACACTTAATGTCTATCTATAAGAAGGAAATCATATCAATATGTCATTTAATAGAAAATGATCCAAACCAATGTTGCAAATGAAAAGGAATTTAAGAATGATAATTATGGAAATTCTTGTTACCTTAATATTAATAGGAAAAATAATACAAATTATGTTGTTATTTTATATTATTTTAAAATTACTATCATATAATAATGAATTTAGTAGGGTGTTTCTAGCCCTGAGGGTTACTATATTCCACATCTATTTGAGGCATTTTTGTTTTATGATAATCATTTTCTTGTTGGATGAAAGGTGGAGGTTAGAGGAACCTTAGCCATAGGCATCCTTTTTTATAATGGAAACTGATTAGAATTCTATTTCTATAGGTTTTTATCCAAATATGGGGCTACAATGTGGTTAGCTAATTTCTAGTGCTTTCAAAACATTCACATGATATGGAAGGATACTTCTCTTTTTTGGATGTTCAAGGTGTGGAAAATAAAAAATTCCTTGATATTCGAAATTATAATAAAGGTAATAATGTTATAGTTTTATAGAATTATAAAAATATAATCATGTAATTAGTTAAGTTGAAATGTGTTTCTAATAATGATGTTTCTTCTACTCTGGATCAATTTCTATTTATATAAATATGTTTGAGTTTAGGGGGAACATTATTATTTTAAACAAAGATTTTTTGGGGACTAAAATAAGGTTAGGGGACCAAAATTCTTGGAAATCCTTCATTGGATTTAGGAATTTCTTTTTCTAGTATATATATTAAATATTATTAATCTATGGGAATAGGGAGTAAATGTGGTAGTGCTCATATAGGTTTATGGTAATATAACATTTTGGATCTTCATATCTTAATACTCTATGATTTTCTTTTGATGTTGGATGTGTTCCAAAGTTTGGAGTTGAGTTTTATTCCATATAGATGTCTGTCATACTATATTTTTAGGTGTGGTTTTCGTCATGGTGAAGATATTTTTAGAGATATGTGCTTCATGCCGCCACATTTTTGGGATTCCACTATAGTGGGAATAAATTTATGTCCTTAGAGAAGCACATGGTCTAAAATTCATATGCTGGAGGGTGTTTTTTATGAATTGTTTACCCCTGAGAAACATGGGTTGTCTATACACCATAATGGAGGGTATGGTGTTGTTAAAGAAAATTATAATAATCGATGGATAAAACATAGAGGAGTGAAATGTAATGGCCTCATATTCTTCAGGTGTTTTATGAATTAATTTCTTCCACTAATCATTTTTTTGACCTATTAATTTTTTAGGATGTGTTTTGGGTATTTTTGGTCATTTTGGGGATAATTTGAGTCATTTTAATGGTGAATGGTTGGATCACAATTTTTCCAAGACGAACTAATTTTCATTGAAATCACATGACTTATATAGAGAAGGATAGTGGAGGTTCTTGGTTAGTTAATGGTTATAGATAATCATATGACATTACCAAAAAAAACATGTGTCTCTAGATGAAGGTGAGAAACCCGGTTAGCACAAGGTTTATCAAACTATAAAACAAAACTATACAGGTGTCCAAAGAAGGCATTAGCCTTGCATGGTTGGAACTTTGTTTGTTTAATGATTCATCCATACCAAATGTGTATGAATTAATGGTCTGAAAATCATTCTTCGTGATCATAAACCATCTTTTTTTACTTTTTTTATTAGTAATTGTATCCCTATTGAATATAGAGACTCCATACTCTCTCCTCAGTGATTTTCACTACTTTTAAGCCCAATTCTAGTGGATCAAACCTTGTTTTTTGATTGGGGGTTAAGGTATGTGATCCAAAAACATATTTTCTTCATGTTTCTTATGGTTATACACCACTTCCCTAGAAAAAATCATAGATTTGGCATTTGATTAAGGATTATATGGACTCTAATTTTATTTACAATGAATTATTAGATCATTGACTGATCAATGACTGAGTTTGAGTGTTTTAATCTTTCCATTAATCAATATTAAATCCACAATGTCGGTGATCCTATGATGTAAGTTAGTGTAGATGTAATCCCTTAGTCATAGAATCTTCAAGAATGTAATTCTAGAACCTGGGATTTGAAATAATTTAGATCTATTCTAATAGTCTATGGCGTCCAACATCAACTCAATTGGTGTTCAGGTGTTTCTTGAGTTTAGTATCTTGGGGGTCATAAAAATTTTCATCAATGAGATAAAGGTAGTAATTCTAAACTCTAAATATCTTTGATCTTGAGTTGGCTTCTATTATCCATTTTATTTGTGTTCAATGACACAGATAAATAATGTGATAAGACATGCTATCATGTGTTTAAACTATCATAGAGAACTATTTTTGATATGTTATACATGTGTATTTGTGTGTATGATATGATATACATGATTTATTTACTATACCTCCATATATTTGTTAATGATATGATGACACTATTTCCATGTCATGTATTTAGTATATTCTATATTATCGTTTTTCTATGTGTCATTCCAATGTGACATATGGATCCACTATGGATTGGTGGCCCCAGAGGGGGATCACGTTTAGATGCTTCGTGTTATATAATAATTGGACAATGTTAGATGATGAGACATGATGGACTTGTGTGGCCTAACTAGGGGTCAGGATGATCTTATGTGATCTGAATTGAATGAAAAAAATGGGGCTCGATGATCTTATCTGACCTAGCCTAAGATATTGGAATGGAACATGCTGGTCTTTTGTTTTTGAACATAGATCCCTTAGGCTTGCACTACTTCTGAGAAGCCTTCTAGTTTTTTCCTCGACATAAAACATTTCAATGATCATGCATATAATCTTTCAACATGGAACCATTGTGGGTACGACTACGGTTCATGGAGGCCAAGTTATAATAGAGACACATTGTATAATATTGTTTTATTATGTGTACATTTAATTTATTATCATGTAATATGTGTAACGCCCCGACCCCATTTACCCAGAGTCGGTGCATTATTACGTAACATTGGCATGATCACAAGAAAGATCAAATCTCGAAAGACCGATTGGTTTAGTAGCCTTAGAAACACTAGATATATTCATAAGTTTTACATTACATCATAAAGTGAAAAAATACTACAACAACATATTGTCTCCATATTCCACACTCATATCCCCACATAAAATCCCTGCAGGTCATTCATAACTTACTTCTTCACATCCTGGGAAAAATAAAACATAGAAAAGGGGCGAGCTCAAATGCCCAGTAAGGATAACAATATAGCGGAAACTTTCAAAAATAAGCATAAAATTTTAAGGCAATGTATAACTAAAACAAAATCCTTTTAAACTTGAACTTCAACATAGTATGGCTAAGTAAAATGAAATAATGCCATTTACTTATTCACATGGATATTCTACTAATCGAATAATCACATGCAATATCAATAACCACTTTCATAAGGATGGAATGCATAATTTCAGACTATCATAACCACAGAGCCAAGGCCTCGTGCCAAGACTACAAATAAGATTTTTTCAAGGCCTTGTGCCAAGACACTAGTTTGTCTAATGAGACCTACCGATGCATCGAGGAGCTATAGCGGGCTCCACCCGTCACATATTAAGTCCAATGCATTCCCATATGAAAAGGTTTAAACATAACATAAACATTTGTATTAAAACTAGCATAATAAATGTCAATACTTTCACCATAAACCATGAATGGTATAAAAATATCACATCCATAGTCAAACATATCACAAAACCTTCAATACAATATAGAAGTTTTGTATCATAATAAATCAACTTCAAATAAGCGTAAAATCCATCAAAGGATGTTGACATAGATGAAATCAAAACTCTTTTTAGAGAAATATCTCTTTCTATTTTGAAATCATTTCAGAGTCATATATTTATAAAATAAAACATTTTCTTTGAAAATATTCTTATAAGCTTGTAAGGGAAGCTTCGACGATTTTATAACGGTGGAAAATAACCGCACCCGCCGTATAAGTTAAAAAAACATTCTTACCTTAATTCTGTCGAAAAGGTTAAAAAGCAACTTTTTTGGAAAACGACGGAGAGATTCCTTTATAAACCATTTATAAAAAGTCAAACAAGGGTATAAATTACTTTAACCTATATTCTTTTAAAAAGTAAAAATGTTTTGAAATACATTTTTAAGAAATATGGATGTGGATGATAAAGAGATCCTAGTAGATTATTACGTATAAACAACCTCGGATAATGAAGTGATTGTGAAAAAACCATTACCTTCTACTTTTCCTTGGTTGGGGTAGGTTAACCTCTTTTATAATGGTGAAATAATTGTTATTAAATTATACAAGATTTATATACATTAATATGATATCATATATGATCTTTTAACATTGATTTGTTAATAATATCTTAGTATTATTGTTGTTTCGGGTGTTAACTTACTCATTTTCTTTTATATGTTTTGTTACATAAGCCATGTTTGTAAAGGATAGGTTGTATCTTAATCATATACATAATGATATCAAGTCCTTAGATACAATTATTAATCATTAAATTAGAATTATACTTGAATGGATACGATGGAGAATGAATCTCATCGCGTTCGTGGAGACGGTAGTCCGTACGTACGCACGAGCGACAATATCATTCTTTTGATATTAAAATAATATATAAATGGATGGTATATCATATATAGAGAATCATTAACATGTTATATTTATTATTTACATGAGTTACACATCATTATTATACCCATCCAAATAATAATATATTGAATAACAATTACACCACGACGTGGAGAGGGTAAGCCGTACGTACACACGTATGGTGAAATGTTATTCAAAGGGTGGATAGAATAATGAATATGGTTGTACCATATTTATAATAACATCATAGTATATATATGATACTGGAGTTATTATTTTAGAATGTTAACAACAAAGGAAGAAGAAGTGGAAGAAGAAAGGAACTTGGAAAAGGGTGGTGAAATCATTACCTCTTCTTCGGGTTCTTCCTTTTGATTTGATCAAAAGGGCTCCTTAGTTTGGCTTTCTGATCAAAATAAGGCCTCTAGGTTGTATTGAGTGAAGTTGGGAGAGTAATTGGGCAGAGTTTGGCCGATCCAAAATGCTTTTAAGGTGTGAAAAAATGAGAAGGAGGAGTTTCATTTTATAAGAGGGGTGAGGGGCACCTTTGGAAAAGCTAGAAATATTAATTTATAATAAACTCATATTCGGTTTCTAATGGCTCAAAAGTTTATTAATTAAATTTTAAGGTGGGGATGGGTTGAAAACACTCAACCAATAGAATTTAGACAGGTTTGGGTACTTATATTAACCTTATCTTTAAGTATTAACTCTAAGTTAATTAGTTTCACTTTTACAGTGTCTCTTTGTATTTTTATATTATATGGTTAATAAACATACCATATACATCCACGACACCCCCAAGTGGTCCATTAATGATACACCTATCATTATATAAGTCTCTTTGCCGAACCTTAGATTTTTAGGAATTTAATATCAATTAATAATATAATATTATTTTTAAAAACTCTTTTATGTCAATTTTGACACTATTCAATAGTTGATTTTTGTGAAACTCATAACAGAATGATTACTTCAAAAAAAGTTAATTAAATCATTCCTAACATGTCATATTAACTTATAAAATTATTTTAATTCATTAAAAGTCTCAAATTTAATTTATTTGGGTATTTATAATATCAATTATTTTAGATTTTCACTATTATGGGAATATCTCCATCATCATTGTGTCATAAATAAATTAAATTATTTAATCTCTAAAAATTATAAATGAACTATCATTATGTAGTAAATCGTTTTATCTTTCTAATGAATATTTATAGTCTAAATGCCAACATATATAACCCTATGTAAAAATTGTTTTCCTAAAAGATATATTCTTGTATCATTTTTGTATTCATTTTAACTTAATTAAAATTAACTGTCCCTATCACCTACAAGTGGCACCATGGGGTCCCAAAATCGTCCAAAAGATGCCTATGGTCGAACATGTATCAACCAATAAGGTTAGGACACGTTTTAGGGTAATTTTCTATTATTATAATATTATTTGTTTAACCCTTATTTACCGGATTTACCCGTAACCATGGTAAATAAAATATTTACCGAAGTAATTATTCAAAATGTCTAAAAATAAAAGATACATATTTACACAATTTTAACATCCTGATTCCAAATATAGAATCCATTTTTCAAAATTTAAAACACATAAGTGGAAAAAATTAATTTAAAATTAATTCCCGTTGTTAAAACAAAAAGCGTGTTTTTAAGAGATAATAACTATCAAAAGATTGGCACTTGTTTATGTCCGGTTTAATTGTAAAATTATGTCCAATGACCAACATTATATTAAAAGGTAAAAATATATTCTAAATATACTTTAAACCCACTCAAATTCATAATTTATCACTATTAATTATTTTGATTAAAGAGATTGTTTTTAATTAAAATTTATTAATTTTCACTATTCATCAAAATAATAAATTTATCCGAAAAGTACCAAAATTTCACCTTAGGATAAATTCGATATTTCGAATCCAAAAATAAAGTCCATTTTGAAATATAAAATATATATAATTTCAAAAAGTAGGTATTACTATTCATAACGGATAGTTTGATTGGTTATGGTGTGTTAGAACTCGGTGTTGCATACAACACATGCTATAACATTATTCAAAGAGAAGCGTAATGTAGAAGATTGGGGTGTTACATTCTCCCCTCCTTCAAATAATTTCGTCCTTGAAATTTCTAGAGTACTTATCACATGAAAAGGCTCAGGTGGTTCTTCATCATAATTTCCTCGGGTTCCCACGTTGCCTCTTCCGTCTTATAGTTTCTCCACAAGACTTTTACCAGATGCATCGTCCGATTTCTCAGTACTTGTTCTCTCGTATCAAGAATCCTGATGGGCTCTTCGCAATAAGATAGATCTGGTTCGAGTTCTAATTCTTCATAGGTGAGTACATGCGTTGGGCCAGGCATGTATTTCCTCAACAGAGATACATGGAACACATCGTGAACTTTGGAGAGACTTGGCGGCATTGCCAATCGGTAAGCTACAGCCCCAATTTGTTCTAGAATTTTGAAGGGTCCGATGTACCTGGGACTCAATTTACCTTTCTTACCAAAACGTATGACTCCCTTCCATGGAGATACCTTCAGGATAACATGATCACTAACTTGAAATTCCAAATCCTTCCTTCGATTATCGGCATAGATCTTCTGCCTACATGGAGCTGCTTTGATGTGATTTTGGATTACCTTCACCTTTTCCATCGTTTCCTCCACCAGTTCTGGGCCTACAAGTTTTCTTTCACCAACGTCATCCCAACAGGTTGGTGTACGACATCTCTTTCTGTATAATGCTTCATATGATGCCATCTGAATACTTGAATGGAAGCTATTGTTATAGGAAAATTCTACCAGAGGTAAATATTGATCCCACATACCCTGAAAGTCAAGTGAGCACGATCTCAACATGTCTTCTAAAGTTTGAATAGTCCGTTCTGATTGTCCGTCTGTCTGAGGGTGGTAAGCAGTGCTCAAATGAAGTTCAGTATCCAGGTATTTCTAAAGACTTTTCTAGAATCTTGAAGTAAAATGGGGATCACGATCAGAAACAATCGATAGGGGTACTCCATGAAGTCTCACAACTTCATTAATATATAGTCTTGCTAGACGTTCCAGGGGTAGATCTTCTCTTATAGCAAGAAAATGTGCTGACTTGGTAAGACAATCAACAATAACCCATATTGCATCGTTTCTTCTAGGAGTCTTTTGTAGCCCCATGACAAAGTCCATTGTAATATTGTCCCATTTCCACTCCGGTATGGGAAGAGGTTGCATGACTCCTCCAGGATGTTGCCTTCCAGCTTTCACTTGTTGACAAACCATACATATTGACACAAAATCAGAAATCTCCCTCTTCATGTTGTCCAACCAAAATTGTTCCTTCAAATCTCTATACATTTTGGTGCTCCCAGGGTGTATAGAGAAATTGGAACTATGAGCATCATCCAGCAATTCCCTTTTTAGATTAGGTATATCGAGAACACAAAGTCTCTTCCCAAAATTCAAAATTCCATCTTTATACACAAAGTATCTCAGTCTCCCATCATTCACAGCTTTAATCTTCTTTTGAAATTCTTCATCATCAGTCTGAGAACTCTTGATTCTTTCTAGTAAAGATGGTTTGGCAACCATTTGAAAAAGAATTGATGTCTCTCCTTCCCTGGTTATTCCCATGTCCACCTTCACTCGATCCATGAAAATTGGATCCCTTTCAATTCTCATATTGTTCAAAACTCCATGGTCTTTTCTTCTCAAAGAATCTTCCACCTTGTTTTCTTTCCCCGGGTGGTAGTGTATCGTGCAATCATAATCCTTGAGTAATTTAAGCCATATCCTTTACCTCATGTTGAGTTCTTTTTGTGAGAAAATATACTTCAAACTCTTGTGATCAGTATAAATCTCACATTTTTCACCATAGAGGTTGTACCTCCATATCTTCAAAGAAAATATCATAGCTTCTAACTCGATAACATTAGTATGATAGTTTTGTTCATGAATTTTCAACTGTCGTGATGCATAGGAACTAACTCTATCATTCTGCATAAGGACACAACCAAGTCCTTTCTTCGATGCATCACTATAAATAACGAACCCATCATTCCCCGATGGTAGAGTCAATATAGGAGCATTGACTAATCTTATCTTCAGTTCTTCGAAACATTCTTCACACTCTTTTTTTCAAACAAATTTAACCCCTTTATGTGTGAGCTTCGTTAATGGGTTAGCCAACCAGGAAAAATTCTGGACGAAACGTCGATAATAACCTGCTAAACCAATAAAACTGCGTACCTCAGTTATACTCGTAGGTGCTGGCCATTCTTGGATTGCCTTGGGCTTAGAAGGATCAACAGAGATTCCATCTTTAGAGACAATATGTCCAAGAAAATAAATCTCTTGAAGCCATAATTCACACTTGCTAAACTTCCCATACAATTCATGTCTTCTCAGACTCTTCCGGATAATGCGCAAGTGATTTTCATGATCTTCGTAGCTTTTGGAGTATAGCAAGATATCATCAATAAATACCACCACAATTTCATCGAGATACTCCTTGAAAACTCTATTCATTAGATCCATGAATACAGAGGGTGCATTAGTCAATCCAAATGGCATTACAGTAAACTCGTAATGCCCGTACCTGGTTCGAAATGCTGTCTTCAGAATGTCTTCCTTCTTCACACACAACTAATGGTATCCAGATCAAAGGTCAATCTTTGAAAAGTATTGAGCTCCATGCAGTTGGTCAAATAAATCATCAATGTGTGGTAGGGGATACTTGTTCTTTATCGTTATAGCATTGATCTCCCTATAGTCGATACATAACCTCATATATCCATCTTTCTTTTTAACGAAAAGAACAGGGGCTCCCCATGGAGAAACACTAGGGAGAATAAATCCCTTATTACTCAATTCCTATAGTTGTTTCTTTAGTTCAACTAATTCTACAGTGGCCATTCTATAAGGGGTCTTCGATATAGGCCTTGATCCAGGAATTAAATCAATGGAAAACTCAACATCTCATTCTTTACGTGTGACATTCTCATCCTCCTTCTGTCTCAGACTCAAAAACTACCTTTCCATATCTGCTCGATGGTCGCGAGGAAATTATTTTTCTAAAAACAGATCTTTGAACTCCCTCCTTTCCATATTTGATACTTCATCATCTTCCTTCGTGTTTTGAATCAATGACCACCATTGATCAGCATCTCCAGTAAGACGGTAAACTTCCATGATAACTTTTTCCCTTTCACTACTCCCCAAAGCCTGAAATATTTTCTCTAGGTAATTTATCCATTGCTCAGCTACTAAGGGATTTGTACTCCCATTGAACATTGGTGGTTGTTGCCTCATTAATCGATCTAACATTGATCCTCCACGTTGTGGATCAGGTTGCTCCATACGGGTAAGGTTATTATTCATAACCTGAGTAAGTTTTCCTAGTATGGTGATTATCTGATCGGCACCAGTTGAATCTCCAGCTCCACTATAATTATCTTGAGCAGGAGGGAAATCCCTACATGGAGTGCATGCATTAATACGGTTTCCATTTCTTCCACTAGGCACCATTTCTAAACAGTGGCATAAACTAGATCAGTTTATAAATCAAAATACATAATCCCATACTTATAAAACACTTAACATAAATTGAACTATTTATGGATATAATCCATAATCATAAGAACATTTTCTTTGAGGATGTATATACCCATAAACCCTTCATAATTATTTGTAAAGAAAATGAGAGTTATCCTAAGCATATCCCCCGGGAGTGTCGTAACCAAGAGTGCAGCAAGGCCCGTTGTCGTGCACCAGTTCCCGTTCGAGTCTAGCTCAATGCGGTGATTTCGGGTTTTACCCCTAGGTACATCTGTGCCAGAGCCCCCTCTACCTGCTCGTATCCAGACAGGGATGTATTGCTCGGAAAACTCACAAAATCTCTACAATACCAAAATTCTAGGAAGTTCTTCTATACTAATCCTCAAAGTCCATCTTAAATCTATGTGCTCTAATCAGAGTTTATCTAAATCTAGCATCCAAGGGTTGTACTAAACCTCCTCTGATACCAACTGTAACGCCCCAACCCCAGTTAGCCAGAGTCGGTGCATTATTACATAACATTGGCCTGATCACAAGAAAGATCAAATCTCAAAAGACCGATTGGTTTAGTAGCCTTGGAAACACTAGATATATTCATAAGTCTTACATTACATCATAAAGTGAAAAACTACTACAACAACATATTGTCTTCATATTCCACACTCATATCCCCACATAAAATCCATGCAGGTCATTCATAACTTACTTCTTCACATCCTGGGAAAAATAAAACATAGAAAAGGGGTGAGCTCAAAGGCCCAGTAAGGATAACAATATAGCGGAAACTTTCAAAAATAAGTATAAACTTTTAAGGCAATGTATAACTAAAACAAAAGCCTTTTAAACTTGAACTTCAACATAGTATGGAAAAAGTAAAATGAAAAAATGCCATTTACTTATTCACATGGATATTCTACAAATCGAATAATCACATGCAATATCAATAACCACTTTCATAATGATGGAATGCATAATGCCAGACTATCATAACCATAGAGCCAAGGCCTCGTGCCAAGACTACAAATAATATTTTGTCAAGGCCTTGTGCCAAGACACTAGTTTGTCTCATGAGACCTACCTATGCATCGAGGAGCTATAGTGGGCTCCACCCGTCACATATTAAGTCCAATGCATTCCCATATGAAAAGGTTTAAACATAACATAAACATTTGTATTAAAACTAGCATACAAAATGTCAATACTTTCACCATAAACCATGAATGGTATAAAAATAGCACATCCACATTCAAACATATCACAAAACCTTCAATACAATATAGAAGTTTTGTATCATAATAAATCAACTTCAAATAAGCGTAAAATCCATCAAAGGATGTTGACATAGATGAAATCAAAACTCTTTTTAGAGAAATATCTCTTTCTATTTTGAAATCATTTAAGAGTCATATATTTATAAAATAAAACATTTTCTTTGAAAATATTCTTATAAGTCTGTAAGGGAAGCTTTGACGATTTTATAATGGTGGAAAATAACTGCACCCGCCATATAAGTTAAAAAAACATTCTTACCTTAATTCTGTCGAAAAGGTTAAAAAGCACCTTGTTAGGAAAACGACGGAAAGATTCCTGTATAAACCACTTATAAAAAGTCAAAAAAGGGTATAAATGACTTTATCCTATATTATTTTAAAAATTAAAAATATTTTGAAATACATTTTTAAGAAACATGGATGTGGATGATAAAGAGATCCCAGTATATTATTACGTATAAACAACCTTGGATAATGAAGATATTGTGAAATAACCCTTACCTTGTACTTTTCCTTGGTTGGGGTAGGTTAAACTCCTGTATAATGGTGAAATAATTGTTATTAAATTATACAAGAATCATATACATTAATATGATATCATATATGATCTTTTAACATTGATTTGTTAATAATATCTTAGTATTATTGTTGTTTCGGGTGTTAACTTACTCATTTTATTTTATATGTTTTGTTATGTAAGCCATGTTTGTAAAGGATAGGTTGTATCTTAATCATATACAGAATGATATCAAGTCCTTAGATACAATTATTAATCATTAAATTAGAATTATACTTGAATGGATATGATGGAGAATGAATCTCATCGCGTTCCTGGAGACGGTAGTCCGTACGTACGCACGAGCGACAATATCATTTTTTTGATATTAAAATAATATATAAATGGATGGTATATCATATATAAAGAATCATTAACATGTTATATTTATTATTTACATGAGTTACACATCATTATTATACCCGTCCAAATAATAATATATTGAATAACAATTACACCACGACGTGGAGACGGTAAGTCGTACGTACGCACGTATGGTGACATGTTATTCAAAGGGTGGATAGAATACTGAATATGGTTGTACCATATTTATAATAACATCACATTATATGTATGATACTGGATTTATTATTTTATAATGGTAACAACAAAGGAAGAAGAAGTGGAAGAAGAAAGGAACTTGGAAAAGGGTGCTGAAATCATTACCTCTTCTTCGGGTTCTTCCTTTTTATTTGATCAATAGGTCTCCTTAGGTTGGCTTTATGATCAATATAAGGCCTCTAGGTTGTATTTAGAGAAGTTGGTAGAGTATTTGGGCAGATTTTTTCCGAACCAAAAGGCTTTGAAGGTGTGAAGAAATGAGAAGGAGGAGTGCCCTTTTATAAGAGGGGTGAGGGGCACCTTTGGAAAAGCTAGAAATATTAATTTATAATAAATTCATATTCGGTTTATAATGGATCCAAAGTTGATTATTTAACTTTTAAGGTGTGTATGGGTCAAAAACAACTCAACCAATAGAATTTAGATAGGTTTGGGTACTTATATTAACCTTATCGTTAAGTATTAACTCTAAGTTAATTAGTTTCACTTTTACAATGTCTCTTTGTATTTTTATATTATATGGTTAATAAACTTACCATATACATCCAAGAGACCCCAAAGTGGTCCATTAATAATACACCTATCATTATATAAGTCTCTAGGCCGAACCTTAGATTTTTAGGAATTTAATATCAATTAATAATATAATATTTTTTTTAAAAACTCTTTTATGTCAATTTTGAAACTATTCAATAGTTGATTTTTTGGAAACTCATAAAAGAATTATTACTTCGAAAAAAGTTAATTAAATAATTCCTAACATGTCATATTAACTTAGAAAATTATTTTAATTCATTAAAAGTCTCAAATTATATTTATTTGGGTATTTATAATATCAATTATTTTAAATTTTCACTATTATGGGAATTTCTGCATCATCATTGTGTCATAAATAAATTAAATTATTTAATCTCTAAAAATTATAAATAAACTATCATTATGTAGGAAATATTTTTATCTTTATAATGAATATTTATAGTAGAAAATCCAACATATATAACCCTATGTAAAAATTGGTTTCCTAAAAGATATATGCTTGTGTCATTTTTGTATTCATTTTAACGTAATTAAAATTAAGTGTCCCTATCACCTACAAGTGGCACCATGGGGTCCCAAAATCATCTAAAAGATTCATATGGTCGAACATGTATCAAATAATAAGGTTAGGACATGTTTTAGGGTAATTTTGTATTATTATAATATTATTTTCTTAACCCTTATTTACCGGATTTACCCTTAACTATGGTAAATAAAATATTTACCGAAGTAATTATTCAAAATGTCTAAAAATAAAAGTTACCTATTTACACAATTAGAACATCCTGATTCCAAATATGGAATCCATTTTTCAAAATTCAAAACACATAAGTGGTAGAAATTAATTTAAAATTAATTCTCGTTGTTAAAACAAAAAGCGTGTTTTTAAGAGATAATAACTATAAAAAGATTGGCACTTGTTTATGTCCGGTTTAATTGTAAAATTATGTCCAATGACCAAAATTATATTAAATGGAAAAACTATATTATAAATATACTTTAAAACCACTCAAATTCATAATTTATCACTATTAATTTTTTTTTTTTAAAAGGTTGTTTTTAATTAAAATTTAGTAATTTTCACTATTCATCAAAATATTAAAGTTATCCGAAAAGTACCAAAATTTCACCTTAGGCTAAATTCGATATTTAGATTCCAAAAATGAAGTCCATTTTGAAATATAAAATATATATAATTTCAAAAATTAGGTATTACTATTCATAACGGCTAGTTTGATTGGTTATGGTGTGTTAGAACTCGGTGTTGCGTACAACACACGCTATCACATTATTCAAAGAGAAGCATACCGTAGAAGCTTTGGGTGTTAAAATATGCCTTTATATACACGTTCACTTATTTTAATGATGAATAGGTTGTATTCTACAGTGGTATACTCGCACCATGCAAGATAATATCGATGTGATTCTATATTCCATGACTATGGATCGAGGGAATGGAAAGGGAACTATGATAGGAAAATGGGGAGATAAATTATTGGGGTCAAATCTGATATTAGAACATAATCTAGACTAATTATGATTATTTTATTTACATATCTATTTCTTGATACTTGGTTTGACCCATGAAATTTGGAATCTGTATGATTATCCTTGTATGACATGACATTCCATGTATTTTAGCATTTTTTTACTTTGGATGTGATGGTTCATTGGTTTATATCTATGTTTTCTATTACTAATGAAGGTAAATATTTCATATGGTATAGTCTCCCCATGTTACTTTAGACACATTACATTAATAAAAAACCTCTTGAATATGGGGAGGAATGTATGTGGACTTGTAGTTTAACAACTTGGGTTCTCTTTGGGAAATCCATATTAGGGAATTTCAAAATGGTATCAATAGGCAATGGTTTCCATTATTTTCTTTTGTGGTTGTTGTATAAAATAGATAGGCTATGTGAAACTTGGGTAGGGTAGTCTCTATGTGTCCTTCCAGCTCATGCATAATAGACAAATGAATTATTTGTGATGGTATTCTTGTTACAATTTTATAGGATTTGGGTGTGTCCTTGCATCATGTGTAGTCATGTAGGATCACAATCCTTATATATACCGATGGAGTCTTCTATGGTAGTTATTTAATTAAATTCGTTGATTTTTTCTAACTGTTGATTGATATGTCAATATTTTCTGATGTTGTGATACTTCTGTTTGGAATTAGTTAATTAAAACTAACTATAATGTGATGTGATATATATATATATAGATGTGACAAATGGGTATGTACAAAGGACGTTTCGTAACCATTGGTTAGAACTATGTGGTTTGTTCCTTGGATGTTTGTATCTCTAAGGATTGGTGTTTCAATAGAAATCTGGATAGAAATCCCTTAGTTGAACCATAAATATACTAAATTTTTTATCTTAAGAAACTTGTCAGGGAAATTCTAAGTGTTCATTTTCTATCTCAGAAAATTCCTTATCAGGGAAATTTGATGGGACCACCTATAGTAGTAAACTAAAATGATCCTATAAAAAAGAATTCACATGTTTCACTACCAAATATACATGAAGGAAGAGATGTAATTGCTCATATACATTCTCTAATGATTCGGTCTGTAGTGTCCACCCATGAGGTGCTTTTTTAGTTTTTTATCATTCACGGTGGGGGAACATGGAGAAATATGGTGGATTATTATTGAGATTTCAAGCTATAGCATCCCATAAATATCTAGGGACCTAGAGGTCCCAAGGATATCGTGGACTGTGTTGACATCATTGAGGGAATCATTGACATGGTAGAGACAAATTATGATCAAGGGGATATTTTTTAAACCTTTATATTTTAGTGACCCTTCAAGAGATGGTGGGGTATCATGAACTATACAGAAAGACATAGGGGTCACACATGGAAAACCTTTATGGATATATTATTTGAGGATTTCTTTCATGACTCAATGAATATGAAGTGAGTGTAGGAGTTCATGGAGTTTAATCAAT
Source organism: Viscum album (assembly GCA_963277665.1). Lineage (NCBI taxonomy): Eukaryota > Viridiplantae > Streptophyta > Magnoliopsida > Santalales > Viscaceae > Viscum > Viscum album. Next base: position 1,765,352,158 of record OY728135.1, read on the forward strand.
GGATAATATTAGTTACTAAGAATTCATCATGTTTCACAGAGATTCCATATTTCACTCTGATAATCATTGGGAATGAAGATCAAAAGCTATTAAAATTAAAGACAGGTCATTCTATGATGCTCATAGATTGGGTTATGAACATTAACCTAAAAACTTACACGAAGGTGTTACATAAATAACTCACCATCAATATGGGTTTGGAGAAGGAATTTATAGTAATTATTCTCCTAGTTAATTGTGTATTGATCGGTGGACAATCCAATTATTCTATGAGTACTTAATTTGGTGGTATGAAAATGAGGGTTTTGGAGCTGTAGTAAGATAGTGATAGGTATATGGTGCATGGTTGGACATTTTCTGTTCCCTGTGTTGGAGGAAGTGTTTCTTAATGTTATAACTATGTGAAAATTGTACATTATAAAAATGTTTTCCCAAATCCCCATATAATGTTCTAACAATGCAATAAAATAGTTAATTTGAAGAATTTCTGTGTGAAAGCATCATAGTTGAGGTCTCACATGGGTTTGAGTCAGATATAGGAATCAAGACATTGGATTGACCTACTCCCAAATAGTATGTTTAGACCCCTAATATAATTATGTCTCATGTGAGTCATGAATATCATGGATAGGGACATGGAGTTGTGTTAGGTGAGATGTATCTATAGAACCATATTCTTTCTGACAGTGTAGAGGGGCCATCAACCATCTAGGGTATGGTCTTGATCACCTCTATTATTTTTATTTCTCAGTATTATATTGGCACTTCCCATTCATTTTCATCGACACAAATTTTTAATGGACTTAACATACAAATTAAGTTGTCTTATGAATTTCATCCACTTGAAACACCCTTGGGAAAGAATGTTTCTCAACTCTAGAGGTGCCCAAAGTGCGAGTTTTTTTTCCCAGCTGTGAATACATATGGTATTTCTGTAGGACCCCAGGACACCCTGAGAGGGGAGTGGTGAATCAGGGTGTCAACTTTTTCTTCTTAAAGTTGTGAATCTTGTTCCCACATTGGTAGGAACTACTTAAACTTGTATGATGGAGATGATCAGCAATGAAACATTCACATGCAAAGAGATAACACATCACTTTTACTTGGTTCACCACTAAGGGCTACGTCCAAGGAGCATACGCTGACAAGTTTTCGGTCGTACCAAATTCCACTAATCTTCACTAGTTGTGGATTACAATGGTTCGGGCACTGTCACTCTGTCCTAGGCTCACTGCCTTTACAAAGGTTCAGGGATAGCTCACTTCTTCCCTCGGGTCACTCCCGTTGACTCCCCTAGCTCACTGCCCATAGGTGAAGTCCCACTCAGTTTATAGACGGGAAGGTATCTTCAATAGATTTGCATTGAAGTCTTTGTCTCCTATTCAGCATGAGACTTTGCTTGCATCAGAGTCCTGAGTTGATGCTCTTTTGTATTCAGTCTTCTACTTTAGTGAAATAACTGAATGCACTATATCTTCTTCTTCTCTTCCTTTGATTCTCAATACTAACACCTGAATGTATTGATATATTCCCCTCTTTTTGTGACGATCTGAGTTTAGTTGCATGAACCGTTCTTCTTCTCTTCTCAAAGCACAATGAGGATGTTAAACACCTGTCATGTGTGTGCGGTACCACTTCTTTTCATAAAATCAGATTTTTCATTGTTCTTCCGTCTTTTCAAAGGAATGCATCGTCTATTGCACCGAAGGTATAGAGAAATCTTTCAGATTTTGTGCAGCTCCAAAAAGACGGGCGTACACCAACAGCACCTGGCGCTCTTCTCCAAGCCTGGCGCGCAAGTCCCAATACGGTGCGCAAGTCTTCAGCATGCAGGTCTAAACTGGTGCGCACGTATCACCAAACCACCTGCGCAACAATGCCTTCCTCAACTTATAACATGCGTGACACACTTCCTTTCTCTCCCAAACCGCCTTAGGCGCGCAACCAGCAACCGGCGCACAGCTTCAAACACTGGCGCACAAGTCTACCTGCGCGACCACACACTACTTTCATGACTTTCACACCTGCGCGATTGGAGCTCTGATTTTTCTATTTGTTTAACTCCGTAGTAAATGAGGAGGGGTGGTCCAGTATTTATAGGCATTTGGAACCCCCTGTGCGACGGAGCGCAAGTCTCCCCTCAACGTGCAAGTCACGTCGTGCAAGTCTCTTCTCCTGCAAGCCACTTGCGTGACCAACTTCCAAATTTGCGCGACCCTCCTTTGCCATATTTTTAGTTTCTGATCTTGAAAAACATATGGCTCGCAAGTTTCATCTCCTTAAAATACATGGCGCGCAAGTCTCTTTGCCAAAATCACTTTTCTTCATTTGTTGATTTCCAGGCCCAAAAATTTGGCAAACACTGGTTGTATCTACTCTTTTTTTCCGCCTCCAGATCATGCAGTCCTTTGTCGATGTTTCTTGAATAAAACATGAATCATTATCCACATTCCTTGAACTCAACATGCCACTATGGAATCTCCTTTGTCAACAAATTTGTGTGTCGTTTGTTTTCTTTGTCAACAAGCACGATCACCTCAAAAGCACTTCTTCTTGGTGATATGAATCCTTCAGAAACTCTTCTGCTTTTATCACAAACTCCAATATTGTGATATGTATTCTTTGAAGGCATAGCTTTAGAATCATCATCTTCTATGAAAATGTGATGTGCATGGCTATCTCAGAATTCCAATCCCCGCATGGCCATCTTAGCATTCCAATCATTTGCACATTTTCTTCTTCATCAACCATCATGGTCTACTTCATGCAAACCATATGATTCAATTGGTCAAGAAGTCTCTTGCATGGTTCTCATGAAATCATGAGTAATTTCATGGTATTCATCAAAAACCCATGGTTCTCATGCAATAATGAGGAATTGCATGGTCTTCATCAAAACCCATGGTTCTCCTTTAATCATCCTTAGATGGATTACACCTCACATTATTCATTGTTTTAAATAATGTATCACCTTTGACACATGTTCTATGAACTTATGATCAGTACACCAATCATCTGAATTATCATTCCTCCATTTCATTGGAGTACTTCTTGATCTCCTTTATTTTGATCTTCATTGACAACTGTTGACAACAAATAAAACCTTATACACAAAGTGGTTCCAACAATCTCACCCTTTGTATTTTATTGTCAATACCTTATACATCTTCTGAAATGAATATTTCAATGTCAAAATGAGAATCTTCTCTTCAATCAAATTTTATTTTCAAACATTCATTTCACTTTCTCTCCCCCTTATTGACAAGAAATTCAAAGTGCATGGTAGGGAGGGTATCAATCCATACATAAGAAATGTATCGTTAATCACTTCGCTCTAAGTCTACTTGACCAATGCTCGATTTAGAAAACAAGAGGATTTGATTAAGTCAGCAAGGTTGTCTATTATTCACAGATCATGATACCAACATGAGAAGAGAACTCATGTATTTTGTCTTCAAGGGTTTACCACTTTTATTCCAGGTAGAATAAAATCAAATGTGATAGGGAATAATCAACCTCAAACTCCTGCAATCATATCAGCAAACAGATCAAAAACATTCAAGTGCAATCGGCAGGATAAGTGACCTTGGGGCACATCCATTCTTCTTATGTCACTGATCAATTCAGTTACTCCCCATTTGTGGAATGATCTTTGATCTGAGTAACCAAGGGATAGATATTGAGAAATGACATACCTTCTCCATTGACATGTTCTTCAAGAAATTCACAGAGTAACTACATTTGAGTCCAGCTGGAATTGATATTGATTGAAACAGTGATTTTAGAAGCTTCTTCATTTTTCTCCCCCTCAAGGGAAACACTCCTCATCATCTTCATCAAGAGTGATCCTTCATCATCTTAATATTTGAATATCAATTGAAGAATCTACTAAGGATGGAAACTTCTTTATCTTGGCTATCAAGAGTTGACAGCATTCACTAATTCTCAGGTTCTCCCCCCGAGAGCATGCTTCACCTTCAATTCCCAGCATTATTAGCACAAATACAATACACAAATGAATAAGGTAATAAGGTGGTTACTCCTTGCTTCATCAACATGATCTGTATGGTTCAGGTTATTTTCCCAACCAAGTTCCTCTATTCACTTCAGTCTTCATGCCTACACATTTGAAAATATGTTCTGACATCTGTTGATGTGGCATGGCTTTCTTCACATTCTCTTCTACTTTGTGTGAGGAATTGTTCTTCTTAACATCCATCATGAATGATACATTCTTACTCCTCTTAAGGACTGCTTCTTGCTCTGGTATTAAGGTTAGGCAACCTTTTTCAATGTGACAATATTTCTTGCATCTCTCACATAGAACTTCTTTGACATGTGTGTTTATCTTGGTTTTTAATCACTCATGCATTGTGTCTTCATCATGTGAATGTTTTTCTTTTCCTTCGTCACCAGCCTTGGCCTTTTCATCTTCAAGTTTCTTCATTCTTTTCAAATCTTCGGGACACATGAACAATATGTCATTTGGAACTATTGCAGATGGTTTGGGTCTTCCACATGGGTTCATCTGAGTTTCATCCCACTTAGTGTTGCTTTTGGATGAATGACCCTTCAATTTCATGGATCTAAAATTTCGGGTCTTCTCAGTTTCCCTACTTGATATATTCTTGGGGAAATTTTTTTTCGCACTATTTTTCTGATTTCTTCCCAAGGAATATTCTTCTTTCTTAGATGGATTGTGTGGTCTTATGTTCTTATCAGCTCTGGATATTTGTTTTCATAGGCATGCACCATTATTGTAACTACTTCCACTGCATACATCACAGATGTTGTCAAGAATTATAAATCTGTTTGCTGTAAACAGATACTTCTGGACCTGCAGATGTTTCTTCTTCTTTACTGGATTTCATTCTTTTGACACAGGCTTTATTTTTGATTTTCCATTAAAGGAATTGTACCAACAATCCAGTGCACAATGCCCAAATCTGTTGCAGCACCAACATTGACCCACAAAAATTTTCTTCTTTGTATCTTCTGTATGAGGTTGTTGGGCCTTCTTCTTAATATTTTGTGCTCTATTTGAGGAACCAACTTCCTCCTTTTTCTTCTCATCCACCCTAGCCATGGTGGAAGGCTTCTTCTTCTCACCTTTCCTCATCCATACTTGTATAGAACTTTTCTTCCAACCTGCACTGATTGTAGGAACATATTTAGAAACATGAGTACAAGATGGTTTGGATGGTACCTTCACTTTCTCAGTTTCTTGTGATTGATCAACGAGTGAAGTCATGATCTTCTTATAACATGTTGGAGGTCTTTAGATAATATAATCCTCCAGTGAGCATTGAGTAATAGCAGCAACTGATTCTTGATGTGGATAATCAAGAGTTGTCATGATCTTCTTGTCACATGTTGGAGGTATTTCAGCTTTAGATTCCTCCAAAAAATATTGAGTACAAGAATCACTCATTTCATTCTTTTGTGAAGTCTCAATATGTGTATTCTCAATCTTGGTCAACTGGGCTACCAATTTTTGACCCTCAATATTGAGGAAGATCTTCTGATCTTCAATCATGATCATCTTCTCTTCACAAGTCTTCTTCAATATTTCAACCTCATCTTCATGCATATTAACTTTGTTTTGTAACAAAGAGTAAAGTTCCATGAATTTCATGGAAGTTTCTTCCATACAAAAACTCTTGACTTCATTGCTCTTATTCAGTTCAACTTCAAGTGAATGGATCTTTTCTTTTAGAGTCTTATTGACTTTCTCTTTTTCTTCAAAGACATTCACCTGTTTGGTGAGCTTCATACTTTCCATAACATTTCTTTCCAACCCCTTTTTCATAATATCAGCTTCCCTTTCTAATCGAGTGATCTCAACCTGTATAGATTGTAATAGGCTAAAAATAATAGAAACCCTTTCTTCAAGAATATCATGCAGATATGTTTTGAGTTTTTCCTGAAATCTTGAATTTGGGATGTCATCCTTTCCTCTGGAAGAATTCTGAGCCACCTTCTCGATAATTTCCAAGCCTGATATTTCTTCTTTATTGGAATGGAATGGAGAACAAGACACTGAATCTTATTTGGATATGTGGGACTTCTTTAGCTGCTTCTTCTCTTTCTTTTTCCTATTTGTCATGTTCTTGATAGATGTAGACTTCTACTCAGAAATGACTAAATATTCATCAGGACTGGTCTTCATTGTTTACTTTAGGAAGGAAACTCAAATCCTCTTCTGAATAGAATTACAGGAGAATATCCAACATACGTTAACCTCCCTCTGATACCACCTGTAGGACCCCAGGACACCCTGAGAGGGGAGGGGTGAATCAGGGTGTCAACTTTTTCTTCGTAAAGTTGTGAATCTTGTTCCCATGTTTGTACGAACTACTTAAACCTGTATGATGGATATGATCAGCAATGAAACATTCACATGCAAATAGATAACACAACACTTTTACTTGGTTCACCACTAAGGGCTACGTCCAAGGAGCATACACCAAAAAGTTGCCGGTCGTACCAAATTCCACTAATCTTCACTAGTTGTGGATTACAATGGTTTGGGCACAGTCACTTTGTCCTGGGCTCACTGCCTTTACAAAGGTTCTGGGATAGCTCACTGCTTCCCTCGGGTCACTCTTGTTGACTCCCCCTGGCTCATTTCTCTTAGGTGAAGTCCCACTCATTTTATAGATGTGACGGTCTCTTCAATAGATTTACATTGAAGTCTTTGTCTCCTGTTCAGCATGAGACTTTGCTTGCATCAGAGTCCCGAGTTGATGCTCTTTTGTATTCAGCCTTATACCAGAAAAGTCTGAACCAGGCGAAAGCTCGATCCCACAAATTTATTAAGAAAAAAGTGCAAGTACAGACAGTAGAAAATAAAAGCGCTACATTACATCAAACCCATACCCATCCCTCTCCCTATCATTGGATAACTCATCACCAGGATCAGCTGACTCCCATTCTGAAGATTCATACTTCCGCATCATCTCAAGATACATGTTTTTCTTCCTAAACATCTCCTCAGACATCTTCTCCTTGTTTGACCGTTTCCCACTGGGCCCAGTATCCACCTTCGGAGACCCTCCCCTTCGCTTGCCACTGTTCCCATTTGCATGAACAGTTTCTTGCGACCCTACATTCTTGCAAGCATACCTCGTTGCCATTGGATTGGGTAGGTCCGTATAGTCCCTCTGTGTCTTCCTCCTGCTTTGGGTTTTCCCTTCCACTTCCTTGCTTAGGGGCTCATGAATTCCATGCTTTACCACCTCAGTGTAGGATGCATTGTGATTATGGATATCTTCTTCACACTCGACTCTATCCCCCCACTTCTTAAGGGTCATGGGGGAATTGATATTTCCATCCTTCCCACCCTCCATTTGAGTTGTCTTGACTGTGTCATCAGCACATGGACTTTTGTATTCAGCCTTATACTTTAGTGCAATAACTGAATGCACTATATCTTATTCTTCTCTTCCTTTGATTCTCAGTACTAACACCTGAATGTATTGATATATTCCCCTCTTTCTGTGCAGGTCTGAGTTCAGTTGCATGAACCGTTCTTCTTCTCTTCGCAAAGCACAATGAGGATGTTAAACACCTGTCATGTGTGTGCGGTACCACTTCTTTCCATAAAACCAGATTGTTCATTGTTCTTCCGTCTTTGCAAACGAATGCATCATCTGTTTCACAAAAGGTATAGAGAAATCTTTCATCTTTCGTGTAGCTCTAAAAATATGGACGTACTCTAATTGCACCTGGCGCTCGTCTCCAAGCCTGGTGTGCAAGTCCCAATATGGCATGCAAGTCTTCATCGCGCAGGTCTAAACTGGCGTGCAAGTATCACCAAACCACATGTGCGACAATTACTTCCTCAACTTCTAACCTACGCGACACACATCCTTTCTCTCCCAAACCTCCTTGGGCGCGCAACCAACAACCGGCGCGCAGCTTCAAACACTGGCGCGCAATTCTACCTGCGCAACCACACACTACTTGCGCGACTTTCACACCTACGCGACGGGATATATTATTTTTCTAAGTGTTGAACTCTATAGTAAATTAGGAGGGGTGGTCAAATATTTATAGGCATTTGGAACCCCCTACGCGACGATATGAAAGTCTCCCCCTGACGCGCAAGTCACAGCGCGCAAGTCTCTTCCCCTGCAAGCCACTTGCACGACCAACTTCTAAATTTGCACGACCCTCTTTCCTTTGCCATATTTTGATTTTCTGATCATGAAAAACATATGGCGCGCAAGTTTCATCTCCTTAAAATACATGGCATGCAAGTCTCTTTTCCAAAATCACTTTTCTTCATTTGTCGATTTTCAGGCCCAAAAATTTGGCAAACACTGGTTGTATCAGCTTTTTTTGTCCACCTCCAGATCATCCAGTCCTTTGTCGATGTTTCTTGAATAAAACATGGATCGTTATCCACATTCCTTGAACATGACATGGCACTATGGAATCTCCTTTGTCAAAAAATTTGTATTTCATTTGTTTGCTTTGTCAACAAGCACGATCACCTTAAAAGCACTTCTTCTTGGTGATTTGAATCCTTCAGCAACTCTTCTGCTTTTATCACAAACTCCACTATTGTGATATGTATTCTTTGAAGGCATGGCTTTAGCATCATCATCTTCTATGACAATGTGATGTGCATGGACATCTCAGAATTCCAATCCCAGTACAGCCATCTTACCATTCCAATCATTTGAACATTGTCTTATTCATCAATCGTCATGATCTACTTCATGAAAACCATTTGATTCAATTCGTCAAGAAGTCTCTTGCATGGTTATCATGAAATCATGAGTAATTTCATGGTATTCATCAAAAAACCATGGTTCTAATGAAATAATGAGGAATTTCATGGTCTACATCAAAACACATGGTTCTCCTTTAATCATCCTCAGATGGATTACACCTCACATTATTCATTGTTGTAAACAATGTATCACCTTTCACATATGTTCTCTGAACTTATGATTAGTACACCAATCGTCTGAATTATCATTCCTCCATTTCATTGGAGTACTTCTTGATCTCCTTCATTTTCATCTTCATTGACAACTTTTGAAAACAAATACAACCTTATACACAAAGTGGTTCCAACAATTTCATGATACTTCAAATGACTAGCGATGATTTTATCCTTAAAATGTAATATATACAAAGATTTCATACTGAAATAAACTATTACTGAAGTTAGGTATCATTTAGTTCACATAAGGGGGAATCTTTTTTGATTATTAATGATGGTTATGTGAAATATAATATAGTTGGACCAAATTTGAGCCATGTTGGTGCTATCATGTTGTAAGTAACATTCATAGATCTTGCCGCAAAGTCAGAAGTATCTCCCTCAACATTCCCTCCAGTGGTGTATCCTTATCTAGATACATTCCCAGATGGATTATTAGGTCTTCCACCCAATATGAGTGTGGAGTTTGAGATATAAATCATGTAATTAGTGCATTCTATTTCCATTCCCCATTATGGTATGGTGTCATTGAGGTTGAAGGAGTGCTAGGTACATCTTGATAATTTTTATGTGAAGGGATTTTTCGAACTAAGAACACTGCCTAAGGGTGTTCTAATGTTGTTTTCAAAGATGCGATATGGTATTCAATGGATTTGTGGGGACTCCCCAAAATTGAACTAGGTGATGGTGAATAATAGGTACACATTAATCATTATTGATTATGTTTTTGATCAATTATGATGATCCTTGTGGTTTTTTAAGATTGGTCATCATTCAGGATACCCCATGTTACAAGTTATAGAGGAGGATGTTCCTAATAAAATTTGTATAAGTATGTATAGGTTTTATGAGTATCTTTTCATTCTTTTTAGGTTGGAAATTTTCTAGAAATGTTCACAACTCTTATCATATTAATTTTCATACATATCATGACTCCTTTATCATTGTATTCATGGATGCTACCCTACTATATAACAAGAAATTGGATATTGATGTTACACACATTGTGATTGTATTGAGTTAACTATAGGAGAGTCATATTTATTTCAAGTTATTTATGTGTGGCTTTTGGATTCAAGTGGTAGGGTTCTTTTGGAATGTAATTTCATAGGATGAATTTCATCTGATATAGGTAAGGTAGATGTTTGTATATCTTGGGAACATCCCAATAATTTATTTGAGATCAGAAGTGTCATTGATCTTATAGAGTGATATCATTTGTTCATCTATGACTTTTCCCACTTTTCATCACCCATGAATAAATGATCAAGAAAGGGGTAAGGTTAGTGTGGCTAAACTAATGTTAGGAAACCATCCTATAGCATTATAGGACATTGATGAAACCACAAATTTTGAACCTTGTAGAGATTAGGATTAGATACATAGTGTATTTTGAATCATTAGTAGTTTTATTGGATGTTGTGATAATGTAAGAAGATTATATAGTCACTTATCAGTTACGTCAACTATAACCCCATAAGAGAAACCACCTGATACCTGACATAGAGTTAGATGATGTGGTTTTCCCCTTACTTTTTGGTAGAATTATCTCTTTGATTAGAGTTTCTTCATCTACACGGACTATAGTAGCCTGTGGTATATCTTCTCTCAGTTGGATATCAATTTTAGGCAACACCATTGGGTGATGAATCTACAAACACACTACATTAAGATGGCCTATTCTCTAAGGAAAGAAAATGTCATTCAAAAAGATCTTAGTTCTGAAATAAAAAATATGATTGAGATAAGAGAGTGTCCATAACAATATTAATGGTGTTTCATGAGTTTTATGGTGGAGTGGCTAGTGGATTCATCATAGGATCATGGTGTGATGATATGTTTGCATTTGGTGATTACATATTCCTTAGAGGACCTTGTGAAGGCATGCCAAGAGTCATATCTTAGGTGTGTGGTAATGGAAGAATTATTATAGGGATAACATTCAATTCTATGGTGTTACTTAGATAAAGAAAACCACATTTATATCCATGAAATAGTATTTGTGGAAGTTTCCTTGATGGATGAGCTGATGGGAAAATCTCATTCTTCAAAATGGATTGCTCATCCAAGGGCGGAGAAGATATTCCAGGATGTCTAATATTATATTTTGTGTCTAGGTATGAAGAGTAACACCTCCAATTGGGACTAATGGTGCCTTATAATTTCATGATATTTTTTTAAAATATTTTCATCAAATTAATCTGATTTCTTCAATTTCTTTCATTCCATGTAATAGTAAGGTTAAACAAATAATCAGATACTATTAAAAATTATTATGTAGTAGTTATATCATATCCATTAGATTAGTGGGTATGAATTGGCAGAAATAAATTATAAAAAAATGTATGGTTATATTTTTAGAAATTAATTCTTTAGGTTTTAATTAATTAAAAATAGAAAATAAAAACATTTAGAAGTAAATGAGAAATTTTTTCTAAAAATAAATTTATATGCTTAAAGTGTATTTTTATCTAAATAAAGTAATTTATTCTCTATTGGTAATTTATTAATTAAAATATATATATTATATAGTCAATTAAATGTTTTAACATTCATTTAATGCTTTTTCTAGGAATGGGATAAGAATATACCTAGTTTTATATTTAAAATTGTATTTCTTTTAAAAACAATTCATGGAATGTTGCGTGCTTATTATAAAATTAATTTATTAAAATTTTAGGAATTTAATTTGAAAAAAATGATTCTATATTTATAATCAAGTGATTAAAATTTGGTAAATAGTCCCCTTTAATGTTTTGGAAAAAACGAATAGTAACTATGGAAAACTTTATTACCTAAGAAAAGGGTAAATCAAGGTAATATAGGTTAAAAATAAGTTATAAGGCCATAATTTTTCATTCTAATTATTATTGGATGACTTTAATTAGAACCATCTCACCTAAGATTCAAAATTGATTTGTTTAATGGAAACATTTCCCTAAAAATGGCTAGTATAATATTTTATCCGAAAAAAGTTTCAAAGTTTCATTCTATTAGTTTTAAATATCTATGATGTTTTCATATAGGTGGGAAAAGCTAGTTATGAAAAAAATATCAATTTTTAGAATAAGGAAAATTTTATTATGATGGATATTTATTTCTAATTTTTAGGAAGTATATAGTTATATTAAATTCTAATTCATCTCCGACGCAATATTAAATTAATTAATAGAAAAATAAAATAAATTGTTTTTAGAATATTAATTGTAATATAATTTAATGAGTTATATTTTTTTATGGATTTTATAGATTAATATGATATATTTGTGTAGTTTTAAAGGGTCATATTAAAATTACAACGTTTTTATTTATAAATTTTAATTCAATTTATTTGAATATTATCAAAATTAATATTAATGATATTTTTCAATAAATAATATTTTATTAAACGATTTAAAACCCATAAAAATATTATATTTCTCTTTGTGAATGAAATAAGGTTTAAAATGAAACAAATGGTCCATTGTTGAGTCACTTGTTAATTTATGGTAACATTATTAACCATTTATTCTTAAAATGGATGCTATCACGGTTAAGGTCATGAATAATTTAAGAAGGGATTAACACAAAGGATATGGTTTAACAAAACTGAAACCTATCCAAATTATATTGTATGAATTTTTTACAACCATACCATATCTTAGATTAAAATATTTTTCTATATAATTTCATCATTTTAATTTAATATTTAATAAAATTAAAAAAACTCCTCACCTCAATTATAAAATGGAACCTCTCCTTTCTCTTCTTCACACCACATTCAACCCCATAGCATGACCATACGATGAAAAAATCCCTTAAATAAAAATAGGTTATTATGTTCCCAAAATACCTTCCCTAGAATCATTAACAGAATATCTAATGTAATGTTTTCAAAGGAGAGGTAATCGCCTTAACCGATCACTTTATTTTAAATTATTATTTTACCTCTTATAAATCTATTAAATTATTCATAAAATAATAACTTCAGTATCCTGAAAATATTGAAATGTTTTTAGGATTATGAATCAACCTTTATTCACCCTCATCCATCAATAAGAAAGAGATATTATCACTCGTGCGTACGTATGACTTACTGTTTCCACATAGTCTTACAGTTCATTTCCACTAGCAAATTTAATGGATTTTTATTATAATGGGTTTAATTTTTATATATTATATTTATAAAATAATAATTCTTACTAATCAATTATTTGGAAAATGATAACATCACTCGTGCATACATGTGGACTATCACCGCCATGAAACGATGTGATTCATTTTTCATTTTATTTTGGACAGGAATGGTAATATTGAAAAAGTTTATAAATATATATTATATATATATAGTATAATTTATTTTAAAATTTTCATTATTATTTACCTTTATTTCCTTCCATCCACCAAAAAATAAAAACATTGTTCATGTGTGCATATGTTTTACGTTCTCCATGAAAAAGGTAATTCATTTTTCAATATCAATATTTTATTGATAACATTAATTATCTATAATTAATATATCTGATATTTATAACATTATTATCATTTTTTATATGATGGAGCTATTAATAAATTATATGGACCATAACAACTAAACCAAAACGTACATGAAAAACAAAATAGTAATCACCCGGAACATTGATTTTAATTAACAATTGTTTACAAATGGGTGATAAAAGGTTCAAAGTAAATTATATACGGTATGATATATATGGTTATGGTTATGTAACATATTTATAATAAATTTATATTAATTATAGAGGGTTATCAAAAAAGTATGAAGGAAGTTAGACTTCAAGTGAGGGATTTACATCTCACTTTTAGTTTTGTGATACACATGTAATATTCACCACTTGTTTCCCTTTTGTTTTGTATATACTACTCATTAATGTATTTTATGACTCATATAATGAAAATTTTGGGATATAAATATCCATATAATGTTATTTCTTTCACATTACTTATGATTATATTGTTACCAAAGCGGTAAGGGTTCTATGCATAATCTCATTATTTATTATGGTTATTTATGATTATATTTTGGATGATGACATATTATGATATATAACTCAAGAAACTAATTAATTTTACTATAATATTATTATTTCTTGAGAATGAATAATTTCCATTCAATTTCCTCATCATAATTACTCAATAGAAAGAAAATGTGTTTTTAAGGATAACTGACAATATTTCCCTCTTCATTTGAAAATATTTTTTCTTCAATATCATGGTTTTCTAAAAATGTATTGAAGAAAAATTATTTTTATATTCATCTATGATTTTTTAAATTCATTTTTATCCATGTATAAATTTTTTAAATTTTTTTTAAAATGAATCTTGTTTTCATTTTCTGAATGAGGAACTTTTTTACTTTATCTAAAAAAGTGTGAAAGAATATTTTATTTCAATGTATATGGCATGACCATAATTTACCAACATCATGAATGATCAATGATTTAAATATTCCATATATATTTTAGAAGTTTATTTTCAAAGAAAATTTTTTCTATAATATTGTGGGATGTTTTTAGGTTTTAATGATGTTATTTATAAGTGAAAAAGGATATTTTTCTCAAGAGGTTTTTTAGTGATCCTTTAAAGGAATGTTTTAACTTTGATAACATCCTTTAATGATACTTATGATTTACTAGGGATATAATCTCTAGATATCATATTTATTCTTTTTTGGATGATTTATTTTTATTATGAAAATATTTTTATATAACTCTTTCATTTTACATGGATTATTCCATGATGAAATGAAGAAATGTTTTTGAAATTTGTTTCTTTTACATGGGTTATGTTATAATGAAATTTTTATGAAACCCATTTCCTTTAATGGGTTTTGATATGATGAATGTGTTATGATCATTGGAAACACATATGTATGATTTAACTTACTTGACTATCATAACCTAAATCTATTTCCAGTGAATTGGGTAAATATTGATATCTCATTTGAAAAGTTAGCCTAGAATGGGTAGTAAACCCAGTTCAGTAAGGTACTTTATCTATAATGATAGTCTTTGAAGTGAACCTTAACAACCATAATTGTATGGGGAGTGAACCCAATCCCCTATGAAAGTCTTAGGTGTGATACTTTACTATTAAAATGGTTTCTAGAGTGAAACAAATTCATTATTATAGTATTGGTAATGAACCTTAACTACTATTATGGTTTCAGGAGTGAATCCAATCCACTATTATAGTTCTATTTGTAAAGTCATGAATAATGAGGAAATAATTGTTTATTCTTCAATGTATGAAAAGATTTCAGGACTTATTCCAATTTTCTACTCCTAGGGATCATGTTCTTATATTTATTTTATGATTCATGTCTTTTTTACAACTAAGATTTATTCCATGAATTTATTATATGATCTATGATATGCAGTGTATAGAGTTCAAAATTTATGATCATGTTCCCAGACCCTTGTGATCATGTTATTCTTATGCAATCATTTTTATATCCCTTTTTTACCTTTACTGAACATTTTATCTCACTATTTCATATTATTCCATTCCTAATGTTATGAAGAGAATTTTTAGGAAAGACATGTTTAAGAAGGGTTCTAGTTATGAACAACATAATATGAGACTCTTGTAAACCATTTGTGTATCTGTTCATGTTTCCAAAGACACTATACCAATTCACATATATAAATTACCATTATAATATATAATTGACATTTATCTAATAGGAATTAATATCTATAAAATATAAAATACGGGCTTCTATATATCTCTATTGAAAGAGGGTAAAGGAACAGTATCAGGGTTTTGGTGTCCTTTTTTCAACTTCTAGTTCTAGTTTATAGGTGGGTTGATGTGGTGATACAATTCAGGATACGGTTACCCAAAACCATGAAGAATTTGTATATGGTTTGGAGTATAGTTTACTAGATTATGAATGTTTCTCATTTCTTTTCAACCCACTTTGACTCATTCTATAGATGCATTGGGGAATTTTTATTTATGGGAGATATTATACCCACATGATTTTCCTTGGAGGAATATACTTAACTTAGTTGTGTTTTATATTATTGTTTTTTGAGGGAATGCATATGAATTTGGGTATATAAATGAAACTAAGTACATTATATCATTCACAAACTGATGACTAATCATAGAGGATGGTCTAAATAATGGGGTATATGTTGGGGGAAAGAATCTTGGATTTAGGTGGAGCATTATATGATCGTATATCCATGGTTGAATTTAAATAAAATAATAGATTCTAGACTTCAATTTAGATTGAATATTTTGAGTATATTTATGGTCATTCAGTTCGTTTTCCACTACGTTTCAATGAGGTAGATGAGATAGCTATTGTGGGGACATTAAAGGTATAATAGTTCTCTAGGTGAGTGTATTTAATTATGAAGCAGTTGACCACCACTCAGAGTTGGTAGTGATCATAAAATGGCTATAGGAGTTTACTATCAAAGTACATTTTTTGTGATAAATTTTTCTTATATATGAATCCTCAGTTAGGGAATTGATTGTTGAAAAATCAATCTAAAATACCACTGAGGTTTGTTGGTTTGTTCTATATTTTTATGTGTATTAGGATTGTATATTTTAGTCTTGCTTGTCTTCCTTGATACCAAGGTATGAACGATGTGTTTCATGTGTCAAAAATCTAGAGGTATATGCCTAATCATGTGCATGTGATCGAATATGAAGATACTGAGCTATATCCTATATCATTGTACATGAAATGCTTGATGTGGATTGTAGACAGGAGATAGAAGTTATTATGTGGTAAGATTGTTCTACTTATTCATATTCTAGAAAAACATTGATGGATTCAAGAGTAATCATGGGAGTTGGAGTCTGAAATTTGGGCTCAGTGTCTTGAGCAGTTATAGCAAGATTCTTAGAGTTTCTTCTTAGGGAAGAGAATTTATTAGGAGGGGGTTGTGAGGGCATTATATTTCTCATGTCATTTATGAGTTAATTTCATCCAATAATTTTTTTTTACTATGAGTTGCATGTTTTATGTTCTAGGGGATTATCATTAGTTTATGACAGTTATTGAGAAATTTTTAAGGGTTCATGGTTAAAAAGTGATTTTCCCACATATAAATAATATGATAGATAACAACAAAAAAATATTAGGGATGTATAAAACATGTATTGGTACAAAAATTAATTTCAAATGATATAATATTTTGGTGGTATTAAATATAAGTACCAACACTTATTTTTACTGATAAATATTTGTCTTGACACAAACATTTCAATACTAAAAAATTATTTACATGCAGATAGATCTATTACTCTATCAAAAGGATAAAAAGATTTTGATTAATAATAAGTAAAAATGTATTATTAATTATTATTTCCAGATAATTATTTATTGTTAGAATATTTTGTTACGACAGACACAAACACACATACATTAAAAATGTTTTATATGATTCATGTCTTAATATTAACATTTGTTTATTTTTAAATTTTTTACTGTGTTATATTTTTAAAATTTTATTAAAAAAGATAATTTAATTAAATAAATATAAGATAAACGTTTTATAAAATTATATAATAAAAAACTAAAATTAATAATCATAATGTGATTCCCCAGAAAAATTATTAAAGAACCCCACATACAACTTCATCAACATCGACAGTTCAAAAATATTCGAAAACATACCTTGTGTCCCCAAATTTATCTCTTATAATATCATCATCCATCTACCTTCAGTTCATATCAAATCATTCTATCACCACCTATTCAACAACACAACTTTTTTTATGAGGTATGTTTCTCATAATCGGATACTCCTTCTGCTCCCATAGGTTATTCATTCTATGTATTTTTTCATGTCATTGATATTGGAAGGAAATATTTATTTATATAATCATATCCTCCCACTATACTTCAAATATATATTAAACAAAGTAGAAATTAAATTTTGGGAAAAACATAAACCAATTTGGTTGTGAAGAACATGTTGGAGGCAAAAACGGGAAATATCTATCACAGTTTCTCAATTTTAGTCTATGAATGTTGAGTAAATGACTCTAATAAAAATTTTATCTTTTATATATTATGAAACTATGTCATTCATCATAAAAGTGAGTAAACCCTTATTAATATTTGTTATCAAGGATTTAATTTAATCCAGTTCTCTCAAATACATGGGTTACCTTGAAAAAGTGGATATCTTTTTACACTTGATGATTACATGATACACTCTTTCTTTGATTTTTAACAAGTTCAAAGTCCCCATGATGATAAATGGGAACGTTTTTGAAATATATATGGATAAAAATTCTTTAAAAGTCATATTCCAGGTACAAGTGTCATTTAAATTGATTTAAAATATTTTTATTCTATAGATTATAGTAAAATATTTGATCAAAATAAACATTTTACACATTAAATTGGTATAAATTGAATGTTTTATAGATTAATCCACCCAAAATTGTATAATTATAAGGGGATTTTTTTTAATGAATAATATTTGTCCATTTTATGTTTGGTTAAGTTTTCTTTTCAGTATGGAGTTTAGAATGACTCAATGTTGTATTTATTCTTGGCTAATAAATTATTCTCTTTCTGTGGGTTGTGTAAATTCATTATATTCATTTTATTACATTAATCAAGTACTTTAACTTTGAATTTTATATTTAGAGTCTATAAATATAATTTTTTTCACAATACATGCCTTGCAGTCAAAGATTTAATTAGGTGAACTATGGGAAAAGGTTGATATCTATATTTAATTTCAATTATATTTCTGACACCACAATTTTATTTTTATAAGATTATAAATTAGTATTGTTTCTTTTTCATGAGTAATATTTTATTTTTTATGAATAATTTACTATCTTATACATCATTTGTTCTTTTATTTTATAAATATAAGGTAAATAATTCCATTTTTAATTATTAACTAGTAGTTAGTTCTCATGTTAGTAAAATTTATCACATGATTTTTATTTACTTCTCATTAATGTTATGTTACAGAATTTCATTAACATATTAATAGAGTACTTGTAGGATGTTTTCATGGAATTTTGATGTAATGTTTGAACTATCATGGGGAAATGTGTAAACTAGGTACCTGTGATTCACTTCATTATTTTTATGGTAATTTTGAGTTGTATTCATTTGATGATTATTTCATTATTGTAGGTTAAAATTATTTGATCCATACATGTTCGGTTGAGTGAGACTACAGACTATTCTAAATTGTATCATCTTATTCCCCATCCTCCATTGATTCAATCTATCTTCTTTTATATAATACGAATGCATTCTTCCTTTTCAATGAAAATCATGATGTTTAATATTTAATAGGATTCCTTATTGGGTATAATATATAGTTTTAATATGAAATGTATATTCAATATGAATTCAATTACAAACTATGTAATGTATAAAATTCTATTATGAGATTTAATATATTAGTAGGATACCTTACCTAATCCACTGTTATTTTCCTTATTTATTGATTCTATGGATACTATATTATCTTTTTTTTTAAATAAAATTTCTCTTTAATATAGTTATATTCTTGTATTTTATTTTATTTTTTATTCTTTACTATGCATACAGGTAATCATAATTAAATTAAAATAATATATGTCAAATATACAGATATAAATTTCCATAAAAGTACAATTTTGATTTCTATTTTCATTATTTATTATATTTTCAATTTATTTTTCTCTTTATATAATATGAATGAACACATTTCCTACTACATAGATAGAAAAATTATAGTATCTATATACATGAATTTTTTAAAATATTGTTTTTTTGATGCATTCAATAAATTTTTTACAAAATATAAAAAACATATAGTCTATAAAAACATGAGAGATTTGTAACAACTGGATGAAAGATATTTTATAGATTAATTGTTATATCAAACATTATTTTTCTTTATTTTAAATTTATATTACCCATGAGGTAAATGTATGTTTATGGGGATATATGTGGTTTTACTTATTTAGGTGGATATATATTTATTTTACACTTTCATTACCCTTGGTATGGGTGGATATATGTGACCTACAATGTATTCCTCTTTCAACCCATGAAACCATTTCTCTCAAAATCATCTAATATGATAGAGGTGATTTTTATTTTGTTGATTAGGTTCTTCCATACTCCTAAAAAACTTTTAAAAAATTACAATATGAAATTTCTAATAAAACTTAAATTGTTCGAGTGATTAATAACATGTTGTAAGGGGAAATAAAGGAATTTTTTTCGTGGTTTCTCAACCCCTTTTACTAATATATTGGTCACATTGATAATTTTATATCCTTTATAATAGTAATTAATTGATGAAGGTAACATATATTTTACTAATATAATGGTTACCTTAAAAATAATTAAACTATTTACCATTCAAAATTATTTTTTCCACACCATCATTGTTTTTGAAAATTTTCAAAGTGGCCAAGCTAATGAATAATTCCTAATATGAACTCTAAGTTGACTAGACACTTTTTAAAATCATTTTATAGGTATAAATTTCAATTTTATTAAATTAATTTGTTTTAATTATATATATTCTAATAAAATAAGTAATCAATTTTTAAATTATATAACCTTAATTAGTTATGATTGAATGTATTACACATGAATACACCCACAATCATCCAATTAGATGGGGGTTTAGAATTTCTAAATGGTGTTTTTTGATTTTTTATTTATTGATGATTTATTATTTGATGTGATGATTGAACTACATTGATTCATTGTTTTATCTTAATTAATGGATAATTATCATTGTGTGATATATCAAAATGTTCCATAATTTAGTGTATAATTGAACTTGATACTGAGGTATTGTTCTTCTATAAATTTTTATATTGTATTCATTATGATCTAAGATTTATACAGATAACTATTATATAAAATTTTTTTTTTATAGTTAATTTCATTTATATTTTTATCATCATGATGATATATTTACCAATTGGATGTTTCACATTAACAAACAAATAAAAATTAGGAATGCATAGTGTACTAGCTTATATTTAAGTGCCATATGGGTATTTCTCGAACATTAAGAGGGAAATTATTGATGAAAAAATCATTTTTTTTAAAATCATTTACTATATTAATATATCGCAACATGTGTTACTATTGAACATAATTGAAATAAAAAAATAAGTAGGTAAGTTCAATCCTTATTGTGTTTAGTGCTTTTTTAGGATTTATGGTCACATTTTGAAACATATAATGATTTTTACCAATAACAAATTATTGTGTTAACATACTTTTTTCAGTTGGTTTAAATCTTCTCAATATCTTATTTTAACATTATCATAGAATTATTTATTAATTTGACACAAGGATATATGATTACAAGAATAGTTTATTATCATTAGATGTAACAATTGAAAAATGTATAAAATTTGGTTTCATTTTATCAAAAATTAATCATTCAATGAAATTATTTTTATTTAATGGTTAAAGGTTTTTCAAGATATTGAAATTGTATGTTTTTAATAAAATACATCAAGATAGATCAATTGTTGATGGATATATTGATGGATAATGTATTACATTTTGTTAAAGATATTTACATGGTATTAAAAGAAGATAAAATTTGCCAAGAAGAAATAATGATGGTGAAGTTGATGAAACATATAAAATTATATCCATATTTTCACTAAAATGACATACAATGTCTAAAAATAAATACATCAAACAAGGAGTTTAAATTAATTTCGAACACATTGTAATATTTTGGAAAATTAAAATGATGTTCTGGAATAGGATTAGAATGTTAAATTCACATGAGCTTTTTTCATAATTGTGATGTTTCAAAAATTCTAATTTGATATAGTATTATTGGGAGAACTATGAATTACTCTATAAAAAATTCAACTCACACTATATATGATTTACTCACACCTTAGGAAGAAGAGATGAAAGGACATGACCCATGTTTTAAAAATGATGATATTCTATTGTAGGGAGCAATATGAATTGAATTGTATTTCATGAGATAAAATCTACCTTTCCATTGTACAAGTCATGTCTTCAATTATTCAATTCATGTTCACCTAGCATGTATATTAATATTCATTATCGTATATTACTTTGGAATCGTGGACTATCACATGAACAAGGCCTATCACAAGTTCCTATCCGATACAGACCTATACTTGATGTCATGTCACATGGACTTACATGTATATACACCATGGTTCATTACTCATGACCATGTGTTAAATTATGTACAAGCCATATGTTCATGTTCTAAGGATTTGAACACATGGCCTAGAAAATTCTGTTCAATTATTTACAATTATATGTAAGCCTATAAATCATTTCATATGCAAACCATATGTTCATGCACAGTGTAAAAATATTCACTCTCCCATGTTTTATAGTACTCAATTTCTAATTTTATTGTAATTGATTTAGTCAAAAGAAATATATCCTGATTTCAATTCATTGAACATATTTATTGATGTGGAATGCAATCCTAAGGCTCTTTGATTTTATTTTTTCCAATCCTTGTCCAACTAGGGATAAGACCTGTGTTTCTACAACATTGATTGGGAACTATGAATATTGTGCTATTGAGTTTACATGAGATAACCTATTGACTAACATATTATATTTGTATATATTTTATGTCATTTTCTTATAGGTAATTATTTGAAGGTGGCTTATTGAAACTATCAAGATCACTATTGAGTAGATTATAATATCATGGGTACTTTCTTCAAGTAATAATTTAAATAATAATTCCAATTCAAAATTTTTTATAATAAATGGATTTATTTGAATTTCCATTTACCTATTGTGTAGGTACTTCATTTGTTGAAATTAAAAAAGTAATTTCACCTCTATGATTAAATTTTTAATTCCTTATTATGTTGGAATTACCTTAATTGAAATAAAAAAAGTAATTTCACTATAATGGTGGACCTATTTCATGAAAATAAGTATCTTAAAAAGGGTATCTAACAAGATTATACAATTTAAATATGGTTCTCCATGAAGAATCTGTAACTCTAACCATGAATTAGTAATGTCATTACTACCATAGAATACATGGCATTTAATGATAGCTTAGGTAGTGACAGTTAATTTATATTATTCTTTATTGTCTATTTTATAAAGTATTCAATTGGTTGGTCTAAATTAACAAAGTTAGGGAGAAGAAAATGCTCCTTATTCTATTTATTTTTTATAAAATTTCATGTTGTCGAATCTGAAGTTTTTCTATTGATTGAACTGGTTAAATTTATTTATCCCAAATACCTGAATTATATAGTAGAATCTAGTGATATTTTTTGAGATTTACAAGAATATTTCTTGGATAGGGGTGGTGTGTTAATACCTTATTACTATGGCCCGAATCAACCACCCTTGGTTACATTGTTATAAATGTTGTTATTTTATGTTATAATCTAAAAAAAATCATATTTACTTCACTTTGGAGGGGCCTACCTTGAGTGATTTCGGATTTTTCCTACATTTTTATATTCATATTGTGGTGTTTTCTAATATGGTTCTATTTTTGATGATCTGGTTTTTGATTCATGTATATTTTGTTAAAATGAAATATAGAAAACAAATTCTACATAATTTAATGAAAATGTATTTTGATTCAGTTAAAATGAATAATGGAAAACTCTTTCATCATAGTTAAATTGAATATACAAGGACTATTAAAATAAACCATGGAAATAACATTATGATTCATATTTTCTTTGATGTTTTGGGTTTTTATTTAGGTACAGGTTATAAAATAATTTCTTGTTAAATAAATTTATATGAAAAAAAATTACACAAGTGAATTATTTTTATCATTTTCAATTATAGTGACTTCCTATTAATATATACATTCCAAATAAAAATATCACCATATAGAGTAATATGTATCCAAACTACAAAGTGAAATTATATCATTTTGTCATTGAAATATAAAAAAATGTTTATGTCTATGAAAGTATTACACCCTATTATTTTCATACTATTTAATGCGTAGAATGACACATTATTTGATAATTTTTTATAGTTCATGAATATATATTGTTGTCTGATGTGATTTCATAAGTCATTAAATTTTCCAAGGTTACTTATCATGTTAGTAGTCGAGCAAGTGAAGTAGTGTAAGTTTAGGTATTATGTCCATAAATTTTACAATATTGTGATTATTTAGACATTGAGGTAGTTTTGGTCAATTCAAAACACTTAGATAAGGGTATATTTTTTTAATATTATTATTTTATGAAAAAAATATAGTTTTATTAGTGTGCTTGTGTAGATTTTGTGGTTGGTTAGTGAACATATTCCCAATGTGTTGGTGCTATGTATCATATTAAAAAACATTCACAATTTAAAATTATTTGTGTTTCATTCATTCATTATCTATAATATATTAAAGTTATTTAATTATTTGTCTCTATTTAAAATTAAATAATTATTAGAGTATTATTTAATATAATTCATTCATTACAATTTATATCAACTCATTACAATTTTATCTTCAAGTGTTGCCTCTATAACCTCTATAACAATTATTATCTATTATGTAACAAGTGTGTAATATGTTTAAAATATCAATAGTTGTATTATAATGTACCAAGACTAAGATTGAGTGTTTAAGTAGGTATATTTTTCCTACACTGGATATGTACACAGTGGATTTGTATGAAGTTGAGGTGTGGGATGGGTTCATGTTTGTTCACTATAATAGTGTTTGAAATTTACTATTTATACATCTATAGGTTTATAATTATGAATCTTCGGGTATGTAACATAAGTTCAATATTACTATTCATGAATATAATGATGTTCATGGTTCATTTAGTTCATTTTATATAAAATATTTTGGTGGACGATTAGAATATAACTAGTTGAATACAATGAGATGCCTTATTATAGTTCCCATATAAATTTTATAGGAAGATTCCCAAACCTGTGAATGTACCTAAGATACTATTTTTTATGATTCAAGGTAAATTATAGCTCTTTATCTTATCTACAGAAAAATTTGTTGAACTATACATGTAATTTATTTTTACTTGGGACTTCTTGGACTACCTTAGTTTAGGTATCAATTTGTTTATCATTGAATATGTGTAATATGAAAATATTTTGTGAAATCTATGTATGTGTTATCTATGAAATTTGTATGTATTTTCATTGTAATATCTATAATATATTATTATCTATTATGTTATATTTATAAATTATTATAATATTTTTATCATTTATTATGATTCTTTAACATTTTTATGATCCCCTGAAGCGTCTCTTCTTATTTCTTCTGTCTCGATTCTTAGTCTATACAATGCAGCTTAGATCATTCATTCGACATCATAGTTCTCAGACATGATGATGCATCATGGCTCATTGGTTCGACATCTAATCCAAAGTGAGCATGATATTGGTGATCATTGTCATTATTCCATGTGATGACTAAATGGGTAAAATTCATGTGTTGTTCTTGTTTCCACTATGAACCATGACGATGACAACTGATGTCTCGAAAAAATTGTAGATCAAGTTATATGGTGTCTCATATAATTGATTATGTAGTTTGAATAGGCTTAAACATTATTGTATCATGTTTCATGAAGCTTCATGTATTTTATTGGAGTTTGAACAATTTTATTAAATTAAGTTTGAATATGGTTTTTAAAATAAATCCTCAATTTTTTATATTTTCATATATGCTAGTTTTTTAATTATTATAAAATAAATATAATAAACATATAATATAAAATTAGACTAATATATATAATATAAAATTTTATCAATAAATATTGATTTTCCAGCTCATAATATTATTTAAAATATAAATTTCAAACTCATATTAATTGTTTCAATGCGTTATAAAAGTTATTAATAATATTAAGAGATAAAGTTTTCATAGGAATTAGTTTCAAAATATTTTCACCAACATATATATAATAAGTTGGTAATATTATAATTGAAACATAACTATTTTATCTGTCACAATAAATTTATGTGTAAGAACTTTTACCAATTATACAATTATAGGATACTTTTATTTGGTAAAATTCATTACCAATAGAGAATGAAATTTTACAGATAGATATACCCTTATGGGAAAAATAAAATTATTTTATTATTCCAAGCCATGTTCATTATATTAGAAACCATGATGCATGAATAGAGAAGGGTAGTGGGGGTACATAGTTGGTGCATAATCTAAACTGCCCGTGTGGCCTTCCCCAAAAACCATGCTTCTAAGGAGAAATTTGAAAAGAAATTTTGGATCATCATTTACCGAATCGTGTGACCTAACTCTGAATGTGCCCTAAAAAGGTAGTATCCTCGCATGGTTGTTATAAAATTTATCTAATCATGTGATAAACCCATGTGCACATGAATTAAGGATATTAAAACCCTTCTAAATGACTATAAACCACCCATTTTGACACATAATTCCAATAAATTGCATGCCTCTAAAATCTAGAGACTCCACATGCTCTCTTCAACAATTTAAAATTCTAATGTGCACGATTATGATGGATCCAATCATGTTGATTATGGGATAATTAATGTATATGATCCATACACCTCTATTATTAATGTTTCTTCTAGATATACCCTTATTCCCTTGAAAAAAAGCATATATATGGAATTTCATGGCTGGATCTATAGATTCAAATTACATTGAATAATGAATTATTTGATAATTGATAGATCAATGATGAATCTACTGCATTAGAGACCTTCCATCAATCAGTCTCAAATATGGAAATGATGGTGGATACCATGTGATATGTTAGTTTATATCTAATCTCTTAGACATTTAATCTTATTGAGACTCATTATAGAGACCATTATGTTATTAAATTAGGATTGGTTCTATGGTTATTTGGCATGAGAGCTCAACCTGATTGGTGTAACTGTGTGGTTTAGGTTTCATCACCCACAGTGTATCATATTTTATTGTTAACAAGATAATGGTAGGAAGTATTTACAATGTATGTTTTGGATCATTAGTTTGTTTACATGTTCTTTTATATGTGTGTGTATGGCCATAAGTGCCATTTATGACATGAAAAGTTACCCTATTTGTAGATTATCATAGAGACCAACTGTACAAAATAGTGTTCATGTCTTAGTGTATCCCATGAGACCCATGTTTGTTGTTCTATACTTAGGGATGTATGTGAGATATGTGATGACACTATTTCCATGTGATTTATTTGGCATAAACTATATTTGTTTATTCTATGCTCGGTACCAAATTTATTGATGGAACTCTCATAGCTTGATGTCCCTAGAGGGAGAGTGTGTTAAAATGTTTCATGTGACATAATGACAATATAGATTTAGAAGAAAAGGAATAATGGTGTTATGTCGACTAACTTGGGGACATGATGGTATTATGTGATCTAAGATTAGAGAAAGTAGAGGTACATAATAGTCTTATGTGATCATACCCAATATTTAGAAATATTGAATAATAGAATTATATTTTTCCTGACCTTGAGGCCTTCTACCTATTCTACTTCTAAAAGTCCATATGGGTGCCACTTCTACAAACAATGTTACCACATCCACTATGATTTTATTCTATAAATGAGGTAATGAGTGTATATTTGGGTTCATAGAAGGTTTTTTACTGCAATTATTATTTGTATGGTTTTATATTCTATAGTGTGTACTTATTTTACTATCATGGAATACATCTCTATATAAAATATTATGTTATTGACTCATTGGTGGTGTCTAATAGGTTTATAATCACACCCAACATAGTAATATCAATTTGCATGCATAATTCATGAATATGGATCTAGTGAAGGGAAAGGGTACTCTAATAAGGAGCTAAGGTGGTAGATGATTGGATTCATAGGTGTTGCCAAGAAATATTATGGAATAATGCTGCTATATTTATTTTCTTTTCCATTTATTGACACTTGGATTCCCCCCCCCCCCAAAAAAAATTAAGGATTTTCTAATTATACTTGTATTACTTGACATTAAATCTATTTTAGAATTTGTTTTCTAAATTATGATGTGTTTTTTAATAGGATTATATTTATATTGTGAGTTAATGGTTATGAATAAAACTATAGAGGCTATCGACTCCCAAAAAATTTTCGACCCTCTCCACAAGTCAACATCCTCTTACACATAGGGAGGCAAGAATGAGGTCCTTTAGTATCTCTTTTTGGGTGTTTTTGAAAACATTAAAGTTCTATTGTTATATTATATTCCCAAAGAGAGGTGGTAGTGTCATGGTGTTATGAGGAGGCAAATTTAGGTAAGGGGGAAATAAATAATGAGTCGGAGTCTTTCATGATATAGTCTTGGGTATGGTGTGATGAAATTGTGGGGGGTGTTTTCATTTATTGTGGTCAGGGTGGCCCTCAGAGGGTGATAACAGGACATTCCCCACACTATGGGTCATGGCATGGTGTTTTTCAAATAATTTAATGTGTTTTTAAAACACGTGTGTAGTGCAAATGTGTATAACATTTCAAATGGCATGAATCTCTGGTTTCCATTTGACTAATAACACCGTGGATGTAGTAGGATTCACCACACCATGGTAGATTAGATTTATTACTCCTATATAAATAAAGGTTCCAAAGTTTTCTAGTATGAATTTATTTTTCTTCCTTCAAACAATAGTTGGGCCTATGCCCTCTCATTTCTCTTCAATAATATCTCCTGAAGGTTTAAACCTTCTAGTCTATAGTGAAAAAACTCTCAAGGATCATTGAACATGTCTTCATCTTAGTCTTTCATATCTTGTTCTTTTCTTATATAATAGGTTTTTTGTGGTGAGTTCCTTCAGTTTTGGAATCAGGTATGGGAATTTTTTGATGGTAAACGATTATATTTAAGTTAAAAGGAGGATTTCTTCATGTTCGAAAATTCTTAATCCTTGATTCCTCCATTCTTATGTGAAAATTACTTGGAAGCTCCAAATTAAATGAGTGGATTAATGAGCTCTCACTTCTTCTATATAATTTTTTGGATTAATATGAATTTTAATTTTTAGGTAAGTAGTGTTGATTTACCTAAAAAATATAATGAACTAGCCTAATGAAGTTGCTGGGAAAAGGTGTATTTACATGTTTCTTCTTTCTTTGATGATATTTTTTTCACATGTGGTGCATTTCTATTAATATTTCCAAGATTCATTGATGTTGTTTGAACTTAGGTTCTATATCCATGTTTTTTTAGACTCACCATTCATAAAATTTGAATTATTTAAATATGGTAATGGATTTTTTATATAGAAGAAAAGAATTATTATGAAATCATGTTTGAATAAGGAAGAGTTAAATAGTTCATGATACTAAAATTTTTACTATGTGTGATGGAAAATCCTGTTCTAGTGACTAGTATTATGTGATTTTTTTGAGGATTCTCATATTCTTTTTTTTTCTATGATTGATTCCAAGGGTGGAATAATGGGATACAGTTAGGACTGTGGATTATGTATAAGTGTTTTTGATTAATTTCCATGGATGGAAAGAGGTATGAGTGGATTATTATTGATAATTGATTTGATTTAAACATGGGAATTTTATGTACTTTCCGGAAGTAATAAGTTATTAACAAACATGATATGGGGTTGGCTATAATTCAATAACTTGATGGATAACATAGAAACAATGATTATTAAAATCAAAAAATAATGGTTGGGGACTAATGTGTGTAATGAATAAAGTGGTTTGTCATTAAATATTAAAATTAAAGGCTTAGTTAATGTAAATGGGTTGGTAATTGGTATATCTGTATTTGTAAGGGTAGTATGAGTAAATGGAAATTCTGTATGTTTGATGTAGCTATTTTCATGGTATGTTGGGTTTGTTTTGTTGTTTTTATTTGAAGTGATGGAATTGAAATGTTGTGGTATGTAAATATTTATGGGTTGTGGTTGTGTTGGTTGGTACGAACCCTTTTTAGGTTGTGATTTCTTGTAGTATATATATATAATTTTACTTTACTTATGATTTCAATATTCATCCCACCCAATGAAGGTTATAAGAAGAGAAGCTGAATCTATTACACAACACCAACTATAATTTTTCTCATAATAAATGAAAATTATGAGATGTACATGATGGGAAATTTTATGACCAATGAAATTAAATAAAAAATTAATAGACAAAATCACCATAACCTTGAAAAGAGGATCTTTTCATATATAATTCATAATTTATTTATTGGTATAAATAATTATCATTCATTAAATTTTTTCTTCCTTATAGATGATCAAAAGAATACCTCTTTTAATTACATCATTACATTAAAGTAATAAATGGTATATCCCCTATATTAGTGATCCACACACATTCTTTAAACCATTTATCATCGCCAAATAATCCTTTGATTACTAGATCAGATGGTTTCAATGCTTGTGTTGGTCGTTGTTTATCACATAAGAATCCTTCAAGGAGAGAAGGAGTTGTTTTGGTGGAGGATGATATTTTCCCTATGTTTTTAATGAATTTTAGGAGGGGATCTCTCTAGGGGTTTAAGGAATCCCTTTTAGATATCACTGTGCAAAATAATTACAATTTTTATTGGGAATCTAAAATTTTATAATTAGATTTAAATCGATATAGGGTCTGAAAATAATAATTGATCATTATCCCTTATCATTTTCTTAATCCTCAAGGAACTCCATATAAAAATAATAATATTAATGGTTGGGGACGAATCCTCATTTTTATTAATAAAGCAAAGCAAAGACCTCTTTTAACTGGGTAGAGGGAGACCCATTACATAGCCCATAGGCCCAAATGTTTTTGCCAAATTCCTATTCTGTGAATAGTAACCCAGCTGCTACAGTACCCGTTACAGTACCGCCGCCGCTACAGTGCCCTGCCGCCGCTACAGTTCCCACCGATAAACAGTATCGCCGCTGTAACAGTACCCGCTACAGTACTGCTATAGTAACCTGCGCCCAATGGGTTTTGAACCCCCATTTTTCATGTAGTATTATGGGGTGCTTACCACTAAGCCAAACCCCAACTACAGAAAAAATAATAATATAATTATTGGTATTTAAAAGATATGAACAAAACTCAATGATAAAATAAATTTTATTTCTTTGAATAAATAAATAAACACTTATTCTGATAATATTTAATATTAATTATATAATCATACCATTAAGATTGATCTTAAAATCCTACTTAATATTTATTGGACATTTAACACTGACTATTTATTTAAATAAACAAATATCACTACCATATTCACTAATAAATGAAATAATATTATAGTTATGGAACCACATAATAAAAATTTAATAAATATTCTTGTAACTAAAGAAATATATTTTTACCTTGTGAATAAACTAGAATAAATAAATATTCTATACGAATGTAATTACATAATTATCTAGTGAATAAATATTAATTATATATTCAACTCAAATATATTCTCTTGAATAACTGGTTATTGAATATTTATAATCAACAAAAAATTATTAATTATTAAAAAATATATGGGAATAATATTTTATTCAATATGTTAAATTTATATAGATTTTAATTTATATTTCAAATGTACAAAATTTGTTTCCTTCGAGGACCCTTTCTCAGTGGAACTAGGAGAAGTTACATAAATTCAATGATTTTCATCTATAAACATACCAAGGATCCTATATAGAAATAATTTAATGTTGCAATGACATTGAACCTTCCATGAACATACATTGTGTAATATAATCCCTTTATCGTGATATCTCAAATCATGTAGGTCACATACCGGTGTCATCAACCAAAGTTCTCAATGTCTTTTTATTAAACATTATTAAATGAACTTGCTTATAGAACACCATGTCTAGGGTATGAATCTTTAAATTCCAATCCCATAAAAAAATTTGCGCAAAAATTAATCAAGGTGAGTTTCTAGTATTGTTGGGTTGATCGTGATTGTAGAAAAAAAATGTTGATAAGGTTATTTGTGGGGTTCCTCCATGATTCTAGGCTAGGTATGTTGACAAAGATTCAATAAGGAGGTATGGAATATGTATAAGTGGTATAGAAAACGGTTTGTATACTATGTCATCCTTTCATAGTGTTTCCCAATTTTTTGGGGCCCATAATTTTTAGGAAGGGACAATATTTGTGAAAAGGGATTTCTTGGACTGCATCATGGAAAATTGGAAAAGGCGTGGAATTAATGAAATTTTGGTGTGGCGATGGTTTGGATATTTTTGAAATAATTCTTCTAGAAATGATTATAGATCTATAAAGGAAAAAAATTTGATAAGTTACGTGATTAAGAAAAGATACATAAATAGAAAATTTATTGGAAGTTTCAAGAAGAAAGTGTGTTTCATGAACAAAGATGAATAGTCTCATGAAAAGGTTGTAGAGAGTGAGAAGGTTTCATGAATTGGTGGAAAACCCAATAAATAGGTGGATACCCCACTAATTTTATTCAAGACATTCATAATGAAGATTCAATGTCTCTTAATTGATGTAATATTTTCACAAAGGGTTTTCCTTATGTGAAGGTTTAAAAAAACCATTAGTTCCATAAATAAATAACTTTTGTCAAAATTACCACGTAAGACTCATGAATTTTTATATAGTTTTTTGAATGTTTTAGGTTTTTTTAATGGGTGTCAGTTTAATTAATGTTTTTGGGTTCCTTGAATGTCTGATGTTTATTAAAAGATTAAAATGTTTACTGCATGTTAAAAAAAGGATTCATGAACTTTAATCTTATGTTAAAAAGAATTAATTTACTTTAAATATATGGTAATGTGATATTAATAAATTAGTAGAATATTAGGAATCATTATTCACTAAATGACGTGTAAACAATATTGATTCAAGTGATAAAAAAAGAATCTTCTAAAGGAGTAGTGAGCACGCTTTTGTTAGAGAGTAGTGAGATTTCAAATTGTGTTTTGTTGTAAATTAAGAGGTATAGTGATCCTACACTAAACCTTATAGTAGTAGTGTTCCTTATTGGACCAACTAAATCGTTTTCTCAAGTATGTTTTCTTTTATACTCACGCATTACTATGGTAAAGGGAGAGAATAGTGTATTATTTAACAAAGAAAAAAGATCCAAATGAGAATCTATTTTAATCTATCATACCCTGATTCACCCACCATATCGAGGTATTTAACCTTGTGTGGAAATCAATTAGTATCATAGATGAATATTAAAGTCATAGGTTTGCTCTCTTCAAATGAAATGTTAATTATTAATCACAATGAGATTCTTTTCTTTGATGGAAGCACCTTCCATCTAGGGAAGAATCAGATGAAAGAATACTTCCAATCATTTAGAATGGATGTCTTTTTATATTTTGAAACATGTAATTTTTTCAGTGTTGAAAGTGGATTTTTTTTATTATAAGAGCTAATGTAATTAAAAATTTACGAAAAATGAATCAATTCCTTATGGGGTCTTTATCCAACACAATATACATGAAATTTATATCACATAAGCCATATCATTCCATGTGGGATAAGCGACTAAATATCTATTAATGGAATTCAATATTCATAGAAGCTAAATTTTAGGATCTTTAGAACAAATATAAGGACCTAAAAATGCACCCAAATGATTCAATAGATGCATTATTTAACCCGGTGAATTATTTTGTGGAATATATGTGTTTTTTATGATAATTTCATTAATATTTTAAGATCATTAAAAATTATTAGGAAGATCACCACCAATGTTTAATACATAATTCTCTATATTGGAATATAAAGTTCCAAAGAAGATTTATTTGGATAGCTTCTGAAGTACCCTTTTCTCATATGAGATCAGAAATGATGATAATGAGTCTTTGTAAAAATGTAAGTTTAAATAGTTGGATTTTAGGAACATGAAGAATATTTCAATTAAAGTTGTTTATGAATAATATGATGTAGATAAGGTCATGTAATTCCTTTCCTCAAATATTCAATGTTGAAAAGAAATGTTCAATGGGAAACTTCCACTCACATTATTTTGAAGTGGAAAGGATAAATTTCTAGTAGAAAAGTTTCCAAATAAGTTTTTAGATGTTTATGAGGATAGTTATGAAACTCCGAAGAAAAATTCTTTTAGATAGTGTGAGTGGTAGTAAAAATACTAAGTGAAATTTTATAAGAAATATTAATTCTCTTTCATTCCATCCAAAATTAATTTTTATTTCAAAAGAGAGTACAACATACCCAAATTTAGGGGGCCTAAAATAGTGCAGGCCCAGGGCATCCCCTCAAACTAAATTCACACCCTCAGGTTTTAGAGTATTGAAGGATATGATACAAGTGGTAATGTAAGTCTTGTCCACCAAAGAGGCCTAATGATCTACGACCTTGTTACCCTCACGCCTTGTATGGAAGAACCAGATGTTTTTACTAAGAAGGTCTCTGCATTTACAAATAGTATATGCAATGGACCGAGGAGACAAACCTTTCTTGTATAGGGAATTATGAAGGACTTTGGAATAAGTTTTCACCTGGGAGATGTACAAGTTCTCTTGCACGAAAATAGTGAGCCCTGTGAGAATCGCTTTGGCCTTGGCCTGAAGTGAGGTTTCAATTATATATAAATAATAATAGGTCATGACCAAAATTCCCCTAGAATCACGAACCACACCACCACATCTCATAGAACCCATTACACAAGACCCGTCCGAATTCAAATTTAAACCTAAAGAAAGAGGGTGCCAGCAAACCCAATTCCCATGTGTCTTATAAAATAAAGAAAGTGTGGATTGGATTCTAACCTGAATAAGTCGCAAAGTGGGAGCACTCTTCTAATCGATGATTAGAAATACCAAATCCTCCAGATAGAAATGAGTCCTCGCAATGATGGACCTCACCAATGGGACTTTTCCATTGAATCAGGTCGGGTTCCTTGCCTTCCACATACTCCAGCTCCCGACATTATAGATCGCTACCCAATCCATCTGTTCCATACCCAAATCCGATGATCCATGGAACCATCAATCCAGAAAAGTTGTGTCCTTTAGATCCTTATAAGGGAGGGTTGTTAGGCCTCCAAAGAATGACCAAACTGTATGTTCACATTCCCCTTTATAAAAGATATTATCATAACTCTCCTCCCACCCATTTCTACAGCAATGGAATTAAGATTCCATACTAATTCCAAAATTCATAATGTTATCGTCAATGTCAATATCCTGATTCCTAATGCGCGAAGACAAAAAAAAATTATACTTTTCTAGAATCTTTTTGCACCATAGCACCTCATTCCAACTCCCATGGGTTACCTGAGTAGAAACCATCCTACATAAGTCCCTGGTAGTGAAAACTCATGAGGGAGAGGTAGTAAATATGTGTTTATCCAGCTCATAATTTAACATGATGGCCTTGGTTAAGTCTCATTGTTCCCCATCTAGAACGGCTTTCGTAATACTAGGATAGAGGCTCGATTCCCTTACTGAGATCAGAGGCGCAGGGTATCCAACGAAACCATAAACAGATCCTTCCTAGTTGTAGCTCCAAAAGGGGATGTCCCCATGCCAACTATCCAAATATAGTCTTTTAGAAGTGACTAAACCAGAGAATAGATAAGCGACCAGAAGGGTGGGACATGACAATGAACCACTTCTATATTTTTCCTGCAAATGAAAGACACAGACCTCCCCCAAAGAGTTTGATCCTCATGATTCTCCCATGCAAGATTCACCTACATACAATGGAGCATGATCTGTAGACTCCTCACATTGGTCCTTCTATTATAGAAGGGCCTTTCCTGCCTATCCCATGAAGTCCAATTCCTTTTTCCGTCCGACATGTAATCCCATATGAAACTATAATGAAACCTGTCAATTTTGGTTATAACCCCTCATGTCATATAGGTGGAAGCTACTGCATGAATTGGAATGGTAGAAAACATGTTGTTTACCAGAGCAATATGGACTCTGAATGAGTGGAAACAGTTATTTATGTTGAGAACGCGGCTCTTTATCTTGGTAAAAATCTGATCGAAGTCACGAACTCGAAGCCTTCTTGAGAAGATGGGTGTGCCTGGGTAATCCCTGGGAAAGGAGTCGCATTTCATGTTGAGGTGATTTCACAAGGAGGAAATATGTCTGGGAGCGCACTAGTGAGAGATGAAAATATTAATTTTTGTATTTATGATAACATGCCCGTACTAGTTAGAAATAACACCCTGGATGGAGTAGCCCCTGACAAACTCTTGTCGATTAATGGAAATACACTAGGGTAGGAGAGTAGAAAGCCTCTGGTTAATCACACTCACTAGAATCTTATATGGGAAGTTTAATAAACTCACTAGCCTATAGTTAGAAAAGGAAGATGGGTTTTAAATATTTGGAATGAGGCAGAGGGTCGTAGCACATACAACCCAAGGGAAGCTCCCTCCATAGAAATAATCCTGAATAGCTTACATGATGTCCCCCAAAACCACACCCCACACCCCTATATAAAAAAATCCTAGAAAACTATTTTTTCCAGGGGAACTCTTAGGGTTCAGATTCATCAACGCCTTATGAATTTGAAAACCTCATATTTGAAAATATATAAAACATTGGTAAATTTGTTGGTTACAATCTCAAGGTTGAATAAAATACTAGGGTTATCGATATTTTCACTAACATTGTAAAAGAATAATTCAAATGTATCAAATATCTTGAGGAGGAAGTTTTTAGCCTATCTTAAAAGGAAAAATATTAGGTGTAACTCTTTAAACCCAGTATAATATTGGTAAATCAAGTCTCATATGAGCTATAGAAGGTGAAATTTGAGTATTAAGGACCATCAAAATAGTCAAACGAATATCAGGAGAAGAAAATAACATGTCAGAATGAAAAAACTAGTATGCGGTTTTTTCAAAAATAGAAATTAGTAACTATTGATGTTAGACCACAATATAATACACTGTTTTTAAATATTGATTTGATTAGGTTTCATAATCGTAATATTCATTGAACTAAATGAATACTAGTAATGCGGTAATGATGCACATGAATTCACCTCATATCATGTGTAACTATTGTGTAAATATGGAACACTCTCAAAATGTTTGTTCTAGAACCCATAGGTATTGATGAGCATAAGAGAAACAAAGGAATCCAAACAAATTTTATTATTCAAAAAATTACATTGATGGTCATTTTTCTATAGAGGATTCAGAAACATAGCCATATATTTATCATCAATATTGAAGAGGAATTTTTTGATGTAGACCCAAAGTAGAAGTATGAATCAACTCAAGAATTAATCTAATGAGATGAAAATGAAAAATCTATTTGATTTTATGAAATTTAATTCTTTCTTATCATACTCTATTGAAGATGAATAATATCATTCAACATTAAGTATGAATCAAAATATTTGTATCAAAAAATATATTAGTAGAAAGTGTTTTTAGAGATTTACATCAAAGAATAGGATTATAATAGAATATGGAACATTTATAGTGGATACAACAAATGTATTATAAGAAATAAATATTCATTGAAAATAATAAATCATTATAATGAATGGGTTTTTATATCTGGAAATGATGATGTACTGAAGATTATTGGTTCAAGAAAAGCTGTTTTTGGTAGAAATGATATGAGATGTGCTAATGTATTGTTTATTGATGGTCTCAGTCACAACATGGAAAGAATTATTTAATTATGTAACTCATGGAATTCTATAAGATTTACCATGAATGTTTTAATCATTAAAGGAAAATGTAGTGTAGTTGTTTTTTAGGTAAAGCACGTGTAGGGGAATACCAAACTTGTGTGTGGGGAATAATATATGTGGTTTCCATCAAATGAAGAAGAAAATATGTTGTGGCATAAACCTACTGGTCATCATACCCAAACATCCTTGGAGGATTTTGTAAAATGTGATAATTCGAAAGGTATCCCAAGGTTATTATTTCGTCATACTCATACATGTGATGATTTCTAAAGAGGGAAGTTCACTTAAAAGATGTATCATTTAAAATAGGAAATGTTAACAATAGTGCTTCAACTGATTCATATTTATGTATGTGGACATATTACACCAATATTTATTAATGAAATTAGATTATATGTCATATTCATTGATCATTCTTGTAGTGTGGAGTGATTTTCAATTACCAACCAAGAGTCGAAGGTGTTTAGTATCAAATGGAATTTGAAAAGATACTGGGTCCAAAAATATGAATGTTCCAAACTGATAATGGAATGGAGTTCAAAAAAAGGAATGGGTAGGATTTTATCAAAAAAATAGTAAACAAAGTACTAAGTATAAGTAGTATGAACTCCATAAAAAAATAGAGTGCTTGAAAGAAGAAACAATACTATAAACAGCATGTCCAAAAATATTCTCTTTGAGAAATTCCTTCCTATGAAATTTTAGAAAGAAGCAGTGTTGAGACTAGTTTATATTTATAATAAATCATTATTATATTAAAGAAAAGAAAAGACTCTATATGATTTGTGGTATGGAAGGAATCTAACATTAATTTTTTTAACTTCATGATAGTAAGTGTTTCATTATCCATATGGAGAATCCCAAGATGTTTGATTTCTCTAGAGATGAAGGAATATTTCTTAGATACATAGGAAAGAGAAATATTATCAATTATTGAAAAAGTATTTAGGAAATGTAAAAGATATTTGTGATGTTATTATGGTGGAAAATGAGAAGAATATTTATAAAATCTATGAATAGTCTCAGGATGATATTGATATAGATATGAGTGGATTCGGGGGGTTGTATGTACTAAAAGAAGTTTCCAAAGAAGACTCAAATGATGAGAATGATCATAATAGACTTATATTCACCTAGAAACTGATGAGTTGAGTTGAAATTGACAGGTAACACATAATCGGTGATTAAAAAACACCATATTAAGAATTGAGGATTATGGTTATATATCACACATCTATTAAATCATAGGTAGAGCCAAATTATTTTGAATAAGCATCTAGAGATTAAATTTTTTTCAGAATATGAATGAAGAACATGAACAAATTGAAAAGAACCAAACATGGGCATCTGTTTTGAATTCTGAAGATAAGAATGTCATTAGGTCCAAATGGGACTTCTGGAACAAACTATATAAGGATTATTTGGTAATTCAAAACAAAGGATATATAGTATACAAATGATACTCTCAGATCAAGGTAATCAATGTTGACGATCCATTTTCACATGTTACATGGCTAGAAACTATCAAATGATTCTTAGTCGTAACAGTACAAAAAAATCAATTTTTCCCAGATGTTTACCATGTCATA
Source organism: Viscum album (assembly GCA_963277665.1). Taxonomy (NCBI): domain Eukaryota; kingdom Viridiplantae; phylum Streptophyta; class Magnoliopsida; order Santalales; family Viscaceae; genus Viscum; species Viscum album. The sequence continues at coordinate 1,765,391,272 of OY728135.1, forward strand.
ATTTATGAATGGTGTTCTAGAAGAATAGTTGTACATAAAAAACAATATGGTTTTATTTCCCACAAATATTAGAATAAATTCGATCAATTAATGAACTATATCTGTTAAAGAAATCACTAAAATCATGGTATTAATGAATTGCTATATTGTTTAATAATATCAGTTTTAGTATGGTGACATTTATTAAAATATCTCTTTAAATAGTGAGATATATCAAAGGATGATTATGATGGTCTTTTTTTAGGACATAATATTCGGTGTAACTGATAAATAATTATGCAAATGGTTTATATAATTCTTGAAAAATGAGTTCAAAATGTCATTGATTAGTGAACTGAAATTTTTATTTGTTTTACAAGTGATGAAAGGAATGAATGGAATATTAATTTATCAATTTAAATTTTTTAAGGAGGATGTAAGAAGATTTATAATGGATTATTACAAGGAGATAAAGACTCTAGTGGATACTCTGATGAAATTTTCATTAGATAGTGAAGACAAAGTGGTTAATGTTACCAAATACTGGCACATAATAACAATTCTATTATAATTAATAGTGAAAAAACCCGATATTTTTTTCATCACATTCCAAGTTGCATGATATCAAAATAATATCAAATAAATAAATTTACATAGAGGTAAAATAATACTCTGGTATATCAAGGAAACATAGAATTTTGGGTTTCTGTATAAAAAAAATATATGTGAGAGTTATTAAGATATATATATGTATATTGAGTTGGTTTAGTATATGATAGAAAATTGACATTATGTGGTGTATTATATCTTGGGAGATGGTATATTTCTCAGTTATGGATAATCAGGAATACACATAGTTATTGTGGATAAATAAATAGCTTCATGATATGGGAATTGAAGTGAAGTCTTTGATTAGAATCCAAGGTGATAATTCAAGTTATAAAAATCTTATAAAAAAACCCCCACCATACACTCCTAGATAAATAACAATAATTAAAGAATCATTTTATTAAGAAGAAGGTGGATTATTTTCTTCTGATGTTGGATCATGTTCCTACATAACAATTGGTTGTAGAAAATATGATGAAGGGCTTGCCTAAATAATCATCTAAATGACATATAGTGTCTCTTAGAGTTTAGTATACTTTTAACACTTCAAATAGTGTGGATGTGGTACACCATATCACTATGATATGGTGTGTTTTTTCTATTTGATGATATGTGTTATTTACCATATTGAATAAATCAAAAAAGTTACACATTAGATTATAGAAAAAGTGGGAGAAGGTTATAGGGTAGTATCGATGAAGGGTGGTTTCTAAATATAATGATGTTAAAGAAATTATTTAAATAAATGTACATCAAGAGAGATTTTTTATGCAAGAAACATACAATATGTGGATTAATAATGTTGTCTTCTCATATTCCACCTACTTTGTTACAATTAGTATCAAGGAAGGATCATCAATGGGTTCATTAATCAAATTATTCATGGTTCAAATTTGACTTCTACTTTTATTTCTCAAACTGAGCATGGATCATATTGGAATAGTGTTTGTGTTAGGTAAATCATTTTTTACTATTTGGAGTTGCAGGATGCATTTTTTGGTAACATATGGATGAATGAAATTTGTTTCTAACTTGATATAGACATAAGATAAAAAGATGTATTAAAAATTATAGAGTTTTCAAAAAACCCAAAGAGGGATATTTTTTGGGGGAATTCCTCAAAGTGACTTAGCAGCTTTTTTGGGATGATTGTCATTGTTGAAAATGTAAGTTGACATGGTCAATTTTGGAGTTCTAGTGAAATTGTTTAATAAGTATGTTAAAAAATATTTAATTAAGAATTATGGAATCTTTATAAGTTGTAAAGAAAATTCAATGTACAAGGGGGTGTCATTTTATAGTCTTTCCCCAATTTTTGGGGACCAAAATTTGGAAGAAGGGATATGTTTAATGAAAGATGGATTACCAGGAATGCACCATGAAAATATGAAAAATTATAAGAATATAATGATTTTTTGTCACAAATATTTGTAAATTCATGAAATAATATTTTTTTGGAAATCTAACTACTTTGTAATTGAAAAATGTGGTAAGTTACATGGTTATGAAAAGGTACGTGAACGGATAATTTCTTAGATGTTTCATGAAGAATGTGAGTTTCATGAAAATAGATGATGAGATTCATTAAAAGGTGGTGGAAAGTGAGAACACTTTCTGAAATAGAAGAAACATCTATAAACAGGTGGTTACCTACACCATTGATGAAATAAAGCCTCAATGGATATTCTAAGGCACTGAATTCTCAAAAAAGTTTCATGAAGTATTTTATTTCATGAAGGTTTCATAAGAACATTAGTTCCATATATAAACAAAAAAATCTATTTTTGAAAAGATTAGAGGGACTCGCAAAATTTCAGTGTTTTATGAGAGGTTCTGAGCTTCTGAAAGGGTTTTGGGTTTCATGAATGTGTGAAGTTTCATAAAATATTATAAATTTTCCCAAAAATTGATAAAGGGTTTCTCTAAATTATTAATTTGAAAACATGATATAATTTACAATAAATTCTACGTTAAAGTTGAATTCATCATGTCTATGAATGTTATGCTTCGTGATGTACAAAATGAGGTATAATTTATATTCATTTCAGTGACCAATGGAATAATATCCCGAAGTATCAATGATAAAACCTTAATGGAGGGAGTCATTAGCATTCAAATTATGATTATCTATAAACCATGAAAGATATTGAGTCCACTCAAAACCCTATAATAGTAGCTCTATTTAGTGTAGCTAGTATAGAGGTACATTTCATGTGTATTCACCTTAGACATATCCTATTATGGGTGAATCAATTAAAATTTTTGTGTCTCGTGCATGTTTTCATTTCTACTCATACATTGTTATGGGAAAGTGAGAGAATAGTGATTTGTTTAATGAATAAATAACATAAAAATGGGAAGTTTTTTTAATCTATCATGCCTTTTTCAAACACAGCATCATGGTATTTAACAAAGTTGGGCTAATAAATGGCCAATATATCAACTTCATATAAATAATTGAATGGAAATATCATTTCTCGTATTATTAATTAATACAATATCTATTGGGATGTATGGAACATACTAAAATTATCAACGAAAATATGTCATTATTGTTTATATAAATACATCAATGTATGTAAATTATTATATTCACCAATAATAATCTAAAATTATATGTTCCATTTGAAATCTTTGTGAATATGAACATCCAAATACATATATAGATATGGATTTTCTACTAGAGGGTTAAGTTCACAAAATTTCATTTCATGATATTATCAGGGATGAATTTTTTATAATATGTCTAAATGACTTGTGATCCCCCTAACCTAACAGATTATACATTTTTTCCCATTAAATGATTTCATTTAGCCACATAAATTATCTTTAAGAATGTTCTCACAGAACTTCTTGGTTATCAACATAATGGGGGATTTTTTTGACATGTTAGTGAGACATGTAAACATAGGAAATTAACATATATTATTTTATGTATAAGAAAAATAATGATATTATAAATAATTATTCTTAATCAAAATCCATGAATATAGGTAACCGTAGAGTATGTAGAAGTCATTTTTAGGGAATAGAATCTAACAGATTCAAAATTTCAATAGAGTTATCTTCTAACAACCTTAAGTAAACTAACTCTCACATGATACTCATGAATTTTTTGACAAAATACGTTAGTTAAGGGGTTTACCAGGTTTTATTCAAATTAAACTCTTCTCGAAATGATCTCACCCTCGTAAGAAAAATCCATTAAGAGATAATACTTATGGAGTATGTACATCATAATTTGATGTGTCGTTATCTCCTTTAATAGAGTTACTAATTTAGAATTATTTCAATGAAATGGGAGATAATATTTAACTCTACGGAAAATATAGAGATCTCTGATGTACTTGAGTATCCATAGTGCTTATTTGGATTGATTGGAAGCCATAATGTACTAAAGATTTCACTATAGAATCAATGACAACTTGATATTTTTAATTCTTCCTGGTCATATCAACACTATTGAGACTGAATACAAATCCTAAATATGAATTTAAACCATTGTAATATATTAATAAACTAGAATTATTATATCTCATGATAACTATCATCCCATATCCTCTATATACCATGTACATATCCTTCGTATAACACAACTACTTCAGGATATCCTTAATACAAAAACAATGTTATTCACCTGGATCAGCTTAATATCTGCATACAATACTCAAGTAATAAGTATCATAAATTCTATTACATAACATGGAATACATGATACATTTTATCATATAATCATATGAGATCTTACCCATTCTCCCTCACTCATTTTTCATCTAAAGACACTTTTTACTAGAGAGAGATATATCAAGTGACACTGGAACCAATAAACTCTTAGATTGTTCCATACTAAATATTATTAGTATATGATAAATTTATACACCTTTACATAGTTGAATAAGACTTTTTTGTCAACCATTGATGATATTGATCCAAGGACATATACTTCTTCACCTAAGTCCTTCATGGAGAAACACTTATTTGACCATTCATTAACTGATTGTAAGATTGGTATATCATTTCCAATAATTAATATACAATCAATATATACTACATGAAATATGACCATACTCCCACTAAAACACTATTAAATAAATGGATCTTATTCATTCATTAAGAAACAAAAATATTTAATGGGTTCATCAAATCGAATGTTCCTTGAGATAAATGATTTCCTCAATTCATGAATGCATCTATATAACTTCTATATCTTATTGGAATTTTATAGAGTAAAACCCCATCATTTAGTGTTTAATTGACATTTTATTAAATTTATACATTAAGAAAATTTATCCTGACATCCATCTGGTAGATCACATAGTCATTGAAAGCTGATATGGAATGTTTAATTTTGATGGTTTAAAACAAGGCTATTGGAGATAAGTATTAATTATAGTAAATAAATTGATGTTTTTAAACCCTTTATCTACTAGTATTTCTTTATAGGTATTCAATTTACCTTCCATGTAGATTTTTCTCTTGAATACTCATTTCTGCGCAATGAAAATTACATAAACTGGGATATTAAAAGAAACTCAAACTAGGTTCTAATACCTGGAATCAGTTACAGAATTCTTGGTTTCCTACCCAATTGTAGCTTCTGATATCCATATTTCCTCCTTTTAGGAAAGAGGGCCATTACTATCAACCTATAAGGTCATTGAGAACCATATATATCTAGTTATTTGACCTTTCTTCTGTTCATATTAAGTAATTTTGTTTAAGGAACAACCCCTACCATGGGGACTTATAGAATATACTCTTACACCAATTCTATTGTATCTTGATCATCAACATAACCAAAGTAAATATTTCTCCCACTATATTTCTTGAGAGATTGTTCTACATATGGAAAATTGGGAGGCCAGTTGACGACAATTATTTTATCTGATGGGTTTTAAAGGTAATATAATTTAGTTTCCTTAGAATATCTATTAAATATAAACTATGTGCCTCAATGTTCTTGTTCGTAACCTATTAATTCCTCAATTAATCCCTCACATCCCAATAAACAATTTTTTTAAAATACAATTTTTCTCCTAATCTATAATTGTTATAGAATACCATTTTCAATAATATATGGAACCTAATTTAGTGTGTGTGTTTAATTTTTTAATTCATATCCCTAAAATTGTAATATATCACTTGCATAACTCATCATGGACCTCACTATGTCAATAAAGGTAAGTTTTATCCATTCATTGACATCATTAAAATTTCATTCATAAGGAGGAGAGTGTTGGGATAGGATCCAACACTCTTATATAGGGTCAATGAACTCTTGTCTAATATACCCACCACATCAATCAAACTAAAGCTTCCTTATCTTCATGATAAGTTGATTTCCTTCTTCATTACTAACCTCTGTAAATTTATCAAAATATTCCTATGTATACCTCATCAAGGAGAAATATCCATATATTATTAATTAATTAGTAAAATCTGTGAAATAAAAAAAATACACATCTAACTTATATGGGAAATGATCCACACCTATTATTGTATAACAATTATAGAAGTGGTGTGGACTTTTCTCCATGTCAACCAAATATTGTCTTATCTAATATTCATTACAATCAAATATTACATTTGTCATGTGGTTTTATCTCAAAATATTTTAGGTAACCATATATATAGAAATTTTACAAACACAACATGTTCACAAAACCAAGATATTGATACTACAACTAGGTGTGAAATGATACATGATAAATTGATTCGTTATCAATTCCCAATAATTCGTTTTTTAAATTACATATATAAAGAAAAATATTGATTTGTGACATAAAATAAAGAATTAAATTATTATTAAAGTATAATTACATATTTACAGACATGAAAATAAATCCATTTCTATCAAGGAAAGAAACAAATTTGATGTTTATGGTAATACTATGAACATAATAATAGGTCTTTAAACACATGATAAGTCTCCCTAATAATGTTTAGTGGTAGTATCCAATGGATAAAGTATCTAGTCTCTCTCCATTATAGCCTAAACATTCACCTCTCCTCCGGTAATATTTATAAATATACTTAGTTCTTTAATTTTAATACCGATTTGAGAACCAAAATAGGTATCTAATTCCAAATTTATATATATATAAAATACTACATTTGATAAAAAAAGCCAACTGGATCCTATCCTTTCTTATTCTACTAACTGTGCTTCTTTTTCTAGTGACTCAGCTTTCCACTTGAGTAAAAAATCATTCCATTTCATTTCATAAATTTTATTCTTATTTTGAGTGGAAGGACAATGCTCAAAAAACTTATACATTGAGTGGGTCTTGGAGACCTTTGAATTGTTCTTACATTTATTCACTATAAGGACCGTATGTTTTTCATGCATTATTTCCTTGTCAGTTAAGAGAATTAATGTAATAAATTATGATAGGTACTTCTAACTATTTATCATATTATAAACAAAAATGAAATTAGATAATCATTTATGTATTGGGAATTAAATAATATATTTTATCATATCATTAAGGGTCATAAATACCTATATGTCTAGGAACTCAATTTATCACATTATCTTACCTACAGAAGGCCCAGCTAGTGATGAATGTCTAATATTACACATGAAAAATTCCTTACAGATCTCATATCTCTTTATTCTCACCTTTTCTTGATAAATATCATGAAGGTGATACATGATTTCATATGAATTCGTATCCATATCTTTATTTTCAATCTAACTAGATGTGTTTGATAGCCTGAAATATTGGAAAATCATTGAAATTTTTCAATTATATCATATAGAGAGATAGTTCATCCTTACTAGTGTCATTTTTAGGAAATTTTGGAATGAGGTTTTCTAGCACATATAATTTCTATTAATGGTGGTGTATAACCCACGAGTTCTTATACCATTCCTAGAAATTTGAACTATTGAGAATATTTTTCTTATCTAATATAGATCATAGTGATATTATTTAATTCATATGAATTTGTATTTATATAATAAATAAGAGAACGTTTTTAGTACTTTTCTTGATTAGTAAATAGATAATAAATTTTCTTTAATTTAAGAAGCTCTCAATATTTTTTCGAAATCAGATATCCCTTACAATTGGTTTTGAAATATCTTTTCATATGGATATTATCGTGGAAACTATTCATCCATTCCTTCTCATAAATCAACATTTTTCATTGAAAATTTCTCAAAGATATTTATATAGGTGTAACTTACCTACTACATTAACTCAAAACTCCTTAATTTGTTGAGTGGACACATCAATCCTAAAATCTTACACTTATATTTCATTAACACTTTTATTCTCATAACTAGATTTTACACAATAGATTAAACATGTATAGATAAAATTTAAACATATTTTAATTTAATTTAAATTTAATATTTCTTGCATGTTAATTAATTTATTTCATGATTAAACATCAATAACAAATTATCCATGAAACTGATATAAATAAAATTAATATTATAGAAATACATTGAGATTTTCTAAAGGTTGGTTTATCTAATAAATGATAAATCATCCATTGAACATATGGAATAAATTCATAAAACCATTCAAAGTTAAAGTTTTAGTATTACACATATAGTCCTATTTACCTCTAAGATTGGAATTTCCACAACATCTACTTGAACCACCTCTACACATATGGGAGATCCATCGATTACATAATATTTACTCACATGAATTTTCGGGGAACCAAATGATTTGTTAATGGGGGTTTACATAAAATATAATTTGAGGATGAATTCCCTTTCATAATAAGAGGAGTATAATTACAAATAGACCATTATCAAAGTTAATAAATTATTAAAAAATACATGAAATAATAATTATTTAAATAATCCTATCACATAAGCAGGTATTTCAAAGATCATAGTCATCCATATACATGAAATGATTTGAATTAAAAAACTAGCTATCATTAACTTCAACTCATTCTTTATAATTAAGATAAACATTCTTGAATTAATACAATTATTTCTTTCTTTCTTTATTTCTTTTATATTTTTTTCCATCTAAATTTTCTTGGAGATACCCATCATATGATGCATCATGGAATGTAAACTTATAGAGTCTAATTTATAGATAACTGCATGGAATTAATTGAAAATTTATTAATTATAAAAGACTTTTTACATATTCAACATAGCAACTACTAAAAAATTAATTTCGTTTTAATGATATAATTAATAATTCTTTATGTTATTTAATTTTTTTCATTATTGGTGGAATACAAGACATTTACTTTCAAGCTAGATGCTATGTTTGCATCTTTCCATGTTTCTATGATAGATTCCTAGGGTCTCAATAATATCTCAGTTGTGATGCATGATATACACTAACAAGAAACTTGTTTTGGGTTTTGCTTCTCATGTGGCCATTAAACCCACAAACCATCACTTCGTGTTCTCCATGCATAGAAGAAATGAGTCACCCATTGTAGGTGTATTCCATATTCATGTCCCACACTCATTAATAATTTATAAAATTGTAGATCACATACCTCATATTATTTTTTATTTTACCAGATGTTTACTAAATATTTTTCCATTAATATGTGTGGACCACAAGGTGTGTGTGCCAACTACATACTATATGATCCAAAAAAACTTATGTCTGGTTGTATTAGATAGAATGAGGTGTGCATTAAATTCACCACATGTTATTTATTTCTTCACGTGTTGTGTAACCTATGACATATAAAGGTAAATTGAGATTTGTTACAAATTGTTTACTTTTAATCACATGTTGTGTATCTTTGTCCACCAGCAAAAACACTCAACACCTTCAGATGGAATCACTAATCATTATTAATTTGTTCTTAATCCTTTTAATCCCATATAAAACATGAAAGAATCATACTCATGTGTTTAAATAATTTTTATTAAACTCTAGATTAAATAAAAAATACATCATTAGAAAAAATACTTATAATAACTACGTATAATCAATCAAAAAATAATAAAAAATTAAAAATTATTATGTAACCTCTCCGATAACACATGATGGTTTTGGGAATAGTAGAATCACCAATTAGACATCAAAAACTCAGTTTTTATTATAATAAATGGTAATTACATAATGTAAATGATAAAGAATGTCATGAAAACAATATTAAATCAAATACTAGTTGGTATAATCCTTAGAACCAAGCTGGGAGGATGTTTTCACGTGTAATTTATAATTAATTTATTTGAAAAAATAATATAAATTTATTATATTATTTCTTAATTTTTATGATTGGAAGAATACCACATGTCATCCCATCATTATGTTTGGTAAATCAAGGGAAAGTTCCCTCTATCATTGATCAAAACATGTTCCTAAAACCTCTAATCCTCATCATATAATATTTTAGGTACTAACGTAGATATTTATGACACATCTAGTGTTAGTTCCACAATGTTAGATACTCGGAGAGGGGGGTGAATCTGGGTATGATAGATTAAAACAACTACTTCTATTGATCTTGTTTCACTATTAAGAACAACTCTATTCTCTTTCTTCCCTATAGTAAAGTAGAAACAAAAAATAAATCATGAACAAGACACAATGATTTTTACTCGGTTCACCCTCACTAGGCTACATCCAATAAGTATACACCAACGATGTGTTGATGTACCAAATTCACTAAAAGTGAACTGATGTTTACAATGTTCGAAGCGGACTCACTATCCATTATAGTTTACAACCAATCACCATATAAAAGCTCACTACTCTGTCGACTGAAGTGTTATCATTACTTCTTCAGATGACCCACTCACAGTTTATAGACATGTTTGTCTCTTCATTTTCACTAAAGAAATATGAATCTTTAACAATTTAACGATGCTTTGTTGATGTCAAAATATCACCCACATATGAATCTCTATTTGCACTGGGTGTACCGAGAAACCCCAATTCCTACATAGAGACTTCACTGGACCTTGCACGTAATTCCCTAATTTTTCATGAAATACAAATTTTTCACAACTCCTATTTTATGTGAAACCATTTATTTTCCATGAAATAGCTTTCTTTTACATGGAACGGGTTTATTTAGGAGCAAACACATATTTTATGCACAAAAAACTTCTTTTACGCCCAATCGATTCTTTACGCGCAAGCACTTATTTTACACACAACACCAAATTTTCCAAGAAACTCCCTTTGTTAATTTTTGACAAGCACTTGATATTGGATTCTCTCTAAGTGTTGAGCTTCCTCGAATGAGTGGTTCACTTCATATTTATTGGTAAAATTGACTATAAGTAAAAAACCCACCTGGAGCATGTAATCCTCTTTGAGAACAGAAAACAAAGCTTCCGCACAACCCCGTATTTTGTGCACTACTCCAAAATTTCATGCACCTCATGCCTTTTCCAATTTTCAAGCTTATGCACTTTTTTGTAACGCCTACAGATCATTCATTCCTTTATCGAGGTTATTCTATCAATCTTGGAATGTAAACAACATCTCTAGAAATCGAAAACTAACCATGTAAACCCCCTTTGTCAACAATTTGAACATCGTGGTGTTCTTTGTAAACAAACACAACATGGAGGATTACTTTTTCAACAAACACAATCACCTCCAAAATGCTTCAATTATAACTTGAGGGGTTTTTTCCCAACATGTAGTAATTATAGTTAATCACATTATAATAGTTAAAGGTGAGAAAGAATTGTTTTAGTATAGGATGAGATATTTTATGTGTTATTTAGAGAATTATATGATATGATCTCTATAGGAATTGAGACAAATATTTCTAAACTTAATTGTGAAAAAATGATGAGAATTTGGATTGTATTTGAAAACATTTCATAACTAATTTTAATAGTGCAAGGTTTAGAAAATAATAATTTTATATAGGAACTTATTATGTTCTTAGTATTTTGTGAACCCCATTTATAAATTATATTATTATTTTTATTTTTTTGAAATATTCCAAATTAATTAATAACATAAATATTATTTCCATAAATAAAAAATAGAATTTATTCAAATAATAATTAATGAGATGTTTATTTCTAGTCCTTTAAACTATATCTTCTAACCCTCCTCAATATTTATCAATCCTCAAATAATGACTACTTATTTAATTAAATTAATATCACTAAATTATTCATTAATAAATATATAAAAATTATATTTATTGAAAAAGTGAACAAATATTTTTTAAATATTCATGTAAAAAATAATTGTTTTATTATACTGTGAATAAACCATGAAAATTAATATCACATATTCACATAATTAAATAATTACCAAGTGAGTAAATATTTATTATATATTCAACTCATATATATTTCTAGAATACCTCATGATATAATATTTTCTATTAACACAACATGAATAGTAATTAATCCTTGTAAGGAAATAATATGTTATTCTACAAGTTAAATTGGTATTCAATTTAACATGGTTGTTGAATACACCTCATGTGTGGCCCTTTATGATACTCTCTTAGTGGCCCTAGTATACACAACCAATAGTGTAAGGTTAAAATCTGAAAACACATAAGGCCTCCTATGGCGAAAGAAGTTAATTTCATAATGAGATGAATCATCCTAGGAATGAACACTAAGTAATTTAATCCATTTACCATTATATCTCCAATCAAGAATATTATATTTTGCTGTCATAAACCAATGTGCTCGATGTCTTTATCTTTGACATTCCAATAATGAATTTGTAAATGGAATGCCTTGGCCATGGACTTAATCATGTTGTTCCATTTTTATAGAAAGGGGATAAGATTTCAAACTCCATTAATAAAAATAATGAACAATACATTCTCAGATTATTTGTTAATATAGTATCAATCATCATGTACCCAATGTACCAAACTTTTCCATGAACATATGTCATTATGGATTATATAAATACATAAAACAAGATGAATCATGATATTCAATAATAATAATCTTAATTTCTATGTTCCATTACACATGTATGTAGATAGGAACATCTGATGACCCATATAAGTTTTGTTTTCATATTGATGGGTAAATTTTGCATATTTTTCTTTCATGATATTACAAGGGATAAACTTTTTGAGATCTCTTAATAAATTATCACCTCTTACCCCAAATATCCTATATCATATGTTCCTCATTTAATTATTTCATCAAACCATAGAATTTGTATTTATGAATATTTTCATGAAGATCATAGGTTATCATCATAGTGGGGAACTTCTATGACCTTTTAGTGTGGTGTATAAACTTATAAAAATATCATATACTATGTTATGAAAAAGAAAAATCATGATGTAATGAAAATTTATTAATATTAAAAATCCATTAAAATAGGTAATCATAGAGTATAAAAACTTTTATTCTAGGAAACCAACTCTAACACCCAAGCCTAATTCAATTATTGATTCCCAATATAATTTCGGTACTCGGTATTTTTACTTAACAATCTACTTGGTGGGGGAATGGAATGTTGGCTTCACCTGCATCCCCGCTCTCTCATACAAGTGTATAACAGGTTGTGATAGATAAAGGTAGGTACGATCATATTACCATTTTATGTGGTGTACTAAAAAACCCTATGGGTAATAGTTTCATGATGGGTACATGACGTACCGACCGACTCTATTGGGCATAGAGGAGGAGGTACATGTGCACTGATAGACAATGTTGGGTATTAAGATAAGGATATGAGATTGGTACACTAGAAGACCCTATATAGAGTTGATGGAATTTGATGTGGTGATGTTGATGTGAATAATTATGGTGGGTTTCATGCATGATAGCATCTGTACATGAGGTTGATTTTGTTCATGTTCATGATGTGTTATTATATTATAAATGAGATGTGTGGACGAGACATGGTGTTTTGTGGAACATCTATGTTTTTTGATTAGGATCATTAGATGTTTGAATTTGGCGTATGATAGTAACAAACAAATGGATAATTGGTTGTAGGGTAAACACTTATTATAATCTTTGATTCTATTTTAATATTTTCATGAACCTGATGGAAGTGCCCTCCGACGTGACACTTGATCCAGTTCATGGCATGGCCCGAAGGGAATTCATGATCACCACAGGTTGGAAACTGGTGTCTAACATCATGGAAATCACTATGGGAATGATTTTTTTACAATAAATGAGGATCAAATAAAAATAAACTAAATTCATGAAGGAACTAACAATAACTAAATTTCAACAATACTCACAAATCTAGATACCAGTACAACCAAAAAATGCTTATACTCAAACAAAACAAAACAAAATTGAACTACTACCAACCCAATATTTAAGTGGCATCATGGTGACCACAGTCCACTAAAAAACCTCCTGCAATAAAAACTCAAACTGGATTCCAAAACCTACAAAACTACTCAGATCTACCATCACCGAATAGTACAAATAGAGTGAGAGTTCAAAAACTCAATTGGAAACCACTAATGACTCCATACATTTCCTTTCCTGAAAATAGTCCTTTAATAATAGTTTCAAAAAAAAGATATACAAATATATTTTTCTCAATTTAGATAAAAAACGCCTATTTCCACAAGTTCCCATTTAAAAAAACACATGTTTTTCCCTGTGAAAAAATAGTTTCAATTTCTACACACATTTTTTCATAAAATCAAACTCCAACACCAAATCCAACCAGGGAAACAAAATTGTGTTGTGCAGAAAATGAAGGGGACCAAAACAAGATGATAAAAACTAAAAATACTAATATCAAACATAAAGTAAAAAATAGAACAAGTATATATAGTAACCATGGTCTTTTCTTAAATATCCCTAGAGTGATCCCTGGATTTACTTGATTCGGACTCACCTGGTGGCATATGGTGCAGCTCTATAGACTATAACTGACTGGCCTTGCTAAACTAACTAGTCCAGTGGAACATCCCACCAATCCCTATCAAGTCAAGGGGGTACCAACCCGTCTAATCGGGGTTGACAAGCAACTGTCACTTGACCCTCTAAAAGATTCCCATCAAACCCATTGTAATAATATATTATGTAAGTAGGAGGCCCTTATATGTGTTACTCACCATACCTTCCATCACTGCACTTCGCTACCTCAAAGACTGACACCAGTTATATGATTACCCATATAGGGAAATCCTCCATAAGGCCACCCGTCATACAAAAAGTAATTACCAAGTACTAAATGGGATATCACATCACATGATATTTCAAAAAATTCCACAATACATGCTATGATGTCAACTGGTAATTTGCACACTCAAAACCACATTTCATTTCCAATATAACATAAAACACAACTTTCTTTTTTTCAATTCCAAATGGGCCTTTGATGTTTCAAAACCCAAATACATTTACCAAACCTTTTCCAAACTCGAGTAAAACATGTAACCTTAGGAGATGTTCAAAATGATCCTTTATGACAACATTCACCCAACATGTCTCAGTTTAAAAATACTCCACGATTTGAAGAACACATTTAAAACACTATTAGATATCAAACAGAAAACCAACAGACCATTTAGAATCCAACAATCCATTTTGAGTTAAAACGGAATCTCTCTTAAGTATAAATGTCATGTGTATGTACATCCATGTGAGCACCTCATTCACCCATATATGTTCCAACATCCAATGACACACTTAGAGTGTCCATTAGATCATCTAAAAAGAATTTTTAATGAAACACCGCTTTCTTTTAAACAAACAAAAGGAGTCACACAATTCCAACATATATAATAAGAATTTAGAAACCAGGAGAATATTTCTAAAACATGTTACCACAAACCACTATTCCATGAAGAGGCATCCAAATAACACATCATGCACAATTTATAATTTCACCAAAGTTATCAAAACATAAACAAGTAAAAATGACAATAAAAGTTCACAAAATCACTTTCAATCATAACTAGCATTTTAACATACACCTTATGTGCATGACTGTTTAATATATTTAATGAAATCTCTTTAAAACCCAGTTCCACAAATTTTTTCCAACATAAAAACTTCATTAAATTCCAAAAACAAATACCCTAAAAACATGTGAAACACATTTTTGAATTATTTAAAAATCCACATGTATAAATGTAATTAATTAGGAAGTAAAATAAATAAAACAACTACCTAAATGATGTGTGAATGCGACGAAACTTCAAGGGAATGAAAAATAATCCCCCAAGAATGATCTATACACCCTATATCCAAATAAAAACAACCCAATTAATCAACCATAGCCAATAGGGTTCATCAAAAAGTTAACACACCAAATAATAACCAATAAATCAAGAGATGGGAAGTGGAAAAGTATAAAAGGAGGCCAAAACCCTTATAAATGCACCTTTTGAACTTAGAGGAGCATCCATAGAGGAGGAGGATCTATGAGAAGAGGAGTTTGGGGAGCCCTAAATTTTCAAAAAATGACCATGAGGTAGTGGTCTTGATTTAGGGATAAAAATGGAGGATGGTATATATGGTATTTTTAATATCTTTAAAATTTGACGAGCTCGCACATTTTGGTCACACAGTTTAAGAAACTACATGTCAACAATGCCATAGAAATTATCCAAATGGGATTGACCACATGGCCAAACTGAAAGTTTGATATACCATGAAAAATAATCCGGAAGATTCTATAAAAAAATCCTTTTTCTACCACACGGTTACCTAGGTTGGGTCGCACGGATTCCCAGAACATGCACCCAAACCGTGCATAGGACAAAAAGCCACCCGAAACATTAAAAATCATACAAATTTAATCCCACACTGAAACCAAACCTCAACTAAAAGACCCAAACCCACGAAAAAATAAAATAAAAGGATTTTAAATGTTGGCGTGTGAAAATTATCCCCACCACAAACAAATTCTGTTTCCAGAAATTCACCCATCTGAAAAGTAAGAAAAACTTGATTCCATGCCCGATCAAAATTAAAAGATAACACAAACTGCAGAGTGAACCATTTTTTTCTCCACAAGTCACACCCAAAAAATCTAGAAGAAAACATAGATGAATAGTGTGGGAGAACGTAAGAGAGTTATCCCCACCACAAGAACTCAAATTACATGATCAACATTTATACTCCCAATACAATGACACCTGAATGAAAACTCCAACCACTCTTCCTTGGGTTATCTAATTCATAAATAAGGGTACCACTAATGCAATTGTCCCAAATTTCTATACATAAGAAAAATAAAACTGCATCAGGAACTAAAAATTTCTCACACTAAACAGAATCCCCAATATAAGGGGACAAACCCATAGAAGGAACATAATCAAAATAGTGAACCCAAACATAATGACAAAAATAATTTTTTTACAGGGATTAATATATCTAAAAAATGATATAAAAATTTAGGAACTTAATCATGAATGAATAATGATTTAAATGTTCACATTTAGATAAATAAAACCATCTGAACTATAAAGGACAAGTTTTTTCAAACTTTTACAATGAAAGATGAACTCACAAGAGACAAAAAATGAAACAAATAACACAAATTTCACTACTTAAACATGAAAGAAAACCCAATATTTAGTTTTCCTCAAACCCCTGAAAAGTCTTGACTATGTGTGAGATTCACTCTCAGGAATGTGGATGGAGCCTTGATAACTGAAGAATCTTCTTCCTCATAGTTTGGAACCATAATTCCCCAATCACAACATCTTCTTTAGGTGAATATTCTTACAAGACATCTCTAGATGACACATATAGCTATAACGGTGGAAATCCTTGAATGTGTTGCGACAACATGGCTTTGAATTTCCCAAATGACCACAATAGTTGCATACAACTGAATATTCTTATAAATAGGAATTCAGATCCAATGGAACAGTCTTTTTAGGAACATACCCCTCTATCACACACATCCCACCAGATGGGGAACCTTCATGAGAAGTAAGAGATAAGAGATTACCAAATTGGGTTCCAAAAGCTAACTCAACCTGGAATGCTTCATCCTCCAGCTTCTCGAAATAAATATCCTTGGATAAGAGAGAGCACACATTGTTATAAAAACAAATACCAATAATAAAAATAGGATCCTTCAACATATTCCATCACTATCCACTAGCCTTGATTATTACTCATTAGCTCTTCTCTTTTCATTGTCTAATCCTCCTCATACATTAACCATCAGATAAAGACAGACATAAACACTTCCAATTTCATTCCAAATTGTATTGATCATGGGGGAAAATCCAATTCATCAAAAGGTCGACCCTCAAATAAAACCATAAAAACACAAAATCTAACAACTTATGAAGTTCTCAATGATCTTAAGACGCTATCAGCTTCATTAAACCCCCCTACTACCACTAACGGATCACTATCACCACGATAGACAATTAACTCTTGAGAAGAACTAGAAATTGGGAAAGAATTACTATAAATTATGGGGACCTTTCTGGGTGTTTTACTCAGAATAACACAAAGATCACCAGTTCAAACCCAAAATAAATCCAAAACACAATCTAAAATAACGTCCTAGTCCAAAACGACGAGTTCAAAAATAGAAAACATGCAAACCTAACCAATAAAACCCTTTTCAAAATTCACCACTTCCATTTTAAATTTCAAAATTTTCTTTCTACTAGGGCCACTATCTAGATATATAAATCAATTTTTTCATGAAAAATCACCTCTCCATATAGATATGTTTTTTTTGAAATAATTATCCACTCAAAGCCCATTTTAGAAAAAATAATTTGAACTATTTCTCTCAAATAATTACCCATGGAATCCTATCAACCATCACACATGTGTCCATACCACTTCCACACAATTAATAAATGAACATATCCCAACATGAACTTTCCATACACACCCTCACATATATGAACGTTCATAATGAGTACCAAGGGAAACACTTACTAAATTATCATTAAACTCAAGCATGTATCAAATTCTAACTCAAATCACTTTATCTTTTAAAAATCCATTTTTCCAAGTCCAAAAATATTGTAAGGAATAATTTTGATTTCAAACCCAATTTTCATTTTAAAATAATACTCACATTAATCAAGATCAAAATAAAAAATACCTCACATCAAACATATAGAAAGAGGAACATGTGTCTATGTCTATCTCGGTGAGATGGTAGTGAGCCATAGTCCTAGTATGCATCAACACAGAGAGGACTATGAACCATGAACCTAGACTTCACATGGTTCACTACTACATGTGAGATCACATCATGAAATTGGATCACTTATATTTTCATTCCTCAATAATAAACAATCGAAAAACAAGGGAAAATACTCAAAACTAGGACTACCCATGGTAACTCAGGGATCAGAATGGGAAAGAGTTCATGATTCTCTTCTCGTACCAACCTACAAAGTCTTGACACTCTAAATATCTAGTCTACTAGACACCCCAAATAGAATTAACCTCCTTTTATACCATTTTTCTATTAACCAGACTAGATTTCCATCTGACCTGACATCTAACCTTGAAAATAGAACAACCCTATGGGCATTGCCATTCCCCATGGGCTGGAAACTGGTGTTAGGCATCTAGGAAAACACTATGGGAATTATTTTTCACAATAAAAAAGGATCAAATAAAAATAAAATGAAAGTGTGTAAGAACTGACAAATAATTAATTTTAATAAATACACAAACTAATCTAGATAAAATTATAACCAGAGAAGATAAAACTCAAAAAAGCTAAACTAAACCACTACCAATACGATCTCCATGTGACCTTATGGTCACCACCATCCACCAACCAACCTCCTATAATAGAAACTCAAAATAGAGACATAAACCTACCCAATTGGTTGGTTCTACCAACACTAAATTGTATAATTAGGGTGTGAGATCAACAGATCAATGGTCTACCATCAAATAATCCATATATTTCCTTTCTAAAAAATTTTCTATGCAATACTATTTTGAAATACAAATATTATTATTTTTTATTTTAGATAAAAAAACACATCTTTTTAGAATTTACCATTTTAAAACAACACATGAATTTTTCCTTGTTAAAAATTAAGTTCACTTTCCAAAAAAAGTTTTCATTAATAACAAACCCAACCACCAAATCCTACCGGGGAACCAAAATAAGTCTCTGAAAAATAATTTAAGGGGACATAAAAAATAAGATAAAAAAATAACAGGGAAAGTATGAAATATGAATTATAAAAATAAATACATCAAGTATAGATATTAACCATGGGATTTTCCTAAACATCCCTAAAGAGATCTCTGAACATACTCGATTCAGACTCACATTCTAGAATATGGTGATGCTTTGTAGTCTATAACCAACTGTCTACCCTAAACTAACCAATCCGATGGCACATTCCACCAATACATATCATGTCAAGGGGTACCAACCAATCTAATCCATATTTATAAGAAACCAGCACTCAATCCTCTAATAGACGCCCTGGAAACCCATGGTAATAGTATGTTGTGTAACTAGGACACCCTCACCCATGTGACTCACCTTATGTATCATCACCACACTTTCCTACCCCAAATGATAACACCACCTATATGATTGCCCATATAGGTTTATCCTGCATAGGGTTTCCAATCATGCAGCAAGTCATTCAAAAGTTCCAACCGGTCTATCACATTATATGATATTTCAAACCATTTCTCAAAATATGTTGAGATGTCAACCAGTCATTTCCAATTTCAAAACCACATTTCATTTCAAAAATAACATAAAAAACCACATTAATGTTTAAAATTCCAAATAGGTATTTATGGTTTCCAAATCCAAATACATTCAAAAAACCATTTCCAAACACGAGTAAAACACAAAACCTTTAGGAATGTTCCGAAGGACCCATTATGAAAACATTCACCAAAACATGTCTCAATTAAAAAATTGTATAATATTTAAGGAACACATTTTAAACACTATTAGAGATCAAAAAGTAAACAAACACACTATTTAAAACCACGGATATCTTTTTAGTAGAAATGGAATTTCTCTTATGTAGCACCCTAAGAACTTACAAATAGATTTATTATAGAATGCATGGAACACTTATTCTTTATATAACAAAACTTTATTATAAACTAAACAGTAAACATAATTATTTCCATATCTATAATTTTAATTTTGAAAAATTGGAAAACACGGTAGCGTTTAGTAAGGTATTTAGAGTATGATAAAACAAACAAAATTTTTGATGAATAGTAGCATATAGTTAGGAATAATTTCATTCACTTATGGATAGTATCATACCCTTATGAATTGTATTGAATTGTAATGAATAGTAATATAACCAAAAAATAGAAACTTCACCCATGTGTGTATAAATAAAATTTATACATCTTATAAGTGAAAAAAATATCATAGTATAAGTATTGGTGTTTATGTATGTCGTAAATATTTTAACTACAATTTTATGATTAATTAGATTATTTTAAATAGAAATTTATTTTCAAAAAAACTAATCCAAAATTGTTACTTTATTGTCTTATGGTTATAATATTATTTTCTGGGACCTTGATTAATTTCTCAAGCTGTTATAAAACTATTTATAGTTTTAAAGTTATTTTTTGGAGTAAATTATGATTTTATTTTAAAAAAATAAATAGTATTTTGAAAATTAATTTCAAAAAATGGGTTTCATTTTTTAATTTTACATGTCTAAAAATGGTTAGGGTGAGTTTTTTGTATTTTTCTAAAATACGTGAATTTTTTTTTGAATAGTATAAATACAGTTTTGAGTTTTCGGTATGTTTAATGACATCATAATGATGTAATAATTAATATAAAATTATGTTCAACTATTTTATAGTAAAATATTATGTTAGGTGTCCCAAGTGGCTAATACCATGTTAAAATACCATGGTAAAGACCCTGGTTTTTCAAAAACCACTAATGAGGTGTCCCTTTAAAATAATAAAAAAACATTCTCATTTAGTATAAATACCTACTCAATCCTTCATTTCCATTCATTCCAAAAACATAATCCTTAATTATCTGGTATTTTTACCTCTATATTAGTCCTCACAAGGTTTCCCCAGTCCCCCAAGGTCCCAACCTTCCCGTCATAGGAGTTACTCTACAGGGTAAGAGAATTATCAACTTCTCTTTTACAATCCAAGTTCTCTTTTTTGTGGTATGTATTTCAAGTTTTCATACCAAGTTGTTATTTAAATATTATTAATTCCCAATAATATTTTATGATTAATTTTCTAATGGGTGACCCTTGTCCCATATCTTTTTAATGTTTTATAAAACCATGTCGCATAGTCGTTATGCTGTAGAATTTTTGTCTCAAAATCTCTCTCTCTCTTTCAAGCACTCTTATTATGTTTTAATATAAATTGGTTTATGATGGAATATGTCATTACATATCCCCCCTACTGTACATATTATGTATTAATTATGAGAAATAATTTTTCTCTCATCAAAATATATTATGAAATATTAAGCGACATCTTTAGGCTACTGAATTTTCATGAGGGATTTCTCAACTTCTCTTTTATTTTGACATCCTTTATTGTATTTTTCTATATCCCCTCATCCAAATACATTGATAATTATAGTACCTTACATGAACTGGAATTTTATTATGATAATTCAATATTTCATCATTATCTCTCTTTTCCCGTCCTCTTATACTAAAAATGAAAATATCGTCCTTGTGTGTTAATCCGTCACATTCAAGGACAAATAGTTTTCAATTTTCTATTACTATATTAAAGACTAGTCATAAAATATATCTTAAGGGTTGAAAAAGATAATAATATATATGTTCTATATTATTCAATGTGTTGTAATCCTTACACACTCATAATATAAAATTATAATACAAAAGTAGTTTATTATGCACAAAACTGTAAAGTTAATCCAAGTGTTTATCATTAACTTTTATCTAATGAGTCAACCTCATGGTATATAACCAAATTAATTATAAGATAATTTATATATCTGTAATGACACTAATAATATATATTAAAAATTATGTATTCATTACCACATTTCAAATGAACTTCCATTCATGAATAAAAGTAAACCAATCAAGAAAACCAAGGAAGAAAATGCTTCCAAAACAATAAAATTGAACCTCTTGAACCCATCAAAAATGAAATTAATGAACCCAATAGGGTTATAATAAATAAATTAAAAAATATATATTCTTTAAATATTAATTAATTAATTTAATTTGGTTATCCAGGACACTATGTTCATGTGAAGAACACCACTGGACGTATGGTAAGGGGTTTCTTCATCTCACTTCCTTTTTTGTGAGAGATTCTGTATGCACTACTACTACTTTTATATGGTTTATGTATAATTACACTTAATTTTAAAAATCATTAATCTATTTATTTTCATGATATTCAATTTATCATTTAATTATTATTAATTTTGGGTCATAAGATTCAATTGATTACCATGTTGTAAGTATTTTCTACCCAAAACTCCATTTTCATTCATGTTTCTCTTATTCTCTACTCACCTCAATGAAATTATTATGTCTTCATATTTACTACTCATAAATTATTTTTTAATGTTATATATATATATGTTTTCTAATGAAAATCCTTCTTTATTTTATGGGATTTTATGTGTTTTAAAATAATCTTTTAAAATTTATTCTGAAATTCAAGACCGATTCAGGGAACTTCTCGAATTCTGACTTATTTTTACATACACTCTATAATTTGTTTTAAGCCATATTTATCATTAAAAAATTTAAAATTTAAAATTTAAATGCTATTTTGGTTAATTTATTGTTTTATGAAATCAAACATACCTTTTTACTTTAAAATCTCTTTAGATAATTCCTTAAACCGCACTAAAATGTTCAATTTCGAAAGCTCCATTAAAAACAATTTTAAATGATATCACCTCAATAAAATTTTATTTAAGCCTCAAATATATTTTCAATGAAATTCCATTTTTTTAGGATATACCTGTTTCCAATCTTATTTCATGAAAATTACAAATGATTTCCCAAAATAACTCTTCTTTGGAATGTAAAAAATGGATTTTTATCATCTCCCATTATCTTTTATGAGATATATTCTATGTTCACAACTTACTTCTTACATGTGGTGTATGTAATACCCTTTGGTATATCAAAAAAAGTCTCTTTATTCTCATTATATTCTAAGGTATTATTATTTGATTGTTTCAATGTGGTATGGGACATTTTGGAATGTTTAAGGATTATTTCCTCAAGAACTTTTCAATGGCCACATTTAGAAGTATCTTCATTTATGTCAACAACCTTTGATGAATCTGTATCCTCTACTCAGTTTGGGTATTGTGAAGGAATATTTTACTTGTCTTATATACATGTATAAATAATTTTTTTGTAATTATAGTGATGGGTGGGGCCCACTATGGCCCCTCTATTTTTCGGTAGGTCTCATGAGACAAATCAGTTAGTGACTAAACCTTCAAGTTAGTTTTGAAAAATCAGATGGGTTTCTACCCATATACATAGATTGTTTCGATGTTATAGTGGTATTGTGTTCTCGATACAGGATGTCCAATTAATAGGAATTATCTTAATTCATTTTCAGTTATTACTATCCATGAGGTTTTTACTATGGCATAATCTATGGATACAGGTTCATTCTTAGTTTATTAATGGCATGTGTTTTTCATTTATTCACCAAACCTTATTGACTATTATAATTTGTTTATAATTTTAGTTATTTTGATTCATGCTTACACTATTTGTAACCATTACTATGAATTTGATCTCACCCCTTTAATTTTTTTACCTTCAACATGCTATGAGAAGGAGACCATTTATTGAGTTCTCATGGATGCAATTTATTAGTTATGTTAAGTATACTATTTTTTTTCACTTCCCAATGTCAATTTGGGTTCCATGTATTTATCTAGTTTCTTTTGGGATAATAAACTGATCGGTACTTTGGTATTTGATTCCTTGTAATCATGATAATGTATTAAAATAATTCACTGGATCGGGGATTCGGGGGGTCTGGGCTTTATAGTTGGTATCAGAGTATGTTTAGTAAAAAAATGGAAACTAGATTTAGAAAACATAGATTAGGGAACAAACCCCTATGATAGTATATAATGATAAACATACAAGAACATCCTGGTATTTTGGTAAGGAATAGTTTAAGTGGATCTTTCTAGAAAATACATTCAGGTCTAGATACTACAAGTTGACATCATTCCGGAACAGATGTACCTAGGAGTGAAAAATACAATAAGGATTTTTGGGCATGACCCTGGGTATCCTGGTACATTATAATTTGCCTTATTGTGCACTTGGTTTAACACTCTGGGAGGATATTCCTAGGCTAAGTCCCATTTTATTTACCTACTATTATGAAGTATTTATGCCCCCAAAGTAACAAAAGAATATGGTTCTAGGATTTATGATGAATAAATTTATGATATGTGTTATCCCATGTTTAGGGTTAGATATAGTTAATAATTTTATGATCTAATATATAATATTTAATTTATTAGAAATAGAAACTCAAAGAAGGAATGATAACTTCCCCCCATGCACCTGATGTGAAGAGTAAGAATGATTATCTCTCTAATGGACTTAAAACGTATTTTCAAAGGAATATTATCTCCGAAGTATCCTCAACATATTAGAAGATAGTATAATGTGTTAACAAATTATTTAAACATTCTATGCGACACATGGATTTGAATGGAATCAAAAGAATAAGAGGATGGTAGAGAAATACATGGATAATGGGAAGAAGGGTTAGAAGAGTTTTCCCACATGTCATAACTTTGAAAAGAATCATTCTGGTAAATGATTGAAGGGAATGAGAGTGTTTTTATAAGTATAGAGAAAAAAGTCACCAATTTCTTGATTGAAAGGGTAAGAATAAGGTTTTTAATGTACAATGCTTCAACTGTAAGGAGATGGGACACTATGTGAATCAATGTCCCAAGCATCAAAGGAATATGCCCCAAATGATGATACTAGAAAATGATCAAGTTATGGTACTAGCACAGATGAAGTGGAAGGATTAATATGACTTATTATAAATCATGTCATTTTAATATGTTATCAGAAATTTACTGGTTATATAAATTATGGAATATATGAGGATTTTACTGCAATAGTAATTTATTATGTGTTTCATATCTTTTGATGAATTGTACCACAGATAAGTGACTGAGTGTAAAGTTAATATCTTGGAAAATTAAATGGTTGAGGGAAATAAAACCCTTATTATATATTTGATGTTGAGATGATGATGATGAAATGATTGTTATAGATAAGTACAGAATACCTTGGAATAGATTATTGACTTGTCGAGAAGTAATTTATGCTATCATCGATAGAGTTTACAACCCTTTTGGATTTAAGGAAAACATCCAATAAAAAGAATCTTACTTAATTAATATGGAGTAATTCATGTTTCTAATATACTTTTTATGGTGATTCTTGTTATTACCTTATTTCAAAAGGATACATGATGATGTTATTCACATGTTTGGAATGTGAAAATTTAGAGATGCTTCATGTTGCTGATATGTTGATCTTGGAAATTCAAAAAACATTATTTTAAAGTGTTGAATAATTATATTTTGGAATGCTTACCCATTTATAGAATGGATTAATTTGATATTTGTGAGATATTTTATAGGATAATATATTACATCACCATATGGCATAACCTATGCTAAGTGATGAAGTATAGATAGTTCAAGGTGAAATCAAAGATTGAGTTTTTAAACAGAAATGTATATTTGTACTCTAATAGTGTGGAATATATCCTCAAATCAAGGAAATGAGTATTCAATAATATTTTCCCTATTATCATAATCTTTGATAATATCGATGAATTTTTTATAGTAGTTTATAGTTTTTTAGTACTCAAACATTCATCAAATCATGTTCTCTATTACGTTACATTAGAACATCATAGTTTTATTTTTCTTCCATGTATTGGTTTTTTCTTCCAACTAATGTCACCCCATTCAAAAGAATAATTTTTGTGGTGACCACCTCATTTCCCTTATCCTTTTTTAGGAGGATATTTTACTAACCCTATTTTCGATGTGGGTTTCCGCAAGGGAATTTTCAAGCATAAACCTTAAACTTTTGAAGTTTTGTTTCGAATTGTGAGAATGAAATTCTGTTGAGGAGGGAATAATGTAGCACCCCAAAAATTTACAAATGGGTTTATTTTAGAATTCATGAAACATCTATTCTCTAAAAACAACACTTCGTTATAACCTAACCAATAAACATAATTATTTTCACTTCGATAATTTGAATTCTGAAAAATTGACATACACTATTTCGTTTAGTAAAATATTTTGAGTCTGATAAGAAAAACTTAATTTTTTATTAATAGTAGCATACCCTTATGAATAGTAGCATACCATTATGAATAGTAATGAATAGTTAGTTTTCTAAAAAAATATAAAATTCATCCATGAGTGTATAAATACAATTTAGATATCTTATAAGTGAGACAACGATCATAGTACATATATTGGTATTTTTGTATGTTGTAAATATTTTAATTAAAATTTTATGTTTAATTTAAGTATTTAAAATGGAAAGTTATTTTCATAAAATTTAATCATAAATTATTACATTATTGTCTTATTGTTATAATATAGTTTTATCGGACTTTGACTAATTTCTCAAGGTGTTTTAAAATGAGTTATTATTTTAAAGTAGTTTTTTGGATTAAATTGTAATTTCATTTAAAATTTAAATTAAAAAATATTTTCAAATTATTTTCAAAAAATTGGATTTCATTTTTTATTTATACACATAAAAAATGGTTAGGGTTAACTTTTGGTATTCTTCTAAAATACTTTAATTTTTCATGAATAGAAAAAATATACTTCTGAGGTTTTGGTATGTTTAAGGACATCATAATCATGTAATAATTAATATAAAATGGTTGTCAAATTTTTTGTAGTAAAATATGTAGTGAGGTGTTCCATGTGGGTAATACCATGGTAAAATACTCAGGGAAAGCCCATGGTTTTGAAAAAACTACTAATGAGGTGTCCCTTTAAATTAATAAAAAACCTCTTCTCATTTAGTATAAATACCCACTCAATGATTCATTTTATTTACGTAAAAACTCAAAATCATAAAATATATGGAATATTTACCTCCCTATTAGTCCTCCGAAGGTTTCTTCATTCACTCAAGGTCCCAATCTTTATGTCTTAGGAGTTACTCTACAATGTAAGAGAATTCTCAAACTCTCTTTTCCCATCCAAGTTCTCTTTTATGTGGTATGTATTTCAAGTTTTCATACCATTTTCTTATTTCAAAGTTATTATTCCCCCATACTATTTGATGAGTCTTTTATGAATGGGTTACCCTTATCCCTTCTCTTTTTAGTGTTTTCTAAAACCATATTGCATAGTCGTTATGCTGCCGAATTTTTGTGAGGAATTTCTCAACATTTATTTTATTTTGAGTTCCTTTCTTTTCTTTTTCCATATCTCCTCATACAAATGATATGATAATAGCATTACCTTAAATGAACTGGAATTTTATTAGGATAGTGGAATATTTCATCATCATCCCTCTTTTCCCCTCTTCCAATACTAAAAATGAAAATACCATCTGAGGTGTGTTAATTTATCAGATTCAAAGATGACTAGTTTTGAATTTCTATTACTATATTGAAGACTTGTAATGATAAATTTTTAATGGTTGAACCAGGTAATAATATATTTATTTTATCTTATTCAATATTCTGTAATTATTAAACATTCATAATATAATATAATAATACAAAACAAGTTCATTATGCACAAAACTGCCAAGCCTATCCTATCATTTATCATTAACATTTATTTAATGAGTCAACCTCATGGTATATAAGCAAATTCATTACAAGATAATTTATATATATATAATTTCACTAATAATATATATTAAAAAATCTTAATGTTTTACCATATTTCAAATGAATTTCCTTTCATAAATACAAGTAAATCGATCATGAAAATCAAGGAAGAAAATGCTTCCAAAATAATAAAATTGAACCTCTTAAATCCATAAAAATGAAATTAATGAACCTAATAGGGTTATAATAAATAAATTAAATAAATAAGTGGTTTTATAAATATTAACTAATGAATTAAATTTTTTTATCTTGGACACTAAGATCAAGTGAAGAACACCATTGGACTTAAGGCAGGTGGTTTCTTCATCTCACTTCCATTTTAGAAAGATATTATGTATTCACTATTAATACTTGTCTAAGGTGTATATATACTTCCCATTGATGTTTCAAATCTTGAATCTATTTATTTTAATGATATTCAATGTATAATTTAATGATTATTAATTTTTTGGCATAAGATTCAATTGATTACAATGCTGTAAGTATTTTTTAACAGAACCTCCATTTTAATTCTGGTTTCTCTTATTCCAAATCACCTCAATAAAATTAGTATTTATTCTTATTTAATACTTATAATAATTGTTTTAATTTTCTATATATTTTTACCAATAAAAATACTAATTTATTTTATGTGGTGTTATGTCTTTTAAAATAATCTTTCAAAAAGTCTTTCGAAATGCAAGCCTGATTCAAGGAACTTCTAATATTCTTACCTATTTTGAAGTTATCTCTATAATTAATTTTTAGAAATATTTATATTTCAAAAATCAAAAATTTTAAAGTGAATAATATATTTTTTTTCATTACTTGATTAATGAAATATAACATACCTTTGCGATTTTAAATATCTTTAAATAATTCCTTAAACCGTAATAAAATGTTCTATTTCTAAATCTCCTTTAAAAACTCTGTTTAAATGATTTTACCTCAATAAGATTTTATTTAAGCCTCAAATATAATTTCAATAAAAATCCATTTTTTTGGTGATATACATTTTTAGAATATGATTTCATGAAAATTACCAATGATTTTCTAAAAGAAATCTTCTTTGTAAAGTAAAAAATTATTTTTCTCATATCACATTATCTTTTATGAGATATATTCCATGTTCACAACATACTTATTATATGTGATGTATGTACATACCTTTGGTATATCATAACAATAGTATCCTTATTATTATGATATTATAATGGATTATTATTTTAATGTTTCATGGTGGTATGGGATACTTTGTAATGTTTAATGATTATTTCCTCAAGAATTTGTCAATGGTCTCAATTAATAGTATCTTTATTTATGTCAACATCCATTGATGAATCTGTATCTTCTTTTCTATAATGGTATTGATAAGGCATATTGTACCTGTATTAAATCTATGTATAATTATTTTTTTGGACATGTTTTGTTGGTTGGGGCCTGCTATAGCCCCGTGATGCATCGATAGGTCTCATGAGACAAATCAGTTGGCGACAAACCCTTCGAGTTTGTTTCCAAAAATCAGACAGGTTTCTACGCATAAACTTAAACTGTTTCGACGGTATAGTGGTATAATGTTTCAGATACATGAAATCAAATTAATATTAATTCTCTTTATTCATTTTTAGTTATTATTATCCATGAGGTTTTCACTATGACAAAATGTGTGGATGCAGTTTCATTCTCAGTTTATAAATGGTGTGTGTTTTTTATATATTCATCATGTCATATTAACTATTCCAATTTGTTTATAATTTTAGTTATTTTTTATTCATGATTCCACTAATTTTAACCCTTAATAAGCATTTGATCTCACCCATTTCATTTTTTTACCTTAAACCAGTTATGAGAACGAGACCATTTATTGAGTTCTCAAAGATGCAGTTTATTAGTTTTTGTTGTGTTTAATTTTTTGTTTTCCTTTCCCAATATAAATATGGGTTCCATGTATGTATCTAATTTACTCATGACTAATAAAACAATAATTCTATTGGGATTTTATTCCTTTTAATCATGCCAATTTATTAGAATAATGCACTGACTCTAGCCTTTAAGGGTCAAGGCATTACATCTTACATGTCACCGTCATTTGTATGCCCATCCATGAGTGCTCTTCAGGCATCCATGGATGGTCCAACATCAAATTACACACTTAGAATATTTAGGATATAATTACAAGACCATTTCTAATGAAATACTATTTTCCATTAAATCAATAAGAGGATCCACACAATTCCAACATCAATAATAATCATTCTAAAATCAGGAGAATATTTCTAAAAAATTTTACCAAAAACCAAAATACCATGAATACGCATCCAAATGACACATAAATACCAATTTATAATTTCATCCAAGTTATTAAAACATGAACAAGTCCAAATGACACTTCAACTTCTCAAATTCACTATAAAACATAATTAACATTTTAACAAACCCCTTATGTCATGACTATTTAACATATTTGAAGAAGCCACTTTAAAAACCACTTCCAATAATTTTTTTCAAAATAAAAACCATTAAAATACACCACAATCACTAAAAACAAATTTTTACAATATTTAAAAATCCATAATAATCAATAGAATTAATCAGAAAGAAAAATAATGGAAACACCTATCTCAGTGATGTGTGAATGGGATAAAACATCATGGGAAGGAAGAATATTACCAAAAGAACAATCTACACACCCTATATCAAAATAAAAAAAACCAGTTAATCAACCCTAGCCTCTATGGTTTGGGAACACATGAACCCTCCAATGAAGAAACAGGTAATCAAGAGAGGAGTAGATAAAGAGAAGAAAAAGAGTCCAATCCTTAAGAAAAACACTATGGGAACTTAGAGGTTAATCCATAGAGAAGGATAAGAAGCCAATGGAAGAGGGGTTTTGCAACCCCTCTATGCACCAAAAATGACCAAGACGGAGGGTCTCTATTTAGGTGTAAAAAGGTAGGAAGTTAGATTAACTATTTCACCATTTTAAAAATATGGGAATCTCATAGATTTTGGTCACATGGTTTACCAAACTGTGAGCCGACCGTGTGGTAGCTACCGTCCAAGAGGAGATCGACCAAATGACCAACCCACATGGTTTGAAATCCTCTGAAAAAAATATGTGGTAGATTCTATCCAAAATATTATACATGTTTCATGGTTACCAAGGTTGTGTGGCATAGTCTCCCAAACTATGCTCCAAACCCTTATGCATGCCAAAAAGCCACTTAAAACATTCAAAAAATTAAAAATTATTCCAAAACTATACCTAAATATCAAATAAAGGATCCAAATCCAAGAAAATAATTGATTAATATGATTTCATAGGTCATGGTTTGAAAATATGGTATTGTGTGATATTTTCAGTGTGACCCCTGGTGAGGTGGGGTTTTAATTGACCTTATAGGTGTTGGTTGATTCTTATTTTCATTAATTAATGCATTATTATGCTCCTTTCACATTTTAATAAGAGGTTATAAGTATTAAATTACTAATTATACATTTTATTCCCACCCTTGTATATATATACTATTTTCAAAATCTTTTTGGGTGATTTTGGTGACCGAGATGGATGGTACTAGCTTGGAGTTTGGGTTTTTTTATACAGTTCATGCCTAGAAGACTTTTTTTATTTTATTTTGGATTTTTATTTGTCTTGGACTACTTATGAATTTTAGTTTTATTGACGTTTTTTTATTTATATCATGGTTTTTTCTGTTTTTTATTTCTATATTAATGGGTTATATGGGGGTAATATCTCTTGTATGTATGTTTTATACCCTCAGTAATATTCACCAAATCGAGGATTATCGGGGGATGGTCTCATAGTTTCCCCATGTGTTTAATATAGTCCCAGGAGATATAATAACTTTAAGAAGGTTGTTATATAGTTTTATTAAATCTTTTGGTTGATATATTGGATGGATATTAGTGTTAGGAATTAGTAATCATTGCATGGGTTGGTTGGGAAATAGTACCATCTATGATTGGTTTATGATGTAGACTAAAGAGAAATGATTAGAAATAGAATTTTAGATCTACTTATAATCAGATTAAAATACCCTGAGTATTATAAAATCACATAGTTAAGTGGTTCTTCAGGTAGGTTAGAGACCTAGAATAGGTATTTTCAATATTCTAATTTATACTCATGTATGAAATAAAATGATTTTACCGAATTAAATTAATTTTATTTAATGAATTATATATGAATAAACATAGGATATTATCTATATATATAGAGAGATATATATTGGTTATCATACATGTGTGGATTGGGTTGGTGGGGTTTAGTAGGATACCCATTTGAATATAGGAGGTTGAATTAGTTGAGAATGATGAGCTTTAGAGGAAGATGTTATGTGAGTCACAACATATGTGGGTGTCTATGTATGGTTGGAGTGTCTCCAATTTAAAAACAAAGTATTAGATAGAAAAGATTTAGATCACTATCAGTATAATCTATGGTTGTTAAGAGCATTTAGTTCTGTTAGAAATTAGTCAAATATGGGGAGAACTATAACAATGGTGGATCATACATCTTAAAGAGTAGAAGGATACAGATGTTTCATGGAATGTTTTATAGTTAAAGTTGTTAACTTATTTTCTCTCTTTGATGATGATGGGGATAAATATTAAAGAGTTTATCTACCTTATACAAGGTATCCTAAGTGTACAATAACATAGTATTAGTCTAATGGACCCATTTCTTTTCACCCAAAATCTATTTCTAGATATGGAGTCCATATCTCGGTGCTTAGAGAAGTCATTGTGTACTGTAATTCAATATGTGGTAACTCCATTTATGTTTCCTATATACATAGAGTTGTATAATAAGGATATACTGATTTAGAGGGTATATTATTTTCTATGATCATCTCAATAGAGGAGCCATTTGGTTCACTTTATAATGGGGTCTAGTAGTTGTGGGTCATAGGTGCCGAGGTAGTCAATGTTTTGGTCAACTTGGAATCAACAACAATAGTTGACTTAAATCCATTTCTATGGTGACACAAGTTTCCATGTGTCTATTATTGTACCTATATTAGTGTTATATTCATGTGACATATATAGTCAAAAATTATTTCAATGTTTTCCATATTTTATGAAATATTAAGGTACATTCTATCTGGATATTTATTAACCCAAATAATATAAGCTACCATATAGGCCATATCAGAAATAGTTGTATAAGGCTTACAGTCTAGCAATTGTTTATTGAGTAGGTAGAGGATAACCCCATGTTGTTATCTTCTCATAAGAATCCATGGATGAGTGCATTCATTATGGTGGTCGTTAGTAGTGAGTCAGAGGATCCGTGTGTGTATAGATTTATATTATGGATGTTTCATTTATAGTGTGACAATAGATAATCCAAGGATCCATTTTATTTTCTTCTACATTGGCTTCCATGTTTTTAACAAGATCAGTGTATTCCATTATTTCTCCCACGTTGGTTCATTCCATGGGACTCATGGTAGAGGGTCTTATGGTGCCCCTGGTGTTTGCAGTGTAAGTTAGAGGTCATAAATGTTTACTTAATGGGTTCTAAGGTTGCAAGATAATGAATGGAACCTTCATCAAACTAGTGATTTATTCCTACCCATAAAATGTTATCATGGGATTTCAATATTTGTATTATGTTTTCGTGGATATATATTACTTATAGAGGATAGTTGTGCTCTACAATGAGAAGGGTAAACATGTGGTTTTCATCAAGATAATGAGTATCACATGATTCATCGATGTTTAGAGCCATTATTGTCTTGTTTTTTAAAATTTTCATTAGGTTCTATAAAAACATATTTAAAGAGTCCCCTATAGTTTTATAAGGAGTTTCTTGATGTTTTCATGAGGAATAATTGGCTTTACCCGCACCCAAATATGATTTTGTGATTGGGGTATAATTTTAGCTAAGTGCCTCCTTGATTTCTATAGATCCTTATCATATATAGCCTTATGAGATTTGAAAATTGTAGATTTAGATTTATTATATAATTCATAATGGTTTCATTCATTCTATTAGACCATCATTAAGTTCTCATTTATTGTTTGGAAAGAAGGAGGATTGTGGTCTATAGTTATTTATAGATTACTAGTGGATAAATCAAGTGACTATCAAGAACTGTTACCATATTCTAAGTATTGGAAAACTTTTTGATATGTTGAAGGGAGACCATTATTTTTCAAACATCAATTGACAGTTTGGATATCACCAAATGAAATTTATAGAGAAGGAAATATTAAAGGAATATTTCAGGTGTTGGTGTAGGATCTTTTATTTCATGATCATATCATTCGATTTAATGAATTCCCTATCTGTATTCAAGGGTCTCATAAACTATATGTTTTATGAAAACTAATATTTTTTTGTCATGTTCATTGATGAAATCCTTGTATAGTCGAGGTTTAGCGTTGGATGATACTGAGAACCATATGTCCATTTTATAGGAACTTTGGCACCATCTTCTTTATAAAAATATATCAATGCATAGGTTTTAGATGATGAAGGTATAGTTCCTTGTATATGTGGTGTATAAACATGGAGGGGTGGTGGATCTAATAATATTGACACCATCATTTCCAAGGAACCACCCTATAATATTGCATAGGTATTTAGTTTCCTTAGTCTCACAAGTTATTATTAGAGTATTGTTTCTAAATTCTACTCAGATACAACCCCATTTCTAGCCTGAATTGGGAAGGAATAGAAATTTTTATGAATTAATTAGTGTCAGGAAACATTTGGGTGCCTAAATAAAAGGTTTATTAGTTCCTCTATAGTTCTACTACCAAAGGATGGGGTAATTTTTGAAGTGTTTTATGATGTATCCTATCTCAGTTTTGGTTGCTTCTGGATGAAACAGAGAGAAATTATAATATAAGGGTCTAGAATGTTACATCCACATAAAAATAACTATTAAACCTATTATATTGTGTTATTTTAAGTGGTTATTACTCTATTTCATGACCCGAACCAATTAGGGGCTCAATCCATAACTACCCCAAGCCTGCCCCCATATTACAGGGGTGGAAATAGGCATTGAATGCACAAAAATCTCAGGAAGGCCTTTGCCTAAGAACCTGTATAGAGGCAAGTAGCCAAATCAATGAAAAAGGTTAGAGGAAAAGTAGAAAACAAAAAATCTACTATAATGTAAAGTGAACATCTGTGAACCACTAGATAGTACAAGAGTACGGTATTGAATACTAAAATCTCCATGGTAAAAATGAAATACCAAACTATAATTTGGTCCCAACTTGAAGACTACTGGAAAAGATTATTTGTTGAGAGATCACAACTCATGTATCCCAACTATGACCACCGTACACGTTCCACATGGCATGTATACCTATGCTACTCTATTGTCAGCATCTGCCTATACACCCTCTACAAAAGACATGGCATGTGTTGGAAAAATCCCACACAGGGGTGATTATATAATAAACCCAGTAGAATGCCCCAAAAAGGATAAGGGGGAGTAGTAATAAATACAACCAACAAGAATCAGTAAATGGAACAAGTTACACTAAAAGTGACTAAAAATATTATTACTCAACCCATCAAGGGTGTGAAAGTCGGCTCATCCAAACATAAGGATATTGAAATGGTGAGGAGGTGAACCCCCCATCGAGACTTCGATAACTAAAGTTAGAGATTAGACATGTCCAACTAAGAGATTATTGACACAAAAAGCACATGGAATACCCCATGCGGGTTTGCATCTCTTGGAAAGAGAGTAACCAAGACCCACAGAGCGGGGTATTGTAGCAGGATACATATATATATATATATATATATATATATATATATATATATATATATGTGTGTCTATATAATCAGTAAAAGAATCTCAAATGATAGAGTAAGGGGATCTTCATCTCACAGCTCAACCCAAGAAGATTAGTAGCCAATAGTTCCAATATAGAGTCATCTATGATGCACAGTACCATAGTCATCTACCTAGGATTTTCAATTCAAATGGGATCAAATCCCCAAAAATTGATAATATCCACTTTGTGAGACACTAACTCTCCCACATAGTTTTAGATAGTGTCACCATAATTCTTCTCAGTGGGGAAAGTTCTACTCTTTATTGTGTTTCCTTAGGTAATTTGTATCACTCCTAGCCACTCTTCCGCATAATCTAGGGTCTTATCTCAAAGTTCATCAATTAATAAACTACAAAATAAAACTAGAGGGTCTTTTTGAAATGGTCGTCGTGGACTACACTGTACAACCCAGTTGGAGGGTCTATTCAGAGGGTTTTTAGGGACTACACTACCCAACCATATTTAAAGGTTATCCAAAAAGTTCATCAAGGACTACACTACCAAGACCAGATGGAGGGTCATCCCATAATCATTGTTAGGGACTGCACTGCTAGCCCAGATGGAGGGTCAACCTGAAATTTTGTCAGGGACTACACTACCAAGACCTGTTGGATGGTCATCCAGGAAGGTCTTTATGGACTACACTACCTATCCCAGTTATATGGTCAACCTAAAATCATCGTTAGGGACTACACTACCTAGCCCTACTGAAGGGTCATCCTTGAATTATTTGGGGACTATACTACCCATTCTAGTTGGAGGGTCAACATAGAATCATTTTTAGGGTCAACACTATGAATCCCTGCTAGAGGGTCATATCGATAGGTCGTTAGAGACTACACAACCCAGCCCAACCAGAGGGTTATCCTTGAAGGTCATTTTGTAAGAATGTATGACCACTATCATCATTGAGTGTCTTCTCAACACATTCCAATCCCAAAACATTCACATAGTATCATCACATCCACTTCTGAGGGCACCATCGTGTTTTACATGGGAAAACACTCAGGATATGCATCTTTCATGTTGAAATCTAGGATCAAAAGAAAGAGATATGGAGGATTAAAAATTTATCATGGGATCTCAAACAGTACACAGTTTCTGAGGGGGACCACATGATGTGTGGCTCCTCATCATTGTCTGGTCGTGTCTCTAGACGGACATGGGTCACATCCCATTTAGTAGTGCATTTTGTGTTGGAGGACTACATGGTATACTCTATTTAACCGCGGATTGAGGTCATGTCCTCTAGTCGTGTGCCTGTACTCGGACTCTGTGTCCATCTACTTTGGTATACGACGTGTTGATCAGCATGGGATACTTCTTGTTTAGCCAAACTATGTCTATTTTCACAACGCATTACATGTTCCTAACCATGTGTTCCATCACCTGGCTCGCCTCACATAGAAAGGTAGTACCTGTCATGTCAAGGGGAGTACATGTCATGTCATCCTTATCTTTTTCAAAACCCTAGAACAACTGCTAAGGGAGGTTACATGTTGTGTGTTCTTCTCTAAAGACATAATATAGTCAGTATTTTTTTCAAAAACTATCTATTTCTCCTAAATTTATGTCCCTGCATATAATATACTCTATTCCTAGTCAAATTCACTTAAATCTAATGTAAAAACATTGGATATGGCTGAAGGACGTAGGATTGCTTCATCATTCATTTCGAATCAGCATAATTTGAAAATGAGGGTTTGGATAGATCATCTGAATGCCATAATTCCTTTGTTCCTTGTCGTTTTGTAGTGAAAACATTGGATGTTTCGTCCTCTCATCATTTGGCTTCCAGATCTATTTCTCCCTTAAAAATCCATTGTCGTTCCACAATTTTGTCTCATTTCTGGGCACCGGATCGAGCTCGGGTTGCCCAGCAATCCTCAAACTGGGATTAAAAGTAATTCCATGGTAAAAAATGAAAAATAATGGGTAAATGTCACCACAATAAGGGTTTGGATCATTTTCCAAGCATTATTTGTAATTGGATCATAATTGTACAATTTGTGTTAGAACAACGAAAAAAGAGTTGAAACTGGTACTGAGGCTCATGAAACGATCGAATTAAAATGTACATGTTGAATAATTTAGTTTTAACATGCTCAAACATTTAATAAAAGGTGTAAAAATGATAAATATTGGTCCTAAGTGGATTGTATCAATCGTTGTCGACGAATAATGTGTTCATCGATAAAGGAGTAGGATCTGATGAATCTTGAACTGTTTAGATCCAAGGTTTTCTCATTGTTTGATATTAGTTATCCATTTTTTCAATGAATAGAAGAGGCCATAAATAGTAAAAAAAATCTAGGATATTTTTTCCAAATTTACTTTAACCACTTTCTTATATCCAATTATTAGTTTAATGGTATTTTATGTAATTAAATAAATTAATTCATTTAATTACAGAAATGTACTACCAACAAGAGAGGGGTATAAATGTCTCATTCCAACTTATATTATATTATTACTAGGGGAAACATCATGTTTAGGACCCAACCATGGTCTCATATTTTAAATCCAACCAACCGTTTAATAGTTATCCCATTTTCTATAATTAATCATGTGTGAATAATATAAAATATAGTTAATATTTTTATAAATTTAATTCTTGGAACACTGGGCCTTAGAACCACATTCTGTATCAATGCCTAGATTGGGAATAATATTTATAAATATTTCAAAGTATTATTACGAAAAAATGTGTCCCCTGCATCACTTCCTCAAATATTTTCTTCCCAAAAAAACAAAACTAAATAAACAAAATGGGATAATAGGCCCACATCTTGCTCTCTATTTCCCAGCAACTCTCGGGCATGTTTCCGTGCTACCACAAAACTCAAACCAGGGGTATAGATCATCTTCATAGTGTCTGATCGTGTTGTCCCTTGATCACCACATGGTGCTCCATAATGGTGGATCCACACTCATTTTTCAACTTTCCCTAATCGAGGACATGTGTAGAGTCACGCACATATCTCCTTAGATGTGACACATTCAAAAACATCATGCACCCACTCTAACTGTGGATGTATAGTAAGGTGGTAGTAAACCCCGAAAACCCTATGTGTGATCTTTAATATCCTGATAATCCTCATGTACACCATGCTTTCTCAGCCAAACCACCACATTTTAGATCATGGGGAGACTCTCAAGAAGATGTGGAACCCCGGCATGAACTCCAAGGGCCTATAAAGGTGATTTATGTAGTAAAGATATCTATTATGGGTTGTATTCATCTGTTCATGGATGACCTTCACATTTTCTATCGTCACCTACACAAAATCTGAGCCCATAAGAGAGGAATCTCTGATCTCTATCTAGCACAAGGGTAACTTGTAGGGTCTCTAGTATAGGGACACAAAAGTTTCTCTATCAACTGTGGAATGGAAGTTGTTTTTGTATGAAAACTCTACTAAAGGATGGTGATCCTCCCAGCTCTGGCTGAAATCTAATATGCACACTCACAGCATATCCTCTCGCACTTGGATAGTGCACTCGATCTACCCATCAGTTTGGGTGTTAACGGTTGTACTCATTTATAGCTGGGTCCTTACCACCTCATGTATGCCTCTCCATAATCATGTTGTAAACCAAGAATCATGATTAGATACAATAGTTGAGGGTACATCATGGAGGAAGATGATCTCTCATACTTATATTTTCCCCAAACTCTCTACCAAACTCTACTCCATGGTAACAAGGAAGTGATTTAACATTGTGATTCAATCCATTATCACCTAGATGGTGTTGTGTCTATTCATTGTGCATGGAATTCCTATAACTAAATACATGGATATGTTTTCTCATTTTCACTTTGGGATATCAAGCAGATGCAACGAACCAACCAGAACCTGATTCCTAGCCTTCACCTGTAGACAGGTAAGGCATATTGAGAAAAAATTAGCTACACTATATATCATTCCAAACCACCA
This sequence comes from Viscum album, assembly GCA_963277665.1. Taxonomy (NCBI): domain Eukaryota; kingdom Viridiplantae; phylum Streptophyta; class Magnoliopsida; order Santalales; family Viscaceae; genus Viscum; species Viscum album. The sequence continues at coordinate 1,765,431,352 of OY728135.1, forward strand.
AAACATCTATTGAATATCATTGTGAATATTCCCCACACTGGGATGTACAACTAAGGGAGATGTGTGGGACTCCCACATCACTTCCTCCTGCATCGCCACCAGAACAATTGTTTTCCCCAAGAAAAAAATCTTATGATTACCTCCTTTAGAATATCCATCCGGTGAATCACATGTGGATATATAATCATGAAGAACCTCACATTCAATGTCTCCTAGCTGGTACTCCTTCATATGGTCAAGAAGTATAAGAGTCAACGCCAAAAACTTTATGAAAAATGTACCCTCCTTCTCTATCAGGGTCATATGTTTCGAAGCTAACTGCTCTAAATCTTCCCTCACTAGGAAAGCCTAGGAATTACTTCTAAGGGAATCTGTTACAACATTTAACTTCTCTAGAGTATATAATATCTTGATGTAATAGTCCTGAAGAAACTCTAACCAATGTTGTTGCCTCGGGTTCAGGTCTCTCTGATAGAAGACATACATGAGACTCTGGTGGTCTGCGTAAACTGCAAAGAACTCTTTCAGAAGGTGGTTCCTCCACATCCACAAAGCGATGACTACCGCTTCTAACTCCATATCAGTAGTCACATAGTTCTTACCATGGGGTCTCACTTGACTTGACACATATGTGAAGACTACCTATATTTTCATCATCACGCAAACTGAGCCCAACTTCTAAGGCATCATAATATACCACAAACTCAACTTCTTCCTCTGGTAGCCTCAAAATTGGATCACCCATCAGCCTCTACCTAAACACCTCAAAGCCTTCTCGAACTACTCCGACCAGGTAAACAAATATCCCTTTCATGTCAGAGTGGTCAAAGGGGTTTTTATCCAAGAAACTTCTTCTACAAATCTCCAGTGGTACCCTGCCAAGCTGGTAATTCTCTTCTACTCTAACACATTCTTAGTCAGTTCCCAAGAAATAACTACTTCAACCATTGTTCGATCCATGGCTAAACCCTGCTCAAAAATGACATTCTGTAGAAATTGAACCTATTGTATACAGAACGAAAATTTCTAGAGATTTACATAATGCTAGTGATATAGAATTAGATTGAGGACCCTCCTTAAGTGCTTTGCATAGTCCTCCTTTGTCATAGAGTAGACGGGTACGTTGTCAATGAAGAAAATGAAAAAAATTTCAAATTATGGCTGCAAAATCTCGCTCATCAAATCCATATAAACATTGGGAGAATTTTTCACCCCAAATAAAATCAATAGGACCTCGTAATTTCTATAGAGACATTGAAAGGACAAATTCAAAATATCATCCTCAAAAACCCAATGATGGTGGTACTCAGACCTGATATCAATCTTGGAGAACCATCTCACACCTATCAACTGATCACAGAGGTCGTGAATTCTTGAAAAGTGGTACATGTTCTTTATCATGGACTGTTTTTTTGGGAAAATAATCCACAAAAACATATAAGCTCCTGTCTACCTTATTCACAAACAAGATAGGAGCTATCTAGGGGGAAACACTGGGTCTGATAAAACCTTTCTCATGAAGTTCCTCTAGATACATCCCCAGCTCTCAGAGATTTTTGGGTGTCATCTGTTATGCTGTAGAAGATATTGACGTAGTCCTTAGCTGCAAGTCAATGCAAAACATCAACTCTCACATTGGAGGTAGTGTTTCAATGTCTTGGGAATGATTTCCATAAAATCCTCCATAACTAAGGGGATCTAGATGTCTGATGATTCTACCGCACCAAGGTCCATACTCTCTAGCTAATAGTTAATGGTTTGTAACCACTTGATCACATCACCCACTAATTCTTGTATGAGGTCTCTCTCACTGAAAAAGGATAACCTCATCCTATCATCACGTAGAAATCTGACTAATATGTGATGACAGTAAATCTAGGATTGAACCGTGGATATCCAATCCCTAACCAAGATGATGTCATAGGTTTATATCATTAAAACCATTAGGTCCCACGTGAACCTATCTCCTCCAAGAGATATCTCACACTGACGACAGATGAATGACATAAAAGAAGTATTCCTTATAGGAACCTCATGGCATAGATGTTGTGATAGAGTGACTATTGGGAGATCCAGATCCCAGAAAAAGAGTTTTGAGATAAAATAATGTTTTGAACCAGGGTCTACTAATACTAAGGTAAGAATATAGTAAACACAGATCATTACTCGAATCATATTTTGTGCCTCCTGGTCATAGATGTCCATATCTTGAAGCTGCCTACGGCCCTAGCTACCATCTCGCTGAGCCTAATGTGGGCCTCCTAGTGTAGGTAATAATATGACCTTATACTATCATCCCCTAACACTAGATCCTCCCATTCTTCTTCTATTTCTATCTCCTTATGGACCACCCTGTCCCCTCTTAGGAGATCCCATATCACAGCGATGCTTCTACCGTGGCGGTCCATCTGCTTCCTGCCTGGGTTTCTATGTAAACCTGGTCAGGATGTCCTAGTCCATGTGACATTTCCCATCACAAGGGAAGCATCATCCTTCTCTGGGTTTCCCTGGTTCTCTACCCTAAAGCTAAACTGGGAAACCACACCCTTGAGTCTTCTCATGGAAGGGTCTCCTATTCTAAGACCTCTAACACCTACCTACTTGTAAAGATAACTCAGCTCGGTCATGCCTAATGCTAGATATAGCTATCTGGAATCCATCTTCCATGAATACATCAATTACAAATTCCCTCTCTAGCACCCCTAGCATAGGTTTGGATGCACAAGGGCACGACACTAGCATGTATCTCTCTACTAAGTGCCTGGTAGAACTTCCATGATCAGAAGTAACCATCTCTGATCATGTTAGGAGAGTAGCACGTAATGTCGGTGAACCTTTCTGTGTAATCTACCATGGTCACCCCACCATACTGAAGCTACAAAATCTCCTCAATCGGAATGTAGTGCAAGAAAAAGGTGTATTACTCCTCAAAAAACATCTTATAGAAGTCTCCCCCTGATAGAGTCGACTCATCGCTCATCTGGGTAACTAAGTCCACCAACACCCATCTGCTCTCTTGAAAAGTATAGCTTATAAAGACACCATCTGATCCATCACGGTCTAAACCGATCTCAACATGAGGACCAATAACTTCATCAAATCCTATGCTACTTGAGGATCTGGCTAGTTGTGGAACCCCAGCTACCGCTGATATTGTAACTTGCAGAGTGCACTCAATCTACGCACATTATCAGCATGACCTACTGGGATTATCTGCTACTCAACAGGTAGAGGCGCCACTACTAGTCCACCTATAGGAAGGGGATTACATGATGAACCCTAAATTGAATCCTCATTCCTTAAAGGATCTTTTCCACAAATCGGAACTGGTATCCTGGATGGCTGTCATCACGGTGACGTCCTGAAACTATCAAGGAGTACCACGATCAGCTGAGAATATATATATATATATATATATAGATATATCAAAAAATTAATGATGAAATAATGAAATAATTATAGTCAAATATTATAAGGCCCCGGCCTTAAACCTTATTTAATCTTGAGTTATTAAAATATTACACATTGAGGATCTTTTCAGGTTTAGAGTTTTAGAGAATTAGATCATAAAACTTGCATTACATTCCACATTTAAACAAAGTGGTTACATAAAGATAATATTCATTTTTCCCATCAACGGAAACATATTTAAAATAAAACATGGATTCTTCCTTGACACTTCCTTGACACTATCATATCATGTTCCTTTCCCTTGACCTGTGAAAAACATTTCAAAAAACTTGGGATGAGCATAAAAAGCTCAGTAAGGGATATAAAAATATGGAAAGGAAACATGGGTACATATATACATAAGAATGAAATCATACTTTACCCATAAAACATAAGAACTTTAACATACCTCATCAAATCATGAATAAATCATAGAAATCATAATATATAAAGGTATCTTGGGGCATTCATAACATTCTTACGTAGGGAGTAACCCTCTTGGTTACGTTTGGAATACCCATCACAGTATATTCCTTAAATCTCTTCGTAGAAACCTTAACGTTTCACTCATTCGCGTTACCCAATGCATTGGAGAGCTATATCAGGCTCACCTGCCCTTATTTTATCATGGAACCACCCATCTTCATAATAATTCCCAAGAACCTCAACCTAATCGTATCACATAAAACATGCATAAAGGAAACATAACATTTCCACCTTTCAATCACAAGATATCAATACAAAAAATTGATATAAAAACATTATGAAAACCATTTTCAATACCAAAATAAAAGAAAAGTAAAACATGGTATTTATTTTTCTTTTAAAAAAAGGTATGGCTTATAGAGGAAGTCGAAACTCAAATAATGGTCACGGCGGCGGAGAAGTCGTTGTCACCGCATACGTACGACAAAAACATTCCCTTTTTTTCATTTAGTAAACGCTTAATATAAAAATTATTCCTTTTGAATAAACGTAAAAGTACAAGGGGTTTATACACCGTATAAAAGAAGGTTGTGTATAAAAAAATATGCCTCAATGAAAGGAGATTGAGACGAAGTCCCATACCTTGAGTCCGACTTGACTCGGTCGTTCTTTAATCTCCTGAATAATAAACGTGAGTTAATTTCTACTTGTTTAAGAACCTTTTTCAAGTTCATTATTCCTTTTATATCACTTATTTCCATGTCATGAACACTATGTAATTATTTAAGTTAATAACAGTCATTTTAACGATCATTGGTACTTGAGTCAAAAATAAACCCTTTATAATTACAAGTTTCTCATGTATCCATTATATCCAGAATGGTATTCATGATGTAGATATCATATATATTATATATATCCAGTACATGCATGCATTTATAATATTACATAACATTTAGAGGTAAGAAATGAAATGCACCGTTCATGGAGACGGTAAGTCGTACGTACGCATGAACGCTGCTTCCATTCCTATTTTGTATTTTATGAAATGGAATAATAATGATATAAAGGTATATTATAATTATAGTGTAATATCATATATAATATCATAACTCCATCCTTTATACATCCCGCATATGGTACTAACGAATCAAATCACTTTGAGGGGGCGGTAGTCCGCACTTCCTTAATTGAAGATATCGCATTTACGCATAATGGAATCCATAAAGGTATTCCCAAAATAAAAAATACAGAAGCTTAAGGAAAACATAAAAATATTATATATCATATAAAAATATAGTTTCATCTTAATGGCCACCTTTGAAGGTGTTAAAATAATGTTGAACAATCATTGTTTCGGGAGGCAGAAATTCTCCATCCACGGAAACAGTATGTTCATTAACCATTAGATGTAGGTGTGTGTAAGTGTAGCTCGAATACTTATTATAAAAACATCCTAGTATATGGAAGATACTGGTTTTGTTACAAAAGAAATTAATAAAAATAGTTTAGGTGGTTGGAGAAGCAAAATAAAACAAAAGAACACAAGTGAAGACATTACCTTAAAATCAGGTAACTCCCTTTGGTTTGAGATCAAAGGCTTCCTTGGGAAGACTTCTGCCCAATGTGAGGCTTCAAAGAGTAAGAGAGGGAAGTGGAGAGACAAAATGGGTAGGGTTTGGCCGAGCCAAAGGCTTTGTAAGTGTGGGTAAGGAGGTAGAGGTGGGGGCCTTTTATAAGAGGAGAGGAGGGGCACTCTTGGAAAGTAAAGAAATGTTACTTTATTTTAAAATGAGTTTTGGATTCAAAAGGTCCCACATTGATATAATTCGAGGGTAAAGTGATAAGGGTTCTAAATCCACCCATCCAATAGGTTTTGGACATGTGTAGGTCATAGATTTTACATTATCTTTTCATTTTATTTTAATCCTTTATTAATGAGGTAATCGCGGCATCATCATGATGTCATAAATAATTCAATTTATTTAATGTCTAAAAATTATAAAAAAAATCTCATGATGTAGGAAATCCTTTTATATTTATAATTAATATTTATAGTCAAAAATCTGACTTGTATAACCCCATTTAAAAATTGTTTTAGTAAAACAACTCATGTTTGTGTCATTTTAATTTTAACATTAAATAAAAAGATATTAATGTCATTTTCCTACCAAAGTGGCTCCATGGGGTCCCCAAGTTGTCCCATGGCTTTTCTGGGTCGTCCATGACACATCCAATATGGGTAGGACATGTTTCAATCTCATCACATATTATTAAAACATTATTTTTACCTTAAACTACACTAATTGCCTCTAATCGCGATTAAGAACTTAAAAGTTACTATTCACCAAAAAATTATTTTAATCTCATTGAACCACATTTTACTTCTTAATTACAACCATGTATGTTGGATTTTTGAAAATCAAATCACAGAAGTGGCAAAGTTTCATTTCAACGAAAAATCAGTTTCTTTAACTACCACTTAGTGGTTTCACTATTCATCAAAAATTGAAGTTTTTCAGAAAAATACCAAAACATCACCCTAAGCTATATTTGATATTCTGAATTCAAAAATGATGACTATTTTAAAAAATTCAAATCATATAAGTTACATTAATTAATTTAATAATTAATTCCCGCTCTCATGACAAATAGCGTGTTTTTATGAAACAATAAGTATCAAAAGATGGACAGCAGTTTAAGTCCAATTTCATAGTGAAATTGATTCCAACGACCAACATTGGATTAAATGGTAAAAATATATTCTAATTTCACTTCAAAACCAATTCAAAAAATAATCTAATCATATAAATGAATTAGATTAAAAAGAGTTTTTGAATTAAAATACAACATTTTTCACTATTCATTAAAAATGAACTTTATCGGAAAAATACCAAAAAATCACACAAAGTAAATTTTGATGTCCCAATCATAAAGAATAAGTTTATTTTGACAAACATAGATTATAAAATTGTAAAAAGATAGATTTAAAAATGGTTTTCCATCAAAAGGCAGTAAAACAATCTTTTAAAAATATTAGTGTATTCCATGCTTAAGATTGGATTTATTCTCATTTTAATCCTCTAAAACACTATCTAATTCACTAATAGACATAGATAAAAATATCTATTATTCATTACTTACTTGGGATTTTACATCCTTCCCCCCTTTAGAAAATTACATCCCCACAATTTATTTACTTATCGAATAAGTGGGGGTATTTATCCCTCGTTGCATTTTCAGATTCACATGTTGCCTCTCCAATCATATGGTTTTTCCATAAAACCTTTACCTAGTGAATCACCTTATTCCAAAAAACGTGATCCCTGTGGTCAAGAATCTGGACCGGTTGTTCCTCATATGATAGGTTCTCTTCCAGCTAAACTACCTCTGGACTCAAAACATGAGATGGATCTGGCATGTACTTTCTCAACATCAAAACATGAAAAACATTGTGTACCTGAGATAAACTCGGAGGTAAAGCCACTCGGTATGAAACTAATCCAACTCTCTCAAGAATTTCATATGGTCCAATGAACCTTGGACTCATCTTTCCTTTCTTACCAAATCGCATCACACTTTTCCATGGTGAGACTTTGAGAAAAACATGATCACCTACCTCAAAAGATAGATCCTTCATCATGTTATACGCATAACTCTTCTGCCTGCTCTGAGCTATTCTCATATGTTTCTGTATCAGCTGAACTTTTTCTACCAACTATCCTACCAATTCTGGTCCCATCAGCTTTCTTTCACCCACTTCATCCCAAAAAGCTGGAGTTCGATACCGCTTCCCATATAACGCCTCAAATGGTGCCATCTGTATACTGGAATGAAAACTGTAATTATAAGAAAACTCAACCAAAGAAATATGTTGGTCCCAACTTCCCTTATAATCCATCGAACAAGAACGTAGCATATCTTCCAAAGTCTGAATTGTTCGTTCTAACTGCCCATCTGATTGAGGATGAAAAGCTGTACTAAAATTTAATTCAGTACCCAACGGCTTCTGATGGCCTTTCCAAAAGTTAGAAGTGAACCTGAGATCACGATCAGATACAATGGAGAGACGAAATCCATGCAACGTGACTATCTCTTTAAGGTACAGAAGGTAAAGTTGATCTAGGGAAAAAGTATCTCGTATAGCAAGGAAATGAGCAGATTTAGTCAAGCGATCAACAATAACCCATATTGCATTATTACCTCGAGGGGTCTTTGGAAATCCCAAAATGAAGTCCATGGATATATTCTCCCATTTCCACTCTGGCACTGGTAAAGTTTGAAGCATCCATTTCGGTAACTGCCGCTCTTCTTTAACCTGTTGACATGTCAAACACTTCACAGTAAAATCAGCAATATCTCGTTTCATTCCATCCCACCAGTAATACTCCCGCAGATCTCTGTACATCTTAGTACTTCCAGGATGAACTGAAAATGGAGATCTATGAGCTTCACATAACAACTCTCCCTTCAACTGTGAATCACAAGGCACACACAATCTCTTCCCAAATCTCAAAACGCAATCATTATCGATGTTGAATTCAGGCAACTTACCTTTCTGAACCAGCTCTACCTTTTTCTGCAACTCACTGTCTTGCTTCTGTGCTTGCTTAATTCTGTCTGATAGAGAAGATTTCACTGATACCTAAAACAAAACAGAAGTACATCCTGCACCAACAACTTCTATGCCAAAGTTCATCAAATCATTAACCAAAGTATCACATTCCAAACGCAACATTTCTAATGAATCATTACTTTTTCGACTCAAAGCATCAGCCACTTTATTTGCTTTTCCCGGATGGTAATGAATTGTACAATCATAATCCTTGATTAATTCTAGCCATCTCCTCTATCTCATGTTCAATTATTTCTGAGTGAATATATACTTTAAACTTTTGTGATCTGTATATATTTCACACTTTACTCTATACAAATGATGCCTCCAAATTTTTAAAGCAAAAAACAACAGCAGCTAATTCCAAATCATGTGTAGGGTAATTTACCTCAGGAGTTTTCAACTGTCGTGAAGCATAAGCAATTACCTGACCATTCTTCATTAGGACGCAACCAAGTCCTTTCAATGAATCATCACTGTAGACAACAAACTCCCCATTCCTGGAAGGTAGTGCCAAAATTGGAGCATTCATCAATCTTCTTTTTAGTTCATGAAAACAATCATCACATTCTTTTGTCTAGATAAACTTAACACCCTTCTGAGTTAGCTTAGTCATTGGAATAGATAACCGTGAAAAATTTCTAACAAACCTTCGGTAATAGACTACAAAACCAAGGAAACTACGAATCTCTATTATATTTGTGGGTCTTGGCCATTCTTCAACAGCCTTTGTTTTTGTAGGATCAATGGTTATCCCATCTTTAGAAACAATGTGACCAAGGAAATAAATTTTTTGCAACCAAAACTCACACTTTTTGAATTTCCCATACAATTTTTTTTATTTTAAGGTTTGAAAAATAACCATTAAATGGCTTTCTTGCTCCTCTTTACTTTTAGAAACCACCAAAATATAATCAATTAAAACCACCACAAACTTATCCAAGAACTCATGGAAAATTCTATTCATTAAGTCCATGAATACAGAAGGTGCATTGGTTAGCCCAAAAGGCATTACTAGAAATTCATAATGGCCATATCTTGTACGAAACGCAGTCTTCGTAACATCTACTTCCTTTACCTTCAGCTGATGGTACCCTGATCTCAAGTCAATCTTTGAAAAATACTGAGCTCCCTGGAGCTGATCAAACAAATCATTGATATGAGGCAAAGGATATTTGTTCTTAACAGTGATGTTATTCAAGGCTCTATAATCAATGAAAAGTCTCATTGAACCATATTTCTTTTTAACAAATAAAACAGGAGCACCCTATGGTGATGTGCTAGGTCGAATGAAACTTTTCTCTAATAAATCTTGCAATTGCTCCTTCAACTCTAAAATTTCAATTTGAGCCATTCGATAAGGGGGTTTTGAAATTGTCTTAGCGTCAGGAACTAAGTCAATAGTAAACTCAACTTCCTGATCTGGTATTATTCCAGGCAACTCATCAGGAAAAACATCAGGATACTCATTTACCACTGGCACATCATTAATCTGAACAGTTCCTATGTTTTCAACAATATGTGCAAGGTAACATTCATTTCCATCTTTTACAAGTTTCTCGGCCTCTTTATAAGTTATCAACAGTAAGGGTTCATTCTTGTACACAAACTGAAAGTCTTTCTGAAAAGAATCTTCTTTAGATCTATAGTCAATCTTATCATGGTAAATAGAGAGCCAATCCATACCCAGTATAACATCAAGATCTACTAGAGGAAGAATAATAAGGTTTTCAAGTAGGTTCTTTCCACAAATAAGGATAGGAAGATTCTTATAAATTCTTTTTGCCTCAACATTTCCCCCAGGTGTTTTTACCACAAGTTCAGGAGTCATTTCTTGAGATGGTATTCCCAATTTACTAGAAAAGTTTTTAGAGATGAAAGAATGTGTGGACCCCGAATCAAACAACACACTGGCATAATCTGAAAAAAAAAAACAAAGTACATGATACAACTTCATTTGATGGCCCAACATCTGCTGAAGTAGTTGCAAAGGATTTCACCACCCCTTTCTGCTTGTAGTCTAACTACTTCCCATCACTCAAGCTCTTCGTCGGACACTCGTTTCCATAGTGACCCATCTCATTGCACTTAAAACATTTCACTAACTGTAAATCAAATTTGGACTTACCATCACCTTGATATTTTTCTGTGCAATCATGATCCTTATGTCCCATCTTACCACATCGGTAGCACTTTCCTGAATTCAAAAGACATTCCCCTGTATGCCTTTTACCACATTTATCACAAACTGGAAACTTAGTTTTCTTACCATCAGACTTTTTTGAAGAATTATTCCCTTTCTCCTGACACCTCAGTCTCTTCTTCTGCTGGTTGTTATAGAACACTTGATCATCGGAAAACTCCATTTCCACCTTCTCAGCACATCGAACAAGCTTTTCATAACTTTTAAACTCACTAGAAGCTAATTCCCTTCGATATTTTGGTTTTAATCCTGAGTAAAAATGATTGATTTTACTATCAAGGTCTCGGATAAAATATGGAGCATACCTTGCCAATCAAGTGAATCTCTCTTCATTGGCAGTCACTGAGTCTTCCTCTTTCCTCAATTCTAAGAATTGTTTTTCCATCCTAAGTCGAACAGCCTTAGGAAAATACTTCTCAAGAAACATACCTTTAAATTCATCCCAGTCGAGAGCATCAATCTCATCAGCATCCCTAATATTTTTAACCATCGACCACCACTGATCTGTTTCACCCTCCAAACGGTAAATATCAAGACTAACCTTTTGATTTTCTGAACACCCCATGACCTCAAAAATATTCTCCAGTTCTTTAATCCACCCTTCAGCTAGCACAGGGTCAGATGATCCTCTGAATGATGGGTTATGTTGCCTCATGAAATGTTCCACCACTGACATGTTTCTCTGTGGTTGATATGGCTGATCTCATGCATGGATACCACCACCATTTATCGCTTGAGTCAACTACGCCATTACTGCAACAAACTATTCAGTTCCAATTCCGACAATCTTAGGATGCTGATTCGGAAGGTTATTTCCTTCTGTATGCCTTCCTAGCACTGCTTCCCTGTTTCCTCTGTGGAAAACCATTCTGAGAAAACATGTCTTAGATAAAGAAACATGGTAATCTTCAAATTCTATATCACTTCAATTTGACCATAAATTTTTTTTGGGATAATCATTTAATAGAATTCTAACTCCTAAAGTTATCTAAACCGACATCTGATACCATCTATAAGGCCCCAGCCTTAAACCTTACTTAATCTTGAGTTTTTAGAATATTACACATTGAGGATCCTTTCAGGTTTATATTTTTAGAGAATTAGATCATAAAACTTGCATTACATTCCACATTTAAACAAAGTGGTTACATAAAAATAGTATTCATTTTTCCCATCAATGGAAACATATTTAAAATAAAACATTGATTCTTCCTTAACACTTCCTTGACACTATCATATCATGTACCTTTCCCTTGACCTGTGAAAAACATTTCAAAAAACTTGGGATGAGCATAAAAAGCTCAGTAAGGGATATAAAAATATGGAAAGGAAACATGGGTACATATATACATAAGAATGAAATCATACTTTACCCATAAAACATAATCACTTTATCATACCTCATCAAATCATGAATAAATCATAGAAATCATAAGACATAAAGGTAACTTGAGGCATTCATAACATTCTTACGTAGGGAGTAACCCTCTTGGTTACGTTTGGAACACCCATCACAGTATATTCCCTAAATCTCTTCGGAGAAACCTTAACATTTCAGTCCTTCGCATTGCCCAATGCATTGGAGAGCTATATCGGGCTCACCCACCCTTAGTTTATCACGGAACCACCCGTCTTCATAATAATGCCCAAGAACCTCAACATAATCGTATCACATAAAACATGCATAAAGGAAACATAACATTTTCACCTTTCAATCACAAGATGTCAATACAACAAATTGATATAAAAACATTATGAAAACCATTTTCAATACCAAAATAAAAGAAAATTAAAATGTGGTATTTATTTTTCTTTTAAAAAAAAGGTATGGCTTGTAGAGGAAGCCAAAACTCAAATAATGGTAACAGCAGCGGAGAAGTTGTTGTCGCCGCATACGTACGACAAAAACATTCACTTTTGTCTTTTAGTAATTTCTTCATATAAAAAAGATTCCTTTTGAATAAACGTAAAAGTTAAAGGGGTTTATACACCGTATAAAAGAAGGTTGTGTATAAAACAAAATATGCCTTAATGAAAGGATATTGAGACGAAGTCCCATACCTTGGGTCCGACTTGACTCGGTCGTTCTTTAATCTCCTGAATAATAAACTTGAGTTAATTTCAACTTGTTTAAGAACCTTTTTCAAGTTCATTATTCCTTTTATATCACTTATTTCCATGTCATGAACACTATGTAATTATTTAAGTTAATAACGGGCGTTTTAACGATCATTGGTACTTGAGTCAAAAATAAACCATTTATAATTACAGGTTGTTCATATATCCATTATATCCATAATGGTATTCATGATTTAGATATCATATATATCATATATATCCAGTACATGCATGCATTTATAATATTACATAACATTTAGAGATAAGAAATGAAATGCACCGTTCATGGAGACGGTAAGCCGTACGTACGCATGAACGCTGCTTCCATTTCTATTTCGTATTTTATGAAATGGAATCATAATGATATAAAGGTATATTATAATTCAAGTTTAATATCATATATAATATCATAACTCCATCCTTTATACGTCCCACATATGGTATTAACGAATCAAATCACTTTGAGGGGGCGGTAGTCCGCACTTCCTTAAATGAAGATATCGCATTTACCCATAATGGAAACCATAAAGGTATGACCAAAATGAAAAATACAGAAGCTTAAGGAAAACATAAACATATTATATATCATATATAAATATAGTGTCATCTTAATGGACACCTTTTAAGGTGTTAAAAGAATGTTGAACAATCATCGTTTCGGGAGGCAGAAATTCTCAATCCACGGAAACAGTATGTTCTTTAACCATTAGATGTAGGTGTGTGTAAGTTTAGCTCGAATCATTCTTATAAAAACATCCTAGTATATGGAAGATACTGGTTTTGTTACAAAATAAATGAATAAAAAGAGTTTAGGGGGTTGGAGAAGCAAAATAAAACAAAAGAACACAAGTGAAGACATTACCTTAAAATCGGGTAACTCCCTTTGGTTTGAGATCAAAGGCATCCTTGGGAAGACTTCTGCCCAAAGGGAGGCTTCAAGGAGTAAGAGATGGAAGTGGAGAGACAAAATTGGCAGGGTTTGGCCGAGCCAAAGTCTTTGGAAGTGTGGGTAAGGAGGTAGAGGTGGGGGCCTTTTATAAGAGGAGAGGAGGGGCACTCTTGGAAAGTAAAGAAATGTTACTTTATTTTAAATTGAGTTTCAGATTAAAAAGGTCCCACATTGATATAATTCGAGGTTACGGTGATAAGGGTTCTAATTCCACCCAAACAATAAGTTTTGGACATGTTTAGGTTATAGATTTTACATTATCTTTTCTTTTTATTTAAATCATTTATTAATGAGGTAATCGTTGCATCATCATGATGTAATTAATAATTTAATTTATTTAATTCCTAAAAATTATAAAAAAAACTATCATGATGTAGGAAATATTTTTATCTTTCTAATGAATCTTTATAGTCAAAAATATGACTTGTATAACCCCATTTAAAAATTGTTTTAGTAAACAACTCATGTTTGTGTCATTTTAATTTTAACATTAAATAAAAAGATATTAATGTCATTTTCCTACCAAAGTGGCTCCATGGGGTACCCAAGTTGACCCATGGCTTGTCTTGGTCGGAAATGACACATACAATAATGGTAGGACATGTTTCAAGCTCATCACATATTATTAAAACATTATTTTTACCTTAAATTACACTAATTACCTCTAATCGCGATTAAGAACTCAAAAGTTACTATTCACCAAAAATTTGTTTTAATCTCACTGAACCAAATTTTACTTCTTAATTACAGCCATGTATGTTGGATTTTCTGAAAATCAAATCACAGAAGTGGTAAAGTTTCATTTAAATGAAAAATCAGTTTCTTTAACTACCACTTAGTGGTTTCACTATTCATCAAAAATTTAAGTTTTTTAGAAAAATACCAGAACTTTACCCTAAGCTATATTTGATATTCTGAATTAAAAAATGATGTCTATTTTACAAAATTCAAATCATATAATTTACATTAATTAATTTAATAATTAATTCTCGTTGTCATGACAAATAGCGTGTTTTTATGAAACAATAAGTATCAAAAGATGGACACCAGTTTAAGTCCAATTTCAAAGTGAAATTGATTCCAATGACCACCATTGGATTAAATTGTAAAAATATATTCTAATTTCACTTCAAAACCAATTCAAAAGATTATCTAATCATATAAATAAATTATATTAAAAAGAGGTTTTGAATTAAAATATAACATTTTTCACTATTCATTAAAAAATGAACTTTATCTGAAAAATACCAAAAATTCACACAAAGTAAATTTTGATGTCCCAATCATAAAGAATAAGTTTATTTTGAAAAAAATATCCTATAAAATTGTCAAAATATATATTTAAAAATGGTTTTCCATCAAAAGGCGGTAAAATAATCTTTTAAAAATATTAGTGTATTCCATGCTTAAGATTGGATTTATTCTCATTTATGCCTCTAAAACACTATCTAATTCACTAATAGACATAGATAAAAATATCTATTTTTCATTACTTACTTGGGATGTTACAAAGACTCAGTCCTATAGGATTAATGTACCATTTTTTCCTACAACAAATGTCTATGTTTGTCGAGTCAACAAGTGGGTAATTAGTGTCCTGGTGAATGGATACGTCAGTTTTCTATACCATCTTTGGACTCCCTGGCCTGAGAGCCTCTCTTGAGACACTTTGACACTATTTCCCTAAATCCCAACCAATTCATTTTTTGGGAACTTCTGAGCAATGTCCCATGGACTGAAGAATCATTGATACAATTCAGTCATGAATTGACCTAATCTAGGGCTCAAGCCGAAACTACCCTAAGCCGACCGCCATGGGCTATGGGTTGGCGACAAGCATTCAATGGCGCAACAGACTTGGGGATAAATTTTTCTTGAACCTGTACACACACAAATCCAAATCAATTCAAAAGTGCATAGGAAAAGAAGAAAAATTGCTAACTGATATAAAGTGAAGTGAACATGCATGAACCGTTAGACAAAACAAGAGTACAAAAGAAAATACTGAAATTTAAAGGGTAGAAACACACACCTAAACCTGAATTTGATCCCAACATAAATAAAAATGGAAAATAGTATCTGCTGAAATATCCCAACTCTTGTATCCCAACTATGACCATCATACGTGGTCTATATAGCAGGTATCCTTAAATCCTATGTTTTCACGAACAACTTGTATGTCGTCTACAAAAGACATGACACATGTTGTGAAAAGTCCATCTAGGGGTGAGTATTTACATACCTAGTAGAACGCCTCATAATAGAGAAGGGGAAGTAAGAGATACAACCAAAGGGAATCAATAAATGGAACAAGGTACAATAAAATTTAACAGAAAGAGTACAGCTCAACCCATCAATAGTGTGAAAGTAGGCTCATCCAAATACAAGGAGCTCGAAATGGTGAGGAGTTGAACCCCCTATCGAGTCTTCTCTACCTAAAGTAGAAGAATATACCAATCCAACCATGAGAATCTAGACAGGTAAAGCATATGTCATACCTCGTACATCTTCACCACTCTTGGAAGGCGAGTAATCAGGACCTAAAGAGGGGGTACTATAATAGGATATATATATATATATATATATATATATATATTCTCTGTCAATGAATCCCAAATTAGAGATTAAGGGGATCTTAATCTCAAAGCTTAACCCAAGAAGATGAGTAGCCAACAATTCCAAGGTAGAGTCATCTACAATTCCCAACACATCAAGCATCTTCCATGGAGTTGCAAGTCAAATG
Organism: Viscum album; assembly: GCA_963277665.1. Taxonomy (NCBI): domain Eukaryota; kingdom Viridiplantae; phylum Streptophyta; class Magnoliopsida; order Santalales; family Viscaceae; genus Viscum; species Viscum album. The sequence goes on from OY728135.1 coordinate 1,765,447,856, forward strand.
GGATCAAATCACCACTTACAAATACTATCCCCTTGGGATGACACTGATTATCCCACATGATTTTAGATCATGTCAAAAGAATGCATCTTGGTGGGGAAAGTGCCCCTATTTATCGTGAGTCCTTAGGTAAGTCATCTCACACCACTATATTGTGCCACACAATCAAGGGACTTCTCTGGAAGTTCATTTGAAACTACACTGTCCAACATGGCTATAGGGTCATCCTGAGAGGGTCATTAGGGACTACACTATCTAGCCTTGTATGAGGGTTATCTCGGAATGTTTTTAGGGACTACACTTCCCAACCCAGTTGTAGGGTCATCCCAGAAGCATCGTCAGGGACTACACTGCCCAACTGTGCTAGAGGGTCAATCCAGAAGGTCATCGGGGACTACAATATTGTACCCTATTATATGGTCATCGTAGAAGGAACATCAGTGGCTATAATTCCTAGCCCTGTTGGAGGTTCATCCCAGAATCATCAGTGGGGGCTACACTACCCAGCCATTTTGGAGGGTCATCTTGCAAGGTCATCAAGGACTACACGACCATGCCCACCTAAAGGGTCGTCCTGGAATTTTCTTCAGAGACTGCACTGCCTGGCCCTACTAGAGGGTCATCTTAGAAGGTTATTGGGGACTACAATACCTAGACCAACTAGAGGGTCATCCCAGAAATTCATTCTGGAAATCCTGTCTAATTGCTACCATCATCTGGTGTTTTTTCTATGCGTGTTAAACCCAGAACATCCAAATTGTATCTCAAAATATTTTTACTAGGAAACCAACATGTTTTATATGGAAAAACTCAGGATAGACATCTCATATTATAAAATCAAAGTTAAAATTAAGTAGATATACAGGATTGAATATTGCTCATGGGAGCTCAAAAAGTATACGACATCTGAGGGGGCCCATAAAAAATGTGGCCCCTCTTCACTATCTGTCTATGTCTCTGGTCAGACATGTGTTCCTTCCCATGTAGTAGTGCATTCCATGTAGGTGGACTACACGGCGTGCCCTATTTATCTGGGTACAGGGGTTGTGTCGGCTTATCGTGTATGTGTACTTCAGTACACAGTGTGTTGATCCACCAAGATTGTTGCCCGTGTGTCCAACCCGTGTCTCTTTCCTCAGCACGTGGCCTATTCCTATCCATGTGTTCCTTCACATAGCATTCCTCACATGTAAATATAGTACACGACATGTCAAGGGGAGTACACACCGTGTTATCTTTATCTTTTCCCAAACCCTAGAGCCTCTACTGAGGGGGGCTACACCTTGTGTGTTCTTCACTGAACATGGCGGGTAGTCAGGATTTCCCTAGAAACTCCATATTTCATCCAAATCATCATATTCAGTTTGAATCTATTTTAGTCGTGGTAATAGTCACCTCACGATTCTCTAAAAACTTTGGATCTAGCCGAAGGATGTGGGATTGCTTCATTGTTCATTGTGAATTGGCCTTATTCAAAAAGGAGGTTCTCACTGGATCTTTTTAATGGAGTTGTGGCTTTGTCAATTATTATATTGTCATGAATCCTTCGAATTATTCATCCATGCATCATTACATCTTTCATATCTATGCATCTCTTGCAAATTCATTGGTGTTCCATGATTCCTACTTCTTTTCGGGCACCCAATTGAACTCGGGTCACCCAGAAATCATCAAAATGGGATTAAAAGGAATTACATGGTGGATAATGTAATGAATATATGGGGAAAAGTAACCAAAACAAGGGTTTGGATAATTTTCCAATAGTTCTTGGATAATCGGTCGTAATTGTGTAGTTTGGATTAGAACAATAGAAAAACGAATTGAAACGGGTACTCAAGATCATGCAAGGTTCGAATTCAATGGCACAGGTTGAAGAATTTTGTTTCAACATGCTATAAAATTTAATCCAATGAATAAAAATACTAATGATGAGTCCTATCTAGATTGGACTGACCACTGTTGATGAAGAATATGTTTGTCGATGAAGGAGGAGGATCTTTTGCATCTTGATCTATGTAGATCCAAGGTATTCTCATCATTCAATCTTTATTAAACTTTCATTAAAAATGTGGAGAGGAGAAGAGATTTATTCGTTGGTAGAAAAAAACCAGGATAGTTTTGAAAAATTTCCTATCACCACATACTTATATCCAATTATTATGTTAAATGTATTTTATGTAATTAAATAAAATAATTCATTCAATTAATTAAATATACCACCAACAAGTGAGGGGTCTGAACGTCCCACACTGACTTATTTTATGTCACACCTAGGGGAAACACTACATATTAGACCCAACTGTGGTATCAGCTTTCCAATTTGATCAACTAGTTAATATTTTTCTTGTTTTCTTTAATTAACCATCCATGTGTAATATAAAATATATTCAATATTCTTATAATATTAATTCGACCACACTAGGCCCCGGAAGCGCACGTCTTCTCAGTGCATAGATCTTCAATAATATTTAGAAAAATTTATATGTATTATTTGGAAAAACATGTCTCTACACTCAGTATCTATTGTGTAATTTTCTTCTTAGATATCACATTGTTGTCCTTACATGTTAGAAGATCCTAAGGTGTATTTTCTCTCAACAAGATTTGAATCATTAATAATGAAGGTGGATATGGTTACTCCAGAATTCTAAATTTTATATAACCTACACCCCTGGGAAGGGGGTTATAGTTTATATGTGTTGAGTAAGATGTTTCAAGAAGTTTTTTTTAGAGTCTTGTGATTATTTCCGGATGATGGAGAAGCTTTCAATGATGCATCTTGATGTAGAGGAGGCCAGTGATAATGGTTATCTATTTTAGATGATAGTGAAATAATTATAGATGCAATAGGTGGATGAGTCACAATGGGGATACATGGAGATAAACATTGTATAGGATATTTTTATCCAAAATTATTCTCTAGAGGGAAGGTTGATGATTGATAGGCATCAGAAGATGTTTTAGGGGATGTTTTTTATCTTATCAATAGTGAATTGTGAGGTTCGCATAGAGTTACATAGCTCAATAATGATAGTTCATCCAAGTTTTTATAATATGTATCAAGATTTTAGGGGTAATCCATGGTGTCTTGGGATGAAGTGGTCAGTAACAAAGTTTGTTTCATGGTGGTTTTTCTGTTAGTAGCTAAATGTGGAATAGCATGTTCTATGTGGTATATTGTAGCCATTCGATATCCTCATGGAAAACGGTAGTATATCCAGATGGATTTCACCACTTGTCTACAAAAATCCCTATAATGATGTTATGTTAAACGGGTGATCATGGATCAATTAAAAATTTTGTACCACTCTATGGAAATTATAGAGTTGTGTTGATAGAAGTAATTAGTGCGGATGTTTGTTGTTTAGGTGGTGTGTCTTAATGAGGTGTTGAGAACCATCATTTTTAATTAGGATCCTTATTTTACCTTGTGATTTTGGAAAGGATTACAGAACTCCTTTGGCTCCTATTTTCCCCTCAATTCTACTTTCCACCCCCACACTTATGGGTAAATAGAGTAGATTATACATAATCTAGAGAATATATTTTTGAAGTGACCAAAAATATAGCAACACTGAGAGGGGAGAGTTTGAATCAATGGTAATATTTTAACAATTATCGTTACCTATAAATAAACTTATGAAACTTATTATGGTTTTTATATGATTAAATTTATAACTTCACCTCATATTTATGAAAATATAAGAATGATAAAAAAAGGAACAATGTTTTTAGAAGGTCTGATACCAATGTAATAACATTGTCCTTACTATGTTTGGAATCACTTGAGATACTAATTCTTCACAATTTCCCATCCCTAAAAAAACTAATTGGTAAGGATTATTATTTTACCCAAAAAATGGTGGTAACTAATAATCCTTAACCCAATAAAGTTGGTTGTAACCATTTACAAAAGTTTCATACCCTAAACTAAGAATGATATCTCTGAACTTTAGCTTCTTCAAAAATAATAATGATCTTTCTTGGAGCCTATATATTAGAAAAGTAATCTTCTACTCTAAAATCAATCTTTTAAAACATTTTATCACAAAATATTCCTTCCAAAACATTGTGATGGGCACTTCTTCCTACCAAAAATTAGTTCTTACAAAACACCATTTACTCTTCTTCTAGAAAGCTCACATTTTCAATATATTCCACTATAACAAAAAGATGTTTGGACAGCATTTTTATATGAAACCTTCCCATAATATGTATGATAGAAATGAAGAATTTATTTTTTAATTTCCTATAAAAACATTTTCCAAGTTGGAGACCGTAAAAATATCTAAATTAATGTGAGTATGTATTCTTCATATGACATTCCTTAAATCCAAATGTCATTGAACACTTATAAATTCCATAAAAATTGTGTATATTTATGAATTTTGAATTTCCAATTTAAAATCATCAAGATTATTTTAACTTCAAAAAATATTATGTGAGGTCATTCTATAATTTCTTTACAAGAACCTAATAAGTTCTTCCAAACCAACCTTCAAAAAAATATTTAAAAAGAATTCTTATGCAACTCACCCATTTATGAATATTATTTAGAAAATATAATGTTTCTTTATTGTATATATACTCTATTTGATATTTATCTATTCTATACAACTTCATTCAAATACCCTCTTTTTGGAACCCTATGTTTGGAAACTATGGTAAGAAAATATTTGGATTATATTTCATTTTCTGAAAACCATTGTCTAAAAAATCATTCCAAAAAAATACATTTAGAAAAATCATTATTTTACCCTCATACTAGTTACCTCATTCTAGAAAAATAATTTTAAAAAAACATCATCTAGTGGACTCAGTAGTGTCAATTCATCAAACATTAAAATATCCTAAGCATACTTCATTTGATGAGCTTTATAATTTTCTATTTGATGAACATTATAAATGTCTATGTCTAATGGAATTTATAGAATTATTTATTCAATGGTATTTATAGGTTCATTAATTTTCTCTATCTAGTTGAAATCATAAATTATGTTCAATAGAAATAGATTTCATTATCAGATACAACTTCAAAGAATTCCCCATCTGAACTCTCATTCTCCTAGAGTTACAAAGTCTCTATCTAATCAATCTATGTCGGAAGGAATCATTTTGGTAACTTATCAATCCTTAATCTTATTGACTCGTTCCAATAAACTCCATATTATTTATCTTCAAAATTTTATAGACTTCATAACATGAAGATTTTATAGCTTCAAACTCTTAACAAACTGAGAAAGAATCTGGAAAGTCTTCAGGATGTTTGGAATACTAAGTGTTAGAAAATCACCATCTAACTATCTATCAAGAACATCTAAAAAAATTATTTTTGAAAGTTAATTCCAAAAATGATCTTCAATAAATAATGGACTTGATTTTTTTAAAATATTAAATAGAGTCTTGAAAACTTCTTTTTATGTTTAAAATAAAGATAACACCTTCAATAAAAGTATGTTTACTATAATATCCCACTATATATTTACTATCAACATTAAAATAACTCCTTTAAAACTCATTATCAAACCATATACTTTCCCAAAGATAAATGTCTGAAAACCACACTACGAGATAAGGGAATGTTTTTCACAGTATTTCATACCTCTATGATAAGAAATTTTTTGGAGAAGATATTGAAATTAACCCCATCATCATCTCACCTTTTTTATCTTCGAAAATTTTTGATCCTTTACTCCCCCTTTCTATGATAAAATCAACATTGGATTAAAAATAGGCAAATAAGGGAGTTATACTTTATCTTCCCCATTTACAACATAATCCAAAGTAATATGGTGTTAACTCAATAATTTATTATGTTATTGATGGACTTTGAACATTTAATTTTATCCTCAATTCCTCAAATAATTCCCATGGAATAGATTTGGTGAAAATATAAAAAAATAATCTTTTCTAAAATATACTAAAGAAGTATATATCCAATAGGAACACTTTTATTGATAAAATGATACTTAATACCAATTATCTAAGATTTTTAATGTTTAAAATAATATTTAGAATGATTGATTGAACTTATATTACAGTAAATAATCTTCAATGGTTTCGTAATATTCATCCTTAAATTATAAATGTTCACATTCATCAACATAATTTTGTAACATGTATGAGTAATAAAAATGTATTTAGATTTTTCCTTGATTAATTTTATTGAAAATTGTTTCTTACTGTCTCAAAAAACACAACTCCCTCTAAAGAAAAATGATCCTCTGGATGTTGATTTTTTATCATCAGAATTACTATCCCAATTAACATCCTTGAACCCAAGCACGTTCAATATATTAAATTTATTATACATCAATCCATAATTAAAAATTATTTTTAAATGCCTTAGTATTCTCTTGGTGGATATTATATGAGATTATTTTGGGACACTTTGATACCTATAACATAATGTTATAGCATAAAAAATATCTTGTTGAGATGTTGTCAGACAGAGTAAACTTCTGATCAACATCCATGACTTTCTTATTAACACTTTATATAACTTCTTATTTATTCATCTTCATACTGATTTAAATAGGTTTATAATATTTCATCAAATAAACCATGGAAAACTTCATTAATTAGTATCTTTCATGTTTTTCTTGTGAAATAATGATATATCACATAGTTAGTATGATTTTTAGCACGAGAAAGAAATTAATTTCCCTGAGAATATATATCTCAAATATCATCTTAATATATTTTGAGAACTCTATTCCCATATGATCCTTACCAACCTAAAATATTATTTCATCAACATAAATGTTAGTAATTAAATTTCTAATACCTATTACCTCTACATAAATATTATTGTCAACCTTTCCTCTAGAAAAAGATTAATTTATGGAGTCAATTATCAAGTTTAGATATAAATTTAAAGGATCCTTTTTCAACCCATACAATTATATATTCATATTATAAACATTTATTCTATTTTTCAAGTATAAATCCATTTGTTTACTCAATATAAGCATTTTCTATAACTTTCCCATTTAATAATGCTAACAAAATATATATCTAAAAAACCTTATATCATCGATGAGAAAATATTACAAAGAATATTTTGATAGTTCCAAGTCATGAAATAAGGGAGAATTTTTATTAAAAATAAACACTATGAACCTAATCATTCCCTTTATAGATGATCCATACATTATTTTTTTAAACCTATATTGTTTCATTCATCATGTTTTGGAACACCCATTTAGTTCTTATGTCATTTTTTCATTTGGAATTGGAACAAGTTCCCATGTAATTTTACTTTTAATATAATTTAATTATTTATTCATAGTTTCCAAAAACTAAATATGTTCAATAGATTTTGATATTGATTATTTTTCTATTTTAGAATTGAGTTTTGTTTGATTCTATATTCTTATTTTCTTTCTTTTTTGAACTGTTGGTTCCCTTCTTTCAAAAATGATGGTTGGTTCAACCTATTTTGTAACTTATATAATTTGTAATTTTTGTTTCCCATAATTTATTAATCATTATTATAAACTTCAGAATGATTTTATTGTAACTCTTGTAAAATTATTTAGTTCTTATCTTTACCTTGATCAAAAGGATATAAGATTACTTATGTTATAACTTCAGTTCAACCATTTCCTTCATATGTTTAATTGAAATTATTTTCAATAACCTTAACATAACATGATTCAAAAATTTTATGTGATTTATTACTCAATAAATTGTAGCTTCTAATATTTTTTTACACAAATAAAATTCTTTTCTATGCACTTTCATAAAATTTCATTATGTTTTTATTTTAAATATTTATCATGTAGGGACTTTTAAATAAATTTAAATATTTAAAAAAATCCTATTTTTAACCACATTTCATTGGGATTTTATTATACATATGGTCTTAGTAAAAATATGTAATGAATATGTAAACCTATATAAACGATTTCTCTCTAGAGTGGATTTTAGATTTTATACTCTAATCCCATTGTATGAACCATTTTAAATGTACTTTGGTTTTTCCTATATGAAAATCTATTATTCTGTGGACTGTAAGGATCATTCTATTGATGACTAATCTTATTCTTTTGTAGTTATTATTCAAATGAGTTACATGTAAACTCTTTTCCATTGTATCTTCTATATTTTATGATAAATAGACATTATTACTTCTTATCCCCTTTCTAAAACATTTTTAACATTTCCACAGAAACTTTTTTTCTAATCAACATTACTGAAGTCATATTTTGAAATTAATCAATTAATGTTACAAAATACATATCACATTTGGGGTAATAATGTCTCATTGTTCTTTAGATATTGTAATGAATAAGTGTAAGAGGATTAGTAGACTGAATCTCTACCATTAGATGACTCTTTTTATCATTATTCCTTTTTAACATATTTTACAAACAATCTACCTTTACTTTTTATGTTCATGTAGATTTATATAAGTTTAATTCATACACATTTTTCTTAGATATCCTTTTTCAATTTGCCCAATTATTAGGTTTCATTATTTCTTTTGATCTTTAGAACTCAAATAACAAGAGTTAGTTGGATATCTAGTTTGTGAAAAGTTACCACTAGTTATATATCACTTGGTAATAATATTTCCATCATTTTATAATTTTATATTGAAAGAATAAATTTTGAATAAATTCACTTTCATCACAAAAATATGGAAGAAACTTATTAGGATATGTTTAAGTCCATCAAAAAATATAAAATATTTAGAATTCAACTTTCTAGATTCAATTTTAGTTACGTGAATCCCATTGATTTTGAGGTAAAAGTAATTTCAAATCATAAAAGCAGCTTCATAATGTTATTTCATATATATTTTTTAATTTTTTTATACATTTATATATGGGAAGAACATCTAATATAAAAAATTCAAGGATTCACCCTTTCACTGTATTTTAGAGAAATTTATACTAATAATGTTTTATATTCAATCATCCCACTACCAAGTTAATTTTATTTCAAATGTGAGTGGCACTATTATAGGAAAGGTATTCATACTCTCTTATAAATAATGAAAATATTTATTACACCTTCTATTTACCTTATCAAGACATCCATAATTTCTTTATTTTAAAAACTATTTAACTCTTAGATATTTATTCATAACATTTTCCTTAAACTTCCAATCCTTGTAACATCTAACCTCATAGGTTTTCATTCTTAGAAAATGTCTCCCCATTGAATCAAGCCATGTCTATGTAATATACTTTTTTTTACCAATAGTTATAATCTTTATTCCCAAATATTCCACAGAACTGACAACAACCATTGAATTAAGACCTTCCATGCTAATAATAATGTTGGTTTAAATATTATCATTGAGATTCATAGAATTTCAGGACAACCTTCTTCCATTTCTATGGAATAATATTTCATTGGGAGTAACTCTATTATTTTGTTTTATTTTGAAGATATTTTTATTTTTTCACAATCATTTTTAAGTGACCACTTACCTTAATTTGTTGTTCGGCCTATATAGTTAATAGAAACAATCTTATAAACATTTTTAATGCCATACTGATTTTGAACATATTATTTATAGTTGGGTTTTAAAAACATTATTGAGGATTGTTGTTTAACTTTATTTTCTATTATAAAAATATCCATTTATCCATTTTAAGGATTTTTAATCTCTGGGATATCTTGATAAAGTTTTTTTCAACACTTCTTCCTTCATGGAATGTTTTGCTTCATATTATTTTTACATATTTTAGTTTTTGGTTAAAATTTCATTAAAACATTTTATTTTCTCATGATATTTTTCTTCTATTTCATGTAAGAATTACATTCTATATTTATTAAGAATAAATATTCCTTCCTTTCATATTTTTAGGTTTTTCATGAGACACACTTCATGTTCTGATCTCAAAACAAATTCTTTATTTGTTTAATTATTTACATTCTCTTCTTCTCTATTAAAATATTCCTCATGATTCTCAACATAATCAATGGAGTAAATGATTTTTTTCAAAACATATGTATCTAATGAATAAATTTCAATTGAGTATTTTTAATATTTTTTCATGTTATTCTCTACTTTCTACTTCCAGAATTCGTTCTTATGATCTTGATGGTGTTTTTACCCCAACTTATTCTTCTAAGAATTATTAATTCATTCATCTTCTAAGAACTCTCCCCTTTTGTTTCTTTAGAATTATAAAGAAATTTGGATGATTTCTACCTACATAAAACATTTAAGGGGAATTTTCCACTTTTACTTACCATTTCTTTTTCTATGATTCCTTAATATCAAATCCATTAATCCGGAATGTTATTTTTTATCCATATATGCATATTATGAGATGTTGTAGTAGTTTTTTTCTTCCAAAATCTTAATATTCTTCATTATTTAAAAAGTGATTTCATATTTTACTTATTATTAAAGACCTAATGTTTCCTTATTTTACAGGTATTGAGAATTTTGTGGAGTTCATCCTGATAAATATTTCCTCTATCTTCTATAACATTGATTTTGGGATCAACAGAATAGTGAAAATTCCTTATTTATTTGTTGAAAATAGTTTAATCTAAAAATGTTTCTCCCAAAACTCTTATGTTAATATATATTTTATTTACACTAGTAAAATATTAACCAATAGTATCTTCCTCTTTAATTTTCAAATTTTTAAATTTACATCTCAATATTTTATGTATTTTTTCCTTAACATTAACATTTCTATAAAAAATTCAATTTTATCCCAAATATACTTAGTTATTTGAATCCTCATTTAATTTTTAAAAAAAAAACTTTTAGATATATGCCTCAGAATATCATTTCTATACAAACCATTATCATCAAAATTTCACTTGTCACTAAAATTCATTTGAGTATCCTTTACTCTAGGTGGAAATATAATGGTTGTTACATCTACTACTTTTAGGCCATGTGTAATAATATAAGATATCATTATATTCTTCCAACCATAATAGTTAATGTCATTGAAAGTGGGAACTCCTCTATGGTTAATTGAATTTAAATTTTTTATGATTTAAAAAATGGATCTATGATGGTAGCCTTGGTTTTGATACTAATTTAAGTGACCAGAAATATAGTATCCATGAGAATGGGAGTTGAATTAGTTGTAACATTCATTCAATTCACATCACCTATAAATATATATCTACACCATGTTAGAGTTTTGATCCACTTAACTTTATAACTCAAGCTCACCCATATGAAAATATAAGAAAGATAAAAAATAAAGGAACATGGTTTTCATGAGTTTCGGTATCAATGTGGGTATATACTACATATTCTGTTAGAAATAACCCATTACATAGATTATCCGCTATATTCTCTCACATATAAAAAAGTGGGTTTAGAAGGAATAACCATTAACCCAACAAATTATTGGAAGGTATCTCCTTTAACCCTAAAAATTTAGTCATCACCATTTACAGAAGTCTCCTCCACCATGCTATGAATGGTCACTTGGACTTCAAATTTATTTAGATATAATTAATATCTTACTCTAATCCTGTATATATGAAAAATAGGGTACACCAAAAATATCAATCTTTCATAACTTTATATCCGAAAAATTTCATTCAGGAAATTTTCATCAGAAACTTATTCATTTTGGAACTTTTTCCTTACATAATACCTTCTTCTGATCTTCTTCTCAACATCTCACACTCCCAATATCTTCAACTACCACAAAAAAATCGTGCCTTTATATACTCACCCGTACTTCGATCTAAAAATAAGAAATAAGGACTTAACTTTTTAATTTACCACTTAAAATTATCATAAATTGATTGAATTAAAACCCTATGAAGTAATCAGAGTTATTATATTGATTTTAATTTTCTCTAATATAGAAATTAATGACCATTTCAAACATTCCTAAAAAATCATGTATATTTAATAAAATTGAAATTTCATCTCAACAACATCAACATTATTGTAACTTCACAAAATTTTAGGCCATGTTTGTTTTCATCACATTACATTGGTTTTGTGCACCACACTACTTCTTTCCCAACTTTCCAACCTTCACAAGGTTGGTGGATTCCATAACATTAATTGGTGATGTCAGATTCTTGATCAAAATGAGATGGTGTGATGTTGGTTCCCTCTTCCATGGATACCCAAGAACTGAATTCCTAGTCTACGTGTCCCTCGTATATTGAGTCATGTTCATGAAAATCATTCCTAGTTCCATATCTATGTGGATATAGGTTAATTATGTTACTTCTCCTTCGATGGAGAAGTAAATTTTATTCAAAGTAGATAGTAATTTTCAGCATGTATGTGAATTTATGCACATTTGTTTTATGAAGAACTTATAAATTCTTCCTCCTATAGAAGGAATCCATGTATGAGGCATCTTATTTATAGAACCTAATGCATCATGTATCAGATATGAGGTAGAAAAAACCATGGGAATACAACATCTATGTATTTTTACATAAGGATTCCCATGTTTATTTTTTATGGTAGAGATTTGCGATTGAGTCATAGGTTTAACATTTTATAGGGATTCATGGGTCATAGATTTAATTTTTTTTTGAGGAAATATTGGTTATAGATTTAATATCTTATTGGGAATATTCGATCATAGTTTTATCATCTTATAGGTATAGGTTGGTCACTACATTTATGTATTGTGAGGATAAATGGGTCGCAAGTTTATAATCTTGTGGGGAGAGATGGGTAACTAGTTTAATTTCTTACAGGGATATATGGGTCATAGCTTTAACATCTTTTCAGGATAGATTGATCATATTTTTATGTATTTAGGATAGATTGGTTGCATTTTTAATATATTGTGGGTACATATGGGAGGATAAGTGTGTCCCAATGGGAGAAAAAGATCGCATTTGAAGAATTTGATCAGTTGTGACACTTGGGGGAATGTGGTCACACTTGAATGATTTGGTTCAATTATGGGGAATCAAGATAAAACCTCAGGGGTATACCCCATATGTGAAGGGTATGTTGTGAATGAACCTCGAGGAGGCATCATATGTACCCTACTAAAAAATGGGGGTCACAACCCACAATGTTTTATGCCATAATTTAAATTTATGTTATATAGACCAATCTATTCATTTTAATTTCATGTGGTAAGGATGATCATGTCAGGGAAAGAGCATCAGTGGGGGTGGTGTGGACCACTGTTTGAAACATTCTCAGAGTAATATTCCATGGGGTCAATGGATTAGAAAGAGGGTAGATTTCCATGGGGGTTTCATCTCATTATAATTACACATGGATAATAATATTCTATTAACATGGCATAAAGCTATAGTTTAAAATCATGTGATGGGGGTTTTTTCATGTAGTTTAACTTTATATGACTAGGATGTGGAGCTATGAAGTTTTTTGAAATGCATCTTAGATGTGGTGGGAATTATACCTAGGGAATCAATTTCCGAGAGGAAGAGTTAGATCTATTATAATTCATATCTACCATGAATCGATGAATGATTCCGATGATTATTCCACCTTTAGGGATTATGTGTATACTAATCATGCCCCTTTGGGTTCATCATGGCATGAACACTACTGTGGAGGAGTGTAAATCAAGGGCTCTAAAGTTAGGATACCTATAATTAGGAGTAAAAGTCGTTTGGGTTCCTGTTCTAAGGAGAAAAAGAAATGTAATGGCCCATTCCATTTCACAAAAATAAGAGGCAGACACAAGGGTAGGTTGCCTCGGTCTCATAGATATTTGGGGTGTGGTTAAAGATGTTTTGGATTGGTCCAGGGGTCATGGGAACTCAACTTTAGTGAACGGATACTGGTTGAATGGAGGAATCATAAAGAGGCATGGTAGATTGGTTTAAAAAAAGTTGGGTTTTAGGAAAAATAGGTGTTTTTATAAGTTTAGCAGTCTCACAAGAGAATATATTTCACCAAAAAGGATACCATGTCTCAGTGTTAAGTCTTGGTTCATATGGGATGGGTTTTATGAAGATTAATTTTCATTCAAAACCATAAGACCTAAAAAGGGAATTAGTCTTACATGAAATTATAGGACCATTAAGAAAGGCACCTCCACTAAGTTTTGAGGGTCTAAAACCCCAATAGGATTGGTTTATTTAATGATGGATAACTTTTTAAATCCATCTCCTCTCTTTTTAGAGAATAATCTATGTTTCATGAATTTAGAGGTTTTATTAGAATCTAAAAGGTCATGTACCCTTAAAAGTTAGGATTGGGTAGGTCTTTGTCTATCTATAGAGTGAAAGGGAGTAGATTTCATGAAATATAGAGGCTTATATTAAAGATTATGACATTCATGAAATGATGGGGTTCTATGAATTGGAGTTTTGATCTACAAATATTACCTCCACAAGCTTCATGTAATCGGGGAATTTCCCAAAATGGAGTAACATTGTGTGAGGGTTATGATCTCAAAATTCATGTTCCTAGTGACTTATGAGAATGGTATTTACATTTCATGAAGGTTACCACCTCAATATTTATTTCTCTAGTTACTTTCATGAATCTAATTCATTCATAAAACTTTTAACCTATGAAAATGAGACCCTTAATTGGATTTTTAAGTTTTTTATCCTAAAATTTCATTTAATCGGTTGTTCCATTCTCAAACTCTCCAAAAACATTATTTCAGCATTGAAAATTTCACCCTACACAAAATTTGATCCAATAAGGGGGAGGAGGGACATTTTTTTTAAAGGTCAAAGAACAATATATTAAGTAAAAAGGTTACAAGAGACGAAAAGATGAGATTTTTTTACAATCTCTGTCAAAAAGATAAGATAAGTCAGCTGGCAGAGTGTCAAACCAAGTCATGCTTTGATGGACTCCTTTGTTAGCAAGGACATCAGCAACAGCATTTGCTTCACGGTAGGCATGAGTAGCAATGTAATCAATCCCATGGAGAGTCTTCAAGCAATTCATCCAGCGTGTAGTGAGAGGCCAGGCCAGATGAATGATGCCATTCCAGATGGCATGAATGATGGTGGTAGAATCACTTTCAATCCAAAGCTTTCTCCATCCTTTTTGAAGCGCAAACTCAATAGCGTGAATGACTCCAAGCATTTCCACCTCAAGAGATGAGGAGTGGCCACAACCAACATAGAAGCAACCCTGACATTGGCCAGCTGAGTCTCTGAAGATAGCACCACAACTGGAAGGTCCTGGATTGCCTTTAGAAGCACCATCAACGTTCACTTTGATCCATCCCGGTATCGGCGATTTCTAGAAAACTTCAAAGGATCATTTGGGTGTAGGGTAGATTCCAGGAACACGGAGATGACGAAGTATCTCAAAGTCACCAACCGAGTTGTTGCAACAGTCCTTTTGAATTGAGGCGGCTTCATGGATTGCAATAAGAATTCGAGATTTTCCTGCATTGAGACTAAATGAGCGATTATTATGAATGAGATCATTTATAGCGTACCAGATCTCATGCAGAAGTTCTGCCACAGCCACAGGAAAAAAAAAATTTAACCTGTGAAGAAGCTTCATGTCTAATACAATTTTTTTTAAAAAGAAGAAATAGAGTTAGTTAAGATCCATCTGCAATTGAATAATTCAAAAACAAAATTCCATAAAGCAGATGTCGTGCCACAAGAAAGAAAAAGATGATCAGCATCTTCCCTGTGTTGATTACACAAACGACATTTAGAACAAAGCTGAATACCGAACTTTTGCAGAATAATTTCAGTGGGTAATCTATTATGGGAAATACGCCAAATAAGGGTGAGCCTAGAAGGTTTAATCCAAGGTTTATTGAAATGACTCACCCAAAGATAATTAGAATCCTCATTAGAAAAGTTATGTTTATAAAAGTTTTTTGAGTCAAGCATACCATTTGGAGCAGGTTCCCAAACAAGGAAGTCCCCATCAGAGGAAAAGGGATAATTATCAATAGCCTGCACAATATGTTCAAGGAGATCATGTCTATGTGAATGCAAGACATCTTTTATGGACTGACTAGTATCAGCAGGAATGACATTGGGTGGTAACAGAGAGATCAGGGGGTTGCCACACCATTTTTCACACCAAAAATTAATGGAAGAATCAGCACTGACCATCCATCTAGCATTTTCCATGATCTTACGGTAAGAGTCTCTGATAGAAGGCCAGATTGAGGAGTTGATGAAAGTCGAATTACCTGTTAAAATTTTATGTAGAAATCTATGATTTAAAAAATCATAGACTTTAGAAGTAGAATTATAATACGCCAAGTTAGACGGGCTTGCAGAGCGCTATTGAACAACTTGAGATTTTTAATTCCAACTCCACCTTTATCAATCGGTTTACAACAATAATTCCAAGGGATAGTGACAAGATTCTTTTCAAAAATACTTCAAATCCAAATAAAGTTTTTAATGTAAGTATTAATTTTTTTGAACATGCTTATAGGCCATTTATAAATCATGAGGGCGTAGACCATTTTAGAAACAATGGTGGATTTGACCAAGCATATTCGCCCAGCCATGGAAAGGGATTTACCCTTCCAATTAGAGAGTTGGTTAATGATTTGATTTATGATATTAGCAAAGTGGCTAACTTTGGTTCTACCCCAAAAGATAGGAACACCTAAATAGGAGAAAGGTAAGAGACCTTATTTGATACCCAGATAAGTGGTAATGGTATATTTTCTTCTAACCGGAAAGTTCTTACCAAAAAAAATATGAGATTTATTCCAAGAGATAGCTTGACCAGAAACTTCCTCATAGTGGGTTATGGCTCTCTTGAAAACTTGAATGTTTTTTTGATCCCCTTTAAGAAACAGAATAATATCATCGGCATATAAAAGATGAGTAGGGTCCATTAAGTTTTTGGTAACTTGAATAGGCTTAAGATTACCCTGATCCACCAGACTGCTGAGAATCCTACTTAGGTAATCCTCAGTGATAACAAAAAGGATGGCAGAAAGGGGGTCGCCCTGTCTAACACCTTTAGAGCATTTAAAAAAACCTCTAGGAGTGCCATTAATGAGAATAGAGATGAAATCTGATTGAAAAAAGAGTCTTAATTCTTCCAATAAAGGTATCATTAAACCCAAAGTTTTTTAAGACTTTGATGATAAAATTCCAGTCTATGGTGTCAAAAGCCTTTCTGATATCTAATTTAATAGCCACACATCCTCCTCTAGTGTTTTTATTTAGACTATTGGTACATTCGGAGGCAAGGAAAATGTAGTCTTGAATGGACCTACCTTTGATAAAGCCAAATTGATTCCAAGAAACAATTTTATTACAAATAGGAGCAAGTCTATTCGAAATGATATTGGTAATAATCTTATAAAGAGTGTTAATTAGGGCAATCGGTCTGAATTGATGGATCTAAGAGGAATTTTCAAACTTGGGAATTAAGGTTAAAAATTGAGCATTGATCCCATGTGGTAAAGATCCATGAATAAAGAAGGTCCTGACAAGTTTACAAACATCATTGTGGATAATATCCCAATTGTTTTGAAAGAAACCATTATTGAACCCATCTGGGGCAGGTGCACTGTCTGGATTAAGGCCAAAGATAGTGTCTTTAATTTCATGGTCAAGAGGAATGCTTAGAAGCATTGCATTGTCCCTTTCATCCACCATTAAGGGAATGATGTCAGGTTTAAGCTCAGTATTAATATCTGGGCCGTTAAAGATGTTATAGAAGTAAGAGGTAACATGGCCCGTAATGGCCTCTTCTGAATCTATGATTAAATCATTATGGATAATCTTAGAAAGAGGACGATTGACCTTTCTGATTCTTTGAAGGCAATTGTAAAATTTGGTATTACGATCGCCATCTGTAAGCCATTTAGTCCTAAACATTTTTTTACAAATATCATCCTTAAAAGTGAGCAAGGAGTTAAGTTTGAGGGAAATGATTTCTTCCAATTGGGGATCCATATTGAAATCTGAATTGGTATTTTGAATTTAAACCCTATTAAGCTCACTTTCAAGATAGGAGATATCAAGATCTATTTGCGAGTTCGTAGTTTTACACCAATCTTTAAGGGCCTGTTTAAGAATTTTCAATTTATGTAAACAGGAAAAGGAATCATTATGATGATTCATAGAGTTCCAAGTGTTAATGATTAAAGTGACACAGTCCGGGTTAGTGGACCAATCATTATTAAATTTTAAGGGGAGAATAGGCTTACGATCATTCATAAGGAAGCTAACAAGGATGGGGTAATGATCAGAGTTAAGTCTAGGGAGAGTAACGCTAGATATTTTATCCCAGTTATCAAGAGCCTTCATGTTAACGAAAGCTCTTTCAAGCTAGATGGAAAAAATTTTGTTGTAGTGTTTCCTGTACCAAGTATATTTAGCACCAACAAGAGAGATTTCAAAAAGGCTACAATTTTCAATTGTAGACCTGAATTCCCTAGAAGATATGGAGAGATGCGAGGGGCCAATTTTTTCAAGAGAGCTAAGTATGGCATTGAAATCACCCATCACTACCCAAGGATCAGTAATAGCATTGGCTAAATCAATGAGTTCATGCCATAGAACTCTTCTATCTTGATATCAATTCCTGGCATAAACCATAGTGCAAAAAATGTGCCTTCCATTCCACGAGAAATCACATGTGAGTTGTTGTTCAGAGATTCTAAAGATGTTGATATTCTAAAGGGAATTATGAAAAAAGATCCACATAGAGTCCATCTGAGGACTATTTTGACAAGAGCTAAGAAAGGGAGAGGAGGGACATATTATGAGGGAAAATCACTAAAAATAGGCTATAAGAAAGCCCTATTAGTGAAACTTGGTCTGACCCTATACCTATAAATAGGGTGGGTTTCGTTAGGGGACAAAGATATTTTCACAAAAGATAGTCCAATTATCTCTTTTCATGAAAATAAATACCTTTTCAGGTTTCTTGTGATTTCAAACCTCACTAGTTGCGAAACTATAATCTTTTTTGAACTAATTATTTAGGAATAGACCTCTGTGGGCCTTAAATAGTTACAAACAAGACCTTCATGAACCAGTTATAAGAATATTATATGTCTCATATAAAATTTAAAATGATTTTGTTGAATTCTTTTCTAGTCAGAGAAGAGTGATTTATATAAATATCATGATTGGGGAGAGGGTTCAGAGCAAGTTAGATCATGAGATCATGGAATTGTTAACAGAGGCCTAGCAAGACTACCCATCATGTGGGAGGTTACAGCTATAAAGTTTCAGGCTGAGGAGAAATGTGTTCATCCACATCACCAATAAAAATGATCATGCCTACTAGTTTAGGGTAATGCCTAGACATTAATAGTTTCATAGTGATGTTGGAGGGAAAATTATGAAGGTTTATGTGTCTCTTACCACTCATACCCTATGGAACCACATGAACAACATCAATGAGGAGTATTTATATGTAGATGTGTCTCTCCCTCACTATAATAGTATTCTTTATATGGATATGTCAAACCAAATTGAAGGATGGATCGACGAATGGGACCTGTTCTAGGGTGGCAACTTCACATATGAATAGTCCTAGGCATACTAGTCATTCTAGTCTTGTTACTAATTTGAGGTGGAGCTGGTGTGGGATAGGCTCTATAAATCTACATGGTGCTCATATTTCCTTGTCTATGGTCATCATAACATTATGTTGAATCTTCGGATCAGTTGTTCACCAAGGACCAACACATTTCACCTACATCTTGGGGAGGTTGTCATTGGTATATGGGACCTCTACCACATAATGGGAATCTTCATATTGGGGAGACAATTATGATTAGTTCCTCCTATATAAGGATGTATAGGATGACCATGACTAGATTCCATTGATTGAAAGGGTGTCGTTAAACTTGGTTTAGAGTAAGAGTGACCAAAACCAAGGATTAATAACATCCCTTTCAGAAAATGTTATAGTTATTTTATGAATAAACTAATGGACAAGCTATGAGGTAGGTCATGATAGTGGCTAATGTAAAATCAGAGAGCCATAGAGAACTGGTATTGGAGGATCCTAGAAGTGAGAGGATGATGGTTGTGGAGTTATAGTGTGAATCTTCATGTTACTATAGTTTTTCTATCAGTTTATAATTCCATTCTAATCAAAGGATAGAAACTCCCAGTTTTGGATGCGCACATGGGGTTATATTCGAGAACCCATATCATAGAGGTGATGTTAGTGATGGGGAAATGCATCAATCTAGATGTCCTAGTCTTGGAGAATATTTACTAATTGTTGTTCCATTTCAAATAGGGGAATAATACCTTCTATCTGTGTATGCCCTTCAAATTCTTGTATTGTTGGGTAATCACACACATGGGGGAATATAAAAATACGAACTCTATCTCTCCTCCCACCACATATTTTCTTCCATAAATCATCAACATCATTAGGATTCTTCCTCTTAACTTTGTTTAAGGGGACATAATAGCAAGGATTTGGATGGTGGACTATTTAATTTTTATTTTTGTCATATTATCATGGAAAAAGTGACAAATTATGGAATGGGGAAAATTAGTGGCATATATACCTCCTAGAATTTTGAGGTAGGGTATTAGTGGTGAGGGTGGAGTGAAAGGTGATTTATTATCCATAAACCTCACACTTCCTTGAATGGAAGTTTTTCTTCCTCCAATGGCTCACCCTAGAGGTATATATGAGGGTTCACAAAAATGTTCCACACTTATACTCTCAATAAAATATGTCACATGTTCTCACATGAGGATTGTAAGGGGAAAATGAGTTACAAACAGCTAGTGTATCATATTGGATTATCCATGAATATGTGCTAAGTTGGGAGAGAGTGTACCATGGTGACATGTTGAGGAGACTAGTGACTCAGTCATGTGAAGAAGGATCCATAAAACCATGAGGCAAGGGGTGATCATTGAGAAGACATGTTATGAAGGTAGAGTTTGTCTTGTGGGAATAATAGCAGTCATAAGGCAAGGAATTACATGTCATAAACAAGTTAAATTCATGGCGAGGAGAGCATTAATAGGATTAAAATTCCTAGTAAAGTAGTTATTTGAGGAAGGTGGAATATTTTAAAATAATTCTAGGGATCATGTCCAAGGTTGAGGGATGTAACTATGTCTCCAAAACATTCCGAATAACATTTTCTTCCTAATCACCTGGGAGTGTTTGGGGATCTATAAAAAATAACCTTTCTTCATGGGATATGGTAGCATCTCCATACTGAGGGAATCTTTCTAATTCAATTGGGTCTTCTAATGGAAGGATTACATGTTCCATTAGTTGAGGTGATGCAATACATAGTAGAGTTGGAAGACTTGATCCACTATCAGGGAATAAGTAAACCATTATCCAACATAGTAATGGTTTTGTTGGGAATTCCATATTATTTGGGTCACTCTATGGACTTATTGGATACTGGTTTTTCCTAGAGTAAAGAATCCTAGGATTCCTAGGGAATTGGTTCATATCAAGACTCCACTAGAATTAAAATTCTTTTTTATCTTGTAAATATTCTAATATTTTACTTCATTGATATTATCTAACATCTGCAATTGCTTCCAAATATTTTTTCACATGTAAAAGAATCTAAGAGGATTGACAAAGGGGTGGATTGGGAAGAACCTCTAGAAGTAGAAAAGGGATCAAAATCCTAAGGGGGTGGTAATGGTTTCTCTTCCTGATGTTGTTTTCATTAGAGGCTTACCTTGGGTTAAAGTGGTAAATAAACCCAAGGAGACAATTACTAGGGGGTCTACTCTCCAGGGGAATTAACAGGGAATCTTTTTGAGTTATTGGCCATACTGTACCACTCTTGTAAACCTTCTCTACTTTTCAGTACCTTTTTCTTCTCTATAATTCATGATATTTTAAACCCATTATTTTAATGGTATGTGAAACTATTATTGTTTCATAGGTACCAGTTCCAATGTTTATGCTAGTGGATCCAGAAGTTAAGGCAACAACAACGGACGTTGTTATCCCAGGGGAGATATTCAAGTAGGTTGTGGTTGTTTGGTCATCCACAAAGGTGTTGCAAGATGTATATTTTGAGATTGTAGACCCAATGTATGGGGTTGAATCTATTATAACAACATGGAAAGTTTAGGGGGTTGTGGTGGTCTAGTCTATAATAGAACTTTCATCAGTGGTGGATTCTGGAGATGAGGCCTCAATAAAGTATATCGAGATTGTGTGACCATAATAGGTGGTTGAGGAGGTTGTGGTGGCTTAGCCTACCTCAGATGTTTTATAAGAGGTAGTGGGGGATCTTTCAATTGGTTAATGATCCAATGAAGATGCATTTTCCCTAGACTTGGGGCTCATCATGCCCGATGATCTCCATATAGAAGACCCTTCCATTGATGTGTTGGTTATATTTCCTCATTATGATATTATGTCACCTATAGAAATATAGGATTATGGATAAAAATTTATAAAGGAGAACCATGTAATTTGACTAATGGTGTGGAGGATCATGTTGAATTTCATCACTCACCCTCCTCTTGTTGACCTTCCAAACTGAGTGAGATATCTCCACCATTGGCTAGTCAGCCTAGGGACTAGTGGGGGGGATTCTAGTTGCCTCCTTGAAATATATTTTTACTTTTGGATTGATCATGTGCATGATAAGTGGAAATATTTTAATATTTTCTAACACATGAAGAAAAATAAGGGTACCCAAGTACTTCTGGTAGTTGAGGAGGAGATTGTTCATCTGGAGGAGTAGGCGCAAGTTTATACAACTATCATCGCTACTCTAGAATAGATCATTATCTAATTGAGGGATCAGTTAGTAGTGGATGAGGTTAGGTAAGTGGAGGTAAAATAATTGGTGTATAAATGAAAACATGAGCAAGAACAAGTTTGAATATGGTTTGGATAATTTCACCCTTCTTTCAAGGAAGAGGCGATTGATTCGGTGGAGCGGTAGTGGGTCGTCGAGTCTACTCAGCACAGGTTCTCTGAGCTCGAGCGCTAAATCAGTGGGGCTGAACCTTAAGTAATCTTTTCTTTTCCTTAAATAAAGGATAATATCCAACATGTGGATTTTCTACCCAAACTTATGGATTGTTTATTTTAAATTCCATGTGTGCTTTAAAGTGTTTTCTTTTACTACATCTCTTATCATATTCACAAGGAAACCAAAAATTTATCCCAAATACCTTTTGATTCATTCTTGGTATAAGAAAAAATAGACCAATAATAGATTTATAATTTAAATGATTGTTTTATATAATGTTGAAACACTCATGGTTTTAACATGTTTATTGACCACTATGAGAATCCCGATCCGAAAGGATATTACTAGAGGATAGATCCTCCAAAACAACCACTTTATTTCTCAACATGCACTAATGAATGTATATTGTAATGCCAAAGTTTTTGAATTCATCTCTGAATGAAAAAGATAAATGTATAATTTTAATCAATATGTAATGGATTTGTAACATAATGGGTGTGATAGGGTAGTAGAGGATTACTACTAACTACGTACGAAGAACAAGATCCATTATCTCTCTATTGGGGGAGGGGATAAAAAATTTGGTCCGGTCAATGACCATTTTCAAAAAATGAGAATTGTTAGAATGTTTATGAAAGTATTTCAGAGTGTGTACCTATGATGGTAGGTGATCTAGTGTGTCCAATAATCATTTTCATTAGGTGGGCCCGTTCGAATTTGATGGAATATGGGGATCCAAATCTTGAAGGATATGAGGTGTAGGGATGAATCGATGGAATGTTTGAATAGACTTTAACACTATTAAAATTATTATGATGTGGATGTAATATCATTGGTTAAGAATATAAATCTAAAAAAAATTATGACTCATCTTCCAAGGGGAGCATCATCTTAGGAACCGAGCGATGGTCGAGGAACAAGAATGATGTGGTAGGTGACCACCACTAAAGGGAGGAAGGGGATTATTAAAAAAGGACCAATAACTCTTCATTATTTTTCTTCATTAAATGAGGATGATTGAAAAGAATTTTTACATCAAATGGTGAGGATGATAGATATGTAATTTTACATCATATGGTAATGATGACATGCCTTCATTTTAGCATCGTACAGTGAGGATGATGTGTCGTACAATTTAAAGTTTTGTGATTAGGTTTTTCATAGCACTATTTATCATCTTGTGACAAGGACATTTCCTCGGGAAGTTTAAGGTCTTTCTATTCATACCAAATGGTTAAAAAGTATAAAGGTGATAATAATTTGACCATAAGTGTGTGTGTGTCTAAAAGGATTAAGTGTGGCATGAAAGGAATGTGACCCGACATGAATTTAGGGACAAAGAGGCCTGATTTAACATGAAACATTCATCAGAAAACTTTCACATAGTTTAAAGTCTAGATTATTGGACATGAGATCCAAGTTTTAGTTAACATATTATAGACCATAATATTACATTTGGTTAAATATCATAATAATTTTACTATGGGTTGAAAATATATTAAGTTCATAATACGTGGACTATGGGTTGAAAATATTTTAAGTTCATAATTCCTGGACCGTGGCTTGAAAATAGTTTAAGGTGATAATTCCTAGACCATGCATTGAAAATAGTTTAGGGTTATAATACTTGGACCATGGGTTTTATACCTCAATGTCTTATGTTCGGCATTGAATAAAGGTTACTCAACATGAAATGAGGGCTAAAGTGGATACTTGATGCCACTAAGATCATCTTTGAGATAACCAACACATAGTTTAATGTCATGATTCTTAGACCTAGTCTTAAAATTTTTGTTCCTCAACTTCAGACTATAGGATGGGTGAAAACCCAAAAAACATTAATAATATGAATAAGTGAAAACCTTATGTTAATCTATGGACAATGAGGATCAACGGCACCTAAAACATTACCAAGGTGACTTGAATAAAGTTTAAATTTATGATTCTTTTACTTGGGTACCTAGTTTTAGGTTGTAGAGTTAGAACCATAATGGCGCACCAGTGTGTCATAATATTGATTAGGGAAAATCCTCCCTAACTTCTATGCTCTTATAAGCCTTGTTAGATGTGAGAAAAAAGAAGTGATATAAAGTTCCCTTTATTTTATGGGGACCAAAAATTTATACAGAAATGGTGAACGGCCTAAGAAGGTATTGTGAGGTTTGATCCTGACTTCCAAGACCTGAATAATACATGGGGAATTACTGAAGGAAAGGGAAAAAATTTCCATGTTCAAAACACAGGTTATATATAAGCACCAGTAGATGAGCCAATGATTCAAGAATCCATTATCATTAGGGAAACTATTTAGATTGGGAGGAAGATGATTATCAAAATTGAGGAAACCATAAAATGAGAACATGGAAGTGGATAACATCTCAGATGAAATTATGACCACCTTGGGGAACATCCTGCTACATGCTCTGGTGTGATGGTTTAAAGAATGGTTTTGTAAAGATCAAGACTTCCACATAGGGGAAATACCCAAAAATTAGTTAATGGTTGGTCTATACATAGGATAATACATTCATATGCCACTATATATCCCATTAAATTTTGATTCAAACCACAAGTAGTTCTAGAAATCGGCATGGTAGGAGACCAGCACTATATGGGTCATGTCCTCTCTAGAAAATATATATAATCATGTCATACATATATTTTGAGGCATCATAATTTCATATGGGATAAGTATATAGTTTAATGTTATGTGATGAGGATTTTATTTTTGTTTTATATCATGCTTTTCATACGAGACATCCTAATTTTATACTGGATATGGCCATAATTTAACATCATGTGCTGAGGACATCAGTTTGGTTCATCTAATATTTATCATATTAGGCATTTTAGTTTCATATATAGTAAGGATAACATTAAAATAAAGTACTGAGGATGTTGTTTTGATTCATCTCATATTTATTATATGAGTAATCCCCATTTTAGAAAGGTTAAGGATACAATTTAACATCGATTACTAAGTAAATTAAATTGATTAGTCTCATATTTATTATATGAGGAATCCTAGTTTTATATGAGGTAGATCTGTAGTTAAACATCATGTGATGATGATGTAATTTGGTTCATATAATATTAATCATATGAGGAATCTCGTTTTTTGATAGAAAAAGGAAACAGTTTAACGTCTTGTGACGGGGATGTTTGTTTGGTTAACCTCATATTTATCATATGAGGCATCCCTATTTCATATGCGGTATGTTTATAGATTAACATCTTTCATGGAGAAAATTGGTCTGATTCCACTCATATTTTTCAAATGAGTCATCCCAATTTCATATAGAGTAAGGATATAGTTTAATATCATGTAATGTGGAAATTTGTTTGGTTTATCTCATATTTAACATATAATGCATCCAAGTTACATATGAGGTAAAGCAACAGTTTAATGTTGTGTACTGAGGATGTTGGTTTGGTTTATATCATATTTATCATATGAGTAATCCTATATTCATATAGGGTAAGGCTAAAGTTTAACATCGTGTGTGTGGGACATTGTTTTGGTTCATCTTATATTTATCATATGTGGATCCATGGTTTCATATGGGGTAAGGAAATAGTTTAACATCATGTATTGAGAATGTTGGTTTGGTTCATCTCATATTTATCATATAAGGAATAATATTTTAATATAGGGTAAGGATAAAGTTTGAAATCATGTGTTGAGGATTCTTGGATTTGTATTTTAAAGTTATATAGCTTCGACTATAGTTGTTACATGTTTAAGGTCATAGAGATCGGACCACAAAGAGAAGGTATCCTAAAGGGGGATACGTGGTGCGAAAGAGTGATAACCTAATGTGAAAATCAGGTCAAGGAGACCTGTAATGGTCATAATACTGATGCATGAAATACCTATTTATTGGTTAACGACGGTGGCTAGACCCGGGATATGAAATTTAGGCATTGTTATGTATCCCATGAAAATGGGAATCATGCCACACATAGTTATGGAACATGGAATGGTTGGAAATAAATAATAGTATGGGAAATTCTCCCCGAGTTAGGTTTTGATGAAAAAGAGAAGGGGAATTGGCTTGCTAAAACACTAGGGGTGAATAAAACCATTAGAAGAAGGGGAAACAAGGGGGTCGGTTCACATAGTTTAAGGTCATAATGTTTGGATCTAAATGGTACATTTACTTCAAGGATTCTTGGGTGTTTCATAAGTGTCAAAACATTTTGTGAAGGATCCATGTAGGCTATATACCACACAAAAAATCTTGATACCATTCGTATACGTTTTATGGTCATAAGGTTTTGATTGGGGGAAGGCCCAAAAATATGTTTCTACTGAGGCTTGTCTTGGGATGTTATATCCAATTTTCCCTATGTATCCCATTGAGCATGGAAATAAATCCATACATTGTTTTGGAACCTAGTGTTGTAGTAAACCAACAATGTTAAGGAGGTTTCTCCTCTGGAAGAACATTTAATCATCTCGTATTTGTGATATGATGCATCCAATGTTCATATTATAGTGTAAGAATACAGTGTATTGTCATGTTCTAAGGATGTCAGGATTTTTATTTTAATGTTGAATGACTCAAACTATGGTTTCTACTAGTTTATGGTCATGGATCTTGTACTACATAGGAATTCAAAATTCAGTTGAATGACATGATTATTAGACTGGGGGGATGTTTGTTTTAAGGATATATTTGAGGAATGAAAGAGGTAAAACCATATGTGAAAGGAGGGTGATGTAAGCCCACATTCCACATAAATATCTTAAAACAAAAATTCACATAGTTTAATTCCATAATGATTCAGCCATAAGTAGGGAAAAATGTTGGAGAATGTAATTTATCCCTCCCCACTTAGGGGAAGGGTTTATGATGAACTGGTAGCTAGTCCCAATGATAGGGGTTCTAATAATCACAACATATCCCATAAAATAGAAAATCACGCCACATGTTATTATGGAAGATAGAATGGTAGGATAGCAGTGAGGGTGTTTTTCTCTCAATAAAGGACATTAAATGATATCATATTTATGATATGTTTCATCATATGTTCATTTCATAGGGTAAGGATACAGTTTAACATTGTGTTCTAAGGATGTTATTTTTTCATCTCACTTATCATATACGAGGAATCATATTTTTATTGAATATGTAAGAATTTATTTTAAAATTATGAATGGAGTACATTGGGCTTTTCATTTTAAATTTGTACAACACGAACTATGGTTGTTACTAGTTTTATGTTCATGGATCTTAGACCATATAGAAATTTCCAATAGACTATGGTCATAATTCATAGACCATAGAAATTGTTTTTAGTTTAGTTTGTAGAGCTTGGACCCTAGTTTCTGCAGTTTTAGGTAATGTGGATTTAAAAAAAACATAAATTATGAATAGTTTAAGGTCATAATTCTTTAACCAAGGGGATTGTTGTCAGTTTTTTGTCAAAGATCTAGAAACTTTGTTGTTTTAGTTTATGTTCACATAGAATTTACCATAGGTTTATATTAATTACTTCTTTAGAAACTAAGATTTTGTGGGAGGTGTGAAATGATCTTCGTTAATAGTGATTAAAGAGTATGATTTGAATGACTCAATCTACCAATTTCATGTGCATGATAGTGAGATGTATAGTTTGAATGTATAATTTAATTGGAATAAAACATATTTTTCTAGGCAGCCCAGAAGTTTGTTTTGTTGTCTT
Source organism: Viscum album (assembly GCA_963277665.1). Taxonomy (NCBI): domain Eukaryota; kingdom Viridiplantae; phylum Streptophyta; class Magnoliopsida; order Santalales; family Viscaceae; genus Viscum; species Viscum album. The sequence continues at coordinate 1,765,476,352 of OY728135.1, forward strand.
TGAGAATAGCGTGAGGCACCCTAACCTGATTAATGATTTGGGAACTCACAAACTCAATTATGGATTGGTTTTTGAGTCTTTGATGGGAAACACGTCTTCCAATTTGGAAAAGAAGTCAGTTGTAGTCAAGATAAACCTAAACTATCGTGTTATCATTGGGTGATAGAGTCCCACAACATATAGTTCCTAAACTATAAAGGGTTATGAATATTTGGTAGTATGTAGAAACTCTATTTTTCAATTCAAAAAGTTTTTGTGGATATGAAATGAGTGAAACCTCTTGGATAACACAATTCAGTTATGAACCATGGTGGTATAGAAGTATCCCCACCTCCAAATGTCATGTGAGAGCTTCAATCCTGGACGATGGGATCTATAGGATCCAACATAGAGCTCTGACATGACTTAAGGTATATCATCTCCCGGGACACAATGGAGGATAATTCCATAAAACCCACACTTATAGTGGGTTTTCTCAAGGATAATACCACCGTAGTGGGAAACCTCTAATGCGAGTCGATGGATTATATTATGATCAGATCAGTCTTGTAGGATAATTGTGTAATAGAAATACTTGACAAAGGGAGTCATCCAATTAGGTGTTTCCTCTCCACTGGAGGTATGTGAGGGTCCTGGAACTTAAAGACTAGTGGAAATTAAATATACCTATTAGTTTTCATCATCTAAAGTGGTGGGGAGATGACCCTCTAATGTGACACATGGAAAACTAGGTAAACCTTTTTAAGTTCAGTAAGAGATGTATCCTGGCTCACTAGTGAAATGGATTGACCATTTTGTGACTAAATAACATGAGTTGTCTTTGGATTTGAAGGGAATAGGTCTGTCAACTGATAGTCATATTCCAACAGGGGCATAAAATAGTACTTTCTAATGACGTAGTCACCCCTAATTTTCTTGACGGCTATATTATATAATCTTTTCACATGTAAATAAGAGAGATCAATATCGGGGTACAATTAGAGACCAGTAACATGGAATTGGTACTATGCCTCATTTTTTGTGCATCCTTTTGACAAAAAGAATGTTTACATCAATATGATCTATTCAACAGTGGTAAAGATGATCTGTAGGCCTACCTTGTTATTCTTGGGGTCATTGAGACATTTACTATTCTAGCTCTATGACGCATCATCAAAATAAACCTTCTCACACAATATGGTCTGGTTCATTGAGATAATCCCTTCATCAATAAAAATAGTATCCATAGGAAATTCTTCAGAGCCTATAGGTGTGAGGAGGAAGTCTTCCAATTATTTTCCCCAAATTTCCTTTTATGGGAAAAACTTGGTGTCTAAATAGATGATTTTCACTCAGTTTTCCAATTATCCTATTAGCATGGGGAAATTTATGATGTAATTTAATGGGTCTACTTGGGACACCAGTAAAATCTTATGGTGTTGTAAATAATGTCACAGCATATAAACTACAAATACTAGTGTGAGTAAACACTTCTCTATGGAAGAGTATCTGGTGTCATTGATGAGGAGAATGAGGCTAAGATAGTATAGGTTTATTTCCCTACCCTTATAGTTTTTTTATAGAATGGTGCAAAGGGAACACTCTTGGAAGGTCACAGAAAGGACCAAAGGCTTTCCTAAAATAGATGGAATCAGAAAAAGGGGTTGTATTAGGTACTTATTATATCTTAAAAAGGAGCCTGAAATTCCTCTTCCCACTAGTAAATGGTGCCTTTTTTCATTATCCCCAAGAAGGTATTATACTTTCTTACCAAATGTTTAGTAAATTGGAGTTCATAGGCTAATTGTAATTAGGGACCTCGCAGCTCCCAAATATTTATCAGGGGAGTCATTTGATTCATATATTTAATTTTATATAAATCAATATTGATGCCTTCGTATCATTTAAAAAAACTGAGAACTTTTCCAGTGGTAACCTCGATTGCACACTTCAGAGTGTTTATATTTACATGTTTGGAGTAAATTAATTTGAAAACATTATAAAGATCCTTGAGATGGCCCAAACACTAGTGGTATTTAACCATCAGATCACTGACATAACACTGCATTAATGTCTCGATAATTGGATTAAAGATGTGGTGTATGGCCTAATATTATGTGGATCAAGTTTTCTTCATGCCCAAAGGAATCACCTAGTAGAAGAAACTCCCCTAGGATGCTTTAAATGTGGTGGAATCCTCTTACTCATGGACCATATAGATTTAATTATACCAATAGTATCCATTCATGAATGAGACGGAAAAGTAATGAACTATATCATCAATCAATAGCTCTGTCACTGGATGGGGAAAATCAACCTTTGGAAAATGGTGGTTGAGGTCATAGAAGATGATGCAGACTCTGATCTTCCCATTTTTCTTTCTATATGGGATTGTATTATATAGACACCTTAGGTATTGGACCTCCATAATAAATTTGGATTTAATAATATTTTCAAATTCAATATTGACCAATGCACCATGAAAAGTTTTTATCTTTTTGGGAGGCTTTTTTAACCCACAATGACCAACTCAGAGGCTAAGGTGATAAACAAAAACATGATGGTCTAGCCCCACCATTTCATCATAGATCAAAGATAATACATCACAATGTTGTTATAAGAATTCTAAATACTACTCTTGATCCTCTAGGTACATGTTTTCACTGATCATTTTCAACCATAGATCTTACTCAACACCAAGGTTTTTCAGGGTTATCCCATCAATAGTGATAGTGACACACTCTTCAAATGAAGGAGGGGAATATTCAAAATATGATTGGTTATCATATGCAAGGGGATAATAGGGTGGTGGTGACTATTCTGGGTTGGCATACCTGGGGGGAGAAATGGAGTTTTCTCTAGAAGATATGGAATCTTTGACATGTTGTCCTACTTCCATGAAAACTTTGGAGAAAAAAGATGTTGATCCAATTCTATTCAGTTTCCAACTATGAGGTCCACTTTTGGCATCAAATAAATGGTGATGAGTTGAACTCATCTAATGTATTCATACTTTATGGATCATGTGTGAATTACATGGATTAGTTGACATAGGGAAATATCCTCAGTACATCAAAAGAGTATGATCTTCTAGCATCAATTGGTCCTGACTGATGTAGGAGTATAAAGTAATTTTTGAGCACTCATTTTCCATATAAATTATAAAAAACCTCTTAAGTTTGAAAAATGGGTTCTAATTGATAATTTGGGATTAAATTTTTTTTCTTAATGTCTATAAATGGATTAGCTACAGTGTTCATTAGATCATTTGGGGAATTGATGAGCTCAACCCCATCATTATAGACCTATTTCCTTTACTTTTGTAGTAACCAACATCTATATATTATTTCTAAAAGAATTAAAATGATGATTAATAAAATTGAAATACCCCTACTTGACCATCAAGGTAGTACTTTTGGAATTGGTTGTATGCAGAGGAGGCCACTTAATTCAAATGAATATAGGTTTTTTGTTACTATGTGTTGTATGCATTATCCTATGAGACTAACATTAATTCATTTCATGATACTAGAGCACCAAATTTTGTCTTTAGTTTAATATTTCCAAGAGGTTTATGTTCACTCCTATTATACCCTGTGATTTTTAGGTTCTAGGGAATCATATTTTCTTTTATAATTCCAATCTTATGGATCATTTTCATCGAGGTGAGGTTGATCCTAGAGCTATTATCCACTTGGTAGCAGTGTATTTTCATGCCATTAAACATACATGTGAATATATTAGGTTTATGTTTCCCTAAATAGTGACACCAACTTCTTATTTTGAAAATGCTATAACGTATTTGAATCCATCTTTCTCGGCCTCCTGGACTTAGTAAGCCTTAGCATTAGCTACCTCAATCTCTAACTAAAGTTGGATTTTCAATGATTTTATGAAGTCCTCAAGCATTTCCTTTAAAAGTACCAATGCCACTAGAATTGATACACTACAAGTATGTTGGAGAGGTGATTTAACATATCATACATCTATTCAAAGGAAATATTCTGACCTCTAGAGGGTTTTTCTTTATCACATGGCATAATGGGAATAATTTTCTAGGGCACTAGGGCTTAGATAGTACTGGTAATATACTACTATTGGTCAGCTGGTCTACTCTGAAAAACTAATTATTAGGTTATAGTAGGATAATATCATGACTTGGATATAAATTGATGATCATCGAGTTCTTGTGGCTACTCCATGTGGTCAACCAATATAGTCTGCAATAGGGTAATACCTGATTGAGCGGGACAAGAATGTTTTTTCTACCAAGACATGAGCAAGGCTTGTTTCTTGGTCTCGGTGACATAAACATTTTTGTTTAAAGTAGTAGCCTAAGAATTTTTTTCACTTGAATGTCCCATACCTCTCCTTCATCAACGTATTCCAAATATGACAGAGGGGTTTTCATGGAATTCCCTAGTATTGGGAATTGTAAAGCGGTACACTAGTTCAAAAGCATTTAGAGATCTATATTATTTCTCATAATTATTGGAATATTCTAGGGTAAGGAATTCCTATTAGGTATCATCAAATTTGATATGCATGAATTCTACATGGGTTTCAATAGATTTTTGACATCGATGAAGGACTATGGTTTCCCTTATGTCATTGATGCCAATTCATCTGAGACATGAGAGGTTTTGGTGTAGATATGGAGATAGTGATCAGAGGAAGCATGAAATCCATGGGACTTTTTGGATTAATCAAGTGATAATGAATGATATCATGACTGTAAATGAATATCTTATGAGTTAAATAGTCATTTTACTTCTATATCACATGGTAGGGACCTGTTTTCACTATCCAGATCCTTTGTTATCAGTATCGAGGCTGATGAAGGCATGTTCAACCTATGTCGGTACGTCTTAAAATATGAGTAAGACATTATGTATTTGAACTTAGAGACAATATTTTATAATGAATAATTATTTTATGTTGTGTCTAAAGTTCTAAATGGTCAAATAACAACTGAGAGGTTTGTTAAATTAGTTTTGTTTTACAAATTTCAAACATTAGGAAACAAAACCCTTGTAACTTCTTATCTTTTCTTCCTGATAAAATTTTAATAAACTCAAATTCATGCAAGTATATGAATATAAACAACTCAAAAAATATTTACAAGGTTTTTCCTTTGTGTGAGAACCTACATCATTACCAAAGCCACTCCCATGGGTTAATGGATATTCATTATTATGATGAAGTAAATAAAACTTTTGAAAACTCCCGTTAGAAACCTTTAATATCATTATAAGAATGATTATACTAAAAACATAATTTTGAAAATATTTCATATAAAATTTCTATCCAACATAATAAAATAAACTTTGATACTTTCTTCCTCCTAATATTCCATATGGAAATCTGCATTCAATCAGCCACTATCTCATAGTCTCTAACCAATGACCCAATTCTCAATCTATGTAAATCAAAACATACTAATATTTTCATGTAAACAAACTAAGATTCTCAAATAACTTCTAAGAATTCATATTGGTTTACTCAGTCTAATTCTCTCTATTTTATACTCTAAACATTTCTTTATATGATCTTCTGATCTAAATACATTGGCCAAAAACTCTTCCTCAACTTGAAAAACATTTCGATGGAAAAATCAAGTTGACACCAATAGTATAGAGTATCAAATTTTATACATAGTTTAACAGTTTCACATACCGATGTACTTTAAACCTCTTTTTATAGGTTCACTAAAAATAGTTATGGTGGGAAACTAAAATATTTTCACACTCACACAAATTCCAAAACCCAAAATTTCACTCACATTTTAAATTCATTTAGACTACTTCAAGGTGTCTCATATCTTTGAGGGTATTCTAGAAAATTATTGATTCTCCACAAAACTGCTCAAATTATCAACATTAATTGAATAATAATTTTTACAACATAACTCACAATGTTTTATGACTTTTTTTAAATGAATGTTTTTTATGGCTTGCATTGCATGATACACCAAGTTAAGGTTGATTTATAAAAAACACCAATTTATTATTTCACCACATGAAACATTGAGTTTATGTAATGGTAAATGAAACACTAATTTTAGATTTTTTTTTACACACAATACCATGTTTATCTTGAGGTACATGCAATACTAATCTTAGCTTGCATTACATGCACCATTAAGATTAAAAAAACATGACATATTTTTAAATAATTATTATAGTTATCACCTAGCCATTATAATAGAAGCTATAAACATTATTAAATAAATAATTAAAATATTATTTAATCATTTTTATAAAATAAATTATTTTTAAACCAATTAGTTATAAATAAAATTGAAAACCTTTTAAAAATAAAAATTTTCTTTTTCTGAAAAAAAAAATCTTTTTCCATGCAAAAAAAATTTTATATCAACAAATTAACCAAAAAAATTTACAAATAAATTTATTGAATTATATATATTATATATTAAATCAACTATTTCAAATTCATATTATGATTTTTCTATATATGAGATCAGAATAAATCTATTTTTACATATAAAAAGATGTATTTTTCTAAAAAGTAGGTTACTACCTTTTAATAGTGAACTTATTTTTAATAAAAAAATAGAATTTTAAAAATATATATTTAAAAAAATATAATTCATTTTTTAAATCTTAATATCAAAATTATTTTTGGGAGTATTTTTGTGTTTTTCTGAATAGATTCATTTTTTGATGAATAGTTATAAATACAGAATTCTAGTGGGACATTACCGTATCACTAAATTTTTTTATATAGTTAACTTATATTTAAAAAGGCAATTTAAATTTATAATTATATCAATTATTATTATATTAATCCAATTTAGGTAATTGTAATCATTTTCACATTGAAATTGGATATAAAAACATTTCAAACTTTTGAACATTTTCACTTCAGAACTCCGCCTTCCCATTACAACTATGGGGTGGATTTTAAATTAATTTATACTAATTATATAAATTTATTATGGAAAAATGGATTCCATATTTTCTTTAATAATAATTTATATTTTATAATACGGAAAAACTAATTTTTTACCAAATTAATTAGTAAAAAAATTAAAATTATTCATAGTGATTGAGGTAAAAAAAGATTATTCGGTAGTTAAATATAGATTAAATGTTGTGAGAATAACCAAAACTTTTCAATAAGAAATTATATGTAAATATTTAGACCCTTTTTACCTTATTATATAATTATATGATTATTAGTGATACGTTTACATGAAATTTACACATATAATAAATTAAGTAAAGAAAACAAGAAAAATCTACCTTTCTTACTTTTAATTTCTATCAAGCTTTGGAATAGGGAAAACTAAATTGGTTTCTTTATAAATATTATTTTGAAAGATAAATTAGTTTTTTAAATATAAATTTTATTTATTTATATATGATATAATTACCTTATATACTTAGGAAATTATAATTTAGAAATTATTTAGTTAATAATTAAATAAATCAAATGATACTAAGAATATTAAAAAGGAAGTAAAGTTGATGAATTATTATGATAAATTGTTTTGGTAGATGGATATCTCTTCTTACTCTGGTTTTATCTTAATATATTCCACTTCCTCCATTGAATTTATATTTTTTTAATTTAAATTAAATTAATAAAGTCAAAATTAGCATTGTTGTTATTTTACAATAAATGATGTTTTAAAAATGATTTAAAATTATAAGAAGTCATGTCCTATATCAAGTTATTTTAAAATTTTTATAAATATCTAATATAGTGAATTTATGGATCAATATAACTTTTAAAATTAACACATTAACCCCTAAGTCGTAAACATTTAGTTAGCATTGCTAAGGTTAAACCGGTGTTTTTTCCTATTACATGCACTTGTGTTAAATTCAATATCCAATAAGTATGGTATTTTTATTTTATAAACTAGATATAATAATTTATAACTCTTGGATATAAATTTTATAATCATTGTCACTTTAATTTTTCCTAGTGGAAAAATTACCATGGTTAGAAAATTAGTTTCCTTAATAGAAACCTAAATGGTAACAATAGAGAAACATATAAGTTAAAGGATAAATTTATAAAAATGAATTTATTTTTCTATGTTTGAGGTATTTATATATAAAATAAACCCTATCCTCTATTATTATCTAATTTTCAAGCTACATGAGGTTAGGGAGACCTCCCAATAGTAAATACCTTTTTGTATTTACAAGAGCGTCCCTCCTCCACAATTATAAAAGATAACTAACTCTTCCCCATTATTCACACATCTAAAACCATTTTAATCAACCAATCTATAACAAAACCACCTATAAAATTCCCTCATATAATCTTATAATATATACATTGTGAATAAATTGGACCTAGGAAATCCTTTGTTTCAAACCAAAAGGATATACCCGAAGAAGAGGTACGGTTCATCAATGAATGTTGTTGTTTTATTTATTCCTCAAACCTATGAATTTATTTTAAAATAATTATTATATAAAAATAAAAGTATATTAAATATAATAATTTGTTTTTATGATAATTTTAATACCCTAAACCACACACACATCCATTAAATGTGTTACAAAATCATCATTTGTTTATATGATGAACTACCACCTCGCCAACCAAGGACATTTAGTTTTTCATTACCACCTCTTGAGGATGTGAATAATTATGGACATGATGTTTATATATGATATAAATAAATATATATTAAATTTATGATTTCTTTATTCTTTTTAATATTATATAACACATACCTGTATGCTTTCCATTTTTTAAGAATATGATAACATTATCCGTGCATACGGTGGACTACCGCCTCATGAAGCAAAGTTATTCATTCATGTTTTACATGGAATTTATTAATGTTGGGTTTAATAGAAATATGTGATATATATATATATATAACATAATAATTATACTAGAATTTTAATATATACATACATAAAAAATTTACTTTTATATCTTTCAATATGATAATAAAATGAAAATAGCATGCATGCTGATGTACAGCATGCCAACTCCATGAATGGTGTATTTTATCTACAATTTCTATAATTTATAGATAATTATTAATAAATATAGGAAAAATATATATGATATTTATATCACTTTTTAAATCTTATAAATAATTAAATCATGATCTATGTAAAAGGACTAAGAATGATAGGTTAAAACAAGTACAAAAACAAATCGGTCATTAAAAAAACATAATTCAAGCATGGAATTGTTAATATATGGTTAATACGAATTCATTCATAAATAATATATGATATTATATATATTAATATTTATATAATATAGTTTTATAATAAACTTATATTTATTATACATGAGGTTTGAACGAGTACAACTGAAGTCAAGGCCTAAGGTAAAGTATTTTTGTCTCATTTTATTTTCAATGAGACACAATCTATGTTCACCACCTATTTATTGGATGTGGTGTGTATAATTACAATAGATGTATTTTATGATTCATAGACTAAGAATTATTCGTATTTTAATATCCATTATAGGATCTCCCTTTCACGTTTTTTATGTTTAAAATCTTACCAAAGAAGGTAAGGGGATTTTTGTCTTGATTTTACTTCATTAGAACAGAAATTTTGTTATACACATATGTTATTTAATTAGGTGTATCTACAGCCCCTTTGACATGTGATATCATGAATTTTGTTTATTATCATGATAGTTTCCATTTGATTTTATGTTATTACATCATGGGTTTTATGATTCAATGTTACCAAACTGGTAAGAGTTTATTGCTAAAATCTAATCATTTATCAATATTATTATATGATTATGCTTCCATTTATTAAATATTATGATCCTTATATAAATAATTATCATGAAATTTCTTCTCATATGGTTATTCATGATATTTTAAGTTAATTATACCATTTTTTTCAATTTTTTATTTATGATAATAAAGAATTTATTTTAAGAAAAGTTTGTTATACTCTTATCTTCGATTAGAAATCAATTTTATTCAAAAAATCCATGATTTATAAAAAAATAAAAAATATTTATATTTTAAGCTCATTTCCAAGTAAAATTATTTTAAAAAAACTTCTTAAAGAGTGTTTTAACTGATTTTAAAACTTTTCTTTATAATTTTTCAAAACTATTTCAAATTAAAAAAAATCAAAAAGTTTTATGTTTCAAAAGGATATTTTCAAATGAGAAAGGATATTTTTCTTAGGAAATGTTTTTAATGTATTTAAAATCATAATTTATATGTTTTTAATGTGTCTTTAAAAAATGGATCTTTTAAAAGATTTATGTTTTAAAAAGTGATTTTTGAAGAAAGGTTATTTTCCATATGAAATGTTCCAAGTGATATTTTAAAATCCTTATTCATCTAACAAGGAAACCCTTAATATAGTTTATGATTTACTATGGATATAATCCTGGGAAACCATTCTTATTATTTCATTGAATGAGTCATATTTAAGTGAAAATTTTTTTATTAAACTTGTTTCTATTCTGCAGTTTATACTATAATAAATCACTTATGAAACCCAATTTAATTCACATGTTATTACATGATGAAATGATTAGGAAACCTATCATGCCATGAACCAACTTGGGTACCATGGGGACTTGGTAATTGAGCCCATCCTAGCATATCCTGATTGTTGTTCCTAATCCCCATGGTCCAGTGACTAGCACCTAACATTATATAGACTGAAAGTGGGAATGATTTTGCCTCAAACATTGTAGAAGTAAAAGAGAAAAGGCAATATAAAATTCAGAAGAAACTCCACTGGGAGTAATGTACCAGATGTCAAAAAGGAAATAAATCCCAAAGTGCTACAAAAAAGTTCCAAAACAGGGAAAACAATCCAAGACCCAAAGGACACAACTCACCAAGACCAAGGTTCAGCAGCTAGATCCAACTCAAAGATATCTCATTCCCTTTATCAAACTTGGAAGGTGATAATATACAAAAACCCAAAGGCACGAGTATGGTGTGAGACAAATCCTTGTAGGATTTCACCCAAGTATTCCATAATAAGTTGTCAAAATCAAAATAACCTAGAAAGGGCATTCAATTTTCAAATAAATAAGTTTGGAATTCAAAAATCATATTTAAACAAATCCTGCATTATAATTTAAAATATAAAATCACGTTAGAATTTCATGATTTACATTTCAGATAATGGAAATACATTTCACATGATATAATTTGTATTAAACAAAGGGTTCTTTATACGAATGAAACTTTTTAGAAAATTTCATAAATGAGAAATTTTATATAAAATATTTTATATAAATTTACAATGAATATAAATAAATTTATAACAATATAATATACATTTCAAATACAAACAATTGAGAAACATGGTCATGTTCCAAATAGGTGTAGAAGTTTCAGGCTATAGGGACTCAACATTGTGAAATGAAAAGTATATACATTCGTTCCTTTAGGCCTAAGTCAAAGATGACTCATCACCATCTCCTAAGGAATTTTATGTGATGATATAAACTTTTAGAACATTGTAGATCAGGAAGTATTTTCCAAATAACACATTAAATACCTGTGGATTTCATCTTTTTAAGTATAAAAATTTATGGAAATTTTATTTCAAGACTTCTTGATATAAAATTAAATCCCATTCCCACATTTCAAATATGAAAATTTTTTATTTTAAAACATAACAGGTATTTAATAAAAAACATTCCTTTTTTATAATAAAACAAATGGGTTTCCATCGAAACTATTTTTTAATCTATTTTCACAAAAAATGATTTGAAACCAATTCCTGAAATTTCACAATCCATTTCAAAATTAAATCCACTAATTTAATTTTCATACAGTTTCATTCCAATTCACAAACACACCCCCAATTCATTGGAATTGGTTTTTTCCCAATTTCATGCCAAAGAAAATCAAAAACCCAATTCACTAGAATTAGGTTTTTAATAAAATTATTGAATTAAATTTATTAAATTTAATCAATTGAGTTTATAAATAAAACATATTTTAAATCTTAAAATTAAGGGTTTGTTAAATTGGAAATCATATATGGGACCACCTACCTTCCACACATAAACACTACACCCACAATAGAACCTACCGACAATAATGAAGGTTCAGAATATCTTGGAATTCATAGTAGAAACAGGATTCAACAACATGAGGATTAGATCCATCAAACTTAAGATGAACCATCAAACTCTAAATAATTAATAAAGAATGATATAGAAAGGTATGAAGAAAGATTTCCCAGAAAGACACATCGTGATTGCCGAAATGATCAATCGCTATATAAAAAGGTTTAGAGGTGTTGGAAGCTCCAAAAATTACCAATGGAAGGCTCTAGGTTGAGATCACAAAATTATGGAGGAAGAATAAAAATTCATCTAAAATTCATTTAAAAAAACAAGACTTGGAGTTATTTATAACATGCAGCCCAATTACACCTCGTGTAATTTGTAAATCTAATATCCACTGAAAACCCAGTCACATATTGCTAAAAAATAATTATTTTTATTTTAGTATTTACAACATGTGTAACCAAATTACATTGTGTGTAGTTCCCCAAAAGGCTATAGAAATGACCAGTCAATGCTGAGAATCCAATAAATCTCTGACTTCCCCATTATAGGTATCCTCCCACTTTCTCCCCAGTCATACCCAGACAACAAAAATTGTAAACCATGACATGATTTAGAATGTACCTATCAAAAAGGTAATAGAATGTTATCGCCTCCCCACCATAAAAATATTTTGTCCTGATAAATCCTATGACAAAGTTTTCATTCCAAAAAGATGATGCCACTACTCTCTCATCAGTGCCTCCCTCTCTGATGACTCGGGAGAATCAAAAGGGTGCTTCCATAGCACATGAACCAAAGGTATCAACATCCCACTAAGCACCCTAGTTTTATAGTTAACTAAACATGAATGTTCATTCAGTCAAAGATAAATTGGGTTCCATAACTAGATCACTCCATATTGAAACATGAGATAGATCAAAAATATACTTCTAGAGTTGAGATACATGAATCACATTATTAATCGATGTCATTTTTTGTGGTAGTTCCAAATGATTTGAAACATTTTCTACCTTCTTGATAACCATAAATGGTCCAACAAAATGAGGAGCAAGAATCCCTTTCCTCTCAAGCTATCGATGACCCAACTAGGGTGAAACTTTCATGAACACCTAGTCACCAACTGAAAACTCAAATGGAATGTGAAAATGATCAATGTAAGACTTATTCCAGTTTTGGTTCTTCAACATTATATAATGAATCAACAAAATATTTTCTATCTTATCTTGAACCAAACATGGCCCACACAAGATACTCTCACCAATCTTCTACCAACATAATGGATATATACAATGTTGTCTATACAATGCCTCAAAAGGATCCATTCTGACCATATACAGGTAACTATTATTATAATAAAACTCAATCATCACCAAATTATCATCACATGCTCTACTAAATTCAAGAACACAACCATGAAGCATATCCTCAAGAATCTGTTTAGATCTTTCTTTCTAGCCATCCGACTGCAAATGTTATGCTATACTCAAATGGACATGACATCCTAGTGCCTATTGAAGGCCTATCTAAAAATTAAAAGTGAATAAAAGATCCATTTTAGAAACAATAGTAGTGTAACTCTCTAAGAAACAACAATCTCTTTCACCTTGAGATTTTCCAACTCCTCAACTTTAGCTATATTATGAATGGGAAAAAAGTGAGTATTTTCTCAACTGATCGATCACAACTCATATCACATTATTCTATATTTGGGTATGTGGAAACCCAACCACAAAGTCCATGGTTATATAATACCACTTACACATAGGGACTGGTAGTGGATTAAGCAAACCAGAAGGATTCTGGTGTTCGGCTTTCCCCTACTAGCATGTATGGAAATGAGAGAAAAACTCAACAATTCCCCATATCATAACTAGCCAGAAAAACTAATTTCACATGTCATAGAACATCTTTATGGTTCATGGGTGAACATATTACTGTGATTTATGGTAGTATACCATAATATTTTCCCATACCACTAAGAGAATGATAATGTGATTCTGATAACACATAATACCCTCTTTGGAGAATGACCACAAGGCAACAATCTCCCTAACATAAAGTGATTATATAATGATATAGAACTCATCATCCAATTGTTTATATTGAATAATAATTTCTAAAATAGAGTATTTTGATTTAATTCTTTCCAAAGATACCTCATCCCCTTTATTCTGAACTCCAATATGCAACTGTGCAAACAAAGCCACTAAATTCCACTCTTCTAATGATTCTTTTATGATATGAGTCGGAAGTTTCCTACTCAAAGAATCTACAATGGAATTATATTTCCCTTGGTTATAGGAGATGTAAAAATAAAAAGGAAAAATTTATTCCACCCAAAACCTCTATAAGAGATTCTAATCTTTTGATAGAAGATATAACTCAAGATATTGTGGTCAGAATACAGATTAAAACTTTCTCTAAAAGGGACACCAACTCTTAATAGAATGTATCACATAAACAAGTTCATGGAAATAGATTAGATAATTCTTCTTGTGTAGCCTAATATGATGAGATCTATAAGAAATGACATGATCACCTTGAATAAAAATGTAGCCTAAGCAATAACCCGATGCATCACAAAAGACCACATATCCTATTTCTACCTCTGGAAGAGTCATCACTGGAACAATAGTCAAAATCCATTTAATCTCAATAAAATAATTCAAAAAAATCATATTAATATAATATTACCCTTTTCTGAGTTAGGGAAGTTTTTGGAGAGGCAAAAATTGATAATTCCTTCACAAACCGGTGATAGTAACTAACTAGAACAAAGTGGTTCTGAATTTTGAAAAAAAAATTGTGGTGTTTCCCATGTTATAATAGCCACCACCTTCTCAAGATCAACTGATATTCTATGTTCTGAGAGAATTTATCCCAATAATTTTACTACTAGAATCTATAAATATCATTTTAATAGCTTGTAATAGAGTTGGTGATTTCTCAAAAATCTCATAACTTCCCTCAGATGATGCACAAGTTCCTTCTCGGGCATAGACTAAATAAGGATTTCATCAAAAAATACTATCATGAAGGTTTCTTGATACTCGTGTAAAATCTAATTAATTTAATCCATAAATATTTTAGGATCTCTAGTTATAACAAATGGAATAATAAGTTACTCATAATGATCAAACCTACTCTAAAAGGCATTTCTTTTAATGTTAGACTCTTTTATCCTTAACTGATGGTAACCAGATTTAAGGTCACTCTATGAGAACCACATTTACCCCTCAACTAATCAAAAAGATCATCAATTTATGGAAACAAATTTTTTTCTTTATGTTCACTTGATTTATATTTCATTAATCAACACAAAGGTGGATTGAACCATCAACTTTCTTAGAAAAGATAATAGGCACCACCCAAGCTGAAATAATTAGGCATATAAATACTCTCTTCAATATATCATTAAACTGGGACATCAACTCTTTCATTTTATCTAGTTAACTATAATAAGAGGTGATTGATACAAGTTTAATACCATGTATTAAGTCAAAAAAGGACTCAGCCTCCCATAACAGTAGAAAAAAAATGCCAATTTAGAAGGAAACATATTGGGAAACTCAATGAAAACTAGATGGAGATCACCACTCAAAGATTATCACTCTAGATAAAAAACTGATATTACTTTCCCCAACTCTGGATAAGAAGGTCTGGACTTTCTCTACCTTGGTTCTCATTCTCCTTGAAAAACACAATACACAGCACTTGGTGTGGTAAAGGAGACTCGTAATAGATAAAAATCAATATAGGCTATATTGGAAATGAGTCAATCCATCCTAAATATAACTTCAAGAGGTTTTATTTCAAGAACCAGAAAGATCCAAGAAAGCTAAATATTGGATATAGAGAAGACACAAACATGACTATGAAGACTATGCTCTCTTTTTCTCAAGAGGTGTAATAATATTGATTTCACGAGATAAAATATTTATAAATAGATTTAATAGATTTTAAAAATGAGTTGAAATCAAATAAATGAGATGCACCAGTATCAAATAGATAAGTCACTAATGATGAATCTATACTAATGGTACCTATCAAAGTTGATGGACATGTATCCACTTTCTATAGAGACTCTTCCTTTAGGTTTGTGATAATTTTGAGTTTCTTTATGATATAATGGGGATAAAGTTAAACTAATTTTAAAAACTATAGTCACATTTTTTCTCATGTTTTTTATTTTAATCTTTTGAAAGGGTCATATGACTAACCATTTATGAAATGATTTATATTGAACATCGAATGTGGTTTTAGAGATTGATTTATTATTTAACCATGTAATGATTTATGTATATTAGATTACTTTTTCTAACCATTTTGCTTTCATGATAAACGAATAAAGACAAAATGACTTATCATTCTATGGATCTTGTGATCTTTTTATGCTTTCGACATAACAAATATCAGAGTAAGATATTAAGTGTAAATTGATCAAAGAACAACCTAAGGGTGAGATTGTTCTTATAAAATATAATAAAATCAAGTAAGTAGATCTTCTCATGAATATTCTTCAAATTTAGGAAAATTATCTTTAAACAAAAATGTTATCCTAGTACCATCATCTCTAATTAATCAAATGGTCTATTAGATCACCACATATTTATGGTCTTTTTATCATCAAATTTTTTTGGATCACACACTTTATTAGGATCAGTGATATCTATCACTATATATAATTATTTTTTTTATTCATGTCAAATTTATCACTTGATACTTATGTTCTTATATGTGGAAACCTAGTTATAAGTTACTTTGAGTAATCGTTATGTTTCCAGCTGTCTTTTTTATGGAATTTTTAGTATGTATTTTTTTGATGTTGGTTTCTATGACATGAAATTTCAAGTATTAAACCAATGATAAAACGAAGGAGTTTGAGGGATAAATTAATTTTTAGGGGGTATAATGTTGAAATATATGCTATTATGAATGTTTTTAGAATAAATTATAATTATTTTATGGGTTACATTTTATGCTATATAGAGTTAATCTTTATTTATATGCAAAACCATGTTATTCTTGCACTAAATGTAATGCTGAGTTTAAATTGTAGTACATGGAATGCTAATTTAGCCTTCTATTACACACAATACCAAGTTTATCTACTGGTAAACACAACACCAAGCTTATACCAGGTTACACACAACGTTGTATTTAAACAACAAGTGATATATTATTAAAATATTATTATATTTATCACATGGTTGTTGGAATTGAGGGTATAAAAATGATTAGCTAAATTATTAAAATATGGTTTACTCATGATTATAAAATTAAAATCTTTCATAACAATTAGTTGGATATTAATGTTAGAACTATTAGAAAATATTGAAATTCCCTTTTTGAGTGACTATTTTTCTATAGAAAAACATGTATTACATTGATATGTTTAAAAACCCACTTTTTATGAATGATTTTAATGAAATGTAAAAAACATAAATTCAAACACCTATTTAATATTCATCCTATGTGTCTTATAGATAAGATATATTACTAAATCAAATGTTATACATAAAAGATGTATTTTTCTAAAAGGTATTTACCACCTTTAAATAGAATAATAATTTTAAAACTAATTTTTGATTGTTTTATATATTCTATTTGAAAATCTAAACTTATATAATGATATTTAAACACACACAAAAATCATCGTATAATGTTTTGGGTTTTTTATGTAATGATTCATTTTGTTTGAGTAGTGAAAAATACTAAATTTAAATTGAAAATAGCCTTTTTATTTAATTTATATTTATAGATGTATAATATATGAAATTTTGTTTTAAATTAAAATTTGATCTATTATACATGTAATAATAAAATTTATTTCATTGTAATCAATATTATATAGAAATTGGACATAAAAATATTTCAAAATTTACAATATTTTGACTTTATAAACTCATTTTCTCGTCATGATTGTGGAATTAATTTTAAATTAATTTCTTCCACTCATATGAGTATAATTTGGAAAAATAGATTACATATTTTCAATTTTAATAGTTTATAATTTCACATAATTACATCTTAATTTTTTTACCAAATTAATTATTAAAATAAAATTAAATTAATTATAGTTATTAAGGTCAAAACAAGATTACTTAGTGGTTAAACATAAAATATAAGGTGTACGAATGACCCATAACTTGTCTAAAAGCAATTTTATGGACATATTTATACCCTTTTAACTTTATTCACTAATTATATGAGTTATTAAGACACATTTATCTTAATATGACCCATATAATAATTCATAAAAATAAAAATACAAAAAAAATAACTTTCTTCCTTCAAAATTCTATCAAGATTTGGAATAGGGTAATAAAACATCTCTTCATCTATAAATATTATTATAGAAGATAAATTTTACCTTTTTATTAGGATAATTTATATTTTGAGATGATATAATTACATTAAATTCTTAGGAAATTCAAACACATTAATTACATAGTTGATTTTTAAATAAATCAAATAATATTAAAAACATTAAAAGTTATGTAAATTGAATGAATTATCATATTGCATTAGTTTTTTAGAATAATATATCATTTTAAATATTTTTAAAATTAATATATTAAAATTCCATAATTTTCATCATTTTTTTAAAGCTAAATTAAATAAATAATATCTTGATTAATATTAATGTTATTTTACAATAAATGATAATTTATTAAATGGTTTAAAATTACTAAAAAATGTATCGTCATCCAAAAGATTTTTAAATGTTAATGAATATAAAATACGATCCATTTAAATACCAATTCACCTGTTATAATAAACACATTATCCCCTAAATAGTAAAAACTTAGTTAGCATGGCTAAGGTTTAAGTAGTGTTTTTTTGTGTTACTTGCACTTGTACTAAAGTTAATTTCCAACACATATGAGATTATTATTTTATAAATTAGACATAATATTTTATAATAAGTGGATATAAATTTTATAATAGTTATAATTTTATTTTTTTACTAATGGTAAAAATAAATAGGTCGTAAAATTAGTTACCTTAACAAAAATCAAAAAGGTAAAAATAAGGAAGTGTGGATGAAAAGGAATAAAATTGATAGAATTATTTTATTTTTGTATGGTAGATGTATTCATAGATAAAAGACACACTAAAATCCATTATTATATAATTTTGGAGCGACAAGAGGTAAGGGATACCTCCCAATAGAAAATAATTTTGAGTATTTACAAGATTGTCACTACTCTGCAACTAAAAATTGTCACTCGCTCTCCCCCATTATTCCGACCTATCAATCTATTTTTTTGTAATATATTAAAAAATATCCTCCCAAATTCCCTAATTTCATCCTATTATCCTTAATTTTTGTATAAAACCAACCAAGTAATTCATTTGGTGCGAGAAAAAAAGAGATACCTAAAAAAGGTAACATTCTTCAACATGCATTTTTTTCACTTCTTCCTAAAACCAGTTAATTTATTTTTATATCTTGGTTATATAAAAACATAAGTATTTTCCACATACTCTTATGTTTTTATGTTAATATTATTACCTAGAACCACACAAACTTCCATCCAATGGTTTATAAAATAGTCATTTGTCTGTACGGTGGACTACCGCCTTGTAAACTGATGTTGTTTATTTTTACATTAAAAACTATTAATGTTTGATATAATGGTGGAAATGGTATTTATAAATGAGATATATTATATATATGATGCATTTTTACTTATTTAATTATTATATAACACAAACATTCATGCTTTCCATTTTGTGAGAATATAATAATGTCGTTTGTGTTTACATCAAACAACTACCTCACGAAGTGATGTGATTCACAGAAATTCTACATGTAATGTATTAATGATGTGTTTAATATAAAAATGTGATATATATGAACTAATAATTATACTATAACAATAATATATATATATATATCATTTAATTGTCTTTCTTTCAATAAGAAAGGAAAATGGAAATAGCATTTATGTGTACGTACGACCTATTATCTCCATGAATGGTGTATTTCATTTCCTATTTATATATTTTATAAGTTATTATAAAAAAATATATACTAAATATATTTTATATTTATATCATTTATTTTATTTATTTTATTTTGGTAACGATTAAATCATGATATTTGTAATAGAACCAAGAATAAAAAGTCAAAATATGAATGAAAAACAATGTTGTTGTTGTTACCCAAAACATAACTTAAATAATAAATTATTAATACAAGGGTAATATAAAGTTATAAGTAAATAATATATGAGATTATATATATTAATAAGGTTATATTATAGTTTTATAATAATATTATATTTAATATATGGGAGTTTTTAACAAGTATGGCATAAGTCAAGACTTAAGGTAAGGGATTTCTGTCTCACTTTAATTTTTCATGAGACACCACCCATGTTCACCACCTATGTCGTGGATGTGGTGTTTATAATGGACATGGATATATATCACTATTACTATACTGATAATAATTGTGATTTAAATATCCTTTTTGGGGTCTCCCTTTCTTAGGGTTTAGGGTTAAAATGTTACCAAAGAAGGTAATGGGATTTTTGTCTCAATTTTCCTACGTTTAGATGTATTTTATGTTATGTATATATAGCCCCTTTAAAATGTAATAACATTAATTTTTCCATCCCCCTAATATTTTATGTTTTATTTTATGTTATTTCTTTATCGGGATCATGATTCAATTTTACCAAAGTGGTAATAGTTTATTTCTACAATATCATAATTATCGAGATTATTTTATTATTATGCTTCCTTTGAGGAAATTATATTATAAATATCAAAAAAAATCTCAATAAATTTCTTCTTCTATCATTATTAATGATATTATAAATTAATGGTACCATTTTCCACTATTTTTTAATTAATTTAATTTTGAAAATGTTTTTCCTAAAACCTAACTTTATTATGGTCTTCAGTCAAAAGTATGTTTTATTAAAAAAAACATGTCTATAAAAAGGTTTTCAAATTTTTTTAAATGATATTTTAAGTAAATTTTCAATAAAAATTATTTCGATAAAAAAAATTGTGTTGAAAACGTGTTTTAAATAATTTTCAAATCTTCTATTATAAATTTTCGATTTTATTTTCAATGAAAAATATGTTTCCCATTGTTTTGTATTTCAAAATGAGTTTTTCAATGAAAAATGATATATTACACAATAAATAGTTTAACTTATTTTTAATTCATACATTATAAGTTTTCAATGTGGTTTTCAAATAAAAGTATTTTTAAAATACTTTATTTTCAGAAAAGTGATTTTCAAATAAAGGTTTTTTTCTTAAGAAATGTTACAGGTGATCTTTCAAACTTATCTCCCATATAAGATGACATTATTTGATATAGTTTATGTTTTACAAGAGTTTTTATACAAGGTAACCTTTATTGTTTTTTCTTTGAATGGTTTATGTTTAATATAAAATGTTATTTGTGAAACTTTTTTCTCATCCATAGGTTATACTATGATAAAACTCTTATAAAAACCACTTCCATTCACAAGTTATTATATGATGTAAATATTATAAAACATGTATCTTTCCAATAAATTATTATATGAGGAAATGTTTATGTTACCCATTTTATTTCATGGGTTTTGATATGATACATGTTTTATTCAAGGATCTAGTCATATAAATCATTAAATATGTATAAGGACGGATTGTAGATGTTTTTCATTAAATATTGTCAAAAATATGTTAAATGGAATGTATTAATTAGAAAAGTGATTTAATGGAAATGTTATATTTTATATAAAATACTTGATTAAGGGATGGTAACCATTTATATGTTCAATATATTGATAAATTGGTGTTTAATCTATATAAAATGATATTAGATCAGAGAAAAGTAAATTGGATAGTACGGATTACCTTGAAATAGATTAATAGTTTTTGTTAATGTAGTTTTTTCTATCATGGATGGTGTTTTGTTTTTTTTGGATTTAAGGAGATTGTACAATAATATTTATAATAAGAAATCATTAATGGTTTCAATCACTATTCATGGTAATTGAGGTTACTTACATGTTTCAAGAGAATGCAGGATGATGTTATTCATGTGTTAAGTATGTGATAATTTATAGTTTATTTATGATATAATGAGGATAAAAGTTGAACTAATTTTAAAAAATATAGTCACATTTTTTCTCATGTTTTTTATTTTAATCTTTTGAAATGGTCATATAACTAACCATTTATGAAATTATTTATGTTGAACATTGAATGTGGTTTTAGATATTGATTTATTATTTCACTATGTAATGATTTATGTATATTAGATTACTTTTTCTAACCATTTTTCTTTCATGATAAAGGAATAAAGGTAAAAGGACTTATCATTCTATGGATCTTGTGATCTTTTTATGCTTCAGACATAACAAATATCAGAGTAAGACATTAAGTGTAAATTGATCAAGGAACAACCTAAGGGTGAGATTTTTCTAATGAAATATAATAAAATCAATTAATTATATCTTCCCATGAATATTCTTCAACTTTAGGAAAAGGATCTTTAAAAAAAATTATTATAGTACCATCATCTCTAATTAATCAAATTGTATATTATATCACCACATATTTATGGTCTTTTTATCATAAAATTTTTTGGATCACACACTTTCTTCGGATCAGAGATATCTATCACTATATATAATTATTTTGATTATTCATGTCAAATTTTTCAATTTATACCTATGTTCTTATATTTGGAAACCTAGTTATGAGTTACTTTGAGTAATCATTATGTTTCCAGCCTTCATTTTTATGGAATTTTAAGTACGCATTTTTTTTATGTTGGTTTAAATGAAATGAAATTTCAAGTATTAAACCAATGATAAACCAATGTTTTTTTTTTGGGATAAATTAATTTTTAGGGGGTATAATGTAATAATATATGTTATTATGAATGTTTTTAGAATAAATTAAAATTCATTTATGGGTTACATTGTACGCTACATAGATTTAATCTTTCTTTATATGCAACACCATGTTATTGTTGCATTAAATGTAATGTTGAGTTTAGATTGTATTACATGGAATGCTAATTTGGGATTGTGTTACACACAATACCATGTTTATCTAGTGTTAAACACAACACCAAGCTTGTACTAGGTTACACACAATGTTTTATTCAAACAAAAAGTGACATATTGTTAAAATATTGTTATATTTATCACATTGTTATTGGAATTGAGGGTATAAAAAGTATTAACAAAATTATTAAAATATGGTTTACTCATGATTATAAAATTAATTCTTTTCAAAACAATTAGTTGGATATGAATGTAAAAATTATTAGAAAATATTGAAATTCCTTTTCTGAGTAACTATTTTTCTATAGACAAACATGTATTACCATGATATGTTTAAAACGCACTTTTTATGAATGATTTTAATGAAATGTAAAAATCATTTATTCAATCACCTGTTTAATATTCATCCTATGTGTCTTATAGATAAGATATATTACTAAATAAAATTTTATACATAAAAATATGTATTTTTCTAAAAGGTATTTACCACCTTTTAATAGAATAATAATTGTAAAACAAATTTTTGATTGTTTTATATATTCTAATTGAAAAAATAAAATTATATAATGATATTTAAACCCACACAAAATCATAGTATAATGTTTTGGGTTTTATGTAATGATTCATTTTGTATGAGTAGTTAAAAATACTAAATTTAAATTGAAAATAGTATTTTCATTTAATTTATATTTATAGTTTTATAATATATGAAAATTTGTTTTGAATTAAAATTTGATCTATTATACATGTAATAATACAATTTATGTCACTGTAATCAATATTATATAGAAATTGGACATAAAAACATTTCAAAATTTACAATGTTTTTACTTTAGAAACTCGTTTTCTCGTCGCGACTGTGGAATTAATTTCCAATTAATTTATTCCACTCATATGAGCATAATTTGGACAAATAGATTATATATTTTCAATTTTAATAGTTTATAATTTCACATAATTACATCTTAATTTTTTTACCAAAGTAATTATTAAAATAAATTACAATTAATTATAGTGATTAAGGTCAAAACAAGATTACTTAGTGGTTAAACATAAAATATAAGGTGTACGAATGACCCATTACTTGTCTAAAACCAATTTAATGGACATATTTATACCCTTTTAACTTTATTCACTAATTATATGAGTTAATGGGACATATTTACATTATTATGACCCATATAATAAGTCATGAAAATAAAAAGACAAGAAAAAATAACTTTCTTCATTAAGAATTCTATCAATATTTGGAATAGGGTAATAAAACCTCTGTTCGGCTATAAATATTATTATAGAAGATAAATGTGTCATTTTTATTAGGATAATTTATATTTTAAGATGATATAATTACATTAAATTCTTAGGAAATTCCAACAAATGAATTACAGAGTTGATTTTTAAATAAATCAAATAATATTAAAAACATTAAAAGTGATGTAAATTGAATGAATAATTGTGTTGCATTAGTTTTATAGAATAATATATCATTTAAAATATTTTTAAAATAATATATTAAAATTCCATCATTTTCATCATTTTATTAAAGATAAATTAAATAAATAATATCTTGAATAATATTAATGTTATTTTACAATAAATGACAATTTATTAAATGATTTATAATTACTAAAAAATGTATCCTCATCCAAAAGATTTTTAAATTTTAATGAATATAAAATATGATCCATTTAAATACCAATTCATCTATTATAATGAACACATTATCCCCTAAATAGTAAAAACTTAGTTAGCATGGCTAAAGTTTAAGTAGTGTTTTGTGTGTTACTTGCACTTGTACTAAATTAAATTTCCAACACATATGAGATTATTATTTTATAAATTAGACATAATATTTTATAATAAGTGGATATAAATTTTATTATAGTTATAATTTAATTTTTTTCCTCATGATAAAAATAAATAGGTCATAAAATTAGTTACCTTAACAAAAATCAAAAAGGTAAAAATAAGGAAGTGTGGAAGAAAAGGAATAAAATTGATAAAATCATTTTATTTTTTTGTGGTAGATGTATTTATAGATAAAATACACACTAAAATCCATTATTATATAATTTGGGAGCCATAAGAGGTAAGGGATACCTCCCAATAGAGTATTTATAAGATTGTCACTACTCTGTAACTAAAAAATGTCACTCGCTCCCCCCATTATTCAGAAATATCAAGCCATTTATTTGTAATATATTAAAAAATATCATCCCAAATTCCCTAATTTCATCCCATTATCCTTAAGTTTTGTATAAAACCAACCAAGTAATTCATTTGCTGCGAGAAAAAAAGAAATACCTAAAAAAGGTAGCATTCATCAACAAGCATTTTTGTTTCACTTCTTCCTAAAACCCCTTAATTAATTTTATATCTTTGTTATATAAAAACATAAGTATTTTACACATACTATTATGTTTTTATGTTAATATTATTACCTACAACCACACAAAATTTCATCCAATGGTTTATAAAATAGTCATTTATCTGTACGGCAGACTACCGCCTCGTAAACTGATGTTGTTTATTTTTCCATTACAACCTATTAAAGTTTAAAATAATGATGGAAATAGTATTTATAAATGAGATATATTATATTTATGATTTATTTTTACTTCTTTATTTATTATATAACACAAAATTTCATGCTTTCCATTTTGTGTGAATATGGTAATGTCGTTTGTGTTTACGTCGAACAACTACCTCACGAAGTGATGTGATTCACTAAAATTATACATGGAATTTATTAATGATTTGTTTAATATAAAGATGTGTTATATATGAACTAATAATTCTAATATAACAATAATATATATATATATATCATTTAATTTTCTTTCTTTCAATAATAAAGGAAAATGGAAATAGCATTCATGTGTACGTACGACATACTATCTCCATGAACGGTGTATTTAATTTCCTATTTATATATTTTATAGATTATTATAAAGAAATATACAATTAATATATTTTATTTTGGTAATGATTAAATCATGATATTAGTAATAGAACCAAGAATAACAAGTCAAAACATGTATGAAAAACAATGTTGTTGTTACCCAAAACATAACTTAAATAATAAATTATTAATAAAAGGGTAATATAAAGTTATAAGTAAATAATATATGATATTATATATATTAATATGGTTATATTATAGTTTTATAATAATATTATATTTAATATATGGGAGTTTTTGACAAGTATGGCATAAGTCAAGACTTAAGGTAAGGGATTTCTGTCTCACTTTAATTTTTCACGAGACACCACCCATGTTCACCACCTATGTCGTGGATGTGGTGTGTATAATGGCCATGGATATATATCATTATTACTATACTGATAATATTTGTGATTTAAATATCCATTTTGGGGTCTCTCTTTCCTAGGGTTTAGGGTTAAAATGTTACCAAAGAAGGTAAGGGGGGTTTTGTCTCAATTTTCCTATGTTGAGATTTACATTCTGTTATGTATATATAGCCCCTTTAAAATTTTATATCATTGATTTTTCCATCCTCCTGATATTTTATGTTTCATTTTATGTTATTTCTTTATCGGGGTCATGATTCAATTTTACCAAAGTGGTAATAGTTTATTTCTAAAATTTCATAATTATCGAGATTATTTTATTATTATGCTTCCTTTGAGGAAATCTTATAACAAATATCAAAACAATTCTCAATAAATTTATTCTCCTATCATTATTAATGATATTATAAATTAATGGTACCATTTTCCACACTTTTTTAATTAATTTAGTTTGGAAAATATTTTTACTAAAATCTAACTTTATTATGGTCTTCAGTCAGAAATATGTTTTATTCAAAAAAAAACATGTCTATAAAAAGGTTTTCAAATTTTTTTAAATGATATTTTATGCACATTTTTAATAAAAATTATTTCGATAAAAAAGTTCTGAAAACATGTTTTAAATAATTTTCAAATCTTGTGTTATAAGTTTTCGATTTTATTTTCAATGAAAAAAAATTTCCCGTTGTTTTATGTTTTAAAATGAGTTTTTCAATGAAAAAATGATATATTACACAAGAAATAGTTTAACTTATTTTTAATTCATACATTATAAGTTTTCAATGTGGTTTTCAAATAAAAGTATTTTTAAAATACTTTATTTTCAGAAAAGTGATTTTCAAATAAAGGTTTTTTTCTTAAGAAATGTTACAGGTGATCTTTCAAACTTATCTCCCACATAAGATGACATTATTTGATATAGTTTATGTTTTACAAGAGTTTTTATACAAGGTAACCTTTATTATTTTTTCTTTGAATGGTTTATGTTTAAGATAAAATGTTATTTGTGAAACTTTTTTCTCATCTATAGGTTATACTATGATAAAAGTCTTATGAAAACCACTTCCATTCACAAGTTATTATATGATGTAAATATTATAAAACATGTATATTTCCCATAAATTGTTATATGAGGAAATTTTTATGTTACCCATTTTATTTCATGGGTTTGGATATGATGTTTACGAAACCCATATCTTTTTATGGGTCATGATATGATGAATTTTTTTATCTTGTGAAAAATTTATGTATGATTTCATTATATGATTAGTGATACATATATCTCCCTCTAATGAATCAAATAAATAATTATATATCTTA
Source organism: Viscum album (assembly GCA_963277665.1). Classification (NCBI taxonomy): domain Eukaryota; kingdom Viridiplantae; phylum Streptophyta; class Magnoliopsida; order Santalales; family Viscaceae; genus Viscum; species Viscum album. The sequence continues at coordinate 1,765,504,017 of OY728135.1, forward strand.
TGTGGTAGACATTGTTGTAATGGGAATTAGACCTGATTCAATAAGGTACTTTGTCCTCTATGATTTTCTGTGCATTGATCATTGACTACTAATATGGTCTTGGGTGTGAACATTTATTATTAATATAGTTTGGGGAGTGAACTCATTCCACTAAGATAGCCTCGGTAGTTATCCTTAACTACTATTGAAATCATTTTATATGTTTATGTGTTTATCACAAATTCATGTCTTATTCCAATATTATGTTGTTATGGATCATGTTCTATGATTACCTTATGATTCATTTCTTATGAATTAAAAAAAATTATGCAATGTCTCGTTATTATGATCTTTAATTTGTAGTGTACGATTTTCAAATGTTATTCTCATGTTCCAATACCCTTTTGTTCATGTTATGCTTATGTATATTCTTTATTTACCCTTACTGATCTTCTAATATCACCCTTTATTATATCTCATTTACCTATGTTATGAAGAAATGTTTTAAGTAAAATTATTAAAGTTAAGGATCTTGCATGGAAATGTTTAAGATTGTTCACCAGAATAGAATATTATGTTCCATGTTTCTGAAGGAACTGAACTATTATTATCCTCGGGCGTGTACTTTTTTAATGCAATGTAATTACTATTAATCTATAAATATGTAATATTTCAGTATATCTAATTGAGTATCTATAGAGAATTATACATTATGAAATTGATAGTCCATTACAAATTATTATGAAACTCCTTTCATAATTCTAGTTTTGTTGACTCAATTAAAAACAAAATAAATAAACACATAACTATGACTCATTCTAATTTGTGTTCCCAGCTAAAAATTTGTAAATATATTATAGATTGATGGACATTATTTAATTAATTTTTTATAAATTCATCATTCTCCTATCAGATAATTTTGACATAATTGAAATACCTCCAAATTTTCTTGATCTACATAAAAATATAAAAAATAAAAATTACTCACTTTGATGATCTGATCCAACTAAAAAAGTTTAATACATTTTTTCAACTTCTAAATACTTTAGTTTCCTATAACCACGTTAGTATCAACTTCAACATTTAAAACATCTTATTTATCTATAGGTTATTTTCAATGGATTTTATTAGATCACTCGGTATCTAGTCTTGTCATTCCAAATAATAGATTATGATTACCAAATTTATCTCCCCCTTTTTCTTTTCATAGGTATTCAGAATTGATTTATGGAACTACTACATATGATTACTTATCAGTATAAAATTATCATCTAATGGATTGGTGTCATCAAATCTTCTAGTGTATCAGTGTGAGAAACTCATATCGTGAATTTGTGTCCACAAATCATCTGATGTGTTAGTGTCAACATCCCATCTAGGGGAATGATGTCAAAAAAACATCACATTTACAACCAAAAAATCTAGTCCTTATGAAATACATTATACAATTTGGGATGTATGGTGTTCTTCATCTTATAGAACTCTACATTTGATTCCTTATTGGTGTCAAACACCAGTATATTGGATTATTTTATGTAACATATCTGATGGATTGATATATGTATCTCATCCAATTATTCATTTTGATAGAAAACTCAAACATTTTTTTTCTTCTCATGAATTTTACCCACTTTAACATACTAATAAGAAACTACAATAGATTGATAGTATAATCATAAATATTTAAAAATATATAACTTTAGAAAATGCATAATTATAGTAACATCTATATATGTTTATCTTTATCTATAAGCCTTTATTTTTGGAAACATTAGAAATTTAAATTTCTATTTTCTTCTTCTAACTTCAGATGTCACAAACTAGGCCAGGCTTCCTTCCAACCTGAAAATTGACTCAGTCTGAGACAAGACATAAAATTTGTTTTTGATCCTCTTGGGATAGCAACTAGTGCCAGAATGATAATGGTAATGATTTATCCCAATAAAATCCTGGATCATATAACCAGAATAGGTCATTCAAAACAAACCAATAATGACTAAACATCAGTAAGTATTTCAAAAGGTTCTAGATATAGATATTGAAAAAAAATACTGAAACCAAAATAGAAACCAAAATAACCAAACTAGAAGGATATCCACATGACATTTTGGTCATCACCAACCACAATACCAACCTTCTTTAAAGTCAAAAATGATAAGAAACCTGAACCATCAAAATATTTTGAGTCTACCGACACCGAGTGGTATAAGTAGGGTGTGAGCATAAACATCCTAGTAGTAAACAACCAAAGAATACATAAATTTTCTTTCCAAAGAATTTCTATACATGACTTTGAACATACATATACAATATAGGGTTTTAAAATTTTAAACAATAAAACAGGGATTTACTATTTTAAATCAACACACACAACATTATATTTTTTCAAACATATTCAAATTTTAAAAAATTGATTAAAAAATCAAAACATGAATCCAAACAAGGAGAAAAAAGAGGGATACACTAAAAATAGAGAAATCAAAACTATCAGGTAGAAACTATCATGTCAAGGATCCAAAGTAAAACATAAATAAAATAGTTACCTAAAAATAGTAATCATTGGAATTTTTAAAACACTTCTAGAAAAAATCCCTAAATGTACTTAGTTCAGACTCGTAGATTGATGTATGGTGAATCTCTATAGGAAATAACCAAATAGATAATCTGAATGATATAATCTAGTGGTACATCTCACCTTACCTATTAATTAATATGGTGGATACCAGACCATCTAATCAGGTTTGATAAGAAACCATCACTTGACCGTTAAGATGACACTTATGAATCCCATGAAAATAGTACATGGTTAATGGGGAGGTCTTACACACATGGCTGCAACTAAAACCCAGGCCCAGCGTTCATTCTTATCAAATGCACTAACACCACCTATTTTTTTCCCCACTCCTTGGATAAACCACCATAGAGGTTCCCACATCACAACAATCCATTCTCTTTTTCCAACTAGGCCTACATATCACGTCCCTTTGAAACTACTTTCCCAAAACACCAAAAGTAAAAAACATGCCTTCAATGTTTCTAATCGAAATAAATTTTCAAATCCATTTCCAAAATCAATAAAAAATAAACAACATGTATGAAAGCTTCCAAACGGGACTTTAGGTCATTTAGGAACCAAACAACTTCTCAAGGTGGCCAACAAGCCATGATTTTGAACACATAATTTAGAATCACATTTTAATCATTTATAACCAATGGACCTTTATAAAAACACTCAATTATTTAAATGAATACATTTAGAGAAGACAGATGAAGAAGAAATGAGGGAGGGGGACACTGTTTTAAAATATAGGGTTTAAGTTGAGCATGTTTATCAAAGACCATATTCAATTTTGTGCCAATCCATATGTGCACCCTATACACATATGGATGTTCCCATATCCCATGGAACATCCATAGTAAACCATAAAAATACCCAAAACCAAAACAAATAGTTTCCACTAGATTTACTACTATTCACAAAATACACACATGGGTGCTAAATCATATATATCACCAAAATTTCCATTGAAAACATAATTCAGAAACAAACCAATCCACAAAATCAAAACCAAAGGTGAAACATGATTAGACACACATTCAACGTAAAAAATTATATTTAAAAATACCAATTGACAATTTATGAAACACCTTTCATTCCTATACATATAAATAACTAATAAAAACCATTTGAAATCCAAATTTTCATTAAAATACCATCATTAAAATACATAAACCTTTTTTTCTAATAAACCACAAGAAGGAACGTCACATTCAGAAAATAATTAAAAAATCCCAAGCCTCAATGGAATCTTTCTAAATTGAAAATAATGAAAATATATACCTTAAGTGCAAGAATAATATCACCTTCAACAAAATCTACTAGAAAGACACTCCTACCATTTCTCACAACCCTAATAAATAAAGCCCTCCAATTTTACACCACCCTAGGTATCCAAATACTCTAAACAAGGACACTAGGGTTATAGGGGAACTGAAAATGGAAGAAAACAAAAGAAAAAATAGAATGGATCCATATCCTTTCAATCATGTGAAGAATCACCAAGAAACTGCCATGAAATATACATGGAGAAGCTTAGAAGAGCCCAAAAATCTCCATGGGAGGTGTCATAGTATTGGGGTTCAAATGGGGAAGGCCAAGGGATGAAACCCTACCTAAAAATAAGGATAAATGTCAAAATACCCTTTTATGGGTGGGTTGTATAGTTAAATTACACGATTTAAAATAATAGTGTGTGAACTGTGAAATTCCACAATATTAAGAGTTTCACAAGATACACACATAGGATTCATGGTTAGTTTAGCAATGTTCCATAACAGTGTGACGTGTGCACAATTATGTTTCCTGGTTAAGCTAATTGTGCACCTTAACTATGAAACAAAAAAATAGTCCCAAAAAATCATCCTTTTAACCTCAAGACTCCTATAACACAAGGGGATAAACCATAAAAAAACAATAATCAATGGTAAGTGATTCTAGGGGTTTCAAAAAACATTCCAACAAGCCATTTTATCCCCATACCTTTTCACACTAACCATGAATAAGTCCAAAAACCACCCAATACCTCCAAAACTCAAATAAATATTCACCAGAACTACATCCCAAATCTAAATAGAAAATACCAACCATCTAAAAGAAAATGAAAATAAAATAAATGAATGAATATTTTGTTTGGGTTCTGACAATTCTCCCCACCAAAAAACATTTCATCCCCAATTTAGTCAACAAGCCATATGAGAACCAAAAATGAAACTCAGCAAGAACTCCCATCACAAACCAAAGCCCCCAGCATAGGGGAAACCCCTAGAGGGAGCTCAAAACAAAAATGAACCAAAGCATTATCCATCATTTCCTCAAGCTAAATATATCTCCAATGTGAGCACAACCTAACACCATTACTAAGCCTTGATATGGAACACAATTCATTATTCCATAAGATTCGCACATATTTATAGTGGGTACAACACAAAACCAAACATGATCCACAAATATAACAATTTAAAAACACATATCCAAAAAACAAAACCACCAAATTATAAATAAAATAGAACCACCAATATGTTTATAACAAATAAAACTTACAATAGTAAAGATAAGTATAATAGAGGACTTAGGCCTTTCTATTCTGACATTGGATACAAATAGATGCGCTAAAACCCCACATCCAATGTTTCCTGACTATGGTAAATCATTACTCCAGGGCCTATGGCTGAATCCCTAGTGGCTGAAGAATCCTCTACCGTATAGTCAGGCACTAAAATTAGCTGACTGGGACTTCCTCTTATGCCCATGCTTTTTACATAATTTTCCCAATTGATCAAAATAGCCACATCAATGATAATCCCTCACAATATTACATTAAGACTGCTTTAAATTTTTGAATTAACAACACTAAAATCATACGAACGGCTATTCCAATGGGCCAGAAGTTAGAGCTGATGAATAATACTCCTAAAGAATGGGTTCTTCTAGAACACACGTCTCATTATATGGGGAACCTTCATTAGTTCCAAAAAGAACCAAGCTGCCAACTACTGCCAATTTCACCTCAGGAACCAACTCGTCTAGGAACACATCATCCACCAAATTCTCAAACTGAATTGTACCAGATTAAAGGACTCACTCCTTGAACTCTGGATGAATACCCCCAAATGAAAATATGATTTTCAACTATTTAATAGATGCTAACTATAGTGAAAAGGAAACCATTTTCTTGAGGTGGTCAACATAGGCCTTTACAATTCTCTGGCCTTTCTAGACATTCTTGAAATCTATAACATTCTTCATCTTCACCTCCTCATGTATAAAACATCAGATAAAAGTGGTCTTAAAAACAACCAACTACATACCAACATATAATGACTCTAATATGACCACCTTCCACCGATCTAAATCCAAACCTTCAAATAAACTAAAGAAATATCAAACCCTCATCACCTCGAGAGTACCCAACAACATGAAGATACATTCAACTTTCTCAAGATGCTCCTAAGCCTCTAATATATCGTGATCTTCTTGAATGATTGGAAACAATCGAGATGAAATAGACTCTTTCACCCCACTGGGAGTCTAGGAAGGGTCAACAATTGGATGAGGATCACTAGAAACCATTGAGACCTTTCTGTGTGGCATACTCTAAGCAGAAGGAAAACAAAAAATAGAAATCAACATCACCCAAAACTAACATACAATAAAACTTCTACCATGAAGAGAACCACAAACCAAAATAACTAGCTCATAATCCAAACATAAGAAAACCAAAATCCTTTTTTAAATACCCACCATTTCATCCTAATTTCAAAACCACTATGAATCCCCATCCACCATTAAAATACCCAAATCTAATTCCAAAATCCATTTTCCTTTGGATATATCTTTTCCCAAAATCCATCTTTCATTTCAAAATTTACCCACACCAATAAAATCCACACCAACACTCAAATCACAGGAAAACAACTAGAATAACAAAATGGTGACCTTTAAAAACATAGCTAGATTTTTTAGTGGACCATGTTCCCAAAAAGCAGCACTCACTTGGAGCATCTTGAACTATGCACTCAGGATCTAGATGGGTCACTACTCCATGTAACCTCACAAATAAAAACCAATCCACCTATATTTTCATTTCCTTTCCACTCACACAAAAGCAAAATAAAGACTCAAAACCCAAACTACACCTAGATACTCGATGATATAAATGATAAAGATTTTGTGAAACTCTTCCCATAACTACCTCTCAAGTACTGATAGTCCTAATATCTAGTATAACTGATGCTGAAAACAATAAATAACTAATCTGATACAATTTTTTCACAAACTAGGATGGGATTCCTTCCAACTCAATGCACAACCTGGTCTGAGACAAGGTCTAAGAGGCATTCCCAATCCTCCTAGGCTGGCGACTAGAGCCAGGAATCCATGAATAAACAATGGGAATAATTTTTCCCAATAACACCTAGGATAAAATAAACAAAATAGAGAAAATAGAACAACCAAATAATAACTAAACATTAGTAAATATTTCTATCATATCTAGATACATATGCTGAAAAAATTAAAAACTACAAATGAAACTAAATCTAAACCAACTATAATAACATGATTAACACATGACCTCTTAGTCACCATCAACCACAAGACCAACCTACTCCAAATTAAAACCTAAACATAATATAAACATTCATAATATCTTGATTCTACCAATGTTGAGTGGCACATGTAGGCTGTGAGAATAAATATCTCAATAGGTAAACACCATAATTTTCAAACATTTCCTTTATCAAAATATTCCATAAACACTCGTTTTGACATAAACATATAAATAGGGTTTTTACATTTTAATGTATAAGAAATGAATTTCCCATTCTAAAATAATACACACCACTTTCCATTTTTTTCAAATAGATTCCCATTTTCAAAACTATTAAGAAAAATCCAAACATGAATCCAAAAAATGTAAACAAAGAGAGCTTTAATGAAAATATGAAACTCTAAAAAAGTAGGCAGAAACTAGCAATTATAGGATCTAAATTGTAACATAAATAAAATTGGAACATAAAAATAGTAATCATGGGAATTTATTAAACATATATAGAAGAAACACCTATACGTACTCTATTCAGACTCTCATGTCATCGTATGTTGTAGCTCCATCATTAATAACCAACTGGCCACTCAAAACTAAAAAATATATAAGAATGTCTCACTTAGACTATGAGTTAATCCAGTGGGTACTAAAATGTATAATTTTGTTATATAATCAAATGACCCTTGAACCTACAGATGATTCCCAAGAATACCATGATAATAGTATATGGTGAATGGGGAGGTCCTTACATGAATGGCTCCAACAAAAACACACAACCATCATTTTTTTCCCACCCCAAAAAGTAACACCACCTATGTGATTCCCTTATACAGACCACCATAGAGTTTACCACCTCCAAACAATCCATTAATAAGTGGAAAATGGGCTTACACATCATGTTCCTTTAAAACCACTTTCCAAAAATACCAAAAGTTCCAACTCGGCCTTAAATGTTTTTGATCAAAATAAATATGAAAAATCATATCCAAAAATTTTATAATATAAATCAAAAAACACACAACATGTATGAAATGTTCCAAAAAGAAATTTAGATTATTTAGAATCCAAACCACATATCAAAGTTCCAAATGGGTCATGATTTTGAACACACATATTGGAACCACATTTGAGTCATTTTCAACCAAGGGACCTTTATAAAATTACTAATTGTTTTAAGGGACTAATTTAGGAGAAAACAGTTGAAGGATAAAAGATGAAGGGGGAATAATTGTTTTATGATTTGGGGTTTAAGTTGAGAATGTTTTTGAAAGAGCATATTCATTGGTGTGCTCATCCAAATGTGCACCTCATGAACATATGAATGTTCCCAAATACAATGACATGTCCACGGTAAACCATATAAATACCCAAAACCAAAATAAATATTTTCCAATATCTTTACCACTAATCACAACATCCAAAGAAGGGAATTAAATCACAAAAGTAATTAGAATTTCCACTCAAAACATAATTCACAAAAACATGTCACCAAAACAAAACCAAAGGTCAAACAAGATCAATCACACTCTCAAAATACCAAATTATATTTCAAAAGACCTATTGAAATGTTATCAAACACCTTTCTTTCATATATATATATATATATAACTAAGGAAGACCATTTGGAAAACCCATTTTCATAAAAATTCCATCATCAGAATACCAAAACCATTTATGCTAATACATCATAAGTAAGAAAAGAACATTTATAAATCAATTAGAAAAGATAATGTCTCTATAATATGTGCCAGAAAACTAATGGAAACACATACCTAAAGTAGAATAATAATGTCTCCATATATGAAATCCACTGAAAAGGCACTCCTATTCTGGATCACATCACTAATAAAGCAAAACACCCAGTTTCACCCCACAATATGTATCCAAATTTTCCAAACATAAAAACTATGGTTTGAGTAGAATGTTCAAACCTGACCCTAGAAATCTCGGAGTTGGTTCCTTCTACCATTAAATTTGCATAATATACAAGTAAATCACATCTCAATGGACTTAATAGTTTAGTAATCTTGGTATATTAAATACATATATGAGTATTGTGTTACACATAAATAGAGTAATTATAAAATAATTTTTTTATCTCTAGGATAATGAATTTATTTTATCTAATGTATCCTTTTATAAAATTGTTAGTACACTTCATAAAATCTATTTGAATGAAAATATAATAAGGGTGACACAAATGATTATTAAGGGTTAAGTAAAGTGGAAACAATAATGAATAAATTATAAAAGTCAATATAGAAAGGTAATAATTAAATAAACATTACATGTAATTGATAAATTGAGTAGTAAGTGTGTAAACAATATAAAAAGGTAAATAACTAAAAAAATTCCATTTAAATAACTAGATAATGAAAAAAAATATGGAAATGTAAAAAACATAAATCACATGTCATTAAATTAAAAAACTAAGAATGAAATGAATCCATATATTTTTTCATAGTGAAAATATCATGGATAATAAGTACTAGTTAAAAATGATGTCAATTATAAGTTATTGGATGTCATGTCTATGACACATGAAAACCTATACAGTCAATACCTTTCACAAGATCAATTAAAACTACATATAGAAACCATTTTAATTTTTTGCAACTTATTTGTCAAATGAAAACCTTTCTATGAATCGTGGGGATATATAATGTCTGAGGCCCACCTAGAATTTCTCATACAAATAATTCCTCATATAAATTAATTGAATTAAATAATTGGATTTATCAAATATCTGTACTGAATACAGAATAAAAATTTATCAATATTTACCCAACTGATCAAATAATTGTCAAAGTAAATACCATATGTATAAATGGTATATGGTTATGGAAATAAACATATATATGAAAATTTTGGATAATTAGGTTAAATTCAAGGTTTAATGATCATAGTAATTTGAATATTTCAATATAACATATCCCGTGTGTAGTAAAAATAAAGGTTTATTGTCATTGATGAATGGAAATACTATAAAAAGATACTTTAAAAACATTCTTGATGAAAATGTCATTTTTGTTTTGAAAAATAATTTTAAAAATCTTTTCTTTGAAAATCACTTTTGAAAACATTTTCATTAAAAATGAAACTTTTTAACTTTTAAAGGAACCTTTTAAGAGATGTCAGTAGTTAAATCTATGCATACCATACAGGGTATAAAGAACATTCCCTATCTAAGGTAAAAAGGTAAGAAAAATACCTTATTTGTAATGTGATAAGAAAATTTCATTGAAATTATTTATAAAAGAATAAAAGGTAAAAATTTATTTAATATATAATTTTTGAAAGTTTAATAACATTTTTGAAATCCTTTTTAGAAAAAGGGGTTTTATATGAAAACAATTTCATCGACTAAAGAGAGAAATGAGCACTTGTTTTCTTTAAAAGTTTTCTATAACATTTTGGGTACCAAATAGTGAAAAAATAATACTATTACTTGGAAAATGTCATGAATTACCATAGGATAATAAACATAAATGGTTTATTAGACAATTATAAAATAATTTCATCTAATATAAATTCATTTTAAACAATCCCTAGCAAAATTATATTGGGAAGTAAACCCTTGAAAACACCATAATGTAGACGTGAAAATCAATAAATGAATTAATTATTAGTATCAAATTTAAATACATATAAATAATTAAAAAATATAATATATAGTATAAAGTAATTTCATTCAAAATATTTAAATATTAATGACAATGAGGATGTAATATAACCCAATGAAATAGAATCAGATGATGAAAATCCGTTACCACCTTGTAAGAATTAACCAAAATCTCATAATAAGAAATAATTAAAATTTAAACTAAAAATACAATGAATATAAAAAATCATGATATATTATATCAAAATGGTCAGTATATACAACACAAAAAACAATTATGTTCTGAATATGAAATTTATCTCACAAATGTAAAAAGTGTAATGAAAACCCTTTACCTTATGTTTCCTTTTGAATGAAAATTTATTAAATTAATTTATAATGGTTTTATAAATGATAATAACTTATTAAAAAATAGTTATAATATTTTTTATATCATATATGATCTTCCTATAAAATCTACTTACTCTTTTTTAGTAATCTTTCATTATTTTCTCTATTTTGGGTGTTAATTGTCTAGATTCTCAAGTATGTTTGGACATGTTACTTATTGTTCCTATCATGGTTTCAACATATAAATAATTTAAAACATCATTTAAATATAATATATTTTCACTATATATTTATTTAGAACAAATTTTAAAATTTTATGATAGTAAATGAAATGCACAGTTCATAGAGATGGCAAGTCGTTCGTACTCATGAACACTGCTTTCATTTTGTTGTTGTATTTAAAAGAATGAAAATTAGATGATATATATATATATATATTATAATTTTGGTATCATATTTATTCTATATATTTCACATATATTTTATAAAACCATCTTTTATATGTTTCATGTATAGTGTGAACGAATCACGTCGCTTTGAAGAGGTGGTAGGCCATACTTCCACAAATGATTATATCATATTCCCACGAAATAAAAAGCATGAAGTTATGTGTTATATAAAATTTCTATAAGTATAAATAAATAATAAAAAAAATATATGACATAGAAACAATGTTTCAATAATAATACACAACCATGAGAGGTGGTAATGTAAAAAACAGATGATGTCATTTTGTGAAGCGGTAGTTCGCCACACTTAGAAACGGTAAGTTTATTACCCATTAAATGGAAGTGTGTATAATTTTAGTTAAAACCCTTAATAAAAAAACATAAATATATCTTTAGGATATTTAATTAAATATACAATCATGATATAAAAATAATTTAATGTTTGGAGATGTAAGTGAAAGGAAACTGGTTGCTAGAAAACATTGCATCTTAATCGTGCACCTTCATTTGGTTTGCACCAATGGACTTCCTTGTGTGGAATTTATGACAAAAGGGATTATTATAGTTTGAGTGAACAGTATTTTTAGGATCTATTTTGGAGTATATTTGTAAATACAATGTGTCTTGGTATGTGTGAGGAAGTGTAAGGGGTGAGTACCTTTTTATAGTGGGGGAGTAATGACATTCTTGTAAATTTTTTAAAATGGAATTCCACCCATGTTTTACCTATTTCATGTGGATCCAATAATAGAAAAAATTATATAAAATGGATTTTAGGGTCAAAATATTACCATTAAATAGCCTTTGTACAAGTTTCTAAGTCATTTTTAGGTCTAGTTTAAGTTTTATTCTCTTGTTAAGCTATTTTTTCTCCTAATCACTATAATTAATTTTAATGACATCCACTAATATATTTTTTCCAAAACTAAATTTATATTATTAAAAATTATAAATTATTCTCATTAAAAATAAGGAATCCATTTTTTCAAATTCCAATCACATATTCGAATAAATTAATTTAAATTTAATCCCATATAAGGGACATCAATACCAGTTTTTAAAGTAAAATGTTCAAAAGTTTGATATGTTTTTTTATTAAATTTAAAAGTAAATTTGATTGAAATTACCAAAATTTAATTAATTGATATATAACTCATTTAATTTGACTTTAAAACAAATCTTAAATATAATTGAACCATTAATAAATTAGATGAAAAAAACATTTTTGAATTAAAATTTAGTATTTTTCATTGTTCATCAAAAAAAGAAAATTCTTAGATAAATACCAAAATGTCTCCCTACGATAAATTTTACATTACACTTTAAAAAATTAGGTTTATTATGACATAAAATTTTTAAATTTGACAAAATTTATATTTAAATTTGTTTCTCCATTAAAATTTCTTAAAAGTGACTATAAAAATGTAGATTTTTTTTGAAAAAATATTGAGTTGGTTCTTATCATATTATAATAAAATATATTGGATGATTTTAAAATTTATTTTATTTAATATAATATATATATATATATACTGAATTAATATCACCCACTAATTTTAATTATATTAATTTATTAGAATAAAATGTCTTTATGGGAAATAAAATAGTTTTCAATAAAAACATTCCATTTGTATTCAGTTGGTTCTTATATTCATTTCTAATTAATTTGTGACAAATTAATTCATTTTATATTTTTTTAAACCATCTATTTTCATAGTTTCTTTAATTATATTCATCACATATAATTTAATAGCTTTGTTATATATTATTATACTAAATAAAAATATATTTAATAATATATTGTTGCTCGATAAAACTCAATATTGCGTGTAATAAAAACTATCAGTGAAAGTCGTTGTTTTATGTGACGCACACTAAATCGGTATCTCATGAATTGAAATATATATCCTAGATTAAATGTATTTTAAATTTTTGTGATATTATATTCCATTATGTCCATTGTGTTGTGTGTCAAACATGATATCAAAAATGATGTTCTTACTTTATATTTTTGGGGCGTTACATTCTCCCCACCTTAAATAAATTGCAACATCAAAATTTAAAAAAGTTCTTTTGTAATATAGTGTTTTATATTTCCTGTGCTTAAATCCAACATCATGATAGGGGTTCATAAAATTTTCTCTGGAAAAGAGATAATGATAAGTGCAAAGGTCACAAGAACTAACATATAACTATGTCTCTAAGTAGGATAACATTAGTGGAAATTGGATATACGTACATAGAGGGAAAATCTAAATATTTATAGGAAGTGATTGAGTTCATAAATTCCAAAAAATTTAATGGTCAGTGGAAATTGAGGGACTAAAATTCAAAAATCAATGATGATTTATAAGATCAATGCTTCAAAAACATTAAGGTTTTGTGAATTATTATTATTATTTTATTATTGTTATGTAAATGTTTTATTAACCAAGAAAATAATGTAATATAATTACTTAATATATTTCAAAAAAATCATCCTCTGTTTTTTTTTAAATTTATTTCTTCATCCATTAATTATAGAAGAAAATATCAAAAATATATATTTTATTCATAAAGTACTAAAATATACTTTCAACATATCATAAGGCTTATAAAACAAGTCTTTAAATTTGTCTACAGCTATTTTACAAAACTAATATGGTTAAGACATTAGTCTCAAAACAAAAAATTAATACTATTGGTTCATATATAATTTTTATCTAACAATTATTTTTACTAAGAATAATTAAATATTAACTAGGGCACTACGTAGGTTCATGGTTAGAATTAAAACCTTATTTTCCATCAGTTGTTGGTAAATTCCCATGGCCTTAAGGGGTTTGATGGGTTGTAACCCAACATAAAGATTGTCGTTTTTTAAAACCATATTAATATAATTTCCAAAATAAATATTATGGAAATCCTTAAAATTTATTCATTAAATAACCTTTTAAATATGGTTTTCAAAACAATATCAATACATAAATACTTTATCAATTTATTTCCACATTGTTCATTCTGTGGTCTTGGATTTATCCTTTTTAAGTGGGAATTGACTCAGGTAATTCCTAGGTTTCCTATTTTTAAGGAAATAAACCATAAATTGATCCTTGGGGTGAGATTTATTTATTTCCGTCATACTCTTCATTTTTTCATAGAAATTATTTTCTTTATTTTCTTATTTAACAGACCTAAATCATTTCTCCATTCCATTGAGACACTTTTCTAGGTTTCTCCTTCCACATTTCTTACATGATGGAAATAAATCATTTTTTCTCTATGATCTCCACCACTCGATCTCTTATAAACCTCCATCATTCTATAGTTTGGTGAGTTTGAAAGTTGGTTAAGGTATATATTGTTAATAATATTTTCGAAAAACTAATTAGGCATAAACATGATATCATTCACTCATAAAAACACATCACCCCTTTTCTCTTTATCAAAACATCTTCCTTCATGATCAATGTAGACTTGAAGCTTTTGGGATCCAATCATTAAATAAAATGTGAAAGTATAGTGTGGGTAATAATAGACATAGTGATAAAATAAAATGATCATTTATAGGATATCTAAATCATGATACCAAATTTTTCATATAAAAAACCCTAGGTTTAAACGAGGATATTATTTTCATCATATATTAAAATCCTTTATAATGGGTTTTAAAGAATATGTGAGTTATTTAAAGCATATCTACCGGGAGTGTCAAATCAGGTGTATGGTAAGGCTCGCAATCATATACTTGGTTACACTCAAGTTAGACCTAGCTATATAGACCCAACCATAAAACATTTCATAATCGTGAATTTTAGTCAAGAACCTACATTCATTAACATTAAATATATTTTTTCGGTTTATATTTTTTGATAATTATGCCATAACTATTACATAACAACTCAAATGTTACAAAGTAGACACTTCTACTCACTATCCATTTTTAACAAAATAAAACTCATTAAAATAAAACATGATTTTTTTTCATTATAAAAATATTCATATCATTAATCTTGAATTACCCTTTTAACTTAACCATCCTTATAACCTTTGAAAAAATTTCAAAAACATTATATAAGAACAAAAAATCTTCACAAGGGATATAAAGACAAAAATCATGTAAAGACCCATAAAATTCAAGGGAAATTTTTATTAATTTTCTTTGGAATTTTACAAGAGCGCGGTTTCTGACGGCACCTGATTCTGAGGCTCGGAGTGCCCGGAATCAATTTCCGAAGTTTGGATCAGGTACATTCAGTGAACGAACGAGCGGGAATTTCTAACTTTTGAACCGGTGCCCGGAATCAAATTCCGAGGGCACCGATGAACTCGCAGCGCCGATATTCGCTTAAGGAGACCTTTTTCGAGGTTGCGTTTATTGCGGGTTGAGAGTTAGTTTTTGGGAATTTAGAATAAGTTAAATAAAAATTGTGGAATACAAATTTTTATTTTAACTTGTTTGTTAACTTCTCCCAAAGGGAGTTAGAGGTGCTACCCACATCCACTTAACCTCCCTTGGGAGGATTAAGTGTGGTGGGGCCCACACGAAGCATAACTCTTCATCTTCTCTTTTTAAACTCCCAATAACCCCTCTTTAATTAACTTGACAAGTTGGGTTATTAAATGGGTGGAGTTGTTTATTTTCAAACCTTTGAATTTTCAAAATGGTTTGGTTGAGTAAATAAAATAAGACCTTAGATTATTTTATTTGGGTTAGAATTCTCTAGACAATCTTGAGAGAATTTGGAGCCTTCTTCTTCTTCTTCTTCAAGCTTTGATGAAGAACGCGAAGAACCTTCGAACATCGACGAAGAATGCCACGTTCTGAGGAATTGTCTTCCGCGACGCCATATTCGCGACATCAACGACGTCTTCTTCCGCGTCATCTCTTCCGTGACGATTTCCCGCAATGAAATCATCGTCAAAGAACTTCAAATCCTCGCTTCACGACATCGACATTCTTCTTCCGTGATGCTGACCACCGCGACGCGTCTTCCGCGGGTCGTTGACAATCATCGTTCTTGAAACCGAGGTAGGGGTTTGTTGTTGATTATTTATTTATTCTCATTCTTGGTTCTAGCATGAAAAACTGCAGGATAAATGTTTATGTGTTATCGTCTAACGAGAGGGGGGCCGGACCGCACAAACACGGCCGAATCCCCCCTCTTTTGTTCTTGAATATTATTATTTTCTTGTGGATGAACGAGATGGTGTGGTGCTGTCGCACCACGCGGGAATCGCACGGCTATAGTTGCGCGGCGCCGTGGAAATATTATCATGAACGTGATGTCGACGCGCCGCGTCAAAGGAAACCGAAGGCACCGCGGCCGGAGCGGGGCCGCGGTGGAGGGGCGTGGTGACGTCGCACCGCGCCGGATGACGAAGGTCGCGGCCGGTTCCGGGCCGCGGTGGAACGGAAAGACCGGCGGCCAGCCGGGCCGCCGGTGTTGGAAGCTGGAAAGGGGACCAGCCTTGCCGGTCCCGTTAAAGAAGGACCGGCCGGCCAGGTCGGGCCGGCCGGAAGGGAGAAGAACCGGGGGAATTAATTCCCCCGGCTGGCCAAAATCGGCCCCCCATAATGGGGGGGCGCAGTTACACCAGGGGGGGGGGGGGCAGCGCCCCCCCCCCCCCCCCCCCCCGTTTTTCTCAAAGGAGGGCCCCCAAGTGAGGGGGGTCCGGTTTCTCCAAGGCGCGGCATCAAGCCGCGCCACCGGCCGGGCCGGGTCGGACCCGAGTCGGGTCGACCCGGTTCGGGCCGACCCAGGGGGGGTCGGGCCGGGTCGGCCCGGACCCGGACCCCCCGTTTTCGAATCGACTTCGGTATTTTTCCCATAACTTGAGCTACGGACCTCCGATTGACGAACCGTCAGTGGGGATGCAATCCTTGGATCGAGGTGGTCGATTCGGTATATCGCACTTAAAGTTTAGAATTACTTTGATTTCGGCCGGGTTGGTTCGTACACGAAACCAACCAGGCCCTCAGAGTGGAAACGCTCATATCTTGAGCTACGGACGTCCGATTGACCTGCCGTCAGCTTTGTTGAGTTCCTCTTAGTGAGACGGACCTTTTGGCACACTCCTCCCGAGGTTTGGATGCAGGTGGAGTATGGTCGGGTTGGTTTTTCCTTAAAAACCAACAGGGCCCCTGGGACGAAAAAGCCAATAACTCTCAGACCGGGCGTCCGATCGAGGCGCCGTCTGTTGCGTTGAGTTCATGTTGGCGATACGGAACTTTTGGATACATCAAATCTGGACTTTGTGATAGTTTATGTATCAGCCTCTCGGCTCGTGGAGAGGACCCTCCCGAATGAGCTTGCTGTGTGCGGGAACCCTAGTGCTGGCTGCGACTTTGACTGCTACTGCTACTGCTACAACTATTGTGACTGCGACGGCGACAGTACAGAGATCCTTGGTGGATTCGACGACAACTACAGCACTCAGCGATCCTACGTGGATCAGTGCTACAGGTCCTGTGTGGGCCCGATCCTGTGTGGGTCTGATCCTGTGTGGGTCATTGCGCTCAGCGGTCCTGTGTGAACCAGCGCCTACAGGTCCTGTGTGGGCCCGATCCTGTGTGGGTCTTTGCGGGGGTTAGTTACCTATCGATCCTTTGTGGGTCCGACGACTTAGATGGATCAGAGATCATCTTTATCTTCCTTCGAAGAAGTATACCTGTGTGAGCTGAATCCTGTTGCTTTCCTGTGTGGATTGTGTTGTGCTATCCTGTGTGGATTTCATTTTGCTTTCCTGTGTGGAATACGTATACTTTCCTGTGTGGACTGAGTTGTACTCGGGCTCAGAGGTTGGGGCGTATTGGAATTGATGACTTAGGTATATGTATGGGAATATACCTAAGCAGTGTCGGTTGTTACTTCATGTTTGTATCTCACCTTTGTGGTATATCCTTTTTGGATTTTGGGAGACCTTCAGGGGTCTCGGGGTCCCTAATGAGTAGCTTATACTCACCCATGCACGGGTTATGCCCGCACTACATTGTGTTGGTTGCAGACGACGGACAGCGTTGATCGTGGTTGAGGCTTGCAGAGAAGGACGGTACCTGGAGGTGGACCACTGGGCGGGATGTACTCGGAGCGGACGGTGGGACCCGTGGAGCAGTGGAGCTATCTGTACCCACCCTTCAGGTGGGATTTCCAGTCGATAGCTCGGTGTAGTGGCTTTTACTTTACAGTTGCTGTTTTCCCTTTCGAGTTGTACTTTACTTCAGTTTGGGTTTGTATACTGGCCCATTTACTTTTCCGCACTTTCAGTTGTACTCTGTTTTTACTTAGTTTTTACTTTTCCTCTTGCTTACTCTGTGGTGTTTGTTTACTTTTCAATGGAAATGCCTTCCCTTTTTACTGGGTTTTACGCCTTGGTGCCAGTCGCCAGCCCGTGGCCTATGGAAGGCGGGCATGGGGTAGTCACGGCATGGGCCCCGAGGGCGGGTCGTGACAAATTGGTATCAGAGGCAGGTTCGGTTCTACCGCGAACTCTGATCTTTTCTATATGAAGCAATAATGTTTAGCGTATTGAGTCTGGTTATCAGTCCAGGGAGTCCAGTGTTGGTGTGGCGGCCGACGTATCCGTACACCAGGACCCTGACTTCTGATTTCCGACTTAATGCACGAAAACATTGATTGTGTGTGTGTTTCAAAGTTTTCTTTGTGATTACTTTATATCAGCTCACCAGGTATATTGTTCTGACCATGGCGCACCTATTTCCTTTTCAGGATGTCCCCACAACGGTAGCCATCTAGGGTTCCGAGAGTTGAGCGTGACGATAGCCCACCGAGCGACGAGGCCTCGGTGCAGGGCCCTTTGTCAGTAGTGGCACTGGCAGTAGCTCTACCCGTCGAGCCACCGATGCTTCCAGCACCAGCTGCTGACGATGCACGTCACCTTGGAGCTCTGCACGAGTTCCAGTGCCAGCGACCGCCTAGGTTCTGTGGGGAGACGGACCCCCAGGCAGCAGAGGACCTTCTGGAGGTAGTGGTACGAGTTTTTAGGCTAGTGAGGACACCTGCAGACCTCATGGTGATCCTCGCTGCGAGCCTACTGCACGCAGCAGCAGGAAGATGGTGGAGCTTGATGCTCCAGGTGCACGATGAGGCCTCTTTACTATGGATGACTTTGATAGCCTCTTCTGCTCGGAGTTCGTCCCAGCCACCCTTCGTGCGGTGCGTATCCAGGAGCTTCTTCAGCTGCGGCAGGGCAGCATGACGGTCGCTCAGTACTCGGCGAGATTTACTGATCTCTCGCACTACTCGACCGACATGGTACGGGACCCATTCTTCTGGGCCCAGACCTTCGATCAGGGTTTGAGACACGAGATCAGGGCATCGCTGATCTCCCTCAGCATACCAACTCAAACAGGAGTACTGGAGCGGGACCTTTTGATCGAGAGCTTCCTTGCTGAGTCTACACCAGCACTGAGACCCACCGTAGGGCGGCACGTGGCAGAGTCTTCTACAGCTGGCAGTCGACGGATGACTCAGGGGTCCAGGCAGACCAGACCTTCAGGTAGACGACCTCAGGACACTGGCTCAGCAGTGCGGGGCACACAGCACGGAGCCAGTCTTTCGAGAGGTAGACAGTGCTACTCGTGCGGCGGGCAGGGCCACATGGCTCGTGACTGCCCGACCCGTCGTGCTGAGGAGCAGCAGATGGTTGAGGGACCACCGAGGCAGAGGCAGAGGGTCGACCATGGTGGTCTGCAGGGAGGAGGCGGACGAGGCAGAGGAGTTGGCCGAGCAGCAGGTGGTGGACGACGCTTTGAGGCTCTACCACCACCATCACCTGGAGGTCCACCCAGACCACAGGGAGCAGGCGGGCAAAGACAGGCACAGCTCCAGGCAGCTGAGGCCTATGACCACGGCGCGCCAAAGATGATTCGAGGTACTATATGTGTCTATTCCACCCTTTCTGCAGTACTTATAGACATAGGAGCGAGTCACTCTTTCTTAGCCGCTGCCCTTGTTCGGAGCCCGGAGATTTCGACAGAGCCGTTGGCACGATCCTTATAGCTAGAGACTCCTACGGGAGCAGACTCGACGATTACGCACTGGTGCCGGCAGTGTGAGATTACTATAGGAGGCGAGAGCTTCGGCTGGGATCTTCTTGTAGCAGCGTCGAGGCCTTACGACGTCATCTTGGGCATGGATTGGCTATCTACGGTCCATGCACAGATTGACTGTTTTAGGCACAAGGTGCGATGTGTACGCACCGACGGGAGTAGGTTCACCTTCACCGGTGAGAAGGGTGCATTTTCAGCACAGGATGGACTTCCGCGGAGGAGAGGAAAGCCCATCACTCATCAGTTGGCTAGCCTCATCCTTGGAGCAGTTGATGTGCGGAGTCCTGGTTTTCCTGTAGTGGTGGATCAGTTTGCGGACGTTTTTCCCGACGATGTTCCAGGGCTATCTCCTCGCAGGGAGGTAGACTTTTATATTGACCTGTACCCCGGGACAACCCCGATATCCACTCCAGCATATCGGATGGCCCCCGCTGAGCTTCGAGAGCTACGGGTACAGTTGGAGGACTTGCAGGGCAAGGGGTTCGTCTGACCCAGTGTTTCACCCTGGGCTTCCCCGATATTGTTCGCCAAGAAGGCGGACGGAAGCTTGTGACTTTGTGTTGAATACCGTCGCCTAAACCAGGTGACAGTGAGGAACAAGTATCCACTACCAAGGATTGATGACCTCTTTGATCAGCTCAAGGGAGCACGGTGGTTCTCAAAGATAGACCTCAGGTCAGGCTATCATCAGCTCAGAGTCAGAGACGAGGACGTGCAGAAGATGGCCTTCAGATGTCGGTATGGCCACTATGAGTTCTTGGTTATGTCTTTCGGCGTAACCAATGCTCCATCAGTGTTCATGGCCCTCATGAACAGGATCTTTTAGCCATACCTTGATCGGTTTGTCGTGGTCTTCATTGACGACATTCTGATTTACTCTTCGACTGAGGAGGAGCACGCCAATCACTTGCGAGTTGTACTAGACACACTCCGAGAGCACCAGCTTTATGGTAAACTCTCGAAGTGCCAGTTATGGATATGTGAGGTCCACTTCTTGGGACACGTTATCTCTGAGGTGGGAGTTTTAGTAGATCCTGCGAAGATCGAGGCTGTGTTAGCATGGGAGCCACCTAGGAGCGTGACTGAGGTTCGGAGTTTCTTGGGACTAGCTGGATATTATCGGAGATTCGTGCCAGACTTCTCTAGAGTTGCGGCACCACTCACAGCCTTGACGAAGAAGGGGAAACCCTTCGTGTGGTCAGACAGATGTCAGCAGAGCTTCCAGGAGCTGAGACAGAGATTGACCAGCGCACCTATCTTGAGGTTGCCTGAGGAGGGAGTAGGGTACGTAGTCTATTGCGATGCATCAGGGACCGGACTCAGATGTGTTCTGATGCAGGATCGGGCAGTGATCGCCTATGGATCACGTCAGTTGAGGCCGCATGAGAAGAACTACTCTACCCATGACCTGGAGTTAGCAGCAGTGGTCTTTGCTCTGAAGACATGGCGACATTACCTGATGGGAGAGCGCTTTACAGTCTTTTCTGATAATCAGAGTCCCAGGTATATCTTCTCGCAGAAGGACCTGAACCTGAGATAGTGGCGATGGCTCGAGTTCCTCCAGGACTATGACTTTGAGATAGTCTATACTCCTGGGAAGGGGAACGTAGTAGCCGATGCCCTTAGCAGGAGGACGAGCATTGAGCTACTTGAGGAGGCGACAGAGCAGCTATCCTCTTTGCAGATATCCTTCGTGGATAGAGATAGAGCATCCTTCCTCCAGTCTCTCACAGTCACCCCTCCACTACTGAAGTGGGTCAGAGAGGCACAGCGTGAGGACGCTGACTGTGAGACACGGCGTGCACAGATATCCTCGGGACAGGCACCTGATGGTTTCTCCCTTGGAGCAGAGCACGACATCCTTTTCAGAGGACATACCATGGTACTAGTCGCTTTGCGAGAGGAGGTGCTGAGAGAATTTCACACTTCTCCTTTGGCGGTACATCCTGTAGTGGCGAAGATGTACCAGGATCTCAGACGACAGCACTGGTGGTCAGGCATGAAGAAGGTTGTAGCAGAGTTCGTATCTCGATGCCTCACCTGCCAGTAGGTGAAGGCAGAGCATCAGGTACCAGCAGGCTTGGTACAGCCCTTGGAGGTCCCGGAGTGGAAGTGAGACGGGATATCTATGGACTTTGTGACTGGACTTCCACGCACTTCTAGAGGTCACGACTCCATCTAGGTGATTGTTGACCGACTCACCAAGTCGGCACACTTCTTACCCATCAGAGAGCAGGGCTCAGTGGAGAGCTTGGGGCGTCTCTACGTTCAGAAGATTGTGCGGATCCATGGTGTGCCATCATCTATCATCTCCGATCGATATTCTCACTTTACATCCTGGATTTGGAAGGGGTTACAGGAGGCGTTCGGGACGCAGCTACGTCTGAGCACAGCCTTTCAACCTCAGAAGGATGGTCAGACGGAGAGGACCATTCGAACTCTCGAGGACATGCTCCGTGCATGTGTCCTTGACTTTGGTCGTAGCTGGGAGGACCACCTACCCTTGGTGGAGTTTGCGTACAACAACAGCTACCACTCCACCATCGGGATGGCACCGTACGAGGTGTTGTACGGCCGACCTTGTAGATCTCCTTTGTGCTGGACAGACACTGGGGAGTCAGCACTTGTGGGACCGGAGATGGTCTAGGCCACGGCAGAGAAGGTCCAGGTCATCCAGGAGCGGATGAGGATAGCTCAGAGCTGGCAGAAGTCATACGCTGACAGGAGGCGGAGGCTACTAGAGTTCGAGGATGGCGACCACGTCTTCTTGCGGGTCTCACCTCGACGTGGTATACGGAGATTTGGCCGAGGCGGCAAGTTATCTCCGCGCTTCATCGGACCCTTCCAGGTCCTCAGCAGGATTGGCGAGGTGGCTTATCGCCTGGCTCTACCACCTCAGTTGCACCGGGTGCATGACGTCTTCCACGTGTCTCAGCTGAGGAGATACGTGCACGACCCGACGCACATCATTGATCATGGGGAGCTTGACGTTGACGATGGGGCGACTTTTACGGAGGTTCTGGTGGAGATAGAGGATCGACAGGAGTGGGACCTACGTGGGCGATTGATTCCTCTTGTGCGCATCAGATGGCAGCACGGGAACCTCCAGGAGAGCACATGGGAGCGGGAGGCTCAGATGCGTGCTCAGTACCCTCATTTGTTTCCCTAGTTTTTTATATATCTTTACGGGGACGTAAAGCCCTGAGGTGGGAGTAATGTAAAGACCCGTAAAATTCAAGGGAAATTTTTTCTTAATTTTCTTTGGAATTTTACAAGAGCGCGGTTTCTGACGGCACATGATTCCGAGGCCCGGAGTGCCCGGAATCAATTTCCGAAGTTTGGCTCGGGTACGTTCAGTGAATGAACGAGCGGGAATTTCTAACTTTTGAACTGGTTCCCGGAATCACATTCTGAGGGCACCGATGAACTCGCAGCGCCGATATTCGCTTAAGGAGACATTTTTCGAGGTTGCGTTTATTGCGGGTTGAGAGTTAGTTTTTGGGAATTTAGAATAAGTTAAATAAAAATTGTGGAATACAAATTTTTATTTTAACTTGTTGGTTAACTTCTCCCAAAGGGAGTTAGAGGTGGGACCCACATCCACTTAACCTCCCTTGGGAGGATTAAGTGTGGTGGGGCCCACACGAAGCATAACTCTTCATCTTCTCTTTTTAAACTCCCAATAACCCCTCTTTAATTAACTTGACAAGTTGGGTTATTAAATGGGTGGAGTTGTTTATTTTCAAACCTTTGAATTTTCAAAATGGTTTGGTTGAGTAAATAAAATAAGACCTTAGCTTATTTTATTTGGGTTAGAATTCTCTAGACAATCTTGAGAGAATTTGGAGCCTTCTTCTTCTTCTTCTTCAAGCTTTGACGAAGAACGAGAAGAACCTTCGAACATCGACGAAGAACGCCATGTTCTCGGGAATCGTCTTCCGCGACGCCATACCCGCGACACCGACGACGTCTTCTTCCGCATCATCTCTTCCGCGACGATTTCCTGCGACGAAATCGTCGTCAAAGAACTTCGAATCCTCGCTTCATGACATCGACGTCCTTCTTCCGTGACGCCGACCACCACGACGCGTCTTCCGCGGGTCGTTGACGATCATCGTTCTTGAAACCGAGGTAGGGGTTTGTTGTTGATTATTTATTTATTCTCATTCTTGGTTCTAGCATGACAAACTTGAGGATAAATGTTTATGTGTTATCGTCTAATGAGAGGGGGGTCGGACCGCACAAACACGGTCGAATCCCCCCTCCTTTGTTCTTGAATATTATTATTTTCTTGTGGATGAACGAGATGGAGTGGTGCCATTGCACCACGCGGGAATCGCACGGCTATAGTTGCGCGGCGCCGCCGCGCCGCGCCGTGGAAAGATTATCATGAACGCAACGCCGTCACGCCGCGTCGAAGGAAACCGAAGGCGCCGCGGCCGGAGCGGGGCCGCGGCGGAGGGGCGTGGAGTCGTCGCACCGCGCCGGATGACGAAGGCCGCGGCAGAACGGGAAGACTGGTGGCCAGCCGGGCCGCCGGTGTCGGAAGCCGGAAAGGGGACCGGCCGGCTAGGTCGGGCCGGTCGGAAGGGAGAAGAACCGGGGGAATTAATTCCCCCGGCTGGCCAAAACCGGCCCCCCATAATGGGGGGGGCTGCGGTTGCACCAAGGGGGGGGGGGGCAGCGCCCCGCCGTTTTTTCTCAAAGGAGGGCCCCCACGTGAGGGGGGGCCGGTTTCTCCAAGGCGCGGCATCAAGCCGCGCCACCAGCTGAAGGAAAACGGGGGCTTTGCCCCCCGCGCGTGGCACCCGAGCGGGGGCCCGGCCGCACCGCCGTGCCGGGCCGCGCCGCCGCGCCGAACCGCACCGCCGGCCGGGCCGGGTCGGACCTGGGTCGGGTCGACCCGGTTCAGGTCGACCCGGTTCGGGCCGACCCAGGGGGGGCGGGCCGGGTCGGCCCGGACCCAGACCCCCCGTTTTCGAATCGACTTCGGTCTTTTGCCCATAACATGAGCTACGGACCTCCGATTGACGAACCGTCAGCGTCTATGCGATCCTTGGATCGAGGCGGTCGATTCGGTATATCGCACTCAAAGTTTCGGATTACTTTGTGTTCGGTCGGGTTGGTTCGTACACGAAACCAACCGGGCCCTCGGAGCAGAAACGCTCATATCTTGAGCTACGGACGTCCGATTGACGTGCCGTCAGTTTTGTTGAGTTCCTCTTAGTGAGACGGATCTTTTGGCATACTCTGCCCGAGGTTTGGATGCAGGTCGAGTACGGTCGGGTTGGTTTTGCCTTAAAAACCAACCGGGCCCCTGGGACGAAAAAACCAATAACTCTCAGACCGGGCGTCTGATCGACGCGCCATCTGTTGCGTTGAGTTCCTGTTGGCGATACGGAACTTTTGGATGCATCAACTCTGGACTTTGTGATAGTTGATGTATCAGCCTCTCGGCTTGTGGAGCGGACCCTCCCGAACGAGCTTGTTGTGTGCGGGAACCCTAGTGTTGGCTGCGACTGTGAGTGCTACTGCTACTGCTACTACTACTGTGACTGCGACGACGACAGTACAGAGATCCTTGGTGGATTCGACGACGACTACAGCACTTAGCGATCCTACGTGGATCAGTGCTACAGGTCCTGTGTGGGCCCGATCCTGTGTGGGTCCGATCTTGTGTGGGTCATTGCGCTCAGTGGTCCTGTGTGAACCAGCACCTATAGGTCCTGTGTGGGCCCGATCCTGTGTGGGTCTTTGCGGGGGTTAGTTACCTATCGATCATTCGTGGGTCCGACGACTTAGATGGATCAGAGATCATCTTTATCGTCCTTCTAAGAAGTATACCTGTGTGAGCTGAATCATGTTGCTTTCCTGTGTGGATTGTGTTGTGCTATCCTGTGTGGATTTCGTTTTGCTTTCCTGTGTGGAATACGTATACTTTCCTGTGTGGACTGAGTTGTACTTGGGCTCGGAGGTTGGAGCGTATTGGAATTGATGACTTAGGTATATGTATGGGCATATACCTAAGCAGTGTCGGTTCTTACTTCATGTTTGTATCTCACCTTTGTGGTTTATCCTTTGTGGATTTTGGGAGACCTTCAGGGGTCTCGGGGTCCCTACTGAGTAGCTTATACTCACCCCTGCACGGGCTATGCCCGCACTACGTTGTGTTGGTTGCAGACGACGGACAGCGTTGATCGTGGTTGAGTCTTGCAGAGCAGGACGGTACCTGGAGGTGGACCACTGGGCGGGACGTACTCAGAGCGGACATTGGGACCCGAGGAGCAGTGGAGCTATCTGTACCCACCCTTCAGGTGGTATTTCCAGTGGACAGCTCAGTGTAGCGGCTTTTACTTTACAGTTGTTGTTTTCCCTTTCGAGTTGTGCTTTACTTCAGTTTGGGTTTGTATACTGGCCCATTTAATTTTCCGCACTTTCAGTTATACTCTGTTTTTACTTAGTGTTTACCATTCCGCTTGCTTACTCTGTGGTGTTTGTTTACTTTTCAAAGGCAATGCCTTCCCTTTTTACTGGGTTTTACGCCTTGGTGCTAGTCGCCAGCCCCTGGCCTATGGAAGGCGGGTTTGGGGTAGTCACGGCACGGGCCCCGAGGGTAGGTCGTGACAAATCATTAATCAAGTGATAACATAAAAACCAATAAACATCATTTAATAAAAAATATTAACATTCATTAAAACATCATGAAGTTTACTTTGGACATTTTTTCCATATCACTCTTACATTCACCCTTACACACAGAATAACCATTTGGTCAACTTTTATCTCTGAAGTTCCTAATTCATTAGATATCTAAAATGTGGATCACTGGTCATATATTGAGAAACAATGGGATAAACCCAATATATCCTGACATATAATGGGGATAAAACCATAATATCATGAGTTATAATGGGATCAACCCATCATAAAATTTCTACAAGGAACATATCATGAATAAAACACTAGATAACTCATTTCAACCCCTGATAAAAACACATTCAACTTTTCAAAATTCCATTTTCTTGTAAAATAAAATACTTATAAAATATAACAATTCTGCAATAATAATGAAATCATATTCTTAAAAATTAACTATAAAAATATATAATGGAAGTATCATAGTAATATAGAATCATTAAATCAAGAGAAACCACTCAGGCCATATAAATAAAATAATAATCTTTTTTAATTTTGTAAATGACGCATTTAAAAATATTTTAAAAGGAAAGTCCCTTACCTTGAGTTTGAATTCCTTAAAATGTGTTGAAACCTCATGTATAGTCATTTGAGTAGAGGTATTTATATATTACAGAACTAAACTCATGTTTTGAATACTATACATTTTCTTATTATAATATTTTTTTACCAATTTATTAATAATATTTTTTTATTTTCGTTGTTTTGGGTGTATTATTTTCAAGTTTTACATGGTCGGTTTATTTATGGTACTACTTATCAAAATGAAATAATAATCCATAAGTGACAAAAATATATATTTATTTCATTTTAAACAATTACTTGTGAAATTAAACTTTCCATGATTGTGGTAAAAGGGAAATGAAAAATCATCATCCACGAAGGCAGTGAATTAACGCACCACAGATGGTGATTTCATTATTTAAGAAATAAAGGAGAATATGAGATATTTTATGTGGAATATACCATTAACACAATGAAAAAACAGTATATATTTGATAATGATGTTGTCATGATATATTGGATAATAGGTGTGGATGAGGTATAAGTGAAAGATAATTTAAAAGAGAATAAAAACAAATCTTACATCTTAAAAACTTACCCTAGAGAACCATTTAATGGATGTTGGAAGCGGTATTTTTAGGATAACATAAGAACAATAATCTATAAAGGGATGAGGAGGAGGGAATTTTGGTATAGTTTAGAGAAACTATATGTCTTGAGGTGATGAAAATTTATGAAGGAGTGAGCCAACTTTTATAATTGAAGTAATGGGTAATATAGAAATTACTCAAATTATTAAAATATAATAAATTTATTAAATGGTTTAAGACATTAAAAAATAATAAAAATATTATTATATTTCATTTTAGACCAATACCTTATATTTTTTTCTTTTTCAATAATTTTTTGATTTTTAAATTATTTGATAAAATATTTTATTCATGTAAAAATAATTTTTTTCAAATTAAAAACTATTCACAATCATGATGTTAAATAGATCAAAAAAATATTCCAAATTCTTTATTATATCTTATACATATTATAATTGCCTATATAAATCATGAATTGAATTAGAAATATCAAATTATATTTATTTTACTATTTTAAAAATCATTAATTAGATTTATTCATTAGTTAAATGTTATTTGCATCATAATTTTTCAATCCGTTAATGTAATTATTTATTACCTAAAAATAAATATAAAATTTTCTGAGAAATATAATTTCATTATATTTCCAAATACTTTTTTTGGAAAAACACTATTGGAAATCCTAAAACTATAATATTATACTAATTGAGGGTTATAGTGCGAACAAGCAGTCTTTCCTTATTATAAAATAAAATAAAGGCACTAATGTAATCTATGTGGCTCTATAATGTCCACAATTAAAATCAAAACATGATAATGTTCATTGTATTATTATTTAAAAATATTTAGAAAAATAAATTTAATTTAATAGTTCTTCCAATTTTAATAGAAATATTTTATTTTTATTTTTATGATTTTACAAGCACCGCATCTGCATTTCATAGGAATTAATGTTAATAATTTCATATATAAAAATTAAAAATAAAACACTATCCTTAAAATAAGTTAATTGGGTTTAAAATAAAAGTATTTATTCATTCATTATTTATATTCACTCATATACATGTCAAAATAACATCTTAATTTTGTTATTTTGTCTTTTCTTTCCCTCTACAAGCATTGTGTAGGAATTTGGATAGGATCAATGTTATATAACTATAAAAGTTGAAATTAATATCCACAACATCTATAATACATAATAATTCATAAATGAGTCTTTAATATAATTTTTAACAATCAATTATTATTTATAAATAACTGAAATTGACATTACCAATGCTGCACAAGCTCTAGTAAGATTCATCTTGATTGGAAGTTCACAACAAAATGGAATAACTTCCTGAGCACTCTTTCCTCAATGAACATCAACATCACTCACATGTATCATGAAGCGAATCAGCTTGCCGATCTTCTTGCTAACAAAGGAGCCTCTGATAGTAATTTCACTTACCACTCTAGCATACCCTATTAGTTGATGACTATACTTCAATGTGATAAATGTAAACTTCCCTAATTTCATCTTTTGTAACTCTACTTTTAATAATTTTATTCCTTTCTACTTTCTTTTCTTAAAAAAATTTTGTATAGGCACTCTCTTGGCATTGAAAATAATTTTTATAATTATCATGAATAGAATAATATTTTCATGTTCTCATTTGTTTCTATATAATATTACTCTTATAATATCAATATTTAATTATTAAATAAATTTAATAAATTTATATCACAAAATTTTCTTCATGACATCACAAAAAAATAATGTATTTTATAAAAAAACATATTTTTTACCATTCACCTAAATATAAACTTTTTCAAAAAATTCTAAAAAATTCATACTATGATAATTTTAAATTTCTTAATTCGGAAATGAAAATACATTTTTCAAAATAAATATATATTATTTAAAAATTAATTTTTAAAAATAAATAACCATATAATAAATTATTTTTCATAAGAGTTACTATTTAAATCAAAAATAATAATAAATATAAAAACAAATTATTCTTTAATTACGTAGGTTGTTATATTCTACCCCTTTTAGAAATTGTCCTTAAAATTTTGTTCACTTATTAAATAAATGTGAGTACATTCTCTATATAGTATTGTCAGATTCCCATTTTTCTTCTTCTTCCATGTGGTTTCTCCACAAAACCTTAACATCATAAATTACTTTATTTCACAAAACATTCTTTATACGATCAAGAATCTAAATATGTTTCTCTTTATTATAATGGTTATCTTCCATCTGAACTACTTATCATATCAAAATTTGAGATGGATCTGGAACATACTTTATTAACATTGAAATATGAAAAACATTATGTACCTAAGATAAACTCAAAGGAACAGCTACTTGGTAGGAAATTGGTCCTACTTTCTCAAAGATTTTTAAAGGTCCAATAAACTGTGGCCTTAGATTTCATTTATTACCAGAATTTATAACATTTTTACAATGATATATTTAAAGGAAAACATGATTACCTACCTCAAAGGAAAGGTCTTTCCTCCTGTTATCTGTAGAAATTTTCTATACGCTCTGATCTATCCAAATATGCCTCAGCATAAACTGAACTTTTTCAGCCAATTCATCTATTAATTTTGGTAACATCAACTTAATTTCCTTGAATTCATCCCAAAATGTGGGAGTTTGAAACTACTTTCAATATAATGCTTCAAGAGGTTCCATATATATACTATAATGAAAACTGTTATTATAAGAAAACTCAATTAAAGAAATATGTTGATCCCAACTTCCCCATTAATCCACTAAACAAGATCATATCTTGTACTACAATGTCGGAATTGTTCGTTTTTACTACCCATCTAATTGAGGATGGAAATCTGTACTAAAATTGAATTATATTTGCAATGACTGCTAAAGGAATTTCCAAAAGTTAGAAGTTAACCTAGCATCACGGTCTGATACAATGCAGAGAGGAACTCCATGAAACCTGAAAAGTTCATTGAGGTACAATAGAGAAAGATAATATAGAGAAATGGTGTCTCGAATAGGAAGGATATAAGAAGATTTAGTCAAACGATCAATAATAACCTAGATTACATTCTTAACTCAATATTTATTTGGTAGTCCCTCCATGAAGTCCATTGATATATTTTCCCATTTTCACTCTAGAACTAAAAAAGCCTGAAGCATCAACTTGGGTAACTACCAATCTTCTTTAACCTAATAAAATTTCAAACATTTCAGGATAAAATATTGAAGATCTCTTTTCAATCCATCCCACCAGTTATACACTTGAATATCTCTGAACATCTTAGTGCTTCCAGGATGAACTGAAAATGGAGAATGATAATCTTCACATAAAAACTCTTTTTTCAAATGTGCATCACAATGAATGCATAATCTCTTCCCAAACCACACAACACAATCTTTATCAATATTAATTTCAATCATCTATCCTATCTTAACCATTTCTACCTTTTTTGTAACTCACGGTCTTTCTTTTGTGATTTCTTAATTCTATCTGATAAAGAAAATTTCACTAACACCTAAAACAAACAAAAACTGTATTTCATGCACCAAAAATGTCCAAGACAAAATTTATCAAATCATTCGACAAGGTTACATGTTCTAAAAAAATCATGGACAATGTAAAATTATTTTTCAAACTCAAAGCATCATCCACACTATTTTCATTTCCATGATGGTAATGGATCGTGTGATCATAATATTTTAATAGTTATAACCATCTCCTCTTTCTCATGCTTAATTTCTTTTGACTATATATATACTTTAAACTTTTATGGTCAGTATATATTTCATATTTTACTCCACACAAATGATTCCTCTAAATTTTTAATGAAAAAAAATATAAGATAATTTCAAATCATGTGTCTGGTAATTTAACTCATGAGGTTTCAACTGACGTGAAGCATAAGCAATTATCTGATCATTCTACATCAAAACAAAACCAAGTACCTTCAAAGAAGCATCATTTTAGATGAAAAATTCACCACCTCAAGAAGGTTGGTTCAAAAATGGATCATTCACCAATCTTATTTTCAATTCCTAAAAATAAATGTCATATTCTTTTGACCAGATGAATTTAACTCCTTTTCGAGTTAACATAGTCAGTGGGAAATATAAATATGGAATGTTTTCAACAAACCTATGTTAATAGTCTTCCAAAACTAGAAAACTATGAATCTTGGTTAAATTTTTCAGTCTTGTCCATTCCTCAACAACTCTCATTTTCATAAGATTAAAAGTTATTCCATATTTATAAATAATGTGACCAAGGAAATAAATTTTTCGTAACCAAATTTACACTTTTTAAATTTTCCATACAATTTATTCTATTTTAAGGTTTGAAAAACAACCCTTATATATATTTCTGGCACCTTTTTTCTTTTATAATATACCAATATTTCATCAATAAACACAACCACAAAATTAGCTAGGAACTCGTGGAGTATTCTATTCATAAGATCCATGAATTTAGTAGGTGTATTATTTAACCCAAAAAACATAATAAAAAATTCATAATGCCCATATCTAGTGTGGAATGTAGTCTTCGGAATGTCTATATCCTTTACATTCAACTGATGTCTTACCAACCACATATCAACCTTTGAAAAATAATGTTCTCCCTCGATATGATCAAAGAAATCATCGATATAAGGAAAAGTATATTTCTTTTTTAGCGGTGATGTTATTCAAGTCTCTATAATCAATGAAATGTCTTTGTGAACAATCTTTCTTATTAACAAACAAGACAGGAGAACCCTATAGTGGAGTTCTAGTTTGGATGATGCCTTATCTAATAATTCCTACATGTACTTTTTCAACTCTCAAATTTCCATTTATTCCATTTATAAGGTGGTTTATAAATTATCTTTGCTTCATGAACTAAGTAAAAAAGTTAAATAAACTTCTCAATCAGGAATAACACATGGAAAATCATTATGAAATACATCAAGATACACATTTACCTATAGCACATCATAAATTATAATGGTTCCCTTGTTTTAAACAATATATTAAAGATTACATTCATTTCAATATTTTAATAGTTTCTTAGTGTCTTGATATGTTATCACTGGTATTGGTTCATTATTTTACACAAACTAAAACTCTTTATTGAAAACTACTTATTTTTATCTATAATCTATCTTAGCATAATAAAAATAAAGAAAATACATAAATCTAATAACATCGAACACTACTAGAGGCAATACAATAATGTTAGTAGGTAAATTCTGTCCATAAACAATTATAGGTAGATTAATATAATTTATTTTCTCCTCTATATTTACACAATGTGTTTTTACGATGAGTTGTGACTTCATTTCATGGGTTGGAATTTACAACATGGTAAAACATTTCATACAAATAAAGGAACGTGTATACCTTAAATCTATAAAAACATGTTCAAAATTTCTAAAAACAAAAAATGTACCTGATGCCACTTTTTTTGATTGATAAGAATCTACTAAAGTGGGTGAAAAGTGTTTCTCCACACCATTCTTTGTCTAATATTGTTAATTTCCTTCCTAAGTGACTATCTTCGAACAAACATTAGAAAAATGTCCCAATTATTTATAGTTAAACAATTTAACCATCAGCTTCTCATTAATTTTCATATCATTTTCTTTGCACTCACAAGACATGTACCCAATCTTTTCACATCAGTAGCATTTCCTAGTATTTACAAGGCATTCTTCATGATGCTTTTTACTACACTTTTCAGAAGAAGGGAAACTAATTTTCTTACCTCCATATTTTTTTGATGAATTCTTCACCAAAACCTTCCAACCTAAATTATTCATATTCTTTTTATCACACGGCACAATCATGAGAGTATACTCCATCTCAAATTTTTCAGAAAAATGAAAAAAAAATCATATCTTGTAAAATCTTATGAATCCAAATCTACTTACAAAAATGGTTTCAAAGAGGATTAAAATATTATAATTTTACTCTCAAAATTCTGAGTAAAATTCAATATGTACCCGGGAAATAATGAAATAATGGCTTCATATACCTCCATAGAATCTTCATCTTTTTACATCATTTCCATGATTTTTTTTCTCCATTCTGAGTCAACCAGTTTTGGGATATATTTTTCCCAAAAAAGAATCTTAAAATCATCCTATTACAGACTATCAATATCATATATTTCTATGGTATTCCTAACTATAGACCATCATTGATTGGATTCTACTTAAAATGATAAATGGATAGTATTACATTTTGGAATTCCGAACATCCCATGATATCAAATATATTCTCTAGATCATCGATCCATCCTTTGGCTATCACTAGATGTAATGGCCTAGACCTCTATGATCCATTACATTGAAAACATCTTGTGTCTATGGTGTTCCGGGTGGTCAATGTGACTTATACCCAACACTTTTCCAATTTTCTAATTTGGTGAATAGTACCAATGGTAGCCATGTGAACAGTTCCAATGGTATACTTTTGTGAACTGTTCCAATGGTTATCATATGTGAACAGTTCCAACGGTAGCCTTGTGAAATGTTCCAATGGTAGACCGCTGTGAATAGTTCTATCGGTAACCTTATATGAACTATGCAATGATGACCTTATGTGAACAATGTCATCAGTAGCCTTATATGAATAGTGCAATGATAACCTTATGTGAACAGTGACATCAGTAAGCTTAGGTGAACAGTGCAATGGTGACCTTATGTGAACAGTGTCATCGGTAGGCTTAGGTGAATAGTGCAATGGCGACCTTATGTGAACAATGTCACCAGTAGCCTTAGGTGAATGGTGAAATGAAGACCTTATGTGAACAGTGTCATCGGTATCCATATGTGAACAGTTCAATAGTGAGGTTCCAATGGTGACCTCTTTCCTTTGCCAAATTTTGAGTTCATGAGTAGTGTTTCCAGAACAGTGAGGTTCCAACGGTGACCTCTTTCCTTTTCCAAATTTTGAGTTCATGAATAGTGTTTCCAGAATGGTGAGTTTCCAATGGTGACCTCCTTCCTTTTCCAAATTTTTAGTTCATGAACAATGTTTCCAGAACGGTGTCGTTCCAACGGTGACCTCTTTCCTTTTCCAAATTTTGAGTTCATGAACAGTGTTTTCAGAACAGTGAGGTTCCAATGGTGACCTCTTTCCTTTTCCAAATTTTGAGTTCATGAACAGTGTTTCCAGAATGGTGAGGTTTCAATGGTGACCTCTTTCCATTACCAAATTTTGATTTCATGAATAGCGTTTCCAGAACGGTGAGGTTCCAATGGTGATCTTTTTCCTTTTCCAAATTTTGAGTTCCAGAAAAGTGCTTCCAGAACAGTGAGGTTCCAACAGTGACCTCTTTCCTTTTCCAAAATTTGAGTTCGTGAATAGTGTTTCTAGAATGTTGAGGTTCCAATGGTGAGGTTCGTGAATATTATTTTCCCTTTTCCAAATTTGATGTTCGTTAACAGTGTTTCCAGCTTCCTACAGTTTCGCCCCTTTATTGTTGCCTTTGATGTAAAATGCATTTAATTCCTTGTTTTAAGGACTCTAAGGTCGAATCAAAGTTTATAACTCCTATTGTAACACCCCAAGATTTCATAGTATGTTATTTCTTCAAAGTAATTCAATAACTTGCACTACACGCAACACTGAGTTCAAGCGCACCACAACTTACCAAACTAGCTGTTTAAAAGCAGTTATGAATAGTATTAACTGAATTTTGAACTATATATAATCCTTAAAATTTTAGAATCCATATTTTTATTTTCATAGAGATAATGTAAGAACCAATTTATTTTTTTAAGATAAAAGATGCATTTTTCAAAAAATACAATTTTACCGCCTTTTAATGGTGAAGCCTTTTTAAATCCAATATTTGAAACTTTTATATATTGAATTTGACAAAATAAACTTCTTGTTTATAATTTTCACATAAGAATTTAGTTTCAATATAGTTTTTTTGTTTTTCTGATAACTTCCATATTTGGGTGAATAGTGAAAAATACTATATTTTAACTAAAAACAAGTTTTTTTTAATCAAAATAATTTATATTGTTAAATTATACATTCTAATGGTTTGAAAGTATAAATAGATTATATATTTACCATTTAATCCTATTATGGTCATCGTAAGTAATTTCAATTTGAAATTGGACATAAACAAGTGTCAAACTTTTGATAGTTATTATTTCTTAAAAATATGCCTTTTGGTTTTGAGAGCGGAAATTGATTTTAAATTAATAAATGAAAATTTTATGTTTTGAATATGGTAAAATAGATTTCATTTTTTGATTTTGAATATCTAAATTATCTTAGGGTGAAATTTTGGTACTTTTCTTATAACTTTCATATTTTGATGAATAGTGAAAATTACTAAATTTTAATTAAAAAAAACTTTTTTAATCGAAATTGTTAATAGTGATAAATTATGAATTTGAGTGATTTTAAAGTATAATTAGATTATAATTTTAAAATTTAATCCAATTTTTTTCATTGGACATAATTTCATATTTAAACTGGACATAATAACGTGCCAATCTTTTGATAGTTATTATTTGTTAAAAACATGCTTTTTTGTTTCGACAACGGGAATTAATTTTAAATTAATTTCTGACACTTATGTGTTTTGAATTTAGAAAAATGGATTCCGTATTTAGAATCATGAGGTCCAAATTTTTTAAATAGGTAACTTTTATTTTTAGACATTTTGAATAATTACTTCGGTAAATATTTCGTTTACCATGGTTAAAGAGTAATTTCGGTAAATAAGAGTTAAAAAATAATATTATAATAATACTAAATTATCCTAAAACATGTCATAACCCTATTTATTGATACATGTACGACCATGGGAATCTTTGGGTCGATTTTGGGACCCCATGGAGCCACTTGTAAGTGATAATGACATGTTATATTAATTTAGTTAAAGTAAATATAAAAATGACATAAGCATATATCTTTTAGAAACAAACATTTTACATAGGGATATATATGTCATATTTTCAACTATAAATATTAATTATAAAGCTAAAAAAATTTCTAAATCATGGTATTTTTATTATCATTTTTAGATACCTAATAAACTAAATTATTTATGACACAATAATGATCTAGTGCTTACCTCATTAATAAATGATTTAAATAAATAAGATTATAAAGACTAAAATAATACCCAAAACCTGTCCAATTCTTATTATATGATTTTATTTCGATCATGAGTCATCGTATCTTCAACTTTAATGAGTTTTGGACCTTTAAAAACCGAATATCATTATATAATAAAATAATATTTTCAATCTTTTCTAAAGAGACACTCCTCCACCTTATAAAAGGAAACCACCTCTAACAAATTCCTCACACCTCTCAAGCCTTTTGGCTCATCCAACCTCTGCAAAATTAATCTCCCTACATCTCTATCCTTCTCCTATAAGTCTTACCTTAGGAAGAAGGCACTTTAAGAGTCCTTTTTGGTTCAAACCAAAGGGAGTTACCCAAATTAAAGGTAATGATTTCTCTTAGCTTATTTTCTTTTATTTTACTTCTCTAACCCCTAAAATCTTATTATTCTTTTATTTTGTAACAAAACCAGTATAATAAATATACTAGGATATTGTTAGGATATTTATTCAAACTACACTTACACACACCTCCATCTAATGGGTGAATAACATAATGTTTCTGTGGATGGCAACCAAACACCTCACAAAACGATGATTGTTCAATTATCTCCTACCACCTCTCATGGTGGCCATTATAATGGCACTATAATTAAATATGATATTAATGATATTTATTTTATATATAAGATTATTTAATTCCATTTTATAGCATACCATTATTTGTTTCATGTTGTATATATATACGATAATTTTATTTGAGGAAGTGCAGATTACCACCCCCTCAAAGTGATATGACTCGTTCATACCATATATACAACATATAAAGGATGGTGTAAATGAACGTAAGTAACATATATAAGATATTATATTATACTGGAATAATAATATACTTGTGTATTATTTGTTTTTCATTCCTTTTAAAATTAAAAATTAAATGGAAGTAGCGTTCGTGCGTACGTACGGATTACCGTCTCCACGAACGCGATGAGATTAATTTACCCATCATATCCATTAAAGACTAATTTTAATTTGATGGTTAAAAATAATTTTTAATTACATAATATCATTCTTTATATAAATCAAATATATCCTATTCATAACAAACATAACTTACGTAACCAAACATATCAAGGAGAACAAATCAGTTTACACCGAAACAACGATAATACTAAAAGGCAATATTAGAAGATCATATATGATATCTTAATAATGTATATGATTCTTGAATAATTTAATAACAATTATTTCACCATTATACCGGAGTTTAACCTACCCTCAACCTATGAATAGTACAAGGTAAGGGTTTATTTCACAATCTCTTCATTATCCGAGGTTGTTTATACGTAATTATCTACTGGGAATTCTTTATCATCCACATCCATGTTTCTTAAAAATGTATTTCAAAACATTCATAATATTTTATAGAATATGGGTTAAAGTCATTTATACCCCTGTTTTAATTTTTATAAGATGTTTATAAAGGAATCTTTCCATTGTTTTCCAAACAAGGTCCTTTTTAACCTTTCCGACAGAATTAAGGTAAGAATGTCTTTTTTTAACATATACAGTGGGTGCGGCTATTTTACACCATTATAAAATTGTTGAAGCTTCCCATACAAGATTATAAGAATATTTTCAAAGTAAATGTTTTAATTATGTGGATTTTAAATGATTTCAAAAATAGGGATATTTCTCTTGAATAGTTTTGATTTCATCTATGTCAACATCCTTTGATAGATTTTAAGGTTATTTGAAGTTGATTAATTATGATACAAAACATCCATATTTTATTTAAGTTTTTGTGATAAGTTTGACTATTGATGTGTTATTTTTATACCATTCATGGTTTATGGATATATTTTTGAAATTTCGTATGATAGTTTCAATATAAATGTTTATGTTATGTTTGAACCTTTTCATAGGAGGAATGCATTGGACTTAGTAAGTGACGGGTGGAGCCCGCTATAGCTCCTTGATGCATCAGTAGGTATCATGAGACATACTAGTGTCTTGGCACAAGGCCTCGAAAAAATCTTATTTTTAGTCTTGGCATAAGGCCTTGACTATGTGGTTATGATAGTCTGGAATTATGCATTCCATCATTATGAAAGTGGTTATTGACATTGCATGAGATTATTATACTATTATAATATCCATGTGAATAAGTAAATGGAATTATTTAATTTTATTTCTTCCATATTATGTTAAATTTCAAGGTTAAAAGGCTTTTGTTTTAGTTATACATTGCCTTAAATGTTTATGATTATTTATGAAAGTTTCCACTATATTGTTATCCTTACTGGGCGTCTCAGCTCACCCCTTTCAATGATTTAATTTTCTCAGGATTCTAAGAAGTGTATTATGATTCATAAGTAGGGTTAAGATAAGGGAGTAATGGATTTCTCAAAGGATCAATTTTGTTGCATTTTATTTTCTAAAGCATAATTTAACTTCCATGTATGTAATCTATTTTCCAAGATTGTTAAACTGATCAGTCTT
Source organism: Viscum album (assembly GCA_963277665.1). Lineage (NCBI taxonomy): Eukaryota > Viridiplantae > Streptophyta > Magnoliopsida > Santalales > Viscaceae > Viscum > Viscum album. The sequence continues at coordinate 1,765,543,916 of OY728135.1, forward strand.
TTGGGACTTGATTCCTTGTAATAATTCCAATGTTATGTAATAATGCACTGAATCTGGGTAACTGAGGTCGGGGAATTACAGTTGGTATCAGATGAAGTTTAGCAATAACCTTAGAAACTAGATTTAGATAAACTCTGATTAGAGCACATTACCCTAAGATAGACATTGAGGATTAGTATATAAGAACATCCTAGAATTTTGGTAATGTAGAGATTTTGTGAGTTTTACAAGGAAATACATCCATGTCTAGATACGAGTAGGTAGAGGCGGCTCTGGAACAGATGTACCTAGGGGTAAAACCTGAAAACACCACTTTGAGTTAGACTCGAACGGGAACTGGTGCAGGACAACGGGCCTTGCTGCACTCTTGGTTACGACACTCTTGGGGGATATGCTTAGGATAATTCTCATTTTCTTTACAAACCATTATAAAGGGTTTATGAGTATATACTTCCTCAAAGAAAAATTTTTTTTATGATTATGGATTATATCCAAAAACTGTTCAATTTATGTTAGGTATTCTACAAGTTTGTAATTATTCATTGCAATTCATAAACTGGCCTAGTGTATGCCATTGTATAGAAATGGCACCCAGTAGAAGGAATGTGAACTCTAGTAATATGTATGATCCAAAGAGTAAGAAGGATCATATCTTTTACGGTATTAATCCAACATTAAGAAGGGAAATAGTATCTCATGTATTCTCAACAGATGAAGAAATAGCATCATGTGTCAATAATATAAGTAAAAAATTCAATGATTCCTATGGATTTTAAGGGAAGAAAGAGAAGAAAGGTATGGAAGAGATAAAATGGATAAAGGGAAGAGGGAAAATAATAATTTTCCCATATGTGATAATTGTGGGAAGAAACACCCTAGAACTTTCCTGAGGATAATGTGAGTTTGTTATAAGTGTGGAGAAAAAGGACACAAAGTACGTGACTGCAAGGATAAGAAAAAGGTTTCAAATGTACAATGCTTCATCTACAAGGACTTGGGACACTACGTGAACCAATGTCCAAATCATAAGAGTATACCGCAAATGATTTTATTTTATTATAATCAAGTTATGATACTACCTTATATGAAGAGAAATGACTAGTGTTCTTATGTTGTTATATCATTTGAGTGTTGTATCAATAGTAAACTGGTTACGTGAATTATGGAGATAAATAAGGATTGTGTTGTAGTACTATTTTATTAAGGATTTGAGATTATATGGTCTTAATAATGAGGTAGTGTTTTTGGAATTATAGATGGTTGATTTTGGTAATTCAGGATGTTGCGGTGTTGTAAAAGAATACATGATGAAGGCATTCACATATTATTACCTAGAAAAAGGATCCTCATTATGTTTAACTTCCTTATAAATTTTGGACTAAGAGTTTGGATATAAGTATTTCAGATAATTCTAAAGGATAGAATGGATTAAGTTTTAAATTGGATACTATTGTCAAGGTTATTTTTGGATTTCCATAAAAAGGACAACTCAGAGGTCGGGAAGCAACATGTCGTGTCCGACAAGGCCACGAGACTTGAATCCGAAACCAAAGAGAGACAATGATGTATCACCAATCACTAACCCATGTGATGTCCTCGATTGAATAATGTAGTTTTTTTAAAGGGTATGGTAGATGAATTATAAATTCATTTTTTTGAACCATATACGAATAGGATAAATATAATATTTTTTTAAGTTTTATTATCTTTTAGAGTGAAAGATGAGTTTGTGGTATAAATTAGATAAAGAATGGAACTCTACTTGAAAAGTATAATTTTTTTTTATTTTCTTATTCCATGAAGAAATAAATTCTTAAACCTTAGGTAAGGCATATTATAACCAAAAATGTGTTATCCTAATACCTTATGTTTTGTTGAACTGATGGTATTTTAAATCATCATAGATTAGTGGCTTTGAGGCCCATAATTCTACCATTGTTTGTGATTGATGACCTCAATCACTCCCTGTAAATATTTATGTTTTTCCTCTAATTATGTGCCTCTAATTTCCACCAATGTTCTTTTAATTGAGATCATAATTTGGTGCTGACTTTTTCAGTCCCCTTTTCCTCTTATTATGACTAAATTTTATTAACCCAATTTCCGATGTGGGTTTTACCATAATGGTATTTTCTATTTGAAACCTTTTATTTTAGAATAAAAATTTCAAATTGCGAGGATGTAATTTATTAAAGGAGGGAAGAATGTAACACCCCAAGATTTCATAGTACGTTATTTCTTCAAAGTAATTCAATAACTTGCACTACACGGAACATCGAGTTCAAGCGCACTACAACTTACCAAACTAGCTGTTCAAAAGCGGTTTTGAATAATATTAACTGAATTTTAAACTATATATAATCCTTATAATTTTATAATCCATATTATGAGTTTCATAGACATAATTTAAAACTAATTTATTTTTTTCAGATAAAAGAATTATTTTTCAAAAAATGCAATTTTACCACCTTTTAAAGGCAAAGCCTTTTCAAATCCAATATTTGAAACTTATATATATTGAATTTGACAAAATAAACTTCTTATTTATAATATGAACATAATAATTTAGTTTCAATAATGTTTTGGTGTTTTTCTGATAACTTCTATATTTGGGTGAATAGTGGAAAATACTATATTTTAACTGAAAACAACTTTTTTTTAATCAAGATAATTTATATTGTTAAATTATACATTTTAATGTTTTGGAAGTATAAATAGATTATATTTTTACCATTTAATCCAATGATGGTCATTGTAAATAATTTCACTTTGAAATTGGACATAAACAACTGTCAAACTTTTGATAGTTATTATTTCTTAAAAATACGCCTTTTGGTTTTGACAGTGGAAATTAATTTTAAATTAATAAATTCAACATTTATGGTTTAAATTTGGTAAAATATACTTCATTTTTGTATTTGGAATATCTAATTATCTTAGGGTGAAATTTTGGTACTTTTCTGATAACTTTCATATTTTGATGAATAGTGAAAATTACTAAATTTTAATTAAAAACAACTTTTTTAATCGAAATAATTAATAATAATAAATTATGAATTTGAGTGATTTTAAAGTATAATTAGATTATAATTTTACCATTTAATCCAATGTTGGTCATTGTACATTATTTCATATTTAAACTGGATATAATAAAGTGCCAATCTTTTGATATTTATTATTTTAGAAAAAACGCTTTTGTGTTTCGACAACAGGAATTAATTTTAAATTAATTTTTAACACTTCTATGTTTTGAATTTAGAAAAATGGATTCCATATTTAGAATAAGGATTTCCAAATTGTGTAAATAGTTAACTTTTATTTTTAGACATTTTGAATAATTACTTCGATAAATATTTTATTTACCATGGTTAAAGGGTGAATCCGGTAAAAAAGGGTAACAAATAATATTATAATAATAATAAATTACCCTAAAACGTGTCCTAAATATATTGGTTGATACATTTCCGACCCTGGGCATCTTTGGGTCGATTTTGGGACCCCATGGAGCCACTTGTAAGTGATAATGACACTTTATATTAATTAAGTTAAAGTAAATACAAAAATGACATATGCATATATCTTTTAGCAAAACAATTTTTACATAGGGATATATATGTCATCTTTTCGACTATAAATATTCATTAGAAATATAAAAATATTTCCTACATCATGGTATTTTTTTATAATTTTTAGACATCTAATAAACAAAATTATTTATGACACAATAATGATGTAGTGCTTACCTCATTAATAAATGATTTAAATAAATAAGATTATAAAGACTAAAATAATACCCAAAACCTATCCAATTCTTATTGGATTATTTCATTTAGACCATGAGTCGTCTTATCTTCAACTTTAATGAGTTTTGGACCTTTAGAAACCGAATATCATTATACAAAAAAATAATATTTTTAATCTTTCCTAAAGAGACCCTCCTCCGCCTTATAAAAGGACCCCACTTATAACCAATTTCTCACACCTCTAAAGCCTTTTTGCTCATCCAAAATCTACCCAATTAAGTTCCTTACATCCCTCTCCTCCTCCTAGAAGTTGTACTTTAGTCATAAGGCACTTCAAGAGTCCTTTTTGGTTCAAACCAAAGGGAGTTACCCAAATTAAAGGTAACGATTTCTCTTAGCTTCTTTCCTTTTATTTTACTTCTCCAACCCATAAACTCTTCTTATTATTTTCCTTTATAACAACAAAAATATACTAAATATACTAGGATATTGTTATGAGAATCATTTAAACTAAACTTACACACACCTCCATCTAATGGGTGAAGAACATAATTTTTCTGTGGATGGAAACCAAACGCCTCACGAAACGATGATTGTTCAATTATATCCTACCACCTCTCATGGTGGCCATTATGATGGAAATATAATTAAATATGATATTAATGATACTTATTTTATATATGATCTTCTGCAATTCCATTTCATAGCATACCATTATTCGTTTCATGTTGTATATATATACGATAATTTCATTTGAGGAAGTGTGGACTACCGCCACCTCAAAGTGATATGACTCCTTCATACCATACATGGAATGTATAAAGTATGGTATTAATGAACATAAGTAACATATATAAGATATTATGTTATACTGGAATAATAATATACCTATGTATCATTTTTTGTTTATTCCTTTTAAAATGAAAAATGAAATGGAAGTAGCGTTCGTGCGTACGTACGGATTACCGTCTCCACGAACGTGATGAGATTCATTTCCCCATCATATCAATTCAAGACTAATTTTCATTTGATGGTTAAAAATAATGTTTAATGACATAATATAATTATGTATATAAATCAAATAAATCTATTAATAACAAACATAAATTACGTAACCAATCATATAAAGGAGAATGAATTAGTTAACACCGAAACAACGATAATACTAAAAGGAAATATTAAAAGATCATATATGATATCATATTAATGTATATGATTCTTGAATAATTTAATAAAAATTATTTCACCATTATATGGGAGGTTAACCTACCCTCAACCATGGAAAAGTACAAGGTAAGGGTTTATTTCACAATCTCTTCATTATCCGAGGTTGTTTATACGTAATTATCTACTGGGACTTCTTTATCATCCACATCCATGTTTCTTAAAAATGTATTTCAAAACATTCTTACTATTTTATAGAATAAGGGTTAAAGTCATTTATACCCTTGTTTGAATTTTTATAAGATGTTTATAAAGGAATCTTTCTGTCATTTTCCAAACAAGTTCCTTTTTAACATTTCCGACAAAATTAAGGTAAGAATGTCTTTTTTTAACATATATGGTGGGTGCGGCTATTTTACGCCGTTATAAAATTTTCAAAGCTTCCCATACAAGCTTATAAGAATATTTTCAAATTAATTGTTTTAATTATGTGTCTTTTAAATGATTTCAAAAAAAAAGATATTTCACTTGAATAGTTTTGATTTCATCTATGTCAACATCCTTTGATAGATTTTAAGTTTATTTGAAGTTGATTTATTATAATACAAAACTTCCATATTGTATTGAAGGTTTTGTGATATTTTTTACTATGTATGGTTTATTTTTATACCATTCATGGTTTATGTATAAATTTTTGACATTTCATATGCTAGTTTCAATACGAATGTTTATGTTATGTTTAAACCTTTTCGTATAAAGAACGCATTGGACTTAGTAAGTGATGGGTGGAGCCTACTATAGCTCCTTCATGCATCGGTAGGTCTCATGAGATAAACTAGTGTCTTGGAATAGGGCCTCTACAAAATATTATTGTAGTCTTGGAACAAGGTCTTGACTATGTGGTTATGATAGTCTGGCATTATGCATTCTATTATTATGAAAGTGGTTTTTGATATTTCATGGTATTATTAGACTAGTAGGATATCCATGTGAATAAGTAAATGGAATTATTTCATTTTATTTCTTCCATATTATGCCGAAGTTCAAGCTTAAAATCCTTTTTTTAGTTATACATCACCATAAATGTTTATGCTTATTTATGAAAGTTTCTGCAATGTTGTTATCCTTACTGGGCATCTGAGATCACCCCTTTCTATGTTTTAATTTTCTCAGGATTCCAAGAAGTGTATTATGATTCATAAGCAGGATTAAGCTATGAGATTAATGGCTTTCTCAAAGGATCAATTATGTTTCGTTTTATTTTCTAAAGTGTAATGTAACTTCCATGTATGTAATCTATTTTCCAAGACTGCTAAACCGATCGGTCTTTCGGGACTTGATTCCTTGTAATCATGCCAATGTATGTGATCATTCCAATGTTTTGTAATAATGCACCGACTCTAGGTAACTGAGGTCGGGGCATTACACCTATATTAATTTACCTAATGCTCAAGATTCTTTTACTAAGTCAAACCACGTGGGTTAATACGATCCTCTTTTAAAGGAAAATTCAATGTATATTAGACCACTGATCCTTTAAATCTTCTAATGGGAAAATATATCTTTCTACCTAGTTCTTCCTCTATTTTCTTGGTTGTGATATGCTCGAACCTTTCATTCCATCCCATAGGAGTCACTCAATCAAACTTTCCTTATTGGATTTGTTCCACTCTGTTTTGATGTAACCCAGTAGTATTGATCAATCTTTGATATAAGGTATGTTATATCATCATTATTTTAGGTTCATCGCCTTTTGTTTCTCCTATCCCTTTTTATGTGATGATATCTCCATGTTCCTAATGGGATTTTATTGGTTGTTGACCGGTGTGGTGGTGTCTCTACATCTTCAGGTGGATACAGTTGTCACGGGGGGAGGAGATTGTAAACCGTTGTGTTGCTCGTTCTCGTATAAAAAATGTCATGAACTATTTGAGGTTGGGGATTTGTTTCTTCTCTTTTCTTTTACATGAAACTATATAGTTATCATTTTTTATCCCACTAGAACACAATGGAATTGACTTAATAAATAATTGAACCGGACAAATAAATTGATATCGATCATATGTTATTGCCTCTTATTTTTCTAGATAGTGTAATATATAAGCTTACTTTGTTTATCCTTTCATTCTTGGTGTAAATTGGTAAATAACATAAAGCTGAAGTCAATAGATAATTGTTTGGATAAAGATAAAGAGGCATGTAAATGGTTCTAGTTCTTCTTGTTGTAATTTGATGTCAATAAAATTGGTGCAGTAAGTCTTCTTAATTATTTATGATAGATTACTGGTTAGGATTCCCAAATTTTGATCCTAAGAATAATAAATCATTTGATCCATGGTGTGTTAACGAACTGACAGTTTGAAAAAACATAATTCCTAGTATGCTTCTAAGTTACCCTCTTGATTGTTTAAGGCCAAGATCCCAATTGATATGATGTTTGTTTTCCTGCTGCTAGTGTTGTGATGTGATTCTAGATGGATGTGGTGATATGTGGGGGCATGGAGGCCTATTGGTTGTGCCTGAAGTTGATGCCTAGAGTGGCTAGATGCATTGGGTTATGCATGTGGGTGTCGGTGAGGACACGAGGGATGATGAAATGGGTTGGATGTGAATGTTTGTATTCTAACTAATTCTTATTGGTTGTTTATCTCATTAACTTTCCCCAATTCTCAAGGAATCTGGTCTAGCATACCCTTCTCTGAAAAGGGGAGAAGACGCATGGGGTATGCCACATGATTTCCCTGTTTAGCTTCTGAAAGGGAGGATGGGTCCAAGCTCTTGCTATATGTGGTGAAGACTCAATGGGTAGTTCATATGCTCACTGTGTTGATCCCCCTTGTGTTTAGTAGCTTAGAATTTTTTTATAGAATGCCCAGGAACATGGTAAAGTAATAATGTTGTTAATAAATGGTTTAATAAATAATGTTAACCCATGGGGTTGGATCTTGCTAAGATGCAATGCTGAGGTCAAGATTTAAAGGGACAGTGGACATTGGATGTTATGCTAATCAAAATTAATGTGGAATTATTGATGTTTAATTAATGTTTAAATAATTAATTAACCTAAAGTAAAACTAAAAAAATGGGAATGATGTAATGTAATAAAGCTCTGTAAATGGTTATATGCTTATAGGATACCTAGTCTTAGAAGTGGCGGTTGGGAGTCTGAGAGATGTTAGCTATAGTTGAGTCTAAGACTAGGTTATTCCCATAATGTGGTTGTGAGATGTAGTATATTCTATTATTTTTGAGTTTCTATATGTTAATCTACCCTATCAGTTAGGGAAACTAACACCCCTGGGATTCTAAGCCCTGGGGGGTGTTTTCCCAAACATTTTGATGGGAGGATGGATGGTTGACTACCCCCTTTGTCCCCACTCTCTTCTCTTGGTATATACTTCTACAGGTATGCACAGTAGTTAGTTTTCCCCATATATGTGTGTAGGGGGCCGTAATGGATTATGTTTATTCACACACATATATTCTAGATATAGTATCCTATGGACTACTATATGTGTAACCTGTAAAGGCTATGATGGATTGAGGATTTTTACTCTGTGTGTGGGGTGTAATGGATTGAGGTATAATTCCTGATGTATGATACACGTTATGAGAGTTTCAGTGGCTCCCAAAATCAACCTAATTACTTTCTTGTGTGGATGTGGTGGTTTTGTTGCATGAGATTCATGTTGTGGTGATTCACCCAGGTGTCTGCGGGCAAACCTTTTGGGAGAGATATGCTTAAGATATGCCACATTGGAGAAAATCAGAAAACCAGTGGGGAAGTAGTAGTGGGGTACCCTTGATATTCTTTATAATATTATATACTCTTTTCTGCGTTACTTGGTGAGAGTAGCCATGGTAAGGCTAGGAACTTAGTATACCTGTTTAGGTCACGAGTAATTTTCTCTTGTTGTTCACTGTGTTTTAGCATGCTTTATTTACTTTTGCACAAGATTCTTTGGGGAGGATCCTACTGAGTATACGTTTTTACTCACCCTTTTTCTATACAAACTATTTTTCAGGTCACTTTGATCAGGTTGGAGATCAAGCTGGTTTCTAATTTATTGGGGTTGTAGGAGTTGTTCAAGCTTGTGGTTGTTGTTGTTTTTACTTTATTTATAGTATTTTTAGTTTTCACCTTTCAGTTGTAGTATTTTTTTCATCACATTACTTATGTGAACTTGAGATTTCATTTATATTACAGTCTGATTTGGAGTTGGTTGGTGTCTATCTTATCTCTCTCTTTCGCATGTGTTCTCTTAGAGGGTAATGCCACTGATCTGTGTGTTTACTATACCCTCAGTTCTAGTAACCAAACCGGGGCCTATTGGAGGTGGGACTCGGAGGGTCATTATATCCCTTCTCACATTGTCAACCCTAGAGGGGTACACTTTTTGGGGAGGGGGTCGTGACATAGTGGTATCAGAGGCAAGGTTCAGAGATAAGATGGAGTTTAGAGTTAGGAATAGGTGAGGTTACATGGGTTGGTATGGAAATGGTGTCATTCATGTTTATAAAGTGATGTAAACACTAGAGACTGGATGAGACATTGGCATTTAGATCCCCCTATGATCTTATGTATGGACCGTTAAGTTTAAAATTTATACTAAACAAAGTGATACTAGTTGTAGGGTAGAGACCTAGGAAAGGATCATGAATCATTCTTCTTTGTTCCTGTGTTTGAACGGGTAAACCTTGGGATAGGTTAACATAAAATGAATAAAAGAAAACAATTAATTAATTAATGTTTAGTCTTCCATATCCCATGTTTTGGAACTCTAACTATTTATTATTTTATAGGTATGGCTCCAGGTCGACGTCCTCATCAGGATTGTCTAGAAGATGTTCAGCAGGATGTGCCAACAGATCACCGCATGGTAGAGGATGAAGACTATGACACTTGGAGAAGGACACTCTGAGATTTTCAGTGCCAGATTCTACAAAAGTACAAGGAATATTTTTCAGATGCATTCACAGAATACCGGTTGGAGGAGATTGAGATAGGATTCAGTTCGATCCATGCTTTGAAGGATCACTGGGCGTCATTGGTTGTGACGATGTTGCATTAAGCAGCGAGGCAGTGTTGGATCTTGTTACTTGAGGATTGTGAGGATTCATTGATCTCGTGGAAGGAGTTCCGAGACATGTTTAGAGTCGATTTTCTTTCTTTGAATGCAAAGGTGTCCAATCGCCAGGAGCTTCCTACCCTTTGAAAGGGGATCACCAGTGTGTGAGAGTTTGGAATCTGTTTCTGGAACCTTTTACGATATGCTTCAGACATGTTGCCAGATGAGGAAGCTAGGGAGAGTAATTTTGATGTGTCTTTGTGTCCAAAGATCTCGCGCCAAGTCACCCCATTTATGCTGAATACATATCTTGAGGTGTTGGAGAGGGAAGAGGTCATCGAGAGGACATTGGACACAACTGGATCATTACAAGAGGGGATTCATCATGATTCCTCATGAAGCAGAGCTATGGCCTGGAGTTCCTAGTTTTCAGGGCAGAAGAGTTTTCGTTCAGCCGGGGGTAGGTCGCATCCCTCCGCATCTAATTTCTCTGGAGGCAGCGGCTCTCAGGCCTATTCCAAGGGATCAGGCGCCTATTTTTCTTCTGGTGGTCATGTTCATTAGCATCTAGAGTGCATGACCTTTTAGAGCAGTCACTTTGCACCAGGTGTTCCTCTCACTACTACAAAAACAGGCTTTATCAGTACTCAAAACTGGCTATAAAAGCACTAAAAAGGCATTGTAAATCTCATTACTGATAAAGGGGGGTCCCCTTTATCAGCTCTCAATAAGTGCTGTTAAAGGATCCCTTTATTAGTGCTAAAAAGTTCTAATAAAGTAAGAATTTATCACCACTAAAAAGGTACTAATAAAGGATTCCTTTACCAGCTCTAAAAAAGCACTAATAAATGCCCTACCTACTGTAACATAAAATTCTGCAGCAGCACACCCAAACATGACCTACAAAAAATATGCATATCAACAAGTATACCCATACAAAATTAACACATAATTAATAAGGTAATTACAACAAGTATTCCCATAAAACAAGTATACTCATACCCCATTAACACAAAATTCATAAGTTAATTAAATACATAAAGAAGTCAATTCAGAATTTAGGTGGTTGGGGTGCTGTTCAGGGGTTTGGGGTGGCTGTCCAAGGGGGGTAGGGGTGTCCATGGGGTGGTGGGGCTGTCCATGTGGGTGGGGGTGTCCAGGTGGGTGGGGGTGTCCAGGTGGTGGGGTGGTGTCTAGGAGGGGTGGGGGCGTCTAGGGGGTGGTGGGGTGTCCAGGGGGGATGTTTAGGGTGGTGGGGCTGTCCATGGGGGTGTCTAGGGGGTGGGGTGGTATCCAGAGTGTTGGGTGGCTCTCTAGGGGGGAGGGTCTCCAAGGGGTGGGGTGGTGTCCAGGGGGTGGGGGTGGCTGTCCATGTGGGTGGGGGTGTCCAGGGGTGGGGGAGGTGTCTAGGTGGTGAGGTGGTGTATATGAGTGGTGGGGGAATCTTGTGGTGGGGGTCATCCAGGGGGTTGGGGTGTCTAGGGGGTGGGGGCTTTCCAGGGTGCTGGGGGTGTCCAGGTGGTGGGGTGGTTTCTAGGAGGGGTGGGGGTGTCGTCCATGGGGTTGTCGGCTTTCCAGGGGGTGGGGCTGTCCATGGGGGTGTCTAGAGGGGTGGGGTGGTGTCCAAGGGGGTTGACTCATACACTTCACAAATAACCCAGGGATCATTCTCTTAAATTATCAACACAATCTGGTTGTGTTTGGTCGAATTTCCGTACGTCAGTTATTATTTTCACTTAAAATTTTGTCCATTTAAAAAAAAGAGAGACACTTTGAGTGATATCGGACACACCGTGCCTTGGATTGAGGTAGGGTTGACTCTTACATGTCAAAAATGACCCATGTATCATTTTCCTAAAGTATCGACACAATAATAATGAATTTGGTTAAATTTCATAAATCAGTTGTTCTTTTCACTTAAAATTTGGTCCATTTTAAACAAAAGAGAGACACTTTGAGCGATACTAGCCACACCATGCCTCGTATTGAGGCAGGGTTTACTCGAACATGTCATAAATGATCCATTTATTGTTCTCCTAAAGTATCAACACAATCCAAATGCATTTGGTCAGATTTACATACGTTGGTTGTTATTTTCACTTAAAATTCTATCAATTTTAAACAAAAGAGAGACATTTTGAGTGGTACCGGCCACACCGTGCCTTCGATTGAGGAAGGGTTGACTCATACATGTCACCAATGACCCATGGATCATTCTCCTAATGTATCAACACAATCCAAATGAATTTGGTCAGATTTTTGTATGTCAGTTGTTTTCACGTAAAATTTTGTCCATTTTGAACAAAAGAGAGACACTTTGAGTGATACCGGCCATACTGTGCCTCGGATTGAGTCAGTGTTGACTTTTACACATTAAAAATGATCCATGGATCATTCTACTAAGGTTTCAACATAATCCCAATTTGTTTGTTCAAATTTCCATATGTCAGTTGTTGTTTTCACTTAAAATTCTGTCCATTTTATACAAAAGAGACACACTTTGAGTGATAATGGTCACACCGTGCCTTATATTGAGTTGGGGTTGACTCATACACATCAAAAATGACCCATGGATCATTCTCCTAAAGTATCAACACAATCCAAATTCATTTTTTGGGATTTCCGTACGTCAGTTTTTGTTTTCACTTAAAATTATGTCCATTTTAAACAAAAGAGAGACACTTTGAGTGATACCATCCACATCATGCCTCATATTGAGGCAGGGTTGACTCATACATGTCAAAAATGTCCCATGGATCGTTATTCTAAGGTACCAGCACATTCTGAATGTGTTTGGTCAGAATTTCGTATGTCAGTTGTTGTTTTCACTTAAAATTATGTCCATTTTAAACAAAAGAGACAATTTGAGTGATACCGGCCACACCATGCCTTGTATTGAGGCAGGTTTGACTTGTACACATCAAATATGACTCATATATGTTTTTGATAAAGTATCATCACAATCCGAATGCGTTTGTTTGGATTTTAGTACGTCAGTTGTTGTTTTCATTTAAAATTCTGTCCATTTTAAACAAAAGAGCGACACTTTGAGTGATACCGACCACATTGTTCCTCATATTGATTCAGGATTGACTCATACATGTCAAGAATGACCCAGGAATAGTTCTCCTAAAGTATCAACCCAATTAGAATTCATTTGGTCATATTTCCATACGTCAGTTGTTGCTTCACCTAAAATTCTGTCCATTTTAAACAAAAGAGAGACACTATGAGTGATACTGGCCATCGTGCCTAGGATTGAGGCGGGTTTGACTCATACACGTCACAAATGACACATGGATCATTATCCTAAAGTATAAACACAATCCAAATGTTTTTGGTTGGATTTCTGTAAGTCAGTTTTTGTTTTCACATAAAATTCTGTTCATTTTAAACAAAAGAGAGACACTTTGAGTGATATCGGTCACACCATGCCACGGATTGAGGCAGGGTTGACTCGTACACATTAAAAATGACCCATGTACCGTTCTCCTAAAATATCAACACAATCTGAATTTTGTTGGTCAGATATGTATGTATTTTTGGATATTTTACTGGTTTTTCTTATCCAAAGCCTGAAAAAAATTGGTTCATCATCCTTGCATGTTGCTGATTCATTTCATCTATTAAAATGTGAAAATGACTCATTGGAGAAATGATGGTTTATTTATTGAAAATTACAATTTTCCTGCGAACATTTACATACAACAATGTCTCATCTTTTGATCCCCTTAACCCCTCTCAAAAATGACTGCCAATTGTACATGTCCCCAAGTCAGATCTTCATGCTATTTGTGTACAATTTTCCATCAGGTATGTTGGTTTTGATGCACATTAATTATTTTTAGTACTGAGTTGTTGTTTCAAAAATTAAATATTGACAGTCAAAGTGATGAATACAAGTATCCTCAAACAACATATTATTGGCCACAATATACCTAAAACTTCTCATCCCCATGGAATCCAATAAATGCATCCCATGATTATTGGGATATCATGTGAGTGTAGACAATGGGTGGGTTTGGGTTTATTTTACCTTTAGAATCTTTCAGGTGACATTTTGTTAAAATAGTGCAAAAACCTCAATGAATCCATCCTGCAAGCCTTAGTACATTATTCTTCTGTGAATAATCTACTATAAATGTACTCTACAAAAGATTGAGAAGAGTAATACATTAATTAATTATTTTATTTTCGAGTAAATTAAATAAATAATATCATAATTTTACTGTAATTTCTTCCCAGATCACAGCCTTCAACCCGGACACAACATGGTTCCATGAATCTATGTCAATCGGTAGGAATTTCTGATTGACAATTCCAAAGTAACTACTAAACTTAGCCTTGTTTGGATTCATATGTTGGCCTTTTTCATTCCATCCGACATCAAATTTGATGCCTTTTCTTTTCTCCTTATGAACATTGGCTAACACTGTCAAACTATGATGAACCTATTTTTTCTGCGACGTTGGTCCTTCATCCCCGACCATTTAATCGATATTAACATCATCTATATGTTCATCTAAAATCGTAGCAACGACATGTGCTAATGGTTGATGGACCTCAACACTAGGAGCAGCAACATGTTAAGAAACTTGGTGTTACTCTACACTGTGAGCAGCCACAGCATTAGTAGCAGCAGCAACAACATCTTGAGAGACATTTTCAGCCTAGTGGATGGGAGTACCAGAACGTGCAGAAGCCACTATCTGCAAAAGTGGTTAAATAGTTAATTTAGATAACATAAATTCAGTAATGATAATATAATAACATGAGATAACAAGATCTATATTACAAAAAAAATATAACATGTTTATTAAAATATCTTTCTTTTTTTCAAAGGCTAAAGGGATTTAAAACCTCTATATATTATCCAAATCCCTTCATTATGGTCTCCTCTAACATAAAAAACATCATATACATTGGTAAAACTACAAAATGATTGTAACGTACCACTGAAAGGATAATCCTCAACATAATTTTCATCAGACCCTCCAGTAGTCTTGGATGATAACAGAACAATCGACCACTTTTGGTTTGTGGGATCTAGAACATAAAAAACATGTACCACTTGTGATTCCATTATAAATTGTTCATCTTTGTACCCTTCTTTACTAAAATCAACTTCCACAAATCTCAATTTATCTAATTTAACACCACTATTGTTATCAAACTATTATCCTTGAAAAATTGGAAATTGTAATGTCATATAATACAACTCCCATATATGTTTTCTAATGCCAAAGTGTGACATATTTGAATAAATTAGATTTTTGTTCTTACTACCAGAAACATGCATCGCTTTAGCCACAAGTGTAACTCCACTATTTTACATGGTACTATCTTTATCATGTTTATATGTATAGAATATATAACCATTAATTACATAACCATTGTAAGATAATACATACACACTTGGTCCGGTGGCTAGCCATCAAAGTCGTTCTGAAATTGAATTCATCTTTTCATCTAACTCCTTAAAAATATGGTCCTGAAACCATCCTTTAAACCGGTGATTATGTGTATTTGATATCCATTTTTCTTGATGGATTCAACTACCTAAGAATTTATTTGTGGGTTTCAATATATAAAGCAACATCCCAAGTATTATACAAAACATAAAGGTGGACCTACTCCCGATCTATATTATTGATTGTCACAACATATCTTCCAAAAATTCCCTCATCCTCAATGCGTCCAGTGTGATGAGGTTTCGGGAGACCAATGATTTCTACATCAGATAAGTATTTGGTACAGAATTCAACAGCTTCCTCAACAATATACCACTGAACTCTACAACCCTCTGTCTAACTTGGATTTTTGACATACCCATTCAAAATATTTATATACCATTCAACGGCGTACATCCATCTATAGTCCACAAGACCACAAAGTCTAATCTCTCTCACTATGTGAATCATCAAATAAAGCATCATATCAAAGAATATTTGTTAGAAGAACATTTCTAATTCACATAATACGATGATAATTTCTCTTTCCATAGTTGGAAATTTCACCGGGTCTAAAACTTTTCTGCATATAGATTTGAAAAGGAAACAAATTTTGGTTAACGTTTGATGAACATTCTTGGGAAAAATGCAATGTAAAGCTATAGGAATAAAATCTTTCATCAAAACATGGTATTCATGTTATTTCAAACCTTTTAATGTAAAATTATTCATTTGCATAGTGTTATTGATATTTGATGAATACCCCTCTGAAACCATTACATCATTGAAGAAGTTTCGAAACTGATATATCTCCTCCCTAGAAAGAGTATAAGCAGTTGGAGGAAGGAAAATTCGATGTTCACCCTTCATGGGATCCAACTCTTCTTGTATTCCCATGTAAACCATGTCCAACCTTGCTTTAATTTCATCCTTTTTTTTCAAGGGCATTTAGAAATGTTCGAATATCACTGTTACATACATTTATTTCTACATGTATCACATCAAGAAAATTTCTGACATACAAAAAATTCTAGTATGGTAATTAAAAAAAACTGATCTCTTTTTCTAACCAAATTTCATAAGGTTTTTCAAAAATGGTTTACCAAAAATAGTGTTCACATATTTGAATTTCTCAAACAGCTGATCACATGTTAGTGGAGACTATATTGTGTGTTGTTATGAACTTCAATTGAATTATGTCATCCTAGATCGGTACTTATGCTGACATGGTAGAAATATATGATGTCCTAGAAACATATATTTTGATGAGTGGTTCAACCTAATTGATTTTTTATCTTATTCTCACACGGTACACCCTTGAGTTCCTTTAATTCTATAGCCTAACAAATTTCCATAAGTAGGGAAATAATTTATCGTCCCATACAACATCACTCTTAATGTGATGTATTAACTTTTATAAGCATCATACAACATAACACCTGAATCATGCAATAACTTCAAATCATCAATCAAAGGATCCAAATAAACATCAATATCATTACCTGGTTGTTGTGGTCCGGATATAAGCATGGATAACATGATGAATTTCCACTTCAAGCATAACCATGGTGGAAAGTTATGATTTACCAGCATAACATGCCATGTACTATGAGTGATGGTTTGAAAATAAAAAGGATTCACTCCATCTGTAGATAACGCAATACGAAGGTTTCCCAGCTCTTTTCTAAATTCTGGATACTCATGATCATTTCCCATATTTATTTCTTTTATCTGCATGACACGAAAATTGTCTTGTAATTTCTTCACTTCTATATAGATGCCTAAACCTTAGAATTATTGTAACGTACCACACAACTTTCATAGGACTTGATTCATATTTCTTGTATCAAGAAGCACCACACTTTGGGCATTCGGTAAGTGATTTTTTCTCCTTGAGAAACAATGTACAATCTTCTGGGTAGGCATTTATTCTTTCAGAAATCATACCCATCGATCATAGAATTCGTTTAGCTTTATATTTTCAGATTGGGAGCTCATTATCTTCTGGGAGTATGTCACTCAAGAGAGAAAGTGGTTCCGTAAAACTGACATCACTCCATCTGTTGCCTGCTTTAAATTTATACAACCTCAGTACAGCTGACAATGTTGTATATTTAGGGAAACCAGCATATAGTGGAATCTTTGCACAACTCTTTAACTTCTCAAACAAATTTGAGAAATCGTAGATTTCATCTTCAAATGTCCTTATCATTTCCTCAATACGATCTTCCTCATTGTTGACATATATAACCACATACTCCATACAGTATTCTTCATTATCCATATTTGTATTCATATCTGATGATCCATTAAACGCAGTCTTATCCCATCTAGTATCTACATTCTCTTTTTCTCTGAGTTTATTCCAAAATTTATAAATCTGATCTATTCCGTGACATATCAAATGTCCTTCCAACTCCTCTAGAGTAATTAGTCTAGAATAACAACAACGTAAACATGGAAAAAGGATTTGAGAAGGATCATTTGTGTGATCCTTTGAAAACTTGATGAACTCTTTCACTCTATTCCCATACTCTATTGTCAAATGACTAGCATCCATCCAATATTTATTTATCTCCATCCTATTTTAATCTCAAATATTCATATTTATGGTTCAAATACACAAAACAAGACTTCCAAATAATTGAAAAAATTAGGAAAAAATAGTTTCTTGTATTTATTTCTAATAGTACTACAAGAATAATATAACGAACATAGATCATACCTCCAAACACTCCTGGAGCCTCCTAGTAAAATGACTCTAGTGAATCTTTCCTCCTACTATACTACCTTCCTCCTCATCTTCTCACTCGCCTCCTCCCTAAACTGATAGATTCCCTCACAAGAAATCTGGAGAAATTCCTCTTACTAGCTCACTCCTCCTTGGCCTATCGTGTGTTCTATCTAGTGGAATCGGTGGTAAGGTATGTAGTTTTTTAATCATGTTCTTAAAATTACCTTTCATAGGTAATTTATTTATGCACCTAAGTGAGTCAGATCGGAGTTCATATGTGCACATTCAGAGCAGGTGGAGAAAGTTTCTCATTTCAGTTGTATGAACAGTATGTATACATGGGTGATTCTGTTTGATTTCCATTTCCCCTAAAAATTATTTGTAACTCTAGATAAGGTAAACTTCCTAGTTAGTAGTTATCAACTCTAGGATGGATATGTTCTTTTCTTCCTTCTTGTTCACCTATCTTCTATTTTAACATAGCAATTTCTTTATATTGATTTTGTTAAACATTCAACCATGAATACAATTAATCCATACTTATCCCTATGGTTTGACCTGGTTACTCACCAAATTATTTGTTGTGGTGACTCTTTCTACTTTTAGGGGAATGTTTTTTTCTACTACAACACGTTTACATAATTAAATTTAGTATCATTTCTGATGAATGTTTTAGGAACATGGTCTAACTGGGGTTGTGTATGGGGGTATTTACAGTTAAGGGTAGTATAGTAATTCTGTAGTTGGTCTATTCCAGCCAGTTGTAGTTGATAGTGGCTAGGAAGGTCAGGTAGGGTAATAAATGGGGGTTGGATGGTGTAGTGGTGCAGGCTGGTGCAGCTGGGGGGAGGGGCTGGTGTAAGGGTAGGGGTGGGGGTGGGGGGGTTGGTTGGTGCATGGAAGGGGTAGGGGAGGGGATGGTGGTGCTGGTGGGGCTTGGGTAGTAAGGGGTGCGGGGATGATGGGGGTGCAGTGCATGGGGGAGGGGGAGGGGCCGGTGCAAGGGAAGGGGGAGGGGAGGCTAGTGCAATAGGGGGGAGGGGAGGGGCTGGTGTAGTAGGTGGGTATGGGTGGTGGTGGAGATGGTGTAGTATGGGGTAGGGGGCTGGTGGGGGGAGGGGGTGGGCTGGTGTAGGGTAGGGCGAGGGGGAGGGGATGGTGGAGCAGGGGGAGGGGGAGGGGCTGGTGCAGCAGGGGGGTAGGGGATGGTGGGGGGAATGGGAGGGGATGGTGCAGCAGGGGGAGGGGGAGGGGTCGGTGTAGGGTAGGGGGAGGGGCTGGTGCAGTAGGGGGTGGGAGAGAGGCTGGTGCAAGGGCAAGGGATAGGGGTAGGGGATGGTGCAGTAGGGGGGAGGGGGAGGGGTTGTTCCATGCATAGGGGGTGGTGAACTTGGGCAGGGGTGCTAGGGGGAGGGGGTTGGTGGAATTTACTATTGATCAAATTCAAGAAACATCCCACTATACTAAAAATAATTAACCACCCAAATACAACTTCTCACAAGTTCATACCACTATCTAAACACAAATTCCTTTTCCAAAGAATACCATTCACATTTCCATGGATGTGCTAATTTGATCTCCTCTTCTTTTTTGGCCTTAGTGCATGAAGACTGGAGGCCACTCCATAAATCATCGTTTAATAATAAAAGAACCTAAGTGGATTATAGGCTCCACTATGAGTCGTATCAAGGATAGATTCAATTTGGAATACTATAAATTCACAGAGACACTCATCATATTTGGTTTATGGGATGATGTATACACCGTATCCTTCCCAAGAGTTAACAACAAGTCTTCCTTATAAAGCATTCCATAATTCCTCAACATTCAAATGGAATAAAAGTATTCTTCTTGCACACATCACATAAAACCATTCTCACCAACTAAGGAAAATATTACTTAACATCCACATGGTTGCATACACTTTCTATATTTGAGGGTTCCTAATCACTATCATAAATAGAACCTTCCCCATAAACACAATCACCAGCACATCATGACACCCACAAAGTGTAACCAATTAATAATGAGGCGGGTACTATCAAAACTATTATTTTTCCTAAAGGGGTTTACAAAAATACCACTTCTCCTAGTATATATAAACACACTCCACTAGAAGGATGAGAAAAAAACACTCAACACTATTAGAATATTCATGTATAACAAGGTCAAGCTTGAGGTTTCACGAGAATATCAAACCCTCATACATATGACACTTGGTGAAAAATTAATTCTAATTCCAAACATCATATAGACCCATGGGGAATCATAGAAAAGTCATAATTTAGTTCTAATAATATGCTAACCAAGTATAATAATCCACTACATATGTTATTTAGTGACATATATTGTTATAACTCTATGTTAGATAGCATCTAATCCATAGGTGGTGATCATTGGGAAGAATCCAAACATCACCCTAATGAAAACTAATCTCACAAAACCTATCCACCAAAAATAAACCTAAAAGGAGAAGTGGGAGGATTACATAGAGTATATTGCACCCATGATGGAGGGAGAGAAGAAGCGTTGAGTGTTTAGGGATCCTTCTACGCTACGTCGGGAGGGGAAGGCATGACCGCTAGAGGGGGAGGTGCACAGGAGGAGCTGCCAACCGTTGAGAAATAGAGGAGTAGGGTTTGCATGGATTAGGATACAATGGAGAGGAGGACCCACAAAAGGGGTTCGAGGGGGAGGATACGGAGTAGGGCTAGCAGCGGAGGTCTGACAATGAGAAGATTGGGGGGAGTTGTCGTAGGGTTACAGTACTGTGAGAGCATGAGGTCACGATAAACAGAAGATATTGTGCATCTGATTTTATAAAATATGGGACTACAGTTTTATCAGCCATAAAAAAGAATTGATAAAGGCTTCCTTTATCGGTGCTTTTTAGCATTGATAAAGGGTCCCTTTATGAGTGCTAAAAATGCACTGATAAAGGGTGTCTTTATCAGCACTTTTTTAGCACTTATAAAGCATACCCTATATAATTGCTAAAATTTTATCACTGATAAATAAGCCATTTATCTGTACTTTTCTCTTAGCGCTGATAAAATGTGGCACTTACCTTGCCTGTTTTTTTAGTAGTGGCTCCAGGTGCCTCTGTTGAGGCAGTTATAACAAAGGAAGCAGTATAAGGTTACACCATCTTTAGATCAACATAGGGTAGTTGGGGTAGGCAAAGGACATCCTCATGATGCTTCACATCCTCAAAGAGTAGAGATCATCTGTGTTGGTGGTCGTCATCAGGGTTAAAGAGGTCATGGAGGTGGTCGTGGATAGCTTCATGCTTTAGCATTGCCATCCCTAGGCGATCCAAACATCGTTCGAGGTACCCTTTACCTTTTTTCTACATTGGTGTATTCCTTGTTTGATTCAGGAGAAACACAAACCATCATATCACCTACCATTTTCCATACATTGGGACTTGAGGTAGAGAAGCTTCAAGTGCCCTTGGCGTTGACTATGCTAGTTAGAGGCTGAGCTGACTTGTTTGAATTATGTAGAGACTGTGAGCTAGTGTTGGGGCAGCACCACTTTTGGGGAGATTTTATAGTATTACAAATACAACCATATGATTTCATCCTTTTCATGGATTGATTGTATTCATTACAAACTATCATGGATTTCTTCAAGAGGAAGGTTGTGTTCTTCGATGCGGATGGAGAGCCAGTGGTGTCTGTTGGCGAGAAAGACCCTTGGATGGGTCAGATCCATGTTACGTCCTTGTCATCCATGATGGTTGAGCTGATGATGAGTTCTTTAGAGGTTCAACAGTTGGTGTTTCCTAGGTTGTAGAAGAGTACCCTAATGTATTTTCAAAAGAGGTGGTAGCCTTACCCCCTCGAGGAGAGATCGAGTTTGGGATGGAGATACAACCAAAAGAATCTTCTATATCTATGTCTCCATATTGGATGGCCCCTTATGAGTTACGAGATCTACGTATATAGATTTATGTTCTATTATAGTGTGGTTTTTTTCGGCTGAGTGTGTCACCGCGGGGTGCACCAGTTTTGTTCATGAATATGGTTGATGGCAGTTTGTAGTTTTGTGTCGATTATCGTCACTAAAACAAAATAACAATAAATAATTGCTATCCACTTCCACAGATTGATGATTTATTCAATAAAATAAAGGGGGAATATTGGTTCTCAAAGATAGACTTTTAGTCAAGATATCATCAGATGCGTGTGAAGGATGAGGATATCTCAAAAACTACTTTTTGTTATCGTCATGGGCATTATGAGTTCGTTGTAATACCATTTAGTGTGAAAAATGATCTAGTTGTGTTCATGGGATTGATGAACGATGTCTTCTGTGAGTTCCTATACAAGTTTTTGGTGGTTTTCATTGATTAAATCCTTGTGTACTCCATGTTTGAGGAGTATCATGCAGAGCATCTTCACACCGTTTTGGGAATTCTTTGTCAACATCAACTATTTGGGAAGTTTACAATGTGTCAGTTTTGGGCTCAAGAAGTCCATTTATTGGGGAATTTTGTGTCCCATCAAGGATTATTTGTGGATCCATCGAAGATAGAAGCAGTTGTGTCATGGGGTTCCCCCAAGACAATGTCAGAGGTGTGAAGTTTCCTTGGTCTCACATACTAATATAGGAGGTTCATCGTTGATTTGTCTCGAGTTGCGACTCCTCTGATAGGATTGACCAGAATGGATCATTCATTCATATGGACTGATCAGTGTCAGGAAGCTTTCGAGTATCTAAAATAGAATTTAGTAAGTGCTCTAGTTCTTTGTATTCCTAATGAGGGAGTTCAGTTTTATGTTTTATGTGATGCTTTGCATTTGGGGTTAGGTTGTGTTCTCATGAAGTAGATATCATTTGTTTCTTATGGGTCTCGGTAGTTGAATCATCATGAGCATAACTATTCCACCCATGATCTTGAGTTGGCATTCATGGTTTCCTTGAATTTTTGGATACATTACCTCATTGGTGAGTGCTTTGTGGTATTCACCGATCATAAGATCCTGAGGTATGTTTTCTCCCAATGTGACTTGAACTTATGATAGCGTTGGTGGATGGATTTCTTAGAGAAATACGACATTGAATATCATATACACTTTGAAAATGTAAGGGTGTAGTTGATTCACTGAGAAGGAAGTCACATGGTGATGTAGTGCATGAATCTAGTGATTCTGGGAGAGTAATGGAAGAACTATCAGCATTACATCTTGATATGGGGGATGTTGGGTTAGAGGATGTCTTTTTCAAATGACGGTGCAGTCATCTCTGGTGCAGTAGGTAGAAGAGTCCCAGTTGGGGGATCTTGAGTGGAGGTCTGGAGTGACCATGTTTTTTCTAGAGAGGCCCCTAATGGTTGGTAAATGGATGAAAAACACAGAGTGTTGTATCATGGAAGTATATTTGTTCCTTTGGAGAAGCACAAGACAGTTCTCATAGAGTTCCATAGTTAGACTTTAGTGGTACATCCTAGCGTGACAAAGATGTACCATGCCTTGAGGAGTTAGTTTGGGTGGCCTAGGATGTAGCGTGCGATTGTAGAGTTTGTGTCTCGATGTTTGGTCTTCCAGAAGGTGAAGGCCAAACACCGTGTTCCAAGTGGATTGCTCCAGCCATTATACATTCCTCGGTGGAAGAGGGGGTACATCTCAATGGACTTTGATACCAGTTTACCTTGATCTCAGGGTGGATATGATGCTATTTGGGTTGTGGTGGATCATTTAACAAAATCATCCCACTTCATAGCGATCAAGGAGTCAAGCTCAGTGGAATTTTTGTCAAGGAAGTATCTGGAGGAGGTGGTGAGACTTCATGGAGTCCCAAGGACGATCATTTCAGATCAAGATCCTCGTTTTACCTCTAGGGTGTGAAGAGTTCTTCAGCATGATTTTGGTTCTTAGCTATGCCTTAGCACTGCCTTTCATCCACAAATGGATGGTTAAACAGAGCAAACCATCTAGAATCTTAAACACATGTTACGCCCTTGTGTCCTAGATTTGGGAGGTTTATAGATGAGGAACTTACCCTTTGTGTAGATCACTTATAACAATATTTTTCACTCCACCATTGGTATGGCGCCATTTTAAGCCTTTTATGGCCAGCCATTCCATTCTCCATTGTGCTGGATTGGGTTTGGAGAGTCAGCAATTCTCAGACTGAAAATAGTGCAGAATACAACACAGATGGTTCAGGTGATTCTTGAGAGGATAAAGATATCCCGAGATCATCATAAATCATTTGTCGATCAAAGGAGGAGACCTTTGGAGCTATATTTTAGGGATCATGTGTTTCTGATGGTGACTCCCTATCTTGGACAGTGATGTTTTGGTCATGGGGTAAGCTTTCACCCCTGTTTGTTGGGCCTTTCAAGGTTTTGGATCATGTTGAATTCGTGGCCTATCAAATAGTGTTTCCCCCGTAAATGAGCTGGATACATGATGTTTTCAATGTATCACAGCTCCGTAATTATCTTCATGATGACTCTCACATCATATATTGGGGATAGATCGATGTTGATGATGATGCAACCTTTGAGGGGCGGTCTGTGGAGATCCAAGACTGCAAAGAGAAAGTGTTGCACGAGCATTCTATCCCCTAGGTTTGTTTCTTGTGGTGACATGGTGGCATGAAGGATAGTACCTAGAAACATGAGTTGCAGATATGTGCTCATTACCCAGCATATTTTGATGTTTACCTCTTTTCATGTAACAAATTCCCCCTTTTGATTATAGACCTTTCATGTTTATAAGATGTCTTTATTTTGGTTACATCTTGTGGCTTTCTCTTTATTGAGAGGTATCCCGATGGTTGGTTGTTCAGACTTATTTTCCATTTCATTTTAGGTTGGTTTTGAATTCTTGAGGATGAGAATGATTTTAGAGGTATCTAATGTAATGTCCCGAGCCTCTATATTCCATTCCTTTGTAAAAATCTAGTGTTTGAGATGTTTCAGGAGGTCAAGGTTACTTATCCACAACACTTGGCATTTTTTACAATTCGATGAATAGTTCCAATGGTAGGCCTGTGAACAGTTCCAACGGTAGACCACTGTGAACAGTTCCATCGGTAACCATATGTGAACAGTGTAATGGTGACCTGATATGAACAATGCCATCGGTAGCCTTATGTGAACAGTGAAACGGTAACATTATGTGAACAGTGTCATCGGTAACCTTAGGTGAACAGTGACCTTATGTGAACAATGTCATCGATATCATTAGGTAAATAGCTCAATGGTAACCTTATGTAAATATTGTCATCGGTAGCCTTAGGTGAACAGTGTAATATCCACTTTATGTGAACAATGTCATCTGTAGCCTTATGTGAATAGTGAAATGGTGAGGTTCCAACGGTGACCTCTTTTCTATGCCAAATTCTGAGTTCATGAATAGGGTTTCCATAATGCTGAGGTTTTAACGGAGACATCTTTCCTTTTCCAAATTTTGAGTTCATGAACAGTGTTTCCAGAACAGTGAGGTTCTAACGGTGACCTCTTTCCTTTGCCAAATTTTGAGTTCATGAATAGTGTTTCCATAATGGTGAGCTTCCAACGGTGACATATTTACATTGCCATATTTTGAGTTCATGAACCGTGTTTCTAGAAAGGTGAGTTTCCAATGGTGACCTCTTTTCTTTTCCAAATTTTGAGTTCATGAACAGTGTTTCCAGAATGGTGAGGTTCTAATGGGGACCTCTTTCCTTTTCCAAATTTTGAGTTCATGTATACTATTTCAAGAATAGTGAGGTTCCAACAGTGACCTCTTTATTTTTCCAAACTTTGAGATCATGAATATTGTTTCTAACGTAAAATGCATTTAAAGCCTTGTTTTAAGGACTCTAAGGCTGATTCAAAGGTCAAAACTCCTATATTAATTTCCCTAAGGCTTAGGAATCTTTTACATGTTCAAAACGCATGGGTCAATGTGATCCGATTTTAATGAAAAATTAAACATATCTTAAACCGCTGCTCTGTTAAATCTTCTAACGGGACGATATATCTTCCTCCCTAGTTCTTCATCCTTGTTCTCGACTATGAGATTCTCAAACCTTTTATTCCATCCTGTAGGAGTCTCTCAATAAATATTTCCTTCTTGGATTATTTCACTCTATTTTGATGCAACCAAATAGTATCGATCAATATTTGATATAAGGTATGATCTATTGTCATTAATTTGGGTTCATCTCCTTTTGTTTCTCTTTGCCCATTTTATGGAATGTTATCTCCATGTTCCTAATGGTATTTTCTTGGGTGTTGACCGGTGTGGTGGTGTCTTTGCATCCTCGGGTGGATATAGTTTTCATGGGGGGAGGAGATCATAACCTATTATGTGGCTTGTTCTCATATAAAAGAATGTCAATAACCATTTGAGGTAGGGGATTCATTTCTTCTCTTTTCTTTTACGTGCAACTATATAGTTATCATGTTTAATCCCACTGGATCACAATGGAATTGACTTAATAAATATTTGAACTGGATAAATAAATTGATATCGATCGTATGTTATTGCCTCTAATTTAGCTAGATAGTGTGATATATCTACTTTTTTTAGCTTTTCGTTCTTAATAGAAATTGGTAAATAACGTAAAGTTTGAATCAATTGATAATTGTTTTCCTAAAGATAAAGTGGAATGTAAATGAATATAGTTCTTCTTTTTGCAATTTGATGTTAATCAAATTAGTGCAACAAGAATGTTTAATTATTTCAATAGATTACTGGTTAGGGTTTCCAAATTTGGAACCTACGAATAATAAATCAGTTAATCCAAGATGTATTAATGAAATATTTGTTTGATAAAAGATAATTCCTTATAGGGTTCCAAGTTACCCTCTTGATGGTTTAAGGGCAAAGATCCCAATTGATATGATGTTTGTTTTCATGCTGCTTGTGTTATGATGTGAACCTGGATGGTTTTTGTGATATGTAGGGGCATGGAGGCCTATTGGCTGTGGCAGAAGTTGATTCTTAGAGTGGTGAGATGCATCGTGTTATGCATGTGGGTGTTTGGGAGGACATCAAGGATAATGAAATGGGTTGGATGTGAATGTTTGGATTCTTACTAATTATTATTGGTTTTTTATCTATATTACTTTCCCCACTGATCAAGGAAGCTGGTCTTGATTACCCTTCTCCTGAAAGGGGAGAAGACGTGTGGGGTTTTCCACATGCTTTCCGTGTTTAGCTTCTCAAAGGGAGGATGGGTCTACACTGTTTCTATAGGCGGAAATGACTCGATGGGGAGTTCATCTACTCACTGTGTTGATCCCCCTTATGTTTAGTAGCTTAGAATGTTTTTCTAGAATGTCTGGGGATATGGGAAAGTAATAATGTTGTTAATAAATGATTTAATAAATGATGTTAACCCACGGGGTTGGAGCTTGTTGGGACACAATACTGAGGTTACAATTTAAAGGGACAGTAGACATTGGGTGTGATGCTAATGAAATTTAATGTGTAATTATTGATGGTTAATTAATGTTTAAATAATTAATTAACTTAAAGTAAAACTGATAAAAATGGAATGACGTAATGTTATAAAGCTCTGTAAATAGTTGTGTGCTTATAGGATACCTAGTCTTAGAAGTGGCAGTCAGGAGTCCGAGAGACGGTAGCTGCAGTTGAGTCTAAGACTAAGTTATTCACATAGTGTGGTTGTAAGATGTAGTATAATCTATAATTTTTTTGTTTCTATGTGATACTCCACCCAGTCAGTTAGGGAAACTGAAAACCCAGGGATTCTAATCCATGGGGGTATTTTCCCCATCATTCTGGTGGGAGGATGGTTGGTTAACTACCCCCTTTGTCCCTTTTCTCTTCTCTTGGTAGATACTTGTACTGGTAAGCACAGTGGTTAGTTTTCCCTATATATGTGTGTAGAGGGATTTATTAGCTTGTGGTTATTCACACACATATATTTTAGATATAGTATCCTATAGACTACTATAGGTGTAATGTGTATAGGCTATGCTGAGTTAAGGATTCTTAATCAGTGTGTGGGCTGTAATGGCTTGAGGTAAAGTTTGTCTTATGGTACATGTTATGCAAGTTTTGGTGGCACCTGGAAACAACCTGGTTACTTTCTTGTGTGTTCGTGGTGGTTTTGTTTCATGAGGTTCATGTTGTAGTGGTTTTGTTGCATGAGGTGCATGTTGTGGTGGTTATCACAGGTTTTTGCGGGCAAGCCTTTTTGGAGAGAGATGCTTAGGACATGTGACATTGGGGAAAAGTGGCAAAATAGTGGGGAAGTAGTATCGGGGTACCCTTGATATTCATTATTATATTATATACTCTTGTATGCATTACATGGTGAGAGTATCCTAGGTGAGGCTGGGAACTTAGTACACTTGTTTAGGTGAAGGGTTTGTTTCACTTATTGTCACTGTGCTTTAGCATGATTTCTTTACTTTTTCACAAGAGGCTTCAAGGAGGATCTTACGGAGTATACTTTTATACTCACCATGTGTCTATATAAACTGTTTTTTAGGTCACATGGATCATGTTGAAGATCATGCTTGTTTATACTAGCTTGGGGTGGTAGGAGCTGTTCGGGCTTGTGGTTGTTGTTGTTCTTACTTTCTTTTGGGTATTTTCATTTTCCCCTTTCATTTGTAGTAGTTTTTCTTGACATTACATATGTGTACTTCAGATTTCTTTTATATTGAATTTTGAGCTGGATTTGGTTGGTTTTGGTCTTTTCTCTCTCTTTCACATGTGTTCTCTTAGAGGGTAATGCCTCCCATCTGTGTGTTTACTATACCCGCGGTGCTACTCTCCATCCCAAGGCCTACTGGAGGCGGGAGTCAGGGGTCATTATCTCCCTTCTCACATTTCTGACCCTGTAGAGGTACACTTTGTGGGGAGGGGTTCGTGACACTAGATATTTTGTTTAAATGAATTATGGAGGATGTTGCCTCATAAAATTCTCCAAAAAAGACATGTTTCATCACAGTAGATCGCGTTCTTCTCTGGAATTGATACCATCACCATTTATCACCTAATTCAACTTAGGCATTACTGTCACAAACTGCTCGATTCTGATTCCCACTATTCCAGGGTATGGATCCAGAAGGATATCATTATATCAGTTCCTTTCTCCTTCAGCTTCCCTATTTCATTAACTAAAAACCATTATGAATAGAAATATATTATATAGAATAACATTTTAATCATTAAATTCAATATAATTTCAAATTAACCATAGAGTAAAAAACCATAATTGTTTACTATTAACATCATTCTAACTCCTAATGTTATCTAAACCATCTTATGATACCAACTATAAGGAACCACCCATAAAACATTTCATAATATTTAATTTTAGTCAATAACATACAGTATTTCACATTGATGATATTTTTAGGTTTATATTTTTATAGAATTAGTCCATAACTATTACATAAACTCAAATATTACAAAGTAGACACTTCTACTCACTATCAATTTTTTCTCAAAATAAAACTCTTTAATATAAAACATGATTTCTTTTTATTTTTGAATATCATCATAACATTTATCTTGAAATCATTATTTATCTTACCCATCCTTATAACTGATGAAACCTATTTTAAAAACATGGGATGAGAACAAAGAGTTCAGTAAGGTATTTAATGAAAGAAATCCTTAGTCAAGTGATAACATAAAAATCAATAAAAGCCATTTCATAAAAACTTTTTAACATGAATTTAAACATAATGTTGTTTCCTTGGTACATATTCACCAAATAAATCTTACATTCACCCGTACACATGGAATAACCATTTGAGCATCTTCCAGCTTCGGAGTACACAATGCATTGGAGAACAATAATGGGGCTCACCTGTCATATCGTGATCCATAATGAGATCATTATAAACAATAGGATAAACCCAAAATAGACTATTTCCAAGTAACATATCAGGAATAAAACACTTGATAACCCATTTCGTCCCCTTATTGAAACACATTCAAATTTTCAAAACACCTATTTTTCATAAAACAAGTCACTTTTAAAATATAAACATTGTGCACAAAATAATGAAATAATATTCATCAAAAATAACTCTAAAAAACATATAATGGAAACATAATAGTAATATAGAATCATTAAATCATGAGAAACCACTCACTCTATATAAAAAAATAATAATATTTGTGAATTTTGAAAAAGAGACATTTAAAAAAGATTTTAAAAGGAATGTCCCTTGTCTCAAGTTATACTTTTTTAAAATCTATTAAAATCTTATATATAATGGTTTTAATAGTTTTATAAATATATTAGATAACTAAAATCTTGTTTATAATTCCTTAAATTTTATTCATATAATATTTCCACAAATTTATTAACAATATTTTGTTATTTTTGTTGTTTCGTGTGGGTTCTTTTCAAGGTTTCCAAGGTTAGTTTATTTATGGTCTTCCTTGTAAAAATGAAATAATAATATAGAAGTTAATATATATATATATATTTGGGTCCTTTTAATCAATTAAATGTGAAATTAAACATTTCATGATTTCGGTAAAAGTGAAACCAAAAAACAACGTCAATAAATGCGGTGAATTAATGCACCACGAACAATGATTTAATTATTTAAGAAATAATGGAGAAAATGATAGATTTTATATTTAATATACCATAAACAAAACAAGAAACAAGTATATATGTGAAAAATAATTTTTAATGAATCATTGGATAATAGGAGGGCATAATGTATAAGTGAAAAATAATTTAAAAGAGAAGAAAAATGGATCCTTTTTGAGAAATTCCTCTTGAGAACCACATAAAGGATCTTGGAATTAGTCTTTTTGTTAGACCAGAAGCACACGAACGTGCAAAGGGATGATTAATAGGTAATTTGGCATAGTTTATTAAAACAATATGGAATGAGGTGATGAAAATATTTTAAGGAGGGATCCTCCTTTTATAATTGAGGTGAGGGGTAATATATGAATTATTCAATTTAATAAAATATAAGAAATTTATTATAGTGTTTAGGACTTCAAAAAGGTATAAAAATTATATTATATGAAATTATATACGAAATAATTTCATTTTATTCCTTTTTTAATAATTTTTTATTTTTAAATAATTTATTAAAATATTTTATTCATTGAAAAATAATTTTTTCAATTTAAAAACTTATCACAATCATGACATTAAACACATCAAAACAATATTTAAAATTCTAATTAAATTATTTATCATAACATATATATATATATATATATTACAATTATCTATAGAAATTGTGAATTTACTTATAAATATCAAATTATATTTATTTTCATATTTTTAAATCATTAATTCGATTTATTCAATATTTAATTATTTACAGCATCATAATTATTCAAGATATTAATTTAACTATTTATTGAAATTAAAAAAAAAATTATGAGAAATGTAATTCTATTATATTTCTAAATACTATTTTTTTTGGAAAAAATATTCTGGAAAACCTAAAATTAAAATATTATACTAATTGAATGTTATAGTGTGAACAAGTTTCCTTTATTTTTAATTAAAAACATAAAGGGACTAATGTGACAGATGTGGGTCCATAATGTCCCCAATTCAAAAAAACATGATATTGGTCATTATTTTCTTATATATAAGTTTTTATACCAAAGTTTTGTCATTTAATAAATCTTATAATTTTAATAAAAAAATTATCTATTTTTCTTATGCTTTTACAAGAATTGCATCAGCATTGCATAGGCATTAATGTTAATTATTTCATATATATAAATTAAAATTAAATTTATTTCATAAAAATAAGTTAATTATTTTGAAAATAAAATTATACATTCATTCATTCATTATTTACATTCAGTCACATACATGTCAAAATAACATCTTAAATTCGTTATTTTGTCTTTTCTTGCCCTGCATAAGTATTATGCAGGAATTTGTATAAGATCAAGGTTATATAACTATAAAATTATAAATTAATATAAAAAACATAAATAATACAAAATAATTAAAAATTGTGTCTTGAAAATAATTTTTAGCACACTATTATTATTTATAAGGAACCAAAATTGACATTGTCAATGCTATGTAGGCACTGTGTTGTCATTCACAATAATTTTATACTTATAATGAATAGAATATTATTTTTTTGGTCTAAGTTATTTCCTTCCAATATTACTCTTAAAATATCATTATTTAATTATTCAATAAATTTTATTTCACAAAAATTTCTTCAGGAAATCATTAAAAAATTCATTATTTTATAAAAAACAGTATTTTTACTATTCACCAAAAATTAAACTCTTCTAGAAAATTATAAAAAGTTTATACTCATATAATTTCAACATTACGAATTCAAAAATTAAAATAGTTCTCTAAAAATAAAATTATTGAATTGAAAACATAATGTTATAAAACAAATGACCATATAATTAATTAGTTGTTTAATGAATTTCTATTTAAATTCATAATAATAATAAATATAAAAAATTATTCTATAATTACGTGGGTTGTTACACTGATTCACCTTGTCAATGTGTTTACCCCTAAGAACATATGTTCTAAAACCAAGTCCGCTTATAGTATCCAGACATGGATGTTTTTTCAAGTAAGGCCAACATAATCTCCACCTTATTGAAATTCTAGGATATTCTTTTATACTTATCCTTAAAGTCTACCTTACATCTATTTTCTCTAATATATTTTTTCCAACATCTAGTGTCTATTATTTCTATGAAATATTCTCTGATACCAACTGTAGTTACCTGACCCCAAAAAGCCAGATGTTAGAGCCTATTTCCATTATTTTGGGATAAGATACAAGTAAATCATGTCCTAAAAGTATCAAATAGTTTAAAAGTCTTAGTAAACTGGGTACATACATGAGTCTTTTCTTAAAAATTAATAAAATAATTAAAATATAATTTTTTTTTCTTTTAAGGATAATGACTCGATTTTATCAAGCATATCCTTACATAACATACTTATTACACTTAAGGGAATCCTGGGGAAAAGAAACATAATAAGGGTAAGATAAAATCCTCAGTAATCATAAAGTACATTAGAATAAATAATTAATCAATAAGAATATTCAATATGGAAAGGTAATGAATGATGACACAATCCATGTGATCAATAATCTTATAAGGAAGTGTGTAAAAAAATGGAATGATAAATAATTGAGAACACATGCTATTTAAATAACTTGATAAGGAAACATAAATTTGTAAAAGTAATAAACTGAAAACGCATTGCATTTAATAAATAAACTAAGAATGAAATGAATCCATATAATTTTTCATAGTGAAAATATCATTTTATAATATGTAATGATTCAAATTGAAGGCAATGATTAATTATTGAACATCATGTCTAAGGCACATGAAACCTATATCATCAAGACCTTTCACAATACAGTTTAAAACTACAGGTAGATACCCATTTAATTTAAGAAAATTATTTTTCTCATGAGAACATATCGATTCATTTATGGGATATATAAATTTAGGTCCCCACCCATCATTTCCAATCCAAATCATTCCTAATATCGAATAATCATATTAAATAATAGGCCTTATCAAATATCTATATTGAATAAAGAATATAGATTTTTCAATATTTCCTCTGTTAATAAAATAACTATAAAATTAATTACCATATGTTATAATGGTATCTGGTTTATTAAATAAAAATATCCATGATCAATAATATGTATGATTAGGACAAAATAAATTTCTAATGAACATATAAAGCTAAATATTTCAATGGGACTAACAATGGAATCAAGGAAGTGAAAGTCAATACTATTATTGGAAAAATAAATCACAAACCATCCAAAGTAATAAATGGTATCAATACAAAATATCCCAACTATATTAAAAAATAAAGGGTTGTTTTCATTTCTTAATAGAAATACTATAAAAATTTCTTATGAAAACAGTCTTGAGGAAAATGACCTTTTTATTTTGAAAAATATTTTAAAGGTCATTCTCATTGAAAATTAATTTGGAAAATATTTTCATTCTTCAAAATCAATTTTTTCAATTTTCTAAAAATCTTTTTTAAGGGTAACTATTACCGTACAAAAAAATGTCCAAATTTAAAACAGATCCACAGTGCGGTATCCAAACCTTCTAGATTACAATTTCAAATTTTCAATTTTCAAAATTCAAGAGAAATAGTGATCAAACCAATGTCGCATGCCATGATCCCACCTCATTTTTCACCCCTAACATTGTGCATCACCATCATCCCATAAGAGTAGGTCGCAAGAGAACTTTCCACCAATTTCGTCATTGTCGGCTCGTCACTGTCTCACTGCTCATCATTGTACACCGAACACCTCCATCCTCATTGTCGATAATAACCACACCAGTACATTGGAGAATTATGTCCACTAGATCTGAGTGACACTGTTACACAACAAACATGAATAAGAAAAATTTATTACACCCATAATTTACTATAATGAAAAATAAATATAACCCAACGAAAAGGAATCTGGTTATGAAAATTCATTACCACCTTGTAACTTTTAACTCAAATCCATATAGACGAAAAACCTAAAATTGAAACTCAAAATACCATAAAGTTAAAACAATTCATGATATAATATATCAAAATGGGTAAAATATAAACCACACAAAATAAGTAAATGGTGAATATGATATTTATCTCTTGGATATAGAAAGTGTGATGGAAATCACTTACCTTGTGTTTATATTCAAGTGAAAGTATTTTATATTACTATATAATGGTTTTAAACTTGTTACTAACTTATTATAGAACCATATTAATATTTATTATATCATTAATTTTCTTATTATAATATCTTATTACTCATTTTTTAGTAATCATTCATTGTTTTCACTATTACGAGTAATAATTGCCTAGTTTTTCAAGAATGTTTTGACTTGTTACTTTTTTTTACTATCATGTTTTCATTATTTCTAGAACATAAATCGTGATATAAATATAATATATTTTCATTATATAGTAATTTAAAATAAATCATTTAATTTTGATATATCTAATGAAATGAAACATTCACAGAGATGGTAGGTTGTTCATATCCATGAATGCTACTTTCATTTAATTGCCTTGTTTAAAATAATGAAAAGTAAATGACATATATATGTGTGTGTGTGTGTTTGTGTGTATTAAAATTCTATTATCATATTTATATCATATATATCACATAGTTTTAATAAAACTGTCCTTTATAGATTCCATGTATAATGTGAACGAAACACATCACGTTGAGGAGGCGGTAGTCCCAACATCCACCAAAAATGTTATCATATTCTCGTAAAATGGAAATAATTAAGGTATGTATTACATGAAAATTATGGAATCATAAATAAATAATAATTATCATATATATATAATATAGAAACAATTTTTCTATCATAATTCTCAACATTTAGAGGTGGTAAAGGAAAAATGAACAACATCATTTCGTGAGATGGTTGTTCTCCAAACAAATAAACGGTAAGTTCATTACCCATTAAATGTAAGTGTGTGTAAGTATAAGTAAAAAAATAATTTTAAAACCTATTAGTATATTGAGGATACAGATTATATTATATAATCATCGTATAAAAATAATATAATGTATGGATAAGTAAATAAAAAACTGATCATTGGAAAACATTACCTCATAATCGGGTAACTCCTTTTGGTTTGCACCAAAGGGATTCCTTGGATGGCTTTCATCCCAAATTGAGGATTATAGGATGAGGAAAGGGATTTTTAGGAAATATATTTTTAAATAATTATTGATCCATTGTGTCTTTAGAGGTGTGAGTAAATGTGACGGGAGAGTTCTTTTTTATATAGGAGTGGTATTCATATAAATATTTTTAAAGAGAATTCCACACACTTGTTTTGTAACACCCCAAGTTTTTGTAAAAATTGTTTTTAAATAAAACAATTTTATTACATTTTTCTAAATTCAATCTTAACTAATTCAAAAAAATTATATGCTATACAAATTTAATATTGTGCTATTTGCAACACTGACTTGGCTTGCATAACATGAAACATCGAGTTTCTATAAAACAACATTTTATTATTATAATTTTTTAAATGAAATAGTTATAACCTGGACATTAAACATAGTAATATGAATATTAATAATAAATTTTTAAATATAATTTATACTTTTTATATAAATAAATTTTATTGATAATAATACGTACAATTTCTAGTAAATTCTTTTTATGTTTTTCAAATAATATCTTCTTAAAAGAAATGCTTCTTTTGTCTTTCAGTAAAAAAGAAATAAAATTAATTTTAGAGTCATTTATAAATATAATTTTATATAATAAACTAAATTTATTAATCCAGAATTTCAAAACTATCTTAGGGTGAATTTTTGGGATTTTTCTAAGAAACTTCATTTTTTGATGAATATTGAAAAATACTAAATTTAAAATCAAAACTCTTTTTTGTATAATTTTTTATATAGTTAAATTATATTTTATATTGGTTTTAAAGTTAAAAAATATAATTTATAAATATATTAATTCAATTTAGTTCAATTTTATCATTTTTATATTGAATTTAGATATAAAATCATAATGATCATTTGAGCATTCTCACTTTAAAAACCCACTTTCTCACCACGTCTACAAGAGTAGTATTAAACATAGTTTTTCTAATACTATGAAATAAATTACAAAAAACAAACATAAAAGGTTTTCATTTTTATAATATTTATATCCTAATAATATAAACTTAATTTTTGACCAAAAATAGTATAGAAAGTGACTAAAATTAAGTATAGCGATTAAG
Source organism: Viscum album (assembly GCA_963277665.1). Taxonomy (NCBI): domain Eukaryota; kingdom Viridiplantae; phylum Streptophyta; class Magnoliopsida; order Santalales; family Viscaceae; genus Viscum; species Viscum album. The sequence continues at coordinate 1,765,580,796 of OY728135.1, forward strand.
GTAAAATTATGCTTAACAAGGGACTAAATATTAAACATTCAAAATGACCTAGAAAATCAACAAAAATCCATTTTATGGAAATATTTAGTCCATAAACCATCCATTATTTTGTTCTTTGGATTTATTATGACTTTTTTAGGGGCAAACATGGGTATACCTAACTTGTTTTTAAAAATGAAAAGTGTGTCCTCTCCCTCCCTTATAAAAGGCCACCACCTCTCCCCCTTCTCCAAACCTATAAAACCACATTTTTTAATCCAATATTTCCAAATTTAACATTCAGAAATAATTACCTTACCCATTTAATTCTCTTTTGTGGTAGAAATCCAACCAAGGAATCCCTTTGGTGCAAACCAAAAGAAGTTACCCAAAGAAGAGGTGGCATACTTTCTCAAGTTCCTTTCCTTTATTTTCTTTCCCAACTACCTCAATTATTATTATTCCATTAATACATAATAACATTATTATATTAAATATACATATATGTTTTTATGGTAAGTGTTTGACCTACACTTACACACACTTCCATCTAATGGATAATGAACTTACCTTTCTTGTGTACGGTGAACTAGCGCCTCACAAAACGTTGTTGTTATTTTTATTTATCTCCTTTGATGGTTAGGAATGTGGATATAAATTATATTATTATATGATATATATTATATTTATTATTAATTTATTCTTATTTAATTATTATATAACACATAACTCCATGCTTTTCATTTTGTGAAAATATAATAAATTGGTTTAGTGGTGTGGACTACAGCCTCCTCAAAGTGATGAGATTTGTTCAGACACTACATTGAATGTATTAAGGATGGTTTTAGTGAAATTATATTATATATATGAAATAATTATTCTAATTTAATAAAATTTATATATATATATACATATATGTCATTTACTTTCTTTATTTCAATATGTCAAAAAATAGAAACAGTGTTCATGCATACATATGGCCTATTGTCTCAATGAAAAATATATTCCATTTTAGATTTCCATATTATATAGATTATTATAAATAAATATATAATGAATATAAATTATATTTATATCATTTTGTACTTTCTGTAAATAATATTATAATTTTGAGGACCAAAAATATAGCAAATTAGTAAACGTGCGAAAAACAAAGAGCATATTACCTAAAGTGAAACCTTAACATCAAATTTTTAATAAGAGGGTAATATAAAGTCATAATCAAACCATGTATGGTATTATATGTAATAATATGGTTTTTTAAAATTTTATAATAAACTTAAATTTATTATACATGAGTTTTCTATGAGTTCAATGTGATTGAAGACATAAAGTAAGAGGATATCTAGTCTCACTTTTTTTATGATATTTTTGCCTTATTCTCCACTCATTTTTTTGTATGGTGTATATATTTCCCATTAATATATTATATTTTTTTACTTAAATTTATGGCTATTAACATATCCATTTTATGTTCTATTCTTCATGGGTTTTATGTTTCAAAAGTTACCAAATCGGAAAAGTAGATTCATCTTATTTTTCCTTCTTTGAGACACATTTCATGAAATTCAAGAACTATATTATCAAAAAAAATAAAAAAAATAAATTAAAATCATTTTCAAGGAAATAGTACTTTAAAAATGTTTTCTGTTTTCAAGATTATATTATAATTCCTAAAATTATTTTTAAATAAAAAGGTTTTTTAAATTTTTTAAGCTTCTTTTATATATTTTCAAGGGAAAATTTTTTAAAAATGTTTTTAAGTCTTCTTTATATTTTTTCAAAGGACTTTCATGGAAAATGGTTTTAAAAAAGGGTTTTTTCTTAAAAATAATCTTACAAATAAAAAATGATATTTTCCTCAAGCATTCTTTATAAAACATTTTTAAATTTATTTTCTATCTAAGATTAAATCTATTGAGTTACTCCTACCTTTCTAAGAAATGATCCAAAGTTTCCATTCATATTCTTTCTATAAATGGTTTTTTTTTATGGAATGATTTTTATGGCACTCATTTCTCTTCCATGGGTTATATTCTTTTTAAACCCACTTCTTTTCAATGGTTAAAATTTGATGAAGTGATTTTGAAACCAATATCTTTTCCATAGTTAATGATGTGATGGATTTTTTATAAAACCCATTTCATTTCAGGGGTTTAGATATGAAGTTTATGAAACCCATCTCTTTTTATGGGTCATTATATGATTAAAATTTTATTATATTGTGGAAAATGTATGAATATTATGTGATGGTGGGACCTAGGTCTCACTACAATACATTGGGTAAAGATTTATATCTCATGAGATAATGATAGGGAATAATGTTTATAGGATTGATCTAATATTGGATGATGGGGATTCCTGATCCCTTGCAAATAAAAGACTGCAACTAGGGATGGTGGTGTGTCCTGCCTAGTTGGTGTATTCACAATGAAGATGGAGTATGGGGAAACCTAGTCCATAATTGGAATATGGGGAAACATAATCCTCTATGGGGAGATGGAAAACCAGATCCACAATGGGAAGAATGGGAAACACGATCCCCTACAAGGAAATGATTGTAACTTGGTATGGTGGTGTCTCCTACCCAGTAGGTGTAGTGACCATGAAGGTCCCTAATATGTTCTATCAATATTTATTGGCATATAGGGAATAATATTACATGTTTATGTGTATACCACAATTACATGTCTTATTCCTATGTAATGATTTCATGTCTCATGCTCTTGATTCACTTATGATTCATGTCTTATGAAATGCTAATATTTATTCCTTGATTTACTTTTATGATCATTGATATTATAGGTAACATATTCTAATGTTATGATCATGTTCACATACACTTCTTCTCATGGTTAGGATTAATTAACTCTTTTTTTTACCCTTATTGAGCATCTGAGCTAACCCCTTTTATGTTTCCTTCCCCAGGATGTGAATATATGTATTAATTATGATGTGTCTAAGAAGGGTGATAGTCATTAAGAACCAAGTGGGAGATAATGTATCTCACTTATGTACCAGTGTTTATATTTACATGTTTCCAACAACACTAGACTAATACAGTATTTGGGTTTCTTTTTTGCGTAATGTATAAAGTATTATTCAAAATTGATGTAATGTTAATTTATGAAAAGGGAGGTTCGTGATAGATTATATCAAGTAAAATGATTAGTTATCCTTTGGAACCTTGGATGATAAAACCTTAGTGACAACTATAAGTATATTTATAAGGATAAGTCTAAGTATAAGGAAAAGTATAGTAAAATGTCCTAGAATTTTTGTAAAGGATTGAGCGAGTGATTTCCTAGAAATACATCCTTGTATACATACTATAAGCGGATGTGGTTCTGGAACATATGTACCTTGGAGTAACAACTCTAACAAGATGTGTCAGTATTGACTTAATCATAACCCGGTATGTGAAAATGGGTCTTACTATGCACCAAGTATAACACTCATATTGTATATACTTTGGGAATTAACAAACTCTTCATGAACTATTATAAAGGAATTAAAATTATTTGTCTATAAATAACCTAGGATAAACTTAGTGTGTCATAGATTAAGGTAGGTGTCCTAATTTAGACATCCCCTAAATGTTTTTCATGATTATGTGGTACCTCACTAAGACCACATTATCTTACTCTATTATTTTTTGTTTTCTTTAATGGCGAGAACCCGAAGGAACCAGATTAATTTTAATTGTGAAATAAAATACAACGATTGTTCTCCCGATCACCAGAATACTATTTTACCTAGGATATAAGACCCCATTTCTATTCTCACATAGCATTTTCAATCTATGAATCCTGTTGAGCTTCCAAATGAGAAAAGGAGGGAACAAAATTCTTTTGCATACTTTATGAGGAAACACCCACCTTCTTTTAGAAAGTCTTCTGATCCATTTGTTACAGAACACTATATTAGTACCATTAAATGGATATTATTTTTTCTCCAGTGTTTGGATCATGTGAGATTTATTCTGGTTATTTATCAGTTTGAAGGTGAAGTATACCAGTGGTGGACTATAATAAAGAATATGAGGAAGCAAGATGATATTGAATCCATGAATTGGGATGAGTTCAAGAACTTATTCTTTAATAAGTAATTTCCTTTTATTCTTTATACAAAGATGGAAAAGGAGTTCATTGAGTTAAAGTAAAAGGATGATGAATTCTGTTATACCTACAAGTCTAATTTTAAAATATTTGCAAGGTACACTTATGTAATTATCATCTAAATAGAATGTAATGTTGATAGGTACTTTAGTGGATTAAATTCAAGTATCAAAAGTGAGTTATCCACAATTTTCTTTAGTGCCTATGAAGATATTATGCATTGTTCAATCAAATTTTAAATTCATGTTGAAATTACATATAAATCTCATCATTTTAGGAAGAAAAGGAAGATGGAGTTAAAAGGAAAATATAAAAAACATGAAGAGAATAAGATAATACTTTCATTATGATATAAGTGTGCGAATAATAATGGATTGAATTATCTTATTGGGTCTAATAATAATTTTAAGTGCAGAAGGGAAGGCCATCAGGTAATTGATAATTGCACTAATGGGAAGATTTTGGACATTGTTATTAATAGAGGAACAGCTACAAAGAATACACCTCCAATAGTTTAGTTGTTCAAGTGTATGGAATATGGGAATTATGATAATCATTTCCCAAACCCAAGGTTTGGTGGTGATGATTTTCATTGGTATCCTTTAAAATCAATCGGCAAGGGGAAATCTCATATGATATTTTTTTCTAATGAGGGGTGTGATAATTATGTGGTGAAAGGCACACTTACCATGTGAACTAGAACCATTAATGTATTATTTTATTCTGAATCTACCCACTCTAACATATCTATATATTTTTCAATGTATATTAGGATTCCACCAAAATTATTTTATGTGGAATTAGTGGTGTAAAACCTTAATGGTACGTTGATTCCATCTTAATTCTATGATTCCTCTCTGATTGATTTTTATTGTAATGTAAGTCCTAGAAATATTTTCATTATTCCCCTATTTTAATTTGATGTAATATTAGGAATATATTAGTTTTATATACGTAAAACCCACATAAATTTTCACAGAAAAGAAGTTACATATGATATTTGAAACCAACCTATGATCATTTGTCAATGTGAAAATATGTATGAACATCCTATGGAGTTTACATCCAATGTATGGGTCTTAATTAAAATTCAAAATGTGTTTCTGTCTAAAATTTTTGGGGAGAAACTTCACATCAATGATATTCCTATTGTTATAGAATTTTTGTATGTGTTGCCAGAATATTTTCGTATCCTTCCACCAAAACAAGAAGTTTATTTCTCGATAGAACTCATACCCATTTCCACAGAAATTACAGAGACTCCCTATAGAATGTCGCTAATTAATTTGTGGGAAATGAATATGAAGCTCTAATAAAACCATGATAATGGATTCATTAGGTCAAGTGTGTCACCTTGGGGCACAGCTATTCTCTTTGAGAAAATTAATTATGGTTCTATGTGACACTACATTGATTGTCAGGAGTCGAACAATATCACAATCAAGAACAACTATCCTCTTCCCCATATTGATGAATTGATTGATCAACTGCATAGAGCTCAATACTTTTCCAAGATTCACCTTCATTCTGGATATCATCATTTGAGGGTGAAGAAAGATGATATACCCAAGACTGAATTCCTTACAAGGGATAGACACTATGAATATATAGTGATACTTTTTTGTCTTACTAATTCTTCTACTATCTTTATGGATTTTATGAATAGAGTCTTTATAGATTACATCAATCAGTTTTTGGTAGTCTTTATAGATGATATTTTTATTGATTCAAAGTTCAAGAGAAAGAATACCACTTGAGAATTGTATTAAATAAGCTGAGAAATAATAAATAGTTCGAATGTGATGAAAATTTCAAGGAACTAATGTGAAGGTTAATTAGAAAAAATGTGCTAACATTACCTTGTAGTGGAAAAGGGTTTTAAATATAAATTGATCCATCCCAAAAGTTATTGGAATGTTTTATATTGTATAATAACTTGGTTATCACTTATGCATCATGATAGTTAAAGTTACACAATAAAAATTACCCAACTCATGATTTGGAGTTACCAAAGGTAATTTTTTCATTAATGGTTAATAGCCAGTATCTTTATAGAGAAAATTGTGATATATAAATAGATAATAAATGTCTAAAATATATATTCACACTAAAGGATTTGAACATGCATCAAATAAGATGGTTAGAGATAATAAAGGATTGTGACTACTCAATACATTGCCTACCTAGAAAAGGGAAATAAGGATGAGGATTCTTTGATTCAAAATGATCATGACATCTTATATATGATAAGGATTACAAAAGATCTAATATTTATGGATTTTCAATGGATGGATTTAGAAATCCTGAAGGAAGGGGAGAAATATAGACTTTCTCAACTGGATATTCAACCCTTTATCCAAGTGAATATTAAATATGTGCGAGAGGAAGATGAAGATCTATAAAATAATGTTAGATATGTTCCTAAGTTTAACTTTTATTGGGATGAAATGATAAGGTTCGAGAACCATGTCTGTGTTCCTCCCATACTGGATTTATAGAAGGATATATTAGAAGAATCTCATAGTTCTTCATTATCTACTCATTCAGGAAGTATAAAAGTGTATAGAGATTTGAAGGAATACTTCTGGTGGGATGTCATGAAGAAATATATATTTCATAGTTTTTATATTATTTCTTGGTATTCCAGCAGGTTATGGATAAAATAAAAAAGTCCAAGGGGTGTTTCATCCACTACCCATACCAAAATGGAAATAATACAACATTACTATGGATTTTTCATTAAAATCCCCAAAACATCTAAATAGTTAAATCTATATGGGTGGTAACTGATCGCCTTACTAAGTTAGCACACATCATCACTATCAGTGAATACTTCTCTCTAGATCGTCTTTCTTGGATATAAATTAAAAAATTGGTAAGGTATCATGGAGTACATCTAATCATAATTTGAGGTTTACCTCAATGTTCTGGCAAAGAATTCAACAAGAACATGATACAGAATGGAATTTCAACACAACATATCATCCTCATGCTGATGGTCAATCTAAAAGAACAATTAAAACCCTAGAGGATATATTGATATCTATTTCATTAGATTTCAAAGGCAGTTAGGGTCAACACCTTCCTCTAATTGATTTTTCTTATGCCAATAGCTTTCACTCAATTATTCAAATGGATACTTATGAATCCATCTATGGGAAAGAACATAGAGATCAAAATTTCATGGATGAAATAGTAGAAAAAAAATCAATTGGGACTTGAGATAGCTGAGGAAATGACAGAGAATGTTTGATTTATTCAACATCACATAAAGAAAGCTCAAAGTCAGTTGGAATTTTATGCTGATAACCATCATCATAACATATAATTTGAATTTAGTGGAAATGTGTTTCTATAATTTCTCTATGGAATAAGGTTATGAGGTTCAGGAAGAAAGGGAAACTAATCCCTGGGTATATTGACCACTTTGAGATTCATCATTATATCGGAATGGTAGCCAATTTCTTGTCACTACCTCAAAATCTCCCTTAATTCCATGATGTGTTCCATGTATCTAATCGAAATAACTACATTCTTGACCCTTCACATGTACTAAACTCATTGTTCATACCACTAGAGCATGATATTTTTCACGAGGAACACCCAGTTGAAATTTTGGATCATATAGAGATTATTATATGAAACAGGACCACTAACCTGCTCAAATTTTTTTACAAATAACTAGTTAGATGAATATATATGGGAATATTAATATATTATGAGGCATAAGTGTCCCCATTTTTTTGTATCAAAATGATGCATTTTGAGGGAGAAATTCATTTTTAGGGGGGTAGAATCTACCACCCTGAGTTATTGTGAACATTTTTTATGAATAAATTAATTTTATTTGATGTCTTTCAATGAATAACATAATAATTATAACTTTCTATTTACACTTCACCAAGTTAACCTAATGCTACTTACAACATCGACTTGGATTGCATTAGTCATAACATAGATTTTTTACAAAACAATATTTTATTATTTTAATTATTTAAATGAGTTAGTTATAACCTATCCGTTAAAAATTTAATCTTAATATTAATAAATAAATTTTAAATATTATTAAATATGTTCTTTTAGAATAAAAAATATTGATAATAATACATTCAATTTTTAGTAATCTATTTATATGTTTGAAAATGATATTTTCTTAAAAGAACTAATTTTTATGTCCTTATGTGAAAAAGAAATAAATTCAATTTTAGGTAATTTTAACAATTTATTTTTATACAAAATCATTTTTTAATTCATTATGTCGAAATTATCTTGTGGTTATTTATTTTATTTTTCTGAGAAACTTTATTTTTGGATGAATAGTTAAAAATTATGAATTTTAATTCAAAACTTCTTTTTCTTAAAATTTATTTATATAGTTTAATTATATTTTATGATAGTTTTAAAGTCAAAATAGATCAATTTTACATCTATTAATACAATTTTTGTCATTTGAATCATTTTTATATTGAATTTGGATATAAAATTTTAATGATTATTTGAACATTCTCATTTTAAAAACCCATTTTCTCGCCACGTATGTGAGATTAACATTAAACTTAATTTTAATAATTTTTTGAACTGAAGTTAGAAAAATGGAAATACACGGATCTAATCAGTATATTATTTATATTCCAAGAATATAACTTGAATTTTGACCAAAAATATTATTGAAAGTGATTAAAATTAATTATATTGATTGAGGTAAAATTAATCTTAATAAGAGACTAAACATTAAACTTATGGTCCAAAATGAACTATACATTTTTCAAACACACATTATATGGATCTATTTCAGCCATAAACCTTATATTATTATTTTGTTTTGTTTTTCATGACTTTTTTAGGTAACAACGTGGGTACCCCTAACTTGTTTCCAAATATTCATAGTGTGTCCCCTCCCTCCCTTATAAAAGGCTACCACATATCCCCCTTATTCACACCTATAAAACAATATAAGTCCAGAAAATATCTTCCCAATTCACTTACCACCATCAATATTTTCCTACATGAATCCTACCTTTGGGAATAAATCCATCCAGGGAATCCCTTTTGTGAAAACCATAATGATTTACCCAATGAGGATGTAACATCCTCCCTCAAACTCCTTTCATTTATTTTCTTTCTCCACTACCTCAATTATTCTTATTACATGAATAAATAATATCCTTAGTATCCTAAATATACTTATATTTTATAATTATAAGGGTTATAACTACACTTAAACACACTTCTATCTAATGGTTAATGAACTTTCAGTTCAATTGTACGGTGAACAACCGCCTCACGAAATGATGTTGTTCATTTTTCTTTACCACCTCTCATGTTTGGGTATTATAATGGAAAATAAATTTTTATATGATATATATTATATATATAATGTATTTATTCTTCTGGTATTATTATATAACACATACCTTCATGAATTCCATTTTCTGTAAATAAGATAATTTCGTTTTAGGAAGCGTGGACTACAACCTCCTCAAAGTGATGTGATTCGTTCACACACTACATGGAATATATTAAGAATGGGTTTAGTGAAATTATATAATATGTATGAAATATTAATTCTATTTTAATTATATTATATATATATATATATGCAAACATTCCATTTACTTTATTACTTTCAATATGAAAAAAAATAAAATAGCGTTCATGCATTTGTACGGCCTACCGTCTCCATTACGGCGTATTCCATTTCATATTTCTATATTATATAGATTATTATCAATAAATATATAATGAATATAAATGATATTTATATCATTTTATATATTCTATAAATCATTATATAAGTATGAGGACCAAAAAAATAACAAATTAAGACACATGTAAAAAAACAAAGAAGAGATTTCCTGAAGCAAAACCTTAACTTGGAATTGTTAATAAGCAGGTAATATAAAGTCATAACAAAACCATATATGGTATTTAATATAATAATATGGTTGTGTAAAATATGTATAATAAAATTATATTTATTATAAATGAGGTTTTTATAGGTACGAAGAGATTCAATACATAAGGTAATGGGATTTCTAATCTAACTTTTGTTTCTGTGAGATTTTCACCTTATTCGCCACTCATTTCTTTTATGTGGTGTATATATTTCCCATGAATATATTTTATGATTTTAATCCTCAAATTTATTTTTATTGAAATATCCATTTCATGCTCTTATTTTTCATGGGGTTTATGTTTTAAATTTTACCAAAATGGTAAAGTTTTTTTGTCTCAATTTTCCTTCTTTGAGACACATTCCATGAAAATCAAAAAACCATGTTTCCATAAATATTTTCAAAAGTTATATTTTAAGGTGGTTTTCAAGGAAAATTATTTTAAAATTTTTTATGGTTTTCAAGATTATTTTATAAACTATAATCCTATTTTCAAATAAAAAAAATTTTCAAAATTTTTTAATTTTCTTTTATAAATTTCCAAGGGAAAAGGTTTTAAAAATGATTTCATGTTTTCTTTATATGTTTTAAAAATATTTTCAATGAAAATTTTTATCTAAAGGTTTTATGTTTTAAAAATCATTTTTCAAATAAAAAAGAAATTATCTCCAAGAAATTATTTTAAAATATATTTCAAAATTATTTTCCATCTCACATGACTTCTATTGATGTTACTCATATATTTATGAGAAATGATCCAAAGGATCCATTCATATTATTTGTTTGAATGGTTTATGCTTTGATGGAATGATTATTATAACTCTTGTTTCTCTTCCATGGGTTATATTATTTTGAAACGCACTTCTTTCCACAGGTTTTTATTTGATGGAATTTTTGTGAAACCTATCCCTTTTCCATAGGTTATGATGTGATGGAATTTTCATGATACCCATTTCATGGAATGGGTTACAATATGATGTTTATGAAACCCATCTCTTATTATTGGTTAGGATAAGATGAAAGTTTTATTATATTGTGGAACATGTATGATTATTATGTGACGTATGGTACCTATATCTCCCTAAAATGCACTAGTTAAAGAATTATATATCATGGGATTATGATGGGAATCAATTCGATGTGCATGATCCACTATTGGATGATAAGTAAACCTGAACCATTACAAGGAATGAACTATGATTGTGTATGGTCGTATGTCCCACTGAGTAGTTTTAGTCACTATAAAGATGTAATATGGGGAAACCTGATCCACTATGGGTAGATAGGGAACCCTATCGACTATGCACTACTAGAATGTGGGTTTTTTCCAACACTTCCTTACCAATGATTTCATAAAACCATTAATAAAGAAGGGATTTTCCAACAATTTCCTAAAATCATTGGTAAATCACCTCCTAAGCAACATTTACCAATCGTTTAAATAGAATCGTTGGTAAAAGGATGGATTAGGGAACCTTTTACCAATGGTTCTAAGGAACTGTTGGTATAAGTATGGACCTAACATTTTTTCCAACAGTTTTTACAAACCGTTGGTAAAATTTTCCCCCAAAATTAACAGCAGCCACTCCTCTCCCCCATTCACGAGATAGAACCCTAAACTGGTGCACTTCCCCCAAATTTGCAGTAACCCCCTCTCTCTCGGCAATTTAGGAGCTCCTTCAGCTTCCTCGTCCTCCATCACATCCAAGCTGTTAAATCTTCTGCCGAATATCTATCTGACCCGTCCCAAATTAGGTATTTTCTTAAGTGGTACCTTATTTTTGTTGAAATTTATCTAATATTTCACTTTTTAGTTTTTATTTTGATGTGTATATGTTTTTTTTTCTATTTTGATTTAACCTAGAATTTCCTCATTCGAATCAATTTAATTAATTAAATCTTTAACCCTCTATCGAAGATGAAGGGATTTTTTCTCCAGAACCACAAAAAACCCTTTTAGATTTTTTAGTTGTCTCTTGAATTTATCATATCATTATATTAAAATTTTATATAAATAGGCTATATAGTTATAGACCTCTCGGTGGTCAACTACATGAATTGTATCTCACACATTGTTCGAGATACCATTGGGTACCTAGATAAACTACATGATTATATGTTTAGATAAGGGGAATCACCATATTACATATACATGACTACTCACATGACATAGGATGGTTCATGTAGCAGATGATTGGGTTTTAGCTCAAGAAGCTAGGTCAAATTTTAGTATTTATTGAGCCTCTTGTATAGTACTAATTCCTACTAGTTGTAACTGTGTTTTTCTTCTTGATACATCACATACATTACCATCATTCTGTTTATGATTGTGTTATTAGTTGGTATTACTGATTTGGTTATTTTCAACCATTTGCAATATTTTCCCATTGTTATCTTTCTTCCACTTTTTAACTGATAATATTAAAATTGTGCAACTTGGGTAATGAGGGAATAGTCTCCCCCTAGACCCACCAAAGGCTCTCACTATTAGTCAATAACATTTGGAATTTTGGTAGATGTGATTCAGGCCATGTGTCCATCTGGGTTCGGGTCACTAATGAGTGGCATCCTAGTTTGGGACGTCAAAATTCCCAGATATCCTTTTTATAGGTGTTTCTAAATAATAAATTTATTGAATAAACCATCCAACCTGATCGGAAACATTGAAACTGAATCATGTTTCTAGGTTATGCCCATGACATAAGTGCCTCCTCATTCTTAGAACCACACCTACCATTTATGCCATAATTGACCTAATTATGGCTAGGAATGGACATTCTCTACATACCTCTAGGTTTCAATTCCATGTAATAATGTACTCCAAGTCATTAGGGGTAGTAAAATAAATCCACTTATTATAAAAATCAATGTGATATTTATAATATGTAAACTGTCTCGTACAAAAAATAACATCAAAGTTATTAATATATTGGATCATGATATACCATTGATGTCTATAACATACAACCACTACAGGAAACATTGGTCATTTATAACTACTTCCATATTTTTTTTCATTGCAGGAAATGACACTCATTGAAGAGATGCGGTGGAAAACGATGACAGAAAATAATCATCTCCTGACACAGATGGGCATTCCTCCACGAATCCCTGTTGTGAGTATTTTATTTCAAATATATATATATATTTCAATAAATTATAATATTATGTGTTTACTTTTGTGTTAAACTTTTTTTCATTATCCACCCTCTAGATGAGAGATATCCAACTAGGAGCCTGATATTGCTCCTAGTACAGAGGTTAGTGGTAGGAGGGGGGTGGTGTCCGAGTTAGACGATCATCTGGTGGTCCCAGTACGGAGGTCGGTGGTATGAGGGCTCATGGTGCGAGAGTTAGATGATCCACTAGTTGTACCCGATTGGACTATGCCCCTACCACAGATGTATCTTCTATGCCACATTTTGATCCTGGTGTGTCTTTAGGGACACACGGGATATTTAGGCCTCTTATTTTTATACTACCAGTTGGCCAGACGTCTGTGCCATCATCTTTTTCTCCTGGTTCATTATCTCCGAGCTATTATATTCCACCTTCTTCAACTCCTGTTCCGACACAGTATGTGGCTGAGGAGCGTACACTGAGGGACACTCAACCTGTATAGGATATTCTTTTAGCTTATGCACATCCAATGAAACCCATTGATCTGACAACCACAGGTATATTTATATAACTCTAAAAAAAATTTATACCAAAATTTATTTTTATTATAACTTGAACTGATATTTTTTTTCTTTAATAATAGATTCAACTACTGATAAGAGGTGGGGGAGGGGGAATACTCTCTTGTGTGTGGTATTTAACTGCTAGACACAGTTGATGGTTGAATACAATAATGATGGATAGATGATTGATAAACCTGGGAAGGAATGTCGGGGTTTTTTGGTAACGTTAGCCAAATACTCCAACATTATTCCGGTCAGCCCTCCCTATTGGAGACATCTACCACACGAAGTTAAGGATAATGCGTGGACACAAATATGGGTAAAAAATATATTGGATTTAATGTTGTACTTTTTTTGTATTTATATGAATTAATCTATTAGGTGTTATCTTCGGTTTAACTTCCCTGATGGCGAGGGTTCACGACCAGCGTGTTTAAAGGATCTAGGAGAGATTTGGAGAGCTTATTAGAATGATTTGTTTGTTGGATGGTGTGATAGAGTGGGCACGTAGTTGGAGATAGTACCTATTGTGGATGACTACCTGATAGAGCAATATCTCCAAATGATTACCCATTGGGTGACTGCCAATTTTAAGGTATTAATCCCATTTGAGGTATTTAAATGATAGTTTTCATATTTTTCATTAATATTATATTATTTATTATTAAACATTATTTAGGAATATTTTAAAATAAACAAAAAAACATTGAATCAAAGAAATACCTCTACACTTTGGGGTGCACTACTATGTCAGATCATGAGAGGCAGCTGGTACGATATAGTTGTTTATAATTTTTCTTTAGGACTTACCCTTTTTATTGTTTCCTAATTAAATTATGTGATTTCTTAAATATTGAATATATGATTATACTTGCACTTTATATTGTTTCAATTTCATTATAGAAGCACAAAATGAATATTGAAGGATGTCTTCCTTGAGTGAAATTGTTTTGCTTGAGTAGAAGGAAAGAATATGGAACTACGGTTAATGAACCAACACAAGAAAATATTGTAAGTTGTAATTTGTTTATTTCTAAGTTTAATATCTATTTTGACACTTAATAATCTATTAATATTTTTAACAGGATGCTTTAGAGGCCCTTGATTCCCAAGACCATGACAATTTTGGGCCACACAATCATTTATATCATGTTTTGGGTGATGAGCACTCTGGTCGAGTACGCTGCTGACCTGGTAAGAATATAGTTCCAACGAGGTATTGGTTCTCTCCAGGTATCCATTCTAGTACCACCTAGTTGGAATAGGTCAAGGAGCATGAAATACAGTCTGATAATAGGGTCACAGATTTCGAAGAACAGTTTCAAAAAAGGAGAAAGTATTTATGAAACTGATCAAAGCTTTATCTTCATCACTTCCACCAGAGGCCAACGTGGCTTTCCAGACATATATGTCATCGATGGGTGCATTATCTGATGCACCAGGCGGTAGTTCTAGTGGCGGTTGAGATGATGATGTTCCTGGTGATGATGAGGATGATGAAGAAAAAGATGTTGGGGATGATGCTGATGTCGATATCAAGGGAGAGGATGAAGGTGATGGCGAGGGCGAGGATGAGGATGAAGACGAGGGTAAGGATGGGGTCGAGGATGAGCATGGGGATGATGATGAGGATAAAAACAAGGACAAAGATAGTGGCGAGGATGAGGCTGATGATGACAGTGGTGATGGTGATGGTGATCAGGGGCAGATTGATCCATTACATTTTTTACTGATATATATGACATTTGATTTTTGATTTAATATAGATGTGTCGTTCTACTTAAAATCCTAGCACACCTTTCACACACCCATCACAGCCCCTCCACCCTCCTCCCTGGACCCCGAACATCCCCCCAAATATCCCCCAGGATAGCCCCCCAGAGTGCTCCCCGGATATCACCCCCACCCTCCGCCCTGGACCCCAGACAGCCCCTCGGACAGCCCCCCTGACAGACCCCCTGACAGCCCCCTGGATAGCCCCCTCGGACAACCCCTCGGACAGCCCCCCCACCCTCCACCCTTAACCCCGGACAGCCCCCTGTACAGCCCCTCACCCTCCTCCATGGACCCCGGACAACCCTCGGATATCCCCCCCCCCCCAATAGCCACCTAGACCCCGGACAACCCCCTAGACAGAATTGTTCTCAAATAAATTTTTACCACCCATTGAAGGTGAACTTCAGTATGAATTCCTTTAAATGGGAAGACTATAAGAACCTAGTTTTTCAGTATGGTATGGATATTTTGGAATTCAGTATAACTCTTTATTTTTGACCAAATTGGGAAGCATAATGATGTTATAATGGTTTATGGGGCTTCTGGGGCTTGTTCGGAGCTCGGAACCCCGTTCGGCGTAGAAAAACACTATGCCTCACTATTAGTAAAAAATTTAAGTTCATCCCACAATGTATCTACCAACCATATAGGGCTATATATTAGAATCAATGTACATGATTTTCCATAACCATGCACCAGTGGATGCACATCATGCACAATTTCTATACTTTTAGTATAAGATATTATCACTGTTATTGAACGATTTGCCAAACTGGCATATGGAAAACCAACCAAACGCATTCATATTATGTTGATAATCTATTAAAACAATAAATTAGTCATATGTGATGTGTAAAAGTCATCCCTACCTCAATTCGAGGCACTGTGTGGCCATTATCACTCAAAGTGTCTCTCTTTTGTTTAAAATGGACACCCTTTTAAGTAAAAACAACTCGCATACGAAAAAATGACCAAACGTATTTGGATTGTGTTGATACTTTAGGAAAATGATCCATGGATCATATGTGATGTTTTAGACTCAACGCCGCCTCAATCTGAGGCATGTTGTGGCTGGTACCACTCAAAGTGTCTCACTTTTATATGAAATGGACAACATTTTAAGTGAAAACCACAATTGACTTATGAAAAACTGAGCAAATTTATTCAAGTTCTATTGATACATTATCACAACGATAAATGGGAAAAATTTTATGTGTAGGAGTCAACCCCGCATCAATACAAGGAAGGTTATGGCCGGTACCACTCAAAGTGTCTCACGTTTATTTGAAATGATCAACATTTTAACTGAAAACAACAACTGGCATAAGAAAAACCAACCAAATTCATTGTATTGTGTTGATACTTTAGGAAAATGATCCATGGTACATTTCTAATGTGTACGAGTCAACTCTATATCAATCCGAGGAATGGTGTGTCCGGTACCACTCTAAGTGTCTCTCTTTTGTTTAAAATGGACACCCTTTTAAGTAAAAACAATTGGCATACAGAATACAGAACAAATGTATTCAGATTGTGTTGATACTTTAGTAAAATGATACATGAGACATTTTTGATGTGTAGGAGTCAATCCTGCATCAATCCAAGGTGCGGTGTGGCCGAAAACACTCAAAATGACTCTCTTTTGTTTAAAATGGACATCATTTTAAGTGAAAACAAAAACAGGAATACGGGAACCCAACCAAACGCATTTGGATTGTGTTGATACTTTAGGAAAATTATCCATGGGACATATGTGATGTTTATGAGTCAACCCCTCATCAATCTGAGGCCCGTTGTGTCTCGTACCACTCTAAATGTCTCTCTTTTGTTTAAAATGGACATTATTTCAAGTGAAAACAACAGCTGTCATACGGAAAAATGACCAAACGCATTCGGATTGTGTTGATACTTTAGAAAAATGATCCATGAGTCATATTTTACGTGTACGAGTCAACCCTACCTCAATTTGAGGCACGGTGTGGCTGGTATCACTCAAAGTCACTCGCTTTTGTTTAAAATGGACAATGTTTTAAGTAAAAACAATTGGCATACGGAAACCAAATTTATTTTGATTTTGTTGATACTTTAAGAAAATGATCCATTGGTTATATTTGATGTGTAAGAGTTAACCAAGTCTCAATCCGAGGCCCATTGTGGCCGGTTCCACTCAATGTGTCTCACTTTTATTTGAAATGGACAACATTTTAAGTGAAAACAACAACTGGTATACGTAAAAACAACCAAATGCATTTGGATTGTGTTGATACTTTAGTAAAATGATCCATGGGACATTTTTGACATGTGTGAGTCAACCCCTCATCAATTTGAGGCACGGTGTGGCCGGTACCACTCAAAATGTCTCTCTTTTTTAAAAAAAATGGACATCATTTTAAGTGAAAACAACAACTGGCATACGAAAAATGGACCAAACATATTCAGATTCTGTTTATAATTTAGTACAATGATCCATGAGTCATTTGTGATTTGTAAGAGTCAACCCCGCCTCAATCTGAGGTGCGGTGTAGCCTGTACCACTCAAAGTGTCTCACATTTATTTGAAATGATCAACATTTAAAATGAAAACAACAACTAGCATACAGAAAACCAACCAACACATTTGATTGTGTTGATAGATTATTACAATGATAAATTGGTTATTTTTTATGTGTACGAGTAAACCCCGCCTCAATCCGAGGCACGGTGTGTCTGGTATCACTCTAAGTGTCTCTCTTTTATTTAAAATGAATATTGTTTTAAGTAAAAACAATTGACATACAGAAAACTGACCAAACATATTTGTATTTTGTTGATACTTTATCACAATAATCCATGCTTCATTTATGAAGTGTACGAGTCAACCGAGCCTTAATATGAGGCCCAGTGTAGCTGGTACCGCTCAAAATGTCTCACTTTTATTTGAAATGGACAACATTTTAAGTTAAAACAACAACTGGCATACGGAAAACAACCAAACGCATTCGGATTATGTTGATACTTTAGGAAAATGATCCATGGTACATTTGTGATGTGTATGAGTCAACCCCGCATCAATCTGAGGCACGATTTGGTAGGTACCACTCTAAATGTCTCTCTTTTTTTAAAAATGAACATCATTTTAAGTGAAAATAACAACTGGCATACGGAAAACAGATCAAACGTATTCAGATTCTGTTGATAATTTAGGAAAATGATCCATGAGTCATTTGTGATGTGTATGATTCAACCCTACCTCAATATGAGGCATGTTGTGGCTAGTGCCACTCAAAGTGTCTCACCTTTATTTGAAATGATCAACATTTTAAATGAAAACAACAACTGGCATACAGAAAACCAACCAAATGCATTCATATTGTGTTGATACATTAGAAAAACATTCAATTGGTCATTTTTGATCTGTACGAGTCAACCTCGCCTCAATATGAGTCATGGTGTGGCCGGTAGCACTCTAAGTGTCTCTAATTTGTTTAAAATGGACATTATTTTTAGTAAAAGAAACTAACATACAGAAAACTGACCAAACGTATTCAGATTGTGTTGATACTTTAACACAGCAATACAAGGGTCATTTATGACGTGTATGAGTCAACCAAGCCTTAATTTGATGCCCTTTGTGGCTAGTACCACTCAAAGTGTCCCGCTTTTATTTTTAATGGAAAACATTTTAAGTGAAAACAACAACTGGTGTACGGAAAACCAACCAAACACATTCAGATTGTATTGATACTTTAGGACAATGATCCATGGGTCATATGTGACATGTACGAGTCAACCCTTCCTCAATCCAAGGAAAATTATGTCTGGTATCACTCTAAATGTATCTCTTTTGATTAAAATGAACATCATTTTAAGTAAAAACAATTGGCATACGGAAATCTGACCAAACATATTCGGATTGTGTTGATACTTTAGCACAATGATCCATGGTCCAGCCTCACACAATCCACTTCTCATGTGATGAAATATTACCCCTATTCTAAAACACATGACATTTAATATGCCAAGGACTACTATATTCCCTAAGTCACACAAGCTCATTGATACACACCCATTATCATCATCACTAAGTTTAAAGACAGCTACCCCAAACCATGACATTATATTTTTATTTGGTTGAATTCATTTATTCATTTCCTTATTTTGGGTTATTAGCTTCTAATCTCTGAATTCAATAGTGTATGTGTTATAAAAAATTCAATTTTGTATGTATTCTTAATTCTGTATCACATATGATTACGTATTCCATTTTTAATGTATTGTATTCATAACTGATTATTAAATTATGTATCCTTCTGATTATCAGTTTTTAATTATGTGTCCTTATTATGTATTGTATTTTATTTTTCATTTACTGTTGTAAAATTCACACAGCAGCACGTAGAGTAGGCAGCTGTGTGAATTGTATAGCAAAGCCTATACCAACGGTTTTAAACCATTGGTATAGGTTCTGTATGTATTTTTTTAGCAACGGTTCTGAACCGTTGGTAAAAACCTTTACCAAATGTTTAAACCATTGGTATAGGGGTGAATGGAAGACTAAAAAATATATGCCAATGGTTTTGAAACCATTGGCATATGTGTTGTATAATAAATCTATACTAATGGTTTACATATACTGTTTGTAGAGAGTAGATTTCTTCACATATACCAACGGTTTATCTCAAACCATAGGTATATGTCTATTTTCATGGCTTAAATGTCTACGGTTTCTAAAAACATTGGTAAAATTTATACCAATGGTTCTCCACCCTATACCAATGGTTTTTAACTATTGGTATACCTTTCATTTTCAATAGTGATGGGAAGATAGGGAAACCTGCTCCCATACAAAGAAACTGCTACGATTTTGGATGGTGGTGTTCCCCGACCTATAGGTATAGTCCTCATGAATTTCCATGATAAATTATATTAATTATTCTTGACTTATAGGGATTGATATTACATGTTTGTGTGTATTTCACAATTCTATGTCTTCTTCATATGTTATAATTTTATGGCTCATGCTCTTGATTCCCTTATGATTCATGTCATATAAACTTTAAATAATTATAGCATGAATAAAATTTATGATTTTTGATATATATATAGGGTACGATATTATAATGTTATTATCACATTATCATACTCTTATGCTATTGTTTATTCGTACTAATCTCTCTCTTTTTCCCTTTTTGAGAATTCGATCTCACCCCTTTTAATGTTTCCTTCCCTGTGATATGAAGATATGTATTACGTATAATGTGTCTAATAAGGGTTCAAGACATGAAGAAACTAGTGGGACATAAATAACATCACTTATATACCATTTTTTATGTTTCCATGTTTCCAAATGTACTATACTAATATATTCC
Organism: Viscum album; assembly: GCA_963277665.1. Classification (NCBI taxonomy): domain Eukaryota; kingdom Viridiplantae; phylum Streptophyta; class Magnoliopsida; order Santalales; family Viscaceae; genus Viscum; species Viscum album. The sequence continues at coordinate 1,765,601,594 of OY728135.1, forward strand.
TTGGGCATCTATTTGGAGTAATGTATTAAGTCCTCCGCAAAAATGATGTAATATTAATGTATGAAAAGTGAGTGTTTCTATATTTTTTCCCTTAAAAGTTGATCAAAGGATGAAAAAAATGAGACCCAGTAGAGGATAGGGTCTAAATATGGTCATCCAATAGATTTTGGATAATTTTATAGGTCATTTTGTCCTCAAATTTTAAGGTTTAGTCACATGTTAAGATAATTTTTCTCCAAATCTCTATAATTAATTTTAATAACTTTCAAAAATATTTTTCAACAAAAACTAACCTGAGTTTATTAGACATTATAAATTATTATTGTTCCAAATATGTAATCAATTTTTCTAAATTTAAAAAACCTAATTGGAAGAAATTAATTTAAATCTAATCTCACAGACGTGATGACAATGCTGGTTTTTAATGTAAGATGTTCAAAAAAAAATTATGTTTTTATATTCAATTTCAAAGTAAAATAGATTCCAATGAACTAAAATGAATTAATTGAAATATAATTGATATAATTTTACTTTAAAACAAATTTAAAATATATATTGACACTATTAATAAATTATATGATAAAGCAGTTTTGAATTAAAATTTAGTATTTTTCACTACTCATCAAAAAAATAGAACTTCTCGTAAAAAACAAAAAATTCAACCTAAGATAATTTTTATTTTATTATTTCAAAAAAAAATTATTTTTCCATATAAATTTTATAAAATTGGAAAAATTTATATTTAAAAAATGTTCTCTATTAAAATTTGGTAAAAGTACCTTTAGAAAAATATTGTTCTTTTACAAAATATTGGGTTTGTTCTTATCTTATGACTATAAAATATATTTAATGAATGTAATAAATATTTTTTGAATATAATATATATATATATTTCATTAATGTCACTCACTAATTGTAATTAATTTTATTTATTAGGATAAAACACCTTTTTGGGCATAAAAAATTATTTTTATAAAAACATACCCTTCATATTCATTTTCTTCTTATATTAATTTCCAATTAATTTGTAAAAAAATAATTTAATTTTACATTTTTGAAAAACATAGATTTAAATGTGTTAGTTATATAATTAAAAAACAATAATTAAATAGAATGGTTATACCTTATTATATTAAAAAATAATACTTTTAATAATATATTTTTGCTCGATAAAACTCTATCTTTAATGTAATGTAATCTATCAAGGAAATTTGTTGTTGTGTGTGATGCACGATAACTCATTATCACATTCATTGAAAAATATATCATATATTTAATATATTTTAAAGTGTTAAGAAATTATATTCCCTTATATAATTGGTGTTTTGTTTCATATAATCTATTGAATATGATGTTTTTACTTTATAGTTTTTGGGCATTACAGATAATGTGAAATTGGAAGAAAATCATAGAAGAAAAAGAGGGGAGCCCTAACATTTCAATCTGGGTGAAGAATAACTAATAAACAACCTTGAAATCCACTTGGATGAGCATAGATGAGCCAAAAATCACCATGGGTGGAATCTAGGTCTTGGGGTTTTATTGGGAATGGAAAAGAAAAGAAACCCCAATTAAAGAAGAATGAGAAATTTCAAAAATACACTTCTTTAGGTAGGTTGCACAGTTATCTCGCATGATTCAAAAAACCGTGTGAAAACCATGAAATTCCCCACTTTAAATAGTTACTTGGGCTACACACTTAGGTTGCATGGTTATTTTAATCATGTTTCTTAACCATGAAAACTTTGCACACAAATGTTATATGGTTAAACTAATCATGCACCTTAACAAATTGACTTATAAAAATTTCCCAAACCTCAAAATTTTAACCCATAACTCCTCTAAATCAAAGGGATAAACCATCCAAAAAAATCACCCAATATATAAGTGACACTAGTAGTGTCTCAAACTCCCCACAATTCCATTTTCTCCCCATACCTTTTTACACTAACCATGAATAAGACCAAAAACCACCCAAAACATCCAAAACTCAAATTAATGATCACCGGAACCTCAACATAAAACTCAAAAAAGTATCAAGCTTCTAAAATCAAATAAAGATAAAGTGATTAAATTACATCCTAGGTAGATGTGTGACTTCATATCATATCATGAATTCATTATGATGTTTTAGGAACTTGAAAGAACATTAAATCATCATCTGAAATATTTTATAACTTCAATTACTTCCCTTTTTTGAGTATTAAAAACATTCAAAAAAATTAAATCCCATTTCTGTAAAATTATAACATTACATCAAAAACTCAATCTCATGGACTATGTCATATCTCCATCTTTTCAAAAGACTTTCAGGATTTGGATTCTTAAAAACTTCTCAGCAAATAAGTTATAACATCTCTGTAAAATATCTTTTTCCAGATTTACATAAAAAATATTTTAAAAAAAGTTATCTACCAACAAAATCAAAAATATACAATTCATAAAAAAGTGACATTAATATTCCCCTTTGTATTTTTTTATGACTCTCATCAAAAAGTTTTTCAACTCTTTATTTTTCAGCACTCGTAATTTTTCACAACTCATTTTTGAAAAAAATAAATTTGTAAAATTTATTAAAATAAAACCATTTTCAAAAGAGAGTTTCCTAACACCACACAGTTTTATAAATTAATTTTTTTTAAGGAATTACATCCCTTATTGAGAATAAAATTCTCATCCATGATATGATAAAATCATTCACACTTTTATCTTTTTCTATAAATTTTCTTTTTCTCCCCCAATTAATAATAATCATAACTCCAGTTTTAGTAAAGTAAAATACTTATCTATACCTTGTAGTATAAATTTGTATATATTCATCTACCTTGAAAACATAATCCCAATAGGAGTGGGTGTTTTCCTATAAGTTGTTTAGGAAAACTTTGGTGAAATAAAAACATGAATTTTCAGCCTCAATTCCAAAAATATATCTTTCAATATTTATTTTTTTTAATAACTAAAATTTGATATTTTATTGAATTATCTTCTATAAATACATCTCCACTAGAAAAATTATCCTTTATGAAGTGAAACGTAATATCAATAATTTTTTATCTTGAGAGTTGGACATGTTTTTTAAAAAGATCAATTGTACTCTGATTATCGTAAATCATCTTCAATGGTTTTCAATCTTAAACATTGAAATCATCCAACTAGACTTTCATTAACAACATTTGAGTACAATAATAATTAGATGAAAAAAATTTGGTTTTATTGTGCTCAAGGTTACTAAACACTATTTCTTACAATATGAACTCATACAACATTCTCTAAAGTAAAATGTTCCTCCTAAAGTTGATTTTCTAACATTGTAATCTCCATCCCAATCAGCATCAATATAACCATGAAGGTTTATTTCACAGCTTATTTTTTATAATATCCCATGTGAATTTATTCTTTTAACAAATATTAGAATTTTATTTGCTGAAAATATATGAAATTCTTTCATATTACTCTAATATCTAGCACACAAATTAATAGTATAAATAATATCAGGTCTTGAAGCTATAAGGTAAATAAAACATCCTATCAATATCCAAAAATCTATTTCCTTTACACTTTTCCCATATTCATCTTCACTCATATTTATTCAAATAGAAATAGGTGTGTAATCTTATAGTAATGTTTTTATGCAAAAAAAATTAATGATTCCCTGGCATAATTTTCTTGAGACAGGAAAATTTATTATTCCATTTGTTGAACATGTATTCCATTGAAGAAAAATAATTATCCCAACATTTAAATCTCAAAATTCTTCTTCATTTCCTAAAAAAATTATTGAAAAATATCTTATATATCCCCAAAAAAATTATATCATCCACAAAAACAATTACAATTAGGGTTCTGGAGTAACTTATTTCATATACAATTTTTTATCAACATTACCTTTTTTAAAATTAAATATTTTCATGAAATTTTTAAGTTTAGAGTACAAGGAACATGGAGCTTATTTTTATCCTTGAAAGGAACTCTTCAATTTACAAACTTGTATTCCACTATTACTGTGTAAAAACCCACATGGTTGTTTAATTGAAGTTATTCAATCTCATTATTAAGGAAAACTAACATTTCATCCATCTAATAAACTTTGTAATTTGAATGTGAAACCACTACTAGAAACATTATAATATTTTCTAATATTGAAACCGGGAGAAAGGATTCCTTAGAATCAAAACCTTATATATGTGATTATCTTTTTCAAAAAATTCTTTCTTCATTTATTGAAACTTCTCCATGCTCATTCAACTTATTTATATATACCCATTTTTTTAATAATATTTTTACCAAATATTCATGAAACAATATCCCATGTATTATTTTTATAATTATAATCTAATTATTCATTCATTTCATTCAACCATTCTTTGTATTTTACTAATTTTGAAACTAATTCTTGTTCAATTTGTGAGATAATTGACGTCTAATTATAAAATTTAAATATTCTTCCCTTTTGAACTCAAACTTTATAATTTTCAATCATATTATCTGATTATAATTCTTTCTAAATATTTTTAAATTTTGTATATATTTTTCATGTTTCAATTTTTTAATCACAAGACTCATCTGATTCTTTAAGAACATGTTTTGACTTTAAAACAACTTCACTTTTGTTATTCTCATTGGTAGACTTTGGTTTATCCTCTATAACTTTTTCAAAATCATTTGTAAGAAACAATAGATTTTAAATAAACTTCACCGCATATGAATCCACTAACTTTTTTAATTTTTTGTTCTAGTATTTTTAAATTCTTCTATTGGATGAATATATAATGAAAATTCCTTCTTCGTCTTTCTCATTAAATTTTCCAAAATTTAGATTTCTTATTTTTATCACCGATGAAATTAAAAAAACCTCGAAGTGTAGCGGTGAATGTTTTATTTTTCAACAAAAAATAGGAATTCATGTTGCATTCTATCCATAGAAAACATATTTTGTGAACATTTACTATATTTCTCAAAACTTATCTTTAGTATAACATTGAATGTTTATGTTCTTCAAACATACATCTTCTCATTTCCACTGAATTTTTTTTTCCTCTTTATAACTCCATTTTGTTGAGGCGTGTATAGAAAACTATACTGATGTTTAATTCCATGTCTCTTCGAACTTGATTCAAAGGAATTTCATGTATATTACTTTCTATTATCAGTTATTAACTTTATTATGAAAACACTCATTTCTCTCTCAACATCTCCTTTGAAAACTCTCATCATTTCAACTACCTCTAATATGTGCTTCATAAACAGAATGTTGGTCATCTTGGGGAAATCATAAATAAAAAGTAACATAGTGAAAATGTACATTTTTTATTGATCTATCATTGGCCCACATAAATAAGAATGAATAATTTATAGAGTTCTGGTAGACTGAATTTCATTTCTCTTATGTATTTTATTAATCGTTTTCCTTTTCTAACAAGTTATACAAACTCTCTAATCTCTTTTTTTGAATTATGGAAAAATATGAACAATGTCAACATTGGAAAGTCTATTTTTATTTTTTTACCCATAGTCACATGTCTACGATGACACTAATTTTTCCATCTTAAACACTCAAGTGATATGATTTGTAAAGTTCTACTATTTGAAATAGTTTTTCACTTATCCTTTCTCCCTTAGTAAAAACATTACCAACTTCCATACTTCTGGTGATACAAGAATTATTTATGAACATGAATTTTTTCCATCATCATTGAGTTTACTCACACTAAATAAGTTAGGTTTGAGTCCATCATCAAATCGAACTTAATTAGATTTTATTTTTTGAGGTTCTATCTCAATAGTTCATATTCCTCTTATTTTCAAGGAACTATCATTTCTAAAAGTAACAACCCTTCCACCATAATTATTTGCATTTTTCAAAATTTTTATAACTCCATTAATGTGTGAGGAATAACCACTATCAAGAATCAGTGGTTTTTTCTACAAGATTTCAATGTTGTATCAAAAACAAAATATTTTTGGTTAACATTATTCATTTTATCTTCCATTTTTTATATTATAAGTAACTTTTTATATAAGTATTATTATACTTTATTTATAAAATTGAACTAGTTGGTCACATCATCCACATATTTCTTCATGGTAATCAAACTGATTTATTATTTTAGATTTATAACATCTTGAGATTCATTTCTTACTTTTTGTGGTTTTGGAAAGTTACTAATTCTAATTCCAAAATCTCCTATACTCTATTTAATCCTTTTTTTTTTGAGAAATGGAATGGTATTCCAATAGTTTCAATCCATATTCCTATAAATTCAACAACACTAACATAAATCATAAAATTTTGATTTTCTATAGAATAATGATCATTCCTGGAAATAATATTGTTGTGGTTCATAACATTTATCAACTTTAGTTACCTATGGGTATGTGGAATTTTTCCTCATGGAGTAATTTTATAATTTTGTTTACATGATATATTTTTCACATCATTTATACACCTATGATTTCCTAATATTTTTCTTAACACCTACATGGTTAGAAAAATTAGGAGAACAATTATATTTAGTGGATGAGATTTCACCTGATTCTTTATTTGATCTTTCTCAAAGACATTAAAATTATAAAATTTTAATTCTATATCATTTTTGAAGGTTTATTTTATCTTTATAAAGGTATATTTAGTATCAAGAAATTTTTATTGAGCTTTACAAACTTCATCTTTCCCCAGATAAACTTTCTTACAAAGATCATCTACCATATTTTATCATTCTGGAAATTTCAATTTGAGATTATTAATTTCTTTAATGCATAAATTTTCTATTTTAAGAAAAAAATCCTTCCCATAAATCATTATTTCTCCAACTTTAATCATTATTTTCATTTCATTCTTTAGATTTTAATTTTTTTTGGAGATATTACAAGTTATGATCTAAACCAATATTATTCATAAATTTCTTCACCTACTTATTCTTATTCACTATATGAGGAATAATTTTTTTCTCAACTTTTGAAATAAATTTTTTTAAATTTTATGAACATACATATTCTGAGGAATTGTCTTTCATTGATTTAGATTTAACTTTCTTTCCCAACATACTCATTTTCAGTGAACTTCTTATTGTATTTTTTGGATGTCTATTCTTGTTTAGAACCTTTTTCAACTTCTTATATTTATGTTTTTCATAATAATCTTCATCATATTATCTAAACTTATTCTTGGAAAAATTTATGGAAAATTACCCAATTCAAACACACTCAAAACTTTTGATAAGAATTTTTCCTTCCTAGGTTCCTCTTCCTCTTTGATAATTCTTGGAAATAAGAGACATGATTTTTTTCATTCAACTCATCGTCCTCTTCATATTGACAATTATAAGGAATATCATCTTAAACATCTTGAATATTTATCTTTGTCAAAGCTTCAAAAAATAATATTTGATCATATTTGTTAATGTTGGAGCATTACTCATTTTATAGGCAACATGAGTTTTATGCAGTTTATCAAGAGATAAATGATCTTTATCTTCTAAAACACTGATTTTTGAATCAAATCTATCTAGAATGTTTCTCATGAGTTTATTCATAGTTGTAGAATATTAAAAGGTATATCCAAAACCCCTGATGTTGTGAACAATTTTATTCCCTCTGGTGAAGTATTCACCAATATTTTCTTCATCACCCATTCTAATATCTTCAAACATACTCCACTATATTTTTAATTTTCCTTCCCTCACTTCTTTATTTCCCTCAAAGGTATATTCATGTTTTTCCTAATTTTTTTATCTATTTTTAGACCCATTACCTTTATCAACACATTTTTTGATAAATGTATCATAAAATAATTTCAAGATTTTCCATCAATTTCAATGATTCTTTTGTCATAAATTGTCAAAGGATAATTTTTCTCATGAGATGGAAAACCAATTTTAGAAGCATCAATAACTACCAGGATCAGAGATATGAGATATGGAAGTATCCTATTTTTTCAACCATGATATTTTTTCTTATAAAATGTAGTAATTACTATACTATTGAAAATATTTATATTTTCCATGATAAGGATAAAATAAGGTAACCTTCTCTCTGATACCAATTAATGTTCCAAAGGATTGAATAAATATTAAAAGGGGATGGGGTGAATAAGTTTTTTTCCTTTTTAAAAATTTCAATCATTAGGAAACTAAACCCCTACAACATTTTAGAGTTTTTTTCTTACCATATTTTCAAAAACTAAAATTCATGAAAGTATAGGAAAGTAAACAAATAAAAAAATATTTACATGGTTTGGCCAGAGTGTGAGACTCTACATCCTTTCTATATCCACTCTCATGGTTCTATAGAAATTCACTATTATGAATAAGTGAATTTAACTTGGGTTAACTCTTATTAGACATATTCTATATGTAGATAAGAATATTTATTTTAACTCATATCATTCTAAAAATTTATTTTACAAAAATTTGATCCACAATAAAAAATGTAACGTTAAAATTGTATACTCTAAAAACGTCCATCCAAAAATTTACATTCGATTAGACTCGTTCTGGTAGTCTTAGACCAATGACCCTACTCTCAATCTAAAAAAATCAAAATATATTAATTTTCTTACATAATTGAACATCACGTATCAAAAAACTTATCAAAAATTAGACTAATTTAATCAGTCCAATTCCCTTTATCTGATAATTTAAAATTTCTTTGTCTACTGTTCGGATCAGAATACTCTATCTGGAAACTCTTCTTCAAATCAAAAAAAAATTGGTTAGAAAACTCACTTTTGACACCAATTATTCATTGTAGCAACTTTTAATCATGGATGAATAGTTTCATCTACCAATGTAATTTTCATTTCTATTTATGGGTTATCTATAAATAGTAAAGGCAGGTAACTAATTTTTTTCTCACCCAAATTCCAAAAAATCGAATTTAACTCTCATTAGAACTGATTTTTAAACACTTAAAACCTTCTCATATCTTATGGTTTCTCCTAAAAACTTTTTTATTCTTAACAACCCTTCTTGGATTCTAAAAATAAATTGAATAATAATTTTTAAAATGATTTATTCATAAATTTATTATTCGGAACATATCAATCGGAAACATTGTTCATCATTCCAGTTATCTTGAATCAATTAAATAATAAATAAACATATAACCATGATTTAGTCTGATTAATATTTCTCAGATCAAAATTTTGTGATCAAATTATAGTATGATGGACATTCTTTAATTCACAACTTCTGAATTCTACAGTCCTTTGTTAGAAACTTTTAACCCAAATGAAATAACTCCCATTTTTCATGATCCAATTTAAAATAGAAAAAAATCTCACTCTGATGATCATATCCAATTGAAAATGGTTTAATACATTGTTTAAACTTCTAATTAATTTAGTTTTCTATAACCTATTTGTTAAAAAATTCAACATTTTTGATATTTTCTTTTTCATGGGGCTATTTCCACTTATCTATATCAGATCACTCATCATCTGATCTTATAAATCTAGAGAATAGAGTCAGATTACCAACTTTATTTCCCCATTTTATTTTTCTTATGTATTCAGATCTGATTTATTTGACCACTATATCTAAATAATTAGATATTTCAAATTCTCATCCAATGGTTTGGTGTCATCAAATCTTGTAATGGATTGTTTTCATCAAATCGTATGGTGGATCGGTGATTAAAATTTGTATAGTGGATCAGTGTCAACAACTCTTCTGGGGGAATGGTGTTAAAAACTCTTTATATTAGAAACCAAAAAATTTGGCCCATTTGATAGACATCGTAAAATTTGGGTAGTGTGATGTTTTTAATCTGATAGAACTCTACATATAATGCATTATCAGTGTCAAATACTCATTTTATGGATCAGTGACTACAAAGTATCTGATAGATATATATTTATATATCATCCAGTGGATCATCTTGAGAGAATACTCAAACTATTTATTTGTATTCTCATGAATTGTACACATTTTGGATTATGAATCATAAATGGTGACTGATTCAAAGTATAATCAATAACTTTTCAAAATATCTAACATCATAAAATGTACACTTCCATCAACTTATAAATTCGATGATCTACATCTGGAAGACTTCAATTTTAGAGACTTCACCAATTTACATTTCTCTTTTCCTCTTTTAAATTAATCTCATATCAAGACATATTTATGATTCTCTAGAAACATTAAAGAACAAAAAATCATAGTCTAACATGTTTTGTAAGTTCTCTGACTTTTGAAATTTTTGAGTCATAACAACTTCCAAACATTCTGAATCCAACTTCCGGCAACTTTTGAATTTACATAAAAAACTCAATCTGATGAACTGTGTCTAATCAACATATTTGAAAAACATTTTTATTATATGGATTCCCAAAATCATCTCATAAAACAAGTTATAGAATTTTAGAAACCTTTTATTTTTCTGATTTACCAAAATTTTCTTTTACAAAAAAAATAGTTTTCAAAAAATCAAATAAATTGATATAACCAAAAATAATCTTTAGTGTCCATATATACTATGATATGGTTAATGATTAGTGTGGCTATTGAGTTTGGCCTCATAGGGTCTCCAATACTCTGAAAAATTTAGGAGTCATGTTTCCAAGGAAAAAATGAAATATCCTGAGACTTGTATATCCTTGAGAAAATATTTATGTTTCTTTGTTTTTGTGAAAGTCACCCTAGGATCCTATCCTTGGTGGGGGGATGGATCCACATTATCTCATCAAGGTGGCTATGTTTGATGAGACTGTACTGGGAATGAATACGTTCTTTAGGGATGCACGTGGGGAGGCTCATCTGGAAAAGGGTCTAGTATGTGTACCCACTCAGGTTGCTCAGTATGTACAGTGGATGATGCATCTTCCTACATAGTTTCAAATGTCTCTTCATTTTAGGCCTTCTCTTGAGATCGGTATGGGGTAATGGTAACGACCATTTTTTGGTCCACTGAATGACTTCTTCTGGAAAATGAGATTTCATAGAGAACTCACAAAATACTCTTAGGTAATTTAGGGAAATGTGGGTATGGAACATCTCATATTTGGAATTAACCTCAAAAAAACTAAGAAATTGTTCCTTGTAAAGTGGAATTTCATGTGAATATGTTAGTCACTTCCATCAAGTGGTTTAGTAGGTGAGTCGCTCATCAAGATTATGCATACATTTTAATTTTTTGGTAATTCTTGTCTTTAATGGGGTGGATCTAAACTGATAGAGAAAATATCTATAAAGGTACTGCCAATCAGAAAAAAATCCTATAGGTAGATGATTGTACTAGATGAATGCATTTCCTTCCAGATTCTATACAAAACATCAGAGCATGAATAATTTCTAGTTTTCTAGATTTCACAACATTGGATGATACCTTGAAGATATGTGAGCCAGATGCTATAGATAATCTCACATCCCATTAAATGGGGTAAATATAGGGTTACCAAATTCTAAAGGTTCTCGAATATGGTCCACTCGTGCTGAGTATGGATTTCCTTCCATCTGAAATTCAAATTGTTGCATCTCTAGGGACTCAATACAGGCAGAAAGAGAACCTAACACATTATCTTGGTGAGGATTTGTGGTCACCAGTGTGATGATATGCTCATCAACTTGGGTATCGGTGTGACCTTGATTCTAAGGTTGATAATTATACTACTGAGGAGGGGATGGAATGTCATATCTTGTTTATTTACCATATCCCCTGTATTTTTTCCTAATCGGGTGTATGAGGCCACCAAGTTCTAATCATGGTGCCTGGTTAAGGAGGACTGGGTGCCACACTGGTGGATAAACAGGTACTCTTCTAATATTTTTAGGGTTTGGGAATAATTCAAAAATGATATTAGAAGTGATACTTTTAGAGAACTCATGTTCATGAATCCTAGAAGCTATCCTAGGGTTTGACTTAGATTTTTGTGAAACCTAGAATAGACCAATGAACTTAGTGTGACCCTTTCATTTGTAAACATTTGAGAGGGTAGGTCGTAATGTCTCATTTGGAGGACTCCCAAGACCTATTTCATGTCTCTACTAGTGAGTATTAGTGCCTGTTAGGGGGTATACATCGTACTTTATCTCACCTAGATACATTTCTTCCCTATCATTCTCTACATTGAAGGTTTTGTTTCCTTGATCCTTTAAGGGGTTTACAATTACATCATTAAATGTGGTGTAAAGTAGATAGGAACCTTTGTTGTCAGTGGATTGGCCAAATTAGAGATCTTATAATTTTTGTAGGATAGGGATAAATTGAAGGGTAGCATACTGCCACCTACCTTTGACCTTCACAAGTGTTGATTCCTATTTAATGACTTGATGGATCATTTTGAGGTTTCTAACATAGTTTTTATAAAGATTATGGAGGTAGCCATATTATTCAGGATTCTAATCCACTAGGAGTACTACAATCTCAACCCTATTGCACTGTTGTTATATGGACTTGAGGTGTTCTTGGTTCATTAGGTAGATCAGCTAATGTATTCTAAGGTAGTGAAACAGAGACCACATTTTTAGAAAATAGAAACCATTTGGTCCTTTATGAGGGACTCCAAGATGACAAAATACAGAGGTACAAGTGAAAAAAAATGGACTGATAACTAGTAGGCTACCAAGAGTCTCCAAAAGTCCACTTGTTCATTTAATGAGAGATTCCCCTACTCTAGGTTAGCCTATGTCTGGATTAGTGTATTCTTAAATATTAGCAATTCCATTTTCATAGATATTATTTGTTACTGATTTAACAAGAGAGGGGGAGTTGTGTGGGTCAAACACCTAGTACCTGATGGAATATCTATCATAGGTGGATCTAACATCAAAATCATATGCATGTGGGTTTAGGTATTTACCACTGCTTCGTATGTGAGGGTGGAAACAACCATTTTAGTATAATCATGGTTCTCACTATAACAAAAAGAAATCAACACATATCTTGAAATCTCTCCACATTCCAGTGTGGAGGTAAAGAGAAGAGGAACTGATGGATGTAGATACAGTTGCATTGTGATTCCATGGAAGGAGTCCTAGGCTTCCTCCGCTTATAGGTATCTATAGAGGAATTTGTTTATCTCTTAGTCCTCACCTTTTAGGATTGTATGTATCATTTGATGTGTTTCTTCCCCCACATCCACAATCATGGGTAAAGGTTCCTTCATCGAATCATCTATGACCATATATTTTGAGGGGTCAATGGTGACACGATGCTCCCATTGTCCTTTCACTAATGGTGATAGAATTCACTGATATAAATCAATTGATATTCTCTTGGGTTCTACCCATGCGTTAATCAACCTATGATGTATTCATATCCCTAACATAAAGTGTTTTATCTCCTATCCTGAGACGGTTATTCAGAGAAGAGAATGTTTTCATAATAGGGAGTACATCTATGATAGTTTTTAGTGGTGAAGGTAGGACATCTGTATGGGTAATCCTCATCCCAATATAGACCATAATGTCTGTTGCTGGTGACGGAAATTGAGAAAGTCATCCTGGCCTACTTGAGAGGTAGTTGGGGTCTCAATACCCGGTGGGTGAAAACAGATCCCCATTGGATAATTGTGGGGATCTTATGGAACACACTAGTGGTAGAGAAGGCCACTATAGCTATGAAAGATTCCTCATTTCGGGAAATGTTCTAGGTTTTCACCTGATGTTAACATTGGATTTTTTATAACAAGACCAGCCAAGCAAGGATAGAGTCAATCTACTTATAGACCTATGTCATTGGTTAGTATTGATGCTAACATGTCCCGGTGTGAGCTCTCTTGGGAAGATCTTGAGTGGTGGTCATGATGGGTACAGCTTAAACATCCCATAACTCATCAACGTTAAGGATTTAGCTATTAGTGTGCTCTAAATAGTATCTCACGAAGCAGTTTTCCATTGAAACGGAGTGTGGTTTTTTCTTGGCTAGTGGTTTCACAAGGTGTTATTACATTGATATCATGTAAGTCTATACCCCTAGTGGGAATTACCCCTTATTATTTGTATCAATGAACATGGTTTTCAATCACCATCTTCTAGATAATCTTTGTGGGAGATATTTTGAATGGACCCCTACTCACTAAAGGTGTGGTGCATGTCTTAGTAGACACATAGTCATGTAGTATTGTCCCACTGAAATTTCCCCTACCCATATTATTGTTGGTGTTAGGTCGATGGTCTCCTATAACTTGAGTCCTTTAAATTATGTGTAATCCAAAATCTTTACAAATATAGTAAAGGCGATGTCCAATGCCCTAGCATCCTCAATTTTTCCTAAAATATAGGAGGGATCCACGCTGATGATGGCACAGACTAAGGATACCCAATGTTATCTTCCCCATGTCATATGAGTGTTTCATTCTAAATCCACTACTTTCCTATTGGGACATGCAGGTGAATATCTAGATTCAGTGACATGAAAATATGACATTATACAAAATTACATATCTACTCAATAAATAAGGAATATATTTCCATGTTGAGTTCACCATTTTTTTCAAATTATTTCCACTGGGGTCACATTTCATGCTTCTTCTTGCCCCACATTATTGATTTCCAAAGGTCGGAAGCTTCCATCACTTTAACTAGTGATGTTAGCTCCCTGATCGAAATGGGATGATGGGATGTCAGTTCCTCCCTCTATGGATTCCTCCTTGGAGCTCATCACCTAGTATGGGTCTCCCTCATAGATTTTACTCATGTTCATGAAACTCATTCCTGATTCCATATCTTGGTGTATGTTGGTTAATTATGTTGTTTATATATCAATAAGGAAGTAACCTTTGTTTAGAGTATATAGTAATTTTTGGTATGTTTGGGTATTTATGGATTCTATGTGTGTTGTGAACCTGTATAATCTTTTTTTGGAGGAATTCTCATGTGCAAGGAATCTTAGTCATAGAACCAAATGGATCATGTAGTTTATTCTAGGGGTGTATGTCTTGTGAGGTTTTTTCCCTTAGGAATCCCATGTTTATTTTATGGGGTAGATATTTTAAATTTTGTCTTTTAAGTCCACTAGGTCAAATAACCTGAGGGGGGTGAATCAACGTATGAAAGATTAAAACTCTAGTCCCTTCAGATTTTTTTCCCCCATTAAACAAAAAAACTTATCTCTTTCTCCCATAGCTAAATATGTACTGAAATAAAATCAATCATAGGACACAAATATTTTACTTGGTTCACCCTCACTGGGATACGTCCAATGAGAATACAAAAGTGATGTGCTGATGTACTATATCACCTGAAGCTCACTACCAATCACAAGGTTTAGGTTAGGTCACTTATATGCCTAGTGTCACTATGTTTACAATATTTAGCGTCTTCTCACTACACTGCCAAGGGTCTCTCCCTGTGTCTCTTTCTTTGGCTCCATACTGGTGGAAAGGATCATTGTCTTTCTCTTCTATTGCTCACTACACTTGGAAGAGAACCATTCACAGATTAAGGGCTTGTAGGTCCCTTCAATTTCATGAAATCTCACATCCTAAACTATAGGTAGATGGTATTTGGAAGTAACTTTTTCACCCATAGATGAAATTAACTTTTCTTTGTACTATTTTGTTATCGTAAATTACTTTCACGGATTATTTTAGTTCATTTTCATACTTTCCCAAGCCATTCGTGAACAACCTTTCTCTTATATGAATTGTGTAGTGAATATGCATCATGGACCACCTATTCCACAAACCTCCTCTGCTTCTTCCATAGTGTGTCTCCTCTTCCTGACGCCTCCATGAACTACCTATGCATACTACTTCCACACAAAACTTTTGTGTACCTCTTCCACATACTACTTCCATGTAACACTTTTTATTATATGGAATTCATTCATCTATGGAATAATTCTCCATAATGAACACTTCTTACATTGTAGACTATTGTTATCCAAAAACACCCTTTCAGAGAATCTCTTCTGCAAACTGCTTTACTCTTCACATAGTCCTTCCCCATAAACCACCTTCATACTTAACTAAATTCTCATAGCAAAGATATTTTCTTATGATAATATCTCTTCCTTAATGATGGGATTAGTAGTAATTATATAGGAAGATAGATCCTCAATATCCTATAATATAACTTTTTTCCAAATTACCGATGTGGTATAGCCTTCACCGCATACCACTCCACCTGTGAATCGTTCTTCCCTATGTGGTCTGGATACCACCTATCTTCCTTCATGGCATCCAAAATAACTTTCAACTTTTGGTAAACAATTCCCTTCAAAGCTATTAAAATCATTGTCTCGTTTTCATGAATGAAAATCCATCCCACGTACCACTATCCTCTCACAAACCACATATTTAATCACAAACCACTTATTCAAACTCTTCGCCTCCTGCGAATCGCATGCCTCCCCGAGAACCATTTTTTATTCTATGAACCATTATACATACCTCCTTTGTAATTAACAAACTATACTTCAGGTTCAATGTATTGTTCAATCCTATGAAGAAATTTTCCTTACCAAAAAAATAGACTCTCTATTTTGAGGCCCAAAATTTTTTAAAACACATGGAACATGTGCAACCTGCAAAACCTGATTTCAGAAAACACCAACCATACTTATTTATGGTCATCTAGTTTTTTCGTCTAACACAATCCCACCCAAAACATACTGATAGGATTCCTTTAGTGATTTTTCCCAATAGTGTCATAGGCCTAGAATCTTATGGGGATGGATGTGTCATATATTTTACATCTTGTGGGGATAGGTTGGTCAGAGATTTAACATCATACATGGATATTTTATTCATGGGTTTAACATATTTTTGGGACAGATGGGTTGTAGGTTTAACTTATTATTGGGATAGATGGGTCATAATTTTAATGTCTTATAGGGACATGTGGGTAATAGTTTTAACATATTACGAGGACATATTAGTCATAGGTTTAACATTTTGTAGGGGTAGATGAGTGGTTAAGTGTTTTCCCTGGAGAGAATATGATCACACTTGAAGGTTTTGGTCAAGAAAAGTGTTTCCACATGGGGGTATATAATCACACTCAAATGATTTGGTGGAGTGTAGGTGTATCAAGACATAACCATAGGGAGGTACCCCATATGTGTTGGTATATCATGATTGAGCCAGAGGGAGGAATCCTATATAATATGTTAAGAAATAGGGATCAAAACCCTTGTAATTTGATGTCATTGTTTAAATTAATGTGATATGAAAGGTCTATTAATTTTAACATCATGTGTTAAGGATTATTGTGTCTTATAAAGGGAATCAATGAGGGATTGTGTAGGGATTTCAGGTGAAATATCCACATATTATGACTCGATGGGGTTGAGGGCTTGGGATCAGATTATATGTCCATGGGGTGTCATCTGAGGGTGATTGCACATGGGGCATCTCATGATCATTAAACATGGTGAGGATACAGTTTAAAATTGTGTGCTGAGGATGTTGTTATTCAGTTTAACATCGTGTGACTAGGATATCGAGCTAGAAAGTTTTACATCATGATGCTCTAATGTGGTGAGGATTATACCTAAGGAATCCATTTCCCAGTGTGGGAGGATAATTTTGTATAGTGCTTATCTATGAATAATGGTTTATGGTTTCCTATGATAATGCCACCTTTAGAGATTTTTTCTCTACTACTCATTCACATCTAAGTTGAGAACTGCGTGAATATTTCCATGGAAGTGTGTAAATCAATGTCCTTTATGTTATGGGGCCAAAGATTAGGAAAAAAATCTATTTGGGTTCCTATAACTACGAGAAATAACCAAGGTAATGGTTTTATCCATGTTTCAAACACAGTGGTTTGTTATACAAGTCGCCTTGATATTTGGGGTGTGGTTAAACTAGTTTTGTAGTCGTACATTGGCCTCAGGAACTCAACATTCATGAAAGGGGATTGGATGAAAGGGGGCACCACAGGGAGAACTGGTACATCGGATCCATGAAATATGGATTTTTAGGAAATGTTGGGGTTTCTTTAAGGTCATTGTTATTGTTAAAGAACATGTTTCATGAAACAGGGTGACCCACTCTCAGAGAGAAGTCTTGGTTCCCATGGTGTTGGTTTCACAAAGGATAATTATCTCACAAAACCCCAATTTTCACAATGCAATTTCTTTTTGAAAAAGGCCATAAACCTTCATGAAAAGAATATTAACCATGGGTTGAGGTTCACAAAAACCCTTGTGAGGTTGTTTCATGGAAGATGCCAAAATTTATAAATCCATGTTCGCTCTGGCTCATGATTATTCTATATTTTGAAATTCAAATATTTTATTGAAAGCTAAAAGATCTTGTCAACTTATAATTCAGGCATGAGGGGGTATTTATTAGCCCGAAAGAAACATGATCATTTATTTCATTAATGATGGATTATTCCAAAGAAAATTACGAGCTTTTCATAATGATAAGGTTCTAAAAACCAAATTTATGCTATGCAGAGGTTACCACCACAATCATCACATAGCTAGGGACTTCCATGAACCAAATTTACATTGAACAGAGGTTACCGCCTCAAGATTTTATTGTATAGTGACTTACCTTAATGAGAGTTACTTTTCACCAAGGTTACCACCTCAAGATTCGCACGGACGGTGACTTCCAAGAACCATATCTATTCTAGAAACTTTTGAACTTTGTGAACTAGACCCTTAAGTTTATTATTGATAAATTTTGGCCTCAATTTTCTTCTAGCTAGTTTTTCCTTACTTGAACTATATCATAAAACATGTATTTTAATGTCAACCAAATTATTACAAAACATATTCACCAAAACTTATAAAAGTTCTTTTGAATATTATGTTTGGAAAATCCTTCTAGAAAAATGCTTCGATAACTCATCCCTTATTATATTTTCTTCTAGGAACCTGATTTTTATTCCCTGAATATCATCTCCCTCCAATAGTTCACTTTCTTGTACCGCTTAATTAAAAAAATCCTCTATCAAGATACCTCTATCTATAACATTTGATAGTAAAATATTAGGCTCATGTTTCATCATCCAAAAACCTCTATCTGAAAGCATTATTCTAGAAAACTATGATCATTAATATTTTCCTCTTAACCTCAAACTAAAAACCTCATTCCAAAAACTCATTCATAAAAATATTTTCTAATAGAATTGAGGGTTTCAATAAATTAAACATTTAAATATCCTTAAATTTCACTATCGGGTGATCTTTATAAATATTTTTCATATATAATTTGTAAATATATCTATTCTATGGAGTTTATAGAAGTCTATATTTGATGATATTTTAAAAATACTTCCTAATAGGTTTTAAATTTCTTTATCTGGTTAGCTTCATAAAATTTTATAGATATAAATGTATTTCTCTTTATAATACTACTTTATAGATTTGACTCTCTGAAATATTCTTCTAATAGAGTAATTATAGATAACCATACTTTATGTACATAGAAATTAAATTACTTTTGAGGAATACTTAATACATTACAAAAACAGATGCCCAAATACCGTATTATTTTAGTGTCTTTGGAAACTTGGAACATAATATTCTAATCATGGTAAAAAGATCTTCAACATCTACCATAATTATATTCCCCTTTTGTTTTCTTACCTAAAACCTTTATTTATATCCAAGGGAAAAGAAGACATAAAAAGGGTGAGCTCAAATTCTTAGTAAGGGTAATCGTTGAGAACATAAAAACAATCCATAAACATTTGAACCTAAAAACATGAACATAAGCAATGACATAAATCTTGGTTGTACATAAGGCATAGATCATAAAGGAACATTAATCAGGATAAAATATCATGGGAATAAAACATGTAATTGTGGAAAACCATTAAGCACATGTTATGATTTCCATAGTAGCCAATTCATTGTTTCCAAGACCATCATAGTGGAAAAAGTCCATTATTGAACCGGGTTTACTTACCGTTCCAGCCCTGTATTACTGAACCAGATTCACTTGTCATTCTATCCATGTCTATATCATGAGATATAAATTTTTACCCAATTCATTGGAGGGAAATATAGGTCTCACCCATCTCATAATGAAATCATTATTTTGTGTGCCACAAAATAAACATACATCATCCATCATAACCCAAATAATAATATGGGTTTCATAAACATCATCCCATCATAACATAATCCATAAAAAATAAATGGATATAATTTCATCATAAGAAAAATGAAACCATGTAAATAATAGATACATTATACTTGAAATATAAATATATTAAATAATGTCATCTTATATGAAAAATGATTTTGATAAAACACTTGAAATGAATTTTTGAGGAAAATGTCCTTTCTTCTTCAAAATCATTTTCTTTTCACAAAATGACATGAAATTTTAAAATAAAAGGATTTTTTTGAAAATAATAATGAAATATTGTAGAGTAATATTCATGAAAATAATGCATTATGAAACCTTAAAAATCCATTCATTCCGTATAAGTTAAAAAAACATTCTCCTCGTACATTTAACGGAAAAGTCAAAAAGTATCACGTATGGTAAACAAATGAATGATTCCTTCCATAACACAAAGTAAAAGTCAAAGAGGGGTAAACATGACTTTAAAAATAAATGGTATAATATTAAAAACTTTATGAAAAACATTTTATTGACATGGATGAAAAATATACCCCAGTAAATACTTACGTATAAGCAATCTCGGATAAAAACGAGATTGAAAAATTATCCCTTACCTTATGTCCAATTTCTTATGTATGTGTCTGAGACTCTCGTATAGTGGGTTTAAACATATTATTAACTTGTAACAGAACCATAATAATATTTATGATAGAATATATGTTTCACTTAAGACTTTATATTACCCGTTCATTTGTCAATTCCATGTTAAAGTAGCGTTTTGGGTAAAATCATTTCATTTATCATCCGTGTTTTTACTTGTAATTATTCATATGATTACTTAGATCATGATTACTTACTTACATAATGTAAAACATGATTTATATATAATATATATTCATAATATATATATATAATAGATCGATAAATGGAATGAAATACACCGTTCATGGAGACGGTAGGTCGTACGTACGCATGAATGATGTTTTCATTTCCTTACTAAATTGAATGGAAGTAAGTAAATAACATATATATAAATCCAGTATCATTAATATGTCATATATTCCATGATTATTTAATATATATACTTTATAATTATTCTTGAATGGTTAACTTGGAGAATGAATCCCATCGCATCGTGGAGACGGTAATCCGTACGTACGCACGAGCAATGATATGGTTCCCATAATTATTGAATGGAATTAGAGTGGATGATATAATATCTCAAAATTATTATAATATTATAATAACCATATATAGTTATTATTTACACCATTATACCCATCCAAGTAAGGTGGTGGTGGAAAAACAGATTACACCACGGCGTGGAGACGGTATTCCGTAAGTACGCACGTGTGGTGATTTCAATTTCCATAGGATGGATAGAAGGTGAAATATGGTTGGTTAATATTTATAATAACATATCATTATATGAGTGATACTAAAGTTATTACTTTATTATGAAACAAGAAAATAATATTAAATAGAAGAATAAATGAACTTGAAAAAATCGGTAAAGGATATTGCCTCTTCTTCGACGCGCCTCTTCTAAACCTCCTCTTAGGGCACTAAAGTTGGTCGTTGAAGAATACCATGACCTCTAGTATGTTTCTAGGAATGTGGAGAAGAGAAATGGTCTGGGTTTTTCTGAGATTGAAGGCTCAAAGCGGTGTGAGGAGGAGAGGGAGGAGGTGCCCTTTTATAAGAGAGAAGAGGAACACTTTTGGAATCCTCTAAAATATTAATTTATAATAAACTCAAAACCCACTTAAAAACCTCTAAAAATGACTCAAATCCGAATATTAGATGAGATAGGGTTTTAATATAATCAAACAATAATATTTAGACATGTTGGTAATTTATTTTAAACCTTATCAACTTGATTTATCATTATTTAATCTATTTAATTTTATTTGTGGTAATAATATTCTAAATTTTAAATTATTATAAATAATTACTTATGTGTTTTTATTTGTACATAATTGGATACTTTATGAAATTTTAGACCATATAAATTTCAATTTATAATTTTTAAATATTTTTGTGATTTTTAAACAATTTTATAATTTGTTTTTTTATAAAATAACAATAGTGTAAATTTTGACACTATTCAATTATTTGAATTTAAATAAAATCCACATAGAGGATATATTCGAAAAAAAATATTTAATAGACTCCTAACATGTCATATTCATCTATAAAATTTTTGGAGAACATTAATTAGTTCATATAATATTTATTTTAATATTTTTAAAAAAAATTATTTTATATTTCAAACAATAAAATAATTTATACATCACTATTATGTCATCATTGTTTATTAATATTTAATCCCTAAAAATTATAAATAAATTCTAATGATGTAGATAATTTTAGTATCATTCTGGAGAATATTTATATTTGATGTTTTATGAGGTTTAACACTAAATCAAAATTATTACACTTATAAGATATAAGAGAGTAACATGTTGTCACTTTCTTTGGTTTTAAAAATAATTATATCATTTTCATGGTCAAAAGTCCATGAAATGAATCTATTATGGCCCATAAATGGTATTGGTCTACTTTTATTCATCCAATAGAATTTTGGCAGGTCTTAGGGTAATTTTATAATCTTATTTTTAACCTTAATTACTCGATTTACCTTTAACTGTAGTAAATAAAAATTACCGTAGTTACTATTCATACCATCAAAAAAATAAAAGTAACCTATTAACATAATTTAGGCCCACTTAATCCAAATATAGAATCCATTTTTCAAAATTCAAAACACATAAGTTTCAGTAATTCATTTAAAATTAATCATGTTGTTAAGAAAACGGGTTTTAAAAGTTAAAACATTGTCAAAGATTGAAATGTTTTTACCCATTAATTCAATGTAAAATTAATGCTAATGAATTAAATTATATTAAATGGTAAAAATTTATTCTATTTATACTTTAAAACCATTCAATATTATAATTTAACCATATAAATTATCTCTATTAAAAAAAGTTGTTTTTAATTAAAATTTAGCGTATTTTTACTATTTATCAAAATACGAAAGTTAACAGAAAAATATTAAAAAATTGTCCAAAGTAAATTTTTATATCCTTATTTAAATAAATAATTTTATTTCATCAAATTTAACTTATAAATGTGTCAAAAACTAGATTTAATGTGGGTGCACCATCAAAAGGCGGCAAAATGGCATTTTTTGAAAAATACTTCTTTTATTCGAAAAATTGATTTTGTTCTCATACCTCATTCCAAAAAATGTGTAAGATGAACTATAATGTTATAAAATTCAAAATTCGGTTAATAATATTTATAATGTCTAGTTCATAATAATATTATAACAATATATCATTGTTTAGTGAAACTCTGTATTGCGTACAACACACGCTATTAAGGAATGTCACTCTTGCGTGTAATGCAAGCCAAGTCAGGTTTACGTATAGGGAAATATTCCTTTGGTGTTGCGTATAACATACTCAAAATATATTTCAATTATACATTGATCAAAATCTATACTTAGTGTTGTGTAAAATGAATTTTATTTGAAAGAACCTGAAATTTTATGCATCACAAGCCAAGAATAGTGTTGTGTATACTACAAGCTAATATTGTGTTGCATATAGCGCAAGTTAATCTTGGTGAAGCATACAAAAAAAATACATCAAAGAAATTAAAAGGAATAATTATCATAAAATCTCAGGTTGTTACATTCTACCCCCCTTAAAATGAATTTCACCCTCAAAATTCGTCAGGGTTATAAATGGTTTTTTACTTGAAAGTCTCTTTCATAGAAACACACATCGTAAAAAGAAATATTAAATCAACATTTTAAAAAGGAACATTAGAGACATAATGGATACCCAAAGTAACTCACCACTGGGTTTCCACGTCATAGAATATAAGTGAAAATATGGAAATGGAATAGAAATCTAACCATCATGTTTGGATGAAGAGTGGTAGAGAACATGGCTATGAAAAATCCAACAATCACAAAACCATAAATTTGTGATGATATAAGGTACCATCCGATTCATCAGATATGAGGGAACTAGGACAACTTTTTTTTTCAAGATCATTTCCCTAATGTTGAATAATTAAAAGAAATATTTACTTGATTTTGGTACAATCTCACTGTTGTTTGTGCCTTGAAAAATTTACACTTCATCTCTAAAAGAAATGAAGTTGAATTTGTCTTCCGTGAAGTGTTAGTAGATCATGTGATAGAATGATAGATCATTCCATCTGTCTCAAACATAAGGTTAGTAAAAGTTATATACATAAGTCCATATTATGGTGAGATTAACTGTATATGATTCCAAAAATGAACTTATACTTCAACTATCATACTACTTAATAAAATAAAACTAATTTTTACTAACCAGTGACTTTATGTAGGCCAGTGGTAGGTGATAAAGTCATGTCGCACTTCGGTTGTGGGTTCGATTCCCACAACCTTGTCTGACGCGACGGGTTGTTGCACGTCCTGCAGGTTGTCCTTTTTCTGAAACTACATTATTATAACATTCCAGAAATAATATCGAAAAAAATAAGTTCTATCCT
Organism: Viscum album; assembly: GCA_963277665.1. Lineage (NCBI taxonomy): Eukaryota > Viridiplantae > Streptophyta > Magnoliopsida > Santalales > Viscaceae > Viscum > Viscum album. The sequence continues at coordinate 1,765,626,126 of OY728135.1, forward strand.
TAAACAATATTATCTTATGTCCAACATAATACATTACAAATATTTAGTCTTATACAAAAAAATACTTCTATCCAAGATCACAGTATAAAAAAAACAATTACTAGAAATGTCATCAACCAAGCATGTGAATACCATCATTTATCCCCCATATATCATAAGATATATCTTGTAGATCGCATTCCAAACATGTGAATACCTTAATCTTGTATTCTCCTGAAATATGAATTACCATAGAACCTTATTCAAAACATAAATGCTATCAAAAGTTAACTCTTTCCACATAACAAAATCCCAAAAATTCTTTATACTCAAACCATGATGTCACTTTGTTCTTATATCAGTCATGAGCTCATTAATAATATCAAACATATTATTTTCTTCTTATTCCTTCATTATGTGCATATCATCTGCTTTCTAAAAATATTTCAATCACTTTCCATGGTTACTGGTACCATACAATTATTTAAAACCAATACATAGATATTCTAAAATTCCAAGATACTATAAATGAGATTCCATGATACTATTTTGAAATCCCATTACATAAACACTTAATCATTACACAACATCATTGTCATACTCAATATCACAAATAATGATCGCATGTGACTTCCATTGGTCATTTTCCTTAAGAGTTTTCTCACGTCGATCATCATTAACCTTTGTATTAGGGAATTGATTATCATAATTCCCCATTTCTTTTCACTTGATGCATTAAAGTGTTGGTGGAGCGTTCTCTGTAGTCTTTTCTCTATTCACTTCATTAGAAACATTTTCCCTATTAATTCAGCACTCAGTTGCTCGATGACCTTCTTTTATACACTTGAAACATTTTCTAGTACCTTTTTAGACAATCTCCACCATGCTTCTTTCCACACTTTGAGCATAAAGAAACATTCACCTTCTTTTCACCATTGTTCTGAGATTTTTCCTTGAACTCCAACTTTCATTTTTTGTAAAAACCATGAGATAGATATGTAACACCAACTTTCAGTTCTACCTTGATAGCACAACACACAATTTCTTCATAGCTATTGAAATATCTTATAGTTAATGCCTTTAGAAGACTTGGTTTTAAGCCGCTGAAGAACTGATCAATTTTACTTTCAGGTTGGATGATAAAGCCAGATTTATACCTTGCAAACCTTGTAAAATTTGCCTCGTATATACTAACAGATTGATCATCCTTTTTCTTAAGCTCAAGGAACTCTTTTTCCATCTTTTTTTGAAGAATATGAGGGAAGTACTTATTGAAAAATAAGTTCTTGAACAAATCTCATTCCATGGATTCAATTTCATCTTGGGTCCTCGTATTCTTAATTAGAGTCCACCACTAGTCTGCTTCACCTTCTAAATAGTAAATAAAAAGAGTGAATTTTTCATGTTCCGAAGAGTGAAGTATGGAAAATATCTTTTCAATGGTACTCATCCATTGTTCAGAAACAAGTGGATCAGAAGACCCACTGAAAGAATGTTGATGTTTCCTTATAAAGGACTCAATAGAATATTGTTCCCTTCTCTGCTCATTTGGATGTCTAGAATGATTCATAGCTTGTGTAAGTATAGCAATAAGATTTTTCACTCCATCTCCCATAACATTGGTTTGTTTGGGAGAAAAATCATTGCATTTTCCATTAGATTGATCAACACAGTTCCTTCGGGTTCCATCCATCATCTAAAACACAAAAATAATAGTGCGAGAGGCAAAAATCATGCTAGTAAAAAACATCATAAAAGGGGAGTACCTTCAATATATTACATCTTAGGTTTAATTTTAAGATCGTTACCATAATTCTAGGACTATAACCTATACTTATTCTTAACCTTAGAGACATCCCTAGACATACCTTATAAATATCTCTAGGGATTTCACTAAAGTTTTTTCATCCTAGTTTCTAAAGGTTAACTAAACCTTTGCTTTGATACCAACTATAGAGACCCATACTTGATGTACATAGACATTACATTACTTTTTTTGTAAAACTTAATATATTATAAAAACAGATTCCCAAAGACAGTATTATTTTAGTGTCTTTGGAAACTCGGAACCTAATATTCTAATCATGGTTAAAAGATCTTCAACATCTCCCATAATTATCTTCCCCTTGTGTTTTCTTACCTAAAAATTTTATTTATATCCTGGGGAAAATAAAACATAAAAATGTTGAGATCAAATGCTCAGTAAGGGTAATCATGGAGAACATAAAAACAATCTATAAACATTTGAATGTAAAAACATGAACATAAGAAATGACATAAATTTTGGTTGTACATAAGGCATAGATCATAAAGGAACATTAATCATGATAAAATATCATGGGAATAAAACATGAAATTTTTGAAAACCATTAAGCACATGTTATGATTTCTATAGTAGCCAAGGCATTGTTTCCAAGACCATCATAGTGTACAAAGTCCATTACTGAACCGGGTTTACTTGTTGTTCCAACCCTGTATTACTGAACCGGATTCACTTGTCGTTCCATACATGTCTATCTCATGAGATATAAATCTTTACCCAATTCATTGTAGGGAGATATATGTCACACCCATCTCATAATGAAATCATTCTTTCTTGTGACACAAAATAAACATAAATCATTCATCATAACACAAATAATAATATGGGTTTCATAAACACCAGACCATCATAACATAATCCATATAAAATAAATGGATGTCATTTCATAATAATAAAAATGAAACCACGAAAATAATAGAGACATTATACTTGAAATATAAACATATTAAATAATTTCATCTTATATGGAAAATGATTTTGATAAAACACTTGAAACAAATTCTTGATGAAAATATCCTTTCTTCTTCAAAATCATTTTCTTTTCAAAAAATACCATGCTATTTTAAAAGGAAAAGATTTTGTTGAAAATAATAATGAAATCTTGTAGAGTAAGCTTCATGAAAATAAGGCATTATGAAACCATAAAAATCTGTTCATGCTGTATAAGTTAAAAAAACATTCTCCTCATACTTTTAACGGAAAAGTCAAAAAGTACCACATATGGTAAACAAAAGAATGATTCCTTCCATAACACAAAGTAAAAGTTAAAAAGGGGTAAAAATGACTTTAAACATAAATGGAAGAATATTAAACACTTTATGAAAAACATTTTATGGAAATGGATGAAAAATAAACCCCGGTAAATACTTACGTATAAGCAATATCGGATACAAATGATATTGAAAAATTATCCCTTACCTTATGTCCAATTTCTTCCGTATGTGTCCGAGACTACTGTATAGTAGGTTTAAACATATTATTAACTTGTAACAGAACTATAATAATATTTATGATATCATATATGATTCACTTAAGACTTTATATTACTTGTTCATTTGTCAATTCCATGTTAAAGAAGCATTTTGGGTTAAATCGTTCCATTTATCGTCCGTGTTTTGACTTGTAATTATTCATATGATTACTTATATCATGATTAATTACTTCCATAATGTAAAACATGATTTATATAAAATATATATTTAGAATATATATATAATAGATCGATAAATGGAATGAAATACACAGTTCATGGAGACGGTAGGCCGTACGTACGCGTGAACACTGTTTTTTGTTTCCTTATTAAATTGAACGGAAGTAAGTAAATAAAATATACATAAATACAATATCATTAATATGTTATATATTTCATTATTATTTAATATATATACTTTATAATCATTCTTGAATGGTTAACTTGGAGAATGAATCTCATCGCGTCGTGGAGACGGTAATCTGTACGTACGCACGAGCGATGATATCGTTCCCATAATTATTGAATGGAATTAGAGTGGATGATATAATATCTCAGAATTATTATCATGTTATAATAACCATATATATTTATTCTTTACACCGTTATACCCACCCAAGTAAGATGGTGGTGGAAAAACATATTACACCATGGTATGGAGACGGTATTTCATACGTACGCACGCGCGGTGATTTTGTTTTCCGTAGGATGGATAAAAGGTGATTTAGTGTTGGTTAAGATTTATAATAACATATTATTATATGATTTATACTTATGTTATTACTTTATTGTGAAACATAAAAATAATAGGAAGTAGAAGAAGAAATGAACTTGAAATAATCGGTAAAGGATATTACCTCTTCTTCAACGCGCCTCTTCTAAACCTCCTCTTAGGGCACTAAAGTTGGTCTTTGATGAAGACCAGGACCTATAGAATGTTTCTAGGAAAGTGGAGAAGATAAATGGTTAGGTTTTGGCCGATATTTAAGGCACAAAGTGGTGTGAGGAGGAGAGGAAGGAGGTTCCCTTTTATAAGAGGTGAGAGGGGAACTTTTGGAAACCTCTAAAATATTAATTTATAATAAACTCGAACCCCACATAAAAACCTCCAAAAATGACTAAAATCACACTCTTAGATGATATTGGGATGTAATATCATAAACCAATAAGATTTAGACATGTTGGTAATTTATTTTAAACCTTATCAACTTGATTTATCCTTATTTAATCCATTTTATTTTATTTGTGGTAATAATATTCTAAATTTTAAATTGTTATAAATAATTACTTATGTATTGTGAATTTTCCATAATTGGATAATTTATGACACTTTAGACCACATAAATTTCAATTTATAATTTTTAAATATTTTTGTAATTTTTAAACAATTTTATAATACGTTATTTTTATAAAATAACAATAGTGTCAATTTTGACACTATTCATTTATTGGAATTTAAATAAAATCCACAAAGAGGATATATTCGAAAAAAAATATTTAATATACTCCTAACATGTCATATTCATCTATAAAATTTGTGTAGAATATTAATTAGTTCATATAATATTTATTTTAATATTTTTAAAACCATTTATTTGATATTTCAATCAATAAAATAATTTATACATCACTATTGTGTCATCCTTAATGACAATTATTTAATCCCTAAAAATTATAAATAAATTCTAATGATGTATATAATTTTATTATCTTTCTTTAGACTATTTATATTTTACGTTTTATCAGGTTTATCACTAAATCAAAATTATTACACTTATAAGATATAAGAGAATGACATGTTGTCACATTCTTTGGTTTTAATAATAATTATATCATATTCATGTTCAAAAGTCCATGAAATGAATCTATTATAACCCTTAAATGATAGGGGTCAACTTTTATTCATCCAATAGAATTTTGGAAGGTCTTAGGGTAATTTTATAATCTTATTTTTACCCTTAATTACCTGATTTACCTTTAACTGTAGTAAATAAAAATTATCGTAGTTACTATTCATAACATCAAAAAATAAAAGTAACATATTAAAATAATTTGGACCCAATGAATCCAAATATGTAATCCATTTTTCAAAATTAAAAACACAGAAGTTGCAGTAATTAATTTAAAATTAATCCCGTTGTTAATAAAACGGGTTTTAAAAGTTAAAACATTGTCAAAGATTGAAATGTTTTTACACATGAATTCAATGTAAAATTAATGCTAATGACATAAATTATAATAAGTGGTAAAAATTTATTCTATTTATACTTTAAAACCATTAAATATTATAATTTAACCATATAAATTATCTCGATGAAAAAAAAAGTTGTTTTTAATTTAAATTTAGCGTATTTTTATTATTTATCAAAATATGAAAGTTAACAGAAAAAATATTAAAAAATTATCCAAAGTAAATTTTTATATCCTTATTGAAATAAATAATTTTATTTCATCAAATTGAACTTATAAATGTGTCAAAAACTAGATTTTAAGTGGGTGCTCTATCAAAAGGCGGCAAAAATGCATGTTTTGAAAAATACTTCTTTTATTCGAAAAATTGATTTTGTTCTCATATCTCATTCCAGAAAATGTGTAAGATGAACTATAATGTTATAAAAATAAAAATTAAGTCAATACTATTAATAATTTCTAGTTCATAATAATATTATAACAATATATCATTTTTTAATAAAACTCGGTATTGCGTACAACACACGCTATTGAGGAAGGTCGTTATTGCGTGTAATGCAAGACAAGTCAGGGTTGCGTGTAAAGAAATATTCCTTTAGTGTTGTGTATAACATACTCAAAATATAGTTCAATTATACATTGATCAAAATCTATACTTAGTGTTGTGTAAAATGAATTTTACTCGAAAGAACTTGAAATTTTGTGCATCATAAGCCAAGAATAGTGTTGCGTATACTACAAGTTAATACGGTGTTGCGTATAGCACAAGATAATATTGGTGAAGCGTACAAAAAAATACATCAATGAAATTAAAAAGAATAATTCTCATAAAATATCGGGGTGTTACAGTAACAAAGTCTCTATCTAATCAATATTTGTTTAAAAGACTCATTCTAGTGACTTCCCAATCCTTCTTCGGATAGACGCATTACTTTAAGCTCCATACATTGTTACTTGAAATTTGTCTCGACTTCATAAATTAAACTCTATGAAACTTCAACCTTTAAAAAACTCAGAATGAATCATGAAAATATTTATGATATTTTGAAATATGGGGAATAAATAAACATTATCTGGCTATCAAGCCTGACCACACAAAAATGTTATTCAATATAATTTATTATAAAAATTTTATTATAGGAATTGTGGCCTAAAAATTTATATTTTTTTAAATAGAAGATCAAAAAAGTATTTTTATGTTGAAAAAAATAAAAAACCTTCAAAATACTAGGGGAACTTTAGTTGAAGGATTTCATTTAGGATTATAGCATATAATGGGTGATACACTTTCCCTTGGTTGAGATTATTATAATTGAAGCTTCCACTCTTCTATTATCATGGATCTATTTGATTCATTATTTTGGAAACCTTATCATTCTTGGTTGTGCTAAACTGGGGTTGTGGAATTTATTTTTATGGTCCAGACATGATGTAGAGCATTATAGAGAATATTTAGTTGATTTTAAAGTTGATAGAGGTTTCACAATATAGTTAGAAGTTGTATGAATATCATCAAAGGAGACATATAGAGTTTGAGTTTAGTTACCATATGTTTCTAATGGTTACCCTTTATCATTGTAAGTGGAGGTTTTTCTGGTGAAGTAATCTCACTCCCCATTATTCATTCTTTTTTATGGTGTAGTATTCAATTGTAGATATGGTGTATCATGTGGTTATTTTTTCAGTTTTCTAGAGACTATGATGTCTTCAACATGTCATAACTTTATTGATATCTTTATAATGGCTCACAAATCATTGATTGTGAATAACTAAATATCATGTACAATATAATGTTTATTTAGAGTTCAATTGAGATCCAGGATCATCAGAGGAAGGTGTGACATGGGAGATCAATTCCCTTGGTTTGAGTTCTATGGTGGCATATAGTTATGGAGGAGTGTACATTAGAACACAATTCATAGATGAATTCTTAATATCCTATGTGATTTTTATTTTTCTTTGATTTTTTGAAGTGATTATTTATTCAATTTTTGGAATATATTTATTCCTTATTGATGATCATGTAAAACATATTATTCCTAATTTTTTTCTATTTGGTTTATGGTGTCATCTCATTTTAGAGGTATGTCTCTAGGGGTTCATAGTGGGTGGTTTTTTTAAGTTTTTCTAGTTTTTGTAATCATTTTTTAGGGAAAAATAATTTGATATGTATCTAATCTAATATCCTAGACCTTCTAGGACCATTTTATTAGGATCTTCAGACTTTTAGGGTGTTTATGATGTTGTATTTGAGTTTTTGGTCATCTTTATTTTCACCACATCGTGGTTCTAGTTGTATTTTTGGCTATAGTAGATCTTATTTTTGATTTTTGAGAATGGTTCATTTGATTTTTGGGGTTGTCACTATAATAACCATATGTTTTGTTTCTTAGAGTACCATAGGGTCTAAAACACCCATGCTGGATGTTTTTTTCAAACAAAAAATCATATGATAGATGGGGATGAGTTCAACACCATGTTAGAAGGTGTGGTGATTCTAGAGGACTTGGACGTACAACTTATAGTAAATGGGAAGGTTTCAAATTCCCAGAGTGATGATCATAGTGGAATGGAGTTGAGGAGTGGTTGAGAAACATGAGCGTGAAAATAAATAGTGATTTGGATCCTTTCATGCCATAATTATGGGCACAGTAAGGAAAATTGAAAGGGAGTTTTCCCTAAAATGTGGAGAGGGTCATAAGTTCCTTAAGACGGATTAAATAGAATTCCCTTTTCCATGATTAATTTCATTATGTTAGTAAAGTATTTTAATGTAATTTTAAAATGTTCATGAGGTTCAAAGGCATATGAAATTTCAAATGGATAGAAATTTGGATCTCCCATGTACTAGGAGAACCATAGGCATAATGGGATTCACCATGCTATAATGAAGTTCATTCAGTATACCTCTATAAATATTGGGTTTATACTTAAATTGTTTGATTCTTATTCTCTCCCTTCGAACTTTATTTTACACAAGGCCCTCCCCTTTCTATCCATTCATCTCTATTGAGGGTTTAAAACTCTTGGCTCATTGTGATCCAACTCTATTGGTACAAGGTACCTTTATTTATCTTATTCTCTCTTATATTTTTCTTTTCATCATCTATAGGTTCACTGTGTTGAGTTGCTTTGGTTTTGGATTGATTTTTGAGCATGGTTTGTTAGCGGGTTACTATGTCCAGGTTATGGGATAGTTCCATTCATGTTCAGTGGTGTTTGGTCCTAGATTCCACTATTATTATGCGAAAAACCCTTGAAAGGCTCACATTTATGTAGGGTATTGATAACTACCCATTTTTATGTAAATTATGGGATTATTAGGCTTTGTCTCCATGGGTAAGTTGTATGAATTTTCCTAAAACATATAATGAACTAAACTAAAGTTATTAATGAGAAAGGGGAGATTCAAATACATGTATCAACTTTCATGATATTAATTTTTCACCCATTTTTTATTTATTTCAAACTCATATTTTGTTAAAATTTAATCCCATAAATATGAAAATGAAATGGTTTCATTTAAGGAATGGATTTATGTGAAATAATTTTTTGAATATTTAATTTTTGGTAGTGATTGATGCTGAAATTTTTATTTTTTCAATTCTTATTAGATTATTTCAGGGTTATTCATGAGGTTTTTACATCATGTGATAAATTTGATGCCATGTGTGGAATAGTGATACTGTGGAGGTTTTTAATTGTGTATTGGGGTTGCGAATACCTTTCCATGGTTGGAAAGTGGGTTGAGCTGGTTATTTTGGGTGATGGATTGGTTCGTTGATGTTGGAGCATTAGGTACATTCCCAGTGGTATAGAATATAGTTGTGAATAATGAACTTGATATATGGTTAACAAAAATTGAATATCTTAATGAATAAATTTTAAACATTTTCACTTTAAATAAATAAACAATGGTTACAGATTAATGTTAATTATGGATTAATAATCATGTCATTTAATATGAAGTTTAATGGATTGGTAATTGGTAAATCTGGATATAGAATCATGTTATGACTAAATGGTGATTTTAAATGGTTTATGTTGCTTTATAAAAGGTTGTGGGGTTTTTCATGGTGTTTTAGTTGGCATTGATGGTGTGGTAGTGTGCATATTGTTTTGGGGTATGTTGAAACTAGTTAGTGGGACCCTTTTTTGGTGAGACTTGCATCAAGTACTTCTATATACTAATATTTTCCTTGTGGTTTATATACACAGTCCACCTGATTTTTGTATCCTGAATAATTTTTTAAATAATTTGGGTACCATGTATTTTTTCCTAACATCCATGTTGGTGAGGGAACATATGGATGAATTCTACCTCTTCCCCTCTCTCCCTTTTAGGTTTCGTATGGGTTATGATGGATCAAGGTGGGTATGATCTTACTACCATATCATGTGGTGTATTTGGAGACCCGATGGGTCATTAGTAAGATTATTAGTACATTATGTGATGGTAGAACTTACAAGGTATGGTTTAGAATGTATACGTGAACTGGAATACCCTATGAGGTATTGATGGGATCTAATGTGGTGATATTTATGAGAGTATACATTGTGGGGGATATGCATTGTAAGAGGAAGACATGAGGTTAGTGTCCTTAATTTTTATAAAAGTATAGAATATTAACAAGAATTATTATTGCATTATAGTTTGTTTGATGGTTTGGGATAATTTTCATAAGTTTTAGATGTTTTTTATAAATGATTTTTTAATTTATAAAATAGTTTTAAATATATTTTGAAAATTATTGGATTAATTTAAATGTTTTGAAAGTTTATATGGAATTTAATTTGAATTTTCTCAAATTGATTATAATGTTTTTGAAATTTTGTTTGGCTATTTTAGTGATAATAAATCCTTTTCATAATTATATATATATTTGGAAATGGAAATTAATAATTTTAAAGGTTATTCATACCCTTACGCAATACCATGCTTCTGCATAAGGGTAATACCTTTTTTAAAGGGGTGCATAATGATGCCAACTGTTTTCTAATAGTTGTGTAATGTTATGTAATGGTTTCCTTGAGTTTTTTAATTCTATCCTAGATAAATAATTCATTGTGTAAAGGTATGTTATTTCTAAATTATGGGTAAGGATCTTTTTATAAATTTTGTGTACGTGTCATCCCACGTTTTCCTTAGATTCCTATGGATAATTTTGTTCACTATGTAAAGGTAATCCACGTATTCTGAATCATACATAAAGTTAACTTGAACTTTAATAAGGGTATAAACCCTTGTGTGGGTGGAGTTACATAAGGGAACCAACTTGTATAAAGGTAATATTCTACTTGTGTAAGGGTAGCTCTGAAATTCTTAAGGTTGCATAAGTGTAGTAATCCATATAAGGATAAAGTTGTGTTACCCTTATGTAGTGGGTATGTCTCACATAATTTGATTAGCCTATGAAAAAAGATAATATTAATTTTTTATATTATAATATTCATTTTATTCATTATTCATAAACACCATTTTTAGTGAATTTTACAAATTGAACATTAATTTACATTATGATTGTAATTCCTTCTTAAAATGAACTTTTGCATGGTGAATTTTTGAACACCTCATAAAACACAAATTATTATTCATATTATTTACTTATTTTATTTTAATTTCCCCCATTATATAAGTAAAAATTAGTGATTTTTTTATTAATTGAATATTCCCATTGGAAGACTACCAAAATGGGCATTGAACCAAGAACATTTTGGGTCAAGTGAACTGGACAATATCATACAAAAAGTGTTGTAGCATCTAATATACATCCCAAATGATTATAAAAATTTAATTAGAGATATAATACATCATGGGTAACATTTCATTAAATATATTAACCAGATAATTCTGATTTTTTAAAAGATTTACAAGTGTCCCAAGTTAAAGATATAATTATGGGCCAGATTCAGCATCCTAGAAAAACAACCCACTATTTAAATAATATCTCAAAAACCAGACATTCTATTGGGATAAAATTTTACAATTTGTTAGGGCCCATACAGATCTTAATTTTCTTCTTATATGCACCACCCTAATTCTTCTATATAAATGGTTATTTAGGATCCTCTATTTTTTGGATGCAATATGGCTTTCATTTTGGTCAAGAGTTGAAAATTCTACTCTCCCTTGACTTTCCACTAACCTAGGCCTACCAACAATAATTGGGGTGACTTCCACTATTTTAGGATCGACCAATGCCTCTTGAAATTTTCTTTTAAGGTAGTGGTGGTGAAGTAGTTTATCATCTTTTGAGATTTGTTTCATATTAATGTTATTATATCAATTTGATGTTGTAATAACATTTCTTCATTTGTATGTTTCATGAATTACCTGAGCATATTTATAAAATTTATTCATCTAATGTTATTTAATTATTATTTGTAAAGGCCTGGAAATTTTAAGGAAAATTTTTTCTTAATTTTCTTTGGAATTTTACAAGGACGCAGTTTTTGACGGCGCCTGATTCCGAGGCCCGGTGTGCCCGGAATCATTTTCCGAAGTTTAGCTCGGGTACATTCAGTGAACCAACGAGCGGGTTTTTCTAACTTTTGAACCGATGATCTAAATTGAAATCTTAGGGCACCGATGAACTCGCAACGCCGGCAATTTCTTAAGGGGACCTTTACCACAGTTGTGTTTGCTCGGGAGGAGAAGTTTAAATTTGTGGGTTTTATATGAAGTGAATAAAATTATGGAACAATTTTATTTTTGTATCTAAGTGGCTATATCCAACATGGGGGATTTGGGGTGGGGAACCTAACTACCCATGTGAGGATAATAGTGAGGTGGGGCCCACACGAGCCCCAACCTTACAACTTCCCATAACTCTCATAACCTTTTCCTCCCCCATTAATTTGTAACTCTCAAAAAAACCCTCTTTAACTCTCCCAACATTTAAGAGGACCTTCTCTCTCCCTCTCTTAACTCTTACCAACATACACAAATTAATTAATTGAACCTACTCAATTAATTAATTAAGTGTTTTGAGTTTTGAAATTTGAAATGGCTTGTGTTAATAAAATAACGAGGGTAGCTTTTTATTTTATTTTGGGAGGGCTTTCGTTGTGCTAAGGAAGATTGGGAGAGAATTCTTGTGAAGAAGAAGAGGACTTCCTTCTCGACGAAGAACGACATCTTCTTCGATGAAGAACGTTGGTTCCACGAAGAATGATCGATGTGCCATCTTTTCTCTTCTCCGCGACAAGTGAGGAGACGCCGCATCAGACGCACTCCGACGTCGCCTACGAATTCTTTCTTCGCGACGCCGTTTTCTGTGATGTCCGACGTGCGACATAAATTATCAAGGTAGGGGAATTTATTTTGGTGTTATCTTTTCTTTTGAGAAAAGAACGACGAGCGCGGACCAACCAATTCCAGGTTGATTCGTGGATCGTTCGTACATGCGGATTCATGTTGAGGATTGTTGTTTTTGTCCATGAATTATTTCTTGCCATACGTCAACTTCTATTAGATGGCCGCTTGATATCTTTATAACGGGAGGAGGTCAGACCGCACGAACACAACCGACCCTCCTCCCCCCTTGTTGTATGAATTTGTTTCGGCACGTGAAAGGTGGCGTGGTCCCGTTGCACCGCGCGGAAATTATAAGGAAGGTCTAAGAAGCGCGGCGCCGTCGCGCCGCGCCGATGAAGTTGAACAAACCACGGCGCCATCGCGCCACGCCGGAAAATGACAAACAAAGTCGCACGGGCATTGTGGGATCTTTTCAGCGAAGGTTGGGCCCCGGGATGATGACTGGCGAAGACCACAGGCGAATCGGACCACCGGAGCGCGTCCGGTGGACCGCGGAAGCCCCTGCCGGCGCGCCACGCCGGTACGGCGGTGCCGGCGGTCGGGGGCGGAGGCGCCCGGAGCACCGCCGGAAGAATCCTCCACGGCTGAAGCCGCGGTGGCGGAGCACGGTCCCACGACCGCGCGGGACCGTAGGGAAGCAGCGGGACGTGGCCGGCTGTCGCGTCCGCTAGCACGGGCGGCCCCACGCGGGGCCGCGGCTCTTCACGCGGGGGCAGCACCCCCCGCACGGTTCGGCCGTTCGGCTGAACCCCCGGCCGAGCCGGGCCGCGCCGGCCGGGTCGGACCCACACCTGGGTTGGGTCGACCCAGGGGGTCTCGGGCCGGGTCGGTCCGGGCCCTAAACCCCCGTTTTCGGACCCCTCACGGACTTTCGCCCTTATCTTGAGTTGTAGACCTCTAATCGATGCACCGTCAGTAAAAATGCGATCCTTGGATCGAGATGGTCGTTTCGGTATATCACACTCAAGGTTTCGGAATACTTTGGGTTGGGGCGGGTTGGTTCGTACACGAAACCAACCGGGCCCTCGGAGCGAAAATGCTCATAACTTGAACTCCAGATGTCCGATTGATGTGCTGTCGACTTTGATGGATTCCTCTAAGCGAGACGGATCTTTTGGCTTACTCCGCTCGAGGTTTGGATGTCGTCGGATTGCGGTCGGGTTGGTTCGCTAACGAAACCAACCAGGCCCCTGGAATGAAAAGGCCAATAACTCACAGACCGGGTGTCTGATTGACGCGTCGTCTGTCTCGTTGATTTCCTCTTGATGAGACGGGACTTTTGGCATACTTTTCCCGAGTTTTGGTTGTTGTTGGATAGTGGTCGGGTTGGATTGTACCCGAAATCCAACCGGGCCCTTGGAACGGAAAAGCTGTTATCTTTCAGACTGGACGTCTGCTTGACGAACCATCAGCGGTGTTGGTGATCGCGTGGAGAAACGGTCCCTTTGAGTATACCTTATGTGAGTTCGGGGTACAGTTGAGATACGGACGGGTTGGTTCGCACTCGAAACCAACCGGGCCCCTAGGAAGAAAATGCTAATAACTCACAGACCGGGCGTCCGATTGACGTGCCATCTGTTGCGTTGAGACCCCTATGACGAGGCGGTCCTTTGAGATACTTCTTCGTGGGACTTTGAGATACTTGGAGTATCGGCCTGTAGCTCGTGAAGCAGACCCTCCCAGAGATGAGCGTGCGGAGTGCGGAGATTGTGTAGACGACTGAAACGTGACGTCTTCTTGACCGACTCGACTTGGAGTGAGTCGACTAGCCTAGTGGACGGAGCGCCTGGTATTTGGCGGCAGACCCACGGCGGACGGAGCGCCTGGTAGTTGGCATCAGACCCGCGGTACTCGACCAGAGGAGTACCTCTATAGGCTATTAGGGGGAGCGCCCAGTATTTGGCGGCAGACCCACAGCGGACGGAGCGCCCAGTATTTGGCAGCAGACCCGTGGTACACGAAAGGAGGAGTACCTCAGAGACTTGGATTAGTGAGCAGTACCTCAGAGTCGTGACAGGACCATTGTACACTCCAGAGACGGGGCTCTTCAGTAGTTACGGTTTCGATAATGAAAATCCTGGTTTGAGCTGAGTCTATGACCTTGTGTTTGCCTCATGATTGAGATGGGTCACTTGATAACTTAGGTATATGTATGGGAATATACCTAGGTAGTGGTTATCCGTTGATTTCATAATCTTTGTGTTTCCTCGTGATTGAGATGGGTTACTTGATAACTTAGGTATATGTATGGGCTTATACCTAAGTAGAGGTTATCTGTTGAGATCTTCCTTGTGGTTATTCCTTGTTGGTTTTAGTGAGAACTTGAGGGTATCGAGATCCCTACTGAGTATCATTATACTCACCCCTGTACGGGCTATGTCCGCACCTCGTTGTGTTGGTTGTAGACGACGGGCAGTGATGACGGAGGCTGAGTGTTCGAGGACTGGACGGTACTCGGAGGTGGACTACACAACAAGTCAGTATCCAGAGGTGGACTTCACAGTGAGACGACACTCAGAGGAGGTTGACGGGCGAGAGCGTTGTGGAGGCTATCTGTACCTACCCTTCATGTAGGATCCGTGGTGGACGATCCAGGAGTTGCGCCATCTGTACCTACCCTTCAGGTAGGATCCGAGGAGGACGTCCCAGGAGCCGCTTCCGTTATTCCAGCTGTTGTCCTTTTTTTTTTTACATTTGTTCAGTTGTAGTTGTACTTTTCAGTTGGGTTTGTATTCTGACCCATTTACTTTTTAGTACTTATCTTTGTACTTAGTGTTTTACTTCCACTTGTACTCTGTGGTGTTTTGTTTACTTTTATAAAGGCAATGCCTTCCCAGTTATCGGGATTTACACCTTTGGTGCTAGTCGCCAGCCCCTGGCCTATGGAAGGTGGGCTTGGGGTAGTCACGGCATGGGCCCCGAGGACGGGTCTTGATAAATTGGTATCAGAGGAGTCGGTTCTACCACAGAACTTATAACTCTGATATTTTCTTTCTGTGAAGAAATAGTGTTAAGGGTACCGAGTGTGGTCTTCATTTTAGGGAGTCCAGTATTGGTGCGGGCGGTCGACGTGTCCATACACCAGGACCTTGATAACTGATTTCCGACTTTTTTCATGAAAACACTGATTGCGTGTGTGCTTCCAGAATTTTTTAAATGTCAGCTCAAACTAGGTCAGCTCACCAGGTATAATCTTTTGACCGTGTCATGTTTGTTTCTTTCAGGATGCCTCCCCGTGGATGACCAGCTAGAGCCCCGAGAGTTGTTCGTACTGATAGCCCGCCGAGCGACGTGGCCTCAGTACAGGGCTCTATTCCAGTTGAGGCACCAGCGCTGGCACCAGCGGCACTACTACCCGTTGGGCCACCGATGCCACCAACCCCAGCAGTAGAGGGTTCATGTCGCTTGATCGCACTGCACGAGTTCCAGTGCCAGAGGCCACCCTGGTTCAGGGGAGAGACGGACCCGCAGGCGGCTGAGGATTGGATGGAGGATGTGGTGAGAGTCTTCAGGCTAGTGGGGACGCCAGCAGACTTCATGGTGATCCTTGCTGCCAGCCTTCTTCAGGAAGCAGCAGGCAGATGGTGGAGCCTGATTCTCTAAATGCATGACGAGGCGACACTTCTTTGGGCGGACTTCGAGAGCCTGTTCCGGAAAGATTTTGTACCGTCCACCCTTCGAGCAGTGCGTATACAGGAGCTACTTCAGCTGCGGCAGGGCAGCATGACAGTGGCGCAGTATTCAGCGAGGTTCACAGACCTCTCGCGCTACTCCACAGATATGGTACGGGACCCGTTCTTCAGGGCCCGAACCTTCGATCAGGGGATAAGGCGAGAGATTAGAGCTTCTTTTGTTTCTCACAGCATTCCGACGCAGACAGGGGTGTTGGAGAGAGCCCTCTTAGTGGAGAGTTTCCTTGCTGAGCAGCCTCCAGCAGCATGACCTACCACTACCCGGCTTACGGCAGAGTCTTCTGCAGCAGGAAGTAGACAGATGACGTAGAGGTCCAAGAGGACCAGACCTACCGGTGGCTGACTGCACGACTCAGGTTCAGTTGTGCGGGGGAACCGTGGTGGAGTCAGAGCCAGTCATGCTGAGAGTGGACAGTGTTACTCCTGCGGTGGGATTGGTCACATGGCACGTGACTGTCTGACCCGCCATGCAGATGACCAGCAGTTAAATGAAAAACCTCCCAGGCAGAGGCAGAGGTTCGATCAGGGCAGACCGCAAGGAGCAGGCGGCCATGGAAGAGGATCTAGTCGTGCAGCTGGAGGTGGACGACGCTTCGGGGTGTTTCCACCACCACCACCAGGAGGCCCACCCCGACCGCAGGGGACAGGAGGACATGGGAGAGCTCAGCTTCAGGAAGCTGAGGCCTATGGTCATGGAGCTCCGGAAGCAGATGGACAGGAGTAGGACAAGCTCCAGACCTGGAGGCTATTGATTATGTTGCTTCTAGTTTTGTTGTTGTTACATTCGTGTCTTTGTACTATGAGCTGCAATAATAAAAAGACACTTATCTTTAAGATGTTTGCTTTCCTGACCTTTTGTTTGGTTGATACTGAGTGGTCCCGGTTAAGACTGTTGACTTGACCCTCACTTTCTAGATTTCTACTGGAGGAGACCTAGTGACCTCACACTAATTCCGACAGTGTGACTCGACCCTTGGAGTCCAGAGTGATAGTTGGATCTCTTGGTAGTTATGTCGAGGCCTTACGACGTCATCCATGGCATGAATGCATCATTAATGTCAGGATTGACTGTATTAGGCAATGAATGTGGTTCATCCAGGGGATGAGACCGGATTTCTCTTATCGGCAAAGAAGAAATCATAGAAACTCTTGTGAGACTAGAGAAGGACCAGGTCATCCAAGAGCGGATAAGTACAGCACAGGGCTGGCAGAAGCCTTATGCTGACAGGACATGGAGGCCTCTAGAGTTTGAGGATGACGATCATGTCCTTATACGGGTTTCACCTCGATGAGGTTTACGGAGATGTGGTCAAGGCGGCAAGTTATCCCGGAGGTTCAGTGGACCTTCTTAGGTCCTCGGCTGGGTAGGCGAAGTGGTTTACCGCTTGATGCATCCACCTCAGTTGCACCAAGTGCATGATGACTTCCACGTATCTCAACTGAGGAGATACGTGCTCGACCCTTCGCATATCATCGACCATGGGGAGCTGGAATTTGGCGATGGGGTGACTTTCACGGAGGTTCCAGTGGGAATCGAGGATTGATAGGAGCGGATCCTATGAGGATGGACGATTCTTCGCGTGCGCTTTCACTGGAAGTACGGGAACCTCTAGGTGAGCACATGGGAGCGGAAGGCCCAGATGTGTGCTCAGTACCGCTTTTGTATCCCTAGTTTGTGATGAAGATTTACGGGGACGTAAATCCATGAGGTGTGAGTAATGTAAAGACCCGGAAATTTCAAGGAAATTTTTTTCTGAATTTTCTTTGGAATTTTACAAGGACGCAGTTTCTGACGGCGCCTGATTCCGAGGCCCGGTGTGCCCAGAATTATTTTCCAAAGTTTAGCTCGGGTACATTCAGTGAACCAATGAGCGGGATTTTCTAACTTTTGAACCGGTGCTCGGAATTGAAATTTGAGGGCACCGATGAACTCGCAACGCCGACAATTTCATAAGGGGACCTTTACCGCAGTTGCATTTGCTCGGGAGGAGAAGTTTAAATTTGTGGGTTTTATATGAAGTGAATAAAATTGTGGAACAATTTTATTTTTGTATCTAAGTGGCTATATCCTACATGGGGGAGTTGGGGTGGGGCACCTAACTACCCATGTGAGGATAATAGTGAGGTGGGGGCCACACGATCCCCAACCTTACAACTTCCCATAACTCTCATAACCTTTCACTCCCTCATTAATTTGTAACTCTCAAAAAAAACCCTCTTTAACTCTCCCAACATTTAAGAGGACCTTCTCTCTCCCTCTCTTAACTCTTTCCAACATACACAAATTAATTAATTGAACCTACTCAATTAATTAGTTAAGTGTTTTGAGTTTTGAAATTTGAAATGTCTTGTGTTAATAAAATAATGAGGGTATCTTTTTATTTTATTTTGGGAGGGCTTTCGTTGTGCTAAGGAAGATTGGGAGAGAATTCTTGTGAAGAAGAAGAGGACTTCCTTCTCGACGAAGAACGACATCTTCTTCGACGAAGAACTCCGGTTCCACGGAGAACGATCGGCGTGCCATCTTTTCTCTTCTCTGCGACAAGTGAGGAGACGCCGCATCAGACGCACTCCGACGTCGCCTAAGAATTCTTTCTTCACGACGCCGTTTTCCGCGACGCCCGACGTGCGACATCAATTATAAAGGTAGGGGATTTTATTTTGGTGTTCTCTTATCTTTTGAGAAAAGAACGACGAGCACGAACCAACCAATTCCAGGTTGATTTGCGGATCGTTCGTACATGCGGATTGATGTTGAGGATTATTGTTTTTGTCCGTGAATTATTTCTTGTC
Source organism: Viscum album (assembly GCA_963277665.1). Taxonomy (NCBI): domain Eukaryota; kingdom Viridiplantae; phylum Streptophyta; class Magnoliopsida; order Santalales; family Viscaceae; genus Viscum; species Viscum album. The sequence continues at coordinate 1,765,645,391 of OY728135.1, forward strand.
ATACGTCAACTTCTATTAGATGGCCGCTTGTTATCTTTATAACGGGAGGAGGTCAGACCGCACGAACATGGCTGACCCTCCTCCCCCCTTGTTGTATGAATTTTTTACGGCACGTGGAAGGAGGCGCGGTGTCGTTGCACCGCGCGGAAATTATGAGGAAGGGCTAAGAAGCGCGGCGTCGTCACGCCGCGCCGATGAAGTTGAACAAGCCACGGCGTCGTCGCGCCGCGCCGGAAAACGACAAACGAAGCCGCACGGGCGTTGTGGGATCTTTTCAGCGAAGGTCGGGTCCCGGGATGATGACTGGCGAAGACCACAGGCGAATCGGACCACCGGAGCGCGTCCGGTGGTCCGCGGAAGCCCCTGCAGGCGCGCCACGCCGGTGCGGCGGCGCCGGCGGTCAAGGGTGGCGGCGCCCGCAGCGCCGCCGGAAGAATCCTCCGCCGCTGAAGCCGCGGCGGCGGAGCGCGGTCCCGCGACCACGCGGGACCGGAGGGAAGCGGCGGGATGAGGCCGGCTGCCGCGTCCGCTGGCACGGGCGGCCCCACGCGGGGTCGCGGCTTTTCACGCGGGGGCAGCGCCCCCCGCACGGTTCGGCCGTTCGGCCGAACCCCCGGCCGAGCCGGGCCGGCTTGGGCAGACTGGGCTGGGCCGCGCCGGCCGGGTTGGACCCGCACCCGGGTCGGGTCGACCCGGTTCGGGCCGACCCAGGGGGTCTCGGGCCGGGTCGGTCTGGGCCCGAAACCCCTGTTTTCGGACCCCTCATGGAATTTCGCCCTTATCTTGAGCTGTAGACCTCTAATCGACACACCGTCAGTGGAAATATGATCCTTGGATCAAGACGGTCGTTTCGGTATATCGCACTCAAGGTTTCGGAATACTTTGGGTTCGGCCGGGTTGGTTCGTACACGAAACCAACCGGGCCCTCGGAGCGGAAATGCTCATAACATGAACTCCGGACGTCCGATTGACGTGTCGTCAACTTTGATGGATTCCTCTAAGAGAGACGGATATTTTTGATTACTCTGCTCAAGGTTTGGATGTCGTTGGAGTGCGGTCGGGTTGGTTCGCTCACGAAACCAACCGGGCCCCTGGAATGAAAAAGCCAATAACTCACAGACCGGGCGTCCGATTGACGCGCCGTCTATCTTGTTGATTTCCTCTTGATGAGACGGAACTTTTGGCATACTTCTCCCGAGTTTTGGTTGCTGTTGGATAGTTGCCGGGTTGGATTGTACCCGAAATCCAACCGGGCCCTTGGAACGGAAAAGCTGTTATCTTTCATACTGGACGTCCGTTTGACGAACCGTCAGCGGTGTTGGTAATCGCGTGGAGAAACGGTCCCTTTGAGTATACCCTATGTGAGTTCGGGGTACAGTTGAGATACGGCCGGGTTGGTTTGCACTTGAAACCAACCGGGCCCCTAGGACGAAATGGCTAATAACTCACAGACCGGGCGTCCGATTGACGCGCCGTCTGTTGCGTTGAGACCCCTATGACGAGGTGATCCTTTGAGATACTTCGTCGTGGGAATTTGAGATACTTGTAGTATCGACCTGTAGCTCGTGGAGCGGACCCTCCCATAGACGAGCGTGCGGAGTACGGAGACCGTGTAGACGACTGAAACCTAACGACTGCTTGACCGACTCGACTTGGAGTGAGTCGACAAGCCCAGTGGACGGAGCGCCCGGTATTTGGAGGCAGACCCACGGCAGACGGAGTACCTGGTAGTTGGCAGCAGACCCGCGGTACTCGACCGAAGGAGTACCTCTGTAGGCTATTAGGGGGAGCGCCCGGTATTTGGTGGCAGACCCACAGCGGACGGAGCGCCTAGTATTTGGCAGCAGACCCGTGGTACTCGACAGGAGGAGTACCTCAGAGACTTAGATTAGTGTGCAGTACCTCAGAGTCATGACAGGACCACTGTACACTCCAGAGACAGGGCTCTTCAGCAGTTACAGTTTTGATAATGAAAATCCTGGTTTGAGCTGAGTCTATGACCTTGTGTTTGCCTCATGATTGAGATGGGTCACTTGATAACTTAGGTATATGTATGGGCATATACCTGGGTAGTGGTTATCCGTTGATTTCATAATCATTGTGTTTCCTCATGATTGAGATGGGTTACTTGATAACTTAGTTATATGTATGGGCTTATACCTAAGTAGAGGTTATCTGTTGAGATCTTCTTTGTTGTTATTCCTTGTTGGTTTTAGTGAGACCTTGAGGGTCTCGAGGTCCCTACTGAGTATCGTTATACTCACCCCTACATGGGTTATGCTCGCACCTCGTTGTGTTGGTTGCAGACGACGGGCAGTGCTGACGGAGGCCGAGTGTTCGAGGACTGAACGGTACCCGGAGGTGGACTACATGACGAGTCAGTATCCGGAGGTAGACTTCACGGTGAGACGGAACTCGGAGGAGGTTGACAGGTGAGAGAGTTGTGGAGGATATCTGTACCTACCCTTCAGGTAGGATCCGTGGTGGATGATCAAGGAGTTGCGCCATCTATACCTACCCTTCAGGTAGGATCCGAGGAGGACATCCCAGGAGCTGCTTTCGTTCTTCCATCTGTTGTCCTTTTATTTTGTACATTTGTTCAGTTGTAGTTGTACTTTCAGTTGGGTTTGTATTCTGACCCATTTAATTTTCAGTACTTATCTTTGTACTTAGTGTTTTACTTCCGATTGTACTCTGTGGTGTTTTGTTTACTTTTATAAAGGCAATTCCTTCCCAGTTATCGGGATTTAGGCCTTTGGTGCTAGTTGCCATCCCCTGGCCTATGGAAGGTGGGCTTCGGGTAGTCACGGCACGGGCCCCGAGGACGGGTCGTGACATTATTATTATCACATTGATACTTTTTCCTTAAGGTGTGAACTTTTTTACACCAAACCAGGTGATATTATTCACATAATAGTGGATTGATCATTTTATTTTTGATGTTTTTCAGTGCTTCAATTTCGCCCTCATGAGTATTCTTCCCACTTCCATTAAGAACATATAATACATGGAGGGATAACCCTATTATGGGTTGATCCAATGGATTATCAAGGGGACGGATTGGATATTATTTCTTACTCAATAATCATTCAACAATTTATTTTAGTTTAGTTTTTCATTCAATGATATTTTCTCTCCCGCTTCCTTATGAAATTTTATCACCACATTTTTCATGTGATAATATGATCCATTACCTAGGAGTTCCCATTAATATTATACTACATGTTTATAGGTGATTATAACATGTATGTGAAGATGTTAAACCAAAAATTTATGAGTTTACATTGATTTCATTGAATGAATCTTTCTTGAGTTAATAAAATTGAAATATTCTAAAAAGTTATTCATCCAATTTACCCCCAAGAAATAATTGATGATCAACTCGTTATCTTAATTTGAATTCACTTAGATCATTAGTTATATTTTAATCCAACCATAAATAATCCCCAAATATGGAAACTTGATAACCAAAAACAGTCCATGGAATGTGCATGTCTGTAGGTTTCTTCTTAGGTCTCTAAGGATTCGACAACCCAAGCTACATTATAAATGATCTCTTGACCCTAAAAAATTGGGTAAATTTGGGTGAGACCAAATTTTTGTTCCATTTATAGGGACCTAAGTAAGTAATATTAGACACTAGCTTCCATTTTTCATCCCAACTCTTTTTTCTCACCCTGATATCATTTCCATAGAATGCTATTATGAAAAAACCTAAACATGGGGAACCTCTCCCTACCTTGACTACCCCACGGCAATTATGATGTAAAATAACCATCCTAGATTTTATTGAAGGTAAAATCAACAACTAATTGATCCACATTTTTTTAAATCCTATGCTCCACAAAACATTCCAACCTATATTGAGTTACAATCCCAACAAGGCCAATCTAAAAATCCTCCTGTAGAATTCCAATAAATTAATTATCCTCCTGGAATACACTATTTTTCTGAACCCCTTTCCCATCCTAATCCAAAAACATTACTTGATAAATTGTGTCAAAAAATGGAGATAATCGCTTATGAGTTTTCATTCTTGATAGTAGAACTACAATGAATTTAAACGTTTATAAAACCCATTCCCACTTAGGTTGTCCATTCCTCACCATTGATAGAAGAATCTTGTTACACGAAAACATCTTAAGAAAATGATAAAGAGGTTTCCTTTGAATCAAAGATACCTGAAGAACATGAATTAGTTTTTAATGGTTATTTAAATCAATAGGAAACTGATTTTTTTTATTCCCAAGAAAAATTTTTGACATATTTTATTTAGTGTCAGGAATATTTCTCCATTGATGATTTTTCAAAACCATAATTCATTGAACCATTGGGAGAAATAAAAACGTTCAAGTCTATATCCATTCCTAAAACTTATATTTCTTATTCAGTGGTTTAATATGTTGTTCCAAAGGAAGGAGTTATTTTGAGAAATTATGAAAATGAAATTCAGTTAGATTCAATGTCATAACCTGTGTTTGAATCTGTTATCCTTCCTGAGCTCAAATTCAAGGTCCATACATCCTCTCTAAAGTCTTCCATCATATGGGATAACAAAAAATAGTGAATTTTTATTTCATTCTCTCTCAATTCTAATTATAAGAAAATATTCCTTGTTGTTTTAAGAAATATTAAAAAAGAAATTGGATGGACCCTTTTTTATTTTAATGGTATTGTCTTATTCACTAGGAGTTATATGATTTTTCTTGAATCATTTTCCAAACCTTCTCTCCAAACCCAATGGATAACCAATCACAATCTAATGGATTCAATGAAAAATAAATCCTTAAGATGTTAAAATTTTTTATTGTGTATGTTGGGGGTTTATGTTGAGCTAAAGACATTAAACTAAGTTCTTTAAGGGAGGCAACCTGGATTCTATGTTGATTTGATTTTGTGTTTTTTTGTGTTATTCTTTTTGAAGGAACCTCAAGGGGTTCCCATTGTGTTCTAATTATTTTGGTTTGTAATATTCAGGGACCTCTTAGATTCATTAATTTTTAGTCATGACATAGGTGTAAAAACCCAAACTACCATCATTGATTAGTCTTCTTTGAGTGACATGGAGATCAAGGGATTAAATTGGAGCAACAAAAATTTTGACTTCAAACACTAGGTGACTTTATTCCATGATTTGTATTTTAATTTCCCTTTAGATCTTCTCTTATTGACCTCTAACCCCTTATAAATTTTCATTTCATTAAACATTGGGAAAATTTTAATTTTATGTTATGGGGAGATGAAAAAAATAATTACTTTTGTGTGTAAAAAAACTTACAGAATTAAAAAATGTTTTGAAATAAAAAAATTCATGGAAAGAAAATATTCATTAACCATGAACAGTATAATACAAATTTAAACTTTGAAACTGAATATAAAATAATATTGTGTGCCTTGATTCTAATTTTAATGCAAGTTTAAGTTCATGAGCATAGATTTTGGAAACTGTGGTTGTCCGATATGATTTTTCACCATTTATATTCTCATCCATTTAATAAAAAACATAGCACAAGTACTTTAGATTCTTGGGTATTAGTTCTAGTTCTTAGGGTATCATAATAAATATCATAGGGTTTCTGATCATTTTAATTTTAACATGAGTATTCAAAAAAATTAAAAAAAAAATTAAAAAAAATTAAAATAATGAATTATGCATCGAGCATTGGACAGACCTAATGTGTGGCTTTCAGCCCTTGGGAATCATAACTCCATAGTTTTCTGGCCTAGAGTTGGTAATTTTATCTCTATTTTTGGTAATTTCAATTATTTTATTTGGTAAACTAGATATTATTCCTGAGTATGTGAGCTTCACTTGGTGACCTATGGTCTTTGAGACTGGGAGTCATCAGCAAAGTATCGCTAAATGGGTTGACTTGACTGACTTAAATTTCAATTACCATGAAAAATTTTGATAAAAAATCCAATAAAATTAATAAAATTTTATTACTCATCTAAATATTAAAATTTCATTCCTCCTAGTGATTCGATCTTTTCTCCCTTTAATAAATACAAACCCCCATGTCTATTGTGATTCACAACACATCATCATGTTTAATTGAAATTGGATGAAATGTGGTGATGAATTTGAATAAAGTAATGGTATTGGGCTAGGGATATTCCTTTGGGACTAGACTGTTTTAAATTACATTTATGGGTTTCATAACTGTTTGGTATGAGGTCTCTTGGTGAACAATGTGTATCAATATTTTTTTGGAAAAGGGAATTCAAATTTCATATTTTTGAGATATATTTTCCTTTAGACAAGAAAAATCGAATTTGGGGGGTGGGATTAGCCACTAAAATAGGATAATATTCATTGTTTATAGTATAATATTCATGTGATTCATTATTAATAAACACCATTTTAGTGCATTTTAAAAATTGAACAAAAATTCACATTATGATTGTAATTTCATCTTAAAATGCACTATTTCATGGTCCATTTTTGAAAACATCATAAAACAAAAAATATTCTCGATATTATATTCAAATTTTATTTTCAGATCCCGCATACTATAAGGAACAATTCATTATTTTGGAGCACTTGAAGATTCCCATTGGAAGACCACAAAAATGGGCCTTGAACCAAGAACATTCCGGGTGTAGTTAATTAAACATAAACCCAATAAAAGTATTCTCATGTCCAAGATCTAAGACCAATTATTTTAAAAATTGAAATTTAGATAGAATAAATCATGTTAAAATTTTAATTATAAAGTGTACCATGAAAATTATGATGTTTTAATGGAGTTATAGGAGGCCCAATTTGAAAATGAAATTCTAGGACAGATTCTATGGCCCACAAAAACAACCCACCATTTAAATAAAATCTCAAAAACTAGACACTAATTTAGGAAGAATGTTTAGAGGATTTTTGAGTTCATCTGAACCTTAATTTTCTTGTTCTATTTACTACCCTAATTTTTCCATCTAGATGGTCATTTAGGTGCCTCTTTTTAGTGGATTCAAGTTGGATGCCATTTCGGTTCAAGGGTGGAAAAGTCCACTCTCCCTTAACATTAAACCCACCTAGGCCTACCACCTTTAATTGGGGTGACTTCCACTATTGGAGGCTTGACCCATAACTCTTGAAATTTATATTTAAGGAAGTGGTGGTGGAGTATTTGATCATTGTTTCATTTTAATGTTATGCTTACAATTTGATGTTGTAATCACATTTCTTCAATTGTATGTTTCTTGAATTATCTTAGATTTATGATAAAAGTTATTCATTTTCTATTATTATATTCTTATTATTATCACTTTGATACCATTTCCTCAAGTTTTTAAAAATTCTACACAAAACCTTGTGATTTTATTCACACAAGAGTTGAGTGGTTGTTTTCTTTTTATTGTTTTTTCACTTCTTCAATTACACCCTCAAGGGTTTGCTTCCAGCTTCCATTGATATCATAGAATCAATGGAGGGATGGACCTATTATGGTTTGATCTGATGGAGTATAAAGGGGATGGATTGTATGTTATTTCTTACTCAATAATTGTTCAATAATTTCTTTTATTTGAGTTTTAATTCAATTATATTTTCTCTTCCCCTTCCTTATTGAATTTAAGTGTCACACTTTTCATGTTCTAATGAGATCCTTTACCTATGAGTGCTCATTAATATGATACTACAAGTTTATAGGTTATTTTCTTCTATATGTGAAGTTTTTGAACCAGAAAGTGATGAGGTTATATTGATTTCATTTAATGAATCTTTCTTAAGTTAATGAAATTGAAATATTCTAAAAAAGAATTCATCCAATCCACCCCTAAGCAATAACCAATGATCATATCATTCCATTAATTTGAATTCACTTATATATTTAGTTATCTGTTAATCTGAGAAAAAATCAACCCCAATGTTGGCCACATCATACCCAAAAACAATCCATTAAATGTACGTGTTTGCAGGTTTTTTCATAGGTCTCTGAGGATTCGACAACAAAAGCTACAGTACAAGTGGCCTCTTAACCCTAAAAACATGGGTAACTTTGGGAGAGACGATAAGGTTACAAAGCTATATAAGGGTAAAACATTATTACCATTATATATAATAGATTATTTTTGTATGGGTATCAGTTTTTACCTAGTTTTTTGGGAATTTATTCATATTCAAACTGTAAAAAGCATTTTCAATAATATCAAATCCTAAAATCAAGGAATTAATTGATACTGAATCACTTAATAATTTATAACTCCTTTTTGGAAGGTTTGGTTTTATTTTAAATTTTTTTTTATATTTAAGAAAATCATCAGGTAAAATAAATAGGGGAATAAATGGAAATTTGAGGGAGTATCTAAGGAGGTATATTTATGAATTTTAAAAATGAGTTTCATTCTCTCATTTGATTTCATACTTGTTTCTAATGAGTTTTGGTAACCCAAAACCCTAACTTTCAATTTTTTTGACTTATTTTTCAAATTTTATAAATCTCCTCTCACTACCAGTTTGTGTTTATACACTTTTCCTTGTTTATATATTTCTTATCTATAGAGACATTCCATGGAAAAAATATCATCTAGAGGATCCAAGTTCTCTATTATTTCTATCCATATTTGATATTATCATGCTTTTTTTTCCTTTTTCGTGGATGATAAGAGGTTTCCTAATTAAAATAATTAATTATATATAATGATATTGATGGGGAAGGGGATATGTCACATGTTCTTTAATTATTTTTAAGATATTGATTCTCCATGATTGTGTGATGAATATTTTTAATTATGAAAAAAATTCTATTTTGAATGTTTTATTGTTTTTTTTAAATATAATTATAGAATCACATCACATGAAAATGGTAATTCCCTTGAGATGAAAATTGAATTTTCTATGTGTGAATAAGAAGTTATTGTGCTTCCATTTATCTTGTTAAGTCGATTGATGTGATGGTCTGGATGGAATTGTGGGTGTAGATGTTTCTTGTTATTGACTTGTGGGATTGTGGTTATGATGTGTAATGCTAGAATACAGATTTTTTTGGGGAATCTTTGATGTAATTGTGTATTTTCTTATTATTTTCCCAGTAATTATGAAATTATTGAAATGTGGTGAGTTCAATTTAAAAGGAATTGGGTTGGGCTAAATGGATTAGGGCTAGAAATAAAGGAAATGTAAATGGAATGATGATATTTAATTTAAATATAGAATGATGATTAGTGAATGTGAAGATGGTTCATATTTCATGCATTTAATTGAGAAAATGGTTGGTAATTGATGTGTTTAATTTGAATATGGAAAGATGATTATGGGTAACACATGTTACTAAAGGGATGTGTAAGGGTTCAGTTTGTTTTCTTTAAGTTGTGTAAGGGTAATCAGTGGTTTCCTTGAGTTGTGTAAGGGTATCCATGATCTACCACGCACAACATAAAGGAAGTTCGTTCCTCATGTAATGGAAAGGACCTTTTTATAGCGGTTCTGTAAGGGCCATCACATATTTTACCTTGATCCATATGTCTATGTATTTTCATTTTGTAAAGGTAATCCATGGTTTTTGGATATCATGTAAGGGTAACCACAACTAGAATAAGGTTATTATCTCAAGTGAGGGTGGATTTTTGTAAGGTTACACACTCATGTTAGAGTAAGAGACGACTTAGGTAAGGGTTGCACTAAAATCCTTAAAGATGCATAAGGGTAGTGATTTGTATAAGGATAATGTTGGGTTACACTAACAAATTGGGTATGTCTCACGTAAGGGTATAATTATTTGTAAGGGTAAAACCATGTTACCCTTATGAGTCATTTATTATTTTCTTATTGGTATTATTAATTACCTAGTGTTTTCATAATTTCTTCTTATTCAAACTATAAAAACAATTTTCAATTATCTTAAATCCTAAAATCGAGTAATTAAATGATTTTGACTTCATTAATAATTTATAAAACCTTTTTGAGATATTGGGTTCGATCCAAATTTATGTTCTTGTCATTAAACAAATCATTTGGAAAATAAAATGGAAAATAAATGGAAATTTGATGAAGTAACCAAGGGGGTTATCTATGTATGTTAAGAATGATTTTTTCTCTCTCATTTCAGTTCCTCCTTGTTTCTCTCAAGTTCTCATAACCCGAAATCCTAATATTCAAGTTTGGGGATGTTTTATAAAACAATTAAGAGGCTTATCTATTTTACAATCTTTGCACATACCCTCTTCCTCTATCCTATATTCCTTGGAAATAATGTTCTTCTTTTAGGAAAATACTTGGTAGGGGATTTTGGTTTTCTATTATTTCTATAAATATGTTATATGTTCATTTTTTTTCTTTCATCTTTGGGGGATGGTAAGAGTTTTCTTGAAGAATATAATTAATCATCTATAATGAAATTGAAGGGAAGGAGAAGTATCTCAGGTGCATTACATATTTTCAGGATATTGATTCTCCATGATTTTGCGTTACATATTGTCGATTAAGAAATTTTTTTACTACTATGAATGTGTTATTTTTTATTGTAATATAATTATAGGATAACTTTATATGAACATTTTAAATACCTTGATGATGGTAAATGAACTAGTTATGTAATAATTAGAAGTTTTTGTGTTACCCCTTTACTTGTGCAGTTGATTGATACGATGATATGGATAGAATTATGGGTATATTTTTTACTCATATAGACTTGGGGGCTATGGTGGTGATGTGTGATGCAGGAGTATGGAAAGTAGGTGAGGATTTATAGGTTTTCAAACTAGCCCACTGTTTTTGGTAGTGGGTTAAAACATTTTTTTTTATTTTCTACTTTAATTTTTTTTTGTATTTTAATGTAAACAGTAAAGATAAGATAGTAAATTTCATAAAAATTGGAATGTAATAAGAGCTATGATAAACAAGCAATGAAGATAGAGGAAGAGTAAAATGAATCAAGACTAATGCTCAGGGAAATAGTTCTATTAATTATGAGGATAACCACTTCACATAAAAAGCAATTTTATTCACGACCGCAAAATATGAATGGATTAGTCTCACTCGCTAAGAGATTAATCATTCATATTACTGGTTCTAAAAGTTCTCCATAACTAGAAACACCAAAGTGACAAAGTGTTGAAAACATTTACTATTGTATTTTGTCACAACCCGACCATAGACGCCTATTTATTTTTATTTTATTTTTACTATTTACTCGGTATTGCGTCATTTGGACGAGGTTTAGTAGGTTCTCGGTTTGAAATTTTCGAAGTTTAATGTTTTTGGTGGGTATTGGGCTGGTGTATGGTCACCACATCGTTAGCGGAAACCGTGCATTTGGTCCTAGTGAATACACGGTGGCGCAACACTTTAAATAACTAATAAATTAAATAAATAAATTAAGTTAATTGAAAAAAGAAGCTAAATAAAATTTTATATAGATAAAACAAGGTTAATGTTTAAATTATAATAATGAAAATATGATTGCGCAAATGGTAATATTATTATTATTTAATTTGGTAATAATACTGTTATTATTAAATTGTTATAAATATAATAATTATTTAAAATTAAATGTAATAAAATTTATCATTTTAATTATCTTTAAGTTTGTTATTAATTTATTTTGTTGGTATTAATATTATTATTATCATTTTTCTATTATTATTATTACTGTTATTATTATTGAAACATTGATATTATTATTATTATTATTATTACTTAAAATAAAATGAAGGATAAATAATTATTATTATTTTTTATTTATAATTATTGGTTCTATTATTATTATTATTATTATATTTTATTATTGTTTTTTTAACCCTAAATCTAACCCATACCCGCATTCCCCTATTTCCCCCTTTCTAGTTGCACGCAGCAGCACCCCCCCCCCCCGACCTATTTCCTCATGCGTGATGCACACCTGCACACCGCCGCCGACCCCCCCCCTTCCCTTCGTCCGTCGGCGCGCACCGAATCCCCTGCCACGCTGGCCTCCTCAGCACACTAGATCCCTAGCTCTGCCTCACCCTACGGGTTCCCGCCACCCAACCTCCCCCATTCGGCGTGACCTCCCCCTCCCGGTCTGGTGCAGCCTCCCCTGTCTAGTGCGACCTCCCCCATCAGGTTGGTTTCCGACTGCTGACCTCCCATCGCCAGATCCCCCTTCAACCGCACGTCCTCCTGGCTCAGCTGCACCTCTCTCCAGTATAGCCCCGACCAGACTCGATCACCCTCTTGGGCACACCCCCCCCCCCCCTCTTCCCTATCTCTTGTCCCCCCTCCCTTCAAACAGGCCACGACGAACCCCTACACCCCAGCCACACTCCGCTGCAACCCCCCCCCCCTTGTAGTAATATTTTGTTAGTTTGATGTTCTCCAAGGTTTAGGGTTTGTTATTTGTGGATTAAATCATAATTTTTGTGTGTCGAACTTATTTCATAGGGAGTTTTTGGCTTCTCGTTGGTGTGGTTGAGGTGCGAATGATGTTTTTCACTGGCTTCGGGATGTCCATCTACGGTTGGGGTAAGAACCCCTTGCACTCTCCTCCTTTAAGTATTGAAATACATTATTTTCTTGTGTTTTTTCCAGTGCTTAAATTTTAATTAATTAGTTTAGTATATTATCTAATTAATTATTTTGGTGTAAATTGAGTTTTAAAATAATTTAGTTGTGTTTGATATTTTGCACCCTGTTTATGTGAATTGATGTTGTGTGCACAATTATTTTGTTAGATTTGTGGTCTGAATTTGATGGGTTTTTCATGCAAAGGCCAAATTAGTCTCGTTGGCCCTTACTCGTAGTTTAATGTTTTTAGAATTAATTAAATGATACTTGAGTTGGTTTCATGTGTTTAGAGTTGCGGTATACTTTTCAAAATTGTTTTATAAATTTTTAAATGATTTATTAAAGAATATGGGTGTTGCGAGCCTGGTTTTGAAAATGTGTTTAGGAACACATGTTTTTAAATGTTGATCTCATCGTGTCGTTCACTTTTTTTAGGTTGTGCACTCTAAGTGTTTTCTTAAAATGTTTTGTTGGCTCTTTAAAGTGATTAGTGAGTTATTTCGGCATTGTGTGGTTTTTGTAAACACTTTGTGGATTTTAAAGGGGTTTAGTAAATAGTGTTGATGGTGTGAGTTGTGTTTTAAAAACATGCCATGGTGGTTCTTTTGCGCTGGTTATTCCTTTGTATTGTTTTAAGTCCGTGTTTATGTACCTTTGTTGTTGTGCGTTTATTGCAGCACGTTGGTGGGGTAACCCCTCATTATCACGATCATCTGCTTGTGTGTGCTTGTGCGCCTGTGCAAGGCATGTCGCATTGTCATGTTCGACCTGTGAGTTGAGGTAGGTCCCCCACTACACTTGCCTTTAAATTTAGAATTTATTAATTGCATGATATTTTATTGAATTTATTTTGATAAATGAAAAATAAGGTTAGATGGTTATTTTTGGAATAAATATTTGATGTAAATGAAGTTGTTTATTTTATGCACGTCACTTGAATTATTTTCTTTATGAATTGATGCACAATAGTAAAATAATTCCCTTTTTTCCTTTGAATGTAATTCATGAACTCTCATATGTTGTTTTGGTTTTATGTGAAATGTTTCCTTTTGACACGTGAGAAAATATTATGGTTTCTCTTTAGAAATGATGTTTTTATTTAATGTTGGTTAAGGCCTATTTGGCTCCTGATAAAAGTAGAGTGTGTTGGGATATTTGAAAATGGTTTTACTTTTTATGTGAAGGAGTTGGTTTCTTTTGGAAGATGTTTGATTTTCAAAGGGTGTTTAAAGTTGGTTTGGCACTTTAACAAAATAAATTATTTTGAAAAACTTTCTTTGACATGGCTCATGGGTGATTTGTTGTGTATGAAGATTGTGTGAGTTGTTGAGCGTGATGTTTGTGCATTGTGACTGGTTACTTGATTGGAATTGTTGAATAACCCTTTTTTTATTACAAGTGTTGACATGGGAAACTGGCATAGTAAGTGAATCTTCTCAGAATGATTACTGTACTAGTTTAGATTACGCACTAACTAGTGGGCCACATTAGAGAGATGTTTTTTCATTATTATTGCTATGGGATTGGGCCCCTCGACCAGGCTAGGTAGGGTGATGGTCAGGCGTTATGACCTCATCGAGAGTAGGCACGCCTTCAGGATGAGTCACATGTATAGTACGTTCTGGATTGTTCACGATCTCCTAGGTTCAACCCATATTTTCTTTAGTGTTTATTTGTATATGGCGGACGATTGAGAGGTCTAGTTCGGTTCTTGGACCTTGTGTGCCACTTTTTCCATTTACCTTAGTGTGTGTTGTGTGTTGTGTGTGGTTTTCATTTTGACTAACAACTAAAATTTGGATTTCTAAATTGTTCGCAAAAAATGTTTTAAAATGCAATACACATGTTCCTTTCAAACATTAAACTTGTTTTTAAATTAAAAAGGGCAATGGACTATTACATGTTTTAGAAATAAAATTATGTGTGGAAACCCATATTTTATATAATTTAGTTCAAACCTAGAATTAGTAAATTCTGTATTTAAAGGTAGTGCATTGGGAATGGTTTGTTGGGCATGCCTATTGAGTTTTAATACTCACACCTATAGCGTTTTCCTGTTTTTAGTATTGTTGTAGGTTTGACTCGAGCTTTTTCGCCATGGGTGACTCTTGTTCTAGTGTTGGGTGGTGACCTAGGAGGTCACAAGGAGGTAGGTACTGTTCTTTTTCATTTTTCTGCTAGTTTTATTTGGCTATAATTAGTTTCTGTTTATCTATTTATCTTTTTTTTTTTGTGGGCCAAATCATTCCCAATGGTTAAGTGTTGATGCCCGACACTAGTTTTCAGCCCGTGGGGATCAGGAACGCCCCTCAGGACATGTCGTGGACTGGCTTGGGTGACTGGTTCAGGGTCAACCCAGGTTGGTTCATGAAAAAATGGTATCAGAGGGGGACCTTGTTATTTGGGGTGTCCAATAGAAAGAGATTAGAATTGTCGGGGATTAGGAGGTAGGTTACGGTCTGGTGCCGGATCATCATCACTCAAAACAAGACATGAGTTACCAGGGGTAGTCCGGGGCTTGAGTCTTTTTTCTTTGGTTTTATTGGACTGGAGATGACAATGGGGATGAATCGGTTCACGTTGCAGCCTCACATGGGGTGGTGACCCATGTGGAGTCCAAGTTCCTGGTTTAAGGTCCTCTTAATGTTATGACTTACTTGGGGCATGGCTCACCACCATGTCGTCGGGTTTGGCACAGACACTAGTTCCTCATTTCGATGGTTTATAGTTTGTTGTGTTTCATTTTGAACTCAGTTGATGTGATTGTGTGTTAAAAATGAAAGTGATTTCGAAAATGAAAAAATGGGGTTTCTTTCAAATTGTTTTGAAATTAGTAAAGTGGGTTTTTATAGATCAAGTGTTTTGATTTGTAAAATTTTGGTGTGTGTTTGGGTTTGATTTGGGAAAGAGGTTTTTGAACCTTGGCATTCTTTATGGAGGGTCACATGTGCATGGGTATGTGCGGAGAGTGTGTGGGAACACATGTCTTTAGATGATGTAAGCGGGACTGAATGAACGCACATGTGATGGTTCATAAGGTTCCATAGGTGAGTCTTAAAATTTTAAAGAAATAATGGTTTTTGAAAAGTTTTTTTTTCTTATGTTTTTATATGTTTGGCTTATGGGCCTATTTCCCTGGTCTTGTGTGGTTTCTTTGATTGAGTTTAGGCTTGATGCCCGGTTTTGATGGTGTTTTTCATGTCGTTATGAGTAGGCTACCCAGAAAGCCTCCAAAAGTAGTTAACAAGTTTTACCCAGTTCCCAGTTCTTTTTGTGTGTTTCCTACTTATTGAGGTAATCGAAGTCTATTAGATGCAGTTTTATAGTTCAAAAAGATAGTGTGTCTTTGGGTTTTTGGGAATTATCGGGGTAGTTAAGGTTCGTACCGTCTTAAAGTTATTTGAGGGTTCAGTTCTTGACAAGTAATGGTGGGATGTCTCATCATCGTTAGAGTCTGGGGTGTAGTTGGTGGGGGTCGAATCTGGTGAAGGTTCCATGTCTGGAAAGGATCTTCATCTGTACCTACTCCCAGTTTGTTGGACCGTTCTCTCATATGCCGCTAGTCTGGCTGGTTCGGGCATTCTAAGCCTCCTTGTCGCATCTATCTGAAGTCTTGCTACTGTGCAAATGTTCAGGCCAGCAGGGAGAGTACCGAAACAAGCATTGTTCATAAAGAAGGAGTTAAGGACCGGAGGATGAAAATGCATGACTGTGAGAAAATAGATGCTTCAGCCACCAGGGCCCGGGCCACAAGTCTCGGGGTGAAGCTTGCACATAGTCAGGAGTTGCCGAGGGTGTGTGGAACCTCGGTCTGGATAATGTCTTCGGCTTTGGAATGGAGATATCAAAAATTTCCTCATTCTATTCTCGTTGTTCTCGTAAACTCATCCTTGTTTTGGTGGCGTGATGAGCTCGTTCCACCCCAATCCAAGCTATCTTATCTTCTCTTAGCTTGGTTTCCAAATTGTTCGTTTTCCTTGAAGGGTGTTAGGCTCGTGAATAAACTGACTCGTTCTGATTTTGAGTTGGTCTCAGTTGTACCCATTAGGGGATTTTTTTCGTATCATGAACTTGAGGGGAATTGTTGAGTTCATTTCTCATCCTCAGGTTTCTATGTTGTTTCATAGCGAGCTTTCATCTAATTTTTAGGAGTGTTGTTCGATCCACGTGGAGAGATTGAATGAGTTCTGTTTGGGAGTTCCCGTTTTACCCCCCCCCCCCCCGGGGGGTGGTTTGTTCGGGTTTTAAGGGTTTCTTTATTAGTGAAATATCATGGTGGGGAGAACCCTCTTGTGTTCTCCCCTAAAAACCGGGTTGTGGTTCTCTATGAATTTGTCGAGTGTGACGTTTGTTGGGAATAATAACTTTGAGACTCTCATTTTTCCATGGTTTTGTCTGGGCATGGACTCTAGTTGTGTCAACCGTTGGCTTAATGACTTTTTTGGTGCAAAAAGTGTATGTGGTGGGGAGAATTGTCACACCCCGACCTCAGATGCCTATTTATTTTATTTTATTTTTACTATTTACTCGGTCTCGCGTCATTTAAATGAGGTTTAGTTGGGTACCAGTTTGAAATTTTTGATGTTGGATGTTTTTTGTGGGTCTAGAGCCGGTGTACAGTCCCCACACCATTAGCGACAACCGTGGGTTTGGTCCTGGTGAATGCGCGGTGGCGCGACACTTCAAATAAAAAATAAATTAAATAAATAAATTTATTTAATTGAAAAAGGAAGCTAAATAAAATTTATATCGATAAAACAAGGTTCATGTTTAAATTATAATAATGAGAATATGATTGTGCAAATGGTAATATTATTATTATTTAATTTTGTAATAATAGTGTTATTATTAAATTGTTATAAATATAATTATTATTTAAAATGAAATGTAATAAAATTTATCATTTTAATTATCATTAAGTTTGTTATTAATTTCTTTTGTTGTTATTAATATTATTATTATCATTTTTCAATTAATATTATTACTATTTTTATTATTGTAACATTGATATTATTATTATTATTTAAAATAAAATGAATGTGAAATAATAATATTTATTTATTTTATTAATATTTATTGTTATTATTTTTATTATTATTATTTTATTTTATTATTGTTTTTTTACACTAAATCTACCCCATACCAGTATTCCCCCGTTTCCCCCTTACTAGCTGCGTGCAGCACCCTCCCCTGACCCATTTCCTCCTGCGAGCTGCGCACCTGCACGCCACCGCCGACCCCCTTCCCTTTGTCCATCGGCGTGCACCGAAGCCTTTGCCGCTACGGCCTCCTCGGTGCACTAGATCTCTGGATCCTCCTCGCCCTGCAGGTTCCCACCGGCCAGCCTCCCTCGTCCGGTGCGACCTCCTCCTCCCAATCCGGTGTGGCCTCCCCTGTCTGGTGCGGCCTCCCCCATTTGGTTGGTTTCCTACCACCGCCCTCCCGTCGCCAGATCCCCCTTCCACCGCACGTCCTCCCGGCTTAGCGGCACCTCTCGCCGGTATAGCCCCGACCAGACCCGCTCGCCCTCTTGTGCACATCGTCCCTCCACCCTATCTCTTGTCCCCCCCTTGGAACAGGCCACATCGAACGCCTACACCCTGGACGCACTCCACTGCACACCCCCTTGTGGTAATATTTTGTTATTTTAGTGTTCTCCATGGTTTAGGGTTTGTTATTTTTGGATTAAATCATAATTTTTGTGTGTTGAACTTATTTCGTAAGGTGTTTTTGGGTTCTCGTTAGTGCGGTTGTTGTGCGAACGAGGTTTCTTACTGGATTCGGGAGGTCCATCTACATTTGGGGTAGGAACCCCCTTGCACTCTCCTCCTTTAAGTATTGAAATACATTGTTTTCTTATGTTTTTCCATTGTTTAAATTTTAATTAATTATTTTAGTATATGATCTAATTAATTAGTTTTGTGTAAATAGAGTTTTTAAAATAATTTAGTTGCGTTTGATATTTTTCACCCTATTTATGTGAATTGATGTTGTGTGTACAATTATTTTGTTTAAACTTGTGGTATGAATTTGACGGGTTTTGCATGCAAAGGCCTAATTAGTCTCATTGTCCCTTGCTCATAGTTTAAAGTTTTTAAAATTAATAAAATGATGCTTGAGTTGGTTTCATGTGTTTAAAGGCGCGGTATACTTTTCAAAATTGTTTAATAAATTTTTAAATGATTTATTAAATAATATGGGTGTTTTGAGCCTGGTTTTGAAAATGTGTTTAGGCGCACGTGTTTTTAAATGTTGATCTCATCGTGTCATTCGCTTTTGTCAGGTTGTGCACTCTATGTATTTTCTTATAATGTTTTGTTGGCTCTTTAAAGTGATTAGTGAGCTATTTTGGTGTTGGGTGGTTTTTGTAAACACTTTGTGGATTTTAAAGGGGTCTAGTAAATAGTGTTGATGGTGCGAGTTGTATTTTGAAACCATGATGAGGTAGTTATTTTGTGTTGGTTGTTCATTTGGATTGTTTTAAGTCCATGTTTATTTACCTTTGTTGTGCGTTTATTGCAGCGCGTTGGGGGGTTACGTTGCGTTACCACGATCATTGGTTTGCATGTGCTTGTGCGCCTGTACGAGGTGTGTTGCGTTGTCGTGTTCGAGTTGCGAGTTGCGAGTTGAGGTAGGTCCCTCACTGCATTCTCCTTTAAATTTAGAATTTATTAATTGCATGACATTTTATTGAATTTCTTTTGATAAATAAAAAATAAGGTTAGATGGTTATTATTGGAATAAATATTTGATGTAAACGAAGCTGTTTATTTTATGCACGTCACTTGAATTATTTTCTTGATGAATTGATGAACAATAGTAAAAGAATGCTTCTTTGGCATTTGAGCATAATTCATGAACTCTCATATGTGGTTTTGGTTTGATGTCAACTGTTTTCTTTTGACACGTGAACAAATATTCTGGTTTCTCTTAAGAAATGATGTTTTTCTTGAAAGTTAGTTATGGCTCGTTTGTATCTTGAAAAAAGGTAGAGTGTGTTGGAATATTTGAAAATGGTTTTACATGTGATGTGAAGGCGTTGGTTTCTTTTGGAAGATGGGTGATTTTCAAAGGGTGTTTAAAGCCAGTTTGCCACATTAACAAAATAAATTATTTTGAAAAACTTTCTTTGATGTGACTTAGGGGTGATTTGTTGTGTACGAAAATTGTGTGAGTTGTTGAGCGTGATGTTTATGCATCGTGAATGGTTACTTGATTGACATTGTTGATTCATTCTCTTTTTACTACACGTGTTGACATGAGAACCTGACATGGTAAGTGAATCTTCTGAGAATGATTGCTTCACTAGTTTAGAATAGGTATTGGCTAGTGGCACATAGCATAGAGATGTTTTTTTATTATTATTTCTATGGGATTGGTCCCCTCAACCAGGTCAGGTATGGCGACGGTCGAGCGTTAGGGAGTTATGATGTCATCGAGAGTAGGCATGCCTTCAGGATGAGTCACATGTATAGTGCATTCCAGATTGTTCACGAGCTCCTGGGTTTGACCTATTTTTTCTTTAGTGTTTATTTATATGTGGTAGACGATTGAGAGGTCTAGTTCGGTTGATGGACCCTGTCATCTGCGACTTTTCACCACCACCTTCCACCAACATAAGTTGGTAGTTCACTTCGGCACCACACGTGCATTTTTTCGTGCATCACACATCACTTTAATTTAACCCTCTTAACTAAGTCTTGGTGAGTTAATTGAAATAAACTTAGATGGTTATCCGATTCCTATATGAATCTGCAAAGAAAAACAGAGCATATGTAAATGAATTAATTAACATGATTGAAAAGATTTAATAAATTAAAAGTTATTTAACTAACTACCAACAGATCAAAGTACTTATTTATTTATAATTGTTAAGTGTTAATTAAAATATCTATTATTATTAATTATTAAATTTTTATTCATTTTAATTTATTTTAAGACTTATTATTATTAATTATTAAATTATTATCATTAATATTTCAATAACCTATAAAAGTATTATAAAAATTATGTTTTAAAAGTCGTTATTTAATTAAATTAAATATTTATTTTGTTAAATATTATTATTAATGATAATTTGAATTAAATCATTTAATAAGTTTACTATTAAAGTATTTAAAATTTAAAATTAATTTTATTTATTAAATCAATTTTATTTTTAAATTACTATTTAGTATTTTAGTTTTTTAAAGTTTCATTTAATTAATTATTTTTATATCTTATTATTGTTGTTATTATTTATTTAATTTAAATATTATTTATTATGTTTTTTATTTAATTATTATTATTAATTATTTATCATTTATTATTATTTTAATTATTAATCCCTCCCTCCCCACTTCTCCACGGCGCAACAGGGGAGGAAGGGATTTGGATTTCCTTGTGGAATCCTCTCTGGCGCACAGCAGGTCTGGAGGGTCTCCTCCTCAAGCTCCCACGGTGGCGGCTTCACGGCAGGGCGACGCTACGACTCGCGAGTCCCAAACAGTTCCTCCAATGCGGTAACGTAACCTTCCTTCGAGCACGGTGAATCTACCGACGAATCTAGATCTGTTGTTTGAGGATATGATCTGTTAATGTTTACAAGAGATCTAGTCTGGTTTGATTTGCTATTGAAGTTGTAGTGTGAAGAGAGATGGAGAGAGTGCGTGAGTGAGTAGATAGAAACTGGTAGGACGAGGCGAGGTAGGGTGGATCGGTAGATCAGAATTTTAAAAATTATAAATTATATTGAAAATTATTGTTATTTATTTAAATGGATTAATAGTTTTAAATTATATTATTATTTATATAAATGTATAATTACATTTAAAAACATTTTATTTACATAAAATTTTTAAAATCTATATTACTAATTACTTATATTTTTGTATAACATAAATTTTTTATCATTTGAATTAAACAAATATGTATACTATTCATTGTTATTTAGTTTTAGTTTTTCATTAAAATTCTGATTTTCAATAAATTATATACGTGAGAAAAATAAATATTATAGTTATGTAAATGTTATTTCATGTTAAAAATATATCACAAATTACATAAAGTATAGATATATGGTACTTAGTTTATAATTTCCATAAAAAATAATATTGTTTATATTTGAATACTCTAAATACATGTGTATGTGTGGATATGTGAAGAACCCAAGGACATGTGTGTTTGTGTGTGATTGGTGAACTAACACAAATGTATATATAAAAAACTATATACAATTCATACAATATAATTTTTTTTTTATAATTTCTATATATGATATTATTTATTAAGGACCAGAATGATATAAGTAAAGGAAACAACACACATCCCTAGAGAAGTAAAGATTGGTCACATCGCCTCAAATGGTCAACCCACTCCGTAACTGAATCGTTAAAATTTGACGGAATAATGGTCTTATGAAATGAAATCCCTTCTTCCTAGTTTAAAGGGACCCTTCATACGTCTAGTCCATGCATCTGTGTGATGTTGTAAAGACGCAGAAATTTCAAGGAATTTTTTTTCAATACTTTGGAATTTTACGAGTCTATGGCTTCTGACGACGCTTGATTCCGAGGCTCGGTGTGCCCGGAATCAATTTTCGAAGTTTAACTCAGGTAAATTCAATGAACGAACGAGCAAGTTTTTTCTAACTTTTGAACTGGTGCTCGGAATTAAAATCTGAGGGCACCGATGAACTCGCAGCGCCGATAATTGCTTAAGGGAACACTTACCGTAGATGCGTTCGCAAAGGAGGAGAAGATTATTTTTGGGGGTTTATTAAAAAAGTAAATAAAAATTGTCGGAATAATTTTTATTTTCTTAAAGTGGTTTTTCCCTCCCATGGATAGTTAAGAGTGGGGCCCACACCCACTTAACTACCCAAGTGGGGATGTTAGAGAGTTGGGGGGCCGCACGAGCCCCACCATTTAATTCCCTCAAAACCCATAACATCCCCCTCATTATTTGGCAAACCTCCATTAAATGTCTACTCAATCCATTAAATTATGTCAACCCATAATTTAATAAGGAACCTTCCTCTTTCCCCCTTTTTTTAATTTAACCGCCAACGCGTTTATTATTGGGGAACCTTCTCTCTCCCTTCTTTAATTAAATGTCAACACATTTTAATTAGTGTGATGAATTAATTACGAGAGAGTTTCTTTGCGTGTATAATAAAATAATAGGGGAACCTATTATTTTATTAAGGAGGAGAGCTTCGTTGTGCGAGGAAGAACACCAGCCTCCGACGAAGAACGACGAAGAACGCCGGCCTCCGACGAAGAACGACGAAGAACACCGGTTCCTTGGAGATCGACGACGCGCCGCACCCTTACCTTTCTCCACAGTAAGAGAGGAGACACCGCTTCCTCCTCGGCGCGCCCTAACGACCCCTACGATCCTCTTCTCTGCGACGCCGTGTACCGCGACACCGGCGATCGTCTTCCTTGTTAAGGTAGGGGAATTTGAATAATTTTTCTTATGTGATTTTTATATCCCCGGCATGGCGTGTAATTGTTGGTAATGTTTGAACCACTAACACGGTGGGTGCGGACTAACGAACAAGTCCGAACCCACCGCTAGTTTATTCTTGATGCACATAATTCTTGGCGACGACGAAACGAGACTGAAATGGCGATTGGAGGCCTTCACAGTAATCTACGGGTCCCGGGATGACCGCAGGCATAGACGGGATCAAGAACGGACCACCAGAATGACTCTGGTGGCCCGCGGAAAACTCTGGCGGCGCGCTGCTGGCAGGAGCCGCCGCGGCGACAAGGAGCTGGATCCCGCGGCCGCGCAGGATCCTAGGAGACGCGACGTCGGTCGCCGCATCCGCGGAGCGCAAAGGGGGGGGGGGGGGGGGTCCGCGTCCCCCCTGCTCGGCCTGCTGGCCGACCCCCCGGCCGGGCCGGACCCGGACCCGGGTCGGGTCGACCCGGGGGGGGGGGGGGGGGGGTCGGACCGGGCCCAGACCCCCACTTCAGACTACTTTCGGCCTTTTGCCCATAACTTGAGCTACGGACCTCTGATCGATGCACCGTCAGTTGCGTGGGAATCCTTGAATCGAGATGGTCGTTTTGGTATATTACACTCGAGGTTTCAGCAAAGTATGGGTACGGTGGGGTTTGTTCGAACTCGAAACCAACCGGGCCATTGGAGCGGAAACACTTATATCTTAAGGACCGGACATCCGATTGACGTGCGGTCAATTGAGTTGGGATCCTTTTGTTGATACGGTCCTTTTGGAATATTCCACTTGAGGTTTGGATGCAGATAGAGTACGGTCGGGTTGGTTTTAGCTTAAAAACCAGTTGGGCCCCTAGAACGGAAAAAGCAATAACTCTCAGACCGGACGTCCGATTGACGCACCGTCTGTCGCGTTGGGTTTATTTTGACGAGACAGAACTTTGGGATACATCAACTCTGGACTTCGTGATAGTTGATGTATCAAATCTCTTTTGCTCGAGGAGTGGACCCTCCCGGAATCGAGCATGCTGTGTGCGGGAACCCTAGAGCAGGCTGCAACTACGACGATGACGACTATACTTGGATCCTCTGTGGGTTCGGCAACGAGGACGACCGTACTTGGATACTATGTGGGTTCGGAAACGACGACGACCGTACTGGAATCCTCCGTGGGTTCGACGACGATGACTACTGTTCTTGTATCCTATGTGGGTCCGGTAGTATTTGACTCTGTACTTGTATCCTATGTGGGTCCGGCAGAGTAGCTGGTCTTGTATCCTTTGTGGGTCTGACAGTTTAGCTGATCTTGTATCCTATGTGGGTCCGACAGATTAGATGAATCAGTGGCTACATCTGATCATCTCTATCGCCTTACAAAGTGTATACCTGTGTGAGCTGAGTTTTGATTCTCAATCATTATCATCGAAGTGATTGTCTTGCTTTCCTGTGTGGACTGGGTTGTGTTTTCCTGTGTGGACTGGATTGTGTTTTCCTGTGTGGACTGGGTTGTGCTTGAGCTCAGGAGTTGGAGTCGTTCTGTAACTGGTGACTTAGGTATATGTATGGGCATATACCTAAGTAGAGTCGATTGATACTTCGTTATTGTATCTTTACCTTTGTGGTTTATCCTTCGTGGATTCTGAAAGACCTTCGGGGGTCTCGGGGTCCCTACCGAGTATTGTATACTCACCACTGTACGGGATATTCCCACACCACGTTGTGTTGGATGCAGACGACGAACATCACTGATCGAGGTGGAGGCTTGTGGAGCCAGATGGTACCCATAGGTGGACTACTTGGCGGTACGTACACGGAGCGGACGGTCGGAACCGAGGAGCTAAGGAGGCTATCTGTACCCACACTTCAGGTGGGACTTCCGGAGGACAACTCGGTGTTGCTGTTTACTTAATGCTGTTGTACTTTCCTTTCATTTGTACTATACTTTCAGTTGGGTTTGTATACTGGCCCATTTACTTTTTCATCACTTACCTTGTTCTCAATTTACTAGTGTTTACTTCACTTGCGTACTTTGTTGTGTATGTTACTTCATAAAGGCAATATCTTCCCTTCTTTTGGGATTTACGCCTTTGGTGCTAGTCGCTAGCCCCTAGCCTATGGAAGGCGGGCTTGGGGTAGTCACGACACGGGCCCCGAGAATGGGTCGTGACAAATTGGTATCAGAGGAGTCGGTTCTACCGAATAACTCAGGACTCTGATAATTTCTTCTCTTGAAGCAATAATGTTTAGAGTAATGAGTGTGGCTATCAGTCTAGGGAGTCCAGTGTTGGTGCGGCGGTCAACGTATCCATACACCAGGACCCTAACTTATGATTTCCGAATCAGTGCACGAAAACATTGATTGCATGTGTGTTTCAAAAGTTCTCTTTGTGATTGCTTTGTGTCAGCTCACCAGGTATACTGTAATAACCGTGGCGCACCTGTTTCTTTTCATGATGGCCCCACGACGACAGCCATCTAGGGTTCTGAGCTTTGTGCGAGATGACATCCCACCGAGCGACGAGGCCTCGGTGCAGGGCCCCGCTACAGCGGAGGCACCGGCGGTACCTCTACCCGCCGAGCCACCGATGCTACCAACCCCAGCAGTGGAGAGTGCACGCCGACTGAGCGCGTTGCACGAGTTTCAGAGGCAGAGGCCGCCCAGGTTCCGCGGAGAGACAGATCCTTAGGCAGCCGAGGATTGGCTGGAGGCTGTCGTCAGAGTCTTCAGGTTGGTAGGGACACTAGTAGACCTCATAGTGATCCTTGCCGCGAGTCTCCTACATGCAGCAGCAGGTAGATGGTGGAGCCAGATACTCCAGGTGCACGATGAGACATCTCTACTTTGGATGAATTTTGAGAGCCTCTTCCGCTCGGAGTTCGTTCTAGCCACCCTCCGTGCGGTGCGCATCCAGGAGTTACTACAGCTGCGGCATGACAGCATGTCAGTAGCCCAGTACTTGGCGAGATTTATCGACCTCTCGCGCTACTCCACAGATATGGTACGAGACCCATACTTCCGGGCCCGGACCTTTGAGCAGGG
This sequence comes from Viscum album, assembly GCA_963277665.1. Taxonomy (NCBI): domain Eukaryota; kingdom Viridiplantae; phylum Streptophyta; class Magnoliopsida; order Santalales; family Viscaceae; genus Viscum; species Viscum album. Next base: position 1,765,671,355 of record OY728135.1, read on the forward strand.
GCTGAGGCATGAGATCAGAGCTTCGATGATTCCACTCAGCATCCTGACCCAGGCAGGGGTGCTGGAGCGAGCCCTGCTAGTGGAGAGCTTTCTCGCCGAGCAACCATCAACAGCGAGACCTACCGCAGGACGACACAGAGCGGAGTCTTCTGCAGTTGGCAGACGACAGATGACGCAGGGGTCCAAGAGGACCAGACCGACAGGTGGGCGACCTCAGGATTCGGGTTCAGCAGTGCAGGGCACACGGCGCAGAGCCAACCTTACGAGGAGCAGACAATGCTATGCATGCGACGGGCAGGGCCACATAGCTCATGACTGCCCGACCCGCCATGCAGACGAGCAGCAGACAGTGGAGGGACCTCCCAGGCAGAGGCAGAGATTCGACCGTGGCGGTCCGCAGGGAGCAGGCGGACGAGGCAAAGGAGCTGGCCGAGCAGCGGGTGGTGGACGGTGCTTCGAGGCTCTACCACCACTACCCCCAGGAGGTCCACCCCGACTACAGAGAGTTGGCGGGCAGAGGCAGGCTCAGCTTCAGGCAACAGAGGCTTACGACCACAGCGCATCCGAGATGATTCGAGGTACTATCTGTGTCTACTCCACCCCTGTTCCAGTTCTTATAGACACAGGTGCGAGTCATTATTTTATTGCTGCTGCCCTTGTTCGGAGCTCGGAGATTTCGACGGAAAAGGTGCATATCATCCAGGAGTGGATGAGGACTGCACAGAGCAGACAGAAGTCCTATGCTGATAGGAGGCGGAGACCACTGGAGTTCGAGGATGGCGACCACATTTTCTTACGGGTCTCACCTCGACGTGGATTACGGAGATTTGGCCGCAGCGACAAGTCATCTCCGCACTTCATCGGACCTTTCCAGGTCCTCAGCAGGGTAGGCGAGGTGGCTTACCGCCTGGCCCTTCCACCTCAGTTGCACCGGGTGCACGACGTCTTTCACGTATCTCAGCTGAGGAGATATGTGCACGACTTGATGCATATCATCAACCACGGGGAGCTGGACATCGATGACGAGGCAACTTTTGTGGAGGTCCTAGTGGAGATTGAGGATCGATAGGAGCGGGTCCTACGTGGACGGTCGATTCCTCTGGTGCGCATTCGTTGGCAGCATGAGAACCTCCAGGAGAGCACATAGGATCAGGAGGCTCAGATGCATGCTCAGTACCCTCATTTGTTCCCCTAGTTTATGTTGTAGCTTTAAAGGGACGTAAAACCCTGAGGTGGGAGTAATTTAAAGACCCATAAATTTCAAGTAATTTTTTTTAAATACTTTGTAATTTTACGAGTCTGTGGCTTCTGACGACGCTTGATTCCGAGGCCCGGTGTTCCCAGAATCAATTTTCGAAGTTTATCTCGGGTACGTTCAGTGAACGAACGGGCGGGTTTTTCTAACCTTTGAACCGGTGCTCGGAATTAAAATCTGAGGGCACCGCTGAACTCGCAGTGCCGGTAATTGCTTAAGGGAACACTTACCGTAGATGCGTTCGCAAAGGAGGAGAAGATTATTTTTGGGGGTTTATTAAAGAAGTAAATAAAAATTGTCGGAATAATTTTTATTTTCTTAAGGTGGTTTTTCCCTCCCATGGGTAGTTAAGAGTGGGGCCCATAGCCACTTAACTACCCAAGTGGGGATGTAAGAGAGGTGAGGGGCCACACAAGCCCCACCATTTAATTCCCTCAAAACCCATAACATCCCCTCATTATTTGGAAAACCTCTATTAAATGTCACCTCAATCCATTAAATTATGTCAACCCATAATTTAATAAGGAACCTTCCTCTTTCCCCCTTTTTTTAATTTAACCGCCAACACGTTTATTATTGGGGAACATTCTCTCTCCCTTCTTTAATTAAATGTCAACACATTTTAATTAGTGTGCTAAATTAATTATGGGAGAGTTTCTTTGTGTGTATAATAAAATAATAGGGGAACCTATTATTTTATTAAGGAGGAGAGCTTTGTTGTGTGAAGAATAATGCCAACCTCTGACAAAGAACGACGAAGAACGCCGGCCTCCGACGAAGAACGAAGAACGCCGGTTCCTCAAAGATCGACGATGTGCCACCCTTACCTTTCTCCACGGCAAGAGAGGAGACGCCGCTTCCTCCTCGGTGCGCCCCAATGACGCCTACGATCCTCTTCTCCGTGACACTGTGTACCGCGACACCGACGATCGTCTTCCTTGTTGAGGTAGGGGAATTTGAATGATTTTCCTTATGTGAATTTTATATCCCCATCATGGCATGTAATTGTTGGTAATGTTTGAACCACTAACGCGGTGGGTGCAGACTAACGAACAAGTCCGAACCCACCCCTATTTTGTTCTTGATGCACGGAATTCTTGGCGACCACAAAATGGGACCGAAATGGCGATTGGAGGCATTCACAGTAATCTACAGGTCCCGGGACGACCGCAGGAGCAGACGGGAGCAAGAACGGACCACCAGAATGACTCCGGTGGCCCGTGGAAAACTCCGACGGCCGGAGGCGGCGCCCAGGCGCGCTGCTGGCAGGAGCCGCCGTGGCTGAAGCCGCGACGGTGAGGAGTTGAATCCCGCGGCCGCGTGGGATCCTGGGAGACGCAATTTCGGTCACCGAGACAGCGAGGAGCTGGATCCCGTGGCCGCGTGGGATCCTGGGAGACGCAATGTCGGTCGCCGCGTCCGCGGAGTGCAAAGGGGGGGGGGGGGGGGGCGTCCCCCCTGCTCGGTCCGCTGGTCGAGCCAGCGCACCCCCATGTCGGGCCGGGGCGGGTCGTGTGGTCTGGGCCGGGCCGCGCCCAGCCGGGTCGGGCCACGCCCCACCGGGCCGGACCCGGGTCGGGTCGACCCGGTTCGGCCGGCCCGGGGGGGGGGGGGGGTGGGGGTTGGGTCGGGTCGGACCGGGCCCAGACCCCCCACTTCGGACCACTTTCGGTCTTTTGCCCATAACTTGAGCTACAGACCTCCCATCAATGTACCGTCAGTTGCGTGGGAATCCTTGAACCGAGACAGTCGTTTCGATATATTACAATCGAGGTTTCGGCAAAGTATGGGTTATTCCAGGTTGGTTCGAACTCGAAATCAACCGGGCCCTTGGAGCCGAAACGCTTATATCTCAAGGACCGGACATCCGATTGACTTTCGGTCAATTGCGTTGGGATCCTTTTGTTGGGACGGTCCTTTTGGCTCACCCCGCTTGAGGTTTGGATGCAGATGGAGTAAGGTCGGGTTGGTTTTAGCTTAAAAACCAACCGGGCCCCTGGAACGGAAAAGCCAATAACTCTCAGACCGGGCGTCCGATTGACGCACCGTCTATGACGTTGGGTTTCTTTTGACGAGAGGGAACTTTGGGATACATCAACTCTGGACTTCGTGACAGTTGATGTATCGACTCTCTTTTTCTCGAGGAGTGGACCCTCCCGGAATCGAGCATGCTGTGTGCGGGAACCCTAGAGCTGGTTGCGACTCCGACAATGATGACTGTACTTGGATCCTCCATGGGTTCGGCAGTGAGGACGACTGTACTTGGATCCTCCATGGGTTCGGCAGCGACGATGACTGTACTGAAATCCTCCATGAGTTTGACGATGATGACTACTGTTCTTGTATCCTATGTGGGTCCGACAGTATTTGACTCTGTACTTGTATCCTATGTGTGTCCGGTAGAGTAGCTGGTCTTGTATCCTTTGTGGGTCCGACAACTTAGCTGGTCTTGTATCCTATGTGGGTCTGACAGCTTAGATGAATCAGTGGCTACATCTGATCATCTCTATCGCCTTACGAAGTGTATACCTGTGTGAGCTGATTCTTGATTCTCAATCATTATCATCGAAGTGATTGTCTTGATTTCCTGTGTGGTCTGGGTTGTGTTTTCCTGTGTGGACTGGATTGTGTTTTCCTTTGTGGAATGGGTTGTATTTGGGCTCGGGAGTTGGAGCCGTTCTGTAAATGGAGACTTAGGTATATGTATGGGCATATACCTAAGTAGAGTTGATTGATACTTCGTGATTGTATCTTTACCTTTTTGGTTTATCCTTCGTGAATTCTGAGAGACCTTCAGGGGTCTCGGGGTCCCTACTGAGTATCGTATACTCACCCCTGCACGGGCTATGACCACACCACATTGTGTTGGATACAGACGACAGACAACACTGATCGAGGTGGAGGCTTATGGAGCTGGACGGTACCCAGAGGTGGACTACTTGGCGGGACGTACACAGAGCGGACGACCAGACCCAAGGAGCTAAGGAGCCTATCTGTACCCACCCTTCAGGTGGGACTTCCGGAGGATGACTCGGTGATGCTGTTTACTTACTGCTGTTGTACTTTCCTTTCAGTTGTACTGTACTTTCAGTTGGGTTTGTATACTGGCCCATTTACTTTTTCAGCACTTACCTTGTACTCAGTTTACTAGTTCTTACTTCACTTGCGTACTCTGTTGTGTATGTTACTTCATAAAGGCAATGTCTTCCCTTCTTTTGGGATTTACGCCTTTGGTGCTAGTCGCCAGCCCCTGACCTATGGAAGATGGGCTTGGGGTAGTCACGGCACGAGCCCTGAGGATGGGTCGTGACAGCTATTGAGTCTCCACCCATTTCGGCATCATTACATGCATCATTGTCCATAAATGGACTAGTAATCTCCCCCACCCCATGGAAGGGAACAATTGTTTAAACCCTTTTCAAGTAAAACATTTAAGTTACATTTCTTTCATTGTAATCAAAATGTATAATGTGAATTATATATATAATTTTAATAATTTAATTGTATTAAAAAAGTTAATAATATTTTAAAATCATTATTAATTGTATAAAAATGAATAAATATTTTATACTAACTATATTTCAATTTATAGAGAATTATTTATTATATATTACTAATTAAATATAAATAATAAATTCAATACCAACTAAGTTTAAGATAAAACACAATTATTTTTTAAAAATATTCTAATTTCATATTTAATAATACAATTTTTTTAATTAATTGCATATAAAATTTAAATGTATTAATATTTTTCACAATAAATTATTAATTATAAAAATTTAAAATGAAATGAAAAAAATATAGTTTTATTTAAAAATATTTACAATTTCTAGTATATGGATGTATGTGTATATTTTATTTTTATATAAAAATTATTAATTTTTTAAAAATCAATTTTATTATTAATTATATTTAAAAAATAATATGAAATATATAATTGAATAAATATTTTTTATAATGTATATATAGTTAATTTTTTGATTATATGATTAAATATAATGGTAATTAAAGAACCCAAATGCATTAATAGGGTCGATGTTGTATTTGTTGTGAGTATAGTTGTATATTGGAAAGTTAATCGAGGTTGAGCTTGGGTGATGAAAGTAGAGCCCAGAAAATATGAAGGGGATGCCTTTATATTCATGGATAGAGAAAAGGTTAGATAATATCCTGGAATAAACAGTTTGATAGATTATATGTAGGATCTCTATAAACTTTATGATTATTGAGATGGTTTTCATGATAATAAATGGAATGTGCTGATGTTTGTGAGAAGAAATTTCTACAATGATGTTATAAAGTTAGAAGCATTGGCTGCTAAAGTGGTTGATGAAAATCATGTTAGGTTATGATTTGTAATGATATCAATGTTGATTTCAGTTTTTGAGAAGAACTAGCTATAGTTGTAAAGAATCAATCCATGGAGTATATCTTGGATGAGCATTTCATAAGGGAAATGTGAGTTTGAAATTAAAAGGCAATTAATGTTATTGAAATAGTATAAATTGAGTATTTTATATGTTGTAAGCCTTTTGAAAATAAATTTAAAATGATCTATAATGTTTCCATATTTTATAGTCATTTTAAGTGTTTTGAGATGATTTTAAGTGGTTGAATATTTATTGATATGAGTTAAAATTATTCTGTATTGATTTGAAGAAATTCTAGAATTTGATGTTCTATTTGAAAAATGGACAATTCTTGATGTTTTTAAAAGTCATTTTTTACTTCATAAGATTCAATTCAGAGTAAAGGATAGTATTTAAGAGTCACGAGTGACTTTTTAAGGGTTATAAGGAGTTTGAATGAGTTATCTAATTTAGGTGATATTATAAATTGGAATAACATGTGACTTTATAAGATTCATGTAGCACTTCAATAGAGTCATTCAGAATTCATAAGCATAGTTACCAAAGTTTGTATGAGTGATTTAATTGCTTTATAAGAGTCATTTCCCACTTCATAATAATCAATGAGACTTCAGAAGAGTCAATACCCAATTCATAAGTGTTATACTGGATTTCAGAAGAGTCATTCCATAGGAAATCATAATTATCATTTACTCTTTCAAAATATTAAGTTCAAGTGAAAATTTAGAAAAGTTGGAGAAATATAATAAACATTATAATTATTATGTATTCTTATAATGTAGTACTTACTGTCGGAAAATTTTTAAATAACGTGTACTCTCTCTATATATCATAAGGATGACTTTTATACTTCACAAAAGTCATCCTGATACCAATGGAGGATGAAATATCTAAGTCTTCCGAAGTGAAATGTAATATATATCATATGATGTTGAAACTATTATTCCAACAAAAAATATTCATGATTCTTTTAAGAAATTATTCACTAATTTATTTGTAGAAAATTTAATGAGAAATAAATGACTAGATCACTAATTAATTAATCTGTGATTTTCAAATATGGAAATTTGAAAATTAGTCTTGGTGGTCAAATCTGAAGAAAGTTTTGGAAATTAAATATGTCAATTCTCAAGTTGTAGTTCATTAATTCAAGCATCAAAAATGAGATTATGATTCAATATTATTATTAAGATTATGATCTTTATGAATATAGAAAAAATATCAAATAAATAGGTAAGTATAATAAATTATACTTATGCCGAATGAATAAATCCCAAAATAAATGATTCTAGAAATAAAATGTGAGGATTCTTGGACTATTCTACAGATATTTAAATATCAAAATGGGTTTATGATTCTTACTAATAAATAATAATATCATACTATGATAAAATATGGTAATTAAAATTAAAATTGATTCTAAATTCTATTGAAAATCATGACTATAAAGAAATGATCCACACCAAAATATATAGTTATTGTCTATTTTTATATAGTCATAAAGATTGATTTAACTATTGATATTTACTGGACACATATGAGAAGAAGATTCTAGAGTATCTTATATTAACTAAATGTAAGAATTTCTCAGCTGGGAGAAAGTGGGAATGAAATGGGAAAAGTGTATTCTTGGAAATGTAGTGGAGATAAGCGGTTGGGGAAAATGAATATTCAGACATCATATGAACACACCCATATGATAAAGTTGAGAAAAATTATCCTATGGAACACTATACCATGACTATTAAAGATTTCATATATTATTAATATAGACATTATATTTTTTATCCAATAATATAAAATTTTAGAATAAGATAGAATGAAACTCTCCATGATAAGATAAGAAAACTCAAAATTTATCTAAAGATGAATAACCAACTTGGTATCAAGAAAGAAGAATAATTTGGACTAATTTCATTGATTATATCCATTCTATCAAAGTAGAATTAGAAGAAAAATAAGATCTATAATAATTTTTATTTCAAAATTCAAAAATATTTAGAAATAAAGAATGATGAAGAAAAGTTGGGAAATGATGATTTGAATGAAGTACTGATGTTTATTCATTGGAAGTTGAGATTATAGGTTCTTGAAATGGTATAATTTCCTTAGTGGGTGGATAAATATAATGGTTTTTCATATTTGATGGACTGACTAAAAATTACCTTTTTATTTTGAAAACACTTTTAAGGGAATGTTAGAACCCTTGGAAGTACAAAATACAAAGAATCAAGTACCATAAGAAATTGAAGAACCCTAACAATCTAATTTAAGGCTATTAAACGCATTATTCGAAAATAATTTCCAATGAAGTCCATTTACTTCTATATCTGGATCATCATTGATAAGGTCTTCAAACCAATAATCCATCATGTCCTATATTTGAATGTACTCCTCCAGTTTTATCTTCCCTACATTGAACCCACTTACCAAAATTTGGTCTTTCTTGTTGACCCACTCCGTCTCCACCTTCTTTGTTTCCATAGGTAAAAGTATATCATACATCTTATCTACCTCCTCTTTTCAGGTATTAATTGGGAGATATTCCTCCAAAATTTCTTCCTCAGATTGGATGATAGGTTCCCATGACTCCCCATCACCAGCAGACTCATCCTGATCATTGTTGGCCATTCTAGAATAAAGGTTCGCCACCACTGAACCTTCCATCTTCTAATTACGAGTCTCCAATAGACCTCCTTCTTGCTCCTGATCCTTGGCCTTTGAATTTTTAATTTAGATATGAGTAATTAATATTCAGTCTTAGGATCTTTCTTCATATATGTTTTTTATTATTTAAAAAACCTTTTCGGGGTTACCTTTATTTTGTGGGGAGGATCTACCTATATAATCCCTCTATTAGTGATCTGCATGTGCTCCGTTAATCTTCCTACAATGTCGATAGTATCTTGAATGCTGTAATGATGAATATATCATCTGGTGTTTTTCATCATGATCACTTATAGTTCCATCAAGATTGAATTATTATCTCTTACTCTTCCCATTCCTAAGAGGGGGAGAGAGAGGAATTCGAGAGATATAATTTTATTGTGTGCAATGATTCTAAATTTGTGATTAACAATACGCAATAGGCATAACCATATATTTATAGAGATGGGGTTTAAGTTAAAATATTATTTATTTACACAAAAACCATTAAATAATATAATAAACCTAATCATACCCCATGTCATATAAAATATTATTTTTTTATTTTTATTATTAAGGATTATGCTTTGTTGTGAAATGATAAATATTATTTTTATGGCATGAAAATTAGTATTTATCATCATAAACAACCATGGTATGGTCATCTTGCTCAACATTTCTTGAATACCCAAATAAATATTAAATTATATAATTTATTCATAAATAATTATTTCATCAACAATCGGGTGAAAAAATATTTATTAACTATTCAATAAATAAACTAAATAATATATTCATAGTGTGGATAAATAAAATTTATTTAATATTTACAATTAATAAAACATGAATAAAAATATTCCCCATTCTTCAGAATAATATTTATTATATTAAATAAATTTAAATATAATTTAATTGAGATCAATGAAAACACTTAGTGTGTGGACCTTTATGATTATTTCTCATTGGAATTCGATGAGCTTACCTAAAGTACATGATTATTATCTGGAAATGGGTCAAGCCACCCAAGAGATAAAACATAATACAATGTCGACAACCACATAATAATAGTTACTTTTTAATACAATATTGTTGTCTCAATATATCATCAAGAAGGTTTTGAATCTATATCATTATCCCATGTGCTTGATATGTCATTCTTTGACTATTTTAAATAAACGTATTATCACACCATTTCCATAGAATTTAAGGAGATAGTTCTATTCCAATCAAACAAATAAGATATTGAATTCCATTTATATGTAAGGGACAAATCCTTCTTTATATTATCCATTAATAACATGTCATTTATGACGCACTCAGCATACCATACTTCCCTGAACACATGGAATCATGGTTTTAGTCGGTAAATCTATGTGTGTGAGCCATGAAATGATTTAATGATAACTTAAAGTTTAAGGACCATTACAAAATCTCACAGATAGGAATATATGATGATACAAAAACATGTTGAATTCCTATATGAGTTTATGTTCTCCTAACCTCCCATGTTAGTGATTGCAAAGTAAAAACTTCTTCAGAATAAGTCTCATCTAGTTATGAGTACTCACACCTAATAGTTAATATACCATGTACCCCATCATAGAATATTATCTAACCAAAGAATAAAATTTAATAATATTATCATTGAATTTTGAGGTTCTCATCATAGGAGGGAACTTCTATGATCCTATTCATGTGACAGATACCCTAGGGAATTAGTACATCAAAGATACATAGAAAAATGAGTAATAAATAATAAATTGGTTTTATTAATATTTATATCTCTGAATATAAATGTAATTCATGTACAAATAGTTGGTTCTATAACACAAACTCCAAAAAACTCCCACTTAGACTAGAGGGAACTGCCTATAACTTTCAGTCCTCTAGGTCTCCAAAGATGATCATGTTTCTGGTAAGGATTTAGTCAAGGGGTCCACCAAAATGTATTTCATGGATATTCTACTCCCTCTAACTTCACCTCTATGAGAAAAATACCTCAAGGTATGACATTTCCATAGTATGTGCTTCATCTGTGTATGTGACCTTGGTTCCTTTAAAGGGACACGATTGTAGTATTATTGCAATAGAGTGTGATAGGATACTTACTACAAGGTACCACATCCGACTCTTTGGTGAAGTTTCATTTCCAAACAACTTCTTTATCTACCACATATGATACAATATAATTGGAATCTATTATATAATATATATTCATCACATTATTTGATCTATGTTTTCTCACAACAACTCCATTCAGAGTGAAGATGTATCCTATCTGTGATTTTAGATCTTCTTGATCTGTTTGGAAACAATAATTTCCATATATTTTGATGAATTGTTACTCATATCCTATATAAATTAGGATCATATACTTAGTATGACTCATATACTTAAGGATTGTCTTGACTGATATCCAATGTTAGTCACATGGGTTGTCTTGAAATCTTCTTACTACACTCATGTCATAGGTGAAATCTAACCTAGTACATGGCATAACATACATGACTGAACCAATCATAGATGTGTATATAATTTTATCCATATATTTCCTTTCCTCATATATCTAAGGACACATTTTCCTTGAAATATAAATTTCATGTTACTTTGAAAACAATCCCATCAAGGATTTATCTATATTGAATCTCTTCAGTAACTTAATAATTTATGTGCCTTGCCTTAAGCCGAGTAGTCTCTTGGATATATCATGATGGATATTTATCCCAAGAGTATATGTTTCATTACGAAATTCATTTATGGAGAATAATTTATTAAATCAGGCATTAATATATTTTATGACAGGTATACAATTTTGAAATAAAATAATTTCATCAAAATATATTGTTAATAAAACAATCACACACCCACTAAATCACGTATAAACACAAGTCTCAAATTTGTTCTTTATGAAATGATTTTTTTATAGATTTATAAAACTGAATTTTAAATGACTTAGATGTTGGATTTAATCCATAAATGGATCTTTGAAACTTATATACCTTTTTGGAATAATTTGGAGTCACAAATCCTTAAATTTGGGTCATATAAACATCTTCCTGAAGGTTCCCATTAAGGAAGTTTATTTTGAAATCAATTTTACAAAATCTAATATTCATGGTATGTAAAGACCCAGAATTTCCATGTAATTTTTTTAATTAAATGGGAATTTTACGAGTCCGTGAAAATTGACAGTGCGTGATTCTGAGGCCCGATGTGCCCGAAATCAATTTTTGAAGTTTTGTTCGGGTACGTTCAGTAAACGTACGAGTGAGTTTTTTTTATAATTTTTGAACCGGTGCTTGGAATTGAAATCTGAGGGCACTGTTGAACTCACAACACTGGTATTTGCTTAAGGAGAATTTCACCTTAACGGTAGTGGGTCGAGTGGGTCGGGCCAAACCCAATAGGTCAAACTGCCCAACAGGCCAGGCCAGAACTAATGGGTCAGGCCGCGTCGACCTGAACCGGGTCGACCCAAACTAAGTCGGGTCGGTTCGGTCTGACAACGTCAGACCAGACCTGGACCTACTATCGACCATTTACTTTCTTTTGGCCATATCTTTGGCACCAGACGTCTCTTTGACAAACTGTCAGTGGAACTAGTATTATTGGAGCACTACAGTACCTTTTTGTATACCCCACTAGATTTTTGGGTATAGTTGAGATACGATCAGGTTGGATTGAGCATGAATCCAACCGGGCCCTCAAAACTAAATTGCCAATAACTCTCAGACCAAGCGTCCAATTGAGGAACCGTCTATCACGTTGGGTTTCTTTTGGCATGACAGATCTTTTGGATACATTAACTTGGGACTTAGTGGAAGTTTATGTATAGACATTTGGCTTGAGGAGTGGACCCTCTCGGAATCAAGTATGCTCTGTGCGGAACCCTGTGGTTAGCTGCACTCTGTCTACTGTTCCTGGATCCTATGTGGGTTCGACAGCTCTGACTACTGTTCCTAGATATTGTGTGGGTTCAACAGCTCTGTCTACTATTCCTGGATCCTGTGTGGGTTTGATAGCTCTGACTACTATTCCTGGATCCTGTGTGGGTTCGACAACTCTGACTACTGTTCCTAGATCCTACGTGGATTCGACAAAATAGAAGATTCAGTGGCTACATATGATCATATCTATCTCTCTACATAAGTTATATACCCGTGTGAGATGAGTCAGTAACTTTGTGTTTTCCTCATGACTGAGATGGATTACTTGATAACTTAGGTATATGTATGGGCATATACCTAAGTGGGGTTATCCATTGATTTTATTCTTGTGGTTTATCCTTGTTGGATTTTGTGAGACCTTGAGGGTCTCAGGGTCCCTACTGAGTATCATTATACTCACCTCTGCACGGGCTATGCCCGAACCTCATTGTGTTGGATGTAGACGACAGACAATGCTGACTGAGGTTAAGGGTACCAGGACTAGACGGTACCTAGAGGTGGACATTACGATGAGTCGGTACATGGTTGAGACTGACGGACGTGGAGTAATGAGGAGGATATCTATACATACCCTTCAGTTAGGAATTCCGAAGGATGACCCAACAACTGTTTTCCCTTTCATCAGTTGTATTTGTACTTCCAATTCCTTGTACTTTTCAGTTGGGCTTGTATTTTCGGTCCCTTTTACGTTTCAGCACTCTTTTGTTATACAGTTTACTTAGTGATTTGTATCCAGCTGTGTGCTCTATTGTGTGCGCTTTAGTTTATAAAGGAAATGACTTCTTGGTTTTAGGGAATTACGCCTTTGGTGCTAGTCGCCAGCCCCTGGCCAATGAAAGGCGGGCTTCGGGTAGTCACAGCATGGGCCCCGGGGGATGGCTCATGAAAAATTGGTATCAAATGGGTAGGTTCTACCATAGAACTTAAGACTCTGATATTTTCTATGAAGAAATAGTTTTAAGGGTATTGAGTGTGGTTTTTAGTTCAGGGAGTCCAGTGTTGGTGCGGAAGCCGATGTATCTATACACCAGGACCCTGACATCTGATTTCCAACTCAGTGCACAAAAACACTGATTGCATGTATGTTTTGAAGATTTTTCTTTGAATTATTTGAGTCATCTCACTAGGTATAAATTTTTAACCATGGTGCACCTGCTTCTTTTCAAGATGCCTCCATACAGATAGCCAACTAGGGTTCTGAGAGTAGTACGATATGGCAGCCCACCGAGCGATGAGGCCTCGGTGCATGGCCCTATCACAGTGGAGGCACCAGTGGTACCACTACCAGTTGGCCCACCGATGCCACCGGACTCAACAGTAGAGAGTGCACGCCTCCTGAGTGCTTTGCATGAGTTCCAGCGCCAGGGGCCGCCCAGGTTCAGGTGTGAGACAGACCCACAGGCAGCTGAGGATTGGCTGGAGGCTATGGTGAGAGTCTTCAGACTGGTAGGGACACCAGACGAACTTATGGTGATCATTATCGCGAGTCTCCTTCAGGTAGTAGTAGACAGATGGTGGAGCCTGATGCTCCAGGTGCATGACGAGGCGACACTACTCTGGGAAGACTTTGAGAGCCTGTTTTGGGCGGAGTTTGTCCCAGCCACCCTACTTGCTGTGCAGATATAGGAGCTACTTCATCTACAACAGGGTAGCATAACAGTGGCACAATACTTAGATAGGTTCACCGACCTCTCACGCTACTCCACAGATATGGTGCGGGACCCATTATTTAGGGCCTAGACCTTCAAGCAGGGGCTTAGGTGAGAGATCAGGGATTCGATGATCTCCCTCAGAATCTCGACGCAGGAAGGGGTGTTGGAGCGAGCCCTCTTAGTGGAGAGTTTCCTTGCTGAGCAGTCACCAACAGAAAGACCCACCATCGGTCATCACGTAGCAAAGTATTCTGCTATTGGAAGCAGACATATGTCATAGAGATCCAAGAGGAACATACCATATGGTGGAAGACCCCAGGACTTAGGTTCGGTTGTGCGTGGAACACAAGACAGAGCCATTCTTACGAGGAACAAGCAATGTTTCACATACGGCGGGCAAGGTCACATGGCTCGTGACTGTCCGACCCTCCATTTGGATGATTAGCAGACAATAAAGGGACCTCTTAGGAAGATATAGAGGTTCGATCGAGGAAATCCACAGGGCACAGGCAGACATGGAAGAGGAGTTGGTCATACAACTGGCGGTGGACGACGTTATGAGGTGTTACCACTACCACCACTAGGATGTCCACCCCGATTGTAGGGAGTAGGTGGATAGGGGAGAGATTAGCTCCAGGCAGTTGAGGCTTACGATCATGGAACTCCGAAGATGATTCGAGGTACGGTCTGTGTCTACTCCACCATAGTTGCAGTACTTATAGACATAGGTGCCAGTCACTCTTTCATTGCCACTGCCCTTGTTCGGAGCTCGGAGATTCTGACGGATCCATTGGCTCGATCCTTACGGCTAGAGACTCCTATAGGAGAAGATTTGACGATTACGTACTTGTGTTGGTAGTGTGAGCTTACTCTAGGAGGCGAGAGATTCAGGTTGGATCTTCTAGTACTGGTTTTGAGGCCTTATGATATCATCTTGGGTATGGACAGGTTATGTACAGTCCATGATCAGATCGAATGTATTAGGCGCAAAGTGCGGTGTGTCTGCACAGATGAGACCAGGTTCACCATCACCGGTGAGAAGGGAGCCTTTGCAGCGCAGTATGGACTTTCCCCGAGGAGGGTACACCCGATCACTCATCAGTTGGCTTGCCTTACCCTCAGAGTAGTTGATGTGGAGAGTCTGACTTATCCTGTAGTGGCGGACTAGTATGCAAATGTTTTATCTGATCATGTCTCAAGTATACCACCTTGTAGAGAGGTGTAATTCTACATTGACCTATACCCCAGGACGACACCGATATCTACACCATCGTATTGGATAGATCCCACGGAGCTTCTCAAGCTATGGGTATAGCTTGAGGACTTGTAGGGGAAGGGATTCATCTGGCCCAGTGTTTCTCCCTAGGCAGCACCGATTCTGTTTTCCAAGAAGACAGATGGGATCTTAAGGCTTTGTGTCGACTACCATCTCCTGAACCAGGTGACCGTGAAGAACAAGTACCCACTCTCGAGGATTGACAACCTCTTTGATCAGCTGAAGGGAGCATGGTGGTTCTCAAAGATAGTCCTTAGATCAAGATATCACTAGCTCAGAGTTCAAGATGAGGACGTGCAGAAGACGGCCTTCAGATGTCGGTACGACCAATAAGAGTTCTTGGTTATGCCTTTCAGTGTAACCAACTCTCCAGCAGTGTTCATGGGACTCATGAATAGGATTTTCCAGCCATACCTCGATTGCTTTGTTGTAGTATTCATCGATGACATTCTGATCTACTCGACTACTAAGGAGGAGCATGCCTACCATTTGAAGGTAGTACTGGACACACTCTGAGAGCACCAGCTTTATGGTAAGCTCTCAAAGTGCCATTTTTGGATCTGAGAGGTTCACTTTTTGGGATATGTCATCTCGAAGGTTGGAGTTGCAGTGGATCCAATGAATATTGAGGTAGTACTTTCTTGGGAGCCACCTAGGAGTGTGACGGAGGTATGAAGTTTCCTGGGTTTGGCTGGTTACTACTAGAGATTCATTCCAGACTTCTCCAGAGTTGCAGCACCACTATCAGCCTTGACGAAGAAGGGGAAACCCTTTGTGTGGTCATAGAGATGCCAGTAGAGCTTTTAGGAGCTGAGGAAGAGGCTGAATAGTGCCCCCATCCTGAGGCTTCCAGAGGAAGCTGTAGGGTACATAGTCTACTATGACGCATCAGGGACTGGACTCGGGTGTGTCCTGATGCAGGAGTGAGCAGTGATCACATATGGTTCTCGACAGCTGAGACAACACAAGCAGAACTATGCTACCCATGACCTAGAGTAAGCAACAATGGTCTTTTCCTTGAGGATGTGGAGACACTATCTGATGGGTGAGCGTTTTACCATGTACTCTGATAACAAGAGTCTCAGGTATATATTCTCTCAAAAGGACCTGAACTTGAGACAACGACATTGACTTAAGTTCCTCTAGGACTATGAATTCAAGATAGTCTATAATCTTAGGGAGGGGAACGTTGTTGCAGATACACTCAGCAGGAGGTCTGGTATACAGCTGTTAGGAAAAGTGACAGAGCAGCTAGCTACTTTGCAGATATCCTTTGTGGATAGAGATGGATCAACTTTCCTACAATATCTCACAGTCACACCCCCAATCCTTCAGCGAGTCAGGGAGGCACAACGTGGGGACACTGACCGTGAGACACATCGTGCTTATATATCCAGAGGTCAGACACCTGATGAATTTTCTGAATGTGGGGAGCACATCATCCTCTTCAGAGGATGTACTATAGTGCTAGCGTCTCTTCAGGAGGAAGTGTTGATGGAATTTCACACATCCCCTCTAGAAGTACATCCAAGAGTTGTGAAGATGTACCAGGATCTTCGGCGACAACACTGGTGTCCATGGATGATGAAGGCAGTTGTAGAGTTTTTCTCTCGGTTCCTCACTTTTCAGTAAGTGAAGGCAGAGCACTAGGTACCAGTAGGCTTAGTTCAGACTTTAGAGGTCCCAGAGTGGAAGTGGGATAAGATATCCATGGACTTTGCGATAGGACTTCCACATACATCTAGGGGTCACGACTTGATTTGGGTGATCGTCGAACGACTCACCAAGTCAGCCCACTTCCTACCGATCAGAGAGCAGGGTTCAGTAGAGAGCATGGGACGCCTCTATGTGCAAGAGATTGTGCAACTACATAGAGTAACTTCTTCTATTGTCTCCGACCGTGACTCACGGTTTACATCCCGACTATGGAAGGGGTTGCAGGAGGCTTTCGAGATGCATCTTCATCTGATCACCACCTTCCATCCTCAGATAGACGACCAGACTGAGCAGACCATTCAGACCCTCGAGGACATGCTCCGTACTTGTGTCCTTGACTTCAGTCGTAGCTGGGAGGATCACTTACTTTTGGTGGAGTTTGCATACAACAACAACTATCACTCCACCATTGGGATGGCACCTTTTGAGGTGTTATACGAGTGACCTTGCAGATCACCCTTATAATGGACTGACCCTGGGGAGTCAACACTAGCAGGACCAGAGATGGTACGAGCTACCATGGAGAAGGTGCAGATCATCTAGGAGCATATGAAGACTACACAGAGCAGGAAAAATTCATATGATGACAGGAGACAGAGGCTTCTAGAGTTCGAGGATGGCGACCACATCTTTATACGGGTCTCAACTCAACGAGGACTATAGATATTTGGCCGAGGTGGTAAGTTATCTTTGAGATTCATTAGACCTTTCCAGGTCTACAGCAGAGTAGGCGAGGTGTCTTACCACCTAGAACTTCCCCCACAGTTGCACCGGGTGCATGAAATTTTTCACATATCCTAGTTGAGAAGATATGTGCATCCTACTCACACCATTGACCATGGAGAGTTTGACGTCAATGATGGGGAGACTTTTATGGAGGTTCTAGTGGAGATTGAGGATCGACAGGAGCAGGTCCTATGTTGATGGTTGACACCTGTGGTGTGAGTTTGCTGGTAGCATGGGAACATCTAGGAGAGCACATGGGAGTGGGAGGCTCAGATGCATGCCCAGTACCCCCACTTGTTCCCTTAGTTATGAGTTGTTGCTTATGGGGACGTAGATCCCTGAGGTGGGGAGAATTTAAAGACCTGGAATTTCCATGTAATTTTTTTAATTAAATGAGAATTTTACGAGTCCATGAAAATTGATGGAATGTGATTCTGAGGCCCTGTGTGCCCAAAATCTATTTCTGAAGTTTTTTCCAGGTACGTTCAGTAAACGTACAAGCGGGTTTTTATAATTTTTGAACTGGTTATCGGAATTGAAATATGAGGGCACCATTGAACTCACAACACCAGTATTCGCTTAAAGAGACTTTCACCTCAACGACAGTGGGTTGAGAATAAAAGATAGTTTTTGGGTTCTTTGTGGAAATTAATAAAATAAAATGAACTACACTTTATTTTATTTTTGAGCCACCATGTGGATGTTGGGAGGTAGGACCCACTAGGACTATAACCTCCATATGGAGGTTGGAAGTGAGGACTACTAGGCCATAACCTCCCATGAGATTTTATGGTGGTGGGGACCACCACACCTCAACCTCCCATGAGAGGCTAATGTGGCGGGGACCACCTGAGACAACATAACCTCCCAATTTGAATATTAGGGGTGGGGACCACCTGAACCCTATTAAATGGGAGGATAGGAAAACCTCTCAACCCCCCCTCTTTAATATGGAGGAGCCTCTTGAGCTTCCTCCACATTAATGTTTCCAAGACACCAAATTAATGGTGCCAAATCACCCCCTTTAATTTTTAAATTGCCAACCAAGTGTTTAGTTTTTATTTTTGAATTATTTCCATGAAATAATAGATATTATAATCTATTATTTGGCACAACCTTTTCACTTGGGTGTTTTGAGAGGAGGATTATTAGGAGAGGAGAGAAAAGATCTCGCCAACGAAGAACGAAGAATGATGAATGAAGAACAAAGAACACCAGAAACGATCTCCTTCGACCTTCATCCTCAGATCCTACCAACATGGGACGTCTTCAACCAACCTTCCCTCCACATTGTCATCAATGAGCCGACACATGAGCTCAGGATTGGAAGTTTGAGGTAGACACGACGAACGATGATCTCCTCTATCTTCTTTCGGCGACTTCATCGTCGAACAACGAACAAAGGTAGGGGTTTAATTTCATTTAAAGTTATATGTTCTTCCTTTCTTCAAAATGAAGAACGAGGATGCTTTATTTTTGCGGGTGGATTGTTGTGGTTCATTCTAAAGGACCGATTTATATCACCCTAAACGCAGAGGGAGCGGGCCAAACTATCATGTCCCAACACCCTCCGTCGATCTCTTTTGTGATGTCCTTCGACATAGAGATGAAACGACGGGGCGATGAAGGTGGAAAAGACAATGGCCATGCTACCCATGACCTCCGTGAACCACACCACCCCGTGGTGTCCCGCACTTCCACCGGCCGAACCGACTGCCACCCGGCTGCCCACCGGCCTGCCGCGGGCCTGCCCGGCTACCTTCCGGCCTGCCGGGCCACCTCCAAGCCTCCCACTGGCCTACCGCTGGCCTACCTGGCTGCCTTCCAGCCTGCCTGACCGCCTCCGGACCGCCCGCCGGCCTGCCCGGCTGCCTCTCGGCCTCCTGAGCCGCCACCCGAATCCTGGCTGAACCTGCACCCTGGCCGAACTGCCAAGACGCATCGACCTCCCGGCCGAACCGGTGCCCTGGCCGCACCGGCCTCCTGAGCCGGCCCGCGGTCCCCCTCACGGTGCCCTGGCCAAACCGGCCCCGAGCCCTGGCCAGACTGCTCTTGCGGCCTGCTGGCCTGGTCCAAACCCAACAGGCCGGCCGTACCCAATGGATCTGACCAGGCTGACCCAAACCAGGTCAGCCTAGACTAAGTTGGGCCGGGTCAGTCCGACCGGGTCAGACCAGACCCAAACCTACTACCGACCCTTTACTTTCTTTTGGCCATATCTTTGGCACCATACGTCCGTTTGATGAACCATCAATGACGCTGTTATTATTAGAGTGAAACAGTTCCTTTATTTATAACCCACTAATGTTTTGGGTATAGTTTAGATATGGTTAGGTTGGATCGAGCACGAATCCAACCGGGCCCTCAAACTAAATTGGAAATAACCCTCAGACCGGGCGTCCGATTGACGCACCGTCTATCACGTTGGGTTTCTTTTATCATGAAATATATTTTGGATACATCAACTTGGGTCTTCATGGTAGTTTATTTATAGAAATTTGGCTTGAGGAGTGGACCCTCCCAGAATCAAGCATGCTTTGTGCGGAACCCTGTGGCTGGCTGCGCTCTGTCTACTATTCTTGGATCCTATGTGGGTTCGACAACTCTAACTACTGTTCCTAGATCATGTGTGGGTTCGACAGCTCTGACTACTATTCTTGGATCCTGTGTGGGTTCGACAGCTCTGCCTACTATTACTGGATCCTTTGTGGGTTCGACAGTTCTGACTACTATTCCTGGATCCTATGTGGGTTTGACAGCTCTGACTATTGTTCTTGGATCATAGGTGGGTTCGACAGAATAGATGATTCATTGGCTACATTTGATCATCTATATCTCTCTACATAATTTGTATAACTGTGTGAGTTGAGTCAGTAACTTTGTGTTTTCCTCATGATTGAGATGGATTACTTGATAACTTAGGTATATGTACGGGAATATACCTAAGTGGTGTTATCTGTTGATTTCATTCTTGTAGTTTATCCTTGTTGTATTTTGTGAGACCTTGAGGGTCTTGGGGTCCCTACTGAGTATCGTCATACTCACCCTTGCATTGGCTATGCCCACATCTCGTTGTGTTGGATGCAGATGACGGAAAGTGCTGACTGAGGGTGAGAGTACCAGGACTGGACGGTACTCAAAGGTAGACCTTACGATGAGTCAGTACATGGAGAAGACCAACAGACGTAGAGTACTGAGGAGGCTATCTGTACCTACCCTTTAGGTAGGAATTTTGGAGAACGACCCAACAACTGTTTTCCCTTTCATCAGTTGAATTTATACTTCCAGTTCATTTTACTTTTCAGTTGGGCTTGTATTTCCGGCCCCTTTTACTTTTCAGAACTCTTTTGTTATACAGTTTACTTAGTGATTTGTATCTAGCTATGTGCTTTATTGTGTGTGTTTCAGGTTATAAAGGCAATGCCTTCCCGATTTTAGGGAATTACGCCTTTGGTGCTAGTCGCTAGCCCTTGGCCTATAGAAGGCGGGCTTGGGGTAGTCACTGCACGGGCCCCGGGGGATGTGTCGTGACATGGTAAGCCTCAATGGAAAGTATAATTATGATAGATTTTAGCAAAGAAACTGCTGGAAATGTTTCATCATTTTTAATTCCTTGACTCTATTTAAACCATTTTTCAACCACTCATGCCTTGTAAGAACTATCTCGACTATCTTTGTCCATTTGAATTTTGAATAACCATTTAAAACCAATAGGATTTTCATACACTAAAGGATCTACCCAAATATGGACATAACTTTGGTATATAGAATTTATTTCAGAATTCATTACTTCTTTCAACTTGGAAGAATTTGTACCATTTGATGATTCATTTTTTGTCACAGAATCAATATTATCAACTCATAATGAGTCACCATCCTTGGTGACTAGAATACCATATTATTCTTGTTCTCTAACCTATATTTTACTCTTATAGAGTACTTGTGTATCTAGAACATATTCTTACCTATGTCCTTGTGGAATTATTTCTTTTTCCAACTCTTATATACCTTGATTATAGGATTAATGAAAGCCTAACTCACTCCCACTATCCATTTTAGAGATTTGAAACCTCTCAGAGAATATGGTGTGTATTTACACTATTAACTTTTTTCCTAAAGGGTCATATCAGAAATATCCCTTGTTTTTTTAGGGTATCATATAAAGGTACACTTTTTTCCTCAGGTGGGAATCTTTTGGTCTGAAGGGGATACAAAAATTTCTTTTCAACCCCTCACATGTAAGTATGATAACATTATTTTCTTTCTATTCCAAATTTTCTATGGTATATTTTCTACTGCTTTAGTTGGAACATGGTTTAGTATTTTTGATGATTTATGTAATGCATATACCCAAATTTATTATAGAGGACTCACATTACTCATCATAGATATCACCATGTATAATAAGGTGTAGTTAAATATTTCACTTATAGCATTCAAATGAGGTGTATATGGTGGAGTGAGTTAGGATTGGATCCCAAACTCCTATGAATAGTCAGTGAAGTCTTGATTAAGATATTCACCACCACGGTCTGAGTGAAGTTTCTAAATCTTATTATCAAATTATTTCTAAACCTTATTCATGTATTCCTATAATTTATTAAAGGAAACCAACTTATACCTCATCAACAAGACATATTCATACTACTAAAATCATCAGTTAGTGTTTTGAAGTATGAGTATCCACTCTTTTATTCAATTACAAATAGTACACACACATCTTTATGAATTAATTCCCGAATCTCTTTAGCCCTTTTTTTCACTAAATGGGGATTTGGTCATTGTTTTTCTCATAAACATATGTGATATTACATCTTTGTTTTTAGTTGAATGGAATCTAAATATCCATATTTTTGTAATTTAATCAACCCCTTTTGGTTTATATGACCTAGATAGTGATTCCAAAGTTGTGTGTTGTATGATCCAAGTAAAATAGTTTTGTTCTCTCTTTGCATTATGTGGTTTGTATGATCTAACACATAAAACACTATTTAAATATCTCTTACAAAAAAATATTATATTTATAAAAGAAGAAACATGTATTCCCAAACATGAAAATAAATCCATCTGTATCAAGTCTAGATACATAAATAATGTTTTTGGTAATAGAAGTCACATAATAACAATATTTCAAAACCTAGGTCATTCTTATCCACAACGTAAGGTAGTAGTCACCAATAACCATTGAATTAAGTCTATCACTGTTGGATTCTCATAGATCTATCTCCCCTAGGACATTATTCCTAAATATACTTAGTTCCAATATTGGAATATATATGTGAGAACTAAAATCTATATCCAATAACCAATTATTAATAATATATAGAATACAATCAATAATAAACACACCTGAATCTTCCGCTTTCTTCTTTGTCCCGTTCCATTTTTTCTTCCTGTGGACCTTATTTCCATATGAAAAACAAATAGCATCATGTTATATTGCATTCACCATGATCTTTTTTTTCTTGAAAGTGAGTAATGAAGAATATTTTGACAAAAATATATTTTCATGGAGTTTACTTTTATTCACCATATAGATATAAGGTTTTCCATGCTTCATGTCCTTGTAAACATGGTGAAGTAATGTAAGAAAATCTGGGATAGACATCTCAAGGTTGTTCATATTGAAATTAATAACCAAACTAGATAACATCTATGGAAGTGAATCCCAAATGAGATCATTGTTCAGTTCATCATGAAATTTAAACCCTAGAAACATGAGGCAATCAATATAGCCAATGAGTTTAACTATGTATGTCCCAGTAGGAACACCCTCTCCAAGAAGAATTTTAAAGAGTTCCTTGTATATATCATGATGTTCATGTATAGATTTATCCTGATATAAACCAAAAAGATGATCCAGTATTCAATAATAATCCTTATCTTCTGGATACTTCATGATCTTATTAGAAATAAAATAAATAATTAAACACTAAACATAGACTACATTTCTCAGAGGTTTATCATAGAAAGTGACTTCTTCATCACATTCCTCCTTAGGAGGAGGATCGAGTGATGGGGATTCTAGCACATAATATTTTAATTCATGGTGAAACACAACCTACATGTATCTTAATCATTCATGGATTTTATATCCAATAAAGAGATGGTATTTATCGAATATTGATCATAAAGATAATCTGAATGAAGAACTTTTTATTTGATATACATTTTTTAATGTACATATTATTAGTACTTTCTTGATTAAAAATTATGTGAGAAATAATAATAAATTTAATTTTATTAAATCTCCCACTATTTTATGATGTCCCACTAACCCCCAAAATTAGATTCATAATTTCTAGTTTCTAGGACTTTTTAGTGGAATGGATCCATATTCCCCTTTACATAACCCCAATGAGGGTTGGTCAAGCTATTTGAAGGTGTTTTGGTAAGCATGTCTTTTCCATCTGTGGGATTGCAACTCCTTGATCCATTGAGTGGACACTCTAATCTAGAAATCCTTACATGGATTTCCTCAACACTTTCCTCAAAGTTACACTAATTATACCGAGGGATTATTCTCTTTATGTAATATGGTTAAGTCAGCCAATAAATTTAATAATAACTCCACAATAAAGTAAGTGTTCCAATAAGGGTTGGTTGAATACTTTGTTCTATGTATTTCATTCATAATCAAGTAATTAAAGGCCAACTCTAAATTAATATCTAGTTGAAGGATTTTTTTATTGTATGTAAACATTATTTTTTGACCATTACATATCTTGTTAATATTAAGTGTATTTTAATTAACTGATTAACCATATATGATTAAACATTTATGAATAATCAATTTATATAAATTCCACATTTGCATATTAATTCATTTTTATGTGATTGTGGACTTTTATCCATAAAATAAATAATGTATAAAACATAAATAAATAATTAAATAAATAACTTGATCATTAGTTTATCTAATATTCTATTTATTGAGTGGAAAATAAATCAATGTATGACCGAGGGTAAAAATCATTGTGTCAGTCTTGGAGAAAATTGCAGCATTCCACCTATCCACCTATGTATCACCTGGTTTGGTATCATCTCAGTTCCATTTTGAACTACCTCCCTTAAACATGGGTTACTCTTTTTATTACATGTATTTATAACTCACATGATGGTGAGGGGATCCAAAGGATTGGTTAATGGGAATTACCTAAATAACATTGTACATGCATGTACTATATAATAATGTAGGGAAGGATGAATCATAGGTCATCATATTTAATTCAATAATTAATAATTTTAAAACCATGGAATAAGTTAAATTAAAAAAACCAACACATAAAAAGGTCTTGGTCAAGATTATGAATAGTCACACAAATGAAAAAAATATATAAAATTTCATGGGTTAACATTCATTTCTATTAAATATTTATTATTAGGATAAACATTATTGAATTAATTAATAAATTAATTCCCTTTTATCTTAATGACTATCCAAATTCTCATCATTAATGTATTCATGGAAAATAAACGGCATGAATAATAATAACAAATAATTACAATAAATGAATTGACAATTTGGAATTCTTTAAAATATTTGTTACATTTCAAAAAACATATTGTTTTAATAAATATAATAAGGTTTCAATGCTAAAATTAATTATTTAAATTAATTCAATTATATATTCTATTGGGGGAGTACATAGTGTGTAATAATGAGATACACAATGTGTATCCTCAATTGTTGTGAACCTGAGATAAACAATGGAGTTTTTTATGTGTTTCTCATTCATACTGCACAGTCTATAGTATTTTGATACACATAATGTTTCTACATTTAATATGTCAATTCAACCCACTTAATGGATTAACATGTTCTTCAAACAATGGACTACATGGTGTGTACTAACTAGCTACATGTCATATATCCTCTTGTCATGTGTCCACATAAAATTACAAACGAGTCATCATGTATTTTTAATGGAGAAATTAATGAAATACGTTTCATGTAGGCTTGATATACATCATGTATTTCATTAATGTTCTAGGTTTTCAGTCTCATGCAGTTAGTGATCTTGTATTTTACCACATGGCTAACACATATTTCACCACTAAATCGTGTAGGTTACATGATGTGTACACCAGCTACACACCATGTAAT
Organism: Viscum album; assembly: GCA_963277665.1. Lineage (NCBI taxonomy): Eukaryota > Viridiplantae > Streptophyta > Magnoliopsida > Santalales > Viscaceae > Viscum > Viscum album. The sequence goes on from OY728135.1 coordinate 1,765,697,053, forward strand.
CCAATATGTCATTTGGTAGGTTGGATCGATCTACATGAGGTGTGAAATAAATTCACTACATTTAGTTTAATTATTGGTGTTTCATGTATCTCATTACACTTCTAGATGTAGTGCACTTGGGTAAATGGTGTCTATTATGGCAACACGCCATGTAACATAGTTTTAACAACCAAAATCCTTCTCAGTTCCTGGTGGAATATCTGATCATTATTTATCCTTTCATAGACCTTTAAGAAAATATGAATCTTGAAATAAGAAATTGAAATGTCCAAATAATTCTAATTAAACATCGGATTAAAGATAGAATAGTCTAAAATGGAATATATAACTACTATTCATATAACCAATCAAGAATCAACTAATTAATTATAAATTTAAAATATGGCCTCTATAATACCACTTGAAGGTTCTAGGAACATCAGAAGTGCCTTGGTTGGTGGATAACAGTAAATGTTTTTTTGGGTTTGATATACTATTTTTCAATTTTAAGAGATATAAATTTAATGACCTACAAAACGTTTCCCTCAAATATTTACATAGAGAAACCCAAAACCCGGAGATGATATTTTCGAATTAAATTTATAATTAGATTAATTTATATCTAGATAAATAATACCTGGTCTTAGGATATTCCTTTATAGATGTTTTGATCATCTGAAAACCCTTTTCTGAATTACCTTTGTTGCGTAGGGAGGATCTATTTTTAGAATCCATCTAGTGGTGATCCACACGTTCTCCTTTGATATCTGAATGAAGTTAATGGAATTATGGGTTCTAGCATGGTGAATATATCATCTTGTTTAGTTCATCTTGATCACTTCTAGTTCATTAGAGAATGGTGGAATATCTCTAACTCTTTTAGTTATTAATAGGGTAGATAAGGCGGGATTCTCGAGAGAGATAGAGATAGAGTAGTAGGTTGTGCACAATGATTCTTAATTCACGATTTCCCCTACACAATAGACATAACCATCTATTTATAGAGATAGGGTTTATTATATAATATAGTTTAATTTTATAACAACTAATAATTAATATATTAAACCTAATATTACATCATGTAATATAAATTATTATTATTATTATGGATTGTGCTATATTTCACAATAATAAATATTATTTTGATGGCATGCAAGTTAATATTTATCACCAGACACAATCATAGTTTGGTCATCCTCCTTAGATTTTTTTGAAAACCAATATAAATATTTAATTAAATATTTTATTCATAAATATATATTACATCCATAGTTTGGTGAACAAATATTTATTAAATATTCAATAAATAAAATAAATATTATATTCATAGTCAACTGAATAAATATTTATATATTATTTGTGATCAATAAAACAAGCATAAAATTTTTCCTTGACCTTGAGAATAATATTTATTACATTATTTAAATTCTAATATAATTTACTCAATATAAATGAAAAAACTTAGTGTGAGATGTATTATGATTATTTCTCATTGACAATAGGGGGCATGATTAAAATCCAAGATTACTATCTAGCAACGAGTCAAGGCACCAAGGAGAATGAAAGTAATGTCACAACATCAAAAACCACATATGAATTATTATTGTGTACTATAATTTACTTTTCTAAATATATCATAAAGCTGGTTACACATCTGTTTTATCAACCCATGTGATTGATATACATAACTTTGACTATCTGAAATAAACATGTTGTTACACCATGACCATATAATTTAAGATTAAGGATCTATTCCAATCAAAGGATTGAGATATCAACTTCCATTTTTATGGAAGGTACAAATCCTTCATCGATATACCTAATAATAACATTTAATTCTAACACATCCAACATACCACACTTCCTATGAACATATTGCATCATGGTTCTGGTCCGAAAATCTAAGTGTGTGAGTCATGACATGAATTAATGGTGATCTTAATTTCTAAGGAACATTACACACACTAAAAAATATGAATATTTTATGACACATAAACATACAGAATTCCTAGAGGTGTGTTTGTTCTCATAACCTCATATCTTATAGATTACCAAGTGCGGACTTCATGAGAAGAAGTATCATCCTCTTATGAGTACTTGAACCTAACAGTAAACATACTATTTACCCAATAATATAATATTAACCAAATGTATAACTATATTTAACAATATCATTATATAATTTCAAGGTTCTCATCATAGAAGGGATCTTCTAAAACCTTATAAATGTGATAGATACCCCATGACATTATTACATCAAAGTCTTGTAGAAAAATTAAAAATATGTAATAAGATATTATTATTAATACTAAAATATATAAATATGCATGTAATCAAATTAAAAAAAAGTTGGTTTTAGAACAAAAAACTCTAATAGATATCCTTGAATAATGAGTTGAGAGAGGACAACAATATAATTTTGTGAAAGATCTGAGAGTAAGGATGGAAGCTGGTACTAAGTTTCATTTAGTATTATTGGTCATCTATATGAATTTAAAGACTCTGACGAGGAAGGATATCAGATCATATTGATTCAGTTAAATCCTGATCATATTAAATATCTACTTCAATATATTGGAAGGGAGTTTTCAATACTAGTCTTGAAGACTAAATACAATAGGATGTACTATAAATCCAAGGCATTTCTAGAAAGAAAAATGGAATGTTGGGTATGTGCAAGATGAACTATGGGCTAAGTATAATACCTACACACACCACTTGTGATTGAAAATAAAACTATTAGTATAGAATCTATTACTTGGGGGAATAATCGATCACACTAATAAATAGTCTTCCCATGATGGGGTTGGACCTTGTAAAAAAATGTGCTAATTTGTACATTAGATTCTGCATTTCATATGGTTGTTACATGTTGGGTAAAAGATAAATAGATTCATCTATACCCTAACTAGTAACAGGGGTTCAAAAAATTAAATGATTTAAAATATTATAAGAATGTTTTGAATTTGGTAAAAATTATTCTCACATGATTTACCCCCTAATGTAACTTCACACAATCCTAAGGGAATTTTAATAGTAATAATTGTGCAAAAAAAATTATCATAGTAATTATTAATTATATATAAAAATAAAATAAAATCTTATTTACTTTTAAAAATAAAATAGTATACTAAAAAATTATTATTTATATAAACAAATTTTTTGGGGTGACGTGTTTTGTGGGATGGGCATGTGGATAGGGGTACCTTATCTTAGGGGGTTGATCATGTGGATGGATATGCACATTATTATGCATGTGGAATCAGTGGGTAATTGTAAAAAGTGATGGGTTGAAATTTAACATGAGGAATTTGTGATAGATTATCAACTAGTTGTTCACCATCATCAATGGTTGGGATTGAACTCGAGGGTACATAAACTCTTCGTCAAAAAAATTGCAGGGATCAAAAATTGGCTTGTCATAAAAGTAAAATGATGGAAAAAAATTCATGTGGATGGAAACTGGGTCATCTTTGATGTGAGGAATGTGGATTTTTGATGCAGTATCCAAGGATGACAAGATCATTATGAATTTTGGAAGAAACATACTAGAAAACATAGGGGTGGATGGTCTCCTTGACACTGGTATTGGAGTAAAAACTGACAATTGAGGTCATCAAACATGATATTGTTCACTATGGAAGTTGGTTCAATATAACCTTGGTCAATAAATGAATCAGGGATATAAAAAATGCACTCATAGGTCATAGGGTGATGGGATTCATCCAGGATTGTGGGAATCTCTTCATATTGGATGATAATTTTTAAGATATATTTTTGTATCTATCTTTATGGTGATGTATTTTTTAAAAGGAAGGATACGTGGGGAGAGATATATTTTTATATGTCTATGTGAATGACATATGTGGATTTTGAGGGCCTATAAAAAGGTTAAGAGGCATCACTTGTGGGGTGCAAAAGATACGTGGGTAACAGTTTTTGGGCATGGGAAAAAGTGATCAATAATAACTCAAGTTTTGAAACAAGGGGTTGTAACAATGTGCATGTTTTTTTTGATCTCCGAAGGTTGACATCTTATCATGGGAAATTACGAGGGGGGGGGGATGGTGGTGTATCAGGGTGTGAAATTACATATAGGATTTCAATGGCATCATTGCGATTCATGTTTTAGGATTCAAATTGATTTTCTACTAAATTATTTATAGTAGAATTTCTTCGCAGTTTCTATGTGTTTTCTTAATCCTTCGTATTGGTGGGTTTTTTCATATTAATTTCTATTTCTCCATTTATTTTCTTCCCATTATTTTTTTCTTCATTTACATTGGTATTTCTCACAATAGTTTTTTCACAACTATGTTATTATCTCAGGACCAATCCCCTTTCTCGTCAATAACTAGTATCATAAAAGGTTATCCAGGTTTCTTTCTAATTGGATATGGGTAATTCAGATCATGGTATTTTTCCCATATTGAACTATTCAATGGGAAAATTGATTTTACTCTATGGAATAAATGAGTTAAAAATATTTTGGTATGTGAGAAGAAAGTGAAGGCGATGAAGAAAAAATTACAGAATCCAAATATGGTGAATTATGGTGATTGGAAGGATATATGAGTGTCATAAAAAATCATGATCTAGATGTATTTGGATGATAATACGCTATAATAGGTGATAAATATGATGATTCTATAGGAGATCTGTGGGAATCTTGAAAGTATGAATAAATCAAAATCTCTCAAATAATCATTTATTTCTTAAAAACAGATTGAATCATTTGCGAATGCTAGAAAATGGAGATTTAAGTAACCATCTAGATGGGTTCACCAAATTTTTGACAAAGTTTTGGTAGTGGTCAAGATCAATGATAAAGGTTATAAGGCCCCGACCTTAAACATTACTTAATATTGAATTAAATGAATAATTCACATTGAGGATCTTTTCAGGTTTAGAGTTTTAGAGAATTAGGACATAACTGTTACATCTCAAAAGATTACAAAGTAGACACTTCTACTGAGTTTCCATAGAATAAAAAAAAAACTCTTAAAAAGAAACATGTCTAGTTCCATGTTTTATATAGCATGACTTTCCCTTGATCCCATCCTTGACCCTATTCCACATTAAGTCCTATGAAAAACATTTCAAAAAAAAACATGGGGTGAGCATAAAAATCTCAGTAAGGGATACACAAAGAATGAAAACTGTTAGTTTTTCAAACATCAAGTAAACCATGTATACTTTATCAAAGTAATACCTTCACCTTCATGAAGTAGTAAAAACTCTTCACTGAATAAAATATCATTACTTAACCTTTTGTAACCAAAGGATTACCATAAAACCCATATAAAGAACACATAACATATAAAGGTAACTTGGGACATAAACATACTTAAGTGGAATAACCATATGGTCGACTTCCACACATATCACTTAATGGAATAGCCATACGGCCAACTTCCATACATACTTAATGGAATATCCATACAACCGACTTCCATACCCAATGAATTGGAGGTTATAACGTAACCACCCATCCTGGTATTCATGGCACCACCCTTCATATGGTTTATCACGTAACCACCCGTCAAATGTCCAAGTACCATTATAAAAATCATAAGACATAAAACAAATATAATGGAAAGAAAACATTTCCACACTTTGATCACAATATATCACTTAAATATATTGACATAACAAATCCATTATAAAAACCATTTTCAATACCAAAATACATAAAAAAGTATATGGTATTTATTTTATTTTAAAAAAACATTACGACTTGTTCAGGAAGACAAAGACCAAATAATACTCACGGTGGTGGAAAAGGTCGTTGTCACCACGTACGTTAAAAGAAACATTCCTTTTTGTTGTTTTGTAAAACGCTTCATAGAAAAAGATTCCTTTTGTATAAAAGTAAAAATCAAAGGGGTTTATACACCGTATAAAATAAAGTTGTGTATAAAACGAAATATGCCTCAATGAAAGGATATTGAGAGAAAGTCCCTTACCTCAGGTCCGACTTGACTCGATCATTCTTTAACGTCCTTAAAATCGGGTAACTCTCTTAGATTTGAGCTCAAAGGATTCCTTGGGAAGACTTCTGCCCAAAGTGAGGCTTCAAGGAGTAATAGAGGGATGTGGAGAGACAAAATGGGTAGGGGTTGGCCGAGCCAAAGGCTTTTGAAGTGTGGGTAAGGAGGTAGAGGTGGGGGCCTTTTATAAGAGGAGAGGAGGGGCACTCTTGGAAAGTAAGGAAATGTTACTTTATTTTAGAATGAGTTTCAGATTTTAATGGTCCCACATTGATGTGTTTCGAGGATAAGGTGATAAGATTTTTAAATCCACCCATCCAATAGGTTTTGGACATTTGTAGGTCTTAGATTTTACATTATCTTTCCATTTTATTTAAATCCTTTTTAATGAGGTAATCACTGCATCATCATGATGTCATAAATAATTTAACAAATTTAATGTCTAAAAATTATAAAAAAAATATCATGATGTAAGAAATCTTTTTATATTTATAAGGAATATTTATAGTCAAAAATATCATTTATGTAGACAAAATTAAAAATATTTTACTTAGGTGATACATTCTTTGTTACATTTAACATTCTTTAAAAATAAAAAGATAAAAAGTCACTTTCTCACAAAAGTGATTCCATGGGGCCCCTAAGTTTGGCACAAGGCATCCCATGGTTGGAAATGAGACAACCAGTAGCTTTAGGACACATGTTGTGGTCGTTGTTTTATTATTATGATATTATTTTATTATCTTTAACTACCTGATTATTCATTAATCAAGATAATTAAAGATAATAACCGTCGTTACTATTCATAATGTCCAAAAATAAAAGAGTATTAATTACATAATTTTTAACTTATGATTCCAAATATTTAATCCATTTTACCAAATTCCAAACACATAAATTGCAAAAATTAATTTAAAAATAATTTCCGTTGTCAAAACAAATAGCGAGTTTTTTAGAAACAATATTTATGAAAAGTTTGGCACTTCTTTATGCCAAATTAAAAAGTGAAATTAATCCCAATGACCATAATTGGATTAAATGGTAAAAATATATTCTAATTACACTTTAAAACAAATTAAAAAGATAATATAACCGTATAATTAAATTATATGAAAAAGCAGTTTTGATGTAAAATGCAGTATTTTTCACTATTCATTGAAAAATGAACATTGTCAGAAAAATACCAAAAATTAACCCAAGGTAAATTTCAATGTCCCAATAATAAATAATATGTTTATATTGAAAAATATAGCTTATAAAATTTTCAAAAAGTGTATTTAAAAGGGGTTCACCATCAAAAGGCAATAAGCGAACCTTTAGTGAAAACTAGGGCATATACGCCTAAAATTGAATTCTTTCCGTATTTTAAGCCTTTATCTTTTATTAGATAAAAGTAAAAACATTTTAATAAAACATATATAATCATATTTTAGTTATTTCTATCCCTTCCCGCCAATACAACGGCTATGTGTTAACTACCATTTAAAATAATATTATTTTATTACTAGTGTGCAACATAAGATTTCAAAGAAACTCTTTGTTGTGTATCGGGTACGCTATTGGACATAGCAACCCCTTTAAAGTAAAATTAATATTTAATTCGTAAATATTAATAAATATGAAAATGTTTTATTCATTATTTACCTGGGATGTTACATCCTTCCCCTCTTTTGGGAATTGCGTCCTCACAATTTTATTCACTTATCAAAATAAGTGGGGGTATTTATCCCTCATAGCATTTTCAGATTCCCACGTTTCCTCTTCAACAATATGGTTTTTCCACAAAACCTTTACCTGGTGAATTACCTTATTTCACAACACTTACTCTCTTCGGTCAAGAATCTGGATTGGTTGTTCTTCATAAGATAGGTTCTCCTCCAGCTGAAGTACCTCTGCACTCAAAACATGAGATGGATCTGGCATATACTTCCTCAACATCAAGACATGAAAAACATTGTGTACCTGAGATAAACTCGGAGGTAAAGCCACTCGGTAAGCAACTGATCCAACCTTCTCCAGAATTTTATATGGTCCAATGAACCTTGGACTCAGCTTTCCTTTCTTACCAAACCGCATCACACTTTTCCATGGTGAGACTTTGAAAAAAACATGATCACCTACCTCGAAAGATAAATCCTTCCTCCGGTTATCCGCATAACTCTTCTGTCTGCTCTGAGCTGTTTTCATGTGTTTCTGAATCAATTGAACTTTTTCTGCCATATCTCCTACCAATTCTGGTCCCATCAGCTTCCTTTCACCCACTTCATCCCAAAAAGCTGGAGTTCGACACCGTTTACCATATAACGCCTCAAATGGTGCCATCTGTATACTGGAATGGAAACTGTTATTATATGAAAACTCAACCAAAGAAAGATGTTGGTCCCAAATTCCCTGATAATCCATAGAGCAGGCACGTAGCATATCCTCCAAGGTCTGAATTGTTCATTCTGACTGCCCATCTGACTGAGGATGAAAAGCTGTACTAAAATTTAATTCAGTACCCAACGACTTCTGAAGGCCTTTCCAAAAGTTAGAAGTAAACCTAGGATCACGATCATATACAATGGAGAGAGGAACTGCATGTAACCTGAATATCTCTTTAAGATACAAACGAGAAAGTTGATCTAGGAAAAAAGTATCTCGAATAGGAAGGAAATGAGCAGATTTAGTCAAGCGATCAACAATAACCCAGATTGCATTATTACCTTGAGGTCTCTTCGGCAATCCCACAAAAAAGTCCATGGATATATTTTCCCATTTCCACTCTGGCACTGGTAAAGGTTGAAGCATCCCTTTCGGTAACTGCCGCTCTGCTTTAACCTGCTGACAAGTCAAACACTTCATAGTAAAATCAACAATATCTCTTTTCATTCCATCCCACCAGTAATACTCCCGCAGATCCCTATACATCTTAGTACTTCCAGGATGAACTGAAAATGGGGAACTATGAGCCTCACATAACAACTCATTCTTCAACTTTGAATCACCAGGGACACATAATCTCTTCCCAAACCTCAAAACACAATCATTATCAATGTTGAATTCAAGAAACTTACCCTTCTGAACCAGCTCTACCTTTTTCTGCAACTCACTGTCTTCCCTCTGTGCTTGCTTAATTCTGTCTGATAGGGATGATCTCACTGATACCTGAAACAAAACAGAAGAACTTCCTGCACCAACAAATTCTATTCCAAAGTTCATCAAATCAAAAACCAAAGGATCTCGTTCCAAACGTAGCATGGTTAATTAAGCATTACTTTTTCGACTCAAAGCATCAACCACTTTATTTGCTTTTACCGGATGGTAATGAATTGTACAATCATAATCCTTGATTAATTCCAGCCATCTCCTCTGTCTCATGTTCAATTCTTTCTGAGTGAATATATACTTTAAACTTTTGTGATCAGTATATATTTAACACTTTACTCCATACAAATGATGCCTCCAAATTTTTAAAGCAAAAACAACAGTAGCTAATTCCAAATCATGTGTAGGGTAATTTACCTCATGAGTTTTCAACTAACGTGAAGCATAAGAAATTACCTGATCATTCTGCATAAGGACACATCCAAGTCCCTTCAATGAAGCATCACTATATATAACAAACTCACCATTCCTGGAAGGAAGTGCCAAAACTGGAGCATTCACCAATCTTCTTTTCAACTGCTGAAAACAATCATCACATTCTTTTGTCCAGATGAACTTAACACCCTTACGAGTTAGCTTAGTCATTGGACTAGATAACCGTGAAAAATTTTCAACAAACCTTCAGTAGTAACCTACCAAACCAAGAAAACTACGGATCTCAGTTACATTTGTGGGTCTTTTCCATTCTTCAACAACTTTTGTTTTAGCAGGATCAACAGTTATGCCATCTTTTGAAACAATGTGACCCAGGAAAGAAATTTGTTGTAACCAAAACTCACAATTGCTGAATTTTCCATATAGTTTTTTTTTCTTTTAAGGTTTGCAAGATAACCCTTAAATGAATTTTATGCCCCTCTTTACTTTTAGAAAACACCAAAATATCATCGATGAAAACAACCACAAACTTATCCAAGAACTCATGGAAAATTCTATTCATAAGGTCCATGAATACAGCAGGTGCATTGGTTAACCCAAAAGGCATAACTACAAATTCATAATGGCCATATCTAGTACGGAACGCAGTCTTCAGAACGTCTACTTCTTTTACTTTCAATTGATGGTACCCCGACCTCAAGTCAATCTTCGAAAAATACTGAGCTCCCTGGAGCTGATCAAACAAATCTTCGATATGAGGCAAATGATACTTGTTCTTAACAGTAATATTATTCAAGGCTCTATAATCAATGAAAAGTATCATTGAGCCATCTTTCTTTTTAACAAACAAGACAGGAGTACCCCATGGTGATGTGCTAGGTCAAATGAAACCTTTATCTAATAACTCCTACAATTACATCTTTAACTCTAAAAGTTCAACTTGAGCCATTCGATAAGGGGGTTTTGAAATTGGCTTAGAATCAGGAACTAAGTCAACAGTAAATTCAACTTCCCGATCATGAATAATACCAGGAAACTCATTAGGAAAAACATCAAGATACTCATTTACCACTGGCAAATAATTAATCTGAACAGTTCCTTTATTTTCAACAATATGTGCAAGGTAACATTAATTTACATCCTTTACTAGTTTCTCAACTTCCTGATATGTTATCAAAAGCAAGGGTTCGTTCTTGTACACAAACTGAAAATATTTCTGAAAAGAAACCATTTTAGCTCTTCAGTCAATCTTAGAATGATAAACAGAAAGCCAATACATGCCCAAAATAACATCAAACTCTACTAGAGGCAAAACAATAAGGTTTGCTGGTAGATTCTTTCCACACACAAGGACAGGAAGGTTCTTATAATTCCTTTTTGTCTCAACGTTTCCCCCGGGTGTTTTTACCATAAGTTCAAGATTCATATCTTGTGATGGAATTCCCAATTTACTAGAAAACTTCTCAGAAATGAAAGAATGTGTAGACCCTGAATCAAACAACACATTGGCATAATCTGAACAAACAAACAGTGTACCTGATACTACTTCATTCGATGGCCCAACATCTGCTGAAGTTGTTTCAAAGGATTTCACCACCCCTTTCTGCTTGTAGTCTGGCTACTTTCCCCCAGTTGAGTTCTTCATTAGACACTCATTTGCATAATGACCCATTTCATTACACTTAAAACATCTTACCGCTGGATTTTCATTGCCTGCTTGATCATCTTCCTTACAGTTACGAGCAATATGACCAGACTTACCACACTGAAAGCACTTACCAGACTTGGATAAACATTCTCCAGGATGCATTTTACCACACTTCTCACAGGATGGATATTTGGTTTTCTTACCTCCTTTCTTCTTTGATGAATTCTTCCCCTTTGCCTGCCAACTGGACCTCTTATTCTATTGTTTTTCATAGAACACCTGATCATCAGAAAACTCCATTTCCACCTTCTCCGCACATCGAACAAGTTTTTCATAACTTTTGAACTCAAGAGAATCTAAAGCCCTTCGATACTTTGGATTTAACCCTGAGTAAAAACGGTTTATTTTACTATCAAGATCTCGTATGATGTTTGGAGCATACCTTGCCAATCGAGTGAACTTTGCTTCAAAAGAAGCCACTGAATCATCCTCCTGACTCAATTCTAGGAACTGTTTTTCCATCCTAAGACGAACCACCTTAGGAAAATATTTCTCAAGAAACATACCTTTGAATTCGTCCCAGGGAAAATCCTCAATCTCATCACTATCCCTGATATTTTTCACCATCGACCACCACTGATCAGATTCTCCTTCAAAACGGTAAACAGCAAGACTAAGTTTTTGATGTTCTGAACACACCATGACATAAAAAATCTTCTCTAGTGCTTTAATCCACCCTTCAGCTAGCACAGGGTCAGATGATCCTCTGAATGATGGGGGATGTTGCCTCATGAAATGTTCCACCACTGACATGTTACTCTGCGGTTGATCTGGCTGATCTCGTGCATGGATACCACCACCATTTATAGCCTGATTCAACTGTTCCATCACTACAAAAAACTGTTCAGTTCCGATTCTGACCATCTCAGGTTGCTGATTTGGAAGGTTGTCTTCCTCTTGATGTCGTCCCAATATAGCTGCTTTGTTTCCTCTGCGGAAAACCATTCTGAACACAGAAATATCTTAGGCGAAGCAACATGATAATCTTTAAATGCTATATCATTTCAGTCATACCATAAATTAACTTATAATTTAACAATTTTCTAACTCCTAAAGTTGTCTAAACCGACCTTTGATACCAACTATAAGGTCTCGACCTTAAACATGACTTAATATTGAATTAAATGAATAATTCACATTGAGGATCTTTTCAGGTTTAGAGTTTTAGAGAATTAGGACATAACTGTTACATCTCAAAAGATTACAAAGTAGAAACTTCTACTGAGTTTCCATAGAATAAAAAAAACTCTTAAAAAGAAACATGTCTAGTTCCATGTTTTATATAGCATGACTTTACCTTAATCCCATCCTTGACCCTATTCCACATTAAGTCCTGTGAAAAACATTTCAAAAAAACATGGGGTGAGCATAAAAATCTCAGTAAGGGATACACAAAGAATGAAAACTGTTAGTTTTTCAAACATCAAGTAAACCATGTATACTTTATCAAAGTAATAACTTCACCTTCATGAAGTAGTAAAAACTCTTCACTGAATAAAATATCATTACTTAACCTTTTGTAACCAAAGGATTACCATAAAACCCATATAAAGAACACATAACATATAAAGGTAACTTGGGACATAAACATACTTAAGTGGAATAACCATATGGTCGACTTCCACATATATCACTTAATGGAATATCCATATGGCCAACTTCCATACATACTTAATGGAATAGCCATATGGCCGACTTCGATACCCAATGCATTGGAGGTTATAACGCAACCACCTGTCCTGGTATTCACGGGACCACCCGTCATATGGTTTATCACGTAACCACCCATCAAATGTCCAAGTACCATTATAAAAATCATAAGACATAAAACAAATATAATGGAAATAAAACATTTCCACACTTTCATCACAATATATCACTTAAATATATTGACATAACAAATCCATTATAAAAACCATTTTCAATACCAAAATACATAAAAGAGTATATGGTATTTATTTCATTTAAAAAAAACATTACGACTTGTTCAGGAAGCCAAATACCAAATAATACTCGCGGCGGCGGAAAAGGTCGTTGTCACCGCGTACGTTAAAAGAAACATTCCTTTTTGTCATTTTGTAAAACGCTTCATAGAAAAAGATTCCTTTTGTATAAAAGTAAAAGTCAAAGGGGTTTATACACCGTATAAAATAAAGTTGTGTATAAAATGAAATATTCCTCAATGAAAGGATATTGAGATGAAGTCCCTTACCTCAGGTCCGACTTGACTCGATCGTTCTTTAACGTCCTTAAAATCGGGTAACTCTCTTAGATTTGAGCTCAAAGGCTTCATTGGGAAGACTTAAGCCCAAAGTGAGGATTCAAAGAGTAAGAGAGGGATGTGGATAGACAAAATGGGTAGGGGTTGGCTGAGCCAAAGGCTTTTGAAGTGTGGATAAGGAGGTAGAGGTGGGGGCCTTTTATAAGAGGAGAGGAGGGGCACTCTTGGAAAGTAAGGAAATGTTAATTTATTTTAGAATGAGTTTCAGATTTTAATGGTCCCACATTGATGTGTTTTGAGGATAAGGTGATAAGGGTTCTAAATCCACCCATCCAATAGGTTTTGGACATGTGTAGGTCTTAGATTTTACATTATCTTTCAATTTTATTTAAATCCTTTTTTAATGAGGTAATCGCTGCATCATCATGATGTCATAAATAATTTAAAAAATGTAATGTCTAAAAATTATAAAAAAATATCATGATGTAAGAAATATTTTTAGCTTTATAATGAATATTTATAGTCCAAAATATCATTTATGTAGACAAAATTAAAAATATTTTACTTAGGTGATACATTCTTTGTTACATTTAACATTCTTTAAAAATAAAAAGATAAAAAGTCACTTTCTCACAAAAGTGATTCCATGGGGCCCCCAAGTTTGGCACAAGGAATCCCATGGTAGACCATGAGACAACTAGTAGCCTTAGGACACATGTTGTGGTCATTTTATTATTATTATGATATTATTTTATTATCTTTAACTACCTGATTACTCATTAATCAAGATAATTAAAGATAATAACCATCGTTACTATTCATAATGTCCAAAAATAAAAGAGTCTTAATTACATAATTTTGACCTTCTGATTCCAAATATTTAATCCATTTTACCAAATTCCAAATACATAAATTTCAAAAATTAATTTAAAAATAATTCCCGTTGTCAAAACAAATAGCGGGTTTTTTAGAAACAATATTTATGAAAAGTTTGGCACTTGTTTATGCCCAATTAAAAAGTGAAATTAATCCCAATGACCATCATTGGATTACATGGTAAAAATATATTCTAATTACACTTTAAAAAAAATTAAAAAGATAATATAACCATATAATTAAATTATATGAAAAAGCAGTTTTGATGTAAAATGCAGTATTTTTCACTATTCATTGAAAAATGAACATTGTCAGAAAAATACCAAAAATTAACCCAAGGTAAATTTCAATGTCCCAATCATAAATAATATGTTTATATTAAAAAATAGAGCTTATAAAATTTTCAAAAAGTGGATTTAAAAGGGTTTCGTCATCAAAAGGCGATAAGTGAACCTTTAGTGAAAACTAGGGCATATACGCCTAAAATTGAATTCTTTCCGTATTTTAAGCCTTTATCATTGATTAGATAAAAGTAAAAACATTTAAAAAAAACATATATAATCATATTTTAGTTATTTATATCCGTTCCCACCAATACAATGGCTGTGTGTTAACTACCATTTAAAATAATATTATTTTATTACTAGTGTGCAACATAAGATTTCAAAGAAACTCTTTGTTGCGTATCGGGTACGCTATTGAACATAGCAACCCCTTTAAAGTAAAATTAATATTTAATTCATAAATATTAATAAATATGAAAATGTTTTATTCATTATTTACCTGGGATGTTTCAAAGGTAACATGGTACCTATAGAAATGTAATAAAAAGATAAATATTTTCTTATCTTAGGATCGTTACCATATTCATATGATAATCTCACCGCCACATTATTGTTTGCAAAAGACACTTTGAAGTTGGATGATGTAGTTTCATCATTGTTGATGAAAGAGACCTAGTGAAAGACCAATGATGGTGATTCAATTATGTAATAGTAGTATTATGGCAATTAAAGATGGATATGGTAATAAGATAGGTTGGCTAAAGATAAGAAGAAAGTTCAAGTGCTTAATTTATGACAAGGAGGGTTAAGTGGAGAGAAATAACTCTTCTTTAACAAATCCCAAGGAAGATAAGAAGGTACACAAAATCAATTCTAGGGATAAATGCATAATTCTTATATAGGGTTAGGGTGATTTACTTTTAATCACGGTTGATTTTCATAGGTTATATTTATACACCGAATGGGTGGTTGATTTTGCAACTTCATACCACATTACATCGAAGAGGGAATTATTTTAATTATATGAAGAATACAAATTTAGTATATTAAAGATGAAAAATGGTGATTCTATAGATTTCATTGGTGTTAGTGATGTTTGTATCCCTAAAAATGTATGTTGTACATTGATGTTGAGGGGTTTGTGACAAGTTCCAGGTATACACCATAATGTGTTATCTTTATGTGCTCTTGATAATAATGGATTTAGAAGTTCATTTGGATATGGAAGACAAGAATTTTCTAAGGAAAAACAATATATGAGTAAGGTTAAATAGAGGAAACACTTTACATGATGGATGTAAAGGAATTTGGTGAAGTGTTGAATGAAACAATGAATAAGAATTCATTATATTAGTGGAACATGAGATCATCGTGGATGATCTGAAGACCATCAACTAGGATGAAGAATGTTTTCATGCTAAGGTACGTTAGGTTAGGTTAAGTGTTTCAGGAAATACACCAAATTATTTTTCTTTAGATATTTTCACCGGTAAATAAAGAATTAAAACCAAATATTGACGTGATTCATTGAGAGTTACATGTATCTTGAAGGATGTTGAATAGATGGATCAATTAGTTTTCACAGGTACTCCTAATTAAGTGACAATCATTGTTATGGGAGAGATAAGTGTTGTTGGTTCCAGTTAATGCAGCAGAGAAATGTAGATACATGTATGATGAATATTTCCTCATTTGGATTTCATTTCTATGGGTGATTTCAAATTTCTATTAGAGATGCAAAATTGGGATGTCATATTTTCTTTAGAGGTTGATGGTTGGTAAAAATCCAACCAGTTTTCTTTCTAATTTATTTTTTATAATTCATCTACATATTTAGAGGGTTGTAGGGGGAGATTGATGGGGTTCATCCCAGATTGTGTGGATCTTCTCAAATTTAATGTTATTTTTTTAAGATTTATTTTTTACATCTATCTTTTTGAAAATATATTTTTTAAAAGGTAAGATACATAGGGAGAGATATATTGTTAGATATCTATTTAAATGAGATATATGAATTATGAGGGGTGAGAAAAAGGAAAGAAACTTAATTTTCAGGGCACAAAAGATACGTGGGTGATTTTTTTTGGGTTTGAGAAGTAGTGATCAATGACAAATTGGGTTAGGAAATGAGGATTTTCCATGATGTCACATGTTTAGTTCTGATCTCTGAGGGTGATGTCTGGTCATGTGAGATTATCAAATAGTGAATAAAGTAATATTAGGGTGTGAACTTTCTCATGGGGTTTCTATGTTATCATTGCAATTCATGTTTTGGGTATTTACTTGTTTTTGTAATCTCTGATTCATAGTGTAATTTTTTTAATGTTTCTATATGATTTTTTAATCATATTCATTGTTGGGGGTTTCAAATTAATTTTAGTTTCACTATTTATTTTATTTATATTATTTTTAGGAACAATTTATATTTCCAATTCTCAGAATATTTTTGTCGTAACATAGTTATTATTTTGGGACTGATCTGCTTCCTCCCCATTAGATGAAGGGTTACACATGTGATGGTTTTTTCAACATTGTGGGTTGTATCAGATAGAGGCCATGGGGTGCTGAAAAATTCCTCGATGTAGGGAATGATTCTTCTATTTGGGCTTCATGGTTGGGATTACAAGGTTGATTATATAGGGAGATTTTGAGACAATGAAAGGTGGGCATATGAGATGGTGACAATATGCCTTAGGGATGATAAAGTGGGTTCTTTGGACCATTATTTTGGGGAGGATTTTGGGTCTTCAACAATAAAGGGGTCCATGGGCCAATATATTATATAAATAAGTTCATGTACTAGGTAATCATCCATTTGTGGTAGTTAATGAGATACCCAGTATAAGGGTGGGTGAAAGGGTGGGTGCACATGTGTTTGTTTAATTGTACCCTGAAATATTAACATTAATATATTTTAAAAATATATCATTAATTATATAAATGTATAGTTATATTAAAGAAATTAATTATTCTAGAAAAATATTTAAATTATATAAGAAAATTACACAAATATAGTTATTAATTTGATTTACTACCTATTATTTAAAATATATATATATATATATATCAATTTTATTTATATTTAATTTATTATTTATATTTTAAAAAATATTTTAGTTATAAATGAAAAAAAATATGAACTATATTTATATGAAAAATATTTCATTTTAAAAAAATATCACTTATTACATAATGTATACATATATAAGATTTATGTTAAAATTTCTATATAAAATAATATTTATTATAATTTAATAATATATAAATACATGTCTGTGTGTGAAGAACCCAATAAAATGCGTGTGTAATAGATAAACCAACACACATGTATGTATATTAAATTAATTATAATGCATATAATATTAATTTTATTATAATTACTATATAACTTCTTAATGTGTATCTTTATTTCATTTTTTAGATAATTTATTTTTTAACATGGCTAAGAGGCGGCCCTTATATGTCCCATAGGCCCTTTGAAACATGGCCATCAAGCTCTAAGATATATTCTTGAGGCTAAATAAAACATATACACTGATTGAGTTGCTTCTTACCCATTTATTTTGTCTTCCATCTTGACTCTTGGACTCCTCCTTTCACATCATATCATCTCCACTTCATATTACTACTTGGATCCCAACATGCTTCTTAGAATCTGGTCAGTACATGACAAGGCATATAGATGATCATATTGTACATCATCTCCACTAGTTAACACATTCTATCATTTTATATCCACTAGTTTGAAAGATAATTTTCTCTCCCATAGATCTTATATGATAGCCTGGAAGCCCTACCTGGATGGATTAGAGGCCCATTGGTGGCCTGAAAGCCCTATGCCTAGAAGGAATTTGATGGAACAAAAGCCCTGTGGCCATAAGACCTAATTCTATGGCCTAAAATCCCACTGCTAATGAATAGTATTGTGGCTACAAATCCTATCTATAGTATTCATGCTACTACAGTACTACAACACTGATATAGTACAAGAGAAATTCAATTCTACTAGGATTTCAACTGGGGTTTCATGTAGGAAGTTCACAAAAATATCCCATCATATTTGACTGAAGCAGATCTGACTTGGGTTGTGAAAAGTATATTTCACTAATCTAAGGGTAATTAGGATTCATTTAAAGCTTAATTTATGGATTTTAGGGATAGGGATCCTTAACAACTGACCTCATTTATAGATTCAGCTAAATGAAGAATTATTAAGAAATGTTCTATCGTACACATCACATCAAACCCTGATGTAATTTCAGAATGTTTGGAGATGTGAAAAAATTCTCTTGTCACTCAACTTGTCCTTATGAAAGGATATAATCCATGTATCTTGTAGGAACTTGTAATATGAGTTTCTTTGATTTGGGGTTTTTATTGAAAATGTATTTCAATTAGGTTTGAATTTTCCATTTTTTGTTTCCTTATGATAAGTTGTTCAAGAAGGAATGGTGTTTTGGATCATTATATATAAAGATAATATCATTACACATCCATGAGTGATTGACGTATTTTGACCCATTTTCATCTAGTAATTATTTTAATCAGGTGTGGATAAGTATCTATGGCATTTCCTAGATCCTCTAATATCCACAAATATTACATGATATCACAGCTGTAGTAGGATTATACATTCTTATGAATAAAGTAACTAAGTTATCCTGGTATGGGAACTATGCTGTAATCTTATTATAATTGAATTTAATAAGAACAATGATCAGAAAAGTTACTCTATCGACACATAATGATAACATTAATTTGTAGATAGACTATGAGAGGAAACCTTTGTTTGTGATTTGTGTAATATTATTAGACACTATAAGTAAAACTATATCAGATCATTTACATGTGATGCTTGCCTCATAAAAGGTCATTTAGAGTAGGATTGTAGAATAAATTCGAAGAAAGTGAAGCCTCTCATAAGTCTCAGTCCCCCTATGGGGGTTCTTGGAATATTGATGCTATTGTGACCCTTCTCTCTCAACAGCTACATTCTGTTAGAGGTAATGATTCCAAGAAACAAATAGGTTGAAACCGGTGTCCTTAGGGATAGTTAGGCTGCTAATATTTCTACTGACATACTGAATCAAAATCAAATTTCCCAAGGGATTCCTTCATAATTGACTTGGATAAGAAATAAACAAACATTCCTTGGTATGTTGATGGGTAAGGCTAATGTCTCAAGGTATGAAGAAGTTGAGGATGCAGTGGAACCTCTTCTTGTGGTTGAAGACATAGATAATACTTATATCGAGGTAGATGGTCTCTTTGAATTTGTATATTTTTTTCAGAGGAAGGTCAGTCGTAAACTAGTGCATGAGAAAAAGATGGTCACTTATAGGTGTCACATGGTAAAAAATATGGTGGATGTTGAGATCCACTCAATATCTAAATATATGAAGGGATTTTACCTTTTGGAGATGATAACATTGTGAAGAGTGCAATCTATGTGAGGAGGAATATGGATACAGGTTCCAATATTAATCTTAATAATGATTTGAACTTTCCAAAATCTAATAATGTTATGGTTTGTCCTTAGAAATCTAGCCAAGTGATTATTCCTAAAAGAGTTCAAAAATTTTTCACCTCCACTTTGGTCCCTACCGATTAAATTATAATGGATTTTGAGTATGATCTATTAAATTAATATAGTTTAGCTTGTGATTCACTTATTTCTGAGAGTGGTATACCTCAATTAAGGGATAAATTTAAAGAGTTTAGAGAGGTAGCTCAGTATAAAGTAAATAAGTACAACCTTGAATGCCTGGAGACCGAGAAGCTAAAATAAACTGATTGTGTAAGATTTGAGAGGTCTTCTCAACATTCTGTAGACGGATATGAGATAGTAGCTTCTAGAATCCCAATGGATAGAGAGCATGAATGGGTGGTGATCCAGATTGTGAATGATCCTACAGCTGCTGATACATATATATGTACTGCAGTGGAGGATGTATGATATCTTGATTAAGTGGAGAAAATATATTTGATACCTAGGGTTAAACAGAAAGAGTCCCTAATGGTTTCCAATATCATGGTGGATATTAGGTGTTTTCAGGACTCGACAAAAGGATAAGATGATCTTATAAATCTAGATGTTACAAGGCCTCCCAAGGCAGCGAACAATCATATTAAAGGTTTTATTCATACTCAAAATTCCTTTGATCTTCTTGCCTCTAATAGTAGATAATAGGATGGAAAATGAGGCATAGATGTTTCTAAATTATAATATTTTAATGCGATCTCAGAAGCCAAATCCTTTTATGATGGATGGGTCCCTTTTAACAGGAGAAGTCATGGAGAAGGGGTGTCATCCTCAGGGTCAGGGTGGATGTGTTTTGTATCACAGCATGAGCACTCACTCTTGTGAGGTATGAATGGTAGTTTTAACTGCGGAATCAGGAGCTTCCTTGAATCCTGGTATTATTGTGTGGTTCTGGCCACTTTGGACTTATGTTAATTCAATTTTCCATGTTTTTTCTTTCTTGATTATGGTAGGTTGTTGTCTGACCCCATCCCCACTTTGCCTCTTTTTTTTTCTCTTTAATAAAGGGGCTTTATCCCCATCTTGTTAAAAAAATGTAAACATGTTTTTCAAAATATATATTTAAATATAAAAA
This sequence comes from Viscum album, assembly GCA_963277665.1. Classification (NCBI taxonomy): domain Eukaryota; kingdom Viridiplantae; phylum Streptophyta; class Magnoliopsida; order Santalales; family Viscaceae; genus Viscum; species Viscum album. The sequence goes on from OY728135.1 coordinate 1,765,718,250, forward strand.
AAGTAAAAAATTTACAAGTTATATTTGAATAGATTTAAAATTTCTAGTATTTAGATGTATATGTGTGTATACATACATTCATACATACATTCATACATACATTCATACATACATACATACATACATACATACATACATACATACATACATACATACATACATACATACATACATACATACATACATACATACATACATACATACATACATACATACATACATACATACATACATACATACATACATACATACATACATACATACATACATACATACATACATACATACATACATACATACATACATACATACATACATACATACATACATACATACATACATACATACATACATACATACATACATACATACATACATACATACATACATACATACATACATACATACATACATACATACATACATACATACATACATACATACATACATACATACATACATACATACATACATACATACATACATACATACATACATACATACATACATACATACATACATACATACATACATACATACATACATACATACATACATACATACATACATACATACATACATACATTCCTACGTACATACATACCTACGTACATACATACCTACGTACATACATACCTACGTACATACATACATACATACATACATACATACATACATACATACATACATACATACATACATACATACATACATACATACATACATACATACATACATACATACATACATACATACATACATACATACATACATACATACATACATACATACATACATACATACATACATACATACATACATACATACATACATACATACATACATACATACATACATACATACATACATACATACATACATACATACATACATACATACATACATACATATTAACAGTTATATAAAAAAATAATAATTTTTTTGAAATGTTTTTCTATTATTAATTACCTTTATGTAATATTATTAAAAATATAAAAGAATGTTTTTTATATATTACAACATGGGGGATTACAAAACTGATACCAACTCACACACCTAGACACCCTAGTGTGTCTAGCCACATCCCTCCATAGTAAGATTGTCAAACACACACATTAACCTATTTTATTACATATTTTTATGGCCCAAAGGTCATGTGGATTGAAACCTAATTTTTTGGCTCAAAATCCCTTGATCAGTAATGTGGCATATGCCTCCTGTGGCCTTAAAGGCCCTAAATTCATAACCATAGGCCCTTGGCCCGTATGTTCCTTGATCGTGTGCCTATATACCTTTACTTGGGACACTTTTTCAGCTGACCCAGCCTTACGCTTTCCTATATCTACTCCCTACTACCACCAAAGTCTACTGGCCCACCCACCCGCATTACCCTCACATTGCCCAACCATCTACGACGTTCCACCCCCATCCTTCCCACCACATTCTACCACCAATATGTCCGTGATACCCATGGAATCCCATCATCACATCACCCTCTTATTCTCTCCACTGATGCTCCACACCACTATAGTTTTCTCCTGCAACATCTCGCCACACCTCTACCCCCCCAAACCACTGTCCACCCTCAGAAAGGGCCCCTCCAAACCGTCGCTTGATCATTGGAGGAATTATCCCTAAAAGGGTCATGCCTCTCATCATGCATCACATCACACACCCAGCCATTTTTTCATGCCTCCCAAATTTGGGAGCATGGTAGTTGGAGTAGAACCCCCAACTTTGTGTGAGTGGATAATTCCCATTTCACTTGAATAATCACCCAATTGTGAGTTAATATATTTTTTAATATATTTATAATTAATTATTTTATTATGTTATTTAATATAATAATATTAATAATTTTACACAACAAAACCATTTACAGAGGTTATAAATTATATAGATGTATTTATTATTAACTATATAAATTAAATAATATTAATCATTATTTTAATTTAAACTATAAATTTATTTATTTACTTATTATTGGTTCGAGGGAAAAATAAACAATAGAAAGGCACACACCCAGGTTCACTTGTGAGTTTAGCCTCATCACTTCCAACTAAAAATAACTAATAACATCCACTATGACTCCTTATTGAAATTTAAAATAGCCTTAAGGCTCAATGGTGGCCTAAAGACCCCATGAAACTATCCCATAGGGAATCCATAATTTTTATAGGGAATCCATAATTTTTTATAAACTAGCCATGTATGGCATCCCTCATGTTCGATTATGGTGACTCCAACCACCTACCGGCCACAATAGTGGTTTTTCCTCCTACTCCTATCACTAGTAGCGACGTCGATCAGTGACTTCATCTACACCTTTACCCATTAAATCATCTGGCTCTAGTCATCACCAATACCCTCCATCTAGTAGGGGTCCTTTTTTAGTGACAATCCTCCGCAATTGTTCCCCACTATGGAAACCACCCCTCGCCTATTCACATTCCACTGAGCCACCTCCCCCTACATTGTCTGCATCACCCACCAAGGCATCTCCCCCTCACTTTTTGTGGATCAAGGAACCTTTTACTACCCTCACAAAGCATTGGGTACACCTAAAAAACGTGTGAATAATAATCACCATCTAGAATGGTCTAAAATACATCACCTCAACTAATAATTAGGGGTAAATTAAGAACTATTGGGGGTCAAATTTCTTAATGAGATGTAGACAGGGAAATATCAATCCCACTCGAATAAGCACTCATCATCCATCAAAAATAAATATTATATATTTTTAAATAATATTTCATATTAAAAATGTATCATGAATTATATAACATATACAAATTTAATATTTATTTTAAAATTTTACTATGAGATTAAGGATGGAGCCACACACTCTTTCTCTCAATGTAGGAATTTCTAGTTTTCCTTTGTAAATCCACTACAGTAGCCTTGGGACTCCATCCATGATTCTATACTACCCTTATTGCCTAAATCAGCTTTTCTAACCCAAATTCAAATTCATCTTCCCAAATTTTGAGGGTGGTTTGGGAGGTTTGGGGGATGATGTTTGATACTATCTCCTTAATTTTAGTGGCATTTCTTTCCAGGGTTTGTTTCATTATGGTTTCATCTTACTCTTGAAGCCCCTATTCGATTTCTCTTATACACATATTTGCTCATCTCATGTGTTGGAACCCATAATATTTTTGTATGGATCCCAACATCATAGAAAAAGAAGTTTCAAGACACCATAAAACTCACCTGAATGCATTTTATCACCCGAATGAATTTTTGAAACTTGGAGGAATTTTACAACACACAAGAAATTATTTTTCTCTCCAGAAGTCATTTTTCACACACCTATGGACATACCATTTTATTGTACCACCAATCATCACAATTGGGACACACTGCTTGATATTCACAACCAATAGTAATTTTGATAGATGGAAATCCATCATGGAACTCTTCGCACATCATCATCATTAATTCTCTTACCATCTTCTCACTCCATCAAATTGGTCTTGATTCATTCGCCTTCATTGGTAGTTGAGAAACCACAAAGGTGGAACCTTATTCCTCTTTCTCTCCCACAACGACTACATATTTCCATCCCTTTTCCTCTCTTTCTTCTCTTCACAGCTACTGAATACAAAGTCACATGAACCCTTTTTCAATTTCCTTTTCTTTCTTCCCGCACATGTTTCTTCACCTATTTTGTACACCCAGGAATACATTCAAACTTTTACACTACCCATGCTTCAACTATTTAGTGTCATGATCCTCTTCTCCTCAATTCCTACGTCGCCTCCTCATTTTCAGCATGACCATTTTTTACTTTTCATATTTCAAATAATCCCAATAATCTCCACCTTGATTTGAAATTTGAATATTCATCCATCAGTATCTCCACCACCATCATCACCATGATTGTCATCTCCACAATTATCAACTCCAACATGATCAGATGCTTCACATCAACTCTAACATAGTTGGATCTCCATCTACATCGGATCATCCATGTTGGTACTGACATGATTTATCAAAAACATTTACAGGTGTCATCTTTATTCTGATCTATAATGGAATCCTTGATGTGACTACATTGTTGCATCTCAATCTTCTAAGGTCAAAATTGTGAACCTTATATGATAACAGTTATTGGGGAAGATCCTGATAGCATAATAGAAGTAGTTAAAAAACAACATAAAATCCAACCTAAAGAATTTTCAACACCAAATTTAATTTTACGACACACTCGAAGGCATTTTTTACACACCCATAGACATACAATTTTGTTTTACTTCCAATCATCACAATTGGGACATGCCACTTAATCTCTGCAACCAAGAAGAATTTTGATACATGAAACTCCATCATATATCTCTTCGTACTTTGTCATTGACTATTCTCTCACCATAATCAAACAAAATCAACTTACACTCTCTTCTATAACCTTTTATAGTTTTTGGGAAACCATAAAGGTGGAACCCCCTTCCTCATTATCACACACAATAGCTATGTCTTTCCAACACTCCTTGTCTACTTCTTCTCTTCACTACTACTAAATATAAAGGAACACACCTCCCTTTTTAAATTTCATTTTTTTATTCTTGCATACGTTTTTTCACATGTTGTGCACCACCAAAAATCCATTAAATAGTTTTTGTTACCCATGCTCCTACTTTTTAGCATCGTGGGCCTATTCTCCACTATTTCCACATCACCTCATCATTTTCAGTGTGTTAGTTTTTTCCCATTTTAAATTATAAATAATCCCATCATAATATTCATAAAAATATTAATTAAATTAAAATTAAAAATTATTATTTTTATATAATATGAAATATGTAATTACCTAAATTTTGAATAATATTTTTTTCATAATTTTGCGTGTTATTTTATTTTGTACTCAACAAAACTATATCCTTTAATTAATGAAGTGAGTATAATTAAAATGATACTGGTGAGTTTCGACTGTTATATGACTGTTGGTCAATATGACCATTGGAAAATATAATCTTAACATTATGATTATTGTTTATAAAAACAAATGATCGTGGTTAATTAATACATAAAGAAGAGTCGATGGCCTCATCTAGTAGACTCGGGTTATATGAAGCCCATCTGTCGGAGCTTGGGAATGAGGTTGCATCACTAGGCTTTGCTCTGGACCAAGCCGAAGCTGAACTTCAACATGTGAAGCTTGAACAAAATTGCCTAATGGAGAAGTTAAAGATGATATAAATCACCACTCGGGAAATGTTGTCTGAGCCACCCCAACATTCTATCACCATAGCACACCTTACACTTAGCTCCTATGCAAGTGTTATAAGGGGCTATGCAACGAGGCCTTACTTACTTTGTGTAATCTATTTGTATAAATAAAATATTTATTTCTTATTATGTTAAAATTCATGAATTTTAAATGTCCGGATAAATATAGGATGAATTTATAGAATTTCCATACAATTAATGAATTTTGTAAAAAAGGGTATTTAAAAAAAATTATATACTTTTAATAATTAATAATGTGAAATGATTTTAAAAAAATGGTCTTCTACAGTTGTGATGAGTAAAAATTTAATGTCTAATAAGATCAACTTAATTTTTAGTGAATAGTAAAGTATGAATAGTAATATTTCCATTAGGAATAGTAATGTGACCAATGGAATAGTAAACTCACTTAAGAAAGTATAAATATAATTTAGGCATATTTTTTGGTAATGTGATATTATAGGATAAGTAAATAACTATTTCAGAAATTATTAGTTAAGTATTAGTATTTTTCTTCAAGTAAATAGTGTTTTTAATTAAAAATTAAATATCTTATAATTAGAAAATTATTTTCAAAAAATGGAATTCATTTTTGAATTCAGATCATCGATATTTGGTTAGAGTGAATTTAATATATTTTTATAAAATGTTTTGTTTTTCGGGGAATTGTAAAAATACAGTTTTGAGTTTTCGTATGTTTAATGATATCATTAGTGATGTAATCATGATTTAATAATTTTAGTTTAATTTTTAATTGTAAAATATGTCAATACCATGAGAAAATACCATGGGAAAGCCCATAGTTTTGAAAATACCACTTATGAGGTGTCCCTTGGAAATTAATAAAATATTCCCTCACTTTTGTTATAAATACCAAGTAATTCCCTCATTCCTTTCATTCCATAATCCTACTCAATGAATATATTGTGTTTTTACTTCCCAAGGATTCCTCCCAAGGTTCCCTCAATCCCCCCAAGGTCCCAACCTTTGAGTTTTTGAAGTCACTCTTCAAGATAAGGGAACCTTTCACCCTCCTATTAGTCAACACTTCTTATATGTTATGTCTTTGAATTTCAATTTTCACATGTCAGGGTATTATATTATGTATCCCTCTTACTGTCCATTTGATTTCAATATGATGATATACCCCTTTTATCTCATCAATTCATTTTTATGAATTTTTAAGTGGCGCTGTTTGGTTGCCGAATTTTCATAAAAAGAAATCGCATATTCTCTCTTCTTTTAAGATTCCTTTTCATGTGGTATGTTATTCAAACATCCATACCATGATCATATTTACATTTAAGTATGTAACTATAGTGTATTATGAGTAATTTATATTTGATGAACTTTTTCGCCTCTCCTTTCAATGTTTTATAAAACCATGTTGTATAGCAGTTATGCTGCCGAATTTTCGTCTCAAACCCCCCTCTCCTTTTTAAAGAAATTATCTTATTTTATTTATGAGAATAACCAAACCTATTTTAGTTATGGTGTATTAATAAAGAAATAAAAATGGTATATTTGGTTCTATATTTGACATACATAAAACCCTCATTCATTTTCCATGGGTAATAAATGACATAACGATCATAATTTTAAGCACTTTTAAAACGTCACGATTTTGAAATGAAACCCATTTATTTTATTCTATATGGGTTATTTATGAAATGTTTAATTATGATATATGTGGATCACATGAAAATAAATACATATTAAGGGTGTTCCCTAATATATCTCCAATGTATTGGGTAAAAAAATTAATCTCTAGAGATGACAAGTTTCACGATACGTTGGTGAATTACTTCGGTAATTTTTATGACACCTTAGGGATGAACCTTGGTGATATGTTCATGAATGTATAAATCAAATGTTGTAGACACATCTTCAAGTTATGATTCATGTTATTATTTCTGTGATATGCCTCTTTATCATTCATTTATGATATCCCTCATTTTTTTATTGATATCGCTCAAGATCACATGTAAACTATTTCACTTGTTTTCTTTACTGGGACTCTTGCTCACCATTTCCTTTGATGTATATCTCTAGGTTATGAGATTCAGTAATTTTAATTAGGATAAACTTATGATGAAGCCTTAAAAGAGGCTTATAAGAATGTTTTATGTTGTTTTTATTTCTAAGACACTAGACTTTAAAGATCCTATGTTTATAAAATGTAATGAAAAGTTATGTAATAAAAGGAAGAATGTTATTGTTAGTATTAGAGTAAGGTTTAGTTATTTATAGAAATTTGGATATGAAAACATTAGGAATAAACCTATATAAAAGTTTAAATATAGTAAAACTTCCTGGTATTTTGGTAAAATATTAATCAATTAGTTTCCAAACAAATAAATCCTTGTCTGGATACAAACAAGTGGATGTGGATCTGACACAAATGTACCTAGGAGTAAAAACTCCTACAAGGTGTTTCAGGCTTGACTTGAGGTATCCTAGTACATGACAACGGGCCTTGCTGCACTCCTAGTTTGACACTCCTGAGGGATATGTTTGGTTAATCATAATATTTTTATGAATCATTATGAAAGATTTATAGAGAAATGTAATTGTTTATGCATGAAGTTTTAAGACATAAAATAATTTATTGTTAAAATATTAATAAATGAAATAAGATTCTAACTATGGTTTTATTCTTTTAGAAAATGGAGGGTAATAAGAGGAACCATGAAATTGGTGACCACAATAGACCATGCACTGATGGCCCTCCAATGGAAGACAGAATGGAAACTTTCATGAGAAAGATGAACCAAATGACTCAAGTTATGGGAAATAACTTGAATTAAGACAAGAGACCAATCTCACCGCAAAGATAACATCATTTTGTTGAGTCCTTTATGTGTCAACGACCACCAACCTTCAGTGGATCTACTGACCCATTGATTTATGAACAGTGGACCAGCTTTATCGAGAAGATCTTGTCAGTGATCCATTGTTTAGAACTAGAGAAGGTCACCCAGGATGTTTACTGTTTAGAGGGAGAAGCTGATCAGTGGTGGTAAATGATTAAAAACACAAGGAAAAGAGTGGAGGTTGAATAAATGGAGTGGGAAAAGTTTGAAGGGATCTTCTTCAGTAATTATTTACCTCATTCCATGAGAACAAGAATGGATAAGGAGTTCTTCGAGCTAAAAAAGAAGGAGAATGAATCTATGGGAAGATACGAGATAAACTTCACAAGGCTTTCACGTTAAACCTCTAGCTTTGTCATGGATCTAAATGGTAAGGTTGATAGATTCTTTAGTGGACTAATACCTCATCTGCGGAAGAATATAGCCAACTAAGACCATGAAAGCTATGAGGAGATTGTGTGGTGTGCGATGGAAGTTGAACTAGAGTTTGGTGAGACGCAATGGTATCATAAATCCAATGATAAGAAGAGACCAATGGAGCCAAGATTAGGGAAGAGATTCGATCAGTGAAGAGGAGGAAAGCAACTACAACATCCCATGTGTAATAAATATGGGATAAAACACTTGGGTAACTGCTTGCTCGAGAGTGGGAAGTGCTACAAGTGTCAAAGAAATGGCCATATTGCCCAGAATTGTCGTAACAAGGAGAAGCCTCAACTCCCAAACACTAACGACCAGGGGAAGATGGTGAAGGGTCTACTTGATGTCCAATGCTATAAGTGTGGACAACTTGGGAACTTTTATAATCACTGTCCAAATCTGAGGGCAGTGGAGGGGAATCACCATCAGCCTAAGAAAAGGCCAAGGTAGCAAGGAAATACTTTTTAAATCACTATGGTTGAAGTTGAATCACCAAATGATGTGGTGGAAGGTAATATTATTATTCTATCAAAGATAGAAATTAATTTGTTTGATTATAGTTCTACACATTCCTTTATTTCCTCTACATTTTTAAAGAATTTAGAATCAACCCCTGATTTTATAAAATTAGAGTTATCGATCAAGACTCTTGGTGGGATTATCCAAGCATCGTCAGTATTTAGAAACTCTAGTATTTACTTTAGTGAGAACAATCTTATCCCAAATATATTAGTCACCCATATGCTGTAATTTGACATTATACTAGGGGTGGACTGGCTCTCAAAGTATAATGTTAAGATCAAATGTAGAAGAAAGGAAATCTTAGTAGTCTTTAATGGGAAACCAATAGTTATCTTCCAAATATAGATATCTCAACCTAATCTTTGTCTTGAAGAACCTCCTATATCCATCTTTATAGAGTTGATCGGTGAATAAGAAGAAAGAAATGAGAGTTTAAGGATAGAAAATGTCCCCATTTTCTAGGCATATGTTGACGTATTTACTAAGGAGTTACCCTAACCTCCCCCAGAAATATAGGTAGAGTTATCCATTGAACACGTACCTTGATCTCATCCGATATCAAAGATCCCATAGAGGATAGAAAATCTAGAGCTAGAGGAATCAAAGAATCAACTCAAAGTTCTTTTCAAGAAGGGGTTTATCTGAATGAGTGTGTCTCCTTAGGGAGCACCTGTTCTCTTTGTGAAGAATAAGAATGGATCAATGTGGTTAGGAATTGATTATAGAGAACTGAATGAGATCATAGTGAAGAAAAAATACCCTATTCCAAGAATTTATGACTTAATTGACCAACTTCATGGGGTTCAATTATTCTCTAAGATTGATCTTCGATCTGGTTATCATCAATTGAGGGTGAAGAAAGAATATATTACAAAAACTTCCTTCTGATCAAGATATGAGCATTATGACTTTGTTGTTATGCCCTTCGAACTAACTAATGCACCTGCTATTTTCATGGATGTGATGAATAGAGTCTTTAAGAACTACCTTGATAATTTTTTGGTAGTTTTTATTTATGATATTCTGATATATTCCAAAAGTTTCAAAGAACATGAGGATCATATAACGGTTAGTTTTCAAACTCTACAGAAGGATATGTTTTTTGGAAATTTCAGCAAATGTGAATTTTGTTTACAACAAATTTCTTTCTTGGGGAACATTGTTACTAATGAAGGAATCACAATTGACCCTATAAAGACAAACATTTTAGAGGAGTGGACTCATACTACAACAATAACTAAGATTCTTAGTTTCCTTGGATTAGTGGGATATTATAAGAGGTTTGTGAAAAATGTTTCATGGCTTTCTAATCCATTAACCAAGTTAACTCGAAAAGGGGTCAAGTTCATCTAAACAAATAAGTGTAAGTAATGTTTCTAGGAGCTGAAGAAGAGATTGGTTACTGCACCAGTGTTAACTCTTACCTTAAGTGGAGAATGATTTTTTATTTTTAGCGATGCATCTCTAAAAGGGCTTGGGTGAGTCCTCATGAAAAATGACAAATTCATTACTTATGCATCTCGATAGTTGAAGAATCATGAGTAGAACTATCCTACCCATGATCTCGAGCTAGCTGCAGTCATTTTTGATCTGAAGATATGGAGGCACTAACTTTATGGAGAGAAATGTGATATATACATAGACCATCAAAGTTTTAAGTATATTTACATACAAAGGGGATTGAACATGAGACAAAGTAGATGGTTGGAACTTCTTAAAGACCATGATTGTTCAATTCATTATCATCCCGGAAGAGAAAACAAAGTCACTGATGCATTAAGAAAGAAAGACCTAGTTGTTCTATCCATGATGAGGATTCAAAGAGATCATTTGATCAATGACCTAGTAAAGTTTGATATGGGGATTATAAGGGAAGGGACATCATCAACCCTAACCCAAAGGATTTCTCAACCATCATTAATAGAGAATATCAAGAATGCTCATAAAGAAGATCCTTTGTTACAAAAGAATTTTGAGGTTGTGAAGGATGGAAATTTTCCTGAGTTCAATATTGATCAAGAAGGTGTACATAAATTTTGTACAAGACTATGTGTTCCATCTATTATAGAAATAAAGAATGAGATGATGGATGAAGCTCATAGATCTACTTTCTCTACAAATCCACTACTACAAAAACGGGAAAGGGAAGTGACCCCTTATATCAGTGCTAAGAAAAACCGCTGATAAAGGTTACCCTGTATCAGTGCTAAAATTTTAGCGCTGATAAAGGAGTTCTTTATCAGGGCTTTTCTAGCGCTGATATATGGGCTCTTTATCAGCGCTAGAAAAGCGCTGATAAAGAAACCCTGTATTAGTGCTACAATTTTATCACTAATATAGGGAGTCTTTATCAGCGCTTTTCTAGCACTGATAAAGAGGCCATATATCAGCTCTAGAAAAGCGCTGATAAAGAACTCCTTTATCAGCGCTAAAATTTTAGTGCTGATACAGGGTAACCTTTATCAGCACTAAAATAGCGTTGATAAAAAGACCCTTTATCAGTGCTAGAAAAGCGCTGATAAAGACTCCCTGTATCAGTGCTAAAATGTTAGCGCTGATATAGTAAGGATTTATCAGCGCTAAAATGTTAGCGCTGATAAAGGTAGTCTTTATCAGGGATTTTTTAGCGCTGATAAAACCTTAGTGCATTTTTTTATAAAGTCGGTCGCACAGTGCCCTAGTTTTATCGCGACCTAAATCTCTCGCAGTACTAGAACTCTACGACTCCCCTCTGCCGCCCGCTGAGATCACGTTGCCGGACCTCCACCTCCCTCGCTACTCATTTCCAGACCTCCACCACCCACTGAGTTCGCATTGCCGGACCTCCGCCGCCCTCGAGCTTCAGTTTTACAGACCTCCAACGCCCGCAACGCTTTCAAGCTTCAGTTTGCAGGACCTCCTTTAAGGCATGTTTTCCAAATCTTTTTTCAATATTGTTCTCCTCTCCCATTTGTATATCATTTTTTTAACATGATTTTTTATTCTATGGGTGAGTATTATGAATTGACCGATTGAATAAAATGGACCATACTTGATGGAAAATGATGTAAAGGGGATGATTCACATGTGTTTACTAATTTTCATTATATTTCTCAAGAACATGGTGCTTGTTTACTTTTATTTTTGAAAATCATCGTTGTTTTTTGGTGGGGTTGTTTGAGAAGTTTTTTATTAGTTTGGTTATGATAGATTCCATTGGGGGAAAATGTGAGATGGTTGAGGTGGTAAATCGTGCAGTGGGGAAGCATCAACCTTTCCATTGTTAAAAAGATGTAATGAGTGGGTTATTGTGGGAGATGACATCATTAGTTGATATGGTTTTTCCTTTTATTTTCCCAGTGACATAGAATATAGTTTTTAATGATGAAATTGAAAAGGGTTTGGTGGGAATTGAATAACTTCATGGATAAAAATGAAATGGTAGCTATAAAACTATGCTCACCCCCTACGCGATGAGTGTATTGGGTAGTTCCCTCTTATAAAATTCAAATATGTGAGTTCCTTTACCGAGATATAAACCTATGACCACTCTTAATTCAGAAAACATCCAACTCTAGGTGATAATCCTAGGTTTCCTTAGGTGACAAGAATATGAAGTCCATATGTTATGGGAATATGAGATATTCTTTATCTCCCAAATAATGTTCCCTTGATTATACCTCTTGAGATTATAAATAGATTCATTAGGGGATATTCCTAAGAATCCCCTAAGTGATGATCATAATATCTATTATTCATCTCCTAGGTAATGATCCTAGGATTATACCTCACATGAGGAGCATGAGATTCCTTAGGCGATGTGCCAAAGAATCCCCTATGTGATGAGCATACAATCTCTAAACACTTCCCTTAGTAGATGATCTTATGTTCTTACCTGGTGTGATAAGAACATGATTCATTAGTTGATGAATATAGAAATCCTTATGTGCTATGAATATATTTTATGAACCAAATTGGTGTAGATTCCTTACAAGAAAAATGTGATCCACCTTGTGTAATGAGCCCAAATATCCAATTCAAATGGGCCTTATTCTATGGGAACCATACATATTAGACCATACTCAAAATTAAAACATTCCCACACATAAAGGACCATATTCACTTAGTGTTCCATACTCCTACTATTTGAAAAAACCCTATAACACATAGATTCATATTTTTTGTGAATCCAAAATACACTCATTAGGCTATATCCCCTTTTAGTTAGATCAAAAATGCCTTATCACACATATTTACCATACTAACTTTCACTTGGTCTCATTCAAAAAATCATCTATACAACTTGATGTTAAACTATATCAATTATTTATTATTAGAAGTACATTGCACATGGTTGTGATAAATACCCTCAGTGCATTCACTAACCCATGACATGTTGGAGGATGGTTTTAGGGGGTCACTAGACTATAATCTACTAACAATAGAGGGATCTAAATGGTTATAGGCCATGAAATAGTGTTATCAAAGAATTTTATTAGGAGATATGATAGGGTTTGATGTTAGGAACATTTGAGGATTTCAATGGTTTGGTTTAGAAAGTATTTCATTTGAATTCATTGGTATATTTTGGGTGTACCTTTCCTTGGGTTTCAAATTATGCTCTTAGTGGTTCTTCATGGTTAGTGGTTGTAGTCTCTTATTTGGGTGAAGGTATGTGTTCTTAGTATATTTCCATCTTATGATGTTCTTCATGGTTAGTGGTTGTAGTCTCTTATTTGGAGATGTATGATGTTCTTGGTGAGGTCCACTCTCTAGCTAGTGGTGTCGTTGTATATGAGAAAGCATCGATGTAGTTGGAGATGTATGATGTTCTTCCTTTGAGCAGACTCATTCAGATTCCAAATGGGTGTTTCTATACTATATCTTCTTTTTGGGATTCATGTGTTTCATGAATTCATATTTTATCCATTTGAAGTTGTTTAGACATGTTTTGATCATTTTGAAGCATAAAATAAACCTATTAATGAAAATAATATATGGAATGGATGGTATCTTGCTGTGAATTAACCTTTTTCATTGAAATAAATTAGGTTTCCTTCTAGCCAACATGAAATCCACTAACCTATTCTCAAATACCATGTTTTCCATCTTGTTTGGGGTATTTTGATTCACTCCCCCCTTTTGGTTTCCATTTCTTCTTGGCATGATCATCAGGAACGGTTTCACTTCCACCAGCAGTGAGTATTTAGGCATGATGAATAAATACTAATGGTTAGGCTCTATTAATCTCCATTTTTTTAAGGAAGTGGTTCTCTTCTACTGTATTTGGAATTCTTTTTTTGTGTACTTGAACCACAAATACTAATATTTTAGATTCTAATATGATGGAGATGAATAAAGATTGGATGGATGATAATCTTTTAACAATAGAGTACGAGAACGGAGTGAAAGAGTTCATTAAGTTTGCAAAGGATCACGCAAAGGATCCTTCTAAAATCCTTTTACCGTGTTTACATTGTTGTTATTCTAGACTACTTACTCTAGAGGAGTTGGAAGATCATTTGATATGTCACGGAATAGATCGGAGTTATAAATGTTGGAATAAACACAGAGAAAAAGCGAATGTAGCTACTGGATGGGATAAAACTGCGTTTTATGGATCGTTAGATATTAATACAAATATGGATAATGAAGAAGACCATATGGAGGATGTGATTACAGATGTGAATTATGATAAAGATCGTATTGAGGAAATGACAAAGACAATTCAAGATGAACTCTGTGATTTCCCAAAATTGTTTGAGAAGTTAAAGAGTTGTGCAAAGACGCCATTGTCTGCTTCTTGCACTAGGTATACAACATTTTCAGCTGTAATGAAGTTATATAAATTGAAAGCAGGAAACAGATGGAGTGATGTCAGTTTTACGGAACTACTTGCTCTTTTGAATGACATGATCTTGGAAGATAATGAGCTCCCAATCCGGACATATGAAGCTAGACGAATGCTACACTCGATGGGAATGATTTCTGAAAGAATACATGCCTGCCTGAAAGACTGTATATTGTTTCGAAAAGAGAAAAAATCACTTACAGAATGCCCAAAGTGCGGTGCTTCTCGATACAAGAAAGATAAATCCAATCCTATGAAAGTTGTATGGTACTTTCCAATCATTCCAAGGTTTAGGCTTCTATATGGAAGTAAAGAAACTGCAAGACAATTGTCATGGCATGCAGATAAAAGAAATAAAGATGGGTTATTACGTCATCCGGCCGACTCTCCTCAATGGAAGAAAATTGATCTCAAGTATCCTAAATTTCGAAAAGAGCCGAGAAACCTTCATCTTGCGTTATCTACAGATGGAGTGAATCCTTTTGGTTTTCAAACCAGAACTCATAGTACATGGCCTGTTATGTTGGTAAATTATAACTTGCCACCCTGGTTATGCATGAAGAGGAAATTCATCATGTTATCTATGCTTATATCAGGACCAAAACAACCAGGTAACGATATTGATGTTTATCTGGATCCTTTGATCGAGGATTTGAAGTTGTAGTGGGACTCAGGGGTAATGTTGTATGATGCTTATAAAAGTGAATACTTCACGTTGAGAGTGATGTTGTATGGGACAATAAATGATTTCCCTTCTTATGGAAATTTTTTAGGCTATAGCATTAAAGAAACTCAAGGGTGTCCCATGTGCGAAGAAGATACAGAATCAATTAGGTTGAAACATTCATCGAAATATGTGTTTCTAGGACATCGTAGATTTCTACCTCGTCGGCATAAGTACCAATCTTGGATGACACCATTCAATGGAAGTTCAGAAAAATGTGCAACACCATCTCCAATAATAGGTGATAAAATATTTGAGAAAGTAAAATATATGAACACTATTTTTGGTAAACCATTTTTGAAAAACCTTATGAAAATCTGTTGGAAAAAGAGATCAGTTTTTTTTGAATTACCATACTGGAATTGTTTGTACGTCAGACATTTTTTTGATGTGATGCATGTGGAAAAAAATGTATGTGACAGTGTTATCAGAACGTTGCTAAATGCCCCTGGAAAAACAAAAGATGGAATTAAGGCAAGGTTGGACATGGTTGACATGGGAATACGAGAATAGTTGGCTCCCGTGAAGGGTGAAAATCGAATGTTTCTTCCTCCAGCTGCTTATACTCTTTCTAGGGCAGAGAGATATCAGTTTTTCAACTTCTTAAATTATGTAAAGGTTCTAGAGGGGTACTCATCAAATATCAAGAACATTGTGTCAATGAATGATTTGAAGTTAAAAGGTTTGAAATCACATGATTTCCATGCTTTGATGCAAGATCTAATTCCTATAGCTTTACGTTGGATTTTGCCCAAGAATGTTCATCATACGTTAACCAAACTTTGTTTCTTTTTCAAACCTATATGTAGAAAAGTTTTAGACCCGGGAAAATTTCCAGCCATGGAAAAAGAAATTGTCATCATATTATGTGAATTAGAAATGTTCTTCCCTCCAACATTCTTTGATATGATGGTTCATTTTATGATTCACTTGGTGAGAGAGATTCGACTTTGTGGTCCTGTGCACTATAGATGGATGTATCCTATTGAACGGTATATGAAGATTTTGAAAGGGTATGTAAAAAATCGAAGTCGGCCAGAGGGTTGTATATTGGAGCGATATATTGTTGAGGAAGCCATTGAATTTTTTACTGAATACCTATCTGATGTGGAAAGCATTGGTCTCCCAAAATCTCATCACACTGAACGCATTGAGGGTGAGGGAATTTCTGGAAGAGAAGTTGTGACAATCAGTATTACAGATCGGGAGCAGGCTCATCTTTTTGTTTTGCATAACAGTTGGGAGGTTGCTCCATATATTAAAACTCACAAAGAAATTATTAGGCAGTTGAATCCCTCAAGGGCTGAAAAATGGTTATCAGATACACATAATCACCAATTTATATGATGGTTTCAGGACCATATTTTTAAGCAGTTGGATGAAAATCCAAATTCAATTTCAGAACGTCTTCGATGGCTAGCCACTGGACCAAGTGTGTATGTATTATCTTACAATGGTTATGTAATTAATGGTTATACATTCTATACAGATGAACATGATGAAGATAGTACCATGCAAAATAATGGAGTTACACTAGTGGCTAAAGCGATGCATTTTTCTGGTAGTAAGGACATAAATCCAATTTATGCAAATATGTCATACTTTGGCATTATCAAACTAATATGGGAGTTGGATTATACGACATTCCAATTTCTGATTTTTCAATGCAAATGGGTTGATAACAACATTGGTGTTAAAATAGATGAATATGGATTTGTGAAAGTTGATTTTAGTAAAGAAGGGTACAAAGACGAACAATTTATAATGGAATCACAAGTGGTACAAGTTTTTTATGTTCTAGATCCCGCAAACCAAAAGTGGATGATTGTTCTGTTATCATCCAAAACTACTGAAGGTTCTGATGAAAATTCAGTTGAGGAAGATCCTTTTAGTGATACGTCGTAATCATTTCGGAGCGGTCCCAATGAAGATGATGTTTTGTATGTTAGAGGAGACCAAAATGAAGGGATTTGGATAGTCGATAGAGGTGTAAAATCTCTTCAACCTTTGAAAAAAAGAAAGAGAGTTTATTAAACAGGTTATATTTTGTTTGTAATATAGATCTTGTTATCTCATTTTATTATCTTATCATTACTGAATTTATGTAATCTGAATTAACTGTTCAAACACTTTTGTAGATAATGACTTCTACACATTCTGATGCTCCTAACCTTAAGGTTGAACAAGTATCTCAAGCAGCTGTTGCTGCGGCTGCTGCTGCTCCTGTAGCTCATGTTGCTGCTACTGTTGCTCCTGCTGCTCCTGCAGCTCATGCTACTGCTGCTATTGCTCATGCTGTGGCTCCGGTTGCTCCTGATGCTCCTCCTGCTGTGGCTCTTGCTGCTGCTGCTCCTGCTGCTGCGGCTCCTGCTACTCTTAGTGTTGAGGTCCAACAACCATCAACACATGTCGTTGATACCATTCTAGATGAACATATAGATGATGTTGATATCGATGAAATGGTCGGGAATGAAGGACCAGCGTCGCAGAAATCACAGGTGCGTCGTAGTTTGACGGTGTTAGCCAAAATTCTTAAGGAGAAAAGCAAAGACATCAAATTTGAATTCAGATGGAATGCACGAGGCCAACATGTGAATTCCAACAAGGCTATGTTTAGCAGCTACATTGGAGTTGTCACTCGGCAACGCGTGCCGATTGACATAGATTCATGGCACCATGTTGTGTCCGGGATGAAGGCTGTGATCTGGGAAGAAATTACGGTAACATTATGAATTTATTTCTTTAATTTACTAGCAAATAAAATAATGAAACAATGTATTACTCTTCTCAATCTCTTGCAGAGTACATTTATAGTAGACGATTCACATAAGGATTGTGTACTAAGGCTTACAGGAAAGATTCATCGAGGTTTTTGAACTATTTTAACAAGATGTCACCTCAAAGATTCTAAAGGTAAAATAAACCCACACCCACCCTTGTCTACGCTCACCTAATATCCCAAGAAGCATGGGATGCATTTATTGGCCGTCGTGGGGATGAGAAGTTTCAGGTACATTGTGAGTGATAATACATTGTTTGAGGATACCTGTATTCAACACTTTGATTTTCAATATTTCATTTATGAAACAGAAACTCTGTACTGAAAATAAGGAACGTGCTTCAAAAGCAACATTCCCCTATCGTAAAGCAAGGATGGGGTACACTTTATTAGAAAAGAAAATGGTACATATTTTAAATTTACAATAATATTGTTAGGTGCCAATAAACAACATTATAATTATTTTTCTATGTTTATATGTAGATTGATGAGTCTAAAACCAAATGCACTTCCATCCCACGTCATGTGCTATGGAAGGAGGCATGTGTGAAAAAAGATGGGAAGTTAGTAGATGAGAACACATAGAAAGTGTGAGAAATATGTGTAAGTATGACATGACAATAAAATAATTTGTTTAAAATTTCCATTACATAAAAATAATTAGTTATTTTCTTATATCCGACAGTTACAGGAATTAGCTACTCCTGTAGCTGATATAGACCTATTATCGACGACTTTGAAGCAGCCAGAAAAATACGGTCATGTCAGAGGTGCAGGGTTTGGGGTGACACCCCGAGTATATTTTGAGAAGAATAAAAAAATGGATTATACAGATGAAAAATTGGAACAAATGAGCGAAAAAATAGCAACCCTTGAAGAAAAATTTCAATGGCAGGGAGAGTTGCTAGCAAATTTTATGGGTGGGAAGAAAAGGGAAGCCACAACTCAAGATCAACCACCGCATGAACATCCCGCCCCATTCCCCACCAGATTTGAGGCGAGCCATTCACCTCAAAGAACTGTCTTAGCCGTGGTAATCAATATTCTAATAATTGTTCCCATGAAATATGAATCAGACAAACACTGATAATTTTTATGTACTCATCTTCTACAGGGTGATAATTATTGTGATTTATATCTGTAAACACCCACCTATCACCTTATAGTGAGGGCTACAATGTTCAATATCCCAGATGCCACACTGTATAATCGACCACTTCCGAAAGATCATATGAAAGTGATGATTACTGTAGCTCATGAGCCAAAGGCAGAGCTACCTATTCCACTTGATGACGATGATATTCATACGATCGAAAAGGCTATTGGGACATTCATTGCATGGCCGTCACAACTTGTAAGAGTACATGTGGACAAAGAGGTATTTATTTCCTTTTCTTTTCAAGCTAAACCCTTAACAATTAATGAAAAAAGTGTCTGAACCAATGATTGTTGTTATAGATGGAGAAAGGGAAGGGGGTGACAAACGTCGGCTCAAAACCATCTAAAGGATCGACCAACCGATCCCAAGGATCTACTGAAATCACAATGACACCACCTGTTCTCTTTCCACATTTACAAGCATTGAAGACTCATGTGGATACGAAGCTAAAAGATGGTAATAGTCATATAGTGGTTTTTGAAGAGAATATATACGGAGAGGAAAGTCAAGATTTCGTTGCTGCTGAAAATGTAAATGAAATCCTTGAAAACGGTTGGCTAGGCGTCACAGTTATAAATGTATATATGAGGTTTGTTTCCATGAATTGATTTTCCAAAAACTGATCTAGCATGAAAATTGTGACTAAATGCATTTTATATTATTGAAAGATGAATTTATGAAAAACAATTGAAGGAATTTTCCCATGAGCCAAGATTTGGACTGGTTAGTCCTCATATCACATCAACACACCTAATAAAAATATATCCATAAAAAAGGAATGAAATAGTGAATGGGTTGCTGAAAACATTTGAACGCAAGACTACAGATGACAAAATTTTTCCAATACCAACCATGCAGGGGTAATACTCAACGATTAAAGCATATCAATTATATTTTCACTTATTTTATTACTTATTCCTTTTTGTGTTTTTAGGAAACATTGCTTGCTAATTATGGTCAACTTGGATACTCCGAAGATTTATTTTCTGGATTCAAAGCAAGGATATCCATCAAACCAACCACACATGATGGAGTTTGTAAATCTGTAAGACACTACATCTTACATTTTAGGTCTAAACATCAATTAATATAATTTATATTATCTTTTACTGATAGGGAAGTGTATCATTATCATCTAAAAAAGGAATACGTCCAGGGGTTAAGCATAAGGAGGCAAGCAAGTACTACGTCTGGACAAATATCAGGGTATATATAATAAAATTTCACTATCCAAACACATCTCAACACAAGTTACTTATTCTCCTAATGATCAATTTTTTTGCAGTGTCCAAAAAAAACAAACGATAATGATTGCGGTTATTATGTTTGTAAATTTATGAAAGAGATCATTTTTCATCAGCAAACTAACATCCCTAAAGAGGTATTTTTAAAAACAACTACTAGTTCATTTATGTTATTTATTAATTCTTTATTTTTTTATTTTGCAGTACTACTATGACTGCACAAAAGCCTCATACTCACAAGATGATATAGATGTGTTCAGAAACGAGTGGGTTGCATACATGATAGAAGATTGTACACAAATACAATGAAGATCTGACTTAGGGACATGTACAATTTGTGGTCATTTTTGAGAGGGGTTAAGGGGATCAAAAGATGAAACATTGTTGTATGTCAATGTTCTTAGGAAAATTTTAATTGTTATTAAATAAAACAACCTTTCTCCAATGAGTCATTTTTCCATTTTAACAGATGATATGAACCAGCAACATGTAAGAATTCTGAACCACTCAAAGGGTCTCTATTTTGTTTAAAATGAACAAGATTTTAAGTGAAAACAACAACTATCCTATGGAAATCCAACCAAATGCATTCGGATTGCATTGATCTTTTATAAGAACGATCTAAGGGTCCTTGGTAATGTGTATGAGTCAACCCCGCCTCAATCCGAGGCACGGTGTGGCTGCTAGCACTCAAAGGGTCTCTATTTTGTTTAAAATGGACACGATTTTAAGTGAAAACAACAACTGACCGACGAAAATCCAACCAAACGCATTCAGATTGCATTGATCTTTTATAAGAACGATCCAAGGGTCCTTGGTGATGTTTACGAGTCAATATCTCCTCAATCCGAGGCACAGTGTGGCCGATACCACTCAAAGGGTCTCTATTTTGTTTAAAATGGACAAGATTTTAAGTGAAAACAAACACTGACCTACAGAAATCTGACCAAACGCATTCCGATTGCATTGATCTTTTATAAAAACAATACAAGGGTCCTTGGTGACGTTTACGAGTCAACCCTGCCTCAATCCGAGGCACGGTGTGGCTGCTAGAACTCAAAGGGTCTCTATTTTGTTTAAAATGGACAAGATTTTAAGTGAAAACAACAACTGACCTACATAAATCCGACCAAACGCATTCGGATTGCATTGATCTTTTATAAGAATGATCCAAGGGTCCTTGGTGACGTGTAAGATAGTTTACCTTCTTAGAGAAGAGTTTCTAGAAGATTATAAGAGACATGAAGCAATGAAGATCATTAGAGTGGTGGAGAAAATGTGGTTGCTACAAATAATGTGGCAATCATCTTGTGCAACGCGACCTAAGTTAAAAATTGCAGCTATTGTACTTTATTTTTTTCTAGAGGGTTTCAGTGTAAATTCATTTTGGAATGATCATTTCTATTCATTGTCTTTTAGGTTTTTTTGACAGCCGAGGGGAAAGGGTGGGGTCTGCAGACATTGGAGGATATGTCGAAGGGTGATTTTGTGTGTGAATATGTTGGAGAAATCACCTCTTTTCCCTTCAAGCTCCCCAAACCCTGATGGTGATCGGGGTTCGGGGAGCTTTAAGGGAAAATGGGCCATTTGGTTAGATGTTAGATACTATGGAAATGTTGAAAAAATATAGGATGTAATTTCCCATAAAGTCACCCTTCGACATATCCTCCAATGTCTGCAGACCCCACCCTTTCCCCTCAGCTGTCAAAAAAACCTAAAAGACAATGAATAGAAATGATCATTCCAAAATGCATTTACAATGAAACCCTCCAGAAAAAAATAAAGTACAATACCTGAAAGTTGTAACTTAGGCCGCGTTGCACAAGCCGATTGCCACATTGTTTGCAGAAACCACATTTTCTCCTATAGTCTAATGATCTTCATTGCTTCATGTATCTTATACTCTTCTAGAAACTCTTCTCTAAGATGTTCAACTATCATGTACGCATACTCACCTTCAAATTCATGGGTGAAAGTACAAGGCACAAATGAATATAAACAATTTCTAAAACAAGTTGACCAACATGCATCATCCTCGATGGAAGTAAGATAGAAATTCACAAGGACATTCTTAAAGATATGATTTTGATGTATATAGTGAAAGGGTGGTGGATGTTCATTGTTGATGTTGTTCGTCTATGAGACTTTTACCTTATCTTCTCCTCTCGCTATGTCTTGGACATCATGTAATAGAATTATATCATGTGGGGTAAATTGAGGTTGCTGAGCAACTATGGAACCACATGATCTTTCATGTCCAGTTCCCTCGGGATTGTTTTTCTAATCAAGCTACCTCTAATCATTAGTTCCATCTAAAGGTGGTGTGGTAGCCTCCATGATAGATTGGAAGTTGACCAATCCATTTGATGAACAAGATGGGATGATAAATCTGAAATTAAGAGCATCCAATATAGGAAATTGTTCCAATGATTCGGCAAGTGAGGCTACATTTAAAGATATTTCCTGTGTTTCATCAACTGAGTCAGTTCCTAGTTCCAAAAAGCATTCACAAACATCACTCATCAGTTTCCTCAAGGATAAACTTGGGTTCATGGCTTTTTATGATCAAAGAGATCTATCCTCTACTGCTTTTACAACCTATATGGTGCATGTTTCAAATTACTCCAGGAAAAAGGAACAAATGTGGTGAGTTTTAAGCCACATCTATTTGATGTTTTCAAATGTTAATTATGTTTTGAAAATGTATTCAATCTTTTAGGAAAAGTTGAATTGTCCTTGATTCATGTATGGATGATGGATTTACATCCATTCCAAGTGGTTTTGATGGAAAGGATGGATGATAACATTGGTTGTTGTTCTCATGGATTTCTAATCATGGTAAGTTAGAAAACATGTTGGGTATGTTGTGGAGTTTTAGTTGGGGTTCTAGTGGTTCTTTCCCGATGATGGAGGTGTTAAAATCAGATGGTGGTGTTTGTGAGCTAAAGCATATAGTGGGGAGCACCATAGAAATTAAGTGGTCAGTTGATGACATAATCAGTGTTTTGAATTAGATAGTATTGGGTAAAATCCATCTTGGCGTTTAGATCAGTTGAGTACATTGAGATGAAGGTTGTGGTTGGGTTGTGTTATGGGTGTTTGGGGCAATGTAAGTATTTAATGGTACCTTTATGTTTTTTATAATGAATAATTATTAGATCACATTCAGATTGCATTGATATTTTATAAGAATGATCCAAGGGTCCTTGGTGATGTGAACGAGTCAACCCCTCCTCAATCCGAGGCACGGTGTGGCCGCTAGCACTCAAAGGGTCTCTATTTTGTTTAAAATGGACAAGATTTTAAGTGAAAACAACAACTGACCTACAGAAATCTGACCAAATGCATTCCGATTGCATTGATCTTTTATAATAACGATACAAGGGTCCTTGGTGATGTGTACGAGTCAACCCTGCCTCAATCCGAGGCACGATGTGGCCGCTATCACTCAAAGGGTCTCTATTTTGTTTAAAATGGACAAGATTTTAAGTGAAAACAACAACTGACCTACGGAAATCTGACCAAACGCTTTCGGATTGCATTTATCTTTTATAATAACGATACAAGGGTCCTTGGTGACGTGTATGAGTCAAACCCGTCTCAATCCGAGGCATGGTGTGGCCGCTAGCACTCAAAGGGTCTCTATTTTGTTTAAAATGGACAAGATTTTAAGTGAAAACAACAACTGACCTACAGAAATCTGACCAAACGCATTCAGATTGCATTTAGATTTTATAAGAACGATCCAAGGGTCCTTAGTGACATTTAAGAGTCAACCCCGCCTCAATCCAAGGCACGGTGTGGCCTCTAGCACTCAAAGGGTCTCTATTTTGTTTAAAATGGACAAGATTTTAAGTGAAAACAACAACTGACCTACGAAAATCGGACCAAAAGCATTCTGATTGCATTGATCTTTTATAAGAATGATACAAGGGTCCTTGGTGACGTGTAAGAGTCAACCTCGCCTCAATCCGAGGCACGGTGTGGCTGCTATCACTCAAAGGGTCTCTATTTTGTTTAAAGTGGACACAATTTTAATTGAAAACAACAACTGACCTACGGAAATCTGACCAAACGCATTCAGATTGCATTGATATTTTATAATAACGATCCTAGGGTCCTTGGTAATGTGTAATAGTCAACACCTCCTCAATACGAGGCACAGTGTGGCCGCTAGCACTCAAAGGGTCTCTATTTTGTTTAAAATGGACAAGATTTTAAGGGAAAACAACAACTGGCCTACGGAAATCCAACCAAACGCATTCCGATTGAATTGATCTTTTATAAGAACGATCCAAGGGTACTTGGTGATGTGTATGAGTCAAACCCTCCTTAATCCGAGGCACGGTGTGGCCGCTAGCACTCAAAGGGTCTCTATTTTGTTTACAGTGGACAAGATTTTAAGTGAAAACAACAACTGACCTACAGAAATCCGACCAAACACATTTGGATTGCATTGATATTTTATAAGAATGATACAAGGGTCCTTGGTGACATGTACGCATCAACCCCGCCTCAATACGAGGCACGATGTGTCCACTATCACTCATTGGGTCTCTATTTTGTTTAAAATGGACAAGATTTTAAGTGAAAACAACAACTGACCTACGGAAATCCGACCAAATGCATTCGGATTGCATTGATCTTTTATAAGAACTATCCAAGGGTCCTTGGTGACGTGTATGAGTCAACCCCACCTCAATCCGAGGCATGGTGTGGCCTCTAGCACTCAAAGGGTCTCTATTGTTTTTTAAAATGGACAAGATTTTACGTGAAAACAACAACTGACCTACGGAAATCCGACCAAACTTATTCAGATTGCATTGATCTTTTAAATGGAGGGTCATGTCATGTGATCTATCAGGGGCCTCATATATATCAATTCATGGTTGGACTGGTATACTAGGGTGATCATGTTTTTGGGTGTATGATACTTATGGGCTTATATTTGGATGAAAATACTCCCATTTGGGAGGGTGGATATGCTTATGGGTCTTATTCCTTAAATGAGAATACTATCATAGGGGAGGGATGAGATGTATATAGGTATTATTCCCCAAATGAGAATACAAACATAGGAGTGGGATGATATTCTTATCAGGAATATTCACTAAATGAAAATAATCCCATAGGGGAGGGCTGAGATGATTATATAGATTATGCCTCAAATGAGAATACACCCATATTAGAGGGTTGATATGCTTCTAGGGATTATTATTTGGATGATAATACTCACATATGGTAAATAATATATGATTCTTAGTATTATTCCCCAAATAAGGGTACTCCCATAGTATAGGGATGAGATCATTATAGGTCTTATGCCTCGGAATTGGAAGAACACATATGGGTGGTCTGAGATACTGTTGAGGGTATTCCCTGGATGAGAAAACTCCAATAAGTGGATTTCCAAGATGTAGTATAAATAAAACTCACATATTTGACGTCAATGATAATTATGTATATAGTGGGGAGACCATGGTATATTATATGTTTTGTGTGGTTCCTATGATGTACTCAGAAAAACCCAAACATTGGATGAAGTAGGTATGGTTGATCAAGCTTTAATACTTGAGAATCAATGTGTCTTGATGTATATGGGGTAGGACTTGGTCAAAATATATTTTTATAATGTCGACACGATCCTTGTGAAATGCTTGGAAAAAGTTCAGCACTTGGAAAATAAATTTGGTTTTATTCATGGTCATGGATTTGAGGATCAATGATGATTTTTATTAGTTTTATTCCAGTTCTTTCTCAACTAGGTTGTGTATATTTCCTGATCATGCACTTACAATATCCTATTGCAAGTTTAATATTGGGGGTTTATTAATGAGATTCATCCCCCCCAAGTATGTGCACCTTAGTGTGTGTACAAACCTTATAACTTCTTTGAGGTTGAGAACATGATGCATAGTGGATAGAGAAAAGTACAAAGATTTATGTATTGATAAAACACACCCATGTGGAGCCTTAGGATTGAACTGGAAATCCCCACAGACACCCCCTACCCCTCCTTGGACAACCACCCCAAACCCTTGAACAGCCACCCCAAACCCTTGAACAGCCCCCAAACCCCCTGAATTCTGAATTGATTTCTTTAAGTACTTGATTAACTTATAAATTATATGTTAATGGTGTACAAGTATAATTGTTGTATGGGTATACTTGGTCTAATTTTCTTATGATTTATGAGTTAATTTTTTATGGGTATACTTGCTTTAATTGGCTTATTGAGATTCTGTTTTTTTGCAGGAGTTCGGGTGTGCTGCTACAGATTTATCGTAGCAGCAGAGAGGGAATTTATCAGTGCTCTTTTAGCGCTGATAAATCGTGCTTTTATTAGGGCTAAAAAAGCACTGATAAACTACACCTTTATCAGCGATAAAGAAGCGCTGATAAAAGATAAGTTTATCAACACTCTTTTAGCACTGATAAATCATGCTTTTATCAGCGCTAAAAAGGCGCTGATAAACTACACCTTTATCAGCGCTAAAGAAGCGCTGATAAAAGATAGGTTTATCAGCTCTAAATAAACGCTGATAAAAGAATCATTTATCAGCGGTAAAGAAGTGCTTGTTTAGCGCTGATAAAGGGTTGTTTTATCAGTGCTTTTTTAGCGCTGATAAAGTAACCCTTTATCAGCACCGATCTTTACAGCTCTTTTTTAGCGCTGTTAAAGCCCGTTTTTAGCGCTATTAATGCCCGTTTTTGTAGTAGTGATCCTGGAAGCATGAAAATGTATAAGGACCTTTGTGATCATTATTGGTGGGATAATACGAAAAGGGATATTTCTGACTACACATCAAGGTGCTTTCTATATTAGTAAGTGAAGGCAGAGTGACAACTTACTAAAGGGGTGTTACAATCGCTGCCCATACCAGCATGGAAGTGGGACAATATCACTATGGAATTCGTCACTGGTCTCCTGATAACGTCCAAAGGAAACAATGTGATATGGGTTATTATAGACCGTCTCACCAAGACTGCACATTTTATCTCCATTTAGGAAGATATCTATATTGATCAACTTACTAGGATTTACATGAAGGAAGTGGTAAGGATGCATGGAGTTCCACTTTCTATCATATCTGATCACGATCCAGGGTTCACATAAAAATTTTGGAGAAGTCTTTAACATGCTCTGAGTACCGAATTGAATTTTAGTACAACCTATCACCCCCAAACTAATGGACAATCTAAAAGGACTATTCAAACACTCAAGGACATGCTGAGAACATGCTCAATGGAATTTATAGGTGGATGGAATCAACATCTCCCATTAGTTGAGTTATCTTATAAAAATAGCTTCCACTCAAGCATTAAAATGGCACCCTATGAATCTCTATATGGGAAGCGATGTAGAACTCCTACTTGTTGGGATAAAGCTAGTGAGAGAAATCTTTGTGGGCCTAATCTTGTTCAAGAGATGACAGAAAAATTCCATGCCATCTAGCAACACATTAAGGCCACTCAATGTCGACAAAAGAGCTATATGGACAACCATAAAAGGGACTTGGAGTTTTACGTTGGTGGGAAGGTATTTCTTTGAATGTAACCTTGGAATAGAGTCATGAGGTTTGGGAAGAAAGGGAAGCTCAACCCTAGGTACATTGGCCCTTATGAAATCCTTGATCACGTGGGAGCAATGGCCTATTGGATTGAACTTCCTCCAAATCTAGCACAATTTCATGATGTCTTCAATGTATCCCTCTTGAGTAAGTACATACCTAACACTTCACATGTACAAAATCTAGAGGTGGTGAAACTGGAACATGACCTCTCTTATGAGGAGAAGGCGGTGGATATGTTGGATCATAGAGACAAAGTTCTACGCAACAAGACTACCAACCTTGTTTAGGTGTTTTGGAGAAACCAAAAATGTGTAGAAGCCATGTGGGAACCAGAGGAGTCTATAAGGTAAAAGTACCCACACCTTTTCTCTTCTAAGGTTACGAGTTACAATTTCGGTGAAAAAATTTCATAAGGGGGGAAGAATTTAATGACCCGAACTTTTGAATAATATTTATTTCCTAATTTTGTGTGTTATTTTATTTTGTAAACAACAAAACTATATCGTTTAATTAATGAAATGAGTATAATTAATATGATACTGGTGGGTTTTGTCTGTTATATGACTGTTGGAAACTATAATCTTAATGTTATAGTTATTTTTTATAAATAAAAATGATCAAGGTTACTTAATACAGAAAGAAGATTCGATGGCCTCATCTAGTAGAATCAATCCATACGAATCACATCTGTTGGAGCTTGGGAAGGAGGTTGCATCACTAGGCATTTCCCTGGACCAATCCCAATCTAGGATTCAAGATATAAAGCTCGAACGGAATCTCCTAAGGGAGAAGTTCAAGCTGATAGAAATCACCACTCGAGCAATATTGTCCGAGCCGCACCAAGATTCTATCACCATAGCACACATTACACTTAGGTTCTATGCAAGTGTTATAAGGGGTTATGTAATGAGGCCTTAGTTACTTTGAGTAATTATTTTGTATAAATAAATTTTTATTTTTTATTATGGTAAATTTTTTGAATTTCCAATGTCCAGATAAATATAGGATAAATTTATAGAAGTTAAATATTATTAATGAATTTTTGAAAAAAGGGTATTTTAAAATATTTTTCTATACTTTAAATAATTAATAATGTGAAACTATTTTTAAAAAATGGTCTTCTACAGTTTTGATGAGTAATAAATTTAGAGTCTAATAAGATCAACTTAATTTTTAGTGAATAATAAAGTATAAATAGTAATATTTTACTTAGGAATAGTAATGTGACCAATGGAATAGTAAAATCACTAAAGAAAGTATAAATAGAATTTAGGCATCTTTTTTGGTAATGTGATATTATAGGATAAATAAATAACTATTTCGGAAATTATTAGTTAAGTATGAGTATTTTTTTCTAGTAAATAGTGTTTTTACTTAAAAATTAAATATCTCATAATTAGAAAATTATTTTCATAAAATTGAGTTAATTTTTGAATTTAGATCCTTAATATTAGGTTAGGGTGAATTTATTATAATTTTATAAAATGTTATGTTTTTCAGTGAATAGTAAAAATACAGTTTTGAGTTTCGGTATGTTTAATGACATCATTAGTGATGTAGTCATGGTGTAATAATTTTGGTCGACTTGTGAATAGTAATATATGTTATGTGGTGTCTGAATTGGACTATTCCATGGGGAAATACCATGGTTAAGACCATGGTTTTGCAAATACCACCGATGAGGTGTCCCTTGGAAATTAATAAAATATTCCCTCACTTTTTCTATAAATACCCTGTCATTCCCTCATTCCTTTCATTCCAAAAACCACTTCAATGCATATATGGTCTTTTTACCTCCCAAGGAGTCCTCTCTAGGTTCCCTCAAGTCTCCCAAGGTCCCAACCTTCTATTTTTTGAAGTCACTCTTCAAGGTAAGGGAACCTTTCACCATCCTCTTTTAGTCAACACTTCTTATATGTTATGTCTTTGAATTTTTATTTTCATATGTTCTGATATTATATTATTTATCCCTCTTAATATAATTTAGATGTCCATATGATGAGATACAATTTTTCACTCATAAATCCATTTTTCTTAATTTTTAAGTGACGCCGTTAGGCAGTCAAATTTTCGTAAAAGAAATCGCATCTTCTCTCTTCTTTTAAGATTCCTTTTCATGTTCTATGTTATTAAAACATCCATAACATGAACTTATTTAAATTTTATTATGTATCTATACTATATTATGAGTAATTTATTAGTGGGTGACCCTTGTCCCCTCTCTTTTCAATGTTTTCTAAAAAAACATGTTGTATAGCCATTATGCTATAGAATTTCCATTTCGAAATCTCTCTCTCTTTTTTCAAGAAATTCTATTATTTTATTTATTTGAATATCTAAAACCATTTTAGTTCTAGTGTATTCATAAAGACATAAAAATGGTATATTTGGTTCTAAAGTGGACATACATAAAACTCTCATTCCTTTTTTATGGGTTATAAATGACATAACGATCAGGTTTTAAAGCACTTTTAAAACGTCACGATTTTGAAATGAAACCCATTTATTATATTCTTTATAGGTTATTTATGAAATGTTTGATTATGATATATGTAAATCACATAAAAATAAAAACATATTAAGGGTGCACCTAGATAGTGCTCCATTTCATTGGGTAAAGAATTTAATCTCAAGATATGTCAAGTTTCACGATACCTTGGTGAATAACCCTGGTAATTTTTATGACACCTTGGGGATGAACCTTGGTGATATTTTAATGAATGTATAAATTAAATTTTGTAGCCACATTTTAAAGTTATGATTCATGTTAATATTTCTATGATATGCTTATTTATCATTAATTTATGATATCCCTCATGTTCTTATTAATATCGCTCAAGATCACATGTAAATTGTTTCACTTGTTTTCCTTAATGGGCCTCCTCCTCACCCTTTCCTTTGATGTATATCTCCAGGTTATGAGATGCAGTAATTTTATGTAATATGAACTTATGATTAAGCCTTATAAGTGAATTAGTAGAATTATTTAGGTTGTTTTCAGGTATATTGTTCTTGATTTCTAGGACACTAGACTTTAAAGATATTCTGTTTATAAAATGTAATGAAAAGTTATGTAATAAAAATCCAGGAGGCTATAACATCTATAAAAAAATATTAATGATATGCAAAAAATCATATGAAAAGTTCAAAAAATTAAAATTTTAATTAATTCATATTAAACATAATTGATAATTTTCTTTCATTTCAATCAAAATATATAATATTAATTATTTAAAAATAATTTTAACTATTAATGATGATATTTTAATGTTTTAATATTATTATAAAAATTGTTTAATTATATAAAAATAAATTAAAACTTAATACTTCCAATAATTCAATTTATTAAGGATTATTTTTAATATATTAATAATTAAATATAAATATTAAAGTAATGATCAAATCATTTTAAAAGAATACTAAATTATTTTAAATAAATATTTATATTTACATGTATCATATTTAATAATATAATATTTTTTTAATTATTTATATGAAAAATATAAGTGGATAAATCTTTTCCACAATATATTATTATTTATAAAAATAAATAAATATAAGTAAAAATATTTGAAATATATTTAAATAGAGTTACAATTGATTGTATATATATGTATATATATATATTATTTATATAAAATACAATAATTATTATTTTAAAAATATTTTATTATAATAAATTATATTGAAAAAACGTATATAAATGAATAAATATTTTATAGAATATATGAAAATTTATTTATAGGATTGTATGATTAAATATAAAAATTATAATAGTTTTATACATGAAAATTATTTGTAGTAATTACTATTTATATAGATGTATACATTATTAATTATATATAAAAAATAAAATTAATTTTTATTTATTTTTTACTAAAAATTATATTGAATTTTTTTTTATTTATAAAAATGAATTTATAATTTTTAAAATGTATAATTAATTATATAAATTTATAGTTATATTTAAAATGGATATATATATAAAAAATTATATATATATGTATATATATATATATATACTACCAATGAAACAAATATATATATTAATTAAATTCATTATTAGTTGTTGAATGGATCAAAAAAGAAATTGAAAAAACGTTGTAGGGGTGAATCAGTGTTTGTATTGTTTTCAAAAGCATGTATTCTCCTTTTCTTGATCAATTGTAATATCATCACACAAAATGAGGCAACATAAACTAGGGACCACAACATGTTTGTTAATACAGTTCACCTCCTTACAAGATGGCTACATCCTTGGTGTATAGTGGTTTTTATCACACCCACACACACAAAACTATTACTTTATTAAATATAAATATTTATAGGTTAAGGTTTGACTTTGTACTAGCTACAAGATACTTGCACCAATCAGTGAAGTCCAAACACTTTCTTATTGAAGAGAAATAACAACAGATTACAAAAGATAGATTGACAAACGAAATCCTAAGCTTATATTGAATCAACATATCAGGATCCTCTTATTCTTCCCACAAAAACTCTTATTATGGGTTGTAAATTCATCTATGTAATCCATTTTTTTAATTCTAAAACTTTTAATTTTTTTTAGAATTCCTACGTATAATGTCAATGGTTATCACTTATTTATGACACACTTATTTTCATTTTCTACACATTTATATTATCATAATGTTTTCATGAAAATTATTTACATATCAAATTATAAAAACCCCTTGAATTGAGGTTAGATAATTAAAAATGTTAATATTATAAAATCATTGATTCAAGTTCTCTATTTAAACCTCCTTAATACTTGATTTTTTTCCCTAAAATGATATTTGAATAGCACAAATTTTAAATTTTTATTCAAAAAATACACTACACTAAATTCTTTCAATATTTAAATATATGCATGGAAAAATCAATCATTATCATATGGCTTTCCTCTATAAAGTGTGTGACACATTTCTGCTTGAATCGAAACCCATTTTTTTAATTTTTATGTTGATTCCATGAAGACCGGATCACCCTCATCACTGAAATTAATATTTATCATATTATTCATTATGATATTTATTAGAATAACCCATTGGGATTATCAGAAAAACTATAAAGTAATTCATCCTTATATTGTCAGAAATTATCTATTTTTTTAAAATATGTTTTAAAAAAATATTTTAAAAAAATATTTTAAAAAAACACCTAGGTAAATTTTTATTTAAAAATGGGTGTGAATGGTGGAAGGCGCGCTGCTGCGTTCCCCAAAAAACCCCAAAAAATTTTTACTATGTTAAATATTATTTTTTATATATTTATTTATTTTTATTTTGTTTTGTTTTGTTATATATATATATATATAAACAAATAAAATTTATTATAATTTACCTACTATTTAATATCCAGTAGTACTTCCATTATAGCAGTTTGGATTCTGACAGAAACTCTCACCCCGTGCTCACTTTTATAAGTGGGTTTTCCCTGGAAATCATTTTACATTTCCGATGTGGATTCAGGTTCTCCATTTTCAGTGCAGAACATTTTGCATTTCCGATGTCGGATTCTGTTTCAAGTACATGGCTCTAAAAAACTCTAAAATATAAATTATAAAACCAATATAAATGAAACATAAAACTTGGATTAAATATATACAAAATTTTTGGAAGCAAAAATAATTTCATAAAAATTGTTGATAAAAAAATAATTTATAAGCTTTCAAAACCACCAACTTAAAACTAAAAAATGTTTCAAGTATGTGTCTTTGAAATACTATAAAATATATACTATAAGATGAATATAAATAAAACATATAACATGGATTAAACATATAATAAATAGTTGAAAATGAAAATAATTTTGTAAAATTTTTTGATGAAAAATAATTTATATTTTTTCAAAACCACCAACTTGAAACATAAAAATGATTCAAGTATGTGACATTGAAATCCTATAAAATATAAACTATAAGAACAATATAAATGAAAACTAAAACATGGGTTAAACATGTAAGAAATAGTTTAAAACAAGCCGAATTTTATAAATTTTTTTGATGAAAAATAATTTATAAGTTTTCAAAACCACCTACTTGAAACATAAAAATGTTTCAAGTTTGTGGCTTTGAATGACTATAAAATATAAACTGTAAGACCAATATAATTGAAAGATAAAAAATGGATTAAAAATATAATATATTTTTTAATTATTTAATTAGTAATATAATTATTAATATATAAGAATTAATTAGTTAATTATTAGTTATTAATAATTAACCAGTTAATAATTAATTAGTTAATTAGTAATATAATTATTAATTATATAACAGTTAGTTAATTTGTAATATAATTATAAATTATATTTATTCATTGAAATTAAAAATTAGTAATTATTAAAAATTATTATATAATAATTAATTAGTTAATTAGTAATATAATTATTAATTATATAATATTTAATTAGTTAATTAGTAATATAATTATAAATTATAATTATTAATTATAATTATTAATTAGTAATTGTTAAAAAATATTATATAATAATTAATTAGTTAATTAGTAATATAAGTATTCTTTATAATTATTCATTTTAATTATTAATTATAATTATTCATTATAATTATTATTTATTAATTATTAGTTATTAAATATTAATTAGTTAGTTAGTTAATTAGTAATGTAATTATAAACTATATAATTATTAATTATATATTAATTAGTTAGATAATTAGTAATTATTCATAATTAATTATACAATAATTAATTAGTTAATTTGAAATATAATTATTAATTATATAATAATTAATTTGTTACTTCGTAATATAATTATTAATTATATAATAATTAATTAGTTAATTAGTAATATAATTATTAATTATATAATTAGAAATCAGTTAATTAGTAATTATTAATAATTAATTATCCAATAATTAATTAGTTAATTAGTTACATAATTATTAATTATATAATAGTTAATTAGTTAATTTTTTGAGAAAGATATGGTTGAGGCCCTTTTTATAATTAGTTAATTAGAAATATAATTATAAATTAAAATTATTCATTATAACTATTAATTAGTATTTATAAAAAATTATTATATAATAATTATTTAGTTAATTAGTAACACAACTATTAATTATATAATAGTTAATTAATTAATTAGTAATATAATTATAAATTATAATTATTCATTATAATTATTAAATAGTAATTATTAAAAAATATTATATAATAATTAATTAGTTAATTAGTAATATAATTATTCATTATAATTATTCATTGTAATTATTAATTAATCATTAGTAATTATTAATTAGTTAATTAGTTAATTAGTAATATAATAATTAATTATATAATTAATAATCATATAATAATTATTTAGTTAATTAGTAATTATTAATAATTAATTATATAATAATTAATTAGTTAATTAGTAGTATAATTATTAATTATAATGAATAATTATATTACTAATTAACTAATTAATTATTATATAATAAATAATTAATAATTCTAATTAATAATTATATTAATAATTAACTAATTAATTATTCAATAATTAATAATTAATAATTATAATTAATAATTATATTACTAATTAACTAATTAATTATTTTAATTAAAAATTATATTACTAATTAACTAATTAATTATTATATAATTAATAATTATATTAATAATTAACTAATTAATTTTATATAATTAAATATTATTAATGAATAGTGAATAATTATAATTAATTATTATATTACTAATTAACTAATTAACTATTTTATAATTAATAATTATATTACTAATTAAGTAATTAATTATTATATAATTAATATTTATTTTACTAATTAACCATTTAATTATTATATAATTAATAAATATATAATTAATAGTTATATTACTAATTAAATTTTATATAATCAATAATGAAATTACTAATTAACAAATTAATTATATAATTAATAATTAATAGTTATATTACTGATCAACCAATTAATTATTATATATTTAATAATTATATAATTAATCTTTATATTACTAATTAATTATTATATAATTAATAATGATATTACTAATTAATTAATTAATTATATAATTAATAGTTAATAATTGATATTTATATTACTGATGAAAAAATTAAGTATTGTATAATTAATAATTATATTATTAATTAACTAATTAATTATTAACTATATATTATATGTTTAATCCATGTTTTAAGTTTCATTTACATTTGACTTTTAATTTTTTATTTTAGTCTTTCAAAGACACATACTTGAAACATTTTTAAGTTTCAAGTATGTGGTTTTCAAAAACTTATAAATTATTTTTCATCAACATTTTTTATGAAATTATTTTTATTATAAACTATTTATTATATGTTTAATTCATGTTTTAAGTTTCATTTATATTGGTCTTATAATTTAGATTTTATAAGATTTCAAAGTCAAATACTTGAAGCATTTTTATGTTTCAAGTTGGTGCCTTTGAAAGCTTATAAATTATTTTTCATCAACATTTTAACCAAATTTTCTTTATTTTAAACTATTTATTATATGTTTAATCCATGTTTTATATTTCATTTATGTTGGTCTTATAGTTTATATTTTATAGGTTTTTTAAAGTCATGCACTTGAAACATTTTTAAGATTCAAGTAGGTGCCTTTGAAAGCTTTTAAATTATTTTCCATCAATATTTTTTACGAAATTCTTTTTATTTTCATCTATTTCTTATATTTTTAATCCATGTTTTAAGATTCATTTATATTGGTCTTATAGTTTATATTTCATTTTCTTTTAAATCCACGTACTTCAAAAAATTATGATTCCCACATCGGAAATGCAGAATGTTCTATATAAGAAATGGAGAATCAGAATCCCACATCAGAAATACAGAATGATTTTCAGGGTAAGCCCTCTTATAAAAGGGAGACCTAGGTGAGCCCGTCTGTCAGAATCTAGACTACTGTAATGGCAGTATTTCTGGATAATAAATAGATGATAAATTCTCCTGAAAAATTTGGTTTTAATTATAAATATATATATATATAAACAAAACAAAATAAAAAATTTTTCAAATACAAAAAATAGTATTTTTTTGGGTTCTCGAAGAAAGGCGGAAATGGGGTTACTACCTTTCACCTGAAACCTAAAGATGGCAGCAGCGTTTCCACCATTAGTGAAAATTTCTAAAAGAAATTTTAGCCTATACATATTTTAAAAAAAATCCCAAAAAAAATATTAAAAAAATATGAAATTATCCTTATGAAGTTGGAATCATATTCACAATTATGGAATCATCCTTGAAAAAGTGAAATGATCTATACATAGGGTGGGTGAGGCTTTCCTAGAATAACTCATCCTTATGTAGCTAAAAAATGATCTGTATTTCAAGCTAAAGAATTATCCAAATTTCTATCAAAGGACTAAAGTGATTCTTACATAGGTCCACTGATCCTTATGCAGATGAAAGTTTATTTTTATAAAGAAAAAATTATAATTACAAAGACTTTAAACCCATCTTAAAGCTCAAAAGAAAATTTTCACGCCTTCATAAAATAATCAAATTTAGAATTGTGATTTTTTACTTCACTCTATTTGAACTAGATCTCTTTTAATCCATCTCCAAGCCATTAAGATCAACATAAATCATCATCCAAATATTTATGGATATATTTTATTCACTTCATCCAGTTCCTTATTTTATAATAATAAATTCTTCACATTTCTCTCTATTATCATTCTTCAATCATCTTATATACTAGTATATACAATACTCTCATCATCATCACTTTTCCTGAACAAGAATAATAACACAAACAACCTTCAAAAAAGAAATTTATTTATACAAAATACTATATCATCATTATGTGTGTTCAAAAATACCCCCTTTGTATTTTTTAAATAAAATACATTCTTTCTCCCCCTTATTGAATATAAAAACAAAGTGAAAAAATATCAGGGATACAATCTAATTTCTCAATGGAAATAGTCATGAATTTATCATATCTAAGTATATGTGATCTTGATCGATGTAGAAAATAAGCATGATCAAGTCAGTCATCAGTGTTGTCTTAAAAACTACTCATCATATAAATTTCACATTTTTCTCATAAAAATAATTATATGTTTTATAGACTCTTTTATACATAAATCAACACACTTATTAATATAATTCACAAATAAGAAGACCAATTCACTCCCCCTATAGTAAAAATCACATCAATAATATAAGAATGATAAGATAGATGAGGAAACAAAATGATTTTTATAACTCAGTGTTGTGGTGAAAGATACACCCTCATTTGTATCCTTAACTATTGAAAAGACTCAGTCATGAGAGGTTTGGTAATAATGTCAATAATTTGTCCCTTGTATGGAAAAAATTTCAACTTCAATATCCCTTTAACCACCTTCCCCTTCAAGAAATAATAATTTATATCAACATGTTTTGATATAGAGTGATGCATTGGATTCTTGGACATATTTATAACACTTTGGATATTATAGCCAATAACCAATGTGTATCTAATTTGAACACTCTTATTTTAAAGATGACATTTCATCCACATTGTCTGTGTGGATACTTGTGATGAAGCCACATATTCATCCTGAGCTGAGCTCAATGTCATAGAAGATTGTTTTGAATTCCATGAAACACACTTATAACTAAAAAAATAACACACCAAATGCTTTATATTTCTTGTCTTCAAAAACTCATATCCAATCAGTATTAATAAACCATTTAGGATCAATTTCCCTTCCTATAAAAAACCACAGTTTGAGTTATTTGAGATATATCCCAATGTTTTATATATTGGACTGAAGTCAAGTACAAATTGTGACCAAAGAGACTATATCTCACCTAAAATCAATTTAATATAGAATACTTCTGATCATATACTTGTAATATTTCTCATTCACTTTTTTCCTTCACAACACTCACATTTTTTTGTACCAATTTAAATTAAAATAGATACTCCTCTCACATAACCTTTGTCAAACCATATTAACTTCTCTTTGGAATATTTATCCTATGAAATAAAGACATGATCAGCTTGTGAGATTTGAAATACCAAGAAAATATTAATTTCCCAAAGTAGGATTATTTTAATTTTCCTCTTAATTTGAGAAGATAAAACTCCACATACTCTCTCCCATCATAAGAAAATATAATTTCATCAATATATGTTATATCAATAAATAATGTGGTGCTTCTCCTTTTTATTTAAATATTTATCTCAAACATCCCCTTTTTGAAATCAATGCTTCTCAAATACACATATAGATTGAAGTCCAAAGTTATTGGATATTCCTTTAGAACATAAAGTGCTTCCTTTAATTTACACACTCTATTTCCATCAGCATCAAGTATAAAACCCTCAGGTTGTTTCATAATTGATAATAGCTAATTTTACATCCATTTGTAAGATGCTGATGTTTATTTGAGTAGATGTTTGTAGAAATATTCCAATTGTTTCAATATTGGAAACTGGGGAAAATGTATTATAAAAATAAATACCCTAATTATTTTGTTATCCCTTGAAATCACATCTAGCCTTGTTTATAGAAACATTTTTATCTCATTTTAACATGTTCTGGAAAACTAATTTGGTTCTAAGAATATTTATCTCCTTGGGTATTGTAAAAGGTTTCCATGTCTTGTTCTTTTTAATTTGATCTAACTCATCATTCATTTCTTGGATCCATTATCTATGCTCAAAAACCTCTTCAACACATTTTAGTTTAATTTTAGAGTGAAAACTAGTGTGGCTAGTTCCAATAATCCTTTATCCAGATTGTACTCTATAATTACGCCCTCAATGATATTAGTAGTATCTATATGATTTTTCAATCTTAAACATGTATTTATAAACTTTTATTTTCCTTATTTATCATTAGTATAAGTTGAATATACATCATCTTCCTAAACCTAAATAGTATCTATATTTTCATATACTTATATATTATTAACAATATCATCCTATGTATCAACCATAGTCAGAATCCTGACATGTTATCCATTTTTTAAAAAAAAATAACATCATCAGATTCTATGATCTTTTCAAAACATTTTGTTGCAACACATGTAGGAACTACCATTTGTACTTAACACATAGAATATTCCATCATAAACTCTTTTATCAAACTTTCTTCCATTCTTGAATATTTTCTTAATCAAGCATGGAATCCAAAACACTCTGAATTGTTTTTCATTCGGTTTATTTTTGAGCCACCATTTACAAGGTGTCATATATAAATTTTATCTCAAGAAAAACCTATTTTATAGAATTATAACTACTGTGATAACCTATAACATAAATAATTTTGATATTCCATGCTCAGTAAGTATATTTCTTGACATATCAAAAGAGATCCCAAATTTTCTTTCAGCTGCAAATGTGGTTCAGGGGTGTATAGAGTGTAGAACTCATTTTTGATACCATGTTTGTATAAGAACTTTGAGAACTACCTTTTGGAATATTATATATAATTATCTAATCTCAACCTCTATTAGGGATTGTTTTTATAAATCCTCATAAATATTTTAAATATATCATAAACATGAGACTTATGGGGTATGATCATGGTACATGTCATTTTAGTAATATCATCAATGAATGTTATGAAATGATTATTGAATTTATTTCTATTGGCTTACAAATATTAGAGTGTATCAGTGCTAATAGTTTCTTGATTTTAATATCTACTCTTTCTAGATTTTGTTTTTTATTTTTTCATTAAATATTGTCTTGAAAACTATAGTAGTTTATTATTTCAAGATAAGAATGTTTCTCACTGCTTCTTATTTTATTTACTTTCTCATTTTATTTTAATCAATATAACTAAGCCTTATATTCCATAAGCTATTTTCAGGTTACAAGATCAGGTAAAAATTTGACCTTGACTTTCCTATTTAAAATAGTTTTCCTTGAGTTCATACCCCCTAAGAGATAACAACTGTATTTATTATTCTCTAAAAAATGCATATATTTTTTCTAAATTTCACTTCATTTTTATCATCATAATGTTTTTAAAAACTCAAAATTATATGCTTAATTCCATTAATTAAATTAATATTATTAGGTTTAATCTAATTTTTCCCAATTTTAAATGTTCAAATACCTTTAATTTTTTAGAGATTTAATTTTCAAATGTAATATCTACTATTTCATACATCTCCACATCATTATGGATTCCTAAATATATCGTCAAGTGAGAATAAAATGAATTTTACATTATCCACAACTTATCTATTTTTTTACAATTTGAATGAAACTTCCACCACATTATTCTATTGGTTTTTAATTCACATTTACTCCAAGTTTTTGAGAGTTATTAATTTTTTTAGGCATAAGTATAACACATTCAATTAAAATTT
Organism: Viscum album; assembly: GCA_963277665.1. Classification (NCBI taxonomy): domain Eukaryota; kingdom Viridiplantae; phylum Streptophyta; class Magnoliopsida; order Santalales; family Viscaceae; genus Viscum; species Viscum album. The sequence goes on from OY728135.1 coordinate 1,765,759,930, forward strand.
GTCAATATTAATGTCAAATCCAATATTTTTCTTGAAACAATTCAAATATATTCATTATTTAAATATTATTTTCTGGATTTTAAATTCTTATAACTATTTTGAACATTTTTATATTGTCTCCCATTGATGTATTGTCTCTACTTAATCTAAGAAGAGGCACATCATAGAAAAATTGTATTTCTTATGGCCCAAGCACACTAAAAAAACAAAAATAGCCCTAAAAACTTATTTTTTGATCAAAATTATATTCTTATATGAATTTATATCAATTATCTATATCAAGAATATATTGAGGTGTTTTTACCAAAACATCTTATATGTTTCTTAATTAAAAGCCACAGAAGTATTTGGAAATTTCTTAAATTTTTTCTTTCTCCAGATACGATAAGCTTTTCGTTTTTTGTTGTGATTTTATAGTAAAAACATAATATTGTTTCTCACTAAATTTTTGTTAAATAATTTCTTAATTTTGAGAAAATATATGAATAATTTTACTTATCTCATTTTCATTATTTTAGGTATCATATATTCTAGTTTTTTTGTTTCCTAAAGCATTCACCACCACTTTAACCACCTTTTAATGTTAAATCTATATTTTTCACCAAGGATAACAATGGAGTTCTAATCATCAATAATTTTCTTCTTGTCCATATTTTCAAGCTTAAACTTTTTCATTTATCCAATTAGATCTTCTTTATTAATTTAATATTTAATTTTCTTGTAATATATTTTCATGATATGTGAATTCTCATCTCTTTTCCTCTCAATTTCTTTTAAGTATGTCCTGACTTCCATCCTCAAATTGTAAATTTTGGCTGAATTGTCTTCTTAAATATCATATTCAATATTTACCAATGAATAATAATCTTATGAATCAATTTTTTCCATATATTTATCTATGACGATTTAATGAGAAGCTTCGACATTTGTTTCCTAATCATTGTTTCCATTATAAATTTCATAAATCCATTCTCTAAATGATAAAAAATTTATTCTAAAAGTCATGGTTGTGATTTTCTTCTTCTATTTTGACTATGATTAAACACCCCTATGTGATCTTTTTTTATAAGATGATACACTTGAAATTACATTATATTCACCTTTTTTTAATTTTAATTGAAAAAATCATAAATAAATGACCAACATATCCAAAATTAAAGCATTTAAAAAGAAACTTCCCTTTTACTTACATCTTCCTCTGGTGATCTTTCTTATCATGGGAGATATTTTCTTTGAAAAATATTTCATATATTCTCTTCATTAGTAGAACATATTTTCCAAATGTAAAATTTTAATTCCTTAAGATCCTTGAATAATGTTTCCTTCACAGTATTTCCTTTTCCTTTAAGTGCAGCTCAATTCCATATTTTATTATTTATTAGTGTGTTGTGTATTTCATCAATAGTGAATTTATCAAGTTCATTGACTTCCAATATAGAAATCAAAGAATCAAATTTCTCAGTGATTATTGTCATAAGCTTCTAAACCATAGTATTATCATCAAGTTTTTCTCCAAAGCCTTTGATAGAACTTATAATTACATTGAATCTTGTAAAAGATTCATTAATGTATTCTTCTCCCTTAATTTGTATCTATATAAACTAATATATATTTTTTAGTTTTTCTTTTTTTACATTATTATTCACTTCATAAATTATATAAGGTTTTTTCCAAATCTCATTGGAATATTTTTACCCCATGAATTTAGTTAATTATTTCATTGATAATGATGAAAGTCGTTCATTTCTAGACTTAAAGTAATTTTTCACATTCTTCCTATTAGTTAGAGGCCATAAAGAAATATCCTTTTGCACTATAAAACTTGAATATTCGAACTAGGAAAATCCCACCCTAGGCATAAAATATGGTAATTAATTCTCTCCTTAAATAAGTGAAAGCCCTCACCATAAAAGGTCAAACCCCCTTTCTAATTAAATGTGATGTTCTATTGAAGAAAGAAGAGTTATTCAAGGGATAACCTTTATGTTGGAATCCTCATGTATTAATCATGTTTTAATGATCACAAGTCTTATTTAATCAGGTGTTAATGATTCCAAATCTTATTCAACCGAGTTAACTTTTATGAATTATAGACAATCATGTGAATTTATATTTAATGTTTTATCATGATTTAAAAAGATCCTTTCAAGATCTTAATTTCTCTATATTCAATTTCCCTACTTTATACTATCTTCTATCTACTCTCAAAATACCTTCTTTAACAAATTCTTAAGTATAATCCTTTCTATTATCATCTTTATTTAAGTCTGCACATAGTTAATTTGAAAATTCTAAGACACCGTGAGTCTGCCACTGGCTATGTATTTCTATCACCATGAAGCAAGACACCGTAAAGCAGACACCGTGAAAGCAGACACCATGAAAGTTTGACACCGTGAAAGTTTGATACCGTGAAAGTCTGATACCGTGAAGCTGACACCATGAACAAGACACCATGAACAAGACATCATGAACAAGACACCGTGAAAAAGACACCGTAAATTAGACACCGTGATTGTGAGACACCGTGACACTCAGACACCATGATCAATCTTAGACACTGTGTGAAGGAGACACCATTTCCATGACTTATTATGACTATGTTTCTTAAACTATTTTGTCATCTTTATATTTAATTTCCAACGGTCATATTTTTTTTCTTTTAATGAAACTTCTATTAATTAATGTGGGTTTTTGGCATGACAGGGAACCGTACCTCATACCTGTAAAAGTTAATCATTCCCATTGCCAGAGAAAAAGAGAAATAAAAGGAATATCAAACTACTTCAAAGTAGATATATACACAAAGACATATACGCAAGGAAGAATAAAATATACACATGTACATGCAGAGATACACATGAAGAACATGAAGAAAACTCATACACATCAAGAATAGAAGTTCAAAGAGGAGGTTCAAGCACTACATGGAATACTCTCACATTCAAGCTGAACACCTGTACTGGAAGTGAAGAAACAAAACCACGACACTCTATTTTCCAGATAACTTCCTGAGAAGGACTCAAATCTTTATCTTCTTCAATCCAAAGGAGTCCAAATCTGCATTGACATCACACAAGATAATTCTAAACCTATCTTCATATTATTGATCTACTGAGATCATTTTTATTACTTATGAGTAGTGTGTGCTTATGTTTGTTTGGACACACACTGAATCCTAAGTTGAACCAGAAGGTACTCAAATCCTCATACCATTATTTTTATACCTGTGTGTATCCCACATAGAACTGTGGTATAGGTATGAGGACCTGGACAACTTGTGTGCTGTTGTTGCTGCATTCCCACGTAGAACTATGGTAGAGGTCTGAGGATTTGGATAGTCTGAGTACTCTTGTAACTCCGATCCAAGGTGTGGATCAAAGTTTTGTATAATGTTTTTGAGAGGACTAAGTCTTAGATTGAGAATGAACCTCTTGGTTAACACTGCTCTGCATATTATTTTAGTTTAAACTATTCTTTTCTATTCCTCTGCTACTTACTTTGAAACTCAAATCTATTTTAATGTAACTCTAATAGTTTAACTAGAAAGTGTTTGTAATTATTGAGAACCATTAAGTTAGTTTCAAAAGATAACTTAATCTTCATATTAAGTTAACTGAGAAATAATCAGTCTTTGAGAAACTAATTGAACACTTACAATCTTTATAAATTCACTACAGTTTAACTTTTTTTATGATCTGGGGGATTTTAATACAAATCTTTTAAACAGAAATTTTTAATTGGAACTCAATTCACCCCCCTCTTGAGTATCCACTCCAACCAACATTTGGTATCAGAGGTTTGATAAAAGTTTTTCATAACTCTCTGTTTGTGAAAAGTTTTCAACTGTGATTTTAATTGTATCTTAAAGATCTCAAAATTTCTATTACTTCTAAATTTTTATATCTTTATATAACTTAGGTATTATAGATAACATATTAGAAGGTGTAGCTACCAAAATTCCACCCTCCTTTAATGGTTTTAATTATTCCCAATGGAAAATCAAAATGAAAATTCATTTAGAAAGTATGGGATTTGACATCTGGATTGGTATAGAGACTCAGTATAAAGTTTTAGAAACTGTTAGAACTACTTGGGATGAACCTAATAAATCTACTTACAATAATAATTATAAATCAATGAATGACCTATATTGTTCTTTAGGAGATGGTGAATTTAATCGAATATCTGCCTGTAAGAATGCTTATGAAATATGGGATACTCTGGCTGTTTTCCATGAGGTAATAACCATTGTTAAATAAATGAGACTAAATACATACACTATTAAATACGATAATTTTAAAATTAAATCTAAAGAATATATTTCTGATATATATATCAGGTTTAATGAGATATTCAATACAATGAGCTCACTGGGAAAATCTGTTTCATCAAAGGATAAAATCATGAGGATACTAAGATGCCTACCAGACAGATGGAGAGGAACCTCTGTCTCTATATGATAACCATGTGGCAATGGAAATATACCTTTCGAGGATCTGATTGGTAAGTTGATGATGTATAAAGAAGATTTTAAGGTAAACAAAGAAGAAGATGATGAACCAAGAAAGAAATCAGTATCCTTCAAGACCTCTGCTTCAAAAATCAAGGACAAAGAAAAAATTCAAACTGCAAGTGATAGTTCAAGTAGTGAAGAGAGTACATCTGACAGTGATGCTGAAATGGATCAGATAGCAAGATGATTTAAGAAATTATATAGAAAGAATAAATTTTTCATAAAATAAAATTATAAGGGTATGTATGACTAACAAGGTAATTGGAAGATAGATTGGAAGAAAGCTGATAAAAATGATGAGATAACATGTTATTAATGTAAAAGTAAAAGACACGTGAAAGCTGACTATCCGAAGTTAAAGTACAAGAATAAATATGAGTACAAGAACAAGAAATATAAGAAATCTATGAAAGAAACCTGGATTGCTTCAGAAGATAGTTCAAGTGATTCTGATTCCACTTATGATGAAAAGTCTCAAAAATCCAATATGTGTTTCATGACAAACACATATGAGGTAACACTGGATACTCTTTCTTTAAACTCTCATTATTCTGGAGATGATTCTGATTCTGAAAACATGTCTAGTGAAGATTTATTTTAATACTGTAACATTCTAGAGGAAACCTGTAATGGGATGAAAGATAAGTATAAAGCCTTAAAGAAACATCATGCTTTAACTAGCACAGTCAAATCTGTACTAGAAGTAGAAAAGGAAAAGAATGATCAAGTGATAAAGGAAAATACTGAACTCAAATTGTCTAATGAGAATCTTAGAAAATACTTAGAGAAGTTATCTAATGGAAAGAATACTCTAACTCAAATGCTTGTAAAACAAGTTGCACCAAGTTATACTACTGGTTTAAGATACCAACTTGGATAGAGACATATTGTTAAGAATAATTTTATTTCAAAATCTGGATAGTATAATGCTAGTTCTAGTTCTGAAAACTCTTATGCTTCATCTAGATATTCAAATTCTTATAAACCAAACATAGTTTACTTATCAAAATCATTTGAATATGTTAATTATAGAAAACCTATTAAACAAATATGGGTGCCTAATGTTTTACTTGCTAACCTTTTTGGACCCAAGAAAATCTGGGTACCAAAATTTTCTTCTATCTAAATCTATTTTGTTGGAAACATTATTGAAAAGTTCCTGTAGGAAGATATGGTACTTAGAAAGTGGATGTTCAAGGCATATGATAGGAGACTATTCATTCTTTAAGATCTTAATCAAAGTTGATGGAGGGCATGTCACCTTTGGGGATAACTCAAAAGGAAAAATCATCGGCTTAGGCCAGATTGGTAACACTGATTCAATTTTAATTTCTAAAGTTTTATTTGTTGATGGACTAAATTATAATCTGTTAATCATTTCTCAGTTGTGTGATTATGTATTTAATGATAAGTTTGAAAATTATTCATGTAATATATTTGATTCTAAAAATGTTTTGGTATTTACTGCATTAAGAAATGAAAATGTTTATGTTGTGGATTTGAATTCTTTAGCTAAAAAAAATGTTAATTGTTTAAATGATTTTCATAAAGAATCTTGGCTATGGAACAAAAGGCTAGGACACTGCAATGTGCACTCACTTAGAAAAATGACTAGGAAAGTTCTAGTTAGAGACTTACCTAAACTGGAATTCCCACTCAACAAAGTATGTAATCCTTTTCAAAAGGGAAAACAACATAAAGTTTCTTTCAAATCAAAGAAAAAATTTTCTACTTATCAACCTCTTGAGTTGGTTTACATGGATTTATTTGGACCGTCTAGAGTTTCTAGCTTAAATGGGAAGAACTATGTCTATGTCCTTGTAGATGATTTTTCTAGGTACAATTGGGTATACTTTCTTACTCACAAAAGTGAAGCTTGTTCTTAATTTATTAAATATTACAAGTCTGTAGAAAACCTTAGTGGACCTAAGATCAAGACCTTGAGAAGTGATCATGACCGTGAGTTTGAAAATCAAGAGTTTGAATCTTATTACTCAGAAAATGGCTATAGCCACAACTTATCTACTCCTAGAACACCTCAACATAATGGTGTAGTAGAAAGAAGAAATAGGACACTTCAAGAGATTGTGCGGACAATGCTCAATGAATATGATTTACCTATTTACTTTTGGGATGATGATATTAATACAACTTGTTACATTATCAATAGAGTCTTGATTAGACCAATTCATAAAAATACCCCTTATGAGATTTAGAACAATAGGGAGACTAAGGTTAATTAGTTTAGAGTTTTTGGTTTCAAAGTCTTTATTCTCAATAATAAAGATAATCTTGACAAATTTTCTTCCAAAAGTGATGAAGGAATTTTCCTAGGTTACTCAATATCAAGTAAAGCCTATAGAGTATTCAATAAGAGAACCAAATGTGTGGAAGAATCTATACACATCAAATTTGATGAAACTGATATACATGAACCTAAGACTCCTCTTGAAAATCTTGAAGAAGATATGTCAATTCTAAAGCTTAATGACAAGAACAATGAACCTATTGTTAAGACAGCCAGTCTTGAAAATTTTCCAGAACCTGCTTCTGTAGAACCCAAACCTGTAAATGAACCAGAAATTTCTAGCCCTATCTTTTCTAGACCAACTAGGACCCTTAAAAACCATCCTTTAGATGCTGTAGTAGGAGATTTAGGTAGAGGAACACACACTAGAGCTTCTCTAAGAAACCAGGTTGAACATCAAGCTTTTCTTTCACATCTTGAGCATAAAAATATCAATGATGCAATAAATGATGAATTTTGGTTGATGAATATGTAAGAAGAATTAAATCAATGTGAAAGAAATAAATTTTGGGAATTAGTAGAAAGACCTAAGGATACTTTGACCATAGACACTAAATGGGTTTTTAGGAATAAAGTTGATGAAGCTGGTAACATAGTTAGAAACAAGGATACACTAGTTGAACAATGCTATAGTCAAGAAGAAGGAATTGATTATGAGGAGACCTTTTCACTAGTAGCCAAACTTGAAGCCATCACAATTCTGCTTGCCTATGATGCACATTTGAATTTCAAACTATATCAAATGGACGTCAAGAGTGAATTCTTAAATGGGTATATAGCCGAGGATGTTTTTTTTGAACAACCCCCTAGATTTACAAACCCCCATTTTCCAAATCACATTTTAAACTATCAAAATCCTTATATGGTTTGAAGAAAGCTCCATGATCTTGGTATGGAAGATTGAGTACTTTTTTTATTTCCAAAGATTTTACAAAAGGAATAGCCGATCCTACTCTTTTTATAAAAAGAATTTCTAATGATGTTTTAGTTGTTAAAATTTATGTATATGACATTATTTTTGGATCTTCTAAGATTTATTTATGTGTTTATTTTTCTAAAATGATGCAAAACGAATTTGAAATGAGATTAATGGGAGAACTCAAATATTTTCTTGGATTTCAAGTTTTTCAAAATGAAAATGGTATTATTTTAAATCAAAGTAAATATAAAAAGGATCTTCTAAAACATTTTGGATTGGATAGCACTAAAAGTAGTGACACTCCCATGAGTACCAATTGTAAGTTGGATCTTGATCAAGATGGAAAATCTGTTGATCAAACCACTTATAGAGGAATAATTGGAAGTTTACTTTGCTTAACTACTAATCATCCTGACATTTTGTTTAGTGTGTGTATGTGTGATCATTTTCAAGAAAACCCTAAGGAATCTCATTTAAATTATATAAAAAGAATTTTCAAATACCTCAAGCAAACACCCAATCTAGGACTCTTTTATCATAAAGGAAAATCATTTGAATTAGTTAGTTATTCTGATGCTGACTTCGGTGGCTATAATTTAGATAGAAAAAGCACCTTTGGAATAGGTCACTTTTTAGGCAAGTCACTAGTATCATCGTGTAGTAAGAAACAAAATTCTATTGCATTATCTACTACATAATCTAAATACATAGCTTTTGGCAGTTGTTGTGTGAATTTTTTTTGGATGAAACACACATTACTAGATTATGGATATCAATCCAGACATCTACCTATAAATTGTGACAACAAAAGTGCTATTAACATCTCAAAAAATCCTGTTTCACATTCTAGGACAAAGTATATTAATGTAAGACATCACTTTTTGAGAGATCATTATCAAAAAGGTGATATCACTTTCTAATTCATTGGTACTGAATATCAACTTGCTGATATATTCAATAAACCATTAAATTCTAAGAGAATAGACTACATCATACATGAACTAGGTATGATAAATCTCAAATAGATACCTTACTTGTTACTATTTCAGGTCTTACTGTTTGATAACTTACTGTGTTATACTTTACTATTTCATAATTACAATTTCTCAGTTACTATCTCTCTTGTTTACTGTCTCACTGTAACGCACACTAAAAAGATCACTCCCAGTCTCACTGTGAAACGCGTTTACTATCTCACCGTAATGACCACTCATAGTCTCACCGTAAAAATTCTTTATTTTTTTTCTTTAAACCCATATCACACAAATTATTATTTCACCTCTTTTATGTTTCCCACGTTTTTATTTTATCAACGTTTGGTATTCCTAAATGATAAAACAAACTAAGTATCACTTAATTCTTCACTCAAGTTTTCTTCTACCTACTCTTTTTGAACCCTTATTCATCCCTAAAACCCTTCTCTCGCTCTAACCTTTAGTGAATTCCAATAATGAAATGTCCGTCATCATCAACACCCGAGAAGCTCTGCTCAAAGAAGAATAATATTCATCCTAATTCGACACCTAAAGGACCTTTAAATCTGAATCTGGTAAACTGTGTTGTTGTACCTGAGAAAAAGATTTTCCTCAAGTGGCTTCTATCCAGTAAGTCAATGGTATTGAAAGTGTTAGAACAACAAGGCTGGTTAGAATGGTTCTCGAAAGAGGATAGACCCATCTATCCTAGGTTAGTGGCTCAATTTTACCAATACATACAGTTCTCATTTGATTCTAGTGAGAGTTATGTTGTGAGGAGCTGGGTAAATGGCCAAAGATGCTCATTCTCTTCAAGGTTATGGGCTGCATTCCTTAGGATACCTCATGAAGGCATATTTTATGATTATCAGAGAGGACCTCCACCTTCAACCGAGTTATTTTATTTAGAAGATGACCTAAAAATCTTAATTAGAAATGGCACCCAGAGAAGAGACATTGCTGCTGAATTAGATAGAGAAACACAGATTCAGTTTAATTTTGTATAGAATTTGGTCAGTCCAAGAAAATGTGACTTTTCTGTGTTAAAATATCAAGATGTTTTTTTGATTCACCTCATGAGAAATGGGCATAATATCAAACTGTGCAAGTATATCATTCACCATATGCGTGAGTTGATCAAAGTAACATCCAAGTAAACTTCTCTTTTTTACTCTTGGCTAATATCATCCATGCTTATTGAAAAAGGTGTGTTTGGACCCAATGAGGAAGTGATTATGGACTATGAGTACTGCCTCTCAAAAGTTACTATCAAATGAATGAAGATAAACTAGAATCCTTGGAAAAAGGAATGGGTGGAACACAATGATAAAGTTTATGAGAAATTCAATCCGGTGGATTATCCCTCAAGAACAGAAGACATTTCTAATCCTGGTTTGGAACTAGATGAGATTTTTGAGTATCCTGAAGAAGAGGAAGAAGAGGCTGAAGTTCCACCTAGGGAAGCGATTATTGTTGAAAAAGACAAGACTACAGTTCCTCATGTAGTTCTTGAAGAAGAAGCACCTACTCTTAAAGAATATTCTAACTTGGAAACTCAACCCGAAGCTGTAAAAGAATCAGTTGCCAAAGAGTATGAAAATCATGGCATGGAAGAGCCTACAATGTAAGAGACACCTATTTTGAAAGAGGTCAATATTGAGTAACTCTCTATGAAACAATCTTTTTCCTGAAATAATACCTTCTGCTGAAGAAAGGATGGATCTGGATTTTCAGAAGGCTAGATAGGAAATGAGTGAGGAACTCAGAGATGAGTCTGCAGAATTAGATCAAGATCCTAAGCCTCTCAGTCCAAAGAAAGAGGCACCTGTTGAGGGGGATGAAACCCCAAATCTTGAGTATATTGAAGCCTCACATCCAACTGAGTCGAGTCCTATAGACACTCAGTATAAATTTCCTAGTTTCTATGATGTGAATGATTCATAGTAGGTTACAACAACCAGACTTGATATTTCCTCCCTATTTCAGTTGAAATCAGTCTCCAGTTTTGCACCTGAGGAGGAACTTGAGCCTATATCTATACCTCCTCCTGAACCCTTTTCTGAATAGCCATACTTTGTGAGTAAGGATGATTTGAATGAATTTGGTGCCACTATCTTATCCAAAGTTGAGAAACTCATGAATACCCAACCTCGTCTTGTGACAAATTTAAGTGAGAAAGATGCCCCTATTTTATTGGAGAAAATTATTTGTCAAATACAACCTAAGATTCTCCATGAGATTCAAGAAGTAAGAGATGAAAATAAGCTGCTTAGTAATGAAGGAAAGACCCTAAGAAGTACGGTTGAAGACATACAGAAAGAGCTGCATTCGAGATCTGAACTTGTTGCTTCTCAAATACCACAAGTAAGTGTGTCTTAGATTCAACCTTATATAGAATCCATAGATGAAAATATTGCTTGAAGAAACAAGAAAATTATGAATTAAATGAAAGATCTTGTTTCCAATCTGAATAAACTCACTGATGAGTATACGAGATGTCTTCAAAAGGTGCTGAATCAACTAAAATCCCCGACCACAGTTGTCAAAGCATCTAGTAAATCCTCAAAACCCTCCTTGGATAGTGAACTCCTTAGAACTATAGTCAAAGAAGAACTTCAGAATGTACTCAATGGCTTAAATACAACTTCCTTATCTAAAGTAGTCAAAAACAGTTATAGAGTTCATGACTTAGCACAAATCCACTCCAAAATTGCTAATGATGCTCAATAAGAGATTACCAAGAAAGTGGATTTATACTTCAATAGAATCTTTTCCAAGACCGATATGACAAATCATTTCAAGTACCTTGTAGAAAATCTGCAGATTCCTCTTGTGACTCAAGATTTCAAGAACCAAGTCCAGAATCGCATAGAGTTTACTAGATTTTTGGACAAGTTTATGGAGAAAAAGGATGATTTTGAGAAAGCCATGCAGTATGGTGGAGAGATATATTACAGATTTCATCAAACTCTTGAGGCCCTATCTTCATGTCCAGAGTAATACCATTATAGCCCCAACAACTGTACCTCTCAGACCTAGGATGCCTACCTTCACCTCTGCTATAGCCTGAACCACTATGTCCATTGGTCAAGCACTTAGTCAGATCAGACCTGTGATTCTTGATCAGAAACTTCCTAGATCTTCTACTGCTCCTACCTTGGATACCTCAGTCTTTTAAGGCCTTCCCTTACCCTCTTTATCAACCACATATCTGCCTTCTTCTACCTCAACCTATGACCCTATGGATTCCTCTTCTGCTACTACAAAAGTTAAAGAGAAGGCCATCCCTTGAGGAAGAACAATTATTACTCTTTTTTATAGGGATACTGTTGTATTTGTATAATTTTTTTTTGTTGTACTATCACTTATATGCTATTAATGGAATGTTAGCATTTTTGACCTCTCTTATTTCAATCTTTTGATAATCCCAAAAGGGAGATAAGTTTCTATATACTATGTTAGAAATTTATCTTTATAGTTAAATCCAATATACACCTTAATTGTATGTGATTTGTGATCATCAAAAAGGGGGAGATTGTTGGAATCCTCATGTATTAATCATGTTTTAATGATCACAAATCTTATTTAATCATGTGTTAATTATTACAAATATTATTCAACCTAGTTCACTTTTATAAATTATATCCAATCATGTGTATTTATGTTTAATGTTTTCTCGTTCTTTAAGAAGAGACTTTCAAGATCTTAATTGCTCTATATTAAATTTCCCTACTTTATACTATCTTCTATCTAGTCTCAAAATACCTTATTTAACAAATGCTTAATTCTAATATTTTCTATTATCATCTTTATTTATGTCTACACATAGTTACTTTGAAAAGTGTAAGACACCGTGAGTCTGCCACTGGCTATGTATTTCTGGCACCGTGAAGCAAGACTCCATGAAGCGGACACCGTGAAAGCAGACATCGTGAAAGTTTGACACCATGAAAGTTTGACACCATGAAAGTCTGATAGCGTGAAGCTGACACCATGAACAAGACACTGTGAACAAGAAACCGTGAACAAGACACCATGAACAAGAAACCATGAACAGGAAACCGTAAATAAGACACTATGACCGCAAGAAACTGTGACACTTAGACACCGTGATCGATCTTAGACACCGTGTGAAGGAGACACTGTTTCCATGACTTATTGTGACATAGTTTCTTAAACTATTTTTTCATCTTTCTATTTAATTTCCAATGGTCATATTTTAAGCTTTTAATGCAACTGATATTAATTAATGTGGGTTGTTGGAATGACTGGGAACCATACCTTGTACCTGTAAAAGTTAATCATTCCCATTGCCAGAGAAAAAGATAAATAAAAGGAATTCCAAACTACTACATAGTAGATATATACATGAAGACATATACGCAAGGAAGAATAAAATATACAAACATACATGCAGATATACACATGAAGAACTTGAATAACACTCATACACATCAAGAACAAAAGTTAAAATAGGAGGTTCAAGTGCTACTTGGAATACTCTCACATTCAAGATGAACACCTATACTGGAAGTAGAGAAACAAAACCACGACACTCTGTTTTCTATAAAACTTCCTAAGAAGGACTCAAAGATTCATTTTCTTCAATACAAATGAGTCCAGAGCCGTATTGACATCACACAAGAGCATTCTAAACCTATCTCTATATTATTTCTCTACTGTGATCATTTTTATTACATTATGAGTAGTGTGTTCTTCTGTTTGTTTGGACACACGCTGACTCCTAAGATAAACTAGAGGATACTGAAATCCTCACACCATCATTTTTATACTTGTGTGTATCCCACGTAGAACTGTGGTAGAGGTATGAGGACCTAGACATCCTGTGTGTTGTTGTTGCTACTTTCCCACGTAGAACCGTGGTAGAGGTATGAGGACCTGGACAGTCTGAGTATTGTTGTAACCCCGATCCAGGGTGTGGATCAAAGTTTTATATAAACTTTTTTGAGAGGACTAAGTCTCAGTTTGAGACTAAACCTCTTGTTTAACACTATTGTGCATCTTATTTTTGTTTAAACTATTTTTCCCTATTCCGCTGCTATTTACTTTGAAACTGAAATCTGTTTTAAAGTAACTCTGATAGTTGAACTTGCAAGTGTTTGTAATTATTGTGAACCATTAAGTTAGTTTCAAAAGCTATCTTAATCTTCAAATTAAGTTAACTGAGAAATAATCAATCTTTGATAAACTAATTGAACACTTACAATCTTTATAAATTCACTACATTTTAACTTGTTTTATTATTTGGGGGATGTAACACCCCAAGATTTTTTAGTGTGTTATTTCTTCAAAATAATTCAATAACTTGCACTACACGCAACACCGAGTTAAAGCGCACCATGACTTACCAAACTAGCCGTTATAAATAGTAATACCTACTTTTTAAAATTTTATAAATTCTATCTATCAAAATGGACTTTATTTTTGGATTCTGAATATCAAAATTAGCCTAGGGTAAAATTTTGTTACTTTTCAGATAACTTTAATATTTTGATGAATAGTGAAAATTACTAAATTTTAATTAAAAACAAAATTTTTAATAAAAATAATTAATAGTGATAAATTATGAATTTTAGTGGTTTTAAAGTATAATTAGAATATATTTTTACCATTTTATCCAATGGTGTTAATTAGAATTAATTTCACTTTGAAATTGGACCTAAACAATTGTCAATCTTTTGATATATATTGTTTCTTAAAAACACGCTATTTGTTGTGACAGTAGGAATTAATTATAAAATTAATTAATGAAACTTATATGTTTGTAATTTTTTAAAATAGAAATAATTTTTGAATTCGTAATATCAATTATAGCTTAGGGTGAAATTTTGGCGTTGTTCTGAAAAACTTCAATTTTTGATGAATAGTGAAATTACTAAGTGGTAGTTAAAAAAACTGAATTTTTCATAAAACTTAATTTTACCGCTTCTATGAATGGAATTTCGAAAATCCGAGAGACATAGTTAATATCCAGAAGTAAAATGTGGTTCAATGAGATGAAAATAACTTTTGGTGAATAGTAACTTTTTACTTTTATTTTCCACGGTTAAAAGTAAATAGGGTAATTAACGGTATAAATGATATTAATATTACCCTAAAACATGTCCTAATTCTATTGGACAAGTTTATCTCGACCAAAAACAACCTTAGAAATAAAATATTATCATTTAGGTCCACTTGGATTAGATTAGGACATTTATTATTATTTAATTCAAAGAAGAGTTAAAAGAGTTAAAATCAAAGTTTATTTACTAAAAAATTTTTAATATAGAGTTATACATAAGATAAATTCGATTGTAAATATTCATTAGAAGGATAATAAGATTTAATACATAATGATATTTTATTTATAATTTTTAGACATTCAATAAGTTAATTTATTTATGACACAATGATGATACAGTAATTACCATAATAGTGAAAAATGAAAATAATTGATATTATAAATACCCAAATAAATATAATTTGAGACTTTTAATGAATTAAAATAATTTTATAGGATAATATGAAATATTAGGATTTATTTAATTGACTTTTTTCGAATTAATCATTCTGTTATGAGTTTCACAAAAATCAACTATTGAATAGTGTCAAAATTGACATAAAAGAGTTTTTAAAACAAATATTATATTATTAATTGATATTAAATTCCTAAAAATCTAAGGTTCGGCCAAGAGACTTATATCATGATAGGTGTATCATTAATGGACCACTTGGGGGTCTCTTGGATGTATATATTAAGTTTATTAACTATATAATATAAAAATATAAAGTGACATGGTAAATGTCAAACTAATTAAGAGTTAAAACTAAAATACAAGGTTAATATAGTAACCCAAACCTGTATAAATTCTATTGGTTGAATGGTTTTCGACCTATCCCCACCTTAACCTTTAAATAATCAACTTTGGAGCCATTAGAAACTGAATATTAATTTATTATAAATTAATATTTCTAGCTTTTCCAAAGGTGCCCCTCACACCTCTTATAAAAGGGCACCCCTCCTTCTCATTACTTCACACCTTCAAAGCCTTTTGGTTCGGCCAAAATCGTCACAAATACTCTCCCAACTTCCCTCAATACAACCTAGAGGTCTTATTTTGATCAGAAATCCAACCCAAGGAGCCCTTTTGATCAAATCAAAATGAAGAACCCGAAGAAGAGGTAATGATTTCACCACCCTTTTTCAAGTTCTTTTCTTCTTCCACTTCTTCATTCTTTGATGTTACCATTCTAAAATAATAAATCCAGTATCTTATATATACTGTGATGTTATTATAATTATGTTACAACCATATTCATTATTCTATCCACCCTTTGAATAACATGTCACCATACGTGCGTACGTACGGCTTACCGTCTCCACGTCGTGGTGTAATTTTTATTCAATATATTATTATTTGAATGGGTATAATAATGATTTGTAATTAATATAAATAATAAATATAACATGATAATGATTCTGTATATATGATATAACATCCAATTATATATTATTTTAATATCAAAAGAATGATATTTTCGCTCGTGCGTACGTACGGACTACCGTCTCCACGAACGCGATGAGATTCATTCTCCATCATATCCATTCAAGTATAATTATCATTTGATGATTTAAAAATAATGTTTAAGGACTTGATATCATTCTGGATATGAAAAAGATACAACCTAACCATTACAAACATGGCTTACGTAACAAAACATATAAAATAAAACGAGTAAGTTAACACCCGAAACGACGATAATACTAATATATTATTAACAAAGAAATATTAAAAGATCATATATGATATCATATTAATATATATGATTCTTGTCTAATTTAATAACTATTATTTCACCATTATACAGGAGGTTAACCTACCCTCAACCAAGGTAAAGTACAAGGTAAGGGTTTATTTCACAATCTCTTCATTATCTGAGGTTGTTTATACGCAATTATCTACTGGGATCTCTTCATCATCCACATCCATGTTTCTTCGAAATGTATTTCAAAACATTTTTACTATTTACAAAGAATATGGTTTAAATTAATTTATACCCTTATGTGTTTTTAAGGGAATCTTTCCGTCGTTTTCCAAACAAGGCACGTTTTACCTTTCGATAAATTTAAGGTAAGAATGTTTTTTTTAACTTATACAGTGGGTGCGGCTATTTACCGCCATTATAAAATCGTCAAAGCTTCCCTTACAAGCTTATAAGAATATTTTAAAATTAAATGTTTTATTTTATAATTATGTGACTTTTAAATGATTTAAAAATTAATATTTTAAGAATTTTTGAAAGGTACTCTTTATCAAGATCATAATTTTAAATGTTTTAAAGATTTATCTTTCTAAATATTTTTAATTAATGTCCATGTTTTCAAAATGATTAAAAGGATTTATTTATATGGACATGAAGGTTCTGAAATGATATTTCTTTTCAAAAGTTTCAAAGTGGTATGGGACACTTTGATTCAAAAATCTCTTTTAAATTAATTCCTTTATAAATGTGTGACTTTTCAATGATTTCGAGAAAAGAGATATTTCTCTCAAATAATTTTGATTTCATCTATGTCAACATCCTTTGATGGATTTTAAGCTTATTTTACGTTGATTTATTATGATAGAAAACTTCTATATTATATTGAAGGTTTTGTGATATGTTTGACTGTGGATGTGCTATTTTTATACCATTCATGGTTTATGGTGAAAATATTGACATTTCGTATGCTAGTTTTAATACAAATGTTTATGTTTTGTTTAAACCTTTTCATATGGAAATGCATTCGACTTAATATGTGACGGGTGGAGCCCGCTATAGCTCCTCTATGAATCAGTAGGTCTCATGAGACAAACTAGTGTCTTGGCACAAGGCCTTGGAAAAATATTATTTGTATTCTTGGAACGAGGCCTTGGCTATGTGGTTATGATAGTCTGGCATTATGCATTCCATCATTATGAAAGTGGTTATTGATATTGCATGTGATTATTCGATTAGTAGAATATCCATGTGAATAAGTAAATGGAATTATTTAATTTTACTTTTTCCATACTATGTTGAAGTTCAAGTTTAAAAGGCTTTTGTTTTAGTTATACATTGCCTTAAATTTTTATTCTTATTTATGAAAGTTTTCTCTTTATTGTTATCCTTACTGGGCATTTGAGCTCACCCCTTTTCTATGTTTTATTTTTCCCAGGATGTGAAGAAGTAATTTATGAATAACCTACAGAGATAGTATGTGGGGATATGAGTGTGGAATATGGAGACAATATATTGTTGTAGCTTTTCACTTATTGATGTAATGTAAAACTTAATGAATATATGTAGTGTTTCAAAGGCTATTAAACCAATCGGTCTTTTGAGATTTTATCTTTCTTGTGATCATGACAACGTTACTAAGTAATGCACCAACTCTGGGTAACTGGGGTCGGGGCGTTATAGTTGGTATCAGAGGAAGTTTAGTACAAACCTTGGAAGCTAGATTTAGATAAACTCTGATTAGAGCACGTAGACCTATGATGAACTTTGAGGATTAGTATAGAAGAAATTCCTAGAATTTTGGTACTGTAGAGATTTTGTGAGTTTTCTGAGCACTACATCCTTGTCTGGATACGATCAGGTAGAGGCGGATCTGGCACAGATGTACCTTGGGGTAAAACCCGAAAACACCGCTTTGAGCTAGACTCGAATGAGAACTGGTGCACGACAACGGGCCTTTCTGCACTCTTGGTTACGACACTCCCGGGGGATATGTTTAGGATAATTCTCATTTTCTTTACAAACCATTATGAGGGGTTTATGAGTATATACTTCCTCAAAGGAGAAATTTTTA
Source organism: Viscum album (assembly GCA_963277665.1). NCBI lineage: Eukaryota > Viridiplantae > Streptophyta > Magnoliopsida > Santalales > Viscaceae > Viscum > Viscum album. The sequence continues at coordinate 1,765,778,485 of OY728135.1, forward strand.
TGATTATGGATTATATCCATAAACTATTTAATTTATGTTATGTGTCTTACAAGTTTGGGATTAGGTATTGTTATTCATAAACTAATATAGTGTATGCCATTGTTTAGAAATGACGCCCAGTAGAAGGAATGATAACTCCAGCCATGCACATGATCCAAAGAGAAAGAAGGATCATATCTTTCATGGTCTTAAGCCAAAATTTATAAGAGAAATAGTATCCCATGTATTATCATCATATAAAGAAATAATATCATGTGTTGATAAGATAAGTAAAGATTTTACTGATTCCTATGGCTTTGAAGGGAAGCAAGAGAAGAAAAGGATGGATGAGAGAAAGATGGATAAAGGGAAGAGGGAAAAGAAGAATTTTCCCATATGTGATAACTGTGGGAAGAAACACCCTGGAACTTTCCTGAAAGGAATGGGAGTTTGTTATAAGTGTGGAGGAAAATGGCACAAAGTACGTGATTGCAAGGGTAAGAAAATGGTTTCAAATGTACAATGCTTCATTTGCAAGGAGTTTGGACACTACGCGAACCTGTTTCCCAGTCATCAGACTATGCCGAAAATGATGCTATTGGATAATAATAAAGTTATGATACTACCACAGATGAAGAGGAATGATTAGAGTTCTTATGTTGATTATGTCAATTGAGTGTTGTATCAACAATGTACTTGTTATAATAATTATGGAGTATTAAGGATTGTACTGCAGTACTATTTCATTAAGGACTTGAGATTGTGTGGAACAAAGAAAAGTGACTCAATAGCAGGATAAATTTTTGGAAAATATATGGTTGAGAGAATGATAAACCATAATATAGTTCTGATACCGAGGTAGTGATTTTGGAATAATACATGATTGATTTGGATAAATTATATTGGATATTCTTGACTACCTTGAAACTGATTAATGATTAGTATATTACATCATTGTTGGGGTTTAAAACATTTTTGGATTGAAGGAGTATATCTATTATTCTTTAAGGAATAAGGGATCATGAATGTAATCAATAAGGCTTTTTGGTAATTCAGGATGTTGCAGTGTTTTAAAAGAATACATGATGAAGGTGTTCACATGTTATTACACGGAAAAAAGGATCTTTATTTTGTTTACCTTCCTTATAAATTTTGGACTGAAGTATTTTGGATAGTTCTAGTTTGGATTATTTTTGATTTCCATAAAAAGACAACCCGGAGGTCGGGCGGCAACCCGTCGCGTCCGGCAAGGCCGCGAGACTTGAACACACAACCGAAGGGCGACAAGGGTGTATCACCCACCACTGACCCACGTGATGTCCTGGATTGAATAATGTCGTTTTTTAATGGTTCTTCTAGATGAATTATAAATTCATTTTTTTAACCCTATACGAATAGGATAAATAGAATATTATTTTTAAGTTCTATTAACTTTTAGAGTGAAAGATGAGTTTGTGGTAGAAATTAGTTAAAGGATGGAACTCTACTTTTCAAGAATATATATTTTTTCTTCTTCTCTTATTCTATGAAGAAATTAATTCTTATACTTTATTTAAGGAATACTAAAACCAAAAATGTGTTATCCTAATACCCTATGTTTTTTTGAACTGATGGTATTTCAAATCATCATAAATTGATGAATTTAAGGACCTCAATTTTAAACTTGTTTGTGATTGATGACCTCAATCACTACCTATAAATATTTACGTTTTTCCTCCAATTATATGTCTCTAATTGACACCAATTTTCTCCTAATCGAGATCATAATTTGGTGGTGACCCTTTCATTTCTCTTTTCCTCACATTAAGATTAATTTTAGTAACCCAATTTCCGATGTGGGTTTTCCCACAGAGATATTTTTTATTTTCAACCTTTTATTTTCGAAGAACAATTTCAAATTGTGAGGAAAAAATTTATTGAAGGAGGGGAGAATGTAACACCCCAAGATTTTATAGTGTGTTATTTCTTCAAAATAATTCAATAACTTGCACTACACGCAACACCGAGTTAAAGCGCACCATGACTTACCAAACTAGCCGTTATGAATAGTAATACCTACTTTTCAAAATTTTATAAATTCTATCTCTCAAAATTGAATTAATTTTTGGATTCAGAATATCAAAATTATCCTAGGGCGAAATTTTGGTACTTTTCAGATAACTTTAATATTTTGATGAATAGTGAAAATTACTAAATTTCAATTAAAAACAACTTTTTTAATAAAAATAATTAATAGTGATAAATTATGAATTTGAGTGGTTTAAAAGTATAATTAGAATATATTTTTACCATTTTATCCAATGGTGTTCATTAGAATTAATTTCACTTTGAAATTGGACCTAAACAATTGTCAATCTTTTGAAATATATTGTTTCTTAAAAACACGCTATTTGTTGTGACAGCGGGAATTAATTATAAAATTAATTAATGCAACTTATATTTTGGGAATTTTGTAAAATAGACATCATTTTTGAATTCGGAATATCAATTATATCTTAGGGTGAAATTTTGGCATTGTTCTGAAAAACTTCAATTTTTGATGAATAGTGAAATTACTAAGTGGTAGTTAAAAAAACCGAATTCTTCATAAAAATTAATTTTACCACTTCTATGAATGGAATTTCGAAAATCCGAGAGACACAGTTAATATCCAGAAGTAAAATGTGGTTCAATAAGATGAAAATAATTTTTGGTGAATAGTAACTTTTTACTTTTATTTACCACGGTTAAAAGTAAATAGGGTAATTAAGGGTAGAAATGATATTAATATTACCCTAACACATGTCCTAATTCTATTGAACAAGTGTATCTTGACCAAAAACAACCTTAGAAATAAAATATTATCATTTAGGTCCACTTGGATTAGATTAGGACATTTATTATTATTTAATTCAAAGAAGAGTTAAAAGAGTTAAAATCAAAGTTTATTTACTAAAACATTTATAATATAGAGTTATACATAAGATAAATTCGATTGTAAATATTAATTAGAAAGATAATAATATTTAATAAATAATGATATTTTATTTATAATTTTTAGACATTAAATAAGTTAATTTATTTATGACACAATGATGATGCAGTAATTACCACAATAGTGAAAAATTAAAATAATTGATATTATAAATACCCAAATAAATATAATTTGAGACTTTTAATGAATTAAACTAATTTTATAGGATAATATGACATATTAGGATTGATTTAATTGACTTTTTTAGAATTAATCATTCTGTTATGAGTTTCAAAAAAATCAACTATTGAATAGTGTTAAAATTGACATAAAAGAGTTTTTAAAACAAATATTATATTATTAATTGATATTAAATTCCTAAAAATATAAGGTTCATCCAAGAGACTTATATCATGATAGGTTTATCATTAATGGACCACTTTGGGGTCTCTTGGATGTATATAGTAATTTTATTTACTATATAATATAAAAATACAAAGTGACATGGTAAATGTCAAACTAATTAACTAAGAGTTAAAACTAAAAGATAAGGTTAATATAGTAACCCAAACCTGTATAAATTCTATTGGTTGAATGTTTTTTGACCTATTCTCACATTAACCTTTAAATAATCAACTTGAATCCATTATAAACCGAATATGAATTTATTATAAATTAATATTTCTAGATTTTCCAAAGGTGCCCCTCACCCCTCTTATAAAAGGGCACTCCACCTTCTCATTACTTCACACCTTCAAAGCCTTTTGGTTCGGCCAAAATCTGCCCATATACTATCCCAACTTCCCTCAATAAAACCTAGAGTTCTTAGTTTGATCAGAAAGCCAACCTAAGGATCCCTTTTGATCAAATCAAAAGGAAGAACCTGAAGAAGAGGTAATGATTTCACCACCCTTTTTCAAGTTCTTTTCTTCTTCCACTTATTCATTCTTTGATGTTACCATTATAAAATAATAAATCCAGTATCTTATATATACTGTTATTTTATTATAATTATGGTACAACCATATTCATTATTCTATCCACCCTTTGAATAACATGTCACCATACGTGTGTACGTACGACTTACCGTCTCCACGTCGTGGTGTAATTGTTATTCAATATATTATTATTTGAATGGGTATAATAATGATTTGTAATTCATGTAAATAATAAATATAAAATGATAATGATTCTGTATATATGATATAACATCCAATTATATATTATTTTAATATCAAAAGAATGATATTTTCGCTCGTGCGTACGTACGGACTACCGTCTCCACGAACGCGATGAGATTCATTCTCCATCATATCCACTCAAGTATAATTATCATTTGATGATTTAAAAATAATTTGTAAGGACTTGATACCATTCTGGATATGAAAAAGATACAACCTAACCATTACAAACATGGCTTACGTAACAAAACATATAAAATAAAACGAGTAAGTTAACACCCGAAATGACGATAATACTAAGATATTATTAACAAAGAAATGTTAAAAGATCATATATGATATCATATTAATATATATGATTCTTGTATAATTTAATAAAAATTATTTCACCATTATACAAGAGGTTAACTTACCCTCAACCAAGGTAAAGTACAAGGTAAGGGTTTATTTCACAATTTCTTCATTATCCGAGGTTGTTTATACGCAATTATCTACTGGGATCTCCTTATCATCCACATCCATTTTTCTTCGAAATGTATTTCAAATTTTTTTTACTATTTACAAAGAATATGGGTTAAAGTAATTTATACCCTTATGTGTTTTTAAAGGAATCTTTCCGTCTTTTTCCAAAAAAGGCACTTTTTACCTTTCGACAAATTTAAAGTAAGAATGTTTTTTTAACTTATACGGCGGGTGTGACTATTTACCGCCATTATAAAATAGTCAAAGCTTCCCTTACAATCTTATAAGAATATTTTCAAAGTAAATGTTTTATTTTATAATTATGTGACTTTAAAATGATTTCAAGATGAATATTTTAAGATTTTTTGAGAGGTACTCTTTATCAAGATCATAATTTTAAATGTTTTAAAGATTTATCTTTCTAAATATTTTTAATTAATTTCCATGTTTTCAAAATGATTTTAAAGATTTATTTATATGGACATGAAGGTTTTGAAATGATATTTCTTTTCAAAAGTTTCAAAGTAGTATGGGACACTTTGATTCAAAAATCTCTTTTAAATTACTTTCTTTATAAATGTGTGACTTTTCAATGATTTCGAGAAAAGAGATATTTCTCTCAAATAGTTTTGATTTCATCTATGTCAACATCCTTGATGGATTTTAAGATTATTTAAAGTTTATTTATTATGATACAAAACTTCTATATTATATTTAAGGTTTTGTGATATGTTTGACTGTGGATGTGCTATTTTTATACCATTCATGGTTTATGGTGAAAATATTGACATTTCGTATGCTAGTTTTAATACGAATGTTTATGTTATGTTTAAACCTTTTCATATGGGAATGCATTGGACTTAATATGTGATGGGTGGAGCCTGCTATAGCTCCTCGATGCATCGGTAGGTCTCATGAGACAAACTAGTGTCTTGGCACAAGGCCTTGGAAAAATCTTATTTGTAGTCTTGGAACGAGGCCTTGGCTATGTGGTTATGATAGTCTGGCATTATGCATTCCATCATTATGAAAGTGGTTATTGATATTGCATGTGATTATTCTATTAGTAGAATATCAATGTGAATAAGTAAATGGAATTATTTAATTTTACTTTTTCCATACTATGTTGGAGTTCAAGTTTAAAAGGCTTTTGTTTTAGTTATACATTGCCTTAAATTTTTATTCTTATTTATGAAAGTTTCCGCTTTATTGTTATCCTTACTTGGCATTTGAGCTCACCCCTTTTCTATGTTTTATTTTTACCAGGATGTGAAGAAGTAATTTATGAATGACCTGCAGGGATAGTATGTGGGGATATGAGTGTGGAATATGGAGACAATATATTATTTTATCTTTTAACTTATTGATGTAATGTAAACATTTATGAATATATCTAGTGTTTCCAAGGCTACTAAACCAATCGGTCTTTCGAGATTTGATCTTTCTTGTGATCATGAAAATGTTACGAAGTAATGCACCAACTCTGGGTAACTGGGGTCGGGGCGTTAAAGGGGATTTTAATACAAATATTTTAAACAGAATTTTTTAATTAGAACTCAATTCACCCACCTCTTGAGTATCCACTCCAACCAATACTATATAAAATACCAATTTAAAGGATTGAATAGGAAATTAAAGAAGTCTTATAGGGAGGATAAATTAGTTTTCTTATTCTTTTTTGAAAATATGTATGCCCTTTTTCTTGTTTTGTAGTAATATCATCAAGAAATTGACATTGGATGAGGTATAAACTTGTACCTTCTAAAAGATGATGTCACCAACCAACAAAGTCCAAACAATTTTTTTTTAAAAATAAATAATAGTTGGTTTCTGAATATAGATTAAAAAATAAAACCACAAGATTCTCTTGAATTCATAGATTAGGATCCTCTTCTTCTTCGCATAAAAACACTTGTCACGGGTTGTACTTTCTTATCATGAATTGGTTTTTCTCCTTCTTCAACATCTTTTTATTTTTTAAAATTAAAATGGACAAAATCAAAGGTTCCCACTTTATTCAGACAAACTTTTTTATTTCTTGAACATTTATATTATCATAGTATTTTCATGAATATAATTTCCATGTAAAAATATAGAAACCCCATGAATAGTGGTTAGATAATTATAAATTTGAATCTCATACTTTTTTTAAGTCAAGGTATCCATTTAAAATATCAAAAATACCTGAATTTTTTCCTCAATAGATATTTGAATATAATGGATCTTAAATTCTCTAAAAAATATGTTGCCCAAAATTCATTCAATATTACCATATATGTATGGAAACATGTACCATTTCCACATGTATTTCATCTTCCAAGCATGGAACACTCCAAAACTTGAATAATAATAAACCTAAGTGATTTTTTTTATGTTTATTCTACAATGAACAGATCAAAAATATCATTTTAATTGTTATTTATTATAATACTCATTATAATATTTCTTTGAATAATTCAATTTAGATTTTCATAAATTCTATAAATTAATTTGTCCTTACATTATAGGAAATGATCCTTATGAAGTTGAAATAATTTTTACACTCATGGAATCATCCTGATGAACCTGTAATGAACCCTATAGAAATTAAATGATTATTACATAGTTGAACACCTCCTAATGTGACTCAGAAATAAACCTTACATAGACCCATGGACCTAATACAATTTCCACTACATGACCTAAATGATTATTATACAAGTCTAATGATCCTTTTATAGATCATATTATATCTTTATAAAGGAAAAAATGATCCTTATAAGGTCTTATAAACCATTTATAAGCTCATAGAGAAATATTGATGCCTTCTTCCAAAATTCAATATCAGAACTATAATTATAGTTTCACTTAATTCATATTGGATATCTTTAAATCCTTTTAAAATCCTTCTTGATTAACTCAAATCATCATCCAAAGCTTCATGTATGGATCTTATTCACTTTATCTAGTTCATTCTTCTGGGAAAAAATAATTCTTCAATTTCTTCACTTGATATACTTCTTTATAAACAATTATATATGATTATCTCATCATTAACACTTTTCATAACTCGGAATAACAAAAAAAAAACAATTTTCATAAATAATAAGTATTGGAAAAAATATCTTCCTTAAGTGGATTAAACAATCTAACCCTTTAGATTTTCTATCAATTCAATTCATCTTTTCCCGCCTAATTGATAACAAATACAAAGTGAAAAAATGCTAAGAATCCATATATATTTCTCAAACTAATGGTGTATGAATTAATCATCCCTAAGTATATATGAAATATCTTGATGTAGATAATAAGTGTAATTAAGTCAATCCTTAATATTACCCTAAAGACTACTTATCAGAAAAATTTCACTTTTATATTCTCATACAAATTGTTATAGATTTTGTAATCATTCTTGTATAAATCAACATAAATATTAAAAAAATTACAAACAAGGGGATAACTTTTCACCCATTAAAAATTAAATTTCATCAAGAATATAACCAAGATAAGATAAATTAGGAAACCAAAGGATTTTCGTACGATAGTGTTGAGGTGTGAAGTATACTCCTATTTGTAGCCTTAAAATTTCAAAAGACCGATTCAAGAGAGGTTTTGATAGAATTTACACAATTTTCTTCATGGAATAAAAAAATTATAGTTTCATGATCCCTTAAATCACATTCTGTTTTAGAAAAATATACTCTATATCATTGTTTTTTGACCTAGAAAAATGCACTATATTCTTGGATACATTTATGGAACTTTCGTAAACACATCCAATAACCAATGGGTATCTAGTTTGAACACTCATATAATCATGATGAGTTTTCATTCACATAATATTTATAGATTCTTTTGATATAACCACATATTAAACCTCAGTTGAGTTTAGTGTTATTGATTATTATTTCATTGTATTCTATATAACACACTTATCACCAATAAAAAAACCCTACATCATATGGATTTCCTATTATCAATATCTCCTTCCCAATAAATATCTATAAACACTTTTAGGTTCAATATCCCTTACTTCATGTGATGTAGATTAAAGTTAGAAGTATTTGAAATTTAACTCAAGATGGTCTTAGTTGTATATAGATGAGATTCCTTTTTGATTGGGTTGGAATATGGCACAAATAGTGATATAGAAAAACTATGTTAGTACTATGAATAATAAAATATAAAATACTTTATATTATCTACCTGTAATATTTCTCATTCACTATTTTTTTCATCATCCTTAAAAAGTTTTTTACCAATTGTAATTGGAGTATATAAACCTATTTATTTTACCATACCAACAATTTTAATATCTCATTGGATTATTTTTCTAGTGAAATAAAGACATGATAAATGGTTTTAGTGATTTATAATTTGAAGAAAAATTTCATTTCCACAAATAGGGAAATTTTAAATTTCCTCTTCATATGAGTAGAAAAATATTTACATATTTTATCCTCATTATAAGAAAATATAATATAATGAACAAAATATATCATAATAAGTGATGTTTTTCTAGTCATTTAAATATATATATATATATACCTACCCCTATTAAAACTCCATGATTCTCAAATAGTATACAACTGGATGTACCAAGTTCCTGGAGCTTGATTTGGACCATAAAAACCTTTCTTTAACTTACACATTTTACTTCCATCATTATCTATTGTAAAAACCTTAGGATATTTTTTATATACATCTTCACTTAATTCACCATTGATATTTACTAATTTCATAACCATTTGAATGATTTTTATTGTTATTTAATCAATGATTTATAAAAAGATTCAGATTGTTTCATGATTGGAAATTAGAGAAAATGTATCATCAAAATCAATACCATCTATTGAGAGTAACCATTGGAGAAATATTTATCCTTGTTTATAGAAATATCTCCCATACTATTTTAACATATAATAAATAAAAATTTTGTCCCAATAATATTGTTTCCCTGGGTTTTGGAATAATTTATCATGTATCATTTTTTTCAATTTTATCCAACTCATCATTCATTTCTTAGATCCACCCATTATGTTCAAAATTTTATTTATCACTTTCTGGTTCAATTTTAGAGGTAAAAATAGTTTTGTTGGATGAAATGATTCATCTTCCTATTTTTACTCCACGATTATGGTCCCTAATTATATTATTAGTATTTAAATGATTTCAACACCTTGATCCCACACCTGTAATATTTTTCCACCTTCATCATTAGTATAAGTAGAATCTGCATCAATGTCTTAAACCTAAACTATTTCTAAATTTTATTCTACTAATCCAAAAATTAACAATATCATCCTCATATATAACATGAATAGTCTCTTAATATATTCTTTAATGTCCAAAATAATACCATTATTTCAATCCATGATCTTTTCCAAAAAATTTTGTAACAACTATAAGAACTCCCATTTTGTTTATTACCAAGAAATACTCCATCTTCATATATTTCATAAAACATTCATCAATTCCTTACATTAATTTTCTTATCAAGAATGTATTTATAAATTGAGTTCTTGTATTATTCTAAGGAACATATCACATAATCATTCTTCATCAATGTTTGATATGATATTGAGGTAGGAATTTTGTTTTTTTGGATTAATCCCCATTCTTAGTTTCTCCATGGGTAACATAAATTAATTCTTTTAGAAAATTAATTCACATATAATATTTTTATTATAGTTTTATTTTATTAATTATATATCCTTGAATATCCACCCCACTCATTGATTCCTATGTAAATAGATGAAGGCCAAATCAAAAAATGGCTAACTTTAATTTCTCACTAATTTGTTTCATTATTTTCTCCACTTATTCGTTCAATATTCATCGTCTATATTTCATTTAATCAATGGTTTGACCATACTTGGGAACTGATCATTACACAATTGATCTACGGTGCAATAGATCATTATTGTGGGTTCAGATTCATGATTGAAGGTGTGATGGAGGCTTCATGTCAATTATGGAAGAGCAGTGTTGGAGCGAAGTTCTTTTTTTATGGGTATTAGAATTTTTAAAAATATGATGTAATTTTTGTTCAATTTCTAACTATAATCTATCCATTGGGAATGGATCGGTAATGGCCAACCCCAAGTATTATTTTTACAATGGAATCAATGTAAAAGATATGTGGTGGAAGTGATGTGGGATAAAATGAATTAGAAAATGGATTTCTAAGAAAATACCAATATAAACGGTGAGTAGTTCAGAAGAACACATGTCATGGACCCCCATTTATGGTGGTTAGGGTTTATGCAGATAAATAAATATCACTCATCATGTAGAATGATATCAAGACTTACGACCTAGTATGATCTCTTGGGTACATTTTCTTGGGAATAACCAGAGTACACATGCATGAACAGACTACATGGGAATAACCAGAGTACATGATCACGGTCCATGCATTCGGGCATGGACATGAAAATGTCAAACTTATTAGGACATGAAATGCACCCCATGTACAAACCATTTAATCCTTTTAGGTAAGAGTGTATCCCCTATCTCCCTCATTCTAGTGATGATATTATCATTAGAGTTTTCACTTGGTCTATCCATAAGAGAATATAGTGTGGTATTGTATCCAGAGTATAGGATGAGTGATCCCCTCAATGGGTTAGTTCTTGATAGATTCTGGTATCCATCTATGTGTCCTGAGGGTTTGATCTTATATCAATCTTCCATAATTTGTGTTATTTACCATATTTCCAACATCCATGCCATATGATCCACTTACAAGTGTCTTATTCTATATATAGTTAGGTATCCTCCATAGGCCCTTGGTGTGATCTCCTACTCGTGTGTCAATATATTGTGAGTTATAGTACCCACCGAGAATGGAAATTCTTAGTGAGTACAACCTCTTGGATGAGTTCCCTTAGTATTATTGAGACTTGATAAGGGTCACCTATGATGAACATGAACTACGAGCCTCGGGTAGAATCCTAGGCTAGCAGTGAGGAAGAGACTTTACATTGAGACTTGTTGTTTATCTATGATCACATCTAGGTTGTTATTTTCATTCCTTTTGTTTCAATAACCCATATGATATTGAGATAAATATATCATGATACATTGTTTTTGGATATTTTGGGGTGTCATATTGTGTATTTTTTATACTCACCCATGAATGGGATCTTCCCACATATGTCATGTATTGTGTAGATGGAAGTTCATTTGATGGAGTCCCAGGAGGACTAAGAGAAAGTGGAACCTATTAGTGCTATAAAAACCACATATGGGTGTATCTTGACAGTAGTCCCCTTATTACTATCACATTGTACTCCTTTATAGTTATGGTGGGGTTATATTTGGCCCTTTTATTTTCTATAATCATGTTGTACTTTGATGTGGGGATATATGTATGTGTTCATATTTAATATCAACTATTTATTTTCTTTCTAACTTATACTAGTGTATAGAGATGTGTGTGTGTGTGTGTACAAGTACCATAGACTAAGGTCTTCTATGAGTCTGATTTTCCTACTCAACTCTAGTCCCCAACCCCTTGCATATTAGTAGTGGGATTTTGGTGTCACACTCACCTTACTACTTTCTAGAAGTTACCTAGTGGGTTAAGTCATAACAAAGTCATATTATAGGTGGTTTTATTAGGACCTGAGTTTAGAGATAGTGTAGTTATGAGGATTGGTTTTGAAACTAGGGAAATAGTGTTAATGTGTCTAGAGTTCAAATTTTAGGCTAGGGAACTTTGTGATTACGCATTGGTCTATGTATCCATTAACTAAGACTATGATAACCTGATTTTTAACTCAATACATATTGGAACTGTTCACAAGGAAAGAATCAGTATTTTCAATATAAAGTAATTGGTTTAGGTTTCCATTTCCATCTTGAGCTGTGCCCCCAAATTTTTTCCCTTCATTATGGTGTGTCTTGACTATTTCAGGATACCTGAAGGATGAAATACAATTAGGATTATGTACTGGTATCATGATTATGATCCACATAGTGATGAGGCTTCAGAGTAGGGACCTTTGTAGAAGGTGATTTCTCTGAGTAGTTTTTCAATTTACCTCCACTCATTGAGTATATTTTTGTCCCTGTTGTATAAGTAGATGACATGTTTAGGTTGAGTTCACTTTATAAGCCCAAAAATAATATACCCATCATGTTTTAGGATGTTCTAGACCCCCTGGTTATAGAGGTCTATCTCAAGGAAATTGGATGAGTTTTTCAAATTGTTAGGACCCCCTTTATTAGATGGTGGTCTTAGTATTGAACCTTTTACGTGGACCTATAGGAAGATGGAAGAGCTTAGTGAAGTAGAATCATTAATATGAGAATCTCAATTAGATAGAGTTTTAGTGCCTCTTCAAATAGTAGTTTTACCCAAAGACATTGTTCCAGTTTGTATCTAGGAGCATCTGAATCCATAGCAAGGAAACATGTCATTCATAGAGAATACATCGAGGTTTAATAACTTGTCACAATACTCTATGGTTATGGGTCATGATAGATACTTTTGAGAATGAAACTTTGAGTGTGTCCTTCATAGAGATATCTGATCTGGAGTTTTATCTCTGTGTATCCCTTCATGAAATGTATTTTTGGACTATTACTTACTTATAGAGATCTTTCTAGTAGATCAGTTGCCAACAATATTTTTTAGCAATGAGAACCCTGAAACTGAGACCTTAATTGTTGGTAGTCGACATTATATGCAGGGGTCAAATCCCATCAAGACGCTTCATAGGTAGTTTTAATATAGTGGTTTGGTCACTTGAGGCATTCAAATATGTTCCAGTAGTCGAGGTTGAGGAAATGTTTCACTTGTGATAGGAGATATCATACAATGTGGGATTACCCAATCCTCCATGTAGCAGACAAATAAATTTTTGATAGACTTCCCATGTAGAGGAAGTGACTTGATAAAGGAGTTCTGTAAAGTGGAAGATGTGATAGGGGATCCTAGAGGGTACTAGGTGGTGTCTTATTTTATGATCATTTACAACCAAAACCACCTCCAGGTAAACCCTTCCAGACTAATAGAGGTAGTGTAAGAGATCATGGGAAGCTGTATGCAGTAGAGGCCTATGACCCAAAGGATTTGGGAATAATATGAGGTGTGATATATGTCTTTTATAAATTATTTATAGTTTTGATAAAAACAATAATGATTCACTATTTCCATACTACATCCCTTTTCTGAGATCTATAGATTGCAATGGAGATATTTGATCGACCTTTATGCTTGGAGACTTCTATTAGGGAAGATTCAGTTATCACACACTTCTATCAATAATGTGACATAACTCTTAGAGGAGAGAGTTTCATATGAGATATTTTCATAGCCATGATGAGACATTACAACTTCATTCTAGGTATGGACTATATCTTTATGGTTCATGTGTGGATTAACTATTTTAGGTGTAGTATGGAATTCATCTAATATTATTGGATGATTTTTTTATTTCATTGGTGAGAAGGAATCCCATGCAGAGAAGGATGGGATCATGTGTAAGAAGATTTCAATAATTACTCATCAGTTGACTAGTATGACCCTTGGCGAAGAAAATTATTTGAGCTTTCAATTTCCTACTAAGGTGGAGGAGTATGAGGATGACTTTTTTAATCACATGACATGATTACATCCCCATTGATATATAAACTTCTACATAGATCATTACCTAAGGACTACCTGAACATCTATGCCAATATATTGTATATCCCCCATGGAGCTTTGAGAGTTGAGGATACAACTCGAGGATTAATATAGGAAAGACTTTGTTAGACATAATGTGTAACCCTAGGAAGACACAGTGTTATTCTCCAATAATATGGAAGGTAGCATGATGTTATGTGTGGATTGACATCGCCAAAAACATGTGACAATCAATAAAAAGTATAAACTTATAAGAATCAATTACCCATTTGATTATCTAAAAGGGGAGAGTTTGTTCTAGAAGATTTTCCTCATGTCAAGTTATCAGCTGCTCTGGGATAATGAGGATGATATACTGAAGAAGAAATTTTAGTGATGTTATGGTCACTATGATTACATAGTGATTCCATTTTGTACGAATAAATCCCTAGAAGTGTTCATCGGCCTCATGAAACAGATCCTTTATCCCTTCCTGGAGTGGTTCATGGTAGTCTTTATACACAACATCCTTATATACTCTGCTTAAGAGGAGGAGCACGTGAGAAATTTGAGTAGAGTTTTGGACACACTATGAGAGAAATAGCTTTACAATAATCACTCAAAGTGACATTTATGGATTTGAGGGGTCCACTTTATAGGACTCTCCATCTCAGAAGAGGGAGTAGTAGTGGACCCCACCGAGAAAGAGATAATTCTAACTTGGGAACCACCCAAGAGCATGAATGAGGTGTGATGTTTCCATGAGTCGGAAGGTTATTATTGGGGAATCATTATGGATTTATCCAGGATCACAGAACCTATGGGTTCATTTCCATAAAAGGGGAATCCTTTCATGTGTAAATAGAAATTTTAGTAGGTTTTTTTAGTAGCTTTGGACAAGGTACATGAGCACCTCTATCTTGAGGCTACCATAGAACGGTGTTATATATGTGTTGTATTAAGATGCCTCTATAGTAGGGATTAGATGTGTTATATTTTAGAGGTAGTTTTTGATATCTTATGGGTGTTGGTAGACAAGAAAACATGATAACAACTATGTGCCCCAAGCCTTGGAGCTTACAATAGTGGTGTAGGCTCTAAATTCTTGACGACATTATCTGCAACGACTAGAAATTTGGGATACGTTAACATAAATAATGTGTACTAAAAATTTTATAACATGATACACACATAATAAAAACCAAAACATATTAATAATAAATTAATATTAATCTATAATAAACACTAATATGGTAAACCATTAATAGTTATTACCTTTAGCGGAAAAATAACTAATATGAGTTAATATTAAAAAATCATATAAAAAATTTGTTTTCATTATATTTTACCTTATTTAAAAATGAATTTAAAAAAATTAAAATGTCAATTTGATAAAATAATATTTTCTTTTGAACAGCCCTCAAGAAAATTTAAATTGTATGAGATTTTTAATTTTTTGAAAAGGTTGTTTTTAGTCAAATATACTGTTTTCAGGAAAATTTAATTTTATGGTTATATCTAAATGTAAGAGTATCCTTGAGGATTAAAATTAAGTTAAGTATTAAAATACATATTTAAGAAATAAAATTATTAATTTTAATATATTCTTTGAGCTTATAAATACCATGTCCATAATTTTTAGAACAAAATAAAAATGTTTGTTTAATAAAAACTATTTTTAGTATTATCTTTGAATAAAGTATTCTTACAGAGAGAATCGATTTTGGATTTCAATGAAATCCTCATAAAAATAATTTTATTTATAATAAATCAATTTAGGTCACTAAAATTAGTAATAATGATAATTTTATCTTACATATAAATCTAATGATGAAAATACTCATTTTTCAAATAACTATTTTTACGTGATTATGTGTGTTTATTTTAAAATTATATTTTTTTTCATATTTTTAAATTTTTTATGAAAAAAATTATTATAAAATTTAAAATCACAAGGTTCATTTAAGACCCTGCTATTTTAAAATAACAATATGTTTGATACTATATACAACATGAAATATTGAGAATTCACAAAGCACTAAATTTTATTATTTTATGATCATTATAACATAGAATTTTAATTAGTGAGTATAAATATAATAAATAAAATTATTGAAATATATATAATGGTACTAATAAATATAAAGGAATCAATAAATTATTAGTAAATAGTCACTCAATTTTTAGTAATGTCATTTTATTCTTCGAAATAAGTTTTCTTCAAACATGGTTTTTATTTCTTTATTGGAGTAAACAAAAAAATTAATTTCATGAAATTAAAGAAATTTTATATGAAAAAAGGATATTAGTTTATAAATAAACTTATCAAAATTTTAAGGGGCTTAAATTTTAGGATTTTTATGAAAAGATTGGTTTTAGTGAATAGTGGAATGTACTGATTTTTTTTAAATTGTCATTTATTTTCATTAAAAAGTTCCATTATTATTTTAGTATTATATTTAATTAAGATAATACTCATTTAGTTATAATTTTTATAATTAATTACATAGAAATAAACTTTATACTTGATAATTTTTATAAGTTTAATTTTTATATAAAATACATATTTGTTCTAAAAACTATTGGTCATCATGTTTTACGCATTTATATTAAAAGTATATTATTTCAATTTTAGGAATTGAATCTTATGAAATGTAATTTATTTTTGGATATAGATTTTAAAAATTTACCTATTATGAATTTTCAATATTTTTCTGAAAATTTTAAATTTTTGGTGTATAGAAAAAATACATTTTTTATTTGATACAATATCTTTTGTGATATCGCCAGGACATAAATATGGTATAAAAATTAATTAAACATTTGTACTAAACCATGTATGCTAATATACTGCATATATCATAAATGAATAATTGAATAATTATAAATTAGAATCTAATTCCTGATAGATGTAAAAATCAATTTCAATGCCGATGATGTGCTTTTAACACACTAGAAACGAGAAATTTGGAATCTTAATTATAATAATGGATAGTAAAAAAATTTAATGACTTGATTAGTTGATATTATATATAAAATATGTTTTTTATTTATTTATTTTTTGACTTGGATGTCATATAACAAATATCTAATCCAAATGATTTTAAAATGCTTTCACAAAGATAGATGAGTAAAAATGACATATTAAATAACTTTTCATGAATTATATTTAAGTAAATAAAAATATTTAGTAAATATAAAAAATTATTTTTAACTTAATTAATTATTTTAAATTTTATTGAAGAAATGATCACCTTAAATTCTTACGCAACACCAATAGCTAGCTTGTATGAGCAGTAGAAAAATACAATAAATGATTTTAAAAAATGTAAAGTATTTGGATTTGGGTGAGTTATAGTGTCTCGAAAATTATATATATAAATATAAAAAATAATATTTTCTGAAAGGTTTTAATTCTTATCACTTTTCTATAATTTTGTTTTCAAGTTCATATTAAATGAATATTTTGAAAAATGACATTTATGATTTTTTATAATAAAAAATATTTTATTAAATGATTTAAAATTTCTAAAAATCCAATATTTGGCCATGTGAATGTAATATTGTTTAAAATAATAAACATAGTCCATTTATGGGTCACCTTTTATTTTATAGTAAATTTCTTGACCCCTAGAGAGTAAAATTATTTGTTATCACGGTAATTAACAAAAGGGTTAACAGGGGTTAAAATAAAGAAATTAGGGTTAAAATATAATATAAACTTATCCAAATTGTATTGATTGAGATTATTTACAAAAATATTTATCTTATATTTTCAATATATAATTTGATACATTTTTTCATGAAAATTAATTTATATTAATTTAATATTTTATGTAATTCAAAGAGTGCCCCTCCCCTCACTTGTAAAAGGGGAACTCTTATCCTTCATTATTCATAATGTTTAAGCCTTCTATATCGTCCAATAACTCACATAATATAATACTATTGATGTGGCAATGTTTTTTCACTCTTTGCCACATCTTTTGTGTATATTTTATTGACTTTTTAATATTAAAATGTTGTTTTTATTAAATAATTGATAATTATTGTGTTTTTGCACTTTGCTTTGTAAAATAATCAATTTTTTTTAAAACATGTGTTTTAATGTGCTTTAGTGTCATTTTAAATAATTCTAAAATTAAATGAGTCGTGCGAATTAGGATTTTATTTATTTATTCTTTTATTTTTATTCTAGTTAGTTGATTAATTCATTTATTAAATTAATTAATGCTCTATTATTTAAATCGTGAATAAATAACTCTTTTTGTTTTTAATATTTTAATAATTTAATTAGTTTTAACAATTTAGTTTTATTCATTTAATATTTTTATTATTTAATTTAATTAGTTCTTTATTTAATTAATTAATTTCAGAAGTAATTGTAAATATTTTAATTTGTTCTTTAATTACGTATGTATACAAATTTTAACCCAAATTAATTCATTTGTTTAAGTAAAGTTTCATTAATTTTATTATTTAACTTTGTTGTTTTTAATTCCATTCTATTTAATTTAATTTATTAATTTATTTATTTTTAGTTTTATTAAATTATTTTATTTATTTAATTTTCTTTGTTATTTTTGTTCGCATGTGTTGTGGTCGCACGATCCCACCCTTATCGGTGGCCTTCCTCACCGATACTCCACCTCACTGTTACTACGCTAACTCAAACCTCACTGTTACTCTTTTTATTTCCCCACTTTTATCCATCCAACCTCACCGTTTCACTTTTCTCACCATTTCCATTCTAATGAACCCCACCAATCCTTTTTTCTCTTTTCCTCACTATCATCACTTCCTCACTGTTATATCCACTTCAATGTTGTATCCAACCTCACCATTCCCATTAAACCTCACCGTTACCCTATTTTTATATTCCACACTGGTAGACCTCTATTTCTCACCTCACCGTTACTCATTTTTTTCACTCTACAATTACTATTCCCTTACCTCACCGTTTCCTTTGCACCTCACTGTAATTCCATTCCTGCCAATGTTTTGCAACGACGGTGAATGTCTCACCATTTCAAAAAAAACCAGCCACTGTCACTTTTCCTTCGACCACTCTTCCACTGTTCCACTCTCCCATATCCACTCTCACTGTAACATCCTAGGTAATTAAAGAATAAAGAATTTTCATATTTATTAATATTTACGAATTAAATATTAATTTTAATTAAAAGGGGTTTCTACGTTCGATAGCGTACTCGATACGCAACGATGAGTTTCCTTGAAAACTTACGTTGCACACAAGTAATAAAATAATATTATTTTAAATGTTAGTTAACAAGTAGCCGTTGTACTGGAGGGAATGGATAGAAATAACTAAAATATGATTATATATGTTTTTAAGTGTTTTTACATTTACCCAATAAAAGATAAAGGCTTAAAATACGGAAAGAGTTCAATTTTAGGCATTTATACCCTAATTTTCACTAAGGGTTCACTTATCACCTTTTGACGGCGAACCGTAATTAAATATAGTTTTAATCAATCTTATAAATACTATTGGACCAAAAATAACTCTTCTTTAGAATCGGGACATCAAAATTTACCTTCTGTAAATTTTTGGTACCTTTCCGATAAAGTTCATTTTTTTTAATGAATAGTGTAAAATGTTGTATTTTAATTTAAAACCTCTTTTTAATCTAATTTATTTATATGATTAGATTATCTTTTGAATTGGTTTTAAAGTGAAATTAGAAAATATTTTTACCATTAAATCTAATAGTGGTCATTGGAATTAATTTCACTTTGAAATCAGACTTAAACTAGTGTAAATCTTTTGATACTTTTTGTTTCATAAAAACACGCTATTTGCTCTGACAGCGGGAATTAATTATTAAATTAATTAATGTGACTTATATATTTTGAATTTTGTAAAATAGACTTCATTTTTGAATTCTTAATATGAAATATAGCTTAGGGTGAATTTTTGGTAATTTACTGAAAAACTTCAATTTTTGATGAATAGTGAAACCACTAAGTGGTACTTATAAAAACTAATTTTTCCGTTTAAATGAAATTTTTCCATATTTGTGTTTTTATTTTCAAAAATCCGACATACATGGTTGTCATTAAGAAGTAAAATGTGGTTCAATGAGATTAAAATAATTTTTTGGTGAATAGTAACTTATTAAGTTTTTAATCGCGATTAGTGGTAATTAGTGTAGTTTAAGGTAAAAATAATATTTTAATAATATGAGATGACCTAGACACATGTCCTACCCTCATTGGATGTGTCATGGCCGACCGAGACAAGCCATAGGTCAACTTGGGGACCCCATGGAGCCACTTTGGTTGGAAAATGACATAAATACCTTTTATTTAATGTTAATGTAAAAAATGGGACAAACATAATATGTTTTACTAAAACAATTTTTAAATGGGGTTATACAAGTCAGATTTTTGATTATAAATAGTCATTGAAAAGCTAAAAAGATTTCATACATCATAGTAGTTTTTTATAATTTTTAGACATTAAATAAATTAAATTATTTATGACATAATAATGATGCAGCGACGACATCATTATTTAACGATTTAAATAAAATGGAAAGATAATGTAAAATATATGAACTAAACATGTCAAAAACTTATTGGATGGGTGGATTTCGAACCCTTATCACCTTATCCACGAATTATATCAATGTGGGACGTTTTAAAACCGAAACACATTTTCAAATAAAGTAATATTTCTTTACTTTCCAAAAGTGCCCCTCCTCTCCTCTTATAAAAGGACCTCACCTATACCACCTTACACACACTCCTCAAGCCTTTGGCTCAGCCAAACCCTGCCCATTTACTCTCTCCACATCCCTCTACTCATCCTAGAGGATTCCCTTTTGGCAGAATCCTTTAAAGGAAGCCTTTAGGCTCAAATAAAAAGGAGTTACACTTTTAAAGGTAATTCATTCTCTCTTGTTCATTTGTTTTATTTTGCTTCTCCAGCCCCCTAAACTCTTTTTATTTACTTCTTTTGTAACAACACCAGTATCTTCAATATACTAGGATGTTGTTATAAGATTTATTAGAGCTACACTCTCACACAACTACATCAAATGGTTAAAGAACATACGGTTTCCGTGGATGGCGAAATTCTGCCTCCCGAAACGATGATTGTTCAATACTCATTTGACACCTTCAAAGGTGGCCATTATGATGTCACTATTTTTATATATGATATGTAATATGTTTATTATTTCCTTAAGCTTCTGTATTTTTCATTTATGGCATACCATTATTGTTTCCATTATGGGTAAACACGATATCTTCATTTTAGCAAGTGCGGACTACCGCCCCCTGAAAGTGATTTGATTCATTAATACCATATGTGGGATGTGTAAAGGATAAAGTTAATGATATTATATATGTTATTATACTGGAATTATAATATAATCTTATATCATTATGATTCCATTCTATAAAATATGAAATAGAAATGAAAGTAGCGTTCATGCGTACGTACGGCTTACCGTCTCCATGAACAGTGCATTTCATTTTTACCTCTAAATGATTATGTAATATTATAAATACATGTATATGCTGGATATATATGATATATATGATATCCAAATCAGAAATGTCATTCTGTATATAAAAACCTTTGACCACACGAACAACATGTAATTGTAAGAAGTCCACTTTTGACTTAAGAACCAAATATTGACAAAACAAACATTATTAACTTAAATGGTTACATAATGTTTATAACATGGCAATAAGTGATATAAAAGGAATAATGAACTTTAAAAAGGTTCTTAATCAAGTATAAATTAACTCAAGTTTATTATTCAGGACGTTAAATAACGATCGAGTCAAGTCAGACCCGAGGTAAGGGACTTCGTCTCAATCTCCTTTCATTGAGGCATATTTCGTTTTATACACAACTTTCTTTTATGCGGTGTATAAACCCCTTTGACTTTTACTTTTATACAAAAGGAATTTTTTTCTACGAAGCGTTTTACTAAACAACAAAAAGGAATGTTTTTTTAATGTACGCGGTGACAACGACCTTTTCCACCGCCGCGAGTATTATTTGGTCTTTAGCTTCCTCAACAAGCCGTTATGTTTTTAAAATGAAATAAGTACCATATACTCTTTTATGTATTTTGGTATTGAAAATGGTTTTGATAAAGGATTCTATTATGATATATTGTGATTGAAATGTGTAAATGTTATCATTCCTTTATATTGGTTTTATGTTTTATGATTTTATATTGGTACTTGGACATTTGACGGGTGGTTACATGATAAACCATATGACGGGTGGTGCCGTGAATACCAGGACGGGTGGTTACATTATAACCTCTAATGCATTGGGTATGGAAGTCAGCCGTATGGATATTCCATTAAGTATGTATGGAAATTGGTCGTATGGATATTCCATTTAAGTGATATGTGTGGAAGTTGACCGTATGGTTATTCCACTTAAGTATGTTTATGTCCCAAGTTACCTTTATATATGTTATGTGTTCTTTATATGGGTTTTATGGTAATCCTTTGGTTACAAAAAGGTAAGTAATGATACTTTATTCAGTGAAGAGTTTTTACTACTTCATGAAGGTGAAGGTATTACTTTGATAGAGTATACATGGTTTACTTGATGTTTGAAAAACTAACAGTTTTCATTCTTTGTGTATCCCTTACTGATCTTTTTATGCTCACCCCAAGTTTTTTTGAAATGTTTTTCACAGGACTTAATGTGGAATAAGGTCAAGGATGGAATCAAGGGAATGTCATGCTATATAAAACATGGAACTAGACATGTTTCTTTTAAGAGTTTTTTTATTATGTAAACTTAGTAGAAGTGACTACTTTGTAATCTTTTGAGATGTAATAGTTATGTTCTAATTCTCTAAAACTCTAAACCTGAAAAGATCCTCAATGTGAATTATTCATTTAATTCAATATTAAGTAAGGTTTAAGGATGGGGCCTTATAGTTGGTATCAGAGGTCGGTTTAGATAACTTTAGGAGTTAGAAAAGTGTTAAACTATAATATGATTGAAATGATATAGCATTTACGGATTACCATGTTGCTTCGCCTAAGATATTTCTGTGTTCAGAATGGTTTTCCGCAGAGGAAACAAAGAAACTATGTTGGGACGACATCAAGAGGAAGACAACCTTCCAAATCAGCAACCTGAGATGGTCGGAATCGGAACTGAACAGTTTGTTGCAGTGATGGCATAGTTGACTCAGGCTATAAATGGTGGTGGTATCCATGCACGAGATCAGCCAGATCAACCGCAGAGGAACATGTCAGTGGTGGAAAATTTCATGAGGCAACATCCCCCATCATTCAGAGGATCATCTGACCCTGTGCAAGCTGAAGGGTGGATTAAAGCACTGGAGAATATTTTTGATGTCATGGGGTGTTTAGAACATCAAAAGGTTAGTCTTGCTGTTTACCGTTTTGAAGGTGAAGCTGATCAGTGGTGGTCGATGGTGAAAAATATCAGGGATAGTGATGAGATTGAGGATCTTCACTGGGACGAATTCAAAGGTATGTTTCTTGAGAAATATTTTCCTAAGGTGGTTCATCTTAGGATGGAAAAACAGTTCCTAGAATTGAGGCAGGAGGATGATTCAGTGGCTTCTTATGAAGCAAAGTTCACTCGATTGGCAAGGTATGCTCCGAACTGCATACGAGATCTTGATAGTAAAATAAACTGTTTTTACTCAGGGTTAAAGCCAAAGTATCGAAGGGCTTTAGCTTCTCGTGAGTTCAAAAGTTATGAAAAACTTGTTCGATGTGCGGAGAAGGTGGAAATGGAGTTTGCCGATGATCAGGTGTTTTATGACAAACAACAGAATAAGAGGTCTAGTTGGCAGACAAAGGGGAAGAATTCATCAAAGAAGCAAGGAGGTAAGAAAAACAAATATCCATCCTGTGAGAAGTGTGGTAAAATGCATCCTGGAGAATTTTTATCCAAGTCTGGTAAGTGCTTTCGGTGTGGTAAGTCTGGTCATATTGCTCATAACTGTAAGGAAGATGATCAAGCAGGCAATGAAAAGCCAACGGTAAGATGTTTTAAGTGTAATGAAATGGGTCATTATGCAAAATAGTGTCCAACGAAGAACTCAACTGGGGGAATGCAGCCAGACTACAAGCAGAAAGGGGTGGTGAAATCCTTTGCAACAACTTCAGCAGATGTTGGGCCATCGAATGAAGTGGTATCAGGTACACTGTTTGTTTGTTCAGATTATGCCAATGTGTTGTTTGATTCAGGGTCTACACACTCTTTCATTTCTGAGAAGTTTTCTAGTAAATTGGAAATTCCATATCAAGATATGAATCCTGAACTTATGGTAAAAACACCCTGAGGGAACGTTGAGACAAAAAGGAATTATAAGAACCTTCCTATCCTTGTGTATGGAAAAAATCTACCAGCAAACCTTATTGTTTTGCCTCTAGTAGAGTTTGATGTTATTTTGGGCATGGATTGGCTTTCTGTTTATCATGCTAAGATTGACTGCAGAGCTAAAATGGTTTATTTTCAGAAAGATTTTCAGTTTGTGTACAAGAATGAACCCTTGATTTTGATAACGTATCAGGAAGTTGAGAAAATAGTAAAAGATGGAAATGAATGTTACCTTGCACATATTGTTGAAAATAAAGGAACTGTTCAGATTAATGATGTGCCAGTGGTAAATGAGTATCTTGATGTTTTTCCTGATGAGTTGCCTGGTATTATTCATGATCGAGAAGTTGAATTTACTATTGACTTTGTTCCTGATTCTAAGCAAATTTCAAAACCCCCTTATCGAATGGCTCAAGTTGAACTTTTAGAGTTAAAGAAACAATTGCAGGAGTTATTAGATAAAGGTTTCATTTGACCTAGCACATCACCATGGGGTGCTCCTGTCTTGTTTGTTAAAAATAAATATGGATCAATGAGACTTTGCATTGATTATAGATCCTTGAATAATATTACTGTTAAGAACAAGTATCCTTTGCCTCATATCGATGATTTGTTTGATCAGATCCAGGGAGCTCAGTTTTTTTCGAAGATTGACTTGAGGTCGGGGTACCATCAGTTGAAAGTAAAATAAGCAGACATTCCGAAGACTGCGTTCCGTACTAGATATGGCCATTATGAATTTGTATTTATGCCTTTTGGGTTAACCAATGCACTTACTATATTCATGGACCTTATGAATAGAATTTTCCATGATTTCTTGGATAAGTTTGTGGTTGTTTTCATTGATGATATTTTGGTGTTTTCTAAAAGTAAAGAGGAGCATGAAAGTCATTTAAGGGTTATCTTGAAAACCTTAAAAAAAAGAAACTATATGGAAAATTCAGCAAGTGTGAGTTTTGGTTACAACAAATTTCTTTCCTGGGTCACATTATTTCAAAAGATGGCATAAATGTTGATCCTACTAAAACAAAAGTTGTTGAAGAATGTACAAGACCCACAAATGTAACCTAGATCCGTAGTTTTCTTGGTTTGGCAGGTTACTACCAAAGGTTTGTTGAAAATTTTTCACGGTTATCTAGTCCAATGACTAAGCTAACTCGTAATGGTGTTAAGTTCATCTGGACAAAAGAATGTGATGATTATTTTCAGGAGTTGAAAAGAAGATTGGTGAATGCTCTAGTTTTGGCACTTCCTTCCAGGAATGGTGAGTTTGTTATATACAGTGATGCTTTGTTGAAGGGACTTGGCTGTGTCCTTATGCAGAATGATCAGGTAATTGCTTATGCTTCACGACAGTTGAAAACTCATGAGGTAAATTACCCTACACATGATTTGGAATTATCTGCTGTTGTCTTTGCTTTAAAAATTTGGAGGTATCATTTGTATGGAGTAAAGTGTGAAATATATACTAATCATAAATGTTTAAAGTATATATTCACTCAGAAATAATTGAACACGAGACAGAGGAGATGGCTGGAATTGATCAAGGATTATGATTGCACAATTCATTACCATCCGGGAAAATAAAATAAAGTGGCTGATGCTTTGAGTCGAAAAAGTAATGCTTCATTAGCAATGTTGCGTTTGGAACGTGATCCTTTGGTTAAAGATTTGATGAAATTTGGCATAGAAGTTGTTGGTACAGGATGTTCTTCTGTTTTGTTTCAGGTATCAGTGAAATCTTCTATATCAGACAGAATCAAGCAAGCACAAAAGCGAGACAGTGAGTTGAAGAAAAAGCTAGAGCTGGTTCAGAAAGGTAAGTTGCCTGAATTCAACATTGATAATGATTGTGTTTTGAGGTTTGGGAAGAGGTTATGTGTGCCTTGTGATTCACAGTTGAAGAATGAGTTGTTATGTGAGGCTCATAGTTCCCCGTTTTCAGTTCATCCTGGCAGTACTAAGATGTACAGAGATCTGCGGGAGTATTACTGGTGGAATGGAATGAAAAGAGATATTTCTGATTTTACTGTGAAGTGTCTGACTTGTCAACAGGTTAAAGCAGAGCGGCAGTTACCGAAAGGGATGCTTCAGCCTTTACCAATGCCAGAGTGGAAATGGGAAAACATATCCATGGACTTTGTTGTGGGATTACCGAGGACATCTCGAGGTAATAATGCAATCTGGGTTATTGTTGATCGCTTGACTAAATCTGCTCATTTCCTTGCTATATGAGATACTTTTTCCCTAGATCAACTTTCCCGTTTGTATCTTAAAGAGATAGTCAGGTTACATGGAGTTCCCCTCTCCATTGTATCTGATCGTGATCCCAGGTTCACATCTAACTTTTGGAAAGGCCTTCAGAAGTTGTTGGGTACTGAA
Source organism: Viscum album (assembly GCA_963277665.1). NCBI lineage: Eukaryota > Viridiplantae > Streptophyta > Magnoliopsida > Santalales > Viscaceae > Viscum > Viscum album. The sequence continues at coordinate 1,765,805,406 of OY728135.1, forward strand.
TTAAATTTTAGTACATCTTTTCATCCTTAATTAGATGGGAAGTCAGAACGAACAATTCAGACCTTGGAGGATATGCTACGAGCTTGTTCGATGGATTATCAGGGAAGTTGGGACCAACATCTTTCTTTGGTTGAGTTTTCTTATAATAACAACTTTCATTCAAGTATAAAGATGGCACCATTGGAGGCATTATATGGGAAGCGGTGTCGAACTCCAGCATTTTGGGATGAAGTGGGTGAAAGGAAGCTGATGGGACCAGAATTGGTAGAAGAGATGGCAGAAAAGGTTCAGTTGATTCAGAAGCACATGAGAACAGCTCAGAGCAGGCAGAAGAGTTATGCGGATAACCGGAGGAAGGATCTATCTATCGAGGTAGGTGATCATGTTTTTCTCAAGGTTTCTCCTTGGAAAAGTGTGATGAGATTTGGTAAGAAAGGAAAGCTGAGTCCAAGGTTTATTGGACCATATGAAATTCTGGAGAAAGTTGGATCAGTTGCTTACCGAGTGGATTTACCTCCGAGTTTATCTCAGGTACACAATGTTTTTCATGTTTCAATGTTGAGGAAGTATATGCCAGATCCATCTCATGTTTTGAGTCCAGAGGTAGTTCAGCTGGAGGAGAACCTATCTTATGAAGAACAACCAGTCCAGATTCTTGACCACAGGGAGAAGGTGTTACGGAATAAGGTGATTCATTAGGTAAAGGTTTTGTGGAAAAACCATGTGATTGAAGAGGCAACATGGGAATCTGAAAATGCTATGAGGGATAAATACCCCCACTTATTTTGATAATTGAATAAAATTGCGAGGACGCAATTCCCAAAAGGGGGAAGGATGTAACATCCCAGGTAATTAAAGAATAAAGAATTTTCATATTTATTAATATTTACGAATTAAATATTAATTTTAATTAAAAGGGGTTTCTACGTTCGATAGCGTACTCGATACGCAATGATGAGTTTCCTTGAAAACTTACATTGCACACAAGTAATAAAATAATATTATTTTAAATGTTAGTTAACAAGTAGCCATTGTACTGGCGGTAATGGATAGAAATAACTAAAATATGATTATATATGTTTTTAAATGTTTTTACATTAACCCAATAAAGATAAAGGCTTAAAATACGGAAAGAGTTCAATTTTAGGCATTTATACCCTAATTTTCACTAAGGGTTCACTTATCACCTTTTGACGGAGAAAAGTCATTAAATATAGTTTTGATCTATCTTATAAATTCTATTGGACCAAAAATAACTCTTCTTTAGAATCGGGACATCAAAATTTACCTTGTGTAAATTTTTGGTACCTTTCCGATAAAGTTCATTTTTTAATGAATAGTGTAAAATGTTGTATTTTAATTCAAAACCTCTTTTTAATCTAATTTATTTATATGATTAGATTATCTTTTGAATTGGTTTTAAAGTGAAATTAGAAAAATATTTTTACCATTAAATCTAATAGTGGTCGTTGGAATTAATTTCACTTTGAAATCAGACTTAAACTAGTGTCAATCTTTTGATATTTTTTGTTTCATAAAAACACACTATTTGCTCTGACAGCGGGAATTAATTATTAAATTAATTAATGTGACTTATATATTTTTAATTTTTTAAAATAGAATTAATTTTTGAATTCGTAATATCAAATATAGCTTAGGGTGAAGTTTTGGTAATTTTCTGAAAAACTTCAATTTTTAATGAATAGTGAAACCACTAAGTGGTACTTATAAAAACTGATTTTCCGTTTAAATGAAATTTTTCCATCTTTGTGTTTTGATTTTCAAAAATCCGACATACATGGTTTTCATTAAGAAGTAAAATGTGGTTCAATGAGATTAAAATAATTTTTTGGTGAATAGTAACTTATTAAGTTTTTAATCGCGATTAGTGGTAATTAGTGTAGTTTAAGGTAAAAATAATATTTTAATAATATGAGATGACCTAGACACATGTCCTACCCTCATTGGATGTGTCATGGCCGACCAAGACAAGCCATGGGTCAACTTGGGGACCCCATGGAGCCACTTTGGTTGGAAAATGACATAAATACCTTTTATTTAATGTTAATGTAAAAAATGGCACAAACATGATATGTTTTACTAAAACAATTTTTAAATGGGGTTATACAAGTCAGATTTTTTATTATAAATAGTAATTGGAAAGATAAAAAGATTTCCTACATCATAGTATTTTTTTATAATTTTTAGACGTTAAATAAATTAAATTATTTATGACTTAATAATGATGCAGCGATGATATCATTATTTGACGATTTAAATAAAATGGAATGATAATGTAAAATCTATGAACTACACAAGTCCAAAACTTATTGGATGGGTGTATTTCTAACCCTTATCACCTTATCCACGAATTATATTAATGTGGGACCTTTTAAAACCGAAACACATTTTCAAATAAAGTAATATTTCTTTACTTTCCAAAAGTGCCCCTCCTCTCCTCTTATAAAAGGCCCCCACCTCTACCACCTTACACACACTCTTTAAGCCTTTTGCTCGGCCAACCCCTGCCCATTTACTCTCTCCACATACCTCTCCTTATCCTAGAGGATTCCCTTTGGGCATAATCCTTTCAAAGGAAGCCTTTAGGCTCAAATCAAAAGGAGTTACACTTTTAAAGGTAATTCATTCTCTCTTGTTCATTTGTTTTATTTTGCTTCTCCAACCCACTAAACTCTTTTTATTTACTTATTTTGTAACAACACCAGTATATTCAATATAATAAGATGTTGTTATAAGATTTATTTGAGATACACTCTCACAAAACTACATCAAATGGTTAAAGAACATACGGTTTCCGTGGATGGCGAAATTCTGCCTCCCGAAACGATGATTGTTCAATACTCATTTAACACCTTCAAAGGTGGACATTATGATGTCACTATTTTTATATATGATATGTAATATATTTATTCTTTCTTTAAGCTTCTGTATTTTTCATTTATGTCATACCATTATTGTTTCCATTATGGGTAAACACGATATCTTCATTTTAGGAAGTGCGGACTACCGCCCCCTGAAAGTGATTTGATTCGTTAATACCATATGTGGGATGTGTAAAGGATAAAGTTAATGATATTATATATGTTATTATACTGGAATTATAATATACTCTTATATCATTATGATTCCATTCTATAAAATACGAAATAGAAATGAAAGTAGCATTCATGCGTACGTACGGCTTTCCGTCTCCATGAACGGTGCATTTCATTTCTTACCTCTAAATGATTATGTAATATTATAAATAAATGTATATGCTGGATATATATGATATATATGATATCCAAATCAGGAATTTCATTCTGGATATAAAGAACCTTTGACCACATGAACAACATGTAATTGTAAGAAGTCCACTTTCGACTTAAGAACCAAATATTGAAAAAAAAAACATTATTAACTTAAATGGTTACATAATGTTTATAACATGGAGATAAGTGATATAAAAGGAATAATGAACTTTAAAAAGGTTCTTAATCAAGTATAAATTAACTCAAGTTTATTATTTAGGACGTTAAAGAATGATCGAGTCAAGTCGGACCCGAGGTAAGGGACTTCGTCTCAATCTCCTTTCATTGAGGCATATTTTGTTTTATACACAACTTTCTTTTATACGGTGTATAAACCCCTTTGACTTTTACTTTTATATAAAAGGAATATTTTTCTACAAATCATTTTACTAAACGACAAAAAGGAATGTTTTTTTAACGTACGCGGTGACAATGACCTTTTCCGCCGCCGAGAGTATTATTTGGTCTTTGGCTTCCTCAACAAGCCGTTATGTTTTTAAAATGAAATAAGTACCATATACTCTTTTATGTATTTTGGTATTGAAAATGGTTTTGATAAAGGATTATATTATGATATATTATGATTGAAATGTGTAAATGTTATTATTCCTTTATATTGGTTTTATGTTTTATGATTTTATATTGGTACTTGGACATTTGACGGGTGGTTACGTGATAAACCATATGACGGGTGGTGCCGTGAATACTAGGATGGGTGGTTACGTTATAACCTCCAATGCATTGGGTATGGAAGTCGGCCGTATGGCTATTCCATTAAGTATGTATGGAAATTGGCCGTATGGCTATTCCATTTAAGTGATATGTGTGGAAGTCAACCGTATGGTTATTCCACTTAAGTATGTTTATGTCCCAAGTTACCTTTATATATGTTATGTGTTCTTTATATGGGTTTTATGGTAATAATTTGGTTACAAAAAGGTAAGTAATGATACTTTATTCAGTGAAGAGTTTTTACTACTTCATGGAGGTGAAGGTATTACTTTGATAGAGTATACATGGTTTACTTGATGTTTGAAAAACTAACAGTTTTCATTCTTTGTGTATCCTTTACTGAGCTTTTTATGCTCACCCGAAGTTTTTTTGAAATGTTTTTCATAGGACTTAATGTGGAATAAGGTCAAGGATGGAATCAAGGGAATGTCATTCTATATAAAACATGGAACTAGACATGTTTCTTTTAAGAGTTTTTTTATTATGGAAACTTAGTAGAAGTGACTACTTTGTAATCTTTTGAGATGTAATAGTTATGTTCTAATTCTCTAAAACTCTAATCCTTAAAAGATCCTCAATGTGAATTATTCATTTAATTCAATATTAAGTAAGGTTTAAGGCTGGGGCCTTATACTCACCGTCATGGAAATACACCTCCTCACAGTAGCTATTCCACACACCAATCACCGCATCAGCCAAATTCACCCAACAAAAATTGAAAATCAAACCCACAATAGATAAATTTATCAAATATTAGTGATTCAACATCAAATTCAAAATAACCAAATCCCATTGAACTTATGGGGATTCACAGTTAACCTAATGTCAGATTCAAGCCAATCCATCCCTGACGCGGTTGTGCCGTCCTTGTTTCCCCACGAGCAACCCGAAGCCGGCCTCGCCCTGCTCCTGCTTCGCACCGCCAGCCACCACTAAATCCCCTGCTTGCCGGTGAGCCATCCGAACTCTGCGACCCCTATGCCTTGAACGCGACTTACACCCGCACACTGCCTACTCCAAGCCGAACCCTAACTCGGCTTCCGCTGTCTCCCACTCCAAGTTGTGGACTGCTGCCTTCTTCTCCCTATGCCTCAGCCTTGAACCGCCTCCAAACCCGAGCTCCCCTTGCCACACCAGAAGAAACCTCCACCTCACTACCATCATCCCCTGTTCTTCCGCACCAAGCCGGGGCCGAACCTCCCTCATAGCTCACCCGCACGCCTCGAACCACCTCGCTGCTCGCATATGTAAACCCTTCCTCTATCGCCACGGAAGCCTCCCCGAAGCGGTCGTGCTGATCCCTTCCACCTCACTGCATCCTCACCTCCCATCCGCTCGAAACCCCTTTCTCCCCCCAAGTTCCAGCGCCTAAACCGTTTTCCCCCTCTCATTTGCGCCGAACCCAACCCTATTTATCCCCTCTTTTCATTTTTTATTTTCTTTTTCTTTTAATTTTTATAATAACATATAATGTAAACATAATATATAATAATATATATATATATCACATATAATATAATAATTACAGTTATAATAATAATATTAAATAAGCTTATATATAATATTAGTATATCATAATAATAATTATTATTATATTTACATATTTTAGTATTAATATTAAGTATTATATATATATAGTATATAATAGTTTCATTTTTTTCTTTAACTCATCTGCGTTTGTTGTTTTGTTGCAGGGGGGAGATGCACTCACATTGAGTTTACTTAAAAGAGGGCGACATGCACATACACGCCATGTGGACCTGCTATTTCCAGAGAAGAAATTGGCTCGCCGCGCGTGCATATTTTTCATTCAGTTAGGAGCAACCACTCCGGTGATCGGTGCGGGAGGAGAAGCACAGTGAAAGCGCCACGTGGAGGCCAGGGAACTCACTCGGGGAGATTTCAGAGGCTTCGGTTGGGTGATGAATGCACGAAAGGTGAGAGAGGCATAGATCAACAGAGCTAAGTAGGAGCGGAGAAAAAAAAAGAGGGGACACACATCAATAGAGAGAGACAAGTAGCAGAAACTAGTGAAGATCATTACGGGGAGCAGACAGAATTTTCACCATCTTCCTCGGAGCAGATTGTAGCAAGAGATCAGAGCATTTTCACACCTTGATTCCCTGGGTGGGACATCGAGCGCATTCCAACTCCACATCCACCATTGAGAAGCGGGGATTTAGAACTTCAAGAGATCAAGCAGGGAGATAAACATCTTTATGTTCTTTGTGCTCTGTTTTTCTACAGCTTAATTCAACATGAACTTCACTGTTTTTAATTACATATTTGCATTAAATCCAACCATTATGTCTGGATAAATTCCCTTGGGGGAGAATAAGCTGGCTGATTGGATTTGTTTAGTCTAATTCATGCACTGCATCGTTACTGGATCGTCTCTCTAATTTTTTATAGACAAGCTTATTTTCAAAACAACAAGATCCTGTGAAAACCGATCTTGTTTGTAACATAATTCAAAATGTTCCAATCTGAGTAACTCACTGACAAGTGAATTACTCTTGAAAGAGAGAGACACACTGAACTCAACTGACATGTTGAGCTCGGTGACTACTGACTTGATTTCACCATTGGATGGAATGACTCTTACAGTCGAGGGACTATAAGAGCTATTACATCACAAGTTAACCAGACGACAACTCTGGCCGGTTACTCTTAGTCAGATCCATGCTCTTCAATTGCAATGCATGAATAGGGTTAGGCAACATCAAATCGGCCAGTGGACTTTTCCCCCTATTCATCTATTGGTTGTTTGCACCCCAGATTCTCTTGCTACTCTGTCTACTCACTTTGCACTTCTGCACACACTAAGTCTCATTCACTCCACTTCACCACCACCAATTGTATTTGCTTGATTTTTTTATATGTTAATTTTTGTTTAGTTTATTTTTTAGAACACCAAACACAACAACATGCCTCCCTGTGGTTCGACCCTACCTTGCCACTGTCCTATGTAGTAAGTATGTATAAATTTTAGTTTTTCGCCCATGACCAACGACACGCGAGCGTGCACCTATATTAATTTAAAACCTCTTATTGATTATTTTCTTACCAAAAGGATATTTTTTAATGCTTAAGGTGTAATCCAAAAGTAGTTTTTCAATGAAGAGGTATAAATATTCACCGAGAATTTTCAATTTTAATTCTTCTAATACGTCCTCTAAATCCATGGTATCCATTTTAAAATAATTAATTTTTTATATTAAAAATAATTAGTTATTATTATGATTATGTAACTAGCATTATCCACCTTCCTTTCATCATACGAAAAATGGAAACATCTCTCATGTGTATGTATGGATTACCATCTCCATATAACATTGTAATCCATTTTCCATCACTACTTTACATGGATGGTTATTATGATAAGTTTAATATTTATATATGATATATATGATATAATTCTTATTCTTTAATTATTATATTATACCCACCATCTTACCTTCTTATCTTTTGAAAAACAAAAATGTCGCTCATGCGTATACGTGGACTACCACCTCTATAAAGTGATGAGATTCATTTTTCTAGTTTTTCATGGATATAAATAAGGATATATTTAATGAAAATATATTATATATATATATATTATATTATAATGATTATATAAATTTAAATTATTATTTAACATTTTTTCATTACATTCATCAAAAAATGAAAATAATATTCATGCGTACGTACGACTGGCCATCTCAATGAACATTATAATTAATTTTTCTTTCTATACCTTTTATGTATGAATATAAATATATATATATATATATAATTAATATATTATATATTAATATCAATACTAACATTATGGATATGATGGATGTATGATCAGAGTTGAAGTACTGGGACTACTAAACCAAAACATACATGAGAAATGATGCTGTTATCACTTGGAATAGTGATTTTAATAAACAATTATTAATAAACGGGTGGTAAGATGTTATAATTAAATCATATATTTTATGATATAAATATATGAGTAATTTTTTGAATATATTTATAATAAATCTATATTTTTATATAGGTATTTCAAACACATTTTAAGAAATAAAATACTTAGGGTAAGAGATTTATGATACAATTTCATCTTTTATAGGGATTGTTTATGATTTAGTTTCCAATTATGGAATTTTATGAACTATATCTTAATAATCCCATGAATTTTATTCTCCTATGGTTATTTTTAAATATTACATTTCTTCCTTTCATTCTCCCCACTTAAAGTATTCAAGATACAGAAAAAATGTTTAAAGGGAAAACTTGCTTTATTTCTATTTTCAGTCAAAAATCCTTTTTTCTCACATGTCTATGTTTTCTTTAAAATATTTTCAATATTGTTTTACAATTATCCTATAAATTTATAAATTCATTTTACCCTTTTTTAAAATTTTATAAAAATAAAAAAGGAATATTTATATCATTTTCCAAATGAGGTACTTTTGAATTTTTACCAAAAATGTGAAAGTGATGTTTGTTTTAATGTATACTGCATGATAAAAAGTTACTAAAATTATAACCACTAAAATAATTAAAGATTTATATACAATTTTATATATTTCTTATCAAGGATAATTTTTTACTTACTATATTTAAAGTTTTTTTATTTTAAATAAGTGGGTTCAATGTGAAAAGTGTATTTTCCTCAAGAAATGTTCCGAGTGATATTTTAAAGTCATTTTCTTCTATGATGAAATAATTTAATGTTACTTATGTTTCATTGGGGATTTGATTCTATGAAACTATTCTTATTCTTTCTCTATATGGTTTATTGTTATGATGATGATATTTTTACAGAACTCATTTGTTTCTACATGTTATGTTTTAATGAGATGTTAAATGTTTTCATGATCTTATATCATACATATGAATAGATTAGGATTATGTGAGGGTTGGGTTTGATAAAAGCCTCCAATGAATTGGGTAAATATAGATAACTCAATAGATATATATTTTATGCATGAACCAGATTTCACATCTCCGATTTTGTGTATGGACCTGGTTTTCATGTGAATATGATTATTGATGGACCTGGTTTTCATGCACATATGATTATGTGTGGAACTGGTTTTCAAGCCCATAAGATTATTTTTGGAACTAGTTTTATATCCATACGTTTATGCGTGGGCCTAATTTTATGTCCTTAACTTTATGAGTGAACTTGTTTCTATTTATATAAGTTCAAAATGTTATAATATTATGGGTTTTCCGCATTTCAAAGTCTATGCTATCCACTCATCGACCAAGAATTATTATTGATGATTCCACACTCTTTTGAATATTGTATTTTATTATCATAAAGTTTTATTCCATGACTTATACTTATAATTTTTGAAATATTGGGTTTGAAAATTTTAATTTATGATCATGATCGCATACCTTTATCATTATTATATTATCATTGACTAATATCTCTCTTTTTTACCCTTACTGGGTATTTTAACACACACTTTCTTTTGATTTTACTTCACCATATTAATAAGAATTGTATTAAGTAGGGTATACCTAATATGTGTTTTATGTGGGAAGTGTTGAAGATATATCATGAAATGATAAGATTATGTATCTAATATCCAATGACACTAAATATTTATGGTTTTATCATGTATTATAATGTTATGTATTGAATATTTATCTAAAAAGATGTAATATATTTGAATTTAAGGATTGGGTCACATATGTTGGTATCATAGAAGGGTTTAGATAAGCTTTAGAGATTATGATTATAAAACGTTAGTGAAAACCCTTGGGATAATCCTAAGAATAGGATAACATTCTAATGTTTTGGAAAGATATAGATTTTGTGGTTTTATTAGAAATATATACATGTATGGATACTATAGGTGGTTTTGTTTTGTAATAGATGCCTATAAGGGTAATAACCCTAAAAAGAGTTCTTTGTGTTTATTTTAGTCATCATTACGATGCATGGTGACTATACAATCACTACACACCTAGTTTGACATTCTTGAGGGATATTATGGTATTTATTAACTTTTTATTTAGAAACCATTATAAAGGATTTTAATATATGATAATGAAGGATATAATGGGTTAAACATAATGTGACATATATTGAAAATAAGGTTTAATGATTTAGAAATCCAATGAATGATTTTATTATTTTATTATTTCTCAGTATGAATATTATTCTCTCACACTATACTTTATGGGTTTATTTAATGGCTATAAATAAAAGTAATCATGTTAATAACGATTGTGATAGATAATTCAATGAACATACTCATGATAAGAAAAATGTATTTGGAGATGGGATACAATATATTGGGGCTATGATCACTCAACTCAACCAAGATATGAGTAATAACACTGATCATGATGAACCTATGAATGCACCAATGAAAGAGAACATGTCATTGAATCTTTTAAGTGATAGAATCCACCCTACTTATATGGGTATCCTGATTCAATAGTTTCTATGAAATGGATCAATGTTATTAAAAATATATTTTCTATTATTCAGTGCTCAGACCATGAGAAATATTTCATAATAGTTAATTCCTTGTAACATGAAGCTTGTTAATGGAGGAGTCTTATCAATAATACAATGAAAGAATAATAAATAAACTCTATGTAATGATAGTTGTTTAATATGTTATTCCTAAATAAGTAATTTCTATAAACTCTTGAATCTAAAATAGAGATATACTTTCAAGAGTTTAAATAGAAAGATGATGAATCCATCAGTTCCAATGAAGTATATTTTAAAAGACTTGTGAGGTAAGATTCTGGTTTTATCCTCAACCCAGAAACCATGATTAATAAATTATTTTGTTGTTTGATACCAATTTTTATAAAGGAATTAGTAATAAGTGACTCTAGAAGCTATGAATAAATCCTTAGATACACACTCAAAATGAAAATGGAAGTTGTAAAACCTCATATTTTTTGTGATAAGAAAAGAAAGATTGAGTTTCATAGAATTTCTAGTGGTAGTCACAAAGAGGCAAAAAAACATTTCAACCTCCAACTTTCAAAAAATGTTGTAAGAATAACTTATAAAAATGTCTAAAAGGAACAATATTATTTTTCAAGTGCGGGATGTCTGGCCATCATGAAAAATAATATCCATGTGAATTGAAGAGGTAATCTTATAAAATGAGTGGAGAGAGATATCAACATAATACTCCACTCACACATTAGTGATATGGATGTAATGAGTTTCTAAATTATTAGAATCAATTCCATAATCTAAGGTTTAATGAGGATAATGAGACACAACAACCTATAAAGTCAATGGTCAAATGGAAATATTATGTAGTCACAACAGTTGAAGTGAATCATCATAATTAAGACACACTTACCCTGCACTCCTGAGTTTGGGATTCCATATTTAGTTTTTGTATGAATGATCCCTATGAAAATATTATTATTAATTATTTAGTGGTATTTAGTGTGATTGTGAGAATTTTTTAGATCTATCTATATATATTTCATATAAATTTATAGAATAAGGAAATTATATTTGATATTCTGAATCAACCTATGATTGTTTATCAGTGCAAGGAAGATACCTAACTTCCAATAGAAATATTTTTGGTTAAGAAATGATATTATTTATAAAATAAAGGTTGAATTATATTTCATAATAATATATTATTTTATTGTAACATTTTTTGGGAAATGATTTTTATATTTTGGATAATATATCATTAATATATATACATTTTTGGTATTATAATTTATAAGTGATTAAAAATATTTCAATGTAGTTTTTAAGTTGATCATGGAATGATATGAGATAAAATAATTCTAATATTTAGGTTTCAATATTGATAATTCATATTTTGGAAGAGAATAATGGTTAACTATTTATAGAATGTATTTAGTTTAACTTTGGGAGTTATTGTTGAGGTTTTAGAAATTAATGTATTTTATTTATTTATACTGGATAAATTGTGCTAACTATTTTGGTTTTGGTAAATATTTAGAGGTAGAAGGAATTACTTATTGAAATTATAATTCATTAAAATTTAACTTTAGTGCTTCATGTATGAACATTTCATCCTGAATATCTGTTTCTTTGAGTAAGAGATGATATAGAAGTGGACTTGATTGAAAAAAAACTGAAAGATGGAAATGCTATTATAAAATGTTAAGAAGTCAATTAAGTATATTTTCTATGTATACTCAATCAATATAGTAAAATAATAATTAAAATACAGGAAAATGATCTTGTAATTAAAATTTTATCCTATTTTAATAATTACTAATGAATCGATGTTCATTTTTACATCCCATCAATTTATGGTTTTGTGGTCATTAACATTCTTATGGACATTGAATTTCTTGTGATAAATGTTCAAAATCACTCTATATAATTATCAGGACATTACTTTTTCATTCATATCTATATTTTAATTTCCCACTAATGTTCTCATATATGGAAACTAGTTATATATTATTGCAGATGGTATTCACATTTTTCTTTTCCAATTTTCAAGAGGAAGTTTTATTAACCCTCTTTATATTGTGGATTTTCAATAAAGGAATTTTGAAATCTAAAACACTTGATTACTAACCAAAATTTTAACTTCTGATGATCAAATTTATTAAATGGGAAATAATATAACACCATGAGATTTTAAAAGAACACTATGTTTGATAGGGTATACAACATGCAACAATGAGCTTTAACGAACAACAAAATATTATTATTTTATGACCATTATAACATAGTCCTTGAATTTGTGGGAATGAATAGAATAAAAAATTATGAAATATATATAAAGTTTATAAAAAAATATTGATAAATTCTTAAGAAATAAGTAGTCAATTTTTAGTAAATTCGTTTTATTCTTCAAAAAATATTTTCTTCAAAAATGGTTCTTATTACTTTATGTGAGTGAAAATTTTAATTAATTTATGAAAATTTATAAATTTTATTTGATAAAAATTATATAATTTTTGAAATCATCATATCAGAATTATCTTATGGTAAAACTTCAATATTTTCAAGAAAAAATATTGATTTTTTAATGAAAAGTAAAAATACCGATTTTTGTAAAACCTTTATTTATTTTATATAAAATTATTATTATTATTTTAATTTTATATAAAATTAATATAGTCTTAATTTATTGAGAAATAATATAAATAAATATATATGAATTGGTTTTATAATTTATTTTTGGTATAAGTTCATTAGCTTGGCATAAAAACATATTTTGTCATGAAACTGTTATTCATTGAATTTTACGCATTTGAATTAAAAGTAATTTATGTAAATTATCGGAAATGAATTTTATAAAAAGGAATTTATTTTTTTATACAGAAAACGTAACTTATCCTAGTATTAAGTTTTTATATTTTTTCAAAAGTTGTTAAACTTTTGGTGAATAACAAAAAATACAAATGTTATGAAATACGATATCTTTTAGGATATTGACAAGAAAAAAATATGATATAAAATTATATAAATGTAGTTTGAGGTATAATGAATGATAATATACTAAAAATATAATATAATAATAATTAGAAAAATATAATTTATAATTTATTATATGATAAATATGAAAATAATTTTCAATGCTAACACAATGCCTATGCAAACAGGAAAAGTAAAATTTGATATCCTAATGATAAAATGGACAATTAAAAGTATTTTAATTACTTTTTTTAACCAATATAATGTATAAATTATTATTATTATTTATATTTGAGACATTTATAGTTATATAACAAGAATCTTATCCAAATGAATTTGTAGTGCTTGCACATGGCTATAAAAGTCAAAATGAAACGTTAAATAAGTTTTAATGACATTTATTTGAGTAAATATAGATATTGGATGAATATAAAATCTTATTTTTAATAAAATTTATTTATTTTTATTATTTTAATTTATTTTTTATTTTCATTTAAGAAATAATAACCTTAAATGCTAACAAAGCATCGACACAAATCCTATGCAAGCTGTTTAAAAGTCAATTAAATGATTTTAAAATCTCTAAAAGAATTTTTTTATGGTTGAGTTATAGTATACCATGAATTTAAAAGATTAAAAAAACATATTATGGATTTTATTAAAGGTTCATAATAAAATTAATTTTCTTCCATGTTGTTTTCAAAGTAAAAATAATTGAATTGTTCAAAAAAATTTGATTAATGATATTTTATAATAAATAGTATTTAATTAAATTACTCAAAATTCCTAAAAAACTATATTCATGAAATTAATTGGGATATGATTTAAAATGAAATCCATGGTACATATATGGGTCACATATTGATTAATAGAAACTTTTTTGAGATGTAAAGAGTAAAAAACTTTATTATCACAACAATTTTCAAAAGGGTTAATCGGGGTTAAAACAAGTAGATAGGGTTAAAAAAATAACATAAAATTGTAAAAAAACTATATTATGAGATTATTTATACACATTATCATATTATATTATAATTATATAAATTTGAATCCATTTTTCATGAAAATTAATTTATATTAATTTAATATTTAAAGTAATTCCAAGTGTGGCCCTCCCCTAACTTATAAAATGGCACCCCATATTCTTCATTGTTCAAAATGTTTAATCGATACAGATCATCTAGTAAAAAACCTAGTGTCATCCTAGTTTATTTAAAAATGTCATCGAGGTTATTTTGTTTCCAAATTCCATTATTTCAAGGATTAAGGTGTAATCCAAAAGTGGTTTCTCAATGAAGAGGTAAAACACTTAACTGATCATTTTCAATTTTATTACTTATTATAAATTATATAAATACATGGTATCCATTGTAAAATAAGTTCATGAATATCTTAAATATACACAATTTTTATTATGATGATAGAGAACCCATTATATACCTTATTTCCATCCTATAGAATATGAACATATCGCTCAAGTATACGTACGACTTACAATCTCTACCTAGGTTGTAATTTATTTTTCATCACTATTTTACCTAGATAGTTATTATTATGGGTTTAAAATTTAAATTGGATATTTATGATATAATTATTCTTCTATAATTACAATATAATATCCACCATTTTACCTTCTCATCCATTGGAAAATGATAACATCACTCGTGAGTATAACTGGACTACCAAATCTACAAAGCGATGCAATTAATTTTTCCTTTATGTTTTACATGTATGGGAATAATAAAATATCCAATGAATATATATGAAATATATTATATAATAATGTTTCTATAAATTTTAATTATTATTTACCTTTCTTTCATTCTAATCTTTGAAAAGTTAAAACAACATTCAAGCATACGTACGACCTATATTCTTCACAAGCGGTGTAATTCATTTTTCTATATCTACCTTTTATGGATGAATATAAATATATATCATATTTATATCATGATTAAATTTTTTATAATATTTAAACATGATCAAAGTACTAGGACTAGGACTGCTAAATTGAAACATACGTGAGAAATGAAGTTGTTATCACATGGAACAGTGATTTTAGTAACAAAATATTAAAAAACGGGAGATAAGATGTTATAAGTAAATAATATGTGGTATGATATATATATATACATTATGGTTTTATATTAAATTTATAATAAATTGATATTTATTATATAGGAGGTTCGAACTTGCATGAAGAAAGAAAATACTTGAGGTAAGGGATTTATCTTACAATCTCATTCTTTATCAGGTTTGTTTAAGTTTTAGTTTATAATGATGGGATTTTATAACTGATCTCTCATGAATACCTTGAATTTTTTTCTCCACATGTTATTTTAGGATAACACATGTTTACCTTTAATTTTCCTCTATTTAATTTCTCAATATACTGAAATAATATTTTTAAGGAAAAGATACTTTATTTCTCATTTCAGTCAAAAATCCTTTTTCTTTCACGTTTGTCTTTCCATTAAAATGTTTTCAAGAATGATTATTGTTATATTATGAATGTTTAATATAATTTTTTACCCATATTTTACTTTATATAAAATTTTTCAAAGTAATATTCTTAATATTTTTGGAATGAGTTACTTTGGAATTTGTAACAAAAATGTGAAAGGAATATTTATTTTATTGTATACAATATGAAAGGAATTTCCCAAAATCAGGGTCTTTAATGATGTTATGATTATTTTACGATTTCCCATGGTTCTTATAAAATAATTTTTTTCTACATTGTTTTGAAATATTTTTATTTTTAATAAGTGTTTTCAAAATGAAAAGGTTATTTTTCTCAAGAAATATTAAAATTAATCTTTTAATAGAATTTTTATCAATGATGACGTCCATTGATGTTACTTAAATTTCAATGGGGGTATGATTCTATGATACTATCCTTATTATTTCTTTGAATAGTTTATTGTTATGATGATGATATATCTATGAAACTCATTTTCTTTTCTATGGGTTAAGTTATGATCAAATGTTAAATGGTTTCATGATCTTATGAAATATATGTGAATGGATTATGATTATGTGATGGGTGGTTCAATTATATCCCTAAATTCTTTGGGAAAATATGTATAACTCATCAGATCAATGTGTTCTGCATGAACCTAATTCCATGTTTACAATTTTATGGGTGGACCTGGTTTTCATATCTATAAGATTATTAATGGACCTGATTTTCATGTCTATAAGATTATGTATCGACCTTGTTTTCATATCCATAAGATTATATATAAACATATTTAATGTCTATAAGATTATAAATGAACTAGGTTTCATGTCCATAAGTTTATGTGAGGTCCTGATTTCATGTCTTTAACTTTATTAGCAAACCTATTTCTATTTAAAAATGTAAAAAATCTTATATACTTATGTTTTTTATATTGATATATCTATGTTATGAACTCAAGAATCATGAGTGATTATTGGTTATTTTGAACTCTTTTGAACGATGTCCTTTTTAATGATAAATTTTTTATGAAATGACTCCTGTTCATGATCTTTGATAAATTTGGTATGAAATTTGTAATTTATTATCACGACCTCATACCATTATTCTTATCTTATACTCATTGATTGATGTCTCTCCATTTTACCCTTACTAAGTATCTGATCCCTCCCTTTCTTATTTTATAACTTCTCCATGTTATGAATAATTTTTTTAAGTCGGATATACCTAAGAAGTGTTATATGAAGGAAATGATGAAGATCTATCATGAAATAATTGGATTATGTTTCTAGTCTCCAAAACTCTAAACCTTTAAAGTTCTAGTATAGATTGTAATTTCATATATGAAATATTAATATAAAAATTTGAAATATGTTTGTATTTAAATCTTGGTTTACCTCAGTTCAAATTAGGTAATCAGGTTTATTTTAATATTAGATATCAAAATTAATTTCTAAGGTTAAAAAATAGTTACCCAGATAAAATTTTATAAAGGATAAAGGAGTTTTACTAAGGGTAAAAGAAAAAACATGTTTTAAAATAAGTTTTTGAGATGTGTTATGACTTTATATTTTCTAACACACTAATTTTTTCAACTTTTGATCCATTGGCCCTTAAATAGTGTCACTGAATTATTGAAAAATGATGAGTGTTTCTAGAAGTGCATTTTCTTCCATTATAAAAGGATACCACTTAAAACCTTACAACTTACACATATCCTTTGAACTGTTATTTTGAAAAAATCCATTTTAATCTATCTATAACCCTCTCCCAAAAACAAAATCTCATATTCACTCATATCTATCCTAATCCCTTCTATTAAATGGAACTTCCATGGGAAATATCAAGTCTCCAATGTAAGTATTATCTTTTTATCATGATTTTCTTATTAATATTAATATTTAACATATATTATCACCATAATAATATTATGTATTTAGTATAACTAGTATACTAAGATGTTTTTTTAATTTTATAACCCTTAGTAATTTATTTCCAACAACTTATAAAATAAAGGAATGTCAATTGCGCCTATGTAAGAACTAACACCTCCACAAAGAATCATTTTTTAATTTTTCTACTAATTTATCTTTATTTATCCAAAAAAATTAAAATTTAGTTCAAAATTATAAATAATTCAAAATAACTTCATTAGTATTCTATCAAAATGATATTATGTAAAAATAAAAACATGCATAACCATACTTACCAATCAAGTTAAAGTGTGTTTATGTTTGGGTCAGTTTAACCACCTATTTGAACAATGCTTTAAAATATGATTATAGAAGACTATGGGAGTTTGAAAAATATTATTATTAAAATATATAAATCAAATAATTATTATTATTTTATTATATTAATATTATATTAATTATTTAACTTATTATTAAAGTAACATTTTCATTCTCTAATTTTTTTAAAATAAGTTGTTATCAGTTCATTTTTCACATAATGTAACCAAAATAGCATGTGGAGTAAAATAAGGATATTTTAAATCAATATATATTATATATTAAAAAAATAATAAATGATATATCAACAATGAACTTCATATCACACATTCCCTACTTATTGGATTGATAAGAGGTAAAATCGTACTTGCCTTAGGTGACATCCGCAGGAAACCAAAGGCTAGAAATAAATGCAAAGGGCATTATAAGACATTGGGGGATGATTTTCCCCCAAGAAATCACAAATTTTCATGAGATAAAAAATATTCAATATAGAATATATGATTCATGTTAATAAAACACATAACTTAATACAATACTAATAAAAAACCATATCATAGTACAATAAAAAAAGAAATAAAAAGTGGAAGGCTAAGAAACCAAATAGAAAGAAATTTGTACCAAAGTCGCACTATCCTAGACCAAGATGCAGAAACTACCCAACTCCAAATTCAGTAACAAAACCATGATGTCAAGGACCACCACTAGAGAAGTATTAAAAATGACCCTTCCTTTTATCTTGGAACATGAAATTTGCAAACACATAAAAGTGCCTAAGAAGGGGGTGATAATAACAGTCAATATAATTTCCCCAAAGACATCCCATCAAATGGTATAGGACAAGAATTAATTATAAGATTTTATAAAAACATGAGATAAGTATGTAAGAAAAACATTACAATCCATAAATAGCCTTAATATAATAAAACATCAAGATAAATCTTATTAAAAATTTTCTTTTTCATTTTCAAATCCATCAAATTATCACCCATTCATACATACAATGCATAAAACCATAGACCTCCCTATACTCATGATGGGTGAGTCATCCTATCACCAAACCATCACTTGGTTTCTAACTTGATGGTGGTACTTCCAACCATGTTCCTTCACAAATTATCACTATTTTATTATAGTCCATCTGACCATTCCCATCCCAAATTATTATTATTTGATAGTGGTAATTCTGACCATTACTCATCTCACATAAATATGAACACACACCTCACCTTTATGAAGAAATTTACAGAAAAACTATAGTTTAAAAAATATCCATCCTTCAAAACCTACCATGTTGAAATCACATAACCATGGGTTTTCCAATCAATTCTACAATATATTTCCAACAAAACAAAAATATTATTTAGAAATGATCTAGAAAACCATGTTCTAGAATTTTAGAGTGATAGGTAATACACCTACCTCGATATGATTAGTGTAAAAGATCCAAGATGATTCCATTCATTAAGCCTTTCCCTCCCATTCATTTAGCAAAATCCAAAAATATATCATCAACCAAAATCCAAACCCATAGATCTAGGTATAAAAAAATTGATCTATGGTTCCAATTAGTCCAATATAATGAGATCCAACATGAGAAGGGATAATGGAACCCTAACCATTGATTCCACTAGAAAAAACTCAAATATTCAATTTCATTGGAGTTTAGATGTTGAAAATCATCATAATTCAGATATGGGGACCCATGGAGTCAAAAGGGAGAAGAATAGGTCTATTTAGAATGAAATATGTGCTAGGCATATCTAAAATCATTGGGTCTGAAATTTATAAAGTGCATAATAAACTTTTAATTCATGTATTTATCTTGATACCAGTTATTCCAAAATTTACATCACCTTAGTTATTATTTTCCAAAAATAATAATTACACAACATGAGTATATTACATGACATGAATGATTTTTAGGCTATGAAATTTATTCATGGAATCTTTTCCCAGCACTTTCAAGTCATTTAAGATTTACACAACATGAATTTGTACCGTAAGATTTTCTAATGGCAAGACCCATTCTTAACACTTCTATATAATTTGAACTAATAATCCAAGAATAAAAGAAAATTCATCCAATGATGGTGCACCTCAAACCATGGGTGCTAAATTCTCCCCACCATTTGGATTTCCATATGTAGGAAGGTATAATAAATTGGAAAATTGTTATTACATAAACCATTCATGCTCCCATGTTTCCTCTTGAACATGACCATGCTGTTATTGTACTTACACCAAGTAAAAAAGATCTCCCTCGAAGGGTATTTTCCAGCCCATCCAAAACCCTTATTGTTTAGTGTATGAAATTTAGAAACAGATCTAGAGTAACATGATATTAGCAGATCACATATTGAGGATTTGGGTAATAATCATTCAGTTGAGAAACGTGGAAGGAATTATGAATATTACCAAATCTTGGTGGTAACACTAATCCACACACAATAGTACCAATCCATTATATAAAAAAGTAACAATGAGTTTTCATCCATTTCCAAATCATATAGATTCTCCCCACCATTTAAGATTAACATAACAATGATGGAGTTAAAATCTGATATTTGAACTTCTTTTACCAGGTTTACCAAACCTAGAACAAGACTTACAAAAAAGAAAACTGTCTATTGAACTTCTTCATCACAATCTAAAATTATATCATTTATCTTACTCATCAACTTCTTTTATTCACAAGCTTAGTGGGAAACTTTTCTATACAATTTCTAAATCAATGAATCTACCACAAAATTACCTTTATAATGTGTGTATATTAAGTCAAAATAAAACATATTTAGGAAATCTATCTATCTTCATTTCCACAAGTTCAATTCTCATGGAGAAAATATGTATTTCATACTCCTATAGTCAGTGAATGATGTTAACATTTCCCTAAATACGTAATGCCTCCTTGTTTTTTAGGCATGTAAAACTGAAGTGCATAAGTGTTGATTTTTTTTTCAATATATATTGAAGTGAATAAGAGTTGAATTTTTTGTCAATGAGACATCAATATATGAATTAAAGGTATTGAGAAAGAAGTTGGTGAAGCCTTGGATAATTGTTATTGATTCAAAGCATTGGATTCTATGCTTGATCAATTCTATAAGAGGAAAACTCTGATGTCTATTGAACTAGACATAAGTTCCAAGACTTGTATCAAGGTGATGCAATATTACAACACTTGAAGAAGTACATGCAATATGAAATTTCATAACGAAAGAAGTGACATCCATCAATAGTCACTAAGTGGATGAAGTGTTTATGACCATGCATTATTCCTTAATGAATAAGGAATGAAGAAGTGATCTATGTATCATACATGATTTGATTAAAGGAACTTTGAGTATCGTATATTTGTTATTTCAAAATGAAAAGAAGGATGATGTCTGAAGATGAAGAAGAAGAGAAAAATGGATTAGTGAGGAATCTACTAAATTCATTACCCATGCATGGGATTTGAATGAGGAAGGTGGCCATACATTTTCCTTATACTAGACACTTGGGTTTTAACCAAGTATATACTTCCTTACACGCAAAAATGGGCCAACCAAGGAGGTCTAGCTGAGGTCCTCATCCCAAGAACATGTGGGACCTGAGAGTCAACCACGCTTGAGGGAAGCCCTCAAGGCCAGCCCCGCATGAGGCAGGGTGTACGGGCTATATGTAAGACCACATAGCATGCACTATGATCAACACGTGTGCACACTAGGATTCATAGTGGGCACTAGGTGTGCACTCAGAGGATCATAGTGGGCGTTAAGAGCGCGTCTACAGGGTGAAGACGATACAAGGCGGTACCATGGAGGGGGAGAGGAGTAACCTGGTGTCAAGGATGCAAGAGTTAGTTGTTAAACTATAATAAAACCACAACCCATTTCAATGTGGGATGGAATTTTAAAAATGTGAAACTAATCTTGGCCGTCCATATGATTCCGCGACCAATCACAGCCACACGCACCATCCTGCATCCTATGATCTGATCTCCACCATCCGTGATTGATCCAAGTCGATCCAACAGCTGAGGAGATACCCCAAGGTTGTCTTAAACCTCCAGACATTCGATGTCCACCCACGAACCAACAGTGAATCCAAATTAAGGTCTCGTTACTCCGACCATCATTTGATCCCATTTCAAGCTCAAAGAGATTTTATGGATGAACCGAACACATGGATGCATTAGAAGTTGCATGCATGCAACGAGATGAAGAAATTTGAAGGATCCTGAGGCAAACAAATTTGCTGAGGGTGAAATTCCCATTCGATGTAAAAGTAAATGGTTTGTATGCATTCTTAAATGCATGCATGTGATGCACTCATCGATAACGAAGGATCCTGTGGTTGAAAAAAAAGTAAACAATCGAGATTTGCGGAATATCTCATCCATGTTTGAATATATTAAAAGCCAAATATCTCATCTATTGAAATATTTGGATCTCATGGCATCTCACATGGATTTAAATGGTGCTCCTCACTTATAAATACAAAGCTCTTGACCGAGGCTCTGTTGTTGAAAATATTAAGAGAAAGCTCTTTTTTTTCCAAGAAACAGAGCACTGTGAAAAAGGTTCCACACATCCCTACTATGTGATGGAGAACTTCACAACTCTTGCACAAAGTAGTCCCACACATCCGTTGCATGAAGAGAAGAAGTGAGAACCAAACTGGTTCATGAAAGAGGAGATCTGAACCCTCTGTGCAAAGCTACCCACAAGCGTGTGACAGGTTCTTCGAACCCTCACCGTGCTTTATGCGAGAAGAAGAAACTGCAGACATACAATTGGTTCCATTGCACCCTTGTTGTTCCCTTGTAAAGACAGAACTAACAACATCCTTAGTTCTGTGAAGGAGGTCCACACTCTTGGTGCATATAAGATCAGTGCTCCCTCGTTTGCACGGAGAATAAGAATCGTTCCCTCTTGTTTTGCACGAATAAGGAGAACCTGGGGCCTTTTTGTTTTCACAAAGAGAAATACATGCATGAGGTCAAAGATTTGAATACCTTTTTGTGAAGAAAAACTCAAACATAAACCATGCACATACCCATTTGGGTTGTGTGTTCTTTACTTGAAGAAAAAGGAGGGTTCATGCATGGTGGAGTTAATGTGCATGAAAACATAAGAACAAAATGTGTGTGCACATGTGAAGGAGGAAGAAGTAAAAAAGAAAAACACACCCTTTGAACTCTAATTAAAAAGAACAAGTGTGTGTGTGCTAAGAACCAAAAGAAGATGAGAAATATTAAGTGAGAAAAAGAAAGAGGACGTGCGTGTTCTCAAAAGAATACACCCTTTGGGGTTTTCACAAAAGAGAGAAGAAAGATAGTGTGCATGCATCCATGTATGCACACACACACATAAATAAATAATCAAAAGTGTGTGTGCATATTGAGAGAAGAAAAAAAGATAGTTCATGTTCTAATGTAAGAGACCTATGCAAGAAATCATGTATGAACACATGCATGAGTATCAATTCAGATGATGCCAAGTGAGATGATATTCAGTGTTTGAATATTCACATAATTGTATGTGATTCTTTCCAAGTAAAAAAGAATAAATTTTAGTGCATTCATCTATTGAACTAAGTAAGAATAATTTGAGATACCCATGTAATCCATGCATGAATTTAATTAGAACTGAGACTGAGGCCAAGCTGAATTAAAGAAGCTCTAGTGTCTTAGTGTTCAGTAATTGAGAATCCAAGAAGAGATACAATGCTGATATTGTGCAAGATCATTCTTGCATATTATATTCTTGAAGAATTTATGTGCACCATTGGAACACATCTCAGTGAGTCCAGGTCTTCATCAAAATAAGAAATAATTGTTTGAGCATTGTTGAGACTGAGAACTGATCAACTTAAGTGATCAGAAATATTGAGCAAGGCCAATTGTCCTTATCAAAGGTTGTTGATGATCCTTGAACAGATTCACAGGCAAGTGTGATTCAGCAAGTCTATGTGAAGAGATAATAAGATCATCTATATAGAGTCAAATAATAACTTAAAGAAGGACGTTTCTCATGTGAATCGAGAGCTAGAATAACCCTATGAGATTCAGGGAGGAGAAGAAGAATTTAGTGAGAATATGAAGCAGGCCTATGGGACTCTGGTAACACTGTGTGAAGTAGTATAATGAACCTCATTTGGGACTCAGGAAAGATACAATGTGACTATGTATCAACCATTTTAATTACTAACTGAATTATAGTGGATAATATGTGATGGATATAATAACCAACATAGTAAGGAGTAGGTATTTTAACCGAACCTTATAAATCCTTGGGTTTAGTGCCTTTATATTTATAACATCATTCGAGGTAAGGCTGAGAGACACCAGAAGAGTGGATCGAGTCTTTAACCAGTAATAGAGGTTTAATTGAAAATAATCAATTTTTAAAAAGATTTAAAGGGATCACTGATTCATCCCCTCTCCCTCTCAGGGATTTACACTGATTTGGGAACTTAAATTGGTATTAGAGGGAAAGTCACCTCTAAAAGATTAAAGGGAGTCTTTATGAAGTGAAAATTTAATGAGATGAGTGAACAAACTCAAATGGAGATATCTTCCAAGACTCAGAAGAACCGAAATAATAAATAGGAAAGAAAAATGAAGAATAATATTACTACTATTAGGGAGACACCTTCTTATGAAGGTAATCTGAAAGGTACAACATGTGATAATACTTATTATTCTTCTGAGGAAGAATTATCAAGCTGTGATGATGATAGATCAATTTTTTATCTTCTGACTACACTCAAAGATCATCAGAATAAAGTACCTAGAGAAGTGGAAAGACACATTTCTGTATGAATTAGTGCTCTTCAAGATGAAAAATTATAGTTGGAAGAAGAATCTAATACCATGGAAGAAGCATTGGATAAAAGGGTTGACATTTCCAACACTCTCACAAAACTAGTGAAGGAAAAGGAAGAAAAAATTTCTATTTTCAATGAAAGATATGCTCAAGTTACTAAATAATTGTAGGGAAGTATTTATGAGAAATAATTCTTTGAGATTGTATTTTTAGAAGCTTTCCATGCATTTGAAAAGTTTCACAAAGTTTCTATGGTTGTTAAAACATATTAACTAGAAGAAAATGAAAACAAGCTAAAGGATCTTGACATTTATTTGCAAAAATTAAGAAATTTTCATGAAGAACAAATAACAATGCTAAAGGAGAATTGGGAAAGTAAGCAGAGATTAGTTGAGGATGAGAAAAACTCTCTCAACATGAAGTGTTTAGAGTTGGGGGTGAAATTGTAGAATTAGAAATCAATCCAAGATGGAACTTCCCAATCAGATGGAAGAAGAGATACTGCCACTCAAGTTTTCATTGAGAAATATGATTCCAAGAGGAATATAAAATTATCCTCTAATCCAATGGTAACATCCTCCAAGAAGAAGGTATCCCATAACCCAGTTACTTTTGTTTATACTAATGCAGTTTCATCTATAAATAAAGCTTTAAAGCCAAAATTTGGGAAGATGTGGATTGATAAAAATGTCAATACATCCATCAAAACTTAAACGGTGGATACCGTAATGATTAAAAATATAAACTCCCATAAGGATTCTCCAAAGAAAGAAAGAATATTCCAAAAACAAAAATGCACTAAATCTAACCAGACTGATAATACAAGTAAAAGAAGGATATTTTTTGGCTATTGTTGGTGTTGTTGAATGTTTGGGAATCAGGAAAATGATTTCTGTAATAATATGTTAGTATATGGAAACAATGGAAGGCCTATATTCAGGTAAAGTAGATGTGAATAATTGAAGCGACCTGAAAAGAAAAAGCCAAATGCACAGATGAAAAAGAATTGGTCTACTAAGAACAGATTTGAATATCTTGAATACTTCTACGATAATTGCAACAGAACTGGTCATATTCATGATGAGTGCTAGTTTATTCCTACCATGACTTAGGCATATGTTGATAAGAATCATAGACAACAACAAAGTCAAGAGAAAGAAACAGGAGCTGAAAAGTCTTCCATTAGGAAGATGTAAAACAATGAAGTCCAGAAAACAGAGAAATAAATTATTCCCAAGAAGTTCAAACTGGATTCCAAGAATGACATATCAACCATGAAAAGATGTTTAAAATATGGAAATAAAGTTCATACCATGGATCACTGCAAAAAAAACCATGGAAATGAATGTAAGCGATCTGAAAATAAAAAGAGAATCAATCTATAAGAAATTGGGATTTATTGAATACATTCCTAAAGATAATCTTAATAAGTTTCCTAATAAAGGTAACTTGATGACAATGAGAAATCCATGTGGAATATCTAAATCAGAAAATGGTAAGGAGTTTTTAGTTATCTGACCCAATCATTTGAAAGTTTCTATAGAACTGCAAAGAGCAGAAGATGAAGTGCTAGATAAAGCTAAGGCAAAGGGAAAACATGTCATTATACATGAAAGAGAATTCAAATTTCATGAGAGGTTGTCAATACATGATAACCCAAGTGTCTCACAACTTTTTTGTGGAAGTTTCAAGAAGGTTGGACATCATGAAAACAAATGTTTAACTATTTTACCATTCCAAATGGAGAAAATTTAACAACATGCACCAAAATCTACTTCACTACTGACAGAAGTGAAGAAAAACAATCCATACAAGTTGAAGGTGAATGGAAGTAAATAATACATGATGAAAATGCAAAATAAAAATTCCAAATGGAGAGGATACATCAACATGAAGAGTACCATACACTTTAGAGATTCAAGGAATGGAGTTCTTGGGATGAGAGAAAATTCTCAGCCCCAATGCTTCAATTAAGAAGCTCACAAGTGTTCCTCCGTATTCCCTTATACTTTTGTTATACATGTGTGCTTACATTTGAGGGAATTGAAGATGAAGGTCATTATTAAAATGAGAGTTGAATGAGAAAAGTGGAGAACTACAAGTTGAACTCGTTATTCATGATTTAGTAATTACTTGAAGTGATCCACAGTGGAATATTATCAACATTCATATCTTCAAGCTTATTTGATGATATTCTCCACCCAGGAAATTCAAAGGGAGTGCACCCCTTGAGGGGGAGCAAATATGAAAGAGATTATATCAAGGATTATGTCATGACAAATATTGAAATTCATATTATCTCAGGAATATGAAACTGAGGTATTTCAATTACACTTTAATCCTTTGGTCTTAATTGTATTTATCATATCAATTAAGGGGGAGTTCTTGATTGATGAAAAGATGGGATAGAAGGGGGAGCTTTATCTTTCCACTTGAAATTTTTTATATGTTTGGTGAACTATGTGTAGGATTTATCTTTTCATTGATAAATATATTTTTTACCCCTATGATAAGAGTTTATTAACTAAAGGATCTTTGATAAGAGAACCATGTGACATCATCGATCTCTTTGAAACATTCCAAAAGATATTATTCAAAGGGAGGAGGATGTGTTTTTGAAGAGACCCCGCTAACACCTTTGCATTTGCTTTCCAAAAAGGGGGAGAAAAGTGTGTCACACATATTGACCCATACAAAGGGTGCTTAAGTGATATTTACAACAAAATACAAAGTGGGAGATTGAAGTGCATAAGAGTTTCATTTTTTGTCAATGAGAAGTCAATTTGTGAATGAAAGGTATTGAGAAAGAACTTGGTGAAGCCTTGGAGAATTGTTGTTGATTCAAAGCATTGAATGATACACTTGATCAAGAGGAAAACTCTAACGTTTGTTGAACTAGTCTTAAGTTCCAATACTGGTATCAAGGTGATACAATGTTACAACACTTGTAGAAGTGCATGAAATACTCAATTGCATAAGTAAAGAAGTGACATCCATCAACAGTCACTAAGTGGATAAAGTGTTGAAGGCCATGCATTATGACTTAATGAATGAGGAATGAAGAAGTGATCTATGCATCACCCATGATTTGATGAAAGGAACTTTTAAGATCTTAGATTTTTTATTTCAAAAATAAAAGAAGGATGAT
Source organism: Viscum album (assembly GCA_963277665.1). Lineage (NCBI taxonomy): Eukaryota > Viridiplantae > Streptophyta > Magnoliopsida > Santalales > Viscaceae > Viscum > Viscum album. Next base: position 1,765,833,495 of record OY728135.1, read on the forward strand.
GTTTGAGGATAAAGAAGAAGAGAGAAAGGGCTTAGTGAGGAATCTACTAAATGCATTACCCATGCATGGGATTTTAATGAGGAAGGTGGCCATACATTTTCCTTATACTAGACACTTAGTTTTTAACCAAGTATATACTTCCTTACACAAAACAATGGTCCAACCATAGAGGTCGAGTCGAGGTCCTCACCCAAAGCACATGCGGGATCCGAGAGTCAACTGTGCTTGAGGGAAGCCCTTAAGGCTAGCCCCACATGAGGCAGGGCGTACGGGCCGTGTGTAAGCCTAAATATCATGCATGGTGATAAACCCATGCACACACTATGATGCATAGTGGGTGATAAGTCCATGACCAAAGGAGCATATTGGGAACTAAGAACACGCCAGCAGAGTGAACATGGTATGGGGCGGTACTGTGGAGTGGGAGAGGAGTAATCTGGCATCAAGGTGGTGAGAGTTAGTTGTCAAACCAAAAGAAAACCATGGCTCGTTTCAATGTGGGACATCATTTTAAAAACGAAAAACTAATCATGGGCGCCCATCTGACCCCATGCCCGATCACAACTGCACGCTCCATCCATCATCCTATGATCTGATCTCTACCATCCGTGATCTATCCAAGTTGATCCAACAACCGATAAGATAACTCAAGGTTGCCTTCAACCTTCGGAAATCTGATCTCCTCCCACGAACCAGTAGTGAATCCAAACGAAGATCTCGTTACTCAGGGAATTATTTGAGACCATTTCTAGCTCAAAGAAATCATATGGATGAACTGAACACATGCATGCATTAGAAGTTGTATGCATACAAAGAGATGAAGAAATTCAAAGGAGTAGAGGTAAACGAAGTTGTTGAGGGTGCACTACCCATTAGATGTACTAGGAAATGGTTTGTATGCGTTCTTAAATTCATGAATGTGATACAATCATCGATAATGAAGGATCCAGTAGTTGAAAATGAAAAAGGAATCAACTGAGATTTGTGGGATATCTCTTCCACGTTTGAATATATTCAAAGTTGAAGATATTGGCTATTGAAATATTTGGATCTCACAGAATCTCATGTGGATTTGAATGGTGTTCCTCACCTATAAATATAGAGCTCTCGACCATGGATCTATTGTTGAAAATATTAAGAGAAAGCTCTTGTTTCTCTGAGAAACAAAGAACTGCATGAAAGGTTCCGCACAACCTTGCTACACAAATGAGAACCGTGTAACTCTTGTGCAAACCAGTCCCATGCATACCTTGCATGAAGAGAAGAAGTGTGAACCACCCTGGTTTGTGAAAGAGGAGATCTACACCCTCTGTGTAAAGCTACCCACAAACATGCAACAGGTTTTTTAAACCCTCTCCATGCTTCGTGCATAAAGAAGAAATCACAGACATAAAATCAGTACTTTTCAACTTTTTTGTGCTCTTGCGAAGATAGAACTAAGAACATCCTTAGTTATATGAAGGAGGTCCTCACTCTTAGTGCATATAAGATTTGTCTTCCCTCATTTTCACGAAGAAGAAGAACTGTGCCTTCTTTTTTTGAATGAATAAAGAGAACCCAAAGCCTTGTGTCTTCACAAAGAGGAACACTTGCATGAGGTTGAAGCTTTGAAAACCTTTTTGAGAAGAAACCCCCCCATATAAACCATCCATATACCCATTCGGGTTGTGTGTGATTTACTTGATGAAAAAGAAGGGTGCATGCATGGTGGAGTTAATGTACATGAAAACATAATAACAAAATGTGTGTGCACATGTGAAGAAGGAAGAAGTAAAAATAAAAACACACCCTTTGAACTCTAATTAAAAAGAAAAATGGTGTTTGTGCTAAGACCCAAAAGAAGAAGAGAAATATTAAGTGATAAAAAGAAAGAGGACGTGTGTGTGCTCATAAGAATACAACCTTTGGGGTTTTCACAAAAGAGAGAAGAATGATATTGTGCATGCATGCATGCATGCATGCACATGTAAACATAAATAAATAATCAAAATTGTGTGTTTATATTGATAGAATAAGAAAATATAGTTCATGTTCAAAATCAAGAGACCTATGCATGCCATCATGTATGAACAAATGCATGAGTATCAATTCAGATGATGCCAAGTGAGATGATCTTCATTGATTTAATAATCACATAAGTGAATGTGATTCTTTCCAAGTAAAAAAGAAGAAGTTTTAGTGCATTCAACTATTTCACTAAGGAAGAAGAATTTTAGATACACATGCAATCCATGCATGAAGTGAATGAGAACTGAGACTGAAGCCAGATTGAATTAAAGAAGCTCTTGTATCTGAGCGTTCTGTAATTGAGAATCCAAGAACAGAGAAAATTCAGATATTGTGAAAGATCATTCCTGCATATTATATCTTTTAAGAAGTTGTGTGCACCATTGTAACAACCATATTCAGTATTCTATCCATTCTTTGAATGACATGTCACCGTACGTGCGTACGTACCACCTACCGTCTCCATGTTGTGGTGTAATTGTTATTCAATACATTATTATTTGGATGGGTATGATAATGATGTGTAATTGATGTAAATAATAAATATAACATGATAATTATTCTTTATATATGATATAACATCTAATTATATATTATTTTAATATCAAAAGAATGATATTGTTTCTTGTGCGTACGTACGGACTACCGTCTCCACGAACGCGATGAGATTCATTCCCCATCCTATCCATTCAAGACTAAATTTTATTTGATGATTAAAAATAATTTTTAGAGACATGATATCATTCTGGATATGAATAATATACATCCCATCCATAACAAATATGGCTGACATAACAAATAATATAAAGAAAAACAAATCCGTTAACTCCCGAAATGATGATAATACTAAGATATTATAAACAAATCAATGTTAAAAGATCATATATTATATAATATTAATGTATATGAATCTTGTATAATTTAATAAAAACTATTTCACCATTATAAATGATGTTAACCTACCCTCAACCAAGGAAAAGTACAAGGTAAGGGGTTTTCATCTCACTCCTTATTCCCGTGAGATTCGTGCCATATTGCCACTATTACCTTTTGTGTGGTGTATGTACTGCCCATAATTGTATTATTTGTGTAATACAATTTAATTTATGTGTATTTACATATTCATTGTATGATACCTCTTTCATGGGGTGTATGTTTTGTAAGTTACCAAATTGGTAAGAGTTTATTTCACAATCTCTTCATTATCCGAGGTTGTTTATACATAATTATCTTATGGGACCTCTTTATCATCCACATCCATGTTTCTCAAAAATGTATTTAAAATAATTATTAATATTTTACAGACTATGGTTTAAAGTCATTTATACCCTTGTTTTACTTTTTATAAAATGGTTTGAAAGGAATCATTCCGTCGTTTTCCAAACAAGGTCCTTTTTAACATTTTCGACAAAATTAAGGTAAGAATGTCTTTTTAACTTATACGGTGGGTGCAGCTATTTTCCACCATTATAAAATCGCTGAATCTTCCCTTACAAGCTTATAAGAATATTTTCAAAGTAAATGTTTTATTTTATAATTATGTTACTTTTAAATGATTTAAAAAAAGAGATATTTCTCTCAAATAGTTTTGATTTCATTTATGTCAACATCCTTTGATGGATTTTAAGCTTATTTGAAGTTGATTTATTATGATACAAAACTTACATATTTTATTGAAGGTTTTGTGATATGTTTGACTGTGTATGTGTTATTTTTAAAACATTCATGGTTTATAGAGAAAGTATTGACATTTCGTATGCTAGTTTTAATACGAATGTTTATGTTATGTTTAAACCTGTTCATATGAGGAATGTATTGGACTTAATAAATGACGGGTGGAGCCCGCTATAGCTCCTTGATGCATCGATAGGTCTCATGAGACAAACTAGTGTCTTGACATAAGGCCTTGAAAAAATCTTATTTGTAGTCTTGGCACAAGGCCTTGACTATTTGGTTATGATAGTTTGGTATTATTCATTCCATCATTATGAAAGTGGTTATTGATATTGCATGTGATTATTCGACTAGTAGAATATCTATGTGAATAAGTAAATGGAATTATTTCATTTTATTTTTGCCATATTATGATGAAGTTCAAGTTTAAAAGGCTTTTGTTTTAGTTATACATTACCTTAAATGCTAGTGTTTATTTATGAAAGTTTCCACTATATTGTTATCCTTACTGAGCATTTGAGCTCACCCCTTTCTATGTTTTATTTTTGCCAAGTTGTGAAGAAGTATTTTATGACTGAACTATAGGGATATTCTGAGGGGATATGAGTGTGGACTATGGAGACTATGTTTTTTTTTATTTTTTCACTTTATCATATAATGCAACATTTATGAATGTATCTAGTGTTTCTAAGGCTACTAAACTAATCGGTCTTTCAAGACTTGATATTTTTTTATCATGCCAATGTTATGTAATAATTCACTGACTCTAGGTAACTGGGGTTTGGGTGTTATAGTTGGTATCATAGGAAGTTTAGTACAAACCTTGGAAGCTAGATTTAGATAAACTCTGATTAGAGCACATAACCCTAAGATGGACTTTGAGGATTAGTGTAGAAGAACTTCCTAGAATTTTGGTATTGTAGAGATTTTGTTAGTTTTCAAAGCAATACATCCCTGTCTAGATACGAGCAGGTAGAGGCAGCTCTGACACATATATACATTAGGGTAAAACTTAAAAACACCGTTTTGAGCTAGACTTGAACGAGAACTGGTGCACGACTATAGGCCTTGCTGCACTCTTGGTTATGACACTCCCGGGGGATATGCTTAGGATAAATATCATTTTCTTTACAAAAAATTATCAAGGGTTTATGAGTATATAATTCCTCAAAGAAAACATTTTTATGGATTATATCTATAAACTATTAAATTCATGTTAAGTGTTTTACAAGTTTGGGTTTATTTCGATTCATAAACTAATATAGTGTATGCCATTGTTTATAAATAGATCCTAGTGGAATAAGTGGAAACCGTATCAATGCATGCACTCCATGTAGGGATTTCCCTCCTGCTCAAGATAATTATATTGGTTCTGGTGATGCAACTGGTGCTGATCAGCAAATCACCATACTGGGACAACTCACTCAGGTTATGAATAATAACCTTACCCGTATGGAGAACCCTGATCCGTAGCGTGGAGGATCAATGTTAGATCGCTTCATGAAGTAACAACCACCAACATTCAATGGGAGTACAAATCCATTAGTAGCTGAGCAATGGATAAATTCCTTAGAGAAAATATTCCATGCCTTGGGGAGTAGTGAAATGGAAAAAGTTATCATGGCAGTTTACCGCCTCACTAGAGATGCTGATCAATGGTGGTCATTGATTCAAAATACGAAGGAAGATGATAAAGTATCAAATATGGAATGGAGGGAGATTAAAGAGATTTTCATAGAGAAATAATTTCCTCATGACCATCGAGCAGATATGGAAAGGAAATTTTTCATTCTGTGGCAAAAGGAAGATGAGAATGTTGCAAAGTATGAGGCTAACTTCAGAAGGTTAGCAAGGCATGCTGCAGATTATATACATAACCCAAGAAGTAATATTGATCGTTTCTTTGATGGGTTAAAACCATTTCTCCATCGAGCATTAGTCTCACAATCCTTCTAATCATACGAAGATATTGTCTCATGTGATATCAAAACAGAAAAAGAATTCTCTAAGTCTTATGACTTTAATGAAAAGCAAGAGTAGAAAAGATCTACTGACCACTTTGGAAATGGAAATAAGGGGAAGAAGGGAAAATTTGAATATCCATCCTACAGTAAATGTGGGAAGAAACACCCTGGTACTTTCATGAAGGGAATGAGAGTCTGTTACAAGTGTGGTGAAAAAGGCCACCAAGCTCGTGATTGCAAGGGGAAGAAATAAGATACTGATGTTCAATGCTACAATTTAAGGGAGATGGGACATTATGCAAATGAATTTCCTGAGCTTTAGGGGAACTTAACTCAGAAAATGACAAGGGATCAAGGAAAAGCTTATGCTATCACTACTGCTGAGTTAGAAGCTCCGAAAGATGTGGTGACAGGTAATTTAATGGTTTCCTCAAGTTTAGCAAATGCTTTATTTGATTCTGGATCATCGAATTGTTTCATATCTTCCCAGTTTTCTACGAAAATTTGATATTTCCATTTTTATTTAACAAGGGAGTTGTCAGTAAAAACTTCTAAGGTAAGTATCATTGCAACAAAGTTTTGTGAATTAGTCCCCATTAGAGCACATAAATGTTCTTTATCTACTAATCTCATCGTCATACCTATGAGTGAATTTGATATAATCCTCATTATGGATAGGATTTTAGACCATGATGTGAAGATTTATTGTAAGAAGAAGGAGGTTAATTTTTTTGATGATGATGATGAAGAACACCTTATCTTTAGAGCAGAATCATCACCACATAATTCTTATCTAGATCCACCCCCAATAGCTCAACTAAATTCAATTATTGGGGAGGAAGAGAATGAAATAACTATGGGTGAGGAAAGGAATGTTCAAATATAGGATGTACCTATTGTGAAATAATATATAGATGTGTTTCTGGAAGATTTACCTGGACATCCTATAGAATGAGAAGTTAAGTTTTCCATTGATTTAATTCTTGGTTCAAGGCCTATATCGAAGACCCCTAATAGAATGGACACTGTGGAATTAGTTGAACTAAAGAAAAAACTAGAGGAATTGAGTAATAATGGATTTATTTGCCCTAGTGTTTCTCCATGGGGATCCCCTGTCCTTTTTGTTAATAAGAAAGATGGATCTATGAGGTTATGTATCGACTACAGAGAAATCAATGCTATAACAATAAAGAACAAGTATCCCCTACCTAGAACTGATGATTTATTTGACCAACTGCATGAAGTTAAATACTTTTCAAAGATTGACCTTCGATCTGGATACCATCAGTTGTGTGTGAAGAAGAAAGACATTCTGAAGAAAACATTTCGAACCAGGTACGGGCATTACGAGTTTACAGTAATGCCTTTTGGGATGACTAATGCACCCTCTGTTTTCATGGATCTAATGAACAGAGTTTTCAAGTATTATCTTGATGAATTTGTAGTGGTATTTATTGATGATATCTTGGTATAATCCAAAAGCTACTAAAATCATGAAAATCACTTGCGCATTATATTGAATACTCTGAGAAGACAATGAATTATATGGGAAGTTTAGCAAGTGTGAATTCTGGCTCAAGAGATTTCTTTTCTTGGACATATTGTCTCTAAGGATGAAATCTTTGTTGATCCTTCTAAGACAAGAGCAATCCAAGAAAGGATAGAAACGATGAGTATAACTGAGGTACACAGTTTTATTGGTTTAGCAGGTTATTATCGACGTTTTGTCCAGAATTTTGATCGGTTGGATAACCCATTAACAAAGCTCACACCTAAAGGGGTTAAATTTTTTTGGACAAAAGAGTGTGAATAATGTTTTGAAGAACTTAAGAGAAGATTAGTCAATGCTCCTATATTGACTCTACCATCGGGGAATTATGTGTTTTTTATTTATAGTGATGCTTCAAAGAAAGGACTTGGTTGTGTCCTTATGCAGAATGATAGGTTTATTGCCTATGCATCACGGCAACTGAAAATTCATGAGAAAAACTGTCCTACTCATTATCTTGAGTTAGCTGCTGTAATTTTTTCTTTGAAGATATAGAGACATTATCTCTATGGTGAAAAATGTGAGATTTATACTGATCACAAGAGTTTGAAGTACATTTTCTCATAGAAAGAACTCAACATGAGTTAAAGAAGATGACTTGAACTACTCAAGGATTATGATTGCACGATATACTACCACTCGGGGAAGGAAAATAAGGTGGAAGATGCTTTGAGCAGAAAATATCATGGAGTTTTGAACATGATGAGAATTGAAAGGGATCATATTTTCATGGATCTAGTGAAGATGGATATGGGAATTACCATGGAAGGTGAAACATCGATATTTTTTCAAATAGTTTCCAAAACATCTTTACTAGAAATGGTAAAGAGTTCTCAGACCGGTGATGAAGAGTTTCAAAATAAGATTAAAGCTGTGAATGATGGGAGATTGAGAGACTTTGTGTATGAAGAAGGAATTTTGAAATTTGGGAAGAGACTTTGTGTTCCCGATATACCTAATCTGAAAAGGGAATTGTTAGATGATGCTCATAGCTCCAATTTCTCTATACACCCTAGGAGCACCAAAATGTATCGAGATTTGAAGGAACATTTTTGGTGGGACAACATGAAGAGGGAGAATGATGATTTTGTGTCAATATGTATGGTTTGTCAACAAGTGAAAGCTGGAAGGCAACAGCTTGCAGGAGTCATGCAACCTCTTCCTATACTAGAGTGGAAATGGGATAATATTATGATGGACTTTGTCATGGGGCTACCAAAGACTCCTAGAAGGAATGATGCAATATGGGTTATTATTGATCATCTAACCAGGTCAGAAAATTTTATTGCTATAAGAGAGGATCTACCACTTGAATGTCTAGGAAAACTATATATTAATAAAGTTTTGAGACTTCATGGAGTACCCCTATCGATTATTTCTGATCGTGATCCCCATTTTACTTCAAGATTCTGGAAATTTTTTTAGAAATACCTTGATACTGAACTTCATTTGAGAAATGCCTACCACCCTCAAATAGATGGACAATCAGAACGGACTATTCAAACCTTAGAAGACATGTTGAGATCCTTCTCACTTGAATTTCAAGGTATGTGGGATCAATATTTACCTATGGTAGAATTTTCCTATAACAATAGCTTCCATTCAAGTATTCAGATGGCACCATATGAAGCGTTATACGGAAAGAGATGTCACACACCAACCTATTGGGATGATATTGGTGAAAGAAAACTCGTAGCCCAGAACTGGTGGAGGAAACGATGGAAAGGTGAAGGTAATACAAAACCACATCAAAGAAGCTTAAAGTAGGTAGAAGTTCTATGCTGACAAATGAAGGAAGGATTTGGAATTTCAGGTAGGAGATCATGTTTTCTTGAAGGTATATCCATGTAAGGGTGTTATATGTTTCGGTAAGAAGGGAAAATTGATTCCCAGGTACATCGGACCTTTCGAAATTCTAGAATGAATTTGGGCTATAACTTACCATTTGGCAATGTCGCCAAGTCTCTCCAAAGTTCACGATGTGTTCTATGTATCATTGTTGAGAAAACACATACCTAACCCAACGCATGTACTCACCTATGAGGAATTAGAATTAGAACCTGATATTTCTTATTGTGAAGAGCCCATCAGGTTTCTTGATACCAGAGAACAAGTGCTGTGAAACCGGAGGACTCGTCTGGTAAAATTTATATGGAGAAACCATAAGATGGAAGAGGCAACGTGGGAACCCGAGGAACTTATGATGAAGAACCACCCGAGTCTTTTCATGCAGTATTATTCTAGAAATTTTGAGGACGAAATTATTTGAAGGAGGGGAGAATGTAACACCCCAAGCTTCCATGGTACGTTTCCCTTTGAATAATGCAATATCTTGCATTGTACACAACTTTGAGATTCTAACACACTGTGACCAATCAAACTAACCGTTATGAATAGTAATACCCACTTTTTGAAATTTTATAAATTTTATCATTCAAAATGGAATTCATTTTTGGATTCAGAATATCTATATTAGTCCCGGGTGAAATTTTGATATTTTTCTGAAAACTTTCATATTTTGATGAATAGTGAAAATTACTAAATTTTAATTAAAAACAACTTTTTTAATCAAAATAATTAATAGTGATAAATTATGAATTTGAGTGGTTTGAAAGTATATTTAGAATATATTTTTACCATTTAATATAATTTATTTCATTAGACAAAATTTCACATTTAAACCAGACATAAACAAGTGCCAATCTTTTGATAGTTATTATCTCTTAAAAACACACATTTTGTTTTAACAACGAGAATTAATTTTAAATTAATTTCTGCCACTTCTATGTTTTGAATTTAGAAAAATGGATTCCATATTTAGAATCAGGAGTTCCAAATTTTTTAAATAGGTAACTTTTATTTTTAGACATTTTGAATAATTACTTCGGTAAATATTTTATTTACCGTGGTTAAAGGGTAAATCCGGTAAATAAGGGTAAAAATAATAATAATATAATAATAATAATAAATTACCCTAAAACATGTCCTAACCCTATTGGGTGATACATTTCCTACCATGGTCATCTTTGGGTCGATTTGGGGAACCCATGGATCCACTTGTAAGTGATAATGTCACTTTATATTAATTAAGTTAAAGTAAATACAAACATGACATAAGCATATATCTTTTTTCAAAACAATTTTTACACAGGGTTATATATGTTATATTTTCAACTATAATAATTCATTATAAAGATAAAACGATTTCCTACATAATGGTATTTTATTTATAATTTTTAGACATTGAATAATTAAATTTATTTATGACACAATAATGATGCTATATTTTCCTTATTAATGAAATAATAAACTAATTGGTATTATAAATATTAAAATAAATATAATTTTAAAGTTTTGATTCAATAAATGAATTTTATTGATTAATATTACATTTCAGGATTGCTTAAATGAATTTGGTTTGAATTAATAAAGTTTTTAAGACTTTAACAAAAATCAATTATTAAATAGTGTCAAAATTGATATAAAAGTGTTTTTAAAACAAATATTACATTATTAATTCATATTCTATTCCTAAAAATATAAGGTTAAGCCAAATAACTTATATAATAATAATTTTATCATTAATTGACCACTTGGATGTCACTTGGAAGTATATAGTAAGTTATTAACCATATAATAAAAAAATACAAAGTGACATGGTAAATGTCAAACTATTTAACTAAGAGTTAAATATAAATGATAAGGTTAATAAAGTGACCCAAACCTGTAAAAAATCTATTGGATGAAATTATTTCGACCCATCCCCACCTTATACTTTTAATAATACACTTTGGATCCATTATAAATCGAATATTCATTTATTATAAATTAACAGTTTAAGTTTTTTCTAAAGAGCCCCTCCTCCCCTTTATAAAAGGACACCACTTCTAACCAATTATTCATACCTTACAAGCCTTTTGGTTCAGCCAAAATCTAGAAATATACCCTCTCAACTATCCTATCTTAATCCTAGAGGCCTTCCTTTAGTCATAAAGCCAACCTAAGGATCGCTTTTGATCAAATCAAAATGAAGAACCCGAAGAAGAGGTAATGTTTTCACAACCCTCTTTCAAGTTCCTTTCTTTTTTAACTTCTTCTTTCTCTATTATTTCCATTATAAAATAATAAATCCTGTATCTTCTATATACTATGATGTTATTATAAATATGGTAAAACCATATTCAGTATTCTATCCATCCTTTGAATGACATGTCACCATACGTGCGTACGTACGACCTACCGTCTCCACGTCGTGGTGTAATTGTTATTCAATACATTATTATTTGGATGAGTATGATAATGATGTGTAATTGATTTAAATAATAAATCTAACATGATAATTATTTTTTATATATGATATACCATCCAATTATATATTATTTTAATATCAAAATAATGATATTGTCGCTCATGCGTACGTACGGACTACCGTCTCCACGAACGCGGTGAGATTCATTCCCCATCATATCCATTCAAGAATAAATTTTATTTTATGATTAAAAATAATATTTTGAGACATTATATCATTCTGGATATGAATAATATACATCCCATCCATAAAAAATATGGCTCACATAACAAATAATATAAATAAAAACAAATCCGTTAACACCCGAAACGATGATAATAATAAGATATTATAAACAAATAAATGTTAAAAGATCATATATGATATCATATTAATGTAATAGATTCTTGTATAATTTAATAACAACTATTTCACCATTATAAAAGAGGTTAACCTACCCTCAACCAAGGAAAATTACAAGGTAAGAGGTTTTCATCTCACTCCTTATTCCCGTGAGATTCGTGCCATATTGCCACTATTAACTTTTGTGTGGTGTATCTACTGCCCATAATTGTATTATTTGTGTAATACACTTTAATTTATGTTTATTTACATATTCATTGTATGATACATATTTCATGGGGTTTATGTTTCGTAAGTTACCAAATTGGTAAGGGTTTATTTCACAATCTCTACATTATCTGAGGTTTTTTATGCGTAATTATCTTCTGGGTCCTCTTTATCATCCACATCCATGTTTCTTAAAAATGTATTTCAAATCATTATTACTATTTTAAAAACTATGGGCTAAAGTCATTTATACCCTTTTTTGAATTTTTATAAATGGTTTGAAAGGAATCTTTCCGTCGTTTTCCGAACAAGGTCCTTTTTAACCTTTTCGAAAAAATTAATGTAAGAATGTCTTTTTAACTTATACGATGGGTGTGGCTATTTTACACCATTATAAAATCAACAAAGCTTCCCTTATAATCTTATAAGAATATTTTTGAAGTAAATGTTTTATTTTATAATTATGTGACTTTTAAATGATTTTAAAAAAGAGATATTTCTCTCAAATAGTTTTGATTTCATTTATGTCTACATCCTTTGATGAATTTTAAGATTATTTAAATTTTATTTATTATGATACAAAAAATCCATATTGTATTGAAGGTTCTTTGATATGTTTGACTATGGATGTGTTATTTTTATACCATTCATGGTTTATGGAGAAAGTATTGACATTTCGTATGCTAGTTTTAATACAAATGTTTATGTTATGTTTAAACCTGTTCATATGAGGACTGCATTGGACTTAATAAGTGACGGGTGGAGCCCTCTATAGCTCCTCGATGCATCAGTAGGTCTCATGAGAAAAACTATTATCTTGGCACAAGGCCTTGATAAAATCTTATTTGTAGTCTTGGCACAAGGCCTTGACTATGTGGTTATGATAGTCTGGCATTATGAATTCCATCATTATGAAAGTGGTTAATGTTATTGCATGTGATTATTCGACTAGTAGAATATCCATGTGAATAAGTAAATGAAATTATTTCATTTTATTTTTTTCCATATTTTTCTGAAGTTCTAGTTTAAAATTCTTCTATTTTAGTTATACATTGCCTTAAATGCTAGTTCTTATTTATGAATATTTCCACTATATTGTTATCCTTACTAAGCATCTGAGCTCACCCCTTTCTATGTTTTATTTTTCCCAAGATGTGAAGAAGTATTTTAGGACTGACCTGTAGGGATAGTCTGAGGGGATATGAGTGTAGACTATAGAGACTATGTTTTTTTAGTTTTTCACTTTATGATGTAATGTAACATTTACGAATGTATCTAGTGTTTCCAAGGCTACTAAACTAATCGGTATTTCGAGATTTGATATTTTGTGATCATGCCAATATTATGTAATAATGCACCGACTCTGGGTAACTGGGGTTGAGGTGTTATAATATAGAACCTCTTATGGAAATCGGGATGGATATAATGTGACTCTGTATTGACCATTTTAATTACTAACTAAATTATACTGTAGAATATATGTTTGGGAGAATAACCAACACAACAAGGAGTAGGTCTTTGAACCGAACCTTGTAAATCATTGGGTTCAGTTCCTTTACATTTATATCATCATTCGAGGTAAGACTGAGAGACAAAAGAATAGTGGATTGAGGATTTAACCATCCATAGAGGTTTAATTGAAAAGAATAAATTTGTAAAAATATTTAAAGGGATCACAGATTCACCCCATCCCCCTCTCAGTGATTCAAAATGATATGGGTACTTCAAAAACTAAAGCTAATTCCTGGTTATGCATAGGGAAATTCTTCTCATCCACTTTCAATTACCTTGAACTATAAGCCACAACATGGTCTCCCTACATGAGAACACAACCAAGACCAGAACTAGACACATCAAAATATTCCATATAAATGTTACATGGTTTTGGAATGATTATAATGGGTGTCGAAATGATATGATTCTTATATTCCACAGTTATTTCTAGCATTCATCATTTCTTACAAATGGAACACCTTTTCTTGTCATGATATTTAAGGGAGAAGCAATACTAGAAAAATGAGGAAGAAATAGGCGATAGTAACCTGCTAATACCAAGAAACTGGGTATATAAAAAACATTATTTGGGGCCTACTAAGAGACAATTGCTTATATATTTATAGGGTCAATGGATATTCTTACTTTAGAAATGACATACCCGAGGAAATGAACTTCTTGTATCCATAAGTAGCACATAGAAAACTTATCATAAAAAAGTTGTTATCACAATTTCCTCATTAAAATTTCCAAGTGATCTTCATGGTCATTCAGGGTTTTGGAATAAACCTAAATATCATAAAAAAATACCACAAAAAAATAATTGAGATACCTATGTAAAATATGGTTTATTAAATCCATGAAAACGATCAGTGTATTCGTTAGAAAAAAAAGGAATGATGAGATATTAATAATGGCCATAACAACTCTGAAATGTTTTTATCAAGATATATTCTCCTATGATTATAATTTTATGATATCTTGAGTGTTGATAAATTTTAGAAAACCATTTTATTTTTTTAAATTGGTCAAACAAGTCATCAATTTGAGGAAGGGGATACCGATTTTTAATCATAGCATGATTCAACTTACGGTAATCAACACATTTATGAAGAGTACCATCTACCTTATTTATGAAAAAATGGTTCATTTAATATAACATTACAATGTTTGATAAATAAATTACTTTCCAACTCTAAATGTTGATCCTTTAACTCTCATAACCCTTCCGGATCCATTCTGTAAGACAGTAAAGAAGTTGGACTTGTTCTTGAGAGTAGGTCAATAGCCAATTCGATTTCCCACTTGGGTGGTAACATAGATAAATATTTCAAAAAAAATCTAGTTATTAATCTTATATAATTTTGGAGTTACATTCCTTGTTTTATAAGAATCTTCCAAGGATGCTTCCCCTAACTAGCATGATATTGCAGAATTTACAATCACTAAAGGTTATTCTATTCCTACATTTATATACCAACCTCCTTTAAATACATGCAGATATCTATTCGAGGATGTAAACATCACATTCTAATCATAGAAATCTATATGGTATTTAAACCCTACCATCTAGTATTTACTAATTATCATATCAAATACTTCCATCTCAAAGAACGTAAACTCCTAAAGAAACTACATTGTGAAAAGGGTAATGTAAAATTATGGGAATTTAAATCTTATGTACTCTTATTTTCCAAGGGTTTTCTTGATATTCATGAAATGAGGCATCATTTCCATATGCAATCCTAGTCATTTGACAATATAATATGTAAATAATTAATGAAATGTGTTTGTATAAAAAATGACATGCATAAATCTTGAGTTTAGAATAATGGTACCTGACACCATAGAGGGACATATTTTCTTTCTTAAAATAGAATGTTATTTTCCATAAAATTACCGTTCAGATTTCAAAGGATAATTTTTTCTTACCTACTAAGGTGTTCCTTGAACTACCAAAGTGTTCCTATAAACATCATAGTTTTCTTGTGTCAGTGGACAAAAAATAGTTTAATGGGAGTGTTCCATAAGAGAATATTAAGGATGAGGATATATCAATATTATTCCACTCATTGATTCTAGATTTTAATGAATTTACTTCTTGATATGGCCTTTACTTCTATATTGGTGGAAATTACTTGGTGGTATAGTGAATTATTTCCTCATGTGCATTAACTAACTACACTAAAAATAGCCTTGTTTGATAATATATCTTGGAGAAAAATTAATTTATTTTGTGGTATAAGTCTAGGGTGTGCCACATCCATGAGAATATAAATAACTTCTTCTCTTATTTCTAGTACTAGAGTTAAAACCTTTACCAATGAGAACAACCAGAATACTTCCCATTGAATTCTGAACAAGGTTGCTTTCTGCAACTATTTCCCTATTAAACATATCTATGTGATCTGTAATATAGAGAATGGATATATTGGATTAAATCTTAGGTTATAATCTCAACTCAAATATTTTCAACTTCAAAAAGGTACTAAATGCTACCTTTGGGGTGAAACTAACCATGTTCATAAACTATTCTGCATATTATTTCACATAGAGGTTTTCAGGATTTAAGCTAGAGAAATATGTGGTTCTTGCTATTGTGAAAGTGTGGGGATATTATTTTTTATTTTACATTTCATTAAAGTCATTACACATAAGTCCATTTTTGGTTTTATCCTATATATATAAACATTACCATTCAAATGTAAGATCTTCAAACATATAGGTTTCTATATTAATCATTAGCCTTTCTAGTGTACCAATAAAATTGAATATTCTATTTATTTGATTTATCCACATTTCTACATTTTCAGGTTCAGAATGACCATGTAACACTGCTGTATTATGATTCTAAAACTAAACAGAATTATCCACTTACCTTAGTTCATCATTTCTATTTCCTCTATCATCATATTAAAATACTTGAAAAATAGTCCAAAAAATTGTTGGTTCACCAATGGTTTAGGTGAAACCAAATTTTTAGTAGCTTTTTCCTGCTGGTTTCTATGGTATCTTCTTGGTGTTTATTTTTAAAAGTAGAACAATGGACCATTTAATATATTTCTCTCTAGGAAACAAAAGATTAAATAAAATAAAAGTCATCATAAACAATTTTCACTACCATAATCAATAACATGTGAAACCATAATTTCAAAGATAAATTTTTTTTTGTTTTTCCAAAAGTCATTTGAATAATAGATGAATAATGAAATACTAGTAAGAATTATTACTATAATATAATGTATGAAACACTCATTAGCTAAACCCATGATTATGAGACAAAAAAACTCCTAAATGTGTGTTATAATACTTTTGTACCCAAAATACTCGGATAACATTAAGTTCAGTATAAAAAAGTTAGCTGTGTATTTTTATACTATGCATTTCAAGTTCCAATAGACATATATCTTTGATACCATCCAAAATAATGGAATAGAAAAAATTAATACCAAATGTATCCTAAGGAATGAACAAACTGATACCATTTATAACACACCACCCCTCATCATTGGCTTGAGAAGAGGTGAAGTGGTATTGGACTTAGGTTATATCCCCATGACAAAAAAGGATGGAAATAAAATCCAAGAGCATTAGAGGACATCAGGGGATGATTTTACCTAAATAACACACAACTTTTCAAGATATAAAACATATCTATGATAGTCTAAATGATGAATGAGAATAAACCACATAACTCAATAAAATACTAATACAAAAACATATATGAGTAGAGTGGAAAAAGAAATAAAATTATATGTCTAAGACTCAAAGTAGAAAGAAATCAGCACTAAAGTGGCACCGTCCCAATCCAAGATGAAAACACTCCCTAGATCCAACTTTAGTAACCAATCCATGATGTCAAGGATCACCTCTTGAGAAGTATGAAACATGTCTCTTCCATGTATCTTAGTAGAAAACATCTACAAATGTACAAAAGTTCCTAATTAGGAGAGATTATTCCAATCAACTGGATTTCCCCCAAGTAATTCCCAATAAACGACATAAGGAAAATAACTGGTTAGCCCATTTTTTAAAAATAAGAGAGAAGCGGGTAAGAAAAACAATACAATCCATAAAAATATTTCATATAATAAAACATAAACATAAGTCTTTTTGAAAACATTTATTTTTTATTTTAATTTCTATAATATTTCTCACCCATGCACAAACATAATGAATTAAACCATACACCTCCCTATAATCACAATTGGTGAGTCATCCTATCAAAAATCTGTCACTTGGTGACAAACTTGACTTTAATACTGCTGACCATGATCTGTCCCAAATTATCATTAGATGATGGTGGTATATCCAATCATTACCCATCCTATATTATTATTATTTGACTATTGAATTTCTGACAATTACCAATCCAACATAAACATGAACACAAAACACAAATGTATCCCAAAATTTCCAAGAAAATGTTTATTTAAGCAAAACCCATATTTAACAATCCACCCTATTTAAATCACATCACAATGGGTTTTTTAATAAACTCCAAAATATATTTCCAACACAACATAAATATTATTTAGAAAATTTCCATCTAACCATGTTCTAGAATGGTAGAGTGGGAGAGAATCAACCTACCTTGATATGATTAGCATAAAGGATACAAGATGATTCAATAGATTAACATATTTCATCTCATTCCTTTACCAAGATCCAAGAATATATCTTCAACAAAAATCTAAAACCATAGATCTAGGTATAACAACACCGATTTATAGTTCCAATTAGTCCAACATAAGGTGATCCAACATAAGAAGGGATAACATATCTATAACCTTTGATTCCAAAAACAACTGCTCAAATGTTCTATGTCAACAGAGTTCAGATGTTGAAAATCATCAAAATTCACCAATGGGAACCCTTCTAGTTGAGAGGGAGAAGAATAGAACTTATTAGAATTAAATATGCATATGTCATATCTAAAATCACTGGTCCTGAGATTTACAAATGTCTAAATAACTTTCACATTTTTTATTTATTGTGAGACCACTTACAAAGAAATTTTCATCACCTTAGATTTTATTTTTTAAAAATACTAATTACATGAAATTAATATATTACATGGTGTGAATGATTTTCACATGATGGAATTTATTCACATCATCTATCCTTGACATTTTCACATCATGTAAAAGTTACATGATGTGAATTTGTACTATGGGATATTTTGACGGCCAAGCCCATTCTTAACACTTCTAGTTAATTTAAAACAAGACTCTAAAAATAAAAGAAAATGCATGCAATAATGGTTTACCTCAAATTGGGGTTTCTAAAATATTGGTATCAAATGATGGGTAATGATATCAATATTATTAATCATGCTCAAAATAGTTAAATTTATTAATACCTGGTGGTCATAATAAACAATAAAACATTAATGTACATGTGATTAATAATTATAATAAAGATTATAAAAGGGTAATATTTATGCATAAGGTTCAAAAATATTTCATTAATTTATCTTTTTTATAGGGTGTTAGAGTGTGGTCAACAAAGTGAGGAAACATGGTCAGGGTTTTCATCTGAAACTCTAATCTTTGGGACATAATTATGTTAGACACCATTTTTTCTTCTCAATAGTGTAAATACTATCCATATTTTATTTTTATCATGATTATTTTATTTTCATGATTTTAAATTCTATATTTCCAGTTCTACCTCTCATGGGGTTTTGATAATTTTTTTACTAAATCCATAACGATTTTTGATCTTAACATCCCTTCATTGAGGCTTGTTTTAATGTTATGCACCAATTTATTATTTCTATGGTGTATATACTGAACAATAATTTCACCTGAATAACTTCATGATTTAATTAATTTTATTTATATTAATATATTATTTTCAATCTTCCAATTAATTTTTATTGCAAATTTACTATAGTCGTAAGAGGTTTTCATGACTCAATTCTCTTCCTTAGGTCATAATCACTCATCATTTTGTATTATATTTCATGATAGATCTATTATAACATATGATGAGGATATTTTTTATTTTAAATTTATATTCTAGTGAAATAATATTCCACACAAAATTATTCTTCCATAAGGATTTTAATGTTTTATTAAAATGAATAGGTTAATAATAATTCTCATTAATTTTAATGTATTTTACTATATATATATATATATATATATTTATTTCAAACCAATGTTAGCATTTTCCTATTAGAAACTCAAGTTTTATTTATCTTCAATGATCCTTTTATTCCAATTATTTCTTTTTAGATAAAAGGTTTCTTTATCTTATTAACGATGCGGATTTTTAACAAGGTTATTTAAAAATGTTAAAAATGATTTTCCATACTTTAAAAATTAAATTTTTATTATCCACTACATATTTTATTTTGATAAACTTTATTAATTTTTCATGGTTACATTATTAAAAATAAATTTAAATTTAAAAGTATTCAAATCATATTCACTTACATTTTTGAAAACTTAATGTATTTTTTAAGTCTTGTTTACTAATTTTTTTTATAAAAGTACAAGTTTTAAATGTATTTTCACTTATCCATTTTTATAAACATTATTTATTTTCAAGGATGTTTTATTTGAAAGTATTTATATTATGTTTTTAAAAAATATTCTCTTTCACTTCACAAAATTCCTAATGAAAGTAGTTTTCACATCAATGTTTCAAAATGTTATGTGAAAAACATTTTATTTTCACATCTATTTACCCTCCAAGGTTTATCTTTCATAATGTGATATTTTGATATAACTTTATATGTTATTATGATATGAATCCATTTTAAAAGTGATAGTTTTGATATTATATTATCTCTTATGTTCATGTTATGTGATTTTTTTGAATGTTTAAAGAAATCCATTCACTTTTACGGGTTGTTTACGTGATGATGAATGTTCGATTTTCCAGTGGCATACTAATATATAAATTATGAGATGTGTGGGAGCTATAACTCTCTATAATACATTGGTTAAAGGATTATATCAAATTAGATATAAATGTTATGTTAAAAAGTTAGCGAATTTCTAGGTTCAAAAAGGGTGAGTGTGATAGAGTTTATCTCTACTAAAAATTTTACGTGTGAATGGGTTTGTAGTATACTAGGATCACATAGGGTGAGTGTGATGATATTCATCACTTCTCATAATCATATGAGTGAAAAATTTGGTGGGTATCCTGGTTCACAATTTTAAAGAATCAAATTTTTATGATTATTCTAAATTCTTTTCTATGTTTCATTGATAAGGTTATTTGATTCTTGTTTTATTTTCTCATTACATGGTGAAATTGTTATTGTTGGAGATGTTATGATTTTAGTTTACACTTAATGATATATATTCCTTTAAATTAAATATTTTTACATATTCATAATTTTCGAAATGAATTTGATCTAAACAATATGATCTTTATTTGTTATCCCTTATGGATACCTCACCCATTTTTTATGATTCCAATCCCAAAGTTAAAAATTTGATTACATAATGTGAGATTTATAGAAAGATTATAGAGGATAAATATTATAATGAATTTTTTTGAGTATAGTAAAATAATATGTTTATGTATCAAGTCTCTGAGACATGAATGCTTTCTATATTTGGGTTGTGTGACTGTTTGTGAGATGTATTATTTAAACCATCATATCAATGTATTATTTAGTTAATTTTTATCTTGGGTAAATTTAGTTGGTATTAGAGATGGGTTTAGTTATTTTAATATATTATTTTAGTTAAAATTTGTGTTATGGTTAGAAAACCATAATTAAAACCCTATAGATGAGTCTAAGTATATAATGATATCTTAAAAATATTTGTAAAGTCTTTAGTATAAAGTTTTCCTTGAAATACGTCCCTGTATAGATAGTACAAGTGGATGTGGTTTTGGAACAGATGGATATAGGAGTAATAACCCCAAAACCAGTTGTTCGAGAAAATATTGACCATGATTCTAGTGCATAGTGAATGTCCCCATACTACGCACTTGGTTTGAAACTCCCGGGGGATCATATATGGTTGATCATATTCTATTTATGAACCACTATGAATAATTTAATTACCATCTAATTTGAAAGATTATATTTATAATAATAATATAACATGACTTAATGTAATCTAGGTTAAACTAAGATCGATATAGGTTAAACTAAAATTACTATAGGCTTTTATAATAATGTAAAAATGTAAGATGTTTTATAGTTGAATTTATTTTATGATTATGATAATTCCCATGTATTTTTAATGCTTCATCATTCATATAAAACCTTTTTTGTTTTAGCAATGGATGGTACTAGAAAAAACAATGGGTGAGAGGGATAAAGAAAAGATTACCTCAATGAAAAAACCCATTACAATCAGACCTGGAATGAGAAAGCTTATGATATTGAAAAACTAGCTATCATGAAATAGAATTAATTTTGTTTATATAGTCAAAGTCACAAATAGAATAAAAAAGATAAATATGGAATCTCATGAAAGATTAAGTGGGGAATATGATGAATAAAAAATTATACAATTTCCTATATGAAAAAAATGTTTGAAGAAGAACACAAGGGATTGTCTCAATGGAACTAGAATATTTTTTATATATTTTAAAGGAAGACATAGAATAAAAAACATCCGAGGAAAAAGGAAGAGTTCATTGAACATGATGGAGAAAATAATGTTCTTCTTAAGGATCCACTAGCAGTTTGATGTTTTAGATGTGGGAAATTTGGAAATTATACAAATTAGTAAGCTAATATAATTGATTAAGATGAAAACCAACACCAACAACCTCCAAGATCATGGGATAAATTAAAATTATATACAATGGATGCTGACAAGGAGGATAGTGGTAATTAGGTTTCACTTATCCTCCACCCTAAATTAGTGGATATATTCTAGTTCGATCAAACTTATTATATATAGTTTGAAAATAAATTCACCAGCCACAATGATTTGTATTTCAAGGAAAAAATTTAGTGGTATGATTATTATGATTATGGAAATAAACTTTGTGAAAATAATAACATCCTACACTAAAAAAACTATTCCAATTTACAAAATAAAATAGAGATATTCAATTTGAAACAACATTAATTTCCATAAGAAGGAAAATACGTTTAAAATTAACTATGATCATCTATTTGTAAAATTCAATTTTTTAATTGTCTAATAAGAAAATTTAATCCTTCAAAAGGTTCTTAATACAGAGTTATGAGATAAATTTCCTTGAAATGTGTAGGAAAAAAGTGTTCTATAGATTTCTATATGATATTGAAGATCATATCTCATTATAGATAATATCATGAGTCATGTAAATCTTTTCTTCACCTTTAGCTATTCCATTAAGTATATGATAATTAAATTGTAAAGATGTAATTTATTTAAGGGGGGGGGGAGAATATAATCACCCTAGATTTTGGATCCTTTTAAATATATAGTATGTTCAATAACTTGTCTCACACACTACACTCAATGTAAAAAAACACAACATATTAATAATAAAGTACAAATAAATCTATAATAATAACTAAGATGGTAGACCATTAATAGATATTACCATTAATAAAAAATAATTAATATGAGTTAATATTAAAAAACGTTTATAATAATATCCATTTTATTTATATATTACCATTTAAAAAAACTAAATTTAAAAATTTAAAAATTTTACCTTTATAAAAAAAATTCATTTTTGAAGTCATCTCTTTAAATTTTATTTAGTGTGATTTTTTATTTTTTTGTAAAAATATTAATTTGTAGTCAAAATATAGTTTTTCTCAAAATTAAAATATTTTTGATATTATCAAAATTTATGGATATTGTAGAAGTATAAAAACTCTTTTATATTATAAAATATGTATTTTATGAATAACATTATGCATTTTAATTTATTATTAGATCTTATAAATATGACATCCAATAATTTAAAAACTAAATAAAAATGTTAGTTTATTAAAAACTATTTTCATTCTTCCCTTCAAATTAATTATTTTCAAGGTGAAACTAAAATTTTTATTTCCATGAATGAATAATAAATTATATAAAATTTATAATAAATATATATATATAACCTTGATAATTTTAACTTAAATATAAATTTATAGTTGAAAAAATCATTTTTCTAAAAACTGTTTCTATAAGATTAACTATGTTTATTTTAAAATTAAATTTCCATACATTTCAAAATTATATATGATAAAATTAATTTATTATTTAAAGTAATATTATTAAAATTAGTAAATAATTTCCATTTTAATTATTATTATCAAAATTAATTACTAAGTTTAAAAAATAATTACCCCAATAAAAATTGAAAATCATAAAACGAGTTTTACTAAGGGGAAATGAACAAAAAATGTTTAAAAAATTTGAAATATTTTTTTAGATGACCTTAACTGTTATATTTTCCCACACTCCACTTTTTTTTCACTTTTGATCCAATGGACCTTGAATAGTGTAAAGGAATTATTGAAAAAATGATGAGTGCTTCCAAAAGTGTCATTTTCTTATCTTATAAAAATATACCACTTACACCACTAAAATTTACACCTACACATCAGATTAATATTTAAAAATATTTCCTTTTACTCTAACTAGAACTCTATACAACAAAAATAGTCCCTTGGTCACTCATAGTTTTCCTATTACCTTTAATTTCAAGGGAACTTCCAAGGGAAAAATCAAGTCTCCAATGAAATTATTATCTCCTTCCTATGTTTTAATTGTTAATATTACTCATACAAATATTGTATCTCTAAAATATTAATATGAATACATTATAATTAGTATACTTATATGTTTTTGTATTTATTTTACAACCCTTATTCATTCACTACTATTAACATAAAAAAAGGAATGTGTGTTTGTGAACTACCACCTACATAAAGAATTGTTTTTTCATTTTTTCTTATTGTTTTTCATTATTTATCCAAAAATATAAAAATATGGTTCAAAATCATAAAAAAATATAACTCGTTATTATTCTATCATAATGATAATATTTTAACAGAAACACCTCCATAACCATACTCATCAATCGAGTTTAATTGTGTTCATGTTTGGGTTGTCTTAACTACCAACATGAACAGTGATTTAAAATCTGATTATGGATGAATATGGGAAATGAAAAATAGTATTATCATTATATATTAATAAAATAATTATTAATATATTTTTTCAATATTATATTAAGTATTTTAATTATTATTAAAGTAACATTTTCATTCACTAAAAGTACCAAAATAAGTCGTTATCTATTTGGTTTTCACAAAACATAACAAAAATATATATGAAATTAAATAAAATAATTTTAAATAAATATAATTTATATATTAAATGATCAAATTTTATATATCAAAAATAACCATGGTATAAAATGATGGGTTATTATATCATAATTACTAAAGATGCACAAAACAGTTAATGTTATTAATTCCTGGTGGTCATAATATGTTGTAAATAATAAATATAATAATGATAAAGTATTTTTATAATAATTATTAAAGGGTAATATTTATTTTTGAATTTATTAAATAGGTTATTAATTTGGATATATTTTTTCAATATGAGGATATATTTTTATTAACTAATTAAGGAGATATGGTAATGGTTTTCATCAAAAACTCCTATATTTAAGACATGCTCATGTTATGCCACATGTTTTCATATCAATGGTGTCAGTAATTTTCATTTTTAATATTTTCATCATGATTATTTTATTTTCATGATATTAAATTTTATATTTAAACTTGTACCTATCATTGGGGTTTGATTCAAAATTTTCTAAATCCATAAGGGGTTTTCGTCTCAAATTTTCTTCATTGAAAGATGTTTTAATTTCATGCAACAATTTATTATTTATACATTGTATATAATTCGAAAAAATGTTTTTTTACATTATATATTATTAAATACATGGTATTTATATTACCATATTATATTTATGCTTTTAATTAATTTTGATTCAAAAATTACCAAATCCATAAGTGGTTTTTTTGACTCAATTCATTTCTTTGGGTAATAATCACTCATGTTTCAATTTTATCTTTCATGGATGATATATTATAACATATGATGAAGATATGTTGTATTTTGACTTTATTTTATAGGGAACTAAAGTTTGACACCAAATTATTTTTCCCCAATTATTTTAATGTTTTTTAAAATTTTATTTGGTTAGGTATAACTATCATTAATTCTAATGGGTTATTCTTCTTTAAACATATTTTTACTTCCCACCAGAATTATCCTTTACCTAGTGGAAACCAAAAAATATTATATCTTTTGATCCTTTTATTCCCCATATTTTATTTTAGAGTAAAATTTTCTTTATCCTACTAAACTAGGTGGGTTTTTAATGAGGATATTTTAAAACATTCAAAAGTTTTTTTCCATCCTTTTAAAATAAATGTTTTCTTATACACTGTATATTTTATTTTGATAATTTTTTTTAAAATACCCCATTATTAAAGATTAATTTTTAAAGTAAATGTGTTCAAAGTATATTAAATTCCATTTTGGAAAACGTTGTGTCTTTTTTATATCTCCTTTATTAAATATTCTTTTAAAATTCTATGTTTTCAATGTATTTTTAATTCTCTTTTTTTATAACCATTATGTATTTTCATTAATGTTTTATTTGGAACTATTTTTATTTTCAAATATATTTACCCTCTAAGGTTTAACATTGATTAAGTAAGGTTTCAATCAACCTTCATATGATATTATGATACAAATTCATCTAGAAAGTGATATTTTTGATATTCTAGGATTTATTAGGTTCATTTTAAGTGATGTTTTTGAATGTTTTAAGAAATAAATTATTTTATATGGGTTATTTATGAGATGATTAATGTTTTATTTTAAAGTGGTATACTAATATATCTATTATTATATGGGTGGGACATATATATCCCAACCATAAATTGGGTAAAGGGTTGGGTCTCATGATATAAAATTGTTATGATAAAAGGTTAGCAAGCTTCTAGGTTTACAAAGGGTGAGTGTGAAAGAGTTTTACTCTACTGACAATTTTATATGTGAATGGGTTAATAAGTAGCTATGTTCACAAAGGGTGAGTGTGATGTAATTCCCATTTACTCAAAATTTTACAGTTGAATGGGTTGGAGGGTTTCCAAGTCCAAAATTATAATAAATTCTATATTTATGTTTGTGCCACTTTATTTCATATGTTCCATGGCTCAGGTTATTTTCTTCATGTTTTATTTTCTCATTCTATGGTAAAAGTGTAATCATTTGAGATTTTATTCCTATAGTCAACATTTATTAATTTATGCTCCTTTCAATCATATATTTTTAAATTATTCATGATTTTCCATATGATTATGATCTAAACATTATATCCTTTTTATGTTATCCCTTAATGAGTTTTTAAACTCTCTCCTTTCTTATTATTCAAATACCTAGGTTATTAAGATGATTGTATCATGTGATATTTTGAGAAATGTTATAGAGGAGCATGGTTATAGAGAATATTCACAAGTGTAGTAAAATAAGATATTTATGTAACTAATCTCTGAGAGATTATAGATTTAAATATACAGTTTCTGTGACTATTTTTGAGATGTATTATTTAAACTGTTGTGTAAATATATTATTAAATTCATATTTATCTTGGGTTGAATCACTATATTATGGGATAGATATTCATTGTCTATTCTTACCATAATAGTCTCAGGTATATCTTTTTGTATAATGATATTAACCTGGGGAATATGATATGGTTGGAGTTTCTATAGGATTATGACATTGAGATAGTCTATACTCATGGGAAGGAGAGTATTGTGGTATATTATCTCAATAATAGATATCATTCATAGTTATTGAGTGAGCCATTAGAGTAGTTGGCCTTATTATGGTTGTCCATTATGGATAAGGATAGTACAACGTACCTGGAATTGATGGTTGTTTCCCATATACTTAGTTTATGTGTTAGGGAGGAAAAACTTTGGGATATAAATTTAGAAGACTTGTTTGACTAGATATAAAATAGAAATAAACTTTATGGGTTCTCTGGGAGTAGGGATAACCTCATAATTTATTGAGGTCAGATGATGATACTCGTCACGCTACTAGAGGAAGTATTGAGAGAGTTTCTTACACCCCACTTAATAGTATATATAGTAGTGGAAAAGATTTTACAATACTTGAATTATATGTTTTTATGGTTATTTATGAAGAGGATTATTGATAAGTTTATCTCTCACTACCTCACTTTCTAGCAGGAAAAGGCTGAGAACCAATTTTGATTGAGTTTAGCTCAACCCATTGAGGTGTCAATGTATGAGTTGGACAATATATCCATGGATTTTGTGACTAGGATTCTATGATATGATAGAGGTCACAAAACTATATGAGTGATACTATACTGACAAAACATGTCAACCCACTTTCTATCCACCTAATATAAGAGTTAAGTAGATATTTTTGGACACTTTTACATCTATGATATAGTCCGAATTCAAGGATTTCCCTTGAATATCATTTCATATTATGATGCTTGCTTTAAATCATGACTATCTAGAAAATTATAGGTGGAATTTGGGTCATAGTTTTGGTTTACAATATTTTTTCTTATCTAGAGAGAAGGATAGATAGAGGAGACAATTCCTTTTTGAGACAACATTCTATGGGCTTGCATTTTGGATTTTGGCCATAGATGGAAGGATATTATACCCTTAGTGGAGTTTGTGTATACAAAATAGTTACCACTCACCAATTGATAGGTAACCATTCAACTACTTGTATAGGATACCCTGCAGGTCACTATTGGTCTAGAAAGATCTAAGAGAGATAGTGATTATGGGCTCCAAGTTGGTATGAGTGATGACAGGGAATGTTCAGATCATTCAGGAGCAGATGATGATATTCTAAATCTATCATAAGTCCTATGTGGATTGATGACTGAAACCTTTGGAGTTCTATTAGGGGGTCATGTGTACTAGGATGTCTCACATCAATGATGATTTTAGATATTTAGTTAAGGTGTAAATATATCTATGATATTCATTTTCCCTTCCCAGATACTATTAAAATTTGGTGTGGTGGAATACAGCTTAGCCTTACCAATACAGTTAAGTTGGGTGTAGGATATATTCCAAGTGTCCTATTTGAGAATATATGTAAAAAACCCATCACATGTCATTGACTATAGAGAGATGGATATTAATTATGTGGATACCATATCAGTGTACCTAATGATTGTCAAGGATCACCAGGAGAAGATCCTTCATGAAAAAATAATTCTTTTTGTGATTTTTTATTGGTAGAATGAAAATATTTTTGAGAGAACATGGGAGTGGGAGATCCATATTTGATCTTAATACTCTCATATTTTTTACTAGGATTTTTCTTTTCATGATGAGAATTTATGAGGTAGGAAGAATATAACAACCTTATTTTTTTCATGTAATCCTTTGGAATATTTTAAAGATTTTTTTTGGATTTGGTTATAGAGTCGACACTAGATTTTGGGTCTCATGCAGCCTCAGTGTTGATATTTTAAAAATATTAAATATATTATAACACATTGATTCTATTTTTATAAAATAATGGTTTATCTACCAAATGGTGTCTTGTATGGGATAAATAAGACCACTATTAGATAAAGAACATGGGTTTCCTTCTAGGTGTGACTTCAGTTTGATCAATAATGGTTGTTTCAGTAGAGTATAGTTTCTAGTAGAAATTAGGAAATATATATTAATTTAATTTATTAATTTATTTATTGTCTAATTTAATGTTTAACCTAGAAAAAAACTCCCTATATAAATCTATAATTGAAAACTATAGGTATTTTCACATAAACCTCAAATTTTGGAGGATAGATACCATAAGGATAATTTTCAGGTGTGATCTCGTAGTTTGGTGGAGGCAACAACAATTGTAATTAAATTAATTGATGTTATCCCATATAAGAACATCTTCATCAATGGAATTATTATATTTCACCAAAGATAACAACATATAATCATTCTTCCCCAGTGATCCATTTGATATCGATGTAGGACATTTTTTTATTTAATGAATACCCATTCTTGGTTTCTTCTGAGAGAACATGAATTTATTATTTATAAAATTAATTAATGGATCATTTCTTGATTATGGTTGAAATTTCTTAATTGTGAAACCTTTATTATCCTCCTCGTTCATCAAATTCTCCATAAATAGATGAAGAACAACTCAAAAAATGTTATATGTTTATTTTATTATTATTTGTTTCATGTATTTCTTCACTCATTCATCACACATTCATTATCAGTATTTCATTTGATTTATGGTTCAAATATACCTGATAACTAATAAATGGGAAATTAATATTTGTAATAATGGATCATTATCACGGGTTTATATTTAATATTGTGGGTGCAATGGAGGATTGATTTCAATGATGGAAGACAAGTGTTTCACTAATGGTGTTTGTTTTGGGGGTATTAGAGTTTTAGAAAATGGGATGTCATGGGAGGAGGCTTCCATTTAATGGGTTATTTGAATCTACCCACTAGAGATAGATTAGACTTATTCAACCCTATATCCAAGTGTAATGATGGAATCAGTGGTCGAAATCAGTGGTGACATTGACATGGATGAATATTCATGAGAAATTTGGATTTATAGAAATATCCCAATATTCACATCTTGTAGTTCTTAAAAACACTTATTATGTGGACCGAAATTAATTCTGGCTAGGTAAATATCTCACACTATGTGACTAGTTTATAAGTAATGTGACCCAAAGCTGAAAAATCACTCTATAACCCTTATTATATGAGAACGAGAATGACTGGAGTACATGAGCATGACCAGAGTACACGGTCATAACTAGAGTACACTAGCACTATCTAAGGTATATGGAAAGATACAAGACAGTATCTGACATAGCTATACATGTTGTGTTCCCCATGTACATGTCATATACCCCTTTTATGGAAGAGTGTATCTATTGTTTCCCTCAGTCCAGTAGTGATATTAGTGTGGGTGTATTCCCTTGGTCCATCCCTAACAAGTTGCAATGTGGTATCCCATCCTGAGTATTGGAAGTGTAATCCCATCTATGGGTTAGTTATGGATAGAGTCAAATACTATTCTATGTGTCCTGAAGTGTGATCCACTATCATTCTTCACAATTTTGGTCCATGTTTCCCATTTCTAACATCTAGGGCATTTGATCCCCTTTATAGTTTCTTATCCCGTAAAGGGTTAGGTATCCCCCAATGACTTAGGGTGTGTTCTATTACCTATGTCTCAATATATTGTGAGTTTCAGTACCTGTTGATAATAACACGACAATCCAAGCGTGACCTCGTAGACGAGTTCCATCAGTATTGGTGATACTTGAAAGGTGTTCCCTAAGAAAAATGTTACCTAAAAGACGCAAGAATAATCTTAGGTTGGTAGTGAGGATAAGACATTAATTTGAGACTTGGTTTCTTTCTATGATCATATTTGGGTTGATATTTTCTTTCATACTATTTAACACAACTCTATGATATTGAGATAACTCTCTCTTAATGTTTTTTGTTTTCTGATTTTGGGGTTTCTACTGCGTATTTTTTATAATAACCCCTATATGACCTTTTCCTATACATGTTTTGTCTTGTGAAATTTATAGTCATTTAAATGGAGTCATGGGAGGGCTAGAATTAGGTAGAGCAAAGTAGCACAAGATGGACCACAGACAGTTCCAAGAGTTTTATCTTGATAGCAGTCCCGTTTTACTTGCTAGTTAGAATCCTTTATAGTTATGGATGTATGGAATTTGGCCCTTTTATTTTCCTTAGACATTTCATACACTGATGTGGTGTGATTTTTATATATTTAAATTTAGTAACCAATGTTTTTTTCTTTCTACTTCATACTGGTGTATGGATAAGTGTGTGTGTGTGTGTGGGCACCTAATGTTACAGCCTCCCATGTGTGTGAAATTCCAACTCAACACTAATCTCCATACCCTAGAATATCGAAGGTGGTCATGTGGTTTCACACTCATGTTAAAGCTATCCAGGTGGGCCTTAATTGGTTGGGTGATGATAGGGATAGTTTTGGATATTTTCTAAGGATTTTCTCTTTTAATATGTGAGCATATTTTGGATTTTATTTTTATTTTCTTATAATAAGTATTTTTTTGTTTCTAAATATATTCTTATGAGATCATAAATTTATCTGACACATGATTCAAGCATTTTTACATATTTCATGCTAATCATTTAGATAATTAGAGATACTATATATTTTTCCCCACATCATTCAGCTCACCATAAACTATATTTTTTAATTTATATATATCTTTACCTTTCATATTTTTTGTACCAATAATTATATAATTCAATCCATACATATATTCATATATAAATAAAATAGTGTTGATTAAATCATCAATAATCTTCTACTCTATAGTTTCAAATTTAAATTTTTTATTTGTTTAATATGATACTATTTCCCAATTTTAGTTTATTTTTTCATTCCATAGATTTACATGAGATGTGAATTATCATCTATTGTCCGTATAATTTATTTTAAGAACTTGTTGAAATCCATACTCAAGGATTATTCTTTGGATGAATGAACTTATTCAATAATATACTCATTATTCACATATGAGTCATCATATGAAGAATCAATATTATCCATATTTTCATTCATGAGGACCTTATAAGAAGCTTTCGCATGTGTCTCCTCATTATTATTTATCTTATCACTATCATAAATCCATTATTTAACTCCTAATAAATTTATTTTAAAAATATTTTGTGTGATTTTATTTTTTCCTTTCAACTTTGATTAAAATTTCCTTAGTTATACTTAATTAAAGGATGAAACTCTATAAGTTATAAAATATTTATCTTTGTTTTTTTATTTTCATGGGACAATTAATAGAGAAATGACCAACTTTCCCATAGTTTGAGAATTTAAAATGAAACTTCCCTTTGTACTTAAATCTTCCTCTGGTAAAATTTATTACCATGAAATAAAGAGTCTTATCATAATCATTCATATTTTCCTTTTCATCTGAAAAGATTTCCTAATCTTCAATTATAAATTCCTTGATATCCTTGAGGGAAATTTCTTTATCCTTATTGCCTTTACCCTTGGGAGAAGATATTCTTCTCCAAATACTTTGATATAATAAATAATAACATCAACTCTTATAAAAAATCATTAATGGATTCATCTTCCAACATTATTATATCATTAAACTTTTATCCATAGATATAATTTTTTTTTCTCTTGTCAGTTCTTATTTCCTTCATAAATTCTCTTATGTTTTTCTCAATTCTCATTATCAGTTTTATACCCCATGAATTTTGTTAACTCTTTCTTAGATAATGATGATTGTAGTGCATTATTAGCCTTACCATGATTTTTTACATACTTTTAATCATTTAGAGGCCATAAATAAATACAATTTGGAAATTTTAATCTATAAAGAGTAGTATCAAGAAAGATCCACCATAGGGATAAATGATAAGGTATCATTCACTCATTCCATAAGTTTAACCCCCTTTATTTAAAGGTTGTAACTCTTTTCTGATGAAATGAGTTGTGTTTTCCCATTACAAACCAACATGCAATATTTAAGGTTGATCCTAGATGTAATACTAATTGAAATGATTGACCAAGAAATAAAATAAATTCTATATAGGGGAGTTAGTGTCTTTATTATTTTTTGAAATCATGTATTCCCTTAATCTTATTCAATAGTAATATCATCTCACAAAATAATGAAAAAATATATGCATCACGAAATGTTTGTTAATAAGGCTTAAATTCTTAAAGGATGAAAATATCCCTAGTGAATGGTGGTTTTTATCCTATCCACACACCACTATTTTGTTATTATATAGAAGAAAATAGTGGCAATACTATGACCTTGAACCATCTATAATAATTTTCCACTAATCAGCAAAGTCAAAAAACATTATTATTGAAAATAAAAAATTGAATATTAATGAAGAATGGTTAAATAATAAAATCATGATCTTCCGTTGAAAAGATATATTTGGATCATCATCTTCTTACCATAATAGATCTTCTCATGAGTTGTACTTTGTTCTTAGTATTTAGTGTTTCCCCTTCCTCAACTTCTTATTTTTTATAATTCTCGTGCCTAATTTCAAAGGTTATCACTTCTTTTTTGCATATTTTTTTTCAATTACTATACATTTATATACTCATAATATTGTTAAAAATATTATTTCCATGCCAAAATATAGAAACAACTTGAAAAAATAGTATATTTATCATTTTTAATCTCATAAAATCATTGATTCCTGTTTTTTATTTAAAATATCATTTATACTTTGATTGTTTTTCTCAAGTGATACATAAATAACATGACATTTAAGTTATCCATGAAATATTTTGCAACAAATTCAATCAATATTTTCATGTATGTATGAAAACATGCATCATTATCATATGGATTTACTTTTTTATTGTAGAATACTCATCATCTTGAATCACAATACACTTGAGAAGTTTATGATATTAATTCCATGAATAATTGATCAAAATATTTGTTTAGATTAATTTTATTAAAATATTCATTTTTATATTTCTTTGAATAATTCATTCTGAATTCTTATAAATATTGGGTTTTTATGTACATCATATGGATCATGGAAGTGGAAGGAAAACTTAAATGTATGATCTATCCTCAATAGAATCAACATTTAATATAAATAAATAACATAAAATATGTGTACATGGATAAATGATCTAATGGACACAATATTTAATCCCTAATAGAGTATGCTTAATAAAAATCACCATAAAAATAAACAAAGTATTTTAAATTGATTTTACTTGTGTTCAAAATCAATAAATGTTTTAAAGAGATTATTTAACTAATTTCGTGTGAAATAAAATGTTTATCGGGAACTATGCCACTATTTGGGGAACTAAAAAAATTATCATGTGTTTTTTTGGACTATTACATCATTGTGAATTGGTGAGTGGAAACCCTTTAATGGATTTATAGAATGGTTAGTATAAAAGTATGGTGCTTTTAAAATAAATTTTTAGATACTACCTTGGTGGATTTTTGGAATGATTTGGGGTTTTTGTGGTAGTTTTTCATGTGTGTTTCTTATTCTTATTGTGTTGGTTATGCTTGAGTGCCCTTATCTTTATTGTGTAAGTCATGGTTTTTTCATTATAATAGATATAAAGCATACAAGTGAAATATAAGTTTCTAGGAATGATGTTTCATTAGATTAGAATTAATACATATTATTGGTAGTGGGATATACTATAATCTAGATGAGTCACCATGCTCGATTACCATTCACAAGGTCTAGTTCAGGTGGAATTTTCTACCTTATAATTATCTTTACTATAATATTTGGAATGATATAGACCCTAGTATTCAATTTCATATTTATTTCTACAAATGGTGAGTTATGATCACATATTTTGAAGTATTGTTTCATATTTTCAATAGAGTTATGACCTGGATTGGGCATGAGTACTTGAGATAAGTCAAAACCATCTCTTTCCTATTTCTCCCCTTTCTAGGTCAAAATTATAGGTTAGGTGTGGGTTATATGGATTGGTTTAGGATAGTTAATATCCATTTATGTTTTTCAAGGTAGGTTTACCTGTATGGTCTTTTCCCTATCTTTATAAATTAGTGAGTTGTTTTTTTAGATTCCTCAAATAATCTTACCTTCTATTCTTAGTTAGGTTATTCTAGTACCTTGCTTGTGCATACTCGTGTTTGGTCTCATCAAGGAATATTCTATCTAGGTCTCATATTTATTGATCAATGGGTAGTGTATGTATTAACTCAAAAGTATTTGGGTGTTGGGTTAGTGAAATATTGGATCAAGAATAATTCATTGGATTAATCACTCACATGAACATGGATTATACAAACCAAAATGATGTATTAGTTTTCTATTAGATGGTTCTCATTCCACACATGGGGGACCAATTCCAAGGAAGTTCAATGGTTAAATTTTTATTCTCTTTATATTAAATCAAACCATAATGATGGGGGCCAAAAAGGTGTGGAAAATGGATGCAAATTTTCAATTTTTGTATCAAGATCCAATTCAGGTCCCTCCTTGTGTTAGGACAGTCCCAAGTGGATTTTCAATTCATATGTTAGGAAGTTACAAAAGGTAATGTACACTAAACACTGACTGATAGGAATGAAACAGTTTCTTTCTATACCTTTATAATAGGCACAATAAAGTCTCATATTATTTGGAACCATCTATCTTAAAAAACATGATGTCATCAAGGTGGTAGTTGGATAACTCTTTGATTCAGTATTTTTTATTCTTATTTGGTGGAAAGAATATATAAAGGTTAGGCAGTGAGGTTTTTTGGGAAGTTACAACCTTGAATCATTTAATAATAATCCTCTACATTCATTGATACCTACTATCCATTGTGAGTTAATGGTTAAGGAATTTACCTAGGGATCCAAGTTGGATATAGGTATATTTTACAACCTTCTATGAAAATAGGGTAGCCAAAATAATCTTTGATCTATGAGGAAGTGTGCAATGAAATTTGATAGTTCAAAAAAGGATCACTTTTCTTTTGTATAAATTTTATATATTTCCATTTATCATTAGATATCTTATATAACCCTATTTAGAGTATTGTACCATATTATATATTTTTTTTCAGTTTTACTTATAAGTTTATCATTGTATTATAGTATCATTATTGAATGATCATGTGTTCTTTTGGTATCCTTGGGGTTAAATTTTTTTTACTTTCCCAACTGATAGAAGTTAATTCTTCAGTGGTTAGACAATTCGATATTTTGAACTGTATTGGTGGGGTTGTTTTTTATTAGAATTAAATTATTCATTCAATGCATCACATGTTGTTATCTTATCAACCAATGGTAAGAGTGTGAGTTTAATTTTAGTTATGTATTGGTCATGATTATATAACACTTGAGTCAAAGGTTCCAATAAGTTCTCATAGTCTTTTGTTTCTCAGGATAAGCATGATAATCTCTTGCTAGTTTGATGTTTACCTATGGTACACCTATCATTCTAGTATCTGTGAATTCCCAAGGAATTTAATATGTAGTATCTTATTATTTTGGACTATTTGTTTGATCTTATGTCTTAACAGTGCTAATTTCTAGCTTTATCGGGATGTAAATCCCAATTGTGGGGAGAATGTGACACCCCTAGTTTGAGTTATGTACATATTATTATATTTATTTTAGATGATTAGTTAGTTCATTTTGGGTTCAAGAAACGTTGGTGGAATGATAAGATAATGTGGTACTATCTAAACATTCTAGACTTCACTTCCTCATGGGACTATCTATGGTGAATGCCATCATCTAGGACATTTTTTTTTCTTTCGGGTGTGGTATTTTTCCTGGTCACCGGGACATCACCACACCCTAGTAATTTCTATTTTGGTGGGTGTAGTCGATGGGAGTCTTGAAATGATAACCCATATCTTTAATACACCTTAATTCCTGATTTATTATATAAAGATACGCATAATAAAATCCCAAAATATTATGAAGCCTTGTGTATTTGGAAAATAAGATACATGGCACATTAACTTCAAACATAGGTATAACAACATTAATTAAAATTCATTAGCATAGCCTTATATTCCATTTATCTTCTAATCATTCACAGGATAACCTGGGTAAGTACATAAGAAAATGGTGAGTTATAAATTCCTATAAGAGAATAATTAGTGCATAAAATAATGAAAGTTGTACATGTTAGTTAAGAGTAATATCAAGGTGTCATAAAAGGGGTGAGAATTAGAAACATGAGAATTGAAGTATGAAATAAGATGATAACATCAAGGAAACATAAGTATTTGGAGACAACATAAAACATGACATCATATAAATAATTCAAGGATTGATTCCATGACATCATAAAATAGTTTTTTTAGGATAACCTCTCATTCACAACACATGTAATCTCATGAAATAAAAAATTACCCAATTATTGGAGGGAAATATAATTTTGGGCCCACTTGTCGCATTAATATCACGTGTATTCATTTTTTCACTAAATAGATTATACAACATAAGAATTTATTTCATAAGTTCTAGCCCCATGATTAATTAATTAATTAGAGTCATATACATAGATATACAAAATAAATGAAGGATATGTACAACTAGCTGAATACCCTTGAGTGGAAATGGAGATTGGTAATCACTACACAAATGATAGGCATTGAAAATATCAAGATAATTTTAGTAGTATAATTGGTGTACATAAAGTCTTATGGAATGGGTGAATGATAGTGAAATTTGGTATCCCATTACATGGTAATTATAATGAAAATAAATTTAGGTGTAGAAACTCATTAAAAATGGAAAATGGGTTATCAAAACGGAATAGTACAAACAATGTAAATGAAAAAAAATAAAGAGGGGGAGTCTAATATTTTTAGAGGTCACTTAAAATGATTGGGAGGAGATTAGTAAGAGATTGGTAACATATTGGGATATATTTAGAAAGGGATAATAAGATTAAATTCATGGTAAATGGGTTTTGAGTGAAGAGAAGTGGGAGGATGGTTGTTTATTTATAGCAAAATAGGGGAATTGTTTGTTAATTTGGAAACTTAGGTTTTGGACTCTATATGATAAAATAATAGAAATAGAAAAACTTTCTATTATTTATTCTAAATAAGAGTGTTTTTAAGTATTTTATAAGTCTAATAATTTAAATCCATAAAATAATACCCCTGGTGATGTGGAAGTGATTCATATTTATAAATAATTGATTTTAAATACTTAAAATATAAAATAGATTTTGAGTATTTTTTAATGGTTTAAAAATTAATAAAATGACATCAAAAAAATTATTTTAAAGTGTAAACATATTTTTGGTCTTTTAAATCCTTTATAATATTTATTACATCACTTTTGGTTTACTATGATGTCATAATACATATTATATATTGATATTGTGTTTAATTTTTACCCAAAAAATAGTTTGTCTCTGAAAATTATAAAAAATTCCCCATTGGATAATTTTTTCATGATTATTTCAAAAAAAAATTTATTTTAAAAAATAATTCTATAAACCTTAGAATTTAAACATTTAAGTAAAAATTATAATTTATTGAAAAATACTTATTTTTATAATAATTACAGTTTTTGAGCCTTATAAAGATCATATTGGACTTTACTAAATTATATTATCATTTTTATATAAATAATTTATTAATAAAAATAGTATATGAAAATAAAATTTATTTCAAAGTTCTTGAATTTAACAAAAATATTATTTTAATTAGAATGATATATTTTCTGAAAGTATAATTTTGGTTTCATCAAATAAAAATATAATTTTCATCAACTCATGCGAAATTTTAATAATGAAAATAGATAATATAATCATTATTTTTTAAAAAATAAAATATAAAAATTAATACCACTAGGTTCTAGATATATAACACTCTATTAAACCAGTGTATTTCCTATGGTTAAGGTGTGAAATGGTGGGGTTTTCTAGGGGTTGTTCAGCAAACATAGTTTGGGAATTGATCTTTATAATCTTGAACTTCTCCCTCAAATAGTTTCATCCATGATTTTGTTTTTGAATATTTTCTTAGGTTTTTTCTGGGGAAAATACCAGTGATTCCATCTCCCATTGAAGTTCTAAAAAATGGGCTTTATAGGGTATGGTCCTACTGGTGATACCATACCTCCTTTTGTCTGTGAAAATTAAACTTTGTCACAACCCTTAATATATAATAATCTTATCAATTACTATACAATGACTATATTATAAATGGTTAATATGCTTTATGATATTTTAAATTAGAAAGGATATATTTTATAATTGTCCAACATAACTAAAGTATTGCATTTTTATCCTATAATTATAAGACATTTATTAAATCAAATGAGAATTTCATTTATAAATTTTTTGGTCATTACACTCACCTATAGGAAACAACCGGACCAAGATTCTTAGGGAGTGGTCCTGGTATCTTGGCATGGTCTTGTGAGCACTACCCAAAAAATTTTAGTAAACTTCACCAAATTGTGGTCAAAGTAATGGTGATGGATGAGGTTCGTCTTGCATTGGCTGACCGAAATGGCTTGGGTGGGAGAACTATACTATGTCCTAGGGTATGGTTCTAGTCATTATGGTTTTTGAAATGGTCAATTTAGGTGCCAATTTTTAGGGGAAATTATGTTTCATGATGGGGGACCACATGGGATTAAATTAGGGGATTTAATTATGTTTTTTGAATCAATTTTTATCATAAAAACATTATTAGTTCTCCCTTATTTCGGATCTCGGTCCAGGTTTTATCTAATGTAATTTGGAATGATTATACCTTATATCCAAAGATATTTATTTTTTAATTTTTTTTATTTTGTTCAAGGTAGGTAGATTCTCTCCTTCTACACTCTTTCTTAAACATGAATGATTTTCTTTTCTAAAATCAAACAATAGTTTTTTTGTATTTGATTTTTTGAATAAATGGTTTTGGAAAACCTCTTGTTTTATCGATTTGAGAATAAATTTTTTGGGCATCTCCAAAAACATGATTGATAAATTAATAAAATGGTGATTTATTTTTCAAAAAAATGTTGGGTGTCAGAATATGGCATGTAAAAGGGTTCCTGAGTTTATGAATTCACATTGAAAGGGAATTATTAGGTTAGACATGGTTAAGGGTAAATTTTAGGCTTAAGGTATTTTAACACCAAGTAATTACTTGTATAAGAAGTTATTGGTATCACTTAGGATTATGGACTATTTAGTGGGCCTATATTGACGTGACATGCATTGGGTGTGTCATTTTCATGGGTATACACTCAAGATACATGAGACATTTATGGTGCGAGTTTTAATACAGATTTTTATATTTATATTTGGAATAAATATTTTATATTTATTTCTTATAATTTATATTAAATGTTAGTTAACATGTTTATATCCTAGTGGTATGTGTGGAAAGTTTTTGGATTTTTATATTGAATTTATTTACTCGCTTCATGTATTTAAATTCCAATGTATATATGAAATTATTTACCATGATGAAGGTAAGAGTTAAGATTATTCAAGGTTTTATTCATTTAGTTTTATAAAATTTTGGATCAATAATGATACATGGGATCCATCTTTGACATGCTCCTGGTTCTTATGGACCAAGATGCTGTCATGGTTTTCTATTTGCTGACTCACATTTCTCACTTGGATAACCTTTGAGGAAGTTCAATAGATTTATTATCATTCCCTATCCATTAAGTTAATCATTAATAGTGAGGAGCCTCTAAGGGGTGGAAAAGTATGAAAATCATCTCTTATGTATCAGGATCCAATTAGGTTCCCTCTAGGTGTTGATACATTCTCAATTGGATTTTTCATTCATATGTTGGGAAGGTATATAA
Organism: Viscum album; assembly: GCA_963277665.1. Taxonomy (NCBI): domain Eukaryota; kingdom Viridiplantae; phylum Streptophyta; class Magnoliopsida; order Santalales; family Viscaceae; genus Viscum; species Viscum album. The sequence goes on from OY728135.1 coordinate 1,765,874,395, forward strand.
GGAAATAAATGTTGAACTCCAACCAGTGGATATGAAGTGACTTTTTTCTATCACATTATAATAGGATAAGTAAATTCTCATAGGATTTGGATTTAGTTTTATTCACAATTATGATATCATTGAGGTGATATTTTTCTAGTTCTTTGAGTTTTCACTTTTTATTCTTATTATGTGGATAGTGTCTGTGAAGTTCAGGTGGTGGGATACGTTTTGGAATTGTTAGCCTTTAATTGTGTTGAAGTTATACTCATATTTTAATGAGGCATATTTTCTTTTGTAAATTAATGGTGAATGCATTTACCTAGAGAATAACGACAAATATGGGTATAGGATATGTCCTTCTATCAATAATGGTATCAAAAATAATCTTCAGTCATGGTGGAAGTTTGCGATGAACATTGGTAGTTCAGGGGAGGATAAATTTTCTTTTTTATATATTTCATAGGTTTTTAGTTATCTATATATGCATTATATAACACTATATGGAGTATTGTACGATATTTTATTTCAATTAATGGGTTTATAAAAAAATTCATTATGTTCCATTTACGTTAGTGAAGGATAATATATGCTTTAGGTATCCTCAAAGTTATAGAGTTGTTGAATGGGTAAATGATGTATGTTAATTATTTAGTGGGTGAGGGGTATTTGAGATTATATACTATAATAGTGGGGTTGTTTTTAGTATCATTGCATTCATTAAGAAATACAATGCCTTTAATTCTATTATTTCCTTATATTTGGAGTGTGAGGTGAATTCTTTTTATGTATTGTAGTGATCATGTCAATCTTGAGCCAAAGGTTCTAATCAATTCTTTCTATTATTTAATCTTGGGAAAATATTGTTAATATCATTCTAGGTCGACATGTGCCTTTGGTACATTTTTCATGCTATCATTAATGAATTTATGAATAATTACTGAGGAGAAATACTATTATTTTGGACCAATGGTTTGACCTTATGTCTTTATGCTGCAAATTTATAGCTTTTAGAGGAACGAAACCCCAATAGTGGGGATAATTTAACACCCCTCTTTGAGGTATGTACTTATTATTGTATGTATTTATATAATAAGTCAGTAATTTTTGGGTTTATAAAGTGTTGGAGGAAGGATGGGTGAATGGGGTATAATTTTGACTTTTTTAGACCTCACCACATATTAGGAATAGTCGTGGTGATGGTCAAGGACCCCAGGTGTTCTGGCACTCCAAGTATGAGAATTTTTAAAATCTCAATGACATTACCACAACCTAGTGCCTAAAATTTTTATGGGAATGATGGTTGGGATCATTACCTATGGGAAATGGATAGACCAAAATTCTCAAGTAGTGGGTGTATTAGTTGGTCATGGTCACAAGGGTGTTGACCAATTGTTTTTGGTAAATTTCACCACATCATGGCACAAGTAATGGAACTGGTTGAGTTTTTTTATTACAAGTCATGCCCAAAATGGATTTGGTGAGAGCACTACATCTGGTCATATGGCATGGTTCATGTTTTCTGTGATTTTGAAATAGAAGATTTAGAGACTTATTTTGTGGGAAATCACGAACCTTTATAGAAAACCACATGATATTACACTGGGTTATTACATTATATGTTTTTTCTTATTTTTTTTTTCAAAAAACCATTAACAATTCTCCCTTATTTTGGATCTAAATCTATATTTTCTCTAAGGAAATTTCAAAGGATCTTAGCTTGAGCCCAAATATACTTCTTTTGAAATTTTTTGTGTGATTTAATTTGGGGTATGTGTATTTTATCCAACTAAAATATTTTTACAACTAAAAGGATTGTATTTTCTAAAAACAAAACATTTTTTTGAATTCTATTTCTAGATAAATTTGTTTTGGGTAACACCTTCTTTTATGGTTTTAGAATAAAGGTTGAGGGAATCACCCATAATGTTCTTCATTCATTATATAAATGGGGATTATTGTTTCTAAAAAACCATTGGGTGTGAGAAATTTTCATGGAAATGGGTGATTGAACTCATGAATTCACATAAATAGGGCCTTATTGAGTTATAATTATTCGAGGGGTCAATTTTGGAAACAATGAATTTTACCTCAAATCTATAGCTTAGGTATAGAGGGATGGGTACCACTTATGAGTATTGACTATTCAATGAGCCTATATTTATAAAAAATGCATTGGGTGTGTAAGTTGTATGGGTATGTATTCATGACATGGGAGACCTTCATGTTGTGAGTTTAATTAAAAATTTTGTATACATATATTTGTTTTATCTATTGTATATTTATTTCTCTTTCTTTATGTTAAATGTTTGTTTACATATTCTTTTCCAAGTGGCATGTGTGGGAAGTATTTGGGTTTTCCTACTAAATAGATATACAGACACCTACATATGAATTCCTATGCGTATATAGAAATTTTTTTATCATGATATAGGTAAGGGGATAGTCTCATACATTACTATAAAATAACCTATATGTTTCATTCCCTTAATTTGGGAGTTGGAGCATGTATATGAATTATAGTAAAGTTGGTTATGGCACCACATCGGTGCCTTCATGTCTTTTGAGTCTTTAAGTTTTTCATTAACTTGTTCATGTCTATTTCTAACTATGACTCAGATTATATTTAATATTTATATATAAAATTGGATTTTTATTGGGTTTCATATCATAAAACGTGTTCTTTAGATTCTGTTGATTTTTTTAGGGGTGGTTTTATTTTTTTAAGATAAAATAATCCCCTATGATTTAGTAAATCCCTTAGATTTTATTTATATCCCTTGATATCTAGGTTATTTCATATAAAGTAAGCAACATTCTAATCCTTACCAATCTAATAGTTCAGGTAAAGGTGTTATCTTTATTCCCATTTTCATTTATTCATTTAATCTTACTCAAATAAATATGTAATCCCTTTAAACTATTCAGAATTGATAAAACTATTTCAGAATATATGGGCACCTAGTTAAAAAAATTGAACACATATTTTGGAAATAGTTTGATAAAACATTATTCATCATGGAATGAAATATTTTATCCAAAACATTATACTTTATAATTTCCTGACTGTGTGACCCTGTAGGACATATAAGCATTGAAAAAAATATAAAATCCCTATTTCATTAGTGTAATAAAAGAAAATCCTATAGAAAAACATCATTTTTACTCAATCTAGTAAGGGGTATGGTTTGATCTACATAAAACATACTCATATCTCTCTATAAACATTACCTCCACAATATGGGTCATATAAATCATATTCACTCCAACATAATACCTTTATCTATGACATCGAGTGACTACTATATGTGGAACACACAAATCTAGTATAATAAAACTCATATTATTTTTATTCTTTGAAATGGACTAACCATGTAAATTAATACATCACATGTAATTCATCTAACAGATGATCACATCACATGTATCTCATCAAAATAGTTGAACAAATAATATATAACTCAACTAATTATACTCATTAATTTTCTTATTCTAATTTAACCAAGGTTTATATGTCTTTACTTTTCATACATGTGGAAAAATATCATCCTGGTTTCACTCTAACTGATGATTTGATTTTAAAAATACAAAACCACCATAGTATTAGTTAAGCTAGTATTTTTAATAGAGTAACTTAGGTATCAAATCATGAATGATCTCATTTTAGGTAACAATGCAACCTAAGGTAATAATAATTGATAACAAGCATAAATCCCTAAGTATATCAATGACTATATGACATTATATCATATATACTTTAGTGATTCATTCCAAGTAATAAGTATCTATTTATTATATCATGAATTTAATATTCATATCTCATTTAGAACCCTTTTTAATTAATAAAAGAATAAATTGAAGCTAACCTTAACACATAATAACAACCCATAATACTCTGTGATGAACAATTATTAATGAAAACTCAATGTTTTTACTTTTAGGGGATATTTATCATTTTATCGATCATTTAAAATAAATTACCGAACACATGAATGAATGATAAATTGAGATTTCATTTTAATATGATAACATGATATATATTTTCAACCATTATAACTTATGTCTTATGTTATTAACTTCTAGATATTCAACATGAATCCAATATTATTTTTTTGGTAATGGTTTTATTGACCCATTACATCTCTGTAATTCCTGTCACATTTATATAAGACCACCTAATAAAACTCTCCCACTTAATTATTTTAGCGAGTTACATTCATTTAGTAAAAAAATTGAATAATGGTGAGACTTATTAATCATATTACTAATGTTTAACTCTTTGAACATATTCAAACTACTTAGCTTAACATCATCTAATTTTATAATATTTCTTTGGTTGTCTACATAGAAAAAATTCTAAATTAAACATCATCAATATATATGAAACCTATATTATCAATATTTAATCTCGAGGTCAATATAACAATTTAATTTTTTATTATCTAATATTAACTAAACTCTTCTATGATAAAGTGACATTCACTTCATTAAGGAAAATACATATAACTATTTACTATTCTCTTTAATATTATACCCTAAAATCTATTAAGATATAAAATGAAATTAACTTTCTAAATATGTTGGGATAAGAGTGATATTTACTTTATCAAATTAAATAAATATAACTATTTAAATTATTTTTGTTACGTATCCTACCTCTTTAAAATATTATTTTAAGAATAAATTAAACTTAAACTAACATAATATTTTATTTTATAACTTTGAACTTCTCTAATACATACTCTCTCTCTATCCCCTTAGGCACTATTTTATCTTCAGAATATATTTTTAATACTAAACAAAATCTATTTCTTGTTTTATGAAATAAAACTTATTTTATTTTAGTATGAATATTTAACTAACAAAATATTTGTTCCATTTTTATATGGAATTCATTATTTTTGGATTATTATCTGGAAATGAATATTTTATTCATTAAAATTCACCACAACTAGGTGGGAATAAAATTTTATAATATTCTATAAAATATCTAGATAAAAAATTTATTTTGGATAATTTTTTTTATTCATGTATTCTTATAAAAACATGTTATATAATCTAATGAATCCAAATTAATCATCTCATTTTGTTTATAATAATTCCTTGTTAATGAAACACAAGTCATATCATATAAGTGAAATGATACAAAGATGCACACCATTTAATTATATTCATATAATATTGAAAGATTAAATTATATTTAGATCATTGACATTGAAACCTTTTTCTTCATCATTTGAATGAAAACAATAGGCTCTATCTGTAACAACATAGGTACTTATAAAATAATATGTTTATATTTTGAAATTAAATAGTAAAATTCATTATAAATGTCTAATTATATTAGTGGTATGTATAGAAACTAAAAAATCTATACTAATAGAATAATAATCTCACATATCAAATAATAAATAAAATTCAAGTATCTTAAAAGTAAAAATCTGATATATTTATATCGTGGAATAAGTAAATAAATGTTTTGATAGTGATAAATTAAGTGCTGGAATTTTTGTAAAATATAAATATTTAACTGTAAATTTATAATTAATTTAATGATTTAAGATAAAGTTTATATTTAAAAAATAGATTAATAAATTAATATTTCACTAGGTTATTATTATAAGATACTTTAATGAGACCTTAATTAATTTTTCAAAGTGTTATAAAATCAGTTATGGTTTTAAAATTGGTATTTTTGGAATAAATTATTATTTTAATTAAAAATTAAATTTATTAAATTTAGAAAATTATTTTTTTATAAAATAGAGTTTATTTTTTAATTCTATACATCAAAAAATAGTTGTTTTTAATTTTTTTGATTTTCCAAAAATACTTGAATTTTGTGACTAGTAAAATGTGTTAATTTACATTATATATATATATTATATAATAAATACATTATTTCTTGAGTCATTGATGATGTAATCCCCATAATATCAAACCTCCCTTATATAATTTCATATAGTTATTGATAATTCTCAAACTATTCGTAGTCTTGAGAAAAAATAATAAACAAATGGATAAAATAATGAGAAAACACCCCTCTCCTACCCTATAAATACCACCCTCACCAACTATTCTCCTCACACCTAAAATACCTGTAGGTTGTTTAATTTCTATCCAAATACATTCCCAATATTCTTCCCCATGTCTAAGACTATTTGGTCTCACCAAAAGTCCAAAACAAAGTTTATTAAGGAGGTTCTTAAGGTGAAGAATTCAAGATGTAAAATCATCTTTCATTCTCTTCTATTTTACTTTCTATCTCTTTTCTTTTCTTATTCTCCCTTCACCATCCCTAATCTACGTTACATGATAAATCTAGTATCTTACATATAATTTAATGTTATTTTTTTTAATTTATTATCCATCATCAAATTTCTTTTCTTCTCCTTTTATTCATGAAAATGAAATCATCATCTCTGACATGTCGATTCACCACCTTCATGGACGATGAATTTTCATTTTCCTTAAACACCTTCAAGGATGGTCATAAAAAATTATTATGGTTAAATAATATTTTATTATACATATTATAATTTAAATAATGTTCTTGAACCAATATATATACATGATATTAAATAAAACAATACATGTTTGTGAAGGTTGTAAAAACCGCTAAAATAAATTAAATCATTGTCATTAATATTTTATCTAATGAATAATCCTCATATAAAAAATCAAAATTATATATGGTATCATTTAAAATTAAAGGACCATATTAATACCATTTATTTCCACTTCTGTATTTTTTCTTCCATTCGACAAGAAAATCCATTATGAACCGATCATGGGAACTATGAAAATAACGCACCCGAAACAATGGAAATAACAAAATATTATTAATAAATGGGTGAAAAGTTGTTATAACATGGTCATATAAGGTATTATTAACTTTAGTTTAGTTTTTTAATATATTAATAACACTATTTAAAACATTATATAGGAGTTTTTATCACTTTTTAAGTGAGATGAATCTAAGGTAAGGGAATTTTCTTTAAAAACTCTCTTTTAAATTTCTATTTTTACAAAATTCAAAAAGAATGTTTTTTATGATGAAAGTATTATTATTTTATTACTATTTTATAGTTCAAGGTAATTATTTATTATGAAGGATTGTATGCATATTTCCTTCCAATTTATTGGGTATGTTTATGTTTTTGGTCAACCATATGGTTACTCTAAGTATAACTAAGATTATCACAACATAAGGTTGTAGTGATGGTTACATTATAAGGTATCCTGGAGGGTTAAACTGCAAGGTATCTGGGAGGGTTACAAATAATATAGTATCCATGAAGGTTACCATCTTACGTAATAATTCCCTATGTTACCTAAACATTTATGTTTTTTATGTTTTATGGAAATATCATGTTTTCATAAAGTAGCTTTATGATACTTAATGGGTGAGAAGCATGTCCTTGTGAAAATGATTTTATATGTTTATAAGTATTCATTGAAAAATGGTATATCTCCTTCTTTCTATGTTATTTTATGAGATTTTTGTTCTCATCCAATGTTTTAAAATGTTTTTCACATGGTTTAAGGATGGGTAATAGAAAATTAGAATCAAAGCAAAGAGTTGCAAAGAATTCATGTTATATTATAAACTTATGTATTATGAAAGAAATAGATACTAATTTAGTAGTATCCACCTTGTATGATTCTGAGTTTTCATGTATGTTTTATTACCTAATTCTCTAAAACTCTGAAATGGAAATATCATTGGTAATGTAATAAGTGAATTCTGGTTGAATTAACTAGATTCTGTATTGTTTAAGGCCAAGTCCTTATAGTTGGAATCTGATAGTGGTTTATATAACTTTAGGGTTTATGATGATGTTAATAAAATACCATAAATTATTTTTACCTTATGGTTGTATTGAAATTATGTATCATTTTAAGATTACCATGTTGTTTCATCTATTATATGATTTTTCAGAATGTTTTTCCACAGAATAAATAGCGAAGCTAATGTTAGAAGGAACAGAGAGGATGCTATCTTTACAAATAAATAACATGGAATGGTGGGAATTGCAATCGATCGGTTTGTAATAATAATGGATCAATTTATTTAGGATACAAATGGTGGTGTCATCCATGGAAGAGAACAACCAGAGCTACCACAAAGAAACATGATGATAACAGAACATTTTATGAGGCAACATACACCTACTTTCAGTGGATCTTCTGACATAGTGACAACTTAAGGGTGGATTAAAACACTTGAAATGATATTTTATATCATGAGGTTTTTATATAATCAAAATTTTAGTCTTTTTATTTACAATTTTGAAGGTGAGGATGAATAGTGGTGGTCCATGGTCCAAAAAATTAAAGATAAATATGAGATCAATTCCAAGGAATGGGTTGACTTTATGAATCTTTTCTTTGAAAGATATCTTCCTAATCTAGTTTGATTAAGGATGAAAAATAAATTACATAAATTAAAACCAAATGAGTAAGATTCAATGGCCATTTATGAATAAAAATTTCTCTAATTGGAAGGTTATTCTCTAAATCAAATTTGGGATCTTGATAATAATATAAACTATTTTTACTCAGGATTGAATCCAAGATACCAAAGGTCATTTTCCGCCCAAGAATTAAAAATTTCTCAGAAACTTGTACGATATGATGAGAGGGTAGAAATTGAGTTTTTTGATGATCACTTTTAATTTGAAAAAAATAACAGAAGAAAAGGTCCAGATGGAATGAAATGGGTAACATTCAATCAAATAAATATGAAAGTAAGAAAATTTAGTTTTCAGTTTGTGGGAAGTGTGGTAAAAAGAATCCTGAGGATTTACTTAACAAATTTGGGAAATGATTATATTGTGGTAATTTTGGACCTATGTCTTGAGATTGCAATGAAAAACATATTATTATTGGTATGTTTAATTATAATAAAAAAACTATAAAGTGTTTCAAATGTGGTGAGATAAATAATTATAAAAATTCATACTTAAAGAAAGATATGCATGTTGTGAAGTAGCTAGAATATAAGCAAAAAGGTGTAGTGAAATCCTTTGTGACTACTTCATCAGATGTCAAAGAATCCAATGAAGTGGTATTAGGTACTTTATTTGTTTACTTAGATTTTTCTAATATCTTTTTTGATAAGGGGTATACACATTACTTTATTTACAAATAATTTTCTAGAAAATTGGGAATTTCACCTCAGGAAATTAAATCATAACTTATGATAAAAGCTCTATAAGGAAGCATTAAGTCAAAAAAAAATTATAATAATCTTCCTATTATTTTATTTAGAAATAAATTATCTAAAAACCTTGTTGTATTATCCATAGTAGAGGTTTATGTTATTCTGGGGATGTATTAGCTATCTTTTTACCATGCTTAGATTGATTATAGAGCCAGAGAAGTTGTTTATCAAAAATATTTTAGGTTTGTATTCAATAATCAACTCATACCATTTATAACATATCAGGAGGCTAAGAAATCGTTAAAATATGGAATTGAATGTTATCATGCACATATTGTTTAAAATAAAGTAACTTTTCAGATTAATGATGTTCCATTGGTGAATTAATACCTTGATGTTTTTCATGATGAGTTTACTAGTCTAATATCTGATTAGGAAGTTTAATTTACTATTTACTTAGTTCCTAATGCTAATCTAATTTATAAACCGCCTTATCTAATGTCTCAAGTGAAACTTCTTGAAGTTAAAAATAAGTTTCAACTGTTTCTTGATAAAGGTTTCATTTTCCCTATAACTTCACCACGTGATGCTCTTATTTTGTTTCTTAAAAAGAATGATGGTTCTATGATACTTTTCATTGATTATAGATATTTTAATGAAATTATTATTAAAAATAAGTATCCATTGCCTCATACCAATGAATTGTTTAATCAGATTTAGGGAGTTCAGTATTTTTTCAAGATTGACTTGAGATCCGTGTACCATTAGCTGAAGGTGAGGGAGTCTGACATTCCTAAAATGGCATTCCATACTAAATATTATCACTATGATTTTGTTGTTATTTCCTTTAGTTTGAGAAATATTCCTACTATATTAATTAATATTATAAATAGAATCTTCCATGAATTTTTTGATATGTTTTTTATTGTTTTTATTAATTATATTTTGGTTTATTAAAATATTTATAGGTATCATGAAAAGCATATAAGGATTGTGCTAAAAACACTTAAAGAAAAGTGGTTATATGGGAAATTTATAAAATATGATTTTTGGTTGTAATAGATTTATTTTCTTGTGAATTGTAAATAAGGATGGAATAATAGTTGATCACACAAAAAAAGTGGTTGATGAATGGGAAAGACCTAAAAATGAAAAAAAAAGTGGTTGATTAATGGAAAAGACCTAAAAATGCTAAAGATATATTCAGTTTTCTTGTATTAGCAGGTTATTACAAATAGTTTGTTAAAAACATTACAAAATTATCTATCCCGCTAACTAAGTTAACCAAAAAAGGGTTTGAATTTATTTATATAGAAGACTATGATGTTTATTTTCAAGAAATGAAAATAACATTGGTGAATTCTCTAGTTTTGGATCCGCATTCCAAAAATGGAGAGTTTATTATCTATAGTGATGCTTCATTGAAGTGACTTGGTTTTGTTCTACTACAGAATGATCAAGTAATTACATATGCTTCAAGAAAACTATAACCTCAAGAGTTAAATTATCCCACACGTGATATGGAATTAGTAGTTGTTTTGTTTTCAATAAATTTTTGGATACATCATTTATATAGATCCAAATGTGAAATCTACACTAACCATAAAATTTTAAAGTTTATATTCACTGATATCTAATTGAACATGAGTTAGAGAATATAGATTGAACAGATAAAGTATTATGATTTAATGTTCAATTATCATCCTGTAAAATAAAACAATGTGGTAGATGCCTGGAGTCAAAAAACATCATTCTATATTAACCATGTTTCTTTGGGAACATGACCCCCTGGTTTATGATTTGATGATTTTTCAATTGGAAGTTTTTGGTGTAGGAGATTCCTATGTTATATTTCAGGTGTCCGAGTAGTCATCACTCTAAGACTGAATTAAGAAAGTGTAGAAGGAAGATTATGAGATGAAAAAAAGGTAGAATTGTGTAAGAAACATGAATTTCCTGAATTTAATGATGATAAAGATTGTGTCTTGAAATTTGGAAATAGATTATGTGTTCCATATGATTCCTAGAAAAATAAATAATTTTCATATGAATCACATAGTTCCCCATTTTTAGTTCATCCTGGTAGCACTACGATGTATGTAGAGCAACATGAGTATTACTATTGGGTTGAAATGAAAAGAGATATTGCTGATTTTACCATGAAATGTTTGACATGTCGACTGGTAGCAACAATTACCAAAGGGTATGTTTTATCCTTTTTCATTATAGGAGTGGAAATGGTAAATTATATTCATTGACTTTTTGGTGGGACTACCAATGAATTATCTAGGTAAGAATGAAATTTGGATTATTATTTTCCGGTTGAAAAAATATTCTCATTTTCTTCCTTTCCAAGATACTCTTTCTCTAGATCGACTTTATTGACTATACCTCAAAGAGATTGTGAGGTTACATGGAGTTTCTATCCCCATTTTATTTGACTATGATCATATGTTCACATCTAATTTTTGGAAAATCCTTCATAAGTAACAGGGAATTAAATTAAATTTCAGAACAAAGTTTTAACCACAATTAGATGGTCAGTCGGAAAGAACAATTCGAACATTGGATGATATATTTTGAGCCTATTCAAAGGATTAATAGGGATGTTGGAATCAAAATATTTCTTTAGTTTAGTTTTATTATAATAATATTTATCATTCTAGTAGACATATGGAACCTTTTGAGTCATTATATGGAAAGCGGTGTCGAAATCCATCATTTTGGGATGAATTTAGGGAAAGGAAGTTATTGGGACTAGAATTCGTAGAGGAGGTGGCCAAGAAAGTGAAGATGATCCTATAACAGATGATTATGGCTCAGAGGAGGCAGAAAAGTTATGGGGATAACAAGAGGAACATCTTTTCTTTCTAGGTAGATGATCATTTCTTTCTTAAAATATCTCTATGCAAATGTGTTATGCATTTTGGTAATAAAGGAAAGATAAGTCCTTAAATTGTTGGACCTTTTGAAATCCTAAAGAATGTTGGACCATTTTCTTACCGAGTAGCTTTGCCTATGAGTTTATCTTAGGTACATAATGTTTTTCATGTTTAAATATTGAAAAAGTATGTTCCATATTCATCTCATCTATTGATACCAAAATTATTTCAGTTGGAAGAGAACCCCTCTTATGAATATAAACCTATTAAGATTCTTTATTTTAGAGAATAAGTTTTGGGAAATAAAGTAATTCTCCAAGTTAAGGTTTTGTGGAGAAACCATATGGTTAAAGGAGAAACATGAGAATGTGAAAATTCTATGAGGGAAAGGTATCCGCACTTGTTTAATAAGAGGATAAAAATTGTGAGGATTCAATTTCCATAAGGTTGAGAATGTAACAACCCAATTACAAAAAAATAATTTATTTTCATTCTGAAATTAAATAGTAAAATTTATTATAAATGTATAATTAAATAAGTGGTATTTATAAAAAATAATTAATCTATAAAAATAGAATATTAACCTCACCTATGAAATTATAAACAAAATTAAAGTATCTTAAAAGTGAAAATATGATATATTTATATCATGGAATAAGTAAATAAATGTTTTGGAAGTGATAAACTAAGTGTTGATATATTTGTGAAACATAAATGCTTATTTATAATTTTATAATTAATTTAACGATTTAAAAGAAAAATTATTTTCATAAAGTAGATTAATAAATTAATATTGTATAATATTATTATTATAGGATAATTTTATGAGACCTTAATTAATTTTACAAATTTTTATAAAATTATGTATAGATTTAAAATTTGTATTTTTTGAAGAAATAGTGATTTTAATTTGAAATTAAATTTATCATATTTAGAAAATTATTTTCAAAAAATGGATTTCATTTTTAAATTCTACATGTCGAAAAATGGTTATGGTGAATTTTTTGGATTTTCTAAAATACTTGAATTTTTTGTGAATAAAAATATACGATAATTTACTATATATATATATTAATACATTGTAAGTAAATTACTCCATTACTTGAGTAATTTCTAATGTAATCACCATATTATTGGACTAAACATAATTATTTTAATATATTTAGTGATTATTCTCAAACTATTTATTTTCTTGAGCCAAAATAATAAACTAATGAAGAAAATAATGAGAAAACACTACTCTCCTCCCTTATAAATACCATCCCTCACCAACTCTTCTCCTTACACCTAAAAACCTTGTATATAGTTTAATTTCTATACAATTATATTCCCAAGATTCTTCCCCATATCCAAGACCAGATGTTCTAACCAAAAGTCTAAAACCATGTGCCTTAAGGAGGTTCTCAAGGATAAGAATTCAAGAGGTAAAATCATCTTTCATTTTTTTCCTTTTAATTTATTTTCTTTTGTTATTCTCTCTTCACCTACCCCCACCCAAGTGAAATGATAAATACAGTGTCATAAATATAATATGATTTTATTTTTTAAATAAATTTCCATCTTCAAATATCTTTACTTCATGTCTTATTATAGAAAATGAAAGAATCATCCGTGACGTGTCAATTCATAGCCTTCATGGATGATGAATTTTCATTTTACTTTACAAAATTCAAGGCTGGTCATAAAACAATTATTATGGTTAAATAAGATTTTGTTATACATATTATAAGTTATATAATGTTTTGGAACCAATATATAAATATGATATTAAATAAAATGATATGAGTTTGTGATGATTGTAAAAACCACCAAAATAAATTAAATCATTTTCACCAATATTTTATCTAATGAATCATCCTCATAAACAACAAATAAATGATATATTGTATCATTTAAAATTTTGGTAACATATTAATTAAATTTATTTCCATTTCTATAGTTTTTCTTTCATTCTAAAATAAAGTCCATTATAAACAGATCATGGAATCCATGAAAAGAATGCAACTGAAATAATGGAAATAAAAAATTATTATTAATAAATGGGTGGAAAGTAATTGTAATATAGCCGTATAGGGTAGTATAAACATTATTATAGTTCTATAATATATTTATCAAATTATTTAAACCATTATACAATCAGTGTTAACTTGTTTGAAGTAAGATGAACTTGAGGTAAGGGACTTCTCTTTAAACATACTCTTTTAAATTTCTATTTTAACAAAAATCAAAATGAATATTTTTACAATGGAAGTATTTTTATTTTATGGTTATGATATGGTTTTTGGGAATTATTTATATTTAATGGTGAGAACTATATATCATTCCAATTCATTGGGTATGTTTATATTGGAGGTCGACCGTATGGTTAGTCCAAGTGTAAATACAATGGTTACACCATAAGGTAGTTATGAGGGTCACATTGTAAGGTATCCATGAGGGTTACACTGTAAGGTAGCTGTGATATTTAAAAATCATATGGTAACAATGAGGGTTGAAATCTTAAGTATGTAATTCTCCAATTTACCTAAATGTTTATTTTTTCTATTTTTTATGGAAATCTCATGAGTTCATAAAGTAACTTTATAATACTTAATGGGTGAGAAGTATGTCCTTGTGAAAATTATTTCATATGTTTATAATTATTCATGGACTAATGGTTTCTCTCCATCTTTGTATGTCCCTTACTGATATTTTTTTCTCTCATCTTCAATGTTAAAAGTTTTGAATAATTCATGTTATATTAAAAACTTTTGTATTATAGTAGAAGTTGATACTATTTTAGTAGTATCCGCTTTGTATGATTGTGGATTTTCATATATGTTTTTATGACCTAATTCTATAAAACTCTGAAATAAGAATATCTTTGGGAATTTAATAAGTATATTCTAGTTTTATTAACTAGATTATATAATATTTAAGGTATATTCCTTATAGTATCAATTTTTTATTTTGTTTTAAACTATTTTATATTTAATGTTTTTAAAAGTATGCATTCAGAATCATAATCCCATAAAAATTGACGAATCAATTTCATAAAATTAATACTTGATATGGAAATTTATTAATTATTCCTAAAATTAAATCAGGTGTTTTGGATAATCCAATTATATAGAATCATTGATTCTTCCAGATAATAAACATAAATTTCATATAACCTTAATTAAATATGGTATGACTCTCCACCCAACTTTTCTTCTCCTAGTTTGAAGTTTTTCCTATTTGTATTGTCGACATAATACCATAATTTAGATATCATATACCTAGTATTTAGGATTCTAATATTCTCACCAATTCATTGGTATACGTAATCATATTGAGTATATAAATGGAGACTAATATTAATTATTTCATTTCACATCAAATAAATTTAAAACGTCATGTGAATCATTTCATGCTTCAACGAAAATCTTGATTCATCTACTAAACAAATTTAGAAGTAAAATACTCAAAAAGTGGTTTATCTAACACATTGAATTTATTTTACATGAGAAAATTTTCTTAAGTTACTAGTCTTATGATATACCTAAATTAAGTTTCTCCTTTCAAGGATTAAATTAAAAATTTAGTTTCATATTGATTTTATTTATCGCAAACAAAAGGTTTTATCAGATGATTATCATCTCTTATATCATTACATTAATTAATTTTAATAAAATTACTCCTAATAGAATTAATAAACACATACACCATATCGATTTAGTGATCCAAGATCCATATTTCACTATGAAATCACCCTACTTTAGTGTGAAACTCATTACATTAGTAATTTTGGTAGGGTTTCATTCAATTCACATCAACTGTTACTCTTGGATAGTTGAGTGAATAATCCTTTATCCAAATCCATAATATGTAAATACTTAACTTTCTTCCTCCGTTATCCCATACCTAGGGGTTTCCTAGTTATTTTAAACACAAATAAGTACCATGAACATGATAATAAAGAAAAATCCATTGGCATCCGGCCTTGGTGTGAAACTACTAAACGATATTCTATAGTTACCTATCACTTGTTTTGATTACACTAGATAATCTAAGGGTATGCTAATTTGTAATGAAACTAAATGATTAGATGATGGAGGTCTTGAAAAGTTTCACTTTGGAAGGAATATCTCACTTAGTATTTGATGGGTTTTATTTTGAAGTCTCTCCAATTTAATATAAAACATATGTATTTTAAATTAATAATAATTAAATATTATGTAATTATTATATTCTAATGTTTTATTAATTTTCTATTTTTTTTCTTCTATAGATTTGGATTTATAATCCGTATTCCAACCACCAAAATAATGTCTCCATGCTACACTAATGCGTAACATTTACATAACCCCCAATTTATGTCACTGACCCAAAAATAAAATCAAAATATATTCATACATATCTGAATGTATCGTATGAATAATGTATATTAACTCTTAATGTAAAGTTATAATGTTTTTTGAGACTGATAATCTCTAAAAAATTACTCCTAATGTGACATATTACCAACCACATTCACCTTTCTAGAATCGGAATAAAGACTCCTGGCCCATATGTGGTTCGAACCCAAGTCCCTATCCCCATGGAAATCATACTCACTATATAATTCAATTACTTATATCTATAATACCTAATATGCTCAAAATATTCCTAACAATAAAATTTAATAGAATTGATTCTTTTAAAAACCATGGTTAAGGTAGATGTAAACTAAAATTTTATATATTTCTAACTAGGTTGAAATGAAAGTCTTTTATCTCATAGAAGTAATTTATCAAATAAATAAATAACACACAATTTTCACAATATAAAAAAATTTATATACATGAATAAATTAAGGAATAACTTCTAAATAAATGAACATTTCATAAATTTAAATACAATAATATTTTATAAACCTTTTAATAATATAATTTATTTTATGAATATTTTATAATTTATCTAACCATTATGGTTATGCCATAATTTTAGATATAATCACTTTTATATTTGATTTTAGTGTGAACACTTTCATATTTTATATTATATAGCATTAATATATATATATATATATGTCATTTCAATAATTAATTTATAATTCATTTTCTATTATGTAATCCCCTTTTCATAATTTATATATCATATATTAAATTATTTAAATCATGTTAATCATGTTGGGAAAAATCACTCAAGGTGACATTATATTGTTTTTGTGTTGGTTTTGTTTATCGACAAAGCAAGTTTACAAAGTCAATTATGAGGTACCAATATGGTTGTTGAAAAAGTATATTGAAAATTTTATAAGATGATGGATACTTTTATAATATCAAAGTATCTCTACTAAGAAATGGTTTGAAGCAATCCAATAAAAAGGATCATCATGGTATTGAAGCTCAAGAAGTTGTTCAAGATGTTTCACATATAAGGTAGAGATTATGCCAAGTGATTTCTAACTTTTTGGGGTCTAAAATTTGAAGGAAGTGTAAGGTTTTTTGTTGAAGAAGTGTAATGATTTTCATAAAAATATAGAAGTTATAAAAACTGGATTATAAGTCTCAAAAAGTTTCACGAAAGTGAAGATTTTGGACCACCTACATGAGATATAATGTAGTCATGTTTTTTATAAAAGTTAAATAGTTTCATAAAATCTTTATTTTCACAAAGAAGATAATGTTGCATGAATATGGTAAATACAAATGAAATAATAATGATGACGGTGATTTTTACAGTAAAAGTGACATAAAATAGTTAAAGATTAGTGAAGTGGGAAAGCTTATTGAAAGGTTAGTGATGATCAAGGAAGTTATGGAAATGTCAGGAATGCCTATAAATAGTCCTTTATCCCCCCTCCATTTGAAGCATCCAACCCATAGATAATATCATAGCTCTAATGTTTCAAAAGTGTTTTGGGAAGGAAATTCTTAAATGAAGTTCTAAAACGAAAATAATTTGTGTGAAGAAAAAGGACTTGTGACTAATTTAACAAGTTATATTTGTATAAGTTAAGGAATTTTCATGAAATTTGGTATTTTTTCAAAATACTAAAAATTTACTCAAAATATTCGAAGTTGTTTGAAATTTTTTAAATGGTTTCATAAAATTAAAAGTTATGTGAACCAAAAGATATTTACTAGAAATTTTATGTCAAAATAGAATACATAAGTTGGATGAAATAAGAACATAAAGACACACCTGTTGTTGAGTAAAAAAATGATTCAAGAAATCATAGGATATCTAGTGAAGGAATATTGATTACACTTTAGCAGAGAAAGCAGTGAGCTTTCAATTCATGATTTGTAGTAAACTAGGGGATAATGAGTGCACTATAAACATTGTAACAATAGTGTTCTATACTTTATTTAGTACATTATCACATAACCCTTGTATGATCCTTAGACTATACTAGTTAAGGGTGGACCAATTAATTTTTTTGTCTTTTATATGTTTTCATTTCAATTTATGCATTGTTATGAGAAATATAGAGAAGATTTTTTTTGACAACAAAACAAAATTCCAAGGGGGGAATATTTTAATTTTTCAAACCTTTATTTCCCCCCACCACATATTACTTAACCTAATGGGCCCAAAAATTAGTGTCATTGCTAAAGGATAAATTGAATCAATCTCTATCAGTTGAAAAAATGTCAACAATCAATTAAAATTGATGTTAATCTTCAAGGAAAATAATTTTCAATTGTAGAAGAATCATATGTAACACTAATTTCAATATTGAGGGATGGATGTGTATACATAATTTATTCATGGGATCATAGTTAGTATGGAATGTGGGGGTTTATCAAGCATATATTTAAGTGAAATTGTTGTTGTTGTTAAAGTTATTATTTCTTTTGGGGTAGATTTATATAATAGAATCTATACAAAGGTAATATCATTTAATTCCTCTCATTATATGTGGTAAATGTTGATAAATTCTAATTAAGGTGATTTGAAATTTAGGATGCCAAATTTTATGTTTGGTGGAACAAGTATGAGGACTTGAGGATGCACCCAAATGAATTTGTTGATAAATTATTTTAACATTGAATGTGATAGTTGAGGATATATGAGGTCTCTAAGAAACCCTTAATAATGTTAATATTTTCATGGGTATCTTAAGATTATTTATACCTCGATTCAATCGAAAATATTTTTTGATTGATGATAAATATGTGAAGGAGGTGGAATCAAATTGTTTACGCAATACTCTAATTTCATATGAAATGAAAAATGATGATAATGAGGATGGGGGAAAGGTAAAATCAAAGTATTTTGTGTTTAAGGTCAAGAATAATCTCACTATAGAGAATAGATAGGAGGATTAAGAGGTGTATGAATTCATATCATTGATTTCCTCAAAACTGAAAAACAAAAATGAAATTTTAAAGAGAAATATCCACTTACATGATATCAATGTTATATGGTGGGAAACCATATAGAAAAGTATCCTAAGAACCTTTAAGATAATGACGAGGATGATGAAATTACCAATAATTCTTCTTCTAGTGTGAAGGGTAAGAGAAGCATGAAATAAAACATCTCAAAGAATAATAACATACTTTCGTATGAAAGTGATTGTTTTGAAGAAATTAAGGCTAAAGAAATGGAAGAGTAAAAATATCACAAGGAGAATACTATAGTAGTAGTTATGGTAAGATACCATATAGGGGAATAGAGAGACAATTATGATAGATAATTTGAATTAAGAGTTGAAATCAAAGTTGAGTAGAACGATGTGATTGAAGGGATATATTTTTGGAAGCTAAAATAAAGAAAACTAATAGAGTAGTTCATGATTCCAAAAATTATATGTAGCGGTAAGAGGAATAGAAGTTTGATATTAGGGATTAAATTATAAATATATAATTTCTAAAGATAGAAACCTCAGAGAGGTTTGGTGAGTAAAAGATCAAAGTTGAAGAAAAATCCAAGGTGATAGAAGTTTTGAACAAGATAGTTTAATATCGAGTCAAACTTATCAAATATATTGAAGAAGAATTCTCATCTTGTGATATGAATTTGAAGATTAAGATATAATTTTGACTCTAGATATGGTTATAGGAAATATAATCACATAGGTGGCATAAAAATTGAATGTGGAAGACATATGTCTAGAAAAACTTAAAAATGACTATCAATTGAAGCAATTGTCATGTCTGAATGGCATAGATAGTGTTGATATTTATCATAAATTTAAATATAATAAGGAAAATCCAATACCATAAGAACCCACTCCATAGTTGATGGTTAATTTAGGTATGTCTCATAATTTTAATATTTAGAGATCCCAAGGGAAAATGGTGGTGCAGTAATGTCACACAAGAGTGCACCTCATATCAGGTGTTATTTTTGTGGGTATATGGAACATTCCCAGAATGAATACTCTATATTCAAGAGGTATATAATGTAATAAGAGTAAATAAGGTATTCGAAAATAGATCTAAATTATAGGATTGCATTTTATGGTCTTTATTTTTAATATTGTGTATTTGGGCATGTCAACATATATTTCTCATTATTGATTTAAGAGAATTCATGGATTCATATACAAAGTGGTTAAATGTAGTAACTAAAGGAATATATAAATTATCTAAAATTAATAATCGATCTATAACTTTACAATATAAATTTAGTCCATCAAAATATGAATAAGACCAAGAAAATGTATCAATATTGGTTGTGATTCCAATAACATGGATCTAGAAGAAAATATTTGATCATGAAATGGTAATAGATATATCAATTAAATTATCAAATAATTCCAATGAATATATCATTGATAGTTAATGTAATTCCCGCATGATAAGAAATAAATATCTGGTGATAGAAATTAAATACAAAAAGTAGGACATCATCAAATTTGTAAATGATGAAGACCAAAATATTATTAGCTGAGGGAAAGCCAAGTTTGGGGAAAATATATGATATGTCCATATGTATTGTTTGTTTAAGGACTTAAATAAAACTTTATAAGTGTAAATAAATTATGTGAATTGACTTATGTGATAATTACGACCATTAATTTGTGTATCATAAAGGGAAAATATCATACATTGGTGATATAGGGGAAGTGTGTGAATGTAAATCACTACAATGCGAGTGGGAAAGAAGATATAAAAGTTCTATCCAAGGAGGAAGACAATGGGTTGTTATATAAATGACTTTTCCATTTTATCCAACCATCCTTGGAAGATCTATTGAAATGTGATGCAACCCAATATCTTCAAGAGCTATCACATGATCATAATCACACATTCAATTCTTGATAATAAGGGAAGATCACTAAAAATTCTTACAAGAAAAAAGTACATAAGTCAACAATATTTCTTGAATGAGTATATATTGATGTTCATGGACCTATTAAACAAAGATTTATATAAGGGAAGATATATTACATTCTTTTCATTGATTAATTAATAAGGATGGGTGGATTTAAGTCATATCTCGCAAATTTTAAGTGTTCAGTTACATAACACAATATTATAGGTAATTTGAAAAGATGCATGGAAATAAGTTTCTAAATTTTTTAACTAATAACATAATGGATTTTACCAACATCCATGTTGAGAATTATCTTGAGAATCGTGGGATAAGGAACCATGTCTTAGCATTGGGAACTCCTTAAGAAATATTTAATCATTGAGATAAGTAATTGGATCATAGAAAACATGTCCAGAATGATTCTTATTGAAAAGGAACTATTATATATGTTTTAGAAGGATGAATTATTGACATAAAAATAAATTTATAATAGATATTTGTTGTGTTTTAAAGAGGAGAAGACCACATACATGTTGTGGTATTTAAAAAATACAACACTAAAGTACAACCAAATCTTTAGAAGTAATTATTTCAATCTTAATAAGTAGAAACCATGGATGTTTGAACACCATGGAGTTTAATGGATATTTTTTGGCTTCTCTAGATAAATAATAGAATATAAATGATTCGATAAGATACTGGTACAATTTTATTAAAGTGATGATATCATTGGAGTAGAAACTCAAAATAATATACATCAAAAAGTTAGAATTTTTTCGAATAAATTATTGAAGATGAGAGTATCATAGGAGGTGCACAAAAGCCTAACATGAATTTAAATGATTAGAAAATTCAATATAAACCTATATCTACATAGAATATAAAAATTCAAGATGAAAATGATTGGAATGCCATCAATGGTTACCAGAAAATGCTAGTGTACATTAGGAGAATAAATTCACTACAGTAAGCATCTATCCTATAAAATTCAGAACCAAAATTATTTGAAGATGATGCAAGAGATAAGAATTAGGTTCGGGATATGAATGATAAAAGAATTAGAGATTGGATATTATTTTGAGGCTGAGAGATTATAATGTCATTGGTACTAAATGGTTCTCCTGGAATAAACTGAATGAAGATGTTGTGATAATTTCAAACAAAGCACAATTAGTGTGAAATGGGTACTCCCAGGTGAATGTAATGGGTGTTTATGAGACATTTTCACACATTATAAGTCTATAAATAGTTTTCCTGGTTTTTCCATAGTATTGAAATGGAAATTAAAGGAGTTCCATATGGAATTCAAGTCAAAATTTATGAAAGGAGTTATGTAGGAAGAAGTGTGCATAAAATAGCTATAAGTTTTTCTTATTTATAAAGATGAATATAGTATTTATCAGTTGAATAAGGCATTATATAGGTTAAATCAAGAATCAATAGCCTAGTATTCACAACTTTATTATTACTTTAAGGATCTTTATTCCCACAATGGGGGAGTTGTTTACAAACCCTATGTGAAAAATGAGAGGAATAAAATAATGATGGTGTAAGTATATATCTATGACATAATGTTTATTGGATAAAATAAAGTTAACATAAAATAGTTTTCGTTGTCCAAAAAGTGTGATTTTGAAATATCAATGATCGTTGGACTGATGTTTTCCCTTGTTTTGTAGGTGATAAAAGGAAGGTATAAAACATTAATTTCTCAATAAAAATATAACAAATGGGTTCTATGAAGATTCATAATGAAGGATTCCAAGGATTTGAAAACTCCAATTACCACTTGGATGAAATTGTTAAGGGTCGATGATATAAAAATGGTTAATGTCACAAAATATAGGTAGATCATTGTGATCATGTTGTACTTAGAAACCACAAGACCTGATATTTTTTTCATATGTCAAGTTTCATGATGTCAATGTAATCCCAAATAAATCCACACAGTTATAGTGAATATAATACTACATTATAACAAATTTATAGTGGATTTCAAATTTACTTACAATGAAATATATGTATAAGAGTTATTGGGATACAAAAATGATGATTGGGCCGGTTGATTAGATTATATAAAGTCAACATTAGGTGGTAAATTCTATCTTGGTTTATTTTTTATTTCACGGATAAGTAAGAAACAACACTGCATTTCTATAAACTTTGTAGAAGCTAAATACATTGCAACTGCTGAATCATTCAAAAAAATAATGAGGATAAAGAATCATCGAGAAGAAACATGAGCTTATGTGAAGTATCAAATCAGAATTAATTATTGAAATTGTAGTAGAAAAAATGGTTTTAGCTACCACAAAAAGATATCAATAAAGGCCTATAGCGGCCACCTAGAGTCCACCAAATGACGCATTCTTTAGGCCCGTCACTATTTCTTGTAGCATCCACCATTTAGTGTGTGCTATAAATGAGTTTTGTATTATCTATAGCAACCTCTATTTTTCTGTCTCTATAGATGGTATTGAGTTGGTCTATAACGATATCCATTTAGCAGCCGCTATAGATTTTTTCTGCATTGGGTATAGGGACCACCAAATAGAATCCACTATAGGTTTCATAATTTTCTATAAAAACACAATAGCATTATAAAAACCACTATTTCAAAAACACAATAAATATTTCCCAAAAAACCACAGACACCTAAATATCTTTGTATAATTATCTTCCAAGATCAACATCCATCTTCGAATAAAACTACATGAAAAAATTTAATAAAATAATTTGTTCATAAAAAATATATCACCTAATAATTGAAATGCAATAAAATATTTCAATTAAATCTTAGTATACCAAACCAAAATTAATTGATTTTGAAAATATATTTATAATTTCTAATCATTTATAAAAATTTTCAACCACTTATTTTATAGTTACGAGCAGGCCACACATCGGATTGACATGTCAACTACTTGAACATGTCAAAAATAGTAATTAGTCGTTTATCCTATGATTTCATGGCATTCCAATGTTTTTTTCTATGCATATGATGGTTAAACTCACATTTTAGTTTTTAATGGTACTAAAATTACATTTTTTGTCATCCCATTCAAATGAACCTCCAATGTATGTATCGTCTACTTGACCATTTAATAATTCACTCCATAGTTTTTTTGTCGTATTTCACAACATTCAGAAGTCATTCTACAGGTTTTGACACCCAAAGGCACCATTTTAAAGGGAATCAAATATTAAAAAACACATATTCAGTCGTTCTTCATATATCTAACTTCTAATTGATGTGACATATGATTGAACTTTTCAAAAATCACTCTATGATTATTTTTATATGATTTTATAGCATTTGGATGTCATTCAATTGGTTTTTACCCCCTGATGCACCTTTTTAAAGGGCATAAAATCTTTAAAAACCATATATTCATACGTTCCATGAAGAAAACGAATCCAATTGATGATTCATCTACTCTTACATGTCATGAATAACAATAAGATAGTTGTGATAAGATTTCAAGTCATTCTGATGACATTTTCTTTTGATTTAACCGTTAAATGTGTGTTTTGGTTTTTTATGACACTAAAAGTGTGTTTTCGATCATCCCATTAAAATGGTTCTTCCAATTTATGTTATTTGTACTTAACAATTTTACAATTGACTAAACAATTTTTTTCCTCTAATTTCACAACATTCAAATGTTGTTCGGTTTGTTTTAACCCCCAGACACACCTTTTTAAAGGGTGTCAAACCTTTAAAAACTGAATATTCAGATGTTTTGGATTGACCGAACATTCTATTGATGTTTTGTATGCTCATTCACATCAAGAATAATAATAATATGGCTGTACTATTATTTCAAGTCATTCTAAGATTATTTTCTATGGATATGAACATTAAAAACACATTTTGCTGTTTTATGTCACTAAAAGTCTGTTTTCGGTCATCTTAGGAAAAAAGAACCTAAGATTTATATTATTTCTTCTCAAAAATTTCCCAATTAACTTTTATATTTTTTTTCGTCTAATTTCATGGCATTCTGATATCATTCGATTGGTTTTTACCCTCGGACGCACCATTTGTAAATGGCATGAAGCATTTAAAACTGCATATATGGTAGTTCTGGTCAAACCAGCCATGTGATTGATGTTATGTATACTCATTAATATCAATAATATTAATAATATGGTTTTATTTTCATTTAATGTAATTTTGATGTCATTATCTATACATCTTACTGTTAAATGCGTGTTTTGGTGTTTAATGACACTAAAAGTATGTTTTCAGTCATCTCAAGAAAACAACACCTTTGATTGATGTTATATCTGCTCGAACATTTAAAAATTCCCTCTAAGATTGTTTTAATTTGATTTCATGACATTAGAATATTGTTCAGTTGTTTTTTACCCCCAAACACACCTTTTTGAAAGGCAATAAACCTTTAAAGACCACATATTCGGTAGGTCTGGGCAGACCGCGCATCCGATTAACGTTTTTTCTGCCCAAGAAAATAAAAAATAACAATAATATGAGTTTTATATGATTTCAAGTCATTATGATGTCATTTTCTATATATATGACCGTTAAATGCTTGTTTTGGTATTTTATGACAATAAAAATGCATTTTTGGTCATCCTGGGAAAACAACGCCTACGATTGACATTCTGTCTTCTCAACCATTTCACAATACACTATAAAATTGTTTTCTTATGATTTCACATCATTTAGATGTTGTTCAGTTGGTTTTTACCTCTTAATGCACCTTTTATTGACATTCCTTCTACTTGACCATTTCAAAATTCATTCTATAATTGTTGTCATCTGATTTCATAGCATTTAGACGTCATTCAGTGGGGTTTTACCCCCAAAAACACCTTTTTAAAGGGCCACAAAATTCTAAAACCCACATATTTAGTATTTTCAAGTTTTACACACATATTATTGACATTACTTCTACTTTTTCACATGAAAAATAAAAATAAGATAGTTTTCCTATGATTTCAAGTCATTCTTAGGATGTTTTCAATATATATGACTGTCAAATTCATGTTTTGGTGTTTTATCACACTAAAAGTGTGTTTTCAGTAATCTAAGGAAAACAAAACCTCCAATTTACATTAATAATGCCTAACCATTGTACAATTAACTCTACGATTGTTTTCTTCTAATTTCACAGTGTTTGGATGTCATTTGGTTGGTTTTTACCCTCAGACACACCATTTTAAAGGTAGTCAAACCTTTTAAAACTTCAGATTCAATAGTTTTAGGTATAATGCACATCTAATTGAAAATCTGTTTACTCTTTCACATCATGAATAATAATAATAATATGGTTTTCCAATGATTTCATGTCATTTCAAATTTTTTTTCAATATATATGAGTGTTAAACACTTTCTTTGGTGTTTTATGACGCTGAAAGTGTGTTTTCTATCATCTCAAGAAAAAAGAACCTTTTATTGATGTTTAATCTACTCAACAATTTCATAATTAAATCTATGATTGTTTTCATCTGATTTCATAGCATTTAGATGTCCTTAATTTGGTTTTTACCCCTAGACGGAAATTTGTAAAGGGCATCAAACCTTTAAAACTTCATATTTGGTAGTTTTTGGTAGAACACATGTATGATTGATGTTTCATATACTCTTACACATCATGAATAACAATAAGATAGTTTTCATGTGATCTAAAGTCATTCTAAGGACGTTTTTTGTGGATCTTACTATTAAATGCACATTTTGGTGTTTTGTGACACTAAAAGTGTGTTCTCGGTCATCTTGAGAAAATGGCACCTCTAATTGATGTTCCATCTACTCGACCATTTTACAATTCACTATATGATTTTTTTTCATCTGATTTCATGTCAGTCAAATGTCGTTCGGTTGGTTTTTACCCCCAGACACACCTTTTTAAAGGGCACCAAATCATTAAAAACCACATATTTAGTCATTCTGTGAATACTACACATCTGATTGATGTGTTTCCTACTCTTACACATCATGAATAATAATAAGACACTTTTCCTATGATTTTGAGCCATTCTAAAGACATTTTCTATAGATCTAATTGTTAAACACGTGTTTTGGGGTTTTATGACACTAAAAGTGAATTTCTATCCATTCTATTCAAACAGTACCACTAATTGACATTCTATCATCTTGAAAATTTCACATTTCACTATAAATTTTTTTTGCCTACCTTCACAGTATTTCAGATATCATTCAGCTAGTTTTTTCCCCTGGGTGCACCTTCTTAAAGGCATCAAATCTTTAAAAACCAAATATTCATTCGTTCCACGAAGACCGCACATCCAATTGATGTGTTTTCTTCTCTTACACATCATGAATAATAATAAGACAGTTTTCCTACGATTTCAAGTAATTATGAATATGTTTTCTATATATTTAACCGTTAAACATGCATTTTGGTGTTTTATGACACTAAAAGTTCTTTTTTGGTCATCCTAGTCATACAGAACCTCCGATTGAAGTTCCTTCTACTGGACCATTTTAAAATTTACTCTAATATTTTTTTCATCTAATTTCAAAGCATTTGGATATCTTTTGGTTTGGTTTTACCATCAGACACACCTTTTTAAAGGGTGTCAAACCTTTAAAAACTGCATATTCTGTAGTATTGGGAATACTGCACATTTTATTGATGTTTTTTCTACTCATTCATATGAATAATAATAATAATAATAATATGATTTTACTATTATTTCACATCATTATGAGGTCATTAGTTATGGATCTGACCGTTAAACACGCATTTTGGTGTTTCATGACACTAAAATTATGCTCTTAGTCATCCAAGAAAAATGGAACGTCCAAATGATGTTTTTTATGCTCGACCTTTTCAAAATACACTCTGTGATTATTTTAGCCTGATTTCACAACATTTTTATGTCGTTTGTTCAGTTTTAACCATCATTCGCACCTTTTTAAAGGGAATCAAATCTTTAAAAACCACATATTCAGTCATTCCGCAAAGACTGTATGTACGATTGATGTTTAATATTCTCTAATATGTCTAGAATAATAATAATAATAATATTTTGCTATGATTTCATGTCATTTTAAGGTTGTTTCATATGGATCTAACAATTAACCACCTGTTTTGGTGTTTTATGACACTAAACATGTGTTTTTAGTTATCTTTGTCAAAAGACACCACTAATTGAAATTATTTCTACTAAACCATTTCAAAATTTACTCTATGATTGTTTTCGTCTAATTTAATGAAATTCAAATATTGTTCAGTTGGTTTTTACCCCCTAACACACCTTTTTAAAGGGAATTAAACCTTTAAAAACCGTATATTCAGTAGTTCTAAGTATACCTCACATCCTATTGATGTTCCATCTACTCAGGCACATCAAGAATAGTAATAATATGATTTTCCAATTATTTCATATCATTCTGAGGGTGTTAGATATAGATCTGATCATTAAACATGCATTTTGGTCTTTTATGACACTAAAAGTGTGTTTTTGGTCATCCCAGGAAAATGGAACCTCCAATTGACATTCTTTAAACTCGATCATTTTATAATTAACTCTATGATTGATTTCATTGTATTTAATGAAATTTGGATGTCATTCAGTTGGTTTTTACCCCCTGAACGTGCCTTTTTTGAAGGATGTCAAATCTTTAAAACCCACATATTCAGCCATTCCATGAAGACCACACATCTTATTAATGTTTCATCTGCTCTTATGTACCATGAATAATAATATGAAATTTTTCCAATGATTTTAAGTCATTTTGGGGATGTTTTCTATAAATCTAACTGTTGAACGCATGTTTTGGGGTATTATGACACTAAAAGTGCATTTTCGTTCAACCTAGTCAAACTGTATGTCAAATTGACATTATTTATACTCAACCATTTTAAAATTAACTTTATGATTTTTTCTTCTAATTTCATGGTTTTGGATTTTTTTTAGTTGGGTTTTACCCCCGGACACACCTTTATAAATGGTTTCAAACTATTAAAAATGACATATTCGGTAGTTTTGGGTAGACCAAAAATCTAATTGAAGTTTATTCTTCTCATTCACATTTCAAAAAATAATTAGATGATTTTACTATGATTTGATGTCATTATTAGGATGTTATATTTGGATCTGATTATTAAACACACATTAAGGTGTTTTATGAAACAAAAAGTGCGTTGTCAGCCATCCAGAGAAAACAGAACCTCTAATTGATGTTCTGTCATCTCAACTATTTCAAAATTCACTATATTATTGTTGTTTCTTGATTTCATGGAATTAAAATATCTTTCAGTTGGTTTTAACCCCCCATATAATTTTAAAGGATGCCAAATCTTTAAAAACCAAATATTCTATCGTTCCGAGAAGACCACATGTCTTATTGATGTGTTGTCTACTCATACACATCATAAATAATAATAATATGGTTTTCCTATTATTTAAAGTAATTTTGAGGGTTTTTCAATGGATTTTACTATTAAAATCATGTTTTGGGTTTATGATAAATCGTGATATAGATGTTCAGGAGGAAGCTAAAACTATAAGTGCTAGTTTTGTTAGGAATGCAAGCGATCCGAATGTGGTTGTTCAGAGGATAGAATGAATTGGTTGTGAAATAAGGTCTGGCTTGATCCTCATTAGGTTTTTATAAGAACCTGGGAATTGCTAAGGGGCTTTACTTTATGAAAATAATATATTATTAATTAATGGATTTTGTAGGTATGAATTCTGAAACATAAATCTAATAATTTTAAGTGTTCCAAAAATTATAAAACAATAAGTGAAAATAAAACTAATTCAAAACTAACAATGTATCTTCAATCATCATTATGTAAGTAATATCAATTCAATATACAAATTTTTATACCTTAAATTTTTGAGAAGTGAATAGGTGTATATTTTTATGTATTGGATCCCTAGTTAAGGCCTTAAATAAAAAGAGATTTTGTCAACATAATTTATTTTCAAACCCAGAAAAATTAAAAAAAGGGAATATACCCATTTTGTGAAAAAAATATTATATAAACATTTTACCCAAGATAAAACTTTGATAATTAAATTCCATGTCTAAAAATATTGTAAAAACAGAAGTTGAATGGACAATAATGTAATCATCAAGCACTAATAAAACTCAGCTCGTTGTCAAAAAATGAAGAGATGGACAATCAAAAACAAAATTACCAATAATTCACTCTATATAGTTAAAATTATTACAATATTGGTGAAACGTTAAAATTTTTACATGATATCATATAGGAAAGAAATCATGAAATTGGCTAATTCTACATGGGCTCCAAGAAACCCAAAACATTTTTTGTTTCAAATTACACAACCTGCCATATAATATCAAATTGGTAATTAATTGTCTAGTAATTTAGTTAATAATATCTCCAAATAAATCAACTCATTGACACCTAGTAGTGATACTCACACTATTTTGGTGATATGATTTATGGAAATCTCTAGGTCTTTAGAAGCTTTCAAAAATAATGTCAATTATTTATATTTTATTTAAAAACATCACTTCCCACTTCCCACACTCAAGGAAAAAGGTTGGATATGAGCTAGTTTACTAAAGACCCCTAAAGAGGACCCAAAAATCAATACGCATCAGGAAAAACATGCAGATAAATACAAACATGTAAACATTAGTATACACACTAACTACATCATAATCTTGAAAATATATAAAAGATATTGTTGATCTCTCCTTGATTTAGTCAATAACTGAAATGCTTTGAGCAATTACAGATCCTCCTAGAAACAACATTTCATCAAGAATTTATTGATTAAAAATTATTAAAACACAAACAGGTGTAAATAGAACTAATGGTTTGGGAATAATTATTAATTCATAATTCATGAATGATATTAAAATGGTAATGTAAATTACCTTATGAGTGAGGTTCATCCTCATCTGGATCACTAATCTCACTGTGATGTCCACCAACTATATCCGGAGCCTAAAATACATATAGATATTATATATCTTAAGAATATCAATAAAATTCAATATGAGTATGTCTTATTATCTTTTTTACCTGTGGTGTCAATTGTGTACCATCAACAGGACGTTCTTTCATCACTTTATCGATATGTGCTAACATCTATGATAATCTCTCATCATAATCCGCATGTAACTACTGAATTGCTCATACATACTTCACCACCTAGCTTAATGGCATTATCTATCTTAGTCATTGTGTGCATCCCTACATCTCTACAGGCACTAGTCACCTCTACTCTAAAAATTGCATATCATGGGACACCAGTTCCATAAGTCAAAGAAAATCAATAACCATTGTGCCCCACGACATGATGAAATATCTCATCTTTTCTCACAATACTATGACATTTATCCTTTGGTAGATCTTATGACTCACCATCAAACTGATCTTGTATCATATACATAATGAATTAATGAATAAATATGAATAATTTCTATAAAATAAAAATACATTTTTACTAAATAATTTGATTACTATAACATCGTCAACATCCGGATCACCCGCCTTATGAGTCCTCAACCATATTGAAATTCAATCTGTCAGCTCACCTCGCTGGTGTGACTATAATAAAATGGTCCACCAAATACATATTTATATCCATTTTATACAACAATATTTTTAATATATGAATGAATAGTAAATTTTAAACTTACATCATATCTATGTTGTGACACGTGTGAAGTTCTAAGTCTTAAAGGAGTGCCAAGCATTGCCCGATTACATGAGTGATGAGTAGACTCAGTATAAATTTAACTTATTTAGTTAATTAACAAAATGAAAAATTACTCATTTATAGATTAAAAGAAAAATATTTTTCCATCATCTCCTCACTCGACCAAAATGCAACCGAATCTAGCCACTGCATGAGAATAATTCCTAGAGGGACTCAGTGTAGAATGTCTGACACAACTACAAATGGTATACGATGATCTCTCTTCACTCTTTCATTATAATCCTTCCATAATTTTTGTAATTTGGTGATACATACTTCATGAAACTCATCTGGACATGATTTCAAATTCTCCTATTTAAAAAATATTTAGCAGCTTTGATAATAATAAAAACAATGTTATGAAAAATTAAACATTGAATTTACTTGAACCAACCTCTATAATATTTTAGTCATATCCTGGGGAAAAGAAGTCCAATAATAAGTCATCAGAGGGAATCTGTGTGGGTCACATATCATATTCCCAAACTGACAAATCAATACATGTGAACCTTCTCCAACTGGATGAAATGTTTCAACAAATTACACATCCAATTGGGATCCAGAGTTCCAGGACTAAACCCCTTTACTTGGACCCTTGCATCTGCTGGAAGATTCACCAGATCCTGATAAATAGAAATTCATAATGAAATTACAATATAACTAATTTTTTAATTAAAAATTAGAAATATTTATGGAAATATACATAGAATATTACAACAAATTAATTTAGAAAAATGAAAACATACATACTAACAACATCAGGTGAACCACTCTGACCACCGTGTGATATACCTACATTAATAAAAAAGATATAGTTAAATAATTATTTTTATACATATAATTTATAAATATTTTTGAAACATTAATAGGGAAAAAATTAAAATATTTCATTGATCATGAAAGTATATCATATCTGCTTCAATTGCCTATCTGACACATTATATATCTTCATCTCATACAACTATAGTTTTTTGGTCAAGTGTTTGATTAGAAATGGAAACAATATTTGGTTCCTATCATTAAATTGGAAAATCTCTCTTCTAGAAATTTTCACCATAACATTCTATTTAGAATCAATGCTGAAAAAGTAAAATTGATCTTCCTATGATGTCAGTATGAAGGGGTCATTTCTTACTTGGCTGTATTTATATATCACATTGTTAAAGTTTACTGATGTAAATTGGAAGTGATTAACTTTAATTCCACAAATCGGATCGACCCAATCACACCTTAACAATATGTGTTTTAAGACACGACCATAAATAACCTCAATAATATCGCTCAGAAATCCATAATAATAACCTGCATCAACAAATGAACAACTAAAACCACTGTTCTATGTGGATCGGTTGACATAAACATCACTAATATATAATCAGAATCCATTAGCATCCAAATACTTGTAGAAAAGTGTTGTAATAAATGGGCCATTAGCTATTTGGTTGAGTTCTTCACTCACACTATGAGTAATTAAATCGTGCCACATTTGAATCTATAAATTTCACATAATTCAATAGATAAAGGATTTATAAAATACAACTAAGTTAAAGAATAAAAATATTAAATCAACTATTTATATGTATGTGAGTCTTGAACCACACAGGAAATGTGTTGAAATGATGTTTTTGAATTTGATAGTCAGTTTCATGGGACCTTTGACATTTCAAATCAGCGATATGCATCCTAAATCATAACACAATATAAGGTAAGTAATAAAATAAATATATAAACATAATATTCAATATATCAACTATGAAACATACTATATCAATAGAAAAACCGAGGTAGTGTTGAACAACACATATCTATGAGCTTTAACCCACTCATCATTTTTCATATAAAACATTATCCCTTCTCCAATTGGACCCTCATCATTCTGGAAGGGTATATCTAAATTGGTTTCAACCTCATCAATATATAAAACACAAAAATTAGTACACTAATCCATTAAATATCCCTTCGTAATTGAATCTTCTAGATGAGTTATTTTTCCATATACCGTCTCAATGTATTTAAGTATTTCTCTATTGGATACATCCACCTGAATTGCACAGGACCACCAACAATGACCTCACCAATTAAATTTACAATCATGTGGACCATGGAATCAAAAAAAGGCGGTGGAAATAGTTTCTCTAGTTGACATAGTGCAAGAACAATCTTATCCATTTGTTTTTTCAAATCACTCGGGTGATGATTCCTTGAATAGAGTTGGCTAAAAAATTGAAGGAACAATCAATGAATCAATAACCAAGGTAGGTAAGCAATCACGAATTACTATAGAGATTAACTATTTAAGTAGAATATGATTATCTTGAATTTTTAACCCCTATAATGTCATGCTCATCAAATTAACACACTTTGAAATAATATAGAAATAACCATCTAGCACTTGATGATTGTAAAAGTTTATAAAAATGTTCGATTCACTTTTATACTCAGTGTGTACTGTGCAACAAGAATGTATTCTCGATTACCATCACACATCTGTAAATGTAATGGTTTTATCAGTCCCATTTCTTGAAATTTACATCGACTATTGGAACTGACCTTTGATTTCCCTTTGATTCCAAAAATGGTGCTCATTATATTATCACATACATTTTTATTCAATGTGCATCACATCCAAATTATGTCTTAAAATATTATATTTCGAATAATGAAATTCAAAAAAAAAAATCATTTATTCCAATAATGATTGCGCCATCTATTTGTAGTAGGAATGGAAGGAAATGTAGGAGCCAATAAATCTTGAAAATCATACATAGTATGGATGTTTTCTCGATCAAGTTATGCATGAATTTGAACCCTATACATTATTTTTGGTGATATGTCATGCTATCTATTCCCATCAAATGACACACTATATTTTTTGAACCTGTGCAATGGAAGATTAAAGAGCTTGTGGCTATGATATAACTACTTTCTATAGTGCTTAATCCATATAGATTTATTGCTTTATTAAAACTATGGAAGAAATTTTTTCCTTTTTTACTCCAACTTGATAAGTTATCATACACTGGGAAGTGATTAATTGTCCATAACATAGTGGCCTGGAGTCTAAACATTTCATTTGCTTCCAATTCAAAAGTCATTACACCGTATACGCAAAATTATAGAAACTCTTTCATCAAAGGTTTCACTTAAACATTGATTTTATTGCCAGGTCCTCTATATCCATCATTTAGAGTCGAATGTAACAAAAATTGTTTCTTCAAACATACCCATGGGTGTGTTGGTAGTTTGGAACCAACACCACTTTCCATGTACTATGTGTCTCACCAATCATGAACCTAAATGGGCTAAAACCATCTGATACCAGACCCAGTCAAACATTACAATCATCCTAGGAAAAGTCTGAATATCTTTATTCAAACTCTTTCCATGCTAAAGAATCTTTTGAGTGAGTTAATTTATCAAATAATTTATTCCTCTCTGAATTTCAAGTTATCAATTTAGTAGTTTTAGCTGACATGAAGAATCTATTCAATCTCGGTTTCAGTGGGAAATAACACATCTACTTAGCGGCAACTTGTTTCCATTGATTCAAGACCATGTTGGGAAGAATCTAACTACCTTGATTAATCTCATTGGTCTCCCACCTGGATGAATAAAAATTAGTGTAAGTATTTAATTTATCATTCTATTTTATGAACAACATACTATTATTATTATTACATGAATGAATGCACTCTTATGTAAAACCAAGGTCATCGGTTAACTTTTGAGCTTGA
This sequence comes from Viscum album, assembly GCA_963277665.1. Lineage (NCBI taxonomy): Eukaryota > Viridiplantae > Streptophyta > Magnoliopsida > Santalales > Viscaceae > Viscum > Viscum album. The sequence goes on from OY728135.1 coordinate 1,765,910,055, forward strand.
TAGAATGACTCTAGAATATTCACTCTAAAATGGGGTACCTTCTTCCAAAATTCCGAAAACATATTGAATGAGGTGTTTGTCCACTGATTCAAGGCCTTCAGGTGTAAAAATTCAATGGTGAATGACAATTTACTAAATGTAGTGCATCCATGATATAATTCAATATGTGCATCATCAATAATTTCAAAGAATTTCAATTCTTCTCCATATGTAGATAAATGGGGAGTAATCCATCCAACATCATCATTTACAAAAATATTGTCTTCAGGTTGAAACAGACACATCATATCATTGATCATTATGTTCATCAGATCAATTATTTTGAATCAATATCCATATGAATATTTTCTGATTGGTGACATGAAACATACTATTCTCAATGATGTGTATATTTCATATAGTTTTTTAAGAACCCATTCAAAAATAGATGTTTTCTAAATCTATCTCATTTTTAGAGATATCTATTTTCACATTGTTTCATGGAAAACTAATCAAATCACTTTGAAATCTACTGGTGAAATCCATAAATTGGTTAATATCTTCAAAATATTTAGCAAAAAACCTATTTATCATATCAATCCATCCTTTATCCATATTTTTATTAAATATAAAGTAAATACTTTAAATATATTATTTAAATTCTAAAAAAACTCATATCATTAAAACTTATGAACCAATGAGTTCAATGATTTTTTTAAGGACAAATAAATGAATGAAAATAATGAGATATTAGGGAAGATATTGGAATATAAATTCTGTACATTTCTATAATATAATATTTTCAATATTTTAATATTAGATATGAAAATATTTTTTGAAATATATTTAACCTTCATTGAACGAAGATCTCAAAACCGAAATTTATAGGATTTCCAATATTGAAAAATACAAATTATCCCATCTTAGGTTAATAGAGAATATTTAAATTATGTTTCTTTTATGAGAATATAATATTGATAGATTAATAAATAAAAACCATGAATAACTTCTAAATAATAATTAATTTGTATTCTTAAAGAAAGGAGAGTATACTTGGTTATATGAATACGAAGGATCCTAATATACATTATGATCAAGAGTTATTTTATACAAGACATCAATATAAATCATCTATGATTGAACTCTTGGATATATGATAATATCATTCTATTAATGATGAACTATATTGGAGATTAATGAAGATATTTTTCATTGGGTTTGAACGCCAATGTGTAAAATATAGATCCAATATAATTATTGATGCCTCTATTAACCTCGCATCTATTGAGAAATATTATTCCATTATATTTGTTTAGAAAAATAATATTTAATTTGATAAAAATTAATGTAATTATATCATGGTGTCCCTATCAAAAAATAATTTTAACAAAGTGAATGTATTGCAGTATATAATGGATATTTAGGATAATCTTGATAATATCCATGAAACAAATATAAATGTAAAAAATAAAAACTAAAAAATAGTGATAGGTTTGTAGATGTTAAAATTTCTAATGATGAAACCATTTATAAATTTTTAAAAAATTATGATTGAAATTACATAAAACATCAACACATTTGGAGAAAAATTAGAAGAATCTACCATGTTGAAAAATCCATTATGGTTTGTTCTTAGTAGATTTTATACCAACGTTTCCTCATTTAAAGAAAGAGATCTGATTCTACTCTCTAAATATGAACTACAATGTACACACGATACATATGAGATAAGAAATACCCAATGTTTAATAAGAAGTTCAAATAAGAGAATAACATTTCATTCAAGATAATGAGAAAACCCAAACTGTAGTAGAAGAAAGAAGATTTTACTAGTAACTCAAAATATGATGAAGAACAAGATAAAGAGTGTTAAAAACCATGTCTCTCATATAAAAAAATAAGGATGAAGATATAATAGTAAACTTTCTTTAAAATTATTCAATTGTTGTAAAATTAGATAATTAGAATTTCACTATGCAATAAAAAAATATTGAAAATATAGATGATGAGACAGAAAGTGGCATAAACTAGGAAGGTTAAATATATAACTTTGTTTCAGATGTAACCATTGATCTTACAGAACACACACCATATAAAAGAAATTTTAGCACTATTTTCATTCAATACATGCAGAATCAGCCTTCAAACACCAACAAGTGTGCATATTCATGTGATGGCCATACATTTGAATTTTTGATTGATAATAAAAAAAAGAAATACCTACTCTTTCCCTATAATATTTTTAAATATATAAACTTATGTATAGTGGTTACCACTTTCAATAGATTGAGCAGATAGTGTCAGCATGGATTACTCCTCACACATAGCATCTCTATAATTGTTTTTTATTATTAAAATATAAATCCACTAAAAGGGGTGTGAAAACCCAAAAAAACACCATTATAATAGAAGAAAAAAATTTAGGATGAAATATATTAATCCATAAGGATATCATTAATACCTTTTTTCATGTAGAATATTAAGTCATATATTAGATTATAGGTGATCGGCAATGCATGAACATGAGAAAGGGACATTCTAAAGTCACTTCAATACATTCAGTTTGAAATTACTAATAATCCTTTTAAAAATGAAACTTCACTTTATTATTTTCATTCTCCATGGAAGGAATTCTAATACCAACAATTCATACTGATCAATAGGAACTATTTTGTTATCTTTCTTCATAATTCAAGATAGGTTGATAATTTCAACATCTATACTCTATGTTGCTATGATTTCATCTGGATTTATTTCAACAACCAATTAATCCCATTTATCCATATCCATATGAAATGTATTATCCACATATCTAGACTTTCCAATAATGTTAACTGAATATGGCCCATAAATTGTACCAAAATTTAATAATTCTTGCTCATCAGTGGTATCAACTTTGTTTTAAATTTTTTTTATAAAAGAACCTAACACATGTAAATAGAGTAAAAATAAATACAAGATTTTAAAATAATGGATTGGTTAGTAATGATACCCACATTTTACTTTATCTAATAAAAACTAGGAGGTAAAGAAGAAATATTCATTTTGAAAAAAAATCAAGAAATAGTTGGATGCATCATTGAGGGATTCTGTCGATCAGTAGATGAAAATAGACCAAAAAGTTCACCAATATCCATATTATCACTGGGTTATGAAATAGATGAGAGGGAGATTGGGTAATCACACAAAATCACTATAATGTGTCACGATTCATGTGAAAGAAGAATTTATACCTATAGATATGGAAATTGATAGAGCCTGGGGAATATAAAGTATGCGACCAAGCCCTTTCAAAGTGATCTTCATCAAAGAACTGAATGAGAAAATGTCGATAGTCAATCAACCCCAACGTGTGATGCTGATATGATTATTAAATACATCCACCATAGGTAGATGATGCCTGAAATGCATGATAAATAAAGAATCAATCATATATTAAACTTTAGAAAATTCAAGATGCGTGAGAACCAATAATTCATTTCCATAAACCACCCCTATAACCTTCAGGATATGTTATATTGTTAGAAGATCCACTAAGAGATGAGATAAATGATACCCTATATATGCTTCAATACCCTCCCCTAATGATGGAGGAGGGGGAATCCTTTCCCATACAAAAAATATTTCGTACAAGGAATAAATGAAAAAGAACAATCATACATAACAATGTACAAATCAAACCTATATAAATATATTTTCAAATTATGACAGGGGTAATATATATCATGTGTGTTGTTCTGTATATTACAATACGTGAAAAAAAGTTTCATATTTCCTTCAATCATCCGCTTAAAATTGACCTATCAGTACCTTGAAAATTCAATAACTATAAGATATAAATCATTGTATAGTGTTATAGGTTTGAACACTTGATAATGAATTGGGAGAGATACCCACACAATAAGTACACAAAAACTCTCAAAGAGTAATAGTCTCATAGACAACTATAACTAGAGTAATTCCCAATACACATAGATGTATATAAAGTCATAGTATATTCCATTTTTTTAGTAAGAGGAGACCTTCTTAAGAACACTTCATTAAATAATGTTTCGGAAAGTTATGTTGGAATATTACCATAACCACTTAGTTTTGGTTTTCTTTTTTGCTTATTATGTAATACTCCATCTTCTTCATTAATTTTTGGAATCATGTGACATTAGTTGTAGTTCATTTATATAGGATATAATAATACATGATAAATGTTAATGGACTTGTTTTCATTGTTTTTGTGGATGAGTCAGTTGGAAGAAGTGTGCCCCTTTTGTTTGTTGAGAGGTTGAAATATGATTACAATATTAAGAGTAAGGGACCACACCATCTTAGAATTGATGATGACAATGATGATTTATTCGAAAACCAATTTAGAATTACATATAATCTTGACAAGGAATGTGGACTAAGAATTATAGACTAGATGCAGTGTTGAGGGAACCGCCCAGAAGAAATGACTAAGCAGTCCAAATTATAAACTCAGATTGTGGAAGTAAAATAAGTAATGAAAATAACATACCTATAGGGGAATCGACCACAGAAGGGTGCATCTAGATTGGGTATCCATGACGGGGCATAAGGGTTCGATGATAGGGGTTTGATGGTAAGGCTTTACAGGGGCAGGACAACTTGACAGGGGTGGGACAAAACGAAAGAGGTGGAATGGTTGGATGGCGGGGCACGATTGGGCTGGGAGGGTTTGATGGAGGTAGAAAAAAAGGACTCAATGGTGGGGTGCAATGGGGACGGTAGGGTTAGAGGGTGGTGGGATGATCTGACGGTTCTGTGTGGAGGTGGGGGTGGGGGTCGCAAGGTTATGGGAGGGTCATGGGGTCAGATCATGGGATAGGATCATGGGGTCATGATAGGGTAAAGGAGAGGGGATATGAAAAATTAGGGTGGGTGGTTAAAAATTGCGGTGACCTCTAAATATCATTCACTAATAATATCAATAGTGACCTTAAAATATCGATCACCCAAGATATGCCTCCATGAAAAGTTAAATTTCTATTAGTGAAATTCAATTGTTATAAATATTAGAGAAAATCCATTACATTGCTCAAGAATGAAGCACATTAAAATTGAGTATAATTTTATCAAGGATAAATTGTAATATGGGTTGGTAAAATTAGATTATGTTCCAACAGAACTTCATGTAATATAAACTATGAAAATACCTTACCCATGGAAGTGCTTTAGAGTCATCTACTAGCTCATAGAGTCTAGTTGACTGCACATATATGAAATGTATATAAATAGATCCCCCTATCCCTGAGGTGTTTTGTGTTTTTCCTATGTGATAATATATGTTGAATTTTATGATTCAAATAGAAAATGAGTGAACTTTAGGTTTTTTGAAGAAGGGGGAGAATTCATGTTCATGAAAGGGGGATAAACTGACAGGGGGAGCCAAAAAATTGGGATCTTGGTAAAATCTAATGATGTTGAAGATGCTTATTCAATGTAGATGTATCATTAATGTTTTCTTTAAGGGTTCTTGATGCAAACCTTTACCCATTTGGGTTAAATAAGTGGTGTTCTTGAGATCTAAACTCATTGAAAAAATGTTTAAACTACAAGTTTTGAATCAATTATTGATGCCCAATAGAAAGTTTTCAAAACATTGATATTGTAGTAATTATCTATTAATAAAAAAAATTGAATCAAGAATGGTGTGTTTCATAGATTAACATTTCATGTTACCCTTTTTTCTCATTCTAATCATGGATCATATTCGATTAGACACTTTTTTTAGAAAATAATTTATCCCTATCTATAGTAACATGATATATATTTTTTGCTGAATAATGAAGTGTCAAAAATTTATATCAACAAGATGTAAATAGAGGGGTTAAAGTGGTATCAAATGTTGAAGAGTTTTCAAAAAAACAAAAATGGTGAGGTTATGGGGAAAAATACTTAAAGGTGACATTACAATGTTTTTGGTTTGTTTTTTTTGTTGAGAAAGCTGGTTAAAAAGGTAGTTATAAAGTGCCAATGTGGTTGTTAACAAAGTTTATTGACTAATCTATAGGATGATGGAGACCTATATAAGCTCGATGTATCTATACAGAGAGATATATTAAATCTATATAAGAAAGAGTTTCATCAAGGTATCTAATATCTATAATTTTTTTAAAAATGTTTTCATATTAGGTGGTGATGTTTCATAGTGTTCAAAAAAAATTTGGGGTACTAAATCTACAAGAAGGGGAAACTTTTTTTGTAAGCATTGGAATTTTTTTCATGAAAAATAAAAAAGTTTCACAGATGGGATTGGAATTATCATCATGTTTCTTGAATGTGAATATTTAAGGTTGGTTCATTGACATATGGAAAAATAATATGTTTAATGAAAGTTTATCAGTATCATGACAGTCAAGGTTTCATGAAGTAGATAATGTTGTGTGAGTTTCAAAAATTAAAATGGATGTTTTTTAATAATGGTGATTTCCATGCTAAAGGTGATGTCAAATAATTGAAGTTTTAAAATCCAAGGAAGGATAATTCAAGGTCTTTTGAAATCATGTAATTTAATCAAGTTCAAAAATTATTATAAATAGGCCTCTTCCCCCTCTCCCCCCTCCACCCTTTTGAATCATCCTACCCTTAATGAATATTAAGACTTTGAATTCATGTGATATTTTCATGAAGGTACTTATTTCATGAAGAATTTATACTGACATCAGTTGCATAAGAAATATAAAATTGTATCTATATTACCAAGTGTGTTTCATTAATGTCTAGGAAGTTCCATGATTGTTGTGAGTTTCATAAAAAACTAAAAATTTTCTTAAAAGTTGAGAAGTTGTGTGAAAGTTGTGTAAAGGTTGCATGAAATTTAAAGTTGTGTGAACTTGAAGAGATTTCCAATAAATTATATGATAAACTTAAAATCTATTAGTTTGATTAAATAAAATTTTTTGGAATTCCTATTTTGGTGTAAACAATATAGATTCAAGAAATCAAAGCATATCTCTTGAATAAATAGTGAGACAAACCAGTAGAGAAAGTAGCGGGGATTCAATTCATGATTGGAAATGAACTAGGTGTAGTTTGTCCTCTCTAAATGGCATAAAAATAGTGGTATGTAATGGATTTTTTACATTGGCTCGTTTACTTTTTATGCTCCTTGAACAAGCCCGGTTTATAGAGAACCAAGTAAAATTGTTGTGTCTTACACGTGACCTCATTTTAGATAATGCATTGATATGGTATAGATAAAGAAGAGAGTATTTTTTAATGATGAAACAAGATCTAAATGATGAAATATTTTAATCTATTATACTAAGATTTACCCTCAGGTTATTAACCTAATGGGGCCAATAAATCATCAAAACGTTTTTGATAGAGTCAAAATAATATTATTAAATAAGGCCTTCTTTTTTATTCAAAAATTTTCAAATTAATTAATTATGAACCATTCATGATTATAAATATAAACTCCTATATATTTAAGCCACGTTTATAAAATTTTAAATGAACTTATAAATTATCATTATAATTTATAAATAAACATTTTATTTACAGATTACACAAATTCTATATAATTTGATAAGATGTAAATGTTTTTGAATTATGAATTGTAAACATTTTATTAACCATATTAAATTTGAATATACATTCCTCATATTAAATAATTATTATTTAAGGAATGTTTTAAATAAATTTTGAAAAAACATTTAATCCATTAAACACAAACATTTTATCGATGATAAATTTATAAATCATATTTTATAAATTATATAGACCTTCCAAAAAAACATTTTTATTATTCATAAACCCTTTACAAATAATCTAATTTTACTCATGATTGAACAAAATAAATACCTCATTAACATATATGAATAATTTCATATTTCATATAGGCTTATAAAGACAATTTTATAAATATTAGTAGTAATTTATAATTTAATTATAAATTAAATGTTTTAAATTTGTTCCATAATATGAAATTTATATATAATACATTATATCATATGAAATTAAATTAATTATAAAAAAATTATAATCTAATTTCTATCTTGTAATCATTTTTCCTAATCTATTTGTCACATACATAAAGATTATTTATACCACGATCAAATCAAACATCAAAAATATCTTGATGGGGATTAAATAATTTCCCATATAAAGCCTTTTATTAATTTGAGAAATTCAAATTAATAATTATAAATATTTTATAATTTTAATATAGAAAATTTATTTTTTATCCTCATTTTTTAATTTATGAAGTATTAATAAATTTCCATTATAATTTCTAAATAAAAACATTATTTCTATATCCCAAGGAACTTAATACAATAGGTTATAGTTATTTCCAAATATTAACATTAAAAATTTCAATTTTTTTCAAAATACTGAGGGCCTTTTATTGAAATAAGAAAACCTTAATTGATGGAGGAAAATATTCCAAAATATTATTAATAATAAATGTTTCATAAAAATTTATTTAATTAATTATAAAAAATAAAAAATAATTTACTTATAAACACTTCAAAATGATCCCAAAATACGTTATGATTTATAAAAACTTTTACAAACAATATAAATTTTAAAAAATATATTCACTCAGTAATATTATGGAATATTTAAAATAAATGTTTCAAATACATGTAATAAATTAACATAGACATTTTATAGTTAGTTAATTTAAAAATCACCTTTAATAAATATGATAAATTTTATAAACTATCTTTTCACTATTTGTAAACAAGTTATAAATAAATTAATTCTTATTTATGATAAATAAATACTTTATTTTTCATTATAAACAAATATGAACTCTTCAAATTTAATTTTTAGGCTTTAAATATCCCATTTTACATTTTTAAAACATTTTATTCAATAAACAATACAATGAACATGTTGATTTATTGAAGAATACTGGCTTTGATACAAATATTGGATGTTAGATGATCATTATGTGAACAATGGTTGTGGAATAAAAACCCAAAGGTTTGATCTGTACTCAATAAAATCATTGTGTGATATAAATGAAGAAAACAAATTTTATTCACCTAGATAACTGATGCAGTAGCCTCAATTTTAAATCCATAAAGGAGTATAGTTGATAATAATCACTAAAGAAACAAAAAAAGATTTCCTACCTTCGAAGGATTACACCATCCTTGGATATCGATATTTGTTAGAGGATACCCAAAACTCTAAAAGGGTTTATAGTGCATTCTCTAGGAGATATGAACAATGATTGGGAAGAAGAATGTATTAAGATATTTAGAAGTAATCATTATGCATAACAAGAGGAATCATGTCCTTTATATATTCATTCTAGACACATTTCAATTAATGAAATGTGTCGAAAATATTCAATGTATCCTTATGAATTTATTCTCATTATCATTTATTCATTAAATCCTATTTGAATGAATTTTAAATCCATTTAAACTATTCATAGTTGAAAAAATCGTGTGCACATATACATGCACCAAATTTATATGGTTTTAGTGCACATAACCAACAAGGAATTATATAATGTAATTTGTCCTCATGTTATAGGAAAAGATCCTAATGAATTTGGAACCATTTTTACACTTGTGAAAATATCCTTAAGAACTTTTAATAATCCATATATAGAGTGAGTGATGCTAACATAGATGAACTCTTCCTTGTACAGCATAGAAATGACCCTTATTCAGACCCCATGACTTAGCCAAACTTTCATTATAGAACTGAAATGGTTCTTATATAGGTCTAATTATCCTTATTCATATGAGAGTGTAAAAATACTAGGGAAAAATTATGCCTGCACAGACTTAGAAACTATCCTTATACTCATAGGGATATCTTCCTACCTTTGTTAAATATTCAACATCAGAATTGTAATTTCAAATATAATAAATTTGAACAAGGTCTCTTTTAATAAATCTCTCAACCTTCAATATCAACTTAAATCATCATTAAATGCTTCATGGATGGTTATTATTCACTTAAGATAGTTTCTTTTTGTAGGCACATGCAATTCTTCATGTTCTTTATAGGTTGACATTATTTAAACTTTGACTAAACTTTTATAAATAGTACTCTCATCATTAGAACTTATCTTGAACCTGAAGAAAAACACAAATAATCCTCCAAAATAAAATTTAATGAAAGAAAATATAACATTATCCTTAATTAGGTTCGATAGTTGCATTAGATATATATATATATATTCATTATTAATTTTATTCAATTTCATATTTATATTTTAAATTTTTTTCTAATTATATATATGTAAAAAAAATATTATTGTTATATGATAAATAAAATTTCATATTTAAAATATATCAATAACTACATAATTTATGTGTATATAATATTTAAGATATATATTTTATATAATACAATATTTATTACATTTGAATAATATATAATGTGTCTTTTTATTTGTGTATAAAGAACCCAAGGACTTGTGTGTGTGTTTGTGTGTGTGTAATTGGTGAACTAACACACACATGTGTATATCCTGCAATATAAGATACATAAAATATTAATTATACTAAAATTAATTCTTATATATATATAGGGCATATATTAAATTATTTCAATAATATATCAAAATTCATATAAAATTTTATAAATGTTTAAAAGTCTAATTATGTATTATTAAAAATTAATGTTACATGTCTTTCATTATAATGAAAATATAAAATATTAATTATATATAAAAAATATTATTAATTATTACTTGCATTTAAATAGTTTTAATGGTTTTTTAAAACAATTTTTAATTTTATACAAATGAATAAATATGTAATACTAAATATTTTTAAATTTATTGAAATTTATTTTAATTATAATTTTAATTAAATATAAATATTAATTTCACTAACAACAGTGTTTAAAATAATACAGATTTAATTTTTTTAAAAATAAAATAATATCTAATAATATAATATTTAATTAATTACATGAACTGTAAAAATGTATAAATGTTTTTCAAAATACATTATTAATAACAATAATGTAAAATTAAAATAATTTTTTAATGATTATATTTCAATTGATTTACAACAACTAGTTTGTAAATGTATAAATATACATTATTGTTATTATATAGAAAGTGTTAATAATTATTAATTTTTTCTAAAATATTTAAGAATTATTAATTATGTTTTAAAAAATATATTAAATATATAAATGAATAAATATTTTTTAGAACATATATATATAACTAATCATATGATTTTATTATTAAAGATATTAATATTAATAATTATATATAGTAAAATTATTTACAGTAATTATAAATTTTATAGATATATATTATTAATTATATATATATAATTATTAATATTTAGATTTTAAAATTATAAATAACATTCAAAAATATTATTATTTATATAAATGAATTAATATTTTTTTAAAATTTATCACTAATTATATAACTGTATAATTATATAAAAAATGGATGTATTTATAGAAAAATATTTAAAATATCTTTTACTAATTACTTAAATATATTTCATTAGGCACCTGTGCCTTTTCCTATCTTGTTTCAAGATAAGGCCAATATATGATGTGTGATGTGAACTTTCTTACGAGTTTTCTCTTTCTTTTAATAAAATGGGTTAGAGACTATGAGTCTTATGCACTTACTTTTTCAAAAAATAAAGAATTTATCTTTGAATTTATATAGAAAATAATGTTTATTATAATTGAATTATATATGAATACATATGTGTGTGTGTGTTAAGAACTCAAGGATGTGTGTGTGTGTTTAATAGGAGAATTGGTGCACACATACCTATATCAAAATATATAAAATACATATAATATTAATTTTATTATAATTTCTATTTGAGATAATATTAATTACATTATAATTAATTATTATCTTTATTTATAATTATTCCATATATAAAATAATATTAATAATATATATATAAATTATATTTTTAAAATGTTAACTAATTCGTATTAAACATTAATGTTTCATATCTTTTATAATAATAATAATAAATATTATTAATTCTATTTAATAAATATTAATAATTTTTAATTACATTTAAATATTTTTTACAAATATTTTGAAACATAATTTTTTTCATTACGAGACTAAAAAATGAGTATGGGTTCATCCAAGAACACCTTCCCCCTTTCCTAAAACAACAAAAATAGTGAAATGTTAAAGATCATTATCTTACTGGTAACATACATCCCAGTCCTCATAACAATCAGAATCATATATATATTGTCTATGAGATCTAGTAACCATGGTAGGATATTAGTGAGAGTAGTCCTTCTTGACTCTTGACTTCTTTAGAGGTATAGATTGAAACCCCTCATCATCAACCGAGGCTTTTACCCATTGACCATACATCTTTGAATTTGAAGTTTAAGAGAATCATCCTCTGTATCTTCCCAATTTTTTTAGGATCTGCGAAGATAACTCATTTATTAAATTTTCTCTTAAAATTTGGAAATGCCCACATATTTATTAAGAAACTATCTCTACCAGACCCAAGTCAACCAATTTCAAAAAATAAAAAGAGCCCCACCCATGGCCATCACTACTGGCCACTCTAGAAAGACATTGGTCCAATGATTCAGCTCCAATCAACCCTTCAAAACCTGAACAAGTTCTTACAATATCTGTAGCCATAATAGCATGGTCTAAGTGTTCTACTACCATTAGTTACACATGATTCCCAATCTAGCTTATGACAATAACTAATTTTTTTATAGCCATATCCACTATAGTACCCTTATCCACTATCTTAATAGACTTATTTCAGCCTTTCCCATACATAACCACTAGTTGTAGATAGCCAATATAACAATAGGAGGTCTCTTTTACTTTCATAGATGAACTAAACACCCTCTAAGTTTTCATTTCCTTCTCATGACTACTATTCCTATAATCATCATGGGAAGGAACCCCTTCAATTAGAAAATTAGACTATAAGGACTAGTATCATGGTCGGTAGCAACCGAAGGGCGTTTTACAATATTTAAAAATCCTTCATTCTGCATATTAATTGTTTCCTCAATCACAAGTTGATCTTTAGAGACATTCCCATTTTACAAATGAATAAATATATAATACAAAAAATATTTCAATGTAAAGAGGATTACTTTTAATATATTACTAATTAAATTTAATTATTAAATTTACTACCAATTGTGATTAAAATAATAAAAAATTATTTTTAAAAAAATTTAGAAATTAAATATTTAATGATGTAATATTTTTAATCAAATATATAAAACACATACATTAGTAAATTTATTTTAAATAAATTATTAATTATAAAAATGTGAAATTAAAATTGAAAATTTTAATAGTTATATTTAAATTTATTTATATTTTTAGTATATAAATTTATATATATGTTAATTATATATAAAAAATATTAATAATTTTTAGTTTTTATGAAATGTTTCACTATTATTAATTTTATTTTTAAAATTATTATTAAATATATTAATGAATATATATTTTTCAAAAAATATATAATTAATTTTATGATTGTATGATTAAATATAATAATATTTATTTTCTATAAAAAAAATATTTATAGTAATCGCTAAATATAGATATTATTAATAATATATAGTAATAAAATTAATTTTTATTTTCATTTAAAAAATATAAATTATATTGAAGAATATTATTATTTACATAAATGAGTAAATATTTTTTAAATATGTCATTGATTATATCAATATATAATTATTTTAAAAAATATTATATTTAAAGACAAAATATAAAATATATAATACTAATTACTTAAATATATTTATTAATTAAAATTATTAATCATTTTATCAAATATATATTTATATGTAATATTCATTATTATTTACATTTAATTTTTTATTATTTATTTTTTATTTTAATTATATAGGTAGTAAAAATAAATATTATTGTATATGATGAACAATATTTCATATTGAAAATATACCACTAATTTCTTAGCTTATTTATATATAATATTAATGTTAAATTTTCTATACAAACTAATATTTATTACATTTAAATAATATATAAATACATATGTGTGTTTGTGTGTTTGAAGAACCTAATTACATGCATGTGAGTGTGTAATAGGTGAAGCAACACACATGTATGTATATCCAACTATATACAATGATTATAATATTAATTCTATTATAATATCTATATAAGATAATATTATGTACATTAAAAGTAATTATATATATATATATAAATTTGACAAAAACAATATTATCAATAATATATAAAAATTCCAATGAAATTATTTAAAAATTGAAGAGTTTAATTAATTCATATTAAACATTAATGTTACATATCATTTGTTATAATTAAAATATTAATTATTAATTATAAACGCATTGAAACCTTAGTAGGAAACCCATTCCAACTCAATAAATTAAAAGGGTGTAGCAAAAATAAGCAAATTTAAGGAGATGTAGTTAAAAACACCCCTCCCTCACATTAGAGAGATTTTAGGACATGAGGTCATTGCATATAAGAGAAAAACAAAGAGAAACCTGACTCTACTGCTTTCTTTGACAACTAATCAACAACCAAATTACTATCCTGGTATAATATCACTTTACTATGCAATATTAATTATATATATATATATATATATATTGATAATTATTAAGAATAATGGGGATTTGAGGGAGGCAACTATTCAGTGGTCATGGTGGTAGAAGGGGTGATTAGGGTTATGATCTTCACATGGATCTTCCTTAGGATGATGTTGGGGAGATTGAAAGGCTATTATTGGGGGAATATTGTGGTGGGGTGAATTCAATTAGTATTCATGATGGCAAGGAGAATGTGAATAATAATGGGAATCAACGAAATGAGAATGATAAAGGTTATAATTATTTTAATTGATGATTATTTAACTCATTTCAGGATGTTGATTCTGGTAGGATCCTTAAAAAGGGTGATATTGGTCATATTTTTTCAAGTTGGGGGGCAATTGTTGAGTGATTTGAGTTATGAAAACATCCATCCATTTCTTGGATGGTTCTTCTAAAAGGGAAAACCCATGGAAATTTTATGAGTATGTAGTTCGCCTAGTTACTTATTTGGGTTCCACTAATTGGTAAAGTATTCCAATCATTCATGGTTATTATAATAACACCTAGATATTTAAAATTATATTGTCCTTTGAAACCTATTATGTTCACTAGATTTATTCACACACAACACCAAATCAAAATGAACCATGAACCATTATATAACCGTTAAAATATAGTTGTTGAATTGGTTGATAAAAATATGGATAACTATATTATGATAAATATATTAAAATAAAACAGTATTCATTATTATTAATAAGGAATTGATAAAATTCAATTCATATAGCTAACTAAAAAGAATAATTTATTATTAAAATTTTAAAAAATTTAAAAATGAATTTTTATGATCTTAATTTTTCAAAAATTCATATATTATGGATAAAAAAAATTTGTATTAATAAAATATTAACACCACTTTGATAATTAATTGATTGGAAATGAAAATCAGAATAATTAATATTTAAAAAAAATGTTATGAAAATATTTTTCATTCAATATTTATGTTTTTATTTAAAAGTTAAATTATAAAATTTAATAATTTTAATTTGAAAAAATTAAATTCATTTTTTGATTTATCATAATAATAATATATTAAGAGTGATTTTTTAGACTTTTTTGAAATAGTTTATTTTCATGTGTATAGTGATCAATAAAGTTTTTACCAAAACTGTAAATTTTATGAATTTATCATTATATAATAATGGCCTATAAGTTTATTTGTCCTTTTAATTTGTTAAGTATTTATTTAATAACTATAAATATATATTAAAAAAACTATGTTAAATTTATAAAACTTATGATTAACATTTTAAGACTTAAGTAATATTTTTTTATAAAAATCTATTTTTGGTATTTTCTTTTAATTAAATTTTATTTTGATAAAATTAAATATTTTCTCACTTTTAAATCCACATAAATTTTATTTTATTCATAATAAACCAGTTTATATCATTAAAATTAACTACGTTATTATTTTATCTAAATCATAATTTTTAAGCATAGATATACATATTTTCTAAAAAAGGTTTTTATTCATTACATACCCTAATATTAAAATTAATTTTTTCCCCTATGTAAATTTTCTTTTATAAAATGGATTTATATTTTTAATCATCAGATATAGATTATTTAATAAGGACCATGTTAATTTATCTATTAAAATTAAATAACTTAGGTAAAAATTACTTCCCTTCGTAAAAACAAAAAACGATAAAAGTGAAATATCTATGAGTAATAGACATAAAAACAAGATAAAAACTTGTTTTAAAATGTGTGGTTGTGTATTTTTCAACCTCGACCCTTCCCCGTCCCATTATATTCCATTATTGAGTCCATTTGACCTTTGAATATTTACTTTCCCTTTTATATTATTATAAACTTGTCACTCACTTTACTAATAAAAAGAACCATCACAACCCCAATACTCCTCACACCCAAATCCTATTAGATTCTAAAAAATTCTACCAAAATAACTCCCCTTAACACATATAAAATTCGTAATGTTTTTTTCTTCTCAACAGACCACCTCTCAAAGCCTTAATCTAATTTGAAAAGGAGCTCTTACAAAGTGTATGGTAAAATTCTAAATTACTCCTTTATCATATATTTTCATTTATTTCATATTAAACCTTCTTCACATCTAATATAACCATGTTTAAATAAATAAATAAATTTAATAATTATACCAAAATGTTATTATTTCATGTGATATCCATTTTCTTCCTTCCTCCCAACTATTCAAAAAATGAAAATGCCACTTGTGTTATGTGCAGACTACAACCTCCATAAGCGATGTGATATGTTGTTCATTGTTCCATAGATGTATAGTTAAAATAGATTATATAATGAATTAATATTATATTTATAAAATTATTATTATTTTTAAATTATAAAAAATTTCATATCTTCCTCCTGTTCTATGTCAATGAATGTGTCACCTATGCGTACGTGCAGACTACCGCCTCTATAAAAGTGTTGTATTTCATTTTTCACCTAGTATTTTATTGTTTATAAAAATATCTTAAATATTATTCACTACCATAAAATAATCTTAATAATATTATTATTCTTTTTTAATAATGATAATATTCCAAAAAAATCACTTTTTTAGCCAGACACACTCATAGATTATAGCTTGTTCTTGTTTGTATTGATTTAACCACCAACATAAATGATGCTATAAATTTATACCATGGATGAATATAGAAACTTAACTACTAGTGTTGTTAGAAATTAATTATAAAATAACTTTTTTTATATTTATATAATTGTTATATTAATATTAAACTTATTATTAATGTACCACCCTTTTGTTTGTTAAAATTTACCAAAATAATATTTTTACTAATGTTGTTGTCATGAATCATGATAAAAATAACTATTAAATGAAATTTTAACATTATAAATCCTTATAAAAATATATTATAGTTCCTATAATTATCTCATAATGATTAAATTTGAATCTATAAACAAGAATCAACACCACCAATACGAAACTAGTACTAAAAACAATAAAAAATAATTACATTGTTTGATGAAAATAAAATATAAGTAACTAGTATAATTATAATAAATTATTACAAATAGATTTTAAAAAAGGTTAAATTTATGAATAAAGTTCCAAAAATAGTGATTAAGATAGATATTTCTTTTATATTAAATTTTGTATCAAGGTTGAATATATAGGATTAAAGGTAAGGGTTTTTCATTACTCAATTTATTTTCTTTGAGTTATAATGATAATTCTTGGACATCATTATTCTAAGTTGAATTGTTTTATATTATGATTTTATAAAATTTTATTTTAAATTTTATTTTATGGATTTAAATTGAATTTTCATTAAATATTTTCCAAAGGATTTTTACTTCAAATATTGTGAAAGTTATAAGAGTTATTAATATTAATTTTCAATTCATTGATACATGTTTTATATTACACAACATTTTTTATTTTATATAGTGTAAATAATTCCCCATTGGATTTTATTATTATAATTAAATATTATTCCATTTTATTTTCATGACTTTACATGAATCCCAACTTTCAAAGATTTTGATCTATGTGTTACTAAATTTGTAATTGTTTTGATAACTTAATTTCAATTCATGGAGTTGTAATCATTATCTATGGAATTTATTCTTATAAGTTGAGTAAAATATACCTTATGAATGGATTATATTTTAATACCACTATTTTCTATGGATTTACATTTTTTTCTTATGAAATATTTTTTTAAGGATCATTACGTCAATTATTCTTCCCATATGGATTTATTTATTTCAAAACTGAAAAGTTG
The DNA here is from genome assembly GCA_963277665.1 of Viscum album. Classification (NCBI taxonomy): domain Eukaryota; kingdom Viridiplantae; phylum Streptophyta; class Magnoliopsida; order Santalales; family Viscaceae; genus Viscum; species Viscum album. The sequence continues at coordinate 1,765,928,354 of OY728135.1, forward strand.
TTAACAATAATTCATATTCTCTATGATGGTTATTTATTATCCATATCTATTTTATTTCTTTCCAAAGATATTTTAATTTAATATTTTTGAAATCCTAAAATGTATTATCTCATGTGTACTTCTTATTTTCATTAATTTCTTTTCAAAATGAATTTTTGTTTTCCTCTTTATAGAATTGTTAAAAAGGTTTCATAAAAATGCTTCTATGATTTTTTTCCTTCCATATTCATCTTTATGTTAAAGGTAATTTACCTCCTTATGAGTTATTTTTCATGTATTATCTTATAAATCCTCTCATACAATTTTATATTGGGGGATTAAACGTATGGAAATCGATTACTATATTAGTCTTTACTAAACATCCTTTGAGTATGGGCATGATTTTTCTTCTAATGCCTTTCCAATATGAATACCCTATTTTTTAATTTCTTTTTTTAAAATTAATTTACCTACATATCCATATATTGATTTATTTTTTAAAATTATTTACTTAATAATATATTATTACTATATTTGGTGTTATCTTGAGGGATGCTTGAATTAAAATTTTTCCATTTATTGGTTGGGAGAATTATTGACTTAACTATATACACATTACTCAATATGGTCTCATTTTGTGGGATGTCTAAATTGAATGATATTTTATTTATTTATTTGATAAATTATTGAGTTAACCATTTAACGATTACTCTATATGGTATTATTTTAATGGATTATTACATATAAAACAATCCCATTTGTTGATTGGGTAAATATTGACAATATGTAAACTTTTTATTTCATTGTTTATGCTTATTTATTACCATAGAAATTTGGTTATGTATTTTATAACTTAATCATTATTTCATTTGATGAATTCATTATACATATGTATAGATGGGTGAGGCCTAAAATAACCCCTTGAAGCACTAATGGATCCCATGAGATAAACTAACCATGGTATTTAATGTATACCTTAGCAATTTTTTATGATGCCTTGGAACAAGGTCTTGATAGTAAGATTGATTATTTCGAACATTATAAATTCCATCACCATGAAATTAGATATTTTTCCCATGTGTTTATTTTTGTTATTTACCATTTTTTTCAAGCTCATGTGATCAATTATATAAAATTATGTGATCATCACTTATTTCCTTCTATATTATTCATGACTTATTACCACCACAATCCATATTTTTGTATTTTCTAATTCAACTTTTCAGGGTTAGTGTGCACCCTAACAAAATAACCAGAAAACTCATCACATGAATTACAACATAAAACATTAAAATTTGAAATAAAAAAATATATAACCAAAACCCTATCATCTTGCCGCCTTCCCAAAACACAAAATTCAAAATTCAAAATTCATCCAACTTATGCCTCGAGGTTCAAAACCATCATGCCCATCATCTTGAAGCCAAAAGAACCCTCACCCGAAATCAACATCACCCACTCCGCCCATCACCCACCACATCAACACTGACACCACTGTTCGCATTGTCATCACCACCACTCAACGTCGGCGTTCCACCAAAATCGTCATCCCAAAGCACCAAACCAGAATACCAAAGTCAGTCATCAGAAAAATGAACGTTTACCACATCAATGAGGAAGACACCATCGATCACCACCAGGGAAACCACGAACCAGGGGTAAATAGTAACTAGAAAATAAATCAAAACAAATTTAACCTCAGATCAAGTCTCTAAGAGCAGTACATGTTGGTGTGACCACTTCCATCATCCCTGATTATGGAAGAGAAGACCAGAATCCATCCTGTCATCATTACACCATCGATGCTTCCATCAACGTCTCTACACTGATACTTCCCTTTTCCGTCACCATGATGCCCAATGAAACACAAGACCCTTGATCTCATCAGTTTTATGTTTCCATTTCCCTAATTAATAAATAAAGTTATTACACATGATTTTTCAAGAGTAATATAATGTTTGGATAATTAATGGGAGGTGTTAAACACTTATTATGTATTAAGTGGTTCCTTATATAGTGGGAAAGTATTTATTTGATGATAAATTCAAAGGATTTATTAGTTAATAATGTGTCCTAATTATCTAAAACTTTAAACCTAAAATTTCCTTAGTGTGTAGGTGGTTCAATAAAATTTTTTTATTTTGTAATAATAAATGGTTATAATTGGTCCATTTCAATTAGTTTCAATCTAATATGTAATGTATGTGTTTATTCACACCAAATTCTAGGAGTGTGGTTCTAGGGTTCCATAATTATCCCATTTTGTTCTCATATAAGAAATCAAAATCAATGGAATGGGAATTTGGCCCAGTTAACCATAAGCCTTATTTCATCACATTCAATAATGGTAATATAATTTAAACCCCTTTGAGATTAAAAACACCTTTTTATAGTTTTGGGTTTGGATTTATGGTTTGAATTAGATTCTTTGGAACGCCAAAATTTTACATGACATTTCATATTCAATTGGTGTACCTTTTAAGTTGTATAATGGGATTGAGAATTCTATGCTAGGTTATCTTTACTATGTTCTTATTGAGGTGGATATGATTTCACCCTCAATTGGAAAACTTTTTCATTCCACACATAATGAAAATATAAATATTAGGATTTTATATCGATGGTATTCAACTTAGTACTCATATTTCATGTTTTTTAAGAATTCTAAGTGAAATTTAATAAAATTAATTACTTGTTATTATTTCCTCTTAAAATAACACATTGATATGGGTTGTCAAATTACTAAGGGGTAGGGGAAGCTTCTATTGTTCATACTAGTAACATGGTAATTTGTTCTACTTCCCAATATAATTTTAATGTTTAAGGGCCATTTATTAGGGTTTTATTCTTATAATGAGTAGGATTTTGTGAACCCTAAGGCTAGAGGGAAGGATAATATAAAATTAGATAAAAATAAAGATAATTATGGTTCTAGGCAGGAGTCTCATGCTAGGAAGGTATTGAATGTAGTTTCTTTTTTTGGATAGTTTTTTGTGGATACTTCTGGGAAGGAGAGGATTGTACCTCTAATTATATCTCATCCTGTACAAATTCATAGTTTCAAAATACTTTGGTTGAAAGTTTTGATGTGAGGATGGAATCTCATACATGGATTTATTTAAATAAATATCTCAATAAATACATTGGTGGAAAGGAAAAGTTTAATCCATTTAATGATCAATGCACTGGTGAAATTTTTTCACATGATCTTGTTTATTATTATCTTTAGTATGAAAAAAATGATAGCTTAAAGAACTTGAAAAGGTTATAAGAAACTTTATATTAAATATCTAATGAGACTCAATCATAAGAAGGTTTTTTAAAAGGATAGCAAGAGGGTCACTAATCTCTTAGAGTAGAGGGTTTAATATTTTATACTGGTTGTGGTAATTTTAGGCACAAATATTGAGAGGTAGGCCAATACCAAGATTATTAATCACCTTGTTGGAAAGATGGCCTTAAATAAGGATTATCCTATCAACATAGATCCATTAAACCTAGGAAGTATTGCTTCAAAGATAGATACAGTTTAGGTTTCTTAAGATATGGTTATTAGTTCTTCCCCTACACATATTACTGCTTTAAGATCTAGAATGGTTGGTAAGAGATCACCTTAACAAGTTAGAAGGAATATCATCACACATGAATCATTTATATCTCTTAACTCTTAAAAAACCTCAATGGGGGTATCCAATATGTAAGATCTCTAGAGGACAAGCAGTATGAGAACACTTTGGTTAATAGTTTGTCCTTTAAGGAGGAAAAGTCAGATGAAAATGAGAATTTATGGAAAAGGGTTAAAACTTAGAGACATGAATGATGTCTATGATGAGGGGAGTGAGTTGAGTATCATATCACAATATGACTCCTTGATCTCAGAATCAGTATCAGAGAAGAATTATAATGGATACAAGTATACATGGACGATATATTCTCTAGGAGGATCCTTGTGTTTTTACTGGGATTCGTTACTTGTTATTTGATTTTTTGGATTAAGGGTAGTTTTGATTTTGTGACTCATTCCTCTCCATTATCTATTTTTATTCTCACTTTTTTGAGACAAATTTTTTTTTAATTTTTTTATTGACGAAGAACAGGGTTAATAGGAAGTTTAATTGATTATAAAATTGGATTTTATTTTCAAAACATAAATCAATAAGTTATGTTAGGAAGATATCATTGGCCTTCCATGAGATGAATTCATTTGACCACATGTGTTGAAGAGAAAGTGTGTGATGTAAGTGAATCGACCATATCTTATGTGGAGTAATTTCATGTTGTAAATAGATTTATTGTATGATAGTTTTATTGATTTCATGAAGTTCCAAGAGACTACACATTGGAATAGTTCGACTTCATTAAGGGATGAGCGGACACATGTTGATATTGGATCGACTATATGTGTAATGACTGACCTTATGAAGTAGTTTTCAGATTCACATTATAACTACCAACCTCATGAAGAATATAATAAATCTTGTACAAGTACAAAAGAATTGAGTGACCAGAGACACACATGAAATATAGAGTACATGCGTAGAAGGGGGAAATAAAAAATATTCAATGAGGTTATCAATTGATAAAATATATTTTATGAGTGAATAAATAAAAACCATTAGTCACATTGTAGATGGAGCTTCATTGAACCAATTCTTGTGATTAGTAAGACAGAAATCTAAATAGTAAATATAATGATAAATAATATCATGAATCTGACAAAGGAGTCATTTGAAAAAAAAGGTTGAATAAAGAAGAGAGATCTAGTGAAACTTCTCAAGTGAAATGAAGAAAATATGAAGAGGAAGATTTATTTTTTATATTAGTTTCTATAGGAAGAAGAAGAAAAATAGATTGAGTTGGCCATGAATTTCACCTTCTACAAGAGGTTTTCGATTACATTTAAAGGAAAATTGTAAAAATGTATCACCAAAATCCTTATAATGTATATGAAATATGAAAAATTAAATTTAATAAATGAACATGCACTTGATAATTTCTAGTGCGGGATTGTAAAATTATCATAAAAACATGGAGGTATGTATTTAATGGTATTTTGAGGAAGAGTACAAATATTAAAGTTGGAATAATATATTAACTATACAATGAATTTATTAATGAATGCATTACTTTCCCAAATACATCATTGAATTCATATAGACTGAGGTTAGATTAAATATTTATAATCCCAAACTACAATTACTATAAGGGAGTGGTAAAGTGGTAGTGTAGGGTCAATCGCATGAGGATGACTGGTAGTTCAATGATCATTCAGATAAAACCCTTTAGAATATTCATCATATTCAGACTTCATTTTTGGGGTTTATTAAAGCCAAGAAGATTGAATTCTTAAGGAAAATATTAAAGGAATGGTTAGGGGTAAATATTAGGGCTATTGAAAAAAGCTAATCCTATATTTAACTTTTAATAGTCCAATGGATTAGTCTATGAACAGATGGAGAAGTCACCAATTGGTTTTGGTCAAACCAATTGGATCTACAAATTCTATCCCATGGTCAGGGTATAAATGACAATCTTACTGCATTATTATTAGCTTCTATGAATAAATAATCATAGGATAATGGTTATAGTCCTAATTAACTCCAAATTGGCCAAGATCGTTTGATCATATTTTCCATGGTCACAGTTGTGCGAAATTATGTGATAAACAATTATTATTAACCAAATTACTATCCATAGGGGTACAAAGGTTCAATTTAAACATTCATTATGTTTCTAAACACCACTACTCTGGACCCCTGGACCTAGTCAATTAGTCACGCATTGTGGAGAAGATCAAAATCAAGGACATAATAGAATTACTTCACATAATCATAAAATAGTTCCAAAAAATAAAATACAATATTAAATAGAAAATAATCAATATTAAACAATTGGAAACAATTAAGATCTAATAAGTAATAGAATTTTCATGATTAAATAAGGAATACTGATTATTTTAGAAGAAAAACAATTAAGATCTAATCACAAACATATTCAGAGTGAAGAATGGAAGAAGAAATGTGTGTGTGTTGATGAAGAAAAAAGTGGTTTTTAAAGAAGATGTTGAAAAAAATGTGGTGTTTAATTGGATGAAGAACATTGAAGAAATGATTAACAAATCACTTTGATTAAATGAAACAATGAATGGAATGAAATAAAACTATATTAGAACAAGAAGTAATGAAAAAGTTGAAGAAAAACAAGAGGATAAAAATAGATTAGAGATCTCTGGTGTTCGTAGGCACTGTAAAATATAAATTGTCCTGATAAGTACATGGTATGAATGTTATGGATGTCATGTACATGATTAAATGATTTGGGTCCTATTATCTTCATTCCATGTAATCTAATTTCACACCGTGTAACTAAGATCCTCTATTCCCATTGAAGAATCTGCTCAAATCTTTGACCGAACCAGCCTTAGATGTTTGCATGTCATTCAATATCTATATGAAATGTATTAATTTCACTTTTCATGATATTCTGATTTTGGAATGATGCACGTCATGTACTTGATTTAAATGTTGTGTGCTGTCTTCACATCATGAAAAAGCATTTTGAGTTGGTATGTAGCTCTACCGGCATGTTAAGAATGGAGTCTACACATTGTGTATGTGATATACAATGTGAAAATGATTTTTTTCACTTTTACATCATTAATTATTCTATGTTAATAATTCCTAATTTCTATGAAAACAAACCAAAAACTAGTTCATTATCGAATAATTCATTAATAAATATTAAAAAATGTAGCCAAAATTTATATTCAATTTTAGATAATCAAATTCCCTCACACTTGAACAATTTCTTGTCCTTAATAAAAAAACATCTCAATAGGGATTCTAATAGAATAAATTTTTAAAATAGTAGACATGCATCACAACCAGGAAAATAAAACTAAGTGTAAAAAAAATAAAAATTCAGTCCTCTAGAATCAATATTTTAGATAAAATCAATCATGCCACATATTTTAGTTCTTTACCCATATTCTTATTCTTTTAATTACAATTTCATAACTATTTCTTTAATCATATACCTATTTTTTATTTTCACTCATAATAAATTTTCTCTCACCACTTAGGGTAAAATGTAACTAGGGTTATGATCATACTTGGAATACATGTTCATAACTATAGTCTTGCACTAGTCCTATCATATTAAATTCATAAATATAGATACAAAATAAATCATGAGAGTTTCAAAAAAATGGGTTTATATGACTCTGAGGTCAAAGGAAAGTGGGTTGCAATTGAAAATATAGCTTAAAAGGAGCGTAATATATAAATTATAATGCATAATAAATGATAATAGTTCAATGAAATGAATCATTTGGGGTCAAATATTGTCCATGCTCTAAGAGGCCCAAAGTGGAACAATGAGTGTATTAAGTAAGTATAAAAATATACCATGTTCCTTTATTTTTATTTTTATTTTCTTTTTTGAAAGTCATCTTCAGGGCAGATCTCACATCCATACCCTAACAACATGTGACCCATAATAGGTTTCTATATTCTATAAATTGTGATTTTTCACTTTCCTAATACAAAACCCAAAATATTTTTCTTCATTTTAATTTTTTATTTTTTATAGTAATAGTGTAGGTATAAAATTCTAAGAATAAACGTGGATTATATCACACAATTCTGTTAAAAATTCCACAATACATTTCATCAATCATAATGTATCACGTCCATCAACTAAAAATTCCATCACACTTGTTCAAATTATAATAATTCATAATACCAAGAGAAGGATATGAAGGTCTAATAATATTAGAATAGCTCCATCCTAACATGATTTTTCATGTCTAATATGGGAAAAGGAATGAAAAATGTAAGGTGTGTCTCAGGAAAAAGTTCATCAACAAAGATTTCATTGTTCATATATGAATTTTATCTGTTCATTTATAGCCTCAATAATATCTCAATGCAAGTTATGATACATTTACATGCCCCATGTGTCACTCAAGAAATATGCTCAGAATATAATATGAAAGGGAGGGCTTAGAATACTCTCAAGGATGCGAATAAATAAAAATACTGGCAATCACTCAGGTCATATAAATCAATTATTAAATCAATCCAAATTAATTTCAAAAATTTTCAATTTGAATTAAATTATTAAACAATGGAATCATTCTAAAAATTAAACATGAGTAAACATGGGTTTAAAAAATTGGAAACCAAACTTTTTATTTTATTTAGATGGGTTTAATGATTTTTCATATTTAAATCATGATTTCAATGAAAATTTTATCCTTTATAAATAAAAACAAGAACAAATCAAAGTGTATTGACAGTAAAACTCAAGAAAGACTCCCGCACACTTAAACTGAGATAGTGTCTACATTGTCTTGAAAAGTATTGTGTGGAGGGATATCATAGTTAAATCAAAGAAAAAATGAAATAGAATTTTTGAAAATCAATTTAGGGAATCAAGAGATCTTTGTATGAGTGTTTATGCCCTAGGGGAACTTAGTGAATATTGATTTCAAATATGGGATAACAACATAATGTGTTAGAAATACAAATCTTTCACTTGATAAAACATTAGTCTACTGGGTTTAAACATGATCATGGTAGTGTAATGGGTAGGTGCACACAATGAATACAAATGAATAGCATCTTAGATATACATAGATATGGGGGTAAAACTTTTCTCAAAATGGGATACGAACCAAAAATATAGTAAAAATAAAACAATAATTCAAATTACAAGAATAAAACTAAAGAAAACAAATCAAATATGGGTTACTTCCAATAATGTGCTAACAATGACATCATTAACCAGAGGAATGAAATCAATCAGTGTCACCCATCTACTCAAAAAGTTCTCTTACACCTAAAAGAAATGGTGGTTGTATGATCAAGCTCACATTGACACTTAGAAAGGTTAATCACCTCTTTATTGTATTGAGCATGAATCTTGTGTGGTAAGAAAATCATTTATGCCTACTGAGGTGGGGACCTCTGTTGAACAAGGATCTCCAAAAAAAATCCTCAAACTACTGCTAAAAAACTACCATATGATGAGTCATCCATATTATGAGAGAATATGGTGGTGGAATAGCTGCATCGATGACCATATAAGATGAAGAAGAGATAGACATGGATAATGTAATACAATAATGAAATGAAAAATAAGCCAAGAAATAGTGATGAAAAAATTATATCCCATATATAAATTAGTGCAATGTTACATCAATGGGAAATAAAAAACAAGTAGTAAAAAAGTAATTGTCTAGATAGATTAAAAAATGGAATAGGGTCAGGATATTCTAAGAATAATCCAAATCATAGATCTTCTCATCAAGTGTCATCTCCTAAATAGAGGGTTGCTACAGTTGTCCCACCCATTTTATATCATCTATGGTTGAAGGGGATGTGGGATCAACTACTATAGTAGACATCATGGTTCAATTAAATAGCTCTACGAAATGTAGAGGAGAGGTATATATCATCAGGGTGGATATCTGTCAGGTTATAGGGTGAATGAATGGTACCTCAGCTGATGGTGGAGGGGATAGGCCCTTACACCGCTAGGCTTTCTCTACCAAGAAATCTTATTGGGAAATATGGGTCAGTCAGCTCTGATGGCGGGTCGATGGTGGATGAAGGGTTGGGAGTAAGGTAATTATGTGGGGAGGCTGGGGTAATTGGAGGATCAAAAAATGTTGAGCGGGGGCCTCATTAGCATCTTCCATATATGTTGGTTCCCAATGGTAGATGTCATCTTCCTTTATTATAAATCATATATTATGGAGCATAAAATTGTGATTATATATATATGTGTCCAAGGGAAGTATGGGACATGGATCTCTCAAGTGAACCATGATGCCAAGCCAAGTGGGTGATGAAATATTCACCAATCAAAGTGTCTCAGGTACTTTTTTCCAGAGTCTGGCAGAACTCTCCAAACTGCCTCTTCATATTGATAGAGGGCCCCCCTTAAATGATTCTAGCATAAGTATAACTTTCTATTCAACCCCATCGTGGGAATCTCTTCATTCTATCCAGGCATCAGTGAGGGCCCAGTATAGGATCTAAAGAGATGAACCTTAGAGAAATGTGCTCTTTATAGTGAGGGGGTCATACTAAATTTGGTGGTCTCTACAATCAGAGTCCAAATTAATGAATACTATTCCTTGTTTGTAAATATATACAGAGTGGAGATGATAGGGGAGGAAACAAACTCGTCTTAAAAAATGTTTAGGCCGACTACAACATCTCTAAGGATGATCTCCCATGGGAAACCATCAAGTATGGAGTGGATGAAGTTTATTACCATATCTAAAGTGGCAATAAACTCATGGAAGATCTTTTAGTATGTCTCCTCCTTCACTTATGTGATTGGGGTTAGGTGTAGATGTTCTATTAGGTGAAGAACCTCATGTTGGATGTGGATGTGATCTAGGAAAATGAGGTTGAATGTTTTTTGGTCCTACTAGGATTAGCCTATAAGTGGACCAACCATATCCAATTTTATGGGTATGAAAAAAGAAGTTATGAATGATGTTACAGATGGGATTATCCATTTGATAAATTATAATATAACTGAGATTCTCTTGAAGCCAAAGTAGATGCAATTGAGAAAGTAGAAGAAGAAGAAGATGGAATTGCGGGTGGTGGAGCAGTGTTTTCCTCACATTGGGGCACATGGTCGGCTGGTGGGGTGTACAGAGTCTTTGTGAATTCCATCTTAGGTGGAGAACAAGGTTGGGAGAGGAGAATAATATATAGTGGTTATGGGGTTTTGGGTTCATGCTAGTGATCTTAGAGAGGGTGGGGGTGGTTCGGCTAAGGGAGCTTGAAGGAGGAGAGGGGTTGTGTCACGCGGTAATGGGAGTGATAGGGGGTCACCTGGAAACCTATGTTCACATTTTTCTAAACTGATTTTTACACTTACACTCAATGTATTGAATACATGGTGTGAAAATTATGATTTTTCAAATTTTTAATTCGCTCAACTTTTTAACGTGGTGTACAAAATACATTGCATGTATTGTTCCATTTTTCCCTTTTTAACAAGTCCTATTGAAATTCTTATAAAATCAATATAAAACATACTAAAAAATAATTTAACCTTTCCTAACCTATCCTAGGTTTCTTCCTAGTCATCTCTTTATTTATTGTCTATAGTTATGCATTTTCAGAAGTAGAAGACTTTAGATTTGAATTGATACACCTCAATAAATGTTTCTTTAAAACATAGGGGAAGAAAGGTGAGATGAACTTCTTTGTGAGAGGTGCAGTAAAAATTTCATTCTTGGGGTCACTAGATACCTTGTTTATAGGAGGTTTTATCTAATTAACATTCAAACTTTCATATGATCTTCTTTTTCACTTGAATGATAAAGTTTTTGATTATTTTTTGATATGTTTCTTTTATTAATAAGTTTCTCCACATTGAACATAACTTTCTCTTCACCCACTATAAAAATCAATATTCCCAAGTTAACATCAATAATCAACTTTATAGTGGTGAGAAATGGAATTACAAGGATGAGGGGGATTTCACCTTCCTCTTCCATATCCAGGATAATTAAATCAGTGAGGAAAATGAATTTTTCAATTTGTACTGATATATATTCGAGAAATCCTCATAGATGATTGACTAAATGGTCAGTGAGTTGAAGTAACACCCTTTTTAGTTATAGTAAACCAAACCTCAGCTTCATATATTCACTCACGGAAATTATATTGATACTTTCACCTAGATTGCACAATGCATTTCCAAAAGTACATGTTCCAACAGTGAATCGAATTAAAAAAATTTCGGGGTATAGAATTTTTTTAGGCAATTTTATTTAGAAACTGAAGAACGTTATTCATTCGGAGAGATGATTCCAAAGACTTTAGTTTTCTTTTAACTCAATAGAATCTCCTTAAACAAATGTGAATAAGTAAGAACTTGTGAAATTTCCTCTACAAAAGTGAAACTCGTTTTCCATTTTCTGAAAAACTCTATGAATTTTTAAATTTCCCCTCCTCTTTGTCCTGTTGAATTCATTAAGTAAAGGGGAGAGGTGGATTTTATACAAGTGGTTCTATGAAGTCATCTTCCTTTCCAGGATATTCTTTAAATAGAGATTCCTTATATGATTCCACCTTTTTAGTTGTCCCCTAACCAGCCTTATTAGAATCTTTCAACTATTTTTTCTCACATCCACAAGGTTGATGAAAATCAAGCATGTTTTCACTTTTAACTATTATTGCTTTTTCTTATTCCCTTGTATGAGCTTTAGTATTACCAAGTAGTGTTCCTATTAACCAATTGGATAATGTCTTTTAAATTTGTCTCATTTGATACTCTAGGTTTCATAGTATAGTCTTGTGGTTTTTTATCTCCATTTTTTTGGGTTTTCATCCTTTGGTCTTCTTTAAACATGAAGATAATGAGTAGGTTTTCAAGCTTTCTTTTTATAGGTTAAGACTGTTATGGTAGACTTGGTGAGGCTTTATGAAACTATTTTTTTGTGATGGTGGGTACTGCTGACCTCTAAGGATAGCTTGTTGGAATTTATATTGTGTTCGAGGAGATATGACTTGTGGTAGGTAACCGAGTGGTCCCTAATTTTGTTGTGTTACCTCTACACTCCTATGTTGGATGTAACCTTTATTTTTCTACTACTACTATTGATCAGGCCTCTTTTGTTAACTTCTTTAGTGAAACTAATGAGGCTATTGGTACTATTGCACTTATTGATTAAAATTGATATAATTAAAATCTTGATATTGGGTCTCTTCCATACCTACCCTATAATCTTTAAATGAATTTGGGACTCTGTGCATTTCATAGTATTGTATTTCCATTACTGGATCAAGAGGGGATGGTGGAGCAGTATGTAATTGGAATGATTCCAGATTCTAGGTAACCACCTCAATATGAGCGTAAAGTGGGTCGTCTCTTTATCCTGATGAATTTCATGTCGGGTGGTCCTCAATAAATTTTTCTTAGCCTATAATTGTGTAAGAATTAATCTAGAATTTTTAGGCTGACTTACAGTGTCTTAAGAATGAATCCTTCATCAACAACAGTGTCTAATACAATACTTGTCATAGGCTAAAGTACTGGATAAAATGTCTGAATATGAAGCCACACATCTATTCAGTTATGTGGTAATTTGTGTGTCAACTCCTAGAATATATATCATGCTTCCCATGATGATTTTTCATCTTCATGGGAAATGTTTTGAATTTCACTCCAAAACTTCCAAGTCCATATGGTTGTGAATTATTTTCCTAAGAACACCTTTTCAAATTTGTCTCAAGTCATGATTGACTAGGGATCTTGAATATTTATCTAGTCCTTGGATATATTGTCCAACAAGAATGGGAATACTCTTAATATTATAAAATCTAATGACATTCCTTCATTGAGAAAGGTATCGCAAACCTCAAGAAATTTTGAAATGTGTTTTTGAGGATATTATCTTTAAATACCACTATACTACCCCATATTTTAAATCATACGAATGACTTTGGGATTAATCTAAAAATTGTTCCCCTGAAAATGTGGTTGCACAATTATGTCCATATGACCACTAATGTATGGTAAACCATTGTCCATAATAGAGTGCTATTGAAACAATGGTCACTTGTCCTAATTGGAAGGTGATGCATAATTGGGGTCTTGCAGATGTGGTAGTGAAAGTTTTTTATGCTCTTTAATTATGAAACGATGTCATGATGTGGTGGTTAAATTGATCTTGGGATCAAATAGAAGTTTATCTTATGTGTACAGGCCTCTTGAACAAGTCAAGGTTCCCTGGTACATGCACTAGTCGTGAAGAAAATAAGGAGACATAGAGAGGGAGAAATAAATAGGATGTAATTTCACCCAATGGAGAGAAAATGAAAAAGTAAAAGGTGGATAAAAAGAAGGAAATGGATGGGTGAGGTTATATAGGTTTGATCTGAAGGTCATTGTGCTTGATCAATTGTTTTCTATGAAAACGACACTAAAATTTGACTCACCCGCATTCATCATTGAATTCACATGGATTGAGGTCAAATAAAGTGTTTCAAATCCCAAACCACACTTACTAAAAGGGCATAGTAAAGTTGTAGTGAGGGGTTGATCCCATGAGGATGACTGGAAGGTCAGTGGCCATTTGAAAAAAACCCCTTGACAAGATTCCCCATTTTCACTCTTTAGGTTTGGTGTTTATTAATGAAAGGTATTTTTTAGTTTTACGGAAAACATTAAAGGAATGGATTTTGGTCATTTTCAAGGTTCTTTCCAAAAGATAATCCTATATTTAACTTGGAATAGTCCTATGGATTTGGCTTTGAAGCTGTGAAAAAGTCACCAATTGGTTTTGGTGAAAACAATTAGATCTACCTATACTATATATATTTAATGGTTAGGGCATAACAAAAAACATAATTCCATTACACTTAGACTCTATGAAGAAATCATCATAGCCAAATGGTCATAGTCCTTATCAACTCCAATTAGGTCAGGTTTTTTCAATTTCACTTCTCATGATCAAGGTTATAAAAAATAATGTGATCAACAATTATTATTAAATAAAATTTATAGCCATAGGTCTACCAAGGTTCAATATAAAGATTCATTAAGTTTGGAAACACCCATACTCTTAACCACTAATAATAGTAGAACAGTCATTCATGATAGTGATGGTCAGAATCAAGGACATATCAGACATGTAATACATAATCGTAAAATAGTTGAAACAAACACAATTTGGGATTAAATAAGAAAGAATCAATATCAAAAAATTTGAAATAATTAATATCTATGTAGGAACTAACTTTTCATTATTAAACAAGGAATAATGTGTAGTATAGAAAAAGAACAATTAAGAACTAGTCATAAACATATTGAGAATTTAGAAAAGATGAAGAAACATGTGTGTGTTGATGAAGAAAAGAGTACGGCATTGAAAGTGGACATCAGAAACAAAATTGGTGTTATATTAGATGAATAATGGGGAAGAAATTATTAAAAAATCACTTTGATTCAATTAAAAAGTAAATTAAATGAAATTAATCTAGTTTAGGATAATATGGAATGAAAAAATCAAAATAAAATGACAAAATAATAATAGTTCAGAGAGATCTAGTGTGTGAAGGCACTATAAAATATAAATAATATTGAGAAGTACATGGCATGAAAGTTTAGAATGGCATGTTTTGGTATATATAATTTGGGTCCTAACATATGCACATCTCATAATCTAGTTTCATGTTGTGTAACTGGGATCCTATTCTCTTTCAGAATAATCCACTAAAATATTTGATTAGGCTAGCATTCGATACTTGCATGTCATTCAATCTCTACATTTCATGTATGAATTTCACTTTTTGTGGTATTCGTATTTTTCAAAGTATCACAACATATACATGATTTAATTTTTTTTGTATTTTATTCACGTCGTAGAAAAGATTCACAAGTTGTTCTACAGCTCTGTTGGCATGTTTTGAATGGAGTCTACACATCATAGATGTGATACAAGTGTTTAATGGATATTTTTGGAATTTTTCTACATTAATTCTTTTATGTGCATAATTATTAATTCCTATTAAAACAAACCAAAACCCATTGAATTATCAAATAATTCATTAATAAACCTGAAAAAACTATCCAAAATATATATACAATTTCATCTAATCAACACATGAGGATTTAATGTGTATGAAATGTAGGTTTAAAGGAGAATGTAGAGGAAATGATATTTCCACATTTTTACATGTAACTGAAAGTAGTTTTAGAATCAATTTATTATTAGATTTATTTTTAAGACTATATTATAGATTCTTGGTAATTTTGATTCTAAATTATTTATGTGGTTTCATAAATATTTGAATAAAGAGGTATGATAAGAGTAAACCATCATTGTATTATATAAAATTTATAGTTTTTGTTGATTGAGGTTTGTTAAAAAGTGTAAAGAGAGAGAGAGGAAGAAGAGGTGAGGTTCATACTTGCTTCCATGTAAGAAATTGAATAAAAAATAAGATCTGACTTAATAAAGGGAAAGTGCAAAGAATTCAACCTGTTCAATATTGATGTGTTGAAGAATATTGGTGAAGTTTCATTCAATTGTTGTAAAAAAATCATCATATTATTTGTATTGGGATCACATTCACTTTCAAATGACTATAGTGAAACACAAGTGATAGATATACCCTTCTTCTTGTAAACCATAAGGAGTGTTTTCTAGTAGACTATGTGATCTTGTATTGTTTTCAGATCGTTATAAGGAATATAAATCCTTATTTTGTTGAGACCCTTGTAAATTCTTGTGTTCTAGTTGGAATTATTATGTGTGGTGTTTCAGCAGAGTCATTTATCTATTACTGGATGTGAGGTTTTTTTAATAATGAAAACATAAGAATATAAGACCACAAATTCCACCCCCCCACTTAATGGTCATAAAGATCCAAAATAGTCCTTTCACCTTTAATAAAGGGGCTCGACCTCAGCATGTTTTAAATATTAATAATTATTTCTTGTATTTAATTTTTTTAATAATATTTTAAAAAAATATTATATATATATATAAATGAATAAATATTTAATACTAAATATATTTTTCAATTTATGATGTATTTTTTCAATATATTACTAAAAAAATGTGGAAATTTATTTACTAAAAATTATGTTTAAAATCATAAAAAATTTATTTAGAAAATGTTAGGGTTTGGGAGATCTCATGATCGTGGTGATTTGGTGGCTGATAAAAATGGTGATTCTGGTTCTTTGTCAATGTTTTTTCCTTGGGATATATATTTTTACCTTCAATAAATCCTCACATAAATAAAATGGGGGTTTGGTAGATATAAAACAGAATCATAAGTGGTTTTTTCAGAAGAAATAAGTTTAGAGGAATGGTGTGAGTATGTCTCTAGATTATTTTAGGGATTATTTCTAGGGAATAATCATTAAGATGGGTTCAATAACACATATAATGGTGACCTTTGATATAGTTTATAATAGACTAGAAATGTGTAAGATTTCATTTATTTATCAATTAATTATTCTAAATCGTTGTGAAACCTAGGATCCTAGAGGATTTAGTAAGTCATGATTCATTGATTTGGGGGTTTTCTAATTGTATTTCATCTCAATTAGACATTGATAATTATATTTCTTATTTGAAAATAATGAATTTAAGAAGCAACCATGGTTCTTTGGTTCATTTTTTAAATCCTAGTTCACTTCATATTCGTGAATTTTGTTTTTATTTTAACCCATATTCTGTAAATAATTCCATTTCAAATGTTTGAATCAAGATTTATGTCTATTATTGGATCCTTTAGCAGTTAAATAACATTGATAGAATTGAATCTTCAGTTAGAGTGCTTATTTTTATGTAAATTGAAATAAAATTGGTTCGATTTGATAATATTTATATGGTCCTAGTATAAATTGATCTCAATGCTACTTTAATTGACAAGGTTATACTTTATACACATGATAATGATATCAACCTGAAGACTGATTATGATAAATTTACATCTTTTTCTGTTAAATTTAATGTGGTTAGCCATTCTATGAAAAAATATATAGATATTTTAAATGTGGAGATAGATATAGGATGGGAAATGTAAGAAACTAACCTTAAATATTTCATAATCTAGTGACTTTAGATTACCAATCACTTACTTATATTCCCAAATATCTTCTAGTTTTATAGTTTTAGACATTTTTTTCATAAATCTTACATAAAAAACCTCAAAATTACTAGGTGTAAACTACTACTCAGTATCCATTTTCCCCATAATACAATAATTCTAAACTAAAACAAATTTTATTTTTATGAAAAATATTCAATACTTTCAACTTGGATTATTATTTTCCCTTATCTATCCTTAATCATTATGATAACATATTAAAATGTGATATGAATAAAATCTCAGTAATGGACATAAAATAAATAAATCTTTTTGTCCCGTGAAAAAAATTAAAAACCATAAAATAGTTACCTTTATCATGTTAATCTTTGATATGATGAAATAAATCATTTCCACATGAAAAATTCCCAATTTTGATTAAATTTTAACTTTTAAAACCCATATAAAGAATAGATAAAACTTGTAGGAAAATTGGGGAATCATTTTCATATCACTCTTGAAAATGGGGTAAAATTAAAGGTTACACTTAGAATAACCATCATGTTTACACATAAAATAACTATCACAATTACAATTGGAATAAGCATTGTAGTATATTTTCATAAAATCTTAGGAGAATCCTAATTAGTTAACTCTATCCCTTTACCCAATACATTGGAGGGATATAACAAGCTTAAATTCCTTTAGTTTATAATGGAACCACCCATCATTATAAATAATTCCCAATAACTATAATATAATTATAACACATAAAATTATTTAGTTTTCAAAGTAATCTTTTAACCCATAAGTAAATTTTTTTAGATATTGAAATATAATTTCCTTTTAAAAACCCATATTCAAATCATAAATTACCTAGAACTAGGGAAGGGGTTTTTTTTCTTTAAATAAAGCATGAAATCTTACAAGGTATTCTAAACATCAAATAAATGTTATATTGGTGGTAAAATTCTTTGTTTCCATATATGTTAAAATATATCATTCCTTTCATAACTTGATTAACTTGTGGAAAGGAAATTGGTTCCATAAAAATATCTTGGAAATAATTATAATCCATAAAGAGAAATAATGGGGATGGAATCAATAAAAAATATTCCAAGTATATAATTATCAAAATCATTGTTTTTTGAAGTTTTTGAGTGTAAATACCATTAAAATATCAATAAAAAAATTATTGATTAAAATAACCTTTACATTTTGAAATCACTTATTTAAATAATATTGTGCAATTATAAATCAAATAATTTTTTTTGAAAATAAACTTTTAATTATTTAAATGAAGATTCAAGTAAAAATTAGTCAATATAGTTGTAAAATCCATTCATTCTAGATAATTTCAAAAATATTTATTTAATACTGTTGTAACAAAATTTTAAAAGTACCTCATTTAAAAAATGAAAATAAGACTACTTTCAAAATATTATTTAAAATGTAAAAAATGGATAAAAAATGACTTTAAAAATCATTGTAGAGTATTAAAAACATTTATAAAAAAATAAAAAAATATGGATATGGAAGAAAAAGGTGGTTTAAGGGAAACTTTAAAAGATTATTTTTGAAAGTCCCATACCTTATTCTGAATCATTATGTACATTTTTTGTCTTATTGAATAATAATATTAGGTTAATTATTTAATTATTAAGAAGTTTTTTCCCAATTTTTGTATTCCTTTTATTTTATCTCTCAACTTAATATATATATTTATTTAATCAATTAAATTCACATCATATGTTTTGACGATATTTGGTTTATAGTTCCAAAATGAGTTCGGGAGGTCAACTATGGTCAAAGAGGTCATTGTACTATTATCTAAAAAATAATAATAATGAGATAATTATAACTTTAATATATTAATTAGGATTATAAATCAAACCATTATATATAGTTTTGAAAAATGAACTTCATTTTAGTCATCGAGATGGTTGGTCATACGTGCGTGTGAGTAACATTTCCATTTATCAATGATAATTATGGAAATAAGGTAGGTATTTTTTTATATTTTCATAATTATAATAATATCAAAAATATCATATTAAATATTTAAATAAAATTATATATATTTTCAATGTGATGTGGTGATAAAAACGAATCACATTTCTTCGTGGAGGTGGTAGTCTGCATGTATGCACAAATGACATTATCATTTTTCAGTGAATGGAAAGGGAAACTTCTAGATTATATATTATATTTTTAGAATTATAAATATGTCCTAAATATAATATTGAAACATTAATTATATCATTATAAATATACTTGAGAGATGATTATTGAAAATGAATTATATTGGTTTGTGAGGCAACAGTCCATTGTACACATGAATGAAAAATTCCTCCCCCATTTGATTAAGGATTGAGATGGATATAGGTTATTAAATTAAAATAATAAAAAATTAATATATGTAGGAAAATAGTGTTATAATTACATCATGGTTTAATAATATTATAAGGGTTATAAGAAGAAATAAAACTAAAACATGCAGTTAAAAACTATATAAGTTATTTGGAAAGTATCCATTGATTTATACCTTAATCCCACTAAGGTTTGTATTATTACTAAAATATACATCTATAATGAGGGGATTAGTTATTGTGAATGGATATTTATAGGTATTTTATAATGGATCTTTAATTTTTATGTAATGAGAAGAAGAGATGCTTGTTTATAGGAGAGAGGAGGGGAACTCCTAGAATTCCTCAAAATATTAAATTAATATAAATTAATCTTTTATTAATAATGGATCCAAATAGATTTATTTAAATTATAGGATGGTTATGTGTTGTAATAATATATTCTAATAAAAATTATACATGTTTTGAATGTTTTTACCCATATCATTTAGTTTTAACCCCTCTTTAAACCCTTTCACACTTACAATGACAACAAGGATTTTTAATTTTTGAGGGTCAAGATAGTTACTATAAATGGAAAAAACCCATAAATAGAACACGATTGGTATAATAAACCATATCCTAATAAATTTATAGAATATAAACTTATTAGTAATTTTATATCATTTAATAAAATTTTATTTATTATAAAATATTAATAATGTCAATCTATGGAACTATTCATTACATTGACTTTAATAACATTAATAAAACAAGTAAAATTTGAACTAAATATTTTAATACTTATGTAAAGTATCATTATAAATTTATAAAAAAAAATTATTTCATTAAATATATCAAATTATAATACTTTTAATATTTGTGAAATCATTTATTTGATTTTTCCCTTAATTGAATAATTACTATGTTAGTGTTTTGCAAGAATTTAATGTAATAAACTCTTTAAAAAAATTAAAAATAAACTATAATGATAAATATAAATCATTTATATTCTAAATTAATATGTATAAATAAAAAAAATATATTCTATTTATCCCCATTTTAAATATATAATAGTTATTAAAAACAAGAGTATGGAATTTTGGACTTTTTATTTCATAAAATATTATAAAGGTTGTAATCATACCCCAATGGAATAAAAAGGTAATATAACCAAATATTTGATGATTATGGATGTATTGGACTCATATAACAAAATTTAGGCATGTTTTGGGGTCATTATATATTCTTTATAATTTTATTTTTAACACTTAATTACATGATTGTCCCTTAACTAAGGTCGAAAAAGTTACTAAGATTAATACTCATTTTGACTAAAAAATGGAAATATTTACCAAATGTAGAAATTATAATTCCAAATATGGAATCAAATTTTAAAAATTAAAAATGTAAAAATTTTAGAATTTAATTTAAAATTGAATAGGAAAAATGTGATGAAAAATGGTTTTTCAGAAGAATGACCTTTTAAAATATAATTTTTTTAAACTAAATTCAAGTATAAAATATATTTAAAAAATCATAAATGGATTATTTTAAATAAAATGTAACTAATTAAATTTAAAATATAATATAAAATAGAATTTGACTGTATGAATACTTAAATTGAAAATACAATTTTAGATAAAAATAAGTGGTTTTCACTTTTCATTTAAAAATAAATAATTTAAGAAAATTATCAAAAATACATACTAAGATAAATTTTGAAATGATAAATTTATAAATTCAATTCAATTTTTCAAATAAATTTTCTAATATTTCCAAAAATTTATTATAGTGTTCACCCATAATAATATAGAAAACCCATATTGGAAGAAAACATATTTTTTAAGAATGCAATTAATTTACTAAAGATATTGTGATAATTTACAAAGTATTAATCCATAAATTAGCAATGAGTAGGGCCATTAAATATTTAATAATTACATTAATACTATTCTTTACTTATAATTTTTTGGTTGGGTTATAACGATCATATTTAAATAATAATAATTTTGTTGTCTAAGTTTGGTGTTGTGTATCTTGTATGCTATAGAATATAGTATTTGTTTTTTAAATATAATGATATTACATTATACCCAATTTAAGAAATTTTTTTCTCAATGTTTAAACTTGGGATCGATAACCATGGGTTTGAATTTTCAAAATACCTTTTTTGAAATCCCATATGATAAATAGGGTTAAAAAAATTCCAATTGAAATTAGTGAAAAAGGAAATATTGTGTCCATTTAGAATAACACATAAGCAGCTTTCCATGCAGGAAATAATTGATGGGATGTGAAAACATATATTTGGAAGAAAAAATTATCTGATAAGTATTGATATAGATTAATAGAGAACATGTTTTTGAGAAAGTTAACCATCACAATACTGTAAATCTTTAATGAGTTAAAAGGACATTGATTTCTCGATAAGAAAAGTAAATAAATAATGTTTTTATTTTAACATTATTTTCCTAGAGTTGAGAAATTATTTTATCATATATACTAAAATCACATAGTAATATACTTATCTTAAAATTATAGTTTCATTATTTAATTAATTTCCACTATAATCTCATCATTTTCTCTAAATCATGAATATTCAAGATGGTTTTTTCTTGCCTGAGGAACTAGAATCAACTTCTATAGATCACAAAAAAATATTCCTCAAATATTTAGACACTAACGGACCCAAAAATGATTATTAAAAGGTAATATAATTCTTAAAAATAATAATCCTTCTTATGAATAAAAACAAATTTAATCTTAAAAATTCAATAGTTATACCAAAAATTAAACTTAAATCATTAAATAAATAACTATCCTTAAAATTCATCAAAATATTCTATACTGTGATCAAAACCCAAAAAAATAGAAGTATTTTATCACATATCCTTCTAAGATAAATTTAATATTTGTCTGTAAATGACATCAATCTCTCTTAATGTCTCATACAAAAAATATAATTTTCCTAATTACACATTCTCCATGATATGTAAGTAATTTATATAAATAAACTCAATCAAAATAAAGCCAAAATAAAATCATATATGATTCCAAATGATTATTAAAACTATATTTCTCAAATTATATATCAAATTATTATGTTTTCCATAATCATATAATTCTCACCAATGTTATAGAGATCTTCTTCTAAAATAACATTAATCACTAAACCACTAAATCTATTTCCAATACATTAGTTATCTATAAGAGAAAACATATTTTCCAAAAATGAACATAACCATTATTTTTAGATATTTTAAATAAAGTAAAACAATTAATTAATAACCATGAAATCATGTAGTGCATTGGTAGGAGATTCACATTTTTATCCCTTAGGTTGTCATTTTAACCCTCATAGCCCTACTAGATGTGACAGGATATCGTTAGGACTACATGTTGTCCTTTTTTCTAAAAAAATATTAATATAATCCTTATAAAATTTCTAAAAATTTAATAAACATACTGAAAAATAAAATTAATAAATTAAAGATTAAATAAATGTTTTAACCGAAAATTTTATCTCATACCTTTCATTTTACACCCCTAAAATTATAATAACCCATAATTACTTCAAAATAAAATATCTTATAAACTCTAAAGGTTATCCATACCATTAAACATATGTCCATAAAATGAAAATATAATTATTCTTTAACTATATTTTTCACATGATAAACTTAAGGGTTACACATACCTCAAAAATCTATCAAATATCAGTAAAAGTCTCTAAAGTACACCCATAATAAAAAGTGTATTAATTCATTTAAAATTAAGATAATATTTAATTATACCATAACTCTTGAATCCATTATATGTATACATATTAATCATTAAGTGTTTTTTATAGTCTATTAAACATTATTTAAAATCTTATTACTTAATACTTATTTCCTAAAATCAAAAATATGAATCATGTACAAAGATTCAACAATGTAAAATCACAAGCCAAGAAATAATACATACCTTTCATATATCATTTGAAGTTTCCTCATATTAAACTATAATATAATTAGGTATTACTAAATAGATATTTATATGGTCTTTCTGATCCCATTCATGAGACACTCCCTAGGACATCTATTTTCCTAGTGGCCTTTCTCCCCATATTTAAAACATTCAATCGATACCTTAGGAAGATATTATTTAACCTTCATGGAGTAAACTGAACCCTTCGTTTTTTCCCAAGGAATGTTATTACTTTACAATCTATTCTAACACATAAAGAATATCTTACTATTCTTTAAGGAATTTTACTTGGTACTTCTTTTCACATTATTAAAACAATGTTCATTGAATATATTTACTAATATGATCAATGTCACCTAAACTACCATGAGGCTTTATTTATCTCACATTTTATGCATTAGGAAACTTACCAAGGTTTAGTTTTTTAATAATTACTATTTATAGATGTATTATAATAACCACAAGAGTTATCACTACATCTCCTATTATATTTATTGTCTCATTTAGACAACCACTGCATTTTCCTTTATATCCATTATTACTTTGTTTCTTGTTTGATCCATCCATTTACTGAAATCAGAATTTTCTATGTTCACATACCAATAAAATCATAATATACCATCTCATGAAGAGGAAAAACACTAATCTATAATTATTCATGTTATCTCAAACTCTATCGATTTATCAAAAATAACTATGGTTCTCTATAACATACCAACCATTGTGGTTATAGAGGAATATTAAAATTTTATCCAATAAAATCCTATAATCTAATGTTATCTAAACCCTATTTTGAACCCAATTATAAGAAACGAGCCTTAAATATCATATAATCTAGTGTCTTTAGACCAAAATTAACTTACTTTTCTTCCCAAAGAACGTTTAGGATTAGAGTTTTAGAGAATTAGGTCATTAATATTATATAATGGACCAAAAAATTAAAATTTGGACACATCTACTCAATATCCATTTTTTCTGAAATAAAAAAAATTCAAATAAAACACATTTTCTTTTTATCATAAATCTTCATGACTTTCAACATGGATTTTTATTGTTCTTTACCCATCCCAGAGCCTTCTGAAAACATATTAAAATTTAAGTGGAGCATAAATATAATAGTAAGAGACATAAAAGAAAGAAATACATAATTATAGTAAAAAAGATAAAACCCCATAAGATACTTAGCTTTATAACATTAATATCTAGGCTTATGAAAAAAATTATTTGCACATGAAGATACAGAGTTTTTTCTCAAAGTAAAGTTTTAAAACCCATAGAAAGAATCAAAAAACATGTAGGTTACTTGGGGAATAATTTTTATATCATTATTAAAAATGGAATAAACATAATGGTTACACACAGAATAATAATTGTGGTTAAACATAAAATAACCATGATGGTTACAATTGGAATAACCATCATAATATATTCCCATAATCTATTAGGAGAAACCAAATTAGTTAAATTCATCCCTTTAAAAATTCATTAGAGATCTATAATGGGCTCACCCACCATCATTATATAACAAAACCACTAGTCATTTTAAATAATTCTTGATAACCATACCATATTAAAAGCACATAAAATATTTTAATTTTCAAAATAATCTCTTCACCCATAAAAACATTTCATGATATTGAAATATAATTTCATTTTAAAAACCCATTTTCAAAGAATAAATCAACCAAAATAAAGGGACGAGCATTTTTATTTAAATAAATCATGAAATTTTATAATAAAATTAAAACATGTAATAAAGTTTATGACAATAAGAAAATTCATTATCACCGTATTTATTAAAATAGAGCATTCCTTTCATAACATGATTAACCTTTGGAAAAGAAATAGTTTCTATTAAAATCTATTTGAAACAATCATAATCCATATATATACAAATTTAGTATTGTATCAATAAAAAATATCCCCATTTTAGCATAAGTATCATAAATGGTTTTTGATGTTGATGAATTCAGATACCATTAAAAGAGAATTAAAATTATTCTTATGGAAAATAACCTTTAAATTTCAAAATCAATTATTTAAAAATATTAATTCAATTATAAATTAAATAATTATATTTGAAAATATCCTTGTAATATTTTAAATTAATAGTAAAATAAAATATTAGTTATGATGGTGGTATATGATATTCTTTTCATATAATTTAAAGAAACATTTCTTTTATATTGTTGAAACAAAAGTTAAAAAGTGCCTCACTGGGAAATGATAATAATATTCCTTTCAAACAATTTTTTAAAAATTAAAACATTTGTAAAAATGAATTTAAAAAATCATAGGATAATATTAAAAACTTTTTAAATATTTTTATAAAATATGGATATATAAGAAAATGTGAGTTTTAATGGGAATTTTAAAAGATTATTTTTAGAAGAAAGAATCTTACTTTGAGTTCTAATTGACACGTACATTATTTATCTTCATGAATAATAAACATAACTTAATTATTTCTTTATTAAGAACTATTTTTTTCAATTTTGTTATTCCTTTTATTTTTTCTCTTACCTTTCTATATTTATTTTCTTAATCAAGTAAATTCTTGTCAGATATTTTGGTAACATTCAGTTTATAAGTCCAAAATGACTTCGGTATGTCAAATATGGTCAAATAAGTATTTATTATATCATCTCCAAAATAATAATCATGAAATAATTATCACTATTATAAATCAATTTTATTTTTAAATCCAACCATTAAATATTATTATAAAAAATGAACTATGTTAATATCATGGAGACGGTAGGTTGTACGTATGCATGAGTAACATTCCCATTTATCAATGATCAAAATGAAAAGAAGGCAAGTATTATTTTTTATTTCTATAATTATCATAATATAATAAATATCATATTAATTGTTTAAATATTATTATATATAACATTCAAGTTATGTGGTGATGAAAAATGAACTATAGCTCTTCGTGAAGGTGGTGGTCTGCACGTACGCACGAATGACGTTATCATTTTCTAGTGAATGGAAAGGTAATAAGTTAAATAATATATTAACATTTTTTAATGATAAATATGTAATTTATATCATATATAAACATTAATTACATCATTAAAACTAGTATTGAGAGATGGTGATGGAAAACAGATTACATCGGTCTGTGAGGCGGTCGTTTACCATACACACGAGTGATGAATTCCTATCCCATTTGATAGAGGTTGGAGATGGATATAGGTTATGGAATTAATATAATAACATATAATTATATGGATTATTGTGTTAATATTATTTTATCAAGGTTTTAGATGATTTTAAGGAGTTGTAATAAGAAATAAAACTAAAACATGTAGTTAAGAACCATTTCTCTTCGTTGAAAAGTCTCCATTGATTAACACCTTAAGCATTATAATGTTTATATTTTTTCAAATCCAAGATATATAGAATGAGATGAAGGATTATTTGAAGGTTTTTTAGTGATCTTATATACCAAATGGTTCTTGAAGTTTGAAATAATGAGAAGTAGAGATTCTATTTTATAAGAGAGGGGAGGGGCACTCTCGGGATTTCTCAAAATATTAAATTAATATAAATTACTTTTTAATTTAAATGAATCAAAACTGATTTATTTAGAATATAGGATTATTATGGGTCTAAATAATCCCATATAATAGAAATTGGAAAACTTTTTAGGATTTTTTACCCTCATCATTTGGTTTTAACCCTTCATTAACCCCTTTTACAACTACCATGACAATAAGGATTTTTACTCCGTGATGGTCATTATAGTTACTATAAATGGAAAAACATCCAATAAATAGACCATGGTTCATATAATAAACCATATATTAATCAAATATACTAATCTAATATTTTTTTAATAATTTTATATCATTTAATAAAATACATTTTATTTTAAAATATCAATAATGTCAATTTGTTGATGTATTCATTACTTTGACATTAATAACATCAAGAAAACAAGTAAAATTCAAAAAAATAAGTACCTAAAACATTAGGAATAAAATATATTTTTTGGATTTCATTAATCTTCATAAATTATAATACTTTTAATATTTTAAATATCATTTATTTTAATTTTCTTTTAATTTAATAATTATTTCTTTAAATTGCGTACGCATTTAATGAAATTATTTTTTCACTAAAAAATAAAAATTAATTATGATGATGAATATAAATCATTTACATTCTAAATTAATACTTATAATTGAACATATCTTCTTTTTATTCCCATGTTAAAAATATTATTTTTATTAAAAAAACTTTGACATATTCTACTTTTATTTAAATAAAATATTTTATCATAACCAAATAAAAAATGGTATTATAATCGAATATTTTATGAGGAAGGATTAAATGGAAACATAAAATAAATTTTATCCATGTTTTGGGGTCAATTTATAGTCTTTATCATTTTATTTTTTTCCCTTTAATTACCCAATTTACCCTTAACTAAGGTAACCAAAATTACTAATACTAAAATTCAATTTGAATAAAAATAAAATAAACTATTTAAAAAATTTGGTCATTATTGTAAAAAATATGGAATACATTTTTTTAAATACAAAATACACAAATTTCATAAATTAATTTAAAATGAAAATGGTAAAAAGTGATAAAAAACAATATTTTAGAAAAATGAGCCTTTAAAATATAAAATGTATTTTTTTATATATTCAATAATAAAATCTGTTCTAAAAACTATATTTTTATTTTTTTTAAATCAAAATTAATTAATAAAATTTCAAAACTAATCTGAAATATAATTTCACTATGTTTATACTTAAAATGAAAATAACAATTTTAATAAATATAGTGTTTTCACTATTGATTGAAAAATCAATCCTTTAATAAAATTATCTAATTTTAAACCTAAGATAAAGTTTTTTATTATAAATTTAAAAATGAAATTAATTTTTTCAAGTACATTTTCAAATAATTACAAAAAATAATTACAATAGTCACTTCTAAAAAGAAAGAAACCCCATTTTTTAAGAATTTTTTTGGAATAACAAAATGATTTTCCAAAAAATAGAGGAATTAATAAATGAATTATAAATGAGTAGGACCATTATATATTAAATAATTTGGTTAATACTACTCATTACCTCCAATTTCTTGTCTTAGTTATAACAGTCAAATTTAAATAATAATAATTTGTTATTTTTTGAGCTCGGGGTTGGTATCTTGAATGTTATCGTACGTAGTCTCTATTTTTAAAATATTAAGATATTACAAGGATGTGGAAAAAAAAATTTAAGAGGGGACCATTATATGATGGTGTTTCTTTTAAAGCTAATGATGGACCTTCTAATGATGTGCATGGGCCTTCTTATTAAATGCATGAGGATGATTATGCCCCTCTTCTTGAGTATATTTTTGGGGCCTCGAATTCTAAAGTTATGAAGAAAGATCGGGATTTGTGGTTGATTTATAGGGGAATTTATAGTCTGGTTGGGTTGATTCCCCTTCACTAGCATAGGTTTCTAATGATAATGTTGTTTTTTAGTTGAAACTGATCATGGACCTTGTTCTATAAAGGGGAAAAACATGAGATTATATTTGAGGTCCCTATTGCTTCCCAGACCCAAGATCTTTTTAATATATATATATAACATTAAAGATTCGAAGGGTCTTGGTATAATATTGAATATAGGGATACCTCATTTAAATATTCACATGTCTTGAATCATAAGTCTATCCTCGAGGATACTGACTGTGAGATGGATGTAAAAATTGATATTGATCACTATTTGAGGAAAGAGAAGATTCTTCTATCTAAAAGTGATTATAATGGGTAGAAAAATTTTGTTATCGGTACTTATTTTAATCCAAAAACCAAGAGTGGAACTGATATGGAAAGGGTTAGGGTGGATTTTATAGCCACTTTTTACATAATTTAGTAACTAACTTGGTCATCTAGGCCTTTAGTGGCTGAACACTCTATGACCTCTTACATCCAGCTTCTTGAAAATAGTGGATATAAGGACAATCATAATATGGTAAGTGATTCCACTGCCAAAAATGATCCTCCAAAGGTCGACTATGTTGTATACCTCTATATGGGTTCTTGTGTGTGGTTTGGTATGTGCAACATACTACTTTATTTGTTGGTGACTCACTTGAAGATATTAATAAAATTAGAAACACCCATGGTTTCATATACATTACCCTTGTTTTATGTATTTTGAGATTATATAATGCTTAGGTTTTGTTTTGCGATATTACAAGAGGTTGTGGAGTGTGTTGGGAGTGTTTTTGGGGATTCATTGTTTGAATATAGTTAGAAGAAACCATGAACCATATCTTGGAAACCATGAAACATGTTTTATGGGTCACTCGGTAAGCACACAGTTATCGCATGATTTTGACAAACCATGAGAGTAGCTAGAGGAAACTATTCTAAATTAAATAATGGAAAATCGTGGGTGGTGTACGGTTCTTTTAACTGTGTGAACCAACTGTGTGAGGTGTTTTCTTAAGGTAGTAACACCGCATAGTTTTAAAAATCATTCGGAACAACTGTGCAACTCTATATTTAAAAAATGGTGGCATGAACATGGTTGGTGTACAATTTGAGAAATTGTTTGACCTAACCATCCAGTGGGTATTAATTAATAAAAGGATTTATTTTAACCAGTTTCAAGGACCTAAAACCCTTAATATTCCCCTAATATTCTATGTTCTTAAACTCATATCCCTCTTTAGTATTGAGAGAAAATTCTCTTCGATTGAGAAGTTACTTTTGGATGAAACAAAGTTAATTGAATATAATAATGTTTTGTTAACTGGTTATTCTTACTTGTTCCTCCTAGATCCACTCTTCTTCCCTCACTCCATGCCATAGATCTATTCTGTTATAGATAAATATTTTTTTTTGAAGTGAATATTTATAAGATCTTGTTGGATCTAGTTAAGGGAAGGTGTTTTGAGATAATATCAGGAATATCTATGTGTCATTATTTATTCTCTCTATCCACTAAGAAGAAGATGTATCTTCTCTCATCTCCTATATTCTATAACTTTAAGTACTTTTTTGTTTTAATTGTTTTTTTATTTTATATGGAAATTTTGTGTGATTTCATGAAGAAACCCTTTTGGGTTATGTTTCGGAAAAGTGGAAAATCTCATAGCTTTCATAAAAACCCATTTTCTTAAAATTTAAAAAACTATATTTTAAAATTATATAATGATTTTGGCACATGAATTGTTTTGCTTTAAATTATTTTAATTGGGGAATTGTTTTATAGAAACTTTTTGGCATGGAATTTGGCATAATTAGGTTGGTGTTTCTTAAAAGGGGATGGGTTTGGTCATAAAAACCTCTATTAAGGCTCAAAAGATTATAGTCATGAAGTGGCACCATCAATGGTAACACCAAGCTTATGTTTATGGTTTTTTCTATGGATGGGTGTGTGTGTGTGAACATGGGAAATAATATGACAAATTCAAACAGATGTAATAATCTTGTTCATGTTTTCCTTTTCTCTCACTAGTTTTTCTATTATTTCGTTTTTATAAAATGTTTTTCTACTTTCCTAAATGTTTTATATAAATTTTGATAATAAGTTTGGTCCTAGAAGAGAGTTTTGGGAACCATCTATAGAATTCCTACTAAGTTTATAGTCACCCAATACATGGGAAATTTTGTATATTTATAGATGTTGTATACTAGGATACAAAGAAAGGGAAGATAGTTTTTTTCCTAGAGACGTATCTTGATACCTTGGGAATGGAAGGTGGTGTTGGATCTTGGATCTTGTTCATCTGGAACTTGGGGATTATACTTGGACATCTTTGGTCTTGTTGACTTTGGTTTTGTCAATTGATTATCATGGTTCCATTGTCACTTTGATGTAGTTGTTTTTTTAGTTTTTCGTTCTGATTGTTTTCTATATTCATGGATCAGGTAAAATGATTGGATATTTTTATTCGATATTGTCAGTTATATAATCTCTTTTGTGGAAAATCAACCACCATTTTTTTCTTAAGACTTCAGTATTTATTTCCAACCTTTGGGGTCTTGAGGATGTATCTAAAGGTTAATGGCACTCCATCTCATCTCAATCTAATGAGTTGGGGTGGGATGTAACAAATTTTATTGGTTTTGGTCCGTCTTTCTGTCTCTTGGGATGTTAATAAGAATATTGGACTGTCAAAATATGAAATGTGTATCATAAAAATATTTAGCTAACCTTTTTGTTATAAACACAATTTTTCTAGGCTGTTTGAGGTACAAAATTGTTCTAAGACACTTCTAGATGAGTTTCCAACTCATCTCTGTAGGTTTATTGGATGAGTGTTTCATATAATGTATCGTTAGTGAGAATTCCCACGAGAACTACATTGTCCATTTTAGGTTTCGGGATTTTTTAAAAATTATTTAAACTATTAATTTTTGGAAAGGCTTCTTGTAATTCCTATTGATTATAATAGTTTTGAATTTTGAAAGAATTTAATTTCTAGTAAGTTATAACTAAATGAAGTTTCTTATGGTTATAGAGAATGAAACAGGGTAGACATCATAAGAATCAATAAGAGGAGGCTGCTGAAAATATGGCTACACTAGAGCCATAGGTGAACCAAAAACCAGTCCAAATAATCATTTAATATTTTCAAATTGTATATCAAGGTAATTGGAATGATGAACCTTGAAAATTGAAATACTCTGTACAGTTTGAAAATTAGAATCCATCCATCTTTTAGGGGGATTCTGAGCTAGAAAAAAATAGTGGTGTGGCTTAATCAGATGAACCAATTATTTGAATTCTTAGAAACATCATCCAAGATAAAATTTAAACCAGAGACTTATATGGTGGAAAATATTTTACCTCAATGGTGAAATTTAGTTTCTTAAGATAAATTCAACCAAGGCATTACATGGTAATATTTTTAAGAATTTTTCAATAAAAATTTCAATACTACCCATTCTACTGAAAGGGTTAGTATCCTAGTATGATCAGTCCTAATATTTATTAAACAAAGATAAAATAAACAACTTAGGAATTACAAGGGGTTTTACAACAATGTTAGTGGATTTCACCCTACATATCTTCATCCACCAAGGAAGAAAAATTTTCCAGTATCCAGAAGGGCCACATTTTATATGATTCTACATTTTATCTTCTGGAAAAATCATTCAAAACAAGATTGGAATCTTTACAAACAATAGAGAAAATCAAATTAATTTCGTTTTGATCTTGGTGGTCTTTGATCCAGTAATATAGAAACATCCATGGAATATTCCGGGTTATTTTTTTAAGAGAGTCAACAACCAATTTTATGTCAAATTCAACCCAAATGGAATTCTAATCAAAATTGAAAACATGCTAGATGGAAATGATAATGACCCATAATTCTTCTTCGTAAGTAGTACTATTCCCAATATAATAATGGAATTAACTATTGAAAAAGCCATGGTGGGTGTGAAAGACACCCCCATATCCTAAGGATCCCATCTTTCCCAGGGCCACACCATCAATATTTCCTTTAATTTAAGAGAAAATAGGGGGGATACAACACACATATTTCTACACCAGATGAGTTTCTTGCTAGCCATTAACACCTAGTAGATGTAAAATAATAAGATCATTGATAGTGTTTCTCATCACACCTATTTTTATATTGGAATTATCATGAAAATATATAGGAAATGAGAGTATGTCTGTATGTAAAGAGGTATTTTTTCAATTGAAGACTGCTTCATTCTTGGTACACCAAGTGAAGATAATGATTGAGGTAGTGGATAATAGAAGCATGTTAGAAACCCAAACGCTTAGATCCACATTAAAAATTTGCATCATTAGACTCTTCAGTTGGATATATGTGCACATATGAATAAAAAAATATCTCATTTATATACCTCCCTAACTAATCATTGAAACTTCAATTGGTGAATACGTGTTGTAAACTTTCCTTTTCTTCCACGCATAAATAATAGGCTGAGGTAATATGTTATCCACCCTTCTTCAATTGTTCATGATTGGTAATCCTTTTCCTCTAAATCCTCTAGAGAATATTGAATCTATCTGGTTTGATAAAGTGGTATTTAAATTTCATTAGCCAAAAAGGGGTTCTGGAGACACCACAATTTAGCCTATCAAATTCCTTGGAAACAGATTGACCATTTCTATCCAGTTTTCATATATGGGTGTCTCTATCCATAAAACATATTATTTAAATTAAATACTTATTTGAGATGGCACATAAACCTCATGGTGGTTGTTGTAGAGGATGAAATTAGCAATTGACATTTTTTACCTATCGGGGGATATGTTCATGATGTATTTAAGGGGACTTTCTAGCTAGTGAATAGTCTAGTAATTGAGATATAAATGCCTAGAAATATTGGCCTCCTATAGTTTTAATGCTCACAAATTATTCTTTATTAAGTTACATATTGTTTATCCATGTTTACATTTAATCTTAATCTATTTTTTAATGCTTACTTCATAAGATAGGTTAACAAAAATTGGATAAGTATAAGTTAACAATAAGGATAATTCACTGATGCTTGACCTACTAATAGATGAGACATCATTGCATCAAGTTACCGAAAGATTCTTAGAAACTTCACTGAGGACAAGTCACCGATAGAAGTCTAATTTACGATAGGCATGTGTCACTAACATCTTGACTTACTAAAATAGTGAATGGCTAATATTTAGCATTTATGGTAAGTATAAGCTACTGGTAGAGTACCAGCCCAAAGAGTACATACCGACAGAGTACCTACTGGTAGACTACATATCGATAGAGTACCTACCGACAAAGTGATCTACCGACAGTCTGACCTATTGATTGTTTAAGACACCGATAGTCTAAGACACTGACAAACTGACCTACTGATCCTGAGATAACATCATTTCTTCCTTTGCAATTTGAATTCTAAATTACTTCTTAAATTCATATTCATGAAAGTAATAATTTATTATTATATTACTAATCTTTTATTCCTTTTGTAGACAACATTTAATGGATTTCAGAGACTAATACGAGGTACGATGCACTAGAGAACATGTAGGTGGTCTATTGGATTGTATAAAGCATATACCTGATCAAAAAGTGGAAGAGGCCTATAAAGTCTAGTAGAGAGTTCATGAACCTATAAAAACTCAAGAACTTCAAACTGAAGAAATACAAAGTTATTACTGGGAAAAACAACTGAAGAACTTCTTTGTAACAAAAATCTAAGAAAGGAGAAGATCTCATTGACTAAACTAAAACTCACTATAAAAATAAGACATAATCACCCACGAAACTTTGTTTTGTTGTCTATTTCTAGAATTTTACTCCAGCTTCACTTATGCCATCATTAAGGATTTCGTATCTAGAAATCACATCACAGAGGGCCTTCTAAACCCTATTCTCATCATATTACTCTACCTATGTACATTATTTACAATTTGAGTAGTATGTGCCTCTCTATTTTATAAACACACACTGTATCATGTGTGTAACTAAAAGATACTTTGATATCTTTGCAAATATATCATTTTACACCTTACACTCCCACGTATAACAGTGGAAGAGATCTCTATGTGTAATTTTGTAAATTTATGACCCATGAGAACAGTGGTAGAGTTATGTTGACCTGGATAGTTTTTATATTGTTATTTACCTTAATCTTGGGTGTGGATAAAAATTATTTTTATAAATTCCTTGTTGGTAGGTGATAACCAAGTGGAGAGGTCTAATTCTTAGCTTGATATTGAACAACTTATTTTATATCCACTCTATCTTCAAATTTATATTTTCACTATTTTACTAATCCACTGAAAACATTTTTTACACTTTGATATTTAATATTAGATAGTGTTTATATTATAATTTGGTTTAGTAGATTGATTTCAAAAGATAAAATAATAATCTATATTGTTTTAACTGATAACTAATCAATCTTTGAGAAATCAATCGAAAGATCAAAACTTTTATAAATCTATTAATTTGGTCAACTGGGTCGTATTTGATTTTAAATTGGCTTAATTTTAAATAATTTTTTAATATAGATATTTTTATAGGAACTCAATTAACCCCCAAACCCTTTTAGTGTCTTAATCCGACCAACATTTGGTATCAAAGTATTTACTTTTTAGTCTTTAAATATTTTAAAATCTTAAAATAATTTCAACTATAATTTTAGTTATGTTTCAAAGATCTCTAAATTTCTATCAATTCTAAATTGTTTTTTCTTTAAACTCTTTAAATTTTATTTTAAATGGAAAATAGAAAAGAAGTTTTTTCTACCAACAGACCTCCCCACTTTAATAGAACAAAATATTCTTATTGGAAAATAAAAATTAAAATCCATTTTGAAAGCATGGGTTTTGAAATCCGGTATGCTATAGTTGATGAATATAAGATTCCTACTACTGCTAGAAAATCTTGGGATGATGAAACTAAGATATCATACAACAATAATTGAAATATATGAATTATTTATATTATTTTTTAAGTGATTAAAAATTCAATAGGATTTCAACATGTAAAACAACCTATGAGATTTGGGATACTTTAGCTGTTTCACATGAAGTGAACACTAATGTTAAGGGAATGAGACTTAATACATATACTAATAAATATTATAACTTTTAAATGAAGCCTAATGAGCCTATTTCTAATATGTATCTCAGGTTAAATGATATTGTGAATGTAATGATCACACTAGGAAAGATAATCAAAACAAATGAATAGATCATTAGGATCTTGAGATGTCTTCTAGAATGATGGAGATAGACATCAATATCAATTATAGAATCTTGTTACATAAATTCACTACCTGTAAAGGAGAATATAGGAAATATGATGATATATTAATAATAATTAAAGGTTAACATAGAATAAGATGTTGATCCCAAGATAAAGTTAGTGGTTTTGAAAACCATTACTTCTAAACACATTGAAAAAAGAGAAAGTGAAAGTTCATGATGAAAGTTATAACAATGAATAATCATTAAGTGATAGCGATGAGGAAATGGATTAGCTATCCAAAAGATTAAATAAGTTCTATAGAAATAAATATTCTTTAGAAAGCCTAGCTAAAGAGGAAAATATGACAACAAGGGATACAAAAAAGGACTGTAAAAGAGGTGATAATACTAAGGAGATAGTATGTTATTATTGAAAGAGAATAGGACATGTAAAAGCTCACTGTCCAAAATTGAAGTACAAAAATAAGTATGAGGACAAAGATAGAAAATATAAGAAAGAAATGAAGGCCACCTAGAGTGATTCTAAGGATATCTCCAATGAATCTAAATTATCACATGAGGAGAAGGCTAACAAATCCAATATGTGTTTTTTGATAAGCGCATTTGAGGTAACTCTAGAATCTCCTATACAGAATTATTATTATTCTAGAGATGAATCTGATTCTGAATATATGTAAAAAAATAAATGTTTGAATACTATAGAATGCTTGATGACACAAGTAATGAACTGAATTATAAATATAAAAATCTCATGAAACAACATGCTTTTTCAGTTTCTATTTAGTTTGAACTTACTATTTAATGGGAATAAAATTCTCAACTACTCATTGTGAATAATAAAATAAAACTGTCTAATGAGTAATTAAAGAAATATTTATAGAAATTTACATATATAAAAAATACTCTAACTAAAATATGTTGTAATAAGGTCTCTCGAAAATACATTTCTGTTATAGGTTATCAACAAGGTAAATTAAATTTTATTAAAAACAATTTTGTATCAAAATCTAGAAAATTTGGTTTTTTGCCCAGAATTGAAAACTCTGCTACAAGTTCCAGCACTAGAAATACTTTTACTACTTCTAGTTTTTTTGGATCTATTAGAGTTTTTTTTTATAATACTTTAAAAACTTATTATAGGAAACCCATGAAACAAATGTGGGTTCCCAAATCTTTAATCACTCATATTACTGGACCCAAGCAAGTTTGGTTACCAAAGTCTTTTCTTGTTTGATCTATCTTTGTAGGAAAGTTGTTTGTAGAGTTCTTATAAGATCTTACGGTACATGGATAGTGTATGTTTAAGACATATGATAGGATACTATTCAAAATTCAAGAACCACCTTAAATTTGAGGTGGGCATGTCACCTTTGGTGACAATGAAAAATGAAAAATAATTAGCCTTGACAAAATTTTTAACTCTAACTCAGTTTTAATTTCCAAAGTTCTATTTTTATGGTCTTATGTATAATATACTTATAATATCCTAGTTGTGTGAAGATTAATTTCATGTAAAATTTAAAAATAATTCTTGTAATATTTTCAATTCCAAAAATTATTTAGTATTTACTACCTTAAGAAATGAAAATGTTTATATTATTAATTTAGGTTCCTTAGTTTCTCTAAATAATTCTTGCTTGAGTTAATTTTATAAAGTGCCTTCACTTTGTCATAGAAGACTAGGCCACTATAACATTCTCTCCATTAGAAATCTAACTAGAAAAGGATTAGTCAAGGATCTACCTAAACTTGAATATCCAAATGATAAAGTTTTTAATCCTTGTCAAAAAGGAAAACAACACACAATATCTTTCAAACTAATGAAAGTAGTTTCAACTTCTCAACCCTTTGAGTTCATTAACATCGATTTTTTTTGACCTTCTAGAGTTTCTAGTCTAAATTGGAAGCTCCGTTTCTTTGTTTTAGTAGATGACTTTTAAACATATACTTGGACCTTCTTTTTAGCACACAAGAGTGAATTATTCTCTTACTTCCCCAAGTATACGATGTTAATACAAAAATTCAGTGGACTTAGGATTAAAACATTAATAAGTGACCATGGCCATGAGTTTAAAAATCAATAATTTGAATCTTTTTGCTCAAAAAATTGATATAGTCATAACTTCTCTACTCCTTGGATACACCAACAGAATAGAGTTTTAGAAAGAAGAAATAGGAACTTACAAGAAATAACTTGAATTATTCTTAGTGAATAGTATTTAACTTTTTATTTTTGGGTAGAATCTATGAATATAACTTTTTACATAATTAATAGTGTTCTAAATAAACCAAACCTTAAGAAAACTCCCTATGAGCTATGGAATAATAGTAAACCCAAGGTTAATTAACTCAAAGTTTTTTGTTTCAAAGTCTATATCCTTAATAAAAAATATAATTTTGAAAAATTTGCATCAAAAAGTGATTAAGGATTTTTCCTAGGTTATTCAACCTCTAGAAAATCCTATAGGGTCTTTAATAAGAGAACCAAGTGTGTAGACAAATTTGTACATATCAAATTTGATGAAATAGGTCCACATGAAATTAATACCTCCTTAGAAAATATTGAAGATGATTTTTTAAATCTTTAATTTAATTATAAACCCTATGACTATATTATTAAACAAGAAAAAAAATCTTCCATTTCTGAAAAATTTCAAGATTCTAATCATAGTGAACCCAAACCTATAGAAGAACCTGAAATAACTTTCCCATCTTTTTCAAGATCTATTAGAACCGTTAAGAACCATCCCTTAGACAGTGTAGTTTGAGACTTAGATAAAGGGACACAGACTAGATCTTCTCTAAGGAACTAGGTTGAACATTAATCCTTTTTGTCACAACTTGAACCTAATAACCTCAATGATTCAATCAATAATGAATTTTTTGTAATGGCTATGACAGAAGAATTAAATAATTTAAAAAGTAAAAAAGTTTTGAAACTTGTTTATATACCCAAATACACCTTGATAATAGGAACTAAGTGGGTATTTATAAATAAATTAGATGAAAATGGAACTATAGTAAAGAATAAAGCTATATTATTTTCACAAGGTCATACTCAATATTAAGGAATTGACTATAAAGAAACCTTTGTACCTCTTTCGAGAATTAAATCCATTATAATACTGATAGTTTATGTGGTATATCTTAATTTCAAACTTTTTCAAATGGATGTTAAAATTGCATTCCTAAATGGGTATATAGTTGAGGATGTTTTTATTGAACAACCCATATTTTTACAAATCATCATTTTGGAAATCATGTTTTTAAATTTAAAAAATATTTTTATGGATTAACATAGGATCTAAGAGATGATATAGTATGTAGTGTTGAATAACACATATCGATGAGCTTGAACCCACTCATCATTTTGCATATAAAACATTATCCCTTCTCCAATTGGACCCTAAACATTCTAGAATGTTTTATCTAAATTTGTTTCAACCTCATCAATATATAAAGCACAAAAATTAGTACACTCATCCATTAAATATCCCTTCAAAATTGAGTCTTCTAGGTGATCTATTTTCTCACTTATTTTTTCAATGTATTTAAGTATTGCTCGATTGGATACATACACCTGAATTGAATGGGACCACCAGCAATGAATTCACTAGTAAAATTTACAATCTAGTGGACCATGACATCAAACAAAGGTGGTATAAATAGTTTCTCTATCTGAAATAGTGAAAGAACGATCTTATCCATCTATTTTTTCAAATCACTCTGGCAATTATTCCTTGAACAGAGTTGGATAAAAAAATTTGAAACAATAACCAATGAATCAACAACCTAGGTAGGTAAGCAATCATGAATTTCTATAGAGATTAACAATAGAAGTAGAATATGATTATCATTACTTTTTAACCCCTATAATGTCATGCTCATCATATTGACACGCTTTGAAATATTATATAAATAACCATCTGGTACCTTGATTGTGTTAAAAAATTATAAAAATGTTTGATTCACTTTTATAATCCTTGTGTACTGTGCATCAGACATTTATTCTCGATTACCATCACCTATCTATAAATGTAATGGTTTTATCAATCCCATTTATTGAAAATTACATCTATTGTTGGAACTAACCTTTGATTTCCCATTGATTCCTAAAATAGTTCTCATTATATTATGACATAAATTTTTTCAACATGAACCACATCCAAATTATGTCTTAAAATATTATATTTCCAATAAAGAAGTTTGAAAAAAATAATTCATTTATTCTAATTATGATTGCTCTGTCTATTTATAGTAGTAATGGAAGGCATTGTAGGAGACAATAATTATTGAAAATCATACATAGTATGGATGTTTTCTTAATCACGTTATGCATGAATTTCAACCCCATAAATTATTTTTGGTGATGGGTCATGCTCACTATTCCCATCAAATGACACACTGTATTTTTTGAACCTGTGCAATGGAGAAAGAAAGTGATTGGGAATAAGATATGACCACTTTATATAGTGATTATTCTATATAGATTTGTTACTTCTATTACAACAAGGGCAGAAAAATTATCCTTTTTTACTCCAACTTGATAAGTTAGCATACACTAGGAAGTGATTAATTTTCCATAACAAAGTGGCCAAAACTCTAAACATTTCATTAGCTTCCAATTCAAAATTCATTACACCGTATACCAAAAATTCTTGAAACTCATTAATCAAAGGTTTCATATAAACATCGATTTATCGCCAGGTCCTCTCAGTCCATCATTTAGAGTCAAAAGTAACAAAAATGGTTTATTAAAACATACCCATGGAGGTGGAGGTTTTTTTGGAACCAACACCACTAGCCATGTACTATTTGTCACACCAACTGTGGACCTAAATGTGTTAAAACCATCTAATGCCAAACCCAGTCGAACATTACAATAATCCTAGAAAAAGTCTGGGTATCCTTTATCAAAATCTTTCCATGCTAAAGAATTTTCGAGTGAGTTTATTTATCAACCAATCTTTTTCTCTATGAATTCCAAGTTATCAATTTATTAGTTTTAGCAGACATTGCGAATCTCTTAAATCTCGGTTTTAGTGGGAAATAATATATCTACTTAGTGGAAACATTTTTCCATTGATTCAAGACCATGTTTGGAATAATATGACTACCTTGATTAATCTCATTGGTCTTCCACTTGGATGAATAAAAATTCGTACAAGTATTTAATTTATCATTCTCTTTTATAAACAACGTACAGTTATTATGACATGCATGAATGGTCTCTTATGTAAAACCAAAGTCATCAATCAAATTTTGAGCTTGATCGAATGACTATAGAATATTCACTCTAAAAGGGGGAGCCTTCTTAAAAAATACTCAAAACAAGTCGAATGAGGTGTCTGACCACTAAATCAAGGCCTTCAGGTGTAACAATTCAATGGTGAATGAAAATTTACTAAATTTAGTGCATCCATGATATAATTCAATGTGTTCATCATCAATAATTTCAAATAATTTAAATTCTTCTCCATCTATAGAATAATGGGGAGTACTCCATTCAACAACATCATTTACAACAATATTGTCTTCAGGTTGAAACTGGCGCATCATATCATTGATAATTATGTTCATCAGATCAATTTTTTTTGAATCAATATCCATATGAATATTTTCTAATTGGTGACATGAAACATACTATTCTCCATGATGTGTTCATGTCATAGAGTTTTTCAAAAACCCATTCAAAAATAAATGTTTTGTAAAACTATCTCATTTTAAGATATATTTATTTTCCCATTTTTTCAGGGAAAACTAATCAAATCACTTTGAAATCAAATGGTGAAATACATAAATTGGTTAATCTCCTCAAAATATTTAGTAAAAAACCTATCTAACATATCAATCCATCCCTTATCCATATTTTTATTAAATAAAATGTAAATAATTTAAATATATTATTTAAATTATAAAAAAACTCATATCATTAAAAATTATGAACCAATGAGTTCAATGCTTTTTTCAAGGAAAAATAAATGAATGAAAATAATAGGATATTAGTTAAGATATTTGAATATAAATTATATACATTTCAAAAACACAATATTTTCTATATTTTAATATTACATATGAAAATATTTTTTGAAATATATTTAACCTTCATTTAATAACGATCTCAAAACTGAAATTTATAGTCTTTCCAATATCGAAAAATAGAAATTATCCCATCTTAGGTTAATAGAGAATATTTAAATTATGTTTCTTTTAAGAGAATATAATAATGAGAGATTAATAAATACCAACCATTAACAACTTCTAGATAATAATGAATTTGTATTCTTGAGGAAAGGAGAGTATACTAGGTTATATGAATATGAAGGATCCTGATATACACTATGATCAAGAGTTATTTTATACAAGACATCTATAGACATCATCTTTGATTTAACTCTTGGATATATGATAATATCATTATATTAATGATGAACCATATTAAATATTCATGAAGATATTTTTCATTGGATTTGAATGCTAATGTGTACAAGATAGATCCAATATAATTAATGATGACCCTATTAACCTCACATCAATTGAGAAATATTATCCCATTATACCTGTTTAGAAAAAGAATATTGAATTTGATAAAAATTAATGTAATTCTATCAGGGTGTCCCTATCAAAAAATAATTTTAACAAAGTGAATTTATTATATTATATAATGGATATTTAGGATAATCTTAAGAATATCCATAAAACAAATGTAAATTTAAAAAATACAAACTAAAAAAATAGCGATAGGTTTTTAGATGTTAAAATGTCTAATGATTAAAATTTAACTATCCAATAAAAATAATGATGAAGATATAAAGGTAAACTTTCTTTAAAATTATTCAATTGTTTTAAAATTAGATAATTATAATTTAACTATCCAATAAAAAAATATTGAAAATATAGATAATGATATAGAAAGTGGCATAACCTAGGATGGTTTAATATATAGCTTTATTGCAAATGTTAACATTGTTCTTACAGAACACACACCATATATAGAGAATTTTAGCAATATTTTCATTCAATACTTGCAGAATGAGCCATCAAACACCAACAAGTGTGCATATTCATGTGATGGATATACATTTAAATTTTTGATTGATAATAAACAAAAGAAATACCTACTCTTTAACCTTAATATTTTTCAATATATAAACCTATGTATAGTGGTTACCACATTCAATAGGTTGAGCATATATTGTCATTATGGATCAATCCTCACACATAGAATCTCTTTAAGTCCTTTTTATTATTAAAATTAAAATCCACTTAAAGGGGTGTGAAAACCCAGTAAAAATACCATTGTAATAGAATAAAAAAATAGGATGAAAAATATTATTCTATAAGGATTTCATTGGTACCTTTTTCCATGTAGAATATTAAGTCTTCTATTAGATTATAGGTGATCAGCAATGCCTGAACATGAGAAAGGGACATTCTAAAGTCACTTCAATACATTCTATTTGAACTTACTAATCTTCCTTTGAAAAATTAATATTCTCTTGATTATTTTAATTCTCCATGGAAGGAAATGTAATATCCAACTAGTCATATTGATCAATGGGAACTAGTTTTTTATATTCCTTCAGAATTCAAGACAGTATGAGAATTTCAACATTTATATTCTATGTTTCTATAATTTCATCTGGATTCATTTCAACAACAAATTAATCCCATTTATCCCTGTCCATATGAAATGTATTATCCACATATATATCCTTTCCAATAATGATAGCTTAATTTGGCCCACAAATAGTAAAAAAATTTACTAAATTCTTACTCATCAATGGTATCAAATTTGTTTTAAAACATTTTTCCGAAAAACTCTAACACTTGAAAATAGAGTAAAAAAATACAATATTTTCAAATAATGTATTGGTTGGTAATGATACCCATATTTTATCTTTATATAATAAAACCTAGGAGGTAAATAATAAATATTCATTTTGACAAAAATTCATGAAATAGTTCGATGCATCATCGAGGGATTCTACTAATTAGTAGATGAAAATAGACCAAAAAATTCCCCAATAGCCATATTATCACTGGGTTATAAAATAGATGAGAGGGAGATTGGGTAATCCCAAAAAACCACTATATGGTGTCACGATTCCTATGAAAGGAGAATTTACAACTATAGAGATGGAAACTGATAAAGTTGGGGGAATAAGAAGAATGTGACCCAGCCCTTTCAAAGTCGTCTTTATCAGAGAACTGAATGAGAAAATGTTGAGAGTCAATAAACCCCACCGTGTGATGCTGATATGCTTATTAAAGACATCCACCATATGTAGATAATTCCTGAAATTCATGATAAATGATGAATCAATTAGATATTAAACTTTAAAAAAACTAAACATGTGAGAGAACCAATAATTAATTTCCATAAACCACCCCTATAACATTCAGGTTATGTTA
The DNA here is from genome assembly GCA_963277665.1 of Viscum album. NCBI lineage: Eukaryota > Viridiplantae > Streptophyta > Magnoliopsida > Santalales > Viscaceae > Viscum > Viscum album. The sequence continues at coordinate 1,765,973,345 of OY728135.1, forward strand.
TATTTTTGGAAGATCCAGTAAGAGAGGAGATGAATTAGACCCTACAGATGCTTCCATACCCTCCCCTGATGATGGAGGAGGGGGAATCCTTTCTCATACAAAAAATATTTCGTACAAGGAATAAAAGAAAAAGAAAAATCATACGTAACTATGTACAAATCAAAACTATATAAATATATTTTCAAATTATGATAGGGGTAATATATATCATGTGTGTTGTTATGTATATTACAGTAGGTGAAAAAAAGTTACACATTTCCTTCAATAATTTTCTTAAAATTGACCAATAAATCCTTTGAAAATTGAATAGCTATAAGATATAAATCATTGTATATTTCTAGAGGTTTGAAATCTTGATAATGACTTGGGAGGGATACCCACACAATAAGTACACAAAAACTCTGAAAGAGGATTAGTCTTCTAAATATCTAGAACAAGAGTAATACCCAATATACAGAGATTTATATAATCTTATAGTATATTCCATTTTTTTATTAATATGAGGAGACCTTCTTAAGAAAAATCCATTAAAATTTTTTAGGAAAGTTATGTTGGAATATTACCATAACCACATAGTTTTTGTTTTCTTTTTCACTTAATATGGAATACTCCATCTTCTTCGTTCATTTTTGGAATCATGTGGCATTAGTTGCAGTTCATTTATATAGGAAATAAGAATATGTGATAAATATTAATGGATTTTTTTAATTGTTTTTATGGATGAGTCAGTTGGAAGAAGTGTGCCCTTTGTGTTTCTTGAGATATTGAAATATGATTACATTATTAAGAGTGAGGGAACACACCCTCTAAGCATTGATGATGATAATGATGATTCATTCAAAGGCTAATTTAGCATTACATACAATCTTGACAAGGAATTTGGACTAAGAATTATAGAGTTGAAGCAATATTGAGGGAACCATCCAGAAGAAATTAGTAAGAAGTACAAATTATAAACTCAGATTGTGGAAGTAAAATAAGTAATAACAACTACTTACATATAGGATACTCAACCACAGAAGGGGGCGGACGGATTGGGGATCCATGACCGGGTGTAAGGGCTCGACGATATGGGTTTGAAGGTAAGGCTTTACAGGGGTGGGATAGCTTGACGAGGGAGGGAAAACATGAAAGACATGGGAGGGTTGGATGGTGGGGCGTGACAGGGCTGGGAGGGTTTAATGGAGGCGAGAAAAAATGGTTCAATGGTGGGCAACAATGGGTCTGACAGGGTTCGATGGTGGCGGGATGATCCGACGACACTGTTTGATGGTGGGGGTGGGGGTCACGAGGTTATGGGATGGTCATGGGGTTCGATCGTGGGATATGATCATGGGGTCCTGAGAGGGTGAAAGAGAGGGGATAGAACCTCAAGTAATATAAATTATGAAAAATACCTTACCCATGTAAGTACTTTAGAGGCATATACTAGCTCATAGAGTATAATTGAATGCACATATATGAAATGTATACATATAGATCCCCCTATCCCTGGGGTGTTTTGTGTTTTTCCTATGTGATAATATATGTTCAATTTCATGATTCAGATAGAAAATGAGTAAACTTTAAGTTTTCTGAAAAAGGGTAATAATTCATGTTCATGAAAGGGGGAGTAAAAAAATTTGGGAGTTTTATAAAATCTAATGATGTTGAAGAGTCTTATTCAATTTAGATATATCATTAAAGGTTTCCTTAAGGGTTATTTATGAAAATAGATACCAATTGGGGTTAAATAAGTGGTGTTATTTAGATCTAAACTCATTTAATTTTTTTTAAACTATTAGTGTTGAATAAATTATCGATGTCCAATAGAAAGTTTTCAAAACATTGATGTTGTAGAAATTATCTATTAATAAAAACATTTTGAATCAAAAATGGTGTGTTTCATAGATTAACATTGAATATTTCCCTTGTTTCTCATTATAATCATGGATCATATGGGATTAGAAACTTTTTTTAGAAAATAATTTATCCCTATGAAGAGTAACATGATATAAATTTTTGTTGAATAAAGAAGTGTGAAAATGTTCTATAAAAAAGATGGACATAGAGGGGTTAAAGTGGTATAAAATGTTGAGGTTGTGGGGAAAAATACCTGAAGGTGACATTACAGTGTTTCTGGGTTGATTTTGTTTTTTGATAAAGTTGGTTGAAAAAGGTAGTTATGAAGTACCAATGTGGTTGTCAACAAAGATTATTGACAAATCTGTAGGATGATGGAGACATTTATAAGCTCGATGTATCTATACAGAGAGTTGGATTAAATCAATATAAGAAATAGTTTCATCAAGGTATCTAATATCTATAATTGGTTCAAGAAGTTTATCATATTAGGTGGATATGTTTCATAGTGTTTGATAAATTTTTGAGGTACTAAATTTACAAGAAGGGGAAACTTTTTTTTGAAGCATTGGATTTTTTTTTCATGAAAAGTAAAAAAGTTTCACAGATGGGATTAGAATTATCATGAAGTTTCTTGAAAGTGAATATTTAAGTTTTGTTCATTTATATATGGAAAAGGAATATGTTTCATGAACTTATATCAGTATCATGATAGTAAACGTTTCATGGAGTAGATAGTATTGTGAGAATCTCAAAAATTCAAATGGAAGTTTTATGATAATGGTGATTTCCATGATAAAGGTGATATCAAATAATTGAAGTTTTAAAAACCAAGAAAGGATCATTCAAGGTATTTGGAAGTCATGTAATTTAATCACGTTCCAAAATTATTATAAATAGGCCTCCCCCCCCCACCATTTTGAATCATCCAACCCTTAAAGAATATTAAGACTTTTAATTCATGTGATATTTTCATGAAGGTACTTATTTCATGAAGAATTTATACCGATATGAATTTTATAAGAAATATGAAATTGTGTCTATATGACCAAGTGTGTTTCATGAATTTATAGGAAGTTCCATGAAAGTTGTGAGTTTCATAAAAAACTAAAAAGTTGTTTAAAATTTGGGAAGTTGTGTGAAAGTTGTGTAATGGTTGCATGAAATTTAAATTTGTGTGAACTAAAATTAATTTACAAGAAATTATATGATAAATTGAAATTAATTAGTTTTATTAACCACAAAATTTTTGGAATTCATGTTTTGGTGTAAACAATAAAGATTTAAGAAATTAAATCATATATCTTTAATAAATAGTGAGAAAAAATCAGTAGAGAAATTAGTGGGGATTCAATTCATGATTGGCAGTAAACTAGGGGTAGTTTTTCCTCTCTAAACGGTATAAAAATAGTGGGATGTAGTTGATTAGGTACATTGTCTTGTTTACTTTTTATGCTCCTTGAACAAGCCTAGTTTATAGAGAACCAAGTAAAATTGTTGTGTCTTGAACATGAATTCATTTCAGTTAATGCATTGATATGGTATGGATAGAGAAGAGATTTTTTAATGATGAAACAAGATCCAAAGGGAGGAAAATTTTATTCTATTGTACTCAGATTCACCCTTAGGTTATTAACCTAATGGGGCCAATAAATCATCAAATTGTTTTGATATTGTCAAAATAATCTCATTAAATAAGGCCTTCTTTTTTATTCAAAAATTTTCAAATTAATTAATTTTGAACCATTAATGATTATAAATATAAACTCTTATATATTTAAACCATATTTATGTAATTTTAAATGAATTTATAAATTATCATTATAATTTATAGGTAAACATTTCATTTACAAATTACAAAAATTCTATATAATTTTATTGGATGTAAATTTTTTTAAATTATAAATTGTAAACAATTTATTAACCATATAAATTTTGAATATACATTACTCATATTAAATAATTAATATTTAAGGAATTTTTTAATTAAGTTATGAAAAAACTTTTAATCCATTAACTACAAACATTTTATTAATGATAAATTTATAAATCATATTTTATAAATTTCACAAACCTTCCAAAAAATATTTTCATTACTTATAAACCCTTTACAAATAATCTAATTTTACACATGATTGAACAAAAGGAAAACCTCATTAACAAATATGAATAATTTCATATTTCATATAGGCTTCTAAAGACAATTTTATAAATCCTAGTAGCAATTTATAATTTAATTATAAATTAAATGTTTTAAATTTGTTCTATAATATGAAATTTATATATAATACATTATATCACATGACATTTAATGAATTATAAAAAAATTATAATCCAATTTCTATAATATAATTATTTTTCATAATTTATATGTCACATACTTAAACCTTATTTTTACCATGATCTTATCAAACATAAAAAATAATGTGATGGGGCTTAAATAATGTTCCATATAAGGCCCTTTATTAATTTAAGAAATTCCAATTAATAATTATAAATATTTTATAATTTAAATATAGAAAATTTATTTTTTAGCCTTATTTTTTAATTTATAAACTATTAATAAATTTCCTTTTTAATTTATAAATAAAAATATTATTTCTATATCCCATGGAATTTAAAACAATAGGTTAAATTTATTTCCAAATATTAAAATTAAATATTTCAATGTTTGTTTTAAAAAGGTTGGGGGCCTTTTATTGAAATAAAAAAAATTAATTGATGGAGGAAAATATTTCAAACTATTATTATTAATAAAAATTTCATAAACATTTATTTAATTAATTATAAAAAACAAAAAATAATTTATTTATAAACACTTTGAAATAATCCTAAAATACATTATGTTTTATAAACAATTTTACAAACAATATAAATTTTAAAAAATATATTGAATCAGTAATATTATGGAATATTTAAAATAAATGTTTCAAATACATGTAATCAATTAACATAGTCATTTTATAGTTAGTTAATTTATAAATCACCTTTAATAAATATGATTAATTTGTATGAACTATCTTCTCACAATTTGTAAAAATTTTATAAATAACTTTATTCTTATTTATGATAAATAAATACTTTATTTTTCATCATAAATAAATATGAACTCTTCAAATTTAATTTTTAGGCTTGAAATATCCCATTTTACATTTTTAAAACATTTTCTTCATTAAAAAGTACAGTGAACATGTTGATTTATTGAATAATCAAGGATTTGATACAACTATTAGATGTTATATGTTCATTATATGAGCAATGGTTGTGGAATAAAAACTCAAAGTTTTAATCTATTCTCCATAAAATCATTATGTAATATAAATGAGGAACAAAAATGTTATTTATCTAGATAAATGATGTAGTAGCCTCAATTTTAAATCCCAGATGGAGTATACTTGATAATAATCACTAAAGAAACAAACAAAGGTTTCCTACCTCCGAAGGATTACACCATCCTTGGATATCAATATTTGTCAGAGGATACCCAAAACTCTAAAAGGGTTTATAGCACATTATCTGGGATAGATGAACAATTATTGGGAAGAAGAAAGTATTAGGAGATTTAGAAGTAATAATTTTACATAACAGAACAGATCATGTCCTTTATATAGTCGTTCTAGACACATTTCATTTATTGAAATGTGTCGACCATATTCCTTCTATCCTTATAAATTTATTATCATTATTATTTATTAATTAAATCCTATTTGAATGAATTTTAAATCTATTTAAACTATTTATAGTTGAAAAAATAGTATACAAAGTTAAATACACCAAATTTATATGGTTTTAGTGCACATAACCAACAAGGAATTCTATAATGTAATTTGTCCTTATGTTAAAGTAAATGATCCTTATGAATTTGGGACCATTTTTTCACTTGGGGAATTGTCCTTAAGAACTTTTAATAATTCATATACATAGTGATTGATGTTAACATAGACGAACTCTTCCTTGCACAACATATAAATGACCCTCATGCAGACCCCATGACTGAGGAAAACCTTCATTGTAGGAAAAAAATGGTTCTTATATAGGTCTAATTATCCTTATGAATATTGGAGTGAAACAATACTAGGGAAAAATTATGCCTGAACAGACCTAGAAACTATCCTCATACTCATAGGGAAATCTTCATGCCTTTGTTAAATATTCAACACCAGAATTGTAATTTCAGACATCAATCAATTTGAAGAAGGTATCTTTTAATAAATCTTCAAACCTTCAAGATCATATCAAATCATCATTCAATGAATCGTGGATGGTTCTTATTCACTTAAGATAGTTCCTTATTTTAGGTACATGCAATTCTTCATGTTCTTCGTTGGTTGACATTATTAAAACTTCGACTAAACTATTATAAATAGTACTCTCATCATTAGAACATATCTTGAACTTGAAGAAGAACAAAAATAATCCTCCAAAATAAAATGTAATGAAAGAAAATATAACATTATTCTTAAGTGGGTTTTATAGTTTTATTAGATATATATATATATATATATATTATTCATTCTTAATTATATTCAATTTATTATTTACATATTAAATTTTTCTCTAATTATATATATGTAAAAAATATTATAGTTATATGATCAATAATATTCTATATTTAAAATATATCACTAACTACATAATTTATATGTATATAATATTTAAGGTATAGATTTTATATAATACAATATTTTTTACATTTGAATAATATATAATGTGTCTTTTTATTTGTGTATAAAGAACCCAAGGACTTGTGTGTGTGTGATTGGTGAACTAACACACACATGTGTATATATTGCAATATAAGATACATAAAATATTAATTTTATAATAATTTCTATGTTAATATTAATTATACTAAAATCAATTCTTATATATATAGGGCATATATAAAATTATTTCAATAATATAACAAAATTCATATGAAATTTTCTAAATGTTTAAAAGTTTAATTAATTATTATTAAAAAATAATGTTACATGTCTTTTATTATAATCAAAATATAAAATATTAATTATATATAAAAAATATTATAAATTATTGCGTGCATTTAAATACTTTTAATGATTTTTTAAAACAATTCTTAATTTTATACAAATGAATTAATATTTAATACTAAATATTTTTAAATTTATTGAAATTTATTTTCATTATATTTTTAATTAAATATAAATATTAAATTTACTAAAAATGGTGTTTAAAATAATACATATTTATTTTTAAAAATAAAATAAAATAATATCTGATAAAATAATATTTAATGAATTACATGAAGATTCAAAATTTATAAATGTTTTTCATAATAAATTAATAATTATAATAATGTAAAATTAAAAAAATTAATGATTATATTTAAATTGATTTACAACAACTAGTGTGTAAATGTATAAAGATACATTATTATTATTATATAAAAAGTGTTAATAATTATTAATTTTTTCTAAAATATTTTAGAATTATTAATTATATTTTTAATAATATATTAAATGTATAAGTGAATAAATATTTTTTAGAATATATATAAATATATATATAATTGTTTTTATTTTATGATTAAATATAATAATATTAATAATTATATATAGTAATATTACTTACAGTAATTATAAATTATATAGATGTATATATTATTAATTATATACATATATTTAATTATGATTATTTAGATTTTAAAATTATAAATTAAATTAAAAATAATATTATTTATATAAATGAGTTAATATTTTTTTAAATTTATAACTAATTATATAATTTTATATTTATATTCAAAAATGGTTGTATTAATAGAAAAATATTTAAAATATATATTACTAATTACTTAAATATATTTCATTAGGCACCTGTGGTTTTTCCTATCTTGTTTCAAGATAAGTCCAATATATGATGTGTGACGTGAACTTTCTTAGGAGTTTTCTCTTTCTTTTAATAAAATGGGTTAGAGACTATGAGCCTTAGGCACTTCCTTTTTCAACATATAAAAAATTTATCTTTGAATTTATATAGAAAATAATATTTATTATAATTGAATGAAATATGAATACATATGTGTGTGTGTGTGAAGAACTCAAGGATGTGAGTGTGTGTAATAGGTTAATTGGTGCACAAATACCTATATCAAAATATATAAAATACATATAACATTAATTTTATTATAATTTCTATATAAGATAATTTTAATTACATTATAATTAATTATTAACTTTATTTATAATTAATCCACATATAAAACAATATCAATAATATATATAAAAATTATAGTTTTGAAACTTTAATTAATTAAAATTAAACATTAAAGTTTCATATCTTTTATAACAATAATAATAATATATTATTAATTCTATATAATAAATATTATTAATTATTAATTACATTTAAATATTTTTTACTAATATTTTACAACATAAATTGTTTTCGTTATGAGACTAAAAAACGAGTATGGGTTCACCCAAGAACACCTACCCCGATTCCCAAAACAACAACAATAATAAAATGTCAAAGATCATAATCTTATTGGTTACATACATCTCTATCCTCATAATAATCATAATCATATATATATATATATATAGTTTATGAGATCTAGTAACCATGGTAGGCTATAAATGAGAGTTTTCCTTCTTTACTCTTGACTTATTTTGAGGTATCGATTGAAACCCATCATCATCAACCAAGGCTTTTACCCATTGATAAGACATTATTGAAGTTGAATTTTAATAGAATCAACATCTGTATCTTCCCATTTTCCTTTGGATCTAAAAATCTACCTCATTTATTAAAATTTCAATTGAAATTTTGAAATTCCCCCATATTCATTATGAATCTATCTCTACCAGACCCAAGTCGACCACATTCAAAAAATACAAATAGCCCTTCCCATGGCCATCACTACTGGCCACTCTAGAAAGACATTGGTTCAAGGATGCATCTCTAATCAACCCTTCAACACCTGAACAAGTTCCTAGAATATCTGTATCCACAATATCATGGTGTTAGTGTATTACTACCATTGGTTACACGTGATTCCAAATCTAGCTTATAACAATAACTAATGTTTTTATATCCATATCCATTGTAGTACCGTTATCCACTATCTGAATTGCCTTATTTCCTCCTTTCCCATACATAACCACTAGTTGTAGATAACCAATATCATAATAGGAGGTCTCTTTAACTTTCATATATGATCTAGACACCCTCTAAGATTTTATTTTCTTCTCATGACTACTATTCCTATAAACATCATGGGAAGGAACCACTTCAATTAGGAAATCAGACTATAAGGACTAGCATCATGGTTAGTAACAACGGAATGGGGTTTTACAATATTTAAAAAGCCTTCATTCTTCTTATTAATTATTTCCTCAATCACAAGTTGATAGTTAGGGACATTCCCATTTTAAAAATGAATAGACATATAATACAACAAATATTTCAATGCAAAGAGTATTACTTTTAATATATTACTAATTAAATTTAAATATTAAATTTACTACCAATTGTGATTAAAATAAGAAAATTAAAAATTTTTAAAATTACATATTTAATAATATAATATTTTTAATCAACTGCATGAAATATATAAATTCATAAATTTATTTATTAATAAATTATTAATTATAAAAAATGTGAAATAAAAATTGAAAATTTTAATAGTTATATTTAAATTTATTTAGTATTTTAGTGTATAAATGTATATATGTGTTAATTATATATTAAAAATATTAATAACTTTTAATTTATATATAATGTTTCACTGTTATTAATTTTATTTTAAAAATCATTATTAAATATATAAATGAATATATATTTTAAAAAAAAATATATTTTTAATTTTATGATTGTATGATTAAATATAATAATATTTATTTTTTACACAAAAAAAATATTTATAGTAATCACAAAATATATATATTATTAATAATATATAGTAATAAAATTAATTTTTATTTTCATTTAAAAAATATAAATTATATTGAAGAATATTATTATTTATATAAATGAGTGAATATTTTTTAAATATGTCATTAATTATATCAATATATAATTATTTTCAAAAATATTATATTAAAAGACAAAATTTAAAATATATTTTACTAATTACTTAAATATATTTATTAATTAAAATTATTAATAATTTTATCAAATATATATTTATATATAATATTCATTATTATTTATATTTATTTTTTTATTTTTTATTATTTATTTTAATTGTATATGTAATAAAAATAAATTTTATTTTATATGCTGAATAATATTTCATATTAAAAATATACCACTAATTACTTAGTGTATGCATATATAATATTAATATTAAATTTTCTATACTGAGTAATATTTATTACATTTAAATAATATATAAATACATATGTGTGTTTGTCTGTTTGAAGAACCTAATTACATGTATGTGTGTGTGTAATAGGTGAACCAACACACATGTATGTACATCCAACTATATACAATGATTATAATATTAATTCTATTATTATATCTATATAAGATAATATTATCTACATTAAAATTAATTATTAATTATTATATGTATATAAATTTGACAAAAATAAAATATTATCAATAATATATAAAAATTCAATTGAAATTTTTTAAAAATTTAAAAGTTTAATTAATTCATATTAAACATTAATGTTACATATCATTTGTTATAATTAAAATATAAAATATTAATTATAAATGCACTGATACCTTAGTAAGATACCCATTCCCACTCAATAAATTAAAAGGCTATAGCCGAAACAATAAAATTTAAGGATATGCAAGTATAAACTCCCCATCTCTCACATTAGAGATATTTAAGGACATGAGGTCATCACATATAAGAGAAGACCAAAGAGAAACCTAAGTCTACTACTTTCTTTGACAACAAATCAACAACTAGATTATCATCCCTGTATAATATCACTTTACTATGTAATATTATATATATATATATATTAAATATTGATAATTATTAATAATGATGGGGATTTGAGGGAGGCAACTCTTCAGTGATCATGGTCATTGAAGGGGTGATTAGGGTTATGATCTTGACATGGAACTTCCTTAGGATGATGTTGGGAGATTGAAAGGCTCTTGTTGGGGGAATCTTGTGGTGGGGTGAGTTCAATTAGTATTCATGATATCAATGAGAATGTGGATAATAATGGGAATCAAATAAATGAGAATGATAAAGGTTATAAGTATTTTAATTGATGATTATTTAACTCATTTCAGAATGTAGATTCAGGTAGGATCCTTATAAAGGGAGATATTGGTCATATTTTTTCATGTTTGGTGGCAATTGTTGAACAATTGGATTTATGAAAACATCCAACCATTGCTTGGATGGTTCTTCTAAAAGGGAAAACCCATGGAAATTTTATGAGTATGTATGTCACCTATTTACTTATTTGGGTTCCACTAATTGGTAATGTATTACAATAATTCATGATTATTATTATAACACCTTGATATTTTAAGTTATATTGTCCTTTGAAACCTATTATGTTAACTTTATTTCTTCACAAACAACACCAAATCAAAATAAACCATGAAACATTATATAACCGTTAAAATATAGTTGTTGAATTGGTTGATAAAAATATAGATAACTATATTATGATAAATATATAAAAATAAAACAATATTCATTATTATTAATAAGGCATTGACAAAATTCAATTCATGTAGCTAACTAATAAGAATAATTTATTCTTTAAAATATAAACATTATAAAAATGTATTTTTATGTGCTTAATTATCTGAAACTGAAAATATTATGGATAAAATAAATTGATATTAATAAAATATTAACACCAATTTTATAATTAATTGATTGGAAATGAGAATCAGAATAATTAATATTTTAAAATGTTTTTTTTCTTATGAAAATAGTTTTCATTCAATATTTATGTTTTTATTTCAAAGTTAAATTATAAAATATAATAATTTTAATTTTAAAAAATTAAATTCATTTTTGGATTTAGCATAATAATAATATATTAAGAGTGATTTTTTTGACTTTTTTTGAAATAGTTTATTTCCAGGTGAATAGTGATCAATAAAGATTTAATGAAAACTATAAATTTTATGAATTTATAATTATCTAAAAAAGGCCTTTAAGTTTATTTATCCTTTTAATTTTTCAATTATTTATTTAATAACTAGAAATATACATTTAAAAAAATATGTTGAATTTAGAAAACTTATGATTAACATTTTAAAACTTAAGTAATATTTTCCTATAAAAATCTATTTTTGGTATTTTATTTTAATTAATTAATATTTGGATAATATTAAATATTTTCATACTTTTAAATACACGTAAATTTTATTTTCTTCATAATAAACCAATTTATATCATTAAAATCAACTATATTATTAATTTTTTCTAAATCATAATTTTTTAGCATAAATATACATATTTTATAAAAAATGTTTTTATGTGATGCATGCCCTAATATTAAAATTAATTTTTATCCCCTTTGGAAATTATATTTTAAAAAATGGATTTAATAGTTTTAATCATCAGATATAGATTATGTAATAAGGACCATTTTAATTTATCCATTAAAATTTACTAACTTAGGTAAAAATTAGTTACCACTTTAAAAACCAAAAATGATAAAAGTGAAATATCTATGAGTAACAGACATAAAAACAAGATAAAAAATGTTTTAAAATGTGTGGTCTATTTTTTAACCTTAACCCATCTCTATCCCATTATATTCCATTATTAGATCTATCTGACCTTTGAATATTGACTTTCCCTTTTATATTATTATAAAATTGTCACTCAATTTACTAATAAAATGAACCAACACCACCCCAATACTTCTCACATCCAAATACTCTTAGATTCCAAAAATAATACCAAAATAACTCCCCATAAGACATATAAAATTCATAAATTTTTTTTCTTCTCAAAAGACCACCTCTCAAAGCCTTAATCTAATTTGAAAAGGAGCTCTGACAAAGTGTATGGTAAAATTCTAAATTACTCCTTTATCATTTATTTTTATTTATTTCAAAATAAAACTTATTCACATATAATATAACCATGTTTAAATAAATAAATAAATTTAATAATTATACTAAAACGTTATTATTTCATGTGATATCCATTTTCTACCTTCCTCTCAACTATTCAAAAAACAAAAATTCCACTTTTGTTATGTGCGGACAACTACCTCCATAAGCGATGTGATATGTTTTTCATAAGTTCCTTATATGTATGTTTAAAATAGGTTATATAATTAATTAATATTATATTTATAACATTTTTAATATATTTAAATTATAAAAAATTTCCTATCTTCCCCCTGTTCTATGTAAATGAATGTGTCACATGTGTATACGTGCGGACTATTACCTCTATGAAAGTGTTGTATTTAATTTTTCACCTTGTATTTTATTATTTATAAAAATATCTTAAATATTATTCACTTCCATAAAAGAATATAAATAATATTATTATTCTTTTTTAATAATGATAATATTCCAAAATAATCACTTCTTTAGCCATACACGTTCATAGATTATAGCTTGTTCTTGTTTGTATCAATTTAACCACTAACACAAAAGATGCTATAAATTTATAACATGGATGAATATATAAACTTAACTTCTAGTGTTATTATAAATTAATTATAAATATAATGTTTTTTTTACAGTTCTATAAATTTTATATTAATATTCTACTTATTATTAATGTACCATCTTTTTGTTCATTAAAATTTACCAAAATAAGCTTTCCAATAATGTTGTTGTCATAAATCATGAAAAAAATAATTATGAAATGAAATTATAACATTATAAATCCTTATAATAAATCTTTTATAGTTCCTATAATTATCTCATAATTATTAAATATGAATCTATAAACAAGAATCAACACCACCAATATGAAACTAGTACTAAAAAACAATCAAAACTAATTACATTGGTTGTTGAAAATAAAATATAAGTAACTAGTAGAATTAAAATAAATTATTATAAATATAGTTTAAAAAGGCTAATTTTTTTAACAAAGTTAAAAAAATGGTGATTAAGATTGTTATTTCTTTTATATAGAAGTTTGTATCAATTTTGACTATATAGGATTAATGGTAAGGGTTTTTAATTACTCAATTTATTTTATTTGAGTTATAATGATAATTCATGGACCTCATTCTTCTAAGTTAAATTATTTTATCCTATTATTTTATAAAATTTTATTTCAAATTTTATTTTATGGATTAAATTTATTTTTCATTAGATATTTTACAAAGGATTTTTACTTCAAAGATTGTGATATTTATAAGAGTTATTCATCTTAATTTTTAATTCATTGATACATGTTTCATATTACACACCATGTTTTATTTTATATGGTGTACATAATTCCCCATTGGATTTTATTATTATAATTATGTTTTATTCCATTTGATTTTCATGTCTTTACATGAATCCCTACTTTCAAAGATTCTGATCTATGTGTTACTAAATTTGTAATTGTTTTGATAACTTAATTCCCATTCATGGAGTTGTAGTAATTATTTATGGAATTTAATCTTATAAGTTGAATAAAATATACCTTATGAATGGATTATATTTTAATACCACTATTTTATATGGATTTACATTTATTTATTTTGAAATGATTTTTTAAGTATTGTTACATCAATTATTCTTCCCATGTGGATTTATTTATTTCAAAAATAAAAAGTTGTTGAGAATAATTCACATTATATTTGATGGTTATTTGTTATCCATATATATTTTATTTGTTTCCAAAAAAATTTCATTTCATATTTTTGAAATCCTAAAATGTATTAAATCATGTGTACTTCTTATTTTTATTTATTTCTTTTCAAAATGAATTTTTGTCGTCCTCTTTACAAAATTGTTAAAAAGTTTTCATAAAAATGATTCTATGATATTCCTTCCATATTCATCTTTATGTTAAAGGGAATTTACCCCCTTATGAGTTATGTTTCATGTATTATCTTATAAATACTCTCATAAAATTTTATATTGGGGGAATAAACCTGTGGAAAACGATCACTATTTTAGTCCTTCCAAACCATCCTTTGTGTATAAGAATGATTTTTCTTCAAATTCCTTTCCTATATGAATACCATATTTTTTAATTTATTTTTTAAAAATTAATTTACCTGCATACCCATACATTGATTGATTTTGGAAAATTATTTACTTAACCATATACTATTACTCTATATGGTGTTATCTTGAGGGATTCTTACATTTAATGTTTTGCATTTATTGTTTGGTAGAATTATTGACTTAACTATATACACATTACTCAATAGTGTCATTTCGAGGGATGTTTACATTGAAAGATATTTTATTTATTTATTTTCTAAATTACTGAGTTAACCATTTAACGATTACTCTAAATGGTATTATTTTTATGGATTCTTACATATAAAACAATTCCATTTATTGGTTTCATAAATATTGACATTATGTAAATTTGTTATTTCAATGTGTATGCTTATTTATGACTAAAGATAGTTGGTTATGTATTTTATAAATTAATCATTATTTCATATGATTAATTCATTATACTTAATTTGGGATGAGTGAGGCCCACAATAGCACCTTGATCCATCAATGGGTATCATGAGATAAACTAACCAAGGTATTCAGTGTATACCATAGCCATTTTTTATGATGCCTTGGAATGAGGTCTTCATAATAATATTGATGATATCCAACATTATGCATTCCATCACCATGAAATTAGATATTTTTTTCATGTGTTTATTTATGTTGTTTACCATATATTTTTTGAAGCTCATGTGATCAATTATATAAAATTATATGATTATCACTTCTTTCTTTCCATATTATTCATGCCTTTTTTATTCTATGATAAATTCCTTTAAATAATTTCTCTTAATAATTATTTGATCTCACCATTTTTATGTTTCCATTTTCCTAATTAACAAATGAAGTTTTTACACATGGTTTTTCTAGAGGAATATAATGTTTGGATAATTAATGGGAGATGTTAAAGACTTATTATGGATTAAGTGGTTCCTTATATAGAGTAAAAATATCTATTTGATGAGAAATTCATAGGATTTATTAGTTAATAATGTGTCCTAATTATCTAAAACTTTAAACCTGAAATTTCTTTGGTGTGTAAGTGGTTCAATAATTTATTTTTTGTAATAATAAATGGTTATATTTGGTCTATTTCAATTAGTTTCAAAACAATATGTAATGTATGTGTTTATTCACACCAAATTGTATAATTTTGGTTCTAGGTTTCCATAATTATCACATTTGTTTCTTAGATAAGGAATCAAAAATAATGGAATGGGTATTTTTCCAAGTTAACTATAAGACTGAATTATATCAAATTTAAGAATGGTATTTTAATTTGAACTACTTTGAGATTAAAAACACCTTTGTATAGTTTTGGGTTTGGATTTATGGTTTGAACTGGATTCTTTGGAACCTAGAAATTTTACATGATATTTGATATTTAATAGGTGTACCTTTTAAGTTGTATAATGGGATTGAGAATTCTTCATAAGATTATTTTTATTATTTTCTTATTGAGGCGGATCTAAGTTCAACCACAATTGAGAAAATTTTTCATTCCACACATGATGATAATCTAAATATTGGGATTTTATATGGATGGTATTCAAATTATTACTCATATTTCATGATTTTTAGGAATTATAAGTGAAATTGTATAAAGGGAATTACTTGTTGTCATTTTCTCTAAAAATAACACATTTATATGAGTTCTCAAAGTACCAAGGTGTAAGGGAAGCTTCTGTTGTTCATTCTAGTAACATGGTAATTGGTTCTACTTCCCAAGATAATTCTAATGTTTAGGGGCCATCTATTAGGGTTTTATTCTTATAATGAGTATTATTTTGTGAACCCTAAGGTTAGGAGGAAGTTTAATATCAAATTAGATATAAAGCATGATACTGATGGTTCTAGGCAGGAGTCTCGTGCTAGGAAGGGATTGAATGGATTTTCTTTTTTTGGATAGTTTGTTGTGGATAATTTTGGGAAGGAGAGGATGGTACCTCCAATTATCTATCATCTATTAAGGATACCTACAAATTCCTATTTTCAAAAGAATTTGTTTGAAATTTTGGACGTGGTTTTTTTAGGAGAAATAAGTTGAGAGGAATGGTGTGAGTTTTTCTCTAGCTTCCTTTAGGGATTATTTCTAGGGAATAATAATTAATATGGTTTCAATAACACATATAATAGTGACCATTGATATAGTTTATAAGATTCTGGAAATGTGTAAGATTTCATTTATTTATCAATTCATTATTCTAAATGGTTGTGAAACCTAGGATCCCAGAGGATTTCATAAGTCATGTTTCTTTGATTTGGGGGTTTTCTAATTGGATCTCATCTAAATTAGGAATGGATAATTATATTTATTATTTGAAAATAATGAATTTAAGAAGAAACCATGGGTCTTTGGTTCATTTTTTTAATCCTAGTTTACTTCATATTCATGAATTATATTTTGATTTTATCCCGTATTATGTAAATAATACCATTTCAAATGATTGAATCAAGATTTATGTCTATTACTGTATCCTTTAGAAGTTGTATAACATTGATAGAATTAAATATTCAGTTAGAGTGATTATTTTTATGGATATAGAAATAAAATTGTTTTTATTCAATGATATTTATATGGTCCTAGTATAGATTGATCTCAATGCTACTTTAATTGGCATGGTTATACATTATACACATGATAATGATATCAACCTGAAGATTGAGTATGAGAAATTTACTTCTTTTTCTATTGAATTTAATATGGTTTTACATTATATGAAAGAATATATAGATATTTGAAATGTAGAGCTATCTATAGTATGGGGAATGTAAGAAACTAACGTTAAATATTTCATAATCTAGTGACTTTAGATTACAAATCACATTCTTCTATTACCAAATATCTTTTAGTTTTATAGTTTTAGAGATTTTTTTGATAAATCTTACATAACGAACATAGAAAATACTAGGTGTAAACTACTACTCAGTATCCATTTTCCCTACAATATTATAATCATAAAAAAACAAATTTTATTTTCATGAAAAATCTTCAATATTTTCAACTTTTCTTCTTCTTTTACCTTACCCATCCTTAATCCTTATGATAATACATTAAATTGTGATATGAAAAAAATCTCAGTAATGGACATAAAATAAATAAATCTTTTTTCTAGTGAAAGTAATTAAAACCCATAAAATAGTTACCTTTATCATGTTAATCTTTGATCTTATGAAATAAAACATTTACACAAGAAAAATCCACATTTTTTATTTAATTTTAACTTTTAAAATCCATATAAAGAATAGATAAAACATGTAGGAAACTTTGGGAATAATTTTCATATCACTCTTGAAAATGGGATAAAATTAAAGGTTACAAATAGAATAACCATCATGGTTACACATAGAATAACTATCACAATTAAAATTGGAATAACCATCGTAGTATATTCTCATAATCTCTTAGGAGAAACCTAATCGGTTAACTCTATCCCTTTACCCAATACATTGGAGGGATATAACAAGCTTACATGCCTTTAGTTTATAATGTAACCACCCATCATTATGAATAATTCCCAATAACTATAATATAATCATAACACATAAAATCATTTACTTTTCAAAATAATATTTTTATCCATAAGTAAACATTTTCAGATATTGAAATATCATTTCCTTTTAAAAACCCATATTCAAAGCATAAATCACTTAGAACTAGGGAAGGGGTTTTATTCTTTATATAAAACATAAAGTCTTACAAGGTATTCCAAACATCAAAGAAATGTTATAGTGGTGGTAAAATTCATTGTAGACCTGTATGTTAAAATAGATCATTCCTTTCATAACTTGATTAACTCGTGGAAAGGAAATAGGTTCCATAAAAATATCTTGGAAATAATTATAATCCATCAAGAGAAATAATGGGTATGGTATCAATACAAAATACCCCAAGTATATAATTATCAAAATCAATGTTTCTTGAAGTTGGTGAGTAGAAAAACCATTAAAATATCAATAAAATAATTCTTGATTAAAAAAACTTTCCATTTTTAAATCACTTATTTAAATAATATTTTTCAATTATAAAGGAAATATTTTTTAAAAAAATAAATATTTAAATATGTAAATGAATATTCAAGTAAAAATTATTCAAGATAATGGTAAAATACATTCATTCTATATAATTTAAGAAATATTCCTTTGATACAGTTGAAACAATATTTAAGAAGTGCCTCATTCAAAAAATGATAATAAGATTACTTTAAAAATATTATTTAAAATGTAAAAAATGGATAAAAATGACTTTAGAAATAATATTAGAGTATTAAAACCCTTTTTAAAAAATAGAAAATATGGATATGGAAGAAAATGGGGTTTAAGGGAAACATTAAAAGATTATTTTTTAAAATCCCTTACCTTATTCTAAGTCATTAAATACATTATTTATCTTATTGAATAATAATAATAGGTTAATTATTTAATTAATATGAATTTTTTCCCAATTTTAGTATTCATTTTATTTTATCCCTTAACTTAATATATTTATTTATTTAATCAATTAAATTCACATCATAAGTTTTGACGATATTTGGTTTATAGGTCCCAAATGACTTTGGGAGGTTAGTTATGGTCAAAGTGGGCATTGTTCTATTATCTAATAAATAATAATAATGACATAATTATAACTTTTATACATTAATTAGTCTTTTAAATCCAACCATTATATATAGTTATGAAAAATGAACTTCATTTAATCATGGAGATGGTTGGTCATACGTACGTGTGAGTAATATTTCCATTTATCAATGACCATTATGGAAATAACGTAAGTATTATTTAATATTTTACAAATTAAAATAATATCATAAATATCATATTAATTATTTAAATACAATTATATAAATTTTCAATGTGATGTGGTGATAAAAACGAATCACATATCTTCATGGAGGTGGTAGTCTACACGTATGCATGAATGACATTATCATTTTTCAGTGAATGGAAAGGGAAAATTTTAAATTATATATTTTATTTTTAGAATTATAAATATGTCATAAATATCATATTTAAAAATTAATTCTATCACTATAAATAGTCTTTAGAGAATATTATTGAAAATGAATTACATCGGTTTGCGAGGCAATTGTCTACTGTACACTTGAATGAGGAATTCCTCTCCCATTTGATTAAGGCTTTAGATGGATATAGGTTATTAAATTAAAATAATAAAATATAAATATATGGGGGATAATAGTGTTTTAATTATATCATGGTTGAAGAATATTTTAAGGGGTATAAGAAGAAATAAAACTAAAACATGCAGTTAAAAACTATATAACTTATTTGGAAAGTCACAATTGATTTATACATTAATACCACTAAGGTTGGTATTATTCCTAAAATATAAATCTATAATGAGGTGATTAATTATAGTAAATGTATATTTATAGGTATTTTATAATGGAACTTTAAGTGTGAAGTAATGAGAAGAAGAGATTCTCATTTATAAGAGAGGGGAGGGGAACACTTGGAATTCCACAAAATATTAAATTAATATAAATTAATCTTCAATTCATAATAGATCAAATTTTATTTATTTAGATTATAGAATGTTTAAGTGTTGGAATAATCAAATCTTATAAAAGTTATACATGTTTTGACTGTTTTTACCCATATCATTTTGTTTTAACCCCTCTTTAAATCCTTTCACACTTACCTTAACAATAAAGATTTTTACTTTTTGAGGGTCAAGATAGTTACTATAAATGAAAAAACCCATAAATGGAACACGGTTGATATAATCAATTATATCCTAATAAATTTTCTAAATGTAATTTTTTTAGTAATTTTATATCATTTAATAAAATTTTATTTATTATAAAATATAAATAATGTCAATCTATGGAACTATTCATTACATTGACTTTAATAACTTTAATAAAAAAGTAAAATTTGAACTAAATAATTTAATATATATGAAAAGTATCATTTTAAATTTATAAAATTCTTTTATTTCATTAAATATCTCAAATTATAATACCTTTAATATTTTTAATATCATTTATTTGATTTTTCCCTTAATTGAATAATTATTATGTTAGTGTTTTGGAAGAATTTAATGTAATAAACTCTTCAATAAAAATTAAAAATAAATTATAACGATAAATATAAATCATTTATATTCTAAACTAATATGTATAAATAAAAAAAATATCTTATTTTTATCCCCATTTTAAAAATATAATAGTTATTAAAAACAAGAGTATGGAATTTTGGACTTTTCATTTCATAAAATATTATAAAGGTTGTAATCATACCCAAATGGAATAAAATGGTATTATAACCAAATATTTGATGATTATGGATGAATTAGACTCATATAATAAAATTTATGCATTTTTTGGGGTCATTTTATATTCTTTATAATTTTATTTTTAACACTTAATTACCTGATTGTCCCTTAACTAAGGTAGAGAAAATTACTAAGATTAATATTCATTTTGACTAAAAAATGGAACTATTTACCAAATTTAGAAATTATAATTCCAAATATAAAATCAAATTTTAAAAATTGAAAATACCAAAATTTTAGAATTTTATTTAAAATTGAAGAGGGAAAATGTGATAAAAATGGGATTTTAGAAGAATGACCTTCTAAAATTTAAAATTTTTTAAAACTAAATTCTTATATAGAATATATTTAAAAAACCATAATTCTATTATTTTAAATCTAATGAATCTAATGAAATTTTAAATATAATATAAAATAGAATTTTATTGTGTGAATACTTAAATTGAAAAAACAATTAATAATAAAAATAAGTGGTTTCCACTTTTCATTGAAAAATCAATCATTTAAGAAAATTGTCAAATATCCATCCTAAGATAAATTTTAAAATGATAAATTTAAAAATTAAATTAAATTTTTCAAATAAATTTTCTTATACTTCAAAAAATTAATTATAGTGCTCACTCATAAAGAGATAGAAAAACTATATTGGAAGAAAACATATTATTTAAGAAAGAAATTAATTCACTAAAGATATAGTGCTTATTTACAAAGTATTAATCAATAAATTACCAATGAGTAGAGACATTCAGTATTTCATAATTCAATTAATACTATTATTTACTTTTAATTTCGTGGTTGGGCTATAACGATCACATTTAAAAAATAACAATTTTTTATTTGTTTAAGTTCGGTGTTGTGTATCTTGTCTGCTATAGAATATAGTATTTATTTTTAAAATATTAGGATATTATATTATACCCCATTTAAGAAATTGTTTCCTCAATGTTTAAACTTGGGATCGATAACCATGGGTTTGAATTTTCAAAATACCTTTTTTAAATCCCACATGATAAATAGGGTTTAAAAAGTTCCACTTGAAAATAGTGAAAAATTAGTATGGTGGTCATTTGGAATAACACATAACTAGCTTTACATGTAGGAAAAAATTGGTGGTAAGTGAAAACATAGATTTGGAAGTAAAATATATCTTATAATTATTGATATAGATTAATAGAGAACATGTTTATGAGAAAGTTAACCATCATAAAACTGTAAATCTTTGATGAGTAAAAAGGACATTGACTTCTCGATAAGAAAAGTAAAAAGATAATGTTTTTATTTCAAAATTATTTTCCTATATTTGAGAAATTCCTTTATCATATATACTAAAATAATATGTAAATATACATATCTTAAAATTATAGTTTCATCGTTTAATTGATTTACACTATAATCTCATATTTTTCTCCAAATCATAAATATTCAAGATGATTTTTGCATGCGTGAGTAACTAGAATAAACTTATATGGATCACAAAAAAATATTCCTCAAATATTTAGACACTAACCGACCCAAAAATAGTTGTCACAAGGTAATATAATTCCTAAAAATAATAATCCTTCTTATGAATAAAATCAAATTTAATCTTCAAAATTCAATATTTATACCCAAAATTCAACTTAAATCATTCAATAAATAACTATCATTAAAATTCATAAAAATATTCTATACTATGATCAAAACCCAAAAAATAGAAGGATTTGATCACATATCCTTCTAAGATAAATTTAATATTTGTCTATAAATGACATCAATCTCTCTTAATGTCTCATAGAAAAAATATAATTTCCCTAATCACATATTCTTCAAGATATGTAAGTAATTTCTCTAAATAACCTGAATCAACATAAAGCCAAAATAAAATCATATATGATTCCAAATTATTATTAAAACTTTATTTCTCAAATTATATAAAAAATTATTATGTTTAGCATAATCATATAATTCTCCCCAATGTTATAGAGATCTTCTTCTGAAATAACATTAATCGCTTAATCAACAAATCCATTTCCAATCTATTAGTTATCTATAGGAGAAAACATATTTTCCCAAAATGAACATAACCATTATTTTAAGATTTTTTAAATAAAGTAAAACAATTAATTAATAACCATAACATCATGTAGGTTATTGGTAAGAGATTCACCTTTTTCTCCCTTTGGTTGTCGGTTCAAGCCTCACAGCCCTACTAGATGTGATGGGATATCCTCAGTCCTATAGGTTGTCCTTTTTTTTCTAAAAAAATATTAATATAATCCTTATAACATTCATAAAAATTTAATAAACTTCCTCAAAAATAAAATTAATAAATTAATGATTAAATTAATGTTTTAACCTAAAAGGTTATCTCATACCTTTTATTTTACGTCTCTAAAATTATAATAACCCATAATTACCTCCAAATAAAATATCTTATAAACCCTAAAGGTTATCCCTACCATTAAACTTATGTATATAAAATAAAAATATAATTATTACTCAATTTTGTTTTCACATGATAAACCCAAGGGTTACATATACCTCAAACATCTATCAAATCTCAGTGAATGTCTCTAAAGTAAGTTCGTCATCAAAAGTGTATTAATTCATTTAAACTTAAGTTCATATTTAATTATACCATAACTCTTGAATACCTTATATATAGTAATCTTAATAATTAAGTGTAATTTATAGTCCATTAACCATTATTTCAAATCTTATTTCTTAATACTTCTTTTCCTGAATACAAAAATATGAATCATGTACAAAGATTCAACAATGTAAAATTACAAGCCAAGAAATAATACTTACCTTTCCTATGTTTTATTTTTCCTCATATTAAACTATAATAGAATTAGCTATTACTAAATAGATATTTATATGGTCTTTATGATCACATTCAATAGACTCTCCCTAGGACATCAATTTTCATAGTGGTCATTCTCCCCATATTTAAAACATTCAATCGATACCATAGGAAGATCTTATTTCACCTTAATGGAGTTAACTGAATTCTTCCTTTTTTATTTGAAATGTCATTACTTTTAAAACTCTTCTAACACATATAGAACATCTTCCTATTCTTTTAAGGAATTTTTCTAGGTACTTCCTTCCACATTCTTAACACAATGGTCATTGAATATATTTACCATTATGATCAATGTCACCTAAATTTCTATGAGGCTTCATTTCTCTCACATTTTATGTGTTAGGAAACTTACCAAGGTTTAGTTTTTTAATAATTAGTCCTGATATATGTTTTATAATAACTACAAGATTTCTCACTACATCTCCCATTTTATTCAGTGGCTCTTTCAGACAACCACTGCATTTTACTTTATATCCATTATTACTTCGTTGCTTGTTTGATCCATCCATTTACTAAAAAAATGTTTTGGGTTCGCATATCAATAAAATAATAATATACCAACTCGTGAGGAGGAAAAAAATTAATCTATCTTTATTCATGTTATCTTAAACACTTTCTATTTATTCAAAATAATTATGGTTCTATCTAACATACCAACCATTGTGGTTATAGAGGAATATTAAATTTTTATCCAATAAAATCCTATACTCTAAAGTTATCTAAGCCCTAATCTTAACCCAATTATAAAAAATTGGCCTTAAATATAATATAATATAGCATCTTTAGACCAGAAATTATTTTTGTTCCCAAAAATCTTTTAGGTTTAGAGTTTTATAGAATTAGGTCATAAATATTATATAATAGTCCCAAAAATTGAAATGTGGACACTTCTACTCAATATCCATTTTTACTACAATAAATTTGTTTTCAAATAAAACACATTTTATTTTTATCATAAATCTTCGTGACGTTCAACTTGGATTTTTCTTGTTCTTTACCAATCCTTAATCCTTGTGAAAACATATTAAAATTTAAGATGATAACAAAAAGAATAGTAAGGGACATAAAATAAATAAATAAATAATTCCAATGAAAAACATAAAAACCCATAAGATACTTAGCTTCATCATATTAATATTTTATCTTATGAAATAAATTATTTCCACATGAAAATACATAGTTTTTTCTCAAAGTAAATTTTTAAATCCCATATAAAGAATCAAAAAAACATATTGGTAATTTGGGGAATCATTTTCATATCACTCTTAAAAATGGAATAACTTTAATGGTTACACACATAATAACCATTATGGTTAAACATAAAATAACCATCACGGTTACGATTGGAATAACCATCATAATATATTCCCATAATCTCTTAAGAGATACCAAATTGGTTAACTTTATCCCTTTAAAAAATTCATTAGAGATCTATAATGGGCTCACCCACCATCATTTGATAACAAAACCACCAGTCATTATAAATAATTCTTGAGAACTATACCATAATCATAACTCATAAAATCTTTCAATTTTCAAAATAATCTCTTCACCCAAAAAACAAATTTCATGATATTGAAATATAATTTTTTTAAAAACCCCATTTTTAGAGAATAAGTCACCCAAAACAAGGGAAGGAGCATTTTTATTTAAATAAGTCATGAAATTTTATAATATAATTCAAACATCTAATAAATTTTACAATGACAATAAAATTAATTATCACTATATATGTTAAAAGAGATCATTCCTTTCATAACTTTATTAACCATTGGAAAAGAAATAGGTTCTATGAAAATATATTTGAAACAATCATAATCCATATATATAAATATTTAATATTGTATCAATACAAAATATCCCCATTTGATAATAAGTATCATCAATGTTTTTTGATGTTGATGAATTCAAATACCATTAAAAGATCATTAAAATTCTTCTTGAAGAAAATAACCTTTCAATTTTAAAATCACTCATTTAAAAAATTCAATTCAATTATAAGTAAAATAATTATATTTTTAAGTAACATTGTAGTATTTTAAATTAATATTCAAATAAAATATTATTCATGATGGTGGTAAAAGATATTCTTTTCATATAATTTAAAAAACATTCCTTTTATATTGTCGAAACAGAAGTTAAAAAGTACCTCATTTGGAAATGAAAATAATATTAATTTCAAACCATTTTATAAAGATTAAAGTATTGGTAAAAATGAATTTAAAAAATCATACGATAATATTAAAATATTTTTATATATTTTTATAAAATATGGATATATAATAAAAAGATCGTTTTAATGGAAATGTTAAAAGTCAATTTTTAAAAGAAAGACTCTTACTTTGAGTTCGAATTGGCACGTACATTCTTTATCTTCATGATTAATAAACATAACATAATTATTTTCTTTACTAAGAACTAATTATTTAAATTTTTTTAATCCTTTTATTTTTTCTCTAACCTTTCTATATATTTTTTATTAATCATGTAAATTCTTGTCAGATATTTTGGTAACATTCGGTTCATAATTCCAAAATGACTTTGGTATGTAAAATATGGTCAAACAGGTAATTATTACATCATATCCAAAATAATAATCAGGAAATAATTATCACTTTTATAAATAAATTATTTTTTTAAATACAACTATTAAATATTATTATGAAAAATGAACTATGTTACAATCATGGAGACGGTAGGTTGTACGTTTGCATGAGTAATGTTCCCATTTATCAGTGATCAAAATGGAAATAAGGTAAGTATTATTTTAACTTTCTATAATTATCATAATATAATAAATATAATATTAATTGTTTAAATATTATTATATATAACATTCATGTTATGTAGTGATGAAAAATGAATCATAGCTCTTCGTGAAGGCAGTGGTCCGCACGTACGCACAAACGACATAATCATTTTTTAGTGATCGGAAAGGTAATAAGTTAAATGATATATTAAATTTTTAGAATGATAAATATGTAATTAATATCATATATAAAAATTAATTAAATCATTATAACTATCATTGAAAGATGATGATGGAAAACGAATTACATCGGTTTATGAGGCGGTCGTCTGCCATACACACGAGCGATGAATTCCTATCCCATTTGATAGAAGTTGGGGATGGATATAGGTTATAGAATTAATATAATAACATAAAATTATATGGATTATAGTGGTATTATTATTTTATCGTGGTTTAAGATGATTTTAGGGAGCTGTAATAAGAAATAAAACTAAAACATGTGGTTAAGAACCATTCCTCTTCCTTGAAAAGCTTCCATTGA
The DNA here is from genome assembly GCA_963277665.1 of Viscum album. Taxonomy (NCBI): domain Eukaryota; kingdom Viridiplantae; phylum Streptophyta; class Magnoliopsida; order Santalales; family Viscaceae; genus Viscum; species Viscum album. Next base: position 1,766,000,724 of record OY728135.1, read on the forward strand.
TTAACACCTTAAGACTTATAACGTAGATATTTTTCCTAAAAAATACCTATAGAATGAGATAATAGATTATTTGAAGGAATTTTAGTGATCATATATACCTAATGGTCCTTGAGGTTTTAAATAATGAGAAGTATAGATTTCATTTTATAAGAGTGGGGAGGGGAACTCTTGAGATTTCTCAAAATATTAAATTAATATAAATTACTTTTCAATTTAAAATGAATCAAAACTGATTTATTTAGAATATAGTATTATTATGGGTCTAAATAATCCCATATAATAGAAATTTAAAAACTTTTTATGATTTTTTTACCCTCATCATTTGGTTTTAAACCATCATTAACCCCTTTCACAATTACCACGACAACAAGGATTTTTACTCTTTGATGGTCAATATAGTTACTATAAATGAAAAATCAGCCAATAAATATACCATAGTACAAATAATAAACCATATAAAAATCATATATACTAATATAATATTTTTTAATAATTTTATATCATTTAATAAAGTATTTTTTATTTTAAAATATTAATAATGTCAGTTTGTTGATATATTCATTAATTTGACATTAATAACATCAAGAAAACAAATAAAATTAAAAAAATTTAATAAATACCTAAATTATTATGAATATATATATATATATTGGATTTAATTAATTTCCTTAAATTATAACACTTTTAATATTTTTAATATCATTTATTTGAATTTTCTATTAATTGAATAATTATTTATTTAACATTGTGTAAGCATTTAATGAAATTATTTTTTCACTAAAAATTATTAATTAATTGTGATGATGAAGATAAATAATTTAAATTATAAATTAATATTTATAATTGAACATATCTTCTTTTTATTCCTATGTTAAAAATATTATTTCTTATTAAAAAAAGTGTGACATTTTCTACTTTTTTGAAATAAAATATTATAAAAATTATAATCATACCCAAATGAAAAAAATGGTCTTATAACCGAATATTTGATAAGTAAGGATTAAATGGACGCATAAAATAAATTTAACCACGTTTTGGGGTCAATTTATAGTCATTATCGTTTTCTTTTTGTCCCTTTAATTACGCAATTTACCCAAAATTGAGGTAACCAAAATTACTAATATTACTATTCAATTTGAATAAAAATAAAATAAAATATTTAAAAAAATTTGGTCCTTGCTATTAAAAATATGGAATCCATTTTTTTAAATATAAAATACATAAATTTAATAAATTAATTTAACATGAAAATGGCAAAAAGTGATAAAAAACAATATTTCAAAAAAATGACCCTTTAAAATATAAAATTTATTTTATAATATATTCAACAATAAAATATATTTTAAAAACTATATTTTGATTTTTTTTAAAATCAAAATTAATTAATTAAATTTCAAAACTAATCTGAAATATAATTTAACTATGTATATACTTAAAATGAAAATAACATTTTTAATAAAAAACATTATTTTCACTGTTGATTGAAAAATAAATCCATTTATAAAATTATCTAATATCCAACCAAAGATAAATTTTTTCATTCTAAATTAAAAAATGAAATTAATTTTTTCAATTACATTTTCAAATAATTACAAATAAAATAATTATAATACTCACTTATAAAAAGGAAGAAACCCCGTTTTTTAAGATATTTTTTTTTGAATAATAAAATAATTTTATAAAAAATAGAGGAATTAATAAATAAATTATAAATTAGTAGGACCATTATATATTTAATAATTTGGTAAATATTATTCATTCCCTCCAATTTCATGTCTCTGTTATAACAGTCAAATTTAAATAATAATAATTGGTTATTTGTTTGAGCTCTATGTTGGTATCTTGAATGCTATCATACATAGTCTCGATTTTTAAAATATTAAGATATTACAATGATGTGGAAAAAAGTTTTAAGAGGGTATCTTTATAGGATGGTGTTTCTTTTAAAGCTAATGATGGACCTTCTAATGGTGTTCATGGGATTTCTTCTTAGAGGCGTGACGATGATTATACCCCTCTTCTTGAGTAGAGTGTTGAGGCTTCAGATTCTAAAGTTATGAAGAAGGATTGGGCTTTTTTGGTTGATTTATAGGGGAATGTATAGTCTGATTGGGTTGATTACCCTTAACTAGCATAGGTTTCTAAAGAAAATGTTGTTTTTTAGTTGAAACTTATCATGGGCCTAGTTCTATAAAGGGGAAGAAATATGAGATTATATTTGAGGTTCATATTACTTCCCAAACCCAAGATCAATTTAATATATATATGCAACTTAATATATTTTAAGGGTCTTGGTATAATATTGAATATGGGGATACCTCATTCAAATATTCACTTTTCATGAATCATAAGTCTATCCATGAGGATACTGACTGGGAGATGGATGTGAAAATTGATATTGATCACTATTTGAGGTAAGAGAAGATTCTTTTATCATAAAGTGATCATAATTGGTAGAAAAATGATGTTATCGGTACTTCTTTTAATCCAAAAACAAAGAGTGGAACTGATATGGAAAGGGTTAGGGTGGATTTTATAGCCACTTGTTACATAATTTAGTAACTAACTTGGTCGGCTTGTCCTTTAGTGGTTGAACACTCTATGACCTCTTACATCCATCTTCTGGAAAATAGTGTATAGATTGATAATCATAATATGGTAAGTGATTCCACTACCAAAATTGATCTTCCATAGGTAGACCATGTTTTATGCCTCCATATGGGTTCTTGTGTGTGATTTGGGATGTGCAACATATTTCTTTATTTGTTGGTGACTCACTTGAAGATATTAATAAAATCAGAAACACCCATGGTTTCATATATTTTACCCTTGTTTTATGTATTTTGAGATTATATAATACTTAGGTTTTTTTTGTGAGATTACAAGAGCTTTTTGAGTGTTTTTGGTGATTCACAGTTTGAATATAGTTATAAGAAACCATGAACCATATCTTGGAAACCATGAAACATGTTTTAAGGGTCACTCAGTAAGCACACAATTAGCGCATGATTTAGGCAAACCATGAGAGTACCTAGAGGAAACTATTCTCAATGAAACAAAGGAAAATCACAGTCGGTGTATGGTTTTTTTAACTATGTGATCCAACCGTGTGAGGTGTTTTCTTAAGGAAGTAACCCCGCATAGTTTGACAAATCATGAGGAACAACTTTGCAACTCTATATTTAAGAAATGGTGGCATGCACATGGTTGGTGTACAATTTGAGAAATTGTTTAACCTAACAATGAAAAGGGTATTAATTTATAAAAGGATTTATTTTAACCAGGTTTAAGGCCCTAAAACCCTTAATATTTCCCTAATATTATAAGTTATTAAACTCATATCCCTCTTTAGGATTCAGGGAAAATTCTCTTTGATCGAGAAGTAACTTTTGGATGAAACAAAGTTCATTGAATATAATAAATTTTTGTTAAGTTCTTATTCTTACTTGTTAGTTATATTATCTCTTTTATGGAAAATAATCCACCATTTTTTCTTAAGCCTTCATCATATATTTCTAACCTTTGGGGTCTTGAAGATGTATCTAAATTTTAATGGCACTCCATCTCATCTAAAGCCGATGATTGAGGGTGGGATGTAACAAATGGTATTGGTCTTAGTCGATCTTTCTGTCTCTTGGGATGTTAACAAGGAGATAGGACTATCAAAACCTGAAATGTGTATCATCAATATATTTCTCAAACATTTTCGTTATAAACATGATTTTTCTAGGCTATTTCAACTACAATATTGTTCTAAAACACTTCTAGATGAGTTTCTAACTCATATATGCAGGTTTAGTTGATGAGTGTTTCATATAATGTATCGTTAGTGTCAATTACCACTAGGAATGCATTGTCCATTTTATGTTTCATGATTTTTTTAAAATTATTTAGACTATTAATTTTTGGAAAGGATGCTTGTAATTACTATTTATTATAATAGTTTTGAATTTTAAAAGACTTTAATTTATAGTAAGTGATAACTAAATGATGTTTATTATGGTTATATATAATTAAACAGGGTAGACGTCATAAGAATCAATAAGAGGAGGCTGCTAAAAATATGGCCATGCCAGAGCGATAAGTAAACGAAAAACTAGTCCAAAAAATCATTAAATATTTTGAAATTGTATATCCAGGTAATTTGAATGACGAACCTTGAAAAGTGAAAAACTCTATACAATTTCAAAATTAGAATCCACCCATCTTTTAAGGGGATTCTGAGCTAGAAAAAAATAGAGTTGTGGTTGAATCAGATGAACCGATTATTTGAATTCTTAGAAACATCAGCCAAGATAAAAATTAAACTAGAAACTTATATGGTGGAAAATATTTCACCATAATGGTGGGATTTAGTTTCTTAATATAAATTCTACCAAGGCGTTACATAGTAATATTTTTAATAATTTTTCAATAAAAATTTCAATCCTACATGTTCTACTGAAAGGGTTAGTATCCAAGTATGCCCGATTCTAAGATTTATTAAAAAAATATAAAATAAACAAGTTAGGCATTAAAAGGGTTTTTAAAACAATGTTGGTGGATTTCACCCCGTATATCTACCTCCACCAAGGAATAACAATTTTCTAGAATCCAAAAGGACCACATTTTACACGATTACACAATTTCTCTTCTATAAAAAGCATCCAAAACTTGATTGGAATCTCTACAAAAAATAGAGAAAATCAAATTAAGAAAATTTTCATCTCGGTGGTATTTGATCCAGTAAGATAGAAACTTCCATGGAATATTCCAGGTTATGTTTTTAAGAGATTCAACAACCAATTTTATGTCAAATTAAACCCAAATGGAATTCCAATAAAAATTGAAAACATGATTGGTTGAAATGATAATGGCCCATAATTCTTCTTCGTAAGAAATACCATTCCCAATATAATAATGAAATTAACCATTGACAAATCCATGGTGGGTGCAGAAGACACCCCCACATCCTACAGATCCCATCTTGACTAGGGACACACCATCAATATTGCCTTTAATCCATGAGAAAATAGTGGGGATCTAGCACACATATTTACCCACCAGATGAGTTTCTTTCTAGCCATGAACACCTAGTAGATGTAAAATAATAAGATCATTGATAGTTTTTCTCATCACACCTATTTTTATATTGAATATAACATGAAAATATATAGTAAATGAGAGCATGTATGCTTGTAAATAGGTATTTTTTCAATTTAAGACTGCTTCACTCTTGGTACACTAAGTGAAGGTAATGATTAAGGCGGTGGCTACAAGAAGAAAGTTAGAAACCTGATCGCTTAGATAATCATTAAAAATGTGCATCATTAGACCCTCTAGTTGGATACATGTGCATATATGAATAAAAAATATCTCATTTATATACCTCTATAACTAATCAATTAAACCTCAATTGTTGAATACATGTTGTGCACTTTCCATTTCTTTCATGCATAAATAATAGGCTGAGGTAATCTATTATCCATCCTTATTCAATTGGTCATAATTGGGAATACTTTTCTTCCAAATCCTCTAGAGAAGATTGAATCTATCTGGTTGGATGAAGTGGGATTTATATTTCATTATCCAAATAGGGGGTTCTGGAGACACCACAATTTAGCCTGTAGAATTCCTTGGAAACAAATGACCATTTCTATTCAGTTTCCATATAAGGGTGTCTCTATCCATAAAAACATATCATTTAAATTAAATACTTATTTTAAATGTCACATAAACCCCATGGTGGTTGTTGTAGAGGATGAAATTAGCAATTGACATTTTTTACCTATCGAGGGATTTTTCCATGATGTATTTAAGGGGGCTTTATAGCTAGTGAATAATCTAGTAATTGAGATAAGAATGCATGGAAACTGTTGGACTCCTCTATTTTTAATGCTCACAAATTATTCTTTATCAAGTTACATATTGTTTATACATTTTTACATTTAATATTAATCTCTTTTGTTAGTGATTAATTCATAAGACAGGTTACCAAAAATTGGATAATTATAAGTCACTAATAAAGATAAGTCACTAATGCTTGACCTACTAATAGATGAGACACCATTGCATCGATTTATTGATAGATTCTCAGAAACATCCCTAAGGTGAGTCACCGATAGAATTCTAAGTTACAGTAGACATGTGTCACTGACATCTTGACTTCCTGAAAGAGTGACTGGCCAATACTCATCATTGTTTCTAAGTATAAGCTACCAACAGAGTACCTTCCCAAAGAGTACATACCGACAGAGTACCTACCAATAGAGTACATACCGATAGAGTACCTACCAACAGAGTGATCTACCGACAAACCGGCCTATTGATAGTTTGAGACACCGACAGTTTGAAACACCTACAAAATGACATATTTATCATGAGACACCATCATTTATTCCATTTCAATTTTAATTCTAAATTACTTCTAACAGTCGTATTAATGAAACTAAGAACTTCTTATTATATTACTAATCTGGTATTCCTTTTGTAGAAAACATTTAATGGATTTTAGAGACTAATACAAGGTACGATGCACCAGAGAACATATATAAGGTCTACTATATTGTATAAAGAATATACCTTATCAAAACGTGGAAGAGGCACATGTTGTCTAGTAGAGATATCGTGAAGCTGTAAAACTAAAGAACTTCAAACTGAAGAAATACAAAGTTATTACTGAGAAAAAAAAGTGAATAAATTCTTTGTAGCAACAATATAAGAAAGGATAAGAGCTCATTTACTAAACTAAACCTCACTAGAAACAAAATATAGAAGCACTAACGACATAATGTTTTGTTGTCTATTTCTATAATTTCACTCCAGCCTCACTTATGCCATCTTTAAAGAGTTCAGTAGACATAAATCACATCATAAAGGGCCTTCTAAACCCTATTATCATCATATTACTCTACCTATGTACATTATTTACAATTCGAATAGTGTGTGCGTGTATCTGTTTAATAAACACACACGGTCTCATGTGTGTAACTGTAAGATACTTTGATATCTTCACAAAACTATCTTTTTACACATTACACTCCCACATATAACAGTGGAAGAGATCCATATGTGGAATGTTGTGATTTGAACACCCATGAGAACTGTGGTAGAGTTATGTTGACCAAGGTAGTTTTTATATTTTTATTTACCTTGATCTAGGGTGTGGATCAAAATTATTTATATAAATTTCTTGTTGGTCGGTGATAACCAAGTAGAGAGGACTAAGTATTAGCTTTACACTGAAAAACTTATTTTATATCCACTGTGTCTTCAAATTTATATTTTCAATATTTTACTAATCCACTGAAAATATTTCTTACAATTTGATAGTTAATATTAGATAGTGTTTATATTAGAATTTGGTTTAGTAGATTGATTTCAAAAGATAAAATAATAATCCATATTTTTTTAATTTATAACTAATCTATATTTGAAAAATCCTTCGAAATATCAAAACTTTTATAAGTCTACAATTTTGGTTAACTGGGATGTCTTTGATTTTAAATTGGGGGAATTTTAAATAATTTTTTAATATACAGATTTTTATAGGAACTCAATTCAGCCCCCTGATTGTATTACTCCAACCAACATTTGGTATTAAGGGATTTACTTTTTAGTCCTTAAAATTTTTAAAATCATCAAATCATTTCAACTGTAATTTTAGTTATGTTTAAAGATATCTAAATTTCTATCAATTATAAATTTATTTTTCTTTAAACTATTTAAATATTCTTTTAAATGGAAAATAGATAGGAAGGTTCTTATACCAACATACCTCCCTACTTTAATAGCACAAAATACGCTTAGTAGAAAATTAAAATGAAAATGCATTTAGAAATAATGGGTTTTGAAATCTGGTCTACTATAGTTGATGAATATAAGATTCATACTACTGCTAAAAAGCTTGGGCTGATGACACTAAGATAGCCTACAACAATAATTGAAAAGATATTAATTATTTATATAGTTCTTTAGGATATTAATAATTCAATAGGACTTATACATGTAAAACAACCTATAAGATTTGGGATACTTTATCTGTTTCACATGAAGTGAACACTAATGTTAATGAAATGAGACTTAATACATATACTATTAAATATGATAACTTTTAAATAAAGCCTAATAAGCATATTTCTGATATGTATCTCAGGTTCAATGAGATTTTGAATACAATGATCACACAGGGAAAGATAATCACTACAAAGGAAAAGATCATTAGGATCTTGAGATGTCTTCCAGAATGATGGAGATGGACATCAGTATCAATTATAGAATCTTGATACATAGATTCACTACCTGTAAAGGAGAATATAGGAAATCTGATGATGTATGAATAATAATTAATGTTTAATAGATAAGAAGATGTTGAACCAAAGATAAAGTCAGTGGTTTTAAAAACCACTACTTCTAAACACAAAGAAAAAGAGAAAGTGAAAGTTCATGATGAAAGTTATAGCAATGAAGAATCATTAAGTGATAGTGATGAGGAAATGGATTAGATAGCCAGGATATTAAATAAGTTCTATAGAAAGAATTTTTTTTGAAATCCTAGATAAAGAGGAAAATATGACAATAAGGGAAACTGGAAAAAGGACTGGAAACTAGGTGATAATACTAATGAGATAGTTTGTTATTAGTGAAAGAGAATGAGTCATGTAAAAGCTGACTGTCCAAAATTGAAGTAAAAAAATAAGTATGAGGACAAAGATAGAAAATATAAGAAAGAAATAAAGGCCACATAAAGTGCTTATAAGGATAGCTCCAATGAATATAAATTATTACATGATGAGAAGGCTGTCAAATCCAATATGTGTTTCATGATAAGCACATCTGAGGTAACTCTAGAATCTTCTGTACAGAATTCTTATTATTCTGGAGATGAATTTGATTCTGAAAATATGAAAAACAAAGAAATGTTTGAATACTATAAAATGCTTGAGGACACAAGCAATTAATTGAATAATAAATATAAAACTCTCAAGAAACAACATTCTCTTTCAGTTTCTATTTAGTTTGAACTTACTATTGAAAAGGAAAATAATTCTCAACTACTCAATGTTAATAATAAACTCAAACTGTATAATGAGCAATAAAAGAAATATTTTGAGAAATCTACATATGGTAAAAATACTCTAGCTCAAATACGTGGTAATAAGGTTTCTACAACATACATTAATGGTATGGGTTATCAACAAGGGCAATGAAATTTTATTAAAAACAATTTTGTATCAAAATCTAGAAAATTTGGTTTTGTGCCCCGAATTGAAAAATCTTCTACAAGTTCCAGAACTAGAAATACTTTTACTACTTCTAGTTTTATTGTATCTATTAGAGTTTATTTTTATAATACTTTACAAACATATTATAGAAAACCTATGAATCAAATGTGGGTTCCCAGATATTTAATCACTCATATTACTGGACCCAAGAATGTCTGGGTACCAAAGCCTTTTCTTGTTTGATCTATCTTTATAAGAAAATTTTTTGTAGAGTTATTGTAAGATCTTATGGTACATGGATAGTGGATGTTCAATACTTATGATATGAGACTATTCAAACTTCAAGAAACACATAAAATTTTATGGTGGGCATGTCACCTTTGGTGACAATGAAAAAGGAAAAATAATTAGCCTCAAAAAAAATTGGTAACTCTAACTGAGTTTTAATTTCTAAAGTTCTTTTTTTTATGGTCTTAAGTATAATATACTTATAATATCATAGTTGTTTGATTATTAATTTCATGTTAAATTTGAAAATAATTCTTGTAATGTTTTTAATTCTAAAAATTATTTAGTATTTACTGCCTTTAGAAATGAAAATGTTTATGATATTAATTTAGGTTTCTTAGTTTCTCTAAATATTTCTTGCTTGAGTGACTTTTATAAAGTGACATCGCTCTATCATAAGATACTAGGAGACTATAACATCCTATCCATTCGAAATACAACTAGAAAAGAAATAGTCAAGGATCTATCTAAACTTGAATTTTCAAATGATAAATTTTATAATCCTTGTCAAAAAGGAAAACAACACAAAATATCTTTCAAACCAAAGAAATAAGTTTCAACTTCTCAACCCCTTGAGTTCATTCACATGGATTTTTTTTGGAGCTTCTAGAGTTTCTAGTCTAAATTTAAAGCTCTATTTCTTTGTTTTAGTAGATAAATTATAAAGATATACTTGGACCTTTTTTTATCTCATGAGAGTGAAGTGTGCTCTTAATTCACCAAGTATTCCAGGTTAGTATAAAACTTTAGTGGACTTAAGATTAAAACATTAATAATTTACCATGACCATGAGTTTAAAAATCGATAATTTGAATTTTTTGCACAAAAAATGGATATAGTCATAACTTCTCTACTCCTTGGACACCCCAGCGTAATAGAGTTTTAGAAATAAGAAATAGGACCTTACAAGAAATAGCTTGAACTATGATTAGTGAACATTATTTAACTTTTTATTTTTGGGTAGAAGCTATGAATAAAACTTTTTACATAATTAATAGTGTTTTAAATATACCAATCCTTAAGAAAAATCCCTATGAGTTGTCAAATATTAGGAAACCCAAGGTTAATTACTTAAAAGTTTTTGGTTTCAAAGTCTATATCCTTAATACAAAAGATAATTTTGAAAAATTAGCATCCAAAAGTGATGAAGGAGTTTACTTAGGTTATTTAACCTCTAGAAAATACTATAGGGTCTTTAATAAGAGAATCAAGTGTGTAGACAAATTTGTACATAGCAAATTTGATTAAATAGATCCACATGAACCTAAGACCTCCTTAGAAAATATTGAGGATGATTTTTCAAATATGGAATTTAATTATAAACCCTCTGACTATATTGTTAAGTAAGAAAAAAATCTTCCATTTCTAGAAAATTTCAATATTCTGATCATAGTGATCTTGAAACTATGGAAGAACCTGAAATAACTATCCCGTCTTTTTCTGGATATGTTAGAACCCTTAAGAACCATCCCTTAGATAGTATAGTTTGAGACATAGAAAAAGGGACACAGACTAGATCTTCTCTAAGGAACCAAGTTGAACATTAATAATTTTTGTCCCATATTGAACCTAAAAACATCAATGATTCAATCAATGATGAATTTTGGGTGATGGATATGAAAGAAGAATTAAATCATTTGAAAAGTAACAAAGTTTGGAAACATGTTGATAGACCCAAAGACACTGTGATAATAGGAACTAAGTGGGTATTTATAAATAAATTATATGAATATGGAACTATAGTAAATCATAATGCTATATTTGTTTCACAAGGTTATACTCAAGAATAAGGAATTGACTATAAAGAAAAATTTGTACCTGTTTCTACACTTAAAGTCGTTATAATACTGATAGCTTATGTGGTACATATTAATTTCAAACTTTATCAAATGGATATTAAAATTTCATTCCTAAATGGGTATATATTTGAAGATGTTTGTGTTGAACAACCCCTAGTTTTACAAATCATCATTTTCTAAATCATGTTTTAAAAAAAAATCCTTTTATGGTTTAACACAGGCTCTAAGAGCTTGGTTTGATAGGTTCAGCACTTTTTTTATTTCCAATGGTTTTAAAAAATGAATTACTAATAATACTATTTTTATAAAAATAATTTCTAAATATGTTTTAGTTTTTCTAATATATGTTGATGATATTATTTTTGGATCTTTTAAAAATTCTTGGTGTATTTATTTTCCAAAAATGATGGAAAATTAATTTTAAATGATATTAATGGGTGTACTCATATTTTTTCTTGGATTTCAAATACTTCCAAATAAATAAGGTACTATTTTAAATCAAAGTAAATACACTAAGGATATTTTTAAACAGTTTGGATTGGATATCATAAAAAGTAGTGATACTCCTATGAGTACCACCTGTAAGTTGGATCTTGATGAAAATGAAAAATCAATTGATTAAACAAATTACAAAATTATGATTGGAATTATTTTTTACTTAACTGCTATTCGACCTGATATTATGTTTAGTGTGTGTATGTGTGCTCATTTTAAATAAAATCCTAAAGAGTCACATCTACTTACTATTAAAAGAATTTTCAAATACCTCAAATATGCTGCCTACTTAGGACTGTTCTACCCTATAGTACAACCATTTGACATAGTTAGTTATTTTGATGTTGATTTTGGAGGATGCAAGTTAGACCGAAAAAGAACCTCTTGAACATGTCACTTTTTGGGCAAGTCTCTAGTTTCATGTTGTAGTAAAAATCAAAACTTTTTTCATTATCTACTACCAAAGATGAATACATAGCTACTGGTAAATGTTGTGCTCATATTTGTGGATGAAACATACATTACTAGACTATGGATATCAATTTATACATGTCCCTATAAACTATTATTACACAAGTTCAATTAACATTTCTAAGAATCCAGTTTCTCATTCTAGAGAAAATAATATTGATGTAAGACATCACTTTTTAAGAGATCATTGTCAAAAAAGTGATATAAATCTTGAATTCATTGGCACTGAACATCAGCTGGCTGACATTTTTACTAATCCATTGAATTTTGAGAGAATTTTATACATCATACATGAGTTAGGAATGATCAAAATTGAGTTACTAACTATTAGATGTATCACTAATGATTTCTCACCGATGATGTATCATAGATGATGTCTCACCGATGATGACTCACCAAAGGGAATCACTGATAATGACTCACCAACAGAACTCACTGATTATGACTCACTGATATGACTCACCAATGATGATTCTCCAAGAGGTCTCACCAATGATGAATCACCGATAGGAATCACTAATGATGACTCATTGATGGTGACTTACCTATAGGTCCCACCAATGTGTCTCACCGATCGATACTTAGTCATTTTTTCTAGAATTTAAAATCTCTTTGTTTTAATTATTTCATATTATTTTAATCTGCATTTAGTATTCTATGATTTTAAATCCCTATATGATAAAACTAAGGGTTCATCCAACACTTTTTCTAACTCTCACTCTCACTCTCGCACTCTTTCCTTCGAACCTTTCTCTCATAAACTTCTACCATTCTCCCTAGAACCAAAAACCTTTGAATATCACCAATGACTTGAGTTAAACATGTTTCTAAGAGATCTATGGATGATTCACATCTGTTTAATAAGAAAAGAGTTAAATATATTCAACCTAATATAAAACTTATTCATTCGAAACTTGTGAACCATATCATCACTCCTAAGAACAAAGTATACTCTGAATGGTTGTTGAAAATTAAGTCTCTCTTGTTAAATATTTTTCAGTCTCAGGGACGGTTGGAGTGGTTCTCCAACAATGAAATACCATTTTATCTGAGACTAGTTCATGAGTTCTATATATATACATAATTTATTCTTTAAGGCCCATAGGTATTTTGGATTAAGTCTATAGTAAAAGAAAGAAGAATCCCTTTTTCATCCAAGCATTGGGAAGAATGATTGAAGGTACTCGGTGATGGTGTATGTGATGATCATCATTTATGTGTACCTAGACAGAGTGATATATTCAATTTTTATGAATATTTGGTTGAGATTATTGGTTATGTAGATCATAGAAGGCCTATAGAAATAGAACTTTATGGTGAATGAAAGTTGTTGTTCAAGTTTATTCAACAACAGTTATGTCCTAGAAAAGGGGAATTTTCCACCCTAAAGTTTCAAGATGTCTATTTTATTTATCTATTGAATAAGGGATATAATGTTAACATGTGAAGATATTTGATGGTTCATATAATTGAAATGATAAAACCATTCTACAAAACAATTTCATTGTTTAATCAGAGCCTTATTTTTACTATGCTGAAAGTTAATTGTTTACTGAATGAGGGTGATGAAATAGTGATAGAATTTGATGGATTTTATCCCAATAAATGTTCGTCTATAAACCCAAAAAGAATCATTTAATTTTTTTGGGTTGATTTTGTTCATTGAAATATCAGGTTTTTTGATGAAAAAGAACCATGACAAAGGAATGGATGATCTAGAGGCGATACAAAACGAGATGATATAAGGTGGTTCAATTTTACAGTATTTTCCAAATTTGTGGGCCTCAAATTTAGTAGATGGAGAAAAGTGTTTTTGGAAAAGGGGCATGTGCACCAGTGTCATGAAGGCTTGGAAAGTTGCATGCCATATGTTTTTCAAGACCAGAACATCAAAATATGGAAAAGGAAAGAAGGGTGTGTAAGTTTTGGATTTGGTCGCGCAAAGTGACTAGGACGACAGAGGCTTGGGTGAATAGACTAGTGTGCCTAAGGGAAAGTTCTATGCGGTGCTCAGGGTGGCCAAAATACCTATAAATAAATGTCTGACCCTCCTCATTTTTTAGGAAGATCAAAACTTAGAGAAAATTCAAGTTTCAGACATGCAAGTGGTTTGAGTGCGCAAGTACAAAATTATCTAGAAATTGTGGGTCAGTTGGTAGTTGCACACCAATATTGGTTTGGGTGTAAAAGGGTGTGATTCACCCAATTTTTGTGTTTGAGAAGGGAGTTTTCACACAATTGGTTAGGTGAAACTTGTGCGTTGTGCTTAAAGTAGCACTCAGGTCATCCTTGTATTGCGTGAAAGTTGTAAGTTTCCTAGTACACCTATGGTAAAGTCATATTATTAAATGGATGAAAGTGGAAAATCAAAAGAGAATCTATATATAGTGTAGTATTCATTCGTTTTTTATAATTAAGAGACCTATAAGTCATTAAACTATGAGTGAATATTTTGAAGAATCGGTGAGCACACTTCAGTTGAGAGAGTAGTGATCTTTCTTTTTGTGATTGGTTTTAAACGAAGAGGGATAGTGAGTCCACTCCAAACATTGTAAATAGAAATTATATTATAGTGTATTTGGTACATTGGAACATTTCCATTGTATTATCCTTAGACGTAGTCCAATGAGGGTTAACCGAGTAAAATTTTTGTGTCTTGTGCATGATTTAAATTTTGTTCATATATTACTATGGGAAAGAGAGAAAAGAGTGTTTTTTAGTGACGAAACAAGATCCAAAGAGGTAGTGGTTTTAATATATCATGCCCTGATTCACCCCCCCCCCCCCGGGTTATTTGACCTAATCGACCTAATAATTGGTATTAGAGATAAGGTTTAATATATATGTTTCTCTCTCAATGGAGGTCATAAATCACAAAAAAAATCTGATCTTCGATAGGAATAATTTTCAGTTATGGAATAATTGGATAAAACATTGATTTCGATCTTTGGGAATGGATGTGTTTACATCATAGATTCATGGTATTTCAATCGATATCAATAGTGGTGATTTATCAGAAGATGAAAGAAGATAATTGGATGCTAATGAAAAGGGAATCAATAATTTAGGGTGAGCCATATACAATGAAATCTATATGAAACTGATGTCATGAAAAACTTCATATGCTATGTGGGAAAATCTACTGAATATATATGAAAGAGATTCAAAGGTCAGAGAGGCAAAACAGCAAGTGATTTGGAACAAGTATGAAGATCTAAGAATCTACCCAAAAGAGTCTGTTGATGCATTCATTGATATAGTAAATGTTATAGTGGAAGACATGGGAGGTCTTAGGGAAGTCATTGAAGATATAAAGACTGTGTAGCATATCCTAAGGAAACATCCACCATGGTTCAATCCGAAAGTTTCAGTATTGGAAGACAATGATCTGAAAGATATCACACTAGATAACATGCATAACACACATATAGAATATGAAATGAGGAATGATGATTATGATGTTGTGGAAAATTAGAAATTAAAGTCGGTAACATTCAAGACCATGAATATACTCACCATTGAAGATTATCAGGAAGAATAAGAGACAGACGACATGATGTCATTATTTTGGTCAAATATACAACGAGGAAAAGGAAATTTCAATGAGAAAATTACACTATTATGTTTTAGATGTGGAAAGGTTGGTTATATTGTTTCAAGGTGCCCCAAAAAGTTCCCAGAATATGATGATGATAAAGTTAAGATTCCCATGAATAAGTCTTCAGCCTATGTAAGAAATAGTTCAAGAAAATTTTCTTTAATAAAAAGAATATTCTTTCATAAAAATGTGATATTTTAGATGAATCTAAGGTTGAAGTGGTTCAAAAATAGATAAATACAAAGATCATAGAGAAAATGCTATGGTTCTAGTCATAGGTATCACCCATAAAAGGGAAGAGAGTGAAAATGATAAATAAGAAGTTGAAGAAAGAGTCGATATGGAGGATGAATTAGAAGAAACTCTTGAGGAGATATATTTTTGGAGATCCAAAACAAAGAAATAAAACAAATTGGTTCATGATGAAAAACTCTATATGCAGCAGCAGGAAGAAGAGAAGTCTAAACTGATTAAAGAAATTAAAAAACATAAGTTTCTGTACTAGAGAGTTTTAAAAAGTTTGTTGAGTGTAATCTCAAAATTAAGTAATAGAAGAGTGAAATCGATAGTTTTAATAACACCGTAAGAGATAAAATCAAACATATCAAAGAACTTTAAGAATAATTTTTCAGTCTATGATGAAAAGTAAAGGATAAAAAAAACTAGTCACTCCCAATATGATACTAGGAAAGATAATCATTCAAAAGACTGAGAAGTTGAATGTTGAGAATAGTGGTCTAGGAGAAAAGAAGCAACAATCATGTTTATATGTTAAGGATAATGTGGGGATAGACCAAAAACAAAATGTTCTGAAAGTTAAAGTCAGACTGCAAGCACCCATTCCAAGATTGAAGGTTGATTTTGGTATGAAGGATAGTTCACATATTCAAATAACCAAATGGACACCCATTGGTTCATAAGTGACATGTAAGGGTGTACCCTTTGTTAGGTTTTATTGTTGTGGGAAGATGGGTCACTCACAAAATGTGTGCTCTATATCCAAGAGATTTTGAAGGGCACAATAATAGTAGTGTAATCGAAACCAAGAATGGTAGTCTAGAACATATTTTGATGGAAATTGTTTTTAGTGCAGAGTATTTGGGAACATGGCTAGATATTGCACATCATCCATGCATAGGAATGTGCCAAATCAGAACCAAAGAGGTTTCAAGAATCAAAGAAAATAATCAAAAGGTGATCTAAAAATAAAAAATCAATTTTCAGGTCTTCGGGATGAATCGAGTCTAACATTCTTTGAGGAAGATCAATATTTCCAATCTATACCGAGTGTGAAGTCAAAACATGTATCAAGAAGAGATAGGAGAAGGTAGTTGTTAATGAAACTACCCTTAAAGAATCAAATCACTCTAGAGAATGGATCCTTTCCATTGGTTGAAAATACCATATAATAGGCAATAAGAATCTTGTTACAGGAATAAATTTTGACAAAGAAAGAGTATTCAAATTTGTAAATGATGGAGGCCTGAATATAATTGGCTCGGGAAGGGCCAATTTGGGAAGAAGATGCGTTGATGTCTTCATTGTATAAGGTATCAGTCAAAACTTACTCAATGTTAGTCAAATATGTGACTCAGTTCATTCTATAATATTTACTAAGAATATGATTATTTTAAAAGTAAGATGTGGTGAAGTTTTTCTACAAGGGAAAAGAAAAAAGGGAAATATATACCTTGTAAGTGGGGAAGAAGACATGTTCTTTTTATCCAAATTGAAAGAAAATAATTTTTGGCATAAACGACTTGGTCATCTATTTCAACCATCCTTATAAGATAAGGTAACATGTGAGGCATCTAGATACCTCCCTAAGATATCACTAGATTTTACTCATAAGTGTAATACAAGTCAACAAGGTAAGATCATAAAAGATATGTACAAGGAAAAAAGAAAAAAAGTCAAAAAGAGTACTTGAATTGGTACATGCTGATTTTTGTGGACCTATCTCACCAAGATCCATTAATGGGAAGAGATGCTGTGTTCTTTTCATTCATTACTATAGAATAATGGTATAGGTATTTTTCATTTCCAAGAAGTCTGAGGTGTTTAGTTTCATAAAAGAGTATCAGATGCAATATGAAAGGATTCTTGGCTAAAAATATTTGAAGTTTCATATTGATAATGGTATTGAATTTTCAAATAGTCAAGTGGAATACTATCTTAAGAAAAATAGGATAAAGCATCAAGTTTCTTAAGTGAGAACTCCCTAGAAGAATAGGGCGGTTTAAAGGATAAATTAGATCATCAACAATATGGAAAGAGTTATGTTCATTGAAAAATACCTTCTAGAGAAATTTTGGAAGGAAGCAGTATTGACATCGATCTAAATTTCAAACAGGGATCTATTGTGTCTGAAGTAGGGAAATACTCCATGTGAGATGTGTTATGGATATAATCCATCATTTAAATACATTCAAATCTTTGAAAGTAAGTGATTTATTCTCAATAAAGAAAAACACAATAAATTTGATTCATGTGGAGATGAGGGGATATTCCTTGGCTAATTAGGAAAAAGAAAAACATAAAAGTTCCTTAATAAGAGGATAGGATAATTAGTAGAAATAAATGATGTCATTATAGTATAAAATGAAGGGAATGTTCAACAATATAGTGAATAGTTTCCTAATGAAAGTGATGAGGAGGAAAGCAATATAGGAGGAGTAGAAGTGGAAGATGTTGATTCCGAAGAAGATACTGATGATGAGCAAGAATAATTCAAGTCTGTATCTACAAATAACCCAAATAATCGAGATAAAATTGATTGGAAAAATATAATTGGGGATCAGATAGTGCATATTCAAACAAGAATGATGAAGTCATTACAGCAGGCATCTTTCCTATCTCAGGTAGAGCCTAAATTTTTTACCAATGTAGCTGGAGATGAAAATTGGGTTCAATATATGAATGAAGAGCTAGATCATATTAAGAATAATCAAACATGGGAGATTTTTTCAAGGACAAAAGATAAGAATTTCATTTGGAATAAATGGGTCTTCCGCTATAATATGAATGAAGATGGCGTAGTGATTCGGAAAAAAGAACGCCTGGTTTGCAAAAGGTACTCCCAGATAGAAGGTATCGATGTTGATGAGACATTTTCACTTATTTTCAAGATTCAAACAATTAGACTATTCTTTTCCATAACAGTGTAAAGGAAGTTCAATTTTTTCTAGATGGATGTCAAGTCATCATTTTTTAATAGTTTTTTGGAAGAAGAAGTGTATATCAAACAGCTAGACGTTTTTCTTATTCATGAAGATGAGAACAAAGTTTCTCATGTGAAGAAGAATCTATATGGGTTGAATAAATCACCAAGATCATAGTATTTGAGACTATATTAGTATTTTAAGAATCTTGGATTTAAGTGTAATAGTGTTGATAAAAATATCTATGTGAATAATGATCGTAATCAAAGGATGTCAGTGCCGGTATGTGTCGATGACATAATCTTTGGTGGATTAGATGAATCAAAATTCAAAAAGTTTTATGAATTCATTAAAAGTGTGTTTCAAATTTCAATTATTGGTGATATTATTATTTTTTGGGTTTACAAGGGACACAAGGAAATAACAACACATTCATTTCTCAATATAAATATTCCAAGGAGGTTTTGAGTAGATTTAGAATAGAAAATTACAAGGCGATGAAAACTATGGTCGCTACCCGAATGAAACTACCAAAAGTTGATGATATAAAGGTAATTAATATCAAAGAATATAAGAAAATCATTGGATGGTTACTTTACTTAATAGCGACAAGACCTGATATTATTTTTTCCACATTCCAAGCAACGAGATATGAAATCTACCCAAATAAAATCCACATGCTTGCAGTGAAAAATAATACTTCAATATATAAAGGGCACTATGGATTTTAGTTTAATGTCTAATGAAAAATCCCAGCCATAGCTATTAGGATATACATATGCAGATTGGTCTGGTTCAGTAGATAATAAGAAATCAATGTTTGGTGGTGCTTTTTATCTTAGAGGACTATGTATTTATTGGATAATAAAGAAACAAAATTACATTTCATTGAGCACCATAGAGGTTAAGTATATTGTGACCAATCAATAATTCATATAGTTATTGTGGATGAAGAAGTAGCTTGATGACTTGGGATTCAATGTGAAGTCTCTGATTAGAATCTATTGTTATAATTCAAGTGTAATCAACCTTAGAAAAAACCAATCCATCACTCAAGGACAAAGCACATTGAAATCAAATATCATTTTATCAAGGAGAAGGTGGATCAAGGGTCTTTGAAGTTGGAGTATGTTCCTATATAACTATAGTTTGCAGACATTCTAAAAAAGGCCTTACCCAAAGAAGCATTTGAAAGGTATCAAATAGCTCTGGGAGTTCAGTAGACTCTCCTCACATGAAAGAGTGTGGATGTGGGACCCCCTCTCCTTGAGGAATGATGTTTTTCCCTAATGTATTGATATGTGTTCTTTACCATATTATAGACCACAAAAAATTCACCTTTGGGTTTATTAAAAAAGGGGAGAAAGTGTGACTATTCAAAGGGGATAAATTTTGGCTATCAAGAAGGGATAAAATGTCTTAGTCAAGACACAAGGAAAAGCTAATATAGGGAGAAACAGGACAGGGGGAGAATCTGATTGGATAAGTAACATGATGGGAATTCCTCATACTTATGAGGAAATAGATATTTAATATAATGAAACTATAATTGATCAAACAAAAGATATATATCACAACATATGAGGTTCTTGATGAAATTAGTTGTTTGGTTTCAATAATTAGTGTTAGGAATGAAGTATTTAATTGATGAACTTTTCATTATTCTCTTGTTTCTCATGATGAGCATTGCTAATGTGGGATTAGAGTGTGTGTTGATTAATTATTTGATGGATATATTAATTGCATGAAGCGAATGGTGGCGAAGATGGATGAAGTTATAAAAATTTCTCAATTTATGAAAGAGTTGTCAACAAACCCAAAGGGGGAGATTGTTGGGAACAAATCCTTCAATGAAACATTGATGTTTTTTTGGTTTGATTGTGTTTTTTGACAAACTGGGTTTATTTTTTGACAAATAACCATGAAAAAGGAATGGATAATATGGATGTGGTACAAAAATAATAGATATAAGGTGGCACCTTTTTCTAATGTTTGCCAAATTTTTGGGCCTCAAAATCAGTAGATAGAGAAAAGTATTTTTGGAAAAGGGACTTGTGTAATAGTGTCTTGGAGGCTTGGAATGTTTTAATACATATTTATTTCAAGATCATAACACCAAAATATTGTAAATTAAATAAGGGAGTGCATGTTTTGGGGTTGGTCACACAATATGTCTAGGGTGAGAGAGGCTTGGGTGAATGGACGAGCGCGCCCACAGGAAAGTTTCATGTGGTTCTCAAGGTATCCAAAATACCTATAAATAGATGTCTAACCCTCCTCATTTTTGAAAAATCTCAACACTTAGACAAAATTTTAGATCTAGTCATGCATGTGCTTTGGGCATGGAAGTACATAATTATTTAGAAGTTACACACCAGTTGGTAGTTGTTCACCAATATTGGTTTGGGCATAAAAGGGTGTTATTCACCCATGATTTGATTTTGAGAATTTTAGTCTCATGCAATTAGTAAGTTGATTCCTTTAAGTCATGCTTAAAGTAGTGCACAAGTCATCCTAGGGTTGCGTAAAAGTTGGAAGTTTCCCAGTACACCTCTGGTAAAGTCACATTCATCAGTGGATGAAAGTGGAACATCAATAGAGAATCTACATATAGTTGAGGATGCATTCATTTGTTATAATGAAGGAACTTAAAATCTTGTAAATTGTGAGTGGATCTTCTGAAGAAGTAGTGATAAAATTTTAGTTGAGATAGTGGTGAGCTTTCTTTTTGTGATTGGTTGTAAACTAAGACAGTGGGTCAAATCTGAAATTTGTAAATAGAAATTCCCTTATAGTGTATTTGTTACATCATCACATTTTTGGTTTATACTCCTTGGATGTATCCTAGTGAGGGTTAACCAAGTAAAATCATTTTTTCTTGTGCATGATTTAAATTCCGTTCATATATTTTTTTGGGAATGAAAGAGAAGAGTGTTTTTTAGTGATGAAACATGATCCAAAGAGGTAGTGGTTTTAATCAATCATACAATAATTTACCCCCCTCCCTCAGGGTATTTGACTAACTGGTACTAACAGAAAATCTATTTTTCAGAGAATGAGAATAAATTGGAATACCTAGAAGAATATGTGGGTTGAGGATAATGAAAAACTGTATGAGGATTTTAATCTTCTTGAGCATCCCTCGAGACCAGGGAACATGGTTGAACTTGTTCTAGGACCAGATGAAGCCAATGTGTATTCAGATGAGAAATATTTAGCTAATAATGATTAAGGAAATTAGTCACCAATTGATGATAGAATTTACCTTGATATAGCTGAAAGTCTTAAAAGGATGACATATGGACCTACTATCCCTCATATGCCTATTCCTACAAAGGAACTGCTTATAGCTAAGAATGATGATGAGGAGACTGAATATTTAAAAAATGTTTAGTATGTTAGCATATCTGATAGTGATGAGGAGTCAAATAGTTAAGAAGGAGAAAGATGAATTTAAGAATAAGAATATGGTGGTGGTGATATAGATGAGGAAAAAAATAAATAAGATGATAAAGAATATGATAAAAAAGATACATAATACGCAAGTTATGAGGAAAGAAAAGGAATTGATGAATATGATAGTGGATCATATCATCCTGATGATGACCATGGTCTTGATGCTTAACCTATTTATATTACATTAGATCGTGATGAGCATGAAAGTGTTGTTGATACTCCTGTAGTGGTACAATAACAAGAACCAGTTATGCAATCCCATAAATCTCTTAATCAACTATGGTTGATGAAAGACCTCCATATGATCATGTTCATGATGAATTTCATGATGAAGAATAGATTTTAGTGGCTCCAGTTCAAGATTTGGTTTATGCCATAAATAGATAACCTATAGAGAGATAAGCTCTTGTTGAAGAGATAGTATATGTTGAGGGGAGAGGTAGCCTAAAATGGTGAAAGTTGATGTTATTTCTCCTCTTTATTATATAGTTATTCCTATGTTGAGAATGGATATAGGGTATGTTACTTTGGTATTGGATTACTCTGATTGATAGGATAGGGTAGTTTCTCCTTCTTTAACTCATATAGTTGTACCTTAGCCCATAGAGTATGTAACTAAGGCTGATCTAAATGATTTTAAGGAATAGTTGTTTTTTTGTTAGATTTACATATTCACATCAACCTACTCCCATTTCAAGTCTTAGTGAAAGTGATGTGGCCATCCTCATAGAATTGGTGGTTTCTCTGGTTGAACCTTGGTTGATCTCACTATTGGAAGCAATTGCAACAGATAATCAAAATATGTGTAAATAGTTGGTTTCTATGGTATTTTCCATTAACATATTAATAATTTAATATAATGAGTCATTGTAAAAGGTTCTAAAATTTCTTGTAGATACATACTAGAGTTTATTTTTCTTATAATTTACAAACTTATTATAGGAAACCCATGAAACAAATGTGGGTTCCCAAATCTTTTAACACTCATATTACTGGGCCAAAGCAAGTCTGGGTACCAAATCCTTTTCTAGTTTGATCTATATTTGTAGGAAAGTTGTTTATAGATTTCTTGTAAGATCTTATGGTAGATGGATAGTGAATGTTCAATACTTATGATAGGCGACTATTCAAACTTCAATAACCACATAAAATTTGATGGTCGGCATGTCACCTTTAGTGACAATGAAAAAGGAAAAATAATTCACCACAACAAAATTGGTAACTATAACTTAGTTTTAATTTCTAAAGTTCTTTTTCTAATGTTCTTAAGTATAATATACTTATAATTTCATAGTTGTGTGATTATGGATTTCAAGTTAAATTTGAAAATAATTATTTTAATTTTTTCAATTCTAAAAATGATTTAGTATTTTCTACCTTTAGAAATGAAAATGTTTATGCTATTAATTTAGGTTTCTTAGTTTCTCTAAATCTTTCTTTATTGAGTGAATTTTATAAAGTACCATCGCTCTGTCATAGGAGACTAAGCCACTATAACATTCTCTCTATTCGATATTTAACTATAAAAGGACTATTCAAGGATCAACCTAAACTTTAATTTCAAAATGATAATGTTTTTAATCCTTCTCAAAAAGGAAAACAACAAAAAATATCTTTCAAACCAAAGAAATAAGTTTCAACTTCTCAACCCCTTGAGTTCATTCACATGGATTTATTTGGACCTTCTAGAGTTTCAAGTCTAAATTGGAAGCTCTATTTATTTGTTTTAGTAGATGAATTTTATAGATATACTTGAAACATATTTTTATCTCACAAGAGTGAAGTGTTCTCTTAATTCGCTAAGAATTCTAGGTTAGTATAAAACTTTTATGGACTTAAGATTAAAACTTTAATAAGTGACCATGGCCATGAGTTTAAAAATCAATAATTTATTCTTTTTTCTCATAAAATGGATATATTCATAACTTCTCTACTCCTTGGACACCCCCGCAGAATATATTTTTAGAAAGAAGAAATAAGGCCTTACAAGAAATATATTGAACTTTTCTTAGTGAATATGATTTAACTTTTTTATTTTTGGGTAGAAGCTATGAATACAACTTTTTACATAATTAATAGTGTTTTAAATATACCAATCCTTAAGAAAACTTTCTATGAGCTGTGGAATATTTGGAAACCCATGGTTAATTACTTAAAAGTTTTTGGTTTCAAAGTCTATATCCTTAAAACAAAAGTTAATTTTGAAAACTTTGCATCCAAAAGTGATGATGGAGTTTTACTAGGTTATTTAACCTCTAAAAAATCCTATTGGGTCTTTTATAAGAGAATCAAGCGTGTAGAAGAATTTTTACATATCAAATTTTATGAAATAGATCCACATAAACCTAAGACCTCCTTATAAAATATTGAAGATGATTTTTCAAATCATAAATTTAATTATAAACCCTTTAAATATATTGTTAAGAAGGAAAAAATATCTTCCATTTCTAGAAAATTTCAAGATTCTGATCATAGTGAACCCAAACCTATAGAAGAACCTGAAATAACTAGCTCGTCTTCTTCATGATCTGTTAGAACCCTTAAGAACCATCCCTTAGACATTGTAGTTTGAGACTTAGAAAAAGGGACACAGAATAGATATTCACTAAGGAACCTGGTTGAAAATTAATATGTTTTTCCACAGCTTGAACCTAAGAACATTAATGATTCAATCAATGATGAATTTTGGGTGATGGTTATGCAAGAAAAATTTAATCATTTGAAAAGTAACAAAGTTTGGAAACTTGTCGATAGACCCAAAGACACCTTGATAATAGGAACTAAGTGGGTATTTGTAAATAAATTAGATGAATATGGAACTATAGTAAATAATAATGCTATATTTGTTTAACAAGTTTATACTCAAGAATAAGTAATTGACTATGAAGAAACATTTGTACCTGTTTCTAGACTTAAAGCCATTATAATAATTTTAGATTATGTGGTACACAGTAGTTTCAAAATTTATCAAATGGATATTAAAATTGTATTCCTAAATGCGTATATAGTTGAGGATGTTTGTATTGAACAACCCCTATTTTTACAAATAATCATTTTCTAAATCATGTTTTGAAATTAAAAAAAAATCTTTTTATGGTTTAACACAGGCTCCAAGAGTTAGCTTTGATAGGTTCAGCACTTTTTTATTTTTAAAGGTTTTGAAAAATGAATTTCTAATACTAGTATTTTCATAAAAATAATTTCTAAATATGT
Organism: Viscum album; assembly: GCA_963277665.1. NCBI lineage: Eukaryota > Viridiplantae > Streptophyta > Magnoliopsida > Santalales > Viscaceae > Viscum > Viscum album. Next base: position 1,766,026,408 of record OY728135.1, read on the forward strand.
TTTAGTTGTTCAAATATATGTTGATGATATTATTTTTTGATCTTTTAAAAATTCTTTGTGTATTTATTTTCAAAAAATGATGAAAAATTAATTTTAAATGATATTAAAGGGCGTACTAAAATTATTTCTTGGATTTCAAATATTTCAAAATAAATAAGGTATTATTTTAAATCAAAGTAAATACACTAAAGATATTTTTAAACATTTTGGCTTGGATAGCACAAAAATTAGTGATACTCCTATGAGTACCACATGTAAATTGGATCTTGATAAAAATGAAAAATCAATTGATCAAACAAATTACAAAGGTGTGATCGGATTTTTTTTTACTTAACTACTATTCAACCTGATATTATATTTTGTGTGTGTATGTGTGATCATTTTCAATAAAATCCTAAAGAGTCACATCTACATTCTATTAAAATAATTTTCAAATACCTCAAATATGCTGCCAACTTATGATTGTTCTACCCTATAGGAAAATCATTTGACTTAGTTAGTTATTTTGATGTTGATTTTGGAGGATGCAAGTTAGACTGAAAAATAACCTCTAGAACATGTCACTTTTTTTGGCAAGTCTCTAGTTTCATGGTGTATTAAAAATCGAAACTTTTTTCATTATTTACTACCGAAGCTGAATACATAGCTACTGGTAAATTTTGTGCACATATTTTGTGGATGAAACACACTTTACTAGACTATGGATATAAATTTAGACATGTCCCTATAAACTATGATTACACTAGTTCAAGTAACATTTCTAAGAATCCAATTTCTCATTCTAGAGAAAATCACACTGATGTAAGACATCACTTTTTTAGAGATGATTGTCAAAAAGGTAATATAACTCTTGAATTCATTGGCACTGAACATCAACTGGATGACATTTTTACTAAGCCATTAAATTTTGAGAGAATGGGTTACCTAATATATGAGTTAGGAATGATCAACATTGAGTTACTTACAATTATATGTATCACTGATGATTTTTTATCGATGATGTCTCACAGATGATGTCTCACTGATGATGACTCATTGAAAGAACTCACTAATGATGACTCACCAACAGAACTCACCGATGATGACTCACCGATATGAATCACCAATGATGATTCTCCAATAGGACTCACCAATGATGACTCACTGATAGGACTCACCAATGATGACTCATTTATGCTGACTTACCAATAGGTCTCACCAATGTGTCTCAGCGATCGATACTTAGTCATTTTTTTCAAGAATTTAAAATGTATTTGTTTTAATTATTTCGTTTTATTTTAATACGCATTTAGTATTCTATGATTTTAAATCCCTATATGATAAAATTAAGGGTCGATCTAACACTTTTTCTCACTCTCACTCTCACTCTCGCACTCTTGGATTCAAATCTTTCTCTCTTGAACTTCCACCATTCTCCCTCGAACCAAAAACCTTTGAATCTCACCAATGACTTGAGATAAACGTGTTTCTAAGAGATCTTTGAATGATTCGCATCCGTTTAAGAATAGAAGAGTTAAATCTATTAAACCTAAACTAAAACATGTTCATTCGAAACTTTTGAACCATATCGTCACTCCTGAGAAAAATGTACACTATGAATGCTTGTTGATAATTAAGTCTCTCTTATTAAATATTTTTCAATATCAAGGATGGTTGGAGTGGTTCTCCAAAAATGAAATACCATTTTATCTGAGACTAGTTCATGAGTTCTATATATATACAGAATTTATTCTTGAAGGCCTATAGGTATTTTGGATTAAGTATATAGTAAAAGGAAGAAGAATCTCTTTTTCATCCAAGCATTGAGAAGAATTCTTGAAGGTGCCCCGTGATGGTGTATGTGATGATCATCATGTAAGTGTACCTCCACACAGTGATATATTCAATTTTTAGGAATATTAGGTTGATATTATTGGTAATGGAGATCATAGAAGGCCTATATCAATAGAACTTGATGGTGAATGAAGGTTGTCATTCAAGTTTATTCAACATCAGTTATGTCCTAGAAAAGGGGACTTTTCCTCCCTGAAGTTTCAAGATGTCTATTTTCTTTATCTATTGAAGAAGGGATATAAGGTTTACATTTGATGATATTTGATGGTTCATATAAGTGAAATGATAAAACCCTAATACAATATAATTCCGTTGTTTAATCAGAGCCTTATTTTTACTATGCTAAAAGTTAATAGTTTAGTGAATGAGGGTGAAGAAACAATGACAGAATGTGATGGTTTTTATCCCAATAAATGTTGGTCAAAAAACCATAAAGGAATCATTGAAGTTTTTTTGGGTTGATTTTGTTTATTTAAAAATCATTTTTTTTTGATGAAAAAGAACCATGAAAAAGGAATGGATGATCTGGAGGCGATACAAAAAAGAGATGATATAAGGTGGTTCCATTTTCCAGTATTTGCCAAATTTTTGGGCCTCAAAATTAGTAGATTGAGAAAAGTGTTTTTGGAAAAGGGGAATGTGCACCAGTGTCTTAAACAATTGGAAAGTTTCATTTCATATGTTTTTCAAGACAAGAACATTAAAATATGGAAATGGAAAAAAGGGTGTGTATGTTTTGGAGTTGGTCGCGCAAGGTGACTAGGGCGACAGAGGCTTGAGCGAGTGGACTAGTGCACCTATAAAAAAGTTGTGTGTGGTGATTAGGGTGGCCAAAATACATATAAATAAATGGCTATCCCTCCTTATTTTTTTTAAGATCTATACTTAGGGAAAATTCGAGCTTCAGACACGCAAGTGGTTTGTGCGCACAGGTACATAATTACATAGAAGTTGTGCTCTAGTTGTTAGTTGCACACCAATATTGGTTTGGGAATATAAGGGTGTGATTCACCCAATTTTTGTGTTTTAGAAGGGAGTCTTCACACAATTGGTTAGGTGACAGTTGCACTTTGTGCTTAAAGTAGCACTCAGGTCATGCTAGGATTGTGTGAAAGTTGTAAGTTGCCCAGTACACCTATGGTAAAGTCGTATTCCTCAATGGATGAAAGTGGAACATCAATAGAGAATCTACATATAGTGTAGGATTCATTCATTTTATATAATTAAGGGACCTACAAGTCATTAAACTATGAGTGGATATTTTTAAGAAGTAGTGAGCACACTTCAGTTTAGAGAGCAGTGATCTTTCTTTTTGTGATTGGTTGTAAAATAAGAGGGATATTGAGTCCACTCCAAACATTGTAAATTAATATTATATTATAGTGTATTTGGTACATAAACACATTTCCATTGTATTCTCCTTAGACATATACCAATGAGGGTGAACCAAGTAAATTTGTTGTGTCTTGTGCATGATTTAAATTTTGTTCATATATTACTATAGGAAAGAGAGAAAATAGTTTTTTTAGCGATGAAACAATATCCAAAGAGGTAGTGGTTTTAATATATCATAACCTGATTCACCCCCCCTAGGTTATTTGACCTACTCTGCCTAATAATTGGTATTAGAGATAAAGTTTAATATCTATGTTTCTCTCTCAATGGAGGTCATCAATCACAAAGGGATTATGATCTTCGACAAGAATAATTTTCAGTTATAGAATAACTGGATGCTACACTACTTACTATCTTTGGGAATGAATGTGTTTAAATCATATATGCATGTTATTTTAGTAAATATCAATAGTGGTGATTTATTAGAAGATGAAAAAAAGAGAATTGGATGCTAATTCAAAGGGAATCAAAACTTTAGGGTGAGCTATATCCAATGAAATCTATACGAAGGTGATGTCATGAAAAACATCACATGATATGTGGGAAAAAATACTAAATATATATGAAATATATTCGAAGGTCTAAGAGGAAAATCAGAAAGTGCTTTGGAACAAGTATTAAGATCTAAGAATCAACCCAAATGAGTCTGTTGATGGATTCATTGATAGATTAAATGTTATAGTGGAAGACATGCTAGGTCTTGGGGAAGTCATTGAAGATATAAATATTGTGAAGCATGTACTAAGAAAACATCCACCATGGTTCAATCTAAAATTTTCATTATTGGAAGAAAAATATCTGAAAGAGATCACACTAGATAACATGCATAGTACCCATATAGAATATAAAATGAGGAATGATGATAATGATGATGTGGGAAAGTAGAAATTAAAGTGGGCATCATTAAAGGCATTGAATAAACTCACCATTGAAGATTCGTAGAATGAATAAGAGACAGACGACATGATGTCATTATTTTCTTCAAATCTGCAAAGAGTAAAAGGAAAGTTCAAATAGAAACTTATACTAGTATGTTTTAGATGTGGAAAGGTTGGTTATCTTATGTCACGGTTCCCCAAAAAGTTCCCAGAAGATGATGGGGATGAATTTAATATTCCTATGAAGAAGTCTTCAGCCTATGTAAGAAATATTTCAAGAAACTTTTCTTTAAGAAAAAGAATATTCTCTCATAAAAATGTGATAGTTTAGATGAATCTATATTTGAAGAGGTTCGAAAAATAGATAACTACAAAGATCATGGAGAAAATGCTATGGTTCCAGTCATAGGTGACACCCATAAAAGGGAAGAGAGTGAAAATTATGAAGAAGAAGATGAAGGAATAGTCTATATGGAGGATGAATTATAAGAAACTCTTGAGGAGATAGATTTTTGGATATCCAAAACAAATAAATACAACAAAGTGGTTCATGATGAAAAACTCTATAGGTATCAGGAGGAAGAATAGAAGTCTGAACTGATTAAAGAAATTAAAAAACTTAATTTTTTGTAATAGAGAGTTCAAAAAAGGCTATTGAGTGTAAGCTCAAAATTGAGGAATAGAAGAGTGAAATTGATAGTTTGAATAACACTATAAGGAATAAAATTAAACATATCAAATAAATTTAAGATTAGTTTTTCAGTATATGATGAAAATTAAAGGATCAAGAACAACTATTCACTCCTAATATGATACTAGGAAATCTAATCATTGAAAAGACAGAGAAGTTGAAATTTTAGCAAAGTGGTCTTGCAGAAAAGAAGCAACAATCATGTTTATATGTTAAGGCTAATGTGGGTATAGACCAAAAAGAAAAAGTTCTGAAAGTTGAAGTCAGACCACAAGCACCCATTCCAAGATTGAAGGTTTATTTTGGTATGAAGGATAATTCAAAGATTAAAATAACCCAATGGAAACCCAGTGGTACATCAGTGTTATATAGGAGTGCACCCTTTGTTAGTTTTTATTGTTGTGGGAATATGGGGCACTCACAAAATGTGTTTTCTATAGCCAAGAGATTCTGAAGGGAAAAGAATAGAAGTGGAATCCAAACAAAGAAAGGTACTCTAGAACATATTTTGAAGGAAATTGTTTTTAGTACCAATTATTTTGGCACATGGCTAGATATTTTACATCAACCATGCATAGGAATGTGCCAAACCACAACCAAAGAGGATTCAAACATCAAATAAAAGAATCAATAGGTGAGAAAAAAATGAAAATTCAATTTTCAGATCTTTAGGATGAGGCTAGTATATCATACTTTGAGGAAGATCAATATTTCCAATCTATACTGAGTGTGAAGTCAAAAAAATATATCAAGAATAAGAGAGATGAGAAGGTAATTGTTACAGAAATTTCCCTTAAATAATTATATCACCCTGGTGTATGGATCCTTGACAGTGGTTAAAAATACCATATAATAGGCAATAAGAATCTTGTTATAGGCATAAAATATGACAAATAAAGAGTAGTCAAATTTAGAAATGATGGAGGCCTGAATATAATTGGCTCATGAAAGGCCAGATTTGGGAAGGAGATGTGTCGATGTCTTCATAGTACAAGGTATCAGTCAAAACATACTCAATGTTAGTCAAATATGTGACTTAGTTTATTCTATAATATTTACGAAGAATATGTGTATTTTCTAAGTAAGATATGGTGAAGTTTTTATACAAGGGAAAATAACAAAGGTAAATATATACCTTATTAGTGGGGGAAAAGACATGTTCTTTTTATCTAAAGAGGAAGAAAATAATTTGTGGCATAAATGACTTAGTCATCTATATCAACCATCCTTAGAATATATAGTAAAATGTGATGCATCTAGAGACCTCCCTAAGATATCATGAGATTGTACTCTTAAGTGTGATACATGTCAAAAAAGTAATATCATCAGAAATACATACAAGGGAAAGGAAAATAAGTCTAAAAGAGTACTTGAATTGGTAAAAGATGATGTTTGTTGACCAATCTCACCAAGATCCATTTATGGGAAGAGATGTTATGTTATTTCATTGATTACTATAGAAACATGATATGGGTATTTTTCATTTCCAAGAAGTATGATGTGTTTAGTTTCATAAAAGAGTATCGGACAAAATATGAAAGGATTATTGGCTAAAAACATATGAAGTTTCATATTGATAATGGTATAGAGTTTTCAAACAGTCAGGTGGAATAATATCTCGAGAAAAATGGGATAAATCATCAAGTTTCTTCAGTGAGAACTCTTAATTAGAATAGATTGGTTGAAATAAGAAAGAAGGTCATCAACAATATGGGAAAGAATGATGTTTATTGAAAAATACCTACTAGAGAAATTTTGGAAGGAAGCAGTATTGACATCGGTATAAATTTCTAATAGGGATCTATTGTGCTTGAAGTAAGGAAATACTCCATGTGAGATGTGGTATGGAAAGAATCCAGCAGTTTAATACATTCAAATATTTGGAAGTAAGTGCTTTATTCTCAATAAATAAAAACACATTAAATATGATTCATGTGGAGATAAGGGGATATTATTTGGCTACTCAAGAAAAAGAAAAACATAAAAATTATTTAATAAGAGGATAGGAAAATTAGTATGAAGAAATGATGTCAGTATAGTATAAAATGAAGAGAATATTCAACAATATAGTGAATAGTTTCCTGATGAAAGTGATGAGGAGGAAATAAACACAGAAGGAGTAGAAGTGGTAAATGTTGATTCAGAAGAAGATACTGATGATGAGAAAGAATAATTCAAGTCTGTATCTACAAAAAAACCTAATAATCAAGATGAAATTGATTGGAAAAATGTCCTTGGGGATCAGATATTCACATTCAAACAAGAATGATGAAGTCGCTACAATAGGCATCTTTCCTATCTTAGGTAGAGCCTAAATTCTTTGTTGACATAGCTGGATATGTAAACTGGGTTCAAGATATGAATGAAGAGCTAGATCATATTGAGAAGAATCAAACATGGGAGATTGTTTAAAGACCAATAGATAAGAATGTCATTTGGACTAAATGGGTCTTCCATAATAATATGAATGAAGATGGCGCAATGATTCAAAACAAATAGTGCTTGGTTTGAAAAAGGTACTCCTAGATAGAAGGTATCGATGTTGATGAGACATTTTCACTTATTTCCAGGCTTCAGAAAATTAGATTATTCTTTTCCATAGTAGTGAAAATGAAGTTCAAAGTTTTCCAGATGGATGTCAAGTCGTCATTTTTTAATAGTGTTTTAGAAGAAGAACTGTATATCGAATAGCTAGATGTTTTTCTTATTCATGAAAATGAGAACAAAGTTTTTCAAGTGAAGAAGCATCTATATGGGTTAAAGAAATCACCAAGATCATGGTATTTGAGACTAGATTATTATTTTAAGAATCCTGGGTTCCAGCATAGTAGTGTCGATTAAAATCTCTATGTCAAGAATGATAGTAATCAAAGGATGGTGGTGCTGGTATATGTCGATGACATAATCTTTGGTTGATTAGATAAATAAAAATTCAGATAGTTTTATGAATTCATTAAAAGTGGGTTTTAAATTTCAATGATTGGTGATCTTATATTTTTCCTTTGTTTACAAGTGACACAAGGAAGGAACAACACATTAATTTCTCAATCTGAAAATTCCAATGAGGTTTTGAGTGGATTTAGAATAGACAATTACAAGGATATGAAAACTCTATTTTCTACCTGAATGAAACTACTAAAATATGATGATAGAAAGGTACTTAATATCACAGAATATAGGAAAATCATTGGATTTTTACTTTACTTAACAGCAACAAGACGTGATATTATTTTTTCCACATTCCATGCAACGAGATATGAAAGCAACCCCAAAGAAAGACACATGCTTGCAGTGAAAAATAATACTTCAATATATAAAGAGCACTATATATTTCATTTTTATGTATAATGAAAAATCCCAGCCATTGCTATTAGGATATACAGATGTAGATTGGTCTAGTTCTGTAGATGATAGGAAATCAACATTTGGTGGTGATTTTTATATTAGAGGACTATGTATTTCTTGGATAAGAAAGAAACAAGATTGTATTTCTTTGAGCACCATAGAGGTTGAGTATATTGAGGCCACTCAATAATGCATATAGTTATTGTGGATAAAAAAGTAGCTTGATGACATGGGAGTCAATGTGAAGTCTCCGATTAGAATGTAATGTGATAATTCAAGTGTTATCAACCTTATAAATAAACTAGTCCATCACTCAAGGACAAAGCACATTGAAATCAAATATCATTTTATCAAGGAGACGGTGGATCAAGGGTTTTTAAAGTTGGAGTATGTTCCTATATAACTATAGGTTGCAGAAATTCCGAGAAAGGCCTTACCCAAAGAAGCATTTGAAAGGTATCAAATAGCTCTGGGAGTTCATTGGACTCCCCGCACTTGAAAGAGTGTGGATGTGGGACACCCTATCCCTGAGGAATGATGTTTTTTTCTAATGTATTTATCTGTGTTCTTTACCATATTATAGACCAAAAATAAGTCACATTTGGTTTTATTGAAAAAGGGGGAGAAAGTGTGAATATTCAAAGGGGAGAAATTTTGGCTATCATGAAGGGAGAAAATGTCTTAGTCAAGAAACAAGGAGAAGATAATAGAGGGAGCAACGGGATAGGGGAGAATCTGATTGGAGAAGTAACATGATGGGAATTCCTCGGACATATGAGGAAATAGATATTTATTCTGACGAAGCTATAAGTGATCAAACAAAGGATATATATCACAACATATGAGGTTCTTGATGGGAGTATTTGTTTGGTTTCAAGAATTACTGTTAGGAATGAAGTATTTAATATATGAACTTTTAATTATGCTCTTGTTTCTCAGGTTGAGTGTTTCTCATGTTGAATTAGAGTGTGTGTTAATTAAGTCTTTTATGGATATCTTAATTGCATAAAGAGAATGGTGGAATAAGATGGATGAAGCTATAAAGAGGTTTCAATTTATGAAATAGGTGTCAACAAATCCAAAGGAAGAGATTGTTGGGAACAAATCCTTCAACTAAACATTGATGTTTTTTTGGGGGGTTGATTGTGTTTGTTGAAAAAGTGGGTTTATTTGTTGAAAAAGAACCATGAAAAATTAATGGATGATATGAAGGTGGTACAAAAATAATTGATATAAGGTGGCGCTGTTTTCTAATGTTTACCAAATTTTTGGGCCTCAAAATTGGCAGATGGAGAAAAGTGTTTTTGGAAAAGGGACTTGTGCGCCAGTGTCTTAGAGGCTTGGAATGTTTTAAGCCATATTTTTTTCAAGATCAGAACACCAGAATATGGTAAATGAAAGAAGGGCATGTATGTTTTGGAGTTGGTCACACAATGTGACTAGGGCGATAAAGGCTTGGTAGAATAGACTAGAACGCCCATAGGAAAGTTGCATGCAGTGCTCAGGGTAGCCAAAATACCTATAAATAGATGTCTAACCCTCCTCATTTTTGAAAAATCTCAACACTTAGAGAAAATTTTAGATCTGGTCGCGCAAGTGCTTTGGGCGTGCAAGTACATAATTATTTAGAAGTTGCTTTCCAGTTGGTAGTTGTGCACCAATATTTGTTTGGGCATAAAAGGGTGTGAGTAGCACATGTTTTGATTTCGAGAAGTGAGTGTCATGCAAGTAGTAAGGTGATGCTTGTGATTCATGCTTAAATTAGTGAACAAGTCATCATAGGGTTGCATAAAAGTTGGAAGTTTCCCAATACACCTCTGGTAAAGTCGTATTCATCAGTGGATGAAAGTGGAACATCAATAGAGAAACTACATATAGTTGATGATGCATTTATTTGTGATAATTAAGGAACCTAAAAGCTTGTAAATTGTGAGTGGATATTCTGAATAAGTAGTGAGAACACTTTAGTTGAGATACTAGTGAGCTTTCTTTTTGTGATTGGTTGTAAACAAGGAGGGACAGTGGGTCAACTATAAACTTTATAAATAGAAATTAGATTATAGTGGATTTGTACATCATCATATTTCTGGTTTATACTCCTTGGATGTAGCCCAGTGAGGGTGAACCAAGTAAATTATTGTGTCATGTGCATGATTTAAATTCTGTTCATATACTACTATGGGAAAGAAAGAGAAGAGTGTTTTTTTAGTGAGGAAACATGATCCAAATAGGTAGTGGTTTTAATCAATCACACCTTAATTCTCCCCCCCCCCCCCCCACCAGGGTATTTGACTAAGTGGTACTAACAGAAAATATATCTATAAGAGAATGAGAATAAATAGGAATACCTAGAAGAAGATGTGGGTTGAGGATAATGGAAATGTATGAGGATTTTAATCTTGTTGATCATCCCTTAAGGCTAGGAAACATGGTTGAACCTGTTTTAGGACCAAATGTAGCTAGTGTATATTCAGATGAGAAATATGTAGCTAATAATGATTAACGAAATTAGTCCCCAATTGAAGATAGAATTTACCTTGATATAGCTGAAAGTCTTAAAAGGATAACATATGGACCTACTAGCCCCCATATGCCTCTTCCTACAAAGGAACTGCTTCTAGCTAAGGATGATGATGAGGAGACCAGATATTTAAATAATTTTTAGTATGTTACCATATCTGATAGTGATGAGGAGTCAAATGGTGAAGAAGGATAAAGTTGAATTGAAGAAGAAGATGATGATTGTGGTGATATATATGAGGAAGAAAATAAAGAATATGATGAAGAATATGATAAAAAAGATATATAAGATACAAGTTATGAGGAAGGAAAAGGAAGTGATGAATATGATAGTGGATCAAATCATCCTGATGATGACCAAGGTCTTACTGCTTAACCTATTAATATTACATTAGATCTTGATGAGCATGAAAGTCCTGTTGATACTCCTTTAGTGGAATAAGAACAAGAACCGCTTGTGCAATCTTATAAAGCACTTTAGTCAACTATGGTAGAGGAAATACCTCCAGATGATCATGTCCATGATGAATTTCATGATGAAGGAGAAATTTTAGTGGCTCTAGTGCAAGATTTGGTTTATTTTAGAAAGAGAGAAACTATTGAGAGATAAGCTCTTATTTAATAGATAGTGTATGTTAAGGGTGGAGGTATCCTAAAATGGTAAAAGTTTATGTTATTTCTCCACTTTATTATAAAATTGTTCCTATGTTTAGAATGGATATAGGGTATGTTACTTTGGTATTGGATTACTCTGATTGAAATGATAGGGTAGTTGCTCCTACTCTAAATCATGTAGTTGTACATGAGCCAGTAGAGTATGTGACTAAGGCTGATCTAAATAATTTTAAAGAAGAGTTATTTTTTTGTTATAATTACCTCTTCACATCAACCTACTCCCATTTCAAGTCTTAGTGAAAATGATGTAGTCATCCTCATAGAAATGGTGGTTTTTCTGGTTGAACCTTGGTTGATCTCACTATTGGAAGCAATTGTAACAGATAATCAAAATATGTGTAAATAGCTTGTTTCTATGGTATTTTCCATTAACATATTAATAATTTAATATAATGAGTCTTTGGAAAAGGTTCTAAAATTTCTTGTAGATACATATTTTGTGTCTTATGGGGATGATTATCCTCCTCCTCCAACTTCTGATCTAGGCATTTTGAGCTCAATTGTCAAAGATACAGTGAATCGTACTTCAACTTAAGCTACTCCTCCACCTCCAACCATTGATTTGAATCAATTGAGATCAGATATATAAGATGTATTATAAGGTGCCTCCACTTCATTTTCTCCTGTTTTTCATCCTCCTGATGTTGAGATGATTCAAAACATGATAAGAGAGGAACTGTAGACTATGATAGGTGGAAAAAACCAAGAAATACTAAGAAAAAATCAACAGAACAATGGTCATACATATTACATGGTCATATTTTTCACAAAAGGGGCCACAAATTCTCAAGGGGAAATTACTAAGAAAGTAGAATTCTAATTTAAGAGGGGTTATACAAAGAATAAACTGGATAGTTATTTTCTGTTTTTGGTTGAGAATTTGAGACTACCTCATGTTACTCAATCCTTCAAAGATAAAGTTAGTTAACATAAAGATTTCAATCCTACCCTTCATAAGTTTGTGAATAAAAAGGAATATTTTTAAAAAGGCTATAGATTATAGTGGTCAAATCATCAAGTACTTCCTTAATATACTAAAACCCTACCTTCATCATGACAGTACTGCAATTATTACTCCATCAGCTTCTCTTATCCGACCTGTCTTGCACCCTTTTACTTATTCATCTGTATCCTTGTCACATTTTTTCATCACTCCATCTCAAGATCTAATCCAAATTAGAATTTTCATTCACATTGAGCTTGTTGGACCTCCTTCCTTTTCTCACCTGAGCCTTACTCCTTCTGTTTTTATAGGAGTTCCTCTTCCATCCTCCAGTACCCTTTTTGTACCTCAAAACACTACTTTTCCACCTCCTTCTCCTACCACTACTACCTATGATACTGTAAAATAAGTGATGGAATATTCTTTGCATAATTAGTGATTATATGACTCTTTGATAGGGATCTATTGGACTATTTTTGTTACCACTTGTATTGTTTGAATAATGGAATATATTCTATGTTTTCATATAATTATTTGTTCTTTATTTTAATTTATCGTTTTCTTTTTGATAATCCCAAAATGGGGAGACTTTGTATTCCATGTGTATGTTTATCGCCTATATCTCAGGGGGATCCTAATATTAATTGAGAGAATAATATTAACAAAGAGTATGAGATTAAAAATAAAATATTACTAAGTGATCTGTATAAAATGTTAATAAAAACTTACATTAATCATCATAAATCAACTATTGTGCTCTACAATTCCCTTATTTTTGATCATAAAAATAGGGATTATTTTTGGACTCCTCTATTTTTAATGCTAAAAATCATTCTGTAATAATTTACATATTTTTTAGCCATGTTTACGGTTAATCTTAACTTATTTTGTTAATTATTACATCATAAGACAGGTGAACAAAATTTGGATAATTATAAGTCACTAATAAGGAAAAGTCACTAATTTATAACCTAACGATAGAAGATACATTGTTGCATCAAGTTACCGGTAGATTCTCAAAAACTTAACTAAGGACAATTCACCAAAAGAAGTCTGAGTTTCCGATGATATGTGTCACCAAAATCTTGACCTACCGACAGAGCAACTGACTAATACGTAGAATTTTTTAATATAAAAAAATTACATACTGACAAAGTACCTACCTAAAGAGTACCTATCGACATAGTATCTACCGAAAAAGTGATCTGCCAACAGACTGACCTACCAAAAGTCTGAGACACTGACAGTTTGGCCTACTTATCATGTGACACTGTCATCTCTTCCTTTTCCATTTGAATTATAAATTCCTTCTAACAGTTGTATTCATGAAACTTAGCATAGATTATTATAGAAATGAACTTTTTTTCCTTTTCTAAACAACATTTAATGTATTTCATAGACTAGTACGGGGTTCCATAGAACATGTTTCTTGTCTACTTCATTGTATAAAGCATATACCAGATCAAAAAGGGGAAGAGAAACATGCTATCCAATAGAGATCTCATGCGCCAATAAAAAATAAAGAACATAAAATTAATGAAAAATGAAGATATTTTTGAGGAAAACTACCGAAAAACTTATTTTCATCAACAATCTAAAAAGGGATAAGAGCTCATAGACTAAACTACACCTCACTAGAAATAGAAGATAGAATCACTCATGACACTCTATTTTGTTGTCTATTTCTAGAATTTGACTATGGATTCAATTTTTCAATATCTAAGGAGTTCATAAGTTGTAAATCACATCACATTGGGCATTCTAAACCCTATTCTCATCATATTTCTCTGCTTGTGTACAATATTTACATTTTGAGTAGTTTTTGTGTCTGTTTTATAAACACACATTGTCTCCTATGCAGAACTGGATGATAATTTTATATCTTCACAAACCTATATTTTTTTGTAATGCCCCGACCCTAGTTACCCAGAGTCGGTGCATTATTACATAACATTGGCATGATCAAAAAATCTCAAGTCTCTAAAGACTGATTAGTTTAGTATCCTTGGAAGTACTAGATACATTCATAACGTTTATATTATATCATAAAATGGAAAACTACAACAAAATTGTTTCCATAGACAACACTAAGATCCCATAGACTATCTATACAGGTCAGTCATAATATACTTATTCACATCCTGGGAAAGATAAAGCATAAAAAGGGGTGAGCTCAAATGCTCAGTAAGGATAACAATATAGTGGAAACTTTCATAAATAAGCATAAACAATTAAGGCAATGTATAGAAATAAAACCAAAGCCTTTTCAACATAAACTTCATCATAATATGGAAAATATAAATCAAAATAATTCCATTTACTTACTCACATGGATGTTCTACTAGCTGAATGATCACATTAAATATCAATAGCCACTTTTATAATGATGGAATGTATAATGCCAGACTTTCATAACCACATTGTTAACGCCTTGTGCCAAGACTACAAACAATATTTTTTTCAAGGCCTTATGCCAAGACACTAGTTTGTCTCATGAGACCTACCGATGCATCAAGGAGCTATAGCGGGCTCCACCTGTCACTTACTAAGTCCAATTCATTCCTCATATGAAAAGGTTTAAACATAAAATAAACACTCATATTAAGACTAGCATATGAAATGTAAATACTTTATCCATAAACCATTAATGGTATGAAAATAGCACATCTACATTCAAACATATCATAAAAACTTCAATACAATATGGAAGTTTTGTGTCATAATAAATCAACTTCAAATAAACTTAAAATCCATCAAAGGATGTTGACATAGATGAAATCAAAACCTTTTTTTATAGAAATATCTCTTTCTATTTTGAAATCATTTAAGAGTCACATAATTATAAAGAAAACATTTATTTTGAAATTATTCTTATAAGATTGTAAGGGAATCTTCGACAATGTTATAAAGTCAAAAAATAGCCTCACCCGCCGTATAAGTTAAAAAACATTCTTACCTTAATTTTGTCGAAAAGGTCATAAAGTACCTTGTTTGGAAAACGACGGAAAGATTACTTTCAAAACTTATGAGGTCAAATAAGGGTTTAAATGACTTTAAACCATAGTCTAGTAAATAGTAAAAATGTTTTGGAATACATTTTTAAGAAACATGGATGTGGATGATAAAGATGTCCCAGTAGATACTTACGTAAAAACAACCTCAGATAATAAATAGATTGTGAAATTAACCCTTACCTTGTACTTTTACTTCATCAAGGGTAGGTTAACCTCCTATATAATGGTGAAATAATTGTTATTAAATTATAAAAGAATAATATATATTAATATGATATCATATATTATCTTCTAACATTTCGTTGTTAATAATATCTTAGTATTATCATCGTTTTGGGTGTTAACTGATTCATTTTCCATTATATGCTTTGTTACGTAAGTAATGTTTGTTATGGATAAGATGTATCTTATTCATATTCATAGTGATATTAAGTCTTTAAAAGTTATATTTAATCATCTAATTAAAATTATTCTTGAATGGATACGATGGGGGAATGAGTCTCATCGCGTTCGTAGAGACGGTAATCCGTACGTATGTACGAGCAATAATATCATTATTTTGATATTAAAATAATATATATAATTGGATGGTATATCATATATAAATAATCATTATAATTCTATATTTATTATTTACATCAATTACACATCATTATTATACCCATCCAAATAATAATGTATTGAATAACAATTACACCACGACGTGGAGACGATAAGTCATACGTACGCACATATGGTGACATGTCATTCAAAGGATGTATAGAATAATGAATAT
The DNA here is from genome assembly GCA_963277665.1 of Viscum album. Classification (NCBI taxonomy): domain Eukaryota; kingdom Viridiplantae; phylum Streptophyta; class Magnoliopsida; order Santalales; family Viscaceae; genus Viscum; species Viscum album. The sequence continues at coordinate 1,766,042,477 of OY728135.1, forward strand.
GGTTGTAACATATTTATAATAACATCATATTATATAGAATATACTGGATTTATTATTTTATAATGGAAATAAGAAAGAAAGATGAAGTGGAAGAACAAAGGAACTTGAAAGAGGTTATGAAATATTTACCTCTTCTTCGAGTTCTTCATTTTGATTTGATCAAAAGGGATCCTTACGATGGCTTTATGAAAAAAGGAAGGCCTCTAGTATTAAGGGAGGATATTTGATATGGTATTTGTATAGATTTTGGCCAATACAAATGGATTTGAAGGTGTGAATTAGAGAGAAGGTGTGTGCCCTTTTATAAGAGGAGTGAGGGGCACCTTAGGAAAAGCTAGAAATATTATTTTATAATAAAAAAAATTTCGGTCTATAATGGCTCAAAAGTGGATTATTTAAAGGATAAGGTGGGTATGGGTCTAAAATCACTCAACCAATAGGTTTTAGACTGGTTTTGGTCACTATATTAATTTTATCTTTCAGATTTGACTCTTAGTTAAATAGTTTGACATTTACCATATCTCTTTATATTTTTATATTATATGGTTAATAAACTTACTATATACTTCCAAGAGAACCCCAAGTGGTTCATTAATGATACACCTATCATTATATAAGTCTTTTGGCCGAACCTTAGATTTTTAGTAATATAGTATCAATTAATAATATAATATTTGTTTTAAAAACTCTTTTATGTCAATTTTGACACTATTTGGTATTTCGTTTTTTCTAAATTCATAACAGCATTATTCCTTTGAAAAAAATTCATCTAACCAACCCTAATATGTCATATTAACCGATAAAATTAATGTAATTCATGAAAAGTCATAAATTACAATTATTTGGATATTTATAATATCATTTTTTTAATATTTCATTAATTAGGTAATTACTGCATCATCATTATGTCATAAATGAATTAAATTATTTAATGTCTAAAAAATATAAATAAAATAAAATTATGTAGGAAATATTTTAATATTTCTAATGAATATTTATAGTCTAATTTATCCTATGTTTAACCCTATATGAAAAATGGTTTAGATATTAAACATTGAATTTAATACTTTTAACTCTTCTTTGAATTAAATAATAATAAATGTCTTAATCTAATCCAAGTGGACCAAAAAGGTTGATATTTTATTCCTAAGGTTGGTTTTGGTCGAATTATACTTATCCAATAGAATTAGTACATGTTTTAGGGTAATAATAATATCATTTTTATCCTTAATTACCCTATTTACTTTTAACCGTGGTAAACAAAAGTAAAAAGTTATTATTCACCAAAAAATATTTTTATCTTATTGAACCACATTTTACTCGTTGATATTAACTGTGTCTCTCAGATTTTCTAAATTCAACTCACAGAAGTGGTAAAATTAAGTTTTATGTATATTTTCAAATGCTCCTAGGAGATGGGTAAAAGACGGTGAAAAGTACCATAAAATTTTATATATCTAATATTATTACAAAATAACTCCAAAAATAAAGTCCATTTTGAAAGATAAAATTTATAAAATTTCAAAAAAGTGGTTATTACTATTCATAACGGCTAGTTTTATTGGTTGTGGTGTGTTAGAACTCAAAGTTGCATACAACACACGCTACTATATTATTCAAAGAGAAGCGTATCGTGGAAGCTTGGGGTGTTATATTCTCTCCTATTTCAAATAATTTCATCCTCAAAATTTCTAGAATATTTCTGCATAAAAAGACTCTGGTGGTTCTTCATCATAAGTTCCTTGGGTTCCCACGTTTTCTCTTCCATCTTATGGTTTCTCCATAGAACTTTTACCAGACGAGTCATCCGGTTTCTCAACACTTTTTCTCTTGTATCAAAAACCTAGATAGGCTCTTCTCAATAAGACAGATCGGGTTCCAGTTCTAATTCCTGATAGGTGAGTACATGTGTTAGGTTAGGCATGTATTTTTTCAATAGTGGTACATGGAATACATCATGAAATTTGGAAATACTTGGTAACATTTCCAAATGGTAAGCTACTTCTCTAATTTTTTCTAGAATTTTCAAAGGTCTGATGTACCTAGGACTCAATTTCCCCTTCTTACTGAAACGTATAACACCCTTCCATGGAGATACCTTCAAGAAAACATGATCTCCTACCTAAAATTCCAAATCCTTCCTTCGGTTATCACCATAGCTCTTCTGCCTACTTTGAGCTGCTTTGATGTGGTTTGGGATTACCTTCACCTTTTCCATCGTTTCCTCCACCAGTTATGGGCCTACAAGTTTTCTTTCACCAACATCATCCCAACAGGTTGGTGTACGACATCTCTTTCCATATAACGCTTCATATGTAACCATCTGAATACTTGAATGGAAGATATTGTTGTAGGAAAATTATTCTAGAGGTAAATATTGATCCCACATACCTTGAAAGTCAAGTGAGCATGATCTCAGCATGTCTTCTAACGTTTGAAAAGTCCGTTCTGATTTTCCATCAGTTTGGGGGTGGTAGGCAGTGCTCAAATGAAGTTTAATATTCAGGGATTTCTGAATACTTTTCCAAAATCTTGATATAAAACATGGATCATGATCAGAAACAATCGATAGTGGTACTCCATGAAGTCTTACAACATCATTAATATATAGTCTTTCTAAATGTTTAATTGGTAAATCTTCCCTTATAGCAATAAAATGTGATTACTTGGTAAGGCTATCAATAATGACCCATATTGCATCATTCATTCTAGGAGTCTTTGGTAGTCCCATGATAATGTCCATGGTAATATTATCTCATTTCCACTTAGGTATAGGAAGAGGTTTCATGACTCTTCCAGGCTGTTGCCTTTCTGCTTTCACTTGTTGACAAACTATACATCTTGACACAAAATCAGTAATCTCCCTCTTTATGTTGTCCCACCAAAAATGTTCCTTCAAATCTCTATACATTTTGGTGATCCCATGGTGTACAGAGAAATTAGAACTATGATAATCATCCAACAATTCTCTTTTTAGATTTGGTATGCCCGGAACACAAAGTCTCTTCCAAAATTTCAAAATTCCATCTTCATATACGAAGTCACTCAATCTCCCGTTATTCACAGCTTTAATCTTTTTTTGAAACTCTTCATCATTAGTCTGAGAACTATTTTTCCTTTTTAGTAAAGATTTTTTGGAAACCATTTGAAAAAGTTTTGATGTTTAACCTTCCATGGTGATTCCCATATCCATCTTTACTAGATCCTTGTATATAGAATCCTTTTCAACTCTCATCTTGTTCAAAAATCCCAGATCCTTTCTACTCAAAGCATGTTCCACCATATTTTCCTTCCTCGAGTGGTATTTTATAGTGGAATCATAGTCCTTGAGTAGTTAAATCCATCACCTTTGCCTCTTGTTTATTTATTTCTATGAGAAAATATAATTCAAACTCTTGTGATCGGTATATTTCTCAAATTTTTTACCATATAGATAATGTCTCTATATCTTCAAAGAAAAGATTACAACTGCTAACTCAAGATCATGAGTAGGGTAGTTATGATCATGAATTTTTAGATGTAGTGATGCATAGGCAATAACCCTATCATTTTTCATAAGGACACAACAAAGTCCTTTCTTTGATGCATCACTATAAATAACAAACCCATCATTCCCCGATGGTAGAGTCAATATTGGAGAATTGACTAATATTCTCTTCAGTTATTCAAAACAATATTAACACTCTTTTTTTCAAACAAATTTAACCCCTTTATGTGTGATCTTGGTTAATGGGTTAGCCAATCGGGAAAAATTATGGATGAAATTCCAATAATAACCTACTAAACCAATAAAACTACGTACCTCAGTTATACTCATCGGTGCTAGAAATTCTTGGATTTATCTTATCTTAGAAAGATCAAAAGAGATTCCATCCTTAGATACAATATGGCCAAGAAAAGAAATCTATTTAAGCCATAATTCACACTTACTAAACTTCCCATATAATTCGTGTCTTTTAAGAGTCTTCAGGATAATGCGCAAGTGATTTTCATGATCTTTGTATCTTTTGGAGTATACCAAGATATTATTAATAAATACCACTAAAAATTCAGTAAGATATTCCTTGAAAACTCTATCCATTAGATCCATGAAGACAGAGGGTGCATTAGTCAATCCAAAAGGCATTACTATAAACTCGTAATGCCCGTACCTGTTTCGAAATGTTGTTTTCAAAATGTATTCTTTCTTCACACAAAACTGATGATATTCAGATTGAAGGTTAATCTTTGAAAAGTATTGAGCTCCATGAAGTTGGTCAAATAAATCATCAATTCGGGGTAGGGGATACTTGTTCTTTATTGTTATAGCATTGATCTCCCTGTAGTCAATGCACAACCTCATAGATCCATCGTTCTTCTTAACAAAAAGGACAGGGGCTCCCCATGGAGAAAAACTAGGGAGAATAAATCCTTTATTACTCAATTCCTCTAGTTGTTTCTTTAGTTCCACTAATTCCACAGTGGCTATTCTATAAGAGGTCTTCGATATGAGCCTTGATCTAGGAATTAAATCAATGGAAAACTCAATTTCTCGTTCTGAAGGATTTCCAAGTAAGTTTTCTGGAAACACATCAACATATTCCTTCACAATAGGTACATACTCTATTTGAACATTCTTTTCCTCACACAAAGTTATTTCATTCTCTTCCTCCCTGATAATTGAATTTAGTTGAGCTAATGGGGGTGGATCTAGATAAGAATTAGGTGGTGACGATTCTACTCTAAAGATAAGATGTTATTTGTCATTATCATCAAAAATTGTAACCTCCTTCTTCTTAAAATAAATTTTTGCATCATGATCTAATATCCAATCCATACCAAGGATTATATCAAATTTAATCATGGGTATGATGATGAGATCAGCAGATTAAGAACATTTCCTCCAAATTAAATTTTTTTATTATAAAGCCATTTTTAGGGAAATGGAAAAACCAGAGTACACAACAAGGATACCACTACGTGCTGAAAGAGCTTACAAAATGGTTAAACAAAAGGCTAATATTACTTGACTCAGCTGATCTATAGAGCTCCCAGTGCAGCTTACCCACCTGGATGTCAGGATCCTCTCTGATATACTCTTCAAGGTGGTTAATCATCCTCTCCATAGTCTGAATAAATTCCTCCGAATTAATTTTATCCTGATTGAACCCTCGGTCCAGAATTCTATCTTGTTTATCTAACCACACTTATTGCTCCTATGTGGCATCAAATTGCAGCCTTCATCCATAAATTCTATTGAGCTCCTATTCTGAAACATTGGGACATATGGCCTGCTCAATCATTTATTCCTTGGAGTGCAAGATAAGTTTCAAGCACTCACCATTCTCTTCTTCTTTTCCACTTGTCAGCCTGTTTGGTTCTTATATTTCCCCCTCCTGAAGGGTTGTTCTTACTTTGTTCTATTCCTTCTTGGACGACCTAGTCTCTATTGGTTTTTGCAGGTGAGAATAATCCTTGCGACCCTTAGTCTTTTTCCCCTGGACCACAATACATTTCTCTGAATCTCTAGCGACTTTTTTTCCCTTCTTCCATCGAGGATTGTGCGGGCCTTTTCCTTTAAATCGTTCCATGCTATCCATTGAAGGGATACTATATTTTTCATCACCTGAATAATCATCATCCAGAGACAATAGAGTTTCATGAACATCCAAGCCAACAAAGCGATTCCCCGGCTTTAACTGTGTGCCTTCATTGCGAGGCATCGGCTTATAATGAGGATGGTCCTGATCTGACTTCTTCTTCATGAAATTATCCTTCCCCCCATACCTAGCCTTCAGATGAGTATCCCCAATGGAGTTAGGATCTAATGGCCTCAAGACATTCACATTGGCCAACTTCTCTTATCTGCTGGAAGATGTTGCAGCAGACAAGAATGATTTCCCCTGAACCAAAGCTGATCTTGTTGATTGTTCATATCCATGTCCCATGAATTGTAGTTGATTGTTCATGTCCACCCAGCCTCTCCTGGGAGAACCACCAGGACCTTGATCCTCGCTTCCCTCACCTTCCTCAGCCAGGATGGGTGAGACTGGAGGATTCCCCACAACCACAACTAAAGACCTCTCCAGGCCATCTCCCTTAACACCCAAATCTTGCAGCAACCTACCAAAAACATCAGCAACCCTCGGTCCTGTCTCCTTGTGTTTCCCAGACTTCTCAGCCCTCACAAAACTCTAAGGAGGCCACTTATTCTTCTCCTCTCGGGATCTGGTCTCTGCAGTAGGATAATTATGGATCCCAACCATCATCATCGCTCCTGGAACCTCCCCGTGCGCCACCTCAAGCTCGCCCAAAGCCACCCTAGCGCGTGACTAAACTTCCACCACTAGAACCACCAGCACCTCCGAATACCTGTCCCAAATCACGCGGCAACATCCAGAAGCCACATGGCTGAGTTCGATACATCACGTACAGAACGCGGGCCAAGAATCAAACACCACCCGCTACTTCCATCTTAATTCTTCTCCAACCGAAATCCACAGCCACTCGGTTGGGGGTTTTGAAATATCAACCTCAATACAAGAACGGGGAAAAATGGGGTGATAGACTGCAGAGGTGAGATAATCAGAACATAAATACCATCCAATCAAATTCCCAAGCATACGGATGATAGAGGGATTTTGGAAAGGAAGAGGCAAATCTAGAAAACTAACCCATACCGCGGCTGAAGGTAGATCACGATTCATGTTGAAATCAAACGACCATCATAGGAGGAAGAAACCGCACCCATCAAACACTCGTGGAGTGCTGGACCAGGCGACGACCAAGTCCTCCTCTGTTGCGAATCGAATCATCAATTGACGCTGGTCGATCAAACCCACCACTGCTCGATTTTGAAGACGCCAAGTGCTGAAGATGAAACGGTCAAAGGCATCGACTGAGGGACGACGGCCTCTGAAACGAGCCACCAGCGTTGATCTGTGAATATCCGAAGCAGCATTGAACTCCTTAAGCAAGATCACGAGCTGAGGAGATCCTTCGTGGAGGTCGGGAACCATAGGTCTAAGAGAAATAACCAGAAATGGAAGAAGAAAAGCCGGGTTGGTGAAGGGGATGAACGGTGGAGCCACTGGGGAAAGATTCCCCCCTCCCCCCATTGGGGAGGAGGGGGCCGGATCCACAGGCATCATCGATCTAGGTCATCATCGCAGGCACGGAGCGAGACCTCCGTCGCACATCACATTTCCTCAGTTGATTTTCCCTCCACCCCATATAAAGAACATTTATATGCCCTAATGGGAACTGATTCACAAAACTTTGTAGCAATGATACTTCCCTTAATAGTTTTCACTAAAAAATACCTTGTTAAATCAAATTGAAAATATCTAATTTTCTTAGAAAACTGGGAAGATATGAAATAATGTGATGATCAAGAATCAAATAAAGCATTTTCTAAACTTGAGGAAACCATTAAATTACCCGCCACTATGTCTTTTGGAGATTAAACCTCAGCAGTAGTGATAGCATAATATTGGCCTTGATCCCTTGACCTCTTCTGAGTTAAGTTCACCTAAAACATAAGAAATTAATTTTCATAATGCCCCTTTTCTCTAAAATTGTAGCATTCAACATCGATAGCCTCTTTCTTCCCCTTGCAATCACAATCTTGGTGGCCTTTTTCACCACACTTGTAACAAACTCACATTCCCTTCAAGAAAGTACCAAGATGTTTCTTCCAACATTTATTATAGGATGGATATTAAACTTTTTCCTTCTTCCCCTTATTTCTATTTCCAAAGTTTTCAGCAGATCTATTCTTCTCTTTCTTTTCTTTAAAGTTGTAAAACATAGAGAATTCTTTTTCTATCTTGATAGCACATGAGACAATATCTTCGTATGATGAAAAGGATTGTGAGACTAACGCTTGACAGAGAAATGGTTTTAACCCATAAAATAAACAATCAATATTACTTCTTGGGTTACATATATAATCTATAGCATGCCTTTCTAACATTGTAAAGTTATCTTCATACTTTACGACATTCTCATCCTCCTTTTTCCTCAAACTCAGACATTGCCTTTCCATATCTGCTCGATTGTCATGAGGAAAGTATTTTTCTAAGAAAATTTATTTAAACTCCCTCCATTACATATTTGATACTTCATCATCTTCCTTTATATTTTGAATCAATGACCACCATTGATCAGCATCTCCAGATAGGCAGTAAACTGCCATGAAAACTTTTTCCCATTCACTACTCCCCAAGGCGTGGAATATTTTCTCTATGGAATTTATTTATTTCTCAGCTACTAGTGGATTTGTACCACCATTGAATGTTGGTGGTTGTTTCCTTATGAAGTGATCTAACATTGATCCTCCATGCTGTGGATCAGGGTTCTCTATACGGGTAAGGTTATTATTCATAACCTAAGTGATTTGTCCCAATATAGTTATAAGCTGATCAGCACCAGTTGTATCACCAGCACTACTATAATTATCTTGAGCAGAAAGGAAATCCCTATATGGAGTGCATGCATTGATACGGTTTCCATTCCTTCCACTAGGCTCCATTTCTAAATAATGGCATAAACTATATTAGTTTATGAATCAAAATACATAATTCCAAACTTGTAAAACAGTTACATAAATTGAATAGTTTATGGATACAATCCATAATCATAAAAAAATGTTTTCTTTAAGGATGTATATATTCATAAACCCTTCATAATGGTTTGTAAAGAAAATGAGAATTATCCTAATCATATCCCCTGGGAGTGTCGTAACCAAGAGTGCAGCAAGGCCCGTTGTTGTGCACCAGTTCCCGTTCGAGTCTATCTCAAAGCGGTGTTTTCGAGTTTTACCCCAAGGTACATCTGTGCCAGAGCCACCACTAGCTTCTCATATCCAGATAGAGATGTATTTCTTGGAAAACTCACAAAATCTCTACAATACCAAAATTCTAGGAAGGTCTTATATACTAATCCTCAAATTATATCTTAGGGTAATGTGATCTAATCAGAGTTTATCTAAATATAGATTCCAAGGTTTGTACTAAACTTCCTATAATACCAACTGTAATGACCTGAACCTAGTTACCCATATTCGGTGCATTATTACATAACATTGTCATGATCACAAAAGATCAATTATCAAAATACCGATTAGTTTAGTATCCTTGGAAGTACTAGATACATTCATAAGGTTTACATTACATCATAAAATAGAAAACTACAAAAACATTTTTTCCATAGAAAACACTGAGATCCCATAGGCTATCCCTGCAGGTTATTCATAATATACTTATTCACATCCTGGGAAAGATAAAACATAAAAATGGGTGATCTCAAATGCTTAGTAAGGATAACAATATAGCGGAAACTTTCATAAAAAAGCATAAACATTTAAGGAAAAGTATAGAACTAAAACCAAAGACTTTTAAACATAAACTTAATCATAATATGGTAAATATAAATCAAAATAATTCCATTTACTTACTCACATGGATATTATACTAGTTTAATAATCACATGCAATATCAATAGCCACTTTGATAATGATGGAAGTCATAATGCCAGACTTTTATAACCACATAGTCAAGGCCTTGTGTCAAGACTACAAATAAGATTTTTTCAAGGCCTTGTTTCAAGACACTAGTTTGTCTCATGAGATCTACCGATGCATCGAGGAGCTATATCAGGCTCCACCCATCACTTACTAAGTCCAATGCGTTCCTCATATGAAAAGGTTTAAACATAAAATAAACATTCGTATTAAGATTAGCATACGAAATGTCAATCCTTTATCCATAAACCATGAATGGTATAAAAATATACCATCCACAATCAAACATATCACAAAACCTTGAATATAATATGGAATTTTTGTATTATAATAAATAAACTTCAAATTAACTTAAAATCCATCAAAGGATGTTGACATAGATGAAATCAAAACATTTTTTAGAGAAATATATCATTCTATTTTGAAATCATTTAAGAGTCGCATAATTATAAAGAAAACAATTATTTTGAAAATATTCTTATAAGCTTGTAAGGGAAGCTTTGATGATGTTATAACGACAAAAAATAGCCGCACCCACCATATAAGTTAAAAAACATTCTTACCTTAATTTTGTCGAAAAGGTCATAAAGTAACTTGTTTGGAAAACGACGGAAAGATTCCTTTCAAAATATATAAGGTAAAATAAGGGTATAAATGAATTTAACCCATAGTCTAGTAAATATTAAAAATGTTTTGGAATACATTCTTATGAAACATGGATGTGGATGATATAGAGGTCCCAATAGATACTTACGTAAAAACAACCTCTGATAATAAAGAGATTGTGAAATTAACCCTTAACTTGTACATTTACTTGGTCAAGGGTTGGTTAAACTCATGTATAATGGTGAAATAATTGTTATTAAATTATACAAGAATCATATATATTAATATTATATCATATATGATCTTTTAACATTGCTTTGTTAATAATATCTTAGTATTATCGTCGTTTCGGGTGTTAATTGATTCATTTTCCTTTATATGCTTTGTTACGTAAGTAATGTTTGTTATGGATAGGATTTATATTATTCATATTAAAAATGATAGTAATTCTTGAAATATTATTTTTAATCATCTAATGAAAATTAGTCTTGAATGGATACAATGGGGAATGAGTCTCATCGCGTTCGTGGAGACGGTAATTCGTACGTACGTACGAGCGACAATATCATTATTTTTATAGTAAAATAATATATATAATTGGATGGTATATCCTATATATATAATAATTATCATATTATATTTATTATTTATGTCAATTACATATCATTATTATACCCATCAAAATAATAATGTATTGAATAACAACTACACCACGACATGGAGACGGTAAGCCGTACGTACCCACGTATGGTGACATGTCATTCAAAGGATGGATAGAATAATGAATATGGTTGTACCATATTTATAATAACATCATAGTATATAGAAGATACTGGAGTTATTATTTTATAATGGAAACAACAAAGAAAGAGGAAGTGGAATAAGAAAGGAACTTGAAAGAGGTGATGAAATATTTACCTTTTCTCCAGGTTATTCCTTTTGATTTGATCAAACGGGCTCCTTAGGTTGGCTTTATGACTAAGGGAAGGCCTCTAGGATAAATGGAGTATAGTTAAGAGCGTATTTGGGCATGTTTTGGTTGATACAAATGGATTTGAAGGTGTGAATTAGAGAGAAAGGAGGAGTACCCTTTTAAAGAGGAGTGAGGGGCACCTTAGGAAAAGCTAGAAATATTATTTTATAATAAAATTATTTTCGGCTTCTAATGGATCCAAATTGGATTATTTAAAGTATAATGTGTGTATGGGTTGAAAACCACTCAACGAATAGGTTTTAGACAGGTTTTGGTCATTATATTATCTTTATCTTTTATATTTAACTCTTAGTTAAATAGGTTGGCATTTACCATATCTCTTTGTATTTTTATATTATATAGTTAATAAACTTACTATATACTTCCAAGAGAACCCCAAGTAGTTAATTAATGGTAAAAATATCATTATATAAGCCTTTTGGCCTAATTTTAGATTTTTAGGAATAGAATAGCAATTAATAATATAATATGTTTTTTAAAAACTCTTTTATGTCAATTTTGAAACTTTTTGGTATTTTATTTTTGCTAAATTAATTACAGCATTATTACTTCAACAAAATCATCTAACCAACCCTAATATGTCATGTTAACTTAAAAAATTAGTGGAATTTATAAAAAGTATCAAATTACATTTATTTGGATATTTATAATATCAATTAGTTTAATATTTCATTAATTAGGTAATTACTACATCATCATTGTGTCATAAATAAATTAAATTATTTAATGTCTAAAAAATATAAATAAAATACCATTATTTAGGAAATATATTTATCTTAATAATGAATAATTATAGTCGAATTTATCATATGTGTAACCCAATATTAAAAATGGTTTAGTTATTAAACATTGAATTTAACACTTTTAACTCTTCTTTGAATTAAATAATAATAAATGTCGTAATCTAATCCAAGTGAACCAAAGAGGTTCATATTTTATTCCTAAGGTTTTTTTGGTCGAATTATACTTATCCAATAGAATTAGGACATGTGTTAGAATAATAATAATATCATTTTTACCCTTAATTACCCTATTTACTTTTAACTGTGGTAAATAAAAGTAAAAAGTTGCTATTCAGCAAAAATTATTTTTATCTTATTGAACCAAATTTTACTCCTTGATATTAACTGTGTATCTCAGATTTCTGAAATTCAACTCACAGAAGTAGTAAAATTAAGTTTTATGTAAACATGCAAATGCTCTTAGGAGATGGGTAAAAGATGGTGAAAAGTTCAATAAAATTTTATATATCTAATATTATTAAAAAATCACTCCATTGAATTACATTGAACATATATAGGTATTATGTATCTATTTTTACCAAAAATAAATTTAAATAAAATAATTAATTATTCAAATAAAAATTCGGTTTTAAACTATAACTCAGTGTTTTTCACTATTCATCAAAAATTGAAAGTTTTTAGAAAAATACCAAAAATTCACCTTAAGATAACTTCAATATTCCGAATCCAAAAATGAAGTCCATTTTGAAAGATAAAATTTATAAAATTTCAAAAAATGGTTATTACTATTCATAATGGCTAGTTTGATTGGTTGTGGTGTGTTAGAACTCGAAGTTGCATACAACACATGTTGTTGTATTATTCAAAGAGAAGCGTATCGTGAAAGCTTGCGGTGTTACATTTTTACATGTTACGCTTCCATGTATAATAGTGGTAGAGGTCCCTACATAGAATTCTATAATTTTAACTCCCACGAGAACTATTGTAGAGGTCTATTGACCTGGACAGTTTTTATATGGTCGTTTACCTCAATACATGGTGTGGTTCAAATATATTTATATAAATTTCTTGGTGGTAGTTGATCACCAAGTGGAGGGGAATAAGTATCATCTTGATACTGAGAATATTTTTTTATATCCATTGTGTCTTTCAAAGTTCTGTTTTCACTATTTTACTGATTTATTAAAAAACTTTCTTACACTTTGATAGTTAATATTAGATAGTGTTTGTATTAGAATTTGGATTAGTATATTGATTTCAAAAGATAAAATAATAATCCATATTATTTTAACTGAGAACTAATCAATCTTTGAGAAATATTTCAAAAGATAAAATCTTTTATAAATTTACTACTTTATTTAACTGGGTCGTATTTGACTTTAAATTGGGGGACATTTAACTTAGTGTTTAAGACATAAATTTTTATAGGACCTCAATTCACCCCCCCCCCCCCACCCACTTGAGTGTCCTCTGAAAAATAGACACCATTCATTTATAGTTGTGCATGAGATCATAAAATGAGGATCTAATAGTAGGATAGATAGATGAGGTAAGGTAATGAGATAATCCCTCTAGTAGACTTACATTTAACTTGTTGGAAAGAAAATCAAGTGAAGATTCATTAGACGTCAAAAGTTTCCAATTGAATTTGAAAATAAACACCATCACTGAAGGTCCTGAGATCCTTGATTCCAAGTCCCCCCATGTCAACAGTCTTGGTGAAATATTTCTAGGAAACGGTGATAAATTTCTTTCCATGCACTAATCTGGTCCAAATGAAGTTTTTTACCCTATTTTTTGGTTCCTTTATGATACATAATGGTAGCCTACAAAGAGAAAATGAATATACAAGTTTAGATGTAATCACAAAATTTACTGAACACACTCCTCCAATATGTGTTAAAGATTTTCCATTCCATCAGGCCAGTAGATTTATGATACTAGAGTATATTCATCCAATATGGTAGATCTTGACCTTTCCCCAAAATAATGTGACACCAAGGTAAATGAAAGGGAGGTATCCTCTCTTCACACCAATAGTTTTTATAAACTTTATCTTCTTGGTGATAGGAACTCCATCACCAAACATAATTAAGGATTTATACCAACTAATAGACTTCCCTAACACATTTTCATAATGAGAAAATTTGGCCTTAATTATAGAGATGGTTTTTCTATAATATTGGCCAAAACTGTAGAATATCATTTGTATATAACTAATGGGGGGAGTGAAGAATATTTTTCTATCCTTGATTTGTTTTTACATACCAATTTGTGTATGGTCATTGATTCATCAACTCAATTAATCCTTAGTAATTTCAAAAAGGATGCATGATATAGGGTCACCTTACCCCATTCCCCTAGTTTAGTGAAATAAACCTCTGAGATATCCATTGATGAGAATCAATATCCTGGAAGATCTGAGGATATTTCTTATAGTTTTGATGAATTCACTGGAAAACCCATACCTCCATAGGATGGAAAAAAATTAACTTCCACTTCATTATGTCAAAATCCTTGGATATTTCAATTTTCAATGAAAAGATTCCATCAATTACTTTTCTTTTTATGAGGTTGAAACTTTCTAAAGATGTGAACAAACTGTTTTGAATACATCTCCTAGGAACAAAACAAAACTAATTAGGATAAATTGTGTCTCTAAAAATCCCTCCCAATCTAGTAACATCTACTTTACTAATGATTTTGGGAATAGTATTCCCAGTATTAACCAGCCTGATGTCCTTAATGTCAATAAAATTCTTCTTATTAGGTATAAAATAAATAAAAAATTAATTAACACCAAAAGGAATGTAAGCATTCTTGAAAAAATCTCTGACAACATTGGTCACCTCATCACACATGATGGCATAGTAAAACATTAATAATTTTTTGGAGAATCTATTAGGTCCATCCATACTATTAATTTTGAGGGAAAAGAGGGATACCCTGACCTCTTCTTCAGTGGAAATCATGGTGTGTCCTTGGTTTTAATGCTCGCTAATGTTGATGGGTATGTTATCAACTAGCATGTAAGTTCTATACACTCCATCATCAGAGTATAATCCTTTGAAATAATCCAAAAAAAATTCTATGTCACTTTTAGAAGTAATAAGACACCCATTGATTATGAGATAATTGTTTCATTTCCCAAACCTTTTCTCTTTATTAATCTGGTGAAAAAATTTAGAGTTTCTATCACAGTATTCCAACCATTTTAATTTGAGGTGATCTATTTCCATCCTTTCATTCACTTTAAAATTTTCATCCAATTTAGAAGATTCTTGAATTTCTTCTCTTAAAGTGGAATTTTGATTTTGATTCCTATTTTGACAGTAGGAAAAGTTATCTTCATGAACTTTGATATCAGAGTTATGTCTGGAAAATGACTTTTTCCTTCACTACGTTAGTAAGATTTTGGTGTGATTGAGTTTTTTCGCCAGTCTATGGAGGGTGATTTCTCAAGAGGACACCTTAAAAACTTCCAAGATGATTTCCCTATATCCAGTAATGAAAATAGAATTGTTGCTGAATTTAAAAATTATAGGGACTAGACTAGATTTTTGTGAAGTAATCTCCACAATGATGGGATTGTGATCTGAATGGAATTTAGGAAGGGTGAATCCATAGATTCTAATATAAGTACCTCTATCAACCATTTTATAAAACATATATCTAATTTTATCACTTTCCATCCATTTCTAGTGTATCAAATTCATGTAAAATAATATCCATCTATAATCAATTCAATGATATAGAAAGAAATATATAATAAGAAAATTCATAGGAAGTATCCCTATTGAAATTAATTCCATTTTTTCATCAAGCCTCAAAATAGAGTTGAAATCACCTATGATGATCTGTTTGTGAATCATGTGATCAGATATGGTTTCAAGCACACACTAAAGATCCCTTATTCTTATATATGGATTTTAATCATATAAAAATTAGTTAGAGATGATGGAACTATGAAATGGGGTGGAGATTGATATGGTCTTGGGACTCTTGATACATGCGAGAAACCATACACTATCATTATTGAAAATCCACATGTGATTCATTGAAAATCCACATGTGAGTCATTATAATGTATCTAAGGGTTTTGGCCATGGGGGAATTCCCCCACCGTTGAAAATTTTAGTAGAGTAGATTCATTACTTTTGAGCCTTGCCTCTTATGAGAGGCCCTCCTTATTGTTCAATTTATCAATAACCCTTATTTTCTTTTTACTTTTTTTCCCTTGTGTTTATAATTCCCTCCATTAGGTGTCCCTTATTTCTAGGGGTCCAATATCATCCTATTTATCCTCGGTAGGCTTTGGACCCTTAGTTCCATCATCCCAAAATTGGAAATTCGAGGGGGTGAACTCATTATATGATTTCACCTTGTAGGGTGTGTCATCCATAGTCTTACTTTTGGAATCCTTTGATAAAGAAACCTAGAAAATGGCTCCTCTATATCCACATTTGACAGGATATCATAAGAAATAGGTTCATCCAAGGAGTCATCATGTATCTTGTCCTCAAATGTTTCATGATTGTCTATAGTATCTACAACCTTATAATATTTTAGATTCACAACACCTTCCTTTTGGAAATTATCCTCAGTTAAAATATCTGAATTAGGAGCTTTATGATCATCCCTCATCTGTATATTTTCCTCCCTAGAAATCACATTAATAACATTGGTAACCTCCATGACCAATGGGACTGAATTATCAAGAGACGCATGGTCAAGGGCCACATCCCGGATATCCCTAGTTTGATCATCAATAGTTGTAATGGGATCTTCATAATCATACCACCTCTATATATTACTTTTCAATTGTTGAGTCGGAACAAAGACGGGAAGGATGGCAAGAGGGGGGGTGAATTGCCTTTTAAAAAAAGATTAACAAATTAAAAATAAAAGTTGAAATGCAGCGGAAATAAAGGAGGCAATCACACAAGAAATTGTTAACGGAGTTCGGCCAACACCCGGCCTACGTCTCCGCTCCCAACTCAACCGTTGAGAGATTCCTACCGCTTGCTTTTCAATGGTTTTAGCAAGAAACCCACTAGGCTTTGAGGTAGCACTAGGACCTATTACAGCTTGCTTTTGAAATGGTTTAGCAAGAACCCACTTGCTTTTAATGGTTTAGCAAGAACCCACTATCCTTATTACAGGTGAAGGATAGCTCACCTATGTCTCAAGCTATTTAAAGGAAAGCTTGACAACCTTTTCACACCTTAGTGGTGATGTGAAACCCAAAAGAAAGGGAGGATGAGAAAAGTTTGGGGTTTGTAGGCACAAACCCAATTTTAAGCTCAAAAAGATAAAAACAATAAAACCCGTAATTAGAGGAAGTCTTGGGAGCCTTTGATTGATTGGAGATGTTGAAGGCCGCTTCCAAGCTTCTTTGAAGGTGCTCTTGGATGTGGAATTGGATTGGAGCACGTTGGGTTCCTTGATGAAATCCGCTGGAGGTTCGCCAAAATGATCAACAATGTGTTCGGTGGCTTGGGTGAAGTTCTGGTGCCTCCTAGTCCTTTATTTATAGGCTAAGAACCTTCAAGTATGTGTTGGAGGGCTTTGGAGCCGTTGGAAAAGGCCTCGGAGCCGTTGGAGGCCAAAAGAGGGTTGACTGGTCAAACCCAACGGCTAGTTTGACTGAGCTACCGGCTGGCCGGTACAGCTCCACCGGCTGGGCGGTGCCTTGGAATGTGGAGAGTGCTTCTGCCCAGGAGCCACCGGCTGGCCGGTGAGAAGGCCACCGACTGGCCGATGGTGAGACAGTAGGTCTCACTGTTGAACCAGGATGCCACCGGCTAGCCGGTGACAGAGCCACCGGCTGACCGGTGGAACCTGGCAGTGGGCAATGCCTCTGCCAGGTCCACCGGCTGGCCGGTGCCATCACACCGGTTGGCCGGTGGACTGAATTTCAGTCCACTTGATGTCCATTCTTGGGTCAATCCTTTGGCAATCTTTTTCCTATCATCCACAACACTTAAAAACAATGTTAGACAAAAATGAAAGTGATTGTGATCATGAAAATCAAAGAGTGTGGGGTACAACAATCTCCCCCTATTTTGATGATCACAATCACTTATCTAAGTAATGTAAAAACTTAAATGAAGGCATGCTTTAAATGAAAAATTGAAAATAAATACTAAGCATGAGAGAAAAGATTCTCCCCCAATCAATCAAGAAATTTCTCCCCCTTTGTGATTATCAAAATAGAATGGGGCATAAAACTTGATTGAGGGAAAATGATTTGAAAAACAAGATTTGAGATTTTAAGCCATTTGAAATTTTGAAAATTTTGAATTGAAAGATTTGAATCAAAAATTTTGAAATGAAAAATTTTGAATGAAAAATTTGAAATGAAAATTTTAATACCAAGTGTTGAAATTGAAAGTTTGAAATGAAAGAATTGAAATTGAAATTAAAAGGGTTTAAACGATCCTAACTCCCCCTAAATAAAAACAATGAATCACCGGGGAGAGGGATTTTGAAAAGAGACAATTTTAGGCCCGGAGAGACTTGCTAGAAGGGATTTTTCAATCCATACTTGTCTCATGGCGGGTCTTCTCCTATAGAACTCATCGGAATAGAAAATAGACTTGGTTTGGCCGTACCGGGCATTTTTGCAATTACACTCATAAATGAGGTGCCCGGGTTTTTTACAATAATTACAAAATTTAAATTGGGAGCTCCCCCTTACAAAAATAGTTGGTGCATGGGAGGAGGAAGCTATATTGGTGTAGCCAAGCCCTTGGGTGGTTCGGGAAACGCGTTGGGAACCAAGTAAATTGTTCAAATTTTGTTCCCCTTGGGTGAACTTGGCTAAAGATTCTCTTAGGTCTTTAATGGTTGATTCCAAAGAATCAACATCGGGAAAATTCTGGATTCTGAGGGACATCTCCTCCTTCTCTTTGAGAAGTTGTTCTTTTTCGGAGGAGAGTTTTTTGAAAGACTTTTTCAAAGAAACGAATTTTGACGATAATTCATGAAAACCTTTTTCTAGTTGGTCTCTAGCGTATTGGAGATCCTCATAGGACAAATGATTTAAAGAATTTGAATTTGAAGAACAAGAGGATGAGGAGTCGGAAGATGTTACCTCATGACATGCCATTAGGCATTTCGTACCGTTGTCGCTCGAGGAGGAGGAGGAGGATGAGGTGTCACTCCATGTGGCCTTGAGGACCTTTTTCTTTCCTTTTTCCTTTTGCGTGGCCCGTTTCTTGTTGAGTGGGCAATCGGGCTTGTAATGGCCCTTTTCGCCGCACCCGTAGCATTTTACCTTGGGCTCGGATCTTGCGGTGGGTTCTTGCTTTCGCGCCTTGCGAGATTTTTTCTTCTTGTGCTTCTTCATAAATTTGTGCATTTGGCGGGCGAGATTCTCCATTTCCGAGTCGCCTCTTGATGATGAAGAAGATGAAGATGATGATGATGAGGAGGAGCTTACTTCTTTTTGTACCTTGAGGGCGATGTTCTTTGGTGTCTTGATTGGTGTGCCCTCCTTTTGAGCTTGCCTCCTCATCGTGATCTCATAAGTCATGAGGGATCCAATGAGTTCTTCTACCGGCATATTTTTGACGTCCTTGGCTTCTTGGATCGTCGTTACCTTTGGTGCCCATTTGCTTGGTAGGATCCATAGGATCTTCTTCACCATTGTTTCTGCAGAAATGTCATCTCCAAGAGATTTTCTACCATTGCACACGTTAGTAAAGCGAGTAAACATTTCAGAAATTGATTCATTTGGGTGCATAGAAAAAGATTCAAAGTCTTGTCTATACATATCTAATCTAGTATCTTTGACTTTATTAGTGCCTTCATGGGTCACTTCTAAAAGCTTCCAAATTTCATGTGAAGTGGTGCAAGTGGATACACGATTAAATTCATTTCGGTCAAGGCCGCAATGTAGAGCATTCATGGCTTTGCCATCAAGCTCAAAGTTTCTAATATCGGCGGGGGTCCATTTGGATTCGTCGGGGGTAGACAAAGTATAACCTTGCATGACAATTTTGTAAATAGGATATCCTATGCTTCTAAGAAAGGTAGTCATGCGGGTTTTCCAATAATTATAGTCGGTCCCATCAAAAAATGGAGCCCGACCCAATGAGTAGCCCTCGGGGGCGAAAGAGGAAGATGCCATCAAAAAAAGATCTTGAATTTGAAACCGGTGAGGGAATTACTCAAAGTTCCCTCTGATACCAATTGTTGAGTCGGAACAAAGACGGGAAGGATGGCGAGAGGGGGGTGAATTGCCTTTTAAAAAAAGATTAACAAATTAAAAATCAAAGTTGAAATGCAGCGGAAATAAAGGAGTCAATCACACAAGAAATTGTTAACGGAGTTCGGCCAACACCCGGCCTACGTCTCCGCTCCCAACTCAACCGTTGAGAGATTCCTACCGCTTGCTTTTCAATGGTTTTAGCAAGAAACCCACTGGGCTTTGAGGTAGCACTAGGACCTATTACAGCTTGCTTTTGAAATGGTTTAGCAAGAACCCACTTGCTTTTAATGGTTTAGCAAGAACCCACTATCCTTCTTACAGGTGAAGGATAGCTCACCTATGTCTCAAGCTATTTAAAGGAAAGCTTGACAACCTTTTCACACCTTAGTGGTGATGTGAAACCCAAAAGAAAGGGAGGATGAGACAAGTTTGGGGTTTGTAGGCACAAACCCAATTTTAAGCTCAAAAAGATAAAAACAATAAAACCCGTAATTGGAGGAAGTCTTGGGCGCCTTTGATTGATTGGAGATGTTGAAGGCCGCTTCCAAGCTTCTTTGAAGGTGCTCTTGGATGTGGAATTGGATTGGAGCACGTTGGGTTCCTTGATGAAATCCGCCGGAGGTTCGCCAAAATGATCAACAATGTGTCCGGTGGCTTGGGTGAAGTTTCGGTGCCTCCTAGTCCTTTATTTATAGGCTAAGAACCTTCAAGTATCCGTTGGAGGTCTTTGGAGCCGTTGGAAAAGGCCTCGGAGCCGTTGGAGGCCAAAAGAGGGTTGACTGGTCAAACCCAACGGCTAGTTTGACTGAGCTACCGGCTGGCCGGTACAGCTCCACCGGCTGGCCGGTGCCTTGGAATGTGGAGAGTGCTTCTGCCCAGGAGCCACCGGCTGGCCGGTGAGAAGGCCACCGGCTGGCCGATGGTGAGACAGTAGGTCTCACTGTTGAACCAGGATGCCACCGGCTAGCCGGTGACAGAGCCACCGGCTGACCGGTGGAACCTGGCAGTGGGCAATGCCTCTGCCAGGTCCACCTGCTGGCCGGTGCCATCACACCGGTTGGCCGGTGGACTGAATTTCAGTCCACTTGATGTCCATTCTTGGGCCAATCCTTTGGCAATCTTTTGCCTATCATCCACAACACTTAAAAACAATGTTAGACAAAAATGAAAGTGATTGTGATCATGAAAATCAAAGAGTGTGGGGTACAACATCAATAGCATCCCATCAAGAGGAATGATATTCAGTTTTTTAGATTCAGAGTCCTTGAAAGGTACTTCAACTTGAACAATTTCAATCAATTATAAAATTCTAGTGTCAAGGATCACTTCCTTAGAGTTAGAGCATGTGGTAAAATGTGACTACAAGTGAGGTTCAGCATCCATTGAGTTCAACTTACTGTGATCCTTATATAATGAATCAAATGGGGAAGGTTTGGATATTTCCATCTCAAGGGGATTAGGGACCAAGGCCTTTTCCTTTCATTTCAATCCTCTATATAACTCTTCTTCATTCCCCTTCACCATATAGAAATTAAAAAACATTTCCCTATTGAATTTGAATGATATATTTCCAAACAAGTTTTTGTTTAGACAAAATTTTGGTTTTATCTCATATTTAATTGTAATATTAATACTAACATCCCTTTTTTTAGAATTTCCTCCTCTACTAGCATTCTATCTATGTCCACTTCCACATGAACCCTTGAAAAATGTCCAAATTTTGGGTTTTTAGTCTTTCAATCAATCCTGATTGTGTTTCCTACCATAGAATAAATATCCCAGAGTATTTTCAAATTATATTAGAGCTAATTAAGATTAAATATATGAATCTATACCTGAGTAAGAGTGTTTCTAAAATTACCAGGATTGAAGTTTCTTTCTCGCTCCTAAATTCTAAGAAACTCATGTTTTAGCAATATAGAGTTGAAGATCCACACCTTATCTTTTTCTCCTCAAAGGTAAATTCTTTGTAATAATATCATATTCCCATTATCTTCATACTCTACTAATCAAAACCCTATGTCTCCATGATTCTTCATTGAAGATATTTTAATCTCCATAGTTTTTCTCTTTTCAATGTGATGACCCTAGAAATGATGGAATACTTACAAAGATTAATTCTTTATTATACAACCACTTGATTGAATATGATATGAGAAATTTGAACCTTTCTAATAAAATGGTAAAGTTGAGGTGTTTTAAAATAAATGAAAATGAGATTCACAGTAGATTTGACCACCTCTACAAAGTCTCTCTTTATCCCCATATCTTCAAGAGCAGAATGATTCATTTATGATATCTTACTTTACATGAAAATCATTAATAAATCTTTGTGGTTAGAATGATCAAAGTGACTAGGTTTTCTATCCATAGTGATGGTATTTTCCCCATTCAAATATTGTTCTTGCAAATAAAAAACTGAGTTACCTAGTTTCTTTCCTTACTCCACCATCTTCAAATCCTTCCCATAAATAAATTTATTCTTTATTGTCCACACATGTTCTGGATTGAAATAAAATTTGATATATTTATCTTTAAACATGAAAATCTATATTTCGTATAGTATGTAGAAAAGTTCATGAATTTAATCTGATTTTAACTATAATTTGCTGCTAGTATTTTCTTGAATGAATCCATATTTGATTCGGTTTTATTAACAGATATCTTATCTAAGATAGTTTTCTTTTTCCTTGTGGATTACATAGAGATGGTTAATAAAGAAATGGTGTAATGAAGATACATTTTGGGAAACCTAGTTGGAGGGAGTATGATGATCACCACAGGAAAAAATTGGAACTCAAATGTTGGGAATAAGAAAAAGTGTGACACCTACTTTCAAGGTGGTGGAGAATCTCAAAATTAGATAATGGAATTGGTTAATTTCCCTCCATGGTTGAATATTAAGCTTGGTTATTTTTAGTGTGGTTCAAATTACCATTAAAATAAAGATTTAACAACAACACCTAAATCATGTCACAACTATAACTGGATAAGACATATTTAGTTTTATTTTCATAATGGTCTAAAATCTAGTATGGGAGATACATCTCATGTTTCTCAAACATCCTATGATTTGATAAGTAGATCTTAATAGAATAATGATTTTCCTTAAAACCAATAAATTCAAGGTGATTCTAGGAACAACATAACTCCTCAGGCTATGAAATATTATCAAATATAAAAGTATTATGTTGGAGCTACTAAGAATATTTATGGTTTTGAATAGATGACCATGAATGATCAATATGGACCGTCGATGGTGGGAGGAAAAATTATTTTAAATTCAACCCTTATGAAAGCTTTATTTGATATAGTTTCATATCATTCCTTTATTGATTTACATTAGGTTGATCATATAGTTTTACACATTGAGTTGATGACTTTTTAGGTTTCAGTCACAGTAAAAAGACCAGTGGAGGGAGATATATTTAAATTGTATTTTAAATAAAATATCCCAGAACCCTATGATGGGATCTTTCACATTAAATTTATAATTAATTTATTTATATCTAGAAGAAATGATATACCTAGACTTAGGATCTTTATTTATTGATGATTTTGTTATTTTTAAAACCCTTTCGTATTAACTTTTTTATACTATAAGGATTCAAGTTTATTATACCTCTAGCAGTGATCTACGCATGATCCTTTAACCTCCAAGCAATCCCAATTGATTTTTAGGTGCTGGAACAATGAATCAATTGCCTTTCATTGTTCAGATTGATCGCTCTAATATCCTTCTATATTAAATTATTTCTTCTTGTTATTGAGAGGAAGAGGGGAGTAATTTAAGAGATAAAGAGAAAGAGAGAGAGAAGTCTCTTTTGTACAATGATTCTCTATTATCACTTTTCAGTAATATGCTCAATAGACATAACCATATATTTATAGACATAGTTTTTATGTTAAAAATAATTATTTAATTTCATGTTGACCCTTAAATAATATTTTAATATTTTAATAAAACCCATGCCATATAATAATATAATAATTATTATTATTATTGTATGGTGTGCGACAACCAGCGAAACGATAAATAAAATTTAATGGTGTGTAAATAAATTTTTATCAATAGATACAGCCTTCTCCAATTTATCCTCTTTATAATATATTTAATACCCAAATAAATATTTATTTTATGTATTTCATAGATCAATAAATATTTATGACTGATAAAACATGAATAAAATTTTTCATTGATCTTGATAATAATATTTTTTTTATTAATCAAAATTAAATATAATTTAATCAATATCAATTGAAACACTATGTGTGTGACCCTATAAGATTATTTATCATTGAAATTAGGTGGTATAGCCAAAAGTCCATGATTATTATCTAGAAATGGGTTAATGAACCCAATAGATAGAGATTAATTTCACAACGTTGAAAACCACATATGAAATCTCATTGTGTAATATAATACCTTTGTCATAATATATGATAAATCATGTTTCACATCCATGTCATCAACCTATGTGGTCAATACATATTTCTTTGATTGTATAAATTAAACACATTGTTTCACCATGTTCACAGAATTTAATGTGATAGTTCCATTCTAATCAAAGGGTTTAGATATAAAATTCCATAAATATGGAAGGAATAATCCTTCCTTGACTTATCTATTAATATCATTTCATTAATGATAAACCCAACATCCCCTAACTCACCATGAACAAATGTTTTCATGGGTTTTGTAATAAAATATATGGGTGTGATTCATGAAATGCATTGATGATAATCTTAAAGTCTAAGTACCATTACGTACACTCTTAGAAAGGAATGTCCAATGATGCCAAACATGTGTAATTTCTATTGGTAGTTCTATTCTCATAATCTAACATATTGGAGATTACTATGTCTGAACTTAATGAGAAGAAGAATCATCATTTTATGAGTACTCACACCTGAATATCTATATACTATGTGTCCCATCATAGTACATTATCCAACCATAGAACAATATTTAAGAATATTTTTATGGCTTTTCAATGTTTTCATCATAGTAGGGGACTACTAAAACCTTATGAATGATATAGATACTATAAAACATTATTATATTAAATTAATGAAAAAAATGTAAAATATATAATAAAAATATTCAAATCATTTAATATATTTGTAATCAAAGTATAAACATTTGGTCCTAGGACACCAACTCTAACAAACTCTCTGTTTGGTAAGAGCCAAATGTCTATGACTTTCCATCCACTAGAACTAAAATTATAATCATGTTTCTATTGATTTAAGGCCATATGAAAGAGGTATTCCATGTTTCAATTCATTTATATACTCACCTCTCTTAGAAAAATCCCTCAAGAGATGATATTTCTGAAGTATGTGCTTCAATTGCTGATGTGACTTTGGATCCTTTGCAAGATCCACCACTATAATATTAATACAATTGATTTTGATAAGATATTTACTACTAGGTACCACATAAATATATTAAATTATGTTTCATATCCAAACTAATTCTTTAGCTACCTCATAAGTTTCAATATACTTAAACTCTATTGAAGAATATACAACCCCAACCTACTTTAAGATCTTCCAACTCATATCACCTCTATTCAAAGTAAAGATGTATCCCTTTTGTTATTTCATATCATGTTTATATATTTAGAAACTATCATATGTATATCCTATGGTAACTTGTTATTAATATATTTTATAGAACATAAACATATCCTTAGTGCACCTTAGATACTTAAGGATAGTTTTTACTTCCATCCAATGGTGGACACCCAAGCCTGTCTGATATCTTCCTACCTCACTTAATGAATATGTGATATCTATCCTAGTAAATATCATATCATACATGAATAACCCAATAACTGATAATTATGTAATCCTTTCTATTATTTTTCTTTATTCATGTTTTTTTTGACACATTTTCCAAGAAATATGATTTCCATTTGACATTGGAAAAAAATAAACTCTTGGATTGTTCCATTCTAGAAATCTTAAGTATTTTTTCAATATATATACATTGAATTATGTCATGTAGTATCTTAGATCTACCATGATAGATCTTGATCATAAGAATATATACATACTCTCCTAAGTCCTTCATGGAATATTATTTATTCAACCAATAATTAACTAACTATAAGACTGATTTCTTACTTTCAATAAATAATATATCATCAAAATAAACTATTAAGAAAATAACCACAATCCTATTGAACTTTTTATAGACAAAAGGATCGTATTCATTCTTTCTGAAACCAAATTGATTTTTGTATTCATCAAACCAATTATTCTATGACCTTGATTCTTTCTTTAATCCATAAATGGATTTTTTTCAACTTTCATATCTTTTTAAATTCCTTTTGAGTCAAAAATCCATCAAGTTGTTCCATATAGACATCTTTCTGAAGGTCCCCATTAAATAATACTATTTTATAATTGATTTTTCAAATATCATTTTCATAGAAATACATAATGGCAAGTATAATTCTGATGTTTCATTGCAACTAGTAAAAACATTTTTTCAAACTCAATGTCTTGACGTTGTTTTAACCCTTTGTCAACAAATTTAACTTTATATCAATTGGAGTGCTTACATGTCATGTTTATTATTGAATACCCATTTACAAATAATTTTATTTATATCTACTAGAGGATCTACCAAAATCCATAATGGGTTTTGGTACATAGAATACATTTGAGAATTTATGACTTCTTGACACTTATAAACACCTATTTCACTTACTGATTTCTTTTATGTTAGAGGATAATTATTTTCAACTAATAATAAGTTACCATACTTGATGACTAAAAAACCATAATGTTCTAGTTCTCTAACCTCTTTTGTAATCCTTAAAAGTACTTCTGTCTCTAGGATGACTTATTCTTCTATGAGGATTTTTGGAATCTATTCTTGTGCCAACTCATGTTTACCATGATCCTCGACTTCATCTAAGTCTATCTCACTCCCACAATCTATTTTAGAGATGTTATCCCTCTCAAGGAGTATGGAATTTCTTTATACTATTACCTTTTTTCTAAGGTTTTAGATAGGTAATAACCCCTTTTTTCTTTGGGGTATCCTATAAATGTACACTTTATTCCATGGGGTGTATATATTTTATCTTATGAGTCCTTAATATAATATTTTCATCCCCATACATTTATTTATGACAAAACATGTTTTATTTCATTCCACAATTGGTATGGTATATCATCTGTCACTTTAGTTAGAACTTGGTTTAGTATTATTTATACTATTTGTTATGTGTATCCCCAAAAGGATAATGGAATACATGAATGAATCATAATTGATATCATCATATCCAATAAGTTGTGATTCCTCCTTTCACATAAAACATTCCATTGAGGTTTATAAAGTGGAGTGATTTGAGATAGGATCCCAAACTCTAATAAATAATCAATGATGTCTTGATTAAGATGTTCTCTACCATGGGATCTATGGTGTTTATTAATCTTATTACTAATTTGGTTCTCAACTTCATTATCATATTCTTTTAATTTATTAAAATAATATGAATTATACCAAATCAAGTAAAAATATCCATATCTACAAAAATAATCAGTAAAATCTATGAAGTATGAGTACCCAACACTTGTTTCAATAGGATATGGTCCCCAAACATCAATATAAACTAATTAAATAATATCTTTGTATCCTTAACCTTTTAAAATAAATGGGTATTTTTATATTTTCTTTATAAACAATCATTACATACACTAAGTGGTTTAAGTTCAAAATAATTTTAATATCCATATTTTTGTAATTTAGTCAAGAACTTTTTTTTACTTGACCGGGCCAGTGATGCCAAAGTTGGGTGTAGAATGAGTCATGTGAAGTAGTTTAATTATTGATTTAAATTACTTGGATTATGTTATCAAACACATAAAGACCGTTATTTAAATTTTTATTTCCATAAAACATTACATCTTTATAAAAGATGAAAAATAGATTCTTGAAGCTGAAAATAAATTTATCTATATCTAGTATGGATACGATAATAATATTTTTGGTAACATATGGAACAAAATTATATTCTTTCAAAACCAATATCATTATATTTGGAAATGTGAGGTGGTATTCCCTAATATCTACAATAATATCTTTATCTTTGTTGTATTATTATATATTTACCCCTCTGTCAATTCTTATAAATCTACTTGGTTCCTATATTTGAATACGTATGTGAGTACCAAAAGATTATTATGATACCTAATTTGTAGAAACAAATAAATTTAATTCAATAAAAAATGCACCTAAATATTCCCCTTGCTTCTTTGGATGGGTACAATTTTTTATAGTGGCCCTTCTTTCCACATGTGGAACAAACAACATCTTGTTCCATTTCTTTCCCCTTAATCTTCCTCTTCATGGAAGTGTGTGAAGAAACTTTGGGATTAGTCATATTCATTTTCCCTTTATCATTTTTCATCATAAAGGTGGAATGATTTTCAAGCTTCATATCCTTATCTACTTAGTGAAGAAGAGTAATAAGATCTGGGAGATACTTCTCTATGTTGTTCATATTAAAATTTACAACAAATCTTGAGAGTCTCTAAGGGAGTAATGTAATAATGATATTGGTTCCTAGTTCTTCATGTAGTTTAAACCCTATAAACTCTAGATGCTCAATGTATCTAATTATATTGACTAATTGAGGCTTTGATGGGGAACTATATCCAATATTACTCTGAAAAATATCCTTATAGATCTCAAACTAGTCCTCGTATAAACCATGGAGATGTCAAGCATGCTATAAGCATCCATGTTTTCATGACTCTTCATGACTTCACTAGACATGTATTATCTCATCAAACATTGAATTTTAACCATTTTATTTATATTTTTTTCATAAAAAATGAACTCTTCATCACTTTCCTCCTTGTAAAGCAGATCATACATTGAGGATTCTACCATGTAATATTTGCATTCATAGAATAGTACAATATGAAGGAATTTGAACCACTCCTAGTAGTTACTACTAGTGATGAGATGATATTTCTATAATATAGATCATAGGGATACTGTTGATGAAGAAATTTACATTTTTATAAAATTATGAAAGATCATATTATTATTAGTTTTCTTGATTATAAAATTTATGATAATTATTAAAAATTTATTTTATTAAATCTTCCATTATTTTGTCAAGTTCCAATATCCCTCAACATTTAACTCAAAATTTCTAGTTTCTATTTAATTATTGTGGAAATGATCTGTATTCTCCTTTGTATAACCCTAGTGAGGGTAGGTCAAGCTACTTAAAGATATTTAGGTAGTCAAGTCATTGCCAACAACGGCCTTGTAGCTCCTAAATTAGTTGAGTGGACTCCCTAATCCTGAAATCCTAACTTGTATGGCTTCAACATTTTCCTCAAAGTTACATTATGTATAATTAGGGATACTTCTCATGATGTAAGATGGTATTTCAACCCATAACCATCCTAAGAACTCAAAATTAATGGTAATTGTCTCAATGAGGTTTGGTAAAACACTTAGTTATAAGTCTTTCATTACTAATCAAGTAGTGGAAGTCCATGTATGAATTAATATATATTTGAGGGATTTTAATTTATTATGAATAAATTTTATCATGTTTTATCCTTTATATAACTTTTTAATATTATGTGTATTTTACTTAATTAGTTAACCATGTTGGAGAAAACATTTACACACAATACATTTATTTAAATTCCATCTTTACACATTAATTAGTTTATTTTTGTGATATTGGTCTTGTAGAACCCCAATATTTTAAAATAACACTATGTTTGATAGCTTACATTGTATGCAACACAGAGCCTAAACAAACCTGAAAATATTATTATTTAAATGTGATTGTTATAACCTAGATATTAATTTGTCTAGTATGAGTAGAAAATATGATTTCTGAAATGAATATATATTTTTTACTCAATATAAATTTATTTGTAAATTGTTATTAAATAATGACATAATTCTTAGTCAAGGCATTTTATTCTTCAAAAAAATGTTTTCTTCATAAATGAGTTTCTATTCTTTTTATGAGTGAATATTGTAATTAATTTCTGAAAGTTTAAGAAAATTTATTTGATAAAATAAAATTTATTTTTGAAATCATAATATCAAAATTATTCTAGGGTGAAATTTTTATGTTTTTTTTAAATCATAAATTTTTTACAAATAGTAAAAAAATACAGTTTTTTAATATAGTATATTTTGTGATATCATCAAAACATAATTATGATAAAAAAGTTTATTTAACTTATGTAATGGATCATGTATGATATTATAATATTAATATCATATGATAATAATTCATAACATGTAAAATATAATTTATTTCCTGATAAATAAGAAAATCACTTTTTCTGTAACGTGATGCTTGCACTGCACTAGAAAAGTCAAATTTGAGTTCTTATAGATAATAATTGAAAGGAAAAAAGTATTTTCACGACATTTTTATGAAATTTTATCCATAAATGATGATTTTTACTCATAATTTATTGTTTTGGAGTAATATTACATGAATCGTATCCAAATGAGGGTGAAATGCTTGTGTAAGGATAGAAAAGTCAAATTCACAAATAAAATAAGTTTTTCTGACATGGAAATGAGTAAATATACATAATTAATGAATATAGAGGATTATATTGAGCATAATCTATTTATTTTTCTGATATTAAATTATTTTTATTTTTCATATATGAAATAATTACATTATATGCTAATGCAACACAAACGCAGTGCTTCTGCATGTAGGAGAAAAATAAAAAAATTATTTTAAAAACTCTAAATTTAAAATGATAAGAACCATTAAATGATAGATAAAAATTGGATTAATATTATTTTTGTGTATATATCAAAAATAATCATCCAAATTTTTAATTTATGACCATTTTTACCCACTTGATTCAGATTATGATCTTAGAGTATTTTATTTTATGAAAATTTAGACATGTCACGTTCTTATTTTTAATAAGTATAATATTTATAATATGATATCATCCCAAATATTTGTTTGAATATAGATATTATTTTTAAATATAATATATTTATCTTCATCATGGTAATTTATTTGTATTTTTTAGGGAATAAATAATTACCTTAAATGCTTGCATAAGTTTATGTAGTAATAATTCAATTTATGAAAAAAATTAAATTAATGGTATTAAAAATATTAAATTAAATATAATTTGATATAATTAATATGATCCATGCTTTTTTAGATAATCCTGGCATTTTTAGTATATAATGAAATATTTGGTTCAAATTTAACATGTTTTCTTGATGTTTTCAAAGTCAAAGTAATGAATAGTATCAAATTTTAAAATAAAGATATTTTATGGAATTAATATTTAATTAAATTATTTAAAAATTAAAAAAATTAAATTGGACAATGGGGACGATATATTGTCCAAAAAAATTACCTCGTGCATTTATTTTCTATTTGGAAGCAGTTTTTTCTAAAATAGTCTTATTATATTTTAATATTTTGAGAAATTCCAAAAATACCTACCATCTAAATTATAAAAGGGAACCCCTTACTTTACTTATTTACTCCACATTGAGCCTTATATCTCAACAATTTCTTGACCATTACTATTATTAAATTCCTTATCAAGGTTATGGTGGTGTTTTTCTTCTCAAAAGACTAACCTTAAGTCTATTAAGGAAGTATCTAAAGAAGGTCTCCTAAAGAAGAGGTAATCATCTTTACTGACTCTTTCCATTTTATTTCCTTTTCTAATTCCTATTTATGTGTTGTTTAAAAAATAAATTAATAAATACATTATCATATATATATTTATATGTTATTATGATAATGATACAACTATGTTCTACCTTTTATCCATCCTATGAAAAACAAAAACACCGCACATACGTACGTACGGCTTATTATATCCACATAGTGGTGTACTTATTTTTCATAACCACTTTACAAAGATGGTTATAATGATGGAAATAATTGATATATAAGACACTTGTGACAATATATAAGTTCTAGAAAATTAATATATCATTCACTTATTTTCCCTTTTGACCATTTATAAGTGATATTGTCGCTTGTGCATACATACGACTTATCGTCTCCACAAGCGATGCGATTCATTTTCTATGTACACCTTTTAATAAAGATTCTAAAAATTTATATAATGTATAGATATTATATCTATGAACTTAATATAATTCTGGGTATTATGGAACCCTGATAAAAGTTAAAGGACCAAAACTACCAAACCAAAACATAAATTAAAGATGAAGCAATTACCACCTGAAACAGTGATTTTAATAATTAATTGATAATAAATGGGTGATAAAATATTAAAATTAAATAATATATAGTATTATATATATGATTATGGTTATATAATATATTTATAATTAATCTATATATATTATATAGTAGGTTAAAACATGCAAAAATGAAATCGGACCTGAGCTAAGGGACTTCATATCAATTTTTATTCATTGAGGCATATGTTCATGTTATGAAACTATATTATTTTATGAGGTGTATATAATTGAACTATTAATTTTAATATCATGAATTTATTTAATCTTGGGATATTTAATTTTTTTGTTAAATTTTATTCATTCATTAGGCATACGATTCACCTGATTATAAAGTGATAAGGGATTTCTTATCTCACTTTTACTTCTGTGAGACATATTCCATATTATAAATTTATTTCTTTTTTGTGGTGTATGTAATTCCCATTGGATATATTATATCACTAATTTTCTTGTATTAATTTTATTTAAATTATCATTTGAATTTATATATTTCATGGGTCTTATGTTTCAAAATTACCATATTGGTAAGGCTTTATTTCACAATATCATCATTAATCAGGATTGGTTTTGTTTAAGTAACCATTGGGGAATATTTATATTACATGTCCATATTTTCTAAAAAAAGGTTTTAATGTTCTTATATAATTTTCTCAAGTTAATGTTTACCCCTTTTTTACTTTTTACAAAATATTATAAAATGGAATTTTCCTATCATTTTGCAAACAAGGTACTTTATGACTTTTCTTAAAAAAGTGTAAAAGGAATGTTTTTTAAACTTATATGGAATGAATGGAATTTAAAACCATTATAAAACCATAATAATTTTAGGTTTCCATTATAAATTTATAATATTCTTTTCAAAGTAAATTATTTCATTATTATGTGCATAGTTTTTACATTTTAAAAATTATTTTCAAAGTAAAAGGGTATTTCCCTCAAGAAATATTCATATAGTTACTTAAAAATATTTTCATTATAATTTTTTTAAAAATATGTTGAGGATTTATTCTATTGATACCATTCATTATATTTATTTTGATGGTTTATGATCATTTTGACTAGGGAAACCATTGATATTTCACATGACTAGTTTTTTCAATACAGATAGTTATTGATTTTGATTCAGTTATTTAATTTAATAATTTAATAAATACATTAAACTAAGTAAGTAATTTAAATGACCCTCTATAGTCCCCCGATGCATTAGTAGGTATCATGAGTAAAATCATATTGGGTTTTGTTCGAGGCATTACCTATTTATTTTTAGATTTCATGGCATAACACCTTAATGGTGTTTTCATAGGCATTGGTTGAGGCCTTCACGGTAAGATTTAGATGTATAGGATTATGCATTCCATCATTATGAATTTAGTTATTAATATTACATGTGATTATTAATTTATTTATAATATCCATGGATAAGTTTCATGTTCATGTGATAATTTAAATGGAATTAATTTACCATAATTTATACATGCCATGTTATAATTAGGTTATTGATTAAATGGAATATGTGTTTAGTTAGTTTCCTTGTTCTGTTTATTATCCTTATTGATTCATGATATATTTCAGTGTAATTAAACCTTATATATCATATTATATCACCCCTTTATTATGTTTTATTTTTCTTTAGGATAACAGGAAGTGTTTTATAATTGATATGGAGGGTCGCGCTAAGGGGAATAATGGTGATCTCAATGAAAATAATTTATGTAATTTATGTTTTATAATTTAATGTGAATTTCATGTATTTATATATTTTACCAATACTACTAAACTATTTGTACCTTTAGGATGTGATTACTTGAATCTATTCTCAATGTAATAATGTTACCACAGACTCTAGGATACTAGGGATTAGTTCTTTACCATTGGTATCAAAGGAAGTTTAATAGAAACCATGGGAACTAGAGTTAGGAAAATATATATTAAAAAAACCCAAGACATAATTTTTAAATATTCCCAAAGAAAGTGATATTATGATTTATAGATTAGTTATACCTAAATATTTCATTAATGTTTAATGTTTCACTAGGTTTGAGATTATATATAATTTTTCATAATGTTATGATCTAATCTAGTGTATTCCATTTTTTTAGAAATGTAACCTTGAATAATGAATGGAAATAGTATCAATACACATAATCTATATAGGGATTTCACTACTAGGAAATATAGTGATGCTAGAGTGGGAGTTATAGTTGGAGATGAACAAATTATAACTATATTGAGATAGATGACTCAGGTTATAAGCAATAACCTTTCCTGTATTGAGAAGCCTTATAATCTAAAAATCTGTGTAACAATTCTATTTTTCTTTTTGTTCCAGTAACAAACATCATTTAATGGTACTATAAATCCATTTTTTACTAAGAAATGTATAAGTTTGATGAAGAATATATTTGTTTATTTGGGAAGTAATGAAATGAAGAAGGTTTCCATGGTTGTTTATCATCTTTCAGGGGATGTGGATTAATGTTGGTCATTGATTAAAAACACTAAGGAAGAGGCAGAAATAGAAAACATGGAATGGAAGGACTTTAAGGAACTCTTAATTGAAAAATATGTTCCTTGTGAAGAGTGAGAAGATATGGAAAGACAATTCTTGAGTGTGATAAAATGGGAGGACGGTATTGTTTTTAATTATGAAGTAAAATTTAGAAGGTTAGAAGTGCATGCCAAAAACTATATACATAATCCAAAGAATAATATTGACCATTTCTTTGATGAGATTAATCCAATTATTAGAAGGGCTCTATTCTACCAAACTTTCTCATAATTTCAATATATAATATCATGTGTTGTCAAGAAAAATAAAGAATTATATAAGTTTTATTACATCGAATGGAAGAAATAGAAGAATAGGATGGAAGAGAAAAAGAGGTTTAAATGGAATAAGGGAAAAAAGTATTTCCCACATGTGATAATTTTGGAAAGAAACACCCTAGTACTTTCTCAAATGGAATGGGATTTTTCTACAAGTGTGGAGAGAAAATCCATTAAGCTCATGATTGATAGGGATATAAAGAAGCTGTAAAATGTTTCAACTATAAGAAGAGGGGGAACTATTCAAATGAATTCCCCAAATGTAAAAGGAATATACCTCTAAAGAAGTAAAAGCATCATGGGTAGCTTATGATATTGATATAAATGAAGTGAAATGATTATTGTTATTTTATGTTTAGATCCAATAAAAATATTGTAGCAGTGTTTTATTAATTTCATTCTTGATATAAGAATCATGAAATGAATAAGGACTGTACTATAGTACCATTTCTTAAATTATTTGATATAATATGTTGAATGGAACCGATGACAAAGAAAAGTGATCTATTGATAAGTTTAACCTATTTTAAAACACATGATTGAGGTAGGATAACATTTAGTGAGTTATTGATATTGAGTTTATAAGATTTATTTGGGATGAAAATATTGATGTTAAAGAATTAAATGAGATAGTACTGATGACCTTGGAACTTATTTCTAATTTGAGGAAAAGGTGTATTTTATTATCATTGATGGAGTTTACTTCACTTTGGGTTTTAGGGAATATAATAAATGATACGGGATTTTATTTAAGTAATAAGGAATTGTGTATGTTTTTATTTAGGTTTTATGGTATGTTTTTATCTAATCAGGGTATTTTGGTGTGATATAAAGATCTAATTTATGGGGGATTAATGATAAGTTTATTTAGTGACACCATTAATAAATGTTTTGTAACATAGAATATTATTGGCAATATTTCAGAGGAGGATTCAGATTGATAAATTTTGTAATGGATTAATTCAAACATTGGAAAGGATTTTTTTGGTTAAAGTGTGATTTTTTTATTGGATAACTTGTGATAAACATTTTGGTATTAGAAAAAATTTTGAGACTAAAGGAATTACTTCTAGATCTTAGGATTTCTTAAAACTTTATTAGGAATAAAATTTCATCATGAATATCCATCTCCTTGTGTAATAAATAAATTTCAAATAGATCGAAGCATAACCAAAGGAAGAGATAATGATTATTAATTTGAAATAAATCAAGTAAGTCTATTTTCTAGAGTACATTATCTTGATCCTAAAAGAATTTATTAATTTTAGTAAAAGTACATTAAAATATAAATGTTATTTGATTACTTTTCTTACTAAGAAATCAGTATCCTTTTAACCCATTATATATTTATAGTTATGTGATGGTTAACTTTCACTTGATCATGTGTTCTATCACTCTCCATCAGACCTTTATAGTTGGATTTATCTTCCATGTCCATATTTACACCTCCCATTAATTTTATCCTTTTCAGAAACCAATTTTTGTAGTGACCTTCACATTTCCATTTCCCTATTTTTAAGAAGAAGTTCTATTAACCCTTTTTACAATGTAGGATTTTCACAATGATATTTTCAAATGATAACCCCTTGATTACCAATCACAAGTACAAATTATAAAGATGCGATTTATTTAATGAGAGTCTAATTTAACACTCCTATATTTTAAAATAACATTATGTTTGATAGCTCATATTTCACGCAACACCAAGACTAGGAAAACCTAAAAATATTATTATTTAAATGTGACCCTTATAACCTAACCGCTAATTTGGATGGTATGAATTGGAATAACTAATTTATGAAATATATATATATTTCCAGCCCAATATAAATTTATCAGTAAATTATTATAAAATAATGATATACTTTTTAGTAAATTTGTTTTATTCTTCATAAAAACCTTTTCCTCAAAAATGCGTTTTTCTTATTTTTTTGAGTGAATAATATAAATAAATTATAGAAGTTTTAGAATATTTATTTGGTAAAATGAAAATAATTTTTGAAATCATAATATCAAAATTATTCTATGCTTAAATTTTTAGAATTTTCAAAAAAAGTTAATTTTTTTGGTCAATAATAAAAAGTACCATTTTTTAATACAGTATATTTTGTGATATCATCAAGACATAATTATTATATAAAAATTAAATTAGACTATTTAATTTATCATTTAATATATTATAATAATAAAAACATAAAAAATAATTCAAAACATGAAAATTATAATTTATTTGATGATAAATATAAAAATCACTTTTTGTACTAACATAGAGCATGCACTGCAATGGAAAATTAAAATTTGGTGTCTTATAGATAATAATTTAGTGTTAAAAACTTTTTAAATGAAATTTTTAATAAATTTATTCCATAAATTATTATTTCTACTGGTAATTTCTAATTCTGTAGTTATATAATAAGAATCTTATCCAAATGATTATACAATGCTTGGGTAAGGCTAGAAATGTCAAATTAACAAATTAAATAAGTTTTCTTGACATTGATATGAGTAAATATACATAATTAATGAATAAAAGGATTTTACTGAGAATAATTAATTTATTTTTATGATATTAATTTATTTTTAATTTTTATATATGAAACAATTACCTTATATTCTTATGCAACACTAACATAGTGTTTGTTCAAGCAAAAGAAAAATCGAAAAAAAAAGATTTTAAAAACACTAAAATTAAAATAATAAAAACCATTAAAAGACCAAAAAAATTGAATAAATCTTATTGGTTGAGTATATATTGACCATAATAATCCAAG
The DNA here is from genome assembly GCA_963277665.1 of Viscum album. Lineage (NCBI taxonomy): Eukaryota > Viridiplantae > Streptophyta > Magnoliopsida > Santalales > Viscaceae > Viscum > Viscum album. The sequence continues at coordinate 1,766,080,408 of OY728135.1, forward strand.
GGTAAAATTTATGACCATTTGGATCAACTTGGATAATATTATAACCTTTATAGTATTTTATTTAATGAAAAGTCAAATATGTCTTGCTCTTGTTTTTAATAAGTGTGGTATTTTTAATATGATGTTATATGAAATATTTGTTCAATTATAAATACTATTCTAAAAATATAAAACATTTATCATCATCATTTTAATTTATTTGTAATTTTTAGGGAAGGAATAATTACCTTAAATGCTTTCACTAACTGATACAGTAATTACTTAATTAAAATAAAAATAAAATAAATGATATTAAAAATATGAAAATAAATATAATTTGATATAATTAATATTAAACATGAATTTTATAGATTATATTGACATGTTTATGATATAATAAAATAGTTTAATTAAATTTGACTTGTTGTCTTGCTATTTTTAAAGTCAAAGTAATAAATAGTTTCAAATATGAAAATAATGATATTTTATAGAATTAATATTTTATTAAATTATTTTAAAATTATAAAAATATATAAAGTGAACAATTGTGATATTATATGGTCTAAATATTCATACCCTCTGTATTTATAGTCCATTTGGAATCATTTATCTCTAAAATAATCTTATTATACTTTAATATTTTTAGAAATTAAAAAAGTTCCCTTCACCTCAATTATAAAAGGGAACCCCTTAATTTACTTCTTTACAACACTTTGGGCCTTCTAGTGTGAAGAACCGTGTTATTTCAGATTGCAAACTTGAGTAAAAATTTTAATTTTTGCAGTTGGATGCTCGTGAGGGGTAAAATTGTATTTTTAACCTACCAGTTGATATTGGATAATTTTTCTTACCACTCTATTGGTCCCAGAATAGGGTGTTTACCCTAGGATAGGAGTTTGGTGGAAATCTGAGTTATTTGAATTTTAGAGGAATAATTAATATTTCATATTATTAATTAAATATTAATTCATTCATGAAGGTTCATTTGGAATCAAATTTTAAATGGTGCATCAGATTGAGATTTTTTCTAGTTTTTTGAGTCCTAAATGGTGAGTTTATCCTAGGCTAGGCATAAACTTGTGTCAGGCACTGGGGCCGGGCTGGGCCCCTTTTTCTTTTTCTTTTCATTATTTTCTTCTTTTCTTTCCTTCTTCTTTCTCCTCCTACTTGTGAACACCTAATGTTTTCTCCTAATTGGTTGTGTCTTATTGTAGAAAATGTATATTGAGATAGAAAGAGAGATATAAGGCAAAAGAGGTACAGTTTCAAAGCTCCCGATGCGCTGAGTCGATGTGCGACATCCATAGATTTTGAAATCAACTGAAGCTTTAGTGGTTTCCTCCCGAAGGTAGGTATGTTTATGTTTTAACCATAGATACCATTTAAACATGTTTTTTTACATTTTTAAATCTTGTTTATTCTTTCTTGTGACCTCTTAATTCTAGATCTTTTGTTTTAGAGATGAAAACAGGTGTTTCAGGTGTTTTGAGGGGTTTCCCATTGGAAACCCAGGTAACACAGTGTGTGTTCTAGGGGAACACGTTGGGTGTTCTTCCTGTTCGTGTAAGAAGAATTTTTCTTAATTACACACTGTGTACTATGAGTACACACCATGTGGGGGTTCGTCGTGTGTCTGTCCTTGTTAAAAAAGAACACGGAATAGTGGTTTTTGAACAGTACAAACCATGTACTGGGAGTACACGCCATGTACTGGAACATGGTCATGTGTTCGGGTGAAAAATCACACAAGATAGTGTCTTTTGAACAGTACACACTCTTTATAGTAACTTACATGCCTTGTACTTTTACATTGGTTGACCTCATGTACTCTAGAGTACATTCTATGTAATTTGTTTAGCCTATTTTTATTCGGGGGTTCTTTAAACTACTATAAGTTGCAATCCAAGGGTCTGTTTCGGATGACATTAGTAGCCACATGACCCTTGATTTGAGGCGGAACTTTTGAGGTATGTTGGAGAAATGTTTGTGTTGGTCACAATTCTCGGTGGTATAAAACGTCTAAAATAATAATAATAATATTTTAGTGATTATTATTTGGCGATTATTGAATCGGACGTATCTTCTGCGTATGATGTCTGTTTGATGCACCGTTAGCGGCGTTATAACACTAAATTAAATTCAGAAGTTCAGATACTTATTTCAGGTTCTAAAACCAAAAACATGTGTGGGACCCTACTCAAGATCGTTACGGTGAATAGTACCTTTTTCACCGGTTGACCATTTTGGGAATTTGAGTAGTCCTTTATGAGTGTTTTTCTGTGTATATCACAATGGTGGAATCCTATAGAAACTTACAGGTAATATAAATTATGTTTTGGGGGTTCTACCCAATTGGATAGGTTCTTCCTCCATTTATTGAGTTCAGTTGCCACCTGGGAGTGAGACTTTGAGTATATAGTAGGTTGGGTGTTTGGACCTACCAAGTTAAGACCTTTGATATAAGATGATCTATGAGATATATCCCATAACTTATGCTTTTGATGACATCCCCTTTGTGAGGAATGACCTTCTGGACTACGAGGCCATGATACCAGATGTTTCTAAGGATCCCCTGAGGGATTCCTTTACTTATGTGATGACCTAGGGAGTCCCTTGTAGGATCTCTCTCATATTTTCTTTTTAGAGGATCCTTATTACAGGATTCCTCTATTGTTATTCATTTGAGGATCCCTTGTTGGATTCCTCTCTTCCTTTTTTCTAAGGATCCCATGTATGATTCTTTTTCTCTTGTTTCTCTTGAGGATGTCGAGTAGGATGCCTCCTCATTGTTTGACTTGAGGGACCTAGTGGGTTATGTGGTTTGACCAACCCTGATTCATACATCAAGTTTGTGTAGAGATGGTGTTCGGGTGTCACCTTGAACTCGTGTCGAACTATTAATCCCATGGGGCTATGGTTGTAGTATTATGTTGGGTGTTCGGGCTACCCTAACTCTTTATTATGTTTCACTTATTTATTACTGATGTATTGATATTCACCAGAGGTGCTTCCATGTTGGTGGATGTTAAGCCTAACATGAGGCATATTTCTATATTTTGTTGGCATTCCTAAACATGCTCTTCTAGGATCTAGCTTCTGAGCCATGTTATTTCTGATATTTACTATACCCATAGGTATTACCTGGTAATTGGATGTTGAGACTTACATGATGCAATTGGTTATATAAATTTTTTAGCCATGTGAGATTATTATTGTAAACAATGTAATAGTGTAATTTAAATGTGTTATAATACATGCTGAAATGTTAACACACTGGGATTGGCCCTGATACATGTTGAAATGCTGATACATTAGGCTTGGCCCTGATACATGATAAAGTGTTGATACACCGGGCTTGGCCCTGATACATGCTGAAATAATGATACATCAGGCTTGGCCCTAAAATATGCTAAAATTCTTATATAATAGGTTTTACCCGGAGACATGGTGAAATGCTGATATACCTATCTTAACCCTGATTAACTGATATGCCTGCGGGTAAGGTTTTCTGAGTCTCAGTTGGATTCATGGGCTTATGCTCTATGTTTGTCGATTAGTGACCTTTTAGAGGATTGACCATCGATATATGGTATCCTTCCTTATAGGATTTTCAATCGGTATATGATATCCTAGTTATTGATTGGAGGTGAGTACGGGTGAACCTAGGTGTAGGATGAGTATCCCCCTTTGGTGATGTAGCTAGCTCGGAGATATAATTCTGATTTTGGCCGAAGAAGGTACATATCGATGGGATTATAGACCCATAGATCGATTTAATGATACACAGCTTGAGTGGAACAACATCCAGATCAATTCCCTTGCATAGGATGTCTAGGCGATCAGGCTTATGGACCCATGGATCGACTGCTGATGTAGTTTCTTGTTATTTGATCCACATACTCATGAATATTCAAATTTATGTATATGTGTATAGGTATGGGACTATACATGTGTATGTATATAGATATGGACATCCATGGTGGTACATGCCTAGTTGATAAGGATTACAGACCCTAGGTTCGATTGTGGTTGCATGTATGATTTTCTTCATTTTACTATGTTCCATCTTGGTTGAGCAATTTTTGTTGCATACCCATTTAGAATAATAGTTATAGGTTGCTTATCATTGTGGCCTACTAAGATTATTTCTTTCCCCTGCACATGAACCTTGGTGTACATGTAGACCTTCTGTATACTTTTTAGGTTGACCATGAATTTCATGGTGGATAGGACTGCGACCTAGTGTAGTAAGATCGAGCGGAGCTGCTCGAGAGGTTCTACTGATCGGGCTGGTGTCATTAGAAAGTGTATGGATATCAGATACATGGATTGGATCAGAGTTAGTTTTAGAGCCATATACTTTTACTTTTTTTTCTTTTGTACTTGTATCTGTATGGTGGGCCTAGTGGGTGACCAGTGTTATTTTGTATTGCATAGATGTTCGGGATTTTATAGCATTTTACTATTACATCTTGTTCTATTTCAGTTATTTATTTCTTCCACACTTTTTTTACTTTATAGAATGTATGATACATAGTTATTTATACTTTTTTATTACTCTGTTATGAGGTAATAGTCTCCCCATTATCACACCCTAGGCCCTCGGTGCTAGTCAGCAGCCTCTGGCATACAAGGAGGTGTGCTTGAGGCATTGTGGAAAATCGGTTCGGAGCACCAGTTTAGTGGCTTCCAGGTTAGAACATTACTTCTAGATAGATGAATCCATTACAAATACTATTATATGATTCCTTATCCATGTTTTTTAGGTGAGAGTATCCTCAAAAAACCAACCTTAAGTCCATTAAGGATGAGTCTAAAGAAGGTCTCTGGAAGAAAAGGTATCGTCTTTACCAAATCATTCCATTTTATTTCTTATTCTACTTCCTATTAATGTATTTTTTTCACGATAAATTAATAAATCTAGTGTCATATATATACTGATATGTTATTATTATTATGATATAACCATATTCCACCTTTTATCTATCCTATGAAAAATGAAAATATCATGTGTGTGTGTGTACGACTTACTGTCTCCTTAAAGTGTTGTAATTTGTTTTTCATAATAAATTTACTTGTATGGTTATAATTATGGAAATAATGTATAAATAATATACTTTTGAAATTATATTTATTTTAAAAATTTACTATATCATCTACTTATTTTTTATTTTGACCATTTATAAGTGATATCATCGCTCGTGCGTACGTACAGATTACCATATCCACAAAGCGATGTGCACCTTTAAAGAATGATTCTAAAAATATATCTAATAAATAAATAATATATCTATGAAATTGATATCATTATTTATATTATGTAAAAAAGATAAAATTTAAAGTAACTACACTACAAAAACAAAACATGCATGAAAAATTAAGTGATTACTACTCAAAACAATGATTTTAAAAACGAATTGATAATAAAAGAGTGATAAAATATTAAAAGTAAATAATATATTTAATGATTTTATGATGATTTTATGAACCTATATTATTTTATAAGTTTTATATAATGACTATTTAACATGTTATATAATTAATTTATTTAATCTCATGATATTTAAAGTTTTTTTAAATGTTATGGATTCATGGGGCATACGATTCAAATGATTACAAAGTAGTAAGGGATTTCTCATCTCACTTTTACTTCTATGGATATATGTAATATTCACAAATTATTTATTTTTTATACTATATATACTTATCCTTTGATATATTATATCATAAATATCCTTGCATTAATGTTATTTAAATTTCATTTTATTTTATTTCATTCATGGGGCTTATGATTCAAAATTTCCACATCAGTAAGGGATTATTTCACAATGTCATCATTAATCATGATTTTTTATGTTTAAGTCTACATTGGGGAATATTTCTCTTCCATTTATTTGTTTTATAAAAATGTTTTAAAAAAGGTTTTTATTATTCTCTTATAATTATTTTAAAGTCATTTTTATCCCCTTTTTGACTTTTTTAAACTTTTTAAAAAAAAAATTCCTGTCATTTTTCAAACAAGGTACTTTCTAAATGTTCTTACAAAAGTATAAAATGAATGTTTTTTTAACTTATATATAATGAATAAAATTTCCAATCATCATGATTCTTTAATAATTTTAAGTTTCATCTAAAACTTTACAAGGTCCTTTTCAAATAAATTTTTTCCATTATTATGTGCACAGTTTTTAGATTTTAAAATTTATTTTCAAAGTAAAAAATGTATTTTAATCAAGAAATATTCCAATAATATATTTAAATTATTTTCATCATAATTTATTGAACATTATGTTGATAATTTACTCTAGTGATATGATTAATTAAATTTCTTTAGTTTATTTATGATCAGTTTGATTGGGGAAACTATTTATATTTCAAATGACTAGTTCTTCTGATATAGACAGTTATTGATTTCCATTAATTTGTATTATTTATTCATATGAGGAATGAATTGGTCTTTGTAAGTGATGGTTTTGTCCCACCATATCCCCTCGATTCATCAGTAGGTCTCATGATATAAATCAAATTGGTTTTTGGCTGATACCTTACCCATTTATTTTTAGATGTCATGGCATAAGGCATTGATAGTATTTTCATATGTCCTGACCGTGTCCTCAATGGTAAGATTCAGATGTCTATAATTATTAATTCCATCATTATGAATTCAGTTATTGATATTCCATGTGATTATTTGATTAGTTAGAATATCCATGGTTAAGTTTCATGATCATTTGTTCATTTAAATTGAATTAATTGATCATCATTTATTCCAACCATGTTATGCTCTGGTTATTGATTAAATGGAATATGATTTTAGTTATGTACCTTTCCATGATTATTATTATTATTTATTCATGATATTTTCTCTTGTACTTAACCCTTACTGATTATTTGATTTCACCCCTTTCTAATTTTTTATTTTACCCCAAGATACCAAGAAGTGTTTTATGATTGATATGTAGGGTTGTGCTAAGGGGAATAATGATATTTCAAAAGAAAATAATTTGTGTATGTTATGTCATAAAATGTAATGTGAATTTCAAGTATGTATCTAGATTACCAAGACTTCTAAATTATTTATTCCATCACAATGTGATTCCTTGTATCTAGTGCCAATGTAGTAACCACTAACTCTGGGCTACTTGGTTTAGGGTTTTTATAGGTATTTCATCCATAAAATATATAATTTATAAGAAAAAATAAATAAATAATAAATTACCTGATCGTGATCTTATATAATGGTTGGATTATTGATTTGAAAATAAATAAACCGAGTACCTAGGGTAATAACTCTTATTATTGGTTGTAGCATGAGTCAAAACATTCCACATGTTTACCTATGTATCACCTGGGTTTTCATCACTATGGCTCTATCTTGAACTACCTCCACACACCTTGGGATACTCCATTAATTACATATATTTATAACTAACGCACAAGTGAGGGAACCAAATTATTTGTTAATAGAGATTATATAAATAACCATGGACACACAAGTCCTATATAATAATGAAGGAAGGGATGACACATAGGTCGTCAAAATTAATTTAATATTAAATATTTGAAACCCCATGAAATAAATTAAATTAAAACATCCAATGCATACATTGGTCTTGTTAAACCTTGTGAATGGGAATGCATGTAATTTATATAAAAAAGTAAACCAATTAATATTCATTTCTATTTTTCTTTATTATTAAGATAAACTAGCATGCATTGATTAATTAATTAATTAATTAATTAATTCCCCTTCATCTTGATGACCATTCAAATTCATTTGGAGGTAAACATAATAATGTATTTCGTGGAAAATAAATAGAAGAACCAATTTTTACAGATTTTTTAAAATAAATTAATTTAAAATTTATAATTATTTAAAACCATTAGTAAATTGTCAAAAACAACAAGTTCTGATCAATAAAATAATGTTTTAATGCATTAATTGTCAATTTAATTTAATTTAATTTTTTTCATTTATTAGGATACTATACATAATGTACTTATGATCTACACATTGTGTACCTTAGTTTTTGTGTACCTGGGTTACATACCTAGGGCTTTAGTCATGTACCTCAGTCAGACTATACGGTTTGTACATTTGAACTACATGTCACGTATCTCTCTTTATATGTGTATGGGATAAACGCTTGGACTTAGGCATGCATGTTGGATGGAATACATTATGTGTAAAAAACTAAAACATGTTGTGTGTTCTAAATTCCACGTGATCATACAATCCACCAAAAAACTCAGTGAGTTTTCAGTCACAGCTACATAGCGTGGGCATGCTAGATACATGATGCGTATCTCTCATGTTATGTGATCCCATGACAAGAAAAATTAATCAATGTTTATTTCATACATGGGAAATGGTGATCTATATTCTGTTTAAACCTCATACATGTCATGTATATCATAAATGATCTTGGATATCAGACTTGTTTGGTTTGACTATGTATAGTGACCACACGGATTGCATGAATTTCTCTAATAACCTTTGCAAACTATGTAACTTTTATGCCAACTATACACCATGTAATCTAACATGGTGTATTCTAGGTTATCCCAATCTACACATAGTGTGTAATAAATTAACCACATGTAATTAATTCTCATTTTTTTGTGTATCCCAAAACAAGACTAGGTGTAGTTCACTTGAGTACACGACGTGTACTCCGGCTACACGTCGTGTAGTCCTATGCTATCCATCTAGATTCCTCATCACTTCCTGATGAAATATACAATCATTATTTATATGTTCTTAGACCTTTAATAAAATGAAATAATGAATGAACATGATTAATATTTTGATAACATGTTAATTAAAATCAAATAAAAGAGAAAATAATATGAAGCAGAGCATTTACCACAACTATGCATAAGGATCAACAATCAAAAAAATAATTAAAATTTTAAAAAGTGACCACTCTAGTACCACTTTTAGGTTTTCATTATAATTAAAACACATTTTTTTGGTGTAATATTAAAATTTATTTTTATATATAGTTTCCCAAAACCCCATGAGAGGATATTTCATGTTAAATTTATAATTTATTTATTTTGTTTGGAAGAAATGATATACCTAGGCTTAAGATCTTTATTCACTGATAATGATGATCTTCTAAAAACCCTTTTAGTTTACCTTTGTTTTAATGTAACGATCCAAGTATAGAATACATATAGAAGTTATATAAATATGCTCCATTGATCTTTGACCACTATCAATTGATTTTTGGGTTGTATAATGGTGAATCAATTATCTTTCATTGATTGTTTTGATCACTCAAATATCCCTAAATACTGAAGGAGTTATTTGTATTATTTATAGGAAGGTAGTAATATTTATTAAAAACAAATAAAATTATTTGTGATTAATTAAATATAAATTAAATTATTCCTTGGTCTTTAGCGTAATATTTATTCAATTAATCACATTTAAATATAATTTAATTGAGATTGATGGAAACAAATAGTGTGTGACCCTCTAATATTATTTCTCATCGGCATTATGTGGGGTCATCTAAAGTTCAATATTATTTTCTATAAATAGGTCAAGGTACCTAAGAGAAAGAAATTATTGTCACAACTATGATAACCACATATGAATTATAATTGTGTAATATAATCCATTTGTCACAATATATCATTAAGAGGGGTGCACATATTTATCATCAGCCTATGTGATCAATATTTCTTTATTTTACTATCTTAAATAAACATTTCATTGGACCATGTTTTTGAAATTTAATGTGATGTTTCTATTCCAAAAAAAGTTAAGATATATAAGCTTGTTTAATGATAGAATGGATAAATCCTTCCTTGACTTATCTATTAATAAAATGTCATTCATGACGCACCCAATGTACCCTACCTCTCAAAAAACATATGTCATCATGTTTTTCATCATAAAATCTAAGTGCAAACGTAATAAAATCCATTAATGATATCATAAATTCTAAGGACTATTACATAGACTCATGGATAGGAATATTCAATAACAAAAAACATATGGAATTCCTACTAGAGGGTTTGTTCTCATAATTTATCATCTTGGATATTACCAAGTGTAAACATTATTAGAAGAATAATCATCCAATTATAAGTACTAAAGACTTATAGTATATATACTTCATGTCCCATCATAGTACATTATCTATCCCTAGAAATGTATTGTAGAATATTTTCATATAATTGAAATGTTCTTTTCATAGCAGAGAACTATTACAACCTTATCAATGAGACAGATACTCTAGGACATTATTACATTAAATTCATGTAGAAAAATGAAAAATATGTAATAATATTTTATTAATATTTAAATCATAAAATATAAATATAATAAAAGTACAAACATTTGGTACTAAGACACCAACTCTAACATCTTTCTGTTATGAAACTTCAAACACCTTTGTGATAATGAGAATGTCAATATGTTAGGTGTGCAGCATGTATGATAACTATAGATGGGGTATAATTGTCATAGTATTTATCTATACTTAATAAGGACATCTATGACCTTGTTTTTGAAATTGATTAGTTGACAAAATTTAAGCCTCATATCGATTTTTATGCATGACAGGTGAGTTTCAAACTTTCTAAGGATGTTAAACATCTATTGAAATGAGATTAGGGTATGATTGAAAGAATATCATGACTTATGATACCCATGGTTGGGACTACCTCTTGTTTATTCATAGGATATACCTTGGAATCTATTGATAAGAAAATAAATAGATATTTTCCAACCATTATGGACAAATTTTCTGATGTTTTTCCTGAAAATTTTTCTAGGTTATGACCCAAAAGAGAAGTTGAATTTATGATTGATATCATAATCATGACCAATCTTATTTCACTTCCATCTTATAATATGGAACCAAGAAAATCGAGGGAATTGAAATTCTATCTCTAATAGTTGGAAAGAAATGGTTCCATTCGACCGAAAATGTCTCCATGGGAATTGCGGATTCTTTTTATAATGATGTTGGATGTAAATATTAGTATTTGTGTAGATTATCATAATCTCAACCAAGTTATGATAAATAATTGGTATCATTTTCCAAGAATAAATGATCTATTTTTCGAATTATGGGATCTAAGTGGTTATCTAAGTCTGAAATGTGGTTAGGTTATCATCAACTACTGGTTAAGAAGAAAGATATTACAAAAACATATTTCTAGAGTCAATAACACCACTATGAATATATGGTTATTCCCTTTGGTCATATGAATGAATAAAAAGTATTTATGGAGTTGATGAGTCATATATTACAAAGGTTTTTTATTCCTTTGTAGTGTTTTTCATGGATGATATCCTAGTTTATTCTAGGAACAAAACAAATCACGAGGAACACATGGCTATAGTGTTGTGTATATTGTGGGAACATCACCTTTATTAAAAGATTTATAAGTGTATTTTTTATACAAGAAGTACATTTCTGTGATTATGTCATTTATGAAAAAATATATTTAGTAGATCCTAAAAATATATAAGTTATAATCTCTTGTAAACCATCAAAAGATTTTTTGGAGATACATAGTTTTCTTAGCTTAGTAGGATACTATAAATAATTTGTACATGGTTTTTCTCATATTGTATCACCAATGATAGATTTGAAATGGAAAGGGGTTTCTTTCTAATGAAGTGATGAATTCTATAAATCATTCGAAGAATATATGGTATGACTTACATCAGCACCAATCCTTACATTTTCTGAGTTAGGTTAGGGGTATGTGGTCTATAGTGATGCATTTGGATTTGGGTTGGAATGTGTTCTTATTAAAGGAGATCATGTTGTTTCTTAAGGATCGTGATAGTAATGAGTGCATGAGAAAAACTACCCAACACAAAATTTGAAATTATCTATAATATTTTATTATTTAAATACATGTAATTTATATCTTTTTGTTGATAAATTTATGGACTTCATAGATCATAAGAGATTGAAACACATTTTCTCATAAAGGGGATTAAATTTAAGAAAAAAATGGATGGAATATCTATTGGTGTTTTAATTCATCTTGATATATACATCAAGAAAATTAAATTTTTTAGAATATGATTTTGGTATGAATTAATTTAATTTTTTTGATAAATTAGCTTTAGATCTGTGAAATTTGATATCGGTTATAGCTTATATGCATCTGGATTGTATGGGGAAAAGTGATTCTACAGTTTTATTTCCATTTTCTCTTATTTCTAATTTTGTTTAGAAGGTTAGAGATGATCTAATATTTGATCATGCATTTCTAACCATTATTTTAGAACTTAGTGGCAGGGAGACTATTGATGGATGAAATCATGATGGGAAATATATGTTATGGTTTAGAGATCAGATTTTAGTTCCTCCAACCACCTATGAACAACTTCTTTTTACCTACCACCATTCGAGATGGGTTGCTCATCCAGGTTTATAAAATTTGTATAAAGTGTTGGGAGCATAGTTTTAGTGGGATGGAATGAAGAGGATAGTGGTATAATTTTTCTCAAAAGACCTCACATGTTATCAATTCAATAAAAATCTCCAATGAGTGGTGGGTATGTTACACTCTTTACCGATTTTTTGTGAAATTAGTATAAGATATATATATGGATTTAGTGATAGGTCTACCAAGAATGGTTTAGTGTTGGATCACTTCATCTATATTTTTGAATCCAATATAGTAGAAGATTTGTGCAAAAATAACATTTTTGGAATTGAAAATATGCATGTCATTATAGTTTTAATTGTCTATGACTAAGACCACAATAAGCCCTTGGAACCCAATTAAACATGATCATATATTATCATCCTCAAATAGATGGAAAATCTATGTGAATGGTACAAAATTTGGAAAAAATGATTATATAGTGTGTGATGGATCTTAGGGGATCATGGGAAGAGCACACACCATTGGTGGAGTTCTGATACAATAAAAGTCATTAGGTATTGATACATATGGCTTCATTCAAATCATAGTATGGATATCCTTATTATTCTCCACTTTATTGGGTAGAAATATGTGAGAATTCACTTATTAGGCTTGAAATAGTGCATAAATAATATATAATATTTATATGACTATAAAGAGAATGGTGATATCCTATATTCATCAAAAATCCTATGTGGAAAATCGTCGATGACTATTATCATTTGAGGTGTTTGGTCATGTTTTCTTGATAATATCTCCATGGTTGTGGAATCACCATTTTTTTAAACAAAAAAAGTTATCTCCTTGGTATATTATCCCTTTTTAGATACTTGAATGAGTGGGTGATGTGGCTTATCGGTTGGCTTTACTACCGAGATTTGGCTTCATGAATAATATGTTTCATATATCTCAGTTGAAGAAGTACCAAATTGACTATGACCATGTCATTTAATGGGACCATGTTGATCTCAAACTAGATGATACTTTGATTAATTTGCTGATATGTATTGTAGATAGGAGAGATAATCTCTTGTGTGTAAAATCACTGTTTAAGAATAAGTTTAATGGAAACATTATCAAATTCAAGAAGATACATGAGAGCATTAAAAGAATGTTCAAACAATGGATTCAACTCTTCCAAAACAACACCGTTTTTATAATTTATTGGGAAAAAAATACCAATGTTGGGGACAGTGTAACACCCCCAATTTTTGGTATTTTACCCTTATTTTATGTATTTTGAGATTATATAATACTTGGGTAAAGTTTCAGGAGGTTCTGGGAGGTATTACAGTGTGTTGGTAGAGTTTTTGGAGTGCATGGTTTGAGAATGATTAGTATAAACCATGAAAAATATCTAATAAACCATGAAATGTGTTTTAAGGTTCATTAGGAAGGCTCATAATTGGATTAGAATTTGGGAAAACTATGTGAGTTCCCAGGGGAAACCATTCTTAGGGAAATAGTGAGAAAAAGCATTATTGGCGCATGATTCTTATAACCATGTCTGCCAACTATGAGAGGTGTTTTCTTAATGAAGTATCATTTCATGTTTAGTGCATTATTTTACCAACCATGTAGAACTATAATGTTGCTCTACATTTGAGAAATAGTGGCATACACATGGTTGGCATATGGTTTGAAAAATCATTTGACCCAACTGTGTGATGGGTAATAATTAGTCAATTAATTCATTTTTAACTTGATTTAAGGCCCCAAAACCCTCATTATTCCACTAATATTCATGGGTCTTGTACCCCTCACCATCCTTGGTCTTGATAGATAATTATCATTGATTTAAAAGAAACTTTTGTGAGAATCATAGTGTATTGAAGATCCATAATCATTGGTAAGTTCTAATTCTTCCTTGTTCTACCTAGATCCACTCTTCTACTCTCCCTAGATTCCATAGATATAGTCCATTATAGATATATCTATTTTTTATGTTAATATTGATGATATCTTGTTGGATATAGTGAAGGTATGGAGTTCTTAGATCGGAGCTAGAAGATCTAAGTGTCCTACTTCATTCTTTATATCTATTGAAAGGTATGCGGATTCTCTCTCATCTCTGGTATTCTAGAACTTTAAATTTTAGATTTTTTTAAAGGTTATTTTTTAATTTTCTTTGGAAATAATGGGTGATTTTATGAAGGAAATATTTTTGTGTTGTGTTTTGGAAAAGTGTAAAATTATATAGCTTTTAAGAAACCCCCTTTTCTGATAATATTAAAATGATGATTTTAATATTATGAAATGTTTTTTACTCATGAAAAAATTTTGATGGAATTATTTTGATTGAATAAATTTTTATGGAAATTTTTTAGCATTGAATTTTCCAAAATTGGGTTGGTGTGCTATCAAATGGGATAGATATGGTCATAAGTGACTCCTTCAAGGTTGGACGAATTATGGTTATAGAGTATAACCGTCAATGGTAACATCAAGCTTGTATGTATAGTCATGTATATGGATGGTTATGTTTGTGAACATGGGAAAGGTTATTCCAAATGTAAATATAATAATCTTGTTCATGTTTTCATTTTCTCTCACTAGATTTTCCCTTCTGGATTTTTATTAACTATTTTACTACTTTCCTAAATGTTTTATATAAATTGGGCTAAATATTTTGGTCATAATGGTGAGTGTTGGGAAGTCTCTAGGGAATGACTACTGAGTTCATATTCACCCGCTACTTGGGAACTTTGGTGCATTTGTAGATTCCATATATAGGGACATAGGGGAAGGGAAGATGTCTTATTTCACTAGTGATGCATATTGATACCTTGGGCATGGCAGGTGGTGTTGTATCTTATTCATATAATAATTGTGGATTTTAATTTGATGTATTTTGTCTTGTTATATTTGGTTTTGTTAGTTGTTATCATGTTTCCATTTTCACTCTAATATTGTGGTTTTTTATATTTTTCTTTGGGGTGTTTTTCTATATTCAAGAATCATGTAGAAGGATTTGATATTTTTATCTGATGTTTTCAGTTGTCTTATCTTTCAATGAAAAAAAATATCCAACTTTTTTCCTAATCCCTTTTAATTTATTGATAACCTTTGATGTGGTGGTTATTTCACTTAATATTAGTGGAATTATAACTCTTCTCAAGTCATTGGGTTAGGGTGGGATGTTACAAAATCAGTGTAAATTTGACTAAAATTGATGGTATTTTTGAGACTCAATGGTTTCTTGGGGAATTCCCCACTCAATGTCCTATGGCCAGGTGTTGGAATTAAAAACTTCTAAGTGTATGGAAAATGATAATATAATCTTATCAGATGGGCCACCTACAGCGGCCCAACAAACTATGGTAGTGGGGGATATCACGAATGCTCCTATTGTGACTAGTATGTAAATAATTTCAAATGGAAATTTTGATATTAAAATTTACCTCTAACTCTAAGTTATGGACAGCCAACCAAATACCTTAAACACTAAAGTGACTTTAGAAGATGATGATAAAAATTCTTAGCAAACAATACATTATAGATGCGGTTGTCATCCAAGTGGTCAATATTAAAGACTGATCTCTTTTCATAATATGTGGATGAGATCAAAATTTCATGCATTGTAATTGTATGGATAAGATTTGTTTTGGGAATAATTTCAGGTAATCTATGGATTTACTATAAATGGAACAATTTGATATTGTCTTACATGAAAGAGTTATTTTATTAGTGCATGAGATGATGATCCCGATGTTGGGGGTTGTGATATATTTTTTATTTTCTTTCCTTAAATTATTTTTTCTTCCTTTTGGTTAATGAGGTAAGTGATCATGTTTCCCCTTATCCTCTCTTCTTCCCCCTCTTTTAGTTTTCTTTTTTAAAAAATTGGGCTAGTCCCTGGCCTATTTCGAATAATAAGAAAAAAATTAAAAAAAATAATATAAATTACATTTTTACCAATATAATATTTCTTAATCAATTAAATGAAAAATATAAACAAAAAAATCACAATATATTATCAATTATAAAAATGAAAAAGTTAAATAAAAATCGTTCGTAATTATATTTAAATAGAATCACGGTTGCAAGTATATAGATGTGTGTGTATATATTATTTATATATGATAATATAAATAATTATTAATTTTTTTGGTAATGTTTTAATATTTTTAATTATATTTTAAAAAATATGATTGAATATATAAATTAATATAATTTTTTTAATATATATATATATATATATATATAATTAAGTGTATGATTATTGATAAATATAATAATATTAATAATTGTATAAGATAAAAAAATTTACTATGATTTCTAATTATATAGATGTATATATTATTAATTATTTACAAAAAAAATTAATTGTTATTTACATTTCAAAAATTTAAATTATATTTAAAAATACAATTATTTTCATAAATAAATTAACATATTTAAAAAAATATCATTAACTATATAAATGTACAATTATATTAAAAATGTATATTTAAAGAAAAATATTTCAAATATATATTACTAATTACTTAAATATATTTTTTAATTAAAAAGATTATCAATAATATTTAATATATATTTATATACTTTTCATTTTTATTTTTATTTTATTTATTATTTATATTTTAATTTTTTAAAATATATATTTAAGAAAAATTAATATTATAGCTAGTCACATGGTCAATAATATGTCATATTAATAATATATCACTAATTATATGTATAACATAAACATATATAATTTTTATATTATAATTTCCTTAGAAAATAATATTATTACATTTTCATAATATATAAGTACATTTGTGTCTGTGTTATGATCTCTATTGAAAATATATCACTAATTACATACATAATGTTTACATATATAATATTTATGTTATAATTTCAATATAATAAAATATTCATTACATTTGAATAATATATAAATACATTTTTGTGTGTGTGTGATGGATGAACCAACACACACTGTCATGACCCGTCCCCTGGGGCCCATGTCGTGACTACCCAAGCCCGCCTTCCATAGGCTAGGGGTTGGCGACTAGCACCGGAAGGCATATCCCTAAAATTGGAAGGAATTTCCTCAAAACATGTACACACACAAATAGGGAACACTACGCACAAGTATAACACAATGGAAGAAGAAAGGTACACCCACAGCTAAAACCACAACTGAGTATAAAAGTAAGTACTGAAAGTAAGGGGACAGAATACAAGCCCCACTAAAATGAAAGTACAAGTAAAAGAAAGAAACATCTCATGAGGTCGCCTGCCAAGAATCCTACCTTAAGGGTAGGTAAAACTCATCATTGCGGCTCTCCACATCAACCGGACACCTCCATATACCGTCAAGTCTTGGCTCCCTGAGTCTCAGTCAAAGCTGTCTGTCGTCTGTAAAAGAAACAGCAAGGTGAGGGCGAAGCCCGTGTAGGGATGAGTATAAAAATACTCATTAGGGACCCTAAGACCCTCGAAGGTCTCTCAGGATTCCACAAAGTAAAAAACACAAGCATGATCTCAATTGAAAAACACAAAGAAAAAGACATCTCACACCAGGTATAAATTAAGTACAAAAGTAAAGCTTATTAGTCGTAAAGATATATCATCTTATTCTGTCAAGAGGATCTGTTTCTCACCCACATAGGATCGGTATGAATTGATCCACAAAATATCGTTGAGCGCTGAACCACACAGGATCTGACTCACACAGGATCGATAGGTGTTGACCCACACAGGATCGTTGAGCGCTGACCCACACAGGATCGGTATGCGCTGACCCACACAGGATTGCTGAGCGCTGACCCATACGGGATCTGACCCACACAATATTGGTATGCCCTGACCCACATAGGATCGTTGATCACTGACCCACCCAGGATCTATAGGTACTAACCCCCACATGATCACACCCTTCATTCTCCTCGTCACAGCCAGCCACTGGATTCCCACACTTAGCATGCTTGATTCTGGGAGGATCCACTCCTCAACCCATCACTCGTATTTCAACTAGAATAAAGTCCCATGAAGAAGTAACCCGATGAGCTTCCATGTCGTAAGAGTCCCAACGCAATAGATGGCGCGTCAATTAGACTCCTGGTCTATAAGTTATATGAATTTTAGTGCCGAGGGCCTAGTTGGATTTGGGTTCAATCCAACTCGGTCATACATCAACTTTCTCCAAAACTCAAGTAGAGTATTTGAAAAAGAAATTCCTCATCCTAAGGGTTCTGGTGCTTCATACGGTTCATCAATTGGATGTCTGGTTTAAGAGATATTATCATTTAAGAGTAACTGGGATGAAAAGGGTATGGGTCCGATCTGACCCCTTCAGACTGACCCGACCCAGCCCCCTGGGCCCAGCATGAAGGGGCTGGGCTTGGACCTGTTCAACTGGGCCTACTCTGGCCCACTAGGCCAAGGTCTCGGCCTTCTGACTGTGGGCTCGGCCCACTGGCCGCGGGCTAGGCCTACTAGGCCATGGGTTCGGCCTGGCCCACCCAGCTTGGTTCGGCCTGACCCACCTGGCAAGGTGCAACCCACCGGGTGTGGGTTTCCACTCCCCTCTCAAATGGCTTGGCCATTCAGTTCTTCAAACAAGCAGCTACAGTTGGCACCACTCCACCTAGACGGTCCGCTGGATAGGTCACCTACGGAACCCACGGACCGCGGGTCCACCCTCAACTGCGACACTCCTCTATGGCGCGCCACCCAACTCCAACGCGGTCAGTGTCAGCCGACTACCCCCATTGTCTGCCGCAGCACCTTCAAGTTCTGCCCCTTTATCACGACCAACAGTTGTTAGCTACTGCCTCCTACAGTCATCGGCATCGTCGCGCCATCGATGCTTCCGTAGGCCACCGGTGAAGCTCAAGTGGTCGGATTTCTTTTTTTCTACGCCTATGTGACTCTCAGGATAGAACATACATTTCATGGCCCTTGGTTTCACCTTACTACCATATTTTCTGGTCAACCATGAAGAAAGCAACCAATTAAGAGATCGACGAAGGGTTTGGGCCTTATTCATTCGGCATGAGTCCTCCGCTTTAGCATTATAACATGGAAGAAATTCAATCATCAACAAGAGTAGAATAATTATAAAACTCTTTGAATAAAACCCCAAAATCAAACACGTTGATAGACAGTGCGGATGAGGAAGATGGGTCCACTTTTTTAGCATGTTTGTTGGCGTTCATCGAACTCCACATTGAATCCTCTACGGCATCGAAGCTTCATTCTATGTTAGAGTAAGTCTTCATTGACATTTTGTTATAGGTTCCTCTCATGAGTCCACAATACCCATGCCCAAGATTTGTTTAAATATATGAATACATGAGTTTAGCTCACCACATAATTAATGAGGTTCATTAATGAATTAAATTAATGAACTCATTAATCTCCTGATGGTGTAGTTACACAAGCAAGTGTAACCAGCCATTAAATGGTATGAAAATCCATCAGTCCCACCACTGTTTCTCATTAGTTACAAATCAAGAAATAAAATAACTTATTGAGTTATTATATTTTATTTTTTTTAAAAGTCCAAAAAATAAATTTTTCATCTGACCCTTGTCGATCAAAGTTAAGCTTCACCTAAGAGAATCATGCTGTTGTAAATTCAACCATGCCCTCAGATTATTAATCCGAGCACTGGTTTAAAAGATAGAAATCTTCGCTCGCACATTTGCTAATCATACCTTAAAAAAAGTTCAAAATTCTATTTCGGTCTCTCCAACCCTTGGAATCATGTGCCATCAATTTTTGAAGACTCGTAATAATCCCAAATAATTTAAAAAAATTATATATAAATTTTGGGTCTTTAAAATATCCCCACCTTAGGCTTTTCTTCCTCGAAATCCACAAAAAATGCTAAGTAAACAAACGGGGGCACTGAGCATGAATCTGAGCCTCCTGCTCCCATGTGCTCTCTTGGAGATTCTCGTGCTACCACTGAACATACACTAGAGAAATTGACCACCCACAAAGGACCTACTCCAGTCGATCCTATATCTCCATTGGGAACTCTGTGAATGTCACCCCATTGTCAATGTTCAGATCTCCCTAGTCAATAACGTGCGATGGATCATTCACGTAACTCCTCAACTGTGACACATGGAAAACATTATTCATCTGGAGCATCTAAGGGGGAAGAGATGGACGATACGCCACCTCTCCCAATCTGTTGAGAATCAGTAATGGTCCGATGAACCTTGCAGATAGCTTGCCGCCCCATCCAAATATCTGCAATCCTCATCGGGGGGGAGATTTGTAGGAATACATGGTCTCCTTCCTCATAATCCAAGGGTCTCCATCTCTCATCAGCATAAGACTTCTTCCAACTCTGTGTAGTCTTCATCCACTGCTATATAATCTGCACCATCTCAATGGTAGATCGTACTAACTCTGAACCCATAAATGATTACTCCCCTAGGTATTTCTAGCATAGTGGTGATCTCCATGGTTTCTCGTACAAGTCCTCGAATAAAGCCATGATGATGGTGGAGTGATAACTATTGGTGTACGTGAACTCCACTAGTGGAAGGTGGTCCTCCCAACTACGGACAAAATCAAGGATGCAAGCACGAAGCATGTCCTCAAGTCTTTGAATGGTCCACTCCATCTGACCATCTGTCGAAGGATGAAACGTGGTTCTCAATCGTAGCTAAGTCCTAAATTCCTTCTATAATCCCTTCCACAAGAAGGAAGTAAAACATGCATCACGATCTAATACGATCATCGATGGAACCCTGTGAATCCATGAAATCTCTTGTACATAGAGGCATCTTAATACCTCTACTGATCTCTTCTCTCGAATGGGTAAGAAGTGGGCCAACTTGGTGAGTCAGTCAACGATCACCCAGATGGAATTGTGGCCACTGGACGTACGTGGTATCCCTATCACGAAGTTGATGGAGATACCCTCCCACTCCTATTCCAGAACCTCAAGTGGTTGTGCTAAGCCTGCTGGTACCTGATACTCAGCCTTCACTTCCTAACAAGTGAGGTATTGTGATACAAACTCTACCCCGCTTTATTCATCCTTGACCACCAGTACTAACGCTGGAGGTTCTGGTATATCCTCGCCACAGCCGTATGTACCACCAATGGGGATGTGTGGGACTCCCTCAACAACTTCACCCGTATCACCACTGCTACCATGGTGTATCCTCATAAAAGGATGACATGCTCCCCACCTTCAAAAAATCATTCAGGAACCTTTCTTGAGAATATTTTCACATGTCGAGTCTCTCAGTCCACATCCCCAAGTTGTGCCTCCCGAACTCGCTGAAGGAGTGGGGGAGTGGCAGTCATATACTAGAGGTAATCTGCTCCATCACTATCCACAAATTATATCTGCAATGCGGATAGCTGTTATGTCACCTTACTCAACAACTATAATCCAGACCTCCTACTGAGTGTGTCTGCTACTATATTTCCCTTCCCAAGAGTGTAGAATATCTCAAATTCAGAGTCCTGGAGGAACTCCAGCCATTTCCATTGTCTCATGTTCAGGTCCTTCTGTGAGAATATATAACTAAGACTCTTGTGATCAGAGTAAACAATAAACCATTAACCCATCAATTAGTGTCACCCCATATTCAGTGCAAAGACCACTACTGCTAATTCCAGGTCATGGGTCACATAGTTCTTCTTGTGTTTTCTCAGTTTTAATGAGACTTAGGTGATCACCACTCACTCCTTCATCAGGACACATCCCAGTCTGGTCCCTGATGCGCCATAGTAGAATACATACCCAACGCCCTCTTCTGGTAACCTCAAGATGGGGGCATTCTCCAGTCGATGCCTCAGCTCTTAGAAACTCTATTGGAATATCTCCATCCACAAGAAAGGTTTTCCCTTGTTTATCAAAGCTGATAAGGGTGCTACTAACCTAGAAAAGTCAGGTAAAAATGTCTAGTAGTACCTAGCCAATCCCAGAAAACTCCGCACCTTGGTCACACTTCTGGGTGGCTCTCGAGAAAGAACTTCTTCTATATTTTTCGGACCCACTATAAATCCAGCCTCCAAGATAACATGCCCTAGGAATTGGACTTCTTGTATCCAAAAATGGAACTTTGAGATCATTACATAAATCTGGTGCTCTCAGAGTGTATCCAGAACTATCTGCAGATGTGTGGTGTGCTCCTCCTCCATCGTAGAGTACACCAGGATATCGTCAATGAAGACTACCAAGAAGCAATTGAGGTAAGTCTGAAATATCATGTTCATGAGTCCCATGAACACTTCCAAATCATTGTTCATGTCGAAAGGCATCACCAAGAACTCGTAGTGACCATACAGACATCTGAAGGCTATCTTCAATATGTCATCATCCCATACCTTGAGCTGATGATAGCCTGATCTGATGTCTATCTTCGAAAACCACCATACTCCCTTCAGCTAGTCGAAGAGATCATCAATCCTCAGCAGAGGTTACTAGTTCCTCACGGTCACCTGTTTCAGGCGTCGATAGTCCACGCAAAGCCTCAAACTCTTGTCTGCCTTCTTGGAGAATAAAATCGAGGTTTCCCAAGGAGAAACAATAGGCATTACAAACCCCTTTCTCTACAAGTCTTCCAACTATACCCTCAGCTCACAAAGCTCCACGGGAGCCATATGATATGCTGGTGTAGATATTGGTTTCGTTTTGGGGTACAGGTCGATGTAAAATTCCACCTCTCTATGAGGAGGTAGTCCTGGAACATCATCAGGAAAGACATCATCATACTGGTCCACCACAAAAGGATAGCTTGGACTCCTCTAATTCACCACACCGAGGGTGAGGCTAGCCAACTGATGAGTGATCAACTGCACCCTCCTTCAAGAAATCTCATCTTGTACTACAAAGGTTTCCTTTTTACTAGTGAAGGAAAACATGTTCCTATCCTTTTGAACACACCGCACTTTGCGCCTAAAACAGTCGATCTGAGCATGGATTGTGGATAGCCACTCCATGCCCAAAATGAAATCATAAGGCCACAATGTCGCTACTAAGAGATCCCGACCAAATATCTAACCTCCTAGAGTGAGCTTACACTACCTTCTCCAGTGTGTAATCATCGAATCATCTCCCTTAGGATTCTTTAATCATAAGGATCGAGTCAACAACTCCATCGAAATCTCCGAGCTCTGAACAAGTGTCGTGGAAATGAAAGAGTGACTGAAACCTTTGTCTATAAGTATTGTATCTAGGGTGGAGTAGACATAGATCATACCTCTAATCATCTCTGGAGATTTTTCATCGTAGTCCTCTATCACCTAAATCTTAGATCACCCCTATCCACCTACTCCCTATAGTCGGGGTGGACCACCGGGGGGTGGTGATGGTAGAACCTCAAACCGTTTCCCACATCTTGTTATATGATCTTCTCGTCTTATATTTATGCTACTTTGTGGACCTCCTCACTTGAATCTATGCCTCTAACTCGGAGTTCCCTTGACCGTCTGATGATCATCAGTGTGGCAGGTCAGGTAGTTGCAAGCCATGTGACCATGCCTGCCACATGTGAAACAGAGTCTGCTGCTCTACTGACCCCCTCCGTCTCATGATCTCTGCACCACCGACCCTACATCTTGGGGTTGTCCTCTAGAAGGTTTGGCCCACTTTGACATCTGCATCGTCTGACTGCAGCCTACTGTAGATTACTCATCTACCTATCGTTTGGTGGTGGATCTCACCGTCGGTTCCTGCTCAGCTAAGAATCTCTCCACCAATAATGCTCACTCGAGCACTCTATCCTGCATCGGGATATTCAGTGATATCATCAACACTCTTATATCCAATTGGAGACCCTTCTTAAAGGTCTAGGATCTGAAAAAAGGGTCCCATACCATATCGGTGGAGTAGCAAGAGAGGTTAGTGAATCTCACCCAGTACTGGGCCACTGTCAGGATGCCCTACTATAAGTGCAGCAGCTCTTAAATACACACTGAGTGTAAAGTTGTTGGTATGAATTCCACCATAAATAGGGTCTTGAAGTCCAACCAGGAGAGTGTCACCTCCTCGTGTTTCTTGAGCATCAGGCTCCACCATCTCCCTATTGTGCTCTGAAAGAGGCTAGCGGCTAGGATCACCATCTGGTCTACTGGTATCTCAACCAAACAAAAAACTTGTGCCATAACCTCCAACCAGTACTCTACTTCCTGGAGATATTTCTTGCCTCAAAAACTCAGAGGCCTATATCTCTGGAACTTGTACAATGTGCTCAGTCAGCGTGCACGGTCTACTGGTGGGGCTAGTGGAAATGTCTGCCCTACGGGTGGTGGTGCTGCTGGTACACCACCCGAAGGTGTTATCACCATAAGAGGGGCCTGCACTGACACCTCATCGTTCAGTGGGCCGTCATCATGATCTCTCACTGGAATCTTGGATGGCTCTCAATGTGATGGCATCCTAAAATAAATAGGTGTGCCAAGGTAAATAAATTATACCTGGTGAGATGACTCAAAGATATCAAGGGAAAACAGTATTTTTAAAACACACGCAAATAATGTTTTCATGTACCGAGTCAGAAATAAGAATATAGGGTCATGGTGTATGGATACGTCAGTCTCCGCACCAAAACTGGACTCCCCGAACAAAAATCCAAACTCATGAAACTTAACACTATTGCTCCATTGAAAACATAGAATCTTAGTTCTTCTGGTAGAATCGACTGCCTCTGATACCACTTTGTCACAACCCATCCCCCGGGGCTCGTATCATGACTACCCCAAGCCCGCCTTCCATAGTCTAGGGGTTGGAGACTATCAACAGAGGACATATCCCTAAAATGGGAAGGTATTGCCTCAAAACCTATACGCACAAAAATAGGGCACACTGTACCCAAGTATAACATAACAAAAGAAGAAAGGTGCACCCACAACTAAAAAACCACAAATGAGTACAAAAGTAAGTACGGAAATTAAGGGGCTAGAATAAAAGCCCAACTAAAATGGAAGTATAGGTAAAAGAAAGAAATAGCTCAAGAAGTCTCCCGCCAAGAATATTACCATAAGGGTAGGTACAACTCGTCACTAAGGCTCTCCAAGTCAACCAATCACCTCTATACACCGCCAATTCCTGACTCTCCAAGTCTCAGTCAAATCTGTATGTCTTCTACACAATACACAACAAGGTGCGGGCGAAGGTCGTGCGGGGGTGAGTATAAAAATACTTAGTAGAGACCCCTGAAGGTCTCTCATAATTCCACAATGAAAAAACCAAAAGCATAATCTCATTAAAAATCACAAAGCTAAAGACATCTCACACCTGGTATAACTTAAGTACAAAAGTACAGATGATTAGTCGTAAAGATTGATCATATTATTCTTTCAAGAGTCTCTGCTACTGACCCACACAGGATCGGTATGTGCTGACCCACAAAGGATCGCTAAGAACTAACCCACACAGGATGTGACCCACACAGGATTGATAGGTGTAGACCCACATAGGATCACAAAGTGCTGACCCACACAAGATCAGTATGTGCTGGCCCACATAGGATTGTTGATCGCTGAACCACACAATATCTGACCCACACAGGATCGATATGCACTGACCCACATAGGATCGATAGGTACTAACCCCCACAGGATCACCCTTCATTCTCCAAATCACAGCTAGCCACTAGATTCCCGCACTTAGAACACTTGATTCCGGGAGGATACGCTCCTCAATCCATTGGTCATATTTCAACTAGCACGAAGTCTCGAAAATAAGTAACCTGATGAACCGCCATGTCAAAAGGGTCCCAATACAACAGACGGCGCGTTAATCAAACGTTTGGTCTGTATGTTATAGTCATTTTAGTGCCAAGGGCCCGGTTGGATTTGGGTTCAATCCAACCCAACTGTACTCAAACTTTTTCCAAAACACAATTGTATTATCTCAAAAGGAACGCCTCTTCTTAAGGGTTTCAGAGCTGCAAAAGGTTCGTCAAACGGACGTCTAGTTTAGGAGATATTCTCATTTATGTGTAACTGGGCCGAAAAGGGTCTGGTTCTGGTCCAACCCGGTCAGACCAACCCAACATGACCCGCTGGGATCATCCTGAAGTGGTTGGGCTCAGCCCGGTTTCGCTTGGCCTGGTCCGGCCCGCGAGAGTGTGGGCTCGGCTCACTAACTGTGGGCTTGGCCCACTAACCGCAGGCTAGGCCCGTTGGGCCGTGGGTTCGGCCCAGCCCACCCGGCTGGCCGCAGCCTGTCGGGCCGCGGAAGTTCCTAGCCAGCTGGCCAAGTACGGGGCTCCACTTCCCTCTTGAATGGCTCAGTCATTTGGGTCTTCAAAGCAGCGGTGCAAGTTTACATCGCTCCACCTGGCCGGTCCGCTAGACCAATCACCTGTGGAACCCTTGGACAACGAGTCTTCCCTCCTCCACAGCTTGAAGCCACAACCCTTGTCACACCATGACCACAGATGAACATGTTTTTATTCTTTTCTCGGTCATGCGACTCTGGGTAGAGTCGGGTTTGGGTCTGGATTTTAATCTTTGAAGCTTTGATGTTTTCGGTGGGTCTCGGGCCAGTGCGCAGTCACCGCACTGCTAGAGGTCACTGTGCTTTCGGTCTGGGTGGGTTCTTGATCACCACGCATTCGGTCCGATCATGCATTCAGAACTAGTGAGTACATGGTTGACCACCTATTAAGATAAATAATAAAGTTAAATTGAAAAGAATTTTATAAAATGTTTAATAATAATAATAATAATTTATAATATTTTTGTTATTATTATTATTATTATTATTATCATTATTATTAGATTATTATTATTATTTACTTTACTTTACCTTTTCTTTATTTATTTTATCTTATCCTTTTTCTCTTTTCTTCCTCTTTCTTCTTCTATTTTCTTTTTTTTCTTCTCTCTTTGGCTCTTCCACGTGGTGTTGTCCCCACCCTATCATGCGCGCGACCCGCTCACCTGCTCCCTCTCTTCTTCACGTAGCAGCCGTCATCCCTGCTGCGTCCCGACCTTCCAACCTCGCCCTAGCAGCCGCCTCTCCCCTGCTATGCCCCAGCCGACCCACCTCGTCCCAGCCGTGTGCTAGCCACCCTACAGCCCTCCTCCAGATCTGACACCTCCTGCAGCCGCCACCTCCTACCTAGCTGCTTCCCCACATAACAGCCCAGCGCTGCTGTCTCCCCGACGCTCCTCTCTCCTTGTCCGGCTTGCGATCCCTACTCTCCCTCCTCTTCAAGCTTGCTCATTGTACCAGTCTCTCCTCCTGAACCTCCTACTACCGCGCACATCCCAGCAGCTCCTCTGGCCACCGCTCTACACCCCCACTCGGTTCTCCTTCTCCAGCAACTGACCCCCCCTGCACCACCCGAGCAAGCCCGCATCTCACCATCCTGGCCTCCTCCACCTACATAGTTGCGTACCTCCCAACCAGCCCACGGGCCTCCTAGCCTCTAGCACGCACAGCCCCCAGTGGCTCCCCTTTCCCCTTCTGCAGGCGACCCGGCCCGGACTATGTTTCCTCCCCGTTGTTCCCCTCCCCTCCTCCAGCCAGCGCAGCCAGCCAGATCCTGACTCCCTCCTCCGTTGTCCACCATCGCAAAACAGTCCAGTGACATAGCCCACCTCCCTTTTTCAGTAGCATTTTCCCTAGTCCCGACCTCACATGCGCACAGCCCCCGCTACTCGGTCACCCACCTCGCCTGCGCTCGAGCATCCTGTCGGTGACCTGCCCTCCTCGGACCTCCCTACTCCAGCCTATCGGCCCTCGACCTCCCCCTTGTAGCGCTGCCTTGCACCGCAGCTGATCGACACCCCTGCTCGGCCCCGACTCCAGCTGTTGACTGTCGCTGCCCGGCTCACTCGCACCCTGACCATCGGTTGTCTCGCATCACCGATGTCCAGCGGCCCTCACCGCACACCTGGTCGGACCGTGTCCAGCCGCACAGACGCCTTCCGCTATTCTGACACGAAGCTCTCCGGTGGTATTTTTCTAGTCATGACCCCCCTATTGGTATACCCCTTTTATTTTATGCCTGTTTGATACTTATATTTTATATATACATATATATATGCCTTCGGTTGATTAGATTTTTTATTAATTAAATTTTATTTGGGTCGGTTTGACTTTCTGGGAACCGTGCGGGAATTTTCGAGTGAGCGCCATCAACACGCCTGGTTTCTGAGTTTGAATCATCATCACGCATTAGTTTTGAGGTGAGGGTTTCTTCCTTCCGCTTGGTTTCATATACTTTAATTGGGATTTTTGGTTGTTTTTTGAGTTCTTAGTGTTTTTTTTTGCAGTACGTTGGACCTTACTGTGTGGTGTCGGACGTGCGTCTTCCTTTTCATCTCAGTCTCGAGGTAGGTCCCCCACTACACTCACCTTTAGATTTAGAATTTATTAATTGCTTGATGTTTTATTAATTTTAATAAATATAAAATAATATAAGGTAATTAACTTTTAAATGATTTTTTGGTGCAAAAAGAGCTGTTTATTTTTGTAGATGCGGAAAAAGTCCGTAACTCCTAAAGGAAGTTCTAAAATGACGAAGCGAAGTCATATTCGGATTCGGAGGCTCAATCTAGAGGTCCCGGAAGTGGTGCGAGAAATTAAGGAGGACATTTGTGAAAAAATGTTGCCCGTGTGAAGGAAGTCTGGGATTCGCGGAAAGGCCCCGGTGTGGCGCACAATTTTTCACGCCCGGTTCCACGCGGTGAGGCCTTTCGCGCCGACAGGTCCGGGCGCGGAAGATTTTGTGCATCACCCAGATTCCACGACTCATGGAGCCTATAAATAGAAGGATATCCCTTCCGTTTCAGGGTTCCAGAATCCGGACCAGCTCCTGTGTGCGCAATTGGACTCCCGCGTGTGCAATATGACTTTCAGGTATTGACCATTTTTGTGCAACCTTTCCACAGGGTTCACCTTTGCGCGTAATCCAATCGGATTAAATAAAATTGCAAACTCCTCAGGGTTCCTCTTTTGCACGCAATCACTTCCATTGCATGCACTCTCTTCTTTGCACGCAATCCCGTCATTTGGTTTTTCCCTGCCTTAGGGATTGACCGTCGCCCCTGTGCGCAATCCAAGATCATTGCATGCAATCCCCATAGCCGTACGCAATTCATATGCCCCAATTGCACTCCATCCCAATGTTTTGCGCGCAAACCTTCTCTTTGCATGCAAACCCCAGGACCCCTCATCTTGATGCCCTTGGGTGCCTCCCTACATAGGCGCCCGATGTCCTCTATACCAGGAATGCACGCCATGCGTTGTTTTCCTGTACGACCTTCCAAGATCGTACGAAGTAACCTAGATGTCCCTTGGGCGGTGTTTCCCGTTGCGTTTCTTTGCCTTATGCTCCTTCACATAGACACGTTAACGGCTATTGCTTCTTCGCATAGTCATGCTAACGTGTACCCCTCGATGGTTCGCCCTACGACCCCCCATTATCACGGCCTTGTCGATGCCTTCCCTCCCACAAGGGGTAGAGGGTGCCGGTCATGTAAGCCCTAGGGGTGTGGGGAGAACCCACCTCGTTTGAGCTATAGGATGTTAAATTTCCAAGCACCTCGTCCTCAACACATGACGTTAAACTGTGATCTGACCTCGTGCTTCGCACGCAGGGTCCCCCCGGCTCGGATATTCTTTACACCGCTCGTCTCCACGGGAATGGAATCTTCCTCACATGGAATGATATCATCCCTCTCGGAGTGGCGTTTGTCCATGGGGGAAGGGCTGCCTCAGAGCGTAATCCCCTAGACTATCTTGCAGAAGGTAGCACCCATGCACCTTCGTACTTCCCCACTGCCAAGGCCAGGGGAGGGTGTGATAGGGAACGGGGAATCTCCTTTGATTCGGTCCCAAATCCCTCTCCCTATGTGCTTTGTTGCACCACGGGCCTCCATCCTGGAGTAAGCCCCGGCACCAAGGGCCGCTCAACGTGTTAGCCCCTCTCTGCTTCTCACGAACGCACCCTTAGCGACGTGATCATCTAATCCCTGTTGCCTCTTATTTATCATACCGAGCATTAATCACATGGGCTTAGAGTGATCATAGACCATGACACCCTCTTATGTGCTGCCTTAGAGTGTAAGCCCCAAATTGCTCATCCCGCATGACGTTAAACTGTATTCCCTCATCCCGCATGACGTTAAACTGTATGCCCTCATCCCGCATGATGTTAAACTTTATTTCATCCTGCACGAAGTTAAACTGTATGCCCTCATCCCGCATGGTGTTAAACTGTATGTCGTATCGCATGACGTTAAACTGTATGCCCTCGTCTCGCATGGCGTTCAACTGTATTCCATCTAGCACAATGTTAAATTGTCTGCCTCGACCCTCATGACATTAAACTGCACCACCCGAACTATGTGGACTTTGATCCATGATAAAGCATGGTACGTAGGTATCCTCCACGAGGTTCAATCCCACCACTCAGTCGTTCCTGCCCCTTCGCGTCGGTTCACCCACTTTTTGGGCCGCCCCATAGCGTAAGCCCCATGTCCATCATTTTGGGCCGCCTCAGAGCATAAGCCCCAAATCCACCCATTATGGTCCACCTCAAAGCATAAGCCCCAAATGCCCTCGTCCCGCATGACGTTAAATTGTATACCTAAACTACGTGGACTTTGATCCATGCCAAGGCATGGTATGTAGGAAGCCTCCACGAGGTTCAAGCCCCTTCACTCTATCACCAATCTTGATTCCTACCTGGGCTGCCACATCCCGGTGGGATCATGCCACCTCATTCCACTCCACAGTATCCAAGAAGCTGCCCACGTAATGGCCCCAACATCGGTGTCCCCCCCCCAGGGGGTTCTTCAATCTGATCCACTCTCAGTGTTCTGATCAGTCCAATCCATCTCCTCAAGACGTTAAACTCGCGGCATACCCCGTGTTAAACATAGGAAGCTGAGGAAAACCTCATATACATGCCTATGGAATTCCAGTTCCCCCGCGTTCTATGTGGGGTTCCTCGGGCTTCTGCGCCCTCGAGAAGACCTATAATAAGGGACAGAAGATAGACATGTCAATCCCCCAGCGTCAAGACATGCCAACAACACTCCAGCATGACCATTCTCCTCACCGAAGTTTGTTTCCCCAACTAGACCCCTTGGAGCATCTCGACAGAAGAAGCGTAATTAACTGGTGTCCATGAAGATATGGCACCGGGAATGAGATTCACGAATACGTCTTAAATCTATAAGGGAGACCTGGACTAGGTGATGATCTCCGAGGAGGAATCCGCAGAAGGAAGAACTAACATCCCATCATCCCGGTTTTGATCAAGGAGAAGACGTCCATGAACAAGGAATGGATGTCGCCCGCCTTTGGGAAGCGGGAATATGGGGCAAAAAGCCGCGCGTCCTCCTATGCGTGACGGATGCGCGCGCGCGCCCCGGTGGAATGCGTCAGAAATAGAAAATGGTGAACCCGACGTGAATCTCCTCTCCTCAATATGGAGACCGGTAGCGTTTGGGGTGTCGGATGATTTTCATGTCACCAGGTCCGAGCACCCAGCACCAGGATGTGAAACCCGCCAGGGGTTGGGTCAGTCGGGACATTGATCACTCCGCTCTGCGACATTTTCAGCATGGATCCCTCTTACCGACCACAGAAGATGGAATGACGCTGGACTATTGGTTGTCGATTCGTTTTACTTCTAGTGTTAATGGGTTCATCTCCCTGCTTTCAGGAATCAGATCGCTGCATCTGAAGCTTGATCGCCACCTGCCCACTGGTGCGGGGGCAGGGTCAGTACCGACGCGGCCACCACGTGCGGTCCCGCCTTTTCCACAGCTGCTCTGACCGCTACGACTGTCGGGCACTCATGCCCCATCTCTCCGTCAAATATTATCCAATGGAGGGTGATCAAAGACCTTGTGAATAGGTACGAGGAGGAAGGGGTCATCCCAACCAGGGACATGGCCCGTTTGGATCTCGAGGCAGCTGCGCCTCACTACCCTCACTGCCCCCGGGGGCCGCACAGGGAGTCGCTGCTTCCCACACTGATGTTCAACCGTTTCAGGAGCCTATCCCCGGAATGCCTCGAAACCTCCCTTCCCTATGCCGGTGAGGTAGGGGATGTTCTGGTTCACCCGATCGGGGACCCGCTCTAGAGGTTCACGGAAAGGGCCCCCGCCAGGCCGCGTCGACGCCGCCGCCCAACTCCCCGAGCCGAAGAGCAGGCAATCCATGTGCCCGTGCCACCGGCTCCAACCCATCTGACCCGACGCCAGCATTGGGCACGAGAAGAGGATGCCCACCCTGGGGAATCAACATCAGCAACCACTGTGGCCTGATCCACTGCTGACTCATGTCATCAAAACCCCGCACACGTTGAGTAGGGGCAGTTACATGCCCTACCCAGATTGAGGCCCCGACCGCCCCACAGGCAGGTTGGGTCGATTCTCTCGGTCGCTGGCATAGGTAATGGCCACCATGGACCAATTCACGGTAGTTCCATCCAGCGTGAAGGCCTACTCTATGCCGCCGTTCTGTAAAGAAGAAGGCTTCCCCGTGACAACTACGCTCTGGGTGTGGCTCTTTCCAGCGCCCACTACACGGGGTATGGGGTCACATCCCCTACCATCGGTTGCGATTATGGAGCCTTTGCATGTCTGGTCCCTCACCCACATAGAGGTCCTCCCCATGTCCCTTTTGACATCTTCCCCGGTGCTCCTCGCACCCCGGCCTTCAGTCATCTCGGCCCCAGCACCATTGTGGCCATAGGACTCCATGATGGAAATCAGCCCTGCCCTGGGGAGCCACCTAGGGGTAGGAAGGTGGGACGTCATCGCTGCAAGAGAAGCGTCAGGGAATGCTGGACGAAAATCAGACTAGTTCATTTCTCGGACTCTGAGGCGGGGTAAGACTCAGCGATGGAGCCCTCCCCCCAGTCCTATGAGTCAAGGGCAGGGATAAGGACGTGGCGCGTCAGCCTCGTACTCCCTGAATGTGAGATCTTTATGATCCCCACCTCCCTCTGAAGGTATATCCAGGAGGACGAGGACTTCACATACCCCCATGGGTCAAACTTTCAGTTACCGTTGGCCTCTCCGGAAGCACCTTCCACCTCGGTCAAAGAGGGTGGAGAACTTTTCTGGGGACCGATGGAAGAGTCGTGGCATGGCACACCCTTGGCAAGCACCGACACTATGACAGGAGGCCCGTTCGTCGGCCCATCCTATCGTGACATGACAGCCAGGACATTGCAGCCCTTGTAGGACGACTTAGGATTCGGCGGCCAATCGGCCTGCTCGCTGTATTCTCCACCGGCCAACCCACCGGCCCAGCGGCCTGCCTCGGCACCGCTGCCAGTTCCCCAGACATTCTCGGTTGATGAGAGGGGCCAGCAAGGGTCAGATTCCGAACCTGATTCGTGGAGCTTCTGGACCATTGTCACGACCCGTCCTCGGGGCCCGTGTCGTGACTACCCCAAGCCCGCCTTCCATAGGCCAGGGGCTGGCGACTAGCACCAAGGCGTAAATCCCAAAAAAAGGGAAGGCATTGCCTTTGAAAAGTAAACAATCACCATAGAGTATGCAAGCAGAAAAGTAAACACTAAGTAAAACTGTAACAAGCTGTGCTGAAAGTAAAAGGGGCCGGAAATACAAGCCCAACTATAAAGTACAATTGAAAGGAAAAAACAGCAACTGAAAAGAAAAGCCGTAGCGTCGAGCCGTCCTCTGGAAGTCCCACCTGAAGGGTGGGTACAGATAGCCTCCACAGCTCCTCGGTCCAGCTGTCCGCTCCGAGTGCGTCCCGCCCAGTGGTCCACCTCCAAGTACCGTCCTACTCTGCACGCCTCCACCACGATCAGTGTTGTCCATCGTCTGTAACCAACACCACGAAGTGCGGGCATAGCCCGTGCAGGGGTGAGTATAAGCTACTCAGTAGGGACCCCGAGACCCCCGAAGGTCTCTCGAAATCCACAAAGGATAATCCACAATGGAAAGATACAATCACGAAGTAACAACCGACACTACTTAGGTATATGCCCATACATATACCTAAGTCATCAATTCCCGTTCGGCTCCAACGTCCGAGCCCAAGCACAACCCAGTCCACACAGGAAAGAAAAACGTATACCCACACAGGATAGCACAACACAATCCACAAAGGAGAGTAAACAGTAAATCCACACAGGATAGATCAACAAAATCCACAAAGGAGAGTAAACAGTAAATCCACATAGGATAGCTCAACACAATCCACAAAGGAGAGTAAACAGGATTCAACTCACACAGGTATACTTCTTGTATGACGATAAAGATGATCACTGATCCATCTAAGTCGTCGGACCCACAAAGGATCGATAGGTAACTAACCTTCGCAATGAACCACACAGGATCGGGCCCACACAGGACCTGCAGGCACTGGCTCACACGGAACCGCTGAGCGCTGACCCACACAGGATCGGACCCACACAGGATCGGGCCCACACAGGACCTGTAGCACTGATCCACGTAGGATCACTGAGTGCAATAGTCGTCGCAGTCCACTGAGGATCTCTGCACAGTCTTCGTCGCAGTCCACTGAGGATTCTCTGCACGGTCGTCGCCGCAGTCCACTGAGGATCTCTGCATGGTCGTTGCTGTCGAAGTAGCAGTCGCAGCCAGCACTAGGGTTCCCGCACACAGCAAGCTCATTCGGGAGGGTCCGCTCCACGAGCCGAGAGGCTGATACATCAATTGACACAAAGTCCGAAGTTGATGTATTCAAAAGTTTTGTATCATCAACAGGAACTCAACGTCGCAGACGGCGCGTCAATCGGACGCCCGGTCTGAGAGTTATTGGCTTTTTCGTCCTAGGGGCCCGGTTGGTTTTTAAGGCAAAACCAACCCGACCGCACTCCACTTGCATCCAAACCTCGGGCGAAGTGAGCCAAAAGATCCGTCTCACATAGAGGAAAACAATGAAGCTGACGGCACTTCAATCGGACGTCCGTAGCTCAAGATATGAGCGTTTCTGCTCCGAAGGCCCGGTTGGTTTCGTGTACGAACCAACCCGGCCGAACCCAAAGTGTTCCGAAACCTTGAGTGCGATATACCTAAACAACTATCTCGATCCAAGGATCGCGTTGCCGCTGACGGCGCGTCGTTTGTAGGCCCTTAGCTCAAGTTACGGGTATTTGACCGAAAACGGTCCGAAAACGGGGGGTCTGGGCCCTGGCCGACCCAGCCCGACCCCCCCCCCCCCCCCCTGGGTCTGCCGAGCGACGCGGGGGGGAGCCGCCGCCCCCGCGTGACACCCCCGCGACACCCGCGGGGTGTCGCCCTGGACAACTGAGTGACGCGGGGGGGGAGCCGCCGCCCCCGCGTGACACCCCCGCGACACCCGCGGGGTGTTGCCCTGGACAACCGAGCGACGCGGGGGGGAGTCGCCGCCCCCACGTGACACCCTCGCGGCACTCGCGGGGTGTCGCCCTGGACAGCCGGGCGACGCGGGGGGGGGGGGGGGGAGCCGCCGCCCCCGCGTGACACCCCCGCAGCACCCGTGGTGTGTCGCCCTGGACAGCCGGCGACGCGCCGGGGCGCCGCCGCCTCCAGCCGCCGGCGGCTTCCACGGGCCATTGGAGTCGCTCCGGTGGTCTGTTTTCCTTCCCGCCTGCGCCGTTGTTCCTCCCGGGACTCTTTCTTCACTGCGGAACCATCAAACTTCCGTTGAGGCACGTTCCGTCGTCGCCCGTCAAATCCGCACAACAACGAAGAACGGCGGAGGGTTGTCGGGTCGTGTTCGTTTGGCCCGCACCCTCCGCGTTAGAGATAAACAACGGGAGACAAATATTCAACACATGAATCAACAATTTTAAAGGATTAAAATTTTTCTTATTGTCCGGTTCTTCACTTTTAAAAGAAACCATCACGGGAAAAAGGAATTAAAATTCACAACAACCCCTACCTCGTAGTCGTCGTCGCACGCACGTTCTTCGCGGAATTTGTTCGTCGCGGAAGGAGGGGATCATCGCGTCGTCGCGGAAGGGCATCGCGTCGTCGCGGAATCCGGCGTTGAGTCGGCGAACTCAACGGACCAAGAAACAACAGATTTAATGTAATTATATAAAATTAAATCCGTGTTTTGTTAAAGAAAAACACAAGGGAGATTTAAGAGAATCCTGAAGTCTCTTACCTCAAACGGCTGATCGAAGATTCGTTGCGGAGGAAGAGACGTCGCAGAAGAACATTGCAGGAAGGGAACGTCGGCATCGCGGAACACGGTGTCGCATCGTCGACTTCCGCGGGTTTGACATTCTTCGCGTTCTTCGCGTTCTTCGCGTTCTTTGCGTTCTTCGCGAAGGAGGATGAAGGCTCTGACAAAACCTCTCAACGTATAATCCTCCCAAAAAAAGACTTGTTGGTCTTATTTTATTATTACGCCAACAAACGAAAAAGGGTAAGTAACGACCCATCAATTAGTTGAATTAATTAAACGAAAGAAACCGCCAATTTAATTCACGAAATAAACCGCCCAATTAAATGGTGCGTTAAGGATTTAAGAAAACGCGTCAGTTGACTTTCATAACGACGGGTTTTCGCGGGTGCGTTACTTAGCGGAAAGAAACGGCGGGGCTCGTACGGGACCCACCTCACAAATATCCTACCAAGGGGGTAGCATATTTCTGGATATCACCCTATCCATTTTAACTCAGTTTAAGTGGATTTCAAGTGGCTTCAAGTGGCTTAAGTGAAATAAAATAAAGTTTGTCGAACAAATTATTTTATTTCTAAACTTTAAGCCCAAAAATTAAAAACCACACCCGAGCAAACGCAACTCTGGAAGAGGCGTTTCTAAGAAAATACCGGCGCTGTGATTTCATCGGTACCCTCAGAATTCGATTCCGGACACCGGTTCAAAAGTTAGAAAAACTCGCTCGTCCGTTCACTGAACGTACCCGAGCCAAACTTCGGAAAATGATTCCGGGCACACCGGGCCTTGGAATCAGGTGCCGTCAGAAACTGCGTTCTCATAAAATTCCAAAGAAAATTAAGAAAAAAATTTCCTTGAAATTTACGGGTCTTTACATTACTACCACCTCAGGGCTTTACATCCCCGTAAAGATACATCAAAAACTAGGGAAACAAGTGTGGGTACTGAGCACGCATCTGAGCCTCCCGCTCCCAAGTGCTCTCCTGGAGGTTCCCGTGCTACCATCTGATGCGCACAAGAAGAATCGATCGCCCACGTAGGACCCGCTCCTGTAGATCCTCTATCTCCACCGGGACCTCCGCAAAAGTCACCCCATCATCCATGTCTAGCTCCCCATAGTCAATGATGTGCGTCGGGTCGTGCACGTATCTCCTCAGCTGAGATACATGGAAGACGTCGTGCACCCGGTACAACTGAGGTAGTAGAGCCATGTGATAAGCCGCATCTCCAACCCTACTGAGGACCTGGAACGGTCCAATGAAGCGTGGAGACAACTAGCCGCCTCGGCCAAATCTCCGCAAACCACGTCGAGGTGAGACACGCAAGAAGACGTGGTCGCCATCCTCGAACTCTAGTGGCCTCCTCCTCCTGTCAGCATATGACTTCTTCCGGCTCTGAGCTATCCTCATCTGCTCCTGGATGACCTGGACCTTCTCTTTCGTGGCCCGGACCATCTCTGGTCCCACAAGTGCTGACTCCCCAGGGTCTGTCCAGCACAAAGGAGATCTGCAACGCCTGTCCTACAACGCCTCATATGGTGCCATCCCGATGGTGGAGTGGTAGCTGTTTTTGTACGCGAACTCCACCAAGGGTAGGTGGTCCTCCTAGCTACGACCAAAGTCGAGGACACATGCGCGGAGCATGTCCTCGAGAGTCTGAATGGTCCTCTCCGTCTGACCATCCGTCTGAGGGTGAAAGGCAGTGCTCATACGTAGCCGCGTCCCGAACGCCTCCTGCAACCCCTTCCAAAGCTGGGAAGTAAAACGAGCATCCCGATCGGAGACGATAGTCGATGCCACACCGTGAAGCCGTACAATCTCCTGAACGTAGAGACGCCCCAAGCTCTCCATTGATCCCTGCTCTCGGATGGGTAAGAAGTGTGCCGACTTGGTGAGTCGGTCAACAATCACCCAAATGGAGTCGTGACCTCTGGAAGTGCGTGGAAGTCCAGTCACGAAGTCCATATATATCCCGTCCCACTTCCACTTCGGGACCTCCAAGGGTTGTACCAAGCCTGCTGGTACCTGATGCTCTGCCTTCACCTGCTGGCAGGTGAGGCACCGTGAAACGAACTCTACCACAGCCTTATTCATGCCCGGCCACCAGTGTTGTCGTCTAAGATCCTGGTACATCTTTGCCACTCCAGGATGTACCACCAAAGGAGAAGTGTAAAACTCTCTCAGCACATCCTCTCGTAAAGCGACTGGTACCAAGGTACGTCCTCTGAAAAGGATGTCATGCTCTGCTCCAAGGGAGAAACCATCAGGTGCCTGTCCCGAGGATATCTGTGCACGCCGCGTCTCACAGTCAGCATCCTCACGCTGTACCTCTCAGACCCGCTGCAGTAGTGGAGGGGTGACTATGTGAGACTGAAGGAAGGCTGCTCCATCTCTATCCACGAAGGATATCTGCAAGGCGGCTAGCTGCTCTGTCACCTACTCAAGTAGCTGAATTCCCGTCCTCCTGCTGAGGGCATCGGCTACCACATTCCCCTTCCCAGGAGTATAGACTATCTCAAAGTCATAGCCCTGGAGGAACTCGAGCCATCGCCGCTGTCTCAGGTTCAGGTCCTTCTGCGAGAAGATGAACCTGAGACTCTGGTGGTAAGAAAAGACTGTAAAGCATTCGCCCATTAGATAGTGTCACCATGTCTTCAGAGCGAAGACCACTGCTGTTAACTCCAAGTCATGGGTAGCGTAGTTCTGCTCATGCGGCCTCAACTGACATGATCCATAGGCAATCACGTCCCGATCCTGCATCAGGACACACTCGAGTCTGGTCCCTGATTCATCGCAGTAGACTACGTACCCAACTCCCTCCTCAGGCAACCTCAAGATAGGTGCGCTGGTCAATCTCTGTCTCAGCTCCTGGAAGCTCTGATGACATCTGTCTGACCACACGAAGGGTTTCCCCTTCTTCGTCAAAGCTGAGAGTGGCGCCGCAACTCTGGAGAAGTCCAGCACAAATCTCTGCTAGTATCCTGCTAGACCCAAGAAACTCCGCACCTCCATTACGCTCCGGGGTGGCTCCCAAGCTAGCACTTCCTCAATCTTTGCGGGATCCACTGCAACTCCCGTCTCAGAAATGATGTGCCCCAAGATATGGACCTCACGTAACCAGAACTGGCACATCGAGATCTTGCCATAAAGCTGGTGCTCTCGGAGTGTGTCTTGTACAACCTGCAAGTGGTAGGCATGCTCCTCCTCGGTGGTCGAGTACACCAAAATGTCGTCGATGAAGAGCACGACAAATCGATCGAGGTATGGCTGGAATATCCTGTTCATGAGGCTCATGAACACTGCTGGAGCGTTGGTTACGCCGAAAGGCATAACCAAGAACTCATAGTGGCCATACCGACACCTGAATGCCATCTTCTGCACGTCCTCGTCTCGAACTCTGAGCTGATGATAACCTGACCTGAGGTCTATCTTCGAGAACCACCGTGCTCCCTTGAGCTGATCGAAGAGGTCATCAATCCTCGGTAGTGGATATTTGTTCCTCACTGTCACCTGGTTCAGGCGACGATAGTCGACACACAGTTGCAAGCTCCCATCCGCCTTCTTGGCGAACAAAATCGGGGAAGCCTAGGGTGAAATACTGGGTCGGATGAACCCCTTGCCCTGCAAGTCCTCCAACTATACCTGTAGCTCTCGAAGCTCAGCGGGGGCCATCCGATATGCTGGAGTGGATATCGGGGCTGTCCCGGGGTACAGATCAATATAAAAGTCTACCTCTCTGCGAGGAGGTAGCCCTGGAACGTCGTCGGGAAAGACGTCCTCGTACTGATCCACCACTACAGGAAAACTAGGACTCCGCACGTCCACTGCTCCTAGGATGAGGCTAGCCAACTGATGAGTGATAGGCTACCCTCTCCTATGCGTGATTCCATCCTGTGCTACGAAGGCTCCCTTCTCGCCGGTGAAGGTGAACCTGCTCCCGTCGGTGCGTACACATCGCACCTTGCGCCTAATGTAGTCAATCTGAGCATGGACTGTAAATAACCAATCCATGCCCAAGATGACGTCGTAAGGCCTCGACGCCGCTACAAGAAGATCCCAGCCGAAGCTCTCGACTCCTAGAGTAAGCTCACACTGCCGGCACCAGTGCGTAATCGTCGAGTCTGCTCCCGTAGGAGTCTCTAGCCGTAAGGATCGAGCCAATGGCTCTGTCGGAATCTCCGAGCTCCGAACAAGGGCAGCGGCTATGAAAGAGTGACTCGCTCCTGTGTCTATTAGAACTGCAGCAAGGGTGGAATAGACACAGATCATACCTCAAATCATCTCTGGCGCGCCGTGGTCGTAGGCCTCTACTGCCTGGAGCTGTGCTTGTCTCTGCCCGCCAGCTACCTGTGGTCGGGGCAGACCTCCTGGTGGTGGTGGTGGTAGAGCCTCAAAGCGTCGCCCACCACCTGTTGCTCGGCCAGCTCCTCTGCCTCATCCGCCTCCTCCCTGCGGACCGCCACGGTCGACCCTCTGCCTCTGCCTGGGTGGCCCCTCCACCGTCTGCTACTCCTCGGTACGGCGGGTCGGGCAGTCACGAGCCATGTGGCCCTACCCGCCGCACGAGTAGCACTGTCTGCCTCTCGGAAGACTGGATCCACGCTGTGTGCCCCGCACTGCTGAGCCAGTGTCCCGAGGTCGTCTACCGGAAGGTCTGGTCTGCCTGGAACCCTGAGTCATCCGTCGGCTACCTACTGCCGAAGACTTCGCTACCTGCCGCCCTGCGGTAGGTCTCGCTGTGGACTCAGCCAGAAAGCTCTCGATTAGAAGGGATCGCTCTAGCACTCCTACCTGGGTCGGGATGCTGAGGGAGATCAGTGATGCCCTGATCTCATGTCTCAATCCCTGCTCGAAGGTCTGGGCCCGGAAGAAGGGGTCTCGTACCATGTCGGTCGAGTAGCGAGAAAGATCGGTGAACCTCGCCGCGTACTGGGCGACCGTCAAGCTGCCCTGCCGCAGTTGAAGAAGCTCCTGAATTTGCACCGCATGGAGGGTGGCCAGGACAAACTCTGAGCGGAAGAGGCTCTCGAAGTCCGTCCAGATGAGAGAGGCCTCATCGTGCACCTGGAGCATCAGGCTCCACCATCGTCCCGCTGCTGCATGCAGTAGGCTCGCCGCGAGGATCACCATGAGGTCTGATGGTGTCCTCACTAGCCTGAAAACTCGAACGACCGCCTCCAGCCAGTCCTCGGCTGCCTGGGGGTCCATCTCCCCACGAATCCTGGGTGGTCGCTGGCGCTGGAACTCATGCAGAGCTCCGAGGCGTCGTGCATCGTCAGCGGTCGGCGCTGGAAGCATCGGGGGCTCGGCGGGTAAAGGTACCGCCGGTGCCTCTGCTGTCAACAGGCCCTGTACCGAGGCCTCGTCGCTCGGCGGGCTGTCGCCGCGCTCTACTCTCGGAACCCTAGCTCGCTGCTGTCGTCGGGCCATCCTGAAAAGGAAACAAGTGCGCCACGGTCAGAACAGTATACCTAGTGAGTTGACATAAGTAATCACAAAGAAAACTTGAAACACACATGCAATCAATGTTTTCGTGCATTAAGTCGGAAATCAGAAGTCAGGGTCCTGGTGTACGGATACGTCGGCCGCCGCACCAACACTGGACTCCCTTGACTGATAACCACACCCAATACGCTAAACACTATTGCTTCACATAGAAGAAAGATCAGAGTCAGCGGAAGAACCGAACTCCTCTGATACCAATTTGTCACGACCCGTCCTCGGGGCCCGTGCCGTGACTACCCCAAGCCCGCCTTCCATAGGCCAGGGGCTGGCGACTAGAACCAAGGCGTAAATCCCAAAAAAAAAGGGAAGGAATTTACTTTGAAAAGTAAACAAGCACCACAGAGTAAGCAAGCGGAAAAGTAAACACTAAGTAAAACTGTAACAAGTTGTGCTGAAAGTAAAAGGGGCCGGAAATACAAGCCCAACTGTAAAGTACAACTGAAAGGGAAAAACAGCAACTGAAAAGAAAAGCCGCAGCGTCGAGACAACCTCTGGAAGTCCCACCTGAAGGGTGGGTACAGATAGCCTTCACAGCTCCTCGGTCCAGCCGTCCGCTCCGAGTGCGTCCTGCCCAGTGGTCCACCTCCAGGTACCGTCCTGCTCCGCACGCCTCCACCACGATCAGTGTTGTCCGTCGTCTGAAACCAACACCACGAAGTGCGGGCATAGCCCGTGCAGGGGTGAGTATAAGCTACTCAGTAGGGACCCCGAGACCCCAGAAGGTCTCTCGAAATCCACAAAGGATAATCCACAAAGGAAAGATACAATCACGAAGTAACAACCGACACTGCTTAGGTAAATGCCCATACATATACCTAAGTCATCAATTCCTGTGCGGCTCCAACGTCCGAGCCCAAGCACAACCCAATCCACACAGGAAAGCAAAACGTATACCCACACAGGATAGCACAACACAATCCACAAAGAAGAGTAAACAGTAAATCCACACAGGATAGCTCAACACAATCCACAAAGGAGAGTAAACAGTAAATCCACATAGGATAGCTCAACAAAATCCACAAAGGAGAGTAAATAGGATTCAGATCACACAGGTATACTTCTTGTATGACGATAAAGATGATCACTGATCCATCTAAGTCGTCGGATCCACAAAGGATCAATAGGTAACTAACCCCCGCAATGACCCGCACAGGATCGGGCCCACACAGGACCTGTAGGCGCTGGCTCACACAGAACCACTGAGCGCTGACCCACACAGGATCGGACCCACAAAGGATCGGGCCCACACAGGACCTGTAGCACTGATCCACGTAGGATCGCTGAGTGCAGTAGTCATCGCAGTCCACTGAGGATCTCTGCACAGTCGTCGTCGTAGTACACTGAGGATTCTCTGCACGGTCGTCGCCGCAGTCCACTGAGGATCTCTGCACGGTCGTCGATGTCGAAGTAGCAGTCGCAGCCATTACTAGGGTTCCCGCACACAGCAAGCTCGTTCGGGAGGGTCCGCTCCACGAGCCGAGAGGCTGATACATCAACTGACACAAAGTCCGAAGTTGATGTATCCAAAAGTTCCACATCCTCAACAGGAACTCAACGTCGCAGACGGCGCGTCAATCGGACGCCCGGTCTGAGAGTTATTGGCTTTTTCGTCCCAGGGGCCCGGTTGGTTTTTAAGGCAAAACCAACCCGACCGCACTCCACCTGTGTCCAAACCTCGGGCGGAGTGAGCCAAAAGATCTGTCTCACATAGAGGAAAACAATGAAGCTAACGACACGTCAATCGGGCGTCCGTAGCTCAAGATATGAGCGTTTCCACTCCGAAGGCCCGGTTGGTTTCGTGTATGAACCAACCCGGCCGAACTCAAAGTATTCCGAAACCTTGAGTGCGATATAGCAAAACGATCGTCTCGATCCAAGTATCGCGTTGCCGTTGACGGCGCGTCGTTTGGAGGCTCGTAGCTCAAGTTACGGGCATTTGACAAAAAACGGTCCGAAAACTGGGGGTCTGGGCCCAGGCCGACCCGGCCCGACCCCCCCCCCCCTGGGTCGGCCGAGCGATGCGGGGGGGAGCCGCCGCCCCCACGTTACACCCCCCTGCGACACCCGCGGGGTGTCGCCCTGGACAACCGAGCGACGCGGGGGGGAGCCGCCGCCCCCGCGTGACACCCCCGCGACACCCGCGGGGTGTCGCCCTGGACAGTCGGGCGACGCGGGGGGGAGCCGCCGCCCCCGCGTGACACCCCCGCGGCACCCGCAGGGTGTCGCCCTGGACAGCCGGCGGCGTGCCAGGGCACTGCAGCCTCCGGCCGGTGGCTTCCGCGGGCCACCAGAGTCGCTCCGGTGGTCCGTTTTCCTTCTCGCCTGCGCCGTTGTTCCTCCCGGGACTTGTTCTTCACTGTGGAACCATCAAACTTCTGTTGCGGAATGTTCCGTCGTCTCCCGTCAAATCCGCACAACAACGAAGAACGGCGGAGGGTTGTCGGGCCGTGTTCGTTTGCCCGCACCCTCCGCGTTAGAGATAAACAATGGGAGACAAATATTCAACACATGAATCAACAA
Organism: Viscum album; assembly: GCA_963277665.1. NCBI lineage: Eukaryota > Viridiplantae > Streptophyta > Magnoliopsida > Santalales > Viscaceae > Viscum > Viscum album. Next base: position 1,766,124,877 of record OY728135.1, read on the forward strand.
TTTTAAAGGACTAAAATTGTTCTTATTTTCCGGTTCTTCACTTTTAAAAGAAACCATCACGGGAAAAATGAATTAAAATTCACAACAACCCCTACCTCGTAGTCGTCGTCGCACGCACGTTCTTCGCGGAATTTGTTCGTAGTGGAAGGAGGGGATCGTCGCGTCGTCGCGGAAGGGCGTCGCGTCCTCGCGGAATCCGGCGTTGAGTCGGCGAACTCAACGGACCAAGAAACAACAGATTTAATTTAATTATATAAAATTAAATCCGTGTTTTGTTAAAGAAAAACACAAGGGAGATTTAAGAGAATCCCGAAGTCTCTTACCTCAAACGGCTGATCGAAGATTCGTTGCGGAGGAAGAGACGTCGCAGAAGAACGTTGCAGGAAGGGAACTTCGGTGTCGCGGAACACGGCGTCGCGTCGTCGACTTCCGTGGGTTCGGCGTTCTTCGCGTTCTTCGCGTTCTTCGTGAAGGAGGATGAAGGCTCTGACAAAACCTCTCAATGAATAATCCTCCCAAAAAAAGACTTGTTGGTCTTATTTTATTATTACGCCAACAAACGAAAAAGGGTAAGTAACAACCCATAAATTCGTTAAATTAATTCAACGAAAGAAACCGCCCATTTAATTCATGAAATAAACCGCCCAATTAAATGGTGCGTTAAGGATTTAAGAAAACGCGTCAGTTGACTTTCATAATGACGGGTTTTCGCGGGTGCGTTACTTAGCGGAAAGAAACGGCGGGGCTCGTGTGGGCCCCACCTCACAAATATCCTACCAAGGGGGTAGGATATTTCTGGATAGCACCCTATCCATTTTAACTCAGTTTAAGTGGCTTTCAAGTGGCTTCAAATGGCTTAAGTGAAATGAAATAAATTTTGTCGAACAAATTATTTTATTTCTAAACTTTAAGCCCAAAAATTAAAAACCACCCCCGAGAAAACACAACTCCGGAAGAGGCGTTTCTAAGCAAATACCGGCGTTGCGATTTCATCGGTACCCTTAGAATTCAATTCCGGGCACCGGTTCAAAAGTTATAAAAACCCGCTCGTCCGTTCACTGAACGTACCCGAGCCAAACTTCGGAGAATGATTCCGGGCACACCGGGCCTTGGAATCAGGTGCCGTCAGAAACTGCGTTCTCGTAAAATTCCAAAGAAAATTAAGAAAAAAAATTCCTTGAAATTTACGGGTATTTACAACCATCCTCACAGTAGGCCACTTCCCCGAGAAGTTTTGGCCGATCGCAGGATCATATTTTGATATACCAGAATCACTCACCCCGGGAGAGTTTAAATGTTTCCTCCAGACTCTCTAGTTGACTCACTCCCGTCTTCACCATCAGCAAGTGCCTTATCCTGGGAGTCCAGCACATCTAGAGGATATCGGTGAGCAATTTCATAAGGTTGACCTAGACACGCTCCCCACGGTTTGGCACCCCGAGTCACTTGGCCACCACAGGGCCCTCCAACAACAATGCGTCCATAGTTTTCAAGTACTCCGCAAAGTTATCGAGGAAGCCACACCCAACGCGCACGTCTGTGGATGGGGGTAGTACGCTTCCCTTCTATTCAACACGATTCGCTGGCAGCCTGACACACCGAGCAGTTCTGAGGGTATGCCCCCAAGGGTAGTAGTGGTCAACATGGCCGACCTGTCGGGAGAGGGGAACGGTTTGGAACTTCTCGATGGGGACTCACCCCTTGAGGATAAGCCGCTACTGGACCTATCCGGGAGGATTACTCATCAATAGAGAAACCTCCTAGGTATCCCCGCACCCACTGAGGCGTTAACACTGAGCCAGAATATTGGAAAGGGTAAAGAACACGTTGGTGTTATCAAGCTCGCCGACCCATCTGCCCCAGTGTAGAAGGTAGAGGAAGATCCCAAGAAGGCCGCGTTGCACCAACAGATTGTTGAGCAGAAGAGGTTGGTCAATGAAATCCTAGCCAAACACATTGTAGAGCGGCGGCCTGACTACGGTGATCCTAGGTCAAGACAGCAGGGGCAGGAACAACTACACCTCGACAAGATTCTCTCGGGCAACCGCAATCATGCCTTGTTCGTTGACAGAGGAGAGGAAGGAGCTCAGGGAAAGAGGGTGCGATACATTTCGCCGAACCCTCCTAAATGACGTGATCACCCAAGAGACCCTGCTCGGGTTCCTCCCGCTGCCCCAAGAGTCGCTCCACCAGCCACCCTGTGAGCTGTTGAGCTTGAATACCGGATTGAAGAGCCCGACAATGCGCTTGTGGTTAGGGATCCTCGTCAGGATAGGAACCCGCATCTAGACGATCCGATGGTGGCACTCATCGCCCGCTTGGAGGCCTTGGAAACTTGACAGGTGGCAATACCACTGGACGACATGCCATACCCAGCATGGGTGGATGACATGTCGGCCCTGCCGGGATTTGGGAACCCCACTTTTTCCCCCTTTAACGGGACAGGAGACCCAACACAGCACCTGGCCCACTTCAACTTGAGGTGTGGGCCTATGTTAGGAACTCCTGCACAGTAGGAGGCCACAAAGATCCATTGTTTTATTCAGACACTAGAAGGGCCAGCATTCGTCTGGTACAGCCAGCTCCCTATCGGATCTATGACAAGCTGGGAGGACCTTCGCAGGCAATTCCTCTACTAGTTCAGTTCCACAACCCAGAAGACAAACATCGCGGACCTCTTCAGGTGCAAGCAAAGACCCGATGAGCGAGTCGTGGACTTCATCGCCCGGTGGAAGGGGCTCACATACTCTCTTGACATGACACTAACTCAAGAGAAATTAATGACAATGTGCATAGGGAACCTCAAGGTAGAGATGGTTCCTTCTCTAATCACTCAGAATTACCCTGGAGGGTTCTGGGACTTCTCATACAAGGCTTATCTCCTCAAAGAAGCCCTGCTACAGGACAGAAAGGCACGCCCACTGCCTCCTATAATCCCTGCAAGGAGAGCTGCCAGAGCCGAGCCCACTGTTGTGGCCCAGATAGAGGCCCCACATGTAGCTATAGTTACTACCAGTGAGTCCAGATCTGAAGCCCCATAGGGGTCCGCCTCCACGGGCACAGCCTCCGGACCAGCAGCGACCGCCTCAAAATCAGCAAGCGCCTCCGCATAACACACCACCACCACCTAGGTGAGATAATCAGGTTCTGCCTCCTCGGCATACTCCTCCGGCCCCTCTTCAGGGCCAGCCTCCTAGAGCCCCCTTTCCAGACAGAAGGAATCGTACATACTCGTTCGACGAGGCTTAGGCCCACAGTTACTTCTGTAGTGCTTTGGAGTAGAGAATTGTGCGGCTGCCTGAGTGCCGGAAGCCGGAAGAGGCGCATCTCACTGATCACCCCAACTACTGCCCCTATCACTAGACCCTGGGGAACACCATCCAACGATTCTACGTGTTCAAGGACTGCCTCCAAGACCAGATTGACAAAAATATAGTCAGGTTGGGCCCAGCCCCGGCACAAGTAGTAGGTGTCTTTGTGAGATCAGATGGTGGTAGCGGTGATGAGGATGAATGGCAGCAGGTTTCCGACCGTGGGTCCCGGAAGTATAACGACTGGATGGCCCGCAAGATGGTCGCTCGTGCCCATGGAATCATCCGCATGCACCTGAATTAGCCAGATCCCATAGAATCTGCGGTTGCTACATCGTCATCGTCATCCCAGCCTGCCTCTTCCCAGAAGAACAAACAGCGACGGCGCAAGAAGAAAGAATGCGCCCTTACAATGACATCTTCATCCCTCACTCTTGGTGACTTCATGCCCCCAGAAATGGGGATCCTTCTGAGACTTCGACTGGTAATGTATGAATCCTCGAGTGATAGTCAGGGGTACGCTTCGGTTAACACCGTAGAGTTGTTAAAACCCTTTTTGACTCCCGGCGATGAGGAACGCCAGGTGGACCTTCCCAATGTCCCCAGCCATCGCCAACGTCGGCAGAGCTGTGGCTACATGAATCGTCGGGGCACAACAGTCAGCACCTCCAGCCAGGCCGTGCACGCCACTGAGACTAGAAAGCAGGCCCAGTACAAGGCTCAGCACACGCGGCCCCTTTATCCGGTGTCGACAGGTCCGCCTCCACCACCGTTTGTGTTTCTGGATCAGGCAGAACCACCTCGGCCGTGCCGCGACCAGCTCTGCCCTGCCACCAGCCAACCCCAGCCTTCCGGTCCTAATCAGGCAGCCACTCTCCGGGCTTTGACTAGTGAACAGCGAGACGTTCCTAGTACCAGTTATCCGCTGGTCCCGCCTGCAGGGACTGTCATGCCTCCAATCGCAGTGCGGCCTCCTGTAAGTAGAAGCTCGCGTTTGGCCCGAAAGTATGCTATTCTGAAGCACCTGGATGAAATTCCAACAAGGATTTCTATCCTTGAGGATCTTTGCCTGTCGTCTGAAATGCGTGAGGTGCTCGCTGAATCCCTAAGGAGCCCCCTTCAGTTTGAGACGGAGGTAGCAGCTGCAGAAGCCTTCCATGCAGAGGCTATTAAGAATGCCTAATTTCATGCGGTTATCACATTCTCCGGTGAAGATGAAGACCCTCCCATACAGGGGCACATTCGTCCACTGTATATCACTGGCTAGTTCAATGGCGTAGAAGTCCGACACTATCTTGTTGACACGGGTTTCAGGATTAACCTAATCCCAACTCGGACACTGCGGAAGCTGGGCCTGTTTGAGGATGATTTGACTCCCTCCGACCTCAGCATCGAGGGGTATGATAGAACCAAGAAAACTCCAGTCGGCAAGATTCACTTGAAGACCCAGTTCGGTGGCCTAATTTCCAGCACCGAATTCATGGTTGTCTCCCAGGACACCGCCTACGATGCGTTGATGGTTATGTTGTGTCTCGACCTTCACGTGGCGGTCCCCTCATCGTATCACCATTGCCTCAAATACTCCCTTAATGGTCAAGTAGGCATGCTCCAAGGAGATGCGTCTCCTTTTTCCTCTTGTGAAGCCTGTTATCTGGAAGCTGACTATTACAAGAGCAAGGGTAAGCAGGTTATGGTAGGTGAGGTTGAGCCTGCCACTGTCACAAGTGATCCCTAGGCAGGTTTGGATGATGCCTACGTCTTCCCAATCCATCGATTAGAGGCCACGACCCCCGACATGGGTCAGTGCTTTGTGGTTTCGGGTGCAAGAGGAAGGCATATTCCCAGGTCCAAGAGATGGTGGAAAATCACCTCATACTCCTACACCAACCAGGCTCAAGTGATTCCCGAACCTCCTACCCCAGTACAGTATCGGGACGTCATGCTCATGGAAACGGCGGTGCGTCATGCATGTCTCTCCCATTGGGCTGGAATTAACCGGCTCAAGTCGACGTGCCACTACTTTTTTGATGTCATCAAGTGTGGCCCCTTAGGCCGATGACCAGATGGGATTGGATCAACTGCCTTCATCGCTATTGTCTCGGTGGCGCATGAGTCTTCTGATATGATGACCACTACCTCCCAAGTTTGCACCAGCTTCCCATCAGGGTATGGTATCCCCGAAGCAGCTCCACCCGTAGATGATCCCTCCACAAGTGGCGAGGACATGGAAGATGTGTCCCCAACCTTTGATGAGGGTGTCTCCACCACGGTCGACGAGTTAGTGCAGGTGAACCTCGGTAGCGAGGTAGACCCGAGACCCACATTGTTCAGCACCGCCATTCCCCCCAAGGAGAAGCAACAGTATGTATAATTCCTCAGACAGCATCATGATGTGTTTTTCTGGAGTTACAACGAGATGCCAGGGCTAGATCCCTAGGTATCCATCCACCGTCTTGGCCTTCCAGCAAACCATCGTGGGTTCAAGTAGCCTCCCAAAAAGATGCACCCTTCTCATGGTGCCATGGTTGAGTCCGAAGTTGACAAGCTTATTAAATCCAACTTCTTCAAGGAAGTTCAGTACCCCCGGTGGCTAGCCAACATTGTGCCAGTCAGGAAGAAAAATGGACAGATTAGGGTCTGTATCGACTTCCGCGATCTCAACCGCCACTGTCCGAAGGATGATTTTCCCCTTACAGTGACAGAGTTATTGATTGATACCACGGCCGGGTTCCAAGCCCTCTCCCTCATGGATGGGTATTCCGGGTATAACCAGATCTGGATAGCCCCTGAGGATGAAGTGTTTACTTCCTTCAGGGCCCCCTAAGGTACTTTCCGTTACCAGGTTATGCCCTTCGGCCTGAAGAATGCAGGTGCCACCTATCAGCGGGCCATGCATCGTATATTCAAGCCAATTCTCAGGACACTGGTGGAATGCTATGTGGATGATCTGGTGGTCAAATCTTGCCAACGCCAAGACCATCTCAAAGACCCTGACAAGGTGTTCAGCTTCCTCCGTTCCCGCCACCTGAATATGAACCCGCTGAAGTGTGCCTTCGGGGTCACCTCTGGGAATTTTCTTGGCTTTGTTGTCAGATACCAAGGCATAGAGATCAACCCATAGAAAATCAATGCCATCAGCCAGATGCATCCCCCGAGAAATATTCGGGAGCTTCGATGTCACGACCCGTCCTTGGGGCCCGTGCCGTGACTACCCTAATCCCACCTTCTATAGTCCAGGGGCTAGAGACTAGCACCAAAGGCGTAAATTTCAAAGAAGGGAAGGAATTTACTTTAAAGAGTAAACAAACACCACAGAGTACGCAAGTGAAGTAAACACTAAGTAAAATTGAGTACAAGGTAAGTGCTAAAAAAGTAAGTGGGCCAGTATACAAACCCAACTGAAAGTACAGTACAACTGAAAGGAAAGTACAACAGTAGTAAGTAAAACAGTTGCACCGAGTCGTCCTCCGGAAATCCCACCTGAAGGGTGGGTACAGATGGTCCCCTCAGCTCCTCGGGTCCGATCGTCCGCTCCGTGTACATCCCGCCAAGTGGTCCACCTCCGGGTACTGTCCAACTCCACAAGCCTCCACCTCGATTAGTGTGGTCCATCATCTGCATCCAACACAACATAGTATGGGCATAGCCCATGCAAGGGTGAGTATATGATACTCAGTAGGAACCCCGAGACCCCCCGAAGGTCTCTCAGAATCCACGACGGATAAATCACAAAGGAAAGATACAATCACGAGTATCAACAACACTACTTAGGTATATGCCCATACATATACCTAAGTCATATGTTACAGATTGGCTCCAACTCCCGAGCCCAAGCACTACCCAGTCTACATAGGAAAGCACAACCTAGTCCACACAGGAAATCACAACCCAATCCACACAGGAAAGCAAGTAAACCACATCAATGATAATGATTGAGAATCAAGACTCAGATCACACAGGTATACACTTCGTAAGGCGATAGAGATGATCATATGTAGCCACTGATTCATCTAAGCTGTCGGACCCACAGAGGATACAAGACCAACTAAGCTGTCAGACCCACACAGGATACAAGACCAGCTACTCTACCGAACCCACATAGGAGACAAGTACAGAGGTCAATACTGCCGCACCCACATATGATACAAGAATAGTAGTCATCGCCGTCGAACCCACGGAGTATTCCAGTATGGTAGTCGTCGATGTCGAACCCACAGAGGATTCCAGTACAGAAGTCGATGCAGTCGCAGCCAGATCTAGGGTTACCGTACACAACATGATCGATTCCGGGAGAGTCCTCTCCTTGAGCAAAAGTGAGCCGATACATAAACTGTCATGAAGTCCAGAGTTGATGTATCCCAAATTTCCGCCTCGTCAAAAGAAACCCAACGCGACAGACATTGTGTCAATTGGAAGCTCGGTCTGAGAGTTATTGGCTATTTTGTTGCAGGGGCCCGATTGGTTTTTAATCTAAAACCAACCTTAACATACTATAGCTGCATCTAAACCTCAAGCGGAGTAATCCAAAAGGACCGTCTCAACAAAAGGATCCCAACGCAATTGACGGCACGTCAAATTGATGTCTGGTCCTTGAGATACGAGTGTTTCCGCTCCAAGGGCACGGTTGGTTTTGAGTTCGAACCAACCCGGCCATACCCAAACATTGCCGAAACCTCAATTGTAATATACCGAAACGACCGGCTCGATCACAAGATTCATACGCAACTGACGGTACATCGATCGGATGTCCGTAGAACAAGTTATGGGCAAAAGACCGAAAGTGGTCTGAAATGGGGGGTATGGGCCCGGCCCAACCCCCCCCCCCCCCCCCCCCCCCCCCCGGGTCGGCCCGAACCGGGTCGAACCAACCTGGGTCCGGGTCCGTCCCGGTAGGGCTCGGCCCGGCCAAGCCCAGTCCGCGCGACCCGCCCCGGTCTGGCCAGGGGGTGCGCCGGCTCGGCCAGCGGGCCGAGCAGGGGGGACGTGGTCCCCCCTCTCTTTGCACTCCGTGAACGCGGCGCCCAGCGCCGCGTCTCCTCCGGATCCCACGCGGCCGCGGGATCCGGTCCCCTGCCTCCGCAGCTTCAGCCACAGTGGTTCCTACCGGCGGTGCGCCCGGGCGACGCTGGAGGTTTCCACGGGCCACAGGAGTCATTCTGGTGGTCTATTCTTGATCCTGTCTACGCCTGCGAACGTCTCGGGACCCGTACATCATTGAAAAGGCATCTAATCGCCAGAACAATCCCGCTTCATCATCACTAATAATTCCGCACAACAAGAACAAATCAGCGGTGGGTCCGTACTTTTTTGTTAGTCCGCACCCACCGCGTTAGTGGTTCTTCACATCACCAAACAAAAAGATACCAAGAACGAGGGTATAATTCTCATAAGAAGGAACATACAATTTCCAAATTCCCTTACCTCAACAAGGAAGACGATCATCGGTGCCACGGTACACGGTGTCACGGAGAAGAGGATTGTAGGCGTTGTAGGGGCGTGCCGAGGACGAATCGGCACCACCTCTCTGGCCACAGGGAAGAGTATTGGTGGCGCGTCGTCAATCTCCGAGGAACCAACGTTCTTCTTTGTTCTTCGTCGGAGGCCAGCATCGTCGGTGTTTCATCAGAGCTTCCTCCCGCGGGTTCTCAATCCATTTTCCAAAGGGTTGATTAATAAAAGAATTAATCCTCACATTGTGTTCATTATTATGGTTCATTAATGAACCTTAATTAATAAACCTATTAAACACACGGGGATTGCTATTACACAACCAAAAGGATGAGTCATTAAATGGCCCTTATTTATTGATCATCTTTACACTGCGATTGCACCAACTATAGTTCAATGGTGGAAGATAAAGAATAAAATAACTTATAGTTATTTTATTATATATAATTCTTTTTCTGAAAGTCTAAAAACTTATCTTTTTCATCTGACCCTTGTCGGTTGAAGTTAAGCTTCGCCTAAGTGAATCCCGGCACTGAAAATTCATTGGTGCCCTCATATTTAAATTTCGAGCACCGGTTCAAAAGTTAGAAAAATCCGTTCATTCGTTCACTTAACATACCCGAGCTAAACTTCGAAAATTGATTCCGGGCACACCGGGCCTTGGAATCAAGCACCGTCAGAAACCGCGCACTCGTAAAATCCCAAAATGTTTATGAAAATAAATTCCTTGAAATTTACGGGTCTTTACATTACTCCCACCTCAGGGATTTACGTCCCCGTAAAGCTACTTCATAAACTAGGGAAACAAATGAGGGTACTGAGCACGCATCTGAGCCTCCCGCTCCCATGTTCTCTCCTTAAGGCACTCGTGTTGCCACCTGATGCGCACTAGAGGAATCAACCATTGACGTAGGACCCGATCCTATCGATCCTCGATCTCCACTGGGACCTCCGCCAAATTCTCCCCATCATCGATGTCTAGCTCCCCATGATCGATGATATGTGTCGGGTCATGCACGTATCTCCTCAGCTGAGATGTGTGGAAGAAGTCGTAAACCTGATGTAACTGAGGTGGAAGAGCCAGGCAATAAGCCACCTCGCCTATCCTGCTGAGAACCTGGAATATTCCGATGAAGCACGGAGATAACTTGCCACCCCGGCCAAATTTCCGTAATCCACGCCGAGGTGAGACCCGTAAGAAAACGTGGTCGCCATCCTCGAACTCTAGTGGTCTCCACCTCTTGTCAGCATAGGACTTCTGTCGGCTCTGAGCAGTCCTCATCCGCTCCTAGATGATCTATATATTCTCCATCATGGCTTGGACCATCTCTGGACTTACAAGTGCTAACTCCCCAGGGTCTATCCAGCAAATAGGTGATCTGCAGGGTCGGTCGTACAAGGCCTCGTATGGTGCCATCCCGATGGTGGAGTGGTAGCTGTTGTTGTATGTAAACTCCACCAAGGGTAGGTGATCCTTCCAGCTGCAACCAAAGTTGAGGACACATGCACGGAGCATGTCCTTGAGAGTTTGAATGGTCCTCTCCTTCTGACCATCCGTCAGTGGGTGAAAGGCGGTGCTCAGGTGTAGCTGCATCCCAGACGCCTCCTGCAACCCCTTCCAAAGCCAGAAAGTAAAGCAATCATATCGATCGGAGACAATAGTCGATGGTACACCATGAATTCGTACGATATCCTGAATGTAGAGACGTCCCAAGCTCTCCACTGAGCTCTGCTCTCTGATGGGTAAGAAGTGGGTCGACTTGGTGAGTCGGTCTATGATCACCCAGATGGAGTCGTGTCCTCTAAACGTACAGGGAAGTCCCGTAACGAAATACATAGATATCCCATCCCACTTCCACTCTGGGACCTCTAAGGGCTGTACCAAGCCTGCAGGTACCTGGTGCTCCGCCTTTACTTGCTGGAAAGTGAGGCATCGAGAAACGAACTCTGCCACAACCTTCTTCATACCCGGCCACCAGTACTATCTTCTGAGGTCCTGATACATATTCACTACTCCAGGATGTACCGCTAGAGGGGAATTGTGGAACTCCCTCAGCACCTCCTCCTGCAATGTAACTGGTACCATGGTACATCTTCGGAAGAGGATGACGTGCTCCCCGCCTTCAGAAAATCCATCAGGTTCTAGCCCTGAGGATATCTGAGCATGTCATGCCTCATAGCCAACGTCTCCACTCTATGCCTCTCTGACCCACTGAAGAAGTGGAGGAGTGACTATGAGGGACTGCAGATAGGTTTCCCCATATCTATCCATGAAGGATATCTGCAAAGTGTCTAACTACTTCGTCGCCTCCCCAAGTAGCTGAATGCCTAATCTCCGGCTGAGAGCATCAGCCACAATGTTCCCCTTTCTAGGAGTATAGACAATCTCAAAGTCATAATCCTAGAGGAACTAGAGCCATTGACACTGTCTCAGGTTCAGGTCCTTCTGCGAGAAAATATACCTGAAACTCTGGTGGTTAGAGTAGACTGTAAATCGCTCGCCCATGAGGTAGTGCCTCTATATCTTCAGGGCGAAGACCACTTTTGCTAACTTCAGGTCATGGGTAGAGTAGTTCTGCTCGTGCTTCCTCAACTACTATGAGCCATAAGCGATCACTGCTTGCTCCTACATTAGGACACATCTGAGCCCAATCCTTGATGTGTTGGAGTAAACTACGTACCCTATGCCCTCCTCTGGTAGCCTCAAGATGGGCACACTGGTCAATCTCTGCCTCAGCTCCTGGAAGCTCTGCTGACATCTTTCTGACCACTTGAAGGGTTTCCCCTTCTTTTTCAAAGTTGTAAGTGGTGATGCAACTCTGGAGAAGTCTGGCAGAAATCTCATATAGTACCCAGCCAGACCTAGGAAACTCCGCACCTCTGTCACGCTCCTGGGCGGCTCCCAAGAAAGTACTGCCTCGACCATCGCAGGATCCATCACAACTCCTGCCTCAGAGATGACATGCCCCATGAAGTGAACCTCTCGAAGCCAGAACTGGCACTTTGAGATCTTACCATAAATTTGGTGCTCTCGGAGTGTATCCAGTACAATCCATTGGTGGTAGGCGTGCTCCTCCTCGGTCGTCGAGTAAATTAGTATGTCTTCAATGAAGACTACGACAAACCGATTGAGGTAGGGATGGAAGATCCTATTCATGAGACTCATGAACACTGTTGGAGCATTGGTCATGCCAAAAGGCATAACCAAGAACTTATAGTGGTCATACCGACACCTAAAGGTCATCTTCTGCACATCCTCATCTCGAACTCTGAGCTAATGATATCCGGACCTAAGGTCTATCTTCGAGAACCAATGTGCTCCCTTAAGATGATCAAAGAGGTTGTAAATACTTGGAAGCAGATAATTGTTTCTCATGGTCACCTGGTTCAGGCAACGGTAATCGACACATAGTCGCAAGCCCACATCCGCCTTCTTGGAGAATAGGACTGGAGAAGCCCATGGTGAAACACTGGGTCAGATGAAACCTTTCCCCTGTAATTCCTCCAGCTGTACCAGCATCTCACGAAGCTCGGAGGGAGCCATACGATATGCTGGAGTGGATATCGGTTATGTCCCGGGGTATAGGTCTATATAGAAATCTACCTCTCTGGGAGGAGGTATTCCTAGAACATCGTCAGGAAAAACATCCGTATACTGGTGCACCACTACAGGAAAACTCGGACTCCGCACGTCAACTACTCCGAGGATGAGACTGTCCCACTGATGTGTGATCGGCTGCCCTCTACTTTGCGTGAGTCTATCCTGTGCTGCAAAGGTTCCCTTCTCACCAGTGAAGGTGAAACAGGTCCTATCCGTGTGGAAACACCGCACCTTTCACCTAATACAGTCAATCTGATCATGGACTGTTGATAACCAGTCCATACCCAAGATGACGTCGTAAGGCCTCGACGCCGCTACAAGAAGATCCCAACCTAAGCTCTCGCCTCCTAGAGTAATCTCACATTGCCGGCACCAGTGCGTAATTGTTGAGTCTACTCCCCTAAGAGTCTCTAGCCGCAAAGATCGATCCAACGGCTCTGTCGGAATCTCCGAGCTCTGAACAAGGGAAGCAGAAATAAAAGAATGACCCACACCTGTGTCTATAAGAACTGTATCAAGGGTGGAGTAGACCCAGATAGCACCTCGAATCATCTCGGGTGTGCCGTGGTCGTAAGCCTCTTCTACCTGGAGCTAAGCCTACCTCTATCCGCCAGCTCCCTATGGTCGGGGTGGACCTCCTGGGGGTGGTGGTGGTAGCGCCTCGAAGAATTTTCCACCACCCGCTGCTCGGCCAGCTCCTCTGCCTCGTCTACCTAATCCCTGCGGACCGCCACGGTCGAACCTCTGCCTCTTCCTGGGAGGTCCCTCCACTCTCTGCTGCTTGTCTGCATGGCGGGTCGGGAAGTCACGAGCCATGTGGCCCTACCCGCCGCATGTATAACATTGTCTGCTCCTCGTAAGGTTGGCTCTACGTTGTGAGCTCCGCACAGCCGAACCCGTGTCCTGAGGTCGCTCACCAGACAGCCTAGTCCACTTGGACCCCTGCGTCATCTGTCGACTGCCAACTACAGAATACTCCGCTCAGTGCCATCCTGCGGTGGGTTTCACTGCTGATAGCTGCACGGCGAGAAATATCTCCACTAGAAGGGCTCGCTCCAACACCCCCGCCTGGGTTGAGATGCTGAGTGGAATCATCGAAGCTCTGATCTCATGCCTCAACCCCTGCTCAAAGGTTCGGGCATGGAAGAATGGGTCTCGTACCATGTCCGTGGAGTAGCGCGAGAGGTAGGTAAATCTCACCGAGTACTGGGCTACTGACATGCTGCCCTACCGCAGTTGTAGTAACTCCTAGATGCACACCGCACGGAGGGTGGCTGGAACAAACTCTGAGTGGAAGAGTCTCTCGAAGTCCATCCAAAGTAGAGATGCCTCATCGTGCACCTAGAGCATCAGGCTTCACCATCTACCTGCTAATGTGTGCAGGAGATTCGCGGCAAGGACCACCATGAGGTCTTCTAGTGTCCCTACCAATCTGAAGACTCTGACGATGGCCTCCAGCCAATCCTCAGCTGCCTGAGGATCCGTCTCTCTGCGGAACCTGGGCGGCCTCTGTCTCTGAAAATCGTGCAACACGCTCAGGTGGCGTGCACTCTCCGCCGCTGGGGTGGGTGGCATCAGTGGCTCGGCGAGTAGAGTTACCACTGGTGCCTCTGCGGTAATGGGGCCCTACACTGAGGCCTCATCGTTTGGTGGGCTGTCGTCTCACACAAAGCTCGGAACCCTAACTGCCTGCCATCGTGGGGCCATCCTGAAAAGAAACAGGTGTTCCACAGTTAATACAGTATACCTGGTGAGCTGACACAAATTATTCACAAAGAAAACTTTTGAAACACACATGCAATCAATGTTTTCATGCACTGAGTCAGATATCAGAAGTCAAGGTCCTGGTGTATGGATACGTCAGCCGCCGCACCAACACTGGAATCCCTGGACTGATAACCACACTCATTACTCTAAACATTATTTCTTCTCAGAGAATAAATTATTAGAGTCTTGAGTTCTGCGGTAGAACCGACTCCTCTGATACCAATTTGTCACGACCCATCCTCGGGGCCCGTGTCGTGACTACCCCAAGCCTGCCTTCCATAGGCCATGGGCTAGTGACTAGAACTAAGGGTGTAAATTCCAAAGAATGGAAGATATTTCCTTTAAAGAGTAAACAAACACCACAGAGTACGCAAGTGAAGTAAACACTAAGTAAAACTGAGTACAAGGTAAGTGTTGAAAAAGATAGTGGTCTAGTATACAAACCCAATTGAAAGTACAGTACAACTGAAAGGAAAGTACAACATTAGTAAGTAAACTAGCAGCACCAAGTCTTCCTCCGGAAATCCCACTTGAAGGGTGGGTACAGATGGTCCCCACAACTCCTCGGGTCCGATCGTCCGCTCCGTGTACATCCCGCCAAGTGGTCCACCTCCGTGTACCGTCCAGCTCCACGAGCCTCCACCTCGATCAGTGTTGTCCGTCATCTACATCCAACACAACGTAGTGCGGTCATAGCCCATGTAGGGGTGAGTATACGATACTCATTAGGAACCCCGAGACCCCCCGAAGGTCTCTCAAAATCCACAAAGGATAAAACACAAAGGAAAGATACAATCATGAGTATCAACAACACTACTTAGGTATATACTCATACATATACCTAAGTCATCTGTTACAGATCAGCCCCAGCTCCCGATCCCAACCACTACCTAGTCTACATAGGAAAGCACAACCCGGTCCACATAGGAAAGAAAAACCCAATCCACACAGGAAAGCAAGTCAACCACATCAATGATAATGATTGATAATCAAGACTCAACTCACATAGGTATACACTTCGTAAGGCGAAAGAGATGATCAGATTTAGCCACTGATTCATCTAAGCTGTCGGACCCACATAGGATACAAGACCAGCTAATCTGTCGGACCCACATAGGATACAAGACTAGATACTCTGCCAGACCCACACAACATACAAGTACAGAGGTCAATACTGTCGGACCCACATAGGATAAAAGAACAGTAGTCATTGTCGTCGAACCCACGGAGGATTCCAGTATGGTAGTCGTCACTATCGAACCCACGGAGGATTCCAGTATAGAAATTGATGCAATCGCAGGCAGCTCTAGGGTTATCGCACACATCATGCTCAATTCTGGGAGGGTCCGCTCCTTGAGAAAAAGAGAGAGGATACATCAACTATCAATAAGTCTAGAGTTGATGTATCCCAAAGTTCTGCCTCGTCAAAAGAAACCCAACGCGACAGACGGTGCGTCAATCGGACGCCCGGTCTGAGAGTTATTGGTTATTTCGTTCCAGGGGCCCGATTGGTTTTTAAGAAAAAACCAACCCGACCATACTCCATCTACATCCAAACCTCAATCGGATTAATCCAAAAGGACCATCTCAACAAAACGATCCCAACTCAATTGACGGCACGTCAAACGGATGTCCGATCCTTGATATATGAGCGTTTCTACTCCAAGGGCCCGGTTGGTTTCGAGTTCGAACCAACCCGGCCATAACAAAACTTTGCCGAAACCTCAAGTGTAATATTCTGAAATGACTGTCTCGATCCAAGGATTCATATGCAATTGAAGGTGCATCTATCGGAGGTCCATAGCACAAGTTATGGGCAAAAGACTGAAAGTGGTCCGAAATGGGGGGTCTGGGCCCGGCCCGACCAGGCCCAACCCCCCCTGGGTCGGCTCGAACCGGGAGACCTGACCCGGTTCCGGGTTTGGCCTGGTAGGGCATGGCCCGGCCCAGCTGGGCGCGGCCCAGCCCGGTCCGCGCGACCCGCCCCGGTCCGGCCGGGGGGTGCGCTGGCTCGGCCAGCAGGCCGAGCAGGGGGGGGACATGGCCCGCCCCTCAATTTGCGCTCCGCGGACGCGGCGCCCAGCACCACGTCTCCTCCAAATCCCGCGCGTCTGCAGGATCCGGTCCCCTTCTGCCGCGGATTCATCCACGGCGGTTCTTACCGGCGGCGCGCCCTGGCGCCGGCGACCCGCGCCGCCGAAGGTTTCCGCGGGCCACCGGAGTCATTCCGGTGGTCCGTTCTTGATCCCATCTGCTCTTGCGGACGTCTCGGGACCCGTACATCACTGTGAAGGCCACCAATCGCCAGAACGGTCCCACTTCATCATCTCTAATAATTCCGCACAACAAGAACAAAGCAGTGGTGGTTCCGGACTTGTTCGTTAGTCCGCACCCACCGCGTTAGTGGTTCTTCACTTCACCAAACAAAAAGATACCAAGCACAAGGGTATAATTCTCATTGGAAGGAACATACAATTTCCAAATTCCCCTACCTCAACAAGGAAAACGATCTTTGGTGTCACGGTACACGGCGTCGCGGAGAAGAGGATCGTAGGTGTTGTCAGGGCGTGCTGAGGAGGAAGCGGCGTCTCCTCTCTGGACGCGAGGAAGAGGATTGGTGGTGCATCGTCAATATCTGAGGAACCATCATTCTTCATCATTCTTCATTGGAGGCCGGCGTCATCGGCGTTTCATCGGAGCTTACTCCTGCAGGTTCTCAATTCATTTGCCAAAGGGTTAATTAATAAAAGAATTAATCCTCATGTTTTGTTCATTATTATGGTTCATTAATGATCCTTAATTAATGAACCTATTAAACACATGGGCGTTGATGTTACACAACCAAAGGAATGAGTCATTAAATGGACCTTATTTATTGATCTTTGTTACACTGCGATTCCGCCAACTGTCACTCAAAGGTGGAAGAAAAAGAATAAAATAACTTATAGTTATTTTATTATATATAATTCTTTTTCTGAAAGTCTAAAAACTTATCTTTTTCATCTGACCCTTGTAGGTTGAAGTTAGGCTTCGCCTAAGTGAATACTGGTGCTGTAAATTCATCAGTGCCCTCAGATTTTAATTCTGAGCACCGGTTCAAAAGTTAGAAAAACTCGTTCATTCATTCACTGAACGTACCTGAGCTAAAATTCAAAAATTGATTCTGGGAACACCAGGCCTCAAAATCAAGCACCGTCAGAAACTACGTACTCGTAAAATCCCAAAGAATTTAGGGGAAAAAATTCCTTGAAATTTACAGGTCTTTACATTCGAGGTCTCCAAGGCCACTTAGCCTACATACACCGATTCATTGCGAATCTGGATGGCAAGTGTAAGCCCTTTTCCAATCTCATGAAGAAAGGCACCACCTATGAATGGGATGAAGAGTGTCGGACCTCCTTCGAGGAAATCAAGCAGTATCTGATCCAACCTCCAGTCTTGATGCCATCTATTTCTGGGAAGTCGCTGGTCCTTTATGTGACCGCCCTGGAACGGTCCCTTGGCGCACTTCTCGCCCAGAAGAACAACGTGGGAACATAAAACAGCCTCTACTACGTCAACCACATGCTCCTCGATACGGAAATTAGATATTCTCCCATCGATAAGAGCTTCCTGAAACTCGTATTTTCCATACAGAAATTGCGGCACTACTTTCAGCACCATGAGGTATAGCTGGTCTCTCGGGTAGACCCGCTGAAGTACATCCTAAACCGACCTATGTTGACTGGCTGACTAGCACAGTGGGCGGTGATCCTCCAACAGTTCGACATCAGGTTCGTACCTCAGAAGGCTATCAAAGGACAGGCGTTGGCAGACTTTTTAGCTACTCACCCAACCTCTGCGGATCAGCCACTGGATCTAGGTTTTCTTGATGAGGTAATCCCCTCAGTCGATCATGCCATCCCATACTGGTAGATGCACTTTAACGGTGCCTCCCGGATCCCCACCAGTAGAAGACTCAACAATCCTAGGCTCAACAGAGTGGCCCTGGGTATCATCTTCATCACCCCGGACCAAGCCGTTCTGCCATATTCATTCCTATTGTCAGAGGTTTGCACCAACAATGAGGCCGAATATCATGCCCTCATCACTGGCCTCGAACTGGCCATCGAGATCGACGTGCCCCATCTGCATGTGAAAGGGGATTCCAAGCTGATCATCAAGCAGGTCAATGGAAACTATGTTTTCAGAAAGCCAGAACTCATGCCATTGTTGGAGTGCACCCTCCATCTAATGGCTCAGTTCCCCTCTCGGCCAGAAGTCGTTCATATTCCCCGGTCACAGAATGGTCAAGCAGATGCTTTGGCCAGCCTGGCCGCGTCTCTTGCGGAGCCCGAACAGGTTGACCTGATTATCCACATGGCGCACCGGAGAGTCATTTCTCCCGTTACCCCGGAGGATGATTTCGGCCCGCTGGTGAACCATCTTACCGTTGGTGCCCCTACGTCAGTGGCCCCGGGTACTTCAGATATGGTGATCGAAGTAGTTTCTGATTGGAGGACTCCATTGGTTGAATACCTCCAATGTGGTAATCTTCCGTCAGACCGGGCCGAGCGTGAGCAAATCCGACGTCGTGCACTGCAGTTTACCCTTTAGAGCGGTCCCAGCCTTGAGAAGATCCTTTACAGATGCAGATTTGATGGTGTTCTCCTCTCTTTCCTTCAAGGAGTCAAGATCCCTTAGGTCATGTCAGAGGTTCATGCTGGTTCTTGTGGCGCCCATCAGGCCGAGTCGAAGTTGTCTCACCAAATTTGGAGGCGGGGGTACTTCTAGCCCTCCATGATCTATGACTGCATCGAGTTTTCCAAGAGGTTCCATGCATTCCAAGTTCATGATAACTTTGTGCATCGGCCACCAGAACCCCTCCACACTACCAAGTATTCTTGGTCCTTTGCAGTCTGGGGGTTGGATGACATAGGACCTTACCCACCAGTGACGACTCGCCAATACCGGTTCATTCTGGCCGCTACGGATTTCTTTTACAAGTGGGAAGAGCAATTCCTCTCAAGGAAGTCAAATCCCATTCTATCGGTGACTTCGTGAGTTCCAACATCATCTATCGATTTGGAGTGCCTCACGCTATCCTCATGGATGACGGAACTAACTTCCGAGCGGCTGAGCTGAAGAAATTGTACGCCAAGTACAACATTCTCTCTAACCATACCTCCCGCTATCTTGCACAGGCGAATGGACAGATCGAGGCATTTAACAAAACCCTCTCTAACATTTTACAAAAAATGGTTGGTCAGAACAAGAAAATTTGGCCGAAAAATCTCCCCAACTCCCTCTAGGCTTATCGGACGATGACTCGTAACTCCACCTAGGGGACCCCATACTCCCAGGTGTATGGAGCTGAGGTCGTCCTGCCCATCGAGATTCAGTTTCCCTCACTGCGCATGGCAGTCTACGACCAGCAAGCGCTGGATAGAGTTTCCAAAATCCATCTAGAGGAATTAGAAGAGCTGGACGAGAATAGGCTTTGCGCCTTTCATAATATGGAAAGGCATCAGAGCAGGATGTCTCGAGCTTTCAATAATAGGGTTCACCTCCACTCTTTCCTGCAAGGAGATCCGGTACTGGCCCTCAGGGCGCCAATGATTCCCAGCAGGAAACCACCCAAGTTGGATCCCAAATGGGAGGGGCCTCTCATCATCCATAAGGTCTATCCCAATGGTTCATATTCCCTGGTGACTATGGATGGTGAGCATGTAACTCCTCCCACCAACACCAAGTTCCTCAAGCAGTACTTTTCCTGAGCATAAGGGTTCTGCATGACCCTAAACTGTAACCACGGTCCCCCATGACCTTAAACTGGATTGTGGTCCAGCACGACCTTAAACTACATTTGGCCCTATATCTGGGCCCCTTTGGTCCGAGTTCTAAGACCTTAAACTAAGATCCTTGTGGTCCAGCATGACCTTAAACTGCATGCTCGTCCTCATTGCAAGATGTTAAACTGCAAGTTGGCCAGACCTTCCTGACTGAGGCCCAGCCTCAGGCCCCTTGGCCTTCTTGGGCCCCTCAGCCCTGTCCTTACCCAGAGTGTGTGGTGTATTTTAGGACTATGTCCTTATCCACCATGGGTTACCGGCCGCGCCGTACACATTCCTGGATGAAATTCCCCTCATCATCCTACATGACGTTAAACTATGCTTATAGAACTACGTGCGGCTTGATTCCCATCCTTATGGGATACGTAGGACTGCCTGAACTTCTAGGTTTCAGGTCCAGCCCCATCTCTTAGGAGATCCCACGATCTCCCGGTCACCTCGGTCTCTTGGCTTGTCCCTCCTCGCGGGGGGATACATAGGTGTGGTACAGGGTTTTTGGCACTATTCCCCCTTCTCCCAGGAATTCTCCATCTTTTGGCCACTCTCAAACTAAGCCCTTTGACCCTTTCCAGTGGTCCTCTAATGTGCTCAGAGTACTCTGGTCTAGGACCTGGAGTGTCAGATTCAATTTAGGCAAGTTTTTGTTCGCTTGCCAAGCTTCATGATCCCTTTCATTCGGGCCCCCGTTATCTTTCACATCCGGAGGGACCCCCACGAAAGGCTTGGATAAAATTCCTAAGGGCTCTCTTACCATCACGGGCCAACGCCCCCCGAGGGTTTAAGACAAAAAATTGATACAAATACCGTGTTGAGAACATGGTCAGCAGTCGATACTCATTTGTTTGTCCCCATTTTAGGCTAACGCGATAGGATGCTGTGTTGTGAACATGGTCAGAAGTAGTCCTCATTCGTCACACCGACTCCTTCAGGCCCTGGATGTTCGTTTCATGATTCGCATTATGTTCCACCCCATCATGTCAAGGTGGAATCTCGAAACTCCTTGAACTAACCCTCAGTGAACCTCCACACGTCAGGCGGACAAAGCTGTGTGATGGCGTCTCTTAGGGCTCCCGTGATCTGAGCGCTAAGATTAGAGGCTTGGGTCTTCTCTAAGAGCCATGAAAATATTGACCCTCATCCCCACGGGATATTAGGAGTCTCCCAGACATTTTATTTTGGGCCCAGCTCAGCTGGAAGCTAGTGTCTCATGCCCCCTGATTGTTGGACCCTCATCGGCTCCTTGGCCCGAGGCTCCTCTCCTAGAATCGCGCGCGGTAACGATATGAGGATATGCCATAATCTACATTGGGTGCGCCTTATCACATTATGCATTTTCCCCCAGGTCCAAGCCATATGACCTTAAACTATGCTGGTTGGTCCTACCACACTACCATAAACTCTGATGATATCGTCCTGGCCGCACGATGAAAAACAGCACTGCGTTGTGGTGACCTCCTCATAGGGGAAATCACGTTGGGTATTGGTCCATTACCATGTCATTTGTCAACGCCTATATACGGCTTGATTATTGTGGAGATTCCAGGAGTTTATACCCAAATTTGGTCATTCCACGAAAGAAAAACAATTCACCTTCAAGAACAAACAAGACATATCAAATGCCACTTCTCTTGGTGCGAGGGATAGACCCGCACACCTCTTTGGGTCCATCTTGGGGTCCGCTCATTCATTGTGTCTATCTCGCTTTTGGGGCTTTGACCATGGGACTGTGTGGAATGGTGAGCAGGACTAAGTCCTCATTCATGTCAGGTTTGCGATAACCACACCACATGCACCCTGTTATGAGAATTAGCCCTCCTGTCCCATCCTACACGACGTTAAAAGGCACCCCCAAGAACTATTTATGGCTTGATTATCATCCTTATGAGATACATAGGAATGCCTGGGAACTTCCCCATAGGCCTAGCCTAACTTTCATGTTCGGTCCCTTGACCTAAACATGTCTCTAAGGAGCACATGGTAAGCAAGACCTTGCCCCTATTCACGTCGGGTTTCACAACCGCTTTACCATGTGTCTCCCACTCCCCTTACTCTTCGGCTCGAGATATAAGACCTTAAACTAAGATCCTTTCTAGAACTACATGTGTCTTAATTCTAATCCTTATGAGATACATAGAAATGGATGGACATTTCATCTTGGGTCAAGCCCCAGGGGTTACTAAATCGTGTCCCTCCTCACTATCGGCCCCTTGGCCTGACTTCTTGGGGAGTGGTGTAATTGCGACATGTACCCTGAATAAGTTCGGAATTCCCCATAGTGATGTTGGGAAGTGACAGTTCTCTCACCAAAGAGGTCCTGTCTGAAAATTTGGATGATCTGTGACCAGATTAATACGTCCGCCTAATGCGCCTCTATCACGGTGGCGCAGTTTTGGGAGTGTTGGATTCTTTTTGAACAAACCACCACTCCACTTTACAAGCTTTGCATGCCCCTTTACTCGGATCCTCATACTCTTTCATGTTTGATGGGACCCCCTAACGGTATGGATGATAGACCTTGGTCCGCCTATTGTTACAATAAGGATGATAGACCTTTGGTACGCCTATTGTAACAATATGGATGATTAACCTATGGTTTGCTTGCTGTCCTGGGCCAACATTCTGGAAGACTGGTCATGTTTTATGAGACCCCCTAACAGTATGGATTCTAGACCTTTGGTCTGCCTACTGTAACAATATGGATGATAGACCTTTGGTCCGCCTATTGTAACAATATAGATGATTGACCTATGGTCTGCCTGCTGTCCTGGGCCAACGTTTCAGAAGACTGATTGACGATATTTGAGTTAGGCCCCATGTTGTGAACATGGTCAGAGGTCATCCCTCATTTGTCGTCTCGGTTTTAGGCCAATGCGATATGGATGCTGCATTTCCGCCATGGTTAACAGTTATGCTCCATCGTCACGCCCCCCATAGTGTTCGGAATTTGGGTAACGTGATTCACATTTTCCATCTCCCTATGTTCGAATGGATTTAAATGCCCCCGGTATTGCCCCACTCATGTGATAGGACACATTGAGAAGGTGATATATCAATCGGTCTTAGGTCCTCTCCTCAGAAGTCTAGGCCTGATTTCGGATGCCTGAAGCTTGGTTGACGCTCCCACGAAGTGGTAGATTATGGTTTATCATATCAAACCAAAGGTAAAAATAAATGGATTTGTCCATATATTGGATAAAAATGATGAGCATTACAACCAAAAGTTCATGAGATGGCCAAAACAGGGCCCTTAAGGATCAGTGTTTTGGATTGATCTTTCCAGCCCCGCTACCCTTTGGATGGTGGCCTCCAGGACTAACTCTCACTCCCTGAAGACTCTCTCTTCATTATCAGCTGTAGAGCGCAGTTCGCCAATCCTAGATTGTGCCTGCTCTTGTTCCGTTTTAAGTACGATCATCTGGTGACTCACCTCCATCAGTTGTTCTTGGGCATCATCCAGCTGGGTCGTTAGTTGCTCCACGAGCTCAGAGCATGTTGCAATGAAGACCTCCTTCTCTGTCGTCTGCCCTTCGAGGTGCCGGACTTCCTTCTACACCCTCAGTAACGCTCTGTTTCTCACCGATATTTCCCGACACTGGGAAACGTCGGTGCTCCGGCTGCTCTCACGTATCTTCTCGGCCATGTAATCACGGACCATCAGATGAAGGCGTTGATCGTCAGCCCCTCCGGTGCACAGGAAGTGGAACCAGGTCTGGAGTGATCCCATCCACCTCATCCAATCTGTCTGAGGCTTCTTGAGAAAGCACTAGATACACTTCCACCCTTTGCGCTGTGTCATCCTGCTCTCCTCGACCGCTTCCGAGTCTGAATCGTTTATCTCCTCGGGATCAGCAGGCTGGTACGCAAGAAAGGCTGCCAGCAGGTCAGCAGCAAGGTCTGCCTCAGGGATGCCTTCATAAGTAATAGGACCCTCGATATACGGGTGACCTTCCTCTCTCACCACGACAATGGCGATTCCTCCATCAGCTTTCGGCCTTGCTCTAATGACATCATCGCTGATGTCCGCCGCCCCCTGCTCACCAATTTTCGCGGCCGAATCAGTTTGGGAAGTATGTTCTGGAGGAGGTGGTACGTCCGCCACTGGTCCACTCACGGACGGCCCAGGCCCAGCATCCTGATGAGCCTCCAACACCAAGATCACTATATAATGAGCATCCTGGTTAGTTGGTTTTCTGACAGTAATTGCCAGTAGCGAAGCAGGGGACTTACAGGAACCCAGAGCGTTAGCCTCTGGTGTGTTAACTGCTATAGGAGTTGTCGTGGTAGGAGACCCCTCTACGCTTGTTAGTTCAATTATGGGCATTAGAGCCCCGTCCTGTCCCCCCGGTGATTCTCCTCCCTCCTCTATAGGGGATGTCTGATCAACACCTATGTGCTCCTGAGTGAAATAGAGAGATGGGTTAGAAATTGCAGAAGGGAATGGACAAGGAAGGAGGGTGAAGAAGGATAGAGACAAACCTCGAGTATCTCGGTTATATCGATATCAGAGCCAACAATCTCACTGCTCTCCCAGAGACTCCCTTGGTAGGATTCCCCCTTGCGACCCCTCACCTTCGGGTTCTCCTTCTCCTTCACCTTCTCATTCGTCTTCTCCTTCTCCTTCATCTTCACCTGTTTCCTCCTCCCCCTCTGAATCATCATCACTATCGCCTTCTCCCGGCGGCATCACTTCCAGATCATGCTCTTGGCCGAGCATCACTTTCACCAAGAAAGGTGTCTCCTCACACCGTCCCCTTTGGTGCCTGTATGTGTCCATGGCTGTTAGATATGCATGCCACCGATGGAAGTTTACACGGTCGGTAACTCGAATGATCCCAACCTCTGGAAGCTGGATCTCGTCCTATATTATCTTATTCTAGATGGCTTCAACGCTCATTGATTGTCGCAGGGTCATCCAGGCCAACCACAATGCCAGGAAAATTGCATCTTGGGAAGGTTCGAGCAGGTATCTTATCTGCTTCCCAGGAAGTTCTCTGGCCGCCTCGTGTGACCCCCCTCCGGGCAACGAGGTCGCAGCGACACCATGCGATGTCCCCACTGCTGAGGTCCCGGCCTGTGCAGGCCTCGCTGCCTGGCGCGCCCCTGGTTCCTCCCCTTCTAACAGCACCTTGCCTACTCCCCCGTCGCCCAGTTTATATGCGGGTAGTCTCGAGTTGTCGGACTTGCTTGCATAAAATCCCCTCAGGGTACGCGATAGTCCAGTGTTCGGCATACTCGGTTGATAATCTGACATCGACCCTAGTGAGAGGGAGGGTAATGACGTCACCAGAGCCATAAGTGGTGAAAATTAACCACATCTGGCGAAGGACGCAGGGATTCTTCTCCTCCTGGAAGTCTGTGAATACCTTATTCGGCATTCGCTGGAGGCACCCGAACTGCCTTGTGAATCAGGACGACACGTAAGGCTCGTAGATGATCTTTCCATCAATCCAAGCTACAATCACCCCGCCTCAGATGCTCGGGAAGTATTCTTGCTACTCCAGCGAGCCTTGCCCATTATCCACTATCTGGTCGACTGGGGTGGGGAACGTGCTGAAGTTAGCGTGGTTACCGATTCAGATCCTTACGCCCTCCTCGTTGAGCATCATCGGTGCAACCCCGACAATATTCTGGAGGGATGGCCGAAGGACTTTTCCCAGAGGACGAACAGCGTTCAGAAAGGTGTATCTGCTATGATGAGCTGCCACCCAGCCATGAAAGATCTGTAAGGGGCCACATACTCTTCGAGGTGACCCCCCTCTGGAGATGCGCCCCAGAATGGCATACAACCTAGCTAGCACGGGGACACCCAAATTAAACCTTTTGTTGGCGGCCATGGTGCCCAACATCACCAGAGTTGCGATATGGATGCCCATTCTTGTGTCCTGCACCGGCAGGAGCTACCCGCTCTGGAAGGTGTCAAGGAACCCGGCATATCAGACGTTTGGGTCCCGGGCCTCAATTACACGGTATCGCCACGATTGGAATTGCCCCGCCTCTAGGGTCCTCCAATACAATCCATTCTTGCTCCTCTAAGCCGCGGTTGGACACCGTTTTCCCCATCCTAGCATCTTGACCGCCTGGTCCTTCTCCAGGAACTGGCTGAACCAGTCCTTGTAGGCAATGTCCTTCAAGAAGTCCTTGACCCCCAGCCTCTCATTGGCCAGCTCCAACAGGTGCCACGTCAGCATGGGGGTCTGTGATCTATCCTACCAGGTGTTCATCGGGGGGAGGAACTCATCGTATTGGTAGCCCTCTAGTGGGATACCTCCAATGCAATGGGCGTCCCAGATACAGATGCCAACTTCCCCATGGTAAAGATGGAATGCGTTGGTGTCAGGGGACCACTGGGTGAACAGATCCGGCTCAAGTTCAGGTTCACAGTAGAAGTGGAATTGCGACGTCCACACCACCTCAAACAAACCGATGTGCCGCAGCTCGACCCCGAATTGGTCACACGTATGGTGAACCCAGTACGCCCAGGCCCACTCACTGGTGAAGTTGCCTCCAGACCGCAAGTCCCAATCTTGCAGCCAGCCCTTAGTGTCGTTCGTGATTCTTTGATGGAATTTGCTCGTATAAAGGGCCGGGGAGCTCTCCGCAACAGGGTCGCCTCCATCAATGGTCCTAGTCATTGGGTTCAAGACATACACATCCATGTGTCTGGTATCTCTAGTAGGATGGCCATTGTTGGTGATGTTGTAACGGAGAAGGTTGTCCTCGCGGGTCACCCATGACCGCGATGTGTCCACCTCGAAGCCCGGCAACAGAACCTCCTCCAGGATGCCTAAGTTCCAGAATGAGAGGTTGTTGGACAGAGGATACCCTTTCTGAGCAGGGGTCAGCAGGTTGAACAAGGTAACTTTGTCAGAAAAAACCACCTTGGTGCCATAATCCTCTTTATAGGCCGCCATTTCATCTCTACGAGCGGTGGCTTCCCCCTCATCAACTCGGTTCATAGCCATCTTGAGTTCTTTGAGAGTTGCACGAAATCAGGATGAGGTGCGCGGAATCCGAAAAGGTTGCGCGCAATTTGGACTTGCGGTGCGCAATTCATGAGTTAGGCGTGAAATCAGAACCGTTTGCACGAAATACCCCAAGTTTGCGCGGAAATACACCCGAAACTCGGAAGGAATTACGCGCTGCCAAAGTGTTTTTATGCACAGCCGCAGAAGCAATTTCGCGCACGAGAGCATTGAGCCTATCGCGCGGTAAATCTGGAGTACAGAACTTGGGACCCGGGGCCCCTTTTTATAGGTGAGGTCGGGGTTCCGCGTCGCGCGGAAAGCGAATTTCGTGCTGACATGGAGTTTTGCATGCCCCGTTTGGATTTTGTGTGAAAATTTCCCACGGAACCCACCACTTTGGCATTTTGGCGTTTCCCTCAGAATTCGATCATTACAACCTCTCGCCAATCCAATTCCAAGAGGGGGCATTTGTAGATGCCGAAAAAGTCCGTAACTCTTAAAGGAAGTTTGGAAATGATGAAGCGAAGTCATATTCGGATTCGGAGGCTCGGTCCGGAGGTCCTAGAAGTGGTGTGCGAAATTAAGGAGGACTTGCGCAAAAAAATGTTGCTCACGTAAAGGAAGTCCGGGATTTTCGGATAGGCCCCAGTGTGGTGCACAATTTTGTGTGCCCGGTTTCGCGCGGTGAGGCCTTTCGCGCCGACAGGTCCTAGCACGGAAGATTTCGCGCGTCGCCCGGATTCCGCGATGCCTGGAGCCTATAAATAGAAGGAGACCCCTTCTGTTTCGGGGTTGCGGAATCCGGACCAGCTCCCATGCGTGCAATTGGACTCCCGTGCGCACAATATGACTTTCAGGTATTTACCCTTTTCATGAAACCTTGCCCCGGGGTTCGCCTTTGTGCGTAATCCCACCTGCTTAAATAAAATTGCAAACTCCTCAGGGTTCCTCTTTTGCACGCAATCACTTCCATTGCGCGCACTCCCTTATTTGCGCGCAAATCCCATTGGCGCGCAATCCCATCGTTAGGTTTTTCCCTACCTTAAGGATCGGTCGTTTCCCTCGCGCGCAATCCAAGCTCATTGCATGCAATCCCCCTAGCCGCGTGCAATCCATCTTCCCCAATTGTGCACCATCCTGGTTTTTTGCACACAAACCTTCTCTTTGCGCGCAAACCCCAGGACCCCTCACCTTGATGCCCTTGGGTGCCTCCCTGCATAGGCGCCCGATGTCTTCTATACCAGGCATGCACGCCATGTGTTGTTTTCCCGTACGGTCTTCCAGGCTCGTACGAAGTAACCTCTAGGTCCCTTGGGTGGAGTTTACCATTGTGTTTCTTTTCCTTATGCTCCTTCGCGTAGGCACGCTAACGACTATTGCTTCTTCACATAGCCACTCTAACGTGGACACCTCGATGGTTCGCCCTACCACCTCCCTTTATCACAGCCTTGCCGATGCCTTCCCTCCCACAAGGGGTATAGGGTAATAGTCATGTAAGCCCTAGGGGTGTGGCATGAACCCACCTCGTTCAAGCTGTATGACGTTAAACTGCCAAGCACCTCATCCTTAACACATGATATTAAACTGTGATCTGACCCCGTGCTTCGTACGCAGGGTCCCCCCGGCTCGGATATTCTTTACACCACTCGTCTCCACGGGAATGGAATATTCCTCACATGGAATGATATCCTCCCTCTTGGAGTGGCGTTTTTCCATGGGGGAAGGGCTTCCTCAGAGCGTAAGCCCCTATCCTAGCTTGAGGAAGGTAGCACCCATTCACCTCTGTACTTCCCCACTTCTAAGGCTAGGGGAGGGTGTGATAGGGAACGGAGCATCTCCTTTGATTCGGTCCCAAATCGCTCTCCCTCTGTGCTTTGTCGCACCACGAGCCTCCATCCTGGAGTAAGACCCGACACCAAGGGCCTCTCAACACATAAGCCCCTCTCCGCTTCTCATGGACACACCCTTCGCGATGTGATCGTTTGGTCCCTACTGCCTCTTGTTTCTCACACCGAGTATGGCTCACATGGGCTTAGAGTGAGCATGGACCATGACGCCCTCTTATGGGCCACCTCAGAGCGTAAGCCCCATCCCAGTGAACTATGAGGACTTTGATCTGTGCTAAAGCATGGTACGTAGGTAGCCTCCACGAGGTTCAAGCCCACCACTCATTCATTCCGACCCCTTCGCGTTGGTTCGCCAACACTTTGGGCCGCCTCAGAGCGTAAGCCCCAAATTGCTTGTCCCACATGACGTTAAATTGTATGCCCTCATCCTGCATGACGTTAAACTATATGCTCTCGTCTCGCATGATGTTAAACTGTATGTCATCCCGCACGATGTTAAACTATATGCCCTAGTCCTGCATGACGTTAAACTATATGTCGTCCCGCACGATGTTAAACTATATTCCCTTGTCCCGCATGAAGTTAAACTTTATTCTGTCCATCACGATGTTAAACTGTCTTCCTCGTCCCGCATGACATTAAACTGCACCACCCGAACTACGTAGACTTTGATCCATGCTAAAGAATGGTACGTAGGTAGCCTCCACAAGGTTCAAGCCCACCACTCAGTCTTTCTGACCGCTTCGCGTCGGTTCTCCCACTTTTTGGGCCTCCCTAGAGCGTAAGCCCCATATCCATCATTTTGGACCGCCTCAGAGCATAAGCCCCATATCCACCCATTATGGGATGCCTCAAAGCGTAATCCGCAAATGACCTCATCCTGTATGACGTTAAACTGTATACCTGAACTACGTGGACTTTGATCCATGCCAAGGCATGGTACGTAGGAATCCTCCACGAGTTTCAAGCCCTTTAACTCCATCACCCATCCTGATTCCTACCCATGCTGCCACATCCTGGTGGGATCATGCCACCTCATTACACTCCACAGTATCCGGGAAGCGGCCCACGTGCTGGCCCCAACATCGGTGCCCCCCCCCCCAGGTGGTTCTTCAATCTGATCCACTCTCAGTGTTCCGATCAGTCTAATCCATCTCCTCAAGACATTAAACTCACGGCATACCTCGTGTTAAACATGGGAAGCTGAGGAAAACCTCAGATACATGCCTATGGCATGCTAGTTCCCCGCGTTCGATGTGGGATTCCTCTGGCTTCTGCGCCCTCGAGAAGTCCTATAATAAGGGATAGAAGATAGACATACCAATCCCCCAGCATCAAGACATTCCAAAGACACTCCAGCATGACCATTCTCTTCACCGAATGTTGCTGCCCCGACCAGACCCCTTGGAGCGTCTCGACAGAAGCAGCGTAATTAACTGGTGTCCATGAAGATATGACACTGGGAATGAGATTCACGAATACATATTAAATCTATGAGGGAGACCCGGACTAGGTGGCGAGCTCCGAGGAGGAATCCATAGAAGGAATAACCGACATCCCATCATCCCGGTTTCAATAAAGGAGCAGACATCCCTGAACAAGGAACAGATGTCGCCCACCTTTGGAAAGCGGGAATGTGGGGCAACAAGCCGCAGGTCCTCCTCTGCGTGACGGATGCACGCACACGCCCTAGCAGAATGCATCAGAAACAATTTTATACACGACACCTGGAATATTTTCATGACGAACAAACACCCAGTAGCGAAATAATGCAAGTTTTTTCTTTAAACATAATTCGCGGAATTTCCAATGTGGGTTTGGTTTTAAAGACAAATTATTTATTCTGAACAAGTGTTTCGGGTTTTCTTGAGAAACGAGGTTTTTTTTAAAGTTGGTGAAGGCCCGTTTGGCACTTTAATGAAATAAATTATTTTGGAAAAACTCACCTTGGGTTACTAAGGGGTGATCTTTGGTGTGCGTTGATTTCGTGAGTTGTATGTGATATTTGTGAATCGTGGCTGATTGATTTACATTGCGGACGCACCCCTTTTTGTTGTATATGTTGACATGGGGACCTGGAATAGTGAGTGAATCTTCTTAGAATGATTTCTTCACTAGTTTATATTACACACTGGTTAGTGGACCCATAGTATGGGAATTCTGAGTTATTGCTGCTATGGAGATTGGGCCCCTCTGTTAGGCCATGTAGGGCTATGCTGAGCATTAGTTCATTATGACATCATTGAGTTAGGTCATGACTTAAGGATGAGTCACATGTATATTAAATTCTAGATTGTTCATGATCTCCTAGGTTTGACCCATGATTCTTTTAGTGTTTATTTGTATGTGGTGGACGGTTGAGAGGACTAGTTCGGTTGCGGGCCCCTGTGTGCCACTTTTTCCATTGCCCTTGGTGTGTGTTGTGTGATATGTGTGGTTTTTCCTTTTTGTCTAATAAATGAAGTTTGGATTTCTAAATGGTTTGCAGAAAATGTTTTAAAAAGAAATATACCTATTCTTTTTAGACATTAAACTTGATTTAAAATTAAAAGGGAAATGGACTAATACTTGTTTTAGAAATGAAAGTGTGTGTGGAAACTAATATTTTATATAATTTAGTTCAAACCTGAAATTGGTAAATTTTTCATTTAAAGGTAGTGCATTGGGAATAGATATCGGGCTATCCTACTGAGTTTTAATACTCACACCTATAGTTCTTTTTGGTTTTTAGTTTTTGTGATGGCTACAGCTTCGGTGTGTTCGCCTTGGGAGATGTTTGGTCATGAGTTGGAGAGTGACCCACGAGGTCACACAGAGATAGTGGTTGTCTATTTCGATTACTTTTATTTTATTTTGTTCTTGTTTAGTTACTTTACTTTGTTTATTTATTTTGCGCTACTCTATTTTATTTCTGCTACTTTATTTATTTATTTTAACTGGGAGAAATCATTCCCACTGCCTCTGTTGATGCCCTGGCGCTTGTCGTCAGACCGAGAGGATCGGGAACACCTATCGAGCCATGTCGAGGACCGGCTCGAGTGACCGGTTCAGGTTCAACCCAGGTTGGTTTGTGAAAAAATGGTATCAGAGTAGGTCGGCCCTTAGGAAACCTCATTTTTCAGAGCGCCCTTTGTTATTTGGGTTGTCTAGTAGATGGAGATTAGGACTTTCAGGGCTCAGGAGGTAGGTTACGGGTCGGTGCCTGATCACCACCGCTCGTGAAGAGACCTGGGTTACCAGGGTTAGTCCGGGATTTGAGTCACTTTTCCTTGGTCATTTCGGATTGAGGGATGACAATGGAGGCGAATTGTTTCACTTTGCGGCATCACATGGGGTGGTGACCCATGTGGAGTCCAAGTGTCCGATTTAAGGTCATATTAGTGTTATGCTTTACTTAGGGCATCGCTCACCACCATGTCATTGGGTCAGACATATGAACTAGTTCATCATTCTAGTGGGTTATTCTGCTTTTGTTTTATTTTAGTCTCAGTTTATTTGAGTGTGCGTTAAAAGTGAAATCGGTTTTTTAAATGGAAAAGTGTTTCTTTCAAATTGTTTTGAAATTACTAAAGTGGGTTTCTAAAGAGAAAGTGTATTGGTTTGGAAAAACTTGGTATTTTTTTGGATTTAGTAAGGAAAAGAAGTTTTTGAACCTTGGAACTCCTGATGGTGGGTCACACGTGTGTGGGTATGTATGAAAGTGTGTGGGGGAACTTTTTCGCAGGTGATGTGAGTGGGATTGAATAAACGCACATGTGACAGTTCATAAAGTTTCATAGGTGAGTTTTTAAAATTACAAAGAAATAACAGTTTTGGAAAAGTGATTTCTCCTTGTGTTGTATATGTTTGTATTATGGGCCTATTGCCCTTGGCTTGTGTTGTTTCCTTGATTGATTTTTGTCTTGATGCCGGTTTTGATGGTGTTTTTCTTGTTGTCATTAGTATGCCGCCCAGAAAGCCTCCAAAAGTTGTTAATAAGTTATGCTCAGTTCACAATTTATTTTGTGTGTTGCTTGCTTTTCGAGGTAATCAAAGTCTGTTAGAGGTAGTTGTATTTTTCTGAAAGATAGTGTGTCTTCGGGTTTTGGGGAACTCCCAGGGTAGTTAAGGTTCGTACCACCCTATAGTTATTTGAGGGTTCAGTTCTAGACTAGTAAAGATGAAATTTCTCATCGCCGTTAGAGTTTTGGGCATGATTAATGGTGGTCAACTTCCGCTAAGGTTCCCCATCTGGCAAGGAGTGCGGGTCGGTGGAACCTGTGTCCAAGAAACCATCCTCGTCGGTATTGGCTCCTAGTTCGTCTGAACACTCTCTTGTGTGCCACCAGTATGGTCTATCTAAACATTCTAAGTCATTATGTTTCATCCCTTTGAAAATGTATGACCATCATGGTTTTTGGAATCATAGAACGGAAGAAGGAGTTAGAAACCAGAAGATGAAAATGCCTGACTGTGGGGCAGGAGACGCTTCAGCTATCAGGGCCCCAACCACAGGTCTCAGGGTGAAGCTCACGCATAGTCAGGAGTTTCTGAGGGTGTATGGAACCTCAGTCTAGATAATGTATTCAGCTTTAGAGTGGAAATATCCAAAATTTCCCTTGTTCTATTCTCATCATTGTCGTAAGCTCATCCTTGTTGTGGTGGCATGATGAGCTTGTTTCCCCACAATCCAGGCAGTCTTATATGCTCTTAGTGTGGTTCTTAAGTAGTTTCGTCTTTTTGAATGGTGTGGGACCTTGAATAAATAGACATGTCCTAATTTTGAGTTGGTCCTAGATGTGTTCGTTAGAGAGGTGTTTGTTTCGTGAAATTGATGGGAGGTGTTGAGTTAATTTCTCATCCTCAAGTTGTTGGATTGTTCTGTATCAAGATTTCTGTCAAAGTATTAGGTGTGTTGTTCATTCCATGTGGGGAAAATGAATCAGTTTGGTTTGGGAGTTCCCGTGTTGCCCCCCCAGGGGATGGTTTGTTCGGGTTTCAAAGGTTTTTGTATTAGTGAATTCTTGTGGTGGGGAGAACCCTCTCATGTTCTCCTCTCAATCTCGAGAATTGTTTTTCCGTGAATTGGTCGGGTGTGACGTTTGTTGGGAATGGTCACGCCGAAGCTCTCGATTCTCTATGTTTTTGTCTGGGAATGAACTCAAGTTGTGTCAACTGTTGGCTAGGTGAATTTCTGGGGGCAGAAAGTGTCTGTGGTGGGGAGAATTGTCACACCCTGACCACAGACGCCCATGTTTTTATTCTTTTCTTGGTCCTGTGACTCTGGGTAGAGTCGGGTTTGGGTCTGGGTTTGAATTCTTGAAGCTTTGATGTTTTCGGTGAATCTCGGGCCAGTGCGCAGTCACCGCACTGCAAGCGGTCACCGAGCATTTGGTTCGGGTGGGTGCATGGTCACCACGCATTCGGTCCGATCATGCATTCGGACCTAGTGAGTGTGCGGTTTCCCACCTTTTTAGATAAATAATAAAATTAAATGAATAAATTAAATTGAAAATAAATTTATAAAATGTTTAATAATAATAATAATAATTTATAATATTGTTGTTGTTATTATTATTATTATTATTGTTATCATTATTATTAGATTATTATTATTATTTATTTACATTACCTTTACTTTATTTTTTTATCTTATTCTTTTTCTCTTTTCTTCCTATTTCTTCTTCTCTTCTCTTTTTTTTTTCTTCTCTCTTTTGCTCTTCCACGTGGTGTTATCCCCCTCTGTCCTACGTGTGACCCGCTCCCCTGCTCCCTCTCTTCTTCGCGCAGCAGCCACCATCCCTATTGTGTCCCGTCCTTCTGACCTAACCCCAGCAGCCGCCTATCCCCTGCTACGTCCTAGACTTCCCACCTCGTCCCAGCTGTGTGCTAGCCGCCCAACAACCCTCCGCTAGATCTGGTGCCTCCTGCAGCCACCCCCTCCTTCCTCGCTACTTACCCGCACAGTATCCCACCGCTGTTGTCTCCCCGGCGCTCCTCTCTCCTTGTCTGGATTGAGATCCCTACTTGCCCTCTGCTTCAGGCCGACTCACCGTCCCAATATCTCCTCCCGAACCTCCTTCTAACCTGCACAGCCCAGCAGCTCCTCCGACCGCCGCTCTGCACCACCACTCAGTTCTCCTTCTCCAGCAGCCGACCCCCCTGCACCACCCGAGCAAGCCCGCAGCTCGCCGTCTTGGACTCCTCCATCTACATGGCCACTGACCTCCCAGCCATCCCACTGGTCTCCTAGCCTCCAGCGCACACATCCCACAGTGCTCCCATTTCCCCTTCTGCACGCGACTCGGTCCGGACTTCGTTTCCTCCCCGTTGTGCCCCTCCCCTCCTCCAGCTAGTGCAGCCAGCCCAATCCCGACTCCCTCCTCTGTTGTGCGCCACCGCAAAGAAAGAAAGCGACACAGCCCAACTCCCTTTTGTAGTATCCTTCACACTAGTCCTGTCCTCACATGCGCATAGCCCCTGCTACCCGGTCGCCCACCTCGCCTGCGCTCAAGCAGCCCGCCGGCGACCTACCCTCCTCAGACCTCCCTGCTCCAGCCGATTAGCCCTAATCCTCCCCCCTTGTAGCGCTTCCTTGCACAACAGCTGCTCAATACCCATGCTAGGCCCCGTCTCCCCCCGCTGCCCAGCTCACTCACACCCTTCCCATCGGCTGTCTCGCATTGCTGCTGTCCGGCAGCCCTCGCCGCACCCCTGGTCGGACCGTGTCCAGCCGCACGGACGCCTTCTGCTATTCCAGAGCGACGCCCTCCGGTGGTCTTTTTCTAGTCGCGGCCCCCTATTGGTATACCCCTTTTATTTTATTCTGGTTTGATACTTATATTTGATATATATATATATATATATATATTCCTTGGGTTGATTAGAGTTTTTATTAATTAAATTTTAGTTCGGTTGGTTTGACTTTCTAGGACCCGTGTGGGCGTTTCCAAGTGAGTGACATCGCGGCGCCTGGTTTCCAAGTTTGCGTTGTCTTCGCGCTTTAGTTTCGAGGTGAGGGTTTCTTCCCACTGCTTGGTTTCATATACTTTAATTGGGATTTTTTGTTGTGTTTTGAGTTCTTAGTGTTTTGTTTGCAGTACATTGGACCTTACTGTGTGGTGTCAGACGTGCGTCTTCCTTTTCATCTCGATCTCGAGGTAGGTCCCCCACTGCACTCACCTTTATATTTTGAATTTATTAATTTCTTGATGTTTTATTAATTTTAATAAATAGAAATCAATATAAGATAATTAATTTTTAAATGATTATTTGGTTTAAAAAGAGCCGTTTATTTTATACATGACACCCAGAATATTTTCTTGACGAATGGACACCTAGTAGATAAAGAATGCTAGTTTGGACTTTAAACATAATTCACAAAATTTCAAATATGGTTCTGGTTTTAAATAAAAATTATTTCTTCTGAACAAGTGTTTCGGGTTTTCTTGAGAAATGAGGTTTTTCTTTAAAGTTGATGATGGCTTGTTTGGAACTTTAATGAAATAAATTATTTTAGAAAAACTCACTTTGGGGTTACTAAGGGGTGATATTTGGTGTGCGTTTATTGCGTGAGTTGTGTGTGATATTTGTGCATCATGACTAATTGATTTGCATTGTGGACTCACCCCTTTTATTGTATGTGTTGACATGGGAACCTGGCATAGTGAGTGAATCTTCTGAGAACGATTGCTTCACTAGTTTAGATTACGCACTGGCTAGTGGCCCCATATCATGGGAATACTGAGTTATTGCTGCTATGGGGATTGGTCCCCTTGGTTAGGCCATATAGGGATATGCCGAGCATTAGGTCGTTATGACATCATTGAGTTAGGGCATGCATTCAGGATGAGTCACATGTATAGTACTTTTTGTATTGTTCACAATATCCTAGGTTCGAACCATGTTTCTTTTAGTGTTTATTTGTATGTGGCGGATGGTTGAGAGGACTAGTTCGGTTGTTGGCCCCTGTGTGCCACTTTTTCCATTTCCCTTGGTGTGTGTTATGTGATATGTGTGGTTTTTCTTTTTTGGGTAATAACTGATGTTTGGATTTCTAAATGGTTCGTAGAAAATGTTTTAAAAAGAAATATACCTAGTCTTTTCAGAAATTAAAGTTGATTTAAAATTAAAAGGTTAATGGACTGATACTTGTTTTAGAAATGAAAGTGTGTGTGGAAACTAATATTATATATAATTTAGTTCAAACATTAAATTGGTAAATTATTCATTTAAAGGTAGTGAAATGGGAATAGATATCGGGCTAGCCTACTGAGTTTTAATACTCACACCTATAGTTCTTTTCTATTTTTAGTGTTTGTGCAGGCTACTGCTTGGGTGTGTTCACCTCGGGCGACGTTTGGTAGTGAGTTGGAGAGTGACCTGCGAGGTCACATGGAGATAGTGGTTGTCTCTTTCGGTTAGTTTCATTTTCTTTTGTTCTTATTTAATTACTTTACTTTATTTATTTTTCGCTACTCTATTTTATTTCTGCTGCTTTATTTATTTATTTTATCTGGGAAAAATCATTCCCACCGGCTCTGTTGATGCCCCGGTGCTTGTCATCAGCCCAGGAAAATTGGGAACGCCTCTCAGGCCATGTCGCAGATAGGATCGGGTGACCGGTTCAGGGTCGACCCAGGTTGGTTTGTGACAGCCCTCCTACGTGGAGTGCTACCCAACTCCAACATAGCCAGTGGTGGCCAGCCTCCCCCTTCATCCTCCATGGTGCCTTCGGGGGCCAACACTTTCTCGCAGCCAGCGGTTTCCAGTCGTCGCCGCCTCTGGTCGGCGACGATGTTTCCGTGAGCCACCAGTGGTCCGATTTCTTTCCCTTCTGTGCCTACGAGCCTCCTAGAATGGCTCCTATACTGCACGGCCCTCTATTTTACCTTCCCTCCATATTTTCTGGTCACCCATGAAGAACAGAACCAATGTCGAGTTCGGTAGAGGGTCTGGGCCTTGTTTGTTCGTCCCGCGCCCTCCGCATTAGCATTATAACATGGAAGTAATTCAATAATCAACAACAGTATAAGAATTATAAAACTCTTTGAATAAAACCTGTAACTTGAACATGTTGGTAGACAGTGCGGATGGGGAAGACGGGCCCACATTCGTAGCGTGTTTGTTGGCATTCGTCATGCTCCAAATTGAATCCTCTAAGGCATCGAAGCTCTGTTCTATATTGGAGGAATTCATCGTTGACACTTCGTCAGAGGTTCCTCTCACGAGTGCACAAGACCCATGCCCAATATTTGTTTAAATATATTAAGATAAAAGTTTACCTCACCACACAATTAATGAGGTTCATTAATGAATTCAATTAATGAACCCATTAATCTCTTGACGGTGCAGTTACATAAGCAAGTGTAACCAGCCATTAAATGGTCTGAAAACCCAGCGGTCCTGCCACCATCACTCATCATTTACAAAGAAATAAATAAAATAACTAGTTGAGTTATTTTATTATTTTTTTGAAAAGTCTAAAAATTAACTTTTTCGTCTGACCCTTCCCGATTGAAGTTATGTTTTGCCTAAGCGAATCCCGGCACTATGAATTCAATGGTGCCCTCAGATTTTTAATCCGAGTACTGTTTCAAAAGATAGAAATCGTCACCCGCACGTTTACTGAATGTACCTTAAAAAAAGTTCAACATTCCGTTCTAGGCTCTCTAGGCCTCAGAATCACATGCCGTCAATTTTCGCAAACTCATAATAATCCCAAATTATTTAAAAATATATATATGGAAATTTCTGGTCTTTACACACATGTACATATATCGAACTATATGAAATGTATATAATATTAATTTTATAATATTTTCTATATAAGATTATATTAATTGCATTAAATTAATTATTATATTAATTTTTACATATATAAAATAATATCAGTAATATATAAAAATTAATATTAAAATTTATAAAATTTTAAAAGTTTTTTTAATTCATATTAAACGTTAATGCTACACATTTTCATTGTAATCACTACTACAGATATGCCCTTTTACAACAAGAAAAAGGGACATTAATTGTGCGAAAAGTGTCGTTGTCCTTAGCACAGTTAAAGGGGGTCCCCTTTATTATTTCTTTCATTAGCACTAATAAATACCCCCTTTATCATAGTTAGAAATAACACTAATAAAGGTCCCCCTTTATCAGTGCTATAAAGAGCATTGATAAAGGCCCAAACTATTTTAGTGTGCTTTTGGAATAACTATACACTGTAGCAAATACTTGTAACCTGTATGAAAATATATAATTTAATTGAAATAAATTTTACCTCATAAATACAAAAAAAATATTTTATACATTTCAAAAAAAATGTATAATTATAGTTACAATTACTATCCACAAAAATTTAAAAAAATTAATGTTTCATTGTATTTGGAAACCATGATCCCCTCTCAAAAAAGTTCACCCATGGTATCAATTACTGAAAAAATCATCTCAACCTGAGAAAAATAATCCACTAATATAAGACAAAAAATATTATGTTAATGATACTATTAATAAATAAATTTATCATTAATATGACAGAATATTAATAAAATATCAATTTTAAATAAAAAGACGCACTTTGAGTTATATCGGTAACACCATGCATCATATTGAGGTTCGGTTGATTCCTACATGTCAAAAATGATTTATGGATTATTTTCCAAAAGTATAAAAACAATTTGAATGTGTTTTCTCAATTTAGAGTATGTCACTAGTTATTTTTACTAAAATTGATGTCAAAGATGCACTTAGATTTATACCGATCAAACTATGAATAATATTGAGTTTCAAATGATTCCTACACATCAAAAATAATATACGGATCATTTTCCTAAAGTATCAAAACAATATGAATGTGTTTGATTGATTTTTAGTGTGTCACTTTTTTTACTAAAATGTCATTTCATACTAGAGAAACACACTATGAGTCATACTGATCACATAGTGTGTTGATTTGATGTGAGATTGCTTCCTACATATCACAGATGACTAATGAATATCTTTCCTAAATTATCAAGAAAATTAGAGTGTGTTTTCTTGTTTTTTAGTGAGTGACTTATGTTTTAAACTAAAATATCAATTTTAAACTAATAACAGACACTTTGAGTCATATCGGTCAAACTGTGTATCAGATTGAGGTGTGGTTGAACCCTACAAGTCATAAATGACTTAGGGTTTATTTTCCTAAAGTATTAAAACTATTCAAATGTGTTTACTTAGTTTTCAGTATGTCAGTTGTTCTTTTTACTAAAATTAATGTCAATTTTAAATAAAAAGGCACACTTTGAGTCATGTAGGTCACTTCGTATGTCGGATTGATGTTTTGTTGAATCATGCATATTAAAAATGACTTCTAGATTATTCTTATAAAGTATAAAAATAATAAAAATATGTTTTCTCGGTTTTTGGTATATCACTTGTTGTTTTTACTAAAATTAATTCCAAATTTAAATAAAAAATACACTTGGAGTTATACTGGTCACACCGAGCATCATATTAAGGTACAGTTGATTCTTACACATCAAAAATGACTTATGAATTAGTTTAAAAATGTATGAAAACAATATGAATATGTTTTATTGGTTTTCAATATGTTACTTGTTCTTTTTACTAAAATTATTATCGATTTTAAATAAATAGACACACTTGGAATTATACTGGTTACACCATGAAATGGATTGATGTTCTTCTAATTGTTACACTTCTCAAATGACTTAAGGATCATTTTTCTAAATTATCAAAACAATATGAATGTGTTTTATTAATTTTTATTATGTCACTTGTTTTTTATGAAAATATAATTTGAAATTGGAAACATGAACTTTGAGTCATATCAATCACATCATGTGTCAGTTGAATGTGAGGTTTCTTACAATATATCACAACTGACTTATGAATCATTTTCTTAAATTTTTAATACAATAGGAGTGTGGTTTCTTGGTTTTTAGTGAGTGATATGTTTTAAACTATAATATCAATTTTAAACTGATAATAGACATTTTGAGTCATAATAGTCGCATCTTGTATCATATTGAGGTGCAGTTGATTCTTACATGTCAAAAATGACTTATGAATCATTTTCCTAAAGTATAAAAAATCATAATGCTTTTTCTCAGTTTTTAGTATGTCACTCGTTATTTTTACTAAAATTGATGTCAATTTTAAATAAAAAAGACAAACTTTGAGTTATACTAGTCACATCGTGTGTTGGGTTGATGTGGGGTTGATTTTTATATATTAGAAATTAATTATAGATCATTTTTATAAAGTAAAAAAAATATGAATTTATTTTCTTAGTTTTTAGTATGTCACTTGTTATTTTTACTAATATGTCATTTGAAACTAGAAACATTCACTTTGAGTCATGTCGATCACATCATGTGTCAATTTTTTTTTTAAGACCAATCCAAGAGAATTTATTAAATAAAGAGTTTATAATGTAATCTCGAGGTGTAATGAAGTTACACCATCAACCATTTAGAAGCAGCCACAACATAGGGTAAAAAAAGAATGAGTAGGCTGACATACTTCAAGAGGAGGAGGGACTGCAGCCGAAGCAGTCCAGGAAAATGTTGAGCCATCTAGGCTTTAAGTTGGTGAAGGGGGGGCCTCCAGGTGCTCAAAATATCCGGAACTTCCAACATGTAGAGCCAAACACCAATAGCAGGCAGGGACAAAGGAACAGGCTTCAAAATCAGGCGGGTATAAGTAGACCACAAAACATTAAGAGTAGAGGGCAATCCAAACATCTTCATGAAGTGAACATCCCATCATAACCAGCAAAATCACCCAGCTGTTCAACATTTTTAGAGCAGAACCTTCAACAGCAAGTGCAAACCAGCCGAGCCAAACCAAATTGCAGAAGACACCAATTTTCAGAGCAGAACCTTCATGTTTCAATTGGACATGTGAATTCTTCCTATATGTTAGAACTGAATTATGAATCATTTTCATAAATTATCAAGACATTTGGAGTGTGTTTAATTGGTTTTCAATGGGTGACACGTGATTTGAACTAAAAATAAAAATTTAAACTAATAACTGACACTTTGAATCATAACAGTTTCAATATACTTTAGATTTAGGTGTGGTTGATTTATACTCATAAAAAATTACCTATGGATCATTTTTCTAAAGTATCAAAACAATAAAAATTCATTTTCTCCATTTTTAGTATGTCACTTGTTCTTTTTACAAAACTTAATGTCAATTTTAAATAAAAATACAAAATTGAAGTCATACTGGTCACATCATGCATCAGATTGATGTACGAGTGATTACTACATGTCACAAATTACTTATGGATCATTTTCTCAAATTATGAAAATAATAAGAATGTTTTTCTTGATTTATAGTGTGTCATTTGTTCTTTTTAATAAAATTAATGTTGATTTTAAATAAAAATACACACTTAGAGTCATATTAGTCACATTCTGTGTCTAGTTGAG
This sequence comes from Viscum album, assembly GCA_963277665.1. Classification (NCBI taxonomy): domain Eukaryota; kingdom Viridiplantae; phylum Streptophyta; class Magnoliopsida; order Santalales; family Viscaceae; genus Viscum; species Viscum album. The sequence goes on from OY728135.1 coordinate 1,766,167,074, forward strand.
GTGTGATTGATTCGTACATGTTAAAAATGACTTATGTAACATTTTCCTAAAGTATCAAAAAAATATGAATACATTTTCTTACTTTTAAGTATTTCAGTTGTCTTTTTACTAAATTTAATTCTAATTTTAAATAAAAAGATACACTTGGAGTCATATCAGTCACACCGTGTGTTGGATTGAGGAGTGGATGATTCTTACATATCCCAAATGACTTATGTATCATTGTCCTAAAGTATCAAAACAATCTTAACTACCAATGTTACCAAGATTTCCATTTTATTTCTTTATTGATCTGCTAACACCACATATTGAGTTGATGTCCTTGGCTGAAAAAACTTCCTCTAATATTATTGTTTTCAACAATGAGAAAGGTTTTTCAGATAATAACATCAAATCAATATGAATTTTTGGTAGTTTGATAAAGAGAGGAAATGGAAAGCATGGTAACATTGAAACAAAAGGAACATGTTATCTCTTTTGTGAATTTTTGTAGATAGTTGAAAGATAATTATGACTTCTGAAAATATTTGTGAGAAAAACTAAATAAGTATTAGATAAAAATAATAAGGAAATTAACTTAAAAATATTAGATAAAATTATGATAGAATTAATTAAATAAGTGGTATGAATTCACCTTTTCATAATTATTGTATATAGTCTTGACCCATTTCCTTATTATCATTATCTTAGTTTCATCCTCGAAGTCCAGTCTCTCATGAGCATGAGTATCTTAGAAAAAAGCACACCAACTCAAACAAAATAATCCACCTTTATACAAAATAATTATTATGTGAGTACTACTAAAAAGATATAAATTAAACATAAATATGAAATAATTTATTACTTTTTTGGATAATGATTTTACTATGAAAAAATCAATATTAAATCTGTTATTGATCAAATAAAACATCATTTCTCTTCTTGAAAAGGTATTAGAGTTAACATAAAAGAAATTGATAAATTCTAACACTATAAGGGTGAAAATGTTTTGAGGGAGAAGAAGTCAATCGAATTTTTGGTGTATAAAGGTATGAAATATAGACATATATCTTTTAAAAAAATAAACTCTATGAGGAATAATGAAAATTAAATCAACATTTCATTTTATAATTTTTTGGTAAAATAGATAAAGTATATCATAACAATACATATACATCTTCCCAAAGGGTTTCCATCATTATAGTATGTTCTTCCATGGGACTGGTAACATCATCTTGTATAGAAGACATTGTCTTCATGAGTATTTAAACATTTAATTTATATTTTGTTAATGTAGTATACAATATATAATATTATGAGTAAAAACATAGTATATTAAAAAACAATTACCTTCTCCTTGAACTCTCTAAATTTTTTTAAAGGTAGTTGGAGTTACCCTTTTCATGGTGGTTTTATACATTCTTGACACATTTCCTTGTTGTTTTTATTGTTGGAGTTAATTCCCAAGAAACAACTTCTATTAACTTTATGATAAACTATATTCATAGTTTTTAATATTAATAAACTTCTTATAACATCTGGATTTTTCTTTTATATAACATAGTATGTGATAATGTCCTAAAAGTAGTTGTCGCACTAAAAGTTCATTGCAGGTCACCTCTGTGATGAGATATCATAAGTTCTAAAAAACTATTCTTAAATATATTTTATATACCCAAATGATATCATTTTAGGGACACAAATTATATAGGCTATCAGGGGTGTAGACTCATAGTACTTTGAAACCCTTCTCATAGTGTAAAGCCTTGGTAATATCCAGTAGGATGTTATGAGAGCGAGACTTGTTAGTAAGAAATCCACATTTATATTTGTCAGTCGATGTTCTTATATATGAACATGTGTATTGGTACTTATACTTTAATATTATCATTAATGATTATTAAGAGTTTCTTACTTTGATGTATTGATATAAACTATGATGACATATGTTCACGATGAGGTAGGATATGTTGGGTGTGTCACGAGTAATATTTCATTAATGAATAATATGAGAAAGGATTTTTATTTTCTATTATTTAATGGAATTTAATATCTCAGGACCTTTGATGGAAATGTTGTAGCCTAAATAAATCCATGGTTATGGTTTTCTATAGGCAAGTTCAATTTCTAATAAGTCAATGAAAGAGACATCAGACATATAGGTTGATGGCACCATCATGCAACCTATTTAACTAGAGATATCATAATAAAGGGATTACATTTCATAATAGGAATATATATGAGGTATTATGTCGTTTTGGTATTAACTTCTTTCGCTATGGCTATCTTAGCATGTTTTTAGACACTAAACTTGGACTTTAAACTTCTTTACCTAATTCCATTGAGAAATAGGCCTAGAGGGTTACACACTAAGTGTATCCAAAATCTTAGTTAAATAATAGTATTATTATTTATTATTTAAAAAAGTTTAATAAATATTATTCTCCCATGTGATTTAATAGTTATTCATGTTTTCTTTATTGCATATATTTTGTCACCAGTTATTTGAGATAATATAATGTGGGGAAAATATTTAATAAATATTTATTTTCACTTTAGTGAAAATAATATTTATTAATTTATTGGGTAATAATGAGGTGATATTTATTTAAGAAATACATGGTAATTATTCAAGGCATGATAAATATTTTAGAGGAATGGTGGACCAAGTTTAATGATCAGGTGATAAATAAAAAATATTTAATATTATTTAATTAAATAATGTTTAATGTATTTCGCAAGTTAAATTAATGTTGAGAAGTAATAATATTATTATTATTATTTGACATGGGGTTTTATAGGGATTAAATAAATTATAAAGGGAATTTGTACAATTATTTATTTCCTGCCCCAACGACAAATAAACCCAATTATATTATTTTCTTAGAGATCCAATTCATTTGTTTGGTTATGCATAATGGATTTGGAGAACCATCTCAAGCCCTAGAGAGATCCATTATCTAAGAACTCTCCAAATAATAGAGTGATATTTTCCCCCACCTCCCACTCTAAAGTCAAGAGATATTCAGAAGAATGCTTTGGAAGCGGTTCTCAAGATGATCAAAGGCAGATGACGCAAGCAATAGGATCTTCCATGATATCACCCACAGATTCCTATAATGATGTTTGGAGATTTTTAGAACATGTTTGGATCAATATTATAGGTAATATTACCTTGATTCCTACAATGTAATGATGGTAAAATGCAGATCTGATGTCAGATCCATCAATAAAAAGATAATTCTAATAAGGTGATTCTTTAATTAATTAAATTGATAATAAATAATATTTCATGATCCTTTCTCTGTTTTTGGTGTTTTATATCTTGTCTATATTATTTTATTTTATTCTATAGATCACAACATTTATCATTGTGTAAATCTCATATTGATTGTCGATCATGGAAAAAGGAAAAGTTAGGCATGGCTCGTCACATGCTTCCACTGTACCCGGAACCTACAAGTTGTATCAGAGCAGTAACATAATTATTTATAATTATTTAAAGATAGTTGATTGATTTATAAATTTTTTATTTAGTTTTTAAATCCAATTTTAATCATTATTTTAATCCAAAATGTGATATCTGTTTCTTCCTCCTTCATTTCTCATAGATCTAATCAATGCGATTAATTTTATGAATGAGATAAAATCAAATAACTCATACAAAGGTACCAAGGATTATATCCAGATAACACATGATTATAAACCATTTAACCAAGATTACCTGACATTTAATTGTGTTCAATGCATCAGGAATTAATTTGGAAATTAATTCAAACCATGTGCATTGATGAAATGCGGTTCATTTATTCCTACACTATGTGTTGATCAGACAAGGGTGGTGCATGGTTAGCTAGAGTACACCCCGTGTAGCCCACGTACATGGTGTGTTTTCCCTTTGAGTCACAGACGAGATATGTATTATCATACATGGCCTACCTAACTAGCAACCATGTAATGTGAAAACCACACCCCATGTCACCCATTTTACATGCTGAGTACTCCATTTTTTTCGAGGTACCATTTACACATCGAGTGCCTAGGCATGTACCTTGGATAGATGGTGAGATATGTACACATCATGTAGCTCGCTTTTACACACCTTTTATTTATAATAAATTACCCATGTTTAATTTTTATTTGTTATATTATGTAAACCTTATCGACATGTGAATGCATTTGGTAATTAAGTTGATACAAAATGCTATGTGATGGGTTATAAAATTAATATATATATAAATGTTTAATTAATATATGCATAATGTTAATATATGCATATCATGTATGAGTTATATTTCACTTGTTACTCTACATACATTAAAGCATGACACGTTACATAAAAATCATATAATTCATGTAATCAATAATTTTATACTAAACTTCATGAAAGTAAGTGATAAGTCATGTATTCTATATGTGACAAAGAATAAACTATATATGAGTATAATACATGATGGGTAGATTCAGACAGGTATTCACCATGTTGCCTCCAAGGGACATTTATGTACATTGTTAATTTTAAATAAATTTATTTAATTTTTTTTAAAATTGTAATGGATGATAATCTCAAGGAAATTTGGATGAGAATTAAGATAAAAGATTTGACTAATTAAAGAATAAAATTAATTTATTAAAGCGTGATTTATATTAAATAATAATGATTGAGACTAGAATGTTAGTTTTATTAAATGTTTAATTCATTGCATGAATGTGAATGATCATGAGCATAGATCATAACTTGTTATATGATTGGTTTCATTTAATTTATTATTAAATTAAATTGTTGGTTTTCATTCATTCACTCCTCTTATTATGTAAGGGAATTGTGACCCACGGTTTATTTTATTTAAACCCTTTCCTCATCACCTACATGTGATTAAAACCTTATGTAATAGATGGATACCGCATGATAGTGGAGGTGGTTCAAGTTTGGAGCTGAGATGAAACAAATCCAAGAGAGATACAAGGCGTACAGGCGGAAAGCTGTAACACAAACCTTAATTTGTTCAAGTTTTTTCCCCCAAGGTCAATGGTTAGTTTATCAACCATTAGATAACCTGAATATTAGTAAAATATCATGATAATACCACTTTATTATTCTATTTCTATCAATTTTCATGGTTTTTTCATTATAGATGTTTTGTCACGATCACATGATTTAATGAAATTAATGAGAATACAAGAACGAACTAAAATAAATTTTCTTATGCATAAATATTATCTAAGATATGGTTAATTAGTTAAGTAAATTCACTCAATATTAACAATAATGTGATAAAGTTAATAATTGGAAATTTTTCCCATAAAGGATAAAATCCCTCAATTACATGTATTAAGTCTGTATAGCCTTCCACTATTTTAGTTAAAATCGAACTATAGTCCAAAGTGATTAACCAGCCAAAGTTAGGGTGATTTCAATTATCGGGGAATTATAACTTGATGTTTTTGGTTGGCATAACTTGGTTCACTTCAAGGGTTGAGTTTCAAAGTAGGAATTGGTGTAACTAAGAGGTGAGGGTTTAGGAAATCCAATTTAATAATTTCCGGATTGGGGAGTCCACTCATCAGATCAAGGAACTATGAGTTAATGCAGTTGGAATTTAGAATGCCTACCTAAAACCATTCGCGTTCCTTGAACAACCAAATTTGGGGTAATTAGAAGCAGAATATGGATCCTTTACACTAGAATTTTCAAGAAATATGATATTCTGAAACCAATAGTGAGGGATATTGGGTTTAGATAAAATAGTGGGATGTTAATAAATAAAATATTTATTTATTTGTCTAAATTTTATCAAATAAAGTACTAAAATTTTTCTCATCTTATTTTGTAGAAACAACATTAAAATTACTTCAAACATATCATTGTGATTCATACTTTAGAAGGATAACCTTATCATCGGCACAAATTTCCAATAGTTGCAAAGGTTGTTATGCGTTATCCTTCATCATGAAAGGAAATTTTATGTGCTGGAAGAACCTATTCCTGATGCACCTGGTAATAAGGAATGCTATAAAGAGTTATCACTCTATAGAAAGTATTTGAATGATTCCATAGATGTTAAATGATTCATGCTATCATCCATGTCCAATGATATTTTGAAACAACATGAGAGCATGGATGCATATATCATGATGTATCACCTTCAGGGTCTCTATCAAGAGAAGGTAATACAAGATAGGTACAAGATCTCAAATTATTTGTTTACAACTAATCTTGGAGAGTCTCCAACATTTGGGCCTCATGTAGTCAATATTATTAGCTACACTGAATGCTAATACATCTTTAGGATTAAATTCACATATGAGTTGCATATAGATCTCATACTTTCATCACTACCCAATACCTTCTCTAGTTTTATGGTTAATTATAATATGAGATATAATTATAAGAGTCCTTCAGAACACATTACCTTAATTTTCAAAGTGGATAAGGACATGAGGTGTGATAAACTCGCAATCCTTATAGTGAATAAGAAAAGAAAGAACAAGGAAAAGGGGACCAAGACTCATAATAAGTTTAAAGCTCTCGAGAACCGTCCTTCCAAAGAGTGGAAGATCTGGATGTAGGGAAAAAAATAAGGTAGTATGTTTTTCATGTTAAAATCTTGGCCACTGTAAGATGAACAATAGACATAAGTAAGGTAAGACTAAAAGTGTGTTATTTATCAAGTGTAATATTTCGATATCTACACATTGGGTATTAGATACAACTTGTGGTTCTCACATATGTATCCAAATATAGGAACGAAGTATATTCTAAACAATTTATAGAGGAGAGTTGAATCTGCGAGATACCAATGGTGTGAGGTTGGCTGCTCTAGCCATTGGTGACTACCACCTTTCATTTACAATGAGAATTATATTGGTTTTAAAATATTTTTATTATGTACCAAAGGTTACCAAGAACATAATTCATGTATCATGCCTAGATGAAAATGGGTTTATTTTAATGATTGGAAATAAATGTGGTTTCTTTTATAAGGAAAACATATGTTATTTTATGTAATATTTAAATAATGGACTTTATGTATTAAATTATGAAAACCAAGTGTTGTAAATTGATAATGAATCATGTTTACACGACTCATATAACACCAAGATATGGAATCATCATCTTGGTCATGTAAGTGAGAAAAATTTAATAGATCTCTACCAATATGGTTTTTTAGACTCTTCTAAGATAAATAACCTTGAAAGATTTCATGATTTTTTACAAGTAAGAATGACCAAACTACCATTTGGTGGATAGGGTGAAAGGTCCGCAATGATTCTAGGATTGGTACACACTGATGTGTTTAGACAATTTTCGGTAGAAGTTAGAGGTGTATATTCTTACTTCATAACTTAGGAATTAAAGAATGAAGTAGATAATCAACTTGGAAAGAAGATAAATAAACTCTGATTAGATTGAGGTGGTGAATATCTTAATGAAGAGTTTATCAACTTCTTATGAGAGTTTGGGATTCTATATCAACTCACTCCACCATATACACCATGGTGAAATTGTTTTAGTGAAATTAGGAAATATACCTTGTTAGAAATGGTAAGGTCGATAATGAGTCATGTAGATCTTTTATTATACTTTTGGGGATATACATTAAAAACTGTAGCATACACCTTAAACCAAGTATCTACTAAAGCGGAAAATGGAATTACCTTTTATTTATGGAGTGGAAAGAAACCTATTTTATCACATACACATGTATGGGGTAGCAAGGAATTTTTTAAGGCCTTCTCAGGCAACAAAATATAACCTTGAGGCAAAAAGTGTATCTTTATAGGGTATCCCAAGGAAATAAAGAGATACTAACTATACAACCCGTCAAATAAAAAAGTTGTAGATGCTAGACAATACTAATTTCTTGAGAGGGATAACATCATCAAAAATGATAGTGGGAGAAATATTTACTTCAATGAAGTTTATGCTCAAGATACACAAGAGTTGGTACATGAATGTATTCCACATGTCCCCATGGAAGAAGTAGTTCCTGATACACACGTACTGCATAGGATCATTAGAGAGGTAATAGAACCATAGAGATATGATATTCTAGTCACCAAAGATGGGGACTCATTATTGGTTGAAAATGCTGAACTTATCTCTTATAAGGAGGTAGTAGAGATCTCAGAAGATGTAAGATAGAAAGAAACCATGAATTCCAAAATGGGTTCCATATATCAAAACCAAGTTTGAGTTCTGGTCAATGTGCTCGTTAATGTAAATCCCATTGGATGAAAATGGTTATATAAGAGGAAACTATACATGGAAGGTAAATTAAATACCTATAAATCAATTCTAGTTGATAAAGGTTTTAAAAATCATGAAGGAATTGACTATGATGAATCCTTTTCACCATTTTACATGTTTAAGTCCATCAGAATTATAATTGATATAGTATCTTACCATGAATATGAGATTTAGAAGATAGATATCAAAATATAATTCCTAAATGGGAACCTTTAGGAATATATCTATATTACACAACCATAAGAGTTTGTGACTCTATGTGATGCCAAAAAGACTTTCAAGTTGCAGGGATCCATTTATGGATGGAAGTAAGCATCTAGGCCATGGAACATTCAATTTGATAAATCCATAAAAAAATTTTCTTTCAATAAGAATGAATGGGATATATGTAATTATAATAGGTTTAGTGGGAATGAGTTAATTATCCTAGTAGTATCTGTTGATGACATATTACTTATTGGAAATGACATACTAGTCTTACAGTATCGTAAGGACTGGTTAAAAAATTGTTTCTCCATGAAGGACTTACGTGAATAAGCCTATATTATAGGGATCAAGATCATTCAAGATATATCCAAGAGGCTTCTTGTACTATGTAAAAGTATATATGGTTACCAGATTCTAAAGATATTTAGTATGGAACAATCTAATAGGGGATTAGTTCCACTATCACATGGTTTACATCTTTTTAAGAAAATGTGTCCTCACACACAACATGAGAAAGAGAGAATGAGTAAGATCACATATGCTTTGGAGATATAATCAATCATGTATGCCATTTTATTTACTAGACTTGATGTTTCCTATGCATTGAGCATGGTAGCCAGATATTAGGCTGATCCAGGAGAATAGAATTGGTCTGTTGTTATGTGTATTCAAAAGTATCTTAGAATAACTTGTTCCTGGTGTATAGAGTATATTAGGAGATGGTCATCAAGGTATATATTGATTCTAGTTTGTAGAAATACCATAATGATATAAATTCAAAGTCATGAAATGTTTTCTATCTCAATGGAGGAGTTTTGAGCTGGAAGAGTTAAAATCAGTCAGTTGTCGCTGATTCTACAATAGAGTCCAAGTATATAACAGCTTCTGATGCATCCAAGGAATCCATTTGGATTCCAAACTTTTTTCAGTATATTAATTTGGTACCTAGTATTAAATACCCTATCGCATTGTATTTTGATAATACTATAGTTTTGGATCTTGAAAAAGAGTCTAGGTCACACTAACTGAAAAATAATATACTCTGAATGTATCACCAATTGAGGTATTTTTATCAAAGGGGTGAAGTTTAAGTAAGAAGAGTAACCATGAAAGAGAATGTGGTGGACCCCTTCACTAAATACCTATCTTAGCATAATCATGAGTATCATGTGAGAGCTATCAGACTGATGGTTGTTAGCATTTAGCTATAGTGAAAGTGGGATTTTTTTGGAGTTGGTGCCCTAGAACCAACTTTTGTGTAATTTATGATAACCTATATTCATAGTTTTGAATACTAATAAAATCCTTACCACATCATGATTATTCTTCTATGTAACATAGTATCTGATAATGTCCTAAAAGTATTTTTCACACTGAAAGTTCATAACAGTTCCCCGCTATGATGTGAACTCAGAAGTGTTACGACACTATTCTTAAATATATATTATATATCCATATGATATCATTTAAGGGACACAAATTATATAGGATATAATGTATGGAGACTCATAATAATTTGATTCACCTTTTCCTGGTGTACTCCCTTGGTAATATCGAGTAGGATATTATGAGAACAAGACCCACCAGTAGGAAATCAACATTTATATGTGTCATTAGATGTTCATATATGAGAACATGTGTATTGGTCCTTAGACTTTAAGATTATTATTACTATGTATTATGAGTCATGTACTTTATTGTATTGAAAAAAAACCATGATGACATATGTTTTCAGTGTGGTAGGATATGTTGGGTGTGTCACGTGTAATATTACATTAATGAATAACATGAGAAAAGATTTTTCCATTCTATTCTTTAATGGAAGTTAATATATCAATCCCTTTGATGGAAATTATATAGCATAAATAAATCCATGCCCATGGTGTCCTATAGGCAAGTTCAATTTTTGAGAAGTCAAAGAAAGAGATATCAAGCATATAGGTAGATAGCACCAGTATGCAACCTGCTTGAATAGAGATTCATGATAAAGGTATTATATTACACATTAAGTGTTCATATGATGTATTATGTATTTGAAGTATTAAATTATTTCTCTATGGGTTCCATTTAATGTTTTTATATGTTAACTTTGGACTTTAGGCTGCTTCACCTAATTCCACTAAGAAAGAGGCCTAGAGGGTCACACACTAAGTGTATCTAGTATCTAAGTTCAATAGTAATATTATAATTTATTATTAAACAAGTTGAATAATTTTTTTACCACATGTGATTTAATAATTATTCATGTCTTCTTGATCGCATATATTTCATCACCAGTTATTCGAGTGAATATAATGTAAGAAGAATACTTAATAAATAATTATTTTCTATATAGTGAATATAATATTTATTTATTTATTAGTGAATAATGCAGTGATATTTATTTGATAAATAAATAGTGATTATTAAAGGCTCAATAAATATTGTGGAGGAATGGAAGACCGAGTTTAATGGTCTAGTGATAAATAATAAATATTGAATATTATTTGATTAAAAATATATATAATTTAATTCTCAAGTTAAGAACATGTTATGAAATAATATTATTATTATTATTTGACAAGGGGTTTTATAGGCATTAAATAAATAATAAAGGGCATATGTGTTATTATTTATTTCTAACCCTAGCGATATATAAACCCAATTATATTATTTTATCAGAGAACCAATTCATTTTTTTGGTTATTCATAACAAATTTAGAGAATACTATAAATCCCTAGAGATATCCTCTATCCAAGAATGCTCCCAAGAACATAGAGAAATCTTCCTCCACCTCTCATTCTCAAGTTAAGAGATATCTTAGAGAATGCTTTGGAAGCAGTTCTCAAGGCAATCAAATGCAAATGATGAAGGCGATAGCATCTTTCAAGCTAGCACCTGAAGATTCCTATGATGATGTTAGAAAATTTGTGGAACACATTTGGATCACTGCTAGAGGGGATCTTCCCTTGATTTCTACAACGTAATAATGGTACAACACAGATCTTTTGTTAAATCAATCAATTATGAAAGGATTCAAAAAAGGTAATTATTTAATTAATAAAATTGATTATAAATAATATGTGGTGATCATTTATCTAATTATGATTTTCTATCCCTTGTATATATTTTTTATTCATTTTCATAGATCACAGTGTTTATCATTGTATAAATCTTGTATTTATCATCGATCATGGAAAAATTCAAAGTTGGGAAAGACCCATCGCATGCTTCCACTGTTCTTGGAACCTATAATTATTTAAATTACACCAAAAAAATCCAATCTCACATGAGGTCATTTATTTATGATCTCTATGAAAATTTAAAAAAAATAAATATCAGATAGGAAATCTGAGAAAATTAACTAAAAAGGTATGTAAAATTATGATAAAATCAACTAAATAAGAAGTAGGAAGTCGCATCTTCATGATATATGTGTACATTCTTCCATCAGGTGTGTTTCTCAGTCATTTATAAAAATATATTTTCCTTTTTATGAATATGAGGAATTTTTATAGTCATAGTAGTATGTCACGACCCTTCTCTCGGGGCCCATGTCGTGACTACCCCTAGACTGCCTTCTATAGGCTAGGGGCTAGAGACTAGCACCAAAAAGGTGTATCCCTATAATGGGAAGGAATTTCCTTCAAACTTGTACAAACACAAAATCCAAGAACACAACAAGAAGCAACCACAAAGTAAACTATTGTAGTAAAAAGTGTACTGAAAGTAAAGGGGTCGGAATACAAACCCAACTGAAAAGTACAAGTACAATTGAAAAGAAAAAATAGCTCTTGGATCACCCACCGACGATCCTACCTTAAGGGTAGGTACAGCTCACGATCATTAGGCATTACAACATGTCACATAAAATAGTCCACCTCTAAGCACCGTCCAGACCTGGCTCCCTCAGCCTCAATCAACAATGTCTATCCTATGCACAAGACATAGCAAGGTGCGAGCATAGCCCATGCCGGGGTGAGTATAACAATACTCAGTAGGGACCCCGAGACCCCTTAAGGTCTCCCAGAGTTCCAAAAAGGATAAACCACAAAGTAAGACCTCAAACAGAAAACATGAAGCATTCATCAACTCTACTTACATATATGCCCATGCATATACCTAAGTTATCAAGATATACTCATCTCATATATGAGGAAACATAAGGCTCCAACTTTTAATCCTTTAGCACAACTGATCAATGAGGCAAGAATACCACAAAGGTAACACCATAAAGGTAAAAGTACCATAAAGGTAACACCACAAAGGTAAAAGTACCACAAAGGTAACACCACGAAGGTAACACAACAAAGGTAACACCACGTAGGTAACACCACGAAGTTAACACCAAGAAGGTAACACCATGAAGGTTAAAGTACCACAAAGGTAAATACTCATCTCACACCAAGTATATAAATCAAGTACAGAAGTATAGATGATTAGTCGTAAATCTATATCATTTTATTCTGTCGAAAGGCTCTACTGTTGGCCCACACCGGATCAATAGATGCGGACCCACATAGGATTTCTAGGCATTGACCTACACATGATTGATAGATACTGACCCACACAAGATCGATAAGCACTGACACACATAGGATCTATAGATATTGACCCACATAGAATCAATTTTCTTTCTTCATGTTACATCCAGCAACGAGATTCCCGCACTAAGCACACTTGATTCCTATAGGATCTTCTCCTCAATCCATCTATTGTACCTCAACTTCCATGAAGTTCCATGAAGAAGTATCCCAAAGTACCGCCATGTCGTAAGGGTTCCAACGTGATAGACGGCGCGTCAATCAGATGCCCGGTCTATGACTTATAAGTGTTTTAGTACTGAGGGCTTGGTTGGATTTGGGTTCGATCCAACCCAGTTGTAATCCAACTTTATCCAAAACTCATGTAGAGTATACCAAAACGACTGTTTGGCTCCAAGTATCCCAGTACCATAGACGGTTCATCAAATGGATGCTTGGTTCACAAGTTATGACTCTTTAAGAAAAACTTGGCCTGGAAGGGTCTGGGTCCAGTCCGAACCGGTCGAACCAACCCAGCCTGACCCAGTCTGGGTCTGACCCGGGTGGGCTCAGCCCACTAGGCCGCAGTCCATCCTAACCCGCAAAAAGGTGTGGCCCATTCCGGATCATAGCGGGCGCGGCCCTACCCGCAGAGGGCACAGTCCGGCACACAGAGGGTGTGGCCCCCTGGGCTCGTGGGGCCTGCCCTAGCTGGCACGGGGTGCCCCCCCCCATTTTTCCCAAATGGCCTTAGTCGTTCGGTTTGTGCAGCAGCGCCACATGGAGCTGCCGGATTTCTTTGGGACACGTAGGGAGTGGGTCTGTGCTGCCGCGGCCAGCCTCTTTGATGACACGCCGTTGTTTTCCACTCCACCTCCTATGGCCGGCCAGTTTCGGTCACTCCATGTATCCTCCGCAGCTGGAGATCTGCGGTCTCCTTCTCCAGCGGCACGCGCGCGCCGCCTCTTCCTCCATAGCCAGCCCGAGCCGGCGGCCATCTCCACCTATCAGGACTTCATTCGCGTTCTTCTTCACCAGTGGTGCATGACAGCACGTCTCTGCCCCCTCCATGGTCAGCCAGTGTTGGCTTCCGCCATCACTTCCTCCACCGGTGTCGGTTTCTGGCGTCTTCCGCGGGTCACCGAGTGAGCTCTGGTGGCCCGTTTTTCCATCAGAAGGTTCTAACAGACTTCTTGAGATGCCCTCTTTGTCACTAATCCCACAATTCCAGGTTTCAACCAACCCGAATAAACTTCTCATGAAGAACAAGTCAAATTTCAACAAAAATTGGAGGGTTTGGGCCTTGTTCATTTGGACCTCACTATCCGTGTTAGCTTGATATCAAGTGGGTAGAATAATGATTCAACAACTATTGAAATTAGACAAGAAAATAAACCTAACCACAAGATTCATTGAATAATTTCCACGCTTGAGGAGGAGTCAGTGTTTGTCGTTTCGTGATTCGTTGGTGATTGTCACTGCTTTCTAGAACTAGTTTCATCCTCCAAGTGGTCGGGGGCACGATACCTTGCCAGAACATTGTTTCTTGGTAAAGCTGTTCCAAAAATCCTATCCAAGCTCCATATAAATAGGATATGGGGAGGTAGAGTAAATCACATGGAATTAATGGGGTTCATTTAATTAAGTAATATTCCTAATTCCAACGGTGCGGTTACATGAATAAAGGGGAGTTGAACCATTTAATGGCTTGACGTGTCGTTGGTCCCGCAACCGCCGCTTTTCTGTTGGAGGAAAATAAAAAGAGAAAAAAATAACATTTTTATTTTATTATTCTTTTAAAAGTAAAAAATCTAACTTTTTCTCCCAACCTACTATGGTCGAAGTGAAGCCTCCCTTAAGCTAATCTCTCCGCTTCAGATTCAATGGTTCCCTTGGATTTTTAATCTGAGCACCGGTTAAAAATATAAAAAATGCCACCCACACATTTACTGAACATACCTTAGAAAAGTTTAGAAATTAATTCTCGGAACACCAGGCCTCTAAATCATGTGCCCTCAATTTTCACAGACTTGTGATAATTTCGTATAATTAAAAAAAATTCATGGAAAATATGGGTATTTACATTCTCCCCACCTTTGGGATTTTCATCCAAAAAAGACACAACATTGACTAAGGAAACAAATGGGGGTAATAAGAATAAATCCGAACCTCCTGCTCCAATGTTCTATCCTAGAGGTTCTTGTGCTGCCATTGAACACGCAATAGAGGTATCGATCATCCATGAAGGACCCGTTCAGGTCGATCCTCAATCTCCCCTAAAGCCTCTGTAAACATCACCCCATTATCGATGTCCAAATATCCCTAGTCGATGACGTGCGATGGATCATGCACGTACCTCCTCAAGTGTGACACGTGGAAAACATCATGCCCCTGGTGCATCTATGGGGGAAGAGCTAGGCGATACGCCACCTCTCCAACTCTGTTGGGAACCTGAAAAAGTTCGATGAACCTCATAGATAAATTACTTCCCCAGCCAAACCTCTGCAAACCTCGTCGAGGTGAGACCCGTAGGAAGACATGGTCTCCCTCCTTGAACTCCAAAGGTCTTTATCTCATGTCATCATAAGACTCTTATCTACTATGTGTAGTCTTAATCCGCTCCTAGATGACCTGCACCTTCTCAGTGGTATCCCATACCAACTCTAGACCCATAAGTGCCGACTCCCCTAGATATGTCCAGCATAGAGGTGATCTGTATGGTTGACCGTGCATGGTTTCAAACGGTGCCATACTGATGTTGGAGTGATAGATGTTGTTGCATGTGAACTCCACCAAGGGCAAGTGATCCTCCCAACTTCGGCCAAAATCTAGGATGAAAGAACAAATCATGTCCTCCAGTGTATAAATGGTCTGCTCCAACTGACCATCCGTCTATGGATGAAAGGTGGTTCTCAACCATGGCTAAGTCCTGAATGCCTCCTGTAATCCCTTCCACAACCGAAATGTAAAAATGTGTCATGTTCAGAGACGGTCATCGATGGAACCCCATTAATTCGTACAATCTCATGTACATAAGGGCATCCCAATCCCTCTACTGATCCCTACTCTCGGAAGGGTAAGAAGTGGGCTGACTTGGTGAGTCGGTCAATGATCACATAGATGGAATCATGTCCCCTATACGTACTTGGAAGCCCTGTCACAAAGTCCATGGAGATACCATCCCACTTCCACCCCGGCACCTCTAGTGGTTGCGCTAAGCCTGTGGGAACTTGATGCTCAGACTTCACTTGCTGACAAATGAGGAATCATGAAACAAACTCTCCCAATGCTTTCTTCATCCCTGGCCACCAGTACTGACACCGGAGGTCCTTGTACATATTCACCACACTAGGATGTACAACCATAGGGTATGTATGGAACTCAATCAATACCTCCTCCCATAGCACCATTGGTACCATGATGCATCCTCTTAAGATGATGACGTGCTCCCCACCTTCAAAAAATTCATCAGGTTCTTGTCTTGAGGATATCTGAGCACGTTAAGCCTCATAGTAAATTTCCCCAAGTTGTGCCTCCCGAATTCACTAAAGAAGTTGGAGAGTGACAATCATAAACTATAGGTAATCTTCTCTATCTCTATCCACAAAGGACATTTGCAACGCAGCTAGCTTTTCAGTCACCTCACTCAGTAGCTGTAAACCAGACCTCCTGCTGAGTGCGCCTGCCCCTATGTTTCCCTTACCAGGAGTGTATACTATCTCAAATGCATAGTCCTAGAGAAACTCTAGCCAACACCTCTTCCTTAGATTCAGGTTCTTATGTAAAATGATATACCTGAGAATCTTTTGATCAATGTAAATAGTAAATTGTTCACCCATAAAGTAGTGTTTCCAAATATTCAATGCGAAGACTACTGTTGATAGCTTCAAGTCATGGGTAGCGTAGTTCTTATTATTTTGTCTCATCTATCATGAACCCTAAGCAATCACTACTTTCTCCTGCATCAGGACACATCTATGTCTGGCCCCTAATGCGGCGTAGTAGACTACATACCCAAAACCCTCTTCTAGTATCCTCAAGATGGGGGCACTCGTCAACCTCTGCCTCTCCTCTTGAAAAATCTACTGGAATCACTCCATCCATATGAAGGGTTTTCCCTTATTCATCAATGCTGAAAAGGGTGCCACAAATCTGGAAAATTCAGGTATGAATCTCTGATAGTACCCAGCCAACCCTAGGAAGCTCCACACCTCAGTCACACTCATGGGTGGCTCCCAAGTAAGAACAAACTCTATTTTCACCAGATTCACTACAACTCCAGCCTATGAGATAACGTGTCTCAGAAAGTGGACCTCCCGTATCCAAAATTGGCACTTTGAGAGCTTACTATAAAGTTGGTGCTCTCATAGTGTATCTAGAACTATCTATAGATGATAGTCATGATCCTCCTCCAATGCCAAGTATATCAAGATGTCGTCGATGAAGACAACCACCAAGCAATCGAGGTATGGCTAAAAGATCTTGCTCATGAGTCCCATGAACAATGCAGGGGCGTTGGTCACGCTGAATGGCATAACCAAGAACCCATAGTGTCCATACCAACATTTGAAGGTCGTCTTCTGCACATCCTCATCTCGTACCTTGAGTTGATGATAACCTGGTCTGAGGTATATCTTTGAAAACCATCGAACTCCCTTCATCTAATAAAAGATATCATCAATCCTCAGAAGTGGATACTTGTTCTTCATGGTCACATGGTTCAGGCATCGATAGTCCACACAGAGTCTCCAACTCCCATATTCCTTCTTGGCGAACAAAATCAAGGCTACCCATGGAGAAACATTAGGCCTTATGAACCCCTTCCTCTACAAGTCCTCTAGATTTACTCGTAACTGATGAAGCTCTACAGAAGCCATCCAATATGATGATGTAGATATTGATGTCATCTCAGGGTATAGGTCTATGTAAAATTCTACCACTCTGTGTGGAGGTAGTCCCAGAACATCATCAACAAAGACATCGTCATATTGGTCCACCACTATAGAATACCTCAGACTCTCAACATCACTTTCTCTAAGGGTAAGGCTAGAAAACTGATGTGTGATAGGATGCACCCTCCTCCAATTAAGTCCAACCTGTGCTACAAAGGTTCACTTTTCACCGATGAAGGAAAAATTGATCCTATCCTCACAGACACACCATAATTTGCGACTAAAATAGTCAATATGAGCATTGACTATGGATAACCAGTCCATACCCAAGATGACATCGTAAGGTATCAACACCACTACTAAAAGATCTCAGCTGAAGATCTCAACTCCTAGAGTAAGCTCACACTGCTGACACCAATGTGTAGTCATCGAATTCCCTCTTGTAGAAGTCTCTAGCTGTAAGGATTGAGCCAATGGCTCCATCGAAATCTTCGAGCTTTGAACGAGTGTCGTGGAAATGAAAGAGTGACTGGAACCTATGTCTATAAGTACTGTATCTAGTGAGGAATAGACATAAATCGTACCTCGAATCATCTCTTGAGCTCTGTGGTCCTTGGCCTCAGCTTCCTGGAGCTGAGGTTGTCCCTGTCCACTTGCTCCCTATGGTCGGGGTGGACCACCTGGAGGTGGTGGTGGTAGAACCTCAAATCGCTGCCCACCACCAGCTGCACGGCCAGCTCCTCTGCCACATCTGCCGCCCTATGAAACTCCTCTCTCAAACCACTACCTCTACCTCAGTGGTCCCTCAACCGTCTGTTGGTCATCTGTATGGTGGGTTAGGCAATCATGATCCATGTTACCCTGCCCAACGCATGAGTAGCACTACTTTCTCCTCATCTGTCCTCCTCTGTCCGGTGTGCCCCTCCCCACCAACCTTATATTATGAGGTCTTCCACCAAAAGGTTTGGACTTCTTGGGACCCTACATCATTATTCTGCTACCTTCTGTGGATGACTCTGATACCTGACATCCAATGGTGGCTTTCGTTGTCGGTGACTGCTCAGCTAGGAAGATCTCCACCAAAAACGCTTGCTCTAGCACTCAAGCCTACATTGGAATGCTGAGTGATATCATTGATGCTCTAATATCTAGTTGAATACCCTACTCAAAGGTCTGGGCCTAGAATAAAGGGTCTATTATCATGTCGGTGGAGTAGCGGGAGAGATCAATGAACCTCACCGAGTGCTGGGCCACGGTCATGTTGCCCTGCTGTAAGTTCAGCAGCTCCTGTATACGCACTGATTATAGGGTTACGATGATGAGATCTACCCTAAAAAGGCCTTTAAAGTCCACCCAGGTGAGGTTCTCCTCATCATTAAATGGGAGTGTCAGACTCCATCATATCCTAACTACTCCCTGGAAGAGACTGGCAGCTAGGATCACCATCAGATTTGCTGGTGTCCCAACTAAGAAAAAAACTCTAGCCATAGCCTCCATCTAGTCCTCATCTGCATGAAGATATGTCTCACCTCGAAACCTCAGAGGCCTTTTCCACTTAAACTAGTGCAATGTTCTCAGTCGGCATGCATCATATCCTAGTGGGGATGGTGGAATCTACTTCACAATGGGTGGTGGTGCTACTGGTGCACCACCCAATGGTATTATCTCTGTAAGAGGGCCATGTACCGAAGCCCCATCACTCGGTGGGCCTTCATCGTGTACTCTCTTGATAATCCTGGAAGGATGTATACTTGGAGGCATCATGAAAGAAAACAGGTGCGCCACTATCAATAAGTTATACCTGGTGAGCTTATTCAATAAAATCAAAAGAAAAACTTTTCAAAACACATGAAATTAGTGTTTTCTTCAGGGTCCTGGTGTATGGATACATCTTACACCCGTTGGGCTCACACAGCCCGGACCGTAGAGGGTGTGGCCCACTAGATCGGGGCCCGCCCAATATGGAAGAGGGGACCCCCCCCCCCCCAGTTTTCCTGAATAGCCATAGCCATTCGGTTTGTTCGACAGTGCCACGTGGCGCCGCCTGGTTTTCTCTGCGACTCACAGGGAGCGGGTCCCTACTGTTGTGGCGTCGGAGCCACAGCCAGGCTCTCCAGAGGCACGCTATTTCACGTCGCTCTGCCTCCTATGGTCAGCTGGTGTTGGCCTCTCCCTACGTCCATCGCGTCTGAAGAACTGTGGCCACATTCTCTGGAAACGCACGCGTGCCACCCCTTCCTCCACGACCAGGCTGAGCCGGCCGCCTTTTACACCTGTCGCGGCTTCAATCACGGCCTTCTTCACTGGTGGAATGTCACAGTGCATCATCTCCCCCTCTGCGGTCTTCCAGTGTTGTCTGCCACCATCACTTCTTCCGTTGGCACCGGTTGTCAATGGTCTTCCGCAGGTCACCGGGTGAGCTCCAGTGACCCGTTTTTTCATCTGAAGGTCTCCAACGGACTCCCTGGGATGACCTCTTCATCTCTAAACCCACCGTTATGGGTTTCATCCAACCCAAATAAACCGCTCGTGAAGAACACGTCAAATTTCAACAAATGGAAAAGGGTCCATGCCTTGTTCATTTGGCCCACACCCTCCGCGTTAGCTTGATAGCAAGTGGGTAGAATAATGATTCAACAACTCTTGAAATTATACAATAAAATACACCCTACCTAAAGATTCGTTAAAGAACATCCATGCTTGAGGAGGATTTGGTGTTCGTCGGTTCGTGATTTGGTGGCGCTCATCACCACTTGCAGGAACCGATTTCTTACTCCAAGTGGTTGGCGTCGCGGTACTTTTCCAAAGCTTCATCACTTGGTGAAGTCATGCCAACACTCCTCCCTAAGCTCCATATAAATAGAAGATGGGGAGGGTGAGTAACACACGTTGAATTAATGAGGTTCATTTAATTAAGGAACATTCCTAATTCCAACGGTGCAATTACATGAATAAAGGGGATTCAATCCATTTAATGGCTTGGCGTGTCGTTGGTCCCACCACCGCTGCTTTTCCATTGGAGGAAAATAAAAAGAGTGAAAAAAATTAACATTGTTATTTTATTATTCTTTTAAAATTCCAAAATATTACTTTTTCTCCCAACCTACTGCGGTCGAACTGAAGCCTCTCTTAAGTGAATCCTGGTGTTGTGGATTCAACGGTGCCCTTGTATTTTTAATTTGATCACCGGTTCAAAATATATAAAACGCCACCCATGCATTTACTGAACGTACCTTAAAAAAAGTCCAGAAATTCATTCTAGGCACATCAGGCCTCGGAATCACGCACCGTCAATTTTCGCAGACTCATAATAATTCCATATAATTAAAAAAATTACATAAAAGATATGCGTCATTACATTCTACTAGAAAAATATAAATACCCAAATGATTAATAAATATTTTAAATTAAGTAGTAATTATCTTTGAAAATACCTCTTTGGGGATGCAATTTTTTTGATGGTATATGATATCTCTCATAAATTTTTCAAACATAATAACAATAATATTTCCCATTTTTTAGTTTCAAACACTACAAAAACATTAATAAAAATAAGTAATTTGTTTTGATATGTGTTTGAAAAGTGAAATCTTATTATATATACCCTAATACTTGTCAACTTATAGAACTTTTTAGGCTCCTTGTGCGCATGGACTATCCTCTTGGTGTGATTTTCATGATATTTAAACATCACCCAATCATAACATAATTATCATTAAAACAAAATATAAATTATATAACTTGAGGTTTAATTATAAAACATTGTATATAGTGTATAAAAATTTGGCATACATTGTCATGTGTGGTCGGTTTGTTGGGTATCCATATAGTGAATCCAGAAAATAAATATTTGGGGTATCCAAATTGACTGTAATGCATATCCAATGTTTACTAAAAAATGGAATAAGTAATGAAATAAATGAATATATATTTTATATGATTAAATTGCAGAGTTTTACCTCTACATCATTGGTGTTAAAAAGATTCTCTCATCTGTATGTTTTCTTTCAAACAATTTGCCTAGTTTTTCCACTATTTCTTCTATTTTTTTATTATATTTTTAGCCTATAGAAGTTATTTGAGGACTAATGAGTCCATATTTATGTTCATGGGGTAATTCCTTCAATTGGTATTCATGTATATGCATACAAAAAATATGAAATTTATTTATTTATAATTAAAATAGTATATTAGCTATTGGAAAAACGAATCATGAAAACACGCCTAATGTATACAATTACAACTGAGACTCCTAGCCTTTCATAATTTAGGATTCCATTTACATTCTCAAGAGAAATGTAGTCTTTAATGGACTCTTCTCACATTTTTTATTTAAAATAAACTATGTTTTTACTACCACTTTGTAACTTCGTATCTATATGAACCTTCACTGTTAATAAATTTGAATATTTAACAGGAACGATAAAGGTGCTTTCTGAAGATATTTTTGAATATTTGGTTGATCCTTTATATGGTTTTGATTTAACATTTTATTTCACCTCCTTCCATTTGTTTTTCTGTAATAACATTCATCAGTTCAGATCTTTTTTCATTAATTGTTAAAGGTTTAGCATGAGAAATAAATTGGAAATAAAGACCCCATTTTGACATGTTTTTTACAGTATTTTATGGTCATTCTATGATTGTTCCAATATCTTAGACGACTGTATGAATATCTACATCATCAATTGGAACAATTACCTTGGTGCTCAGCTCATGAGTTATAGTAATCCATACTCTCACATGTCTAGTTGGAATTGGTTTTTTGTGCAGAGTGACTTCTTGGATATTGAACACAGTAGCCCTCGCAATTAGGCAATGGGTGGGTATTGATAGATATAAATCACAATCATTTTCACCCTATATAATATTAGTAATAAAAATCTATAATTGTGCCTAATTCACATTTCACAAAAACAGTTATGAGAATATTGATTACCTCATCTAAGACAGCTCTTTTAGGGGAATGGCTCACCTCAAAGATGGTGGGTGTGGGGGATCTTTATGTAGTGGTGATTCTTGAGTTGTTTCTTATCTTTGCTTCCCCACATAACATTTTATAGAAACTCAGACTACCATTGAAAATATTCTTCAAGGATAGATAATATTTCTTTTATCTCTTCCATTTATTTATCTTTATCCTCATACTGTTCTATTTTCTCAAAATATGTTCAGGGTGTCACCCAAAAACCTACACCTATGAAACAGTCATACTGTTTTGGACACTTCAATGCCACCAATAGTAGGTGTTTATCCAGTACATGTGTTGATGATTCCATTTTCTAAGTCAGATAGAAAATATAGGAATATAAGTAATAATTCTTATGTAATAGTGATTTAAAGCAAAAAAAATTATTATTCCAAACATACACATGTTTCCCACACCTTTTATATGTTTTAATCTATTAGTATCTCATATTTAATTACACATGCCTCATTTCATAGAACATTATGTGTAATGGAAGTGGCTTTGGATTTGGATTCATTAATTTTCATATAAACAGATGAATATAATTATGTTGTTGTTTCATGTCACATAAAAGTATTGTGGTATATTTAAAATGTATTCAATTTTTTTCAAGTGTATCATACACCTTTTTTACTTTACAATTTTTGTACATTGGTTTTTCTGACCGTTCCTTATTTCCAGTGCTCAATTATAGTTTCATAAATTAAAAATTCTTCATCAAAGTTATCGATACACATATAATCAAACAATATATTATCATCCATAATGTGCCTAAAAATATATCTCCCCATAATGGCTAGTAAACTTATCTCATGCTGCTTAGCTTATCAGGTATGAATACATAAGTGGTGGGTGCATGTTTATTTTCCCTTCAACATCTTTAAGATGAAATTCTGTTAAAATTGTGTGAAATTATATGTGAGTATTTCCAGAAAAAATTAATACAAATTTCTTGTGGAAGTCATATATTATAAATGTACTCTACAGTGGATGATCAAGATTAATTCAATGTTTTATTATTTTATTTTTCAGTAAAATAAAGAAAATATATCATAATGTTACAGTAATCTATTCCCAAATCAGTGTCGTGTGGACATAATAGAAGGAAATGTATGCTCTAAACGTCATTTTTCAAACTTTTCAGACTGTTCCTCCTCAGGTTACTCACTCCTAGATAGTGGATGCGGCGGGGACGACCTTCAATCCTGGCTTGATTCCTGGGGGAGACGGCTCTCCTTTTGCCTTGGCATCTGCTGGATCCCCCCCTTGGCCTAGCCGGTCTGCGGTTTCATTCAAGGATGCACTCTGCAGCTCCTTCGGTAGAGTTCAACGTTCCTGCTTCCCAGAGGCCCCCCCGGTGGTTCCGATGGTTTTGAGGGCTGGCTCTGGCCTCTCCCTAGACGTCTCGGCGGAGGACTTTGATGCGGCTGTTGATGGCCTAAAATGGACTCTGGTGGCAAGGTTTGGGGGAGGGAATCCCCCCATACCGGTGTTCAAACACTGTGTGGAATCCCAGGGACTGCAGGGCCCGGTTCGTATCTCTGCGGTTCATTGGTTGTCTCTCTGTCTAGTCATCTCCTTGGAAACCAACTTCGTCCAATCATGGTGAAACGCACCCCGTTGAGTGGGGAGGTGGTGGTTTATCCTGGCGCGGTGGCCGATGGATGCGCACAAAGGAAAGGGGATCCCAGAAGCGGCGGTTTGGCTCAGCCTTCCAGGGCTTCCGCTGCCCTTCCAGAATGGGTCCTTTCTTAAAGTTATTGGTGACTCCCTGGGAGGATTTCTCTTTGTGGATGAGCGTATCGGGAGTGGTGCGAATATGTCGATTGTCAAGATGTGTGTTGAGCTTGATCTGTCCATTACCATCCCGGAGCATCTCTCTCTGAAGGTCCAGAGTTCAGAGTTGTGGAGCCAGGACATTGTGTATCTGGTGTATCCCAGGTTTTGTTCCTCCTGCCTCCTTCAAGGTCACTCTCACCAGATGTGTAAGCGGTGGAATCATGGTAATCTCCAGGGCGAGGGCGGGTCAGTCTCGGGGCGCAGCTCCTCTCCTCATAGGCCACCTGGCCCCTCCTCAGGTCTGACGGGCCCCTTTTAGCTTCGTCCTATCCTCCCTGCATCCCTGGCTGTTCGAGTGTTCCGGCCAGTGGTGGTGTGCCTAGCAAAGATCTTATTCCCATTGGCCGAAGGGACCCTTCCCCTTGGATGGCTAAGATTTCTTGCTGGGCTTCTGGCCCCCACCAGATCCTCTCCGCGTGTGGGTTACTGGAACACCTGGTTCAATACTCTATTGGTTTTCAGGATCCCCTGGGTTTACTCCCCCTGTTTATGAGGATATCCCTGATGAGGTTGGTTTGACCGAGGTCGAAGGTAGGCATGATGGTTCCCTCCCCCGGTCGGGAGTAGGTGGGGACCTTGGTGTGGTTGGGTTGGTTGGGCATGTGGACATGGGTACTCAGGCATCTCTGGAGAAGGGCGAATGCCCGATGGAAATATCTCCCCCAAGTTCTTTGAGAGGGAAGACAATCAAGCTCCTCTCTCATTTACAAACGTCACCTTCAAACCTTCCGAACAGCAGCACGAGTGTGTGTACCATGCGAAATCCAAACAATGAATGTCACAGACGAGGGAGTGTCTCTCCCACCTTCATCTTGAGAGCACGATGCCTGGGGCCAAAGCTGGGAAAAAGTCTGATCAATGATTCCCATCTTCATTTGGAAATCCTGGGGCCTTAGAGCGAGGGTGAAGACTGATTACATATCCTCTGAGATCAAGAAAAATAGAGTGCGTATTACTGCTATGTTGGAGCCCAAGCAGGATCCAGCCAAACTGCAGGAGCTCACCCGCCGGATTAATATGCATGCGTCCATGCAAGCAGCTCCAACTAACCGACATATATGGATATTTTAGAGGAAAGACATCTCAGTGGGCATGCTTCAGGTGGGGGACCAATTCATCATGACGATGGTGACTGAGGGCGGTACTACCATTTGTGTATCCTTTGTCTATGGAAGCTGTGACAGAGGAAGAAGGGTGACTTTGTGGGAAGAGCTCAGTACGTTTGATCCAGGAAGTGAACCTTGGATCGTCAGTAGAGACTTCAACATTATCATAGAACCATATGAGAAAAAAGGACGTGGGGCATTCTTGCGGCGTACTAACATTGACTTTGTCCAGTTCATGGAAAACAAGGGTATTATGGATTTGGGGAACATTAGTGATCACTTCACATGGTGCAACAACAAAAAAGGGGATAAGCGCTGCTGGAGTCGTCTCGACCAGTGTCTTGCCAATGTTCATGCCATAACCATGTTCATGAACTCCAAGGTGGACCATCTGATACGTGGTATTTTGGATCACTCACCATTGCTCGTCTCTCTGTCCTCAAGGCATATCCATCAAGGTAAGTTCAGGTTTTACAGCCGTTGGTCCCGGAATCCGGAGTTTCTCCACGTAGTGAGGGCTTCTTGGGGGAACCGATACAAGGGTTATCCTGGGTGGCTTTGCACAATAGACTAAGGCGGCTTAATTTGTGGCTAAAGGAGTGGGCAGGGGACCTCGGCTCCATCAATCAGGGGATGGAGGATCTAATCTAGGAGATTGAACGTTTGGAAGCTAGTCTGTAGGAAGGATGGAATGATGATATTTTTGAGGAGCTATCAGTCAATAAGAATAGTTTTGAGTAACTGATCCTTGGACAGGAATGAGTGGCTCGTGAGGAATCAAGGATCAAATGGCTGCATGAGGGAGATAGGAACACATCCTACTTTCACGCCTGCATCAGGGAGAAAAGATGTCACATTAATCCCAATATCTGGCTCGACGACGGGAGTTATACGGATGATAGAGATGTCGTGTGAGGTATGGCCTAATCCTTCTTCAAAGACATCCTTGCAAGGCCCAACGTCGGGATAGCCAGTGGGTACCCGAGTGGGAATGTAGAGCTATGGGAGGCAATTTCGATCAATGTATCCTCCGCGAACAATGTGCGAATGGAAGGGATCCCAGAGGAGTTAGAGATCCAGCAAGACATGATGAGTCTCAACTCGGAGAGTGCTCCGGGACCTGATTGTTTTCCTGGTTCATTCTACAGAGCTGCATGGGAAGAGGTCAAAGGCGACATTGTTGCAGTAGTACAAGATTTTTTCAGAGGAGGGTATCTCCCACGGGTTGTAGCTACCGCGACCTTGGTGCTTATACCGAAGGTCAAGGACCCCTCCTCCATTCTTCACTACCGGCCAGTAAGTATGTGCAACTTCTCCTACAAAATCCTGGCGAGTATTCTTAACATGAGGTTGGCCATGCACTTACCCCGCTGGACTTCCTTGGAGAAACACGGTTTCATGAGAGGGTTCTCAATTCAGGGGGATATAGCCTTGGCATAGGAGATGATAAGGGACATAAATGCTAAAACCCACGGCTCCAACATGATCATAAAATTAGATATGAGCAAGGCATACGACAGACTTGAATGGTGTTTTGTGAACAAGGCCTTAGGCTACATGGGTCTATCCTCCAAGGCCTCGGACATCCTCTTCAGATGTTTTAGTTCTACATGGATGGACGTATCTTTCATGGGGAAATTTCATGGATTCTTTAAGGCCACTCGTGGCCTACGACAAGGCGACCTGATCTCCCCGACCATGTTCATCCTTATATAGGACGCGCTTAGCCAACTTATGAATAGAGGAATTCTCACTGGTCGTATATTCCCCTATCGAAGGAAAAAGAATCTCCCTCCCATCTCACATTTGATGTTTTCAGACGATACGATTATATTCTCGAATGCAGGGAAAAGATCTGCGCGCGGAATTAAGATTATCCTTGAAGAGTACTACTATTGGAGTGGTCAAGTGATCAACCACTCCAAGAGTCATTTATATATCTCAAACAAGTGTGCTTTTGGTCGTGCAAACCGTCTTTGCAGCATCATGTACATGCAGTCTAGTCTCTTCCCAATGTAATACCTTGGGGCCCCACTCTCTCCAGATAGAACCCATATTCAGGACTTTGATAATGTGGTGATAAGGATTACGGGACACATACTCAACTGGAAGAGTCATTTCTTGTCCTTCGGAGGGCGTATTGCACTGGTTTATAGTGTGATGGCTACTATTCTGGTGCATGTGATGGCTTCCACTTCGGTGCCAACAGGGGTGTTTGTTGGTGAGAGATGGCTTTACAAAGCCGAGACAAATAATTCACGGGAGAAAAAAAGGAAGCGGAGGAGAAAAACTTCACACAAAGGAGCAACCTTTTTGTATTGCACACAACTCTACCAACGGATTACATATGCACCCATATTTATAGGGTATGAAAAATACACTAAAAATGGACAGCCCATGCATTTAATAAAAGGAACAAAAAACAAGGCAATAATTAATGCTTTCTTGGAATTAAACAAATGCATGGATAAATGAAGAGGCACATAGAAAATAGGGGTTGCATGGGGAAGATCCGGAACTCAACGGACAACTTTTAATTTTGGTTTGCAATTTCCAACACTCCCCTTCAAACCAAAACTGACTTCATTCCGAGCATCATTCTAAGCCGTTTGAATACATCTGTTGGTAGTGCCTTTGTGAAAATATCTGCCACCTGTTCCGTAGTATGGAAATATTCCAATTTAATAGTTTTTTGTTTCACATGATCCCTGAGGAAATGAAAACGAGCATCAATGTGTTTGCTTCTCCCATGCTGCACCGGATTTTTGGCTAGTTCAATAGCCGACTTGTTATCCACATATATCACTGTGGATCCATCCTGTGGATTCTTCATTTCCTTCAAAAAATTTCTCAGCCATATTCCCTCACAAACAGTAGAGGATGCTGCCACATACTCTGCTTCACATGTGGATAAAGAAACCACACTTTTCTTTCTTGAATTCCATGTAAAAGCAGTCGATCCAAGGAAAAATACGTACCCAGTAGTGCTTTTTCTTTCATCTTGGTCACCTCCGTAATCACTGTCTGAGTATCCATACAACTCTGCTTCTTCGTTGTATGGATAAAAGAGACCAAAATCTACCATTCCTTTAATGTGCCTGAGGATACGTTTTGCAGCTAGCCAGTGTGACTCTTTCGGTGTCTCCATATACCTGCTTAGAAGTCCAACACAATAGACAATATCTGGCCTTGTGATTGTGAGATATCTCAGGCTTCCAATCAGACTCTTGAACAGAGTTGAGTCAACGCTTCTTCCTTCTCCATCTTTTGTCAGTTTCAAGCTCGTTGCAACCGGTGTGTTTACAACATTACAATCGGCCATCTTGAATTTTTTAAGCAACTCCTTGGCATACCTCTTCTGAGATATATAAATGCCGTCATGTTGTTTCTTCACTTCAATGCCCAAAAAGAAGGACATGAGACCTCCATCAGTCATCTCAAACTCCTTAAACATGGCCTCCTTGAAATCATCGAACATCGGTCGACAATTTCCTGTAAACAATAAATCATCAACATACAAGCATGCAATAAGTATATCGCCATGATCATTCTGCTTGATGTAAACCGCATGCTCATATGGACATTGGGTGAAGCCATTCTCTCGGAGATAACCGTCGATGCGTGCATTCCATGCGCGAGGAGCCTACTTCAACCCATAAAGTGCTTTATTTAATCGATACACTTTGTCTTCCTCCCCTTGCATGACAAAGCCTTCAGGCTGGTCAACATAGACCTCTTCTTCCAAAAATCCATTTAAGAACGCAGACTTCACATCCAGTTGGTAGATCATCCAACTGTGGTGGACAGCAAGGGATATAATCATTCTTACAGTGTCAAGGCGAGCAACAAGAGCAAAGACTTCTTCGTAGTCCACCCCATATTTCTGTTTGTACCCCTTTGCTACGAGCCTTTCCTTGTATCGATCGATGTCGCCATCAGCATTTCTCTTTATTTTGTACACCCATTTGACACTAATGCTCTTCTGGATTTTTGGGAGTGTAGTCAACTCCCACGTGTCATTTCTCTCTATGGCACGAATTTCTTCTTCCATAGCCATTCTCCAGCTTTCTTCCCTCATGGCTTCCTGAAAGGTCAAAGGCTCATGATCTGTATACAAGCAAAAACGATTTACCTCTTCAGTCTGCTCATAAATGTCACTCAAATTTTTCATCTTCATAGGAGCCATAGGCGAGGATGAGCTGGCTAAATTTTGATTTGATGGAGTGCTTTGACGAGTGAGTAAATGTACTCCTGGACTTCTTCCAACTGATGATGCACTCGAGGAAGGTGTTGTGGGTGTCTGCTCCTGATGATCATGTCTTTCTTCAAAATCTTCAGTTTCGACTACAACATCCTTGTTTGGTTCTTCATCATCCCATTTCCATGATTCTTCCTCACTAAAGACCACATCTCTACTAACCACTAATTTATTGGTTAGTGGATTGTAAAGCTTGTAGGATTTAGAAGCTTCACAATAGCCGATGAAAATGCATTTCTCGCCACGATCATCCAGCTTCCTTCTTCTTGCTTCTGGAACTTGAGCATTGGCGACACACCCGAAGATTCTTAGGTGCGCCACGCTCGGTTTGTAGCCGCTCCACGCCTCTTGTGGTGTAAAGTTCTTGAAACTCTTCGTTGGACACCGATTGAGAAAGTAGGCAGTACACGCCACAGCCTCTGCCCAAAAACTCTTTGGCAGCCCTTTCTCCTTCAGCATGGTCCTCGTCATGTCGAGGATGGTGCGGTTCTTCCTTTCTGCAATGCCGTTATGTTGTGGGGTGTAAGCAGCAGTGTATTGCTGCTTGATGCCATGCTCCCTGCAAAAGTCTTGAAATGCATTTGAGGTGTATTCTCCACCTCTATCAGATCTCAGCACTTTGATTTTGTGACCACTCTCAGCTTCAACACGAGCTTTGAAAATTTTAAAGATAGAAAAGGCGGAAGATTTCTCCTTGATGCAATACACCCAGAGTCTTCTACTGAAATCATCAATAAGGGTAATGAAGTACCTATTACCTCCAAGTGAGGGTGTTTCAAGTGGTCCGTAGATGTCAGTGTGAACCAACTGAAGTGGTTCTGTTGCTCTTCTGGACACTCCACTTGGGAAGGAGTTCCTTTGTTATTTTCCGAGTGTACATGCCTCACACACATGATTTGTTGATTCAATCGTCGGCAATCCACGCACCATTCTTGAGGAGGATAGAATTTTAAGCCCGCTAAAATGGAGATGCCCAAAACGCAGATGCCATCTCCACGAATCATTCTTCATGAGACCAAATAGGCACTCCTCGGCCTTTGTTTTGATGTGCAGTGGAAACATGCGATTCTTCGCCATTTGGACTTGA
The DNA here is from genome assembly GCA_963277665.1 of Viscum album. Classification (NCBI taxonomy): domain Eukaryota; kingdom Viridiplantae; phylum Streptophyta; class Magnoliopsida; order Santalales; family Viscaceae; genus Viscum; species Viscum album. Next base: position 1,766,198,165 of record OY728135.1, read on the forward strand.
GAAATCAACCTCCTGTGAGCATCTCTTACTGACAAATAAGAATTCTCTAAGTGTATAACATACCCCTTTTCAAGGAGTTGGCCGAGACTTATGATGTTGTTTTTCATACTTGGTACGTAATACACATTAGAAATGTAATTCGACTCACCATTCTTCAGATAGATTTTGATTTTACCTTTTCCAATCACTGGTACCTTCGATGAGTCGCCGAAGGTCACGTCGCCACGAACTTCTTCAGTAAGTTCTTCAAAAAGTTCTTTGTTACCACTCATGTGGTTGCTCGCACCCGTGTCAAGATACCATACATCGGGGCGTTCAGATGCCTTTTCTTTTGCGAGGAGGAGTGTCGTACCTTCTTCTTCATGGCGTGACACTTCATCATAGTTGGATCGTTCATCATGATTCACCTTGCTCCAACAATCAGAGGCATAGTGGCCGAATTTTTTACAGTTATGGCATTGAACATTTTTTGCATTTCCACGACCACGTGTGAATCGGCCTCCACCGTATCCTCTTCCACGGAAGCTACTGAAGTTTTGTTGCTTTTGCTGATAGATTGGATGGTATCCACTTCCTCTACCTCTTGAACGATAACCGCCCCGTTGTGCTTGGCCATTCTTGGGTTCTTGCAGAGTCAGCTTGGACTCTAAGGCATGCTCTATTGTTGAACCCGCATTTTTCTGCATTCGCTGCTCATGTACTTGCAACGACCCCATCAACTCTTCAGTAGATAATTTTTCCAAATCTTTCGATTCTTCGATTGCCACAACCACATGCTCGAACTTGGTTGTCAGCGATCGAAGTTCTTTCTCAATAACTCGAATATCCTCCATTTTTTCACCATTTCTTTTCAAATTGTTAATAATGATAATTAAGCGTGAGAAGTAATCTGAGATACTCTCACCTTCCTTCATTCGTGCCGCTTCGAACTCCCCTCGTAATGTTTGAAGACGGACCCGCTTCACACGATCAACTCCTTTGAAAATGGTGGCAAGTGTATCCCAAGCTTGCTTGCTCGATGTTGCTTCGGCAATTTTTTCGAACTTCGATTCATCCAACCCTTGATAGAGAAGGAACAACGCCTTGTTGTCTTTCTTCCTTTGATTTTTGACGGTCGTCTTTTCTTCATTCGTGAAGGCCGCTTCTTCCTCCGCAGTGGGTACTACATACCTGTTGGTGATGATCTCCCATAATTCTTGTGACCCGAACAATGCCTTCATTTGAATGCACCACCTCTCATAGTTGTCCTTAGACAAGGTCGGAACTTGCGGCTGGATCGCGGTGGCCATCTTTGGAATTTAGAGGATACCTTCGAACCGGCCTCTGATACCAGTTTGTTGGTGAGAGATGGCTTTACAAAGCCGAGACAAATAATTCACGGGAGAAAAAAAGGAAGCGGAGGAGAAAAACTTCACACAAAGGAGCAACCTTTTTGTATTGCACACAACTCTACCAACGGATTACATATGCACCCATATTTATAGGGTATGAAAAATACACTAAAAATGGACAGCCCATGCATTTAATAAAAGGAACAAAAAACAAGGCAATAATTAATGCTTTCTTGGAATTAAACAAATGCATGGATAAATGAAGAGGCACATAGAAAATAGGGGTTGCATGGGGAAGATCCGGAACTCAACGGACAGCTTTTAATTTTGGTTTGCAATTTCCAACAGATCAAAGCAGTCGATGGGATCCTGGAAAATTTTCTCTAGGATGCGCTTGCTGAAGGGAAGAGGCACTGGGTTGCGTGGGGAAGAGTGGCTTATCCCATCCAGGAAGGCAAAATTGGTGTAAAAATCTTGAGGGACACCCTTCATGGCATCCAAGCCAAACTCGCTTAGGAGGTGGTGGAGGACCAGTCTCTATGGTGGAGGATCATGTCCTACAGCTACGACCGCATCATGGAAGCCGATGTTGTGCAAGGATACCCCCTCTGGAACTCAGTTTTCTCCCTCATCCCAAGCCTCCAACATCACTCCAGGTGGGTTGTGGGAGAAGGCAACATCCTTTTTTGGAAACAGAACTGGGTGGGATCAGTACTTGGTTTCCCGGGGTGTCCGGACCCAATGATCTCATTTAAGGAGGCCAGCGATCATCCTGTTTTCATCAAGGCGGTACTTGAAAAAGATCAACTTGACATCTTCGATTCCATCCTCATTAACTCAGATCCAAACCAATGCGTCTTCTCCCCCTCTCGGTCTGGTAAGTCCAATACCAAGGATTTTCGAAGGATCTCAACCCCCCAGGCTCAATAGGATAGTTGGAACGACTTGGTCTGGTATAAGAAAATTCTGAGCAAATACAAATTCCTAGTTTGGTGCATAAGGAAGCACAAAATTCCATCCGATGAAGGAATCAAGAAGATTAGCACCAACCTTTCTTCATTCTGTCAATGTTGTAAAAACAAGAGGGAAGAAACCACGAGCTATATCTTCTTCGAAGGGGAGTGGGCGCAAGATGTGTGGAACTCTTTTGGTGATTTCATGGCTCTCCATTTGCCTCATCACTAAGACATGTCGTTCCTAGAGATGTGGTTTTAGGGGACTATGGATAAAGGTCCTGAGATATCGGTGAGGGAAATTATCCTCAGTGCTAGATGCTGGTGTCTTTGGAAAGCTTAGAACAAGTCTAGATTTGAGGGGTCTTCCTCCACAGGTCGGTTCGTTATCATGAGAACCAAGAGCGTATTTCTTTATATGGCCACGCTTGTTGATAATTGGCGTGAAGATCCCTCCTTCTGTATCCTGCAGACCTGCTCTCCTTCAGCCAACCCTCCCATGGCCAGAGCACGAGGCCGATGGGTTAAATGGGTTCCACCAACAAATGGATTCAAACTTAACACTAATGGATCATGTAATGCGGGTTCCATGAGGGGCATTGGAGTGGTTTGTAATCCAAGAGGAAGTGTTTTCCTTGATTTCACGACGCACTATGTTGATGGTAGTGCTCTTCAGGCAGAGGAAAATGCAGTTCTCATGGGGTTGAATCTTTGCAAACAGAAGAATATTGTTTTATCTGAGGTGGAAACAGACTCAAGGATAATTCATGATTCCCTATTGGGAAGAGGTAATACTCCTTGTTCAGTGCTTTACATTATTAAGAAATGCAAGAAACTTCTCAACAACTAGTCTCGTATCACCCATACCTAGAGAGAGGGGAACAAAGTTTTGGAGTTCCTCGTCTCTCTTGCAGCCCCGAGCTCCTCCATCTTCTGTCTTTCCAATTCAATATCTCTTAAGCTGGAGGGGGTGAATCTCATCCTAGGGGATGCCCTCAGCCTGCACTATTTCAGACCCCCCTAATCTGGGGTACTTTGTTGGTCTTTTCCCCATGTTTGTGTACTCTTTCCCTTTATTAAATATAAAATGTTTAGTGGTGAGATATGAAATAAAAAGTGCGGGCACAACATGGAGCCACAAATCTACATCAATTGACATGCATTAACGAGTGATGAACCAAATGAAACTACTAAACAGGAACTTATTGGGGTTGACAGTATGGTCATGTGCATTCCATCCAACATTGAATTTGATGTTTTTTTTACTTAATAATTTTTTCTAACACTATAATATTATGGCAATCTTATTTTTTATGTGAGATCACATATTCATCATATTTCATTTCCTCAAGTTCAACATCATCAATATGGTGTTCATTTGGATTGGTAGCATCGACATGTGTAGAAGGTTGTTGTTCCTCTACACTAGGAGAAACACCAGATTGAGAAACATGTTATTCATCAATATTGGGAGATTAAGTATGTGTATAAGTCATTATGTGGAATTGGTTTAACATTTAATTTAGATTACTTAAATGTAGCAGAGAAAAAATAATAACATGAGGTAACACAATATATATTACAAAAAATATATGACCTCATTAGTGAACTCTCTTTTTTTAAAGGTTGAAGGGATTTAACCCCTCTATCAAGTATCCAGATCCCTTCATTGTGGTCCCCTATAATATACAATACCCCATCTATATTGGGACCACTGTGAAATGATCGCAACATCCTATTGAAATGGTTATCCTCATTTGAATCTTTATATAACCCTTTAGTGGTTTTGGTCGATAATAGAACAATTTACCACTATCAAGTTGTGAGATCTGGAACAAAAAATACCTATATTAGTTGTGATTCCATTATAAATGGTTCATCTTTGTACCCTTCCTTACTAAAATCCACTTTCACGAATCCCAATTCATCTATTTTATCATCACTCCTATTATCATCCCACTTTCATTCAAAAATCAGAACTCAGAATGTTGTATAATCCAACTCTCATATTTTTTTAATGATTCTAAAGCATGACATGTTCACATAAATTGGATTTCTATCCTTAATACTAGAAACATGCATCTCTTCTGCCATAAGTGTAACACCACTATTTTTTATGGTACTACCTTTATCATGTTCATTTTTATAGAAGGTATAACAATTAATTACCTAACCATTGTAAGATAATACATACACATTTGGTCTTTTGGATATCCATCGAAGTTGTTCTAAAATTGAATTTGGATTTTTATCTGACTCCTTAAAAATATAGCCTCAAAACCATTCTATAAACTATTGATTATGTGTATTTGATATCCATCTTTCAGACCTTGATGGATTCAAATTCCTAAAAATATCTTTGGGGGTTTCAACATACAAGGAAACCTCTAAAATATTATGAAAAATGTTAAGGTGGGCCTACTCTTGATCCATAATATAGATTGAAGAAACTTTTATTCTAGAAATTCCATTACCCACAAGCTACCCAGTGTGATGATATTTTTGTATACCAATGCTTTCCACACCGGATAGGTAGTCGATATGGAATTCAATGGCTTCCTCAAAAATATATCACTCCACAATAAAACCCTCTAGACAACTTCAATTTTGGCATACCCTTTCAAAATATTCATATACCATTCAATGTGGTACACCCATCTATAATGTACATGACCACATAGTCAAATCGCTCTCACCAAGTGAACTATCAAGTAAACAATCATATCAAAGAATTATGGTAGGAAGAACATTTCTAATTTACATAATTTGATGATGATTTCATTTTCCATAGTTGAAAATTTCACCGGGCCAATATATTTTCTACATGTAGCTATGAAAAATAAAAATATCTTTGTTAATGTATGACGTACATTCTTGGAAAAAATGCAACGTAATGCTACAATAATTATATCTTGCATCAAAACATGGAAGTCGTGTGATTTTAGACCATTTAACTTTAAATCATTCATTGACATGATATTCTTGATTTTCAATGAATACCCTCTAGAACCTTTACATCATTTATGAAGTTGCAAAATTGATATCTCTCCTACATGATATTTTGAAAACTTGATGAACTCTTTCACCTCATCTTTATACTCTTTGGTCATATGATTGGAATTAATCCATTCTCTATTCATATACAACTTATTTGATTCAATAATATTAATATTTAAAAAAATACACAAAAAGGGGCATGTCAAATAAAGGGAACCCAACATTTGAATATTTCAAATAATTTCATCATGATTTGATGGAAATAGGTAATTGAGTTAAGAAAAGAACTACTCCACTGGTGGTAGGTTTTATCCTTTTAATTCATCTAGAATATATGGGGGATGAGTCTCAGACAATAAAATGTAATAATAAATATTTGGGACATGAAGATAATGAGGATTATAGTTATTATTTCTTTTTGTTATTTAAGACTCAACCCCTTAGATGCTAACACTAAATCAGAGAAAATATGTGGATTTGGAGGACAACCCTAATTTAAACCATGCAGGTATTGTTGGATCAAAAACGTGGTTTAGGAGTTGAAATGGGGTTAAATATTAATTCACTTTTTGTGGGAGTGATGTCATAATGGATATCCTATGGGATGGGAAGAGTTAGTGAAATTCCCTTTACATGGCGTTATTATCAATCTATATTATGTAGGAGGTGATATTATGTTTATCTAGGATGTCTCTAAAAGTTAATATGATCATATAAATATAGATAGTACCCTTTATGAGTAAACATTGGTCTACCGATGCAATTATAAAAATGAATTAAATAAGTTCCCCCATAGATACATTGTTCTACATGAAGTCCAAAAAACAAAGCTAATTTTAAAACTCATTCAACACTCAATTAAAAGAATACATCCATCTTCTACCCATTACGATTTAAAAAATAAATTACTGTATATAATAAAATAACTCTTAATTACCCAAATGAATTTTTTGAAAAAATAATAATAATATTAAAAAATTATAAAAATATAAAAGTATAAATTATAGAAATAAATTTTATGAATGTATAAAAGTATTAAAATATTGATAAATTGAAAAAAGTATACATGTATAAAAGTATAAATCACAAGTGTATATATATCTTTAGCAGTATATAACATTATAGAAATATATAGAAGTATAAAATTATATATAATTTATAAGAGAATATATATTTCAAATAAATATAAATAATTTATAAATGTATATAAAATTATAAAATTATTTAAAAGTACATATATGTTATAAAAGTATACATGATTTATAATAGTATGAAATTATAATTTATAAAAGTAAAATTTATGAAAGTATAAAATTGTAATGATTTATAATGAATAAAACTATAATTTTATATTAATTTATAAATCTAGAAAACTATAAAATTATAAATAATTAACAAAATTTTATATTTAAATAATATATGTAAGTATGATATACTATAAATTTATAAAATCATATAAATTTATAATTGAATAAAACTATAAAAGTGTAAATATCTAATAAATAACTATTATTAAATTATATTAGTATAATACGATATACTATAAAAATTCATAAAATCATATAAATTTAAAATCTTGTAAAACTATAAAATTATAAACTTGAAACACTTTGAATATGTCAAAAGTCATTTGCATACTGTCCATTTTTATTACTTCCTATAATTCTTTTCTTTAATCTGATAGAGGTCCCATAGACTAATTATTAATGGTTTCCCTTTAAATACATATAAAACACTTTAAAATAAAACTTTTTGTTGTCGAAAATTACTTCATTTAATATAAAATTAGTTTTTTATGAATTATGGAAAATGAAAATATATTCATTATAATCGAATGCTATATCATTAATAAAAAATTAAAATATTAAAATATTATATATATTTAATTTTTATCCTTCAAAATATCTATGAAATACTCTTCTTTAGAGAAAGTTATATTTTTAATGAACTATATAAAATACATTGGTGCGTTATAAATTAAAATATAAATTATATTTTTAATGATTTTCATTTTTCAAATTTCATATTTAGTTTTAATATGACCTTAAGATATATTTAAATTTTAAAAATCCAATGATTTATAATAATGATAAAAATAATATTTTTAGAAATATTTAGAAATTATTAATTGATTTATAAAATTATATGAGATATATTTTATTCATTTTTCATTATCAAAATTTTTGTAATTAAACAAAATTATATCATTTAAAAATACATTTATTTGTCATGACCCGTCCCTAGGGGCCCATTTCGTGACTACCCTAAGCCTTCCTTCCATAGGTCAGGGGATAGAGACTAGCACCATGTAGAAATATCCCAAAAAGGGAAGTCATTTCCTTTAAACCTAAACACATGCAAAAAGCTCAAACTGCGGAAATTAAACACAAAGTAAACGACAACTTTCATTGAGACAAATACTGAGAGTACAATAAAAACTAAAATTAAAAAAGGGGTCAGAATACAAGATTAAAACCACAAAGGAAGGTAAAACTGTCACGGTCTGTCTTCTCGAGACCCTACCTGAAGGGTAAGTGAAGGGTAGCTTCCTGTAACCATAGAAGTACACTCGTATATTCCGTCTCACTGAGCACCACCTGGTCTCGGACCACCAATGTCTCCGTTGAAGAATCAATCACCTTCACAAGACACGACACATGTGGGAGAAGCCCATGTAGGGGAAAGTAACACAATACTTAGTAGGGACCCCAAACCCCCAAGGAAAGACCAAAAAGCAAGACCTGAAAGCAAAGACAACTCACACCAGATATAACTCAAAGTATAGAAAGTAAGATTATTAGTCATAAAGATGAATCATATGGTACTGTTGAGGGACTCATCCCTGATGAGTCACTGAGGTTTTCTCAATTACTATACCACTGAGGTTTTCTCGTCTACTAGACCACTGAGGTCCACTAAACTATTAGACCACTAAGGTTTTCCCAGCTACTAGAAAACTAAGGTCCGCTCAGCAATTGGACCCTTGAGGTCCACTCAGCTACTGAACCATTGAGGTCCACTTGACTATTAGACCACTCATATCTCACTCATCATATCCTTCATGTCACAACCAGTCATAGGATTCCTACTTTCCAGTATGCTTGATTTTGGGAGAATCTACTCCTCAAGTCATTGGTTATATCCATAATGCCACAAAAACTCACTTAGAGTATACACAAAGGTTCATCTCATCACAAGGTTCCCAACGCTATAGATGACACATTAATAAGACGCTCATTCTGAAAGATATTGGTGTTTTAGTAAATAGGGGTCGGTTGCGTCTGGCCCCGGTCCGGCTTGGTCGGACCGACCAGACCAACCCGACCCGAGGGTCCCACAAGACCTAACCCAGTTTTTCTGACCTGAATTGACCTGGTTGGGTCTTGGCCGACCTGGTCTGGCCTGGCCAAGTGGGCCTTGCTGGACCCGGCATGGTTCGGTCGTGGTTCCAGCCCGCTGGGTTTCCCAGTGACGCGGTTCTCATTTGGTCCTGTCCTACTTATTCGGAACGGTTATGACCATTCGGGGCGCCCAGTGGCTCATCTTCCCATCCGACCTAGCCCAAAATGTGGTGGGTCGATTCTCCTTTATCCCAGGTCACCCAGTGGCCCGGTTCACTCCGTCGGCCTGACCTGCAACGACAGACCAGCTTGGGTCCAACCTGGATGCCCACTGGCGTGTAGTTCGTGCATCCACACAACTGGATGAGGTCGAATGCCTCACTTCGCACGCGGTCCAGTGTGGACCACCTACCATCGCATGCTACAACCCACCCCACAAGCCTCACAAACTGACATAGTGCCTGACCGGCGTTGCCCCTATGCACTATCGCGGCCCCTGCTGGTCGTGGCCTCCATCGCCTTCTGCTCACGGCCATCGTTGCTAACTTTTAAGTTAGTAGTATTTTTTTTCATCACGGCCTTCCATCACCACTGTGGCCCACTTTTATGCGACTCTCCCTTTCCACTGTCAGCTCCCATTTTAGTGGTTATTCATCCAATTTCATTGTCTCCCTCATCCTCTTTCCTAGGTTGATCCACCGTTGCATCCCTTCTTAGATCGCGGTTGCCATCACGTCACAAAGAATGGATAAAAGGACGGAGTATAAGAACACACAAATAACACACAAAGTATGGACCACGAACTTTGTTCGTGTTATTGTGGTTTGTCCTTGTTATGGGGTTTAACAAAGGATAATCAAAATGTGAATCCAACTTCCCATAATTCCCCGCATTCAAATTGTAACGTCCCAAATTTTCATTAATGGAAATCCGTCTTGATCTAATTAAATGTCTCTTTATGTAAAATGTTTACATAAAATTTCAAATTCTTTGGTTTTATGTTTTTGGATTTTAAAATACTCTTAATAATTTTGATCGTTCCTAAAATAGTCGTTTAACAGTGATCACATGATTAGTATAAATATAGGGCTTTAACAAATCCAATTTACTCAAACAAAGTATGTGATGGCCTCATCCAATAGATGTGCCCCATACGAAGCCCATTTGTTAGAGATCAGAAAGGAGGTTTTGTCTTTGGGATTCGATATTGAACAATCCCAAACCAAGCTTGAATATGTTAAGATCGAGTGGGACCTCCTACGAGAGAAGTGTAAGTTGATACAGATTACCACCCGAGCAATGTTATCTGAGCCACCCCAAGAGTCTATCACCATCGCACACCTTACTCTTTGGTCTTATGAGGGTGTTATAAGGGGTTATGTAACAAGACCTTAGCACTATGGTTATGTACATTATTTTTTTATATAATAATTATATACTTTCATTTTATTATTGTTACATTGCAAATAGTTTTTAAAGCACAAATAGTATTTTTAGTTAATGTTCAACTAAGAAATCTATTTTGATGAATTAATAGATTTTTTAATTAAATATTATTTTAATAAAATATTATTATTATTATTAAATTATTTTTTATTAAATATAAATGATTGTATAATTTTATGAATGCAATTGTAATTTTTATTAGGGTTTGAAAGCCATTTTTGTCAAAACCCATGAATTTTTTATAAATGTCGGTTTTTATTTTAAAAATTAAAATTAACATATTTATAAAATTATTTAGATAAAATGAATATTATTTCAGGAATCAGGATGTCGAAATTATCCAACGGTGAATTTTTCATAATTTTCTGAGACAGTCAAATTTTTGGGTAAAAATTAAATATCTTTTAAAAATATAATGTGTTTTATGACATCATAATGACCCATTAGTGAAGTAATTAAATACTATAAACTTTATGTTCTGAAAATATATATTTTACCATTAAAATAATTTGATTTTTGGTTTGTTTTATTTATTTTACAAAGCTTTAGTGGACCCTTCAAGACTTATTAAACATTTTGTCTTTTTAAATTTTCTTCCTTGGGAGTGTGACTCACCTCCACATAAGCAACCCAATTATTTTAAGAATTTAGTAATTTGGCCTTATAAAATATTGTTTTCCAATTACCTTTTCCAAAAACTATGTGCAAAAACCATGTGCTGGTTTGTGGTTTGGATTAGTTTAATGTGAGGTGTCACAAACCTAAATAATAAAGAATTCCCTCACCTTTCCTATATAAACCCACTCAAGATTCCACTTACTCCTCACTAAAAGCCTTTGTAGTTCGTCCAACCTTTTCCCTCCTCTCTCTATAATCCTACCAAGGTTCCCCAAGCTCCCAATAAGCCTCTCTCAAGCCTCTCTTAAGCCTTTGGAAGCACACTTTCAAGTAAGGGTTTTCTTCATTTCTCATTTTTGTCCAATATTCTTTAAGTTGTTATACCCTTTTTATTTAAATTATAAATGTTGGAGTATGTTTTCTCACCTCCCCCATACTTCCCTTTTCGTGTTTTAATGATGGAATACCCCTTTATCTCTCATTAAATTCCTCCCATGTACACTTGTTACTATGCTGAAATTCTGAAAGGAATTTCTCTCTCCTCATTTACATTCAAGAAATTCTTTTGTATCATGAATCTAAATTCCATTAAATGTATTGGTACATGTATCTATATGACCCCCTTAATTTCCATTTCATTTAAATATGATGATACACCCCTTTATCTCTCATCAACCATTTTTATGAGTTCTTATGTCACGCTGTTATGCTGCCGAAATTGCACCGCGTTTTTCCAAGCCAAATTCATTGTGTAGTGAATACCATTCCCATTTCTCTATCAAGGTTATTCAACTTTATGCACATTTAATTATTGTTTAAAGAGTTTCAAGTATTTATTTCACATTTGTTTATCTTTTAATAAATGGTTGTGTTGAGTGATTCAATGTTTTATGATCTATGTGGCACACTTATGCATGAAGTGAAATGTTTAAGAAGGGTGTGCCCTGATAGCGCTCTAATGAATTGGGTAAAGTATAGTATCATGATATGTCATGTGAAATGGGTGTTTACTCATGATAGTTCAAGTGTAACTAGGTTTTACTCATGCTTCATGTGCAATGAGGATTTACTCATGCTCTATGTGCAACGAGCCTTGGCTCATGCTAATTCCATGTTAAGTGTTGTTACCACATTTCCATGTTATGATTACCATGCTTTATCATGGCTTTATGTTTATGCTTCTATTTTTCTCTATTGATATTCCTATTGTCTAACATTTATTTTATTCGTCATGTTATTCCATGATTATTCCCTTACTGGGCTTTATATCTCACCCTTTTCTTATGCATGTCCTCGGGTTATCCCATGCAATGTTAAGTACGAGGGAATGTAGTGGTCATGTAAAGAATGTTTTCAATAAAGATGTTGTTTTTCATGTTTTAAGTTGTTATATAATGATCCTAATCCCCAAAGACACTAGACCTCTTGATATTCTATGTTGCATCAAATGAAGTTTATGTAATAAATTATGTTTAATTGTGTAATAAAAGATTAGGGTTGTCATAGTTGGTATCAGAGGATAGGTTTAGTTATTTTTGGGAATAGGATTGAAAAACCCTAGTAAATCCTTTGAGACAAGACTAAGTATAATAAAAACATACCTAAGTTTTGGTGAGTATTTATTAAGTGGTTTATCAAGAAAATACATCCCTGTCTGGATACGAGTAGGTAGAGGCGGCTCTGGCACTGATGTATCCTAAGGGTAAAACCCAAAAACATCGATTTGAGCTAGACTCGAACGGGAACTGGTCCATGACAATGAGTCTTGCTTCACTCTTGGTTACGACACTCCTGAGGGATATGATTTGGTAAATTCACAAGCTTAGTATGAACCATTATTAATGGACAAAAAAATATCCTAATAATATATGTTAGAAAGTAGATCATGGATAACATAGAATAAAGCCAATAGATTAATATATTAAGGAAATAAAAGTTATTTATAAGCCATCAGTTTTGTCCTTGTATTACCCTTTATGTGTTACACCTAACTTTCCTTTTATTCCAACCTATGGCTGGTAATAGGAGGACTTGGGCTAACAACCAATGTGAAGATCAATGTGATGATTGTACTGATGAGATGTCCAATCCAATGGGAGCAGGAATCGTGAACTTTATCATGATTATCTCTCAGATAAATCAAGATTTGAATAGAAACATGGGTCAAGAGGAACGTCCAACCCCCCCCCAGAAATAACAAGTCTCTATCAAGAGCTTCATGAGACAAAGTACTCCTACTTTTAATGGGTCATATGATCCCTCAATCACTGAACAATGGATCAACTCTATTGAAAAGATCTTCTATATCCTTCATTGTTCTGAATAGGAGAAGGTTCTCCTGGATGATTATCATATGGAGGGTGAAGATGATCAATGGTGGAAATTGATCAAAAATACGAAGCCTGAGGAGGAGATTGAGTTGTTGCAATGGAAGGATTTCTGGAAGGTGTTTTTCGATAAATATTTTCCACAGACCCTTCGGATTAAGATGGAAAGAGACTTCCTTGCCCTCAAGCAAAAAGAATATGAATATATCGGATCGTATAAGGAAAACTTTACAAGTCTTGCATGATATACCTCCAACTTTGTCGTTACCCACAAATGAAAGGTTGACTACTTCTTTGGTGGGCTGAAACCTAGCCTGCAGAAAGTGCTGGTGATCCGTGACTTCAACAGCTATGAGGAAATTGTCTGATGTGCCCTCATGGTCAAAATGGAGATTAGATAATCTCAGGGGTATCATGGGGATAAGAAGATTAAGTTGGACTTCAATGTTGGCAGTCTAATGGATAAATCCAATGGTGCAAAGAAGATCCAGCACCCCACTTACCAAAGGTGCGGAAAGAAGCACCCCGAAAATTGCCTGAAGGGGATGAGGAAATGCTTTAGGTGTGGAAGAGAAGGGAACTTGTCTATTAGCTATTGGAAAGAAAGACCCATAGCTACAAAAGAGCATAGGAATTCTCTGTTCAAACCTCAATGCATGGTTTATTACTAAAACATCAAATAACTAGGGAATCTTTCAAATTAGTTCCCTAAGCTAAGGGTTTTTGGAGGCAACCAACAACCTCCAAGGTATCAAGTGTGAGATTTTTCCATCACTACTGCCAAAGTGAACCCTAAAAATGAAGTGGTGACAGGTACGCTAGTTATTCATTCAATAATAGAAAATGTACTTTTTTATTCAGGTTCTACGCATTCTTTTGTATCTCGAAAGTTTAGTAGAACAATACCAGCACCACCTCAAATCATGGAAGTGAAGATATTGGTGAGTATGGAAAATGGGAAAATCATTGCATCCCATGAATATAACTCATCCCCTGTCATAATCTATGGATTAAAATTCCTGAAGAACCTCTTCATACTCCCTATGGTGGAATTTTATGTGATTCTTGGCATGGATTGGATTTACTTATATAGATCTAACATAAACTGCCGAGAGAGGGAAATCACTCTCTATGTGGATAATCGACCCCTGATTCTATACAAGTGCAAGGAGGAAGATGAATCTTCTTTAGCTCTATCATATCAAGCGTGGATATTACTGCCCTATGATCATGTGTATCTGGCTCAAATGATCGAGTCCAAGGAAGAAACCATCCTTAAAGACATGCCTATTGTGAGGGAATTCACTGAAGTGTTTCCCGAGGAATTTTCTAGTCTTCCTCCTAGAAGATATGTTGAATTCTTAATTGATATTATACATGGGGAATTGCCAATATACAAGACTACATACAGAATGGATGTTGTGGAGCTTGAGGAGCAGAAGAAACAACTACAGAAGAATCTGGATAAAGGGTTTATACACCAAAGTGCTTCACTATGGGGTGCACCAGTTCTCTTAGTCAAGAAGAAGGATGGGTCAATGTGACTTTAAATCGATTATCGTGAACTTAACAAAATCACGATAAATAACAAGTATCCACTCCCATAAATTGATGAATTGTTCGATCAGCTATGTGGAGGACAATACTTATCCAAGGTGGATTTTTGGTTGGTATATTATCAAGTAAGGGTGAAGAAAGAAGATATCCCCAAGACTGCTTTTTGTAAAAGATACGGGCACTATGAATTCATAGTAATTCCTTTTAGACTTAGTAACACTCTAGAAATCTTTATATACTTGATGAATAGAGTATTTAGAGATTACCTCAACAAATTTTTGGTAGTATTTATAGATGATATTCCAATATACTCCAAAATTAAGGAGGATCATGAGGAGAATCTAATAACTGTACTAGATACCTTAAGGAAAGAGAATCTCTATGAAAAGTATAGCAAGAGTGAGTTTTGGTTGAAGGAGATCTCATTCTTGGGCTATATCATCACAAGCAATAGGATATCTGTGGATCCCTCCAAAAAAGATTCAATTGAGGGATGGTCGATGCCAAAATTGGTAACGGGTATACATTGCTTATTGGGGTTAGCTGGATATTATCGATGATTTTTGAGAAATTTATCACAATTTTCCAACCCTCTTACCAAGCTAAATCGGAAAGGAGTAAAGTTTTCTTGGAGTGATGAATGCGAAGAAAGCTTCAAAGATTTGAAAAAGAGGCTTATCACTTCACCCATGCTCACTTTACCCACAAATGGAGAACCTTTTGTGGTATTCAGTGATGCATCGAAGAAGGGCATGGGATGTGTGTTGATTCAAAATGACAAAGTCATTTTCTATGCTTCAAGGCAATTGAAAGTTCATGAACATAACTGTCCAATACATGAACTCGAGTTGGCTGCAGTGATATTCATTTTGAAAATTTGGTGGCATTATCTCTTTGAGGAGAAGTGTGAAATATATATGGACCACAAAAGCCTCAAGTATATATTCACACAGAAAAAGTTGAACATGCACCAACAAAGATGGTTAGAGTTGATCAAAGACTATGACCGCTCAATCCATTACCACCCTAGGAAAGCGAACAAGGTGGTGAATGCCGTAAGTAGAAAGGGCCCATCAATTCTATCATTGATGAAATTTGAAAAGGATCCAATCTTCTTAGAGTTGATGAATATGGACGTGGGAATCATAAATAAGGGAACATCATCAATAATTTCACAAATTATTGCTCAACCGTCACTTATGTAAAGGTTAAAGGATGCTCAAAAGGATTGTGTGGGAATTCAGGAAAAAGTGGAAGCTATTGGAAAAAGTAAATCCTTGGAGTTTAATGTTAATGAATAAGGAATTATGAGATTTGGGAAAATACTATGTGATCCATCAAGTCCGGAGCTGAAGAAGGGACTTTTGGATAATGCACATAGTTCAAATTTCTCTATTCACCCAGGAAACACAAAGATGTATCGAGATCTCTGATAGCTTTATTGGTGGGATAATATGAATAAGAAGATCACTAAATATACATCAAAGTGCCTAGTGTGTTAGTAAGTGAAGGCAGAGAGGTAGAAGTCTAAGGGGATGATGCAACCATTGCCCATACTAGAATGGAAATGGGAGAACATCACCATGGACTTTTTCATCGGACTTATGAAGACATGTAAAGGCAACAATAAAAATCTGGGTTATTGTGGATCATCTTACAAAGGCTGTACACTTCATTGCTATTCAGAAGGATTTCTCATTGGATCAACTAGCACAGATATATATCAGGGAAGTGGTAAGGTTCCATAGAGTAACACTATCTATTGTGTCCGATCAAGATCCAAGATTCACCTCTAAGTTTTGGAAGAGTCTTTGACATGCTCTGAATACTAAAATAAACTTCAGTATAGCCTATCATCCTTAAATTGATGGCCAATCTATGCAGACTATCCAAACACTTGAGGACATGTTGAGAGCATGATCAATGGAATTTAAAGGAGGATGGGATCAACATCTTCCTCTGTTTGAGTTCTCTTATAATAAAAGTTTCCATTCGAGCATCCAAATGGCACCATATGAATCCATTTATGGGAAAAGGTGAAGAACAGCAATGTGTTGGGATGTGGTCGGTGAGCGTAAGCTGCTTGGACCAGAAATGGTCGAAGAAATGGTGGAGAAGGTGAAAAACATTCAGCAGCATATCAAGGCGACATAAGAGTTATACAGATAACCATTGATGAGACCTTGAGTTTAAAGTTGGATACATGGTATTTATATGAATATATCCATGTAATAAGGTCATGAGGTTTGGAAAGAAAGGGAAGTTAATTCTAAGGTACATCGGCCCCTTCGATATTCTTGATCGTATCGGGGTTTTGGCCTATAGACTAGCACTTCCAACTACCATGGCCAAAGTACATGATGTCTTTAATGTATTCCTCTTAAGTAAGTACATACCGGACCCTTCACATGTACTCTCTTCAGAGTTTGTACAGTTAGAGGATGATATTTCTTATGAGGAGCAACCCGTGAAGATCTTAGATCGTAGAGAAAAAGTTCTACGAAATAAGACAATGCCCCTCATTAAGGTGTTGTGGTGAAACCAAAAGTTTGAAGAAGCGATGTGGGAATAGGAGGAAAT
The DNA here is from genome assembly GCA_963277665.1 of Viscum album. Classification (NCBI taxonomy): domain Eukaryota; kingdom Viridiplantae; phylum Streptophyta; class Magnoliopsida; order Santalales; family Viscaceae; genus Viscum; species Viscum album. The sequence continues at coordinate 1,766,215,315 of OY728135.1, forward strand.
GATGAATCAGAGTTACCCACATCTGTTTTAGTGTGGGAAAAGGAAATTTTGAGGGCAAAATTTCTTAAGGGAGGGAGATTGTAACGACCCAAACTTTCATTAATGGAAATCCATCTTGATCTAATTAAATGTAACTTTATATAAAATGTTTATTTAAAATGTAAACTTCCTTGGTTTTATGTTTTTGTATTTTAAAATAATATTTAGAATTGTGACTATTGATAATATAGTAATTGAACAGTGATCACATGATTAGTATAAATATAGGGATTTAACAAATCTAATTTACTCAGACAAAGGAAGCGATGGCCTAATCCAGTAGACGTGCCTCATACGAAGCCCATTTGTCAAAGCTTGGAAAGGAGGTTGTGTCTTTGGGATTTTCTCTTGACCAATCCCAAGCTAAGCTTGAATATGTTAAGCTCAAGTGGGACCGTCTACGAGAGAAGTGGAAGTTGATAGAGATTACCACCTAAGCAATGTTAACCGAACCACCCCAAGAGTATGTCACCATCGCATACGTTACTCTTCGGTCTTATGCGGGTGTTATAAGGGGTTATGTAACAAGACCTTAGCACTATGGTTATGTACATTATTTTTGTATATAATAATTAATATACTTTTATTTTATTATTGTTACCTTGTAAATAGTTTTTAAAGCACAAATAGTATTTTTAGTTAATGTTCAACTAAGAAATCTATTTTGATAAATTAATGGATTTTTAATTAAATAATATTTTAATAAAATATAATAATAATAATTATTAAATTAATTTTTATTAAATATAAATGACTGTATAATTTTATGAATGCAATTGTAATTTTTATTAAGGTTTGAAAGCCATTTTTTGTCAAAACACATGAATTTTCGATAAATGTAGGTTTTTATTTTAAAAGTGAAAACTAACATATTTAAAATATTATTTAGATAAAATGAATATTATTTCTGGAATAAGGATGTCAAAATTATCCAATGGTGAATTTTTCATAATTTTCAGAGAAAGTCAAATTTTTGGGTAAAAATTAAATACCGTTTAAATATATAATGTTTTTTATGACATTATAATGACCCAATTGTGATGTAATAAAATACTATAAACTTTATTTTAGTCCAATATATGTTCTAAATTTAAAATAATGTAACTTTGGGTTTGTTTTATTTATTTTACAAAGCTTTAGTGGACCCTTCAAGACTTATTAAACATTTTGTCTTTTTAAATTGTTTTCCTTGGGAGTGTGACTCACCTCCACATAAGAAAACCCATTATTTTAATAATTTAGGACTTTTTCCTTATAAAATATTGTTTTCCACTTCTATTTTCTAAAAACCATGGGCAAAAACCATGTGTTGGTTTGTGGTTTGGATTAGTTTAATGTGAGGTGTCCCAAACCTAAATAGTAAAGAATTCTATCACCTTTCCTATATAAACTCACCCAAGATACCACTTACTCCTCACTAAAAGCCTTTTGAGTCCATCCAACCTCTTCCCTCCTCTCTCTAGAATCCTCCCAGGTTTCCCCAATCTCCCAAGAATCCTCTCTCAAGCCTCTATCAAGCCTTTGGAAGCGCACTTCCAATTAAGGGTTTTCTTCCTTTCTCATTTTTGTCTAACATTATTTAAGTTGTTATGACCTTTATATTTCAATTATAAATGTTGGAGTATGGTTTCACCCCCCCCCCCCCATAATGATCACTTTTTTTGAATGATTTTATACTCCTTTCTCTTTCATTAAATGTCTCCCATGTACACCTGTTACTATGTTGAAATTCTGAAAGAAATTTCTCTCTCCTCATTTACATTCAAGAAATTATTTTGTATCATGAATCTAAATTCCATTAAATTTTTGGGAAATGTATATATATGACCCCCTTACTATCCATGTAATTTAAATATGATGATACACTCCATTATCTCTCGTCAACCATTTTTATGAGTTCTTATGTTACGTCGTTAAGCTGTCGAAATTGCACCGCGTTGTTCCAAGCCAAAGTCATTGTGTTGTGAATACCATGCACATTTCTCTATCAAGGGTATTCACCTTTATGAACATTTAATTATTTTTTAAAGAGTTTCAAGTATTAATTCCACATTCTTTTATCATGGAATAAATGATTATTTTGAATGATTCAATGTTTTATGATCCATGTGGCACACTTATGCATGAAGTGAAATGTTTAAGAAGGGTGCACCCTGATAGAACTCTAATGCATTGGGTAAAGTATAGTATCATTATACGTCATGTAAAATGGGTGTTTACTCATTATAATTCTAGTGCAACTAGGTTTTACTCATGCTTCTTGTGCAACGAGGATTTACTCACGCTCCATGTGCAATGAGCCTTGGCTCATACTAATTCCATGTTAAGTGTTGTTGCCACATTTCCATGTTATAATTATCATGATTTGTCATGCCTTTATGTTTATTCTTCTCTTTTGATCTATTAATATGCCTATTTTCTCACATGTATTGTATTCCTCGTGTTATTCCATGATTTTTCCCTTACTGGGATTTATAGCTCACCCTTTTCTTACGCATGTCCTTAGGTTATCCCATGCAATGCTAAGTATGAGGGAATGTAGTGGTCATGTAAAGGAGTTTTTCAATAAAGATGTTATTTTTCATGTTTTAAGTTGTTATCTAATGATTATAATCCCCAAATACACTATACCTATTGATCTTCTATGTTGTATCAAATGAAGTTTATGTAATAAATTATGATTAATTGCATAATAAAAGATTAGGGTTGTCATACAAGTTCCCATGTCCTGCAAAGACGACCAATCCATGGGTAAATATATTAGTGGATTGAATCATGTTTGTCTTTTAGGAAGAATAAAGAGTGAAGGTAATCACTTATAAAAATAAACCCCTGCATAAAGAATAGGTTTATTGGAGGAAAGATTCGTCGTTGAAGGCGATTTATCTACGAAAGTCTTTGATCTGTTGTCGATGGTGAGATCTCTCAAAGAGGAGGGGTAGTGCTCGAAGTTGTTGGTGATCGTCATTCATCACTATTAATTCATAAATGGTGATCATACAGATATTCAGAGTGATTTTCAAGATCCAGATCTGATCTATAATTCTTGTTATCCCATTAAATGGGAATACACATCGCAGTGTTTCTATTACGCTGAGTCGCCATCGTTACGTTGTTTCATTTATGAAACAGTGTTTCTATTACTTTGTGTTTCAAAATCATTATGCAGTTACATTTATGGAATGAAATAGTCTTCTCATCATCGCATTGTAGAAAAACAATTTCGAATAAAATAAACTTTTTTAGTTTATTTTATTTTTTCTTAAAATATCGGAGAATTAACTTTTACCCTCAACCTATTCTGGTCGAGGTTAGGTCCTACTTAAGGAGAACATCTCATTATGAACTCAATTACAGTCTTATATTTTAAATTTTAGTTACCGTTTGTGAGTTATAAGGATTCTAATATAAAATAATTTATTTTTTTAAAATTATTTTACTTATGGTTACGTCCCAAAAATCAAATTTCATAGTCGGCCCGTGCTGGCCAATGTTAGGCTCCACCTAATGAAAGAACACCCTCATGATAACAAAGGTGGTCTTATATTTTCAATCCGAGTTACCATTCATGGGTTCTAAGGACTTTAAAAAAATAATCTTACTTAATTATTTTAGTTAAGGTTATGGAACTTTTGAGTTTTCTCATTGGAGACCCGCGTCGACTAAACTTAAGTTGTACCTAAGGTAAACCCACTACTCTAAATGCAACAGTTCCCTCATATTTCTGATCTGGGAACCCATTTAAGAGTTATTCCACTTTTTCAGGAAAACTTTTCTTGCATGTTATTTAAAACTTAACATTTTTTGATGGATCATTCTAGGCACTACAGTCCTTGAAATAGAACATTTTCTTAGCACCTAATCTCAAAATAATCCCATATAATTTAAATAAAATACATTTAATTTTGTGACATTGAATTACCCGCACCTTTTGGGCTTTATGTCCTCATAATCTGAAACAAAGGCTAATCAAACAAATGGGGGTACTGAGCACGAATATGAGTCTCTAACTCCCATGTGATCTCTTTGAGATTCTCATGCAGCTAATGAACCCACACTAGAGGAATCGACCATCCATGAAGGATCCTCTCCTATCGATCCTCTATCTTTACTTGGTACTCTGCAAATGTCGCTCCGTCGTCAATCTAAAACTCGTTGTGGTCGATGACCTGAGAAGGGCCATGCACATATCTCCTTAGCTAGGATATGTGGAAGAAATCGTGAACCCTATCTAATGGTGGTGGTAGAACCAAGTGGCACATCACCTCACCCACTCTATACGGTATCAGGAAAGGTTTGATGATCCTTGGAGATAACTTCATGCCTTGGCCAAATCATTATTTCCCACATCGAGGAGAGAATTTTATGAATATGTGGTCCCCCTCCCCGAAATACAAGGGTCTTCATTACCTATCAACATAGGACCTCTATAAGATCTGTGTAGTCTTCATACAATCTCAGATTACCTACACCTTCTTAGTGGTATTATGTACCATCTCAGGACCCATGAGTGCTGACTCGTCTGGGTCTATCTAGAATAACGGTGACCTACATGGTCATCTATACAGTTCCTCGAATGGTTCCACATTGATGGTGGAGTGGTAGCTTTTGTTGTACGCAAACTCCACCAGTGGTAGGTAGTCATCCAAATTGTGACCAAAATCAAGAATTCAAGCATGAATCATGTCCTCCAAGGTCTATATGGTCTTCTCTGTATAACCATTCGTCTATGGGTGAAAGTTTGTGCTCTAGCATAGTTGAGTCTCAAATTCCTCCTACAATCCCTTTCACTACCGTAATATAAAGTGTGCATCATGATCTGAGACTATCATAGATGAGACTCCATGGAGTGGAACTATCTCTTGCAGGTAGAGGTGTCCAAATCTCTCTACTTAACCCCACTCTCGAATGGGTAGGAATTAGGCCGACTTGGTGAGTATATATGCGATCATCCAAATGGTATTGTTCTCCCTAGATGTACATGGTAAGCCTGTCATGAAGTCCATCAATATACCATCCCACTTCCTCTCTAATACCTCGAGGGGTTGTGTCAAATATGTTGGAACTTGATTCTCAACATTCACTTGCTAATAAGTGAGGCATATCAAGAAGAACCCTTCCACTACATTCTTCATCCCCAACCAATAGTACTAACGCCATAGGTCCTGGTACATCTTCTTTACACATGGATGTACCACCAAAGAGGATGTATAGAACTCCCTAAACACCTCATCTTGCAAAACCACTGGTACTATAGTGTATCCTGTGAAAAGGATAACTACTCTCAAACTTTTGAATATCCATCAGGGGAATTCCCTATAGGCATCTAAGCATGTGTAGTCTCACAGTTAGAATTTCTGAGTTTCACATCCCTAACTCGATGTAAGAGTGGAGGGGAAACTACCATCGATTAAAAAAAAGTTGTATCTTCTCTATCCGTGAAGGATATATGAAGTGAGACCTACTACTCTAAGGCCTCATTCAGTAGTTGGAAACTCAATATTTTGTTGAGATCATCTGCCACTATGTCCTCCTTACCATGAGTATAGACTATCTCGAAGTCATAGTCCTAGAGGAACTCTATCCAAAGTCATTATCTCAGATTCTAATCCTTTTGAGAAAAGTTATACTTGAGACTCTTGTGGTCAGAGTAGATGATGGACTATTTTTCCATGGAGGTAGTGTCACCACATCATCAAAGTGAATACAACCTCTACTAACTCAAGATCGGGACGCTCTCCAAACTTTGTCTTAATTTCTTAAAAGACTATGAGAACCTTTCCATCCATGAGAAAGTTATCCCCTTTCAATTGATCTATGGTTTCATAGTCCCATTGGTAGTGGGTATTCTTTCTATACAACCACTAGGTAAAATGGTCATTAATCCACACATAACCTCGAACAATGGGTCTTATTAAGTCCTTCCTATACCCTCATCTCAAAAATCTCTGCAAAATCCATCTGATATACTGATGCTAATATCAATTCCATCTCGGGGTGTATAATGATGAAAAATTACATCTCCCTGTGGGGAAGTAATCCTAGAAACATCTTCTAGAAAGATGTCCTGGTACTCTACCACTACTGTTGGGAACTGAAAACTCAAAACATCCACTTCCATGTGGGTATGGCTGGCTAACTCAAGTGTGGTCGGTTGCACCCTCCTATGCATGAGTTTATCTCTTGCTTTCTAGGTTTCCTTCTTCACCGACCAAGGAAAACCACATTCCAATGCTATATACATACTACATCCTTTTTCCAAAAATATTCAATCTGAGTATGAACTATGGACTAATGGTCCATCCCAAACCAACATTGTAAGGACTCAACCCTACCATCAAGTGGTTCCAACCAAAACTCTCACCTCAAGGGTCAAATCACACTATCATCATAATTGTGATTATCGAGTCTCCTCCCATAGGTAAATCCAGATGTAAAGGTCAAGCCAATGGTTTAACCGGAAACTCTAGTTATTGAATAAAGTTCGTGACAAGAAGAAGTGATTAGAAACTATGAATATTAATACAACCGCTCAGAGTAGACATAAACCATACCTCGAATCATTCCTAGAGCCTTTGGGTCATAATACTTAGCCGCATGCAGCTACCCCTTCCCCTGTCCTATAGCTCTTGTGCCTGGTGTGGACCACATTGGGAAGGTGGTTGTAACATGTAGAAATGGATACCACCTCCTGATACTCTCCCAGCTCCTCTACTATGTATTCCACCCTATATATTAATCTGTTCATGTCACTGTCTCTGCCCCGGTGTCCCATCCACCATTTCACTGTCAGCATGACGGGCTGGACAATCTCTAGTGAGATGTACCCTACTGCCTTTTAAAAATCATTACCTCTTTCTAGGAAAACTGGACTCACCCTATGATCCTTGATATGTAGATCCCCTGTCTTGGGACCTCTTCTCGGAATCTTTCATATGTCCAAATATATGTGACTGGCATTGGTTTCTTGCTTTCCCACTACTAAAATCCACTAGTTGTATCTGCTCATCCAAAGGACTTTCAACCATAAAGGTTCTATATAGAACCCTAGTATAAGTAGGAATGCATAGAGGAATAGTGTTGTGTTGGATGTCCCTAAACACATATCACTTTGAGGTATGAGCCCTAAATCACTTGTCATATCATATTCATTGAGTACCTGGAAAGTTTGGTATGCCTTGATGAATACTCAGCTACCGACATGTCGTCCTTCCAAAGTTATATAAGCTCTTGGGAACGCATAGCCCTTAGATTTTATAGAAAGATCCCATTCTCTGAGAGTGTTTCTTAAGATTTGTCCATGGAAAATTTACCTCATCATAAGATCTGGTAATCTAAACCCTGTCATCACCTTGTAGAGCCACATAGAAGTCTCACTACCAGGACTGCCATATGATCTAATGGTTCCCTGAATAGATAGAAAACTTGGTCACCACCTCAATCCAAACCTTAGCTGCCTATGAGTTAAGATTTCCTCAAAAAATGAGGGGTCTTTATTGCTAAAACTCATGAAGTGTGCTCATCTCGCGTATCTCATCCGCTGGTACTATGAGTATAGTGTGGTACTTCACAAGTGGTGGTATAACTAGTACACCAACCAGTGGTTTTGTATCTAGTTAGAACCCTTATTCCCATCTCGTCACCCCACATATCATCCTCAAGATTAAGTGGTGTAATACTCACTAGAAATCTATGTGGAATCACCTTGAAACAAAACAATATATACCACGGTCAATAGAGTATACCTGGTGAGATGACTCTGACTCATTAATACCACGAGGAAAAAATTAAAAGATGAATGAAACTAGTGGTTTCATGTACCAAGTACGGAAATAATAATTTAGGGTCCTGGTGTATGGATACGTTGGCCACTGCACCAACAATGGACTCCCTGACCTGAAATCCGAACTCAAAACACTTAACACTTTTTCCCAAGAAAAATTTAAAAACTCTTAGTTCTTCTAGTAGAACTAACCTCCCTCTTATAAAACTTTTTCATGACCCGTTTCCCAGGGTTCGTGCCGTGACTGCCCTAAACCCACCTTATATAGGCCAGGGGCTAACAACTAGTACCAAGTAGGCATATCCCAAAAAGGTAACACATTACCTTTAAACCTGTACACACATAAAAATCTAAAATAATGGAAAGTAAACACAAAGTAAACCACAAATTTCACTAATATAACTACGTAGAGTATAGTATAAACTGAAAATACAAAGGGTCTAGAATACAAACCCAAAACCACAAAAGAAATCACAAATTCCAGGGTCTGTTCGCTCGAGACCCTACCTAAAGGGTTGTTGAAGGGTAGCAACATTTAGCCATAGAATCACAGCCATCCATCCCATCTCACCAAGCACCACCTAGTCCCAGACCACCAAGGTCTCTATTGAAGAATCAATCACTTATAAGAGACACGACATGTGTGGGGGAAGCTCGTGCAGGGGTGAGTAAAACAATACTCAGTAGGGACCCCAAACCACAAAGTAAATGCCATAAAGAAAGACCACAAAGCAAGACCGAAAAGCAAAGACAGCTCAGACCAGGTATAACTCAAAGTATAGAAATAAATATTGTTAGTCTTAAAGATGAATCATCTTATACTACTGAGGTAATTATCCCTGATGAGTCACTGTGGTTTTCTCGGCTACTAGACCACTGAGGTCCACTTAGATACTAGACCACTAAGGTCCGCTGAGCTACTGAACCACTAAGGTCTACTTAGGTACTGGATCACTAAGGTCTTCTTGGCTACTAGACCAATGATTTCTTCTCAACTACTGGACCAATAAGGTCTGATGCACTACTGGACCACTAAGGTATGATCGACTACTGGAACACTGAGGTCCACTGAGCTACTAGACCATTGACTTCCACTCAACTAATGTACCACTGAGGTCCCACTCATCATATCCTTTTTTTCACAGCCATTCATAGGATTCTCGCACTCCAATGCACTTAATTCTGGGATATTCTACTCCTCAAGCCATCAGTCATATAGTTACTACCAGGAAAACTCACTTAGAGTATACCCAAAGGAACTTCTCGTCACAAGGGTCCCAACATCATAGAGGACACGTTAATAGGATCCCAGATCTGAAAGATATTTGTGTTTTAGTAAATAGGGGTTGGTTGCATCTAATCCTGGTCTGGCTGTTAGATTTGGTGTCCTAGAACCAACTATTTTTACTTTGATTACATGGATATTTAATTTATTTAAATATTAAACATCTTATTACATATTGTTCATTTTTCTGCATGACTATTATTTAATAATATCCTATAGTATTTGTTGCATTGATAAGGTCATGATATTTCCCCACTATGATGAGAACCTTTAAATGATATAACAATATTCTTAAATATAGTTCTACGGTTGGATGACATACTATGATGGTACACATAGCATACAGACCGTTAGGTGCGAGTACTCATAAGAATATGAGACTTCCTCTCACAAATTTTGCACTTGGTAATCTCCAAGATAGAAGATTATGAGAACAGACCTACCAGTAGGAATTCAGCATGTTTTGGTGTCATCAGATATTCATGTCTACAAGTGTGTGTAATGATCCTTAGACTTTAATATTATCATTAATATGTACCATGACTCGCACACTTCTATTTATTGACAAAAACTGTCACGTAGACACTTGGAAGGAAGTAGGGTACATTGAGTGCATCATGAGTGGCATGTTATTAATGGATATGTTGAGGAAGGATTTTCCCCTTCCATTTATGGAAGTTGATATCCCAACCCTTTGATTGAAATAGACCTGTTGTGCGAAATTTCATGGTCATGGTGTAATGGTGAGTTTATTTTAGGTAGTTAAAGAATGACGTATCATGCATAAAGGTTGATGACATTATCATGAAACTAGATTGATAAGATATTGAGACAAAGGTATTATATTACATAGTGAGTGTTCGTATGTGGATGTATTTATTGTGACTTTAAGTTATTTCTCTTGGGTGCCTTGACCCGTTTATAGATATTACTCTTGGACTTTAGGCAAGCTTGCCTAATGCCAATGAGAAATAATCCTAGAGGGTCACACACTAAGTGTTTTTTTGTGGTCTTGGTTAAATTCTATTTTAATTTAATTAATAAATATTATTCTTAATACAGTGGAATAATTTTATTCAAGTTAAAATGATTTCATAAATTAAATAAATATTTATTCACTGGATTGTGGGTAAAATATATTTATTTATTTTATTGAACATTTAATAAAAATTTAATTATTAGGTTGTAAATAAAATATTTATTTAAGAGAATAAATTATTTATTTATTTATTCATGTGTTCAATAAATGGAAGTGGAGTTTGAGTGAACCAAGGTTGGCCCAGTAGTAAAATAATTATTTTCAAGATGGTGAATTATTATTTAACTAGTTGGCACAAATTAAACTAATAATAATGCTGCTATTATTTTGTGACATAGAATTTTATTTATTTCATTGGCGCACCATAAATAATGATGTGGTATTATTATTAAAATCATGGGTTTTATCTAAGGTTATGAATTTATTTAATTTCTGTTATGAAATTAAATATTGTATTTGAATCCCCATGTCAATAAATAGACATGTACGTCTATTATTCCATGTACCGAACATCACGCCTGGTGAATTGAGAATTGTTGAGCTAAACAAAATTCTATTGAATCCTCTTCCCACCCCTCTCAAGAACGATAGATATTCTTCAAGGCTGAAGAACATGCGATCAAGAACGACCGACACAAGATACTCACTTCGCTGCACTAGCACCCAGAGAACCAGAGGTATCAATCAGAGTCCATCAAAGCACATGTAGATCACCACTAGATGGATTCTAGTTTGGATCCTCACAAGCGCAACAAGATAATACGAAAGGGTCATTTCGTACAATCAACAACATCAAAAAAGAAAATACCAAAGATTCTGATATTCTTTTCTTTATGAAATTAACTAAATTAATTATAAAAATGATGTCCAAGATCCTCTTTAATGGTTTCAGGCCTATTTCTTATTTATCTAAATATTTGATTCTATTCTGTGGAGACTGGCATTCATTGTCGTATTTATCCCAGAATAATCATTGATCATGGTAAAAATTAAAGTTGGGTGTTGGCCCAACCGTGCTTCCACTATGTCTGGAACCTTCAAGTGGTATCATAGGGGTTACATCATAGTTTATAATTATTTAAATATTTTTTTGATGATTTAGGGTTTAATAATTTAGTTTTTCAATTCTAGTTAATTGTTCTGCAAATGTTAATCTCGAGATCTATTCCTCCTCTTTCATTTCTTGTTCACCTTATAGAAATGATATTTTATTTTAATTTTGAGTAAAATATAGTAGAGGATATAATCTAAAGGTGCTAAAGGTTCTTAGTCGTACAACACCAGAATACATAGTGTGTAGTTGGATTCACACGCTGTGTATCAAGGTTCAATGCATCGGGACCGGTCCGCCAAACCAAGCCATGTCATTGGAGTCTGTCTATGTCTTAAAGGCTTTGTGGGTTGACCAAGAGTAGGTGGCACATAGTTTCTGGATTACATGTCATGTGGCCCACTATACATGGTGTGTATTCCCTTTGGGTTAGGGTAGAATAGTATACCATGTACATGGCTTTCCCGGCTGGAGACTGTGTAACACGGATACAACACAATGTGTGTCCTACTAGACACATCATGTACTCTAAGGATTTCTGAAGTACATATACACATTGTATCCTCGGGTGCGTACTTCAGATGGACAGTGAATGATAGTACAAGCCATGTAGTAGGAACTACACACTATGTTCTCTTCCAAATTACACAGATTTATTAAAATTTATTATTATATTATTCAAACCCTTGAGACGTGTACCATGGTGCAGGCATAAAGATGGTTCACAACATGTGATAGGTGTTATATATATGTGTGTGTGTGTTTAATTTAACATCTGTGTAATGTTCATTCCTACCCATTGGGTAGTTATGAACGGGAATTCACTGGGTTACCTCCAAGGTACAAGTTACGTACAAAGATAATTTTAAATTAATTTATTTGTTTAAAATTATTATGGATAAGAATCTCAAGGAAATTCATAAAAAGGGTTTAAGATAAAAGGATTGATTAGTTAAATATGACAATTAATTGATTCAAGTGTGATTTATCTTAAACAATAATGATTAAATAATTGAATGGTAGTTTTATTAAATGTGTATTTTATTTCATGTAAGTGGGTGATCATGAGCTAGACCAAGATGTTTGTATGTGATTGGTTTCCTTTTCATTTATTCATTAAATTAATTATTGGAATGTGATCCATCTCTCCTCATTAATTAATATGTAGAGCATGTGTGCCCATGGTTTCTTTTATGTAAACCCCCCTTTTTACCCCTCATCTATGTGTGAGTTTAAAAAAATTTAATGGATGGAACTCCCAAACTAGTGGAGACGGTTCAAGATGTAGCCGAGATGAAACCAATCCTAGGAGATACAGAGGTGGACAGGTGGAAAGCTGTAAACATGAAACCACATGGTTCAAGGTGTTTCTCCCCTAGGTCAGGGTTAGTTTATAAACTACTAGATAAATTAGCCATTATAAATACTCATGATCATGCCCTTTTCTTTATTTTATTTCTTTAAATTGCATGGTTTATCATTATGTATGTGTTGTTGCAATCACATAATTAATTAATTAAAAAAACGTGCAATATGGAACTAAAATAAACCAAGCTTATGCATAAATATTATCAAGACATAGTTAATCACTTAAGTAATCTTTACTTAATATTAACAAGAATATGATAATGATAATAATCAATTCACGCATAAGGGATAAAATCTCTCAAATAAAATATTAAGTCAGACCAAACCTTCAGTTACTTGATTAAGGAAAAAACTCAATAAAACTATGTGTTTGACCAACCCTTGTTGGGACACTTACTTTTATACAGGAAGCCCTTATGAAATTTTTTGGGTTTACTTAACCATATTACATCAAGAGGAGTATCCCTTTATAGACTTGGTGTAATATTGTAGGCAAGATTTGAAGAAATCTGAAGTTAGGATTTCAGAATTGGGGAGTCCACTCAACATATCAAGGAGCTACAATACTATAGTTATCAAAGGCATGCCTACCTAAATACCTTCAAATAGCTTAACCAGCCCTTACTGGGGTTATGTGAAAAGGAATATGTATCCTTTCCACTAGAATATCATGGAAACTATACATTTTGAGTTCAATGGTGAGCGCCATTGGGACTTGATAAAATATTGGAAGACTTAATAAAATTAATTATTTATTTATCATAAAATGTTATCAAGAAATTACTAATGATATGATCTTTTAATTGAAGAATAAAAATGACATGCTCGTTAACTACACTATCCCTGCAATCAATTATAGATAAAGACAACATCCTAACCATCAATAACTTCCAATAATGGTTTATATGCCTTCAGGTTATCCAATGCCATGAACCGATGTCTTATGTGTTGGAGTCATAATTATCTGATCTTCCTATAAAAGAGGCGAGTGATGAGGATTTCCTGGTCTATGATAAACATATGAATGACATGGTTGACATTCAATGTTTGATGTTATCATCAATGTCTAGTGAGCTCATGAAGTCTCACGAAAACATGGATTCTTATAGCATGCCCGACCACCTATGTGGTATTTACCAAGAGAGGGAAAGATTGGAAAGGTTTGAGATCTCCAAGGAAATATTTCAGAGTAATATTGGAGAGGGTTCCCTGTATGGGTCTCATGTAGTCAAGCTCATTAGCTATATTGAGCACCTAGAGGTTCTAGGGTTTAAACTCCCCGAAGAACTGGGAACCGATCTCATTCTTGCAACACTCCCTCAGAGCTTCTCCAACTTTGTTGTTAACTTTAATATGAACAGCATTGAGAAGTCTTCATCTGATTTTCTTATCCTCATTCACCAATTGGATAAATATACGAAGTGTGACAATACTTCTGTCCTTATGTTGAATAAGAGGAAAAATAAGGCAAAGATATTTAAGCCCAAAGCATCTTCACACCCTTATAAGAAAAATAAGATCAAATGGGAGACAAGGGAAAAGGAAGTTGTTTGTTTCACATGTAGCAAGAAGGGACACTAGAAGAAGAACTACACCCAACCTAAGAAGCAAGGGGAAGCTTCAGGAGAATTTTTTATCGAATGTAATCTATCTATTTCTACAAATTGGGTATTAGATATATCTTTTGGTTCTCACATATGTATCCAAATATAGGAACCAAGTAGATTCAAGAAGATTGACTGAGGGGAGGTAGATCTATAAGTAGCCAATGGAGCTAGACTCGTTTTTGTAGTTGTTAGAGACTACCACCTCACGTTGCCAATTGGGATTATCTTGGTGTTAAAGGGTTGTTATTGAGTATCTTCTGTTACTAAAAACATTGTTTCTGTATCCATATTAGATACCAATGGATTTATTTTCATGTTTGGAAATGAATGTTGCTGATTTTACAAAGATAGCATTAGTTTTGGTATGGAACATTTATACAATGGTATTTATGTGTTGGATTACACAAACCAGGTAATGGAAATCTATAACAAAGATAATTCACATGAATCATACAACACCCAACTTTGGAATCACCGGCTAGGTCATATAAAAGATGAATTCTTGACAAAGTTGCATCAAGATGGATATTTAGATTCTTTTGAACTAAAACCACTTGGCATATGTCATGCATGTTTACAAGGCAAAATGAAAAAAACTGCATTTAATGGGGAAGGTTAAAGGGCTAAAGAGCTTCTTGAATTGGTTCATATTGATGTGTGTGGACCATTTACAGTTGAATCAATAGGAGGGTACTAATAATTCATAGCTTTTATTAATTATTTTTGTATATATGGATATATTTACTTAATGGGATATAAGTCAGATTCTTTTGATAAGTTCAAAGAATATAAAAAATGAAGTTGAGAACTAGCTTGGTAAGAAGATTAAGAAACTCCACTCAGAACGAGGTGGAGAATATCTTAATCAAGACTTCATTGATTACTTACAGAAGGTTGGGATCCTATACTAACTCACTCCTCTTTACACACCCTAGTGGAATGGTGTGAATGAAAGGAGGAACCAAACCTTGTTGGACATGGTGGGATCAATTATGAGTCATGAGAGTCTTCCATTATCATTTTGGGGATATGAGTTACAAACAGCGATGCACATACTAAACCAAGTACCGACTAAATCAATAAATGGTATTCCATATGAGTTCTGGAGTAGAAAGAAAGCCATGTTATCGAATTTACATATGTGGGGAAGAGATGTGTTTGTTAAGGCCTCTTCAGGTAACAAACTTGCACCCCGAGGCACAAAGTGTACTTTATAGGATACCCTAAGGAAACAAGGGGAAATTACCTATAAAAACCCTCAGAAAAAAGGTTATAGTGGCAAGAAATTCCATATTCCTTGAGAAGGGGAACGTCTCCAAAAGAGATAGTGGGAGCGAGATAGACTTTGATGAAGTAGAGACTCAAGGTACACAAGATTTGGTACATGAACAGATTCCATAAAGCCTCGTGGAAGAAAGAATTGTTCCAAAGACACAAGAACTACGTAGGATTACAAGAGAGGCTAGAGAATCGGAACGGTATGGTTTTCTAGTTACCAAGTATGGTGACTCCTTATTAGTTGATAATAACGATCCTCTAACCTACAAGGAAGTAGTGAGTAGCACAAATGTTTCCAAGTGGAAAAAATCCATGAATTCTAAAATGGATTCCATGTACCAAAACCAAGTATGGATTTTGGTAGATCCTCCAATTGATGTAAAGACTGTTGGTTTCAAATGGGTATTCATGAAGAAACTGGACATGGAAGGACTAGTCAGTACCCATAAGGCATGACTGGTTGCAAAAGGGTTCAATCAGTTTCAAGGCATTGACTATGAAGAAACCTTTTCACAAGTTGTAGTGATGAAATCCATCAGAATTATATTGTCCATTTCCACTTACAATGACTATGATATTTGACCAATGGATGTAAAAATAACCTTTCTTAATGGGAACCTTTTGGTAGATGTCTACATGACACAACCTGAAGGGTTTATGACTCCAAAGGATGTCAATAAGGTATGAAAGTTGCATAAATTCATTTATGGATTAAAGTAAGAATCCAAGTCATAGAAAATTCATTTTGATGAATCCATAAAGAAATTTGGTTTTATTAAGAACTAACATGAGTCTTTTATCTACCAATGGTTTAGTGGGAGTGAAATTGTTTTCCTAATAGTATATGTTGATGATATATTACTTATTGGAAATGGGATACTAGTCATATAGTCTGTTAAGGCATGGTTTAAACAATACTTCTCCATGAAGGACTTGGGCAAGGCAGTATGTATTCTTGGGATCAAGATCTATCGAGATAGATCCAAGAGATTTCTAAGACTAAGTCAAAGTATATACATTGATAAGATACTGAATAGATTTAGTATGGAACAATCCAAGAGGATATTGTAACCAGTGTCACATGGCATTCATCTTTCCAAAAAAATGGGTCCTTAGACACATGAGGAAATAAAGATAACAGAAAGGACTCCATACACATCAACGATTGGTTCAGTCATGTATGTCATGCTATGTACTAGGATGAATGTCGCCTATGCATTGAGTATGGTAGGCAGATATCAAGCTGACCCAGGTGACCACCATTGGATGGCGGTTAAGACTATCCTAAAGTATCTGAGGCATACTAAGGATATGTTCTTGGTTTATAGAGGAGATGAGGAACTATTCATCAGAGGATATACAGATGCTAGTTTCTAGACTGATCAAGATGACATGAAGTTTAAAACGGGATGCATATTCACTTTGAATGGACATGCAGTGAGCTGGAAGAGCTCAAAGTAGAGTGTGGTCCCAGATTCTATAGTAGAGTCTGAGTATATCACAGCTGCTGAGGTAGTTAAAGAAGAATTATGGATACAAATCTTTGTCTAGGAGATGGATGTGATACCTAGAAGTAAAGATCCCATCACTTTCAGACCCCGAACCATGCGTATAAATTTATCTAATTATTTTTCTTCTATTAAATATTTTTTATGGGGTTAGGGGTGAGACTCAGATGAAGTTTCTGAGTCTGTTAAAAAGTGTACTTTTTAGTGTCGACGTTGTCAGTCACATTGGCGGAGCGTGATTTGGATATTGCACGGCTTCTCCCTAGAAACAGTGAGACCGTCTATTTTCATAAAATGAAAATAAATAATTATTTTAATTAAAAAAACATTAATTGTTGTGTCGTTTAATTTTTTTTATTATCGTTGATAAATTTGTTAAAAATAAAATGAAATAAATAATTTTATTATTTTTTATTTTTATCATCATGTTATTATTATTATTATTATTTAGGTCGGTGCATGGGAAATGCATGGTTAACGGGAGCCATGTGGTTAGTCTGGTACCCATGCGGCTACTTACGTTATTATTATTATTAATGTTTTTATAAATTATGTACATATTTACGAGCACTAAATATCAACGTTACTGAGATTTTTTATAATACCATTATAATTATTATCATTATTAAATATTATGAATAAGATTATTAAAGTTATGATTATTTTTTTATATAAATATTATAAATGAACTGAATGTTAGAATTAATTTTAATATTATTATTATTATTATTATTTTATTTTACATTTTCATTAGTTTTTTTGGGTGTTATTTTTTTAAAGGAAAAAAAGAAACCTAATTTTCTACACCCCCTTTATGTGCAGCGCGGACCGACCCTAACCCCTCTAGTGTTCCCTATTCATCACGGCCAGACCCCTACTTTGTAGCAGCCACAGTGACGTCTCCCTTCCCTCATGCCGGTTGCGACCCCTGTCACCCCCCCTATTCAACGCGTAGCCAAAACACCCTCCCTCTTCCCAGTGACACAACCCCCTCACCTCCTAATCCGAGTGGCACCGCCCATTGGACCTTCTAATCCCAGTGGTTCAGCCCCTCGGACCTTTTATTCACCAGCGGCACATTCCCCCTCGTCCGACCCACATCCAGCCATGCGGTCTTCCTCCAGCCATTGCCCCCTTCCGACGAGTTTCCATCCACCAACCTCCTCCCACAATCCTCATTCAGTTTTTTCTCCCTTACTTCTCTTATTTTGGGGTTTTTCCCTTGGTGACGTATTAGTTTGACTAAACCCTAGGTGTAGGTTAATCTAAGTTTGATGTTTCTTCTTTTAAGGGTGTATGTGACTTGTCTCTCTAGACCTATGGAGGTGAGTTTTGGTGTTTTTTGTCGAAGGTGAGGTGTTTTGAATCATTCCGGGTTACCGCTACCATTTGAGGTGAGGGTTTTCTCCTCGCCGCTTGGTTTCACATACCTTAATTGGGGTTTATGTATATGTTTTGAGTACTTGATATTTAATATTTAGGGCGTTGGACTTTACCATATGTTTTCGGAAGCGCGTTGTTTCGTCATGCTGTGTATCCGAGGTAGGAATCCCCTTGAACTTGACCTTTTTAATTTAAGAAACTTCAATTCTATGTTTTTCACACTTAGTATACATGTTAAATATTTTTGGTGCAATCTTCTGGTTAGTTTCTTGGTATGCAGTCAACATCTAAGGCCCTATTTGATATGATCTTATTGTGTAGTTAATTTCAAAGTAATATTTTTCTTTTGTAAAATTGGGTGTGTTTTGATGTAGAACCTTGTTATGCCTCTTGTTGATGTATTATAAATTAATCATATATTTAGTAAATTATTTGGGTAGTGCGGAATATGGAAATTAGTGTTTCTGGGGTGCGTTCTATTTCAAAAATAGTTTTTTTAATGGTTTGTGTGTTGTGTTGAGTTGTAAATACAGGATGTTTAAATAAATGGTTTGTAAAGTTTTAAAACAAGGTTTAAAAATTTAAATAAAAGTATGGAATGCAGATTGGGGTTCATAATTTGTTGAGTGTTAAATTGGAATTGTTTTATTCAACATTGCATGCCTTGTTTTCTTTATAAAATGATCATTTTGGCTTTTCGAAGTAAAGTGTGATGTAAAATAAATTATTGGGGTTTATAAATATATCAACAGTGTGTGGAACAATGTTTCTGGTTCTTTCTGTGGTTTTCCAAGTGGATTTGATTTTAAAAAATTGTGTATTGTGTTTTATCATGATTTGGAATTTTATTAAAAATGGATGGGTCTTGAGTGTGTAGTATAATTATATTAAAAATAGTTTTATCAATGTTTGGGTGTGTTAAATGATGTGTTTTACACCTCTTTTTGAAGTGTGTTGAAAATATTTTGAAGGGGGTTTTACAAATGCATTTATATGGTAAATGGTTTGTCTTGCACCTCTTTAGAAATTGGTTTTCATCTTTAATACAAATGTTTGTAAGGAATGTTTAAGGGATCATTTGGTCACTTTGTGAAAATAAGAGTAAGTGCTTATTATGAAAACCTCCATTGGTTGCTCCTCATTCCTTGCCAACATTCAATGGTTGGGATATCCTCGGTATGTAATCCCGGGGTTCCATTGTGTGGGTTCCTCGGTTGGGAACCATTGTAATCTACTTATTTTAAGGCATGGGATTATACCTTGGGGAGACTCATGGGGAGTCCTACTATGAATTATTTTTTTATAAATATAGATTGTGATTTGAAGCTTGGTGGCATCTGTTGACTCGCCTCTTTTTATACTTGCGACATACAAACCTTGCATATTGAGAGAATCATCTAAGACTAGTACTGCACTAGTAGGTTATGGTATTAACAAGTGGACCATAGTAAATGGATATGTTTGGGTTTATTGCTATGGGATTTTCTCTTGGCCTACCTGAGAAAGGATGTATGAGCATTTTGGAGCGTTATATTTCATCGTATGTGGCATGTACTGTAGATGGGGTCATAGGTATTAGTGTTGTCTGGATTATTCTCGATCTCTTGGGTTTGCCTATGCCTAGTGGTTTTTATCTATTTAACTATTGCTGAGATACTTGCATACCTATTTAAATTTCCCTTGTCGTATCTACTAGTACCCTTATGTGGTGTTTTTCATGAAAAGTAGAATTTTTGTTTCCTAACTCCTATGAAAAAGTTTTTCAAAAGAAAATGTGTTTCAAACTCTTGTTCTAGTTTTTCAAATGATTAAGGGAAATGGTTTGTACTTTGTTTTCAAGTAAAAATTTTAGACATTATTACTTTAATATATTGTAGTTCAAACTTAGAATTGATGTTTCTTAATTTTTGAAGGTAGTGCATTGGGAATAGATATCGGGCTAGCCTACTAAGTTTTAATACTCATGCCTATAGTTATTTTCTGTTTTTAGTTTTTGTGTAGGCTATAGCTTGAGTTCACTTACCTTGGGATATGCTTGATCATTGAGTTGAGGAGCAACCCGTGGGATCACACGGAGTTAGTTTGGACATCGAGTTCGTTCAATTTTATTTTCTTTGTACTTGATTTGTAGCTTTATCTGATTTATTTATTCTTCATTTATCTTTATTGTTTCCTTTGATTTTATTTATTTACCTTATGAGAAATCATTCCCATCATCTCTTTCGATTCCCAGGAGCTTGTCGCCGTCACGGGAGGATCAGGAATGCCTCTCAGGATTTTTCACAGATCAGCTCAGTTGACCAGTTTAGGTTCGACCCGGGTTGGTTTGTGACAAAATGGTATCAGAGGGGGTCATCTTTTAGTGAACCTCACTTTTCAGAGCTCCCTTTGTTATTTGGGATGTCAAGGTAGATGGAGTAGTATTGTTGGAACTCGAGGGGTAGGTGTGGGATGATTTTCGCAAACTCTGCTTGTGATGATCCTCAGGTTTCCATGGGAAGTCTGGTTTAATTAGTTTCTTTGGGTTTTTATAGAATGTTTTGTGAATGGGATGTGCCAAGGGGAGTGGGAGAATAGTCCTCCTGATCCTGCATGGTCTGGAAATCCATGTGAAGCTAGGGGCATGGTCCTAAAAGGAACTCTGTGTCGGTGACGTGTTTGGCATATGGCTGCCAACCATATGGTCAAGTCACCCACTGACACTTGTTCCCTGTTTAAGTTGTTTTGTGTTTCCTATGACTTTTGGAAGTTGTTGTATCAGAAAAATTGGTTTTTGAAAAATGGTTATTTGAGATGACATGTTTAATTTGTGGATTTTTCAAAAAGAAATGGGATGAATTATTTTTTTTTGGAAAATTATGTTGATTTGTTTTGGCCTTGGCATTCATAGGGGTGCTCACATGCATAATGGTATGTTGGAGTATGAACAGATGTCTGGTATGACAGATGGATGCCCGGGGTGGCATAGAAACATGCGTGTGAGTGAGACTCTAAAGAATACCAATGGAAAGGTTTTAACCCACCAAACTCGTTTTAAATTAAATATGTTTTCAAAAGGAATGTTTTTATGTTATGATAGCTTGTTTTATTGTGTTTAGAGATTATCACCTATATGGTGGTTGATTTTGAGGATTTTTATTTATTGAGTTGGCCTTAATTGGGTTTTTGACTTTTCTTGTCCAGCAGTTGTCCCCTTGAAGCTTTGATGGGTGATTGTAGTGCGATTGATCAACCTAAGGATTTTATGATTGAGTTTAGGAAGCTAAATCCACCTCTCTCTTATGGTCAAGCATACCCTTCTATAACGGAGGAGTGGATGCGAAAGATAGAAAGGGACTTTAACCTCGTTGAGTTTCCTGAGTTGTTAAAGGTCATGTTTGCAACCTTCATGTTTGAAGGATCACCGTGGATGTGGTGGAATTCAGTGTCTCGTGACAATCCCCATTAAGAGCTTACTTTGGAGTTTTTCAAGCCCTTGTTCATTCATTAGTATTTCTATGAGGAAGAAAGTATGATAAAGGGGATAGAGATGTGTTATTTGCAGCAGGGTGATAGATCCATGTTGGAATATTTCCAGCGCTTTTTGGAGCTAGTCACTTATGATACAGGGTATGTCACAGATGACTCCATGAAGGCTCTACACTTCAAGGCATGCCTTCACCTTGATCTACAGTCGAAGGTATCAGATTCTAACTTAACTTCATTTGCCGATGTGGTGAGACAGGTTTTTCATGTCAAAGTTGTGATGGAATGAGTGATCGAAGTAGTCGTCCCTCCTTTGATCCCTATGAGAAGTGGTGAAGATTCTATAAAGGAGATGAGGAAGCGATTGAAAGTGGATAGAGAAAGTCATAGAATCAAAAGACCTGAGGATCTTTCATCAACCTCTTCGGAGTGAGAGATCCTCGTGTTTTATCAGTGTTGCAAGATGGGTCACAAGAACCTGGCGTGCCCAATTACTCCTAATCCATGTCATGATTTCATACGTTTGGGTCACTTACAATGATTTTTTCAGGGAATTTCTAGGAAACTTCATGGAGGAAGTTCTTAGAAGTGATGTGTTGTTGGGTTTTTGTTTAAAGTTTCATGTGTATGTTTCCTTATATTGTAAGGGATATCTTATCGTTGCATTGTACTAATGGTGTTTTGGGTTTTGAAATGTATGGGAATGTTGTGGGTCTTTTTATGAACTCCGGTTTTCAATGCCAGTGTGTCTTTCATTTCGAAATCTCATCCTTCATTTTGTCAAATCAAAAGATGTATGTTACTTATTAGGATTATCAGAGCATGACTGTGAGGCAGGAGATGCTTCATCCACCAGAGCTCTATCCAAAGGGCCTCAGAGTGAAGTTGGTGTGTAGTCAGGAACCTCGGGGAATTTTAAGAAGTCTGGTTATGGTTGGGCCTCTATTGTTGCGGTGAGACAGTTTTAGAATTTCTGTTGTGGTTTCTCCATTGTTATAAATTTCTTCTTGTTGCAAAGAGAATGATGGACTTATCCCTCATGCAATGTCGGTAATTGTGCCTTTTTGGGTGCGATTTGCCGATCAGTGTCCTTGGGTGGACCACCCATGTAAATTAGTTGAGGCTTTGGTTTGTGTCCACCCCGAAGTGGTAAGTCGTGAGTAATTGTTTCTCATAGTTTTATTGATCCAATCCTTGGTCCATCCTTCCCTACCCATGGGGTGAGGGTTTTTGGTTTGTACGGAGTTTTCGGTTCAACTCTTATCCCTTTCGAACAAGAGTGAGTGGTTTAAATGTTCTTTTTGTGTTCTTTCTAACTTGAGTAAGGCCCAGTTCTGGCCTAAGTCTATTTTTCCATTTGGTTGTGTATAGGTTTGTTATTTATGGTGGAGAGACCCACCGTGAGTATATTTGGATTTTCCCTTAAGGCTTTATCAGATGCTAGTTGAATTCTTATACCAGGGAGTCCGTTTAGACCTCCCCTTTGCTGGTGATCTGTTTCAGTTGATTAGGTTGAGTCTCGTTGGTGGTCGATGGAATGTCCTTGAGATAAGAGATTGGTTTGTTTTTATGTGGAATCCTTAGGTGTTGATGAATCAGTTGGATAGTGTGGTGGCTTTTTGGGGGAGGAAAGTTTTATGGTGGGGAGAATTGTCACACCCCAACCCATGTGTATAAATTTATCAAAATATTTTTCTGTATTTAAATATTTTTTCTGGGGTCCAGGGTGAGCCCTCGATGAAGTTTTTGAGTCTATTAAATAGTGTGATTTTTGGTGTCGATGTCACTAGTCGCACAGGCAGAGTGCGATTTGTAAGTCACGTGGCTTCGCCCTATAAATTTCATGACCGCTTATTCTCAGAAAATGAAAATAAATAATTATTGTTATTAAAACAAATATTAATTTTTGCGTCGTTTAAATTTTATTTATTATTGTTGAGAAATTTGTTAAAATTAAAATGAAATAAATACTTTTATTATTTTTAATTTTTATCATCATTTTATTATTATTATTATTATTATTTAGGTCGGTGCATGGGTAAAGCACGGTTAACGTGAGCAGTGCGGTCAGCCCAGTACCCGTGCAGCTGCTTATGTTATTATTATTATTAATGTTTTTATAAATGATGTACATATTTATGAGCGCTAAATATCAATGTTACTAAGATTTTTTTAAGACCATTCTTATTATTATCATTATTAAATGTTATGAATAAGATTATTAAAGTTATGATTATTATTTTTGTTATTATAAATCTTATGAATGAATTTAATGTTTGAATTAATTTTAATATTATGATTATTATGATTATTATTGTTATTATTATTTTCATTTACATTTTAATTAGTTTTTTTGTGTTATTTTTTTTTTAAAGGAAAAAAAACCTAATTTGTTACACCCCCTCTATGTGTAGTGCAGACAGACCCAAATCCCTCAGGCGCGCCCTATTCATCGTGGACATACCACTCCTTTATAGCAACCACAACGTCGCCACCCTTCCCTCCTGTTGGTCGTGACCCCCATCGCCCCCTCCCCCCTATTCAGTGTGTAGCCGGAGCACCCTCCCTCTTCCCAGTGTCGTATCCCCCTCGCCTCCTGCTCCCAGCGGCGCAGCCCTTTGGACCTCCTAATCTCAAAGGTGCAACCCCTCGGACCTCTTGTTCACAAGTATTACATTCCCTATCGGCCGAACCACCACCAGCCACACGGTCCTCTTCCGGCCAGAGCCCCCTTTCGGTGAGTTTCCATTCACCAACCTCCTCCCACAACACTTATCCAGTGTTTTATCCCTTCCCTCTCTTATTTTTGGGGTTTCCCTTAGTGAGGTATTGGTTTGACTAAAACCCTAGGTGTAGGTTAATCTTATTTTGATGTCTCTTCTTTGAAGGGGGTGTGCGACTTGTCTCTCTGGACCTTTGGAGGTGAGTTTTGGTGTTCGTTGTTGAATGCAAGGTGTTTCGAATCATTCTGAGTTACCGTCGTCATTTGAGGTGAGATTTTTATCCTCAACGCTTGGTTTTAAATGCTTTAATTGGGGTTTATGTATGTTTTTTGAGTCCTTGATATTTAATATGTAGGGTGTTGGACTTTACCATGTGTTTTCAGATGCGCGTTGTTTCGTCGTGCCATGTATCTGAGGTAGGAATCCCCTTGCACTTTGTCTTTTTTAATTTAAGAAACTTTAATTCTATGTTTTTCACACTTCGTATACATGTTAAATATTTTTGGTGCAATCTTCTGGTTAGTTGCTTGGTATGCGATCTACATGTGAGGTCTTGTTTGATATGGTCTTGTTGTGCAGTTCATTTCAAAGTAATATTTTTTTTGTAAAATTGGGTGTGTTTTTATGTAGAACCTTCTTATGCCTCTTGTTGATGTTTTATAAATTACTCATACATTTAGTAAATTATTTGGGTAGTGAGAAATATGGAAATTAGTGTTTCTGGGGTGCGTTCTATTTCAAAAATAGTTTTTTTAATGGGTTGTACGTTGTTTCTAGTTGTGAATACCGGATGTTTACACAAATGGTTTTTAAAGTTTAAAAAAGGTTTAACATTTCAAATAAAAGTATGGCATTAAGATTGGAGTTCATAATTTGTTGAGTGTTAAATTGAAATTGTTTTATTCAACATTGCATGACTTGTTTTCTTTATAAAATTCCCATTTGGATTTTGGGAGTAAATTGTGATGTAAAAAAATTGTTGGGGTATAGAAATGTATCAGCAGCGTGCGGAACAATGTTTTTAGTTCTTTCTCTGGTTTTCCAAGTGTTTTGGCTTTTACAAAAGTGTGTATTGTTTTTTATCATGTTTTGTAATTTTATTAAAAATGTTCGGGTCTTGAGTGTGTACTCTAATTATATTAAAATAAGTTTTATCAATGTTTGGGTGTGTTAAATGATGTGTTTTAAACCTCTTTTTGAGGAATGTTGAAAATTTTTTGAAGGGGGTTTTACAAATTATTTTATATGGTAAACGGTGTGTCTTGCACCTCTTTAGAAATTGGTTTGAATATTTGGTAAAAATGTTTGCATGGAATGTTTAAGGGCCTATTTGGCCACTTTGTGAAAATAAGAGGAAGTGATTATTATGAAAACCTCCATTGGTTGCTCCTCATGCCTTGACAACATGGAATGGTTGGGATGTCCTCGGTATGGAATCCCTAGGTTCCATTCTGTGGGTTCCTCGGTTGGGAACCACTGTAATCTATTTATTTTAAGGATTGAGATTAGAACTTGGGGAGACTTGGGGAGAGTCCTGTGGTGAATTATTATTTTTTATAAATATAGATTGTGATCTGATGCTCGGTGGTATCTGTTGACTCACCTCTTTTTATACTTGCGACATACGAACCTGACATATTGAGAGAATTGTCTGAGACGAGTACTACACTGGGAGGTTATGGTATTGACCAGTGGCTCTTAGTAGGAGGATATGTTTGGGTATATTGTTATGGGATTTTCCCTCGGTCTACCTATGAAAGGATGGTTTAGCATTTTGGAGCATCAGATTTCATCTAATGTGGCATACTACTATTGATGGGGTCACATGTATTAGTGTTGTCTGGATTATTCTCAATCTATTGGGTTTGCCTATGGCTAGTGTTTTTTAGCTATTAAACTGTTACTGATATACTTGCATACCTATTTACATTTCCCTTTTCGTATCTGCCTATACCCTTGTGTGGTGTTTTTCATGAAAAGTGACATTTTGGTTTCCTAACTCTTATCAAAATGTTTTTCAAAAGAAAATTTGTTTCAAAATCCTATTTTGGTTTTTCAAATGATTAAGGGAAATGATTTGTACTTTGTTTTCATGTAAAAATTATAGAAATGAATACTTTAATATATTTTAGTTCAAACTTAGAATTGATGTTTCTTATTTTTTAAATTTAGTGCATTGGGAATAGATATCGGGCTAGCCTACTGAGTTTTAATACTCACACCTATAGTTCTTTTCTATTTTTAGTGTTTGTTCAGGCTAAAGCTTGAGTGTGCTCGCCTTGGGTGATGCTTGATCTTTGAGTCAGGGAGCGACTTGTGGGGTTGCACGGAGTTAGTTCAGACATCGAGTTTAGTCATTTTTATTTTCATTGTTCTTGTTTTTTTATTTTATCTAGATTATTTATTCCGCACTGCTACTTATTGTTTCCTATGATTTTATTTATTTACCTTGGTCAAAATCGTTCCTATCATCTCTATCGATGCCTTGGAGCTTGTCGCCAGTCCGGGAGGATCGGGAATGCCTCTCGAGCCATGTCGCAGATCGGCTCAGGTGACCAGTTCAGGGTTGACCTGGGTTGGTTCTTGACAATCACACTCTATTATGATAATACTGCAGTGATGGATCTTGCAAAAGAGTCAAGGTTACATCAACGGACAAAGCACATACTTTATAAGTATCGCCTATTGAGGTATTTTTCTTAGAGAGGTGAAGTTGCAGTGAGCAGTATTTCCACAGAAGACAGCGTGGTGGACCCCTTGACTAAAGCCCTGACTCAACCAAAACATGATCATCATGTGAGGTCTAGTAGACTAAAAGTCGTTGGCAGTTGGCTCTAGTCCAAGTGAGATTTTTTTTATATTTTTTGTCTTATAACCAACTATTTATATTTTGATTACATGAATATTTAATGTATTTAAATATTAAACATCTTATTACATATTGTTCATTGTTCTGCATGACTACGATGTAATAATATCCTAGAGTATTTTTTTTCATTGATAGGGTCATGGAAGTTCCCCTCTATGATGACATCCTTGAAATTCTATAACAATTTACTTAAATATAGTTATGTAGTTGGATGAAGTACTATGATGTGACACATAGCATACATACCGTCAGGTACGAGTACTCGTAAGCATATGAGACTTCCTCTCATGAAGTTTTTATTTGGTACTCTCTAGTATAATAGATTATGAGAATAGACCCGCCAGTAGGAATTCCGCATGTTTTGGTGTCATCAGATACTCATATAATTGAGTGTGTGTAATGATCCTTAGACTTTAATATTATCATTAATATGTGTCATGACTCACGCACTTTGATTTACTGACGAAAACTGCCACACAGACAGTTGCTGGGAAGTAGGGTGCATTGGGTGCATCACGAGTGGCATGCTATTAATGGATAAGTCCAGGAAGGATTTTTACCTTCCATTTATGCAAGTTGATATCTCGGCCCTTTGATTGAAATAGAACCGTCATGCGAAATTCCATGGCCATGGTGCAACGACGAGTTTATTTCAGGTAGTCAAAGAATGATGTATCAAGCATAAAGGTTGATGACACTATCATGAAACCATCTTGATGAAATATTGAGACAAATGGATTATATTACACAGTTAGCGTTCGTATGGGGATGTCGTTTTTGCGACTTTAAGTTATTTCTCTTAGGTTCCTTGACTCGTTGTTAGATAGTACTCCTGGACTTTAGGCAAGCCTGCCTAATGCCAATGAGAAAGAATCCTAGAGGGTCACACACTAATTGTTTTTGGTGTTCTCAGTTAAATTCTATTTTAATTTAATTAATAAATATTATTCTCAAGACAGTGGAATAATTTTATTCAAGTTAAAATGATTGCATAAATTAAATAAATATTTATTTATTTATTCTAGTGTTCAATAAATGGAAGTGGAGTTCGAGCTGACCAAGGATGGTCTGGTAGTAAAATAATTATTTGTAAGATGGTAAGTTATTATTTAACTAGTTGGAAGAAATTAAAAAAATATTAATGCTGCTATTATTTTGTGACGTGGAATTTTATTTATTCCATTGGTGAACCATAAATAATGACATGGTATTATTATTAAAAACATGGGTTTTCTCTAACTTTATGAATTTATTTAATTTATGTTATGCAATTAAATATTGTAACTGAAGACCCATGTCAATAAATAGACATGTACTTCTATTGTGCCATATACCAAACTACATGCTCGATGAATTGAAAATTGTTGAGCTAAATAATCTCTCTCTCAAATCATATTCCCACCCCACACAAGAACATGAGACGTTCTTAAAGATCGAAGAACAAGCGATCAAGAACGGCCGACACAAGACACTTTCTTCGCTGTGCTAGCACCCGGAGAACAAGAAGTGTGAATCAGAGGTCATTGAAGCACGTGTGGATCACCGCTAGAAGGATTCTAGTTTGGATCCTCACAAGCGAAATGAGATAATCTGGAAGGTTCATTTCATAAAACCAATAACATCAACGAAGAAAATACTGAAGATCTGGGTATTCTTTTCTTTACAAAATTAATTAAATTATTTATAAACATGATATGAAAGATCCTCTATAAAGGTTTTAATCCTCTTCCTTATTTATCTAAATATTTGATTCTATTCCATGGAGATTGGAGTTCATTTTCACGACCCGTCCCCCGGGGTCCGTGTCATGACTACCCCAAGCTCGCCCTCCATAGGCCAGGAGCTGGCGACTAGCACCGAAGGCGTATTCTCAAAAACTGGGAAGGCATTGCCTTTATAACCTGTAAAATAACACAAACAAGCTCACAACAAGATATGAACATGAGTAAACTAAATAGTAAAAAGAGTGTGTACTGTAAGTAAAAGGGGCCAGAATAAAAACCCAATTAGAAAGTACAAGAAAACTGGAAAGTACAAGTAAGCTGAACAGCTCCGGTGAACACCCGCCAAGGATCCTACCTCAAGGGTGGGTACAGCTCTCAAACGATCATCTCTGCAGTACGCCTCTTCTAAGGTCCACCTCCAAGCTACCTCCAGTCCTGGTACCCTGGTCCTCAGTCAGCATTGTTCGTCGTCTGCACCAAACACAACAATGTACGGGTATAGCTCGTGCAGGGGTGAGTATAACGATACTCAGTAGGGACCCCAAGACCCTCAAAGGTCTCACAAAATCCACAAAGGATAAACCAAAAATCATAGAAACAACTAAAAAACCTACTTAGGTATATGCCCATACATATACCTAATTTATCCAGTATACCCATATCATTCATGAGGAAACACAAGGTCCAACTCAAAAGGCCAAAGCTCAACTGTTCCACAAAGGACGGAATACCACAAAGGTAACACCACAAAGGTAAGTACCACAAAGGTAACACCACACAGAGAATACCAAAAAGGTATCACCATGAAGGTAAGTACTACAAAGTTACTCCACATAGAAGAATACCACAAAGTTATCACCACAAAGGTAAGTACTACAAAGGTACACCACACATAAGATTTACCATGAAGGTAAAGACTCAGCTCACACCAGGTATAACATAGGTTTGGTATTAAAGATGATTAGATGTATCTAATAAATCATCTTACTCTGTTAAGAGGTAGACCCACGTAGGATCCTAAATCATCAGACCCATATAGGATCCTAAATCCTCATACCCACTTAGGATCCTAGTACATCATTAGACCCACATAAGATCCTAGTACAACAGACTCACATAGGATCCTAGAGTAGTCCCACATGGATTCCTAGAGCGGATCCATGTGGGATCCTCAAGCACAGACCCATGAAGTATCCCAAAGCACAGAACCACATAGGATCCCTTTCTCGTGTTACAGCCAGCTACAAGGTTCTCGCACTAAGCTCTCTTGATTCTGGGAGGGTCCTCTCCTCAAGCCACATGTCGAATACTCCAAAAACCACAAAGTCCCATGAAGAAGTATCCCAAAGGAATTCCGTGTAAAAGGGGTCTCAAAGCAATAGACGGTGCATCAATCGGACACTCGGTCTATAAGTTATTAGCCTTTTAGTCCTAAGGGCATGGTTGGATTCATGTTTGATCCAACCCGGACATACCCTAACTTTATCCAAAACCCTAGTGTGATATACCAAAAGTACCATCTCGATCCAAGGTTTCCGTTTCCACAGATGGTTTGTCAAATGGATGACCATAGATCAAGATATGGCCAAAAGAATGAAAATGGTCGAAGTTGGCCCAGGTCCGGTCTGACTCGGTCGGCCCTGGCCCGCTGGGTCCGGATAGGCCCATGGTGCGGCAGCCCACCACGGCTTTCCAGACGGCCAACCCCTCCTCTGCGTGGCGTGATCACACGCCGCACCTTCACTGACGACCGACAGCGAGCTGACCGCCCTCCTCTTGCCGTTGCGGCCCAAGATCGCGGCTATTTCACGCCGAGCAGCGCGAACGCGCACCATCGTCCCCTTCATGTGGTCGGACAAAGTGTCAGTCACCACCCTTACTCTGCCACGGCCGATGGGTCGCGGCTCTTCTCCGACGGCGCAGTTGCATCATCATCCTCTTCACGGCCGGCTGTGGAGCAGGCTGCCGCTCCTGAGTCCCACCGGTGCCAATCGCCAGCACTGATTTACATCCTCCTCCATCGTGAAGAACACATCAGAAACCTCAAAGGTTTACGGAGATATCAGGCCATGTTCATTTGGCCCACACCCTCCGTGTTAGGGTGGTAGCAAGCGGCTCAATAATTCTTAAATCACGAAGAACGTCAAGAATGGGTAAGGGGGCATTCAAAACAAAAAACCATACCTTGTCGTTCATTGGAAGATGTCACAAGGAAGAAGATGAAGTCGTTGGAGAATTTCGGCATTCGTTGCCTATGCAAGGTGCTTCTGATCTGGGCTCGGGGTCGGTTCCTCGTTCTTCATTGGAGAGTCGTTCTTTGTTGGGAGGGAATGATCCTCCAAAATCTCTCCTCTTTGCCAAAACTTTCCCCCAATTCCACCAAAAATGAATCACCAACATATTATATTATGTTTTATTAATTTAAAATAGAGTTGTCCATTAATTATGATGGTGTTGGCATAATTAATTTAGAGTAAACCAAAGGTCACCTCCCTCGTTAAAGAGGGAGTTCAAGAGTCAGGTGGTCCCCACCTTTAATAATTCAATTTGGGGGTTTTTAGTTCGGGTGGTCCCCACCTACATAACCTATGTAGAGAGGTTTCAAAAATAAAATAAAATTTTGATCTTTATTTTATTTTTTATTTACATGAAAAACACGAAAACTAACTTTTACCCTCATCCTACTATCGTCGAGGTGAAAGTCTCCCTAAGAGAATATCGGCGTTGCGAGTTCAACGGTGTCCTCGGATTTCAATTCCGAGCACCGGATCAAAAGTTACAAAAACATGCTCGCACATTTACTGAACGTACTTTAAAAAAAGTTCAAAAATTCATTCCGGGCACAATGGGACTCGGAATCACGCACTGTGAATTTTCGCGGACTCATAAAATTCCCATATAATTAAAAAAAATACATGGAATTTTCACATATTTACATTCATCATCATATTGATCCCTGAATAATTATTGATTGTGGTAAAAATAAAATTTGGGTAGTGACCCAAACGCCCTTTTGCTGAACCTGAAACCTTCACTGTCTTGGTCTAACCGACTCGACCAACCCAGCCTGGAGGTCCCGCATGACCCAACTCGGTTCAACTAACCCAACCCAACCCATTTGGGTCTAGCCCGACCCGATCTAGCCTGGCACAATGGTTAGGTCCAGAGGCCAAGCCCAATGGGCCTTGCTGGACCCGACCTAGTTCATCCATGGGGCCAGCCCACCAGGTCACCCAGTGACCCAGTTCACATCCGGTCTGGTCCGACTTAGTAGGACTCGTTATGACCAGATGGGCCGCCCAACGGTCCGATTTCCCATCCTGCCCGACCCGTAATTTTGCGGGCCAGTTCTCCTCCATCTGGGGCTGCCTAGTGGCTTGGTTCACTCTATCGGCCTAGCCCGCATCGACGGGTCGGCTTGGGTCCAGCCCGGATGCCCGTTGGTGTCCATCTTACGCAGCCATGCGTCTGGATGAGGTCGGTCTCCTCACTCCACACGTCGTCCAGTGGGGACCGCATGCCAGCGCATGCCACGGCCCGCCCCATGGGCTAATTGAACCGACACACCACCCAACCGATGTCGCCCCCTACACTGTCGTGACCTCCGCCACCGGGGCGTGCTGTCTCCTGTTCACGGCTGCCATTCCGGCCCTCCTAACTGCGGCCTTCTATTGTCATCGCTGCCCACTTGGCCACGACTCTCCCTCTGCCACCACTGGCTCCCATTTCGACTGTCGTTCACCCGGTGCCACCATATCCCACGGCCTCCTACCCGGGATAATCCACCACTGCGGTCCTTCTTGGTTTGTGGTTGTCGTCACATCACGAAGAACGGATAAAAGGACGGAGTATAAGAACATGAAAAGAACACACAAATGATGGGCCACAACCTTTTTCATGTTGGCATGGTTTTTCCTTGTTAGGGGGTTTAACAAAGAATATTTAAAACATGAATCCATGTTCCCATAATTCCCCGCATACAAATTCCCATGTCCTGCAAAGATTACCTATCTGCGGGTAAATCTGTTAGTGAATTAACCAGTGTTCATCGTTTAGGAAGAAGAACAGTGGAAGGTAATCACTTAGAAAAATAAACCCTTACATGGAGA
This sequence comes from Viscum album, assembly GCA_963277665.1. Classification (NCBI taxonomy): domain Eukaryota; kingdom Viridiplantae; phylum Streptophyta; class Magnoliopsida; order Santalales; family Viscaceae; genus Viscum; species Viscum album. The sequence goes on from OY728135.1 coordinate 1,766,248,546, forward strand.
ATAAGTTCGATCGGAGGAAGGATTCATCGTTGAAGGTGATCCATCAGTGAAAGCCCTTAATCTGTCATCGATGGCGATATATCTCGAAGTGGAGGGAGAGTACTCGAAGTTGTTGGAGATCATCGTTCGTTGTTCGTCATTCATCGACGGTGATCCTATAGAGATTCAAATTGATTTGCAAGATCCAGATCTGATCTCCAATTCATATTATCCCATTAAATTGGGAAAATGCATTGCAGTGTTTCTGTTATGCAGAGTCATCACTGTTACACTCTTTCATTTATGAAACAGTGTTTTCGTTAATTTACGTTGTAGCATCGTTATGCGGTTTTATTTATGGAATGAAACAGTCAACTTTTCGCTGCGTTGTAGAAAAACAAATTTAAATAAAATAAACTTTTTAAGTTTATTTTATTTTTTCTTAAAACATATGAAAATTAACTTTTACCCTCGACTCGTGTCGGTCGAGGTTAGGTCCTTCTTAAAGAGAACATCTCATTAAAAACTCAACGATGGTTTCAGATTTTCAATATGAGTTACGTTTGTGAGTTATGAGGATTCAAAAATAAAATATTTTCTTTTATTTAAATTATTTTATTTACAGTTACATCCCAAAAGTCAACTTTCACAGCCGGCCCACGCCGGCCGATGTTAGGCTCTGCCTAAGGAAAGCACGTCCTCACGAGCTCAATAGTAGTCTCATATTTTCAATCTGAGTTACTGTTCATGAGTTATAAAAACTTGAAAAATAAAATAATGTTACTTTTTTATTTTATTTAAGGTTATGTCATTTTCGGTTTTTTATTGAAGATCTGCGCTGACTAAACTTAAGTCATGCCTGGGGTAAAACCACTGCTCTAAACGCAACTGTACCCTCATATTTCTGATTCGAGCACTCATTTAAGAGTTATTCCACTTTTTTAGGAAAACTTCTCACGTGCACTATTTAAAACTTAACATTTTTAAATGGATAATTCTGGGAAATCCGGGCCTCAGAATTGCATGCTATCTCAGAACCTGGTCTTGAAATAATCCTATATAATTTTAAAAAAATTACATGGAATTCTAGGACATTAAAGTATGAGTCAATTTCCTATTATAAATCACAATCAAATTCATATATATGTTCATTTGTGAGACTATATTAAAGGGAAATTCTATTGGGCCCATGAAGGGGTTCTACTTAATGTCACACACACTGCATATTCATTGTACAATACATACTAGCACTATCTATTTAAATCAAAACCATTAGAGAGATAAATATTCAAATATGATATGAAAATAAATGAATAAATATATGAAAACATAAAAACGAGAATAATTACATATATATAACACATATGGAATCTTTGGAAGTGTCCAGAAATGAAAATAAGAAAACAACACATAAGAAAAAATGGCCTGATAAGAACTACATGTCAAAATGTAAAAAAAACACTGCTTGAGTTTTTTCAAATGCTAGGATAAAATTCAATTTCACTTGTCTAATTAGTTGTAAGGAGAAGTGATCTGACCGAGTGCAATGACTAGAACATCAAATTTTAGGACAAGTTCAGGGAATGATTGGTCTGAGAGGAGTAGAGCAAGTTCGAGTTGTCCAGCTAGAGAGCCACTTTCGGTGCCACGCTTCCTCAAATACAAGTATATCCTCACACATCGTAGGCAACAGTAGAAAAAAAACAGTTAGGACCAGATTTAAGACAAACAAAACTAGATATAGAGTAGAGATGGTCTTGCACACCACTTTCGAAGACGTTTCACCCTAAACCAGTGGTGTCAGTGATAAAATTTCCACTGGATCCGAATCTAGGGCACCGAGAAAGTGAAAGCAAGAGAAGGAGGAGGATAAGAGACTCTTACTCGAACCAGATTCAACAAGGATGAGAGTTATTTTTTAGGTTCGTCGAGAAGAAGTGAAAATGCACGTAGGTGATGTGCGACTGCAAAAAAATAGTGTTAGAGGTGCTAACAAGATAAATCTACACATACCTTAGATTTAGAGAGATCAATTCGTCGAGAATGAAGATGGGCAACAATACTAGGGTCCAACAGTGGTGACAGATCTCTAGTTCTTCCAAAGCATGAGCCGCGAGCAGCGACATGGTTCTATTAGGGTTCAATTTATAAGAACCTATAAGGCTTTTATTAGTCGTCGGTGGCTCAGTCGCAGTAGTCCTGCGAGCCGGTGGTCAACAAGGTGACATATTTGTATATATTTATAAATATTTTGTATATATTTATAAACATATTTATATAATTATATATATTCATAAAATTATAAATATAATAAATATATTTATTATAATTTTATAATTATTTAAATATATATATAATTTTAAATATATTTTTTTTTATTTTTTAATTATATATAAAATAAATATTTTTATAAATATTTTTATATATTTATAAAACATATTTATATAATTATATGTAGTTATAAAATTATAAATATAATAAATATATTTATTATAATTTTATAATTATTTAAATATAATTATTTATTTATATTAATATTTATAAATAAATATTTTTATAAATATTTTTATATAATTATTTATATATTTATATTTATTTGTTTATTAATATATAAATATATATATATATAAAATTACAACAAATGTATTTATTGTAATTTTATAATTATTTAATTATTTATTTATTTATTTGTATTTACAATTATAAATATATTTATTTATTATTATAATTATGAATTAATATATTTGTAATTATAATTATGAATAAATATTTTTATAAATATTTTTATATATTTGGTGGGATCGTTGTGGGATGCATCTTTGATGCCAGCATGTGACATTGTTGTGACCCACTGCCCACTATGGGGGTGATGTGTGCAGGTAACGAGACGGTTGGTGAGAAGGCAAAACGATGTTCGGTACCTATGTCAGTGGTGAAACGAGGCAATTGGAGAGCCTAGTGGTTGCAATTGAGGGGGGCCCACCCAACAATGGGGGGTGGGGGTAGTGTTGATTGGCGAGTTTTTTTAAACATTTAAAAAAAAAATTACAGAAAACGCTTAGGGAAAAACTTTTTTTCAAAATTCTCCTTAAAGGCGGCATCGCGGATGCCGCCTTTGCGTTTCAGGTGAAAGGCGGCATCACGGATGTCGGCTTTACACTGCCGGCGTGGATTGCTGATGTGGCAAAGGCAGAACCTGTGGTGCCGCCTTTGCCTCCGCACCCTATAAAAGGGCAGTGCCCCCTCCCCTTCTCCTCACTTCCAAACACTCATTTGCCTCTCATTTTTTGTCTTTTTTGGCGAAGGTTCAAGTTTGAAATTTTTGGAAAGCTTTTAGAGGTATGGTTTTTAATTTAATGTTTTTTATTTTGTATAATTTTTTTTAGTTAAATATTTTTTTAAAATTTAATGTTTTTTATTTACTTTAATTGTTTATAGTTAAATATTTTAATTGTTTAGTAGTTTAGTTAGTTTTAATTTTTTTTTGTTTATTAGATTGTTTAATTAGTTATATATATTTAGGAATTATAATTATCATTAGTATGAATTAATTTAGGATTCTTTTAATGAAATTTTGGTATCATAAAGACTGTTATCTAAGCAATCAAATCCTTTTCTAGATACAAACATGTGAATGGATAGATCAAGGAGGTCCTACAGTGGCCTTTTGAAGATGATAAAGGATAAATATTTGGTGATGAAGAGTTCGATGGGCTATGTGGAATCTTTGGTGTTTCCATCTGATCAACTGGGCCTGGGGAAATGGCGTGACAATTGTGGAAGAAATTATAATTGTTGGATGCATGGTGGTGTTGAAGGGGTTGGTATTTGCAATAATGGGAACTTATGAGCATTTCATGTGGAAAATCTTTCACCATACCCTTATGCAGCCGGATGTTGATATAGATATGGACATGGCGGGTGGAATAATGGATTTCGTTGTCACATGAAAGGATGTATAACATGTTTTCATGCATCAAATATTATAGATATATGTGATACTAGAGACACCATGCATCCTATTGATGCAGGGTTGACTCCTATATGTTTAATGAATGTTTGAAGTTTCATTTATATTGGTCTTATGGTTTATATATTATAGTCTTTCAAAGTCATGTACTTGAAACATTTTTATGTTTCAAGTAGGTGGTTTTGAAAGCTTATAAATTATTTTTCATGAACCATTTTTATGAAATGATTTGTGTTTTCAACAATTTTTTATATGTTTAATGAATGTTTAAAGTTTCCTTTATATTTGTCTTATGGTTTATATTTTATAGTCTTTCAAAGTCACATTCTTGAAACATTTTTAAGTTTCAAGTAGGCCGTTTTGAAAGCTTATAAATTATTTTTCATGAAAATTTTTTGTGAAATAATTTGTGTTTTCAACATTTGCATATATGTTTAATGAATGTTTAAAGTTTTGTTTATATTGGTCTTATGGTTTATATTTTATGGTCTATCAAAGTCACGTACTTGAAGCATTTTTAAGTTTCAAGTAGGCGATTTTGAAAGCTTATAATTTATTTTTCATGAACAATTTTTATGAAATGATTTGTGTTTTCAACAATTGCTTATATGTTTCATGAATGTTTAAAGTTTCATTTATATTGGTCTTATGGTTTGTATTTTATAGTTTTTCAAAGTCACGTACTTGAAACATTTTTAACTTTCAAGTATGCGGTTTTGAAACCTTATAAATTGTTTTTCCTAAACCATTTTTATGAATTATATATATAAATAAATATATAAACAAAACATAAAAAAAAATTCAAAAATGATAATTTTTACAATTTTTATTAATTATATATAAAAATAAAAATATAAAAAAAACAAAACAAAAATTCAAAACAAAATTTTAAAAACTAATAATTTTTTATGTTAGGTGAAAGGCGACATCCTCCTGAACATTTTTTATGAATTATATATATAAATATATATATATATATAACAAAACATAAAAAAAATCAATTTTTTTGTTAGGGGAAAGGCGGCATCGCGGGTGCCGCCTTTCAGCCCCAGTGCAAAGGCGGCATCCGTGATGCCGCCTTTAAGGCCCTTTTTGAAAAAAAAATCGCCCTAACCATTTTTTGTAATAAATATTTTATAAAAAATGTATAAAAAAACTCGTTGATCGACTGGGATGGCCAGGTTCAGACAAATGGACTGGCATAACAATGTCAGTAGGCTACAGGATGAAGTGCAATGTGGTGCGCAGGCGGACGAGGATCCGGTGGTGTTAGTAGGTGAAGGGGGTAGCAGCCCCAACGATGACTGATGAGGGAGCATGACAGAAGGGGCGGTAGTTCCGACGAACTAGGGTTTTACGGCGACTGGAGGTAGAGATCGGTGGAGCGCGCCCTTCAGAATGGTTTTCTCCAGCATTGTTGCATGGCTAAGGGCGGCGGGGTGGTCTTCGTCTGGTGAGCAAGGGGACTTCTGTTGCAAATGGGGCATGAAAAAGGCCAGCGTTGACGCTACATGGTGATGGGGTTGGCAGAGGCATCGCACTATGATGAAAACAACATGAAAGGGGCGGTCGGGCAGATGATATTGGTGGACCCCCGCTCCATAGCGGGGGTGGTGGTTTGGTTGTTGTCTGTGTTAGTGACACAGCATCCGATGAGACAATGGGGATATCCATCGTTGGTCTGGGGAGGCTCATTTGGCATGATAATGTATGGAAAATATAGAATTATGTATGGAAACACAATATTACTAGTGATTATAGGGAGCAATTTATAGCATCCCGCCTTTTTATCACATAAACTTTCATTACATTTTACAAAACTGAGGATCTTTAAGTTTTAGTGTCTTGGAAACCAGGAACTTTAAACATGAAAACATAAAACATTCTTCTAAAACACTTGAAAGGCTTCTCATCATGTTCATCCTAGGTTCATTACTGCATCACATAACCTGGGGACATACATCAAAAGAAATGGTGAGCAAAACGCCCAGTAAGGGAAACAAGAGAAACATTTTACATGTGAATTTGGGATACTTCAATATGGTCGTGAAAAGAACTTTAAGGCATGAAAATGAAACCATGAATCATATCATAATAAAAATAACATTTTTCATAACTTTAAGATGTGGCTACAACATTTAATATTGACAATCGTTTCGTTTCACCAAGGTTCATCCCCAAGGTGTCGTTAAAAATTACCAAGGTTATTCACCAAGGCGTCGTTAAAAATGGTCATCTCTAGAGATTAAGTCTTTACCCAATGCATTGGAGCGCTATCTGGGCGCGCCCATGACATGTATTTATTATCATGTGAGCCACATATATCATCATCAATAATTTCATAAACAACCCATATAGCATAAAAGAAATGGGTTTCATTTCATAATCATAACATTTTAAAAACTGCTTTAAAGACATGATCTTTACGTCACTTTAAAACCTACAGAAAAGGAAGGTGGGTCTCATGTATGTAAATCCCAAAATTTAAAATAGAAAATTTTGTTATATATGTGAATACCCCTTTATAATAAAGTTCTTTGAGTATTCACTTAATAAAACAAAATAACTTTAGAAAGAGAGAGAGACATTTTGAGACGGAAATTCTGCAGCATAACGGCTATGTTATGAGGTTTTAGAAAACATTAAAAAGAGAGGGGACATGGGTAACCCACTCATAAATGAACCATAAAAAAGTATAGGGAAAGAATATGAAGGATATATGAACATGGTAATGAAATTTGAAAGATGTACCATATGAAATGAAGAACATGAAAGGAAGACAAAAATAATATTTCTCTTATCAAAATTCGGCAGCCTAACGGCGTCACTTAAACTTCCAAAAATGGATTAACGAGATCAAATAGGGTCTCTCATCATATGAACATAAATTATCAGTATGATATATATAGAGATCATACCCCAACATAATAAAAAGGAACTTGAAAGACTTGGAATGAAAATAGATCTTGAAAATGAGAAGGGTGAAAGAACCCCTTAGAAATTCGACAGCCTAACGGCGTCACTTAAACTTCAAAAAAAAATGAGTTGATGAGATCAAATAGGGTCTCTCATAATATGAACATAAAAGATCAGTATGATAGATATAGAGATAATACCCCAACATAATAAAAAGTAACTTGAAAGATTTGACATGGAATTAGAACTTTGAAAAGGAGAAGGGTGAAAGAATCCCTTAAAAATTCAGCAGCCTAACGTCGTCACTTAAACTTCAAAAAAAAAAAAATTGATGAGATCAAATAGGGTATCTCATCATATGAACATAAGATTCCAGTATGATAGATATAGAGATCATACCCCAACATAACAAAAAGGAACTTGAAATAATTGACATGAAAGTAGAACTTCAAAACGAGAAGGGTGAAGAACCACTTAAAAATTTGGCAGCCTAACGGTGCCACTGAAAACTTCAAAATACTGAAGTGAAGAGATCAAATGGGGTCTCTCATCATATGATAATAAAATATCAGTATGATAAATTTAGAGATCATACCCCAACATAATAAAAAGGAACTTGAAATAATTTACATGATAATAGATCTTGAAAAATGAGAAGGGAGAAAGAATCCGTTACAAAAATTTCGACTGCCTAACGGTGCCACTTAAAACTTCATAAAACGAAATAATGAGAGTAGGAGGGGATCTCTCATTATGTGAACATGAAAAGGTAAGTAAGAGGAGTATAAAATAGCACCCTTTAACATAAGAACATGGAGCATAAAAGGAATGACATGAAAGAGATTACTTGAAAAGAAAGAGAGAGGTCAGATCCCTTACCTTAAAACGTAACTCTTAAAACTCAAAGGTTGGGACCTTGAGGGCTTGAGGGCACCTTGGGAGGACTCCTTGGGAGGTAATGAGACCAGAACTTCGTTGGGGGAGAGTGGGGAGTCGAAATGGATGAGAGGATGGCTTGGTATTTATAGGGAAAGTGAGGGGACAAGGCATTAATGGCCAAGGGACACCTCACATGTGCTTTTCTCAAAACCATGTGCTCTCCCTTGGCATTTACCATGGAGTTAGGCCACATGGGGACCCCAAAACAATAATTCATCACCCTTGGCCGGAAAACCCTTAAAATATCTCATGACATCATCATGACACAGTTATGATGTCATTAAACATACCAAAACCCTAAAACTGTATTTTTACTATTCACTAAAAATTCAACTTTCTCAGAAAAATCCCAAAATTTAACATTAACCAAATATCAAGGCTCTGATTTCAAAAATGAACTCCATTTTATAAAAATAATTTTCTAAATATTTTTAAATTTATTTTTAAATAAATACACTATTCACCGAAAATTCATTTTTTTTTCAAAAAAAACCTCAAAAATTACCTTAACATAATATCGATGCTCTGAGTTCAAAAATGAAATCCATTTTATAAAAATAATTTTCTAAATATTTTTAATTTAAGTTTTAATTAAAAAAACACTATTCACCTGAAAAAACTAATACTTGAATAATAATTTATGAAACCGTTATTTAACCATTTTATTGAATCACATTACTTAATCAAGGTGCCTAGATTATTTTAAAACTTTCTTTAAGTGAGATTACTAATCCATTTGGTCATATTACTAATATTAATCATAAAATCACTATTCATAATTTACTATTCATCAAAAATCAAGTTGATCTTATTAGACTCTAAATTTCGTACTGAACATAATTGTACAAGACCATTTTTTGAAAATCATTACAAATTTTTAATTTATTTAAGGTTTACATAAACATTTTTTTTAAAATATCTTTTCTCTAAAATTCACCAAAAATATGCATACTATATTTATCCGGACATTTGAAAATTCATAAACATCATCATAAGAAGAAATCCCAATTTTTATTTAAAACAAAGGATTACACAAGGCAGTTACGGTCTCCTTACATAGCCCCTTTATCACACCAGTATAGGACCTAAGTGTAAGGTGTGATAAGGTGAGAGAATCTGAGGGAGGCTCGGCCAACATCGCACGAGTAATAATTTCTATCAGTTTGAACTTCTCGCGAAGGCGATCCCGTTCTAGCTTCACATGATGAAGTTCAGCTTGGGTTTGGTCCAGAGCAAAGCCCAGTGGTGCTACCTCCTTCCCAAGTTCTGATAGATGGGCTTCGATCGGTCCAAGACTACTGGGTGAGGCCATCGAATCTTCTTTCTATATTAATTAACCAAGATTACTTGTATTTAGAGACAATAATCAAAACGTTTAGTTTTCAGCGGTCATATTGACCAATGTTCATATAACAGTCAAAAACCAACGGTCTCATTTTAATTATACTCATGTTATCAAATAAAACATTTTTGTTTAGTATAAAAAAAATAACACATGAAATTAAGAAACAAGATTTATTCAAAATTTCGGGTCATTACAATCTTCCCCCCTTAAGAAATTGCGTCCTCGCAATTTTAAAATTGGGTTTTTAAATTTCATTGAAAGTCCCACATCGGAAAAAGAGTCAGTAACACTATTACTTTAAAAGAAAGAAAAGGAAGTACAAAGGTCACCCAAGTTTACTCATACTAGGATTCCATGAAGGAAACATGGACATGGAGGATAAAACAAAGGGCCACGTTCTAAAGGAGAGTGATAGAAAAAATGATTAGGATAAAGTTAACCATAAGAAAATCCCAAACTTATGATGGGTGTAAACGATCTTTGATTACCTAGTAGGAAACGTAAACCAACAACGTTTTTGTTTTACGTTCCTTTTCATAATTTTGAGGAATTCATTTACAACATAGAACAAAAACATAAGGAAATATATCTACCTTCATGTAGAGTTTCACCCTTTAATAAGTTTCTACAAAACTAATCTTTTCTCCCAAACGATGAGCATTCAAAACTACTTGGTCTCATCAAAACACAAGAATCATCTTCTAGAGAATCACATAATCCATAAAAGATTAACTATCTATTTCTTCTATCTTTAAACATTATCCCAAAAACAGAAAGAGTAAGGTTAAATAACTCTTCAAAAAGGAAGAATCCCATAGGAATGGAAACTACTTTTAAATCTTCAAAGATCCATGGTACTACCCAAAGTTCATCATAGATCATTCCATAAATAATTGTTCTTAAAATTCCTCAAAATAAACCAAACTATGATTGAAACCCAAATACAAGAAAAATTTGATAACACAGTCTTCCAAATTAAACTTCATTGTTCATCTCCAAAACACATCAACCACTCCTAACATCTTATAACAAAAGTAGCTAACCTAAACATATTTTACCCAAGATAGGTTAATCATTCCCATAAGTAACCTAAATTACTCTAAGTCCACCTTAAATTCATTGATTCTTCAAAATATAAGTCAACCTTACTTCTCAATGAAAATAACGTAGTAATCTATTTACCTCGATCATATAGGGTCCCCAAAATAGTGAACATCTTCCAAAATAATAATCATTTTTTTAATCCCCTAATCATCTATGTCATATTAATACGACAATCGTCGCATTTCCTATCACATTGGTTTTTGGGACATGTTCTTCCATTTCCCGCCATTAACTAAGAAAAGAAACTATAATTAGGGGCTTAAATAATTAGCTAATAATCATAAAAAGGAAACTTTAAGCATAAAAGGATAAACATGTAGAATAAAAGTATATCCTAACTTGTGATCCCCTAGGTTCCAATCTATGTTATCCATGATCATATATTCTTATGTGAATCTTTATTTTGTTTTATCCTTCTTCCTTTAATAATGGTTCATACTAAACTTATAAATTTACCAAAGCATATCCCCCGGGAGTGTCGTAACCAAGAGTGCAGCAAGGCCCATTGTCGTGTACCAGTTCCCGTTCGAGTCTAGCTCAAAGCGGTGTTTTCAGGTTTTACCCCTATGTACATCTGTGCCAGAGCCACCTCTACCTGCTCGTATCCAGACAGGGATGTATTTGCTTGGAAACCCCTTACTCAATACTCACCAAAATACCAGGAAGATTTCCTATATTTAAACTTTTCTATAGGGTTCTTCTTAGATTTTTCATATCCTAATTTCCATAAATAACTAAACCATCCTTTGATACCAACTATAGCATCCCGCCTTTTTATCACATAAACTTTCATTACATTTTAAAAAACCGAGGATCTTTAAGGTTTAGTGTCTTGGAAACCAGGAACTTTAAACATGAAAACATAAAACATTCTTCTAAAACACTTGAAAGGATTCTCCTCATGTTCATCCTAGGTTAATTACTGCATCACATAACCTGGGGACATACATCAAAAGAAAGGGTGAGCAAAAAGCCCAGTAAGGGAAACAAGAGAAACATTTTACATGTGAATTTGAGATATTTCAATAAGGTCGTGAAAAGAACTTTAAGGCATGAAAATGAAACCATGAAGCATATCATAATAAAAATAACATTTTTCATAACTTTAATATGTGGCTACAACATTTAATATTGACAATCATTTCGTTTCACCAAGGTCCATCCCCAAGGTGTAGTTAAAAATTACCAAGGTTATTCACCAAGGCGTCGTTAAAAATGGTCATCTCTAGAGATTAAGTCTTTACCCAATGCATTGAAGCACTATCTAGGCGCACCCTTGACATGTATTTATTATCATGTGAGCCACATATATCATCATCAATAATTTCATAAACAACCCATATAGCATAAAAGAAATGGGTTTCATTTCATAATCATAAAATTTTAAAAACTGCTTTAAAGACATGATCTTTACGTCACTTTAAAACCCACAGAAAAGGAAGGTGGGTCTCATGTATGTAAATCCCATAATTTAAAATAGAAAGTTTTGGTATATATGTGAATACCCCTTTATAGGAAAGTTCTTTGAGTATTCACTTAATAAAACAAAAGAACTTTAGAAAGAGAGAGAGACATTTTGTGACGGAAATTCTGCAGCATAACGGCTATGTTACGAGGTTTTAGAAAACATTAAAAAGAGAGGGGACATGGGTCACCCACTCATAAATGATACATAAAATAGCAGAGGGAAAGAATATGAAGGATATATGAACATGGTAATGAAATTTGAAAGATGTACCATATGAAATGAAGAACATGAAAGGAAGACAAAAATAAGATTTCTCTTATCAAAATTCGGCACCCTAACGGCGTCACTTAAACTTCCAAAAATGGATTGACGAGATCAAATAGGGTCTCTCATCATATGAACATAAATGATCAGTATGATAGATATAGTGATCATACCCCAACATAATAAAAAGGAACTTGAAAGACTTGGCATGAAAATAGATCTTGAAAATGAGAAGGGTGAAATAACCCCTTAGAAATTCGACAGCCTAACGGCGTCACTTAAACTTCAACAAAAAATGATTTGATGAGATCAAATAGGGTCTCTCATCATATGAACATAAAAGATCATTATGATAGATATAGAGATCATACCCTAACATAATAAAAAGGAACTTCAAAGACTTGACATGGAATTAGAACTTTGAAAAGGAGAAGGGTGAAAGAATCCCTTAAAAATTCAGCAGCCTAACGTTGTCACTTAAAATTCAACAAAAAATGAATTGATGAGATCAAATAGGGTCTCTCATCATATGAACATAAGAGTCCAGTATGATAGATATAGATATCATACCCCAAAATAACAAAAAGGAACTTGAAAGAATTGACATGAAAGTGGAACTTCAAAACGAGAAGGGTGAAGAACCACTTAAAAATTCGGCAGCCTAACGATGCCACTTAAAACTTCAAAATACTGAATTGAAGAGATCAAATGGGGTCTCTCATCATATGATCATAAAATATCAGTATGATAAATTTAGAGATCATACCCCAACATAATAAAAAGGAACTTAAAATACTTTACATGATAATAGATCTTGAAAAATGAGAAGGGAGAAAGAATCTGTTACAAAAATTTCGGCAGCCTGACGGCGCCACTTAAAACTTCATAAAAAGAAATAATGAGAGTAAGAGGGGATATCTCATTATGTGAACATGAAAAGGGAAGTAAGAGGAGTATAAAAGAACACCCTTTAACATAAGAACATGGATCATAAAAGGAATGACATGAAAGAGATTACTTGAAAAGAAAGAGAGAGGTCGGATCCCTTACCTTAAAACGTAACTCTTAAAACTCAAAGGTTGGGACCTTGAGGGCTTGAGGGCATCTTGGGAGGACTCCTTGGGAGGTAATGAGACCAGAACTTCATTGGTGGAGAGTGGAGAGTCGAAATGGATGAGGGGATGGCTTGGTATTTATAGGGAAAGTGAGGGGACAAGACATTAATGGCCAAGGGACACCTCACATGTGCTTTTCTCAAAACCATGTGCTCTCCCTTGGCATTTACCATGGAGTTAGGCCACATGGGGCCCCCAAAACAATAATTCATCACCCTTGGCCGACCAACCCTTAAAATATCTCATGACATCATCATGACACAGTTATGATGTCATTAAACATACTGAAACCCTAAAACTGTATTTTTACTATTCACTAAAAATTCAACTTTCTCAGAAAAATCCCAAAATTTCACATGAGCCAAATATCAAGGCTCTGATTTCAAAAATGAACTCCATTTTATAAAAATAATTTTCTAAATATTTTTAATTTTGTTTTTAAATAAATACACTATTCACCGAAAATTCATTTTTTTCAGAAAAAACCCCAAAAATTACCTTAACATAATATCGATGCTCTGAGTTCAAAAATGAAATCCATTTTATAAAAATAATTTTCTAAATATTTTTAATTTAATTTTTAATTAAAAAAACACTATTCACCTGAAAAAAGTAATACTTGAATAATAATTTATGAAACCGTTATTTAACCATTTTATTGAATCACATTACTTAATCAAGGTGCCTAGATTATTTTAAAACTTTCTTTAAGTGAGATTACTAATCCATTTGGTCATATTACTAATCCTAATCATAAAATCACTATTCATAATTTACTATTCATCAAAAATCAAGTTGATCTTATTAGACTCTAAATTTCATACTGAACATAATTGTAGAAGACCATTTTTTAAAAATCATTACACACTTTTAATTTATTTAAGGTTTACATAAACATTTTTTTTAAAATATCCTTTCTCTAAAATTCACCAAAAAATATGCATACTATATTTATCCAGACATTTGAAAATTCATAAACATCATCATAAGAAGAAATCCCAATTTTTATTTAAAACAAAGGATTACACAAGGCAGTTACGATTTCCTTACATAGCCCCTTATCACACCAGCATAGGACCTAAGTGTAAGGTGTGCTAAGGTGAGAGAATCCGAGGGAGGCTCGACCAACATCGCACGAGTAGTAATTTCTATCAGTTTGAACTTCTCGCGAAGACGATCCCATTCTAGCTTCACACGATGAAGTTCAGCTTGGGTTTGGTCCAGAGCAAAGCCCAGTGGTGCTACCTCCTTCCCAAGTTCTGATAGATGGGCTTCGATCGGTCCAAGACTACTGGGTGAGGCCATCAAATCTTCTTTCTATATTAATTAACCAAGATTACTTGTATTTAGAGACAATAATCAAAACGTTTAGTTTCCAGCGGTCATATTGACCAATGGTCATATAACAGTCAAAAACCAACGGTCTCATTTTAATTATACTCATGTTATCAAATAAAACATTTTTGTTGAGTATAAAAAATAAATAAATAAAATAACACATGAAATTAGGAAACAAGATTTATTCAAAATTTCGGGTCGTTACACAGTTATGGCCCTTTCTGGGCATAATTTGTAAGGACAGGACTGTTATTAGTTGGCTCTTCAAGCTGTTAATGGATAGGTTATCCCTTAGGGGTGGGGGGCTATGACATGCCCATCGAGGTTGAAGCGTGTGTGTTTCAGTGTAACCTAATATATATTTATTTACACACACACACATATATATATTTGTATATATATTTGTATATATATTTTTTAATTTTTTTATATAATTATATCTCATGGACCACACGACTTTTGGCATATTTATATACTTATATATATTTATGTCGATATATAAATATATATATAATAATAAATATAATAACTATATTTATTATTTAAATATATTTATTATAACTTTATGATTATTTATATATATATTTATTTAGTTATAATTAAAATTATAAATAAATATATTTAAAAAGAATTTATATATAATTAAAAAATTGTAATTATAAATATAATAAATATATTAATTATTTCTATATATTTATTGTAATTTTATAATTATTTATCAGAACATGATAAGTTCATGGGTATAACATGAATGAATCATATGTAGTAAAGTATTGATCATAAAAAATTAGTTGTCACATATATGGAAGCATGAATAATAAGGGTGTCAGTGTATAAATGAACATTCATGAATTATGAATACATAACATATGTATGTGTCATCATAATATAGGTATTTTTAACATTTGTAATATAGCAACTCTTCATTTGTACAAGTAAATTTATGAACTTATAGTGTCAATTATACTTACGCATCAATATATAAATATAAATAACAATAATCATACTAGGTTGATTACATCCGCCACCGTGGAACACAATGTATGGAAGAAAACTGCAAAAATCGCAGGCCCAGGGACTTGACTCCGTGACTTGCCCTCACCCCCACCCCACCAACCCTTACCAACTCACCATCAATGGTGGGGCAACCGTAGGAGCGATTTTATCAAGTGATGTTCATATATATATTAGGTGCTTGGGGATGTGATTACATTAAATACACACATCACACACAGACATGATGCAGACATGAATTGGGTCTTTGTATGAAAGATTACTAAAATCTTTAATTATCTGCCTTGTATCCTTGTAAACCTGGTGATGATGATATCAAGGAACACAATTTGTGGCATTTGTGCACATTGTGTCATCCAAAGGTCCATTATTTCCACAGACAAAGGATCGATATTTAATTTGAATGCAAAAATATATATTATCGAAATGAATTGGCGACGAAAGAAACCAAAACTACAGCTTGATCTGATTTACTTTATTGAGTGCATTGAGGATGATAGCCGTGGCTTTGCCGGCGGGGTCCTGCATGCCGGCCTTCACGTCAGCCCTCACCACCGGCTCGCCGGCATTTTCGATACACACATCCGCGTCGATCTTCGCCAGCGACAACGCCGTCTGGATGTCCTCCACCGCCTGCACTGGGTTCCGCCCTCTCAGATCCTGAAATCCGCCCAGGGCGCGGCTGAGCTGCGTGATGGCGTCCGCCAGGTTCCCCGAGCAGAAGTTGATGGCCTTGACTTCCCCTGGCCGGAGCCCCGGGCGGCGGAGCAGATCGGAGACGGTGGACTTAGTCCACTCGGCGGCCTCCCCGGCCGCCCGCACCGCCTCTCTGGCGTCCTCCGTTGGAGTTGCAGAGGCCGGGAGGGAGAGGAAGAGAGTGAAGGCTATGGCGAGGATGAGGTGGGTTACCGTATCGGCCATGGCTTTCTTCTGAGTCTGGGTTGGATGATGCGTTTATAGTGGGTTTTGACGCGAGAGATTATTGTATTTGATATTTGCATTGAAGTCGCCCTGCCGTACGTGTTTGATGTCTGGGCATGCCTCGCGCGCGAGGTGTCCGGCGACCGCACTGAAGAGCGTTGACCCGTATTGGGATTGTAATAAATGTTGCATTCCGAGCAGGATTAGAGAATATGGATCGAGATATAATTGTTTATACTATGAGTCTATGATTTTTTTTTTAAAGTAAAAGATAAATTACTGATCAAAGAAATCAGGATTACAAAGCCAATCAGGGAATGAGTTCACCCAACAATGATCACCCCAAAATTTCCCAAAACGAGCCAAACGATGAGCTTTCGAATTACTTCTCTTTTGATAAAAGAAAATTTGCATGCAGCGAATCCAGCGGCCAGGGACCAGATCATCCTCAGGATGAGGCCATAGGGCTGGGAATCCTCATCTTTTGTTGAGAGCGCGTTCACCACTTTGAGGCAGTCAGATTCCACCAGAATCTTAGACCAACATTTTGAACGGGCAAAAAGAAGCCCCTGGAGGATGGCCGAGGCCTCAGCCACCACAGGGCTCCATGTGTTAGGTACTATCCTACACTGAGCTTCCATAATCTGGCCAACACTGTTATGAGCAATGAGTCCAATACCAACCCTTGAATGAAGAGAGACAACAACATCTGTATTAATCTTTAGGAAACCCTCAGGGGGGGAGACCAAACAGGAGCCGCTCGTCGAGTGTGGCTCAAAGGATGCCCCTCGTCACTTTTATTCCAACCATTCATCCACTCCAAAGCTCTATCCACCCACTATGAGTCTATAAGAACATGAATCAAGCTATGTGTTTTCCTTAGATTAGTGTACTTTCTACACATTAGGCTATGCAGGAGAAAATATAATGGTTTTTTCCGAGTTTAAGACTATAGGAGAGGACATTACATAAACTAGTAAAAACAAACACTTGGAACTCATAAATAGATATTTCTTTTATGTAGAGTAAGTAGGTCACATAGAGAACCTACCTCAACCTCAAGGCTGATTTTGACGACGACAACCCAAATCTTCCTTTTTTTCCGCTTGCACGCATATGCAACTTGACATATATATAAGGACACGTAGCCGCTGTGCACATATTTGAATGACCAAATATGCACAAGAGGGTCCTTAGATATATGTTTATACCTACATATACCCCTTTACACTTACACATGTATGCATTTTTCTTATCTATATATAAGCACACCTAGCCCCAATATATATATTCATACTACCATGAGTGAATATATATATAAAGGGGGAAATTATATATGTATATGCCTACACATGTAATCCTTCGTCAACGATGACTTGAATCCACCTCAACGAGGTCCAAAACACACTACAAAAATATAAGGAACCCAAAAATCACAAAATCCCTAATTAAAATTGGGCCACAGAATAAAAACGGAATAAACCTTACCCAAATCCGATGTTGAACTCAGTATCTTCGATAGTGGTAGATAGAACCAGCCTCATTATAAGAAACCACCTGTAAGGAAATAGTGGGAAAAGAAATGAGATATAACGACTTCTTATATATATGTGATCAGTGTGTCAACTGTACAAGATAAATGATACATGAATCCATAACCAACAATGAACAAATAATATTCAGATTGATATATACATCCCAATACTAAATAACATGATCATTAATAAAGGTTTTTTAGTTCAAGTTCCCTCATTGTCTGAGTTTAAAAATACTTCTTTAATTTAGAATGTAATGAAAAATCATTTTTTCAACTTCCCTCATCATCTTGGTCATTTCCATCTAGGGCACCCAAACTGTTATCCCCTACCTGCACACAGCCCCCCACTGCCTTCCCTCATCATCTTGGTCATTTCCATACGGGGCACCCAAACTGTTATCCCCTACCTACACACAGCCCCCCTCACCCCCTGTAGCCCTCACCACCTGTAGCCCCCCAGACAACACTCCTTCCCCCTACAACCCCCACTACACAGCACCCCCTCCCCCTACACACAACCCCCCACCTACACACATCCCCCCTCACCCCTGCAGCCACCCCCCGCTGCACAACACCCCCCACTGCACAACACCCCCACCTGCACACAACCCCCCTCCACCCTACAGCCCCACACTACACAGCCCCCTCCCTCACCCCCTGCAGCCACCCCCACCGCACAACACCCCCCACATGCACACAACCCCCTCCCCCCTACAACCCCCACTACATAGAACCCCCCATGCACATCCCCCTAACTGTACAACCCCCTCCCCCTACAACCCCCCTACACAGCCCCCTCCGACCCCCTGCAGCCCCCCCCCCCCCCCCCCGCACAACCCCCACCTCCCAACCCCCCTAAATTCAAAATCAAATTAATTCGAAAATATTTCATCAATCTTAGAGATAATTGTCAAAATATTCTATGAATAAATAGATGACATTTTCACACATAATACGTTCTATACTATACATGCTGTAGGAAACTTACCATTACCCAGCAAAAGGAAATGATTTTAAAGATGATATGCATGGTGTTAACTTATGATTCAATGGTACATACACATCCTTCTAGATAAATAAATACAAAGAAAATAACTGAGAATTCTCACCTTATTTGAAAAAAATGTTTTATATTCATTTGGTTGATTATGGAGTTTGTTTCATTGCGGAAAGCATAAATGAGAAGAAAGATCAAAATAAGAAAAAAAGGATTTTTATGGGGAAAATGAATGAAAAACATGGATATCCTAGAGACCAAATTAAAATTATTTGTTACCAAGATATATAGATCTAAAAATTTAATAGGAAATAAAATTAAAAAAATAATGATGCAACACTTTAAGTTCATATCATAGAAGAAAAAATTTACATTAATGTAATACATCATATACAGTGGCAGATATGGGCCTTCTCTCTAGGAGAATGTTGTGGTGTGTAAATAATCGAGTCATTACCCTAGTAGGTTATTATAATGATTTTGTGATATGAACATAAAGTGTCCATTTAATAGAAACAGTACATGTTCACTTCTCTCAGTAGGTTAGTATATTGATTCTGTAGGTTAGTACATTGATTCTGTAATTAGTTTATGTTCACTTATAAACAATATTGTTTATATCAATGAGAGGTTTTGATAGAAACAATACATGTCCAATTCTCTCAGTAGGTTAGTATACTGATTCAGAAGGTTAGTATACTTATTATGTAATCAGTTCATGTTCACTTAATAAATAGTATAGTTTCTGAAGTGAAAATGTATATGTTCACTTTTCTAATTTAAAGTGTTCATTTGATAGAAATAGTACATGATCACTTCTCTCAGTAGGTTAGTATACTGATTTTTTAGGTTAATATATAGATTCTATAATCAGTTCATGCTCACTTCTAAATAGTACTATTTCTATCGTGAGAAACATTTACCAACCTACTGATGTAATGACCTGATTAGAAGTAAACATGTACTGTTTATATCAATGAGAGGGTCCATGGATGAGAATAAGTCACAAAAAAATATTATTAAAAGGAATATATTGTACTGTAAATGGCATATTTTGTAAGAATTGTTGTGTTATATAATTCATGGATTGCATTCTATTAGAGGAATGTCCCATAAAGCTTACAGTATGAAAAAAGATGAATTAAACCAACCTAAATATATTTGAACCAAACTAGGTACTCGGTACTAATAAAAAACCCAAACAATACCACACCATACCAAACCAAGAAAATCTAAAATAAACCAAAACAAAAAAAAACATGAACTAAATCAAACTAGCTTGAATAGACTATATCTTAACTAGAATGAAGAAAATAAAATTATATCAATCCAAACCAAAACCAATTTACTCAACGTAAAATGAATTTGACTAAATTAGACCAAACTAAACCTAAATGAACTAAATTGAAATAAAAAACAATAAACTGATAAGAATTTTTTTGAAATGAACCAACCTAAATATATTTGAACCAAACCAGGTGAAACCAAAATATATAAAAAAAACTGGACCTAAAAAACATAGAATCAAACAAAATTGAACTAAACTAAACCAATCCAACCAAAACTCAACCACACCAAATCAAATAAAATCAAATTGGACTATTAAAAACTGAATTGAGATGACCTAACCTTACTATACTAGACCCAAACAAAGTAAATCCATTAAAATTTAATTAGACTTATTGAAATGAGATTACCTTAAGATACCCAAATGAAAAAAATTCTAGAAGAACCAAACTGAACAAAACCTATCTGGGATAAAATAAATAAAACTAAAAATGAGTCAAACTAAATTGAAACAAATATACTAAAATGAACCTTTCAAATATAAATAAAAAACGGAATTAAAATGGAAATTTTTTGAAATAAACTAATCCAAACTCATATTATAGAAAAATAATTTAGAAAAATAAAAAACTAATCTAAACCAAATTGAATGGAACAAGATTGACCTGAATAGACACAAAATAAATCAAAATGAATCAGAGAAACCTATGACTAAATAAACTAATCTAAATTCACTTGACACAAAAAAATTGTAAAAAAATATAACATAAACTAAATTGAATCAAAAAAATCTAAACCAACCTAACTAAACCCTCTTGACCTCAACGAACCAATTTGAAACAAAACCATACCAAAGAAAATTGAATTGAACTAAATTGAATTGTCCTAAACTCACCTTAAATAAATCAAGTCATAATGAAATTAAAAGGTAAAAAATGAATCAAAATGAATTGAATAGACCTTATCTAAATAGATAAAAATGGAATAAAAATCATAGAAAAATTATAGAAAATACTGAAACCTAGTAATCTGAATGATGTGTAGTGAACAAAACACCGATGTGATGTTTGATACAAATTTTTTGAAACATTTGATACCAAAATTTCAAACCAAAAATTTAGTCTAATAAATTACTTACCATTTTCTATAAATATCAGGACTAATAGCATGCTTAATTCAATATGAAAAGAGTTTCATTTCAATTCAAACCCACAATCACATGAATGGATTTGGGTGAAAGAAACCCAAGGCAGTTCTATGAAATCATTGATCAACAACTGTTACATGCGCATCAATTTCATAAAGCATGTGAAACTACCTAATTTATTACCCATTAATGAATTAAATAAGTAGATATTGAGTCTTAAAAGTGACTACACTTATTATGTGAAATAGATGTTGCATTATATAATTCAAACATGTCATAAGTATGAACAATGCATGTAGGAAAATCAATCCAAATAAAGAGAAACATAACCAATGGGAAGAAAAAACATATATATTTATGACATTCCTGGGGACTAATCCAGTTGATTTGGACATCTATTTCATAGTTTTCTATTGCCTATAAAATTAAAGAGTAATATCAATTATATAACATTTATGTGAATTGAATCCAAAGCACAAAATTCTTATAACATCCAACATGTTTCCACAACTCTTCATCCTCTTTAGTAAGGCCACACATCTTTTTGCTCGATCAGATATTTCTATAGCCCAATTTTAATAATCTTAGAACAAAAAAGTGTATATTAGAATAGAAAAAAATGAAGTTACAAATCAGTAATTAAACTAATTTATGGAAGATTATATATTTGAAAATAAGTCTATGGAACCGAAGTTTCTTGCTACAAAAAAACATACCATCGGAGGTGTGCCAAAATGGGTTCACCTACAAAAAAAAATTAAAATTTAGAAAAATTAGAGGGAGAAACTAATATTAAAAAGAGAAAAGAATCAGAAAAAGATAGAAAATTGGACTGCATACCATTAGAGGTGCATCCGAGGAGATAGAAGGGCCACCTCAGAGCAGCGTTGGTGAGGAGGTACGACGGTCACGTCAGAGGAGGATACAATTCAATATAATAATAATAAAACATAACTAATACATAAAAAAACATAAATCATAATACAATAATTCAATATATGTAGAAATATACCGAAACACCACAATACAATTAAATATATCAATAATAAAATTTAACTACATAATAAAATTTTACATATTAACAACCCAAAAATACTATTTACATAAAAAGTAAGTCTAAATATTAGTATCATCAGAATAATGATAAACCTCATCCACAAGTCATATAGAAACACCATAACCACCTCTCACACCACCAACCATCATCAACATCAGCATCGGTACCAACATCGACACTGGGTCCGGCTCCGGCTCCGGTAGAGGAATCTACATAACTAGAACGCATCGAAATCAAACATGCATTAACCACTATAGATTCTTCTGGTGGAAGTGTAGAAGAAAGGTCAAACATAACTTTCATCATATTTTCAGTTATCACCTTTTCTGATTTTTGAGTTTCTTTTTTTATTGCGGCATTCATTTATTACACTATAACCAAACCAGAACTGGTACTCAGAGACATGTTTTCGAAAGACTTGTATCAAGATGGTATAATCTTATTCCTAGGTCTAAAACACACTCCGCCCTGATGCTCATCTCCTAATACCTGATGTAGATGATACTTCAAGCCCAAATTGTCAGGTTCTTTTTCTTCCAATGCCTCCAAATCATTCTGTTGATTAATATATAACATAAATTAAAATGATAAAATAATATAAGAAATTAAATTAATTCAAAATAAAAGAAATTGAAATATACTTACAATCACCTTCTCGGTGTCGATATTTGTCACAGTACCATCTTTCTTTTTTCTACTTATACAAAACAAAGTAGAGTGAGGAATGCGACCCTCAATATTCAATTCCTTTTTCTGAAAAAAAGAAATAAATCAAAATTGGAAGTCAAAAAAATTACACTAAACCAAGATAAACATTTTAAATGTTAAATGTACCCATTCGTGCTCATGATCTGGGAGTGAAGTGTGTCCACGAGTATAAACGTGTTTCATTCCACCCTTATTTATTTTATTTCTGCTTGATTTATCCTATAAAAATATAATTATATAATTTCATTAACTTAAATAAAAAAAAGTAATTTATACTTTAAAAATATTTTTCAAATAAATAAATGAATATATATATAAATTTAACAAATACCTTAAACTCCAGACTCTTATAATATCCGATCATCGCTTTGTATTGTAATATTGGGAAATCATGAATCGCCGACATTTATTCAAGCTCAGTACCAAATCTATTTTCCAACCAATATATAATTCATACTTGTACGCTCGACACATTTCACCTAATTCCATTAACCTTGCAGCCTTGGAATTTTGACCATTAGGAAAATTATATCAGAGTTGCAATGGACAAGATATTTGTTAAGAAAATATTATAAATTAATATATATAAAAGGTGGTTAACATTACTTACCTAGATCTCTACCCAGGAATTGTTCTTTATTTGTTCTCCAGCTTCCCTCCAACTTATTTGTTGAACCAGAATGATATTGTTGTGTCTAGAAAGTGTTCTCATAAATATTTTACATCCCATACCATTTTTTTTCAATTATAGCATTGTACTCATTGTATGCAACCATGATTTTCATGTGTTGATTCCATAAATCTCTCATTTTTTTGCGGCCTCTTCATCTAGTAGAGGCTAGAGCCAATCATGAAAAATAATAATAAAGAAAATTAATATATATAGATTATCATTAATCAATAATAGTAATGTTTAAACACATACCAGTATATGGGAGATCTGATAACCTCTAAAGTGATGCATCTAGAGGAGTGGGAGTAGCCTCTGTGGTAGGTGGGATATCTACTATAGGAATACTCTGGATATTAGATTATGATAAGTGTACTGATAGAGGGATAAAACCTGATGGATAACCCTCTACAGATAAGGGTGGATATGGATATAGATATGGCAGTGGGATATATGGGGGCACAATGCCCTGTATAGTGGATGGTGGGAATGAAAAATAAGGAGGGATGGGAGTTTGAAAACTACCATCCGATGTGGGTGCGGGTGGAAAAGGATATGGAAAAGGCGGGTATGGAAAATATGAAGGTGGAATAATGGGAGGATGACTTCCTGGTGACTCAAGCGACATAGTAGTTGGATAAACTATAGAATCATTCATAGAAATACCCCCTCCATACTATCAGCCTAAGTGGCATAATCAAACCATCTCCTCGATGATGTATCCTAAAATAACATAGATGATAAAATAAAATGAATGATAATATGTAAATAATTTGAAAGACCATAATATTCAAACATAAATTATACTTACAGTGGTTCCAAAAAGAGACATGCATTGTTCCTTTCTCTGTATTCTTATACTACTTCTAGTATCATCATAATCATACATTTTGACCTAGCAATTTAAAATAATATTAACAAATAAATAGAAATAATGAAAAATGTTAAATAATAAAATTTTATCATAAAATAATGAGATAAATTTTCATGTGTGATATTTATATTGATAAAATATCAAGACTTCTCTATATTCAAAAATTACAAGAGATTTTCTTAAACATAAATTAGTCAGGCTATTAATAGTTTTATATTCTAAAATGGTATAAAATATAATAGTTAATTTGATATCATGTATGAAAGTTTAAAAAAACACATACAATATTGTGATAATATCAGGTAAATACTTACAAATGTGTCAACGCTATGTGTGATATGTAAAAATTTCTGGTTCATAATCTATTCTAACAATTGAATAATCTCTTTAATCAAATGAAACATTCGAATAAATACCAATAGGTTCATCCAAAATATCATTTTCATTCATGTCATCATCAAAAATATTTCTATGAATGACATCAACAATAACACTAAATTTTTGTTATAACGGGTCAGTTACATAAAACACTTGTCTAGCTTGTGATGTATGAATATGAGTTTCATTAGTATGAAGTTGGTGGTTCATATCAATCACTATAAATCCATAGTTATCAATAATAATTCATTGTCGTGTCATTGAATCAAACCACTTTCATTTCATCATTGCGACATGACTATGTGCATAGTAATCTAATAAAATGATTCTTTTAACAACACCGTAATATGATATATTTTCTAATTGAGGTTTTCTATTCGATGCACTCACATAACAATCTATTTTGGAAATTATCATGACACCGTCATGTTGTGTTTCCATTTTTTTTGCACAAATATTTATAACAAATTTAAATCCATTGAAAACCATTGACTTAAAATCACGTACCACATCATTTGGACCAATGAAAAATGCTCTTATTTCATATGATACTTCATTCATTGGTAGAGTAAAAACCTAAATGATAACAACATCGAATATTAAACAGAGACATGTAATTATGTTATGAGAAGAAAAAAAAAGAAATCTATTACCTTTGAATTTAACCAAGCAACAAATTCATTACTGTGCAATAGTTCCTTCCTCTTAATAGATATAGAGCGATGTATCTTTTTTTATAATTTCTAAAAATTATTTATAGATATGAAAGCTTTAAAATTTCATAAGATATGAAGAAATCGCACAATGAAAAAAATAAAAATTTATTAGTTTACTTACTTGATATAATCATCAAACACACCACAATTGAATAATACTGTACGATGAGCCATTTCCCACTCTTCCCTGCTTACAGTACATAATGAGTAAAATCTAGATATCCCCCCAATTTGGGAAAATAAAGGAAATTAAGGCTCAATGGGACCATATTTCTCATATTCATTTCACATTAGTCAATTATAACTCGTAGTTACGTTAGCCAAGTACAATGAATATAAATCTATGAATTCTTGTTCTAAATAACATTTCACAATAGAGCATTCAGGATGATATTTATTTCTCACATAATATTTCAATGTAAATATCATTCTTTCTGTAGGATACATCCATTTACTCAAACTAGGACCACCAAAAATAATTTCTATGGGAATATACACATTTAGATGTAACATACATGTGAAAAATGACGGTGGTAAAATTTTCTCCAAGTTGTAAAGAATAATCGGTGCATCTCTCTACAATTTATGAATAACACTTCTAGTTAGTATTTTGGCACAAAAGTCTCAATAAAAATGACATAACTTAATCATATAAACTCTAACATTATGTGAATGTAAATGTCGAATGGAAATGGGAATCAACTCATGTAACAAGACATGATAATCATGGGTTTTAAGATATTTTAGATTCATATATTGTGTATTCACCCTTTTCAAAATATTACTTGAATACCCATATGGAACCTTCAAACTATCCAAGACCTGTAGAAATTGTTTATTCTCCACATTTTTCATCGAATAAACAGAAAAAGGGACTTTCCACTTATTTTGACCAATTAACTTTGAATGAAGTCTTTCTCTTATACACCAATCCATCAAATCATTTAAGATCAAAAATCATATTTTGTTTTGCCTTTGACATTTAAAATAGTATAAAGTAACATCTCAATTTTTTTATCGATATAAATTACATCCAAATAATGATGAAATAAATTCTACGACCAATACAACAACTCAAAGAATATGCTTTTCTTTCTCCAATTGCTATTGGAATTTGAATTAACATGCTTTCTCTTTCTGATATTTGATTGAATTTTTCCAAGAACATAATTAAAATCATCACATTCTTTAACAATATAATTCCCTAACATTTTTTGAGGTGTCTCATCTGTCTCAATGGTATTATCGAACTATCTCTGATTTTTCTTGTATGGATGATCCATCAGTAGAAATTGTCGATGACCTATGAAGCTGAAAGTTCTTTGAAACTTTAATCTTTAGAAACATTTATTTTTCATAAAAATAGGGTAGGATAATTTCACTTTAATACTCCAACCATAAATCATTTCATTAGTAGGTAAATCATTTATCGTCCATAAAAAAGATGCACGAAACATAAAGTACTCCTTTCTGAATGCATCGTATGCTTGTGCGCCAACAATCCAAAGCTCCTTTAACTAATCTATTAATGAATTCAAGTATATATCAATATTATTTCTAGGATATCTAAGTCTAGATATCAATATACTCATGATATTAAATGAATTATTCATACACATCCATAAAGGAATGTTATATATGTGAATGAAAATATTCCATGTATTGTGTGAAGTATGAATTTGGATAAATGGGTTGAAACCATCATAGGATAATCCCAATCTAAAATTTTGTAGGTCAGCTGCAAAATTAGGATGCAACCTATCAAATTTATTTCAAACCAAACCATCTATAGAATACACTATTTCATAATTATCCTTATTTATTTCATCTTCATTCCATCTCATATTCCCTGTCATTTTTACTAACATAAAAATATTTTGAAGCTTGGGAATTAAAGGCAAGTTCCACATCACATTCTATGGTATATGATATTGAGTTTCATCTTTATTAGTCTTCCACCTTGATGTGCCACAATGTTTTCACTAACTCAACTCTACATTTTCCTTATAGAATAAACAAAAATATTTGGGGAAATAATGAATCTTAATAGACGAAAATCCAAAATGTTCAATGAAATTTGATGAAATGTAATCATTTTTCAGAATACATGCATCATCAGGTAGTAAATACTTAATAAATTTAAGGAAATAGTTGACCATAGTATTACTAAATCCATACATTGTTTTCCCATGATATAATCACATTAAAAACTCAAGTTCTCTCATTTTACCACATGCATGATATATTAGGGTATTCATGTCTTCCATCAGGTTTCTAACACTCTCAACATCATCATCCTAATTAATAGATAAAAATTGTGTTATGATATTCATTTCCTCTTGCACTGGTCTACATGAGGAGATGGATTTTGAAACAAAAATAAACCGATCAGAAATCAGATTTATCATACCAATCCTTTCCACTGAATCTATGTCATTCACCACTTGAGTTTTTTCTCCATTGTGATACCACACATGATAATTTATTTGGAAACCATGTTTAGTGATATGGTAACTCACTTCCTCATGAGTTAACCATGTCCTTCCAACACAATCAAAACACGATCATCAAATCAATCCACTATCTGAATCATTAGTGAATGAAAAGTCCCAAAAATATCATAACTTTTTCTGAAATTCATCAGTGATTCGATCAATGTTGTACATCCAATATCTATCCATTACAAGTCATATAAACATACATTAATTAAATAATATAGAAAATGACTTAACATGATATGTATTGTTTCATAAGATAATAAGTAATCATCAATAACATGTTCATAAAAAAATCATAACAAATATATTAAAATTATGGTTTAGGGAATTGATAAATGTTTTAAATTATAAAAAATCATGAATAGTCACACATAAGTTCCAAGAATGAGGATTTTTTATTGTAAAAATAGTTTATATGAAATATAAGAGATAATAAAAAATTCCCACTAGAAAAGTTTAAAATATGTGAATAAATGGTTTTATATAAGGTTGAGTCATATTTGTCAAATTATTTTAAGAAATATTTTCATTGGTGATGTGTTGAGGGACTTTCCCCACCTAAAAAGGTAAATTGAGGAAGTCTTTGACACATTCCAAAAATGGAAAATCACTAAAGGGATGCATAAAAGTGTTGAAATTTATACTATCAATTACATGAGTCCATACACACAAATTTTAAATCAACCTGTAAGAAATAAGTCCAGCCGATGTGTCTTAATTTCACTACATTTACTAATTAATAAAGTATAATTCCCAATTTGATGTTTATAAATAATATGTATGAGGAAATGGGCATGTTTAAAACATTTAGAAGAATAGTTGGGAAAGGATTTGGGATATACCTTAATAAATTCATATCTAATAATGGGAAGGAAGTTACAATTAGAGAATTTGAATATGATCTTCAAAAAATGGCATAAAAAAATATTACAACACTCTATTTACACTCCAAAAATATAGAGTTTCTAATATTAAAAACAATGTTATGTTTGATATGGGAAGAAAATTTAAGAAGAATATGGAATCTCAAAATTCTATTGGAGGGGAGCTATGTGAAAAATATTCCATATCCCAAATAGGTGTTTTCTAATATCATATTCTTACATGACTTCCTATGTAATTTTGAAAAAAAGGAATCCCATTATAGATTAATTTATAATGTTTTGAAGTCAATGTTTTATAAAAATTATAAATTCAAATATTGTAAATATTGATGAAAGTAATGATGAGGTTATCGTTTTATGATATCTATCAAGTGGAAAAGGGCACACATGATGGAATTAGATACTGTATAAAGTTATTTAGTGTTATAAAATGAAAATCATAAAAAGTAAGACTATAAAAACTACTTAAATTATAAAAGTTTTTGATAATGAAAATTAAAATAAAAAAATTATTATAGAGAAGAATTTGGTGTATAATCCAAATATGAAACATAGGTTGCTAAAGTTGAGATGTCTATGCTCGGTGATCATAGATACCTTTTGGGGTTACATCCCATACAAGGGGATATTTTATTTTCTTATCCAAAAAAAGGTATTATATAGAGTTCTT
Organism: Viscum album; assembly: GCA_963277665.1. Classification (NCBI taxonomy): domain Eukaryota; kingdom Viridiplantae; phylum Streptophyta; class Magnoliopsida; order Santalales; family Viscaceae; genus Viscum; species Viscum album. Next base: position 1,766,278,342 of record OY728135.1, read on the forward strand.
GAGAATTTTTGAAATTGAGGAATTAAATATAGTGTCTACTCCCATTCAGGTATTACTAAACTTCCTTAAAGTTGATGAATGTGACAGTGTAAACTAAAGATAATTTAAAAGTATTTTTAGTAGTATAATTTATCTCACAGCTTCTAAAATTGATATTGTGTAAGTTTTCAATATATGTGAAAGATACTAGAGTGACTTAATGGAATCACATATTATGGTTTCCAGAAGACTTCTCAAATATATCAAAGGGTCTATGAGTTATGATATTTTTTACAAGAAGGAAATTGGTTTGAATCTATCTAGGTTAGAATATTCTGATTGGGTAGGTGATTATAATGATTTAAGGACCACCTCAGGTTAAATTTTCCTCTTGGGGGACTTCTGGGTGAGTTGGCACTGCAATAAATAGAACTCACTCTCATTGTGTACTAATGAGGTTGAATATGTTATTACAAGTAGTACATACACTTAAATGATTTTTTGAAGGTGTAATTGGATGATTTTATGGTGAAAGTTTACAAAACTCTCAGAATTCATTGTGATAATAAGTTTGTTGTATATTTTTCCAAAAAACATGTGTAGAAATCAAGGTCCAAGCATACTAATACCAAATTTTATTTTTTTAAAGAGATAGTGTCCAATGGAGACATCAAAGTGGAATTTGTTCCTCCCTAATACGAGTTGGATAATATTTTATCCAAGGATGTAACTAATGGTATATTTGTGTTCTTAAATCTGAATATGGGGTTTTTTCTCTTCCTATATCATTAGTACGATTTGGGTGTTATTCCCACTAATCCTTTCATTATGCATTCAAAGGGGGAGAAGTAAGTATACTTTTTTTCTTCTTAAAATATGGTTTTCCAAAGGGGTATGGGTGCATTTCTATCCTTTTATTTCATTGAATTTATTTTTTTAATAGGGAGTTTTAGTTAAGAGGTTAGAAACCTCATTGTGGGGTAGAATCTTATCACTTGTCTAAAATATTTTCTAGCACTGAGAGATGGATTTATATCAAGAACACTCCTCTAACCTATGGTGAAATGTCAAGATGTTTGTATTTTGTAAAAGGATGTAATTTAGTGTCTATTTATTATAATTTTATTTGTTAAATGATTTTTATAAATAGTTTCATGGTTTGAAAAAAATTCAAAGGGGAAGAATGATATACCCTTAGAGTGGTTGAAGAATTTGTATTTATTTTAAACCATATATGATAAACATGTTCAGTTGTTGGAGAAGTGGTTTAGATTTATTTGGATGTCAATTGAAGTGTTTTTGGATGATTATGATACATTTTATAAATTATATATTTTTTTGGTTATTTACTGATTGTATGAATTTTGAAGAAAACATATGACATTATCATATGAAGTGGATCTATTGTGTATGAATTTTCCAAAATGTATGAATTTGAATTCCATTTCATATTAATTTGTGGTAAAACATATTGATTTTATCTAGTGTATATCTTTCTATTATAGTTTCAGACTTTATAATGCACCAAATGAATTTTTATTATATGCCTTAAAGTAATTTTGTATGACTTATCCACATGACTTTGATTCGGGATTATTTTTTTATTAAATCATAGGATCCATCATAAGACTTCACTAGAGCATATAACATCTGCATCAATCTTTCAATTTTCAAGCATTGGACTTTAATATAGATTGTATGACTATGATCCATTATATGACTTGTTCATATTATTTTAGATCATAGGACTTATGTGTCAAAATACATGAGAAATTGAATGAATTCACTAATCCTATGATTTTTAATGTCCTGTAATAATTCAAAAAATGAGGCATTTATAAAATTTTAAATTCTAAAGAAAAGGGAAATAAATTCTATCAATGCTTCACTATTCTTATGTTCACAAATATCATTTTTTTCAATGATACAATTCCAGATGAGATTAATGGGAGTTTTAATACAATGAATATGAAAAATCATGGGTGATTTATATAGGAGTTCAAATTCAATATTTGATATTTCTTATCGTTGTCAATGCTACTATTCTCCAAGGAATTTTTATGCAATTACGAATAATAGGAGTTTATATTAATCATTATAGAAATATTATTCTAAAGTTAATGTTAAAATAACTAAAAAGATAAAAGAAGAAGAAAAATGCATCCATGGACTAGAAAAATCCACCCAATTTAAAGATTTAAAGAATAAATCTATGTCACTTTACAATAAAAATATTTAACTAATTGATGAAAATTTTAAAAGAAGTATATTTGAGAAGGAAGTGTTTGAAAGTTTTTTTTCAAAATTTATCCATATGGAGTGCAAGAGATATATGTAATCTCTATAAATTTTAAGAATGATCAACTAGAAATTAAATTAAAGAGGATAAAAAACCCCAAAAATTCTCTATTAGAGACAATAAAGGTGTATTAATATTTTACTTAAAAGCTGAAGAGTTAATCTAAAGAAAGGTTGAATAAAATTTAATCCCATAAGAGATCTATAAATTTTAAGTCTCTTGAGTTAGAGGTGAATTTGATAAATATGGAAATAACCCATATTGAATCTTCAATTTTTTTGGGAAAATGATCTATTAACTTGGAAGTTATTGAAAAGTGTATTTTTTACAAAAACAATCACAAAATGAAATGAAGATAATGATGTTATATTCTAAAAAACTACCAAAGTCTCGTCAAAGAAGGTACTCTTTTCTTCCAAATAAATCTGTTTATACTAATGTAGCTTCATATGCTAATGTAGGTTTCAAATAAAAATATGGACAGCTATGGGTGAATAAGGGTGATTATAGACACCCAAAATCATTGAAGGCGGATTTTAAGAAGTATATAAATTCTTTTTACCCAAAAAAATTATCAAAATAAGAATAAAGGTTTCAAAACTAGCTAGAATATCACACATAAGAAGAAACCAAGAATTATTTGCTACTATTATTGCTTCTAGAAAGTTGTGAATCATGCATTAATTGTTGGTATAATGTGTGAGTGAATGAAAACTATAGAAGGCATATATTCTAGGGTAAGGAATCCAAGCCACCCAACATAGAAGAGAAAACCCTAAATACATTTGTGGGTAATAAAATTCAGAAGCTGTGACCGACCAAGATCCGCAAGGAGGAGGATGGTAACCAAGAGGGGGGTGGTCGTATCAGAGTCACACCAGAGAAAGAGGTAGGGAGTCCACCTAGGATCAATGTAAGTATTGATGGTGGTGGGGGGTGGGGGTGATGTGTCCGTGTTCGGTGGCAGCGTCGGGGGAAGAAGGTCGTAGATGAGACCTCGTGGTGGGGTTTCCTCGTTCGGTGGCAGTGAGGGGCAACTTCATGAGGGGCACTGTTAGAGGAGGAGGATTGGGGAGAGGAGAGGTAGTGAGGGGAACCTTCGGGGATGGAGGATTTCACATAGATGGTAATGTGATATGGGGCCATGAAGAGGATAAACCACGATTGATCAAACCTATAACCATGCGTTTTAATTTAACTGTGGCTATAAATTAACCTATAGCCATGGACCTCTAAAACTGTGGATATAGGTCTATGGATACAAGTCATTTTTCTATTAGTTCATGAATTAAATTTCTAGTGGCTACATCAGATAAAATCATTGAGAAAACACAAAAAACAAATATAAATAAAATAGGGGAGAGGGGATCCCCTTACTGGAGGCTTTGAGAAGGAGAAAAGAAATGGGAAAGAGTTCCATTGTTCTAGATCCTGTGAGAAACTAAAGAAATACATTACATGATGATAACAACCCATTTTTGTGCAAAAATCCCTATTCAGAAGAAAAAAGTTGAGGAAATAATACTTCACCCTATCAAAAGCCTTTGACATGTCCAATTTCCATGTGACCACACCACACCGAGAGGAAAAACATGTTTTCATTGAATAAAAAAATCTCATGAGAAATAATAGCATTATCTAAATTTTTTTTGGTCATCATAAAAGCATATTGTTTCTTTGAAATAATATCTAGTAGAAAACACTACAATATATTAACCATGATTTTAGAGAAAATTTTCTAAATAGAATTACAAAGGTTAATTGGGAGAAAATCCATAATCGTAGTGGTTTTTTTAATTTTGGGTATCAAAGTGATATGTAACACATCCATGATTTTATTTTGAGGTATTATTTTTTTTTAATTTTTGGCATTGCATATACTTGATTTTCCCTTATATTTTTGGGAGAAAAATAGAGATTTTGAGCTTCACAGTAGGTGGAACACAGTTGGTGCATAGTTTGGGGAAACCGTACACCCTTTCCCAGAAAACAGTGTGGCCAATGTTCATTTTAGACAGTGGAGACCGCACGGTTGGAAAATAGTTTGGAAAACCGTGTGGGATAATTAATGGTTCCGGGCACAAAGTAACCATGCGTAAGGTGGGTGATATATTAAAATTTATTTTAATAATCATTTCCCGAAACCAAGAGTGAAGATCTTGCATGTCAAATTTGTAATTAATTTATTTAATATTTGAATAAATAAATACCTGGGCATTGAAACTTTCTTTATTGGTGAATGTTGATGGTCTAAAAATACACTTTATATTTTCCAAAAATCCTTCATGATAGTTCTTTTGGGTTGATTGTGTTTGTTGAAAAGGTTTGAGATTGTTGACAAATGCTAGTTGTCAAAGAAGGCATGAAGAGTTAGCACGAATGATGAACTGAACTTACAAAGCATGAGCGCTGAACGGATCTCGCAATATGACCACATGTGACAATCAGAGCTGTCTTTGGAACTCACAATGGTTCATGAAAATCATTGGAAGAAAACAACATTGAAAATCACAAGATTGTGTGTGATTGAATTTGAGTCTCGCGGTGAGATCTCACACAATTCACATGATTGTCATTGGATCTCATAGAGGGATCTCATGTAGTTCACATGATTGTCTTTGAAACTCATGACAACATTGAAAATCATAAGATTGCACATAATTGAATTTGAGTCTTGTGGTGAGATATCACACAATGCACATGATTATCTTTGGATCTCATGGAGGGATCTTGTGCAACACTAATGAGTGTCTTTGGATCTTACAGAGGAGTATTATGCAACACTCATGATTGTATTCGGAGCTCACACATAGATCTTGTGCAAAGAGAAAATAGGACATTCACTCAGGACTCATGGAGTGCGAACGATGAAATGGGTTTGTGGAGTGGGAATGCTGACAAGCTAAAGGGACTTCGTGAGATGTGGTAGACATGTCACTAGGGACTCGTGGGGTGCTTCACATGTCTTTTAGTGACTGAAAACACCTCTCTCATCCTCCCTTGTTATCCCCATTGTGTTATTTTTTAAATTTCATAGATCATGCGAGTTGGAATAAGTAATATACAGAATATTTACTCTATTTTTCGATGACACCTCGCATGACTGATATGGGTCATATGGAGAGTGTGCTTGCATGGAATGAAAAATATATCCAAATATCATTATATAACCACATAGTTTTCTAGACATATCTGAGGGCTTCCATGTGGTGAGGCTGATAAGATGGAGGGCTTTCACATGATTAGGAGGACATGTCACTGAGGGCTCATGCTCGGATCTAACACAAATAACGAGCAGATATCACAGCCGGATATTACGGAGCATGTGATTCCAATGAGGTGGACATATGTCTACAAATTATGCAATTAAGGTGGTGGACTATTTCCTATATATACCCCAAGAAACGTCCTAAATGATTGATAAAATTTTTCTTAAAATATTGATTTGAAGCTCGTCCGAAGAATATACTCATGGTGAGATCTCAGGACTGAGGTTTTTGAAGAAGGAAAGTATGCAATTGGCATCGTATAAGTGTTGTGCATGATCTGAACATGGTCTTTCACAAAGAGAGAAAGATGAATCATGGTGAATAAGGACTTGTGCAAGGTGCCAGGGGTTTGAGGTGAAGAAGGACTTGTGCATGGTGATAGGGGTTCACACCAAGGGTTTTCGATGAATAAGGACTTGCGTAAGGAACCAGTGGTTTGTGCCAGGGGACTCACACAATGTGAGACTCACTCAAGGTGCTAGGGGTTCACACCAAGATCTCACATAAGGATTTACTCCCCAAGGTCTTTCATAGGAGTATCATACTCGAATATTGAGCATGGATATACATGCTTACATTTCCCTATGAATAGTATCATTATCATATCTAAATTATGAAGGAGAAAAGAAGATAGAGGATCTAAACTATTCAAAAGTACTTGAAGAAGGAGGCTATTCACTACAACCTTAAAAGTGGTGAGAGGAATACATGGCATCACTTGAAGATATTTCAAAAGAGGATGTAATTGTTGTGTCTACAGTAAAGAGAAGTTTGTTCCAGTTTTCTGGAAAGAGGAAGTGTTGAATCTAGGTATTTTCACAGAAGTGAAGGAGAAACCCATAAATAGATTCAATAGAGGATCTATATATAGTTTAGGATGCATTAATTAGAGATAATTAAGGGACATACATTTCCATAAACTATGTGTGGATACTTTTTGGAGTAGTGAGCAAAGAAAGATGAAGACAACGATCCTTTTCATTGGCAGTGAGCCAAAGAAAGAGACATAGGGAGTGAACCTTAGTAAAGTAGTGAGATAAACCTAAACATTTTTATAAAAGTGATTCTAGTAATAAAAGTGATCTAGCCCGAACATCATTATTAGAAATGAGCCTTAGTGAATTTGGTATAATTGGCTCATTATAATTGTATACTACTTAGACATAGCCCAGTGAGGGTGAACCAAGTGAAAATCACTATGTATCATGTATTATTTCATTTCTATTCATATATTTCTATGGGATGAAGAGAGAAGAGTGTTTTTTACTATAGAAACAAGATCCAAAGGGGTAGGTTTTTTAATCTATCATACCATGATTCACCCCCCTCTTAGGGTATTTAACCTAATTGGGCTAACAATTGGTATCCGAGGTAAAGGTTGAAATTCAGTGGCTCTCTCTCTCAGTAAAAGAAATGAAGGTTTTCAATCACAAAGGGATTCTGATCTTTGATGGAAACAATTTTAAATTGTGAAAGAATCAGATGCAAGACTACTTCTGATCTTTAGGAATGGATGTATTTATGGAAGCGATTCATGGAATTTCAGACAGTATATCCAGTGGTGATTTATCATAAGCTAACCAAAGGGAATTGGATGCTGATGAAAAAGAAATAAATGCTTCCAGGGGATCCCTATATAATTATATATGTATAAAGATAATTTCATGTAAGTCATCACATGCTATGTGGGAAAGGTTTCTCAATATTTAGGAGGGAAACACAAAAGTCAGAGAAGCAAAGATGAAGGTACTATGTAATAAGTATGAGGATCTTAGAATACACCCCAATGAGTCCTTTGAAGTATTAATTGACCAAGTGAATGTCATTGTGGAAGACATGTGTGGTATTGGAGAAATAAATTGAATATTTAAAGATTGTGAAGCGCATCTTGAGATGACTTCTACCTCAATTCAATCTGAAAGTTTCTGTATTGGAAGATAAAGATCCAAAGGTGCTGACATTGGATAGCTTTCCCAATAATCTTATTTCATACGAGATGAGAAATGATGATAATGATTTTTTTTTGGAAAATGTGAAGTCTAAATAATTGACATTCAAGGACATGAATAATATCACTATTGAAGATGAGCAGGAAGAAGAAGATACAGATGAAGTCATTTCATTACTTTTATCAAATTTACAAAGAGTAAAAGGAAATTTTAAAGGAAAAATCCCACTTTCATGCTTTTTATGTGGAAATGTTGGACATCTTGTAGTAAGGTTACCTAAGAAGTTTCAATATGATGATGTAGATGAAGTGGAAATTCCCAATAATAAATCCTCAACATATGTGAAAGGTAAGAAAAAATTTAAGAAAAATTTATTGAAAAAGAAGAATCTACTTTCCAAAGAAGATTAAATTTTAGAATAATCTGAGGTTGAAGAGTTGGAGGAATTTAAGGATCATGAAGCAGATGCTATGGTGGATATTTTTAGTAGATCTCAGAAAAAGGAAGAAAGTGACAATGATAGAGAATAAGTCAAAGGAAGAGTTGATATGTAGACTAAATTAGAAGCTGCACTTGGAGAAATAAATGTTTGGAGAGAAAAAAATGAATAAATCCAACATAGTGGTTCGTGATGAAAAACTTTATATGCAACATCAGGAAGAAGAAAAATCTAATCTAAAAGAATAAATTGAAAAAATGAAGTCATTAATTCCAGAGAGCTTAGAAAATATTGTTGAGTACAAGATCAAAATTTAATAAAAGAAAAGAGAAATTGATGTTTTGACTAGCACCAGATAATATTATATCAATCGTATCAAAGAACATGAAGAGGAAGTTATCAGTATATGAAGGAAAGTGAAATATCATGAGAAAATCTTGATTCCAAAAAATTAGGAAAAAAATGTGAAATAAAAGGTAAAAGTTGAATTCAGAGTTCCAGTGGAGTAGACAAAAGTGTGTTAGGAAAGGAAAATGACTGATCAGAATGATACAATTGGCATGGGGACTTGATTGAAAATAGAAAGAAGTAATGGTTGATGTTATACCACAATAATTCAATCCAATATTGAAGATTTATTTGGGTATAAATTAGAATCATAAGATTCAAAAAACACAAGGGAGAGCTAGAAATGAAAATTTTCCACATAGGACTACTCCCCACAAAGATGTTATTGTTTTGAAGAAACAGGACACTCCCAAAATGTTGTTCTATTGAAAAGTGGTAAGGAAGGGAAAGAAATCAAAAGAGGAATACATACAGAGCTCAATATTATAGGTCATCATTTGATGGTCATTGTTTCATGTGTGGAGGATTCAGACACATGGAAAGATATTGATCATCAACCATGTAAAAGAATGTGATGAAACAAACTGAATTTGATCATAAGCAGCAACTAAATGAATCATCAAATGACCTGAAAATGAAAAATCAATTTTCAGATTTACAAGATAAAGTTGGTCCATCATACTTCAAGTAATATCAAGATCATAAATCCATACTGGGTACTAATTAAAAAACATGAATAAAAAATAAGAGATATGAACATGAAGTGGCGACAGAGATTGCTTTTAAAGCATCAGATCACATTGGAATATTGATCATTGATAGTGGGTGAACCTCACATATGACAGTAAATAAGGATCAAGTGACCGGAATTAGGTATGTTAAGGATGATATTGTTAAGGATGATATTGTAAGAATTAGAAATGATGAAATTATGAAGATTGTTGGCTTGAGAAAAGCCATGTTTTGGGGAAGATACATGAGATGTGATGATGTATTAATTATTGAAGGTATGAGTCAAAAATTTCTTAGTGGTAGTAAACTATGTGACTCAGGACATGCCATAAGTTTTCCATAAAATTATGTGTCATCAAGTCCAAAGATGGTACAATGGTTTTGCAGGGAAAGCGCACAAAAGGGAACCTCTACCTTGTAAGTGGAGAAGAAGATACATTCTTTTTATCCAAGGAAGAAGAAAAAAGTTATGGCATAAATGTCTTGTCCACTTGAGCCAAACATCCATGGAAGATCTGGTGAAATATGTTGCTAATCAGGATCTCCCTAGGTTATCATGTGATCATAATCTTATGTGAAATTCTCGTCAACAAGGGAAGATCATTTGAAATACATATATGTAAAAATAGAAACGATCAAAAAAGACCTTGGGTTAGTTCATATTGATGTGTGCAGAACTATTTCACCAAGAGCTATTGATGGTAGGATATATTATGTTCTCTACATTGATGATTTTAGTAGAATAGAATGGGTTTCAATCACCACCCACAAATATAAGGTGTTCAGTTTCATAAGAACTTATCGAAGGGAATTTGAAAAGATGATAGTTCAAAAAATCCATAAGATCATAATAGATAAAGTAATAGAGTACAAAAATAGACAAGTGTAGGATTATCTTGAGAGACATCAGATAAGGTATCAAGTATCACCGGTAATAACTCCATAACATAATGGAGTAGTTGAGAGAAGAAATCAAATTATCAACAACATGGATAGAACAATGGTCATTTAGAAAGACATTCCAGAAAAGTTTTTGAAAGAAGTCATGATGAAATCAGCCTACACATAAAATAGAGATTTATTATGTTCAAAAGAATAGAAAACTCCATATGAGATATGGTATGGATAGAATCCAACTTTGAAGTACTTTCTAGTCTTCATAAGTTTGTGTTTCATTCTAAATAAGAAGAAACATAGGAAGATTGAATCCTATGGAGATGAGGGGATCTTTCATAGCTACTCAAAGAAAATAGAAGCATATAAATTATTCAATAAGAGGTTATGAATGGTATTTTAAAGCTAATATGTAACTATAATATAGAATGAGAAGAATCTTCATAAAATACATGATTAGTATCAGGAGGACAGTGATGAAGGGATAAGCAGATCAGGGGATGTTTCAGTTACAGAGGCTGATTCAAAAGAAGATTTAGATAATGAAAATGATTATCACAAACAACTTGATGGACAAAGATCAATGAGAAGAGTCAAAATTGATAAAAAAATATAATCAATGATCAAACAGTGCCAATTCAGACAAGGAGAATAAAGACCCTACATCAAGCATCGTTCCCATCACAGGTAGAGCCTAAATGTTTGGAAGAAGCAGTTGGAGATAAAAACTAGTTCCAGGCTATGAATGAAGATCTTGAACAAATTGATAAGAATCAGACATGGGAGATTGTATTGATTCCAACAAATAAGAATGTCATTGGTACCAAATGGGTCTTTTGAAAAAAGATGAATGAAAATGACACTGTAATTCGAAACAAAGAATGATTGGTGTGTAAAGGGAACTCTTAGATTAAAGGTATCGATGTTGATGAAACATTTTCACCTATTTCAAGGTTAGATACAATCCGATTATTATTAGCCAAAATAGTTCAAAGAAAGTTCAAAGTTTTCCAGATGCATGCCAAATCTTCATTTCTGAACGGGGTTTTGCAAGAAGAAGTTTATATTGAATATCCAAGTGGTTTTCTTATTCATGAATATGAGAATAGAGTCTGCCGATTGAATAAGGGGCTATATGGGTTAAAACAAGCACTAAGAGCATGATATTCAATATTAAATCAGTTTTTGAAGAAGGTCGGTTTTCAGAGTGGTTGAGTTGATTACAATATATATGTCAACAATGAAATTAATCAAAGGATGATGGTGCTGGTATATGTCGATGACATTATATTTGATGGATTAGATGAATCATAGTGAAATCAGTTCACAAAGTTCATGAAAAGTGAGTTTGAAATGTCAATTATTGGTGAACTAATATTTTTCCTTGGTTTAAAGGTAACATAAGGAAAGAATGACACATTCATTTCTCAATATAAATACGCCAATGAAGTTTTGAGAAGATTTGGAATGGATAACTCCAAGGAGATGATGAATCCAATGGCTACCCAGATGAAGTTATCATAGGATGGTGAAGGCAAAGTGGTTAATGTCATAGAATACATGAAAATAATTGGAATCCATTTGTACTTAACAATGACCCGACCAAATATTGTTTTTGACACATGTCAAGAAGCATAGTATCAAAGTAATCCCAAGGAAACTCACATGATTGTAGTGAAAAGAATACTTCGGTATATCAAAGGCATGGTGGATTTGGGTTTTCTGTATAATGGAAAACCTTACCAAGAATTATTGGGCTATATAGATGTAGATTAGGTTGAATTAGCAGATGACATAAAATCAATGTCAGGTGGTGCATTCTATCTTGTCAAGTTGTGAATTTCTTAGCTAACAAAGAAACAAGATTTCATTTCATTGAGAACCTTAGAATCTGAATACATTGTAGCCAATCTAGCATGCACACATTTATTGTAGAATAAGAAGAAACTTGATGATATTGTAGTTGAAGTGAAGTCTTCGATCGGAATCCATTGCAATAATTCAAGTACTATAAATCTTAGCAAAAATACAATAAATCATTTGAGAAAAAAGCACATTGAAATCAAATATAATTTTATCAAGGACAATGTGGAGTAAGGGCTTGTGAAATTGGAGTATGTTTCTACATAACTACAGGTTGCAGATAATCTGATAGAGGCCTTACCCAAAGAAGCATTCAAACGACATCAAATGGATATTGGATTCTAGTAGACTCCCCACACATGAAAAAGTGTGGATGTGGTACCCCCTCTCCCTGAGGTATGGTGTATTTTTCCATAATGTACTAATTTGTGTTCTTTACCCAATAGAAGACCACAAAGAAGTGACCTTTGGGTTTGTTGAAAAAGGGTGAAAAATTTCACTAGAAATGGGAGAAACTTTATTAATCAAGATAGAGGGAGAAACTGATAGGGGGAGCAGTGAAGTAGGGGGTGTTTTAAATATGATGATGCTAGAGACGATCAATTAAATATTATATATCATGACATCTAAGGATCATGATGAAAGATAAAAAGTGGTTTTGGAATGAAATGAAGTGTTTCATTGATGAAATTTTCATTATACTATTGTTTCTCATATTGAGCATGGATTGTGTGGACTTAGAGTGTATGTTGACTAAATCTCTGATCGCTATCATAATTGCAAGAAGTGAATTTTTTAAAAGATGATAGAATAAGATTTAATGTGGTATCAAAATGTAAAGAGTTTTCAACAAACCCAAATGGGGAGATTTTTAGTAAAAAATACCTCATGATGGTTCTTTTGGGTTAATTGTGTTTGTTGAAAAGGTTTGAGGTTGTTAATAAAGGATGTTTTTCAAAGAAGGCATGGAGAGTTAGAGAGAATGATTAATTGAACATGTGAAGTGTGAGTGCTAAACTGATCTCACAATGTTATCACATGTGACACTCATAGTTGTCTTTAAAACTCATGGTGGGTCATGAAAAGCATTGGAAGACAACAAAATTGAAAATATCCAGATTTCACATGATTGAATTTGAGTCTCATGGTGAGATCTTGCACAACACACATGATTATCATTGGATATTTCTAGGAGATCTCCTAAAACTCACATTATTATCTTTGGAACTCATAATGGACATGAAAAGCATCGGAAGACAACAACATTGAAAATCCCAGGATTGCGCATGATTGAATTTGAGTCTTGCGGTGAGATCTCACACAATGAACATGATTGTGTTTGGATATCACAGAGTGATCTTTTCCAGCACTCATGAGTGTATTTGGATATTGTGGAGGGGTCTTGCGCATCACTCATGATTGTATCTGGAGATCATGTCCAGATATTGCAAAAAGCGCAAATGGGACTCACACTCAGGACTCACAGAGCGTGAATGCTGAAATGAGATTGTGGAGTGGGAATGCTGAAAAGGCAAAGGGACTTTATGAGATGTGGTATAAAAGTAACCAGGTACTCACAGGGCATGTCACATGTCTTTTGGAGACCAAGAACACCTCTCACCTCCTCCATTTTTATCTTCATTGTGTTATTATTCAAAGGTCAGAGATCATGAGAGTTAGAATAAGTAATAGCTAGGATATTTACTCAATTTGTCGATGATGCCTTGTGTGACCAATATGGGTCATATGGAGAGCCTGCAAGAATGGAGTGAAAAATCTATCCATCTATACCAAGAGTGCTATGGAGTTTTTTGGACATACCCGAGGGCTTCTATACGGTGAGGCTAACAAGACGGAGGGATCTCATGAGACAAGGAAGACATGTCGCTGAGGAATCACACCTAGATATCATGCAAAGAATGATCAGATCTTTCAATCAGATCTTACAGAGCATGTAATCTCAATAAGGTGGATGTTTGTCCATGAATTTTTGAATTAAGGTGGTGGAAACTTTCCTATATATACCCCAAGACCCACCCTTAAGGATTTATGAAGTTTTTCTTAAAATATTGATATAAAGATTGTCCAAAGAAGAGACTCAAAGTGAGCTATCATGATAGAGGTTCGCAGAGAAGGAAAGTATGACATTTGCATTGTATAAGTGTTGTGCATGATCTCAATAGGGTCCTATGCAAAGAGTTAAAGAGGACTCACGGTGAAGAAGGATTTGTTCATGGTGGCAGGGGTTTGTACCAAAGATTTTCGGTGAATAAGGACTTGATCAAGGTGCCAGGGGTTTGTGCTAGGGGTTTGCGGTGAAGAAGGACTTGTGCAAGGCACCAGGGGTTCACTCCAAGATCTCACACAAGTAGTTATACACCATGGTCTCACACAGTGGTATCACACTAGAATATTGTTCATGGATATACATGCTTACATTGCCCTGTGAATAGTATCATTGTCATATTTTAATTCTGAAGGAGAAAAAGAAGATAGAGGATATTCACTATTATAAAATACTTATAGAAGGAGGTTATTCACTACAAAATTCAATGTGGTGAAAGGAATACTTGGCATCACTTGAAGATATTTCCAAAGAGAAGGTAATTGTTGTGTCTATAGTAAAGAGAAGTCAATTCTAGTTTTTTTAGAAAGTGGAAGTGTTTCATCTAGGTGTTTTAACATAAGTGAAGGAGCAACCAAGGAATAACTTCAAAAAAGAATCTATATATATTTTAGGATGTATTCATTAGAGATAATGAAGGTAGATACATGTCCATAAACTGTGTGTGGATCCTTTTTGGAGAAGTGATCAAAGGACGAGTAAGATGACGATCCTTTCCACTGGAAGTGAGCCAGAGAAAGAGACATAAGAAGAAACCCTTGGAAAAGTAGTGAGATGACCCTAAAAATTGTAAAGGTAGTGAGCCTAGAAATAGAAGTGATATTTCCTGAACATCATTATTGGTATTGATACTTAGTGAATTTAGTAAAATTGGTACATTTTTGTTGTATTCTACTTAGATGTAGCCCAGTGAGGGAGAAACAAGTAAAAATCACTGTGTCTCATGGATGATTTTATTTCTTTTCATATATTTCTATGGGAGGAAGAGAGAATAGTGTTTTTTTTAAAGATGAAATAGGATATGAAGGGGAAGGTGTTTTAATCTATAATACATCGATTCACCCCCCTTTTCAGAGTATTTAACTTAATTAGGCTAATACTTTCGAATTAACTTTATTGCACTGTGAGGATCCAAGGATAGAATCCCTCTAGATGTGATCTACACGTGCTCTTATGATCTCCGAGAGACACCACTTGATCTTTGGGCATTAGCACGACAAGTTGAATGTCTTGTGTTTTTCATTCTACATTGCCCGTTATTCAGTCTAAAATAAATCTCTCTTAAACTTCTAGTTCTAGATAGGGAGAGATAATAAGGATTTGAGAGAGAATTCATTGTGTGAAAAAATTATCCATTATCAAATTTGTATACTCTACACAATAGACACAACCATCTATTTATAGAGTTAGGATTTAGGTTAAAATATTATTTAATTGCATACCGGCCATTAAATAACATTAATTTCATTTAATGAACACCATTCCACATAATAATAATTATATTAATACTATTTGGTGGTGCGCATCAACTCACGGAATAACAAATATTATGTAATGGTATTGTTAATTAATATTTGTCACCAAACTCGATCTTGGTCCATTAAAACTCCTCTAACATTTATTTAATAACCAAATAAATATTTTATTCATAAATAAATATTTTATTCACAATATAGTGAATAAATATTTGTTAAAATATTCAATAAATAAAATAAACATTTTATTCACATGCAGACAAATAAATATTTATTTAATTTATGCGATGAATATAACTTGAATAAAATTATTCCTCAGGATTTAGAATAATATTTATCCCATTAATTAAAATCAAATAAAATTTAATATAGATCAATAGAAACACTTGGTGTGTGACCCTCTAGGATTATGTTTTGTTGGAATTATGCACACTTTCCTAAAGTCTAATATTACTGTCTAGCAATGGGTCAAGACACCGAAAAAAGAACTTAATGTCGCAAAATTGAAAACAACATACAAATGATCACCATGTAATATAATCCCTTTTTCACAATATCTCATAAAGTAGGATGCACATTCATGTCACCAACCTATATGCTCAATATGTATTTCTTTGATTATCTGAAATGAACATGTTGCCACACCACGACAATGGTATTTAATGCAACATTTCCATTCCAATAAAATGGCTGAGATATCAGCTTCCATAAATATGGAAGGGACAAATCCTTCATTGAACTATTAATTAATGACATGTCACTCATGAAACAACCAACATATCCAACATTTCCATTAACTATTATCATCATAGTTATGTTTCTGCTGAGTCAAGGATTTAGTCAAGGGGTTTCCAGGTTTTATTCCATGGAAATACTACTCACTAAAACTTCACCTCTCTAAGAAAATCCCTCAAGAGATGATACTTCAAAAGTATCTATTTTATCCACTGATGTGACCTTGAATCTTTTGAAAGATCTACCACTGAAGTATCATCACAATAGAGTGTGATAGGATCTTCAATTCTAAGTACCACATCAATCTCTTGAATGAAGTTGTGCATCCATAATACTTATTTATCCTCCTCATAAGATAAAATATACTTATGATCTGATACAGAATCTACAACCAAAACTTTCTTTGATATCTTCTATCTCACAACACCTCCATTCAAAGTGAATATGCATCATTTTTTTGACATCATGTCATCTTTATTAGTTTTTAAACTATCATATGCATATGATTTGATGAAAAGTTACTAATATACTCAATAAACCAAGAATATATCCATAGTACACCTCATATAATTAAGAATAATCTTGACTTCCATCCAATAGAGGTCACCTGGATTATCTTAATATATTTCTACTGTACTTAATATGTAAGATAATACTAGCCTAGTATATAGCATAACATACATGACCAACCCAATCGCTGATGCGTATAGAATCCTTGTCATTATGTTTCTTTCCTCATGTGTCTAAGGACACATTTTACATGAAATATGAATGCCATGTGATGCTTTCAATAATCCCCTCTTGTATTTTTCATACTTAATATCTTTAGTATCTTGTCAATGTAAGTACTTTGACTTAGGGTGAGAAACCTCTTGGATCTATCATGATGGATATTGATCCACAAAATATTTGATACCTCTCCCAGTTCCTTCATATAGAATAATTTATTCAACCGCTCCTTAACAGACTATAAGACTGGTATTTCATTTCCAATGAGTAATATGTTATCAACATATACTATTAAGAAAACAATTGCACTCCCACTAAACAATTTATAGACACACGACTCACATTCATTCTTTATGAAACCAAATTTCATTATGGACGCATCAAAATGAATGTTCCATGAACTTGATTCTAACTTTAATCCATAAATGGATCTTTTCAACTTTCATACCTTGTTGGCATCCTTTGGAGTCACAAACCCTTCAGGCTGTGTCATATATACATCTTCCTGAAGGTTCCTGTTAAGGAAATCTATTTTGAAATCCATTTTTCAAATCTCATAATCATGATAATCCAAAATGGAAAGTATAATTCTATTGGATTTCATCATTACAACTAATGAAAAGGTTTCATCATAGTCAATTCCTTAACACTATTTAAACCCTTTTGTAACCATTCACGCCTTATAAGTACTGAATTGTCCTTTCATGTATAGTTTCTTCTTGAATACCCATTTACAACCATTTGAATTTACAAATAGTGAAGGGTCTACTAAAATCTAGACTTGGTTTTGGTACATGGAATCCATTTTATAATTCATGGATTATTTCCACTTGGAAACATTTATTCCACTTACTAATTCCTTGTAGGTTAGAGGATATTATTATCAACTAATAATGAGTAAAAATCTTTAGTGACTAGAAAACCATACTATTATAGTTCTCTAACCTATCTAGTACTCCAACACAGTAATTGTGTCTCTAAAACAGTTTCTTCTTCACAGGGCTTTGTGAAGTTTGTTCCTGTGGAAACTTGAGCCTAGAATTCATTGAAGTCTATCTCGCTCCTACTATCTATTTTAGAGATAATACCCTCCTCAAGAAATGTGGTACGTCTTTCAACCACAACATTTTTGTCTGAAGGATTGTATAGGAAGCATCCCTTTGTTTCTTTGGGATATATTATAAAGATATACTTTTTGCCTCAGGGTGAAATCTTATTACCTGAAGTGGCCATAAAAAATTCTTTGCAACCCCACACATGTTAGTAAGATAAGACAAGTTTCTTTAAATTACATAATTGGTATGGTATACCTTATTTTTGTTTAGTTTGAACTTAGTTTAGTACGTATACTTCTATTTGTAATGTGTATACCCAAAAGGACAATGGAAGACTTGCACGACTCATCATTGATCTAACCATGTACAAAAAGGCGAGGTTCCTCCTTTCACTCAAACCATTCCAATGAGGTGTATAAGGAGAACTACATTGAGATAAAATCCCAAACTATCATAGATAATCAATGAATTATTGATTAATATATTCTCCACCATGGTTTGAGTGAATTTTCTTAATCTTCTTAACAAGATAGTTCTCAAATTCATTCTTGTATTACTTGATTTTTTTAAAAGAATCCGACTAATACCTCATTAAGTAGAAATATCCATATCCACTAAAATAATTAGTAAAAATTATGAAGTATTAGTACGTAACCCTTACTTCAATAGGAAATAGTCCACAAACATCGATATAAACTAATTCAAGAAGCTCATTAGCTCTTTCACCTTTCCCACTAAGTGGGGCTTTGGTCATTTTTCCTTGTAAACATGTGTGGCATTCATCAAGTAGTTTTAGTTTTAAAGAATATAAATATCCATCTTGATGTAATTTATTCAAGCACTTTTCATTTACATGATCTAGCTAGTGATTCTAATGTTGGGCATGGTATGAGTCATGTGAAGTTACTTCGTTATCAATTTTTGTTATTTGGTTCATGTAATCCAACACATAAGGACCGTTATTTAATACCATAAAAATTGATATCTTTATAAAAGAAGAAACATTTATTCCAAAATTTGAAGATAAATCCATCCTTATCAAGTTTGGATACATAAATAATGTTTTTGGTATTTGAAAGAACATAATAACAACCCTTTAAAACAAATATCATTCTAGTTGGAAACATGAGGTGGTAGTCTCTAATAGCTACAACAACAAGTTTACCTCTATTGGCTGATCAAATATCTACCTATCCTCGGTCAATATTTCTGAATCTACTCAGTTCCTATAGTTTAATACATATGTGAGCACCACAAGCTATATTTAATACCCAATTTTTAGAAATAGATAGATTTCACTCGATAACAAATTCTCCTAAAGATTCCCCTTGCTTCTTTTCCGGGGTGCAGTCTTTCTTCCAGTTACCCTTCTTTCCATATGCGAAATAGAAAAAATCCTATTACCTTTCTTACCCCTTGATCTTAATCTTATTGTAAGAGTGTTAATAAGCATTAGGATTAAATATCTTTACTTTACCTTTATATTTTTCACCATATATACAGAAAGTTTTTCATGCTTCATATCCTTATCTAATTGGAAAAGAAGAGCAAGAAGATCTAGTAGAGACATCTCAATGTTTTTTATATTAAAATTCATAACAAAGATGGAGAAGCTCTGAGGTAGTGATGCTATAATGAGGTCGGTTCCTAGTTCTTCAGGGATTTTAAACCCTATAACCTCTAAGAACTCAATGTAGCCAATGATATTGATAATATGATTCAAAGCTGGGGAACCCTCTCCAAGCTTGCTCTAAAAGAGTACGCTCTGAGGGAGTGATGCTAGAATGAAATTGGTTCCTAGTTCTTTAAGGATTTTAAACCCTATAACCTCTAAGCACTCAATGTAGCCAATGATCTTGACTATATGAGGCCCAACTGGGGAACCCTCTCAAAGATTTCTCTGAAAGAGTGCCTTGGAAATATCAAACCATTCCTATCTATCTATATCTTGTTAAAGACCATGGAGGTTATCAAGAATTTTATACACATCCATGTTTCCAAGAGACTTCATTAGTTCACTAGACATCGATGAAAACATCAATCATTGAACATCGACCGCGCCACTCAAATGTTTTTCATAGACAAAGAACTCTACATCACTCGCCTCTTTACTAGGTGGATTAGGCATTGAGGATTATAGCACATAAGATTTTTGTTCATGGAATATCACAAACCAAAAGTTTCTAAACCACTCTTGGAAGTTACTTCTAGTTAGGAGGTTATCTTTCTCCAATATTGATAAGAGGGATAGTGTGAAAGATGAAATTTTCATTTTATTCTAAAATTAAAAGGAACATATTATTATTACTTTTACTGCTACAAAATAAGTGATATATAATAAATTAAATGTTTTTATTTATTTATTTATTAAATCTACCACTATTTTATCAAGTCTCAGTAGCCCTAACCATTGAACTCGGAATGTCTAGTTTTTTAACATTATAGTGGAAAGTATATTTATTACTTTTATTAATGGTCCAAAATTTGGCCATGAAAACCACAATAAATTAATTAGGTAGGCGGCCTTTACAACTTTGGACTTGTTTCTCATTGATCCGTTGAGTGGATTCCCTTATTCTGAAATCCTGACATGGATTTTCTCAACACTTTCCTCCAAATTTGTATTTAACAGACATTGGATGTTAAAATTTGTCACAAACATGACTTTTTTTAATTAATTTTTCATTTAATTTCCACTACTGATTTGTTTTGGGGGTTTACCACTCGTTTTGGTGAAAATGGTGGGTTTTGAAAATTTGGGCCAAACCATGAGCCCAATTCCAGATTTAAAAACAAATTTCATTTCTTATATAACTCCTTCAATTTTTAGTATTTTATACCCATTCCACTTCCCAATTGGAATAACCTGATATATTAAAATCAACATATCCCTTTGGGCCTCATAAAAATACATAATCATGAGGGATTTGGGTTTTTATTAAGTTTTTGGGCCATCCCGAAAGCCCATTTTATTCTTTAAGTTTTATTTTTAATATTTTAATATCTCATTAAATATTTACTGTTATTCAGTGATTCAACCTCACACTCTAAGAAAACATCCTAAGGAGAACCCCTAATATCTATTTCTCCAATTTGGAGCTCATTTGTGTCCCTAATTTGGGTGAAACTTCTATGGATTTATCAAATCGTCCTGATTTGAAGAGGTAAATCGTTTCTTTCATAACTCCTTCAATTTCTGCTCTTTTTCCCCCATTTAAGTCCCCACATTATCTTATAATCCACATTATAGCCTATATATCAGGTTTGGATGCTTGGAGATTCAAATTGTGGTGTATTTGGTTCGTTTGATTCAAGATGTTTCAAGTAAGTGTTTCTTTCCTTGATTTCTTCCCCTTCCTTAGAGTTTCTATCACCCTTTCATGAAGTTACTCATGTCCATAAGTTGAGGTTAGAAAATAGGGTTTGATTTAGTGTCTTTTGGGTTAAATATTGTGTTCTAGTTCTGGATTTATATTCCTTGAGGTGTGGCGGTGGTGTGGTTGATGTTTCACACCATGTTTTGAGGGTTTCAGCATAAAAGGTGGGTGATTCCATGTGTAATAATTTCTAGATGAGTTAGTTTGCATGAATTACTTATTATTCATGTTCCTAATATGATGTGTGTGGTGCGGGAACTTTTTATGTTGAATTTGGTAAAGAATTTGTTTTTATAGTTTCATTTTAGCTTAAAATTGGGTGTTTTACATGTGCAACCCTTTGGGTATTGTTTGGGTATGTTTTATAAAATATGAAATTGGTTTAATAAATCTTTTTTGAGATGAAAATTCTGATTTGGTAGGGTATTGGTGTTCCATTAGGTTTTAAAGAGGTTTTTTTAAATGGGTTTAAGGTGTAAAACCTTATTGTACTTCTTGAAAGTGATTTTGTAAACGTGTGCTTTTCAGGTGGATCTTTTGTTGTATTGTTTGAGGTGTTTTTATAAAACTTGGGGGTAGTTTAATAAATGTTTTTGGGGATGAAAGTTATGTTTTGAATTTGTATTGGTGTGATTTTATCCTTGAAATATGGTTTTGAAATGGTTTTTATGTGAAAAGATTTGGTACACTCTTTAGAATTGTTTTATGAAAGTTTTGAATGGTTTAATGATTTATGTAAGAGGTGAAACCATATTGGAAAACTGTTTTGGATTGTTTATAATTTCAAATGGTCCATTTTAAATGTGTATTGTTCTTTCATGTTATGTTTATCCTCTTGTAAATGTTTTATAAAATGTTTAATGGATTTACTGAAATGTGAAAGAGGTGTGAACGTGATGTGGGATGTTTGTGTGAGTACGATGTGAAAAATGGATTTTGTTTATAAAAAGGGTTTTATGAAACATGTGAGTGGGATGTTATGTGATGTTTAAAATATTTGGAGGTACTTTAAAAAATTTTTAAAGGATGTGTTGCATTGTGAAAGTTATGAAAAAATTGTTGTGGGATATTGTGGTGTGAGTTTGATTTCAAAATGCATTTGAATGAAAAGTGGAATTTTGTGACTTGTGTTGTATACATGTGGGTTGTTTGGTGAATTTATGATATGGAAATGATATTTTCATGTGAAAAGTATATTCATTGACTTTTTGGAATTGTTTGTGCACAAAGGGAAAACCTAGGTATCTAGGTGGGTGGACATGTACTAGTATGCTAGTGAATCCGTGAGGTTTGGCCTCAGTTTCATTTAGCAAGATTGACGCTTACAACTCTAAATAAACTATGATGATGATGATTTGAGACCAATAGGTTATGGTTATGTTCCCTAATAGTGGCTCGTGCACGGGAATAAATTTTTGTGATGGTTACTCTCACCGAGATACGAGGTACCTGGGACCCACAACTAGCTAGTGCCTAGGGGTTATTTCCTATTGCTTGTGCTCATTAGTTACTTTATACTTACCATCGTCATATGATACATTTGGATGGAAAATTCATTAGCTTTGGTGTTTATTTTAAAAGTGTGAATCCTTTAAAATAGCCCACTTGAAAACTGTTCTTATTCAAAGTTGCATCTTTTAGAAATTGTAATTAGCTTTTCATGTTTTTGAAAACTTGCATGCTTTTCATCTTTAAATGTTTATCATATGGAATCTCTTAGTGGTGGTATCCTACGGGGATTTGGGTCACACCCTACTTACACCATTGGGTGTAAGTAGACTTTCTTATTTTGTTTCACAGGTTTGGGTACAGGTTTTATGCCATTGGTTCGGGTTTTTAGCGGTCCATCGTGGTGCAGTGTCGTGGAGATGGCTTGAGGGTGGTGCATCTTTCCATGTGGAGGTTCTTGGGCTTTCATTGCATGAGTTTTTACCTTTGTAATGGTCTTCAAACACTATTTAAAATTGTGTAATTCAGTTCTGAATATTATAAAAATATGTTTTGGTCTGAAAAATTCAGATTTGATTTCTTGGATTCATTTGTTGTTTTAAGTATACAAACTAGGGTAAATCGTTCCCAATTTTTAGTTTTTGATACCCAGACACTTGTGCTAGCCCGTCGGATCAGGAACACCCTTCGGGACTTTCCACGAGTAGGGTTGGGTGCCAGTTTTGGCGGCGACCAGATTCGGTTCGTGACAAAATGGTATCAAAGGAGGTTTACTCTATTTGAGTCATGTTATTTAGGAAATAGTTGGGGTAGTCTAGAGTTAATATTGTTGGGACATGAAATTACAGTTATGGGTAGTGTGCTTGATCACCACACCTCATGAAGGGATTCAATTCACCATGGGAAGTCGGGATTTATCTATGTATTTTGGGTTTCTTGGTCTGATGATGATTTGGGGAAATGAAAAGAGAGTTGGGTTAATGGTCTCAGTGAGCTCGCAGGGTCTGGCAAGCCATGTGGAGCCAAGGATATTCCCTAGAACACTCTCTATGATGGTGAAGTGATTGGAATATGGCTGCCAACCATATGTCCAAGTCACCCACTGAAACTAGCTTCCTCTTGCATTGTTTTGTTCTTTAGTTTGAAAATCTTGGAACTTTGGTTTTAAAGTGACTTGGTTTTAAAAATTGAAAAGTTTTTGTGAAATTATTTTCAAATAAAGAGGGAATGGTTTTATTTATGAAATGGTGGAACTGAATTTTCAGAATTATTTTGAAATGGAAAATGGTGTTCTTACACCTCTTTTGAAAGAAGGAACTATATTGAATTTGGTTTTGAAAAAGTATTTCCAATAGAGTTTTCTAAACAATAAAAGGGTGTTTTAATGGGATGATATGTTTTGAAATTTATGTATATGAATTGAAAGTGAGTATTCATTGGAATTATTGGTTTTTTATTCCATGGTTATTGGTCTTGAGAAAAAGGAAGTATTGGTTGATTGTTTTGGTTTTAAAAAGTGGAAAAGATTTTTGTTTTAACCTTTGGTATTTCCATGAGCTACCAGATGCATGGGTTATAGGGGATGATGGATGGTTAATGGCATGATTGTATGAGTTCCTGGATGGATATGAGGAGGGTGCCCTGTGTGGTACAAAAACATGCATGTGTAAGGCCCATGTGGTACCATTGGTGGATACACTAGTCGCTGAACCTTTTGTTTTCAAAGAAATGTTTTTAAAGGAAAACATGATGTCTTGATGAATTTTTTGGGATGGTGTATATTGTGTATTTTTGGAAAATGTTGATGTTGTGGGATGTTTTGAGTCCAAGAACCCCTCCTGTTCGAACTGTGTTTTGGGTTTGTGTTTGGTCGATAAGCTGGGTAGAAGGACCGATTAGTAGTCTCCTATGAGATATGTTTCCGGACACCTTTATGGTGGTTCCATTAATGTGTTTGGATCTGTTTTGTGGAATGTTTTTACCAATGGACCATATTGGTTGGGTCCTTGGGTTCTCCCGTTGGATAGGGTACACCCCCATTAATGGTTATTGCACACCTGAAGTGAAACCCAGATTGTTTCGCCGTTAGAAAATCCTCCAGTTGATCAATGTAAGGAATATTTCTTGAGATTTGTAGAATGAGTCTACACCATTTACATTATTGTTTTTTTTCGGATCCTCTTTTGCGGAAAAGTGCTCGTGGATGGTTGAAAGAGACCTTAGTTTCTTAAGCTACCTGATGCATCGAAGGTGGAAGTTGTCTAGGGTTGTCAGTATAGATAGTGTCTAAGAGGGCCTCTGAGTCCTTCATAGTCTCTTCGAAGAAGGGGTTTATGTTAAACCACCAGTGTGAGAAATCTGGCCACGAGAGGCTGTTATGGACATTTTCAGGAATGCTGTGATATTTGGGGATGTTGTATAAGGCCCCCTCCTTGTATTATTTCTATCAGTCGCTTTGGTCATGTTCGGTGACGTGTTGTGATGTTGCGTGCTCGTTTGATGGTAAAGGTGAAATTGTACAATATTTTGTGATTCTATTTTTTTTAGAAGTGTTTCTCCTTTTGGAAGATCTCGAAATCCTCTTTTTTAGAGGAAGGTGTTTATATGCGTCCTTTGTTTCTGTTGTTTCTCACCTGAAAAAACAAGATGTGATGTGAGTGCATCCTCTAAACCCTTATTTTAGTGAAATTACATGTTAGGGTAAAGTGAGTTCTGGAGTGTGTTTTGTATTGGTGAACCCATTTGGGATTGCATGTAGTTGTTTGTAGCATTGAAAGAAGAAATTATATTCGGGGGTTTCCAAATCCTAACTGTGAGGCCGACGATGCTTCAATCATTCCAAATCTAGCCATAGGTCTCGGAGAGAAGCTGACACGTAGTCAGAGAAAATACCAGTGTAGTTTTTAACCTTGTACAAAGAACTATTCTCAGTATGAGTGATGGGAATAGTTTAAACATTTGGTGTTGTCATATTTCTTCTTTTGTTCCCGTTCGGTGGAAAGAGGTGGAGGTCCTCTTCCCCATGTTATCTCCCAATGACTTTCTTTTCCCCTTTGGTTTCCTTTGGGTTCAGGGGAAAGGTTTTAGATTTGTCTAGACATGTTGAGTGAACATTTAGTGGTAACCATTCAACAAAAAACCATGTAGGTATAAGGATACACATGGTTAGCGCACAATTTCCCAAACTGTGCGGGCTAACTGTGCGGCCGTCCCAACTCCTTAAGTTTTGGGGTTTTTCTGTGTCGGCCCATATTGGTCAGTTAAGATGGTTGGTTCTTATGGTGGGGAGACACACTATGAGTCCCATGTATATTATTTTGAAAATGACTAATGGGATTCTACCCCTTGTACTGGGGAGTTTGTTCGGGGCTCCCCTGTTAGTGTCTTGATTATTTCTCGGAAAAAAATTTAAGTTGTCTCTTATGGTTGGGGAGCCCATTTGTGTATCCTTGTACCAGTAACTCAATTTTGTAATTGGTCTTGTCTTGGAAGTGGGTATTATTTTTTGGAGCTATATAACCACCTAAATCTTCCTTGGGTAAACGTTAGGATTAGAGATTTCCTAATGGTTTAGTTATATCAAGGTAAGTGGAACCTTGTTCGGTGTTCTTGTTTGTTTGGGTAAATTGCTTGAGCCTTGTTCTGATAGTGTTTGGGGAGTTTTCTTTTAGGATAAATCCTGAATGTGGTTGATCATTTCAGTAAATAGGTGTATGTTTTGGTTGTGAAGTATTCTTTCCTTAATTGATCACTGGAGGTGTTTTGGCCTTTGGGGGCGAAGTTTAGCAAAGGAGTCAATTTCTGCCTTTCGGTTGGGTTTGGTTTTTGATTTGTCCTTGATGTGGCTTTCCAAGAGTGGAAAGTTTTATGGTGGGGAGAATTGTCACACCCATTATTTTTTTTAAATTCATTTTTCATTTATTTTCCATTCCTGATTTGTTTTGGGGGTTTACCACTCATTTTGGTGAAAATGGTGGGTTTTGAAAATTTGGGCCAAACCGTGAGCCCAATTCCAGATTTAAAAAAAAATTTCGTTTCTTTTATAAATCCTTAAATTTTTACTATTTATACCCATTACACTTCCCAATTGTCATAACCTGATATATTAAAATCACCATATCCCTTTGGGCCTCATAAAAATACATAATCATGAGGGATTTGGGTTTTTTATTAAGGTTTTGGGCCAGCCCGGAAGCCCATTTCCTGCTTTGAGTTTTATTTTTAATATTTTAATATCTCATTAAATATTTACTATTATTCGGTGATTACACCTCCCACTAGAACCCAAAAACCTAAGGAGCACCCCCAATATCTATTTCGCCACTTTGGAGCTCATTTGTGTCCCTAATTTGGACGGAACTTCTCTAGATTTCTCAAATCGTCCAGATTTGAAGAGGTAAATCGTTTCTTTCATAACTCCTTAAATTTATGCTCTTTTCCCCACATTTTAGTCCCCAAATTACCTTAACATCCCCATTATAGCCTCTATATCAGGTTTGGTTGCTTGGAGATTCAAAGTGTGGTGTATTTGGTTCTTTTGATTCAAGATGTTTCAAGTAAGTGTTTCTTTCCTTGATTTCTTCTCCTTAGGGTTTCTTTCACCCTTTCATGAAGTTCCTCTTGTCCATAAGTTGAGGTTCTAAACTAGTGTTTGATTTGGTGTCTTTTTGTTCAAATATTGTGGTCTAGGGATGGATTTATATTCCTTGAGGTGAGGAGGTGGTGCGGTTGATGTTTCGCACCATGTTTTGAGGGTTTCAGCATAAAAGGTAGGTGATTCGATGTGTAATAACTTCTAGATGAGTTAGTTTGATTGAATTACTTATTATTCATGTTCCTAATATGCTGAGTGAGGTGTGGGAACTGTTTATGTTGGATTTGGTAAAGAATTTGTTTTTATAGTTTAATTTTAGCTTAAAATTGGGTGTTTTACATGTGCAACCCTTTGGGTATTGTTTGGGTGTGTTTTATAACATATGAAATTGGTTTAATAAAACTTTTTTGGGATGAAGATTCTTATTTGTTAGGGTATTGGTGTTCCATTAGGTTTTAAAGATGTTTTTTTAATGTGTTTAAGGTGTAAAACCTTATTGTACTTCTTGAAAGGGATTTTTAAAACGTGTGCTTTTCATGTGGATCTTTTGTGGTATTGTTTGAGGTGTTTTTATAACACTTGGAGGTAGTTTAATAAATATTTTTGGGGATGCCAATTATGTTTTTAATTTTTATTGGTGTGATTTTATCCTTGAAATATGGTTTTGAAATGGGTTTTATGTGAAAGGATTTGGTACACTCTTTAGAATTGTTTTATGAAAATTTTGAATGGTTTAATGATTTATGTAAGAGGTGAAACCATATTGGAAAACTGTTTTGGATTGTTTATACTTTCAAATGGACCATTTTAAATGTGTATAGTTCTGTAATGTTATGTGTATCCTCTTGGAAATGTTTTATACAAATGTTTAATGGATTTACTGAAATGTGAAAGAGGTGTGAACGTGATGTGGGCTGTTTGTGTGAGTGTGATGTGAAAATTGTTTTTGTTTATAAAAAGGGTTTTATGAAACATGTGAGTGGGGTGTTATGTGATGTTTAACATATTTGGAGGGACTTTATAAAATTTTTAAAGATGTGTTGGATTGTGAAAGTTATGCAAAAAAGTGTTGTGGGCTATTTTGGTGTGAGTTTGATTTCAAAATGCATTTGAATGAAAAGTGGACTTTTGTGACTTGTGTTGTATACATGTGGTATGTTTGGTTGATTTATGATATGTAAATTATATTTTCATGTGAAAAGTATATTCATTGACTTGTTGAAATTGTTTGTGCACAAAGGGAAAACCCAGGTATCTAGGTGGGTGGAAGTGTACTAGTATGCTAGTGAATTCGTGGGGTTTGGCCTCAGTTTCACTTAGAAAGATTGACGCTTACAACTCTAACTAAACTATGATGATGATTATTGGGGACCACTAGGTTATGGGTATATTCCCTACTAGTGGCTCTTGCATGTTAATGGAAATTTGTGATGGTTACTCTCACCGAGATACGAGGTACCTGGGACCCACAACTAGCTATTGCCTAGGGGTTATTTCCTATTGCATGTGCTCATTAGTTACTTTATACTTACCGTCGGCATACGGTACATTTGGATGGAAAATTTAGTAGCTTAGGCGTTTATTTTAAAAGTGTGAATCCTTTAAAATAGCCCACTTGGAAACTGTTCTTATTCAAAGTTGCATCTTTTAGAAATTGTAACTAGATTTTCATGTTTTTGAAAACTTGCATGCTTTTCGTCTTTAAATGTTTCTCATATGGAATCTCTTAGTGGTGGTATCCTATG
Source organism: Viscum album (assembly GCA_963277665.1). Classification (NCBI taxonomy): domain Eukaryota; kingdom Viridiplantae; phylum Streptophyta; class Magnoliopsida; order Santalales; family Viscaceae; genus Viscum; species Viscum album. The sequence continues at coordinate 1,766,307,398 of OY728135.1, forward strand.
AGGATTTGTCTCACACCCTACTTACACCATTGGGTGTAAGTATACTTTCTTATTTTGTGTCACAGGTTTGGGTACATGTTTTATGCCATTGGTTCAGGTTTTTAGGGGTCCATCGTGATGCAGTGTCGTGGAGATGGCTTGAGGGTGGTGCCTCTTTCCATGTGAAGGTTCTTGGTATGTCATTTCATGAGTTTATACCTTTGTAATGGTCTTCAAACATTGTTTAAAATTGTGTAATTCAGTTCCTAATTTTAGTAAAAGATGTTTTGGTTTGAAAAATCAAGATTTGATTTCTTGGATTCATTTGTTGTTTTAAGTATACAAATTCGGGTAAATCATTCCCAATTTTCAGTTTTTGATACCCAGGCACTTTTTCTAGTCCATGGGGATCAGGATCACCCTTCGGGACTTTCCACGAGTCGAGTTGGGTGCCGGTTTTGGCGGCGACCAGATTCGGTTCGTGACAAAATGATATCAAAGGAGGTTCGCTCTATTTGAGTCATGTTATTTGGGAAATAGTTGGGGTAGTCTAGAGTTAAGATTTTTGGGACATGAAATTCCAGTTATGGGTAGTTTTCTTGATCACCACACCTCATGACGGGATTCAAGTCACCAGGGGACGTCGGGATTTATCTATGTCTTTTGGTTTTCTTGGTCTGATGATGATTTGGGGAAATGAAAAGAGAGATGGGTTAATGGTCTCAGTGAGCTCGCAGGGTCTGGAAAGCCATGTGGAGCCGAGGATATTCCCTAGAACACTCTCTATGATTGTGAAGTTATTGGAATATGGCTTCCAACCATATGTCCATGTCACCCACTGAAACTAGTTTCCTCTCGCATTGTTTTGTGTTTTAGTTTTGAAATCTTGGAACTTTGGTTTTAAAGTGACTTGGTTTTAATAAGAGAAAAGTTTTTGTAAAATGATTTTCAAATAAAGAGGGAATGTTTTGATTTATGAAATGGTGGAACTGAATTTTCAGAATTATTTTGAAATGGAAAATGGTGTTCTTACACCTCTTTTGAAAGAAGGAACTATATTGAATTTGGTTTTGAAAAAGTGTTTCCAATAGATTTTTCTAAAAAATAAAAGGGTGTTTTAATGGGATGAGATGTTTTGAAATTGATGTATATGAATTGAAAGTGAGTATTCATTTGAATGATTGTTTTTTTTATTCCATGGTTATTGGTCTTGAGAAAAAGGAAGTATTGGTTGATTGTTTTGGTTTTGAAAAGTGGAAAGGATTTTTGTTTTAACCTTTGGTATTTCCATGAGAGACCACATCCATGGGGTTATAGGGGATGATGGATGGTTAATGGAATAGATGGATGAGTTCCTGGATGTATATGAGGAGGTTTCTTGGTGTGGTACAAAAACATGCATGTGTAAGGGCCATGGGGTACCATTGGTGGATACAGTAGTCGCTGAACCGTTTGTTTTCAAAGAAATGTTTTTAAAGGAAAACATGATGTATTGATGAATTATTTGGGATGGTGTATATTTTGTGTTTTTGGAAAATGTTGATGTTGTGGGATGTTTTGAGTCCAAGAACCCCTCATGTTCGAACTGTGTTTTGGGTTTGTGTTTGGTCGATAAGTTGGGTAGAAGGACCAGTTAGTAGTCTCCTATGAGATATGTTTCTGGACACCTTTACGGTGGTACCATTAATGTGTTTGGATATGTTTTGTGGCATGTTTTTACCAATGGACCAGCTTGTTTGGGTCCTTGGGTTCTCCCGTTGGATAGGGTACTTCCCCATTAAGGGTTAGTGCACACCTGAAGTGCAACCCTGATTGTTTCGCCGTTGGAAAATCCTCCAGTTGATCAATGTAAGGAATATTTTCTTGAGATTTATAGAATGAGTATACACCATTTACATTCTTGGTTTTTTTCCGGATCCTCTTGTTGCGGAAGAGTGCTCGTGTATGGTTGAAAGAGACCTTAGTTTCTGAAGCTACCTGATGCGTCGAAGGTGGAAGTTGTCTAGGGTTGTCAGTATGGATAGTGTCTAAGAGGGCCTCTGAGTCCTTCGTAGTCTCTTCGAAGAAGGGGCTTATGTTAAACCACCCGTGTGGGAAATCTGACCACGAGAGGCTGTTATGGACACTTTCTGGAATGCTGTGATATTTGGGGATGTTGTATAAGGCCCCCTCCTTGTATTATTTCTATCAGTCGCTTTGGTCATGTTCGGTGACGCGTTGTGATGTTTCATGCTCGTTTGATTGTAAAGGTGAAATTGTACAATATTTTGTGATTCTATTTATTTTAGAAGTGTTTCTCCTTTCGGGAGATCTCAAAATCCTCTGTTTTAGAGGAAGGTGTTTATATGTGTCCTTTATTTTTGTTGTTTCTCACCTGAAGAAACAAGATGTGATGTGAGTGCATCCTCTAAACCCTTATTTTAGTGAAATTACATGTTAGGGTAAAGTGAGTTCTGGAGTGTGTTTTATCTTGGTGAACCCATCTGGGATTGCATGTAGTTGTTTGTATCATTTAAAGAAGAAATTCTATTCGGGGGTTTCCAAATCCTAACTATGAGGCCGAAGATGCTTCAATAATTCCATCTCCAGCCATAGGTCCCGGAGAGAAGCTGATATGTAGTTAGAGGAAATCCCAGTGTAGTTTTTACCCTTGTACAAAGAACTGTTCTCAGTATGAGAGATGGTAATAGTTTAAACATTTGGTGTTGTCATCTTGCTTCTTGTTTTCCCGTTCGGTGGAAAGAGGGGGAGGGCCTCATCCCCATGTTATCTACCAATGACTTTATTTTCCCCTTTGGTTTCATTTGGGTTCGGGGGAAAGGTTTTAGATTTGTCTAGACATGTTGAGTGAACATTTAGTAGTAACCATTCACAAAAAAACCATGTAGGTATAAGGATACACATGGTTAGCGCACAGTTTCCCAAGCTGTGCGGGATAACTGTGCGGTCGTCCCAACTCTTTAAGTTTTGGGGTTTTTCTGTGCCGGCTCATATTGGCCAGTTAAGATGGTTGGTACTTATGGTGGGGAGACCCACTATGAGTCCCATGTATATTATTTTGAAAATTCCTAATGGGATTCTACCCCTTGTACTGGGGAGTTTGTTCAGGGCTCCCCTGTTAGTGTCTTGATTATGTCTCGGAAAAAATTTTAAGTTGTCTCTTATGGTTGGGGAGCCCATTTGTGTATCCTTGTACCAGTAACTCACTTTTGTAATTGGTCTTGGCTTGGAATTTGGTAGTCTATTTCAGAGCTATATAACCACCTACATCTTCCTTGGGTAAACATTGGGATTGGAGAGTTCCCAATGGTTTAGTTATATCAAGGTAAGTGTAACCTTGTTCGATGTTCTTGTTTGTTTGGGTAAATTGCTTTAGCCTTATTCAGATAGTGTTTGAGGAGTTTTCTTTTAAGATAAATCCTAAATGTGGTTGATCATTTCAGTAAAGAGGTGTAAGTTTTGGTTGTGATGTATTCCTTACTTAATTGATCACTGGAGGTGTTTTGGCCTTTGGGGGCAAAGTTTTGCAAAGGAGTCCATTTCTGCCTTTCGGTTGGGTTTGGTTTTGGATTTGTCCTTGATGTGGCTTTCCGAGGGCGGAAAGTTTTATGGTTGGGAGAATTGTCACACCCATGAATTTTTTTAAAATTCATTTTTCATTTAATTTCCATTCCTTATTTTTTGGGGGTTTACCACTGATTTTGGTGAAAATGGTGGGTTTTGAAAATTTGGGCCAAACCATGAGCCGAATTCCAGATTTCAAAACAAATTTTGTTTCTTTTATAAATCCTTCAATTTTTACTATTTTATACCCATTACACTTCCCAATTGGAATACCCTGATATATTAAAATCACCATATCCCTTTGGGCCTCATAAAAATACATAATCATGAGGGATTTGGGTTTTTTATTAAGGTTTTGGGACAGCATGGAATCCCATTTCCTGCTTTGAGATTTATTTTTAATATTTTAATATCTCATTCAATATTTACTATTATTCGGTGATTACAACTCCCAATCGAACCCAAAAATCTAAGGAGAACCCCCAATATCTATTTCGCCGCTTTGGAGCTCATTTGTGTCCCGAATTTGGGAGAAACGTCTCTGGATTTCTCAAATCGTCCAGATTTGAAGAGGTAAATCGTTTCTTTCATAACTCCTTAAATTTCTGCTCTTTTAAGCCCATTTAAGTCCCCACATTACCTTCTCATCCCCATTATAGCCTCTATATCAGGTTTGGTTTCTTGGAGATTCAAATTGTGGTGTATTTGGTTCGTTTGATTCAACATGTTTCAAGTAAGGGTTTCTTTCCTTGATTTCTTCCCCTTAGGGTTTCATTCACCCTTTCCTGAAGTTCCTCATATTCATAAGTTGAGGTTCTAAACTAGGGTTTTATTTGGTATCTTTTTGGTCAAATATTGTGGTGTATGGATGGATTTATATTCCTTGAGGTGCGGCGGTGGTGCAGTTGATGTTTCGCACCATGTTTTGAGAGTTTTAGCATAAAAGGTAAGTTATTCTATTTGTAATCATTTCTAGATGAGTTAGTTTGCTTGAATTAATTATTATTCATGTTCCTAATATGCTTCGTGTAGTGCGGGAACTGTTTATGTTGGATTTTGTAAATCATTTGTTTTTATAGTTTCATTTTAGCTTAAAATTGGGTGTTTTACATGTGCAACCCTTTGTGTATTGTTTGGGTGTGTTTTATAACATATGAAATTTGTTTAATAAATCTTTTTTGGGATGAAAATTCTGATTTTTTAGGTTATTGGTGTTCCATTAGGTTTTAAATAGGTTTTTTAATGGGTTTAAGGTGTAAAACCTTTTTGTACTTCTTGAAGGTGATTTTGAAATCGTGTGTTTTTCATGTGGATCTTTTGTGGTATTGTTTGAGGTGTTTTTTTAACACTTGGGGGTAGTTTAATAAATGTTTTTGGGGATTCCAATTCTGTTTTGAATTTGTATTGGTGTGATTTTATCCTTGAAATACGGTTTTGAAATGGGTTTTATGTGAAAAGATTTGGGACACTCTTTAGAATTGTTTAATGAATGTTTTGAATGGTTTAATGATTTATGCAAGAGGTGAAACCATATTGGAAAACTATTTGGGATTGTTTATACTTTCAAATGGACCATTTTAAATGTGTATAGTTATGTCATGTTATGTGTATCCTCATGGAAATGTTTTATAAAAATGTTTAATGGATTTATTGAAATGTGAAAGAGGTGTGAACGTGATGTGGGCTGTTTGTGTGAGTGATATGTGAAAAATGGATTTTGTTTATAAAAAGGGTTTTATGAAACTTGTGAGTGGGCTGTTATGTGATGTTTATCATATTTGGAGGGACTTTATAAAATTTTTAAAGGATGTGTTGGATTGTGAAAGTTATGAAAAAAGTGTTGTGGGCTATTTTGGTGTGAGTATGATTTCAAAATGCATTTGAATGAACATTGGTCTTTTGTGACTTGTTTTGTATACATGTGGGATGTTTGGTGAATTTATGATATGGAAATGATATTTTCATGTGAAAATTATATTCATTGACTTGTTTAAATTGTTTGAGAACAAAGGGAAAACCTGAGTATCTAGGTGGGTGGACGTGTACTAGTATGCTAGTGAATGCGTGGGGTTTGGCTTCAGTTTCACTTAGCAAGATTGACGCTTAAAACTCTAACTAAACTATGATGATGATAATTGGGGACCACTAGGTTATGGGTATGTTCCCTACTAGTGGCTCGTGCATGGGAATGGAAATTTGTGATGTTTACTCTCACCGAGATACGAGGTACCTGGGACCCACAGCTAGCTAGTGCCTAGGGGTTATTTCCTATTTCTTGTGATCATTAGTTACTTTATACTTACCTTCGACATACAGTAAATTTTTATAGAAAATTCAGTATCTTTGGTGTTTATTTTAAAAGTGTTAATCCTTTAAAATTTCCCACTTGAAAACTGTTCTTATTCAAAGTTTAAACTTTTAGAAATTGTAACTAGCTTTTCATGTTTTTGAAAACTTGCATGCTTTTCATCTTTAAATGTTTATCATATGGAATATCTTAGTGGTGATATCCTACTGGGATTTGGCTCACACCCTACTTACACCACTGGGTGTAATTAGACTTTCTTATTTTGTGTCACAGGTTGGGTACATGTTTTATGCCATTGGTCTGGGTTTTTAGCGGTCCATCGTGATGTAGTGTCGTGGAGATGGCTTGAGGGTGGTGCCTCTTTCCATGTGGAGGTTCTTGGGATGTAATTTCATGAGTTTGTAACTTTTTAATGGTCTTCAAACATTGTTTAAAATTGTGTAATTCAGTTCTGAATGTTAGTAAAAGATGTTTTGGTTTGAAAAATCCAGATTTAATTTCTTGGATTCATTTGTTATTTTAATTATACAAACTCGGGTAGATCATTACCAATTTTCAGTTTTTAATACCCAGGTACTTGTTCCAGCCCGTGGGGATTGGGAACGCCCTTCGGGACTTGCCACGAGTCGGGTTGGGTGCCGGTTTTGGCGGCGACCAGATTCGGTTCGTGACAAACTTAATACAATTTCGATTAAGTCTACCCAAAACTATCATGAGAACTCTCTGATGAAAGTAAGTGTCCAGACATTGTCCATGTACTAAACATATTTCTATGGTTTCATTCCCAATCAAGTAATGGAAGGCATAGTCTGACTTAATATTTAATTGAGGGATTTTAATTTATTATGCATAAACTTTATCTTTTTTTATTCTTTACACATATTTTTAATATTATGTGTGTGTTAATTAATTAATTAATCATGTTGGATAAAACATTTATGCATAATTCATTTATTTAATTTTGTATTTTCACATTAATTCATTTATTTATGTGATCATGGTCTTGCATCCATAAAATAATTTATTGCATAAACAGAAATAATTAATTAATTAAATGGCCCATTCATGAGCCTTAGCTAATGATTGATTTAATGAGTAGATATTAAATCAACCTTTAACCTAGGGGAAATAAATCCTATTTCCAGTCTTGGCATGAGTTACAACACTCCACCTATCCACCTGTGTATCACCTGGGTTGGAATCATTATGGTTCCATCTTGAATCGCCTCCATGAACCTTGGGATACTTCATTAATTACAAATATTTATTACTCACCCATAGGTGGGGGGAACTAAATGATTGGTTAAAGGGGGTTACATAAATATCCTTGGACATGTAGGTCTTACATAATAATAGAGGGAGGGATGAATCATGGTCCATCAATTAAATTAATATTAAATAATTTCATACTCATGTAATAAATTAAATTAAAACATATAAAACATATATAGATCTTGGTCAAGCTCATGAATGGTAATACATGCAACGAATATGAAAAAGGAAATGGATAACATTAATTAATTTATTTATTCTTTTATTATTTAAGATAATCATGCTTGAATAAATAAAAAAATAAAAAAATAAATAAAAAAATAAATAAATTAATTCCCTTTCATCTTAATGATTATCCAATATTATTTGGAGATACCCATCATTAATGATATTCATAGAAAATAAACGGTAAAAACAATAATGAAATATTAATTACAATAAATCAATTGAGAATTTAAAATTCTTTAAAACCATTATTAAATTGATAAACACACAATGGTGTTCTAATCAATAAAATAATATTTTAATGCTATAATTTTCAAATTTAATGTAATTTTAATTTTTTACATTAATGGGAGACTACACGACGTGTACATGAAACTACATTCCATGTACCTATGTTGTTGTATATCCAAGTCACACATCTACGGCTTCGTCGTGTTAACTCAGCTAGACTACATTGTGTGTACATGCAATATACACACCCTATATCCACTTTCCATGTGCCAGGTTGGCCTGGTCAACATGAGATGTGTAATAAAAGAACCATGTGTCATTAATTTATCAGCACGACTATATATAATGTGCATGGGTATACGATGTGTGCTCCGGCCACATGTCGTGTAACCCAATTTTACCAGCCAATTATTTGGAACTTCCTGATGGAATCTCCGGTCATTATTCATTTTTTATTAAACCTTTAAGAAAATGAAACATTGAACTAACATGATTAATATATTGATAACATGTAAACTCAAATTGTATTAAATAATTAATAACATGAAATGAATATCTTACCATAATTACGCATAGATCAACAATAAAACAAACAATTATACATTTAAACATGACCGATCTGATGCCAATTGATAGTTTCAGGTGTAGTGGAAGTGTGCATAAGGTGGGAGATATATTAAAATTTCTTTTAATATTAATTTCCCGAAACCAAGAGTGAGGATCTTGCATGTAAAATTCATAATTAATTTATTTAATATTTGAATAAATAAATACCTGATCTTAGGAACTTTCTTCATTGGTGAATGTTGATCATCCAAAAACCCCTTTCAGATTACCTTCATTAGTTTTTAAAGATACAAGGATAGAATCCCTCTAGCGGTGATCTAAATGTGCTCCTATGATCTCCAAGAAACACCACTTGATCTCCAGGTGCTTGCGTAACGAGTCACATGTCTTGTGTTGTTCGTTCTTGATTAATCATTATTCAGTCTTGAATAAATCTCTCTTAAAATTACTGTTCTTGAGAGTGGGAGAGAATGAGGGGTTGAGAGAGAATTATTTGTGCGCAACAATTCTCTATTCTCAATTTTGGATACTCTATAAAATAGACAAATCCATTTATTTATAGAGTTAGGATTTAAGTTAAAACATTTTTTAATTGCATACTGTTTATTAAATAACATTTATTACCTTTAATAAACACAATTACACATAATAAAAATTATATTATAACTATTTTGTGGTTCACACCAACTATTGAAATAATAAATATTATGTAATGGTCTTGTTAATTAAAATTTGTCACCGGACTTTGTCTTGGTCTATTTAAACTCCTCCAATATTAATTGAATAACTAAATAAATATTTTATTTATAAATAAATATTTTTTTTCACAATCTACTGAATAAATATTTATTAATATATTCCATAAATAAAATAAATATTTTATTCACATAATGGTGAATCAATATTTATTTAATTTATGTGATTTCTATAGCTTGAATAAAATTATTACCCAGACTTGAGAATAATATTTATTCCATTAATTAAACTCAAATATAATTTAAAAGAGATGAATGTAAAAATTTAGTGTGTGACTTTCTAGGATTCTTTCTCATTGGCATTAGGTGGGCTTTCCTAATGTCCAAGATTACTCTATAGAAATGGGTCAAGGCACCCAAGAGAAAGAACTTAATGTTGCAATGTCGATAACCACATAAGAATGATCAATGTGTAATATAATCCCATTGTCACAATATCTCATCAAGTAGGTTTCACATTTGTGTCACCAACCTATATACTCGACATGCCTTTCTTTGACTATCTAAAATAAACATGTCGTTATACCATGTCTTTGTAATTTAATGAGATGGTTCTATTCTAATAAAATGTCATAGATATCAGCTTATATAAAGATGGAAGGGAAAAATCCTTCCTCAACTTATTCATTAATGACATTTCACTCTTGACACACCCAACATATCCAACTTCTCCATGAACTTTTATTGTCATGGTTTACAAAATACATATAAGTATGTGATTTGTAACATGAATTAATAATAATCTTAAAGTATAAGGACCATCACACACACTCATAGATAGGAATATCCGATGACACAAAACATATAGAATTTCTACATGCAGGTTTGTTATTATAATCTCTCATCTTGGAGATTACCAAGTGCGAACTTCATGAGAAGAAGCCTCATATTCTTATAAATACTCACACTTGATATTTTATGTATTATGTGTCCCATAATAGCAATTTATCCAACCACATAACATTATTTGAGAATATAATTATAGAATATCAAGGTTCCCATCATATTGGGGGACCAATATGACCTTATCGATGTTACATATACTCTAGGACATTTTTACATTAGAGTAATGCAGAATAACAAACAATATGTAATAAGAAATTTTATTAATATTTAATACATCAAATATTCATATAATAAAAGTATAAAAATTTGGTCTTAGGACACTAAATCCAACACTAACAGTGTGGCTTGTTCCTCTTGGACAGTGAGGGATGCATGATTGCCATATGTTTTGGAAAACAACATGGGATAACCATGAAACCTATCTAGGTTATTAAAAAGTGGGAAATTACCTTCTTTTCCTCTTCGATTTTAACCCTAAATCACCTCTCATCCACCCCATATGGTATTTTAAACCATGAGAGATTCCTCCAAGTCTTCTTAGAGCCTTTGAAAATCAATCTTTGGGTGGTTTTGGCCCTGGTTCCTCAAGAAATCATCAAGTAAGTCATTTCTATTTTGGTTTCTCCTTTTTCTATGGTATTCTTCCCTCCTTGGGTTTTCCATTTTTCTAGTGTGTTTTTGACCTAATAAGGGGTCAATATTTTGTTTTTGGGAGAGATATTGATGGTTGTTGCCCAATATTTCCTTTATAGGGTCTTGTGATGGTGTGGTTGTGGTTTTGCACTAATTTCTAGTAGTTTCCAAATGTGAGGTAGGTGGTTCCATGATTTTACATTATTATATAAGTTTGGATTTCTTTATTGATTGTTTAAATATGTTATATAAATTATTTTTGTGGTGCAAAATATTTTTTGGAAAGGTCTTAAGATGAATATGTAATGAAAATAAGTTTTCAAAAGTGGTTATGTTTCATGTGTGCTTTATTGTGGTTTTTCTTAAATATGTTTTATGCTCTATGTGAAAGGTGAAAAATGTGTTTTCAAAGAAATTTATAGGTGAAAATGTGTTGAAAGTGTATTTTCCAAGATAAATGGGTTTCTATTGCATGTTTTCATATTTTTTGTGCACCTTGGACGTGTCTTTGAATTGTCAAAGTGGCGGGAATCATGTTACAAAATGGATTTTGATGTGAGTATGAATTTGAAAGGGGATTTTCCCATGGAAATGGTTGGATTCCATATGTGTTATCCTTTTTGTGTTCCCAAATAGGTTTCATAAACTGTTCAAGTGATGAGAAATGTATTTACAAATGTTTTTGGTGTGTGTGTGAAATGAAATGTGGTTTTGTTTATGGAAAATGGTAGTTTCCATGTGATTTTTGAATCATTGGATCAATGTGAAAATGTGAAAGTGGTGATTTCCATGTTTGATTGTGATGCATGGAAGGTGTTTGTGAAAGTGATGATTTATGTGACATGTGAAATGGAATTTGAGCACAAAGGGAATCTTGGGTATCTAGGTGGGAAAACTACAACTAGTAGGATAGTTGATTTGAAAGAGGCTAAGGCCCAGATTCTTCTATTGGGATTGACTCTACAACACTAACTAAACATGTGATGTGATTAGAGACAACTATAACCTTGGATTTATTTTTCTCTAGTTAACTATTCATGGGATTTTTTTGGTTTCATCTTATGATATAGAGACCACTAGAACTTTGGAATCATTCCTCTCTAGTGGATTATGTATGGGAACACTTTTGGGGGTTTAGTTGGAGGATTTTGATCACTAAGGTACGAGGTTTCTAGGGTCCCACTTGTGTTAGTTACCTATAAGGATTTACCGTGGTTCACTCTTATGGCATGATGCTTATGTGATGTAGTGATTACTTCCAGTATACAATAGGCCTCATGTATACTTTAATTTCAAGAAAGATATTTTGTGAAATAGGTTTTTCATAGAAATCATTTCTTTAGAATGTTTTCCTTAATTTTTTTTCATAGAAATGTTTCAAATATTCTTATAAAAATGTGCAAGTTGATTTCTATTCTAATATTATTGCATGAAATATTTCTTTTTGGTGGAATCCAATTGGGATATGTCTCACACACTATATATACCTTTGGGTGTATATATACTTTATTATGTATGACCTAGGTAAATGAAAGATGTATCGTGGTGGTGATGGTGGATCTGGTTTCTAGTGTTCCACTTCTTGCAGGTGTTGATGGTGGTGGCTTAAGGGTGATTCCCCACTTGTTACATGGAGGTTTATGGTGTAGTTTTGTTATTCCCATTCCATTTTTGTACTTTTGGTCTTATTTAAAGATTTAAACATTAAATCTGAAAAAGTTTTGTACCTTGTTTAGTTATTCTTATCAGTTGGTGATGTTTATTCTTGTTGGTTTTTGTGGTTGTCTAAATGGTTTAAGTTGTTCCCAAAGTGAATTGTCAATAACCATGCACTAGTTTCCAGCTAGCAGTGATTGGGAATTCTCTCCGAGCCTTGTCTCGATCCGTGTTAGGTGTTGGGTTGTATGACACCCCATCTTGGTTCCTAAAAAAATGGAATTAGAGGAGGTTTCACTCATTTTGGGTCATGTTATTTTGGAAGAGTCTGGATAGACTCGAGCTAGGATTGTCGGGGCTTGAGGTTTTGGTTTTGAGTGGGGTTCCTGGCTAGCATACCTTGTGATAGGACTTGACTCACCATGGGATGCTAGTATTTGGTTTGACTTCTCATCCACGTGAGATGTGCGGGCTATAGACTTTATATGGACACTGGGTGGGGGTGGAGTGGTTTGGTTAAATTTTTATTGTAATGTATTTTGTTATGTTTTTATTTGTGGAATTGTTTGAGATTTTTTTTGTTGGTGAAAATTTTCAGATCGTGCATTGATGGTTTTCCTTGTGGTTATTTGTTATTGTACCAAGATGGTTCCTCAGAGAATTCTTTTGCAACTATAGGAAGAGGTCGAAGAGAGTTCTACCACACCGTTTGATCAGAGGTTAGTGGAATAAGTTGTTAAATCTATCCAAGATTTTCTTCAAGGATCATGCTCTTTTCTGGATCTTATTAGAGAATCCAAACCAGGTCCTAGAAAGGACAAATCTCAAGAGTTACTTATGAATAAGACTCATTCTTTCTGAGGTCGCAAGTAACCCCAAAAAGTATATGAGTGGATTGAGAAAATAGAGAGGATGTTCAAGTTTATTAATACTCTTGAGGCAGTCATAGTGAAATGTGATTCATTTATATTGGATGGTCCTAGTCGAAAGTGGTGGGACTCAGTAGAGAAATATGGGAAGCATGAGTAGATGGGTTGGAAGTATTTCAAGGTCATATTCAATGAGAAGTATTGTCCTAAGATTTTGGCCTTCTACAGGTTTTGGGAGTTTTTGGAGCTTGTACAAGGAGACCAGACTATGATAGAGTATGCTAACCACTTTGCAGAGCTAGTCCGATATGCACCCAAAGTTGTTTACAATGAGCAGCTAAAGGCTTAGAAGTTCGAGATGGGGTTTTGACTGGAGATCAAATATCTTGTATTCTTGTTCAAGTTGAAGACTTATGCTGTGGTGGTTGATCATGCTATGATGGTAGAAACTGATCATATAGGAAAGTTTGGTTTATCTGGAGTAGTGTCCATAGTGGATAGTGGTAATTAATCTAAGAAAAAGAGAAAGTAAGATGAGAAGGGGAATAAGGGAAGTGGTAGTTCAGGCCATCCTTCTCGGATGTATTCGTCAGTGGATTTCGATGCAGGGTCAGTTGTGTACCATCAATGTGGAAAGGTAGGGCACATATGGTCTATGTGTTTATCTCCACCCATTCCATGCCACCAGTATGGAACTATTGGACACTTGCAGCAGTTTTGAAGGATGGAATTCCCATATCAGGGTGGTACAGGATCTGTATCATCCAAGGGGGTGTCAGCTCGGTCAAAATCATCTAGTACAGTGGGATCTCCGTTTGGAGGTCATGGAGAAAAGGATGGATCATCTTATGGGTAGGTTAAATTTAGGGTAGATCCATAGGCCAATTTTCATTCTTAGGGATAGGTTGAGATGATACAACTTCATGTCATGGAATGAGCGCTGGTGGAATTAGATGCCAGACTTGTGACATTTTGAGGTACAATTCTTGTTGCATCATCTTTCGATGTTGTTCTATTTGATACTAGTTAATCTATTTCTCTCATTTTTATAATTCTTTTGGATGTGTTAAGTTACGAACTAAGCTTATGCCGTATGCGATGGAGTTGGTAACGCCGCTTGGTAAGAAGCAAGAGTTGGGTTTCAAGTGTCCATCTTGTGAACTCACCGTGTCAGGGGTTGAGTTGGAGTGGGATTTAATTGTTTTGGATATGGACCTCTTTGACAAGATTCTTAGTATGAATTGGATGTTTCATTTTCAATAACACATCGATTGATATTAGCGGTGAGTAAGTTTTGTAGAAACTGATGGAAGTACCTAGGTTTTTCTAGGTGAATGGGATCCTCGGTTGAGACGTGAATGACCTACACTTTCGGATTTGGGAAAAATTGTTTATCATATCTCGTTAGTCTTGTTGGAAGAAGATGATAGGGGATTTTAGGGTGGATTACCTCTTATTTTGGATTATTTCCCATAGGTATTTCTAGAAGATTTTTTGGGTTTTCCCCCAGAGTGGGATGTGGAGTTCTCCATTGATTTGGAACTGGGAACATGACCGATATCTCTTCCCTCATACCGTATGGACCCCAATGATTTGAGAGAATTAAAGGTATAACTGAACGATTTGGAATCCAAAAGATTCATTTACCCAAGCATTTCACCTTCGGCCACCCAGATCTATTTGTGAAGAAGGCTGATGGATCTCTCCAGTTGTATATTGATTACCGGAGGATGAATAAAGTGACAATCAAGAACAAGTACCCTTTTACACAGATTGAATACCTATTTGATTAGATTAAGGGGGAGATGTTTTTTTACAAGATTGATTTGCGTTATGGGTATCACCAAGTTAGAGTCATAGAAGAAGATATTTTGAAAACATCCTTTTGAAGAAAGTACGTCTATTTTGAGTATTTGGTCATGACTTTTGGATTGAAAAATGCTCTGGTGGTCTTTATAGAGATCATGAATAGGTTTTTCCATCAATATCTTGACTCATTTGTCGTGGTCATTATAGATGACATCCTGGTCTATTCCGGGATAGAGGAGGAGCATGAGTAATATTTGAGGATTGTGTTGGCCACCCTTCAGGATCACCGTCTTTATGAAAATTTTTCTATGTGCACCTTCTGGATCAGAGAGGTGAAATTTTTGGATCATGTGATCTCAAAGTGAGGGGTTTTGGTGGACCCCAAGAAGATTAGTGTAGTTATGTCATGGGAACAACCAAAGAATGTGTTTGAAATCATAAGCCTTTTGGGCCTGACAGGGTATTACAAGTGATTTGTATGATATTTCTCATGGCTTTCATCATCCATGACAACACTCACCCAGAAGGGGGTGAAGTTCAAATAGAGCCAAGAGTGTCACACTATAAGAAAACAGTGTTTTAGTGGCAGTTTTTTTTGCAGTGGTTTTAAAAAACACCGCAATTTTTTTTTAAAATATCTTCTAAAAAAATTCATTTTTTAAAGGTGGATTTAAAAAAAACCACCGTGAAATAGTGGCGGTTTTTTTGAAAACCGCCCCAAAATTTAAGAAAAAAAATTTAAGAACATTTTAAAAAATTATTTATTATTTATTTAATATTTATTATTATTATTATTTTTATTATTTACAATAAAATATAGTTTATTATTTATAATTTTATATATTTATAATGTGTTAATAAATTAATATTTATAATTATTAGTTAATAATATTTTTAAACTGAAATCAAATCTTGAATAAGTAGAAGAACACACTTCAGCATCAAATGACCATAAATTCTGATCCGAGAGTCTGTTTCAGCTCCACAACCAGTCAAATTGAAGTTTATGAAATGAGAAAAAACCAAGTGATATTTAAATCATGTGATAATGAAAAGAAAAAAATATTCAAAATTCAAAAGTCAAAAATTGAACTCGAACTTAAAACAACCATAGCTTTTAATCCGAGTGTTTGTTTGCGCTCTACCACATATCAAATCGAAGCATGCGACATGATCTATGCCGCTTAGGTCTAGTACTAACTGTTTGAGTATTGTACCACTTTTTATTCTTCTAGAAAGGCTCATAAGGCCTCTGAAATAGAGGTTTTAGTTGCAAACACAGATTTCTTAAAATTCAACCGGTTATAACTTTCGATCCAGTTGTTTGTTCGGCCTCTACCACATATCATATCGAAGCTCATTTCACAATCTTCATTTTGACTGGTTGTGACACTGGAAAATGAGTCTCAGATCAATTTTTATGGTCATTTTAGTGTTTTTAGGGTTTTCAGAGGTTCTTAACGTTTTATGATATATTTAATTAACTGTTTAATTAATTAATTATTTATTTAATATTAATTAATTAATTAATTAATAAATTAATTAATATTTATTTAACTATTATCTATTATTTATTTATTTATTATTTAGTTATTATGTACACATTAATTATTAATTTATTTTTAATTAATTAATTAATTAATTAATATTAATTATTAGTTTATTATTCAATATTTATTTATCTGTTATTCATTATTAATTAATTAATTAATTAAAAATTAAAAATTAATAGTTAATAGTTATTATTAATTATTAATTATTAATTATTTATTTATCTATTTATTTATTTATGTATTTATTTATTATTCATTATTCATTATTTATTTTTAATTTTTAATTTTTAATTTTTTATTCGTTATTTTTTATTCGTTATTTTTTATTCTTTATTTTTTATTTACTAAATATTAAATTATTATTAGTTTATTATTCATTTATTCATTATTTATTATTTATTGATTATTTATTGATTATTTATTTATTAAATGTTAATTAAATATTAAATATTGAATATTCCATATTAATTAATAAAATTAAAATATTAATTATTAATTATTAATTATTAATTTTATAATTATCAATTATTAATTATTATTAATTATTAATTATTAATTATTAATTAATTATTAATTATTTATCTATTTATTTATGTATGTATTTATTTATTATTTATTATTTATTATTTATTTTTAATTTACTAAATATTAATTTATTATTAGTTTATTATTCATTTATTATTTATTTATTTATTCAATATTCAATATTTATTAATTATTTCTTACTAATTTATTAATAATTTATAAAATTTTAAATATATATTATTAATTATTAATTATTAATTATTAAGTATTTAATATTTAATATTTAATATTTAATATTTAATATTTATTAGTTATTATTTATTTATTTATCTATTATTTATTAATTTATTATTGATTTTTTATTTATTTAACATATATTAAATTAATTTTTATTTAATTTATTATTTATACATTACTTATATATATATTATATGTTATATATTATATACTATATATTATATATTATATGTTATATATTATCTATTATCTATTGTATATTATATATTATGTATTATGTATTATATATTATATATTATGTATTACATAATATATAATAGATAATAGATAATAGATAATATATAATATAGAATAGATAATAGATAAGAGATAATATATATTATGTATTATATATTAGGAATTATATATTATGTATTATATATTATATGTTATCTATTATCTATTATATATTATATATTATATATTATGTATTACATAAGATATAACATATAATAGATAATAGATAATACATAATACATAATACATAATACAAAATACATAATACATAATACATAATACATAATATATATTATGTATTATATATTAGGTATTATATATTATGTATTATCTATTATGTCTTATATATTATATGTTATATATTATATGTTATATATTATATATTATATATTATATATTATTTATTATTAATTATTGATTATTGATTATTGATGAATCATTATTGATTAATAATTATTGATTAATAATTATTGATTAATAATTATTGATTAATAATTATTGATTAATAATTATTGATTAATAATTATTGATTAATAATTATTGATTAATAATTATTTAGTTTTTATCTATTTGTTAGGTATTACTTTTTTTCCAATTAATATATATATATATATATGTATAAGTATATTAAATTTGATTTATTGACCACATGAAGAGCCTACTGAAGTAGTAAAGTCTTTGAAGAATAAGCAAGAGGTAAGGGGTTCAAATCTCACCAAACGTAGAATTTATATATATAGCATGTGGACTTGTGCATGGACCTAGACTTATGCATGGAGTTTCAAATAAATAAATAAATAAATAAATAAATAAATTATGAAAATAAAAAATAATAATAAAAAATAAATAAATAAATTATGAAAATAAAAAATAAATAAATTATGACAATGAAAATGAAAATAAATAAATAAATAAAATAGTAATATAAAAAAATAAAGAAATAAAAAATTAAAAAAATTAAAAAAATTTAAAAAATTTAAATTTTGTCAAAAAATTAAAAACAATTTAGCGACGATTTATACTGCCACTAAAAAACTGCCTCTAAAAAACCACCACTAATTATTTCCCAGCACATGATTTAACGGATGCTTTCCAAAACCGCTGTAGATCGATTTCGCGGCGGTTTAAACCGCCGTTAAACGAAAAAAACCGCCGCTAAATACAAATTTTGGCGTAGTGTTAAGCGTCCTTTGATGAGCTTAAGTGGATGTTCTCCATAACTCTTGTTTTGATCATAATAGAATCTGGAAATAGATATGTCGTTTATTGTGATTCTTTAGGTATGGATCTTGGGTGTGTGTTGATTTTAATATAGTCTATAGCCCAGGCAAGGGAAACTAACGTTGAGGTATATAGGGCCTTTTGAGATTATTGAGTGGATTGGTAAGGTGGAAAAAAGTTAGATTTTCCCTCTTAATTGATTAAAATTATCAATGTGTTCCATGTCTCTCAGTTGAAAAAGTAAAACCCGGATCCATACCATGTGCTGAATTGGGAAGAATTGGAGTTAGAGAACGATTTTTTAGTGTTTGAGCGACCAATGCGAATTGTGGATTATCAGGAGAACGTGCTTCATGGTAAGTCTATTCCACTGGTCTGAGTTCCTTGGTAGCACGGTAATGATGTTAATGATACATGGAAATGGAAGTCTTGGGTTGAGGAGGAGAATCAATTTTTATTCTCTGATCAGGCTTCAAGTTGACTTTCTGAGGGTGGAATGTTTTTGTGGTGGGGATAATTATCACATCCATGATTTTTTGAGGTATTCTATTATTTATTTTTGGCCTTGAATTTATCCTTGAGTTTACCTTCAATTTTTGGTGAAAAATAGATATTTTGGGCCTGAAAGACGGTGGCTCATGGTTTGGGGAAACCGTGCATCCTTACCCAAGAAACTGTGCGGAAAATGTTCATTTTGGACAGTGGCGACCGCACAGTTGGCGTATAGTTTGGAAAACTATGTGGGATAACCATATAGCTTGTTCCTCTTATATAGTGAGGGACACACAATCACCACACAGTTTATAAAACCATGTAGGCTAACTTGAGACCTATCCAGGTCAATAAAAAGTTGGAAATTTCCTTATTTCCCTCTTCAATTTTAACCTTAAATCACCTCCTATATGCCCCATATGGTATTTTCACCCATGTAATCTTCCTCCAAGACTTATTTAAGCCTTTAAGCATCATTATTTGGGTGTATTTGGCCCCGATTCATCAATAAATAATCAAGTAAGTCATTTATCCTTTGGATTCTACCTTTTTCTAGGGTTTTTCTTCCATCCTTGGGTTTTCCTTTTTCCAGTGGGTTGTTGACCTAATGATGGGTCTATCTTGTATTTTTGGGAGAGATCTTAATGTTTGTTACTCAATCATTCAATCATAGGGTCTTATAGAGGTGAAATTATGTTTTTTCACTGATTTCTGAAAGTTTCCAAGTATGAGGTATGTGGTTCCATTATTTTACATTCTTAGACGAGTTTAGTTTTCTTTCTGGATTGTTTAAACGTGTTCTATTGATTTTTTGTGTGGTGAGAAATATTTTTTGGAATGGTCTTGAGATGCACATGGGATGAAAATTATTTTTCAAAAGGAAAGTGGTTGTGTTTCATGTGTGATTCATTGTAGTGTTTCTTAAATATGTTTTATGACTTGTGTGAAAGGTGAGAACTGTGTTTTCAAATAGATTTAAAGGTGGGAATGTGTTGAAAGTGAATTTTATAAGAGAAATGGTTTTTTTGAATGTTGTTTACTTCTTTTTTCACCTTAAATGTGTCTTTAAATTGTGAAAGTGATGTGAATCATGTTATAAAATGGATTTTGATGTGAGAATGAATTTTAAAGGGGATTTACCCATGGAAACAGTTGGATTCCATATGTGTTTTTCTTATTGTGTTTCCAAATGGGTTTCATAAATTGTTCACATGGTGTGAAATTTATTTCCAAATGTTTTTCGTGTGAATGTGAAATGTAAAGTCTTTTTGTTTATGGAAAATGGTGGTTTCCATGTGAGTTTTAGATAATTAGATAAAAGTGAAAATGTGAAAGTGGTGATTTCCTTGTGTTCTTGTGATTCTTGGCATGTGTATTTGAATGTGGTGATTTATGTGACATGTGAAATGGAATTTGATCACAAATGGAATCTAGGGTATCTTGGTGGGTAGACTATAGCTAGTACTCTAATTGATTTAGAAGAGGCTGAGGCCCTGATTCTTATAAAAGGATTAACGATACAACACTAACTAAACATGTGATGCGATCAGAGACCGCTAGAACTTTGAACTGATTCCTATCTAATGGATCATGCATGAGAATTATTCTAGTTTTGGATTACAATATAGAGACCACTAGAACTTTGGATCAATTCCACTCTTGTTGATTATGAATGGGAACATCGTTGGTAGTTTAGTTGGAGGATTTTGATCACCAAGGTATGAGGTTTCTAGGTTCCCACTTGTGCTATTTACCTATAGGGATTTCCCATAGTACTCTTTTATGTCATGATGGTTATGTGATGTGGTTCTAGCCATCAGTATATGGTAGAACTTTTGTACACTTTAATTTCAAGCAAGATTATTTTTGAAAAAGGGTTTTCATAGAAAGTGTTTCATAAGAAAGTTTTCCTTAATTTGTTTTCTTAGAAATGTTTAAAATATTCATATAGAAATGTGCATGTTGATATTTCTTCTAATATTATAGAATGAAATATTTGTGTTGGATGCAATCCTATTTGTATTTGGATCACACCCTATATACACCTTTTTGTGTATATTGACATTTTTATGTATGACCCAGGTAAAGAAAAGATGTATCATGGTGGTGATGGTGGATCCGGTTTCCAGTGTTCCACTTCTTACAGGTGTTGATGGCGGTGGATTGAGGGTGATTCCCCTCTTATTTCATGGAGTTTTTTGGGATAATTTTTATGTCCCCATTCCATTATAATACTTTTGGACTTGGTTAAAGTTGTAAAATTTGAATCTGAAAAATTATTGTACCTCATTTGGTTATGATTATCAGATCGTGATGTTTATTCTTATTGGTTTTTGTGGTTGTATAAATGGGTAAAATCATTCCCAAAGTACATTTTCGATACCCAATCCTGAGTTTCTAGCATGTGGGGATCGATAATTCTCTTCGGGCCTTGTCTCGAGCTGGGTCGAGTGTCATGTTGGATGGAAACCTGTCTTGGATCATGAAAATTAGAGTTTCATTGACGGAAGAAAAAATCTCTTTACAATTCCTAAGTTCATTCATGAAGCTGTACAGATTAGGGCCCAAAATGTTCCAATAACTCTTAAATAAAAAATCATGAAACCCATCAGTAATAGGGTCCTTATTAGGAGGCATATTCTTAAGAGAATTCCAAACCTCAATTGAAGAAATATCTTGAGAGAGAGCATCATTCATTGAATCAGTAATAAAACGAGATATATAAGAGTATATATATTGAGAAATAAATGATCCCCCTGACTGGTAGAGATCCTGGTAAAATGAAAAAAATAATTTTTTGAATCTCAACATCATCATGAACCAACTCCCCACTAGGTTCCTCTAAAATATAATTGGAATTCTTTATCTTCCATGCAAAATCTTTTTGATGAAAGAAATAGGTGTTCTGTTCACCCTCCTTGATGTGTGATTTGTGATCTCTTATGAACCAAAATATTTCTTTATTCTGGATATTAGTAACAAGATCCCTTTAAAGAGAATAAAAATGGGAGAGAGAAGTATCAGATACTGGAAAGGAATTGTAAGATATTTGACTCATAATGATACTGTTAATAACCCAATAAAAATTATCAAACTTAGAATTAATCCAAGAAGAATGTCTATCCATGATAAAACTAAACATTGAAAAAATACTACGGGGATAAGAAATCCAACTAGACTGGACCACCTATTCTCATCCCTCCACCATCTCCCAAAACTTCTAAAAATGGAAAATTCTATGGTACCTATTTCTTAGAACTAAAGAATCTTCCTCCAACAAGATATAATAGTGATCTGAAGAGGTAAGGGGAAGTTGGGAAACTTAAAATTGGGAGAAAATTTATTTCTAGTCATTAGAACCCATGCACCTATCTCTCCATTCTGAAATCCTACCATTTCATGTTTCCCCTAAACCATGTAAAGGGACAATCAGTAATGCCCAAATTTGAGAGGCATACATACTAGAGAGCCTCTATAAATAATACCATCACCAAAATGGATAGAATCAACCCCCAACTTTTCTTATTATGATATAACATTTCATTAAAATCCCCTATACACAAAAAAGGAATGGGAAATTTTCACTGCACTTGCATAAGGGGATCCTAGATCCTCCACTTCTCTCATTGGGTAGGCCATCCATAAAGGCCCCAAAAATTCCATGAAGGCTTTACCACTTGGAAAATAGCCACTGTGATATGATTATTAGATAATTTTTTAATATAAAAATCATAATCAGTATTCTATAAGAGACAAATAACTCCCATATGTTCAGGATTAATGACTGAGAAAATATTTACAAAACCACTTTTATAGCCAATGTTATGACTATATTTTCCATCCAACATAGTTTCAGACAAGAAAAATATGTTGGGGAGATTCTTAGAGCTCTAATGGTGGGGTGTGTAATGAGTATGGGGGTTTCCATGTCCCCTGCAGTTCCAACATAATAGTTTCATGGTTGTAGGAGGGGTTGGCACTCAACAAATTCCACTTATTTAGAAGTTTGTGACATAGGTTCACCAACCAACTTAAACTTTTTTGAACCACTCAAATTATAAAAACCCAGTGAGTCATCCATAAAACATTTATCAAGAGTCTACATTTCCTTATTGGTGATGGAAAAAGGTTTATTCTTCCCATTCCATGTATTTTTTTTGTTGAGTTTGTCCTTACCTACCATTGAATACGAGCACAATATTTTCACATCAATGTCCTTGTTACTGATATCTTAAAGGGATGGTCATGGTATAAGAGTAGATCTCAGTGTATTCATGAGAGATTGAGACTTGAAAAAAAACTCAGTTGATACGAGGCACTCATGGGGAATATAAGATTTTGAAAAGACTATTCATATTGGGAAGACCATCCGATAATGAGGAGTTATAGGAATAAAGTTTCTAATAAGACCATAAATCTATTTGAGGGATGTTACTAAAAGGAAACTTATTATTCAATATTTTTACGAGTGGATATATATATACCACTTCTTCTGTCTTGTCGGCATTAAGAACCTCACTACTATTGATGGTTTGGATAAAATTTTTTCCATTTCATCTTCATTAGTGGAGATAAAGATAAACCACTAATTCTTATCCCAAAGACACTCTCCAAAATAAAGAACTTCCTTTCCATACACATTAGCAAACATGGATGCCCAATTTTTCTCCATGTGGACTACAATACTACAAAATAAACACCGGGATGGTTGACGTTCATATTAAAATAAAATCCAATATTGATACTCAACAGACATGAAATGAAAACCTAATGTCAAAGGTAGGTTAATATTTATATAAAACCTTATCCTAAAAATTATACCCCAATTTAGATGATCTTATTTATCATAATTGATAAATCCACCTATTTCATTGAAAATGATTTTCATAATATGATCATGTAGATTTTATAAAGTAATACCCCTCACCCAAATACATAATGGAGATCAAGAAAAAGATATATCGGTCAATGATCATACAATTTTCACTTCCATAATAATAATAAGCCTGTTATAAAAACTCCATGGTCATCCAATCAGGACATTTTATTTATCTTATAATGAAAAAAATGAATCATGAGAAGCCCCACTCCCAAATCTCTAATCACTCAATCCTCCTTTAATCACAAAATATTAGAGTGAGTTTTCTTTAAGGTTCACATGTTAAATTTTTATCCTCAATCACCTTTTCATAGATCACAAGGGATACTCATGACTTTAAATTGCACCCTACATCATTGGGATCATTAACCACCACTTCCTTCTCCTTATAAGATATAAAAATATTCTGATATTGAGAGATGAGACTATCTTCCATGGGAATAAATGGAAAAAATCATAGGGGAGAAACAAAATGAAAGTAATTGATGATAAACATCCAAAAGAGATCCCAAAATAAGATAGAGAGGTTTTAGGAAGTATATTGATCAAATCAGTAAAAATATCCTGTCATAATAGCATAAAAATCAAGAAAATAGAGATAAATAACAGAAACCCAAGAAGGGACCATACATAGGAAACCCTATGAGATATCTTAAATAGAGAGACTCTATAGTTAATTTATATTTCTATAATCTTTATATATGTTAATATATATTCATTAAGTTATAATTATGTTATTTATTAGTGTTATCTACATTTGAATAACTACTATTTTCATTATATTTACATTACTAATTTTATATTTTTTCTTTTAGTTATGTAATATTTACATTATATGTATGTTAATTATGTTATATTTAAGTCATAGTTATGTTATATTTACATTATATTTACATTAATAACATTATATTTTCCACATATTTTTATTATATTCAGGTTCATACATATTACATTACATTTTTCAAAAAATATTTTTTTTGGGAAATTGAGCTCAAAGGCTCTTGAACTAATAGAATAAAAACTAAAAAATTCTGAAAGTAAGAACCTTAAATTTATCCCTTTGAAACATTGGCAGTAGATATTTGGGGAGAGTTCTAGAAGAACCCCCCCCCCTCATGCACTCCCTTATCTAGAAGAGCATCCACAAGTGTGTTGTCTCTATGACAAACATGCATGACAATGTAACTCATTGATGAAAGATGATTAAGGCAATTAACCCATTTCATTATCAGCTTCTGAGAAAGGCGTACCTATCCAGTTCTGAAATCTTGGAGAATGGCTACGGAATCACACTCAAACTAGATGTTTCCAAGGTTCCTTTAATAAGAAATGCTTATAACATTTATTATTACCTTCATATCTTCCTCCAGGGATGTTTCAGTGCCACAAGAACCATACTGGTATTCAATAACATACCCAAAAAAGTCCTTGAAGACAAGTCCATAGCCGGCTAGATCTGGATTCCCTTTTAGTGCCCCATGATAACTTCAATTTATCCAGCTATCAGGGGGGGGGGTGAGATCCAATAGACTTTAAGCATGTTGTGTGTGTATGTGGGGGGGAATATAACAATGAACCTTCAGTCACATTAGAATAGAAATATCCTTCACTGAGTTGTTACAATGTTCATAATGTAGTGAATTGGATGTTGTTCCACCATCATAATTTTAGAAAGGGAAACTTTGGCATTGAAGAAAGCCTAATCATAAATAGACTTGTTTCATCCTTTCTAGATGACATGAACCAACTAAAAACAAGTTGCCTTAAAGAGTATGTCAAGATACTTTGACATTGAGATATTAAGTAGTGCAGGAAGGAATTCACTAATCACATCTTCATGTGGTGACCAGACCTCAAATATATAAAAAATGTTTTTCCAAAGTGAGGATGAAATTTGGAATCAAAGAAAGAGATGATCAACATGCTCGTAGTTTTGGTGGAAGAGAACAAACCTAGAGAAAAGAAAGATACCAACGTTCTGGAGATTAATGTCAACTGCGATTTTGTTGAAGGATAGTCTCCAAGAAGAGTAAACTTGGAAGGGAGAATCCATTTTTATTGAAAACCCCAATCCATTTGTGAGGGACTTGGATAAGGTTATTATTGAATACCTAGGATCCAGGCTACCTATTTAAAGCCGGTTCCCATATAGGCATGTATTCTTGGATTGATAAGTCATAACTTGAAACATATTTTAGAATCCTAGGTGGAAGATTGTTCAGATTGGCCATATGATATTTTCTAGAAATACTATAGTCAATTTCATGATCCATGGAATCAATCCTATCCATGAGGGGACTTACAATACAATTTTTAGTCCAAACTTGAGAGAGTAGTTGGAACTGATCATCTTATGGGACTTCTTGAAAATATTATGGAAGAATACCTTAAGTATAGGCCATATCAAGGATTCCATTTTGTAGGTGTTACCTGCTTTCAGTTTATAAAAAATCCTAGATATGAGAAATGCCAAGGATTTTGATTTAGTGTTGAGAATTTTCTAGAAAATTGATCTTGAAGAGATTGATTGAAGAGGGACATATTCTTGATCTCGAGGCCCCCAAGAGACTAAAGCATACAACAATGCTTCCATGAAACTGTAACAATATTTCTCTCCAAAATACTTCCACTCCAGATGAAGTTTATCATCAAATTATTGAAGGATTTGATGACCAAGGTAGGCAAGGAGTAAACCATAAAGGGGTATACCATCTTTGAGATTATGAAATTCTTGAAAATGCAATCTATTCCAACCATTGAAGGGGATTTACCTTTATAAGAGTCTAGAGTTCTTCTAATATAACTCAAAATATTGATGAAGTATGAATCACGTTGTCTTCCCTAAAACAAGGGTATTCCAAGATAACTGAAATGTAAATATCCCTCCCTTATTACCAAATAATTTATCATACTAATCTTTCTAGAGGTTGAGATATTATTGCCAAAGTATATGAAAGAATTTCCCCAACTAAATTCTAGGCCTGAAATACATTCATAATGAAGAAGGTCCTTCCTGATGTTTTTGATATTCCTCCTGTCTTGCTGAGTAAAGATGATAAAATTTTCATACAAAAAGAGATGGGATGGGGCTGAAATAACTTGTGTTGCCCTGATGGTTTTCAAATCACCATTTTTCACCATATAGAGTAATATCCAGCTAATATAGTCTTATTATATGGAAAAAATGATAGCTGATAGGGGGTATCCTTGCCTCACCCCTCTTGAGCATCTGAAATATCCCTCTATGGATCCATTAATTAATATAGATATGTGAGTCAACCCAAGTAGTGATTTGATCTAGCTAATAAAATTTTCATTAAACCCAAAACATACAATAACATTGAATATAAATCCCTAATCCATTGTGTCAAAATATTTTTTGATTTCTAGCTTAAGTGCAATGTTACCTCCCCTTATTGACTTCCTAAGGAGATTCACACATTCTAAGGCAGAAATCAAATAGTCTTGGATGTTTATTCCTTGGACAAAACCAAATTGTTTTGAATATATGAGCATGTTTGAGTTTAAAAAAGATTTAATACAATTATGATGCAATTTTTGTGGATCCATCATGTGAAAAATATTTACATGGAATTTTTGTTTTCTCTTGTGCATCTGGTTCAACTAGAAATAATGAAAATGTTTAGCCTGATAGGGAGAGATACTCACATGAATGCAATGATCTAGAATTATGAAATCCTTTTCCACTACCATTATTGAGGGATTAATTTCATAAATGATTGTATTTTTTGTCTCCCACTTGCAACATTTAATTCTCCAATTAGTGAAAGTGCATTTCTCCTTGAGTATTATCAGTATTCACTTTTTTCTTTAATAAATTTCAATGAGTATTGATTGGTGTTACCATCTCACACTTCAGATAATTTATTATTATTTACATTATATATTTATTTTATTTACATTAATAATCCTCCCAAGGCTGTATCCAAGTGGTTACACCTTTGAGGTACCTCGAGGAGGTGTCACAGTCGAGTCTTCCCCAGTAATTTATAGGCATTGATATATTTTTTTGTATTTCCCCCCTTCATAAACCGATGTAAATTATATTTACATTAATATTGTTATATTTGAATTATAGTTACATTATATTTATATAACTATATATTAATTATATATAAGATAAATTTTATTTATGTTATATTAGCATTATATAACATTATTTTTTTATATGATAGTATTTATGCTATATCTATATTAATAACAATAAGTTACAATACATCAACATTATTATTAAATATTTATTTGTCATCAATAACTATTATTTATTTTATATTAAAGTTAATAACGTAATATTTATGTTAAAAACATTATATTTATGTTATATTTTAATTATATTTACCTTATTAACATAGATATAATTTAAATATAACATAAATATAACTTTTTATAATTTATATAAAATGTTATTAATAGAAATACAACATTAATGATATATAGTAATTACCTAAGAAAATTTTATTGATAATGTAAATATAATATATATAATAATTATTAATGTAGATATAATATAAATATAACATAAATATAACATTATAAACATTAAAAAGTACATTCTATTATAATGATAATTATTAATAAATATTGTTAATTAATATTTTTTATTAATTACTAACTATTATTTTCTACAAGTAATTATTATCAATTAATTAATAATTACCATTTATTAATTATTAATTATCAATAATTATTTATAAATTACTATTAATTCTTACAAATTTAAACTAGTTATTATTAATTATTCACTATGTTTTTTTCTCAATTATTATTATTATTATTATTATTAGGAAATATATATATATTTTATTTTTCAAAAAGGTCAGGGCTGAAGCCTCTTTTATTGTTAAAAAATGAACCTCTTTCTTTTTTGGTAAACGGGAGCCCATTTCATAGCCTGTAGACCCAAGACCTATAGGCTCAATTACATGGTCAACATGACCCTTGACTCCCTTTGCGTGTGCCTGATCATGCCGTTGGAGGTCACCCACCCGACCCTCCTTGATGGTCTGAAGGCCAAATTTTATGGCCCGAAAGACCATTCAAGATGAATAGTACTGCTACTATAGTACCTTACAATAATACCTACTATAGTATCTATATTGCTACAGTGATACAATACCTGTTGAAAATTTCTCCCACCTGAATTTGAAGTTAGGTCTGATGTTGGATTAAAGGGAGTATTTACCACCCATGCAAGCTCCCAACTACATATAATTTATAAGTTTATTAATGTATTTATGATTTATATAAATTTTTTTTTTATTAATGTATACTATCTTCTATTATTATTAATTATGTGAAATGAGTTAAGGGATTTAACATAGTTTTTTCTCAATTCTATATGAAATGCATTGAACCCCTTAACGTAATTTTCCAAAGATAAATTATTTTTGGGCTTTAACACATTTACCAACCCATACCCAAAAATAATTTTGGGAATTAAACCAATTTAATTTTATTATATATATTTTTATAAATTTTTTTGTGTGTGTGTGAAAATAATACACACACACACACAAATATATATTTATGACTTTTATTAGTAGACAAAATCTATAAATCTTGTGTTAAAATAACCTCTCCCTAAATTAAGAATCAGGATTTTCAATTTCCATCACCTTTACAAAAGAATTTTTTTTCATATATATTTGGTCTATTTTAGATATTTTATTAAAAAATCTACTGAATTATTAAACCCTAGTGCACTACCTCATTTTCTCATTCCTTCTCCTATAATATTCACAACATTATTTCACTTATGAGAGTGATTCTAGTTTTTTCCTATGAACCAACTATAAAACATAAGGCATATTGATTGAAACTCAAGATTTTGATTCTTACCCATGTATATGTGTTTGTGTGTGCATGTTGGGTGATAACATACACATATTTCCAATTCAGTATATAAATATATGTGTGTGTGTGTGTTGTTTATATCTCGATTTTATTTATATCATTTTTTATTGAAGTTAAATGAAAAATAAAAATCTATCATAATATTTATCAAATGTTTTTATACATTTATTAGATCTATGATGCGTTGTAACATATAATCATAACAATTTAAATGAAATTATTTCATGTTTTAAACTCAAATGATAAATATGGATAAAAAACGTTGAATTCCAATTATATGTCAAAAAATATGAGAATTGGGTCAAAGAGTTCATTGTGTTTACAATAGACCATAAAAGTTACTTATTTAGAATTAGTTTTCCTAGTGTATGCTATATTTACTCAAGGATAATTACTCAAAATAAATTGGAATAACACTTATTTTATTAAAAAATTGGAAAGGGTTATAAATATTTGAGTAAACATGAGGAAAAAGTAAATATATATAAGGAGTGTCACAATAATACATGTTACATATCACCTGATTTTAGTATTGTTGTATATTATGTTGTGTCTGGAACCAATGATCTATAAGAACACCATAGAAGCTTCAAATGAGGAAAAATGTTTTTAAAAATTAGAAATTGGAACCAAACCACATCTATAATGTGTTCACATCTAGGAAGACAAAGCACTCGAACTACGCTTTACAATGCTCACATACACAACACAATTTTTTTGGAAGAAAATGATAAGAAAAATATAAGTTAACAAAAAAGTATTTAATGTGGTTTAGGCTTAGTCCTAGTCTATCAGATGACTTATTCAAAATTTTTATTAATGAAGTATATTTTTATTACAACATCAAAAATTAGTCAAAACAAATGACCCCACACTACTATTTATAGCAGGGTCTAACCGGTGAAACTTGAAGGCTTTGAGGTGAAGAAAAAGTAGTCAGGCCTGTGCCCGACTAAGTGTCTTGGTATGTAGAAGTGTTAACCTTAGTCGTTTTATGTGTATAGGTTGTACATTGGACTTAAGAATGAGTGTCTTTGATGTGGAATCTTTAGTTATGGGTGTTTTGTTATTGGTATGGTGACCCATGTGGGTTTCAAGATTGTGAGTTGTGTTTTGGATCCTAGAGTGGGGGATTTGGCTTGTGGTGCTGACATATGTGTGTGAGTATTCTTGGTAAGAAACCTATAGTAAACGGTCGCTTGATGTGCTAGGAGAAATGTGTATCGGAATAGGATTAAGAGTGCCTCTAGTGAGAAATGACTTGTTTGTGGCTTGATGTGTATGGCTTATAGAGAGTTCCAATGTACTTTTCTTGTCGTAACTCCAGTAGTTGGTATCATTAGACCTTTGAGGAGACCTATGAGGGAAGTCAGATGAGTTTTCTATTGATTTTGGGTGTGTATTGCACATGTGATTTTTTTGGACTTTGGTAGTGGAACACATAGAGTATTACCTAGTGTAGGTTTGGACTAGAGCACTAAGTTGGAAGGTTGAAGGTTTTGGTGTTACAACTCGAGTTGTGGTTATGCATTGATAGTTTGGGGAAATTGAGGGTATCCTAAAGGGAGGTTGAACCAGTGTTCAAGGTGTCTTTGGATTTGAATAACATTTGGTTTCTTCCAAGGTAGAATCGATGTATGGTTAGTGTCATTTATTTTTTGTTAAAAATGTATGGTTTTTCCTTAGTTTATTTCTTAGGGAGGTACTTGACTACTGGTATAGTTTGTAAGGTTGGTTTCTAAGGGTTGAATTGTTTGGGTGTCTAACCCTGTCTGTTTTGATGATGATTAGTGGGAACCTTGATGTTGATTTCGGGTGGGAGATACAAGGGTGATCTAAGTATGGAAGGATTCTTATGTTATGAAGGTAAAAATTGAGGTGAGTATTTTTGCGTGTCTAGGATTTTTTATGAGTGTTTTGGTTGTTGGGTGATATGTTGAGAATTCCTTAAGATGGATGAGGATGAAAGACCAGGAGGCATGGTCAGGTGAATAAGTGGGTATTTGGGCTAGGATCTAGTGATGTTTGGATCATGTGATCTGAAGTTAGTTTCAATGTGTGGTCACAGAAAAGTGTGAGACCATGAGTGCTATGATGATGCCTATATGTGGGCACATGTTGGTAAAGAATGGGTCCATTCGGGCGGGGAGAACAGATGGTTTAGTATAATTGTTTCTTGTTCTCTATGAAACCAACGCGAGAAGCATGGATATATGAGAGACTATTTTTTTTGATTGGTGTGGTGAACCGTCAAGTGTCAGTTGTTAACTATTAGAATCATACTAGAATAACTTGAGTGGTGTGGTGAAAATAGTGCCAAAGGAAATGTTGGTTCATGAATTCTTGATGAACGATCATGGAGCGGTGGTAGTTCTTGGTTGGAAATCATTCCTGAGTAGTGGTAGTTAAGTGTTGATGAGATTTTTGTGGTAACATAAGCCCAAAAAACTTTCCTAGTCATGGGATCCAATAGTGGGAGGTTACATTAGTGATGAATGATTTTTTGTGGTGATTTTTGACAACTTATTAGTATACTTTTAGCTAGTGATGATCATGATCAAAATATTGACATCATCCTGGGTACAATGAGAAAGCTCTGAATTCATGCCTAGCGACTTGAATGTCTTTTGGTTGGATATTGAACATCATCGGGGTTATTCTCATGGGATGATATATGTAGAGTTGGGTGGTGGGATGTACACCATTGATAGTATACATGTTTGTCCCTCGATATGGATGGGGTATCAATGAATGCCGTGAGTGGAATTCATGAAAGCCAAGAACAGGTACTGGGTGATGTTTGTTTTGCTAATCTAGGAAAATCTATATTTCCATGTCCAGGATTCAAGGTTCATATTATGATCTAATCATGAGCCATGGTGTTTTGGATTCCTTGAGGAATAAAATGGAAATGACTCTCCTAAGGTGGGGAATGTTAAGTTAGTCCTGGAGATGTGGAGTAGAGCATGGAGTTGATGTAGTGGCATCAGGATTCCAATGAAAAAAAACCCTACGAGGTGCACATTGGGTTCCTAAAAAAAGGTGAGGTGGTCCTTGTATGTGGTGGTTGAGTGAGCCAAGTGTATGCCTTGGTCCCAGGGTGGTTCCAAATGAATTCTAGATTCTTGCATACAAGCCGTCAAAGGGAATGGTGAGACTTGAAAATGATTTGTTTAAAGGGGAGGATGGGTTATAGAAGTCCATAAAAATTAGGAATGGATTAGGGTATCTATCCTTGGGTGATGTTGGAATGTATTGAAGTGTTACGGAACCTTGTATATCTAATGTATTTTCATGTCAATAGTGAAGCTAAGAATTTCTAGGAATGAGTTAGCTGGGGACAACTCGACTCGGTTAGGAGAAAAGGATGAAAGTGGTGAGTTGTAATCCACCTTCGGCGGAAGTCTTAGAGTGAAAAGTATGTTGCAAAATTTGGAATAGTTATAAGTAAGAATGTATCAATATTTAGTTAGTGTATGGATGGTATAAGTTCTTGTGTTGGGAGTGTTGATGGTTGTGGTGGATCATGATGATGGTTTGGAATGTAGTGATGTCGTGACAATGGATTTCTACTGGAAGATAGGGAATGAACCTAGTAGGTGAATTGGATGACAGTGAAAGGCCTCAAGTAAATAATAACCTTGAGAAGGTGAAAGGGGTAGCGTATCAATAGTGTAAGATAAACGTTCTGAAATAAGCCAGTTGGGGGTGGTTCGACATGACATGGTAAAAGGAATGGATGTGGTAAGTTGTGACCCACCTTTGGTTTGATTTTTGTAGTGGAAAGTGAATTTAAAATGTGATGGAGGACTTGAGTGAGGTAAATCTATTCTTAGTCTGTGAATCGATGGTGTAGGAATGTC
Source organism: Viscum album (assembly GCA_963277665.1). Classification (NCBI taxonomy): domain Eukaryota; kingdom Viridiplantae; phylum Streptophyta; class Magnoliopsida; order Santalales; family Viscaceae; genus Viscum; species Viscum album. The sequence continues at coordinate 1,766,341,032 of OY728135.1, forward strand.
CTCCTGAGTGGTTTCAATAGGAAGGATGGATGCCAATACAACATGAAGTTCTTATGGATGTTTGGGAATAGTGAGTTGGGGATGTGTTAGTTATTATTCTAAAGTTGAGTTGATATTATAGTGGTATTTTTTTATAGCTGAGGTTCCAACCACAGGAAGGTGGTGGAGGTATGCTAAAGTGTGTGGTGGAGATCACCATAGTGGGTAAGTGGTTGGCTGATGATGTGATCAGTGTTTCTGGTTGGATGGAATCGAGTGATTACCGTTAGGGTGAATTGGCCTTGATAGCTAGTGTTGGTTTGGGTTTGACCGATTGAGTGACTTGAGTATTTTGATTGTGTTTGGATGCTTGATTATGGAATGGGACCATCATTCATTGAGTGGTGGATTGATGTAAGTCAGAAAATGTGTCCAAAAAGATTGAGTGTTTTCCTTTTGTGGTGTTGAGTTTGGGACATCATTAGAGTTTTTAAAATCAGTTAAAATGGCACCAAGTGAATTGGAAAATGAGTTGTGAAGAGGATCGGTCCAGTGGGGATTCTTGTTGGATTTTCCACGATGGTATGATGTTGTGTCTGAAGTCTCCTTATCTTGTGATTTAAGCTGTGTTTGATAGGATTCCTTATGGAGTTTTTATGGTTTATGTATGGTTTAAAGTTGATTCATAATTCAATGAGTATCCGATTTGTTTGTGGGTTGTTGTGAGTAGGTATTATGAGGCATGACCATGCCTTTGATTTGAGTTTTGAGGAAGCATGGTAATGTTTAGAAAGAACAATGGGAGTGGGGGACATATATGTGATCTCAGTGGCCCGATATATTTACCTCAGAAGATTAATTATTCTTGGGAGTATGGATCAAGGATGAGATGTTATAATATGTGGTGGTTGTAAGATCCTAGGATTTATTGATGTATACAATTTTTTAAATTTTGGTATAAATTTTCTAATTTTGTTAAATGTATTTTCTAATAGATGTATGTGGAGGCTCAGGGTTTTTCCAGGGGTTATAAACATGAAATAAAGAAGAAATGTGGCTATTCTATGCATGTTTCATGGTTGGTGCATGATTAGAGTAAACCATGCGATGGGAAGGACAAACCATGGGTCCTTGCATAGTGAATTTTTTCATGGTTGGTGGATGCTTTTTCAATATGTGTGAGATACCTAGGTAACTATGAGACTTGAACCCCTCTTGGACAGAGGATGGAACATAGTTGGTGCAAAGTTTGGAAAACCTTGAGACCAAACCATATGTCCCATAAAAACTCAATCAGAGAGAAGTAAAGTTCAACGCCAATGACCGTCTCATGTTGGCACATTCTAATCAGGGGGAACCCACACAAGGAAAAGAAATTATGCTGGGACATCTGGATTTTCCTAATTCTAACTATCCCACTCAGAGAGAAGCAGAAGTTCATCCTTACTCCCTGAAGGAAAAAACTCAATTATCCACAAGGTCGGTGACGACGAAAGAAGATACAATAGGGCAATGATCAACGCCAATGATGATGAATTTCGAACCACCAGATCCAGATCCGGACCCACAATCATCCATTTTTGACATAACATCATTGGAGGCCCATGGAATGACATGAACTACAATGCAGGGCCCAATCACCCGTCGCACGTGAAAAAGGGTGCAACGAGGAGGAAGTGATGGTCATGCAGAAGAACCTAACCCCGAGGTCAGTAAATGAAAAAATGAAACATTCCAATCGAGGAGGAATCCCACCAAAAGATGGAAAACAACTTATGGCGAAACAAGTCCGGAGGAACCAAAGGCAGTGGCAGGTGAGACCCAGCCCCTCCTAGAGCAATGATTGTGTTATGTTGGAACTGTCGTGGGCTTGGTAACATTCGAACGGTTCACATGCTTCATCATAATTGCACTCAAAGTCTCCCTGATATGGTTTTTCTATCTGAAACCATACTGGAAATCAAGGAAACCAATGGTATTGCTCTGAAACATGGCTTCCAAAGCTGCTTTACAGTGCCCAGACAAGGCCATTATGGGGGCCTCTGCCTCCTCTAGAAGGACAATATCAATGTAAAAATCTTGTCTTTCTCCATGAACCATGTGGCTGTGACGATTCAAACTGACTTTCACCCACCCTGGACCTTTGTGGAATTCTATGGCTGGCCATCCCATTTTGATAAGGTGAGGTCTTGGGACCTTCTTTGCAAGCTGTGTCATGATTTACCTAGCCCCATTCTCTTAGGAGGTGATTTCAATGAGATCATGTTCCAAAATGAAAAGAGAGGCGGAATCATTCGTCACTTAGCCTCGATGTCAAACTTCAAGGACATAGTCACTAGGGAGAAATTGGTCGATCTGGGGTACATAGGTAATCCTTTTACATGGTTCCGTGACAACACTGAAGGCACCCGCATCACTGAGCGTCTTGATAGATTTCTGGGCTCTACTGATAGGATTAATCTGTTCAACATGTTTCATGTGGGCCACATGACCCTTAACTATTCAGATCACTGCCCAATTCTCATTGATTGTATGCAAGGCGAACGAAATAGACAACTCAACAGACCCTTCAGATTTGAGAGCTTCTGGTAAAAAGACCAGGAATGTAAAGAGGTGGTCCGATCATGTTGGAAGAGTTCTCATGTTGATGTTGGCCGCAATCTCCAACATGTTGCATCTGGTCTGAGATCTTGGAGCAACAAGAAATTCCATCAGCCTGATAGGCATTGTGATGTCCTTGAAAATAAGTTTCACAACTTACTTAGGAAACCCAATTCCAATGGAAACATCTCCAATATTAGTGCCACTCAAAGAGATCTGGATGGGACCCTTCGTGTTAAGGAAAGCTTCTGGGCTATGCGGGCGCAGGACATCCACATTAAAGAGGGAGACGCTAATACAAGGTATTTCCATTTGAAAGCGTCAGCTAGGAATCAGAAAAATTCTATCATGATCCTATCACGACCGGATGGAAGCAAAGTTTCTGACACCAGTGGCATCCATGAAGCTTTGTTAGGTTATTTCCAAATCCTCTTCTCCAAAGGAAATCCTATCATGTCTACTGAAGTGGAATAATGCCTCAGACCTGTGATCACAGATGAGATCAATCGGCAGCTTACAAAAGATGTGACAAATGATGAGATTCACCTGGATTTGAAACATATCCACCCCACTAAGGCCCCGGGACTAGATGGTTTTCACGCCTTATTGTTTAAACATTAATGTAACATCATCGGTCCCGACATCTGCAAAATGATAAAAAATATCTTGGTGGGGATTACAAGAATTTCCACCATCAACAAAACTATCCTCGTCCTCATTTCCAAAATCAAGAAACCTCAAGCGATCTCTGATTTTAGACCTATCATCATCTGTAATGTCTGTTATAAGATCTTCTCAAAAATCCTTATCAATCGGCTGCGGCCTTGGATTCCTGATATTATCTACAAAAACAAGAGTGCCTTCATGGCCAAGAGGCTGATTACTGATAATGCAATTGTGGCCCATTAAGTGTTCCACTCTATGAAAATGTGCTCCACTGTGAAAAGAGGAACCTTGTCCTGGAAACTGGATATGACCAAAGCCTATGATAAAGTTTAATGGCAGTTCCTAAGAGCTGTGATTCTGAGAATGGCCTTTTGCACTAAATGGAAAGATATTGTCACGCACTGCATCTCGACCTTATACTTCAGAATCAAGGTCAAGGGGGATCTCACTAGAGGATTCGCCCCAACCCGAGGCCTACGCCAGGGAGATCCCCTCTCCCCTTTTCTCTTCATCTTGGTGGCTGATGTTTTCTCTAACCTTATTTCCAGGGCTGCATTCTCTAATTCTATTCATAGGGCAAAGGTATACCGTGAGAGCCCACAAGTGATGCATCTCTTCTTAGCCAACGAATGTCTCCTGTTCTCCAGAGCAACTATTAATGAATGCCGTGTGATCAGCCATGAAATCCTGCAATATGAGTGGGCATCTGGACAGTCTATCAATCACTAAAAATCGGAAATCTCCTTCAGCGTAGGGGTGCCTCCTGCTAAGAGAGATGAGCATTGTGCATCTGCAGGAATCCACATGGTTAAGAAAAACTATAAGTATCTCAGGTTCCCTATGGTGATTGGACAGTCCAAAAAAAAAAATCTTTCATCTATGGTGGATAGGATTGAGAAAAAAGTTCAAGGATGGACCCCAAAAGAATCTCCAAAGCTGGAAAAGGAACCCTCATTAAAGCTTTCATTCAGTCTATCCCCAGCAACATTATTTCTATGTTTAAGCTCCCGACAACCATCTTCAATATGATCCATTCACAGACTTCCAAGTTCTAGTGGGGGAAAATTATGGAAGAAATAGACCCCACTGGCTGGCCTGGGAGAAACTCTGTAAACCCAAGTCGGAGGGAGGGATGGGATTCCAGAATCTTCTTCTATTCAATGACTCATTATTGGATAAGAAAGGATGGTGCCTCATCAACCCTCCACCATCTCTCTATGCACGGGTACTCCGTGCCAAGTAATTTCCCCACACGGACTTCCTTGTTTCCTCTCTTGGACCCCGTCCTAGCTTCCTATGGAGAAGTATCTGGGGGGCCCGAAATCTCCTGGAAAAAGGGCTGGGCGGGAGGATAGGAAATGGCTCATCTGTTAACATCTGGACCGATCACTGGATTGTCGATAAGGATGGTAGGCGGGCCACATTTCCTGCCCAACTAGGTATTGAAGACTCCACTGTCAACTGCCACTTCTTAAACCAGGGTCCGGGGTGGTGTGTGGAAAAGATCCAGGGATGGTTTAATGAAAGAGACCAAAGAATTATTCTGAGCATCCCCTGGGTCCCTGATGCAGGCCCCGACCATCTTTTCTGGACCAATGATTTTTCAGGCGATTACACGGTGAGATCCGGGTACAGACTGGCTCTTGGAACCCACTCTCTTGACCGTGATGAGGGGCCATGGAAAGCGCTTTGGAATCTCAAAGTCCCCCAAAAAATTAGCCAATTTTGGTGGCAGGTGTGCACAGGAACCCTCCCTACCATGATCCTTATCATTTACCGTCATATGGCCAGTGCTGAGTCCTACCCTTTCTACCCAAATATTCCAGAAAATCCTTGGAACGCCATCATTAACTGCTCGGGAGCTAAGGAAATTTGTAATAAATGGGGCCCAACTTGAGATGCTTCACTGGACATTGCTTCGGACCTCCTCGATCATCTGATGCATTGGTGTTTCTCTCTTTCATTGTCTAATGCAGGTTCTATTTTCACCCTGGCCTGGATCATTTGGGTTCGGCGTAACGATTCGGTTTTCCACCACATTCACAAACCTCCCGATTTCTGGATTGAACAAGCCATGTCTTGGACTAAGGGATGGAAGGACCACAAAGGACACTTTTTTCTAGGTGTTACCCCCTTCTGTCCCCCTCATTGGAACCCCCCAACGGAAGGGCGTCTTAAGATTAACGTGGACACTTCTCTCCCCAAGAATGGGCCTGTTTATCTCGACCTCCTTGCTCGAAATCATCTGGGGCAGATCATTGCATCAAAATATGAATCACATCATGCCTTCTGGGAAACTGCAGTCCCTGAGGCCTCTGCCATCCTTGCAGGTATAATGCTCACTGTGGAACGTGGATGGGCTGATATCATCATTGAGTCTGACTAGCTTTCTTTATCAACGCTATTAACCATAATGACGGCAGATTCCATCCTTTTGGCTTCATCATCAGGAGAATATGTTTGCTTCGCCAAGGCTTCTCTTGCTGCACATTCTCCTTTACCAAAAGGTAAGGAAACAATGTGGCCCATCAGCTGGCAGCCTCAGGCCCCTTCGATGTCAACCAGCTATGACTGGACAATTTCCATTCATGGCTCTGCTTATGTACGGCTACTGATCTTAGTCATTAATATTATCTCTCATTATTTTCAAAAAAAGTTTTATTTTTAAATTATCCCCCTCATGATTTATCAAACCTCACCCAATTTTCTGCTCATTTATTTCCCTTGAAACACTAGTGATGAACCAAAACGCCTAAATCTTCCCAAGGGTGGATCTCCTTCGATTCTGAGCAGTTTGGATCACCGTTGGTTGAGAATCAAAGATAAAAGTTAGTCTCATCCTCTTCTTTATTCTCTTTTTAGGATTAGTTCTTGTGTATTTCCTCATCTTCTTATGAAGCCATAAAACCAACTTTTTTTATGGAACATAGATTAGGGCTTAACGTGGTTCTTGAATTTGGATCTAAGGTTAAGTTTAAGGGTTATTTTATATTTGGATTCGAGGTAGGTAGTCTAAAAGTTATATCCCTTAGTATTGAGGTTCATTTGTGCATGTTTAGTTGTGATTTATCTTCCCCCTTATTATGTGATTGGTTACTTTAGTAATTTTTGGTAAAATGGATTTCTAATTGATAAATTAAACCCCTCATAATCTATATGGGATGAATTGAGAGTGACAAGATTCATTTAGGTCCACCCATGGTGTGCACCAACAATCAGATCACAGAGCATGGTATTGTTAAGCATGAAATTGAATTGTGTAAAAGTAAATCCCATGAAGAACCTATTGTTTTTTGGGTAAAAATCATGTAGATGTGCTAATAATAGTTGAGTCTAGATGTTGAAAAAGTGATGTCATATTGATTGTATTATCATGAATTAGGTTGTATTTGATAAAGGAAATTGTGAAAAGAAATTTATGAAATGTATTTGAAATGAACATGCAAATTAATCATATGAAATGGTGAACATTTTAAATGGGTAAATTATTGTGAATTGATAAATGTGTTAAATGGGTTAACATAAGGGAATTTATGATTATGTTAAATGGGATAATGTATGGGTATTGTTGAATATGCCTAATGAGTTAAGGAATAAGAGAGGGAAATGGGTTAAATGGGATATGTAATGTAATTTGGTAAACGTGCTAATGGGTTAAGGCTTGATGTTAGTTATACATGTTGAAATATTATTAAATGTGAATGTTATGTTTATTTATTTCATATGGTTTGGGATATAGTACATATGGTAAATAGTAAATAAGCATGTGAAAATGGCTTGGTGGTATGTGGGGTATTGACTTGAGGTTTTATCTACATGGTCCAGGTTTGACTGAGGCTCTTGTAAAAACCATGTTTTTATTATAAAAGACTTTGGAAAATTCATGATGTTATTCCAGAGCAGCGCCTTCAGACGGCGTGTGATTCCGAGCCATAGTGTGGCTGAAATTAATTTTTTTTCAGTGCGTTCACATTGGACATGAAAAATAAACAAAATAACTCCTAAACAGTTGCTCGGATGGGAAAATAGAGGGAACCATTGAGTCCGGAACATGTCATTTACCCTAGGAGGGGTATAACTTTTGTGGGCGTGACCCTTCTGTTAAAAACTCCACCAGGGGCATTTTCATAATTTAGTGGCCTCGGACGTGGACTTTATAAATTTTGAACGGAGGTTCGGATTAAAATTCCAAGACCGCTGTTTCATTCAGAATGTGGTTTTTACCCTAGGGGCGGCTTAACCCCGACCCCGCTGAAAGTTTGGGTAGGGGGTCTACGGGCGGGGGGTTTAAGTATTTTTCTATTTAAACACACCACCCCCACCCTCTTCTCCCCCTTAGCTCCTCTCCTTGGCAGTTACCTCTCAATGAGATCCTACCCTAACCTCCACCTCTCCGGAGAGGCGCCGTAACTCCGACGGACCGTTGGTGAAGCGTCGGGCTATGCCCATCAAGGTAGGCTTGCGTTTTTGTCGTTTTAATTCCCACAACCCCATTTGAATGCAATTATTCACGTTGAAATTCTATCCGATCATCAAGAGAACCCCATATTTGTATAGAGACCTATTTGATCTTCCCAAAGGTCTTTTTGGAACAATTTTTTGAGTCACGGGGCATCTGAGGTGGCCCCGGGAATTTTTCCTGCCGTTTCTTTTTTTTTCCGGCGGTCAGCGCGACAGTCCGGCGGCTTCCAGGCGGCGGTGGGGCGCTTCCGGGATGGCGGTGTGGCGGCGGACCCAGGTGGCGTGGCAGGGCTCTAGGAGGCTTCTCCTGGTGGTGGCTCCAGGCAGTGGTTCCAGGCGGCGGGTGAGGTCGACGGCGCCGGGGCGCGATGAGGCGGGGTCGCGGGGCGCGACCCCGTGCGGGGACCGAGACCCCCCGAAGGCGGGTCTCCGCGCAATACCTCGACCAGCCATGAGGGCCGTTCGGAATAGGCGAGGAACCGGGGTCCACGGCTGGGCCGCGCTGCTGAGCCGCTGGCCGGTGCTGCGAGCCGGGTCGGCCGGCGCGGGCCGACCCCGACCGAGCGGACCGGCCGGACTAGGCCGGTCCAGCCCAAGGGGTTTGTCCCCTCTGACTTCGGACACCCGTAATTTTCGCTACGGGTGACCGTTTTGCATGTCGTCTACGACAGTGAAATCCTCGGATAGAGGAAAAGCTTTTGAGATGGTTTTTGGGGTTTTTAATTCCTGATACGGGGGCCTCGGTGGCGCGACACGACCGTTAAGTGGATTGGCGTTAGTGCGGGGGTTCCTGTTTTGGGCAGCGCAGACACATCTATAGTCCGTTTTGAGCGTCGTCAGTGGCGTTGGGACCCTAGTGCCGAGGAAGAGTTTTCCAAAGTGGTTTCAGGCATTGAAACTAGAGTTGAGGTGTGGGTCCCACGACCCATCTTTTAAGCTGCGAGCAGCGTTTAGCAAATTTTTCATCGGACGTCCGTTTGGGGCATGCGAGCAGTTGATTATGGGTGTTTTTCCAAGGGAATTGCAATAGTGCAATCCAACAGCTTTAATTCAGCATGGTGGAGTGGACCCCACGGGGGTCGTTTTGGGCGTTGGCAGTGATTTCTATCCTCTTCACTGGGTGTCCGTTTCAGACAAGTGTATAGTCAATCTTGGGTGCTTCCTCGAGAAGATCGCAATGGTGCGATCTGTTGGCAGTGCTTCAAGACTATGACGTGGGTCCCACGTAGCATAGCTCGTGTGCGGTATGGTAAAATGAATCATTTTTTTTGGATATCCGTTCCTCGCGTGTAAGCAGTCAATTTGACATGTTTTTTCGAGGGGATCGCAATGGTGCGATGCGCCCGACTAATTTCAGGACCGAGCCTCAGGACCACGGGACGCCGGTCAGGCGTAAAGCAGTGTTGGACAAAGTTTACATCAGATATCTGTTTGAGGGGAGTAGATAGTCTATCTCGCGTGTTTTTCTGTGAGGATTATAACTGTATGATCCGTTTGGATGTGCAGAGCCTCATTCGAGATATCATTAAATATGGAGGCATGAAAGGTGTACAGGTGGAGGTTCTTCCCATGGTGTTTTCAAAGAACCCTTGGCATGTGATTGTGAGAACTCCTTTGAGAGTGAAGTAAATGTTTGAAGAGGTGTTGTTGGCCATGCTAGGGCCGTGGTGGAAGCAAGTTGGAGAACTTACGTTTTCACCCTTTTTGCATTGACATTGGACATCGTGTACATGATAGCCTTTGGGATGGAAATGTGGTATACTCTGGGAGTATACAGGTTTTCCTGGAGGTGCATGTTTTATTTTGTACCTGAGAATGTTTGTGTACGTGGTTTGGAGATGAGATAGGGCCACACGTCGTGAGGGCCCCATTTGCGTACCGTGTTCTACTTTACGTACCTTTAACCTCTCATGACGTAGAGGGTCCTTTTGTTAATGATGTTTTAGACCAGTAGGGTGGAGTGGTTTCCCCTGGTTTTGTTCTCGACGGTTTGATTGGCGGAGTTGTTTGGGCTTTCAGTATCACGTCCCTTCATGTTCCCTAGTAGGGTTATTGTGGATTTGGTGTGACCAATACTTTATGCGGGCACCGATCCTTTACCCAGGAGGTTGTTTCCTATAGGGTGTAGAGCCCAATGAGCCCTGGGCACAGACTCCCTAGCTGAGTATCGAGATCATATCTTCCTTCCACGATCTACCATGATGTGTTTCCCTAGGCAGAGTTCCTGGTATCGACGTGACCTACACTACACGGGCGCTGACCCTCTGCTAGGTGAGTTGTTCTGGAGTTATATCATTGTGCGATACCCACTCCGTGTTCCGTTTTCCGGTGTTGTACCATCCGGTAGGGATGGCCAGAGCAGTTCTTGGTTTAACCTCCAGCTGGGCTGGGTAGCGGGTTGCCCATCGACTTCTTAGGGTTTACCCTCCAATGGGGCTGGGCAGTGGGTTGCCCATCGACTTCTTAGGGTTTACCCTCCAGCGAGACTGGGCAGTGGTTTGCCTGATGACCTCTTAGGGTTTACCCTCCAATGGGGATGGGAAGTGGGTTTCCCATCGACTTCTTAGGGTTTACCCTCCAGCAGGGCTGGGCAGTCGGTTACTAGACGACCTCTTAGGGTTTACCCTCTAGCTGGGCCATGCAGTGAGTTACCTGACAACCTCATAGGGTTTACCCTCCAGCTGGGATGAGTAGTGGGTTATCCGAAGACTTCTCTCAGACTCATTCCTTTCTACTATGCTAGTCTGTGGCTTTTCTCCGTGACTACCGGAGTGGGACCCTTGTTTGTACGGGTCAGTGATGTGACAACTTTGACTTTGAGAAGACCTCTCGACTGTGTGATAGTGAAGAGGTGTGGTTTTACTTTCCCCAGAACTATCAAGAATGAGGGGAACTTTCCCCACCTAGATGCTTCCTTGTGACGCGACCTACAATTGTGTGGGCGAGTCAATACCGCCCAAAGTGGATAGTGTCGAGGTGCGGTGATTTGAGCCCCTTGAATTGAAGTTCAGGGAAGATGTGTAGGATACTGGGCATCGATGGTGTTTACTTCTGGGATTGTTGGCTACTCAATTTCTTGGGCTGAGCTATGAGATGGAGACCCCATTACAATCTTTTTCGGGTTTCTTGTTCGAGCATATGGATATGTATATACCTTGTTCCAATACCCACTTCTTGGGATTTGGTTAATCTCCTTCCAGGAGAGGCGAAGATGCACGGGGTATGCCACGTGCTTTCCGTGTCATGCTTCTCATGGTTGGATGAGTCTACTCTCCTACTATAGGTAGTGAAGGCTCAACCAGAAGTTTATCTTCTCACCATTTCTAGCTACTTGTGTTAGGACGAGTCTACTTCCTTCCTCTTGTTGGGTTGAGTTGTACTCTTTACTGCACTCTCTTTTTTACTCCTTTAATACTCCCTGTTCGATCTACTACTCACCATACGATACCTCCTTTGTTGCTCCCTCGAGTCTTCAGGGTATCCTACTAAGTATTTTTATACTCACCCTTGCTTGGGCTTTGCCCGCACATGGTGTGCCCTTGCAGATGATGGGCAGGTTGCTCGTGACTACAGAAGAGCTTAGGAGTTCAAGATCTTGGACTACGTGTGGTGGTCATAGTTGAGTTCCAGGTGTGGGACTCTCCCATCTGATTTACTTTTTGTTTACCTGTTTCCGGGTTGTGGCACTTTTCTGGTTGGGCGCGTGTTTTGCCTTTTTTTTTTCAGTTTATATTCAACACTCACTTTTTACTTTTTAGAGGTTGATGAACCTTGTTGGTTTGTTTATAGTAGTTGGTACTTTAATTTTCCTTTTACTTTGCACTTCTGCATTGAGTGGGCTGCGTGTGTGTGTACAGATACTTAGGCAAAGGCCCCCCAAGTTGTTTATCCTTTGGTGCTCGTCGCCAGGACCTGGCATATGGAGGCAAGCTTGGGGTAGTTTCGGCTCGAGGCCGAGTAGGGTCGGGCCGTGAAAAAGTGGTATTATAGGTGGTTCATTCCTTTTGAAATTGTTTGGACGTCCTTAAAAAGGAATTGGTTGGGATCTAGGGAAATAGTGTCAACATGTCTCGAGAGCGGATCTCAGGCCAGGGAGTCCAGTGATGGTGCGGCGACTGACATATCCATTCACCAGGACCCTGATAACCAGCTTGTCAATTCGGCATGCTGAGACACCCGTTGCAGGTAAAATTGGTTTGTGCATCACATAGGATTGAGTATTTGACTATCCTTCTTGAGTCAGCTCCCCATTGTTGTTACTGTCATATACATATATGCTCATGTGATCGCGGTGCTCCTTGATAACATTCAGGATCCCTCCATGAAGACAACCAACTAGGATACTAGTTTGGTTCGTGACGACCATCCTGTGAGCGATGAGGCCTCAGTCCAGGACCCATCATGTGAGTACCTTTCTCCGGGTGGTCCGGTAGTGGAACCCCCGCCCGGTGAGCAGTAGACATCGTCAGCAGAGCAGAATGAGATTGAGCGTGGGTTGAGTGCATTCCGTGAGTTCCAACGGTAGAGACCGCTGAGGTTCAGCGGTGAGCTAGACCCTCAGGCAGCAGAGGTTTGGCTAAAGATAATGGTTCACCTCTTTAGGCTTGTGCAGACACCGTCAGATTTTATGGTGGCTTTGGCTGCTAGCCTTTTCCACAGAGCAGCTGAGCGTTGGTGGAGTCTGGTGACTCAGTTACTCGATGAGTCATCACTTTCGTGTTACAGCTTTCATGTTCTATTTCATGAGAAGTTTTACCCCTCCTTCTTACTCTCCGTTCGTATCCAGGAGCTCTTACAGTTTCAGTAGGGAGGGATGATGGTGACTGAGTACACGACTAGGTTCATGGACCGTGCATGATTTTACCCAAACTTGGTCCATGATAGAAACTTCAGAGCACAGAAGTTCAAGTAGGATATCCACAGAGAGATTCATTCCATCATCGTACCCTTGTGCATCCCCACTTATGCCAAGGTGCTAGATGAGGCGCTGGTGAAAGAGAGCTTCCTGTCACGTTTTACAGTTGGTGGTGGTAGTAGGCTTGACAGAGCCGAGACATCTACCACAGCTAGCAGGCGCCAGATGATAGAACCTCGATGCAGGTGTCCTTCCCACCATCGTTTTCGAAGACGTGGTCGTGCACCACTGTGGCGACAAAGCTCAGGGCCTCAGCCGAGGAGACCCTTCTGTGAGTGGACTCCGGGCCGTGGTCGTACACCACAGTGGCGCCGGAGGGCAGCCCATAGAGTGCTAGTGCTATGCTTGTGATGGGCGAGGTCACCTGGCACAGGACTGCCCGACCAGGTATGATGAGAACTTCGGGCAGGCAGCAAGCGCACCACCGTGGTATAGACAGTGCCGTGATCGGAGTAGTGCCCAAATAGGTGGTTATAGTGGAGGAGCGGGAGGAGATGGAAGTGGGGGACAACATTATGAGGTCTTCCCATCACCACCAGAAAGTCCACGTTAGGCTCTGGGAGATGACAGTTGGGTCCACGGACAGCCGCGAGCTTTGGATATCTACGATCCTGCAGAGCATGAGGTGATAAGAGGTACACTCTACAGCTCTTATACTTTTTGCAAAAGAATTGTTAGACTTACTATGTGAAATAATTTTCTCCCTACTCCTTGTTTGAGGTGTTACCAGGGTGACGCGGGGTGTCGGTGTAACCCTGTGTAGTAGAGTAGAAGACGTGGAACCTTTTCTTCAGTCGATGGTATCGACTCCTTCGATTTCCAAGTGTGTAAGAGAGTCTTGGTCATGGGGCATCGAATGTGAAACCTTGCGTGACCATATATCCTTGGGTGTTTCACCATATGGATATTCTAAAGGAGGGAATCACTAAGAATTGTCCCATGTCCAAACGGTGATTTCAGTCGTGGCGTACGATGTGGGGGTTCGACTGGGGAGGTGAGCTACCCCCAAGGGCCTTTGGGCCATTTGAGACCGTGTGAAGGGAAGGAGAGGTTATCTACTGCCTTTCCCTAACCCCCCAAAGTCTGGAGTGGGTGCACGATGCCTCCCACATGACATAACTGAGGAGATGTGTGCGTGCTCCTATTTACGTTATCGGCGAGGGCAAACCTCGTGCGAACGGATCAAATCTTTTGTGTGCAGTGATGCAGAACTGTGAAAGAGTTTTCCTGAGTACGGGAGAGCTAGGTGTGGGCTTAGTACCCTATGTTGTTCCCTGATTTTGCTTTTCAGGGATGAAATTATTGAATGAGGGAATGATGTAAGAACCCGGTTTTTGTTATAAAATAATTTAGAAAATTCTTGATGTTATTTCAGAGCAGCGCCTTAAGATGGCGTGTGATTCCGAGCCCCGATGTGGCTGGAATTAATTTTTTTAGTGCATTCACACTGGACATGCCAAATAAACAGAATAACTCCTAAACAGTTTCTCGGATGCGAAATCCAAGGGAACCATTGATTCCGGAACGTGCCGTTTACCTTAGGAGGTGTATAACTTTCGCGGGCGTGACCCTTCTGTGAAAAACGCCACTAGGGGCGTTTTCATAATTTAGCAGCCTCGGGCGTGGACTTTACAACTTTTGAATGGAGGCTCAGATTAAAATTCTAATACCTCCTTTGTACTCAGAACGTGGTTTTTACCCTAGGGGCGGCTTAACCTCGACCCCGCCGAAAGTTCGGGTACGGGGTCTACGGGCGGGGGGTTTAAGTGTTTTTCTATTTAAACACACCACCCCCACCATCTTCTCCCCCTTAGCTGTTATCCTTGGAGGTTACCTATCAAAAAGCTCCTCCCCTCTCCTCAACCTCTCCAGCGAGGCGCGACAACTCCGGCTGACCGTTGGTGAAGCGTCGGGCTACGCCCATCGAGGTAGGCTAGCATTTTTTCATTTTAATTCCCGCAAACCCCTTTGAATGAAATTATTCAAGTCAAAATGATGTCTGATCGTCAAGATAATCCCATATTTGTATAGATCCCTATTCGACCATCCCAATGGTTCTTTCGGATCGAATTTTCGAGTCCCGGGGCGTCCAGGACGACCCTGGGAAGTTTTCTGGCCGTTTCTTCTTTTTCCGGTGGTCGGTGCGGTAGTCCGACAGTTTCCAGGAGGCGGTGGCGTGGTTTTGGGACGGCGGCGTGGCGGAGGACCTAGGTGGCGTGGCGGGGCTCCAAGTGGAGACTCTCGGTGGTGGCTCCTGGCGGCGGCGGGCGAGGTCGACGGCGCCGGGGCGCGACGAGGCGAGGTCGCGGCCCGCGACCCCGTGCGGGGACCGAGACCCGTCGAAGGCGAGTCTCCACGCAAGACCGTGACCGACCACGGGGGTCGGTTGGAACATGCATGGACCCAGGGTCCACGGATGGGCTGCGCAGCTGAGCCGCAGGCCGGCGCTGCGAGCCAGGCCGCTCGGCGCGGGCCGACCCAGACCGGGTGGACCGGCCGGACCAGGCCGGTCCAGCACAAGGGGTTCGTCCCCTCTGACTTCAGACACCCATAATTTTCTTTACAGGTGTCTGTTTTGCGTGCAATCTATGGCAGTGTAATTCTCGGATCGAGAAAAAGCTTTTGAGATGGTTTTAGGGGTTTTTAATTCTTGAGACGGGGGCCTCAGTGTCCTGACACAACCGTTAGGTGGATTGGGGTTAGTCCGGGAGTTCTTGTTTTGGGCGGCACAGACACATCAAGAGTCCATTTTGAGCACCATCAGCGGTGCTGGGACCCTAGCACCGAGGTGGAGTTTTCTAGGGTAGTTTCAGGCATTGAAACCGGAGTTCAGGCATGGGCCCCAAGACCCGTCTTTTAAGCTGCGAGCAGGGTTGAGCAAATTTTTCATCGGACATCCGTTCAGGGCGTGCGAACAGTCGATTCTGGGTGTTTTTCCAAGTGCATTGCAATGGCGTAATCCGCCCTCTTTAATTCAGCATGGTGGAGCGGGCCCCATGGGGGTCGTTTTGGGCGTTGGTGGTGATTTCTATCCTCTTCACTGGGTGTCTATTTCAGACAAGTGAATAGTGAATCTTCAGTGCTTCCTCGAGAGGATCTCAACGGTGTGATCCGTTGGCAGCACTTTGGGACTGTGATGCGGGTCCCACGTAGCACCGCTCGTGTGCGGTATGACGAAATGCAACATTTTCTCCGGATATTCGTTCCTCGCGTGTAAGCAGTCAATTTGACATGTTTTTTCACAGGGAATGAAATGGTGCGATGCGCCTAACTGTTTTTGGGACGAGGCTCAGGACCACGGGACGCCGTTCAGGCGTAAAGCGGTGTTGGACAACTTTTCTCTCTGATATCTGTTTGAGGTGAGTAAATAGTCTATCTCGAGTGTTTTTCCATGAGGATTACAACGGTATGATCCGTTTGGATGTGTGGAGCCTCATTCAAGATCTCATTAAATGTGGAGGCATAAAAGGTGTACGAGTGGAGGTTCTTCCCACGGTGTTTGTAGAGAACCCTTGGCGTGTGATTGTGAGCACTACTGTGAGAGTGAAGTAAATGTTTGAAGAGGTGTGGTTGGCCGTGCTAGGGCCACGGTGGAAGAAATTTGGAGAACTTACGTTTTCACCCTTTTTGTATTGATGTTGGAAATCGTGTGAATGATAGCTTTTAGGCTAGAAATGTGGTATAATTTGGGAGTATACAGGTTTTCATGGAGGTAAATGTTGTAGTTTGTAACCGAGAATGTTTGTGTACATGGTTTGGAGATGAGATAGGGCCACATGTCGTGAGGGCGCCATGTGTGTACCATATTCTACTTTACGTACCTTTGACCTCTCGTGACGCAGAAGGTCCTTCTGTTAACGATGGTTTAGAATAGCATGGTTGAGTGGTTTCCCCTGGTTCTGTTCTCAATGGTTTGATTGGAGGAGTTTTTTGGGCTTTCAGTATCACGCCCCTTCGTGTTCCTTGGTAGAGTTATTGTGGATTCGGTGTGACCAATACTTTATGCGGACACCGATCCTCTACCTAGGAGGTTGTTTCCAATAGGGTGTGGAGCCCAGTGAGCCCTGGGAACAGACTCCCTATATAAGTATCGAGATCATACCTTCCTTCCGCAATCTACCGTGACGTGTTTCCCTAGGTAGAGTTCCCGGTATCGGTGTGACCCACACTACATGGGCAATGACCTTCTGCTAGGTGAGTTGTTACAGAGTTGGGGAGTTGTGTGATACCCACTCCGTGTTCCATTGGCCAGTGTTGTACCATCCAGTAGGGATGGCTAGAGAAGTTCCAGGTTTACCCTCCAGCTGGGCTGGGCAGTGGGTTTCCCATCGACTTCTTAGGGGTTACCCTCCAGCGGGGCTGGGCAGTGGGTTTCCCATCAACTTCTTAGGGTTTACCCTCCAGTGGGGCTGAGAAGTGGGTTTCCCATCGACTTCTTAGGGTTTACCCTCCAGTGGGGCTGGGTAGTGGGTTGATCATCGACTTCTTAGGGTTTACCCTCCTGCAGGGCTGGGCAGTGGGTTACCCGACGACCTCTTAGGGTTTACCCTCGAGCTGGGCTGGGCAGTGGGTTACCCGATGACCTCATAGGGTTTACCCTCCATCTAGGATGAGCAGTGGGTTACCCGATGAATTCTCTTAGACTCAGTCCTTTCTACTAGGCTAGTCTGTGGATTTTCTCCATGACTACTTGAGCGGGACCCTTGGTTGTACGGTTCAGTGATGTGACAACTTTGACTTTGAGAATAACTCTCAATTGTGTGAAAGTGATGAGGCATGGTTTGAATTTCCCAAGAACTCTCAAGAACGAGGGGCACTTTACCCACCGAGATGCGTCCTTGTGACGCGACCTAAAACCGTGCGGGTGAGTCAGTACCGCCCAAAGAGGATAGTTTCGAGGTGGGGTGATTTGAGCCCCTTGACTTGCAGTTCAGGGAAGACGTGCGGGATACTGGGCATCTATGGTGTTTACTTCTAGGACTGTTGGAGACTCACTTTCTTGGGTTGAGCTATGAGATGGAGACCCCCTTACGATCTTGTCCGGGTTTCTTATTTGAGCATATGGATATTTATATACCTTGTTCCAGTACCCACTTCTTGGGTTTTGGTTACTCTCCTTCCAGGAGAGGCGAAGACACACGAGGTATGCCACATGATTTCCGTGTCTAGATTCATGTGGTTAGACAAGTCTACTCTCCTGCTACAGGTAGTGAAGGCTTGAAAGGAAGTTCATCTTCTCACCGTTTCTAGCTCCTTGTGTTAGGATGAGTCTACTTCCTTCCTCTTGTTGGGTTGAGCTGTACTTTTTACTGCACTCTCTGTTGTACTCATTTACTACTCCCTGTTCGATCTAATGCTCACCCTACATTACCTCCTTTGTTTCTCCCTCAAGCCTTCAGGGTATCCTAATGAGTATTTTTATACTCACCCCTGCTTGGGATTTACCCGAACTTGGTGTGCCCTTACAAATGATGGACATGTTTCTCGTTAATACAGAGGAGCTTATGATTTCATAAGCTTAGACCACGTGCGGTGGTCGTAGTCGGGTTCCAGGTTTGGGACTCTCCCAGCTGATTTAATTTTGTTTAGCTGTTCCCGGTTTGTGGCACTTTTTTGGTTGGGCGTGTGTTTTGCCCTTTTTTTCAGTTTACATTCAGCACTCACTTTTTACTGTTTAGAGGTCGATTCACCTTTTTGGTTTGTTTATAGCAGTTGGTAATTTAATTTTCCTTTTACTCTGCACTTCTGCATTGAGTGGGTTGCGTGTGTGTACAGATAATTAGGCAAAGGCCTCCCTGAGTTGTTTAGCCTTCGGCGCTCATCGCCAGCCCCTGACCTATGGAGGCGGGCTTGGGGTAGTTGCGGCTCGAGGCCAGGTAGGGTCGGGTTGTGACAGCTCTAAACCCCACCCCTAGAATACTTTTGTTAGGGAGTCAGACTGAGGCTCTATTCCCCTAACAGTTTCATTGGATGAGACTACTTGGAATGAGGATTCAAGGTAAGTGTAATGTATTTATTATGATATGTTTATCCCTAGTGAGATAGGGAACTTGAATTATTCAATTGTGTATAATATTTTATCATCTTAATCCATTGTGTAAAAGTTATAAATGGATAACATATTGGAACATGGGATGAAAATGAATTATGTGATTAAGATAGTATATTTGATGAAAATGTAAATAATAAAGAAAATGGTAAAAGTGGACATTGTTAACTAATGGCACCCGAGTTATCTTTTGTTTACTTCCTCAATTACTTAGCACTTGAATGCACTATCTAGTTTGACTATATATTTTATAGACACCACTGGTGGTGGCCTACTGAGTTTTACTCACACACTTCTCAGACCACCATTGGGTACCCGAGTAGATTTCATCATTGTAGGTCCGGACAAGGGAAAATTCCCTCTTCTAGGGAGTTGAGATGGGATTGAGATGTGCATGAATGAGGATATGGAATTGGAGGTAGGAACCATTTTGGGGATTTAGAAATTTCTATTTATTTTGTGTTTTATCCCTCTTTGGCACTGTTAGCATGACATGGCATAATTATTGTTGGTTTTTAGTTGCACCCTATTTGGGAATTTGTTAGTAATGCATGATTTTAGACTATTTTTTTATTATTATATTATTTGTTTCATGTTTTGTCTATGGATTACTATGTTATAGAGGGTATACTATCCCCACATGATCCTTTAGAACCTCACCGCTAGTCAAAAACCTCTAGCATACAGGGAGGCACGCTACAGGTGATGTGGTGACCCAGCATGGAGAACTGGTTTAGTGACTTATGAGTTAGGGATGTTACAAGTTTTATTTAGTATACATGGATATGATGCATGTATATGTGGGATAAAACTTGAATATTCATTCATTATAAAAAAAATTCTCCCCACATTGTTTCCATTCGTTTTAATCAATTAATAATGGGTTAAAATATTTTTATTAATAGCATTAAATGAATTTATCAACAAGGCACATATCATGAGTATTATTTAATAATACTACATTATAATAAACATGATCCTAATATTAGAAGAAGCATTATATATTTCCTATAAATGGAGAAATGGTTATTCTAGTTGATGTGTTTGGATTATCAATTACATTAGATGCTACTATGATCATCAATTTAATGAAAAAGTTATTACAACTTTGTTCTCCTAGATCCTTATTCGTCTCTCATAAATAAGAAGCTATCACACATTCAAGTGTTTTAGGTGTCCTTCGATATATATTGGGGTATAATAGCTAATTTATTCTATTAAAGGAAGTAATACTTTTATTTTTTTTATTTGTGATCACCATAAAAAATTATATATCAATCATGAAGAATTTAGAGGATACTCCAAATAAGATGCATGAACTCTTTTATGCTCTATTTTATGATAGTTCTTTCATTTTTATTTCCAAAACATAGATCAAACTATTTTTGGGTTTTCATTTGATGACAAAGATTGTATAATGATCTAATTAAACCCTTCATATCCAACTCTAACTTTAAATTTAAAAAGTTCTACACACATATGCTTATTCTAATTCAATAATCTCTATGGTGTTTTTATCATTTCCAACAAAATTTGGGTTTCTCATTGTACCCCATAAAAAACCGAGGCATCTTCCAAGTGGTTTTAGTTTGAAATAATATAAATAACCTTCTTGATAGATCCATTTCATGATCTTCTTGTTCACATGAACAAGTCAATGATGCCTCACCTGGCTATGATGTGAGTCATGTGAACTTGATTCATTATAGATTGAAAACACTTGGTTATGATATTTCAGTTCACAAAGTCTATTATTAAGATGTTCTATACAATATAATTTTTTATATTTGTAAATGTAACAACTATTATTCCCAAAAATTAATAAAAATCCATCCATTTGTAAAATCCAAATAGATATAATGTTCTGGTAACACTAGGAATGAAATAAAAATTCATTAAGATTAGAATAATTTCAGTTTAAAATGTAAGGTGGTAGTATCTTATAGATAAGACAACCAGTCTTGCTCCATTTGAAGCTTGAAGATCCAACTCACCTCTGGAAAACTTGATGCATCTACTTGATTCCTATACATAGATAGAAATTTGAGTAATAGAATATTTATATAATACCCAAATTGTAGATATAGAAAACTTACATGAAATAATAAACACACTTGAAGATTCCCCTTATTTTTTTAGTAAGGTGAATTTATTCTTCCAATGAGCCTTCTTACCATAGAAAATTCATTCTGCATCTTTTTCCCTTACCCACCTCTGGATATTACTCTTCTTTGAATGATGATTCTTAAGAACCATTGAATTACAACGAGTCTTGGGGCCCTTTTCAATACTATTCCTTTTATTCACCATAATGACTCCATGTTTTTCATGCCTCGTTTCCTTATCTACTTTGTGAATAAAAGTAAGGATTTTTGGGAGATGATTCTCAATATTGTTCATATTGTAAATAACAATTAAACTTGAGAAGATATTATGTAATGAAGAAAGCACGGGGTTAGTGAAAAACTTATCTAAGGGCTTAAATATAATGATTTCCAAACACTCAATTTAACCAATCATCTTGAACATATAATTTCCAATTGGGGAACCTTCCCCAAGCCTACATGAGAAAATTTACTTGGAGATCTCATACAACTCCTTTATATCCTTCTCATGATTACGATCATGGAGGGGAGTCAATATTCTATACCAAAAAATTTCCTCATGTATCTTTGGTATATAATTAAATATGAATGATAACCGATGAAACTAGAAATCTATCAAATCATTAACGTGTTTAAAATAGACAAAGGTATCTTCTTCACTAGCCTCTTTATAAGGGGAATTAGGAATAAGGGACTCTAATATATAAGAATTTGTCTCTTGGAATTATTTGATACACAAGAACCTACACCACTACTGGAAGTTACTATTGGTGATGAGATTGTATTTCTAAAAATATATCATAGTGATAATTCTAAGGTGTAATTATAGGCCATTTTCTATAATAAAATAAAAGGCGATTTTAATAGTTTATCTTCATTACCAAAATAAGCAAGATGTAATAATTTATTAATTAATCACTCACTATTTTATCAAGTCCCAATATACCTAAAAATTATAATTAAGAGATCCTTTATCATGGATATTTAAGTGGAATGGATCCATATTTTTCTTCTTATAACCAAGATGATGTCCTTATAAGTTATTTGAAGAGATTTTGGCATGTTGGTTTTTCCAAAAACAATAACTTGTATCTCATTGATCCATTCCCGTGGAATCCCCAATACTAAAATCCTAGTCTCATATTTCCTCCACACTTTCATGCTAGTTTCCTGAAGTCTCACGAAGGGGATCAACCCCTGATGTGAACTAGGTTAATTCAACCCAAAACTTTTTTTTTAAAACTCTCCAATAATTGGAATTACCCTGATGGAGGACTGAAAAGTACTTTGAACTATGGTTTTATCTTAACTTAATTAAGGGAAGTAAATACGAGTTAATATTTCCATTGAAGAATTTTTATATTATAAATAACTTTTCTTTATTTCACTTTTACAATCTTTTTAATATCATCTGGATTTTATATATGAAATTAACCACACCCTTATAAAATATTTACACATAATAAATTTAATTTATTACATATTTCATGCTTGTTAATTCATTTATTATATGTGATCATGTTAAAATATCCAAAAATCTAAGCAATTAACTATTCACATGATATACATAAAATAAATTTACAGGACATGATCGTGATATTTTATAATGGTTGGTTTATTGAGTGGATTATAAACTAACCCTTTACCACATGGGAATAACTCCTTGCAAAGAAACTTAGACCAAGTTTCAACATTCCACCTATATTCTTATGTATCTCATTTATTGGCTCACCTTAGCTCTATCTGAAAGTACCTCTACTAGATATGAATATCCATACTTTATATATGTTCACTCACTTGTAGGTGAGGGGAACTAGGTGTATGGGGTTACATAAAAGAAACCATAGACACATATTACAGGACAAAATAAAGATGATGGGATGATAAATAGATCATATTATTAATTTAAAAATAAAAAAACCCATGAAAGAATAATTAAATTAAAATAAATCCAATACATACATAGGTCAGTCAAGATCATGATAATCCATTCATGTAATGAGTAATAATTTTAAAAAATTTCTAACATTTATTTATATATGTTATCCCTTACTATAAATTACATGAAATATTAAATTAATTATCTCGTTAATTAATTTATTAATTTATCATAAATTTACATCTAAATGATCTTGGAGAATTCCATCATCTATAATTTTTTAAAAGTAAATAAATTAAATAAATATAAAATTAATGAAGTACACAATGTGTATTGGATGTAGAACAACATGTACCCCTCCATAATCCCTTGTGTCTTGTATGGTCTTTTTCATATACTATGTACTTACACAAAATTTACCATACATGGTGTCTCATGATGTGTACCCTAACTATATTCCATGTAGTTTAGTTTAATACAAAAATTAATTTCCAATCAATGTAATTAATTTACACGGTTTATAGAATGGATCTATATGTACTCCACATAAATAAGTATGCATTAAACGATATATTCATCCTTCTACACACCATGTAATATGATCTCTACCCATCCATGATACTTGAATAGGGACTCATCATGTATATTCTATTAAAATTTATGAGTTAAATGTTGTGTAAGAGAGGTACATGAAATATAATCACATCTTCCCCATGTTTCATAGCTTCTAGTCAACTTACTATGTGTAATTAATACATGATATGGAATATAACCACACATCTTTCATGTTTCTCATGGAGAGAAACCATGTGGGTTACAAGTTCTGTATGAAATCCACATATTTTCTAACCTAGGAAACCATGTGCCATAAATCCCAATCAAATCATGACATGTAATGATGACATATACTATTCTCATACATGATGAGCCACAATTTACATAAAGATGTATTGGGGTAATTAATATGGGTACACAATGTGTACATTTCTATTAACCACTATGTATCCATGTTATTTGGCCAGATTCTCTGAAACCTCCTAATGGCATATCTAATTGTTCTTCATCATTTTTTGATCATTTTTGGACCTATAAATGTGAAAAAAAGTTATCAATACCTTAGAATTAATAATTAATTACACTCAAAATGAAAAAAATAAAATAAAATTCGTCAATCGATCAAGGATTATTAAATAAATAAAAATTAATATGTGACTACTTTGATACCACTTGAAGGTTTCAGGGCCCAACAGATTTGACCATGATTGAGGCCAATAATGGTTTTTTTATCTTAATATTTAGATATATCCTCAGAACTAGATGAATAATAACCCAAGAATTCATGAGGTAGGTTCTTTCACATATAATTTATAATTAATTTATATAAATAAGAATTAACTTTTCTTGTAATTATTTATTCATTATAAAATTTGATTACCTATTCTTATTATAGTGTTTTTTTGTTGAAGGATACAAGTTTAGAATCCCTATAGTGATATCCACACGTTCTCTTTGAACCTCAAAATGATGATGTAGAATTATTGGGCTCTAGGGTAAATGATTCTTACTACTTTCATTGTTCATCATTAATCAAAATAAAAATTCATTCAAATCATGAAGGATATTTATCATTCTATAGGGGCTTGAGAGGGAGGAATAGGATTGCTGCTCTCTATTCATAAGAGCATTCTATAGAAAGTTACCTCTATGGTTTTGGTAATTCTATAGAGTGAATAGAGTTCAAAAAAATCATCTCATCACATGGAAATGATATAACTGAGTTAATATATCTAGGATAAATAATTGGTTATTGCATATATATCCTTAACTAATTTCTTAATCCTTTGAGAAAAACATTCCAAATAATAATAAGAACAACAACAAAAACAACAAAAACAATAACAACAAGAACAAAAACAACAATATTATTATTATTTCCTTGACATGTGCATGTCTTATGAATAATATAAATACAAATTATTAAATAAGTAAATAAATATTTATTTAAATTATATTTAATATATCCTTCCCATCTAACACTTAACTTGGTCTATCTTTCCCCATCCGTACTCGTCAAACCATGAATACTGAAAATATATTTTAAAAAATAAACATCAATACATTATTCATTCATTCAATGAATAAATATTATATACCATAAAATCAGCAATAAATATTTATTTTATATTTAAATCACATATTTAATCTATTTAATAACTGATGACTTAATATATGTGATCTACATAACCCAAATAAATATTATTCCCCAGAACATGAGAATAATATTTATTTTTATATTAAATTCTCTTACAATTTAACTGTGGTTCTGGATACAATTAATATGAATCCATTTTTCTCAATTACATTTCAAAAACATACCTAATTTCATATATTTTCATCTAGAACACTTCTAGAAACCCATAAAGAATGGTGTTAAATAACATGATGATAATGACCTCCCATGAACACTCACTATGTAATATAATCCATTTTTCTAAATACATTATCAAGCATATTTCATACTTATGTCATCAACCTAGATTATTTAATATCTTTCTTTGAAATTTTTGAAATGAACATGCTAATAAAATTTCCATGGAAATATAATTAATCAAGAATATTCATTTCAATCAAAAGGTCTGAGATATCTACTTCCCTTAACTTGTAATAGACAAATCCTTTCTCAATTTATTCACTAATTCCATTCCATCCATGACACACCGAACACATCTTACCTCCCCACAAGTATATGTTATCATATTTTTATTGAATACATCAAAGTTCAGAACTAATGAAATTCATAAATAATAAAATAATGTGTAAGTACCAATACACATGTATGTATATAAGAATACATAATGAAACATAAACTTATAGAATTCCTATAGGAAAGTTTGTTCTCATTACCTTCTCTCAGAGATTACCAGTGGTGAAATTTATGAGAAGAAGTCTCAATGTCTTACAAGAATCCTAATTATGATAACATGTATGATCTATGTCCAGTTACATAATGTCATCTAGCCATATAATTGGCACTTATAAATATCCTCATAGCACTTAAAGATTATAATCATAGTAGGAAACTACTATGAATTTTTGATGTGACAAACACTCTAAGGATATTATCACATTAAATGTCACATAGAAGAACAATCATCATGTGATATGATGTTTATTAATATTCAATACCATGAATATACATATAATAAAATGTATAAAATATTTTGTTTTAAGAACTAACTATAATAAAACCAGTTCCACTAACTTCCGAACGTTACATGCAATCATCCACTAATTTTTGATCACTGACTGAGTTTCACTTCCTTAACTTACTGATCCAGTGAACTATATATTAATCCAGAAAAACCATGAGTTCTCCTTACATAGAATTATAAACAAACCTTATTTAAAACCTTGAAATTTTTTAGAAAATATTATATAGATAAAAAGTTTATTCTTACAAAATTAAATTACATCATCACACTTCCACCTTCTAGAATATTCATTTTTACTCTCAATTAATTAGATTCTAATCATCCCAAAATTGATTATGCTTCTCCACCATCTCCATCTAGTTTTAGAATTAGACTTATAGATTAACTTCTTCCTGATGTTCCAACACTTATCCCGAATACATTTTCCACAATGGGTAATCTTAACAATCTCTCACTTAGGAATCATTTTCAGGTTTAAGCACACAATCCTATATTAACATATATAAATCCCTCCTAGTCTCAAAATTCCATTATTACTGCATGGTTCCCCAAAAATTCTCCCAGTAAACCTATCCCAACTAAGGTGAAACCCCACCCCAATATGTCCCAAATATTTTTTTTATTTTATATGTAGGATTATAAACTCCATCTAGCTTCTACATATTCAAAAATTTGTACCCCAATAACTTTTAAATATAGTGATACATCAGATGAATGTTATTTTTTTAATGGGGTTAAACATTAATTTTTTATATCAGTGGATCACACTTTTTGAATCACAAAATAAAATCCCAACCACTTGCCTATTTCTGAGATCCTCTAATAACACCTTTATCCAAATAAACTCATTCCCAACATCCATAAGATCAATAATATTTTACTACATTATTGAAAGGGAAAATACTAGTTAAATATTTGACATCCAACTCATAGATATTTCACAATAAGTGAACAAATATCCAATGGTGTTCCTCTGAGTGTCCACATATCACATAAATTTTGAATTAGAAACCCCTATAATGGATCATATCTTCCAAAATATAGTAAGAATATTTTGGATCTTTTGAGATATCAAATATCCAATTAACTTCTTTATAGTTTTCTCTTTAAATATTTACCATGAATTTGTTAATAACTAACACTACATGAAGAATTTTTTTTGATCTTTTTCTCTAAAGGTTTTTCAATGTGGATTATTGTTGTATTTGAGAGGTGAAGTTGAAGGACCTGGAATCTATGAATTGGTTTTGCGAAGGTTTTTGTGTGATGTTTTTTCTTCATGTATTTCTATTTGTGTAAGTGTTTATGATGTTTCCCTATGGGTTGCGTTTAAGGGAATTTGAAACCATTTATACTATCAGGGGTGCTCCAGAGTAGGTTCAGAGCATAGGTTTCCACCTTGCATTTCTATTCGGATTCGAACGTTTGAGAGGGTATGGCTTTTCCATCTGTTCCAAGCCCATGCAATCATTCACATGACAACTTGATGAGAAACGATGAGTAGGTGGAAGCTGGTATTCATGGTTATGATGTTGTGTAGGATCCTTGATTTATATTTTTTAATGATTTGTTTTTATCCTTGAACAAACTGTGGAGGCTTGATTGTTTTTTAAGTCACAATGTCATGTTGGGTTCCCCCACAGCCCTTAAAATGGGGTCTTTAATAAAAAATAAATTTTTAGTTAGACAATTAATGAAATACTTCTAGATTTTGATTGATGATGAAAATAGAAATTTTCCATGTTCTCAGCCTCTTCTTCCATTTTATTCATTTTTCCCTTAATTATCTTAAAGTTTCTATCCAAGGGAGTGATAAATATTTATTCCTCACTCATTTCAAATAATTCCAACACCTTCTTGGTATAGTTACACTAAGTCAAGAATAATTTTCCATAATTTAGGTCCCCTATAATCCATATCCTCAAAATCAATTTTGTAGGGTCTAGATCCTTCTTCATGACACTTCAATAAATTTAAGCCTTTAAATCATTAATAAATTACTTTACTAGTACATAAATAATCAGTTCATCCACATAGATAAGTATATTGATGAAACTCACATCACCATAAAAATTACAATAGAAACAATAGTTTGAAATACTATGGAAGAAGTTTTATTCCTTCCTAAAGGCATTGAACATCAAGTTACACTACCTTGGTTCTTTCTTTAACCCATAAAGGTTAAATTTTAGCATATAAAGAAGACCCTTGTTCCATTTATCCATGAAAATATTTGGAAACTCCATGTAAATATTCTCATTAAAATATACATGAATAATTATTATTTTAACATCTAACTTCTCCAAATATTACCTTTTAATAGAAAATATTCCATGTACCATAATAATCCTCATGTGATTAACAATAGAAGACAAGATCTCAAGAAAATATACACCATATTTTTTTTGAAATACCTTTAGTAAAATTATTTACTTGTACCTCTTTATATCATAAAATTTCTCCTTCAGTAGATAATCCACTTGTTCTAATGTGCCCCACCTAGAAGGTCATTTTGTTAGCTCCCATGTTCTAGAAATAATAATTGAATCTATTTCACCCCTCATGGATTACACCCACTAACACGATTGAATCATAATTTTATACTTTTCCAAAATTTTAGGTACTATATCATCTATGTGAATAAATTAGTGAAAAACACTTTCATATCTCAGTTCCTTTTGGAACCACTACACTTTTAATATCTTCTTCTAGAGCTATACCTTTTCCATATTCAGTCCTAGATCTTTTGGATAGTTTTGGACATGGAAACACCATGTAAACTAGAATTATATTTGAAATTTTTTCCAAATAGTCTGGTGTTAAAAAAATTGACATTCTCCCAAAGATATTTAGAATATCCATAACATTATGACTTCTATTAAAACATACATCAAACATTGATGATTATTTAATATCATCTATAATTTTTTCTTGGATTTTTATATTTCTACAATATTTATTGATTTAAGATAATATTCCAAATTTTTAGAACCTTATATATGTTTTTATCATAGTGAATAAATATAAAATCATCATAGATATACCCAACAAAGAAACACACTCAATACTTAACATTTATCTTATCCCTTTCCTTAGCATCAACATGGACGTAGGTGAGTGAACCAAGGACTTTGAGGTGGGAAATTTCATTCTTATTTTTAAACAAAAATTCTTATAGAATTTACTACCCCAACAAAGAATGAATTATATTTATCATTTAGGTAGAACAATTTATATCCTTATCCCAAAACTCCTTGGATTAATCATCATGTAACCTTATGATACATTCATTTTCCACTAAATTTAGAGTTATCCTCTCCAAGATACCATTTTTTCAGAGTTCCTAGTATGATCATTTAAAATTATAGGCCTTTACACCTAAAAAATATTTGGAATAAATTTATTATATATTCATTACCATTTTCAGACCTCAAATATTTTAGTTCACATCAAGACACTTTCTTATACCATGGATATCCATTAAAAAAAGAATAAAAAACACCAAACATGTGCTTGAGATAGAATAAAAACATTATTAATGTTACATAATTGATAAAGGAAACATATCAAGTGACCATCATTGAGAATTAACTAGATCTAAATATCATACATCCATATGAACAAGCTCTAACTTTCAATCATTTAGTTCCTTTATTCCCATTTAGAATGACACCTTTCGCTACTTCCCAAGGGTTTATTCTGCACTAGTTTAATTATACATGCTCCAAAAATTCACTATTTGATTAGAAACTAATATTTTCATCAATTTATCACTCATTGGAGAATATTATTGTGCTACATTTTTGATTTTTTTTCCTGATATGCATTAACCTTTTGAAACTTCTATAAGGTAAAAAATTCTATCTTTTACTCATTTTCCACCAAAAAGGAATTGTTTGTAGCTTCCCACACTCTATATGAATATGTATCATGCATAATATTACTATAATGACAAAATAAAATTCTTCCTAAAACTTAATATGAATCACACCCCTTTAAATTCTATAAATATTTCATTCTTTATCAATATAAAAGCATTACTGTTTTCTGAAACCTATAGCGTTTCACTATTTATAAGATGTACCTTATAGAATTTTCTAAAATTATAATTTATCATACTCTCTATCATAGATATAGAGTGAAATAATCCCAAATATCTATAATCCAATGCTCAATAAGACTAATGAAAATCTACAATAGACCAGTTGTATCTTACAAAATAGGTAATGTGGATGCACATACTAAAGCATATATTTTAGAATTAACTCATCACCCATTGAAATATTTTTTCATATGGACTATGTATCAACTATTATAACAAAAAGGGATGAACTTAAGTTGAAAAACTTTTGTTTTCACTCTTCTTAATTTACCTTTATTGTGACCTTTTCATGGAACTGAAAACCCTCTACATTCCACATTGAATTCATTTTAGTAGAATTTTTCAATTCCTTCCTTCAAATATCCTCATTAAAAATTAAATTCTATATGTCCTTGAAAATTATGTCATTCATAAAATTAGAGTTACTCATCATGATAACCATCACATCCAAAGATTTTGAGAGTGATGAATGTAATGGAAATGTTGACACTGGATCAATAAACATTACTACTACCAATTCAAGATGACTTTAAATCAGGATAAAGTCACTAACATGATTATCCACTAGCTTTACCTCTAAAATTATCATGATGAATTTATAACTTAATAAAAACACTTTATTCAATGGGGATGAATTCTTATTAATTTTGACAAGTGTTTTCATAAGTTCCAAGAGTTGTATTCAATTCATGGATGTTGTTGACACATTTTGAGCCAATGATATTTGGATCAACCCCATACATTTCTTATCTAGATATTAATATTCTTTCATTTTCATCATATATAGTTTAATTACAATAAATGGAAGATAAATATACTTATACATTAGAAAATTTACTATCTTCATTTTTTATAATTCAAAATCCATCCCTTATCACTTATCCAAATAGAACTTACCCTCACCATACTTCATCCTTTCAGAATCAATGAACTCCCCTGAATCCAAAACAATATAAGAGTGATTAAGATATATTTAGAAAAATTCTACAATAAGGACGAGGGAAGAATGGTTCTATAAAAATGATCTACAAAACACATTATCTGGGGTCTAGTGGAACTCCTTGACCAAGATATGATACAAATTTTTGGGTCCAAAAAATTTGATCTGGAAGAACCCTATAAAATAATTGAATGTCGAAAAAAGTGATGGTAATTCCAAAATACAAATTAATTCATATCAATTATGTTTCCAAAATTGGGAGGAAAAAACACACCAAATATACATTATAAAGCTCAAATACAAAATATCCAAGAACTTAAAAAGTAAAATTATAAAGAAAATATAAGAAAAGAGAAACACAATTATTTTACATGGTCAGAGATTAGTACAACAATTCTATGTTGTAATGAACCTAAATCATGTATCTTATTATTATAATTATTTCCATATTTTATGAAAGAAAACTAACTTTGGTAGAAATATGTGAAGTATTGGACCAACTATAAATTAAAATGAATTGACTACATATATATAGCGACCCAACCTTTTCTTAAATTACTATTACATCATTTTAAATATAAAAATAATAATAGTATTACACATAGAGGATCCAACAGTTTAGTTTCTTGGTTATACTAGGACCATACATAACAATTACAACATTGAGCATAAACTTTTTTGTTCATTTATTCTTCTCTAGATTCTTATTGGAACTTGAACTCTCCTTAGTACATGTAGCCACCTGAGTATATACATCAAAATGGGTGATCTAGAAGCCTAGTAAGAGGATATATAAGAACAATATAGCATGGGGTGATCATATTCATAACATAGGCAAAGAATCATGAGAGGAAGCATTAATAAGAGACTTGAAATGTGTCAATGCATGAAAATGAAACATCATGCGTTAGTGGTTAACTACCACACATGATTGTGAACAAATATAACATCTTGTTAAAACATAATTTCACATTTACTAATGAGATTCAACACTTTACCCAATGAATTGGAGCACTGTATAATTCTAGGTGCACCCGTCACATTTAATCATTCATATTGCACTATATAATTCCGGGCGTACCCGTCACATCATAACATTATCATTTATCAAGCATGAAACAATGAAAATATAACATAAATAAACATAAATAAACCATTAAAAGGAATGTGTTTCATTTCATAAGAACACATTCATAAAAATTGGGTTCCCAAAAGAAAGAGGGAATAACCCATATGTTACAAGAACCGTCAATCTTGAATGAGAAATAAAAGGTGTGTTCTTGGAAGAAGAGTTATTTTGGAAAACATTTGGTTTGTCATAAATTACAGTGACCAAAATGTATATACTATAAAATTAAATACAATGATGAAGAAACGATTTTTATGGAGTAACAATATCAAAAAGGAGTGAAAGAGGGAGAACCCGAAGGATGAAAGTTGGGTTCGAGAATTTCCCCTCCTTGTATCCGAAGGCTTCCTTCACATTAATGTCCTGTATAATGACATTATATTCATTAATTATAAATTAAAAAACCCTTTATACATTAATAGTGGTCATTCTAGTTTCATTATCTTATTTTATGGGCCTTTTGATGAGTTATAGAGTTTAAAAACATTCTTCAGGAATGTTCGTTTTTATGGTTTTCTTGAGAGTTTCACATGTATTCATGAATTAAAGTTTGTGTAGAACATGGGTAAAAATACAGAACATATATTATATTTTATTAATGATATTAAATAAGTTAAAATGATCTTATAATGAAATACACTATATACCATGTGTATGAATCATTAGATAGGAATTTAATGATGACAGTTTGGGTTAAATTGGGCGGTTTTTCGACCACAACGAACTTGTTTTGTTTAATCATCTAGTAATATGCACATAAGTTAGTTACAGAACTTAAAATAGGACATAATACATATATAATATTCTATTTAAATAATAAAAATTATTTCATGACTAGATATGTAGGTAGAAATGGAAAAAACATGTCGTTCTTGAAGGTGATAGATTAACAGCTTACGAACAACGTTTTCTTTTATAAAATAAAAGGAAGAGGAGAAGGGGGTTGGATGGTATAATATCACATTAGTATCATAAAATTCAAGTATATGTATGATATTGGAGTTACCATAAAATTTTGACAAATATAGGTTGGGATAGAATAAGAAAATGTCGTGAAATTGAAAGGGAATTAAAGGAAAGAAGAAGAGAAATTACCTGTTGAATCCTCCTCTTGAGATCCTCCTTAAGGGTCCTAAGCTTGGTCTTTTGATGAGACCAGAAGATCTTGGACATAGGGGAGGGGCTAGGAAATATTCTTGGGAATTTTTTAGTCAATTATTGAAGCTTGATAGGTGTGTTTGGCAAGGGGAGGGGGAGGGGTTATTTATACATGAGG
This sequence comes from Viscum album, assembly GCA_963277665.1. Classification (NCBI taxonomy): domain Eukaryota; kingdom Viridiplantae; phylum Streptophyta; class Magnoliopsida; order Santalales; family Viscaceae; genus Viscum; species Viscum album. Next base: position 1,766,374,346 of record OY728135.1, read on the forward strand.
AGGGAGGTGTTTTTAGTATAAAATATTAAATAAAATAATATATCAAAATTTAGACATGTAATAGTAATTTTTTGACATACCAAATCATATATTAATATAATATAATTAGTTTCAGTCTTTAATTAATCTTTATAATTCGAATTCATTAATTTATTAAAAGGAAAGTGAAAGAAAGAAAAAAAGACTGTTTAAGAAATCACCTTTTGACTTTAGTCTTTGGAAAGTTCTTTTTTAGGTTTGAAATTGAGTTTATTGTATTTTAAGGAACCATTTTTGAAATTTAATATAATTGGGCCTAACCTAAAGTTCTAGAATGTTTATGTCATATTTACATCATTAATGATGCAATTTAGGATACACCGATTATGTGAAAAACTGTATTTTAACTATTCACCATAAAATTGATGTATTTCAGAAAAATCCCAAAATTTCACCCTAACCATTTTTCAACGTGTAGTATCCAAAAATGAAGTCCATTTTTCAAAAATAATTTTCTAAATATGATTAATTCAATATTTAATTAAAATCACAATTTACTTACAAAATACAGTTTTTTAAAATTAAAACTGATTTTATAATGCTTCAAAAATTATGTAGGGTCTTATAAAATTATCTAAAAACTAGAAGACATAGATTTTATTATTTATGAACACATTTTAAGAAGATAATTTTTCTTTTAAATTAATTAATTAATTATAATTAATCATTTATGACTTAGAGAAATACCAAAACTTTTACTATAGTTAAATGGTCCCTTTCTAAGATGCCTAAATTTTATTTAATTATTCATGGGTAAGGTTACTATTATTTGGAAGATTTAATATTCATAAGGTTCTTACTACTATTCACAAGGGTAGGTTACTATTCATAGGGGTAGGTTACTATTCAATAAAAATTAAGTTTTTCTTATTGGACCCCAAAAATCATCTCGAACACAACCGTGTATGTCAGATTTTTGAAATTCCAAACACAGAAGTGACAAACTTATGATTAAAGGTCACTTAGCACACACAGTTCATTATTTTGTGTTTTCATGTGATTTTATGACATATTTTTAAGAATGGAATTTCCATTGAAATACCTTGGGTCGTTTCTTTCTTCCCCCCTTATGAAATTTTGCCCTCAAAATTTCACTTTACACAAATAGGTGAGGGTACTTCTCCTTCATCGCCTCCTTTGGTTCCCAAGTAGCTTCTTCAAACTTACGGTTCCTCCACAACACTTTGACATGGTGGGTTATCTTGTTGCGTATAACCTTATCTATCCAGTCCAGAATTTTTACTAGCTGCTCCTCAAAAGAGAGATCATCTTCCAGCTGTACCACCTATGAGTTTAGTACATGTGAGGGATCAGGTATGTACTTCCTCAAGAGTGATACGTGAAAAAAATCATGAACTTGAGCCATATTCGGTGGAAGTGCAAGCTGATAGGCCACAACTTCTATACGATCAAGGATTTCAAAGGGGCCAATGTACATTGGGCTTAACATTCCTTTCTTCCCAAATCGCATGATTCTCTTCCCTGGTGATATACGAAGGAAGACTTTATCTCCAATGCCGAACTCCAAATCCCTTTGATGGTTGTCAACATAGATCTTTTGCCGACTTTGAGAAGCTTTGATGTTTTTCTGGATGACTTGAACCTTCTCTGTCATCTCTTCCACAAGATCGAGTCCAAGTAGCTTTCTTTATCCAACTTCATCCAAACAGGTTGGAGTTCTACATCGCTTTCCATACAGAGCTTCATATGGATCCATCTGAATACTTGAGTGGAATCTATTGTTGTATGAGAACTCAACCAATGGGATATGCTGTTCCCATCCACCTTTGAATTCTAGTGATCAGGCTCTAAGCATATCTTCAAATGTACGAATAGTCCTTTCAGATTGACGATCAGTTTGGGGGTGATAGGCCATTCTGAAATTTAATTCAGTACTTAAATCATGTTGAATTCTATTCCAAAAGTTAGATGTGAACCTTGGATCACAGTCAGAGACAATTGAGAGTTAAACACCATGCAGTCTCACCACTTCTTTCACATATATCCTTACAAGTTGTTCAAGCGATATATCTTCCCGAATAACGATAAAATGGGTAGTATTGTTGAGTCAATCAACCACAACCCATATAGGATTATTTCCCTTCGACTTCTTCGGTATACCCATGACAAAGTCCATAGTAACATTTTCCCATTTCCACATGGGTATAGGCAATGGGTGCATCATCCCTTTGGACTTTTGTCGCTATTCTTTAACTTGCTGACATACCAAGCACCTTGATATATATTCTGCAATATCATTCTTCATGTTATCCCACTAGAAGTGTTCTCGGAGTTCACGATACATCTTGGTGCTACCAGGATGGATAGAGAATGTTAAGATATGTGCATTATCCAATAGCTCCTTATTTATCTCAGGTGATGAAGGCACGCAAAGTCACGTTCCAAACCAAATCACACCATAATCATTGATATGGAACTCATGTAACTTCCCTTAATTTACCTAATTCACCCTCTTTTGTATCTCCACATCATCCCTTTGTGCTTCTTTAATCTTTCCTTGGATGGATGGTTTCACAATCATTTGGGCAAGGTAGGATGCATCCCCTACCCTTATGATTTCTAAATCCATGCTTTGAATATCCATAAAGATAGGGTCTTTCTCAATCCGTAACATGGACATAGTAGTAGGTTATTTTTTTTAGAGAATTAGCTACCATTTTCGCCTTTCCAATAGGGTAGTGAATAGATAAATCATAATCCTTGATTAGCTCTAACAATCTCCTTGGACACATGTTGAGCTCCTTTTGTGTGAATTTATACTTTAGGCTCTTGTGGTCGATGTATATTTCACACTTCTCACCGTAAAGGTAGTGCCGCCATATTTTCAAGGCAAAAATCATGGCTTCCAGCTCCAGATCATGCGTCAGGTAGTTTTTCTCATGGATCTTCAACTATCGTGAGGCATAGGCTATCACATTATCATTTTTCATGAGTATGCAATCCAAGCCTTTCTTTGAAGCATCACTGTATATCACAAAACTTTCTCCATTTTTCAGTAGTGTGAGTATAGGTGCAGTGATAATCCTTCTCTTTAGCTCCTTGAAGCTTCCCTCACATTCTTCCATCCATACATACTTTACCCATTTCCTTGTTAACTTAGTTAGTGGGATTGAAAATCATGAGAAGTTTCTCAAAAAACGTCGGTAGTACCCAGATAATCCAAGAAAACTATGGATTTCGGTGACACTAGAGGGCCTAGGCCATTTCTCAATTTTCTTTGTTTTTGAAGGATCCACAGAAATTCCCTTACTTGTGATCACATGTCCCAAGAACATGACTTGCTTCATCCAAATGTCACACTTGCTGAAGTTGGCATACAACTTCTCATTTCTCAATGTCTCCAACACAAGTCTTATATGTTCTTCATGTTCCTCCTTGCTCTTAGAGTAGATGATAATATCATCGATAAAAACTACCACAAATTTGTCGAGGTAATTTCTAAATACTCTATTCATCAAATCCATGAAGATTTCATGGGAATTAGTAAGTCCGAAGGGCATCACTAGAAACTCATAGTGCCCATACCTTGTACGGAAGGTAGCCTTCTGAATATCCTACTTCTTCACCATTAGCTGATGATATATAGAATGAATACCACCTTTGAGAAGTATTTAGCTCCCCTTAACTAATCAAACAAGTCATCAATCCTTGGAAGATGATTCTTGTTCTTTATGGTGATCTTGTTGAGTTCCCGATAGTCGATACACAACCACATTGTTCCATACTTCTTCTTCACAAAGAGCACTGGCGCACCCCAAGGTGATTCACTAGGGAATATGAGCCCTTTGTTTATATACTCTTGCAATTGCTTCTTTAAATCCTCCAGTTTGATAGGAGCCATCCTCTAGGGAAACTATAAGATAGGAGTAGCTCTGGGTATGAGTTCTATTGAGAACTCTACCTCACGATCTAGGGGAATTTTGGGTAACTCTTTAGGAAATACATCACTGTATTCCCTCACAATGGGAATTTTCACAAGGTTGGTACCTTCATTTGACTCAACCATTTGGGAGAGGTATGATTCTTCATAGGGAATCAACACCCACAGAGATGGAGGATTTTTCAAAGGAGATTCATGATCTTCCTTGCATTTATATTGGAGCATGGGATGTTTTGGAATATGAAAAGATATTTCCTTTTCCCGATAGTTGATATGTGCTCTATATAATGAGATCCAATCCATTCCCATTATAGGGTCAAATTCTACCAAGGGAAGTATTACAAGATTCACTGGAAGAATCTTCCCACATACGCCAATATAAGAAGATTCAAACACTTGGGTTGCAATGATTACACCACTTGGTGTTTTTACAGATATATCTACTTCAAGGTTTCAGGGATTTGATTTTATAGTTCTAGAAAACTTACAAGATATAAAGAAATGAGTAGAAAGAGAATCAAATAAGACTTTTTCCATTCTTGAGTGAATAGGAAGTGTACCTTGTATGAATTCATTATCTTGCTCCACTTTTGCAGTACTGATGGCATAATCCTTCCCTTGTTCCTTTGTCTTCGGTGGCTGCTGACGCTGATTACCCTCAAGAACTTGAGATTTAGTGCTCTGGCTTTCATAGTGCCCTATCTCCCTACAGTTGTAGCATTGAACCATGAATGGTTCTCTCCCTTCTTCTACCACAATCTCTTTACTTTTTATGTATTTCCGACACTCTTGAGCAAGGTTTCCTTCTTTCCCAAACTTGAAGAATTTTCCCATCCCTTTGAGGCAGTTTGCATGGTGAAACATCCCACATTTTTGGCATGTGGGTCGTTTATTTCTCTTCCCACCTTTGTCATTAGATCCACTAGCTTGAAACTCCATCTTTTTTTTCTTATCACCATAGCCATGGGACCATTCTCCAAACTCCATATCCACTTTGAGAGCACATCGAACAACTTCTTCATAACTCCCAAAGTCTTGAATTGCAAGAGCCTTTCGAAGGTGTGGTTTTAATCTACTAAAGAATCTATCAATTTTTCTATCATTGTTGATAAAAAAACCTGAAGTGTACCTTGAAAGCCTTGTGAAATTTTCTTCGTAGGTTGTGAAAAACTCTATTTATTTTTTCATGATATCTATGAATTCTCTCTCCATCTTTGTATGAAGAGTTCATGGGAAATACTTATTAAGAAACATGATCTTAAAGTCGTACCATTCCATCTCTTCAATTTTCTCCCTTGGCTTGGTGTTCTTAATCGAAGCCCACCATTGATCGACCTCTCCATTTAGATGATAAAAAGATAGTTTCACCTTCTCCATCTCAGAACCGTGAAGAATAGAAAAGATATTCTCCATGTAGTTGACCCACTGTTCTACAACTAGTGGATCATAAGATCAACTAAACATCAGTGGTCGTTGCTGCATAAAAAATTCGATAACTAGTTGTTCTTTCTTTGGTGAAGGAGTAATTTCACCATTATTATGGTTATTTTTCATAACCTAAGATAATTCGGTAAGAATCTCCATGATGTTTTTAACTCCACCTCCTAAATTATTGGGATGTCATTCGGTCAATCATTGCATTATCCCTCACATGAGTTGTTGGTCTAGTTTCTCCTGGTTCCCACCATTTTCTAAAATAGAAAAGGTTAGAATAGAAAATAAGTCAACAATTCATGAATAACTTATTCATTTAAACAAATCATAACATATGGTATCCATATGTAAAGATTATTTTGTGCATATTTGTACTTTTAATCATGCTAGATGTTTTCTCTAGGGTTCACTAATCCTAATTCCTAAATTAACTAAACCTTTACTCGGATACCTTCTATAGCGACCCAACCTTTTCTTACATTACTATTACATCATTTTAAAGATAAAAAAATATTAGTATTACACATAGAGGATCCAACGGGTTAGTGTCATGGGAAAACTAGGACCGTACATAACAATTACAACCTCAAGCATAAACTTTTTTGTTAATTTCTTCTTCTCTAGCTTCTTATTGGCACTTGACCTCTTCTTAGTACATGTAGCCACATGAGGATATACATCAAAAGGGGTGATATAGATGCCCAGTAAGAGGATAGATAAGAACAATATAGAATGGGGTGAGCATATTCATAGCACAAGAAAAGAATCATGAGAGGAAGCATTAATTAGAGACTCGAAATGTGGCAATGCATAAACATTTAATCATTCATATTGTGCTATATAATTCCGGGCGCACCCGTCACATCATAACATTATCATTTATCATGAATGCCAAAATGAACATATAACATAAATGAACATAAATAAACCATGAAAATTAATGGGTTTAATCTTATAAGAACACATTCATAAACATTGGGTTCCCAAAAGAAAGAGCGAATAACACATATGTTACAAGAACCGTCAATCTTGAATGAGAAGTAAAAGGTGTGTTCTTGGAAGAAGCGTTCTTTTGGAAAACATTTGGTTTGTCATAAATTACATTTAAAAACATGTATATCCTAGAAAAGGAAATAAAATGGTGAAAAAAATATTTTTAAGGAGTAACCATATCAAAAAGGAGTGAAAGAGGGAGAACCGGAAGGATGAAAGTTGGGTTCGAGAATTTCCCCTTACCTTTTATCCAAACGCTTCCTTCACTTTAATGTCCAGTATAAGGACATTATATTCATTAATTAGAAATTAAAGAACCATTTATACATTAATAAGGGTCATTTTGGTTTCATTTTTCTATTTTATGGGCCTTTTGATGAGTTATAGAGTTTAAAAACATTGTTCGAGAATGTTCATTTTTTTGATTTTCTTGAGAGTTTCACATGTATTCATGAATTGAAGTTTGTGTAGAACATGGGTAAAAATACAGAACATATATTACATTTTCTTAATGATATTAAATAAGTTAAAATGATATTATAATGAATTACATTTTATACCATGTGTATGAATCATTAGATAGGAATTTATTGATGATCGTTTGGGTTAAATTGGGCGGGTTTTCTACCACAACAAACTTGTTTTGTTTACTCATCTAGTAATATGTACATAAGTTAGTTCCATAACTTAAAATAGGACATAATAAATATATAATATTCTGTTTCAACGATAAAAATGTTTTAATGACTAGATCTGTAGGTAGAAATGGAAAAAGAAAACATGTCATTCTTGAAGGTGACATATTATCACCTTACGAACAACGTTTTCTTTTATAAAATAAAAGGAAGAGGAGAAGGGGGTTGGATGGTATAATAACCCATTAGTATAATAAAATTTCAATATATGTATGATACTGGAGTTACCATCCCATTTGGAGAAATATAGGTTGGCGGAGAATAAGAAAAGGACTTGAAATTGAAAGGGAATTAAAGGAAAGAGGAAGAGAAATTACCTCTTGAACCCTCCTCTTGAGATCCTCCTTAAGGGGCCTAATCTTGGTCTTTTTATGAGACCAGAAGCTCTTGGACGTGGGAGAGGTGATAAAGAAGATTCTTGGCCAGATTTTAGACAATTCATGAAGCTTGAAAGGTGTGGTTTGTCAAGGGGAGGGGTTATTTATACATGAGGAGGGAGGTGTTTTTAGTATAAAATATTAAATAAAATAATTTATCAAAAGTTAGACTTGTAATAGTAGTTTTTTGACATACTAAATCATATATTAATATAATATAATTCTTTTTAGGCTTTAATTTATCTTTATAATTCTAATTCATTAATTTATTAAATGGAAAGTGAAAGAAAGATAAAAAGACAGTTTAAGAAATCACCTTTTGACTTTAGGATTTGGAAAGTTCTTTTTAGGTTCGAAAATTGAGTTTATTTTATTTTAAAGAACCATTTATTAAATTTAATATAATTTGTCCCAACCTTAAGTTCTTTAATGTTTATTTCATATTTACATCATTAATTATGCAATTTAGGATACACCGGTTATGTGAAAATTTGTATTTTTACTATTCACCCGAAAATTGAAGTATTTCAGAAAAATCCCAAAATTTCACCCTAACCATTTTCTGACCTGTAGTATCAAAATATGAATTCCATTTTTCAAAAATAATTTTATAAATATTATTAATTTAATATTTAATTAAAATCATAATTTACTTGAAAAATATAGTTTTTTAAAAATTAAACTGATTTTATAATACTTTAAAAAATTACACAGGGTCTTATAAAATTATCTAAAAACTAGAAGACACATATTCTTATTTATGAAAAAATTTTAAGAAGTTAAATTTTCTTTTAAATTAATTAATTTATTATAATTAATCATTTATGACTTACAAAAATACCAAAACTTTTACTATAGTTAAATTGTCACTTTCTAAGATGCCTAAATTTTATTTAATTATTCATGGGTTGGATTAATATTATTTGGAAGATTTAATATTCATAAGGGTTGTAATACTATTCAAAAGGGTAGGTTACTATTCATATGTGTAGGTTAGTATTCACCAAAAATTAATTTTTTCTTATTGGACCCCAAAAATCATCTTGAACACAACCGTGTGTGTCAGATTTTTGAAATTCCAAACCCAGAAGTGATAAACTTATGTTTAAAGGTTACTTAGCCCTTAGTAGTTCATTATGTTATGTTTTTGTGTTATTTTATGACATATTTTTTAGAAGGTAATTTCCATTGAAATACTTTGGTTCGTTACAATATAAACTTAAATCAATTACAAGAATAGATGCATTGATCGAGTAAAGATAGTTTGGAGGACATGTGACTATACTGATCAACCACATGAAGTATTTTAGATAACTATAAAGAAATTATTCTATGTTTTAGATCAACTATTTTGGTTGAGTGACGGCATGAAGACAGATATGTTGGGACTGAGTTGGATAGAGATGTTTTTGGAAGGATGAAAATGATGTTTTCAAGAGTGTTGTCTTTTTTTTTGTAAAAAAGGATAAATCAATTAAATTTGTAAAATGACTTGAAAATATGATGATGATTTTATGATTTTTATTTCACAAATATCATAAGTTTTTTGGAGAAACTTTTATGCAATCCTTATAAAATAAATGGGGAGTAATGGTGATTCGAATCTTATTAAGGTTTGATTGGAAAGAAATATGTGTTGGAAGATAGGGAAGTTAGAATACTATCCTTGTAAAATATGATGATGATAAAGATGATCGATCAAAAGATGAAAATCATGATATATATGGTTCTTGATAAAATCAAATGACTATAAATCAATATGGTTGGAGTTTGGTGAAGAATATTTTTAAGTTGTCATCGCTTCCCAGTGTTTGCCCAATTTTTGGGCCTCCAAATTGAGAGTTTCTCATTTTCGAAAAGAAATATTTTTTTGAAAAGGAGTAAAAAAATCATGGATTTTGGATAATTAATGATAGTTCATGGAACACATATGAGGTATGCAGAGTGGAGAAGGAAATTTAAAAATAGAAGGATTCCGTGAAGCACGGTACACTGACTGTGTAGGATAAACGGTTCGTGGGTGGATCAAATTTTGAAGGAGGCTTACATTTCATGGGTGGTAAATTTTTCATGATGAAATATATCCATTACAAAATTGAGGTGGTGATTTCTACCGTCATGAAGGAAAAAAGGTGGTACATGGAACGTGAAGGGAAAATAGTTCACAGGATGCGCACTGTATACAGTGAAGACTATACCACATTGAAAAATTGGGTAAACCGGATTAGTGATATTTGCAGATGTATTTGCCTATATAAATGAACTTAATACCTTAATTAAGTGTGAGAAATTTTCAAAATAGAACATATTTTCTCTAAGGAAGAATTTGGATAAGTCTATAAGTGTTTGCAGAGGAATGATTTCACAAAGAATGAATCTGTCCACAGAAGAACACACAGTTCAATGAATAGATAGAATCAGTCCGTGGAAGAAGAAATAATTCATAGAATAGAAAGAAGCAGTCCATGGATGAAGAAATTCAACATAAGTAGAGGTGGTATGTTGAAGCGATAAATGGAGGCGGTACAGGAAAGCAGCATGTGAATATAGTATATTGAATAGGTACATGGAAGCAGTATATGGAGGCGGTGCATGGAGGCGGAACATGGAGGTGGTACATAGAGTGATGATATTATGTGGAGAAGAGATAGTTCTTGGAATAAGAGGCTATCCAAAAATCACTCATACTACGTAGTGCATCTTAGTTTGTGAAAGACACATGCAATTCATGGAGGAAGAAGAATAGTTTAGGAAGGACTCAAGGAAGTTCCTACCAACATCTGGGTAGGAAAGGGACGTTTTTTTAAAGATCAAATTTGTGAAAGATGATCAAGAAGCACCGAAACATTGAATTGCATCATTTTGTTCTAGAATAAGAACACTCACTATTGGATTATTTTCAAATTGCTACACAAGTGCAAGGGAATATCCTACTCATTGTAGTCCAATCAAAAGGGTTGTTTTCTAGTGGATTTTGTGGTATTGGATTGTTTCCAAACCATAACATGGATGTAACTACTCTTGTTGAGTAGTGAACTTTGTAAATTATTGTATTCCTGTGGTTGTGAGTTTGGATTATGTTCAGAAGGGAAGGTAATCTTAAATAGGAGGCGAAGGTTGTTTCATAAGTAAGGAAACATAAATTAAAAGGATATCACTGATTCACCCCTCCTTATCTCAGTGATACTTGGATACTAGCTGGGTAAATTCAAGACAATTGACCACATCATTTAGAAAATCTACCATGCTAGTCAGAGTTAATATTTTCCTAATGGTTTAAGATACAATATGAATAAAATCATCAACCACATGAGGAATCATCTACTGACCATGGATATCAATATTCCATAAATGAATATTTTATTAAGCTTTAGATCATTCACATGTTTTTACAATCAACCTCATGTGGAATGACTTCATGATGAAGTTACCACATGAAGAAATTTTGTACCGACCACAAGCCATATATCAATAAGTGTTGAACAAAGGACCTATCATAGAAGTTCTTGATTGAAAGACGACATGATTGCACTTCACCTACCATGAGAAACTGACCGTGAACTTAGACCTTCCATCTATAAGTGTTTAATTTTAATTAGGATATATTCCATGCCTAATTAAGGGTTTTCATAGGATAAATTATTATTTTATTCCAAATAGATATATCTAGAGTATTTAATTATTATTAGAGTAGTTTATATTTTCCAGAAAGTATTATCAATGTAATGTTTTATTTATGATCATTTATCATTGGATAGTTTGAGAAGAGTTATTTACAAATAAGAGGAGGTATCACATGTGAACATTGAGTACTGAAAAAAATCATGTGAATAAAATTCCTACTCATATATAAGAAACTATATTTTAAGTAATTCACTACAAAAACTAATAAAGAGATCAAATGTATAATTCATTAACTCTTAAAACATTTGGGAGATCACAAAAGGATAAGTGAACCCTACCGATCAACCAAATAATACCAGAGAATATATTCTCTACACATTTCATCATTCATCCCTTTGTAACTATTTCTATTTACTTTCAAGTTATGATATATATATATATATATATATATATATATATATTAGCACATACTTATTCATTATAAATAATATTTCTCTGATAATATTTCTTTTCATTCCTGACATTTATTCTCCCACATAGAACTATGGAAGAGGCTTTGTGATAATCCTGGGATGCCAATGAATAATTTTATATCTGCAATACCTGAACTAAGTTGTGGATAATTCTATTAGTGTTAATAAATATTATTTCCAGTGTGTTTAATATTAAGTAGAGAGTATTAAGTTCAATCTTGTAACTAAACCTCTTTTTTTATTCAAATATTTGTTTTACTTTTATGCTTTCACTACTTAATTTTAATTCACTTAAAAATTCCAATATACTTTATAATTTTCATTAAGTGTTTCAATAAACATTTTAATAATAAAAATTTGATTGTTAGCATTTATTTGTGATATATATACTATTTAGTGTGAGGAGAATATTTTGAAGGTTATGTTAATCTCATTTTTCAACTAGGTATTGATCATTTTCTATGAGAAAATATTTTAAAGTATCACATTATATATACCAAATGTATTTTTTAACTGGGATGGTTCTAAACTAGGCGTTTTTAATTATATTTGTAATTTATTTGAATTTTTTTTATTAGAAGCTCAATTCACCCCTATTGAGAATCCCAACAGTATAGACATTTGGAATTTGAGAAAATTATATCTATATCTATGTACTTACTTGTTATTTTATTTATTATTTTATACTTTAACCATGTCTAGAGAGAGAGATCTCAATTTTTTATTAATGAATATTATGTTTTTATCGATTCTTCTAAACTTTATGAACATTCTAGTAATAAGACTCCATATTTTAATGGTCAAAATTATTATCAAAGGAAAATAAAAATAAAAATTCATCTTGAGAGCATAGGATTTGATATTTGGGGTCCTATACAAGATAAATATGAAAAAGCCGAAGCATATATAAAAGAATGGAGTAGTTATACAAAATCTAGTTATGATTGTAATTTAAAAGATATAAATGTTTAATTTTTTTTATTTAGGAGAATATAAATTCAATCAAATATCTATATGTGATTCTGCCTATGAGATCTAGCATACCCTAAATTTATCTCATGTAGGTACATCAAATATAAAAAAATGTTATTGAATAATTATAATATTAAATATGAAACTTTTAAAATGAATCAGGATTCATATATTTCTGAAATGCATCATTAGTTGAATGAAATCATAAACACCATTATTTAACTTGGATATAAAATGGATAAGAAATTGTAGGTGGTGAAAATTTTGATATATATTCCATATGGGTGGATATGTACAATAGTCTCTATATGAGAATCATGTAACATCAAAAAGTTTCAAGTAGAAGAGTTAATTGGTAAGCTAATAATGTTTGAAGAGGTATTGAATACAAAATGATGTGGATAATAAACCCAAAAATAAATCTATAACATTCAATTCATATGAGTTGAAATAAAAAATTAATAAATAATGTTCACATTAGTGGAAGTAAATATTATTATGATAGGGATTAAGATATGGCTAATTTATCTAGAAGAATCAAAAAATTATATAGGAAAAAAGCTTTTCCAAAGATCAAATTACAGAGGAAAATATGACAAGAATTGAAGTTGAAAGAAGGATGAAACTTTTGTAGAAGTGACCTAATTTAAATTTAATATAAAGGGATGAATCATTGTTGACTAACTTAAACTAAAGTAAGAAGTATATATGATAAAAAATCAAAGAATCCAAATAAGTCTATGAAATAAACTTGATGTGCATCTGAAGATACATTATACAACTATTCCTTCAACCTATTTTGATAATGATTTACAAGATGATTATAAAACAACAAATGATGAGTTATAAGAGTAATACATTATGATTAAAGAAACTATGACTGATCCCAAAGATAATTATAAATTTTTCAATAATCTTTATGCATTATGTGTTTTTGAAAAAACTAATTTTATAATAGAAAAATATAAAATTAAAATATATTAAAATAAAATAATAATTTAAAATTTTTTAATTAAAATATTATAATAGATCTAAAACAATTTTTAAAGGAATAAAAAACATGAAAAAAAATTTGCGTGACCAGAGAATACCTAAATTTAACACTGGTTTAGGCTATTAATTTGGATGAAAAAACCTATATAAAATTATTTTGTTCATAACTATAAAAATATTAGTAAATATATGGATATGGGGAAACCCAATTTGGACATAAATTTTTTTATCTAATAATTTTAATTTTATTTTTGACGATACTAATAAACAAATGTAGATAACCAAAGCTTTAAATTTTATAGACCCAAGAAAGTGTTTTTACTAAAATTATTTCTGGTATAATTTTTTTAGGTAACATGCTAGAAGAGTTCCAGTAAAATATTATGGTATATAGATAGTGTATTTTCCAATCACATGACTAGATACTACTCAAGTTTCAAGAATCTAGTAAAAGTTTAAGGTATACATTTCACCTTCGATGAAAAAAAATTGACCTTGCTAAAATTAGTTGTTGGTTCCAAACATAGTAGATACACTTATTGGGTCTATGGAAAAATAAGTTCTCTTAGGATTAAATAGATAAAAAATAATGTACATGAAGATTAATTCCATGAATAATTATTATTTTAAGGAATATTGAATTTTTTTTTTCCAAAACCAAGAGATAGGATATTTTCATGTTAATTTATAATTAATTTAAAACACAAGAAGAAAGATTACCTCAACGTTGAGATATTTATTTGTTGATGTACTTGAATTTATGAATCCCATTGATTTATCATCGCTATGTCGTAAGGGCCCAAAGAAGAGCCCATTTAGAAGCGATCCTCATGTGATCCAATATCGTGGAACATGACCATATAATCAAAAGGTGTTATAGTGGTTGATTCTGGATGCTTGTGTTGTTCATCATTGATTTCATTGAGAATCTATTTATAAAACAAATACTCTATGGGTCATTAAAATACTTGATATGGTATAGGTGGATCAATTTTCTTGATCTTGAGCATGTTTGAGAGAGATATTTATCTCTTGGGATTAAGAGAATTATCTCTAATTTTGTTTTGAATAACATGCATCTAACACTTAAATGTGATATAACAAAGCATTTATGGAGGTAGGTTAGAGTTGGCATTTTAAAAAAATACCTTATCTAGTTCTATTTTCCTTAGATAACCCCATATATAATAATAATATAAATTATAATATTATTTTCTTGAACTGCGCTACAACTATGGATAAATAAATACCATTTGTTAAATAAATAAATTAATATTTATTTAAATGATATTTAATATATCATTTCCAGCCAGACCATTAAATTTTGTCTATCCATCCTCCTTGATATTTAATAAATGATTAATAATTACTATTTATTTAATTAATAAATATTACACCATTATTCAATGATAAATATAATAAATATTATATTCACTAAATTTTGTGAATAAATATTTATTATTATTTGACTCACTTATTTATTCTTCTAAATAACTCATGACTAAATATTGGCGATCAAACAACCTCGAATAATTATTAAACCACTAATTGTAAATAATATTTATTCTATATTTTTAAATTTATATAGAATTTCATTTAAATTATGGATACACTTAGTGTGTGTCCCTGTAAGAATTTTTTCTCCATGGAATTAGGAAGAACAATATAAAGTATAAGGTTATCATCTAGTAACATTTCAAGGAACCCATATACAATTAAGTTAATGTCACAATGACATAAAACCTCATATGAATTCTCATTGTGTAATACAATCCTTTTATCACGATATCTATAATCAAGTATTTTACATGATAGTTTCATCAACCTATGTGCTCGATGACTATTTCTTTTAATTTTTCAGAATGAAATTTCCAACAACTAAAACATGGTAATGAACTTAAAGAATAGTACGCAAAAAAATATTTTCTCACATTTTTCATTAATACAATGTTAGCCATGACACACCCAAAATATCCTATTTGGCCATGAGAATTTTTCATTATGGTTTTTAATAACCCATAAAAGTATAAAAAACATGAAATGAATTAATAATAATCTTAAATTCTAAGGATCATTTCACTAATCTGGAGAAATAATAATCCAATGACATATATTAATGAGGATTTCGTACTGGAAGATAATATTATGATAATATCTTAAACTAAATGTTTCTAATGGAATACACCTTGAGAAATCGTCTCAATGTACTATGAGTATCCACCCATGATATAATGTATATTATATGTCCCATGAAATGATATCATCTAGCTATAGAACATATATTGAAGAATAATTTCATGAAGCTTCTAGGTTCTCATCATAGTGGGAAACTGATATGACCTTTCACCATGATAATTAATCTTATGAAATTGGTACATATGATGTCACCTTGAAAATACTCAAGATATGATAATAATTTTATCAACATTAAAAAAAATTAATATTGGAAATCATGAAGTATATATATGTAGGTTCTAGGTAATAAAATTCCAACAACATTTTTTCAACTAGCTCTCACATGAAATTCATGATTTTTATGAGATAAGGTTCTAATAAATTGGTCCCCATGTTTTCTTCCATAGAAACATTTCTCACTTCCACTTAACCCCTCTAGAAATATCCCTAAATATGTGACACTTTTGGAGTATGTGGTTTGTCCGTTTGTGTGATATTGGATTCATTGAGAGATCCACACCAACATTATTATCACAATATAATATGATATGGTATAAAATTCAATGCACCATATCAATATCTCAGAAAAAGTTTCATATCTAAATATATTCTTTGGCTGCATCCTAAGCCTCTATATACTCAAAATATTCTATAGAATTAGTGAAAACTATCTACTTTAAACTCTTATAGTTCACAACTCCACTATTTATAATGAAAACATATCCTAATTTTGAATTCATATCATTATGATTTATCAAAAAGATAACATCTATTTAACCCCAATGATTTTCTCCATGTCTCTTTTATAAACTTGGAACATATGCTTAGTTTTCCACCAATATAGAAGGATAACATTAACTGTAGAATAATTCTATTTAATTGGATTATCCTGAAATCTTCTTACCATGATTAAGGTGTTATAATCATCCACCCTAGTACATAACATGACATAAATGCCTGATTCTATTATAGAAGTGTTTGGGATCATAATCATTCTCTCTCTGTGTGTGTGTGTGTTTGAGGGAACATTTTATTAGAGAGATGTATAAAATGTGATATTGGAACTAATACCCTCTTGGATTCTTCTATACTAAATCTATTTATCAAATTATCATTTTATATTCATTTAATTATCCCAAAAAAGCACTTGTATCTATAAAAATTGATATTAATATTGAGAATGTAGGCTGCTTCATCTAAGTAATTCACATATATGAACTTATTCAACCATACCTTAACTGACTGTAAGACTGGTATGTCATTTTTGATAAGCAAAATTTCATTGACATATACTAGAAGTATAACAATCACACCACTACTAAACCTCTAGTAAACACATGTCTCATATTCATTCATCATGAAACCATATTATCTTATGGATTTATCAAACCAAAAGTTCCATGACCTGGATGCTTAATTTAATCCACAAATGGATCACTGCAACTTTTATACCTTTTTGGAATTACCAAGAGTCGTAGATGTTTTTTTTCCTATTATACAGACATCTTAATAAAGGTTACCTAAAAGGAATTTTGTTTTAACATCCATCTACCAAATATCATAGTCAAGGAAAGTTACTATAATAAGTAGATTTATGATGGATTTAAACATGGATACTTGGGAAAAGGTTTTTTCACACCCTATTAATTGAATTTTTTATACCATTTATCTATTATCCTTTCTTTATAGGTATTCGATTTACCATCCATGCCCAATTTCTTCTTGAATACCCATTTTCACCGAATTAGATTTACATCAAATAAAGGATAAACTAAAACCCAAAATTTGTTCTAATACATGGAATCCATCTCATAATTCATATCTTCTTGAAATATTATAGATAATTATCTCTCCAATTACTCCTTATAGGATCGAGTATCATTAATATAAACCAATAATATTTCACCATCCTCAGTGATATGAAAAACACATCTTTTTGGTTCTCTAACCTCTATGGTGATCCTAGAGAGTACATGTGTTTTAAGATAAAACTCTTCCATGAGGAACTATGTAATCTATTCCCATGCCAAATCTTGGGTATCTTGATCATCAAACTCATTTAATTCAATATTTCTCCTACTATGTTTCTTGAGGATGTTCTTCCTCTCAAGAAAATTTTCTTGTCGTTCAAGGGGTACCTTATTGTTTGAGGGATTGTATAGATAATATCCCATTATTTCCTTAGGATACCCTAGAAAGATACCCTTCATGAATCATGGCGCTAGTTTGTTTCCTAGAATGGTCATAACAAATGTCTCACAACCCCATGCATGGTTATGTGACAACACATATTTCCTTACATATATAAATTCTTATAGAATTACATTTTCTGTCTTAGTTGGTACTTAGTTTAGAATGTGTGTTGCAACATGTAATGCATATCACCAAAATCATAGTGGAGGATCTTACTGAATCATTATCAATATTAAAATTTCTAGTAATGTATAGTCCTCATTTAATTAACAATGTTCCATTATGGTGTATAAGGTAGAGTGAGTTAATATAGGATACCATACCCCCATAGAAATTTGATAAAATCTTAGTTAAGACACTCACTACCTTAATAAGATTAAAGATTCTTTATCTTCTTACCATGTTGATTCTCTACTTCATTATTGAACTCATTGAATTTTTCAAAGGATTCATACTTATACCTCATCATGTATATATAACCATATCTACTCAAGTCATCCGTAAAAGTTATTAAGTAAGAATAACCATATCTAGAATCCATTAGAAAAGGACCACACACAGTAGTGTGTGCCAATTCTAGAATCTCTATGGATATTTCACCTTTTACACTAAATGTTGGTTTTTTCATTTTTACTTATAAACAAGAGAGACATCTATCTAGTGATTTTAACTCAAAATATTTTAAATAACCACTTTGGTAGAGCTCTTTCAGACACTTATCATTTATATAACCAAGACACTAATCCCAAAACTAGGTGTGAAATGAGTCATTTAAACCCGATTCATAATAAATTTTAAATACTTGGTTTTCAAAATTTAATACATATATACCATTATTTAAATTTCCCATAAAATAACATATGATATCATTATAAATGATGAAACTATTATTTATAAACTTGAAAATAAAACCATCTGTATCTAGGAAGGATACATAAATTATGTTCTTAGTAATGGTTGGTACATAATAAAAATATTTCAAAACCAAAATAACTCTTTTTATAAATAGAATGTGGTAGTTTCCTAAATCCAATGTAGCAAGATGTTCTCTATTGGTTTCTCAAAGATCCACCACTCCTCTGACTATTTTGAAATCTACTTGATTCTTATATTTGGATATAGATGAGAGAACCATATCAAATACCCAATGTGTAGTTATATAAATACTTAACTTGATAACAAATGAACCTAAATCTTCCCCTTGATTCTAATACTAAGTTTAGTTCTTCTTCAAGTTTCCTAGCATTCCACATATAAAACATACCACATTTTTTTCTTTGTTTGAATTTATATATTCTTCTTATTATAAGGATAATGCTGAGGATCCTTATAAATATAATGAGTCTTGGGGAAAATTTACTTTTTTTTTCACTTTTCTTATTCACTATAAGGACTATTGGATTTTCATTCCCCTTGAATTTATCTACTTAAGGAATTAAAGTAAGATGTTCTGAAAGTGTATTATCACTATTTATCATGATATAACAATTAAACTAGAGTATCTCTTAGGTGGTGAGGATATGACAAAATATATGCACAACTCATTAAGAATCATGAAACCAAAGATTTTTAAGTGATCTATATAGACAATAATTTTGACTACATGAGTCCTATTTGGTGTCAAATCTCCAAGTTTTGACATAAATAGTTTGTTGGAGATCTCATATCCCTCTTTTATTTTCTTGATGAAGATCACAAAGGTGATACATCATGATATCTGTATCAATATCTGTGTGTTTTTTTATAAGGTACCTAGAAATTTATGATACTATTAAACATTAGATATTTATGGAATTTTCCATTTGTTTAAGGTAGATATACACTTATTCCTAACTAGCCCATGGTGCATGCGACTCAGGAACTAGGGTTTCTATCATGTATAATTTCCATTCATGGAATAATATAATGTGTAAGAGACTTTCCCATTCTGGGAGATTAAATATGGTGATAAGGTTATCCTTATATATTATAGATCATAGTTATAAAGTAAAAGTTATAAAGTTTTACATTTCTACAAGAAATAAGACATAATTTTAGTATTTTAATAGGATTACAATATTAGATGATAAATTTAGAATTTATTAATCATCCACTATTTTATTGAAACCTAACATCACACACCATTAGTTTTTGAATATATAGTTCCATGGATATTATAGTGTTAAGGATACATATTTACCTTCTCATAACCCATATGGATGTCTAATAATCTATTCAAAGGAATTTTGGTTGGTTTAACTTTCCAACTATATTAAGTCACATCTGATTGATCTGTTTAGTGGAAAACCCAATCATAAAATCCTAGAATTGGATTTACTAAACACTTTTCCTACTAGTATCACTATGTGTTAGGGAGGAAATAAACCCATAATGAGTACTAGTTTAATTCAACCAAAAATCCATATTGAAAAATACACAATAATTAAAAAGAACCTCAGTAGAGGATGTTCAAGAACATTGAACTACAGTTCTATTTTTACCCTAGCAGTGGGAGTCTATGATAACTTAATATATTTGTTTGAGGGATCTTATCTTAATGTATAAATTACCCACTTTTACATTGATTACAATATTATTGATGTTAAGTGAATTTACTTAAGTGATTAACCAATTCTAGAGAAAATTTATCCATAATTTAATTTTTAAATTCCATCTTACATGTTTTGTAAATATATCTATTTAATATGATCTATATAAATTCCGACAAATAAAAATATATGAAACTAATAAAAATAAGTAAATAAATTATGAAATGATCATGATACTTAACATATAGTTTTTTTATTTAGAGAATAATAAAAAATCCATATACCTTAAGGGAAAAACTAATTGAGCTTGTATATTCTCTAGTTGTAGCATTCTGTATACATACTATGTGTATCTTTTGTTTGGTTTCACCTTTCCTTCATCTTGAACCAAATACCTATGCCCGAGTGTTTCATCCTTACAATTATTTTACTTCAAAAATAGGTGAAGGGAACTTTAAGGGGTTTTATATAAAATAAACCATGTACATATAGGCATTTATATAACAAGGAGGGTGGAATGTACCACGTGCCATCAATTTAATTTCATAATAATAATTTCAAAACCACATTAAAAAATTATATTAAAAGAAACCACACATATACATATTTTGGTTTATGATCATGAACATATACTTTTTCAATGAATACATATTTACAAAATAGGGTATCACTCATTTCAATTTACTATACTATTAAGATAAAATATGTCTGAATTAATTCTATTAATTATCAAATTAATCAATTAATACAATTATATATCAATATTTATCCAATATGTATTGGAATTTCCATAATCCATAATATTAAACAAATTTAAAAAATTAATTTTATTTAAATTTAATAAAGTAAACACATGTACTTGGAGGCAATGACATATACCCATACAAACTACCTGACATGGTCCTTGTATTGTGTATTCACTTGGCATCTAAGATACATTTCATGGAACATAATTAAAATATTTGTTTTTTTTCAATAAATGAAACATGATCATATATAAATTACATAACATGTGATGATATTAATGCACACAGATTACACTACAAGTAAATACCATAAACAACTTGTTTTTCAGAATTTAACAGGGAATTTAAATGAATATATAATTAATAATCCTATAGATATATGTGTACTGTCAATAAATGAAATGTGGAAAAAATGTAGAAAGGATTAATTATACAATTAATTTTCATCTTCATTAAATTAATTACACTAGGTATAGTAGATTACATGGAGTGTAATTGGGCTACATGTCATGAAATCTCTTCTATCCATAACAATGACACACAATGAGGGACTGAGTGTGTTTATCATCCATGAATGTGCATGATATAAATGACTTGTAAACCGAATACATGTCATGTGACCTCAACATTTCATGATTTTTCAGTCCCCATTCCATCTAATAATTTCATGACATTGATTGGACAATCGTGTTTTTTACTACGAAAACACATGGACTACATGATATGCACTCAATTTACATAGCACACTATCCCAAAAACCATGTGACAACATGTCCTGATCAATACATAGTCTAAAATTAATGCTTACCGATTGTATTTATTTCATTAATACTAGAATTATCCATAGTTCATCCTGGTGTAAAGAACATGTCTACATGACATGTAACAATTGGCTACATACTGTTTAGTCTTTTATTATGTAATGAAAACCTTTGATAGATCATAATAGATTTTACATATGTTCTTATTTAATCATTAACCATATATGGTTAATATTTTCATGAAACTAAGAGAAGAGGAATATATCTCAAAAACCATATTAAAAGAACAGATTTCATGACATGAAAACTAACATTTAAACATGTAAATGATCAATAATCATTAAAAAAATATAAAATGAAAATAATCACTATGATACCACTTAATGGTTTTAGTCACAATGGAAGAACCTATTGAGCCTATGGATAACTCAACTTTTTTTAAATTCAATGTATCATCCACAATGTACATGATGTGGAACAATATGACCAATGAGAATTGTTTCTGAAGAATATTGAAACATGTTTTCATCAAAACTAAGTGAGGTGATCTTTTCAAATTAATTTATAGTTAATTTTAAACACAAGAATAAAAATTATGACAATATTGATATCTTTCTTCATTAATGGAATTGATCATCTGAATCTGATTGATGTATTGTCATTTCATTGTAAGGACCCAAAAAAAATCCCATCTAATGGTGGTCCAAAAATTTCTATAAAATCTTGGAACGTCACTGTAGAATAATCGAGTGATACAATGATCAATTATGATCACTTTTTTCATTCATAGTTGATAACATCGAGAATATCTTCATGGATGAAATAGTTTTCAGGTCTCATAAAGACTTGATAGGGTGAAGGATTATCAATGATCTTGATCTTGAGCACATTCTAGAGAGATATTTCTCTTTTAGACTTGAGATAATTCTCTCTAGTTTTGTTGTGTACAATAAGAGGCTAACCCTAGAATGTTATATAATTGTGTATTTAGGGTTAGTAATATCAGAAATACCCTCATCCAATTCCCTATTCCTTAGTTAATGAATTGCCTAATGATAACATAAATATTATTATTATTTACTTGACATGCACAACATCTGAAGATAATAAAATACCATTTTTAACTAAATATACTAATATTTATTTAAATGATATTTAATATATCAATTCTAGATAGACCATTTAACTAGATCTATCCATCCTCCAAAGTATTTACCAAACCTTGAATATTGAATATTTATTTAATAAATAAATAATACTGCATTATTCGCTGATATATATAATAAATATTGTATTCACTAAATCTTGTGAATAGATATTTTTTTATTATTTAACACACAAATTTATTATTATGAATAACATGTTATTAAATATTGATGATCAAGAAACCCAAAAATAATTATTAAACCACAAAATGAGAATAATATTTATTCTATCATGTTAAATTCAAATATAATTTAACGGATATTTTTGATACACAAAGTGTGTGACCCTCTAAGACTCTTTCTTAGTGTAATTATAAAGAACTACCTAATTTCCAAGGTTAATATATAGTAATATACTAAGTAACCCATCTTGAAAGAAGTTAATGTCATAATAAAATAAAACCTATTATGAATGATCAATGTGTAATATAATGCCTTTATCTAGATATCCCTAATCAAGTAGGTTTCATACTGGTTTCATAAACCTATGTGATTGATTTATCTTTCTTTGAATTTTAGGAAATGAACTTACTAAAAATACCACAATGAAAGTGGTCATAATCAGGGAGTTACATTCCCATCAAAGGTCCTGAGATATCAACTTCCATTAAAGAACATAAGGGATAAATCCTTTCTTGCATTATTCAATAATAAAGTGTCATTCATGACACACCCAATATACCCTAGTTCACTATGAGAATATGTGGTTACTATTTTCATCAATACATAAAAGTACCTAACTAATGACATGAATTAATAATAATAATAAATTCAAAGGATAATGATACATGTCCATAGATTGGAATATACAATGAAACATATAAATTTATATTTCATATTAGCGGGTCATGTTATCATAATCTTCTACATTGAATATTACTAAGGGTGTACACCATGAGAAAGTATCCCAAAGTACTATGAGTCTCTACCCTGATATCCTATATCATTTTATTCCTATTTAATGATATCATATATATATATACATATAATATTTAATAATAATTTTAGGGAACTTCTAAGTATTCATCACAGTGGAGAACGTCTTTGGCCATTAAGTGTGATAGTTACTCTTATGAAATTATTACATACTATATCACACAAAAGAAAAATAATTATGTGATAATAAGTTTACTTATATGAAAAATAATTAAAATAGGCAATCATGAAGTAGGTAGAAGTTGGTTTCAAGAAACTAACTCCAACATCGGTATCCATGAAACTATTTTAATTTAATTGTTTTTAATAATTTGGTATTTTAAAATAAAAAATTATTAGGATTTATCGGTTATGAAATGATGGTTATCATGTTAAATTTTAAAATAATCATTTAAAAATTATGATTTCAAAGAATAATTTTGTTTTCTACTTCCATGAGAAATGGTAATATATATGCTGTTGATTTAGATTCTCACTCTTCTCAAAATGTTTCTTACTTAAGAATCTTTCATAATTAATCTTTGATATAGTATGGGATACTAGGAAACTATAATGTGAACCCACTTATGAAGCTAACTAGAAATTCCGTATTAAATTATTTACCAAAACATGAACTTAAAAAAGTTAAATTACATAATCCTTATCAATGGGGAAAACATAATGTTTTTTTCAAACCAAAGAAATATGTGTCTACCTCTCAAGCACTATAATTGGATCTCATGGACTTTTTTGGACCTTATAGAATTTATAATCTAGTTATAAAACATTATTCTTAGATGATTTTTAAATAATTTTCAAAATTCACATTAGTGTTTTTTTTGAGATCATAAAAGCGAAGTTTGCTCTAGTTTTTCAAAAGATGAAAAATATTTAGAGAACAATAATAGACTTACCATCAAAACTATGAGAATTAATCATGGTCCTTAATTTTAGAACCAATATTTATAGACTCTATACTAACAATATGGATATGGAAACAATTTATATACATCTTTACACTCCAAAAAAATGGGTATGTTTAAATTATAAACAAAAGTTTATAATAAATTTCTCAGGCCATGCTTAGTGATTATGAATTACCAATTAATTTTTGAGAAGAAGCCTTGAATAAAATTTTTTATACAATAAATAGGGCTCTGAAAAGAAATCTTTAAAATAATACTCCTAATGAAATTTAGAATGGTAGACAACTAAAGGATAATTACTTCAATGTTTTTGAATTTAAATCCTTTATTCATAATAAAAAAGAGAATACAGAAACATTTTCACTAAAGAGTGATAAAATAATTTTTTCTATGTTGTTTAACATCTATAAAATATAATTATTTCTTTAATAAAAGAACCAAAATTGTGGAAGATTATGTTCATGTAATATTGTATGAGATAAATCCTCATGAAAATAATGTATCCTTAGATGACTCTGAGAATTATATTTGACATAATAAAATCAATAATTCCTCTAATACCTCTGACCATGCTACCGATCTTCAAGAAAAATCTCAAAGAATTGACTAAATAAAACTCCTAGATTAGAACCATGAGGACCATAAATACCATCCCTTATATTTCACTATAGGTGATCTAGAAAAAGGTACTGAAACTAGGGAATCTCTTAGAAACCAGGTTGAACATCAAGCTAACTTATCTCATCTAGAAGATAAGAACATTATTAAAGAAATTATTGATGAAAACTACATAATGTATATGCAAGAAGAATTTAATGAATTTGAAAGAAAAAAATAATGTAAAATAATTAAGAGACCCAAAGACTACCTTACTATTGGAACTAAATGGGTTTATATACACAGGGGTGATGAATTAAGTTAATTAGTTAGATTAAAATCTATAATGGTCACACAAGGATATAATCAAGAGGAAGGAATTAATTATGAAGATACCATTTTAAAATTAAATTGACATGAAGTTATTAAAATCATAATAGAATAATAAATTTATATTTATTTCAAAATATAACAAATGGATGTTAGGAGTTAATTTATAAATGGTTATATTATTGAGGATGTTTTTTAAATAGACAATGGATTTTCAAATCCATAATTTCTAAATGATGTTTTTAAAATTCCAAAAGAACTTTATGGTTTAAAAAAGGATGTTAGGGCTTGGTTTGATAGGTTCATATCTTTCTTAATTATAAATGGTTTTTAGAAAGGCATATTCAATCATATTGTATTTGAAAAAATAAATTGAAATAATATTTTTTTGAAAACCTATGTTAATGATATTAGTTTGAGTTTATCTAAAAACACTTTGTGTAGTGAATTTTTTAAACTAATGAAAAATTAATTTGAAAAGAGTTTAATGGATGAGTTAAAATAATTTCTTGGATTTTAGATTTTTTTTTAAAAAATGAGGAATTTTTTTAAATAAAATAATAACACATTAGATATTTTAAAACATTTTTTTTGGATAACACTGAAGGTCGTGATACACCAATGACTTCTACCTATAAACTAGATTTAGATGAAACTGAGAGACTAGTGGACCAAAACGTTTTTTGAGGTATTATTGGGAGTTTACTACACTTAATTGATATCTATAAAGATATAATGTTTAGTGTATTTATATATGATTATTTTTAGGAAAAACCTATAAAATTTTCATTTAAATATCACTAAAATAATTTATAAATACCTTAAAAATTTAAAAATTAGATTTTTCTACTCCAATGGATGTGATTTTGAATTATTTATTTTGACTCTAATTTTAGTGGTTATAAGTCAGATAGAAAATAAATCTATGGAAAATGTCAAATTTTGGGAAAATATCTATTATCATTGTGTTGTATCAAATATAATTCATATTTATTTTCTACTACTAAATCTTTGTATATATCTATAAGAGGTTAATGTGAAAGAATTATATGGATGAAACACAATCTTCATGACTATGGAAAATAATTCTGACACGTACTTATAAATTGTGACTACACATGTGCTATTAATCTTTCAAAGAATCATGTATCACATTCTAGGGAAACAATATTGATATAGGAAAATATTTTTTGAGAGATCATTTTCATTAATGGGATATTACCATTAAATTCATTGGCACATAATTATAAATTATTTATATTTTCACAAAGACATTGAATATAGAGAGATTGAGTTATATTAGAAATTAATTAGGGATGATTAATTATACATTATCTTTATGTATTTTAATTATTTAGGGAATATATTTTGATTTTATTACATAATGATGATTTTATCCTTTATGTTTACTTGGTTGTTTTTAAAATTATATAAATTTTTTAGTTAATTTTGATCATTATTTTGGTCTTTTTTATCCATTAAGATTATGTTAGGTAGTTATTTAGTCCTAAAGTTCTTGAGTGGCTGTAATCCTCAAGTTTTCTAAAGGAATAGTTTTGTAGAAGGTTAATATATTGTGTTTTCCAAAGCTTACATAGGATTGGTCATATGGTAGGTCAACCTACCACGACAGACTAGTAACCGTGGGAAAAAATATGTACAATTGACCCACCATGTATGTAGTTTGAAATTAAAACTACATTTTTGTTATATTCTATAAATGAATACATTTCTCCCATGTATGAATTAAATTTTATTTCTCTTTAACCCTTAAAATATTAAAAACCATAAGATTCTCCCTTTTCTACATACCTTTTCTAATCTGTTTACTTTTCCTTTTCAAACCATGAACCTATCAAACCTCTATAATGATCGTTTGTATAAAGTGAGAATTTGAGTTCTCTCATTTTGACAAGAAGACTCTTTTTTAAAAAGGAAAATTTAGTTAGAGTGTATTTAATGATTTATATAAACCATATATTTCATATAAAATAGTAATTTTAGATAAATAAGTAGATGTTGAGTTTTTTAAATCTATAAAATCACTATTTTAAAATGAAATTTAGAAGTATGGATGGAGTGAATGGTTTATAAAGAATAGAAATCCTTTATATTTGAGATCAGTTTTCTATTTTTATTTTAATACTAAGTTCAAAGATGGTGAGAAGAAGGATTTCATATAAAAACTAGTTAATGGAGAAGAAGTGATGTTGTCTTCAAATCATTAGGGAAAATGATCTAAGGTTCCTCATGAAAGTGAATTAAAGGGTTTACAAAGATATTACCATATATTTTATGTATGTTTTAAGATAGATAAATCTATTGATGAGTTTACTAGAGAAAAAAATTTGAGGATACTGAATGAAATAGATCTAGATTGAAAATGTAGATTTTTTATCATGCTCATTCAATATTTGATATGCCTGAGGAAAGGGGATTCTAGTATTTTGAGGAACTAAGATTTATTCATTTTATATTTTTAAAATAATGGAGTGGAGGTTAGTTTTCTAATATTTTTAATGATTCATATCGAGTAATTATACAATACCTCTTCATGGTTCAACTCCAGTCCATATCCTATGTTTTTTATAGAATTAAAAGGACTTATTCCTTATTAGGAGGAAAAGGAATTCTATTCAAATTGTATGCTCTTGAATCACACTATCTATAAGAGAATAAGAGTGAACTATAACAATTAGATAAAAACATGGGTAATATACAATTATAAGATTTATAAGAAGTATAATCCTGCAAATAACCCTTTGAGTCCTATAGAAAAATCAGATCTATGAATGGAACCTAATGAGACTAAAAAGTATTATTATGAGGAATATTGTTTTATTGATAGGGTTGTAGTATTAATATGATTGGTGGAAAGGAGTTTTACTCCTAAATTAGGGGTAACTTATTCTCCTAAAATTGTTTCATATATATTAACTAAAATCTCTATATCTCTCCATGTAAAAAATAGAAAATTATTGATTTGAATAAATAATTTATGAGAGAATATGAGTATGCAAGGAGTCCCTATCCAAAGGATTTAGTTGGATAATGTCATGAACCCAAAAAGGTTTCATATAAACCTCTAGTAACACCTCAATCTATACCATCTATTGAAGAAGAATTGAGTGATAGTATTGAGGATATAGAATAATGTTGTATGTATCTTTTTTCTGAGACTATTTCTGAATCCAAATAAGATAAATCTAGTGATCATATAATTCCTTTAGTGGATGGGAGTGATAAAGGACCTCCTACTATGCATTAGAAAAGGGAATAATCTCTTTCTGATACACCACCTTCTAAGGGGGGGGGGGGAGAAGTTTGTTGGATCATCCTTGTTGGTTATAGATTATTTTCATTCTTTTGATGATGATTATCTTGATGAAGGTAGTCCACCTCAATACGGTGGACCTTCCATCCCAATTGCTCTTATGGATGTTTAAGGGTCTCTAGTATATAGAATAGATCTTGAAGAAAGGCTATGATGACCTTTTTCTGAACTGGTCTTCCTTGATAAAAAATGTTGTATCAAATCATAGAATAAGTTTTGGATGAAATATTTAGACCCACTCTAGTGAAGCATCCTGATATTCATGAACCTATTACATACATTGAGTTAGAGTCAGTTGGTCCATCTAATCTTATATAGGTAGGACCTCCTCCTTCTCAGGAATCTTCTTCCACACATATCACTTAGGATTTTTTTAATGAATTTAATGTGGATATGATGAACAGGTTGAAATATGTTTTTTTGTATTTTGGAAAAATCAGTGAGTCTTATAAAGGAAAAGGAATTTACAAGGCAATTTATTCCATTTTAAACCACATTCAACATAGGCAGTTTAAAAAGATTAAACATATAGAAAATGAAATTTAGAGACTAAATGAGCATGTTAAATTTATCCATGTATATATTGAGGATATAAAACTACATCTTTATTAAAGAGATTTTGGTTTGTTTCCTCAAGCCTACAAACTTATTCACCTCCTCCTCCTACATATATTGATGAAGATATGATCAGAAAAATTATAAGGGTTGATTTGAAAGATATATTTAATTCTTCTTTAGATAGTATAAAAATGATAGAATATACCTTTTCAACCCATGCTATTATTATTTTTTGAATTAGTAAAGATAATTCGAAAATGATTGGTAGAGAAAAATAAATAATAAATAAGGAAATTAAGTATTATATTTCAAGTATTTTCATTATGGATGACTTTAAATACTTGTTCTATAATTTTTCATGATATCTCAAATTGACTCGAATTAATATAGTTTTCAAGACTTAGGTTTAAAAGTTGAATGTTATTTCACATTTTTTGGTGATCTTTTAGCAGGAAAAGAACATGTTTTTGTAGATTATGGAGCAAGAATCTTGTTTGTTATATGACTTCACCGCGTTTGTGGAACCTAATATCTATTCTACTCATAGAACCATGGTGATGACCTCTTCTATTCCCATTGGACCTCTAGTTACACCTTCTATCTAAGATCATACTATTACAAAATTTAACTTTTCACCCTTTGGCCATTTACCTACTCATGTAGTTTAACACCTTAGAATTTTGGTTCAGAGTATTATCATTGTCAAATCCACTACCACTCTTCCCAAGATAATTACCAATATCCCACATGGAAAACAAAAAAAATCATATTGATCATAAATCCATCCTTTTATCTTTTTATTATATTAATCATCATGGATGAATATACTTACTCCTTTTCATGAATACATTTATTACCAATCCTTCATTATTTATGGATTATCTCATTTTCTATAATTTTATCTATTATTTCATAACTTTTATTATTTATAATCATTTTATTAAATTTTTTATGATCCTAAAAGGCAGATAATTGTAATAAGTGATTATTTCCAGATTTGTAGTGATAACTTGATAACAATTATCATATATAATTTTTTATTTGACCACTTTCCAATGATGATTTGTGATCATCAAAAGGGTATGATTTTTTTTAGACCAATAATTCCTTATTTTAATGATCTTATGTCATGGTTCTTACTATTCTAATGATTTCCATGATTTATAGAAGAAAACTATTTTTTGGTAAAAATATGACGGTTATTGGATCAACTGTATGATATAGTGTGAATCCCTATGAGTCACAAAAATTCTTTAGTTTGATCTTGGTTTAACCCTTTGGGTCATTTTAGACGTTTATAGAAGACGAGGGTTGAAAACATGGATTATTATAGGAATCAGTCTTGGAAAATTGTTTAGGCACACTATTAGTACAAATTGTGCATTTACCATGTGGTGTAGAACTAAAAACTCCAAATAATTTTCATAGTTTGAGTATGGTTAGTCAAACCAAGTGGCTTTACATGGATACTATTCATGTTTCTGGGAAGTTTTATTGAGGTTCCATATATCTTGAGCATGATTTTCCCAAACCATGTGGGTATCTAAGTGGTTGTCCAGGGGCGACAGACATCTTGATCATAGTTTTCCCAAACCATGCAGCACATCCCAAGAAACCATGAAACTTATATTTATAAGGTATAGACCCCACACACAATTTGGTCATGGTTTTTTAAATTGTGTGGCCTAACCCTCTTCCTGATATGGAACTTTATAAATTTGTAATTTACCTATTTTTCATTGGTTTTTTATATATAATCACCCCTAATCTTCATTAGGGAAAACAAAACCTCCACCCTCACTCCAAAGTCTTATCCCCTTGGATTCTTGATGATTTTACTTTGTTCCTAATGGATATCTTTAAGTTATGTTTCATTTTCAATTGGGGTTTCCCTTCTCTTCTTATATCCTTGTTCAATCTCTCCTCCCCTTGTCTCGTTGGACCTCATTTGGGATGAAGATACTAAATCTAAGGGGTTTAGCAAAGTATTTTTGGTGTTTATTATGTATATATGATTTCTAGTACTCAATATACTCAATTCCAATTTATGTTCTCGATGGAGACTACTTTCCTTTCCTTACTGAGGTATGTTTATTATTAAAAAGGTTCAATCCCATGAATTACTTTATGTTCTTGTAAATTAGTTTGGTTTTTTTCATGATAAGTATTTATTTTAAATCAAAGTGGTTTTTAATGAGATGATTGTTTTTAATGGTAATTTTCTTTAAACATATGTTTTTGAACACTATGTGTTTGATGAAATCACTTAAAGGTTGTTTTGATTTTAAAATGGATTTTAAATAATGGGAGAGGTGATTGTTCAATGTGAAAAATGTTTTTAAAATTGTGATCATTTTTTTCAGTTTTTTTGGAAAACATAACACATTGTGGACCTTTGGGGCATTGGGAAATAGAAATTTAACTGTAGTGTGTGTGTCCCCACTATGGGATATCTTTTTGATATCAACAAATAATAACAGGACCTGATATCAATTGAATTTACAATATGGATGGACTTGGGTTCCTTTTATATGCCCAGCACATATTCCCATAGGCTAGAGCCCAATATTATGCTTTTTCATTTATTCTTTGTTTTATACATGATGATACTTTTCATGCATGGTTTCTCACTTGTTTAACTTATGGTGCTTCACTGGATGGTTTTTATTATTCTTACATGATATCTTATATGCACTTATCATATTCTTAAATTATGTGAATGTGAAATGATTTTATGAAAATTAAAGGATGTTTTAGCAAATGTTTTATATTTTGAACTTTACTTATAAACATTATTTTAAGGCTATAACTAATGTTTTATTTGTATTAGACTTTTTATAGATAAATTAGTTAAATACTAATTGGATTTTCCCTCAATCCCATATTTCTACTTTGGGAATTTGTATATGTGTTTTTACAAGGCACATGTAAAGGGAAGGGAATCAGTTTTCTCACCAGCTTCTCTTGGGTTTCATCGCCATCTTAGTAAGACAAATTGGTGTTAACCAATAGTCACATAGAGACTTGGTTCTATCTTTTCTTATTTTATTTTATTCTTTAGGCATTGGATTGATGTTTTATGTCTTTTGGATATTTAATTTCTTCCACACATTACTTGTTTGGCCTACCTTCCTTAGGTTATTCATGAGACAAGTTTGGTTTTTTGGGGTTCTTTATACTATGGCTGACCAACTTGGGTGACCAGTCAGGTTGACCTAGACTGATTTATTACAAAATGGTATGGGATCCATTATTCAATGAGAAGTGTTATGATATTACATGGGTTTGGTTCAGAGTATTTGGTATTTAGGATTTAGGATGATCAGAATTCAATTATTAAGTGTGGGTTTGTGCCTAGATAGCTCACTTCTATGTCTGAATTCGAGTTACCATTCCTAGTCTGGTATTTTTTCAATCCAAAGAAATAGTGTTTGAGGTTATTTGAATGAACTGGATTTTCATTTTATTTGAATTAACATATTAAATTGTAATTATTGGTAATTTTTTCATATAATCAACAATTAATTTAAATTATTGTTATATGGTAGCATGGATACAAATTCTTGGAGTTGGTATTTTGATTCTATAATTTCTCTTAAGATGATTGGTTGTTAAATTTTGTGTTGATTAGATAGTGACTCCAAGAAAATATATTTCAAATCTAATATATGATGCTACAAGATAATTTTCTCAAGAGAATCCTCCAGTGGAACCTTCTCTAATATAAGCTATTATCTATACTATTCAGACTCTCGGCCAGGTGAGTATTGGGAACAAGGGATGAATGGTGTATCCTAGCTTAGAATTTTCTAAGAAGAATCCACCCATCTTCAGTGGTGAAAAAGGAAATTGGGAATCTGAGAAGTGTATTGAAAATTATCTTTAATTTTTTTAAAACTCTTGATGACTCAAAGGTGAGGTTTTACACTTATATTCTTGAAGGAACAGGAAGGAGATGGTGGGACTCTATCATGCAAGCTAATATTCCCAAGTTTCTTACATGGACCTTTTTCAAGAAAATCATCTAACAATAGTTTTATCCTAAAATTTTGTGAGTGGTGAAGACCCATAAATTTCAATCATTAGAGTAAGGGGATCATTTAGTTATGGAATTATCTACCCATTTTACTTAGTTGGTTTACTTGGTACTTGAGATCATAAAAAATTATTGCCTAAAATCTAGGAGGTTCTAGATGGAAAAGAGTTCTAATATTCATTTGATGATGATTCTCTTATGCATTTTGAAATTTTTAGTAGGTGGCCAATAATAAGGCTATGAATGAGGTAGACATTAATAGGAAATTGAGTTTAGGTGGAGCTTTAGTTACTATAGTTGTTATCCAATGTGTGTCTTCTGAATATAAAATATAGTATAATAGTGCCTAGTTTTCTTCATCACCAGTTTTAGGGGCTCCAACAAGACAAAAACATGTCATTTCTATCAGTATGGAAGGCCTTGTCATAACAAGACTAATTTCATAGAGTAACCCCAAAATTTTCACTGTTGTGGACAACCTGGTCATCTTAGGTATTTTTATAGAAGGATGACCTCAGGAAATATGGTTGGATCCATTTTTACTAGGTGTTTTAAAGTTTTTATGATTATTACAAGGGTGGTGAGTCTTATCATAATTCCATGGGGGTATTCATGTTGTGAATAAGATTTTGGTAGGAGTCTATACCAGATATCTTTATGTAGTGGAGTTTGCACCAAAGGAATCTGAAGCAAGGACAACTACTATTAGAGGTATCATGCTTATTTCATATTCTATGGTACAATATTTTTTTTGACACAAGTGAAACTCATTATTTTATATCTTCAAAGATAATTAACATGTTTTTATTTCATTACATTCTTATATTGTTCTTATTATATCTTTCCACACCTTTTGGATAGAGAACCAAAAATGGGTTTAGATGCCCCGAATGTCAGGTGACGATATCCAACTTGGAAGTGGTGTGGAATTTCTTGGTTCTTGATATTGATATCTTTGAACTTATTATTGGAATGGATTTTATGTTCACCGTTATAGCCCAGATTGACTGTTATCATCATGGAGTAAAATTTCTATCTCATGATGGATTTTTTCATGTTGTTCAGATTGAGTGGGATTCTAGATCAAGGAGAGAAGGGCCTAGTTTTCCTTATGATGGAAAGATCTTATGTTATTTTTCATAGTTGTTCCTTGATTCCATTGAATCTCAGTTGAGTGGTCCACTTCTTTTAGTGATAAGTGTAGATCTAAAGGTCTTTCTTGGTGCTTTTTCAAAGTTACCACCATAGGGATAAGTTGATTTTATTATGGACCTTATCCCTAGTCAATTCCCATTTATATTCAATCGTATCACATGAAAACTTACAAGTTAAAATAGCTTAATGTTTAACTTTCAGAACATGATGTCATGACCCATCCCCCAGGGACCGTGCCGTGATTATCCTAAGCCCACCTTCCATTAGCCAGGGGTTGGTGACTAGCATCGGATAGGTGTATCCTTAAAATGGGAAGGAATTGCCTTTAAACTTGTACAAACACACAAAACAAGAACACGACGTGATTAAACAACAAAGTAAAATGAATTAGTAAAGGTGTGTACTAAAATTAAAGGGGCTGGAAATATGCCCAACTGAAAGGCACAACTACAATTGAAAAACATAAAATAGCTCATGGAGTCATCCACCGAGAATCCTACCTGAAGGGTAGGTAAAACTTGTCTCCACTACTCTCTATGTCAGCCAATATCCTCCGTGTACCACCTAGTTTTGGGTCCCTCAAGTCTCATCCAAGCTGCTCGTCATCTGCACAAGACACAACATGGTGCGGGTGAAGACCGTGTAGGGGTGAGTATAACAATACCCTGTAGGGACTCTGGGACCCCCGAAGGTCTCTTAGAATTCCACAAAGGAAAGCCAAAAATCACGATATCAATCAAAAAGAAAAAAGAAATAGACATATCTGAAACCAGGTATAAGTAAAGAACATAATACATATGATTAGTCGAGAAGATAGATCGTCTTATTATGTCGAGAGGAAATGATGCTCACCATACAGAGTCTAACCCACACAGGATCGATAGGTACTAACCCCAACAAGACCCACACAGGATCCAACCCACCAGGAGTTGATAGGTACTAACCCTCGCAAGACCCACACAAGATCTGACCCACACAAGATCAGTATGTCGCTAAATCATGATGGGCCGCTCTAAGGCTGATCCTCGTTAGGTCGCATACTATTGATCCAAATAGGATCGCTCGGTGCTTATCCACACAAGATCTCTATGCGCTAAGACACATAGGATCACTCGGTACTAACCTCTGTAGAATCTGTCTCCAACCTCCGCCTCACTGCCAGCCACTGGATTCCCACTCATAGTACGCTTGATTCTAGGAGAACTGATCCTCAAGCCATCAGTCATATTTCAATTGGCACGGAGTCCCAATAATAAGTAATCTGATGATCTATCATGTCATAAGGGTTCCAACGCAATAGGTGGTGCATCAACTGGAAGCCCGGTTTGTAAGTTATAGCATTTTAGTACTGAGGGCTGGGTTGGATTAAGGTACGA
The DNA here is from genome assembly GCA_963277665.1 of Viscum album. Taxonomy (NCBI): domain Eukaryota; kingdom Viridiplantae; phylum Streptophyta; class Magnoliopsida; order Santalales; family Viscaceae; genus Viscum; species Viscum album. The sequence goes on from OY728135.1 coordinate 1,766,410,682, forward strand.
TCCAACCCAACCATACCTCAAATTTCTCCAAAAGCCATATGGAGTATGTCAAGAGTACTGTCTCTCTCCAAGGATCCCACTTCCATAGAAATTTCATCAAACGAACATCTATTTTGAAAGTTATGGTCACTTATGCATATCTTGGCCTGAGAGGGGTCCAGTTCTAGTCCAACCCAGATGGGCCGACCCGACATGGGCTGACCCGAACCAGTCCAGGTTTAGAACAGCCTAGCCCGAACCATCCTGTGCTAGCCCGGTTGGGCTGGGCCATGGTGGGCCTGGTCCGCTGATCCATGGACTGGCCGACATGCCGACTGGGCACGCGGTCCGCCTACCGAACAACTCAAAGGAGTCGTTCAGCCCAATTCAATCAGCGGTGCCATGTGGCACTTCCATGTGGTCTGCAGAACCCACAAGACGTGGGTCACCCTTTCCTTTTTCGAAGATTCGAGCCATGAAATCCTTCAACACGGCGTGCAATGGCTCTCCGCCTCCGTCTCCATGACCGTCTATTGCCGGCCGCCAGTCCGAATGCCGCAATTCTTCCCTCCTCCATGGCCGGAGAGCGCTGACCACTATCTCCACTACCGGTGTTGTTCGTCAGGGCCGCCGTGCCGGTGCTGCGTCAGTGGAGCTTCTGCGGGCCATCGGGTGTTCTCCTATGGCCCTTTCTTCCTTCTAGATGTGCCTACAGTCTTCCCAGGATGCCGCTGTCATTGAATGCATCTTGGTTTCATGGTTCTATCAAGTTGGAAAAACCACCTCTAAAGAATGCAATGAAAAACAAGTGGTGAAGGGTCTGGGCCTTGTTCGTTTGGCCCGCGCCCTCCGCATTAGCATTATAACAAGTGGAAGATAAATTAATCAACATTATTAGACTACATTACTTCCATAAATCATTATCCTCTTTAATAATGAGTGAAAGAAACATTGCACATGAATTTAATCAAAACCCATACCTCGAGATTTGCTAGAGGTGTCGGGGTTGCGGCGAGAGGAGCATCCACGTTAGATGGAGTCGTCAGCTTTAGTCGATCCCAGATCACTTCCGCCCGAGATTCCATCCTTTGTCGGTGGATGTTGCCATGGAAATTCTCCAGAGGTTCCTTTCTTGGTGAATCCATTTCAAAACTCTACCTTGAGCCTCACTTAAATAGAGGGGGAAAATGAGAGTAATGCATCGAGGAAGTAATGAGGTTCATTTAATGAATGAACCTCCTAATTACCCAATGGTGTAGTCACAAATAAAGGAGAGTCAATCCATTAATTGGCTTGAAAAGTCACCGGTCCCCACTACTGCCACTCATCCACTGGGGAAAAAGAAATAAAATAACTTATTAAGTTATTTTATTATTTTTCTATAAAGTGAAAAATTAAAAATTTTCTCCTGACCTACTACGGTGGCAGTGAAGCTTCCCTTAAGTGAATCCGAGCACTGCGGATTCAATGGTGCCCTCATATTTTTAATCCTAGCATCGGTTCAAAGGATAGAAAATGCTGCTTGCACGTTTACTGAACGTACTTAAAAAATGTTCAGAAATTCATTTCAGACACATCGGGCCTCATAATCACGTGCCATCAATTTTCACAGACTCGTAATAATCCCAAATAATAAAAAAGAATTACATGGAATTTTCCGGGTCTTTGAATTCTCCCCACCTTATGGATTTTCATCTCCAAAAGCTACAACAAAACTAGGGGAACAAATGGGGGTACTGAGCACACATATAAGCCTCATGTTCCCATGTGCTCTCTTGGAGGTTCCCGTGCTGGAAACAAACTCATACCAGAGGAATCGACCACCCATGAAGGACCCACTCTTTTCGATCTTCTATCTCCACTGGGAACTCTGAAAATGTCGCCCTATCATCGATGTCCAGCTCTCCTCAATCGATAACGTGCGATGGGTCATGCATATATCTTCTCATCTACGACACATGGAATAAATTATTCACTCAATGCATTTGTGGGGGTAGAGATAGATGGTACACCACTTCGCCTACTCTGCGGAGGATTTGGAAAGGTCCTATGAACCTCGGAGATAGCTTTCCGCCCAGGACAAACCTCCATAATCCTCATTGGGGTGAGACCTATAAGAAGACATGGTCTCCCTACTCAAACTCCAAGGGTATCTATATCCTCTTAGTATAAGACTGATGGATCTGTGAAGTCTTCATCCACTCATGGATGACCTGCACCTTCTCTATGGTAGCCTATACCAACTCTGGACCCATAAGTGTTGACTCCCCTGGGTTTTTTCCAGCAAAGAGGTGATCTGCATGTTCTCCCGTACATGGAATGAAACGGTGCCATGCCGATGGTGGTGTGATAATTGTTGTTGTATTCAAACTCCACCAGTGGAAGGTGTTCCTCCCAACTATGACCAAAATCGAGGACACAAGCATGAAACATGTCCCCGAGTGTCTATATGGTCTGCTCTGTCTGACCATCTGTCTGAGGGTGAAAGGTAGTGCTCAAGCGTAGCTAAGTCCTGAATGCCTCTTGCAATCCCTTGCACAAGTGGGATGTAAAATGTGCGTCGTGATCTAAGACGATTGTCAATGACACTCAAAGAAGTCTCACTATCTCCTGCACGTTGAGGCATCCCAAGCCTTCTACTGATCCCTTCTCTCAGATGTGTAGGAAGTGTGGAAACTTGGTGAGTCTGTCAACAATCACCCAGATGGAATAATGGCCCCTGGACATACATGGTATCCCTATCACAAAGTCCATGGATATACCATCCTACTTCCACTCTGGTACCTCAAGTGGCTGAGCTAAACCTACTAGTACCTAATGCTCGACCTTGACTTGTTGACAAGTGAGGCATCGTGATATAAACTCATCAACTTCTTTCTTCTTCCCGGGCCACCAGTACTGATGCCAGAGGTCCTAGTACATCTTCTACAGTCCAGAATGTACTACTACAGGGGATGTGTGGAACTACCTCAACACCTCATCTAAAAGATTCATTGGTACCATAGTGCATCCTATTAAGTGGATGACATGATCCCCACCTTCAAAAAATCCATCAGGAGCCTATCCTGAGGATATTTGAGCATGTCGGGCTTTGTAGTCTACGTACCCAAGATTTGATTCCCAAAATCACTATAAAAGTGGTGGAGTGATAGTCATAGACTAGAGGTAAGCTGCTCCATCTAGATCCACAAAGGATATCTGCAACACGGATAACTGCTCTATCGACTCACTCAGTAGCTGTAGACAAGACCTCATGCTGAGTGTGTCTGCTACTACATTCCCCTTCCTTGGAGTATAGACTATCTCAAATTCATAGTCTTAGAGGAACTCTATCCATAATTTATATCTCAGGTTCAGGTCCTTCTATGAGAAGATATACCTCATACTCTTGTGATTAGAGTAGATTGTAAAATGTTATCCCATCAAGTAGTGCCTCCATATCTTTAGCGCAAATACCACTGATTCTAACTCCAGGTCATGGGTATTGTTGTTATGATCATGCTGTATTAACTATCATGAGCCATAGGTGATCACCACTCACTCCTACATCAGAACACAACCTAGACCGGTCCCTGATGCATCGTAGTAGACTACGTACCCTTCACCCTCTATTGGTAGACTCAAGATGGGGGCACTCATCAATCTATGCCTCATCTCCTAAATACTCTACTGACACTTTTCCATCCACAGAAAAGGATTCCCCTTCTTCGTCAAAGCTGAAAGGGGTGCCGCTACCCTAGAGAAGTTAGGTACAAATATCTGTTAGTACCCAACCAATCCTAGAAAACTCTGCACCTTGGCCACACTCCTAGGTGGATACTAAGAAAGCACTTATTCTATCTTCACCGGATCCACAACAACTCAAACCTCTAAGATAACGTTCCCCAAGAACTAGAATTCCCGTATCCAGAACTGGAACATCGAGATACTTCCATAAAGCTGGTTCTCTAGGAGTGTATCCAGAACTATATGTATGTGTGTGGCGTGATCCTCCTCTGAGGACGAGTATATCAAGATGTTGTCAATAAAGACCACCACAATGAGATCGATGTATGGCTGAAAGATCCTGTTCATGAGCCCCATGAACACTGCTGGAGTGTTGGTCACGCCAAAATACATCACCAAGAACTCGTAATGGCCATACCAAAATCTGAAGTCTATCTTAAGCATGTCCTCATCCCATACTCCGAGCTGATGATAGACTGATCTAAGGTGAATCTTCAAAAACCATTGATCTCCCTTCAGCTGGCCAAATAGATCATCGATCCTCAAGAGTGGATACTTGTTCTTCATGATCACCTGGTTTAGGCTCGAATAGTCCACACAAAGCCTCAATCTCCCATCCACCATCTTGGAGAACAAGATTGGGGATGCCCATAGAGAAAAACTGGGCCTTATGAACCCCTTTCCATGGAATTCATCCAATTGTACCCGCAACTCCTGAAGCTCCATGGGAGCCATCCGATATGATGGTGTAGATATTAGCGACTTCCCATGGTACATGTTGATGTGAAAGTCTACCTCTATCTGTGGAGTTAGTCCTAGAACATCATCAGGAAAGACATCATCATATTGGTCCACCACTACAGGATAACTCGGAAACCTCACCTCAACCGCTCCAAGGGTGAGGCTAGCCAACTACTGAGTAATCGGATTCACCCTCCACTGAGATAGTCCATCTCGTGCTGCAAAGTTTTCATTATCACAGGTGAAGGTAAACCTAATACCATCCTCATAGACACATCACACTTTGCACCTTAAACATTCGATATGATCATGGACTTGGGATAGCCAGTCCATACCCAAGATGACATCATAAGGCCTCGATACTGCTACTAGGAGATCCCAGCCGAGGCTCTCGCCTCCTAGAGTGAGATCACACTGCCAGAACTAGTATGTAATCATCAAATCTTCTCTTGTAGGAGTCTCTAATTGTAAGGTTTGATCCAAAATCTCCATCAGAATCTCTGTGCTTCGAACGAGTGATGTGGAAATGAAAGAGTGACTAGAACCTATGTCTTTAAGTACTATAGCTAGGTTAGAATAGACACATATTGTAACTCTAATAATATCCAGATTGTTGTGGTCTTAGGCCTCAGCTTCCTAAATCTGTGCTCTCCCCTTTCCACCTGCTCCCTGTGGTCGGGGTGGACCTCCTGGTTGTGGTGTTGGTAGAAACTCAAATCGCCGTCCACCATTGCTGCATGGACTGCTCCTCTACCTCATCCGCCACCCTACAGATCTCCTCGCTTGAATCTATGCCTCTGCCTCAGCAGTCCCTTGACCATCAACTGATAGTTGGTATTGTGGGTCTGGAAGTCACAAGCCATGTGGCCCTTCCCACCACATGTGAAGCACATTCTACCTCCCAGCTAACCTTTTCTACATCACGAACTCTACACCTCTGACCCTGTATCCCGAGGTCGTCCATCGGTGGGTCTAGCTCACTTGGAACTCCGTGTCATCTATCTACTTCCACCTATAGATGACTCATCTACCTGTCATCCAGTGGTGTCTCTCACCATTAGTACCTGCTCAGCTATGAAGCTCTGCACCAACAATGCTCGCTCAAGCACTCCATGCTGTGTCACGATATTCAGCAATATCATCGACGCTCTAATATCCCGCCAAAGACCCTGCTCAATGGTCCAGGACCTGATGAATGGGTCCTATACCATGTCGACAGAGTAGAACGAGAGGTCAATGAATCTCGCTGAGTACTGGGATACTGTCCGGATTCCCAGCTATATTTTTAGCATCTCTTGAATATGCACAAATTATAGTGTCGTTGAACAAAATCCACCCTAAAGAGGCTCTCAAAGTCCGTCCAGGTGAGGGTCACCTTGTCATGTGTCTGGAGCATTAGGCTCCACCATTTCCCTACTTTTCCCTAGAAAAGTCTAGCAGCTAGGATAACCATATACTCTGCTGGTGTCTCAACCTAGCAAGAAACTCTAGCCATAGCCTCCAGCTAGTCCTCAGCTGCTTAGGGATCTTCCTCGCCTCGAAACCATAGAGGCCTATGTCTCTAGAACTCATGAAATACTCTTAGTCGGCATGCACAATCTTCTAGTGGGGATGGTGGCATCTGCTACCCAACGGGTGGTGGTGCTGCTGGTTTACCACCCGAAGGTGCTACCACAATAAGATGGCCCTGCAACGAAGCCTCATCACACGGTAGTCCATCATCATGTGCTCTCTCAGGGATCCTGGATTGCTGTCTACGCGGTGGAATCTTGAAAAGAAATAGGTGCTCCAAAGTCAATAAGTTATACCTGGTGAGCTAACTCAAAAGAGATAAAAGAAAAAACATTTCCAAAACACACACAATCATTTTTTTGTGCACCAAGTCAGAAATCTGAATTTAGGGTCCTAGTTTATGGATACGTCAATCACCGCACCAACACTAGACTCCCCAAACATAAAACCATACTAAAAAAACATAACACTATTGATCCATTAAAAAGATCAAAGTCCTAGTTCTTTGGTAGAACCGACCCCACTAATACCAATTTTTCACGACCCATCCCCCAGGGCCCGTTCCGTGACTACCCCAAGCCCACCTTCCATAGCCCAGGGGTTGGAGACTAGAACCAGAAAGGCGTATCCCTAAACCAGGAAGGCATTTCCTCTAAACCTATACAAACACACAAACCAAGAACATAAAATGATGAAACCACAATGTAAAACTATAGTAGTAAAGGTGTGTAATTAAATTAAAAAGGCCGGAATATAAGCCTATATGAAAGGTACAACTACAAATAAAAAACACAAAACATCTCCTGGAATCGTACACTAAGAATCCTACATGAAGGGTACGTACAACTTGTATCCACTTCTCTCCATGTCAGACAATATACTCCGTGTACCACCTGGTCTTGACCCCCTCAAGTCTTTGCCAAGCTGCTCATCATCTGCACAAGACCAAACAAGGTGTGGGCGAAGCCCATGAAAGGGTGAGTATAACAATACCAAGTAGGGACCCCAAGACCCCCAAAGTTCCCTCCTAATTCCACAAAGGAAAACCACAAAGCATGATCTCAATCACAAAGCACAAAGCAATAGACACAGCTCAAACTAGGTATCAGTAAAGTATATAAGTACATATGATTAATCAAGAAGATAAATCATCTTATTCTATCGATAGGAACTACTGATGACCTTATGGAGTCTGACCCACACCTGATTGATAGGTACTAACCCCTGCAATACCCACACAGGATCCGACCCACCCGAAGTCGATAGGTACTCACCCCAAAAAAGACCCACAAATGATCTGACCCACATAGGATCGGTATGCGCTGACCCACATAGGATCGCTGAGCACTGACCCACACAGGATCTAACCCACATAGGATCGGTATGTCGCTGATCCATGATGGGCCACTGTAAGGCTGGTCCTCTTCGGCTTGCATACTGCTGATCCACAGATGATCGCTCGGTACTAATCCACATTGGATTTCCAGGTGATGACGCAAACAGGATTTCTTGGTACTATCCTCCATATTATATGTCTCCAACCTCCGCCTCAATACCATCAACTGGATTCCCGCTCATAGTATGCTTGATTCTAGGAGAAATGCTTCTCAAGCCATCAGCCATATTTAAACTTGCATGAAGTCCCATGAAGAAGTAACCCGATGGTCCATCACGCCATAAGGGTTCCAACGCAATAAGAAGCACGTCAACCAGTGCCCGATCTATAAGTTATAGGAATTTTATTGTCGAGGGCCCAGTTGGATTCGGGTATGATCCAACCATAAAGTAATCCAAATTTCTTAAAAACCCAAGTGGAGTATGCCAAAAGGACCGTCGCGCTCCAAGGATCCCAACGCCACAGAAGGTTCTTTAAACAAAATTATAGTTTGCAAGTTATGGTCCCTTATGCGTATCTAGGCCCAAGAGGGGTCCAGGTCCAGTCTGACCCGACCTAGGAAGACCCGACCCGACCCAAACTGTCTTGGTCCGGCCCGGTTAGGCTGGGCCGTGGAAGGCTCGGCCCACCCTGGCTGGGCTGGGCCATGGACCGGCCCGACCCACCCTACATGGGCTGGGATGTGGTGGGCCCAGTCCGTTGGGCCGCAGACTGGACCGACCCACCTGGTGATGTGGCCCGACCTGCTGGCACGCCTTGTGCAGGGGGAGTGGTCTGCCTACCGAATGAATAAAAGGAGCCATTCGACCCCCTTCAATCAGTGGTGCCACATTGTCTGTGGGACCTGCAGGACGCCGGTCCCCCTTGCCTTCGCCGTGACTTCATTCAATGTGGTGTGAGACGGCACGCTGCGTCCATCACCATGTCCGGCTGTTGCCGGATGCCTGTCCGACCGCCATGGATCTGAGCAGTTCCACCCTCCTCTATAGCCGGGGAACGCCTGCCGCCATCTCCGCCGCCAGCGCCGGTCACCAGGGCCATGCTGGTGGAGCTTCTGTGGGCCACTGAGGGAGCTCTGCTGGTCCGTTCTCAATTCCAGATGCGCCTACAGTCTTCTCCGGATGCTGTCGTCATTTCATGGCTCCTGGTTTCAAGGTTCCATCATGTTGGAAAATCCACCTTTGAATAACGCAATGAGAAACAAGCGGTGGAGGGTCCGGGCCACGTTCGTTTGGCCCGTGCCTTCAGCGTTAACATTATAACAAGTAGAAGAAAATTTAATCAACATTATTAGACTATATTACTTCCACAATGTGTTATCCTCTTCAATAATGAGGGAAAGAAAATTTCCACATGAATTTAATCAAAACCCCTACCTCGAGATTCGTTGGAGGTGTCGCGGTTGCGGTGAGAGGAGCATTCACGTTGGATGGAGTCATCAGAGTTCGTTGATCCTAGATCCTTGGTGCCAGAGCTTCCATCCTTCATCGATGGATGTTGCCGCAGGTCTTCTCTAAAGGTTTCTCACTTGGTGAAGCTGTTTCAAAACTCCACCCTGAGCCTCATTTAAATAGATCGGGAAAATGTGAGTAACACACCGTGGAATTAATGGGGTTCATTTAATGAATGGACCTCTTAATTACCAAATGGTTCAGTTACAAATAAAGGAGAGTTATCCATTAATTGGATTGACAAGTCACCAGTCCCCACCACCTCTGCTCATCCGCTGGAGAAAAAAAACTTGTTAAGTTATTTTATTATTTTTCTATAAAGTGAAAAATTTATCTTTTTCTCTCGACCTACTGCGGTTGAAGTGAGGCTTCCCTTAAGCGAATCCCAGTGCCACAGATTCAATGGTGCCCTTGGGTTTTTAATCTGATCACTGGTTCAAAAGACAGAAAATGCCGCCCGCACGTTTATTGAACGTATTTAAAAAAAGTTAAAAAATTAGTTCCAGGCACACTGGGCCTCAGAATCACGTGCCGTCAATTTTCGAAAACTATTAATAATCCTAAATAATTAAAAAAAGTTTACATGGAAATTTTCAGGACTTTACACATAAGGCCAAGGGATATTATTTATCCTTTTATGTTACATTGGGATGTTCCTATCCCCCTTACTAAGAAGGAAGATGACAACCTCAGACTTTTTATTGATTATTGAAATCTAAATTAGGTGACTATTAATAAAAAGTATCCATTTCCAAGAATTGATGATATATTAGATCAATTAAGAGGGGATCATTGTTTTTTTAAATTAACCTATTGTAATGGTACCATTAGTTGAGAACCTAAGAAGATAATGAACTAAATATGACAATTAATAGATAACATAGGGATTTTTTGTTTTCAGTCATTCCCTTTGACCCCTCTAACACACTTGTGGTATTAATTGATTTGACAAACCAAATATTCCATTGGTTCTTGGACTCTTTTGTAGTTTTTTTGATGATATTTTGGTATACTATAGGTTAGAGGAGGAAAACATAAACCATTTAGATATAATCATTAAAAGTTTCAAAGAACATCAATTGTATGGTTAGATATAAAGGTGAAAATTTCGGATCTAATAAGTGAATATTATTTTGTATGTTATATTTGAGAGGGGAACTTAGTGGATCCTGAAAAGATTCAGGTGGTTATGTCATGGGAGAATCCTAGAAACGTGTTTGAATTCTGAGTTTCTTGGGATCAACTAGTTACTATAGATGGTTTCCTTAGAAGATATCCAAGATTTTATATCTTATGATATATTTAACCTATAAGGGTATTAAGTTTTAGTGGAACAAAAATTTTCATATATATTTCAAGGAGTTGAAGAAGGTATTGACTTAATCTCCAGTTCTAATCCTTTCAAAACTAGGTTTGGGTAATTATGTCTTCTATGTTTCTTTAGGTATGAGATTTGGGAATTTATTGATCTAGGGAAAATAGGTGGTGGCCTATGGATCTCACCAATTGTCACCACATTTTATGAACTACCCACCCATGATCTTTAGTTGGTAGCTATGATGCACACAATCAAAACATGGAACCAATATCTCTTTAGGGAATAGTTTATGGTATATTCTAATAATAAGAGTCTAAAGTATGTTTTTTCTTAGAGGGATATGAATTTATTATATATATAATAGGATGTGTATCTTCATAATTCTGATTTTGATATTTTATACACTCTTGGTAAGGGTAATGTGGTGGACGACACTTTGAGAAGGAAATTACCAACTAAAGTCTTGAAGGAATCAATAGAGGAATTCTCTCGGACGTGTTTATACTCAAAGATGACCTTGGGAGTGGAAGAGTCTAGTGGGTAGGTGTTCTTAGCTTCTATAAATGATGAATAATTATTTTATTATTAGATTCAGCATGAATAGGTAATATACACCGATTTATAGTGTTTTAGTGAAATATTAAATGGTGGATAGACCATGGATGAGTGGTTTTGGTATTCCATTATTGAATTAGGTTTATGAGGTAGGTTGGTTTTTCCTATGTTTTAAAATAATGAATTTATTAATAATGGACACCAGTATTGTTGGTATATACACCCTAGGACCACCAATATGTATCATGATATGAGATGTCGGTATGTGTCCAGGAATGATATAGTTGATTGCAAACTTAGTATCATGATCCTTACTTGTTAGGTAATTGAGTTAGAGCCTGAGAGAAATTCTGGTTTGTTTCAAACTTTTTCCATTTTAGTATTTATTTTGGATGAAATCGCAATAGAATTTTTTATTGGATTACCATAGAATCCTAGTTGGAGGGATTTATTTTGGGTGATCATTGATCGACTTATGAAATAATATCATTTCTTCCCTATCAATTAGACGATGAAGGTAGAGTAACTTGGGGACTTATATGTATGATAGTTTGTAAATATATTTGGAGTTCCCTCTAATTTCATTTTCATAAGGGACCTAGAGATTACATCTAGGTTTTAAATTTTTTTTCAAGAGTTGATGGGTTCTTATTTGAAATTAAGCATGACATATAATCCAAAAATTGAGAGGTAGAATAAGTGAGAAATTTAGATTCTTGAGGATATTCTCTAGGAATGTGTGCTTAATTTTTTTGGTTCTTAAAAAAATTAACTGCATCCGGTTAAATATTATTATAACAATAGTTATGAGGGTTAAATTAAGATGTTTCCATTTGAAGGAATATATTTGTTTCCATGTAGATTACCCTTATGCTGGTCAATATTGGGAGAACAATCCTTAGTTGGACTAAACCTTATTTATGAGATTATAGGGAAATAAAATATGATCCCTAGGAGGCCCATTACTACTTAGAATCATAAAAAATCCAAATAGTACATTAATAATCACATTCTAGAGTTTATGGTTGGTGAAGTGGTATTTCTCAAAGTTTCACCACACTAGGGACACTGTTAGTTGGGTAAGTAGGGAAAGTTGGCACTCAGTTTTGTTGGTCACTTTGAGATCAATGAATGACTTGGAAAAGTTGGAAAATAATTTGAACATTTCATCACACTTGATAGCTATTCACGATGTGTTTCATGTTTTATAGTTGAGGAGGTATCACCCATACCCTTCCCATGTGATTGAATGGGAAGATGTTGATCTTGATTCTGATGCTACTGTGGTTAAGAAACTATTTCAAATTAAGGATATCCAAGATAAAGTACTATGTGGAAGAATAATTCATTTTTTTTATATACCATGGATGTGTGGATAGGATAAACACATGACATGGGATCTAGAATTATTGATGAGGTAGCATCAGTATTCTCTTTTTGAATGTTCATAATCATAAGACCTTTCTGGGAATAAAAATATTTTATGGTATAGGTAATTGTGACACCCTATGGGTCCTAGGTAAGATTTAGTTTTATCTTGGTTTTCTCCTTTTCTCTACCATTGATGTTTTCTAGAGACATGGGTTGAAAAATTATTTTTTTGGGTGAAACATGCAAGGTGCATGGTTTAGGTTCATAGTTAGTAAAAAATAGTGTAGTAACCGTGTAGTGTACATCATAGAACTCAAGAGGCATATTTATGGTTATTAAAATCATATGGCTTTCCAAGGAGACCATGTGGGCGTCTGGGTGGGTTTCCAGAGGTTCCACATGACTAGAGCATGGTTTTCCCAAATTGTGCAAGTGTTTTGATGGTTATGTAGGAGTGACACATAGATTGAGATTAGTTTTCCCAAACTATGTGGAAAGTCCCAAGAAACCATGAACCATATATTTATAATGGGTAGAGGCCATGAAAGTTTGGTTCATAGTTTGTTAAACCATGTGTCCTAACTATATTCCCCAATTTGAACCTTAAAAATTTATAATTTACCACTTGTCGCTGGTGGGTTTTATATATAATCACCCTCTAATATTCATTAGGCTAAAACTAAACTTCTCCTAGTTCTCCAGAGGCTTCTCCCATTATATTATTTATGATTTTCGTTTCCTTTTATTGATCTCTTTAAGGTATGTTTAATTTTTGATCCAATTTACCCTCCTAGTCTTAGATCATTTCTTGATATCTTATCCCATTGTCTCATTGGACCCCATTTGGGATGTTTTTTCTGGATCTAAGGGGGTTGATAGAGGATTGATGACGTTTATTATGGATTTAGTCTTGTGAGGACCTAATCTACTCATTTCCAATCTCTATTCTCTAAGGCGAATAGCATACCTCTGTTACTGCTGTAGGTGTCTATATAAAAATGTTCCAACTCATGAATTACTTCAAGATATGATAAATTACATTGGGTTTTTATAACAATTCTTAGTTTGATATCACATTGTTTTTAATGAGATTATTGTTTTTAAAGTGTTTTTTAAAACATATTTCTACATACTATGTGTTCAATAACATTCCATTAAAGGTGGTTTTGATTTTATAATTGTATTTAAAGCATGGTGTAAGTGATTATTCACTATTGAAAATGTTTTATAAGTTGTGATCATGGTTTTTATTTTTTTTGGAGGATTGGTCACATTGGGAAGCTTGGGTGCTTCAGGAAGTTGATATGTCAACATAGTGTGTGTGTGTGTCACCACTAGGGGTTCTATTATTTATATTGACAGAATTTTACCAGAATTTATATCAATTTTATTCACATTATTCCTTAATTAGTTTTCCTTCTATATGTCTAATTACATATTCCTATAGTACAGAGGCCAATCTTATAATTTTTCATTTATGCTTAGTTTTATATATGATTGTACTTTAAAATCTCAGTTTATCACTTGTTTATCTTATGGTGTATCCATGAATGAGATTTATTATACTTACATGGTATATTACATCAAATTTTTTTTATTCATATATAACATGAATATGAAATGATTTTATGAAAATAAAAGGTTTCTTTAAAAAAAATGTTCTCTCCTTCAAAATTACATTACAAATTTCATTTTATTTAAAGCTATAACTAATGTTTTCATAGTAGTAGACTTTGTGTATATTAATTAGTGAAATAAAACTAGTATTTATTCTCAAAACCTATGTTTTTCTTTAGGAATTTATAGATGTAATTTTACAGGACATAGGTAAAGGGAAGGGTGCCTTGCAACTCGCCATCTTCTCTTGGGTGTCGTCACCTTCTTAGTGAGACCAATTAGTGGTGATAAATAGTCACATGGAGTCTCAATTATATTTTTTCTTATTTTAATTTGTAGTTTAGATTTTTTATTTACACTTTATGTCTCATGGATGTATCCTTTCTTCCAAATGTTAAACTTTTTTTCTATCTTCATCAGGTTATTCATGAGATATGTTTGGTTGTTTGTGGTTCTCTATCTTGTGGTGGGACAACTATAGTGATATTTCAGGTTAGCCTGGGATGGTTAGTTTCATATAGTGAATCAACCACATGAAAAATTCAATTGACCACAAAAAAATCATTTGATTATGGAAAGATACCGTGAATAACAAGTGACTTTATTGATCGACCAAATGAAGTTTTCAAGTAACCGTGAATAATTTATTCTATGTTTCAGATCAAAAATATATATCAAGTGATTTCATGAAGATAAAAAATAAAAAATACTAGTTCTAAAATCCACCATTCTAATCAGAGTTGAAAATTTTCCTTTTGTTGAAGCTACCACACAAAGAAAATCATCGAACATAGGAAGAAACTTTAACTAACCACAGTTTTAAACATATCATAACTAAAAAATATATTAACTCTTTTTTTGATTACATGTTGTTCTAATTTACATGAGCACTTAATGTGTGATGAAGTTACCCCATGGAGAAAGTATACACCGATAGGAAGGCTTATATTAGCCCCAAGAATTGAACATAGGACCATCTATAGTAGTGACTGACTACAAGACCATCCGAATAAATTGTATCTACCATGGGTAATTGACCACAAACATAGAAATTCCATGTATAAGTGTGGAATTTTCATCAGGATATCTACCATTCCAAATTATGGGTTTTTATAGGATAAATTATTATTTTATTCCCAATGGATATATTTTTGGAATTAAACAATGACCAGAGTAGTTGAGATTTACTAGAAATAATGATCTGTATAAGGATTTATTTATTATTATTTCTCAATGGATAGTTATAGAAGAGTGTCTACAAAGAATAGGATGCATCCTATGAGAATGTATAGAAAGGAAAAAAAATCTTATTTTTACACTTCCTACTTATCTATATGACATTCTATTTTTTTTAATTCACTATAAAAGATAAGAAAGATATCATCTGTATACTACATACACTCTAAGAACTTTTGGAAGATCTCACAAGTTTAAGATAACCCTTTAAATCAAATGAATATGATTATAGGAAATATACTTTACATATTTCACCATTCTTCTATCCAACTCTATTTCTAGTAACTTTAAAGTTGTTTCTGCTTTTTCTACATATCTATTAGAACATACTCTTTATTTTAAATAAGAGTACTATGATAAAATTTCTTTTCATTCCTTACATTTAATCTCTTATGTAGAATTTTGTAAGAGTCTTGGTGGTAATGCCAGTATTTCTGTGTGCTGTTGTCTACTTGCAATACCTAATCTATCTTTTGGACCAGTTTTTTAGTTTTAATGAACAAGCTTGGGTGTGTGCTTACTATCAATTAGAGAGGATTAGGTTACAACATGGTACTAAACCTATTTTTTTATGAGTGTTTTAATTTGTTTCTTTCACTATATAATTTGAATTCACTCAAAAATTCCTTTCCACCTTCTAATTTTCACCGAGTGCTTTTCAAACAGTGTTTGTAAATGAAAACATTAATAGATTGAATTTACCTATGATATATATAATATTTTTCGTGATTAGAATATTTTTAAATTTAATAAAATATCATTTATTTTAACTATCTATCAATCAATTTAAGTTTTTTTTAATTTTTAAATGATATTTACCAACTGTATTAGTCAACTAGGATGATTTTAAATGGGGGAGGGGGGTTAATTATTTTTGTAATTATATTGATAATTATTTTTCTAGGAAGTTCAATTAATAACCATATTGAGCATTCTAATTAGATTTTTTTATTAAATAAGTGGAAAAGATTACAATATCAAACAGAAGTAAAAAATGATGTCACTAACTATTTATAGATGGTACCTTCCCGTGAAAGTAGTTTCACTATGTTTTGAATGTTGTAGGTAATCATTCCGCACCGTTTGATCACTGACTAAGTTCCAATCCATCAACTGACTCATCTAGTGAACATTGCATTATTATATAAAATCTATGAGGTCAACTTATGTATCCTTATAGATAAATGATACATATAGAATTTTTAATGTTTATAACAACTTATACAACTTAATAATTAATTATTACATATATCCTTTGTGTCTTCTCACTTTCTCCTCCTCGAGTAACTTTTTAGACTTTTAATTTCTATTCATCCATACATATAGAATTTTATCGGACCACTCCACTATCTCTAAATTATCTTGGAATAGGAATTATGGAATTTACCCTTCTAGAAGTTCCAACACATTGTTCAAAAATAGTTTCTACACTAGATAAACCTAACATATTGACATAGGTCATCTTGATAAGATGGAAACATTGGTTTTAAATGACCATTGAGATTGTACTAAATTATTTATGTGAATAAATTTTTGTGTACATATTAGAATATATAAATTGTGAAAAAAATTTAAAATTCTATAAAAAGTAGTGAAACTATAGAACTTGATAAAGTATAATGGATAGAGTGACACAAGTTTACATATACTATGACAAATCTACTTTAATAATTGGTTATTTTTTTCCTTTACTTTAAGTGATGAGAAATGAACTTTGGTTTTTAACTAATTTTTCCTCTCCTCCTCCTCCTTCCATCTATGAATCATTAGAACTACTGTTTAATCTCTACTTCATCATGTCGATGCACTGAAACTCATTTTTTTATTTATAAAATCAATATCAAATATAATTTATGCGAAATATAAGTTGTTTTTATGTAAAACATGAAGTGTTTTTGTAACACCCCAACCCCTATATACTAGAGCCGATGCATTAATTTTACATTAGAATGCTTAAAAGGAATGAAATCCAGAAGGAAATATCAGTTTAGTAGTCTTGAAGAAACTAGATACATGTAAGTAACTCAAATTACATTGGGAAAGGTAACAAAATACAACACATAACAAAAACTTAAAATTGTATCCATGGAAACTCAATAAATGATATTATATTCAAAACCTATTAAAGGTAAAGAAATAAAAGGGGTGAACTCAAATTTTTAGTAAGGGTTATACTTAGTAGAAAACAGAATAAACAATAACTGAATTATAATCAATTTGGCATAGTGAATATGGCATGGTGAATAAATGAAAAACTCACGCCATTATAAAACTAATAATAAAACTGCAACCATATATTTCGTCATAGTGAAAACATAATGTATAGTGATAACTAAGAATGAATAAAGAGAATTCTTATTAATTGGAATTCATGTATCTAGAACTTGATACCATTATACCTTCAAAATGGTTTAAGTCTGTGGGTAGAAACCCATATTATTTTTAGAAACAAATTCGAAGGGTTTGTCGCCACCTGATTTGTCTCGTGAGACATGTCGAAGAATAAAGGGGATATATCAGGCCCCGATCATTAGATAATGTCCAAAAAATTATATATAAATAGATTTAATACAAGTAAATTATGCATTCTCAATATCCATATAGAGTAGAGAATACATATCCATCAATATTTCCATAGTTAAGAAAACATTCCAAATAAACACTGTATGTGAAAGGGTATACGACTTAAGAAAATAATAACATCCATGAAACCATAATATGGATATCTAATAGAAATGTAATTTAAAATTAAAATTGATCTCAAATGGGATGTAGGTACACTACATGAGAATTATTAGGTACGTAACACAAAGTAAGTCACAACCAAATGAAAAATTGAGACAAAGTCCATTACCACAATGTAATTAGTCGAATCATATGAAGAAAACTTAATAACCATCAAATGAATAATTTAATACCATAAATATAAAGAAAATAATGATATTATATGAAAAATGTTAGTACGCATACACTACATTCAAGAAATTTGTGGTGAACAATGTAAATCTCACAGAAATTAAAGTGAGATGAGAAACCCCTTACAAACATTTTGGCATGGAAATGAGTGTTCTTGTGAGGGATTAATGATAGGTAAAAGGGTATCCCATAATTTATATATCATAAGGGAAATATGGGGTAGGTGATAAAACATACCCCATCATTAGGAATTAATAATAAAAGGACACAACATAAGGGGAATTCTTGAACAAAAGAGAGAGAGAGGATCCCTTACCTTATGCTCGAAGGTGTTCTTGATTTCTCTTAGCGACCTGAATAATAAAATTTATCTTCATTAATTAATAATTAAATAACCTCATAAAAATTTAATCTATATGGTATAACCTTATTAGGTTCATTTATTCAGTTTTTAGTGGGTTTAAAAGATTCAATTTTATTATTTTGGACGCATTTTCTTCCTTGGTTTTCGTGACCAATTTACATGAATTTATTAATGGAAGTTCATTTAAAATATGATTAAACATCCATAATTGTAAATATATATTATTAGTTACATTATTAATGATACTATAATTATTTTGGGTTATATAATTGAGGATTATTCATTAGTTAAAAGTTATTGATAAACGCTTGGATTAACCTTGAGGTTTTGTGCATAATGAACTTGTTTTGTATTATTATTTTTTATTATGAGTGTGTAAGGATTATAGAACATTGAATAAGGTAAAATATATATATTATGATATGGTTAAACAATTAAAAAGGTTTCATGACCACTATTGAATATAGTAATAGAAATTGAAAACTTGTCTTCCATGAATGTGATAAATTAACACTTCTCGGAAAGTATTTTAATTTTTAGTGTAAGAGGTGGGGGAAAGGAGGGATGATGATGAAATATTACATTAGAGTAATAAAATTCGAATCCATGTAAGTTAATGAAATTATCATATCACTTGGATATCGGGAGGTGAGGATAGAGCAAAAAAATAATAGAATTTGTAAAAGAATTTGAAGGAAAAGAGAAGAGAAGTTAACCTCTTGATTACTCCTCCTTGAGAAACTCCTTATGGCCTTTTTTTGGCCTTTTGGTGATACCAGTAGGTCTTGGACGTGGGGAAGGATATTAGGGAAATATTTGAGTAAAATTTAGGCACGTCTTGAATATTGAGTGGTGTGGGAGGAAGAGGGGGTGAGGGGTGGTTTATATAGTGGGGGGGAGGAGGGATTTTACATTATTTTAATAATTATTTTAATATTTTTGCTCAATACTATGAATAGTCTTGATTAATGTGATCCCAAATAGTAATAATGTCGTGTGAGTTCGAACCAAGTTGTATTACATTATCTTTTCATCACTTATGATGCAGTAAACCAAGTATTTAGCATTTATTGTAGTTTATTGTATTTTACTATTCATAAAAATTCAAGTATTTCAGAAAAATCCCAAAAATTCACCCTAACCATTTTTTGACATGTAGAATCCAAAAACTAACTCAATTTTTCAAATATAATTTTCAATATATGATGAATTTAATATTTAATTAAAATCATTATTTAATTGAAAAATATAAACACCTAAAATATTCATCTTTATTTGTAAGGTGGATAAATTTATTTATACATTCATGGGTATGGATACCATTCATAAGATTCATATTAATTTTCATAAGGGTAAGTTAATATTCATAAGGGTTGGTTATTATTCACCAAAAATTAATTTAATTATATCTGACTCTAATTATCATCCTGATCGCAACTGTGAATGTATATTTTTCAAAACTCAAAACAAAAACATGAAAAATTTAAGTTTAAAGGCTAGTTTATGACTATATCTTAAATAACCAAGTGTTGTTTCAAAGAAAATCAGTGATTTATGAAATATAGGATATCTAATGAATAAAATTTATTTAAGAGAAACATATAATAAAATTATTGGGGTGTTATATTATTCCCCCCTTTGAAAATTCCATCCTAAAAAATTTTCATTTATAAAGGACTTTAAAAAGATATGGGTGGTTCTTCTTCATAACATTCACAAGTTCCCATTTTCTTCCTCTATATTATGGTTTCTCCAAAGAACCATTAATACACGAGTTGTCCGATTTTTCAATACCTCCTCCCTTGTGTCAAGAATCCCAATATTCTCTTCACAGTATGACAAATCAGGTTACAGTTCAATTTCATCATAAGTGAGTACATGCATTGGGTCTGACATGTATTTCTTCAAAAATTACACATGGAACACATTTTGATCATTAGAGAGACTTGGTGGAATTTCTAATTGGTAAGATATAACTCTGATCCTTTCCAAAATTTCAAACGGTCCGATGTACCTGGGGATCAGTTTCCCTTTCTTACCGAATCTTAAGACACCCTTCCACGAAGATAATTTTAGAAAGACATGATCACCTACTTGAAATTCCAAATCCTTTCTCCGGTTGTCAGTATAGAAATTTTGCCTATTTTTGGTTGCTTTAATATGGGCCTGAATTTTTTTTACCTTTGATGTTGTCTCTTTGATAAGTTCTGGGCCTAAAAGTTTTCTCTCGCCAACTTCATCCCAACAAGTTGAAGTTAGACACCTCTTACCATATAGTGCTTCATATGACACTATTTGAATGCTAGAATGGAAGATATTATTTTAGGAAAACTAAACCAAAGGCAAGTATTGATCCCACATACCTTGGCAGTCACGATAGAATGATCTTAAATATCTTACAATGTTTGAATATTCCTTTCAAACTGTTCGTCAGTTTGGGGGGTGATAAGCAGTACTCATATGAAGCTCAGTATCCAAAGTCTTCTGGAGAATTTTCCAGAATTTCGATGTAAACCGGGGATCTCGATCAGAAAAAATTGATATAGGTGCACCATTAAGTCTTACAACTTCATTAAAATAAAGTCTTTCTAGGTTCTCAAGTGGTAAAACCTCTCTTATAGCAAGGAAATGTGGAGATTTTGTGATATGATCAGCAATTAACCATATTGCATCATTCCTTCTAGGTGTCCTCAGTAGTCTAGTGACAAAATCCATCGTAATTTCATCCAACTTCTACATTGGAATTGGTAGAGGTTTCATAAACCCTCTAGGATATTGTCCCTCTTCCTTCACTTGTTGACAAACAAGACACCTTGACACGTAGTCAGTAATTTCGCGCTTCATATTATCCCACAAAAAATGTTCCTTCAAATATCTATACATATTTGTGATACCCAGTTGTATTGAGAAATTTGAGCTATGAGCATCGTCTAATAGTTCCCTTTTTAGCCCAGGTACTGATGGAACACACAACCTCTTCCCAAATTTCAGAAATCCTTCCTCATACATGATGTCTTTCAATCTCCCATCCTTAATACCATTAATTTTCTTGCGTAGATTCGCATCATTAGATTAAGAGTTTTTTATCTTCCCTAGTAAATATGGTTTATAAATAATTTGAAAGAGGTGAGATGTTCCTCCTTCCTTAACAATTCCCATATCCATATTTAGTAGATCCATGAATATAGGATCTCTCTCAATCCTCATTTGGGTCAGAAGTCCATGATCTTTGTTGCCTAATGAATCGGCCTCCAGATTTTTCTTTCTGGGGTGGTAGTGTATTGAAAAATCATAATATTTGAGTAACTCTAGCCATCTCTTTTTCCTTATGTTGAGTTATATTTATGTAAAAAAGTATTTCAAACTCGTTTGATCTGTGTATATATCACATATTTCACTATAGAGATAATGTATCCATATTTTTAGAGCAAAGATTACAGCTGCTCACTCAAGATCATGAGTTAGGTAATTTTTGTCATGAGTCTTCAACTACCTTGATGCATAAGCCATAACATTATCATTTTTCATAAGTACGCAACCCAATCCATTCTTTAATGCATCACTGTATATCAAGATTCCATTATTTCCATATGGGAGAGTCAAAATTGGAGCATTGACCAATATTATTTTCAAATCTTCAAAGGATTTTTCACATTCTTTCATCCATACAAACTTCACCCCTTTACGTGTGATCTTGGTTAGCAGGTTAGCCAGTCAGGAAAAATTCTGAACGAAATGCTGATAGTAACCTGTTAAGCCAATAAAACTACATAACTCAGTTCTGTTTGTTGGCTTGGGCCATTCTTGGATTTCCTTTGTCTTCGTAGGGTCAACTAGGATTCTTACCTTAGAGACAATATGGCCTAAAAAGAAATTGATTGAAGCCAGAATTCACACTTGATAAAATTCCCATACAATTCATTTCTTATAAGAGTTTTTTAAATAATCTGCAAGTGATTCTCATGGTCATCATAGATTTTTAAGTATACCAGGATATGATCGATAAATACCCCATTTTTTTTGATATATTCCTTGCAAAATCTATTCATTAAATCTATGAAAACAGAGGGTGCATTAGTCAGTCCAAAAGGAATCACTGTAAACTCGTAATGCCCATACCTGGTTCAAAACGCTGTCTTTGGAATATCTTCCTTCCTCCCACGTAGCTGATAATATCCAGATCAAAGGTCAATCTTCCAAAATATTGTGCCCCATGAAGTTGATAAAATAAATCATCAATTCGTGGTGGAGTATACTTATTCTTTATTGTAATAGCATTGATTTCACTGTAATAAATGTATAGCCTCATGGATCCATCTTTCTTCTTGAAAAAGAGGATAGGGGATCCCCATAGAGAAACATTAGGTTGAATAAATCCTTTTTCACCCAATTCCTCTAGTTGTTTCTTTAGATCCACTAATTAAATAGTGGCCATTTTATAGGGAGTCTTTGATATAGGTCTTGCACCAAGAATTAAATCAATAGAGAACTCAACTTCCCACTCTAGAGGATGTCCAGGTAAATCCTCTTGAAATACATGAATGCATTCTTTCACTATATGTACATCTTCAATTTGAAGATTTCTTTCCTCACCCATAGATATTGGGTTCTCTTCCTCTCTAAGAATTGCATTCAATAGAGATACTTGGGGTGGATCTAGATAAGAATCAGATGGAGATGTTTCTTCTCTAAAAATAAGGGATTCTACACCATTTCCAAATATTGTAACTTCCTTCTTCTTGAAATATATCTTCACATCATAATTTGTCAGCCAATTCTAACTGAAAATTCATTTTTTTATTTTTAAAAACACTTTTCAGCTAAGTTAGAACCGAATAAGAAAAACAAGGTGAGGCAGCGTGTCCAAGGGGATCCACTATTGAAGACACTAGCTAGAAAAAACCAAACAAACACAAACAAAAAACACACAATAGTAAGATGTTGAACATCATAAGAGCCTTCAAAGGAGGATGACCGATGGTGAGGTCTTCATCGATAGAACTCCGGAAAGAGGGACCACAAGATGGCTGAGCTACCATGGACAATGCAATCAAATAGAAGCACCTGAATATTTCCACCTTCAAAGCCACCAAAACCATCCAAAACATCATGGAATCCATCAAACATGACCAAATTGGAGTCGTGTGTGAAGCAGCATGATGAAATGGCAGAGGAAACCAAGAATATATAAAACAATCCAGGAACATAAACCATGACAACCACTGGCACCACAAACAGATCTCGGGAGAACAGATGCACGTTTATTTGTCATGAGGGGGACTGATCAACATGACTTTGTTGCAATGATACATCCCCTAATTATTTTCACTAACAACTCCTTTATTAAATCAAATTATATATGTCTAATTTTCTTGGAAAACTAGGAAAAAATTAAAGTACCTACCACCACATCATTGGGAACTTCAACCTCTGTGTTTGTAATCACATAAGATTTCCCTTTCTCTCGTGGCCTTTTCTAAGGAATGATTCCTTGGAGCTTAGGACACTCATTTCCATAGTTTTCCATCTCTCTACAATTGTATCATTTAACATCAATGACTTTTTTCTTCCCCTTTCAATCATTAGATCGACGAACCTTTTCTCTACACTTGTAGTAGACTCCCATTCCTTTCAAGCATTTCCCAAGACTGGATATGTTTAATTTTCTTGGAAAACTAGGAAGATATAAATTAATGAGATGATCGAAAATCAAATAATGATTTGGATATGTTTGAGGAAAAAATTAAATCACCTACCACCACATCATTAGGAACTTCAACCGCTGCGTTTGTAATCACATAAGCTTTCCCTTTCTCTCATAGCCTTTTTGAGGCAAGTTTCATTGGTTCTTAAGAAACTCATTTTCAAAGTTTCCCATCTTGCTACAATTTTAGCATTGAACATCATTGACTTGTTTCTTCCCCTTGCATTAATTAGATCGATGAACGTTTTCTCCATACTTGTAGAAGACTCCCATGCATTTTAATCATTTCCCAAGATGATTCTTTCTATAGTTCTCGCATAATGGGAATTTCTTCGTTCCCTTGTTCTTATTTGTTACTTCACCTTTTTCTTGGTTATCAGATTACCACTTATTATCATGGTTTCCCATGAAAAAATTTGATCTAAAAAAAATCCCCCTCTATTTTAATAGCACTTAATACAATTTCATCATACGATGAAAATGTTTGAGAAGCATCTACCCTTCAAATACATGTATTAATACCTTTAAAGAAATGATCAATCCTGTCTTCCGAGTCACTTACATAATCTATGGAATACCTGGCTAGTCTTGTGAAGGTAGCCTCATAATATAAAAAACTATCTTCTTCCCTTTTATTTAAGACAAGTAATTTCTTCTTTATTTTGGTTTATTTATCCCGAGGGAAATATTTGTCAAAGAATATTCCCTTAAAAGTACTCCATTCCATATATTCTATTTCTTCTTCCTCCATGGTATTCTGGATCAAGGACCACCATTGGTCAACATTACCCTTGAGACAATATACTGTTAGCACTAATTTTTTATTTTCATTTCATCTTAATGCCATGAATATCTTTTCAGGGTACTTGATCCACTGCTCAGAAACCACTATATTAGTAGTCCCACTAAAATATGGGGGCTTCTTCCACATGAAACTATCCAACATAGGTGTAGAATGGTTATTTGTCACAACCTGAGTAAGTTGTCCCAATATGGTCATGACATGATCTGCTCCAACATTGACTGTGTTGACTTGATCAGTGGGGAAATAACTACATTTCCATGTGTATTTATTCCCCTTCTTTCATTAGGAACCATTTCTAAATAAAAACATACACTAGATTAGGTTATTAATCTCAAATCGAAAAGAACATAACACATATATAAATTCTATTCATAGATAATCTCATAAACATGGTTTCTATGAGGAAAAATTTACATTAAAATCCTTCATAAAGTCTTGTAATGAAAATTTGAATTATCCTAAGAATACCCACCAGGAGTGTCAATAATAAGAGTGCATCAAGGCCTGTTTTCATGTACCAGGATACCCTGTGTCAAGCCCAAAACTCCTTGTTAGAGTTTTCACTCCTATGCACATCTGCGCCAAAGCTACCTCTACCTGTTTGTATCCAGACAGAGATATATTTTCTAGAAAGAAACAAATAATATATTCCATACCCAAATTACAGGATGTTCTTTTATTTTTGTCCTTAATAAAATACTTTAGGTCTTTGTTCCCTAATATATATTTTCTAATCTAATTTCCAAGGTTTATACTAAAATTCCTCAAATACCAACTGTAACACCCCAACCCCTTTAGAACGAAGCTGATCCATTAATTATTACATTGAAATGCTTAAAAGGAAATAAATCCTGAAAGGATCAATTAGTTTAGTAGTCTTGAAGAAACTAGATACATGGATGTAACATTGGGAAAGGCAACAAAATACAACACATAACAGAAACTAAAAAAAAATGTATCCACAGAAACTCAATAAATGGTCTCCTCTTCAAAACCTATTGAAGGTAAACAAATGAAATGGGTGAGCTCAGATTCTCAGTAAGGGTTACAATTTGTAGAAAAATTAATCAACAATAACTGAATTATAAACAATTTGGCCTAGTGAATATGGCATGGTGAATAAATGAAAAATCACACCATTAGTAAAATGATAATAAAACTGCATCAATATATTTTTTCATAGAGAAAAAATCATGGACAGTAATATCTAAAAATTAATAAATATAATGATTATTAATTGGAATTAATGTATCTGGCACATGATATCACTATACTATCAAAGCGTTTTAAGTCTGCGGGTAGAAACCGTTTTTATTTTTGGAAACAAACTCGAAGGGTTTGTCGCCAACTGATTTGTCTCATGAGACATGTCGATGCATCGAAGGGATATAGCAGTCCCCGAACATCATTGAATGTACAAATAATTCTTTATACATATATTTAATACAAGTACAATATGCCTTCTCAATATCCTTATTGATTATAGAATATGGATTCATCAATATTTCAATAGTTAAAACTACATTCCAAATAAACACCGTATATGAAAGGGTGTATGGATAAAGATAATAATCATATCCATGAAAACAAAATATGGATATCTAAGAGAAATTTAATTTCAAATGAAAAGTTAACTCAAATGGGTAGTAGGTACAACAAATAAGAATTATTAGGTTCATAATACAAAGTAAGTCACAATTAAATGGAAAATTGAGCGAATGTCCCTTACCATAATGTAATCCGTCGAATCATATGAAAAAAACTTAATAAACATAAAATGAGTCATTTAATACCATAAATATAAATATAATAATGATATTATATGAAAAATTTCAGTACACATACATCACATTCAAGAAATAAGTTGCGAACAATGGAAATCTCACAGAAATGAAAGTGAGATGAGAAACCCCTTACAAACATTTCACCATGGAAATGGTTGTTCTTGTGAGGGATTAATGAGAGGTAAAGGGTTATAACATCATTTATATATCATAAGGGAAATATTGGAGAGGTTTATAAACATACCCCATCATTAGGAATTAAAAATAAAAGGACACAACATAAGGGGAATTCTGGAACAAAAGAGAGAGAGAGGATCCCTTACCTTATACTCGAAGGTGTTATTGATTGTTCTTGACGACTTGAATAACAAAATTTAGCTTCATTATTTAATAATTATAGAACCTCATAAACATATAATTGATATGGTATAACTTTATTAGGTTCATTCATGCCCTTTTTTATGGGTTTAAGAGATTCAATTTTATTTTTTTGGAAGCATTTTCTTCCTTAGTTTTCATGACCGATTTTCTTGAATTCATGAATAAAGGTTCATTTGAAATGTGGTTAAAAATAAATAATTTTAAATATATATTATTAGTGACATTATAAATGACATTATAATTATTTTGGGTTATATACTTGACAATTATTCATTATTTAAAAGGTATTGATAAACACTTGGATTAACCTTGCAGTTTTGTGCATAATGAACTTGTTTTGTATTATTATTTTGTATTATTAATCTGTAAGGATTAAAGAACATTTAATAAGGTAATATAAATCTATTATGATATGGTTCAACCATTAAAAAGGTTTCATGACCAGTCTTGAATATAGTAATAGAAATTGAAAACCCGTCATCCTTGAATGTGATAAACTAACACATCTCAGACTGTATTTTAATTTCTAGTGTAAGAGGTGGGGGAAAGGAGGGATGATGATGAAATATTACATAGAATAATAAAATTACAGTAAATATAAATTAATTTAATTATCATAGAACTTGGATTTGGGGAGGTGAAGAGAGAGCAACAAAATAATGGAACTTGTAAAAGAATTTGAAGGAAAAGAGAAAAGAAGTTCACCTCTTGAGTACTCCTCCTTGAGAAACTCCTTAAAGCCTTTGTTTTTGTCCTTTTGGTGAGACAAGAAGATCCTAGACGTGGGGAATGATCTTAGGGATATATTGGATCATTATTTAGGCAAGTCTTGAAGCTTGAGTGCTGTGGGAGGAAGAGGTGGTGAGGGGTGGTTTATATAGTGGAGGGGAGGAGGGATTTTACATTATTTTAATTATTATTTTATCATTTTTTATCAAGATTATGAATAGTCTTTATTCATGTGATCCAAATAATGTAATTTTATTTTTAACCAAGTCGGATTACATCTTCCTTTCATCACCTATGATGTAGTAAATCAAGTATTTTTCATTTATCCTAATTTATTGTATTTTACAATTTATAAAAAATTCAAGTATTTCAGAAAAATCCCAAAAATTCACCCTAACCATTTTTCAACATTTAGAATCCAAAAATTAACTCCATTTTTAAAAAATAATTTTCTAAATATGATAAATTTAATTTTTAATTAAAATCATTATTTAATTGACAAATATAAACACCTACAATATTCATCTTTATTTTTAAGGTGCCTAAATTTATTTATAGATTCATGGGTATAGATACCATTTATAAGAGTCATATTACTATTCATAAGGGTAAGTTACTATTTATAAGGGTAGTTTACTATTCCTAAGGGTAGGTTACTATTCAAAAAAAATTAAGTTAATTCTATCAGACTATAAATATCATCCTGATCACAACTATGAATGTCCATTTTTCACAATTCAAAGCACAAAAGTTAAAATTTAAGTTTAAAGGATATTTTATGACTATCTATTAAATAACCAAGTTTTGTTTCAAAAAAACTCAGTGATTTATGAAATATAGGCTATGTAATGAATAGAATGTATTAAAGAGAAATGTACTATAAAGTGTTTGGGGGTGTTATAGTTTTCATCCCCTATCTTTTTTTATGGATTTTTTCATGTGTGTGAGTGTCTATTATGATTTTTATATTTATATATATACATGTTTGTGTATAAATATGTAGAAACAAAAATATTTTTTTCCTGTACGTATAAACACATAAATAGATATGTATATGTTATATTTTATATTTTTAGGTGTGTTTAATATATTATGTATTTAATATGTGTGTGTGTGTTTTATTTTTACAATATATATATGGTAACATATTCAACACACACATGCAAACACAAGCATATTGATTTATATATATAAATATATATATGTATTTTGGTTACAACATGTGTGTGTGTATATATTCTGTATTTAATTTTTTTAAGTTAAATATATTGTAATATATATAGTAATATATTGAACACACACACACCTACATGTTCATAATTCTTAGGATTTTTTCTACATGATATCTTTATATATAATATATATCTATACATATACAAACATACATACATATTTTATTACATGTATATATCTATGTTTGTGTGATTTAATTGAAAAATATTTATATACACTATATATTTGTGGTTATATATATGTTTTATAACTTTCATAAAATAATATATATATATTACACACACACAAAATACAGATATACATATATTCAAATATTTAAACTTATATTGATATATATATTTGGGTAAATATATATTTATACATTTATTTATTTTCTGTTTATATACATAAATATAAAATATATCACGTGTTTATAATGTGTGTGTGTGTCCAAGTCTATATTGTTGTTACTAAGAGAAAATTTGTTTAGTTGAAATGTAAAAACACTGGATCTGTTATAGAATTAATTAAATTTATAAATGTTGGAATATAGATAAATATAAAGTAAATTAATATATCAAGTGGAATTTCAGTACCTTTTATAAACCATTAGATATTTATATAAGTGTGATTCCCCAAACCCACCCTCCCAGATCTAATTCTGTAAATATATTATTTACAAACTATCTTCGATACCAACTATAGATTACCAAACACAACTATCCAATAATTACAAGACTGAAAGAAAATTTTTCATTACTTGTATTACTAAGTCATATTAGGATTAGATATTTTGATAAATAAGAAAAAAAATAAACTAATAAAGCCCATGTATTTCTCAATAATTGTATTTTTTTCATTATATAAGAAACTACATAATCTGTAACAAGTCTTCAACATCTCTCACAAATTCTCCACACAATATAACCTATTAGTCATATAATATGTACCACTTTTCATTATAAATCGCAGAATGAAATCATAAGAAAGGGATGATATGAAATGATCCGTAAGGGAAATATATAAATAGAGCTATAAAAATATAACTGTGTTATATATAGTCTGGAAGGAATAAATAAATGACATGAATCCATAATCAACTGAAACCGAGATAATATTATATCTATGATAATAAATAGAAATATGTATAAAAATTATTAATGATATCATAATAATGGGATGCATAATGTTGGACATCAAAAATGTGCTATCAAGGCCTTTTACCAGGACACTATACTGATATGGGGAGATGTATACACAAAAACTCAAGATGTTTTATCTCATGACACCTATCAAGGCATATAGGGGATATATAATGTTGGTCCCCACCAGTAACTTGATTAAGTCTAATGTATTCACCAAAAGAGTAAAAAATAAACTACATATTATTCCCTATAGAACCTATAGTTGAATAAAAAAATTACTCTCTATATAATGAAAAATAAAAAATTCCAATACATAATAAACCTATATTAGTAGTCAATAATCATCAATAATTTCAATACATTCCCTATTAATAAATAAACTTTCTTTCTATATGAACATCTTCTAGTATGAAGTTTATAAAATGATATGTTCACACCATATAGGGAAATGAGAATATTTTTAATTAAATACTAGAATAACATGATCATAACACATCCATAGAGAGAAGGTGGATTGTTTTAAAAGAACATATCCCCAATTTAACAAAGGAAACTTAAAAGTATTTTGACATAAATAAAAACCACCCTCATAAAAAGAATGCTTCAAATAGTATCACAAAATATAGGATAAAAAAAAATTTATACCATGAGTTCAATCAAACAAATAATTAATATATATTAGAAGATAAATAAGGAACATAAACCCTATTATTTTAAATTCTATTGAAAATTAAAAAGAAAATAAATTTGAAAACATAAAAGATCTTTTTTAATTATTTTAACATTGAGGTAAAATAAAAACATACACATAACTTCTAAATGAAAATTATCAAAAAGGTAATGTGAAATATTTTAAAAACCCTTTATTTTAAAAATAATATCCTATAGTTTTTCCTCATAATACATAAAGTTTATATTGGATAAATGAGAAGAGGAAGAAAAAATATATCAAAGTGAAATAGAAAACCCCTTTTCAAAAAAATCACATTTTAAAAAGATTAATAACACATTCATTTGTATAAAAATATCTTATTTCACCTTTTAGGTTGAGAAATAATCATATAATACAATATTAGGGTGGAAGAAACTAATAATGGAGGAAATATGTTCACGACATGACCATATAATTCATGGAAAGGAGACTTGGGGTTATCAATATAACTTATGAGAAATAGACTAATTGAAGTAATACATATTTAAAAAGGAGTTTAATATTGTAGAAATTAAAATAATTAAAATAATACAAAATTCAATCAAAGGGTATAATGTATCTAAACCATTTTAAATAATTATAATAGAAATGATCATAAACCAATGGATAAAAATTTAGTAACAAAAAAATATTTACAACTGGGGTAACAACTAATTCAAAATCTATTTAATGAAAAGGAACTAATTTGTCTTAGTATTTAACATGATTAATAAAACACTATTAAAATTATATATCCATGGTCAAGGAATTCATAATTCAAAGGAAAACAAGGTGCATAACATAAATATGACTCAAGAAATTAAAGTTTGAGACAAATAATCCTTGTGGATTCAGTAACATTTTAATGAAACCAAATAAAAATATAGGTATTGTAATTGAACATAAGGTATCATTATTAAAATATAATTCATTTTATTATATCCAAAAAATTTTGTGTATACACCACATCAATGAATTTATGTGCATAATACCAGATATGTCTCAAAGAGAGGACTTTGAGATGAAAACCCTTACATCGAACCTGATTTAATATGAACTTGCACCAAATTTCTAGAATAATTAACATAAGTTCATTAAATACATAAATAGGAACCTTATTAACAAATATAACCATTTATACTCTACATTTTTAATCATTCTATACATATACATTAGTTTGTTTTTATTTATTTTCAAAACTGGGTGAAAGCAACCTTTATCACTCTAAACTAGTTTTTTAAAAGTGGTGCCATTATATATTATTTTCCCAAATTATATTATTATTAGATAATATAAGGTAGTTTAATAGATTTTACATATTATTTTATAAATCTAAAATCTCATTTCATGGTGATTTTGCTTACGATCCATGTGAATGAAATCATCGACAAGCATGTTTTGGTGATTCTTAATGAATGAATGGTGTTTTATTAATTAATGAGTTAATTATTCATATAACCTAATAAAACCCAAAAAAATAATTTAATTATTTATATCATATTAAAAAATTAAAATATTTATCATTGTCAACCATGATATAAATGCATAGTGTTGTTTAAGTAGGTGGTTAAATCGACCCAAACATGAACCTACCATGATTAATGGGTGATAATGAGGTGGGTTAGTTGTTATATAATTATACAAGAAGAATAAAGATATTTTTTGGTGATTATTATTGTGAAATATAATAATTTTTAAAAATTATAAAGAGGATTTAAATTATAAAAATTCATTTCTTAGAAAGAAGAGATCATTTTCCCATTAGTACACTTGTTTTGAATGATTGAATTAATGATGATAGATTGTTGATTATATCATAAATAGGTTCATCAATATGTCATAAAAAACACATAATGATTCCATAAAAATCATATTTATCCATTACAAGAATTCTCATTCCCATCCATTCAAGTTAGTGATGAGAAGAAAAATGGAAATCAATCATTCCATGGTGGTTGTAGTCCACAGGTACACATGGTTAACAATTTTGTTTTCCATAGAAAGATAGAAATATTTAATAAATGTTATAATTTAAAAATATAGAAAATGTTATAAATATAATATTTTTTATTAAATTATCAATTAGTACTATTTTTCAATGTAGCTATGGAAAATGAAACATGATGTTTTGTAGAGGCGGTAGTCCGTTCACACACACACACAAATGTTGTTTCATCTTTTGTTATGGGTAAAAGGGAAAAGGTGATTAATTATTATTACCATAATAGTTTTGGGACAACTTTGGTGTGTTGATTGTATTTTTTGTCAATGGGTGTCAATGATGATCATATATTCTATCCTAATTCAATGATGATTGAAGACCTTTGGAATTTATAATCCAAAAGGAAATGGAGAAATAAGAAGAAGAGGATTGGACTTAATAGGTGGCCTTATATTTCATTTCATGTTATCATTTTTGTTAACACTTTATCTTTATTGGATTACATAAAAATATGAGGCTAGCCGACTGGCTCAGACCAGATGTGGGAGTATGCATGCCCACATTGCGCATAGTGGAAAGGCAGCACCACCGTGCTGGGCAGCACAGAGGCAGGGAGTGGGCACAAAGAACACCCACAGAACACTGGTACGGGGTGGTACTAGGAGGGGAATAATAGATAATTAAGATGAGGCCTCTGAGTAAAGATTTATATAGTACAGATATACTGTAGAAAGTTTTGATGTGGGACCATCTTTTTGTAGATACTGTTTACCTTTTAAAAACATATATGGGATCTCATCAATCAATCTGATCCCATGCGCGATCTTGGCCGCATGCATCATCCCATGAACTATGATCTAATCACATCTGTCCTTTGTTAATATAATCAAATCCAATGGCTATAGATTTACCACATCATCATCTCCAACCTATGAACCCACGGAGGGCACCCGATGACATAGTCCACCAGAGATGATGCTGAGACTCCTTGATCTCACTTTCGGCCACCATTTATGATTATAATTCATGAATAAGTATCATTAGGATGTAATGAATCCATGAATGAAATTACATTTTCATGCATGCAATGTTATAATGAAGCTTGAACATTGATAAAGAAAAAAAACTTATGAGGCCATGTCAAGAAGCTCGTAACATTCTAGAAATTGTTTGAATGCATTCATAAACGCATGCATGAGAGGATAACACTGAAAAGGATGAGCTGCATATATTAAAATGAAAAAACCGAGAATCTTGGCGTATCTCATGACTGTAGTTTTAAGATTTTAAAACCACGATATTCGTGCAATTTATCAAGGATTTTGGACACAGAAAAGATTTGATCTATACTTATAAAAAGGGATCCACTAATTTGAGAATGGTTTGCTTCTTACAAGCCTTTCGAGAGATCAGGTTCTGAGAAATAGAGTTTATCAGATCTTTAAGTTCAAGAAGGAGAAAGTATGATCCACGAACCAGTCCGGGTTCATGAAAATGATCCAGCGTACCATTCTAGTTCACGAAGAGGTGAACCGCATAACACTTTGGTTCCTGAAGAAGAAGAGCCATGAACCAATTTTGGTTCAAAAAAGAAGTTCCTGTGTACCGTTTGGGTTCACTTAGATAAGGTCCCCCGTATCTTTCTAGTTCACGAGGGGAAGTTCTGCGTACCATTCAGTGCGCATAGGGGAACTGCGTACCAGTTTTTATGTGAAGGAAGTCTGCACTCCCTTTGCGAAGGAAGCCTGAAAGTCCCTTATGAAAGGAGGAGTTGCAAACCATCATGGTTCACTGAGGAGACTAGCAAACTCTATGCATATGAGAACACTATACCCTTGGTGTATAAGAGGAGAAAAATAACACCATAACATACCTGAATAACCACATTTATGTTTGAATAAAATCATATGTTTATCAATATAAACAAATTAAAGTGAATAGTGTGTGTTGAGAAAGGGAGAAGAAAGAGTGTACACAGTGATGGGAAGTGCATGCATATATTCTTATACATGGTTTAAATAAGAACACACATGAGGTCCAATCACACCTGAACCAAGTGGTAAGAAAAGAAAATAAGAAAAAGGAGAAAAGAGGCCGTGTGTGTGCTTAACAGAACCATACCCATTTGGGCCTTCACAAAATAAAGTAGAAGAGGAAGTGTATGAATTATTGCATGCACGTGCATACATGGAAACTTTAAAAAGAAACATCCTAAACCAAGGGTGCATGTGTGTAAATAATTGAAGAGGAAGAGAAGAACTAAATTGTCAGATGCATAGTCACATGCATACATGGAAGAAAGAGATCTGATTCTGATGACGTCCAGCGAACTGATTTTCAGTGTTTTAACAATCACAAAAGGATTTATGATTCTAGACAAGAAGAATAAGAAGTCTTAGTACATTTGGTTGTTTCACTAAATAGGAATATTAAACGTTAAATATCATAAAATCTATACCTCGATTCAAGAAAAGTCTCATGCTGAACAAGAGACAACAACTTCTTTGCCTATCCATTGAAGCGACCATAAAGTTAATAAACGGAGTGAGACCTCTCCCAAGGCAGTGAGCCAAGGGGAGTAAACAGAAGTGATCTAAGGGAAGCAGTGGGATATCCTTGAATCTTTCTAACGGTAGTGTGCTTAGGACAAAGTGACTATGACCAAACCTTTGTAATCCAAAACTAGTGAAGATTAGTGGAATTAGAAACGACCAGAAACCTATCATCATATTCTCCTTGGATGTAGCCTTATAGGTGAACTAAGTAAACATGCAATGTTTCTCTTCTGTATGTAAATGTTTTAATTAGTAAACATATCCATCATACAGGTTTAATCAAGTTCCTACCAATGTGGGAACAAGATCAAATAAAAAAGATAACAAGTTGACACCCTAATTCACCCCCTCTCAAGGTGACCTAGGGTCCTTAAAACATAATAAAACTTATTATATAACCAATATTTATTTAATTAAATATTTTTTTAAAAATTACGACCATAAAATAAAAATATAAAAGAAAAAAGTTAAGAAAAAAATTATTACTCATGTTGAGAAATTTGAAATTTCCATGGATGATCCCTTAGAAATGGATTATATAGGATAATTTATCATGAAAAAAAATCTCAATATAGTAAAATAAGTAATATAGGTGAAGGAAAAATGGGATTTTTTCAGTATGATAATGATTTTTTAGGAGTTCCTTAAAGGGGAGATGAGAGACTGATTTTATTTTAGTTCAATTTTTTAAGTAGAGAAAGATATCGAAGACATTTAATTATTTAAAGGTAATCATATATTAAAAATTTAGGGTGTTGTGTTCTATAACCATTAAATAAATTACATAATTTTAATATAACACATAATAGAATCATAAATTATATAGGTAACTCATTGTAAACCATAAATTTATTTATGATCATGTGTTTATTTTGGATGTGGAATGAGATTATCTATGTGAAAAATTATTATAAGCACTTTATAAAGAGATATAACCCATTGCAAATTTGACATATAATTCTACCATGAGAATAATATCTTGATACCCAAGGAATAACTTCCCTAAAAAATTGAAAATGATTTATATTATACTCATACCAGTAGGGGTTTTTATTTATAATTCAATATCCTGTTGTTGGTGAAAACATACATGACATAGTACACTAAGAAAATCTAGAGTGAAAAATCCCTATCTGATAAATTAGTGGTAGTTTCATATGGTTTTTTTGGTCCATATAGTCATTTTTTACTATTTACCTCATTGGACCTTGGACTGGAACATTGAGTTGTATAATTCCCAACTCTCTTGCTATTGAAGAAACAATGTTTTGTAGATTATCTCTTTAGCTTAAAAGTTTGAGTATAATGACCTTCATCTCCACACTTATATTATTTTCCCATCCCTTTAAGAAAATTTTCCCCATGATTCTTCCAACATTTTTGACATGTAAGAAATTTAATATTCTTTTATTCATCATCTTTGTCACATGAATTTATATGAGATTTTATCCTTGTTGAATTTGGTCTGTCTGAGATTTCAACTTTGTTCACATTGTGAATCATAATTTTTGATAGTTGGTTTCAAATAATCATAATATTTATCACTCCAAACCATAACTAATTAGGTTTTTATTGGGATATTTCCATATTTTCCAAGGAATCCATTGTTAACTTGGTTTCTTTGGGAATCAACAATTATTAAAACCAAGAGTTAAAATGAGTGGAGATAATTATAATAGAATTATCATAAATAAGAATATGAAAATTTCACCTCAATACGTATCACTTTATAACACTATCATGTTATTATATAGTTCATACAAGTCATATTGTATGAGATTTGGTTCAAACTATATCACAATCAGTTTAACATATATCACCACCAGTTTAACCTATATCATTTTTGGTTCGACTTTTGTTACTTTTTGTTGGGTTCCCTCATACTTCTTAAACAAATAATCAAAATAGATATATAAAATTACCATGAATATTCATAAAATATTATAAAACCAAAGATCATTGAAATATAGTATCTCAAAATCCAACTTATTCCTGATAAAAAAAGACAAATCAATTAATATGTAACTTTACTAACGAATATCTACATTTCAATCTATGTTATCCATGGATGCATTCCTATTAGGTTATAAAACCTAAACATATTAAAATCCCTTATAATAGTTTATAAATATAATATAAATCAACAAAATAATACCCCCAAGTGTGTCAAACCATGTGTTCAAATAGGCCTCTGTTATTCACTAGTTTACAATCAAGTTAATACCCAATAAACCATTTTCTAGGTAATAACCCCTAGGTATATCTATTCCAAAACCTGCACCCACAACAGTATTCATATAGGGATATAATTTATATAATAACCACACAATATATAATTTATAAATACTTAGGGATGTTATCTTATATGTATAATTTTCTTCTAGACTTGTCCCTGGGGTTTTCACTAAGCTTCTATTATCCTAATTCCCATATAAAATGTGTATTTTTACCTTAATGTTAAATTATATAATATAAAAAAGGGTTATATATACCATTTAATTTATGATCAACCCCAACTTATCAAACCTTAAATTATCCTCAACATACATCCTATTGACCGAATTTAACTAAACCATGCTCGGATACCAACAATGATGCCCTAAACACCACTCCTAGATCTGGTTTCATAAATAAATACATTAAAAACTATCTTAGATACCAATTGTATATCCCCAAACATAAATATCCTATAATTATATGATTATAGTTTTTAAGAAATTGGTAAAAACATAACCTAAAAAATCCATTGTCTTTCTCAACAATTTGGAATTTATTTCACTATATAAGAAACTACTTAATCCATAATAAGTCTTCAAAATAATCCCCAAATTATCCACAAAAGATAACTTGTTGGGAATATATTGGGTAGGTATTTTATTCATAACTTTGAGAATGGAAACATAAGAAAAGGGTGATATCAATCACTTATTAAGGAAAATATATAACTAGATTAGTAAAAAAAATAACTGTGGTACACCTAATATGGAATGAATAAACAAATGAAATGATGAAATAATAAACTTAAACTAAAAGGATTATATACCAATTATAATAAATGAAAACATGGATAACAATAATCACTAATCAAGTACTGATGGGATACATAATGCGTGACATCAAAAACATACTGTTAAGGCCTTGTGTAAAGATACTTTACCTACATGGGGAGGGGTATACACCAAAACTCAAGTTGTTTTGTCTCATGAGACCTATTGATGCATCAAGGGTCCATATAATGTCATACCCACCAATCACTTGATTAAGTCCAATTCATTCACTACAAGAATCAATAATACATTTCATACAATTTCCCACTAAACCTGTTAAAAAAAACATTTATGTCTATATAATAAAAAATATGGAATTTCAATACATAATAATAAATATTTTTATTCAATAATCATCATGATTTTCAATACTAAACTAGTAATAAATTAAATTTTTTTATAGGTGAACATCCTCCCATTTGAATTTTATAAAATGATATTTTCACAACATATAGGGAAATGAGTATATAATTATGTCAATAATGGAATAATATGACAATAAGGAATCCAAAGAGAGAAGTTTGATATTTTTAAAAGAACATATCCTCGGTGTAACAAAGGAAACCTAGAATTATGATTACCTAAATAAAAAACACACACATGAAAATAGTTATTCTATATAGTATCACAAAATAAAATATCCAGAATCAAATTATTTTATACCATGATTTTAATCCCTAGATGATAAATATATATATTTAAGGATAAATTAGGAATCATAAACCCTATTTGGGTAAATCCTTTTGAAAATAAATAAGGAAATGGAAGTGAAAACTTAATAGATCTTTTATATTTTTTTAACATTGAGGTAAAATACAAACATACATGTCAATCAAAAATGAAATTTATTAAAAATTTTATGTGAAATATTTCTGAAAAAATTAATTTTAAAAATAATATTCAATAATGGATCCTTTAAATGACACAAATTTTATCTTGGGGAAATGATTATAGGAAGACATAACAAACAAAAAATGAAAGGAAAAACAATTTTTTATTATTT
Organism: Viscum album; assembly: GCA_963277665.1. Lineage (NCBI taxonomy): Eukaryota > Viridiplantae > Streptophyta > Magnoliopsida > Santalales > Viscaceae > Viscum > Viscum album. Next base: position 1,766,449,862 of record OY728135.1, read on the forward strand.
TCAAAACCCTTTTGCTCAAAATTAAAAAATTAAAAAGGTTAAATATACATTAATTTGTATTAAAAAATATTATTTCCCTATAAAGGAAGAAAAATTTTCATATAATAAATTTTTTTTTGTGGAATAACCCAAGAATGGAAGATAGACGTTCACAAAGAAACAATAAAACTCAAGGAAATGAGACTAGAGTTATCAATATCCCTCATGAGAAACATACACCTTGAAGTAAGAAATATTTGAAAAAGGTTTTTAGTGTGTAGAAAAGTAAATAAATAAAATATAACATAATGAAATTAAATGGTATAATTTACGCAATATTTATTTAATAAGTTTAAGTGAAATGATAAAAAGTCAATGAATGAAAAGTGAGTTAACAAAATTCATTACAATTGGGGTAAAAAATGATTCAAAATCCATTTGATAAAAGTAAAATGATTAATATTATTATTTCCCATGAATAAAAAAAAATATAAAAAATATACATACAATTAAAACTAATAGACCATTAAAAATAAAACCTAGTGAATAACATAAACATGTCTCAAGAAATTGAAGTTTGAGTGAAAGAACCCTTAAGAATTTGGTAACATTTTAATAATCTTTTTGAAAGATAGGGATTGTAATTAAACATAAAATACCATGATTAAATGATATTTTATGATTTTATATCTCAAATATGGATTATATACACCATGTGAATGAAATTAGTTGAACAATACCAAACATGTCTCAAAGAGAGGAATTAGAAACAAAAACCCTTACATTGGTCTTGTTTTGTTCTGAACTTCCACTAAATATCATGAATAATTAAATTTAGTTAATTAAATATATACACATGAACCTTATTAATAAATATAACAATCTATAATCCTCATTAATAATATATATATTCACATATATATTGGTTATCTTACCAATTCTCACCACCGGGTCTAAGTAATATTTATTACTTTGAACTTGTTTTTTAAAAATGGTGTTGGTATATATTATTTTGAAAAATTAAATAATTATTAAATAATATAAGGTACTGGAATAGAAGATTCAAGATATTTTATAAATCTATAATCTCATTACATGGTATTTTTGGTTCTGATCCACGAGGATGAAATCGACGATGAACATGTTTCAGTGATTCTTAATGAACAAAGGGTGATTTATTAATTAATGAGTAAAATATTTATTTAACATTAAAATAACACAAAAATATTTATTTACATATTTATATCATATTATTCTAGTAAATAAACTCTTATATTCATCCATGATATAAATTTAATGCATTGTTCAAGTAGGTGGTTAAACCAACGAAAACATGAACCTACCATGATTAATTGGTGATAATGAGGTGGTTTAGTTGTATTATAACTATAGAATAAGAATAATGATCTTATTTTTTAATTATTAGTGTTATATATCATAATTTTAAATAATTATAAGGATTATATAATATATATAAAGTCATTTATTAGAAATAAGAGATCATTTTCCCCTTAGTACTCTTATTTTAAATGATTGAATTAAAGACAATTTTTTGTTGACCATATCATTCATAGACTCTCAAATTTTTCAAAAAAAAAACTTAATGATATAAAAAAATAACATTTATTAATTTAACCCATTCTCATGACCATACATGTATGGTGATGATGAATTGAAATGCGAAAATTGATCGTTCCGTGGAGGTGAAAGTCCATACATAAACATAGTTGAAGATTTTATTTTCCATCGACAGACATACATGTAAAATATATTTTATAATTTAAAAAGATAAAATATGTTATAAATATCTAACTTATTTATTAAATTCAAAAATTTTACAATCAATGTACGGTGGCAAAGGAAATCAATACTTTTGATTTTGTAGAGGCAGTAGTTCATTCGCGCACACACAAATGTCGTTTATTATTTTCTAAAGAGGAAAAGGGAAAATGGGATTAATGATTATTCCCATATAATAGGAAAACTAATTGAATAACCTATAAATATTTAATTAAATAAGTATTTTAAAATTATCATTATAATAGAAAAATAAAAAATAAATAAATTTAGTAAAAATGATTACTCACATAGAGAACTTTGAGATTTCCATAAAAGATGCCTTGGAAATGGATGGAATATGATAATATCATGTGAGAAGAAGATAAATAAAGTGAATTAGTATTATATATTATGGAAATGGATATGGTTTTAGGAGGAAACATAATTTTTAGGAGTTCCTTGAATGGGTGGTGAGAGGCACCTTTTTTATGTGGTGATAATGACACTTTTATAAATATTTCAACTTAATATAAAGAGAGAACATGTTAAACATGTAAAATGGATCTAGAAATAGATAATAATTGAGTTTATGCTAATATAAAGTTTATATATATATATATATCAAACAATCAATTTGAAACATGTTTTAAACATGTTTAAATCCTTTTACCCCTTGAATTAGTACTTTTTTCCATTTAAGCTTTTACCAAGGTAACTTTTTTTTACTTAAGGTAAATTTATAATTATGAATTAAAATAAAGTGGTCCTAATTAAATAATTTGGACCCAATAAATCTAAATTTAAAATCAATTTAATTCTACTTAACTTATAAAAGTGATAAAAAATAAATTTTAAATACAAATGTATATGATATTTCAAATATTTCTTGAGGAAATATTACATATCTTATAAAACATAAGAAATAGGTTTTAAAATTAAAAACAAAAATTTTAAAATTATAAATTAACATTTAAAATTCATATATGGTCTAATAAAATAGTTTCATGAAATTTAAATTCATACTTATATACAGATAATGTCCTAAAATTCATGTTATTTGTAAATACAATATTTTACACTATTAAACTCAAATTAAATCTTATTAAAAAATATATAAAAATATCTTAATAAAATATTATTATGATGAATTTAAAAATAATTTTAATTTTTTCAAATTAAAATTTCAAATTTTATAAATTTAATATTTAAATTAATTAACGAGTATAATGAAAAATTGTTTTTAAATAAAAATACTTTTTTAGAATATTAACCATTCTAATTCATATTTACTATTAATTAATAATTTAATTAGTATTAAAAATTAGTCAAATAAAAAATATTTTATAATAACTAATCAAAATTTTCCTGAAATAGGGCTGTATATTGCATAAAAATAAATATTTTCAAAAATACATTTCTAGTTATAAAATGACCGTATTAGTCATTTTAGCTGTATCAATTGAATTTTATTCATATTATAAGTATCATTATTTTATTTCTATAATTATTTCATAAAGTGGTTACTTATATTCATTCCACCTAATTCAATGGTTTGGATTTAATGGTATAAACATATCATGGTTACATCTTAGTTTAGTGTTGCGTGTGGAGAAAACTATTGAACACATTGAATTATTTAAGGGTAATGTTATATATTATATTTTCAAGGTGTTATAATAAGTTTATATGATAATGTTGATTATAGTAAGGAAATAAAAATTATTGATGATGATGAACATTGATATTTTTTGACAATGACTATAGAATTGAAGAAATTTATAGGGATTATATTGTATAATGGTTATAAGAAATAGAAACTGCTACCAGAACTAAAACAATATAAAATAAAATCAGGAATTGGATGGAGTGACACTAGTTTCATAGAGTTTCATTCTTTTATAAAAGAAACTATTTTGTATAAAAATGAACTCTATTATTGGACATACAAATCAAAAATAATATAACATCCCAACCTAGTTACCCTCACATGACTGAGTTGGGTTTTTAAGTGACCTCAATATTACCTCACTGTACATTAGAGGATGATGTCTAGTAGAGAGGGTGTAAGAAATACAGTTAGGTGACTATACCCTCTAGTATAGAGTTAGAATAACAAAAAAAGATAAATGATTCACATAAATCAACATGAAGATAAAATTACATGATCATATCAAACCAAAAATATATAAATTACCAATACTTGTAAAGATAATAATACACTACAAATAAATGGATACATTATATGGGGTTATTTTTTACTTTAGAATGGGTTATAAACCCTTCTAAAGACATTAACGACAGTTGTGGATAATCACCTCTAATGTGGACACCTACTATTAGTAGAGGCGATTTTGACACGGTAGAGGCAGGGTGACAAGGGCGGGGTTGACACACAGAATGGGCGGGGTGACAGGGGTTTGGGGACACGTTGTGGGGGAAGGGGTGACATGGGAGATGCATGAGCAGGCATGGACTGTTGAAAAAAAGCAGAGAGGCTTTAGGGGCTGTTTTCACAAATGCCTCTAAAAGTAACCAAACCTTACGGGTAGTTCAACCCGCCCTTAATGGGATTTTTAAAAAATATATTTCAGGAGAGTTTTGAACCACCGATCGATAGGAAATCACAAGTTACCTCCACTACATATTACCACTATGAGATTTGATTTTTTATTTATATTCAAACATAATTCTCTATTTATATATATTTTATTCATTATGTTAATTCATATTATTTACATCATATATTTTAATATATTTAAATATATATTATATATACATTTATATAAACTATATATTTATATATATACATATATGTTTATATATTTATAAATATGTTCATTTAAATTATTTATTTACCTAAATACATATTCATATATTATATGCATGTTTGTTTATATAATATATATAAATAGTAATATTTAAATATATAAATATATATTTAAGTATATAAATAATTTAAATTTATATATTTATAAATACATTTATATATGTCTCTGTGTTTGTGTATTTATATAATATTTATATAATTGATTCACAACTGCACAAACTTCCTTTTTCCATCTTTGTAAATTGAACTAGATCCTTTTCTATATTTTCCATTATATTTTCAAAAATTATTTAAATATTAAAAATCAAATAATTGCATTTATATATAATAAAATTATAATATATACTTATTTATTTATTTTTATGTACTTATATATAGATATATTTGTGTGTGTGTGTGATAACAATATCATTATTAATAATTATCACTGTAATTACACATATTTTTTAAACTATAAAATTTATATATTAGTTTTATAAATACCATAAATTGATTATATGATTTACATTATCTATATATTATATTAAATACATTTATATTATAATTTATGTAAATTATTTATATACTTAAATAGATATTTATATATTAGATACATGTTTATTTAAATAATTTATATATATAAGTAATTACTTTATATATTTATAAACTGTATCTAAAAATATATTTATATAATGTATTTCAATAAAGATATTTATTATTATGTACATTAATATATATTTATATTTATAAATTGTATACTATTTTATATAATTAATATTATATGAAATACATTTTATACAAATATTTATATTATATATAATTAATATTATATTAAATAAAATTTATATAAATATTTATATAATGTTATATGAAATAAAATTTATACAAAAATTTATATAATTTTATATGAATTTTTTTTATATTATACATTATATAAAAACATAAACAGATTATTTAAAAATATATTTATTATTGTATTATAAATTATATAAACTATATGATGTATTTTTATAATAAATTATTTTATGTATACATTTATATAATATTTTAATGCTTTTATATTATAAATAATTAATATTATAGTAAATACAATTTATAAAAATAAATATATATTTATATACATAATATTATACAATTATATTTATGTATACATATAAATACAATTAAAGAGAATCATAGAAATATTTTGCAATTTTTTTCATATAATGTATTTAAATAAATTTATATATTGTGTTATAATTGTTTGTATATATATATTATGGATGTTTTTTTAAAAATATAGTGGGGGTTCACAACCCCATTTAATCTCTTATATTAGAGGGCTGTTTTGAACCCCCTCTAATTTGAATGCATTAGAGGGGGTTTTGAACCCCCTATAATTAAAAGACATTAGAGGGCGTTTTGAACCCCATCTAATTAAAAGACATTAGATGGGGTTTTGAACCCCCTCTAATTTTAGATATTAGAGGGTGTTTTCAACCCTCTCTAATTTACGACATTAGAGGGGGTTTTTAAACCCCACTAATTTAAGATATTAGAGGGGGTTTTGAACCCCCTCTAAAATCCAGCCTAATATTTAAAAAACAATGAAAAAATATTTAGAACGGGTTCATAACCACCTCTAATTAAAGAAATTAGATGGGGACCCTAATCTTCTATAAATTCAATTATTAAAAAGGGTTGTACATAACCCCCTATAATTTTTATAGAAAATTAATTTAGATGGGGTTCATAACCCCCTCTAAATCCGATGATCAGAGGGGGTTGTACAAAACCCCCTCTAATTATATAGAAAACTAATTTAGAGGGGGGTTGTGCATAACCTATTCTAAATAACTCCCTCTAATCTACTATTTTTTTTGTAGTGATAATCAATGTCATTTCATCCTATATGTCAATCTAAATTTCATGAAAAAGTATACAAGAAAAGGACTAAACAGACTCAAAATAAAAGACTCAAAACCCTAGTCCCGAGCTCCATCTAGAAAAGAAACTAATAAAGTAAAATCCCCATTTCCCCTATCCATACCTATATCCATAAAGTATACTCAAGTATAAAATGGTGCCCGAACAATGTGTGAGTACAAATTAGTAGGACGAAAACCATGATATAAAAACAACTATGTTTGAATATATAGTGCATGAAACAATGTAATAAATAGTGGAATTAATTCATTAATTAATTTTAAACATCAAATAAACCTTATGACCTTAGAGATCTAGGTTGACACCTGAGGTCATCCAAACCTGGTTCGGATGATTCCATATATCTATATCAAGTGGTGTATTATCCTTTCCATGATGAATCACCAATACCAATGTCTGATTCTCCTACAAAGGATGAATCACACAACTATTGATCTCTCCCACATGAATTAAATATAACATACATCCCACCCTCAGGAATCAATTAACCATGCATATATACATCATATTATATGTACCCATGCATCTTCACCTCATACAGTATGTACCTATACATCTAAGCCTTAGGTATCATGTACCACACATCTATCCATCAGGCTATATGAAACCATATGTCTAGCCCTCAGGCGGTACATTACTATGCATCTAGCCCTCATGCGATATATTAGTATCCGTCTTTCCATCAGGAGGTACGTTACCATGCACCTAGACCTCAAGAATCAAATATAATCAAGATTCATAAAAGAAAACATTTCCCACATGAAATTTATAATACCAACTCAAAACATACCAAAACATGTTGATATAATACAAATTATACAATTCATCACATTTACAATTAATACGAAATTTATTCAATTATTCAAAGATTCAAATTATCAAAATAATTATAACAATCCATTCCATATTCCATATTTTCCAATTACTATTTCCAAAGTAATTATAATCAGATTCTATCATTCTATTACACTATTTCCAGTCACAAATCGTTTAACCACTTTTGAAAAAAGCAATAAATTGACAAGACAAGTATCACAATTCACATGTTCATCCAATTATTATAATTACCAACTTATACCAATTCCATGTTAAGAAAAATAATATAAATTCTTATTGAAATTCATATTTCATTTAAAGTATCTTGTTCGTTAAATAAATGTTTCAATCTAGGTAAAATGGTTAGTACATCCCTGAGGTGAAAATAAGTTTTGATGTCCACTTGCATGGGACCCATGAGTTCTGAGGGAGGTCTATGTATATGATATCATCAAATTCATCAGTTACTAATTTAGTTAGGTCACTCACATGGAATTCTTGAATGTTTTCACATTTTTTACATACTAGAGAAATCAAAACATACTGAAGGTAATTATTTTAGACCACCCACATCAAAATCAAATAATTTGATGAAATTCATTAACACATAATGTATAAATAGGTTAATGTTTCTCTTAATTAAATGAAAACCAAATAAAATCTATTAACACATGCATCAATCCTAGATCTGGTCATGGATATCTCAAGTTAGGGTTATACCCTAGGGAAAAATAATGAAGAAAGAAGTAGAATATGGAATAGTAGCATTGAATTCAATTTCTAGGTTTGGTACACTATAATCAAATGAAATATTTTTTAGATTGAAGAGATCTCCAAAAATCACCTAAGGGGGGATTGAGTTCAAGAGAATAGAGAGTGAGAGAGGTTTGAGTGAAATAAATGTAATAAGAAATAAATAAAATTTCCAGACACAAACCCATTCACATTTTGAATCCAAGATTCACATAATGAATTTTAGTGTTTCCATATATAAAAAAACAAGACACCATAGCTTAAAAAAATGAAATCCATTTCACGTCATGAATATATTCCTACATCATGGACATATTATTCCTAGAAAACCATTCATTACCTAATGGAAAATCTTAGAATCCAACCAAAACCATTCCCACCATGAATAACCATTAACGGTGTGAATTTATTTATGTATCTAAACTCCATATTACCTTCTTCTTTTACCACCGATCACCTTGAAAAATTTAATCCAAACTCAACAGAATTAATGAAATGATAACCGAACACCACATAACTCAAACTTGATGAATGTGAGGTTTTAAAACCTCATCACCATATAACAGCTCACCCCCAAGCTGTACTCCAACAAATTATTGAGAGATATCGGTGAAATAATTGGGCTACTGTGATCAAACACTAGAATCTCTCTCCCCAGTCTTGTCGTGAACTCATCCATTCTATAACTACACTCACATAAGGGGAACGATCTTACCTCATGGATTCTTCTCACTACAGCCCATGCTATAGGTATGATACTCTTAAAAGTACAAATTGTTGAAAAGATCATTATCACAAACTTCTATCACATTATAAGTTTCATGGTGATATGTACGAAGATGAAACATGTGAAATACATAAGGTGTGGAACTAAATTTCTATAGAAGATCCAATTGGTACAACACTAGAATGACCCTCTACACTATCTAAAACAGCCCAATGAACCTGAGTGATAGCTTCCACAATTTCTGGATATGGAAGTGACTTAGCCAAGGTGACACCTAAAGAAAAATATATTGACCAACTATGAATTCCAAAGGTCATCTCTGATGGTAATATTATGATTTATACCTTCTCTATGTGGTTACCAACCGATTTTTGATTAGTTAAACCTGATAAGATGTCTCATTCACTAGACTCGGTCCTATAAGAGTTGACACTCCCTCCTCTAATTAGAAAAATTGTGAATGAAACGACCTCCCATACTATTCCTCAAAAGAATCCATTTGGATCAAATAATAAAATGTATTATTATAAGAAAACTCATTGAGTTACAAATACATATTCCAAGAACAATAAAAGTAAAAAATGAAGGCTCTCATCATATCCCAAATAATATGAACTGTATATTTAGATTGGACATCAGCTTGATGATGGTAAGTTGTACTTAGAAGAACCTGAGATCTCAACAAATTTTTAAGTCCCTACTAGAACCATGATGTGAAATGGGGATCTTTCTTCTAAATGATACTTCTCAAAACACCATGAAATAAAACTAATTCTATTATGTAGATTATAACCAGACCATCGATGGTGAAGGTCTCCCTAATAGAAAAAAGTGGGCTACCATCGTCAGTTGATCAATGATATCCCATAATACATAATTCTTTCAAGGTGTTCTAGGTAATCCTATCATGAAGCCTATAGTGACATCATCCCCCTTCCATTCTGAAATGGGAAAAGGCTATAACAACCTAGTCAACCTATGATTCTTGAGACTCCCCTAATAATAGGTGAAACATCATGCCATAAATATTGTAATATCCTTATTCATCCCTGACCCCCATTACTACCTAAGAATATCATAATACATTTTTATGACCAAGATATACCACCAATTTAAAAGCATGAAATTCTGTCATCATCTCTTTTTGAAAGCCTATAGGAAACCATGCATATCTATAGATTATAAGATAATTTTCACTACCAATAGACCATCCTAATGGTGGATTATCATGATATATGCTATCCCTCATAGCTCAACACTATTTACTGGATAAATACTATCTCTTTATCCGATTTAGAATCATAGGTATAACAGATGCTGAAGTTAGAGATGATCATCCATTGTGATCATGAGCATCCAGATACATCTATACAATGATTTCCATCAACTTCCACTCATCACCCGACACCTGTACTACCTATTTTTTCATCATCCAACTTAAGGTTTTAGCAATATAGGTTCTTTTAGATAGAGTTAAGGTCAACTCAAAGTCAAAATACTACAGATACTCAAACCACACCCTCTACCAAAGGTTAATGTCCTGTTATATAAATATGTATTTGGGGCTCTTATGGTTTGTTTACACAAAAAACCACTCTCCCAAATGGAAATTCTTGTATCATCTCAGGCCGTGTATCACTACAACCAATTGTAGATTATGAGTGGGATAATTCCTCTCATAAAACATCAATTGTCTTGACCCATAAGCATCCAACCATTCCTCCTTTATCAGGACAAGTCTTCCAGACTCTTGATGCATCACAATACATGATATACACCTTACCCATCTTAGTTAGGGTGAGGATTGATGCTGAGGTCAAACTTCTTTTTAGATCTTGAAAATCCTTCTAGAAATCATCTAACTAAAGAATCATCACACCTTTCTTGGCCATTTTGGACATTGGTTCTTCCAGACAAAAGAATTTTTGGATGAAATGATGGTAATATCATGCTAGAACTAAATATATCCAAGTCTTGGAGATACTTTGGTCCAATCCAAACATACCATGGTGAAAAAATTCTCAGGGTCCATTTACAATCCAACATATGATGGTAATTCACCTAAGAAGTTTACTTTTTTGATCCAGAAATTACATTTAGATAGATTGGATTATAACTGATTCTCTTCAATTTTATGATGTGATGATATTGGGTGTGATTTTATCTAGACAAAATGTACACCAATATGTAATCAATTAAAACAAACAAAAACTAATCCTAGAATTAAAGGAAGATCTAATTCATCATGGACATGAATATATTCAGTTTATTTGTCAAACCAAATGACATTTCCATGAACTTGTACATTCCATAACTTTTTATAAAATAATTTCAGGGCATGTTAGATGGTTTCACCCTCAAATAATGGTATTATAACATCAATATAATCTTAGATAAAATATAGGCACCTATCAACAGATCTAAGATATCCTCGATGTAAAGAATGGGACAATAGTTATTGAACATCATCTGGTTTAGTCTCTAATAATCTACACATTAGTGTAAAGTCCTATTATCCATCTTGGTGAAAAGCATAGGATAACCCCAAGGTTAATTTCTAGTCCATATGAAGCCCTTAGCTTCAGTATCTTCTAATTTTAATTTCAAATCTTGAAGCTTCCCTGGTTCTATTCTGTAAGGAAGAATAGAAACTTGTTTGGATCCTAACAACAACTTGATAGTGAACTCAATTTACCAATTAGGTTGTAATCCAGATAACTCTTCTGGAAAGACATCTTGAAAGTGGTCCAATATTGGTGGAAAAGAACCCCGCTACGACTCATTATCATCCAAAACAGGTCTTATTATCTAGATTATGAGGAAATATAATCTACAATGAATTGGTGATACAAAACCAACCTTAATATCCCATTCACCCAGTTCAATATAGCTACCACCTTATTGAGATAAAAAAGAAACTATACTCTGGTAACAATCGATATGATCCTGGTATATAAATAGCCAATCCTTACCCACAATAAAATTGAATCCTGCTATTTCTTGCACAAACATATCCCAAAAGAAATGATATCCATCAATTCCAAGGGAACACTTATTTTAGTGTCTAATAACTGCTGATCACAACCCTAATGGTGTGTATATGGTTATAACACTATCAAATATCTCCCCATACAAACCCAATACATTGTAATATTATGTAGTTGTAAGGAATCATGATTCTACTATATAAAAAAACACAATAAAGGGAATATGACACAAGAATCACACCTCTTATGGTAGAAGTTCCTTTATCTAGAATGGTCAGAGTATACTGTATAACATGAAACAAACTCACCCCTATACACTAGGCTTTAGTTTGAATACCCTGTGATGCTCCATCGAGATGATACTATCACTCTTGTGTCAAGGTTCCACATACCCTACTATTGGATACAAATTCAATGGAACTCCATCTTCCTATCTGTTGAGGGGTAGCTAAGTCATTACCAGACTCTGGTTCCTTCCCTAATCCTCCACCACCACATGAATGTTGAGTGCCCATATATAACCTCTTCTGGTGGACTAATCCAAATGTAAGCCTAAAATTATATGAAATGGAAAGGAGTATATGGGTTCTTGTATCCAACCCTTTCACACTAAAAAACCTTCCCCTATAAATAGTCCTGTTATGACTATCCAATCCCTTAATTTCACTGTTCACCACTACCTTGGTTGTAACCATAGATGTGGTACTTCTTTCTTCCAGAAGAAGAGATCCCTGATTGTTATGTGGAGAAAAAATTACCACCAATCATAGACTCTCTCATGTTACCTTCTATGATGAGATCCTAATTCATCATTTTAGAAAATTTCCTCAATAAGAAGTCATTGAACTTTGACTTGATCTCATAATGAAGCCTATCTTGGAAGTGCTTATCCCTAGAGATATCATATGCTTCCAAGGATGGTGTAAATTGATGTAAGTCTATGAAATGTCTAGTTTATTCCATCACTAACCTGGTACCTTGAATCAGGTTAATGGACACTTGATCCCTCTCATCCCCCTATTTCACTAGAGAGAAGTGACTCAGGGACATCGCCTCAAATTACTTCCTTGTTAGATACTATTTCTATCCGGATTACACTAGGACATCCCACTCATTCTTGGATGGTCCCGATAACATAGAATAAGAAAGATTAACCCTCTTATAAATGGGTATATCAAGGTTATTGATGATCATTTGGATGAAATCAATCCAGAACACAGTTTCCTAGGGTCTTCTCTCTATAGTGAACATGGGTGGATGTTATAGATGGAACTCTCTAGTTTGATCAAACACCAAAGGTATATTTATTTCCATAGACCGCATAACCCACATGAAAATATTAAAAATCCTATCATCTAGATAGGTTACCCGCACCACATGAAGTTCTAGATTAGATGCATTGGGTTTGTGAAAATTACCCCTCTCGTGATAGTCATCATTAAGATATCACATTGGAATTTTCTATAAAAAGGTAAACAAACTACTTAAAATACAGAATACACAATAAGATCCAACTTAGGATTTTATGAAAATAATAAATAACCTATGTAACAATGTTACTACACAACATGGGTTAACAGTTGAATTTACACGTCAAATAGTTCCTCTTATCCCTTTTTATCAGATATATTATGGGGTTTTTTCATAGTTAGGATAGGTAGACATGTCTCATGTGATAAATATATCCCTATCATGAAAAATAAATTTTAACATATTAACCTATTTGACTACCATGATGAATTCACACTCATCTCATTCCATGTTTTCCTGTGATTAAAATTACAATAAATAGTAACATCACACAATAAGTGAATCCCTCAAGGTGAAATTAAATCAAAATAGAAACAAGTGAATAACATGAAAAATAATTCTATCCCTATAAACATGGGTTCCCCCCATAGATGGGTTAGTTACTCCAGTGAATGATTTCATTTCCAAGCCCTAAGATATCATAGTCACCTTTCTACCTTTCCTAAATAGTAAAACAAATGAAAAAAATTATTGAGCTCTTAAACAACTTTGTAACATCATCAGATTGGTGCTCCCTCAAAGGAATGATTTGAGTTGTTACGTGACCTCATTCACACCTCCTTGTACTCCAGAGGCCATTGACTATGAGTGAGGGTATAAGGAATATAGTGTGAGAGACTATACCATTTCGTATAAAGTTATAATTGCAATGAAAATAATATAAACTAAAAAATAATTCAACCATAAAATAAACATTCAAAAAAAAACTAAAACAAGATATATATATATATAAATAACAAAAAATAAAAATAAAAATAATAAAAAATGTCAATTCATACTGTATGACAATCTATATTTCATGAAAAATGCATACAATTAAAATAATAAATAAACTCATAATAAAAGGATCAAAAACCCTTCTCCCAAACCCCACGTATGATCCCATAGACATGATCCAATCATGTTTTGAAAATAAATAAATTAAGTGCAGGGACCCTTTCCCTTTTCCATACTTTCATCCATGATGTCTACTTAGGTAACAAATAGTTCCCAAACAAGGTGTGAGTAAAAATTAGTATGCTATAACCCCCAATGTCTAAATATGATAGTCTGAATATATAGAGCATGTAATAGTATAATAAATGGAGGTATTAATTCCTAAATCAATGTTGTACATCAAATATTCCCGCCAACCCTTGAGCTCTAGGATGACACCAAAGGTCAACCAAACCTACTTTGATATGATATCAGATATCTTTTTCAAGTGGTGGATTCTCTTACCTATGAGGAATCACCCATACTACTAGTAGATTAATATTCCAAGGATGAATTTTCCAACTATGGATCTCTCCCTCTTGAATTAAATATAATATATATCCATAACTCAAAAATCAAGTAACCATGCATCTATATTTTAGGCAATATATACCCATGAATCTATCCCCTAGATGGTATATATCCATGAATCTATACCTTAGGAGTTGTGTACCATCCATCTAGTTCTTAGGAAGTATGAAACCGAACATTTAACCTTCAATCGATATGTTACCATGCATCTAGCCATCTAACGGTACATTACTTTGAATCTTTCCCTCAGGAGGTACAATAACATGCACCTAGACCTCAAGAATTAAACATAATCAAGATTAATTTTAGTCAATATATAGAACAATCCATTTATAATACAAATTATAAACATTCCAAACATTTTGATATGAGATAAATTGGTCAATTTATCCCATTCTCAATTAACAAGCCATATATTCCATTATGCCATGTTTTCAATTATTGAAATAATTGTAAGAACCCATTCCACATTCCACATATACCAATTATCATTTCCCAAGTAATTCTAATCATATTCCATCATTCCATTACACTATTTACAATCACAAACAAGTTAACTACCTTCATAACTAGCGATACTTTGTCAAGAAAATTATCATAATTCACATGTTGAGAAAATTATAATAATTACAAATTATTTCAATTTTTTTTAATCCAATTCACAAAAATTCTCATCCAAATTCCAATTTCATCAAGGGATAAATGTTCATTAAATCAATGTTTCAACCTAGGGTCAATGGTGTATACACCCCTCAAGTGTATGTATGTCCCGGTATCAACACCAATGAGACCAACAAGGTCTGAGGGAGGTCTATGCATATGTTATCATCAAATTCAATAGGTTACCAATTTAGTTTGGTCACATGCACAACATGATGACACATTCAAAAAAATTTCACAAACAAGACAAATGAAAACAAGCTTTGGGGATTTGTTCTAGACCAACCATCTCAAAATTAGAGAAGATGAATAAATTACTCAACTCGCAAGGTAGAACTAGGTTCCTCCTTAATTTATTTCAATAATTTTTTCTTGTGAATTCTATCCATCCTATATTTTGGAATGTTAATCTCAATTTATGTTTCTTCCAAATGGTAAACTAATTAAGAAAGATGGATATGAAGGACCAAGTGACTTACCTTCATTTTCTAGGTCTGATAGACAAATATCTAATTAATTATTTCATTGGATTGAAGATAAATCTTAAAGTCACATTAGAGAGGGACGATGTTCAAGAGAAAAGTTAGAGAGTTTTGAAAAAAATAAGGGAATAGTAAATAAATAATTTTTTTGGACACAACCCGATTAATTTCATGAATCAAGGATTCACATCATGATAATTCATGTTTCAACATGTGCTGAAAAATAAGTTGACTCAGCTGAAAATCTTGAAAACCAATTCGCATCATGAATCCATTCTCATATAATGGATAACAATTTACAACATGAAATTATTCATATAGCCTGACTCTATCATCTATTCAATTTCCCCACCGAACACTTCTAGTAATTTAACCTAAACTCTACCAACATAATGAATCATAAATTGACCAACACATACCTCAAACTAGGGAGGGGGGAGATGTAGGATTTGAAAACTACTGTCATTTTATATGGATACGTGATATTAAAAAATTAAATTCATTCCCTAAATAATAAATATTATTTCAAATAGAGTACCGGACACAACCTGAACCACTAGAACCCCACCTAGGCCCACAGTTAGTTGAGTGTTACCCCCCAAAGTCTACTTTGAATAATATAGGGGATAGTGACTAGATCCAAGAAGTAAAAACCATACATGGGAGGTCTTGGAATATAAAAACCTTTAATAAGAATTCATGACAAATATAGAATAAAATTCAATAACACCAACATATAAATATATAAAAACTGAACTATATATAATGTGAGCATTAGAAAATAATACCAATTACAATGCTGTAGGGAAAATATGTAGAAGAATCATTAAATATTCTAAAGATAATAACAACTAGGAAAAACCAGCTTCTGGTATGAGAAAACACCTCCTCTCTCTAGAGTAGACACCATCTATAACTGTCACCTCGATGAATGATAAAAAATACTATAAAATAACTCATATTACCCCACTATCTCCACATGAATAAATTTCATATTTTAACTAAAAAAATCTATATAGACCAAAAAAGTGTTGGGAAAAATCTTGTGCATGGGTGAATATAAACATAGTAGGATGGTCTAGAAACACTAGGTAAAAATAATCCAATAAGTTAGTTAAAGTAATGGACTAGGTAGTAAGAGGACGTATCCCATAAGAACCATAATTTATTTAATACGAAGACAACAATAGGAATGGAAATAAAAAAAATCTTAATAGCTTCGCTCCATGAATGATCGTATCACACAAGTGGAAAGTGATACTTAGGGAAGAATTGACATCAAAATAATTGAATTTTATAGTCTTAATAAAATATATATCATGAAGGTATTTACAATGGATCAAAAGGAACCGAGTATCCAAAATCCATATATATTCCGACACATCATAATTCCACACACTAAAGATCTACATGACTTCCATAACTTTCATTGTATTTCTCTAGAACTATAGTGGTGGACTACACTACATAGAGGTGTATGTGTATCAACTAATGGAGTACCAAACCCCATGTGGTGGACCTCACCCCAACATACGAGGGAGTATCAAATTCACTAATTTATTACAATTCCCTAATATATGGGTGAGTGATGACTCCACAAACAGAGGACCGTACACCAACCTATGAGGGAGTACTTTAAATATATCTATTATACGAGGGATCATTCCTTATCTTGTGTATGTATTTAGGGGAATACCTAAACCATAAGCATTGAGGACCACACACCAACACACAAGGGAGTTTTTAACTCCATATTTTCCCTAAACATTCAAGCTAATACCCGTCATATCCATAGTAGAGTTAGGATCCTCAAAACTTCCAAACCATATACTGAAAAAACTTCAATGACGGAGGGAATCATAATATTATGATTTATAAGAGAATATACATAGAATATACTACAAATATTTCCAAAACTAACACTAGGGATATAAATCATGAATAATACTAGAAATATCGTAGTACATGATATTTCCATTAGGGTACATGGAATTTAGTGATATAAGGAAAGACTGGTTGTGTACTTCCAATTGTCGAATCATGTGTAGATGAAGTAAAAAATGTTTTTATCATGGTACATGACTTGTATAGTACTAAGGAATCCTAGTCAAGAACTTCAACTACCCAATCCCTTTCATGTATTTTGGTATAAGAAATGTACTTAAGGTACATCAAATGTTGAGTTACTTAGGATAGTCAACATGTTCTCTGGGTACATGCTAAGTATCTTTACCACCTAAACACTATGTCATGTAGGATACACATTGGATTGTTCAAATATCTAATCATACATATGACTTAATCATACATACATTTAAGAAACATAAAAATATTTTCTTTGGAAGATCCAGATATATTTCTTGTAAAGGTGATGTACATGGTGTATGGGTCCTTCAGTATAGGATGGTCATATATGTGTGGTATATGTTGGGAACATAGTATGATGTTACATGAATTTTAATATATATTATTATGAAATGTGATTTTTAAAATAAAATTTTCACTAATTCCAAGTCAAATAGTGAGTCACATGATGCTTATCTCTGAGATACATGCAGAGGAACCTTAATTTCATGTGGAAACTAAAATCTAAAGACATACACAATTTGTATCTTGGGAATACTAGTCTTGTTGTCCTAAATCTACCAAATATATAAAATTCTTAATTTTTATACAAATATCATTTCCAGTTTAACCTCGGGCCATGTCTCCAATGTCGGTAAAACCAATCGCATCTGATATCAATATCGTGCCGCACCTGGGTGTTTTCAGGTATCCTTCACCACCAACTCATTAACATTTATATGTTCATTAGACCATGACTGAAACTCATGGTTTTAAAATTTTCCTTCATTGAAGCATTATGAAATCAAAATCAATCTTAGGTATGAAGGATGTGAGAAAAATATTTGAGATGATGGTGGCCAATGGAATGGCCAACCACTTAAGTATGGACTCATGTTTGGATTTTTCAATTATTGTGAGTATGAGAAAAAATAAAATGATTGTTAATGGTAGAAAATATCACTACATAAATGAATATTTTATCATCATTTTTTTTCAAAATGAAATAATGTATTAAATAGTTTATTTAATATATGATAAATATAATTACTTAAATTCAACATCATGAAAAAACATAACTTGGGTACAAACAAAAAATAACATCAGAAAAAAATTCTTAAAGAACATGGAGTCCCCATTCCCACATTCATCCCATTCTAGGATTTAAATTATCAAATAATTAGTTTAACATGTCTAGTTAAGAAAATTATAAAATTTAAGAATAAAAATATTTTCTATATGCATATTGAAAATAAATCAATTAAAATATTTAATCCAATTTCCTATAAAAACATATTATTTTCTTATTATAAAATCTATAAATAATATGAGTCTTATAATGGATTTACTTAAATCAAGACAAAGAGCCTTGTGGCATGAAATTTGAGTAAAAAATAATAATTTATTTAAATATCATTATATTACTCAATTTACAAATTAAGTTCTTTTATCCTCATATAAACACATTCATAGTAGGAAAAATTATTTTTGAAATAAATAATTTAAATGAAATAATTTTTACCTTGATCACTACTAAAAAATCATTTCTAAAGGAAAACTAATCAATCATGTTTTACATTGTTTAAAATCCTAAATATTTTTTTTCGATGAAAATAAATCATTGATTAAATTATCATCAAATATTTGGTAATTAATCATATTTATAACCCTTCATTTTTTATAAATTTCAGCACATAATAAATTTTATGTTATTTGATTATAAGAGGAGTGGAATTGAATCACACAACATAAATGCGGAGAATAAAACCATAAAAGTCCAACCTCAATGATGAATAAACATCAGTTAATGATCATTTTATATTCAACATTCATAATTGTCACCACCATCACAAAGAATATACAGAACATTGAAGAACACTATCTTTTATAAAAAATAATGGGATATATTGATTATTTCCCAAAGATCTTGCATCGAGAAGGAGATATAAATTACCGATGGAAAAAAATGTATTTACGGGAAAATAAATAATTCCCTTCCATAAATTCACTCCACATAAATCCTATAATAAATAAACTTTGTTAAAAACTTCCAATAAAAAAAAATACCCTCAAAAAAGCCTTGAAATGTCAAAAACATTTTATTTTAGAATTATTTATTGCACATAATCACTTTTGTGGAATGTAGATTACACATAACCAAGGAATGTCATCACCACATCATTGTGATCAAAAATTAAAAATAATAATTTTTTATTTATATTAAGGAATGGGAAATATAGATCTCATTGTTCGAAGAATTTCTATGAAAATTATTTATCTTCTATTAAAAAACCCTCATTCTTGACACAACCACTATGTTGAAATTTTTATTTGGGACTCCATTTAGGTGTTATGAAATTTTTGAACTCATGAGATTATTATATATTTATAGAATAAATATTACATGTATACAGTAGCTCAAAGTAGATCATAATTTTACCAAAATCTGTTAAAAGCTTAAATACCTCATTCAGAGTTCAATGAGAGTATTTTTAAAATTTTATGAGGTCAAATTTTAGAATAAATTTACTTTTAGAACCACATTAAGGGACCTATACCCAAAAAATAAAAAATAAATTAAGTCTCACTTATAAATTTTTATGGGTCCCTTCATCCTCTCCACCTTTATTCCTTTTTAGTCCTTGAAATGGAAACAAACCAAGATAATAACTAAAATCTCATTAAACATCCTCATATGTAATAAGAACGACCATCACACATAGAAAATACACCCTTAAACGGATAGGTCCTCAAAGAAATTAGGACATAATTACCCAAAAAAATATCCTTCACCTTCATATAAGAATCATCTAGATTAAGCCTATTACAATGCGGAATTAATGAAGGGTTTAAGCTCTCATTTCACATATTTATCCAAGATCATACATTGATGACCTTTCTAACCATAGTACATATATCCAAATTTAATGAATCGAACCAAAAACCATACCCATTATCCTTAAAAGTATCATAATTCAGAAATCTATATTGGAGAGTGTAATTATTCCCACATTTAATAAATAAATAAAAAACCATAAGTTCACATCAATTGTTGAATATCTCCTAGATGAGTTATGGTAACTCATTTTTGAAGTGATATATAATTATACCAAGACACAAAATCAAGCTCCTCAAACTATTTTTCAATAAATCCATATCTCATCAATTGCACATTCCACCACAATTCAAATTAGATGGTCCTAATCATTCATATCACCCTACTATGTTTACCCTAGACCCCGTGATAATTCCTAAAAAATTGAGCAACTATAAGCAAAACCTATAGAGCTACATACTTATCTACATGCTTAAAATCACTACAAAATGAAAACCTATGATCCAACAGACTTACATCACCATGGTTCTATACTGACTGAAGAAATTTAGTTTATAACTACTCAACACCACACCCCAGATATATCTTTACAACATATCACCATTCAATGAGGAAGTATGTTGGCATACTAATCACCATGAAGGGAATGTATCATGATAACTATCTATGAATACAAAATTTCGACTAACCCCAAAATTAAGGATTCCATACAAGGTCTCTAAAATTTAATGAGATGTGAGGATCATTATAATTGGTGAAACAATATCACCTCTTCCATGGAAGATAACCACAATGAGGCTAGTTTCCTAGATCCCATGAACATGCATCAAGTACAAAAATAATTCATAGTGGTGTTAGCTATCATTATACTATTATTCCACTATGATCAAATAAATCTATAAAACCTTTATATTAATGTAGATGAATCACTATATCATATACATGAATATCATGACCAAAAGTATGGATTTCCCAAACCCAAAAACTTGCACCATGACGGTTTTCCACATTGTTGGCATTCTCGAAGAGGGATAAAAATATCTAATAAATGAAAAAGACACTCGACCTCTATTTTATATAAAATATTGTGGAATAAATAAAGACTAGAAAAATATATATGGGTCATTATATCCCCCAACATGGTGTTTATTACATCAAAAAACATAATTTGGAGTTTTTTGAGATGTCCCAACAATGCCTCAAAATATTTTACTAGACCATAATTATCAAAAAACCAAAGACATTACCAAGAATTCCTTAGATAAATATCAATGAACCATTGTTTAGGAGGGTCAAAAAGATTCCAATTAAAACCTCTATCCAAAAAGTCTAACAATTAGGAAAACAAATATTTTAATCTCATCAACCTATTGAGGACTTGCTGAAATTATAAAAATTCTATTCCTTACTAGAGGAAAAAATCACACTTTAAACATTAATAAAAAAATGTTGTCTAAAATATATAGGCCTTTATATACATAAGGTTCTAGATAAAAGATCTACTAGAATCATCAACACCTGAAATTAAAAAACTATACGGGGAAAATAACACAAGAGAACATTGATGAGTTTGAGTGTGTGTAAATATGGAACATAACATACATCCAATAATATTAGTTAATGCCTAATATTTTTTATATTCCAAATTAAAACCTCTATAATGTGAGCATAAAAACTACGATTCTAATAGGTATTACCTAATGGTGATAGATTGAGATTTCCTAAATCCCATATCTAGGTATTTTTTCATCATTAACTTTATACTAGATTTACATCATGGAAATGTTTTTGATCCTTGAATATTGAATCATTTAATCTTAAGGATACCCTCATTATTAATATTTTTACACAATACTAATATTGATATCCATAAGGAAACACTATATTGTTTTAATTATTTGGTGTATTACATAAAGAAAATATAAACCATAAAAATATTTCCTAAGGTCTTTGGTGTAGATAATAGATTTTATAGTAGTAGAATTAAAATCACTTATATCATATCACAAGACTTACTCAAAATCCTAAGATGATAATAATTAATTTCAAAATTGGGACAAGTAATCTCTCTATCAATAAACATGAGAATACACTAAAACCCTAATCATGGTTGGATAATACCATTGTGTGCTTGGATAGGAATCAACCAATATTTCATTGAATCATGAACGGTAAATTAAACACTAGAATTGATATCTATTCGATGGATTGGAATAATAGATAGGTAGAACAAATATCAGTCTCCAACCAATCCTCATCCATCTGAGGATCAATATGCACCTAGAAATATCATGAGGTTGATATCACTAGAGCACACATATCATATTTAGACTATAGGTAGTCATGTTCATCTCAGTAGGAATTACCTTTCACTCCATAAGGAATATTTTAACTAAGAACAATTAGTAAAGGATACACCCTTTACACATGGATAAATGATACCTCTCAATAGGTCTCTAAAACAATACATCATCACTCAACTATAAGAGGCTAAATAATCAGTTCAATCATATCATGACCCTATCACAATAATATTTGGATGTATGTGTGTTGTATCCTTTTTGAGATATGCGGTACAACTCATTTACTTAGAGAATATATGGATTATAAGAAATATGAAAGTGTTGAAGCATCATGAATAACTATTTAATGATTCATGTATCAACTTAATTATACCACTCAAATGACACCTTATATTTTCTGGTTGACTATAAATTTATTAGAGTCTTAGAGAATGGATATTCCAACCACCAATCTTCTTCTCATCTCCATGGGTTGATAACCAAAGTCAACCCCCCATGAATTGATACCATAATTCCCAGAAAAATCATGATATTAAAACTTACTCTAACTCTATCCTTAGGATTTGAGTTACTCTGAATCCATTCTAACATGAAACCCACCAAGACCCCACCCAAGTTGGCAATAATCTGAGTGTCTAGTCAAAATACCACATCCAATAGGCAATAGTATAGTGACTAAAAACAAGAAAGAAAGGATATACATGGGAGGAATTATCATTTAAAAAATTTTAATAATAATTTATTACCAATATATAATAAAATACAATGTAACAACACATACTAATCTTAACATAAATATTATATTAATCCCATGATTTTAATATTACATCACACGATAGTTGCATAGTCCATGGTATACGAACCATACTTAAAACATTGGTTAATATTGAATTTTACACAAGATCATACATTATTACACATTGAATATCTTTTTGGGTTTAGAGTTTTAAATAGTTAGGATATCTTACATACATGACATACTACATTAATACAAGAGGATGCTACCAAAATAGTATCCATTTTTTTCAAAATATAAAACATTAAAATATAAAACATGATTTCTTTAAAAACAATCAATATCAAACATCATGACTACATTATTTCTCATACCCATCCTTATATCCTGTGAAAAGCATGTCAAAAACTTGGGATGTGTATAAAACTTAGTAAGGGATATAAAGAATAAAGCATTAGTCAAGTGATGACATAAAAACCAATAAAACCCATAATCATAAAAACTCATATGCATAGAAAAATCATGTAGTTTCCTTGGGAAATATTTACCATATCACTCTTACATTCATACTTACAAATAGAATAACCTTTTGGTCAACTTATATATCCAGAGTACCCAATGCATTGGAGAGCTATAATGGGGCTCACTCGTCATATCTTGAGCTATAATTGGCTCAACCTAACATATATTGTGCTATAATGGGATCAACCCAACATATCGTGAGCTATAATGGGTTCAAAAAAACAAAAATAATTTCCAAGGAACATATAATGGTAATAAAGTATCTTGAAAATCTGAATAAACCACTCATACCATATACATACAACAACAAATCCATTTGAAACTTATTAAATAGAGTTTTAAAAGTATTTTTAAAAATAAAGCACCTTAAAATATAATTGTAGTGAGAATTAATAGATTATAATGGATATGTGTATAAAATATAAAAACAAATATTTAAACATAATATAAAAAAATCATCACACTAATAATCATAGTACCACGTAATGAATAAAGAAGAAGGTTAACCCAAATAATGGAAATTGGGTTAAGAATTCCCTTACCTCAGGGTTTTCTTACTTAAAAATAATTTAAACCTCTTTTATAATGGTTAAAAGTGTGTTATTAATATCTTAATGAAAAATATTAATGTTTATAACACCTTATATGATCATTTTACAACATCTTTCGACACATTTATTAGTAATATCTTGTTATTTACATTGTGTTGGGTGTGTTATTTATATGGTTTCCATGATCAATTCATGATGGATATTATTTTTGATTGGAAGTGAAAATATATAATTTTAATGCAATGGTATTTAAATATTTACAAAACCATAAATTATACCATTTATCATTTTCAATTCTTAAATTAGGATGATTCATAAGTTAAAACATTATTGATATTTGTTTATGTCATTTTAGCGATTCTTCAATCATAAAAAACTCATTTTGAATTACAAATTAACCACATGTATAAAAAAATGATTCCAGAACCATATATAAGATATAATACATAAATTATAATCTTTTAAAAAAATAAAAATGGTTTCATGACCTACCTTGAAATAAGATAAAGAAATTTTAATCACATCATCCATGATGTCGGTAAATCGACACATCACAGACGATGTTTTAATTTCTTGAATAAGTGGGATATGAGAATAATTGTAATGGTGAGTATTAAATAAACCTGAAGAAATAAAAAATATTTAAGATAACTGATCATTCATTATTCTTGGATAAGGGTATATGAAGAAATTATAATAAAATAAAGGAACACGAAATAAAATAATAGTTGATAAATCCCTTACAAAAAATTTGGTAGCATAAAGACTATGCAAAAGGTTTTAGAAAACATTAAAAAGAGAGGGGATAGGGGTAAACCATCCATAAATGAATCATAATACAATATATATATATAATAAAATATAATTAATAAGATTTTTGGATACTTTATTGTTATACCACATAAAAGAGAACTTGAATGGGAAAAAAGAAAGAAGTTGAAAATTATCTTACCTTGAAGAGTAGCTCCTAAGACATGAAAGTTGGGACCTTGGGGGGATTGAGGACACCTTTGGAGGATTAATAGGGAGTTAAAAGGCCAGAACTTAGTTTAGGAGGAATTTTGAATGATTGGAATGAAGTAATGGGTTAGTATTTATAGCAAAAGTGAGAAAATATTTTATTAATTTCCAAGGGACACCTCATTAGTGATTTTTGCAAAACCATGGGCTTGACCATGGTATTTCCAATTGGTATTTTATAATTGGGAAAACTCATTAAATATATTAAAGTAAAAAGGTATACCATAATTATTACATAATTATTACATCATTAATGATTTCATTAAGCACATAGAAACACAAACTGCATTTTTACTATTCACCAAAAATTCAACTCTTTCAGAAAAATACCAAAAATTCACCCTTAACATTTTTAAACATGTATAATTCAAGAAAGAAATCCATTCATTGAAAATAAGTTTCTAAATATTATTAATTTAATTTTTAAATAAAATAATAGTTAATTCAAAAATTAACAATTTTAAATCTATAACTACTTTCATATCACATTGAGAAATTAACCAAGATGTCATTATCTTAATGCCTTAAGAAAAAATAATAATAATACAATTTAATATTAATTAAGGTCATATTAATATTCATATTAGTATTCATAAGGGTAGGTTACTATTCACTAAAAATCATGTTGGTTCCATTAGAATCCAAATAACTTACTGAATTGAATTATAGATGACCGTTTTTTAAAATTCAAAACATAGAAGTTGAAAAATTATGTTTAAAGGCTAGTTATAAATAACTACTTAAAACAAAGTTTCATGAATTCCAATTTATTTTTATAAAACCTTAGAGTGTTACATTATCCCTGCCTTCTTGAAATTTCATCCTCGTAATTTTATTTACTTATTAAACAAGTGAGGGTACCTTTCCCTCATAGCATTTTCAAATTCCCCTGTGGCTTCTTCAACCATGTGGTTTCTCCACAAAACCTTTACATGGTGGATTACCTTATTATATAATACATGTTCATTTAAATCAAGAATATGAACTAGTTTCTCTTCATAAGAAAGGTTCTCTTCTAGATGAACTACTTATGGGATCAAGACATGTAATGAATCTGGCACATACTTTATCAACATCGAAACATGAAAAACATTATGTATGTGAGATAAACTAGGAGGAAAAGATACTCGGTATGCAACTGGTCCAACTTTATCCAGGATTTCAAAATGTGTAATGAACCATGGACTTAGATTTACTTTTTTTATCAAAACACATCACACATTTACAAGGAGAGATTTTAAGGAAAACATGGCCACCTACCTCGAAAGAGAAGTCTTTCCTTATGTTATCTCCATAACTTTTATACCTGCTCTGAGTTGTTATAAGGTGCTTCTAGATCATTTTAACTTTCTAAGACACTTCCTCTACTAACTCTGGTCAACTCAACTTCCTTTCCATGAATTCATTCCAAAAATATGGAGTTCGACACCGCTTCCCATACAATGCCACAAAAGGTGTCATCTGTATACTAGAATGAAAAATGTTATTATAAGAAAACTCAACTAAAGAAAGATACTAATCCCAAATTCCCTGGTAGTCCATCGAACAAGCTCTAAGAATATCCTCCAAAGTCTAAATCGTTCATTATGATTGCTAATCTGATTGAGGACGAAAATTTATACTAGAATTTAATTCTATTCCCAAAAAATTCTGAAGCCCCTTCCAAAAGTTAGAAGTAAACCTAGGATCCTGATTAGATTCAATGGAAAGAGGAACTCTATGTATCCTAAAAATCTTTTTGAGGTACAATCGAGAAATCTTATCCAATGACATTGTATCTCGAAAAGAAAGGAAATGTGAAGATTTTCTTTCAGCTGATCAACAATAAACCAAATCACATTGTTACCTCGAGAAGTCTTAGGTAATCCCACCATGAAGTGCATGGATATATTCTCCCATTTCCACTATGAAACTAGAAAATGTTAAAGCATCCCCTATGATATCATCCGCTCTTATTTAACTTCTTGACATGTCAAAAATTTCAAAGTAAATTCTGTAATATCCATTTTCATTCCATCCCACCGGTAATACTCTTGAAGGTCTCTATACATCTTAGTACTTCTAGGATGGACTGAAAATAGAGAACTATGAGTTTCACACAATAAATATTTATTTAAATTGGAATCACAAGGAACACACAACCTTTTTCCAAATATTAAAACACAATCTTTATCATGGTTAAATTCTAGTAACTTACCCATTTTTACCAATTATACTTTTTTTGTCGCTCACGATCTTCCTTCTGTGATTTATTCATTATGTATGATAATGATGACTGCACTGAGACCTAAAAAAATAGATTTATTCCCTACACTGACAACTTATAATCCAAAATTCATCAAATCATTAATCAAGGGATCATATTCCAAACATAACATGGTTAGTGATGCATGATGTTTTCAACTCAAGTTATCCACCACTTTGTTTGCTTTTACTGGTTGGTAACTGATCGTGCAATCATAAGTATTTATCAATTTAATCCATCTTCTCTGCCACATGTTTAAATACTTATGAGTGAATATATACATCAAAATTTTATGATCAGTATATATTTTACATTTGGATCTGTATAAACAGTTCCTCCAAATTTTCAAAGCAAAAACCACAATTACCAATTCCAAATCATGTGTGGGATAATTTCACTCCTGTGGTTTTAGTTTTCTTGAAGAATATGCAATTATTTGATCATTCTGCATCAGAGCACAACCAAGTCCATTAAATGAAGTGTCACTATAGATGAAAAACTCACCATTTTGGGAAGGCAAGGCCAAAACTGGAGCATTCACCAATCTCTTCCTGATTTCCTGAAAAAAACATTATATTCTTCTCTCCAAACAAATTTAACCCGTTTTTTTAACTTAGTTAGTGGGATAGATAACTGTGCAGAGTTTTTAATAAACCGTCGGAAATAACCTCTTAATCCAAGAAAACTGTGAATATCTATAACATTTTTAAGTCTTGTCCATTAATCAACCATTTTTGTTTTGGTAGGATCAACTATTGTACCATCCTTATTTACAATATTCCCAAGAAAAGAAATATGTTTCTACCAGAAATCACATTTTCTTAATTTTCCATACAATTTATTTTCTTTTATGGTTTTCAAAACAACCCTTATATGTTTTCATTCTCCTCTTTACTTCTACAATATACCAGAATGTCATTAATATACACAAGCAAAAACTTATCCAAGAACTCATGAAATATTATATTCATAAGATCCATAAATACAATAAGTGCATTAGTTAACCCAAAAGTCATAACTAAAAATTAATAATGACCATATCTATTACAGAACATAGTCTTCGAGATGACTTCATCCTTTACTTTCAACTAATGGTACCCCGACCTCAAGTCAACCTTCAAAAAATACTGTGCTCCCTGGATATGATAAAACAAATCATTGATATGAGGGAAATGATACTTTTTTTTAATAGTAATGTTATTAAAGGATCTATAATTGATGAAATGTCTCATTAAACCATCTTTTTTCTTAACAAACAAGACCGAAATTCCCCATGGTGAAGTTTTAGATCAGATGAAGCATTTACCTAATAATTCTTGCAACTATATTTTTAATTCCAGAAGTTCTATTTGGGCCATTCAATAAGGGGGTTTATAAATTGTCTTATCATTAGGAACAAAGTAAATAGTAAAATTAACCTATCTATTAGGAATAACACTAGGGAAATCATTATAAAAACATCCAGGTATTCATTTACCACAAGTAAATCATTAATATGAACAATTCCCTTATTTTCAACAATATGAGCAAGATAACTTTCATTTCCATCCTTTACCAGTTTCTTAACTTCCTGATATGTTATTAATGGTATGGGTGCATTCTTGTAAACAAACTGAAATTATTTCTAGAAAACAACTTCTTTTTCATTTGAGACTATCTTAGCATGATAGAAAAAAAGTTAGTCCATACCCTGAATAACATAAAACTCTACTATAGGAAAAACAAAAAGGTTTATTGGTAAACTCTTTCCACAGACAAGGATATATAGATTCTTATAATTTCTTTTTCCCACAAAATTTACTCCCGGTGTTTTTACAATGAGATATGGTTTCATTTCAGGAGGTTGAACTCTCAATTTTTTCTGAAAATTTCAAAAAAATGAAGGAATGTGTAGACCTTGAATCAAACAACACATTTTTCAAATCTGTAAAAATAAGAAATGTACCAGATACTACCTCATTTGACTTCTCAACATCTACTGATGTGGTTGAAAATTATTTTACCAAACCCTTCTGCTTCTAATCTTACTGATTCCCTACTTGAGTAACTAGATTCAGACAAACATTAGCAAAATGACCCAACTCCTTACAGTTAAAGCATCTCACCATCATCTTCTCATTAATTTTAGGATCATTTTCCTTTCAATGATGAGACATGTGTCAAAAATTTCCACATCAGTAGCATTTCCCATAATTTACAAGACATTCACCAGGATTCCTTTTACCATACTTTTCATAAGAAGGGAAATTCATTTTCTTACCTCTAAACTTCTTTGAAAAGTTCTTCCCCATTTCATACTAACCTGAACACTTCTTATTCTTGTCATAACAAGGCATATATGTGTTAGAAAACTCCATATCCAATTTTTCAAAAAAAATGAACATGTTTCTCATATCTTTTAAACTCTCATGAAGACAAAGCTCTTCCCAAAAACTGTTTCAAACAAGAGTAAAATCTATTAATTTTACTCTCAAAATTTTGAGTAAAATTCGGTACATACCTGGACAGTCTTGCAAAATTGGATTCATATATTTCCACAAAGTAATCATCTTTCTTCTTCAATTACAAGAATTGTTTCTCCATTCTGAGTCAAATAGTTTTGGGAAAACATTTTTCAAGAAAAATACTCTTAAAATCATCCCATTCCAGACCGTCCGGATCATATCTTTCTCTCTTATTCTTAACAAAAGGCCAAAATTGATCAACTTCACCTTCCAAATGATAAATGGATGATATTTCCTTCTAATTTTCTGAACATCCCATGAAATCAAATATCTTTTCTAGAGCATTGATACATCCTTTTGGCTTTCACTAGATCTGCAGTTCCACTGAATACTGGAGGATGTTGCCTCATAAAATTCCCCAAAAAATACATGTTTCTTTGTGGTATATCATGTTCCGATCTAGTATAAACACTACCCCGATTTATATCTTCATTCAACTGATCTATTGCTGTCACAAATTGCTCAGTTCCAATTCCCACCATTTTGGGTTGCAGATTCTGAAAGACATCAGCCTCTTGGTGCCTTCCTACATCGGCTTCCCTGTTTCTTATGTGAAAAACCATTATGTAAAAACATAACTTAGATGAAGAAATATGGTATTCCATAAATTCTATAAAATTTCAAATTACCATAGAGTAAAAATCAGTTATTGTATACTTTTAATACCATCCCAACCACTAAAGTTATCTAAACCATCCTCTGATATCAACTATAAAGACCCGACCTTAAAACGTTACTTAATCTTTAATTTTACACAAGACCATACATTATTACACATTTAGGATCTTTTTGGGTTTATATTTTTAAATAATTAGAATATATTACATACAGTACATACCACATTCATAAAGGAGTATACTATTAAAACATTATCCATTTTTTTCAAAATATAAAACATTAAAACATAAAACATGATTTCTTTAACAACACTCCATATCAAACATCACGAATACCTTATTTATCTTACCCATCCTTATATCCTATAATTTTTTTAAAACTTGGTATGGGTATAAAAGTCAGTAAGGGATATAAATAAATAAAGCATTAGTCAAGTGATAACATAAAAACTAATAAAACCCATAATCATAAAAACTCATATGCATAGAAACATCATGTAGTTTCCTTGGGACATATTTACCATATCAATATTACATTCACCCTTATACATGAAATAACCTTTTGGTAAACTTCCATCTATGGAGTACCCAATTCATTAGAGATCTATAATGGGGCTCACCTGTCATATCTTGAGCTATAATTGGCTCAACCCAACATATCTTGAGCTATAATGGGCTCAAACCAACATATCTTGAGCTGTAATGGGCTCAAACCAACATAAATAATGTCCAAGGAACATATCATGGTAATAAGGTATCTTGAAAATCATAATAAACCAGTCATGCCATATATATATGAAAAACTATCCTTTTGAAATATATTAAAGAGAGTTTTAAAAGGATTTAAAAAAGAAAGTCCCCGAAAATATAATTGGAGTGATAATTAATAGAATGGAATGGATATGTGTATACAATGTAAATACACATAGTTCAACATAATATAAAAATAATCATTACACCAATAATTTTAATACCATATAATGAATAAATAATAAGGTTAACCCAATGAATAGAAATTGGGTTAACAATTACCTTACCTCGGGTTTGTCTTACTTCAAACTCATTTAAACATCCTGTTTAATGGTCAAAAGAGTGTTAATAATATCTTAATGAAACATATTTATAATTATAACACCTTATATGATCATTTTAAAACAATATTTGACACTTTTATTATTAATATTTTGTTATTTACAATGTGTTGGGTGAGTTCTTTACATGGTTTCCATGATCGGTTCATGATGGATATTATTGTCGATTGGAAGTGAAACTATAGAATTGAAATGGAATGGTATTTAAATATTTCTCGAAAAATAAATTATAATATTTTTCATTTTTAATTCTTAAGTGATGATAATTCATAAGTTAAAACATTATTGATATTTCTTTAGGTCATTTTGGCGATTCTTCGATCGTAAAGAACTCATTTTGTTTTATAAATTAATCACATGCATAAAAAAATGATTCCAGAACCTTATATATGATAAAGACATAAATTATAATCTAGTTCAAACATAAAAATGGTTTCATGACCAACCTTTAAATAAGTAAAAGAAATTGAAATCACATCGACCACGATGTCTGTAAATCAACACATCACGGATGATGTTTTAATTTCATGAATAAGCGGGAGAGTAGAAGAAATGTAATGGTGAGTATTCCATAAAAATTACGAAATCAAGAATATGTAAGATACTGTATCATTAATTACTCTTTGATAATGGGAGATGAGTAAATAATAACAAAATAAAGTAACTCGAAATAAAATAATAGTTGAGAAATCCCTTACGAAAAATTCGGCATCATAACAACTATGAAAAAGGTTTTAGAAAACATTTAAAATATAGGGGAAAGGGGTAACCCATAAATAAATGATTAAAAATAATGTATATATATATAATAAAATTTAAGTAATAATATGGTATGGAAACTTGAAAGTTATACCACTTAAAAGAGAACTTGAATGGGAAAAAAAAGAAATAAGTTGAAAAATATTTTACCTTGAAGAGTAACTCCTAAGACTTGAAGGATGGGACCTTGAGGGCTTGAGGACACATTAGGAGGATTAATAGGGAGGAAATAAGCCAGTTATTTATTGAGGAGGAATTTTTAATGAATGTAATGAAGCAATGGGTTGGTATTTATAGAAAAAGTGAGGGAGTATTTTATTAAATTTCATGGGACACCTCATTCGTGGTTTTTGAAAAACCATGAGCTTTCCCATGGTATTTGCCCATAGTATTTTCCAATTGGGACACCTCATAAAATATCTTACTTTACACAATTAGACCAGAATTATTACATCATTATTAAATCCTTAATGATGTCATTAAGCACACTGAAACACAAATTGTATTTTTACTATTCACCAAAAATTCAACTATTTCAAAAAAATCCCAAAAATTCACCCAAGCCATTTTTAGATATGTATAATTCAAAAATGTTATCCATTTTGTTTAAAAAATTTTATAATTATTATTAATTTATTTAATAAATAAAATAAAACTTATTTCAAAAATTAACAATTTTAAATCTATAACTACTTTCATATCACATTGAAAAATTAACCAAGATGTTATTATCTTAAAGCCTTAAGAAAATAAAATAATAATACAATTTACTATTCATTAAGTTTATATTACTATTCATATTAATATCAATAATTGTAGGTTACTATTCACTAAAAATAAAGTTGGTTCTATTAGACTCCAAATAACTTACTGAACAGAATTATAGATTACCATTTTTTGAAATTCAAAACATAGAAGTGGAAAAATTATGTTTAAAGGCTAGTTATAAATATCTACTTAAAATAAAGTTGCATGCATTTCAATTTATTTTTAGAAAACCTTGGGGTGTTACAGAAGGACTGTAAGATTTAATGTCTATGAAATTAGTTACATAAAAATTAAATTTTATAACACTTGAAAACATTTTTCTATAATTTTTCTCATATATACCCTTTACTAGATATCTCACATGATGTAATCACCATTATAACTTGAGCAATGGAATCCTAACAAAGGGGTGAGCTCAAACACTCAATATTGAAAAAACATAGACTATTGGATCAAAAACATTTAAGGGAATATGATGGAGACATAAATATCATAATACAATATCATAATACCATAGATAAAAGTCTTAAAATATGTTATATAAACATAACATCTCAAATAGATCATTAATGAAGAAAAACATATAAACCATATAACATGTGAACAAGACATAAACATGTGGAATACTTGAAAAGACATAATCAAGAAAACATAGATTTTTCATAGAAATAAATTTCATCCTAACATTTTTCATAACATGAAAAAAACCTGGAAATGTTTAATAACTTTATAATTTTTAAAATGTGGCAAAATCATAAGCATAGGGAAACATGCATAAGTAATCTTATAATGCACATACTTGTGTGAACAAACTCATTATGTCAACACAAGAAAATGTGATCAAACCCATCATGCCCATTCCTATGTGAAAATCCATTATTTCCATG
Organism: Viscum album; assembly: GCA_963277665.1. NCBI lineage: Eukaryota > Viridiplantae > Streptophyta > Magnoliopsida > Santalales > Viscaceae > Viscum > Viscum album. Next base: position 1,766,484,497 of record OY728135.1, read on the forward strand.
ATTGAATATATCATTTGATATAAAATTATACTAATACATTATAGGGTGATATAGGACAACATCCATCATCATCTATATAAGTGTTCTACTTAAAAGCAATCATTAACATATCTTAATGAATACATAGAATGGAATAAGTTTTCATATAAAATGACCCTAAGTAATCATGGGTATTAAAATATAATTTGAAATGGAATCATAATTTAATAACATATAAAAATCACTTCATGATATATAAATAATTTTAATATAATGAAAACCAAATCATTAAAAGAGTTTTTTTGAAAATATTTTGAAATAATTTATGTAAAATTGATTGATACATGTATATTTTCCATGATTATACATTATATTAAATAATTTGAAATTAAAATCATTCATTAAAATGGATTTGGACCCAAAAATATTTTCCTTATAAACAAAAAGAGAACCTCATTTAAAATTCAATGTCTTGGAAAACTAATTTCTATAAGAAAATTATATAACTCAAAGAAAGGATTTTGAATTACCAAGTCCCTTATATTTACCCTTGATTTTCCATTGAAGTGATTTATCCTCCTGTATCATAAAGATTAAAATATTAATCAACTATTTTACAACCTTATTAATATTTATTTTCCTTTACACTTATCATTATTAACAATTCTCTTCACGTGATTAATGATTTGTAATCTATTTTCCACATTGGGTTTTAATATCATTAACCAATAAAACATGATTTATAATATTGATATCATTACTCATAATTTGATACTAATTTCATTATTGAATCATCATTTAGGATTCTATAATATGTACCTTATAATTATTTAAAATTCTATTATTTCATTCAATGTGTGTTTTGTTTGCATTATGCAAAAACTAGTTTCAAAAAGAATTATTTCTATAATTTAAGTGAACAAAAATTTTACATTAAAAACAAGTAAAATAATTTATATAATATTTATAGATATATATAATAATCATGATTTTTTTAAATAAATTATAATAATATTATTTCCATGTTCCAATAGTTATCCATAATCTTATTTTAAATCATGGTTCATGTTGGTGGTTAAACAAGAAAAAACTTGAACACACATTAACTTGATCAATAAGTTAGGTTAATGAAATGTTTTTTCATATTAAATTATTATAAAAAAATAATGGTATTATTTTTATATAATGTATTAAAATATTTATGAAAAATTAAATATGTTTCCTCATGGAGGTGGTAATCCGCACGTATGCACGATTACTGTTTCTGTATCTCAAGCTGTGAGATGGGGTGGATGTGGTTATTAAATTTATATTTTAGAATTTTAATTTTTTTTATATATACCATATTTATAAATAATTAACACTATTAAAACTATCCATCAAATTCTCTAAATAAAAACAAATGACATCACTTTGTGGAGGCGGTAATCTGCACAACGCACTCACAAAGTTATTTGTTTTTTTTCTATGTGGATGGAAATAAATAAATAAGGGTTTTACCATTAATATAAAAATATATTGGTATTATAATTATATTTAATTCATAATATTACTATGGTTATATGATAATTTTCAGAGTTATATTAAGATGAAAAACTTGAGAAGGTGATAACACTTACGTTGGAGACATGATTTTTTCATGGAAGTTCCCTTAAAATTAAAGGGATTAGGATAACTTTGAGTGACCAGGGGAATATTTTTGTGAGAGAGGTTTATAGTGAAATAAAAATTTATGATTTTAAAGGTTAAATTTTAATATTAAGTGTAGATTTAGTATGTTTGAAGTATTATAATTTTATAAGGGAAGAGCATGATAATTTTGGAAAAAACATTTATATTTAAATTACATCCTTTAACAATTCAAGGATAAAAGGTTCAAAAATATGGAAATAGTGAAGTGGGAAAGGGTTTTGGATTGAATATCCCTTGAAAAATTCATTTGGAGACATGATTTAATGGTTTAAGTCCTTTCTATAAGGTTTCATGTCCTTTTCCATTTTAGTAACAATTTTTTTACACAATTACTAAACATATATGATAAAATTTATAACAGAATTTAGGTATTATTGAACTGAAATTAACATATATATATAATAAAATTTTATTTCTAAATATTATAAAAGTAACTTTTAAATTAAAATGATAATTTTTAGAAAGACTATTTATTAGAGAGAAGGTATTTGACCATTAAATATTATTACTATTATCTACTATTGATGACCAATAAAATGAGTGTTAATACCTTTATTTATGTATTTATACATAATATTATATTCATAATTAAAATTACCTAAAATTAGTTTACTCATTATAAATTCTTTGATATTAATATGGAAATAAATTTAAAATAATTATTTCAATATTATTGTGGTAATTAGCATTAGCCATAATATTCTAAATTTTATACCCAAATATTTAATTGGATTTATTAAAAACCATGAAAATAATTATATAAAATATATTAATCATTTTATAAAACTAACATTATTTATGAAGGGAAATTAATCTAATGATACCATATGTATCACATAAAAACCCATTTTTTTAGAAAAGTGTATTTTTTTAGAAAAAAGAATTTTGAATAAGACAGAATTTTTAGGGCTATTGATTCCAATGAATTTGAAATAAATATTATAACTAAAATGGTATTTATTTAATAATAAAATAATTCAAAATCCCATTTTAATTAGGTTATAATTAATTAAAAAAAATAGTCAAAAAAATCTTTTTATTAAAATGCTATGTAAATTTTCAAAATGATGAGAATGACTTTAAAAATTTAACATAGTATTTTAAAATGATTTATTCTATTTAATAATATATAATTTTTTTTAAAAAATGATTCATAAACTTTCAATGTATTCATATAGTAAAACAATTTCATAAAAGTGATGACATTAATAATGTCTATTTTCTCACTATTCATATAGAAATTAATTATTTATAAAAATACCAAAAATCAATTTTATGCATATGTGACTATGATAAATAAAAAAATGATATTTTTTTTTCAAATTATCTTCCTAGAATTTATAAACATTAAATTAAAATAAAATCATAAAGTAAGGTGTTTTTTATAAGAAATCATTTTTCTCTATATTAAATATTATTTTAAAATTAGTTCTAATTATAAATATAAAAAAGTTAAAAACAATTAATTTTATAAAATAAATTTTTTTAATAATAAATTATTATTTTTAGTTTCTTATTGGTATTTATTGTGTTGATTATTTAATGTGAAGTATAATTTGTATTGGTTTGATTTTGTAAATGTTTTTATTTATATAGATTTCATAATTCTTTCACTACTATTGATACATTCAAATTTTATAGATACCATACAATAGTCTATATTATTTTTGTTTCACTTTTGTGTGTGGATTAATCCATATAACATGGTATTTAATTAACAAGGAAAAATTCGAGTAGTTACATTAAATCCCCTTAAAAGAATTTCATCCACAAAATTTGATTACATGGGAGAAAACATGAGAGGGTAAATTTTTTCTTATCAAGTACTCATATTCCGACATTGCCTCCTCAAAATTATTATTTCACCATAGAACATGGAACAGATGATTGGTCTTGTTCCACAACATGTTTTTTCTTTGATCCATAATTTTCACTTGTTTTTTTCAAATGGGGAATCATATTCCAGTTGAAAAACTTCTAATCTTTGAATATATGAAGGTTATAGAATGTAATTTCTCAAAATTGATACATAGAACACACGGTGGAACTATGAGAGGAGTGTATGGAGTTATAAGTGATAATATCTGACCCTGAAATAATCACGTATCTTGAAGGGACTGATGTATCTAGGGATTAACTTTCCCTTCTTACCAAATCTCATAACTAACTTCCATGGAGATATTCAAATGAAACCTTATCACTAACTTTAAACTATATATCTTATAGACCATTATCTAGATAAATATTCTTTTGAATTTTCTTCCACTTTCATATTCCTTTTGATGCATTGAACATTCTCCATTATTTTATAGACAAGTGGAGGACATATCATATTCTTTTATCTGATTTCATCCTTGAAAGTTTGAGTCCAATATATATTCCCATACAGAGCCTTTTATAGTTCAATCTGAATTCTATAATGAAGTTATCATTATATGAGAACTCTACCAGGAGAACATGTTGATCCAACAATCCTTGTAAACCCAAACAAGATATAATCATATCAAATAGAGTTTGAAACATCATTTCATACTAACCATCTATCCTAGGATGATATAATTCTAAATCTCATATTTGTCTCCAAATAACATTGACGACTTCTCTAGAACCTTGAGGAAAATCATGGATATTGATTAGATACAATGGATAATGGTACTCCATGCAGCCTCACCACTTTCCTTATGTAATCTTGAAAATTTGGTCGAGGGATAAATATTCTTTGATAACAATAAAATACACTAAAATTTTAAGGTGATCAACTATAACCCAAATAGAATTATGGCCTTTAGATGTTTTTTGGAGGTCTATGATGAAGTTCATGGTGACATTTTTCCATTTCCACACTAGTATTGGTAATGGTTGCAACATACCATTATAATTTTGTTGTCCGTCATTAACATATTGACATACCAAGAATCAAGATATATATTCTAAAATCTCTCTCTTTATACCATCCCAACAAATTTTATTAGATCAATATACATATTTATACATCCTAGATATATAGAGAAGGATAAAATATATGCATCATTCAAAAGTTACATCTTCAATGACTTCATTGGTGGACACATATCTAATTTCTAAACCTTATAACTCATTTTTTATTAAATTTTAACTTCATAATATTTTCTACTTTTTCCTGTATCTCTATATCATATTTCTGTAATTATTTGATCGTTATATGAATATAGGGTTTTGAAATTATTCAACAATGATAGGATTTATCTCCACCCATTAAAACTTCAAGATCTATCCTCTAAAAATCTATGAGTATTGGGTCTTTTCTAATCCTAATCATGGAAAGAGAATTATTCTCTTTTCTACTTAGAGCATCAACAACCATATTCGCCTGCATTGGGTGTTAATATATTGAGTGATCATAATATTGTATCAACTCCCACCATCTACTTAGCATAAATTCATTTTATTTTTTGTAAATATATATTTAAATATCCTTTTATGAATAAATATATCACACTTTTCTATATATTGATAATTTCTCCAAAAATTCAATGTAAAGATAACAACCTCCATCTCTAAACCATGTTTTAGGTAATTTTTCTCATGAGTGTTTAATTGGAATAAACTGTAAGAAATTACCTTATCATTTTGCATTAGGATTAAACCTAAATATGTTTTTAATAATCACTATAAATTACAAACCATTCCCCAATATAGGGTAATGTATGTATAGGGTCATTGACCAACCTCTTCTATAACATCGTAAAGAAATTTTAACATTCATCTATCCAAAGTAAATTTACTCCCTTTTATTTCAACTTGGTTAATGTATTTTATTTCCCTGAGAAATTTATCACAAAGCATTGGTAATATCTCACTAACCCAAGAAAACTACAGATCTTAGTTACAATTGTTATTCTAGTCCATTTCTCGATAACTTACATCTTTGACAGATCTATTAATCTTCCCTTGATTTGGATTACATGACTAAGAATGATAAATTTTGTACCCTTAATTTTTACTTTATAAAATTGGTTTACAATTTCTCCTTTCTCAACATTTTTGAAACATTCAACAAATGATCTACATGACCCACCTTAATATTTTAATATATAAGAATATTATCTATAAATACAACTAAAAAATGATCATGGTAGTCTCTAAAGACTCTATTCAATAGATCAATGAAAAAATAGGGGATTAATTATGTCCAAATGACATTTTTATAAACTCGTAGTGTATATACATTTTATTGAAATTCATATTATATATATCCTCCTTTATACCCTTAAATGATGGTATTCATATTGAAGGTTAATATTTGAGATGTATTGAGCTCCTCATAGTTGATAAAATTAATAATTGATATGGGTTAAGGATACCTGTTTTGATCTTAATTTTATTAGGCCCATTATAATCAATGAAAATATGAATCAATCTATATTTTTTTGACAAAGAGGACTGATGAACCCCATAGTGAAGCGCTGATATATATAAAAACCTTGTGCAATTTTTCTCACAGTTTCTTATTTAACTTCTCTAATTAAATAGGATCCATTCTATAAGGAATATTTGAGATAAGAATGGATCCATGTATAAGTTCAATTTAAAACTCATCCTCATGATCATTGGGAAAACTATAAAGTTTATTTAGATATACATCAATATGTTCCCATACAATAAGCATGTTATTAATGTTGACTTCCTCCTTGACCATTTTTTCCAAGAGTTCCTCATTACTGGGTACCATAACCCACATTATAGACTATGATTCTATAGGGATTTTGGAATATTACTTCCATTGATACATGATAATAATATGATCTAGGTTACGAAATGAGACATTATTATCCCAATATTTAATATGTAATTTTTGCAAGGAAACACAATCCATCAAAAATATTATGTCAAACTTAACTAAAAGAATAATAATTAGATCTGTAGGACATGTCCTGACATAAATATCAATTGAAGAGTATTTTTAAATCTTAGACATTAACATTATACCACCACAAGTGTTCACTAATAATTCAATATCCAATTCTTGAGGTATTGATTTCAGATTCTTAGAAAAAATTTTTGATATAAAAGAAAGTGATGAAATAGAATAAAATATAGTATTAAAAGATGAATAAATTAGATCAAGTGTAAATATCATCACTTCCTTATCACGATTTACCTTGGAAATAGTGTTCATGAGTTACCTTCTTTGTTCCCTTTAATTGGGAATTTATAGGGACTATTTTATTCTTTTCACATAGGGTTAGAGAATTGATTCACATAATGTATAAAATAATTTCACATGAGGAAATATAGTCAAGGTAGATTATTATAATGTGAATTACTATATTATATATAATTGGTCACCCTCTTAACCTTAGGCTGATAGTTGTGGGCTTGGTGTCGTACTTTACCATACTTGAAAAACATCCCTAATCCATTGAGATAATTACCTGGGTGTTTCCAGCCACATTTATTTCATGTAGGAAATTGGGATTTCATTTCATAATGTATCTTATAATCAAGGCTTACATAATACTTCACTTTCCTTTTCTTTTCTCTAAAAATTTAAGAGGTTTTGTTTTCCATATCAACCATAAGATCACATCAAAGAATATATTCATAGATTCTAATGTCTCTTATGGATAACTCTTTTTGAATTATTATCTTTAAGATAATAAATAAGAGATAAATTTTACTCTTAGTTCAAGAGACAAAACTGTAGGAATACCTCTCAAGTCATGTGAAATTTCCTTTATATTACCCAATATAATTATCCTCATTTTTCTTCAATTCTAAGAATTCACACTCCGTTCTTGTATAAAAAGTGTTTGGAAAATACTAACTGAATAATATATTCTTTAGCTCTTCACATTACATAGATTTTATTTCTTCCTTTTTTTGGTATTTTTAATGATAGCCCACCACTGGTCATCCTCACCTCTTGAATGATAAATTTCCAAAGCAACATTCTCATGGACTGAGCAATAGAGAATGAAAAATATTTTTTCCATTACAATAAGCCACTTCTTAGTAACTTTTGGATTAGATTAATCTCTAAAAGAGGGTGGATATTGACACATAAATGAGTCAATAGTGATTTTCTCCCTACTTTGTGTGTTTGGGATCTTAAAATGGTTTGGTTTATTACCCATAGGTTGGGATATTTGGGTGAGAATTTCTATAACATTTTTCATTACATTCAAAATCTCATTAGGTTTCCCATTGGGATAATATGTACATTATATATTAAAACCCTTTTTAACTCGGTTCATTTGGGTTCCCACTATTTCCTTTACAAAAGGAAAACTAGAAATGAGTATACATAAATTAATAATTATATATAAAATATAACCATAAACTTAGAAGAAGGATTTTACAAATGACATGCATACATCAGCCTATGAAATTGTAGGATTAAATCTAAGGGTATCCATGATCTTATTTCTATTATAAGTAGTTATATATATTTCAATACTTAATAATGGTTTGTAAAGATAATGTGATTAACCAAAGCATATCCCTTGGGAGAATCAAACTAGGTTCTCCATAAAGACCGACTCATAGTGCACCAGAATGATGTCCATGATATAATCGACAAACTATTTTTTGGGTTTTTACCCCTAGATGAATCTATAACAAAACCACATCCACTTGAAATATTTAGTTAGGTATTTATTACTAGGAAAACAACATAATAAATATATTATCAGAACACCAGGATGTTATCTTATACTTATAATCAGTAATTAGACTTTTCCCATGGGCTTTTATAAATTTATTTAAAACAATCTCCAAAAAAATAAATAAACCCTCTTTTGATACCAATTATATTGACCCATAATAAACATAAAATACATAGTACATTAATCTCATTATTTTAATAAAACATTAAAAAAAGTCATATAATCCAAGGATTGAAAGGTTTTTTGTCTTGGAAATTAGTTACATAAACCTATTATTTTATTAAACACAAATTTTCCCCCTAATTGTGCTCTTATAGACCCTTTTCTAGACATATCACATGATGTAATCATAATCATAACCTTTAGAATGGAAACATTATGAAGGGGTGAGTTCAAATGCTTAGTAAGGGGAAAACATAGTCCAATGGATCAAAAACATGGTGGGGAACATGAGGGAGTTGTAAAAATAATAATACAATATCATGATAGCATAAATTGAAGTCTCAATACATATCAAATAAACATATTATCATAATGGGATTAATAAGGAATCATAAAGTAAAAAATGTACAACTGTGAACATGACATAAAATTACAGAATACCTGAAAAGGAATAATCATGAAAATATGGAATTCCATGGAAATGAAATGAATTTTGAAGCATTTAGTAACTTAATAAAAAACATGGAAATGTGTTATTACTTATTAAACATGAAAATATATGACAACCATAATCATAGGGAAAATTGTGTGAGGAAACAAATTATACCCATTCATATGTGAACCAACTCATTATGCCCATGCCTAAAAATGTGAGCAGACCGATCATTCCCATGAATTTGTAAACAATCCTGTTATATCCTTTCCTTACTATCTCATGAGATAAAATATTATACCAAGTAATTGGTGGTCTATATAGGACCCCAACCACCATCACCCATACATATGTGTTCCACTTAAAACCAATCATAAACATATCTTAATGATCCCATGGGAAAATAATGGGTGTTAATATAACATGAACACAATTAATCATGGGTATAAAAATATAATTTCAAAAAGAATCATAATGTAATAAAATATATATAATTACTTCATGAAATATATATCATTTGAAGATAATGAAAACCAAATCATGAAAATATATATTTGAAAACATATTGAAATTATTGATGTAAAACCCATAGTTAAGAGTCTCTTTTCAAAGAGTCTCATTTGTTTTCAATAAAATGAAACGGAAACTATTAAAGAAAATGGATTTGGTTGAAAAAAATCTTTCCCCCCCAAAAATTGAAGATTACATAAAATGTAATGTCTTGGAATGAAGATTAATAAGATAATTTTATAACACAAAGAAAATGATTTCAAGTTTCAAAATAACTTACCTTTTTAACCTTAATAAAGATAAAAATATTAATTTACTATTTCATAACATTACTCATATTAATTTCCATTTATACTCCTCATTAATAAAAATTATCTTCAGGCATTATATTGTTGTAATCTTTTTTCAATATCAGGTGTCAATAACTTTATCCATTCAAAAACTCCTTATAATATTGATATCATTACCCGTTATTTGATACTATGTTCATTATAAATATATCTTTTAATATTATGTAATATATTTCATATATATATTTGGCATTTTCTTATTTTTTTTGTTATGTGTTTTAGTTATGTTATGTGAAAACTAGTTTGATAAAGGTTTATTTTGGTAATTTAGGCTAATGAAAATATTACATTGATAAGAATTTATTTACCAAATATCATATTTCTATAATTACATACTATTCATGATTTACTTAATGAAATATAATTATACTACCTTTCATGTTCCCATAGTCTTCTATAATCATATTTCAAATAATTGTTCATGTATGTGGTTAAACCAACCCAAACACGAAAATGATTTAACTCCATCAACGATTATGGTAAGGAGGTGTATCTTTTGAAATAATATCATTATAATAGAATCATAATGATATTATTTTTAAGTCCATATAATGGTGAACTATCATAAACTAGCTTAGAATCTCTGGCACCCTGATATCCAAGGTGACTCTATCATGGCCTGAAGGGAATTCCCTATCCCCATGGGTTGTTTACTAAAACATGGAATCAATGATGAATTATAAGGGAATGATTTTTCTATAAAATGTGGAAGATAAAATACAAAATTCATCATGGTAAACACTCAAAAGGAAGAAATTACTAGAATAAAATAAGTAAAATAATTCCCAAATAGTATATCATCAAAAGACACAACATATGCAATATAAATCTCAATGATAAACCCATGTAACAGGTGGAAAACATCTCCACCAGTCTCCTCCATCACTCAGGGACCCAAGGATCAAGAATATCCACCACCTGAAAGTGGAAATTTTCCTTTTCTTGGTCAAAGAATAACATAATCTACAATAATCTTAAGGTAAAGGTAGGGTGTGAGAAATAAATCCTAGTAGGGTGTCACCAAGTATTCCATAATAATTAAAACAATTGGGATTTCAATTTAAATAAAACAAGGTAAGGAATGACATTTATATATTAAAACAATGATTTCATAATAAAAAATTATTTAACATAAATCAAAATTAGCTTAAATAAAAATTTTATATAAATAATTTATATAAAATAGTTGGAATTGATAAAACAATTCTAGAAATAAATGGAATGTAATCATCATGTCATGTATAAGATAACACCATCTATCAAGCCATGTGGTATATTAGGCTCTGGTAATAGGATCCTCACACAAATCGTTAGTGATCTTAGCTCAATGTGTGCACACATCCCCTAACTCAGGCCATTAGGAAACACTCCCCATCAGGGATGATATAATGAAATAGTATGTTTATGTCAGTGTTTTCATCATCAATCCAGTTCTAGGGGTCATATTATAGTTTTTTGTCTTAATTACCACTAAAAACCCGGAATACGTGTGCTTCAAATCAAATAATCAATCGAACATGGGAAAATCAATCTTCTCAAATCATTTTATCTTTCACATTTCAATTTACCAGTTTTAGTTTTCAATATTACTTCTCATTTCAGAACAAATTCATAGGTTTTCATCAAATTCATGTCTTTTCAAATCATCCTTCATTTAAATCCATTTTTCTCAAATCAAGGAAAATCATTTTACCAAATGATTTCCATAAAAGTAATATTTTATCAAATAATCTGATTCTCAGAACCACCAAAAATAGGTTTTTATTTCACAAACAAATGACTTTGAAATCATGCATCAAATCCACTATAATTTAAAGAATAGAAAATTAGTTGTTAATGAACTTTGTTTAAACCCATTACACAAGATTTCTATTGTGTGAATGAAATATTATGGAACCATCTACCATTAATCAATGACTAAACAACCAAACTTTTGAAATTGGATTCCAACAGAGAGTGAAAGGTGTGAAATATTAAAAGGAATAACTATAAACACCATCCATGTAAACAATGATCTAATACACAATCAACTTGTAGAATCATAACTCTCAAAGGAGATAAGAGAAAAAAGAGATAATTAAAAAATGGGGAGAACTCACTTACCATAGATGAATCAAAAAATTCAACCAAATCTTTGATAAGTGAATAAAAGAGTTTAGAGGTGTCAAAATGGATATTAGGTGAATTGAAGTGCCAAAATTTCAAATTATAGTCTAGGGGAGAAAAGGGAATATAAAACGGGGTTAAAGGCAGTTAAGTATATAAAAAACATGGAATTATTGGAACCCCATGAAAATGATGCAAAAGGATGGAAACAACTGGACCACTATGAAACATCATCAAAACATTCCATAGCCACCATAGATCAACTGGACCCCTAAATATACACCATAGAGATCACCCAGAACTTTTTAACCCAGGGTAATGCTACGGTGTTACACAAGCACCATGAGATAACTATGAAAAAGATTTAGTAGCATTATAATGCACCAAATAGGAGTCCATGGTGATTCTATACCTATATGGAATAGCTATAATGAAATTGATAGTATCCATGAAAACTATCCTCAAGATCCCCTATGCCACAACCTAGTGGTCCAGGATACAGATTGGGCTCCCCATGATGCAACCCATACTCCATGACGTAGCTCCCTAATGAAACATTTATACATAGAATCCATTAATTCAAAACAAAAATAAATCATTGAACTTTAGTTATTTTTTTGATAATATATCCCCATCATCAAATGTTTTGAAATGAACTGAAATAGAAAGGGAAACAAAGTAAAATTCAAGAAGTACCTGAAAGAAGGTAACATGATGTCACTGCCTCCCCACCATAAATACTTGATGTCCCTATATATCATATCAACAATATTCCATAACAAATATAGGTGTCCAATGCTCTCTCATTAGTGCCTCATGATCCCACATCTAATATGAATTAGAACCATGATACCATAGAGAAAAGACTAAATTATGGTATTTCCATGATGAACCTTTGTTTCAGAATCAATAATCCGATATGGATGCTCAGTCATAGATAAATTAGCCTCAATGTCAAGATCCTCCTTGTTTAAAACATGAGAAGGGTAAGAAAGATACTTTCAAAGATGTGATAAATGAAACATGTTGTACATTGAAGTCAACTTCGGTGGATGTTACAAACTATAGGATAATTTATCCACTCACTCAATAATTTCAAAAGGCACCAAAAACCTCAGAAAAATATTTCTTTGTATTACAATATTTTGATGACCTAATCAAGGTGAAACTCTAGAGAGCAACTGGCCAACAACTAAAAAATAAAACAATCATTGACAATGATCATATTAAGAATTATACCATAAGGTTCCCATCCATATTCTCTAATGAATCAACTAAATATTCATCTTCTTAACTTATTTAAAACTCAATCTAACCAAATAACATTCACCAATGTCCGAGCAACAAATAAAGATATGTAAGGCCATCCAAACATGTCCATAAAATGGTCCACCATAATAGTGGAATGGTAAATATTGTTATAAGTGAAGTCAAAAATTTCTAAATGGTTATCCCAATCTCCACCAAAGTCAAGATAACAATAACATATAACATCCTCAAGAATCTATATAGATCTCTCTATCTGGACATATTTGTACAGATGATATTCCATGATAAGTTTTATTTAGGACCCCATGGACTTCTAGAGGCCTCTCAAGAAGTGATAAGTGAAACGAAGATCCCTATCAGATACTATAACCATTGTAACCCCATGAAATCTGAAAATACCCTACATGTAGATAGGTGCGATGTCCTCAACTTTGGTTTCATTTCAAATGATTATAAAGTGAACTGATTTGTTCATCCTAAAAATCATTACCCATATTAAATTCTTATTTCAAGGGGTACATGGAAACTAAACCATAAATTTTATTTAAAAACCATCCAACCTTGAAGTTGATAGAGGAAGTAGCTGATGAAAATCCAAAGGTCTCTGGTGCTCGTCTCTAACCTGTTGGAAGGTATAACTATTAGAAAAAATGTCAGCGATGTCTCAACTCAAAACCAACCACCAAAATCATCACTACAAGTCATAGAACATCTTCATGGTTCTAGGTTTCCCTACCTATTGGGAACTATGAACATGTCCTATCACATAATTTCAGATAAGAAATGGAACATTTTTTTGAAAACATAGTATACAATTTGAATATAATGACCACTCAGCAATGGTATCCCCACAAAGAGAGTCTCTAATGATATAAAATTCACTTTCAAGATGATTATCCATAAGAATCATCTCAAGAAAAAGAGGAGGTTAACAACACACTCTCCAAAACTACCTCGGACTCAATCTCTCGGACTCCCAAATGAAACTGAGAAAAGATATCCTTTAGATTCTCTTATTTTATGGTTCTTTTATGGAATGGTTCATAATTTTATTTCTCAAGGAATCAACGATGAAATTAACCTTTCTAGAGGTATAAGAAATGTCAAAATCAAAATTCTGAAGGTATTCTATCCAATGCCTCTATCATAGATTCCAATATTTTTGAGAGAAGATATAACTTAATATTTTGTGGTCAGAATAAAAGATAATACTTTATTTGAAAAGGTAATTCCAAAATATCTTAAGAGCATGCATCACAGTTTCATGTTCAAGATCATGGGTTGGATAATTCTTCCCTTTTGAAATATGATGTTAGGGTACATAGCCTACCACATGATCACCATGTATAAGGACACAACCCAAACCCAAACCTGATGTATCACAGAATACCACATAGACCTACCAAACCTTAATAGGAGTAAAAACCAGTGAATAATTCAAAATATGTTTCAACTTAATAAAATAACTCTAAATTTTTTCATTCAAAAAGACATTCACTCCTTTCTGAGTGAGTGCGGTAATTTGGGAAGACAACATCGAGAAATATCTGATGAATCTATGGTAATATTCCGCTAAGCCCAAGAAGCTTGAAATCTTGAAAAAATTATATAGTTTCCCCCATTTCATAACAACTCTAAATTTCTATAGATCAACTAAAATACCAATTTCCAAGACTAAATATCCCAATAAAATAAATTCTAAAATCCATAAATTACATTTTTAATGTTTCACATACTATCGATGATTCTTCAAGGTTTTAAAAAATACTCTCAAATGAATCACATAGTCCTCCTCTGTCTGAGTTTAAACTCGGATTCCATAAAAAAAACCAAAAAAAGTTAAGGTACTCATGAAATATGCTGTTTATAAAATCCATAAAAACTATTAGATCATTGGGTAAACCAAATGGAATAACAAAATACTCATTACTGACATAACTACTCCTGAAGGATGTTTTACCAATTTCATATTATTTGATTCTCAACTAGTCATAACAATATAAAAGACCAATATTTGAGAATGACCTCACCCCTTTCAAATACAAAAGTAGATCATTAATCCATTTCAATGGATACTTGTTCTTTTCCATGATTCAATTGAGTTTCCGATAACAAACATAAATGTGAAGTGTTCATCATCTTTCTTTGAAAAGAGAATTGGTGAAACCCAAGGTAAAACACTTAGTAATACAAATCAATTATCTATTAGATCATCCAATCTAGTATTCAACTATTTAAACTCTTCTGGTTCCATATGGTAAGAAGGAATAGATACCAGGTGACTCTTTTGGTGCCATATACTCTCTTCTCTAAATAAATAGAGAGGAAAGATGTTGGGGAACTCAATTATTACAAGATGAAGATAAACAATAAATTATTATCACTACATTTATAAAGAAAACACTAATATTACCCAACTCAAATACAAAAAATGAGGTTTATATCTACTGGACGTTGGGTCCCATTCTTTCTGAAAGACTCAGAACACCCCATCATGCTTAGTAAAACAGACCTGATGAAGATAACTGTCAATTCATGCCTTATGATCAATCACCCAATCCATACCGAAAATGATTTCAATAGGTTTCATGTTGAGAACTTGAAAATTATAGGTAATCTCATTCATTAATAATGAGAAAACACAAGTAGGACACCAAATAACCTATTATATATTTGTTCTTAGGGGATTAGTAATATCCATGACATACGAAAAAACATCTGTAGGATGAATCAAAAAATGAAAAATAATGGTTGATATAAACGAGTGATATGAACTAGTATAAATTAAATATTTCACTTAATATGAAGTTATAATGATGGTACCACTCAAATTTGATAGACCTATGTACTTTTCTTATAGAGACTCTTCCATGGCGTGAAGTAGCTTCAATCCATATGCTTGTGGGTGGAACCCCTTACTTCTCGAATCATCCATTTTCACTATAGTACTTTTTAGTGATGATGATCCCATTCCAATATATGAAGTATAAAAAATGGAGAAAATTTTTTAGGTAGAATTAGCGACTACAAAAACTACATATCTTGGGTGCCTAAGTCAAAACCCATTTCGAATGCCCAAACTTTTCACACTATAAGAAAGTCAATGGGACTATTTCAGGAACTACAGGAGGTTTGGATGATGAATATAGTCGAGAACCACCATGGAACTCATCATTATTCTTATTTACTTTAATGTAACTCAATGAATTCCCACTAGGAAAAAAAGGAACTCCTATCAACCATGACTTACCATCCAGGTCAAGTTTAACCATCAATGATCTATCTAGCACTTCAGTATAATATGTGAGATTCAAAATGCAAAATTGAGATCAGATATCTAAACAAAGACCCATATTAAATATTCAGGATTTTATCTTATCATCTCTCGCTTCCTAAGGAAAAAACTAAAAAATATCAACAAAATGGTTCACATATTGTGTCACGGTCCTATCACCCAGTTGTAGGTTGAGATACTTTATGTATTTTTACAAGTCTATTGGATCTAGATAAAAATAATTAGTGAAAAGAACTATAAATTATTTATACTATAAACCCTCATGATTATTTTTCATCACAATCTAATACCATAATCTCCTTACAGGTCCCTCAAGATTTCAGGTTCCACATTTCACCTTTATTTATTTGAGAGTTTTCAAGAACCCAAAAACTAATTAAATATTTTTCATCCAATACCTAGTATATTTAGGATCTTTCAAACCATGGGAAGTAGGTCATTTATAAAAAAGAAACTCTTGAAAATAATCTCTAGATTCAACCCTTCAAGGTTCCACTACCAAATACTAAATGGTAATAGTTATAGAATACTATTCAAAAGTTTATACCACACACATCACTATCTCATCAAGATTCGGGTCCAATGGATGATTCACTTTCTATGGTTTACCTAAATCTTCTTTCTGTGGCATATTTAAATATATCATCATAGGAATAATACTAAAAAACATCAATAGAAAACACTAAAATCATTATCAGGGCTACACATATCATCAAATCAAACAAGGGTTACAAGAATATAAATTCTATCAAGAATAATTCAAGAATGGTGTTTCAACATACTCATATATAAAGTAGAAAAAATTCAATAATAAAATAAAATCATTACTTATGATACTTTCCACAAACACCCATGGTGAACTAAGGCTTGTTAATATGAGAGATGGCTAGGAAATCAATTGAATTTACCTCTTAAGTCCCGTCCAACCAACCTTCTGTTTACCAGGACAACCCAACTGTATAATGACATCAATGAAAGGTACACAACCTAACTTAGAGCTCCGATATAACATTTTCAAGAACCTTCCCAGAAAACCTAGAACCCTGATACCCAGTCTTATACTAACATTTCCAGATAGGTGTTCTTGATACCCCCAGGTTTCCAACTAGCACATGACATCAAACCAGAATCACAGGGGAATGATTTTTCCAAAAAACGTGTAAGATAAAAGATACATTTCATCTTTATCAATAATCAAAGGGGAGAATGTATTGGAATCAAACCGTTAATGAAATACCCAAATAGTCTATCTTCAAAATGCATAACATATATTAAGATAATGCAAAAAAATAAACCCATGTAACAAGTGGATCAAATCTCCACTGGTCACATCCATTACTTCAGGTCTCATGAATCAAGAATATCCACCACCCCCAATTTTAACTTTTCATTTTCTTGGACCTAGAATAAAATAATATACAAACACCTCATATAAAAGATAGTATGTGAGATATAAATCTCAATAGGGTCTCATAAAGTGTTCCATAATCAATTCCATAATAATTAAACCAATTGTGAATTTAATTTAAATAAAAAATTCATGGAACCAAAATTTATATATTATCTACAAAACATGTTTTCATAATAAAAACGAATTGAAGATATATCAAAACATGCATAAAGGAACATGTTTTATAATTCAATTATATAAAGTGGTTGTCATGAATAAAATAGTCCCATAAATCCATGGAATGTAATCATCAAGTCATATATAACATAGAACCTTGTATAAATCCTTCTTCTATGTTAGGTTCTAGTAATAGGATCCTTACAAAACTCAGAAGTGATATTGTATCAACGTGTGAAAACATCCCACGACCTAGGATGTTGATTCTCAACTCCTAAATAGGTAAAAAACATCCCATAATATGTTTAGGTCATCATTTTAATCATTAATTAATTACTAGGGGGATAGATCCTATCATGATTTTCCTAATTACCACTAAAGACCCAGGATATATGTGATTCCAATAAAATAATCAATCAAAAAAAGGGAAAATAAATCATTTCATATCATTTCATATTTCCCATTTTAATTACCTAGTTTTAGTTTTTAAAATTCCATTTGATTTCAAAACCAAATAATAGGTTTTCATAAAATTAATGCATTTTAAAATAATCATTCATTTAGAACCACTTTTTCTCAAATCCAAGAAAATCATTTTACCAATTTTTTCCATCACAATCCATCTTTTCTCAAATCACTATATGTCTCAAAATATCCAAAATTAGGGTTTTATTTTATAAAACCATGCCTTTTAAATTAGTCATCAAATCCCATTTAATTCAAAACATAGAAAATAAATTTTCAATTCGATTTGAATAAACTAAGAAAAAAAGGTTTCAATTATGTGGAATAAAAATTATAGAACCACCTACATTTCATTAGTAATAAAATAGTTGAACACTCAAAATGGGAATGCCAACTAAAAGTAAAAGGGATAGATGATCAAGAGGAATCTATATAAACACAATAAATCAAAACACATATCCAATCCATCATCAAAATATGTATTAATATCTCTCAAAGGGTAAAATGAAATTAAAGAGGGTATACTAAAAAAAGATATCACTTTCCAGAGATGAATCAAACACTTCCCCGAGAGTTTTGATCTGAGAAGAAAAGTGTTCATAGGAGTCAAAACACCTCTTGGTATCCTTCAAGATCCAAAATTTTTAACAATAGTTGATGTGGGGAAAAGGGAATACGAAACATGGATCAAGGAATTTAAGTCTTTAAAAACACATACCGTGCCACTGTCCCCATATCCATGGAATAAAATTATTGAGAATAACCAAACCATGATGCAAGATCCTTAGACCAAGCCGCAACCACCCTGATCGACTGAACTCTTCAAAACATGCCACCAAAATTACCCAAATCTACTTCATTTGGGGTAAATATATGCCACAACAGAAGAACCATGTCGTATTTATTCCCAAATAGGCAGTAGCATTGAATTTCACTAACCATGGATCCATAGTGTACCCATCCTTCTATGGCATTACTATGGTGAAGTTTGAAGTATCCATGAAAACTAGCCTAAATTTCTCTAACACCACATAATAGTGGTTCATGATGAATTTTATAATCTCCAAGAGGAAACCCATGAACCAAAACTTTTCTTCTTACAGAAAAATTCTTACCAAGACTCTATTAATTCTAAACAATTGTACTCCCCCCAAATATTAGGTTATTTCCCCTGAAAAAAAGCTCTCCACGCTCAAAAGGATTGAAATGAATCCAAACAAAAATGGAAAAAAAGTGAGTGATATGAAGTAATATAAATAAGGTAGTAGTATTTTACATAAAACATATTGGAATAAATTTATATAAAGTATGAATATCTAGATGAAAAATAGAAAATATTTCATAATCGAGGTGGTTATCCCAACATACATACAATTAGTGTTCACATTTCTCAATGTGTGAGTGGATTAGAGGTGGTTAATAAATTGAAATTTAACAATTATAATAATATTATATATAATATGTTTATACATTTTTACCACAATTAATAACAACAACAAAAGATGGTAATGAAAAACAAATGATGTTTCTTCATGGAGATGGTAGTCTGCGCAACACACTAAAGGAGTTCTTTTGTTTTTTTATAAATGGATAGAAATGAATAACTAATGTTTTTACCAATAATATGAAAATAAAAAAGCATGATAATGATATAAAATTAACCATATTATTATGGTGATAAGATATTTTGAAGATTACGATTAAGAAGAAAAACTTGAGAAGGTGAGAGAACTTTTGTTGGAGATTTGATTTTTCCTTGGAAGTTACATTGAAATTAATGGGAGTAGGATAAATATGAGTGAAAAAGGAATTTTTTGGATAGGGTTACAGGAAGATAAAAAAAATTATTATTTTTTGAGGATTTAAAAGGTTAAATATAGCATTTTTAGAGTGGAAGTGGTATCCTTTTATAAGGGAAAGAAGGGTAGTTTTGGAAACACCCTTTATATTTCAATTACATAATTTCACTATTCAAGGGTAAAAAGTTCCAAAATTTAGAAAAAGTGGAGTTATAAATGGGTTTTTAGGGATCCTCCCAACTATTCATTTGGAGAAATATTGAGTGGTTTAAGGACTTTCTTGAAAGTTTCATAACCTTTTACTTTTTAGTTGTTACATCAATAACTATTTTTCTAATTTAGAAAATAAATTATTACTAAGAATATAAAATAACCATTAAAACCAAATTTTGGTTTTATAGGACTAAATTTAACATCTATTTAATACAATTGAATTTGTATATATTAAAAAATATACTTTTATATTAAAATAGACAATGTTTAGAAAAACTATTTTAGTATAATAAGACAAGTTAACCATTACACATTCCTAATCTTATTTAGTATTGATGACCAATTAAATGAGTGGTAATATATTTATTATGAATTTATAAATAATATTTTATGGATTATTTAAAGGACTTCAATTTAATTTATTCTAAATTAATTTTTTGATAGAAATAAAAGAATAATTTTAAAATAACAGTTTCACCATTATAGTGGTAATAAGCATTAATCCTAAGAATCTAAATTTTATACCCAAAAATTCATTTGGACATATTAAATAATATAAAAATTATTATATCAAGTATAATAACAAATTTTTATGATTATATTTATATTTTTCTGTAAATTAATCTTAATGATAGCACATGTAACACGTAAAAAACTATTTTTATAAAAGTGTATTTTTAATTAAAAATATTTATGAATATGATAAAATTTTCAATGAAATTTAATTCAATGAATTTAAAATAATTACTTTTTAAAAAAATATAAATAAAAACTTTTCATTATTTTATAGTTAATTAAACAAAATAGCCGGAAAATAGTTTTTATGAGAATGCTACATAAATTTTCAAAATATTTAGAGTGGATTTATAAATTTAATATTGTATTCTAAAATTATTTATTCTAGTTTATAATATATGATTTTATAGGAAAATATTTCAAAAAAAATCAATGTATTAATATAATAAAATAATTTCATTATATTTTAGACATTAATAATATAGGTATTTTCAATATTCACCTGAAAATTGATTATTTCTAAAAAAAATTAATTTTAATATAATATGAAAATGATGAATCTAAAAATGATATTTATTTTTTCCTATTATTATCATAAAATGTATAAAAATTATATTAAAATAATATGATAAAATATCATAAAAAACATATTTTTGTAAGAAATCATTTTTTCTATATATTAAATAATATTTTAAAATTATTTGTAATTATAAATATATCAAACCTGAAAAGTATAAATTTTATAAAATATATTTTTGGCATAATAAAATATATTTTTTCTAATATATACTAATTGTGTAAATTATTTAAATTTAATTTTAGTTTGTTTTGTTATTATTTTTATGAGTGTATTTATTTATATAGATTTCATAATTCTATCACTACTATTTATACCTTATAATTTTTAGGATACCATATAATGGTCGATATTCTTTTTGTTTCAGGGTTGTGTGAGGAGAAATCTATCGAACATGATATTTAATTAAGGAGGAAAACATGAGTCATTATAGAAAAAAACAAATAGATAGATATATAATAATAAAACTATATATAATGTTATTATAAGGAATCAATTAAAATGAAAAAGACATAGAGGCAAAATACAGATGGGAAAATATATTTGTATAAGACATTAATCCCCCGATACAAATGATTCTAGGTATGTAAATACAAATCCACTCTATAGGTTCCACTATAAAGGGATCAATCTATTACTTCTCTTATATAAACCATCATAAATTACTATGTTGTAGCCCCTTTAAATACATTATCTATACATAGATCAATTTCTTCTCCAAACTATGCAAAATATGGACAATCCCAACACATATGTACACAAATCATGTGTAGGGATGAATATAAACTGATCCCATAGGATACATTGAAAACAGAAGGTAAATATAAAATAATAATTCATCTCAAACCCAAGGCTAGGGAATAACTTGGGGTATCCAAAAGGAACTAGATATTATCTAATGTTATGGAAACCTTAGGAAAGGTAAACAATAATTATAGATCAACACTTTAATGGAATGTATCACACAATAAATAAAAGATACCCATGGTAGCCTAAGTCCCACAATACCAAAATTCAACATTCTAACTTCTATATATAACATGAAGTAATCTATAAAGGCTCAAAAGGCCTTTAGTATCATAAATTAATCTATATTTCAATGAAATATAATCCTTTATAATCATGATCTAATAAAATTCCATAACTTCCATGGTACCTATCTATAACAACTATGGTGGAGCACATCTCATCCAGGTATGTGTTTATAAACCAAAAGTGTACCAGAACCCTATCGAGAACCACAACCAAATATAAGGAGTACCAAATCCAATGATTAAGGAACACTCCTTGATATATGTGGGAGTAGAGACTGCACTGATGGAGGACGTCACCCCGACATATAGTGGAGTACCTAAAATATATCAATTATAGGGGGATTGAGAATATCCCACTATGTGTATGATTTTTCTTTGTTTTTCATGGTTTCTATTAGTTTTTAATGGTGTTAAATGAAATAGAAATATTTAATTTATTTCAATACGATGAATAAATTATAAGTAAAGAAGTTTATGGAAGATAATTTTCCAAGATATCAAAATTAATACAACTTGGATGAATGTATTATGGATAAGATACTCAATTATTAAAATATTATGGAATTTATTTTTATGAATTTAATTTTATAACTTTTATGTTTTTTGAAATGGTTTTAAGTTCATAAAATATGTGTTACTAAGTTCTTTGACCTGAAACATTTTTTACAAGAATGAAAAATATGTGAAGATGTATGGTTTGATGTTGAAGATTTATTTTGAATTTATATTCCAAAAAGGGTAGAAGAAGAGGAATTTAAGCTGGAAAAATAATATTTAATTATTTCATGAGAACCATGAATATTATTTATGATAATGAAAATTTTTATCTTCATGAATTTATTTTGAATAAGAATCCCATGAAATAAATTTTTTTTTTCATGTGGATTTTTTATAGTGGCTATTCATTTTTAGTAGAAGGATGCTATGGGGATTTATATTAAATATTTTCCTAACTTTTTTTGTGGGAGTCTTCCAAATAATTGTCCAACCATTGGCCTTCCAACTAGGGACCACCTCTACCACCCATGTGGGACCCTTGGGTCTACCACATGAGAGGTATTCAAAATGGATAGATAGCCATGGTGGATGGAGAAATTAGGATCATGGTTCCTGCATGGATCTTACTAGTGGGTGTTCATGGGGCGTACATGCTGGGAACAATATGCCTTGGTGGGAGAATGTTTTCAAGGAATGTATCATACTAAGAATATGTGAGTATGGTTTTAAGGTATTGATCCCTTACTGTCTTAGCACAAATTAGTAGAAGTATGAGATTATTTATTAAGAAGTACCCAGCTGAGTTCAAGATCAATGTGGGACATAGAGAGGGTTACACACTATCGCTCCATTAGAAATATAAGGATAAAGTAGAGACTGATCGGTCAAACACATCTCCACCATATGATTATCCCAATATATCATATTAAACCTTGGACTTTATTAAATAATTATATACTAGAGTTCTTAAAGCTGATAGATACCATGATCATAAAAATATGAAGATTGTTTCATGACTTAGATCTCAATAATAAGAATATTAGTTGTTATTCATGAAATCTACATCTTTAATGCATGCTATTATTTGATGAATGTGACACTAATGACTGAAAAAATAGTCATAAGAGGCTCTTCATCCATTTGAGTGTAGGAATAATCTTGGAGTTTTGAAATGTTTGAGAATTATATTATATATCATTACATTTGAGGCACCTTTTCATAAGAATAGATGCCACCTTTATTAGTGTGAATCATAATAGAAACCCATTGTCGTATATTTTATTTAATGAGATCAAGAATACTATTATCTTTGTTCATTTACATGGAATAAAAAGAAGATATTTTTGTTAGTGAATGAATGAATAAGAGTCGTTGATTCTCACCTATAAATATCAAATCCCCAAGGAGGATAATATTATATCTCAGGAGATTTAAATGATTTCTCCCATTTTCTAAAGACATATAATCTTTGGGACATCCTATTATATAAAGGAGGCAATGAGTTCCAAAATCCTCTCAGATGTGTGAAGTAGGGGAGTTTCGTGAACTACTTTCATAAAGGAGAAGAGTTACATAGTTTAATGTTGTGTGTCCATCTTAATGACTACATAATGCTTTAGATGATCTATGACCTAGTTTTGGTATAGAACCATATCATCATGTTTTATGAAGATATTGACCTAGATATAAAACCTTACATGATGAAGGAATAATATTCCATGAAGAACACTT
This sequence comes from Viscum album, assembly GCA_963277665.1. Taxonomy (NCBI): domain Eukaryota; kingdom Viridiplantae; phylum Streptophyta; class Magnoliopsida; order Santalales; family Viscaceae; genus Viscum; species Viscum album. The sequence goes on from OY728135.1 coordinate 1,766,509,340, forward strand.
TCTTTAAAAAATCTTGACCAATTCCCAAAATTTCACAAATTATAACTAGTTCACATCCCTTCATAAAGAACACAAGATCGTATGACACAAATGTACAAAGAATCTAACACATCTAAATTTTCATACTAGTTTCATGAAGAAGGAAGAAAAAGTGAACAATAGACAATGAACATATTGCATGTATTTATTATGTACGTACATATTTAATCACGTGAGAAGTTAACATAAAATAAAAAAATATGAGATATCCTATACAATTTCATCAAATAGTTCAAGGTTGATATGATATATATAATTTTTAAATTACCAATAAAATAATATCTATTATATGTGGTATGGGGTTTTGGTTGAGGAGATGATGTGATGTGATCAGTGTAGTGTAATTTGTATTTTCAGAATATTCAGTTTCACTAAGAGGAAGTTAATACTACACACAATTATTAATATTGAATATTAAAGAAAGAGAGTACAACACTATTATACTATTACATATTATTGATTGTTTAAGATCACAAGAAGAATATTCTGGCCAATATAGAGTCAATTTATTATCATTTTGGTCAAAAAAGAGTCCTATAACATCTAGTATATTACACATTCTTATTATTATGGTTGGTTAAGAAAGAATGATGAAGTAACTTTGATGATGTTTAGCTGAGCATTCAACTTTTTGATAATCACAAAATGGGTATATGATTAAATCTAGAAAGAAGAAGAATGAGCGAATACAGTTATAAAATGAATAAGAAATGGAATTTTGATATTATCCATCCACAAAATATTTATATTATTGTGACTGATGTCAAAATAAGAGTAATCATAGCTTTAATATGCAACTATAAATAAGAATAATAGTTACATGCCTCCTACTATGCACGTAACAAAGTGAAGAAGAAATAATTGGATGAAAAAATAAACACTGTAACATCCAACAAATGTATCATTTGGTAAAATAATTTATTGTTGTTACAAAGTATGTTAAAGAAGAAGGAGAATACTATCTGTAGATGTTTTATAAAGAAACATACATGATCTATAAAATTATCTATTTCAATTGAATATATTATAACACACGTGAGAGGATATTACATACTTGTAGTAACCACATTTAAATGATTATATTCTAATGGATGTGTGGTACTCTACTATTTACAAACCATGCTAAGGATTAGCTACTCGTATTGAGTAGTGGATCTTGTAAAAATATCATGTATCCTATTTACCTTATTTGATATACTTGCATAGTAGAAGAAAAATAGAATAGAAGAATCAAGATCCAAATAGGTCTAAGGGGTAAAGGGATAAAATTTATAAATTTTAAAAAACTACCAACACTAATTCACCCCCTCTTAGTGTTGGGTATATCCAAATGTTTTCCTATCAATTATTATCATAGTTTAGGTTCACCTTAATTGGAATCTATATATTGTAGCTATTATATTTTTAAGATTTTATATTTTTTCCCATGTTATCATTAAATTGCAGTTTTAGTGAATATTTGATTATCTCTGAGTAGAATTATATTTCTACCAAGACCATGATGAACATAGAAAAATAGAAAATAACGATGTACAAGAATTAACTTTAATATAAAGAAGAGAAAGTATCATTATTTACATTCCTTTCTATCAATAAATATATACTAGTCTTGGAAACTGATGAGTATGTGGATCATGTTTCCACCAAGGATATGGATAGTATTTCTACCTTAAGTGATCAATAGGTATGTGTTAGATACTTTTAAAACATAACTCAAGATGAATATCCCAACCTAAGTGGCGATGATGGTCGATCTAGAACTTCTCAAGATATATCATCTAAAAGATTAAGGGATATTTTTTATTGTTCTCCAACAGAAATAGTCTTAATTGTTTGTGGAGTCTTCAAAATTATATAGAAAAATATCAAAATTCTAGAACAAGAAGTAGATTGTTTTGGGAAGCTTTACAATAAAAAATAATATAATGCTTTAACCACCCTAGATAGGTTAGATCCTTTGAATCATAAAATAGGGAGCAAAAAAGAAGTTCTTCAAAATGGCTCTAAGAAGTTGATGGGAAATATTTAGTTAATAACACACTTAAAGAAAAGGTCTATACACTTAAAGAGAAATTGAAAAACAACATCGATGTAATGTATTTATACATGGAAGATAAATTAAATAAGATCAAATAACTTGACTCTTTATTAAAAAACAATGTTAAGCTACTTGAAGATGAGTTTGAATGAATGTAGATGGGTTTTTAATAGATGGTGATTATGTTTGAAGATCTAAAAAAACCCGTCAATATAAAATGTCTAGAATTTGATGTTTAGTTGGCCAATCATGAGAAGAAGCATATTGATACTTAAAAAAAGAAGGATAAGATTTCCGATTATAATAAATTCTCAAAGGAGGGTTATAAATTTTAAATACCTCTAACAAATGACAAGAATACCATGACCTCATTCTATCTATATCAAGAAATTGTTTAGAAAAAGGTACCATCAATACCTTCTTGTAATAATTTTTCTAAATCTATTTCCAAAAATAGAGAAAATTAGAAAAAAAATATTTAAAAGTATGGATAAATAAATGTGATGATAATCTTACCACCATGAATATGGTGGATAGGAATAAGAGTGTGGACTATAGTTCGCCATGAATATCCCAAGATGTCATGAATAAAATCTAAAACATCATAGAGATGAAATATAAAGATCTGGGTTTTTGGGTACATTTTGGTTCTATAATAGATTTGGTCATTATAAACTAGACTGTTGGTAAAATACTCTAAATTATATATAAAAAAGAATAACCCTGTTAAGGGTGAAAAATCCAGAGAAGAAGATCTGTTATCCAAAGGTTAAAAAAAATATATATACTAAAAATATATTTGTAATGCCTAAAAATATTTATGATGAATAAAATAATAGTGTTTAAAATAATGGTTCTGTAACATCCTGTTACCTTGATGAGGTATGTTTTCCCTTTTTCTAAGTTCCATTCTTGTTTTAAAATCCTTAGATGTGATTTTTTGGGTTTACTACAGGATGTAGAACAGGTATACATTCTGTACTTGTGGTACACATCATTTACTGAGTGCTGGATACACGTTGTGAATAGGGAGATCATACTGTGACCTTGTAAACTTCGTGTACATGAAGTACACATCAGGTACGAGTTAAATAGTATATTTTTAACCTGAGGTGACTATTTTTTTGGTGTACTTTTCCAGTGTGGCCTATACATTGTGACCAAGGGGTACACGTCATTACCCGACATGTGCCAAGGTTAAAGTCATGTGTTTAAGAGTTTTTATCAGTCTTTTTCTCTACAAACTTCATGGATCTTGACCTTAGGTAGTTCTGGTGCATTTATGTGAGACTCAACATCTTCCGAATCGATCCGATTAACATTGGTTCTTTATTGTGTTTGCAGTGTGTTTCACCACGTAAGTGTTATTTCTGGTTATTCATTGATTATGGTCATGGTAGTGCCCTAGACTTGCATTATCAGATCTGATGATCCAATTTTGTTGCTCCTTGTCATCTTCTTCAAGATCCGTTGTGAGATCTACTTCTAGAGGCCTTTTCTCCTTTGTTGGTTGTGGTGTGGTGGGTGTCCTTCTTTGAGGTATATGGGTTTCCTCTCTTCTTTTGAACTTTTGTGTTTAGATTTTAATAAATATTATTGAAGATTGGATTCTAGGGTCTCTGTTGGTGCTGTTGGGTTTCCTTCTTGGATTTGTATTCTGTTGCAGGTCCATAAAACCCAAAATTTGAGGTAGGTGGTTTTGTCTCTATCCTATGATAATGAACTTTCCTTTTTTACTTTTCAAATTTCATTTTAAATTGATCTAGGAAATTTTAATGATTTTTTTTGTGTTTAAATAGGGTTTTAAAAGAAAAATGGTTTTACCTGGGTTTTGATAAATGGATTATAAATGGTTTTGAATGGTTTTCAAGGAATTCAAATGGGTTTGTGAAAAAGATAACATAGGTTACCTTGGGTAATTAGGTGGAACATTTAGCTTGAGGCCATCATCCATTGCTTTGTGATTATCAAGAGGTTTGTCTTGGTGATTTCCACTCTTTACTAGGAATTTTGTTTTAGGGGACTGATAGTGATGTTTTAGAGGGTTTAATCATGGGGTATTCATCCACTTCTTAGGCATGTGCAATAGGAACAGTTTTTGTGCACTTCATTCTAATGGTACAAGTATTCTGCTCCCTAGAACTATAATATTCCATGGTGTATGAGACTTATGCATCTATTTTATGTTATTTTTATTTATGAGTTATCCTTGATATGCAAGTTTATTCTTGTGGAAAAAGGTTTTGGAAAATATACTTTGAAACTGTTATACCTACTTTTGTTTAGAACTATGGAAAAGGTAAATGTTTACCATGTTTTCTATAAATCTGGTATAATTTTTATGAGGTCATGTTTTATTTTAAAAATGATTTCACCAGATTTGTTATAAAGAGACATGTTATAGAACAACTGGGTGGGATTCTATTGACCATGTTAGTTCACACCCTACGCACTTCTTTGGGGGTGCATAAACCTTTGTTTGTCTTCTAGTGCAAGGAAAGTCATGGAGCTGCAGTGATGTAGTGAGGTTCATGTCAGCTGGGGTGGGTAGATGATGGTGAGATGGTTAGAGTTTGTCCATGCCATCGTTGGAGAATCTATTGGCTTTGAGTCCCTTACAATCAAACTTGTCTTTTAGAGTTTTTAACTACTATTACAATTATTTTGTTTCTTCTGTTTTCTTATAGTTATGGCATATATATTACGTTAGTCTTATACTATTCCTTTCTTTCCTTTTATGTGTATGCCATGTAGTAGTTCAGGTTGGGAAAAATCATTCCCTCTGTTTTCTCATTCGATGACCAGGTGCTTGTTGCAATACTGTGGGGATTAGGACCTTCCTTCGGGTATGTGACAAATTGGGTTGGGTTATGGGCTTGAGGGTAACCCAAGTTGGTTCATTATATTTTGGTGTCATAGGTGGGTTTTTCCTTAAGGATCTTTTTGTGGGATGTCTGTTAGACTATAGAGAGGATTTTCAGGACTTTAGAGGTATGTTGTGATGAGTTCCAAGCTAGATCTTATCATAACAAGACTCAAGTTAGAATGGGAATTTTGGATATGTGTCTCTAGTGTTGGTTTTTGTTTTTAAAATCTCAGTTTTTTCTTATGGGGTTTCTAGTTTGAATAAAGATTTGTTCTGTGTCTAATCATCCTGATGTTTTGGTAAGATGTAGTATGCCTTAAAGACATCTTCCATAGGTTCCTCACAAAGGTGAAGCTATTTATCCTTAATAAAACCCCTCTATTGATCAGAGTCTCTTCGAGACTATCATACGGGTAGTCCGTGCTATCTATCAGGATATGACATGAGTTCAGAATGCATTGGTTGAAGTACAACCAGGCAATGGAGGAGAAAGAGGTCGATCACAAGTGTTATTTCATGAGAATACACCATCCATTAAAGGGAAGACCAAACATCAAGAGGCAGAGGATTGTTTGGGAAGGATTGATCAAATATTCTACTTCCTAGAGACACTAGAGAATATCAGAGTGAAGTGCGTAGTGTTCTGACTCAAGGGTTCTGGTAGGCATTGGTGGGACTATATAGTATAGGAAGACATACATGTGGGCTTGGATTGAAAGGGTTTCAAAACATTGTTCTTTCAACAGTTTTTTCCAGAGACTCTAATGTTGGAAAAATATCTGGAGTTCCTATCATTGTAGCAGGGAGAGAATTTGGGTCCACCTACACCAACTAGTCTGCTGATCTTGTCCATGTTTCTCCATAAGTGGTAAGGAATGACTAGATGAAGGCATCGAAGTAACTATAGGGTTTGCGACTGGACATTATATCACATGTGTTCGTGTTTAATATTTCTACCTATGGAGAGATTGTAGATAGAGAAATGATAGAAGACATGGACATGGAAGGAAATTTCAGTTTTACCACATCTTATCCACAAATTGGTGATAGATTTAGTGGCATCCATGGGAAGAAGAACAAGTGGATAGACCATCGCAGGAGTGGTGGAAGTGGGTCTTAGTAGTGATCCTCCTCCACATCATCTATTTTAGCTGGCAGTGGGCCTCTGAATTGCTTCTAGTGCAACAAGGGGGGGTCACACCAGATGTTTTTTTTGCTATGCCCACAAAGTCATGCAATAGCTATGGATATGTTGGTTATCTACAATGTTTCTGTCAGGATATGAATATGCCTCATTATGGTTAGGGTTCGTTAGCTCCCAAGGCCACTGTGGTGAAATTAGAACCTTCAAAGAGTACATGGCTCTAGCCACATGCCTCATAAGTAAAGTTTTTACACCTATTAGATGAGTGTCCAATGGAAGTTGAGGCAGGTCTTTGAATAGTGATAGGTACGATCCTTATTTCATCTTCAGTAGCTACTTCTTTGTTTGATAGTGGTGAATCCAAGTCATTTATATCTGCACATTTTTTTGATATTATTAAAGATCCAATTGAACTTATTCCCTTTAAAATGGAGTTAAAGACACCTCCTTTCTAGAGGAAAGAGAAGGGTTTTGATGTCCTTCTTGTTCATTCATGATAGACGAGATGAAGTGTGTCTAAGATTTTCTCATTCTTAATCTAGATTTGTTTGATGTCATCATCGGTATGGATTGGATTGTCACTCATCAATCTAAGTTTGATTTTTATCATTAGATTGTTTCATTTATTATTACCGATGGGAGATATAGTGTGTTTCATGGGGAGTGGGATATGAGATCAGGTCGTGTATGGACTTCCCACTGGGAGCTCAAGAGTTTGTTTTTTGCCGTTGTGTTTGAGCCTGATGACATTTCTTCTACTCGTGATCTTCCTATTGTGGTCCAAGACATTCTTGACATTTTACCAAATGATTTATCTGGTCTTCCTTTAGAGAGGGAGGTAGAGTTTTCAATTGACCTGGTGTTGTGAAAGCAACCAATATTGGTGCCTTCTTACTGTATGGCACCAACGGAGTTGAAGGAACACAAGATTTAGTTGGAAGACCTGTTAGATAACGGTTTTTTTCACCCTAGTGTTTCTTATTAGGAATTCCCTGTGCTCTTTTCCAAGAAAGCAGATGGTTCACTTTGGTTATGTGTAGACTACCAGAAGTTAAACAGGGTAATGATTACGAAAAAATATCTTTTTCCTCTTCTGTATGATTTGTTTGATCATTTGAAGGTATCAAAGTGGTTTTAAAATATTGATCTTCGGCCGGGTTATTATCTACTCAGATTCTGAGAGTCTGATATTCCAAATATGAACATAAAGAGTAGGTATTGCCATTATGAATATCTCATGCTTCCTTTAAGTCTGACTAATACTCTGGTAGTTTTTATGGACTTGAGGAATTGGATATTCCATTAATATCTTGACACTTTTGATGTAGTGTTCATGGATGATATTATGGTTTATTCAATGTACAAACATGAGTATGAGCACCATCTGAGTTTGGTTATAGAGATTATTAGAAATCACTATCTATATGGAAAGATTTCAAAATGTAGTTTTTTTGGATTCGAGAAGTGATGTTCTTGGGGAAAAGAATTTCTGAGCATGACTTATCAGTTGATCTAGAGAAGGTAAAAGATTTTTTTTCCTAAAAGGAACCACAAAATGTCTTTGATATATGAAGCTTCCATGGTCTTACCAAATACTAATGATTTTTATTCAAGGGTTTATATAAGTTGGAATCACATTTAAAAACTCTTACCAAGAAAGTCATGAAATTATCATGGGATGAAAAGTGCCAGTCTTCCTTTGATGAACAAAAATGACTTCTGACATCAGCACCTGTTCTGATCTTATGTGAGCCCAGTAAGGGGTATGTGGTATTTTTGGATGCATCTCATGCTAGTTTGGGATTCATTCTGATGTAAGATGATCATGTGGTATCTTACAAATCTCATCAACTCTGACCATATGAGAAGAACTACCACACTCATGATTTAGAGCTTGCGGCAGTGATGCATGTGATTAAGTGATAGCGGAACTATCTATTTGGGGAGAATTTCATGGTTTTCTATGATCATAAGAGTCTGAGCTATATAGTTTCCTAGAAAGACTTTAATCTTATATAGAGGAAATGGGTAGAATACCTTCAAAAATTTGAATCTGACATCACTTACACTTTGTGGAAAAGGAATTTAGTTGCAGATGCTTTAAGGAGGAAGGTACCATCATAAGCTATTATGAAATTGAAGTAGGAGTGTAATATTATGAGGATTTTCACTTAGTTGAACTTGGATGCTCAGGAAGATGTATCAGGTATGGTTTTGACTAGTTTTCAGTTTCCATCATCTCTCCTGGTGTCTATCTTGAAAACTCAACAATAAGATGATGAGTTACAAAAGATTTGGGAAAACCTTTTTGGTGGGGAGATATTTCCTCGTTGGGATCTTTATTCAGACTACATACTTCACTTCAAGAATAATTTTTTCATCCCTTCACTTGTGAGAATTTTAGTGTTGTTTTATTGTCATATCTCTTAATGGTCTGTTTATCTAGGTGCTAAAAAGATGTGTTATGACATGAGAAGATGATTCTGTTGACTGGGTAAGAATCATGAAATTTTAGATTATGTGTCCCATAGTTTCACCTACCAATGGATAGAGGCATAACACTTAAAACCTTCTTGTATGCTTCAGCCTCCTCTAGTGTCAATTTGGAAGTGGGAAGAGGTGTCCATGGATTTTTTTATTAGGTTACCATAGACACCATGAGGAAAAAATTCTATCTGGGTGGTTGTTGATCAGTTGATGAAGTCTGCTCATTTCATTCTTCTCAATGATTCCACTAAAGTTGAAGATCTATGTAAGCTGTATGTTCAAGAGATCGTGAGGTTACATGGGATTCCTTATGCTGTTTTTTTAGATATGGATCCTTGGTTTACCTCAAGGTTCTAGAGGAGCCTTTAAGAGGCAATGTTTACTCAGGTCAGGTTGATAACAACATACCATCCACAGAAAGATGGCTAGATGGAGCGTGTAATTTAGATTCTATAGGATATTCTCCCTCTATGCCTCTAGGATTTTGGTGGATTGTGTTATAACCATCTGGAGCTGGTTGATTTTATTTACAATAATAGTTACTAGTCATAGATCAGAATGGATCCCTTTGAGGTGTTGTATGGTCTCCCATGTAAATAACCTCTTTATTGGGAAGAGTTGGGTGAAGTATCTTTGGTTGGTCCAATTCTGGTTCAGGAGATGTCAATAATGATTCTGGATGTGTGATGACTTCTGGTTACATCCTAGAGTTGACATAAATTGTATGCAGATTGGAGACATCATCCTTTGGGGTTTTCCGTTGGTGACTATGTTTTCATGAAAGTTTCTTCTTGGTTGGGACACCGTTGAATTTGAAAATTGGAAAATTTGGCTTTGAGATATGTTAGACCAGTTGAGATCACTGATCGTCTTGGGAAAGTTTCTTATCAGTTAGCATTGTTGGCTCTGTTGAAGGGAAGTCATGATATTTTCCACATATCCAAGATCAGGAAGTATCACCCTGATCCCACTCACGTTCTTAGTTGGGAATAAATTGAGTTAGAGTAATATGATTATATCTTGGAGAAACAATTTGAGATCTTTGGCTCTCAAGATAAATTCTTGTGTGGGAAGTCAATTCCGTTGGTCAGAGTTCTATAGAAACAATGATCAGATTCTCATAAGACTTGGGAATACGAGTCATTTATGAGGGAGCAGTGGCCTCATCTTTTTCTTTGGAGTATATCTTCCACCATACCTCTCGGGGGATGGAAAGTCTTTATGGTGGGGAGATTGTAACACCTCATTACATAGATCAGGTATGTTTTCACTTTTTCTAAGTTCCCTTCAGTTATTAAAATCCTAAGATCTTATTTTTTGGATTTATTATAGGTTGCAGAATAGGTACGTGTCGTGTACCTGAGGTACACATTGTGTACTGAGTGATGGATACATTTTGTTACTGGGGAGATCAGGTTGTGACCTAGTACACATCATGTACAAGAGGTACATGTCATGAATGGGTTAAATAGAGTATTTCTAACCTGAGGCGATGAGTTTTTCAACGTACTTATCTAGCGTGGCCTACACATCGTGACAATGGGGTACACGTAGTGACCCGATCCACAACCAGGTTAATGTCATGTGTTTGGGAGTTTTTCTTTCTCCTTTTCTCTTTAGGATTCATAGATCTCAACTTAAGGCAGTTCTGGTGTGTTTTTGAGAGACTCAACATATTCCATATTGATCAAATTAGCATTGGATTTTCATTGCATTTGAGGAGAGTCACACAAGGTAATTGTTCTTTTTGGATATTCCTTGATTATGATCACAATAGCACCCTATACTTGAATTATTGGATCTTCTAATCCATGTTGGATGATCCTTATCGTCTTCTTCTAGATCTGTTGTGAGATCTCATTCTGGAGGCCTTTTTCCATCATCGGTTGTGTTGCGGCATGCGTAATTCTTTGAGGTATCTGGGTTTCCTCTATTTTACTGAAATTACGTGTTTATATTTTATTCAATATTATCATGTATTGGATTCTATGCCCTCCATTTGTGTTATTGGGTTTCTTTATTGGATTTGGATTCCGTTTCGGGCATGTGTGACCCAAAATTTGATGTAGGTGGTTATGTCTCTAGCCTATGATAATGAATCTACTTATTTTTATTTGAAAATTGATTTATAAGTTGATTTATGAAATTGGAATGATTGTTGTGTGTGTTGAAAAAAGGTTTTAAATGGGTTTCCCTATCTTTTGATAAATATTTTATAAATAGTTTTGAATGATTTCCAAGGAATTGAAATGGGTTTGTGGAAAAGAGGACTTGTGTTACCTTGTATAATTATGTGGAAGGTTTAACTTGAGGCTATTGTCCATTAATTTGTGAATATCAAGAAGATTTTTCTTGGGGATTTCCTCTATTTCCTAGTCCCGTTGTTCTAGGGGACTGATAGTGACATTTTTGGGGGGTTTACTCATGGGGTATTCCCCCACTTCCCAGGCCTGGGTTCTAGGATCATTTTTTATGCACATGATTCTTATGGTAAGAGTAGTATGTTTCCTCGAACTGTAGTATTTCTTGGTGTGTGATACCTATGCTTCAATTTTTTATTTATTGGATTTATGAGTTACCCTTGATATTCATGTTTATGATTGTGGAAATAGGTTATGGAAAATATGATTTGAAAATGTTGTACCTGCTTTTGTTTAGAACTATGGAAAAGGGAAATGTTTACCATGTTCTTTATAAAACTACTTTACTTTTTATTAGGAAATTTTTTGTTCTAAAAAAGTTCATATAGTATTTTTTATATAGAGACTTGTTATGGAACACATGGGTAGGATACTAATGAGCCTATTAGCTCATACCCTGCGCACTACTTCTGTGGTGCATAGAACTTTGTTTGTCTTCCAGTGCAGGGATAAGAAAGGATCCGCAGTGAGGATGAGTGGATTTTTTCTGATGGAATGGGTAACTGATGGTGAGATGGTGAAGTTCGTCTATGCTATCATTGAATTATCTGTTGGTTTTTACTCCCTTGTATCTGGACTTAGCTTTTTGAGTTTTTAGCTACTGTTAAAATTTTGTTTTCACTTTTTTCATAGAGTTATTAAATATATATTTTGTTAGTATTCTATTTTTCCTTTCATTCCTTGTATATGTATGGATGTGGTTGTTAATTTTAGGTGAAATAGTTCCCTCAGTTTTGTTGTTCGATGCCTGGGTGCTTATCGTCAGCCCATGGGGATCAGGAATGCCCTTCGGGTTTGTGACAGATCAGGTCGGGTGATGAGTTTTAGGGTAACCTGGGTCGGTTCGTTATAGGATCATTCTCATATATAGATGTACCCAAATTATTGGGAAAATGAGACCAAAAACGTTGGCTAAGAAAAAATAAGAAAACTTGGGAAGAAATATGAAAAATATTATATACGCAAATTTTTCTAGGAAACTATTAAAGAAGAATGGTGAGAATTACATGGATTCAAAATCCAAGAATATGAAGAAATTTTATACATCAAAAATAACTATTAAGATGGATGAAACTCATAAAAAGACATGTGGAATATCCAAATGTGCTTCCAATGTTTCTAATGGCATGTTATTAAACTGGCTATAATATTTGGAGGGAATGGAGAAAATGGAAGATGCAGTAGTGATGACCAGTGAAAACGATAATATTTCACATAATGAATACGAATTAAATGATATTTAGTTAACAAAAGATAAATTTTGTGTTATAGATGTTTTGTGCAAGGAATGTGACAAATATGGACATTTTCCAAATATTTTTATAACTATTGTTCAAAAAAAAGAATAAGTACTTAATAGGGTTAATAATAAATCATCTATGAAGGATAAGAATAATAAAAACCCCACCAAAAAATATAAAAGAGAACATGAATAGATCTATGATTTCCCAACATAAATCAGAACAAAAGAACAAATGTACAAGCATTAATACTGATAAAAATGGAGAAAATTGGTTGAGAAAACCATATCAAAATTGTTATTCAAATTGATGATAAAACAATATCCGCCATATTACATTAATCTTGTGCATTTTATTTTTTATTATAATACACGGAATTGAAGGTGATGAATTTTATTATGTAGAGAACCTAATAAGAAGTGAGTGCTATCAATTCTTGAAAAAAATGATGAAGAATTTCTAAGCCTTGAGTGAGTCATTAATTGGTATTCAAATGAAAATATGACCTAGGATTATCTATGATGAAATTGAAGTATGTACAATCATATCCTGGATTATAGGGGTAAAAAACTACCATTTTTTTATTTTATATTATTTTTTATGAGGAATATGTATTAAAGAAGATCATCCTCTGTGAACTTGTTGAAGTTGTAAAATATAGAGAGTCACAAGTTAAAGTTACATTTTTCTGAATTATTTATATTGAAACATATTGAAATACATTTTTGAAGATATTTAACATTATGAAGATGATTTGGAGAAAATATTAATTAATATTAAGCGTCTTGGAGTATCCTTATTTCAATTTCTATTAAATTTTATTATTCTCGAACGATCATGAAGATCATGCCATTATAAAAGGTAAATGTTTTCATAATATCTCATTATTGGTTATCAAAAATAATAAACATAATATAGGGGGGGGGGGTACTTGAATTAATCAATGACAATAAGAAAGTGGAAGTATGAAAGTGCTATATGTCCACTTATCCAACCTGTTTCACTTGATGTTTTTTGATATATTGGTTTAGGTGCATGAGTTTTAGGTTAATTGTTCCTACAAATGTTTCATATATAGTTTATGTATCCTAAGAAATTAATTAAAGTGTATAAATATTGAAGATAAGTATATTAATTCTCATTTTAATAGGTATCAGGATCATTTTATAAATGATATCTTTGTAGTATAAATCAAATCCTCTTATATTCTACACCAAGCATGGATCTTATATACCTAGAGTGAAATGATGGATGATAAATTTCTTAATTATAAACTGAAACCCTTTTCCTAATAAAATTTTCTTTCTTTATAATAAGAGGGGAAGAAATTGAAATTAATTTCTAGAAAAGTAAAGGGGGGGGGGGTTACATATTGATACATTCATTTGGATAGAACACTGAATGCATTTCCAACAAATACAAAGGGTGAGATTGAAGAGGCTAATTTTTGTATGAGTTTTAATTATTATCAATAGTTTCTATTGGATTTAAATAGTGGTAAATGACATAGAAATATTTCATTGATGTTAACATGTTGAAGAAGAGATAGGGAAACAAGTTTCTAGACGAGAATTTTCCATGATATCAAAGTAAATACAACATGAATGAATTGATCATAGAAAAGATACCCATGTACTATTATCTTAAGGAATTTATTTTGAATACTTTGAGTTTATATCATTGATGATCGTTGAACTGGTCTTAATTTTATATTACATGTGTCACTATGTGCTTTGACATGATTTTTTTTTACAATAATGAAGAAGATGTGAAGATGGATGGTTTAATGTTAAAGAGATATTTGGAATTTATATTCTAAAAATAATATAATATGGATCATTTAAGAAGGACGTGAAATATTTAATTATTTTATGTGAATTTTTTTATTAAAGATAATGAAAATCTTTAATTTCATGTAGATGTTTTTGAATAAAAATATCATTTAATATAATTATTATTTTCATGTAGATATTTTCAAAGTGAACACACTTTATTATTTGATGAGAGGGAAAGAGATAGTGAGATATTGTTTATCTAAGATGTATGACTGAAAACAAATGATAAAGGGATATATAAGTTTCCAATGGGGTAAATAAATTTTATTTAATAGAAATAAAATATTCACCTTACTTAAATTCTCTCAACATAAATCATATAATAAATTTCCTAAATTAAAAAATCCCTATAATGATAAATTCCTCTCATAAAATCCAAAGTATATAAAAAACATTTAGTTATAAAATTATCCATGCCATATCATCTCCACTATAGAATATGGAAACCATGTCATGATGATATGTAATATATATTTTTTGTGCATAATAAATAATAATAATAAATTAAATTTATTTAATTTAAATCATGTAAAATATCAGTCCTAAGGTTTGAATACTTACCATGAGAATTATTCCTCTCCATAGAACCCCCCCACTATAGATTCAACCACAATGTCAAAATTTTTATTAGGTTCTCTATTTAGGAATTATGAAATGGTCTCATTCAATGGATTAATATTTATTACTTTAGAAAATATTAAATATCCCCATGAATTCAAACTAGCTCATAATTTCACCCATATTCATCTTAAGGGTAAATAATTCACTTTTAGTTCAACATTGACATAATTTTTTTAATGTCAACTACTAGGGTAAATTTATCATCTTACCATATTTATGTTACATCATCCATTAAAGTCAATAACAAATTAATTCTATCTTATAAAAATCTAGGTCTCTATAATAAAAATATCAATAAAAATATCCATTGTTTGATTCATCTAAAAAAAGGAAAAACTAATCAAGTATATAAAAATTTATGTAGTAATTTTTAGAAATTTTAATATTTTGATAGCTGTCTGGATATTTGGTGTTTTCATTCCTATTTATGTCTGATCTATATAAATTAAGATATAATGTTAAACCATAAATCCTAGTATATGTACCCTTGTAGAAAAAAATTACAATAAGTATCGTGAGTTTTGTAACAAGTCATGATACATTCATCTTGAATAATCAATGGATGAAATTAGTCCCCATGGTGTATAGAGGAGAACTCACAACACATGGTTTTTTATATTAGTAAATTATATTTCACCACCATAGATATGAATGATATGATAATTAATTATGTATTTGTTTCGTTTTTATGAAAAAAATCAAATCAATAATATTGATATTAAATTGGAATCACTAATTAATGATTTCAAATTGTTATGAGATACATTATTTTTAGTTTATTATGCTTATTATAATGTAAAATTATTATTATTAATAACATTTTTATGAATTATAACTCCATTTTATATGTATGTTAATTTTATATGGTAAACATTAAATAAATATAAGGGTTTCTTATAAGTGAAGAAGGTATACACTCACTTAGATTGATAAATATTATAAATATAGTGTTCATTAGACATGAATGATATTTACTTTGACGAAATTGATACAAACTATAGATAAAAACATTAAATGGGAGATTATAAGAAGTATATACCACTTATTAATTAATAAGAAAATAATTAATTGACAACATATAGGATGTTTCCAATTTTTTTGAAAAAAAATTCTCCAAAAAAATATTAGATTTTGTTGTAAAAAAAATAATTTTTTAAACCATATTATTAAAAGAGCATCCATGTTAGCTATTTTATATAAATAAATAATTTTATGAATAATTTATGTTATAGTATATTAATAACATTACATAATAAACATTCTAATACCAAATAATAAATCAAGTAATGACTAGATATGATTGAAATGAGAAAAATACAAGAGTTGGTGCCAATGAATTAGGATATGTTAACTTTTCTTCCTCCAACTACTCAAACTCTTTCTAGGTATGAGAAAATTAAATTTTATAACTATTTAAATGGTTTAATAGTAAAAAATGGGTATTCATTGAATATAAGTTTTTTTAATGAATAACCTAAAGTTAAAAAGATTAGATTCAAATGATAGTCATATTTTGATTCAAGATTTTAATCCTCGAGAAATATGATATATATTTATAAAAAATATTTGACACATAATAACTAAGATATGATTCTTTATCAAATCAATATATAGAAAATTTATTGACTAAATGAATTTTTTATTTATAAAAATAAATTTCTATAACAATATGGTAACTAGATATATTCCTCTAAATATCATTCCTTAATGATATGCTTTAGTTGATTGTTCATTTTATAAAATAGATCCAACTTTGTGGTCACATACGTTTCATATGGATTTACCCCATTAGACACTATATAGTGATATTGAAAGAATATATAAACAATTGAAGTTGACTAAAAGGTTTTATTTAGGAGAATTATGTTGGAGAAGAAGATATTTAATTCTATTTGAAATACCAATCCAAAGTGGATAGAATAAGACTTCCAAAATATCTCCATGATGGGAACATCAATGGAGAAGTACTTTTAGATAGAGATGTTACAGTGACCCTATACATTTTCAAAAATCATTAAAATATTTTATGAATAATTATACATTAGAATACAAGCCAAGGATCGTGAAGTCTAGTGTATTTATAGACTAGGTACATAAAACTGAAAACATAAGAAATTTATTTTTGTAATCTTAATATTGAACTCCTAACTTTCATTGTGCTCACACATTGGGATATGATAAATTGGGGATAACCTGGACAAAGGGGTGAGCTTAAAATCCCAATAAGGGAATAAATATAAGAATAAAGCATTATCACATTGGTTAGGAATCATGACACAATGGTATAGAAAGGTATATAATGTAATTGAACATATGGAACCATAACATGTATAACTTAGGATCATATAAAAATGGAATTATAGTAATGTGGTAGAAACATAAAACATGAATTTATAATGAGTCATGGATCTCTTCACTTAGAGGAGAACAAGTCAAGCTTAACCACCAAGACTATTGGACATGGTAGCTCAATTCAAGGATAACCGCCAAGACTGTTTCACATGGTAGGACATGTTAATGATAACTACTAAGACCATTGTACATAACATCTCACGAGACTAAAATTTACCCAATACATTGGACTTCTATCTGGGAACACCCATCATAACATGTTCATGAGTATGCTTTCCACATAATTAATCATACATAATCAATCACATATAAACATAAGGGAACCCATAGAAAGAAATGGGTATCATAATCATGTCATAAAGCACAATTTAATGGGAATATCATAAAAGTATCCATAAAATAAAGGAATTAGAACATACATGGACATTAATAATGTAAAATAGTCACATATCAGGATAATTGATGTTAAATAGAAGTGAAAACATGTAGAAAGAGTATTTAATAAATTTTATCATTAAAAACTTTTAATGCAGTTTTAAGGAAAATTATAAAGAGAATTCAAAATAGGAAATGGAATAATCATTTATATAAGACAATATGTGAAACAAGAAGGTTTTATTAATAAAACTCTGATTTTATATAAAAAATGGTGTCTTAAAACATATTTAATAGTGCACTTGAAATTGGGTAAGAATTCAGGAAGTTCCCTTAAAACAGGTTTGCTTATTGGGAAGTATCGAGGAGGGAATCACTTAAAAGAATGTATATCCCTAGAAG
The DNA here is from genome assembly GCA_963277665.1 of Viscum album. Classification (NCBI taxonomy): domain Eukaryota; kingdom Viridiplantae; phylum Streptophyta; class Magnoliopsida; order Santalales; family Viscaceae; genus Viscum; species Viscum album. The sequence continues at coordinate 1,766,527,160 of OY728135.1, forward strand.
AGAATTATTGATGGATATTAATACATTATTTGGGACATATAAATAGAAATTATAATATTAACATAAATAGAAAATATGATTTCATATGGGTAAAAAAAGAGTAAGAATAACCCAAAGGAATAATGGAGGTTCAGGTAGAATTTCATACCTTAAGTCCGATGGTGTTCTCCACTTGATTTTATGACCAGAATAATCAAATTATGTAAATTAATTAATAATTCCATTACTTATTTTAAATTTAATTGATTTATTATAACCTTTTTGAGTTCATTCATAACTTTTTTGATGGGTTATGAGGGTAAATTTTATTGTTCAGATCCATTTATTTCATGATTGGTTTACTTATATAAATGAATCGATAATAATGTAAAATGAAGATGGTTTTATAGATTTGGAGTTATATTATTTAATATTCATAAGGTTACATGGTTTACATCTAATTTGGTTACTTGGAGTGAAGATGATTCATTATATATAATTTAGTGATAACCTTTTGGGATAATTGGCGGTTTTTGATCACAATGAACACATTTTTTTTATAAATCAAAACAATGAGTAAAACCAGATTCAAGTACCATAGATGAGAAATAATACATATATTATAGTATGGTCCAACAATAATAATAGTTTCATGACCAGAATTGAAGACGAAAATTAAAATTGAAAACCCATTGTCCTTGAATGTTGTATATTAACACATATTGGATGGTGGTTTTACTACTAGTATATAATAAGGGTAAAGGAGAGAAGATAATAAATTATTACATTATCATAGGAATATTCTAGTACATATATGGTACTGAAGTTTTCATAACATTTGGTTTAAGAGAGTTAAGGATAGAAAGGATAACAAAGGAACTTGAAAGGAAAGTAAAATAATTGAAAAGAGGAATTTACCTACTACTAAAATATTGGGCTTTGAAGCCCCCTAACACGGGCAACCACCTATGGTGGTAACTATAGGTGCCCTATATTGACCACCTCTGGTGGTCTCTGAGCTTTTCAAAAAAAGGGGGGCTTTGGCACCCCCCATCGCCCGGCCCCCACCCCTCGTGATCCCTCCTCCCTCACCATTGACCTCGCTGCACGCCCTCCCATGTTGCCTCCCTCCTCCCTATGCCCTACCCTGCGCGCCCTTCCCCTTCTCTACTTTCCCTCTCCACCCTCCACCACTCGCCGCCCTCACCTCCCTCCACCCTCTGCCGTTGTTGGCCTTCATCCTCCACTCGCCCTCTGCCCTCTACCCTCCATCTTCGCCCACCCTCCAGCTACCCTCCGCCCTGCCCTCCATCCCCTCCGACGTCTCTCCGGCCTCTAGCCTCCTCCCTCCGGCCTCCGCCCCCTCCGGTCTCTGACCCCTTTGCCCTCTGGCCTCCGGTATCCACCCTCCACCCTTTCCCTTCCGCCCCCTCGGCCCTCTCCCCCTACCCAGACAACCCCCCACACCCTGGAGATCCCCCCCGCACCCTGAACATCCCCCCGTAGCCCGGATAGCCATCACCCCCCTACACCCTCGACAGCCCTCCCCGCACCCCGGACAGCTCCCACCCCAAATAGCCCCCCTCGCTGCCTATCCCCTATCCCCTCACTGCCCTCCGCTCCGGCTTCCCTCCACCCACTGTACCCTCCCTCTTCGTCCCCCTCCCTCTCCGCACCACTACTTCCCATGCCATCCCTCACTATTCCCTCCCTCCCTGCACGGTCGCTACTCGTCCCCTCGCCACTGCCGCCCGTCCACTCTGGATCCCCGCTGTCCTTGGTCCCCTTAATCATTGTCCCCCCATCGCTGCACCGTTTCCACCTCAACGCATCCTCTCCTCCAGCTCCCCGCCACCGCCACCCGTCCCCTCCCTCGTCGCACCACCTCTGGCTCCGACTCCCCTTCGCTACCTCTCCTCTCCCTCACAGCACTGCCTTCGGCTCCCCTCCCTTACAGGTTTTTAGCGTAATCAGGTATGACATGTACTTTCACATACATTATTATTTTATCAATGGTTCACAAACAATTGATTAGTATTTATTTCAAGTATAGTTTATTTGAAAAATGAAAATTTAATAAGTATTGTGTAAATGTTTTTCATACAGATATTATTATGGATAAGAGTTGGATTGATCTTCCAAATCGAACGTCTAGAGAATATTTCAATGGAATTATGTAGTTTATTAACTTTACTAGAGAATTTGAAAGTGACTATATTAGTTGTACATGTATAAAATGTGCTAACATATATCAATTCACACGAGATAATATGAGGGAGCACCTATTCTTTAATGGATTTATGAAAAATTATAAGAGTTGGACTCGTCCTGGAGAATAATATATCTGTTGTCAAAATAAGGATGGATTTCAGATGGATGTTGATGCAAGGATGAATGATCCAATTCATGAAATTATTATTTAAATGGTACAAGGGTTGGATCCTGAAGGCATTGATATCCAAAATATTGAGGCCGGTGAGATAAATCTTTGTTATAGTGCATATTGTGATTCGAGGAGGTTTTATGAAGCACTTGATGATACAAAAACAAAATTATATCCTCTATGTACTTCTTACAATAAACTATCATTTATGGTGGAGTTGTTGCATTTCAAGACTTTGAATCATTGTTCAGACACATCATTCGACATGCTTTTGGTGTTATTGGAAAAGGTTCTTCCTGTCGACGCTAATATTACTGAGACGTATTACCATGATCGTAAGTTGAAAGAGAACTTAAGTTTTATATATGAGACCATAGATGCATGTGCAAACAACTTTATGTTGTTTAGAAAGGAAACTACCCTTTGGGATATTTGTACGGTTTGTGGTGCTTCCAAGTGGAAAGAGAACAGGGGAAATCAGACTCATCAAAGTCAGATTGTGATACAGGGGAATCCGATTGTCGTAAAGAAAATGCGTTACTTTCCCCTTAAACTGAGATTGAAAAGAATTTTTATGTCATCTAAAGTTTCTAATTTAATGAGATGTCATGTAGAAAGAGTTCATGAAAGTGATATGTTATCCCACCTAGAAGACTCTCATTCATGGAAGGATTTTGATAAGAGACATCCTGACTTTTCTAAAGATATTCGTAATGTCCGATTGGGATTGGCAGCAGATGGTTTCAATCCATTCAAGTCTATGGCTTGTGCAACTCATAACACATGGCCTGTGGTGTTGGTTCCGTATAATCTTCCTTCATGGCTTTGTATAAAGAAACAATTTATATTACTTTCCACTCTTATTGATGGATCTAAAAGTCCAGGGGATAAGATTTTTGTTTACCTTCAGCCATTGATTAATGATTTGAATGAATTTTGGGGCGATGGTGTGATGGCTTATGAATTTGAAACGAATGAAATGTTCAAACTACATGCTACTTTATTATGGACAATCAATGACTTCCCGGATTATGCAAATTTATCAGACTGGAGTATGAAACGAGATTTTTTTCCCTTGTTGCAATAAAAGTAAAAAATATATATGGCTTAAACATTCCAAAAAATGGGCATACATGGGTCGCAGACATTTTCTCCCCCCTTAGCACAGGTTCAGAAAGGAAATAGTGGCATTTGATGGTTCTAGAGATTTCAGACCAGCACCAAATATCATGATAGGAGTAGAAATGTTATCGCAGACTGAGGAAGAAAACATCCACATGGTATATGAAATTCAGGATTTGGTGTCTCCTCTAGTACGTAATATTCATGTTGCGGGTAGACAGCACAGTCACAATTGGAAAAAGAAAATTATTTTTTACAGTCTTCCGTATTGGAAAACTAACATGCTGGGGCATAATTTGGATGTCATGCACATTGAAAAAAATGTTTGTGATAACATATTGTGGACCATTTTAGGTGTCAGTGGAAAATCAAAGGACCGTGTTAATGAAAGTCGTGATTTGGAAGAAATGAGTTTAAGGAAACAGTTTCATTTACAATTAGCTAAGGGAAACGAGACATATATGCCTGCTACACAGTATACGATGACTACAAAGGAGAAAGATACATTTCTTTCCATTTTGAAGATGATCAAGGTTCCTGATGGTTACTCTTCTATTATTTCAAAGTGTGTGAGTCTGACAAGAAAGACATTTCAAGGGTTGAAAAGTCAGGATAATCACATACTACTTCATCAGTTGATTCCAATCACAATTTTTGATTGTTTATCCCCCAATTTTGTTTATCCGTTGATTGAGATGAGTAATTTTTTTAGACAACTTTATTTAAGAAATAAATGAATGAGTGATTTAAAGAGTTTGTAGGACCGAATTGTACATATGCTTTGTCACTTTAAGAATCTATTTCCCCCCTCATTTTGCGATGTTATGGTCCACTTGACAATGCACCTAACTGATGAAGTAATGGATGCTAGTCTAGTGAAATTCAGGTGGATGTATCCTATTGAGTTGTATTTGAGTACATTGAAACGATTTGTACGCAACAGAGCTTTTCTGGAGGTATCAGTAGCCAATGGTTATTTGATGGACGAGTGTATTAATTTTTGTGCAGAATATCTTACGGATGTTGAAACAAAATTAGATAATCCCTCTCAGATTCATGATGATTCAGTTTGAGAAGGAACCACATTTGATATGAACAACATCGTGTGGATACAAGAACATCGATATATCTTGGTCAATACTTCATCAGTTGCACCATTAAAGCAGTAATTATCTTATCACTTTTATTGTTTAACTTTTTCATCTATTGTTTGCATAAGTTGATCATTTAAACATCGCGTTATCATTTACAAAAAACACATTAATGAGATAAAAGAAGAGATGTATCATGTGACTGATTTGAAAATTCAACAATCTCATTATGCGTCATTTCATGATTGGTTCAAGGATTATGAACGTATCAATTGATTTTCATTATGAGTGAAGTATTATACTAATTTATTTTTGCATATATCGGTATTGAATTTTATGAATTATGTAGGTTCATAAGCGGAGGGAGTTAGGGGACCCCATGCTAACTAAATAATTTATCTAACTGGCTGAGGGTCCATCTATAACAACTCATCGTTATAAAGCTATAGATTCTAATGGTTTTCGATTTCACATTAAAGATTTTGACAACAAATTAGCAACACAAAACAGTGGCATCAGATGTCCATTTGTCAATTCTGGTTATTACTATGATCAATTGATAGAAATCATTGATGTTTTATACACACACTGGTTGAAGTACATATTGTTAAAGTGTAATTAGGTTGATCCAGTTCCTGGATGTAAAGTCGATCAATATCTGTTTTCATTGGTGAATTTTAACTATATGATATAACGAAATGAATGAGTTGAGAATGAACCTTTCATTTTGACATCACAAGAAGAAAACATATTCTTCATTACTTTTCCTTCAAATCCAATTTGGGAAGTTGTTTTCAAAATGTCTCGGCAAGGAGTGTTTTTATTTGAAGAGGATGAACCCGATACTATTCTGTTTGTTTCCCAATAGCTTGATCAACACACCATAGTTCAACGTGAAGAAGATATTGATTGGGTCAGAGCGGCTATTGAAGGAGAAACGACCGATTTTTATTCTTAATGAATGGTATAATTGTTTTCCCGCTATTCAGTATTGAATGTCCTATGATATCATAAATTATCTAACCATTTTATAAATCGTTGTAAGTTTTAATCCTCACTTTTGGAAGATTATTCAATTATAAATATTTAGGGTGATTTAACTCTTGGTATATTGATGTTATTGTCGATGTATCTTCCCATTGAGGTATTCTTCATCCGGTTCATGTGCTTCTTGAATTTTTATTAATTCAATCTAAAATTTGGCTATGCATTGATTGGTTTTTTACATAATTTGTATATTTATTTTGATAACTTTCTGATTTTTTAAAATTCATTCAAAAATCATTATTCAATCCCTTTTTGTTTTATTAACAAGTGTATAAGTTTTATTTTTTAAGAACAATACAATTTATCTTTTGGACACTTTGGATAGTCCCCTTACTAATGTTTTCTATGACTTCAGGCATGTCAGGGGAAGAGGCAGCAGATCCACATCATCTATCTAAGGTATCTACGTCTCAAGGTCGAGGTATGTTTGAATGTCATTGTCTCTATTTTTTATTTAATTGATAAACACACACACACACACACATATTTATATAACATATGGAAAATTATATATAAAACTGTTTTCAACATGATTAGACTCGATTTCTTGTTCCTCTCGTAAGAGAGGCCCTAGTCATGACATTTTATCATGGAATTCTGACATGACGTTTGATGTTTCCTTTGATGAGGTATTTTATCCTGTGGGACTGAATGCCCCTGCATTTATTCGTCAGCTGGGTCATATCATATGCGACCCACATCGATTTCCATTGACCACGCGTGACTGGGTTTCTATTCCTCAGGACAAATTAGATTGTCTTTAGAGGGAGGTTTAGGTAAGAAGACCATTTTTCATTATTTCCTATGTATAAACAATAGTAATATGTGTCATTTTTTTTTCTTTAATAGAAAAATTTGAAATTATGAACCGATGAGTTTTGTACTATGTGTATGAGAAAATGCCGTAAGATGTGGAAATACTATAAAGTCAAAGTGAAGAGGGACCACTGGGTACAAAATGTGGGCTCCCCAGACAATATGGAAAAGACCCGAGAGGTGTCCTCCCGGCTCAGTGGTGTGACTTAGTTGCATATTGGTCTACTAAGGGTGTTGCAATTTGTATATTTATTTTGGTATATATAATTTCAAGAATGTGTGATTTGTTTGAAATTTGAATTAATTGAATGTAGGAGGTATCAGCACGCCATTATGAGAATCGAGCGTTATAGAGACCACCTCACAGGCTCGGGACTCGTCACGTGTCTCAGATCCCACATGAGGTATTTATTATTCATTTTTTAATTTATTAATTAATAGGGTTTTGTGTTTATATTATATTAATATACAGTTGAGGGAGCAAGGTGCACAGACTGATAAAATGTCGGTGTGGATGAGGACTTGTGATCACAATGATCTAGAGGCTGCAGCATTGATAGTAAGTGCTTGTACTTATCAATACTTACATAAATCTGTATATTAACATATATATATATATATATATATTTTAATATTTAATAGGCTCAATTTGAAGTTCAGTTAGAACATCTTCCAGAGGACCAGCGACAGCTTCCCATGCGAAGGGATGAGATCTTTCATTGTATTATTGGTTGGGATGGGCATGAATATAGTTTGACCTATTGAACATGGATTCAATTTTCTGTAGTGTCACGTGCAGAGATTGTCGATCCTACTATTTCTCAGATGACACAACAGTTGTTAGATTTCAAGGCACGGCTACGCGCTTCCAAGGAGGTAAATGCCCAATTGATCACTAAGGTTAGAGCACTGCGGGAATATGTGATTCCAGGTGATGGTGCAGGGGATCATACAACACAGGTTTATACTGCATTTATTTATTTAATTTATATTATTTTTGTTATGAAAATATTCACAATGTTTATTTGTTGTAGTCCCCTGGCCTATTGGATGGAGGTAGCAGTCATGACCATACATGACACATCATATTCACGAGGTGTGTTTTTTGTTTTTTCTAGTGGGGTTATTATTGATGTTTATGATGGGTTTCTAGTGATATTTTTTTTTGTGATTTGGGGGTATCATGTGTGTTTTTTCCTAATGCAATGTTTGTGTTCACAAATTGAGAATTAACCATGAAACTGATTAATGATTTGGATATTTTTTGTTCATTTAATTTTTTAATGTTTTAAATTGCATTTTATGTAATAGTTTTGAAAAAACCATGTGATTCCTAATACAAACCATGAAACTTGTTTTTGATGAATGAGCTTAGGTTCACTATTTTTAATCCCTAGACAGCCACCCCCCCCACACCCCAAGACAACCACCCCACCCCGCACCCCCAGACAACCCCCCACACCCCAGACAACCCCCCCGCCCCCGGACAACCCCCCACCCCCGGACTGCCCCCCACCCTGGACAGCCCCCCCACCCCGGACAGCCCCCCTCTACCCTGGAAAACCCGCCCCACCCCTGGATAGCCCCCCACCCTCGGACAACACACCCCACCCCGGACATCCCCCCCACCACAGACATCCCCCCCGCACCCCGGACAACCCGCCCCACATTCGAACAACCCCCACCCTCAGAAAACACCTCCCACCCCGGACAACCCCCACCCCGGACAGCCCCCACACCCCCAGATGCCCCCACCCCCGGACACCACCCCCACCCCCAACAGTACCCCCTACCCTGAACATCCCCCCCAGATATCCCCCCGGACAGCCCCCCCTCCCGCACCCCGGACAGCCCGCCCCACCCCTGGAGAACCCCCCACCCCCGGACAGCACCCCCCACCCCCGGACATCCCCCCACACCCCCGGACATCCCCCCACCCCAATTGTGCAACAATACAAAAGACCAATTGTCCGTTAGGATATTAGGCCATTAGGGAAATTGGCCAGTTGTCCAATTGTACAATTGAATGTTAGAACAAATGGCCATTAGGCCATTATTCCGTTATTCCAATTTTACAATTATACAATAGGCCAATTGGTCGTTGGGCCAATTAGTTGTTATAGAATTTTCCCCTTCAGATAAAACATGCTCTGAATGAACTAAAACCACAAGAAAACAATAGTAATATTATTCTTGACATGTAGGAGGAGACGAAACGTCCATCGGATGTGCGGTGCGCGCGGTATGACCGAATGCGTCATTTTCAGCAGTTCGACATGCTCTAAAAGGGCGCGTTGGGTGGTCAAAACCACCCGAAAGACCTCAGAATGCCATGAAATCATACGAAAACAACTGTGGTGTAAATTTTGAAATGGTCGGGCAGACATAACGTCAATCGGAGGTGCCGTTTTACCGCGGTGACTGGAAACACGTTTCTGGTGTCAAAAAAGACCAAAACGACGTGTCACGGTCGAATTCAGAGAAAACATGCTCTGAATTACCTGAAACCACACAAAAAATAAGAATATTATTCGTGACATGTAGGAGGAGACGTCACATCCATCGGACTTGCGGTGAATGCAGTACGACCGAATGTGTCATTTTCAGCAGTTTTCCGCACTCTAAAAGGGTGCGTTGGGTGGTAAAAACAACACGAACGACCTATGAATTCCATGAAATCATATGAAAAAAATCATGGTGTGAATTGTAAAATGTTTGGGTAGACGGAACTTCAATCGGAGGTGTCGTTTGACCGTGGTGATCGGAAATGCATTTTCAGAGTCATAAAATACCAAAACGGCATGTCACGGTTGAATTCAGAGGAAAAATGCTCTGAATGACATGAAACCACACTAAAAAAATATTAATATTATTCGCGACATTTAAGAGGATAGGACATGTCCATCGGAAGTGCGGTGTGTGCGGTACGATCGAGTGTGTCGTTTTCAGCAGTTCAGCACGCTCTAAAAGGGCGCGTTGGGTGGTCAAAACCACATAAACAACCTCAGAATGCAATGAAATAATAAGAATAAAACCGTGGTGTGAATTGTGAAATGGCCAGATAGATGGAACATCAATCAGAGGTGTCGTTTGACCGCGGTGACCCGAAATGTGTTTCCGGAGTCATAAAAGACTAAAACGGCATGTCACAGTCGAATTAAGAGAAACCGTGCTCCGAATGACCTGAAACCACACAAAAACAATAGGAATATTATTCATGACATGTAGGAGGAGACAGAATGTCCATCGGATGTGCGGTGCGCGTGGTACGACCGAATGTGTCATTTTCAGCAGTTTTCCGTGCTCTAAAAGGGTATGTTGGGTGGTCAAAACCACCCGAACGACCTCCGAATGCCATGAAATCATACAAAAAAAAACCATGGTGTGAATTGTGAAATGGTCAGGTAGAAGGAATGTCAATCTGAGGTGTCGTTTGACCGCGGTTATTGGAAACTCATTTCCGAAGTCATAAAAGACCAAAACGGCGTGTCACAGTTGAATTAAGAGGAAACATGATCCAAATGACCTGAAACCACACTAAAACAATATGAATATTATTCTGGACATGTACGAGGAGACATCACATCCATCAGACGTGCGGTGCATGTGATACGACTGAATGTGTCATTGTTAGCAGTTCAGCGCGCTCTAAAAGGGCGCATTGGGTGGTCAAAACCACCTGAATGACCTCAGAATGCAATGAAATAATACGACAAAAACCGTGGAGTAAATTGTGAAATGGTCGGGTAGAAATCACGTCAATAAGAGTTTCCGTTTGACCGTAGTGACTGGAAACGCATTTTCGGAGTCATAAAAGACCAAAATGGCGTGTCACGGTCGAATTCAGAGCAAGTGTGCTCTGAATGACCTGAAACCACACAAAAACAATAGGAATATTATTCGTGAAATGGAGACGACATGTCCATTAGATGTGTAGTGAGCACGGTACGAATGAATTTGTCATTTTCAGCCGTTCGACGCGCTCTCAAAGGGCTTGTTGGGTGGTTAAAACCACCCTAACAACCTCGGAATGCCATGAAATCATACGAAAACAACCGTGGTGTAAATTATGAAATGGTCGGGTAGATGACAAATCAATCGGAGGTGTTTTCGGACCGCGATGACTGGAAACACATTTCCAGAGTCATAAAAGACAAAAACGGCGTGTCATAGTTGAATTCACAGAAAATGTGCTCAGAATGACCTGAAACCACACCTAAACAATAATAATATTATTCATGACATACAGGAGGAGACAGAACGTTCATCAGACGTGCGGTGTGCGCGGTACGACCAAATGTGTCATTTTCAGCAGTTTGGAGCGCTCTAAAAGGGTGCGTTGGGTGGTAAAAAACACTAGAAAGACCTCGAAATGCCATGAAATCATATTACAACAACCATGGTGTGAATTGTGAAATGAGCAGGTAGAAAACATGTCAATTGAAGGTGTCGTTTGACCACGGTGACCGAAAACGCATTTCTAGAGTCATAAAAGAACAAAACAGCATGTCACAGTCTAATTCAAAGTAAACGTGCTCCGATTAGCCTGAAACCACACAAAAAACAATAGGAATATTATTCGTGGCATATAAGAGGAGACGACAGGTCCATCAGACATGCAGTGCGTGTGGTACGACCGAATGTGTCATTTTTAGCAGTTTGACGCGCTCTAAAAGGGCTTGTTGGGTGGTCAAAACAACAAGAACGACCTCAGAATGCCATGTAATCATACAAAAATAACTATGGTGTGAATTGTGAAATGGCCAATTAGACGACATGTCAATTAGAGGTGTCGTTTGACTGCGGTGACCAGAAATGCATTTCCGGAGTCATAAAAGACCAAAATTGCATGTCACGGTCGAATTCAGAGAAAACATGCTCCGAATGAACTGAAACCACATGAAAAAAACATGAATATTGTTCATGACATGTAGGAGGAGATGGAACGTCCATTGGAAATGCAGTGCGCGTGAAAAACATTCTTTTTTAGACAACAAAACAGTTTCAGAAACTAAAGACTCCAAAACAAGAAAAAAAAATCCTAAAATGATAACATTTATTAAATTGGGGGTTTTAAATTATTATAGCACCCATGAGATTTCATATTTAATTTTATTATATGTATATAATAACTGAATAAATATGTCAAATTTATGTTTGTTTTTTTAGTTGTTTTCTTTGTATCTTATTGTAGGTTTCTAAAGAAGATGGCTGTGGATCGTTGAAGCATGTTTATCATTTATTGTTTATAATGATCTTGATGTTTATAGTGTTTGGATTTTTTTTCTATTTTTTATGATTTATATGCTATTTTTTTTGATTATGTACCATGAAATTTTAAAAAAAAATCTAGTTTAGCGATCTCCGTTGGCGGTCGCTATAGGTGGCCTGCTAACCTCAACAACGACCGACATTGGCGATCGCTTTAGACAAACAGCGACTTCCAGTGGCGGTCACTGTAGGCCAGCATTTTGTCCAGCTTCAGATACCACCAATGGATGTCGCTGTAGGTCGATATTTCAGCCAGCTTCAACGACCCCCATTGGCGGTCGCTATAGGCCAAATTTTTAGTAGTGACCACTTGAATTAATCTTCCTTGAGAGCCTCTTAAGGGGTGATGATTTTGTCTTTTGAGGGGGAATAGGGATACTGGACATGGGGGATGATCTTGGGGATATATATGAGTAGATTTTAGGGAATGAAAACAGCTTGAGAGGAGTGAATAGAAGAGGGGAGTGTGGGCGGATTTTATAGTGGAGGGGAGGAGGGTTTTCTTAATATTTAAATCATTAGTTTATTATTTTTCCATAAGATAAGAAATAGTGATGATCCCATAACCAAAAATAGAAATATTTTCATGTGATTTCAAACTACTAGTGCTTAAATAATCATAAAATCACCAATTACTCAATAATTAATGTATTTAGCTTATTTTGTAAATTATCGTATTTCACTATTCAAAAAAATTCAAGTATTTCATAAAAATCCCAAAAAATCACCCTAACCATTTTTCAACATGTATAATCCAAAAATGAAATAAAATTTTCTAAATATGATTAATTTAATTTTTAATTAAAATCATAATTTACTTGTAAAATATAGATTTTAAAACTATAACTGATTTTATAATGCTTTCAAAAATTACATAAAGTCTAATAAAATTATATTAAAACCAAAAGACATAAAATTATAAATTTATGAACGCATTTTATGAAAATACATTTTCTTTTAAATTAATTAATGAATTGTAATGAATTATTTATTACTTACAAAATTACAAATACTTTTACTATGGTCATATTATTACTTATAAGATGCCTAAATTTTATTTATACCTTCTAGGGTGAGGTTAATATTATTTTGGAGGATTTACTGTTCATAAGGGTTATATTACTATTCATAATGGTAGGTTACTATTCACCAAAAATTATGTTTGGTCCACCAAACCCCACAAATCACCCTAAACACAACCGTGTATGTAAGATTTTTGGAATTCAAGACACATAATTGGAAAAATTATGTTTAATGGTCACATAGTATTTAGTATCATGATATTTCATTATGTTATCTGATGTGATTATACTATAAGGCATAGTTATAATAATGTAATTCCATTGATAAAACATTTGGTCATTATGTTATTCTCCCCTTATGAAACTTCTCCCTCAAAATATCATTTTAGATTAAAAGGAATAAAGAGGTGTGGGTACTTTTCCTTCATTCTTTCCTCCAATTCCCATGTCTCCCGTTCGTACTTATGGTTCCGCCATAGTACCTTAACCAGGTGAGTATTCTTATTGCTTAAAACTTTATCTTTATGATCCAATATCCTCACTAGTTTCTCCTAACAAGAAATATCATTCACCAAATGTACCACCTCTAAAGTCAGTACATGTGAAGGATCCGGTTTGTACTTTCTTAAGAGGGATACATGAGAGACATCGTGCACTTTAGACATGGTAGGTGGAAGTTCCTTTCAATAGGCCACAACTTCGACACAATCAAGGATCATGAAAGGGATAATGTATCTAGGACTTATGTTTCCTTTCTTTCTAATCTTCATGAAATTATTTCATGAATATATGTGGATAAATACCATGTCTCTAACTTTTAAATCAATGTCTCATTGATAATTGTCTATATAACACTTTTTTCAACTTTGTTCTTCCTTGATGTGATTCTGAATGGTTTTCACCTTCTCTACCATTTCCTTGGACATTTAAGGTCCTAGAAGCTTATTCTCACCGACTTCATCCCAACACACTGACGTTCTGCACATTTCCCCATAATGGGATTTGTATGGTTCTATTCAGATGCTGGAGTTGAAAATTGTTTTGTTGGAGAATTCAACCAATGGAATATGTTGGTCCCATCATCCTTTGAATTCCATTGAAAATGATCTCAACATAGCTTATAGTTTCTAAATATTTTTCTCAAATTGGCCATCAGTTTTAGGATGATAGTCTGTACTAAAGTTTAGTTCAATGATTAGAGCATGTTAGAGACTTTTCCAAAACTTCAAGGTGAATCTTGGATCTCTATAGGATACAACCGATAGTGGTACTCCACGAAGCCTTACCACCTCTTTGATATATATCCATTAAAGTTGATCCCATTATGAGTCCTCTCGAATTTTCATAAAGTGATATGTCTTTATAAGATGATCCTCAATGACCCATATATCATTATTTCCTCTGGATGTCCTTGGAAGTCCAGTGACAAAGTCCATGGTGATGTTCTCCAACTTCCATGTTGGTATGGGTAGTGGTTGCATCATCCCCTTAGAATTATTTCTTTCATGCTTCACTTGTGGACATAACAGGCACTTTGATGTTTCCTCAACAATCTCTTTCTTCATATTGTCCCACCAAATGTTCTCTCAAAGACCATGATACATATTTGTGCTCCAGGGGTGAATAAAAAAAATTGAGCAATGCACATAATTTAAAAGCTCCTTATTTATCTCTGGATCAGATGGTACACATAATCATGACAGAAATATTTCAAATCCTTCCTTACCAATCTTGAACTCTGAGGATTTCCCATTTTTGATAGCTTCCACCAGTTTTTGAATTTCCACATCCTTTATTTGAGAATCCTTTATTTTCTCCATGAGGGATTGTTGACCAATCATTTGAGAAAGGATTTATGATATTCCTCCCCTAATGATTACCATGTCCATACTCTGTAAATCTATGAATATTGGATCCTTTTCAATTCTTATCATTGATAAAGATGCATGATCCTTTATACTTAGAGCATCTACGACCCAATTTTACTAACCAGGATGGTAGTGGAATGAGCAGTCAAAATTCTTGATGAGAAATAACCATCTTCACTGGCGTATATTAATCTCCTTATATGTGAATATATATTTGATACTCTTGTGATCAGTATATATCTCACGCTTCTCCCCATAGAGATAATGTCCCCATATTTTTAATGCAAAGATCACAACTTCCAATTCCAGATTATACATAAGACTATTTTTCTCATTGATTTTCAGCCTCTTTGAGGTGTATGCTATCACTTTATCATTTTTCATCAGCACACAACCGAAGCCCTTATTTTAAGCATCCATTTACTCCACAAAGATTAATACACTTGTTGGGAGAGTGAGTAATGGCGTTGTGATAAGCCACTTTTTGAGTTCCTTAAAGCTTTCCTCATATTCTTGAGTCCAGAAAAACTTCACCCCATTTCATGTCATCTTGTTCATTGGGTTTTACAATTTTGAATCTTTTTCCCCAAATTTTTGATAACACCCATCAAGACCAAAGACGCTACACATCTTCGTTACAGATGTTGGCCTAGGCCACTATTCAATTGCCTTTGTCTTAGAAGGATCCACATATATTCCTTTTATAGTGATAACATGCCCCAAAAAGGACACTTCCTCTATCCAAAAATCACATTTTCTGTAATTTTCAAAAAACTTATCACTTAAAAAAGTCTTTATCATAGTATTCAAATTCTCATCATGTTCCTCCTTTATTTTGGAGTATATCAGAATATCATCGATAAAGACTACCATAAATTTTCCTAGGTAATCTCTAAAGACTATATTAATTAAATCCATGAAAATTGATGAATCCTTAGTGAGTCTAAAGGGAATCAATATGAATTCATAGTGTCCATACTTCATTTGAAAGGAATTCTTAGGAATATCTTCCTTCCTCACCTTTAATTGGTGATATACCGATCGAAGGACCACCTTAGAGAAATAACTATCCCCACAAAGCTAATAAAACAAGTCATCTATCCATGTAAGGGTATACTTGTTAATTATCATGATTTTATTGAGCTCACAATAGTAAAAACATAGGTTCATTGATCCATACCTCTTCTTGATGAAGAGGACTGGCCCACCCCATGGTGAAACACTTGGGCATATAAAACCATTCTCTAGAATCTCATGTAACTTCTTCTTTATCTATTCCATATCTAAAGTTCCATTCGATAAGGTGTCTTTGATATAGGTAGGGATACATGAATATGTTCAATTGATAACTCAACCTCTCGATTAAGAGGAAGACTGGACAACTCTTTAGGGAACACATCACTCTAATCCCTCACGATTGGAATATCTTCATGAAGTATCATCTCATTCATCTCAATCATTTGAGCTAGACATTATTACTCATAAGGCATTAATATTCTCACACCAGATAATGATTCTAAAGGAGAATCATCTTCCTCCTAACACTTGTAAATAATTTGAGGATGCTTCGGGATGTGAAGCGTGATCTCCCTTTCTCAACATTTGATGTTGGCTTTGTATAAATATAGACAATCAACACCCAAGATAACATCAATTTAAAATAAAGGAAGTATGATGAGATTTTTTGGGAGGTTCAGTCCATATACATTAACTGGGTAGGAGTTATAAACCTTGGATACAATAATTACTCCATTCAATATTCTCACAGATAACTTATTCTCCAAATTCTAAGGTGGTCTTTGAATAGTTCTACTATACTTGCAAGATATGAAAGAATGCATAGAACCAGAATCAAATAGTATGTTCTCTATTCATGAATGAATAACTAGCATACATGAACAAATAATTTCTCGACTCCATCTTAGTATTATTGATAACATAATCCATTCCTTGTTTCCATGTAGAATGTTTTTTATTGCCTCTGACAACCCTCGACATTGTGAATTTTTTTGAATAATGACCACGTTCCTTGTAGTTGTAACCCCGAACCACATGCTGAGAAAATATCTGAACCTTCCTTTCTCCTTCCAAATTAGCAGGATTCTTCATATCCCTTTGGTAGTTTTTATCTAGATTTCCCATTCTTCAACATTTGAAGAGATTCTGAGTTCCCTTTAGATAGTTCCCAGGATGCTTCCTCCCATAATTTTGACACGTGGGATATTCGATCTTATTTCCATCATTGGATTTATTTGTCAAACCACCCAAATTAGACTCCATTTTCCACTTCTTGTCACTAGGAAAATGAGACCATTTCGAGTCTCTGAACTCCATTTCAACCTTGAGGGAAAAATGTTAAATATCCTTATAATTATCAAAGTCTCAAATCGCCATTGCTTTTTGTAGACTCATCTTTAGTTTCATAAATAAGTGATCCAACTTGTTTTCAGTGTTCATGAAAAATATAGAGGCATAAATTTCATACCTTATAATGTGTGATTGATATGCCCCGATGGACTCATCTTCCATCTGCTTGAGTCTGAGAAACTCCCTTTCTATCTTGAGATGGGGGGGGGGGGGTTCGGGGAAAGTACCTTTTAAAAAATATTCTCTTGAATTCTTCAAAATCCATGGAATATATTTCCTAATTGGACATAAAATTTCTAATAAGTGTCCACCAATGATTAGCTTCCCCATGAATATTATTGACTTCCAGTAAACATTTCTCTTCTTCTAAGCACTGGGGGACAAAGAATATCTTTTCAATCGAGTTAATCCTCTATTCCGTGAGGAGGGGACTAAAATATCCACAAAACATGGGAGGACTTTTCCACATGAAGGATTCAATATAAAAATGCTCTTTTCATGGAGTAAAAGTCCATTCCACATGATTCAAGCTATTATTCATAACACGATCTAGTTGAGAAAGTTCTTTCATGACGTTTTGAGCACCCATTCCCATAACTTTTGGCATATCATTAGGGAAATCATCAAATTCCCTATCACAATGTTTTTTGGTAAATGTTCTTCTATTTCATTTCATTAACTATGAAAGTGAATGTATAAATAGGGGTTTGAATACTTTGATAATATGCATAAAAAGGAAACTTTAAACATAAAAGGATAAACTCTTAAAGGAAAAGTATATCCTAACTTGTGATTCCCTATGTTTCAACTGAGGTTATCCATGATTTGTTTTATAACATATATTTTTATGGGATTTTTTTGTTCCCTTAATAATTGTTCATACTAATCTCATGATGTTACCAAATCATATACCTCAGGAGTGTCAGATCAAGAGTGAAGCAAGGCCTGTTTTCGTGTACCATTTCCCATTCGATTCTAGTTCAATGTGGTGTTTTTAGGTTTTACCCTGAGATACAACTATTTCAGAGACACCTATTCCTATTTTTATACATACAAATATGTATTTTCTTTATAAACAACTTACTCTATACTTACCACAATACAAGGATGTTTTCTTATACATAGTCTCATCCTTATAGTTCTTACTAAAGATCTCTATTCCTAATCTACAAAAATAAGTAGACCATCATCTGATTCCAACTATAGAGACCATATCATTTTTCACATAACATTAAATGATTTTATGCATAAATATACATTGGAATACATGCCAAGTATTGGGGAGTCTAGTGTCTTTGAATACAAGGAACATAAAACTGAAAACATTAAACATTTTTTATTTAATCTTCACATTGAACTCCGAAATTTCATTGTGATCATACATAGATGTAGGATAACCTAGGGATAAGATGAAAAAATGGGTGAGATAAAATCCCAATAAGGTAATAATAATAAGAATAAAGCATTGGTACATTGGTTAGTAAGAATGACATAATTATATAAATAAACATAATGTAATTGAACATATGGAACCATAACATGTATAACATGGGATCATATAATAATGGAATTATAGTAAAATGGTAGAAACATAAAACATAAATTTAGCATGATTAAAGTATCATTTAACTTAGAGGATAACTATTGAAGTTTTACCACCAATACCATTTCACATGGTAACACAAGTCAAGGCTAACCACCAAGACCATTTTACATGATAGAAGAAGTCAAGGCTAACCGCTAAGACCATTGCACATAATGTCTCACGAGACTCAGATTTACCCAATTAATTATATATCTCTCTAGGTGCACCCATTTTAACATGTTCATGAATATTCTTTCCACATAATGAATCATACATAATGAATCATATATAAATATAAGGAAACCCATGGAATGAAATGGGTATCATAATCATGTCATAATGCATAATTTAGTTGTTGTATCATAAAAGAATCAATGAAATAAAGGAATTAGAACATAAATGTACATTCATAAGTGAAAATAGGAATATATCATGGTAAGTTATTTCAAACATAAGTGATAACTTATAAAAAGTGTATTTAAGAAATTATAGCATTAAAACATTTTAGTGCAGTTTTAAGGAAAATTATAAAGAGCATTTAAAATCAAAAAGGGGATAATATTTCATACAAAACCAGAAGAGAAACAAGGATGTTTTATTAATAAAAATACTTATTTTATAAAAATAATGGTGGATTGAAATAGATGGTAGAGTGCACCTGAAATTCGGTAGGAATTCCAAAAGTTCCCTTATAATTGGTTTGCTTATCGAGAAGTATTGAGGAGGGAATCACTTAAAAGCATGTATATCCATGTAAGAGAATTTTTAATCTATATTGATACATTAGTTTTAAAATATAAACAGAAATTTTAATATTTACATAAAAAGAATATAGGATTTCATTTGGGTAAACATAAAGTAAGAATAACCCGAAGGAATAATGGAGGTTCAGGTATAATCTTTTACTTATAGTGTGATGGTTTTATCCACTTGATATTAAGGACATGAATAATCAAATTAGGTTTATTAATTAATAATTATAGAACATATTTTATGTGTAATTTATTTATTATAACCTTTTTGAGTTCATTCATAACCTTTTTGATTGGTTATTAGGTTCAATTTCATTGTTTTGGTCCATTTGTTTCATGATCGGTTTACATATATACATGAACAGATTATCATGTAAAATGAAGATGATTGTCCAGAATTGGAGGTATATTATTTAACATAGATAAGGTTACATGGTTTTAAATTTTAGTTCGTTACATTGAGTGAATATGATTCATTATATAAAACATTAGTGACATCCTTTTGGGTTAATTGGTGGTTTTTGATCACAACGAACACATTTTGTTTTATAAATAAATACCTTGTGTAAAAAAAGATTCAAGAACCATAGACAAGAAAAAATACATATATTATAGTCTATTTCAATCATAATATTTGTTTCATGGACATAAAATAATATGTTAATGAAAATTGAAAACCCATCGTCCTTGAATGCGGTAAATTATCACATCTCAGAGAGTGTTTTTACTACTAGTATAAAAGAAGGGTAAAGGAGAGAAGATATTAAATTATTCCATTAATATAACAAAATTAAATTAAATATAAGTTACTAGAGTTTTCATAACGTTTTGGAGAGTATAGTTAAGGAATGAAAACAAAACAAAGGAACTTTAAAGGAAAGTAAAAGAATTGAAAAGAGGAAATTACCTTTTGAATTAATCTTCCTTGAGAGACTCTCAAAGGGAGAGGATTTGGTCTTTTGAGGAGGAAAAGGGATTCATGGATGTGTAGGAGGATCTTGGGGATATATTTGAACAGAATTTATGCAAGTAACAAGGCTTCGGAGGAGTTAAGAGAAGAGGGGAGTGTAGGTGGTTTTTATAGTAGAGGGGAGGAGAGTTTTCTTAATATTTAAAAAATTAGTTTAATATTTTTCCATAAGATAATAAATAGTGATGAATATATGACAAAATAGTAATATGATCATTTGAGTTCGAATCAATGGTTCTTAAATCATAATAACATCACCCATGACTCAATACTTAATGTATTTTTCTTATTTTTTTAAATTATTGTATTTCACTATTCATAAAAAATCCAAGTATTTCAAAAAAATCCTAAAAATTCACCATAACAATTTTTTGATGTGTAAAATCCAAAAATGAAATCCATTTTTCAATTTTTTTATTAATATGATTAATTTAATTTTTAATTAAAATCACAATTTGCTTGAAAAATATAGATTTTAAAACTATAACTGATTTTATAATGCTTTCAAAAATTACTTAAGGTCATATAAAATTATCTTAAAACCAGAATACATAAAATTGTTAATTTATGAAAACTTTTTAGGAAAATATATTTTATTTTTAATCAATTTATTAATTGTAATTAATTATTTATTACTTACAAAAATATCAATACTTTTACTATAGTAATATTATTACTTAGAAGATTCCAAAATTTTATTTATAAATTCAAGGGTGAGGTTACTATTCTTTTGGATTATTAAGTATTAATAAGATTCATATTAAAATTCATAAGGGTAGGTTACTATTCAAAAAAATTTATGTTTATTCCATCAGACCCCAAAATCACCCTAAACACAACCGTGTTTGTCAGATTTTCAAAATTCAAGACACAGAAGTGGAAAAATTATGTTTAATGGTCACATAGTATTTAGTATCATGATATGTAATTTTGTTAACTAATGTAATTATAATAAGAAACATAATTATAAGAAGGTAATTCCCTTGATAAAACATTGAGTTGTTACAGATGTCATTATAGTATCTATCATAAAATGAGAATAGAATCACCTATATATTTTTCATAATTGTGTGGAGGTCATGATATAGGTTGAAAATATCATAAACCAACCAAGGTAATTGATAAAATATTTTGAAAGGAACTAAGGGAATTTATGATCACCATGAGTAGAAAAAAATTTATTTGGAATATGAGAATACACCTTTGGGAATGATTTCACCCATGGTATAATAAAAATATCACTATTCCCCAATCGATAGACCACTATGAATTCACCTTACATTGGGGGATCTTTCACTCAATACTGTAACATAAATAAATATATCAATCACATGGAATTTCTATAATAAAATTAATAGAAGGAACAAAAAATATATAAACATTATGCTAAATTAAGAAAGATATAACAAAAATACAAAAATGTAAAAGGGGATGGGATTAGAGTTGATCAGATGACACATGATTAGTGTTCAAAGGCTAAATAAATTAAAATATTATATGATATTCATCACTATATTACATGAGGGAATCAGATAACATTGTCACCTCTATAACCTAAACGAATCTTACATAAATACCATATACATGCAAGTATACCATTTTCCCTACATACATAATATTAAAGAGGGTCTGTATACACCATTTGTGTGTTCATGTTGTGAGCATAAAAATTTCAGTAGGATACCACCATGTAATCCATATAAATAACTTATTAAATAAATTAAATCATTATATTTTAACCCAATATATGAAAATATTTCTTAAACTTTCTAATAAAAACAAACAACAAGGTAAAATTATTTTGATAGAATAAAGATTGTGAAATAGGATTTTAGAATTTAATTTTATAAAATAGGTATCATGGGAGTGATCCAAAAAGATATTAATGAAATCGACACTGAGTTTTTTGACTTCAATAATTAGGTTATTAACCTTAATTAGTGGAATGGATAATAAATAACTTCACTAGAAAGTGGGGACAGTATATAAATTAATCCACTAGTTGGGGAAACACCCATTACTAGTGGGATGGACCACATCATAATATATGTTTGTTGGATCCAGTTATTCCGAATACACACAAGAGGGTGGTGAATTGTGCCTTTTACAATTTCTTCAAGAATCGTGATGATTTCCATATATGTCCTTTAACTTTATAAAAATGTTTATGCAGCAGAAATAAACAGTTATTAGGATGCACATATTTATAGTGGATCAGGGAATAGAATCCCCTAGTCCACTCCACCAATGCTCTACTCCACGATCATGGTGATTTTCACTATTTGGTCCTCTTATCAACAGACCGTCCACAACTGAGTGCAAGCAGTTGAAACCTTTACATGTTAAGGCTAAAATAGATCCTTCTGGTTCATACACAAAACCAAATACATAGTTTTGTACGAGAATCCAGTTACTCAATATGAAAAGAGTATTTTTTTAAAAATACTTTCTAGATGTACTTCACAATTGCAGTAGTACAGAACTGACAGTAGATGGATCATCGTCTTCAGAAAAGATGTTCTTCAGGCAAGGGAAGCTCTAAGTCGATCCATTTGCAATAGATATAGAAATAAATTCAACAACTCCAACAATAATGGATTCACGATAGATCTTCATTTTAGAAATATTTAATATTCAACGTGTTTCTTCTTTTTTAGAAAAAATATTTTTTTATCATACTTTGTAAAAATAGATCTGTATATCACAAATATCACTATAAACTGAAGTGGATAAACTTTAGAGTTTGTTCTTCTGATTTTTTTGAGATAATCCATCTCACTTATTTTATAACTCAAAATAACATAGATATATAAACAAAAAAGTTGAGAATTTTCCTTTCAAATTTAGATCCACAAAAGTCGCCTTAATAATCATGATATTCAAATGTTCAAATAATAGAGAGTTCGCAA
The DNA here is from genome assembly GCA_963277665.1 of Viscum album. NCBI lineage: Eukaryota > Viridiplantae > Streptophyta > Magnoliopsida > Santalales > Viscaceae > Viscum > Viscum album. The sequence continues at coordinate 1,766,550,342 of OY728135.1, forward strand.
ATTCCATTAATAATTGGCATGAAATCCACCTCTTAAATAGATCCTTTGAATCATAAATAAATGTATTTTAATCAGTCAAATACGCACTTAAAAAACGGGCTTTGAATCTATCATGAAATCATCCGGATAATCCGCATAAAGACCATTGCTCGATAAAGTTGTAATTTTAATTTCCGATGCCAAACGTAGGTTTGAACCACATAGAATTATTTTCTCAGAACATAAGGTCGAAAATGAAAGGTTGATCTCAAACATATGGTTGATCATCCATACTTTTCTCTTCATATTTCAATCATATGGTATATTATCCATACATTCCTCTTAATAAAAACATAAGATACATGATCCATAATTTTTGATAGAACGTAAGGTTCATTATAAAAGTAAGGTTGATGAACCATACTTTTCAGAAAAAAACGTAACATTGCATACTTATGTAGGGTTCTTCTTCCATACTTTCCTGATATTACAAAATTAAGGTTCCTCCCAAACACAAGGTTCCTCTTCCATACTTTTCTAACAATGTATGGTTTCTTAAACATACTTTGTTTAACACTTATAAAGTAAACAATGGATTCTGTCCTTATAGTTATGCTCTTCAATGTAGGGTATGAACAATGTTTCCAAAACACACTCAAATTATTTCCGAATACCTTTTCAAATATTCCACGTGGTTTAAACACTTTAATATCACTCAAGAATAAGAATATAAAGAATATTAATTTCCTGAAACATACTCAAGGTAAAATCATTAGAATAACAAATAAGGTTATTTGTGAGCATCAAAGTCATCATAAAAATATAGAGTATTGTTCTCAATAATATCCCACTTATAATAATAAAATAGAGTGTTGTTGAAAACAAAATTTTATCAACAATATACCCTGTTTTGATGATCACAAAACCCATGAAATTAACCTACAAACATAATTGCATATAATTCAGAAATTTTCAAGGATATAAGAAATATTTAATTTTTACAAAATTTTTTCAACAAGAAATAAAATATTTTGTTATCATAAATTTTTATAAATAAAAATAAAAATTCAATTTTTAAAATTTCTCCCTTTGGTGTATATCCGTACTTCTTCCTTTTAATAAAATCTGTTTTGTCCCCCTGAGTAAAAGATAAATAAAAATAACTTAAAATAAAATGTTGAAAAAAACATAAAATAAAATGTTTTGTTTATCCATATTTCTCCCATTTATCGTGAAATAAAAAAGAATGATAGAATAAGTAATATAACACATTTTAATGTAGCAATGAACTGAATAAATGTTATAATAAATTGTTTATCAATAATCGAATCTGGATTATGGACATTAGAATATATAAAGTACAATAATAAAAATTAGAACATATGAAAATGATATGAAAATAAATTTTATTTAGAATATATATATACAAGTACATAAATGAAAAAAAGAATCAAGGTTGGGTGAAAAGGTTTGTGAAACAGGTTTCAAAGCCTCTAAATTACTTCCTTGAGCTCTGTAATCTACATCATGAACCTTTTCATTAGTCCATCTCCTAAATAGAGGATGAGATCACTTCCTTCCTAAGTCAGATGGACATCTTCAATTATATTGACTCTAAAAAACTCATGAAATCTTTCTTCTATTTCCATGGAATGAATTAGAATTTTAGTAAACTTGTTCAGTAATTCTCTAACCTGTGGTTCATACAATGTAAGCTGGTCAACAAGATGCTTTTCATTATCCAACAGAATAGACAGTGGAGCACTACTACATTGTAAGTATTGCATCCAGTCATTCATATTGCTCATTACAGTTGTAATTGCCTAGAATCACTTGATTAGACCAGGCGAAGTACCTGATGTACTTTCTTGACTACCTCTTATAGTTTCCAAGTGTTTCTCTAAGAAAGTTTTGCTATCTTCCAAATCTGATTTCAGTACAATTTAAGATTTTAATTTCCCAACTTCGGATAATAGCTCCTTCTTAAAATCTTCCACTTCCCTTTTTGAAACTGAACTTTCTTTCAAGTTCTGAAAATTCTGTCACTCCTTTTCTAATGCTCATTGAAAAGAAGCATTTTAATCTTGAACTCTATTAAATTTTCTGATTAACTCCTCCACATGATCATTCTCAGAATCAGAGGTACATAGTTCTTGATTCCTAGTCTGAGCTTCAACATGATTTATCAGAACTAAAAGTAGTGATTGTGCATCTTATATCTCCTCTTCTTCCCTTTCTATTGGGGTTTCAACTGATTTTTCCTCCAAGTCCTTCCCTGACTCATCCATAGAAAAATTTTCATTAAGAAATTTAGTGTGAATATCTTAATGATTCTATTAGTGGTTTACATCAGTAATATGTCGCTTCTCATGAGCATCTTCTTAATGAATTCCTTATAAAACTAGATCCTCTTGAACAAATTCATTTTGTTGTACAGATTATTCTTAAACAGATTTAATTTGAGCCATTTTATTTTCTTCAGGTGGTTCCTCTACCTGGGACATAATTTCCTTTTCAACATGAGGTGTCACCTCAATTTGAGAAACTGCTTCTCTTATAAATATGTAGCTTACAAGATCTCTAGTCGTAACAACATTTTTTTGAGCAGTCTTATCACCTGCTTGCCCCACTCTATAACTTTTCCACTGAAGTCCCTCTTGAATTCTCTCATCGACAGGTACATCAACTGCTTCAAATCTCAGTCCTCTTGAAGTTTTTGAAGCTTTTATTACACTTGATTCAGCCATACCTTCTTTATAATATCTAGGTTTCTCCCCATGAGATGATTCCCGGTCTTCCTCAGCTCCAACATGCATAAGATTTCCTTTCAAAATACTCTAGAATAATCCAATCTTCCTAGAGATCTAGAATTTAAAACATTGATGTGGTGGAATCTAACTCTAGCATCCACCAATCTGATCATATCCTTATGAAATAATAATTTATAAATGAACAGTACAAAAGGGTAGAAGTTCATTCTTGCTTTCAGTTGACAATAATAATTTAGATATTTTACCATATATCTAGGGAAATTCATCTTGATGTCACTTTGAAGTAAAAACATCAAATACATATCTAGAAATAAGATCATTTCCATTTATAACATTCGTGGTGCAATCCCTGTTTGCACAAACTTCACAAGTATTTTCTGATCAGGTTCTAAACCCATGACAAACATCTTTCATATATTCGTGGAACCAAAAATAAATTACATGATGTGCTCGGAATTATGTACATTATCACAAATATTCTTTAAGTCAAAATTATAAACTCCCTCATAAGCGTAGTTTAATATCTTAGCGATTTCCAGAGTAGAGATAGAAAAATATTGATCTTTAATTTGTACAATTTCTGTATCTTATTCTTCTCCCAGAATAAATTGAATAGTTTTGATGAAATGACACAGTTCTACCTCTCATAAAAATTCTTTGTTTTCTCCACTAAATGTCTATTCTAGATTCTGAAAGGCGAGATCTTTCCTTAGAATTAGATCGGTTTGGTACAACTATTCCATGCCAATCATTTTCCTTGTAAGATTTTCCTTCCTGCTGAGCATTTATATTTGGTGTCACTAGCTTCCCCTTCCTCGATTCTCTTTTTCTTGGTCATTTCTGTCACATATTTCTGAAGGCTCAAAGAGTTAGGGTTTTGAAGGTTTAGGTTTGGGTAGAAAAGAGCAGTAAGGATATTTCAGTCTCGAAAGGTTTTGAGAGAAATGAATGGGTTTAGAATTTGAAACGGCTCTGACATCCTTGATTCCCATGAAATTTACGTACATAATATAAATTACATTATTTAAAATAAAAAAACATATGTGGGAAAAAATTATATCAGTATAGAAGAAATTTTAAATTATTCTAAAAACAAATAATTAAATTATTTAAAATAGTAACGATTAAAATAAAATAAAATAAGAATTAATATAATCATGTAAATAAAATTAAAATTAAAATTTAATTTAAAATTAAATAAATTTAGCTCCCCCTTAATAAAATTAAACCTTGAAGTGGGAAGAGTTTTAGTAAAAATATCAGCGAATTGAATTTTAGGACTTACAAATTCTAAGAATATATCATTTTTAAGAACATGAACTCTTAGAATGTGATGCCTAATATCAATATGCGTAGTCCTAGAATGATTAATAGGACCTTTTAAAATATTGATAGAACTTTTATTATCACATAAAATAGGTCTATTATTAAAATTTAGTCCAAATTTTATAATAGTGTTTTTCATCCACAATACTTGTGCACAACAACTGCCTGCAGAGACATATTTTGCCTCAGTTATTGACAAAACAACTGAGTGTTGTTTCTTACTAGACCATGAAACTAAAGATTTTCCTAAAAAGTGACAGTTTCCCAAGGTTATTTTTCTATCTAATCTACAGCTTTGAAAGTCATCATCTGAATATGAAGTTAAATTAAAATTAGAAGTTTTTGGATAGTGAAGAGATTGAAAAAAATTACTTTTAAATATCTAATTTTTTTAACAGCACTTGGATGATATTCTTTGAGATTTGATTTAAATCTAGCACAAAGATGTACTGAATAAATTATATCTGGACTACTAATAGTAAGATATAATAATCTTCCAATCATACCTCTATATAACTTGTTGTCATCTGGTTTTCCAGTTTTATCAAAATCAAGTATTATATTAGTACACATAGGAGTTGTATATGTCTTGCTTTTTTGAATTCCAAATTTTTCACTAAATAAATAATGAATTTTCTTTGATTCAAAACATTTTCAAAATCATTTTGATAAATTTGAAGTCCTAGAAAAAAATTAAATTCTCCCATCATACTCATTTCAATTTTTTTTTCATTAATTTTGAAAACTCATGACAAAGGTTTTTGTTTTTTGATCCAAAAATTACATCATCAACATAAATTTGAACCAATAAAATATCTAAGTTTACAGTTATCTTAAACAATATTGGATCTTCCATTCCATCAATAAAATAATTTTTTAGAAGAAAAGAACATAATCTTTCATACCAAGATCTAGGTGCTTGTTTAAGGCCACAAAGAGGTTTAGTATGTTTAAAAACAAAATCTGGTTTTTGAGAATTTTCAAAACCAGGAGGTTTCTCAACATAAACATCCTCTATTAAATAACCATTTAAAAAGGATGATTTAACATCCATCTGGAATAATTTAAAGTTCATATGAGATTCATAGGATAAAAAGATCCTAATGGCTTCTGATATAGCTATAGGTGAAATGGTCTCATCATAATCTACAACTTCTTCATGATTATATCCTTTAACTACTAGTCCTGCTTTATTTATTATTATTATTCCTTGATCATATTGTTTATTTATAAAGACCCACTTATTTTCTATTACTGGATAGTTCTATGGTCTTTCAAATAAATTCCAAACTTCTTTTCTCTTGAACTTCTTTAGTTTTTCTTGGATTTCTATCATCCAAATTTTAATCAAGTAAGGATTCTTCTATTGACTTACGTTATAATTGGTATACAAAGGTAGAAAACTCCACAAGATTTACTATGTTACTTCTAGTTTTTATTCCTGTTTCCATGTATCCTATTATATTTACTAAAAGGTAATTCCTTAGGGTTCTAGACTATTTAGGTAAAACACTGTTAGGTTATTTAGTATCATGTTCTTCTGAATCGGAATGAATTTTTTTTTTCAAAAGAATATTTCATGTTCCCAAGTATCATGTTATTATTAGATTCAAACTCATCAATTTTATTTTTTCTTTTATCAAAGGGATCAAATTCCTGAAATTTCACATGAACTGATTCTTCAACAATCATTGACTTTTTATTAAAAACTCTATATGCAATGGAAGTACGATAATATACTAAGAAAATTCCTTCATCAGATTTTGGATCAAACATAACAAGATTTTCCTAGGTTTTTAAGGTGTAAACCTTACATCAATTTTTTTTTAAAGTAATTTAATTTAGGTTTTTTGTTATTCCAGAGATCATAGGTTTAATTTTTGAAAATTGCTCTAATTAAAACACTATTCATTATATAATAGGATGTGCTTACAGCTTCTTCCCATAAATAGGTAGGAAGACTGTATTAATTTACCATAGTCCTAGAAATTTCCTAAATAGTTCTATTTATTCTTTCGAAAATTCAATTTTGTAGAGGTGTTCTTGGTTCCGATAAGGTGTATCTAATACCCATATTTGAGAAAAAATAATTAAATTCTAGATTCTAAAATTCTCCCCCATGATCACTTCATAATGAATTTATTTTAAAAACTTTTTTATTTTGAATAGATTTTCAAAAACATTCAAATATTATAAAAGATTCATTTTTATATTTTAGAAAGAAAATATATTTAAATATAGAATAGTCATCAAAATAATACATATACATATAATTTACCAGCCAAATATTCTATTCATGAAGTTCAAAACAAATCAATATGGACATGTTCTAGACGTTTTGATGTAGAAATTTTGTTAACAGATTTGAAGGATTATTTGTGCTACTTTCCAAGTTGACATGCATCATAGAATCTATCAATTTCAAATTTGAGACTAAGAAAATCAGAAACTAGTTGTTTCGTAGATAAATTATGTAAATCATATATATTGAAATGTCCAAGTCTTCTATGCAATATCCATGATTCATTTATCTTTGTAGCTAAGAAGTTTACTTTTTGTTTACACAAGGAATTTAAGTCCATGGTATAAACATTATCATTTCTGGTTGCTCTAAATTTAAGCTTTTTATATTTAAAAATAGAATAAAAGTTTTTAGAAAAATCAACAAAATAACCATCATCAAAGAGTTGAGATATACTTAGCAGGTTGTGTTTTAATCCTTGTACATGGATTACATTATTTATTGAGACCGATTCTGGATCTCCAACAGTTACAATGCTAATAATTTTACCTTTTTCATTATCACCAAATGTGACTAATCCAACATCCTTTTGAGTTTGTGTTCTAAATTTTGATGAGTTTCCACTCATAGGCTTGGAGCTGCCATTGTCCATATACCATATTTCAGTTCGACTTTTGTGACCTGCTTCCTACAAAGGTATTCAAACAATGTTTTGTTTTGGTTCCCATACTGTATTGGGTCTAGCAGGGTTAGCTAGAAAAGATCTGGGTATCCAGAATTTCTTTGTTTTTCTATAATCAATAGAATCATATAAACTATTTAAAACAAATGATTTCTTAATTCCACTTATTTGAGGTTGCCTTAAATAACAGTTTTTAGATATGTGACCTTTTGTTCCACATTAGTTGTAAATTGTACCTTTTGTACTTCGAATAAAATAGTTCTTATACAGTAAGGTTTCTCACCTTTACTGATTATTCCATATCATTCATTTTTAATCACATTATTTCCAAGAATTTCATTTAGTGAATTCTATACTTTTGTAAAAACAAGAGAATGTTTTTTTTATGTCTCTACTTCCGTTTTTCAGTGTTCTTATTTTAGTTTCATTATCTTTACTATTCGTGTTTGATGAGTGATATTTTTCAATTGACTCTTGATGTTGTTTTAGTAGAGTGTCTCTTTCACATAAAATAGAAGTGTGTATATTTTTTTAGTGATTTATGTTTCTTAAATAAAGATTCATATTTATCTTCTATCAAATTACTGTAGGCTACAAGTTTATCATTTGAACAATTAGAACTAGATCTGAATCAGATGAGTAATATGACTGTACATCATCAGTTTCTTCCATAAAGAACATATTTTATTTTAGATTCGATTCTTCCTTTTCTGAGTCATATTTTGATGAAATGCAGGAGTCTTTAGAGACACTCAAAGTAGATTTCATTTATTTTTTGTCTTTCTTCTCATAATCTTTGGTTTTGAAGAATTTCTTTTTTCTTTTCTCCTTTTAATTGTGGATAGTTAGGTTTTTGTTACCCTTCTTTTTGAATTCATAGCATCTGACTTACTTTGGTTATTTTTCATATTTCGTGAAGGATTTTATGAATACCTTCTTCTTTCTACAGAACTTGCTAAACTTTCTGGATAGTTGATCATGTTCCATATCTGAATTGGATGAATCAGAACTCTATGATTTCACTTTGATTTCATTTTTCTTATTTATGATCTTCTTTTGGGATGTTACTTTCAAAGAATTATTTTCTACATTGATCAAGACTTTATGCTCATTTTCTTCATCTTTTATCTTATGTTCATACATCATCAGGGTTCCAATCAATTCTCTCATAGTTAGATCTTTGATTAGTGATGATTGCCTAATGGCCACTGATATCCCATTCCATTGGGTCAGAAGTACTCTCAGTACTTTTAGGGCTTGATCTTCTTGTTTGATAGGCTCACCCAAGGTAGTGATATTGTTAACAATTTCTATAAGACTTCCATTCATCTGGGTGATTCTTTCTCTTTTAAACATTCTGAATATGTTGAATTTCAATTTAGCTGTGGCATACCTTATTTTTCTAACACGGTCAGTTAATTCATAAGAAACTGCAATTGTCTGTCACATTTCATAATAAGTGGGGAACTAAGATACTCTATTTAATTCATCTAGTACTAGACCACAAATGATATCATTAAAATATTTTTTATTTATTTCATACTCTACTTCAGTAGCTACATTCAATGTTTCAGGTTTTTTAGAAATTTCCTAAGGAGTAAGAATTTTTTAGTAGACTCTGTATCCAAGATTTTTTAGATAGACGATCATCCTCGACTTCCAATATCCGTAGTTTTCACCATTTAAGTATAGCGTTCGAACCATTGACATTTCATCTCGTGTATTATCCATTGAGATCTCTGAGTATAATCCTATAAAACTTTCAGATTGTTATAGATTTAAAAAATGTCCAACCTCTAATATAAATTATTAGATGGAGTTATACCAAATACACACAAGGCAGGGGGGGTGAATTGTGCATTTTACAATTTCTTCGAGAATTGTGATGATTTCAAAATTTGTCCTTTAACTTTATCAGAATGTTTATGCAGTGGAAATAAAAAGTTATCAGGACGCAAAAGATTTATAGTGGTTCAGGGAATATAAGTCCCCTTGTCCACTCAACCAATTCTCTACTCCACGAGCTTAGTGATTTTCACTATCTAGTCCTCTTATCAATATACCATCCACAACTGAGTACAGGAAGTTGACACCATTACAATTTAAGGATAAAACAGAGCCTTATGGTTAATACATATAACCAAATACATAGGTTAGTACGATAAGTTGGTTACTCCAAACAAAAAGATTATTTGTTTAAAAATACTTTCCAGATGTTCTTCACAGTTGAAGTAGTACAAAATTGACAGTAGATGGATCGCCGTCTTCAGAAAATATTTTATTTAGGTAAGGGAATTTTCGAGTTGATCCGGTTGCAATAGATATAGAAATAAATTCAGCAACTCCAACAAAAATGGATTCACGATAGACCTTTGATTTAGAAATGGTGAATCTTCAACGTTTTTCTTCTTCTTTAGAAAATAGAGTTTTTTATCATACATTGTAACAATAGATTGATATATCTCGAATATCTCGGTAAACTGAAGTCAAGAAACCTTATAATATTTATTATGATCTTTTTCGTGATAAATCATCTCATTTATTTTTAATTCATAATAACATAGATATATAAAGAATAAAGATGCACATTTTCCTTTGAAATTTAGATCCAAAAAAGTCGCCTTAAGAATCGCAATATTCAAATGTTCTAATAATAGACCAGTTGTAACTTCCCTTAATAATTGGTACAAAATCCTCCTCTTAAATCGATCCTTTGAATCATAAATAAATGGATTTTAATTAGTCAATGATGAACCTTAAAAATGGGATTTGAATCTGTCTTGAAATCATCCTGATAATCCTCATAAAATCTATTGCTCGATAAAGTTGAAATTTAAATTTATGACACCAAATGTAGGGTTGAACTTCATAGAATTCTTTTCTTAGAACGTAAGGTTGGAAACATAAGGTTGATCTCAAACGTAAGGTTGATCATCCATATTTTCTCTTCAACTTTATAACGTATGGTACATTATCCATACTTTCCTCTTAAGAAAAACGTAAGATATATGATCCATACTTTTTGATATAATGTAAGGTTCATTATAAAATTAAGGTTGATGAACTATACTCTTTCAGAAACAAACATAATGTTCTATACTTACGTAGGGTTATTATTCTTTACTTTTCTGATATTACAAGAGTATGGTTCCTTCCAAACATAAGCTTACTCTTCCACACTTTTCTGATAACATATGGTTTCTCAACCATAATTTTTTTGAAATCCCGTAAAGTAAACGTTTGGTTATTTCCTTACACTTACGCTCTTGAACATAGGGTTTGAATATTGTTTTTAGAACATACTCAAATGATTTCCAAATACTTTTTCAAATATTCCACGTGGTTTAAAATCTTTAAAATCTCTCAAGAATAATAATATAAAGAATATTAATTTCCTAATATATACTAAAGGTAAAATCATTATAATAACAAACAAGGGTATTCGTGAGCATCAAAATCATCATAAAAAGATAGAGTATTGTTCTCAACAATCTCCCCTTATAATAATAAAATAGAGTGTTGTTGAAAACAAAATTTTCTCAAAATTTTTTACCTACCCAAGAACCCATGTTACCATGATTTTTCACTAATAAAAATTAAAAATCATTGAACATAGAATTTGCTCAAGAAATTAATAAGAAGTTTCAAGTTTCCAGATAAAACATGCATTTTACTTTTGTCAACATCAAAAGTTGACTAAAAAAAGAGTTTAATATTAACCAATCTATATATCATGTATTGAATATCATTATTTTATTTTGAAAATAAAATTTTAATATCCATTTATCCATGATCTCACCTAAAAATTTGATGAAATGGAACTACCAACCTCAATAAGTCTAAACCACTTGGGAATAGGGTGAATCCACATGAAAAGTTTGGAAAACATCCTTATGAGGTGATAGTGAGACCAAATCATCAAAAACAAAGATATTTAGTTCAATCAATATGATCAAAAAGATGATATGGACTTGGGGATAAGATGGGATCAAGAGGAAAGAGAAATTGAAACTAAGGGGAGGAAGATGAATCAATTTCTAGGTGTTTACCTTGAAGAATCATGTGGAAAACCACTTGGAATCAAGATATAGTAGTAGTAGGAAGGGCATATCATGTTTGAGGTGTAATTTTAAGTAAATATAGGGAAAAATGAAGGGTTATAGGGGTTAAATGGGATGGGGGTGGAAAATGTAATTTCAAAATTTTAAAAATCTAGGTTGACTGCATGGTTTGGCCACATAATTTTCCAAACCCTATGTCAACCTTGTGAGTGGAACTTCATATCCTTGAGATATTTGTATAATTTGTCCGTATAATTAAGAAAATCATGGAACAACTATGTAAATAAACCCATATACCAAATTTTAGGTTTTTTTCTTGGTTTCTTCACGGTTAGTACTAATCTTATGCTAACCTTGTAAAGGAAATGATTTCACCAAATTTCAATTATTGAAGAAAAATTACCAAAAGAAGAAAATTAATTATAAAAACAAATAAATTAAACATTTAGTACCTAAAATGACATCATGGGTGTGGTATTCTACCCACTATATTAATTCTTACTCTTAGAAAGTCAACCCAAATTCAGATCTAAGAATAATTGAGGCCACTGATCCATCATAAAATCTTATGACTCCCAAGTTTCATTCATTCAATATCTATGTATCCATAATAAACAAACCATCCAAATGTAAATTCCATGAATCAAATTATATTGGGAGTCAATAAACTAAACTGTTTTCTCAGTAATCAAGATGTCTCGATCATGTTCGAGTTCCTCCCAATTTATCACTTGGGATTGGTTAGGTAGGTATTTCTTTTGTTGAGATACATGAAACACATTTTTTTATTTCTATTACTAGAAGTGAGAGTCCAATATAAAAGTAATCCTCTCAAATCATTCATAGATTTCAAAGGGACCTATAAATCAAAAGGTGAGATTCCCCTACTTCTATAATATATAGTGACATAGATGGCATGATACAAAAAAAAATTGTCAAAAATATTCTAATAAATCCAAGGGATGATGAATATGATAAAAACAATATTTACAGGAACATTGTGTTGTCACATAATAATGGTGAATAATCTGCATCTTACCTATCATCTATTGGACAAGTATGGGTCAAACCGTAGATGACTCATCTACCTCTACCCAAAATAGAGGAGAATGATATGGTAAACCATAAATGGATTCATATTAGGCCATTTAAATTGAATATTGGTAACTATTATTATAGGAAAACTTGACTAGTATGAGATGGGTATCCAATGTACCACCAATTTCAATAACACATGGTCAAAGAACATCTTCTAAAATATGATTACCCAAATCCATTTTCTATTACATCTAGAGATTGTAAGTTATAATCACCTTCACCCAGGAGTATATTTCCTCATAGAGGCCTTTCTAGAATAAACATGTAAAATGAGGTTTCTTGTTAGATATAATGGGAGAAAGAATTCCATGAAGCCTTGAATTCACTTTCATGTACCACTTTCCATGATAATCAACCCTAATAACATCCTTGATCAATAGGAAGTGTTTATATTTTTTCAATAGATAAATAATTTCTCAAATATCATTAACTACCTAAGGGGTATGAGGTAATGTAATAATGAAATATATAAACTCCTTATCCCACTTACATATATAAAAATGGCGAGGCTAGAGAAATCCATAGTGTCACTGGTGTTTATAATTAAATTTCTGATAGGTATAACATCGAGAAACAAAATATTTCATATCTTTTCTCATACCAAACCACCGGTATTTAAATATCATATCATTGTTTATCTTGGTCACACAGGAATATAAAACCCACTGATACTGATCATAATATCCCATTACTATCCTCCTCATAGATAAAGGGACCATGTGTCTACCTCTAAAATAATGAGAGACTTATAATGATATAAATAACTTATCAGTGGTCTCCCCACCATATATGGTTTTCCCAATATGATGAAAATCCCCATATTAGGACTTTAAAAATGTAATGAGCTTAGTAAGGGTAGGAATTAATTTAATATTACAAAGAAACATTACTTCTTTATATTTTCTCATGTTCGTATGTAACTAAACCATGAGGCTCATGAGATTTTTCAACTCACGGGATTCCTTCACAACCTAAGTTGATAATTTACATCTTAAAGAATTAGTGATTACATTACACTTTCTTAGAGTATATGAATGATCAAAATTAAATATTTGAAGATATTATACCCATCATATTTTCATTGAGATCAAGTAATTTGGAGAAAAGATATATCTCAGATACTGGGATCAGAAAAAACTATAAAATTACTTCTCAAAAGCTAGTTTCACTAACATTTAAGTTGATGAATGATACTATCTAACTTAAAGTCATGGCCATGGGAGTTTATTTCAAGTGGTAAGAGTATTTGATATACACAAACCACCACATGGCCACCCTTTATTAGAACACAATATATACCCTTATATAAGGCATCTAAATAAAAAAGATAGCCAAGGCCATCCACGAGAAGGATCAATATAGTGGTTGACTTAAATCCCTAATTTATATCATCAAACAAGGCTATGTACTCTATATTCCACATAAATTTCATTACATTTTGAGTGTGGGACGTCATAAGATATGAATTATTGGATAAATCCATGATGAAACATTAGTTGTAAACTACAATTCCTTGGAATCCTCATATCTTGAATACCTTCTTGGGATCCTACCCAGAAATAATGGCCGTTAAATTTTCAGGATAGACCCAAATGCCTCATTTGGAAACCACATTCCAAATGAATTTCACTTCTCAGACAAAGAAGCTACACTGGGATAACATATCATATATCTTATGATATCAAAAAAAATACCAGAAAATATTGAATTACTTCTCATAATTTTCTTCCATCTTATAATATACTTGGACATCATTTAAAAACGCTACCGTGAATATATTTTAATATTAATGAAATATAAAATTCATTAGATCCATAACGATTTTATTAAAATTAATCAAGAGAAACCAAATCACAAGGTACTCATAGTGTCCATACCTGCTTCAAAAGGCTATTTTCAGAAAGTTAGCCTCTCATATTCTAAGCTAGTGACACTCCGACTGAAGGTTGATCTTGGATAACCACAGTGTCTCCTTAAACTAGTCAAAAAGCCATCTATACAAGGCAAGGGATACATATTTTTGATCATGAAATGATTCATCTTTCCGCAGTTGATACATAGCCAATGATATTCATCCTATATCTTTGTAAATAGAAATGGGGTCACCCATGGAGAAATACTCAGGTGAATAAATCCCTTAGCATATAATTCATCAAACTATATTTTTAATGACTTGAACTATAAAGATATATATTGTATGATGGTAATGAAATTGACTAGGTCTCAAAAACAAGGTTAATATAGATCTCACCTTGTTTCTTGGTAGAAAACCTCGAGAGTTCATTTGGAAACACCATAAGGAAGTCCTTAACTATGGAAGGTAACATACTCCATGAATTTAAATATATATCTTCTAGAAACAATGATAGAATTTAACCAATGATCTTGCTACCTCTAGGAAGAGGGGGTCCCGCCTGCTTGGACTGTGGATCCCATTCCACATAGAATTTATGAAATATTATATCTAGGGCACTAAGGGAAACCCTTCAATAGTCCGTCTATATAGTCCATGAAGGTATTCACCAATTCCATCCCAAAAGTAATGTTTTAAAGGTCTATTTTGAGGTTGAGGAAGTAATATTAAAAGTAAAATTTAGATACGATGACAAATAAATAAGGACATATAAGCCACCATACTTATTTTTCCATAGAAGATTCAATATTTACCTAATATAAGTCATATGATCCAAGAGGATATTCAATAGAACCACAATATGAGATGAAATAAATGAGTGAAAATAAATGTAATTGAATAAAGAGATATTCATAGATGACACAAGAATGACCATACCACTTAATTTAGCTAGTCCCACCTTAGATTATATAAGTTCCTTCTCCACTACATGAAGTTGTTTCATCTCTTTCTATGTCTGAGACCCCCACCAGTATGATCATCATCACTCAATTGGATGTGACCATTTGATGATCCAACTTTGCCTTTGTGCCCTTGAGAATGAGGTTCAAATACTACAATAAGAGTTTATAATTATGGAACCCTATAAGAGCTAAGTATACTATACCACTGTTTTATATTAGAATTTTTTTTTGAAAATACTATAAAGAAACCACACATTCCCTCATATATGGTATGAAATTCGAGTCTCTAGGTATAAGGGGTCAATAAGTCCCTTCTTTCCACATCAGCGACATTCTAGGGATCTACCCCACATGGTAGAAGAAGTAATCATCTAACATGGGGGTCATGATCCTTTGTTACCAACTCTTCTTGGTTTAACCCAATTCATTTTATTTTCTAAGAAGTTTCCTTCACTCCCAATTATCAAGAAATAATCCCAAACCAACCCTGATATCTTATTCTGGTGAATATATACTATTAGGTATAAATTCATTACCTTAGTGGAATTTATTAGGTTTATAAGTAAAGCCATAGATCATATATCAGGCTAATGAAGCATCTCAATTATCTATGGTTTTATATTATCATTTTAAAATATTTCAAGAGAGAAATAGATATATTTAATGATTTTTTCAGCATGGTCTATAACTATTATATTGAACTATTAGAGGCTTATAAATCCCTTTTATTTTCCCTTGGAAATAATCATTAGGTAAAATTTATGAGAAATGATAACATTTAAATCCTACTATTCTAAAATATCATTATTCTAGGTAAGAATAACTGTCTCCCACAATATTTGGGTTGATCCTTTAAGAATAAAATAAATTCATTCCACCTTAATAGAGTAAAGAGTATTAATAAATTAAAATTTTCTTTTGATATTTTCCATCAAATAATCATCTTCTTGAGGATCATTAATTCCTCACAAGGAAGGAGAATTATGATGAAGTAACTCTTGATATCTTTATTGATTCTTTCCCAAGAAATATTTATTAACCCGATAGGGGATAGAAAATGATCCTTGGTCTATGTATTAAACCACTCTCACAACCACCCAAATCAAGATCTTATCAAGTGGAGGGATCACTCATGGAAGTTTATAAACTTCTTCCCCCATAGGGTTCATTTGATGTCTTTGTAGAGGTATATTTCAACATAAATTCAAATAAAATGAATCCATCAAAATAAATAAGAAATCACAAATGAAATCATAATCATCCACCAATATGTAAAATAAATCTTATTAAAGGGGAAAAAATCAAATCCCACTAATCAATAATGCATGATCTATATGAATGACCTATTTCATGCACACCTTTCTTATAAAAAAGAAAAAGTATCACTAAAAATAGAAATCACACATATGTAACATCCCTTGGAAACTGTATGTCATATACTAAGAGTGTTTTATAGACACCCCTTCATACCCACTCTCATTGTGCCCAAAAAATAATAGCTACCATTTACTGAGATATACTAGTTACCTTATAAAAAAATGGATATGGTATTACTTATTCATGAAATAACCAAGTACACCCCTGATTAAAGAGATTGATACAACCTATGGAAAGGCCTGAAGTGTGTTCTTAGTCCCCATGGATAAGAAACTAGTTCCTGGGAATCAGTGAAAACACCTTTGGAGTGGTTTCACACAAATTACAATAATAATATCACTAATTATAGCTTGATAACCCAACATGACCAATCCATACATTGGATTATCATTTACAAAATCACATAACGTTAATAAATATCTCAATCCCATGGAATTTTAATAATAAAGTAAACATAAGGAAAAAAACTATACACGGTAACATTAAGATAAAATATTCAAGACAAAACATAAATAATATATATATATATATAAGGGGATGGGATGGGTGACAATTAAGATATACATGATAAGTACACTTGGATGAACAAAAAATGAACAAAATAATTTTCTATCCATATCCACATGACCTGTGGTAATAATCCCACCATGTTAACTCCATATCCTAAATAACTCTAACAAGAGTATAAAATACCTCTAAGAAGAACCGTTACATTACCTATATCAGATAAAACAATTCCCCCATACTAAATTGGTGTGTGTAGGGTGTGATCATCACAATAATTGATGATCCCACCAAGTATATTGTATAATTTATTTGTTACAAACACTAAATCATCCTTACATGAACATAATATATTAAAGTCTTATTTTATATTTTTATGAAAATCAAAAAATAAGATAAAATGATATTGATAGAATAATGATTGCGAAATAAAATTTTAAAAGTTATTTTGTTGAAATATGTATATTGGGAGTGCACCCAAGGGTCACTATGTCACTAATTATGCTAGAAACCCCAATTAGTTGGTTTGATAATTAATAACTTCACGGGCTAATGGGGAACAATTTAAATTACTACAATAGTCAGGGAGGCACCCATAACTAGTGAATTAGAACTCATCTTGATCTAATTTCACACACCAAAGATCATTGGTTGTCATGAGATTTAGAGAATACATTAAACATTGAATTTTACCTTACAATTAATAAACACTTTCATGTTTCCAGGTAAAATATTCCTTTACAATTTTACAACAACAAAATTGTGATTAAATAAATATTTTCATATAAATTATCCTATAAATCCTGCTTATAATATTATTATATCATTTCTAAAATTCAATAAAATGATCCAAGAATTAATGAGTTCAACTAAAACTAGAAGAAATGGAACCAACAACATCAATCAAGCCAAATCACATAGAAACTGAGTGAATCCAATTAATATTTAAGGGATAGATCTTAAGAGGTTAGAGTGATTCATAAATATTAAATACCAATGAATTTAGTTCATATAACACAATCCTTAAGATGTTATGTCCTTAGGGTTAAGAACATAACATCTTAAAATAAACATTTTAAGGATTTAGTTCATATATTTATTTATTATTTCCATATTACTAATAATAAATATTTTATAATGTTTATTTTCAGACCAAGTATCCACTTATTGGGTGTTTTCCCTTAAATAATCTAAGAGAAAACACATGGAATCAATATCTAGAATGAAGAGGGAGGTAATCTCATGCATGATTGGGAAACTGGAGTTGAGAGGGGGAGAAAATGATGGGTTGAAGTGTTTAAAGGTGCTAGGGGTAGAATGGTAATCACAATGTTTTATTAATCCAGGTATACCGCATAGATTGGATACTTGGTCTGAAAATAATTTTAAAAACAATGAAGAAACCTTGTAGGTGAAACATGATAGCCTTATGAGAGTCATGAGGTTTGGTCTCATGATTAAGAAAACCACGAACCAACCATGAAAATCACATATGATACTGAACTACAATTTTGTAATGTTTCTAAATAGTCAATACTAACTATGACCCAATTACGTGAAGCCCAATGTTTTCTACATTTTCAAATTTCAAATCATAATAATTCAAAGATAAAATACAACTATAAATAAATAAATAAAACATTCACTACATGGAAATGACTTCTTGGGTGAGACATAAACACATAAATACATTCTTAGAAATTTTAATATAGTAAGGGACATGGGTTGGTAATAAAATAAACATTATAAAATATTTATTATTAGTTTTAAAGACCAAATTTATAAAAAGTAATATGGAAATAATAAATAAATATATGTAAAATTGTAATGATTTGAAAAATAAAAAAGTTTTCATTTATTAGATATTAATTAGTGAAAAATTAATTTCTATATGTTCAATATGAAGGGTCTTGTTGAATATAGTGAAATAAAAAATATTTGAGTCACTATTTTTTCTAAATTAAGTCTTCTATTAGGTGTCAAAAATTAGAATCTAATCTCTACAAATAATACTTACATTGGGATCATTGATAAATTATAAAACAAGGAATTTAGGATATTTGATATGAAATTTTTTCTTTATAGATCAATTTATAAAAATATTGATGTAAATTTGTAGTATTTGGATCCATAAATTAAATTTTAGTAAGGAAGAATAAAAATATGATCCCTTCAAAAAGAAATCATTGGCAATGTTGATTTTTTATATATGTGATCCAATATGTAAAAACGTGTCTATGGTAATTTTGGAAATGAAAGAAAATATATAATCGAGTGTCAATTATTGGGAGGGAATTAATTACATTTGATATCACATGAATTTAAAATTGGAACTAATAATTATTATGTTATATATATTAAATGAAACCATTAAAAGGGAATTTGGATAGTTAATATGGTGGAAAAATATTTCAATAAATAAATAAAAATAAAGGAATGTAAAATACTTGTTCACTATCACGAGGATTTTTTATATATAATATATGTTTTATTTATATGACTAGTGTTTAATATAAAAAATACACATTCTTATTTATCTGTGAAATTTCCTCTAGAAATTTTTTTATAAACATCATGATGCCACTCACACTGATGGGAAACATTTCTGGGGTCCCAAATTTGAGAAAACAATTACACATGATTATAAACATAAAAAACCAGGCCATCAGAGGATGAGGAATTTAGGAAATGTAATTAATGAAATAAACAATGGTCAAAATTTCATATTGGATGTAATGAACATGGTAAAACAATTGATCCAAACAAATTAATATTCATTAGTTATATTTGTTCAACACCAGAATTAATGTACCAATCGACATAGATAGTTAGAATAGTGTCATACCTCTAATAGAGGTCATTATTTGTGAAGGAATTGTGGTATTATTCACTATTAATTTTTATTATTTTACCTTAATATCATGTATTAATGTACAAACTATTATTTTGAAGAGTAAATGTATACGTAATTCCTTTAGAATGGATTTTTTTTGAAATCTTCTAAAATGTTGTATAGATATTTGCATATAATAATATTAACTAGGTACATGAAAGATAATGATGGTAATTTCAATCCCCACCCACTAGAATTATATTATATATTAATCTAATAAGAAACATGGAATTCATTCATTAATATATAAGAGTATTTTAGTTTTAATTTAAATTATGATGGAATTTAATTTATTTGAAATTAGTTTTCTAAACTAGTATTTTCATATGTGTTACATTATTAAAATAATGAATGAGATTAGGGAATAAGAAATGTATAAAAAATCCACTATACAAATTATGTAAATCAAGGATGGGGCTTATTGAAAATGATTTCAAATTTTATATACTTTCAATTTATAACAAAATATTTAATAGATAAAGTGATTGATGTAATTATGTTGATATATAGATTGATCAATCAGATTCCACACTACATCTATCCCATGTCATGTGGTATTTAAGGAGTCTCATGTTAATTATATGGGATAATATTTATATATAGATAATAAAAAATAATGGGATTAATGTACCATGGCCCACACCCACTAGAACCCCTCCCAGGTTGGTAGTAAAGACAACTGTGACCCATGAAACAATGTTACAATAGGCTATAGGTTATAGATTATAACTGATGGTATAAAATATCAAATATGGGATCTATTAACCTTATAATTCATTGTAAAATATCATAATAACCCCTAATATTATATATATATAATACATAATTAAACCAGTCACACAATACATATAATGTGACACAAAAACAATATCTCCCAAAATAAATTCCATGAGACAACTCCTATAACAAAAACTCCACAAAAAGAAACTAAATAAATTTCATTACCAAGTAATTTCCTTCAAAATAAAAAACTCCCTCCATCAAAAATGGAACACACACACACACATGGTGGATTATACAATTATTATCTATATGATCCTCTCCAAAACACCTCCTGGAAATGTGGAAGAAGAATAAAAATTCATCAGTGAGTTACCAATGAAACTAACTATATATGAATAATAGACAATCTACCACCCTTCCTCACCAAAGAAAAATAACCCAAAAACCACACGAAAGCATAATAATATAATTTCCAGAAAATATTTTAGATGTTACCCCAAATTGAATTCCCTACAAAACAAGTCGCTCTCATGCTATAAAAACTTATGTATGGGTGCTACCATCCTCTCCATATCCTAAAGACCATATAACCTCATATAAAATCACAACTAAAATATCATAACCTTATCTATCCACATACCCAAATCTACACCAATACTATATTACCATAAGAACATATGATAGAGAAAAAAACTATATAAAATTAACCACATTCCCTCCCCCTCCCATATACACCCCACCATGCACCCACATCATCATATATCAAAACCTTAATCCATTATAACTTGTACTATATCTATAAGAGAGATAAGATAAATGAGAGTAGTCCACCGTTCATATCATCTCCATCTATATGTTAGAGAAAACACCAGTGACCAAAAAAATCATATGGGTATTGGTCCTGTTACCTGAATTCGGTGGAAGTGTGTATAAAATGAAATAAAGAAAAATAGATATATAGTATCACATATGAACAATCTAACGTCAACTACCCAAGAGAAAAAATTATTCCAGAAATGTCACCACCACTCATCAATGTCACTTCCACCTCTATCCAAAATAAAAACTATATCCACCACTCCCCCACCTCACCACTATTACAAAAAATCACCTTTATCCAATTTCATATTTAATAATCATATTTAACATCATTAATTACCAAATTCATTATATTTTATCAATTATTTATTTATTTATGCATTCAATTTATACATAATTTTTTTTAAATTAAATTACTTATAGTGAATTTATTTTTAGTTGCTAAAATTACATATAAACACTTCCATTTGAATTTAGCTCATGTCATATATCTAACAGCTTAGTTATTCCACCATATTCCTACCTAATTTTAGTTAAAATTTTTATTAATTTATTTATTATAAAATCACTTAACATTATCATACCATATAACACTTTTTATCATTTAATTAATATATTACCATTATATATTTATTAGAAAATACAACCAAAATGGAAACAAATTCCATAGTATGACATCAAGTACCATATTATCTCATTATAATAACCCTAAAATTAATTCCTCCTCTTATGAAACATTATATACGCTATCCTATATCAACCATGAAAATCAACCTTTATAACCATAACATTGCATCACTTCTCAATTAAAAAAATCATTCTTAGACTACCATAAAAATAAAAAAGGGTAATAAAATCAATAATAATAATAGAAAAAAAACTCAATTAACTAATATTATTTATTCTGTAGTAGCCACTGAGTATTTTTTTCACAAATGCTACAAAACATGAATCCAAAATTGTATTATCTTCCTTTTCAATACAATATTTTTGTGAAATAAAATAACTATAAATATGATAAATAATTTAAAAAAGAAAAGGGATATCAATGATAAACTTATAAAATCAATCCAATCATTTATAAAAAAATAATAACACAAAAAGAATGTTAAACACGTGTGGTTCTTATCTCCCATTTTAATTCCCTATAATATATTTCATTATATTTATTAGGTTAATTAAAAAAAATTACACACTAAAAACATAGGCATGATAATTTTCCAATTTAACATAATAATATAATAAATTATTAAATTCTATTACCTTAAACTAGGCTTTTATAATCATTATTCATGAATGAGAAGAAGAAAAATGACTAAAGACCAACAAGACCCCAAGAGAAACCCCAAACAACCTACGATGCTTCAATTTCAATCTTAATCTTGAAGAAAACAAAAAAACAATAAATCCCTAAAACCCCAAGATGTGGAGATGGATACTAAAATAATATAAATTAAAGAAAGAGGAAATGAAAGGAGAAAAGTATTTAGGAATACCTAACATAAAAAAATTATCTTTCATGAAAAGAAGGAGGCTCGAGATTCCCCAATAGTTTCATGAACCATCAAATCTAAGACCCAAGGATCTCTAATGTTTGAAGATAAAAAAAGAGATCGATCCAAAAAAATAGATGGTTTTGAATCTATATTAATATTTGAAGATTCCACTCCATGGTGTGGTGAAGGAATCATCTTAGAATGTATAGGTTAGTAATAGGAAGGTCTAATAGACCCAGACAATAAAATGGATTATCCCAAACTAAATGCCTATGTTATTTCACAATAGGAAGTGACTCTCACCACCAAAACAACATAGTGTGTTTATCTAGGTCTATTTTGACATAGAATATGACTCAAATTCTCAAACTCCAAAGACATTGGTCACCTATCCTCACTATTCCCACTATTAATCCAAGACTTTTCCATAGATGAGAATCCATATAGAAATAGAAATAGATAACCACAATATCTAAAATGGTAATTTCATCCCTTGTGGTTTCTTATAGATATTCCACAAATATTCCATGCCCACCAAAACAACCACCTCTATGGAATGGAGCCCTGCACAAAATAAACTAGTACACAATATTTGATTGAGTTCCTAATAAACGAAAAATAACCTGAAATCTAGAACAACACACCCACAATTAGACCATGATATTCACCACAACATATGACTTCATAAAATAGTTATTTATCACATAAGAGGCCAGAACTCACATTTATGCCTCTAAACCTCCTCTGATATCCACTATAACACCTCTAAATCCCCCAATACATAATATAGAAGACCATGGATGTTCCTATCATCTATGTTAGATACCTCTCAAAATATTCATATCCTTAAGAATATAAATAAAACATATAAGGAGAATAAAAAATCCATGAAACCAAGGACCCTATGAGATTCCTCTCAAATATGAATTTCTACATCACCAAATGCACAATCACAATATAAAAATCACATAAATTAAACAAAATTTGCATAAAATTATCATATAATCTCATCATGAATTAATTATAAAATAAATAAATATACCAATCATGCATTAATGAATCATGTTCACATATACACTATTCTTAACCACCATGTTTCCATAAAGAATGAACCAAAGTAATGAAATTCCCACACAAAACCTTCTCTTGATGATCCTAAATCTTAATAGGACATTACATAAGTATTAAATCATAATTAAAATCCAACTATCCTACATCAGTGATACGATAGTCATAATGATGATACAAATGATGATACAAAACAAGCATAATGTCATGAATTTGACCTATTTTTGGAGGAATAATTAAAAAATGTGCCACATATACTATAAACTCTAACACCAAAAAATGTAAAAAAATCAAGGATAAAGATTAGTCCCTACAATAAAACTATAGTAAAAATGATGAGGAGAAACCTTTAGGAACTCTTGATCATTTACCCAAAACTAAATATGTCTCTTCATACAATCAATATATGAATTATTATGGACATGAGAAGCACTCATCCAGTCAACAACCTCCATTAATTTCAATATCATGTTGTATAAAAATATTAACCCAAGAATCATTACATCTTCAACCTCGGTCCAACACCACAATGATATATAATTTAGATTATAAAAAGCATCAAATGTATGCATACTAATTAATTAGTGATAGATATTATTATTGGTAAACTCATGTAAATATAAGTGATTCACCTAAGAATCTCCAAAATTAAACACAAATATATGTAACCTATCCCCTAGCATCTTGATAGCCAACTCTATTTAACCATTTATCTAAGGATTGAACAGAGTGCTAAAGAATTACTATGTTCCATAGTATACTAAAAACCCATCCACCCTCATAATTTAAAATAAATATATTGATAATAGATTATCATCATTGAAACCACATGAAGATGCATGATCTTCTATATATACTACCTCACCAAAAAACCCACTATTCTTGAATCACTAATCTCAAAGAAAAAAGCATACTTCATTAAATGATGCACAATCACCGATAAAACATCACATCCTCACTAAGATCATGGATAAATGGAATTTAAATCTATTGAATAACCTATTTTTTTACAAAGGAATATAAAATGAATTAATAATATCAACAAGAATATGATTATCAACCTTCAATTGCTGAGAAACCAACATCAGAATATTAACTCTATTTATGACCACTTAATTCTAAGAAACCACAACTAACTCCTCAAATAATGATAAATATTAATAATACCAACATTAACAACCAAGTGTGAGATATGAAACTCATGGAGAAACACCTCACAAATCACCATTGAAAAAATCAGCATCCATCAAAACAATTCCCCATGTTGATCATCCTTAGAAAATAAATATGGTGAATCATTATAAAAAACATTATATTTCCATGCATTATGATTTTTTCAGAGAATACGATCCTATAAACCTTTGTCCAATTAAAAAAAATATAGTGGAACCCATTAATTGAATATGGTTAATAGTTACCCTCATTGTATTATTTTAAATATATAGAAACTTTCTGATAATCGTAAAATAGTTAATGGCTTCCCAAAACCATTTATTTTTATTACATTATTTTCTAATTTAGATAACCCATTTTATGTATTAAATCACTATAATCCTTATTTTAAATATGTTTAAACATTTCTAGATCTTGAGTGCTTATTTGGGTTGGAAAAATTCCACATTAGGTAGAGAACTACGAAATTAATCTGTATTTATATTTACCAAAGGTTATTAAAATAAATTTGGTGTTAACCTAATTTTTTTATAGACTACTTGATCACTGGGTCAAAGATTTATGAACTTAAGCTCCTACTTTATTTTAGAAACATTATTGGACCTCAAATTCCATCCCCTTTTTATTCTAAATTAAGCAGCCTCAAACTAAAAAAATAAAGTGACATAGTACTCATTAAGTTGATAATCCATGAATGGAATCTTGAGAAAAAGTTATGCCTCCTTTTTCTAGACTATTTTCTAGCCTGTGAAAAATTTAGAGTGTTTGATAATGAAAAAGTCATAAATCATGTAAAGATAAAACCTGGTAATGGTATGCTTGAAAAAAATACAATTTATTTTCCAAAGAGCATCCACCCTTTCTACAATATAGGAAACTTGTATGGCTATTATGATGGAAAAATGACATAATGTTTTTTTAGGACCACTTCCTAAACCCATAAAAATTCAATCCTATAAGGTCCCAACCTTAAACATTACATAATCTTAAATTAAGTTAATAATTCACATTGAGGATCCTTTCAGGTTCATAGAATTAAAGAATTTGGTCATAATTTATACATAACAACTTTAATATTACAAGTATAAACTTCTACTCACAATCCATTATTTTCTTAATTAAAAAAAATCTTTAAAAAAAGCCATGTCTAGTTCCATGATTTAAACAACATGGATTTTTCTTGATCACATCCTAGAACCTATTCCACTTTAAGTCCCATGAAAAAATATCAAAAACTTGGGATGAGTATATAAAGTTCTTTAAGGGATACATAAAGAAGGAAAAATGTTAGTTTTTCAAAACAAATTCTAAACCATTAATACTTTATCATAATGTAATAATTTTTACCTTAAAGAAGTAGAAAAAACACTTCACTCAATATAAGCTCACTGCATACCCTTTTTGTAACCAAATTATTACTATAAATCTTATAGAAAACAACGTATAACATATAAAGGTAACTTGGAAAATAAACATACTCAAATGGAATAACCATACAGTTGACTTCCAAAAATATCACAAAATGGAATAGCCATATGGATGATTTCCATACCCAATGAATTGAAGGTTATAATGTAATAACCCATCCTTGGTTTATCATGGAACCGCCCATTATTTTGTTTATCACGTAAGCTCCCATCATTGGTTTATCACATAACCACCCTTAAAATGTCTTAGTACCATTACATAATCATAACACATATAATATTGCAAATATCAACATTTGAGTAATAACATTTTATTTGAAATCACAAGATATAATTTCAAGATATTGAAATAATCAAGCAATTGGAAAAACCATTTTCAATACGAAAACACTTAAAAAGATAATAATGTATTTCTTTTCCTTTTAAAAACATTATGTCTTGTAGAGGAAGCCAAATAATGTTTACGATGACAGAGAGGTCATTGTCACCAAAAATGTTAAAAACCTTCCTTTTGTCATTTATTAAAACAATTCATAGAAAAATTATTCCATTTTAATGATATTAAAATTCATAGAGTTTTATTATACACTGTATAAAAGAAGAAGGTATATATTATATAAATATTCCTCAATGAAACGAGAATGAGATGATGCCCCTTACCTCGTGTCCGACTTGACTCGTTCAATCTTTAATTTCTTGAATAAAAAATTGAAGTTATTTTCTACTTACTTAATTTTTTTTTGAGTTTATTATTCCTTTTATATCACTTATTACCACGTTATAGAAATCACATAATTATTGAAGTTAATATTGGTTATTTTGTCGATATTCGGTACCTGAGTCAAAAATGAACTTATAATAATTAAAAATTGTCAATGTGTTCAAAATTCCATTATCTACGGAATATTATTGACACACACACATATATATATATATATATCATATATATCCAATATATAGGTATTTATAATTTTCCATAACATTTTGAGATAAGAAATGAAATACACAGTTCGTGGAGACGGTAAGTTGTACGTACGCATGAACACTACTTTCATTTATATTTCATTTTTAATGAAATAAAAACTAAATGATACATGGGTATATTATAATTATAGTATAATATAATATTTTATATATATTACATAAGTTCATTAACTCCATCCTTTATATGTTCCATGTATGGCATGAACGAGTCAGATCACTTTGCAAGGGCGGTAGTCCGCGCTTCCTCAAATGAAGTTATTATGTTTACACATCATGAAAAGAATAAATGTATGTTTTAAATAAAAATTAAAGAATCATAAATACAATATAAACATAATATTTATCATATAAATACATTTCAATCATATCTTACACCATGATAGGTGGTTTGAGATAATTGAACAATCATTATTTCGTGAGGCAGTAGTTCGCCAACCACAGAAACTGTATGTTCTAAATCCATTAAATGGAGGTGTGTGAAAGTTTTGTTTAAATCATTATCATAACAAAA
The DNA here is from genome assembly GCA_963277665.1 of Viscum album. NCBI lineage: Eukaryota > Viridiplantae > Streptophyta > Magnoliopsida > Santalales > Viscaceae > Viscum > Viscum album. The sequence goes on from OY728135.1 coordinate 1,766,578,293, forward strand.
TTCTAGTATATTTAGGATAATATTGTTTTAATTTAATCAAATAATTATAATATAATAGGGAGTGAAGAAGTAGAATATTGGAAATGAACTTTAGAGAAGACGCGACCTATTAAAATGAGTAACTCCCTTTGATTTTAGCCCAGAGGAATTTATAAATTTCCTTATTTCTAAGGTAAGGATTATAGGAGTAATAGAGGGATTTTTTGAGATTATTTTAGCAGATTTTGGACGAGACAAGGGGCTTTAGAGGTCTGAGTAATGGGTTATAGGTGCTGTCCTTTTATAAGAGGGAGGAGAGGCACTTTAGGAATGTTTGAAATTATTATTTTATTATTAATTGATTTTAAAATTATAATTACACCAAAGTGATATATTTAGAATTTAAGTTGAGTATTGGTCTAAAGCCTCTCATTAAATGGGTTTTAGACAAGTTTAGGTCATAAAATTAACCTCATCTTTTAGATTTAACCCTTAGTTAAATTAATTTACTCTTACCCAGTCTTCTTGGATTTTCATAATATATGGTTACTATTGTTACTATAAAATTAAAAGCAACCAAAAATGGACCATTAATTAAAATTTTAACAGAATATATGTTATTTGGATTAATATTATATTTTTAGGAGTATTATATTGTTTTAAAAAATATTAATTGATTTAAAAACACATTTATTTCAATTGTTAAACTATTCATATCATGTCTTTTTAAAAACCCATAAAAACTTGGTTAATTATAAATAACCTCCTTAATTAAAAGGAAACTAGTCATAATAATCCATAAAATTCTTGGATGACAGAAATTTTCAAAATAAATTTATTTTAATATTTATAATCTAATGTTTTTATATTTTTCATTAATATTGTAATCACTACATCATCATTGTGTCATTAGTATATTTATTTATTTGATGTATAAAAATTATAAATGAAATACCATGTTGTAGGAAATATTTTTATATTTCTAATTAATATTTATAGTAATAAAGATAACTTATATAACCCTATATAAAAATTGTTTTAGTAAAAGATATATGTTTAGATTATATTTTACTTAACTTTAAATTAAAAGCAATCAAATGTCATTTTCACAGACAAGTGTCTTCACGGGGTCTTAAAATAGTCCCACGGATTACCATGGTCGGAAATATCTCAACCAACATGGTTAGGATATGTGTTAGGGCAATTTAATATTATTATAATATTACTTTTTACCCTTATTTACCAGATTAACCCTTTAACCATGTTAAATAAAATATTTGCTAAAGTTAATATTCATAATATCTAAAAATAAAATTTACCTATTTACAAAATTTTAACCTCCTAATTGTAAATATGGAATACATTTTTCCAAATTAAAAACATATAATATGTAGAAATTAATTTAATATTAATTCCCATTTTCAAAACCAAAAAGCGTGTTTTTAAGAAGTAAAATCTACCAAAAGAATGACATGTGTTTATGTCCAATTTCAATGTGAAATTGATTCCGATGACCAAAATTGGATTAAATGGTAAAAAAATAATCTAATTACACTTTAAAACTAATAAAATAGATAATACATCCATATAAATAAATCAATCAAAAAGACAATTTTGAATTAAAATGCAGTATTTTTTACTATTTGTTAAAAAATGAACTTTATTTGAAAAATTCCAAAATTTCTTCCAAAGTAAATTTTGATGTACCAATTATACATGAAAATTTTATTTTTTCAAATAAAACATATAAAAGTGGGAAAAATTATATTTAAAAATGGTTCGCCCTCAAAAGGCGTTAAATTGACCTTTTAAAGATTATTAAAGTATTTCTTGCTTAAAATCAGATTCATTCTTATTTTAAGCCCCTAAAATTTATTTGATAAATGTAAAAACATTTAAAAACATGTGTAATAACAATTTATTTAGATTTTTTCATTCCTGGAAATACAACAAATATGCATTAACTGCCATTTAAAATAATAATTTTATTATTTTATTTTTCTGTATAACTCAATTTTGTGTTCAACATAAGATTTCAAGAAAACCCATTGCTATGTGTTGAGTATTCTATTAGAAAAAGTGTCCTATTTAACATAAAATTAATATATTTTTCATAAATATTAAGATAAATGAAAAAGTATTATTATATAAATACATGGGTCGTTACATCCATCCCCCCTTTTGGAAATTTCTTCCTTGCAATTTTAAAATTGGGTTTGGAAACTTCATTGAAAGTCCCAAATCGGAAGAAGAGTTAATAAAAATATCACTTAAAAAATAGAAGTACAAAGTTCACCCAAGATAACCCATACTAGGATTCCATGTAGGAAAAAATGGATATGGAAGGGAAACTAACTCTCATAGGTTAATAGTGGGTGATAGAGAAATTGATCATAGAAAGTTAACCACCACAATACCATAAATTTGTGGTTAGGTAAAAGTCTAATGATAAAAGCAAGCATATAACATTTTTTCATCCATATCCACTTCATAGAGTTGAAGAATTTTATTACTACCTAGACTAAGATAATAAGGAAATATACTTACTTGAAAAGTAGTGTTTCATCCTTTAATCAATTTTTTACCCCAAACTCATCTTTTCTCTAAACGATGAGTATTCAAGATGACTTGGTCACATAAAAAGTGATAGACTCAACTTATATAGAATCAAATAATAAAAAATATGAACTATATATTTACCATTTCTTTAGACATTAAAGAAAAACAAATTTTTTAGTATGAGATCAGATAATCCCCAAACGGATAATCCTTTATAAAAAGAAATACTACTCTTAATATCCAAAATTCAATAAATAGTACCCAAATTTAAACAAAGACCATTCAATATACAATTTTCCTTAAAATTATTTAATATAATCCAAATTAATATTTAAACCCAAAACTTATTAGAATTTAAACACATATTATTCCACATTAAATCTTAACATTTATCTCTAAATAACATCAACTACTATTAAAGTCTCATATGGAAGTGTGATTAACCTATTCACATATTCTCTATGATAGGTTAATAATTTTCATAAATATCCCAAATCTCCATATGTCCAAAATAAAAACATAGATTCTTCCAAAATAAAATTTCAACCATTAGTACACACATTAAATCCCATGGTATTCTATTTTTCTTAGGAATATAGTGTTTCCAAAAGATAGAACATCTTCCAAAATAACATTTATCACTTAATCACCAAATAATTTTTCTATACTAAGGATATCCATTTGATAAATCATTAGTTAATGAAATCAACATATTATTTATCCATAAAATCATTTAACAAAAATGAATTATTCATACTAACCAGGGACTTCACGTAGTCCAGTGGTTGGCGATAAATCCCAGTATCACTTTGGTTGTGGGTTCGATTCCAGTAGCTTTTTCCGACATGATGGGTTTTCACAAGGTTTGCATGTTGTCCTTTTTAAAAAACTATATAATTTTATAACATTTCAAAAAATGAGATAAATTCCCATAAAATAACAATAACCTATTTTATCCTCAAAGGTTATCTAATATCTTTCATTTTGAATCCCAAAATGTAATACACATTTGTCACCTCAAAAAAAAAAGATCATATGACCCCATAAGGTTATCCATTATGTCCATACAAGAAAAGATAATTCGTTCTTGAAAAAAAAATTCACATATAAAACTTGAGGGTTACAAATACAATAAAAATTCTTCCAAAGTAATCCCATTATAAAAATATCCTTTATTCTTTTAAGAATTTCATCTTCCGAAAATCTACCATAACTCTTGAATCCCTTATAGGTAGAATTATTACTTATTCAAAATTCTTCATGATGCATTAACCATTATTTTGCAACTTATTCTGTAATACTTCTTTCACACAAACAAAATCATGAATCATATCCTAAGATTCAAAAATGTCAAAAAAATCAGCTAACAAATAATCCATACCGTTCATTGGTCATTGTCACTTTCCTCACCCTTACTTGTAATGACATTAGAAATTGGTAAGCATATATTTTTATGGTCTTGATGATCACATTCCCGAACCTTCTTCATATGAAATCTATTTGTGTAATTACCATGTACACCACATTTAAAACATTCGATTGATCCCTCAAAAAGAACTTATTTCCTTTCCTAGAGTCAACTGGATGCTTATTTTTTCCATGGTAGGTTATTGATTCATGACCTTCTTTACCACAAATATAACATCTTTTTTTCCCTTTGAATCATTTTACAAGGTGTTTCTTTCCACATCCTCGACACCTAGGTTTTTGAATATACTTACCTTTATGATTATTAACTGAACTTCCATTGTGACTTGCTTCGTGCATATATGATGCTATATAAAAATCACCAAGGTTCAGGTGGTCAATCATGAATCTAGATAGTTGGTTAATAATAACCATAAGAGTTCTCATTACATATCCCATTTCATTCAGTTTCTCATTTAGAAAACCATCACTGTTTTCTTCACATCCATTGTTACTTTGGTTCCTACTAGATCTATCCATTTACTAAAACCAAAAAGGTCAGTGTGAGTATATCAGAAAAATCATCATATAATATCTTATAAGGAGGGTAAACACTAAGATATACTTATTCATGTTATCTTAAACTCATTCAATATATCTAAAATAACTATGAATCTTTTTAATATGCTAACAATTATAGTTACATCACTTATGATTAAATAACACACTATCCTCTAAAGTTATCTAAACCGACCTATGATAACAACTATAAGGCCCCAACCTTAAGCATTACACAATCTTGAATTAAGTTAATAATTCACATTGAGGATATTTTTAGTTTTTCATATTTATAGAATTAGGTCATAAATTATACATTAAAACTTTAATATTACAAGTAGACACGTATACTCACTATCCATTATTTTTATAATGCAAAAACTATTTAGAAAAGTACATGTCTAGTTCCATGATTTAAACATCATGAATGTTCCATGATCCCATCATTGACCATATTATACTTAAATTCTTGTGAATTTTTTTCCAAAATGTGGGATGAGCATAAAAAGCTCAGTAAGGGATATAGAAATAAAGAAAACTATTAGTTTTTCAAAAAAACATGTAAACCATGAAAAAAGTATCATAAAGTAATAATTTTCACCATAAAGAAGTAACAAAAACACTTCACTAAATATAAGCTCATTGATTACAATTACTGTAACCAAAAGATTACCATAAATCCCATAGAAAACAATGTATAGCATATAAAGGTAACTTGGGACATAAACATACTTAAATGGAATAACCATATGGTCGAATTCCACACAAATCCATAAATGTAATATCCATATAGCAGACTACAATACCCAATGAATTGTAGGTTATAACGTAACTACCCATCCTTGGTTTATCACAGAACCACCCTTCATTTGGTTTATCACATAACCACCCATCATTAGTTTATCATGTAACCACCTGTCAAATGTCTAATTACCATTACCTAATCATAACACATAAAATATTGAAAATATCAACATTTCAGTAATAAAATTTAATTTGAAATCACAAGATATCATATCAAGATATTGAAATATAAAATCCATTTGAAAAACCATTTTCAATACGAAAACACCCAAAAAGGAAATAATGGATTTCCTTTCCATTTTAAAAAAATTATGGCTTACAAAGGAAGACAAATAACTATTATAGTGGTGGAGAGGTCATTGTTGCCACAAAGGTTAAAAAAATTCATTTTTTACATTTAGTAAAATTATTCATATAAAAAAGATTCCCTTTGAAATAAATTAAAATTCATAGGGATTTATTATAAAATGTATAAATGAAGGAGGTATTTATTATCGAAATGTGCCTCAATGAAAGGAGATTGAGATGAAGTCCCTTACCTCGTGTCCGACATGAATCGTTTGTTATTTAATTTATTGAATAATAAACATAAGTTAATTTATAATTTATTTATAACCATTTTCAATTTTATTATTCCTTTTATATCACTTATTACCATGTTATAAAAAGTACATAATTATTTAAGTTAATATCGGTTGTTTTGTCGATATTCAGTACCTAAGTCAAAAATGAATGTGTTAAAATTAAAAATTGTATATGTGTTCAAAAGTACATTATCTCTAGAATATTATTCACACATATATATATATATATAGCATATATATCCATTATATATGTATTTATAATCTTCCATAACATTTGGAGATAAGAAATGAAATGCACCGTTCATGGATGTAACACCCCAAGATTTTATGAAAAATATTCTTTTTAATTTCATTAATGTCTTGTGTTGTATGCTACACCAAAAGGATCTTGCACAACACACATCCTTGACTTGTCTTGCATTACACGCAATCACGACCTTCCTTGATAGCGTGTGTAGTACGCAATACCGAGTTTCACTAAACAACGATATGCTATTAAAATATTATTAAAACTATCCATTATGAATAGTAATAACCAGATTTTAAAATTTTAAAAATTTTATCTCTCAAAATGGACTTCATTTTTGGATTCGGAGTATCGAATTTAGCTTATGGTGAAATTTTGGTACTTTTCGGATAACTTTTATATTCTGATGAATAGTGAAAATTACAAAATTTTAATTAAAAACATCTTTTTTAATAGACATAATTAATAGTGGTAAATTATTAATTTGAGTGGTTTTAAAGTATATTTAGAATATATTTTTACAATTTAATACAATTTTTGTCATTGGATGTAATTTCACATTTAAACCAGACATAAACAAGTGTCAATCTTTTGATAGTTATTTTCTTTTAAGAACACGCTATTTGTTTTGAATACGGGAATTAATTTTTAAATTAATTAATGCAACTGATATGTTTTGAATTTTGTAAAATAGAAATCATTTTTGAGTTCATAATATCAAATATATCTTAGGCCTAATTTTTGGTATTTTTCTGGAAACTTTCATTTTTTGATGAATAGTGAAAACACAAAGTGGTACTTTAAAAAAATGAATTTTTCATAAAACTTAATTTTACAGCTTCTGTGAGTGGAATTTCAAAAATCCAAGAGACACGTTTTATATCGGTAAGTAAAATGTGGTTCAATGTGATGAAAATAATTTTTGGTGAATAGTAACTGTTTACTTTTTTTACCACGGTTAAATGTAAATAGGGTAATTAAGGGTAAAAATGATATTATCATCACCCTAACACATGTAATAATTATATTGGATAAGTTTAATTCGACCAAAAACAACCTTAGGAATAAAATATGACCATTTAGGCCCACTTGTATTAGATTAAGACATTTATTATCAATTTATTTAAAGAAGGGTTAAAATAGTTAAAATCAAAGTTTAATAACTAAATCATTTTTAATATAGGGTTATACATAATATAAATTCGACTATAAATATTCATTAGAAATCAAAAAATCTTTCCAACATAATGGTATTTTATTTTTAATTTTTAGACTTAAAATAATTTATTTTATTTATGATACAATGATGATGGAGTAATTATCCTATTAATGAAATATTGACATAATTGATATTATAAATACCCAAATAAATGTAATTTGAGACTTTTTATGAATTCCAATAATTTTCTATGTTAATATGACAAGTTATTATTGATTTAATTAACTTTTTTCGAACTAATCATTCTGTTATGATTTTCACAAAAAACAATTACTAAATATTGTCAAAATTGACATAAAATAATTTTTAAAATAAATATTATATTATTAATTGTTATTTTATTCCTAAAAATATAAGGCTCGGCAAAATAACTTAGATAAGGTTATATATATTAATAATAAACAACTTGGGGTTCGTTTGTCTTGTTATAATAAGTTTATTAACCTTATAGTGTAAGAACACAAATAGACACAATAAAAGTAAAATTATCTAACTTAAAGTTAAATATAAATGATAAGGTTAAAATAGGAACCTAAACTTGTCTAAATTCTATTGTATGAGAGAATTTCGACCCCTCTCCACCTTAGATTGTAAATAAATCAATTTGGAGCTATTTAAAACCGAATATGACTAAATAATAAAATAATATTTTTAGTTTTCCAAAGGAGCCCCACTCATCCCTTATAAAAGGGCACCTCCTCCCCCTCTTCCTCACACAACTTTGAGCCTTCAAGATCGGCCAACCCCTGAAAAATTATCTTCTCCACTTCCCTAGAAACATCCTAGAGGTCCGGGTCTTCTTCAAAGACCAATTTTAGTGCCCTAAGAAGAGGACTCAAAGAGGCGCTTCAAAGAAGAGGTAATGTCCGTTACCGATTATTTCAACTTTATTTCTTCTTCCACTTATTCTTCTTAGGTTGTTTCATTATGAAGTAATAACATCAGTATCACTCATATACTGATATGTTATTATAAGTATGAAACAAACCTATTTCACCATCTATCCATCCTACTGAAAATGAAATCACCGCGCGTGCGTACGTACGAAATACCGTCTCCACGCCGTGGTGTAATCTATTTTCCACCACCACCTTACTTGGATGGGTATAATGGTGTAAATAATAACTATATATGATTATTTTAAAGTGATATTGATTCTGAAATAGTATACATACACTCCAATATAGTCCCACGATCATGAGAATGATATCATCGCTCGTGCGTACATACGGACTACCGTCTCCACGACGCGATGAGATTCATTCTCCACATTAACCATTCATGAATGATTATAAAGTATATATAATAAGTAATCATGAATTATAAGACATAATAATGATACTGGATTTATGTGTATATATATATGTATGTCATCTACGTAATTCTATTCAACTCTATAAGGAAACGAAAACAGCGTTCATGCGTACGTACCGACTACCGTCTTCATGAACGGTGTATTTATTTCTATTTACTGATTTATTATATATATATATATTCTGAATATACATTATATATAAATCATGTTTTATATTCTGTAATTAAGTAATCATGATCTATGCAATCATATGAATATTACAAGTCAAAACACGGACGACAAATGAAACAATTTTACCCAAAACGCTCTTTAACATGGAATTTAAAAAGAACGGGTAATATAAAGTCATAAGTGAACCATATATGATATCATAACAATGAGTATTATTATGGAATAAATCAATGACATTATTTAAATCATTATACAGGAGGTTCAGACACTTACGAAGCAAATTGGACCTAAGGTAAGGGAAATATCACAATCTCATTTTTATCCGAGATTGTTTATAATTTGGAATTTACTGGGGTGTATTTTATCATCCACATCCATGTTTCCTCAATATGTAATATTTACATCATTCTACAATATTTTATATCCAATTTTACCTTCGGTGAGTTTTTAGTAAAATATATGAAAGGAATCTTTTTTCGTCTTTCGTACGTGGTACTTTTTGACTTTTCCGACAAAAGTACAAGAAAAATGTTTTCTTTTAACTTATACAGCATGAATGGATTTTTAAAACATTATTTCCAAGAATCTTACCTTACAAGTTTTCAAGTTTATTTTTAATCAACTTCTTTTAGTTTAGAATTGTATTACATGTTAAGAAAGGAAAAGTGTTTTTGAAGTAGAAAGGATATTTTCCTCAAGAATGGAGTCCAAGTGTTTTATCAAAATTATTTTCCATCTAAGATAATAAAGGGTTCTGTTTCTATCCCTATTATTACATTGATTTGATTATGTTGTGATGGAATTATTTTTATAAATTCCTTTATCTTATATGAGTTGTTTTATGATGTCACGATGTTTAAGATTCCCATTTTTACTATATGGGTTATGCAATGATGTATGATTTATGATTTTGTGGCACACATAAGAATGGTATCATTATGAGATGGGTGGGACCTATATCTCCCTCCAATGCATTGGGTAAAGATTTTATATCTCATTAGATAGACATGGCTGGAACGGCAGGTTAAACCGGTTCAGTGAAACAGGACTGAAACGAGGAATGAACTCGGTTCAGAAATGGACTTTGTCCACTAAGATAGTCTTGGAAATGAGTCTTGACAAATAAGAAATGCTTCTCTATGATTATGTGTGTACGCCACAAAGTTTCATGTTTTATGTTATGACTATTGGGATTACATTTCACTACTTTGATTTATCCCATGTTATGATATTATGATCTCTTTCACAGGTTAAGATTTCTGAAATGTTATGTTATTATGAATATGATGTGGTTGATATTTCTTTTGTTTACCCTTATTGAGCATTTGATCTCACTCTTTTATGTTTTCTTTTCCCCAGGATATAAAGAAAGGTTTTAGGTAAGAAAAAAAGGGGAAGATCTTTATGGGAGATGTTGAAGATCTTTCACCATGATTAGAATATTATGTTCCGAGTTTCTAAATACACTAAAATATTACGGTCCTTGTGTGTGTGTTTTTGTTATGTACTAAGTATTCCGAAAAAGTAATCTAATGTCCATGTACTTCAGGCTTAGGGTCTCTACAATGGAGATGGTAAGTCGTACGTACGCATGAACGCTACTTTCATTTCTATTTAATATTTAGTGAAATGAAAACTAAATGATACATATGTATATTATAATTAAATTATAATATCATAGTTTAAAAATGTTACATATGTTCATAAACAATATCCTTTATATTTTCCATGTATGAGATGAATGAGTCATATCACTTTGTGGTGGCGGTAGTCCGTGCTTCCTCAAATGAAATTATTGTGTTTACACATCATGAAAAGAATAAAGGTATTTTTTGAATAAAAATTTCATATTAATAAATACAATATAAAAATTATATATATCATATAACTATAGTTCCATCATAGTTTCCACCATGAGAGGCGGTTGGAGATAATAGAACAATCATCATTTTGTGAGGCAGTAGTTCGCTGTCCAAAGAAATAGTATGTTCTAAATCAATTTTGATGGAGGTGTGTGTAAGTGTAGTTAGAATAAATCTCATAAAAACATATTATTATATTGTGTATAATGGTGTTGTTATGTAACAAAAGAATAATAATATAATAGGGAGTGAAGAAGTAGAATATTGGAAAGGAACTTTAGAGAAGACACCACCTCTTAAAATGGGTAACTCCCTTTGATTTGAGCCAAAATGTTTTATTGTATTTCCTTATGACTAAGGTAAGGATTATATTAGGAATATAGTTATGTTGGGAACTTATTGGATCAAATTTTGGATGATCCAGGGGGCTTGAGAGGTATGAGTAATGGGTTAGATGTGGTGTCCTTTTATAAGAGGGAGGAGGGGCACTTATGAAATGTTTGAAAGTATTATTTTTTTAATAATTGATTTTCAAATTATAATAAAAAAAGTGATATATTTAAAAAATTAGACGAGGATGGATCGAAAACATCTCATCAAAAGGGTTTTAGACAAGTTTAGTTCATAAAATTAACCTTATACTGTAGCTTTAACCCTTAGTTAAATAGATTAACTCTTTCCATGTCTTATTGTATATTCATAATATATAGTTACTATAGTTACTATAAAAATAAAAGAGACAAAAAATGGATAATTAATTAAAATTTTAACATCTTATATGTTAGTTGTTAGAATATTAGTTTTTATAAATATTATATCATTTAATAAAATATTTATTGATTTAAAAACTCATTAATGTCATTTTTTTATAGTATTCATATCATGACTTTTTAAAAATCCATAACAACTTTATTATTTGGAAATAACTTCATTAATTAAATGTTAACAAGTCATAATAATCCATAATATTATTGTATGACATAAAAATTTTCAAAATAAAATTATTTTAATATTTATAATCTCATTTATTTGAATCTTTCGTTAATAAGGTAATCACTACATCATCATTATGTCAAAAATATATTTATTTATTTGGTGTCTAAAAATTATAAATAAAATACCATTTTGTAGGAAATATTTTTAGATTTCCAAATAATATTCATATTCTAAAAGATAACTTATATAAACCTATATAAAAATTGTTTTAGTAAAAGATATATGCTTAGGTTATATTTTCCTTAACATTAAATTAAAAGTAATTAAATGTCATGTTCACACACAAGTGGCTCTATGGGGTCATAAAATTGACCCAAGGAATAACATGGTCATAAATATCTCAAAAAATTGGGTTAGGAAATGTTTTAGGGTAATTTAAGATTATTAAAATATTATTTTTTACACTTATTTACCATATTTACCCTTTAACCATGGTAAATAAAACATTTACTGAAGTTACTATTTATAATGTCTAAAAATAGAAGTTATATATTTAAAAAAAATTTAAATTATGATTACAAAAATGGAATCCATTTTTCCATATTTAAAACATATAAGTTTCAAAAATTAATTTAATATTAGTTCCCTTTGTCAAAACCAAAAAGCGGGTTTTTAAGATGTAAAACAACCAAAAGATTGTCATGTGTTTATGTCCAATTTCAAAGTGAAATTACCTAAAATGAACAAAATTGGAATAAATGGTAAAAAAATAATCTAATTACACTTTAAAACAAATTATAAAGATAATCTAACCATATAAATAAATCAGATGAAAAGGTAGTTTTGGCTTAAAATGCTGTAATTTTAACTATTCATTAAAAAATGATCTTTATCAAAAAAATAACAAAATTTCATCAAAAGTAAATTTTTATGTCCGAATTATACAGAATAATTTTATTTTTTCAAATAGAACCTATAAAAGTGACAACAACTAGATTTAAAAATGGGTTTCCATCAAAAGGCGGTAAATCGAACTTTTATTGAATATTGAAGTATTTCATGCTTAAAATCAGATTAATTCTTATTTTAATCCTCTAAAATTTATTGGATAAATGTAAAAACATTTGAAAAACATGTGTAATAATAATGTAGTTAGATATGTTCATTCTCGGAAATAAAATGACTATGCTATAAATACCATTTAAAATATTAGTATTATTATTTTATTTTTTGGTACAACTCAATGTTGTGTGGAACGTAAGATTTCAAGGAAACCCGTTGTTGCATGTTGAGCATGATATTAGAAAAAATGTCATATTTAACATAAAATTAATATCTTATTCATACATAATAATTGAAATGAAACAATTATTATTATATAAATACCTCGAAAGTTACAAATCCATTCCCACTAGGTTTATAGATGTATGAACAATTTAACATATTTTTCATCCCTCATAATCATATTGGTTGAAATAATCATTAAAAATTGTATATAGATATAATTTTTGTCTATTTGAAACCCATGAGAATTTATCCTTCTTTGAAAACCAACTCTATGATCTTAATTTTACCAATTTATTTAATCCCTCATATCCAAATATGAAAACCATGGCTTGTGGTGATGGTAAATACACTGTATATCAAACTTGAAAATATCTAAAAAATAGCATAGATTTAGGAGGAAATAAATCATTGTAATATTTTATCTAGTAAATTTAACTCAAATAATAGTGATAATATATACATTATGTATATATATATATATTTCCTAAATCCTCATATGAGTAAAAGAATTAAATATTATTGATTGATTCTCCCTTTATTATATAACTTAAGTATTTTAAAATTATAAACCACCAAAATCATATTTATTTAATATTCATGTGGATTAAATTATTATAATTACTAATACCAGTAATTTTTTAAATAATTTTAAAATATCAAAAATTACGATGAAATTATTATAATGAATACTCATTGTGTGTTTTTTAATGATTGAGAAATATTGATAATCAAAAAAAAAAATAAAATTCTTAAATTGAAAATAGTTATTAAATAACATTTTATTCATTTATTGAAAAAAAATTATGTAAGATGGTACATCAAAAATTTGAAGCCTCAATCCATTTTTATATTGGAGGGCCATACATAGAACTAAAATACTATAGTAAGGTATTCTTGGTAGAGTCTTAAAGAAAGATCATTGATTACTCTAATCCACTAATAACTTAAAGTAGTTTTGAAAACCTTAAAACTTTTTCATCTTCATTGAGTTGCAATTACACCATCCTTAAAATAAAATATGTCCTTGAATTCTAGGACTCCTTAGCATACCAGTATTGTTATTACACTTATTTTTTAGTAGTTTTATACTATTTATGAAGTCAGTTCAGCATGGATTATACTTCCATTACTTTTCACTAGTTCACCACTACTATAACTATAATAGCCTGGAACCAACAATACTAGATCTATTGTTAAAAATATAATATTTTCATTTCTATATATGATACAGATAAACATTGGCTGATTTTAGACATAAAAAAATACAACATCATACAAAAATATTGGATCACTTACATTCCCATGTACATTTTAGGTTTAAATTTTTAGGAAAATAGGACAAACTATTACACAAAAAACTAGAAATTTCAAAAAAAATATCAATTTTCCCACAAAAAATGTGCTTAAAAAATACACACTTTCTTTGTTGAAAGTGACTACTCTAAATTTTTTAAATTTCTTACTCATCCTTAATCCCTATGAAAAATAATTTCAAAATAAGGAATTAGAGAAATAAATATTAGTAAGGGACATAAAAAAACAATAAAAGAAACCCGTTAGTACATTTCAAAATAATGAGATCATTTTAGAGTGTTTTCCATTAATATAATAAGTTTTGTGCACAAATAATCATTTACTTACACATGAAATTAGCTTTACCAATAATGGGTTTTCATAAAATAGTTTATAATAAAACATAAAGGTAAACTAATAATAATGATGATTACTTAAAAAGAACTAGAATCCATGAAAGTTTTTTTATTAAAAATATACAGATTAATCATAAAGGGTATAATCATCTCTTTAAATAAAATTTTATTATCTGGCCATATAAAATCAAAATATTTCCATGAAAAGTAATTTAAATCATATAAAATTTATATAGGGTCTTTTGTACATCATATTCATATAACCATTACAGTAAACCTTACAAGAACCCTTACAAATTTAATATCATACTCAGTTAAATCCAATATAATGTTTCAGAGGACAAAACCATTACCTAATGCAGTGGAGTGTAATATTGGGCCCACCCATCATTATAACCAATGCACAAGGACCCTAAAAAACATAAAACACATATAATATTTCATTTTAATAATAAAATCTATTTAAATAATTTGTTTCACATAGATACCGAATCAATTTTGGTCTTTACATAAAAATAATGATAAAAATCATATTTCATAAAAAAAACATTTAAAAGAAATTAATATTAATCTTATTATCGAATAAATATCACGACATTGGATTATTCATCTCATTCCATATATATAAAAAAATATTTGTTTCACAATTTTGAAAAAATGTCAAAAATAACCCGTTTGGAAAACATTGAATACTATTGTTGAAAAACCTTTGTAATGAATGTGAAAAATGGTTAAAAATAATTTTAAAGTACATTTAAAAATATTAATAACATAAATGAAATACATCAATGAACATGTATGTGTAGGAATAATAGATGAAAATATTTTAAACTTTTAAAATATGGATTTAATGAAAAATTTCTTACCTTGTCTCCAAACATTTCTAACATGTTTTTTAACTCCAATATAATGAACTCATATTAGTTTTTTACGTTTTTAAGATATTTGTTTCTGGTTTGTTACCTTATAATAATGTCTTTTAATTAATTTTTAACTTTTATTATAAAGTTGTTAAATCAATTATGTTTATATTGGATGTTTTGAGGGCGTTTGGTTCATAGTACCCCAAAACTATTTGGTAGGTTGACTATAGTAAATGGTATAATATTTAGACAATATATATAAAAATAATCATGAAATAATAATAATTTTTATCCATTAAATAAAATTTTATATCCATTAATGAAAATTAGTCTAGAAGACCCAAATATAGTGGCTACCGACGTGGTAGTCCGCATGTACACACGAGCGATGTTTTGAATTTTTGTTGGGTAGAAAATAAAGAATAAATATAAAAATAAATATTTATTTAGTATTTATAATTTTATAAAAATAAATTAAAATAATTAAATAGATATCATTGACTAGTTATGAGTGGAAGGTTTTGAAAAACAAAGGACATTGCTACATAGAGATAGTAGTTCGTACATACTCACATTTAATAATACCATTTTTAATGATTAGATGTGTTTAAAAATAGATGATATATTATATTTACATAATTATAATTATTTTTGGAAAATAATATATATAAATTAACTCAATCATAATAACCAATCAGGAATGATGGTGATGAGAAACGAAATACATCAGTGTGTGAGGTTGTTGTTCTCACATACACATGTTTGATGGTTTCATTTCCCATTTGATGTAAAAAAAAGATGAATAATGATATTAAATTTAAATAATAACATATTATAATATTTTAGATATTTATTTAAATATATTTTAATGGTTATGAAAAAATTTATAGTGGTACAAAAATAAGAAAAAAAATGTTCAGTTAAGATGCTTACCTCTTCTTTGAAGAACCAAATTCGGGAATCTCCTTAAATACATTATACATAACCTTTTAAGATGAACCAAATCACTAGAATATATATGAGGAAATTTAAAAGAGGTTTTTATGGGTCTTATGAGCTAAGTGAATCAAAAATTCTGATTAATAGAGGAGATGTGGTGTCTTTATATTGGGTAGGAGAGGGGCACCTTTGGAATTGCTTAAAATATTAAATTAATATAAATAAGTTTTAATTTTAATGTGAAAAAATTGATATATTTAGAATATATGGTAAATAAAATTCAAATTAATCTCATATAATAAAATTTATACAATCATAGGTGACTTTTTAACCCTAATATCATAGTTGTAACCTCCGTTTAACCCTTTTAATGATCACTATTATTAAAATGTGTTTTACTCTTTAGTGGTAAAGATTGTTACAATAAAATGAAAAGAGAACCATAAGTGAAAAATGGCTTATATTCTAGACCATATACATTTCAATTTACCAATGATAAGTTTTAATGAATTTTAAATCATTTAATAAAATATTATTTAACATAAAATACCATTAAAGTCATTTTCAAGACAATTTAAATAATTAGTCTTTTAAAAATATCAAGATAATAATGTAACTAGAATATACACTTTTAACATGGAACTAAAAAAATATATTTTTATAAAAAATTATTTTAGTGTCATAACATACCAAAAAATATTACTTTTAGAGTTTCTAAAATCTTTTATTCGATTCTTCTACTGCTCACACAAGCATCATATCAGCATTGCGTTTGAATTTAATGTAATTACTTCATCACTAAAAATTAAAAATAAATTACAAATAATAAAATAAATTTAATTGTCTCTGGGAAAACCTTTTATAACCATTAATAACTTATATTTACCCATATCAAAAAATATTATATGTATTTAACGAAAGAAAGAGACATTTTTTAATTTTCATTTACTTAAAATAATATTAAGGTATTTATCAATGAAAAAAGGAACCAAAAGAACATAATTTTAAATAAATTAATTAAGGTTTATAATTGAACTCATTTAATGAAATTTAGAAATGTTTATTGATGATTTTGAAGCCTTATTTTATAGTTTTATTCCTGTTATACTCGTTCTATCCTTACCGTGGTGACGACATTTTTACCAAAGTTACTATTCATTATAGAAGAAAAGTTTACCTATTTACCAAATATGGAAAATATTTTTACAAATAATTAATAAATTTTATCAAATTAAATCCCTATAATGGGAATAAATTACATTTAAAAAACCTACAGAACCTGATGGGAAATGTTTCCCATAAAAATGTATTTTAAAGTATAAAAATAAATTTATACCAAAATGAAGAAAAATATTGATTCAAATGAAATTATTTGTTTTATTTTTAATCAATATTAAGTAATTAAAATTTAATGTAATTTAAAAAAAAGTAATTTTTAAATACATTAATGGAAAAGAAAATTTTCTATAAATTTGATATTTTTTACTATTCCCTTAAAAATTAATCTTTTCAGAAAAATCCCAAAATATCAATGTAATATAATTATGATATGATTATTTTAAAAATTATATCCTTTTTATAAAATAAAATTTATAAATGAGTTTTAGATTTAATATAATATACACTTTAAGATAATCAATAAAAACCATTTTTGAAGAAAACATATTTTTGAAACATAAAATGACTTTACCAAAAATATTGTGCTTGTTTATCGAATTAGTCAATAAATTTTTATTTATTAATACCATTATATAATTATATATTTCATAATTATATTAATCATATTCATACCATATAATTAAATTCTTAGGTTATAGTAGTCATAGTAAATAATAATTTTTCACGATGATTAAATCTCTATGTTGCATTCCATCCACGATATAAAAAATATACACTTTTAAAATCTCAGGGTCATACATTATACCCCCTTAAATAAATTACATCCTATAAATTTTATCATTTTCACCTAAAAATGGTTTAAAAATCATTTTCCATCAATTTCATGGAGTGGGGGACAAAATAAACTGTCATAAAAAGAAAACACTTTTTTAATTTTATTTTAAAATATATTTCTTAATACCCACATCACAATACGAGATAATAAAAAATCATTTTGAAATTATTATAACGTAAATATTATATTCACCTTAAATAAGACATTATCTGGTTCCAAAATATGGGTTTCATTGACGGGAAGTGAAAATATAGACAAGGAGAAAAAACATAACGTCCATGGAATAATATATAGTGATAGAGAACATGTTTATAAGAATGCTAACGGAAACAAAACCATAAATCATAAGGGGACATAGAAGAATATTAATAATTCAAATATAAAGGTAAAATTATAAGCCTTTTATTTAGGGATACTTTTCCTAGAGTCATGGGATTATTTTACTATAAAGATGGAGAACATGAGAAAATATACTTACCCATTATCTTTCCTTTTCATAGTCACAATTTCATTATTTGGTTTTGATTTTATCAATTTAAACTTATATAAAATATCTTACTCCATGAAATTAATAATCACTATTAATTTTTCATTCCTCAAGAACTAAAATTTACTTTTAATAGATCGCAAGATCCACAAAGGTTAACAATCTATTCCTCCTTTCATTAAACATTAACCGAAACAAAAATGGTTAAAATATCGGAAGATAATATCTTATATGACGAAATAATATATTAATATTAAATGCATCAATAATAACACTCATTGTTAAAATTAAAACCCAATATAAATAAATTATTATTTTTAAATATTTCCAATCATGTTAAAAAAAACTAGAAGGACATGATCATGTATTCTTAAGATATAAATATAAAATTTATCTCTTAAAAACCATTAGTCAATCATAAAGTAATATAACCAAAAAATTATATTTACAAATCATATAATATCCAAAAAATGATAATATTTTACTTAATTAACTAGAATCAACATAAATCCAAAAAAAATATATTACATACTTCCAAATGATAATTAAACATTTATTACTAAAATAAAATCACATAATAGATAAAATTATTTTCATTTACCTTAATCACATAATTTTCCAAATTATCAAAGAACTTAAAAAATAAAATTAATCACTTAGTCACCAAATCAATTTTCAATCCCATAGTTATCTATAAAATAAAACATATGTTCCAAAATTTCAATAACTCTTTTATCTCAATTGACCATAATTACCTCAACATCAAATATTATCTTAAACATAAAGGTTATTAATACCTTTAAAATTATGTCCACAAAATATAAAAGTATTATTCCTCAAATAAAATTTTCCCTATAACAATAGTTAAAATTAAGGGCTACATATACATGAAAAATTTATCAAAACTCAACAAACATACCCCAATGTATCATCAATCAACAAAAAATTCCATCATTTAAAACATAAAAGGGTGTCTATTCTATTAAATAATTGATCAAAATTAAACATATATACCCATGATGGTATCCATAAATCTGATGTTAACTTCCTTAGAAAACATCATAATCTAAAAATTGATCTAAACCCTATCTCTCATATTAACCATAACAGCCTCAAACCCGCACTCCAAGATCCTGTGCGAAAAATATTATATTTAAATTTCCATATTTAATACCGATAAACATGACTGAATTTTAGCCATCCAAAAAATAAATCCTAAAATATAAATATTAGACCATGTACACACCCAGTGAAATTTTAGGTTTAATATTACTGAGAATAGTGAAGAACTCTTACATAACAAAGTGTACATTTTGATACAATATCCATTTTCCCAAAAAAACTAGTTCTTTATATAAATAAAATCACTTCATTAAAGTTACCTCCTATTTCTAGAAGTTTGACATTATGAAAATTATAAATCATCCTTAATACATATAAAAAATGATTTGAAAATGTTGTATGACAAAAATAATGCTCATTAAGGGATTAATACAAAAAATAAAAGAAACTTATTAGTCTATTGAAAGACCATGATATCATATAAGACTGATTTCCTTTAACATAATAAACCTTGAGATAAACTAATAATTTACTTACACATTAAATCACCTTTAATACCCAAAGTTTTTTAGATTAATACTTATTATAAAATATAAAGGAAAATAACAGTCAAGAGGATTTATTAGAAAATATGATAATCCATGAATTTTTTTCCTTTAAAACATTCTTTTAACCCTATAACACCCCAATTTTTTATGATTTATTTTTTATTGGAATAAATTAAATTTCATTGATATATTATGTTACATGAATCAAGAAGTTAAACTTGGTCAACACACATTAACTGGATAGCATACAAAACTCAGTTTTAGAAAAACCACAATATATTGTTAATATAGTTATTAAAACCTGGATGTTTTTACCTAGACATTAAAAATAGTAATAAAATTGGTAAAAAATAATTATTAAATATATAAAATGATTTTATATAAAGGAAATATATTGATAATGAAACACATAAATTTTAGTAAAGTAATTATATATTTAAAAAATACACTTTTTTCAAAAGAACATTATTTTTTTATTATGCTAAAAATAATAAAATTAATTTTGGAAACATATATAAAATGAAATTTAGAAAACAAAATACATTTTTGAAATTATATTTGGGTGATTTTTTGGAAATTTTATGACATGTTTTGTTTTTTCTGAATAATGAAAAATAATGAAATTTAACTGGAAACTGCCTTTTCATTTAATTTATTTATAAAGTAAAATTAAAATTAAAATTTATTTTTAAATTTAATTTAGTTATATAATACATACATTAATCTAATTAAGGTCATTGGAATAAATTTCATATTTATTTTTTTATAATAGTTTTGTATAATTTTGAACTTTTTCTTTTTAAAAACTCGCTTTCTCAGCACGTCTGCGGGGTTAATTTTAAATTAAAATTTCTCATTTATGTGAATGGAATTTGGAAATATTGATTCTATATTATTATTATTAATAATTTATATTATCTAATAAGTTTAAATTCATTTTTTTACCAAAATTAATAGTGAATATATTTTTAATTAATTACTATAGTTAAAGTAAAAATGTGTTTACATGGGGGGTTTAAACTAAAATGATAAGGGTAATGATGACCTATAAACATGTATAAAATATATTTTATAGAAGGTTATAGACAATAAACCATATAAGGATCAATAATTTCTCATTTTGGACCATTTTAACAAATGAAAAATGTGGGAGCACTCAATTCTCTGCCAAAATACCAAGTGCATGCTCCCCACACTTATAAAAGGCCACCCCATATCCTCTTTTATTAGTAACATTAAACATTTTTTTCGGCCTATAGATACCCAAATAAATTAAAAAATTACCTCCAATCATCATAAAACCATTTTTTTCAATATAAATCCATCCTAGGAAGGTTTTTAGTGAAAACCAAATGAGGATCCACGATGAAGAGGTAATGCTCATCAACAAGCGTATTGGTTTTATTTGTTCCTAAACCTCCTTAAATTATTATTATACCATGAATATATATCAAACTAAATATATTACATATATTGATATGTTTTTATTTTATTTTAATCATTTACAACCATCTACACTTTAATAAAAGGGTTTACGAAATCATCATTAATTTCTATGGTGGACTATCGCCTAGAAAACTAATGTCATTTGTTTTTTCCATTAACACCACAAAATTTTTGTTTTAAGGATGTATTTATTATTTATATATGATATTTATTATTCTAAAATTATTCTATAAATATTATATCATACATAACTTCATCCTCTCTATTTTGTGGGAATAAGATAACATCGCTCGTGTGTACGGTGGACTGTCACCTCATGGAATGATGTGAATCATTCACGATTTACGTGGAATATGTTAAGGATGGGTTTAATAAAAACATGTCACAAAAATTAATTAAAAACTATTATTTAATGATAATATATATCATTTACTTTTCCTTTGTTTAATTGGAAAGGAAAATGGAAGTAGCTTTCACGCGTACGTATGACCTACATCTCCAAGAACGATGTATTTTATTTTCCATAAAAAAATTTTATGGATTGTTATGAATAAATATATAATTAATATATATTATATTTATATCATGGTTAAAATTATGGATATTATGGATCCCTGGTCAACGTATGAGGACCAAAAATAAAAAAATAAAAACATATATGAAAAACAAAGCGGTTATTGCCCGAAATGTGACCTTAAAATGGAATTGTTAAAAAATTGGTAATAAAAGGTAATAAGAAAAAAAATATATGTTATTATTTACATTAATATGGTAATTTAATAAATTTATATTAAACTTATATTTATTCTATAGTATTTTTTTAATTAGTAAGATATAATTCAAGACATAAGAAAAGGGATTTCTAGTCTCTCTTTTATTTATACGAGAGATATGTAAAATCACAACTTTTTATTCTGTGTGGTGTATATAAAACCCTTTTACATGTTATATCATGAATATATATTTTTAATTATATTTAATATTACATATTATATTATCATTTTGGGGACTTATGATTCAATATATTACTGAAGTGGTAAAATATATTTCTCTCTATTTTCTTTCTACGATACATATGTTATGTTATGCATATATATTCTTTCATGAGATGTATATACAAATTTTTTGACTTGTAATATCATTAATTGATTTATACTAATGACATATAATGTTTCATTTTATGTTACTCCTTCACGGGGCTAATGATTTACAGTTACCAAAGTGGTAAATATTTTTTGTTACAATCTCATCATTTTTCAGGATTGTTTATAATTATTTTTAGGATGATAAAATATTATGTTCTTTATATAAATTAACTCATTATTTATTTATCCTCTATATATTCATTATATTTTTATGTAATAGTACCATTTTTATACTCTTTGGTACCTAATATAATTGGGAATTAGTTTTAATAAAATCCGACATTATTTCTCTATTCGGTCGAAAATACATTTTCTTTCAAAACCATGTTTTCTAAAAATGTTTTCAAAATAGTTTTTTAATGTTTTCTAAATGATTAATAAAATAAATTTTTCCAATTTTTTAATTTTTACAATTTTTTTTCCCGAAGGAATCTTCATAACATTTTCCAATCAATAGACGTTTAGATTTTACTGAAAGTGTGAAAATAATCATTGATTTTTTAACATGAACATATTGAACATTATTTCAATATATCATTACCAATAAATGATTAAAATAATCCCATATAGTTTTTCAAAAATCTTTTCAAATAAAAATATTTCCTTAATATTTGTGATTTTTTTAGATTTTAAATAAATTATTTTAATGTGAAAAGGATTTTGAAATCGGTTTATGTTCTAAAACGTTTTTTTCAAAGTAGAAATTATATTTTCCACAATAAATATTTTAAATTAATTTAAGGGTTCCTTTATAGGTTTTAAAGATAATTTGGAAAGTAATGTATTTAATTATTTTTAAAACTGATCTTCAATGAAATGTTATCATCCTCCAGAAACGCTCCAATTGATTTATCTTTCAAAATAATTTCCCATCTAAATGAAATGAATTGATGTAGCTTATTATTTTTCAACAATATTAACCAAAGTTAATATTATTATTTTTATCTAAATGTTTTATGATTTAAAGATTCTTATTAAATCCATTTATTTTCCATGGTTTATACCATGATAATTTTTTTTGAAACCTACTTCTTTTTTCCACAGGTTACTAATAAAGAAATGATGAAATGATTATGAAACATACCTCTTTTTCATAAGTTAAGATAATATGAAATACTTATGAAAACCATATTCATTTAATGGGTTATGATATGATGAATGTTTTATGATAGTGTGACACACATAAATATGGTATTCATTATGTGAAGGGTGGGACCAATATCTCCCTCCAACACATTGGGTAAATATTTATATCTCATTAGATAAAAAATATTGGAATGGGGAGTGAACCTATTTTAGTGAAGGAATTTGTCTTCTATGATGTTTTTGGGAGTGAAACTTGACTACTATGATGGTTTAGAGAGTGAACCCATTCCACAATGAAAGGATTGGAATTTAGCATTGAATAATATAGAAATATATTTCAATACTTAGTTTTATACAATAAATGAATGTATTATGTAAATTATATGATATCATGGATTATGTTCTTTGATTACCATATGATTCATGTAAAATGAACTCTAATATTTATTCCAGGAAATAAGATTATGATATTTTATATGAAGGGTATGGTTTTAAAATGTTATTCCCATGTTATCATACCAATTTGTTGATGTTATTCTTATGTATCTACCTTGTTTAACCTTACAGAGCATCTAATATCACCCTTTATTTTATTTCCTTTTCCAAGGTTATGAAGAAATGTGTTACATGTGATATTTATAATAAGGGTTCTAGTTATGAAGATCGTAGTGTGATACGATGTAATTTACCTTTAGACTAGTTGTGTGTGATTTAAAGTTTCCAAAGACAATAAACTAATATGACCCTTAGGTGTGTTTTTGGGTAACATAATGAACATTAATAAAAAATAATTTAATGTCTATGTATGATAATCTTGGGTCACTATAATCAGTATTATAGGATAGGTTTAGTAAAAAATAGAAAAATTGGATGTGAAAAATTTATTGATACCCTTAGGGATATTTCCAAATATATATATAGGGATATATCTAATAATATGTCTAAGAATGATATAGTGTTTAGTAAAATGTGTTGGAATTTTTCTATAGGATAGAGTGAGTGGTTTTCAAAAAATTACATCCCTTTGTGGACACTACAAGTGGATATGGATCTGGAACAGAAAAACGTAGGGGTAATATATTTGAAAAGGGTGCATTGAGATGGTCTCAATAATCTCATAGTGCATGAAAACATGCCTTCCTTCCCACATGATTTGACAGTCGTGATGGTTATTATTTGAAACTCCACAAACACTTTACAAACCATCATGAGGGACTTAAATAGAAGATAATTATGGATGACCTAAGAGTAGACTAAGGTGTCATATATTTAAAAGAATGTTTCTTTATTTAGACATCCTAAAGGTTTTTTCATACTATTTGATTTTCCACTATGATTAGTGTTTCTCACAATATACATTTGGTTTTAGTAAATGTCTAGAACCTAAAAAAACTATGTTAATGATGAGTGAGAAGAAAATGAAATTATTTTTCTCCTATGAAACCAAAAATAATGGGAGATGGAATGAAAAATCTTGTGTAACACCCCAATCTTCCACAATATGATTCTCTTTATATAATGAAATAGCTTTTGATATATGCATCTCTGAGTTATAGCACACCAAAACCAATCAAACTAGCTGTTTAAAAAGAATTTATGAATAGTAATACCGAATTTCTGAAATTTTATAAATTTTAATTTTCAAAATGGATTTTTTTAGTTTTAGAATATCAAAATTATCTTAGGGTGAATATTTGGTACTTTTCTGATAATTTTCATATTTTGATGAATAGTGAGAAATAATAAATTTTAATTAAAAACAAAATTTTAATCAAAATAATTATTGTGTTAAGTTATAAATTTGAGTGATTTTAATGTATAATTAGATTATATTTTTATCATTTAATATAATTTAGGTCATTGGATGTAATTTCAAATTAAAAGTTTACATAAACGCATGTCAATCTTCTGATAGTTTATTTCATAAAAACACACTTTTTGGTTTTGACAACAGGAATTAATTTTAAATGAATTATGGAAAATTATGTGTTTTGAATTTGGAAAATTTGATTAAATATTTGGAATCATATGGTCTGAATTTTGTAAATAGGTACCTTTTATTTTTTGAACATTATGAATAATAAGTTCAGTAATTATTTTATTTACTATGATTAAAGGGTAAATTTGTAAATAAGGGTAAGAAAATAATATTATAATAAAATTAAACTACCTTAACACATGTCATAATCCTATTGGATGATATATGTCTAAACATGGGTTTCCTTGGGTCAATTTGGGGACCCCATGGAGCCACATGGATGTGAAAATGACATTTGATAAGAATTAATTTAATGTATAGAAAAATATAACATAAACATGTATATTTCACTAAAACAATTTTTATATTAGGTAATATACTTGATATATTCAACTATAAATATTCATTATAAATATAAAATGATTTCCTATATCATTTTCTTTTAGTAATAATTTTTATACATAAAATAAATATATTTATTTATGACATAATAATGATGTAGTATTTTCCTTATTAATGAAAGAATCAAATAAATGATATTATAAATATTAAAATAAATATAATTTGAAAATTATTATTCCATACAAAACTTTTATTGGTGAATATGAAATGTTATGGTTGATTAAATTTATTTTATTCGAAGTAATCAAGTTGTTATGACTTTCAAAAAAACCCAATACTAAATAGTGTCAAAATTGACATAAATGAGTTTTTAAAACAAATATTATATTATTAAATGATATAATATTCCTAATAATATGTGATTTTTCTAAATGACATAGGTAATATTATATATGTCATTAATTAACCACTTGATGTTATCATGTCATTTAATAATAACTATATTAACCATGTAGTATAAAAATACATGAAGTCATTATAAAAGTTAAAATATTTAACAGAGTTAAATCTAAAAGATAAGGTTAATATAGTGAACTAAACTTGTCTAAAACCCATTAATTGAGAGGATTTATACCCATAAACATTTTATCCTCTAAATAAATCCATTTGGAGATATTAGAAACGGAATTTAATTTTATAATAAATTAATATTTCTACCTCTTCCTAAAGTGCCTGTCACTACTCTTATAAAAGGGTTCTTCCCCTTCTCTCAAATTCACACCTCCAAATCCATTTTTATTGGCCAAAACATACCCAAATATCCCCCAACTAACCTCAATTAATTCTATAGGCCTTAAGTGGATCATAAATCTAACCTAAGGATCCCTTTTGTTCAACTCAAAAGCAAGCACACGAGGAAGAAGTAATTATTTCATCACCTCTTTAAAAGTTATTTTCTTCTTCCAAATATTCTTTCTATGTTTTTTCCATACCAAAATAATAAATCCATAAAATTATACATAAAATTATTTTATTTTAAATATGTTACAACCATATTCATTATTCTATCCATTGTATGAATGACAATGTCACCATACGTGCGTACGTACAACTTACAATCTCCACTTCGTAGTGTAGTTTTTTATTCAAATCATAATTATTTGGATGGGATTAATAATGAGTATTATTGATATAAATAAATAATACAACATGTTAATTATTCTTTATATATAATATACCATCCAATTACATACTATTTCACCATTAATGATATTGTCGCTCGTGCATATGCACGACTTATAGTCTCCACGACGTGATGCGATTTTATTCCCCATCATATCCATTCAGGAATAATTTTATTTTTATGACTAAAATATAATTTTTAAGAACTTAATATTATTATTTATATGAATTAATTACTTCTTATTCATAAAAAAATTTACTTACGTAACAAAACATATAAAGGAAAAAGAATCAGTTAACACCCGAAACAATGATACTACTGAAATATTATTAACAAAGAAATATTAGAGGGGAATATATGATATCATATTTATGCATGTGGTTCTTATATAATTTAATAATAATTATTTAAAAATTATATAGGAGGTTAAAGTTCCCTCTTCTAATTAAAAGAATAAGGTAAGGGTTAATTTTACAATCTCTTTATTATATGTGGTTGTTTATATATAAGTATCTACGGGGACTGATTTATCATCCACATAAATGTTTCTTAAAAATGTATTTCAAAACATTTTTACTATTTCCTAGATTATTTGTTAAATTCATTTATACCCATGTTTTAATTGTTATAAAATGTTTTAAAAGGAATATTTCCATCGTCTTCCAAACAAGGTACTTTATGACCTTTTCAACAAATTAAGGAAAGAATGTTTTTAAACTTATAAAAAAGGTGCGGCTATTTTATGCCATTATTACACCTTCTAAGATTACCTTATAAGATAATATGAATATTTTTAAAATAAATGTTTTCTTTTAAAATTATGCAATTTTTAAATAATTTCAAAGTAGGAAGAGTTATTTCCCTCAAATAATTTTTGTATTGATTTCATCTATGTCAACATCTATTGTTGAATTTTATGTTTAATTAAAGTTGATTTATTATGATACAATATTAGATATAGTATTGATATTTTTATGATATGTTTGACTATGGATGTTCTATTTTTATGTCATTGACAACTTACGGTTAAAGTATTAACATTCCGTATATTAGTTTAAAATAAATGTTTATGTTATGTTTCACCCTTTTCATATGAGGAATGAATTGGACATAGTAAGTGATGGGTGGGGGCCACTGTAGCCCCTCTATGTATTAGTAGGTCTAATGAGACAAACTACTGTCATGACATAAGGCGTTGACCAAATTTATATTTACAGTCTTGGCACGAGGCATTGACATTGTGGTTAAGATGTCTGACATTATGAATTCCATCATTATGAGATTATCTATTATTATTAAATGTGATTATTAGACTAGTAAAATATCCATGTGAATGAATAAATGGAATTATTATTTTTTATTTTCCATATTATGATGAATTTTAAGTTTAAAAGCTTGTGTTTTAGTCTTATAAATCTCCTTAAATGTTTATGATTATTTAGGACAGCTTATGGTATATTTTTATCCTTAGTGAGCATCTAAGCTCACCCCTTTATTAGTTTTTATTTTTTCTAGGATGTGAAGAAGTATATTATGACTGACCTATAGGAATAAGATAAGGAATATGAGTGTGTTCAATGGAGAACAAATATTTCTTTTTTATTTCATAATGTAATGTGAAACTTATGTATGCATGTAGAACTTCCAAGGCTACTAAAATGATTGGTATTTTAGGACACGATCTATTGTGATCATGCCAATGTTATGTAATAATGCATCGAATCTGGGTAACTGGGGTTGGGGTATTACAATTGGTATCAGAGGAAGTTTTGTACAAACCTTGGAAACTCGATTTAGAAAAAACTCTGATTAGATAATATGATCCTAAGATATACTTTGTGGATTAGTATAGAAAAATACAAATTTTTTGGTATTGTAGATATTTTTTGGGTATTCCAAGAAATACATTCCTGTCTAGATTCTACAAGTTGACGTGGTTTTGGTGTGACACTTCCAGGGGGGATATGCAAAGGATAATTCACATTCTCTTTACAAACCATTATGAAGGAATTATGAGTAAATACTTCCCCAAAGAAAATATTTTTACAGTTATAGAGTATATGCATAAATTGTTCAATTTATGTTAAGTATTTTAAAAGTTTGTAATTATGAATTGTGATTCAAAAACTGATCTAGTGTATTCCATTATTTAGAAATGGAACCTAGTTGAAGGATTAGAAACCGTATCAACACATCTAAACCATGTAGGGATTTACCTCTTATTCAAGATATTTTTAGTGGAGTTGGTAATGCAACTGGTGCTGAATAATTTATAACCATAATGGGAAAAATCACTCAGGTTATGAATAATAACCTTACCCATATGGATTACCCTGATCCACAACGCAGAGGATCAATGTTAGTATTTTTCATTAGGCAACAACCAAAAATATTTAATGGTAGTATAAATCCATTTGTAGGTGAGTAATGGATAAGTTCCTTTGAGAAAATATTTCTTTCTTTGGGGAGTCATGATAGGGAAAAAGTTGTCTTGGAAGTTTATTGTCTCTCGGGAGATACAGATCAATGGTGGTCATTAATACAAAACACATAGGAGGATACAGAAGTATCAAATATGGAATGTAGTGAGTTTAAAGATCTTTTCTGAGAAAAATACTTTTTTCATGAATATTGAGTGGATATGAAAAGGCAATTTATGAGTATGAGGAAAAAGGTGGATGAGAATATCGCAAAGTATGAGGCAAATTTTACAAGGTTATCAAGGCATGAAACAAATTATATATGTAACCTAAGAAGTAATATTTATTTATTTTTTATGGGTTAAAACCATTTATCCATCTATAATTTGTCCCATAATACCTCTCATCATACAAATATATTTTCTCATGTTCTATCAAGAAAAAAAAAGAATCTTATTAGATTTATGACTTCCAAGCGAAGATAGATATGAATAGATCTTCCATAAACTTTGAAAAAGGAATTAAGGAGAATAAGGGAAAAGGTGAATTTCCTTCCTGTATTAATTGAGGGAATAAACACCCTGGTACATGCCTAATTGGGATGGGAGTTTGTTACAAGTGTGGAGAAAAAGGCCACCTAGCTCATGATTGCAAGGGTAAAAAAGGGGCTGTCAATTTTCCATGCTAAAATTGTAAAGAAATGGGGAATTATTCAAATTTATATCCTAAGTCTCAAAGAAACACACTATATAAAAGGACAAGGTAGAAATACCAATATTATGCGATCATAACTGCTAAGGTTGAAGTTCCTAATGACATGGTTGTGGTACTTTAGTTGTATCTTAAAAATAATCCAATGTTTTATATGATTCTGGATCATTTTATTCTTTCATATCTTCCTAGATTTCTATGAAAATTAGATATTCCTAATTTGACTTAACAAAGGAGTTGTCAGTCAAAAATCATAAGGGAAGTATCATAGAAACAATGTTTTGTCAATCAGTTACCATTATGGCATATTGATTTGATTTATCTGCTGATCATATTATCATACCCATGATTTAATTTGATTTAGTCCTTAGTATGGATTGGATTTCGGACCATGATGTGAGAATTTATTATAAGAAGAAGGTGGTTACAATTTTTGATGATTATAAGGAATCCCTCATCTTTAGAGCAGAAACATCACCATCTGATTCTCATCTAGATCCACCCCCAGTAGCTCTACTAAATTCAATTTGTGGGGAGGAAGGGAGTGAAATAACTATGGGTGAGGAAAGGATTTTTCAAATAGAGTATGTACCTATTGTGCAATAATATATTGAGGTGTTTCAGGAGGATTAAACTGGGAATCCTTCAGAATAAGAAAATGAGTTTTCCAATGACTTAATTCCTCGTTCAAGGACTATATTGAAGACCCCTTATAGAATAGACACTATGGAATTATTGGAACAAAATAAACAACTAGATGAGTTAATTAATAAAGGATTTATTTAATCTAGTGTTTGTCTAGGGGGAGACCCTGTTCTTTTTGTTAAGAAGAATGATGGATATATGAGGTTGTGCATTGACTACAAGAAGATCAATAAAATAAAAATAAATAACTAGTATCCCCTACCTCGCATTGATGATTTATTTTATCAACTTCATGGAGCTCACAAATTTTCCAAGATTGACCTTCGATCTGGATATAATCAGTTGTGCGTGAAGAAGGAAGACATTCCAAAGACATCATTTTGAACCAGGTATGTACATTATGAGTTTATAGTAATGTCTTTTGGACTGACTAATGCACCCTATGTTTTCATGACGCTAATGAATAGAGTTTTCAAATAATATCTTAATGACATTGTTGTGGTATTTATTAATGATATCTTGGTATAATCCAAAAGCTAATAAGATCATGAAAATCAGTTGGTCACTATTCAAAAGACTCTTAGAAGAAATGAATTATATGGGATGTTCATCAAGTTTTAATTATTGCTTCAAGATATTTATTTTCTTTTCTATATTGTCTCTAAGGATTTAATCTCGATTGATCCTTTAAAGACAAGGGAAATCCACGAATGGCCAACACCGATGAGTATAACTGATGGATGCAATTTTATCGGTTTAGTAATTTATTATCGGCGTTTCTTCTAAAAGTTTTCCTTTTTGGCTAAACCATTCACCAAGCTCACACTTAAAGGGGTTAAATTTGTTTGGACAAAAGATTGTGAAGAATGTTTTGAAGAATATAAGGGAAGATTAGTCAATGCTCATATATTGACTCTGCCATCAGGGAATGATGGGTTAGTTATTTATAGTGATTCTTCAAAGAAAGGACTTGGTTGTGTCCTTATACAGAATGATATAGTTATTGCCTATGTGTGATGAAAAATAAATATTCATGAACAAAACTATCTTACTCATGATATTGAGTTATCATCTGTAATCTTTTATCTGAAGACATTGAGGCAGTATCTATAAGGTAAAAAAATTTGAGATATATACTGATCCCAAGAGTTTGAAGTATATTTTCTCACAGATTGAACTCAACATGAGGTAAATGCGATGGATTGAAATACACAAGGATTAAAATTTCACAATACACTACCACATGGGGAAGGAAAATAAGGTCTCTTATGCTTTGAGAAGAAAGGATCATGGAATTATGAACAAGATGAGAGTTTAAAGGGATCCTATGATTATGGATCTATTAAATATGGATATATGGATAATCATGGAAGGTGAAACATTGATACTTTTTCAAAAGGTTTCTAAAATATCTTTACTAGAAAGGATAAAAAGTTATCAAACTAATGATGAGGTGTTTCAAAAGAAATTAAAAACTGTAAATGATGGGAGATTGATTGAATTATAATATTAAGAAGTAATTTTGAATTTCGGGAAGATGCTTTATGTTCCTGATATAACTGATCTAAAAAGGGAATTGTTGGATAATGCTCATCACTCCAATTTCTCTATACACCCTGGTAGTAGTAAGATGTATAGATATTTGAGGGAACATTTTTGGTGGGACAATATGAAGAGGGATATTGCTGATTATTTTTCAAGATGTACAGTTTTTCAACAGGTGAAGGCTGGAAGACAAAATCCTAGAGGAGTCAGGCAACCTATTCCCATACCTGAGTGGAAATGGGATGATATTACAATGGAATCCTTCCCAGGAATAGAAAATAATACAAGATGGAATGATGAAATGTGGGTCATTGTTGATCGTCTTACCAAGTCAGGACATTTTCTTGTATAAGAGAATGTTTACCATGTGAATGTTTAGAAAGACTATATATTAATGAATTTGTAAGACTTAATTGTGTACCCATATCGATTTTTTCAGATTGTGATCCCTATTTTACATCAAGATTCTTTAAAAGTATTTAGAAATTCCTAGATACTAAATTTTGTTTGATCATTTACTACCACCCTCAAAATGATGGACAACCAGAAAAGAACTATTCAAACCTTAGAAGACAAGTTAAGATCTTTCTAACATGACTTTCAATGTATGTGGGATCAGTATTTACCTCTGGTATAATTTTCCTATAACAATAACTTCCATTCAAGTATTCAGATAGAACCATATGAAGAACTATATGGAAAGACATGTAGCACACAAACTTATTGGGATGATGATGGTGAAAGAAAACTTATAGTACCAGAACCTGTTGAGGAAACAATTAAAAAGGTGAAGATTATCCAAACCCACATCAAAGCCGCTCAAAGTAGGCAAAAGAACTATGCCGATAACTAAAGGATTTGGAATTTCTAGTAGGAGATCATGTTTTCTAGAAGGTATCTCCATGGAAGGGTGTTATACGATTCGATAAGAAGGGTAAATTAAGTTCATGGTACATCCGAACTTTCGAAATTCTAGAACAAATTGGAGTTGCAGCTTGCCGTTTGGAAATGCTGCCAAGTCTTTCCAAAGTTCATGATGTTTTCCACATGTCAATGTTGAGAAAATACATTCCTGGACCAACACATGTACTCACCTATGAATAAATATAACTGGAACCCGATCTGTCTTATTGTCAAGATCCTACAAAAATTCTTGATACCAGAGAACAAGTGTTGAGAAAATGGACAACTCGTCTGGTAAAGGTTCCTCGTAGAAACCATAAAATAGAAGAGGCAACGTGGGAACCTAAGGAACTTAGGATGTAGAACCAACCAAATATTTTTATATAGTAATATTCTAGAAATTTAATGGAAGAAATTATTTTATAAAGGGATGAATGTAACACCCCAATCTTCCATGGTACCGTTCTCTTTGAATAATGTATCATCTTGCGATGTATGCATCTATGAGTTCTAGCACACCATGACAAATCAAACTAGCTATTTAAAAAGAATTTATGAATAGTAGTACCCACTTATTTAAAGTTCACAAATTTTATTTTTCAAAATGGACTTCTTTTTTGGTTTCTTAATATCAAAATTAACTTAGGGTGAATTTTTGGTACTTTTATGATAACATTCATATTTTGATGAATACTGAAAAATACAAAATTTTAATTGTAAATAACTTTTTAATTGAAATAATTTATTGTGTTAAATAATATATTTGAGTGGATTTAAAGTAAAATTATATTATATTTTTATCATTTAATATAATTTATGTTATTAGATGTAATTTCACAATTAAATTGCTCATAAACACTTGTTAATCTTGTAATCGTTATTACTTATTAAAAAACCAATTTTTGGTTTTGAAAATAAAAATAACATTAAATTAATTATGGAAACTTCTGTGTTTTGAATTTGGAAATTTGGATTCCATATCTGGAATTAGAAGGTCCAAATTGTGTAAATAGGTATCTTTAATTTATTAGACATTATGAATAGTAACTTCAGTAATGATTTTATTTACCATGGTTAAAGGTTAAATTTGGAAAATATGGGTAAGAAAATAAAATTATAATAATATTAAACTACCCTAACACATTTACTAATCTTATTAGATGAGATATGTCTGACCATGGGATTTCTTGGGTTGATTTTCAACCCCATAGAGCCACATGGATTTGAAAATAACATTTT
The DNA here is from genome assembly GCA_963277665.1 of Viscum album. Lineage (NCBI taxonomy): Eukaryota > Viridiplantae > Streptophyta > Magnoliopsida > Santalales > Viscaceae > Viscum > Viscum album. Next base: position 1,766,613,366 of record OY728135.1, read on the forward strand.
ATAAGAATTAATTTAATGTATAGAAAAATATAACATAAAATGTATCATTCATTATTTTTTTATATGATGTTATATAATTGATCTATTAAACTATAAATATTAATTAGAAACCTAAAAATATTTCCTACATTATGATATTTTATTTATAAATTTTAGACATAAAGTAAATATATTTATTTATGATGCAATAATGAAGTAGTATTTTCTTTATTAATAAATGAATCAAATATATTATATTATAAATATTAAAATAAATATTATTTAAATGTTTTGATGCCATCCATGAATTTTATAAGTTAATATGACATGTTAGGGTTGATTAAATGTTTTTTTGAAGTAATCAAGTTGTTATTACGTTCAAAAAAACCAAATACTAAATAGTGTCAAAATTGATGTAAATGGGTTCTTAAAACAAATATAATATTATTAAAAGATATAATATTACTTAAAATATAATATTTTTCCAAATGAAATAGATAATATTACACATGTCATTAAGGAACCACATGAGGTTCTCCTGGAATTTTATTCTAACTATATTAACCACGTACTATAAAAACACATGAAGACATGGTAAAAGTTAAACTATTTAACAAAGAGTTAAATATAAAATAAAAGGTTGATATTGTGACCTAAAATTGTATAAAACCCATTGGTTTAGAGTATTTATACCCATACCCACCTTATCCTAGAAAGAAATCCATTTGGAGACATTAGAAACTTAAATGATTTTATAATAAATTAATATCTCAAGCTCTCCTAAAGTGCCTCTCACCTCTCTTATAAAACAATTCTCCCAGTTAAAAACTAATATTTAATTCATATATGACATGTAAATACTCTTCAATAAATGTACCATTATCAATTTTAACCCATTCATGACTTGTATGGAGAACCCTTACACAATTTTTAACCTTATTACACAATGTCTAACCCTTCAACAACCTATAGAAAGAGGACGATTAAAACTAATATTCCACCAAACATCTGAATTCAACCATATAGGTTTCCCCCAAAATCATTCTCAACCCTACCCAGTCAATGAATAGGAAAAAACAAGAAAAGGAAAATGATATACCTATCAAATTGGTAATTGGATGTTACAACCTCCCCACCCTAAGAACTTTCTGCCCCCAAAAAGCCTAAGAGGAAGCTTCCATTCCAAAACAAATGAGGCCATCGTTCTCTCATTAGTGCCTCATGTTCAATAATATCAGGATTATTAGATTCATGATTCTATAAAACAAAAACCATAGGTGTCATCCTCCCATCAATTACAGTGGTCTTATAATAAACTATCATGATCAGCTTTTCAGTTAGAGATAAATCTTGCACAATCACAAGATCACTTTATTTTATAACATGAGATGGATCAAAGAGATACTTTCTCAGTTGTGATAAAAAGAAATAATTATGTATCGATTTCAACTATGGTGGAAGTGATAAATATTATGAAACATTCCCCACCTATTCAACAACATATAAAGGTCCCACAAAATGAGGAGTAAGCTTCCCCTACCTCCCAAGCTGTCGATGACCTAACTGGGGTGAAACATTCAAGAACACTTGGACCCCAAAAGATAACTCCAATAGTCTACCACGAAACTTGGTCTAATGAAGGTACTTTCACCAATCACTGAAAAACATAATAGAGATTTATTAGTCCAAATAAAAAAGGCCCCAAAATGTGACCTTATTATCAAAGTCTAGTAACTATTGTTATAAGATAACTCAACCATCCCTAAATGATCAAACCTGTCCCCACCTAAGTTGAGAACACATGTGTTGAGAATATATTAAGGAACATGTATAACTCTCTAAATTTGGCTGTTTAATAGAAGATGGTAAGATGTACTCAAACAGACCTGAGATTCTAGTGCCTCATGAAGTTCTCCAGAAAATAGAGAAGTGAACTGAGGATCCCTATCAGAAACTATAACAGATGTAACTCCATGAAAAAAAAATCTCTTTCATGTAGATATTTCACAACTCCTCAAATTTGGCTATATATCAAATGATAAAGAAGTTATCTGACTTGTTTAGCCTATCTATCACGACCCATATCAAATTTTTCTTTCTCCCAGTATGAGGAAACCCAACCACAAGGTTCATAGAAATTTCATCCCACGTCCCTGTAGGACCGGAATTGGATAAAGTAAACCAGAATGTCTTTTGTGCTTGGACTTCATCTACTGGCATGTATAACAGTGAGAAACAAACTCAGCAATGACCTGCTTTATACTGGGCCACCCTAACTATCACTGCAAATCATAGAACATATTTTTGGTTCCTAGATGCACAACCCATTGAGAATTTTGATAATCCACAATTACATCCTTTCTTTCCACAAATAGCACACCAAAGCGATTCTAAAATCATAAAACACTATCTTTGGAGAATATACTCTAGGAAATTATCTCCTCACCATAAATAGATTCTCTAATTCTATGGAATTCATCATCAATATATTGATCCAAAAGAATCATCTCAAGAAGAGCGTATTTCAACTGAACACTATCCAAAGAAACTTCAACCCCTTTCTCCTAAACTCCAATATGCAACTGTGAAAAAATGGTTCATCAAATTCCACTCTTCCAAAGAATAATTCACTAAATGGGCTATAAGATTCATACTTAATGCCTCTCTAAAAACATTCCCTTTCTCTAGGGTATATGAAATGTCAAAATCAATGTACTATAAGTATTCCACCCATATCCTCTGGAAGAGATTCAAATATTTTTGAGAGAATATATAACTCAAGGTCTTGTGGTCTAGAAACACTGTAAAATTTTTACTGTAAAGGTAATACTGCCATCTCTTAAAGGAGTGCATCAAAACTAAAACTTCAAGATTATGGGAAGGATAATTATTATCATGTGGCCTAAGCTAATGAGATCTATAAGACACTACATGATCTCCCTTTATAAGAATGTAGCCCAATCCTAGAATTGATGCATCATAGAAGACCACATAGCCCTGCCAGACCAATGGAAGAGTCAACAGAACATTGTTGTCAAAAGATGTTTCAGCTCATTAAAAGAACTATGAAATTTATCATTCCAAGAAAACATCACCCCCTTTCAAGTTAGTACAATCACCAAAGAATACAAATTACCGAATTCCTTCACAAACTATATATAATATCTTACTAATCACAAGAATCTTCGAACATTGAAGACATTTTTTGGTTTCTCCCAAGTCATTATAGCCTTTACCTTCTCAGGATAAATCCATGTTTCTTGTTCCAACACCCTGTGTCCCAATAATTTCACTTCCTCAATCCATAAATCACACTTTGAAATATTGGAATAAAGTTGGTGAATTCTCAACAGTCCTAGAACTGCCCTTTGATGATGCACCTGATTGTCCTCAGATTTAGAGTAAATGAGGATTTCATCTATAAAGACTACCAAAAAGGTATCCAAATACTTGTGGAAAATACTGTTCATTAAAGCCATAAAAAATAAGGGAGGATTTTTTTATAAAAAAGGAAAAAAAGGTACTCATGATGGCCATACTTTCTCTGAAAGGTGGTTTTCTAAATGTAATATTTCATTATCCTCATCTAATGGTAACCGTATTGAAGGTTGGTCTTTGAAAAACACCTTTGCCCCTTTGAATTATGAAACATATCCTCAATTAGGGGAAACATATATTATTTCTTTACCATAACATGATTGAGTTTTTCTTAATCCACACATAAGCAAAGATAACCATTGGCCTTCTTGGTGAAGAGTACTGGCACCACCCAAGGTGACACACTCGGGTGTATAACTCCTTTCTCAAGAAGATCACCCAATTGGGACATCAAATCTTTCATTTCTTCTAGAGCCTTATGGTAAGAGGTAATAGAAATTGGTTGAGTACCAGGCATTAAGTCAATGGAAAACTCAACTTCCCTTACTGATGGAAATCCTGAGAAATAAGAAGTAAAAACGTTGGGAAGCTTGATGAAAACTAGAGGGAGATCACTACTCCAAATCAAAAGAAAACACTAATATAAATTTCCCCAACTCAAGATAAGAAGGTCTGACTCTGCTCAACCATGGGTACCATTCTCCATGAAATACAAGATACACACCAATGTGTGTAGTAAGGTAGAATCACCGATCATAACAATCAATCTGAGATTTATTTTCAATGAGTCAATTCATTCCAGAAAATGACATCAAGAGGTTTAATGTCAATGACCAAAAAACTCAAAACTAGATGTAAATCTGATAGAGAGAAGAAACAAGAAAGAAAAAAAAGTCCCCACTCTCTCTTCCTTTCAATGGGTGTAGTAGTATCCATTGTAGAAGATAAAATCTCCATAGGAAGATTAAGAAGATTAACAACATGTATTGAAATAAATGAGTGATATGAACTATTATCAAATAGAGCAGTCAGTATTGGAGAAGCTATAGTAATCGTACCTCCCACAGTTCCAAGACCTTAGGTACTTCCTTTGAATACTCTTCCACTATGTGATGTAGCTTCATTCTGGATTCCTTTGATTGAATCTCTTTTATACACGAAGAATATGATTTCACTAAACTTTTAAGAGGGGCTGATGACCCTGTTCCACAACATGGAGTGGAAAAGTTATGGAAGAATCTTTGTAAGTGCCCCAAATATCCATAGGAGTTATAGTTCCTGGGTGCCTCTATAAAAACTCTTTTAGAATTTCTTGTATTTCCACACTGATAGACAACCAAAGAAATTAATCCTGTCACTGTATGTGGTTTGAAATGACCTTTCCATCATGAACTATTGTGAGAGTGATCATGCTTCCACTTTCTTTGGAAGAAACTGATGTTTCCTCTAAGAGAAAAAGGAACTCCCATCAACCCTAAAATTCCATCCAAGTACATCTCAACCATAAATCCCATATCCATCACATTAGTATAATTGGGAAGCTTTAGAAAGAAAACCTGATAATAGATATCTGATCAAAGTCCCAACTCGAATTGTCAAGTCTTCATCCTCCCATTAAATACTATATCATGATCAAACTACAAGATTTCATAAAAGCTATTGGAATACTCAGTAATAGTTCTTTCATCCTACTCAATCTTAAAAAACTCAATAGCCTTGTCCAACACCATACACTCTAGATAGAATTAGTCTGTGAAAAGAACCCTGAAGTCTTTCCACTCTAAGGCCACGTGTTTGTTTACTGTCACCATTATGTCTCACTTTATCCTACTCAGTCTTTCCATCATTATGGTGGGAAACATCACCTGGATCATGTGTGGTGTCTCTAAGAATTGAAATTGACATTATATCCTTCCCCACCATTCCTCATCATGTTTAGGATCAACAGATCTTTTGAAAACTAGTGGTTTTTGATATAGTAACTATTGAGAATAAATTTTAAGAACACCCCCCATGAGAATCCACAATTAGAGCCTGAGCGGGGACATGATGTGGTGCCTATCCCAGATCTTGGAATGTACGCATGATCACCTCTTCCAAATTTGGTTCAATTAGAGGATTCACTCACTTTAGTTTAGAATAAGCCTCTTCCTGGATCTAATTTGCACGTCTTCCTAGTGGAATGATGCTACACAACATCAGCAGACAACAAGGGAGACATTATATTTACACTAAAATTGAGAAACAAGGGAAAATTTTCCCTATAGATGGAATGAACAGATTTAGATTCCACAATATATAAATCAGAATAGGGAAAATACTATAACTAATCCACATTACAGATTTACTTTAACACCATTAGAGACATAATGTTCATTGCGGTCAGAGCTAGTGAGACACTCAATCACAACTACCACATATATATTGAAATGATTTCAACTAAATTCTAGCTTTATGAAAAAACCTCAACAACATCCTATAATACAATTTTATCCCGAACTAGCTTAGGTACCCTGGTAACCTAATAATTGAGTCATCCATGAAATAGCTCGAAGGGTGTTGTCGATTCCCTTAGGTTAGAAACTAGCACATGAAATCACACAACAAGGAAATGGGAAAAAAATTTCAACAAAAAATTAGCTGGAACGAAAGACACATTACAATTTTCCTGAAAAAATAAAATCCAAAGGGATTAATGTATCACAATACAACAAGGTATAAAAAAACCTAATGTATGGAAACCAAAGTACCAAAACAGAGGAAAATAGCCCATGTCCCAAAGTACCTAACTCACAAACCCAAGTTCAATAGATAGATCCACTTATGAGAGATACTCTACCCTTTCTCGAACCTGGAAGAACAAAATACAAAAACATCTAAAGGAACAAGTATGGTGTTATCTAAAAAACATTGTTTGGTCTCACCAACGATTACATAGAAACTGCCAAAAATAGATTAACCAAAGGAATTATTTCAATTTTAAAATAAACTGGTTTGGAATTTCAAAGAATATTTAAAAAATCATGTTATACAGTTCAAATGATGAAATATACTTTAAGAAAAAATACTTATAATTTATATAATATTTCTTAAAAAATGGATTAGATAAAATAGTTTCTATAAATTCCGAAGGCATGAAAAGAAAATTTATAACATTGGAATACATTTATATATCAAATATAAATAACATTAAAACAAGATTGTTTTCTTCTAAATAGGTAAGAATGTTTCACGCTATAGGACTCCACATTCTCAAAGTGATCGCAACAATATGTGTATACATACATCCCCTTTAAACTGCCAGAAGGCGATTGACCACTATCGCTTCCAGGGCATGACCCACTTCATGTATGTTTTAGAACATTGTAATAGCGTAGAGTTTATACAAATAACCTACAGGATAGCTAAGTATTGAATGTTATATTACACAATCATTTATGGGAAATATATTTCATGACTTCTTAAAATAAAATTAAATCCCTTTCTTCCATTTTAATGCCAATTTTCCATTTAAATCCAAAATGATTTTTAATAAAAAACATGCCTCTTTCAAAAGATAAAATCACTGGGTTTCTATCCAATATTTTAAATCCATTTTCACATGTTTTAAATCTATTCAAAACAAATTAAATTCATTTCAAAATTTATTACCAAAATTAAATTGAACAATTTAATTGAAATCATTTCCATCAAATCCCCAATTTACTTTAAAAAATATAAATTATACAATTTCCATAAACACATACCAATTAAATGGAATTAGGGGTTTTCCAAATTAACATACCAAAATGATTTCAAATATACCAATTCAGTAGAATTGGGTTTTATAAAATAAATTGAAATCAAGTTTGAGAAATTTAATTTAAATGAACAATCGAAATAAATCAAGAAATTCAAAGTTAATTAATTAGGCTAAACAGGATAGAATCACTCTAATTTTACCGATATACCGCACTCATAATGACACCTTTCAATTAGAAAAAATGTGTAGAAAACCTCAAAACTCAACCTATGAATGAGATAAAACATCAAAAATAATTTATCCTTCAAATTCAAGATTATATATCGAAATTAATATGGTGAAGAAGAAGAGAAATATGAATAATGAGGGAGAATGATTACCCAAAAATCACACTACAAGTTCAACGATGATTGAACGCTAAAAGATAGGATATTGAATGGTTGGAGGGATTCAAGATAACCTAGGGAATGCCTTAGGTCAAGGGAGATGAAATTAGAGTGGAGGATAAAAGATAAACTCAGCCTCACTGTGTGTTTAAAAACTACATTTGGGGTACTACATGACATGCAATACCAATACACATTGTGAAACCATTAAATAATGCAACCACCAAAAAAATCATCGTATCAAATTAAAAACTAATTCCACAAGATAAAAACTTATCTAAAATTCATATACGATGGATAAAGTCACATCATGACATGTACCCTTCACACTGGGAAGCCTTTCATGAATTGTACAGAAAACCCACACACAACTTGTAACCTTGTTACTTAATGTGTAACCCTTAGACAACCTGTAGAAAGAGGATGGTTAAATTTGAGAGTGAAAAAAATATATGACTTCACCACTATAGGTATCCTCACAATTTTTTCTCAACCCTAAATAGTCAAAAAATGGGAAAAACATGATACGGTCTAAAATGTACCTGTCAAATTGGTAACTGGATGTTACTTTCTCTATGGAAGAAGGTTAGAAGATTTGAGATCAAAGAGAAGATAAGCCCAAAGAATATCAGTCCCTTTGAAATTATTGACCATATATAGATATTAGCCTATCATTTTTTGTTGGAACCACTTTGTGTATAAGGTTGTATTTGTTGTCAATAGTTGTCAATGCAGATCAAAATTAAGGTGATCATGAAATACTCCGATGAAGTAGAGGAGTGGTGATTCAGATGATTGTTGTGCTGATCTTAAGTTCAAAGAACATGTGTCAAAGGTGATACATTGTTTACAACAATGAATAATGTGAGGAGTAATCCATTCGAGGATGATTAAAGAAGAATGAGGTTTTTGGATGAAGACCATGCAATTACTCATGATTGCATGAGAACCATGCTAGAGACTTCTTGACGGATTGAATCACATGTTTTGCATGAAGTTGATCATGACAGCCATGCTAGAGACTTCTTGACGGATTGAATCACATTCTTTGCATGAAGTTGATCATGACAATTGATGAAGAAGACAATGTGCCAATGAGTTGACTTCTGAGATGGCCATGCGGAGATTGAAATTATGAGATGGCCATGCACATCACATTGTATCAGAAGATAATGGTACTAAAGTTGTTCCTTCAAAGAATACATATCACAATAGTGGAGTTTGTGATAAAAGCCAAAGAGTTGCTGAAGGATACAGATCACCAAGAAGAAGTGCTGTTGAGGTGATCGTGCTTGTTGACGAAGCAAACAAACGACATACAAATTTGTTGACAAAGGAGATTCCATGGTGACATGTCGAGTTCAAGAGTTGTGTTCAACGATCTATGTTTGATTCATGAACTTCGACAGAGTAATGGATGATCTGGAGGCGGTAAAAAAAGAGCAGATACAAGGTGGCGCTGTTTCCCAGTGTTTGCCAAATTTTTGGGCCTCAAAATCGGAAAATGAAGACATGGATTGTCTGCAAAAGGAGGTTCACACAAAAAGGAAGTGGTGCACGAAATATAAGAGGCTTGCGCGAAATACTTGATCTGGGCGCGCAAAATTAGCGGGTTGCGCGAAATCTTGAAGTGTGGCGCGCAAAACAGTGGGTTGCGCGAAATTGTATTTCGCGCAAAAGATGTTTCGAGGTCCGAAGCTCGGAAAATGGCAAAGGAATGAGGTGCGCGAAATTGTATTTCGCGCAAAAGATGTTTCGAGGTCCGAAGCTCAGAAAATGGCAAAGGAATGAGGTGCGCGAAATTACGGAGAAGTGCGCGGAAAATGGTTGTGCGCGGAAGATTTGTATTTTGCGATCAAAGCGGATTACGCGCTCAAGGAGGGTTTTTCGCGCGGGGTTGATTTTGCCTATAAATATGAAGTGAACCTCCTCCATTCAACAGAGTTCAAGACATAGAAAATACCCGAGCTCTGGTGCGTGAAATTGAAGTTAGAAAGGGTGTTGCGCGTAAACATAAAGTTTGCGCGTAAAGTCAGATTGCGCGAAAAGCAAAGGCTACGCAGAAAGTTGGTGATTGGCGCGTAAAAGGATGATTGCGCGAAAAGTGGATTTCGCGCAAGAGTAGTGAATTGCGCGCAAGGCAGTTTCCACGCTGCGCATAATATTTGGAAGTTGCGCGAAAAGGAATTTCGCGAAAACCATAGAAATTGCGCGCAAGACACCGTAAGGGTAGCGCGTAAAAATTGAGGTTTCCCGGTACATCCGGTGCAAAGTGAGATTCATCTGCGGGTGAAAGTTGGACTTCAACAGAGCATCTACATACAGAGGAAGATGCATTCCTTCATGAAAATGAAGAGACCTACAGGTCTATAAACTGTGACTGAATCCCTTCCAAGAGCAGTGAGCTTAGGAAGAGGAAGAAGGTGATCCTCTCCACCGGCAGTGAGCCAGGGGGAGTCAACGGGAGTGACCCGAGGGACGCAGTGAGCTATCCCTAAACAATTGTAAAGGCAGTGAGCCTGGGACAGAGTGTCTGTACCCGAACATTTGTATCTGCAGCTAGTGAAGCATAGTGGATTTAGGTACGACCGGAAACCTGTCGGTGTATACTCCTTGAACGTAGCCCTTAGTGGTGAACCAAGTAAAAATAGCCGTGTCATCTGTCTCTGCATGTGAATGTTTAATTGCTGATCATATCCATCATACAGGTTTAAGTAGTTCCTACCAACGTGGGAACAAGATCCACAACTAAAAGAAGAAAAAGTTGCCACCCTGATTCACCCCTCCCCTCTCAGGGTGTCCCGGGGTCCTACATTTGTCACTTATACAAAACCAATCTCAAGTCCATGATGTGTTCCACATATCTATCCCAAGGAAGTACATACCTGACCATTCACATGTACTGAAAATAGAGGTCCTACTGCTGGCGCAAGATAATTCTCATGAAGAAAAACTAGTGGAGATATTGGATTATACATAGAAAGTTCAATCTAACAAGACCTCTCCCTTAATAAAAGATTTGTGTAAATGCCACTAGTTTGAGTCAATAATATGGGAACTAGAATATATGATGAGATATAAGTATTGTCATTTGTTTGTACCAGAGTGATGTATTTTTAGGGATAAATTTATTTTAAGGGGAGAACACTGTAACACATTGAGTTTTTAAGAGCTATTTTTTATTCGAATAAATTAAATTTCTTTTAGATCTTTTAGTACATGAAAAACCATGTTAAAATTGCTCTATAAACAATACTATGTTAGAATGCAACACTAAGTTTTAAGAAAACCATAATATATTTTTAATTTTGTTATTTCGACATGATAGTTATAACATCGACATTAAATATTGATATTTGAATATTAATAACTAAAATTTAAATATTTATAATGGTTTCACATATTTTAAACATATTGATATTGGAATACATAATTTTTGGCCGTCCTTACATGTTTCAAAAATAAAATTTTCTGAAATGAATGTTTTTATGTATTTTTTAGACAATAATAAATTTAATTATTGAAACTTTTAAAAAATTAAATTGATAAAATTAAATTCATTTTTGAAATAATAATATCGAAATTATCTTAGGGGGTATTTTTTGGATTTTTCTGAAATTTTTATTTTTTGATGAATAGAAAAAAATACTTAGTTTTAATTAAAAACCACATTTTAATTTAATTTCTTTATGATGATAAATTATAATTAAAATTTATTTTAATGTTATGTTAAATTAATTATTCATCCATTTATTAAATTGAGGTCATTTAAATAAATTTAAAATTGAATTTTTTTACAAAAACTTTGTAAACTTTTGATTTTTTTTCTCTTTATAAACCTTCTTTCTCGTCACGCCTGCAAGATTAATTTTAAATTTAAAATTCATCAATTATATGAATGGAATTTAGAAAAAATGGATTAAGTATTATTAATTTAAATAATTTATATTTTTTAATAAGGTCAACTTAATTATTGACCAAAATGAATAGTGAATACATTAAAAATTAATTACCAGAGTTAAAATAAAAATGGGTTTATCAGGGGATAAAATAAAAAGATAATGGTATAAATGGCATATAAACATGTCAAAAAACTATTTTTTGGAAATAGTTAGACATTTACACAAATATGGTGCAATGATGTCCTATTTTGGACCTATTTTCATATCAAAAATGTGGGATAACTCAATTATTTTCTAAAATACAAATTGTGTCCTCTCACCCCACTTATAGAAGGCCACCCCATATCCTATCTTCTTCACACCATAAAAATATTTTAGTTAGGAAATTATCTACCCAAATAACATCCCAAATTCCTTACCATCATCTTAGAACACTTATTTTGTACGTGAATCCATCCTAGTAAGGCTTTTAGTTTAAACTTAATAGGATACTCGATAAAAAGGTAACATTCATCAACAAGAGTTTTTGTGATATTTCTTCCTACACATCCTTAAATTATTATTATATAATTATTATATAATAAACTAAATATATTTCATATTATTATGTGTTTTTATGTTAAGTTAATTACCAATAACCATCTCCACTTCCGTCAAATGTATTACAAAATCATCGTCCGTATGTGTGGAGGACCACCACCTTATGAACTGATGTCATTCATTTTTTCCTTACCACATCTCAAGTATGGTTGTAATGATGTATTTAATATTTATGTAAGATATTTATTCTGTTATTATGATTCTAGAATTATTATATCACACATACCTTCATACTATCCATTTTTAGGGAATATGATAACGTCAATCATGTGTATGGTGGACTACCACCCAGCGAAGTAATTATCGGTTCCGGGAACTATTGAATCATGAAATGGGTCGGGACCAATTTTTTTTCCATCATATATGATAAATAAAATATTTAAAAAATTATAAACATTGTGATAAATGGATTTTAATAAATGAAAATATAAAAGGGATGGAATTTCAGAACCAAGCACAGTATCATCACATGTTATTTATAATTAGTTTAAGAAATTAATCAATGAACTTGAATGAATTATTTATTTGATGATTGATTTGAAAATTGATCTAATTTTTATGGTAATTTCATTATTTGAATCAAGACCATATTCTCTGTAGCGGTGATGCACGCGTGTTCCAGAAATCTATGAACATCGCTATAGGATTCTATAGGTGCTAGCACAATAGATCCTATCGCTTGAGTCATTCTAATTTGATCACCATGAAAATCACATCCAAATTATTCTACTTTATTTCTATAGACTTGAGATTTGATGTTAGAGGGAGGTATATTTCTAATATTGGGAGTGTTCATAGAGAGGAATCTCTCTTAGGCCTGATAGGATTCTCTTCGGCTATCATCACACACAACACGAATTAATTGCCTCTATTGGAAAAATAATATAATTTAGTTTAAATGCCACTAAAGTTTAGAAATAAATATTTTTATAAGTGAATCTTAATAATTTTTTAACTTATTGTGGAACCTAATGTCTAATATAATAATAAAAATATTATTTTCTCAACATGCACATAACTTGTTAAATAAATTAAAAATTATTGAATAAAATAATATTAAATATATATTATTTCTCACCAAAACCTAAAAACCCAGTCTTCCATTCCTGTTTAATATTTATCGGGCCTTCATTATGAATTTTTATTTAATAAATAAATGTCGATATATTATTCAGCAATAACAAACTGAATATTATATTCACTAAATAAAAGATAACAATTTATTAAATATTTAGCTCATATTATATTCTCTCGAATAACTGGTGACAAAATATATATGATCAATAAAAAATGAATAATTATTAAACCACATGTGGGAATAATATTTATTCAACTTGTTAAATAATAAGTAATAATATATTATTTAATCGATATTCTCGATACACTTTTTGTGTGACCCTATAGACCACTTTATCTATAGAATTATGAGAAGTAGCCTAAATTCCAAGGTTATCATGTAGAAACACGACAAGACACCCATAGATAATGAATTTAACACCCCAATGATATAATACCTCATAGAGATGGTTATTGTGTAATACTATCCCTTTATCATGATATCTATAATCAAGCAGCTTGCATGATAGTTCTATCAACTTATGTTCTAGATTTATCTTTCATTGATTTTCAAAAAATTTAACTTTCCCATAGAACACCATATACAATGATTTATTTATGCTATATCATTTCCAACAAAGGAAATGAGATATCAACTTCTATTAAAGAGTAGAAGGAGAAAATATTTTCTCGCATTTTTCATTAATGCAACATTACTTGTGATGCACCCAATTTACCCTACATCACCACAAATATATGTCATCATGGTTTTAATCAATATAAAAAAGTACGTAACTCATAATGTAATGAACCAAGATGAAGTTCACTAAAAACCAACCCCCGAACTAGTATAAAGAATGGCCTGAGTGGCGTTCCCAATCCCCATGGGATGTAAACTAGTGCCTAGGTATCAATCATTAAATTTGGGAATGATTTCACCCCTTTATATAAACATGAACAACCAAAATAAATAAACAAAAAAAATAATAAATAACCATTTCTAATCAAGGTATAAAAATTTTCAGATTTGATGTTTTACAATTTAACCCAAACCCTTAAGTATAACTATATAAAGGGAAACTCAATACTGTCCCATGAAAATTTGAGCAACATGAGGAGCACCACCCTCAATCCCCCACCACCAACACCTACAAAAATAGGAGCTCTAGAAACTGAGATACACCATCATCACCATGAAAGATCTTTCCTATACCTAGATGATATATAACAAATTCTACATACACCCAAAGGTATGTAGGGTGTGATCCAAATACTTGAAGGATTCCTCCCGAAAGAGAAGGTCCCACACTATTAAATCAAAAGACAATTTAACATACTCATTTGCTTCGAATAATTTGGAGCATTCCTAAGAATTTTTTAAGGAAACCTTTTTAAAGTAAACACTTTTAAAGAAAATCCCTTTTTCAAATAGGCTTTATTGAAATAAAAGTACACACAAGCTCTACCATATGCCGATAGCTATCACATTATCACAGAAGTGTCATCTCACAATAGAGAACCATGGGTAAATACCTAAGGGTAATCTAACACAAGTGAGGCACTAGAATCACACACCTCAGTGAAACATGGTATAGTAACCACAACCAGAAACATTCTCATGCATGAGACACTAAGAGTGGACACCCCCTGGGCATAGTGTTCTTTGATCCTTATACATGTTTAGTTAGTGTTGTAATCATCAGTATAGCTAAATAAAACTGAGACATTCCACTTCCATATCACAAGAATACTAGATCTAGTCATCCCACCAAGATAAGTGGGAATCCCTTTGTGCTCAAATTATCATTTCACATGCCACATCAAACACAATTTTTACATTAAAATTCCAAGAATTAAAAATACAACAAGAAACCAACATTTAAATAAAAAAACACATCCCATTTCACACACACCAAAAACATTTTTAAATACATTTCCCACTACTAGGATATTTCATGAAACTCACTTGAAATTATAAAAAGAAATTAACATAATCAGTCTAACCATTTTAATGGGCCAAGTCCATTTGAAACCCATAAACAAAACAATTTCACTATAAAACATTCTTTAATTCACTTACACAATTCACAAATCCCATTAAAAGTGTACAAAAAAAGAAAATATTCCAAAGTAATCCATTTTAATTTAAAAACATACTTTCGAACTCATTCTAAACCTATGTACCTTTAAAAACCCACTTCAAAGATTTCACACAAACATAAAAAATTTGAGAAGTAGAATAACAAAGAACCAACAAATATTCTCCATTTTCCTTTTAAAATATTATTTTCCCCACATATTCATGTCAAAATGCTTCCAAAATAGATTTCTCACAACATAATAAATTCATAGAATAAATTAATAAAAACAATAAAGTATATTAAAATCATTTAAAAATGTTATGGAATGGAACCACCTACATCAAGCTTGGAAGATTTCAGAAATTGGGGTGAAATAGAAACCACACCACCACATGACCCTAGTAAGGTAAGATCAAACAATAAACATCAACATTTAATCCTATATCATAATATTAAAACCTAAAAATACCACCCAACCTGTTGGGATATGAAACCTGATGAGAGAGGGAGAGAAACCTAAGATAAGATAAGAAATTGAGGAGGATAAACACTTGAAGATTTAATGGAGTTTCCAATCCAAAACACAACAAAAATCATGATATAAGGGGGATATGGGAGGGGGAGGAGGTTACTAGGTCAGGAAATACTGAATGGGAGAGATATGGGTGGATTGTTTTTCTATGTCTTGAGGGGACACATCAAGCATTTTCTGATTTTTAATGACATAGACAAGTTCCTCAGTTTTCCCACATGATTTGCAATACCGTGATCTAACCATGCACCCCTTAGTGTGTCATAGAAACAAACCACATGGTTAGACAACATTGTTTACAATATATGCACTGACCATGTGGTTAGAAACTACCCAAAATGGACATAGGTAACACAGTTTCCTAGAGAAGGGTGCATGATTTTACAAACCATGTTACAACCATGTGCTTGATGCTTTAAACCCCTAAAACTCACATTTTTCACGGAAAACTCCCAGAGAAAGCCAATGAATGAAATCAGAAAAAAATCAACTTAAAATTCAAACCCATCACACCTAAAACTTGATGGAAAATATGAGACCCATGTTTGAACTAGAACAAAGGATGAAAACAAAAACCTAGGTGTAATAATTATTAACACCATGAAATATTTCTGCCCCCAATAAGTCATTCCAAAGTTTCATCTGAAAACCAAAGATGAAAATCCTCTATAACTCAAGGAGATCCCTCACTAAAATTAAAAATAGGATAAATCAAGGAAAACAAAAGAGGAAATAAAGATTCAAAAGATTCAACTCAGGAGGATAGAATGGAATCCCCACCATACGCTTTCAACCCCCAAAAATCCATGACACCTCCAGTTGATCAATAAAAGAAAATGATTTCTCAAACCTTCATAATCCATCTCTCAATCCAAAAACACCTCAAACATTACCAAATGAAAAAAACACCTCTTACATGAATGAAACAAATGATCCCAATCAATTTATCAAAGAGCATCAATAAACTCAGACCGAAACTTTTTCAATCCTTTATTCGAACAAGACTATTGGGAACACTCCAAATGCCCCATATTTACTCAAAAAAGAAACTTGAAATTAGATATCTCCAAAGGATACTACCCACGACGAATCTAGTACTAGAAAATAAACTGGATTATTGACACATGGAGCCCCGAATAGACTCGACACCATGAAAAATAACTAAAACTATTTTATTCCTAAAGAAATTTCAATGATACCTATAGTGGGTCTCCCCACCATTTACGAACTTACATTCTTAAAATAACATGGGAAACCCAACACGGTCCAACATGGAAGTATCCACACCAGCCAACGAACTCCCCTACAAAATTGGGGAAATATTATTGAGGGAAACACCAACCCAAGATGATATCACCTCACAATTCACCATCCTTAGATGAACACAAACCAAAACTGAAATCATTCCTTAAGGCTAACCAAACAATGAAAACCAAATGAAAATTCACATATGAAGAGGAACAAAAACCAAAACATAAATAAACCAGACAAACACACCTCCTTATAAACAAGGATTAACTCTTCTACCACCCTCGACCACAAGGAAGAATGAGGCCTTCACACCACTACCTTTAAAAAGGTAAATTTACAAGGAGGGGGGTCATGATAGAGGATCTTAAACCATCTCCATTTCTTTCAGTGAAGATAGAATATATACCATGGTCCCTCACACCCCTAGGATTCTTATGTTTGCACGAGCTTCATTCTAGGGCTATGGATAGAGCCTTAATATTTGAAGCATCTTCTACCTCATAACAATAAGTTGAAAATCCCTGATCATAATTCTTTATTTGGTTTCAAGAGAGACCACACAACATTCCAAGAAAAGAAAACATAACAAAACACCCCACGGTTCTCAATTCTCTCGAACATGACACTCTAACCAAGATATGGACTTAGAATATTCCCACACATCTTCCCCTTTTTTCAACTCGAATGAGAAACAATAGGAACAAGGAACACTTGGAGGACACTTCATTTTAAATGGAGAAATTAAGAATTTACGAAATGAAAACAAGATGTAACACCCCGACCCTAGTTACCCAAAGATGGTGCATTATTACATAACATTTGACTGATCACATGAAAGATCAAATCTCAAAAGACCGATTAGTTTAGTAGCCTTGGAAACACTAGATATATTCATAAAGTTTACATTACATCATAAAGTGAAAACTACAACAACATATTGTCTCCACACTCATATCCCCTTATACTATCACAATGGGTCATTCATAAAATACTTCTTCACATCCAGGGAAAAATAAAACATAGAAAGGGGTGAGCTCAAATGCACAGTAATGATACCAATATAGAGGAATCTTTCATTAGTAAGCATAAACATTTAAGGCAATGTATAACTAAAAAAAATCCTTTTAAACTTGAACTTCAGCATAATATGGCAGAAATAAAATGAAATAATTCCATTTACTTATTCCCATGGATATTCTACTAGTCTAATAGTCACATTAAATATCAATAACCACTTTTATAATTATGGAATGCAAAATGCCAGACTATCATAACCACATTGTCAAGGCCTTGTGCCAAGACTACAAATAATATTTTTTCAAGACCTTGTGCCAAAACACTAGTTTGTCTCATGACAACTACCGATGCATCGACGAGCTATAGCGGGCTCCACCCATCACTTATTAAGTCCAATGACTTCCTTATATGAACATGTTTAAACATAACATAAACATTCGTTTTAAAACGAGCATACGAAATGTCAATAATTTCTCTATAAACCATGATTGTCATATAAATAACACATCCAAAGTCAAACATATCACAAAACCTTCAATACAATATGGAAGTTTTGTATCATAATAAATCAACTTCAAATAAGCTTAAAATCCATCAAAGGATGCTGACATAGATGAAATCAAACAATTTGAGAGAAATATCTTTTTTTTGAAATCATTTAAAATACACATAATTAAAATATTTATTTTGAAAATATTCTTATAAGCTTTTAAGGGAAGCTTCGATGATTTTATTACCATCGAAATAGCTTCACCGACTGTATAATTTTTTTAAAAAAATTCTTACCTTAATTTTGTCGAAAAGGATAAAAAAGACCTTGTTTGGAAAACGACAGAAGGATTCCATTATAAAATTATTATAAAAAGTCAAACAAGGGTATAATTTACTTTAACACATATTCTGTAAAATAGTAATAATGTTTTGAAATATATTTTTAAGAAACAAGGATGTGGATGATAAAGAGGTCCCAGTAGATAATTACGTATAAACAACCTCGGATAATGAAGATATTGTGAAATAAACCCTTACCTTGTACTTTTTCTTGGCTGAGGGTAGGTAAACGTCCTGTATAATGGTGAAATAAATGTTATTAAATTATAAAAGAATCATATACATTAATATGATATCATATATGATCTTTTAACATTGATTTGTTAATAATATCTTAGTATTATCATCATTTTGGGTGTTAACAGATTCATTTTATTTATATTCTTTGTTATGTGAGCCATATTTTTTATGGATGGGATGTATATTATTCATATCCATAATGATATCATGTCTCTAAAAATTATTTTTAATCATCAAATAAAATTTAGTCTTGAATGTATACGATGGGGAATGAATCTCATTGCGTTCGTGGAGACGGTAATCCGTACGTACACACGAGCGACAATATCATTCTTTTGATATTACAATAATATATAGTTGGATGGTATATCATATATACAGAATAATTATCATTTTATATTTATTATTTACATGAGTTACACATCATTATTATACCCATCCAAATAATAATGTATTGAATAATAATTACACCACGACGTGGAGATGGTAGGCCGTACGTACGCACGTATGGTGACATGTCATTCCAAGGATGGATAGAATACTGAATATTGTTGTACCATATTTATAATAACATCACAGTATATAGAATATACTAGAGTTATTATTTTAGAATGGAAATAACAATGAAAGAAGAAGTTGAAGAAGAAAGGAACTTGAAAGAGGGTTGCGAAAACATTACCTCTTCTTCAGGTTCTTCCTTTTGATTTGATCAAAAGGGATCCTTAGGTTAGATTTATGAATAAAGAAAGGCCTCTAGGATTAATGGAGGATAGTTGAGAGGGTATTTGGGCAGAGGTTGTCTGAACCAAATGGCTTTGAAGGTATGAATAATTGGTTATAAGTTGTGTCCGTTTATAAGGGGGAGGAGGGGCTCTTTTGGAAAAACTTAATGTATTAATTTATAATAAACTCATATTCGGTTTCTAATGGCTCCAAAGTGGATTATTCAAATTCTAAGGTGGGTATGGGTCTAATTAATTTCATCCAATATATTTTATATAGTTTTTTGTCACTATATTAACCTTATCATTTATATTTAACTTTGAGTTAAATAGTTTGACATTTACCATGTCACTTTGTATTTTTATATTAGATGGTTAATAAATGTACTATATACTTCCAAGAGGCCCCAAAGTGGTCCATTAATGATAAAAATATCATTATATAAGTCCTTTTTCTAAAACATAGATTTTTAGGAATAGAATATGAATTAATAATATAATATTTGTTTTAAAAACTCTATTATGTCAAATTTGACACTATTTAATAATTGATTTTTGTTAAAGTCATAAAAACTTTATTAATTCGAACCAAATTAATTTAAGAAATCCAAAAATGTCATATTAATAAATAAAATTCTTTTATGTATTAAAAACTTTCAAATTATATTTATTTTAATATTTATAATACCAATTATTTGATTCATTAATTAATAAGGAAAATACTTCATCATTATTGTGTCAGAAATAAATTTAATTATTCGATGTCTAAAAATTATAAACAAAGAAAAATTATTTAAGAAATCTATTTATCTTTCTAATTAATATTTATAGTCGAAAATATAACATATATAACCTTATGTAAAAATTGTTTTGCTAAAAGATATATGCTTATCTCATTTTTTATTTACTTTAACTTAATTAATATAATGTGTCATTATCACTTACAATTAAATCCATGGAGTCCCAAAATCAACCCAAAGATTCCCATGGTCGTACATGTATCAACCAATAGGGTTAAAAAACGTTTTAGGGTAATTTATTTTTAATAGAATATTATTTTTTTACCCATATTTACTGGATTTACCTTTTAACCACAACAAATAAAATATTTACCGAAGTAATTATTCAAAATGTCTAAAAATAAAAGTTACCTATTTACACAATTTGGAACTCCTGATTCTAAATATTGAATCCATTTTTATAAATTCGAATCACAGAAGTGGAAGTAATTAATTTAAATTTAATTCCCGTTGTTAAAACAAAAATCGTGTTTTTAAGAGACAATAACCATCAAAAGATTGGCACTTACTTATGTCCAGTTTAAATGTGAATTTATATATAATTACCAAAATTGTATTAAATGGTAAAAATATAATCTAATTATACTCTAAAATCACTCAAATTCATAATTTATCACTATTAATTATTTCGATTAAAAAAGTTGTTTTTAATTAAAACTTAGTAATTTTCACTATTCATCAAAATATGAACGTTATCCGAAAAGTACAAAAATTTACCCTAAGATAATTTCAATATTCCAAACCAAAAATGAAGTCCATTTTGAATGATAAAATGTATAAAATTACAAAAAGTGTGTATTACTATTCATAATGGCTAGTTTGATTGGTTGTGGTGTGTGTTAGAACTCGAAGTTGCGTACAACACACGCTACTGTATTATTCAAAGAGGAGCATACCGTGGAAGATTGGGGTGTTACATTCTCCCCTCCTTCAAATAATTTTGTCATCAAAATTTCTAGAATATTACTACATAAAAATACTCAGGTGGTTCTTCATTATAAGTTCCTCAAGTTCCCATGTTGCCTCTTCCATCTTATGGTTTCTCCATAGAACTTTTACTAGACGAGTCATCCGGTTTCTCAACACTTTTTCTCTGATATCAAAAATCTTGACAGGATCTGTACAATAAGATATATCAGGTTCAGGTTATAATTCCTCATAGGTGAGTACATGTGTTGGGCCGGGCATGTATTTTCTCAACAGTGATACGTGGAACACATCGTGAACTTTGGAGAGACTTGGCGGCATTTCCAAATGGTAAGCTACATCCCCAATTCGTTCTAGAATTTCGAATGGTCCGATGTACATGGGACTCAATTTTATATTCTTAACAAAATGTATAACACCCTTCCATGGAGATATCTTTAAGAAAACATGATCTCCTACATGAAATTCCAAATCCTTTCTTCGGTTGTCAGCATAGCTCTTCTGCCTACATTGAGCTGCTTTGATGTGGTTTTGGATTACCTTCACCTTTTACATCATTTCCTCCACCAGTTCTGGGCCTACGAGTTTTCTTTCACCAACATCATCCCAACATGTTGGTGAGCGACATCTCTTTCCATATAACGCTTCATATGGTGCCATCAGAATACTTGAATGGAATCTATTGTTATAGGAAAATTCTACTAGAGGTAAATATTGATCCCACATACCTTGAAAGTCATTTGAGAATGATATCAACATATCCTATAAGGTTTGAATAGTCCATTTTGATTGTCCATCTGTTTGAGAGTGGTAGGCAGTGCTCAAATGAAGTTCAGTATCCAGGGATTTCTGAAGACTTTTCAAGAATCTTGAGGTAAAATGTGGATCACGATCAGAAAAAATCGATAGGGGTACTCCATGAAGTCTCACAACTTCATTAATATATAGTTTTTCTATACGTTCAAGTGATAGATCCTCTATTATAGCAAGAAAATGTGCTGACTTGGTAAGATGATCAATAATAACCCATATTTTATCGTTCTTCTAGGAGTCTTTGGTATCCCCATGAAAAATTCCATCGTAATATTATCCCATTTCCACTCCAGTATGGGAAGAGGTTGCATGACTCCTCCAGGCTGTTGCCTTCCAGCTTTCACTTGTTGACAAACCATACATCTTGACAAAAATCATCAATCTCCCTCTTCATGTTGTCCCACAAAAAATGTTCCTTCAAATCTCTATACATTTGGGTGCTCCCATGGTTTATAGAGAAATTGGAGCTATGAGCATCATCTAAAAATTCCCTTTTCAGATCAGGTATATCGGGAACACAATGTCTCTTCCCAAATTTGAAAATTCCTTCTTCATACACAAAGTCTCTCAATCTCCCATCATTCATAGATTTAATCTTCTTTTGAAACTCTTCATCACCAGGTTGATAACTCTTTATCCATTCTAGTAAAGATGGTTTGGAAACCATTACAAAATGTATCAGTGTTTCACCTTCCATGGTAATTCCCATATCCATCTTCACTAGATCCATCAAAATAGGATCCCTTTTAATTCTCTTCATTTTCAAAACTCCATGATCTTTTCTTCTCAAGACATCTGCCACCTTATTTTCCTTCCCCGGGTGCTAGTGTATCGTACAATCATAATCCTTGAGTAGTTCAAGACATCACCTATGCCTTATGTTGAGTTATTTCCGTGAGAAAATGTTCTTCAAACTCTTGTGATTAGTATAAATCTCACATTTTTCACTATAAAGATAATGTCTCCATATCATCAAAGAAAAAATTACAGCAGCTAACTCAAGATCATGAGTAGGATAGTTTTTCTCACGAATTTTCAGTTGTCGTGATGCATAGGTAGTAACCTTATCATTCTACATAATGACACAACCAAGTCCTTTATTTGAAGCATCACTATAAATAACAAACCCATCATTCCCCGATGGTAGAGTCAATATAGGAGCATTGACTAATATTCTCTTTATTTCTTCAAAACATTCTTCACACTCTTTTTTCCAAAAAAATATAACCCCTTTACGTGTGAGATATGTTAATGGGTTAGCCATTTGGGAAATTTTCTGGAAAAAACACCGATAATAACCTGCTATGCCAATAAAACTGTGTACCTCAGTTATACTCGTTGGTGCTGGCCATTCTTGGATTGCTCTTATCTTAGAAGGATCAACAGAGATTCCATCCTTAGAGACGATATGGCCAAGAAAAGAGATCTCCTAAAGCCAGAATTCACACTTGCTATGATTCCCATATAATTTATGTCTTTTAAGAGTATTTAGGATAATGTGGAAGTGATTTTCATGATCTTCGTAGATTTTGGAGCATACCAAGTTATCATCAATAAATACCACCACAAAATCATCGAGATATTCCTTGAAAACTCTTTTCATTATATCCATGAATACATAGGGTGCATTAGTCAATCTAAAATGAATTTCTGTAAACTCGTAATGCCCGTACCTTGTTCGAAATGTTGTCTTCGGAATTTCTTCCTTCTTCACACATAACTGATGGTATCCAGATCGAAGGTCAATCATTGAAAAGTATTGAGCTCCTTGCGGTTGGTCGAATAAATCTTCAATGCGAGGTAGGGGATACTTGTTCTTTATTGTTATAGAATTAATTTTCCTTTAGTCGATACATAACCTCATAGATCCATCTTTTTTTAACAAAAAGGACTGGGGCTCCCCATGGGGAAACACTAGTGAGAATAAATCACTTATTACTCAATTCCTCTAGTCGTTTCTTTAGTTCAACTAATTCCACAGTGGCCATTCTATAAGGGGTCTTCGATATGGGCCTTGATCCAGAAATTAAATCTATGAAAAACTCAATTTACATTTCTGGAGGATGTCCAGGTAAATCATCTGGAAACACATCAACGTATTCTCTTACAATAGGTACATTCTCTATTTGAAAATTCCTTTCCTCACCCACAATCATTTCATTATCTTCCTCCCCAATAATTGAATTTAGTTGAGCTACTGGGGGTGGATCTAGGTAAGAATTAGGTGGTGACGATTTCGCTCTAAATATATGGTGTTCCTTATCATCGTCATCAAAAATTGTAACCTCCTTCTTCTTACAATAAATATTCGCATCATGGTCCTAAAGACAATGCATACTGAGGATTATATCAAACTCAATCATGGGTATGACGATGATATCTGTAGATAAAGAACATTTATATGCTCTAATGGGAATAGATTCACAAAACTTTGTTGTGATGATACATACCTTAGGAGTTTCGACTGACAAATCCCTTTTTAAATCAAATTATAAATATATAATTTTCTTAGAAAACTGAGAAGATATGAAACAATGCGATGATCCAGAATCAAATAATGCATTTTTTAAATTTGAGGAAACCATTAAATTACCTACCACCACGTCTTTCGGAGCTTCTACCTAAGTAGTAGTGATAGCATAATCTTGGCCTTGATCCCTTGGAATTTTTTAAGGTAAGTTCCCCTAACGTTTAGGACATTCATTTGAATAATGTCCCATCTCCCTACAATTGTAGAATTGAACATCAATAACTTCTTTCTTCCCCTTACAATCACGATCTTGGTGGCCTTTTTCACCACACTTGTAACAAACTCCCATTCCCATAAAGTAAGTACCAGGGTGTTTTTCCCACATTTAATACAGGATGGATATTCATATTTTCCTTTCTTCCCCTTATTTCCATTTCCTGAGTGACCATAAGATCTCTTCTTCTCTTACTTTTCTTTAAAGTCGTAAGACTTAGAGAATTCCTTTTCTGTCTGGATAGCACATGAGACAATATATTCGTACCATGAGAAGGATTGTGAGACTAATTCTCGATAGAGAAATGGTTTTAACCCATCAATGAAATGATCAATCTTACTCCTTGGTTTATGTATATAATCTGCTACATGCCTCTCTAACCTTGTAATGTTTGCCTCATACTTTGCGACATTCTCATCCTCCTTTTGTCTCAAACTCAGAAATTGCCTTTCCATATATGCTCGATGGTCATGAGGAAAGTATTTTTCTATGAAAATATCTTTGAACTCCATCCATTCCATATATTATACTTCATCATCTTCCTTTTTGTTTTGAATCAATGACCACCATTGATCAGTATCTCCAGTGAGGCGGTAAACATCCATGATAACTTTTTCCCTTTCACTACTCCCCAAGGCATGGAATATTTTCTCTAATGAATTTATCCATTGCTCAGCTACTAAGGTATTTTTACTCCCATTGAATGTTGGGGGTTGTTGCCTCATGAAGAGATCCAACATTGATCCTCCATGCTTCGGATCATGGTGCTCCATATGGGTAAGGTTATTATTCATAACCTGAGTGAGTTGTCCCAGTATGGTGATTATCTGATCAGCACCAGTTGCATCACCAGCTCCACTATAATTATCTTGAGCAGGAGGGAAATCCCTACATGGAGTGCATGCATTGATACAGTTTTCATTTCTTCCACTAGGTGCCATTTCTAAACAATGGAATACACTAGATTAGTTTATGAATTGCAACACATAAATCCAAATTTTCAAAACACCTAACATAAATTGAATAGTTTATGGATATAATCCATAATAATAAAAATGTTTTCTTTGAGAAATTATATACTAATAAACCCTCTATAATGGTTTATAAAGAAAATGAGAATTATCCTAAGCATATCCCCCGGGAGTGCCGTAACCAAGAGTGCAGCAAGGTCCGTTGTTGTGCACTAGTTCCCGTTCGAGTCTAGCTCAAATCGGTGTTTTTAGGTTTTACCCCTAGGTACATCTATTCCAGAGCCTCCTCTACCGGCTCGTATCCATATAGGGATGTATTTCTTGGAAAACTCACAAAATCTCTACAATACCAAAATTTTAGGAAGTTCTTCTATAATAATCTTCAAAGTCCATCTTAGGTCTATGTGCGCTAATCAGAGTTTATCTAAATCTAGCTTCCAAGGTTTGTACTAAAATTCTCTGATACCAACTATAAGGACCCGACCCCAGTTACCTAGAGTCGGTGCATTATTACATAACATTTTCATGATCACAAGAAAGATGAAATCTCGAAATACCGATTAGTTTAGTAGCCTTGGAAACACTAGATATATTCATAAAGTTTACATTACATCATAAAGTGAAAACTACAACAAAATCTTGTCTCCACACTCATATCTCCTTATACTGTCACTGCAGGTCATTCATAAAATACTTCTTCACATCATGGGAAAAATAAAACCTAAAAAGGGTTGAGCTCAAATGCCCAGTATGTATACTAATATAGGAGAATCTTTCATAAATAAGCATAAACATTTAAGGCAATGTATAACTAAAACAAAAGCCTTTTAAACTTGATCTTCAACATAATATGGAAGAAATAAAATGAAATAATTCCATTTACTTATTCAATAGATATTCTACTAGTCGAATTATCACATGCAATATCAATAACCACTTTCATAATGATGGAATGCATAATGCCAGAATATCATAACCACATAGTCAAGGTCTTGTGCCAAGACTAAAAATAATATTTTTTCAAGGCCTTGTTCCAAGACACTAGTTTGTCTCATGTGACCTACCGATGCATCGAAGAGTTATAGCGGGATCCACCCATCACATATTAAGTCCAATGCATTCCTCATATGAACAGGTTTAAACATAACATAAACATTAGTATTAAAAGTAGCATACAAAATGTCAGTACTTTCTCCATAAACCACGAATGTCATAAAAATAACACACCCACAGTCAAACATATCACAAAACCTTGAATACAATATGGAAGTTTTTTATCATAATAAATCAACTTCAAATAAGCTTAAAATCCATCAAAGGATGTTGACATAGATGAAATCAAAACTATTTGAGAGAAATATCTATTTTTATTAAATCATTTAAAAGCCACATAATTAAAACATTTACTTTGAAAATATTCTTATAATATTTTAATGGAAGCTTCAATGATTTTATAAAGATGTAAAATAGCCGCACCCGCCATATAAGTTAAAAAAATTCATTCTTACCTTAATTTTGGCGAAAAGGTTAAAAAGGACCTTGTTTGGAAAACGATGGAAAGATTCCTTTATAAACTTCTTATAAAAAGTCAAAAAAGGTTATAATTGACTTTAACACATATACTGAAAAATAGTAAGAATTTTTTTAAAAACATTTTTAGGAAACATGGATGTGGATGATAAAGAGGTCCCAGTAGATAATTACGTATAAACAACCTCGGATAATGAAGAGGTTGTGAAATAAACCCTTAACATGTACTTTTCCTTGGTTGAGGGTATGTTAAACTTCTGTATAATGGTGAAATAATTGTTATTTAATTATACAAGAATCATATAAATTAATATAATATCATATATGATCTTTTAACATTTATTTGTTAATAATATCTTAGTATTATCATCATTTCGGGTGTTAACAAATTCGTTTTTCTTTATATTATTTATTATGTGAGCCATATTTGTTATGGATGAGATGTATATTATTCATATCCAGAATGATATCTTGTATATAAAAATTATTTTTTATCATCAAATAAAATTTAGTCTTGAATGGATACTATGGGGAATGAATCTCATCGCGTTCGTGGAGACAGTAATCCGTACGTACGCACGAGCGACAATATCATTATTTTGATATTTAAATAATATATAAATGGATGGTATATCATATATACAGAATTATTATCATGTTATATTTATTATTTACATGAATTACATATCATTATTTTACCCATCCAAATAATAATGTATTGAATAACAATTACACCACGACGTGGAGATGGTAGGCCGTACGTACGGACGTATGGTGACATTTCATTCAAAGGATGGATAGAATACTAAATATGGTGGTAACATATTTATAATAACATCAAAATATACAGAAGTTACTGGATTTATTATTTTATAATGGAAATAACAAATAAAGAAGAAGTTGATGAAGAACGGAACTTGAAAGAGGGTGGTGAAAACAATATCTCTTATTCAGGTTATTCCTTTTGATTTGATAAAAAGGGCTCCTTAGGTTGGAAGGCCTCTAATATTATGGGAGGATAGTGGAGATGGTATTTGTGAAGAGTTTTGCCGATCCAAAAGGCTTTGAAGGTATGAATAATTGGTTAGAAGTGGTGTCCTTTTATAAGGGGGAGGAGGGGCTCTTTAGCAAACACTTAAAGTATTAATTTACAATAAACTAATATTCTTTTGATAATGGCTGAAAAGTGGATTATTCAATGTATAAGTGGGTATGTGTCGATATCCTTTCATCCAATTGATTTTAGACAGGTTTTTCTCAATATATTAACCTTATCATTTATATTTTACTCTTAGTTAAATAGTTTGACATTTACCATGTCACTTTGTATTTTTATATTATATGGTTAATAAAGATACTATATACTTCCAAGATACCCCCAAGTGGTCCATTAATGATACAACTTTCATTATATAAGTATTTTTTACAAACCATAGATTTTTAGGAATAGAATATGAATTAATAATATAATATTTGTTTTAAAAACACTTTTATGTCAATTTTGACACTATTTAATAATTGATTTTTGTTAAAGTCATAAAAATTTATTAATTATAACCAAATTAATTTAAGCAATCATAACATGTAATATTAATCAATAAAATTTATGTAGGGAATCAAAACATTCAAATTATATTTATTTTAATATTTATAATTCCAATTATTGGATTATTTCATTAATAAAGAAAATATTGCATCATTATTGTGTCATAAATAAATTTAATTATTCAATGTATAAAAATTATATATAAAATACCATTATTTAGGAAATATTATAATATTTATAATGAATATTTATAGTTGAAGATATAACATATATAACCCTATGTAAAAATTATTTTTCTAAAAGATATATGCTTATGTCATTTTTGTATTTACTTTAACTTAATTAATATAAAGTGTCATTATCAATTACAAGTGGATCCATGGGGTCCCAAAATCGACCCAAATATTCACATGGTTGGAAATGTATCAACCAATAGGGTTGGGACACGTTTTAGGGTAATTTATTATTATTATAATATTATTTTTTCCCCTTATTTACCGGATTGACCCTTTAACCACGGTAAATAAAATATTTACCGAAATAATTATTTAAAATGTCTAAAAATAAAAGTTACATATTTAAACAATTTGAACCTCCTGATTAAAAATATGTAATCCATTTTTCTAAATTCAAAACACAGAAGTGGCAGAAATTAATTTAAAATTAATTCCCGTTGTTAAAACATAAAGCGTGTTTTTAAGAGATAATAACTATCAAAAGATTGGCACTTACTTATGTCCAGTTTAAATGTAAATTTATATCCAACGACCAATATTAGATTAAATGGTAAAAATATAATCTAATTATACTCTAAAATCCCTCAAATTAATAATTTATCACAATTAATTATTTTGATTAAAAATGTTGTTTTTAATTAAAATTTAGTAATTTTCACTATTCATCAAAATATGAAAGTTATCTGAAAAGTAACAAAAATTCACCCTAAGCTAATTTAGAAATTCCAAATCCAAAAATGAAGTCTATTTCGAATGATAAAATGTATAAAATTTCAAAAAAGTGGGTATTACTATTCATAACGGCTAGTTTGATTGGTTGTGGTGTGTGTTAGAACTAGAAGTTGCGTACAACAAACGCTACTGTATTATTCAAAGAGAAGCGTACTGTGGAAGATTGGGGTGTTACAAAATATTATATTTATACAAAAGTTATTAAGAGGTTTCACAACATCCAATTTGTTTACCTTAAAGAGAATACGACACCACAAAATGCCACCAGACATGACCATTACAACCATTGAAGAACCAAGAATAAAGAGACATTAAACTGAGTTCTAGGAGCAGTCTCCTCCTGTAAATGGGCATGACATTCCTTCAGAGCATTCAGATATTATGTCTTTTTGTGACTATACATTCTAGAAAAATGGAACAATATGATCCCATGTTAGAAAGAGACTGATAAAAGACCCAAATACCTTTTTATTTCCACATCCAACACCAAAAACATCAAGCCACTTTCCATTGTTGGAATTTCATTAACCACTTTTAGGCCAATCCTTCAAGAATAAAGGTGGAAAATTCCACATTTACAAATGTAGACCACTGAAGGAAACTAAATATTCTTTCAATCTCTAGCTTCACGTTTTTGATTCAATAGGATCCTATTTGCTATAAAAGGGAGTAGGATTCAACTTATAAAACTCAATGAGGAAGTCCACAAGTTGATCAGTTAGAGGGTCTAGTAATGGTAAACCACCCATAGCTATTCTAAAAATATATATCAAATATTTTTTTGGGAATGCACTAGGAAACAAGGAAACTAATAACTCAATCAAACAAATCCACTAACTAATAATTACCACAAAAAACCCTAAAAACACAAAGGTAACCAATTCGTAGGATTCATAGATTTTTTCTCAAAAGAACCTATTAACCGTTATCTTAAAACCAATTCATCAACAGTAGCACTAACTTGAAATACCATTCAAATAAGAAGAGTTAACAAACTATAAAAATATAATAAGAAATATTCCCAAATCCCAAGAGACACACCACATAAATTTTGGTTACCAAAACATCACATCTTCTATTAAAATAACTTTTTTGAAGAAAAAAATGATGGTGCATTTCACACAAAAAATGGTATTTCAGGGATACCTACACATTAATTCTCATGAAAAACTAGGCACCCATCACTTCATGTCATGAACCATTCACATTTTCACACATATCCATGCATGTGGTCACTTGTTGACATAACAAAGGTCAAAATAAAACATTTCCACTTTGAAAATCAAAACATTCCACCCACACTTTGAACTTATAAATTTAATCCCCATTTCAAAAATTCCCAAAAATTTTCAAAATTTCACTAATCACCAAATTGAAAACCATGTTCAAACTCTGCACATAAATCCACTTCATCTTCTCAAAAATAAAAATCCCCTTTCAAATCATTTTCATCTAGAAAAAACCTCATTTCAAAATATTATCAGCAGAAAATGTAATAACATTTCATAGATAACCATTTAATTAAAACATATCTATTATTACTTAAAAAAAGTTCTAAAAATAAATTTCTAGTTTATAAACAATTTTTTTGACCAACTACTTGCCTGGATTATAAATTTTTTTTTTCAATACAATCATTCCCACTCTACCCAGAAATTACTTTACAAAATTTCACATTTCAAAAGATTCCTTAAAAATGATTATGAAAATAGATTTTCAACCTTATCCAAACAAAACCATTAACAATTTAAATAAAACATTAAAAATACCAAAACAATAGTTTTTAAAAAAAATTAGAACCTAAGAGGACACAAAACAATTCACAAGGGGAAACTAGTTTTGATGGGTGACTTGGCCATATGGTTGGAGACCATATGAAAATCACACCACCATCACATAGAGTATTCTTGGAAAATTTAACTAGATCTAGATTTATTTCTAGGCCCCATGAGCTCACTGATACCACTGAAACAACTCTATTTTTATCTCCCAATTATAAAACAACTTATATGAACCAATGAAACGAAAATAAACATGAAATTCCATAGAAAATCATCATTTGGTCAAGGAAGTGTTGGATAGAAAATCCCCAATACCTACACCCCAAGATCCAATAATCCTACTTCATCTACCTTGACGTCTAAAATGTCATATGGTGATACTAATTCTAGTTCATTTGTGGAAACAACCTGTTCTGATACCATTTTGTCATGAACCAAGCTGGAGTT
Organism: Viscum album; assembly: GCA_963277665.1. Taxonomy (NCBI): domain Eukaryota; kingdom Viridiplantae; phylum Streptophyta; class Magnoliopsida; order Santalales; family Viscaceae; genus Viscum; species Viscum album. Next base: position 1,766,645,610 of record OY728135.1, read on the forward strand.
CCATAAAACCCAACACTTGACCTAGTCCATGGCATGGTACGAGGGGCATTCCCAATCGCAACTAACTAGAAACTAGTTCTCGGGAATCAATCATAATATTTCATAATGATTTCACCCCTCTATATAAACATAAAAAACCAACAGAAATAAACAACATAAAGATAAATAACTAAATACAAACAAGGCATACAATTTTTAAGATGTGATGTTTTACAATTTAAACCAAAAAATAAAAGTACAATTGTAGAAAGGTAAACATAAAACTATCCCAAGAATCTCTAAAAAACATGATGGAAACCACCCTCAAGCCACCACCACTAACACCTACAACAAGAGGAGCTCTTGAAACTAGGATCCACCATCATCACCATGACTAATATTGCCTCTATATGGGTAATACATAAAAAAGTCTAAATATAATCGATGTTGTGTGTTGGGTGTGATCAAAATCCTAGTAGGATTCCACCCAAAAGGGAAGGTTCCATACTATATCATTAAAATACAATTTAACTTGCTCATTTCCTTTGAAGCATTTGGAACATTTCTAAGAAAAACATTTTAAGGAAACCATTTTACAGGGAACACATTTAAAGAAAAGAACCTTTTCAAAGATGATTTATTGAAATAAAAGTTCTCATAAGTTATACTATAGGCCAATAGCTAGAACCATATCCTATAAGATTTATTTCACAAGAGGGAACCATGGGTAACTCTGTAAGGGAAATCTATCACAAGTGAGACCCTATAACCCCTACCTCAGTGAAATGTGGTATAATAACTATAACCAACATCATTCTCAAGAATGATACACTGGGAGGGGACAACCAATGGGCCTAGTGGTCTCTGATCATAATACCATTTTTTTTAGTGTTTTATTCATCAATCTAGAAAATTGAAACTAGGACTTTCAACTCTAGTATCACTAGTGTACTAAATCTAGTCATCCCACTGAGATACCTGAGATTACCTTTGTTATGAAAATATCATTTCACATGTCACACTATACACTATTTTCACATAAACATTCCAAGAAATATATATTAATAGGGAAACCACCACTTACATAGACAAAATCATGTCCCATTTCACACACACAAAATCCATTCTTAAATACACTTCCCACTACTTGGATAGTTCATAAAACCCCTTTGAAATTATCACAAAAAATATATATAATCAATTTAACCATTTTCATGGACCAATCACCGTTCAAATTCATACACAAACCAATTTCACATTAAAACATACTTCTCTTCATTTACATAATTCACAAATCACAATAAAAGTGAAAAAATAATCTAATATGAAAAAGTAATACATTTTCCTTTAAAAACCAACTTTCAAACTCCTTCTCACATTAAGTGGTTTTAACAACCCACTCCACACAATTAACATAACCATAAAAAACACAATTAAGAAGAACCAAAACAAAGGACCAAGAAATTGTTTCCCTTATCCCCACATATGCATGTCAAAATTATTCCAAAATAGATTTCCCACCAAACAATAAATTCATAGAACACACTCATATAGACAAGAAAGCATATCAAAATCATCAAAAAAATGTTAAGGCATTCAACCAACAACCTCAAGCTTGGAAAAATTCTTAGATTGGTGTGAAACCACAACCACAAAACACAAGATCCTAGAAAGGAAATACCAAATAGTAAGAATCAATATTGAACCCTAAATAACATTATTAAACCCTAAATGACCACATAACCCACTAGAGATATGAAACCCCATAAGAGAAGGAGAGAAACCCTAGGTACGAGGAGAAATCGAGGAGGAGAACCACATTATTGAATTTTTATTATAGTTTTTAAGACAAATGCCCTCCAAAATTGAGATCTAAGGGGGCCATCAGAGGGGGGTGCAGTGCCTAGGTCTAGAAATACCAAATGGGGGTGATATGGGTGGATTTGGGGCTAACATCCTTCAGGACACATCAATAATTTTCAAATGTTTAATAACTTGGAGAAGTTTCATAGTTTTCCCAAATGGTTTTCCAAAACATGGTGGAATCGTTCAACCCTTACTATCTAATAGGAATATTCTGCACGGTTAACCCATATAGTTTACAAACCATGAACTAACCATGTGGTTAGCCACAACCCAAAAATGGCCATATGATGAACATTTTCTTGGAGAAGGGAACACATTTTGAAAAATCATGTACCAACTGTGACACTCATTCTATCAACCCCCAAAACTCACATTTTCCTCAAAAATAACTTTTGTTAACTAATTAATAACCACAATACCATGGATAAACAAAATATCATCTTAATATTTAAACCCGTCACACCAGAAACAAGAGGGAAAATCCAAGACCCAAGTTTTAACAATAACAAAGGATGAAAAAAAATCCGGGTGTGACACATAATACTAATTAATAATATTCATGATGTCTAAGATAAATATAAACTCTGGAAAATAGGGACATCTAATGAAATTTGTAATATGGATTTCGTACTGTTTGATCTCATTGTCATAATATCTGACAATAGATATTACTAAATAAGTACACCATGAGAAGGTGAATCAAATTCCTATGAGTTTCCACCCTCGATATCCTATATCATTTGTGTCCCTCAAATGATATCATCTAGGTATAGATAATATATTTTAGAATAGTGTTATAGTACTTCTGGGTTCTTATTATATCAGATAACTGCTATGACATTTTAGTGAAACATCCACTCTTAATACATTATCACATAGTATGTTTTATTGAAGAACAACCCTTATGTGATAATAATTTTATTAATATTAAAAACTATGAATACATGTTATCATAAAGTACACAAAAGTTGGTTCTAGGGAACCAAATCCAACAGAATCCCACTTTCAGTAGATCAAATTGCTAATAACCATCAGTTTTAAGCTCTCAAATAATACTAATACTTCTATTGAGATATTCCTTTAGTCAATGGGTCTACCATGTTCTCCTCAATGGGGACCCTATATACCAAAACTTCACCTCGTCGATAAAAATACCTCAATATGTGATAATTCTAGATTATATTATTTGTCCATTAGTCTGACCTTTGATATTTTGAAAGATCCACCACTGAAATATTATTACAATACAATGTGATAGGGTCTTTACTACTAGATAGCACATCAAGCTGATAGAAAATGTTTTGAATCGAAATGGATTCCTTGTCTATATAAAAATAATCAATATACTTAGAATCCACTATAAAATTTGGGGAAACTGGCAGCTTTGAAGTCTTCTAGTGCACAACTCCTCCATTGAGAAAGAAAACATATCTATATTGAGACTACAAATCATTTGGATATATTTTGAAATTAGCATCAGTATAAACCCTGATGACCAACTCCTCCCCTCATCCATAAACTAGGAACATATCCTTAATTATTCTAATATACATGTGTATAACCTTAACAATAAACCAATGTTGTTCTACAGAATCTTCTTGATATCTTCATGACATTCTCAATGTATAGGAAAAAACAAGTCTAGTAAATAACATGGAATACATGATTGATCCTATCATGAAAGCGTATGAGATCTTACTAATTCTCTCTTTCTCCCATTGTGTTTTAGTACACATTTTCTTAGAAATATGTAAACCATGTGTCATTGGAATGAATACACTCATGAATTGTTCCATACAAAATTTATTGATTATATAATCAATTTATATACTTTGAATTAGTCCTAGAATACTATTTGATCTATAATGAATGATCTTGGGCCCTAAAATATAGATTGCTTCACCAATGTCCTTCATATCGAAACACTTTTTTAAACATTACTTAATATAATGTAAGACTATTATGTTATCTCCAAATAGTAGTATGTCATAAAAATATACTACAAGGATAAATAACACATTCCCACTAAACCAATTTTATATGCATGATCCACATTCATTATTAAATAAACAAAATTCATTTATAGATTCATCCAATTGAATGTTATAGGACCTATATGATTTATTCAATCTATAAATGGATAAATGAAACATAAAAAAAAATCATTTTTTCATCACATGGTGTTACAAAACCTCTTGGGTGTGTCATATAGACATGTTCATGAAGGTTTCCATTAAGGAAAGAATTCTTGACATCTATCTTCCAAATTTCATAATCATGGAAAGACACTATAGCAAGTAGAATTTTAATGGATTTAAACATGGAAACTGGTGAAAATTATTCATCATAGTCAATTACTTGGTGTTGTTTAAACCCTTTTCCCACTAGACCTGATTTGAAGTTATTTACATTACCTTCCATGTGTAGTTTTTTCTTGAATACCAATTTTCACCATATGGATTTACATCAATTGGTGCATCAACCAGAACCCAAAATTGGTTATGACACATGGAATAATTTTTTGAATTCATGGATTATTTCCATCATTCAGCTTCTAATCTCTTTATTTCCTCTTTATTGGAAACATGTTCATCATTATCAACCAATAATGAGTCACAATCCTGGGTGACTAAAAAACCATATCTCTTCGGTTCTCTTCCTGTTTGTGATCCTACACATGAATTTTGTTTTTGGAGCTACTTATTCCATGAATACCTATGGAATTTGTTCCTATACAAATTCTTATATATCTTGAGCATCAAATTCATCGAAGTCAATCTTGATCCCACTATCCATTTTGAGGGTGTGCTCCCTCTCAACAATGATGGGTTTTCTGGGGATAATAACATTCTTGTTTGAGGGTTTTTATTGGTGCTATTTCTTTATTTCATTGGGATACCCTATGAAGATACACTTCGTACACTAGTGTTCGAGTTTGTTTCTTGATAATGTCTTAAAAATCTCCTCACAACCCTATACACATGTATGTGATGAAATTGGGTTCATTCCACTCCATAAATCAAAGGGAATTATATTTCCTACTTTTTTGTACTCGTTTTAATTTTTATTTCATAGTCTATAATTAATATCCCAAAAATGATAATGGGATATTAATATGAATCATTATTGACATTACCATGTCTAACAAGTTATGTTTCCTACTTTCTATAATAGTATCCCACTGTGGTGTGTAAGGTGGAGTGATTTGAGACATAATCCCAAAATCCCATAGTAATTTGATAAAAACTTGTTTAAGATATTCACCACATCGATCTAATAAAAGATTATTTATCTTATTTTAAATTTTTTTATCTACATAATTCTTGAATTCCTTGAATTTCTCAAATGAATCTGACGTATACATCATTAAATAGACATAATTTTATCTACTCAAGTCATCAGTAAAAGTTATGATGTATGAATACACTATTATAGCTTCTACTAGATATCATCCACACCCATATATGCATACAAATCCTTGAATCTCTATGACCATTTTACCCAATTCACTGAATAATTGTTTGGATTTTTTTTCTAAAGAGGAATGAAATATTTCAAGTGGTTTTATCTTAAAATATTCTAAATAACCATCTTGATAGATATTTTTAAAATGATTCTCAATTACATGACCAAGATTGCGATTCCCTATCAAGGTGTTATATGAGTCATGTGGACATGATTCATTATCAATTTCCAATACTTGGTTTTCATAATTAAATACATAAATACCGTTATTTAAATATACCATACAATAACATATGATGTATTTATAAAATAAAAAACTTTTATTTCCAAACATTAAAATAAACTCATCTATATCTTGGAATGATATAGAAATTTTATTCTTGGTAACATTTGGTATATAATAAAAATATTTTAAACTCAAAATCATTCTTGTTGGAAATAAAATGTGATAGTCACCAATGGTTATAGTTTCCAACATGACACCGTTTAATGCTCGCAGATCCACCTCTCCTCTAGAAATCATTCAAAATACACATGGTTCATGCATTTGGATATATATTTGATCTCCAAAAGATGTATTTAATACCCAATGTGTAGATATTTAATGATTACATTAGATAAAAAATGAACCTTAAACTTCCCATTTCTTTTGGGTTCATTTATTCTTCTAGTTTCTTTTCTTGCTGCATGCAAAACATACTACCCCCTTTTCCTTTCCCTACATCTAGATATAATTATCCTTAGAAGGATGGTGCTCATGAATTTTAGACTTTTTGTGAGACTAGATCCCCTTTTTCTTTTTATTCCTTTTGTTATTAACCATAAAGACTATGGATTTTCCATTCCCTATATTCGTATCCACTTGGTGATTGGAGTAAGAAATTCAAAAAACTATTTTCATTATTTATCATATTATTAGTAACAATATGACATGATATGGTCTTGGGTAGTGAGGAAAGTATGATATCCGCACACAAATAATCTAGGAATTTAATACCTATGATGTATAAGAATTCAATGTAGCCAATATGTGTGACTACATGAGGCCCATATGGAATATAATATCTAATATTAGTTATAAAAAAGCATTGGAGATCTCATATCTCTCTTGTCTAGTCTTATCTTGATAGATATTCTAAAAGTGAGACATCATGCTATATGTATCAATGTTCTCATGTTGCTTCAAAATATCATGGATTATGGATGATAACATGAATAACTGAATATCAATAGCATCATATAAATGTTTCTCATAGAGAGACAACTCTTACTCATTAGCCTCATTTCCAGGCACTTTAGGAATGTGTTCTTCTAGAAATTAAAATTTACTTTCACGGTGATGGATAAGGCATAAGATCATTTTCCATACATGGAAATCTATGTTAGTGAGAATGTTATCCTTCTCAAGTATGGATTATAGTGATATGATTGATTTCCTTTTCATTTTTATTTCCAAAAGTAAGATGAGTAGTTATTTAGTAATTTATCTAATAAAATTTTAAAAAAACTATTATTATATTTATTAATCTCCCACTATTTTATCAAAACACAATAAACCTAACTATTGGATCTGGAATATACTGTTTCTTTGAAAATATAGTGTCATGGATCCATACACCTTTTCTCATTACCCCATCTTCGTTTTTTCACGTAACGTGAATGTTTTTGGTTTGGTTTTCAAATGGAAACGACATTAACTCAAAGTTCCTTGACCTGTTGAGTAGACTACCCAATATTGAAATCCTTAAATTGGTTTTCTTAAAAACTTTCCTCTTTGTTAAACCGTGTCCTCATTTGGAAGTCATCTCTTTATTTGAATGAAGTTAAGTTAACTAATCAAATTCATGTTAGAATTACCCATTATTTGAAAGCACCCAAACTTTAGGTGGTGAAGGACATTGAACAAAGGTTCAATATTAACTGATGTAGTGGAAGGATAAAATGACTTAACATATATTCTTAAGGGATTTTATCTTTTATGCATAAATGTTAAATTAATATCTTTATCACATGATTGTTACTATTTTTTGGATTTACATAATTTATTAACTATAAAGACCCATAATTTCCATGGAATTTTTTTAATAAATACATGAGAGTTTTACGAGTCTATGAAAATTGATGGTGCATGATTTTAAGGCCCAGTGTGTACAAAGTCAATTTCTAAAGTTTTTTTCAGGTACGTTCAGTAAATGTGTGAACTAGTTTTTATAACTTTTTAACTAGTTCTCAGAATTGAAATCGGAGGGCACTGTTGAACTCGCAACGTTGATATTATCCTAAGGAGACTTTCACCTTGATGGAAGATGGTCCGAATTATAAGATAGATTTTTGGTTTTTAATGAATGGATTAAATAAAAATAAAGTTGAAGCTTTATTTTTATTTTGGTTAGTTGAATCCTCCATGTGGAAGATGGAGGGGGGGACCACCACACCTTAACCTCCCATGAGATGTTATGGTGGGGGTGCCCACCCGAACCTAACCTCCTCTTCATGTTTAATTTGGTAGGGACCACTCGGGGTTAAAACCTCTTGAACTCCCCATTAAGTGGGGAGAAACCTCTTGATCTCCCCACTTTATGGTGCCAAATCCTCTTCAATAATTAATTGAGACAACACTTCCAATTAATAAATTATCCTATTTGAGTTTTTTTCCAACGATTAAATAATAGATAAGCATAATCTATTATTTTGGTTGGAATTAGTCTTTTGGTGGGACTTGGGAGAGGAGAAAGGGCTTAGGGAGAAAAGCTCTCGCCAACAAAGAACGCTGGTGAGGATCGTCTTCAAATTCCTTCTTGGAACCTTTTTCGACGAAGGACGTGTTCATCCACAATGAATCGACGTCCTCTTTCTCGCGCCAATTTCCAAGATCAACAATGAAATGTAGGGGTTCAAGCATTGTTTTTCTTCTCGTTATTCGTTTTCCGTCGAGGGTTATAATTGAAAGCCACATGCTATCACCCTAACGCAGAGGGTGCAGGCCGAACAAACACAGCCCAACCCCTCCACCTTTTTTGTGAAATTTGACGCTAAAGGCGACATGAGACCGGGATGAGAGTTTCTCAAAAAAAATGTTTGTGGATCAAAGGAGACGTCTTGAGGATTGTATGACTACTTCTAGAAGGAGAATTAAGCCACCAGAAGTCGTCCGATGACCCGTAGAAAGTTCACCGGTGGATGGAACTGACAAACATCACCGTGTGGACCGCAGTGGCGCAACCGTGCCACTAGAAGAGTAGCCCGTGGCCGATGGGCCGCGGAAGGGCAGCGACGACCGACGCATGCCCGACCGAAAAGAAAGCAGGCATCTCGAGCCACTGGGTTGCTGGGGAAGGAACAACACAACTGCGCCATGTGGTGGAACAAAAAGGGGCCGCGTCCCATGGCCGCGGCGGTGTAGTGATGACAGGCCATGAGAGGGATCGACGATCCGAGCTGCTGGGTCACTAGAGGATGTGCGGCGCAACCAAGCCACGTGGGAGGTAGCTGGATGCTCGAACAACCAGAAACAGTAGGACTCCACTATGTGGGTCTCGCGTGACACGGACCAGCGCCACATGTCATCAGTTTTGGAACTCACCCAAACAGCTAAGCCGTTCAGGATTCCAGGGGGTGCGACCTCGCCCTAAGTGCGGCTAAGGCAGACCCCACGGGCCGCCAGCCGCGGGCCTCGCGCGGGCGGATACCTGTGCGGGCTAGACCTAGTGCGGTCCAGGCCACCCATGCAGGTCGGGCCTTACTCACGGGCCGGACCCCTCGCGGGCCGGGCCACTCCCGCAGACTGGGTCAGACCCCGGCCCAGGTCGGACCCCCGAACCGGGTCGGACCCCCGGACGGGGTTGGACCCGCGGACCGGGTCGGACCCACGGACCGGGTCAGACTCAAGTCCGGACCCGGGTCGGTCCAAATGGGTTGGACTAGTCCCTGACCCGTTCGACTTGTTTCCATTCTTTTGCCCGTAACTTGAGATACGGGCGAACGATTGATGAACCATCTGAGGCGACAAAAACCATGGAAGGAGACGGTTCTTTTGGTATACCGAACTTGAGGTTTGGACGCAGTTGGGGTACATCTGGGTTGGATCGAACGTAAATCCAATTGGGCCCTTGGAACATAAACCCCAATAACTATTAGACCAAGCGTCCGACTGATGCACCTTCAATCATGTTGGGTTTATTTTAGAAAGACATATCTTTTGGATATATCAACTTAGGACATCATGGAAGTTGATGTATCGAAACATGGATTGAGGAGCGGACCATCCCGGAATCAAGCATGCTTTGTGTGGAACTCTGTGGCTTTCTGCACTCTGATGACTGTTCCTGGTTCCTGTGTGGGTTCAACAACTCAGACTACTAGTCCTAGATCTTGTGTGGGTTCGACTGCTCTGAAAACTATTCCTGGTTCCTGTGTGGGTTCGACAACACTAACGACTGTTCTAGGATCCTGTCTGGGTTCGACAGCTCAGACTACTATTCTTGGATCTTGTTTGGGTTTGACAGTACTGGTGAATATTCCTAGATCCTATGTGGGTTCAACATTTTTGATTTCTATTCTTGGATCATGTGTGGGTTCTACAGAATTGATGATTTAGTGGCTACATCTAATCATATCTAACAATATATGTGAGTTGTATACCTGTGTGAGCTGAGTCTGAAACTTTTGTGTTTACCTCATGATTGAGATGTGTTACTTGATAACTTAGGTATATGTATGGTCATATACATATGTAATGGTTATACATTGATTTAATACTATGTGGTTTAACCTTGGTGGATTTTTGAGAGTCCTTGAGGTCTCAGGGTCCCTACTAATTATCATTATACTCACCCCTGCACAGGCTATGCCTGCATCTCATTGTGTTGGATGCAGACGACAGACAGCGCTGACTGAGGCTGGGAGTACCAGGACTGGATGGTACCAGGAGGTGGACCATACGACAAGTCGGTACATGGAGGAGATTGACAGACGTGAAGTGCTGAGGAGGCTATTTATACGTACCCTTCTGGTAGGATCTATGATGGATGATCCAAGAGCTGTTTTTCACCTTTTAGCTATTTTTCTCCTTTTTAGTTGTACTTGTACTTTATAGTTGGGCTTGTATTTCCGGCCCCTTCACTTTTCAGCACTAGTTTTTTATACACTTTACCTATTGTTTGTATCTAGATGTGTGCATTTATAGGTCATAAAGGCAATGCCTTCCCAGTTTTAGGTAATTACGTCTTTGGTTCTAATTGCTATCCCCAAGCCTATGGAAGGGAGGCTTGGGGTAGTCAGGACATGAGCCCCGAAGGACATGTTGTGACAAATTGGTATCAGAGGAGTCAGTTCTACCATAGAACATAGGACTCCGATTTTTTCTATGATGCAATAATTCTAAGGGTACTGAGTGTGGTTTTCAGTTCAGGGAGTCCAGTGTTGGTGCGGCGGCCGACGTATCCATACACTAGGACCCTGACTTCTGATTTCTGTCTCAGTGCACAAAAACATTGATTGTATTTGTGTTTTGAAGAGTTTTCTTTGTGATCTCTTGGAGTCAGCTCGCTTGGTATAACTTTTTGACCGTGGTGCACCTATTTCTTTATTGGATGAGTCCATGCAAACAGCCAGCCAGGGTTCCAAGCTTTGTACGAGATGGCAGCCCACCGAGCAATGAGGCCTTGGTGCAATGCCCTATCACATCAGAGGCCCCAGTGGTACCACTACCCATTGGGCCACCGATTCCAACATCCCCAGAAGTAGAGAGTGCACGCCACCTGAGTTCATTTCACGGGTTCCAGCACAAGAGGCAGCCTAGGTACAGGGGCGAGATGGACCTGCAGGAAGCTAAGGATTGACTATAGGTTGTGGTCGGAGTCTTCAGACTGGTAAGGAAACCAACTAACCTTATGGAGATCCTTACTTCAAGTCTTCTTCAGGCAGCAGCAGGAAGATGGTGGAGCCTGATGCTCCATGTGCATGACAAGGAGACACTACTCTGGGCAGACTTCGAGAGCCTATTTCAGGAAGAGTTTATCTTATCCACCCTATGTGTAGTGTGGATATAGGAGATAATTCATCTGTAGAAGGGCAGCATGATAGTGTCATAGTACTCAGTGAGGTTCACCGACCTCTTGTGTTACTCCACAAATATGGTGCAGGACCCTTTCATCAGGGCCCTGACCTTCGAGCAGGGGCTCAGGTGAGAGATCAGGGCTTTGATGATCTCCCTCAGCATCCCAATGTTGGCAGGGGTGTTGGAGCAAGCCCTCTTAGTAGAGATTTTCCTTTCTGAGCAGTTACCAGTAGCGAGACCCGCCACCGCACGTCACGTTGCAGAGTCTTCGGCAGCAGGCAGCAGACAAATGTCACTAAGATCCAGGCGGACCAAACCATCCAGTGGATGACCTCAGGAAATGGGTTCGGTTGTGTGAGGCACGCGAGACAGAGCCAATATATCTAGGAACATGTAGTGTTTCACATGCGGAGGGTAGAGTCACATGGCTCATGAATGTCCAACCCACTGTTCGGATGATCAACAGACAGTTGAGAGACCTCCCAGGCAGAGGAAAAGGATCGATCGAGGAAATTCACAGGGAGCAGGCAGACGTGGTAGAGGAGTTGGTCATGCAACTAGTGGTGGAATGAATTATGAGGTGTTACCACTACCACCACCAGGAGGTCCACCCCGACCGCAGGGAGCGTGTGGAAAAGGGAGAGCTCACCTCTAGACAGCTGAGGCATACAATCATGGCACTCCAGAGATGATTCGAGGTACGATCTATGTCTACTCCCCCATAGCTGTAATACTTATAGAATTAGGTGTCAGTCATTCTTTCATTTCCATCACCCTCATTCGGACCTCAGAGATTCCAATAGATCCATTGGATCGATCCTTACGGTTGGAGAGTCCTACGGGTACAGATTCGACGATTACGCACTGGTTCCAACAATGTGAGCTTATCGTGGAGGTGAGAGATTTAGATGGGATCTCATAGTAGTGGCATCGAGGCCTTAGGACTTCATCATGTGTATGGACTTGTTATCTACAGTCAATTATCAGATTGACCATATTAGGCCCAAAGTGCGGTGTGTCCACATAGACGGGACCTAGTTCAACTTCACCAGTGAGAAGGGAGACTTTGCAGTGTAGGATGGACTTTCCTGGAGGAGAGTACAACCAATCACTCATCAGTTGGCTTGACTTACTCTCAGAGTAGTTGATATGGAGATTCCATCTTATCCTATAGTGTTGGACCAGTATGTGGATGTTTTCCTTGATGATGTCCCAGGTCTACCTCCTCGCAGAGAGGTGTACTTCTACATTAACCTGTACAACAGGATGACACTGATTTCTACACCAACGTATCAGATGGCTCCTGCAGAGCTTTTCGAGCTGCAGATATATCTAGAGGACTTATAGGAGAAGGGATTCATCTAGCCCAGTTTTGTCCTTGGGCAGCCCTGATTCTGTTCTCCAAGAAGGCGGATTAAATCTTGAGGCTTTGTGTCAACTACCGTCGCTTGAACCAGGTGACCATGAAGAACAAGTAACCACTCCAGAGGATTGACGACCTATTTGATCAGATGAAAGGATCACGGTGGTTCTCAAAGATAGACCTCAGATCATGCTATCACGAGCTCAGAGTTCGAGACGAGGATGTGCAGAAGATGGCCTTCAGATGTTGGTACGGCCACTACGAGTTCTTGGTTATGACTTTCGGCGTAACCAACACTCCAGCAGTGTTCATGGGGCTCATGAACATTATTTTCTAACCATAACTCAATCTGTTTGTTTTATTATTCATAAAAAAACTTCTGATCTACTCAACTACTGAGGAGGAGCATGCCTACCATTTGTAGTTACTACTGGACACACTTCGAGAGCACCAGCTTTATGGTAAGCTCACAATGTGCCAGTTTTGGATCCGAGAGGTTCAATTTTTGGGAAATGTCATCTCAGAGGCTGGAATTGTAGAATATCTATCGAATATTGAGGCAGTACTTGCTTGGGAGCCACCTAGGAGTGTGACAGAGGTATGAATGTTCTTGGGTTTGTCTGGATACTACTGGAGGTTCGTATTAGACTACTCTAGAGTTGCAACACCACTATAATCCTTAATGAAGAAGGGGAAACCCTTTGTGTGGTTGATGAGATTCCAGTAGAGATTTCAGAAGAAGAGGCAGAGGTTGACTAGTGCCCCCATCTGGAGGATTCCAGCAGAGGGCGTAGGGTACGTAGTCTACTTCGATGCATCAGGGGCCAGACTCGGATGTGTCCTAATGCAGCAGTGAGCATGATCACATATGGTTCTCATCAGTTGAGACAACATGATCAGAACTATGCTACCCATGACCTAGAGTTATCAGTAGTGGTATTCACCTTGAAGATGTGGCAGCACTATCTGATGGGTGAACATTTTACCATGTACTCTGATCACAAGATTCTCAGGTATATCTTTTTCCAGAAGGACCTGAACCTGAGGCAGCGACGTTGGCTTGAGTTCCTCCAGGACTATGACTTCGAGATAGTCTATAATTATAGGAAGGGGAACATTGTCGCAGATGCACTCTTTAAGAGGTTTGGTATAAAACTTCTAGGCGAGGAGACAGAGCATATGGGTGCTTTATAGATATCCTTTGTGGACCAAGATGGAGCATCTTTCCTTTAGTCTCTTATAGTCACTCCTCCACTTCTTTAGTGAATTAGGGAGGCACAACATGGGGATGCTGACTGGGAGACACGACATGCTCAGATATACACAGGGCAGGCACCTGATGGCTCTTCTAAAGGTAAGGATCACGTCATCCTCTTTAGAGGACATGCTATGGTGCCCGTGTCATTTTAGGAGGAAGTGTTGAGAGAGTTCCACACATCCCCTATAACAGTACATCCAGGAGTGGAGAAGATGTACTAGGATCTCTAATGACAGCACTGGTGGCTGGGGATGAAGAAGGCAGTTGTAGAGTTTCTCTCTCAGTGCCTCACTTGACAACAAGTGAAGGTGGATAATCAGGTACCATCAGGATTGGTTTAGCCTTTAGAGGTCCCAAAGTGGAAGTGGGATGTGATATACATGGAATTTGTGACAAGACTTCCACATACATCTAGGGATCATGACTTGATTTGGGTGATCGTTGACTGACTCACCAAGTCGAACCACTTCCTACTAATTAGAGAGCATGGTTCAGTAGAGAGCTTGGGATGCCTATTTATGTAATAGATTCTACGACTACATGGAGTAACTTATTCTGTTGTCTCCGATCATGACACGCAATTTAATTCCCATCTATGGAAGGGGTTGGATGAGGCTTTCAGGATGCAGCTTCGTTTAAGCACCGCCTTCCATCCTCAGACGGATGGTTAGACTGAGTGGACCATTCAGACCCTTGAGGACATGCTGCGTGCTGGTGTCCTTGACTTTGGTTGCAGTTTGGAGGACCACTTACCTTTGGTGTAGTTTTCCTATAAAAATAGATGTCACTCCACCATTGGGATGGCACCTTTTGAGGCGTTATAAAGGCGACCTTGCAGATCACCCTTGTGTTGGACTGGCCCTGGGGAGTCTGCGCTAGTGGGACCATAGATGGTAAGATCTAGCATCGAGAATGTGCAAGTCATCTAGAAGCGGATGAAGATTGCATATAGTAGATAGAAGTCATATTCTGACATGAGACAGAGGCCTCTAGAGTTCGAGGATGGTGACCACGTCTTTCTACGGGTCTCACCTTGATGAGATTTATAGAGATTTGGGTGAGGTGGCATGTTATCTCCGAGATTCATCGGACCTTTCCATGTCCTTAGCAGAGTAGGTGAGGTGGATTACCGACTGTCTCTTCCACCTAAGTTGCACCTGGTGCACGACGTCTTCCAGGTATCTCAACTGAGGAGATACGTGCATGACCCTTCTCACATCATCGACCATGGAGAGCTGGACGTCGACGATGGGGATAATTTTACAGAGTTCCTAGTGGAAATTGAGGATGGATAGGAGTGGGTCCTTGATGGATGGTCGATAACGTTGGTGAACGTTCATTGGATGAACGAGAATATCTTGGAGATCACATGAGCGGGAGGCTCAGATGCATGCTCAGTACACCCACTTGTTTCCTTAGTTCTAGTTGTAGATTATGGGGACGTAAATCCCTAAGGTGGGGAGAATGTAAAGACCCTAAATTTATGTGGAATTGTTTTTTAAATACATTGGAATTTGACGAGTCTGTGAAAATTGACAGCGTGTGATTTCGAGGCCCGGTGTGCCCAGAATCAGTTTCTGAAGTTTTGTTCGGGTACATTCAGTAAACGTATGAGTGAGTTTTTATAACTTTTGAACTGGTGATTGGAATTGAAATATGAGGGCATTGTGGAACCCGTAGTGCCGATATTCACCTAAGGATACTTTCACCTTGATAACAGATGGTTGTAATTATAAGATAGATTTTGGGTTTTTAATGAATGAATTAAATAAAAATAAAGTTGTAACTTTATTTTTATTTTGGTTGGTTGAAGCCTCCATGTGGAAGTTGAAGTCGGGGACCACCACAGCTTAACCTCCCATGAGATGTTATGGTGGTGGGGCCCACCCAAACCTAACCTCCTTTTCATATTTAATACGTTGGGGACCACCTAAGGTTAAAACCTCTTTAACTCCCCATTAAGTGGGGAGAAACCTTTTGAGCTCCCTACTTTATGGTGCCAAATCCTCCTTAATAATTAATTGAGCCAACACTTACAATTAATTAATTATCCCATTTGAATTTTGTGCCAAAGATTAAATAATAGATAAACATAATCTATTATTTTGGTTGGCATTTGTCTTTTAGTGGGACTTGGTAGAGGAGAAAGAGCTTAGGGAGAAAAGCTCTTGCCAATGAAGAACACCGGTGAGGATCATCTTCAACTTCCTTCCTCAGAACCTTCTTCGATGTAGGATGTGTTCACCCACAATGAATCTAAGTCCTATTTCTCATGCCAACGTCGAAGATCAATGATCAAAGGTAGGGATTCAATCATTGTTTTGTTTTTTCATTCTTCATTTTCCGTCGAGGGTTGTAATTCGAAGCCGCATGCTATCACCCTAATGCGGAGGGTGCAGGCCGAACAAACATGGCCGGACCCCTCCGCCTTCTTTGTGGAATTTGATGCTAAACATGGAATGAGACCGGGAAGATAGATTATCATCAAAAATTTTTGTAGATCGAAGGAGACATCCTGAGGAGTGCACTCCCAGTTCCGGAATGAATATTGGGTCACCAGAACTCGTCCGGTGACCCGTAGAAAGTTCGCCGGAAGATGGAACCAACAAACATCACCGCGTGGATGGAGTTGGCGAAACCATGCCACTGGAGGAGTAGACCATTTCCAATGGGCCGTGACAGTGCAACATCAGCCAAATCAAGCCTGACCATGAAGAAAAGTGGCGGCTCGAGTCACTGGGTTGCTGGGGATGGAGCAACGCAAACGCGCCGCGCGGGAGGCGACTGGCCGCTCTGCCAGCCGATATTAGTGGGACCCCACTGCGTTGGTCCCACGTGATGAGGACCAGTGCAACATGGTTCTAGTTTTGGAACTCACCTAAGCTAAGTAGTATAAGAATCTAGGGGATGCGACCTCCCCCTGGACACAGCTAGGGCAGACCCCATAGACTGCCAGCCACGAGCCTCGCGCGGGCCGAGCCCAGCACGGGCTGGACCCAGCGCGGGCCGAACCCAGCACGGGCCGGACCCAGCGCGGGTCGAACCCAATATGGGCCAGACCCAGCGTGGGCCAGGATGACCCCACGGGCCGGGTCGGACCCCCAGACCGGGTCAGAACCACGGACCGTGTCATTCTGACTGGGCCGGATCGGACCCGAACCCATTCGACCTGTTTCCATTATTTTGCCCGTAACATGAGCTACGAGCGTCCAATTGATGAACCGTCTATGAAAACATAATACTTGGAACGATATGGTAATTTTGGTATACCCCACTCGAGGTTTGGACACAATTGGGGTATAACCGGGTTGGATCGAACGTAAATCCAACCGGGCCCTCAGAACAGAAACGCCAATAACTCTCAGACTGGGAGTCCGATTGATGCACCATCTATCACGTTGGGTTTCTTTTGGAAAGATGGATATTTTGGATATATAAACACGGGACTTCGTGGAAGTTGATGTATCGAAACTTTTCTTGAGGAGCAGACCCTCCCAGAATCAAGCATGCCTTGTGCGGAACCCTGTGGTTGGCTGCGCTTTGATGACTGTTCTTGGATCTTGTGTGGGTTCGATAGCTCTGACTAATGTTCCTAGATCCTGTGTGGGTTCAACAGCTCAAAATACCGTTCCTATATCCTGTGTGGGCTCAACAGAACTAATGACTATTCCTGGATCCTGTGTGGGTTTGATAGCTCCGACTACTTTTCCTGTAACCTGTGTGGGTTCAACAACACTGACGACTGTTCCTCGATCCTGTGTGGGTTCGATAGTTCTGATTTCTGTTCTTGGATCCTATGTGGGTTCGACATAATTGATGATTTAGTAGCTACATATAATCATCTCTAACACTCTACATGAGTTTTATACCCGTGTGAGATGAGTCAATAACTTTTGTGTTTACCTCATGATTGAGGTGGGTTACTTGATAACTTAGGTATATGTATAGGAATATACCTAAGTAATAGTTATTCATTGATTTAATACTCTATGGTTTATCATTGGTGGATTTTTGAGAGACCTTGAGGTCTTGGGGTCCCTACTGAGAATCGTTATACTCACCCCTGCACGGGCTATGCCCGCACCTCATTGTGTTGGATGCAGACGATAGACAACACTGACTGAGGCTGAGAGAACCAGGACTGGACGGTACCCAGAGGTGGACCATACGACTTGTCATTACACAGAGGAGACTGAAAGACGTGGAGTGATAAGGATTCTATATGTACCTACTTTTCAGGTAGGATCCATGGTGGACGATCCAGAAGATGTTTTTCACCTTTCAGCTATTTTGTCCTTTTCAGCTGTACTTGTACTTTACAGTTGGGTTTTTATTTCCAGCTTCTTTACTTTTCAACATTGTTTTGTTATATGGTTTACCTAATGTTTTTATCTAGCTGGGTGCATTTACAGATCATAAAAGTAATGACTTCCTAGTTTTAGGGAATTATGTCTTTGGTGCTAGTCTCCAGCCCCTAGCCAATGGAAGACGGGCTTGGGGTAGTCACGACACGGGCCCCAGGGGACGGGTCGTGACATTAACAATGTATTTGATAAAATTTATGTACAATACAATTTATTTTAGTTCCATATTGTATTCTGTTTAATTCATTCATTCATGTGATCTTGAAAAAACCATAATTAGATTACCACGAAACTTGAATGAAATAAAGTAATAAAGTATTATGATCATTATCTATTACTAATGGTTAGTTTATCTAGTGGTTAATAATCTTACCATTGAACTAGTGGAAAAAATAACTTAAACCAATTAAGGATCATGTTACAACTTTCAACCTATCCACCTGTGTATCTCTTTGGGATTGGGTTCACATTGGCTCCAAACATGAACCACCTCTACAAGATTTGGAGCTCCATCCATTATATATGATTTTACACACATGCCGGAGAGGGGAAAAGGTTTACATAAAAGGAAACATAGGCATGAAGGCCCTTACATAATGAGATGAGATAAGGATTGGTATCCAAACACATAATATAATAATAAATTAAATGAAACGAATCACATACAAAGGTTTGTTCTATGCTCCTGATCATCC
The DNA here is from genome assembly GCA_963277665.1 of Viscum album. Taxonomy (NCBI): domain Eukaryota; kingdom Viridiplantae; phylum Streptophyta; class Magnoliopsida; order Santalales; family Viscaceae; genus Viscum; species Viscum album. The sequence continues at coordinate 1,766,664,658 of OY728135.1, forward strand.
ACATGCAACAAATTATACATTTAATAAAACTATAATTCAATTCATAATTGTTATTATTTAAGATAAACCACACCCTAATAAATTAATTATCATATTTAATAAATAAATCATTTTATCTTAATTCTCATCAAAATTTCTTTTATATTATCATCAATCATTATTTTAAACAAATTATTAATATTTATATCAAATTAACTATGTACATTAATGTATCTTGGAGGTAACATCATGAATACCCATTAGACTATACCCAACTTGTATAATACTAGAATTTTATTAACTATTGTTACATTTGGAATAATTGACTTATCACATAATTTTATGACATGTACTATCAACTTAATGATTATACAAATTACATGATTTTTTGTAACATGTTATGCTATAATGTATATAGTTTAATATATGTGATACGAATATCACATGATATGAAGAACTAAAAATTGTGCAATAATTAATTAAACACACACACACATATATATATAGTAAAAGACATCACATGGATGTTCTAAAGACTTAATGACCACACATAAGAACATGTTCAAAAGGTTTACATAGTATAAAAAATTAATTTTAAATCTATATAACTTTTTATAAGTGCACGACATGTAAAAGTGAGCTACACAACATTTACATTTCTCACTGTCTATCTGAGGAACACACCTAGGGACATATCATGTAAACCAATACTTATAAAAAAAGGAGCACACAATGTGTTCAAGGGATACACAACGTGTGGTCTCTAAGTTACACAGTCATCAATCAGGTAGGCCGTGTATGAAAATAAAAAATCTATTTATGGTTTAAAGGAATAGAATTCGTGTATGTGGGATACATGGTGTGTAATCTGGCCAATCATGCACCATGATGGCATGGTCGACACATGGTGTAATAAATTATATGCACCATGTGTATTCAATTAACATAGTTTGAAGTAATTCCAAATTAATTCATAGTCCATTGAAAACTATTACATAGTGTGTACCTTTGGGTACATCAAATTTAATCTTGTTTTATCTAGCTAGAATCTTGAGCACCTCTGGATGAGTTATTTTAAATTATTTTATTCATTAAATTAATTTATTTGATTAGATCGAGAAGAAACAAAAAAAATAATAAGAATACATAAAAATTAAGTTTAAAGAGAGATTAAACATGAATTGAAATGTAAATAATAAATGAATAAATCAATCAACTATATTAAAATAATTATGTTAAAAATTTGATTCCACTGTTTGGTTCTAGGAACATTGAAAGCGTGTGATAGGTTGTGTCTAATTTTTCATTTTTTTTACAATCGATGATAAATCCTTGATTTACACAATGATAATCATCATGATCAATAGAATTGAACAAATGAAATCAAACATGATATAGAATTCCAGAACCAACCACAAGATCATAAAATATTATTTATAATTAATGTATGAAATTAAATAATTACCTTGAGTGAATTATTTATTTTTTGATGGAACTGAAGAAAGATCTAAATTGTACGATCATTGTGTAATATGAATGAAGAGTAGAATACCTTTAGAGGCGATCAAAGTGTGTTCCAAAAATCTTCTAATGTCACTGTAGGAATCTCTTGGTGCTATCATTGTAGATCATATCACTTGTGTATTTCTCTTTTGTTCACCATGAGAATCTATTAGAAAGTGTTCTCTTTGACCTCTTTATACATGAGATTGCATGGAGTAGGAAGATCGCTCTCTGTTAATGGGATATTTCTTAGAGAGGAAACTCTTTTGGTCTTAAGAGGATTCTCTCTAGATTTCTTTGTTCACAACACAAATGAATTTGATATATTGGAAAAATAATATATTAATAAATTAATTATTTTCTAGACTTGTGTCTAACTTGTGAATTAAATTAAATGTTATTTAATTAAATAATATTCAGTATATATTATTTCCCACCGAACCTAAAAAAAAGTCCTCCATTACACCTCTATATTCATGGGTCCTTGAATTATGAATATTTATTTAATAAATAAATATCACCTCCTTGTTCTCTAATAAATATATTAATATTATATTCACTAAATAGAATATAAATATTTAAAAAATATTTAGCTTACATTATATTCTCTCGAATAATCGGTGACAGAATATATGGGATTAGGAAAACATGAATAATTATTAAACCACATATGTGAATAATTTTTATTCATCTTATTAAATAATAAATTATAATATAGTATTAAAATATATTATGGAGGGAATTTTTGTGTGACCCTCTAGGATTATTTCTCAATATAATTATGTAAATCATCATGACATCCAAGGATAGAGTCTAGAAACACACCAAGTCACCCATAAAGAGTGAAGTTAAGACCAGAACAACATAACACCTCATATGGATGAATTTTTTTAATATAATCACTTAACCATAATATTTAAAATCAAGTTAGTTTAATACTGGTTCCATCAACCTATGTGATCGATGTCTCGTTCCATGGATTTTTGGAAATCAAACTTTCCCATAAAATCCATGTCCCTAGATTTATTTTGGACGTATCATCTCCATCCATTTTCCTGAAATATCAAGTTCTGTTAAATAATATATGATACAAATCCTTTCATTCATTATTCATTAATACAACATTACTAATGAGGAACAAAGCAAATCCTAACTAACTGTGGACATATGGCATTAAATTTTTCATCAATAAATAAAAGTAAGTGACTAATAATACTCATTAATAACAATATTAATATCTAAGGATAAATACACATGTCTAATGATAGGAACATATAATGACAGATGTGAATGTGGATTTCCACTAGCGAGTCTTGTTCTCATAATATCCCACACTGAATATCACATAGGGTGTACACCATGATAAGGTTCCTAAAAGTCCTATGAGTCTCCACCCTTAATATCTTATATCATTTGTGTCCCTCAAATGAAATCATCCAACTATAAAACATATATTAAAATAAGTGTCATAACACTTTGAGGTATCATAATAGCGAGGAACTTCTATAACCTTTTAGTGGGAGATATAATCTTAGGAAATTATTGCAAACGATGTTATTTAGAATAACAACCATGATGTGATAAAAAGTTTATTAATATTTGGAAACATGAATACATGTTATCATAAAGTACACAAATGTTGTTTATAGGGAAATGACTCCAAAAGCGAGGTGAATCATTTAATATTTACATGAAAATGTATTAGGGATGTGTTTAATAAAAATATTTGAAATATATAAATAATAATTATTATAGAATGATAGTATATAACATTTAAATTTCTTTCTTTCAATCTAAAATGAAAATTGAAACAACATTAATGCGTACGTATGGCCAATCATCACCATGAACAATGTATTTCATTTAACATCATTAAATTTTATGTATTAATATAAATACATATACAATGAATATATATGATATTTATATAATGGTTAATATTATTTATATGATGTAATAATGATCAAATTAATAGGACCAAAAATTAAAAGTCAAAACATATACAATAAACAAAGAGGTTATTTGTCTAAATGTGACATTAATGTGGATTTGCTACTAAAAATGTAATAAAAGGAAATAAGGAAATAATAAATGGTATTATGTATATATGGATATATATATATATTACAATAGATATATAGTAAATATATATTTATTATATTTTAGGATTTAATGAGTACAACAGAAGTCAAGACTTAAGGTAAGGGATTGCTAATATCTCTTTTATTTCTGGGAGAATTAAGAAAATTCACCACTCATTTTTTGGATTATATAAATTCAATTATACATGTTATATAATTTACCTCTACATTTTAAGGATATTTTATGTTATATTGGATATTATTATTTATTTTGGATTAAGGTTCAAAATATTTCTTATGCGGTATGGGGCTTTTTTCTCAATTTTCATTCTTTGAGACATGTGTTATTTTATGAACCTATATTCTTACACTAGGTGTATATGAAACCCCTTTAAAATATAATATCATCAATTTATTTATCTTAATGATATTTTATGTTTAATTTTATTTTAATATTTCATGGGTTTATAATTCAAAGTTTCCAATGTAGTAAAGATTTTATGTCATAATCTCATCATTTATCAACATTTTTTATAATTATGTTTCTGATGATTAAATATTATAATCCATGTATCATGAAAATAAACATTTTTTATCCTCTAGTTATTCATGATATTTTCATGAAATATTACCATTTTTTAACTCTTTTTAGTTTATAATAAATGATAAAATGTTTTTTAATCCAAAATTATATTTCCCTTAGGTTGGGAATCCATTTTCTTTGAAACCAGGGTTTCTAAAAATTCCTTCACAAATGTTTGTAACATTATCAAAATTATTTATAAAAGACATTTTTCTCCATTTTTACTTTTTAAAAAATAATTTTAATATAATATTCATGTTTTTTATATATAATTCATGTTTGTAGTTTACTAAAAAATGAGAAAAGAATCATTTTTTACATTTATAGATTGAAAATTATTTCTTTTTTTCATGAATGCTCAATGATTTCAATATTCCCTTAAAAATTTTAAAATATCATTTCAAATAATTTTTTCCCTTAATATTTGTGTAGTTTTTTAAGATTTAAAATAAATTATTTCAAAGTTAAAATAACTTTCAAAATATTTTATGATTTATAGTGTTTTTCAAAGTAAAAAAATGTTTTTCCCTAAGAAATGTTTTAAGTGATTTTAAAAAATCCTTTATATATTTTTAGTTAATTTTTAAATAAAAATATTTCCAAAATGTTTTTTAAAAATTTATTTTCTTTGAAAAGTTATATTCCTCAAGAAATGCTCTTTATGATTTATCTTTCAGAATAATTTTCCATTGATGTTGACATCCTTGGATGTCACATATTCCTTTCTTAGTTTTATAAACCATGTGTAAAATTATTATTCATTATCTAAATGTTTTATTAGTATAATATGGTGATGAAACCCATTTCTTTTCCACGGGATACAACAAGATAAAATTATTGTGAAACTAGATTCTTTTTCAATGGGTTATGCTATAATGAAATGATGAAATGATTATGAAACCTACATCTTTTACATAGGTTATGATATGGTGTAATGTTTATGAAACCCATTTTCATTTAATTGGTTATGATATGATGAATGGTTTATGATCTTATAGAATATATAAATATTTTTTTCATTACGAGATGGGTGAGACCTATATCTCTCTCCAATGCATTAGGTAAAAATTTATATCTCATGGTGTAGATAGCTATAGAACGGGTAGTGAACCCAGTTTGTTTAGGGGCTTTGTCTACTATGATGGTCATGGGAGTGAACCTCAACTATTATGATGGTTTTGGTAGTTTACCGATTCAGCTATGATTACATTGACAGTGAGCCTGAACTACTATGGAAATGGTTTTCTATAATATGTGTATACAAAAAATATATGTCTTATTCTACTGTTAGGATCTCCTAGCTCATTTTATGTGATTGTATTATTATTTATGTCTTTTTAACTACCAATATTTATTCCATGACTCAAGATTATGATATTTAATATCTAGGGTATGGTTTAAAATGATTTTTTCATGTCCTCATACCCATATGTTAATATTGTGCTTATGTGTCTCCCTTTTAACCCTTAATGAGTATATGAGCTCATCCTTTCTTATGTTTCCTTTCCCCATTTAATGAAGAAAGTTATTACATATGAAATGTTTAATAAGGATGCTAGTTTTTAAGGTCATAGTTGGAGATGATGTAGTTTACCTTTGGACCCCTTATTTGTGTTTCGAAGATTCCAAAGACACGAAACTATTCTGGTCCTCATAAACATTTCTATTTATTGTGATGAATATTAAATTTTTTTAACACCTATATATGATAACTTTAGGTCAGAATATCCCCTTTAAGGGAATAACTATTCCATTAAAAAATATTATTATATTAATGTATAAAATTAAAATATTTCAAAAATAATTAATTTTTAATCATATAAAAGTTATGTTGGTTTCATGGGGAATCATATTTATAGAACACTTATAATAATACCTATAACTTGAATAACCTACTCAGTTAATTCCATCATTTTTCCTTAGTGACATAACTATTACCCAATGATTTGGAGAGCTATATTGGGATCACCCATAATAATAAACAATTTAAAAGGACCAAAAAATATATATAAAAAATAAATTATTTAATTAATATCATAATTGTTCATGAAATATTCTATTTAACAAATATACACAATCACTTTTGGGATTCATGTATAAATATGGATAAAAAATTCATTTCCTTCAAAAACTATTTAAAACAATCCTAGAAGAAGAGGAAATCATATATTATATTAAAAAACCATTAAAACGTGAATATGAGTATTATTAATGAATAAAAATGAATAAATAAATAATTTTTTTTCATGAAATACATGTTAAAATAATATTCTAACTTGTTTCTTTTAAAAAATATTCATTTCGCAATTTTGTAATAATGAAAAAATAACCATTTTGGAGGACATATTAAATTATTATTTTTAAAATTTCATAAATAAATTAATAAATTGTTTGAAATTATTTTTAAAATATATTTCATAATATTTCTGACATTCATGAAATATTTTTAAGAGCATGGATATAGAGGAATAATGGAAGAAAACATTTAAACAATTAAAAAAAGGTTTTAAAGAAAAATACTTTACCTTGTCTCCCCAAATTCCATGTACATTATTTAACTAAAATTTAATGAATTTAGATTAATTATTTTATAAATTATGAAAATTTTTAGGTTTATTAAATGATTGTAATCTCTTTTGTTTCATTTATTACCATTTCTTATATTATTACTAAATTGATTAAGTTCATTTCTAGTGTTTTGAAAACATTCAGTTATTAATCCCCAAAAAAACTTTGGTAGGTTAAACATATTCAAAGTATTCATTATTACATAATAAATAGAATAATAATCATGATATAATTATCATTTTTATACATAAAATATAATTTTATATTAAACCATGAAAAGTGGCGATGATAAACAGAATACATTGGCACACAAGGCTTTAGTTTGCATGTATATATGAGAAATGTTTTTACTTCTCATTAAATGTAAAAAAAAAGAATGAAAATAACAAAAAAATATTTTCATAATTATTATCAATTTATAAACATAAAATAAATTCATTAAGTTTATCCCCATGGCCAACTATGTGAGGTAGGTTTTGGAAAATAAAGTACATATCTATTTGGAGAGGACAGTCCGTATGTACGCACATGTGATGATTCCATTTCTAAAGATTAGAAGGGTATGGATAAAGATGATATATTATATTTATAGAATCATAATTATTTCATTGATAACATATATATAAATTAAATCTACCATAATGACCAATCATTAGTATTGGTGATTAGAAAAAAATACATCATTTTGTGAGATGGTATTCCGTACATATTTACAAACAATGCTTTCATTTCCCATTTGTGGAAAATATAGACCTACAAGGTTATGAAATTAAAATAATAACATATCAGTATATGTTATATAATTATATAATTATATTTAAATTTCTAGGATAAAATTGAAGGTGTTATAAGTAGAAGTAAAATGAAAACACTTGGTTATGATGATTACTTGCTCGTTGAAGGACCTCTTTTGGATATCTCATTAAGGGCTATAAAAATGAAATTTTAATAATTAAAAAATATCTATAATGAAGATAAAAAAGATAATAAGTGGTTATTTCATGGTATTTTAAAGATATATGTCTAAAGAAGTGTGAGAAATATTGAAGAAGTGGTTTCCTTATATATGATAAGAGAGGGCTACCCTTGAAATTACATAAATTATTAAATTTATAAAAATTAATTTTCATATTAAAGCATCACAAAACAAAAATATTTATAATATATGGTGAAGTTAAGTCTAAATTATATCATATAATATAATATATACAAGTTTATGGTATATTTTATCCCTTATATCTTAGTTTTATACTCTTGTTATGCCTTTTAATGTTTACCATGATAATAATGTTTTTCACTCGTTAGAGGTCAATAAATTTACAACAAAAGGAAAAGTCACCCATTAGTGGATAATGGTTTATATTATGGATCAGATACATGTGAATTTTCCTAATATAATATTTTTATTAATTTTAAATCATTTTATAGAATATTATTTAACATAAAATACCATTAATGTCATTTTATTGTCTATTCACAAAATTTTACTATAAAAAATATAAATATTGTACAATAATTATAATATATACTTTTAAATATGTACTATAAATTTTATATATTTAAAAAATTTGTGGAACACCAAAACATAAAAAAATTACTTTTAAAGTTTTTAATGTTATTAAATTGGTCTTTATACTCCCGGAATAATCACTATGTCAGAGTTTCCCTAAACATCTATGTTAATTAATTAATTAATCACTAAAAATTGAAAATAAATTTTTAACAAATCAATCTATTATAAATAAAATTATTATTATAAATTAATTAAATGTATTATTATATACTATGGTTATAGAAAAGAATTATACTTCCATGGTTTTATTATATCCTATCAAATTTAAATTGCTGTTATGCATCATTACCATTGATAATATAGTCATTGGACAATGATCATATGATTATTGTAAATACAGAGTTTTAAAAAATAAAAATGTCACATATAGAGGAAGTGATGGCCTCAACTAGTAGGATTATACCCAATGAAGACCATTTAGTGGAGATTTTGAGGGGGATAAAATCATTTTGATTTTCCATTAACCAATACCAAGATGATATCCAACAACTTAAGCATGAGTGAAAAAATTTTACTAGAGAAGATCAAGCTAATTGAGATCATGGACCAAACCATTTTCTTCTAACCATCCCATGAAAGGATCGTAGTCGTGAACCTTACACATAAGGAATTTGATAGTGTATTAAATATATATGTATCAATACCATAATAATATGAACATGTATATTGTATTTTAAATAGAATAATGTTCATATTTTCGTTTTTATAATCACTTTTTAATGGATTTTTATTTCTATACAATAAAACACAAATTTTATTATTTATTAGTATTCTATTTCCATTAAGAAATTTATTTTGATGAATTTATATATTTTTGAAATAAATAATATTTCAATGAAATATTATTATAAAATTATTTTTGTTAAATATAAATGATTATATAATATTTATAAATTCAAATGTAATTTCTAGTGGGTTTTGAAAACTCTTATTGTCAAAAAACCAATAATTTCTCAATAAATGTGGATTTTGATTTTAAAAGTGAAAATAAAAATATTTGTAAAATTATTTTGACAAAATTTATATTATTTTTGGAATCATAACGTTGAAATTATCAAACAGGGAATTTTTCATATAATTTTCCAAGACAATTGAATTTTTGGGTAAACATTGAAAACCCTAAAAATATATAGTGTGTATTATGACATCATAATGAACGAAAAATGATGTTATAAATACAATAAAATGAATACAAGGGAAAATCTATATTTTCCTTTTAAAAAAATTTATTTTAATTACAAATCCTCCAAAACCATTAATATATTTTATGGTTTGAAAATAATTTATTTACGAGAATGAATCACTAACAGATAATAAAGTGTATAATTTTATTAATTTAGGCCCTTGGACTTATAAAATAATTAAAACTACTATAATTTGGATGAAACTAGGGAAAAAATCACAGGAAAGATTTTTTTGGTTATTTTATTATATAAAGTCCAAAACCTAAGTTTGAGAAAAGTTAAATAATTACCCAATCATTTCCTATGTAAACTCAACCAAGATGCGATTTATCTTCACTCAAAATAATTAGATCACATACATAATCTTCCCTCTCTTTTCTATATTCCTCCCAAGGTTCCCCAAGCTCTCAATAAGATCTTCCCTAGCATTTGGAGTGACACACTCAAGTAAGGGATCTTCACCCTCTATTCTTTATTCATGTTTCTTTGTTATATTTTTTACTCTATTTACATTTCCTAATGTTGGGATCTGTCTTTCTATGTTTCCATTATTTTCCATTTGATTTAAAAATTATGATAAACTATGTTTTCACTCATCAAACAATTTTATGATTTTTTAAGTGGCACTGTTATGCTGTATATATTTCCCCATGATTTTCAATGACAAAACAATTATGTAGTGAATACCATACCTATGTCCTATCAATTATGTTCGCCATTATACAAATATAATTATTTTAATTGGGACATACATGTATGTAGTCTACAATCCATGATAGTGGAATAAAATAATATAATGAATTAATCCATGTTGTATGACATATGTGGCACACTTAAGTATAATAATGAAATTAAAGTGATGGATATGCCCCGAATTATATAGCGCTCCAATGCATTGGGTAATGTTTAGTCTCATGAGACATCATGTTAGGATAGTGAGTGAACCTGATTCCTTTATGGGACTTTTCCATTATAAATCCTTTGAAGTTGTCCTTGACCAATGTTTATCATGTAGGGTTTTATGTTGTTTCCACATTTCCCATGTTTCGTGTATGATTATCTTTCTATATAAAGACTCATTGTTCATATTTGTTTTTCTCACCCATTGATATTCATATTTTATATCATGTATTATATTATCCATTTTATTACATGTTTATTCCCTTATTGGTATTTATAAATCACCCCTTTATTATGTACGTCCCAAGGTTATCCCATGTAGTTTTATGGTGTGAGCATATTAAGGATGTTTTTAATAAAAATTACGTTTTTTATTTTTTAAGTTGTTATATAATGTACCTAATTCTCAAATACACTATAATTATAGATCATATAGGTTTTATTAAGTATAATACTATATAACAAATCATGTATTAAAGTGTAATAAATATAAGGGTTGTTATAGTTGGTATCGAAGGGAATGTTTAGTTATTTTTGGGGTTAAGATTAGAGAACTATAGGGAAATCATTATGGATAAGACTAATTATAAGAAAAAATCCCTAAATTTTGGTGTTTATAAAGAAAGGGGTTTATCAAGAAAATAAATCCCAAATTTTATAGTGCAAGTGGATGTGGATTTGACATAGATGTATATAGGGGTAAAACATGAAAACACCGTCCTGAGCTAGAATCCGATGAGAACAAGTGCACAAAACGATATTTGCTTCCCACCTAGTTTGACACTCTCAAGGGATATGATTTGGTAAATTCATATACTCATTATGAACCATTATTAACAACAAAAGTTCCCATAAGAATATATGTTAGGAAACAAATCATAGATAACAAATATATAATCTTAGAAATTCATAAGTTATGGAAATAAATATAACTCATAAGTTATATCTTTATTTTTTTTGGATTATTATTTATGTGCTTAATAGTTTAAAAATAATCATCCCTAAATTTAAATTTATTTTATCCAATGGCCATAAATTCGAGGAATTGATTAAAAAATAAAAGCAATAGTAAATGAGATGACATCCAAACGAGATACCCATCCTGATTGGAGTGAGAATAAAAAACATTATAATGATAATCCCCCACTGAATCGGGTTCTAAATAGAAAAATAGATTAAATGGAGTGACCAAATCCCACAAAGAAAGAATAAGATATAATTGGGAGCTTAATGATACAAATTCCCTCTCAACTTTCAATGCATCATCTGATACATTTATCATTGAAGAATGGATAAAGTCCATTGAGATGATTTTCTAAATCCATCAATGTTCTGAAAAAGAGAAGGTTCTGCTGGCAATTTATCATATAGAGGGAGATGTTGAATAGTGGTTTAAATTTATTAGGAATACAAAGCCTAAGGAATAGATCAAAGAGATGGTGTGGAGTAAATTCTAGAAGTTTTTTAATAAAACATTTCCTCACAATATCTAACTTAAAATGTAAAGGGATTTCCTTTCCCTTAGGAAATAAGATGAATAATATATTAGAGAATATGAGGAAAACATCACAAGTCATGCAAAATATAACTCCATAATTGTTTTTATGCCTAAATACGTGGTTTACCACTTCTTTGGTGGGTTAAAAACAAGTGTATAAAAATCACTAGATATCCAAGGAATTGATTGATTTGAGTAAATAGTCTGATGTTCCCTAAAAGTATACATGGAGATTAGAAAATCTAAAGGGTATCATGGGGATAAGAAATAGATAGTAGTGTTAAATTCTGGAGATCTGATGAAAAAATATAATAGTTACAAGAAATTTCAACATCCCACTCACCAAAGGTGCATAAATAAGTACCCAATTTTTTTTAAGGAGAATGAGGAAATGATTTTGGTGTGGGAAGGAAGGGAGCCTAGCTAGATTTTGTAGACATGAGAAACCCAATAATGTGTTGGAGGAAAGGAATTATCTAGTCAAAAATCAATACACAATTCATTTTTTAAAATATAAAGAATTAGGGATCTTTGAAAACCAATGCACTAAGCCATGGGGTTTCAGAGACAACCAACAACCTCAAAGGTATAAAGGGTGAGCATTTTCCATCACAACCACTAAGGTGGATTCCAAAAATTAATTGGTGATAGGTACTCAAGTTATTAATTCAATAATATTGAATGTACATTTAGATTCTAGATCTATGCAGTCCCTCCTATCATGAAAGTTTTTTAGAACTATTCAAACACCACCACAAAATCATGGAATTAGAGACCTTAGTGAAAATAGGAAATGGAAAACTTATTGAATCCATGTATATAACTCTTATTCTATCATAATTTTTCAGATGAAATTCCTACAGAACTTTATCATACTCCCTTATGTGAATTTTGATTCAGTTTTATGATTATATTGGCTTTCCCTATATATATCAAACATAAATTTACATGAGAATGACATCACTCTCCATATCAAGAATCAAACCCTGATTCTATACAAGTGAAAAGAGGAGGATAAATATAATTTAGCACCAACATCTCAAAAATGTATATTATTAACCTTTGATAAAGCATATCTAGCTCAAATGATTGATTGTTTGGAAATAATCATCTTTAAAAATATTCTTATGACAAAGGGAATATGCTGATGCCTTTCCCGAGAAATTTTCTGGTCTTCCTCTTAGCTATGATAGTGAATTTTCACTAGAGATTATACCTGGGAGATTAAAATTTTCCAATACTCCATATATAATGAATTTTGTGTAACTTGAGTAGCTAAAGAATCAACTATAGTAGGAATTTGGATAAATTGTTGATATACCCAATTCCTTCACTATGGGGTTCTTTAGTTCTCTTCATCAAGAAGCAGGATGGGTCAATGTTACTTTGCATCAATTTTTGTAAGCTAAAAAATATCAAGATAAAGAAAAAGTAACCTTTTCCATAGAATTAGGACTTATTCGATCATCTATATAGAGCTTAATAATTCACCATGTTAGATATTTGTTTTGGATATTGTTATTTTTGGTTCAAGAAAGTGGACATCCCCGAGACTAATTTTTATACAAGGTACATGAAATATGAGTTCATAGTAATGAAATTAGGTCCCACTAAAGCTCTCGAATTCATTTTATACTTGATGAATATAGACTTAAGATTTTTACACAAAAACATTGTCGTAATAATTATAGATGATATTATAATATACTATAAAATAAATGAAGATCTTTTGAAGTATCTAAGCACTATGCTAAAGACCTTACAAAAAGAGAAACATTAATCCAAGTATGAAAAATGTGAGTTCTGGTTGAAGGTAGTATCATTACTGGGAAATATCATCAAAATAAATGAGATTTATATCGAAAATTAATAAATGGAAGTAGTTTAAGGATGGTTGAGACTAAAAACTATGAAAGATATCCATAGTTTTCTTAGTTTAACTAGGTACTATTTCCAATTTGTGGGAAATTTCTCATGATTTTCAAACCCTTTAACAAAGATAACATGAATGGGATTCAAATTTTATTAGAATGATAAATGTGAAGAGAGATTTATGTATTTGAAAAGGATATTTATTAAAACCAATGTTCTCACACTACCCACAAGTGGATAAATGTTCATGGTATACAATGATGCTTTGAATAAGGGATTGTGCTATGTGTTAATGTAGGATGACAATTTTATAGCCTTTGTATCAAGGAAATTGAATTTTCATGAAAAAAACTTCCCAAAACATGATCTAGAGTTTTATTCATTAATTTAATCTTTGAGAATAGGGTGACATTATCTCTTCGGGTAGATGTTTGAAATATATACGGACCAAAAAATCCTCAAGTATGTGTTTACTCAAATAGAGCTAAATATGTGCCAATGAATATTGTTAGAGCTGATCAAGGACTATGACTGCTCAATTCACTACCATAATGGGAATGTAAATAAAGTGAAATATTATCTAAGTAGAAAGGATCCAAAAATTCTATAATTTAGGATAATTGAGAGGTATATGATCTTCATGGAATTGGAAAGTATGGACATGGGAATCATAAATAAAAGAACATAATCAATATTTTCACAAAGAATTTCTCAACCACCCATTCTTGAGAGGATAAAGGATGCTCATAGAGATGACATGGAAATTCATAAAAATGTAGAATCTATCACAAAAATGAAATTATTAGAGGTCAAAATTGATGAGTATTAAGTCATAAGATTGGAGTCACAACTATTTGTACCATCCCATTAAGAGATAAATAGAGAGATTATGATTGATGCACATAACTCAATATTCTATATTCACTCAAGGAGCACAAATCTATATTGAGAAATTTGAGAATACTATTATTGGGAAAATATGAAGAAGGAGATAGAGGAATATACCTCAAAGTTCCTGATATTTCATCAAGTGAAGTATGGAAGTAAAAAGTCTGAGGGTATGATTCAGCCATTACCCATACCAACATGGAAATGTGAAAACATCACCTTGTACTTTTTCATTGTACTTCCAAATACATCTAGAAGAAATAATTCTATATTGTTTATTATTGATAATCTTAAAAATACAAAAAACATTATCACAATTCAAGAGGAATTCATAGATGACCTACTTGAACAAATATAAATCAATGAAGTTATGATGCTACACGAAGTACCACTATCAATTGTATCCGATCAAGATATGAGATTTATCCACTTTTTCTGGAAAATTCTCTAACATGATCTAAAAACTATGTATAACTTCAATATGATGCATCATCCTCAAACTGATGGCCATTCTAACTGGACTATTTAGACACTTGAAGATTTGTTGAGACAATGATTTTTGGACTTTAAAGGAGGATAAAACCAACATCTTCCTCTAATAGTGTATTAATAAAACAATAGTTTTCACTCAGGAATCCAAATAGATCCATTTTAAGACCATCTTTGGAAAAGATGCAGAAAAATGTCATTATATGATGAATTCGGGGAATGCATGTTTCTAGGACCTGAAATGGTTGAAGGAATGGTAGACAATGTGAAAACTGTTTAGTATATATTAAGGCAGCACTAAAAGGACAAGATATCTAGGAAGATAATCATCAATGAGACCTCGAGTTCAATATTGGAGACAAGGTATTCCTCTACATATCTCTATGGATGAAATTCATGATATTTGTGAAGCAAGGAAATTTTACAACAAGATACATCAGTCTCTTCGATGTACTTGATCGTATCAGAGCGGTGGCCTATCCACAATAACTCCCTCCTAATTTATCTCAAGTGCATGATGTATTCCGTATATCCATGTTGAGTAAGTACATTCCAAAACCATCACATTTACTCAATCTACAGGTGGTTGAATTAGAGAATTATCTTTCCTATGAGAAGTAATCGGTGAAAATCACAGATTTCAGAGAGGAAGATCTACAAAACAAGACAATTCACCGTTTTGATGTAGTATAGAGAAACCAAAATTTCAAAGAATATACATGGGATCTAGAGGAAGTGATGAAATATAGTTACCCTCTTCTATTTTAGTGTGGGAAATAAAAAATTCAATGGGGAAATTTATTAAGGGGGTATGATTCTAACAACCGAAACTATTATAAATAAAATTCCACTTTTTGATTAAATTAAATGTATCATTATGAATTATGGTTTTATAAAATACATATACTTCCTTGGATTAATTATATAATATTTAATTAAAATGACCAATAAGAATCATTACCATTTATATCTTAAATTTTGAATATTGATCATATGATTAGTATAAATAGAGGGTTTTAACAAATCCAATTGTCACACACAAAGGAAGTGGTGGCCTCAACCATTAGGATTGTACCCTATAAAGCCCATTTATCAGAGCTTTAATGGGAGATAAAATCACAGAAATTTACACTTGACCATTAACAAGATGAGATATAATAATTTAAGTATGAGATAAGTAGTTTATAGAAGAAGTCAAGGCTCATCGAGATCATGACCCAAACCATGTTTATTGAACCACCCTATGAAAATCTCCAAGTTGTGCACCATACCCATAGGGAAGTTTTTAGTTTATTAAAGGTATTTGAATCATCACCATAAAAATATTAATATATATATATTTATGTATATAAATATATTGAATTTTTAATAGAATAATGTTCATATTTTCTTGAAAATGTTTTATTATAATCATTTTGATTTTTTAAAAAATAAAAAAAAATTGTATTTGAAATTTTTATTCAATTTTAATTATGAAATTAATTTGGATGGGTAAATATATATTTGAAATAAATAGTATTTTAATGAAATATTTTTATTGAATAATTTTTATTTAATATAAATGATCATATAATTTTTATGAATTCAAATGTAAATTTTTTAATGGTTTGAAAACTGTTATAGTCAAAAAACCCAACATTTCTCAATAAATATAGAATATGATTTAAAAAGTGAAAAAATAATATTTAGAAAATTAGTGGGATAAAATGAATATTATTTTTTGGAATCATAATGTCAAAATTATCCAATAGTGAATTTTTCAAAATATTATGATATAGTCAAATTTTCAGGTAAAAATTAAATAACGTAAAAATATAAATTGTGTGTTATGAAATCATAATGACACAAAGGTAGTGTAATAAATACTATAAAAGTTATCCATGAGAAAATATATGTTTTAAAATTAAAATAATGTTATTTTAAGTTTATTTTATTAATTTTATAAAATTTTTACGAGTCCACCAAAACCGTTAAAATATTGTTTGGTTTTGATGTCATTTCTTTAAGAGTATAACTCACTTCCACATAATAAAGGATATTATTTTATTATGTTCATAACATGTAAATATATTATAATTAAACCCACTCCCATTTTGTAGAAAACGTGGAAAAACATTTATATTCTTGTGGTTTTAGTTATTTCGTTATATAGAGTCCAAAACCTAAGTTTGAGAAATGGTACATAATTCAAAACTAAATTCCTATATAAAACCACCCAAGATACCATTTATCTTTACTAAAAATCCTTAAATCTCATATTAACTATTTCCTCACCTCTATTGTCTTCCCAAGGAACCACAAGCTCTTAAGAATCTCCACCCAATTACTTGGAGTGACACACTCAAGTAAGGGGTCATCACCTTATCTTCTTTATTCAAGTTTCATTATTATATTATGAATTATATTGAGAATTTATAATGTTGGGATATGTATTTAAATTTACCTATTTCTACCCATATGAGTTAAAAATTATTATAGACCACTTTCTATCTCACCAATCCATTTTATGAATTTTTAAGTGACATTGTTATGATACCAAAATGTCATCGTGATATTCATTCCAAAATAATTAGGTAGTGAATACCATACCCATTTTCTATAAAGGGTGTTCATA
The DNA here is from genome assembly GCA_963277665.1 of Viscum album. NCBI lineage: Eukaryota > Viridiplantae > Streptophyta > Magnoliopsida > Santalales > Viscaceae > Viscum > Viscum album. The sequence continues at coordinate 1,766,682,390 of OY728135.1, forward strand.
ATTATACAATTATAATTATTTTACTTGCTATATAAATGTATTCATTACACACTCATTTATTTTTCAATAAGATATGATGATGAATGAATCCATGTTGAATGATTTATTCAACACTCATAAGCACGAGAATGAAATAAAAGTGACGAGTGTGACAAAAATTATATATCCCTATAATGAATTGGGTAAAGTTTAGTCTCATGAGACATAATTTTTTTATAGGGAGTAAACCTGATTTCTTTATGAAACTTTTTACATCATGATATCTGATCATTTATCCTAGACCTATGTTTATAATGTAGTGTTTTAAGTTGTTTCCACATTTCCCATTTTCCATTATGATCATCATGTTATATCATGCCTAATTGTTCATGTTTATGATTATAACCACTTTTATGACCCATTTATATGCCTATTGTGTAAAAAGTATTATCATCTTCACATTATTCCATGTTTCTTCTTTTAATGGTATCCATAGCACACTCCTTTCTTATGTATGTCCCCAGCTTATCCCATGTAGTTTTATGTGTGAGCATGTTAAAGAATCTTTCAATAATGGTGATGTTTTTCCTATTTTATGTTTTTATGTAATGTACATAATTCCCAAAGATACTAGAATTATTGATATTATGGGTTGTAATATTATAGGTTGTAATAAGTGTAATATTATATAATAAATCATGTATTAATGTTCATACAGAGAATGGTTGTTATAAAATTACAATAAAAATGAATTTATTTATATTCAAAATAAACTTTTAAAATCATTAATAAGTTATATTTATCCCTTCAACAAAATGTTATAGATATTGATACAAGGAAAGAGGCATTTGGAATTTTTTTATTAAAAATAATATAAAGGTTTTTATAAAAGAAAAATGACACCAAAATAAAAAAATTTGGAATAAATTAAGGGGTTGGTGAAATTAAACTCATCTAATGAAATATAGTCATGAGTATTGATGATTTTGAAACATTATATCATAGATTCAATATTTTTCTACCCGTTTCACCCTTACCATGGTGGCAACATTTTTACTAGTGTTATTATTCATTTAAAAAAAATAAATTTGAACTATTTAAAAAATATGAAAAGTATGATTAAAAATATAGGATAAATTTTTATTAAATTAAACCGCTTTAGGAGTTATAAATTAATTTTAAATAAACCCACAAAACATGATGAAAAATAGTAATCCAGAAAAATGCATTTTTAAGTATAATTTTTTATTAAAAAATGTAGCACAATGTGTATTACAATGAAATTAATTTTAATATGTTTAATAAAAAAGAAATAATGAAATTTTAATATAAATTCAAAAAAGGACCATAAAAATACTTCAATAGAAAAGATAGTTTTTTATAAAATCAGTAATTTTTCAATGTTCCTAGAAAAAAGGAATATTTTAACAAATATACAAAATTTTCACCCTAACATAATTTTGAAAGCATGATTTAAAAAATTCTAAAATTTTTACAAAAATTATTCAATTTTTTTTATAAAATAATTGTTAGATTCGTTTCACAAAAATGAAATGGAAACCAATTTTGATGAAAAAGTGTTGTTGAATCATAAAATGGATTCAAGGAAAATTGAGTGCTTATTTCCTAGAATTAATCATCATATTTTTATTAACTAGGATATATATATATATATATATTTCATAATTAATTCACTCTTATTCATACCCTCCAATCCAAAAAATATGATATAAGAGTCATATTGAATAATAATATTCGAAGTTCATTAAATCTTTGTGTGGTGTGTCCTATATTCTATTTGACATAGTCATATTTTAAAATCATGATGTATTCAAATAATACCACATTGTGAAGATCTTTATAGAATACAAATCCTAATTTTGGAAAATATGTTCATAAACAATAATATTGAAATATCTATATAGAGCACCCCATCTCTCTTTTGTATGATAATAATCTTTTTCACGCCAAAATAAATTACATAGAAATCAAATCCTCTATAACCCCAAGTGGTGAATATGTTTTAATGTTTATGTATGTGGATGATAATTTTTCTTATGGTGGATTTATGGATCCATAAATAGATGCTCCCATACACATGGTGCCACATATGTTTCTAGAGAGAATCACACTTCAAGTTTAAATCAATGTCCATGATGGGAACTAATAGATAACTATGGACCAAATAACTTAGAGAGTATACATTCTTAATGTTTTAAGTGGGTACTGGAATCTGAATAGTTTGTTCCACTATTATCTATAGTGGATGATACCCTAGAGTAACATCCAAATGATTTTTTAGACTAAGGTTAGTTTTAAAAAAAGATATATTAGCCATAATTTATGAAAATTAAATGGTAGAAGCATTGATATTTAACATTAGTATTGGGAGGGTTGAATTGATTTTCCACAACATTTTCATAAACAAAGGTTCATGGTATATATTATTTAACAATATCTTATATGTGATCATGAGGATCCATATTTTCTCTAAGAATCATATATACCTCTATTTTAATTTTAAAATTAGTGTCTAATTCTTACGATAGTATTCTATTTTCAATGCAAAAAAAATCCCATGATAATGAAAATGAGAATTAGTTAACAAGATTAAGAAATAACAGAACCATTCACTATAGGAAGTGTCAATGATATGATCCATTCTATACACTCCCTAAACGTATCTATGTTGGAATATGAATGTTATATAAAAACACAAATATCTAAAATAATGTTATCTTACAAGCCTAGTGGTATTACCAAATGATACAACATATTTAAATCAATTTCCAATATTGATCATCCCCGGACATTGATGAAAACATTCACACTTGAATAATTCTCAAAAAAGGAATGAGTGGAATACTGCAATGTTGATCCTAAATATATATCCCCAATATTTTTATAAAGTGGTAGGATGGTTAAATTATCCAATGAGATCTTTTAGGATAAATGGGATCAAGACTTACTTTCAATTCTTGAGAAAAATTGGAGTAATACCTACAATTCCAATTGTTGTTATATGAGATCCTTCATGGAAGGTTTTTTAAATATAAAAACTAGTGAAAGAACTATGATTACCACAAAAAAATTGAATCCATAACCTTAGGTTATTCCATGTGGGTAGGCGAATGAAAATCCTCGACTATATCACTCATGGTGGTGTTAGACCTATGGCATCCGAAGCATTTCATTCATAAAATTGAAATCTAATGAGATTAATATTTATTATATACCATTACTATCCATTTAAAACTTATAATGGTTAAATGTACTTGGTTACTTTGAATCATAAAAAACTGGTACAAAAAATATCTACATCATCCCCCACTAAGTTCTTAATAACTATAATCCTTCTTAGGAATATCAAACTTTAAACCGTTCTATATATCCTAGGGAAATGGAAAAATAATAAATGGTTATATCAGATACTCAGTAAAGGGTAAAAAATGTATACATCAATCAATGATAACTTTTATGTTTAATATAATCACATGAGTATTATAATATGATATTAACAATTGAAAATAATTCCCAAAAATTCATTTATCATAATCATGAGTTATGGTATTAAGATTGGAAGTTCACAAGGTAAAAATTATAAAGGAATCAATGAACATGAGACATGAGATCATAATAGCAGAATAATATCCTGTCATAGAATAGCGTATTAAATTATTGAATAATAATATTCCTTGAAATATTATTTCAATTCTAACCACCAAGACATTCATCACATGATACGCTTGGTTTAACCACCCTTTTACCCACTCTGGACATGGGATAGCCTCCCATGTACCCGTTTTTGGGAATGAAATAACATAATATATGCCATTTTACCTCATAAATAATAAATATTATCCAAATTCATTAGAGAGAAATAACTTAACAACCATCACATAATCATTATCCATATATATATATATATGCCATAGGATCATGAAAAGATTTATCAATTCATCATATCATAACCCATAGATTATAAAAATGCGGTTCATCATTGACTATTCATCATAATCATAAAGAAAATAGATAAATTATATGTATGGAAACATAGTATCATATCCCCACGAAGTGGAATAACATCAAAAAATATCATTAAAGATGAAAAACTCCCTTACACAACCACCAAAACATTTCTTGAGGAAAATACCCTTTTCATTTTGAAATCACTTATTTAAATAATTAAAATTTCCAAATTATTAACGTTTTTTTTGAAAATAACAATGGAAACATGTATGGGAAGGGTCAAATAATTGATTTTTCATGATATTTGGAAAATATGTTCATGTGGTATTCAATAAAACTAATATTTCATTCACACCATTGGTAAAAAGTCAAAAGTACATCATTTGGAAAATTTTTAGATTATTCTTTTTTAAATTTTTTATACAACATAAAATATGGGTAAAAATGAATTTAATGAATAATTGGAGAATAATAAATAAATTCTTAAAAATATTTTAATGATAATATTTACATGAAATAAAATATTCACAGATGATTAAATTATAATGTCAGTTTTCCTTAAAAACATCCTTTTATACCAATGATCACTTTAAGAGAGTAAAATGAATGAAAATATTGTTATTTTTTGAACTAACTAGTGGATGTAAAAATTAATGAGATTTTTTTGGAGTTATGTAATAAAATTACATCATGGAAAACTTAATCACAAACAATCATAGTAAAAATGATATTGTAACGTAAAACGCTTATCACTTTAGTAACTTTTAAATCCTAAACCCCAAAAAATAAAAATATTAAAATGTAACATGAAATACAATTAATATATATATATACATATATATTCATTATATATTATATAAATTCGGAAATATATAAAACACATGAAAAAAAGTGTTGAATATGTCATATTTCTCACAGAAAGAAAAGTTAAATGAGAAAATGTTACGTTAAGTTTGAATTTATTTATATGCCTTACAAACTCTAGTATTATAAATTTAAATTTAATATAATTATTTAAAATAATCATATTAATTTTAATAATACCATAAATGTTTTAATTATATCATCTCATCACTCATTCAGTAAACATTATCCATTAAAATCGCTATTTTAGGTGATAACAGTTTCATTTTTCTTGTATTTTTTGATTCAGTTGTTATGGTACATGAATCTTGATCATGGTTCAATAATATACATAATTTTAATAATAAGATTAATTTCATATATAATAATTATAAAAAAGTTTATAACTATATATAAAAGTTATAAATAGAAAAATGAATTACACCATTTCTGGAAGTGGTAGTCTATACGAACGCAAGAATGAAATTTTAATTTTAAATTAAAGAGAATGAAAGAATGGGAATTAATATTTTATCAATAAAATAATAATTAATATATCGTAAATATCATATATATTTATTAAATCAATCATTATATCTATCAATTTTTGGTGGTTATGAAAAATGAATCATATCCATACCTGGAGGCAATACTTCAAATATAAAAATTAGTAAAACTTTCATTTCCCAGAAGATGAAAAAGAAGTGGAAAATGGTTTCAATATCACATTAATAACATATAAGTATATTTTTTATAAAGTATATGTGATTTTATTATGGTTAAAATACTTTTAGATAACATTGAAGAAGAAATCAAATTGAAAGAGCTCAATTAATATTTATTCCTCTTTTTTAAAAGACCTCCTTTAGCTAATAACTTATACATTGAAAGATTAGTGTTAGAATAATAAATGGGGATCTAGGATGAATGTAATTAATAATTTAAGGTTTTTAGGTTGGTGTTTTATGATCTATAAGGATCAAAATTAATGAATAAATGAGGATAGGAGGTTCCCATTTATTTGTGATGGAGGGTGAACACATGTAATTACTTACTAAATTAAAATAATATAAGGTAAATATCATGGAAAAGTGGTATAAAATAGCCCATATTTGAAGTTAAGATAATATTGGTTATAAATATATCCAAAATAATAGTTATAAAATTTTATATGACATTATTATCATGATTTTTTAGTTAATCCTACTAGTAGAAAAATTTTAATCATAATCGGGATAACAAAATTTTACTATTTTTAAAATTCATAATGAAAAAAAATTAAAGTAGATTCATTAAAAAATATTTATATGATAATTAAAAAAATTAAATACATTTTATCAAATTATAATTTTAAAATTAGAATAAATTATTTTTAATGTAATAGTATAAATATCGACAAATATTTTTATAGAAAAGTTCATTTTTAAGAATAAAATTGAAAATAATTTCATTATACTCCTAGTAAAAAATATAAAACGAATGTAAAAATATTTTAAGGAATATATAATATTTAATTTTTTAAGAAACCATTATTAAATAATGATTTATTTCATTTATTATCATATGAAAAATGGCATATATAAAAATAGATTAAAAAAATAATTTTTTTTACCATTAAATGATTTTATATTCATTCCAAACATTTAGAAAAATAATTCATTAATTATTATTTATTTATTGATATAGATTATTAATATATTTTATTTAAGTAATTTTTCGATAACGATCAATATTATTTTTTATATAAAAATACTGAATATGTAGGAAAATCATTTCTTAAAAAGCGAGACAATACGCGAGACAAAACCCTCGCCGCCTGCAGACTGGGTAGATCTATCCCACCCAAGAGGTTTGAACCTCTTCTCCTATGATTCTCGAAATCGTTTTTCTCCTTAGATCTCGAAGAGCATGACCAAATTTTAGACACTTGAATAACAGCTACACTTTCTCTCTCCCTCGGGATTTCCTACTAGCTCTTTCATTTTCCCAAAAAATTTCATTGCACAATGTATTGTTAGAAAGGGTTCTATAACATTTGTCTCTGCTTCAGATGGGGTGATATCAAAAATGTTAGGACTATTCAAGAACTCTTTCATCACTCAAATCTCTTTATCCAAGGGTATGAAAACCTATAAAATTTCTGAACTTATTGTTCGTCTATTTGAGATATATGGTTTTAGTGATTTTAAATGTGTCTCATTGGGGAGGGGATTTTTCCATTTTGTTTTCCCTTCTATTGAACTAAAATGTCGAGCATGGGGTTTTGGATTGGTAAACCTCAAACCAGGTATGGCTAGGATTTATGAATGGAGCCCAAATTTTAGCCTTTATAATTTTAAAGACACTTTTTCTCATGTCTGGATCAAGATTTATGAATTAAATTGGGTTTTATGTAACTCTAAGATTCCATTTGGTATTGCATGAGTAATACGAATTCCAATCCAAATGGACCTAGCCACTGAGAATGCTAGATTTGGCTATTTTTCACAATTTTATTTGAAATTGATTTCGGATCTACATTGATTGATAAAATGATTCTTTCCACTTATAAATTTGAAATCATCTTGAGAATTGTCTTTGAAAAACTACCTCCATTTTGTGAAGTGTGCTGCATGATTGGACACTCCAGTTCCATTTGTCGATCAAACTTGAAGTGTGCCAAATGTATGATGAAAGGGCACAATGAGTCTCAGTTTAGAAGAAAATAAAGACTCAAACCCTCCAAAGAAAATGCATAAAATTTGGAAAAGTAACCAGGTGTACCTCTGGATCCTACTTACCAAATTGATCCCTTAAAAATGTCTAGGTTGGGATGGCTCAGTCTGAGTTGCATACCCATGGACATACTACAGCTCAGACTTTGTTATAGGATGAAGGATTTCCTTTCACTACTCAATTGTATGGACCAAGAAAAGTTATTTGGGATGATATTACTGAATGTAATAACCAATATGAAAGATGCCTTTATTTGAGGGATGCTTTGGTTAAGTTCATGGAAGGTGAAGGGAAATAATATGACTTAAAGGACAGTCATGTGGAGAGAGAGCTCTCAGCCCAAGAAAGGGATGATGATAGGGTTGGGTAAGAGATAAATGACCTAAAATTGAGAAAGGGTAAGATAGTGCTAGATGCCGTGACCTCGTAGAATGTTAAGTTTAAATATTTCTGCTATTCCAAATCACATGAATCAGATGTTTCTAAAGTCCATATTAGCGTTTCTAAGGACACATGTTGCAATGCCAAACTATAGCAAGGCCCTCCTTCACTGTAGATTGTGCCTTTTTTTTCCATAAATCCTTCAGGAATACTTGATAAATTCAGTATGAGTCTATACTAAAATAAGTCCCACTCCACCATGATGACCTTGAGTAACTTCAGCATAGAAGAGGTGGCATAGAAGAAGCTGGACAAGCCTGAAGCTGGCATGCCAAAGGAAGGGCTGATTTACATGTAGAACATGACATCTCCTCTTGAGAAGGTACTTTGTAATGTTAGAATTTCTAACCCATTTGATATGCACTCTGCCAATTTTAATGAAGCTCAATCAGATAATGATAATCCCTCTACGTCCATCATGCCTCCTATTGCTACGGAATAACCTTCAGATGATAAAGGTGATGCGTGGATACAAGCAAGGACTAGGAGAAGGGGTCGACACCCCCATGGAAAAGGTGGGAACCTTTCTTACCACTGTATGTGCACCCACTATAGAATAGGTTACCCTTTATTGTTCTATCTTTCTTAGGTACCTATTGGTTATACCTTGTAATCTCCTCTCAACGACTTTTTTGTTTCAATAAAGAGGTCACTGCACCTCAATCTTTAAAAAAACATTTCTTCAAAAAATTGGACTTTTAATCATTAAATGAATTTATAAACATTGAGTTATTATCAATTAATTTTTATCATCGTAAATGAGTATAAATATATTTCACAATGTGGATAATCATATTAATACCCAGCAGTCCAACAACTTGGTTATAAAGATATATAATAGCATGGTTCATTTATACTCTAGGTTGCATTTATTATAGTCCAAAAAATACTTAAATTTTATTTCGAAGAAAACATATATAAAATATTGGTATATTATACTCTAACCACCAATAATTGAATTCTTAATTCAATATTCCATCACATTGAGAAAAAAATTAGGATATATTACCTTCATCACATCCTCAGGTTTCCATGTAGCTTCGTCAAATTTACGATTCCACTAGAGGACTTTAACACGTTTAATAGTCTAGTTCCTCATAACATTATCTCTATGATACATGATTTTTAATGGTTTTTAATTATGGTATATATCGTGATTTATTAGAAAAAACATTGAGTTTATTACATTATAATGATTAGGTATGAACTTCCTCAAAATAGATACATGGAAAACATCATGAAATTGAGATAGGTTTGGTGGAAGTGATAAGATATGAACTATAGTCCCTACTCAATAAAGAGTATAAAATACACCAATATACATAGGAAAAAACTATATATTATATTAAAATCACATAAAATTCTTACATGTATAAATTCAAATGAATACAATCTCACTAAATTTTAATTCCAAATATCACTGATTTTTTATAGAAAAACACTTCCATCAAATCTGAGCTACCATGATGTGTTACTGATTGAATATAACCTTCTCTACCATTTACTATGCTATCCCATATCAAATTTCTTTTATTCCCCAACATCATCCTTGAATGTTCTATTTTTTCACATATTTCTTTAAAGGTATTAATAATGATTTATTTTATTTCTCTAGTGAAAGATAATGGTATATGAAAATTAAATAATAGTAATATATTGAACCCAAAAACCTTTGAAATATATATAACATGATCTTAGAAGTTCCTCCATGGTTTGAATAGTTCTCCCAGAATAACCATATATATGATGCCGATTTGAAGTACTAAATCACAACTCTATATCCAAATATTTCTGAATAATTCTCCAGAAAATTGAGGTAAACCTCAGATCTTTATCAGATACAATAAAATATTGTTCTTCAGGATGACTTACCAATTACTTAATTAATATTTTACAAGATGATCAAGAGATAAATATAAAATTACTTAAATGGAATGTGGTAACTTCATAAGGTGGTCGACAACAACCCAAATAGAATTATGGAATTTATATTTTCTTGGGAATCTAACAATGGAATACATGGTGATATTTTCTCATTTCTATTAGATAATGGTTATATCATCACCGGTGGATTATATATCCCAACCATAAAATTCTTACATACCATTCACTAAGATAAAAAATTTATAAAATATCTCTTCATGTTTTACCATAATAAATAATCTTTTTATTCTATATACATATTTGTAATTAAATGATATATAGGGAATAATGAGTTTTGATATTCTAACAATAGACCATTCTTCAAGACTAGTATTATAAGTAACATACATGGTTTCTAAACATTATTATTCCTTTGTAATCATGTTTAAAATCTAAAAAAATTATCTTCATATTTTTAAGATCAATATATTCCTTCCTCACCTCTTTAATCATAACCTTGATAGATGGTTGAACACTCATTTGAGTTAGATAAGAATTCTCCCACTACATAATGATTTCAATTCTAATCATTTTAAAAAATAGAAATATTTGATTAATTGTAATCCTCATCATAGATAAGATAGCATGATCATTTCTACTCAAAGCATCATCCACCTTGTTTACTTTCTTAGGGTAATAATTTATTGATCATTCATAATAATTAAGCATATACAATAATCTTATGTAGATAATATTCCACTCTCTATCATTTAATATATACTGTAAAATTTTATGAACAACATATATGTGATATGATCGATTGGGATATTTTATACAATGAGAGGGGGGAGGGTTGAATTTGTGTAGGTGTCCAATTATCACCTTTTCAATCCCTTCTTAACTATTTTAAAACTTTAATAGTTAAGTGATTATTATGATGTTCTATCTCACTCTTTATCTACTTTTTTCATTATTAATTCAATAAATAGTACCAAAAATGCATAAAAATACGAGGCAAGGAGATTTAAGAGGTTCGACTTTCAAAACCAAATGCTAGTCCATTTCATGATTAGGGTTCCACCAAGATAACAAGAACCACTAGTATCAACCTGTGAATACAATTGGGTAGGGTTTCTCATTATACCTAGTTTAGTGCATCGTAAACTCCATTGAATCACTATGTATATTTATTTTTTCATCCTATAATGTTCACACTGTATGGAATACAACCAAAGAACCTTATTAAAAATTTCTATAAATTCATTAATGTGTTTATTCACTTATAATTCTTTACCTTCTTTCACTTTCACAAGAATATTAAATTAATTCTTCTTCTATATTAATATTTTAATTCACACTATTATTTCTCTTCACAACATCATACAATTTCATTTACTTTCATTCAATGATTTCGAGAATTGTTCTTCTTCTTCTTCTTCACTAGGAAATCTATTTTTACAAAACATATCTTCTTCTCATTATCATCTTCAATGTTAGTACACAACTACCAACACTGGTTTTTATACTTTTTATCCAAAAAATCACTCATCCTTCTGGATAGTGTGTTGGGTATATCTTCTTCAATATTATTTAGACTTGAAAGTGTATCGGAGAAAAAAAATTCTCTCTTAATAATAAAATCTTTCTGTGATTTATTAGTGCCAAAATCCATTTTTTTTTCAAAAATTAAAGCCACATTAAACTTTCAAAAATATATATTTCTATATATTATATAGATGATAGAAATTTTGAAAAACCTTATTTTATTCCCTCTTGTGTGTATTTTGTGAATTCAAACATCTCTGATTTTGGGTGTTTCAAATTCATTGTAACTACTTTATATAACTATATTTAAATTGAATGTAGATACTTTGAAAGGACCCACTTCATTGAAACATGTCATACGATTTCTTCTTATTTTTTCCATTACATCCATATGCATTTAATTTTCAATTGTATATATTTTTTATATTACAATAATCAGGATCATTACTCCATTTTTCAACTTGCCTCATGAAATTGACAGTCAATTAATCCATTTGAGTATTGTTGAAATATCATTAGATATATAAATTTGATCATGGTATAAAGACCAAGACATAATATATATGATCATTAATCATATATCTCAAAAAAATCTTGAGTGATTTCTCCCCAAATCATCATGTCCCACATAGACACACTTTACACCACACCCTAGTGCAAAATAATTTGCCATTTTCCTCCAAAATTCCAAGTACAATGAACATGGTCTCTTGATATAGTATATTTTGGAATCATTATTCAGTTGTCGATAACAACTTCTACCACCATGAGTGTGGAATCTTATTTTGGTTGTTCTGTACTATAGATCCACCTATTAACCATGATTTTTTAAATTATGGATGTAGTTGCTGTCCTTTGGCTATTTTGACATTACGATTATCCAATCATTTAGGACCACTAACAAAGAGCCCCATAACTATTTTGGTTTCCAAATTTCACAGAAGTACACTATAATTCCACCATGGGGACTACCAGGGGAGTGGTCCCATTGTATTTTCCCATTTTGGGTATACACCACTTCGATAGGCTCTTCTCTATGGGCATGGCTACACCTATCCTTTTTATCCTTCATAACCATGGACAAATCTAGGTTATGGGCTTTCCCACATTGGGAAATCATCACATCAATATTCTCTCCACAATAGGAATTGTCTTCTTGGATTATAACTCCTTTCTCCGAGGAGCCTTTATCACTTCCTAAACCTGTTATCAGCCATAAAATATCAATCCAACTACATAAAAGGCATTGGTCATTATCATCCAGTCATGATATTTACTTCAATAAGGAAAAATTTAATTGGAATTTTTAATTTATTTTCCTATAAACATCCATGGATGAACCTTTTTCAAACTTCATCATTGATATATTAAGATAATATCCATGGAACATAAAATCATAAAAACAATATTATATTCATTATGCACTAAATAAGAACCAAAATACTTAGGATCTCATTTTTATTCATGATTAGGATCATGATCATTCATAATCAATACATCAAAATCACCATGTTTATTCTCAAAATGAATTCCTAATTGAATATAATGACATTAAAGAAATATCCTTATTCATTTAAAAAAATAGGAACTCATTGAAAATAAATGAAACTTTATAAAAGTGGGCTTATGAAAATCACTCATTTCAATACCATTTTACAATGAAAGTATATTCTCATGAAATCTAATTATTATGGTGCTTCTCATTGAATTCAGTATAATGATTTTATGATCATGATTCAGGCCTTTTATGAAGATTGAAAGAGATTCTATGGTTTATGGAAGGTTCATGAAGTGATAAATGATCTTGGAATAATATAGTTTAGTATCATTCAAACATCCCTGGATGAACCCCATGAAATATCCTTCATCAAAGAGATCCAATGATAACCTCCCTGGAACATCGAATCTTGAATCTAATTTTATATGATTCAATCAATAAAGAAGAAATATAATACATAGGATATCCATCTTCTCAAAGAATATTATCTTCATAACTCATAATCAATACATCATAATAATCAGGATTCTTATCCACATCATTTCCTAATGTAACAAATTTACATTAGTGATGTCTCATAATTCATTGAAAATCATCAACACTCATTGAAAATAAATAAAATACATATAAAGCGGGATTAGAAAACTCCCCTTTGTATTTTTTCCCAAAACATCTTATAATTATTTGTTAATATGTACTCATAAAACACTTTATTAACTGGAATTTCATAGGTTTAAATCAAATATCCATATTAAATTAAATTTAATTCATCTCCCCCATCCTCAAAAAATATATTTATTATAATTTCTATCCCTATATTTTTTAAGAAATGAAAATTAATTGGGAGAAGGGATCAATTCAAAACTTATAAAAGTTTTACTAACCATTACAATGAAAGTATACTAATCCATTCTCAATTTATAGAACATGAGGGTTTGATTTAAAAAAACAAGCTATCAAAATCAATTGAATATGAACCTAATCATAAATAGACCCACTTATATTCTATATTCAAGTGATGTTAAAACTTTTTTTAGGCTAATAAAGGAAATAGATATCAATTTGGTTTATGTTCTCATAAGATATGTTAATATTGATTTTCAGGCATCACTTGAATATAAAAATTAAAACATTTTAAGCCTACGTGTATTTTACAAAAACATTTCAAGTTATTTAAATTTCAACTTCTGGTCATTGATTAAAATTTCCCCCCTTAATGTTAAAATATAATTTTTATTATGGAGGATGAAATATTAGGAAAACATATGTTTTCAATGACACCACTATCAAGAACATTCCAAAAAATTTCTTGTTTTCATGATATAACATTATATGGAATCTTCAACATCATTCATTGATTCCCTCCCCCTTGATGGAAACACATATAAACATCTTCATTATGGTGAATATCTTCAATAATAGATTTGAAGATGTTCCAATATGGATAATTTCCTAAATGTAAATCTTTATATGGATTTATAGATTTTAAAACATCAACATAGTCACTAAAGATGTTATTTAATTAATTCATACACTTGATAATATATATATATATATATATAATTTAATTTTATAATATTTAACTCTTTTCCTTATAAATTTGAAACAAATTTATTCAAAATCATGAATGAAGAATATCCATTAATTTTTTTCCATATAAAATTTGAGGAATTAATTCTAGGATAGAATCTTCTTCTTCTTCTTATCAAGATATGAAAATCCAAATTCTTCCCGAAATCCCCCTGATACATTGTATAAAATTTAAGTACCTACATATTAAGTATAAATAAAACACATAAAAGATATAAGGATATATTATTGATATCATTTACCCTTTAATGTAAATAGAATGTCTGAGATTTTTTCAACCAAGTTTATACTTTTCCTTACTTATTAACCCATTTACATCTAAATTTAAATTCATATTTATCGAGATAATACTTATCATTAATCACTTATTAAATTTATATATGTGTGAATTTTCCCTTCTAAAGAAACATTTGGGACGTTTTATCACCTAGGGAAATATTCATATTTTGTAGGAAAAATTCATGCTCTATAAATATTTGAGAGAAATATATTAACCCTGATATTTATTTCACACATAAAAATAATTTATTACATAAAATATTCACTTGATACAAAATAGAATATTGAGAGTTATAGTTTATTTAGGGATTAGTAACATTACATAACAACTTAAAACATGAAATACACATCTTTATTAAAAACATCATTTACATGAACACACACATTCTTTCGTACTTAGCATTGTATGAGATAGCCTGAGGAAATTATTAAGAAAAAGGTGAGATATAAAGCCTAGTATGGGAGTAAAAAAGGAATATTAAAATGAATATATTACATGTTAGGAAATAGGTATATCGATGGAGAATAAGAGAAACATGAACATAAAGGCAAGATATAGCATGATTATCATAACATGGAAATATGACATCAACATTTAACATGATATTATCATGAGACAAGGATCATTGCACATGGGGAATTATTAAACCCTAATTTCACTATAATTATAATTATTAAACCCTTATTTCACTTGATGTCTGAAGGTAATAATCTTTGACCAATACATTAGGGCGTTATCAGGGAACACCCTTCTTAATCATTTCATTTCATTCATAAGTGTGCCACATGTATCATATAACATGGATTAATTAAACATCCTCATTTATTCCATGATAAAGGATTGTTTAATTCACACATGAACCTATATAATCAAAAATTAAACATTCATAAAGGTGAATACCTTTGATAGTGAAATGGGCATGGTATTGACTACACAATGACATTGTCTTGGAAAATCGCAATGCAATTTCAGTAGCATAACGACGTGACATAAGAATATATAAAATGGTTGATGAGAGATAGAAGCGTGTCTCCTAATATGTAAATTAAATGGATAGTAATGGGGTAATATAGATAAATTTCCCAACATTTTTAATTGAATTTAGATTCATAATACAAAATAATTGCTTGAATGTAAATGAGGAGAGAGAACTCCCATACAGAATTTATGCCTGGTAACATGTGCACATGTGAGGTTTTAAGGAATGATATAGGGAACTCTAATCATTAAAACATATGTAAGAACGTATGGGTGAGTTTATAAATCATTCCCCAACATTTTTAATTGAAAACAAAAGGTTATAATAACATAATGAAATTTGGACAGAAATGTGAACGGAAGAAATCCCTTACTCGGATGTGTGATACCAAAGGCTTGGGAGAGGCTTGAGAGAGGCTTATTGGGATCATGGAGAATGTTCTAGGATTAAAGATAGAGTATTTAAGATTTTGGTCAAGTTCCAATGGTTTTGATAGAAGTGGTAGTGGGATCTTGGGTGGGTTCATATAGGAAAAGAGAGGAAATTCTTTATTATTTAGGTTTTGGACACTACAATTAAACTAATCAAAACCACATACCATCCCATGGTTTTTTACCATGGTTTTTTCAAAGGGGAGTGTAAAAAATTATTTTATAAGGCCAATGGACGAAACTTTTAAAATATAAGGCTTTCTTTTGTGGAGGTGGGTCACACTCTTAAATAAATCATATTAAAATGATAAAATGTTTTATAAGTCTTAGAGGGTCAACTAAGGCTTTGTAAAGTAAATAAAATAAACCTAAAATCACATTATTTTAAATATAAAACATATATTTTCCGAAAATATAATTTATTGTATTTTATTACATCACTAATGGTTCATTTTCATGTCATAAAACAAATTATATATTTAAAGGATATTTAATTTTTACCAAAAATTCTACTATCTTGGAAAATTATGAAAAATTCACCATTGGATAATTTTGACATACTGATTTAAAAAATAATATTCTTTTTATCTAAATAATTTTCTAAATATGTGAAATTTTTACTTTTAAAATAAAAACCCCCAAATATCGAAAAATCATTGGTTTTAACAAAAATATCATTCAAACCCTAATAAAAATTACAACTCTATTCATAAAAATTATATGATAATTTATGTTTGATAAAAATTAATTTAGTAATAATATTTTATTAAAATATTATTTAATTCAAAAATCCCTTAATTTATCAAAAAAGATTTTTAATTGAACATTAACTAAAAAAATACTATTTGTGCTTAAAAACCCCTTTACAAAATAAATGTAAATTAATTATATAAAAAAATCACACAATAATGGTGCTAGGTTATTATTAAATATCCCCTCGTAACACCTACTTAAGGCCTAAGGGTAAGGTGTGCGATGGTGACAGACTCCTGGGGTGGATCAAGTAACATCGTTCAGGTGGTAATCTTAATTAACTTCCACTTCTTCCATAGGTGGTTCCGCTCAAGATAAAAATGTTGAAGCTCGACATGGTCTTAGTCAAGAGAGAATCCCAGTGACTCCACCTCATTTCCATGTTCAAAAAAAATGGGCTTCATATGGAGCAATTCTATTGGATGAGGGCATTGCATTCTTTGCTTCAGTAAATTGGAGTTGTTAAATTTCTATATTTATATTGATTATATGATTACTATTCGAAGAATATATTAGCAACAATAATAATTATTAATGTTATTTTGAAATCCAAAAATATAAAACTAAGGAAGTTTATATGTTTTATATAACCATTTTACAATATAAGACATTTAATTAGATCAAGAGGAATTTTCATTATTAAACGTTTGGGTCGTTAAAAATTTCCCCCCTTAAGAAATTTCAACCTAGAAATTTCCTTTTACCACAATAAAAAAGATGTGGGTAACTCTGCCTCATCAATTTCTTCAGTTCCCACATTGCTTCTTCAAACTTCTGGTTTCTCCACAACACCTTGACGAGGGGCACTGTCTTATTTTGTTGATCGTTTTCCCTACGATCCAATATCTTCACCAGATTATCTTCAGAGGAGAGGTCATTATCCAATGGTACCACCTTCAGATCGAGTAAATATGATGGTTCAAGTATTTACTTCCTCAAGAGTGATACATGGAATACATCATGTACTTGAGATAGGTTCGGTGGGTGTTCTAGTCGATAGACCATTACTCAAATACAATCAAGGATTTCAAAAGGGAAGATGTACCTTGGACTAAGTTGTCCCTTCTTCCCAAATATCATAACTTTCTCCCATAGTGATATGAAGAGGAATACCATTTCTCTAACATCAAACTATAGGTCTCATCGATAATTATTAGAATAGCACTTTTGTCAACTCTAAAAAGCTTTAATTTGTTGTTGGATGGTCTTAACCTTCTCCACCATTTCTTCAACCAGTTCTAGACCTAATCATTTTTTGTCCCCAAAAATATCCCAACATGCCTATGATCTACACCAATTCCAATAAAGGGATTCATAAGGATCCATTTGGATGATTGGGTGAAAACACTTATTGCAAGAGTAATAACCCAGAGGAAGATGATGATCCCATCCTCCATTGCAGAAAATGGTGTCGCAACTAAGTCTATTTGCGACGGAACCGTCGCTAAAAATATTATTAGCGATGGGAAGAATTATCGTCGTTAATACTAGTCGATGTATTTAACAAAATCTTTAAATAAGCTTTTGCAACGGGACTGTCACAAATTTTATTTGCGTCAGGTTACTCATACCATCGCAGATAAGTATAAAAAAGATATTCAAAAAATATAATAAAAAGTATTTGTGATAGGCCCGTCGCAATTACCTTTTGCGACGGGGTCGTCAACCCATCGAAAATAAGTATAAAAATATATTAATATTATTATAATTCATATTATAAAATATTATAATTAAATTAAAATATTTGAAAATTTTAATATATATAAAAATAATAACTATTATAAAATATGAATAATATTATTAATCATATTAATATTATAATATTATATAATAATAATAATAATATAAAGAATTCATATTATTATAAATAATTAAAAAATTATAAAAAAAAATATTAATATTTTAATAATAGTAATATTATTATAATTCATATTCAAAATATTATAATTAAATTAAAAATTTTGAAAATTTTAATATATATAAAAATATTAACTATTATAAAATATGAATAATATTATCAATCATATTAATATTATAATATTATATAATAATAATAATATAAATAATTCATATTATTTTAAATAATTAAAAAATAAAAAATTTACTTAAAATATTTGAAACATTTTATGTATTAAAAATATTGACTATAATATTATTAAAATAATTAGAAAATAAAAATATGAAAATTATCAAAATTTGAAAAAAATATAAACAAATAATTAAAATACTAAGTATAATATTATTATTAATAAAATAAATAATAAACTATTAAAAATAAATAGAAATTAAATATTGCAACATATAAGAGAGATATAAACTCTGAATAGAAAATATTATATATTTTGAATTCAAAAACTTTATAACATCAAATAAAATCACTGATATGAAAGAGGCATTGGAGGGGGAGGGGGAGGATATACAGGAGCTGGTGGAGGAAAATCCATCCCTAATGCCCGAGTAAGTCTGCGCATGTACTCCATCTGCTCATGCTGCTGCTGCTGCCACATACTCATCTGCTCCTCGTACACCTGCTGCTATCATCGATGCTCTTCCTCATACTGATGCTGCTACAGAAAAATCTCCTCCTGCTCCTTAAAGAGACTCTCTATCAACTCAGTCTGAGATCGCAACTGATCCTCATACTGTGAAGCGGAAGATGATGCCCGAGCTCCTCTCGAGCTGGACGCTGACATCACAACAGTGCCATAATAATCTCCGGGAGTCATTAGACTGCCGATAACAACTACTCGGCCCTTCTCGAATCCATACTGGGTCGCCTGCATCCCGGCTGCCTCATCAAACTGATGGCCACTGGCCTGATCAGTTGTCTCGGCCTGAATCTCAGCCTGAGTCTATGACGCTGCGGCCTCATATGACTCCTGTAATTTTAATTTAAAATTAAAATTATGAATATATTATATGTAGTTAATTTTCAAATTGAAAAAAAAAATAATACTGACCACAATATGCCGCTGGCGATCACCTCTAATCTCCCCAGTAGCTGGATCAGTATACATCCTCCGATATACGTCGTACTCCGTAATATCAGGCTGCTCGACAGCCTATAAGAATATAAAATAAATTGTTAATATTTAATGTTATATAAAATATTTATAAAAAATGTACGTACCAGATGATTTCTATGAGTAATGAATGTACGACTCCCAGGTCGATGAGTCACCTCCTGTCTCTCACGATTCTGTCTCCCCATCGATGATCTCCTCTGAAAGCCACCACTCAACCAATGTGAACATAATCCATCCCATACGTGGGATGAAATGTACTCTGGTCGGTGCGCTCTACATGAGTCATCAAACACTGCCACTCCTACTTTCTTCATGGTAGCACTTCATAAGTTGTGCAAAAACTGGCGAAAGTGATCACGCATGGCCACCTTCCATGCCTCGTGGATGGGGTCACATATTGTATCCTCGATCGAATACCATAAACCCTACAAATAATTCAAAATATCAAGTTATAAATGAAATAAATTACAAAATAAAAATTATTTATTTACGTACGTACCAACCAATGGTCGAACATGGCCTGCTGCACATCAACAGGAATCTGCTCCCATGTGGTCCATGGCTGAGAAAAATAGCTACGCAAGATAGCGCTTCTCGGTCCGACTTCTATATGCGTAAAACTGTAAAAACAATAAAACATTTATTATGTAAATAGATTAATGAAATCATAGTAAAATACATAGGTTATCATACCTCCATGTGCATTCATCAAACCCAAGACGTGGACGTCGCTCGGGGAAGGGGTCAGGAATCATCAGTCGGGCAAGACCGCGCCCCCTCCGCATACCTCCTGAAGCGCCTGCAGGATGAGGGTCAGATGCCACCAAATCGCCCTCTTCAAAATTTAGATCAGCCTCCAACAACTCACGAATTATGTCCGAATCCATCTGAAACAGAAAATAAATATTGTTAGCAAAAATTGAAAATTATTATTATATATAAATATATTAGTTATGATTATATATAACTATCATTTAATTGTTTCAATGTTCACCTTAATCATTATCTTCATATCTGATGATGTCATCTTCATATTCCTCCTCAATATCATCGATATCCATTTGACTTCCAGTTTCTTCATCTCTTACCATTTCACATTCATTTGTGACATCATTAACATCATCGTCATCAACGAATCTTAATTGTAGGGTGTCATCATCGATACTCATGTCTCTTTGTAAAAAATATTTATTTTGAGTACTCTCTTGAAAAACATCAATTCCTTGTACTTCATTGATAGCAAATTCACTCTGCCTAAATTTATTGTCTCGAATTTTTATTTTTATTATGCTCCACCAATCAGTCAAGTCTCTTGACATAGCACAATAATTTTTGTAATAAACTTGATGTGCCCATTGAACTGGTAAGAATGGTTCATTTACTACAAGAACACTTTTATATTTAAAATCTATGATTCCATGAGTTGGATGAACACACACGCCTCTCTCAGTATCCAACCACCGACATTTGAACATTGTTTTGTAATGTTGTCCTAGATAACAGAGTATAATAATTTCATCAAGAATTCCATAAAAGTCAACTTCATTTTCTCTATGATGAGATCCTCTCAAGAAAACTCCACTGTTAATTGTCTTTTTTGATTCCCCATATTCATGTGTATGAAATCGAAAACCATTCACCACATATGCATTATAAGATTTAATCATTTTGGATGGTGGGTTAATCAATATACAGAACCGTTTGTCAATTTTATCAGAATATCAAGACACCTTATTTTTTTTGAAATAATTATCAATATACTAAACTATAAATTGAATGAGATGTTAAAAAATTACAAATTTATGTTACCACTTTTTGAAACCACTGATAAATTTATTTCTGTCGGCGTTCTTCAAGAGCAGCTGCTGTAATTTGTGGATGTTGTTTCTTGATATGATTATCATATAACCTATGAAAAACAATGTTATTTATTATAACATAAATTATAGAATAAGTGATAGAAACACTTACAGTACAAATGATGTCATCTCTTAACAGTTGAGCAGAACATACGTATGAGCTCTGTGATGTTCATCATCCGAAAGCCACCGTTCATGAACTCCACCGAAACCAAGATCTAGCTGGTTAAAAACAGATAATTGATTGTCACATTCATTAACATTCTTCTCGTTCTATCCCATGCGGTTGGGTTTTAAGGGATACTCATATTCAAAATAGTGGGAGCAGAAAAAAGATATTTCTTCTTGCAAATAAGCTTCAACAATAGATCCTTCAACAGATGCTTTGTTACGTACTTTCTTTTTCAATTTATGCATGATTCTTTCAAATGGATACATCCATCGAAACAGTATCGGACCTCCATATTTTGATTTATATGGAAAATTTAGTATCAAATGTTCCATTGAGTCAAAGAAATATGGCGGAAATATTTTTTCCAGTTTACATATAATTACAACAAAAACTTCTTCAATTTTGTTTAGAACATCATAATCTGTTGTCACTGCAGAAATGTCCTGAAAAAAATATGATATGTCTGTTATGAAATACCAAATCACAGAATTCAACAGACCTCTTAATCCAATGGCCAGAAGTATTTCCATTAAAACATGACAATCATTACTTTTTAATCCGGTAATATGACCATTCATTACACATCTACCCGAATTGGAAGCACAACCATCAAGAGTCTCAAATATATAATCCACTGACAAAATAATAAGAGACTTTCTTTGGACAGTCTATAAATTGCTTTTGGTTTCATTAACCTTTCTATTCAAACATTCTCAAACAATTCGAGTTCTGGACACCTGCAAATTTGGACAAGATCTAATCATGCATTTACATAGTCTTTTCTCTTTCTTGGTGTATACAAAACTATATGAAACAAATTATCAAAATAGTTCTTCTCAATATTCATGACATCGAACATGTGGCGGACCATAAAATCAAAAAAATATGGAAAATCCCAAAATTTGTTACGTTTTATCAAATTGTGGTCTTTCCCAAAACCATAAATTTTCTGTTGGTTTATTGTGGGTCCAAATGTAATGGGAGGTAATGAAAATACAACTGATTTTAACTCCGTACCTAATAGAATTTTTTTAGGTCCATCCCTTTCAATTGTGCCTTTTCTAAAATGAGATCTGTTTCTGCAAAAAGGACGATCAGATGGAAGAAATCTATGATGACAGTCAAAATATCAAGGTTTTTTTTCCATGGATGAGCATAAATGCTTTTTTTTCTCCCATAGAGTAAGGAAATGATTTCAGACCATGTGTACTTCATCCCGATAACATGCCATAAGCCGGGAAGTCACTAATTGTCCACATCAATGTTCCTCTTAGCATGAAATTCTGTTTCACATCAACATCATATTAACTGACAACGATACTCCAAAATAAATTTAATTCAACAATCAATGGTTTCAAATAAACATCAATATTTTTCTTCGGATGTCCTGGGATTAGTAAGGTCAAAAATATATAGAGTTCTTTCATCAACATCCATGGAGGTAAATTGTACGGAGTTAAAAAAAATAGGCCAACATGAGTACTGACTTCCATAAGATCTGAACGGATAGAAACAATCAGTGGAAATACCCAGTTGCACATTTTGGGCTTCCAAAGTAAATGACAGATGTAATCTATCAAAAATGTTTCTATGAATCACAGTTGGATGGATGATTCAATATTTTATCAATTGAAGTATTTGTTTTGTTCCATGAAATCACTATTTATGTATTCTTAGACATGAATAAATGTTGAATTCTGGATGTAAGCAGAAAATATCTCAACTGTTTTACAGGAATCAAGCCAGACTTCCCATGTTGTGCTTCTTTATACATCGGTTTCCCACATGTAGGACAACTATCCAACGACTCATTTTCCCCAGAATATAAAATGCAATCATTTGAACATGCATGAATCTTCTAACAACTAAGTCCGAAATTCCGAACAAGACACTTACTCTCATAGTAATTTGCAGGAAAAACATTTCCTTCGGGTAACAGTGTTTTAATCAAAGTAAATATCTGATCAAAACAAGTGTTTGAAATTCCATTATCTGATTTGATAGACATAAATTTAGAAACTGCTTCTAATTTTCTTATCTTGAAACCAGGATACAATTCATCCTCACCAGACCTCAATAACTCATAAAATTCAGACAGTGCAAACTCAGGAATTGAATGAATATCATCCTGAGTTTCTATATGTTGAAGAGATGGACCTGCAACATAATGTACTAAATTTTGAAATCGAGATGGATCCAGAATCAAGTTGGTGACACCTTCTCTGGAAATGCGTTCACCGTGTTGATACCAAAAAACATAATCCGATTGAAAACCAAAACGCAAGATATATCCCCCAACTTTGTCAAATGTGTCAAACGTTCTCAGTGCACATTTTTTACATGGAAATTTTATTGTGCCTTCTGAAACAAATACTGAATTTAATGCCGCAAATGCTAAGAATGTCTCCACACCCTCAATATATACTGGATTTAAACCAGAACTGTTTGGATTTCTACATTGATTTATCCATACGCGGTCATCTAATAATGACTATTGTCGACTTCGTTGTTCTATATTTTTCTATAAAATATAAAAGAATTACTGGATTTGAATAATTTGATAGAAGAAAAACAATCTCTAAAAGAGAAAACAAAAATAATTAACACTACTTACGAGCAACACAATTTTCATTGAAATTATTATTAATTAGTAACATAATTGATAATATTATTAGTAACGTAATACAATAATGTTATCAATTATATGATTAATATTTATAAAAAAATAATATTAATATTATTAAAATAATAATAAAAATTATAAATTATTAAAATTATCAATATTCCCAACAGATTATTCTTAACATGTTCAAATCTTAAACGGTCGTTAATTTTTAAATCATGCCCAATAAAAATTTCACATCAGCCATGTACCATTTAAACTCTATAATTATTCTTACATGGTTGATCACCTCGCAAGCAGTGTTGTAATATGATGACCCAACTAATATCATTCCCACCACTAAGAATCATCTCACATGACCGTTTACATAGAGCATTCTTCCTTAAAAATTTAATCCCTTATCTTTTTAAGGAAGAATGGTCTATGTAAAGGGTCATGTGATATCATTCTTCTAGATGATAAAGACATGACTTGGATCGCCTCATTGAAACTCTACTTGCAAGGTGGTCAACCAAGCAAGGACAATTATAGAGTTTACATCGAACATGACTTACGCAAACTTCTTATTGAGCATGAGCTAAAAATTGACGATCGTTTAACATTTGAACATGTTAATAATAGCTTGTTGTGAATATTGATAATTTTAATAATTTATAATTTATTTATTATTTTAATAATATTAATATTTTTTTCATAAATATTAACATAATATTAATAACATTATTATATTACGTTACTAATTATATTATCAATTCTGTTACTAATTAGTAATGAGACGATATGCATAGAGACTGGTTAACCAAAACAAACGTGTTCATCTATCACCTTCATTAATTGTTCTAATTGTTCCCTAATTGTTCACTAATTGTTCTGCTTATTTGCTAATTGTTCTGTTTATTTGCTAATTGTTCACTAATTGATCGGCTTATTCGCTAATTGTTCTGATTATTTGCTAATAGTTTTAATCATTTACTAAATTTTTTAATTTTTTGATAACTATCATATTATTAGTATTTTATTATTATTAATATTAAAATAATATATTTTTTTATATTATGTTAAAATTTTCTTTTCAGTGTTGAAACTTGACATTCTGTCTCCACATGTAATATTTACATTCACTTTCACCTCTATGTTGGTGAGGGGGTTGATAATTTTGAAAATGAATGAAAATATTACATGTGGAGACAGAATGTGAAAATATTTCTAATTATCTGGTAATTATTCTAATTAAGTGTTGAAACTTGACATTTTGTCTCGACATGAAATATTTACATTCACTTTCACATCTTTGTTGGTGAGGAGGTTGATAATTTTGAAAATGAATGCAAATATTACATGTGGAGACAGAATGTGAAAATATTTATAATTATATGGTAATTATTATAATTATCTGGTAATTTTTCTAAATATCTGGTAATTATTCTAATTATCGGGTAATTATTCTAATTATCTGGTAATTATTCTAATTATCTGGTAATTATTCTAATTATCTGGTAATTATTCTAATTATCTGGTAGTTAATATTATTATCTGGTAATTATTCTAATTATCTAGTAATTATTCTAATTATCTAGTAATTATTCTAATTATCTGGTAATTATTCTAATTATCTGGTAATTATTCTAATTATCTGGTAATTATTCTAATTATCTGGTAATATTTATAATTATCTGGTAATTATTCTAATTATCTGGTAATTATTTTAATTATCTAGTAATATTTCTAAATATCTAGTAATTATTCTTATTATCTAGTAATATTTCTAATTATCTGGTAATTATTCTAATTATCTGGTAATTATTCTAATTATCTGGTAATTATTCTAATTATCTGGTAGTTATTCTAATTATCTGGTAATTATTCTAATTATCTGGTAATTATTCTAATTATCTCGTAATTATTCTAATTATCTGGTAATTATTATAATTATCTGGTAATGATTCTAATTATCGGGTAATTATTAGCTAATTCATTAAATTATTTATTATTTATTTTAATTAATAGTTAATTTATAATTAAATTATATTATTTCCAAACAAATATCATCTGGGAGTGTCGAACCAAGAGTGCAGCAAGGCCCGTTATCATGTACCTGGATACCACGGGTCAGGCATGGAATTCCTTGTTGGGATTTTCACCCCTAGGTACATCTGTGCCAGAGCCACCTCTACTTGTTCGAATCCAAACAATGATTACTTGATTGATAAAAAATCTAATTATACCTAATTATATTATTTATCAACTAATTATGCCTAATTATTACTAACAAAATCATTTTATTAATAAAACTAAATATAAATAATAAATTAAATTAAATTAATCTAAATTACAACTAATTAACAAAAATTAAAAATAATATAAAAAAATAAAATGAATATAAAAATAAATAAAATAAAAATAAATTAAATTTTATGCTGAACATTTTGACGCCTTCGAATTCCACTCGAAAACAAAATTAAAACTATTAAAGCTGAAGATTATAGAGAGAAAATAGAGAGGAATTGGATGTTCTGAAAAAATGTAGATGGGGGTATATATAGGTTAGATTATTTGTGACGGTAGTATTTGCGATGGGTGTACCGCCACAATTAGAAGTATTTACGATGGGACATGTTGCAAATACCTTCGCCGCATTAATTCTAGCCTACAGTTAAAAGGGAATTTGTGACAGGACCCGTCGCAAATACCCCTTCCGCCAGAAAGTTTTGAGACGATTAGCGAGCCCTTCGCAAATATTATTTACCACCGCCTGGTATTTGTGACGGGGAAGATACATCCTGTCGCAAATATCCTTCATGCGTTCTGGCGTGAAAGCCACACCAAAACAATTGCGACGGGGCATCTATCATCAACGCAAATAACTTATTATTTGCGACGAGAATGCATTCTTGTCACAAATGTGTCTTCAGTCGGACCATTTGTGACAGGAATATATCCCGTCACAAATGAACCGTCGCAATAACACATTTTTCCCGGAGTGCACCTTGCTTCTTCAAAGTTCTGGTTTCACCAAAACACCTTGACGAGGCGCACTATCTTATTCTGTTGAAATTTTCTCCCTACGATCCAAGATCTTCACCAAATTATCTTCATAGGAGGGGTCATTATCCAATGGTACCACCTCCATATTGAGTAAATGTGATGTTTCAGGTATTTACTTCCTCAAGAGTGATACATGGAATACATCATGTACTTGAGATAGGTTTGGTGGGAGTTCTAGTCGATAGACCATTACTCTAATGCAATCAAGGATCTCAAAAGGGAAGATGTACCTTGGACTAAGTTTTCCATTCTTCCCAAATATCATAACTCTCTCCCATAGTGATATACAGAGGAATACCATTTCTCCAACATCAAACTATAGGTCTCGTCGATGATTATTAACATAGCACTTTTGTCAACTCTGAAAATCTTTAATGTGCTGTTGGATGGTCTTAACCTTCTCCACCATTTCTTCGACCATTTCTAGACCCAATCATTTTTTCTCCCCAACAACAACCCAACATGCCTGTGATCTACAACTATTCCAATAAAGGGCTTCATAAGGATCCATTTGGATGATTGGGTGAAAACACTTTTTGTAAGAGAAATAACCCGGAGGAAGATGATGATCCCATCCTCCTTTAAAGACCATTGATAATGCTCTCAAAATTTCCTCAAGTGTTTGGAGAGTCCATTCAGATTGGCCATCAGTTTGAGGATGATAATTTGTACTGAAGTTTAGCTCATTATTCAGAGCATGTTGAAGACTCTTCTAGAATATAGAGGTGAGTCTTGGATCTCGATCAGATACAATATATAGTGTTAATGTATCCATCCTTACAGCTTTTCTGATATATATATATGCGCCAATTGACCCAATGAGAAATCCTCTAAAATTTCAATGAATTTGTAGTATTTTTATGATGATCCACAACAACCCAGATAGAATTGTTTCCTTTGGATTCCATCAGAAGTCTGGTTACAATGTCCGTGGTGGGGTTCTCCCATTTCCATGCTAGTATGCGTAATGGTTTCATCATCCCCTTAGACTTCTGCCTCTCTTCCTTCACTTTCTAACATACCAGGAACGTTGATGTATACTCAATGATATACTTCGTCATGTTATCCCACCAATAATTATCTTGGAGATCTTAATACATCTTTGTGTTTCCTGGGTGAATGGAGAAATTTGAACTATGTGTATCATCCATAAGATCATTCTTTAACTTCAGATTTTATGGAACACATATTCTTGTCCAAAATCTCAAAATTTCTTCTTTATTAACATTGATCTCTCAGGATTTCCCTTTAATGATAATTTACAATTCTTTCTGAATTCCAACATCATCCTTTTGACCATCCATTAACCTTTCCAAAAGAGATGGTTGATAATTTATTTGTGAAAGGATTGATGATGTTCACTTATTTATGATTCTGAGGTCCATCTTCATCAAAACTAAAAAATATTGGATCCTTTTCAATTCTTATCAATGATAGAATTTCTGGGTCCTTTCTTCTTAGAGCATCCACCTCCTTGTTCTCTTTCCTAGGGCTGTAATGGATTGACCAGTCATAATATTTGATCAGCTGTAACCATCTTCATTGGATCATGTTTAACTCTTTCTTTGTGAAGATATACTTGAGGCTTTTTTGATCCATATATATTTCACACTTCTCCCCAAAGAGATAATGTCGACATATTTCTAATGCAATGATTATTGTAGCAAACTCCAGATCATGTGTTGGATAAGTTTTCTCATGAACTTTAATTTGAATTGAAGCATATGTAATGAACTTTTCATTTTGCCTCAACACACAACCCATGCCCCTATTTGAAGCATCACTAAGTACCAAAAACATTTATCCACTATTGGGTAGTGTGTGCATGTGCATATTGATAAGCCTCCTTTTCAACCCCTTGAAGCTTTCTTTGCATTCATAACTCCATGAAAACTTGACTCCCTTCCGAGTTAGCTTGGTAAGAGGGTTTGATAATCATGGGAAATTATTCAAAAATTGGTAATAATATCCAGCTAACCCCAAGAAGCTACGGATATCCATCACCAATGTTGGCCTCGACCATCCCTCAATTGCAGCTATTTTTGAGGGATCCATAGATATCCCATTGCTTGTGATGATATGACCCAGAATGAGAAATCCTTTAACCTGAACTCACACTTTCTTTACTTTTCATAGAGGTTCTCCTTTTGAAAGGTCTCCAGTACAGTGATTAGATACTTCTCATGCTTCTTGGTTTTGGAGTATATTAGAATATTTTATATAAAGGATACTGAATTTTTTTGAGGTAAT
Source organism: Viscum album (assembly GCA_963277665.1). Classification (NCBI taxonomy): domain Eukaryota; kingdom Viridiplantae; phylum Streptophyta; class Magnoliopsida; order Santalales; family Viscaceae; genus Viscum; species Viscum album. The sequence continues at coordinate 1,766,712,251 of OY728135.1, forward strand.
CTCCAAAGAAAATTTTCATAAATTATATGAATATAACTAGAGAATTGGTGAGTCTGAAAGGAATTTATATGAATTCATAGAGGCCATATATTTTAAAATAATCAGTCTTGGGGATATCCTTCTTCTTCACCCTTACTTTCTAATATACTGACAGCAAATCCACCTTGGAGAAGTATTGTGATCCACATAGCTGATCGAACAAGAAATCAATTCAAGGCATAGGATACATGTTCTTTGTTGTGACTTTTTGAGTTCTTGATAATCAATTCAAAGGCACATTTACCCATCCTTGTTCATGACCAAGAAGACTAGTGCACCCCATGGTGAAGCACTTCGGCTTATAAACCCTTTATCCATATTCTCCTATAGTTTTTTCTTTATCTCCTAAAGCTCAAAATCAATAATTATACATGGATTATTGGATATTGTAAATTCCCCATGAATATGATCAATTTAGAATTCAACATCTCTTCTTTGAGGAAGACCCGGCAATTCATCGGGAAACACTTCAGTGAATTCCCTCACAATAGACATGTATTAAAGGATGGTTTCTTACTTAGAATAAATAATCTAAGCATGATATTCAGGCTCATAGCGAAGTAATATCCATTCTTGAGATTATGGTTCTAAAAAATATTCATCCTACTCCTTGCACTTATACAGAATTTGGGGTCGATTCACCATATAGGGAGTGATTTCCCTCTCATAGCTATTTATGTAGGCTCTATATAAGGAAATCCAATCCATGCCATGAATTACATCAAATTCCACCATAGGGAGTATGAAGAGGTTCTCTTGGAAGTTAAATACACAAATTATGATATGGTAGGAGTTATATTCATGGGATGTAATGATTTCCCCTTTTTTTGTTCTCAACGACATCTTTACTTCCATGATTTATGGTGGTGTTGAGATTTTTCTACTAAAATTTTTGGATATAAAAGAATGCGTAGAACCAAAATCAAAAATTACATCCGCTATTCTTGAATGAATAACTAGCGCACCTATCACCATTTCATTGTTAGGTTTCACTTTATCGGTAGTGATAGAAAAATATCACCTTTGTTGCCTTAGAGGTTGTTGGTTTCCTCAAAAAACCCTTGGAATAAGGAACTGGTTTGAAAAGTGACCTGGTTCATTGTAGTTGGAGATATGAATTTTGCGTTGAGGTATGAACAAAGCATTCCTGTCGCAACATTGGGTTTTTCTTGTTAGCAGTTAATATCCAGGTGCTATACCCTTCCACACCTAAATCATTTCCTCGTCACCTTCAGGCAATTTCCAGGGTGCTTCTTTCCATACCATTTGAAAGTGGGGTATTGGATTTTCTTAGCATCGTTGGATTTATCCATCGGTCCAATAGAACTAAAGTCCACATTACACTTCTTATCCCCATGATACCCCTGAGATTCAGTGATCTACATTTAAACCTTGAGGGCACATTAGAAAATTTCATCATAGCTCTCAAAGTCACATATCGTTAGGGCATTCCGTAGGCCTGGTTTTGTCCCACAGAAGAAGAAGTAAACCTTTTATTTGGGGGTAACGACAAAGCCGAAGGAAAATTATACATGCATTGTAATGTTTTCTTCGTACGCTCTAATGGATTCCTCGTCTTTTTTCTTGATGTAAAGGATGTCCCTTTCCATTTTATGTCAGAGGGTGTGAGGAAAATATTTATCGAAAAAGATTTTCCACAAATACTCCCATTACAACACCTTGAACTCTTCCTCATGCTTCATATTTTTTTATCAATGTCCACTATTGATCATCTTCACCCTCCATATGATAATCATCCAGAATAACCTTCTATTTTTCAGAACATGGATGGGTGGAGAAGATATTTTCAATGGAGTTGATCATTTGTTTAGTAATTGAGGGATCAGATGATCCATTAAAAGTAGGATTCCCTTATCTCATGATGATATCGATTGTGATGTGTTATTTATTGGGGGGGGGAAACGTTCTTCATGACCGATGTTTCTATTCAAAACACGAGTTAATAGAGAGAGTATTGTGACAACGTTTGTGATTCCCGCTCCAATCATATTGGGAATCTCATTAGAACAGTCATGACATTGATCTTCACATCAATTGTTATCCCAAGTCCCCATATTACCAGCCATTTGTTGGAATAAAAGGAATGTTATGGGATACACATAAAGGGTAATCCAATGGAAAAAATGGATAACTTATAAATTACATTTACTTCCATAACTTATCTATGTTATCCACGATCTACTTCCCAACATAAATTCATAGGGAGTTTTTCAGTTCACTTAATAATGGTTCATACTAGGCTTATAAATTTACCAAAGAATATACCATGGGAGTGTCATATACAATAGTGAAACAAGTCTTGTTGTCGTGCACTGGTTTCTGTTCGAGTATAGCACAAAGTGGGTTTGTCAGGTTTTACCCCTAGATACATATATTCCTTAGCCGCCTCTACCATCTCGTATCTAGATAGGGATGTATTTTATTGATAAAACACTTAATCAATACTGACTAAAATTTAGGGATGTTTTTATTATACTTAGTATTATCCCTATGTCTTTCACTAGGGTTTTATAATCGTAATCCTGAAAATAACTAAACATATCCTTTGATACTAACTCTAACATCCCTGCTATTTATTTAACACTTGAAAATAATTTATTACATCAAATATTCACTTGATAAAACATATAATATTGATAGGTCTTGTGTATTTTTGTCTTATTAACATTACATAACATCTTAAAACATGAAATATACATCTTTATTGAAAACTACTTTTACATGACCACACACATTCCTTCATACTTAGCATTGCAAGGGATAACATGAGGACATGTATAAGAAAATGGTGAGCTATAAAGCCCAGTAAGGGAGAAAACAAATAATAACATGAATAATAAAGTACATGTTAGTAAATGGGCATATCAATGGACCATAATAGAGACATGAACATAAAGGCCTAATATAGCACGATTATCATAACATAGAAATGTGGCATCAACATTAAACATGATATTAGAAAGATCCATGGATCATTGCACATGGTGCATGATTAAACCCTAATTACACTCGAATTAGCATGATAAAACCCTCATTTCACTTGACGTATCATGATACTAATCTTTACCCAATGCATTGGAGTGCTATATGGGCGCACCCTTCTTAATCATTTCATTTTGGGCATAAGTGTGCCACATGGATCATATAACACATATTCATTAAACATAATAATTTATTCCATTATAAAGGAATTTTGAATTCACAAATGAATATCTATAATAAATAAGTAAATGTGCATAAAGGTGAATACCCTTGATAGAGAAATGGGCATGATATTCACTACACAACGACTTTGGCTGGGAAAATCGCATGGCAATTTCGGCTCCATAACGATGTGACATATGAATTCACAAAATGGTTTATTAGAGATAATGGGGTGTCTCATCATATTTAAATTATACAGATAGTAAAGGGGGAATATTGATACATGTAACAACATATTTAATATAATTTAAATGCATAATAAAAAATAATTTCTTGAATGTAAATGAGTAGAGAGAGATCCTTACATAAATTTGGCATGGTAACAGTTGTACATGGGATGAATTAATGAGAGATTAAAGGGTATGTCATCATTCAAACATAAGGAAGGAAGTATGGGGGATGTGAGAAAAAAATACCCAATCATTTCTAATTGAGAAAAAAGGGTATAAAAACATTGTTAAATTTGGAAAAAAATGAGAAAGGAAGAAATCCCTTACATTGAAGTGTGATACCAAAGGCTTGGGAGAGTCTTGAGAGAATCTTCTTGGGAGCATGGTGCTCCTTGGAAGGATTATAGAGAGATTTTTGTAGATTTTGGTCGAGCTCCAATGAATTTTAGTGAAGTGGAAGTGGAATATTGGGTGGGTTTATATAGGAAAAGAGAGGGAATTGTTTATTATTTAGGTTTTGGACAATACACAATAAAATAATCTAAACCACAAAAAATACCATGGTTTTGGCCCATGGGATTTCCCAAATGGGAGGGAAAACATTTTTTTATAAGTACAATGTCCAAAAATATTAAAATACAAGTCTTTATTATGTGGAGGTGAGTCACACTTTCATGGAAATCATTTTAAAATGATAAAATGTTTTTTAAGTCTCGGAGGTTCCACTAATGCTTTTTAAAGTAAATAAAATAAACCTAAAATCACTTTATATTAAATATAAAACATATATTTTCCAAAAAAACCATTTATAGTATTTTATTACATCACTATTGGATCATTATGATGTCATAAAACACATTATATATTAAAACGATATTTAAGTTTTACCAAAAAATTTTACTATCTCAGAAAATTATGAACATTCAACGTTGGATAATTTCAACATCCTAATTCTAAATATATTATTCATTTTTTCTAAATAAATTTATAAATATCTGAATATATATTTTTAAAATAAAAACTGACATTTATTAAAAATTCACGGGTTTTGACAAAAACATCTTTCAAACCCTAGTAAAAATTAAAATTTTATTCATAAAAATCATTTGATAATTTCTGTTTAATATAAATTAATTTAGTAATAATATTTTACTAAAATATAATTTAATTCAAACGTCCATTAATTCATCAAAATAGATTTATTAAGTTAATATTAACTAAAAAAATACTCTTTGTGATTTAAAAACTATTTACAAAATAAATGTATATTATTTATACAAAAAACATAATGCACACAATCATGGTACTAGGGTCTTGTTACATATCCCCTTATAACACCCTCATAAGACCTAAGGGTAAGGTCTGAGATGGTGACAGACTCTTGGGGTGGATCAGATAACATCGCTTGGGTGGTAATCTCTATTAACATCTACTTCTCCCATAGGCGACTATGTTCATGCTTAACATGTTATAGATCAGATTGGGATTGGTCAAGAGAGAAGTGTAGTGATGCCAACTCCTTTTAATTATCTGAAAAATATTCTTCGTATGGAGGAATTATACTGGATAAGGCCATTACTTCCTTTTTCTGATTAACTTGGATTTGTTAAAGCCATATATTTATACTGATCATGTGATCACTGTTCAACGACTACATTAGAAATGGTAACAATCCCTAACGGTATTTTGAAATACAAAAACAAAAAACCAAGTAAGTTATTATGTTTTCGGAAACTAATTTACATAATAAGAAATTTAATTAGACCAAGATTAATTTTAATTAATAAATGTTTCGGTTGTTACAAGAAATCAATAGGAGTGTTTCCATCCTTATTGCACCTCACACATAAAACTTATTCAACACAAGGGTTTTAATTTTTTTAAAACCTCTCAAAAAAAATTATACATCTTAATGTGGAATTTCTTATTCTCATTTTCACTACATTTTCCATGTGCTTCGTCCATATTTTTTCCCATTCTATAGATACACTAGAAAACAAGTACTATATATTTTTGTCAATTGTATTCCCTCTTGGTGTCTATACATAAAAGCTTATAAGTGTTATTATTAACACCATTCACTCTTAATGTTGGAATCTTTGTGGTCTTCTTGGACACTCCTTGAATCATTTCATTATTTTATTTTTTATTTGAGTATGAATCTCTTTTATTCATTAAATCCTATAGTATTTTACTCAAATTATCATTTGATATATGTTGATATGAACACGAATCACATTTTTCCCTCCAACAGCACATAAACCACAAATATATCTAATATTAAAAAATATATTTGATATTGATAGATTTGTGTTATATTGTGATTGTTACATCCTCTTAGGATGGATACAAATTTGAATAGACTTATTATGTTCTTTAACATTCAAAGTATTGTACCAATAGTCCAATAATCAATGTCTAAATTGATTTCATCACAATTAAATTCCAACAAAACTTGTTCTTGTCTTTAAAACTACTTGTTTATGGAATTTCCAAATTATTGGCCAAGTTGGGTCTTATCCTTCTTCAAAAACCATTGGGAAGATCTAATGGAAAAGTTTAATGTCCTGGGTTTTTTAAGCGATTTGGGATCCTCACCCGTTTTGGATTTTCAATGTTTTGTGGGAAGAATTTTTTTTCTTAATATTCGAATATTAATTCCAAGAATTTCTTTGACCGAATATATTGTTTTTTCATGTTTTAATGATTTAAAAAATTTATGGGTGTTATGATGGGGTTCAGGTGCGTCGGATGCACGAATGCCTTATTTTTGAAAAATAAAGGCTCAGGTTCATAGTTAGATTTAATCGTGTGGCATGATAGTGCTAATAGTTCAACCCCTTTATGTATGGGGAATATGTTGATAAAATGTGATGGTGGGGGAACATGACCATGTGAATCCTATCTAGTATTTACTAGAGGGAATTCACATGTACTTTTTATAATTTGACAAACCATGTGCACGACTGCACGTTCAGTGCCAAATTGGTAGTACCTATGCATTGTAGCATGCATGGTTTGTGAACAGTTAGGCCTAACCATACAAGATAACTATGTGAGGGTTTAATTATAACTATCATGAGCCATACAGTTTACCCATGGTTTGGAAAAACCTACGAGATAACCATTAAACCCATTAAATTGAATAAATTACACCCTTCTCTTACTTCAATTATACCTATTTTTCTCTTCCTTATTCCTCCATAGGTCGAACACAATATATGATCTCTCCCTTTTCCTCCTCCCCTTGGTTTTAAGCTTAACCCTCTATTTGGAATCTATTTTGACCACATTTGATTTCATTGGATCTGTCTCAGTAAGTCTCATCACATTATTTCTTATATTCGTCATTTCCATCACCATACAATGCACTAAATTTATGTGAGTGGTTTTACCCTATTGTTAGTGAGTTTATAAAAAATTACAATTTATTCCTAATCTGTTCAGGTTGGAGGCTATGATTAGACATGTGGGAATTTAACAACATGAGGCATGTGGTGATAAATATTATTTGTGTTTTCATGAGTATTATGGGACACAACTATTACTATACCATTGAGTAGTATGATTGAGACCCTCTACATTCAATGGTTGAATTTAATTAATTAATCTAACCACATGAGAAGCTTATGGGCATGCTCAATTGAGTATACAAATGGATGAGGCCTTGTGAGAGGATCAAACCTTTAGTATAATTGGGTTGGGTTGTTTATATTTATTTTAATTTATTTTATTTTATTATATCAAATTGAGTTTTATGTATGAATTTCTTGGGATAAGATCCAAGGGATCGTGATGGGCTAGGCCTTGGGATTGGGGAAACATTTTTTATTTGGTTGGGGTGATGTGATTATCATGATGGTAATAGAACGATATATATATACATATATAGACACACACACACTTGTATATATATTTGTGTTTGTTTGTGTGTAAATATATACATGTATTTTAGGTGATGTTGATCACAACGTGGGTGACTTTCCCAACATATTAAGGAAGTGAGGAAATCATGTTATGGGAAATGACTCATTGATATTGGTTGGAGATGGAAATCGATTTGAGTTACATCCCTATAGGGGCATGAGGTGATGGTTAATGTTGGTTAGGTTTTATTTTGTGATTTCTAGTCACCCATGCTGTCCAATATTCCATTTAGAGTCGTTTTCACACATGATGACTTAGATGATGATGTGTTTTTGACAACTCATGTGGGTAGAGGCATAAAGAATTTGCAGTTTATGAAATTGGTTGGAAGTTATTACTGTATATATCCATGTGGATAGTGAGAATCCATCAGATGAAAATGTTGATACTGTTGGTTGGGGTTGAGGCTCACCATTCTTGATTCCGTTGGGCTAGGACATGCTTGAGAGGACGAACATCGTTATTCCTTGGGACGTTGGCTACTGAACCAATGACGATATTATTTGGAGGTTATATATCATTGTACCATAGATTTTTGCCTATGATATGGCATGGTTTCTTATGATATGAGGTCTGGGGGACTAGGTATTGAATATTGGGCAGGCCATTGGGATATTGGTTGCTTGATTTGGACATGAGTTGTTGGTTGACACATGGCGTTGAGTGAATTTATTTGAGGTGGAACGTTAGGGTTCACCTAGGTTAATTTCCATTATGGGACACATTGGGATATGATCTAAGGATCATATCTTCTATAATAGTTCGGTATTATCCAAAGTAGGTTATAACCTCCTAGTGGATTTTGAGCACCAGGGAAGCTTGTATTAATTTGAATGCATATGACTTCGTTATTTATATTGATAAACCTGTTAAATAAAAAATTTCGTATTGGTACATGTTGGTGGTGGCCTACTAAAGTTATTTCTTACACCCTACACGGTCCCTTTTGGATGCATGTAGAAATAATTTCTTTTCATTCACGTAAATGGTTGGGATTAAGAGATGGACCTTATCTTTTGAGTTTTCATGGGATGGAAGGACCAAAACCATGGGTTATTGCCTTAGTTGAACTTTCTGTTTTGTTCGCTTTTTGTATCATAATGCTTATATATATGTATGTAATGTGGTAAAACATTGGAGACCTTTATTATTATTTATATGTATGGATTATTTTGATATGAAGGCTTAGATATAATGGTATGTTTCACTTGTTTATTTATTTCAGTACTGTTGTTGATTATGAATCATCTATTGTAACATACTACTTGGGAGTTCTCAATGGAGGGTTGCTAGTGCCATGTCTGTATAGTCATTCTTTCTGATTATTTTTATTTTTCTAGAATATTATTCTATCTTCACTAGAGGGTATAGTCACCCCTCAAACAACATTTTACCCCTCTCTACTAGTCTTCATTGTTTCGCATATGGGGAGGCACACCTATGGCCTGTGGTAGTCGGACGTGGCACTATTCAGGTGGCTAATTAGCCCAGGGAACTACAAAAATCTTCCTCACAATTTTTTATATTTTTAAATATTCATGATGGTGGGATTACCAAGACTAAATCTCATCCATATTTATACCAGTTTGGATTTTAAACCTGTAAATTACATGAAAATAGTTTAAGTATATTCATGACTAAAAGATATAGATGGTATTTATTTCCTCACAACTACTTGAAAATGATAGTAAAATAATGTATTTATCTTAATATAACATAATTAATGACATTTGATATAAAAATACACCTTTTAATTTTCCATGAAAAAATAACACTTCTTTGATCGTAAATACTGGACATGTGTCATTTTCCATATTAGCCAATCTTATTTTCAATTCCAAACACTTCATTTTTAGGGAATTTTTCTAATATTGAATCATTGAAACTCTTTCTTCACATTTATTCCTAATTTTTTCAAATTCTCCATAATGTATTATACTATTATGTTTTAGAAAATTTTTTATATCCTTGATCTTGTAATATAAAATATCTAATTACACATTCTTAACATCAATTCTATTTTTCATATTTTCTTTCAATTCATGGATCTTGTTCTAAAAAATTTATGTAGAATCATCCTTCTCTTGGATTTCACTCGTACACTCATCATTAAATATGGGTTATATCCCTTTATGATCCTCATACTCATCTACTTTGAAATTAAATTGTTTTGAGTACTTAATGAAAGTTCAATCCATTTATAATAAAACATTATTCTAGTTATCATACACCACTTCAAGTCAAGTGACTTATTACTACTAATCATTAAAAGTAAAAAACAATTATAAAAAAATATTTATGTAATTAAAGAAATATATCCTTTAATATTTTAAAAGATAAATATATTAATATATGATAACACCCACTTGATTATTCATCTTCTGTATATTTTTAACTAAACTCTTCACAAACCTTAGAAGAACTTTAATACATTGATACCTTTGATGTAGAAATTTTGTACACAACTTTTATGGTATATCAAATTTTTTTTCATATCATTAAAATATAGAGATATCTTCATTTTTTTATACACATAAATTTTCTTCCTCTTTTTAAAAGAGGGGTATATTCCACATATTATTCTACTATTTATTTATTTATATTAATCAATATATTGGTATAAACTGAGTTCTAATTTTACATAGAAATAATATCACTAAAACATCACGTCATAATAATTATAAGAAAGAAAATTAAAATATCCAAAGAGAAAAACATCAACATGAGAATATAATAGAGGTGAAACTACCTATAATACAACTTGATAGTGATTACTGGGATATATACTATGGGGGGGGGGATCAGTGAAGGTATCAAACTATCACTTTTTGAGTCCCTTTTTATAACTTTTAACTGATTTATAATTAGGCGATGATTATTGTTTTTCTTTGGTTCTCTCTCTCTCCATGTACCTAGTTTTTTATTCCAGAAATAATTTGAAATACCCATACACTATAGAAAAAAATATTTATAAGGATCACCTTCGAAAATGAAAGTCTACTCATTTGTATGATCCGAGTTCTACAAAGATCATTAAAACCACCAGTATCAACCTATGAATACAATTGTTCAAGGTTTATCCTTTTTCCAATGTTTGGTGAATACGACACTCTGCAGAATCCCTTTGTATCTTTTTAATGACATATCGATAGTTTCACATTGTAGAGATAAAAAACAATCTATCTTTTTGAGAACTATTATGTGGTTATTAATGCAATAGTTACCCTATTATTATTATTATTTTATTTTCCCAAAAACACTAATAGAATTTTTATTCTATATAAAAATAATAATGCTCACACTTCCTTCTGTTTACAACCACATGTAATTTCCATACCTTTCATGAACTGATTGAATGTATTCTTCTTCTTCTTTATTACAAAATCAATTCTTTCACAAAACATCTTCTTCTCATTCTCTTATTCAACTTTATTTGAAAAACCAACACCATTAAATCATTTTTTTCTAAAATAGAAAAGAAATTATATTTATGAATAGTGTGTTGGGTCTCTCTTCTTATCTATCATTCAAATATGCAAGAATATCACACACATAGGTAATATCTCTGGAAGAAATAAAAATTTATCTTATTTTTTACTGTTCATCTCCCTCTTTTTTCGCACACATAATATAAATTAACCTCTATACATTTATATTTATATATTTCATAAAATATATGTAGTGTTGGAAACACCTTCCTTCATTCCATATTTTGTCTATTTTTTTTCAATTTGAACTTTAAAATTTCTAGGAATTTTAAATTCACTATAACTACATTAGGTAAATGATTGTGAACTAAACATAGAAACTTTGGAGGGAAATTCGTTATTTAAATGTTTAATAATCATTATTATTATTTTTTCCATGATATCCATACACATTTTATCTGTACATTCATGCATGCTATATATTATTAAAAAATGTAATCATGAACCCATCCTTCAACTAGTAGCATCAGATTAATACTCAATTAATCAATTTACGTAATTTTAGTGGTTCTTTCAATATTTGTCTTTGATCAAAATCTAAATACTGACACACATAATATAAGATCATTAAAAATCTGTCTCATTCACCAATAGAGTGATTTATCCCAAAATCAACATGTCTTAATTTGACATGCCTTGCACCAATGCATGGTTCAAAACACTCGTATGTTTTCCCTCTATAACACCAATAACCCTATGGTGGTGTCCTACTATATACAGTTTTGGATTTCTCCTTCACCTATAAATAACCATTATATTCACCACTGGAGTGGTCTCTTCAATTGGGTTTTTTCTACAGTTCCACGTATTGATGATTGATTATCAATCCATGTGTGTGGTCTCTCTCTATTAGATGTTTTGAAACACTGATTCTCCTGTTATCCACGACTACCAACGGAAACCACCATAACTATTTTGGATTTCCCATTTCAAATAGTTGCATTGCATGTCCACCATGGGGAACACCACAGGTGTTATACCCCTCCAATATTTTATTTTGGGAATAAAATTATTCAACGTGATCTATTCTATGGGAATGGATAAACCTAGCCTTTTCTCCATATTCATCATGACCAACTCTATTTTGTGGAATTTCCCATATTGGGAAATCCAAATATACACACATTTTACACTATAGGAGTGGCATTTCTGCCTTGGCCCTCTTTTATCCCAAGATCCTTCATCACTTCATGAAACTTTTATCAACCATATATGATCCTTAAATCTTTATATAAGGCCTGAATAATTATCATCCAATCATAATATTTACATCAATAAGGAACACCTTACTTAGTAATATCTAATTTAGCATCATCCATACATCTATGGATAAACCTTGTACAAACTTCTTCATCATAGATGTATTACATTAATCTCTATGGTATTTCAAATATTCAAACAAATCCTATAAGAATTAATCATTTAATAAGAACTACAATACATATTACTTCATTCTTATCTAATGATAACATCTTCCTAATTAATAATCAAGATATCATAATCACAAAGATTCTTCTTCACCTAAATTCCCAATCCATCATATTGGGATTAATGAATTCTCCATATTAATTTTCAATCATAAAAAATAACTGTTAATAATTAAAACAAACACAAATTGGGATTAATAATATGTCACACCTCTCTCACTAAGGATATTTCCTCCATATCTTTCATGTAAATATTACCATTGCTAACTCCAGTCATGGGGTGGGTAATTCTACTCATTAACCTTTAATTGATATGATGCATAAGACATCCCCATATAATTATTCATAATATCACATCCCATTTACTCGATTGATATATCATAATAAATTAAACAACCCTCTTCACTACAGGTTAGTGTGACCACTTGTGCACTGACCATCCTTGTCTTTAGTTCAACGAAATTTTTCATCACATTCATCTGTCCAATGAAAAATGACTCCATTTTGAGATAGCTTATGAAGTATATTATATATCCATAGGAAATTAATCAAAATCATAAATAATATCCATCCAATCCCAAAAAACCATAGATCACAATACTAGTGGTATGTTTTGGGTAATTATGAATAACTTTTATTTTTGATGTATCCACTGATATACCCTCTCTTGAGATTATATGTCACAAAAATGAATCGATCTATATCTAAAAATAACACATGGTAATTTTCTCATAAAAATTACACTTCCTTAGGGTATTAAATATAATTATTAAGTAATCTTATTTATCATCCTTGATTTTAGAATATATAACAATACGATCTGTAATGACTATTACAAACTGATCAATGTAATGCCTAAAGACACTATTCATTAATCCCACGAAGATTACATGAGAATTAGTAAGACCAAATGGAATAACTACCAATTAGTATTGTCTATACCTTTAAAATATGGTTTTAATAGATTTGTATTCACATTTAACCATAGATTGATAGTATACACAATGATGGCCAATCACTGAGAAGTATTGAGTTCCTCACAATTAATCAAAAAAATAATCAACAAATGGTAAAAGATTATTATTCATGATCTTGAACTTCTTGAGTACCCAATAATCAAGGTTGGGATATATTTATCCATATTTATTACTTACCAAAACAATTGGTTCAACCCATGGTGACACACTTATCCAAATGAATCCCTTACAAAGATTCTCATTGAGTTGATTCTTCAATTCCTATTACTCTACCAAGTCTATTCTATATGGAGTATTTGAAATAGTTACATCCCATAATATGAGTTCATTAAAACTCAAAATCATTATTTATAGGAATATTAGAAAACTCTTCTAAAAAGAAATATAAAATCTCTAGTATAATAGGAATATCTTGTATAGTGAGTGGCTACCTAACTATCGGCGATAAATACCCCATTTAAATAGGAATAAAGACCAAAATAATAAATGTAATTTCCATTGGAAGTTAATATTTATCCTTAAACTGATTTAAAATGATAGGTTGGATCAAAATATAAAATAAAATTTCCATTCATCATAAATCGACCTGGGATCATTATAATGAATGCCATTCCATGCCCAAAATAACAATAAATTCAATTAGTGGGAGAATAGAAATATTTTCTAGAATCACCTTCCAACAAAATTTAATTGGGGAATAATCCTATACATTATATGCAATGATCATACCATTAGATGTTTTCAATTATAATCTGACATCTAATTGTTGAGGTGGTAATGTGATACCCATAGAAAATTATTCATATATAAAAGAGTTGGTAGATCAAAAATCAAAGAAGATATTACTAGTTATACAGTGGATGATAAGTGCACCTTTCACCACTTCATTCTCATAATACACATAAATACTGATCAAATGATATTTCCATTTGTTTATGGGATTAATAGATTAGTAATGTTGTTCTTCATCATTATCCCTTAGATTCAACAACTCATTAACATAATGACCATACTCCTAGATTTTGAAACACTAGAGTGTGGGTGGTGAATTCTATGGAGTGGTCCCTCAATTCACACAATTATCTAACTTCTTCAAATAATTCCATAATTTTATTGGCTGATTATATTCTTTAATTGAATTAAAGAATTTACTAGTACCCTACTGAAAATTTCCTCCATTTTCATTTACACACTTCTAGAATAAATTAAGACCCATTTTCTTCCCTACATCATTTTTATTATTATAATTAATATTTAATTACATGTTTCTTATGTTATCAAAACTATGAGATTGATGGATGAATTAGATAAATATTTCCATCCTAAGAGCACTTGAAATGAATTATTCATATCCATTGAATTATCTTATGGTCAGAATTTTTTAGAAACGTGTTTTATTCCATTAAATAGTCAATCAATAATACTTTAATGTTGGATAATAATAATATAATTGTACCTCATAAGTGTTCTAAAATATTCCCCATACGTACTAATGGACTCAGCATCCTTCTAATTTATCTCATGGAATTTCTTCTCTATATCCATAAGAATAATTTGAGGAAATTACATGTTGAAAAATATGCATATAAACTAATCCCACCAATGAAAAGAGTTTATGGAAAATATGGACATGAAAGAAATGGATCATTTCCAAATAGAAAACAATGTCGGTTTTCCATAAATAGACCCATTCAGACCATTGACTATAGAGAGAGATAGAAAAAAAACTAACGGATAATGTTTTATTTCCAAGGATAACCAGAGAAAAATAAAATGGATATTCTTTTTTGATATATAGTTCATAAAAGTGAATCATAAAAAATTTGAGAATAAACAATCCTATTAAAGATGGGATTGTAAAGTAAAACCCTTATCACATTGATAACTTTTGAATATTAACCCCCATGAAAGAAATAAATATAAATGAATCCTTATTAATATTAATATAAATATACTCATGATATATCATATTTAATGGTCAGTATATACACTATATTAATTAAATGAGTGGTGAATATGATACATGTCTCACTGAAATAGATGTGAGATGAGAAACCATTACCACAAGTTTGAATTTCTTTATAATAACTCTAAAATCCTATGTAATAAATTTAATTTTTTTAACTCTATAAGAAAACCATATTATTAATTATAATAACATAAATTTTTTATTTATAACTTCTTATCACTCATTCATTAAAAATTCTTTATTAAAATTATTCTTTTGGGTATAACTGTTTCATTTCTCATGTATGTTTTGATTCAGATTGTTATAGTCCTTGAATATTTATAATTATTCTATAATATATAAAAATTTTATCATGAAATAAATAACATATATATTCATTATATAAATTTTTATAACCATATATAAATGGTAGAGATAGGTTAATTAATTACACCATTCATGGAGATGAAAATCCACGTGTACACATTAACTAGATTTTCATTTTCTGATGAAGATAATTAAAAGGAGATAAATAATATTTTATTATTATAGAATCATTATTATTCCATAAATATAATATATTTTAATTAAATACACCATTATTTCCATAAATGTGATGTGGTGATATAAAATTAATCATATATCTACGTGGAGGCAGTTGTCCACATGCACAAATGAGAGATATTTTCATTTCCAATTTGATTAAAAGGGGGTGAAAATTGATTTTTCTATCATAATAAAAAATCATATTATATTTATGATAATTTATTAAACACATTATCATGGATAAAGTATTTGTAGATAACGTGGAAAAATAAATAGAATTGAAAGAGCTCAGTTATGATATAATGCCCTTCTTTGGTAGACCTATTTTTTATAATACCTTAAGCATTGAAAGACTAATCTTAGAAGAGAAGCATTGGATCTATGATGAATTTAAGAAATATAGGAAGGTTTTAGGGTAGGTAATGGTAGATATATAAGGATTAAAATTCTTGAATAAGGGAGGATAATATATACCTTTTTATAAGTGAGGGTGAGGACAGATATGGGATTACTTACATGAATTAACTAATATAGGTTCAATTTCATGTGAAAGAGGATCCAAATGGAAAACAATCTGAAACAAAGATAATATAGGATTTAAATATCTTTATAAATAATAATTATTCAATTTATATGGAATTTTTACCCTTATCACCTAGATTAGCACATGGAAAACCCATTTTAACCCTAACCATAGTAACACATTTTTTCTATATTTAATATTAATTATTTCCAAAAATGAAAGTGGACTCATTAAAAAATTTAACATATGATTTAAAATATGAAATAAATTTTATAAAATTAAATTTCCATAACTAGAATAATTTAATTTTAAAATAAGAACATGAAATGGCAAAAAAATCCATTTTTATAAAAATACATTTTTAAGTATAAAACAGAAGTAACATTCATTAATTACAAAGTAAAAAATATAAAATTAATGTTAAAATATTTTATTGACCATATAATATATAACTTACATTAAAAATAGTAATAAATTTTTTTTATTGAATATTTTATGATAAAAACAAATTGTTCACACAAAATAGTTTTATTTAAAATTACTCTTTTATTTTTATATGATTTAATATTAATTCCAAACCTTTGGACTACTAATGTATAGGTTTTTATTAATTTTTTTTCCAATTATAAACATATTTAATTGAAATAAATTTTCAATAGTTATCAATATAATTTGGTTATATGAAAAAATAACATATAGAAAAATAAATTTCTTTGAAAAATAGGTATTTTAATCATTAAATCATATTATTAAAATTGAGTTCCTTACATTAAATTTTTATCCTCATAAACCCTTATATATATATATAACAATATGTGGTTAATCCTATCTTTTCCCTTAAATAAAATAGTTATTAAATAAATTTATACTATAACACAATCAATTTAGACTCAGGTTTCTGTGTAGAATGATCCATCAAATTCATCATGTTTATTTTAATGGAAAAATATATAAAATATTTGGGTGTTACAAGACCCAAATTGATTCCATACTAGTGAATATTTTTGGGACCATTCTAGTGAATGGAAAATCACTAATTCATGTTAATTATGAATTGTAGTGTGAATTATAGTACCGGTAACAACATATGAAATGTGAACAAAATTAAAATTATCCATATATCAGGAGAGATTCACTTAGACTATTCTTTATCAATTTTATACATATCTTATCAAGAGACTTCATCATATATTTTCTCCTCTTATTATTTAAAATATTTATCATCATAATAATAATCATCATCATAAATTAATATTTTTAGATCCATTTGTATGTGTTCCAAGGTGGAATAAAATTCTTAACTCTTAACTATTGAACTAGTCTGTCAAAATACTTGATATTAAATTAAAACACATGTTAATAAATTGAATTTTTGAATCTCAAGGGAATAATTATTTGGAAAACTATTATTACAATAATTTCTTATACTTATAGATGATTATATATTTCATTCATTATTGGATTTACCTACCAAGAATACTGTTAACTCCAACCCATATAAATCATAAAATCTACAGGGATGTTGGATGGAGGAGATATACTAATTTAAAAGAGATATAGGTCTATATGTGTTAGTATCTTCCTAGGAATTTGAATACCAGGAGGATTTAATGGCTTTGGCTATTTATGTGACCTTGTCTATGCCAGTTTCTTAGCCCTTTATCACCTTTAGTTGCTCGTTGTACCTTAACCTTGTCCACTTACTCTGTCAGTATAACACAAAGGTATTGTAGAGAACCGAATCTTGACGTACATGGAAATTACATTACTTTTTCGGAATACTTGGTACATAACAAAAACACACACACAAGGATCGTAATAGTTTAGTGTCTTTGGAAACTCGGAACGTAATCTTCTAATCGTGGTGAAATATCTTCAATACCTCCCATAAAGATCTTCCCTGTTTTTTACATAAAACCTTTCTTTATATCCTGGGGAAAATAAAACATAAAAGGGTGAGCTCAAATGCTCAGCAAGGGAAAATAAAGGAAATAAAAATCATATCATATCTTTTTTGAAAATCATAACCTGCAAAAGAGATCATGATATCTTAACATGGAACAAATCATAGAAGTGAAAATGAGATCCCCATAATCATATCATGAAACTTGAAACTTTGTGACATGCACACATAATCATGGAAAATCATTTCTTGTTAGTCATGACTCATTGCCAAGACTATCTTAGTGGACAAAGTCCCTTTCTGAACCGAGTCACCCTCGTTCCAGTCCTGTTTCATTGAACCGGTATAACCTACCGTTCCAGCCATGTCTATCTCATGAGATATAAAATCTTTACCCAATGCATTGGAGGGAGATATAGGTCCCACCCATCTTATAATGAATCCTTTCTTATGTGTGGAACATAATCATAAATCATACATCATCGCATAACACATGTAACAAAAATGGGATTCTTGAAACATCATGACATCATAAAACAATTCATATACGATAAAGGAATTCATAAAAATAATTCCATCACAACATAATCAAATCAATGTAATAATAGGGATAAAAACAGAACCCTTTATCATCATATATGGAAAATAATTTTGATAAAACACTTGAACTTCATTCTTGAGGAAAATATCCTTTCTACTTCAAAAACACTTTTCCTTTCTTAACATGTCACACAATTTTAAACTTAAAGAAGTTGATTAAAAATAAACATGAAAACTTTTAAAGGAAGCTTCTTGGAAATAATGTTTTAAAAATCCATTCATGCCGTATAAGTTTAAAAAAAACATTCTTCATACTTTTGTCGGAAAAGTCAAAAAGTACCTCGTACGAAAAATGACAAAAGAGTCCTTTCATACATATTACTAAAAACTCACCGAAGGGTAAAAATGGATTTAAAAAATTGTAGGTGGATGGAAATAATATTACATATTGATGAAACATGGATGTGGATGATAAAATACAACCCAGTAAATACTTACTAATAAACAATCTCGGATAAAAATGAGATTGTGATATTTCCCTTACCTTAGGTCCGATTTGCCTCGTAAGTGTCCGAACCTCCTCTTCTTTGGAATGCCTCTTTGAATCCTCCACTTAGGGAACTAAGATTGGTCTTTAAAGAAGACCAGGACCTCTAGGATTATTCTAGGGAAGTGGAGAAGGGATTTTGGAAGGGGTTGGCTGAGCTTGAGTGCTCAAATTGGTATGAGGAGGAGGGGGAGGAGGTCCCCTTTTATAAGGGAGGAGAGGGGCACCTTAAGAATATCTCAAAATATTATTTTATATTAAACTCAAAATCGGTTTATAATGGTTCCAAAGGTTCTTATTTCGAAGCTAAAGTAGGGATGGGTAGAAATCCTATCAACCAATAGGAGTTAGACAAGTTTAGGTTATTATTTTAACCTTATCAATTAGATTTAACTCTAAGTTAAATAATTTAACTTTTACCGTGTCTTTTGGTTTTCTTACACTATAAGGTTAATACACGTACTATAACATTCCAAAAGAACCTCAAATTGTTTATTATTAATATATATATCATTATCTAAGTTATTTGGCCGAACCTTAGATTTTTAGGAATAAAATAACAATTAATAATATAATATTTGATTTAAAAACTATTTTGTGTCAATTTTGACACTATTTGATATATGATTTTTGTAAAAGTCATAACAGAATTATATGTTCAAACCAAGTTGATTAAATCAAAAATAATATATCATAGTAACCTAGAAAATTAGTTTAATTCATATAAAGTCTTAAATTACATTTATTTTGGTATTTATAATATCAATTATGTCAATATTTCATTAATAAGATAATTACTGCATCATCTTTGTGTCATAAATAAATTAACTTATTTGATGTCTAAAAATTACAAATAAAATACCATTATGTAGGAAATATTTTTATATTTCTAATGAATATTTACAAAAGAATTTATCTTATGTATAACCCTATATTAAAAATGTTTTAGTAAATAAACTTTGATTTTAACTCTTTTAAATCTTCTTTGAATTAAATAATAATAAATGTCCTAATCTAATCCAAGTGGGCCTAAATGATAATATTTTACACTTAAGGTTATTTTTGGTCGAGATACACTTGTCCAATTGGATTAGGACATGTGTTAGGGTAATATTAATATCATTTTTACCCTTAATTACCCTATTTACTTTTAACCGTGGTAAATAAAAGTAAAAAGTTACTATTCACCAAAAATTATTTTCATCTCATTGAACCACATTTTACTTACTAACATCAACCGTGTCTCTCGGATTTTTGAAATTCCATTCATAGAATTGGTAAAATTACGTTTTATGAAAAATTCAGTTTTTTAACTACCACTTAGTAGTTTCACTATTCATAAAAAATTGATTTTTTTCAGAACAATGCCAAAATTTCATCCTAAGCTATATTTTATATTCTGAATTCAAAAATGAAGTCTATTTTACCAATTTCATAACATAGAAGTTTCATTAATTAATTTTATAATTAAATCCCGCTGTTAAAACAAATAGCTTGTTTTTAAGAAACAATATCTATCAAAAGATTGACACTTGTTTATGTCTGGTTTAAATGTGAAATTACATCCAATGACCAACATTGTATTAAATTGTAAAAATATATTCTAAATATAATTTAAAACGACTCAAATTAATAATTTATCACTATTAATTATTTCGATTGAAAAAGTTGTTTTTAATTAAAATTTAGTAATTTTCAATATTCATCAAAATATGAAAGTTATCCGAAAATCACTAAAATTTCACCTTAGGCTAAATTCGATACTCCGAATCCAAAAATGAAGTCCATTTTGAGAGCTAAAATTTCTATGATTTTAAAAGGTGGTAATTACTATTCATAACGACTAGTTATAATAATATTTTAATAACATATCGTTGTTTAGTGAAACTCGGTATTGCATACTACACACGCTATTGAGGAAGGTCGCGATTGCGTGTAATGAAAGGCAAGTAAAGGATGTGTGTTGTGCAAGCTCCTTTTGGTGTAGCGTACAACACAAGACATTAATCAAATTAAAAAGAATATTTTTCATAAAATCTCGGGGTGTTACATTCTACCCCCCTTAAAATGAATTTCGCCCTCAAAATTCGTCGGGGTTATAAATGGTTTACTATTCGAAAGTTTCTTTAATAGAAACCCACATCGTAAAAAGGAATATCAAAACCAATTTTTAAAAACAAAAGTATGAAATGTAACGGTTACCCAAATAAACTAATCACTGGGTTTCCACATAGGTGAAAATATGGATATGGAAGAAAAATATAACCATCATGTTATGATGGAGAGTGGTAGAGAACATGGATATAGAAAAGCCAACAATCACAAATCCATAAATTTGTGACAATCTAAGGTACACTCTGATTAATCAGATATAAGAGCAGTAGGAAAAAATTTTTGGTTTTCAAGATCATTTCCCTAAAGTTTAAAATTTGCTTAGAATAAATACTTACTTTATTTTGGTACAATCTCACTGTTGTTCGTGCCTTGAACAATTTCCACTTCATCTCTTAAATAAATGAAGTTGAATTTGTTATTCGTGAAGTGTTAGCAGATCATGTGATAGAATGACGGGTCATTCCATCTATCTCAAACAAAAAGTTAGCAAAAATTATATACATAAGTCAATCTATAGTGAGATTAATCATATATGTTTCCTAAAATGGACTTATACTTCATATATCATACTGCTTAATATAATAAAACTAGTTTCTACTAAACAAGGACTTCCTGTAGGCCAGTGGTAGGTGATAAAGGCCAGTCGCACTTCGGTTGTGGGTTTGATTCCCACGGCCTTGTCCGACGTGATGGGCTGTCGCCCGTCCTGCAGGTTGTCCTTTTTCTAAAGCTATAATACTATAACATCTCATCAATAATATTGAGAAAACTTCTATCCTTAAACAATACTAACTTATGTCCAACATAATCCATTCCAATCTTTAGGCTTATCCATAATACTGCAATCCACTCTCATAACATAGTGAAAACGATTACCAGAGATTTAACACCATCGTCGATCCCCATATATCATAAGATATGTTTTGTTGGTCACATTCCAAACATTCAAAGTCCTTAATAATGTATTCTCTTGAATACCCATTGAACCATAGTGAAAACTTGAATGCAGTTAAAAGTTAACACTTTTCACATACCAAAATCCTCAAAATTCTATATACTCAAACAATGATATCACTTAGTCCTTATATCAATCATGAGCTCATGAATACTGTTAAAAATTTCGTTTTCTCGTTTTCCCTTCATTATGCACAAATCATCTTATTTCCAAAAATATCTCAATCACATTGAATACCACTTTAGACCAATACATAAATATTCCAATAATCCATGAGACAATATTATTTTGGAATCCCATTACATAAACACTTAATCATTCCACCACATCATTGTCATATTCAACATCGCCAATAGTGATCGCATGTGACTTCCCTTTGTACTTTGCCTTCAGTGGTTGCTCATGTTGATCATCACTAACCCTTGGATTAGAGCATTTATTAGCATAATGCCCAATTTCCTTGCACTTGAAGCATTGAAGTGTTGGTGGTGAGTTCTCTGCAGTGTTTTCTTTATTCACATCATTAGAATCCCTTTTTACATTACTTTGACACTCAGCTGCTCGATGACCTTCTTTTCCATACTTAAAACATTTTCTATTCCCTTTAAGACAATCTCCACCATGCTTCTTTCCACACTTTGTGCATAAGGAAACATTCATCTTCTTTTCACTATTATTCTGAGATTTCTCCTTGAACTCCATCTTTCGTTTCTTGTCAAAACCATGAGATGGATATGTAACACCAACTTCCATTTCTACCTTGATAGCACAATGCACAATTTCTTCATAGCTACTAAAGTCTCTTATAGCTAATGCCCTTCGAAGACTTGGTTTTAAGCCACTGAAAAATCGATCAACTTTACTTTCAGGTTGGATGATAATGCCAGATGCATACCTTGCAAGTCTTGTAAAATTTTCTTCGTATATACCAAAAAATTCATCATCCTTCTGCTTCAGCTCAAGAAACTCATTTTCCATCTTTGTTCGAAGAATATGAGGGAAGTACTTACTGAAAAACAAGTTCTTGAACTCGTCCCATTCCATGGACTCAATTTCATCTCTTTGCCTCGTATTTTTGATAAGATTCCACCATTGATCAGCTTCACCTTCCAAACGAAATACTGCTAAGATGACTTTATCATGCTCAAAACATTGAAGAACTGAAAATATATTTTCAGTGGTACTGATCCATTGTTCAGCAACATGTGGATCAGAAGACCCACTGAAAGAAGGTGGACGTTGCCTCATGAAGGACTCAATAGAATACTGTTCCTTTCTCTGCTCATTTGGAAGTCCAGAATGATTCATAGCATGTGTAAGTATAGCAATAAGATTTTGCACTCCATCTCCCATAACATTTGTTTGTTCAGGAGGAAAATCGTTGCATTGTCCATTGCATTGATCAACACGGTTCCTTCGGGTTCCAGCCATCGTCTAAAACCCAAAAAGAATAGTGTGAGAGGCAAAAATCATGCTAGGGAAAACAACATAATAAAGGGGGTGTACCTTCAATATCTAACATCTTAGGTTTAATTCTATGATCGTTAGCGTAATTCTAGTACTATAACCTATACGTATACTTAACCTTAGGGACATCCCTAGACATACCTTAGAAATATCTCTAGGGATCTCACTAAAGTTCTCGCATCCTAGTTTCCAAAGGTTGACTAAACCTTTCCTCTGATACCAACTGTAGAGACCCGAAGCTTGATGTACATGGACATTACATTACTTTTGTGGAATACTTGGAAAATTAAAAAAACACACACACAAGGATCGTAATAGTTTAGTGTCTTTGGAAACTCGGAACGTAATCTTCTAATCGTGGTGAAAGATCTTCAATATCTCCCATAAAGATCTTCCCTTTTTTTACCTAAAACCTTTCTTTATATCCTGGGGAAAAGAAACATAAAAGGGTGAGCTCAAATGCTCAGCAAGGGCAAATAAAGGAAATAAAAATCATATCATATCTTTTTTGAAAATCATAACCTGCAAAAGAGATCATGATATCTTAACATGGAACAAATCATAGAAGTGAAAATGAGATCCCCATAATCATATCATGAAACTTGAAACTTTGTGACATGCACACATAATCATGGAAAATCATTTCTTGTTAGTCATGACTCATTTCCAAGACTATCTTAGTGGACAAAGTCCCTTTCTGAACCGAGTCACCCTCGTTCTAGTCCCGTTTCACTGAACTGGTATAACCTACCGTTCCAGCCATGTCTATCTCATGAGATATAAAATCTTTACCCAATGCATTGGAGGGAGATATAGGTCCCACCCATCTTATAATGAATCCTTTATTATGTGTTCCACATAATCATAAATCATACATCATCGCATAACACATGTAACAAAAATGGGATTCTTGAAACATCATGACATCATAAAACAATTCATATACGATAAAGGAATTCATAAAAATAATTCCTTCACAACATAATAAAATCAATGTAATAATAGGGATAAAAAAAGTACCCTTTATCATCTTAGATGGAAAATAATTTTGATAAAACACTTGAACTTCATTCTTGAGGAAAATATCCTTTCTACTTCAAAAACACTTTTCCTTTCTTAACATGTCACACAATTTTAAACTTAAATAAGTTGATTAAAAATAAACATGAAAACTTGTAAAGGAAGCTTCTTTCAATAATGTTTTAAAAATCCATTCATGTCGTATAAGTTAAAAAAACATTCTTCATACTTTTGTCGAAAAAGTCAAAAAGTACCTCGTACGAAAAACGACAAAAGATTCCTTTCATACATATTACTAAAAACTCACCGAAGGGTAAAAATGGATTTAAACAATTGTAGGTGGATGGAAATAATATTACATATTGATGAAACATGGATGTGGATGATAAAATACACCCCAGTAGATACTTACGAATAAACAATCTCGGATAAAAATGAGATTGTGATATTTCCCTTAACTTAGGTCCGATTTGCCTCGTAAGTGTCCGAACCTCCTCTTCTTTGGAACGCCTCTTTGAATCCTCCACTTAGGGAACTATGATTGGTCTATGAAGAAGACCAGGACCTCTAGGATTATTATAGGGAAGTGGAGAAGGGATTTTGGCAGGGTTTGGCCGAGCTTGAGTGCTCAAATTGGTGTGAGGAGGAGGGGGAGGAGGTCCCCTTTTATAAGGGAGGAGAGGGGCACCTTAGGAATATCTCAAAATATTATTTTATATTAAATACAAAATCAGTTTATAATGGTTCCAAAGGGTCTTATTTCGAAGCTAAAGTGGGGATGGGTCGAAATCCTATCAACCAATAGGAGTTAGACAAGTTTAGGTCATTATTTTAACCTTATCAATTAGATTTAACTCTAAGTTAAATAATTTAACTTTTACAGTGTCTTTTTGTTTTCTTACACTATATGGTTAATACACTTACTATAACATGCCAAACGAACCCCAAATTCTTTATTATTAATATATATATCCTTATCTAAGTCATTTTTCCGAATCTTAGATTTTTAGGAATAAAATAACAATTAATAATATAATATTTGATTTAAAAACTATTTTGTGTCAATTTTGACACAATTTGATATATGATTTTTGTGAAAGTCATAACAGAATTATATGTTCAAAAAAAGTTGATTAAATCAACAATAATATATCATAGTAACCTATAAAATTAGTGGAATTCATAAAAAGTCTTAAATTACATTTATTTTGGTATTTATAATATCAATTATGTCAATATTTCATTAATAAGATAATTACTGCATCATCTTTGTGTCATAAATAAATTAACTTATTTGATGTCTAAAAATTACAAATAAAATACCATTATGTAGGAAATCGTTTTAACTTTCTAATGAATATTTAAAATCTAATTTATTTCATGTATAACCATATATTAAAAATGTTTTAGTAAATAAACTTTGATTTTAACTCTTTTAACTCTTCTTTGAATTAAATAATAATAAATGTCCTAATCTAATCCGAGTAGGCCTAAATGATAATATTTTACACTTAAGGTTGTTTTTGGTCGAGATACACTTGTCCAATAGTATTAGGACATGTGTTAGGGTAATATTAATATCATTTTTACCCTTAATTACCCTATTTACTTTTAACCGTGGTAAATAAAAGTAAAAAGTTACTATTCACCAAAAATTATTTTTATCTCATTGAACCACATTTTACTTACTGACATCAACCATGTCTCTCGGATTTTTGAAATTCCATTCACAGAAGCGGTAAAATTAAGTTTTATGAAAAATTCAGTTTTTTAACTACCACTTAGTAGTTTCACTATTCATCAAAAATTGATGTTTTTCAGAACAATGCCAAAATTTCATGCTATGCTACATTTCATATTCCGAATTCAAAAATGAAGTCTATTTTACCAAATTCATAACATAGAAGTTTAATTAATTAATTTTATAATTAAATCCCACTGTTAAAACAAATAGCGTGTTTTTAAGAAACAATATCTATCAAAAGTTTGACATTTGTTTATGTCTGGTTTAAATGTGAAATTACATCCAATGACCAACATTGTATTAAATTGTAAAAATATATTCTAAACATACTTTAAAACCACTCAAATTAATAATTTATCACTATTAATTATTTCTATTGAAAAAGTTGTTTTTAATTAAAATTTAGTAATTTTCTCTATTAATCAAAATATGAATGTTATCGGAAAATCACTAAAATTTCACCTTAGGATAAATTCGATACTCCGAATCCAAAAATGAAGTCCATTTTGAGAGCTAAAATTTCTAAAATTTTAAAAGGTGGTAATTACTATTCATAACGGCTAGTTATAATAATATTTTAATAACATATTGTTGTTTAGTGAAACTCGGTATTGCATACTACACACGCTATCGAGGAAGGTCGCGATTGCGTGTAATGCAAGGCAAGTAAAGGATGTGTGTTTTTCAAGCTCCTTTTGGTGTAGCGTACAACACAAGACATTAATGTTATTAAAAAGAATATTTTTCATAAAATCTCGGGGTGTTACATGTATAATCAAATTTAGGGTTTGAAATAATTATCCTAAAACCCATTAATAAATCTAGTTAGTTGAAAGGTGACATGAATGTCTTTGAATTCTAATTAGAACATCAACTAGAATTAATTTTTATACATTGGGATTCAATTGCTTGGGAAATTTAAATGTAAACTATAGAATTTTTTCTATATAAAATGGAATTAGAAAATAAATTTATATGGAATTTTGTCTTTGATGGTGCCCACCCCATCAATTTTATCTTCAAACAGACCCACATATTTTTCTCTATGTAAATTTTTATAGTAATTAATTCCATTTTCATTGTAAATGTTGGTTCTTATCATATCCCAATATATTGTAAAGATTATTAGATTATTTAAATTTAGAATTTTGGTTATGTTTTTGTCTCATTGGAAGAGTTTGTACACCCTATAGATACATTAGATATATATATTGAACTAATCTCTACGAATGGACCTATTGATAAGGAATTCAAATCCCCCTTTATGGTGTGAGGTATAATATGACATCCTAACCCCATCCCATTAGATTTGGAAGTATCAAAACACTCTAAATATTATTTTCATACCTCAGAAACCAGAGGTTAAAAATAACGTATAATGATGTATGACGACATTGGGGGATATTTGTACTTATAAATGACTCTCTATAGAATAACAATTGATAGGAATATAAAATTAAAAATATTATTAAAAAAACCATCCTAAAAAAATCATCACAATTGAACAAATTAGAGTTGAATTATATCAATGGTAACTCCGTGACATAAGTCGACATGATCTAAATAAATCCTAGAAACTTCCAACACATTCTAGTATGATGAGATAAATTCATGTCATAATAATATGAATAATTAAAGGAAATCATAATAACAAAAAATAGGACATTAATAAAGGAAAAATGCTACGATATCACCCATGAAATGCACCACACCATTTCTAAAGAAACACTCACCATGAACCCAGTGCATCCCCTACCAAGAAAGACCACCAGAATGGGACCAAAATGTGATAAAAATACCATTCTACCAGAAACAAATATTCACTTGGTAGTTACAATCCATGTACCCTTAATTTTGGAACATAAATCCACATAGGGACCAATAAAGACCTACGCATAAAAGATATGAATTCACCCAAACCCATGCATTTGAGTTCATGCGCACATAATTTTTTTTGGAGTAACAATTGACATGATAAATTATTTCATGGTATTTTAACAAGAATATTTCATAAAAAAACCATAAAACATTAGATACAGAAGACTAATGTTTCAAAACAACAGTACAGAGGTAGAGAATCCACCTATATCTAATTAATTCTTCTTGTGTTTTCTACGAAAGATAAGATCATATGAAGAATATTAATCGAAAATCACCTATGGAATCATCTTATTTGATCATCCTAATGAGGAGAAGAGAATTATAGTTTTTAAAGGAAATAATTGAGTCAAAATTGAGTAAATATATCTCCCCAAATATCACATTTAGTTTACATAATGTTTCATAAGTTCCACTATTATTAATGGAACATAAACCATTTAAACAATTGTGACGATCAGTATTATGATGTGGTTATACCCACAATGGTCACGAATTCTTTGATGATGATTTAACCGATAGAGGTGAACCCCAATGAATAACATGGTACATGAAGAACTATTCTACCTTTTTTAACCCACCATGCCTTGGAAAAAAGTGTGGTGGCTCATACATCACTATTTCCAAACCACTTAAATAGTTCCCAACCTTATATCGGCCCTGGTTGGTCTCCCAGTTTCCCATAGCAGAAATGATCCCAACACCACAGCCACAAAATTGGTGGCCCCTATGTCATGGTGTTGTATTCCTACAAGGTCAAATTCTATAATATTTTTCATATATTTAAAAAAACACATTGATATTAATGATCCCTACCACATAGACCACTATAATATGGTGTAGCTCGGTGATCCAAAACTATACATTACAAACCACACACCCTTACAACACTATCAAAAGTAGTCCCAAACAACTCAAAAATGACAGGGGATAGTAATATTAATTAGGGACATCCACTATTTATATTTCATATATGTTAGAATAATTTAGAAAATATAGGAAATACCAAATTGGTTGGTTATACAGATTCCAATTACTTTACGATCATGAATGTTATATTCCTCCCTCCATCTAGGGACTTGTTCAATTGTTGGATGTAATTGTTAAGAAAAATTGACTCTAACTTGGATAGATGTGAAAGTGGGTTTATTATTGGGATGAGTTCCCAAACAATTTCATTATCGATTCCTTCCTTTAATGTTGTCCAATACAAGCTTAGAGCTCTCTGGGTATTACAGATTAGGAATCATTATGACCTCCTTTTCATGAGACCTTGTATGTTTGATCTAATCAAAAGTAAACTTCAAGCACCAATGGGAATACCAAAATGCGGATAAAGATATTTATCCATAATGTCCAATGTTAATTATAGTGATTAACTCTCCATAGGGGAAGTTTTCTTTATGTTATTACATATAGAGTTCGGAGGGATGAAATTTTACTACATATACACAATGATAAGGGATTTTATAATCATGTGCATATCCCATAGGCTAATCGTAACCTCTATGTATATCCTTAGAAGGTGTTGGTGTCAAAAGGTGACTATATGATCAAGTATAGATGGATTAAATTTTTATGGTATGAGAATATTATGATATTCAGACTTCCCCCAAGATTCCCACTAACCAAAGCACCCACTCAAATTCAATGTTGATCTGATAGTCCTAATAGGTCCACCCCCAGTCTATACTATAATCACCTCTTAGGAAAAGGCCCCAAATTTTATTTTAACTCCACCCAAGATCTATATAATCCCTAGAGGTAATTAATAAGTAACTATTTATTTACAATTCATTGATTTAAGTCCCATTTCTAGATTAAATACGGAATATCCCAGGATATACACATCTCCACTATCAATTTCCATAATAAAATTCCTTTTCATAGATAAATTATATTATGATAATTTAATATAATTTTTGTTCTTATTTATTGGTTGGTTATCACCAGGCTGAGGTTTATGAATGGTTGCATCAACTAATACCTCAAACTGGTAAATAGAAAGCATATATAAAGCTGGGTAATACGAGAGAGTTGTTCCCATAAATTAAGAATGAATTAAGTGACTTAGAAAAACTTTTTTTTCAATTATTAACCTTTATACTATTGTCTATTAAATAAAATTAGTGATATAGGATCGAGTATATTATTTCTAATTTTTTCTATAAAAATTAAAATTAAAAACCCTAAAGGCTATGTTAGTTTAGAAAATAGATTCTAATGGTAGAATCTCACACAATTTTTTTGAAAAGGACAATATCCAATGAGAAACTTATACAAAGGGTATATTTTATAAATTTAATGTACCAACACATAAATAGTTCAAAGATAAATTTGTTTCACATAAATTTATATATAGTTTCCTCGAGGCTAGTAAAGTCCTTTTACAAACGGTTCTTAGGTGGTGATAGTGAAAGAGAATGTTATGTATGAAGGGAGAATGTTCATGAACATACTCAAAAATTTCAATGATGTGGAATGAGTGGGCATACCACTCAATATATAGGGGTAGGGAAGGACATTAATTATTATATATTATAAAAAATGGATAAATATTAAAAAATGGAGCCTTATTTTCCATATAAATCAATCTACTTAATTGTTACAAATCCTATTCTGATGGGGGAATTTTGTGGGGATTTAAAAAGTTATAAAATATTTTAAAAAATGATCAGAAAAAATAAAGGAATGATATATAGTCTTATGTAAATTACCTAACTCTTAATGAAATAATTACGTGGAAAACATAAGAATCATGCAGTCATGTATGTCATTTATAATTGGAATATGGTCTTTCTTTGCTGTTTTATGATTTTTGGTGGCCTAGAAATTGGTTGTGGGAGTGTGATAGTAAAATATCCCGCCCAAAATACTATATTGTGGAATTTCATTGTGGCATTAAAGCATAATAAATTTCTTCAACACTCCCACTTTTGGATGTATGGGTTCTGTATTTCCTGTAAAATTAGTAACCTGATTTTCCCTATAAATACACCATGACATGCATTTTGATAAAATGAAGGAATTTACAGAGGTCCAATGTTTTAAAAATAACAATATTTATGAGATATTATTTTTAAATAATGACATTGGAGATAAAATTCCCTCAGTAGAAGCTCAATTTAAGATAAAATATGGTGTTGGGTTCCTAGGTAAAATATTCATATCCATTACTCACTCTCATAAGAGTTTTATAAGGTTTACATAAATACATTATGAGGAACCTCCCTGTTAACCTGTATAACATCTTTATACATGGATTCCTAGATAAATCTTATATGTGATCCATCGTTTATTCACCATTATGATATATTAACCCTATTTATAATTATATTTTCTTCTACTTGATGTGGTCTAGTGTCTCTACATAGTATACATTTCCCTATCTTTGATGAAACTTATCTGCATTAGATTTTTCATAATGTGTCCCTTTTCATAACAGATTCCAAATATGAGTATAAAACCCCTCCTAATGAACTAAAGGACCTTATTAAACCCCTTTATCCAAGGCTTAATATCCTAAAAATACCATTCCATCATGGGCACCTCCATAGAAACCAATATTACTTATTGGGTCACTTTGAATATCAATAAAAATCACTTAAATATTTTATTACTATGATAAAGGGAGTTATGAATCCTATAAGATATCTACTTTAGTTTTCCTACTACACCAACCATATCCTTGAGTCAAAATCATTCATTTTACCTTTTATAAGAATTAATCCATCTTTTAGAGGAATTTTAGAATCATTTATATATTACCCATCCCATATTGATTAATTAACAATCTTGAACTCGAAAAATATCATCCTGGTGCTTGAATAGTACTTTAATCAATGCCTTTAGTTTAATTAATGATCCATGATCATTATTAGGATTCCAATCTTGAAAAATCTCAAACCAACCTTACCCTAACTCATCAATTAGGTTGAACCAACAAGGTATTCTCATTTATAAGTCACACAAAAATTATAATCATGTCACATTCACTAATTATTCTATTATAAATGAAATTTAATTTCTCAAAAAATGTCAAAGTAATTCAACCTTAATCTATATTATTATTTGGTCCTATTTTTATGATTTTAAATGGAAAACATAGGTATTCGTTGAGTGACCTTAAAAGTCATGTCATTTTTCCTGGTTACATGAATCAAAAAAGAGAATCATAGGCCTCAATTACCTGAAAATTAAAGGAACACCATAGGTCTCAGTTTCATGAAATTAATAGGGACAAACCTACTCTTGAACACAAGACATTCAAATGTAATTCCATGGTCATGGCCATATGACCTTAATAGGCAGCATGATTATAGTCATCCAATATTTTATAAATGAAATTTTACTTTTGATTGAGTAAATTTGTTATAGTTAAATAAATAAAATGCACTACATTAGATCAATATATATTGTAGTATTTAAAATAATATTAATCATATTAACCATTTAAAATATAGACTCTTATAGTGAAAATCGGGACACGTGTATATTAAGGGGTTTTATAAAGTCTAATTGACATAAATCACAGCAGTTATGACCTTGACAAGTAGGATCATACCATATGAATCCCATTTATCAAAGATTCTATGGGATATGGCATCAATAGTATTTTAACTCAACAAATCCCAAGACGAGTTTCAAAAAATAAATCATGAGTGAAACCATTTAAAAGATATGTTAAAGCTTATCATGATCATGAACCAAACCATGTTCACCAAACCACCCTAAGAAGGCCACACCATCTTACAACTTACCCATTTAGCGTACACTGATGTAATACATGGTTATGTATCTAGAACCTCGTCATATGAATTTTTATATTTTCCTTTTCAATTAAATAATGATTAAATTTATCTCTATTTTATTAATTTTTCATTAAGGACTATATAATGTGCATGATAAAAATTAGATTTTTGACATGAAGAAAATAAAAATTTATTTTAAAGTAATATATAGTTTCAATTTAAAAACTATTTTGAAAGATTAAAGATATTTTTAAATAAATAAAATATCAAGATTATTTTATTAGTATGTAATATTTTATTTTAAAATTTAAATTACTATATAATTTAAATACTTCCACTGTAATTTTTTATAAGGGTAAAAAAGTGATTATTATTTTAAAAAAATATTTTCCAATAAATTTTGATCTTTATTTAAAAATGAAAAATCTAATATTTTAAAAAAATATTCTGATATATAAAGATAATATTTGAAATAATGATGTCAAAGTTATTCAATGGTGATTATTTCATAATTTTCTGAGACAAGTGATTTTTTAGGTAAAAATTAAATACGATATAAATATACAATCATTATGAGAACATCATAATGGCATAAAACTGATGTAATAAGTTCAATACAAGGAATCCCATACCAAATATATATTTCCAAATTAAAATAATGTAATTCTATGTTATGTTAATAATTTTATAAACCCATAATGAATCCTCTAAAACCTATACTATATTTTATGTTTTTAAAATCTTTTATTTTTATACATAACTCACTACCACATCACCATGGGTATTATTTTAATAAATTAGATTGTTATCCTAATAAAATATTGGAAAAACTACCCTTTTAGAGAAATCATATGAAAAAACCATGGGATTTTTTTCAGTTTTGATTATTTTATCCTATAGATTCCATATCTTAATTTTAGATATAAATAAAAACTACACCCCTCTTTTTCTATGAATACCCATCCATACTCCAATTTCTCTTCACTAAATACCATTTTATCATAAATTTATTATACCTTTACCTCTTTAGATAATTCAAAATGTGTTCCCATGATTTTAAGAAGCTCCTACCTAGATATTAGAAGAACCCTCTCAATGGAAAGGATCCTTCACTCCCATTTTAATTCGAGTACTCTCTTTGTAATAATTCATTTAATTTCCATTCATTCATGTTTTAGTATATTTTTACAAATCCATTTATTTTCCGTATGATTCCCATGTAATGAGATAACACCTTTATCTCTCATTAACCCCTTCCATGAACCTTTATATCCCATGATTTTCCATGCCAAACTTTTTTACTGTGAATAGCCGTCCTAATTTCCAGTTAAGGGAATTCAGCTAGAAGGACCTATAAATTATTGATTGGGAAATCCCATTTATGTCACCCAAAATCTTTAATCATGGGATTAAAAGTGATGAAATAAAATCTTATGTTTTATGATATATGTGTAACATAAATTCTTGTATATGATATTGGTGAGTTTAGAATTATTTCTCCCTCCAATGCATTGATTAATGTTTTTATCTCATGATATTCCATGTTTGATGCATGTAAGGATATCCTAATAACACTATATTATTTTTTATTTGTGGTTATAATTGACAAATATTATGATTTGAGGATTTATATTGTTTCAAAATTCCTATGTTTCTTTGATTTTATCATTTTATATCCTTCCTTGATGTTCATGTTTATATTTATCACCCCTTCAATGTAACCTTTATATGTTTCTTTACAAAAATGTAATAATTTAATTCTGTTATTCTTTGATTATTCCCTTACCATGATTTATATATCACTCTTTATTTTATATGTCCACAAGTTATCTCATATAGTATTATTAGATTGATTGAATATAAGGGAATGTTTTGGAGTTTTTAAAATAATGTTGTTGTTCCCATATTTCAAATTAATGTGCTATATATATAATTTTCAAAATACAATAGGTCTCATGATCATCAGAGATTGTATTATCTATATCCATATGTAATAAATAATTAAATAATGTATATAAAAGATATAGGTTTCATAATGGTGGCTGTTGTCACATGATATTAATAGGTATAATGTACCCCATTAAATGATTCTAAGATATACGAGTCTTTATTCCCTTTAAATGGATACATAGGTATCTCTCTCATTGGTGTCATATTAACCTCACAACACCTACCTCTTTGGATGGTGATATGTTTGATAGTTCTAATATAAATGTATTTAAACTATATTATAACTAACCAATGAGGGGGGATATGGGTAACATATCATATATACAAATAAAAAAACTCTAATATATTTAAATGTTCACATATATTCATGTTATCAATCAATAGATTTCATGATAAGGGTAACTAATATTATATCTAGGATGTATTTCATAAAAAACATTAAATATATGAGAGAGTCTGGGGACATGAAATAGGCCTCTTCATGTAGTGAGATGACATCCAATCATATCGACCACAATATACAATTAAAAGAACCTTTATTTAATCCTAACGACTAACCACATTTAAAATGTTGGTTTAAAACTAAAGAAAACATAGAAAAAAATGAATATAATAATTATATATAATAAACCACGCATAATATCATTATTATAGCTGTGGTATACAATATTCACATTTATATCCTTCACAATAAACATTACCCATAAATCTTGTGAGAGTAAGGATTTAGGAACATCAATAGATAAGAGTTTAGATACAAATTCTCATTGATAATAATTATTTTCAGATGATTAATGAATATATTAGAATAAAACATCAAACTATAATATTCAATTAAAAAAAGGGAAAAATATTTTTTAAATAATTCAAACAATAAACTACTACTTCAGGAATGTGGGTTGTAGACCATATTTTTTCAGTAACACTAACCTTGAAAAAGTTATATACTTTAAATTAATTTTATAATTAATATTTCAATGAGTGAAAAACATTTAAATTTTTATTTAGATAAGAAATACATGATGATGGGTCTTGAATTTATTTATCATCACAACGTGTTTGAAATTCAGTATCATGATTCTTTAGAGGAATTGATTAAAAATATTTATATGAAGAATGTTTTCAATTTTTTTTGTTTCTAATTATTATTTTTATTTCCCTATTATTATAATAATGTAATTTTTTTGTTCATCATATTTATATTACAATTATGTAGTTACTAGAAAAGTTGATTATTTTTTATTTGTATGTCCTCAGCTTCATTATATTGTACATATAATAATAGATAAACTTCAAAGTATAAGTAGAATAAGGTTAATTGAAAGAGTGATTAAATAAAATGAAATATATGATAAAATATTTTTAATACTTAACTTTTATGGGTAAAACAATATATATTTATTACTATTATGATAATTTATTTTTTTATAACATGAATCCAATGCTAATATATTTTAAAAACTAGCCAAACATAATGTCCCTTTTTAACTAGCGAACAATATAAATTCAACATTTTATTTTATTTTTATCATATTTTTTAATATATAAATAATTTATAAAATATTATTTGGTAGTGTTTCAATAATGTATCAATTAATAAACGTTTTAAGAAAAATGAACATAGATAAGAATGTGATGTATTACTATAAATGATAAATTATTTAGATATAGATGCTAATAATTTAGTATTAAAAAATAAATCATAAAAAATTCTTATAAATTTCAATGTTCACTTATTTTACTAAACCAAGAAATGGATATGAATATGATTTATAGGTTAGTAAAATTATGAATGATTTCATATACTATAAAACTACATAAATCACTTTAATGATGTTAATTATATATC
The DNA here is from genome assembly GCA_963277665.1 of Viscum album. Lineage (NCBI taxonomy): Eukaryota > Viridiplantae > Streptophyta > Magnoliopsida > Santalales > Viscaceae > Viscum > Viscum album. Next base: position 1,766,749,240 of record OY728135.1, read on the forward strand.
ACAATTTTTTTGATATATTAATTTATAGTTACAATATTTATGAATCATTCATTTATTTATATATTTATAATACCATCCATATAATTTATTTTAATCATTTCAAAAGAAAAAATAGACTTATATAGGGTTTAATTAACAAGTTATATTATGTCACAATATTTAGATATGTCTTTAAGAAGTATTTATATAGGATTTTTTATTTAATTTTTATATATAAGAAGTATATAAACGTTTACTATAAAACCATTATATTAAGTACATGGATGTAAACATATGTTTCAAAATTGATTAACGAAATAATAAATTTTCCATGGGATGAATTATTATGTTTTTGTGTCATTTTATTGATATTTACTTCTAATATTTGATAAAATACCCATATTTGATCATAAAAATATGGGATCAAGATAACTTCAACTAAAAAATATAAAATATTTGATCATTAATTATATTTGAATCTTATATTTAGTCATATTTATTACAGTATAATTTAATGAATGTCATTGTTTTCAATTTAAAGGTGATATTTTATTTTAAGAAAAGAATTATGTTCCCAAAACAAAGTAAATAAGATTGAATTATGGAGAAACTATAGGATGATGATATCAATTCATTTATGAAATATCATAACAAGACACATGTAATTATGAATTGTAATGAAACCATTATAACTAAAAGTGCAATTTCTCATTTTAAAAATGATATTTTAGTTTAATACATGCTTTAGAAGATCAAAATTAGGAAAATGATCAAAAATTGTCACAAAACACTAGGATAATGATCTTTGATTCATTTCCAAACTTTTAGAATGAACTACACATAGTTTTGACATGTGGTGCTTTCATAATGACTTAATGTAAATTTATTATATTATATTAATTAAATAATATAAAAACATTCCTCACTTGATCAAAACTAAGAAAATATGTTATGATTTTCATCAAAATATAATTAAATTATCTTCCATTATTTTTAACAAATAAGAGTGAACCACATTTCATACAAATTTTTGATGTAATAAGTATATCTAAAAGTGAATCTTTTCAATTTGAAAATTATATTTTAGATCAAAATGTGCATCATATACTCAAAACTAAGTGAAATATATTGTCATATCAGAAAAAAATATGAAAGTAATAATTGAATAATATCAGTGTTATCATAATTGATTTAAAATATTTTTTATTCATGGTGTGGTTAGTATGACTGGAAATACATGCTTATAATTTAAAAGGTGTATTTTAGTTCATTTTTTTAGAAGATCCAAAATAAAGAAAATAAGCTTGAATTTCATTTAAAATAAAGGAAACAAATATTTTTTTCATTTGGGAATTTTAATTATGGGTTAAAAATATTTCCAACTTGTAATTTTTTTTGATTTACCTAATATATAATTTTTTTATAATATTCAACGAATTTTAAAACGAGAGTTAAAAAAATAAAAAACAAGAATCCAAATAAGGTTTTTGTAAAACGCTAGGGGAATGAGGAGTGATTCATTTATGAAATCTATTAACGATTTAAAAATACATCTAATATGTGATATGGTGGATGTTATTAACATTTAATGTGTTAAAAGTGAATGTGAAATGTTATTTAAAACCATGCATCACATGTTCAAAAATGAGAAAAAGATCTTGAATTTACATTAAACTATAGGTAAATAATATGTGATTTATTCTTGTACATTAATAAAAACCTAAATTTTATTCTAATTAATATTGTTGATGACATGAATAGAAGTGAATATGTTTAATTTTAAAGTGAAAGTTTAGTTCAAAATTTGTATCACGTAGTCCAAAACTCATTAAACATGATAATATTTTAATGGAATCCTAAGAAATAGAATGTAATGACCCAAAATTTCATCAATAGAAATTACCTTCTTATAATTATGTTATAGAGTATAAATCACATAAAAATCACATATTTAAAAAAATAAAAAACTTCATAAATGAAGAATTAATGAAATAATAAGTATTTATAGAAGTTAGGGAACCTAGAATGATGAAATAGTAACATGTCTTTTGGAATAGTAATACGACCTTTATGAATACTAAACCAACCAATTGAATAGTAACCTCACCAATGAAATTAGAATTAAAATTTAGGCATATTATAAGTGAAAATACGATATAATTATAACATAGTATAAGAAAATGTTTTTTTTAAAAAAATTATTAATTACGAATTGGTATTTTTGTAAATAAGAAATATTTAATTACCATTTTATGATTATTTTAACTTAAAATAAAATTTATTTTTCTAAATTTTTTTCCAAAATTAATATTTTTTTATCTTATTATTATTAGATAATTTAATAAGACCTTAATTAATTTTTTAAAGTGTTACGAAATCAGTTATAATTTTAAAATTGGTATTTTCAAAGTAAATGATGATTTTAATTAAATTTTAAATTTATCATATTTGTAAAATTATTTTCTGAAAATGGAGTTAATTTTTAAATTATACATGCTGTGAAATGGTTAGGGTGTCTTCTGTTTTCTAATATAGATGAATTTTCAGTGAATAGAAAAAAACGATAATTTATGATAAAAGCTAAATACAAGAATTATGGTTTCATAGATGATGTATGGATGATGTAAGAACAAAAATTCAAATTATCCTTCATTATTTTTTTATATTTTATTATAATTACCAAACTATTCATAATACTGATCCTTAATAACAAACTAATGAATAAAATAATGATAAAACACCTCCTTCTCCATTATAAATACCACCCTTCAACATCTATTATCCTCATACCTCTCAACAATTATGTCTTAAAACAATTATGCTAAAATCTATTCCCAAGAGCCTACCTCACATCAAAGAGATCGTTTTATCATCAAAAGACAAAAAACATTTTCCTAAGTAGGCCCTCAAATAGGATAAATTCAAGAGGTAAATTCCTATTAACATTTCATTCATTTTTTCCATGATCATTCATTTATTATTCTCTCTTCACCTCCCATCATAAAAATGGAATTATAACTCTATTAATCAAACTATAATTTAATATTATTATGTTAATGGAATAATCCATCAACAATAACTCTTCTCCTTATTTTTTGTTTCTAAAAATGAAATCATTTTCCACCATGTATCGATTTAATGACACCGTGGATGATGCAATTTCATTTTATCTTACATTCTTCAATGCTGGTCATGAAACCATTTTTATGGTTGATCCAAATTATAATAAATTTATTACATCCCATGTAATGTTTTATAACAATTTTATATAAATAATACTAAATGATAAATCAAAATGAGTTCATTGTGATCAAAAAACCTCCAAAATAACATAAATGGTTTTCAAAACATTATCTATTGATACATCCTCAAAAAAATTAACCAACTGATTTATATGATAATTTAAAATTATGTATGTTGATTAATAACTTAGTTTTTCTCGATAAGCAAGCCTGATATAAGGGAACCACTACAATTCTGACACATTTTCATGTTCAATCTCTAATCTATTTTAAGCCACCATTATTTTACTCAAGTCACTCATTTAATCATGAAAATATATCATGGTTCATTTTTAATTTCATACAAACGATTATTCTTTTTCCTTTTTGATTAATCATTAATAGTTTCTTAAAACACACTAAAATGATTTATTAATAATGTTTCTTGAACACTTTTTTTAAATTTATTTAATTCATTTGGAACTCAATTATCATGTTCTATGTATATTTGACCTTATGAATGTACATTTATGTCTTTAATACAATATTTCATGGACACATTTTCGATATACTCATTTGTTATTCCTTGTGACATGATTATGATACCCCTTTCTTTCCATAGAAAAGCCTTATATTTATTCTTCATGTAGAATACATATTCCTGAACATGTTATGATTGTTGAACTAGTATAGTTCTGAAATTCCTTGGGAAATGTTTAGTCTCGTGGGACTTCATGTTGGGTTATGGAGTGAACCAGATTCATTCACGAGACATTGTCTACCATGTTCTGAAGTCTTGGAAGTTATCCTTGACTCAATTAGATGTCATGTTATATGTTGTTTCCAAAATATAATGAATCTATGATCTTTTTTCATGTTATACATATTATTATTTATTAAGCTTCTTCATGTTCTATGCCATTATGTAATCATGTTATTCCTTCTAACCCACATTCCATATTTAATTACTATGCTTTTCCCCGTACTGTGATTTTTAGCTCATCCCTTTTGTTCATGTTTTCCCCAGGATATACTATAAAGATGTAAGGGATCAAAGGAACAATAAGATCATATTGGATGATAAATAAATAATGTTTTTATTTAGTCAAGTGTTTTTAGTTTTATGTATATAGTCTTCCAAAGACACTCAACTATACAATCATTGGATTTTAATTTTATAGTTAATTATGTTTGAAATCATGTAATTACATTTGAAAAAGGATAGGGTCTATATAGTGGGTATATGAGTAAGGTCTAGTTATTTTTGGATACTAGGAATTGAGAACTTTAGATATAACCCTATCAATAAAACTAAGTGTGAGAAAATATCTCTAAATTTTGGTTAATATAGAGTATGTGGTTTATTAACAAAACTCATCCCAATCTATATACTAAAAGAGGACATGGTTCTAGCACATATGTACCTAGGAGTAACAACTCTGAAAATGTGTTTAATGCCTCACTCAGGGTAACCTTGTATGTGAAAATGGGCCTTACTATGCACACATTTTGAAAATCATTGGGAATATGCTTTGGTAAATTTCTAAGCTCATTACAAACCATTATTACGGGAAAAATTACCATAATAAGATATGATAGGAAATAGATCATTGATATCCTATATTGAAACCTAGGGAATCAAAAATTTGGATTGAATTTTCTATTACAAATTTATCCTTTTATGTTTAAAATTTACTTTTATAAGCTTATTAGATATGTATTCAATCCCTGTAATTGTAATATTATTTTCGTAACTAATGGATAGAAATAGAAGAACCCATTCCCATAATCAATGTGATAGGAAATGTGACGATTACCCTAATGATATGCTAGATATTATTGGAATGGGTGATAAAAAATTTATGACAGTACTTACATAGTTGGAAAGTGTTATGAATAATAAATTGAACTATGTGGAACACCCTCATACTCATAAAAACATCAAGTTACAATAGAATAATTCATGTAAAAAAGTCCTCCCATGTTTAGTAGATATTTTGATAACCTCCTTCCAAAAAAATGGATAAATTCCATTGGAATAATATTTTCTATCATAGAGAGCTCAAAAAAAGAAAATGTTTTGTTGATATTTTATAATTTTTATGTTTATGCTGATTAGTTGTGGACACTAATCAAGAATAAAATTTCTAAGATGGAAATTTATTCCATGGAAGAGAATGATTTGAAAAAAATATTTTTCAATTAATATTTCCCCTGAACCCTCCATATCAATATGGAAAGGAAATTTCTTGTACTGAAGAAAAAGGAAGATGAATGCATCGATGCATTTGAAGAAAACATCAAAAAGTCCTGGAAGATATGCCTCTGGAATTGTCATGAACACTGGAATTATGGTTGATCGATTCTTTAGTGGACTAAAAATGAGTATATGAAAAGCATTAGATATTCCAAACATTGACTATTATGAGTATATTTCATGTTGTTCCCTCAAGGGTGAAATGTATATTATATACTCTTAGTGGTCTCATCGTCCTAGTGAAATAAAGAAAATTAAGCTTAATATGGATGATAAATCCCATTATGTAAAGAAGTACCAACACACCACATATCAAAAGTGTGGGAAGAAGAATTCTGTAAATGGCTTAAAGAAAACCAAGAGATGGTTCAAAAGTGGAAGATATGGGAATTTGGCTAGTAACTGCCAAAGGGATATTAATAATCCCACTAATTTGGAGGAATAAAGGATTATTGAAATCAATGCTTAGCCTGTAGTGTAGTGTTTCAACTACAAGTAACATGGGAATTTTTCCATCAAATGCCCTAAGGCCAGGGGTTTTAGAGGCAATCAACTATAATATCCAAGGAAACAAGGAAGGGAATATGCTATCACTACTGCTGAGGTGGATCCACAAAATTATGTAGTGACATGTATAGTAGTTACTCATTCAGTAATACTAAACATAATATTTGATTAAGGTTTTATGCATTCTTTAATATCATTCAATGTTAGTAGAACTATTCAAAGTCTGCCTAAAAATTTGAAGGTTGAGTTATGAATGAGTAAAACAAATGGGGAAATCATTGCATCCAAATTTTGTAACTCCTCCCCAGTTAATGATTTTGGACTAAAACACAATGAAAATATTGTCATACTCACTTTGGTAGGGTTTGATTCTATTTTTTTCATGGATTGTCTATATTTATATAAATCCATCATTAACAATCGGGAAAGTGATATCACACATCATATCCTGAAGCATCCACCAATCCTATCTAAGAGTAAATAAGAAGAGGAATCTAATTAAGAATCATCATCTCAAGTATGGATACTGTTACCTTATGAGAAATAATGTCTTACTCAAATGATTGATAAAAAGGAGAGAGTCATGCTCAAAGACATTCCCATTGTGGTGGATTACACTGATGTATTCCCTGAATTATTTACCGGTCTTCCTCATAATTAAGCGGTTGAGTTATCAATTGAACTTATGCTAAGATATCTACCTATATCAAAGACACCTTATATAATGGACACTGTTAATATAAAAGATCTGAAGAAGAAGTTATAGAAGAACATGGACAAGGGTTTTATACACCCATGTTCTTCACCATGGGGTGAACTAGTCCTCTTCATTTAAAAGAAGGATGGATAAATTGGGCTTTTTATAGATTATCATGAGCTAAATAAAATCAAAATAAATAAAAAGTATCCCCTACCATACAAACATGTAAGTGGGAGAAAATTACTATGGAATTTTCCCCAAAATTCCATGGACATATAGGGGAAATAATGCTTTATGAGTGGTTGTGGATCATCTTACAAAGACATCTCACTTTATTAAAATTCAAGAGGAATTCTCACTGGATCAAATTGCACACCCATATATATATATATATATATTAAAGATGTTTTAAGGATTCATTAGGTACCACTATCTATTCTATCTGATTTATATATCAGATTGAACTCAATGTTCTAGAAAAGTCACCAACATTATCTAAGAACAACCATAAACATAATTACATCATATCACCGTGAAACTATTGTCCAATCTAATACGACCATACAGATATTAGAAGACATGTTGAGAGTGTGTTCTATAGAATTCAAAGGTCGATGGGACTGATATCTTCCACTGGTCGAGTTCTCCTACAATAATTGTTTACACTCCAGAATCAAAATGGATCCATATGAAGCCCTATATGGGAAAACTTATAGAACAATGACATGCAGACATCATGTCGGTGAGCATGAGATTCTACGACCTGAAGATGCCAATGAAATGGTGGAAAATGTGAAAACTATTCATTATCACATCAAGGAATTCCATAGACAATAAAATATCCATACAGACAATTGTCAATAAAATATTAAGATTGATAGTGGAGACATGGTATTCCTCCACATATCTCCATGGAAGAGGATCATGAGATTTGGGAAGAATGAAAATCTATGTCCCAAGTACATCGGACACTTCATGATTCTTGATCATGTTGGATTTTTGGCCTATCGACTAGCACTTCCACCTACCATTTCTAAAGTATTTGATTTATTTCATATATCCCTCTTGAGAAAGTACAAACCCTATTTTTCACATGTAGTAAATTCATATGTGGTACAATTTGCAAACTATCTCTCATACAAGGACCAGCAAATGAAGATCTTATATCATAGAGATAATGTTCTATGCAACAAGGATAGTCACCTTGTTAAAGTACTATGGTGGAATCATAAGTATCAAGAGGAAACATGGGAACCTAGGGAATTGATGGAGGAGAATCACCCACATCCGTTTTCAACTTAGAATGAAAAAAAAAATTCAAGGGTGAAATTTTATACGGGGGGAAGAATGTAACAACCAAAATTTAATGAATAGAAATTACCTTCTTATTATTATGTTACATTTTATAAATAACATAATCATAACTTATTTAACACAATTAAAAACATTATAAATAAATAACGAATGAAATAAGAAGTATTTATAGATGTTAAGGAACCTATACTGTTAAAATAGTAACATGAAATTTTGAATCGTAATATGATCATTATGAATAGTAAACTGGCCAGTTTATTAGCAACCTCAACAATGAATGTAAAAATAAAATTTTGGAATATTTATAAGTTATAATATGATATATATAAATCATAATATAATTAAATAATGTTTTCTAAAAATTAGTAATTATGGGATGGTATTTTTGTAAGTCATAAATATTTAGTTACAATTTGATGATTAAGTTAATAAATTAAAAGAAAATTTATTTTCATAAAATATATTCATAAAATAATATTTTTTATCTTATTATTATAGTATAATTTTATGAGACCTTAATTAATTTTTCAAAGTGTTATAGAATCAGTTATAATTCAGAAATTGGTATTTTCTAAGTAAATGATGAATTTAAATTTAAGATAATTTTATCATATTTTGAAAAGTATTTTCATAAAAAGATGATCTTTTTTTTAATTCTTAATATTAAAAAATTATGAGGGCGTATTTTTGATATTTTTCTAAAATATTAGATTTTTTAAAGAGTAAAAAATGATAATTTACTATAAAATATAAATACATGAATAATAGATTCATAGAAAATATAAGGATAATATAAACCCAAAATATCCAAATATCCTTCATTTTTATCTTATATTTTATGATAATTCACAAACTTTTCATAATTTTGAGCCAAAATAATAAACTAATGAATAAAATAATGAGAAAACACCCCCTCTGCCTTGAAAAATACCACCCCTCACCACCTCTTCTCCTCACTCCTCTCAAGCCTTGTGCCTTGTAAAATTATACTCAAATTTATTCTCAAGAAACTCTCCCAAAGGGTATAATTAAAATACCAAAATATTTTCCTTATGGAGGCTCTCAAGGAGGATAAATTCAAGAGGTAAATTCAATTTCTTGTTTCTATGGTTTACTTTTCAAGATCATTCTTTTATTATTTTATCCTAAAAAAATAATAAAAATTGAATGATAAATCATGTAACTTAAATATAATATAATTTTATTATTTTAATGGAATAATCCATCATTAATACCTCTTCTTCTATACATTTGTTCTAAAAATTAAATCATCGCCCGTGATGTGTCAATTTACAGACATCATTGACGATGCACTTTCATTTTCTCTTTCCATATTCCAAGATGGTCATGAAACCATTTTTATGGTTTAACCATATAATAATATATGTGTTACATTCTATATAATATTCATTAGCAATTATATAAATATAATAATAAATTATAATACAAAATGAGTCCGTTATGATCGAAAAACTGCCAAATTAACCAAAACAATTTTTATTAAATTTTAACTAATGATTTATCCTCACCCAAAAGAACCAAATGATATATATGACAATTTAAAATTATTGATGATCATTAATACGTTATAACATCAATTTTGGAATTCTATTTCTATTTTACATAACCTTTAAAACTCTTATATAAGTGAACTGATCATGAAAACTAATAAAATATGATCTTTCGAATGATGAAATTGAACACAATAACTCATAAAAAAGGCTATGAATGAAAATAATAGACTTATAATAAGTCAATTAAATCTATTAAAGGTTATAATATTATTAATTATTTAATATAATTTTTATATTAAGGCCATTAAGATCAAGTGATGAACACCTTGGGACATGAGGTAAGGGATTCTACCATAACTCCATTATTCAATCGTATTACACTTCCTCTCTTTATGAAAAATGAAATTATATTTTAATTTTTATGTAAATATTCTAAATTATTTTGGTATATTACAAACTCAGGTATCAATATACATTTATATATCTTTTTTGGGTATATACATGCTTTCAAAAAGTTTCCCTACTCAATTACTCCTGACAAGCAAGACCGATTTTAGAGAACATTTTGAATTCTTACACATTTTCAAGTGCACTATATAATATTTTATAAGAAGCCATTATTTTTATAAAATAAATAATTTTATCATGAAAAACTATCATGGTTTATTTATGGTTTCGTATAAAAAATTATTCCTTTTTCGTTTAAATGAATCTTTAATATTTTCTTCAACCACAAGAAATGTTTTATTTAAAAAGTCTTTAAAATACTTTTTTACATTTATTAACTTAATTATGAACTCACATATCATTATATATGTATATTTTTCTCTTATGAATGTCCATGTATGTTTTAAATCAATTCTTTCCTGAAAACATTTATGATATGCTAATTTTTTATGCCTTGTGACATGATTATGATACCTATTTCGTTTCATAGGTATCCCTTTTGTTTATTCTTCATATTGAACACACATTAATGAAAATGTTATGACGGGTGTGCCAACATAGTGTTAAAATTCATTGGTTAATGTTTAGTCTCATGAGACATCATGTTGGGATAGGGGTAAACCATATTTCATATGGGACTTTGTCCACCACGTTATATAGTATTGGAAATTAGAATTTACTCATATTTATGTCATGTTATACGTTGTTTACACATTCATATGATGCAATAATTTATGTTCCCATGTAATAAATGTTATTATACCTTATTTTTATTAATTTTCTATGCCCTAATGTCATCATGTTATTATTTTTAACACATGTTCTATGTTCAATTTCTATCATTATTCCCTTATTGGGATTTTTAGCTCTTCCCTTGTCTCCATGTTTTCCTTAAGATATACTATGTAGATCTAAAGTCTCAAAGGAATTTGGAGATCAAATTGTATTATAAATAAATAAACATTTTATTTAGTCCTATGTATTTATTTTTATGTACCTAGTCTTCAAAAAAAGATATACATTATGAAAGTTATTTTGTAATTTGATAGTTTAATATGTTTTGAATAATGTAATAATATGAAAATAAGGCTAGGGTGGATATATAGAACCATTTTTTTATTCATGAATTATAATAATGAACAAAATTTCATTATAATTCTTGGATTTGTTATAATTATATAATGAATATTTTTATATTATAATTATTAAAGATGCTTAAAAATTTATTCACAAAATAAAAACTACGATAATGATTCATTATTATCCTGGAAATATAAGGAAAAATCAATGATTTATTTGTGAAATTTATGAATAAACCACAATTCATTATAATGTGCTGTGTAGTTTGTAAGAATGAAAGTGATTCATTCTAATTTGAAAGTGATTTGTTTGTTAAATATGTTCATTAGAGGACCCAAAACAATAAAAATATATTGGTTTTTCATGAAACTCAAGGATAATGATCATTAATGTATTCATGATGATTATTATAAAGTATATTTAATTCAAATATACTATAGGGTAAGTGTGTTTCAAATTGTATTTTTGTACTTTAAGTATAAAGAAGTTTAAGATATATATCAAAAACATAAAACTAATTTTTTATATATATTTATGAATCAATAATGAATTAGTCATTGATTTATTTGGTCTTTATTTGAATGAACAGAACTTCTGAAAAAAATTATGTTGTTAGAATGACTTAATGTGTGTTTTCATATATATGAGTTTGTTAAAACATTATTAAGTATTATTAATAAGAATCATATTATTTATTATTATTTATGAATTACTCATTGAATTTCAATTTAATTTTATTAGTAGGTTAAATTTTAAAGGATTATTTATTCACTAAAATGCTATTATGAACATGTTCTTTTGGGTAAGTGATTTATTTTCAATTTTTATAAAAATAATTGACAATTTTGAGGTTATAAATTTTAAATAATGTATTTATTTAAAATATTCATTATATATATTTTAGAAATAATATTTTTTATTTTGTTTATTATCTTGTTTTATATCTATATTTTCATGTTTTTTTATTTTCACAGTACTAAAAAAATCAAGTATTATTATATGAATTCTATTGTCAATACTTCTTTATAACTAATAATGAGGGTCTTTCTTCCAACTTTTTTTGAATTGAGAAACTCCCCCAGAATTGTCAGTGATTAATTTATATGTTAATTTTATGCACCAAAAAATAAAATTTATAGTGTTGATAAAGGGATAATCAATTGTAGTAATGATTTATTACTCTATTAAAGGTTGTGTTACTAGTTGAAAATGAGTATCATTTTTAAGCATTTGAATTTATACTGATTCCATGTTCCCAACATATGAACTTTGACAAGACACTTAGTTGTCTTAATTAATAAATTATATTTTTAAAGGGAAACATTTTACATAAAATGAAATAATTGAGATAAATTTAATTACATAAAAATTAATCAAGTCTATTGGAATTTGAATGGTACTTTTTAATAATTCTCAATTTTGTCACATCTATGGAAAATCAGGGACAATAATTTTTTTAACCTCAACTAAAATAAAATCATTCATGATCGAATGATTAAAATTTTTAACACCCTAAAATTTTATTATATATTTATATTCAATTATGTTCAAAGTGTATGATAGCTTACATTACACGCAACACCGATATTCAACGAACTGAGATATACAATTGAAATAGTATTTTTAAATTTGAAAATTTTCACAAAATATTGGATTAGAGGGTATTAATGATATATATTAAATTATGAAAAAATATTTTTTACTCATTTAAAAAATTAATTCATTGGTTATCAGTTGGTTAGAAATGAAAATAAAACTACTTGAAGGTAATAATATATGTTTCTTTGAAAAACTATATTTATGTACAAAATTTGTTTTTATCTTAATATTTTAATTAAACACTATTGTGGAATTATTTGAAGGAAATTTTTAGATAATATATTCAATAAATTATATTTAAATTTTTCTAATGGATTTTACTAGAAAAGGAATAATAATAATTGTATTTTTATGTTTAAAAATTCATTTATAAAAAAAGCTTCTATTCGGTTTTGCACAATTAATTTAAAATTATTTATTTACAATATAAAAATTGAATGTTTTAAATGTTTTACAAATTTGGTGTCAAAAATTAAAAATTTATTAATGAAGTAAATTTAATTTTTTGGTTATTAAGAATAGTTATAACTGTAGAAATTATTTTATGTGGTACCTGTTAAAAGGGTTAATTAGGGGTCAAAATAAATAGATAAAAGTAAAAATAATAAAATATCTTTTCTAAATTCTAGTATTTATGTGGATCATGACCCACCCTTATATTTTATCATATCCTATATCATCAAAATATCGAGCCATTTATCTCCACCAATCACTACTCAAATAATATCCTAGAATCATTATACATGACCTTGAGGTGATGGTATTCCAAATATACCCATCGAAGAACCCTTAAGGTGAATTTCTAAGGAGGATAATCAAAGAAGATGTATATATTCTTAACGATAAGTTTTTTTATTCATAAACATCCTCCAAATTTTCAAAAAACTTAATGAAATTATTGAATATTTATATTTAATAAAATAACTTGTTATCAGTTTAATTTTATATTCATTTACTATATTATACCCACCTATGAGAAAATGATAATGCCACTTATGTATACATGTGGACTACCACCTTAATGAAGCGATGCAATTCAATTTTTAGTTCATAATATCATTAAAGGTAAAAAGGATATTTTTGATGAATATATATGATATTCGTGATATAATTATGACTCTTTAAATGTAAATATGGATTTTACCTTTCTTTTGTTATATCCATTAATAAGTGAAAACATTATCTACTCATATGTACAAACTACCATATCCATGATGTGATGTAATTCATTTTCACCACATATTTATATAGATGGCTATAATGTGTATATAATTAATAAATTTGATACATATTACATTATTAATATTTTGGAGATGATAAAATCATGACCCATGTTCAAGGAATAGACCTTTCGAACAACAACATGCATGGAAATCAAACCATTTTACATCTAAATAATTATTTTAATGAAGAATTATTAATTAAATACAATTTAAAATTTAAAATTAAATATATATAATATTTTTTTAATATCCTTAGAGAATAAATAAATAATAAAGCTATATTTGTTATATTGGAGGTTAAAGTTAATATAAAGCTAGAAGAGACATTTGGAAAGGGTTTATTTTATAATATCATTTATTTTTCCAAATTTCTATATTAAATTTCTCTTGAGGGGAATTATATAATAATTATCCTTTAAACCCCATCTATTTTCTTCTCCTTTATCCATCTATTTTTTAATTATTACTACCATTTTCCTCTCTTTGGGACTTAAAAATATAGAGAATGAGTTTTTATGAAAAGGTGACCTTATTTCACCTTTAGTCAATGAACTTTTTCTTAGATGAATATATTCTTGAAAATCTTTCATGGATGTTTTTATCTATTTATAAATTTTTGAGATCAATTATTTTCACTAAATTTTAACTTTTTAAACATTATTAACAGTATTATTTTTATTTTTTTACATGCAACTCTGTTTCATCCTCAAAAAACCATATGTAGTTGGAATGGTGTCTTTTGGTGGTGGTTCCATGACCATTCACATCAGACACATATTTAAATTTCCTTTCTAGGAAGTTTCCAACATGTTTTATTCATGGATCTGGAAGCACCGAACAATTACCTTATTCATGATGCTTCATGAACCTACTTTTGAAATGTTAGTGGTTACGGTGAAATGGTTCCAAAAACGCTTAAGAAATCAAATTAGTCTAGACAATGGGTGGTTGGGATCATCACACCTTTTTGATGGGAATTATTTCATACTATATGATTTTTTATATATTTAATATAAAGTCTTGAATAATTTATTAAATCGAAAATATAGAGCATGTCACCCTTAAGTCAACAGTCAATTATTATCAATCATGGGCTCTAGATTCATCTTTATGTATCTTAGGTTCTTCATCGACAGAGAAATTTTTATTTATATGAGGTTTTCTATCCATGGTACCTTTTTAAATCATGATTATATTTTCTTAAATCATTTATTATTATTATGATGGTTTTATGCCACATAGTTGGGAACTCTATAATTTATCATAATCCTAGAAGACAAGAGTTTTTTTGGTGTTACGATCGAGACCATGATATGGGATTCAAATATAGCCTTGTGAAATGAATCTGAACCCATGTATTTTGTTTCCACTCAACTGGACAGAACATACCTTTTAAGGTCATGTGATAAAGACCATACCATGCAGTTTAACCCCATGAAAAATGGATGTCTAGGAGGAAGGTTCATATTTATGGTTATTATGTGAATTATACCAAATATTCTCTAATTACCCAGAAGTTATGTGTCCTCCCATGTTAGATATTACCCTACGTAGGATATGGACTTGAGAATATTAGGGTGAGTTTGGGGTTGTTGGGTTTGAACATTAGGGCGGCTTACTATGTATCCCATTTGGATAAGAATCAAATCCCACATTGTTCAGATGGTTGGGGTTTACAACATTAGAAGAGGCCCAAGGTTTATTCATTGGGGATGTTTACTTTTGAAGGTTTTTGTCATAGGTGATGTGTCCCTTTGATTGTATGATAACATGGGTGGGGATTATACTAAATATGATGGCCTAGGTAAGCTGAAAAAAATATCTGAAAAAGTACTAACCTCCCAAGATAGGTATTTTATTGTGAGATTTTCATGATATTCACTAAAATCTATGACCATGGGAGTCATTATAGGTATTAAAAAATGAGTAAGTGGAGGATATGTAAAACCAAACAATATCTTTCATCCTTTGGTGGATGAGGTTGGGGATATGGAAGAGATAAATGGATTTGATGTGTCTGTATTCTATCTTGTTTTAAACCCTATAATAAATATTTGGGTATTACTCCAGGATGGATAAACTATTTCTAGAATAAGGAATATTATCTTTAATGATTGTGATTTAGATGTTTGGTTGGGGATTACACCTAAGAGGATACCCATATTTCTATATCCATGATAAGTATAACGACTCATGGTGATTTAGTGGTTCAGTTGGGGCTTACACCTTGAAAGATGCCCATGTTTCTGGAAACATGAGGAGTATCATGACTCATGGTGATTTAGAGGTTTTTTGGGACATAATATTAGGATTATTCAATTGTTTCTAGATCCATGATGTGTATCAAAACTCATGGTTATTTACAGGTTTGGTATGTGATTAGAACTATGAGAAAATCCATATTTCGAGAACCTTGACGAGTATCTCGACCCACAATGGTTTAGAAGTTTTCTAGGGGATTACACCTAGGAGGATTAAAATGTTTAATTAACAATGACTATTATCTAAAATAATGGTAATTTAGAATGATAGTTGTAGGTTGTATGTGTCACAAACCAAACTATTATCCACCCAACTGAAATAGTTCAGGGTGAGACTCTCCAATTTTACTCGGTGTTAGTGATGATATAAAATGGATGTTCCTAGTACCGCAGCTCGATAATGATATGGAGTGGGGTTTTGGGGTGTATCCCCCATGATATATACCAATAGTCACAAAGGGTTTACCAAGTAACATGAATTGGGTAAAGGGTAGCCTGAGTAGGGGCTCGCCCAAGTAGTTGACCTTGATAGGGGCTCGCCCAAGTGGTTCTCCCATGTGAGGTATAAACCTGGTGGTTGAAATAGATGGGGGATAACCTTGTGATTCTCCCAGATGGGAGATCCACCAATTTATTACCCTAGATAGGGGCTCAATAAAGTGGTTAACTGAAGTGGGTTCACGCCCATGTGGTTTTCCTAGGTGGGGGCTTTCCTGGTGGTTCGCCCCATCGGGGGTTTACCCTAGTGGTTTTCCAACATGAGGTATTTCCCAAGTGGTTTAACCAGGTTGTGGATTCATCCTAATATAGAAATGGTAATAAAATTTCACCCAACTATGGATAGATTAATTGGGTTAAGGGGCTGTGCGATCAGAGCTCTCACCCTCGTTGTCATCTGGATGTTCATTCGTCCTCTAAAAATTGAAGGTAGATCCATGTTTTTTCAAACTTGATGGTAGAACTTTGTGAAAGGACTGCGCAAATGGACTTGTTCAAATGAAATTTCATGATGTGGAGACTTAACGGACTATCTAAAGGTCCTTGTGTAAAATATCTATGTGAATGGCTTTCCCATTAACTCAAAATACATTATAAAATTTTCCCATCTTCCAATATCCATAATTTTTGATCTGTAAGTCCATTTGGGATTTGTGACCCATCATATAGAAAATTCAAAAGTGAAATATTATAATTTTTCTTATTAATTCTAAAAGGATTCATAAGACACTAAAAAATTAACCAAAAATAAGCGAAACCTTTTTATCAGTGATTGAACATCCTATAGCCCACTCCAAGAGGAGGGTTCTGTCCACTAAGACACCAGATTGGGAAACAATTATAAGGAATAATTATCCCTCATTGTGGATTAGTATTGAGTAACATCAAAATCCAACCTTATTATTCTTCTAAAATGGAGACACATCACTAATAAAACTCAATTTTTTTTGCCTAAGTGTGGATGTTGTAATTGATCGTGAGGAAAAGGTCATGGCATGAATGTTTCAGTGCCAACATACTCACTTTTAAATTTTAAAAATATATGAAATGAATATCATATTTTAACATGCACAACATGGAAATATTTTTCCCATCATCATTCTGATTCATTTATTTGATGCTCCCTTTAAATGTTACTAAGTTTATTTTCAAATAAAATCATTTACAAAACATTACATCAATTTATTGTTTGGAAATATACTCAAGGAAAAAAACATTTTCTTCTTTTTAATTGTATGATCAAACACTATTCTAAATTTATTCTTCATGTATATCAACACCTTCATGGTTTTTTGGGACTCATATGTGATATTATCATATTATACCATCATATTTTATTTCTCGAGATGGTTTATGATGATGTTTTTTAAGGACATGTATATGAAACCTGTTACTTTCCCACATGTTAATTTAGCTATGAAGAAAATAAGTGTTTTTTATGATATCCCCAAATTCAATTATCTGTATGTATGTGATTATTTGATAAAACAATGTCCAGAAAACCCATTTATTTTATATGGTTTACTCTATAATGAAATTATTAATGTTTTTATGAGTTTGTGGCACACATATGTGTGGTTCCTATTATGTGAAGGGGGCCCGAAATTAAATTTCCCTACAATGTATTTGGTTAATATTGATATAAAATGATACTTGTTCCACTATGATAGTCAGAGTATTGAACCTTGACTAATATAATGATTTAATTATGTAGTGAACGTAATCCACTATGAGAATTTCCACTATGATAGTATAGGAAGTTATACTTAACTAATGAAATGATTTATATGATTACGTGTATGCCACCATTTTATGTCTTATGATTATAATATTCTATGAGGACTCATTATTAATTATTTGTGATTCCATACTCTTATGAATTATGTCAATTTTTGTCAAAAATACTTCTACCATAGTTCATGATTAATGATATTTTATTAATTGGGACTGATTTTTGAATATTATGATCCTATTAAGGAACTCTTTTTCTTATCTTTTTCTCACTTATGATTAATGATGGATACCTCCTATTTTTACCCTTATTTATCATCTAATATCACCCTTTATTATATTTCTATTTACATAGGCTATGAATAATGTTTTAAGTAGGGTATATCTTAAAAGGGTACCATGTGAGAAGAACATTGTGAATGTTGTTGAAGATATTTCATGAAATATGTTGATCAAGTATTTGGTCTCCAAAGACACTAATCATTTGTGGTTATGGGGACTGTATTGTTATTTGATTTATTGTATATTCATCTAAAATGACGTAAAATTTACATATGTAATGAAAGGGTCACTTTAGTTGGTATCAAAGTTGGGTTTACTTGTTTTTGACAATTAAGATAATAAAAACCTTGATGAAAACTCTGGGAATATTTATAAGTATAAGATAAAATCATGAAATTTGGTAAGCTATATATTATGTGGTTTCCTAGAAATTACATACCAATTAATATATTGTAATGTGGATATACATCGAGAATAGATGCAACTAGGGGTAAATACTATGAAACAAGTCGGTAGAGTATCAACTCAATGTTCACATGGTGCATGATGAGTGAGCCTAATACTCTACATTTGGATTGAAACTCCCAGGATATATTATTTGGTTAATTCATTATTTCATACTAAAGTATTATGATGTATAATAGTATATAATCTATGAAGAACTATGATATTGAATAGTTATATTACATGAACATAAAGAATCATGGGTTGAAAGGAAGTGTCCTCATTTAAAACATCAAATAAATTATTTTAAAAATCATATGGATGATTACATTGATTATTAATGTTTTATACTCACACTATAATTTTTTTGGTCTTAGTTAGTGATTAGAAATAGGGGGAATCTTGTGAAAAATGAATGTGACGACCAATGAATTGACATTCCTTAGGAGAAATCAAATGAAAATGGGGATGGAGTGTGAAACATATAATTATTAGAAATTAGATATATCAATGTGTTGTTAACAACAGGAATGTAGGTGATTTTTAGAATGCACTAAATAAGAGAAAAATGGAGTTTCAGAAAATTTACAGTGATAATAACTATGGATGGAAGAGGAATCAACATCCTACATGTTAAGAATTTTGGAAGAACCCCCAAAATAAATGACACAAAAGAATAAGAAGGTTCTTTGTGAGTATAAAATATGGGCATAGAGAAACTACTTGGTATGGAAAAATAAATATATAAATAGAGGGAAATAAAGTTGAAACAAAGTTACCAATAATAGTTCAATGTCATATCTTTGGGGAAATTAGGCATTATCTGAGTCAATTCACTAAACAAAGCGATAAATACTAGAATAAATAAGGTCCTATTATATATCAATATATAATAGGTATCATGATGTCTAAGTCACACTTAGTACCCACTCCAGTGTTCGGGATTTCATGTTAATGTTTAAAAGAATTTTTCCTTTAAAAATATTATTTTTCTTCTTTAGTTTGATATAATATAATTTTTAGCATTGATTGGCTATATCTATAAAAAACACATATTGATTTATATGTATGTGTAATTTCATTTGATATCTTGAATCAACCTATGATCATCATTTGTGTTAGGAAAAATATGAACATAGAATAAAAATTACAATCGTCATATGCGACTTATTACATATTCATTATGTATATTTACCTCAAATAGTTTGGGAGAAACTAAAAAATTAATATACTCATATTTTTTGAGAATATTACAATATATTTCTAGAGTAATTTCCTTTTATTACTCATAATAATCATGTTAATTTTTCAATATCACTAATAAGTAGTGGTACACCTATTTCAAAACATCATATTGAATGACTCTGGTTAAGTTACAAGAATTGATGAAGCAACTCTAAGAGAATATTAATAATTGATTTATACACCTAAGTACACCATTGTAGGGGGCACTTAGAGTTTTGGTTAAGAAGATAGATGTATCAACACATCTATGAAATTATTTTCCAGAACATTACAAGATCAATATTATGAACCACTATCTTCTACACCATTTCAATGATATGTTAAATCATTTATGAGGTGGTCAATATTTTCCTCAATTTATATTTGAATAGGATATCATCAACTGGAGGTTTCAAATGAGGATATACCTTATACACCCTTCTACATGAGGTATGGTCATTATGAATTTATATTGATAGCATTTAGATTTAACAATTCCCCCATTATCTTTATTAATCTAATTAAAAGAGTCTTTAGTGGCTACCTTGATCAATTCATTGTAGTCCTTATAAAAGATATTATTTTTTACTCAAAGGGAAATGAATATCATGTAGAACAATTGAGGATTGTGTTAATGTCCTTGAATAAGTTAATGTAGTATTCGTAATTTAAAACGTGTGAATTGTATTTACAAAATTTTAAATCTTGGGTCATATAATCTCAAGTGAGGGTATATCAGTGGATCCTTCAAAGATGGATATTATTTTGAAATGGACCAAAACAACCTTGGTGACTAAGATGCATATTTTTTTTGGTTAGTTGGATAATATTGATTCTTTTTTGGAAATTTATAATGGATATCAAAACCAATAACTAAGTTTACCCATTTGGGAGCCTAGTTCAATTCGAGGATGAATGAGAGGAAAATGTTAGGGAGTTAGAAAGAAGTTTGGGAAGTTCACATATGACCACACTACCTTATAGTAGAGAATGGGTTTTCATTTACAGTGATTCATAAAAAAAGGAAATGGGAACCATCCTTGTAAATATTCAAATATAGTGATAGCTCGGGTCTCATGCCAATTATAAATTCCAGAGAAAAGTTATCTAATAATGATTTAGTGCTGAGAGGGGTATTTGTATCATTAAAGATATGAAGGAATTATATATGTAGTGAAAGATATGATATGATATATATATATAATTATCATAAAATACTTAAATATATATTCACATATGATGAGTTGAATATTATCTGAAATATATTGTTTTAGTTGATTAGATATTTTGAATTATCAATATATTAGCACTATAAAAAAGAGGGAATAATGGCTAATTCTATGTGTTGGAAAGACCATTATATTTTATCCATAATGAGGATTGAAATAGATCCATTACTTATATATTTCCATATGATGGATCTTTATGTCATGAGAAAAGTGGATAAATCATGTATTCTAAGATGAATTTTCAACCATCCATCCATGTGGGGTTAGAAGAGGCATAAAAGGATGATGTGTAACTATAGAAGAAATTGATGAATGTTCCTAAGATAAATCATTATTGTGACAAAATGATAAATAATATAAACTATGTATATTTCCCATGAATAATACATTTTAAGAATGAGCTATTAGATGAAACTCATAGTTTCTTATTCTCTATCCATCCAATAAGAATGAAGACATATAGAGATCTAAAAAAGTAATTCAAGTGCGACAACCTGAAAAGGTATATTTCAGAGTATGTATAAATATTTAAAATTTAAATCAAGGTATGAATGAGGTACAAATGTCTAATGGTATCTTAAATCCATTACCCAAACCATAATGGAAATTTGAATACATCGTCGTAGATTTTTGCATTGGACTCCCAAGAACATATAAATGAATTATTATTTTTTGGGTTGTAGTCGATCAACTTAAAAATTCCTCAAATTTTCTTTTGATTAGAGAATAATTTTATCTAGATTGGATTTAAAGGATATACATTATAAATTTTGGAAATTATTTATGGTGTAACACATTATAATGTATTTTATCGAAAATTGAGATATGCCTCATTGTTCTTGATAAGTATTCATGAGGATTTGAATATAGAGTTGAATTTTAGCACTATATATCATACGTATAAAGAGGGTTAGTCTGAAATTACTATTCAAATGATATAATATATGCTAAAATCTTGTACTATGGACCTCATTGGTTGTTAGGATCCACACCATTCCCTAGTCGAGTCTTCTTATAAAAACTACCTTAATTAGAGCACTCTGAAGGATCCTTATGAATCCATTTGTGGTAGCAATTTAATGTTTCCAATGTGTTAGGATTGTGGTTAAGAACAAAAGCTATTGATACCCGAGTAAGATAAATAAATAGTATATAATGTTAGATACATTCAATGAAACATTAGTGAATCTCAAAATCGATAGAAATATTATTTTCATAGTCATCAACGATATCTATAGTTCAAATTTAGGGATAAGGTATTCCTAAGAATATTTACCTAGAAGAGGGTTATGAGATTTGGAATGAAGAGAAAGATGTGGCTGAGGTATATTAGTCCCTTTTAAATTCTTTATCATATCAGGATGATATATGTTTTATTGAAACTTCCACAGATCTTCCTTCATGTTCATGATATGTTCCATATATCTCTTATAAGGATATATATTTTTGATCCTTCACATTTACTAAACTTAAAGGTTGTACAAATTGATCATGATCTATCTTATGAGGAACAACATGTGGAGATTTTGAATTAAAGGGAGACATTGATGTGGCACTAGAACACTCACATGGCCAATGTTTTTTGAAAAACATAAATTTGAGGAAGATATATGGGAACCTAAGAAAGTGATGAGGATATATTTTCCTCCGTTGTTTATATCAAAGTGATGGGTTTAGTGTCGAATTTTAATTGGGGTGGGGGAAGAATGTAAAACCCATATATATTATTAATTCATGCTCATTTTCAATTCAGTTTCCAATTGGGATTATTCATTAAACTGGAAGCATCCAATGAATCCTATATCCATAATATGAACCTTCATTCCAAAGGTAGGCGATCAGTAGGTCTTTTTACAATAACACATAGGGTATCACTTTGGTCAATATGATGTGGGGACTAGATCATCACACCCTATTAGGAGGCATTCGATACCTCTCCAGGACACTCTCATAAGATTAATTCAAATGCTTGAATCCCTTATAAAACATAATATAAGGATACCTATCCTGTAAATTTATAAAAAATCATGCATTCATGTGGGAGTAAGAATCTATTTGTAGAAATGGTTCCCCATCAATTGAACCCTCTGTATGTATCCCAGGTTCTCCATTGAGAGATCCATCTATCTGTAACAGTGGTTCTCTATTGAAAGATCCATATGTAGGTATAATTTGATCTCCATATCATCTCATTATTTATATTATCATTTTCTTTTTTAAGAAATCTTGATTTAAAGACTCCTAATTGGGTTCTCTAACATTTATTTCCATCTCCAGTGGAACTTGGAGTTTTGATACTGGGATTATACTCATGAAAAGGGCTTCACATAAATCCTTATGAAATGAATCAGAACCCACATAGATTAGTTCCACTTAATGGGACACATTGTATCTTTTTTTCTCATGTGACATGGACCATAACCTATAGTTTTACATCATACTGCAAGGAAATCATCATGAATGGTTCCTATGAAAATTTATTAGAGAACTTATGAATGACCAACCGTTGATGGTTGCACCTATGGGGGAAATGATTCGATGGGAATAGATTGATATTACCTGGAATTTTTCTTTAAAAATATAGCTCTCACTGAGAATATAGATTGTTAAGGATGAGATGGTGGGTCCTGTAAAGAATATGGTCGTCAATATGGGGGTTTTATCCGAATAGGAATATGGCCTAATGTGGAGGATAGTTGATTGAATGTGTTGGGTTTGAACATCAGTAAGGTTTCCTATGTATCCCATTATAAAGAGATTAAAATCCCACATAGTTTGGAATGTTTAGGGATTATAGGTATGGGAGAGGCTAAGGTTACTCCATTGGTAATATGACCCTTTGAAGCTTTGTATATCCATAAATGTGGCACTTTGAGAGAATGGTAACATAGTTTGGTTCTTACCCCTAGTGGGAGGACCATTATATGATTTCTATTCTGCTAGTGTAATGATAACTACTGATCTATAAGCATGCATGAGTAATGCTCAATGTTAAAAACATGGGAAAATATAACATTGGCATGTTGGAAAAATCTTGTTGGGTGGTGGGGACTTATACCCGAATCAGTAACCTAGGTAGAACTTTCTTACTCATCCGCTGATGGACAAGGGAAGGAATATGGAATGTAGGAGGAATATGACATCCAAAAAAAATGTTATGGGCTTACATTAGGAGGGATTCCCAAGTTTAATACTTCTCTTCATCTGTTTGTGGACAAGGGTGGGGCTTTTTTTGGGGGATTTAGGGGGAAAGGAATGGATTATACATTACCATGTTTCAAGATATATTCTAAAAACGTGGTTAGGGATTGTGTACCTAACTCATATTTTAGAAGATTCACTTCACATTTTAGGCAACATTTGGAATGAATGTTGTTTCTTAATCTACTTCCACCATCCATTATGATGTGATCTACATTACTATGAGAAGTATGATTGTGAACATTCCAAGGACCCTAGCTATTGTTATGTGTAATAGTGGGACTTACTTTACCATGGGAATACATGATCTTGATAGGGACATGGGGATGTGTATTATACCTAAGCCATGTAGATATAATGGTTATTAGGGAGGTATTAATAATGAAATTCTTGTGTTATTTTATTGGTGGGAGGGATTCAATTTTCACAGTTCATTGAGGAAAAAAGATGAATATTAACACTACTTGGAAGTGAGGTAGTGATATAATAAGGGTAAAATACCCAAAGGATACCCAATTTCTCATTTTACTCTTACTGTAAAGGATGGTGCATCATGAAGGGGTTCTTCAACAAAAGTTATTTCATCATAAAAGTTTTCTTTCATAGATAAATGGGGTACCCTTTATGGAAGACCAAGAAAGCCCTCTTCTATGTGTAGGGTATTACATTGTGGGTTGAGGGTTCTTAGTTGATTATCCCTTTGAGTAATCCCATTTTTTATAGTATATTTTATGTCAATTAATTTCCAGACATGAAGTCTTCTGTAGTCTTCTCCTCCTCTATCCTTTTCATTTAATCACTATTCTGCATCCTCACCTACCATTAATTCTAGTAAGAACGTTGTGTATTTATATGGAAGGAGAATATATTTTTCTCAAAATGGTCGATCGATCATATAACGTACTTGGCACCGTCTGGTGGGAAATGGAATCACCGCCTTGTCCAAAAATTAATTTTTAGGGGTTGGTGGAAATATTACCTCACCATGAAAAAGATTTTTGTTTGTGTGCGTGTGTGGGGGGGGGGTGTGAAATTACTACCTCAAGCATCAAAATGAAATAATATGCTATGTGTGTGTATGTGGGAAGTGAGGGGGGGGGGGATATTACCAACTCAGTATGAAAAAGAAAATCATATATGGAGGGTGGGGTGAAATTTCCATTTCCCACCACAAATATTAATTTATTTCTTGGGGGAGGGGTATGAAATTAAAACCTATCCACAAAAAAAATATTTATATTTGAAGGTGGGTGAGGAAAATGATATTAATTCCTTCCCTATAATATTCTTTTCTTTTACAGGGATGTCATTTGCAATGAAGATACACATATATTGTAAACTATGAATGAATGAGTTCATTTCTTTACATTTCCACATAATTTTACCAATATTAAATCATTGTGTAATTTTACAATATTTATTTTAGATTTCATAAATTAATAAAAGTATTTTGGTATTCTTCATGTACTTTTCAGGATAGATAAATGTAGCAGTAAGAATGGGGTCTGATCGGCAAGAAGAGGAGGTAATTTTGAGGAATAACTCATCCTAGTTCAATGATTTTGGGATTTCATGTAGAACTAGAGGAAGGACATGAATATATAATGGTGTCAGACCAAACTCATTTGTCACATAGTGATGAGTGGCTTGCGACCAGTTCTATGATCTTGACCTACAACCCTTTCTATGCAGCAACTTTATTTGTGATTGATCTCTTCCCTACACTGATCCATCCTCATCCAAAAAATGAGAATTAAAAAAACTGAATATTTTGATCTCATGGGATAATTTTTCCACATTTTAAGGGTTTAATAAACAATGTATTTTTGGATATTATTATATCCATGTAGCATACTATGTGGTTCATTTGGATTTCTATTCCAGATTGCATACTTTCTATAATTTCTTCAACTAATTTCATAGAATGTAACACACTACATTCTTATTTATTACGGATAATAAAATTGAATCTATTTAGATTGTTTATATTTCCAATGAAAGGAATAAATCATTGATCAACTGTTTCCTTAAGTAATGATGACGTGAAGTTTGGCCACATCATCATTACTTAAAGTATCTCATGGGTACTAGTCTAAAAATAGAACTCGTCTCATATAGGATAACTATTTATAAATTTGGACTATTTTCTGATGCCACTATATCATCACCAGGTTGTAAAAGTAAACTCATGTATTAGGTAAGAAGATTGAATAATGTTCCCCTGGTGAATTTCTGATTGATGGGGTCATACATTCAAGAAATATTTTTTGAGAGGCTTGTTTGAGGTTATACCCCTTTATCATTGGTAGAAGATTCATGATCACCAAAACTAGATACCCATTGATAACAATATACATGATAAAATAAATAGCCATTGAGAGGATGTGATGCTCACTGAAATTGGATCTTCATCCTAAAGGGTCAGTAGATGTAGATATGCGATGCCATTTTTGGGGTATGCTAAATAAATGAAGAACTCAAGACCAAACAGATGGCTGAAGGGGTGTATGATGTTGTTTTAGCATCATAAAACTTTTCTCACTAAAATATATCTATTATCTCTCATTTTCTCAGTAGGTGGAACCCTGACATAAACATATTTCATTTAGTACTTGGGGGAGTTGGTATAAGTCATTTGGATTTCTAGATGACTATAGTAGTTCCAATTTTGGGGGATACTTATGTAAAATTTATCCCTCCTTCCGTAGTGTGGGATGATATAGAGAATACCCCCAATTAAGAAAGTGTTTCTAAATATAAAAAGGATCCTTTTGGAGGCTGAGCCTCTTCCAAAATTGGATGTTCCTTTTTCTATTTGGTTTAACGTTTTTCAATTCTTAATGTCCAAGATCCCCACACTAGAAGGTTAGGGACTTGTTTGTTTCACAATACCTAATGGTGTAAGGTTTCTTATTGTCATATGCTTGAGGAAAGAAATTTTAACAAATCTGTTAGGAAAATCATCCATGTATTTGTTTGGTAGGTTGGGTTAAAAGGCTTACTTGAAATTTTACTCAGTGGTTACTTACTAATGGTGCATAGATCAAGCACTGGGGTTAGAGTTACCACTTTTGTAATGGTGTATCAATTAGTGATTGGGAGAGGATTCAACCTGTCAGTACCAATATTAGAAAATATGTATTATATATTGGAATGAATTAACAGGGTAAAGACACATCATAGAGTCACAATCCCATTCCAACTCTTATGCGGTTGGATATCAAATCATATGGGGTGTTATTATTTCATCAATGTCCAACAGATCCAAGAATCTCTATTTAGTATCTAATTGTAGTGAAAAAGTTGGTTGGATCCATTTTCATTAGATCCAATTTATTTAGTTGATATATTTAATGATTTTGACCATTTTTCTATGCTTTATAAACCTATGATAGTGGTACATTGGTGAAAAATGCACATGGTGGTCATACAAGTGATGGTATCTCATTTCATTAATAGAATGTATTGTTACTAGATGAATTGATAGAAAAAATTCTATGATTGGTATATAAACCTATGATTATGGTGTCAATTTCATTATATACAAAATAAGTGTCTTGAATATATCAATAATGAATCTGTGTAGAATCACAGGGTGGATTCCCATTAGATTTGGTTGATATTTACATTGGAGGATACATGCTCTTGAATTGAGCTCCAAACTACGAACACCAATACCAAACATGAGATGTACCATTCTGTATCTTGGATCTACTCATACCCTAATGGATAGCTAGTGAAATTGTTACCCATTATTGATTTTATTCCTATGACTGAAATTGAAGAGGGTGAGAAGTGTATTAACAAGGAAATTAGGCATGGGAAGGAGGATGTACTGAGAAATCCTTGGATTTATGAAATGAAATGGGGGAGGATAAAGATCTATGGTTCACCTCCTCAAAATATAGGGTTTTCCCATTGGCCAAAATTTATAAAAAATATCATCAAGAGTTTTTCCCTATAGAGGCTGCCTATCCACGTTCTTGGAAGGAGTTTGATACATTGGAAGAATCTTTTTCTATTAGAGGAATATGGCATTTTATCTTTGTGAAGGATATCATTTAAACTAGTTATGGATGCATATATTTGGTTCCAAATATTTCTTAAGTGGAGTATACCATGTTTTTAGAAGCTTATATTGAGGATCTTGATACCTATATTCAATATTTTCATGGGAATTTTATATTTTCAAGGTGAGTACTTCAGATGATGGAGTAGTATGAGAGTGAGAGTGAACAAGGGGAAGAAAAGGGAAGTTCCTTTCATGAAACCGGTGAGTAAGATTCATGAATTTCACTCAAAGATGGTTATGTTGCTTCTTATTTATGATTAGGGCCTTGTAAGATCCCTACTCCAAGGAGATCTTTGGTACTTGATATTCCGAGGAAGTATGTTTGGTGACTTGATCCTGAACCACACATAAGTACAACATCCTTATCATTTTATATCCCCATCATGATAGTATTTACCAAGGCTTGTAAAGAATGGGATATCCTAATAAAGAATGCATCTATTAAGGAAATCAGGGGGGTTCTTCAGATAAAAAATATTGATTTTCCTAGATTTATGGTTATCACTAATCATGAGCATATCTCTTTCAAATATAAACATGAGGAGGTTGGGGAATATCATAAAGATATGGATTATTTAATTCATTCCTTCAATTCTAGGACTATCTATTTCAACTGAGTTTATGAAATTAAGGTATAGTGGGTAAAAGAAACACATTTTTTTGAAGAGGTAAAGCAAGTACATATCCCAACTTTACCTTTCACTGGTATTATAATTTTTAATCACCATTATTGTTTTTTCATGTTTTTTATGAGGTTGGGGATGAGATGTCACCCATTAATTCCCCGTAATATACCAAAGGGGAATCCCATTTGGGGTGGATGCTCTTATGATTGAGAGGATCATAGATTAAGACTCTCCTGGGGAGGCTTAGCACATCATGACACCAATTGAAGATCTAACAAGACCATTTCCACCCCTTCCCCACCCACAATTCTCCCTATGAGACTATGCTCTAGATATACCATGGGGCACATATATTTGAGTTAGCATGGAATACATATTTGATCTGATACCACATGTGGGAATTTCATTCTGTAACATAATTTTTATGTGTCATGTTCAATCATATTAATGAATTAACTTACACATGGGTTGGGTATGGTTTTGAAATTTATAGGATGATAACTATTCGTGATCATGTAGATCCTTCCTCATTGGAGATAGATGTGATATAAATGGAAATAGAAGGTATTCTAGATCAAATGAGGATTTCAGGCCAATACATGACATTACTGATGTTTTGAGTCTCGAGTTGTTAGCTCATTAGGATCAAATGATCTATACCTTGTTGTAAGTGGGTCCTAAGAGAGATTGATTCTCCTTAGTACAAACCAACCTCATTATCCTATACAGAACAAATACAGGTGAAGTATAAACATAGATCTAGGGAGATTCTGACATTGCTGTTACAACATGTTTATTTGGTTTCATTCATATAGGATCAATGACTATGAGTGACCTCTAAGTGGATACTAATTTAACAGAATGTGATAATGTCACATGAACATCCTTCGAAGGAGTTTAGTAACTCCATAATCTTCCAAGTTATTTATAGAATCCCGTCTTTTTATAACATAAACATTCATTTCATTACATGGAACTGAGGATCTTTAAGGTTTAGTGTCTTGGAAACAAGGAACATAAAACATGAAAACAACATAAAACATTCATCTTAAACACTTGAAAGTCTTCTCCTTAAGTTCATCCTAGGATCATTACTGCATCTCATAACCTAGGGACATACATCAACAGAAAGGTTGAGTAGAAGGCCCAGTAAGGGAAACAAGAGAAACATTTTACATGCGCACTTGAGATACTTCAATAAGGAAATGAAAAGAACTTTAAGGCATGAGAAAGAAATCATGAGAAACATCATAATAAAAATAAAATTTTTCATAACTTGAAGATGTGGCTGCAAAATTTAATATTGAAAATCATTTTGTTTCACCAAGGTCCATCCCCAAGGTGTCATTATAAATTACCAAGGTTATTCACCAAGGTATCAGTCTAAAAAGTCATCTCTAGAGATTAAGTTTTTACCCAATGCATTGGAGCGCTATCTGGGCGCACCATTGAGATGTCTTTATTATCATGTGAGAAACATATATCATCATAAATCATTTCATAAACAACCCATATGGCATAAAAGAAATGGGTTTCATTTCATAATCATAACGTTTTAAAAACAGCTTTAAAGACATGATATTTATGTCACTTTAAACCCACGGAAAGAGAAAGCGGGTTTCATGTATGTAAATCTCAGAATTTAAAATAGAAAATTTTGATATATATGTGAATACCTCTATAGAAATAGGAGATTTTAGTATTGACATAATAACATAAAATAATTTTGAGAAAAAGAGAGAGGCATTTTGAGATGAAAATTCTGCAGCATAACGGCTACGTTACAGGGTTTTAGAAAACGTTGAAAAGAGAGAGGACATGGGTCACCCACTCATAAATGATCTATAAAAATAGTATAAGGACAGAATATAAGGGATATGAATCATGGTAATGAAATTTTAAGGACATACCATTTGAAATGAAAAACATGGAAGTAAGACAAAAATAAGATTTCTCTTATAAAAATTCGGCAGCCTAACGACGTCACTTAAACTTCAATAAAAATGATTTGACAAGATCAAATAGGGTCTCTCATCATATGATCATAATAGATCAGTATGATAGATATAAAGATCATACCCCAACATAATAAAAAGGAACTTGAAAGACTTGACATCAAAATCGAACTTGAAAAATGAGAAGGGTGAAAGAATCCCTTAAAAATTCGGCAGCCTAACGACGTCACTTAAACTTTCATAAAACGAAATGATGAGAGTAAGAGGGGATATCTCATCAAGTAAACATGAAAAGGGAAGTAAGAGGAATATAAAAGAACATCCTATCACATAAGAACATGTAGCATAAAAGGAATGACATAAAAGAGATTACATGAAAGGAAAGAGAGAGGTCAGATCCCTTACCTTAAAACGTAACTCTTAAAACTCAATGGTTTGGACCTTGAGGGCCTGGGGGCACCTTGAGATGACTCCTTGGGAGGTAACGATACCAGAACTTCGTTGGGGGAGAGTTGGGAGTGAAAAATAAAGGAGTAAAGGGTGGGTATTTATAGGGAAAGTGAGGGGACAAGGCATTAATGGCCAAGGGACACCTCACAAGTGCTTTTCTCAAAACCATGTGCTCTCCCATGGCATTTACCATGGAGTTAGGCCACATGGGGCCCCCAATACAATAATACATCACCCTTGACCAGAAAACCCTTAAAATATCTCATGACATCATCATGACACATTTATGATGTCATTAAACATACCGAAACCCTAAAACTGTATTTTTACTATTCACTAAAAATTCAACTTTCTCAGAAAAATCTCAAAATTTCACCTTAACCAAATATCAATGATCTAATTAAATTTATGAAATCCATTTTATAAAAATAATTTTTAAAATAATTTTAATTTAATTTTTTAAATAAAAGCACTATTCATCGAGAAATCATTTTTTTTTCAGAAAAATCCCCAAAAATTACCATAACATAATCTCGATGCTCTGAGTTCAAAAATAAAGTCCTTTTTATAAAAATAATTTTATAATTATTTTTAATTAAATTTTTAACTACAAAACACTATTCACCCGAAAAAACTAATACTTGACTAATAATTTATGAAACCATTATTTTACCCATTTTATTGAATCACATTACTTAATCTAGGTGTCTAAATTATATTAAAACTTTCTTTGAGTGAAATTACTAATCCATTTGGTCACATTACTAATCCTAAGGGTAAAATCACTATTCATAATTTACTATTCATCAAAAATTATGTTGATCTTATTAGACTCAAAATTCCTTACTGAACACTTTTGTAGAAGTCCATTTATTGAAAATCAATACACATCATTAATTATTTAGTGTTTACATAAATATTTTAAAATATCCTTTTTTTCAAAATTCATCAATAAAATACATCCTAAAATTATCCGGACATTTGAAATTTCACAAACATCACTAAAGGAAGAAATCTCAATTCATTCATCCCAGAGGATTACACAAAGAAGCTTGGGTCTCATCACATAGCCCCTTATAACATCGACATATGACCTAAGTGTAAGGTGTGCTATGGTGAGATAATCTGAGGGAGGCTCAGATAACATTGCCCTAGTAATAATATTTACTAACATGAACTTCTCCCATAGGCGTTTCTGTTCAAGCTTGACACACTGGAGTTCGGCTTGGGCTTGGTCCAAACCGAAGACCAAAGATTCCACCTCCTTCCCAAGCTCTGATAAGTGGGCTTCATAAGGATCGAGTCTACTGGATGAATCCATCAACTCCTCTTTCTGCATTAACCATTAACATATCTATTAAATCGTTAAGAGTAAGTTAACATATTATTTAAAATGTTTGGGTCGCTACATTCTTCCCCCCTTATGAAATTTCGTCCCCAAAATTTATACTTGAAGCCTAGTTGAAAAGGTGAGGGTACTTTTTCTTCATCATTTCCTCAGGCTCCCAAGTCGCTTCTTCATATTTATGATTCCTCCACAACAATTTCACAAGGTGGCTAGTCTTGTTTCGTAGAACCTTGTCTCTACGGTCTAAGATCTCCACTGGCTGCTCCTCATAAGAGAGGCCATGTTCCAGTTGTACCACCTTTGGGTTCAGTACATGCGAAGGGTCGGGTATGTACTTCATCAAGAGAGATACATGGAAGACATTGTGAACTTGAGCTAGGTTCGGTGGAAGTTCTAGACAATAGGCCACTGCTCCTATGCGATCAAGGATTTTATAGGGGCCAATGTACATAGGGCTGAGCTTCCCTTTCTTCCCAAACCGCATGACTCTCTTCCATGGAGAAATTCGAAGGAAGACTTTGTCAACAACACCAAACTCCACGTCCCTTCGACGATTATCAGCATAGCTCTTCTGCCGACTCTGAGAAGCCTTTATGTGTTGTTGGATGACATGAACCTATTCTGTCATCTCTTGCACAAGATCAGGCCCAAGAAGCTTTCTCTCACCAGTTTCATCCCAACAAGTAGGAGTTCTACATCATTTTCCATATAGGGCTTCATAGGGTGCCATCTGAATACTTGAATGGAAGATGTTGTTATAGGAGAACTCAACTAATGGGAGGTGTTGATCCCATCCACCTTTAAATTCCATTGAGAATAATCTCAACATGTCTTCAAGTGTCTGAATAGTCCTTTCAGATTGGCCATCAGTTTGATGATGATAGGCCATACTAAAATTCAATTCAGTATTCAGAGCATGTTGAATACTTCTATAGAATTTTGATGTGAATCTTGGATCACGATCAGACATGATGGATAGTGGTACCCCATGCAGCCTTACCACTTCTTTCACATATATCATGGCAAGCTGATCTAGAGATAAATCTTCCCGAATAGAGATAAAATGGGCTGTCTTGGTGAGACGGTCCACAATAACCCATATCTCATTGTTTCCTTTGGATGTTTTCGGGAGACCAGTTACAAAGTCCATAGTGATATTATCCCACTTCCATAATGGTATGGGTAGCGGTTGTAATACCCCCTTAGGAAGTTGTCGTTCTTCCTTTACTTGCTGACACACAATGAACCTTGTAGTGTAATCAACAATATCCCTCTTCATGTTATCCCACCAATAATGATCACGAAGGTCTCTATACATTTTAGTGCTTCCCGGATGTATAGAAAAAGTAGAGCTATGAGCTTCATCCATCAGTTCTTTCTTTATCTCCGGAATTGATGGAACACATAGTCTTGTAAGAAATTTCAATACACCTTCTTGATCAATATTGAAATCAGGGAACTTCCCATCCTTTACAGCCTCCAACTTCTCATACAGCAAAGGATCTTCATTTTGAGCCTTCTTGATCTTCTCTAGTAATGAAGGTTGAGAAATTATTTGGGATAGGGTTGATGATGTCCCTTTCCTTATAATTCCCATATCTAGTTTTATTAGATCTCTAATCAAGGGATCTCCTAGGATCCTCATTGTTGCAAGAACAACATGGTCTTTCCTTTTTAACGCATCCACGACTTTATTTTCTCTTCCTGGGTGATAATGAAATGAACAATCATATTCTTTAATAAGCTCCAACCATCTCCTTTGTCACATGTTCAATTATTTCTATGTGAAAATATACTTTAGACTTTGGTGGTCAGTGTATATATCACATTTCTCCCCATAAAGATAGTGCCTCCATATCTTTAGAAGAAAAACAACTACCACCAGCTCTAGATCATGCGTAGGATAATTCTGCTCATGAATATTCAACTGTCGAGATGCATAAGCAATTACCTTGTCATTTTTCATGAGGACGCACCCAATCCCTTTCAGAGATGCATTGCTAAAAATAATGAATCCTTCTCCGATAGAGGGTAGTGTTAACACAGGTGCAGTAACCAATCTCTTCTTCAGCTCTTGGAAACTTTCCTTGCATTCCTTTGTACAGATGAACTTAACCCCTTTTCGAGTAAACTTGGTTAGTGGATTAGAAAGCCGTGAAAAGTTTTTCATAAACCTCCTATAATATCCCGCTAAACCAAGGAAACTACGAATCTCAGTTACTATTGTGGGTTGATGCCACTCCTCCACAACCATTGTCTTTGCATGGTCAACCGATATTCCTTCATTGGTTACGATGTGCCCCAAGAAAGCCACTTGTTGTAACCAAAACTCACACTTGCTGAACTTTCCAAAGAGCCTCTCCTTCCATAGAGTTTTCAAAATAACCCTCATATGATCTTCATGCTCCTCACGACTTTTTTAATATATCAAAATATCATCTATAAAAACTACCACAAAGTTATCAAGGTAGTCCTTAAAGAATCTATTCATCAAATCCAGGAAAATAATAGGAGCATTAGTCAAGACGAAGGGCATAATAGTAAACTCATAATGCCCATATCTTGATCGGAAGGCAGTCTTTGGAATATCTTCCTTCTTCACCCTCAGTTGATGATAACCAGATCGAAGGTCAATCTTAGAGAAGAATTGAGCCCCACGAAGTTGGTCATATAAATCATCAATTCTTGGAAGAGGATATCTATTATTCACTGTGATCCCATTCAATTCTTTATAATCAATTCATATCCGCATTGATCCATCCTTCTTCTTTACAAAGAGAACTGGTGCCCCCAAGGAGGCACACTCGGTCGGATAAACCCCTTCTCCAACAAGTCTTGGAGTTGTTTCTTTAACTCTTCTAGCTCCACATTTTGTATTCTATACGAGGTCTTTGATATCAGTTGTGATCCAGGTACGAGTTCAATGGAGAACTCTACCTCTCTTTCTGGGGGAGGTCCAGGTAACTCCTCAGGAAATACAACCATGTATTCCTAAAAAATTGGAACATCTTCTATTGGTATGCTCCCTTTTCCTTCTTCATCATCACCGATTAACTCCATAAAGAAAGCTATAGGTGGTTCTTCTAGATAGGGATCAGTTCAGGATATCTCTCCTTGGAAGATAACTGTAGGTTGTTTATTCCAGACTACTGAGATTTCCTTACTTCTGCATTTGATCTTAGCATTATACTTTGAGAGCCAGTCCATACCTAGTATAACGTCGCATTCCAACATGGGAATGACTCCTATATTTGCAATAAGATTGTTCTCACTAAAGTAAACACTAGAGTCTCTAAACACTGTTGATGCATGGATAATCCCACTTGGAGTCTTGACTGACAACTCTACCTCAAGCAGTTCCGGGATTGATTCTATATTATTTGAAAACTTGGAGGAAATAAAGGAATGCGTAGAACCAGAATCAAACAAAGCAGTTTCTAGTTTTGAGAGGACAACAAGAGTACCTGCTACCACGTCATTCAGAGAGTCCACATCAGTTGTTGTGATAGCAAAAGCACGACCTTGCTCCCCTGGCCTTTGTTGAGGTTGATGGTGATTCTCCTCCACCGCCCTTGGATTTGGACAGAGATTAGCATAGTGCCCAAGCTGTCCACACTTGAAGCAATGGACTTCAAGTAAGGCCAGAACCATCTTTCCTCTCTCGTTAGTGTTGGGGAGTTGAGGCTTCACCTCACTACGATAATTCCAAGCAATATGCCCTCCTCTTCCACAATTGTAGCACTTTCTAATTCCGACCAAGCAGTTCCCTGGATGCTTCTTCCCACATTTATTGCCTGTGGTAAGTTTAATTTTCTTTCCACCACTTACCTGATCAAAAGTATTCCCTAAACTAGGCTCCAATGATCTCTTCTTTTCATTTGATTTATGAGACCACTATGTCTCACCAAACTCTAGCTCGACTTTCATTGCACTTTGCACGATCTCCTTGTAGCTATCGTAGTCCCAGTTGGCTAAATTATTTCTCATATGAGGTCTTATTCCTCCGAAAAATCTATCAACCTTCCCACTTGGATCCATGACAAAGCTAGAGGTATATCGTGAAAGTCGGGTGAAGTTCATCTCATAGCTTCCGACTGCTTCAGCTCAAGAAACTCTTTCTCCATTCTCGTTCTCATGGAACGATGGAAATACTTGTTAAAGAATATTCCCCGGAATTCTTCCCACTCCATAGCTTCCATCTCTCATATAGGCTTCATGTTTTTGACTAGTGACCACCACTGATCAGCTTCTCCCTCTAGGCAATAAATAGCAAGGGTGACTTTTTCTTGTTCCGAACGAAGGAGTATAGAAAATATCTTTCCAATGGAGCTTATCCATTGTTCCGAAACCAAAGGGTCAGTAGATCCACTGAATGATGGTGGTCATTGACGCATGAAGGACTCAACAGAGTGTTGTTCCCTTCGTGGTGAGGTCGGCCTCTCAGGTTGATTCAAGTTATTACTCATAACTTGAGTCAGTTGGTTCATCATTCACATGAATGTTTCCATTCCGGCTTCCATCGGAGGGCTGTCAGCACATGGTTCATTACAGTCACCATCGGCACGGTTCCTCCTATTGATCTCCATTTTCTAAAAGAATAAAACCTTAGTGAGAAACTTATTTCATTTATGAATATTTTAACTAAGACTTCATGCTTAGAAAATTACACTTCTATATAATTCCTTCATAATGATTCATAAAAAGCTTGTGATTAACCAAACATATCCCCTGGGAGTGTCGTAACCAAGAGTGCAGCAAGGCCCGTTATCGTGCACCAGTTCTAGTTCGAGTCTAACTCAAAGCGGTGTTTTTGGGTTTTACCACTATGTACATCTGTGCCAGAGCCGCCTCTACCTGCTCGTATCCAAACATGGATGTATTTGTTTGATAAACCACTTACTCAATACTTACCAAAATACCAGGAAGTTTTCCAATATTTAATTTTTTCTATAGGGTTCTTCCTAAAGTTTTTATATCCTAATTTCCACAAATAACTAAACCATCCTTTGATACCAACTATAGCATCCGGTCTTTTTATAACATAATCTTTCATTTCATTACACGGAACTGAGGATCTTTAAGGTTTAGTGTCTTGGAAACAAGGAACATAATACATGAAAACAACATAAAACATTCTTATTAAACACTTGAAAGTCTTCCCCTTAAGTTCATCCTAGGTTCACTAATGCATCTCATAACCTGGGGACATACATCAAAAGAAAGGGTGAGCAGAAGGCGCAGTAAGGGAAACAAGAGAAACATTTTACATGTGAACTTGAGATACTTCAATAAGGACATGAAAAGACCTTTAAGGCACGAGAAAGAAATCATGAGATACATCATAATAAAAATAAAATTTTTCATAACTTGTAGATGTGGCTGCAACATTTAATATTGACAATAATTTCATTTCACCAAGGTCCATCCCCAAGGTGTCATTAAAAATTTCCATGGTTATTCACCAAGGTATCAGTCTAAAAAGTCATCTCTAGAGATTAAGTCTTTACCCAATGCATTGGAGAGCTATCTGGGCGCACCCTTGAGATGTCTTTATTATAATGTGAGCCACATATATCATCATCAATCATTTCATAAACAACCCATATGGAATAAAAGAAATGGGTTTCATTTCATAATCATAACGTTTTAAAAATTGCTTTATAGACATGATCTTTATGTCACTTTAAACCCACGGAAAGGGAAATCGGGTTTCATGTATGTAAATCCCAAAATTTAAAATAGAAAATTTTGATATATATGTGAATACCCCTATTGAAATAGGAGCTTTGATTTTTCACTTAATAACATAAAATAATTTTGAGAAAAAGAGAGAGGCATTTTGAGACGAAAATTCTGCAGCATAACGGCTACGTTACAGGGTTTTAGAAAACGTTGAGAAGAGAGGGGACATGGGTCACCCACTAATAAATGATCTATAAAAATATTATAGGGACATAATATAAGGGATATGAATCATGGTAATGAAATTTTAAGGACATAACATTTGAAATGAAAAACATGGAAGTAAGACAAAAATAAGATTTCTCTTATAAAAATTCGGCAGCCTAACAGCGTCACGTAAACTTCAATAAAAATGATTTGACAAGATCAAATAGGGTTTCTCATAATATGATCATAAGAGATCAGTATGATAGATATAGAGATCATACCCCAACATAATAAAAAGTAACTTGAAAGACTTGACATGAAAACCGAACTTGAAAAATGAGAAGGGTGAAAGAATCCCTTAAAAATTCGGCATCCTAACCACGTCAGTTAAACCTTCCTAAAACGAAATGATGAGAGTAAGAGGGGATCTATAATCATATAAACATGAAAAGGAAAGTAATTGGAATATAAAATAACATCCTCTCCCATAATAACATGGAGCATAAAAGGCATGACATAAAAGAGATTACATGAAAAGAAAGAGAGAGGTCAGATCCCTTATCTTAAAACGTAACTCTTAAAACTCAAAGGTTTGGACCTTGAGAGATTGGGGGCACCTTGAAAGGACTCCTTGGGAGGTAAGGAGACCATAAATTCGTTGGGGGAGAGTTGGGAGTGATAAATAAAGGAGAAAAGGGTGGGTATTTATTGGGAAAGTGAGGGGACAATGCATTAATGGCCAAAGGACACCTCACAAGTGCTTTTCTCAAAACCATGTGCTCTCCCATGGCATTTACCATGGAGTTAGGCCACATGGGGCCCCAATAAAATATTTCATCACCCTTAGCCGGACAACCCTTAAATTATCTCATGAAATCATCATGAAACAGTTATGATGTCATTAAACATACCGAAACCCTAAAACTGTATTTTTACAATTCACTGAAAATTCAAATTTCCAAGAAAAATCCCAAAATTTCACCTTAACCAAATATCGATGCTCTAATTAAATTTATCAACTCTATTTTATAAAAATAATTTTCTAAATAATTTTAATATAATTTTTTAAATAAAATAACTATTCATTGAGAATTCATTTTTTTTCAGAAAAATCCCCAAAAATTACCATTACATAATATCGATGCTCTTAGTTCAAAAATAAAGTCCTTTTTATAAAAATAATTTTCTAATTATTTTTTATTAAAAAACATTATTCACCTGAAAAAACTATTACTTGACTAATAATTTATGAAACTGTAATTTACCCATTTTATTGAATCACATTACTTAATATAGGTGTCTCAATTATATTAAAACTTTCATTGAGTGAAATTACTAATCCATTTGGTCAGATTACTAATCCTAAGCGTAAAATCACTATTCATAATTTACTATTCATAAAAAATTATGTTGATCTTATTAGACTCCAAATTCCTTACTGAACACTTTTGTAGGATGCCTTTTTTTGAAAATCATTACACATCATTAATTATTTAGGGTTTACATAAATATTTTAAAATATCATTTTTTCAAAATTCATCAATAAAATACATCCTAAAATTATCCGGACATTTGAAATTTCACAAACATCACTAAAGGATGAAATCTCAATTCATTCATCCCAGAGGATTACACAAAGAAGCTAGTGTCTCGTCACATAGCCCCTTATAACACCGGAATATAACCTGAGTGTAAGGTGTGATATTGTGAGAGAATCCGAGGGAGGCTCAGATAACATTGCCCTAGTAGTAATCTCTACCAACTTGAACTTCTCCCATAAGCGTTTTCGTTCAAGCTTGACACGCTGGTGTTCGGCTTGGGCTTGGTCCAAAGTGAAGCCCAAAGATGCTACCTCCTTCCCAAGCTCTGATAAGTGGGCTTCATAAGGTTCGAGTCTACTGGATGAAGCCATCGACTCCTCTTTCTGCACTAACCATTAACATCTCTATTAAATCGTTAAGAGTAAGTTAATATACTATTTAAAAAGTTTAGGTTGTTACATTATTCATTTACTTTTTATTTTTTTCTAACTATAATTTTCTTATCTTAACAAAAAAACACAAGGTTCACTTTATTTAGGCATGTCTTCTGGAGTTATTTTTCTTTTGGGAGGCATAAGACCCACAATGGCTACCAATGAGGCAATGAATGTTTTGGA
Source organism: Viscum album (assembly GCA_963277665.1). Classification (NCBI taxonomy): domain Eukaryota; kingdom Viridiplantae; phylum Streptophyta; class Magnoliopsida; order Santalales; family Viscaceae; genus Viscum; species Viscum album. The sequence continues at coordinate 1,766,790,449 of OY728135.1, forward strand.
GGCTAGTGTTTATGGGGGTAAAGGTGAGTTTCACACCTATTTATCTATATCATGCCTTTCATTACCTGATATTAATTTCATTGAAAATGTACTATATGAATATTGGTAAAAAATATAACATTATAGATGTTCCAATCTTATAATCAGATATGGTTTCAAGGACCTCAATTTCGATGTTTATTTCTTGTCTTGAAAATGTTCAGGATAAAAACTATATAGTTGATCTAGTTTTGGAATATGTAGTCCCCTATAAATGATACTCTGTGGTAGATCAGGAAACTATAGAAAAGGTTTAAATTACTTAGGAAACTATATGAAGATACATTCTGAAATTGATTTCTCAGTAACCTCTGTCATGTTTACCAGTAAAAATTCCCATGTACAGTACATGTTCTCCTGTCATGGTAATGTGAGGTTTGAATACCACTCCATACATGCCAAAGTGAATGATATGGTCACTGATCAGGAGAGGGTGATAGTTCTTCAATCCCATATTACAATTGAAATGTCCATGGCCCATTGCACTATAACCAGAAATATCCAACTCCATGATGTTCCTGAACAAGATGGAGTGGCCACAAAGTGATAGAGTCATGTTACAGAACTACAGGACATAGAAAAATGGATTCCTCAAATGTTATACTAATTTAAGAAAGAATTGTATCATGTTTAACTAGAGGATTATGGGGTGCAACAATAGGTGTAATATGTAGAAAATTTAGGGAAAGATTCCCCTAAGAGGGAATAATAAAATCAAATTAATGTTGATAGAAAAAACATGACAAAATTTGAGATACACCGAGACATAGAAAATTTTAATAAACCAATGATTCAGCTCTATAATTATTTTGAAAAATATTTATAATAATAGTGAATTATTTGTGTGAAGAGACTGCAAACTTTGGATGTTACTCCAATATCCTCATTTTATGAGTGAACGAAATCCTGGCCTATTTCATTCATTTATATGTCATATTTTGTTATCATCATATCATAATAAATTAAAATGTTTTGTAAAGTGACCTCAAGATATTCTATAATAGATGGAAAAAATAACAACCTTATTTATAAATATTGATTCTTTAGTCTAACTATTTTTATCTTCTCTAGGTGTAACTAGCAGATGGGTATAAGTATAATAATAATAACAATAACACCATAGCTATAATATTTGAATAAATGATATAATGTAAATATTTGGAAAGTATTATTATTTTTGAATATCCAAACTGAAATTTTAGGAACCGATATAGGTTTTTCTCTAACTCTTTTCTAGGATGAAGGGCCTAATGAGTTTAACTTTTCTTTTGATGGGGACTTTGAGGAAACCCAAAAACATGGGGTATTTTTTTTTATTTCAGCCCAATATTTTTCCTAATCCAAATACAATGATAAATTAGTTGGAAAATATTATTTAAACATCCTTTGAGTGTGGAGGAGAAATGTAGTTAATCACTATCTTGGGGTTCTCAAATTTTAAGTATTTATAAGGGACATTAACTAAATAACGAACACAGACCACATTTGAATGAAGGCATCCATTATGATGATTTTGGGGTATACATAGATATGATAAAATTCTCTCATGAAAAAATATGTCTTTGGTTTACAATCTACATTTTTGGAAATCATTATAGAGAACCACACTGGGAGTAATACGCATAGTCAAAATAAAGGTTTCTCCTAATTAAGGTAGTATTATTTAAAATAACCATGGACCTATTGGTTGGATCTGAGTTTTATAAATCAATAAAGAGTGATTTATTGAAAGAGGATGATATAAATTCAGGATGGTAGAATTTAGACTCAAGTCCACCATGATAGGGTGTCTCCACTCCCATTGGGATCGTAAGACCAAATGTTTCACGGTTTACAAGAGTATTTACTTGAATGAATCTAACTCATATTCAAGGGGAAATGGGGAATTTTAATTTCATAATGTCTAGGAAAATATTTGAGATTAGAGTGTTCGTAAAAAACTAATTATTGAGGGAAGTCACTCTATGTAGTTTGATGTCATCAGGATGGACACATCACCCCTTTGATTCAGTGATTAGTTTAATTATTTAGATTGAAATAATTGGAAAAAATCTCTAATCTGATATGATTCATGTTCGATGTGAGAAAAAGGAGAAGTCACAGAGTTATCAAAATTGTACAATTAATTCCAATCAATCTTTTTGTTTTTTCACACAACACCTGATTTGTTGTCCCATGTAGGGAATGTTATTAGTTATATAATAATACAAAATACTCTAGATACGAGGTTTCGAGATTCTAATGCATGATCTTTGGGCCCTCAAATATGAGGAAAAAATATGGGACAAAAACATAAGGAATGATTACAGACCATGTTCAGAAAGTGGTTTCCATTATAATGTTTCCTGGTTGTATGAATATAAGAGGAAATTACTTTGAGGATGAAGATTCATTTGGTTGATAATCCATATTTGGTGAACAAATTATGTAGATTCATATTTTATATAATATGCATAGTCAAAACAAAGGTATCCTTTGGGTCAGATGCTCTTATTTATAATAGAAAATGAATCTTTGTGATAGTTCGAGTTTTTCAAGATATAGCGTGGGGTTTCTGAAAGGATGGAGTTAGTATAATAATAATGAGGCATTTAGGTTGGGGTTTTACATAGATGATAAAATTCCTTCATATATTTGATTCAAATATATGTAAGGGTAATTTTATTTAATAACGAGTTCATAATTGAAGGAAGACATGTTAGAATATCTTACATTTGTCTGGGGAATATGTAGGAAATGTTTTGTATTTATGAATAAGAATAGAAAGAGAGATCCATGAATAACTATGTATACATTTAGAGTGATAATAAATCCATATATAGTTATTGGATATAGTTACCCACATTGATCACATTCTCAAACAAGGAAAGTGAATTTTTATCATATAGTGGATGGGTCTGGATATAGGATCCAAGTATCACTATGTATATTGTAGGGACAAAATTCAATACATGTGTAGTTATTGAGAAAAAAATTGGTGGGGTGGGAAACTATCACCAAATTTAATAGGAACCATTCATGTAAGGGCTAAATTATCATGTAGTTTTACATCATGAAAAAAGGATACGAGCCATGATATTTATCATTATATGGTGATGTGGATGGACATAAAATTTAGCATCATATTGTGAGGGTGAGGTGTTATATGATTTAATGTCTTATGAAATTGAAGTTTTCCTATATTTTAATGTCATGCATTTAGGATATTATATTGTTATAATTTAGGGTCATATATCCTTCACATAAATTGGTTGGGTGTGGAGTATTTCTATAAAGGGGAAATATAAAACCCTAAATTAATAGAGATACTATAACAACGATAATTTTCATACATAATTATTACATCATTTCAAAGATAGAAAACATAATAGTTTTATAAAACTATGATCTAATGGTTTTGTGCCATGGAGAAATTAGGACCATACATAACTTTTATATATTAAAATATAAAAATTATTCAATTCATTCTTGTCTATCTTCTTAATGGACTTTATATTCTCTTTATTACATATAATAACCATATGATATATATCATATAAAGGGTCAAATTAAAATCCCAATAAGAGGAAAAATAATGAAATGAATCAAAATAATAAGGGTGAGAATAATAGTAATCATCATAATGTAAGTATAGTATCATCATAATAATCATTGGAGGAAGCTTTAGATAATGGAATGGAATATAGAAAATCATAAAAATGAAACATCAGGTATTTGTGGTCAAATACGACACATAGTTGTGAAAAAAATCTAGCATCATGTTAACATATGTGCATAATCATAAAATCATCATTTTGAAAAAATCTAGAATCATGTTCACACATATTTCACATTATCTAGTGAGATACATCACATTACCCATTTCATTAGAGCACAATATAATTATGGGTGCACCCATCAAATTATAAAATTTAAATAATCTTTCATTCCACATAGAACATATATGAATCAAAGTCATCAATTTACCCATGTAAATGAATGAGTCTCAAAAGGATTTCATCAATCTTAAATAAACATGGGGTTCCCGAATTTAGTGTAATCTTTATCATCTTTGAGCAAAGAATAAATTAAAATATAGGAGTAAAAATGATTTTTGTAAAGATGAATTATTTTGGAAAATCATTGTATTTATTATAAAATCAGATTGTGAGCATGTATATCTCATAGAAAAAAATATATGGGAAATGAAATTATATTTTAATAATATTAAAAGAATTTACACACTAAAATTGTCACGGAAGAGGAATAAACCAATGAAAAGGTATTGGGTTTAATAATCCCTGTACCTTATATATGAATGATTTATTTTCTTTAATATCCTAGATAACAAAACATTATTTATTAATTAATAAATAAAAAACCTCTTCTACATGTTTTGGATTTATTATAATTTTATTACATTCTTTATGAGCTTATAAAGAAATATAAATCATTATGATATGATAAGGAAATATATTCGTAATGAGATGAGAATGAAATATATTTGTAATGAGATGGGTATGAAGAATACTCAAAAAAGAAGATTACAATAGTTTTATGAATAATTTAATAGGTCAAACATGAAATTTAGTTTTTTAATAAATCTCAAATTAATTTAAAGAGGATTATAGAAGTCAAATGCGAGGTTTGAATGTGATTGTTTCTCGGAGTTTTTGAAATTTGAGGAAGAGGGTAATGTTTTCATATTTCCCACTTTTTTTCATAGTTTCTTATAAATATTTTATCATATCATTAATTCATTATGAAATTTCCCATAAGAGAAAAAGGTATAATGATGAATAAATCAAGTGAAAGTCATTTCTGGAATAAGATCTCATGGGGAGGACCAGACCGCTGGATGTTTATTTATCAGATTGAGAAAGATCATATTAATAAGATCATATTGAGTCAATTGTATTGATTCAATCATACTAAATAATATTTTATTGATAATATGAGAATATTTTTATTTTTGAAGATTGATAATGGTCTCATTGTATTGATTCTATCATATTGAGTAAATCAGACTGAGGAAGATCTTATTAACATTCAAAGCAGTGTATGTGCAGTGCATATTGAGTAAAGAAGAATTATATTAACTTTGTCAAATTGAGAAAATAACATCCACGCAAACTGGAATGAGGGTTCAGACAGAGAAATTATGGAGTAGTTTCAAAATAGATTTATTATTTTTTGGATCAATTTTTTTATAAGAAAAAATTTTACACTAATGTGAGTCAGTTTAGTATTTCCTATCAGGAGATAGAAGGTGTCTAAAAGAATTTAGTACAATTTTTAGTCACTTCTTCTTAATAGTGAATTTTCATAGACAATGAGAGTGGTTTTGGAATGGTTATAGGTTCTCACATTGAGGATGAACATTGTAAATCATGCATGATATACTTTCTTTCCAGATTTTTCATACTTTATTTTTTACAAAATATGACAAGGAAATAAATCTTAATTGCTTACATGGGTTAATTTTTGAAATGTATTGAATCTTATAAAAAGTATAACAATTTATTCAACCCCCTTCTATGTTTTTATTTGATCCTTTGGAACATAAATTAGAATCAGAGAAATGGTTACATTAGTGAATCCTTATCATGGATAATATCAATTATACCAATATTAGGGGAATTCCTATATTTGATGGAAAAAATTATTATGGATAGAAAAATAAGATGATTCCTTATCTCTTATATCTTGGCCTAGATGTGGTTTATGTTGACACTATTGGTTTTCCACATATTTTGAAAGATGATCCTATGACGTTTGATGATACGTTAAATATAATAGTTGATGTAATAGATAAAAGTGAAACCATTATGTCCTTTTTAGAGAACTTTTATCTGTTGGTGATAGTTGTCAATACATGAAAAAGTAATTGGGATAATATGGAATGTGTTTTTGAGGGGAATACCAAAGTTAAGGAAGAAAATATATAATTATGGAATAATAAGAAAGAAGAAATCCGAACGAGAGATGAAGAAAGAATTGATGAATACTTCAGTTGTGTAAATGAAATTTATTGCAACATCATAGGATACAGAGATGTCTTGGATGATTTTACAATTGTGAATAAACTTATGAGAAACTTTTCGGTAAAGTTTGATTCAAAAATTTCATCTTCAGAAGATAAGGATAATTTATCCCATGTCAAATGGAATAAATTTATTATTTCTTATAAAATGAGTAATTCTAAAATGATTAATAAGAATATGAATAATGAGATATATTATTAATCTCTGAGAAAGATTAAAATCCAAGATGTTGAAGAAGATGATTCCTGTGAGTCTGAAGACAAGGAAGATAATGAATTGAATGATAATATTATGTCTATTATCTATAAACACTATTGAAGAGAAATATCAAAATATTGAGGTAATATTCCTCTCAAATGTTTTGAGTGTGGTGGAATCAAACACTTTTCTATGACACTCCCTAATAATAAAGTTGGAGAATATCAAGACAATTCTTATGATGAACGTCAATGGAAGAAGTAGAATAAATATGATAAATAAGAAATGTCATCCAACAAATGTTATAAAAAGTTTAATGTAAAAAATAAAAGTATATTGAGAAATAAAGTGGAATTAGACATTGAAGAAAACAATTCCTTTAAAGATGAAAGTTCATAAAAATTCGGAACCATCATTGATTTTTTTTAAAACAATAGATTCCTTAGATAGTGAATAAGGTAGTGAAGAATCTTATAGAGAGTATCACCTCAGAAAAGAACTTTCTACATATATTGAGTAGCCAAAATCACCGTAGAAAGAAATTATATTTATCGTGAAATACTACAAATAAATTTTGTATGGATGAAAAGATGTCATCAGGTAGTCGTAAGAAAACATCAAGGATATTTTATGTTACAAACATAGAATTTGTGATTAGGGAAAGATGATTGATGATCTTAGTACGTATCATGAAGCTAAAGAAGAAGAAATTAACAAGTTTCAATAAAAACTTCTTGAGTCCGAAAGATCCTTGAAGAATCTAAATGAAAACTTCAACAAATAACAAGAAGTAAAATATAAGACATCAAAAGATATTGATAAGGATCAATAAGAGAATCATTTGAAATATTATTTCAACCAAAATAATGTTTCATCTGATTCTTTTAACAATTTAGGTTCCAAAAATATATCCAGAAATCTCAAGTGGATAAAGGATGTGAGAAACCTATCCAATAATCAAAAGTATTAAAATCACTCAAAATAAATTAAGGGCCATGTATACAGTATGTTAGAGCTTAAAGAAGTTTCCAACCTCAACAACATTTCTAAAATGAATGATATTTCTTAAATATAAAGTCAATATTTGATGGTTATTACTTCTGTTTTCGAATCCTTGGGAATAGAGAATATAATGCTTGGCACAACATATATCCATCTGAAAGAATAATTTAGAAAATTGGATTAAATATAGGAAGTATAGTGTGTAACTTTATTAAGATATAGAATTTTTACAAAATTGAATTCAAAAGATGTTAGAAACATTCCAAAAAACAAAAATCAGTTTAAATGTATGACGAAGTCTATGGAAGATGTGATCATGTAGGTCATCTTTATGAAATATGTATGAAACTTCTTATAGAAAAATATTATTATGATAAAAAAGAAATTAAATCTGTTAAGAAGAGAGTTGGGGAACGATATTTTATTATTGGGGTATATTTTAATGAAAGTAAAATGAAAAAACCATGGATACATGATAATTTTTTTCATCACATTTGACATGTGATATAAAAATCATGAAACATGTAAATATTCATGATGGAGGAGAAGTTACATTTGGTAATAGTAGTTCCTCAAAAATAAAAGGAATTAGTAAAACTAATATTGAACTAGTAAAATTAAAATCTAATGAAGTTTTTTATTGATGATATAAAGCATAACAAACTTAGTGTAAGTCAACATTATTATGATGGAAAATAATTTGTTCTTATAAAATAATTTTTAATCATGAAAAGTGTTAAATATTAAAAACATTATTATAGAAGGAGAAATAAGTAGTATGAATCTCTTTCAAATAAGATAATTAAACAACACCTATTACTTGAGTGATGAAGATGAAAAAAATCATGACACCAATGAGTTAGGATCCTTAGATTGAAAATTATGAAAAAAATTCCATTGTTGATGTCGTTTAAACCTTAATATAATGGAACAGAAGATGATATGATATTTTTTTAAATTTTAAAAAGGGAACATGTCTAAAAAGTGTCATAAAAGTGTTAAGATTCAATCTTCCATACCACTTGTGCTCGTTCATTCCGATTTGTGTGGTATGATGAGACATCAATCAACAAATGGAGATTTATACTTTATCACCATTAATGATGATTTAAATAATATGAAAAACATCATGTTTATGAAGTATAAGGTAGAGGCTATTGAAATGTTAAAATTTTTCTGAAACGATATTGAGAAAGAAATATGGGTTTCCATAAAGAAGTTGAGAATAAAAAATTATACCAAATTCCTAAGAAATAATTTTGAAAATTATCTAAGAAATCTTGGTATCAATCATAAGTATAATTCTACCTATACTCTATAACATAATGGAGAAGCAAAACGAAATAATAAAAACTTGGTGGAAATTAGACAATGTATATTAGAAGAATACAAGATATCAAAATTATATTAGTGAATTTTTTTTGTACTATTGTACATTTTCAAAATAGATGCCTCTTGAGACCAGACCTGACGTGACTCATTATTAAATGTGGTATAAAAAAAAAACTTCATTGAAAAACTTCAATGTTTTTGTATTTCTAGGATTTCTTAAATTAAAAAATATGTATTTGGGAAAGTTTTAAGAGAAAGCTGACAGAATTACATTTATGTGTTATTCACAAAATATAATAAGTTAAAAATGTCGGAAAAAATGATTACAAATTTTTTTGGAATCATATAATGTAAAGATAATTGAAAAGAAATGTTTCTTAACAGATGTTTTTGATAATTATGAGGAGGATAAATTAGGGATTTCTAACAAAAGTGAAGGTAATTCAAAAAATCCTTAGCTAGATTCATGAGAATCATGTTATGATGACATTTTAGTTGGGAAAGAAACATTGAAATTTCATACCAAAAAAAAATTATGAATTCTAAAAAATTATTAGGAATTGCAGTGCTCTGTTTCAGACCAAAATGAATTTGAGAATATAAAATCAGACTACACTAATCTCAAAATTTGGACCAGAATCAGTTCTAAAGGCTATTAAAAATAAATAATGAGTGGATGCTATAAATGAGGAGTTGGATCCATTTTAGAATAATGAAACATGGGAACTTGTTTCACATACATCCAAAAAAATTTAATCAGAACAAAGTGGGTTTAAAGAAAAAAGTTAAATAAACATGGAAAAGTTTCAAGAAACAATGTCATGTTTGTTTGTAAAGGATATACAAAGGTGGAAGGTGTGTATATTAATAAAAACGTTTCCCCATCTAAAATATTAGAAACTATTAGAATTTTTCTACTTGTCGTTGGACATTGGAATTAAAAATATTATTAGATATATTTAAGGCCAAATTTCTTAAATGGTAAGATTGAGGAAGAAGATTACATTTAAAAACCTTGTGGTTTTCTACTCGATGAGGATGAAAGCAATGTTTTTAAATTGAAGAAATGTGTGTCTGGGATGAAACAATATCCATGCGCTTGATATTTGAAACATGTAAATTGTTTGAGAATGTTAAAATTTTCTAAAGGAAAAGTTGATAGAAACTTATATGTGAAGGATGTTAACTTCAAATCTATAATGGTAATTGTTTTTGTGGATGATATAATTTTTGATGGGGATAGAGAAGATATTTTTAAAAAATTTTCTGAAGAGTTGAAGAATAATTTTAAAATGTAAATGTAGGTAGAATTAGTCTACTTCCTTATCTTATAAGTTCAACAAAGAGAAAATATTTTTTTCTTAACTCAATAAATATATTCCAGGGAATTGTTATAGAAGGATTGAATGGAAGAATCCAATGAATTTTGTAGTGCTATTATAATGACCATAATTTTGAGTAAAAAGAATCTGGAAAAATTGTGAATCAAAAAGATTTTTGGAATCTGATAAGAAGTCAACTTTATCTTAGAACCTCAAGGCCTAATTTTTTTTATCCTGTGACTTTTTGGTATCAATGTAATCCAATAGAATCACATATTTTGGTGGAATTTTTTTTTGAGCTATGTAAATGGATCAAATTAACATGGGTTGTTATTCAAAATAAATAGTGAGATGATGTTTCATGGTTATACTGATATTTATTAGGCTATAGATTGTAATGATATAAAATCATCTTTAGGGGGAAATGTTTTCTTAGGTGAATGTTGTGTGACTTGGAATAGTAAGAAATTTTTTTAGTAACTTTGAGAAAAGTTTAATATGAATATTTTGTGTCTACTCAGGCTTGTACTCAAATGTTTTAGTTGAAATTTCCACTAGAATATTTGAACGTAAATATTTCACATCCATTAAAGATACTTTGTGATAATCAAAGTCTAATTTATCTTTCTAAAAATCCCATAAAACATTCAAGATAAAAAATTGATATATAGTTTCACTTTATAAAATAGAAATTTTTTCCTCGAGATGTTTTTTGGAATATATTTCAATAATGTATCAAATTTCTGATATATTTACCAAAGAAATTATGAAAGAAAAGTTTGTGGAATTGAGGCTAAAACATCAGGTTCAACCTCCTCCTGTGTCTTCTTAAACATCATAAGGAATTAACACCATCATGATTTGGAATATGTTGGAACAAGGGGATATAAAGTAACAAATTTTTTACTTTGTAAGATGTTTTTTTTACATGTCATGACTTTAAGAATCTAAATATGTGGTTATCATATAACAGGGGATAGAAAAATAAAAGTGATATAGGAAAAGATAAAATTAATGGGGGACTTTATCATTACATGGACAAAAAATATGCTTTCCACTATAGTATGTAATTACATCAAAAATATAACTTTATCCAGTAGTGTGGTGTTATAACAGTCCTATTTTAAAAACTATATTTTTTTGATAAAATTCAATCAAATTAAGTTGTTTACAAAATTTGAGTTGCAAAAAAATTATTGAGAGTTGAAAAATTTACTAATAAGGGTTGTCAAAAAATCCAAAGGAAGATTTTGAAGAACCATTGTGATAAATTTTTTTAATTTTTTATAGTTGTTGAAAACTAAAATTTTAGTATCTTAATGTTCTTGTTATTCTAGAATATGACATAGTACATCATAATGATCAATGTCTTAGAAAGTCAATTTTTTAGTATTGAAGAAGTCATATTGGAAATGAAGAGTTTTTAATGAGGATTGTGATGTCAAGAGTTAAATTTTTTTCCAACATTCATATCTAAATCAGGAAATTCTATTCTAACCATTATGTTCCCAAAAATTTAAAGACATACTCATGATAAAAGTATTTTGTGGAAAAGAAGAATAATAATGGTAGTATCGGTTCAATAAATCAAGACAATGTTTGTCAATGACTAATAGATGAGGAAGTTTGAGACTTGCCAATATTGTTGATTAGAGTTAACAATGAATACACTTGATCGTAATGGTGATTCTATCATAATGGGGATTCCATCATTATGAAATATCCATCAGAGAAATAATCTTTAAGAAAGAAGATTAATGTATGAATCCAATGAAATTTGAATAAGTTAAAAGTTTCTAAGTGGATTCATTTTTGAATAAATTCCATTGTTATCAAAAAATTATCATAATGATATTTCCATCATAATGGGGAATCTATCATAATTATACGAAGAAAGAAATATAAATTGTTATGTGTTGAGAAATAAATAGAAATCGTAATGAGCAGAGAAGTAAACAAAAATTGTAATGAGATGAGAAGGAAACAAAAATCTTAATGATCTAAGATAGAAATAGAAATACTTATGAGATGATAAAGAAACAAAAATCAAAATGAGTTAAGAAACAAACCTAATTTATAATGAGATGATAAGGAAAAAAAGATCATAATGAATTAATAATGAATCAAGAATAATAATGAGCTAAGAGAGAAACATAAATCATAATGATCTAAGAAGGAAACAAATTGTTAGTTCGATGAGATGGAAATAAAATCATAATGATTTGATTATAAAAAAGATTAAAAAATAAAATTATAGAAGTTTTAAGAAGATATTAACAGGTCAAGATCAAATTTCAAATTTTTATTAATCTCAGAGAAATATAAGGAGGATTGATGACGTCAAATATAGAGTTTGAATGTGAGTGTTTCTAAGAGTTTTAGAAATTCGAGGAAGTGGGAAATTTGTTCAAGTTTCCCACTTTTTTTCACAATAACCTATAAATACTTGATCAGAACATTCTTTTATTGTAAAAATTCACATTAGGGGAAAAGGAAGGAAACTAAATAAATAATGTCAAATTCATTTACAGCCTTAGATCTCATGAAGAGGATTAGAAAACTGAATATTTTTTTACTAGATTGAGAATGATCATATTGAAAAGATTAAATTGACTCAATTAGACTAAGCCAAATGGACTAAAGAAGATCATATAGATAAGTTGATCAAAGATTAATTATTTTAGATTGAGAATGGTTTCATTCTGGTAATTCCATCATATTGATTCAATTGGACTAAGGAAGATAATATTGAGTTTCTGAGTAGAGTTTGTGAAGTGAAGATTGAGTAAGGGATTATCGTATTGACTTTATCAGATTAAGAAAATTGGATCTAGAAAAATTGGATTGAGGATTCATACTGAGAAATTATGGAGAAGTTTCAAAAAAGTCTTTATTTTGTGTTTGAATAAATTGTTTTATAATAAAAAATTATATACTGACGTGAGTCAGTATAGTCTTTCATATTGGGATATATAAGATGTCTAATAAGAGATTGAATATGTTTTATTTTCTACTTATTAATAGTGAATTTAAATATAACCATGGGAGTGGATATGTAAATGAGGTAGGTTCTCACATAGAGGTCTAACCTTGTATATATTATTTGGTTTACCTGCATTACTACTTTTCCAGGCATGTGTTTTTAGAAAATATCGTAAGTAAATAAATCTTAGCAGGTTGTAGGGGTTAAGTTTTCAAAAGTATCGAATCTTATAAAAAGTTAAAAAATGAATCAACCCCCCTTATTATTTGTTACCCAATACTTTGTAAATTCAATGGCCATATTGATGAGTGATAGAGTTTAATTTTATTGTTCTGAGAGTGTTCGTTTTCTTGGTTTAATGATCTGTTCGCTTCTATACAAGTATAGAAGTTCATGTAAAATGAAAATAATTATATAAAATTGAAATTATATTCTATTATTGATCTTAAATAATTTAAATTGGTCTTATATAGCATTTGGATATATGTTATGAAAATGATTCATTAGATAAAATGTTAATGAAAATCGATTAATTTATTTTGGCAATTTTTATGATCGTCACAAAAATATATAATTTTATATAATATAATGTCTATATATTGGTTCCAAAACATTATATAAATTATAATATATATAATAAAATTTAATTAAACCATAATAGAGGTTTTATGACTAGAATTGAAGGTGTTAAAGGAAAATGAAAACTTGTTTTCTATAATGGTAGTGAATAGATACGTCAAAGACGATGTTTTCAGTTTTAGAAAACAAATTGGAGAGAAATTTTTTGATTATTTTTATTACATTAATTGAATAAAATTATATTATATATTATATAATGGAGTTATCATGCCACATTGGGATAGGTTTTTACCTATTGAATGTCATCTTTTTGTAATCCTCAATAAGGCCCCTCAGTTTCATCTTTTATTGGGACTAGATCCTCTAGGACATGGGGACATGGCTTGGGGATGTAATCAGAAATGGTTTAGACAAGGAACAATGATTGTATGGTGTTTTTAGAAGAGGTGGTTAGATGTTGTATTTATAGGGGAGGAGAGAGATATTTTTTCTCTATTTTTTCACTATTTTATTATTTTAGTTCAAGACTATCAATAGTATAAATTCTTGTGACTAAATATAGTAACTTTTTCTGTAGAGTTCAAACACATGGGTTCTTAAGACATACTTACATCATTAGATATTCAATAATTCATGTTTTTATATACTTCCAATTACAATAAATTGCCATATTTCACTTTTCACAAAAAATCATATATTTCAGAAAATACCAAAAATTTACCCCACTCATTTTTGGACATGTTGAATTCAAAAATGGAATCCATTTTATTAAAATAATTTTTCAAATATGAGAAATTTAGTTTTTTATTAAAATAATCATTTATTCCAAAAATACCAATTTTAATTTTATAACCGATTTTAAGACACATTGAAAAAATTATTAACATCTCATAAAATTATATGATAATTATATTAAAAAAATATATTAATTTATGAATCTATTTTTTGAATAATGTTTCGTTGAAATCATTAGATTAAATATAAAATTGTAAATTTACAGTTACCATTCCAAAAAATACCGACACATAATTTATCCTTTTTAGAACATTTATTTACTTACTCTATGATATAAGTATATCACCTTTTAATTTATAAGATACCAAAATTTTATTCATACTTTCACAGGTGGGGTTACTATTCTATTGTCATGATTACAATTACTAATGGCTATATTACTATTATAATGGTATGGTTACTATTCTATTGGTATATATTCTGTAATATCTATAAATATAGCATATTTTATTCTTCATTTTTAAGAATAATTTATTTATTGGAATATATATGATATTTATGTGTTTTATACCATATACAATAATTATATGAATGGAATGAAATTGAATCGATAAAAGTTTGGGTCATTATAGATCTCATGTGCTAGTATAGAAGACATCATGTATATATAAACATAATTTAATGTGATAGTGCTTACATAGATGGGAGGATTGAGTTTAAAGTTGATTTTTTTACTAACAATGTGACTTGTAAATAATTCCATCCAAAACTAGTCGTTTCTTTTATGGTTATGTGATAAGGACTGATAGTCGAATATTATTGTGAGATGACTTAACCATGCAGACTGGAATAATCACCTAAAATATCTAATCCCACACGAATCAATCTTAATACGAGAAGTAAGATAAATTATAGAGTTATCGAATTTATACAATAAATAAAAACCATGCATCATTTCTGGTGCATAATATAGTGACCCTATCTTGTTTCACATATTATTATATGATTCTATACATAATTAACTATCAAATTAAAAGACAAGGATCATAAATTCTATTTTTTTTTTGAATATAGGTACATAAAACTAAAACCATGGGAAAAAATAAAAAATTTCTTTATTTATCATCCAATTTGATCTCCTACATCCTTCTAGCTCTTACATCTACATATGATATCCATGGGAAAACAATAACAAAAGGGATGAGCTAAAAATCCCAGTAAGGGAATAAGAATAGGAATTAAACATATCAAATGGGTTAGAAGGCATAACATGATGACATAAGGGAATGGAACATGAATAAACATAAATAAGAACAAGATGTATAACAACGGAAATTATAATCCCATAATCATATGAACGTGGAAACAACATATAACATGAAAATAACACAAGTTAAGGCTTACTGCCAAGATAATATAACATGGTGGACAAAGTCCCATATGGGTATCAGGTTCACTCCCTATCCCAAAATGATATATTGTGAGACTAAAAATTACCCAATTAATTGGAGCTCTATTTAGGTGCACCATCTTAACATGTTCATGATTGTGTGTTCCACATGAAGAATGAACATAAGGGTTACCCATGGAAATTAATGGGTATCATAATCACGTCACAAGACAGAAATATTAGCATATCATAAATGTTTCAATCAATGAATTGACAAAAAAAATTCATGGAAATTTATAAGGAAAAATATACATAGGTTATGATAATTGAGGTCAATGTTAAGTGAATACCTATAAAAAAATTATTTCAAAGACTTTATAAATAGAACATTTAAATTTGGTCTATGAAAAATTTTAAGGATCATATAAAACTGAAAAGGAATAATTTTTTGTATGAAACACTAAATTTAACATGATAGGTTTTCATGATAGAATGATTTATTTTATAAAAATAATGGAAGTTTAAAATATATTATAGCGTGTACTTGAAAATGGGTAATAATTTGGGAAGTTCTCTTAAATCAGGCTTGCTTATTGGGAAGAATTGAGTAGGGATCATTTTAAAAACATATACATCCCTGAAAAAATTTGGATGAATGGATATTGATAAATGATTGTGGATAATATAAACATAATTTAGAATATTTAAATAAAAATTAAAAGATAATTTCATTTGGGTAAGAATATTGGAAGAGTACCCTGAAGGAATAATGGAGGTTCAAGTAGAATCACTTACCTTATATCCCAGGTGTTCTTCACTTTATCTTATTGTCCGGAATAATGAAATAAGATTAATTAAATAATAATTAGAGGAATTTTTATAAATTTAATTGATTTATTATAATATTTTTAAGGTCATTAATGTCTTTTTTGATGAGTTATGGTGTTCAATTTCATCATTTTGGATTGATTATTTTCTTAGTTTTCATGATCTGTTCACTAGTATAATAGTATGGAAGTTTATGTAAATTGGAAATCGAAAACTAGAATTGAAGTTATAAGTTGTTTATTAAAATCATGAATTTTTAAGGATAATATAAATAATGTGGTTATTTATGGTGAGGATGAGTCATTAGATTAAAGTCCATGATAATTATTTAGGTTAATTTTATGGGTTTTCGATCACAACAAACTCATTTTGTTTTATGATTTTATATTATACATATACTGGTTACAGAACAGTACATATGATGTAATAAATATATTAAAATATTTTTCAACCAGAAAAGAGTTTCATATCTTTGACGACAGTATGAGAAAATGAAAGTGCATCATGCATGATGTCCGTAAGATGACACGTCAGGGGGGATGATTTCATTTTTAGAACAAAAGGAGAGGAGAATAATTATTGTCGATGGATTATTACATTAACATAATAAAACTATAATGTAGGTAAGTAAATGTAGTTATCATTACTTTTGGATAAGGGGTGGTAAGGAGAGAATTATAAAACAAGGATCTTGAAAAGAAAATAAAAGAAACAGAATGGGGAATTTAACTATTGAAATAATCCTCCTTGAGAGCCTCCTTAGGGAAAAGGTTTTGGTCTTTTGAGGAGACAAAGATATCATAGACATGGGATAGGGTATTAGTAATATATTGGAGTATAATTTGGTAATGTAACATTGCTTGAGATGTGTGAAGAGAAGACGTTGTGAGGAGTGTCATTTATAGTGGAGGAGGGGGCGTGTTTTCATTATTTCTCTCATTAGTTTATTATTTTGGCACTAGAAAATGAATAGGTTGAGAATTATCATCATATATAATAAAATATTAAATGATATTTTTATATTTTAGGCTTATATATTCCTTACATCATTTATGACTACGTAATTCATATATTTAGATTTTATGAAAAATTATCATATTTTACTATTCACCAAAAATTCAACTATTATAGAAAAATTAAAATAATTCACTATACCATTTTTCATTGTTTAGAATTAAAAAATGAACTCCATTTTATGATTTTTTTCTAAATATAAGAAATTTAATTTTTAATTAAATTCTACATTTATTTCGAAAATTCCAATTTTAAAATTATAACTAATTTTGTAACACATTTAAAAAATTAATTAGGGTATCATAAAATGATATTATAATCATTATATAATAGAAAATTAATTTATGTATACATTTTTTGAAAATAATTTTTTTATTTTTCAAATTAATCAAAAAAATTTAATGAAATATTTAACAGTTATAAAAATACCATCACCTAATTATTAATTTTAATAAAATATATTTACATAAATTATGATATAATTATGTCGTATTATCACTTAAAATATTCTGAAATTTTACTTATACTTTCATTGGTGAGATTACATTTCAATTAGATAGTTTATTATTAATATGGGTCATATTACTATTCGAAAATTTATGTTACTATTTCATCAGTAAAGGTTCCTTAAATTCTAGAAATACATTTTATTTCATTCATTATTCCTTAATGATGTCTTTTATTGTGTTAAGTATGTAATGTTTATCTTATTATTAATATATAAAATATTAATAAGAAGTGAGTTTCCATTTATAAAATTTTAGGTTGTTATATTCTTCTACCATTATGAAATTTCTCCCTCAAAATTTCATTTGAAATTATAAGGTGAAAATAGGCATAGGTACTTATCCTTGTTTGCTTCCTCTGGTCTCCATGTTTCCTATTAATACTAATGGTTCTACCATATTACTTTAATTAGGTGAGTATTCCAATTGCGTAAATCTTTATCTCTACGATATGAGAACTTCACCGGTTTCTCCTCATATGAGAGATCATTTTACAACTGTACCACCTCTGAATTTAGAACATGTGAGGGACCCAGTATGTACTTAATAAAGAGGGATACATGGAATACATCATTTAATGGAGACATGGTAGGTGGAAGTGAATGTTGGTAGGCCAAACCTCCAACAGGATCAAGAATATCCATGGGGCCAATTTACCTAGGAGGTTGCTTCCCTTTCATCCAAAATCTCATGATCCTATTCAATAAAAATATGTAGTGGAATTCCATGTCCCCATCCTTAATATCAAGGTCTTATTGATTATTTTATACATAACAATTTTGTAAACTCTCGGTTACCTTGATGTGTAGTAGAATGGTTTTCTCCCTTTCCACAATTTTTTTAACCATTTTAGGTTCACCCAACTTACACTCACTAAATACATCCTAGCATGCTAATGTTATGCGTCTTTTCCCATAGAGGGCTTCATATGGATCCATCTATATTCTGAAGTTGAAACCATTATTATAGAATATTTTTAACTGTGGATGATGTTGGTCCCATACATTTTTTATGTGCATAGAACACGCTCTCAACATGTCTTGCCTCTCAGACTGGACATTAGTTTGAGGATACTAGGATGTACTGAAGTTCATCTCAATTCATAGAGCATGTTGGAGACTTTTTAGATCTTTGAGGTGAGTCTTAGATCTCAATGGAATTTAATAGATAGTGGTACCCCATGTAGCCTTACCAGTTCTCTAATATATCTCCATGTAATTTGATCTAGTGATAAGTCCTATGAAATTGCAATAAAGTGAGCTATATTTGTAAGACGATCCACAAAAATCCATATATCATTGTTTTATCTAAATGTCATTAGATGTACATTGACAAAGTCAATGGTAACGTTCCTCCAATTCCATGTTGGTTTGGATATTTTTTTCATCAACCCTTTAATATTTTTTATTTTATCATTCACTTGCTAACATACCAGGAACATTGATGCATATTCAGCAGTCTCATTTTTCATATTTTTCCACAAAAAGCTCTCACAGAGATCTCAATACATAATTGTGATCACTGGGTGACTTTGGAAGGTTGAGCGATGTGCATCATTCAAAAGATACTTCTTTATATCTAGATCATATGGAACACATATTCATGACCCAAATCATACAAATAATTCCTTATCCATTTGTAACTCTAAGGATTTACCATTCTTGACAGTTTCCACCCTTTTCTAAATATCCACATCTTTTCTTTAAGAATCCTTTATTTTCATCAAAAGGGATGGTTGAAAAATCATTTGAAAAAGGATTGATGATCTTACTTCCTTAATTATTACCTTTTCAATCTTGTGTAAATATATGAATATTGGATCCTTTCTAATTCTTAACATTGATAAGTATTCATGATCCTTTAAACATAGAGAACCCACCACCATATTTTCTTTTCTAGGATGGTTGTGGATTGAGCAGTCATAATATTTGATGAGATCAAACAATATTTTCAAGCACATATTAAGATTATTATATGTAACTATATATTTGAGAATATTGTAATCAATAAATATCCCACACTACTCCCCATAGAGATTGTGTTTCTATATTTTCAATGAAAAGATCAGAATATGAAAATCTAGATCATGCATGAGATAGTTTTTTCTCATGGATTTTCAACTTTCTTAAGGTGTAGGTTATCAATTTATCAATTTTCATCAATACACATCCCAATCCATTATTTGAGGAATTTTTGTACACTACAAAGAACTGTCCACATTTCAGGAGTTTGAGTGCTGGCATAATGATAATCATTTTTAAGATCCTTAAATGTTTCATCACATTGTCGAGTCTATGAAAACATCACTCCCATCCATGTTATCTTGGTTATTTGTTTTTAAAACCATGATAATTTATTCCCAAATCATTAGTAATACCTAGCTAGGCCATGGAAAATATTGATCTCTATTATAGATGTTGGTATGGGCCATTATTCGATTGAATTTATCTTGGAAGGGTCCACATATATCCCTTTCTTGGTGATTAAAACTCTAAGAATGATACATACTCCATCCATAACTCACATATACAGTACTTTCAATATAGTGTCTCCCTCTAAAAATTATTTAGAGTTATATTCAAATGTTCCCCATGTTCCTTCTTACTCTTAGATTATATTAGAATATCATTAGTAAATACAACCACAAATTTGTCTAGGTAATCTCTAAAGTCTCTATTCATTAAGTCAATGAAGATTTCAGGAGCATTAGTGTTTTTGAAAGTAATCAATATGAAATCATAGGGTCAATAAATTTTTAAAATGATAGACTTGGGAATATATTCCTTACTCACCTTTAATTAGTGATAACCAAACAGAAAGTCCATCTTTGATGAATAACTGACCCCATGCAGCTGATCAAACAAGTCAGCTATACATGGTAGGGGATACTTGTTATTTATCCTTATTTTATTAATCTCACAATAATCAATACATATGAACATTGATTTATCATTATTATTAATGAAGAGGACTAGTGCATAATTCGGTGAAGCACTTATGAGTATAAAATCATTGTCCAAATTCCCTTATAACAACTTATTTAGATCTTCTAGTTCAAAGGTGGCAATTCTATATGGTTTCTTTGATATAGGAAGAGATCTATGAATATGTTCAATTGAGAACCCAACCTATCAATCAAGAGGAATACTATTTGATATGAGAATTATATAAATATAGGCAATCCGTGCCCAAAATAGCATCAAACTCTACCAAGGGGAGTGTGAAAATATTTTCATGGAGGTTGAGTTCAAAAACATTAACCAAGGAGGAATTATAAAATTTGGATGAAATAATTGACCCATTATCTATAATCATTGATAGATCAACCTCCAAAAATTGAGGTGGTATTTGAATCGTTTTACTAAACATTCATGATATGAATCCATGTGCAGGACCAGAATCAAATAGTATGTTAGCTACTCTTTAATGAATAACCAACATACCTTTCACCATATTGTTTTATTGGATCCACCATAGAATTAGTGATAGTATATTCGATTACTTTTTTCCTTGGAGTTTGTTTTTTATTGGCTCTAAAATCCATGGATTATGGAATTGGTTTGAAAAATTCGTATATTCATTACAGCTGAAACACTACAGTACAGGCTGAGCATTGATCTGAACCTTCCTTTATTCCTACACAGTAGTTGGATTCTTCATATACTAATGACAGTTACTTGACATATTCCCTTCCATTCCACATTTGAAGCATCTCTTGGTTCCCTTTAATAAGTTTCATGTAGGCTTCTTCCCACACTTTTTACACATGGTACATTGAGACTTCTTTCCATCATGGGATTTATAACCCATAAAAACTAAATTATACTGTTTTTTTACTAGGCCCACGATACCACTGATAGTCTGTATTCATCATTTCAATCATGACATTACAATAGAATATGTCCACATAAATATAAAATTATCATACCACCAAATCATTTCATAGACTTGGAAATACTATACTATAGAAGGAATGAACCTTTCTTTTGGTATTCATGAAATATCCTAAGCTGTATCTTACAATCCTTGTGATGTTTTCTTCATATGAACGAATTGACTCATATTTATTTTACTTCAGTCTGAGGAATTCTATTTCCATATTGAGTTAGATGGTTTGGGGAAAGTATTTATTGACTTTTTTCTTGAAATATTCCCCTTCCATGGAATCAATTCCCACTTTAGACATTGTGTTCTTGATCAATTTCCACCACTGATCAGCTTCCCCATCAAAATGACAAACTGCGAGCAAAAATTTATCTTATTTGAATTACTAGAGGATATAGAATATCTTCTCAACTGATTTAATACATTTTTCTATGAGTAGGGGATTAGAATATCCAAAAAATATGGGAGGCCTTTTTCACATGAATGATTCTATGGAAACTTTCTCATTCTAAGGATAAAAAAGGTGTCCCACATGATTCATTTTTTATTCATAACTAGGGATAGATGAGCATGTACTATAATAATTCCTTGAGAACTCATACCCATCATATCTGGAATATCATTAGGGTAATTTTCCCATTTCCTATTATATTGATTATTGGCACAGGTTATTCTATTTCAATCCATTAGCTATAAAAGTGATGTAGGATCAAAATAATGAATGTATATGCTCACTATACAAGAGTGGGGTGAATTGTATTCTTTTAAAATACTTTTTGATACTTTAAAGTTGGTATAAAACAGTCGTTTTTATCCTTAAAGAAAACTATGTTTAACAAAGTTATGCAAGGTAAATTCACAAGACCTCTTAGTTCTACAAATTTTCTTGGTTCCGGAAATATGGTTCCAGAAGTGAAACTTAAGAAATGTTTTCAAGAAAAATATTCTACCTTAAAGAATATAGAATCTTACTATTCAGAGTATACAAAATTACAAAGAAATATAAGATAGTTATACTTTAATTATTAATCAAAATGTTGAAGAAATAAACTCGAAACAACATAAGTAACAAGTATGAAATATTTTAACCCAAAGATTAGGGTATCTAAAAACCTTGGAATATGGTCCCCTGATTTATACATTCTAGAAACGATGTCTTACCGACACCAGTGTAATGCCTCAATAGGAATGTCAGAATCTATCTTGCTATCCCCGCAAGCCCTCAAACTTCAAGGTAGTCGGAACCTACGTCTTCTTAAACACGGAAGTCCTCAAACTTTAAGGTAGTCAACACGTCTATATTCCTATCCCTAATAGCCCTTGATTTTACTCCGCAACCGTTGGATTCACATGAAGTAATCTGAACAAGATGTTCAGTACACACTAATCATGAGAGAATCTCTCTCTAAAAATTACTTCAACAACATGTGGTCTATAGAGTGATCAATCCTTCATCAATTTGTTGTTATGAGATAACTAAAAAGATCTCATATTTATAGGAACTTCTCCAATGGTCGGCTCCCTCCTCCAACAATCATATTTTTCCATGAATCTCACAGGGACCCGTACACGTGTCACTCAACCAATGGTTAGTTAGAAACATATTGTACATCATTATTTCATAACAAGGTAAGAAAAATATGGGTGTTTAACAAAAACCATTATTCAGAGTCTATGGAAAAAATATAGTTCAGAGTAGAATAAAATGAACATTCAGACTCTATATTACATGTATATTTGGATTGTGTTTTTCAAGTAATTTGGAATCAGAATTCTATAGACTTCAGAGTCTGAATTCCAATGAATTGGGAATCTAAATTCTAAAAAATTAAGCATCCTAATTATGAGGAATTAATAGTCTGAATTATAAGGAATTCAGAGTCCAAATTATGAGGAATTTGGAGACTGAATTTAGAGGAATTCGGAGTCCGAATTCTGAGGAATTGGAGGTAGAATTTCAGAGAATTCAGAGTCTTAAATCTGAGGAATTCGGAGTCTGATTTCTGAGGAATTAAGACATTGAATTTCAGAGAATTCAGAGAGAAAATTCAGAGGAATTCATATTCTGAATTATATAGAATTCAAAGTCTTAATTAAGAGGAATTAGAATTCTAAATTCTATGGAATTCATAGAATTAATTGTAGAGAATTTGGAGTCTAAATTCTGAGGAATTCAGAGTTTGAATTTCAGAGAATTCGGGGTCTGAATTTAGAGGAATTGGGAGTCTAAATTCTGAGGAATTAAGAGTCTGAATTCAGGGGAATTCGGAGTCCGAATTCAGATCCTGAAAATAGAATACTCTATATCTAAGTATTTAAACGACTCATAGTTTTTAGATTTGAAACCGAATTTTACACATAGAAATAAAATGAGTTATATTTAGAGAAATTATAATAGGAACAATGAAAACATATCTAATGGGAAAATTTCCTTAGAGAAGGAAAATTTTCCTTATTAAGATAAATCTTATGAGAAATAAAATTTTCCTTGAGATAGAGTGTTTGTTATATAAAAAATATAAAGAAATGGAAAATTCAAAAGGAAACCTTATTGACTCAAAAATATCCCCCTTTTTTGAAAGCACAAACATCCTTTCAAAAAATAATATAAGAACTTAAAAATTTTATGGACTTGAAAATAAAAAATTATCTCCCTTTACTTAAGGATTCAAAGTGAATACGATTAACCCACCATAGGCTTTGGAATCCCTAAGGATCGTATTCTTTATTTCTGGAATGAGATTTTACATTATCTTTCATTTTGAAACTTCATTGATATGAACTCTCCCTTATATGAACTCCCCCTTAGGAAAATTTCTTCATTACATAGTATTCTTTTTAACATTCCTTTCTACCCCTTTGTGATTTTCAAAAAAGTAATTAATGGAATAGAAAAGAAAATATGGTACTTGAAATATTAGTACTAAACATCCAAATAAAGAGGGTAACCAGAAAATTTATTAAGATAGAAAAAATTTGTAGAAGAACAATCACAACAAAAGATCGGAATTAGAAAATCAACCTTCTTTCTCCTTCGAAATGAGTTTCTTCACAATGGATTTGGGCTTCTTTAACACCTTGTGGTCCTCCTCTTCATGCTTGAGCAAGTTGGTCATGATCTTTAGTTTTATTTTATAAGGATTTAATTTTCTCTTCTTGAGACTTAATAATGTATGCCTGAGCATTCAACACTTATTCTTGCTTAATAAGATTCTCTTCAAACTCAACTCGAAGACCCCTTTCCATCTTCCAATTCCTGGCTAAAGAATTAAGCTTTCCATTCAGATCATTATCTTCTTGATTCCGGGAAGCCTGTTCGAGACTTATCTTCTCCTCAAAATTAATAGTAAGATTATTAAGCTTTGTATCTTTATTTTCAAAGGCATCCTTGTAATTGTCATGAAATTAATCAAAGATTCTCATTTCCTCAACTGTATTCTTTGACCAGCTTTTATTCTTATTACATGATATTTTATGAGCCTTATAACCAATCAGAAAATATTTGATATCTGCCTTAAGACTGACACATTTATCCATCACCATGGATTCTGAATCTTGTTTTTGATTAATATTATACTGAACCATCTGGAATCTTGAGACTATACTAGGGAAAGAGGTAATAGTTCCAACCATCTCTTTCAAAGAATGAACGAAAAAACCATGTCCAAGAGAAAATTATTTTGAATCTGATACTTTGGTTGGTGAGGATTCTTCTCTAATATCTGCAGCCTTTCTCTTCGACAAAGCACTAATTTCTTTATTTTTCAATACAGAATTACTAGGTGCATCAAGTACCACCTATTTTCCCTTATCATCTCTCGAAATTATTTCTTCTTGTTTAGGTGATTCATGTTCACTATCTAATAGATGAACAGTATTATCTTAATTTAATTCATCCTTCTTAGATCCTACCTCAACATCCTCTAGATGTATTAAATAATGATTGATGCTTTCATCTTCAGATAGTTTATTGACTTATTCCTCATCATTCTCATTTTTCCTTGCGTATCAAGTTTTGATGATTCTGCTTCATAAGTTTAGATGGATAACATATCAGAAGGACTCTACTTTTTATGATAATATTCTACTTTCTTTATCATATCATTGGTATCACTAATCCCTTCTTCTTCTTTTTCTTCTTCCTCTTCAACGGATTTTTGTTCTTGATGAGGTTTCAAAATTACTAACTTCTTTCCCCGAGTCTCTGGAAGTGATTCTAGGAGAAATGATTTTGGTACTGGGATTTGATCAGATACATTCTCAGTATCTTTAACAAGGGATTATACTATCTCAGCTTCAGAAATTTTATTCTTTTGCTTCTTCACTTTTTGTTTCTTCTCAAAGTCTTCGGTAGCCTTTATCTTTAAGGATTTTTCCTCAACAGGATCCAAACCAAAAATAGGCTCCCCTGCCTCTTTGTTCTTCTAATCCTCTCTTCACTTAACAACCACTTCATTAATGAATTTATTTTTCTTCTTAGGTTTTGGGTGTGTGGATTGGGATTTCTTATCCACATGAGTTTTTTCTTTTTCTTCTGGTTTCGTGACCTTCCTTTTCTTTCCTCCCTTTTAGAGGTTTCAGCCACTTCGTGGTTCTTTGTCAAATATTATACTTCCCCTTTATATAGATCATAAAATTATCCGGATTCATTGGAAAAAATTATCTTCATCCTTTTTATACTATCATCACTCAAAAGCACCACCTTGTAATTTCACTGCTTAGAACTACAATGAATTTTGAAATACTGAAGACGAAGGACAATAATTTTTGATAGAATGGATGGATACATGATAATATGAGATGTCAAATTTCTATTCTTGATATTCTCAATCATAATCAAAATATACTTGAAAAAGTTTATGTTTCATAGTATTAACATAAAATCAGAAATGTAGATGTCACTCTTTTTCAGATTATACTTATCTCCTTTCCTTGATATAAGAAATCCATGAACCAGTATCTCAAGAATCCAGAAATTCTTAGCTAGATGAAAAATTTTCAGAGTCTTCACCTTTGAAAGAACATGACAAGGTGGATATTTTTACTTGTCAAAATATCCTACTTCATCAGGTAATTTGTGTGAGAAAAACTCCACTCCACCTTCATTAGGAATTCCAATAATACTTGCTGTCTTGTTATAAGAAAGAGAGTAGGTCTTCCCGTAGCTTCTGAAAAAAATTTATATCTCCCACCATTGAATAAACTAATTGTATCCTAGAACTCAACCGGCAATTATGGATACACCTGGTCCTGTGCCTTAGGCATTGAAATACAAAGTCTCTCTCAGCCATTCAAATTAATATTCTTGGAAATGATAGAATCATATTTGGGAAAGAACTTTAGATCAACTATCCTTTCTTGGTAGATATTCCATTATGATAGTTTCTTAAGAGTCAACGTTTCTTTCTAAGGAGAGGCTTCAACAGACATTCAGAACTAAGGAAACTTTGGAGATCTGGAATGACCTTAAATATAGAAGCATGGATTCATCCTGTCTTGAGAAATGACATGGGAAAAGCATCAGGGGGTCTTTATATAGGCGTTTGAGGTAATAGTTCAGATTCCATACTTGATCAAATGGTTAATAAACATCTGATCAAATATGATGTTTGAGGTAAAAGATGACGAAATATTTGGTAGATTCTGATCTTTTGAGGTTTTTTAAAAAAATATTTAGATTTAAGGAAAGGTGAATATGAAATATTTAAAACCAAATGAAAATACCAACAAGTAAAAGATAATTGCGAAAATTTAGGAAAAGAAACATACCTTTATGATTTCTAGGAAGATTGTTTGTAATGAGGGAAATTCTTCTTGAAGAACATTAGATTCCAAAAAAAATTTGATTATGAAAATTTTAGGAAAGGAAACATACCTTTCAGATTTCTTGGAAGATTATTTGTAATGAGGAAAATTATTATTGAAGAACATTAGGTTCCAAAATAGTTTTATTAAGAAAATTTTAGAATAGAGAAAATTTAGAATATGAAAAAAATAGAGTATGAAAAATTTTATACTATGAAAAATTTTGAATTACGAAAAATTTTATAGTACGAAAATTTTTGTAGTCTATATATTTTTTAACTAAGAAGAAAATATACTCCCCCTATGAAAATTAGTTTCTTATTGTAAAGAGATATGTTTTAACAAGATGTTAATATGGAAGATTACCTTATAGTTATCATTCCTAACTTCTGTTTAATGTATTAAAATGTATCAGAGGGTAAAGATTTTGTGAAAATACCAAAAAGTTGATATTGCATTACGATAAATTGATGAATGATATCTCCTTTTTGTGTGTGACACCAAATAATGTGATTCATAATATCTATGTGCTTTTCATGGGAGTGATGTGCATGATTTTTTCGATGGGAAATGGCACTTGTATTATCACACAAAAGTTTTGTTTTTGTAAAACTCATGCCATAATCTGTGAGTGTGTGTTTCATCCACAAAACTTGAGCAAAAAAACTTCCAACACCTACTTATTCAACTTTAGTAGTGGAATGTGCTACTGAGTGTTGCTTTTTTCATGACCAAGAAACTAATGGATCTCCTAAGAAATGAAAAGTTACAGATGTAATTTTCTTATCCATTCTTCATCCACTATAGTCAATACCCAAAAATCTTATTAAGACAAAATCATTTCCAGAAGTATAAAAGAGTCCTAAATCCATGGTTCCCTTTAAGTAGAGAAAATTATTTTCACTGCCTTGAAATGATATTACATAGGATTTTATTGATATCTTGCATATATGAATACTGAAAACATTATATCTAGTCAAATAACTATCAAGTATAGTAAGATTCATATCATACCTCTAAATGATGTTTGATCTACTGTTTTCCTAGCTTCATTAATATCATGTGAATTTGATGTACCGATGGGAGTACTTATACTAGGAAATCATAGCCAATGGAAAAACCCCAAACCATTTATTACAATAAAATAAAATAATAGGAAACACGCATCACAGACCCAGCACAACCATTACAAATACTCAAAGTCAAACCCATCATCACCTCCATGATTAACCAAATATTCCTCACACGCTGATTCCCACACCGAACTCTCATAGTGATTTAGAACCTTAGCATATTTCCTCCTCAGATTCAATCGCTGCAGTCCATGAAAGTTAGTGTAAGAGTGCATACTCCTGACAGTAGATCTGGTAGGCATCGGCTTTGGAAAATGGCAGTTGTCCTTCCTCATCTTTCCTCACGGAGGATCCATTATATTGTCTTGGATCACCGGCAGCGCCTTGTCCCCCACTTGGACAATATCACTGTATGATGACCTAATAATGTCCCAAACATTTTCTTTATCACTGTCAGTAGGATCCCCCCAGTTCCTATGGTACCGCATCTCTTGATACTTCACTAACTGGTCTCACTAAAACTGGTTATTCATATCAGTCATAGCCAAATAGTGGGGTTGTTACACCACTTCCTGATCAGCATCTATCCCATCCTTACAAACTGCAACATCCTCCTTTGACTCATTCTACATGTTCCCACTACCACATAATGGAGGCGTCTCATCCCCAGTTGTAGTGCTTAATCCTTGAAAATGATTCCTTATGGGTATTATAATCATCACACCACAAGTAGCATTACTCCAACCACTGTAGCTACCAATAACTCCCACAGTTCTATTATCCTTACATCCAGTAGAATCCAGCTCCTTCACAGCATGAGAAAACCCCTGCCTGTGGTCCATTTCAGAATTCAAAGTAGACCCCTGCATGCCCTTACAGAGAACACCACTGCTACTCCCCTTCCTCTGATTAGCCGCACCAGCATCAGTCCAACAGCTTTCAACATGCACATCTTGCTCCTGCATGGAAGATGCCTCTGACTCTAGCTGAAGGTCTGCAATCATGGATTCATCTGAGGTGCATGCCACACCACCACCACCAACGCCCCTGAGTCAATTTCCATCTGGTCATACCCCTTATTCAAATATTTCCTGAGCCGATTGAACACAACAGACACCAACGGGTTTGGAGGAACTCTCAAGGATGTGTCAACAGACAATTTTCCCCGAGGTCCCAGGCTTCTTGTCGCAGGATCAACCACAACATACCTCTTGTTCTCAATTAAGGGGCTCAGTTCTGGTGGCCTACTGCTCCGGATTCTAGCATGACATCTCAAACCGGAGTGCCCTATTCTCTTGCAGTTTGAGCAATAATCAACCCAGGATTCATAAATAACAGATTTCTTCTATCTGAATTCCTCCCCGAATAAGATCCAAATCCATTCCAGCAGTGGTCTAGAAACATCCACCTTAACACATCACCGAGGGTTAATTGGGTGGCTCAGAGTCAACGTACGCATATCAGAGCATAAGAAACGACCTATCATGTTCCCAAGCATACAAAAAATTTCTGGAATTTGATAGGGTAAGGGAATATTGCGGATACTTACCCAAATCGTAAAGGAAGTCGGATCTCGGTTCTTACAGAAGTCAATTGTCCACTAAAATAGAAAAAATTTGCAACCGTTGCAATGTCGGGTAGCGCTGGACCATGCATGAACCAGGTCTTCATCGGAGGAAAATTGGATCATTAAATGATGATTATCAAGAAGTCCAACAACTGATCGATCTCGCAAGTCCCATTAGGCAAAGAAAAATTGATCAAAATCATCAACAGACGTCCTTCAGAAATTGAACTGAGCCACCAGGTTCAGATCAAGGTGTTTCGTCACTTTAGAGAACTCCGACACTGAGATAGGAAGATGAGGATTTCCAAGATGAAGATCAGGAACCTTTGGATTTAAAGTAATTGTCGGAGAATATGGAAGGAAATTAGGGTTAGTAAAAGGCACAAAGGGAATCTGGGGCTTCAAAGGTGGTAGAGCCGGATCATCCTCCCCCCTTTCGCCGCTAGGAAGGGAGGAAAACGCTTCATTCAACTTGAACTAGGGTTCCAGCATTGCAAGCTCCGAGCAGAGAGCTCCAAATCCCATCGATGGGAGTACTTATACTCTTAGAGTCGTCATAACCATAATTTTTAAGAATATCATTAATTTACTTTTTTTGAGATATATAAGTTCCTTCTAGTTTTTGGAAAAATTTGAAAACCTAGGAAAAATGATAAATCACCCATCATACTCATTTCAAACTCATATTTCATGATATCCACAAACAATTCAGTTAAATATTACTGAGTTGAACCAAATATAATGTCATCAACATAAATTTGAACAATCAAATCATTTTGGATATCTTTATTTATAAAAGGGTTGGATTTTCATTTCCCTTAACATAATTAATTTGAAGCAAAAATCCTATAATTCTATCATACTAGGCTCCAGGAGCTTGTTTAAGTCCATATAAAGGTTTAGTAAGTTCGAAAACATGTTCAGGATGTTTTGTGTCTTCCAAACCATGAAGTTGTTCAACAAAAACATCCTCTTGAACATATCCAATATGGAAAGCACATTTAATATCCATTTGAAATTGTTTGAAATTAATGAATGCTGCGAAGGCATGTAAAATACGAATAGATTCAAGTCTAGCTACTGGTTCATAGTTTTCTTCATAGTCTATTCCTTCTTGTTGATCATATCCTTTATCAACTAATCTAGCTTTATTTCTTTCAATGAATCCATTTTTGTCACACTTATTTCTGAAGATCCATTTTACTCCAATAACAGAAGTTTCCTTTGGCCTTTCAACTAAGGTCTAGTCTTTATTTCTTTTGAATTCATTTATCTCATCTTACATGGCTTTAATCCAATCATCATCACCTAAAGCTTTATCAATTATTTTTTGTTCTAATTGGGAAAGGAATGATAGATGTTATATTACATTACTTAAGGAACTTCTAGTTCTTACAAGTTGATTTACATCACCAATGATACTATCATTAGGATGATTCTTATGAAACAACTGATTTGGGTTTTGTAAAATATGTTCATCAAAATAAGGTAGAAAATCATCTGGGGTAAATGCTTTAGAAATATTTTATTGAAAATTTTCCTAATCAGAAGGATCATCTATTAATGGTTGACAATCGGTTTTTGAAAACACATTCATGGATATAAGTTGGGATTGTTTAAAAACAAAAGGATCACTTTCATCAAATTTGACATGTACTATTTCTTCAACAGTACAAGTGTTTTTTATTGAAAACTCTATAAGCCTTAGAAGTTGTAAAGTAGCCAAAAAAATTCCTTCATCAGATTTGTGTGCGAATTTATATAGATTACCTTTATTATTCATGATGAATACCTTGAATCCAAATACCTTAAAGCAGGAAAGTCTAGGTTTTCTACCATTCCATAACTAATAAGGGGTTTTGTTAAAAAAAGGTCTAATCAAAACCCGATTTATAGTATAACAAGAAGTAATTACAGCTTTAAACCAAAAATATTTTGCTATGGAATAGTCACTCAACATGGTTCTAGTTATCTCTTGAAGAATTCCATTTCTTCTTTCAACCAAACTATTCTGTCGAGTCATTCTTAGTGTTGAGAAGTTATGAGTAATAACTTTTCCACTACAAAAAGTTTCAAAATCGTAATTTTGAAATTATACTCCATGATCACTATGAATAGTTATCAATGGTATATTTTTCTAATTTTTAATTTGGGATCTAATAGTTTTGAAATAGGAAAATTTTTTAGATCTATTTGTGAGAAAATAGTACCATATAGATCTAGTGTAATCAGTAACAAAGAAAAATACATAATATTTTCCTCCAACGCATCCAGTTTGTGTTGGACCGAAAAGATCCATAGGCACCAACAGTAATGAATCAGTAGTTGAGACTTTTCCTATTGATTTAAAACTTGATTAATGTTTCTTCCTATATTGACAAGGATCACACACTTTTGAGAATCAAATCTATGCTTTGGTAGATCCTCAAAATGTATTTTCTTAGATAGTTTTCATAGGTTTCTATGGTTATAGTGTCCTAACCTTCTATTCCATTGTTGAAATCGTTGGTGCCCTAGACCCAACTATGTAGTACTTTTGATTACCGTATAATGTGTATAGTTAGATATGAAAGATGATTTCTTACCATTATAGTGCAGACTTTTCTGCGTCCACTATAATAGTGGTAATGTCCAAAGGTTAGCTATCATGTCGAGAGGTTATAGCAGATCCCAGTCTATAATGAGAACCTCAAGATATAATGACATTGTCCTTAAATATATGTTCTATAGTCCAGATACATCTTACTGACTAGACACAGTAGATGTCTGACTATCAGGTGCTGGGGTCTCATAAGCATTGAGACTTCTTCTCATGAAGTTCGAACATGGTGATCTCTAGTCGTGATATCATGAGGACATACCCATCAATAGGGACACCACATGTTTTTGGTGTCATTGGTTGTTTCTATCTATGGACATGTGTATTGGTCACTTGACTGGAGACCATTACCAATGTTTATCATTTAATTACGTACTTTGATGAAAGGCGAAAACCATGGCAGTAATGTCGTGGCGAGTTATTTTGTGTCGGGTGCATCATTAGTGGTATGATGTTGGTTGAATGGTCAAGAAAGGATTTGTCGCTTCCATGTTTAGGAAGTTGTATATCTCAGGCCTCGATGATCAGGATGGTGCCACCCTCATAAGTCTTTGGACAAAGTAGTAGAAAGGTAAATCCATCCGGATATATCAACAAATAATAATGAAAGTTAAGGACGGTGACACAAGAGTGCATCCTGCTTTATGAGATATCAAATGAAAAAGAGACTATAGTACACAGTAAGTGTTCGTAGGATGGTAGTTGTTGTTATGACTATCCTTGTCTCTTTAGGGACCATGATGAGTTTTTAGACTCTTCTCTTGGTCTGTGGATTTTATTCACTTCTATCGAGATAAGGGTTTAGAGGGTCACACACAACAGTGTATTCAAGAATCTTCTCTATTCAGTTTAATAGGTATATGTACATAGTGGGCCCCCTATAGGGGTCCGAGCATTGTCCAAGTTGTGTGTCACAAAATGAATTAAATATATTCATTAATATTCATGTTATGAATATTTGGGATTGAATTTATTTAATGTGTTTATGAGTTCACTAAATATGATAAAATATTAATCGAACAAATATTATTTTAATATTCAAGGATCGCCTAATATTAAGCGAGACAAGAGAGTCGAGGTAAAAGGATCGATTTTATCATGTAATATATTTTATATATTACAAGTATGTGAAAAAATAAATAAATAATATTAACACAATTATAAGTCATCATAATTATTTATTTAGAGAACATTGATATTAATGGGGGCCAGGGAACCCTACCAGGTATTTATCAACATGTCTATAAATAAGAGAGGAGGCTCTCTCTCTATGATGTGCAATTAACTATTCACTCATTTGCATGGAATGAGAGTTGAGAGCCTCTCTCTCCTCCCACTTCATAGAGAGATAAGCACTTGATCCAAGAGTTCGGATCAAGTTTCTCCTCCCGCATCACAATATCGACGATGAGGTGATCGTCAGGACATTGAAGATATCATTGAATCACCGTGCTAGCACGCGGAGTTCGACGATCGGCGTTCCCGCGGATTTTTGAGGCGCATGTGGATGATCTAGAGGGATCCTGTTATGGATCCTTCGTTCAATGATCGCCGTCGACATGTAGCGATTGAAAAAAACATTGGATATGCAACGAGTATGTTTTCCTGTTATTTTTGTTCTCTTAACAATCTACGCGAGATCCTCGGACCTCTCCGGGGCTTGGATCGTCAGCAACGACATGTACTGTCGTTGCACCGACAAAAATTTTCAATTCCCCAGCAAATCGGCTTCCGCTGCGGGCCCCAGAAACCTAACAGCGGTATCAGAGTGATCGCATACGTTTTCTGAGCCAAATAAAATTAATTTTCATAAAATTGATTAGAGGGTTTGAAAATTGGTCACAACCGTTCAAACCGCATGCCGATCCGATTTTGAACGGCCAAGTTATGGCCAGTTTAATTTTTCAGATTGAATCGAAGGTGTAGTTTGATCTCGGGTTCTAATTTTATTTTATCTT
Source organism: Viscum album (assembly GCA_963277665.1). Classification (NCBI taxonomy): domain Eukaryota; kingdom Viridiplantae; phylum Streptophyta; class Magnoliopsida; order Santalales; family Viscaceae; genus Viscum; species Viscum album. Next base: position 1,766,825,287 of record OY728135.1, read on the forward strand.
GTTGAACAGATTCAAATTCAATCGGTTCATTGGAAATAAAATTAATTATGGACATTATATTTTATTAATGATATAATTAGCATAATAATTTTGTTTTTTTAATAATAATTATTTTATTATTAAAATAATGTAATAATGATAAATTGTTAGTTCATTATAATAATTATATTATTATTTAATTTAAAAGTCTATCATATAGCCTTTAGTAAACTAAAAAAAATAATGAAGAAAGACCCCAAAGGAGGTCTTCCCGCATGGAGCAGGACCCTCGGGTCTTGCTGTTTTATTAAAAAAAGGGCGGGATGGGTGGTTGAAATAGAAAAAAAAGGAAGGGAAGGGGTCTCAGTGTGGAAACAGGAAGAAAGAAAAATGTCTCCCATATGGTGCATGCAGCGCCACACTCTCACCTCCCTCCCCTCGTGAGGAGCCGCTACAGCAGCGTACAACCAGGGCCACCGGCAGGCCTTCTCTCTCCCGCACGCTGCAGCACTGGGAGTCCCTCCCCTTGCGCGACGCACAGTAGGCGTCTCACTGCCTGCTCCTCCTCCGCATGCCAGCAGCCGGCCTCCCCACTCCTCACGCTCCCTGCTGCAGTTCCAGCACCCCGAGCCACCGTTTAAATCTGGCCGGGCTCCTCCCATCGGCGCTACGAGTAGGGCTAGCCACCCCGACCTGCCTCCTCCCTAGCGCGCTACTTGGGCAGCTCTGGCCACCGGCCTGCATCCTCCCTCGAGCGCCGCATGCGCGCCGACCCTCCCTCCACATGAACCTGCTGCGCCGGAACCACTGGCCTGCACCTTCCCCGATCATCCTGCATGAAAACCGGACATTCTGTCCCTTCTCCACGCAACCGAGCGCAGCAGCAACACCCCACCTTCTTTCTACAATCTCACCCAGTCGGTCTCCCGCGCGGTGCATGCAGCGCCATGCTACTTCTTTTCCTGCCCAGGATCGTCAGCCGAGTGCGACGCCCCAACTCCAAGCACGTAGCCGCGTGCTCTACAGAGTGAGGCGCTGCCTCTAGCAGCATTGGACCACGCAACGACACCTCCCTGGGAGCACCCTGGCCAAGCTTACCGGGCCGCCGCCCGGTCCTCCTAGCGGGCAGGTAACCCCTCGGGTTAAGATAAATCAATTTCTATAATTAATAAATTTATTTAATTAAATTAAATAATATATTAATTGTAGTGAAATAAATTTTAATACCCGAATAAAATTAATTCAATTTAAATATTAAATTGAATTAAGTAAAATTAATTTAATTTTGGCATTAAAATTAAATTAATTGATGGACTGATAATTAATTAAATTATTTGAATTTTTAATTTATTTAATTTAATTAAATAAACCCTCGTACTTAATTATTAGATTTTAATTTTTTATCACGCTTTAAATTACCTTCCATCTGGTCTTGAGCATCGACCTTTGAATGTATTCTTTAAATTATTTATTTAATTAATTATTTAAATGCATGCAATGATTGTAATTAATTAATGACGGTCTATGCATCATCTATTTTCAGTTAAAATGTATAAGGGCCTGTGCGCCCATTTTATATGATGTACATTTATACCCTAGTCCCCCTCGCCTGCATTCGAGTATCTCTATAATTCGGACGAAGAAGACGAGCGACGTCGACCCTCTCAAGACGAGGCAGAGCACGTTGATCAAGACGATGCAATGACGATACATGGAATACGCCAAGACGAGGCGGTAATCCAAGACTTGACGTGGAGTTTGCCAAGATGAGGCGATGATCCAAATGAGAAGCAGACATACAACACGGGTTGAGATGCATCTAGTGTCATGTTTCAAAATAGGTATGATGCCCCTTAGGTCGTTTAGATTCTCAATACTAGTCGAGTATTAGTTTTACCATTATACATTTATTTATTATTTTATGCATTTTTAGAACAATGGAAAAAACACAAAAAATAATAGATAATAAAATGCATAATGAAGCGGCGTATGTTTTTTTATTAAAAGTTCAGTTGTGAGCGCGACAACATAGATGAACAAGTTTAATAGAAATGGATCAAATTTGTAAAGAGAAAAACATAAAACCCTCAAAGAAAATATTAAGTCACAAACAACCTTCCATCATTCAAGTTTGAACAAAACCGGGTGTTCAAGGTGCCCGTTCATGCCTCAGCTGAGGGTTCCTCTTACTACCAGGGAGTTCTTATTTGTGTGGTGGGTAGACTTAACTAAAATTTCAGAAATATATAGCCTTAGCTAGTTTGTTGTAATTTTAGAGGCAAGCGTTGAGTAAATCATTAAATGATTTTGATGCTGGGACTTCACTCAACAGATCTAGGAACCACAAGTTAAAGCGGTTGGCCACCCAAAATCCTACCTTGGATCCTCCGAGTAGTGGCGTAGACCTAGCATGTAGACTATAAGGGAGGTTCAGGTATCCTTGCCACTAGAATATTCAAGAGTATTCCGATTCTAGTAAAGAGGGTTCCTAGAATTTGAAAATTTAGTGGGAGACATTTAATGATTAAATAATCAGTAATGTCAGATTAGGTAATCACATAAAAGTACAATCTGCTAAAGTATATTTGTAGATAATGGTAAGAAATACCATAATGAAACTGCGATAAAATTGGACAAAGTTAATGTCCAAACAAGCACTAAATTCCATGTGTAGTATAGGCGCTTGCGCACATTACTAAAATAATGGAAATTCAAGGTGCTTGTGTCCCAACCTGTTAAGCCACCTCAGGAAGCGAGGGTGTAAAGCTTCTTATAGGAGACTCATGAATCAAGAATATGATGGTTATGTCATAATGCTATCATCAAATTCTGATGTTAGTTGTGGTCGCTACATCAAGACTTGGATGATGATCTCACGTAGTCTCATCTCCAAGATCCTTTCAAGGAGTAAGTGAAGCAAGATTTGGATGTGATGGTTGCACTCGGTTTGTGTAAAGAGAAAGACGGTTCACAATCATTCATTCCATCCCATATCTTATACCTTTTACACACAATTACTCTAGTTTTGTTTAAAGGTACAAACGAACGGTATAGAGTAAGCGCTACATTATTTTTAAGGTAATATTTTCCAAGTAATGAGAATATGGGAGATAACAACATCTTTTATTCTTATGGCGAATACATTGAATGACAAGGAGAAAATACTTATGGCAAGTTATGCAAAATAAACCTTCATCATGTCCTTCAATGAAAAGTTCTTGGTTATTTAACAGGAGATTATTTTCATCACATAATGAAATAAATTCATGTATGTTTAGAAAACTAAAATACTAGAAGAAAGTACCCTCTTCTTGTTCAGTTAATATTCATCAAATAAAAGTATTTTTATCTCAATAATTCTTGGGTATTAAAATACAATATGGTTTTCACATATATTTATTGAAATACAATAACCAAGTTAGTAGAGAAAAATTACTAGATTTAAAGTGTCTTCTCCTAGCTACTGAGAAAGGGTGATTCCTAAGACAGTAGAGAGAAACACATAACTTCTAATTTCCAAGTAATTGATTCAAGATGAAAACGTTGTCAAGTATAACCAAAAAATTTATCTCACATGCCCTTTTGGACATGATGAGACATTATTCCATGTTTTGGAATGAATGTTGTTTGTGGTAACATACTCAACAAATAGTTCACTACTATTTGAATCAATGGAAATACATGATGAATATAAAAGGGAAGACCTACCCAGTTGTGGAAATGTGATTCTTTGTCAAGTAAAAGTAAAAGTAGATGTCAACTATATACCCAGTATGGTATTTAGGCCCAGCACAGCTAAACACCAATGGTATTATTGACACCATGTGTTTAGACAAAGAAACCTTTTGAAATAAAGGTATTCCACAAAGCTTCAAAGGTTAGTTCAACAAGACAATGTGCACTATTCCAAAGAAATAAAGAGGTAAAAATACTTCATAATTTTCCTTTAAGTCATTAAGGAATAGGTAAGTATATGTTTGGTTAGAAGATATGAGTTTCTTCGGATCGGCAGGCCAAAGAATATCTTGACCAAGCAATCATCAATCATGATAATGTAGCATGGAGTTATTCCTAAACACATGTTACCTTATCTACATCACCGTATTGAAGTTCATAAGGAAGATTGATGATAAAGTCTTTCAAATTAACATTGATCAACAAACATGTAGCGTGGAGAAATTCCTAAACGCATATGTTATACATCAAGGTTATGATGTATGTTGTATCAATGTTGCAACTTGCGGAAACTTCCATCATATTTCAAAATGTGATTTGCAAATAACAACTTAATACCATAACCAATATGCCAACTAAAATGACAAATGGATATCATACGAGTCATAGTATGATGGAAAAACCATTATGTTTTATAACGTGCTTAGATGCAAAGCGTTTGTTAGGATTTAAACAAACCTACATCAAGTTAAACACATTGTGCATCTAAGGTAATTATCCTAATAGTTGCTTAAGATATTAACTAAATCCCTAAGATAGAAAGGATGTAGTTAAGTATCAGACTACATTTCTATACAAGGGTGCACATCTCTATTAGAGATAGTGGGAGATGAATTGACTTGGACTTAGTCAATGCTCGAGATGCACAAATGGTTGGCATAGGGAACTATTTCCACAAGTACATGTGTAATAGGCATCTTCTAGAGACACATACTCCGTAGGAAGAATAAAACCATGGTGACAGTTTTATTGTCACCGCAGTCGGTGATATATTAATTATTAAGAATAATAAATCCTACAAGTATGTAGTATATGGAAACAAGCTAAGATGGACAAGATCAACTAAAATTCTATAATGGATTCCACGTATCAAATTGAAAAGGGGATTATAAATTGAATACTATGGTGGGTATTCAAATGAAATGATACATGGATGGTAAAAGTATGGTACCAATAAGGCTCGATTGGTTATACCAAGTTGGTATGCCTAAATCTATTATAATTTTACTTGTCATAGCCAAACTTCTACGATCCTTTTATTGTTCATTCGATATAAATATCATCTTTCTTGGAAGGTGTCTATACGACGCAACCAGAAAGAGATGATGACATCAAATGATGCCAATAAGGGTTGGAAGTTACTGAAATCCAATTATGGATTAATGTAAGCAACAAGATCTTAGATAATTCATTATAAATGAATCTTTTCCCTGTGTCTACCAAAGGTTAGTGGGAGAACCAATGTTTTTCTAAATGATATATGTTCGACAACATATGAAAAATAGATTTTGATCTTACAGTTAGATAATATCAGGTTAAAATAAATTTTCCAATGATTGAATTTAAGTAGCATCCTATGTTCTAGGGAATAGGATACACTGAGGTAGATCCAATGGTTGCTTGGTCCTAGTCAATCTTGTACATATAGTGACATTGTATTTAATAAGTACAAGTTCGAAAAATTAAAGTTCAGAATTGTTGCCTATGTCACATGGCTTAATCTCTCCAGATTAACATGTTCAGAGCTTGTGTAGAGATTAAAGTTGTGAATTTATACCATATGCTTTAGCGATGGATCAATCACATATGCCATAATATGTAAAATAATTGATACTGCCATGATATAATTTCTTATAAGCAGATATCAATTATTTCCAGGAGCACTGCAAGTGATGCAGTCAGAACTATCATCTTCTACTTTGGAAAGTACAAATGATATGTACCTAGAATATGGAGAGGAAGGTATACTAGTTCTGGTGGGACACAAACTAGTAATCCTTAGATCAATTTTATCTAGTATCGTAGTTAGGAAAAGGATATGAGCAAGTCAAGCTCATTAAATATTATGGTAGCCATACCTACAAATACCGAGTATGTTGCAGATTCTAAGGTAGATAAGAAGCAGTTATAAATCGTAACGATTTGTCCCAGTTCTTGGATTCGCACCATGTGAGAAAATTATTATCATAATGAGAATTATGATATTCTTACTAGCCAAGTTGTCAAGCTATGACAATGGAAAAAAGTAATCTACTAGGGGATACCTTATCTTGAGGAGTTTTACTCATGTCAACGAGGTTGTATATAGAAGATATGCCATGCATCGAAAATGTGGAAGGCCCAGTAGTTAAAGCCATTACTCAGCAGAAGCATGGTATTTATCATGTGAGTAGCTAAAAAGTATAATTATAAGTTGGCTCTAGTGAAAGTGGGAGTGTTGAAATAGTGGGTTCCCTAGACCCAACTATGCAGTACTTTTGATTACCGTATCATGTGTATAGTAAGATATTCATGATGATTTCTTACCATTATAGTGAAAAATTTTCTACGTCCACTATAATAGTGGTAATGTCTAAAGGTTATTTGTCGTGTCGGGAGGTTATAGCAGATCCCAGGCTATAATGAGAACCTCAAGATTCAATGACACTGATCTTAAATATATGTTCTATTGTCTAGCTACATCTTACTGGCTGGACACAGTAGATGTCTGACTATCAGGTGCTGGGTGCTCATAAGCATTGAGACTTCTTCTCATGAAGTTCACACTTGGTGATCTCTAGTAGTGAGATCATGAGGAAAGACCCATCAATAGGAACACCACATGTTTTGGGTGTCATTGGTTGTTATTATCTGCGTACATGTGTATTGGTCTACTGACTTGAGAACATTATCAATGTATATCATTTAATTACATACTTTGATTCATAGCGAAAACCGTGGCAGTAATATCATGGCGAGGTAGTTTTTGTTAGGTGCATCATTAGGGGTATGACGTTGGTTGAATGGTCAAGAAAGGATTTGTCGCTCCAATGTTTAGGAAGTTGTATATCTCAGGCCTGGATGATCAGGATGGTGCCGCCTTCATAAATCTTTGGGCAAAGCAACAAAAAGGAAAATCCATTTGGATAGATCAACAAATAATAAAGCAAGATAAGGACGATGACACAAGAGTGCGTCCTGCTTTATGAGATATCAAATGACAAAGAGACTACAGTACACAGTCAGTGTTCATAGGATGGACGTTGTTTCTATGACTATCCTTATCTCCTTAGGGGCCATAATGAGTTGGTAGAATCTGCTCTTGGTCTGTGGATTTTATTCACTGCTATCGAGATAAGGGCCTAGAGGGTCACACACAACAGCGTATTCAAGAGTCCACCCTATTCAGTTGAATATGTATATGGACATAGTGGGCCCCGCCACGGGGGTTCGAGCGTTTTCCAAGTTGTCGATCACGAAATGAATTAAATAAATTCATTAATATTCATGTTATGAATATTTAGGATTGAATGTATTTAAGGTATTTATGATTTCTGTAAATTTGAGAAAATATTAATCGAACGAATATGATTTTAATATTCAAGGTTGGCTTAATATTAAGCGGGACAAGCGAGTCGAGTTAAAAGGCTTGGTTTTATCACGTAATATATTTTATATATTACAAGTATGTGATAAAATAAATAAATAATATTGACGCAGTTATAAGTTGTCATAATTATTTATTTAGAGAATGTTGATATTAATGGGGGCTCGGGAACCCTATCAGATATTTATAAACATGTCTATAAATAAGAGAGGAGGCTCTCTCTCTTTGATGTGCAATTCACTATTCACTCATTTTCATGCAATGAGGGTTGAGATCCTCTCTCTCCTCCCGCTTCTTAGAGAGAGAAGCACTCGATCTAAGAGTTCGGATCAAGTTTCTCCTCACGCTTTGCAAGATAGATGATGCAGTGATCATCGGGACACCGAAGATATCGTTGAATTGCCACGCTAGCACCTATAGTTCGATGATAGGCATTCCCGTGGATTTTGGAGGCGTGCGTGGATGATCTAGAGGGATCTTTTTATGGATCCTTCGTGCAACGATCGCCGTCAACATGTAGCAGTCGACAATGGCTTCAGATATGCAATGAGTATTTTTGCCGTTTATTTTTGTGCTCTTATCAATCTATGCGATATCCTCGGACCTCTCCGGGGCTTGGATCATCGGCAACGACAAGTACCATCATTGCACCGACGAAAATTTTAAAATCCCCGTCCCATCGGCTTCTGCTGCAGGCCCTGGAAACCTAACATCCATAACACATAATGTTCTTCCATTTCACTAAGGAAAGGTATATCTTGGCTCCTAAGGTCTTCTATGTTTAGTTTGTATACATTCTCTTGCCCATGTGAAGAAAGAATAAACTCTTCCTTGGACTTGTGTACTAATCACTTATCATTCCTAAAATTCACAAGGAATCCTTCATCACATAATTAAGTTATGATAATGAGGTTGTGATTATGAACCTTAACAAATAAAACATTTGAAATAAATTTGTTTCCAAGAATAACAATGTTACATATACGAATAATTTCTCCTTGAGAATTATCTTTGAAAGTTAGTTTTCCTCCTTTCATCATGACAATCCTCTCAAAAAGGTTTTTTTACCAGTTATATGTTGGAAACATCCACTATCCATGTACCATGTAATGCTGTTAGTACTATCTCTATTTTCCTATAAATATGAGTGTTAGACTTTGTAACCCAAACTTTCTTGGATCTGGGAATTTCAGAAAGAAAAATACTAGGAATTTATATTTTCAGTGAAAAATAATCTTTATGAAAACCTAAATACTGAGTTTTATTTAAAGAAATTTTTTCCCAATGTCCTCCACACCTACATTTAGTACATAATGAAGCAATTTGAGGAAAAAATAGTTATTAGTAAAAATCGATTTTGAACTGGAATAACCAAAACCTGAACAATTCTTTGGAGTTCAAATTTGAGAATACATCTTATCAATATTTTCATTACCAAAATTAATGTTTGAAAAACAATTCCTTAAGGAAAATATTTATTACTTAATTTAATAAACAAGTTTTTATCCTAAAAAAATTAGTTATAGGACTATCGTTCGTCTCTAAAATATTTTTCTTAGAAATTACCATTTCAAGACACATAGAAAGTTTAACCTTCTCAGAATTAACTTCCTCAAGGTTTTTTGAGATACTTTCAAAATCATATATTTTCTTATCATGATATTTAGGATGATTTGATAATTCCTTATTAAGAATAGTGTTTCTAGAATTTTCCTTATCATGATTTTTCTTGATCTTACAATTTTCATTCTCAAGATGTTTATAAAACCTTGAAACTCTTTCATAACTAGGTATAATATTATCTTCATCAGAAGAAGATTCTTTATCTAAAGATTTATAGTATTTATCATCACTATAATTAGCATTCAAAGCTAAATCGGTGATAAATTCAACATTTTGTACCTTATCCATTAAAAAATTATTTTCAATAGGTAGTCTGGATAGTAAACCAATATTATTATGAATAGAAGATTCATACTATGAGGATTAATCAGAAGAGTCACTACCACTGGCACTCCAAGTGTCATTTTCTTCCAAAACATTCTTAGCCTTATCCTTGTAGTACTTCATTCTATTCCTCTTAGAATTATTTTATTTTCGATCCATTTTATTAAGCACTGGACAATCTGGCCTTATGTGCCATGCTCTTTTTCATTCATAGAAAGTAACTTCCTAGTATTTCTTGTCTTTTCTTTCTTTCTTCTTAAATATATACTAAAAGTCATTCTTTCAAACTATCTTTCTCATCCTTCAAGAAATATTAGATAATTCATTCTTAGAATGTTCACTTTCACTAGATTCAGATCAAACAATGACTTTATTAGATTTGGATCTTGTAACCCTTTTAGTAGTCTTTACATTATTTGTTGTAAAGGCTACACTTCCATTTCCCTTCTTATTCTTATTTATGTCATCATATATTTTCATTCTTGTCTCATGTTGAAGAAGGGTTCCTAAAATCTCATCAAGAGTAATCTGATATACCTTCCTATTCTAATCAATAGCTGTTCTATAAGATTCCCATTCATTAGGCATGATATCTATAATCTTGTCCATAATATATTCATCATCTAAACCGTTCTTGCCCATATATTGTAAACTATTAACAATAGTCATTAATTTTTGTTTCACCTTGCACAATGGTTCTTTATAAGGAAATAGGAATCCATGATATTCTCCTCTAAGAATTGCTCTTTTAGTATCTATAACTTCGGATGTTCCAAAATCCGTAACCTCCAATTTCTTCCAGATACAATTAACAGCTTCACAAGAAGAAATATGACTATATATATTCCTGGTCATGGAACACAACAAATTATTGCGTACCTTGTAGTTTAGTTGATATTCTAAATTTTATTGGTTAGTAAAAGTTCAGAATTCTTTATCAGGAATCTTGTAATCTCTAATAAGCATAACAATGTAGTCCACTGTAGTAATAATAATTTTTTTTTTCATAGGATCTCTCCAATATTCATAACCATTCCCATCAAAATAGGTGGTCTAGTTGGATTTAGATTATCAGTCGAACAAACATTCATTCCTTCCATATAAAAGAAAATATATTTCCAAAAAAACATTGTTAATAATAAAATTATGTAAACAAGGATAAAAAATCCTAAGCAACACAAATATTGAACAATGAAAACTAATAAAGAAAAATTATATGTGAATATAATTATTTCTAAGACCTCTTTTGATACCAATTTTAGGATCCAAATAATGAAGGTATATGCTCAGTATACAAGAGTAGGGGGGTGAATTGTATACTTTAAAAATTACTTTGGAACCATTAATATTGGTATAAAAATTTCGTTTTTTATATTAAGGAAAACTATGTTTAACAAAGGTAGAGAAGGTAAATTCACAAGACCTATTAGTTCTAACAACTTTCTAGGTTCCAAAAATATGGTTCCAGAAGTTAAACTTATGAAACATTTACAGGAAAAGATTCTACCTTAATGTGTATAGAATCTTACTAATCAGAGTATACATACGTAAAAGGAAGTATAAGATAGTTATACATTCCTTATTAATCAAAATGCAGTGGAAATATACTTGAAACAACACAAGTAACAAGTTTGAAATCTTTTAACCCAAAGGGTAGGGTATCCAACATCCTTGGATAAAGGTCCCTTGATTTATACTTTCTAGAAATTTTTTCATACCCACACCAGGGTAAGCCCTCGATAAGAAATTTCATAATATGTCTTGGTATCCTCGCAAGCCATCAAACATCAAGGTAGTTGGCACCTATTTCTTCCTAAACAAGGAAGTCCTCAATCATTAAGGTAGTAGGTACCTCTGTCTTCCTATCACCGGAAGCCCTCGATTGTACTAAGCCAAAATCGGAGTCGTATGAAGAAATATGAACTAGATGTTCACTATGCACAAAGCATGAGGGTATCTCTATCTAGAAATCACTTAAACAACATGTGGTCTCTAGATTGATCAATCAGTCATCATGTTTTTGTTTTGAGCTCCTTCAAAAGAACTCCTATTTATAGGCACTTTTCCAACAGTCGGTTCCCTCCTCCAACAATCCTATTTTTCCATGAATCTCAGTGGGACCTGTACTTGTGGCACTCAACCAATAGTTATTTAGAATCATATTGTACGAAATCATTTCATAACTAGATATTCAAAAAATGGTTGTTTAACCAAAACCATGATTCAGAGTCTAAGGAAAAAAATAAGGTTCAGAGTTAATGAAAATGGACATTCGGATTCTTTATTATATGGATATTCAGAGTCTATTTTTCAATGAATTCAGAATCAGAATTCTATAGACATCGGAGTCTAAATTATGATGAATTTGGGATCGAAATTTTGAGGAATTTATATTCGAAATTCTAAGGAATTCAGAGTTGAAATTATGTGGAATTCAGAGTTCAAATTCAAAGGAATTTGGAGTCCTAATTCTGAGGAATTCAGAGTCCGAATTTAATAGAATTAGGAGTCTAAATTAAGAGTAATTCAGAGTCTGAATTCTAAGGAATTGGGAGTCCGAATTTAGAGGAATTCAGAGTCAGAATTCAGATCCTGAAAACAGAATACTCTATATCTATGTATTTATAGGATTCCTAGGTTTTAAATGTGAATCCAAATTTTACACTTATAAATAAAAAGATATTGATTTATAGAAATTATAAAATGAATAATGAAAACAATGGTAAGGAAAAAATTTCTTTAGGGAAGGAAAATTTTCCTTATTAAGATAAATCTTATGTGAAATATAATTTTCCTTGGGATAGAGTGTTTGTAATTTTTAAACATAAAGGAATGGAAAATTCATAAGGAAACCTTATTGAATCAACAAATTAATATACAATTAGTGGGATTTAATACATAGATAATAAGAATATAAAAGAAAACATTATACAGAAAAGAGTATACTTATAAAATAAAAGTTTATACTAACTTGTGTTTCCTTATGTTTTATTCTAGGTTATCCATGATATTTTGTGAAACAAATATTATTATGGGCATTTTTTTCCTTTAATAATGCTTCGTAATGTTCTTATAAATTTACCAAATAATAACACCTACGAGTTTCAAACAAAGTTCATAGTAAGTCCCCTTTCCATGTTCGAGGTTACCCTGAGTTTGGCCTAGAACACTTTTTCTGAGTTGTTACTCCTATGAATATCTATAGAAAAACCCAATCCCCCTATTTCATTCATACTGGGATTTATTCTCTTGACAAGTCACTTACTATATAATAAAAAAAATTTAAGGATATTTTCTCACACATACTTTTATATAGAGGGTTCTCACCCATGTTTTATATTCATAATCTCCAAAAATAAATTGACGTTACTATGATACCAACTATAATGAACCTATACTTTTTCACATGTTATTACATGATTTCATACATAATTATCTATACAGTTAAAATCCATGGATCATAAGGTCTAGTGTATTTGGAAGACTCGGTATATAAAACTGAAAACCTTGGAATAAATAAAAAATATCTTTATTTATCATCCAATATGATATCCTACTTCCTTTGAGCCCTTACATCTGTATAGGTTATCTTTGGTAAAACATGAACAAAAAGGATGAGCTAAAAATATTAGTAAGGGAATTTTCATAGGAATGAAACATAACACAAGGGTTACAAGTCATAAAATGATGAAATAAGGGCATGAAACATGAATAAACATAAGGATGAATAAAATTTAAATCATCGAAACATATAATCATGAAATCATAGGAATGTGTTAAAAACATATAACATGAAACAAACATGTTTCAAGGATTACTATGAAGACAATATAACATGGGGGAAAAGGTCCCAAAAATAAATTAGGTTCAATCCATGTCCCAAAATGACATCCCATGAGACAAAAAACTACCCAATTCATTGTAGGTCTATTTGGATAAATCCATAATAACATGTTCATAAAAAGGTGTTCCACATGTAGAATAAACACAAGGTTTACCCACGGATATAAATGGGTATCATAATCATGTCATGTGGCCTAAAAAATGATAATATGATAAATGTTTCCATGAAAGAATAGATTAAAAACCTACATGGATATTCATAAGGGAATATAGAGAAAAATAATGATAAGTGAGGTCAAATATAAGTGAATACATTTAAAACAAGTGTTTAAGAGACTTTATAAATAAAAAAATTTATTGTTGTTTAAGGAAAATATTATTCATTGTTTAAAACATAAAAGTCATAATTGTCTGTATGAAACTATTAATGAACCATACTAGTTTTTATGATAAAATGAGTGATTTTATAAAAAAAAATTTGGATTAAAATATATAATATAGTTCACTTTAAAACGGTTAATAATTTGGGATGTTCCCTTAAATTGGGCTTTCTTAGTAGAATAATTGAGTAGGGAACCTTTCAAAAACATGTATATCCCTAAAAAAATAAGGATAAATGGATATTGATACATGAATTTGGATAATATACATAGAGTTTATAATATTTAAATAAAAATTAAATGGTAATTTCATTTGGGTAAAATTTGAGGAAGAGTAACCTGAAGGAATAATAGAGGTTCAGGTAGAATCCCTTAGCTTATGTCCCAAGGTGTTCTTTACATCAAATTTATGTCATGAATAACCAAATTAAATTCATTAATGATTAATTTCATAAAATATTCAACATTTATATTATTTATTATAATTTTATTAACTTCATTCATGGCATTTTTATGAGTAATAGTGTTCAATTTCATCATTCAGGGGTGCTCATTTTCTTAGTTTTCATGATCTGTTCACCTATATAAGAGTATGAAAGTTTATTTAAAATTTAAATAGAAATACATAATTGAATTTATATGTTATTAATAAACATACATAATGTTAAATGATCTTATATATAATTTTCATATTTTGGGTGAGGATGAATCATTAGATAAAAGTAAATGGTAACCGTTTAGGTTTATTTGGTAGTTTTTCAATCACAACAAACTCATTTTGTTTTATCATTTATTATTAGCTGTATAAAATGGTTATTTAATATTATATAGGATTTAATTCATAAATTATAATTTTTTTATCCATAAAAATTGTTTCACGACCATCTATGAAGATCATAATATAAAATGAAACCACATCGTCCATGATGTCGGTAAATTGACACATCACAAGCGATGATTTCATTTTTAGAAAAAATTATAGGATAAGAGGTATAGATGGTGGATTATTCAACTATCAAAATTAAATTATAGTTTATGATATTTACTGAAGTTATCATTCTACTTTTATGAGGGTAGTTAAGGAGAGAATAAGAAAAAAATGATCTTGAATAGAATATACAACAAACGAAAAGAGAAATTTACATATTGAATATATCCTCCTTGAGTGCATCCAAAGGGTAAAGGTCTTGGTATTTAGATTTATACCAAGAAATATTGGACATAAGATAGGGTATTGGGAAGATATTTGATCATAATTAAGACAAATAACAAGGATTTAGAGGAGTGATATGAAGAGGTGGTGAGTGGTAGTATTTATAGTGGAGGAGGGGGTGTTTTCTCATTATTTTATTCATTACTTTTTGATTCTGGATCTAGAATATGAATAGTTTGAGAATTATCATGAGTAATAATAAAATAAAGGAAATATAAAGTGTTTGATCTTACATAACCTTTATACCATATATGACTCCATAATTCATGTATTTATCTTTTATCATAAATTATCATATTTTACTATTCACCAAAAATCCAATTATTTTTGAAAAATACTAAAACATCACCCTAAAGTTTTTTTTCAACATGGAGAATTTAGAAACTAAAACTATTTTATGAAAATAGTTTTCTATATATGAGAAATATTATTTTTAATTAAAATCATCATTTACTTTGAAAATACAACTTTTAAAATTATAACAGCTTTTGTAATAGTTTGAAATATTAATTAAGGTCCCATAAAAATGTCTTATAATAATTAGATAAAATAATATTAACTTATATATAAATACTATGAAAATAATTTTTTAGTTATTAAGTTAATCATAAATATGTAATTAAATATTTATGACATACCAAAATACCAACACTTAATTCATAATATTCTAAAATTTATTTACTTATAATAGGATATAATTATACAGTATTATCACTTATAATATCCAAAATTTTATTTAAACTTTATTTGGAAAGGTTAATATTAAATTTTACTATTTACTAATCATGTGGGTCATATTAATATCCCAAAGGTCAAGTTACTATTTCACCGGTATAGTTTATTTAACTTCTAAAAATTATTACTATTTCATTAATTCATAATTTATTATGTTTTTAAACATTTAAATATGTGATGTTTATCAGATTTATACTATATAACATAATTTTAATAAGGAAATTTCCATTTATAAAATTTTGGGTTGTTACAAGTACCACTTGATTTTTCATTCTACAATGAGCTGGTCAAGAATTACCTCACATTATTTAGGCATGAATAATTGATGTTGTATGACATGATCGAAGGGTTAAATGATATTGGAAACTATTCTGGATTAAGTATGAAAGGAATAACCAGAGACTATATTAAAAAATAAGTGTTAGATATATTGTTGTTAGGGAATATGAAGATAAAATTATTCTCTAATGAGGATGAAATTTTCTCTGTTTAATAGATCCCTTTGGGGGAAAACTTTATGAATATCCCTATTTTGTATAGTTTGCATAGACAAAACAGAGGTTCCCTTCCATGTTATGTACCTTTTTCATATATAGAATGTGAATTGTTTTTAGGATCTGAATTTCCCAAGATATATAGTGTAATTTTTGAAACAATGACGCCTTAGTGTGAAAGGGGAATATAGACTAGAATTAATCAAGAATGGGTGGAATGTTCCTTGCATATATATGACTCATATGTATGGAATGGAACATTCTTTTTTACCATGAGTTTCTGAATAAAGGAATCTATTTTGTAATCTATTTCATAGATTGAGGCCATATGCCTGAGAAGTGGATGGGGGGAATTTTATCATGTTTTTAATAGTACTTGTATTTGATATCAGAGAATAACTATGTATCATATAGTAAATGGAATCCATCCACAAATAGTTTTGGAGAAATTTTCCTATAATGTTTTGGACAGTATGCCTGGTGGGTGAATTTTTTATCATGTGGCTTGTCCTAGGATTTTATATTTATGTTTGACTACATATCATATAATAATAGGATTCAAGAAACATATAGTTATATATGGAACATTTCTTATGCATGTCTGACCCATACACATGGAGTTGTTTTGTTTCTTATTTTCATTTTATGGATAGGCCTAGGATGTTAGATCTTGTAATCACTAAATATCCTATTATAACATGAATCATACCACAAACGTTTATTATATATGATCCCATATTATGATCTGATTCTTATATAAGGACATTTGAACCTGTAATTTTTTGGTTTCTTTACAGGTCTATGTTTTGTAAAGTGAATATCCAATGAAGTTATGTCCAAGATTGGGAAGAAAGGAAACATGTCAAGAATGAGGTTTCAATTTGAGGATCAAGTGGGACCCCATGTCATGTAGTTTAATGTCATCTAAATAATATTCATTCCTTGTAGTTTTACATCATTTGGTAAGGGAGTTAATATTCTTTGTAGTTTAAAGTCTTTCACTATGACTTTATTTTTTATGTTGATAATTGTGGAAAGTAATTTTTAAGAAAACTTATATTGTTGGGGATTTAATTCATTCCTTATAAATTATTTCTAATGACTAATCCCAATTATAATAAATTGTTTTTATGATTTATAGTCCTTCCCACTTGGGTTCCATCTTTGGAGGTTTCTTCCCTAGTAGCATTGAGTTATGAGAACATGTACCAATTCCCCTATGGGGAAGGAGAGATAGAGACAAATATTTTTAAATGATCATGATATCTAATATTGATGGACCACTTAATGATTCAAGGTATGTAATAATTTTTTAACTAGTCATTACAACTCATGGAATCAATTTTTATATTGCTAATATATGGATAGTTGATTACAAATGGAAATGAAAAGTGGTGATAATTGGACATCGTTGTCTTGGAATACATTTTTCCCATATACCACTGAATACAAAAATTTTTGGTAGTATAAATTTTAGTATGGTAAGACCAAAAAGAATGAATATGTTTTTCTAGCCAAGATTTATTATCTTTATGCACTATTTTTTGCAGTATGTTTGATATAGTTTTTTGAAATCCTATACCAATCCATTAACTACTGCATGATAATGAGACAAATGGTTGGACTCAATTTTATACTCCTGGTATCAAATCTTCAATTTTATAAGTGAATAAATTGCTATAATTTTCGATTAGTTTTTTTAAGGGACACCAAATCATGTGATGATGTTGGACTATATGGAATTGTTGATGTTCTATGTCCCATCTTACTTGAGGGATATTGACACTACCCATATGGAAAGAAGATGATAGTAGTATGGATGTTCTTGAAATACGTGGTTGTAGTGGGGGTATATTTCCCAAAAACATCCACCCCTATAAGAATGATTCCAAAGAGTATTTGGTAATGTGTAACAACTCCAGGGGTTAATGGATGAAGTTGGAATGTAGTTGATAGGAATGATCCTTTTCGGTGAATAATGTCCAATACAGAGTTATTGATGGATTGATTTTCCCAAGACTCTTAATTTTATGAGAAATATTTATTCATGACTAGTGGGATCCATAGTCATCAATATGTAATTATTTCATAACAACATATATCACTTCTCCAATAATAATCATGAGAAGGAACTTATCAAAGACTAATTTATAGAGGTTCTTTTGATGGTTCGAACTATCATAAATAGTATTGTTGACTATCCTCCATAAATTTGTTTCTTATGTATACCTATCCAATGGGTGAAATCTATCTTGTAGATAGTCCATTGATGGTATTATCCAACCATTTTCTGGATTATCTATTTTGGTGATAGAATTAATCTTGTTGATATCATATATTCTTCTATAAACAGAAGGAAATACCATTCTATAGTGCATAATTCTAATGAATAATTTTTGCCGATTTGGATTTTCAATATCTATAGATTCATTTTCTGACACATCTTCTCTGGATTTTGGGGAATGAAAGATGTGATTTAGTTTTGGCTGTGAGGGAAATTCTTCCATCAAACCTTATAAATAGGCATGTAGGGGGATCAAATCTTTTTTTCTGATGGAATAATCACTACTGATATTATTGATTACCAAATATCATTTATCTTCACCACTATAGTAGTCTACTAACATTTGAATTACTAATTTTAATTATGTGATGAGGTCTTATTACTCAACCTAATTATTTGTGAAGATGTCATATAATAAGAAAGGGTAAGGTAGAACAACCTTTTTTAGAGAGATAAGAATGAATCCCAACCTAATTTTATTTGAGATCATGGTATTCCATTCAGTTTTCGTTTGGGAGTTTAGATGAACTATGAAATATATATCTCACATCATGGAATTATATTGAATAAATAATGTCAATTCATTAATTTTTTTAGTATTTTATAGAGTTATTTCAATAGAGGGAAATTTTACAATGAAATATTCTTGTGCCTGACATTTTACTACATTATGTTGTATTAACAGAATATCAAAAAAATATAGTATAGCTTCCCACTATTCTGTGTTCCATTTTACAATAGAGATGTTGATGATGTATTTGAGTGGTTTTTCATGGAAGGAAAAATGGACCTCGTGTTTCTATAGGTAGTGTATAATATTTTGGATCCTAAAAAGCAGTGAAAGATTGTTATTCTCGATGTATGAATATTGATTCTGAATATCAAGCATGGTTCCACTGAGATAATATAAGATTTATTAATTCACTGCATCATTCTATCGTTCAAGGAAAAAACCCAATGATCGATCTAGGGCTGTTACATACAAGATATGTGGATTTCCTTTAATAGTGTGAATTAACATTCATGGACTCATGAGATACCCTTTAATACTATCAAATGATTCTTCTCACATTCATTATTCCATTTATATGTGACCCATTTCTTCAATTTTTTGGTAAAAGATGTCCATTTTCCATCCAGATGTTCATTAAAGCAATATATGTAGTCCATAATCCTTGTATACCTATTAACTCTTTAATATTTTGAGGAGGTGACATTTTTTCGATATACTTTATCATTTTAGGGTCAACAACAATGCCATGATGGAGTACCAATAACTTGAGAAACATTCCTGAGGTAACACCAA
The DNA here is from genome assembly GCA_963277665.1 of Viscum album. Taxonomy (NCBI): domain Eukaryota; kingdom Viridiplantae; phylum Streptophyta; class Magnoliopsida; order Santalales; family Viscaceae; genus Viscum; species Viscum album. The sequence continues at coordinate 1,766,844,789 of OY728135.1, forward strand.
AAACACATTTCAAGGGATTAAATTTTTATGCTATGCAATCACAAATTTTTCAAAATAATCTGATGATTAGTGAGATGGTCAGATCTCTGTAGGGATTTCTCCACTATAACATCATCATATCATTCAATGTATTTTACTTAGAAGAGTTTGAAGATACAACACATGGAATGTTTATATGTAGCACCGAAATTATTCCAATCAAACGAAATCACCTAATAATAGCACATTCCTTGGGATGACTTGAAATTAGTGGCCTCTTTATCATTAGTGGACATATATATTTACTTTTATCCTATATATAAATCAATGAAGAAGAGAACTTAATAATTGGATGGTGCATTAACTATGTGTTCTTTAATCGATATTGTGAAACTATCTTTCAGAAAATACCATTTTACATCTCTATGTTTATGTAGAATATGATCTTCCTATTATTCATTATGATATGGAAAATATTGGTGATCCTATTCTAGTACTTAACCTCCATAATTAATTTATAATTAATGAAATTATCAAATTTAGTGTCAACAGTGGCAACATAATTTGGATACATTCTCTTAGCTACGTGCTTGTATCCGTGATGATCTTATGGAACACCCAAATGGTGGGTAGCCCCATTAGGTTAAGGGTCCAATATTTCCTTGTATTTCTATTTGAATACATCCCAGTGATTCTTTATAAAAGAGATGTATGACTTTTGTTCATTCAAGTACATGGATGCATAGATATGTTTGGGTCATAGATATTAACTGGTACCCAAATTTATCTTCCAAAGTTCATTGATGGCTATAGATAAACATTAGTAGAATGATATAAGGGAACCTTTTTCGTCCCAATTTTCTTATCCATAATCTTCCTCAAAAAAATCCCAATGTAAATGGTTTATAAATATAAATATTTAAATCTAGGATGGGAAACAACATTTTGACATTTAAGAAATGGGGTAGGGGATTCTCATTTCCTACGAATGGTGAAACAACTTCTTCTGACCTAACTAATGATGTATGGTCATTCTGAAGTTCTAGGGGGAGGAAAAAATATAATTTTCAATCACGGTGTTGGCAAAGTTATGGAGGCCAAATAATTTTATGACATTTTCTCGCTCATTGAAGACAATTAATATAATTAGAGTTGGTTAAAACATTCCCAAATACAATCTCAAACTATCGATTTGGTTGATGGGAAATACATTTTCATCTATAATATTTATAAATGGATTAGAAAATGTCATTTCTAAGATATTTTGGGATGTAACCTATGTGACATCATAATTCATGGGTTTTTACCCCCCCCCCCCCTGTGTAAAACTTTTCATCAATGTATTGGGACTCAGAAGACTCAAATAGAGCTTTATCACCATGAAATGTTCAATTATGTTCATTGATGTAGTGTTTGAAAGTTTGGTGGTATGTTTAATGTATTTAAATATGTTGATACTACCAAAGAATTCCGATAACCTACTAAACAACCACGAATTCAAAGTTAGATACAAGGTCCCAAAATAGAATCCATATCTTGATTCATCCATGGGGATTCTATTCTATCTTGTCATAAACATGGAGTATCAAGGATAATGAGGAAAAATAGACTATTCTATAATGCAATCAACAAATCAGTAATACTATAATGAGGCTAAATCTTGAGACATTATTAATAAAAGCTCATCGAACTTCAATATTATCAAGCCTTACAGAAAAATACAAGGGTTTGATGTGTCCCTATATAATAGAATCCCTATCATATTATATGATAGAGATAACAATATGACACTATATAGGATCAACCGCAACACCATATAATCCAGAAGTGGTAACCTCTACTTTAATCTCTTCAGGACTCAAAATGGAATATATAAGAGCTTCCATGCGGTATTTTGATAAACTTATGGCATCATGGATTGGGATCTTGGTCAGATCTAGGGCCAATTAATTTAATATTTTATACTTTTAAGAAAATGGTCAACATTTTTCATTAGAATATTTCTCTTCAACATGTTATTTCAGGATGATGGTGGTGTTAATGGGTAGGGAAGAGCTTTGAACATGGGTTAATGATTCTACTTCCACTGGTGGGTTAGGTCAACATGGATAATCTACTCACCTAGTTTGATTGGATAGTTGAATTCCCTCAATATATTATTTAAAAAAAATTCTAGGCCTAGATGAATCATATCATGTTTTAATGAATTTTTCTTATCATTTCGGTGTAACTATAGGGATTTACCATGAGTTTTGTAAACATAAATAACTCTGTCTAGGATGTGGGTGAGATATTGCGTTCTTGCATGATAGTGCATTATCATACTACCATATATTTTTATATATTTTGGGTATGCTTAAAAAATCAAGAATAGGTTACTATGGTTCATAAGAATAGCCATAATAAAAATGGGGTCTATTAGATGAGTGATTTTAATGTAACCAAATATTTACTCTTCATTTGATGAAGACTTTATTTGATGGGGCAGTTCTTGTGGAACCATTTAACGGGTCAATGCTTATTTTCTGGAGTCTGGGGGAATGAAGTGTGAGAGGGTCATGATTGAATTTGGAAAATGTATTGTCTCATTTTCATATTCTTGGGTTTTCATTCTCCCATTACACTATTACATGGATGGTCGTCTAGTAGAGGATTGTGGTGATGAAAAAGTAGTCCACACTATGGAAGAGGATATTAGGGGTACAATTCATATGTTTAACTGTTCCATGGGGATGGATTGAGACTAGTTGATCATATTTCATGTTTTATGATAACTAAACTTCTACAATACCTACTTTTAATCACTTTTCCATTCACCTTATTCCTCTATAAAGGTAGTAGAAACAAATTCAACTTGTGTAGGTGGGTTTCCTAATTTTACCCACTCAGAATCAAATATATTTCACAAAATTTATTTAAATAAGATGAAAGCACAAATCTTATTGCACAATGTTTACTTAAAGGGGAAATAGTCTGGGTTGTTATTAATTTTAATTTAATATAGCCCCCTAGGATCTAGTATTTCTAAAAAGTTTATTCAATGGATTCTACAAAGTATATAGAAGGATGTTGATCTTGAAAGGAAGAAAAATTATTTTTATATTCCTTTAATTTATATTTTATCTATTATATTTTATTTTCTTAATGGGTAAATTGTTTTTATCTTGTATTGAGGGAAGGTTTTGCATGATAGTGTGAAGGTTTTCTTTCTAGAGCAGGTATAAGTGTTAGCATTGGAGTGATGATCACATTTTCCACTTTACCAATTCTCATTCCCTGAGATTATATGATTATTAATGACTTGGATTAGGTTTTCACTATGGTGTCTTCCAATATTTGGGAAATTTTGGTATGGTATTGAAACCTGTATGTATATTTTTCATGGATATGTAGTTTTTACAACTCTTCATGGAGGTTATCTATATAAAGGGCCAATAAATTTTCCGGAAGGGAGATGCATGTTTAATTAATTATTCACTCCCCTAAAACTAGTGATGAAATTAGAGAGTCTCTCATTCTCCAGCCATTTTCAATTCGATTGGTTGAAAATTATTTTATTTTTCGACATTGAGATAAATTAATAAGGAAATTTATGACAGAGGCCTTCACATTTATTGATTTAATGGTCTAGTAAACTAGTATTCTATATAATGGTCAGTCATTCAAATGTTTTTATAAAGCACATGAGATTGGATCCTTCTTTCTATTAAATGGTTCCCATAATGAGACCACAATGTGACACAAAAAGTTTCAGATGCTACTTTGAATCCCCTGAACTATTGATTGTTGGAAATAAAGAATTTACAAATTTAGGTGGAGGTAGATTCATACCTAACCATGTAGGGTAATGATTCTTCTATATAAGTACTAGTAGATTGTATCCCTAAATAGTATTTAATATAGATATCAATGAATAAATAGTTTCAACAAGATCTAGGTGATAAAAGGTTGAATCAGACCTTGAATAGGAATAATGACAAACATCTCATCATTTGGAAGCTCTTTTTGTACTTTTGGTTGATAAATTTCATGGGATGCCGTATAATAATTGATCTAAAATGCGTTCTTCTATTTTCTTGATGGAGGGAATTCAAGAAATCCCAAAACCATTGGGTCCAATAATATTGGTTTTACTGTTCTAAAGTTGATTTATTTTTACAAACTCACTCTCACTAGCATGAAAATATATTTTGTCAAGGGATGTCAGATGTGAGATTCAGAAGAGTCTCTTTTTGAATAATATAGACGTAAATGATATTTATTCTATGAAATTATCATTAGGTTTATTCAACTCCTTCATCTCAGATCCATACTGAGAAAATATTTCCTCAAGTGTTAGTGGGTCAACCTCTTCATGTAATGTATGGGATGTTTCCATCCTTATTTAGATAAAGTATACTAAGGTTGATTTAGTGGAGAATTTGTAAGAGTTCTTATTTTTTATCAATCCTTTGATTTTTGGTTTGCAAACATTACTTGTATTCTTCAGTGTGGACCGTGTTTCAAATAGGAACATCTCCCTTCTATTCTTATGCATTGGTTTTAGTCTCTATAGCATTTTCAGGGTTAGTGATAATGATATTTACAAATTTCTAATGCATTGGGGGTATTAAATCTCTATTGGTATAATATGATGGTTTATTTCATTTAGGATAGCCGTAGAATAAGATGTGATCTTCAGAATTTGTCTAACCATTATGACCCTCTTCAAATTATGAAATTTTGGGGTCTTATAATTTCTTGTGAGGGTTATCTTAAGGAAGTATTGTGAAGGGTGACCTAGAGAAAATCCAGATAGATATTTTTTGCACTTCTTCTAATTCTAAGTTGTTGGGTGATTAATGAATCAGGCTCTAAGGACCCATTTTGTGACATGACTCATAGCCAAAAATATACTGACTTTTATAGTGGTGGAAATTCATATAAACATTCCACCAACCTTATGGAATGAGGTAACCCATGATTCACTATTTATCACATTGAAATATATTTTGAGATCTTTAAAGCGGTTTTTGATGTTGAAATTCCCCCAACCATAGGGTCTGGGGTAGCTACTCTATTACCATGGCTACAACATCACATCTTCCTTTTTGATCTTGTGATCCTTTGATCGAGCATGATCTGGGTGAAATGTAGAATATTCAAGGGAGATTATTGATTATAATGACATATTTTTCACTTCTATATAATATTTTATCAAGTTATAGGTCTTACCAATCTTTTCAGATGTGTCATAAAAGAGTATTTTGAAGGTATGCAATTGTAGAAATTAATAGTTTCGAGATTCAGTCATGGTTGAATCCTATAGATAATTTCTATTATTGTTGGTATACTCCACTTCTAATAGTCATCTCAATTTAATTATGTTTAATCAATATCCTAATGGATGTATTTTTTTACCATATATTGATGTGAAATGCAGTGCCCCTTGCTCACCCCATCCTCTGATATGGACACCGAATGGTGTATCAATTATCAATTATTATGGATTGTGAAAATCATAAAGGCATGAAAATTGAAGGCTCTGACACTAAATTTACAATTTTAGGTTTCATGTAGACAAATGATCTATTGAGTCAATATGGAAATGATGTTATTCGATTTACTTTACATTATCAATATATTCTTTGTAAGGTAAAAACTTATTTTTTATATAGTGAAGAGTCATCCATTGATTCAAACGAATGTCATATTTGTTTCCCTATGACATAGTTATCAGAATAACATTCTGAGTAGTGTCCATGGGAAAAAATATAATTGATACATTATCGTTGTCTTTTTATTTCCACATGAGAAACATATTTACTTCATCTTTTATGGTATTCTCCTCCAATTGATCTAAGAAATGATGTAAATTCCTCGTAGAATTATTATAACTAGAAGTACTATTCAGAATCTCCCTTTCTATACTCGAATCTAGGTGATCCAAGGGTTTTTTGGATAAATACCATTGCCTCTAGTTTCTTCTGATTGATAAATAATATCACTAGTTAATTAAAAGGAATTAGGCATTAATGGAGTTTCCTTCCAAAGTGCCTTATGATATGAGGGATTTCTCACAATTTATTCAGAATGGGGAGGAATTTATTGTGAAAATGAAACTTCACTATAGGGAGGAAATTTTAATGAATAACATCATGGAGAGGACTACCATTATGGTTAAATGTATGACCATAGGAGGGGGTCCTATAGCATATCCCTTAGGGATTACATTCAATATGGACATTGGAATGGGGATATCATTATTTCCATTTTATATTTTGACCACAAGAAGGGTTTCTATGGTATGGATATAGTGAAAATCTATCATGATTGATTTTGGTATGGCCAAAAAGGATATATTAATGGCGAAACAATTTCGTTTGACCTCTAGATCATATGTTAGTAATGTTTTCGGGAGGACATTTGCAACAACATATGATAATTTCTTGAATTGGTGAACTGTGAATGGGATCATGGTAATACATTGATATATGTTTTAGAGCCTCAACAGAATCACCATTAAACATAGTAGGGTTGTGGAATTTCTTTAGAATTTCTGGTTTCCTTTTGTGAAATTTATTCTTAGATGTTATCCATCAGGTGGTTAAATTCTCACGGTTTTGATACTGAATTAAAGTTGTGGGATATTAACTAAGAAAAACTCAGGATATAGTTGGAATATATCAATATGATTTAGAGGCTTATTCAGGGATATATTAATGACCTGGATAGAACATTGAAATAGACCAATAATCCCCAATTGCATTGGGTATATATCCTTGAACGTAATGAGCATTTAAAATGGAAATGTTTCTATGACCCTCCATGATAGGAGAGAGAGAGAGTATGTTCCTACTCCTAAAAGAACTACTCATTGTGTTTATGAGTCACTCTAATTTTGGGGATGAGGTTGTGTGACTCACCATCAATCAGTTCCACAAATATAATTTTGACACGGTACGTAAGAAGAATGTGGGAAAGGATAGATGCCTTCCATTCTATTTCTGCCATGATATGCTGAGTGACATTCACAACTAGAATGAGAATATATTTAAATTAATTTATAGATAAGATATATATAACTAATCCTATGATCCATTTATTTCTATAATATATTAGCATGGGTCATGTTCAAATGTGGAAGCATGGGATCCCCTTTGTTTATTTCGATAATATGTGAAAACCTTTTCCAAGTGTTTCTCGATTGTGATGGAAGTGTTGTTGAGTGTGGCATTTGGAATATTCTTTTTCATTGGTTTTTATCATATATTAATGAGGATCTATGGAAATAATGTTGTTTTTTCCTACTCTTGCTTCATTTCTTTATTCCCATAGACCACCTACAAAGGCTTCTGAATCTTGGTGGTCTATACCGGGGTCCTTGGGTTAGTATCATTGTCAAGTTGAGGACTCGATGCTATGTTATATTGGTAGTGGTGAATTCTAGAAGGATCACTTTGGGGGGAAATAAGTGATTAGGTTAGGAGTCCATTGTTGACATCTATAAATATACCCCTCAAATAAGGGAGGAATATTTTTTGTGTTCTGGAGTGAGGCTATAAAAATAGTTTTAGGGGATTATGGGTGACACTTGATTCCTTTTCCCAAGCCATCATTGAGTGGATGGTTGGTGGGGATTCATGAATTTTAGAGATTCAAATACAACCTCTAGGTCTGGGATTGTGCCATTGAGTAGGTACTATCGGATGAACACATTTGAGGCTTAATTTTTAAGACACTATGTGGGAGTTGGTATTCACGAGTTGTTTTAGGATCTTGTAGTACAACATGAGACATATACATTTATTGATAATGGTAATATTTCATTTTGGTTTGAAGAGAGTTTGGGTGGATTTTTATAAGGGTAGTAAACAAACACAAACATAAGAACTCTTCAAAGATGAATAACAAGTATGAGAGAATATCCTAATTGATTTATTTTAAAGATCAATTTGGGGAATTTTTTGCTTCATGTAAATATGGGAGATGAATTAACCAAAATGTGGGTGACACGATTATTTTTGTAAAATAAGGATTCAAATCTAGATCAAATTTTTTGTTTTAAAACATTTTTTAGGTTGGTTTCGAATATATTTTATGTTTGGAACTGGAAAAAACCATGTAATACCATATCAATAAAATACAACATCTTTCTAAAGGTAGGTGACCATCCAAAATTGCTCCAATGACTCTTAGGGGCTCACAATGGTTGAGAGGATGGGATGTCTGACCAATCACACCCTTTCATGGTGGGGATATTTTTCTTACTATGGGAATCTCATATAGATTTAATTTATATTCAAAAATCATTTATAAAACCTAATATAAGTCCATACATCTTTTAAATCTACCGAAAATCCCATATACATGTGGGCGTATTGATTTTTATATATTAAAGATTCTCCATAAATTTATCCATTTGTAGGAATATAATTTTCTCTATTGAGTTATCAATATTTATATATTTGAGGTTATCCACTCAGAGATTCATCTACATGCATCATAGGTTCTCTATATCAACTTTTTATTTCGTTTTTCATTCAATATTCAATAGAATAATAAATCAAAGAATCATAATTGGGCACTCCAATGTTTATTTCCATCTTGAGAGGTGGTTATATTTTTGATGTTGGGATAAATCCCATGACCAGTTCTTCTTATGTATCCTCATAAAAGTATTTTTTACCAAGGTAGTTTGGTTCCACTTAATGGGAAATTCCATACCTTTTAGGGTTATGTGACATTTACCAAACCATTGAGTTCACCATTATTGGGAAATTATTTCTAAGATAAAGGTGCATAGAAAAAATTGTTGGGGGAATTGTGAATTATCTACCCTTGATGGTTAACCCCATGGGGAATATGTCCTGATGATAATGGATTGATATTACCAATAATGTGGCCATGGGAAGAAATCTCTCACCTTGAATATAGAACAATAATGATGTTATTATTGATTCCTAAAATAAAATGTACCTCCAAGTAGTGATTTTGTCTTATTGTGAATATGGTATAGTGAGGATTAGTGTGGAATGAAGGTGATGGGATTAAACCTCAAAGTCGATTCCAACGTATCCTGTTAGGATGGGAAAAGGACCACTTATTTTGGAATGGTTTGGGACTACACCTATGGGGGATTCCCATGGTTTCTTCGTTGGGAATATTTCTGTCAATGGTTTATCTCATAAAGAATATGGCGCTTTGGGACAATGTTAAAATTTATTGGGGTTTCACCTAGTGGGAGACCCATTTAGGAGTTTTTATCTAGATAGTGTCAAGATAACTACTTATCCATAATCCCATATGATTCATTTTCAGTGTGAGAAACAAGACACAATACTAGATCATCATGCCTAAAAATCATGTTTGGGAGGAAAAAGTACTAGAATTAGAATCCCTAGTCAAAAATTCTTCAATGAACTCTCGTGGATGATGGTTGTGATATAGAAAGGAGGAATATGACATTCTTTAAGAATGGAATGGGGCTTAATCCATGAGTGATACCCAAGGTTGATACATTATCCTAATTTTATAGTGGAGGAGGGTGAGGCTATAATGGGGGATATGGGGAGAGTGGTAGTGCCTACCCATTACCATATTCTTTTTTTATCTTCAAATCACGGGTTCTGAGATTACATATCTGATTTATATATGACTTAATTTGATTACCAATTCTATAAGTATATAGAATTAATACTGCAACCTAAACCACTTCCACCACCCCTGAGACTGGGATCATCATTACCATGAGAATCATGATTGTTAAATTTATAAAGAACAAAGATATTTTAGATGTTAATAGAGGAAATTAAATTACAATGAGAATTTATGATTTTTATTGGGATACGTTGATGTGTCATATCATTAGTTTAGATGGATCTGATGGTGTCAGCGTGGGTTTGAGTGATGAAATTTTCGGGTTTTTATATTTGTGAGAGGGATAAATTTTGAGCATTCATAGAGGGTCCAAGATGCATACAAAAACTGTACAGATAGAGGGAAGTGAGACTATAAGGGTAAAATTCTCTAAGGATACAGCATTAAAAATACTATTTTCGATATATAGGATGTGGAAGAATTAATCGGTTCTTCGAAAAAAACGTATTTCTTCTTAAACTATTTTTTTTCAAGGATTAAGTGGGTAGCCTTTGCATAAGACAGAGTAAGTCCTCTTCCATGTGAAGGGTATTCCTTTGTGGGTTGGGGGATCTTTTCTAATGATCCCCTTACGAGATCTCTTTTTTGTTTGCAACATGTGGTAATTTAATTATATGTCGGATTAAGAAGTTTTATTTAGTTGTATCTTCCTCTATCTTTTATGTTTTCCCACTATCCATCATCCTCATAATCCTTAACTTATATTTAGAACATATGGTATTTCTATAGAAGGGGAATAACTATTTTTCAGGAATGGATATCCAACCATATAAGATACCTAGCACTATGTCGTGGGACACTCCACTATTACTATACAACATTGTATTTACATTTTTAGGGCCGGTATGTTGAATGCATCACATGTGGAATGAAGTTCAATTGTGGGGGCAATGAAATTAATTCAACTTTTTGAAATGTTTTTTCATTGTCTTGATATTACTACCTCATGCCAAAAACTAAAACCCTTTACTCAGGGGTGTGAAATTACCACCTAATGACATAAATGAAAATCATTTTTTTGTGTGTGTAGGGTGGGGGGAAATATTACAACCTCATCCCAAAATTACTTTCATTTTTATGGATTCCATGAAATGGGGAGGTCCTCATAGAATGTGCACTATGTGGTAATCTGCTGGATGTCGTGGGCTTCCATATTCTTTTCTAATTTAAAATTATGAGATACCCCTTTATCTCTCATCATCCAAACTTAAGAGTTTCTATATGACGACGTTATACTGTCAATATTTCACTATTATTTTCCATGACAAAATCATCTTGTAGTGAATATCATAACAATTTTTCTATCAAGGGTATTCACATTTATGAATATATACATATTGAATGGTACTTACATGTATTTATTCCACGTTACATAATCATGGAATTACTTATGATGTTAAATGATTATATGTTATATGATCCAAGTGGCACATTTATGTATTAAATAAAATGTTTATGATGGGTGTGCCAGGATAGCACTACAATTCATTGGTTAATGTTTAGTATTATGACACTCCATGTGCAATGAGGGGTCACTAATGCTAATTCATGTGAAATGTGTGGTTAATAATGATAATTTATGTGCAATGAGGGTTTAATCATGATAATTCATGTTCAATGATGGTTTACTCATACTAATTCATGTGCCATTAGGGTTTACTCATGATAATAAATGTTAAATGACCCTTGAATCATGATAATACCATGTTGTATGTTGTTACCACATTTCCATGTTATGATAATCATGATATATCATAACTTTATGTTTATTTTTCTATTTCGGACCATTGATATGGATATTGTCCTAACATGTATTTAATTCTTAATGTTATGCCTTATTTTCTCACCTACTAGGATTTATAGCTCACCCTTTTATTATGAATGTCCTCAGGTTATCCGATGCACTGTTATGTATAAATGAATTTTGTAGTCATGTAAAATAATTTATAACTAAATATGTTGTATTTTAAGTCCTAAGTTGTCATGTAATGTTCCTAACCCACAAAGACACTATACCTCTCGATATTATGGGATGTATTATGTGAAAGTTTGCGTAATAAATCATGTTTATTTGTGTAACCAAAATAAGGGTTGTTATAGTTTGTATCAAAGCATATGTCTAGTTATTTTTCGGATTAGTGTTAGAAAACCCTAGTGAATGCCTTAGGGTAAGACTATATATAAGGAAAATATCTCAGAAGTTTTGTGGGTATAGAGTAAGTTGTTTGTCAAGAAAATACATCCATCTATAAGTATTAACAAGTAGTGGTGGCTCTGGCACAAATATATCTAGGGGTAAAACCCAAAACATTGCTTTTAGCTAGACTTAAACGGGAAATGGCACATGAAAATGGGCCTTGATACAGTCTTCGTTCGACACCTCTAGGGGATATGATTCATTAAATTCACAATTTTAGTACAAACTATTATTAATGGAGAAAAAAATGCATAAGAATATACATTATGAGATAGATCATGGATAACATAGATTGAATCCTAGAAATTTATAAGTTAAGGAGATTAATGTAATTTATATGTTATCCTTTTAATGTCATTGGATTCCCCTTTATGAGTTAAAAATTTTAAGATACTGATCCATAATTTTCTTTTTATTCTATCTAATGGCTTGTAATATGAGGAATATGGATAAAACCCGATGTGAAGGGAAATGTGTTGAATGTCCCAGGGAGATTACCCATCATATTGGAGCTCAAGTAGGACATAACATTATTATTACAATCAAGTTATCAAAAAACATGATTAAAAATTGGAACATTGTTGAATTACCCAGGAAATTAAGGAAGAGGAAGATGACATCTCAGGAAATTCCATCTACTAATGTTGATACGGGGAAGAAGATCCAATTTCCATCATGCAACAAGCTTGGAAAGAGGAAACAATGGAAATTTCACAAAGGCACAAGGATATGTTTTCTGTGCAGAAAGGACGGGCGCAAAATATCCAATTTCTATGAAGGAATGGATAATGTATTGGATTGAAACAATGTTCCATCTAAGGCATATTACAATGTTCTATGCTATAATTACATAGAAGTTGATAATTATACAAGACAATTCTCTATTGTAAGGGGTGATAAGCAGGATGAGAATAAAAAATATCCATGAAAAAAGGATCACTTGATATCCTTTGCTAATATGGATAATGATGAATGAATTACATATAACAACTAATTAAATGTAGTGTATGTCTTAATGTATTTAAATTCATTTCCTATTAGTATATCTTTTATGTTTTCTAAGAACATTGATTCCCTAGAATAAATGATATTAAATCATTAAGTACAAACATCGATAAGTGTTATATCACATGTGGATGCTTGTGGGAATGTTCTCTTGAAAATTGTTGAAGTCTCCCTTTGATGAAATTTGAGGCAAAAAGACAAACTCATTACCTATGCCTCAATTTAGTTGAAACATCATGAGAAAAACTATCCCACACATGATCTGGAGTTGGAAGAAGTGATCATTGCATTGAAAAATTGGATACATTATCTCTTTAATGAAAGGGGTGAAATATATACAGATCACAAAAGTATCAAATATATATTAACACAAAAAGAATTTAATATTATCCAACAATGTTGGTTAGAACTCATAAAGGATTACGAATGCTCAAACCATTACCACCCTCGGAAAGCGAACAAGGTGGTGGATGCTCTAAGTAGAAAGGACCCAATGATCCTATCATTGATGGGAATTTAAAAGGATCCAATATTATTTGATTTGATGAAGATAGATATGGTAATCATAAATAAGGTAACATCATAAATCCTTTAAACATTTAGTGCTCAACTATCTATTATGTAATGGTTAAAGGATGCTCAAAAGGATGATGTGGGAATTCAGAAGAATGTGGAAACTATCAGAAATGTGAAATCCATGGTGTTCAATGTTAATAATGAAGAAATTGTGAGATTTGGGTCAATAATATGCATTTCAACAAATGCATAGTTAAAGAAAGAACTCTTGGATGATACACATAGTTCTAATTTCTCCAGTCACCCTAGAAACATGATGATGTATCTAGAACTCCGATATATTTATTGATGGGTTGACATGAAGAAGGAGATCCCTGAGTATACATCAAAGTGCCCGGTATGTCAGTAAGTTAATTATGAAGGTCATAATTTTAAGGGGATGATGTAACAATTACCCATACCAACATAGAAGTGGGAAAACATCACCATGTACTTTGCCACCGAACATCAAAGGAATCCAAATGAAACAATGCTATTTGGGTTGTTGTGGATCATCTTACAAATACTACAAAATTCATTGCAATTCTATAGGATTTATCATTGGATCAATTGGAACGAATATACATCTAAGAAGTGGTAAGGTTTCAAGGTGTACCACTATCTATTGTATCTGATCGAGATCCATTATTCACCTATATGTTCTAAAAGAGTCTCCAACATGCTATTAATACTGAGCTACACTTCAGTATGTCTTATCATCCTCAAACTGATGTCTAATCTGAGAGGACTATCCAAACACTTGATGCCATGTTTATATAATTCTTAATGGACATAAAAGGAGGATGAGATCAACATATTCCTCTGGTTGAGTTCCCTTACAACAACATTTTCCACTCAATCATCCAAATGGATCCTTGTAAAGCCCTTTATGGGAAGACGTGTAGAACACCATCATGTAGGGATGAAGTTTGGGAGGTAAAACATATAGGTCCAAAAATGGTCAGAGAAATGGTGGATAAGGTTAAGACCATCCAGAAGCACATTAAAGATTCTCAATGTCGTCAAAAGAGATATGCTGAAAATTGTTGATGGCACAATGAATTCGATGCTGGAGACATGCTATTTCTCTGCATATCGCCATGGAAGATAGTGATGAGAATTGAGAAGAAGGGAAACCTTATCCTAAGGTACGTAGACCCTTTTGAGATATTTTATCACATTAGAGCAGTGACCTAATGACTAGCACTCCCACTGAACCCATCTCAAGTACATGATTTATTCCATGTATCACTCTTGAGGAAGTAAATACCTAACCCGTTGCATGTACTCAATCCAGAGGTGGTACCATTGGAGAATGACCTCTCTGATGAAGAGAAGAAGGTGAATATCTTATATTGTAGGTAAAAAGTTCTATGAAATAAGACAATTCCCCTCATCAAAGTGTTATGGAGAAAACATATGTTTTAAGAAGAAATGTGGGAACCAAAGAAAGTGATGAGGAAATTTTACCCTCACTTATTTTAGAGTGGGAAAAGAGAATTTCGAGGGAGAAATTTTATAAGGGGGGAATATTTTAACGACCCAAACATTCATCATTAAAATTCACTTTTTTTATTTAATTAAATGTATTTTAGATTTTGAAAAAACATGATTTTTTTATTTTATCCAATTGGATTTAAATGACTGTTATGTATCATTAACTTTGATAATATTTCCATTGAACAGTGATCACATTTCGAGTTCAAATATAAGCTTTTAAAAAATCCTTTCGACACAGAAAAAGGATCGGATTAACTCATCTTGTAGACTCAAGCCTTAAAAATCTCATTTATTTGTGCTTGAAAAGGAGGTAGAATCATTGGGATTCAATCTTAACCAAGCCCAACATGTGCTTCAACACGTTAAACTTGAACAAAATTTCCTATGAGAGTAGTGGAAGTTAATAGAGATTAATCGAGTTCTATGATATCAGAGCCGCTCCAAGAGTCAATCCCAATAGAACACCTTACCCATAGGTATTATATTGGGGTTATAAGGGTTTATGTAACAAGGTATTGGATAATTTTTATGTAATCCTTTTTATAAATAAAATTTTTATTCCATCAATTTATTTAAGAGAATATTTTTTCTTATAAACATGATGAATTAGATAAATTTAGTTTTCGAGTTAAATGATAATTTTTAGAAATATATAAATTATTATATTAAACTAAGGTTTTATTAATATTTTTATTATAATATTTTTATAATAAAAATAATTTTAAATTTAAATTATGAATATATTTATTCCTTATTTTTTTACTCTATAAATGATTATTTATTCTGTTTTATAAGAATTTTATTTTTATATGATATAAAATAAATTGTATTTTAAAATTTATGATTTAATTTTGTTTTGAAATAATTAATATTTTTAAATAATATTATTTTCAAATTAATTTTATGAATAATAAATGAGTATATAATTTTTATGAATTCAATTTTAATTTTCATTAAGGTTAAAAACTGTTTTTTCAAAACCTGTCATTTTTATCTAAATGTTGGTTTTTATTTTAAAAGTCAAAACTAAAATATTTATAAAACTATTTAGATAAAACAAATATTATTTTTGGAATCATGAATTTTAAATTATCCAATAGTGATTTTTTCAGTATTTTCTGAGAAAGTCGAATTTTTGGGTAAAAATTAAATACCGAATAAATATATAATGTGTTTTACGACATCATAATGACCAAATAGTGATGTAATAGAACACTATAAAAGGTGTATTTGTAAAATATATGTTTTTCCTTTAAAATATTTTTATTTTAGATTTGTTTGACTAATTTTATAATGCATTAGTGGACCCTCCATGACTTATAAAATATTTTAACATTTTTAAATGAATTCCTTGACGGTGCGACACACCTCTATATAAGAAAGCCTAATATTTTAATATTTTCGGCCCTTGGAATTATAAAATATATTATACCACTACCCTTTGGAATAAACAATGGGAAAAAACCTTGGGGTCATTTGTGGTTTTGGATAGTTTAACTTAAAGTGTCCCAAACATAAATAATAAAGAATTGCCTATCCTTTCCTATATAAATCCACCCAATCTCTCATTCATCTTCCCTAAAACCATTTTGACCTTGACCAACCACTTCCCCATACTCCGTAGAGTCCTAAAAAGGTTCCCCAAGCTCCCAAGAATCTTCTTCTAAGCCTTTGGGATCATACTTCCATGTAAGGGATCCTCACTTTCTTCTCCTCCTTTCAAATCCGACCATCTTATTTGAAAGTAGTTCAAGTAAATTAGAATGATTATAATGTCATTATTTTTTAATCATTATATTAATTTTAATTGTATGTTATTTGAATGAGTTATTCTTTATGCCCCCTCATTTTTAACCCTACCTAAGCTGTTACCATATGAAATTTTTCTAATGATTCATTCCTTTCTCATTTTCATCCAAGTTTATTTATGTTGTAATAACATTTTAATTTCAAATAAAAATTATGGGGTATGATTTTTTCCTCCCCCATAATTCTCTACTTATATTTGAATGATGATATACCACTTTCTCTCTCATAAATGCCTTTCGTGTACACCCGTTAGTATGATGAAATTCTATAAGGGATTTCTATCTTCTTATTTTAATTCAAGCATTTCTCTCATATTATTCATCTAAATTCCATTTCATATGTTGTTATTTTAAGTTACATGATCCCATTAATGTCTATTTCAGGTATAAATGATGATATAACCCTCTATCTCTCAATAACCCAACTTATGTATTTCTATATGACGACCTAATGCTACTGAAATTGCACTATGATTTTCCATACCAAAATCATCATGTAGTGAATACCATACCCATTTCTCTATCAAGGGTATTCACCATTATAGACATATACATATTTAATGGTACTTACATGTATGTATTACAATTATTTATTCATTTAATTACTTATTATATTGAATGATTACATGTTATATGATCTATGTGGCACAGTTTTATATGAAATGAAATGTCTGTTAAGGGTGCACCATGATAACGCTCCAATACATTGAGTAATGTTTAGTATCATGATAATCCATGTTCAATGAGGTTTTAATCATGGAAATTCATATGAAATGAGGGTTTACTCATGCTAATTCATGTGAAATTTGGGTTTACTCATGCTAATTCATGTGAAATGAGGGTTTACTCAGGATAATTCAAGTGCAATGAGGGTCTACTCATGAAAATCCATGTGCAATGAGCCTTGGCTCATGATAATACCATGTTTTATGGTGTTTCCAGATTTCCATGTTTTTATAATTATGCTATATCATGCCCGTATGTTAATATTTCTCTTATAATTCATTTATATGCCTATTTATTAACATGTATTTTATTTTTCATGTTATGCCTTGTTTACCCCCTTAATGGGATTTATAGCTCACCCATTTAATATATATGTTCTCGGGTTATTCCATGAAATTCTAAGAAAGAAGGAATTTTGTTGTCATGTAAAATATGATTTCAATAATTATGATGTATTTTATGTCTACAGTTTTCATGTAATGTTTTGAATCCAAAAATTCACTAGAAATATCGATCTTTTGGGCAGTATTATGTGCATGTTTGTGTAATAAATCATGTTTAAGTTTGTAATAAAGAGTATGGTTGTTATAGTCATGAACACTTATTTTATATTTAATTTATACCAATAATAGAAATCTAATATTATAAATTATTTCCATATTTTAAATCAATAAGTATAAATTTATTAATGAGGTCAATTTTATTTATTTTTTATGAATAGGGACCATGGGAAAAATACAACATTACGTTAAAGGTTATAAGGGTTAATGAGGGGTAAAACTAAAAATATAAGGATTAAATAAACCTAAAATATTATCTAAATCATATTTTAAGATTTTTTTGACCCACACATATATTATATTTAAATTTGAATTTATTTAGAACTGTTTTCATTTTAATATGACATTATTATATTTTAATGTTTTAAGTATTTACAAGGATACTTCTACACTATCATATAATATAAAACATCATACTCTCTCTTATCCACACCAATTTATCCCTTTATCTAGAAAAATATTTACCAAAATTATCTCCCAATATTAATATCCATGACCTATATTCTTTTTTCATCCTAAAATACCGATTAAATAATCCTTAAGGTTATTTGTAAAAGAGGATACTTGATGAAGAGTTATAATCTCTTACTCTTAATTTTCATGTTTCCTTTTTCTTAAACCACGTAAACATTTTCAAAAACCATTTAAAAGAAATAATACATATCATTACTGCAATAATTTTTTTTGTTAACTATATTTTCATTTTCTATCTCGTTCCCATATGTTGGAAAATGATATCATCGCTCAAGCATTTTTATGGACTACAACTTCCAGAATGTGATGTTTTTGATTTTTAATTTCATCATTTCATGTATGGTAATCAGGATATATTTAATGAATATATATAATATAAATTATATCATTATTATTTTTTAATAGTTAATTATTATGTATGATTCATTCTTTCAATCCACCTAAAAGTGACAACATGACACATGCACACCTACAGACTACCATCACCATAGAGTAATGCTATTGTATTTTCATAACTAATTTATATGAATGGTTACAAATGTGTATATATTGAATAAATATCATTCATATGAAATGATTAAGATTATGTATATGATGAAACCATGAAAAACGTACATGGAATTCAACAATAAAAATAAAACATGCATAAAAAATGAATAAGATTTTACCGTAATAATGACTTTAATTATTAATTTCTAATAAAATGGTAATTGGAAATTATAGAGGTATTATATTTAATAATTGTTTTATGAATATGTTTTTTTAATTGATGCATGATAAATCAATATTTATTATACTGATGTTTTTTGTTCAAAAATAAGAACATGTGAATATAGGTGGGGGTTTATACTATAATCTCATGTATTTTCAAGATGTTCTTTGTTAAAAATTCATTGTGGGAAATTATATGATAAATATAATTTAAAAATAATATATTGTGTTATCATTTTTTTATTCTATGAATTTTCATTTATTTTTAAAATTTATCACCCTTTCATTCATAAAATGATTGAGAAATTGTTTTTATGAAAATATGACCATATTTCGTCATTAGTCGATAGAAATTTTCTTCCATGCCTATATTCATTAAAATATTATTGGTTGTTATTATCTATAATTTTTCTTTGAGAAATATTACCCTTATAGCCTATGAATCTATTTATAATGGATTAAAATGATTATTTTTAAATGTTTTACGTGTGGATTAATTTTTACTTTTAAAAAAGTGTGGGAATAATGGTCTCTTTTAATGTATATGATATAAATAGACTATCCCACCATCATGAACATTATTTACTTTTAAGCACTGTTTTTAATTTTCATGTTTAATTTCAATGAAAATATTTTTATCAACACTCTATGAACTTTTATTTTTAAAATATACCGAAAAAATGATATTTTCCCTATTTTCCAAGTAATGAAAAAATGCTCTTTTAAAAGTATTTTCCATATATGTTAATATCCTTTAAGGATTGAGATTATTCAATGAGTGATAAAATATTAAAAAACCATCCAATTTTTTCTTTGGATGAATTATGATGATGATGTTTTAATGACTATCATATAAAACCCATTACATTCATATGGAATAATTTTTCTATGATGAAATAATGACTGTTCTTTATACCATCCACTACCTTTATATGGATGAATATGATTAGGTGATGATGAAATGTTTATGAAGTCCGTTTATTTTCCATACATAATTCTATGAGGAAATTATGAATGTTTTTATGATATTGTGGAACAAATAAGTATGGTTTTCATTATGTGAGTCGTGGGACCACAATTATATAAGTCTCCACTACTATGGTTAATGATTTATATCTCATGAGATAATATGGACTGGAATGGTGAGTGAACACAATTTTATAAGGGATTTTTTCTACTTTGGTAATCTTGGCAGTGAACCTTGTCCAATGAAATGATGGAATAAAGAGTTTACCTAATCCATTAGGGGAACCGGTCCACTATTATAGTCTTGGTTGTGATTATTTACTATGTAAATTATTTTATATTCATATGTGGATGAAAAAAATATATCTTATTCTTATGAAATGTTATCATGGATAATGATTTTTTATTTATCATTATGTACTTTTATAAATTATGTCTTTTATTATTGAAAATATTTATTTCTAGATTCCTTATTCATGATCTTTCAAGGATTTTGTATTCCCTTCTCATGTTATTATCATATTCTCAAAAACCTTATGCTTATATTATTCTAATTTTTTATTAGGTATTGATATCTCATATGTTTACCCTTATTGAGAATTTATGATCACCCTTCCATATGTTTCCATTTACATTGGTTATCAAGAAAGGTTTTATTTAGGGTATACCAAAGAAGGGTACTATGTGAGAAGAAATTTGGGGGATATGTTAAGGATATCACATGAAATAAGTTTATTTTATATCTAATATACAAATACACTAAACCTTTATGGTTAATGAGATCATATTATTATGTTATGTATTGAATATTCATCTTAAATTAGGTAATATTAATGTTTATAATGACTGGTTTCTCTTAGTTGGTATCATAGTAGGTTTTATTAATTTTTGGATATAATTATAATATTTTATTTGATAACCAGGGGAGAAATTATACGTATCATATAACATCATGAACTTTTAGTAATGTAGGGATTGTATAGTTTCATTTTAAGTAAAAACCTCTTTGGATAATAGAATGGGTAAGTGGTTGTGGCATAGATTCACCAAGAAGTAGACACCATGAAAAAGGTTGTTTGGATACTAACTCAATATTCAAATGGTACATGATGATTTGGACAAAGACAACACAAATTGGATTGATACTCATGTGGGATATTATTTGGATAACTAAAATTCAATTTAGGAACTGTTATGATGAATGAGAGGATAAAATCAATGAAAAGATGTGATAATTCTTAGTGATATGAGATTAATAGAATGTATCATGGTTTTAACGAAGGATTCATAATTTCAATGATCATAAGAATTTTTTCCATAACCATATGATTATTTAATCTGATTATTTATGTTTGATAATCAAACATATATTTATGGTTTTAGTCAAATACATGAAATTTGAGGAATTAAGTGAAAAATATGTGATGGATAATTTAATGTAAATCCTATAGAGAAACTAAATGAAATGGGTTCTAGAATATAAAACTGTATGATTATTCCATATCAGTTATATAAAATTTGGATCAAAAAAATTAATAATGGTGAGTTTATTAATGAATTAAATAAAATAAAAAATTTAATTTTAAGAGTGTTCAGGTGATAAAGACCATGGAGGAAATACGATTAATCTTCATAGATATCAATAATTGGGAAAAAGAACCCAATAAGATATATCAAATGAATGGGAATGTGTTTAATGTGTGGAAAAGAGTGGAATAGAGAAAATAAAAATCAAGGAAAAATAAATAGTTTGATGGAGGGAAACAAATTTCATCCTAAGGTAAAAATAATAGATTATTTTTTTATATGTAGGGTACATAAGAATTATTTGATTTAATTACATAATTCATAGTCTATATCATAGAAAAAGGGATGGTCTTTTATATATTAATCAATGAAGTCAAAAATGATGGTCAAAGAACAATTATACTCCCCTCTAGAGTCAAATATTTCATGTTAACCTTTATAAGAATATTCCCAATGATTTTTTCGTCCTTTATTGGAATTTAATTTGTTTTTAGAATTGATTAGATCTCTTTATATGGATCCCATAAAATTTTACTAGGAATTGAATTCAATTTTCATATTTTAAATCAAACTATGATTAGCTTAAAGTGTGTGTATTAATATGAAATTCAAATGGAACATACATACATTGTATGGGTCTTACTACTTATAGATGGTATATATTGATCTAAAATGTATTGGGAGAAAATATATAACTAATATATGCCCACTATTCATGAATATTTCTAGGTATTTACAATGGAATTTATAAGTCTTCATCTAAATCATAATGTTTATTTTTGAATTGAAATCATAATTTGTTCTACATTTATTTCAATGAATCTATATAAAATGTCCCAGATTTAGTTTTAGGAATTGATGAGGTAACTATATTATAATATTGATAAGGAATTTATATGCATGAATGAATCACCATGGTGTGTAACTATTTTTTTTTTCAAAAGAATGATGGGTAAATGAATATTTACATTCACTATTGAAAATGTAAACTAATCATAATAAAGAAAAATTATCCTCTAAAACATATCAATGACTAGTTTAATTAACCATGAAGAGATCAATATTTTTCCATGACTGATCTTTGATCTGGATATCATCAATTTAGGGTCCTGGATGAGTATATACCCAAGACAAAAATCTATATGTGCTATGGTAATTATGAATTTAATTCTTTCCATATTTACTTACCAATTGCACCAAAATCTTCATGGATCTCATTAATATAGTCTTCGTAGATTACTATGATTGGTTTGTGGTAGTATTTATAGATGAAATTAACATATATTCAAAGTGGAAGGAAGTGTATGAAGATTATTTGAGTATTTTTTTTGGAGAATTTTAGAAATGAGATGCTGCATTGAAAACATAAAAACTCTAAATTCATTATATATAAAGTTTAATTAGTGGGTCATATAATCCGAAGATATGATATATGGATGAAAAATTTAAAGATGGAATTTATTATGAAATGGAATAGACCAATGAGGGAAAATTAAATCCATATATTTCCTGAGGTTTTAGGATACTATTAATGCTTTGTGATAAATATCTCATGCCTATGAAATAAAATTAACAATTGGAATTAGAAGGGAGCCAAGTTAGACTAGATAGATGAGTGTGAGGGAAATTTAAAATTTTAGAAAAGAAGGTTGTTCATTGCACTTATAATCACACTACCCTATAGTGTAGAATAATTTGTGATCTATACTTATTCATCAAAAAAGGGGTCAGTATGCATATTTTTTTAGAATTATATATTGATAGATTATTCCTCATTCCAGTATAAAATTCATGAGAAAAATTACATGATTAATGATCTAAAGGATTAAGTGGTATTTTTATTCATTAAATATATAGAGGCATAATATCGACAGCGAAATATGAGATACATATACTGATCCTAAAATATTTAAATATATATTTACATAGAATTAGTTGAGTATGATCCAGAAGACATGGATCAATTTGATTAATGTTTATGAATTCTCAATACATTATCACCACTGGAAGGAAAATAAGGAGGGAAATGCTCTTTATTAGAACTACTATGACTTTTATTCCATAATAAAGATTCAAAGATATCTAATACATAAAGATATGTAGAATATGTATCTTGGAATCATGAAGAAAGGGTATGGAATATATATTTCTCAGATGAATGTTCAACCATCCTTCCATGTGTGGATTAATGAGGCACATAACTAAGATGTGTAACTATAGAAGAAAGTGATGAATTGTCCTAATTTAAACTATTATTGTGGTATAATGATAGTGATATATAACCAGGTATGTTTCTGGTCAATACAATATTTGAAGAAGGATCTTTTGAATAAAGACTTAATTTTATCATTCTCTATTCATCCCATAAGTATGAATATGTAAAGATATTAAAAGAGTATTTACTGTGGGAAAACACGAAATGAGATATTTTAGTGTAATTATATTAATTAAAATTATGATAGAAACATATGGATCAAAGACATAATTATAAGGGGTTGTTATAAAAACTACCCATAGTATAATTAAAATGAGAAAAATTGAAATGGAAATCATTTTTGGACTCCCCAGATCCTCTAAATCTCAAAATTATATTTTTATTTTTTTCCAACCCATTATGAATTCAAAATATTTTATTAATATAAGATAATAATTATCTCATGATCAAATTTCATGGATTTACATAGTTGAACATTAAGAATACATATCTTCATCAAACAGATGGTTATACTAACATTTAAACACTAGAATATATGTTAATGTCAGGGTCCATGTATCTCATTTGAGGTTGGTATCAACACCAATCCATGTATGAGTTTTTTTACATTAACAGATTTCACGTGAGAATTTATATAGATCCCTATAAATCCCTCTATGGTAGTGAGTTTAGATAAAAAAATGAGATAGGATAATGTTTGAGCATGCATGATTTTAGGACTTGAGAAATATAGGTAAATTGAAGAGAAGGTTAGATCAATTTAACATCCCATTAGGGAATATCAATGTTGGTATAAAAGTAAATTTAAAATCATTGTTGTGATCTAGGATTTGAAGTTAGGGAGAATGTATTCCTGAAAATATATCCACGGGAAAAGGATGTGATATTTGGAAGTAAGAGAATGTCGAGACCAAGATATATTAGTACCTTTGATATTTATATCACACTGTGTTGGTATCATTTCACTTTCTCATCCTCCAAACATCCCTTAAGTTCATGATGCATTCCATGAATCTATCATGAGGAAGTACATGCATGGTCCTTCACATGTACTTTATTTAGTGGTATTACCAATTTATCATGATCTATCATTCGAGGAAGAACCCATGGAGATTATATATAAATTAGAGGAAATGTTTCAGAATAATACCACTCACCTAGTAAATGTATTGTGGTAAAAACAAAAATTTATAGAATCTATGTGGGTACCTAAGTATGGGATGAAAAAAAAATTTTCTCAGTTATTTGTATCAGAGTGGAATATTATCACAGGAAAAACAATTATATTGGTTTATAAAGGGCACCCCTATAGGTGATATATTTATCTTTAAATAAATTAAATGTGTTTCATACCTTTCATTACCTGCAACACTCAACTTAAACAAACTGTGATATACTATTGAAATGTTATTATAAATGTGACTATTATTACCTTGACATAAAATTGAAGCGTAATAATAAGACTACATATGTTATGAAAATTTATTTTCTACACATGTAAAATATAAATTCATTTGTTATAAGTTTGTGAGAAAAAAAAAATAATTTAATGTCGAAAAGAGAGGTTTTTTCAAAAAAAATGTTTTTATATAGAAAAAGTAATATTATCTTAATATATTAAATGAATCCGAATTGATGAATATTTTTAATGAATTCTGTTGATAATATTTTCAATAAAATATTATTACACACATATACTGATATTTACTATACAAGGAGAATGTGTAAATTCAATTTTATGATTTTTTTAAATGGGTGGTTCCTTAGTCTAAAAAACAAAGAAAGATTTATTTATTAAAATTAATGTTACCAAATTATTAAAGATATAATTTTTTTTCAATATTTATCATAAATTTTAGTCAAATAAATAGTGATTTCGTCAAAATAGGAGATGGCGTGGCTAACTCTCCTTTTGCAAGACCATATACAATCATGTTTTCTTTAAGAAAGTCACTCGTGAAGATATAGATGATATCTTTGAGAGGGAGAAGGAAATATATACATAGAGTTATGAGAGTCAACACAATATGCACCACACCATTCCATTGAGTTTAACTTTATTTTTTTCATTATGAGTAATAACTATTTTAAAAATTCAATAATGTGATAAATGTTAATGGGGTCAACAAGCGGTTAAACTAAAGATATTTGGGTTAAAATAACTTAAAAACTTTCCTCTATACTATTTATTAAGTTTATTTTGACCCAAACATATATTATAATCTAATTCGGTTTTCCTTGGTTCCACATTCAATTGTATATTACTATATTATTTTTTAATTTTTTATATATTTACATGAGTGCCACTCACCTCACTTTTAAAAGGAAACCACCTATCATATATTTGGTGCACCACATTATCAATTTATGTCAATTTTTTTTCATAAATAATATAACAATGTAATTATAAATGACCATGAGGTTATTCTCTTCTCAAAAGACCCATCCTGGAATCCTTAAGTTTCTTTTCAAAGGGGGATTCCTAAAGAAGAGGTATATATTCTTACCAGTCTTTTTCATATTTCCTTCTTAGAAAAAATCCTAAAAATTTCATATAAGAATATCAAAATGATGGAATCAATTTATTTAATATAACAACATTTTTATATGTTAATGGTATAGTAATTTTCTATTTCCTTTCCATTAGTTGGAAAATTTCTACATCACTCATCCGTATGTGTGGACTACCACCTCCACGAAGCGATTTACTTCGTTTTTCATTTCCACTTATTATGAATGGTAATAAGTATATATTAAATGAATATATATTTTATATATTATATAATTATTATTATAAATAGGTGAATAATTATGTACTTTTCTTTCATTCCATCCAAAAAAAATTGAAAAAATCTGTTGTGTGTATGTACAATGTTCCATCTCCACAAAGTGATGAAATTAATTTTTCCTAAGTGATTTATATAAATGATTTAAAAAGACTACATGAATAATAAATATGATATTTATGAAATTATTAATATTGTAGGGATTATTACCCCAGACTATGGTTCGATGACTGAAACTTTCAGGCCAAAGAATGCATGTAAAACATATCAGTTTTTACCTAAATAATGATTTCAATTAAGAATTGTTAACTAAAAGGAAATTGGAAATTATAAGGGGATAATATATTATAATATTTATATAAAAATATATTTTCAGTATAGGTATAATATATATATATTTTATATAGGAAGATAGAATGCATACAAATTATTATAAAACATTAGGTAAGGGTTTTTGTTACAATCTCATCTCTTTTTGGGATTGTCTATGTTAAATTTAAATTGAGGAATATTATATAATTATTATCCATAAAACCCCATAAATTTTATCTAATCCATATATTATGATTATTTTCAATATTTATTACCATTTTATTCACTTTGGTATTAATAATTATTGACAAAGTGTGTTTAGAAAAAAGGTCATTTAAAAATAACAAATACTTATGAATTTTACTAAGGAGAAAGAGGGTATGATATAAAGGGGTAAAAAGTTGTAAAAACCAAGTGCATCACCTCCTAAAATGTCCAAAAATGAATGAGGTGGGGCAAAAATATTATAAAAGTGAGTATACATAGCAGTTTTATGAACCCTAAAATCCATAAGAACCACATATTTACTCACTTAGTTCCATTTATAATGTAAGGTAGTTTAGTTGTTAATAAAATACATGAATCTATTAATGTGATAGGCAATGGACTAAGGTTTAAAAATCTGAAAAATCACGTTAGTTTAGGATAATAGTTGAGTTTGTCTGAACTGAGGTCAGATCAATATTTTTATCTCTACAAAGATCTAACCCACGGTGCCTAGAATATGACTTCATGATAATAGATTGACCATACCTATAGTAATAACTATAGTAAATATTCACAAAGTCATTAGGGATTCAAATGACTACTCCACCCTATATAAAACCAAATCTAAATCCCCATTGAAATTGATATTGGAGCCACTGGAAGAGAAAAATAATTAACCATGTTCCCCTAGGGGGTCAGCCGTTGCATAGAGGTGTAAGAATCACATATTTTCATGACTCAATTTAACGATACAGAACTCTTCCACCACTTGAAAATTAATTCCTTGTCCTCCTCCATTCATTTTTTCCATATAAACAGAACCCTTATCGAGTTTTAAAGTCTAACCTTATTTCCTCATTAGCCAAAAAATATTTTCTTCCACATCTATTTTCATTCAAAAAAATTATTTATGTTTTTATCTATAAATAAAATTGTGATAAATATTATTTTCTATACAGATTAATTTCTTTTAAAATGGTAAAAATTAATCTTTTCAAATGTTTTACATATATATCACTTTTTAATTTTATAAAAGTGTAAAAACAATGTTATCTTTTAACATTTATTACATGAATTTTGTTTTCAACATCATGAAAATTATTTTATCTGAAGAATCCATTATATGTATCAATTTTTATTTCCCATGATTTTTTTCAAAATATTTTAGGAATTTATAGTTTTTGAAGATAAAGAGAGAAAATGATATTTTCCCCATTTTCCATTATATATTCAAATGCTCTTTCAAAAGTATCATTTCAAAATTTTCAATATCCATTAATTATTTTTATACATAACTGGGGAGATTATGTTCTGATACCATCAAATTTATTTATCTGGTTGTCTAATGATGATGATATTTTTAGGATGAGTTGAGGAAGCCCATTATATTCCCATGCGTTAATTAAGTTATGATAAAATCAGGAATTTTTTATGATACCATCAAAATTCCATGTATTGGATGGATTTATTTATTTGATAATTAAATGTTTATTAAACATGTTTCATTTCCATGGGTTTCTATATGATGAAATTATGAAGGTACATATGATTATTTGGAATAAATATGTATGATTATGATTTTGTTATAGGTGGGACTAGAATTTTGTATCCCTCCAATGAATTGAGTAAATATTTATATATCATGAGATAAGATGGATCAACAAGGGGAGTGAACCCGGTTTTGTAAGGTACTTTGTCCACAATTAGAGAATTTGGATAAAACCAAGACTAAGGAAATGATGTGGGGGGGGGACCCAATCCACTGTGGGATGTTTTCAACTATGATAGTCTTGGTAGTGATCTTTAAAAAAGAAAATGATTTTATATGATTATTTGTATTATCTAAATTAATGTATCATGATAATGACATGTTCTAATAGATAATGATAAATTATTATTGTTTCTATAGTCTTATGACATAGGTATTTGGTTATAAAAATCCTTATTCCATGACTCATGATTAAATACATTTTACTTATTGAGCGACACACAAATTTTTCAAGGTGTGGTAAAAGATAATATTTGTATTTTCGAATCAGAACACAATGGATGACCAGGGTTGTCTCAGTTGAGAATCCTAAAAATTACTAACTCACTATTTTAAATTATCCTAAACTTCTTCTCTTGGTGTTTTTTTATTTTCTAAAACAATAATAATTATAAACTAAGGTGTAGGGAATATGAGTTTAAAAAATAAATTATTTTTCCTTACATTTGTTTTTAGGTTCCTTCATTATTCATATTGGCTGTTTAAATTCAATTTGGTATTTTAAATATGAAACCCCACTCATAAGATACTAATAATTTTTATTTGTGTAATATTGAATTCCAAATAATAATAAAATCCAACTCCTCTTATAATCATGCTTAATTAAATGCCTAAATAGAGAATGCGGAATCTTCCCAGACGCAACACCATTATTTTTCATTTTATACATTAATCAATTAAACTTTATCATGTGAAGATATTTCATTCAATGAAATGGAAGGGAAGGTTATAAATAAAATAATAAAAGTGAAGTTGAGATCCATTTTGTAGTGTAAATTTTCCACTCATTTATATATCTCCCACATCCACTACAAATAAGATCAAAACAATTAGGAATTTAAGAGAATAATTCTCAAAACACCTATCCTAAACCGAGGCCGAGCCTTAGGATAGTCACTCATTGATATGTGTAAGAGTTCATGATAGAATAATGGTGGAAATAGATTGAGTGTCTGAGAGATTGAGAGTATGAGAATATTTGAAGAAAACAAACGGATAACATTTATTAAAACATACTGATGTTATAAAATAAAATCGATCTATACTACAATAGTAAAACAAAAAAAAGTAATACAGGTGGAATTATAGCTCTTGATCCTATCTAAGTGGGAGAAGAACCCTATTATATCTATAGGGATAAATCTACTGTCTATTATGTGTTCACATAATTAGTATCTTCTTTCCTCGATGAATGTTTCACTTTTCCAGAATAGATTTGGATCTCAGTCATGGAAATTAGGTATTTAAAATATTCCATCCTTTACTGAAGAGAGATATAATGTGGTGGAATACATTCTTGAAAAATGTAAAAATATATCCTTCAACATAAGTGAGAAATAATTGGTCATTTTATTCCAAAATTCCCATATCTTTTATTTTGGTTAATTTTATTTAATGATTCATTTGACTTAATCATGTAAATGAATAAATTTTCTATGTATATTTCCGATATTTTATTCTAGTGAATTTCTGAAACTGACCATCTTAAGAACCCCGATCACATATCCATTTACATCAACGATTATCACACATCTGGACTAATTCTAAACCAGATCACGTACACATTTTTAGTATTCTCTATTTACTCATTTTCTATACCGTGGTTCACATTATAGAATCCCACGTAATTATAGAATAATAAATTTTCATATATATTAATATTTTTGAATTTGATATTAATTTTAATTTTAAAGGGACACGTTTTCCAATACCATACTCGACACGAAATAATGGGTTTCTTTGAAAATTTTATGTTGGTCACAAGCATGAGTGATACCGAAAAATATTATAAAATTAATTATTTACTTGATAATGTACTTATCAAATATCCCTTAGAATAGCGGGATTGAAAAATATTAAATAAATTATGAAAATATTGTGGACATAATTTTATATAATGATTTATTGGTTAAAAAATTAACTAGAAATGTAAAAAAACCCATTGAATATAAAGAATGTGTTTTTATGAAAAAAAAAATTATGCGTGAATACTTGTGTTTATGAAATAATAAAATCAATATTTTAGATTATGTTAACAAAATATAAATTCAATATAATATTTAAAATTCATCTTATATGTTTTCTAGACATTATATAAGATCAAATACAATTTTATGGACAAAATGATTGTTTTTATATAAATGCTATTTTGCCACCCTTGGATGGAGAACCAATTTAAAATCATATTTTTGGTACTGTTATATATCTTATTTAAAAAAATATAATTTTTATTTTGAACGGTGACATCAAAATTTACATTGGTTGAATTTTGGTATTTTTCAGATGAAATTCATATTTAATGAATAGTAAAAACACTACAATTTAATTCCAAAGTGAATTTTCATCGAATTTATTTATATATTTAGATTTCCATTTTAATTGGGCTTAATGTGAAATTATATTATTTTTACCATTTAATCTCATATATTTCATTGGAAGCAGTTTTATATTGGAATTGAATAGAAAAACAATGTGAACTTTTGAACTTTTTACTTAAAAATATAGTTTTCTCATTCTGACAACATGATTAAATATAAATTTAATTTTTTTATTTAAAATAATTTAATTTCAAAAAAATTAATACATGGTTGAAATAATTATGAAAAATGTGGTCTATTAGGATCAAAATAAGTTTTGGTGAATCAAAACATGATTAATTTTTTTTACAATGTTTAAAGGGAAAATATGGTAAATAAGGCTTCAAATAATATAATAATAAAAAAAACTACCCTAAAAAATTTTCTAAACATATTGAATGAGTTATGGAAGACTATGAAAATCATTGGGATGAAATTTTCCCTTTTTAATCCACTTGGGCTTGATTATGACATTTATAAACGTTAATTTAAATTGAATGTAAAAATATCATAACCATGTATCTTATTACTAATGTTTCTTAATATTTGGTTATATAAGCGATATGTACAACTATAAATATTCATTATAATAATAAATATATTACATAATTCATGATATTTTATTTATAATATTTAGATATTAAATATTTAAATTTAATTATGACCAAATTATGATGCAATGATTGCTTTATTAATGAAAGAATCAAATAAGTGATATTATAAATATAAAAATAAATATTATTTGACATAATTTATGTGACATATGAATTTTTATGTGACTATGACATTTTATAAGTATATTAAATGGTATTTTTTCTAATATTACTCTTTTTTTGAATATTATTTAAATTTAATGAAATGAATAGTGTAAAAATTGACATAATTGATATTTTATAAAAATAATAATATATTAAAATATTTAAAAATCCTCAAAATACTTTAAAATTGAAAATTTGATAATTTAAGGTCTCAATGTTCATTAAGTGTCCAATTATGGGATATTTACTTCATATAAGTGAAATTTATAGCATCTGGATATTTAAAATGTTGTCACCACAATTAAAATTAAAAGAGAATAATAAAGGGTAAACCAAAAAATTATGTTTTTAAATAAAATCAACACATGTATAAAAATTATTGGATGAGATGATTTAGAACAATACTAATATTATCTTCTAAATATATAATGTCAGAGTCATTTGGAATAAAAAATCAATTTATATTAATTTAATATTTTAAGATTTTCCAAGGGTGCCCCCCTCTCGTATAATAAAGTACCCACTATTCTATAATACTCACACTTCAATAACCATTTGGTTTATCCAAGATCTAAAAAAACCCTTTCTAGAATCTTTCCCCACATTCTTGAGGCCTTTTTTTAAAACACTATTTTAGAGGTGTTAAGGTATTCTTCAATGGTGATCAACTGAAGAAGAGGTATTGTTTTTTTAAGAGTTTCTTTTTTACATACATTTCCATTTATATTAAATCTAATCCATCAATGATTAAATAATAATACTATTATTATAAATATACTCAGATATTATTAATTTAATATCATCACCTAAATCTATCACCAATTTCGTCAACTGGGAAATGAACATTTAATTCATGTGTATGGAAAACTACTGCCTCATGAACCAATATAGTAATTTTTTTTATTAATGTATATCATAACTTTTTGTAATGATAGAATAAATGATTACATATCATATTATTGAAATATTTATCATTATAAAATAATAATATTTGAATTATGTTCTTATTTACCTTTCACACAAAGATAATAACGTCATTCGTGTGTACATGTGAATTATCACTACCACGAATCGAAGTGAATCATTTTTACTCACCACATCACTTGAATGATATATATAATTAAATTTTAATTATTATTATGAAGTTAATAATATTTTTATCATTATTTAAATAAAAAATAACAATTACCTAATTTCCATAATTATCAATGAAAAATGAAAACGTTTCTCATGCTTACGTATGTCCCACCGTCTCCATGAATATGACGTGGCTCATTCTTCGTAACCATAATTAATGGGTTGATTTAAAATGAATGATTAATGTATGAAGGTGATTATTATTTCATGAATATTATTCTGTAGATGATGGAATTATGACAACATGGACAATTTACTTCCTAATAATTCCATCTTTGACTCAAGTACTCAATATTGACAAAACATCTGATATGAACATAAATAATTATGTAATTTTTATAACATGGTAATAAGTGATATAAAAGGAATAATAAGAATTAATTTTTTTTAATACATGTATAAATTAACAAATCTTTATTATTTAGGAATATAATGATTGTACGTGATGAGTCAGACTCAATGTATGGGACATCGTCTCAACCTCCTTTCATTGAGACATATTTCAGTAATATACACCACCTTCTTTTATACAGTTCATATTTAACCCCGTTTAATTTTAATTTCCTTAAATTTTTAAAAAAGGAATATTTTTCTAGGATAATTTTTACTAAATGAAAAATAAAATTGTTTTTTAACATATGTGGTGACAATAACTTTAGAACTACCCTAACCAATATTTGATATTTGGATTCCTCTACATGTTGTAATGTTTTTAAACGGAAAATCTATAGAATATTAAATTTTCATGTACATTGGAACTAAAATTGTTTTTGAAAAGGGGTTCTAGTATTCCAATGATATCTTGTGATTTCATCATGGAAATGTTATTTTTTCCATTATGATTGTCAATGAGTTATGATTATATTATGGTTCCTGGGAATTGCATATGTATACGAGTGGTGATCTGATAAACTGATGGTGGGTAATCCTATGATATATATCCAATACATGGGGTAATGATAAGGAATGAAATGATAAGGTTCTTGCTATGAGATTTCAATAATATATGGTGATGGGTATTCGAAACAAAACCACGAAGGTTAACCCCTATGTTGCTATGAAAGCTACAATGTAAGTATGATATGGATTCCACAAGTTACTTAATGATTTATTATTTCTAAGAATTTTTTAAGAATACTATGATTTCATGGGGTATGTTAATGAGATTATGTTTTATGGGTGAAATGTATGATTTAATTTGTTTATACGTATTCAAGGAATAACGCTTTCTTTACTTATTTTATATTCCCTTACTAGGAATGTTATGTTCATCCCTACTTTTTGAAATGTTTTTCATAGGGTATATGGATGGGTAAAATAAGGCAAGAAGTCAAGATGAATGTTATTAATATTTTTATCATGAAATAGAAATAGTTTTTTATTTTAAAGTGTTTCATTTTGTGAAAAAAATGGATAGTGAGTATAAGTATCTACTTTGTAATATTTGAGTTATCATGTAGTAGTTATCGCCTAATTCTCTAAAAATATAATCCTGAAATGATCCTCAATGTTGATTATTGATTGAAATCAAGATTATATAATGTTAAAGGCTAGTCTCTTATATCTTATATCAAAGGAATGAATTAGAAAACTTAGGGATTATGAGTATTTTTAATCATATGGTAAGATTCTATGTCTATTATTTTTCTTAAATCATTATTCTATAAATTTTCCAGATCAAGGAAATTTAGTAGAAAATTGAAGGAGGAGGATCTAAAACACCATTCCTATCTCTTCCTGATTACTTGATTTCAATACTTATTAAAAATTGATGTCTAAATGATTTTGAAAATTGTTCTAAAATATAACTCAGTTTCAAGAGGTTTTTTAAGATATCAAACACCTCTACCATACCTCAATACCATCATGGATCATGAGTTGATTTTATTAAAATATTATTTTCTCTATATTATCATATTTTCAAAAAAAAAGTAAATATTATCAAGGAATTTGTAGATATTTTACCTAATCAAAATATTATGAAGCTTATTTTAATTATGAAAAAGTTGAAAAAAAGGAGACACTTTCACAACCTATTTATAATTTGTTTTAAAATATAGTCTATGAGCACAAACTTATATTATTTTAAACGGGACATTGATTGAAAGTTTCAACTCAAATTTGGTATGATTGTTTTCTAAAAAGAAGGCCTTATATAATTTTTTGAAATTATATGTCATACAATATTATTTTCCAAAACTATTTCTATGTGAATACCCATATGTCCCTTTTTGTACAAGGTGTATTTGAAAAAATTATGCAAGGGATTTGGGAGAATCTATAAATTATTATTACAATGTATGGAACTTGTATCTACATGAAAAAATAATGATGTAACCTGGTGGAAACTATGATCATGTTATGATTTTATTTCTTTGGGGAATAATTTTATTAAATCATTTGGTGCTAAAAAAATGCCTATACATATAAGACTTCCTAAATTAAAGTTTTTAGGTCATTATGAGTTGGGATGAAGATGATATGTATAAGAAAACCTTGAAGGTTAAAATATGTTATTGTTATTTTTGATGATTTTTCTCATATTAAGAGTATAATGTATGAATGATCTAGTTTCAGAAAAAGACAACCCATA
Organism: Viscum album; assembly: GCA_963277665.1. Taxonomy (NCBI): domain Eukaryota; kingdom Viridiplantae; phylum Streptophyta; class Magnoliopsida; order Santalales; family Viscaceae; genus Viscum; species Viscum album. The sequence goes on from OY728135.1 coordinate 1,766,880,569, forward strand.
GGACAGGTGACAACCCATCGCGTCCACCAAGGTCGTGGGTATCGAACACACAATCGAATGGTGACAAGGGTGTATCACTTACCTCTAGCCTACACGAATTCCTAGGTTAGTATAGATTAATTTTTTTAGTTAAAATAGTTGATGAAATAAGAATAAGTTGATTTTTGGTATCTTATTTTTTAACATAATGGATATCCTTTTTCATGGAAAATGATTTGGGGATTGAGTGATAAATGTTATTCTGAAAGTTGTTCACTTTTTTGTGAACCCTATATGCCTAAGGAAAATATAATACTATATTATTTTATTTGAGAGGTAAGGGTTGATTTTTTTGTAAGTATATTTGTTTTTATTGTGTACTTATGATGATTTGGATTATTTATTGAAATGATTAATCTATCATGCTGAAAATGTGACTAGGAAATTTGTTTTTGGTATGAGACAGTAATAGTAAATTATGTTATTTAGAGATAAATGTCAAAACATATCCGAGAAGACAATGTGATCAATCCTTCTGAATATTGAGTTTCAATCATAGTCAGGAATATCTGAGTAATTTCAATCAAATTTATTTGTTGAATGGTCTATGTTGTAATTTTGGTATTAATTTTTAATTTTGTAGATTAAAATTAGTCATTCTTATTTTAATGTTTATTATATTTGGTGAATTATTTTATTTTATCCTAAATATTTGTTTTTGATTATTGTTTCAAGATAGGATGAATAGATAGTTAATATTTTTTGGATTATGTTATTCTCTATAATATTATTATAGTGCTTCCTACATGAAAGGAATTCATCTTAAGTACTCATAATTTGGAGAAAAAGATGATTTTTTGGTGTAATTTGATTAAAGGATGAAATCATACTCATCACGTAAGTGTATCTTCTTATGTTATTATTATAAGTTGTAAACTAAATCTTGAACCTTATGAAAATGATCTTAAAAAAAGTTTTCCATTTTCTTTTCCTACAACAAAATAAAAGACCTTTTTACTCATTATTTGTTTTTGGTTTTCTGATTATTAACTATCTATGGATCATGTTTTCTATTACTCACCATCAGAACATGATGGTTAGTTTTTCTTCTGTATCCATGTTTTTCTACATAGAATCCTTTTCTTTATTATCTTAGTTTACATTTTTACTTCAATTTATGTCTTTTAAAGTGGAATTTATATTGAATCTTGTTTTGATGTGGGATTTCAATGAAGTAATTTTGAAAAGTGAAACACTAGTTATTGAGCCCAAATTTTAAATTCCGAGGATGCTATTTCTGAAAGGGTGAAAGATTTAACATGCCAAGTAATTACAGATTAATAAATTTTCATATATAATAACATTTATGAATTATATATTAATTTTACTTTAAAATTGACACTTTTTCCAATTTCATTCCTGACACGCAACAATGGGTTTCTTTGAAATCGTATGTTGCACACAAGACTATGTTATACCGAAAAATAATATATTATTACAATTATTATTTTCAGTTGTAGTTATCATATAGATTTTATATTGGAGAGAATAAACGATATTAACTAAATTATGAACATTATTTACACATGTCTATATAATGATTCATTAGTTAGAAAATTATTTAGAAATGTAACTAAAAACCAATTGAATACAAAGGTTATTTGTTATAAAAAGATATTTAAGTGAGAATAACCTTGTTTATAAAATAATAAAATAATTTTTTTGGGTTATATAAATAAAATATTAATTAAATATAATATTTAAAATTCATCTTATATGTTTTCAAGATGTTCTACAAGAACAAATATAATTTTACAGATAAAATTGGTGTTTTTCTAGAAATGCAGTTTTACAGCCTTTTGATGGAGAACCCATTTTAAATATCGGTTGTGAAACTTTTACATATTCTATTTGATAAAATAAACCTTTTATTTGGAATAATTACATAAATTTTTATTGGATGAATTTGGGTATTTTTTCTGATAAAATTCATCTTTTAATGAATAATGAAAAATACTGCATTTTTATTCAAAAGTTATTTTTTGTCAAATTATTTGTGTAGTTTGATTTTAATTTTAATTGGTTTAAAAGTGTTACTATATTATGAATTTATCATTTAATCTATTTAGATAGTTTAAGAAATTTCATATTGAAAATGAATCGAAAAACTATGAGAACTTCTGAACGTTTTGCATAAAAACCTCATTTTCCATTCGGACAAGGGGATTAATTTTAAATTTAATTTTTACAGTTCATTGAATTGAATTTAAAAAAAATAAAATATATAGTTTAAATAATTATTAAATATATGGTCTAATATAATCAAAATAATTTTTAGTTAATAGTAAGTTCATTATTTTATTTACCATGGTTAAAGGGAAAATCAGGTAAATTAGGGGTCAAATAATATTATAATAATACAAAATTACCCCAAAAATTGTCATAATGTTACTGGATGTGTTATGGAAATCTAGGAAAATCCTTTTACAAAATTATTTTTATTTTTAAGCAACATGTATGTGATTAAGAAATTTATAACATTTAATTTAATGTAAAGAAACAAATATCATCTACATGTCTCTTATTACTAATACCATTATAATATGGGGATATATATGTGATATATTCTACTATAAATTTTCATTATAAATCTAATGATATTACCTACATCATGGAAATTTTTTATAATATCTATACATTAAATAATCAAATTCAATTTTGACACAATGACGATGTAGTGATTGATTTATTAATCAAAGAATAAAATAATTGATATTATAGATATTAAAATAAATAATATGTAACATACATTGTGTTATAAAACAAATTTTTTAAGTCCACATGTCATGTTATAAGTCAATAAAAATGTTTTTTTCTATGTTATACCTCATTTTTAATTTTATTTAAATTCTATGAAATGAATAGTGAAGAAATTGACATTATTGATATTTTATAATAATAATAAATTATTAAGTTATTTAAAAATACTAAAATTATTTTAAAATAAAAAACGGTATATGATAATATCTAAATTTTAAATAAGATTCAAATTATTGGAAATTTAACCCATATAAGTAATACTTATTGCCTTTTAATTTTTAAAATTGTGTTATAATAATAAAAATTAAAAGGGAATAATGATATGTAAATCATGAAGATATGGATTAAAATAAAATCAATACATTTATAAAATTTTTAGGATGAGTTGATTTTGAAATATCCTAATATTAGCTTCTATATATCCTATGTCGGGGTCATTTGGTTCAAAAATTAATTTTCATTAATTTAATATTTTAAGAGTTTCCAAGGGTTCCCCTCCCCTCCCCAATAAAAAGTTACCCACTCTTCTATAATAATGAAACTTAAAGAACCATTTGGTTCCCCACATTCTTCCCATAACACTTCATAGAATACCTCCCAAATTATTGGGGCCTTATGTTTGGATGAAAACCCTCATTAGATGTGTTAAGGTGTTCTTTAATTGTGATTAACCGAAGAAGAAGTATCATTTTTGAAGTGTTTTTATTTTATTTCTTTTTCCCATTTCCTTTAAATATCCTTCATTAATGATGAACTAATTACTCCAGTATTGGAAATATATTGAGATTTTTTATGTTAATATCATCATCTAAATCCATATCCAATTTCATCAAATTGGAAATGAACATTTCACTTGTGTGTATAATGGACTACCGCCTCGCCAATAGATATTGTTCATTTTATATTAACATATATAAAGACTCGTTATAAAGATGAAAAAAATGTTTATATGTGAAAATATTTAAATAATTATCATTTTAAAAGTATAATATTTCAATTATTTTATTACTTACCATGCACATAAACATGATAACATCGTTCATGCGTACAAGTGAACTATCACCTCCACGAATCGATGCAAATCATTTTTATTCACCACATAACTAGTATGATCTATATAAGTATATTTAAATTTTTATTTTATTGTTAATAATATAATGATCAATTTGTAAAGATAAAATAATATTTTCCTTTTTTCCATAATGATCTATGAAAAATGAAAATGTTACTCATGCATGTGTACGACCTACTATCTCCAAGAATAAAAGGTTTTTCATTTTTTATAACCACAATTAATGGATTTATTTAAAAATTATGATTTATATATAAAATTTATGATTATGTCATGAATAATATTCTAGAGATGATGGAATTATGACCATATGGACAATTTACATCATAACTAGTTCATTTTCGACTCAAGTATCAAATATCGACAAAATTTCTGATATGTACCACATTCTTTTATACTATTTAAAATTAACCCCTTTATGTTTTAATTTCATTCAAGGGTTTTCAAAAGGAATAATTTTCTATGAAGCATTTTACTAAATGAAAAAATTATTTTTTTACGTCTGCAATGATAATGACTTTTCCACCGTCATGACCATTATTTTATATTTTGCTTCCTCTACAAGATATAATGTTTTTAAAATTAAAATAAATACAATATTCCATTTTCATGTACTTTGGAATTTAAAATTATATTAATAAGGTATTTATTATTCCAATTATATCTTTTTATTTCAATGTGGAAATGTTATTTTCTCTTTTATAATTTTTAATTTGTTATGCTTGTATTATAGTTCTTTGTAATTAATTATATATATGGGTGGTTCCATGATAAACTAAGGGTGGGTGAGCCCGTGATAGATCTCTAATGCATTGGGTAATGAGACAAAGTTAAACGATAATTTTTCTCTTAACAGGTTTATGGAATATACTGTGATGGGTATTCCAAACATAGCTATGAAGGTTACCCCTATGTAGTTGTGAAAATTAAAATTTAAGTATGATATGTATTCCAAAAGATACCTTTATGATTTATGATTTATATGAGTTTTTCCAGAATCCTGGGATTTCATAATGTATGTTGAAGAGTTTATGTTTTATTAGAGAAAAGTATGATTTCATGGTCTTTTAAGTATTCATGGAATAAAATTTCTTTCCTTATTTTATATTCCCTTACAATGCTTTTTGTAACCATCCCTAGTTTTTGAAATTTTTTTCACAAGTTATAAGGATGGGTAAAAAATGGATGGTGTCAATATTAATGTTATGAATATTTTTATCATAGAAATGAAATCATGATTTTTAAAGAGTTTGTTTTTGTGAAAAAATGGATAGTGAGTATAATTTTCTACCTTGTATTATTTTAGTTGTTATGTAATAGTTGTGGAATAATTCTCCAAAAATCAATACCTAAAAATATCCTCAATTTGAATTCTTGATTTAACTGGAGATTATGAAATGTTAAAGTTTGAGGCCTTATACATATAGCCTATACTCAAACATGGTTCATGTAGGAATTCAAAATTCCCTTTGTGCAATGTATCATTTTGTAACCTTAAGTAACATATCCATTTTCCTCCACTATACACATAGATAATTTTAATCATTGGTGTATCATTCCTTTTCATGCATAAGAGGCCATGACATAGACACTTCTCTCATGGTGAAGTGATCCTTCTATGGAGAGACCACAATGTTGTGGGTGTGATAGGGGTGAATGGAACCTCCTTCCTCCATTTGGCCATTAATGTGGATGGGTGGAACTCGCATTGGATTGCAAGGGGTCATCTTCTTCTGAACTCCACCTCACTAACATCACCCAAGGTCCCAAAATTGATCCATAGTGATCTCATTCCTCATAAGTACTTCTATGATGAAGCTCATGAATCTATACTGGTTGAAATGGTGTTCTCTATATATATTCATGGAGGTCATGCGACATCGAGGGCAATAGTCATGAGGTAGAAATTTCTGAGGTGGGAGATCACGCGTTCGACATGAAATGAAATCATTTTTATTAGTTATGAAGAGTTCTCACATGAAATTATACCACATAAAATATTAGGGTATTAGAGATAATCCATAAATGTTAACATATGTTGAGAGTGACTTAGATCATTTTTTGTGCGGATGGACTCCCGTTACACATCACTCACACATATGGGTCATGCCGATACATGTGGGCCGCAAAGGCCTTGGAATACATGCTCCGCGAGCATAGCCTATATATTCCATGGACTATATTTTGTGTAGGTTCTTCCCTATAGTTCATCTATACTATTACATAAAATTCCTTCCTCTTAGGTACACAAGGCTATTAAACCATTCATTGGTAGACTATGCAGCTTGTAGCTGTAAAATAGAGGGATATCCTAATAAGGTATTTTTTTACCCAAGAAAATGTTTAGAAACATAATTAATTCTTCCAAAACTTCATAAAAAAATAAAATCTTCTAGAATACTTCATTTTTATCGATTTTTATTTATATTATTTATTTAATGGTAATTTATAATATTTTAATAAAATGTTTAGTTCCATAGGAATATCCATTAATTTCCATTAATTGTATTTAATAATAGTTCAAATTTTTTCATGATAAATTTATTACATCAAATACCCCAATAATTATACTATACATGTAATAAATATTTAAATCTCATCATATAATTAAGGAGACAAACCATGATTTCAATATTAAAATGTCAAATCATTAAAACAAAATGATTGTCGATTTGAAATTGAAATTCCACTTCCACACAAAACATCAAGTTAAATTAAATTTTTTTAATCATCATTGAATACAAGTTTTTTACTTTATCCCTTTTGAAAATTATATTTCTTCTCCTTTCATTCATTTATATTTCACAATTAATTATTATTAAGAATTCCAAGTCATGATATTCCTCATGTTGAATGTTTTTATATCTTTAGTCAAGATAAAAATTAAATTAGAATTATGTGTTTATCATGAGTACATGTTTCTTTTCTATATTACTAAAAAGGTAATAAATTATCCTCTTTGTAAAGAAAAAAATAATATTAAATCAGGAGGGATTTGAAATTACGGTTCTAATGACTCTGAGGCATAAGATTATTAGTAATTAATGTCAAAATCTATAAGGCTCAAAAGTGTATCTTTACCTCTTAAAGCATAATTCATGAATTGAAATGAAATTAAATTGAAAATATACCCTTTAATGCAACAAAAACCCCATACCAAATCCAAATTAAGATCTTGATCAATAAAATCATGATTAATGAATTTCACCATATTTAATGTTTTATACATTTTTCATTCATTTTTTCTTTCTTTTTCAATTTTTTTTCATATTTTTATCTCTTTTTGGAATGAAAAGATTGGAATCGATCTCACATCCACCACATAACCACGTAGTATAAAAATCATCAGTCTGGTAACGATGCTTTTTTATTTTCCCTAGTCAAAAGCAATTATCTTATCTTTTATTTACTTTTTTTTAAATTGGGGAAAAGTAAATTTTATTAATCATAAAAGTTTTTTAATAACTTATAATAACACCCAAAAATGTTTCCATATAATATAGTTCATCCTTAAATTTTGGAATATTTCACCCCCATATTAACTTTAAATATCATAAAAATACCCAGATTAGGGTATGAATTGATATAAGTTGATTTAAATGTGTCTTTTTACTAAAAACTCCATTCTTGTTCTCTATAGGATAAACATGGATTAATGTATAACATAGTTTCATGGATAAGTGATTATTATAAAAATTCCACAATCATGTTAAATGTGTTTTTTCATTGTTATATCTTTGAAAAGATCCAATATATGTTATAGAAGGTGGTGTACCATAAGATCACTGAAGAAATATTCTCAAGATGGAATAGACGTTATTTTTTATAAAAATCCACCAGGGAATAGAACATATAATTGTGAAAATATCTAATGGAATAACTAATAAAAATAAACCAATTTAAATGAATTTCATAATTTTAAAGATTAAATAATGTTAATAAAATTAAATTTTCATGTATCAACCAATTCCATCAAATTATGAGTCCTTAAATTAATATCCATTATTCAATCAAATAATTCAATTATCCACATTACTCATTTAATATAATTTTCATTGAAATATAAATCATGGAATCATCAGGTTTTAGGGAAACATGGTAATCCTAGATATGTCGCGTAAAGTAAGAATTATAGTATTGTCATTAAATTTATTATTTAACACAGAAACTAAAAATTTATGCTCAAAAAATAATTTCAGAAACAAAGTGTGGAACTAGAGAATATGAAAGTAAAAATGATCTCCTTTATCTAATGAAAATTTAGCCCCATTTTATCTAGAGAAATTTGGGGGTTTCCTTATGACATCATAGTCCTACAAAATCAATTCATTCAATTAAGATTAAGGACAATTTTAATTATTTTCAAGAGAATAATCATTTAGGATAAATTATAAACTAATTAACATGAATGAAATTTAATTTTCCCATAATTAATGTAATGAGATAAGTCTTGGAATAATCCCTAATATGAACCCTTTATTTTTACTTCTTCCAGATGGAAAATTCTGACTGCTATCCATAATCCATTCATGGGTGGATCTTCTTGGATTTGAATCACTACAAGTGGATTTTCCAAATTTTCACTTCTATGTCGTCTATGAGGATTCCATGTATAGAGTACTCCAAATCCATCAACATCACAATAAGGTAAAAAATTCATATTGGTGATAGGATGAAGTATGGATCTTCTATCTTGGTTTTAACTTGTGAAACCTCCTCTTTATAGGAATATTCCATCTCATTGTTGGATGCATAAATTATATAAATGAAGGGATGTTAATAATTTAATTTCACTTGACTATAATTCACACATAAATAATCGATATAAAAATTCTCTCTTTCAATGTGGGAAGCTAATTATATTTTCCCTTTGGAATGGCCCCATGGATTTCCTTGTGGGTTTCCTATAAAAATTGTTCAACAAGACCAGGGAGATACATGTTCTCCTTAGAAGGTTCATGTTAATATTATTCATATTCCTCCAAGGATAAACAATGAAAATAAAAATATAAAGAATCTAAATAGTGGGAGTCAATTCTTATGTCATATTGAATAAAATTACATGAGAGTGAGTTTATGAAGGGATCAACTATTTTAGTTGTCTTAGATTTGATTTCTTCTTCAGTGGTAAGTACCTCATTAGGTTGGATCTTATTAGATAAAGGTTGGTAGTTAGGATCCTACAATGTCCCATAAAACTCCACCAATTTGGTTATTTCTCCCAGTTCCAATGTTATAGCAACTTTTAATGGTGATAACTTTTATAATTTTTAATGGATAGAGAGATCATATTTCACATCATAATCATTCTAGAAGTTGTCCATAACATATTGTTCCCCCACACATAACTTAGTATGAATAAATTTATCATCATGAACACACTCTAACACTTTATGGATAGTTTGAATCTGGATCACATGGTGGGTGGGATATCAATATTCCTCAAGTGATTCTATAACCTTTAATACCTTTTCAATGTAATAGGGAAGATCGAGTGGTGATTCCCCTTTTGGTTAATAATTTTATTGACAATTTGAACTTTATTGAAAATATTTGTTAATTATTTAGGTGTTAGTTCTATCTATTATCCATTCACCATCTTTTTTAATAGTACCATGAGATCATCTGCCCATCCTGGGAGGGCTTCCAAAACACTGTGAGATAATTTATCTTGGTCCCACATGTATGTTAAATTGTTCCATTCATAATACTTTTTTTTGAAAATATCATGTTTATTTTCTTATGATGAATTTTCTTATAAATGCACCGAATAAAAATATAAATTTTTATATAGAAAAATTAATTTAAAAAACTATTGGATCCACATGTATATTGCTAATTTTTGATAGACACCTATCATGGGGTGTGTAAATTTACTATTTATATTTTCCCAATATAGCACAATGGCCTATGAGGGTTATATTAATCAAGGACAATCATAGTTATTGTAACACCCCAGGTAAATAAATAATACGACATTTTCAAATTTATCCATATTTATGAGTAAAATATTAATATGACTTTAAAGGGGACTCTATGCTCGATGGCGTACCAAACACGCAACAATGAGTTTCTTGGGAATCTTACATTGCACTCTAATAATAAAATAATATTATTTTAAATGGTAGTTAACATGTAGCCATTGTGTTGGCGGGAATGGATAGAAATAACTAAAATATGATTGTATTTTTTTTAAATGTTTTTACATTTATCCAATAAAAGATAAAGGCATAAAATACGGAAAGAATTCAATTTTAGGCGTATATGCCCTAGTTTTCACTAAAGGTTCACTTATCACCTTTTGATGGAGAACTGCCATTAAATATAGTTTTGTTCACTCGTATAAATTCTATTGGACCAAATAAAACTCTTCTTAAGAATCGGGACATCAAAATTTACTTTCTGTAAATTTTTGGTATCTTTCCGATAAAGTTCATTTTTTTAATGAATAGTGTAAAATGTGGTATTTTAATTCAAAACCACTTTTTAATATAATTTATTTATAGGATTAGATTATCTTTTGTATTTGTTATGAAGTGGAATTATAATATATTTTTACCATTTAATCCAATGGTGGTCACTGGAATCAATTTCACTTTGAAATTGGACTTAAACTAGTGTCAATCTTTTGATACTTATTGTTTCATAAAAACACGCTATTTGCTCTGACAGTGTGAATTAATTATTAAATTAATTAATCAAACTTATATGTTGTGAATTTTGTAAAATGGACTTCATTTTTGAATTTGGAATATCAAATATAGCTTAGGGTGAATTTTTGGAATTTTTCTGAAAAACATCAATTTTTGATGAATATTGAAACCACTTAGTGGTACTTATTTAAACTGATTTTTCGTTTAAATGAAATTTTACCACTTCTGTGTTTTGAATTTCAAAAATCCAACATACATGGTTGTCATTAAGAAGTAAAATGTGGTTTAATGGGATAAAAATAATTTTTTGGTGAATAGTAACTTATTAAGTTTTTAATCGCGATTAGTGGTAATTAGTGTAGTTTAAGGTAAAAATAATGCTTTAATAAAATAAGATGATCTTGAAACATGTCCTACCCACATTGTTTGTGTCATGGACGACCATTAAAAGCCATGGGTCAACTTGGGGACCCCATGGAGCCACTTTGGTTGGGAAATGACATAAATAACTTTTTATTTAATGTAAAAGTAAAAATGACACAAACAGAATATGTTTTACGAAAATTTTTTTTACATGAGGTTATAAAGATCATATTTATGATTATAAATATTCATTATAAAGATAAAAAGATTTCCTAAATCATAGTATTTTTTTATAATTTTTAGACACTAAATAAATTAAATTATTTATGACATCATAATGATGCAGCGATGACATCATTATTTAACGATTAAAATAAAATGGAAAGATAATGTAAAATCTATAAACTAAACATGTCCAAAACTTATTGTATGGGTGTATTTTGAACCCTTAACACCTTATCCACGAATTATATCAATGTGGGACCTTTTAAAACCGAAACACAGTTTCAAATAAATTAATATTTCTTACATTCTAAAAGTGCCCCTCCTCTCCTCTTATAAAAGGCCCCCACCTCTACCTCATTTCACACACTCCTAAAGCCTTTGGCTCAGACAACCCCTGACCATTTACTCTCTCCACATCCCTCTCCTCATCCTAGAAGATTCCCTTTGGGCAGAATCCTTTCAAAGGGAGCCTTTAGTCTCAAATAAAAAAGAGTTACACTTTTAAAGGTAATTCATTCTCTCATGTTCATTTGTTTTATTTTGCTTCTCCAACCCCCTAAACTCTTTTTATTTATTTCTTTTGTAACAACACCAGTATCTTCAATATACTAGGATGTTGTCATACGATTTATTCTAGATACACTCTTACAAAACTACATCCAATGGTTAAATAACATACGGTTTCCGTGGATGGCGAAATTCTGACTCCCAAAACGATGATTGTTCAATACTCATTTAACACCTTCAAAGGTGGCCATTATGATGTCACAATTTTTATATATGATACACAATATGTTTATGTCTTCCTTAAGCTTCTGTTTTTTTTTCATTTTGGTCATACCTTTATGGTTTCCATTATGGGTAAACGTGATACCTTCATTTAAGGAAGTGCGGACTACCGCCCCCTCAAAGTGATTTGATTCGTTAAATACCATATGTGGGACGTATAAAGGATGGAACTATGATATTATATATGATATTATACTGTAATTATAATATAACTTTATATAATTATTATTCCATTCTATACAATACGAAATAGAAATGAATGTAGCGTTCATGCGTACGTACGACTTACCGTCTCCATGAACGGTGCATTTCATTTCTTACCTCTGAATGATTATGTAATGTTATGAATGCATGAATTTACTGGATATATATGACATATATGATATCTACATCATGAATACAATTCTGGATATAATAAACATTTGGCCACACGAACAACATGTAATTGTAAGAAGTCCACTTTCGACTTAAGAACCAAATATTGGCAAAACAAATATTATTAACTTAAATGATTACATAATGTTTATGACATGGTAATAAGTGATATAAAAGGAATAATGAACTTGAAAAAGGTTCTTAAGGAATTATAAATTAACTCAAGTTTATTATTCAGGAGATTAAAGAACGATCGAGTCAAGTCAGACCCGAGGTAAGGGATCTTACTCCTCTCTTTCTTTTTAAGTACACTCTTTTATGTCATTCCCTCTAAAGATCATCTTTCTTGTTATTGGGATGTCATTATATATGAAACTTACTGTAATTTTTATGTTCATGTGATGAGAGACCCTATTCTCTCTCATCAATCCATTTTGGAAGTTTTGAGTGGCGCCGTTGGGCTGCCGAACTTTCATAAGAGATCTAACCTCTCTCTTTCTTTTTAAGTACTCTCCTTTATGTCACTTCTTTTAAGCTCCTATTTGTAATGTTGGGGGATGTTATTTTATATTCCTCTTGCTGTAAATTTTATTGTAATGTTATGAGATACCCTATTTGATCTCATCAATTCATAATTCGGAAGTTTTATGTGGCGCCGTTAGGCTGCCGAGTTTTCGTAAGGGATTTTTCATCTCACTTTTATTCCCGTGAGATTTATGCTACATTTGCCACAAATTCCATTGAGTGGTGTATGTACTTCCCATTATTCTATTCTTTGTGTAATATAATTTCGTTTATGAGTATTTACATCAATGATCTATTTTCCTTCTTTCATGGGGTGTATGTTTTGAAAGATACCCAAGTCGGTAAGGGAACCTTTCACCATCCTTTTTTAAAAGACTTCTTTTGTTGGGTATTTTAATTTACATATTGTTATGTTGGGATATGTTCTCATATATACTTATTGATGTAAATTTTATTTCCAAGTGATGAGATACACTTTTTTATCTCTGATCAACTCATTTTGATGTGATGCCGTTAGGCTGTCAAGGGGACTTTTTAACCCAATTTCGATTTCTTTGGGTTCAACATGTAGTCATTGAATATGTCATACATTGAGTATGTGTGAATGAAATTTTATTGTTTTAAACTTAATATCCACTTATATTGGGTGTATTTATATTTGTCACACATATTTTTGATATTGATTTGTCCTTAATTTAAGGATACCTTCTTTATAAGGGATTTCATCACATTTGACATTTCTATTGAGGGTTCATTGTTGTTATGCACCAATTCACTATTATATGGTGTATATACTGTCCTTTGAAGTATTATATCATGAATCCATTTATTCTCATGATATTATAAATTCATGACTAAATGTTATTCCTCAATTATTGTATTCAAGTGTCTCTAATTTTGGTAAAACCCCTTTAACCGAAATATCGTTTTAAATGTTTTAATTATTTGTTCTTATTAATATCCATGTTTTCAAAATGGTTTTAAGGATTTATTTTTATGGATATTAATGGTTTAAAATTTTAAGCTTCAAGGTGGTATGGGACACTTTGATTCAAAAATCTCTTTATTAAATGTTTTAAATGGTTTTGGAAATGGTTTCTTTTTTGGATTCATTATTTCAATATACTAAAATGTTATATTGTGATTGAAATGTGGAAATGTTATGTTTCCTTTATTCATGTTTTATGTGATACATTTATGTTATGGTTCTTGGGCATTGTTATGAGAACGGGTGGTTCCGTGATAAACTAAGGGCGGGTGAGCCCGATATAGCTCTCCAATGCATTGGGTAACGCGAAGGAGTGACACGTTAAGGTTTCTCTGAAGAGATTTAGGGAATATACTGTGATGGGTATTCCAAACGTAACCAAGAGGGTTACTCCCTACGTAAGAATGTTATGAATGCCTCAAGTTACCTTTTTGTCTTATGATTTCTATGATTTATTCATGTTTTGATGAGGTATGTTAATGTGACTTTGTTTTATGGGTAAAGTATGATTTCATTCTTATGTATATATGAACTCATGTTTCCATTCCATATTTTTATAACTCTTACTGAGATTTTTATGCTCATCTCAAGTTTTTGAAATGTTTTTCACAGGTCAAGGGAAAGGTACATGATGTGATGATAGTGTCAAGGATGTGTCAAGAAAGAATCCGTGTTATATTTTAAATATGTTCCCGTTGATGGGAAGAATGAATACTATCTTTTATGTAACCACTTTGTTTAAATGTGGAATGTAATGCAAGTTTCATGATCTAATTCTCTAAAACTCTGAACCTGAAGAGATCCTCAATGTGTAATCTTGTAATAACTCAAGATTAAGTAATGTTTAAGGCTGGGGCCTTATAGTTGGTATCAAAGGTCGGTTGAGATAACTTTAGAGGTTAGGGTATTCTTTAAGCATAAGTGACATTACCATAATGGTTAGGATTTCAGAAAGAGTCCTAGTTTTAGATAAAGTGAACGAGTAAGTATATCTTAGTCTTTACCTTCCTCATTAGTACATGATGGTTTTGTTGATATACTCACACTGACATTTCTGTTTCTTGTGAATGGATGGATCTAGCAGGCACCAAAGAGACAACAGGTTTGAAGGAAACTGTTGTCGTTCTATGATTAAGATACTAGATAAAATGGGGGATTCAATGAGGAAACACGTGGTTGTTCTAAACCAACTATCAAGGAGTCATGATCAACCACTTGAACCTTGGTATGATCTTTAATGCATCATGTACGAGATGACCAATCGATGTGGAAGTTCAGGTAATAATTATAAAGGTAACCATTAGTGTTTATATGATCCTTACTTTTGAGGTAATTATGGGTTATTATATATTATGATGGAAAATGAAAGGCATGAGATAAACTTGAGGTTAAAATATGTTATGATCCTTTTTGATGATTTTATATCTTTTTGTGGAATGATTTGAGAATTATATAGTTTTGGAAAAAGGACAACACGCAGACCGTGTGACTACCCGTCGCATCGGACAAAGCTGTGGGAATCGAACCCACAACCAAAGTGCGACTGGTATTTATCGCCTAACACTGGACTACGTGAAGTCCCTGGTTAGTTTGACTAATTATTTTTAGTTATATGATTTTTTGAATTAAGAGTAAGTTGATTTTGGGTTATTTATGAAAATGAATAACCTATCATGGAGGATATGTGATTAGGTTAATTACTTTTCAATACGAGACTTTAGGAGCAACTGATGTTGTTTGGAGATAAATGTTACAATTTAACTTGGAAGACTATGTGACTAAATCCTTCAAATATTTGGGTTTCAATCTTAGATTGTTTTACATTGAAGAATTTGATGGACAAATTGTTTATCGGATGGTCCTTATTGAACTTTGGTTTTTGTTGGACAAATTTTTGAGATTAAGCATAGATTTTCTTTTTAATGGGTTATCCTTTTCTAGATTATCTGATCTTATAGTAACCTTTTTGGTTTTAGTTTTGGTAAAGGTTTGAAGACATGGAAATTGTATAGTTCCCTTTTGTGGATTAAGCGATTCTCTAGAAGTTGATTATAGTACTCTTAATGCGAACAAGTCTCCCTAAATACTCATCTTTTGGAAAAAAATATGAGTTTGATTAAGGAATCTTGTAAAAGTTGAAAGTCAACATGATAAGTGATTATGTTTCCTTATGAATAAATTTCTCAATAAAATGTAGCTTAAAATAAAAATGTTTTCTATTAGCTTTTCCTATTGGGGAATCGAATACCGTTTAACCCATCACAAGTGTGTGATTTTCTCATTGTTAACTTTCTCCTAGACATGTTTACTATCACTCTCCCTCAAGAACATGACCCTTTGCTTTTTCTTCCATATCCATGATTTTCTACATGGAATCCTAGTATGGGTTAACTCGGGTGACCTATGTACTTATCATTCTTTATTTTAAAGTGATTTTTTTACCGACTCTTGTTCCGATGTGGGACTTTCAAGGATGTTTCCAAGCGCAATTTTAAAATTGCGAGGACGCAATTCCCAAAAGGGGTGTAGGATGTAACACCCCAGGTAAATAAAGAATATGAAATTTTCAAATTTATCCATATTTATGAGTAAAATATTAATATGACTTTAAAGGGGACGCTATGCTTGATAGCGTACCCAACACGCAACAACGAGTTTCTTGGGAATCTTACATTGCACTTTAATAATAAAATAATATTATTTTAAATGGTAGTTAACATGTAGCCGTTGTGTTGGCGGGAATGAATATAAATAACTAAAATATGATTGTATATGTTTTTTTAAATGTTTTTACGTTTATCCAATAAAAGATAAAGGCATAAAATACGGAAAGAATTCAATTTTAGGCGTATATGCCCTAGTTTTCACTAAAGGTTCACTAATCACCTTTTGATGGTGAACCGTCATTAAATATAGTTTTGTTCACTCTTATAAATTCTATTGGACAAAATAAAACTCTTCTTAAGAATCGAGACATCAAAATTTACTTTGTGTAAATTTTTGGTATCTTTCCGATAAAGTTCATTTTTTTAATGAATAGTGTAAAATGTTGTATTTTAATTCAAAACCTCTTTTTAATCTAATTTATTGATATGATTAGATTATCTTTTGAATTTGTTTTGAAGTGGAATTATAATATATTTTTACCATTTAATCCAATGGTGGTCATTGGAATCAATTTCACTTTGAAATTGGACTTAAACTAGTGTCAATCTTTTGATACTTATTGTTTCATAAAAACACGCTATTTGCTCTGACAGCGGGAATTAATTATTAAATTAATTAATTAAACTTATATGTTGTGAATTTTTTAAAATGGACTTAATTTTTGAATTTGGAATATCAAATATAGCTTAGGGTGAATTTTTGGTATTTTTCTGAAAAACTTCAATTTTTGATGAATAGTGAAACCACTAAGTGGTACTTATATTAAACAGATTTTTCGTTTAAATGAAATTTTACCACTTCTGTGTTTTGAATTTCAAAAATCTGACATACATGGTTGTCATTAAGAAGTAAAATGTGGTTCAATGGGATAAAAATAATTTTTGGGTGAATAGTAACTTATGAAGTTTTTAATCGCGATTAGTGGTAATTAGTGTAGTTTAAGGTAAAAATAATGCTTTAATAAAATAATGTGAGTTTGAAACATGTCTTACCATCATTGGTTGTGTCATGGCCGACCAAGAAAATCCATGGGTCAACTTGGGGACCCCATGGAGCCACTTTGGTTGGGAAATGACATAAATAACTTTTTATTTAATGTAAAAGTAAAAATGACACAAACATAATATGTTTTACAAAAACAATTTTTACATGGGGTTATAAAGATCAGCATCTTGATTATAAATTTTCATTAGAAAGATAAAACGATTTCCCACATCATAGTAGTTTTTTTATAATTTTTAGACACTAAATAAATTAAATTATTTATGACATCATAATGATGGAGCGATGACATCATTATTTAACGATTAAAATAAAATGGAAAGATAATGTAAAATCTATGAACTACACATGTCCAAAACTTATTTTATGGGTGGATTTCGAAACCCTAACACCTTATCCACGAATTATATCAATGTGGGACCTTTTCAAACCGAAACACATTTTCAAATAAATTAATATTTCTTACTTTCCAAAAGTGCCCCTCCTCTCCTCTTATAAAAGGCCCCCACATCTACCTCATTTCACACACTCCTCAAGCCTTTGGCTCAGACAACCCCTGCCCATTTACTCTCTCCACATCCCTCTCCTCATCCTAGAGTATTCCCTTTGGGAAGAATCTTTTCAAAGGAAGCCTTTAGGCTCAAATAAAAAGGAGTTACACTTTTAAAGGTAATTCATTCTCTCATGTTCATTTGTTTTATTTTGCTTCTCCAATCCCCTAAAATCTTTTTATTTATTTCTTTTGTAACGACACCAGTATCTTCAATATACTAGGATGTTGTTATAAGATTTATTCGACCTACACTCTTACACAACTACATCAAATGGTTAAAGAACATACGGTTTCTGTGGATGGTGAAATTCTGCCTCCCGAAACGATGATTGTTCAATACTCATTTAACACCTTCAAAGGTGGCCATTATGATGTCAATATTTTTGTATATGATATATAATATGTTTATTTTTTCCTTAAGCTTCTGTTTTTTTTCATTTTGGTCATACCTTTATGGTTTCCATTATGGGTAAACGCAATACCTTCATTTAAGGAAGTGCGGACTACCGCCCCCTCAAAGTGATTTGATTCGTTAAATACCATATGTGGGACGTATAAAGGATGGAACTATGATATTATATATGATATTATACTGTAATTATAATATACTTTTATATCATTATTATTCCATTCTATACAATACGAAATAGAAATGAAATAGCGTTCATGTGTACGTACGGCTTACCGTCTCCATGAACGGTGCATTTCATTTCTTACCTCCAAATGATTATGTAATGTTATGAATGCATGCATGTACTGGATATATATTAAATATATGATATCTACATCATGAATACAATTCTGGATATAATAAACATTTGGCCACACGAACAACATGTAATTGTAAGAAGTCCACTTTCGACTTAAGAACCAAATATCGGCAAAACAAATATTATTAACCTAAATGATTACATAATGTTTATGACATGGTAATAAGTGATATAAAAGGAATAATGAACTTAAAAATTGTTCTTAAGGAATTATAAATTAACTCAAGTTTATTATTCAGGAGATTAAAGAACGATCGAGTCAAGTCGGACCCGAGGTAAGGGATCTTACTCCTCTCTTTCTTTTTAAGTACACTCTTTATGTCATTCCCTCTAAAGATCATCTTTATTGTTATTGGGATGTTATTATATATTAAACATACTGTAATTTTTATGTTCATGTGATGAGAGACCCTATTCTCTCTCATCAATCTATTTTGGAAGTTTTGAGTGGCGCCGTTAGGCTGCCGAACTTTCGTAAGAGATCTAACCTCTCTCTTTCTTTTTAAGTACTCTCCTTTATGTCACTTCTTTTAAGCTCCTCTTTGTAATGCTGGGGGATGTTATTTTATATTCATCTTGATGTAAATTTTATTGTAATGTGATGAGATACCCTATTTTATCTCATCAATTCATAATTCGGAAGTTCTATGTGGCGCCGTTAGGCTGCCGAGTTTTCGTAAGGGATTTTTCATCTCACTTTTATTCCCATGAGATTTATGCTACATTTGCCACAAATTCCATTGAGTGGTGTATGTACTGCCCATTATTCTACTCTTTGTGTAATATACTTTCCTTTATGAGTATTTACATCAATGATCTATTGTCCTTCATTCATGGGGTGTATGTTTTGAAAGATACCCAAGTCGGTAAGGGAACCTTTCACCCTCCTTTTTTTAAAAGACTTATTTTGTTGGGTCTTTTAATTTACATATTGTTATGTTGGGATATGTTCTCATATATACTTATTGATGTAAATTTTATTTCCAAGTGATGAGATACACTTTTTTATCTCTCATCAACTCATTTTGATGTGATGCCGTTAGGCTGTCAAGGGAACTTTTTAACCCAATTTCAATTTCTTTGGGTTCAACATGTAGTCATTGAATATGTCATCCATTGAGTACGTGTGAACGACCTTTTATTGTTTTACACTTAATATCCACTTATATTGGGTGTATTTATATTTGACACACATAATTTTGAGATTGATTTGTCCTTAATTTAAGGATACCTTCTTTATAAGGGATTTCATCACATTTGACATTTCTATTGAGGGTTCATTGTTGTTATGCACCAATTCACTATTATATGGTGTATATACTGTCCTTTGGAGTATTATATCATGACTCCATTTATTCTCATGATATTATAAAGTTATGACTAAATGTTATTCCTCAATTATTGTATTCAAGTGTCTCTAATTATGGTAAAACCCCTTTAACCGAAATATCGTTTTAAATGTATTAATTATTTGTTCTTATTAATATCCATGTTTTCAAAATGGTTTTAAGGGTTTATTTATATGGATATTAATGGTTTAAAATTTTAATCTTCAAGGTGGTATGGGACACTTTGATTCAAAAATCTCTTTATTAAATGTTTTAAATGGTTTTGGAAATGGTTTCTTTTTTGGATTCATTATTTCAATATACTAAAATGTTATATTGTGATTGAAATGTGGAAATGTTATGTTTCCTTTATGCATGTTTTATGTGATAAATTTATCTTATGGTTCTTGGGCATTGTTATGAGAACGGGTGGTTCCATGATAAACTAAGGGCGAGTGAGCCCGATATAGCTCTCCAATGCATTGGGTAACGCGAAGGAGTGAAAAGTTAAGGTTTCTCCGAAGAGATTTAGGGAATATACTATGATGGGTATTCCAAACGTAAACAAGAGGGTTACTCCCTACGTAAGAATGTTATGAATGCGTCAAGTTACCTTTTTATCTTATGATTTCTATGATTTATTCATGGTTTGATGAGGTATGTTTAAGTGCCTTTGTTTTATGGGTAAAGTATGATTTCATTCTTATGTATATATGAACTCATGTTTCCTTTCCATATTTTTATAACTCTTACTGAGCTTTTTATGCTCATCCCAAGTTTTTGAAATGTTTTTCATAGGTCATGGGAAAGGTACATGATGTGATGATAGTTTCAAGGATGTGTCAAGAAGGAATCCGTGTTATATTTTAAATATGTTCCCGTTGATGGGAAGAATGAATACTGTCTTTTATGTAACCACTTTGTTTAAATGTGGAATGTAATGCAAGTTTCATGATCTAATTCTCTAAAACTCTAAACCTGAAAAGATCCTCAATTTGTAATCTTTTAATAACTCAATATTAAGTAATGTTTAAGGCTGTGGCCTTATAGTTATTCACTCACTAGTTTCAATTCACTAAAACTACGTTTTTTATTTTTCTTATTTTTTAAAATGTTGAAAATTAAAAAATAACATGGAAAGAAAATTTAGTCAAGAAAGAAATTACATGGCCCTAAGTTTGTTTTTTGGGATCCTTTAATATTCATGTGGGATGTTTAGAATCGATTTGATAGTTACGTTTTGAAATATCAAACATTAATAACTATTATTTTATTAATTAGATGGGAAATATTTAATGGAAAGGAAAAATAAATTCCACATCCTACTATAATCAAGGTTGATGACACTTCACAATTAAGAATGTGGCGTCTTCTTGGATCTACCTCCATGATATGTTGTTTCATCCATTGAACAAAAAGACTCCATCTTGTAAAGAGATATCATTCAATGTAAGGGAGGAAAAAGATATAAATAAAATAATTGAAGAGAAGTTAAGATATATGTTTTTTTGGAAAATTTCTAAACACATACATGTCACCCTCATAAACATTAAATTTTTTAAAAAATTATTAATTTATCTAGTGAATTCTTGTAACACATAACTTCTCCCATGGTTAATCCTTATGTTAATCAGTTATTTTCATGCGTTAGAGGTTACAAATAATTAATTATGTATACAGATTAAGAGAGATATATTTTGAGAATAGTGGAATAAAAAATGTTCACTCTTAAAAGAAATAGAACGAATTTAAAAAAATAAACTACATATAAAAAAAGAAGAATTAAGACATTGAATTAGTAGTTATAATGTAGCTCTTGATCCTCTCTTTTCTTGTGGAGGAAACACCATCTAGTTTATAGATAGAGAAATTCCATATCTATTTTTCATTAATATCATTAGTATATTCATTCATTAATCAAGGCTTCCATTTTAATAAATAGATTTTGAAATCGACTCTATATATGAGGTATTTTAAATTTTCCATCATGCCGTGTTGAAATATATCTTAAATTGCAACACCTTGTTCAAATCTACATGAATATACTGTTCCACACGAGTGAGAAATAATATAGTATTGTCTCTGAAAATTCACAAATCTTTACTTTGGGTTAATTTCATTAATAGATACATTTAACTTCAACTTTTAAAATAATTATTATTACACATGGGTTTCTTTTTATTATTATTGTGAATTGCCAAAACTGATCCCGTGAAAAACCGATAGCAAAAAATTATTTTATTTCAGAATCAGTAGAGATAAAAAATGGTTCTATACTAGTTCAAATTTCCATTTATGGTATTCTCCACATATCATTTTTCTATAGAATGGTTCACATTGACAATTATAATTCATGGTTCACCTAGATATTGGATGTTATTGATGCATGATGAAGACATTTTTATCCTTGGGTCACATATCCATTTTCATCCATGGAACACAGAGTTTATTTTCATCCTTAGTGCATTATTCCTTTGTATGAATAAGAGGCATTGACATAGCCACTTCTCCCAATGTGTAGTGATCCTTTTTTAATGATCCCATAGTATAGAAGGTGTAAAAGTGGAACATGATACCTTATTCCTTCATCTTGACATAACAGTGGTTAGATGTCACTCTCATCGACATTCAAGGTGTCTTCCTCCTTCAATCTATGATCCAAAGGCATATCTTGAGGTTTTGGAAATGATCCATTGTGATCTTGAGAGTTGAAATTTCACTTAATCAAGATGTCTAGTGTTTCTTATGCTAGAAATTGTATTCTTTGATGATAGAAACAATGATACAATAATTTTAAGGGCAGTAGTGGTGATTTTGAATTGTTTGATGTGGGATATAATTAATTAGACAAGAAATTGAGGAAATTTTTTTGGGATTAAACACTCCCATGTGAAGCCATCCCACATCAAAGAATAGAATTTCTATACACTTACATAACTGTTAACCCACATTAAAAGTGTCTCAAATCAACTACTGCTATGATAGGATCCCACTACACATCACACATACATATATGCTACACCTAAATGCATGGAATGCATTTTATTTTTACCACAAATTTCATGGGTTTCACCCTATTGTCACACTATATTTATACTAGGTAGACATTCCCCTTTGACTTTTATGGTTGGATGAACCTTAATGGGATGCCTATGTGGATTTTAAACCTTGGTCGAGGGCTAGCCCAATAGAAAAATTTATTTTACCTGAAAAAACATTCAAACACTTAATGGTTTCCTTAACAGTGTCATATATAATATCAAATAGAAAAAATACATAACTTTTTCCCATTTTGATATATATTTTTTCTTAAATTTAAATTCTAATATTCTAATAAATAAATGAAATAAATGTTAATATTAATTAATATCTAATAATTTTTTTTATCAAATTTTGGAATTTTTTTCATGATAAAATGAGTGCATCATTGAGTATCACATTAATTTATTATGATCAAGTACTCATACTCACAAGGTTATCTTATTATACTAAATTATAATTGATAAATATATCCTATGTTTACCTTTATTGAGAATTTCATCTCACCATTTTTTATGTTTCAAATTCATTAGGTTATAAAGAATGGTTTCAATAGGATATGGATATAAAGGTTACCATGTGTAAACAATTTTTTTTGAAATGTTTTAGATCCTTAGTTAAATGAGTTTATTATGTATATTTTATCCAAATACTCTAAAACATTGTTGTTTTGGAGTGTGTATTAATACGTGATGCATTTAATATTAATCTAAAATAATATTAATGTATGTAAAACGTTGGTCCCCTCGAGAATCTTTCAAAATTTTCTCTATGGATGAAAATTTATCTTGAGTATCTTGAATTTGGAAATGAAATAGAAAACATTAATCTTGCATAATTTTTTGATGGAATAATACATTTATGTGTAAAAAGAAACAATTATAATACATTTCCATTCATATTGGTAAATTACAACTAACTATCATGGTCATGTATGATGTACAAGTACATTATGGTGTCTCTGTATATTTTAGTTTTTAAATAACCAATTAATAATTATCAAAATTTATATGGTTTTATTAATTAATAAACTATTTATAATGTTGGATATTAGAATTTGAGTGTTTAATGATAAAAAATAATTATGGTCACACTATGAACCATGATTTTTATGTTAAAAAATAAATTCATCAATAAGGTATTTTTTGGAATAATATTTAAAGTGATCAGGTTTTTATAAATATGTGTGAAGTTATAACATCCCAATAATGGTGAAGAAAATATTTTTTTTAGGATCCCTTGTATATTCCAGAAGAAAATATGATGAAACCCAATAATGTGAGGAAAACACCTTAATATATTGCAGATTTTTTCAAAACATAATTAAAGAAAGAGAATTTATTCAAAATACAAATCTTGAATGGGTAAAAATACATACTCTATGTATTGTAATTAAAATTTTACTTTTATGATTAATTAATTATTAATAATTATTATTTTATATAATAATAGATCTTAATTATGATTAATAAAAGTACTTTATTGATATATTTTATGATAATTATAATTGGATATTCAATAATCAACCCAAAATGATTTTCTTTTTTAATTATTAATACATCATTTTATAATTTTTTATACAATGTTTCAGTTATGTGGTTTAAAATATGTATTAATCTATTTATTTTATTTAGTATTATGGGGGAAATTTATTGGAAGAAAAAAGATATATAAATACTATAAAAAATCTATAAACTATTTGATAACTATAATAGGAAATCTGTAAGTGAGTATATAATGATAGATTACGATTTGATCATATATCATAAAAAATTTTATAGGATTCCTTTTTGTTACATAGTTTCCACATAAAATATATGATTGTGACTATGGGTACTATGATTGTTAATAAATTAACAGTGTTTTATTCCATAAACCAAACAAAATCCATATAAAGGTATATATGACACGTGCATATACTTTAATATATATTATATTTAAAATATTTATTTTCAATTTATTTATTTATATATTTTTCATACTATAAGGATAATTACTATAAATCTTATTCATAGGATGATATATATTAATTCATAGATGAGTGAGAAAAATGTTTTATAATATTTATGAACTCATTAAAGAGGGTAATTTTATCATTGATTTAAATTTTTTTCATTTTCAATTAAATAAAAAGTATTTTTTCCATTATCAATGATATATGATTTTTATTCAGTATAATGGAATATGTTTTGTTTTTGGACATTAACTTATTTATATGTAAAATGTTTTTATTACTATATGACTAATGTCTCTAGGTTTTTTGTTTCAATCTTGTATTTCCTGTTTTGAAATGTGGTTTAAACTATGTTTTCCTCCATCATATGGTTGACTTTATCCCAATATCCCTTATATAATTTAGAATAACATAAATGTAATTGATTCTGAAGAAATAAATCACTTCCAATGAAACTAATATTTTTTTCTCTTTATATAAAAAATAAAATTTATGATTTTATTAAAGGAATATGTTTTCCAATAATAGAAATTCACTTTTTACACATTTTAATCTATCAATTGGTGTGCATGTTCATGATATATTAAATACACAAAGTACACCCTAGTGTATTTTACTTATAAAAAGTGAAAATTTGAAATTATAATTATTTTTTAATATAAAAAAATTCTCTAAATGATCAGAAGACATTAACCAATCAAAGATTGTTCAGAAAATTTATTACAATGAATTTTAATTAGTTATTTACCAATAAAAAAATAACACATGTCCATAAGATAGTTTATATTCCTAGAACGATTTAATGATTAATTTGGATAATTAAAATTCTTTATTACATTTTGAATGAACAAAAAATGATCAAAAACCAATAAAAATTAAAAATTATCTGTAAAATTTAGAACAACTTGTAACCTCTTCAGTTTGTAAAAGGAAACACTATGTTCGTTAGTGCACATGATATGCCATGTCAATCTTAATAGAAAAACTAATTAATATTTAAATATTTCCATTATAACAAAGAAATTAGATGGGAAAGAATGAACAGTATCAACTAAATTACGAAAATATGGTTTAAAAATGTATATATAATTAATTATTTTTGAATAATTAATTATAAATGAATTTAAAACCCATTTTAAAATAAAGGGGAATGTATTTATAAAATAGTATTTAAATGTGAAAAGTGGGTTTTATACCAATAATTGATCAAAAAACACTTTTTGAATTAAATTATTGAATATATATATAATATTAAAACTAATTTTTAAAATTCATCTTATCTTTTTTTTCTAGAAATTATATAATAACAAATTTAATTTTATGAAAAATGATTATTTAAGAAAAAATACATTTTACCTCCTTTTGAGGGTGAAACAATTTTATATACTGTTTTTGAAACTTTTATAAGATATATTTGACAAAATAATCTCATTATTCTAAATCAGGACAACAGAATTTACATTGGTTGATTTTTTGTAATTTTTCGGATAAAATTAATATATTAATAATTAGTGAAAAATACTATGTCTTAATTTAAAATTTTTTCTCATCAAATTTAATTCCCTTGAAAGGTTATAATTTTAATTGGTTTTGAATTATATTTAGATTACTTTTTTATCATTTAATATAATTTAGGTCATTGGAATCAATTTCAAATTTAAATTGGATATAAAATATTTGTGAACTTTTGAATGTTTTTACTTTAAAAACCCATTTCCTAGATCCTTCAATGAGACTAATTTTAATTATGTTTAGCCACTTATATTAATTGAATTTTGAAAAATTGACATAAATGGTTTTAATTAGTATTAATGGTTTTATTTAATTGGATCAACTTAATTTTTGATGTATAATGTGTTTTGTATTTTATTTACCACGGTTAAAGGTAAATCAGGTAATTAAAGGTAAAAATAAAATTATAATAATATAAAATTACGCTAAAACATTTCTTTATTTCATTTTATATGTTATTTTAGACCAATAAAATCATTTGGATGATGTTTTGGCCTTCGGAAGCCACATGGTTATGATTATGACACTTATAAACATTTTATTTGAAGTATAGAACAAGATGTCCTAATAATATCTCTCATAACTATAAGAATTTTAATATGGGGTTATTTAAGTGTTATCATAGACTATAAATAATATAAAAAAATATAAAAATGATTACAAACATCATGATAATTTATTTATATTTTTTAGAAAATAATTAATTAAATTAAATCGTACAAAATGATGTTGTAGTAATTTCTTTATTAATGATATAATCAAATAATTGACACTATAAATAATAAAATAATTATAATTTGTAAAATTTGATAGCATCCAAAAAATTTTAGGATTAATTTGATATATTTTTTATAATTTAAAAGTGTTTTTTAAAACTTATCTTGCTATTATGTTATTTTTAAAAACTCAAATAATGAATAGTATCAAAAGTGACAGTATTTGAAATTTAAAATATAAAATATTTTATTAAATGATATAATATCCCCAGAAATATATTTCTTCCAAAATTTTTAGGAAAAGTCTGAAAATTTCATTTTGTTGTTATTTTTTCATGTTATGGTAATTATTTTAACTCTCAAATCGTAAATTACATGATAAAATAGTATGAGTTAAAATGGTTAAATAAAAAAGATAAGCATTAAAAAATATTCAAAACGTGTCCAATTTTTATTTTATGATTTTATTTAGATATATACTCATTAAAATATTCTAAATAAAAAATTTTAGACTATTTTTTAATTAAAAATGAATTTATATTAATTTAATACTTTTTATAATTCCAAGGCCGCCCCTCCACTATCATATAAAAAGTTACCCATTCCTTTATATTAATCACACATAAAAAACCATTTTTTTAATCCATTATCTACCAAAACCCTTCCTATAATCCCTAACCACATTATTTAGGCCTTATTTTAGGCATAATACCCTACTAATAGGTGTGATGGTCTTAAAAAAGGTGATCATCCGAAGGAAAGGTATTGTTTTAATTTAAGTGTTTCTTTTATATTTCTTCTTCCACTTCCTTTCAACATCCTTCATCCATTAGGAATTAATAACTCCATTATCCTTAATATACTATGATTTTAATATGTTTATAGCATCACTTAATTCCATGTCAAATCTCAACAATTCGGAAATGAACATTTCGTTCATGCATACGTCGAACAACAGCCTCACGAACCGATATAGTTAAATTTTCATTGCCAACTATCAAGACTGGTAACAATGATTGAATTTATATTTATATATTATTATTATTAAAAATTATCATTATAAGTTAATAATATATCAATTATTTTCTTAATTTCCATCCGAATTAAAATGATAACATCATTCTTGCGGGCGTGTTAACTATCACCTGCACGAGGCGATGCGGTTCATTTATATTAACTACATCACTGGTATGATATAGATAATTATATTTAAAGGATTAATATGATATTAATAATGTATTTATTATTATTTAAATCTAAAATAATACTTAACTTCTTTCCATAATAATCAATTAAAAATAGTTAAAGATACTCATGCGTACGTACATCCTACAATCTTCATGGTTATAACATTGATAATTTTTCATAACAATACTAGATAGTTTTTTTAAATGTATAATTTAAGTATAAAAATGATAATAATGAAATTACTACTATTCTAGAGATTTTGGACTTGTGAACACATGGACTATTGACATCATACTAAGTTCATTTTTGACATAAGTACTGAATATCGACAAAACGTCCGATATGAACTCAAGAAATTATTTATATTTTAAAACATGGTAAAAAGTGATATAAAATGAATAATAAACATTAAAAAGTATCTTAAGAAATTATAAATTATCCTTTGATTATTATTCTGGAATATAATTATTGTACGCGAGGAGTTAGACTCAAGGTAAGGGACTCTTGAACTTAAACATCGTTTTAAATGATTTAAAGATTTATTATAACAAATAATTCTCATTAATTTACATGTTTAAAAAAAATTTAATGTATTTATTTATTTTATCATGAAGGTTTTAAAATGTTAGATATTTTAAAAATATTCTATGTGTTATGGGAAACACTGATTCAAATGTATTCTTTTTAAATTCCTTAATTGTGTTTTCAAAAATGATTTATTATTTCAATAACACAGAATTTTTTTTTCATATATACTTAGAAAACGAATAATTTCTTTATTTTAGGTCACTATAATGTATTTATTTTAAATTTAAAAGTTTACCATGTTAATTTAAATTAATTCTATTTCATTTATGAGGGCGTGATTTATAAAGAAGAAATGTGATTTCAAATCGGAAATTTTATATTTACATTATGCTTGTTTTATGTGTTATGTTTTTGTTATGTTTATTAGAAATTGTTTAATTATAAATGTGGTTCAATGATAAACTAAGGGATGGTGAGCCCATAATAGCTCAATAATTCATTAGTTAATGAGACAGAGTTTAATAGAAGGGTTTCTCATAAGAGATTTATGGAATATACTATGATGAGTATTCTAAACGTAATCATAAACGTAACTCCATATGTAGATATGTAATATAAAATATACGAATGATATAGATTCCACAAGTTACCTGTATGATTTATGATTTCATATAATTTTTTGAGGAATATTATTATTTCATTAATTATGTTAAAGAGTTTATTTTTTATAGGTGAAAATTATAACTTTGTGACAATGTTTTCATATATTTAAATTATTCATAGACTAACAGTTTAATTATTATTTTATATCAATTACTCAGCTATATGTGATCATACCATGTTTTAAAAGGTTTTTCAAAGGTCATAATATCAAAATGAAAAATAAAATTTCATAGTGAAATAATTGAAGATCTTTCTCGAAATATTTCATTATATATTTTTAAAGGGTTTCATTTGGTGGAAAGAGTTGGCTACTGAGTGTAATTATCCACATATAATGTATGAGTATAATTTTTAAATTTATTTTCTAATTTTCTAAAAAAACATTGAAAATATCGTCCAATGTAAATTATAGTTCTGGAAACACTATAATAAATTATGTACATGGTTGGATCCTTATAGTTTTCATCAAATGAAAGGTTTATATAAATTTTGGGATTAAAAATTATAGTCAAACATATTGAATGTTTCTATGACTATTATTTTAGTTCAATTTTTGTTCTATAACTTTTTCATATCGATGATTTTTGGTACAAATGGAAGGAGGAGGATCTGAAACAACATTCCGATCTATTACTGATGAATTTATTGTAATAATTATTAAAAAGTCATGTTTGGATGATTCTAAAACATTATATAACATAAAAATCTCTTTTAAATATTTTTATGAAATTTCCAACTCCTCATCTATACCTCAACACCATACTAGTTCGTGGGGTGTTTTTAATAAAATCATACTTCTCAATATTCTCATATTTTCCAAATAGGTACATATTAGCATCACATTTATAGATATTTTACCTTATTTTTATATTTTGAAGTATATTATTATTTTTAAAAAGATACTTAAGGAGAGCCTTTTGTAGCCTATTTATACTTTATTATAAAATATATTCGTTTAGTACAAACATATTTTATTTTTAAAAATCCATTGATTGAAATTTTCAAAACAAAATCAGTACGAATGTTTTATAAAAATAAAGTCTTATATGATGTTTTGAAGATATAAGTCATGCAAGATTAGTCTGAAAAACTATTTCCCTACGAACTCCCATATGAACAAAGAAATTGATGGTGTAGTTGGAAAAAGTAATAATGTGATTTTGAAGAATATATAAGTCATTATAGTAATCAATGAACATTATATCTACGTGAACAAAATGGAGATGAAATGAGGTGGACACCATGATGAAGGCATGAAATTATTTATTTTTTGGAATAGTTTTATTATATCATATGGAGGATAAATAAACAACTTCTAATATATATAAGACTCCATGAATTAAAATTTTGACGTAATTATGAGTTGGGACAAAAATAAGTGGTATACGAAAACCTATGAGGTTAAAACATGTTATGGTTATTTTTTATGAATATTTTTCCTATTTTTGAAATGTTATAGGAATTATAATGTTTTTTAAAAAGGGAAAACCCATAAGATTGGTTACAACCCATAACATCTGGCAACTCCATGGGAAACAAACCCACAACTAATTAGAGAAAAGGCTTTACCAATTAAAACTGGTCTATGTGAAGTCCCTGGTTAGTAAGATTTTTTAGATAAACAAGTTGATAGAATAAGATTATGTTGATTTAGGGAACTTATATTTTGTCTAATGAATATCCTTGGTATTGGAAAATGATTTGTTGATTAAGTGATAAATATTATTATGGAAGATGTTCACTATTTTAGGAACTTTATATGATTAAAGTAAATATAATACTATTGGATTTTATTTGAATAGTAGTGCTTTAATAATATTTTGGAAGATTCCTTGATTTGTATTATAGACTTATGGGGAATTAGGTTATTAATGAATATTATTATCCTATAATGGAGAACAAGAGATAAGGTTCTTATGTTTTTGGTATAATACATTAATAGTGGTTGATGTTATTTTGATATACATGTTAAAATTTATTTGGGAAGTATATGCGATCAATTCCTACTGAATTTTGGGTTTCAATTTTAGTATGGATTATTTTGAAGAATTTTAAGGATATATTTTTTGAAAAGTCTATGTTGAAAATTGGGTATCAATGTTGAATTTCATAGATTAATGTATTGTTTCATCATATAAGGATTATTCTATTTGTGAGAATTTTATTATCTAGTACAAAATATTTTGGTTTTGGTTAATGTTTCAAGATAGGATAAATATATAGTTATTCATTTGGGGATTATGTGATTCTTTAGATTTTGATTCTAGTACTTAAGGAGTGAAATAAAAAAATATTATCTTTAATACCCATAATTTAGAGAAAATATGAGTTTGTGGTGGAATTTGATTAAATGATGAAACTATAATTTTCAGGTAAGTATTTTTAATTTTTTTCTTATTTATATAGTAAAATAATTCCTCAAATCTATAAAATGGACCTTGAATCAGAAAAAAATGAAATCCTCTTACTTTTATCAATGGACTTTTCACCCATCACCTATTTATGGTATTATGATGGTTAAATTTCTCATGATCATGTTCTTTATTAATATCTATTATTTTATGAGGGACATTTTTCTCTTCCTTGTCCACATTTTCCTATATGGAACCCCAATATGAGTTTCCCCAGGTGATCTTCATACTTCCATTTCATTCTTTTAATGGAATAGTTCTATTAAATTTTTCTAATGTGGGATAACAATAAGGGTATTTTGAAAAGTCATTCCTATGTTAACAACCAAAAATTCAAAATTGGGAGGATGAAATAATTAGGGGGGAGAATTTTACATCAGGTGTTTTGAAAAGTGAACACTATTTTCGATAACATGCATCATAGACCACATCAGGCTTAAGTGAAAAACAAATTCATATTTCGATGTTACTAAGAAATGCAAGTCGTTTGAATGGTAGGAATGAAAAATATTAACTAAATTATGAATATATGGTTTTAAAATCTATATATATAATTAATTATTTTCATTAAAAATAATTATAAATTAAATTAATGCACCCTTTAAAATAAAAGGGTATGTTTTTATGAAAATGTATTTAAATCTGAACTTGTGTGTTTTATATCAATAAATGATCAAATAAAACTTGTTGGATTATATTAAAGAATATATATATATATATATATTATATTCAACCTATTGTTTAAAATTTATCATATTTGTTTTCTATAAAGTATATAATAGAAAATTCAATTTTAAGGATAAAAAGATTATTTTAAAAAAATAAAATTTTACAACATTTTGATGGAGAACCCATATAAAATATATATTTTGTCACTTTTATGAGATATATTTGAAAAAATAAACTTCTTATTTGGAATTGGGATATCAATTTTAACTTTGGTTTATTTATTTTATTTTTCTGATAAAATTTATATTTTAATAAATAGTGAAATATATTGAGTTTTAATTGAAAACTTATTTTTTGCCTAAATTATTTGTATTAGTATATTATCCTTTTAATTAGTTTTAAATTAGTTTTAAATTAATTTTTTTATCAATTAATCCAATTTATTAAAATTGAAATTTTATATAAAAACATTTTTAGGTTTTGTACGTTTCTATATTAAAATCCTATTTCCTCTATCAGTGAACGTGATTAATTTTTAATTAATTTTATTCAATTCTATTAATTGAATTTGGAAAAATGTAAATAAATGTTTGTAATCATTATGAATATTGAGATTTAATTAGATTAACTTAATTTTTTTGTAAATAATAACTCATGTATTTTAATTACCATAGTTTAATTAAAATCAGGTAATTTGAGGTATAAATAATATTATAATAATATAAAATATTCCCAAAACTTGTCCTAATTTTATTGAATGAGTTATTTTAGACCAATAAAATACTTGGTCATAAATTTTTCACTCATAAATCCATAGGGTATGATTATTACATTCATGCATTTTATTTAGAGTAATGTTCGAGATTTCATAATCATTTCTCTCAAAACTATAGAAATTTTAATATGGGGTTATAAAAGTGATATATTCAATTTTATATAGTATTAATAAATAAAAAGTTATTATATAAATCATGGTAGTTTTTTTATTTTTAGAAAATAAATAACTTAATTAAATGCTTTCACAAAGAAGATGCAGTAATTGCTTTATTAAGGAAAGAATCAAATAAACGATCTTATAAATACTAAAATAAATATAATTTGATAAAACTGATACCATATATGAATTTTCAGGATTAACTTGGACTACTGGTGATAATTAAAATAATTTGGTTCAATCTTCACATGCTGTTATGATATTTTTAAAAAGTTAATTATTGAATAGTGTAAAAATTGACAGTATTTATATTGTAAAATATAAATTTTTAGATGTTATACCATATATATAAATATATGATTCTTCAAAATGGTAAATATAATACTAAAAATTTCATCAATGACTCGATCATATGTATTTTTTTTCATGTTATGGTATTTATTTTAAATATAAATGTGTAAATTACTTGATAAATTAGTAAGAGTTAAGAAGTGTAAAACAACGAATATAAGGATTAAAAATTATTCAAAACATGTCTAATATTCATTTTATGAATATATTGGGACCCATAATATTTTAATAGTATAACTAAATATATTATTACAATTTCATAATTTAAAATAAATTTATATTAATATAATACTTTTAATAATTCCACGGGTGTCCGTCCCCTCTACAATAAAAAGGCAAAAAATCATCTCTACTACTCACACTTCCATAACCATTTTGTTCAGATAATATATTCCAAAAAACATTCTTAGAACCACTACACACATTTTTGAGGCCTTATATTAGTCATAAAACCCTACTTAAAGGTATTAAGGTGTTAATAAATGCGTTCATCACAAAGAAATGTAATGTTTTTATTTAATTGTTTCTATTTTTCATCTTCATCCACATCCATTAAATATCATTCATCCATGATGAAATAATATCTCAAGAATCCTCATTATAAATAGATTTTATTATTTTGATGTCATCACAGAAATACATATCTGATTTCATCCAATGGGAAATGTAAATTTTGTTCTTGTGTATGAGAGATTACCGCCATGCGAATTGATATAGTTCATTTTTTCATTCCCATCTTTCAATACTAATAATAATGATGGAATTAATGTTTATATATATTTTTAATCACATATTTATAATTATAAGAGAATAATATATCAATTAATTTGTTTTTTTCCAAGCACATAAATATGATAACTTTGTTTGGGCGTACATGTGAACTATCACCTCAATGAAGTGATGTGAATAATTTTTATTAACTACAACAATTTTATGATATATATAATTATATATAAATAATTAATATTATATTAATGATGTCAATATAATTTTTTAAATATAAAATTATACTTCCCTTCTTTCCATAACCATTAATGAACAATTGAAAACATTAGTCATGCATGTATACGACCTATAGTCTCTATGATTATAATGTTGATTAATATTCATAACGATAATTAATGGTTTGATTTGAAAAAATAATTGATGTATTAAAATGATAATAATTTCATGAACATTATTCTAGAGATTATGGAATTATGATAACATGGAATTATGAGATCCTACCAAGTACATTTTCGACTAATGTACCGAATATCGAAAAAATAACCGATATGAACATAAATTATTATGTAATTGTTATAAAATTGTAATAAGTGATATAAAATGAATAAAAAAATTGAAAAATTTACTCAGTAAAGTAAAAATTAAAATAATTTTATTGTTAATTAATATAAATTTTTTACATGATGACTCAGACTCAAGGTATGGGAGTTTTTAACTAATATATCATTTTAAATGTTTTTAAGATTTATTCTTCTAAATAATTCTCATTAATGAACTAATTTTCCAAATGGTTTAATGGAAATAATTATATGAACATAATTTCTATAAAATATTAATTCCTTTAAAAAGTTTCAATGTTGTATGGTACACTTTGATTTAGAAATATTTCTCTTAAATATTTTAATTATGTTTTAAAAATGGACTGATTATTTCAATAACTTAGAATATTTTTTCACATATACTTCATGTAACTGAATTCCATGATTTCATGTATATGACATGTATTGATGTTTACTTTATAATTGTACCATATTATTTTTCAAATAATGTATTTTCATTTTTTAGTGCACAATATGTAATGATGAAATGTTATCTCAAAGTGGAAATGTTATTTCTTAATTTATGTTTATTTTCAGTGTTTTTTATATTACAGTTTGGTGGAATTATTTATTTATATAGGTCTTTACCTGGTACAATGAGTGTGTCTGATCCCATTAAATCTCTTCAATGCATTGGGTAATTTTATAGAGTTATATGGTAGGTTTTGTCCAATGAGATTTAGGGAATATACTATGATGTATATTCCAAATGTAAGCATGAAGGTTTCTCCCCTTATAGATGTAAAAGATACAATGTAATAATGATATAGATTACAAAATATATCTTTATGATTTATGATAGCCAATAATTTTTATAGGAATATTATGATTTCACGAAGTATGTTAAATAGCTTATGTTTTATGCGTGGAATGTATGATTTGGTTTAAATTTTACCAAAAGATTAAATTATTCATAGACGAATGGTTTCATTCTTTATTTTAAATCTATTATTTAGGATTTTGTACTCCCCAAAAGTTTTGAAATGATTTTCATAGGTCCAAATATTAGTATGAAAATGATGTGTTCATGATTAATGAATCGTATCTGTGTCTCCAAAAGAAGCCATGTTTATTTTAAAAGGAGTTCCATTTGTGGAAGAAGTTGGATAGTGAGTAAAACTATCTAAATATAATTAATGGGTATTCTATTTGAGAATTTTTCCATATTTTCTAAAACTCCAAACTAAAAAGATACCATAATGTAAATTCAAGTTTAAAAAACACCACAATAATTTATGTTTAATTCTTGGTCCTCATACAATTTCCATTTATTAATTTATAAAGAATATGATCAAACCCATTATTAATATGATGGATGATTACTTTGGAAGGTACTTTTTATATGTGTTGAATTATAACTCCATCATAATGGTAGAAATAATTTTAAAAGGGTTAAAATGAAGTAAACAAGCTCGGATTGTGGTGATATTTTTGTTTAAATATCCACAGATTAATTTTAATATGTAGGAATAAAGCACTCAACAATTCAACGTGTGGTAGTACCTAAATAATCGGAATTTTATTTTTGGTATTATGAAAGTTTTAAAAAATCGAAACATTTATATGATTATCAAGAATCTGAAAATGAAATTATATTATCCCAAAAAATTTTATATAATAAAAAGGGATTAATTTAGGACTTGTTTTAATAGGATAAATGCCAACATATTATGACATACTTTTACTTTTGATAAATATTTTTTTAATTTATAAACACGGCTCAAATGAGAAAAATTCATAAAATGTACATATATTGACATTAAAATTTAAAAAAATTATTGTTGATTAATTTTTATACTTTTGGAACAAACTAAACATAAATCCCAATTCTTTTTGATAAGTTGATTAAATTTTTAATTTTAAAACAAAAAATATATTTATTTTGTTATCATTAATCAGAATATTATAATTGATCAAACAATATTGGATCAAATTTAATGCGTTATATAAAAAAAATTAATTTTCAAGAGGTTGGATATATTATAAATTTATATGATATGTGGTGTGACCGGAATGAACAATAAATCATTATTAAAATTGTAATATATTTTTATGATTAAAAAGGAATTAAAAAATCAAAATTGATTGAAAACAAAAGATTTTTAATTTTTTTATTAATATATATTATTTTAAAAACTTTTTGAATAAATTTCAAATAAATTTGAAATTTGATTCAATTTATGTGATGAAATGTTAATTAAAAACTCTTACATGTTATATAAACATTAATCAAATAATCTAAAATATGAAAATTAAAAAATATGTTAATTAAAAGTTTTGTCAACAATGATCAATTTAATTTTAATATATAACAATAAGTTTGAAACTAATTTTATGTTTTATTATCCTATAATGTGTGTAGTATATTTCTTATTTTTTTGAAACTATAAAATGAAAATTATTTTTTATAATTCCTTTGTTACCATAGGGGAACAAATTTACTAAAAACAATGTTAATGGATAGTTTCCCAGTAAAAAATTTATTTCATACTGAATTAAAATATATGTCTTATTATTATTATATATATTAATTTTACATATTGAGATATGCATAGTTTATCCTTAAATATAAAAGAATTATTTTCATGTTATTTGGGGTTGTTGTACGTATAATTGAACTATTTTTTCGAACTAATGTAAAAAGTTGGTCTTTTTTTAACATTTTAAATCACACAAATTTCTTCCTATATCTGATAAAAATGATGTTTATTTGGTCATTTCATTATAATTATATTATTATATTCCACCAACCTAGAAGGTATTTTTTAGTGTAATAAATTCAATAAGATTATAATTGAGAAAAAAATTTCACGGATTGAGAAAATGCTATAATATTTTAGTGATGATTTATAAAAAGGAAAGAGATAAAAATAATATTTATATGAATCATTGAGGGGAAATTTTTTTTTTATTATATTAATTTTCATGTAATGGTATGTGACCATTAGGATATTATTATATGTAACTGTTAACATATAGAAAATAATGAATGACCACATATAAATAAAATTCAGAAATCGTACAAATAAATATTGATTTTACATATGTATATTATAATAATAAATATTCAATTCATTTATTGAACAAAATAACTCAACATGAAATATCCAGTTTTTAATTAACACATAGAATTTAATAAATAAATAAATTTCTCATAGTTAGATATTTATTCTAATAAAATGGATTGAAAATTTATAATCAAAATATCAAAATTAATTTATGAATATTATTTTTAAAAAAATTTAATAGTAAAATATGAATTTGAATATTATTATAATGTACTCATACACAATATGAAATAAGATTTAATTTTACGGAAACAATTATGTAATAATTTAAATTGTGTTTTGAATAAAAAACCCACACAATTTTATTTAAATAAAAATTTTAAATATATAAATAAATTTATAGAAACTAATATTGTAATTATATAACTCTAAAACATATTTGAAAATTTTATAACCATTTAGTGTATACTGAATTATTCCTCCAATGACAAAAATAATATTAATGAATCATTTTAGGGTTTAAATATAGAAAATAATAATAATAATCATAATAAAAAATTGAAAAATTTATATTACGTGAAATATATATATATCCATTCCATAAAATTGATATTTATAAAAATATAGAAAAAAATTAGAAATCATTCAATACAATTAATCACCTATTAAAATATTTATCTTTACAAAATGATTCATAATTATTTTGATTTCATTTCACTATAGAGCTTATAAAATGTTTATTTTCCCACAATTGGTAAAAATTATATGTTCTTTTTGGGAAGGTTCTAGAGTTAGGATGAAAAACATAGATACAAGTTATCATTTCCTTCCCTTAAGTAAATTCCATTATAATTTCCTTTTATTTAAAATAGATTCATTTTTTCTATAATAGACATTCTATATTTTTATTATTTAACCAAAATATATTATATCATGTATCTATGTAAATATTGTTATTTAAAATAAAGTAGGAACCTTAATCTATAAAACCAATTATATATATATATATATTATATTGGAATAATGGGGAATATATTTAATATTCCGGTAATATTGATAAATCTAAAACATTAGAATCATAAAATATAACAGTTGATATTATACATGAAGATTTAAAGTATAAAAAATTATTTTACATGTATAATACACATAAAAAATCTATTATAATGGAATTTTTTATTTATACCTCGGTAATATATTAAAATGACCCCTTGAAATAACTTCTAACCATGATGAATACATCTATTGTGTACATTTTAAATAGAAATAGATTTTCAATACAATTCTTCACTTGTGTGTCTGTGAATTTATGTGGTATTTTAGATATAATAGTGGGTTATTAGGTTAATTGTCAAATAAAAATTGAAATATGGGTGGTGAGAAAGACCAATTCATTTTATGTCTTTTTGATGTTGTGTTTTTATTACCAGTAATTGTTTGATGGCCTCATTCTGTCTTGACATTGGGGCTTTAGGAAGAGTATTCAAGGATTAATTGGTCGACCAAATAAATGAAGCTACATTATGGTATGGGTTTTTATAACATGGTTTGAAAATAACAATCATTTAATATGTTGTCATTTGAGGATTTATATTATTGGATTTTATTTTGGAAAAGGTAGAATCCATCATAATGGTACAATAACATTGTTATTAAATATTGTGGTTGATTTGAGGGTCTTATGGTTGTATATAATAGATTTAATTTAATTTGAAGAAAATATTAATTGGTTTACTAGGAAACATAATAGTTTTATTAATCCTATAAATTCATTAAGAAAATAATTAGTTCACTTATCGTGTTTTGGAATTTAAGAAATTTTTTTAGATCATCCATGATCATAAAAAAAAATAATGTGTTTTAAGGGAAAAAAATTGTTTTAACAATATTTATATAATTTCATATTTAATCCTCCCTCTCTTCTCTCATTTAGAACATTTTCCCTCTTGACAAAAATTCGCAACCATGTTTGATAGCCTAGTGTTTCACCAACATATCAATTTTTTTTTGTGTTTTGATGAATATAAAATACATATTTTTATTATAATGAGTTTATCTTTTGTTTTTCCAATTACACTCTTATAAATTGAATTTATATTATACTGACATTAGAAGTACTTATCTTACAACGTGAAAAATATTTATTCTATAGTAAAGTATTTTATCTTAATAGAATAAAATTATTGAATGAATATCTTAAATCTAATCAAAATCTGAGATCTCTATGTTATATTCT
This sequence comes from Viscum album, assembly GCA_963277665.1. Taxonomy (NCBI): domain Eukaryota; kingdom Viridiplantae; phylum Streptophyta; class Magnoliopsida; order Santalales; family Viscaceae; genus Viscum; species Viscum album. The sequence continues at coordinate 1,766,921,212 of OY728135.1, forward strand.
TTTATTACAAAGTAAGATATTATCATTGAAGATAATTATTGAATTTCCCAATACATTAGATAGAATAATCATATGAGATATCATTATCTTATAAAATTTATATTGATAAAAGAGTATCTTACAAAGATCAGAAGATGTTATCAAAGATATGTTTCAAAACCAATTAATATATTTACCTTAAATTGTAGAATTATCCTACAAAGTATTAAATTACATTAATTGTTTGATCCTAAGAAGATAAAAAACTATTTTATCTTAATAAGTCTCTCAGAAAATTATCTTACAAAAATCGTACTACCCATTAGATATCTTATTAAGAATTAGCTGTTATGAATAATTTAATTATTTCTATAATAATGTCTGAATAAGTCATTTAATGTCTTGGGAATATATTAGAATGTGTGTTTTCTATTTAAGGAATGATCATTTTATACAAAATTCATTTTTTCCAAGAATATAAACATCCTACGAAGAAGGTCTCGAACAGTGCCACCGTAAAATCTTATTCCATATTTTAAAAGCATAATTGTATGACACTAATATTATTCCATATAAAAATTTCAATGGATTATCAACTATAACATTATGATAATATCATGATATAAGTTCAAAATTAACGAGTAGATACAAAGGGAAGAGTTAGCTATGGAATAAATTGGGTTGGATGAAAAGAATATATAAAGTAACAAAAATAAAAATAATATAATAACTGTAACGAAGAATGTATATTCATAGATAATAGAAAATATAAATTATAAAATTATGCTTATAAGTTTACCAGTTTAACTTATTATCTTCTAAAGTTTTACCTTGAAGATGATAATCTTCTAAGGACATATCCTAAACTACAATAATTTGTTGCTCACAATTATCTATTGTAATAGTTCTTCAAAATTATTATTCATCTGTTTTCATTTACACTATGTTCAAGAGTGTATTTTAAGGCCATGTATGTGTATTTTAAATTAAAATCCTAGTTGAATTATCATGAAACTTTTTATTTCATTACATACGCGTATATTTAGTTGGGATCCTCTAGATAAAGGTCTCTTATATTGAAAATCACCAAAATCATGGAGTAGAGTGTTCGTGGCGTAGACTAGTGGATTTCTATTCCCAAAACAATATAAATTTCCTATTTTTTATCTATTCCCATAATTTTTTTATATTTTAACATTCAATTCATGGTAATGAAAGGATTTGAACTATCATACATAAAGAGAGATGTTTTATAAAGTGAAATTTTTTGGAACTGAATTGACCCCTATTGATTTTTTATCTAGCCATTATCTGGGAACAAATTAGTATCAAATGAAGTGACTATTGAGTTCTAAACTATCTATGGTTTAAGACCAAATATCTACATTTTAATGTATTCTATGGATGATAACCAAGAAGGTATATCAATAGACAGAGCTCCTTACATTAATTGTAAAAAATTATGGTTTATAAAAGGCTCACATGACCATTTTTAATTAAACTAGGATTACAATTTTATCATAATGTAATAATGAATTAAAAAATTCTTAATAAAAAATTTCAAACATAGGATGCTATTATTAAAGAATAATATGATCTAAAATCAAAAGCTATAAACACTAATATATTTCAATTAGGACCAGTTGAGTTCAAACTAGTTTCTTAGTGTCATATAGTTAATGAAATGTGGACTACTATAATAGTTACCTATAAGGGAACTAAATATGTGAAGTCTCTAAGATATGATGATTCCAAACTCTACTTCTACACATTCAAAATGGTTTAAGGAGAATGAATTACTACATTGAGTAGAAGACTGACTGATATTATTAATAATATTTTTTCTGTAGGAGAACCTATCACTGATCTTGAACAAGCATTGAACTTTCTCATTTTATTACCACCCAAGTGAACGGTATTCTCATATACCATTAGACTATCTATAGAAATAAATATTTTCAATGGTAATGTTCTTATTGTAACTCCTATACTAAATGATGCTGCAATGGGATTATTATCTAGAGAATATAAATTAATCAAGAATGAAAATGATTCCTCTAATGTTTATACTTATAAGAATGTAAATGACAACAAAGGAATAAAAATATATAAATCATCTGGAGAAGAATATTCCAAAATTAATTGTGAAGTAGATGACAAAATTTCACAATTTTCATGAATGTTCAAAAATTGGATAACAAGAGAAGAGTTTTTAGAAGACCATTCAACCAGTATAGGAAGCATGTTGATTAATCTAAAAAATTAAGTTGGTATGAATGAAAATATGTTGAAAACATAATTTCTAATACTCCACATATTAAGGATTATAAGAATTTTGAAAATAAATACTTTGATAATGTTATTTATAATAATAAGTCCAAGAAGGATATGAAGTCTAACTTGAGTGCTTCTAAAAAATCTATTGAGTTAACATCATTAGAATTAGAAGATGATGCTCTAAATCAAAAGGACAAAATATGATTTACGACACATTTAGATGAGATAGTTTCGTACTACTCCTCAATTCCTGTTCATGGATTAGAAAACAAAAATTTCTCATATAAAGAATTAGACAAAAACAATACCTGGTTGGAATATAAGTATGAAAGCATAAATAAGAAAAAATTTCCTTAGTAACTCTTTTAAAAAAAATTAGTGAAGATGAATACTTAATGAAATAAATTTAAAATTTTTAAAAAAAATTGGAAAAGTATATTTCCTTATATACAGAACATGTTAAGAAAATAGAGAACTTATAGAAGAAGGGTAAAAAAATTAATAATGATGAACATGTTTTCACTAAAGGGGAAGACAATCTGAAAAATAATACTTTGTTATATTAAATTGAAAAGGAAAAAATTTGTTATTGGAAGTCATGGTAAAATGACCAAATTTTACACAAACTATTTTATGGAGAGATCTAAAAGCAAAAACAATTACAATGTTTCTTATTTTAATTTTGGAGAAATAGAATATTATTTTAACATCCATGATCTAAGAAATACTCATTTTTGGGGAATTAAAAATTCCCTTCTTATTGAGATTTTATGAAAATTACTGCTGGATTTTCTAGAAAACATAAATAAATGGATTTATAAGTCTCTTAGAGTTAACATTTATGAACACAAAAAATTATGGGTACTAAAAAATTATACTTTCTGATTAGTAATTTTTGTTACAAACCACACTAATAGAAATGATTTTTTAATAACTACATATGACCGCGTATTTCTCAAAATTTCACTCACTATCTATGATATATATAGGATAGGTCAAATTTGGTGATAATTAAAATGGAATAATCACAATAATTGGATATATTTGAAATCATAAGACTATTCTCATAAAAAAGTTAATTATATTGAATGCTTGAAGGACATCCAGATAAGTATCTCTCAACTTTTTAATGATGGTTAGTTAGTTGATTTTTCTAACCATTCATGTACATTTTTCAACGATAAGTACCTCATGTTCAAAACACCAAGAAGTGATAATGTCTATAAATTGGATATTTATTACTTGTGTTGAAAAAATATATATTTTCTAAATGATGAGATTGATGAATCATCGATTTGGAGTAGATGGGTTTGACATTGTAATGCTCAATGATTGAAAATTTTTTCTATGAGAGTTTTTATTTCTGAACTTTCCTAACCTTAAATTGGAATAAAAGAAGCATGTGATTCAATTCAAATGGGAGAGAAATAAATGTCATTTTAAAACCAATTAAATAAGTTTATATATCTCAAACTATTTATCTTATCCATATAGATCTATTAAAACCTACTAAAACTACAACTGATAATGGAAAATCAATTTTTTATGTGCTGGTTGATGATTTTGGATGATTTACATGAATTTTATTTTTTAATATAGAAAATTTAATATAATTTTGTTTTATTAATTTCATTAAGCTTGTGAAAAATGAGAATGATGATAAAATTTCGACTTTGAGAAGTGATAATGGAGGTGAATTTTATAATTAAGAATTAAATTCATTTTTATCAAATAAAGGATTTTAACATTTATTCTCTACCAAGATGAGACCTCAACAGAATGGTATTTTTGAAAGGAGGAATAAGAATTTAAAAAAATATTATAAAACCATTTATGAGAATATAGTATTTACACTTATTTTTCGGATAAATTCGTTAACACATCAATTTATGTCATTAATATAGTCTTAATAAGACTTACCTTAAAGAAGTTCCCTTTGATTTGTAGAATAATTGAAAATTAATGGTCAAATAATTAAAAGTATTTGCATACATGGTTTACATCTTAAAGAATGAGGATACTTTTGGTATGTTTTATCTAAAAGAGGATGAAGGTATATTCATATGTTATTCTACTATTTCTAAGGCATATAGAGTTTTCCACAGAATTTCACAGTTCTTGGAATAATCAACACATGTGATGTCTGATGAAAGTGATACATTTGATTACAAAATGGATTTGACTAATCAGCGAAGTAATTTTCTTAAGGATATGATACCTAAACCACTCTTTAACAAAAAAGGATTATTATTTGTAACTTGATTATCTTAAACCAAATCTAGTAATGGTTGATATTAGTAAAAAAAATTGATGCATAGATTACCTTTAAATCTTAAGGTCCATCCATTATAAAATCTAATATGAATAATAGATGAAGGAGTTTAAACTAAAAGAAATACTGGGAAACTATTATAATTATCTAACCATTTATCCCATATATAACTAAGATATGTAAAAGAAGCCTTATATGATAAAGGACTAATTTCTAATATAAAAGCAGAGTTAAATCATTTTAAAAGAAATAAATTATGGGGCTCTGTTGACAGAAACTCTAACTATCCTAAAATTGGAAAAAATAGTTACCAAGAATATATATGATGGTCATGGTGTAATCAATAGAAATTAATCTAGAATAGTTGGGAAATGTTATAATTAGGATGAAATAATAGACTAAAAAGAAACCTTTTCCCATATAGCTAGGCAAGACGTATTATGAATTATTCTAGCATATGAATCTTATAAGAATTTTAAAATATATCAGATGGATGTTTAATCATCTTTGTAAATGTATTATTAATTGATGATGTCTATATAGAAGAACCTATTAGATTTTAATACCCTCACTTTCAATATTCTATTTTTAATCTTATCAATGATCTATATGGACTTAACAAAGAGACAAGAGCATGGTGTGAAATATTAAGATCTTTTATTTTATTAAATGTTTTTATATTAATAATGGAATATTATACACTATTTAAGAAAAATTCATCCGCAGATATTTTTTCATAAAAATATATGTTGGTGATTCTATTTCTTGGTCAACAAATCTATAAATATATAATGATTTTTCAATAATTATGAAAAAAGAATTTGATATGAGTATGATGGGTGAGATAAACTATTTTATAGTATATCAAACACACAAAAAATATATTTAGAAATGTTTTAAACCAATGAAAATACATAATTGATTTACCTAAGATATTTGTACTTGAAAATATTATTATTAATTAAACTCCTATGATCTCCAATATTAAGAAACATATGGATGAAACTACAAAACTAGATGAAAATAGTTTTTTAGATGAATCATTAGATTTTAATTGTATCTTACATTAATTAGACAAAACAATATGTTTTTAGTATGTCTTTGTGAATGATTTTCATTCCAATCCTAGATATTCCCATCTAAATGGAACTAAAATAATTTTAATGTGTTTAAAAGTAACTATATGTATTTCTTTTATTTTTCAAAAAAGCATATGACATTAATTTCACTTCATATACAAATGATTATTTTTCTAGATGTGATTACATATAAATAACACCTTAGTAATATACCATTTTATTATAAAATATCAAGTATCTTGTTCAAGTAAGAAAAGGAACCCTATAACATTATCAACTACTAAAGAGGAATAAATTATGGTAGGAATTTTATGTTCAAATGTTTTGTAGATGAAACACCCTTTAAGGTATTTTGGAATTAATTTTAATTATGCTCCAACAAAATGTGATAACACTAGTGCTATAAACTTTTCAAAGAAATATATAATTAACCATTCTAAAAAATAACATTGAATTGAGACATCCTTTCATAAGATATCATACAAAAAAATGTGATATCTCTTTTGAATTTGATTGCATAGAAATTTTTTTAGACAATATTTTTTTTAAACCTGCAACCACTAAAAAATTTGTTGTTATCAAATAAAAATTAGTCATTTTTAACTTTAAATAATTTTATGTCTATTTTTATGTCTATAATAGTTTCATATTAAAATAAATATTTTATTTACCTTATTTAATTAATATATGGCATCATCGTTTAAAGTATTACTCAAATAAAACGAACACATCACCTAGATTTTATAATTATTAATCTAAAAATCAGCACATGACCCCTTGTTTACTGTAAAACAGCACACATTGTGTCAACATTATGTATGATACATTCAAAAACCATCAAACCCGTATTATTTCTACTATAAAAATTTGTTCACCCTAACCTTACAATCTTATGAATCCTTTCAATAATGGATATATCTAAGAGAAATGATAGAGCTTCCTTAATCAGAATGAGGTTTTGAAGAATGATAAGGAAATTTCCATGTGGATGAGAAATAGATTTCACCTTGATTGATGGGAGAAATATATCTCTCCAAAAGTTTATCTATTATTAGTGTTGGGATTATTAATTTTATGAATGATGAACCATGTTTTTTATGAGGAATAAGATCACGAGTTCTATGAGTGATGAGTTTTTTACATTGTTGATAATGATGACTTGGTCACTACAACTGTGAACTAAAATTGTTTTTCACTAACCACATTAGAAATGTATAAAGTGTTCATGTTACCTCATAAAGGATACATAGATTCAATAATTCTATACAATTTTTAGATGAATTTAGTCCCCCTAAAACCATGAAGTCCCTATCCAGATTTGTATATGTCAAGAAGAAGACTATGAAGGACATTGAACTAGAAATAAAAGTTATCATAAAGTTTATATAATATTCCACCATACATTGTAATGGCGATATTGAGATTGTTTTATTTCAAGAAACTTTTTCATATTTGGTTATAATTGAAAATACCAAGAATTTAGCATGATACGTTATACGATATATGTGACATGTAAAAAATAATTCAATATATTTCTACCATTTTTGAAGGACATTAACATCAATTTTTTGAATATTTAGTAATTTTTGGATGATAATTCCGTAACAAAATTTCATGGTCTGAAAATGTTTAGCATAACTATTTTTAGAAAATTTGGTTTTTTTAGAAGTCCTCTTTAAATCAGTTGGTTCCCGTGAGTTTTAATGAAGACATCATAATATATCCAACTTTAACTTAAAAGGAGTTTTCTAAAATGAGTTTTTTTCGATGGTGCTATTATTTATGTAGAAGTTCCAATTTTAGAATAAAGGATAGTTCAATCAATTTATATAATACATGTTAGTAAGAAAAATAATCTTGTGTAAATATGAAGATAATTAATTTTTTTTGTTTAGAGGAGAAGATTCTCATGATGTCAGTAAACTGCTTGTTTCTACATCTTTTGGACTTAATTTTTTTCCCTATTTCTTCTCATAGAGAATAGTTGGCCTCAACTATCATAATAATAGTAATAGTTGGACAAGGAAAGAAATCAATAATGCTGGGTTCAATTCTTTTAGTTTTAATATCTCCATTTAGTGAGATGAGTGTAAGAATAATAAATGTTTCTTTTGACCTTAATATTCAAAATATTGTAGGTGAGGAAGAAAAAAAATTAGAATGGAATTCAACTTAGTTTGTTGTATGTGGAAGTGTAAGATGAGAGTATATAGAACAATCAAAATAGGAGAGACCTAATTATAAGATAAATAAATTATATGACAATTCTAGAGTCATATAAGTTCACCATAGAACTTTTTCTATAAATCATGATCATCAAACCTGATCACAAATTCTTATTTCTAAATTAGATACGACTAATGCAGGAAAAAGAGGGATATGTAAAAATGTAAATTTTAGAAGTGGGTTCATTAAAACACCAATTTCTAGAGTAAAAAAAATGAAATTAGGACTCTCTATAATAATGCTCTCACAAAAAATAGATGTTAATGAAGTGAAATATTTAGTTTAGTCCATGTTAAAAAAGTTTTCATTTGAATCAGCTACAAAACCATCAAATCAAGTTGATGTTTGATCAATATTACAAGGAATATATTTATTGATATACACAATTAATTCCAAAATCACTTCAACATAGGATGAACTTATATCCAAAGAAGTTATTTATGATCTTTAATGGGGTATCACAAATGAATTCAGAAGGATACCAGACTTTCCATAAGAATATCATTTCTCAATTGAGTAGTCTAAAAATGAAATCCTCACCCCGTTAAAAGAAAATGTTCGAGAAGTTCAAAACACTACTTTTTGAGTGAAAAAATATGTATATTCTAATATTACTCAATTTCAAAAGATGGATGGATCCCTGTCTAATAAATTTGATGTGTTTTCAAATAAGTATGATGTTTTATGATGTTTGAAACAGTAATTTTTAGAATATGAAGAATTAGATGAAGATGATGCATTTTTTGAGCCTTAGGAACATAGTGTCAATAAGAGAAAAATATTTTGTTTTAGTTGATTGTTTGGTTGGTATTTTTTATAACATGTATGAAGCATCGAAGAAGTTTATAATCAATTGTGCTAAGAAGGGGGATGTATAAAACCTATTTGGAAACTTTTCACAATGGATGTGGAATTTGTTTAGATCTTTCAATGATTAGTGTAAGAATAAAAAAATTAGAAGGATTAACACTGGTGATGATGCCTTGTTTAATATTTAAGGGAGACAACTTCCATGACCTCACATCATTTATCTTCATGCTTATTATTCATAAATTTTAATGGAAATATTTAACCCTTCTGATATTTGTCAAAGGTAAAATTTTAAGTTTTCTAAATAAGTTATTTTTCTTATACCAAAAACCTCATCTGAACTATCCTTTTTTACATGCAGATAACATTGATATGGCAGGAGCTCAGAATGATTATCTCATCACCCAATAGACATCTGTATGTATATCTCAGAGTAATCGAACCAAAGTTAGACCATCATTACTGATATTGGGTGATTTTGTTTTAGAAAAGATGATGCTCCATTCTCTTCATCCTTTTTACCCTCTATCCATTATTTATTATTTAGTAAACCTATTCCATATAATCATTTCACATTCCAAAGCTGATACCCCCTTTCCATTTTCCTATTTTCTTGATTGGATGGGATGTTTATAAACATTTAAATTAAGATTGGTTGAATATAATTTTTAATAATTTAAATGGTGTTTTATAAAAATTTTAATGCTTTGCTTACATGTTTTTTTATCATTTATGTATTTCTAATTTACAGCGTTGTGAATATTTTTTCAATATGATTTTATAATTTGGTTAATAATTATTTTTGTCTTCTGATTTCTTTCTTTATTTAATATTATACATTTTTTGGATATGATTATCTACCTTGTCAGAATTTTTTATATTTTATTATTAGTTCTTATTTTTTCCTTACTATTTTATATTAAATTGAATTATTTTTTTCAATTTTCTTAATGTTTGATTTATTTTATTATTTTCTATCTCTTCATTCAAGAAAACTACATGAACAATTCTGTTCACAATCAGTAATCTTAACTATTTACAACTTTTCATGTGAAATATTGAATGTATACATTTATTCTACATAATATTAATATCACAAAACGGTGAAGGATAAAATGTAGAATAATATTTTTAAATATATAAAAATTTATTTCATGGAGAATAAAAATATAATATTAAAATTTAAAATTTGAATTTATTTTAATGGGGGAGAAAAAAAAAGAAGAATACATAATTTTGTTTTATTCTTTTGGGAGAACATTAAAAAGATAATATTATTTTTAATTCTCCTTTATATGATTTATTTCCTATTTAATGGTTTTTGTGATCATAAAAAATGAGGAGATATTTGGAAAGACTTATGTTATTCCAAAATATCACCATTTTTATGTGTTTTGATTATTCCAAAAAAATTATTTTTATGATGATTTTATATTACGGGTTTTGGATTACACTCTTTTCAAAGGAATGTACCTTATACTAACTTTAAAAGTATATATCTCACATAGTGAGAAATATTCATTCATATAAAAGTTATTTAATATTATGAGAATCAATGTCTTGAATTAATATCTTCTATATACTCAGAATTAGAGAACTCCATGATTAATTTTTATCTCACTATGTATGAGATTGTATTATTAAGAGATAGATTGATTTGTTTCTCACATCAGAAATAATAATGTTATGAAAAGTCATTATCTTACAAAAATGATATTGGTAAAATATTATCTTTTAAATATTACAATAGGTATTAAAAGATAAGTATCAAAAATTAGTTAAAAATTTATCTTAGGTAAAAGATTTATCTTATGCCATTTGAGATTAAGTTTACATTATGCTCTAAAAATAAAAGCTATTTTTTATCTATTGAAGTCTCTCAGATTCTTATAATATGGTTAAAATAACCAAAGTTGAATATCTTATAAATAATTATCTATTATGAAGAATGTCACAACTAATTTTATAATTTCTTAATATGTAATTTCATTCTTTTTATCCTTATCTGAAAAGTTATTTTCTATTTATAGAAAGATGGTTTTTTAAAATGATTTATTATTCCAGGAATGGAATGATCCGAATTTTATCTCTGAAAATGCCTCTATATAATCTTATTCGATATTTTTAGTTAATGAAATAATTACACTAATAGCCCATCATGTCATCTTTTCAATGGATTACCCACGTGAGAATTATAATTATATTAATACTTAATTTCAAAATTAATTTGGAGATATAAAAAGAAGATTCACCCACTATGTGAAGAAAGATGGATGAGAATAAGGGATAGAATGTATGTACATAAAACAAATCTGATAATGGTAATGATGAATGTGTGTTCATAGAAAAAATACCATATAAAAAATCATGTTATTCTTAGAGTTTTTCAATGGAACTGAAGATCATCCAGAGCTACACCTTAAATACTATAATCTTCTTAGGATGTATCTTAAAATATTGTGATTTGTTTCTTACAAATGTGAAAAAATAGTTTTCGAAATGATTATTCATATATTTTCCTTAAAAATCATTATATGATTTTTTGATAAGGATTTGGATATGTCTTGGAAAGGTAGATCATGGTTGAATTCTCCTAGATCTTTTAATTAATTGAAAGCTACTTTGATTAAGATGGGAGCCCCTTGAAAAAAAGGCCCGTAGAGTAAAAATCAAAAAACATGTGGAGTAGAGTGTTGGTGGAGTGGAATTGGGTATTTCATTTTTCCAAACCACTATAAACCCCCCATGTTGAATATCATTCTATCATGTTTTTATATTTCATCATTTAATTAATATTTTTGAAAAGATTTGAACAATAATACATGAAGAGGGAGGTTTTATTTTAAGAAATTGTTCGAACTCAATTCATAATATGTTGAGTTTTCCACTAGAAATGATCTGGGAAAACAAACCTACTAATACTATTAAGGTTATTTCGGTTATCATTGTGGAATTTTTAATACCTTCTATCACGAGATCAAACCCACATGAGTTGAGGTACTACTATTATTTTTCATTCATTAGTTTTTTTATATAGTAGTTATCTATGTATTGGAGTTAGTGTACTATAGTTGACAATAATTGTAATGAGTTTTATCGATACTAGATATACAAGAAACTTTACCAGAGAAAATAAGAAATTTATCAAATAATTTCATCCGTCAATGGAGAAATAATTCATGATTCACCTTTAGGTTGGTAATTCAAGAACAATATTTTTGTAATTACTATTGGTGAAAAAATTATTGTATTTTTTATAAATAACGACTTCATTATTTATAATAAGAGATAATTAAATTTTAATATTCATATAATTAATATAGTTGTATATTGAAAAGTGAGATTTAAATTTTATTTTTAATCATACGATGTCTCTAGAGACAAAATTTATAGATTTTTATAGGCCTTGTGAAATGATTTGTGTATTTAGTTGAAGTATGGTCCATTTGGTAACTTATAGATAAATGAAATGGTTTTTCATAAAGTACATGTTGGGGAGTCCTCGAGTATATAGTGAGATATAGATTGGGTGTAATCTATAAGTGGCATCTTAATGGTTGGTGGACATCCACCAGAAGTACGAGGGTCTATTGGGTACCTTGGGGTGGACATCAGGTACATGACAAGTTATATAGTATTCTTTTAATAATAAATTAAATAAAATTATTATTAATATTTTATATACCACTCTCCTTTTTTTAACCTATACGAACTAATGGTTCCATCCTCAACTTCCATTTCTCCATTTATACAACTTTTCTACAATGTATCCTAGAGATTTATCTCTTATTAAATCAATAAAATATTTATTATAGTGTCTTTCCATTATTAAGGAAAAGGTAACACATAACATCCCTCTTATTATATCACATGTCTCACTGGTTTTCATGAATGAATCCTTAATTAAGGATTTTTTCTTCTTCATCTTCTGATATTCTAATATTTTGGAAATGTGGGAGAATCAATCTATAATATTGGGTGGGTTAACTCAAAATATTTCATGGACTGTGGGCCCTTATGTATTAATTCATATATATTATGTTTTACGTGTTATTCTACATACATCTATGGTGGTTCATGTTGTATTGATTTGTAATGTTATTTAGTGGTAATCAATTGGAGATATTGACTAGTTAAATTCTCATATGACTAGAATGGATGTTTCAATGTTTTTTGGTGATTTTGGTAACTCAACATTTTTTATGGGGGGAAATGGAAATTAATATATATGATATATCTTTTATTTGAATTTGGGATTAAGATAAATTCTGAGAAGCATTTGATTGGTTCTTTTGGATTAATGAATGTGGACCAGTGATGTTATGCCTTATGGTTGGTTTGTATGGTGGCTAGTTTATCTTGATAGTTATTCAAAATATCAATTTAATGTATGAGTAGTGATTTAGATATCTTTTTTATTGGGATAAGAATTTTGAGGCATGGTAAACACACCTGAAAAGGATATACCTATATTTAGTATGTGGGTTAATGCTGGCTGACTATCCTTTCACATAACCACCATTATAAGATGAATAAATAAAGGGGATTACATAAGTATTAACTTCTATTTTGTTATGAGATATATGAATGATTATCATTATCCCTTAAGGTTGATCAATTTTAGGGCATGGTGATATGATAGATTAATAAACATCAAGTCAGTTTGAGAGATTTTTTGTTGATTGGGTAAATAACATTCATTGTGAATGGTTTTGGTAGGGAAATGGTCCATGGGGCTTTTTCAAAACTGGGACTATGGCAATGAATGGTTGGGATTGTTTGGAAGTGATGGGTATGCCTTTTGAGACCATTATGGTTACTGATTATATTCTTTTTAATAACCATAAAAATTATGCTTATGGGTTTTAATTTATAAGTTTTAACATAAGTTAGATCCTAGGGAATCGACTGAGATAGTTTTCCTCATAATAATTTGGATAACTGATAGTGTTATCTAGACATAAGTTCTGATTTATCAAATTGTATGACATGGAAAACCTATGAGACTCATTGATATTTGTGTTATGATATTAGTATAAAGGGATACATTAGGTGATGAAAGGGGTTCTGGTATTTGAGTTAGGATATAAGATGAACTAGATGCATGAGATTCTAATTAAGTGTGATAAATTTAGATGTATTCACCATTTTATTTTATTATTCTGTAAATAATTTTTTAAAAATCGTTTTTATCAATATATTCCTCTATTAAGGGTTTTCAAAATATAGGGTGTGAAAACAATTCACATTGAAATACACATCCACTCGTAGTGGAAGTATAATGATCTAAAACTATAGCATTATTTCTCTTATATGGATATATTATCTAGAAGATAAAATATAAAATTGTTTTTCATCAAGTTCAACATGAAAAATTCACCGAAAAAGGTTGAATAATTTAGGGTCTTGTGTCTTGGTGGTGTACTTAAAACTTTATGGCCCCAATTGATTTATTTCATAATATTTTATGCTACTTTATTTATGTTATCCTGAATACATTTGACATAATGTGAAATATATTAAGGGTCCAAATGAAGGTATTATAATGATATTTATTTCATAACCTTACACATTTTTATTTTTTAGATTTATAGACTCCATGTTTGATATATTGGTTTCAGAGCATGTTTTATAGGTGATCAGGTTGAAGTAGATTTACAACTATTGCGAGATGTGACTGAGAATATGAATATGATTTTGATGTTGTATTTCATTGTTTACTTTTTTTTATTTTATTTATTTTCTCTATATGATTATCCCATTTGTTTATCCATTATGATTTATTCTATGTAAGAAATTTCATCGAATCATTTGATAAATCTTGTTGTTTTATTTATTTTATGGTTAGATTATTGTGGTAATTTTATATTTATACTAAGGAATTATATTATATATTAATTTTTATTTTTATTTTATTAATTATATTATTTTTAACCACAATATGTATCATATTGTATTTTTTTATCAATTATATGTTTTTTGGAAGTCTTATAATGTTGTTCGAGTCCATTGTGAAGTGATGATGACTAGTGAGATGATTGGTGAGGGAATAAGTCACCATTAAATTCACCATGTCGTGGTAAGAATTTATGATGAATATATAATTTATATAGTGAATATAGATATAAGGAGATTAGATAATCCATTAGTGTTTTATATAGAATTTCAAATAACATGTTTAACTATGGAAAATAATAAATCTTTTACATTAAATAGTAAAAATCACGATGGATCTTAAATGGGTAGAAGATGTGTTCCATTCCATGTGGAATATATTTTTTAATTGAATAAATACCTATTAAACACGGGGAGACTCAAATTGTATATTGTGAAATCCATACAAGAATTAAATAACACCTTTTCACAAGGGTAAACTAAAAAATACCAATATGTGGGGGGGTGTTTGGAATCAGGGTTTATAGATCTATATAAAATGAAATCAAGTTATCAAAGTGTCAACAAGCTCATAGGAAATTTTACCCAAGAGGATATCTATGAAATGGGTTTTGGACATATGTTCCATCGATGTATTGATAAATTTTTATATATAGGTGTTTTGATTAGAGACCATTTTTGGTGTGTGAAAATTTGGAGTTTATACAACATTTTATTACTTTTATAATAAAACAATTTTTTATTATTATGGATAAAACATAAATGATTCAAATTAATCTATATGGTGATGGTTTTACTGAATGAATCCAATAGTCATATGTGAATAAGATGAACATGGATTTTACATCAAATTTGAATTTTGTTTTTTAAATTAAAAAATCCCTATATACATTGGATCAACATTAAATATAGAGAATATGTTACAAATAATAAAAAACTGAGGGAAAATTGATGATTAGGGGAAGTGTGTGTTAGCATAGGATTTTATTGAATACATATATTTGTGAAGTGAAGTGAGATCTGATTTATTTCTATTGAAAATCATAATTTAACGAAAGTGTTGTTGTTCATAAAATTGACAAGATGAAATTAAAGAATATATCATCATGGATAATTAACATTATAATTTTTTATTTTTCAATATTATCTATCAATGTGAGTTTGAGCTACAAGAAAATTATATTTTATACCCCTCTTTTAAAGAAGTGAGTGTAAGAGAGGAAGAGGAAGTTGACCAAGATTTATAAGGATATTGTCTTAACATTTTAATCACATTCCAATAAGGTATTGGATAAATGGAATATCATAACATCATTCATATGAACTTCTTGGATGTAGCATAGTGTGGGTGAACCATGTAAAAATATACGAGTTCATGCATAATTATTTTATGAATGAGTGTTGTTATTTCAAATTATCATTATGATAGATTAAAAGTGAATTTTACAATATTAATACAAGATTCAATTAATTTTTTTAAAATCAGATATTACTATATACCATAATTACGCCAACATATTAGGGTGTTTAGTGGGACCATAAGGTATAATAAGTGGTAAGTGAGACATATGTTATTTAGTAGTGATTATTTTATAGAACTTTTTTCTAATGATTTTTAATGAAATTGGAGAACCTTTTTTATGGATGTAATTATTATTTATGGAAGAATATAATAAGATCAAATTTAAGATCATATAAGATGGAGTTTTATTTGGAAAGAATATAGGGAATTAATGTATGTGATTCTATTATATAATCAATGATTAACATTGATAATGTTTAGTTGAATGATCCCTACAAGGATCCGAATACACTATTAAGATAATTTTCTAATAAAATATAAATGATGTCGCTAGATTTTAAAAAATAAAGAGGTTTTTATGATAACCATTCAGACATTAATGGAGGTGACACAAAAGTGAATGAATAAAAACAATAGGTTTTTTCAAAATAGATGTAATGATATATAGATTAGTTCAATAAAAAATGTGTATTTATTTATTAAGAGTATTACAAATATTTCTTGTTAAATTATTAATCTTAATCATGAGATCATGTATTATTATATTATAAAAAACAATCATAATCTAACACTATTAAACAATAAAAAATTAATATCACTTAAAGAAATAATCATCAAATAATTAACCATTAAATAATTACATAGTAATTTGGTTGCGAATGATATTTATGTAAATTTAGATAGATCTTTTGAACATTATTCTAATGAAATATAGATCAATAATATATAAAAGTGAGTGGTACATGAGGCTAAAATTTAAGATGAAGTATGTGATGATGTTTTATCACTAGTGGAAAGAGTGTTTATAATAGGTAATGGAAGATTTAATGGAAATATTAAATTACCTCATTTCTATTATAGAAATAAGCTTTACATCATGACTATATCATTGAGGATGTTTGATCAATAATATGATGAGATTGAATTATCACAAAAACAAATCCCTAAATTTCCCTTACAATAGAATATTTATTTTTGAAATTTAAGTAAAAAGATATTTTAGGAAAATATGTTTATTAGAATACAATAATAGGATGATGATTAAGATCTTTCTTAAGGAATTAATATTGTGTTTTTTTCTCCCCTAAAAGATTCCATATTTTTATCCAAGGAGAAATCTAATGCTGTTGAAGAAAGGGATGATCAATTAGAAGGGGTTGTTGATCACTATGTGGAATTTGACCAAACCATTATGAAGATAATTATATAGAAAAATCAATCAATAAAATTGGAGTTATTTTTGAATTAGTATTCAAGTCATGTTAATGAACATGAATATTAATTTGATCATATTGGAAATGTATCATTATAATTCTGTGGTCATGTGTGATCATTGAGAAATGGAGGGGTAAATATGTGATCCTTTATCCATTTATGATTTCTTTATTTTAGTTAACCTCTATCGATGGTTAAAGATATATCCCATATTACTATTTTTATTATCCTCACATGAGTATGTATAAATTAAAAGTCATAGGATGTAAGTATGTTAAATGTTATGCCTTAAATTCATACTCCTTTATTAGATTGGAAGTTGTACTGAGAACTGAATTATCTATAGTGAATCACTTGAATATCATGTAAAAACTATCTATGGAAAATTTTGATGAGTAATACCATAAAATATATAAAAGATAATATATTAATATATATTATGTTAATTTGTTCCAAGTAGTTGTCTCCTAACTAGTTCTTTATACTGGAATCTATCTAGTTGAATCCATCTCCCAAAAGGCTCCAGTATACCTTATAGTGGATCCATTATACTGTCACTTGACAGTTCATCAATAGTCATCATAAAAAATCCTTCAACATATATTATATTATTATATCTCTCTTTTTATACTATTAACCCTTTCTTTTTTGATAACTCATACCCTCCCTCTTCTTCGAGGATTGCATTGACTTTCTGACACTCACTATGATAGTGAATCAAAGTGACTTCTATTATTCTTCGGAAAAAAACACATAAGGAATTAAAAAAATATTTTCCATCATTAAACATCAAATAATATATAGGTTTTAGTTGGTTGGGATTATATCAAACATTTTTTATTTTTGATATCATATATTTATATATTTTCACATAATTATCTTGAACAATATTTATATAGAAGATTATGGGAACACTTTGAGACAATACATGTAGATTATATCCACATAAAATTAATTTAGACACATTTTAATGATAATTGAAAACTTGAGTCAAGATCTTCCACTAAAATCAAAAAAATAATTTTCTCAATTATTCACACATGATATTTGAATTATCGTATCTCATATTCCATAAAATAATTATTTTTGAAAACATTTTAAAACCATCACATTCATGGAAACATGAAACTCTTGATTATGGTGTAGAAATAATATCACCATTCAATATACATTTGATCTCATAATAATCATGGTTACTTAATTTTATTATGATATAAAAACTATAAATAATATCTTACATGCATCCTCTGATTTTTATTCACTTTTATTCTTTCATCTTAATATTTTCCCCTCCCATAATAATCACAAGGATAAATTTTTCCATGAATACTTGTGATAACAGATTCCTATTAAGTGGAATCCGATGAATGAAATATATTTTAATATAGTACATGTTGTTTTGAATACTACAATATAAAATATATATTATGGATCCTCTATTTTCACCATAAAATCTCTAAATATTATTCTCTATTCGTGGAACATTTACAATGTGATTACAAATGCAATAACATTAGTTATTAATATGATGAAATAAAAATATCTCCACCATAATATTTAGACCATGAAAAATTGTACAAGCATCATAATATTTATAAATAATGATTTTGGGGTGTACATGAAAAATAATGATTTTATACATGATATTTCGATGAGGATTGATCGTAAGAGGACATCATGGATTGATCATTGCTTAATAGTGTTATTTTAATGAATAAATACATATATCAAATGTATGAATGTGTAAGAACATTAATTATACATAATATCAAATTAATATCATTCATGGATGTTTCTACACCATCTCAGGATTCATACATATGATCTCTCTGTTTACGTCTAGTTAGAAAATCTCTATTTATCAATAGCCATGATAATAAAATTATTTGGTCCAATATTTATCATTTCTTGGTTAGTCATCTGATTATTCATATCTAAATAAAATATTCTTGTTTTTTATCTTACATGGGAATATTTTTAGTGCATTATAAACACCCATGGTTAGTCATTTCACTCATAGTACGTCTTAGTTTGTATATGTGGTATCTCTATCTACCATTACTGGAGAGACATGCGGTTGACCATTTTTCCTTCATGTGGAAAGTTGATGATAAAGAATCTTACTATATATCAATATTCTAATGGTATCTCTAATTCTTGGTTTCCTCATGGGATAGATCAGCTCGTGGGATAATATAAACTTATTTATGTGGTAGGTCTGGAGATGTTTGTGTGGTTACAAAGGATTCATCCAGTGGTTGGAAATTCCTCCTTAATATGGTATATTTGTGTTTTAAATATACTTATTATATAATGAAATTCAATCATTTGTGCAGGTTCTCATGTCCACTCAATGTTTTTTATCTGTGGTATCTTTGATAGTTAGTTCCCATCAAACTTTCACTTGTAGTAGCTTTATGACCATGATGTGTCGAAGTACAATTCAGCCCTGAGTGTTGTTTTTATATATTAATGGAGAATAAATAGTACCTATGATTCTATAGTCCCACATTATAAGTGTATAAGGCAATTATATTCTTAATAACTCAGGATCCCACACACCAGTCTTGATGATGTATCCATGTCTTCTTTGGAATGCACATAAGCTATGTTCAACAGTCATCATATGTAAATCCAACAATGTATTGAAAATTCATGAATCTGTCCAATTAATGACTTCACTATGAAGCCCCATAGATTATTTCAATATAATCATTGAATAAGCTCTAATTAATTATATCCACACAACAACACAAATTCATACCATCCAAAAATCACGTGAGTCAGGAAAAAAATGCATCCATCACATGGGCCGTTCAATTCCAACTTGGAAATTTTTAACAATACCATATATCTCCAATTTCAATATTTTTTTAATATCCCTTATTTTCTCCCCCTTATTTTCAAATAAATTAAAATAAAATATAAGGCATGAATATCACTCATAGAATCTTTTTTCTCTATGGGAAAAGGATGGATTCTCATTATTACTTAGTAATGAGCCTTTACGTGATCTACTAATGTCTATGTAGGGTAGAAAAATGTAGAAAAAATATATACATCAAAATTACACCAACTATATCAATAAAATAACCTTCATGTGATACGAATATGAAGATACTCTATTTTGGGGTTGTATAATAATTTTATAATGAAAGAAATATCTCTCAATCAACTCAAAAAATGAATAATTAATTTTGAGGTTTAAGGAAATTACTCCCCCTTTATCCTACCACACAAATCAATCAATGATACACCATTATAAATAGATTTTTCATAATAATAAAAAATCATTGAAATAGTGATAGGAATAACCCTTCATTCAATTTAGTTGCGCTTTCTAGAATTCCAATTTTCAGTTTTTTGATATTTTTTATTTTTTATATTCTTATTTTCTACGCCATATGGTATAAAATCACATTCTTTGTTTAGATAGTTAGAGTACACTATGATAATCGACGTCTCTTATTTTCTAGAAGTGAAAACCACATCCATCACCACTATTTTTATTTCATTAAATTAACTATATGTTAGAGAAAAAAATGGAATAAGGAGTGCGTAACTTTCTCACTATATACTATTGGATGGTTGAGAGACATCTCTCAAACATGATATTCTATTCATAATAGAGATGTTTGAGACCTCTTTGATTTCATGAGAAAAAAAGGCACATTAATCTGTAGATGTTATTATCAATTCTTTCATCTTTTACATTTTATCATTATAAGAATACCAAAAACATTATCTATAGCATGATCATTGGCCTTGAATATTCCACATAACTTATCTTGAACATCACATTTCTATTCTTTTAATTTACTGAAAGGATCATTTTAGGCCTCAAAAATCATTCCACTTTGTATATAACCATTTCAACAAGACATATTACTTCTTATTTCATTCATCTCGACCCTAGTAGTCTATGAGATTTGTTCAGAAGTACCAATAGCCTTACAATTTAACATTCTCATAGTACTTAAATTTGTTACATATCTGAATATTATCTTATTATGCCATCTATCCAATTATTCATGCTAGTTTCTTATTAGGGACATATTAAACCAATATTTATAGGCTTTGTTCTCAAAACATACAAAAAACTAGACATTTATCTTTAATAATCCACTTTTAATATCATTATGTTTTTCATGTTTTTGAGGAACATTTTATCCTTAAATAAGAATATTTATTTTTAATTATTATTTCATTTTTTTTCAAACCCAAATTCCCTTACCTTTGTGGTAAACCGTTTAAAACTACATTCATGCTGAAAGACATTATATTTGTCATTATATCATGTATAACTTAGTGAATCTGATTTATTACTATTTTAATGACTACTCTCAGTTTGTAATTCATTATTGGGAATGGTCTTCTCAGCACCCTTTGATAATTCATCTTGATTATCGACTACATTATCATAATCTTCTATCATCTTCATCAATTTACTTTCATCATTATATAATCAATATTTATCTTTATTTAGTTCATTCTCCAATGTAATATATTTTTAATTATGATCTACAAAAATTATATATTTTTATAAAAGGATTATGTAAATAATTATGATTTATACTATGAGATCATTATTCTCCATATTATCAATTATTTTATACTTATCATGAATTTACACCTTTTTTGAGCTTATAATTTCTCTCATGGTGGGAATCTAACTATAATATTATTGTATATTCAGTATAATATTCTTCTACTACCTCATCACTACTTGATGTAACTTATTCCATTTTATCCTTAGATATTAACTATGAATATTGTAAATGGAAATGTTGTTATCTTATTCACTGGAGGACATTGTCCCTTCAGTCAATTCATTTCTCATAAAGCTTATTATATTTATTCATGATGAATAATTTATTATCTTTATATTATTTTAGTGATATCATCCTCTTCTTTAGTACCCTCTCTTTCATCAAATTTCATTTTAGAATAAATAATTAAAAAAATTCTGTTTCTCCAATAATTAATTCATTTATGATGGATATTAAAATTTTCATTTTACTATTCCTATTCTGATGTTTTTTGAGATAAACTACATGACCTTATGGTCTTCATCATCCTCATCATCATTATAATATGATAGTGGCTTCTTTTCTTTAATAATTACACTCTTCATGGATTTAAATTCCAATTATTCTACCAATTTATTATTTAATATTAATGTTTTTTAATATGAAAATTAAGATGAGTGTCACAGATCTCATCATGATATATGTCAATAATATCATGAAGGGTGGTTATCTTTAGAGAAAATATATCAAGGATATTTATCATCAATTTCTTCAAAACAGTTACATCATCCAAAGTATCAACAAACACTCTCATAATACTTATCATCTCACTGAACCTATTGAAGTAATAATCAATGATCTCATAATATTCCATCAGAATATGAGAACACATTTTCCTCCAAATCTGAATTTTTGATTTCATTATCTTTGTATTTCCTTCATATTTATTTTCATTATTTTCTCACAACTCCTTGGATATTTAATTCCAATCACATTGGTATAGACTTTTTTAGATAATAATGAAAATATGGAGTTCTTTTCTTCTTAATATTAAAAAATATTTCTATTATATAAATGAGTCCTGATTGAATGTCTTCATTGTGGAATAAAACCCACTATAACTTATAACTTACCTTGAGGCCTTGTTAAACAAGATAGAGATGTTTTTGATTCTTCTATCCATGAATTTTTTTCCATCAACGAAATGAACTCAAATAATATTGAACGAATTCAAAATCTCAATCTTCAATATCTAATAAAGGTTTAGACTTTTTATAAGGAATAGTTTTCTTTAATAACATATGTATTAGAAAGATTATATGTGAATAATTACAGGGTGATGGGATCAATCATATATCATTTATGATTTATGATCCCATTATCTTAGTAAAAATTTGTGGATATTAAAATAAAAATCCCCTATTATTGTTATATCTTGGCCTCACATGAGTATACAAAATGTAAAAGGAAGAAAAAAAGGATGTAAAATGTGTTTTCACTGAGTGTCGACTACTTTACAGGTTCAAGTGATTTTCCAAGAGATGAATTCCACAATATGAATCACTTGAATAAAATATAAATGTTATTTCAAAAATATATTTATGAGTAATCTCCCAAAATACCCAATTAACAATATATTGAAATATCTTGTCTTCAATTATTCACAGTAGTCATATCTCAATAGTTTATTTATAAGAGCATCCCCCAAGTTGAATCCTTCCACCAAAAGGAATCATGAAGGATCCCAGCAGTTCCTTTATATTTTTTTCTATCATTTCAGTATGGGTCATCGTAATTCATCCACAATTGATCCTTCATATATGTCCTATTAAATAATATATTGGTTTCCTTGTTATTTTTTCTATCTTGTACTTCCGCTCTCTTCTCCAACAATCACTTTTACCTGCTCACACTCATAATGTTAGTGTATGAATGTGACATTAATCATTCATAATTACAGACGATCTTATTAATGAAATATAATTTTCCTTTTATGCAAACAAAATAATCTATAGGGTTTCAGTATCATAGATCCTCACACTTGTTTTTGTTCTTCATCTCTTATATATACTCACATAATTATTATGAATAATATTTCTGTAAAAGATTATGAAAACTCTCTGAGATAAAAAATGAGATTTTATAAACTTTCAATTAATTTAAAATAATTTGAATACTAAAAAAATACTCGAATAATGATATTCCATTGAAAAATCATTAAGAATAACCTCATTTATTCCCACGTGGTATTTGAATTATCATATATTACATTTCCAAAAATCCATGCTTTATAATAATTTAAAAACAATCATAATCATGTAAACATGATGTATCTTTATTAAAATCCATTTTGTAGTGTGGAACACTATTCTCAATTCTATATCCCTTTAATCCATTATGAATAATTATCATTTTTTTATCATGATATATAAACCAAAAATAATTCTAAAATGAATTGTATGAAATTTATTCTCATCGATTCTATTATATTCTCCTTTTATCCAATCAGTATAATCACATGAATAATTCCATGAATACATATTTTTGATCATGGATTCTTTATAATTAATATCTTATTAATAACACATATTTGAAAACAACAAATGTTTTCATAAATCATTCAACATAATAGGTGCATCATGGATCTTATATTTTTTGTATAGAAGATACCAATATTATTCTCTATTCATCATGATATTTAAATTTCATAACACCAATATTAACCTACATTATTTAAAAAACTGAAATCAAGGTATTTTCACAATAATATTTTATATATAATAACATGGAAAAGAATAAACATATTTATATAGATTGTACTTATATGTGTTCATGACGTAACCTAATTTCATGCATGAGATTCTGATGAGCCTTGATCGAGGGGTAAAATTATTGCTTGACATCAAACTAATCATCTTATCTAGAGAAATTCAAACATATCTCCCACGCATGTATGAGGAATTTTATAAAGGCCACATAATCTAGAATAAATAACATTCAAAACTTCCCCTACTCCTTCTTTATAATCATACACACAAGATCTCTATACACTTCAGGATATGCACCATCTATTTTTCACTATCTTTGAAATTAATTGAAATAATGCTCATATTATTCATTACATTAAAAACAAATTGACCATGAATAACATAGTTTATGATGTGGTTGATTTTTTAATCTTGAGGATTCTGTTGGTATCATGGAAGCACCCACTATATACCATTTTACTCATTATAGTTCTTGATTATAACCTGTGGTAGTTCCATATATTGGACCTTGAGACACTTTTAGATGGACATCCATCCTTTAGGAAGTGGGTTGAAGAATCCAGTTATTATAATTAATACACATAATCATTGTAGCTCAGAGGATTAGCATCTTCATGAGAAATCTCAAATCATGTTGTACCATCACTTTATTGGTGTAGTAGGTCTGATGTTGTTCATTCAGTAGCTTCGAATTTATCTTGAGGTAGCTCATTCCCCCTTCATATGGTTTTAGTGGTAATTTTACATGTTAGGATAATCTACTAGAAATAATCCCATGGCCAGTATCAACATTTTACATATGGTAGCAGCGATAGTCAGTGTGCAAGACACCAACTCATGTAGTATATCAAAGGAAAAGATGTATCCAATTACCATTCAACCATAGAATATATCCACATATTTTAATCGATAAGTAATAGTACCCACAACTCAATTATCCCACATCAGTACTTCACTGGGGAATCTACTCCCTAATAACTCTGGATCCCTCATACCACTTCTAGTTATGTATATGGGTTTTCATGGAGACACACTTAATAAAAGTTTGACAATCTTCTAATTTCGAAACAACGATTCATTTAATAACAATGATTCTATCTAATTAATTCCTACATGATAAAACCTCAATATTATATTCCATATAATTGTAAAAACACCCCTAACTCATCATAATGACTCAAAAAACCTGCTGACACCATAAAAAAATACCTCTGGCCAGAAAAGGAAATGAAACCAACACATGGGATCTTCAAGTGCAAGAGTATATAAAGAATAAATTGATATATAAAGAAGCTGTGAATTATAGATTGAAGATCGAGGAATATTCCAAAACCAATTGAAAACCATATTATGTGATTCAAGGAAAAAGTTCATAAAATATAATCACATGAAGAGGAATTTGTATCCTTATGTAAGAATATTTATTTATAAATTAAAATAGTTAGTTCTAATAAGAACAATCTATTTTGTAATCTCTCTATTGATGTTCTGAATTAAAGGGAAGTTCAAAGAACAGAATCCTTACATTGAGTACATATCTCTCAAATACCAAAATACATTGGTAATAATGTTTATTTTTATGTTTCTAGAATATCAGAAATAGGTCCATCTAATGTAATTAACAAAGGAGATCAGAATAAATGATAATATTCTAAACTAAGGATAAATTTACAATAATCAACATGGTATTCATAAGCAATAAATGTGTGGACAAATTATAGAAAAATGAAATTTATAATTACAAAAAGTCAATTATATGGATTTTTAGTATTACTTATGTCATTATGGGGTGAAGATGTATTTTTCGTAAGGGGAGAAATGAATGGTACTCATTATAAGAGAAATTAAGAACATTTTTCATACTAAACTCAGAATTAATTCTATTTACACTATTTCAACTATTCTAAACTTATATACAAATACATCCATATTAGAAAAATTGGTCATTTTTATTATAGAAAAAAATGTAGAATGCATGGTATACTTTCCAATTCATCATTTGTGAGGAAAAACTATACCGTCTGGAGGAATAATATTTTGATCTGATTTCATAACATGATAAAAATGGGAAGATATTGACCCACATTTCAACTCATTTTGGAATCTCTTGGATGTAACTAAAATAGTTAATATGAAATATTCCAATGAAATTATATTAACTTAATTTAAGAATTATAAATCATGGATTCTGGATAGGAGGTTTTCTTCTCATATGATAAGTAACATGAATTTAATATTGAATATAAATGGTATATTTAAAAGAATAATTTAATTTATAAATGATGGAATATTAAATATTAAGGGGTGTAGAATGACCTAGTTGGATTTGGAGGAATTAAGGAATATTGACATCCTCTATATTTATAGACATTATAATAATTTATTGAGTTTAATTCAAAATTATGACTCAGGAGTGGAAATCACATTCCAACATAAAGGTTATAGTATAAAATGAATTTATTTGAGTTACCATTTGAATGGAAGGAGGCAAAAATGTAATTATATCAAGAATATTTAAAATATAATATTTTACTTCTGACTATATAATAAGAAATAATCTTATGGAACCATATGCTAAGCTATATTCATCAACAATGTATGAAGAGCATGACCATGTTCAAGATTTCATGGGTATTCTTATCCAACTGTGGGATCAATAAAATATTTTTTATACATTTATATACTGAAGGATGGTTCAAATTACATATCTATAAAATAATATGTGAGTATAAGGTTTAATAAATCTATTTCATAATGATTTATGTGGTCTAATTTGTTAAAATATAATATATGAAGAGAGAAGTACTTAATATCATTTTTTATGATTATATCATAATGGGATGCGCTATATTTAATCAATCAATGAGGGATGTGTTGGATTTTTTAAAAATATTTCAAAGTGGAGTATAAAATAGAACATGAATAACTATAAATATTTTCCAATATGATAATTGAATCTTGTATACATCCAATGCGGTTGAAAATTACCTTCAAAATAATGGTACTGAACTAGATGTTTCTTTGGCGAGGACGAAAAATTGGTATTATTAATGAAGAAACAGGATGGTAAGTAACATGGAAAAATTCATTGGTTATAGAACATGGATTCACACATTAATACTATATAGAAGAGCTAAAAGTGGACATTTAACATCAGAATATAAAATTACGTAATACATGAGTAGAGAATACATCATATGAAATATAGAATGAATGGAACCTATCACATAATTATCTTAGAGTATTGTAATGTAAATATATCACTCAAAATAAAGAGTGTAATCATGGTAAATATTTTTTTTTGGGATGAATGTGTATTTTTAAGATATTTATCAAAGAGTAAGTCCTATAAGTGTTTCAATAAAATGATAAAAACATATTGTTTAAATTATTTATGTAAATAGGGTTGGGTAATAAAAAAAGAAAATTATGGAAATATTGTTCTTGCATAAATTTTTAAATAATATATAGATATAAATGTGGATGTTATATAATCTAAAAAAATTCTTATTGATGATGATTCTAATGATTAATTAGTAGAAACAATCCATATAAGAGAGTAAACCTATAACCAATTATTAAATAAAAGAGTTTTTTTATTCAAGAAATATTATTAGTGATAATTATACTAAAATATATAACCATAGGTTGAGGAGAATTGAGAAAACATGCATATTATTATAAGTTTTTATTAATTATTCCAATGATGTATTATATTATTAATAATGTGTGAAATACCTTATTGAAGAGTTCGATCAAATAAAAAAGAACTGAAGGTGGGGGCTTGTGAATTTTCGTAGAATCCAAAATATGATCTATATTAAATGAGTTGTAAAAAAAGAATGATGAACATGGAATAGTGGTCTACATAAAAAATTTCTAGTATGTATGGGATATCGAAAGTATGAATGAGTTTATTCCATGGTGGATCCATCAAAGTGGTTTGATTGAAAATGGGGTAATTTGGACTTGTATCGTAATTTAATGAGAATGAACCTGGATGAAGTGTGGATTTAAAATTTTTTATAAAACAATTTTTAAGCCACTTTAAATGCTTTACATGGAGAATTATATGAAATAAATTGACCGGTAATTTTAGAAAGTGTGAAAGGTATTTGAATTCTAGGTTTCGTTATAGTTTAGAAGGATTAGATAGAACTTTATTGTTAAAATTATAGTTGGGGAAGAAACCCATTGATTTTCCCCCGATAATTTTCCCCTCCAGTGGGTGTGTGATCAAATTTTGATGTTTGATGGTCCCCTTATATTGGAATGTGATTATTCATTACCTGGGAATATATTAATATTTTAGGGGAGATTCACTGTTAGTTTTTAGGGGGTTAGGGTAGATTCTATTATTCATTACATGCTAGATCATTATTATTTTCATTATTCCTAATTTCCTTCGATCATGGATGTCCTGATACTATGTGGGAAGACCTGGCATGTACCTCTTGTTAGATCACATCCCACTAGTGGCCCCTTTGTGTGAAATAGGGAAAAATGGGGTTCTTAGGTAAATGATTATTTTGTGGGATAATTGGAAGATATTTTGGACATATCACATGATGATATCTAGTTTAGGTAATTAAACCCATATATATTACGTCCAATTCATGTTAGGGATTTGTAATTGAGACCGTGACATATTTAACAATTTCTTTTCAAAGGGATTCCGGGGTGTGGGATATTTTTCTCAGTTGTTTCACCACATGATTTTTGGTGATGTCACAATATAAGCCTAAATTTGTATTACTAATTTTTTATGTGCGGTTTCATATTTTTTTTTCTTGAGCCACGTGATTTTGGGGGTTGTTTTATTTGAAAATTTGGGGGTTTTCAGATCATTTAAATGGTATTTTGAAATGAGAGGCACTTGTGTGAGTTCTTGTGATTAATTTAAAAAATGTTTTTAGATTGGATTAGATCAGTGTAATGTTTTTAAATTTCCCTTTTTGTTCTCATAAAAGATATGAGTTAATTTTGAGAAATTGAAAATGGTTGTGTCGGTCAGAAATGAATTGGGAAAGTATATTTTTTTTCAAAACACATGTGTTTGGATTTAGGGAATAAATAAGAATGTTTTAAAAATTTTATTTTGGGATGTATTTGGAATTCATGAAATGGTATATGTATGCGAGATCATTTTATAGATTTTATTTGAAACTAGCATTGATTATTTCCATTTGGAAACATATTTCATAGTTTTAGTAGGTTGTGGTGACCTATTAGAATTTTTAGATCATGCATATATAATTCAATTTTCTCAGTAAGATATGATTTTATTCATTATTTATCTTATGTAGAGAGTTTGGTGCATATTTTATGGGGATCATACTTATTTTTCTAGTATTTCTTCATGCTTGTGGTTGTTTCATTTGAGTTTGTTTTTTCAGTACAAAAATCTTGAATATTTATTTATTTTTTCATTTTCAATTATTTATTATATAATAATATATATATTTTTCAGGTGAACTGTCCCAAAGGGATTCTTATGATTTATATGTAGTTTTTTCAAGCCGATGGGGATTTGGAATGCCCCATTAGACCTATGAATAATTGTGTCAGGTGCCTGGTCAGATGGAAGACTGGTTTGGTTCATTACAAAATGGTATCAATGTTTTATGTTTCATTCAATTGGAACCTAAGATTTTGGATTTCCCCTTTTTATTTGGGGATTCCCTAGTAGAAAGGTGGGTTAGGTTGTCATAGAACAACATGTAAGGGTAAAAAGTGTCTTCTAAGATCTTTATTGTCTTGTGCTTCTCGATACTAGGGGATGTTGGGTTTTAAATCATGAATTTATCATTTTTTTGTTTTTCTGGTATTTATCTTATTTTATTTATATTTTGATCCCCATTGATCTCATTCGTGGCATTGGGGGTCACTATTGGTTTTGGGTTGGAAATAGAGGATAACTTTAATTGTGTGGTAATCAATCAATTCTTGGGAAACCATGTGCTTCCCATGAGGTCAAGGCTTTTACTTAGTATGATGTGTAATGTGATTGGATCTTAGGACCCTAGATCATGTGACCAAATAATGTTTGACACTAATTATTTTACAGTTGGCCTCTTTGGAGTCTTTTTTAAGTTTTCTTGAAAAGTGATTTTCTCTTGATGGACTTGGATTGAGGAGTGTTTTGTTTCCCCTTTAGGGAGTTTTTTTTGATACATTCTTGATACCTGTGTTATGATCGTGTATTCCTACTTTGAAAATTTCATTTTGGAAAATGTAGAGGATTTGGGAAATTTTAACTTTCAAACATGATTTTGTAGAAAATGGGGAAGGGTGAATTCCCATGGTTTTATGAAATTTTTCCAATGATGGGTTTTTACCATTTTTATTGTTTTTTGAAAATGTAATTGGGTTTTATGATCATCCTTATATTCTTGGTTTTCAAAATGAAATGGGATTTTGATTGTTTTTTTGTGATATTCCTGGTTTGGGAAATTTGTTGGTTCCACAAATGTTGTTTGGCTTCAATGAAGGATGGATTTGTTATTGGAAGATACATTTGTGGTGGGTGATTTTAATAAATCCTTGGTAAGAATAGTGTTTTGAATAGAAGATTTCATTTGGTGGGATTTAGTGTACCTCATTTGGTGGTGTTTTTTTCACTTTTTATTCATTATTTAACATAGAATCATTTGGTTTATTTATGGAGGTATGGTTTTATAATTTCCATGTTTAGTGATATTATTACAATACCCTAGAATTGTTAGAGGAGTCTCCTTTATTATATTTTCAACACAAACTCCTTGTAGAGTGGGTGATATAGAACCTCCCCTATGAGAGATATTGAGAGAATGGTAACTAGTTTTAACTGAAATGGGGGATGATCTTGGGGGTTGGAGTTCATTCCATAGTTCCTCCCTGAGGTGTTTATAGTGGAAACAAAGATTTATCTTGTGGTGATCTTGTAAATATGTCTCCATTTTTGTGAAGTTTATTATGATGAATTTGTATGTTAATTTTGTTAGTTTTAGTTCTTCTTGTGGTGTTATGATCTTTCCCTCATTTGAGGTTATATTTTGAGGTTGTTGTCATATTTTTATTCATTCCATGTGGTTTCCTTTGTGGATTCACAGATCTTTTGGGTTGGCTGTGAGCACTATTTGATGATCCTAATTTGATAGGGAGAACCATTATGGAGAGTATGGTTGTTGTCTTTTTTGGTAGAGCCTTTGGTGTGCTCATTTATTTGAAAATACATAAGCATGGGGTGCACGATTTGGTAAATGGGGGATTTGATATACCAACTGAGCTTGGTAATCTAGATGGTTCTTGGACATGGCCATTTTTTGATGAACCATGAGAGGGTGATCCATGATTTGGACCCTAGTTTATCCACATGTTTCCTAACATGAGGTGAGATATTTTTCATTATTCTGGGGCTATATTTGTTGATTCTTCCATCTATGGTTTTGGATGTTCTTATTATTGATAGTGCATTTCTGTTATATAGGCCTGATAACTTAAGGATTTCACCATATATATTTATTTTGTTCAATCATGTTAGAGGTAATATATAGACCGTTGACACAATTTGAGGTCTCAAATGATTGGAATGTATGGATTTCTTCTGGATCAATTTCAATTGTACCTAGATATATTTGGTTAGTTGTGATTGATTAGTTCAATAATTTTTAGGATGTCGATTGATAGTGTTGAGGTTTATCATGTTGATTTCTTCCTTTGTTTTTATCCTTTCAAGATCTTTCATTTCATATTTTCATTATAATCCATTGGGACTTTCTATTGGAAGAAAGTGTTATGGTGTGGAGTTTGTGACACCACTAGTAACATGAAGTCTTTATTTTGTTGTTAATATATATTTTTATTGACCAAGATTTAGTTCCAATAGTTTTAGTCTTATTTTTTAATTTTTGGAGGATTTTTAGATGTTCAAAATTTTCTCTCCGTGTTTGTTGAACTATGTGGTGGCCATGATGGCGGGATTGTCCATTCGTCCCATCCATTTTTTAGAGATTTTGCATAGTTTCTCAAGTAGTGAAAATCTCCCAGAGAACATGTAGGGTTCTGAGTGTGTAGGGGTGAGGCACACAAATTTTTTATACCATGTGGTCTCTTAGGGGAATTTGTGCAAGGGGGTGGATGGCCTAGGTAGTGGCCAACACATGGTGCACACAAGATTTAAAAAACAGTGATGAAAAATCCTTTGGGTGGACCAATTTTTATAATTTTTTGCTCTTTTTCTTATTTTCCATCCTATTTTAATAGTAAGAGATTTTAAATCCATATCCCCCTTTATTTAATGAATGAATCCATACCTCCTCTCCCATCTATCCCCATGAACCACTACTATCTTGAGAAACTAATCATATACTTTTCCACAAATATTTCATTGATTTTCTAGACCAATTTTACACGGTTAGACATTATCCTCCATCCATTCTTCATTTATTTGTGCTTTCCATATTTCGATCATCCCTCATTTCTTGTCCAAAACCAAGTCCATGGGTTGAATATATATTTGGTTAACTCTTCCATTGTTATGGTGTGTGATGGGTCTATTGGGAATGCTTTATTCATTTTTTCATAACTTTCCTTTGAAGTGGAAGTACATCAGACTATTCTAGTTCACCCACCACCATTTGTGTGTGGTTTCTTCTACCCACGTTGATTGGAAAATTTTTATTTGGGGATTGTAGTTATTTTTAGTTTATTTTGTGTTTCCTAGGATGTCCTGTTATTCTCTGGAGGTGTCCTAGAATTATAATGATATGTAGGTTTGAATATATATAATTTCCCAATTTATTTATATATTCACTCTTGGAATTGTAAATATATATAACATGGTTATATGTGTGTATATATATATATTTGAATATTCATGTTATAGTATGGGTTGATTCTAGAAGGTTGTTAGGTATATACTGATATATGCATATATGTAAGGTTCCCATCATAAATATTCATGTATGGTAATCCAAATATGTATATTGGTGATGGGTGTACTTATATATATATATAAAGTTGAATAAGCACAAAAGCTGTAAAGAACATTTTCATGTGGGCATCGATGAAAGTGTAGAGTGTTGAGGTATTTCATCTTTGTCATGTTCTCCTTGATGTAGGCTTTAATAAGAAACAATTTTCTTTTGAAATTCTATTTTTTTGGGAATTGGTAATTCCATTTTTATACATGTTTATGTACATGTGATAACTCCTTGAATATTTGAAACCATTTAATTGTTTTTCAGCACTTTTCATAAATGTTTTTGGTTAATGAAATCCATGTTTTAGGTTTTTAATTGGAATTTTGAATTATTCTAGTAATTTATAAAATTAGTTTGAGGAATTTAAATGGTTTTGAGGTTAAGAGAATTTATTTGACCTACATTTGGTTTTCAAAAATTGATAATAATATTTTAAATTGAATTATATTTTAATGTGAAGTGCTGACAGCAAGATATTTTTGAAAGTGGTTCTTTAGTTTGATTGAAAAAATATTTTGAAATACCCGTGTGGTTTAACTATGTTTTTAAATATAATAATGGATCTTTTAAAATATGTTGATGAAAAAGGGACGAATTTGGAATTGTTTAGGATTTTAAATATAAGTTCCCTAAATGAAAGGAAAATTTAAAATGTTTAGTGGGTGGTTTTTTAATACTATTAAAATGTTAAAATAAATGTTTATATGAAATTACATGAGAGGATATTTTATGAAATGTGAATGGATTTTTCATTCTAAACAATGTTTTATTAATAAATGCTTGGTTGGTACCTTGTTTATAAAATAGTAATTGTGGAAGGAGACCCTTGATTCCCCTTGATTGTTTACATAACCAGAGGGTTTTTTATCACTTTGTGATGCTTTCATGATTCCCTTATTTAGGAATGAGATTATTTATGTTGTGTTGGATTGTTCATATTTCAGTGGATATTTATTTTTCGGTGTTAGGGGTGAGGGTAGCCTCATTTTTTAATTGTGTTCTAGTTCTTTATTGTTTTCACTACTCCTCATTTCCATTGGCCATGGAGGTCTCGATAATAATTGGAAAGACATAGTGTGTAACTATAGTTAGATCACACACTTCTAGTGGTCCCTTAGTTTAAAGTAGAGATATGGGGTGTTTTCATCTCAATGATGATTTTATTGGATAATTTAATGATGGTTTTGACTCTAACTCATGATAGTAGCTAATTCAAGTGGGTTATACCCTTGAATGTTAGGTCATATGCCTATTAGGGATCCATTTAAGATCCCCTGACATGTTGGAATGTTTCATTTGCTAGTTATTAAGTTGAGTTATATATCTTTATTGTTTGTATCTTGTACCCTACCTTTTTTATGACACCTCATTTTTGTACATTCGGTTTAGTCCTTATATATGAGTAGTTCCAACTTGTTGATATTGAATCATGTGAGAGTGTGGGTAGTTTTATTTGTAAAAGATGGTTTTAATAGATTTATTTTAAAAATCATTATTAAGTGAGAGGATTTTGTGTGGGTTTTGGTGGGAGAATTTAAAAATGTGTTTTTGGAATGGATTCATGCGACAAGATGTTTTTATGTTACTATTTTCATTTTAATATAAAATAGTTTTTTAGAAATAAAAAATTGTTATGTAATGAGGAAATTGAATAGTCCAGTAGATTTTCATTATAAAATGTGTTTTTTGTTAAGGGGAATAAAACCCAATGTTTCAAAAAAAATTATTGTAGTATTAATTACTATATCATAAAGTAGAAATATATGAAAAATTATATTCTAGATTTACATTCAAACATGCATTGATTATTTACCTTAAGAAATGCATTTCAGAGTTGAGAAGTTTTTGTTCACCTACTGGTCTTTTATATTATTCCTTGACATTCTAGGTTCTCAGTTGGATCTCATGTTTTTATTCATGGATGGCATGAGAAGTGTATGGAGGACATTTTTTTGGGATAAATTTTTGATGGTTTGTTTTTATTCCATAAAATAGATTTTTATTTTTAGTTAGTTTGTTTCTTTTATAGTTTTAAAATTTTCCTTTATTAAGTTATTTTATTCCCCTATTGTCTATCTTTTTTTGGTGAAACAATCCTCAAATGTATTCTAGTGATGCATATGACCTTATTTCCAGGAAATGGGGATCATGAATTCCATTTGTTCCTTGTGAGGAATATGGTCCGATACTAGTTAAGATGGTAGATGAGTCTAGTTAATTAGAGTAATTTTTAATGGTGATGGTGTGTGTGGAAAATAATATATTCAGTTGAAACAAGTTGAATTCAGTTGAAATGATTTTCTAAATTAATGAGTTCAATATTTGAAATGAAAATGATTCAGGAGTTGAAATATGTTTTGTGGATAAAAGATCAACAAGTTAAATGGAAGACATTAGTATTACAGGTGAAGTATGAAAAAGTGATAAAGGGGTTCATAATAGAAATATACGAAAAAATTTCACCAAAAATATCAATTTCGAAAAAACATGAAAACATGAGGTTAGTAAAGGAGAAGAATAAACTGGATATAGATGAAATATTGAGAACTTAGTATATCTTACAAAAACTGGGAGTAATATATTCTATGAAATGTGTTTCATGACATGTTTTAAATGTGTTATAATGGAAGAAGATCTTATGTTAGGGAATATGATTTTAATTCATGGTAAAGGAATATCAAATTTCATCATTCTATTAATGGATAGATAAGATCTAGAGTCTGTTCATTTTCAAACATATAATGGGTTTACCACATTATAGATTTGAAAGCCATAAGTGATAAATAATTATTTAATGAATTTACATTTTTTATTATTTTTTTAAGAAAAATTATTGTGTTCCATTATGTCAAATATTAGTATATTGTATTTTAGTAAATATGGCCTATAAATATTTGATATGGATAAAAGAGAAATTAGAAAATCATAGAGATGAGGGGGGACAACCAATATTGATTTAGTGTATCAAAAAAATATCTATTGAGTTAATAAATAATTCATTAGAACACATACACATGAAACACATTGATATTGATATTGATTTTATTAAGGATAAAGTTGAATATGTTTTTGTGTGGAACTAGATTATTTTTTATGACAAAATCAAGTGGAATATGTTTTTAATAAATCACTAGAGGAACTTGTGTTTGGGAAAAATCCATTGAGCCATTTATTCTAACAAATATCATCAATACATTGGTTTTTTATTCACCACTCCATATTTTATATAACAATATACTCTAATATTTTTTATTATTTCTGGAATTTGTTTTTGTTTTTGGGTGGAAAAAGACAAGAGAAGATACATTCCATTAGGATTTGAAAGAAATAATTATAATTTATTAGTATTTATTGATGAAAAATTAGTAATTTACTATATTAATTTTTTGTTATAATGATATATTAATCATGTAGGCCTAAATAATTTGTTAAAATATTTTTTATGTTTTCAGAGTATTCATAGTTTTTAAAAGGATTTTTTAGAGGTGGATCCTCGGTCAAAGACCAAGGCAGTATTTATTGCTCAAAGAAAGGAGTTAAAAAACTCTGAAAGATGGAATCTTATTACAATCCTTATCATGAAAGGGGAGCGAAACATCAGGCAACTCATCAAGCCGGAAAACATCCTGATTGACCCCTTTGTTGGCAAGACTATCAGCAACCATGTTCGCTTCACGGAACACATGTGTGGAAATGTAATCGAGGTCCATGAGCGAAGCAAGGCATTTAATCCATAGAGGGGTAAGATGCCATGAGAGGTGAACCAACCCTTTCCAAATAGCTTGAACAACAGTGGTTGAATCACATTCAATCCATAGTTTGTGCCAACCCTTTTGTTTGGAAAATTCCACCGCATGAATAACACCCATAATTTCCACTTCCAAAGCAGAGGTTGTGCCACATCCACCGAAGAAGAATCCAAGGCATCTACCAAGGGAGTCTCTAAAAATGGCACCACAACCTGCGTGACCTGGTTTTTCTCTAGAGGTGCCGTTGACATTCACTTTGATCCATCCTGGAAGTGGAGCTTTCCAGAAGACCTCAAAGGTGTGTCGAGGTTTAATGGAACCACCTATGAATTTTATTATCAATGTGGGGAGTAAGAATAAATGGGTAGAATGACTATAGTTGCAAGATTATCTGATGTAAGGGGACGTTGAATGGAATCACCTAATGGATGGGAATAAAAAATTTTGGGAATTGACATCAAAATTTAAAGGGGGATATTAATGATAGAATCTATTTCAACATATTTATTTGAACAGTAAATACAATAGAGATCAAAAAAATAATTTTTAATCCCATGTGAGCCTTTATTGACAAGTTAGTAAATTTTTTGTGGAATAATTCCACACACCATTACACATGCCATTGTTAGTCACTATAGTGATACTAGATTTTCTAGAGTAATTATGAAAATTTATAGATCAGTAAAGTAGTGGATGTTATAAATGTAATTTTCAATGTAATTTTTACCTATTGAAATTGAAAAATATTTTTAATTGTTATGTAAAAAATATGTTTAATATAAAATGGGGATAACATGTGTTCCATTCTAAAGAGAATGGAATTTACCACTAAGGGAATCACTGTACAACATAGGGATGCTGAAAACTGTCACTGTGGAAGCCATATCAAAATTAAAAAATACATATACAAAATAGAAAACCGAAAAGGTACCACATCCTATAGGATGGTGTTCTGAGACTCTTGGTTTCTTATTTTTAGGTAAAATGTATAATGAGTATTATGGTATTGATTTCATAGTCCAATTTCACCTCGATAATTTCTAGGTCAGGGGTTTTCAAAATAAATTCCGTCATTAGTCTAATGTGGTACCCTATGTAGGCATTTTTTCATAGAAACCATGCGATCATGATTAATTTACATGAGTTTATGCCATGCATTACAATGTTTTTTTCTATTAATACTTGGTAGTTATGGATCAAATATTAACGAACCAAATTCAATTATATGCTGATGATTTTATTGAATGAAATTAAATTGCTTAATTTGATGAAGTAGAATCTAGGTGTTGATTCAAATCTAAACTTTTTTACTTTTGGTAAAAAATTACATGGATATATTTGATTATCTCTAAATAAGTAGAATAAGAGACCCAAATAAAAAAATTGTGAACAAATTAAAGATCAAGAGGAAGAGTGTATAATTATTATATTTTATTGAGTATATGGATTTATGATGTGAAGTGGGACATGTTTGATGTCCATTAAAGATAAACAATTTAAGAAATAACTAATTCAAAAAATATCAATTATCTATAAGTAAAGAATATAGAATCATTAGGAACACCCATTTAAGTTTAGTCGTTGATCTAAATTTCCTATCTTTGTGTGTTCAACCTACATGTCAATTATATATCTCTTTAAAGTAGTGAGTGAAAGAGAGGAGGAGTAAATGAACCTTGTATATGAAGTTAGATTTTAAAATAATTTTAATCACATTACAATGGAGTATTAGATAATTTTAATATCAATACATCATCAATATGCTATCCTTATATATATCATAGTATGTGTGAACATTGTAAAAATTTCCAGGTCTGCGTAACATTATTTATACATTTGGGGTTTTCTTTTCTACGATAATTATAATAGATTGAATGATTCATTTCATGATCAAAGAAAAAATCTAATAAATTTATATGATGATGAAATTACTAGTTGCCAAAATTTACATCCTTCTTATAGTGTTTAGTGGGACCTCAGGGTATAAAAATTATCATGGTATCAATGATATAATATAAGAAACATTGGTTATAAACCTTCACAGCTATTGGAATACCATTTCTAGATAGATAGGTCTTAAGGTTACATGTCAACTTTGTTTGGTCAATGTTTATGGAAAATAGTTTACTAATATCACAAATTGTAAAAAATATCTATTCAATTTTTTTTATTTTCATTGATCGAAAATGCAGATAATACTTTTAAAAACATGGAATATGCTTTGGGTTTATACTTCAGGAACACATGTATGGCCAATATTTTAGGTTATCAAGGTGGTGGGATTATGGTTTTGAGGGATTTATATTACAATTAGATTTTTTTTATTTTATTGTTTTTGATTTATGATTTCACTCATTTATTGGGGTGGAAAGAGGAATTTGTACATGAATTATACATTAAAACTAGACATAGTTGATATATGAATTTCTAATTGTGTTTAGATAATATATTTTTATGGAATAAAAAGATATATAGAATAAAATATTTGGAAACAATTATTTTTTTAGAACTATTTATTGATATCTTAAAGAAAATTTTTAGGGTATGTAAAATAATTGAAACCAAGTGTACTAGTTTTATGAAATTTAATGTTTTATTGTTATGTTTTTATAGTTATGTGGTATTATTGAAACCCTATAGTGGGTGATTACATGAACTCTATACCTTAGGTATGGTTTTTTATAGGTGATATTCTTCTTAGAGTGTTTGAGTATGGAATTAATGATCTTACATTTGTACTAGAATCATATGCCTTAGGTTGTGTTCTAGTATTGAGATAGGATTTTTGGTTAGTTTGACACTCTTAATAATTTTATGTCTTTCATTATTAACTATTGGCCATGATATATGAGTATTTTTTTTATTGAGTCATGTTTCTATCTAGGTAAGGATAGTGGGTATGAAATTATAGAATTTTCTTGAGTTTTTGGTTAGTAATTTAGTTTGGTCTTAGAATGCATGCAAATAATTAATTGAGTTCCATGTGATATATGTGGTACAAATTATGGTATTATATGGGGCGTGTATTTCATGTAAAATATATTGTTCATTTGATTGATGAATAATTAATGTATGATCAAATTTTGGTGCCTAATATGTGTTATACCTTAAGTATTTGAGGAGTCATATAAAAAGTAGTTCCTTATGCGTTATGTTCAATAAATACATGGGATACAACATTAGTTAGTTTGGAATGTGTGATAAAATTTATTGAATTTA
This sequence comes from Viscum album, assembly GCA_963277665.1. NCBI lineage: Eukaryota > Viridiplantae > Streptophyta > Magnoliopsida > Santalales > Viscaceae > Viscum > Viscum album. The sequence continues at coordinate 1,766,961,715 of OY728135.1, forward strand.
TAATATCAGTGTATGTGTTGAGTTTGAATTTCATATAGTATTATTTTTTATACTCATTAATGGATAATAGCATAAAAAATCAAAAAAAAGCAAGAAAATATGTTGAAGTGGCTCATTTAATTATCACTTAGCATGAGAGAAATAAATTGAGTTCTCATTTTTATTTATTAAAGAGGTCACACAAAAAGTGGTAGTAAATATTATCATATGATGGGACTCAATGTATGTATATTATATTATATTGGATATGCATTGGGTTCTTTTAGAACAATGAGGTTTAGTTTACCCATTTGGTACTAGTAAAATTGAATGGATTCAATGACTAATTATATTAACAATAGTTCTCCTCTATTTCATGGGAGTATAGTGCATCATTGTGAATGATCATGTTTTCAAAAATGAATGATATAAAAGATAAAACATTTTTTTATTTAATTGTAAGGATCACGGGTATGTTAAGAATTAAATCATAATCTTACTCAAGAGAACGTGTTTTTACTATTTAAATTGGTTAAATGAGGTGAGATAACCGATTATCCCTATGATACATTTAATCAACATAATTGATCTTATAATATATTTAATTCGATGATATGAATCCTATATGTGGATGTAGTATAAGATCCATAAGACAATGATTAAGTTATTTTATTTTGAGGATTGTTTTTGGGGACTTGGGATATGATGACAGATTGTTGATAATGACATGGGATAGTTGGGTAGAATAGTATAATGTATTGGGACTATAGAATGATACTTTGGATGGGAATATTGGAATCCAATGATAAGAAATATTTTTAAATGATTCTTAGGTAATGTGGAATAAGAAAATATGTTTCTTAAAATGAAATGATGAATGTAGTTATATGATTTGGAGTGAACCACTTATTTGTTTGGGAACAAGCTTAATTATAAAAGGAATCTGGTGAATATTGATAAATATGGGTCTGGTAAAGTAATACTAGTACTGCTTGTGGTTTCATGTTTTTTTGGGTATGAGGGAATAAATATTCTCTAGTTAATATTTCCATAAAATTATTAAACATAAAAAATTGTGTTATTTGGTTTTTTTAAATGTTATCATGTTAGTTATTGATAAATGGAAGTCTATGAAATGTTTTTATGTGGTGATATATGTGGTGGATAAAATATGTTTCTATACATTGGTATCATGTAACACTATAGTTATTTCTAGTCATAATGTGAGGCATGGTGCATTGGTCTATCAATGTACCTATATTATCCTTTATGGGGAAATCTTCATGGAATATTATATTTTAACTATCTCTTTTTAGTAGAAAAATGAAATTGATAAAAATATTTTTGGTACTACATTGATTTTCACATGGTTTATGAAACTTGTTTCTAGTTGGTTTCATTAAACCCTAAGGGTTGCTGGTATTTTAAAACAGCCAGATGAGTGATCGAGAAATCACTTATATTCTAAGGTGTAATAAAGAAGATTCCATAAGGTTCATTAGTGCATATAATATTTTTAATTAATCAATTTATATTAGGTAGAGTCAAAGTGTTGATTAATTAAATCAATTTAAAATGTAATGAATTATATAATTATGACATAGATGAATAATATGTGAGGGGTATCAAGAGTAGTAAATTGATGAGATTATTTAATTACATAGTGGATCAATATACGTCACTATAATCAGAGGATGAAATAGAGTGTAAGTATCCGTATATTTTCAAAATTTTATTAGAGTTTAAAAAATGATGATTAATATGAGGAATATAGCACTATAAGAAGTGATCTAGGGTGATTTTAGTGATAGTAAATGAGAGAGAGGATTTTTTTTCCAGATTCCATCAACTCTACTGTGAGTGGAATAGGTTTATGGAGAATAAATTGGGAAATTAATGCTATTGGTTATTAATTATAGTTGTGGTTGTAGAGAAAAGTTAGTTTTTATAGATTCGATGAATAAGATGAAATTTTATATAAAATCTAGCACAAGAGGTGAGAGTTTTCATCAGATTTCAATGGATGTACTTCATATTTAGTGATGAAAAAATGATTGTTAGGGATGAATATCCATATGGTAGGGAGTTTGTAATTTTCATTATTGTTATATGTTGGAGGGTATAAAAAATTTTAATCTTTTTGAATGTAGTGTAGGTACATTTATAAATTTTGATCTGATTTTATTTTTAATCTTTTCATCTCTCAAGAGAGTGTATTTATTATTTTTTATAGGTCTTGGGGAATGTTTTTGGTGTTAATGTTATGGATGGACTGAGACATAAACAACAAAAACTTCTAACAGTTACTATGAGGTACCTAGTGGGGATCACTGCATACCTTTTGATATTGATATAATGTGGTTTATTTTTAGGATACATAAATTTGACTGTGGACACCCACCTAAAGGATATTAACACAATGAGTACCTGGTAGGTTATAATATGGTGAACCATGACTTTTACCCATATTATTACATGATTCTTAATTATAAATTTTGTATCCCTATTTTCTTTTCCATAGATAGATCCTAAAATTCATTTAGGATCTAAATCAACATGTGGTAACCAAGGGAATACATAAATAAATGGGTGAGCTAATAATCTGAGTGAGGGAATAAATATGATAATGCAGCATGACATATGAGTGGATGTTATAACATGTTCTCAAAAAATAGATGGAACAAGAGTAATCCCATAGAAGAACAACATAATGACCATGATATCATAGGATAATGATATCACAATAAAATTTATAGAATGATAAGACATGAAATATGAATAATTCATGGATAACTACAAGACAACATAACAAGGTGGACGGAGTCCAAAATGGGTTAGGTTTGCTCCCTAATCACATAAATGACATATAATGTTACTAAAACACTACCCAATTCATTAAACGAACTTATAATTCTAGTCTAGCCAGTCACATTCATTTCATGTACATGAATATCTGTGCCACATAATGAATTAATAAAGTCATAAACATAAGAATTTTCCATAGAATGAAAATGGGTTACATAATCATGCCTCATATAACAATCAAAATAATGTTCTTAGTGAATCAATTATAGATATGATAAGAAGTCATATATTACCCTTTTAAAGGATAAGAGCGTAGGATAGGTGTACATTTGTGGTAAACATATAAATAATTTATAAGAATTTCATAACATTAAATGTTTTTAACATTGATGAATATAAATACCTTTAAAAATATTAAAAACAATATTAAGTAAAATAAAAAATATATTTCAAAAATAAATTTTTAAAAACTAAAAGGAAAAAATTATTATGGGGGTAATTTTCTCTAAAAATATCTTTGGAATCTTATAAATGAATCTACAAGGAAAATAATATTCAATATATTGGAAAATAACATTCATGTCGTTAATTATAAAGCAATAATTCTTTCATCATTTTGGATAAAAGTTTAAAGAAACTTCAATAGAAAATGATAGCAATATTATATTTAACCCAATTTTAAGAAAGGAAAACATAGGTAAAATTGTACTTAAATAATAATATAATAACATTGATAACATATTTACAGAAATAACACTATTGAAAATATAGATATGGGAGAGAAAGTGTTTTTGACCAAAGTGAGAAATAAAGTTGATTGTACTTAAAAATATTTTATTTATATTTTAGTGAAATAAATTTCCTAAAATGGTAATATTTCTATGAATTTTCATGAATAAATAGATGTGGATAAAATGTATGGGTTTTATTATGAAATTATCAAATAATTTACTCTAATGTGATTTCGTGTATAAGCAACCCCAATTAGATTGATATCGAAACATAAACCCTTAATACGTTGAAAAAAAATTAATCATAAATACAACTACTGAAGTAAATGAATTGTATCTTAGAATATAATGAACAATGAATGATTCATGATATAATATGTAATGGGGAAATATATACTACATTAATATGTATATATTTATAAAATAACATGTTTCTCAAAGAATGATGTTTTCGGATAGAAAGCCTCACAATGTTAATATAATTTGGATGATATTTTTTCCATGAGGTGATTATGGGTTTGAAATATATATCCAAGAAAAGAAAATTTTAATTACCACATAAAGAAATAAAATATCATTCCACAAATAATATTTTCATAATATAATAAATGAAGTAAACATTAACCCAATGATTGGAAATTTAGTTAAGATACCCCTTACCTCATTATTCCCTTTAGATTAGTTCTAAATTACATCCTATATATTGGTTTTAAAAATTAGATTAACTTATAAAAGTACCGTAATAATATTTATGAAAACATTTATAATTCTTTTACAATATATTATTTCTTGTTATTTAATAATCCTTCATTATTACTATATTTTTAGTTGTTAATTTCTTTTTATTCACACTAATGTTTTGTCATGAATGCTACATATCATGAACATAAAATATAGTACCATCATGTACAGAATTATATTAATGTAATAAAAATATTATTTTTAATTACATACATCTTTAGAATCATTATTGTATATTGAACATGGAGAATGAGTCCCATCACATTATGAAGATGACAAGACATATGTATGCATGAACAATGTTATAATTTAATTAATGAGTGAAAGGGTAAGGAAGAAGATTGTATATTAATTTTAAATAGTAAATATAATTTCATATATATCACATATAATCATTATATTACCCTTTATTTCCTTCCATGTAAAGAATTTTTGAAAAACCAATCACATCGCTTCGTGAGGTGGTAGTCAATCGCACACAAGAATGAAATTATCATTAATTAAATGGATTTTAAGGTAATAAAGTATGTGATATATTTATTTTCATTAATTTTTAATATCTCATTAATATCATATATCATCAAAAAATTAATCCTTATTACCTTCAATGTAACATGTAAGTTAAAAATTAATGACTTTACTTTATGAAGTGATAGTACATTATCTTATTTTTTATAAATTGGAAAGTAAGAATGTATATAAAGAATTTAAATTAAAGAAGTATTATTTTACAATAAAACTATTATATAATAATATACATTATTATAACCTTATTTTATAATAGGTTATGGAAAACTAATTACGTCGGTTCGTGAGGCGGTAGGCCACTATACCCCCGATCATCAATTTTGTTTCCCATTTGAGGGACAAAGAGCTGGGTTTTGGTTATGATAATAACATAATAACATCTATGTATATGGATGAAAATTTTAAATTATATAATAAATATTTAGTAATAATTTAAGGATGTGGAGAAATAAATTAAATAAAATGCTTGGTTAAGGATGATACCACTTCTTCAGAAAAAGTCTATTGGTTTCCAAAAAATGCAATACTAGGCTCGATATCAGACTAAAAAAGGATTAAAGGATTTGTTTATTGAATTAGATATGTTATTGTGTTAGGTTATTCATTAAAGGATGTATTTCTATCTTTGTATGGATATGAGAGGGGGATACCTTTTCAAAGTGGGGGAGAGGACACAATTGAAATTTTTGAAAAGAAACATTTCCACCCACATTTTTCTCATGATACAAGGATAAAAAGTAGAACACTTTTAAAAAATAGAATATTTTTCTATATATGTCCATAAAATTGGAATTGAACATGTTTGTGGTAATTTTTATCCCTTATCATTTATTTTTAACCCCTTAGTAAACCTTTTTTACCTAAATTATGATTAATAATTTGTACTATTTTCAATATTCATTATGTTAAAATATTAAGGTGAAAATATTATATCATATTATGACTACAAATATGGAATCAATTTTTACAAATTATACTCACATAAGTGGTATAATTTAATTTAATACAAAACCCACAGGCATGTTGAAAAAACATGTTTTTAAGAAATTCATTTTTTAAAGAAAGAATTATCTCATATTAACTATATGATAAGTAATAATAATTATATGAAACGAATTCATATTTATAGATATATAATTGATAAATTTCAATTAAATAATTCAAAATTAGGGTTTATTTTACTTTTTTTAAATTGATAAACGTTATTCTATTTAAAATAGATTATAAAGAAATTCAATTGTAAATCTTAAAAATAAATATCTAATAAAATCAAGTATAAAGAAAATTTAAATTTAATAAATTTTATTTAATTTAACTAAATAAAAACTATGTTAATTTCTAATCAAATAAAAATAATAATGGGTCTTATGTTTAGAAAAAATGACAATTTCATAAAAATATTAATTTTGACTATTCAATGTAAAATTAAAATTTATGAGGAAACCAAATATTTTTGTGTAAGTTAATATAAATACGATGATTTAATATTTTTTTAATTTTTTATATTAAATTTTCTAAACCTGTTAATTTTTTTAAATTATGTGGGAAATGAGCAAGTAAACTTCTTTTTAGAAATATACAGTTTTTTAGAAAACATTTATTTTTCTCCCATGTGGTTGTAATTTTATTTATAATTAGTATATAACCATAGAATTAATTATATACATATGTAAAAATTATAATTTTATTAATTTATTCATTCTTATTTATACCTTCCAACTTAATGGAAAGGCTATAATATTCATGTTTAATGAAAAATATCTTAATAGTGTACCATGATTCATTTAAACCCAGTGTTTCTTGAATCACAAGATATCAAAGATATTTAATTAATTAATAAATGAATATCTCATAATTTATAAAAGTGTTACATTTTTTTATTCTTGTATTTTTATATCATATGTGCTATGGAACATAAAATTTTTATTCCAAAATGTCAGGGCATAATAATAAACAAGTTTTTTAAAAAAAATTTAAATTAATTACAATTTTATAAATAATCTTACATTCCCATAATACAATTTTATTAACCACATGAAACATGGAAAGTAGCACCCTCCCCCATTTCTCTCATTCCTCACCACTTCCATGCTGTTTGGGTATTTATCTTTTCACTAATCAATAATCTATTTTTGGAAGTGGGATTCTATGGGTGAGGCTAAGAGTTATTAGTAAAATATATAATTATTTAATATAGGTATATAGATGAAAAAACATGAAATTATATACTTCAAGGGAAATTATATTGATTAGGGGTAATTTTAAATTTCTTATCATAATTTTTAACTCTTTAAAATATGGTGAAATATATTGATTATTTTATATTTAGTTAATTATGTTTTATAATTGAACAATAATGTAATATTTTGATTGCTTAAAGGAGAATTAAATCATCCAAATGGTGAAGAGATGATAGATCATATGAGATATTGATATTAAATTCCCTATTATGTGAAACAGAAGAAAGAAATTACTTCAATCATTCTATCATAATATGAGGAATGGAACCAATAATATCAATAGTGGATCCATAGAAGGAATAAAAAATGATCTTTATTGTGGTTAAAATATATTATATAAAGACTCATTATTTAATTACATGGAAGAAAAATAATGAATAATAATAAAATATGACATATAGAATTCTTGGGATAGTTAATGTTTTATGTCACAACTCCAAATTGAATCAAAATTCTCACACCATTTTCATCCACAAAACCATAAATCACAAACTAATAACATTGTCCAAGTGTACTATCCAAGATAGTGGAAATTCCCCCTCACTACCATCATACTCAATGAAATAATATTACTCCACCAAATATAATAGTATTTTTGACATTTTATTTTTTTCATATGAATAGATATACAAACAATGGTATAAAACATATCAACACTTCTTTTAGGGACACAAAACTATTATCCCTCCTCAAACATTATATGGGACTTCAATGTAATGGAATAAAATGATTACACTATATTTGATGCATCCCTAAATATCCAAAAAAAAATTTGATCCAAAAATATATAATGTGTCATGAAAATTATTCTATTTTTTCCAATAATGAACTAAAAATGAAGTAATGTTGATAATTTACAACAATATATTAAGATGATTAAACCACAAAGATAATTATTAATAGTAGTCAACCATAAAAAATCCATGTATCCATTAACTATGTTAATTATTTAACTATTCAAAAAAAATATACATAGAGTTTGACCTACAAAAGAGAAAGGGGAAGATAATGGGTACTGAGTTCCACTTAATCATGGATTAGTGATGAGGGAAACGAATCCTAGAGATTCACTATACACATTGGGGAAATAAAAAATATAATATACCATTGGTAGTGATCATATATCATAAATTAGGATTTATATCCGTATAAAATGGATAATAGTGATGGGTAATAGGATATCACTTCATGAGGGGTTAGAGCGGAATTATACACAGGGGTTTAATGGGGAGTAGTTATGGATTTATTTTTTTGGAAAGATTTTATTTATTCTTTATGTGAACCTAAAAATAATATTAAAAAAGTACACCACAAATCAGGTAATGATAGTATCAAAAATGTCATTCGACATGCATTTGTAAACAAAAAAACCCAAAAAATAATAATTTCCCGAACTCATCCATGAATGAAACCTATTCACATAATGAAATAAGTACCTTCTCTGTGTCTTTTATATACAACATTAATGTAAACATCCTTTTTCTAGTAAGAAAATAAAAAATAAATTTCACATTCATTAGTAGGCAACTGATATCATTTAAATCTATCCAATTCCACTGAAAAATATATGTTCCTATAAAACTATATGAAATAAAAATTAAAAACTCATTCATTAATTAAAACAAAAACTATATATGAAAACTAGATTCATTCATAAATAATATTCATAGGTGGGAAACCACTATTCTAAACCACCTTAAAAAACAGACGATACTACCCATCCATCCCCAATAAAAACAAACATGACCACAGAAAATTGATATTATTCAAGGTGTATCAAATTAATAAAAGTTAATATAGAATTTAGGAATCTATGTCCATATTTTATTGAACTGGGAAAACATGATCCTAGTAATACCAGATAGAATCATCTTTAATGTGAAATGAAATTATTCTTATAAACTACCAATATTAAAGTATCTTCTACTTGTGAAAATAATCTCAATCTTTAAATTCTATACAAGATTATCTACCATATGGATCATACTTCTATATAATTTATAAAAGATACATGATGAAATTATGTATTTAAAATTTACTCAAATAACTCATTATTTCCAAAAGAAGGAAATTCAATATGTAAAATTTTATTAATAATTTAACAAATTTAGAGGAGAGTTTTCATTAAAATAAAAAATGACCCATGATCTCAAGAAAAATATGTCAAAAAAACAAAAAACAAAAACAAGTTAATAACAACCCATTTGGAGAATCTAACTTGGGTAAAATGGTTTTCCTGAGCCACCAACCATTAAAAAATCATGGTTCGTAGTGATAAATGGAAACCAATGAATCAAGGTACATTTAGGCTTATCAACATTATATAGATTAAAAATAGTGGCGTTTATATCATCGGTAGTAAACATTTCACCTTTTCAAATCCACATAGTGGGATCCACAATCTCCGCACAAAGTCGTTCATCCCTAATAAAACTATGTAAACCCTTAAAAACCCAATAGAATGATTCCTTTAATAGGATAATCCAAAAATAATAATTTTGAATATTATTTGTGTGAACACAATGAACCCACAATGATTCCCTAAAAATCTACTTTAAAACGTTTTGAGTCATAAACATCATTTTGTATTTGACATCACATTTAATACCCAAACAATTTAATTCCATAGTATGTTTCATTTTAATCAAATAAACATGATCCACTCTATATTTCTTTTTAACATAATAGATAAATATCCTATACAAGGAATTAGTAATTTTAAGAATGGTTTTGGGAATAAAAATAACACAATTTTAGTAAATAAACAGAGAAATCATCTTATATTTTACAATGATATCTCTTCTAAAAATTTTCAAAATAAAAGAATACCAGTAGTAGGTTTCAGATGTCAAATCCTCTATAAAATGAATGTTTTTCAAAACCATAAAATTAAGAGAGGAATACAGACCACCCAAATACTTCACACAAAGGCTACCGTACGCGAGGTTATGATTATTATTAATGATCTACCAAACCTCCTGAGTGTAGCACCAAATAAAATATTATTTTAAATGTAATTAATAGAAATTACATACACACAATAAATATTATCCAGGATCTAGAAAAAATATTAGTCGACTACAGATTAACTCTATAAAATATAAAAATGTTTCAACAATCATAACATGGGAAATTTTAAGTTAATGAAATTTAAGATATATCTGAAACCGTTATTTGAGGCATCCTCTATAAAAATATTGAAACGTATACTATCACCATAATGAAATGGAATGGAAATAGTGGGTAACATTGTCTCAATCCTCCCCTAGAAAATAACCATAGAACTCACCATTTTTCATAACCAAGTAGACAAAGAGGATTCATAATAGATACATCATCTAATAAATTTTTATTGGAAATTAAAATATTGGGGAATATATTCAAGTAAATTTTAGTAGTTATGACTTATTTCATTCTATATATTCATTTTTTTATATATTGCATTATTATTTACAATATAATAAGAAATATTACAATGGAGTGAGAAATGAAAATGGTTATTTTATGGGATATATTACTTGTAGTTCATGAGTCAAAATAAATATATTTCCACTTATTTTCATTTATCTCTATAACATTAAATAATAAAATTATTATGTGATTTGGGTTTTTGGAAGTTTCATATCATTACATATACCAAATATAATATCTCTAAAATGTATTGTAATTCATTATTTCTATTTATTTTCATTTATTATATTAATGGGGATATTGGTGTTTATAGAGGGTGTAGTATATCTAAATGTATATATTTTGAAGATGCCTTACCTAGGATTATGCAGTTGATAGACACATTCCATAATATTGTATCATTTGAAAAAATGGGACCATATTATAGTTATAAATCCATTGATGTGTGTAATATAGTCCACAAAGGAAGGTGAAATCAATGTATTAGTAAATTTTATACACTATTTCTAATAATAGATTAATAGAGTTGAATTTTGTAGAAAATAAAATTACATAGACAAATCCATATAGAATAATAGTTGAATCGAGCTTGTAAAATTATATGATATAAGCGCTAATTATTTATAAGTCTAGTCACCTGCATATATAACATTGTTATTTAACATTTTTATTAATGTAAAATGCACACAATCTATATTGTATTGATATTATTAAAAGAAAAATAGAAAATATATAAATGTGAAACATGAGGATAATTAAATTTATGTATCCTCCTTGAGTAATGATCCTAAAGAAATCTATTATGTTTCTTTTTATTGATTTTATAAATCATGATGGGTGATGAATTCATGTGATTTAAATCCACTAATTACATTTTATCACCATTTTAATGATCCCAAACAAGTCAGTATTATTCTTAATGTGGTATTTTCATCTAGTTATTTTATATCAATCTAATATTATAAAATTAAAAATAAATTAGTTTAGTAATTTTACTGAGTATTTTATAACTATTATGAAGGATATAAATTGTATCCATAGGGCTAATAAAATTCAATAAGAAATGAATTTAATGTATAAAAAAGATTGGTAAGAACCATATTGATCCACACTGGGGAAAAAATTATTTTGATGAGGCTATAAGATATCATGGAAAACTAAATAAGGTTGAGTAAAAAAGTTGAATTAGTTATCCAAGGGAAATAAGAAGAATAAAAAGTACCCAATTTTCTAATGTCTGAATATATTTATTCAAATTTGGTAGATGGTTCCAATAAGGTCTAGAAAGAGTTTTAGAACATTGCACTACTTGAATAATTTATGAAATTATATGAAAATACATTGCACATGGTTAAAGTGAAACAATTAAAAAAGATGAGGGAAAATTATTCTATGAACTTATTTTCATTCAATTTCATTATCAAAAAATGCATATCAATACACACAAGGATCGAATTATAGATTCATTATATGTGATGAATTCCTAAGATGATTTATATAAAAATTATATGGAAGAGGTGGGTAGAAAAGAAGAAATGATAGATGATCCAAATTTTTAGTACTGGACTTATATTTGGGTGATTTCACAAAGGAAAAGTCAATTTATAACTTACCTATCAATACCAATATTAAAATACACTCACTAACATGAAACATAATCATTAGTAAATATCATATATGTAAATGAGAATAAAGAAACCTAAATATTCTCCCACCCATAAATTTTCTGTTATTTCTCAATAAAAATATTGTGGAAATTTCAAATCATGCACAAGTGGATATAAAATCTAGTATATATAGAAAATAACAAAAAATATAGGGATATGGAGGTTATAATCATATAATAATTATATATAATTTTGTATTTGATGATATTTTATTACTATATATCTGTAGAAAATGATAATAAAACATATCAGTAGGGGTTAACCCAATCCTTATATTACATTTCTCTTTACATTTTCATTTTTTTCAACAAATTTCTAACCTTTTACTACTTTTCATAGTTTTATTCATACTCCTTTGGATAAGATATTAATTCATATTTTCACTAGAAATTAACTTTGAGGTATCTTTTCTATATATTAATTTTTATCACCCTCTTATTTAATGATGAATAGAAATTAAAAAGTATTAGTAAAATCTACATTTGTTAGAGTGATTTATACATGCAATTATGATGGATTTTGTTTTGATTTTTTGATTGTTTATTAAAATGAAACAATCAAAATATGGAATGTATTGGAATACCCAAGACAATTATGTTTATATAGGGATGTTTAATAGACATATTTAACATAATCATTTAAATCATACAGTATTAATAACATTACTATCATCAAAAAATGTAATTTTAGGGTAGATATATTATATAAACAATAAGTAATCTCATTCCTTAAAAACAACCGATTTTTAAATTACATAATCCGAAGATGCACACAATTTTTTTGGAAGATTCTAAAATTTCTTGAATGGTTAAGATATTTTGATCCTTTTCATGATAGCAAGTTTTTATTATGATTATATGTCAATTATTTTTGGGAATATTGAGAAGCAATGTTATAATGATTGATTATTTACGTTTGAAAACATTTTTGTAATATAATTCAATTTGAGAAAAACCTTTCATATTACCTTATTATTAATCACATATAATCCATGAAATACATTTTAGGTTTTTATATTATATCACATATAACCTCACCCACCATACTGTTAGTAGTTTTTCATGGTTTTCACTGAGAAAAAGTGTGTGGGTGTGGGGGTGGTATTTAATGATTTCTATGGGTGGATAAGTTCATTATAGGAAATTTAATATTGTGTGGAATGATTTTTTATTAGGGTTCAATAGATGCATTATATTTTGATTTTATATGTATTAAAATTATATAACATGATATTTTTGTATAAAAATAAATGAAAAATATAATATATAGAAATAGGATCTATTATTCAAGGATTTTATTTGATATGTCCACCTTTATAAAAGATAGAGAACTGGAGGGATTAAAATATCATATAAAATGGTACAAAATGAGGTAAATTCATTGAGTGAAACTCTTGTCAAATAATGATGTATTATTTTATGATCCCAGTATACACTTTTCTAATTTTGTTATCTTTTAAGATCAACTAAGATTAACTAACAAAAATACCTACATTGTCCTTGAGATTACCCAATCACCTGGATTTTCTATTTGATAAATGATAAAATCAACTTGATTATAATGACTCATGTCTTAATTTTCAATTATAGAAATAAAATAAACAATTTATTGGTGTGGGGGAAATATTACAATAAGGAAAGTATAAGATAACATCGGTAGAAATTTATAGTGGAATGAAATTTAATGTTACGAAAGGAAAATTAGGTAATTAATAACACATATAAACAAAGAAAGTGTAACTATATTTGGTTTGAAATATTTTTTTATCATGAAAATATTGAAATTAATCTTGACATGGGTGTATCATGTCAATTTAATTCATTTAATATTCTTCATGAGTTAAATATGTATATGTGGGGAATGTGATTAGAGGAAAAATATCAGTATTTCTCATTAATAAATTATTCTAAAAAATACCTAAGCCTTATATTATTTGAAATCAATATTGAATTAGTGACCTTTTGCAATATATAATTATACTTTATGAAATCAGTCTAATATTTTGAAAGTTATTAATTATTATATTTTTATATTAAGGATTATAACCCAAAATTAGTGTTACATATTTATTTTATAAAGAATATAATAATAATTCTAGACAATGAAGAGATTGAATATCATATGAAATATTCGAATTAAATACCCTATTATTTTTAGTAAAATAAATTTAACACTATATATGTCTCTACCCAATATGGTTCTAACATGAAATTCTATATACACTAAATCCCAAAAAGGAATTAATAATAGTACAACCATTACATTGGAAACCCCAGCTATGATAGATCATTATTAAAATTTTACGATAGAATAAGACACAATTATATTCAAAGACAATAATTATATTTCTATAAGTATTATATTTCATTCATAAATACTCCATTGGGTATCAAAAACCAAATTCTATTAATGTCCAATAATCCAAAGAACGTCGACGACATAGAATAGCTAAATATAATAGCCAAGATAATGATGTCTCTTAAAGTATACTTCTATCCTTAATGCATAATGAGAAATATATTCAATGTAACCATATTTCAGGGAATCAATTTTGGGGGAGATGAATAGAAAACACAAGAAATTCAGTATACAAATCAATAATTTTAGTGTATAAAACACATCAAGAATTTAACATCTAATATTTCTTAATAGTTTTACCAACATAGATTTGGTCACCCAAAAGTATTGAAAAGTGGACATATCCTATGAAAACATATCGACAATTCATGATAAAAAAATATAGACAGTGCGAAAAAATCTTGGTGGTGTGTTCCAATAATTACCATTAATGGATGTATGGTCTATAATTAAAGAAATTCATGTTTAAGATGACCATATATTTAGAATGACCAACCCAATGGTTCAGTAAATACTATCCATTTACATATTCTTACTAATTGCATAACTCTTAATAAACAATACATATAGAGATTATTTTATGAAAGAAAAAGATTGAGTTATATCAAATTATTTCCAGATTCATGGGGTTTGATGATGAAGGATGGACACCCTAAGGATTCATTGGTGACATGGAAAATTTCTAAAGAAGAACTATTATACATATGATAATTATATTATCTCTTAAATTATTATTTTTATACTTATTAATGGTGGAATCAGGCTATCAAATATAATATCCATTATTATAGGATTGGAGTAGGCTTCTTGTCTATAGATAAAACTATGGGAATATATGATTTCACAATATTATATATTTTTGTCTCAATATGAATATATTGTGTTGTTCATTCCACAATAATTAAATATATTAAAATGGAGGGATTATCAGTTTTGGATAGTCTTACAGAAATTTTTGGTGTAATTTTTGGGTTTAAATTAATATATTTTCATTGATTTTTACTCCGATTTCTTACACTGGAGATTCAAATTTTTGTATGGTGTGGGTTACAGATAGTTTCCTATAATTTCACATGAAAAATATTCATTAACAATAAAATCTACTCATTTATGAATCAAATACCTTATCTATCAAATATATGATTAGGGAATTGTTTTGTTATGGAGGTATTAACCCATGATAGTGGCTTGGTGTTTTGGGTGCATTCCCTAGTATTTCAAACATGTTGAAGACATGGCATAATAGTTTAGGTTTTGTGTGAATAAAACCAATGTAATTTTATATATCCATCATGGTGTGTAAAATAATATATATAGAAACATGATCACAGTGTATTGGTGAAATCAGTATACTGATTCTAATTATAGAATAGTGGATAAGGCAATGATGAAAAATTTGTTTGATAAGCAACTGATGTAGAGATATCATTTTGATCAATGATGGAATGAAACATGTAAAATTATAGACAAAGACATTGTTCATAATTACTCCATTATTCTACATTAACATCATTATATTTTCATAATGTATATAATTATATAATTATATTATATTAATTTACTAAATCTAAATATTAAAAAATAAAATAAAATGATTACCAATTACTGTTGTATATTTTTCATTCTCCTTGAAAAATGACCCTAAGGGTAGCCACTATGGTATATTTTAGGTGTCTATAAATTTTATTAGATATTAAGTCCTATCAATAAGAATCCACTAATAACTATGTTAATCCATAACATATCCCTAAATATTTCACTAATCTTGTTTTTTGTTATAAATAATGCACTAAAATGTGTTCTCAGTATGATTTCCCAATTTGTGGTTACCTAAGGTGAATCAAGATATCATACTAGATAGTTTAATTTTAAATACTTATAGGTTAGTGGCATTTTATGTTTTATTAAATATATTTTTTGTTTTAGTTTTTTTGTTGTATACATTATTTGGTTTTAATATGGGATGACTAAAAATTGGAATACAATGTGTATAATTATTGATATAGATTATGTTTAGTCTCCTTTGACAAAAACATACATTCTATTTTTTGTTTGATTATTTTTTAAACTCTTGGGGACCATGTCACCATGATATTGAAATTAATTATTCATGATGAACCCAAAACAATACTTAAGGGTTTGGAAAACAATTTTGTATGTTAGAATGGGATCTCATAGGATAATCGATATAGGCTAGTGAGATTATGTATTCTGGTTTGTTAGAGTAGAAACTAGTCTGTCTCATGTGTTGATGAGAATATATTTTTAAGTTAATATTAGTGTTTTGGGTGTTATTATGATTGATATAGGACTTACAAGGCCTATTATACTCTTAAGAAATCATTTATCGAGTAGGGGATTCATTGGTTGATGGGTTGTAATGGTGTCATCTCATCGATACCATTAAACGTGATTTGAATGAAGGGGTTTCATGAGTATTGAGTAATATTTTAATAGAAAACACAATAGTAATTGATCCATATGATTTTTAATAGTGTTTAACATTATTCAATTATTATTACTAGCATGTGATAGGCCATGAATTTGGATATATTTAGGGATGATATGTTATTCAATGATGAATAAGAGAAAAATAATATTGATTGTGCTATTATTAGTCTAAAAGAATAATATAATAAAAGAAAAGTCATAATTATTGAATTATAATTAGATATTTATGTGTATGGTATTGCTATTATTATGGGGATGATATAGAAGATCTACGTTACTATATAGGATTCTTTTGAAATGAATATATAGATCTTTTTTTTGATGTAGCTAATTGTTATGATTATTTACTTCCTTGATATCTAATGAATTTTTAAAGGGATTGAAATCAATGTAACGCTAATATGATATTGGATATCATTTAAATTTTCCCTTTTCTATGTGTTATAGCGGAATGACATTGATAATTCATTTTCTAAACAACAGATTTAGGAAATGGGCGATGGTGACATTTTTATTTATCTAAAACTACTTGCACACTAATTTTGTTGGGGATTGGTATTATATTCTAATGAGATAATTAGGGATGTGAAACTATTCCAATATATTAATTTCATGATATATTGGGATTGGAAATACGTCATGTATCCCTGATATGATGAATCTATTGGTTAAATATTTATAAAATTAGAATTCCAATAATTTCCTAGATATAAAAATATTCATTAATGTAGTTAACTTGGGTGGGTATTTTCTTTCTCACAAAACGATCTAGGAAAAGGTTTATAAGTATTCACTAGATACTATATTTACTCCTCACACACAACTATGGTAATGGGAGTAAAAGACATTCAATGGTAATTGAATAGATGGGTATTTCCTATAATATACCAATACAAAGATTTAGATCATGAGATTTGTATTTCATATGATGATTAAACATATATATTCTACTCTATATAGATATATGTATTTCAATCGATGTATATGTAAATTTCCTCCATTAATTTTTATTGTTTTGGAGATGAATATTTCTTTTAATGGTACGAAGATAGGTGTGGAGGTATATTTCTTCCCCCATCTCAGGACTAGTTCATCTACGGTGATTAAATAGGTGGTTATTTTTTGATGGGTTGTGAGATCTCACTAATATTTCCTTATATGTATAGTTATTTTTGAATAACATTTAAAGTGATCCATTTATAATATAAATAGGACTGATCATGGTTTTTGTATTCCCAGTGATGATTTTAGGAAATATAAACATGACCACACTTACATTCAATTGATTCATGTAGGAAATGTAATTTCCCAATAATTAATAAATGGAATTAAAATTTTTAAATGTGTAAATACATTATTAATAAATGGAATTATAGTAAAAAATTCACTAATTTAGTAATTTTGGGACTATTATATATTACATCCTTTCAGATTTAAAAGTCCATTAAGAAGATGAACCATTGATAAGATTGAAATTATATAGGGATCATATGATTAATATATATTAATTGTTAGGGTAAATCCAATTGGCATAGAAAAAATAAGAAAAATCCGAGACCAGTAGGATTTTACCCAATGAAGACTATTTATCATAACTTTAGAAGAAGATTACATCAAAACATTTTTCTTTTACGAAGAACAAGTTTATATTTAAAAAATAAAGCACATTTGAAACCATTTATGTGAGAGGTTAAACATCACTAAGATAATTCCCTATACCATGTATAACGATCCACACTATAGAAATCTCACCCTCTCACACTTTACCCTTATGAAATTTGAAGGTGTAGCAAACAGAAATGTATATAGACCCTAATAGAATGTTTTTTTATTTTTTATAAAATAATCAACATATTTATCCTTTATTATTATTATTAAATTTTAAATGATTAGACAATGAGTTTTATTAAAATCATATTTTAATACGATGAAACACAAATTGTATTTTTTGGAAATTTATAGTTTCAATAAATACACTCTATTTAAATAAATTCTTAAATTTTTAGAATTAATTATACATAATAAAAGATTATTATTAAATAATAATTATGAAATATATATTTTTATATATATTTTTGAAAAGGGTTAGAAAACTATTATTGTAAAAAATGAATATTTCTCAATAATTGTAAATTTTTTTCATTTAAAGAGATATTTATCATACATAGATAAATATTCAGTTAAAATAATATTATTTTTGAAATCCCCATTTTAAATTATCCAACAGTTAATTTTTCCCAATTTTCAGAGATAATTGAATTGTTTTGTCTATATAAAATAACGTATAAAAATATAGTTTTTATGAAGACAACATAATGATTGAAATGTGATAAAATATATACCATAAAAGGTATCGATTACCATATATATATATACATTTAAAAATAATGCATCTTTAATGTTATTTTATTAATTTTATAATTCTTTAATGAATCCATCATATTCAATATTATATTTTAATGTTTTGAAATCAATTATTTGAAAAGAGGAATCACTCCAACATCACTATGGGTATTATTTTTTTGAGAATATTACATAAAAATTTTATATAAATTAAAAAACATCACTTTGGTGGAAACCTTTAGAAAAAACCAATGTATGTATTGTGTTTTTAATTACATTATCATATAGAATCCAAAACCTATGTTTAGAAATTAATAAATAATTCCTACTAATTTTTATATAGAAGACCACCCAACTCCCATTCCCCTTAATAATAACTATTGTATCATGAAAATACTCTCTTATTCCTTCTATAGGGACCTCCCATGGTTCCCCCAATCTCTTAAGAATATCCTCCAATGTTTTTAGATTCTTTCTGTCAAGGTAAGGGATCCTCTTTTTCTTCTCTTTATTCAAGATACTTCTTTATCATATGATTTTTTATTACAAATTATTCAATTTTATTATATTATTAAATATTCTTACTAATTCCTTTATAATATCCAAGTAATTACTGATCACTTTTTTACTCTCAAAAAACCCTGACATGAATCTTTGAATACCCGCATTATGTGGGTGAAATTATTCTTTGATTTTCACGGAAAAACATTTTTGCTATGAATAATCATCCACATTTACACTCTAAGGTATTAAACTAGATGTAATTATCATTATTTTATTGGGTAATTCAATGTATTCATACCACATTACATAATCATTGGATTGAATGTGATGAAATATATGTCTGTGTTGAATGATCTATGTGGCACACTATTTCATGACCATTATATGAATGTGACTGGTGGGAATTAAATTATATAGCTCTCTAATGAAATAGGTAATGTTTAATTCTCATGATATTGCTTGTGTGGTGTGAATGGGATTTTACTAAGAATACTATGTTATGTTTCATTGGTGGTTATCTTTGACTTATGTTTATGATTCTATGTTTTAAAATATTGCTATGTTCCAATGATGGCATTATTTTATCATGTTATATCATGAATCATTGTACAATATTTTGTTTTTTACACAAACTATGTATCCTTGATATACCTCCAGTCTCATATTTTATAATTTACCTTATGTAATTATTTTTTTATTCCCATAATGGTATTTATTTATCACCCATTTCATAGGTACGTCCCCAAATTATTCCATTCCATTTAAGAATAACAAATGAATTTATAGTTCATGTTAACGATGTTTTCCATATTTTCATTTAATTTGTATTTCATTTTTTCATTCTATGTACGAAAATTACAAATGAAACTAAGCTTCAAGATATTTTGGGATTTTATTATGTGCACCATTATATGATAATTCATGAAATAATGTGTGTTAAACATATGGGTTTTCATGGTTGGTATTAGAGAAAAGTGTAGTTATATTTTGGTTTAGGATTAGAAAACATTAGAAAAATACCAAGGTATAAAAATATAAATAAGAATGTTTATGTATATTTCATTTAAATTATAGACTAGGTGACTTCTTATAAAATAAGTCATTATCTAGATACTATAATTAGTTATGGATCTAACAGAGAGAATCTTAGGGGTAATAACCCACATGAGGGAACATTTATCTGCACTTGATCATCTCCTAGTGCATGAAAATTAACCTTGATACACATCATACATGACACTATTGGGGGATATAAATTGAGAAATTCACAAGATCTATATCTACCAATTTTAATGTAAAAAAAATTCATATATAATTTTATGTTCTAATATATATATATAGAAAACTGATATTGAATCCTAGAAATCTAAAGGTTAAGGAATATATATAATTTATGAGTTTTACCTTTTATGTTCAGGTATTACCTTTTAAGTGACTAATAATTTAACAATAATCATCCCCAATTGTCCCCTTATTTTTAGTTAATGGAAGGAAATAAGAGAAACATAGCCAATAAACAATGTGAGGTGAAATGTGATGGCTACCCAAATGATATTCCAAAACCTATGGGGGATGTAATAAAAATATTCCTAATAATAAATTCTCAATTGAATCATCTTTTTAATAAAAACATGAATTGGGAGGAAAACCCAAATACTTTAAATAAAGATCCTTTTGCAATTAATATATTTCTGTTACAAAGGACTCTAACTTTCATGGGATCTTCTTAACCCTTAATCATGGAGAAATGTTCAAATTACATTAAAAATATCTTATCTATCATTTAACTCTCTAAAATTGAGAATTCCATGCAACTTTTTATTGTTTCAAGGTAGAAGATGATCAATTGTAGACGTTGGTTAATAATACAAAGAACAGGGAGGATGTCAAAGTGAAGAAGTGGAATGAACTATGGAAAATTATTTTTAATAAATACATCCCTCCCAATTTCTAACATTACATATATAGGGTATTCTTTATTCATATGAAAATTTATTATGAATTCATAAGGGAATATGATGATATCTTGACAGGATATGCATGATACACCTCTTGTTTTTTCATTACCCACAAAAGTATTATTGATCAATACATTTGATAGATAAATACATGTACCCAAAAAGCTTTAGGCATTATAGAAATTAAATGATATGATGAATATTTAGGATGTTACCTGAATGTATACATAGAGATCAACAAATATAAAGTGTGTTAAAAGTATTTAGAAAGGAATTGGACAATGAGATTTAATTTTAGAGATGCGATAGAGAAATCTAATGTGATAAATAAATTACAACATGCAATTTTTCAACAGTGTTGGAAGAAGAATACAAAATATTACCTAATGGATACCATGAAATTCAATAGGTGTGGGAATAAAGGGATCCAATACAGAGATTACTGATGGGTGGACCCACTGATGTGAGGGAATAAAGGAATGTTCCAGTCAAATTTCAGTCCTTTATCCAATGTCTCAACTTCATGGAATATAGATAATATGGGAATCAACACCATAAGCCTTTGTTTGTATCCAATAACCAATAATAACATCCTCTAAGTACTAGAGGTAAAGGGAGAGAATATGAAGTCAAAACTCCTGAATTGGATTCCAATAATGATGTGGGGACAGTTGCAGTAGTTATTCATTCATGAATAACAAACATACTTTTTGATTCATGTTCCATGAATTTTTTCATTTCACATAAGTTTAGTAGAACTATTAAAACACCACCTAAAAACATGTAAGTGGAGTTATCAATGAATATATTGATTGGGAATATTTTTTCATCCCACATATATATAAATTCTCACCTATTCAAGTTTATAGGATGAAGTTCCAAACAATCCATATGATTCACCCTCCAGTTGAATTTGATGAAATTATGGGTGTGGATTGGATTTCATTATTTAGAGGGAACATAAATTTCTAAGAGTACAAAATCACCCTCCTTATCATGAATCTAACTTTGATTCTATATTATGGAAAGGATAATTATGAATCTTTTTTTGTGTTAATATCTTATGCAACAATATTAATGCCATTCAAGAAATCATATAATGATCCAATGATTGAGGCTAACAATATAAAATGATTGTGAATTAAGAAAATATCATAGTTGATTACAATAACCATTTAAGGGAATTAACTGATGTATTTTCTAAAATATTTCCTTGCCATCCTCCTAAATGATTAGTTGTGTTATCAATTGATATCATTCATAAAGATATTCGAGTATCCAAGACTCCATATAAAATGGATGTTGACTAAAATGAGGAGAAAATAAAGAAACAAAATAGAATATGGATAAAGGGTTAATACCCCCCAACTACATCCCCTTAGGGTTATATGGTTCCATTTTTCATGAAGAATAATGGTTCAATGCTCCTTTTCATTTGTTTTCATGATCTCAACAATATCACAATAATGAACAGGTTCCCTCTTTGGTGGATTTCTGTATTATCCGATCAATTACATGTAGCCAAATATTTATCTATGATGAATCTTTGGTTGGGATATTATCTTGTACCTTTGAATAAGGAGGATATCCCCATGATTAAATTTTTTAGAAGGTATGACTACCATGTGTTAATAGTGATTCCATTTGGAAGAAATAATGAACCATGAATTATCAAGGATTTAATGAATAGTGTCTTTAGGGACTACCCCAAAATGTTTATTGCAGTCTTTATAGATGATATTCTTATCTACTCCAAAAGTGAGGAGGAATATTTAGAGAATTTAAATATTGTATTTGAGACCTTTTATAAGGGAAATTTATATGAAATGTATTATAAATGTGTGTTTTGGATATAGAAGATATGATTATTGGGGCATGTTATCTCAAATAAAGAGTTATCTATGGATCCGTAGAAAATAAGGTAATATATGAATTTCCCAAACCAACATTTGTAATATAAATCCTCAATTTCCTTATATTTTTTTGGGTAATATCATTGATTTTTGAGGAAAGTATCATAATTTCAATACCACTAACCCAGAAAACCTGGATTGAAGTCATTCTTGTCTAGAATAATTAATGTGAGGTGAGATCCAAAGATTTGAGGAAGAGGATAACAACTACACCTATACTCAAATTACCAAGTAGTGGGGAATGATTTGTGATCTACTATGCGGTGTCTAAAAATTTATTGGGTTTTAGGATTTTTAAAGATGAAAAAAGGATAACATATAACTCTATCAACATAAGGATTCATGATAAAATTACTCAATGAATGATCCAGAATTAGGTGTAGTGATCTTCAGGTGGATGTTTTTGGGGCTTCAATGGGGTGAAGATTGATGTATATATATATCATAAAATCTTTAAGCATATATTTATAAAAAGGAGATCAATAAAAAATATCATGTATAATTAGAGATCATTATAGACTATGAATTTTTATATTTATTACTATCCTGGTAAGGAAAATGAAGTGGAATATTATCTAAGTATAATGGATCCAGAAATCATATCCATAACAAGGATTGTATGTGAATCAATCAGCTTGGATATGTAGAGGATAAAAATGATAAGAATTAGAGTATATTCATCCTACGTTTCTCAAATAATTTCTCAAACACCTATTACTGTGAGGATTGAGGAGGTTTAGAAGGATAGTGATGTGCTATAGAGAGAGGTGAAAAATATTATAGAAATCAACTTTATTAATGAACGAGTTAAATTGTTTAGAAGCTCGATATGTATACCATAAAATCAATATCTAAAGAGGGAACATATAGATGATTCTCATAGTTCACAATTTTCAATTAATCTAGGAATAAATAAGATGTATATATATTTGAATAAAAACTTATGGTGGGGTAACATGAAAAGGGATATTATAGGGTTTGTCTTTCGATGCATGGTATGAAAACAAATTATGGTGTAATGGAAAAAGTATAAATGTGTGATGAAAGCATTATCAATACTAGTATTGAAATAGGAAAAAATAACCATGGAGTTCATCATAGGACTCCCCATGAATACTAAAGGAAATAACTTCATTTTTATTGCAGTCAATTGACATAAAAATTTGATGAATTTAATTACTATCATGGATTATTTCAATATCAACCGATTCTCCAAGCTATACTTATGAGAGGAAGTAATATTGTATATTGTTACTCCCATAATTTTATCTGATTGATATTTGAGGTTCAACTTACGATTTTTGAGAATCCTTCAGTAATATTTGGGTACAGAACCATGTTTCAGCAATGCATATCACCCTCATAAGGATGGTTTGCCTAAATAAATTATTGAAAATCTATAGGATATGATAATATCATATTTAATTTATTTTTATGGATTTTGGGATTAGCAAAATCCCCTAGTAGAGTTATCATATAAAAAAATTTCAATTCTATTATTCAAACTGTACTTTATGAGGCTTTGTATATGAAGAGGTGTTAGATCTGACATGTTGGGATGAATTTAGAGAAAACATTTTAAAGGTACTTAATTTTATCCACGATACAGAAGATAATGGTCAACTCATTCAAAAACATCTAAAATTTTCAAAAATTCCAAAGAAAAGCTATATAAATAGTTGTCTATGAGACCTATAGTATGAGGTTGTATATAAATTGTTACATTATATATCAATATGGAATAAATTCATGTGGTTTTGGAAGAATTTAATGCTTATTACTATATACACCATCCCCATCAAGGTCCTTAATCACATTATAATGGTGGGATTCAAATAGGAATCCTTGCTAACATATTAAAAGTACATTATGCATTCCATGAATCTATATTTAGGAATCACATATGATTCCCCTCATAGGTACTATATACTGGTGTAGTACCATTTTATAATTATCATTTATACATGGAGTTGTCAGTGGAGATCTTAGGTCATAGACACAAGGTTTTATGAAACAATTCTACTCACTGGGTCAATGTGCTTTGACAGAATCACATGTTTTTGTAAACGTCAGGGGAACCATAAGAGGTGATGAAATAGAAGTACCCTAATCTGTTTTAATGTATAAAATGAAAATATTTAGTGATAAATTTATATAGGGGTAATAATTTTATAACCACAAATTTAAAACACAAATTCCATTTTTTTGAATAAGTAAATTCATTTTTAGTAAATGGAAATATTGAAAAGCCATGCAATAAATTAGTTATTTTTGGACAAATATAAGTTATATCATATCATATTTAAAAAACATTAAGAATAATAACTTAGTTTATATATACAGTATACATTAATATTATTGTTATTATTTATTAAGGGTAAGGATAAAGTCCAATCATCAATGAAAAAGGAAGCAATGACCTCGACCAGTAGGATAATAACCTTTATAGCCCATTTATCAGATATTTTGAGGGAGATAAAATCATTAGGTTTTTCCATTTACTAATACCATGTCTATATTCAATAAGAAAATCATAAATGAAACCATTTACATTAGATTTCTTATCACCTCATGATTTTAACCCAAACCATATATGAAGAACCACCCCAAAAAATATCTCTATCAAACACCTTACCCTTAGGAAAGTAACTAGTGTAATAATGTGTTATGTATCTAGACCCTAATAGTATGAATATTAATATATTATTTTTAATAAAATATTTATTATATTTCACCTTTATTTTTAATATTACTCTTTAAAATATTATATAATGGGTTTTATTAAAATAATATTTTGATATGACAAACAGAAATTGCATTTCATGGAAATGTATAGATTTATTGAAAACAGTGTATTAGAATGAAATAAGTAATTTTTTAAATAACCGATATTTTCAATAAATAGTAACATTTTATATTTTTATTAAATATAAATGACAATATAATTTTACAAAGTAAAAAATATTTTTTACTAGGGTTAGAAAACTATCATCGTATAAAAACATGTACATTTAAATAAATGTAATTTTTTTATTTAAATGATAAATTTATCATATATAGTAAATTATTTGATTAATATAAATATTATTTCTAAATTTCGTCTATTGATTTTATTTAATTGGTTTTTTCATAATATTTAGAGATAGTTTAATTTTGTGTCAAAATTAAATAATGTAAAAATATACGGTGTGAATTAAGACATAATAATAACATGAAATTAATGTAATATTTTCCATAAGTCGTATCAATGACCAAATATATATTTTTCATTTAAAATAATATGTTTTTATTTTATTTTATTAATTTTATAAATCCTTAATGAATAATCCCAAAAGAAATATTATATTTTATGGTTTTAAAATCAATTCATTATCAATATTTCTCACTTCCACAAAACCAAGGATATTATTTTACTAATATTAGTTCTTAAACATGTTATATAATTATACCAATCCATTTTGGTGGAAACCATGTAAAAACATTGGGATGATTTTTTGTTTTGAGTACATTATATTGTATAGTCCAAAACAAAAATATGTGAATTAATAGAAAATGCCCCTCTTTTTTTTCTTTATATTCCTACCCACCGTTTAATTAATATATTGTAAAACCTATTATATAATGAAATTAATCAACCATTAATTCTCTAGAAGCATCCTAATTTTCCCCAAATCTATCAATAATATCTTCTTATTCCTTTAGAATCACCCACTCTATGTAAGTGATCCTCTATTTCTCCAATTAATTCAAGGAACTTCTTCGTTATATTCCTTTTAAATCCCAATTTTTCATGCTGGATTATGTTCTTACATATTTATATTAACTCCATTAATATTTACAACATATTATTGAACCATTTCACTCTCATTAATTCTTCCCATTAATCTTGGGGTAACCCCTTAGGCTGTTAGAATTATGCAACAAATTTCCATGCCAAACATTTGTGTTCTGGAGACTCATCCCCTTTTCTACTCATGGGTATTTAACTAGATTTTCCAGTCCCTAATTTATCAAGGACATAAGTTTATTTTTTCCACAGTCTTTAATAATGTGATTAAATGTGATGAATAGTGAGCATATTTTTAGTGATCTATATGGAACACTTATGAATGTACATGAAATGAATGTGATCAGTGAGATAAAAATTATATAGCCCCACAATGTATTGGGTATTGTATTAAAATCATGATATTCCTAGTATGGTGCATGGGAGGTTATCATAATCACATTATGTTATGTTTTATTGACGGTTATCCATGAATTATGTTTATAATTTAATTTTTTAATTTTTTTCCACATTCCTATGGTGAAATTATATTTTCATGTTATATCATGAATCATTATAAAAATAACGACTTTCAGCAACATTTTTTTAAATTGATATGCTTCTTAGATCACCTATAATAATTTACCTTATTCCTTGATTTTATTTGTTATTATACTGGTCTTTATAGCTCAACTATTTCTTATGTATGCCCACATGTTATCCTATATAGATTAAAATGAACAATTGAATTTTAGAGCATGTTGATAATGTTTCAAATAATTTCATTGTATTCCTATTGAATTTCATCATTTTATGTAAATAATTTACCAAATAAATTAGCATTTATGATATTTTTTATTGTATTTTATGTTCATTGGTGAAATAAATCAATGAACAATGTTTAATAAAGATACACATTATTATTGGAACTAGATACAAATAGGCTTGGATCTCTGCTTCAGATGTCCACTCTAGGTATTATTTTTCTCACCATTGTATGCATTACTGTATTAGTTTCACATTATTTACATATAGAAAAATAATGTGTGTTATGGAAAATCATTGATCAAAGAGATAGATGGTTGATGTGGATAGTGGTTAAATTGGAGAAATCCTTTCTATGACCACATTTGTTTATTCAGTGATAGAGACTACACACTTTTAGTATGTATGAGTGGTATCTATGGTTTAATTTTATATATTCACATTATACTATAAGGAGTTTTATATATAGGAATCAGTTTTTTGTTTGATTATATTTTTCATTCATTCCATAGTGGATGCAGATATATGATAGTGGGCTATTTTTTCATATAGATGTGATGCCACCCAATATTGTATGAATACCATGACATGGGAATACAAACCACGGTCTAGTGTATTATTTATCTCGGATTTACCCACATATATTCCATATCGTGATAAATTGATATCAAAATGATATTATATAGTATTTAGTTAGAAATATGTGAGAACTGGTTTGGTTAGTCTAGACATTGTATGATTATGGATGTCTAGTATATGTTGCCATAACAGAGGGCCTTATAAAGGTTGAAATAATAGAAATTTTATTTATGATGAAATTTATGAATTCCATATGATTTGAATCTTAGTATAGGATGTATGACTATAAAATGGTGGGAAAATGTATTTTATAGATCGAGGTCATGATTTTGTAGTTTCATGATGGGGATATCCTATACGGTTTGGACTGGTTTTGGATTTATTGATATCCTCATAATATTTCATGAGTGCATGATAAATATATTGGATAAGATATATTTTTAAAGGATTATGTAGAGAAAGATATTTCATTATTCTTTAGTGGCCTTAATAAAGTTCTGAGAGTGAAAAAATAGAATGTTAACTATGGAATATCATATGATAAAATATTTTTTGAGGACTTATATAAACCCTAATAACAACCTTTTTGTGCAGTTGTATTGAATTTCAATGGGATAACATAGATATTCCTTGATGTTTTCTGAATTTATCTTTTATGTTTTATCAATTAACTAGAATCTTGAGTTTCTTATATAGTGATAATGGAAACTTGTTAGACTTCTTTCTTAATTATTGAGCTATACCACTCAGTTTTCATTAATTATAGTTCTACAAGTGGGTGTTTGGAAATATATGGTTTACTGTGATTAGAGTAATGTAGTCAAATAATAGTTGAATTTAGTCGTATTATAATAGTGATGAATACTATTTAAAATAATTCATTCCATTGAAGGAATTATTACTTATTCTAGAGACATATATTCTTAAATGGGAAGCAAAAAATCCATCGAAATCTACTTCCAATACCATGGGACACCACATGGAAATGTTATATATTTTCATTCAATTTGGATGAGTCTCTTTATTGATTTGGGCCCTTCTTATATGGATTTAATTAATGATGTGGGTTCTTGTTAGGGTGATAAAAAAGAATTAATTTCAATCAATTCAATGACACTTTCATCGTCATCTGTCTTGGGTTAGGAGATATATAAAAGATGAGAGAAGTCTGTTTCCATGGGTTTTGGGAATTACGTGACTGACTTATGATAATGGTGAATATATTCAATAGAATTTAGGTATGGGTGATGTGGTTATAGGATTGTGATCATCATTTGTTGTGGTGGTTTTACTAAAGAAAAGATTGGTTGATGTTATTCCCTATACGGTAATGTGGTGGATTGTTTGATCATCATCCCCTATGGTGTTGGTTCACTATTACATTTAATGGTTATTAGATATGGGAAATGAACTCTAGGGATGAAATATCCATGTATGTTAGGATATTTAGAATTGTGATGTTGTCTAGTGAATATGGTAATGAATTGATGATATGTCCTCATGGGCATGAATTTGATTGTTCCATGATTTTGTGGTCCCATTTTTAGTTGTTTCATTTGTGTGGTAGGGGTGGCGTATGGGGTGAATATGTTTTTTATTGGTTTATCCACTATTACTTCTCAAAGGAACCCTTAAAACCCTAAAATAGTTATTTAAAAGAGGATGAATTATTAATTTTTCCAGTCAAATATCCTAAGACGTTTTTTTAAGTAAATTATGTGGTAGTATGGATTTATCAATCACTATGTACCAATGGTTATTGTTTTTTTGTGATAACCCATGAGTAGTTTTTGATAAGAATATTTTTTTGATTAGATGTATTTTTTTAAATGTATTGATAACATACATAATGGTGGGAAGATTAAAACTGTTTCCCACGTTGGGTAAAGAAAATTAACAGTGCATACAAATGATTTGAGTGACTCTCACACTTTTGATCATATATAACATGGATATAGTGTTTTATATGGTTAAGGAATTGTTTATTAGAATGTTTTTGTTATCCATTTGATGGGTCCGATATGGTTTTAAATCATGAAAAATATAATTAATTAGGGGAATTATTATTGATCATTTGATAGTGATCTTATTTTTTGTTGGATGATGTAATTTTCCTCAAATGGATCACTTATAATAGATGTTTTGGGTAGGTAGAATGTGTTATTATTACATTGTCATGTGATTATATAATATTTTTGGTCATTTTAGTTTATTAGCTTTCAAATCCTTTCATACATTTTTTTGTTAGAGGATAATTGAACGGTT
Organism: Viscum album; assembly: GCA_963277665.1. NCBI lineage: Eukaryota > Viridiplantae > Streptophyta > Magnoliopsida > Santalales > Viscaceae > Viscum > Viscum album. The sequence goes on from OY728135.1 coordinate 1,766,992,719, forward strand.
CCATCCCTAGGTAATGAAGGAAAATTAATGCGATGATTGAGTTTTCTAATTTTTTTATTGATATATAGTTTTATGGTGTACATAATGTAACTCTATGGCATATTACCTAAAGGTGACATTTCTTGTTCCGAGATTTCACACATGTTTTAGTGTTTTTTAAATCTTATTAGACCTCATTTGAACTAAATGAAGTTCTTAGTTTCCCAGTATTAATCAACAGAAGTTGTTATCTATGAAAATAACAGTTCATTAAAAAGGAGAAAAGTAAATTCAATATAAACAATGTGTTGTATTAGTAAACATACTACACCATTGAGTCTTAAATTTGGTGGGTACACAAGTATAATATTTTAATAAATTTTAAGGGATGTTATGTGATGATACACTAATGGAAGTGAAATAATGAATAATATATATTTAGGTTATCATATCACAACCATTTTGATTCCACCAGATATGTTGACTCTCATATTTATTGTAATGGGTCTTATGGTATTGAGAAGTCGGTAAATTTTTTACGAATTTGAGCTTAAAACCCTTTTACATATTGGAAAATATTAATATCACTCATAAAATGTATCCTATTGGAATAAAAACTGTATGAATGATTCTAGAATGGAGTGTTTTCATTTTGGTGAGAGAATAATAATTTGAAAAGGTTGTTTTATTATCCATGACACATTAAAAAAAATTATATTATAAATTAAGGTAGTGTAATTCCATTACTTATTAGAATTTATCTCACCTCACATACTCTTTATATCCCCATTTTTCTCTACCCGATGTAATGTCATAACAAGAAAGGTGATGATAGAAGGTTAAGTGTGTCAAGAGTCTTATTTCAAAGTATGATTATTTTACCTGACCTTTGAAGACTCTTTAATTTTACAATTATTTTCATTTCAGTTTGAATTTTTTATCCTTTAGAATTATTTATAATTTATCGTCAGATTTTTATATATAATAAACCATCATTATGAGATTCTCATTGTAGTTTAATAAAATATATTTTTTAAATAATTCAATGAAAAATATTCTAGATATAATGTGTTAAGAAGAATTAATTTTTTTAAATAATTATTTATCTTTAAAGGCTGAATCTAGAGAAGTATATAGCAATTTTCAATTTATGGGAATAATATAATCCAATCCCCAACATTAATGAAGTAGAATAAAAATAGTAAAAATTTCTTATGACCAATCTACATATCAAAAATGAAAAAAATAAAAAAATCCATCTAGTGTGTTCACCACACGAACCACATAAGAATAGTCAATGTCAAACAAGAGACGACCCCAACAGGTGGGGGGTGGGTGTGGATGTTGTGAGACCATTTCCCCACTCCCATATGTAATATATATATATATATTATCAATAATAATGATAAAAATAAAAATAATATTAGTTTTTATTATGAAATTTTTTAGTTATGTCTAAATTTGAAAAAATAGTTTTTCACGTGTTTTTTATTAATGATTTAATAGTAGGAGTTCTATAGGGAAACATGGATTTCATAAAGGGTGTTTTATATGTATTTTACTGTTGGATGCCAATGTTTAGGATAACTCTACTTAATAAATATTATAATAATGTCACTTGAACAATTTTCCTGAGTAGAATGAAATGACATCATCTTATTATTGGTATAGTCTTCCAAGGTAAAAAAAATTTTAAATAATAATTTTAGATGTATATTTTAGATAGATTATTTTGAAGAAATTTGATTCATATGTTTTCATAGAAGAAACTAATCATGGGATTATGACCAATTAAAATACTAAAAAACTTGAGCATCATTTCAAGGACACCTATTCTGAGGAATATCAATTGATCTAGGAATCATTATTGGCTAAGTAATTATATAAATATTATAAATATTATAAAATAACAATTACAATATTTTATAAAATATTTTTGATTACCAAGACTGGTTCTTGATTTCCACAATTAGATGAGTCACATAAAATGTGGGAGGTGGTGATCAATCCCTATTTATGGAATAACATGTGATACATCTGATTCATAATGGATGAGAGATGTAATAATTAATTTTTATATTCAATTTTCCTAATATATATATATATAACTGAATTCTAAATGAAAATTATTAATAAATGAATTAAGTTAATATATTAAAATGTCATATTAATTACATAAAAATACGGAATTATTTTATTGCAAATGAAATAGGAGTATCAAATTTTCATGTAATGTATGAGTGATATAGGCTGATGTTAAAAGATGTCATCACAATGGAACTCTATAGAGCTGACCGATTGATATTAATGTGATCATATATATGATAATACAAAATTATAATTTTTTGATACAAAGTGTGGAAAATGTGATTAAATTATAAAGGATAGTGATGATGAATAATATTATATGATAATTATTGGAATTAATTAATGACTCAACTTTGATGCTCGAGAGTCAATTATATAGAATTGAATAACTACAAAGGTAAAGGGAGAAGCTTAATGATTTTGTTATAATAAATTTAAATATATAAATAGATGGTGACTTGAACAGTGGTGACTACGGTAGTAGAATAATTTTGAGAACTATTTAGAGAGTCAATGAGTATGAGTGATTAATTGAAATCAATTCATAGTACAAATGTCATGAATAAGAATTATCTCTCACTAGTCTATCCATTTCATCAAATTTCTCATCCTATGATAGGTGGTTATTATAAGGCCCTAGCCTTAAACATTACTTAATCTTGAGTTATTAGAAGATTACACATTGAGGATCTTTTCAGGTTTAGAGTTTTAGAGAATTAGATCATAAAACATGCATTAGATTCCACATTTTAATAATGTGGATACATAAAATATAGAATTCATTTTTCCCATCAACGGAAACATATTTAAAATAAAACATTGATTCTTTCTTGAAACTTCCTCGACATTATCATCATATCATGTACGTTTCCCTTGAACTGTGAAAAAAATTTCAAAAACTTGGGATGAGCATAAAAATCTCAGTAAGGGATACAAAAATATGGAAAGGAAACATGGGTATACATATACATATGAATGAAATCATACTTTACCCATAAAACATAAGAACTTTATCATACCTCATGAAATCATGAATAAATCATAGAAATCATATGACATAAAGGTAACTTGAGGCATTCATAACATTCTTACGTAGGGAGTACCCCTCTTGGTTACGTTTGGAATACCCTTCATAGTATATTCCCTAAATCTCTTTGGAGAATTATCAACGTTTAACCCCTTCGCATTACCCAATACATTGGAGAGATATATGAGGCTCACCCACCCTTAGTTTATCACGGAACCACCTGTCTTCATAATAATTCCCAAGAACCATAACATAATCGTATCACAGAAAACATGCATAAAGGAAACATAACATTTCCACTTTTCAATCACAATATATCAATACAACACATAGATATAAAAACATTATGAAAACCATTTTCAATACCAAAATAATATCAAAGTAAAACATGGTATTTATTTTTCATTTAAAAAAAGTTATGGCTTGTAGAGGAAGTCGAAACTCAAATAATGGTCACGGCGGTGGAGAAGTCGTTGTCGCCACGTATGTACGACCAAAACATGCTCTTTTGTCGTTTAGTTAAAATATTTGTATAAAAAAATATTCCTTTCGGATAAACATAAAAGTCAAATGGGTTTATACACCGTATAAAATAAGGTTGTGTATAAAAGAAAATATGCCTCAATGAAAGGAGATTGAGACGAAGTCCCATACCTCTGGTCCGACTTGACTCGATCATTCTTTAATGTCCTGAATAATAAACTTGAGTTAATTTATACTTTCTTAAGAACGTTTTTCAAGTTAATAATTCCTTTTATATCACTTATTACCATGTCATGAACACTATGTAATTATTTAAGTTAATAACGGTCGTTTTAACGATCATTGGTACTTGAGTCAAAAATATGCACTTTATAATTACAATTTGTTCATGTATCCATTATATCCAGAGTTATACTAATGATTTATATATCGTATATATCATATATATCCAGTATATACATGCATTTATAATATTACACAACATTTAGAGGTAAGAAATGAAATGCACCGTTCATGGAGACGGTAAGCCGTATGTACGCTACTTTCATTTCTATTTCATATTTAATGGAATTAAAACATAATGATACATAATAGTATTAGAATTACTGTATTGTATTATATATAATACCATTCAATATATCCTTTATGTGTACCACACATGGTATTAACGAATCAAATCACTTTGAGGGGGCAGTAGTCCGCATTTCCTAAAATGAAGATATCACGTTTACCCATAATGGAATCCATAAAAGTATTCCATAAATGAAAAATACAGAAGAATAAGTAAAACATTAACATATTATATATCATATATATATATAGTGGCATCTTAATGGCCACCTTTGAAGGTGTTATATGAGTGTTGAACAATCATCGTTTCGTGAGGCAGAAATTCGCCATCCACAGAAACAGTATGTTCTTTAACTATTAGATGTATGTGTGTGTAAGTGTAGCTCGAATCCTTCTTATAACAATATACTAGTATATGTAAGATACTGGTGTTGTTACAAAATAAATGAATAAAAATATTTTAGAGGGTTGGAGAAGAAAAATAAAACATAAAAACACAAGAGAAAATACTACCTTTAAAATGGATAACTCTTTTTGATTTGAGATCAAAGGCTTCCTTGGGAAGACTTCTGCCCAAAGTGAGGCTTCAAGGAGTAATAGAGGGATGTGGAGAGACCAAATGGAAAGGGGTTGGACGAGCCAAAGGCTTTTTAAGTGTGGATAAGGTGGTAGATGTGAAGGCCTTTTATAAGAGGAGAGAAGAGGCACTCATGGAAAGTTAAGAAACAATATTTTGCTATAAAATTATTTTCGGATAAAAAGGGTCCCACAATTATAATTTTCTAGGATAAGGTGATAAGGGTTCTAAATACACCCATCCAATAGGTTTTTTACAAGTTTACGTCTTAGATATTACATTTTATTTACAATTTTTTTAAATCGTTAAATAATGAGGTCATCACTGCATCATCATGTTGTCATAAATAATTTAATCTATTTAATGTCTAAAAATTAGAAAAAAAATATCATGATGTAGGAGATATTTTTGTATTTCCAATTACTATTTATAGTCAAAAATATGACTTGTATACACCCATTTAAAAAATGTTTTAGTAAAATAACTCATGTTTGTGATATTTTTACTTTAACATTAAATAAAAAGATATTAATGTCATTTTCCTTCAAAGTGGCTCCATAGGGTCCCAAAGTTGACCCATGGATTTTATTGGTCTTCCATGACACATCCAATAAGGGTAGGACATGTGTCTAGTTCATTTCATATTATTAAAACATTATTCTTACCTTAAATTACACTAATTGCGTCTAATCGCGATTAAAAAACATAAAAGTTACTATTCAGCAAAAAATTATTTTAATCCCATTGAACCAAATTTTACATAATAATGAAAACCATTTATTTTGGATTTTTGAAATTCAAAACACAGAGGTGGTAAAATTTCATTTAAACGAAAAATCAGTTTTTTAAGTACCACTTAGTGGTTTCACTATTCATAAAAAATTGAAGTTTTTCAGAAAAATACCAAAACTTCACCCTAAAGTATATTTGATATTCCGAATTCAAAAATGATGTCTATTTTAAAAAATTAGAAACATATAAGTTAGATAAATTAATTTAATAATTAATTCCTGCTGTCAGAGGAAATAGTGTGTTTTTATGAAACAATAAGTATCAAAAGATTGACACTAGTTTAAGTCCAATTTCAAAGTGAAATTAATTCCAACCACCACTATTGGATTAAATGGTAACAATATAGTCAAATTAAACTTTAAGGCAAATTAAAAAGATAATCTAACCATATAATTAAATTCGATGAAAAAGCAGTTTTGATGTAAAATGTAGTATTTTTCACTATTCATTAAAAAAAATGAAAATTGTCAGAAAAATACCAAAAAATTATCCATTGTAAATTTCAATGTCCCAATAATAAATAATAATTTTATTTTGAAAAATATATCTTATAAAATTGTCAAAAGATAGATTTAAAAATGTTTTTCAATCAAAAGGCAGTAAAACAATCTTTTAAAAATATTAGTGTATTCCATGCTTAAGATTTGATTTATTCTCATTTTAAGCCTCTAAAACACTATATTATTCATTAATAGACATAGATAAAAATATCAATTATTAATTACATACTTGTGATGTTGCATCCTTCCCCCCTTTAGATAATTGCGTCCCCGCAATTTATTTACATATCGAATAAGTGGGGGTATTTAGACCTCATTGCATTTTCTGATTCCCATGTTGCCTCTTCAATCAAGTGGTTTTTCCAGAAAACATTTACCTGATGAATCACCTTATTCCGTAACACTTGCTCCCTATGGTCAAGAATCTTTACCGGTTGTTCCTCATAAGATAGGTTCTTTTCCAGCTGAACTACCTCTGGACTCAAAACATGATATGGATCAGGAATATACTTCCTTAACATTGAAACATGAAAAACATTGTGTACCTAAGATAAACTCAGAGGTAACGCCACTTGGTAAGAAACTGATCCAACTCTCTCCAGAATTTCATATGGTCCAATGACCTTGGACTCAGCTTTCCTTTCTTACCGAATCACATCACACTTTTCCATGGCAAGACTTTAAGAAAAACATGATCACCTACCTCAAAAGATAGATCCTTTCTCCGGTTATCTGCATAACTCTTCTGCCTACTCGAAGCAGTTCTCATTTGTTTATGTATCAGCTGAACTTTTTCTTCCATCTCTTCTACCAATTCTGGTCCTATCTGCTTCCTTTCACCCACTTCATCCCAGAAAGCTGGAGTTCAACACCGCTTCCCATATAACGCCACAAATAGTGTCATTTGTATACTGGAATTAAAACTGTTATTATATGAAAACTCAACCAAAGAAAGATGTTGGTCCCAACTTCCCTGATAATCCATTGAACAAGCACGTAGCATATCTTCCAAAGTCTTGATTGTTCGTTCTGACTGCCCATCTGATTGAGGATGAAAAGATGTACTAAAATTTAATTCAATACCCAACGACTTCTGAAGGTCTTTCCATAAGTTAGAAGTAAACCTGGGATCACGATAAGATACAATGGAGAGGGTAATCCATGTTACCTGACTATCTCATTAAGATACAATCGAGAAAGTTGATCTAGGGAAAATGTATCTCATATAGCAAGGAAATGAGAAGATTTATTCAAGAGATCAACAATAACCGAGATTGCATTATTACCTCAAGGTGTCTTCCGAAATCCCACATCGAAGTCCATGGATATATTTTCCCATTTCCACTCTGGTACTGGTAAAGGATGAAGCATCCCTTTTGGTAACTGTCGCTCTGCTTTAACCTGTTGATAAGTCAAACACTTCACTGTAAAATCAGCAATATCTCTTTTCATTCCATCCCACCAGTAATACTCCTGCAGATCTCTGTATATCTTAGTACTACAAGGATGAACTGAAAACGGATAACTATGAGCTTCACATAACAACCCTCTCTTCAACTGTGAATCACAAGGAACACACAATCTCTTCCCAAATCTTAAAACACAATCATTATCAATGTTGAATTCAGGTAACTTACCCTTCCGAACCAGCTCTACCTTTTTCTGCAACTCACTGTCTTGCTTCTGTGCTTGCTTGATTCTATCTGATAGAGAAGATGTCACTGATACCTGAAATAAAACAGAAGAACATACTGCACAAAAAACTTCTATGCCAAATTTTGTCAAATCTTTAACCAATGGATCACATTCTAAACGCATCATTGTTAATGAAGTATTACTTTTTCGACTCAAAGCATTAGACACTTTATTTGCTTTTCCCAGATGGTAATGAATTGTAAAATCATAATCCTTGATTAATTCTATCCATCTCCTATGTCTCATGTTCAATTTTGTTTGAGTGAATATATATTTTAAACTTTTGTGATCAGTATATATTTCACACTTTACTCCATATAAATGATGCCTTCAAATTTTTAAAGCAAAAAACAACATCAGCTAATTCCAAATCATGTGTAGGATAATTTACCTCATGAGTTTTCAACTGACCTGAAGCATAAGCAATTACCTGATCATTCTGCATTAGGATGCAACCATGTCCTTTCAATGAAGCATCCCTGTAGATAACAAACTTCCCATTCCTGGAAGGTAGGGCCAAAACTGGAGCATTCACCAATCTTATTTTCAACTCCTGAAAACAATCATCACATTGTTTTGTCCAGATTAACTTAACACCATTACGAGTTAGCTTAGTCAATGGACTAGATAACCATTAAAAATTTCTAACAAACCTTCGGTAATAGCCTGCCAAACCAAGGAAACTACGAATATCTATTACATTTGTGGGTCTTGTCCATTCTTCAACAAGATTTGTTTTTGCAGGATCAACAGTTATCCCATCTTTAGAAACAATTTGACCATGGAATGAAATTTGTTCCCACCAAAAATCACACTTGCTGAATTTCCCATACAATTTCTTTTTTTTAAGGTTTTCAAAATAACCCTTAAATGTCTTTCATGCTCCTCTTTACTTTTAGAAAACACCAAAATATCATCAATGAAAACCACCACAAACTTATCCAAGAACTCATGGAAAATTATATTCATTAATTCCCTGAATACAGCAGGTGCATTGGTTTGCCCAAAAGGCATTACTACGAATTCATAATGTCCATATCTTGTACGGAATGTGGTCTTTGGAATATCTGCTTCCTTTACCTTCAGCTGATGGTACCCCGATCTCAGGTCAATCTTCGAAAAATTCTGAGCTCCCTGGAGCTGATCAAACAAATCATCGGTATGAGGCAAAGGATATTTGTTCTTAACAGTGATGTTATTCAAGGCTCTATAATCAATGCAAAGACTCATTGAACCATCTTTCTTTTTAACCAATAAAACAGGAGCACCCCATCATGATGTGCTAGGTCGAATGAAACCTTTCTCTAATAAATCATGCAATTTCTCCTTCAACTCTAAAAGTTCAATTTGAGTCATTCGATAAGTGGGTTTTGAAATTGGCTTAGCATCAGGAAGTAAGTCAACATTAAGTTCAACATCCCGATATGGTATTATTCCAGGAAACTCATTAGGAAAAACATCAGGATACTCATTTACCCCTGGCACATCATTAATCTGAACAGTTCCTTTGATTTCAACGATGTGTACAAGGAAACATTCATTTCCATATTTTACAAGTTTCTCGGCCTCTTGATAAGTTATCAACAGTAAGGGTTCATTCTTGTACACAAACTGAAAGTCTTTCTGAAAAGAAACTTCTTTAGCTCTACAGTCAATCTTAGCATGGTAAAAAGAGTGCCAATCCATACCCATGATAACATCAAACTCTACTAGAGGTAAAACAATAAGGTTCGAAAGTGGGTTCTTTACACGGATAAGGATAGGAATATTCTTATAAATTCTTTTTGTAGAGACCCGAAGCTTGACGTACATGGACATTACATTACTTTTGCGGAATACTTGGTACATAACAAAAAGCACACACACAAGGATCGTAATAGTTTAGTGTCTTTGGAAACTCATAACGTAATCTTCTAATCGTGGTGAAAGATCTTCAATATCTCCCATAAAGATCTTCCCTCTTTTACCTAAAACCTTTCTTTATATCCTGGGGAAAAGAAAACATAAAAGGGTGAGCTCAAATTCTCAGCAAGGGAAAATAAAGGAAATAAAAATCATATCATATCTTTTTGAAAATCTTAACCTGCAAAAGAGATCATGATATCTTAACATGGAACAAATCATAGAAGTGAAAATGAGATCCCCATATCATAAAATGAAACTTCAAACTTTGTGACATGCACACATAATCTTGGAAAATCATTTCTTGTTAGTCATGACTCATTGCCAAGACTATCTTAGTGGACAAAGTCCCTTTCTGAACCGAGTCACCCTCGTTCCAGTCCTGTTTCACTGAACCGGTATAACCTACCGTTCCAGCCATGTCTATCTAATGAGATATAAAATCTTTACCCAATTAATTGGAGGGAGATATAGGTCCCACCCATATCTTAATGATACCATTCTTATGTGTGCCACAAAATCATAAACCATACATCATAGCATAACCCATGTAATAAAAATGGGATTCTTAAACATCATAACATCATAAAACAATTCATATACAATAAAGGAATTCATAAAAATAATTTCATCACAACATAACCAAATCAATGTAATAATAGGGATAAAAACAGAACCCTTTATTATCTTAGATGGAAAATAATTTTGATAAAACACTTGAACTCCATTCTTGAGGAAAATATCCTTTCTTCTTCAAAAACATTTTTCCTTTATTAAAATGTTGTACAAAAAGAAGTTGATTAAAAATAAACTTGAAAACTTGTAAAGGAAGCTTCTGGGAAATAATGTTTTAAAAATCCATTCATGTCGTATAAGTTAAAAATAACATTCTCCTCATACTTTTGTCCGAAAAGTCAAAAAAGTACCTTATATAGTAACCAAAGGAAAGATTCCATTCATACAATGTGGTAAAAAGTCAATAAAGGGTAAAAATGACATTAAAAATTCATGGAAGAATGGTAAACATTTTATAAAATCATTTTTAGAAAACATGGTCATGGATGATAAACGTAACCCCAGTAAATACTTACGTATAAGCAATCTCAGATAAAAATGAGATTGAAAATTTATCCCTTACCTTAGGTCTGACTTGATTTATACGTGTCTGAACCTCCTATATAATGATTTAAATCATGTTATTGACTTATTAAATAATCATATTCATTGTTATTATATCATATATTGTCCCCTTATGACTTTATATTACCCGTTCTTTTGTAAATTCATGTTAAAGTAGCGTTTTGGGTAAAATCGTCTCATTTGTCGTTCGTGTTTTTAACTTGTAATTATTCATATGATTACTTAGATCAGGATTACATAATTACAGAATATAAAACATGATTTATATATACATATTCAGAATATACATATATAATAAATCAGTAAATGGAAAGAAATACACTGTTCATGGAGACGGTAGTCCGTACGTACGCATGAACGCTATTTTCGTTTCCTTGTTGAATTGAATGGAATTAAGTAGATGACATACATATAAATATAAATAATTCCAGTATCATTATTAGTTCATATATTTCATTAGTACATATTATATATACTTTATAATCATTCATGAATGGTTGATCATTGAGAATGAATCTCATCGCATCGTGGAGACGGTAGTCTGTACGTACGCACGAGCGATGATATCGTTCCCATGGTCGTGGAATTGTGTTGAAGTGTATTTATACTATTTCAGTATCAATATCACATTAATATAATAATATATAGTTACTCATTACACCTTTATACCCATCCAATTAAGGTGGTGGTGTAAAATAGATTACACCATGGCGTGGAGACGGTATTCCGTACGTACGCACGCGCGGTGATTTCATTTTTCCGTAGGATGGATAGAAGGTGAATTAGTGTTGTTTCATATTTATAATAACATATCAGTATGTAAGTAATACTTATGTTATTAATTTATCATGAAACAACTAAATAAGAAGAAGTTGATGAAGAAAGAAATTGAAAAGATCGGTAATGGATATTTCCTCTTCTTTGAAACGCCTCTTTGAATCCTCCACTTAGGGAACTAAGATTAGTATTTTAAGAATACCAGGACCTCTAGGATTATTATAGGGAAGTGGAGAAGGTATTTTGTCAGGGGTTGGATGATCTTGAAGGCTCAATGTTGTGTGAGGAAGAGAGGGAGGAGGTTCCCTTTTATAAGGGAGGAGAGGGACACCTTTGGAATAACTCAAAATATTATTTTATATTAAAGTAAAAATCGGTTTATAATGGTTCCAAAGGGTCTTATTTTGAAGGTAAAGTGGGGATGGGTCGAAATACTATAATCCAATATGATTTAGACAAGTTTAGGGTATTATTTTAACCTTATCAATTAGATTTAACTCTAAGTTAAATAATTTAACTTTTACCGTGTCTTTTTGTTTTCTTTCACTATATGGTTAATACACTTACTATAACATGCCAAAAGAACCCCAAATTGTATATTATTAATACATATATCCTTATCTAAGTCATTTGGCTGATCCTTAGATTTTTAGGAATAAAATAACAATTAATAATATAATATTTGATTTAAAAACTATTTTGTGTCAATTTTGATACTATTTGATATATGATTTTTGTGAAAGTCATAACAGAATTATATGTTCAAAACAAGTTGATTAAATCAACACTAATATATCATAGTAACCTATAAAATTAGTGGAATTCATAAAAATTCTTAAATTACATTTATTTTGGTATTTATAATATCAATTATGTCAATATTTCATTAATAAGATAATTACTGCATCATCTTTGTGTCATAAATAAATTAAATTATTTGATGTATAAAAATTACAAATAAAATACCATCATGTAGTAAATCTCTTTAGCTTTATAATTAATATTTAAAATCGAATTTATCTTATGTACAACCCTATATTAAAAATGTTTTAGTAAATATACTTTGATTTTAACACTTTTAACTCTTCTTTGAATTAAATAATAATAAATTCCCTAATCTAATCCAAGTGGGCCTAAATGATAATATTTTACACTTAAGGTTGTTTTTTGTCGAGATACACTTGTCCAATAGAATTAGGACATGTGTTAGGGTAGTATTAATATCATTATTACCCTTAATTACCCTATTTACTTTTAACCGGGGTAAATAAAAGTAAAAAGTTACTATTCACCAAAAATTATTTTCATCTCATTGAACAAAATTTTACTTACTGACATCAACCGTGTCTCTCGGATTTTTAAAATTCCATTCACAAAAGCGGTAAAATTATGTTTTATGAAAAATTCAGTTTTTAACTACCACTTAGTAGTTTCACTATTCATAAAAAAATTGATGTTTTTCAGAACAATGCCAAAATTTCATCCTAATCTATATTTCATATTCCGAATTCAAAAATGAAGTCTATTTTACCAAATTCATAACATATAAGTTTCATTAATTAATTTTATAATTAAATCCCACTGTTAAAACAAATAGCGTGCTTTTAAGAAACAATATCTATCAAAAGATTGACACTTGATTATGTCTGGTTTAAATGTGAAATTACATTCAATGACCAACATTGTATTAAATTGTAAAAATATATTCTAAATATACTTTAAAACCACTCAAATTTATAATTTATCACTATTAATTATTTCGATTAAAAAGGTTTTTTTTAATTATAATTTAGTGATTTTCACTATTCATCAGAATATGAAAGTTATCCGAAAAGTACCAAAATTTCACCTTAGGCTAAATTCGATGCTCCGAATCCAAAAATGAAGTCTATTTTGAGAGCTAAAATTTCTAAAATTTTAAAAGGTGGTTATTACTATTCATAACGGCGAGTTATAATAATATTTTAATAGCATATCGTTGTTTAGTGAAACTCAGTATTACGTACTACACACGCTATCGAGGAAGGTTACAATTGCGTGTAGTGCAAGGCAAGTCAAAGATGCATGTTGTTCAAGCTCTTTTTGGTGTAGCGTACAACATAAGACATTAATAAAATTCAAAAGAATATTTTTCATAAAATCTCGGGCTGTTACATTCTACCCCCTTAAAATGAATTTCGCCCTCGAAATTCGTCGGGGTTATAAATGGTTTACTATTCGAAAGTTTATTTAATAGAAACCCACATCGTAAAAAAGAATATCAAAACCAATCTTTAAAAACAAAAGTATGAAACATAACGGTTACCCAAATAAACTAATCACTGGGTTTCCACATAGGTGAAAATATGGATATGGAAGAGAAATCTTACCATCATGTTCTGATGGAGAGTGGTAGAGGAAATGGCTATGGAAAAGCCAGCAATCACAAATCCATATATTTGTGATGATCTAAGGTACCATCTGATTAATCGGATATAAGAGCACTAGGACAACATTTTTGGTTTTCAAGATCGTTTCCCTAAAGTTGAAGAATTTGAATTAGAATAAATACTTACTTTATTTTGGTACAATCTCACTGTTGTTCGTGCCTTTAACAATTTCCACTTCAACTCTTAAATAAATGAAGTTGAATTTGTTATTCGTGAAGTGTTAGCAGATCATGTGATAGAATGACGGGTCATTCCATCTGTCTCAAACAAAAGGTTAGCAAAACATTATATACATAAGTCGATCTATAGTGAGATTAATCATATATGGTTCCTAAAATAGACTTATACATCATATGTCATACAGCTTAATATAATAAAACTAGTTTCTACTAAACAGGGACTTCCTGTAGGCCAGTGGTAGGCGATAAAGGCCAGTCACACTTCGGTTGTGGGTTCGATTTCCACAGCCTTGTCCGACGCGATGGGTTGTCTCTCATCCTGCATGTTGTCCTTTTTCTAAAACTATATTACTATAACAACCCATCAATAATATCGAGAAAACTGCTATCCTTAAACAATACTAACTTATGTCCAACATAATCCATTCCAATCTTTAGGCTTATCGATAATACTGCAATCCACTCTCATAACATAGTGAAAACGATTACCAGAGATTTAACACCATAGTCGATCCCCAAATATCATAAGATATGTTTTGTTGGTCACATTCCAAACATTCAAAGTCCTTAATCATGTATTCTCTTGAATACCTTAGTGAAAACATGAATGCAGTTAAAATTTAACACTTTCCACACACCAAAATCCTCAAAATTCTATATACTCAAACCATGATATCACTTAGTCCTTATATCAATCATGAGCTCATGAATACTGTTAAACATTTCGTTTTCTCATTTTCCCTTCATTATGCGCATATCATCTTATTTCCAAAAATATCTCAATTACTTTGAATACCACATTAGACTAATACATAAATATTCCAATACTTTATGATACAACATTATTTTGGATTCCCATTACATAAACACTTAATCATTCCACCACATCGTTATCATATTCAACATCGCCAATGGTGATCGCATGTGACTTCCCTTTTTCCTTTGCCTTAAGTGGTTGCTCATGTCGATCATCACTAACCCTTGGATTAGGGAATTTATTAGCATAATTCCCCATTTCCTTACACTTGAAGCATTGAAGTGTTGGTGGTGCGTTCTCTGCAGTGTTTGCTTTATTCACATCATTAGAATCACTTTTTCCATTACTTTGACACTCAGCTGCTCGATGACCTTCTTTTCCACACTTAAAACATTTTCTAGTCCCTTTAAGACAATCTCCACCATGCTTCTTTCCACACTTTGTGCATAAGGAAACATTCATCTTCTTTTCACCATTATTATGAGATTTCTCCTTGAACTCCATCTTTCGTTTCTTGTCAAAACCATGAGATGGATATGTAACACCAACTTCCATTTCTACCTTGATAGCACAACGCACAATTTCTTCATAGCTACTAAAGTCGCTTATAGCTAATGCCCTTCGAAGACATGGTTTTAAGCCACTGAAAAATCGATCAACTTTACTTTCAGGTTGGATGATAATGCCAGATGCATACCTTGCAAGTCTTGTAAAATTCGCTTCGTATATACCAACAGATTCATCATCCATTTTCTTTAGTTCAAGAAACTCCTTCTCCATCTGTGTTCGAAGAATATGAGGGAAGTACTTATTGAAAAATAAGTTCTTGAACTCGTCCCATTCCATGGACTCAATTTCATCTCTTTGACTCGTATTCTTGATAAGATCACACCATTGATCAGCTTCACCTTCCAAACGATATACTGATAAGATGAATTTATCATGCTCAGAACATTGAAGAACTGAAAATATATTTTCAGTGGTACTGATCCATTGTTCAGCAACAAGTGGATCAGAAGACCCACTGAAAGAAGGTGGACGTTGCCTCATGAAGGACTCAATAGAATATTGTACCCTTCTCTGCTCATTTGGAAGTCCAGAATGATTCATAGCTTGTGTAAGTATAGCAATAAGATTTTGCACTCCATCTCCCATAACATTTGTTTGTTCAGGAGGACAATCATTGCATTTTCCATTGCATTGATCAACACGGTTCCTTCGGGTTCCATCCATCGTCTAAAACCCAAAAAGAATAGTGTGAGAGGAAAAAATAATGCTAGGGAATACAACATAATAAAGGGGAGTACCTTCAATATCTGACTTCTTAGGTTTAATTCTATGATCGTTAGCGTAATTCTAGTACTATAACCTACACATATACTTAACCTTAGGGACATCCCTAGACATACCTTAGAAATATCTCTAGGGATCTCACTAAAGTTCTCGCATCCTAGTATCCAAAGGTTGACTAAACCTTTGATTTGATACCAACTGTAGAGACCCGAAGGTTGACGTACATGGACATTACATTACTTTTTCAGAATACTTGGTACATAACAAAAACACACACACAAGGATCGTAATAGTTTAGTGTCTTTGGAAACTCAGAACGTAATCTTCTAATCATGGTGAAAGATCTTCAATATCTCCCATAAAGATCTTCCCTTTTTTACATAAAACCTTTCTTTATATCCTAGGGAAAAGAAAACATAAAAGGGTGAGCTCAAATGCTCAGCAAGGGCAAATAAAGGAAATAAAAATCATATCATATCTTTTTGAAAATCATAAACTGCAAAAGAGATCATGATATCTTAACATGGAACAAATCATAGAAGTTAAAATGAGATCCCCATAATCATAACATGAAACTTGAAACTTTGTGACATGCACACATAATCATGGAAAATCATTTCTTGTTAGTCATGACTCATTGCCAAGTCTATCTTAGTGGACAAAGTCCCTTTCTGAACCGAGTCACCCTCGTTCTAGTCCTGTTTCACTGAACCGGTATAACCTACCATTCCAGCTATGTCTATCTCATGAGATATAAAATCTTTACCCAATTCATTGGAGGGAGATATAGGTCCCACCCATCTCTAAATGATACCATTCTTATGTGTGCCACAAAATCATAAACCATACATCATAGCATAACCCATGTAATAAAAATGGGATTCTTAAACATCATGACATCATAAAACAATTCATATACAATAAAGGAATTCATAAAAATAATTCCATAACAACATAACCAAATCAATGTAATAATAGGGATAAAAACAGAACCCTTTATTATCTTAGATGGAAAATAATTTTGATAAAACACTTGAACTCCATTCTTGAGGAAAATATCATTTCTTCTTCAAAAACATTTTTCCTTTCTTAACATGTCATACAAAAAGAAGTTGATTAAAAATAAACTTGAAAACTTGTAAAAGAAGCTTCTTGGAAATAATGTTTTAAAAATCCATTCATGTCGTATAAGTTAAAAATAACATTCTCCTCGTACTTTTGTCGGAAAAGTCAAAAAAAGTACCTTATATGGTAACCAAAGGAAAGATTCCATTAATACAATGTGGTAAAAAGTCAATAAAGGGTAAAAATGACTTTAAACATTCATGGAAGAATGTTAAACATTTTATAAAAACATTTTTAGAAATCATGGTCATGGATGATAAACGTAACCCCAGTAAATACTTACGTATAAGCAATCTCGGATAAAAATGAGATTGAAAATTTATCCCTTACCTTAGGTCAGACTTGCTTTGTACGTGTACGAACCTCCTGTATAATTATTTAAATCATGTTATTGACTTATTCCAGAATCATATTCATTGTTATTATATCATATATGGTCCCCTTATGACTTTATATTACCCGTTCTTTTGTAAATTCATGTTAAAGTAGCGTTTTGGGTAAAATCGTCTCATTTGTCGTTCGTGTTTTTAACTTGTAATTATTCATATGATTACTTAGATCATGATTACTTAATTCCAGAATATAAAACAATATTTATATATATATATATTCAGAATATACATATATAATAAATCAGTAAATGGAAAGAAATACACCGTTCATGGAGACGGTAGTCCGTACGTACGCATGAACGCTGTTTTCGTTTCCTTATTGAATTGAATGGAATTAAGTAGATGACATACATAAAAATATAAATAATTTCAGTATCATTATTAGGTCATATATTTCATTAGTACTTATTATATATACTTTATAATCATTCAGGAATGGTTAATCATTGAGAATGAATCTCATCGCGTCGTGGAGACGGTAGTCTGTACGTACGCACGAGCGATGATATCGTTACCATGGTCGTGGAATTGTGTTGAAGTGTATGTATACTATCTCAGTATCAATATCACTTTATAATAATCATATATAGTTACTCATTACACCTTTATACCCATCCAATTAAGGTGGTGGCGGAAAATAGATTACACCACGGCGTGGAGACGGTATTCCGTACGTACGCACGCGCGGTGATGTCATTTTTCCGTAGGATGAATAGAAGGTTAATTAGGGTTGATTCATATTTATAATAACATATCAGTATGTAAGTAATACTGATGTTATTACTTTATCATGAAACAACTAAAGAATAAGATGTTGAAGAAGAAAGAAATTGAAAAGATCGGTAATGGATATTACCTCTTATTTGAAACGTCTCTTTGAATCCTCCAGTTAGGGAACTACGATTGGAATTTTAAGAAGACCAGGACCTCTAGGATTATTCTAGGGAAGTGGAGAAGGGATTTTGGAATGGGTTGGCCGAGCTAGAAGACTCAAAGTTGTGTGAGAAAGAGAGGGAGGAGGTGCCCTTTTATAAGGGAGGAGAGGGGCACCTTTGGAATAACTCAAAATATTATTTTATATTAATGTCAAAATCGGTTTATAATGGTTCCAAAGGGAATTATTTCGAAGTTAAAGTGGGTATGGGTCTAAATCCTATCATCCAATAAGATTTAGACAAGTTTAGGGTATTATTTTAACCTTATCAATTAGATTTAACTCTAAGTTAAATAATTTAACTTTTACCGTGTCTTTTGGTTTTCTTTCACTATATGGTTAATAAACTTACTATAACATGCAAAACGAACCCCAAATTGTATATAATTAATACATATATCCTTATCTAAGTAATTTTGCCGAACCTTATATTTTTAGGAATAAAATAACAATTAATAATATAATATTTGATTTAAAAACTATTTTCTGTCAATTTTGACACTATTTGATATATGATTTTTGTGAAAGTCATAACAGAATTATATGTTCGAAAAAAGTTGATTAACTAAACAATAATATATCATAGTGACCTAGAAAATTAGTGTAATTCATAAAAAGTCTTAAATTATATTTATTTTGGTATTTATAATATCAATTATGTCAATATTTCATTAATAAAATAATTACTGCATCATCTTTGTGTCATAAATAAATTAAATTATTTGATGTCTAAAAATTACAAATAAAATACCATCATGTATTAAATCGTCTTAGCTTTCTAATAAATATTTACAATCGAATTTATCTTATTTACAACCCAATATTAAAAATGGTTTAGTAAATATACTTTGATTATAACTCTTTTAACTCTTCTTGGAATTAAATAATAATAAATGTCTTAATCTAATCCAAGTGGGCCTAAATGATAATATTTTACACTTAAGGTTGTTTGTGGTCGAGATACACTTGTCCAATAGAATTAGGACATGTGTTAGGGTAGTATTAATATCATTCTTACCCTTAATTACCCTATTTACTTTTAACTGTGGTAAATAAAAGTAAAAAGTTACTATTCACCAAAAATTATTTTCATCTCATTGAACCACATTTTACTTACTGACATCAACCGTGTCTCTCGGATTTTTGAAATTCCATTCACAAAAGCGGTAAAATTATGTTTTATGGAAAATTCATTTTTTTAACTACCACTTAGTAGTTTCACTATTCATAAAAAATTGATGTTTTTCCGAACAATGCCAAAATTTCATCCTAAGCTATATTTCATATTCCGAATTCAAAAATGAAGTCTATTTTACCAAATTCATAACATAGAAGTTGCATTAATTGATTTTATAATTAAATCCCGCTGTTAAAACAAATAGCGTGTTTTTAAGAAACAATATCTATCAAAATATTGACACTTGATTATGTCTGGTTTAAATGTAAAATTACATTCAATGACCAACATTTGTATTAAATTGTAAAAATATATTCTAAATATACTTTCAAACCACTCAAATTAATAATTTATCACTATTAATTATTTCGATTAAAAAGGTTGTTTTTAATTATAATTTAGTAATTTTCACTATTCATCAGAAAATGAAAGTTATCCGAAAAGTACCAAAATTTCACCTTAGGCTAAATTCGATGATCCGAATCCAAAAATGAAGTCTATTTTGAGAGCTAAAATTTCTAAAATTTTAAAAGGTGGTTATTACTATTCATAACGGCTAGTTATAATAATATTTTAATAGTATATCGTTGTTTAGTGAAACTCAGTATTACGTACTACACACGCTATCGAGGAAGGTTACGGTTGCGTGTAATGCAAGGCAAGTCAAAGATGCGTGTTGTGCAAGCTCCTTTTGGTGTAGCGTACAACACAAGACATTAATAAAATTCAAAAGAATATTTTTCATAAAATCTCGGGCTGTTACACTTTTTTCCTTAACATTTCCCCCAGGTGTTTTTACCACATGTTCAAGAGTCATTTCTTGAGATGGTATTCCCATTTTACTAGATAAGTTTTCAGAGATGAAATATTGTGTAGAACCCGAATCAAACAACACACTGGCATAATCTGAAAAACAAAAAAATTACCAGATACAACTTCATTTAATGGCCCAACATCTACTGAAGTAGTTGCAAAGGATTTCACCACCACTTTCTTCTTGTAGTCTAACTGCTTCCCATCACTCGAGCTATTTTTCAGAAACTCATTTTCATAGTGACCCATCTCATTGCATTGAAAACATTTCACTAACTGTAAATCAAATTTTGTCTTACCATCACCTTAATCTTTTTCAGTGCAATCACAAGCCTTATTTCCCATATTACCACATCGGTAGCACTTTCCAGAATTTAGAAGACATTCCCCAGCATTCCTTTTACCACATTTATCACAAACAGGAAACATAGTTTTCTTACTGTCAGACCTTTTTGATGAATTCATTCCTTTCTCCTACCACCTCTGTCTCTTCTTCTGCTGGTTGTTATAAAACACTTGATCATCAGAAAACTCCATTTCCACCTTCTCAGCACATCGAATAAGCTTTTCATAACTTTTAAACTCACAAGAAGCCAATTCCCTTTGATATTTTGGATTTAATCTTGTGTAAAAACGACTGATTTTACTATCAAGGTCTCCGATAAAATTTGGAGCATAACTTGCCAATCGAGTGAACCTTTCTTCATAGGCAGCCACAGAGTCTTCCTCTTGCCTCAATTCCAATAATTGTTTTTCCATTCTAAGTCATACATGTAAAGACCTAGAAATTTGAAGGTAATTTTTTTTAAATTTTCGTTGGGATTTTACAAGAACACAGTTTCAGACGACACCTGATTCTGAGGCCCGGTGTGCTTGAAATCATTTTCCGAAGTTTGGCTTGGGTATGTTCAGTGAACGAACAAGCAGGTTTTTCTAACTTTTGAACCGGTGCTCATAATCGAATTCCGAGGGCACCGATGGAATCGCAGCGCCGGTTTTTTCTTAGAAACGCCTTTTCTAGAGTTGCATTTTCTCGGGTGTGGCTTTTAATTTTTGGGGGCTAAGTGAAGAAAATAAAATAATGTGGTGCGACAAACTTTATTTTATTTCATTTAAAGCCACTTAAATCTTCTTAAGCTGAGTTAAAGTGGATAGGGTACAATTCAAAATATCCTACCCTCTTGGTAGGATATTTGTGAGGTGGGGCCCGCATGAGCCCCACCGTTTCTTTTCCGCTATGTAACGCACCCACGAAAACCCCTATTAAATGAAATTCCACTAGGGTGTTTCTTAAACTATTAAACGCTTCTATTAATTGGGTGGTTAATTCGTTGAATTTAATTTTATGAATTAATTTTTTTGTTTCCTAACCTGTTTTCAAATTGTTGCCATGTTAATAAAATAAGACCAACATTTTTCTTCTTGAGGATTACTTGTTGAGAGGATTTGGAGAAGACTACAAGGCTTGAGATCTTCATCCTCCTTCGCGAAGAATGCGAAGAACACGAAGAACACCCGACCCCAGAGATCGATGCGATGCCGACGCTTCTTCCGCGACGTTCTTCCCCCGTGACAAATCTTCAATCAACTGCATGAGGTAGGAGATTTAAATCTTTTAAATTCCTTTGTGGTTTCTATCCTCAGCAGGGATTTAATTGTTATAATTAAATTCGTGTGTTTCTTTAACCCTCAGAGATCGTCGATGCGACACCCTTCTGCACCGACGCGACGCCCTCCCGCGACGACGCGACGCCCTCCCGCGACGACGCGACGCCCTTCTGCGACGCGACGATCTCCTTCTCCTGCGACGGACAATTCTGCGAAGAACGCACGCTCGACGACTACGGTGAGGTAGGGATTTTATTTGAAGATAATATTTTATTCCCATGGTTGTTCATCTAAAACAAATATCAAGTTCAATTTTAATTTATTTAAAATTTTGCCTTGTTGTTTTTCATGTGTTGAATATTTTATTTCCTGTTTGTTATCACCTAACACGGAGGGTGCGGGCCAAACAAACACAGCCCGACAACCCTCCGCAGTTCTTCGTTGGTGTGCAGAATGGAAGATGACGGAAAATGGAGCTGCAAGGGCGATTTGAGGGCCTTGCAGTGAAGTTCAGGTCCCAGGTGGACGACTGGCGAAGACCGCACGCAAAACGGACCACCGGAGCGCGTCCGGTGGTCCGCGGAACCGGGAGACACGGGACACTGCTTTTCCGTGTCTGCTGACCAAGCGTGGCCCCACGTGGGGCCGCGGTTCCTTTTCCCGCGGGGGCTGCACACCACGCGGCTCCCCTTGCTCGGCTGCTCGGCCGAGCCGGGTCTGGCCGACCCTTTGGGCCGGGTCGCGCCCAGGCCGGGCCGGGCTGCCCCGGCCAGGTCGCACCAAACCAGGTCGGACCCGGACCTGGGTTGGGTCTACCCGGTTCGGGCCGACCCAGGGGGGGGGGTCGGTCCGGGCCCAGACCCCCCGTTTTCGGACTCCTTTGGTTTTTCACCCATATCATGGGCTACGGGCCTCCGAACAACGCTTTGTCAGTGGTGATGTGATCCATGGATCGAGACCGTCGTTTCGGTATACTACACCCAAGGTTTCAGAATACTTGGAGTTTGGCCGGGTTGGTTTGTAAACGAAACCAACCGGGCCCTCGGAGCGGACACACTCATATCTTGAGCTCCGGATGTATGATTGACGTGTCGTCGACTTTGATGGATTCCTCTAAGTGATATGGATCTATTGGCTTACTCCGCTCAAGGGTTGGATGCCGTTGGAATGCGATCGGGTAGGTTCGCTCACGAAACCAACCGGGCCCCTAAAACGAAAAGGCCAATAACTCACAGACCGGGCGTCCGATTGACGTGCCGTATGTCTTGTTAAATTCCTCTTGAGGAGACGGAACTTTTGGAATACTTTTCCCATGTTTTGTTTGCTGTTGGATAGTGGACGGGTTGGATTGTACCCGAAATCCATCCTGGCCCTTGGAATGGGAAAGCTGATATCTTTCAGACCGGACGTCCGTTTGACGAACCATCATCGGCATTGGTGATAACGTTGAGAAACGATCCCTTTGAGTATTCCCTATGAGAGTTCGAGGTACAGTTGAGTTACGGCCAGGTTGGTTCACACACGAAACCAACCAGGCCCCGGGGAAAAAAATGCTAGAAACTCACAGACCGGGCGTCCGATTGACGCACCGTCTGTTGTGTTGAGACCCATGTGACGAGGCGGCCCCTTGAGATACTTTTTCGTGGAACCTTGTTATACTTGTAGTATCGAACTGAAGATCATGGAGTGGACCCTCCCGGAGACGAGCATGCGGAATACGGAGACCGTGTAGCCGGCTGAGACCTGACGACTGCATAACCGATCGACTCGGTGTGTTTCAGATAGCCCAGTGGGGAGCGCTTGGTTGTAGCAGCAGACCCACGGCGGAGGATCGCATGGTTGTAGCGGTAGAACCACGGTACTCAAAAGAAGGTGTACCTCTGGAGGCCATGAGGGGGAGCACTTGGTTGGAGCGGCAGACCCACAGCGGAGGAGCGCTTGGTTGTAGCGGCAGACCCGCGGTACTCAACAGAAGGAGTACCTTTTGAGTCTATGAGGGGGAGCACTTGGTTGTAGCGGCAGACCCATGGTGGGAAGCTCTAGGTTGTAGAAGTAGGCCCACAGTACTCAACAGGAGGAGTACCTCAACAGTCTTAAGTTAGTGAGCAGTACCTCGGAGTCGTGACAGGACCACTGTACACTCCAGAGATGGGGCTCTTCAGCAGTTACGGTTTCGATAATGAAAATCCTGGTTTGAGCTGAGTCTATGACCTTTGTGTTTCCTCATGATTGAGATGGGTTACTTTATAACATAGGTATATGTATGGGCATATACCTGGGTAGTGGTTATCTGTTGATTTTATAATCCTTGTTTTCCTCATGATTGAGATGGGTTACTTGATATCTTAGGTATATGTATGGGCATATACCTAAGTAGAGGTTTTCTGTTGAGATCTTCTTTGTGGTTATCCTTGTTGGTTTTAGTGAGACCTTGAGGGTCTCGGGGTCCCTACTGAGTATCGTTATACTCACTCCTGCACGGGCTATGCCCGCACCTCATTGTGTTGGTTGCAGACGACGATAGTGCTGACAGAGGCCGAGTGTTCGAGGACTGGACGGTACCCAGAGGTGGACTAAATGACGATTCAGTACCCGGAGGTGGACTACACGACGATTCAGTATCCGGATGTGGACTTCACGGCGAGATGACACTCAGTGGAGGTTGACGGGCGAGAGCGTTGTGGAGGCTATCTGTACCTACCCTTCAGGTAGGATCCGTGGTGGACGATCCAGGAGCTGTACCATTTGTACCTACCCTTCAGGTAGGATCCAAGGAGGATGACCCAGGAGATTCTTCAGTCCTTCCAGCTGTTGTCTTTTACTGTTTTACTTTGTTCACCTGTTGTTGTACTTTCATTTGGGTTTTTATTCTGGCCCATTTACCTTTCAGCACTTCTCTTTGTACTTAGTGTTTTACTTATTCTTGTACTCTGTGGTGTTTTGATTACTTTTATAAAGGAAATTTCTTCCCATTTATTGGGATTTACTCCTTTGGTGCTAGTTTCCAGCCTTTGGCCTATGGAAGGCGGGCTTGGGGTAGTCACGGCACGGGCCCCGAGGACGGGTCGTGACAAATTGGTATCAGAGGAGTTCGGTTCTACTGCAGAACTTGGGACTCTGATATTTTTTTCCTTTCTGTGAAGCAATAGTGTTAAGAGTACCGAGTGTGGTATCCAGTTCATGGAATCCAGTGTTGGTGCGGGCAGCCGACGTATCCATACACCAGTACCTTGACAACTGATTTCTGACTCTGTGCACAAAAACACTGATTGCATGTGTGTTGCCAGAAGTTTTTAAATGTCAGCTCAAACCAGGTCAGCTCACTAGGTATAATCGTTTGACCGTGTCATGTTGTTTCTTTCAGGATGCATTTTCTCGGATGACCAGATACAGCCTAGAGGGATGTGCGTACTGACAGTATGCCGAGCGACGAGGCTTCGGTACAGGGCCCTCTTGCAGTCGAGGCACCAGCGGTACTACCATAGGTTGGGCCACTGATACCACCATCCCCAGCAGTAGGCGATGCATGCCACTTGAGCGCGCTGCACGAGTTTCAGTGCCAGAGACCACCCAGGTTCCGGGGAGAGACGGACCTGTATGCGGCTGAGGATTGGCTGGAGGCTGTGGTGAGAGTCTTCAGGCTAGTGGGGATGCCGGCAGACTTCATGGTGATCTTTGTTGCCAGCCTTCTTCAGGTAGTAGCAGGCAGGTGGTGGAGCCACTTGTTCCAGTTTTTTGACGGGATGGCCTTCACATGGTAAGACTTCGAGACCTTCTTCATGGTGGAGTTTGTGCCAGTAACTCTACACCCCAAGCATGTACAGGAGCTTCTGCATTTTCCGCAGGGTTTTCAATCAATAGCCGAGTCATCTGTGGGCAGTAGACAGAAGATGCAGAGGTTCAAGAGGACCAGAGCCAGTCATACGAGGAGAAGGAAGTGTCATGAATGTAGCGTAAAGGGTCACCTGGCACGTGACTGTCCGACTCCTCGTACAGTTGATCCACAGGTTTTGGAGGACCCACCAAGGCAGAAGCAGCGGCGGGTGCTTGAGCAACAGCCGAGCAGTGGAAAAGGCAGTAGAGCTCCGGGAGGAGGTGGACAGGAGAGGAACTAGTGGATACGTCCCTTGTACTTCTAGTTCCATGTTGCTGTTGTATTCGTTTCTTTGTATTATGAGCTGCAATAAAAAAAACACACTTATATTTGTGATGTTTGCTTTCTTGTCCTTTTTGTTTGGTTGATACTGAGTGGTCCTGGTTAAGACTATTGACTTAACCCTCACATTCTAGATTTCTACTGGAGGAGACCCAGTGACCACGCACTGATGCCGACAGTGTGACTAGACACTTGGATGCGAGAGTGATAGTTGGATCTCTTAGTAGTTACGTCGAGGCCTTACGATGTCATCCATGGCATGAATGCATGCTTCATGTCAGTATTGACTATATTAGGCAATGGGCATGGTTCATCCATGGGGGATGAGACCGGGTTTCTCTTTTCGACAAAGGAGAAATTTTAGCAGCTCTTCTGGATCGTAGGCAAAGAAGGTGCAGATCATCTAGGAGCGGATGAAGACTGCACAATGCAGTAAGAAACAGGAAACTGGTGCCAGTATTAGAGACTCGGGTGTGTTAAATGTTTCAAGAAGAGGAAGCTTTAAAGAGAGACGAGTCTGCAAAGCAGCAGACGTGGAGGCAGAGCTAGGAGAGCATCATGAGGTGGTGTACATGTTAACATGCTACAACCACCCGCCTTAGTTGTCACCGCCAAGCTCAGGGAGCTGGAGGGCGGATGAAGATTGAGGCTGCATGCGGTCAAGGAGTGTGACCCAATGGCTCTAAAAATGATTCACGGGATGGTCTGTGTCCACTACTAGATGCTGTAGTAACAGACGTCGATATGAATCATTCATCGCTTTCACAAATCATGTCCCATACCTAGAGTTTCTAGTAAGCCATAGACATGACCCTCACGTCTGGAGATACCTTGGGAGAAGACTTGATAATCACACTTACGCTGATGGTGTGGTCAGACCCTCGAGGCGAGAGTTTCGGTTGGAATCTCTTGGTGGCAGCGTCGAGGCCTTATGACGTTGGTTTGAGTATGGACAGGGCATTCACAGTTCATACACAAATTGATGGTATTAGGAAAAAAGGTTGTGGTTTAAATACAACGTCGGGATAGGTTTTCCTTGGTCGGCGAAAAGGAAACCCCTGGTAGCATTGGATAACTCATGCACATGAGGGTGCGACCGATCAACCTTGATTCGTTCAACCTTACCCTCATGGCAGCAGTCATTTCAAGTTTCAATTCTAACAGGAATTGGAGACCTCTAGAGTTTGAGGATGACGATCACGTCCTTATACGGGTCTCACCTCGACGAGGTTTATGGAGATGTAGCCGAGGCAGAGAGATATCTACGAGGTTCAATGGACCTTTCAAGGTCCCCAGAAGTGTAGGCAAGGCGGTTTACCGCTTCACCCATCCACCTCAGTTGCACCGGGTGCACGACGTCTCCCATATATCTCAGTTGAGAAGATACGTGCTCGACCCATCGCATATCATTGACCATGAGGAGCTGGACGATGGCGATGGGGTATCTTTCACGGAGGTTCTAGTGGGGATCGAGGATCGATAAGAGCAGATCCTACGAGGATGATCGATTCCTCGGGTGCAGTTTCTTTGGCAGTACGAGAACCTCCAGGTGAGCACATAGGAGCGGAAGGCTCAGATGCGTGCTCTGTACCGCTTTTGTGACCCTAATTGGTGTTAAAGATTTACGAGGACGTAAAGCCATGTGGTGGGAGTAATGTAAAGACCCTAAAATTTCAAGGGATTTTTTTTAAATTTTATTTGGGATTTTACAAGAACGCAGTTTCAGACGGCACCTGATTCCGAGGCCCGGTGTGCCCGGAATTATTTTCCGAAGTTTGCCTCAGGTACGTTCAGTGAACGAACGAGCGAGTTTTTCTAAATTTTTAACCGGTGCTCAGAATCGAATTCTGAGGGCACCGATGGAATCACAACACCGGTATTTTTTTATAAAAACCTTTTCTGGAGTTGCGTTTGCTCGGGTGTGGTTTTTAATTTTTGGGGGTTAAGTGAAGAAAATAAAATAAAGTGGTTCGACAAACTTTATTTTATTTCACTTAAAGCCACTTTAAAGCCACTTGAAGTTGCTTAAGCTGAGTTAAAGCACATATGGTACAATTCATAATATACTACCCTCTTGGTAGGATATTTGTGAGGTGGGGCCTGCAAGAGCCCCACCGTTTCTTTTCCGCTATGTAACGCACCCACGAAAACCCCTATTAAATGAAAGTCAAATGGGGCGTTTCTTAAACTATTAAACGCTTCTATTAATTGGGCGATTATTCGTTGAAATTAATTCTATGAATTAATTTTTTCATTTCTTAACCTGTTTTCAAACCGTTGGCATGTTAATAAAATAAGACCAACACTTTTCTTCTTGAGGATTACTTGTTGAGAGGATTTGGAGAAGACTCCAAGGCTTGAGATCTTCATCCTCCTTCGCGAAGAACGCTAAGAACACGAAGAACGCGAAGAACGCGAAGAATGCCCGCCCTCGGAGATCGACGAGATACCGACGATTCTTCCGCGACGTTCTTCCCCCGTGACAAATCTTCGATCAACTGCTTGAGGTAGGAGATTTAAATCTATTAAATTCCTTTGTGGTTTCTATCCTCAGCATGGATTTAATTGTTATAATTAAATCTGTGTGTTTCTTGAACCCTCGGAGATCGTCGACGCGATGCCCTTCTGCAACGACACGACGCCCTCCTGCGACGACGCGACGGCCTTGCGCGACGGGACGATCACCTTCTCTTGCGATGGTCAATTCCGCGAAGAACGCACGCTTGACGACTGCGACGAGGTAGGGATTTTATTTGAAGATAATATTTTATTCCCATGGTTGTTCATCTAAAACAAAGATCAAGATCAATTTTAATTTATTTAAAATTGTGCCTTGTTGTTTTTCATGTGTTGAATATTTTATTTCCCTTTTGTTATCACCTAATGCGGAGGGTGCGGGCCAAACAAACACGGCCCGAAAAACCTTCGCAGTTCTTCGTTGGTGTGCGGAATGGAGGACGACAGAAAATGGAGCCGCAAGGGCTATTTGAGGGCCTTGCACTGATGGTCGGGTCTCAGGAGGACGACTAGCGAAGACCGCACGCAAAACGGACCACCGGAGTGCGTCCGATGGTCCGTGGAATCTCACGCCGGCGCCCGGCGCGCCGCCGACAAAACCCGACGCGGCTTCAGCCGTGAGGGAGAGGCAGTTTCATCGCCGCGCAGAACTGGGAGACACTGGACGCGGCTTTGCCGCATCCGCTGACCAAGCGCGGACCCACGTGGGGACGCGGTTCCTCTTCCGGCGGGGGCTGCACACCCAGCAACTCCCCTTGCTCGGCCGCTCGGTCGGGCCGACCCGCAGGGCCAGGTCGCGCCGAGGCCGAGCTGGGCCACCCTGGCCAGGTCGCACCAAACCAGGTCAGACCCGGACCCGGGTCGGGTCAACCCTGTTCGGGCCGACCCAGGGGGGGGGGGGGGTCGGGCCGGGTCGGTCCGGGCCCAGACCCCCTATTTTTGGACTCCTTTGGTTTTTCGCCCATATCATGGGCTATAGGCCTCCGAACGACGCGCTGTCAGCGGCGATGTGATCCTTGGATCGAGACGGTCATTTCAGTATACTACACCCAAGGCTTCAGAATACTTGGGGTTCGGCCGGGTTGGTTCGTACACGAAACCAACTGAGCCCTCGGAGCGGAAACACTCATATCTTGACCTCCGGATGTCCAATTGACATGTCGTCGACTTTGATGGATTCCTCTAAGTGAGATGGAACTTTTGGATTACTCTGATCGAGGGTTGGATGCTATCGGAATGCGGTCGGGTTGGTTCGCTCACGAAACCAACCGGGCCCTTGTAACGAAAAAGCCAATAACTCACAGACCGGGCATCCAATTGACGCGTCGTCTGTCTCGTTAAATTACTCTTGAAGAGACTGAACTTTTGGAATTATTCTCCCGAGTTTTGGTTTCTGTTGGATAGTGGCCGGGTTGGATTGTACCCGAAATCCAACCGGGCCCTTGGAATGGGAAAGCTGATTTCTTTCAAACCAGACGTCCGTTTGACGAACCGTCATCAGCGTTGGTGATCGTATTGAGAAACTGTCCCATTGAGTATACCCTATAAGTGTTTGGGGTACAGTTGAGTTACGGCCTGGTTGGTTTTCACACGAAACCAACCAGGCCCTGGGGATGAAAAGGCTAGTAACTCACAGACCGGGCGTCTGATTGATGCGACGTCTGTTGTGTTGAGACCCCTATGACGAGGAGGTCCCTTGAGATACTTCTTCGTGTAACCTTGAGATAATTGTAGTATTGACCAACGGCTCATGGAGCGGACCCTCCCGGAGACGAGCGTGCAGAATACGGAAACCGTGTAGCTGGCTGAGACCTGACAACTGCTTGACCGGTCGACTCGGTGTGTTTCGGATAGACCAGTGGGGAGCGCTTGGTTGTAGCGGCAGACCCACGACTGAGGAGCACTTGGTTGTAGAAGAAGACCTGCGGTACTCAACAGAAGGAGTACCTCTAGAGGCTATGAGGGGGAGAACTTGGTTGTAATGGCAGACCCATGGAGGAGGAGCGCTTGGTTGTAGCAGCAGACCCGCGATACTCAACAGAAGGAGTACCTTTTGAGGCTATGAGGGGGAGTGCTTGGTTATAGCGGAAGATCCATGGTGGGAAGCACTTGGTTGTAGCATCAGGCCCACAGTACTTGATAGGAGGTGTATCTCAGCAGTCTTAGGTTAGTGAGCAGTACCTCGGAGTCGAGACAGGACAACTATACACTCTAGAGACGAGGCTCTTCAGTATTTACGGTTTCGATAATGAAAATCCTAGTGTGAGGTGAGTCTATGACCTTTGAGTTTCCTCATGACTGAGATGGGTTACTTGATAACTTAGGTATATGTATGGGAATATAACTGGGTAGTGTTTATCAGTTGATTTCATAATCCTTGTGTTTCATCATGATTGAGATGGGTTACTTGATAACTTAGGTATATGTATGGACATATACATAAGTAGAGGTGATCTTTTGAGATCTTCTTTGTGGTTTTCATTATTGTTTTTAGT
Organism: Viscum album; assembly: GCA_963277665.1. Lineage (NCBI taxonomy): Eukaryota > Viridiplantae > Streptophyta > Magnoliopsida > Santalales > Viscaceae > Viscum > Viscum album. Next base: position 1,767,024,124 of record OY728135.1, read on the forward strand.
GATCCCTTGAGGGTCTCGAGGTCCCTACTGAGTACCGTTATACTCACCCCTGCACGGGCTATGCCCGCACCTCGTTATGTTGGTTGCAGACGACGGCAGTGCTGACGGTGGTTGAGTGTTCGAGGACTGGACGGTACCCAGAGGTGGACTACACGACGAGTCAGTATCCGGAGCTGGACTACACGATGAGTCAGTATCCGGAGGTGGAATTCACGGTGATACGACACTCGGAGGAGGTTGACGGGTGAGAGCGTTGTGGAGGCTATCTGTACCTACCCATCAGGTAGGATCCGTGGTGGACGATCCAGGAGCTGCGCCATCTGTACCTACCCTTTAGGTAGGATCCGAGGAGGACGACCTAGGAGCCGCTTTAGTCCTTCCAGCTGTTTTCTTTTACTGTTGTACTTTGTTCAGTTGTAGTTTTACTTTCATTTGGGTTTGTATTTTGGCCCATTTACCTTTCAGCACTTCTGTTTGTACTTAGTGTTTTACTTCCGCTTGTACTCTGTGGTGTTTTGATTACTTTTATAAAGGAAATTCCTTCCCAGTTATCGGGATTTACGCCTTTGGTGCTAGTCGATAGCCCCTGGCCTATAGAAGGCGGGCTTGGGGTAGTCACATCACGGGCCCCGAGGACGGGTCGTGATAGTACAACATTAGGAAAATACTTCTCAAGAAACATAACTTTGAATTCATCTCAGTTAAGAGCATCAATCTCATCAGCGTCCCTGATATTTTTAACCATCGACCACCACTGATCTGCCTCACCCTCCAAATGGTAAATAGAAAGACTAACCTTTTGATTGTCTAAACACCCCATGAAATCGGAAATCTTATCTAGTGATTTAATCCACGCTTCAGCTAGAGCATGGTCAGATGATCCTCTGAATGATGGGGGATGTTGCCTCATGAAATGGTCCACCACAGACATGTTCCTCTGCGGTTTATCTGGATGATCTCGTGCATGGATACCACCACCATTTATCGCTTGATTCAACTGCGCCATTACTGCAACAAACTGTTCAGTTCCAATTCCAACCATCTCAGGATGCTGATTCGGAAGGTTATTTCCTTCTGTATGCCTTCCTAGCACTACTTCCCTGTTTCCTCTGCGGAAAACCATTATGAAAAAACATGTCTTAGATGAAGAAACATGGTAATCTTGAAATGATATATAATTTCAATTTGACCATAAAAAAATATTTTCGGATAATCATTTAATAGAATTCTAACTCCTAAAGTTATCTAAACCGACCTCTGATACCAACTATAAGGCCCTAGCATTAAACATTACTTAATCTTGAGTTATACAAGATTACACATTGCGAATCTTTTCAGGTTTAGAGTTTTAGAGAATTAGATCATAAAACTTGTATTACATTCCACATTTAAACAAAGTGGATACAAAAAAGATAATACTCATTTTTCCCATCAACAGAAAAATATTTAAAATAAAACATGGATTCTTTTTTGACACTTCCTTGACACTATCACCATATCATGTACCTTTCCCTTGACCTGTGAAAAACATTTCAAAAACTTGGGATGAGCATAAAAATCTTAGTAAGGGATATAAAAATATGGAAAGGAAACATGAGTACATATATACATAAGAATGAAATCATACTTCACCCATAAAACATAAGCACTTTAATATACCTCATCAAATCATGAATAAATCATAGAAATCATAATACATAAAGGTAACTTGAGGCATTAATAACATTCTTACGTAGGGAGATACCCTCTTGGTTACGTTTGGAATACCAATCACATTATATTCCATAAATCTCTTCGGAGAAACCTCAACATTTAACCCCTTCTCGTTACCCAATACATTGGAGAGATATATCGGGCTCACCCGCCCTTAGTTTATCACGGAACCACCCGTCTTCAAACCAAAACCCAAGAACCACAACATAATCCTATCACATAAAACATGAATAAAGGAAACATAACATTTCCAATTTTCAATCATAAGATATCAATACAACACATTGATATAAAAACATTATGAAAACCATTTTCAATACCATAATAATATAAAAGTAAAACATAGTATTTATTTTTCATTTAAAAAAAAAGTTATGGCTTGTAGAGGAAGTCGAAACTCAAATAATGGTCACATCGGTGGAGAAGTCGTTGTCGCCGCGTATGTACGACAAAAACATTCCCTTTTGTCATTTAGTAAAACTATTTGTATAAAAAAAGATTCCTTTCGGATAAACGTAAAATCCAAAGGGGTTTATACACCGTATAAAAGAAGGTCGTGTATAAAACAAAATATGCCTCAATGAAAGGAGATTGAGACGAAGTCCCATACCTCGGGTCCGACTTGACTTGATCGTTCTTTAATGTCATGAATAATAAACTTGAGTTAATTTCTACTTTCTTAAGAACATTTTTCAAGTTCATTATTCCTGTTATATCACTTATTACCATTTCATGTACACTATGTAACTATTTAAGTTAATAACGGTCATTTTAATGATCATTGGTACTTGAGTCAAAAATATGAGCTTTATAATTACAATTTGTTTACGTATCCATTATATCCAGATTTATACTCATGATTTATATATCATATATATCATATATATCCAGTATATACATTCATTTATAATATTACATAACATTTAGAGGTAAGAAATGAAATGCACCGTTCATGGAGACGGTAAGTCGTACGTACGCATGAACGCTACTTCCATTTCTATTTCATATTTAATGGAATTAAAAAATAATGATACATAATAGTAATATAATTCCAGTATTGTATCATATATAATATCATTCAATCTATCCTTTATATGTACCAAATATGGTATTGACGAATCAAATAACTTTGAGGGGGTGGTAGTCTGCACTTCCTAAAATGAAGATATCACGTTTACCCATAATGAAACCATAAAGGTATGCCATAAATGAAAAATACAGAAGCTTAAGTAAAACATAAAAATATTATATATAATATATAAATATAGTGACATCTTAATGGCCACCTTTTAAGGTGTTATATGAGTGTTGATCAATCATCGTTTCGTGAGGCAAAAATTCTCCATCCACAGAAACCGTATGTTCTTTAACCATTAGATGTAGGTGTGTGTAAGTGTAGCTCGAATCCTTTTATAACAACAACCTAGTATATGGAAGATACTGGTGTTGTTACAAAAAAATGAATAAAAAGAGTTTAGAGGGTTTGAGAATCAAAATAAAACATAAAAACACAAGATAAAACAGTACTTTTAAAATGGGTTACTCTTTTTGATTTGAGCTCAAAGGCTTCCTTGGGAAGACTTCTGCCCAACGTGAGTCTTCAAAGAGTAAGAGATGGATGTGGAGAGAAAAAATGGGTTGGGTTTGGCCGAGACAATGGCTTTGGAAGTGTGGTTAAGGTGGTAGAGGTGGGGCCTTTTATAAGAGGAGAGGAGGGGCACTCTTGGAAAGTTAAGAAAAGATACTTTGCTATAAAATGATTTTTGGATAAAAAAGGTCCCACAATTATAAATTTCGAGGATAAGGTGATAAGGGTTAGAAATACACCCATCCAATAGGTTTTTGAAAAGTGTAGGTCGTAGATTTTACATTATATTTTCATTTTATTTAAATCGTTAAATAATGAGGTCATCACTGCATCATCATGGTGTCATAAATAAGTTAATTTATTTAATGTCGAAAAATTAGAAAAAAATATCACGATGTAGGAAATATTTGTAGATTTCCAATGTTTATTTATATTAAAAAATCTGACTTTTATAAACCCATGTAAAAATTGTTTTAGTAAAATAACTCATGTTTGTGACATTTTTACTTTAACATTAAATAGAAAGATATTAATGTCATTTTCCTTCCAATGTGGCTCCATGGGGTCCCCAAGTTGACCCATGGATTGTCTTGGTCGGCCATGACACATGAAATAAGGGTAGGACATCTGTCTAGGTCATGTCATATTATTAAAACATTATTCTTACCTTAAATTACACTAATTACCTCTAATCACGATTAATAAACTGAAAAGTTACTATTCACCAAAAAATTATTTTAATCCCGTTGAACCACATTTTACTTCTTAATGAAAACCATGTATGTTGGATTTTTGAAATTCAAAACACAGAGGTGGTAAAATTTCATTTAAACGAAAAATCTGTTCTTTAAGTAACACTTAGTGGTTTCACTATTCATCAAAAATTGATGTTTTTCAGAAAAATACCAAAACATCACCCTAAGCTATATTTGATATTCCGAATTAAAAAATGATGTCTATTTTTCAAAATTAATAACATATAAGTTACATAAATTAATTTAATAATTAATTCCCGCTGTCAGAGCAAATAACATGTTTTTATGAAACAATAAGTATCAAAAGATTGACACTAGTTTAAGTCCAATTTTAAAGTGAAATTAATTCTAACAACCACTATTGGATTAAATGGTAAAAATATATTCAAATTAGACTTTAAGACTAATTATAACGATAAGCTAACCGTATAATTAAATTAGATGAAAAAGCAGATTTGATGTAAAATGTAGTATTTTTCACTATTCATTAAAAAATGAACATTGTTAGAAAAATACCAAAAAATTATCCATTGTAAATTTCAATGTCCCAATCATAAATAATAAGTTTATTTGGACAAATATAGAATATAAAATTTTCAAAAGATAGATTTAAAAATATTTTTCCATCAAAAGGCAGTAAAACAATCTTTTAAATATATTAGTGTATTCCATGCCTAAGATTGGATTTATTCTCATTTTAAGCCTCTAAAACACTATCTAACTCATTAATAGACATAGATAAAAATATTTATTATTAATTACATACTAAGGATGTTACAGTTGTGGTTCATGGTCTCCCCAATTTGACAAGGTGTCTCCTTCTAGAAGTGACTTATCTCTTCTTTTTTTTATCCCTCAAGCCCAATCCAGGTATTTGAGGCTCTTCATGTTCCTCCTCTATAGTCAGAACCTATTTCTTCATTGGTTTCTTGGGGTCCAACCCTTACTAGGGTTATCTAATATTTCAATGACTCTTTACTGTTTTCCCAACCTTCATCATTATACCAGGATCACCCCTCAATCCAAATCATCCAATTATATGATACTAATTCTAGTTAGATGATGAAATTATGCTAATATGTGTTTCTTTGAAAGAAATTAACTCTATAATGTATTAACGTCAATGGAACCTCATTTTCATGAATAGTGAAAATCTACCTTATATGGTGGTGTTCAAGTGCTATGTATCCTCATGGAATATATCCAGCCGAGTGGCATTCTTGTTGCTTAACCAAATGTTATAATACATATAGGTTTTGTCAAGGGAATATTTTTTTAATGCATGGGATACAAAGTCTAGATACTATGGTAAATGGTTGTTTATTATGATATAAAGATGATGGATATTTATGTGGGTAGGACCCCTCCACCTGGTTGGATTCGACTATTTGGGATATATATAATACATAAAAACAAATCTATCATCAAGAGAATATGACATTCAATGGGTCTCTTCTTTTGTAGGGATTCTGGCATTGAAAATATGCTTCATAATATGGCCCCCAAATATATATTGATTTGTATTTATCATGTCCTTTCCCCCAACACATTGACCTTCATGAAGGATATTTGATTTATTTTTAAAATCATTTCTCATATAACTCAAATTTTGGTTTTTATTGAGATTTCAATTTTCAAGGTCATAGGGAATCCTCTTTCCTGAGGAAAATTATTGGGAAGATGGTAGTAGGACCATATGGGTTTCTATATAAGGAAGGATCCCCTTTTCAATGAAATACTCCTCTTATTCCTCATGTGGCTTATGTTTGATAACCCTCTCATTTTAACTCCTAAATATTGAGGGGACCCTATAATCTTCTAGATAATTCTCACTCTAAAAGTTGGGTTCTCCTGATTCCTACCTTCAAAGGCAAGGTATAGGTTATTACATGTATTTATCCTCTTATATCGTTACTGAACATGTTGTCTCTCTGGTTTTATTAGAGTTTGTAGTGGATGGTTTTCCCCTTCTAATGAAAATACAATAAGTTCCCTAATCTTTCCCATGGATGGATCATCACCTATCATTGAAAAGGATCCTTGTATATTTTCAAGTGAAGTTCCAGTTTTATTGGAGTCTTTTACTGTTATGGTTTCTTCCATGGTGGTTCATTACCTCACTACATTACAAATAGATTATTCATCAAGTGTGAAACTATCCTCCCTCCCATCATGGATTTGGGTTCAATTGTGGAATATGTGGTTAATTTTTAATTCTTTTTACCATCCCTATCTATGCTCTCTTCTTAGAATAATTTTCTCTTACTATTTATTGATTAGTTTTACCAAGACCACTTAAGAAAGTCAGAAGTAAGGTTTTCTATTTCTATGTTCACGTTTTTAATGTTGGTTTCCTCATGAAGTTATTTCAAGTGATGTTGTAAATATGATTTTTTACATCAGTTATTTTTAACTAAAATGTTTCTTTTTGTGCCACATTGGTTTTTCAAAATTCATCATTAAAATCCTCTAAAAACTATAGAAGAGGAAATTGTTTTCAAATGAGGAATATGAAAACTGATGTGAACAAATATTATAATGATTTTTATCTTAAACAATTATTATTATGAACAATTTTTGACAATGATTTTTATATAATCAATGTGAAAATATTTTTTTCATTTATTATGTAATTATGAAATATCCAAGATGAAAAAATATTTTTTAATATTATAATTAAATATAATAGCCCAGAAATATAACATCAAAACTACAAAAAATATCACCCAAGACATCCATAAAATAAAATCACTAAATAGTATAATATCTGAACCATTAAAAATTATAAAAATATATATTACAAAAAAATATAAAATTTCAATCATTTTAACATTAAAATCTAAAATTTAAACATTTTGATTTATATAAAAAAGAAAATAAATACCAATTGAACATGGGAAATATTCCACCCATTATCTCTATAATTGATTTAGCTCTTTTTTTAGTATAAGGTATGTTTCATAAAAATTACCAATTAAAAATAAATCATTTAGCGTTTATTCTAAATAAGATTATAAGATAAATTTAAATACAGGTTATAATAAAATCTAAACTTGTAGAATTTTTTATCTGTCCTGGTTGAAATTATATCAAACATAAATCTAATAAAAAAATCCTTATTCCTTTACCGTTTCTTGAAGATGAATTTTTTTTCAAAAAAAAAAATCAATTTAAAAGACAATTTAGGTATTTTTATAAAAAATATAGTAATTATAAATGAGAATTCAACATTACATTAAGATATTTTACGTTTCTACTTTATTTTTATATTTTATATCTGAAGTATTATGAAGAAATATTTGAAAATGATATTTATGAAATAAAATTGAAATTAATTATAACATACAAGTATTAAAATAATAAAACAAAATTTTTTCATAGAGTGAAAAAAGTTTCTCACACATCACCATGTATAGAGGATAACCATTATTTTTACCTCTCTCTTTGAAAATAAACACAATAAATGGAAAATAATATAATAAAAATAAAATGTGTGTTTTTATTCATATCGTTGAAATAACACTATGACAAATATATTTTCAGTACTATTTAATATAAGTAATCATCTATAAATTAATTGAATTATTTTGAAGTCATTTTTAGTATATATTTTTCATTTTTATAAAAATAATTGTCACTGAAATTGGTGAAATACATTTTTCATAAAAATACTCATATAATTATATTTTATCATTTTTAATTTAAAGTCAATAATTATATATAATAAAAATCCTAATAATTATGTTTTGAAAAATAACTGAAATATATATGATAATAGAATTTCAAGGAGAAGACATGAAATTCGTTATTACCCAAAATATCTCTAGTTATAATATCCATGATATATTTGTTAAAATCATCATAGTTAGTTCACACTCACAAATGTCAGCATCCATTTGAATATGATTAACTTCGTTAAAAAATGTTGAATATATTGGAAATATATTAAATTTACAAGATGTATTATCTGAAGCCACAATATCCTATAATTATTGTTTCATATTCCATATTTATTTACCTTTAATGGTTTCCGATAAAAATATAGATAAATATAAATATATTAAAAAATTAAAAAAAATTATCACAAATTTAAAATAATGGATATAATTTCTAAATTACTCAGTGGTAATTTTCACACATGTCTAGATGACCAAAATCAAAAATGGTTAATAATTTGTTCAACTATAGTGAACTTGTATATAAGAAATGGTAATCTTGTTGATCTGTCTATAATATCTTTCAATGTGACCATAACTTTCCTATATCTCACTATTGATGATGAATTGTTCCCCAAATACTATATATAATCCCATATGTAACAATATATTATTAGGCATCCTAATTCAAAATAGGTAGGATGGTAAATGGGGGGGATGTGTAGTATTTGTATAAGAATGAGAAGGTGGAGGAATGGGGTCTATAGGTAGAGGTAGAGAAGCTTCATCAGAAATGGTGGGGGGAGTTGGATCTATTGTCTGAGACAATTGTTTATAAGTTTGCGAACAACAAATCTACCAAATTTGTAATCCTATCATCCATTATCTCACCTTCTCATGAAATTTATCCTCTAAATATTCCATTTTCTCTTAGTATACATCCTCCTTTAATGTTTCTCAAAAATGACCAAACACTATTTTTATTAGTACACGTACTATGTTGACTCATATACAACCTGGGTGTTAGGAATTTCCCAAAATAGTAGGAAAAATATCATTCTTACCCTATGGTACTGTGGAACCTTATGCACTATTCTCCCAAAGTTATTCTTGTAAAAATTTATTTGAAAAATTCATTAGTGACTTGTGATATATATATATATTTATTAATAGTAATAAGAAAAACAAATTAAATATCTTCTTAAAATCCTATCAACTACAACCTATTAAAAATCTATAATATATTGTCTATATTTTCTCATTTGGGTCCTCGTCAATTTTTATGTCTAGTAGTGGGGGGGACCCTTGTGGGGCCAAATGACTCAACTCTCAATTTCGAAAAACTATCATTCATTATTGGTTCTTCTAATAACGTATACCAACCATTGTATAAAATATTACGGAATATGTTTTTGTGGATATTATCTCCTGAGAAGATCTCTTAATTTTCTATAAATTAAGAATAAAAAATCATTAATATGGTTATTAATATAAAAAAATATATAAAAACTAAAAAAAACTTACAAAAAATGAACCTTTTTAATCTACATAAAATAAAAAATTTCCATTTATCTTCTTCTAGAAAAAATATATATCACATGGTTTTTTATTTCTTATTTTCCCAAAAATTAAATCTAATGTTACAATATATTTAGAATCCTTAAATAACCATGAATACAATGCTAAAACTTTATTCAAGACTTCTCTAGTTTTAGTTATATCATATTTCATCTGATTTGAAGCGGAAAACCCTATATTAGTAAGAACATTTCATGATAAATAAAATAATAACAAATGATCTTACAGATATAATCACCCATACATGATATATTTTCTTTTAGTTGATAAATAAAAAATTAAAAAATCATAATGTAAACTTTATCTCTACATTTCAATTAAAAAAATAATTAAATTTTTTTGAATTTAGACACAAGAGAATATAATTATCATCAAACTGAACTAGAATCCTCTGAACCTAGCCATGAGAAAATGATAATTTTGGTAAGTCTATATTCCCACATTTACCAAACATAGAAGACATCTATAACTATTTTGAAGTAAATGGATCCTATATAGATGGATAGGGGGATGGAACTTATTAGAATCACGTGTATAATCCTCTCATACATGATATATTTTCTATTAGTCGATAAATATCAAATAAAAAAAATCATAATGTAAACATTATCTCCACATTTCACTTCAAAAAAAATAATTAAATTGTTTTGAATTTGGACCCAAGAGAATATCATTATCATCATACTTAACTGGAATCCTCTTGTCCTAGCCATGAGAAAATGATAATTTTGTTAAGTCTGTATTCCCACATTTACCAAACATAGAAGACATTTATATCTATTTTGAAGTAAATGGATCCTATATAGATGGATGGGGGGTACTTAGTAGAATCACGTGTACAATCCTCCCATGATTTTTGATGTGACTCATATATTTGATATGAAATTATCCTATAAGTCAATGTAAAAAAAGAAAAAAATAATTAGTAAATAAATATAAAAATCCATCTATTATAAATAATATTAAATAAAAAATGAATATTTATCAAAAAAAGTAAAATAAACTAAACATATTTTTAATAATATTTGTTAAAGTAGTTCACTAAAATTCCAAAAACAGTAATGAGTGGTGAAATGAAATAAAGAAAGGTTAAAATTAAAAACATTACATAAAAAATTGATTAAGAATTTTAAAATTATAGAAAATAAAATAAAACTAAATAGAAATATCTTTATTATATGAATTAGAGTATTTAACAAAAATGTTAAAAATAATATAGAAAATATTCATTTTCTTATTCATTGTTACTTAATAATGATAAAATAATACAAAAAATATATACAAAACACTTAATTTTATTGAAAACCAAAATAATATAATGTAAAAATTAATTCAACTTCAACACTTAAAAAAACACTTTATAATTTCAAAATGATAAAAAAAAAATCAAAATTTTTTAAATAGACAATTATAAATATTATTTATAATTTTTGTTCTATGTAAAAAAAATATATCTATCATTTTAAGAAATTTTAAAATAAAAACATGAAATGAATTAATGTTACATTAAAATTAGAATATTATTAAAGGATTGTTTATATATATTTCTTCCACATAATTATTCCATATATGAACAATCATGTCCATGACATGGTCATCGATATTCTCTATTAATATTTACTTTGAATGATATCACATTAATCAAAATCATCTCCATGTTTTTTATCACCAATATAATGATTTTTCCTTATTAAATGACAGAATACTATATATTTTAAGACTCAATAATATTTAAATTTTAATTTTCATTTGTTTCCCTAACAAAAGGAATGTTTATGAATTATAATCTATTAAAATTTCCAGTTTTATAAAAATTTCACTATGTCTGAAACTCTTTTTACTAATAAAAAGTTTGAAGTTAAAAAATAAGAGACAAAATTTAATGTAATGAACCTCCCATATTTCATTAATTTCTCTATAATATAAAGTCGATAATGATATTAGGTTTTTTTTAATAGAACTTAGAAAAATGAATCAATTCTGTTAACAACAATACACTACTATTCTGAATTTCACTTCTGTTTTTCTAATCTTATTTATGAAATTTATATCCATTAACATTATACATGGGCCATGTTATAAAATTTTAACATGTGACTCTTTATAACCATATAAATGTATCTGATGTAACTCATCTACCATGAATGATCAGTGTAATCCATGGGAAAATGTTTTTTATTCTGATTAAAAATTCACAAATATTTCTTCTTTTCGTAACATTGTTTTGATACATTAATATGAATTGTTATATGTGTCTGAGAATCCTAATTTTTTTTCAATTTTTATAAATGTATCATTTTTATCTTTCAACATGTAAAAAAATTTACTCTAATGGAACAAATACTATTTCCCAATAATTGACTCATTGTTAGAGAGAAGTAGGAAAACTAATGATCTTCACTACAAAAAAGTAGCTTGTAATAAAATTTCAACCTCCCCATAAATAGAGTTCTCAATAGTGATCACTTCAAATAAATCTGGCTTCGTAGTATATTAATTCGACATCGTCATATACCCATCAAAATAGTGTATAAAATGTAGATATATTGGTCACAATAGAATTATTTCTTCCACCAAATGACCAATTAAATGCAAAAAATACATTAACACAGATGGATCAGAATAAATTTAAAATTGAGATCATATAGAAGCTAAAACATTCTCTAATTTTTAAAAAAATTAACGATCATTAAATTTTTAAAAAATTTCATGAAAATAAATCTCCTTTATGATAGTCATTCAAACATGTATATGAAATATTCTATACTATGGATACAGTATGGGATTTTTCATCATGATGTGAAAATAATGAGATTTCATCTCTATTAACTCTGAATCTTTTAGTGACATGGATATTTTACTATTTTAATAATAATAGTTTTACACCTTGATACAATGGGGAACATGATAAAAAAGGATCTTTTCCCTCTTGGATAATGAATAAAATTTTGGAGGCATGAATGTTGGTCTCTCATTGGGAATGTATGATAACTCCCAATTCATTCCCATTGAGATAGTATCCAATAACGTGTTCATACTCTCTTTCGTATTTCCATTACTATATAATAATGTTATAATAAAACCGTCAAAAATATTCTCTCTATATTTATGAAAGCAACTTTATATTTTAACTCTTTATATATTCAATACGGAAAGTAAAAAAATATTGATTGTTACTTCAAAATATGTTTTTCATTATTATATTTTTTCCCTTCAAAATGTGACAAAAATGTTTTTCACCCTCACAAAATTCTTATCAGTGGAAAAAAAATTTAGAGAAATAAAAAAATATTTTTAACCAATGAATACATTTTCAAAATTTTATAAGAGTGATGAAAAAATAAAAACTTCTGATGATCCATGTTTACTGATATTCTACCATGAATCAGTTGATAATATAAATTCTGTTATTCACATATCATACAATCCTTATGCCCATTAATAATACATCCAGAAAAATTTCCATATATTTGGATGTTATTTATAGTGAACAGAATAGTTTCATGCAGTTGAAAATGTTCCACTTAATATGAATCATACACTCTAATACATTCCTCCCAAAAAATATTAAATCATAAACTAATGGTGATAATAAATTATTAATATCATTTCCTAGCTATTTTAGTCCAAAAACCATTATATTCAACTTGATATATTCTTTCTTATAACAACATTTGGGTGTTAATTTAAAAATTACCAATAATATATGTGATGAACTATATTTTCTTATAAGTATTTTATATGGATTCATTCCATATACACATTTTCAATGTTTGAGATTTATAAATTTATTCCTAAATACAGGACACTATTGATCAAGTCTCTTCCACTTCAGACAATTGGATGGATTGTGTAAATTAACTTCAGGAATCTAGTCACTTAAATTCCATCATAACCATTTTTCATCAATTGAATTTAAATATATACATTTCAAATGAGGAATTTCTTGATGATACTTAATTTACATATAAATATTCTATATAACTGGTAAATTTTTCAACAAATTTTCATTCAAATTATACCATGGTTTCCCATATTAAGGAAGATAAGAAAGAACTTCGTATTCCTTTCTATAAAGCACACTATCATTCAAGTCAACATGCATCAACTTGTAACAAAAATCGATTGGAATTTTATATTCTTTACATTATAATGTGAATTTGGAACCGTTGTCCAGAGGAAGTATGTCTTCCAACCACTATATAAAATCTATAAAACTCTTTTCACTCTATTAATTTCTCACATTAAATTTAATCAATATTAACATCATTAATAAAAGAAATTTTTTTAGAAAACATGGATAAAAGGGTATCTCAATATCACTATATAGATGCTCAATTATTGGATCTTTCCAAATTTTTTATACTTTAATATCATGAATTATTCTGTAAAATTGACCAGACATATCATTATTGAATATCAATATCATCAATTCATCATGAATTGAACATAGTTTGACCTATCCATACCCATGAAAAATATATTAGATTAAAACAATGATAAATTAAAAGACCTTTTATTTACATTATTTTTAAAATTTTAATTTTTACAAATTCCAAGTGTTGATAGAGACAAAGTTCATTGTTTGTTATATTTCAATTATAAAATTACAAAGAAGTTCCAAAACATGACTTGTATTCATCATTTGTTCATAGTGTTGTAATCCAACTTTGACTCATTATTTTATATTATAATTATCCATTATTCAAAATAATTCATTATATATTGAAAATTAATATCAAATTTACATTTAAAAATATAAATAATGAAACACCATAAAATATTTTACCAAAAATGAAAGAACATAATATTTGATAAACAAATTACATTGAAATTTTTTAATTATAATTAAATGATAATAAAGTATAAAGTATTAGGACATTAGCAATATCATCTTAATATATATTATAAATAATCTAGATCAAATTCCACAATCCACCATACCTTTAAAATTTCTATTTACAATGTAGACAAAAAACATACCTTAAATAAACATATTCAAGAAATAGAAATTTTTTATAATAAGAATTCATTAAATAATTATTTAATCCAATATTTATCACAAAAAAACCATTAATCTATTAAAAAATCCTTTAATGCATGTGTAATTGGAACTACAAATAAAATTAGTGAATGTATAACAAATATAAGAGTTGGAAGAGGTCATTCATGGAAACAAGCCCAAAACTACGTTAAACAATTAAAACATACCTAGGATATATAGAAAATTGAAATAATAAACACAAAAAATAAATAGATATCATAAAGGGGATGAGTAAGAACATGATGATAATGGAATTATGATATAGAAAATAGAAATCATTTGTTATCGACGTCTGAGGGTGTAAAAAGTTTCTTAATTTCAATTAAAAGTGATCTTATGCCACTAGATCTAAGAATTAATGGTTATGGTACACGGTGTGAGAGGAAAATTATAGATTCGGTGATATTAAATAAATAAAAAAGACTCTTCCTATTTTTTCGTGATTTTTTAATGGGTTTTCACAATTTTATTTAATAACCAACTTGAAAAAGAATTTTTTCTTTAGTTATTAAATAATTGAGGACTACAACCATATTTTATTTCTTTGTTATCAAATAAATGTTTTCGAATAGATATCATGTGAATTTTCAATCTGTTAATTTTATAACCAATGTGAGATTTTATTTATAACATTGATTATAAGTAAATAATGTGAAAAGTACAACACCTCAAATTTGGTTTGTACAAATGATTCTGTGAATTAGTTTTTAGTGCCGAAGGAGGATGTCGTTCTCATTAGGATCCATCTACCCCTAGAGTTTGATAGGGACCACATCAATATATATTTTATGATTTCAGCTATATGACCTATATATACTTCTCTAGATATATGGTTATATCAATATTGGCATAACACTAGACTAATCTGATTCATCATACAAGGATTCTTCCACCTCCTTTTAATGACATATTTTGACATCCAATTTGAATGATAAATAGTTTCCTAAGGTAAGAAAAATATTTTTCTAATTAATCAATATTGATTTCTGTTTTTTAATGATCTCATTGAATCTAGGAAAAGGTGGGGTTTATTTAACAGTTTTCAAGTAAAACACATTTGGCCAGCGTCATTAATGGATACCTATCTAATGTCTATGTTTGGGTTTTTTGGAATAACTACCTACAATTGAAACTTATTAATTCATCTTTCCAATATATATAATTGGATGTTACTATCCTATACTACTCATTTTCTCTCTATTTCTTCTATAAAATGTTTGAAATCCATGAAAAAGAGATACTTTTGAGAGGTTTTTACACATTTGATAGAGGCCCCCAAATTTAGTTCCTTCGGGGTGATTTCTAATATATTATTTATTTCTATGAAAATATTAGGGAAAATATAATATAAGAAGGTGATGATTGATTTTAAATAATTAACATCAACGAATAACCTCATCGACATGGGTTTATTGGGTGATTAATTTACTTATTGTAATAATAAACATTGATTAATAATAACTTGGTTCAAATTAGTTAGTTTTTTTGTCCAACATGAAAGGGATCTCTCCCAATTAATTGAATTTAGTCACTCACTTTACATGAGAATTATTTGACTAGTTTTATTTATTTATTTAGATTATTATAGGTGAACATCAAAATATTTCATAATTTCTAATGAAAAGTTTCATTATATAACCATCATTCACTATTTGATAATATCAATAGAAATTAATGTACAATGATAGTCATGATTGGATCACTAGAATAAGATCATGCATTTATGAATTTATATTTCAGAATGGATGCATAAACAATATAACACCTTTAAAAACCTAGATAATCTAAAAAATCATATCTAGCTTTTGGATGTTGAACTTCATGGGTAGTGGGATGATGATTTATATTCATTTAATGATTAAAAAAAATTATACTTGAAGAATGGATGGAGGGGTAGGAAAATATATACATAGAAAATCTATATCCCTCGATCCAAGATAGGGAGACATGAAAATAACTTATTTTTATTCATTCATGAAATAAAAGACTACATGGGGAATATTAATCTACATATGGATGATTATTATATCATTAGTGATATTGAGGAATTTGAACCTCTTTCTGTTTCATATTTCTTTTAAAAAAAATTACTTTCACTCGGAAATACTTCTATGGTGTTTCAGCCTCCGAAGACTAGGACCCCTCATTTCCTGACACCATTCGTTATCTATTGATGATTATGATAACCTTATCATTGAATCCATTACATTTAATGAATTATTAATGGTTTTAGTTCAGGACCATAATACTAAAATTTATCTTAGGCTTGACTATTAAAGAGGGGAATTCTAAGTCACAACATATGGCATAATTAGAAATGATGTAATTGATGGAGGAATCCATCCTAGGGGCCCTTATGAAATACTCCCATTCAAAATTCACACCATCCTAGATCTTTAATTGTCAAATTTCAATAAGTATTCCTCTCTTTTCCAAATGTTAAATTATTGAATCTCCTGATAGATCCCTATGTTGATCTCTGGAGAATAACTTTTTTTTCATGGGTATTATTACTCAAGGAGAAATTGGATTATCATAATAGATTATTATTGATCATAAAAAAATGATATCGAGACCAATATAAAATATAAATTGGACATGTAATATTAATATGATATAATGAATTGGAATTTTATTATTAAGGTTACTAGGAAATGTGGTTTCTAAGAATCAGAATGCAATTTATTCTTTAATAGTCACTTCTCTCCCATGTTTTTAATTTACCAAATTAGGAAGAAGTTTGGTTTTTTTAAATCATTCCAAGGTATTTTCTATTGAGTTCATAGGAAACCAAGAACTTTTTATTATTACCATATATATTATTTTAAAATTTATCAATTAGGGCAAACCTAAAAGATATTTTAAGCTCATTATGGGTAGGTTTTGTATTTATATAATCTCAAATTTCTTTTTTTAGATGATACGATATTTTTTCTTAATTGTAGGTCCTAATAAATATATGTTTTTCTCAACATTATTAATTGAAATATAAAATTGAGTGGGAAGTTATTAGTAAGGAAAAGAAAAATATCTTCATCCCCAAGAGGTGTTTTCACAGGTTATCTCTTCGCATTGAAAATGAACATTGGATTATCTGAAGGTAGTTTTCTATTGAAAAACCTTGGGTTCATATTGTCTCTTGAGAGTGTTTGTATTTGATACATTGGTATCATGATTAAAATAACTATTGGACACATATCCAATTGGAAATATTTATTTATATATTCATAGGTAGGGTTATTTTTAACCAATTCATGATATAAACAATTATATAACACATTATATACATCATTCAAGTTCACATGGATGTATTATGATATATTGATAATGTGGTCATTTATTTATAATGGGGATCCTAGTATAAAATATTATGTCACTGTGAAAATTGGCTTTGGATGGATAAAAATTATAAAGAAGGAGGAATAAATGTAAAAAAGATAAAGCTAGGTTTATCGATCATTCGGGATAAAACTACATTAGATTTACTAAAAGGAAATTACCAATGGGCATAATTTATTAATTCTAAATATTGAATGGTTGTAAAAAATATTATCGGGAGGTCTATAGACTCTCCATTATTGAACGATATTTAGGAGAGTTACCAGAACATTAAAGAGAAAACATGACGGAACATTGTGAATGTGAATATCATCTTTTGTGATGAAAACATGAAAGATCATCCACTTTTAGATCTTAGATGTATAATTTATTGTTTAGTTTTAATTGAATCTGAGAAAATCCCTATATTATTTTAGGTTTTTATAGATAATGTTCTCTTTAGTTTATATTCCAACAACTCTTTGAGTAATTAAGATTATTTATTAGTTCCACAAACAAACTTATACCACCCTTAAAGTGAACTCCCAAGTCATGACATGACATACAAAGAGGTTCATTCTAAATTGACAAGTACTGGAAATAAAAATGAAGGAATCAGATAAATGGCGGTGCGAATGATTTCACCAGAAAAATGATTTTAAACAAATAGAACAATCTCAAGCCAGATTTTGGAATATAGCATCCATACATTTTACATCCATGCCTCAATATAATAATAATTTTAAATTGAAAATTATACAAAAATAGAAAATAAAATTAGATATTAATGAATTTTATTTCTAAAATTCCTGGGAAATATGATTCCCATCGATAATTTAACGAATAAATAAAATTATCAACATTTTCAAGATCTCCATCAAAATAAAGATCATAATATTTCCACTAATGTGA
Source organism: Viscum album (assembly GCA_963277665.1). NCBI lineage: Eukaryota > Viridiplantae > Streptophyta > Magnoliopsida > Santalales > Viscaceae > Viscum > Viscum album. Next base: position 1,767,042,688 of record OY728135.1, read on the forward strand.
ATCAGACTCTAAGAGTTTTTTGAAAAATGAAGTCCCTAGTGTGGTACTCCTTTTAACATGATATCGAACATAGTATAATCCCTCTATCTATAGACACAAGGTTATTTGAGTAGGGTGGGATGATAACATCCCTATTGGATTTCACAAGAGTCCATGGAGTGTCTTTTTTTTAACATTAATGAAATATTATTTTGAAATAAAATATTTTAAAAAAAAGTTTTCTTATAATTAAAAAAACCCCAAAAAACCTATACAATTCTTTATAATAAAATAAAGGGATTTATTTTAAAAAATATCATGTTTTTTAAGATAAATTCATTTTGAAAATAGTTCTTTCTAAAAACATTTTCCATTTTTTTGATAATGCTAATAATGAAATATCACATCAAAATTAATAGATTTATCTCAAAATTATGACCATGTATCAAGATATAGAAATCCTTTATGTGGGAGAAAATGGGGTATTAAATATTATAAGGGACAAATATTGAAATATGTAAGGTGTATAAGGTATAAAAAATGGTAGTTATAAAAATATAAGAAGTTGTGAAACGATAATATGAAATAAGAGAAAAAAATTAATAAATTGTATAATATTATAAATTAATGATGTTATAGATAACTATGGTAAATTCATGTATGACATATTGGTTGATTGAATATATACTCTAGTGGAAGTATCTTCAAGAGAAAATGATGCATTCTCTATCTATAACCTCTAGATAAACCCTTAAGTACTCTCACTAAGGGGATCCCAATAGTCGGTATTAGTTCGATAATATAATTTAGAATTTCATATCATTATGATATCTATAAAAATTACTCTCAATATCACAATAAGAAACCTAGGGTCCCGATGGATGGAAATGATAGACGAGGAACCAATATTCATAAAATATCCTCATCCCACTCTTGACAACTTATTATGCTAGCCCATTATAAACACACGTATAAATAAACATATCAATACCATTTATATAACCAACTCAGAATCCAAATAATATAATATAACATAGGGGTGAAATTAGTTTATTAATAAAATATTTTGAAAGGGAAAAATGTGTTTAAAATTTTTAAAATAGTATTAAAAATTTAAAAATATTAATTATCAAATCATTTGAAAACAAATTTTTTTTATATTCACCTTTTCAGATTCCAAAAAAATTATTTTATCATACTTTGGAAAGCATACCTCTTAAATTCATCATAAAGCCATTTTGAAATCGAGTTTCATTTGAGAACTCTTTAAAAATAATGGAATGCGAAACATTAATATCATCAGACCTGAAAAAAAATAAGAATTATAATAAGAAATTTCACTAAAAAATTATAAAATTTCCATAAATATATAAAACCACATCAAATATAGATCAAATGTGTTAAAAAATTTCTAAATGTACATTTATAAGATAACAACAAACCATAACCACTCAAAACCCATTGATTCTTTTATATAAAAAAATTATAATTGACGAAAATAATTATGATTACAAATCTAATTGAAAATAGAAATTTAGCACATAAATTAAAATATATTCTATCTAACGTATTGGAAAACTAATTTTTAAAAAACATGGATTTCTAAAAAAAATTATATGAAAGAAAAACCTTCCAATGAAAAAAGATAATTGTACCGGTTGGATGATTTAAACTATAAGAAACCAACCCCATAGAGGATATTCTTTATAAATCATATTGTATTTGGAATGTTTATAACTACCTTGAGATAAAGGAGAAAGGAAATGATGATAATAGATGAAGAAGGATTTGGTGTAAAATAAACCATAATATGGAATGATTTAGATCAAAATTGATGGGAAATGGACTAATATTCAAGGGTAACATGGGGGAGAGGCATCACATAGATGTACCTTGGACGTGCATCATGTGAAAGAGGGAAGGTTGGGTTATCTAAACAAGAGTACTAATTAGAAAGGGGTTATAATTTTAAATTTAATTTTTTAATTCAATGTTTAAAACACAAGGTATCTGCCTTTTGTAACAAATTTAGAACCAACTATGGCCCCATTACAAGAAAAACCTCAGAACCCACAGGGTTTTACTACTTGGTTGGTGAAATCGTATTCCAACCTTTCAAAATGAGTATATTAAAACTGTAGATATACATTCATGTTCATCACATGGTTATAAATAAGAACATAATAATAAAATGACAACCCAATTTCATAATATTGCAATATATTAAATTCATTTTCTAAAAACAAAATGTAGTTTTTTAAAATAAATAACATTTTTATATAAAAATATTGTCATCGGGTGATAATTATCACCACCACAAGACTTTATTCCCTATATGTAATTGATCATGAGGAGGTACAATAGAAGAAAAACCAAAACCAAAGTAAAAAAAAACAATCCCCAATAGACCATTTCTACATATATATGAGGCTCCCAAGTTCCTAATCTAGAGAATGGAAATAATTCGTGAATATAGGTATATCTCCTAATACTCTCATAAGGAAATATAAATCTAAGACTATTAATTGCTATCCTCTCTATAACATCCTAGAATCCAGAATCCTCGAAGAAGTAGATATATTACATTATTGGTATGGAATGAAATAGTTTCTGAATAATTCAATATCATAGTAGTGTTGGATTACTATATACATATATAAATTACATTTGAAAGCAAAAGAGACAACATGATCACGATGGGATAAAATATTTATCCTTTCCTCGTATCTTTTAAAATTACACATAGTTCACCCCAAGGTTTATTTGGTAAATGAAACAAAATATGGGTGGGATCATATGATCATTAATGTTTAGCATATAATGAATGATAACATATCATAATCATAAAATAAGGGATATGGTAGGAATAAATAAACATGATAAAGAAATAATCAACTAAAACTAAGGCCATTCTATATCCTTGATAATAAAAGATAACATGGATAACATAAATCATTTCTTCCATACTTATGTAATGGAAAATGTTGGACATAAAAACATACTTACAAGGAATTATTCTGAAACACCGTTATGATATAGAGAGAGGTATATACCAAATCCCAATATTTTCTATCTCATGAGACCCATCATTGCATCAAGGGACTATATAAATCTGTTTCCCAACAATTAGCTGATTTTGACCAATGCATTGATTATAAGAGTCAAAAACACCTTTCATACAATTCCCAATGTATTATTTGCATGAATAAAAACATAGACCTCCATATAATATATTGGTGAGGGTAATTTTAGAATACTGGATTATCCATGGAGTATAGTAATATGGTTTAATAGTATAAATTAGTAGGAGACTAAGGGAATGTTAATAAAAATCCTTCATCATAGTTCCTTAAGAGTGTGCGGATATTCAAAATCATATCCCACAAGAATGTCTATCCATGTGTTCTATCTTAGGGCACTTGTCTCATATTAGGGTGATGGCTGAGTAAATTATCGACCAACCCTTTTGATGGAAAACACTACATCTGTATTAGGTAAGAATTTCAATCAATACTCCTTAAAAGGGATGTGGTAAAAATGATCCTAAAATACTAAGAATAAAACAATCTAAAAGGGAGTTTATACACAACATAAAATAAATTGGGAGAATAATATATATCATGTCAGAATGAGAAGGATTTGAGATATAAAACCCTTATATTTTCTATAATTTAAAGTCACCTTTCATGTTTCAGTGTACACGAAATAGGAAAAAGTTTATCGAAGTGTTATTTTGGTTCAAAACCACCTCAACCACCCATTTATAGACAATTTTGACAATTTTATTATTTTTCTTTTAATATTTGTAATCTTTAACCCATATTAACTTTTACCTTAGTAATTAATGTTTAAGAATATTAATCAATTTTAATAAAAAATTCATAATTTTCCCTTTTACCAAATATTATCTTTTTGATTTATAATTTAAAAACAATTTTTTAAAATAAAATTTCCAAATGTTTGATATGTTAATTTTAAAATGAACACAAAAGATCCTATAGAAATAAATTTTAGAAAAATAATTTTTTTAACCATTAAATATTTATAATAGCTAAAATTATATAGGATAATATTTTGAATAAAATAAATTAATATATTATTAAAAAAATATAATTTATGTGTCTTTCAATGAAATATAAAACCTAATATCACCTTGAAAATACTTCATTAAAAGATTATACCAAAAATAATTTTTATTAATGAATTTTTTTTATTATTTCTAAAAAATTACAATATGATTTATAAGATTGAAAAATATTTTATAATTGATATTAATATTCCCTAATACATATTTTATTATTGAAATTGTTTTTTGAGTTATTTTTTATGCCCACATCCTAGTGATATTATGAGAGTCTTGGATTTAAATATGTTTTTAACTATTAACTTAAAAATAGATATTTTTAGAAAAAAATATCATCTAAATATAATATCATTATGATGAATTATGAAATGGCGTTTATTTTTTTAAATAGAATTTTAACTTTTGGAAATTCATATTTTAAATATTAAAATTAGTAAGGGTTCATTGTATGCGTATTGTGGGATGATTTTGGATATGAGGCCTAACATGGGTCTTAGTTATTACAATAAAAATACAAGAGAAGCACTAATTTTATTCATTAGAAAAAAAGTAATGATCTAAAAATGGTTAACACAAAACCCAACAATTCATCTGATTAAAGAGACCATAATAGAACATTGAGGAAGAGAAACATCTAGCTTCTTGAGGAAGTAAAATTTTACTTATCAAAATGATAAAAAGGTATAAAAAAATCCAATATATATATTCAATAGGTAATTTAGTGAACCTCTTATCCACATAAAATATCAAAAAATATTATAAAATATTTTTGGATCCAGGCGTGATGACTATATGAGATTCTGAGGTCCAGTGAGTCCAGAATTCATATTTAAAAAATATTAAATATATTAATATCAAACACATGAATTCATTCAAAAATAATTTGTTATATGTTATGTCAATCCGTATATCAAAAATCTGAGAACATGATTGATTCCAAAAAATGTGGATTTCCGTACATGCAACCTGACATTGGCCATCACCAAACAACTAGTTGAGTCAGCAATTTGATGTGTGTTTAATTTACATAAATAATTAAATTTATTTATTTTATTTTAAATTACTAATATAAACCCTCTATAAATTTCAAATTATGAAAAATCAAGAGGGTTTGATGCATACCATTGGGATGATTTAAGAGGATATTTAGAGTGTTCTTTTTTGGTTGATAAGGATAATCATATCAACAATTACCAGATCGAGGAGGATTGATAGGTAGAGAATTCATGACATCATCCTTACTTTGGAAAATGTGTTGTTCACAAAAAATTAATCCAAATTGAGGTAGGTATCAGTAATGTAATTTTTTTACCTTCATTAAATAATTTAGAATGAGAATATATATGTATCTCATTTTGTTTTTCATTTTTCTACCCTACATATGTTCCCAATGATGAATTATTATTTTTTAATATATTCTTTTAATGAAATGATATCATAATGAATTACAGACCTTGAAATCATAGTATAATAAATCTTATAAAAATATTTTTATTACCATTTTTTATTTTTATATCCACCATCATTTGTCTGGTCATTCTCTATTGGCCTATGGGGTTATAGATTGACATTTCCCAGAAAGGTTCAACCATGACCGAATGCCAAGATTCATGGAGTTTGTACGAACGATGATTGGAAAAATGATTAATGTGCCGATTGTGATTCTTTTCAGGAGTTGGGTGGTGTTTTCTATTGATACAGGATCCAGGATGAGGGGAATGTGATGGGAGGCTTGTATGGCTATGTGATTCTTCATAAGAACCATGAGTTGTTGATATCGAGCCACCAAAGGGACAAAATATCTAAAAGGAGGTGGTTTCATTTGATGTTGAGCAGTCAGTAGAAGAAATTTGTGGAGGGGAGGGTTCATTTAGGAGAAAAATTAATAATAAAAACATTCTATGGAAAATAACACTACATGGTGTATAGTCTTAGAACAGATGATGTGTATCCTAACCTATCTTCTATGGCTTGGGTTTTAGGAAAGATAAGGATGGCATGTCGTGTGGTTGTGCCCACATTCATGGTGACCCTCCCTCGGTGTCTAATCCATGTACGAGAAAAAAAAGTCCATGACCCCATGTGGGAGGACATGTTTTGGACTCTTGGAGTACACGGGCGTGAGATAATAACCTTGAATGACGAGGAACATAGTTATGTACACAATCACAACCTCAGGAACATAAGAATGATCAGGGGCACATGAGTTGGCCCGTGGTGGATGAGAAATTCCCAATAGGCTACCCTATAAACAATTTACATCGATATTTACTCTATGATAGGTCCATAAAAGTTCTCATTTAGGTAGCACAGTGGGGACACATACTGGGTGGACACTGTAAATGTCGTGTGCCCATATCAGAAACTTCCCCCTTGGATGTCTCCATCATATGGAGTCATAGTTTTTCACTAGAATAGTCTATCCTATGTATTTTTTGACATATAATGTGATATTATCCTTCATGGTAGCTTCTGATATATGATGTGTTATATTTTTATAATAAATATTCTTTAGGTTATGCTTGATAATGGTAGTGATTACGTTGGAACATCTGAGAGATGTCAAGGATGGAAATCTCCATATTGAATCGAGGTATGGGTACCCCTTACTCCTTTCATAGGTTAGATTGGACCCCCCCCCCACACACACACACAAATAGGAAATGTGTCCTCTATCTACCGAGTGTTACACGCTGACCTACATTTTCATAGTTTATCTTCTTACGTAGTCTCATCCTCATGATGGACTACGACATGGGTCATCTACCTACTAAGTGGACCCCCTCACTGAAATAGGGGTATGTTCTATATAACTATTGATTATAACTTCCATGAAATAATGGGGTGTGTTCCTCTACAAACTTAGTGAAACCCACCAGATAGAATTGGTCATAGGTCCTCTACGTATAAAGTGGAACCCACCTGACAGAATAAGGGATGGGTCCACTACCTACTGAGTGGCACCCCCTAGTAGACTAGTGAATATGCCATCTACTTTATTTGTAGAACCCCATTGATGCACTAGTTCATATGTCCACTTTTAGAGATTTTCCCCCTCGGTGGATTCACATTGTTGATGTGTGAGCCCTTCACACAATTACTTCATTATATACATGAGTTACTAAGCATGTTAGATAGACTATATGGAGTTTCTAGAAAACTCACTATCATTGGTTGGACTGTGATATGGATATCCCCAATCTCCCATCTAGGTTTCCTATTGAGCATATATAAATATATATGTGTGTTTCTTTTGGTTTAATTTCACCCTTTATTTTGGTTTTCCTAACTACTTATATCATATATTGTATTTCCCACATTTAGTTTTTAGGTCATGCAACATGGAATGTATATACTCACCACGTCGTGGGTTTTTTCAATACATGTCATGTCTTTTGAAGGTGGAAAAAATCTACAATGGTTTTAGTATAGAATAGGGATACGTGGGTGTATAGACCACACAAGGTAGTTAGTCTTGGATATCAGGATCTAGGCTTAGTCATCATTAATTTAGTCTATTTGTTGTCTCGTTCAAACTTCATTTCTATTGTGGCTTGCATTTTCCCCCATTTTCACATTTGGTTTCTTCTATGACATTCTGATGTATTCCTTAAAGTTTATTGGTTGCATGGTTTTAATGAAGATGTTAAAAAACATTATACCATTCCTCTATAATGTTTTGTGGTGACAGTTGGGTTCAATAATTGAGGCACACTATAAAAGGTCTCCCTTTTATGATATTCCTTCTCAGTTACTTTCATAATCACATGGCCTATCTGAGGCGGTCTTGGGGATGTAGTAGCTTAGCTTTCTTCCACTCAAGAAGGAATTAGTGGTTTGGTTCATTATAAGGTGGCACTAACGAGAGGTTTATCATATATATCATTTGATGTTAGACCCATGGTGATGTTTGGTTAGGAACCTTGTGAAATTATATAAACACGTATCAACTGTTTCTTTCATATCAAGGAAATCAGTTTTGGTGTGATGAATAATGTATCCATACACTAGCTTTCTGACTATCTACATATCAGCTCATCATATGGATACATCGACTATAGGGAACTTGGAACATGAATCAAATAGTATTAAGAAATTTTATTGTACTTCTCCAGTCATATCCAGATATATGATTAATTATTTTAACATCGAACATTATCACGACCCATCCCATGGGACCCGAACGTGACTACCCCAAGCACACCTTCCATAAACCAGGGGTTGGTGAGTAGAACCTGACGGAGTTTCCCGAACAGGGAATGAATTTCAATAGATATCTGTCTACAGTAAAAAATGGAAACTGGAGTAAACATCCAAAAAAGTAAGGTATAACCATGAGAGTAATGTACAACTATAAACTGAAAACATTGGTTCAGAAAAGAAGCCCTCGAAACTGAAAAGAAATTAAATAGCTGTCGCATCTGCCCTGTAGCTCCACCAAGATGTTAGTAGATTTAAGTCTGATGCTGAAGAAGAGGACCTTGACTTCTCCTATCGCACCAAACTCCACCAATTCCTGAACATCCAAAGTCCGCTTCAGAGCATCAGTAGTCCATACCAGAAACTCACGTGTCAGTGGAGACCGTGAATAGGTGAGTATAACAATACCTAGTAGGGGACACCGAGACCTATGAAGGTCTCTCAGTAATCCACAGAGTAATAAATCACAAGAAAACCCACAATTGTAAAACCACAAGATTGATCTAAATCACGAAGCACAAGGAAAAAAGAGACAACTCACATTAACCGTGTAACATCAAGGTTACTGGGATAAGGATGACTAGTCGTAATGAATGATCATCCTATCCTTCATAACTCTACTGTTGACCTGTATAGGTCACTGTATGCTGACCCGTATGGGTCACTAGATGCTGACCCATTTTAGTCATTGGTGCATACATGTATTGGTAAGTGGTGATGACCCATATTATTCACTGGAGTTTACCCACATTAGTCAATGGTATAGAGTTAGGGATGATTAGTCATACAGCTAGATCATCCCTCTGTAGAGTTTTTGATGTTGACCTGTATTTGTCTCTCTTCTTCTTCATGTCACAGTCAGCCACTGGATTCTCACATGAAGCACACCTCATCTCAGAAATATTATGCTCCCCAAGACATCAGTCATATTTCAACTGGTAATAAGTCCCACAAAAGTCATACCCAATGAACCACTCTATCATAGAGGTCCCAATGTGATAGACTACGCGTCTATCGGGAGACCTGTTTGTTAGAGATGGTCACTTTTTTAAAAAGTGCCAAGTTGGATACAAGTTTAATCTAACCCAGGTTGTACATAAAACTCAATCAAAACCCACTTAGAGTATCTCTAAAGAACTTCCTTATCACAAGGGTCCTTATTGCATAGATGACACGTTGATTGGATGCTTGGTCTGTTAGTTACACCCCTTTTCGTGAAACTAGGGTGATTACCCCTCAGTCCGACCCGGCTCGGTTGATCCCGCCCAAATATTCCAAAGAGACCTCTTCAAAATAAGGGTCCAAAAACCACTAATGGCATGTCAAACGGACACCGGAATCACCTTTTACGAGTCTTCTTTATTCGAGGGTAGGTTGGATTTGGGCCCGGTCCGACTCGGTCAGTCCAGCTTGATGCAACAGGTCCTGGGGTCTACCTGACCCAACCTGGGTTTTCCCGTTATGGGTCGGCCAGATTCAAGGGGTTCGGCCCATCGGGGTCAGCCCGACTAGATCGTGGGCCCAGGAAGTGGTTGGCCCAGCCTACTGGGTAGGGCACGACCCACCTGTGTTGGCCCATCGGGGCACAGGGCTGGCCCATTGGGCGAATCCGGCCAGTTCTTCCGGCCCATGTCTAGTCCAGTTCCCCTGAAGGCGGATCTTGTTTCCTAGCTGGCATTGAAAAATCAGGATCATTTCGTCCAGACAGTGGGGCACTACCCCACCGTTTATCCAGCTGGCACGGTGCGGCCCTGTGTCGCACCGCCCCCTCCTTCCATAGCCTGCTGGCCGTAGTTGTAGCCGCCTATGGGGCCCGAAGGTTCCACCTTTCTCTCACATGGCCAGCTCGGTCTGGCCACCTCTGGGAACTCTGGTGCAATATGGCACGTAACATTCCCACCGCCCACGACCGGTTGTCGTGGGGCTCCTCCGGCCTTCGTCTGCCGCTGCCCGCATGGCACGCCCACAGTTCTTTTCGCGGGCCACCAAATATGCTCCAGTTGTCCTTTATTGGTTCTATCTATTCCTAGGAGCCTCTTTGGCTTCCATAGTCAAAGTGTGACCCTTCTTAATGCATTTCTATCAAATTGTGAAGAATCATCCTTGAAGAACACAGTGATAAATGATGTGGTGGAGGGTCTGAGACTAGTTCATTTGGATCGTTCCCTCCACGTTTTCATTATAAAAAGTTCTAATAATTAATCATAACATTTCAATAATGATAAACCACATCCATAAATAAACCCCCTACCAGGATGAGATGCCCAATGACGATGATCGACAGAACCTCCTTTGTCGTTTGTTGTCGGTTCGTGATTCGGAGGTGCCCATCATTGCTCGCTGATTCCAGTCTCATCCTCTAGGGGGTTCTTCACCAATGTCCATCATTATTTATTGAGGAAGAAATCTATCGATGTTTCATCCATCCAAGATTGCTACCGCCCGAGCTTCTGTCTCCATCAGTGGAAGGTGTCACATCACTCCGCCAGAGGTTCCTCGCTTGAAGAAGCTATGTCAAGACTCCACCCCAAGCCTCCCTTAAATAGAGGGGATAAAGGGTCAGTAACATGCCGGTGAATTAATGAGATTCATTTATGAATGAATCCCTTAATTCTTCAATGGTTCATTTAAAATGAGGGAGATGAAAACCATTTATTTGCCTGACACGTAACCATTCTCGCCACAGCCTCCCATCCATTGGAGAAAAAGAAAACAAAATAAAAATAACATGTTATTTTATTATTTTTTATAATTTCCCAAAAATATCTTTTTCTCTCGACCAACTATGGTTGAAGAGAGTCTTTAATTATGTTAATCCTGATGATGTATATTCAACAGTTATCTCATATTTCAATTCTAAGCACTGGTTCAAAAGATAGAAAAGGCCTGCCGTGCATTTACTAAACATATGTAAAAAAATTCAAAAAATCATTTTTGTCACTCCGAGCCATGGAATCACGCGCCGTCAATTTTTTCTGACTCTTAGTGCTTGAAAATAAATTAGAAAAAACATTTCATGTAATTTTTGGCGTATTTACATTCTCCCCAACTTGGGGCTTTAGGTCCCCAAAATCTAAAGAAGGCTACACAAACAAAATGTGGTACTGGGCACGCATATGATCCTCTCACTCCCATGTGCTCTCCTGGAGATTCCCATGATTACATAGAATTCGCACCATAGGTATCGAACACCCACGAAGGATACTCTATTGTCGATCCTCTTTGTCCATCGGGTACTCCACAAAAGTCACATCGTCCTCAATCTCCAGATCACCGTGGTCAATGATATAAGACGGGTCAAGGACTTATCTCTATATATGGGATACGTGGAAGATGTTGTGCACCCTCTCCAACTATGGTGGCAGTGCCAAGTGGTACGCCACCTTTCCAATCCTCTAAAGTATCAGGAATAGTCTGTTAATCCTCGGTGAGAGTTTTCAACCTCGACCAAATCTCAGTAGTCCCTATCGAGGGGAGACTCTCAACAATACGTAGTCCCCCTCCTAGAACTATAGTGGTCTCTGTAGCCTATTATCATTGGACTTCTGTCGGCTCTGTGTAGTCTTCATCTACTCTCGGATGACCTGCACCTTTTCAGAGGTAGCCTGTATCATCTCTTGGACCACAAGTGATGGCTCTCCTGGATTTTTTGAGCACAAGGGCGATCTGCAGAATCATCCATAAAACACCTCAAAAGGGGCCATACCATTCGTGGAGTGATAACTGTTATTTTACATGAACTCCACCAAGGGTATGTGGCCCTCCAAACATCGATCAAAATCTAGGACACATGCATGAAACATGTCCTCCAGGGTTTGGATGGTCTTATCAGTCTGACCATATGTCCACGGGTGAAAAGTCGTGATCATGCGAAGCTGGGTCCCAAAATCCTCCTGCTAAACTTTTCAAAATTGGGATGTGAAGAGTGCATCACATTATGAGATTATCATAAAAGGAGCCCTATAAAGACCCATGATCTTTTGAACACAGATACTTCCCATGATCTCTACAGAAAACTTCTCTTTAATTGCAAGGATGTGGGCCGACATGGTGTGTTGCTCAACGATCACCCAGATGGTATCATGTCCTCTGGACATATGTGGAAAACCTATCATGAAGTCCATTGATATCCATTCCCACTTCCACTCTGGAATATTGAGGGGTTAGTTTAGGCCTGCTCGTACGTGGTGCTGAGCCTTCACTTGCTTGAAAGTGAGGCATCTGGAAACAAACTCTCCCACAAATTTCTTTATCCCTTTCCACTAGTACTTACACCGTAGGTCCTGATGCATCTTCTTGAACACCGGGATATACTACCAAGGGGAACATATGGAATTCCCTCAGCACCTATTATCATTTCACCACTTGTACAACTGTATGTCCTATGAAATGGATAAAATTATCCTCACCTTCAGAAAAGTTGTCAGGTGTATATCCTGAGGATATCTAAGCACGTGTTGAATCACAACTACTGTCTCTCCATTGCACCTCCCTGACTTGCTAAAGGAGTTGACAGGTAACTACCATTGAATGGAGGTATACTACCACATATCTATCCACGTAGGATATCTGAAGTGAGGCTAACTGCTCTGAAACCTTGTTCAGTAGGTTCGAACTCGATCTCACGCTAAGTGCATCGACCACTAATTTCCCCTTCTCAGGTGTATAGGCTATCTCAAATTCATAGTCTAGGAGGAACTATAGCCAACATTGTAGTCTTAGATTAAAATCATTCTATGTGAAGATATATATGGGAATCTTGGGGTCTGAGTAAATAATGAAAAGCTCGCCCATCAAGTAGTGTCGCCACATATACTGTGAGAATACCACTGCTGCCAACTCTTAGTCATGAGTCACATATTTCTAATCATGAGGCCTCAGTTTTCGTGAGGCATAAGAAATCACTACATCACCCAGTATCAGGATTCAATCGAGTTCGGTCCCTAATGCATCACAGTAAACCACGTAGCGAGTGCCCACCTCCAGAAACCTTAGGATGGGAGCACTATCCAAGATCTTCCTCAACTATTGAAAGCTCTGATGGAATATATCTTACAACAGGAAGGGTTTCCCCTTCTTCATCATGCCAGTTATAAGTGCTACTACTTTGGAGAAATCAGGTATGATCCTCTGATTGTAGCCTGCAAATCCAAGGAAGCTCCGCACCTCAGTAGCACATTTGTGTGGCTCCTAAGAAAGTACAACCTCGATCTTCATAGGATCCGTTGCAACTCCATCATTTGATATGATGTTTTCCATGAAGTGGACCTTCCATATCCAAAACTCACATTTCAATATCTTCCTATATAATTGGTGCTCCCGAAGTGTGTCCAATACTATCCTCTAGTGTACAACATGATCCTCCTCAGATGCTGGTTACACCAATATTTCTTTGAAGAAGAACACTAAAAACTTGTCTAAGCAGGTCGGGATGGTCCTGTTCATGAGACCCATGAACACTATAGGGGCATTCGTCCTACTGAAAAACATCACTATTTATTCTTAATGTCTGTACCAACATATGAAGGCCATGTTTGGGATGTCCTCATCCCAAACACAAATTTTGTGATAGCCTGGTCTCAGGTCTATCTTTGAGAACCACTTCACTTATTTTAAATGATCAAACAGATCATAAATCCTCGGCAGAGGATACTTGTTCTTCACAGTCACCTGGTTTAGGCACCATATGTCCTCACGTAGCCAAAAACTTCTGTCTGCCTTCTTGAAAAACAACATAAGGGATTCCCATGGAGAAACACTCGGCCTTATTAATCCCTTCCTCTACAAGTCCTCGAACTGTACCCACAGCTCCTGGTGCTCCGCATGTTCTATATGATATATTGGTGTATATATCCATGTTATTCCTAGTTACAACTCAATGTAGAAGTATACCTCCCATTAAAGAGGTAGTCCTTGGACATCTTCGGGAAATACGTCCTCATACTCATCCACTACTGCGGGGAACTGTGGACTCACCTCATCAACCATGTCAATGGTCATGCATTCCAGATGATATGTAATCGGATGCGCCCTCTTGAGCGCAAGTCTATCTCATGATTCTCTGTTTTCCTTCTGACAAAAAATGGAAAAATGTCCTCCATATCTATGCGTATATCATACTATAAGTCTCATGTAGTCAATCTATGCATGAAATACTGATAGCCATCCCATTCCTAGAATGAAGTCATAGGGATTTAACACCATTACTAGAAGATCCCATCTGAAACTCTCTCCTCCAATAGTAAAATCACACTATCAAATCCAGTGTGTGACCCTTGTAACTCCTCCCATAGAAGTATCCAAATCCAATAGTCAAGATAAATGATCTGTTTGAATCTCATTGTCCTGAACTATGTATACAAAAATGAAAGAATCAATAACACCTGTGTCGATAATCACTACAACTAAAGTAGATAGGTTACATATCGTACATTGTATTTTCTCATGGACATCTGGATCGTGGGCCTCTACATACTATAGCTGGTCCTGTACCTATCCACCTACTCCCTGAGCCCATTGTGGACTGCCTGGGGGTGGTGGTGGTAGTGCCTATTTACCCTGACCACGTCCCACTGCATGTCCTGCTCCCCTGCCTCGTCCGCCGCTGGTCTCACACTCATCCTCCCACCGCTTACGCTGCATTGGGTGACCCTACACTGTCTGTTGGTCATCTTCATGGGGATTCAGGCTGTCAAGAGCTCTATGACACTGTCCCCCACTAGAAAAATAGATCATGCCCTACTGGTGGATCCCTTTCCCTCTCGAACCTCGCACCTTTGACCCAGCATCTCAAGGTTTACCTCTGAATGCTCTAGACCACTTGGGCTTATGCATTGTATGTATACTGCTAGCTGCAGATGACTTTGCTACCTATCGTCAGGTAGGGGCTCTCACTATTAGTACCTTCTCGGTAAGGAAGATCTCCATCAGCAAATCTCTCCCTAGCACCCCATCCTGTTTCGGGATGATGAGAGAAACTATTGCAACTCTGATCACTCATCGAAGCCCCTACTCAATGGTTCAGAAACTGAAGTAAGGGACTCATACCATGTCAGTGGAGTATCGAGGGAGGTAAGGAAATATTGCAGAGTTCTGAGCCACAGTCTGGCTACCCTTCTATAGATGCAGCATCTCCTGAATACACACAGAGCATAGTGTCGCTGGTACAAACTCTTCCCTCAAATGCCACTCAAAGTCTGGCCATGTGAAGGGCTCCTACTCATTCACCTGGAGTGTCGAGCTCTACCACAATCCTACTGATCCCTTAATAATCCTAGAGACCAAGATTTCCATCTTCTTGATGGGTGTCTCTACTAAGGGAAAGTCCAAAGAAATTGCCTCAGGCCGGTTCTTTGCTCCCTGGGGGTTCGTATAACCTTGAAATCTTAGAGGCCTCTATTTATGTAACTCATGAAAAACGCACAGCCGGTGTGCATGATCCATTAGTAACATCTACCTCTCAACTGGTGGTGGTGCTGCTGGTACACCACCTGAAGGTGCCATAACTATGATTGGTCCTTGTACTGATGCCCCATCGCTCGGTGGTCCACTGTCATGATCTCTAACCAGAATATTGGATGGCTATCTTCATGGAGAAATCCTATAAAAAAAAGATGTTCCACGATCAATAATTTATACCTGGTGAGATTACTGAAGAAATATCAAGGAAACTTTTCAAAACACTAGTAACCAGTGTTTTCATGTACCTAGTCGGAAAACAAAATTCAAGGTCCTGGTATTTGAATACATCAGTCGCCACACCAAAACAAGACTCCATGTACTGAAAACCAAACTCAAGACACTTTACACCATTACCTCATAAAAATTAGCCTCTTAGTTCTTCCGGAAGAACAGAGCTCTCACTGATACCACATTGTTATGACTCGTCCCACAGGGCTCAGAAGTGACTACCCCGAGCTAGCCATTCTTAGGATATGGGTTGTTGACTAGCACCAGAAGGATTTTCCCGAACATGGAAGGAATTTCCTTTGATATATGTACAAACTGAAAAACTGAACCTGATGTAAACAACCAAAAAATTAAGGTATAACCACATTAGTAACGTAAAACAACAAGTGCAACTTTAAACTAAAAACAGTGGTTCAGAATACAAGACCTCGAAAATTAAAAGAAAGTAAACAGCTATCGTATCTCCCCAAGATCTCTACCTAGAGGGTATTAGTTATATTTCGGATGTCACGGAAGAGGATCTCGACTGCTATCATTTCAACAAGCTCCACTAAGTCCCAAACCTCCAAAATCGACCTCAGAGTGTCAATAGTCTGCACCAGACACAGACGTGTAGGAAGAGCCCATGCAGGGGTGAGTATAGAAATACCAAGTAGGGAACCCTGATACCCCTGAAGGTCTCTCAGTAATAAACAAAGTAAAACATCACAATAAATACAACAATGTCAAAATCAAAAGAATGATCTAAATCCCGAATATTAAGGAAAATGAGGCAGCTCACTCTAATGGTATAACATCAAGAATACTGATATAAGGATGACTAGTCATAAATCCAGATCATCCAATCGGTAGTAACTAAACTGCTGACCCATATATGACACTGTATGTTGACTCGTATTGGTCTCTAGATGCTAACCCATGTTGGTTGCTAGTGCTAATCCATATTGGTTGCTGGTGCTGACCCGTATTGGTCACTAGTATAGAGGTAGGGATGATTAGTAATACGGCTTGATCATCTATCTCAGTTGTTTCTGATGCTGACCGATATTGGTTTATCATCTTCATTATGTCACAGAAAGCCAAAAGATTCCCACACGAAGCACACCTGATCTCCGGAAGATTCTGCTCCTCAAGCCATCATTCATATTTCATCCGGTATTAAGTCCCACAAAAAAGAATACCCAAGGAACCTCCCATAATAGGGGTACCAACATGATAGATAGTGCGTCGATCGGATGCCCAGTCAGTGAGATATGTGCACATTTATTAAAATGGTCCGGTTGGATTCAAGTCAGATCCGACCCAGGTCACACATCAAATTCTATAAAAACTAACTTAAGTATCTCCAATGAACTTCCTTATCACAAGGGTCCTTATTCTATGGACGAAATGTCGATAAGATGCACGGTCTGTTAGTTACCCCAATTTCTGTGAAACAGGTGTCATTGCAGTCGGTCCGGTCAAACTTAGTTGGGCCCGCCAGAATATGCCAAAGGGACTGCTTTCCAAAAGGGATCCCAAAACCACTTATGTCTTTTCAAATGGTCACCTCGTTTTCTAGTTATGGGAATTTCTTTATTCGAGGGCCAGAAGGGTCTGGTTCCGATCTGACTCAGTCAGGCCGGCCTGACGCAACGGGTTTGGGGTCTACCAGACCCCGCCCGGGTCTGGCTCGTTAAGGGTCGGCCAGGTTCACTGGGTCTGGCCAGTCAGGGTTGGCCTGTATGGTGTGTGAGCTAGGGACATGGTTTGGATGAACCACTGAGTGGGGTTTGGAATACCCGCACTGGCCCGGTGGGCCACGAGACCGGCCCGGCCTACCGAGCCGTGGTTCCGGTTAGGCCTACTAGGCCACGGTTTCAGCTGATCCCGCTGGGAAGGTCTGACTGGCTAGGTGGGTCCAATATGTTCGGACGACCTGTGTCTGGCCCGGTCCTCCTGATGGAAGACTGTTTTTCCCAGCTTTCCCTGCAGATGTTGGGTTGCTTCGTCCCACCACTGGGGCGCTGCCCTATAGTTTCTCCAGCTGGTGCGGCGTGGCGTGGTGTGGGGCCGCACCGACCCCTCATGCCTAGGCCCATTGGCCTCAGATGTTGCCACCAGGGTTGCCTGTGGTCACCGCCCTTCTCCTGCATGGCCATCTTGGGCTGGCTTCCTCTCTCCACTACAGCGCACGATGGCGTGACGCCTTCCAACCGCCTACAACCGGTTGTCATGGGCCTCCTCCAGCCTTCACCAGCTACCACCGGCTTAGATTACTAGCATTTTTTCCACAGGCCACTGGACCTGCTCCGATTGTCCATTCTTGGTGCCACATGTGCGTATGAGCCTCTCAGGCTACCACCATCATAGCATGACCCTCCATCTTACATTTCCATCAAATTGTGAAAAATTGTCCCAAAAGAACGCAATGATAAACGAAGCGACAGATGGTCCGAGACTTGTTCGTTGGTCCATCTCTCTTTGTGTTAGAATTATAACAAGCAGGAATAATTATCCATCACATTTGAATATTGTGAATCCACATCCAAACAAAAACCACCCTACCTAGATGAGACGTCAGGTGAAGAAGATCAATGAAACCTCCTTCATCATTGTCCTCGATTTGTGATTCGACGGCGCTTGTCACCGATCAATGAATCTAGTCTCGTACTCAGGGTGGTTCTTCAAAAGTGTCCATTGTTTTTCATTGAATAATATATCCATCAACATTTCATCTGCCCTAAATCACTACCGCCCGAGCATCCGTCTCCATCAGTGGATGTTGTTGTGTAATTCTACAAGAGGTTCCTCGCTCAAAGATGTTGTGTCAAGACTCCACCCCGATCCTCACTTAAATAAAGGGGAGAAAGGGGGATTAATGTGCTTAGGAATTATTGAGGTTCATTTATAAATGAACCTCATAAATCCCCAGTGTTGCGGTAACAAAAAAGGGTGAGTCAACCCATTTATTGGCTTGACAAGTCACCGGTCCCACCACCACTGCTCATCTGTTGGAGAAAAAGAAAATAAAATAACAATAACATGTTATTTTACTATTCTTTAAAAAGTAAAAAAGTATCTTTTTCTCCCAACCAATTGTAGTGAAGTGAATCTTCCCTTAATACAATTCTAGCACTTTGGATTCAAAGTTTCTCTTAGATTTCAATTCCGAGATGAGGTTCATAAGATAAAAACGCCTCCCATGCATTTACTGAATGTACCTAAAAAATGTTCAGACATTCATTTTAGTCATACCAGGCATTAGAATTATTATCCGTCAATTTTTTTAGACTCATAATAATCCAAAATAATTAAAAACAATTAAATGGAATTTTCTTGGTCTTTACAAATGTCTTCATAAGATTTAGGATGTCTCTATTAATACATTTAACTAGGTTACCAATAATGGACCACGATGACGATATGATGAATGATGAGGCCTCATTTCAGGGGCCATCTCTTGAGATCGTTCATCTATGTGTTAAGTCTATAGTACCCCCACCTATTGAGAAGAAGATTGTATTAGTAGTGTGGGATGAGGATCCGAGAAGTCTTAGTACACTCACTAATTTCAAGCACTAGAGGACAATGAGGTTCCACGGTGATCCAAATCGCCAAACAGTTTCTGATTGGCTTGATTTGGTGAGATGAGTCGTCACGCTGATGCAAAACCTGACTGATCGAATGGTTTCACTGGCATTCAGTATTTTCCAAGGAGTAGTTGGGGAATAGTGAATTCTAGTGGTATAGAGTCATGATAATTCATCAGGCTTATGGATAGATTTTCAAGAAGCTATTTTTGGGGGAGTATTCCCTCTCATTATTGCACTCATTTCAGATTCATGAGCTTCTAGGTATATATAATGGTAGTATGATGGTTGTTTTGTATACTCTGAGGTTTTATGACCTTACACCATACTCCATCAATTCAGTACAACATGGTTACTTCAGGGTGTGGATGTTTGAGTTGGGTCTCCAAAAAAACATCCATTTATGTTTTCCCCATATCTATTAACACCAATTACTGAGTGTTTCCAATGTCACTGATGAAATATATCATACAATTTGAGGGATTCTAGGTAGATGGGGATAGGAGTGCGAAAAATGGGCTGGATTCGTCTCTGGTAGCTATCCTGCCTCAATCATCAGAGTCTTGGCACAAAAAGTTTTCTAGTGGCTAGTGTCAGTCACATGGTCATGCAGTGCATGGATTTATTAGAGGACCGCATCAACTCGAAGAGGGATGATTCTATGCATGTGAGGGGAATGGTCACATGGTACAAAATTTCCTATATGGATTTAAAGATGAGGAAAGGGAGATAGTGAATGGACCAAAAAAAATAGAGACAACATCCTGATCCATGTTCTCCCATGTCACGACTCATCCCAGTGGGGCCCGAGTCGCAACTCCCCAAGCCTGCCTCCAATAGGCTAGGGGCTGGTGACTAGCACCGAGTAGGCATACCACTAACATGGGAGGAATTGACTATAAACCTGTACACATGCACACACATATCCAATCCCACAAACCTGATAAGTAAAAACTAGTAAAAGGAAAATATGCATGCATACACTAAAATCCAACCCACAACGTACGAAAGGAAGGTAAAGTGCAAGAAAGTAAAACCTTGGGCCAAAAGTACAAGCCCACCAAAAAGAAAGTCTGTAACAAAGTCCAACCTGAAAATAAAGGTGTTGGAACTGCAGTTTGTAGTTGTAGGAACACACCTCATCCTGTCTGATCTCACTGAGTACCGTCCGGTCCAGGTCCACCTAGAATCCTCTCAAAGGATCGCTCGTATGCACAAGACACGACACGTGCAGGAAACACTCGTTCAGGGGTGAGTATAAAAATACCCAGTAGGACACCCAAAAACCACAAAGGAAATACAACAAGGGAAAATACCACAAAAGAAAGATACAGTCATCTCTACACAGTATATGTCTACTGAACATATAACAAGAATATCCAGATATACTCATACACAAATGACCATCGCGATACCGCCGCTAGGATCCAGCTCGAAGATTCCACTAAGCATTAAACTAAGGGAACACAGTCCTAGGTCTAAAGAGAGAGAAGCGAAGTAATAGTTCTGGGAGAACACACTCCACAAGTACTTTGAGAACAAAATGCTCAGATGAGGATCACAACCCAGTCATGGGGTGATACCGACAACTTAGTCTGTGCTAATCTGCTAAGCAGAGGATCCGCGCCTGGGTAATGTTGGTCACGTCGATACCAATAACTCTACCTAGGGTTCCATGATTTAATAGAGGATCTGGCTCTAAGATTCAAAGAGGGGATTCCAACAACTCTATTCAGGAAGTTTTGCGGAAGTGATCATACTCTTGAGTAAAGGAAATGATACCAGAACCTTCAGGGGAAAACCAAGGGTACGAACCCTAAGAGATAGTCCATGTCAGAGAAGACAAGTGGATCAATCAATGAAGAAAAGGTTACACAGCGTGTCGTATGGTTACACTCCGTGTTCCTTGACCCTGGGTACTTCCCGTGTAAATAGCCCATGTCATTCGTTCAAACCGTATAAAACCAAACTACACGGCCTGTAGAAAAAGAAAACACTATGTTCCTTGACCCCGGGTAATGCCCGTGTAACCGGACCGTGTCATTCGGATTATCGGATATAATGCAAGTACACGGTGTGTAGAAGAATCACACGCCGTGTCCGAGCACCTGGGGCTCGCTCCGTGTACGCTGGACATGTGCCCCTACACGGTCTCTGCCCGTGTCAGTGTCGCATGCCCGTGTACCAGTACACGAGGTTTCCCGTGTATCTGGCCGAGTCTGGCTGGGGAGGGGTATACACGGAATGTCTTTGGCCATGTACTCTACCCATGTCCGTGTACTCCCGAAGTATACTCCATGTGAACCTTCTTACTAACACACGTCATGTAGCCCATACTACACGGCCTATAGTTGGGAAATTTTCAGAACTCCGACTTCTTCCTCACGCTTCGGCCGATATTCCAGATCCACGATCTCTCATCCATTCATCCCGATACTCCAGGGATTGGTTCAGTTCATCATACGAACATCGCGACGATTGATTTCGACCTTTAAAACGAATCATAAACCTCGAGCGATCCATTTGAATAAAAATTCCCGAAAACCCATAACTATCAATATGCTCTGAATCGTCCGCCGATATCGTCGTCGCACCTCTATGACACTGCTCCGGGGTTGGATACATAGTTTGGGATCGTTGTGTCGCCGAAAGGATGCAAAACGATCCTTCGTTCATCACCCCGCGAAGAACGCGAAGAACGCAAAGAAGAACGTGAGAATTTTGGGAAGAAGAACACAACAAAAATCAAGAGGGATGAACCTCGATCAATGATCGTGTCGATCTTGGTCCGTCACCATTAGGAGGTTGAACAAAACCAAAACAAATTCATGAATAAAACCCCAACGATTCCCACAAAATACCATCCCGCAAGAACAATCGATCCGCTGGCTAATTTGTTTGTGGATTAGTTCGTGTTCATCGTGGAAATAATAAATGGGGAAGATATCACAAACAACAAACTTCCTGGATCCGTGACGTTAGTTGGCAATGATCTGGTCACCGCGTCATCATCGCCGTCGAATGTTGTCAAGAATCGTCGTCGCCGCATCGGGAGGTCTTCTCCAGAGATCTCCAGAGAAAATCAGAGTTATGGAAATTGTAACCCTGGCCCTCCCTGCGAAATCTCTATTTAAAAGAATAAAAAATTTCGTTGTGACATGGATAAAATATTTTAATTAAATATTTTATTACAATTACGTCCAAAAACAATATTTCACCACCGACGTGCACCGGCTAGAGTTAGGTCTTTCTTAAGGTAAAATCGTAGTTCCAAATGAAACGGTGCCCTCATATGTCTGATCCGAGCACCCGTTCTAGAGTTATTCCATTTTTTTCAGGAAAACCGCATGCTTGAGAAATTTAATTATAAAATAAAAATCAAACATTTTTTCTGGGATCACCGGACCTTGGAACTGCATGCCATCTCAGAGCATGGTCTCGAAATAATTCCCATATAATATTAAAATAATACATAGAAGAATCCGGGACATTACATCACACCCACCATAGGGCTTTTATGTCCCCAAAAAGACAAAACAAAGGCTACTCAAAAAGATGTGGGTACTACATGCGAATCTGAGCCTCCCTCTCCCACATGCTCTCCTGGAGATCCTCGTGCTACCACCAGACACACACCAAGGGAATAGATCTCCCACAAAGGATATTTTCTTACCGATCCTTGATCTCTATTGGGTACTCTGCAAAGTTCTCCCCATCATCGATGTCCAGCTCGCCCCAATCGATGACGTGTGATGGATCATGCACGTACCTCCGTAGTTGTGACACATGGAAGACGTTGTGTACCCGGTCCATCCGAGGAGGTAGAGCCAAGCGATATGTGACCTCGCCAACTCTACTCATATTCTGAAAAGGCCCCACGAACCTCGGAGATAGCTTGCCGCTTTGGCCAAATCTCTGCAATCCCCGTCGAGGTGAGACAAGAAGGAACACATGGTCTCCTTCCTCGAACTCCAGGGGCCTCCACCTCCTGTCGTCATAAGACTTTTTCTGACTCTGTGCAGTCTTCATCCGCTTCTAGATGACCTGAACCTTTTCTGTAGTATCTCTCATCATCTCTAGGCCCATGAGTGCTGACTCTCCCGGGTCAGTCCAGCAATGTGGCGACCTTCATGGTCGCCCATATAGAGCCTTGAATGGTGCCATACCAATAGTGTAATGATAAATTTTGTTATAATAATATTCCACTAGTGGTAGGTGATCCTCCCAGCTACAACCAAAGTCTAGTATGAAAGCTCGAAGCATATCCTCCAGGACCTGGATGGTCCTCTCCGTCTGACCATCAGTCTGAAGATGAAATGTTGTGATCAAGCGTAACTGAGTCCGAAAAGCTTCCTACAATCCCATCCACAACCAGGATGTGAAATGAGCATAACGATCTAAGACGATCATGGATGGAACTCCATGAAGTCGAACTATCTCCTACACATAGAGGCATCCCATGCTCTGTACTAAACTCTGCTCCCGTATGACTAGGAAGTGGGCCGACTTTGTGAGTCAATCAACGATCACCCATATGGCATCGTGTCCCATGGACGTATGTGGTAAACTCGTAACGAAGTCCATGGATATCCCATCCCACATCTACTCTGGAACCTTAAGGGGCTAAGTCAAACATGATGTCACCTGGTGCTCTGCCTTTACTTGCTGACAAGTAAGGCACCTTAGAGACAAACTCTGCCACACACTTCTTCATTATAGGACACCAGAACTGACGTTGGAGGTCTTGATACATCTTTTCTACACCTGGATACACCAAAAATGGGGATGTATGGAACTCCCTTAGAACCTCCTCCTGCAACTTCACTGGTTCTACTGTTCGCCCTCTGAAAAGAACAACATGCTCCCCACCTTCTGAATATCCATCAGCAGTATCGCCTGTGGATAGCTGGGCATGTAGAGTCTCACAGCTTGCATCCTTGCGCTATGCTTCCCTGACTCGCTGTAAGAGTGGAGGGGTAATAACCATCGACTGAAGGTAAGCTCCCTCATCTCCATCCACGTAGGATAAATATAAGGAGGCCAACTGCCTCATCGCCTCATCCAGCAACTACGAACTTGATTTCCAACTGAGAGCATCGGCCACTACGCTACCCTTCCCAGGAGTATAAACGATCTCAAATTTGTAATCCTGGAGGACTCAAGACATTGCCTCTGTCTCAAATTCATATCCTTATGAGAAAATATATATCTGAGACTCTTGTGATTAGAGTAGATGGTAAACCATTCGCCCATCAGGTAGTGTCACCACATATTCAACATGAAGACTACCGCTACCAACTCAAGATCATGGGTTGTGTAGTTCTGCTCATGTGGCCTCAACTAACATGAGCCATAGGCAATTACCGCTTGCCTTGGAATCAAGACACAACCATTCCCGGTTCCTGATGCGTCGCAGAACACTAAATACTCGACACCTTCCTATGGTAATCTAATGATCGGGGCACTTGTCAGACTCTGTCTCAAATGCTGGAAAGCCTTCTGGCATCTCTCGGTCCACACGAAAGGCTGACCCTTTCCGGTCAAATCTGTCATGTGTGCTGCAATCCTGGTGAAATCAAGGATGAATAATCAATAGTAACCTGCCAACCCAAGGAAACTCCGCACCTCTGTCACACTCCGGGGTGGCTCCCATGCTAGCACTGCCTCCACCTTGGCTGGGTCCACTGCTACACCATCTTACGAGATAACGTGTCCCAAAAAATGAACCTCTTGTAACCAGAACTAACACTTCGAGAGTTTCTCATACAACTCGTGCACTAGGAGTGTGTCCAGAACCATCCTTAAGTATCTTGAGTGATCCTCCTCAGACGCGGAGTACACAAGGATATCATCGATGTAGACCACTAAAAACTGGTCTAGGTAGGGCTGAAAGATACGGTTCATGAGTCCCATGAACACTACTGAAGCATTCGTCATGCCGATGGGCATCTCCAAGTACTCATAGTGACCGTAGCGACATCTGAAATCCATATTCAGTATATCGTCCTCCAGTACTCACAACTGGTGATATCCTGATCGTAGATCATCCTTCGAGTACCATCGTTCCCCTCTCAACTAGTTGAAGATTTCATCAATCCTCGGTAGTGGATACCAGTTCTTCACAGTCACCTGATTCAAGTGCTGGTAATCCACACATAGCCTCAAGCTCCCGTCTGCCTTCTTGGAAAACAACAATGGGGCCACCCAGGGTGAAACAATGGGTCTCACAAAGCCCTTCTTCTGCAGGCCGTCCAGCTACACCCTCAACTCATGATGCTCTACAGGAGCCATCCGATATTCTGATGCTGATATCGGTGTCGTCTCAGGTTGCAACTCAAGGCAGAAATCTATCTCTCGATGAGGAGGTAGCCCGGAGACATCCTCCGAAAAGAGATCCACGTACTCAGCCACTACTGCTAGAAACTGGAAACTCGTAACATCTGCTGTGCCAAAAGAATGGCTAGCTAACTGATGTGAAATAAGTTGTGCCCTACTATGAATGAGTCCATCATGCGCTACCTGGGTCTCTCTTTCACCGACAAAAGAGAACCTTGTTCCATCACGGCGGACACACCGCACCCTTCACCTAAAACAGTCGATCTAGGCATGAACTGTGGATAACCAGTCCATACCAAGAATGACATCATAAGGCCTCGATGCTACCACCAAGAGGTTCCAACCGATACTCTCGCCTCCAAAGGTCAGGTCACACTGTCTACAGAGGTGTGTGATCACTGAATCTTTTAGAGTCTGTGTTTCTAAGCGTAATGGTCGAGTCAACGGCTCAACTGGAATCTCAAGGTCTCGAACAAGATAAGTATCCAGAAAGGAATGACTAGCACTTTTTTCATTAATACGGTAGAAAAAGTAGAAATGACACAGATAGTACCTCAAATCATTCTAGGAGTACCTGGGTTACAAGCCTCTGCCGCCTACAGCTGTCCCTTCCTCTGTCCACCAGCTCCCTGAGCCTAAGGTGGATCTCTTGGGGGTAGTGGTGGTAAAAGATCAAAACGTCCACCACCTCCAGATACTCTCCCAGCTCCCCTACCACGTCCTCCGCCCCGCGGATCTATCTTCTCCACATGTGGCCTCTGCCTCGGTGGTCCATCCACTACTCCCACGTCAGTAGTACGGTGGGTCGGACAATCTTGAGTGAGATGTCCACTGTAGAGACCCTAAGCCTGACGTACATGGACATTACCTTACTTTTGCGAATACATAGTATATAACAAAAACACACACACAAGTATCGTAATAGTTTAGTGTCTTTGGAAACTCGGAACGTAATCTTCTAATCATGGTGAAAGATCTTTAACATCTCCCATAAAGATCTTCCCCTTTTTTTCTTACCTAAAACTTTTCATTATATCCTGGGGAAAAGAAAACATAAAAGGGTGAGCTCAAATGCAATGTATGGGTAAACAAAAGAAATATCAATCACATCATACTCATAAGAACATAAAATTTTGTAAATCTTAACCTTCAAAAGAGATCATAATATCATAACATGGGATAAATCATAGTAGTGTAATGTAATCCCAATAGTCATAACATAAAACATGAAACTTTTTGGCGTACACACATAATCATAGAGTATCATTTCTTATTAGTCAAGACTCATTTCCAAGACTATCTTAGTGGAAAAATTCCATTTCTGAACCAAGTTCATTCCTCGTTTCAGTCCTGTTTCACTGAACCGGTTTAACCTGTCGTCCCAGCCATGTCTATATCATGAGATATAAAATCTTTACCCAATGAATTGGAGGGAGATATAGGTCCCACCCATCTCATAATGATACCATTCTTATGTGTGCCACAAAATCATAAATCATACATCATTCGATAACCCATGTAGTAAAAATGGGAATCTTAAACATCGTGACATCATAAAACAACTCATATAAGATAAAGGAATTCATAAAAATAATTCTATCACAACATAATCAAATCAATGTAATAATAGGGATAGAAACAGAACCCATTATTATCTTAGATGGAAAATAATTTTGATAAAACGCTTGAACTCCATTCTTGAAGAAAATATCCTTTCTACTTCAAAAACACTTTTCCATTCTTAACATTTCAGACAATTCTAAACTAAAAGAAGTTGATTAAAAATAAACTTGAAAACTTGTAAGGGAAGCTTCTTGGAAATAATGTTTTAAAAATCCATTCGTGCCGTATAAGTTAAAATAAAACATTTTTCTCGTACTTTTGTCGGAAAAGTCAAAAAGTACCTCGTACAAAAAACGACAAAAGATTCCGTTCATATCTTTTACTAAAAACTCACCGAAGGGTAAAATTGGATATAAACTCTTTAATAATGATGTAAATATTACATATTGTGTAAACATTTATGTGGATGAAAAAATAAACCCCAGTAAATTCCAAAGTATAAACAATCTTGGATAAAAATGAGATTCTGATATTTCCCTTACCTTAGGTCCGATTTTCTTCATAAGTGTCCGAACCTCCTATATAATGATTTAAATAATGTCATTGACTTATTCCAGAATCATAATCATTGTTATGATATCATATGTGGTTAACTTATGACTTTATATTACCTGTTCTTTTGTAAATTCAATGTTAAAGAGCGTTTTGGGTAAAATTGTTTCATTTGTCGTCTGTGTTTTGACTTGTAATTATTCATATGATTACTTAGATCATGATTAATTAATTCTAGAATATAAAAAATGATTTATATATAATATATATTCATAATATACATATATATAATAAATCTGTAAATGGAAATAAATACATCGTTCATGGAGACGGTAGGCCGTACGTACGCATGAACACTGTTTTCGTTTCCTTATTGAGTTGAATGGAATTAATTAGATGAAATACATATATATACAAATAAATACAATATCATTATTATGTCAAATAATTAATGATTACTTATTATATATACTTTATAATCATTCATGAATGGTTAATGTGGAGAATGAATCTCATTACATCGTGGAGATGGTAGTCCGTACGTACGCATGAGCGATGGTATCGTTCTAATGATCGTGGGGCTGTATTGGAGTGTATGTATACTATTTAAGAATAAATATCACTTTAAAATAATCATATATAGTTATTATTGAATCCATTATACCCATCCAAGTAAGGTGGTTGTGGAAAATAGATTACCCCACGGCGTGGAGACGGTATTCCATACGTACGCACGCGCGGTGATTTCATATTCCGTATGATGGATAGATGGAGAAATAGGGTTGTTTCATACTTATAATAACATATCCTTATATTTGTGATACTGATGTTATTAATTCACAATGAAACAACCTAAGAAGAAGAAGTGGAAGAATAAATAAAGTTGAAAAAATCGGTAACAGACATTACCTCTTCTTTGAAGCGCCTCTTTGAGTCCTCTTCTTAGAGCACTAAAATTGGTCTTTGAAGAACACCAGGACCTCTAGGATGTTTCTAGTGAAGTGGAGAAGAGAATTTGGTAGGGTTTGGCCGATCTTGAAGGCTCAATGTGGTGTGAGGAAGAGGGGGAGGAGGTGCCCTTTTATAAAGGAGGAGAGGGGCACCTTTGGAAAACTAAAAATATTATTTTATTCTAAAGTCATATTCAGTTTTAAATAGATCTAAATTGATTTATTTCTAAGATAAGGTTGGGATGGGTCGAAATCATCTTATCCAATAGAATTTAGACAAGTTTAAGTTCCAATTTTAACCTTATCATTTATATTTATCTTTAAGTTAGATAATTTTACTTTTACCATGTCTTTTTTTGTTCTTACACCATAAGGTTAATAAACTCACTATAACAAGCCAAACTAACCCCAAGTTGTTTATTATTAATATATATAACCTTATCTATGTCATTTGGCCGAACCTTAGATTTTTAGAAATAAAATAACAATTAATAATATAATATTTGTTTTAAAAACTGTTTTATATCAATTTTGACAATATTTAGTAATTGATTTTTGTGAAAATCAAAACAGAATGATTAGTTCACAAAAATATAATTAAATCAATAATAACATGTCATATTAACATATAAAATTATTATAATTCATAAAAAGTCTCAAATTACATTTATTTGAGTATTTATAACATCAATTATGTCAATATTTCATTAATAGGATAATTAATGCATCATTATTGTATACTAAATAAATTAACTTATTTTATGTATTGAAATTACAAATAAAATACCATTATGTTGGAAATCTTGTTAGATTTCTAAGGAGTATTTATAGTCGAATTTATCCTATGTATAACCCTATATTAAAAATTATTTAGTTATTAAACTTTGTTTTATCTATTTTAACCCTTCTTTAAATAAATTGATAATAAATGTACTAATCTAATCTAAGTGGGCCTAAATTGTCATATTTTATACCTAAGGTTGTTTTTGGTCGAATTAAACTTATCCAATATAATTATGACATGTTTTATGGTAATAATAATATGATTTTTAAACTTAATTACCCTATTTACTTTTAATCGTGGTAAAAAAGTAAAAAGTTACTATTCACCAAAAATTATTTTAATCTCATTGAACCACATTTTACTTACTGACATCAACCGTGTCTCTCTGATTTTTGAAATTCCACTCACATATGCGGTAAAATTAAGTTTTATGAAAAATTCATTTTTTTAAACTACCACTTAGTGTTTTCACTATTCATCAAAAAATGAATGTTTCCAGAAAAATACCAAAAATTAGGCCTATTATATATTTGATATCATGAACTCAAAAATTATTTCTATTTTACCAATTTCAAAATATATCAGTTGCATTAATTAATTTAAAAATTAATTTCCGTCGTCAAAACATATAGCGTGTTCTTAAGAGATAATAACTATCAAAAGATTGACACTTGTTTATGTCTGGTTTAAATGTGAAATTACATCCAATGACCAAAATTTTATTAAATTGTAAAAATATATTCTAAATATACTTTAAAACCACTCAAATTAATAATTTACCACTATTAATTATTTCAATTAAAAAAGTTTTTTAAATTAAAATTTAGTAATTTTCACTATTCATCAGAATATGAAAGTTATCCGAAAAGTACCAAAATTTCACCTTAGGTTAAATTCGATAATACGAATCCAAAAATGAAGTCCATTTAGAGAGATAAAATTTCTAAAATTTTAAAAGGTGGTTATTTCTATTCATAACAGCTAGTTTTATTAATATTTTAATAGCATATCTTTATTTAGTGAAACTCGGTATTGCATACTACACACGCTATCGAGGAAGGTCAAGATTGCGTGTAATGCAAGGATAGGCAAGGATGCGTTTTGTGCAAGCTACTTTTGGTGTAGCGTACAACAAAAGATATTAATGAAATTGAAAAGAATATTTTTCATAAAATCTCTGGGTGTTACATTCTACCCCCCTTAAAATGAATTTCACCCTCAAAATTCATCGGGGTTATAAATGGTTTACTATTCGAATGTTTCTTTAATATAAACCCACATCATAAAAAGGAATATCAAAAACAATCTTTAAAAACAAAAGTATGAAACGTAACTGTTACCCTATAAAACTAATCACTGGGTTTCCATAGAGGTGAAAATATGGATATGGAAGAGAAATATAACCATTATGTACTGATGGAGAGTGGTAGAGAACATGGATATGGAAAAGACAGCAATCACAAAGCCATAAATTTGTGATGATCTAAGGTACCATCTGATTCATCAGATATAAGAGAACAAGGACAACATTTTTGGTTTTCAAGATCATTTCCCTAAAGTTGATTAAATTGGAATTAGAAGAGATACTTTCATGATTTTGGTATAGTCTCACCATTGGTCGTTCTTTGGACAATTTCCACTTCACCTCTTAAAGAAATGAAGTTGAATTTGTCATTCGTGATGTGTTAGCAGATCATGTGATTGAATGATGGGTCATTCCATCTGTCTCAAACAAAAGGTTAGAAAAGTTATCAAAAAATACATAAGTCCATCTATAGTGAGATTAATCATATATGGTTCCTAAAATGGACTTATACTTCATATATCATACTGAATAATATAATAAAACTAGTTTCTACTAAACATGGACTTCTTGTAGGCCAGTGGTAGGCGATAAAGGCCAGTGCACTTCAGTTGTGGGTTCGATTCCCACAGCCTTGTCCGACGCGATGGGTTGTCGCCCATCCTACAGTTTGTCCTTTTTCTAAAACTACATTACTATAACATCCCATAAATAATATCGAAAAAACTTCTATCCTTAAACAATAGTAACTTATGTTCAACATAATCCACTCCAATATTTAGGCTATTCCAAAATAATGTTGTCTATTCTCATATTATAGTGAAAACAATTACCAAAGAGTTCATACAACTAGCATGTTAATACCATTTTTGATCCCCATATATCATGAGATATGTCTTGTTGGTCACATTCCAAACATTCAAAGGCCTTAATCATGTATTCTCTTGAAAAAAAATGAATACCCACTGAACCTTATTGAAAACATGAATGCTGTTAAAACTCTTTCCACATACCAAAATCCACTAACTTCTATATACTCAATCCATGATATCACTTAGTCCTTATATCAATCATGAGATCATGAATACTGTCAAACATTTCATTTTTTCCTTATCCCTTCATTATTCTCATATCATCTTTTTTCCAAAAATATCTCAATCACTTTCCATGGTTACCGGTACCATAAAATTATTGAAAACACAATAGACCAATACATAAATATTCCAATATTCCACGATACTATATACAACATTATTTTGGAATCCCATTACATAAACACATAATCATTCCACCACATCATTGTCATATTCAACATCGCCAATGGTGATCACATGTGACTTTCCTTTGTCCTTTTACTTAAGTGGTTTCTCATGTCGATCATCACAAACCCTTGGATTAGGGCATTTATTAGCATAATGCCCCATTTCCTTGCACATGAAGCATTGAAGTGTAGTAGGTTCATTCTGTGTATCCCTTCCTTTGTTTTCATCATTAGACATCTTGTTCCCATCATTGTGGCATTAAAATGCCCGATGACCTTCCTTTCCTCATTTGAAACATTTACTTGTCCCTTTAAGACAATCTCCTCCATTCTTCTTTCCACACTTTGAGCATAAGGAAACATTCATCTTCTTTTCACCATTATTATGAGATTTCTCCTTAAACTCCATCTTTTGTTTCTTGTCAAAACTATGAGATGGATAAGTAACACCAACTTCCATTTCTACCTTGATAGCACAACACACAATTTCTTCATATCTACTGAATTATCTTATAGCTAATGCCCTTTGAAGATTTGATTTTAAGCCACTGAAGAATCGATCAACTTTACTTTCAGGTTGGATGATAAATCGAGATGCATACCTTGCAAGCCTTGTAAAATTCGCTTCATATATACCAACAGATTCATCATCCTTTTGCTTTAGTTCAAGAAACTCCTCCATCTTTGGTAGGAGAATACGAGGGAAGTACTTACTGAAAAATAAGTTCTTGAACTCATCCCATTCCATGGAATCAATTTCATCTCTTGGCCTCGTATTCTTGATAAGATTCCACCATTGATCAGCATCACCTTCCAAACGATAAACTACTAAGATGACTTTATCATGTTCAGAACATTGAAGAACTGAAAATATCTTTTCAGTAGTATTGATCCATTGTTCAGCAACAAGTGGATCAGAAGACCCACTGAAAGAAGGTGGACGTTGCCTCATGAAGGACTCAATAGAATATTGTTCCCTTCACTGCTCATTTGGAAGTCCAGAATGATTCATAGCTTGTGTAAGTATATCAATAAGATTTTTCACTAAATCTCCCATAAAATTTGTTTGTTCAGGAGGAAAATCATTTCATTGTCCATTACATTGATCAACACGGGTTTTCGGGTTCCATCCATCGTCTAAAACCCAAAAAAATAGTGTGAGAGGCAAAAATCATGCTATGGAAAACAATACAAAAGGAGGAGTACCTTCAATATCTAACATCTTAGGTTTAATTATACGACCGTTACTGTAATTATAGGACTATAACCTATACTTATACTTAACCTTAGGGACTTCCCTAGACATACCTTAGAAATATCTCAAGGGATCTCACTAAAGTTCTCGCATCCTAGTTTCCAAAGGTTGACTATACCTTTCCTCTGATACAAACTATAGATACCCTATGCCTGACGTACATGGAAATTACAATACTTTTGCGGAATACTTAGTACATAACAAAAACACACACACAAGGACCGTAATAGTTTAGTGTCTTTGGAAACTCGGAACGTAGTCTTCTAATCATGGTGAAAGATCTTCCACATCTCCCATAAAGATCTTCCCCTTTTTTTCTTACCTAAAACCATTATTTATATCCTAGGGAAAAGAAAACATAAAAGGGTGAGTTCAAATACTCAATAAGGGTAAACAGAAGAAATATCAATCACATCATATTCATAAGAACATAACATTTTGGAAATCTTATCCTGCAAAAGATATCATAATATCATTACATGGGATAAATAATAGTAGTGAAATGTAATCCCAATAGTCATAACTTAAAACATGAAACTTTGTGGCATACACATATAATCATATAGAATCATTTCTTATTAGTCAAGACTCATTTCCAAGACTATCCTAGTGGACAAAGTCCATTATCTGAACCGTGTTCATTCCTCGTTTCAGTCCTGTTTCAGTGAACCGGTTTAACCTGCCGTTCCAGCCATGTCTATCTCATGAGATATAAAATCTTTACCCAATGCATTTTAGGGATATATATGTCCCACCCATCTCAAAATGATACCATTCTTATGTGTTCCACAAAATCATAAATCATACATCATTGTGTAACCCATGTAGTAAAAATGGGAATCATAAACATCGTGACATCATAAAACAACTCATATAAGATTAAATAATTCATAAAAATAATTCCATCACATCATTTCAAATCAATATAATAATAGCGATAGAAACATAGCCCTTTATTATCTTAGATGGAATGAAATTTTGATATAACGTTTGAACTCCATTCTTGTGGAAAATATCCTTTCTTCTTCAAAAACACATTTCCTTTCTTAACATGTCATACTATTCTAAACTAAAAGAAGTTGATTAAAAATAAAATTTAAAACTTGTAAGGGTAGCTTCTTGGAAATAAATTTTTAAAAATAAAATTCATTCCATATAAGTTAAAAGAAAACAATTTTCTCGTACTTTTGTCTGAAAAGTCAAAAAGTACATCGTACGAAAAACGACAAAAGATTCTTTTCATATATTTTACTAAAAACTCACCGAAGGGTAAAATTGGATATAAAGTATTGTAGAGTGATGTAAATATTACATATTGAGGAAACATGGATGTGGATGATAAAATACACCCCAGTAAATTCCAAAGTATAAACAATCTCAGATAAAAACAAGATTGTGATATTTCCCTTACCTTAGGTCCGATTTGCTTCGTAAGTGTCCGAACCTCCTGTATAATTATTTAAATAATGTCATTGAATTATTCCAGAATCATACTCATTGTTATGGTATCATATATGGTTCACTTATGACTTTATATTACCTGTTCGTTTGTAAATTCCATGTTACAGAGCGTTTTGGGTAAAATTGTTTCATTTGTCATCCGTGTTTTGACTTGTAATTATTCATATGATCACTTAGATCATGATTACTTAATTACATAATATAAAACATGATTTATATATAATATATATTCATAATATACATATATATAATAAATCAGTAAATGGAAAGAAATACATCGTTCATGGAGGCAGTAGGTCGTACGTACGCATGAACGCTGTTTTTGTTTCCTTATTGAGTTGAATGGAATTAAGTAGATGACATACATAGATATAAAAATAAATACAGTATCATTATAATGTCATATAATTCATGATTACTTATTATAAATACTTTATAATCATTCATGAATGGTTAATGTGGAGAATGAATCTCATCGCGTCGTGGAGACGGTAGTCCGTACGTACGCACGAGCGATGATATCGTTCTAATGACCGTGGGACTGTATTGGAGTGTATGTATACTATTTCAGAATCAATATCACTTTAAAATAATCTTATATAGTTATTATTACACCATTATACCCATCCAAGTAAGGTGGTGGTGGAAAATAGATTACACCACGGCGTGGAGACGGTATTCCGTATGTACGCAGGCGCGGTGATTTAGGTTTGATAGATGGTGAAATATGGTTGTTTCATACTTATAATAACATATTAGTATATGAGTGATACTGTTGTTATTACTTCATAATGAAACAACCTAATAAGAAGAAGTGGATGAAGAAATAATGTTGAAAGAATCGGTAACGGACATTACCTCTTCTTTGAAGAGCCTCTTTGAGTCCTCTTCTTAGGGAACTAAAATTGGTCTTTGAAGAAGACCAGGACCTCTAAGATGTTGCTAGGGAAGTGGAGAAAAGAATTGGGCAGGGGCTTGCCGAGCATGAAGGCTCAAAGTGGTGTGAGGAAGAGGGGGAGGAGGTGCCCTTTTATAAGGGAGGAGAGGGGCTCCTTTGGAAAACTAAAAATATTATTTTATTATAAAGTCATATTCGGTTTTAAATAGCTCCAAATTGATTTCAATCAAAGCTAAGGTGGGGATGGGTCGAAATCCTCTCTTCCAATAGAATTTAGACAAGTTTAGGTTCCTATTTTAACCTTATCATTTATATTTAACTTTAAGTTAGATAATTTTACTTGTACCGTGTCTTTTTGTGTTCTTACACAAGGTTAATAAACTTAGTATAACAAGCCAAACGAACCCCAAGTTGTTTATTATTACTATATATAACCTTATATAATTCATTTGTCTGAACGTTAGATTTTTAGGAATAAAATAACAATTAATAATATAATATTTGTTTTAAAAACTATTTTATGTCAATTTTGAAAATATTTAGTAATTTATTTTTGTGAAAATCATAACAGAATGATTAGTTAGAAAAAAGTTAATTAAATCAATAATAACATGTCATATTAACATATAAAAGTATTATAATTCATAAAAAGTCTCAAATTACATTTATTTGGGCATTTATAAAATCAATTATGTAAATATTTCATTAATAGGATAATTACTGTATCATCATTGTATCATAAATAATTAAAATTATTTTAAGTCTAAAAATTACAAATAAAATATCATTATGTTGGAAATCATCTTAGCTTTCTGATGAATATTTATAGTCGAATTTATCTTATGTGTAACCCTATATTAAAAATGATTTAGTTATTAAACATTGATTTTAACTATTTTAACCCTTCTTTAAATAAATTGATAATAAATGTCCTAATCTAATTGAAGTGGGCCTAAATGGTCATATTTTATTCCTATGGTGGTTTTTGGTCGAATTAAATTTATCCAATAGAATTAGGACATGTGTTAGGGTAATAATAATATCATTTTTACCCTTAATTACCCTATTTACTTTTAACCGTGGTTACAAAAAGTAAAAAGTTACTCTTCATCAAAAATTATTTTCATCTCATTGAACTGCATTTTACTTACTGACATCAACCGTGACACTCAGATTTTTGAAATTCCACTCACAGAAGCGGTAAAATTATGTTTTATGAAAATATCATTTTTTTAAACTACCACTTAGTGTTTTCACTATTCATCAAAAAATGAAAGATTCCAGAAAAATACCAAAAATTAGGCCTAAGATATATTTGATATTATGAACTCATAAATGATGTCTATTTTACCTAATTAAAAACATATCAGTTGCATTAATTAATTTAAAAAATAATTCCCGTCGTCAAAACAAATAGCGTATTCTTAAGAGATAATAACTATCAAAAGTTTGACACTTGTTTATGTCTTGTTTAAATGTGAAATTAATTCCAATGACCAACATTGTATTAAATTGTAAAAATATATTATAAATATACTTTAAAACCACTGAAATTAATAATATATCACTATTAATTATTTCGATTAAAAAAGTTGTTTTTAATTAAAATTTAGTAATTTTCACAATTCATCAGAATATGAAAGTTATCCGAAAAGTACCAAAATTTCACCTTATGCTAAATTCGATACTCCGAATCCAAAAAGGAAGTCCATTTTGAGAGATAAAATTTCTAAAATTTTAAAAGGAGGTTATTAGTATTCATAACGGCTAGTTTTAGTAATATTTTAATAGCATATCGTTGTTTAGTGAAACTCGGCATTGCGTACTACACACGCTATCGAAGAAGGTCGCGATTGTGTGTAATGAAAGACAAGTCAAGGATGCGTGTTATGCAAGCTCCTTTTAGTGTAACACCCCAAGCTTCTACGGTACGCTTCTCTTTGAATAATGTGATAACGTGTGTTGTACGCAACACCGAGTTCTAACACACCATAACTAATCAAACTAGCCGTTATGAATAGTAATACCTACTTTTTGAAATTATATATATTTTATTTTTGAAAATGGACTTCATTTTTGGATTCGGAATATCGAATTTAGCCTAAGGTGAAATTTTGGTACATTTCAGATAACTTTCATATTTTGATAAATAGTGAAAATTACAAAGTTTTAATTAAAAACAACTTTTTAAATCAAAATAATTAGTAGTGATAAATTATGAATTTGAGTGGTTTTAAAGTATATTTAGAATATATTTTTACCATTTAATATAATGTTGGTCATTGGACATAATTTTACAATTAAACCGAACATTAACGAGTGTCAATCTTTTGATAGTTATTATCTCTTAAAAACACGCTTTTTGTTTTGATAGCGGGAATTAATTTTAAATTAATTTCTGCCACTTCTGTGTTTTGAATTTAGGAAAATGGATTCCATATTTGAAATCAGGATGTTCAAATTGTGTAAATAGTTAACTTTTATTTTTAGACATTTTGAATAATTACTGCGGTAAATATTTTATTTACCATGGTTAAGGGTAAATCCGGTAAATAAGGGTTACAAATTAATATTATAATAATACTAAATTACCCTAAAACGTGTCTTAACCATATTGGTTGATACATGGTCGACCATGGGAATCATTGGGTCTATTTTGGGACCCCATGGATCCACTTGTAAGTGATAATGACACTTTATTTTAATTAAGTTAAAATGAATACAAAAATGACACAAGCATATATCTTTTAGAAAAACAATTGTTACATAGGGATATATATGTTGGATTTTAGATTATAAATATTCATTAGAAATCTAAAACGATTTCCTACATAATGATATTTTATTTATAATTTTTAGACATTAAATAAGTTATTTTATTTATGACACAATGATGATGTAGTAATTACTATAATAGTGAAAAATTAAAATAATTGATATTATAAATACCCAAATAAATATAATATGAAACTTTTAATTAATTAAACTAATTTTATAGGATAATATGATATATTAGGATTGATTTAATTGACTTTTTTCGAAGTAATCAATCTGTTATGAGTTTCACAAAAATCAACTATTGAATAGTGTCAAAATTGACATAAAAGAGTTCTTAAAAAAAATATTATATTATTAATTGATATTAAATTCCTAAAAATCTAAGGTTCGGCCAAGAGACTTATATCATGATAGGTTCATCATTAATGTACCACTTGGGGGTCTCTTGGATGTATATAGTAAGTTTATTAACCATATTATATAAAAATACAAAGAGACATTGTAAAAGTGAAACTAATTAACTTAGAGTTAATACTTAAAGATAAGGTTAATATAAGTACCCAAACCTGTCTAAATTCTATTGGTTGGGTGGTTTTAGACCTATCCCCACCTTAAAATTTGAATAATAAGCTTTGGAGCCATTATAAACCGAATATGAATTTATTATAAATTAATATTTCTAGCTTTTCCAAAGGTGCCCCTCACCCCTCTTATAAAAGGGCACTCCTCCTTCTCATTTCTTCACACCTTAAAAGCCTTTTGGTTCGGCCAAAATCTGCCCAAATACTCTCCCAACATCCCTAAATACAAACTAGAGGCTTTAGTTTGATCAGAAAGCCAACCTAAGGAGCCCTTTTGATCAAATCAAAAGGAAGAACCCGAAGAAGAGGTAATGATTTCACCACCCTTCTCCAAGTTCACTTCTTCTTCCTTTGTTCTTAACATTCTAAAATAATAACTCCAGTATCTCACATATACTGTGATGTTATTATAAATATGGTACAACCATATTCAGTATTCTATCCACCCTTTGAAAAACATGTCACCATACGTGCGTACGTACGGCTTACCGTCTCCACGTCGTGGTGTAATTGTTATTCAATATATTATTATTTGGATGGGTATAATAATGATGTGTAACTCATGTAAATAATAAATATAACATGTTAATGATTCTGTATATATGATATACCATCCAGTTATATATTATTTTAATATCAAAAGAATGATATTGTCGCTCGTGCGTACGTACGGACTACCGTCTCCACGAACGCGATGAGATTCATTCTCCATCGTATCCATTCAAGTATAATTATCATTTGATGATTTAAAAATGATGTTTAAGGACTAGATATCATTCTGGATATGAATAAGATACAACAACCATGGCTTATATAACAAAACATATAAAAGAAAATGAGTAAGTTAACTCCCGAAACGACGATAATTCTAAAATATTATTAACAAATCAATGTTAAAAGATCATATATGATATCATATTATTATATATGATTCTTGTATAATTTAATAACAACTATTTCACTATTATACAAGAGGTTAACCTACCCCAACCAAGGAAAAGTACCAGGTAAGGGTTTACTTTACAACCTCTTCATTATCCAAGGTCGTTTATACGTAATAATCTACTGGGATCTCTTTATCATCCACATCCATGTTTCTTAAAAATGCATTTCAAAACATTTTTACTATTTACTAGAATATGAGTTAAAGTCATTTATACCCTTTTTGACTTTTATAAGTGGTTTATAAAGGAATCTTTCGGTCGTATTCAAAACAAGGTCCTTTTTAACCATTTCGACATAATTAAGGTAAGAATGTTTTTTTAACTTATACGACGGGTGTGGCTATTTTCCGCCGTTATAAAATCTTCAAAGCTTCCCTTACAAGATTATAAGAATATTTTCAAAGAAAATGTTTTATTTTATATGGATCTTAAATTATTTCAAAATAAAAGGAGATATTTCTTTAAAAAGAATTTTGATTTCATCTATGTCAATATCCTTTGATGGATTTTAAGATTATTTGAAATTGATTTATTATGATACAAAACTTCTATATTGTATTGAAGGTTTTGTGATATGTTTGACTACGGATGTTCTATTTTTATACCATTCATAGTTTATGGTGAAAGTATTGACATTTCGTATGCTAGTTTTAATACGAATGATTATGTTATGTTTAAACCTTTTCATATGGGAATGCATTGGACTTAATATGTGACGGGTGGAGCCCGCTATAGCTCCTCGATGCATCGGTAGGTCTCATGAGACAAACTAGTGTCTTGGCACAAGGCCTTGACAAAATCCTATTTGTAGTCTTGGCACGAGGCCTTGGCTATGTGGTTATGATAGTCTGGCATTATGCATTCCAACATTATGAAAGTGGTTATTGATTTTTGAATGTGATTATTCGATTAGTAGAATATCCATGTGAATAAGTAAATGGCATTATTTCATTTTATTTATGCCATACCATGTTGAAAGTTCATATTTAAAAGGCTTTTGTTTTAGTTATACATTGCCTTAAATGTTTATTCTTATTTATGAAAGTTTCCGCAATATTGTTATCCTTACTGGGCATTTGAACTCACCCCTTTTCTATGTTTTATTTTTCCCAGGATGTGAAGAAGTAAGTTATGAATGACCTGCAGGGATTTTATGAGGGTTTAATAGTGTGGATTGTAGAAACATTATGTTGTTGTAGTAGTTTTTCATTTTATGATGTAATGTAAAACTTATGAATATATCTAGTGTTTCCAAGGCTACTAAACCAATCGGTCTTTCGAGATTTGATCTTTCTTGTGATCATGCCAATGTTATGTAATTAATGCACCGACTCTGGGTAACTGGGGTCGGGGCGTTACAGTTGGTATCAGAGGAAGTTTAGTACAAACCTTGGAAGCCAGACTTAGATAAACTCTGATTAGAGCACATAGACCTAAGATGAACTTTGAGGATTAGTATAGAAGAACTTCCTAGAATTTTGGTATTGTAGAGATTTTGTGAGTATTCCAAGCAATACAACCCTGTATGGATAAGAGCAGGTAGAGGCGGCTCTGGCACAGATGTACCTAGGGGTAAAACCCGAAAACACCGCTTTGAGCTAGACTCGAACGGGAACTGGTGCACGACAACGGGCCTTGCTGCACTCTTGGTTACGACACTCCCGGGGGATATGCTTAGGATAACTCTCATTTTCTTTACAAATCATTTTGAAGGGATTATGAGTATATAATTCCTCAAATAAAACATTCTTATGATTATGGATTATATCCATAAATAGTTCAATTTATGTTAAGTGTTTTATAAGTATGGGATTATGTATTTTGATTCATAAACTGATCTAGTTTATGCCATTGTTTAAAAATGGCGCCTAGTGGAAGAAATGGAAACCGTATCAATGCACGCACTCCATGTAGGGATTGCCCTCCTGCTCAAGATAATTATAGTGGGGCTGGTGATGCAACTGGTGCTGATCAGCTAATCACCATACTGGGACAACTTACTCAGGTTATGAATAATAACCTTACCCGTATGGAGCACCCTGATCCGCAGCGTGGAGGATCAATGTTAGATCGATTCATGAGGCAACAACCACCAACGTTCAATGGGAATACAAATCCCTTAGTAGCTGAGCAATGGATATTTTCCCTAGAGAAAATATTTCAGGCTTTGGGGAGCAGTGAATGGGAAAAAGTTATCATGGCAGTTTACCGCCTCACTGGAGATGCTGATCAATGGTGGTCATTGATTCAAAATACGAAGTAAGATGATGAAGTATCAAATATGGAATGGAGGGAGTTCAAAGATCTGTTTTTAGAAAAATACTTCCCTCACGACCATCGAGCAGATATGGAAAGGCAATTTCTGATTCTGAGACAAAAGGAGGATGAGAATGTCACAAAGTATGAGGCTAACTTTACAAGGTTAGCGAGGTACGCTGGTGATTATATTCGTAACCCAAGAAGTAAGATTGATCGTTTCTTTGATGGGTTAAAACCATTTCTTCGTCGAGCGTTAGTCTCACAATCCTTTTCATCGTACGAAGACATTGTCTCATGTGCTATCAAGACCGAAAAGGAATTCTCTAAGTCTTATGACTTTAAAGCAAAGCAAGAGAAGAAGAGACCTGCTGATCAATCTGGGAATGGAAATAAGGGGATGAAGGGAAAGGTTGAATATCCATCTTGTGGTAAATGTGGGAAGAAACATCCTGGTACTTGCTTGAAGGGAATGGGAGTCTGTTACATGTGTGGTGAAAAAGGCCACCAAGCTCATGATTGCAAAGGGAAGAAGGAAGCTACCAACGTTCAGTGCTACAATTGCATGGAGATGGGGCATTATGCAAATGCATGTCCTAAGCGTCAGGAGAACTTACCTCAGAAAATGTCAAGGGATCAAGGCCAGGCTTATTCTATCACTACTGCTGAGGTAGAAGCTCCGAAAGACGTGGTGGCAGGTAATTTAATGGTTTCCTCAAGTTTAGCAAATGCATTATTTGATTCCGGATCATCGCATTGTTTCATATCTTCCCAGTTTTCTAAGAAAATTAGATATTTCCAATTTGAGTTAATAAGGGAGTTGTCAGTTAAAACTCCTAAGGGAGGTATCGTTGCAACAAAGTTTTGTGAATCAGTCCCCATTAGAGCACATAAATTTTCTTTATCTTCTGATTTCATCGTCATACCTATGATTGAGTTTGATATAATCCTCGGTATGGACTGGCTTTCAGACTATGATGCGAAGATTTATTGTAAGAAGAAAGAGGTTACGATTCTTGATGATAATGATAAAGAGCACCTTATTTTTAGAGCAGAATCGTCACCACCTAATTCTTAATTAGATCCACCCCCAGTAGCTCAACTTAATTCAATTATTGGGGAGGAAGAGAATGAAATAACTTTCGGTGAGGAAAGGAATGTTCAAATAGAGGATGTACATGTTGTGAAAGAATTTGTAGATGTATTTCCGGAAGATTTACCTGGACATCCTCCAGAACGAGAAGTTGAGTTTTCTATTGATTTGATTCCTGGATCAAGTCCTATATCGAAGACCCCTTATAGAATGGCCACTGTAGAGTTAGTCGAACTAAAGAAACAACTAGAGGAATTGAGTAATAAGGGATTTTTTCGCCCTAGTGTTTCTCCATGGGGAGCCCCTGTTCTTTTTGTTAAAAAGAAAGATGGATCTATGAGGTTATGTATCGACTACAGGGAGATCAATGCTATAACGATAAAGAACAAGTATCCCCTACCTCGTATTGATGATTTATTTGACCAACTGCATGGAGCTCAATACTTTTCAAAGATTGACCTTTGATCTGGATACCATCAGTTGTGTGTGAAGAAGGAAGACATTCCGAAAACAGCATTTCGAACCAGGTACGGGCATTACGAGTTTACTGTAATTCCGTTTGGATTAACTAATGCACCATCTGTATTCATGGATCTGATGAATAGTGTTTTCAAGGAGTATCTCGATGAATTTGTGGTGGTATTTATTGATGATATCTTGGTATACTCCAAAACCTACGAAGATCATGAAAATCACTTGCGCATTATCTTGAAGACTCTGAGGAGGCATGAATTATATGGGAAGTTTAGCAAGTGTGAATTCTGGCTTCAGGAGATTTCTTTTCTTGGCCATATTGTCTCAAAAGATGGAATCTCTGTTGATCCTTCTAAGACCAAGGCAATCCAAGAATGGCCAGCACCTACGAGTATAACTGAGGTACGTAGTTTTATTGGTTTGGCAGGTTATTTTCGACGTTTCGTCCAGAATTTTGCCCGATTGGCTAACCCATTAACGAAGCTCACACGTAAAGGGGTTAAATTTGTTTGGACAAAAGAGTGTGAAGAATGTTTCGAAGAACTGAAGAGAAGATTAGTCAATGCTCCTATATTGACTCTACCATCGGGGAATGATGGGTTCGTTATTTATAGTGATGCATCGAAGAAAGGACTTGGCTGTGTCCTTATGCATAATGATAGAGTTATTGCCTATGCATCACGACAGTTGAAAATTCTTGAACAAAACTATCCTACTCATGATCTCGAGTTAGCAGTAG
Organism: Viscum album; assembly: GCA_963277665.1. Classification (NCBI taxonomy): domain Eukaryota; kingdom Viridiplantae; phylum Streptophyta; class Magnoliopsida; order Santalales; family Viscaceae; genus Viscum; species Viscum album. The sequence goes on from OY728135.1 coordinate 1,767,087,440, forward strand.
TGATCTTTGCTTTGAAGATATGGAGGCACTACCTCTATGGTGAAAAATGTGAGATTTATACTGATCACAAGAGATTGAAGTATATTTTCTCACAAAAAGAACTCAACATGTGGAAAAGGAGATGGCTTGAATTACTCAAGGATTATGATTATACGATACACTACCACCCAGGGAAGGCAAATAAGGTGGCAGATGCTTTTAGTTGAAAAGACCATGGAGTTTTGAACAATATGAGAATTGAAAGGGATCCAATTTTCATGGATCTAGTGAAGATGGACATGGGAATAACCAGGGAAGGTGAGACATTAATGCTTTTTCAAATGGTTGCCAAACCATCTTTACTAGAAAGGATTAAGTGTTCTCAGACCGATGATGAAGAATTCCAAAAGAAGATTAAAGCTGTGAATGATGGAAGATTGAGAGACTTTGTGTATGAAGATGGAATTTTGAAATTCGGGAAGAGACTTTGTGTTCCCAATATACCTGATCTAAAAAGGGAATTGCTGGATGATGCTCATAGTTCCAATTTCTCTATACACCCTGGGAGCACCAAAATGTATAGAGATTTGAAGGAACATTTTTGGTGGGACAACATGAAGAGGGAGATTTCTGATTTTGTGTCAAGATGTATGGTTTGTCAACAAGTGAAAGCTGGAAGGCATCAGCCTGGAGGATTCATGCAACCTCTTCCCATACCGGAGTGGAAATGGGACAATGTTACGATGGACTTTGTCATGGGGCTACCAAAGACTCCTAGAAGGAACGATGCAATATGGGTTATTGTTGATCGTCTTACCAAGACATCACATTTTCTTGCTATAAGAGAAGATCTACCCTTGGAACGTCTAGCAAGACTATATATTAATGAAGTTGTGAGACTTCATGGAGTACCCCTATCGATTGTTTCTGATCGTGATCCCCGTTTTACTTCAAGATTCTGGAAAAGTCTTCAGAAATCCCTGGATACTGAACTTCATTTGAGCACTGCTTACCACCCTCAGACAGACGGACAATCAGAACGGACTATTCAAACCTTAGAAGACATGTTTAGATCTTGCTCACTTGACTTTCATGGTATGTGGGATCAATATTTACCTTTGGTAGAATTTTCCTATAACAATAGCTTCCATTCGAGTATTCAGATGGCACCATATGAAGCGTTATACGGAAAGAGATGTCGTACACCAACCTGTTGGGATGACGTTGGTGAAAGAAAACTTGTAGGCCCAGAACTGGTGGAGGAAACAGTGGAAAAGGTGAAAGTAATCCAAAATCACATCAAAGCAGCTCAAAGTAGGCAGAAGAGCTATGCCGATAATCGAAGGAAGCATTTGGAATTTCAAGTTGGTGATCATGTTTTTCTGAAGGTATCTCCGTGGAAGGGAGTCATACGTTTTGGTAAGAAAGGTAAATTGAGTCCCAGGTACATCGGACCTTTCGAAATTCTAGAACGAATTGGGGTTGTAGCTTACCGATTGGCAATGCCGCCAAGTCTCTCCAAAGTTCACGATGTGTTCCACCTATCTCTATTGAGGAAATACATGCCTGATCCGACGCATGTACTCACCTATGAGGAATTAGAACTGGAACCCGATCTGTCTTATTGCGAAGAGCCCGTCAAGATTCTTGATACGAGAGAACAAGTGCTGAGAAATCGGACGACGCGTCTGGTAAAAGTTTTATGGTGAAACCATAAGATGGAAGAGGCGACGTGGGAACCCGAGGAACTTATGATGAAGAACCACCCGAGTCTTTTTATGCAGTAATACCCTAGAAATTGAGAGGATGCAATTATTTGAAGGAGGGGAGAATGTAACACTCCAAGCATCTACGGTACGCTTCTCTTTGAATAATGTGATAAGGTGTGTTGTACGCAACACCGAGTTCTAACACACCATAACTAATCAAACTAGCCGTTATGAATAGTAATACCTACTTTTTGAAAATATATATATTTTATTTTTGAAAATGGACTTCATTTTTGGATTCGGAATATCGAATTTAGCCTAAGGTGAAATTTTGGTACATTTCGGATAACTTTCATATTTTGATTAATAGTGAAAATTATTAAGTTTTAATTAAAAACAACTTTTTTAATCAAAATAATTAATAGTGATAAATTATGAATTTGAGTGGTTTTAAAGTATATTTAGAATATATTTTTACCATTTAATATAATGTTGGTCATTGGACATAATTTTACAATTAAACCGAACATAAACGAGTGTCAATCTTTTGATAGTTATTATCTCTTAAAAACACGCTTTTTGTTTTGACAGCGGGAATTAATTTTAAATTAATTTCTGCCACTTCTGTGTTTTGAATTTAGAAAAATGGATTCCATATTTGAAATCAGGATGTTCAAATTGTGTAAATAGGTAACTTTTATTTTTAGACATTTTGAATAATTACTGCGGTAAATATTTTATTTACCATGGTTAAGGGTAAATCCGGTAAATAAGGGTTAACAAATAATATTATAATAATACTAAATTACCCTAAAACGTGTCTTAACCCTATTTGTTGATACATGGTCGACAATGGGAATCTTTTGGTCTATTTTGGGACCCCATGTATCCACTTGTAAGTGATAATGACACTTTATTTTAATTAAGTTAAAATGAATACAAAAATGACACAAGCATATAGCTTTTAGAAAAACAATTGTTACATAGGGTTATATATGTTTTATTTTAGATTATAAATATTCATTAGAAAGCTAAAACTATTTCCTACATAATTATATTTTATTTATAATTTTTAGACATTAAATAATTTATTTTATTTATGACACAATGATGATGCAGTAATTACTATAATAGTGGAAAATTAAAATAATTGATATTATAAATACCCAAATAAATATAATATGAAACTTTTAATGAATTAAAATAAATTTCTACGATAATATGATATATTAGGATTGCTTTAATTGACTTTTTTCGAAGTAATCAATCTGTTATGAGTTTCAAAAAAATCAACTATTGAATAGTGTCAAAATTGACATAAAAGAGTTCTTAAAATATATATTATATTATTAATTGATATTAAATTCCTAAAAATCTAAGGTTCGGCCAAGAGACTTATATCATGATAGGTTCATCATTAATGTACCACTTGGGGGTCGCTTGGATTTATATAGTAAGTTTATTAACCATATTATATAAAAATACAAAGAGACATTGTAAAAGTGAAACTAATTAACTTAGAGTTAATACTTAAAGATAAGGTTAATATAAGTACCCAAACCTGTCTAAATTCTATTGGTTGGGTGGTTTTCGACCTATACCCACCTTAAACTTTGAATAATAAGCTTTGGAGCCATTATAAACCGAATATGAATTTATTATAAATTAATATTTCTAGATTTTCCAAAGGTGCCCCTCACCCCTCTTATAAAAGGGAACTCCTCCTTCTCATTTTTTCACACCTTCAAAGCCTTTTGGTTCGGCCAAACGCTTCCCATATACTCTCCCAACATCCCTCACTACAACTTAGAGGCCTTAGTTTGATCTGAAAGCCAACCTAAGGAGCCCTTTTGATCAAATCAAAAGGAAGAACCCGAAGAAGAGGTAATGATTTCACCACCCTTCTCCAAGTTCATTTCTTCTTCCACTTCTTCTTCCTTTGTTCTTACCATTCTAAAATAATAACTCCAGTATCTCCCATATACTGTGATGTTATTATAAATATGGTACAACCATATTCAGTATTCTATCCACCCTTTGAATAACATGTCACCATACGTGCGTACGTACGGCTTACCGTCTCCACGTCGTGGTGTAATTGTTATTCAATATATTATTATTTGGATGGGTATAATAATGATGTGTAACTCATGTAAATAATAAATATAACATGTTAATGATTCTGTATATATGATATACCATCCATTTATATATTATTTTAATATCAAAAGAATGATATTGTCTCTCGTGCGTAGTACGGACTACCGTCTCCACGAACGCGATGAGATTCATTCTCCATCGTATCCATTCAAGTATAATTATCATTTGATGATTTAAAAATGATTTTTAAGAACTAGATATCATTATGGATATGAATAAGATACAACAACCATGGCTTATGTAACAAAACATATAAAATAAAATGAGTAAGTTAACTCCCGAAATGACGATAATTCTAAGATATTATTAACAAATCAATGTTAAAAGATCATATATGATATCATATTATTATATATGATTCTTGTATAATTTAATAACAACTATTTCACCATTATACAGGAGGTTAACCTACCCCAACCAAGGAAAAGTACAAGGTAAGTGTTTACTTTACAACCTCTTCATTATCCAAGGTTTTTTATACGTAATAATCTACTGGGATCTCTTTATCATCCACATCCATGTTTCTTAAAAATGCATTTCAAAACATTTTTACTATTTACTAGAATATGAGTTAAAGTCATTTATACCCTTTTTGACTTTTATAAGTGGTTTATAAAGGAATCTTTCGGTCGTATTCAAAACAAGGTCCTTTTTAACCATTTCGACAGAATTAAGGTAAGAATGTTTTTTTAACTTATACGGCGGGTGCGGCTATTTTCCGCCATTATAAAATCTTCAAAGCTTCCCTTACAAGATTATAAGAATATTTTCAAAGAAAATGTTTTATTTTATATGGATCTTAAATTATTTCAAAATAAAAGGAGATATTTCTTTAAAAAGAATTTTGATTTCATCTATGTCAATATCCTTTGATGGATTTTAAGATTATTTGAAATTGATTTATTATGATACAAAACTTATATATTGTATTGAAGGTTTTGTGATATGTTTGACTACGGATGTTCTATTTTTATACCATTCATAGTTTATGGTGAAAGTATTGACATTTCGTATACTAGTCTTAATACGAATGTTTATGTTATGTTTAAACCTTTTTTCATATGGGAATGCATTGGACTTAATATGTGACGGGTGGAGCCCGCTATAGCTCCTCGATGCATCGGTAGGTCTCATGAGACAAACTAGTGTCTTGGTACAAGGCCTTGACAAAATCCTATTTGTAGTCTTGGCACGAGGCCTTGGCTATGTGGTTATGATAGTCTGGCATTATGCATTCCAACATTATGAAAGTGGTTATTGATTTTTTCATTTGATTATTCGATTAGAAGAATATCCATGTGAATAAGTAAATGGCATTATTTCATTTTATTTATGCCATACCATGTTGAAAGTTCATATTTTAAAGGCTTTTGTTTTAGTTATACATTTCCTTAAATGTTTATTCTTATTTATTAATGTTTCCGCTATATTGTTATCCTTACTGGGCATTTGAGATCACCCCTTTTCTATGTTTTATTTTTCCCAGGATGTGAAGAAGTAAGTTATGAATGACCTGCAGGGATTTTATGTGGGGTTAATAGTGTGGATTGTGGAAAAATTATGTTGTTGTAGTAGTTTTTCATTTTATGATGTAATGTAAAACTTATGAATATATCTAGTGTTTCCAAGGCTACTAAACCAATCGGTCTTTCGAGATTTGATCTTTCTTGTGATCATGCCAATGTTATGTAATTAATGCACCGACTCTGGGTAACTGGGGTTGGGGCGTTACATTTAGTGTAGCATACAACACAAGTCATTAATGAAATTAAAAAGAATATTTTTCATAAAATCTCGGGGTGTTACATTCTACCCCCCTTAAAATGAATTTTTCCCTCGAAATTTGTCGGGGTTATAAATGGTTTACTATTCAAAAGTTTCATTAATAGAAACCCAAATCGTAAAAAGGAATACCAAAACCAATCTTTAAAAACAAAAGTATGAAATGTAACGGTTACCCAAATAAACTAATCACTGGGTTTCCACATAGGTGAAAATATGGATATGGAAGAGAAATCTAACCATCATGTTCTGATGGAGAGTGGTAGAGAACATGGATATGGAAAAGCCAGCAATCACAAAGCCATAAATTTGTGACGATCTAAGGTACCATCTGATTTATCAGATATAAGAGCACTAGGACAACATTTTTGGTTTTAAAGATCATTTCCCTAAAGCTGATTAAATTGGAATTAGAAGAAATACTTTCGTGATTTTAGTATAGTCTCAGCGTTGGTCATTCTTTGGACAATTTCCACTTCATCTATTAAAGACATGAATTTGAATTTGTCATTCGTGATGTGTTAGCAGATCATGTGATAGAATGATGGGTCATTCCATCTGTCTCAAACAAAAGGTTAGAAAAGTTATCAAAAGATACATAAGTCCATATATAGTGAGATTAATCATATATGGTTCCTAAAATGGACTTATACTTCATATATCATACTGATTAATATAATAAAACAAGTTTATACTAAACAGGGACTTCCTATAGGCCAGTGGTAGGTAATAATGGCCAGTCGCACTTCGGTTGTGGGTTCGATTCCCACAGCCTTGTCCGACGCGATGGGCTATCGCCCATCCTGCAGGTTGTCCTTTTTCTAAAACTACATTACTATAACATCCCATAAATAATATCGAAAAAACTTCTATCCTTAAACAATACTAACTTATGTTCAACATAATCCATTCCAATCTTTAGGCTTATCCAAAATAATGCTGTCTAATCTCATATTATGGTGAAAACCATTATCAAAGAGTTCATACAACTTTCATGTTAATACCATTTTTGATCCCCATATATCATGAGATATGTCTTGTTGGTCACATTCCAAACATTAAAAGGCCTTAATCATGTATTCTATTGAAAAAAAATGAATACCCTTTGAACCTTATTGAAAACATGAATGCTGTAAAAAGTTAACTCTTTCCACATACCAAAATCCACAAAATTCTATATACTCAAACAATGATATCACTTAGTCCTTATATCAATCATGAGCTCATGAATACTGTCAAACATTTCATTTTTTCCTTATCCGTTCATTATGCACATATCATCTTTTTCAAAAAATATCTCAATCACTTTCCATGGTTACCGGTACCATAAAATTATTGAAAACTGCAATAGACCAATACATAAATATTCCAATATTCCACGATAATATATACAACATTATTTTGGAATCCCATTACATAAACACTTAATCATTCCACCACAACGTTGTAATATTCAACATCGCTAATGGTGATCTCATGTGACTTCCCTTTGTCCTTTTCCTTAAGTGGTTGCTCATGTCGATCATCACCAACCCTTGGATTAGGGCATTTATTAGCATAATGCCCCATTTCCATGCACTTGAATCATTGAAGTGTAGTAGGTTTATTCATGTGTATCCCTTCCTTTGTTAGCATCATTAGACATCTTATTCCCATAATTGCGGCATTCAAATGCTAGATGACCATCCTTTCCACATTTGAAACATTTACTTGTCCCTTTAAGACAATCTCCACCATTCTTCTTTCCACACTTTGAGCATAGGGAAACATTCATCTTCTTTGCACCATTATTATGATATTTCTCCTTGAACTCCATCTTTCGTTTCTTGTCAAAACTATGAGATGGATAAGTAACACCAACTTATATTTCTACCTTGATAGCACAATGCACAATTTCTTCATAGCTACTGAAGTCTCTTATAGCTAATTCCCTTCGAAGATTTGGTTTTAAGCCACTGAAGAATCGATCTACTTTACTTTCAGGTTGGATGATAAATCCATATGCATACCTTTCATGCCTTTTAAAATTTGCTTTGTATATACCAACATATTCATCATCCTTTTGCTTTAGTTGACGAAACTCCTTCTCCATCATTGTTCGAAGAATACGAGGGAAGTACTTATTGAAAAATAAGTTATTGAACTCGTCCCATTCCATGGACTCAATTTCATCTCTTGGCCTCGTATTATTGATAAGATTCCACCATTGATCAACATCACCATCCAAACGATACACTACTAAGATGACTTTATCATGTTCAGAACATTGAAGAACTGAAAATATCTTTTCAGTAGTACGGATCCATTGTTCAGTAACAATTGGATCATAAGACCCACTGAAAGAAGGTGGACGTTTCCTCATGAAGGACTCAATAGAATATTGTTCCCTTATCTGCTCATTTGGAAGTCCAGAATGATTCATATCTTGTGTAAGTCTAGCAATAAGATTTTTCACTCCATCTCCCATAACATTTGTTTGTTCAGGGGGACAATCATTGCAATGTCCATTACATTAATCAACACGGTTCCTTCGGGTTCCAGCCATCGTCTAAAACCCAAAAAAAATAGTGTGAGAGGCAAAATCATGCAACGGAAAACAACACAATAAAGGAGGAGTACCTTAAATATCTAACATCATAAGTTTAATTCTAATATCGTTACCGTAATTATAGGACAATAACCTATACTTATACTTAACCTTAGGGTCATTCCTAGACATACATTAGAAATATCTCTAGGGATCTCACTAATGTTCTCGCATCCTAGTTTCCATTGGCTGACTAAACCTTTCCTCTGATACAAACTGTAGAGACCCTAAGCCTAACGTACATGGAAATTACATTACTTTTGCGGAATACATAGTACATAACAAAAACACACACACAAGGACCGCAATAGTTTAGTGTCTTTGGAAACTCAGAACGTAATCTTTTAATCATGGTGAAAGATATTCAACATCTCCCATAAAGATCTTCCCCTTTTTTTCTTACCTAAAACCTTTATTTATATCCTGGGGAAAAGAAAACATAAAAGGGTGAGCTCAAATGCTCAATAAAGGTAAACAAAAGAAATATCAATCACATCATATTCATAAGAACATAACATTTTGGAAATCTTAAACTGCAAAAGAGATCATAATATCATAACATGGGATAAATCATAGTAGTGAAATGTAATCCCAATAGTCATAACTTAAAACATGAAACTTTTTGGCATACACACATAATCATAGAGAATCATTTCTTATTAGTCAAGACTCATTTCCAATACTATCTTAGTGGACAAAGTCCATTTTTGAACCGAGTTCATTCCTCGTTTCAGTCCTGTTTCACTGAACCGGTTTAACATGTCGTTCCAGCCATGTCTATCTCATGAGATATAAAATCATTACCCAATGCATTGGAGGGAGATATAGGTCCCACCCATCTCATAATGATACCATTCTTATGTGTGCCAAAAAATCGTAAATCATACATCATTGCATAACCCATGTAGTAAAAATGGGAATCTTAAACATCGTGACATCATAAAAAAAACTCATATAAGATAAAGGAATTCATAAAAATAATTCCATCACATCATTTCCAATAAATTTAATAATATGGATAGAATCATAAACCTTTACTATATTAGATGTAAAATAATTTTGATAAAACGCTTGAACTCCATTCTTGAGGAAAATATCCTTTCTATTTAAAAAACACTTTTCCTTTCTTAACATGTCATAAAATTCTAAACTAAAAGAATTTTATTAAAAATAAACTCGAAAACCTGTAAGGGAATCCTCTTGGATGTAATGTTTTAAAAATCCATTCATTCCGTATAAGTTAAAAGAAAACAATTTTCTCGTACTTTTGTCGGAAAAGTCACAAAGTACCTCTTATGAAGAACGACAAAAGATTCCTTTCATATATTTTACTAAAAAATCACTGAAGGGTAAAATTGGATATAATATATTTTATAATGATGTAAATATTACATATTGATAAAACATGGATGTGGATGATAAAATACACCCCAGTAAATTCTAAAGTATAAACAAACTTGGATAAAAATGAGATTTTGATATTTCCCTTACCTGAGGTCCGATTTTTTTTGTAAATGTCCGAACCTCCTCTATAATGATTTAAATAATGTCATTGACTTATTCCAGAATCATACTCATTGTTATGATATCATATATGGTTCCCTTATGACTTTATATTACCCGTTCTTTTGTAAATTCCATGTTAAAGAGCGTTTTGGGTAAAATTGTTTCATTTGTCGTCTGTGTTTTGACTTGTAATTATTCATATGATTACTTAGATCATGATTACTTAATTACAGAATATAAAACATGATTTATATATAAAATATTTTCAGAATATACATATATATAATAAATCAGTAAATGGAAAGAAATACACCGTTCATGGAGACGGTAGGCCGTACGTACGCATGAACGCTGTTTTCGTTTCCTTATTGAGTTGAATGAAATTAAGTAGATGACATACATATATATACACATAAATCCAGTATCATTATTATATCATATAATTCATGATTACTTATTATATATACTTTATAATCATTCCTGAATGGTTAATGTGGAGAATGAATCTCATCGCGTTGTGGAGACGGTAGTCTGTACGTACGCACGAGCGATGATATCGTTCTCATGATCGTGGGACTATATTGGAGTGTATGTATACTATTTCAGAATCAATATCACTTTAAAGTAATCATATATAGTTATTATTTACACCACTATACCCATCCAAGTAATGTGGTAGTGGAAAATAGATTACACCGCGGCGTGCAGACGGTATTCCGTACGTACGCATGTGCGGTGATTTCATTTTCCATAGGATGGATAGATGGTGAAATATTGATGTTTCATACATATAATAACATATCAGTATATGAGTGATACTGAACTTATTACTTCATAAAAAACCACCTAATAAGAAGAAGTGGAAGAAGAAATAAAGTTGAAAGAATCGGTAACAGACATTACCTCTTCTTTGAAGCGCCTCTTTGAGTCCTCTTCTTAGGGCACTAAAATTGGTCTTTGAAGAAGACTGGGACCTCTAGGATGTTTCTAGGGAAGTGGATAAGAGAATTTGGCAGGGGTTGGACGAGCTTAAAGTCTCAATGTGGTGTGAGGAAGAGGGGGAGGAGGTTCCCTTTTATAAGGGAGGAGAGGGGCACCTTTGGAAAACTAAAAATATCATTTTATTATAAAGTCATATTAGTTTTTTAATAGCTCCAAATTGATTTATTTAGAATCTAAGGTGGTGATGGGTCGAAATTATATCTTCCAATAGAATTTATACATGTTTAGGTTCCTAGTTTAACCTTATCATTTATATTTAACTTTAAGTTAGATAATATTACTTTTACCGTGTCTTTTTGTGTTCTTACACTATAAGGTTAATAAACATACTATAACAAGCCAAACGAACCCCAAGTTTTTTATTATTAATATATATAACCTTATCTAAGTCATTTGGCCGAACCTTAGATTTTTAGGAATAAAATAACAATTAATAATATAATATTTGATTTAAAAACTATTTTATGTCAATTTTGACAATATTTAGTAATTGATTTTTATGAAAATAATAACAGAATGATTAGTTGGAAAAAAGTTCATTAAATCAATAATAACATATCATATTATAATTAAAAATTATTTTAATTCATAAAAAGTCTGAAATTACATTTATTTGGGTATTTATATCATCAATTATGTCAATATTTCATTAATAGGACAATTAATGTATCATCATTGTATCATAAATAAATTAAATTATTTTAAGTCTAAAAATTAAAAATAAAATAACATTATGTAGGAAATCATTTTAGCTTTCTAAAGAATTTTTATAGTAGAATTTAGCTTATGTATATCCCCATATTAAAAATGATTTAGTTATTAAACATTTATTTTAACTATTTTAACCCTTCTTTAAATAAATTGATAAGAAATGTCCTAATCTAATCCAAGTGGTCCTAAATGGTCATATTTTATTCCTATGGTTGTTTTTGGTCGAATTACACTTATCCAATAGAATTAGTACATGTGTTAGGGTAATAATATTATCATTTTTACCCTTAATTACCCTATTTACTTTTAACCGTGGTTTAAAAAAGTAAAAAGTTACTATTCACAAAAAAATTATTTTAATCTCATTGAACCACATTTTACATAATGACATCAACCGTGTCTCTCGGATTTTTGAAATTCCACTCACAGATGCGGTAAAATTACGTTTTATGAAAAATTCATTTTTTTAAACTACCACTTAGTGTTTTTACTATTCATCAAAAAATGAAAGTTTCCAGAAAAATACCAAAAATTAGGCCTAAGATATATTTGATATTATGAACTCAAAAATGATGTCTATTTTACCAAATTCAAAACATATCAGTTGCATTAATTAATTTAAAAATTAATTCCCGTCGTCAAAACAAATAGGGTGTTCTTAAGAGATAATAACTATCAAAAGATTGACACTTGTTTATGTCTGGTTTAAATGTGAAATTACATCCAATGACCAACATTATATTATTATTGTAAAAATATATTCTAAATTTACTTTAAAACCACTCAAATTAATAATTTACCACTATTAATTATTTCGATTCAAAAAGTTGTTTTTAATTTAAATTTAGTAATTTTCACTATTCATCAGAATATGAAAGTTATCCGAAAAAGTACCAAAATTTCATCTTAGGCTAAATTCGATACTCTGAATCCCAAAATGAAGTCCATTTTGAGAGATAAAATTTCTAAAATTTTAAAAGGTGCTTATTACTATTCATAACGGCTAGTTTTAATAATATTTTAAAAGCATATCGTTGTTTAGTGAAACTCGGTATTGCATACTACACACGCTATCGAGGAAGGTCGTGATTGCGTGTAATGCAAGGCAAGTCAAGAATGAGTGTTGTGCAAGCTCCTTTTGGTGTAGTGTACAACAGAAGACATTAATGAAATAAAAAATAATATTTTTCATTAAATCTCGGGGTGTTACATTCTACCCCCCTTAAAATGAATTTCTCCCTCGAAATTCGTCGGGGTTATAAATGGTTTACTGTTCGGAAGTTTCTTTAATAGAATCCCACATCGTAAAAAGGGATACCAAAACCAATATTTAAAAACAAAAGTATGAAACGTAACAGTTACCCAAATAAACTAATCACTGGGTTTCCACATAGGTGAAAATATGTATATGAAAGAGAAATCTAACCATCATGTTCTGATGGAGAGTGGTAGAGAACATGGCTATGGAAAAGCCAGCAATCACAAAGCCATAAATTTGTGACGATCTAAGGTACCATCTGATTCATCAGATATAAGAGAAATAGGACAACATTTTTTATTTTCCAGATCATTTCCCTAAAGTTGATGAAATTGGAATTAGAAGAAATACTTTCGTGATTTTGGTATAGTCTCACCGTTGGTCGTTCTTAGGACAATTTCCACTTCATCTCTTAAAGAAATGAAGTTGAATTTTTCATTCGTGATGTGTTAGCAGATCATGTGATAGAATGATGGGTCATTCCATCAGTCTCAAACAAAAGGTTAGAAAAGTTATCAAAAAATAAACAAGTCCATCTATAGTGAGATTAATCATATATGGTTCCTAAAATGGACTTATACTTCATATATCATACTGCTTAATATAATAAAACTAGTTTCTACTAAACATGGAATTCCTGTAGGCTAGTGGTAGGCGATAAAGGCTTGTCGCACTTCAGTTGTGGGTTCGATTCCCACAGCCTTGTCCGAAGCGATGGGCCGTCGCCCATCCTGCAGGTTGTCCCTTTTCTAAAACTACATTACTATAACATCCCATAAATAATATCGAAAATACATATATCCTTAAACAATACTAACTTATGTTTAACATAATCCATTCCAATCTTTAGGCTTATCCAAAATAATGCTATCTAATCTCATATTATAGTGAAAACCATTACCAAAGAGTTCATACAACTAGCAAGTTAATACCATTCTTGATCCCCATATATCATGAGATATGTCTTGTTGGTCACATTCCAAACATTCAAAGGCCTTAATCATGTATTCTCTTGAAAAAAAATGAATACCCATCGAACCTTATTGAAAACATGAATGCTGATAAAAGTTAACTCTTTCCACATACCAAAATCCACAAAATTCTATATACTCAAACCATGATATCACTTAGTCCTTATATCAATCATGAGCTCATGAATACTGTCAAACATTTCATTTTTTCCTTATCCCTTCGTTATGTGCATATCATCTTTTTTCCAAAAATATCTCAATCACTTTCCATGGTTACCAGTACCATAAAATTGTTGAAAACCACAATAGACCAATACATAAATAGTCTAATATTCCACGATAATATATACAACATTATTTTGGAATCCCATTACATAAACACTTAATCATTCCACAAAATCATTGTCATATTCAACGTCGCCAATGGTGATTGCATGTGACATCCCTTTGTCCTTTTCCTTAAGTGGTTTCTCATGTCGATCATCACTAACCCTTTGATTAGGGCATTTATTAGCATAATGCCCAATTTCCTTGCACTTGAAGCATTGAAGTGTAGTAGGTTCATTCTGTGTATCCCTTCCTTTGTTAGAATCACTAGACATCTTTTTCCCATCATTGCGGCATTCAAATTCCCGATGACCTTCCCTTCCACATTTGAAACATTTACTTGTCCCTTTAAGGCAATCTCCACCATTCTTCTTTCCACACTTTGAGCATAAGTAAACATTCATCTTCTTTTCACCATTATTATGAGATTTCTCCTTGAACTACATCTTTCTTTTCTTTTCAAAACTATGAGATGGATAAGTAACACCAACTTCCATTTCTAACTTGATAGCACAACACACAATTTCTTCATAGCTACTGAAGTCTCTTATAGCTAATGCCCTTCGACGATTTGGTTTTAAGCCACTGAAGAATCGATCAACTTTACTTTCAGGTGGGATAATAAATCTTGATTCATACCTTTCAAGCCTTGTAAAATTTGCTTCATATATACCAACAGATTCATCATCCTTTTTCTTTAGTTCAAGAAAATCCTTCTTCATCTTTGTTCGAAGAATATGAGGGAAGTAATATTGAAAAATATGTTCTTGAACTTGTCCCATTCCATGGAATCAATTTCACCTCTTGGCCTCGTATTCTTGATAAGATTCCACCATTGATCTGCATCACCTTGCAAATGATACACTAATAAGAAGAGTTTATCATGTTCAGAACATTGAAGAACTGAAAATATCTTTTCAGTAGTACTGATGCATTGTTCAGCAATAAGTGGATCAGAAGACCCACTGAAAGAAGGTGGACATTGCCTCATGAAGGACTCAATAGAATATTGTTCCCTTCTCTACTCATTTGGATGTCCAGAATGATTCATAGCTTCTTTAAGTATAGCAATAAGATTTTTCACTCCATCTCCCATGACATTTGATTTTTCAGGATTACAATCATTGCATTGTCCATTACATTAATCAACACGGTTCCTTCGGGTTCCAGCCATCGTCTAAAACCCAAAAAAACAGTGCGAGACGCAAAAATAATGCAAGGGAAAACAACACAATATAGGAGGAGTTCCTTCAATATCTAACATCTTAGGTTTAATTCTAATACCGTTACCATAATTATAGGACAACAACCTATAATTATACTTAACCTTAGGGACATTCCTAGACATACCTTAGAAATATTTCTAAGGATCTCACAAAAGTTCTCGCATCCTAGTTTCCAAAGTTTGACTAAAAATTTCCTCTGATACCAACTGTAGAGACCCTAAGCCTGACGTGCATGGACATTAAATTACTTTTGCGGGATACTTAGTACATATCAAAAACACACACACAAGGACCGTAATAGTTTAGTGTCTTTGGAAACTCGGAACGTAATCTTCTAATAACGGTGAAAGATCTTCAACATCTCCCATACAGATCTTCCCCTTTTTTTTCTTACCTAAAACCGTTCATTATATCCTGGGGAAAAGAAAACATAAAAGGGTGAGCTCAAATTCTCAATAAGGGTAAACAAAAGAAATATCAATCACATCATATTCATAAGAACATATTATTTTGGAAATCTTAACCTGCAAAAGAGATCATAATATCATAACATGGGATAAATCATAGTAGTGAAATGTAATCCCAATAGTCGTAACTTAAAACATGAAACTTTGTGGCATACACACATAATCATAGAAAATCATTTCTTATTAGTCAGGACTCATTTCCAAGACTATCTTAGTGGACAAAGTCCATTTTTTAACTGAGTTCATTCCTCGTTTCAGTCCTGTTTCACTGAACCGGTTTAACCTGCCGTTCCAGCCATGTATATCTCATGAGATATAAAATCTTTACCCAATACATTGGAGGGAGATATTGGACCCACCCATCTCATAATGATACCATTCTTATGTGTTCCACAAAATCATAAATCATACATCATTTCATAACCCATGTAGTAAAAATGGGAATCTTAAACATCGTGACATCATTAAACAACTCATATAAGATAAAGGAATTCATAAAAATAATTCCATCACATCATTTCAAATCAATGTAATAATAGGGATAGAAACATAACCCTTTATTATCTTAGATGGAAAATAATTTTGATAAAACGCTTGAACTCCATTCTTGAGGAAAATATCCTTTCTACTTCAAAAAAACTTTTCCTTTCTTAACATGTCATACAATTCTAAACTAAAAGAAGTTGATTAAAAATAAAAATGAAAACTTGTAAGGGAATCTTCTTGGAAATAATGTTTTAAAAATCCATTCATTCCATATAAGTTAAAAGAAAACAATTTTCTCGTACTTTTGTCGGAAAAGAAAAAAAGTGCCTCGTACGAAAAACGACAAATGATTCCTTTCATATCATTTACTAAAAACTCACCGATGAGTAAAATTGGATATAAAATATTTTAGAATGATATAAATATTACATATTGAGGAAACATGGATGTGGATGATAAAATACACCACAGTAAATTCCAAAGTATAAACAATCTCGGTTACAAATGAGATTGTGATATTTCTCTTACCTTAGGTCCGATTTACTTCGTAAGTGTCCGAACCTCCTGTATAATGATTTAAATAATGTCACTGACTTATTCTAGAATCATACCCATTGTTATGATATCATATATGGTTCACTTATGACTTTATATTACCCGTTCTTTTGTAAATTCCATGTTAAAGAGCGTTTTGGGTAAAATTGTTTCATTTGTCGTCCGTGTTTTGACTTGTAATTATTCATATGATTACTTAGATCATGATTACTTAATTACAGAATATAGAAAATGATTTATATATAAAATATATTCAGAATATACATATATATAATAAATTAGTAAATGGAAAGAAATACGCCGTTCATGGAGACGTTAGGTCGTACGTACGCATGAACGCTGTTTTCGTTTCCTTATTGAGTTGAATAGAATTATGTAGATGACATACATATGTATACACATAAATAAAGTATCATTATTATGTCATATAATTCATGATTACTTATTATATATACTTTATAATCATTCATGAATGGTTAATGTGGAGAATGAATCTAATCGCGTCGTGGAGACGGTAGTCCGTACGTATGCACGAGCGATGATATTGTTCTCATGATCGTGGGACTGTATTGGAGTGTATGTATACTATTTCAGAATCAATATAACTTTAAAATATTCATATATAGTTATTATTTACACCATTATACCCATCCAAGTAAGGTGGTGGTGGAAAATAGATTACACCACAGCATGGAGACGGTATTCCGTACGTACACACGCACGATGATTTCTTTTTCCGTAGGATGGATAGATGGTGAAATAGGATTGTTTCATACATATAATAACATATCAGTATATGAGTGATACTAATATTATTACTTAATAAATAAACCACCTATGAAGAATAAGTGCAAGAATAAATAAAGTTGAAAGAATCAGTAACGGACATTACCTCTTCTTTGAAGCGCCTCTTTGAGTCCTCTTCTTAGGGAACTAAAATTTGTCTTTGAAGAAGACCATGACCTCTAGGATGTTTCTAGGGAAGTGGAGAAAAGAATTTTTTAGGGGTTTGCCGAGCTTGAAGGCTCAATGTGGTGTGAGGAAGAGGGGGAGGAGGTGCCATTTTATAAGGGAGGAGAGGGGCTCCTTTGGAAAACTAAAAATATTATATTATTATAAAGTCATATTCGGTTTTAAATAGCTCCAAATTGATTTATTTAGAAGCTAAGGTGGGGATGGGTCTAAATTCTCTCATCCAATATAATTTAGACATGTTTAGGTTCCTATTTTAACCTTATCATTTATATTTAACTTTAAGTTAGATAATTTTACTTTTACCGTGTCTTTTAGTGTTGTTACACTATAAGGTTAATAAACAAACTATAACAATCCAAACGAACCCCAAGTTGTTTATTATTAATATATATAACCTTATATAAGTCATTTGGCCGAACCTTAGATTTCTAGGAATAAAATAACAATTAATAATATAATATTTGTTTTAAAAACTATTTTATGTCAATTTTGACAATATTTAGTAATTGATTTTTGTGAAAATCATAACAACATTATTAGTTCAAAAAACGTTAATAAATCAATAATAACATGTCATATTAATATATAAAATTATTGGACTTCATAAAAAGTCTCAAATTACATTTATTTGGGTATTTATAACATCAATTATGTCAATATTTCATTAATAGGATAATTACTGTATCATCATTGTATCATAAATAAATTAAATCATTTTTAGTCTAAAAATTACAAATAAAATACCATTACGTTGGAAATCATTTTAGATTTATAATTAATTTTTATAGTCGAATTTATCTTATGTATAACCCTGATATTAAAAATGATTTAGTTATTAAACATTGATTTTAATTATTTTAACCATTTTTTAAATAAATTGATAATAAATGTCCTAATCTAATCCAAGTGGGCCTAAATGGTCATATTTTATTCCTATGGTTGTTTTTGGTAGAATTACACTTATCCAATAGAATTATTACATGTGTTAGGGTAATAATAATATCATATTTACCCTTAATTACACTATTTACTTTTAAACGTGGTTAAAAAAAGTAAAAAGTTACTATTTACCAAAAATTATTTTCATCTCATTGAACCACATTTTATATACTGACATTAGCCGTGTCTCTCGGATTTTTGAAATTCCACTCACAGAAGCGGTAAAATTACGTTTTATGAAAAATTCATTTTTTTAAACTACCACTTAGTGTTTTTACTATTCATCAAAAAATGAAAGTTTCCAGAAAAATACCAAAAATTAGGCCTAAGATATATTTGATAATATGAACTCAAAAATGATGTCTATTTTACCAAATTCAAAATATATCAGTTGCATTAATTAATTTAAAAATTAATTCCTGTCGTTAAAATAGATAGCGTGTTCTTAAGAGATAATAACTATCAAAAGATTGACACTTGTTTATCTCTTGTTTAAATGTGAAATTACGTCCAATAACCAACATTGTATTAAATTGTAAAAATATATTCTAAATATACTTTAAAACCACTCAAATTAATAATTTAACACTATTAATTATTTCGATTAAAAAAGTTTTTTTTAATTAAAATTTAGTAATTTTCACTATTCATCAGAATATGAAAGTTATCTGAAAAGTACCAAAATTTCAACTTAGGCTAAATTCGATACTCTGAATCCAAAAATGAAGTCCATTTTGAGAGATAAAATTTCTAAAACAATAAAAGGAGGTTATTACTATTCATAACAGCAAGTTTTAATAATATTTTAATAGCATATCGTTGTTTAGTGAAACTCGGTATTGCGTACTACAGACGCTATCGAGGAAGGTCGTGATTGCATGTAATGCAAGGAAAGTCAAGGATGCGTGTTGTGCAAGCTCCTTTTGGTGTAGCATACAACAGAAGACATTAATGAAATTAAAAAGAATATTTTTCATAAAATCTCGGGGTGTTACATTCCACCCCCCTTAAAATGAATTTTTCCCTCGAAATTCGTCGGGGTTATAAATGGTTTACTGTTCGAAAGTTTCATTAATAGAAACCCACATCGTATAAAGGAATACCAAAACCAATATTTAAAAAGAAAAGTATGAAACGTAATAGTTACCCAAATAAACTAATCACTGGGTTTCCACATAGGTGAAAATATGGATATGGAAGAGAAATCTAACCATCATGTTCTGATGGAGAGTGGTAGAGAACATGGCTATGGAAAAGCCAGCAATCAAAAAGCCATAAATTTGTGACGATCTAAGGTACCATATGATTTATCAAATATAAGAGCACTATGACAATATTTTTGGTTTTCAAGATCATTTCCCTAAAGTTGATGAAATTGGAATTAGAAGAAATACTTTCGTGATTTTGGTATAGTCTCATCATTGGTCGTTCTTTAGACAATTTCCACTTCATCTCTTAAAGAAATGATGTTGAATTTGTCATTAGTGATGTGTTAGCAGATGATGTGATAGAATGATGGGTCATTCCATCTGTCTCAAACAAAAGGTTAGAAATGTTATAAAAAAATACATAAGTCCATCTATAGTGAGATTAATCATATATGGTTCCTAAAATGGACTTATACTTCATATATCATACTACTTAATATAATAAAACTAGTTTCTACTAAACAGGGACATCCTGTAGGCCGGTGGTAGGCGATAAAGGCCAGTCACACTTCGGTTGTGGGTTCGATTCTCACAGCCTTGTTCGACGCGATGGGCTGTCGCCCATCATGCAGGTTGTCCTTTTTCTAAAACAAAATTACTATAACATCCCATAAATAATATCTAAAAAACTTCTATCCTTAACCAATACTAACTTATGTTCAACATAATCCATTCCAATCTTTAGGCTTATCCAAAATAATGTTGTCTAATCTCCTATTATAGTGAAAACCATTACCAAAGAGATCATACAACTAGCATGTTAATACCATTTTTGATCCTCATATATCATGACATATGTCTTGCTGGTCACATTCCAAACATTCAAAGGCCTTAATCATGTATTCTCTTGAAAAAAATGAATACCCATTGAACCTTATTGAAAACTTGAATGCTGGTAAAAGTTAACTCTTTCCACATACCAAAATCCACAAAATTATATATACTCAAACCTTGATATCACTTAGTCCTTATATCAGTCATGAGCTCATGAATACTGTCAAACATTTCATTTTTTCCTTATCCCTTCATTATGCACATATCAAATTTTTTTCCAAAAATATCTCAATCACTTTCCATGGTTATCGGTACCATAACATTATTGAAAACCACAATAGACCAATACATAAATATTCCAATATTCCACGATACTATATACAACAGTATTTTGGAATCCCATTACATAAACACTTAATCATTCCACCACATCGTTGTCATATTCAACATCACCAATAGTGATCGCATGCGACTTCCCTTTGTCCTTTGCCTTAAGTAGTTGCTCATGTCGATCATCACTAACCCTTGGATAAGGGCATTTATTAGCATAATTCCCTATTTCCATGGACATGAAGCATTGAAGTGTAGTAGGTTCATTCTGTGTATCCCTTCCTTTGTTTGCATCATTAGACATCTTCTTCCCATCATTGCGGCATTAAAATGCTCGATGACCTTCCTTTCCACATTTGAATCATTTAATTGTCCCTTAAAGAGAATATCCACCATGCTTCTTTGCACACTTTGAGCATAAAGAATCATTCATCTTTTTTTCACCATTATTCTAAGATTTATCCTTGAACTCCATCTTTCGTTTCGTGTCAAAACTATGAGATGGATAAGTAAAACACCAACTTCCATTTCTAACTTGATAGCACACGCAAAATTTCTTCATAGCTACTGAAGTCTCTTATAGCTAATGCCCTTTGAGGATTTGGTTTTAAGCCACTGAAGAATCGATCAACCTTACTTTCAGGTTGGATGATAAATCCAGATGCATACCTTGAAAGCCTTGTAAAATTCGCTTCGTATATACCAACAGATTCAACATCCCTTAGCTTTAGTTCAAGAAACTCCTTCTCCAACATTGTTCGAAGAATATGTGGGATGTACTTATTGAAAAATAAGTTCTTGAACTCGTCCCATTCAACGGAATCAATTTCATCTCTTGGCCTCATATTCTTGATAAGATTCCACATTTGATCAGCATCACCTTCCAAACGATACAATGCTAAGATGACTTAATCATGTTCAGGACATTGAAGAACTGAAAATATCTTTTCAGTAGTACTAATCCATTGTTCAGTAACAAGTGGATCAGAAGACCCACTGAAAGAAGGTGGATGTTGCCTCATGAAGGACTCAATAGAATATTGTTCCCTTCTCTGCTCATTTGGAAGTCCAGAATTATTCATAGCTTATGTAAGTATAACAATAAGATTTTTCACTCCATATCCCATAACATTTGTTTGTTCAGGAGGACAATCATTGCATTTTCCATTACATTGGTCAACATGGTTTCTTTGGGTTCTAGCCATCGTCTAAAACCCAAAAAGAATAGTGTGAGAGGCAAAAATCTTGCTAGGGAAAACAACACAAAAATGGAGGAGTACCTTCAATATCTAACATCTTAGGTTTAATACTAAGATCGTTACCATAATTATAGGACTATAATTTATACTTATACTTAACCTTAGGGACATCCCTAGACATACCTTAGAAATATGTCAAGGGATCTCACTAAAGATCTCGCATCCTAGTTTCCAAAGGTTGACTAAACCTTTCCTCTAATACCAACTATAGAGACCCTAATCCTGACGTACAAGGACATTACATTACTTTTGAGGAATACTTAGTGCATAACAAAAACACACACACAAGGACCATAATATTTTAGTGTATTTGGAAACTCGGAACGTAATCTTTTGATCATGGTGAAAGATCTTCAACATCTCCAATAAAGATCTTCCCCTTTTTTTATGACCTAAAACCTTTCTTTATATCCTGGGGAAAAGAAAACATAAAAGGGTGAGCTCAAATTCTCAATAAGGGTAAACAAAAGAAATATCAATCACATCATATTCATAAGAACATAACATTTTGGAAATCTTAACATGCAAAAGAGATCATAATATCATAACATGGGATAAATCATAGTAGTGAAATGTAATCCCAATAGTCATAACGTAAAACATGAAACTTTGTGGCGTACACACATAATCATATAGAATCATTTCTTTTTAGTCAAGACTCATTGCCAAGACTATCTTAGTGGACAAAGTCCATTTCTGAACCGAGTTCATTCCTCGTTTCAGTCATGTTTCACAGAACCGGTTTAACCTGTCATTCTAGCCATGTCTATCTCATGTGATATAAACTCTTTACCCAATCCATTTAAGGGAGATGTAGGTCCCACCCATCTCATTATGATACCATTCTTATGTGTTCCACAAAATCATAAATCATACATCATTGCATAACCCATGTAGAAAAAATGGGAATCTTAAACATCGTGACATCATAAAACAACTCATATAAGATAAAGGAATTCATAAAAATAATTCCATCACAACATAATCAAATCAATGTATTAATAGGGATATAAATAGAACCATTTATTGTCGTAGATGGAAAATGATTTTGATAAAACGCTTGAACTCCATTCTTGAGGAAAATATCTTTTCTACTTCAAAAACACTTTTCCATTCGTAACATGTCATACAATTCTAAACTAAAAGAAGTTGATTAAAAATAAACATGAAAACTTGTAAGGGAATCTTCTTGGAAATAATGTTTTAAAAATCCATTCATTCCGTATAAGTTAAAAGAAAACATTTTTCTCGTACTTTTATCGGAAAAGTCAAAAAGTACCTCGTACGAAAAACGACAAAATATTCCTTTCATATCTTTTACTAAAAACTCAACGAAGGGTAAAATTGGATATAAACTATTGTATAATGATGTAAATATTACATATTGAGGAAACATGGATGTGGATGATAAAATACACCCCAGTAAATCCAAAGTATAAACAATCTCGGATAAAAATGAGATTGTGATATTTACCTTACCTTAGGTCTGATTTGCTTTGTAAGTGTCTGAACCTCCTGTATAATTATTTAAATAATGTCCTTGACTTATTCCAGAATCATTCTCATTGTTATGATATCATATATGGTTCACTTATGACTTTATATTACCCGTTCTTTTGTAAATTCCATGTTAAAGAACGTTTTGGGTAAAAAAAATTCATTTGTCATCCGTGTTTTGACATGTAATTATTCATATGATTACATAGATCATGATTAATTAATTACAGAATATAAAACTTGATTTATATATAATATATATTCAGAATATACAAATATATAACAAATCAGTAAATGGAAAGAAATACACCGTTCATGGAGACGGTAGGCCGTACGTACGCATGAACGCTGTTTTCGTTTCCTTATTGAGTTGAATGGAATTAAGTAGATGACATACATATATATACACATAAATCCTGTATCATTATTATGTCACATAATTCATGATTAATTATTATATATACTTTATAATCATTCATGAATGGTTAATGTGGAGAATGAATCTCATTGCATTGGGGAGACGGTAGTCCGTACGTACGCACGAGCGATGATATCGTTCTAATGATCGTGGGACTATATTGGAGTGTATGTATACTATTTCAGAATCAATATCACTTTAAAATAATTATATATAGTTATTATTTACACCATTATACCCATCCAAGTAAGGTGGTGGTGGAAAATAGATTACACCACGGCGTGGAGACGGTATTCTGTACGTACACACGCGCGGTGATTTCTTTTTCTGTAGGATGGATAGATGGTGAAATAGGGTTGTTTTATACTTATAATAACATATCAGTATATTATTTATACTGATGTTATTACTTCATAATGAAACAACCCATGAAGAATAAGTGGAAGAAGAAATAAAGTTGAATGAATCGGTAACAGACATTACCTCTTCTTTGAAGCACCTCTTTGAGTCCTCTTCTTAGGGAACGAAAATTGGTCTTTGAAGAAGACCAGGACCTCTAAGATGTTTCTAGGGAAGTGGAGACGAGAATTTGGTAGGGGTTGGCAGAGTTTGAAGGCTCAAAGTGGTGTGAGGAAGAGGGGGACGAGGTGCCCTTTTATAAGGGAGGAGAGGGGCTCCTTTGGAAAACTAAAAATATTATTTTATTATAAAGTCATATTCGGTTTTAAATAGCTCAAAATTAATTTATTTCGAAGCTAAGGTGGGGATGGGTCGAAATACTCTCATCCAATATAATTTAGACAAGTTTAGGTTCCTATTTTAACCTTATCATTTATATTTATCTTTAAGTTAGATAATTTTACTTTTACCGTGTCTTTTTGTGTTCTTACACTTTAATGTTAATAAACATACTATAACAAGCCAAACGAACCCCAAGTTTTTTATTATTAATATATATAACCTTATCTAAGTCATATGGCCGATACTTAGATTTTTAGGAATAAAATAACAATTAATAATATAATATTTTTTTGAAAAACTATTTTATGTCAAGTTTGACAATATTTAGTAATTGATTTTTGTGAAAATCATAACAGAATGATTAGTTCTAAAAAAGTTAATTAAATCCATAATAACATGTAATATTTACATATAAAATTATTGGAATTCATAAAAAGTCTCAAATTACATTTATTTGGGTATTTATAACATCAATTATGTCAATATTTCATTAATAGGATAATTACTACATAATATTGTATCATAAATAAATTAAATTATTTTAAGTCTAAAAATTACAAATAATATACCATTATGTTTGAAATAATTTTATCTTTATAAGGAATATTTATAGTCGAATTTATCTTATGTATAACCCTATATTAAAAATTATTTAGTTATTAAACATTGATTTTAACTATTTTAACCCTTCTTTAAATAAATTGATAATAAATGTCCTAATCTAATCCAAGTGGGCCTAAATGGGCATATTTTATTCATATGGTTGTTTTTGGTCGAATTACACTTATACAATAGAATTAGGACATGTTTTATGGTAATAATAATATCATTTTTACCCTTAATTACCCTATTTACTTTTAACCGTGTTAAAAAAAAGTAAAAAATTACTATTCATCAAAAATTATTTCATCTCATTGAACCACATTTTACTTACTGGCATCAACCGTGTCTCTCGGATTTTTTAATTTCCACTCATAGAAGCGGTAACATTATGTTTTATGAAAAATTCATTTTTTTAAACTACAACATAGTGTTTTCACTATTCATCAAAAAATGAAAGTTTCCAGAAAAATACCAAAAATTAGGCCTAAGCTATATTTGATATTATGAACTAAAAAATGATGCCTATTTTACGAAATTCAAAACATATCAGTTGAATTAATTAATTTAAAAATTAATTCCCGTCGTCAAAATAAATAGCGTGTTCTTAAGAGATAATAACTATCAAAAGATTGACACTTGTTTATGTCTGGTTTAAATGTGAAATTACATCCAATGACCAACATTGTATTAAATTGTAAAAATATATTCAAAATATACTTTAAAACCACTCAAATTAATAATTTTCCACTATTAATTATTTCGATTAAAAAGTTGTTTTTAATTGAAATTTATTAATTTTCAGTATTCATCAGAATTTGAAAGTTATCCAAAAAGTACCAAAATTTCACCTTAGGCTAAATTCGATACTCCGAATCCAAAAATGAAGTCCATTTTGAGAGATAAAATTTCTAAAATTTTAAAAGGTGGTTATTACTATTCCTAACAACCAGTTTTAATAATATTTTAATAGCATATTGTTGTTTAGTGAAACTCGGTATTACGTACTACACACGCTATAGAGGAAGGTCGCGATTACGTGTAATGCAAGGCAAGTCAAGGATGCGTGTTGTGCAATCTCCTTTTGGTTTATCCTACAACACAAGACATTAATTAAATTAAAAAAATATTTTTCATAAAATCTCGGGGTGTTACATCAACTGCCATCACATGAGTAGCATCGCCTCTCTCAAGGATGGATGGATGTGCCCTGCGAACCTTGTACAGCAGATCCCCTATCCTGGGATCTCTTATGAAAACGTCTCCAACACCTGGGTCCCTGACGTCAGCTCCCTACTACCGAGGTCTCTGCTCTTGCTCGCCCACTACTGACATCTGCCAGCTGTCTCTGCTTTTCTAGGATGCTATCGACCACCAGAGCATGCTCGACCACCCCAGCATAAGTAGGAATGCTCATAGGGATGATGCTAGCTCAGATATCTCTGCGCAAGCCCCACTCAAAATTTCGAGATCTGAAGTACCGATCTATGACCATATCCATCAAGTACCGCGAGAGGTCGGTAAACCTCTACGAATAGTCATCCACCGTCATGGTTCCATGCTGGAGCTAAATAAGCTTCTGTATACGTACTTCTCTCAGGGTAATCGGTGAAAAATCCTCTCTGAAGAGACACTCAAACTCTGACCATGCATGTGTCGCCTCGTCGTGGGTCTGGATAACCAAACTCCACCATCATCCTGTCGAGCTCTGCAGAAGGCTCGCTGCTAGGATCACCATCTGGTCTGCCGGTGTCCTGAACAAACGGAAGACTCTGGTCATTGTCTCAAGCCAGTCCTCTGATACCTGAGGGTCAGGCTCACCTCAAAACCTGAGGGGTCTCTGTCTCTAAAACTTGTGGAGTGTGCTCATCCTGTGATCCTCCTCCACTGGTACAACATGAACTAAACAATTCTCCATAGGTGGCAGGATAACTGGCACACCACCTGGTGGTAAAACTGGGGGATCTGGTCTCTATATCATGGCTTCATCACTGAGGGGGGTCATCCTAGTGATTGAGCTGCTGGATCCTAGCGGGTGCGCGTCGCAGCGGCATCATGTTAAAGAAACAAGATGTATCTCAGTTAGTGAGTATATCTGGAGAGCTGAATCAAAAAGGACATGGATACCACAACCCATTCCTATATGATTCATGTACCATTATTTTCCCCTGCAACTAGTGTTCTCATTTTCCGAGTTGAAAAGAAAGTTATCAGAGTCTTGGTGTGAGGATACGTCGGCCGCCCACACCAACACTGGGGTCCCTGGCATGAAAGCTGAACTCGAAACAGTTAACACTGCTACCCAAACCAACTCGCAGACTCTCGGTGCTAAGGTAGAACTGACCACCTCTGATTCCACTCTGTCACGACTTGTCCCAGTGGGGCCCGAGTCGCAACTCCCCAAGCCCACCTCCAATAGGCCAGGGGCTAGTGACTAGTACCGAGTAGGCATACCACAAACATGGGAGGCATTGCCTATAAACCTGTACACATACACACACATATCCAAGCCCAAAATGCTGACAAGTAAACACTAGTAAAATTAAAATATGAATGCATACACTAAAACCCATCCACATAGTATGACATGAAGGTAAAGTGCAAAAAAGTAAACCCCTGGGTCAAAAGTAATAGCCCACCAAAAAGAAAGTCTGTAACAATGTCCAAACTGAAATGAAAGGTGCTGGAACTGCAGTCTGTAGCCGTAGGAACACACCTCGGCCTATCTGATCTCACTGAGTATCATCCGGTCCTAGTCCACCTAGAATTCTGTCAAAGGCTCCCTCGTCTGCACAAGACACAACATGTGCGGGAAAAGCCCGTGGAGGGGTGAGTATAACAATACCCAGTAGGACACCCCGAAACCACAAAAAAACAACAAGGAAAAATACCACAAAAGAAATATACAGTCAGCTCTACACAGTATATGTCTACTGAACATATAACAAGAATATCCAGATATACTCATACAAAAACGATCATCGCGATACTGCTGCTAGGATCCAGCTCGAAGATTCCACTAAGCATGCAACCGGGAGAACACACTCTCAGGTCTAAAGAAAGAGATATGAAGAACTCATTCCGGGAGAACACACTCCAAAAGTACTTTTAGAACACGATGCTCAGATGAGGATCACAACCAAGTCTTGGGGTGATACCAATAACTTAGTCTAATATAATCCACTAAGCAGAGGATCAGCGCCTTGGTAAAGTTGGTCAAGTTGATACCAAGAACTCTACATAGGGTTCTATGAATTAATTGAGAATCCGGATCTAAGTCTCACAGAGGGGATTCCAAAAACTCTATTCATGAAGTCCTATTGAAGGGATCATACTCCTGAGTAATGGAAATGATAGCAGAACCTTCAGGGGAAAACCAAGCGTACGAACCCAAAGAGCAAGTCCAAGTCACAGAAGACAAGTGGCTCAAGCCATGAAGGAAAGGTTACACGGCGTGTATTATGGTTACACGCCGTGTTCCTTGACCCTGGATAATGCCTGTGTAAACGACCCGTGTCATTCATTCAAGCCATATAAAACCACACTACACGGCGTGTATAAAAAGTACACGCCATGTTCCTTGACAACGAGTAATTCCCATGTAACCGGCCTGTGTCATTCGGCTTGTTGGATAGAAAGAAACTACACAATGTGTAGAAGAATCACTCACCGTGTCCGAGCACCTGGGGCTCGCTCCGTGTACGCTTGCCATGTGCCCGTACACGGTCTCTGCCAGTGTCTGTGTAACCTAGCCATGTACCAGTACACGGGGTATCCTGTGTATCTGGACGGGTCTAGCCGGGGAGGGGTATACACAGCGTTTCTTTAGTAGTGTACTCTGACGGTGTCCGTGTACTCCCAAAGTATACTCCATGTGAACCTGCCGATGAACATACGCCGTGTATCGCATACCACACGGCGTGTAGTCATGAAATTTCCAGAACGCCATCTTCTTCCTCGTAACTCGGCCGATCTTCTGGACCCACGATCTCTCGTCCGTTCATCCCGATACTCCAGGGATTGGTTTGGTTCAACATACAAACACCACGACGGGTGTTTTCGGCCTTTAAAACGGATCATAAACCTCAAGCAATCCATCCGAAGAAAAATGACTGAAAACTCATAACTCTTGATCCTCTCTGAATCGTCCGCTGATATCACCGTCGCACCTTTGTGATACCGCTCTGGGGTTGGATCCATAGTTTGATATTGTTGCATTTTAGAATGGATGTGCAACGATCCGCCGTTCATCTCCATGTGAATAACGCGAAGAACGCAGTGAAGAACGCTAGATTTTGGGGATGAAGAACACAACACAAATCGAGAGGGACGATCGTCGATCGATATTCGTGTCAATCATGGTCTGTCACCATTATGAGGTTGAACAAAACTAAATCAATTTCAAAAATAAAACCCCCACAATTCCCGAAAAATCCCATCCCACAAGAACGATCCATCCACGGGTTAATATGTTCATGGATTAGTCCTTGTTCATCGTGAAAATAAAAATTGGGAACAAATGGCAAACAACATCCTACCTGGATCTGTGGAATTTTTTGGCGATGATCCAGTCACCACGTCGTCGTCACCGGAAAAAATCGTCAAGAATCATCATCGCCACGTTGGGAGGTCTTCTCCAGATCTCTCTAGAGAAAATAAGAGTTATGGGAATGGTAACCCTGACCCTCCCTGCGAAATCTCTATTTAAAATAATAAATGATTTCGTTGTAACAAGGATAAAATATTTTAATTAAATATTTTATTACAGTTACGTCCAAAAGCCAGATTTCACCACCGACCTTCACCGGACGAAGCTAGGTCTCGCCTAAGGAAATATCGTTGTTCCAAACGCAACGGTGCCCTCAGAATTCTGATCCGAGCACCCGTCCAGGAGTTATTATACATTTTCCGTAAAACTGCACACGCGCGCAATTTAATTATTTAATTATATTAAAAAAATTTGTTCCTAGCTCACCGGGCCTCGGAACTGCACACTGTCTCAGAGCCTGGTCTGTAATTAATTCCCATATAATATTAAAATAATACATGGAAAATCCAGGACATTAAATCCCAGGCATGGTCACTAACAAACCTAAGGATGTAGTGCTAGTTAAGGAGAATGTGGAGCTCTAGGAGGAGGAAATTTTGGGGGAGGGTGACTCTTTGTTCTACATACACCAAAACCACTAGGCAACCAAAAATAGTTTTAATGAGTTTGATGATATGGTCACAACTTGCTACAGGCTATGGAGGATTAAAACCTGGAAGCTCATGAGACGATACAAGGTATAATCTATGATTATTCTACAATTTATCTTTACTTGAATAAACAAAATCTAGTCACTCATTAATTTCCATATCCATTTTGAGTGATTTCAAGCTCAACATTGAGGCCTTATCACAACAATGTGTTATAGAGCTTCCAACTGGGGGTGATTCATTGAAACATCTTATCTAATTCCAGTGCAAGATATCATTTGGTGGAGATGGTTTCACATGGGACCTCTTGTACATCTTGATGAAAGTTGATGAAATAATTTTTGGTGTAGAATGATTATTTGTGATGCAATAAAAGACCATCTATCAAAGTATGTGGGTAAGATACCTTTAGATATATGGTAAAAGTTTTTGTTTTTTGGGTGAGATAGATCTCATGGATAAGAGAGTGGGACTTGTGAGAATGAGGAAATAGAAAATCAACCATAATTTAGAGAATTTATCACTTGGTGTAGTGGGGTCTTTAGGCAGATAGACGCCTTTAGTAGTGGAGTAATTTTTGGATGTCTTCTTTGAGGGAGCTCAGGGACTTCCTCAGAGGGGTAGATGGTATTTGGTAATAATGTTTACCTCAAGATCCAGATGATATCATCCATACCATATTAGATGGACTCTATAATGATTTGGGAGAAGAGGGTATAATTAGAGGACCATCATGAGATGTGTTTTATCAGACCCATTGTGTCCCCAAGGAAGTAGTAGTTATACAGATGAAAAAGAAAAATTATTTCTTATCATCACATTAACCAAGTAATAATAAATATAAAGTACCCATTATAAAGAATTGATGACCTCATTGATCAGTAAAAGGAACTAATTGGTTCTCAAAGATCTATCTCTCATTCAACTACCACCAGTTGATGTTTTGTTAGGATGATATTCTGAAGATGTGATTCTGATGTCACTGATGACACTATGAGTTCCTCGTTATTCATTTTTATGAAATAAATTCCCCATATATGATTACAACTTTGATAAACTAGATATTACAACTATACATGGATTGATATGTTGTTGTATCTATTGATGACACACTCATATGTATAGTATCAGTGGAGGATCATGAAGATCACCTAAGGATGGTACTAGACTTACATCGGGAAGGCCGAAATTATCATATGATCTCAAAGAACCAGTTTTTGATATGTGAGGTTCAGTTTCCTAGGTATTTCATTTTTTATAACAGTTCTTCTATGGACCAAATGATTAATCTTGATGTTCTTTCTTGGGATCCACCCAGATTTGTGTCAGAGGTGAAGGGTTTTATTGGAATAGTGGGATACAATAGTAGGTTTGTGGACGAATTATCCAAGATTACATCCCATTTGATTTCACAGACATAGAAAGGGAAGTTGATTAGTTGGACTGATTATTTTTAGAGATCATTCATGCATTTGTTGGAGATAGTGACTAGCACCCTTGTGTTGAGACTACTAGAGGATGTCATAGAGAATGTACTATACTATTATAACGTTGTAGATGGGATGAAATTCTTGTTGATGAATTGGTATATAGTGATCTCATATGGGTATAGGGTGTTGAGACTCATGGTAATAACTACGCGAATCATGATTTGATGTTATTAGTGATATGTTTTCTCTGAAGATGTGAAAAAACTATCATATGGGAGAGTTATTTGTTTTTTTTACATAAAACAACTTATTATTAATTTTTTTTTCAAAAGGAGAGATTTAAAAATGATATAGAGGTCATTTTTTGAGTTCTTATAAGACATTGACTTTGAGATAGTTTATACTTCTAGGAAGGGAAATGTTGTCAATGATTCCCATAGTAGGAATTATTTTTATCGCCTAATAGATGAAGCATCGGATAAGTTTTCTTCTTTATAGATAACCCTAGTAGAGGAGTGGATTGTAGATTATCTTCAATAAATGGTTTTGAATCGCCCACTACATTAGTGTATGGGGGAGGATATATTGGGATGTATCTATAGTGAGGTTTTTTATTACTAGATTTCCTTGAGAGATTCACCATATGTATTTTCAAAATGAGGGTACATCATCATCTTTTTCGATGGGTGAATGGTGGTCTCAATCACGATGTGAGAGGATTTTATGAGGTAATATCACACTTATCCTTTTTTGTACATATAGGTGGAGTGAATATTTATAGGGTCCATCAATGGATGTTTTGGTAGGATTTCATTAGGTGGAGTTTCATCGATTTCACCTCAAGGTTTCTCACATGTTAGTAGGTTAAATATATGAAAAGGTTATGGTATGTTTGAAATTGAATATTCTGACTGTAGAGTGGAATTTAGAGGACATATGCATGGAAATTGTGAAGTGGATTTCATGGAAAGTGAGAGGCAACTATTCCTTATTGGTGATTTTTATTTACTCAAAATGTCTGCATACTTATTTTATATTAGGTAATAGAGTACGATGGAGATTCTGCGAAAATCGTATATATGAGATATGATATGGATCCAAGGGGTATTATTGATAGTTTTATTTGACTATGATGTGTGGTTTAGGTCATGTTTATGGAGAGGGAAACAAGATGGATTTAGGAAGTTGTTGTAGATGTGTAAGGTGTATCATTCTGATATGGGTGGTTAGGTGGAGAACAATATCCAATTATTGGACGATATGATGATATCTAGTGCTTCAGACTTTTACTGGACTAGGGAGGACCACGTTCTCTTAGTATGAGTACTCTTATAAAAATATATTTCACTATATGATGTGATTGTCAGATTTCAGGGCAATGTATGGGTGAACCTTCAGGCCACCATTATGATTTATTGATATTAGTGAGGCATCTACAGTGAGACTGGGATAGTACAGGTGATGGAAGACAAATTTTAGGTAATCCAAGAGAAAATGAGTTCATTCCAAAGCTAACTAAAATATTGCATAGGTCAACATCATAGTCCATTTGAGACCAATAAATAAGACTATATTTTGCTGAGAGTATCCCCATGATGTGGATTGTTTTGGGTTCAGTAATGGATGAATTCTACCCCTGAGTTTTATCATGTTGTTCAGGAATATATAAAGGGTTGGCATGGTTTCTTACTAGATATCCTTACCCCCACAGTTGGTACAGGTGCATGATATATTCCATGGGTTCTAGTTGAGGAGATATGTTCATGATCATATGAATTTCATTGACTTTGGTGACAACTCAGTGAGGATGTAGAAACAAAAACAGAGTACCTATTGGTGATTGGGAATCAATAAGAGTCAATCCTGTCAGTATGGATCAATCTATTGGTTAGTGTGTTTTCACAGTACAGGAGAATGCATGGGAGGTACTGGGAGTAGTAAATTCAGATGCAGGTTCAATAACCATATCATTTTGTTTATAATATTCTTTTCAGGGATAAAAATCATTGATGGATAGAATAAATAAGTTGACTTTATTTCCTTTTAAGACATTGAAATATATTATTAAATATTTTCAATGTCTAGCATTATGATAGTGCGAGATTCCGCAGCCCTGTGAAAATAGAATTTTTATTATTAAAATATTAAATATATTAATATTACATGTTTGTTAGCTTTCAAGAATAATGGTATATATTCTTATTAGAACATTAGATAAAATACACGATACAGTAGTTGATTCTAGAATGTGTGTTTTACCTTAGGCATGACATAATGTTGGCCAATGCTAGATTTTCAGTTGATGTACCTATTGGGAGTGTGTTTAAATAAAATAAATAACTAAATTTATTAATTATTTTTTAAATGAATTAATCTAAATCCTATATAAATACCACCTTATGAACAATTTCAAGGGATATCTTCATTAACATGGGAAGACCTGAAATGTGGTTTTTAGGTAGACCAACATGAAACAAACACAATAAATCATTCCCATGATTAGAGAATGAGTTCTTCACCAATGATCGATCCAAATCAAGGTGGGGTTCATCAATTAATGTTTTATTTTATTTAAAATATCGATCATGTATATATATATTAATCTACTTTTGATCTATATTTTATTACCCTTATCATGATCCAATTAAGGAATTAATTTTTTTATTTAACTAATTGTTTTTATTTAAAGATATCCCCATGAATTAACTACTTCAAAATCATAGGTCAATATTTTTTGGAAAATTATGTTTATCACTATTTTTTATTATGATTTACCCCATTGTCCTGCATGTTCTTCTCCTTTGGCCAATGGGGTTGTGGTTTATCATTTTAGGGGAGGGTTTGAGTTTTATAAAACATTTGTATTCATATTGGGTGTGTGAATGATGATTAGTATAGTGATTTATAGAAAGATCAGGTTTTGTGGTGGAATTTGGGTGAAGATATCCATATATATGGGATCTAGGATTAGTGGAAGATAATAGTTCATGATAGAAAATGTGAAACTTTGTGATAATGTGTAAATTATGATTTCCAGTAATTGGAGGGATGTAATAGATTGTAAGATGTAGTTTACATAGAATATGGGAAGTCAACAAGCATGATTCATAGTGGAGAGGCTAGATCTATATAATACGTGAAGAATCTATAATTTAAATGGAACATTAATGTTAATTTCTTGTAGTCATATATAAAACACTCTATATACCAACCCAGGTGAAATGGCTACGGTTTTAGGGAACATAAGGATTACACACCGGTTGGCTAGGTCTAGATGTTGTGTGACCCTCCCTGGTTGGTTAAGCTATGTGTCATCATTACCCTGCTAGGACCCCATGTACTAGGACACACCATGTACTATTGGAGTACACTAGCATGGGATGGTAACAATGTGTGACCAGGTAAACGATCTAGTATAAAGGAATGACAGGATGAACATTGGCACTACCATGAGTACAGGGAAGACCTTAGGTGGATATGAAAATTCATGTGAGACCCCTTACATTTTGTGTACAATGACATGGAATCTGATACATGTCTATTGGAGAACAAAAATAGTATGTGGAGTGCGAACACAAAATATGTGGACCCCCGACACACAATTTTCCTATATGATAAACATAAAAACTAAGCATCACATTCATATGAAGATGGATTTTGTCAACATGAAAATCCTACTGAGATGTTTTACATGTGGAAAACAATGTTGGAATTTTTACTGGCGTTCGAGATAAAAATTATCATTTTATATGTATCAATATTATTTAGGTGACACTTAATGATGGTTGGGATTTGGTGGGATCATCTAAGAAATGCCGGGTTGGAAACCCTATATTGCATCATGGTGTGGGTATATCACCCTCCGAGCACAAGTCTGACTAGATCCCCATGACATATTAGGACATGGTTCCTCTACCTCTAGAGTGGTACCCCCTAATAGGCCAAGAAATTTTTCATCTACCTACTAAGTATAAGTACCCTGAATTTCTAAGGCATGGATCTAATATATACTATGTGTCACCCTCAGATGGACTAGGGATTGGGTATTCAAAAAAATGAGTGGAACCCCCATTTCATACTAGGCAATGAGTTCGACTTATATTGAGTGTTACCCCTTGATGGACTAGGGTATTGGTCTTGTACATATGGAGTGGAACCCCCTTTAATATACTTGGGTGTGGGAACTCTACATATTGATTAAAACCCCCTGAAGGATTGGGGTATGGGTCCTTTACCAACAGGGAGGACCCATCCTGAAGCACTATGATGTGGGTCCTCTATTTGAGATTATTAACATTTAATATTGTGGCATTTGGGTGAAGTGTGGATCCTCTACATGGTTACCTTGAAGGATACACAAGATACTAGGCTTCCAAGATGGACACTTTGGAATTTCTAGAAGACTCAGTGTCCTAGTTTTGGTTTTGTGATCGATATACCATTTATCCATTGTTTTGGTTTACATATAAGTGTACAAATAATGAATGTTGGATTTGTTTTCCTTCCGGAATTGGGTCAAGATGAAAACTTATATCATATAATTTATTACTCCACATTTGGATTTTGGGGAATCCATGTGGGTATGTATATACTAACCCTATATGGTATATTCCTTCCCATGTCATCTCATATGAAAAATATAAAAAAAACAATTTTTTGATTTTAGTGGAGCATAGGGATATATGGTTTTATAGACCGTATATTGTGGTTAGGCTTGTAGTTAAGGATCCAGGCTCTCTTATCATGATGTTATTACTATTATTGTCAGATTGAGGTTTAATTTATGGTTTGTCATGTATTTTACCCTATTTCACTTTGGATTCCTTCTATTTAACTATTATGTATTCCCTAGATGCTATTTCATGCCTGGTTTTACTATAGATTTTAAACCCCTTTTTGTTATTACTATACAATGTTTCATGGAGGCAGTTGTGTGAGTGTATAAAAGTACACTTAGAAAATGCCTCCCATTTTTTTCTGAACTCTTGTTGGGAACCCTTGGTCTATTGAAGGCATGCATGGGGTTATGGATGCCTAGCCTTACAACAACCTGGTGGTCCCCTATGGGTTAGGTTAGTACAATTAAATAAGTTAGGGAACACAGAGAAAATAAAATAGGGATGAATCTAACGAGTTACACTAGATTATTACCTAATTCCAATCTATTTACCCTAAATACAAAAAATGATATTTCTCCATAATTATGAAAAAGAAATGGTATAAAATTGATAAGGTAGTCCCTTAAAAATAAAGTCAATGTATTTATTTCTCATAAATAAATTGATTCCTATAAAATGAGTGGCCTATGAATTATTCATCATGGGGAAGAGGGTCTAACTTTGACAATACAACTTTACATATCACATCAACATAAAATTCTAGATCAAGGGACACATCATATAATTCCCCAACCAACACTCTTAAATCTAGTTCTAAAACACTCACATTGAACACAAAAATTGATAACAGTTATGATTCCACACTGATGGGACATTTTTGATGACTAAGCATGAATAAAATATTTCATTAAGATACAATCCTACAATATTTTTTCTTTGAAGTATTAGGGAATTAGGAAAAACATAAAATAACAAAACCCTTTTCTTTTTCATATAAAATACATATTTACCACTATAAAAGAAACTACCTAATCCATAACAATTCTTCAATATCTATAAAAAAATATGCATGAATGATACTCTTCTAGACACATCATATATATTACTCTTCATAATAACATGGGGTAATGGAAACATGAGAAAGGTGTGAGCTTAGATATATAGAATGACAAAATCTATGTGATAAGAGCTAGATATCATAAGTGAGAAGAATATGATAATATGGATTTAACTAGGATACCTTAGTAAATAAATCCCAAAAAAACATAGAAAATTATTAATTATTAAATGAATACTAATTTATACCTAATAAATTAATTAATAGTATGTGAAGAGATATACCTATAATTATAATTACTGTTATAACAACAAAGGTATTATCATAATCATAAAAGTATAGAATAATATGGAAATGTATCTAAAAAATATTATTATAAATATGGTAGGATCATATAACATGAATCCTTAGGAGAAAACTCATTACTCCCATTCTCATGGGAATATTACAGTTTTGTATGATCCTAAAAATTTGTGTAGAATCATTTTGGCCAAATCTATGTGAAAAAACTAATTATGTCTATGCCTAAACATCACATGGGATATAAAATTAAACCAATGCATTTGAGGGTGATATATCACACCCTTCATAGTCCTTACATATGTATTCCATAATAAATCAATCATTCATATAATAGAGCCCATATAAAGACAATATGTTTCGTATCCCATTCAAAGGGAATTATATATGGAAAACATTTATAAATCCTTAAACAGTCATAACATCATAATCACATGGAAAGTAAATGGGTTTACAATGATATTCAGAAACATTCTATGTAAAAAATCTTCAATAAAATTATAGATCATATGGTATTTACACTATAAAAAAATATTATAGATTTTATTCAATAATTTCCCCATCAATCTATGATGGATATATAGGTGAACACCCAACAGTCAAATAAATGTATTATAGAGCATTTACAAAAGAAAATCACCAGAATAAATGTTTTTACAACTAATTTTTGATGGATATGTAAGAAAAATGAAGTGAAGTGTCGCTAATTTTATATAAAATGACATAAAAAAAAATTTCTAGACGGTTGTCCATTGATAATAATATACATGTATATTCGGCCTTTATAGATACAAAATATTTTTTTTTGTGAAATAGAATGAGTGTTTTTAGAAAAAGATTTTAACTTTTACATAAGTGATAATTATATAGGTCATATTAAAAAAATTTATTTTAGTATTTTTTACTACTTATTAGTAGAAATAAATAATTTTAAAAATCAAAATTCTAGAGAAAATTTCAAAAATAAATCTTTATCAATATGTAATGGTTTCCAAATGATTAAGTGAATTTTTTAAAATCTTTTACATTTAATAAGAATAATTAATAATGGATCATTGAGAAATAAATAATGGTTTCAAAAAGAATAATTTATTTTTTTAAAATAAATTAATTTTGTAAATGATATATAAATAATAAATCCTTCATATTACATAAATGATATCAAAAAAATATGGTGTGTAATAATTTTATTTTATAATGGATGGAGAACCTTATTAAATATTTTTTGAAATACCATTGTTGAAGGGCCACATCATCAAAAGAGATAAAAATAATTTTGAAATAATGATTAGGAAAATATTATTTTAACATGAGATAATACATAACTAAAATTCCAATTATAATGGATTTCATTAGTGGGAAAGGAATATGTGATGAAATATTGGAAACTTTCATTAAAGTGGATGAGAATTATTCAAAATAATGATATATTTTTTGAGAAAGAAAATTTTTCAAGGTAAATTATTAGAATTAAAAGGAATATTTACACTATATGTGAATGAAAAAACAAAGAAATATGTTCCTAGTTCTAATGAAACCAATAAACAAAGAATTATTTTTATGAAGATGGATTTTAACTCAAAGATGGGATTTGAGTTACCATATCCATTGTAGTAATGGTAATATAATAATTAGATGACATAAGATGGTTTTAAACAAATGAACATTCAAATATCTCGATATTAATGATATTAATTATACATTAATTAAATTTTGATTTTAATACACAATATAATATAAGTGACAGTGCACAATATCAAACATGTCTCACAGATTTAAAAATGAGACAACGAAAGCCTTGTAATAACAGAAAATTTCAAGTCAAAACACAAAAAAGGATTGAGTTTAAGATAAAACTATAAATTCCATGAACAACTTAATAATAATTATAAAAAATATTTAATGTTTATTAGATAGACCATCATAAATAAAACATGATTTATCATAAGAATCGTGTCTCGAGGGTTAAAAATTTGAGAGAAGAAGCCCTTAACATGATTCTCCACTAAGTCGAATGCACTATAATATCCTACCCCTGAAGAAAATAATACTATAAAATTTAAGAACCTCATTAATAATTTAAATTTTTATGAACCTTATTTAATATTATTCTATATATACATTTTAGTCAGTTATTATATATTTTGAATACAGAGTATGATAAATCAGGATTTTTTTGAACTAGTTTCATAACAGTAGTATTGTTATTAGTTTATTGCAAATATTTATCACAATTATATCATAATAGGTACCATAATTTATGATTTATAATTTTATAATTTCTTTCTATGTTACTTTTGGTCATATTCTATAATGATGAAATCTATGATGAGCATGTTTCAATGATTTTCAATAATAATATATTGATATCTTAACTATTGCATTTCAAAATAATTTTACCATTAAAAGGTGAATATAATATTTTTTTATTTATTTATAAAATATTATATCTATAATTAAATTCTCAAATTCATCCATGATATTATTTTATAACATTGTTCAACTAGGTAGTTCGACCGATCCATATAAGACCATAACTGAATTATGGGATGATTATGGTTATGAAAGTGGATTCTTTCAGAATAATATAAATATTATATTATAAAAATGATATAATTTCTGTTTTTTTATTACTAATACAATTTTAGGATATTTTAATATATTATATAAAAATTTGATGAAAAATAGGAATGCAACTTCATTGAGGTGATAATCTATACATACAATTGTTATATTTTTCATTTATCATCTAATGAGAGGAAAGATGATGTATTATAATATTATTCCTACGAATAAAAATTATATTTATTTCAAATTTATAATTTAATTTTTTTATATATAACCCATAAATAAAGGAGATGATGAATAACAAAAGAAATCATTTAATGGAGGCGGTAGTATGTAGAACACATGAATTAGGATTTCATTTTTCTAAATAAAATTTGGAAAATATAGATTATAATTGTTAACATATCATATATAAATTTATTATTCTAAAATTATCATGTATATATATATATATATTTTTTTAAATTATATATTTTTTATTCATAATGAAAAGAAAAGTAAGTAGGGAAAAAATTACTCACATTGCGGACTTGGGATTTGCCTTAGGGGACACTATAGAAATAGAGTTATTAGCATAATATCATGTAACAAGAGGTTAAATGAGATGCAATTTGATTGTTGTAGAAGAAGAAATGGGTATTTTTTAATAAGAAACTAAATTTTTTATGGTGGTTATTAATGGGTTGTGAGAGGCCCCTCTTAAAAGTGGGGAGAGTGGCATTTTTATAAATATTTCAACTTAATATAAAGGGAGAACATGTTCACAAGTTTAGAGGGAAAAAATGGATAATAATGGACTAGGTCATATTATAACATAAATAAAAGCAAATAAATTATTTTTCACACATTTTGGACATTTTTAATGTCACTTACTCTTATAAGATTCCCTTTTAACATTTTTTTCCTCGGTAACTAATTTTTACCTATGTAATTGAATTTTATAGTCAAAAAAATATCCATTTTAAAATAATTTAGAAAAAATGATTCCAACTATGATATCAATTTTTTAGATAAAATTTATATATTTATTTTAAAATAATCCTATTATTAGCGCACGTAACGTATAAAGATCCATTTT
The DNA here is from genome assembly GCA_963277665.1 of Viscum album. NCBI lineage: Eukaryota > Viridiplantae > Streptophyta > Magnoliopsida > Santalales > Viscaceae > Viscum > Viscum album. Next base: position 1,767,129,158 of record OY728135.1, read on the forward strand.
TAGGAAAAGTGTATTTTAAAGAAAAAAATTTATGTGCACGATAAATTTAGCAATATAATTAATTTTTATGATATGTATTTGTTTATTATAAAAAATTAAAATAAACTTTTCTTTAAAATCATGAAAAAGACATTTCTTACTAAAATAAAAATTAACTAAAAGAAAAGATTAAAATGTTTTTTTGTTGGAAAAAATTACAAAATTCATTAAAGTGCTAATAATAGGTTAACTAAACAAAAAATAGTATTTAAACATTTATGGTTTTATTTTTTAAATACATATTACAATATTTTAAAACATTAATACACTTTTAAGACTTTTTTATATATTGATATATTTATAAAACTTATATTTTTGATTGAAACTGTATTTTTCACTATCACAAAAAAATGAATTACAATAGAAAAATACTAAAAGTTTATACTAAGGTAATTATGGAATTGTTTATTGAAAAATTATATTCTTTACTATATTATTAAAATAAAAAAATATATAAATTATGTTTTTATATGAAAATAAAAAAGCAATTTTTAATGAAAAGATGTCAATATTTTTCTTCAAAATTCAAAATGTGAAAAGAGTCAAATATATGCAATAAATAACCTATTACAGTAATTACTATGTGATTATATCTAACTAATTTCATGTTAAATATACCCTATAGAATACCTAATATGATTTATGCATATGATAAGATTTTTGGGTAGTTTCTGCTGGTGATTCCGCACACATGGACCTCGAGATAGTTTCCAGAATCGTAAATTTCCTTAAAAAATGATATCTATCATGCTATAGAATTTAGAGTTTAGGTTAGTATTGGGTAAATTTTTGTAAATCTAACTCATGTCCATGTTGAAAAAAATTATATTCAAGAGAGATACATATGAAAATCAATGGCATATCCTTATATTTTGTTCGTAGGTTTCATAATTTACTTACTTTTATACCTGCTAACTTATGTACAATATTATAATGGTCGTATTTAATATTAATATATTAAAATATGATGGTAAAATTTTAATTTGGTTATATATATTCAATATGTTATCATAGATATAATTAATTTTCAGAAAAATATATTCTTAAAACATAAGGTTTCAAATTCTATCATACTTAAATAAATTATTTCCTCACAATATTAATTATATCGTACAAATACAATTAGTTGCGGGTATCTAAAAGATAGTAATAAATACTGTTAAATTTTTAAATAAGCTGACAACATTAATATCATATGTATGACATAGAAACAAATTTTTTTCCACCATTATGTCAAAAACTAGATTCATTTTACTTATAGACATATTTCACTATTCCCTATTTTTAGACCTAGAAAACATACCATAGTTCAATTAAAAAATTCCACATGACGATTATTACCACACTATTCACATGTATGAAGTAAAACATTCTCTCTATCATCATCTTAAACAAATTATTTTCCATGATACTATATCCCTCCCATATTTTGTGTGTTTAGAGAGTAAATTATGTATAAGTTTTCAATAAACATTATTAATATATGGATCAGATTAAACAAGATATTTCATACTATATCTCTTATCATGTTAAGTATCTCATCTAAAAAATCATCACATTTACCATAAAATCCATTGTTAATTTTGTTCCTATAATCTTTCTCCAATACTAAACATATTGTATTTAACTATGATTGGTGAAATCTTAACACCTTATGAGAATTATTGTAAGATAATTAGATGAAAAATTAATCATAAAAAACATCTTAATCATTTAAATGATTACATAAGTTTTCAGTTCAAAACAAATCAATACTAGTTAATAATATGTTTCTTTAATTTTTTATCTCTTATTCTATAATGAAACTACTTAACATAATAAATCCTTCATAATAAATTATAAAGAGAAAGTGATTAATAGAACCATATCACCTAAGAGTGTCTTTCCATGTTTCTAGAATTCTTCCAACTGATTTTACGCAAGATTTTAGATTGTGTTGACACTCAACTTTCCTTATTCCAGGTGATTAACCTTTGTTGAATATGTGTCACAACCATATATACATTCCATTATTTAGATATAGGCATAATTATTTGTATAAACAGACAATCACTTTATTACCACAACATCATGATGTTATCCTACACTTATACATATCCCACAAAATTATCCCTAGGGATTTATCTAATTTTTTCTTAACATAATCCCAATATTATTCAATATTTTCTCTACTAAGATTAAGGGTTATCCATACCAGTTAAATTATGACCAACATTAACTAATAAATAAATGGTGACATTTATAACTCAAAAATTATCCATAACCGATGAAATACTAATATCTAATGTTATCTAAACCCTTCAATGACATCAACAATAAAATCCATGTCTGGCGACCCTGGATCCGATGCTAAATAATGTTCATGGAAACATAGATTTGATGAATACTATGATTCCTTATTTACATTAACATCATAATTTTATGACTAAATGAATATATTTCTTACAATAAATTACACAGTAATTTTTGTTTAGAGTTTTACAATATTATGAAAAAAACAAACCAAAAAACACTTTCTTTTTTCATCTATGGAATATTTTCTCCTATAAATAAATCTATATAACCAATAAAATGTCTTCAACATCTCCCAAAAAATTTCTAGTTAAAATAATCATATATAAACATCATACATGTTTCTTTTATTCATAACATTGAAAATGGAAAACACGAGGAATGGGTGGACATGGTTGCATAGTAAGGGTAAACATTAGTAATAATAATGACATATCATAATTTAGCATAATATGATCATATTATTATAAATATTAAAAAAAGAAATAATACTCAAAAAATAAATTATCAATAGCCATATGTCATGGAATAAGGATTTGAACATTATTGTATATAAATTAACATATTTGAATTATTATAACATTGATAATAATTCATGAGATGGTAACATATGAATAATAATAAGAATAATAGTATGGAATAACATGGATATGTAGCTTAAATAGAATATTATAAATATATAATAATACTAATATATGAATCTTCATGATAAAAATATTTATTCCCACACCATTGTGAAAAATATTATTATCTACATGCCTAAAAATGTGAAAAAACTCATTATTCCAATGATTTTATGTGCAAAATATTTATGTTTACAACCAAATATCTTATGAGATATCAATATAAACCAATTAATTTAAGTGTGATATATGACCCCACAAATCATAATCCTAACATATGTGTTCCATATGAAATCGATCATTCATCATAAATAACCCCATAAATAAAATGGATTTCATATAACTTTTAAATGGAATCGTATAAGGAGAGTATTCATAATTACATCAATAATCATAACATTATTTACCAATTAAATGAAAATGGATATCCAAATATATTCAATTACACAATATATAAATAACCTTCAAAAAATATAATATGGAACATGGTATTTACACAATATAGATAAAGATTATATAGTTAGTGTAGAATTATCTCAATCCATTGATATATAGAATCAAGGTCAACTACCACAAATTGAAGATAGTAAATATAGAGTATTCACAATCTAATAACATTAGAATAACATTTATTCATATTCATGGTGGATGGATATGAAATATAATGACAGTTATAAATCACTTATTTGGTAAAAAATTACACTAAATAAGGAAATTTTGTTGGTGGTTTATGAAAAATAACTTGGATATAATTCCATCACAGATAAAAAATAAAATGGTATTGAAATCAAGAACTATTTAAAACCAATTTAACATTTTTAAATGATAAGAGGCTATGAGTCACTTTGAAAAGTAATTTTCGAGAAGGTTTAATCAATGAATTTGAAAAGAATTATTTTTAAAAATCAATATTTTAATTGAAATTTCAATAGTGAATCCTTTTAAAGATATAAAGGTTCCATAAATTTGAATTGAAATCATTTTCTAAACATTAATTTTTAAAGATTGTCTTTAGCATTGGTTCTTTGAAAAATATAAAATTGATTAAAAAAGGATTTATGAAATATTTTGAAAACAATAAATTTTGTAAAATTATACTCAATAATGGATCCTTGAAAATAAATAAATGATATTAAAATAAATTTGTGGTGAGGATAATTTTTTTTTTGAAATGATGGAAACCCTTTTTAAATATATTTACTTACCTTTGTTATAAAACCATACCATATAAATATATAAGAAAACCCATTTAAAAACATGAGAAGATAAATATGAGGTTCACATGAGATATCACATAATTTGGGTTCTAATAATAAAGACAAAATTTATTTGGAAAGGTAAATATGGTTAGTGAATGGAAACCATCATTAAACATTTTGAGAAATAACCTTGAAAAAAAACCTTTTGTCTATGAAATTTTAGCAATGTAAAAGATTTGAATTAGTAGGTGATTTTCCAAATTATTGGAATATAATATATCATGAAATAAAATAATTGGGCAGTAGAAATAAATATTGTAAAAATATGTTCAGGAATAATCATTGTAACTCAACAAAGTGAGTTTAGTTAACAATATATGATTACAGTAATGATGATATTATAATTAGAAAACAGAAGTGGTATACCATGAATATGAAATTAAAATATCATTAAATTAATGATATTTATTATTCTTGAAGGAAATGAAGTACTGATTACACCATATAAGATAAAAAATTGTCAATAATATCAAAAATGTCCAATTGATTTGAAATTGATATGAAGAAAGCCTAAATATTTTATGAACATTCTAATAAATAAATGTGGGGGATATGTTTTTATGTGAATATTTATATACCATGAATAATGATATACTCATGATAAAAAATATTAATTGGCCGGAAAAATAACATTACTAATAAAACAAGAAATATAATAAAAAATACATCTCAAGGGTTGAAAATTTGAGATTGGAAACCCTTACCTTATCTCTCCATTTAGTTTAATGCAATATAATATTCTATATAACCAATATAAATATATTAATTTGGAATTTATAAACATTATTAATAACTATAAATTTTATAATATTAATATATCGTTATTCTCAACATTAACATTAGATAGTGATTTTATATTTTCACTAACAGGTGAGAGTAATCTTAATTTTTTTAAACCACTTTATTCAAAGTAGTTTTGTTATTTTTTCTTATCTTAAATTCAAAATTTATGTATCAAAAAAAGTAATATAAGTTATGACATATAATCATATATAATGTTATAATTTTATTCTATGGGGGTTTTAATTATTATCCTTAATGATAAAATCAATGATGACCATGTTTCTCTGATTATTAATGAATGAATATTGATATCTTAATTGTGAAATATCATATTGATTTTAAAATTATAGATCCAATAATAAATAATAATTTACATGTTCATGTCATCTTATATTAGAAATAATGTTATAATAGTCATCCACGATAATTTTATATATTATTTTTTCTATAGGTGGATAGACAGAGTAAAACATTAACATACCATAATTATTGAATAATTATTGTTATGAATGTGGATTATTTAGGAATAATAAAATTATTAAAATATAATAATGAATTCATTTTTATGGTTTTACGTTTTAATGATATAGTATGATATTTTAAAAGTTAATGAATAATAAATATAAAAATGATATATGTTACTTTTTATAGGAGGTAGTCTACACAACATAAACATAATGTTTCCATGTTTTAAAAAATGAGTGGAAAAAATATTGTATTAAATTTTTTATAATAATAATAGATAAATTTAAAATATATTTTTAAATTATTTCATATAAATATAACATATATGTTGTTGTGAAAAAATAAATTTTCTACTTAATAGAGGCTATAGTCCACAGAGAGCAAAAATATCAGTTTCATTTTTCTTAATAGAAAATGGGAAAGGTGGTTCATAGTTATTGCATTAAAAAAATTAAGTATATAAGTAATTATGATTTCATTACATAGTAATTATAAAATCTGATTTGGTAAAGTAATAAGGAAAATAAAAATGTTATGGAAGAACTGTACTCACAGTAAGGAATTGGGCTTTCCCTTAGAAGTCTCATTGGAATTAGAGGTATTGGTACAATCTATTGTAACTAGAGGCACAAGGAAAGGAAAAAGTATTATTGGGGAATTAATAAATAAATGTTTTTAGAAATAAAATCTAATTTTAATGCCAGCCTTGGATGGGGGGTGAGAGGCCCCTTTTATAAGTATTGAATATGGTATTTTATTAATATTACTACTTAATAATAATAGAGAAATTTTTTCACATTTCAATAAAACATGAAAATAGTTAATAATGGATTTGGGGTTTATATAATATTAAAAACAACAAAAAATTCATTTCAAACATGATTAAAATTTTTTTATCTCCATTACTCATAGAAGTTTCACTTTAAATTTTTTTTGTTTTACTTTAGAAAGTAATTTTTAACGAAGAAATTTTATTTTAAGTAATAAATCTACAACTGAAATTGTTCAATAATTTAGTACTAACAATAAAAAATATAAAAAAAATTAGATAATATTTAAATTTCTATAAAAAAATAATTTTAATATTTTCAAATTTAATGTGTAGAAAAACATTATTAGAAAAATTATTTTATTATTATTGTGATTTATGTGTGGAATGTAATTATCCATATATTAAATATTCAGCATATAAATTGGTTTATTGTAATAAATAATTTTATGTGTGTTTAAAGAATATCCAAATCCTATTTTTATGAAAATAAAATTTAATTTAATGTAAAGACCAAAACAATTTTTTATGTAAAATTTTACTTATGTCATTCATTAGATAATGAACGGTTTTTAAAATTAAACATAATGATTTTAAAATTTTTGTTGTTAATTATAAAATTCATATTATATCAATAAAAATGTTTTATACACATCTATTTTTTTATAATGATAAAATCCGAAAATTTGAAATTTCTCTAAAAAATGCATTTTTAACTCTTCTCCTAAATGTTTTCTAACTCCAAAAATTCTGAAGAATTAAATAAATAATTTGGAAATTATAAAATAGAGAATGAAATTATTTTTAATCGTTTTATATTCAAAATTTTATAAATTTAGTTTTTAAATGAAAAAATGTTTAAAAAATATAATTTTTGAAAAATAGAATTTCATTTTCATTAAAAATAATTATATTAAATTTGTACATTATATTTTTATAAATACAATATTAAATTAACAATTACATGATTATATCATTATAATTCCTTTTTTATATATACCCTAAACATCTCAGTGTGTAATTTAAGATTTAATTTAGCACTGTGGTGATTTTTCTTGAAATGAACTTGTGGAAGTATATAGAATCATTAATTTCCTTTACATATGATTCTATGACGTTTATGTTGTTTGAGTTATTTTCGGGGATTTTCTAGCGAAAAATCATAGTGAAGATTGTTCTTTTTCATGAATAGAAAAATGAGATTCATAAGGGAGACTTCCACTACCTAGTGTAATTTTTTTTGTATTTTAAATTCGTAATATAATTACTTCCATTTATAACCACAAATTTAATGACTATATTATAATGAAAAAATTTTATTACTTTATTTTAAAATATCATATTAAAATTTTAATGTGGTATTTCATTCATAACAATCTTTCAAACATAATATTAATTTAAGGAAAATGTATTCCAAATAATCACGATCTTACACTTCCCAAAACTAAATTTAATAATTAATTAAAAAATATGATTAATTACCAATCCATGAATACATGAGTACGGTCTAATAACAATGTAGTAGTGTTCCCTGTATTATCTCTTATAGCATGTGTTGTGTCAACAAATTTAATGGGTTACTCTATAGCCCAGTGATACAGAAGGATATTGCAGCTTCCTTAATAATGATTTGTTACAATTCCTCATGTAATTTAAAGAAGGCATATATTATATAATAGAGGAAACAAAATTACACATAGATAATCATTAAAACTGATTCTCCTCCAATGAACATAACCTATAAAAAACCATAACATAAATTATAAATCATATATATGTATTAGAAAAGTACCACACCAAAAAAATATTTAAAGGAATTCCCTTTAATATTATCCATTGTTAATATTCAAACTATAAAAGTAAAATAATTGTTTATATTAAAAAAATATAGAAATTATTATTAAAATTATTTAAATGAAATTTTATTATTTTCATAACATTACATGAAATGTAAGGTATATTTTAAAAATCATTCTTTATAACCCATTTAAGAGATCTGAAGCATTTCATTTATTGTATTTTGTAAAATTTTTTATTAATATTAAATAAATGCTAAAATTCAACATTAATTTAATAAATAACACATTATAAATATTTAAAATATAATATTAACACATTTCATAAATGATATTTTAATTTCTAAAACACATTGAAATCATATAAAAAATCAAAATCAAACTTCTTACAAACCAAAGACCCTTTAAATAAAATCCAAACACCACATTAAAAAAATACCTAATCTAATTAGTTTTAAAAATTAAATTCTTTAAAATAAGTTAATTTGACTAAAAATGTTTTTAAATCCGAATTTATGTAAAAAAATTAATTTATAATATAAAAATACAACTTATTTTTAAAAACCACTAGAAAAATATATTTCTTAATTTCTAAAACTAACATTTAATTATTTTTTAATTTTATTATCCATAAAAAAATATCGATAAAATCAACCAAATAATATGAATAACTCATATGACTATTCTAAATCCATATCAAATAGTGGGAGTAGAAGAAACGAAAAAAATTTAATGAAAAAAATAGTAAACAAGAAAAGTTTTAATTGGGTTTTTGGATGAACATACTTTATGTAGAGGATTTGAAAACAATACATAAACCATGATGCATGTCAAATGGAGCTTCACAATCATATGTTAATAGGAACCATGTGGTGTTTTATTCCATGTAGGAAAATAGTGTGCATACAATTCTTGTCCAAATTTTACTCTAAATCAAATATACCATGAAATAAACATATAAAACACCAAAAAATATAAAAGGATCTTAAATTCATATTAAAATTCGTCATTAAGAATCAAAAATAAATCCATGAAACAAAACAGAAATCCAAACATCATATGGTATGATAAGTTTTATCCTCATTGGTGGTGATCTCACACCCACCCATGACCCACATCAGGATATCTGAATATCCCATATCCCCATATTTTTTACATCCTAAATAGTAATGGAACTTCATGATCGAAAGTCCTATTTAAAACCATTGATATGATATTGTTGTTTCAAAAACCAACCAATTCCACCCTTGAACCAGGATCTGATTTGGTATGTGACCTGTCATGTGGCATGTTTCCAATCTCCCCAAGATAATGACAAGAATGAAGGAATCATATTATCATAAGTGGGCATGATTTCTCCAAAAAACATTATTCATCAAACTAGGAATTTCAACCCAGATTGTGCATGGAGTGTCCATAAATTGGTCATCCTTGCATCAACATGATTATCAGTTTAAAATGAAACAAAAAAGCATGATAATCAAAGTATATATACATAAATACTAGAACAAACATTCTCATGAAATATGAATTAAATAGAAATAGTAATTCATTTAATATACAAAAAATTCTAGAACGAGATGTATATATATCATATGGACATATTGTACCCATTTACATGAAACTCTCGCCAATAATAGTTCGGAATATAGATTCACCATAGTCGTAATACTATAACTCGAAGTTTAGACCCGTAAAAACCTATTGATATACAGGAATCAGGTGGTATGAGTTGGGTGTTTTAATAAAAACCCTTTAATATTTCTAAATATAGTCCATACATTGCATTTTTCAAAACATTATAGAAGCACTATTATGATTTTTTTAAAATAATGTTGTCAAATATTTTTAAAAAAACTACAAAAAAATAGTATACAATCCATTATAAAAAACAAAGAGAATTTCTAAAAAAATCAAATATTTTATTTTATAAGAAAAACAACTTTTCAAAACCTTTTTTCCTAGTGTAATTTCACAAATTACTTATAAAAATATTATAGAATAAATATCAAATAAAAAATTAATTGACTAGTAAAGGTATTATAACTATTAAATAGGAAAATATGACATGATTTGAGATAAAATGGGCAAATAATTATAAAATGGGATAACAAGAAAAATATGTCCAGAGGATATAGATTAATAAAAAAATGAGATATTGTGATATAAAATATAGCGAAACTACAATATATAATAATAGAGAAATATTTTACAAAGTTATAATGATTGAATATTTTAATGGTACCGATAACAGTGGTTAATTCCTTGAAACCCAATGTTATTATCCTACATGTACTCATGTGTAACCATCTTCTATCTGCATTAATGTATTACGAGTAAATAATCTCTCATATTAAACTCAACTTTCCCCAGTTGGGGAACCCTCTAGTTAGTACTGGTATAATTCTATTAGATACAAGTGTTCCTAATATAGAAATATATAATAACATATTCCAATATCTCACTATCATTCCGAGAGTCCCCACTGAAAACAACGAGCTAATGAAATGATATTCAAAAAATTACCCTCACCCCACTTCGCAAATCCCCCCTCTTATTGCTTCTTAAAAACACATACATATGCAACTATATCAATACCCTTTTTATAACTATCCTATACTATAAATAAAATTGAATCACATAAGAGAAGAATTAATTTATAAAAAAGATTTTCATGCTGGTAAAAAATAAGAGTTGTATTTATAATGTAGTATTACTATTTATAAATAAAATTTAGAAAATTACATTGGAATCAAATATTATTTATAAATCCTTTTTTTATATTCCAAACAAGATAGGATATTAAATTATAAATCTCACAATTTAAATTTCATTGGAAAATATTTTGAAAGAAATTATTGTTTAAAAAAGCATTATAAAAACAAGGTAAAATACATAATTAAAAATCAATAAATTTGATTGAATATAAGAATAAACCTATGGAATATCACAAATAAATTATTCGATATCTATAATGAAATGAACATTACACAACAATGGACGCAAAATTGAAAACACAGATAATATTCGACCAGGAATAAAACATGAAACCATAAACCATTGAAAACCATCGATTTCATTTTCTAGAAAATAATTATAATTGAAAGTGTTATTTATGATTTATAATCAATTTTCGGATTCCAATTTTGAATTTATGTTATCATATATCATATATAATTTCTAGGGAAACTAATTTAAAAAATATTCACATATTAACACGTATTAATAGAAAAATAAAATAATATGAAAACACCTACCCAATTTAGTGCAGATGAAACAAACTTTAAATGAAAAGAGATAATATTCTAATGATTATGTTTTAATCCTTAAGAAACCAATTCCACAAATGATATGAAGAAAAAATAAAACTAATTTTTTTCAAGTCATGCTCCGTAGTGACAGGAAGGAAAAAGAAAAAGATAGATAAAGGGGAAGAGGGAATACGAGGAGAAGAAAACCTAAATGAAAATGATTCAAATTGGAATCAGAGGGAGAGGAGACCTAACTTAAAGGGGATTTTGGGTCGGATTTAATTACTCCCTCTTAATATATAATTCATTTTAAAAAAAGGAAATGGGTTGAAACATGAATGGGGACCTTAATTGGAAGAAGTATAATTTCAAATTTCTTATTTTCAAGTAATTGTTAGAGGTTATAATTTTAAATATCCAAATTTTAAGTAATAATATAAAATTAAATGTTTCCAAAAGGTTTAGAAAACCATGTGATAATCATATTAACCTAATATGAAATAATTGGAATCCCATATAGTTTAGATTCATGTTTGGGGAAACCATGTAGTAACAATGCACAAATATTATACTAAAACACTATACATTACTATATATTCATTTTTGGGTTTATACTAACCATATCATAAAAGTGTGACAATGCTATTTATAATATTTAAAAAATTTCATTGGGATGGACCTAAAAATAATGGGACTGATTTCAAATTAATAAATAAAATATATTTAGAAATTAAATGAAGTTTGGGATGTGACACATAGCATTATATTCCTATTAGTTGTTTTTAGAAATCACACAGGTTTCCAAAAACATGGACCCCTCATATAAGGATATTTAGGTAAAATATATCTTCTTCAAACATAGTTATCTGTTATAGAATATTAGACAGTAGTATATCCTAACATATGACTTGATAATTAGAAGCACATCTATCAGGTTTCTAAATTATTTTTATGCAATTCATCTAGTGGTGAGTCAGTAGACCTTTTATTTATATTAAGATATATGGTGTTCTTCAATAGAACTTATTGGGTGTCTACATGGGGAATTTTGGTCATAAAGTTGTTTTTTAGAATACACTTAGAATTTTTTGTAGGAATGTAGTTGTTGATTTTTCTTCTATGTATGGTCATGGTATTGCCCATGCTAGCAATTTTGGGTCCATGTTTGAGATTCACAGGGTATCTAGACTGACATATTCCAATATTAACTTAATAGACATAAAAAAATTCATATTCTTGAAAGCGTATTTTTCTATATAGTGTTTAGTGATACAAATACTAGTTTATTTTTAGGCATTATATTAACTCACCATAGACATGAAATCATAGAGAAACACAATATCACAAGGAAACCACGTGTCATGGTTTAGTTTGAGTCAATTATTTGAATAAAAAACCTATAAAGGCCTAATTCCTTGCAAATAATTACATTGTATGTTAATGGTGTCAGATCATCCAAGATGTACATAAAAAATTAGGAGGGGAGTTAATATTAAGTTTCAGCTGCAAATAAGGCTATGATGTGTAGTATAGTTAAGAGATTATTCTACAACATTGAACAAGAGTTCTGTTGTATAAGTTATAGGGGGATGTTTGGGATGTTCATCCAATTTTCGTACCCCTACGGTATAGGGATAAGATATGGAATATAATCTAGGGAGGTATGTATTGGGGGTTCTCCCTACTTCTTTATCACTACACTGTACAGAAGATTTTTAACATAACATCATTTTTAGAAATAAAATTATATATCATGGTGGATTACCTCATTTCATTGCCCTCTTAAAAATTAATAAGATGTTAGAAAGGAAAATTTCATGTTTCTCAGATGAATCTATGACTAGATGTTAAATATTTTAATCATTCACCTAACGCTATTGTTTTTCCCATGTCTTTTAATTTCTGGTGTGGTGTACGGTAATGCACTATGTTTGTCATATTTCATGTTATCCTATAAAATTCTAAACCCCCTTTGACCTTTTTTGTCTCCCAATATTTCACCTAAAAAATTTGGCACCTAAGATATACTTTTTAATTAAATTGAACACTGATTTTTTTAATGAAATACCTTCCTTCTAAAGATCATTATATGAAGATATGAGGTGATTTTTCAATCTTTGTGATAATGGATTCTTCTTAGAGATGTTTTTTCCTCCCAAAATACTATTATGTTCAATATTGGATGATGTAAATAGTATTTTGTAGATATTATTTTTCCTTTTTTGGATGTGTGTCCATGGTGTGGCGCCCATTGCGACCGTCAATTCCTTCTGGGATAAATGATCAAAGATATGTTCCTATCATTTTGTTCTCAAAGAACATTGAAAACCATAATGTTTGGGAGCCATGTATTCTTATCATTTTTATGTATAATTAACTTATCATGATTTATCCCATAGGGTAACATTGGAATTAAATTTAATGAAGATAAAATTTGAATTAATAAATAATTTGTTTTTGGATGTAGAGATCACATGTGTTTATTTTTTTAATTCCATTCCTCTTGATTTTCTCCATATTTTTCTATATCATGCTTATTATATGGATTAAATTGTTTTTTATATGTTGAAACATTAAAAATAATGAAATTATTTTAATAATTTTTGGACATATAATAGAGATTAAACAATAATTTTAATCATTCCTTCCTTATAAGTTGATATAAATGGAAGTTATTCTCATTGTAAGTTTAAGTAATAAATTAGTTATTGATAAATAATTCCTCATTTTTTCCATGTTTTAACCTGTTATAAATGAATTAGTTAATTCTACAAGTCAAATAATTATTTTTTTTGGTAATTATAAATTTTCTAGGCTAATTGAACCCATTTTTTATAAAGGATGTATAACTTTGTTCTTGGGAATAGTTTCTCTTTTAACTGACAGTTATTTTCTTGCTTCCTTGATTGAATTCTAGCGATGTGATCATAGATATTTGATGTGATGTGAGAATGGGACAGATGATGTTTTAACATGGAATGGTCTTGGATTACTGAAGTTGTAACAACATTTTTCACTTATGATTGAAATATGGATGGTGATATGTGTCATGGGGTCATGGATGGAACCTGGTTTCATGGAATACTTTTAAACTGGGATTTTCCATTGTTTTTTGCTAAATTATAGGATTATTTCTTGTTTATGAGTTTGGTAAAAGGAATTATACTAACAGATTAAATATTTTCTATTATTTATTTTTAATTCCAATGTATTTATTCACAAAAATGTTTTTTATTAATGTCATTTGACAAAATTAAATTTATTTATAATCATTTTGAAGTCAATTCCAAAAATGGAAATTTTTTAGATTTTAAATCTTTTAAAATATTTAATTTTATTGGAAATAAATTTATATACAATTAATTAATATATTAATTAATATTTTTTATTCCAAAAATCATATTGGGATATATTTAAATTATTTGAACCAAGAGCTGAATCCAAAATTTGGGGGTGCAAAATATGATCACGAGTCAAGCCTTAAAATCTATGTATTGATCTGGATATTCTTAAACATGGGCATGTATCTAATAATATTCTAGAACAATGTAGGTTAAATCTGACAATGATAAATATAAAATCCAAAAGAAAATATTTTATATCTATTGACCCATAATATTCTTCTGATATAAAGTCCTTATATGCATGAAAATTTATATTTTTGAAATGAAATGATTTTTTCTATCTAGATTCAAATTTCCTAGTAAATGAGATATAACATCATCAAAAAGTGGTGGAATAAAAGGAAATTTGTAGTGAAATGACTAAGACTTTTTTGAAAAAATATTTAGATTCATATGTTTCAGAATTTGGTCATTAAATGGCTATACCATGAAAAAAAATTGGAGAAAAATTATAGAGGTAAAACTTCAGCCCTTTTTCATATAAAACAATATCTCATGTACTTTTCAATAAGTTGGAAGTCACGGTGTCCAATTTTCTATTTTTTTAGACTATTTGATTTTTTAATTATATTACTATTTTTTTTATTAATTTTACTATATTTATTTCACTCATTTTCATATTTTTATCTTTTCTATTTCTACCTAATTATTTTCTCACTGTGATATCTAATACCCATGACCTTGAGAAACTAACCCGATGAGGTTCCTAGGGAAAAAATAAAATGTGGAACCCATGTCACAACATATTTATATTTCTTATTTCTTATTTTCTTGGATTTATGTCAACTGGGATATTAGTGGGAATGTCACCTTCATTATTCATGTAGTACTTGATGAATAGAATTCTCTTTTAAAAATTTATCCCTCAATAAAGGAGGTGGATGTGTGGTCTCTCAATGATCATTGAGTGAATCACAAATTCAAAGCATGTGATGAAGTTGATGCTCAAGCATACTATGGAGCATGTTCATTGATTAGATTTTAAACTAATGAAGATTTGATGAATGTTCAATATGGGTGTACACCTAGGAGGATATTCTTTCTGGAAAACATCATTTTGTTTATATTAATTTTTTTCCAAATTTGAATATATATATATATATATATATATATATATTATTTCATGAATATTTCAAACTCATCCTCAAAAAATTATTTGGTTTTATTTTAGTTAAAATATATTTAGTGATAATAGAAATTGGGTGTTGTGTGAGCTGAATCCTCTAGACTTACCTTAGATATGCACTACATTTATTTATTAGATAAATAAAATATTTAAATGGGATTTATGAAAAATCCTTGAACATCAATTTTGAACTGTTTTTGGGAGGATCCGAAAATTCACACGATTTTTTCATTGGGAAACAAAGAAAATCATTTTCTCTGGATGATTTCCAATTATTATTTATTTAACTCATAGAACAATTATCTAAAACTCCAAGAAGAAATTATTGAGTCACCCTTGTCAATGGAGGATAGTGTTTCTGTTGTTGTTACACATGTGAGGTTATTTTTGAAATCAAATAATGGGGATTAAGAATTTATAGAATTCAAAACATGCCTGATGAAGGACATGATAAAACATTGTTTTGAAGAAATTTACTGAGAGCTATCTGTGTTCTATCACTATATTATATAATTTTATGGGGTGGCCAAGTCCTAAGAAGAGACCCCATTAGTCTTCCCTGATTATTCGAAGTAAATCCAATAGATTGAGGCCACACATAAATAATATCAACATCCCAACCTATTTAAGAGACAAATCCAAGCTGACCAGGATGAGATAAAGTGGATTTATGAGGTGGAATACTAACCTTATGAGATATATATGGGAGATAAAAAAGACATGGAAAATGGTTGGAATGAAAATGAGGTACAACATGATCTCCATAATCCTTATAAAGTAAAATATCCAAAACCATTTCCTATCACTCTATCCATGGATGGTGAAGTAGTCATCCAAATAATAATTTTTTCAGAATATATGGATGACACAAAGTACCTTACTCCATACATTATAATACAACATTAAGAGGTACTCAACACAAAATAAGTGATTGAACTGGAAACAACCCAAGGAGATTAAAATATATTTAATTCATTAATTTTTGATTTTACTCAATCATATTCTATTATCACATACAATGATTTTGAAATTTTAGAGGGATTAAATCATTACATTTCCTTATATGAGGATGATAAAACCATAGTTTTACCATTTTCTAGAACACATGGAGCCACTTAATTTTGATAAAAAATTTGATGATTCCCATGAAGTATTTTTTGCATCTTATCCTATAGAAATCATCATAGATTGTACTCACACTAAAAGGGAGATTTCTAATTCCCAATCTTCATTAAAAAATATTTTCAAATAAAAAATACATTATTACACTACTTTAGATTTTAAAATCCATACAACCCACATTAAGAGAGCACTATAAAATGATATTGATGTGGAACAATTATACCCCCAGGAATATGATGATCCATACACAATCCTACCTAGGCCATGTGAGATACACATAATTGTGAATTGGTAAGATATGGTAAACTCTATCCATGGATAATTCCTCAAAAAGGAGTTGGTTTTGAGAAAAATATTAGTAGAATAGAACCATAGTTTTTATAAAATATCTAATATCAATTATTAATAAATTATACCTTTTAAAACTAACTTTTATTAAATTGTTTTTTTATCAATCTAATTTTTTTAAATAATTTTCCTTTTTTCTTCCTTTGGTTTTAATAAAATCCTATAATATAATCGATCTATAAATATGAATAGATGAATCAATAAAAACATTATATAATATCTATGCATCAATAGGTATATATGTAAACACATATACAATAAAAAAACTATCACAGAAATCTATGTGGTGCATCCCCATATATAAAAATCTAGGGGTGGGGGTGGGAATCACTGATATAAAAACCAAGTGATAAATAACCATAAATAGTAATTGAATAAATGATAAAGATCATTGAAATGTTTCCCTAGAATATGGAATAATTCATCATTGACACTCACAATCGTAAACAAGGATGTGATGGATCCCAAATATATATAGTCCTTTGAGTCGCTATCACAAAATGATACCACCAAGTGGTGCAACCCACACTAAGGCTACACATGTGTCAATCCCTTTAAACCCAAGGATCCCAATGTGCATTTTCTCAAATTCAAATCCAAACCATGTTCAAAATATGATTAAAATATATAAAAGAATATATAATCCACATAAGGTGTTTTGAAAAACATTCCCAAATAAATAAAATCCATTTTCAATATAGAATCCTATTTTGAAATTAGTTACCTTTCCATTAAATCATTCCAAACATTTTATCACTTCTAATTGATGAAATAATCCATGGAATTTGTCCATAAATTTTTTCAATTCATTGAATTAACCCATTGTAGAAAAAACATTCCACAATATGGTAGGAAACAAGTAAATTTTATCAATGAAGACTAAAAACAAAGAGAACATCCTTATAATGAATTGGAATTCCAAGATACTAAAAGCAATTTATAGAAAACAATATCGGATAAAATATGCATAGCCAAACCATAGATACAACCAAAACCAATGAAGAACAAAGAGGATTACATACCTATAGAGAATAAATCCAACTATCCTTGTATTTAATCAATGAACGAAGATATCCATATGGGAGGGAGTTACCCAAGATCACTCAGGAAGAGCCAAAAGTAAAAGGGCAAGGAATCATGCATGAATAAAATGATAATTTCAGAAAAAAAACATTTATATATCCAATTTTTTAATTTACATGGAATTTAATCCTATTACACATCAGGTAATACTCGAGTCCCTTATACACCAAAACTCATATCACCATTTATTAAAAACATGATTGTTTTCATTACACGATGTGTAACCTTTATCAAGCATGTGAAATAATCATTATCCATATCCAATTCATGGGATCTGTATTCCATCCATAAAATTTTAATTTTCCAATTAGACATAATGTAATTGCCTATGAAATAATAAAAAATGTAGTTTATATGTTGAAAATTGCAAAAAATCCATAAAATTGTCATTTTATTTATCCAAACATTTTCTTTTCGACATTACTCAACCAATGAAAAATGAATCACAAAAAATGATAGAACAGAATAGATTGAAAGCTGATGGGGCCTTAAATTTGAGAATATGGTTATGTATCATTGTGCAATGTTTTCTTCTTCATAATAATTATTATAGTATATATATACATTATTTTTATGTTCCTATTAATAACAAGATTATCCATTATAGATATAAATTTCATGCTACTTTTGAAGGTGTCACCAACCTATTTTCATCTTTCATATAGGTTCTCAGCTTTATTTATATTAATTTTCATTAATACGATATCTTGAAATAAAATATATTCATCAGATATATCTTCAATGAAACTAAAACTTATGTTTATTTAATGGATTTATGTACATTGTTATTACATATACCTTCCTTTAATATCAAATAAATATTTATTTCTTGAATTATCCATGATGTGGGATTTTCTTCCATAAATAAATAACATTTTATTTGGTGTAACACCTTTCTTTACATTGTTATTTGGTGTGTTTTTCATTACATGTTCATTTTTTATACATCACAAGGTTGTATCACCATATATCATCATTTTATTTTCCAAAATATATCATGGTCTTATTCTTTCAGTAATATGCAAATCTTGCATCGATGGTGTAAAATGGAAATCAAAATTATAATGATAGATTTTGTTATGAATTTCTCAGATTGTCTCAAGATACCAAAATCAATTAAAATAAAATATATTTACCCTCTTTTCTATATATCACTTCAATTTAATATGATTTTTCATACCAGTAGTTTTCCTCCTCCTTAATAAAGTTGTTATTTGATTACTAAAATTTCTTATGTTATTCCATTAATCATTTCCCTTGTATCTGAACATTATGAAAAAAGTAGACTAAAAATAATTATTTCATTCATCATGTTCTAATATATATGGCTTTAATACATTAGTAATTTTGAGTAAAACCACATTCATATGGAAACAAATTGATTAGATCCTTTTCTTTTATATCTTCATAAGCATGTTTTCTTAAATGGTGGGTTTCCCAACACAACTCTTCACCCACATTAGTATTTTATTTAAATTGTAATATTGTATTGTCCTAGAAATTTCAGGGAAATTTTTTTCTTAAATAAATTTGAATTTTATGAGTCCGCGGTTTCTGACGGCGCCTTATTCTGAGGCCCGGTGTACCCGAAATCAATTTCTGATGTTTTGTTAGGGTATGTTTAGTAAACGTTCCTGCGAGTTTTTATATCTTCTGAACCGTTCCTCGGAATTGAAATCTGAGTTCACCGATGAACTAGCAGCGCTGGTATTCAATTAAGGGGACGTTTACCGTAGTTGAATTTGGTCGAGAGTAGAAGTTTTAATTTTGGGAGTCGTAAAAAATTAAAATAAAATTGGAGTGTTACATTAAGAGTGCACAATTTTATTTAATTTATTAAGTGGTGGTTATATCTTACAATGGGGAGTTAGAAATGGGGCCCACACCCACATAACCTCCCATGTGAGGATAATGTGTCGTGGGGCCTAGAAGATATCCTAACCCCTCAACTCCCCCTTAATCTCCCATGAAACCCCCTTATTAACTCTTAAAACTCTCAACCTCCTCTATTTGAATTTTAAACTTTTCACCTCCCTTATATCTTAATTATGCCAACCCATCTAATTAATATCTTTATTAATTAATTGGAACCTCATATTTGAATTAATTAGAATTACTTGGAATGTTTATAATTTTTTAGAGAGCCTTATTAAAATATTTACTTATCAAATATTCTAGGGAACCTTTGGAGAATTAGAGGAATGATTCAAACTTACAACGAAGAACTGCCGAAGAACGACGAAGACGACTTCGATGTTCATCCAAGCCACAAGAGGAGGAGCCACCCGCAAGGAACATTGACTACGCTTCCTCCTCGAATGCACCCCAACGTCAACAGAATCGATGGTTGTCTTATGTGACGCCAAACCTCCACGATGCTAGTCTTCCAAGGCTCAATGTGAAACATTTTTGAGATCGAGGTAGGGGTTTTGAATAATTTATAAGTGAATAAATTATCATGTTTGTGTTTAATTCTCTTGAATGTCTTCATCCAACTACTATCGCCTAACATGGAGGGCATAGGACGAACGAATATGGGATGATGACCCTCCTTCGATCCTTGTTTTTTCTCATGTTAATGGTGGTTTTGGAAGAGGTGGAGGAGACCGAAGGTGATGAAGTCTCAAGGCGGTGACGACAACGACAACCGCGCGCCGACCCGTTAAAGGACCGTAGCACCGGGTGCGATGCAGGCGGAGGAGACCGCGGCCCGCAACCAGGCCTCTTGGATGAGGAAAAACTGGCCAGTCACATGACCGGATGGGCTTGAAGAACCAGCCAGCTTTAGCCGACTGGGCTGGAGAACCGCGCTACCCCCTAGGCGCCGCGCTGTGGAGAACCGAGGCCCGCTCTTCGCGGGCCGCTTCGGTGGCGAACCGGCCGGCTGCCTGCCGGCCAGGCTGAAGGGAGGCGCATCACCCACTGGGGCCGCGTGAGGAGGAACAACTGGCCGCCCATGTGGGCCGCTCATGCCAGAGGAGACCGGCCGGCTATGGCCGACCGACTGGAGGGGTGGCGCCGCCGGTTCAGGAAACCAGGGGGTCGCGCCCCCCGCACCGCTCGACCAGCTGGCCGAGCCGTGGCCAGCCTCAGGAAGGGCTGCACCCTAATAGGTCGAGTCATGCCCCACTGGTCCGGGACATGCCCCACCATGCTGGGCTGACCCCTCAGCCAGGTCGGACCCGCCGAGACAGGACGAGCTGACCCACCAGCCCATCGGGCTTGACGAGCCGAACCCGTTTCTCTTAAAGGCGAATAACTTCTTGACCTTGTGTCTGAACGATGCACCGTCTGCGGCAATGGGACCCTTGCTATGAGGTAGTCCTTTTCTGATACTCTATGTGAGTTTTGAACTACTTTGGAAAATGGCTGGGTTTGGAATGAGCGTAATTCCAACCAGACCCCTGGAACGGAAAAGCCAATTAATCTCAGACCAGGTGTCTGATTGATGCGCCATCTATCGCTTCGGGTTTATTTTGATGAGAATAAACTTTAGGATACATCAAATATATACTTAGTGATAGTGGATGTATCAAACCCTTATTCTCAAGGAGCGGACCCTCCCAAAATCGAGCGTGCTGTGTGTGGGAACCCTAGAGCTGGCTGTAACTGCGATGACTACTATTCTGGAATCCTCCATGGGTTCGGTTGACGACTACTGTATTGGAATCCTCCATGGGTAGGGTAGCGATGACTACTATTCTTGTATCTTGTGTGGGTCTAGCAGTATTGAACTCTGTACTTGTATCATGTGTGGGTCCGACAGAGTAGCTCGTCATGTATCCTATGTGGTTCCGACATCTTAGCTGGTTTTGTATCATATGTGGGTCTGACATGTTAGATGAATCAATGACATCATCTGATCATATCTATCGCTATATGAAATATGTATACCTATGTGAGCTGAGTCTTTACTTACAATCATTATCATCGATGTGATTGGATTACTTTCCTTTGTGGTCTGGGTTGTGCTTGGGCTCGATAGAGGTAGCCGAACATTGGTTGATGAATTATGTTTATGTATGGGAATATAACTATGTAGAGGTGGATGATACTTCATGATCGTATTTTTCTTCTGTTGTTTATCCTTCCTGGATTCTGGGAGACCTTCGGGGGTCTCGGGGTCCCTACTGAGTATCATATACTCACCCCTGCACGGGCTATGCCCACACTACATTGTGTTGGATGCAGATGACAGACATCACTGATCTTGGTAGAGACTTGTAGAGCTGGACATTACCTGGTGGTAGACCACATGGCGAGACGTACTCATAGCAGACGAACGGACCCGAGGTGCTGAGGAGACCATTTGTACCCACCCTTCAGGTGGGTTTCCCAGATGACATCTCCATGGTTGCTGTTTTACTTTACTGAATTTGTACTAGCTTTTCAGTTGTACTGTACTTATTGTTGGACTTGTTTTTCTATCCCATTCTTTTCAGCATTTACTTTTGTTTATATTTTTTCATAGTGCTCACTTCAGTTGTGTACTCTACTTCGTTTGTTTACTTTTAAAAATGAAATGACTCCGCAGAATAGGGATTTATGCCTTTAGTTCTAGTCACCAGCCCCTTGCCCATGGAAGGAGGGCTTTGGGTAGCGACGACACGGGCCCCAAGGACGGGTCGTGACAAATTGGTATCAGAGGAATCAGTTCTACCATAGAACTCAGGACTCTTATCATTCTTTTATATGAAGCAATAATGTTATGAGTATTGATTGTGGTATTCAGTTCAGGGAGTCCAGTGTTGGTGCGACGACCGACTTACCCATACACCAGGACCCTGACCTCTGATGTAACACCCCAGGTAAATAAAGAATACGACATTTTTGTATTTATCCATATTTGTGAATAAAATATTAATATGACTTTAAAGGGGACGCTATGCTCGATGGCGTACCCAACACGCAACAACGAGTTTCTTGGGAATCTTACGTTGCACTCTAATAATAAAATAATATTATTTTAAATGATAGTTAACATGTAGCCGTTGTATTGGCGGGAATGGATAGAAATAACTAAAATATGATTTCATATGTTTTTAATTGTTTTTACATTTATCCAATAAAGAATAGAGGCTTAAAATACGGAAAGAATTCAATTTTAGGCGTATATGCCCTAGTTTTCACTAAAGGTTCACTTATCACCTTTTGATGTTGAACCATCATTAAATATAGTTTTGTTCACTCTTAAACATTCTTTTGGACCAAATAAAACTCTTATTAAGAATCGGGACATCAAAATTTACTTTGTGTAAATTTTTGGTATCTTTCCGATAAAGTTCATTTTTTTAAGGAATAGTGTAAAATGTTGTATTTTAATTCAAAACCACTTTTTAATCTAATTTATTTATATGATTAGATTATCTTTTGAATTGGTTTTAAAGTGAAATTAGGAAATATTTTTACCATTTAATCCAATAGTGGTGGTTGGAATTAATTTCACTTTGAAATCGGACTTAAACTGGTGTCAATCTTTTGATACTTATTGTTTTATAAAAACACGCTATTTGCTCTGACAGCGGGAATTAATTATTAAATTAATTAATGTGACTAATATGTTTTGAATTTTGTAAAACGGACTTCATTTTTGAATTCAGAATATCAAATATATCTTAGGGTGAATTTTTGGTAATTTTCTGAAAAACTTCAATTTTTGATGAATAGTGAAACCACTAAGTGATAATCAAGCAAACTGATTTTTCAGTTAAATGAAAGTTTACCACTAATGTGTATTGAATTTTGAAAATCCGACATACATGGTTGTCATTAAGAAGTAAAATGTGGTTCAATGAGATTATAATAATTTTTTGGTGAATAGTAACTTATTAAGTTTTTAATCGCGATTAGTGATAATTAGTGTAGTTTAAGGTATAAATAATACTTTAAAAAAATGAAATGACCTAGACACATGTCACAACCCTATTGGTTGTGTCATGGCCGACCAAGACAAGCCATGGCCTAACTTGGGGACCCCATGGATCCACTTTTGTTGGGAAATAACATAAAATACTTTTTATTTAATGTTAAAGTGAAAATGACACTAACATAGTATGTTTTACTAAAACAATTTTTAAGTGGGGTTATACAAGTCTAAATTTTGATTATAAATAGTCATTGGAAAGATAAAAAGATTTCCTATATCATAGTATTTTTTTTATAATTTTTAGACATTAAAGAAATTAAATTATTTATGACATAATAATGATGCAGCGATGACATCATTATTTGACAATTTAATTAAAATGGAAAGATAATGAAAAATCTACAATATACACATGGACAAAACCAATTGGATGAGTGGATTTCGATGCCTTATCACCTTATCCACGAATTCTATCAATGTGGGACCCTTTAGAACCGAAAAGCATTTTCAAATAATGTAATATTTCATTGCTTTCCAAAAGTGCCCCTCCTCTCCTCTTATAAAAGGCGTCCACCTCTACCTCTTTTCCCACACCCCACAAGCCTTTGGCTCGGCCAACCCCTGCCCATTTACTCTCTCAACATCCCTCTCCTCATCCTAGAGGATCCCCTTTGGGCAGAATCCTTTCAAAGGAAGCCTTTAGGCTCAAATCAAAAGGAGATTACACTTTTAAAGGTAACTCATTCTCTCTTGTTCATTTGTTTTATTTTGCTTCTCCAAACCTATAATCTCTTTTTATTTACTTCTTTTGTAACAACACCAGTATCTTAAATATACTAGGATGTTGTTACAAGATTTATTTTAGCTACACTCTCACACAACTACATCAAATGGTTAAAGAACATACGGTTTCCGTGGACGGTGAAATTCCGCCTCCCGAAACGATGATTGTTCAATACTCTTTTAACACCTTCAAAGGTGGCCATTATGATGTCACTATTTTTATATATGATATATAATATGTTTATGTTTTATTTATGCTTCTGTATTTTTCATTTTTGTCTTACCTTTGTGTCTTCCATTATGGGTATACGCGATATCTTCATTTAAGGAAGTGCGGACTACCGCCCCCTCAAAGTGATTTGATTCGTTAAATACCATATGTGGGATGTATAAAGGATGGAAATATGATATTATATATGATATTATACTGGAATTATAATATACCTTTATATCATTATTATTCCATTCTATAAAATACGAAATAGAAATGAAAGTAGCGTTCATGCGTACGTACGGCTTACCGTCTCCATGAACGGTGCATTTCATTTCTTACCTATAAATGATTATGTAATGTTATAAATGCATGCATGTACTGGATATATATGAAATATATGATATCTACATAATGAATACAATTCTGGATATAATAAACATTTGGCCACACGAACAACATGTAATTGTAAGAAGACCACTTTCGACTTAAGAACCAAATATCGGCAAAACAAATATTATTAACTTAAATGATTACATAATGTTTATGACAAGGTAATAAGTGGTATAAAAGTAATAATGAACTTGAAAAGGGTTCTTAAGGAATTAGAAATTAACTCAAGTTTATTATTCAGGAGATTAAAGAATGATCGAGTCAAGTCGGACCCGAGGTAAGGGATCCTGCAACTCTCTTTCTCTTTAAGTACACTCTTTTATGTCATTTCTTTTAAGCTCATCTTTCTGATGATTGGGATGTTATTTTATATTAATCCTACTGTAATTTTTATGTTCATGTGATGAGAGACCCTATTCTCTCTCATCAATCCATTTTGGAAGTTTTATGTGGCGCCGTTAGGCTGCCGAGTTCTCGTAAGGGATTTCTCATCTCACTTTTATTCCCGTGAGATTTATGCTACATTTGCCACAAATTCCATTGAGTGGTGTAAGTAATGCCCATTATTCTACTCTTTGTGTAATATAATTTCGTTTATGAGTATTTACATCAATGATCTATTGTCCCTCTTTCATGGGGTGTATGTTTTGA
Source organism: Viscum album (assembly GCA_963277665.1). Taxonomy (NCBI): domain Eukaryota; kingdom Viridiplantae; phylum Streptophyta; class Magnoliopsida; order Santalales; family Viscaceae; genus Viscum; species Viscum album. The sequence goes on from OY728135.1 coordinate 1,767,155,422, forward strand.
AAGATACCCAAGTCGGTAAGGGAACCTTTCACCCTCCTCTTTTTTAAAAAGACTTCTTTTGTTGGGTCTGTTAATTTACATATTGCTATGTTGGGATATGTTCTCATATATCCTTATTGATGTAAATTTTATGTCCAAGTGATGAGATACACTTTTTATCTCTCATCAACTCATTTTTGATGTGATGCCGTTAGGCTGTCAAGGGAACTTTTTAACCCAATTTCGATTTCTTTGGGTTGAACATGTAGTCATTGAATATGTCATCCATTGAATATGTGTGAACGACCTTTTATTGTTTTACACTTAATATCCACTCATATTGGGTGTATTTATATTTGTCACACATAGTTTTGAGATTGATTTGTCCTTGATTTAAGGATACCTTCTTTATAAGGGATTTCATCGCATTTTACATCCCTATTGAGACTTCATTGTTGTTATGCACCAATTCACTCTTATATGGTGTATATACTGTCCTTTGGAATATTATATCATGGATTCCTTTATTCCCATGATATTACAAAGTTTTGACTAAATGTTATTCCTCAATTATTGTATTCAAGTGTCTCTAATTTTGGTAAAACCCCTTTAACCAAAATATCGTTTTAAATGTTTTAATTTTTCGTTCTTATTAATATCCATGTTTTCAAAGTGGTTTTAAGGATTTATTTATATGGACGTTAATGGTTTAAAATTTTAAAAGCTTCAAGGTGGTATGGGACACTTTGATTCAAAAATCTCTTTATTAAATGTTTTAAATGGTTTTGAAAATGGTTTTAATGGATTCATTATTTCAATATCTTAAACTGTTATATTGTGATTGAAATGTGGAAATGTTGTGTTTCCTTTATTCATGTTTTATGTGATACGAATATGTTATGGTTCTTGGGCATTGTTATGAAGAACGGGTGGTTCCGTGATAAACTAAGGGCGGGTGAGCCTGATATAGCTCTCCAATGCATTGGGTAACGCGAAGGAGTGAAACGTTAAGGTTTCTCCGAAGAGATTTAGGGAATATACTGTGATGGGTATTCCAAACGTAACCAAGAGGGTTACTCCCTACATAAGAATGTTATGAATGCCTCAAGTTACCTTTATGTCTTATGATTTCTATGATTTATTCATGGTTTGATGAGGTATGTTAAAGTGCCTTTGTTTTATGGGTAAAGTATGATTTCATTCTTATGTATATATGAACTCATGTTTCCTTTCCATATTTTTATAACTCTTACTGAGCTTTTTATGCTCATCCCAAGTTTTTGAAATGTTTTTCACAGGTCAAGGGAAAGGTACATGATGTGATGATAGTGTCAAGGATGTGTCAAGAAAGAATCCGTGTTATATTTTAAATATGTTCCCGTTGATGGGAAGAATGAATGCTGACTTTTATGTAACCACTTTGTTTAAATGTGGAATGTAATGCAAGTTTCATGATCTAATTCTCTAAAACTCTAAACCTGAAAAGATCCTCAATGTGTAATCTTGTAATAACTCATGATTACGTAAGGTTTAAGGCTGGGGCCTTATAGTTGGTATCAAAGGTCGGTTTAGATAACTTTAGAGGTTAGGGTATTCCTTAAGCATAAGTGACATTACCATAATGGTTAGAATTTCAGAAAGAGTCCTAATTTTAGATAATGTGAATGAGTAAGTATATCTTAGAGTCTACCTTCCTCATTAGTACATGATGTTTTTGTTGATATACTCACACTGACATTTATGTTTTTAGTGAATGGATGGATCTAGCAGGCACCAAAGTGACAATGGGTTTGAAGGAAACTGTGGTGGTTCTCTGATTATGATACTAGATGAGATAGGTGATTCAATGAGGAATCTCATAGTTGTTCTAAACCAACTATCAAGGATCCATGATCAATCACTTCAACCTTCGTGAGTTCTCTAATGCATCATTTACGAGATGGCCAACTCGATGTGGAAATTCAGGTAATAATTATTAAGGTAACCATTAGGGTTTATATGATCCTTACTTTTTAGGTAATTATGGGTTACTCTATGATATGATGGAAAAGGAAAGGAATGAGATAAACTTGAGGTTAAAATATGTTATGAATATTTTTGAAGATTTTATCTCATTTTAGGGAATGTTTTGAGAATTATATAGTTTTGGAAAAAGGACAACACGCAGACCGTGTGACATCCCGTCGCGTCGGACAAAGCTGCGGGAATCGAACCCACAACCAAAGTGCGACTGGTATTTATCGCCTACCACTGGACTACGTGAAGTCCCTGGTTAGTTTGACTGATTATTTTTGGTTATATGATTTTATGAATTAAGAGTAAGTTGATTTTGGGTTATTTATAAAAATGATTAACCTATCATGGAGGATATGTGATTAGGATAATTACTTTTCAATGTGAGACTTTAGGAGCAACTGATGTTGTTTGGAGATAAATGTTACGATTTAACTTGGAAGACTATGTGACTAAATCCTTCAAATATTTGGGTTTCAACCTTATATTGGTTTACTTTGAAGAATTTTATGGACAAATTGTTTATCGGATGGTCCTCTTTGAACTTTGGGTTTTGTTGGACAAATTTTGGAGATTAAGAATAGATTTTCTTTTTATAAGGGGTTATCCTTTTCTAAATTATCTGATCTTGTAATAGCCTTTTTGGTTTTGGTTCTGGTTTAAGCCTAAAGACATAGGATGTACATAGTTCTCTTTTGTGGATTAGGTGATCCTCTAGAAGTTGATTATAGTACTCTTAATGTGAACAAGTCTTCCTAAATACTCGTCTTTTGGAGAAAATATGAGTTTGTGAAAGGAATATAATAAAAGTTGAAAGTCAATATGATAAGTGATTATGTTTCCTTATGAATAAATTCCTCAATAAAAAGTAACTTAAAACAAAAATGTTGTATATTAACTTTTCCTACTGGGGAATCGAATACCGTTTAACCCATCACAAGTTTGTGATTTTCTCATTGTTAACTTTCTCCTAAACATGTTTTCTATCACTCTCCATAAGAACGTGACCCTTTGTTTTTTCCTCCATGTCCATATTTTCATACTTGGAGTCCTAGTATGGGTTAACTCGGGTGACCTTTGTACTTATCTTTCTTTATTTTAAAGTGATTGTTTTACCAACTCTTGTTCCGATGTGGGACTTCCAAGGATGTTTCCAAGTCCAATTTTAAAATTGCGCGGACGCAATTCCCAAAAGGGGGGAAGGATGTAACACCCCAGGTAAATAAAGAATACGACATTTTTGTATTTATCCATATTTGTGAATAAAATATTAATATGACTTTAAAGGGGACGCTATGCTCGATGGCGTACCCAACACGCAACAACGAGTTTCTTGGGAATCTTACGTTGCACTCTAATAATAAAATAATATTATTTTAAATGATAGTTAACATGTAGCCGTTGTATTGGCGGGAATGGATAGAAATAACTAAAATATGATTTCATATGTTTTTAATTGTTTTTACATTTATCCAATAAAGAATAGAGGCTTAAAATACGGAAAGAATTCAATTTTAGGCGTATATGCCCTAGTTTTCACTAAAGGTTCACTTATCACCTTTTGATGTTGAACCATCATTAAATATAGTTTTGTTCACTCTTAAACATTCTTTTGGACCAAATAAAACTCTTATTAAGAATCGGGCCATCAAAATTTACTTTGTGTAAATTTTTGGTATCTTTCCGATAAAGTTCATTTTTTTAAGGAATAGTGTAAAATGTTGTATTTTAATTCAAAACCACTTTTTAATCTAATTTATTTATATGATTAGATTATCTTTTGAATTGGTTTTAAAGTGAAATTAGGAAATATTTTTACCATTTAATCCAATAGTGGTGGTTGGAATTAATTTCACTTTGAAATCGGACTTAAACTGGTGTCAATCTTTTGATACTTATTGTTTTATAAAAACACGCTATTTGCTCTGACAGCGGGAATTAATTATTAAATTAATTAATGTGACTAATATGTTTTGAATTTTGTAAAACGGACTTCATTTTTGAATTCAGAATATCAAATATAGCTTAGGGTGAATTTTTGGTAATTTTCTGAAAAACTTCAATTTTTGATGAATAGTGAAACCACTAAGTGATAATCAAGCAAACTGATTTTTCAGTTAAATGAAAGTTTACCACTAATGTGTATTGAATTTTGAAAATCCGACATACATGGTTGTCATTAAGAAGTAAAATGTGGTTCAATGAGATTATAATAATTTTTTGGTGAATAGTAACTTATTAAGTTTTTAATCGCGATTAGTGATAATTAGTGTAGTTTAAGGTATAAATAATACTTTAAAAAAATGAAATGACCTAGACACATGTCACAACCCTATTGGTTGTGTCATGGCCGACCAAGACAAGCCATGGCCTAACTTGGGGACCCCATGGATCCACTTTTGTTGGGAAATAACATAAAATACTTTTTATTTAATGTTAAAGTGAAAATGACACTAACATAGTATGTTTTACTAAAACAATTTTTAAGTGGGGTTATACAAGTCTAAATTTTGATTATAAATAGTCATTGGAAAGATAAAAAGATTTCCTATATCATAGTATTTTTTTTATAATTTTTAGACATTAAAGAAATTAAATTATTTATGACATAATAATGATGCAGCGATGACATCATTATTTGACAATTTAATTAAAATGGAAAGATAATGAAAAATCTACAATATACACATGGACAAAACCAATTGGATGAGTGGATTTCGATGCCTTATCACCTTATCCACGAATTCTATCAATGTGGGACCCTTTAGAACCGAAAAGCATTTTCAAATAATGTAATATTTCATTGCTTTCCAAAAGTGCCCCTCCTCTCCTCTTATAAAAGGCGTCCACCTCTACCTCTTTTCCCACACCCCACAAGCCTTTGGCTCGGCCAAACCCTGCCCATTTACTCTCTCAACATCCCTCTCCTCATCCTAGAGGATCCCCTTTGGGCAGAATCCTTTCAAAGGAAGCCTTTAGGCTCAAATCAAAAGGAGATTACACTTTTAAAGGTAACTCATTCTCTCTTGTTCATTTGTTTTATTTTGCTTCTCCAAACCTATAATCTCTTTTTATATACTTCTTTTGTAACAACACCAGTATCTTAAATATACTAGGATGTTGTTACAAGATTTATTTTAGCTACACTCTCACACAACTACATCAAATGGTTAAAGAACATACGGTTTCCGTGGACGGTGAAATTCTGCCTCCCGAAACGATGATTGTTCAATACTCTTTTAACACCTTCAAAGGTGGCCATTATGATGTCACTATTTTTATATATGATATATAATATGTTTATGTTTTATTTATGCTTCTGTATTTTTCATTTTTGTCTTACCTTTGTGTCTTCCATTATGGGTATACGCGATATCTTCATTTAAGGAAGTGCGGACTACCGCCCCCTCAAAGTGATTTGATTCGTTAAATACCATATGTGGGATGTATAAAGGATGGAAATATGATATTATATATGATATTATACTGGAATTATAATATACCTTTATATCATTATTATTCCATTCTATAAAATACGAAATAGAAATGAAAGTAGCGTTCATGCGTACGTACGGCTTACCGTCTCCATGAACGGTGCATTTCATTTCTTACCTCTAAATGATTATGTAATGTTATAAATGCATGCATGTACTGGATATATATGAAATATATGATATCTACATAATGAATACAATTCTGGATATAATAAACATTTGGCCACACGAACAACATGTAATTGTAAGAAGACCACTTTCGACTTAAGAATCAAATATCGGCAAAACAAATATTATTAACTTAAATGATTACATAATGTTTATGACAAGGTAATAAGTGGTATAAAAGTAATAATGAACTTGAAAAGGGTTCTTAAGGAATTAGAAATTAACTCAAGTTTATTATTCAGGAGATTAAAGAATGATCGAGTCAAGTCGGACCCGAGGTAAGGGATCCTGCAACTCTCTTTCTCTTTAAGTACACTCTTTTATGTCATTTCTTTTAAGCTCATCTTTCTGATGATTGGGATGTTATTTTATATTAATCCTACTGTAATTTTTATGTTCATGTGATGAGAGACCCTATTCTCTCTCATCAATCCATTTTGGAAGTTTTATGTGGCGCCGTTAGGCTGCCGAGTTCTCGTAAGGGATTTCTCATCTCACTTTTATTCCCGTGAGATTTATGCTACATTTGCCACAAATTCCATTGAGTGGTGTAAGTAATGCCCATTATTCTACTCTTTGTGTAATATAATTTCGTTTATGAGTATTTACATCAATGATCTATTGTCCCTCTTTCATGGGGTGTATGTTTTGAAAGATACCCAAGTCGGTAAGGGAACCTTTCACCCTCCTCTTTTTTAAAAAGACTTCTTTTGTTGGGTCTGTTAATTTACATATTGCTATGTTGGGATATGTTCTCATATATCCTTATTGATGTAAATTTTATGTCCAAGTGATGAGATACACTTTTTATCTCTCATCAACTCATTTTTGATGTGATGCCGTTAGGCTGTCAAGGGAACTTTTTAACCCAATTTCGATTTCTTTGGGTTGAACATGTAGTCATTGAATATGTCATCCATTGAATATGTGTGAACGACCTTTTATTGTTTTACACTTAATATCCACTCATATTGGGTGTATTTATATTTGTCACACATAGTTTTGAGATTGATTTGTCCTTGATTTAAGGATACCTTCTTTATAAGGGATTTCATCGCATTTTACATCCCTATTGAGACTTCATTGTTGTTATGCACCAATTCACTCTTATATGGTGTATATACTGTCCTTTGGAATATTATATCATGGATTCCTTTATTCCCATGATATTACAAAGTTTTGACTAAATGTTATTCCTCAATTATTGTATTCAAGTGTCTCTAATTTTGGTAAAACCCCTTTAACCAAAATATCGTTTTAAATGTTTTAATTTTTCGTTTTTATTAATATCCATGTTTTCAAAGTGGTTTTAAGGATTTATTTATATGGACGTTAATGGTTTAAAATTTTAAAAGCTTCAAGGTGGTATGGGACACTTTGATTCAAAAATCTCTTTATTAAATGTTTTAAATGGTTTTGAAAATGGTTTTAATGGATTCATTATTTCAATATCTTAAACTGTTATATTGTGACTGAAATGTGGAAATGTTGTGTTTCCTTTATTCATGTTTTATGTGATACGAATATGTTATGGTTCTTGGGCATTGTTATGAAGAACGGGTGGTTCCGTGATAAACTAAGGGCGGGTGAGCCCGATATAGCTCTCCAATGCATTGGGTAACGCGAAGGAGTGAAACGTTAAGGTTTCTCCGAAGAGATTTAGGGAATATACTGTGATGGGTATTCCAAACGTAACCAAGAGGGTTACTCCCTACATAAGAATGTTATGAATGCCTCAAGTTACCTTTATGTCTTATGATTTCTATGATTTATTCATGGTTTGATGATGTATGTTAAAGTGCCTTTGTTTTATGGGTAAAGTATGATTTCATTCTTATGTATATATGAACTCATGTTTCCTTTCCATATTTTTATAACTCTTACTGAGCTTTTTATGCTCATCCCAAGTTTTTGAAATGTTTTTCACAGGTCAAGGGAAAGGTACATGATGTGATGATAGTGTCAAGGATGTGTCAAGAAAGAATCCGTGTTATATTTTAAATATGTTCCCGTTGATGGGAAGAATGAATGCTGACTTTTATGTAACCACTTTGTTTAAATGTGGAATGTAATGCAAGTTTCATGATCTAATTCTCTAAAACTCTAAACCTGAAAAGATCCTCAATGTGTAATCTTGTAATAACTCAAGATTAAGTAAGGTTTAAGGCTGGGGCCTTATATCTGATTTCTTACTTAGTGCATGAAAACACTGATTGCATATGTGTTTCAAAAGTTTTCTTTGTGATTATTTTGAGTCACCTCACCAGGTATACTGTTTGACCATGGAACACCTGTTTCTTTTCAAGATGGCCACACAAAGGCAGCAATCTAGGGTTCCATGTTACGTATGAGATGGTATCCCACCAAGCGATGGGGACTTGGTGTAGGGCCCCTCACAGTAGAGGCACCAGCAGTACCACTACCTGCAGGGCCACCGATACCACTAGCCCCAGAAGTAGAGAGTGCACATAGCCTGAGTGTGTTGCATGAGTTCCAGGGACAGAGGCCGCCTAGGTTCCGCAAAAATATGGACCCACGTGCAGCTGAGGATTGGATGGTGGATATCATCAGAGTTTTCAAGTTGATAGGGGCACCGACCGACCTTAAGGTGATCCTTGTTGCCAGTCTCCTGCACTCAGCAGCAGGTAGATGGTGGAGCCTGATGCTCCTGGTGTATGAAGAGGCATCACTACTTTGGACAGACATCGAGAGTCTCTTCTGCTCGATGTTTTTTCCATCCACCCATCATGCGGTGAAGATTCAATATTTACTTCATCTGCAGCAAGGAAACATCACAACAGCTCTGTACACAGTGAGGTTCACCGACCTCTCACACTACTCCCAAGATATGGTGCGTGACCCGTTTTTCAGGGCCCAAACCTTGACCAGGGACTCATACATGAGATCAGGTCTTCGAAAATCCCCCTCAGCATCCCGAACCAGGAGGGGGTGCTGGAGTGATCCCTTATAGTGGTGAGTTTTCTCGCTGAGTAGTCCCCAGCAGCGAGACCCACCGCAGGACGAAACGTAGCGGAGTCTTCTGCAGCTGGCAGTAGACAGTTGACGCAGAGGTCCAAGAAGACCAAGCCATCAGGTTGGTGACCTAAGGATTCAAGTTTGATTGTGTGAGGCACAAGAAACAGAGCCAGTCTTACGAGGAGCAGGCAGTGCTATGAATGCGGTGAACAAGTTCACATGAATCGTTACTGCCTGACCCGCCATGCAGAAGACAACAGATAGTAGAAGGACTGCTTAGGCAGAGGCAGATGTTTGACCATGGTGGTTCTCCAGGAGCAGGAGGACATGGCAGAGAACCGAGTAGTGGGTGGTAGACAAAGTTTCGAGTCCCTACCTCCACCACCACCAGTAGGTCCACCCCGACCACAGGGAGCTGCCGGATAGAGACGGGCTCAGCTCCAGGCTGTTGAGGCCTATGACAACGGTGCACCTGAGATGATTCGAGGTACTATCTGTGTCTACTCCACCCTTGCTGCAGTACTTATAGACACAGGTGAAAGTAATTATTTTACTGCCACTTCCCTTGTTCGTAGCTCGAAGATTCTGATGGAGCTGTTGACTCTATCGTTACAGATAGAGTCTCCTACGTGAGAAGAATTGATGATTACGCACTGGAAGCCGGATGTGTGAGCTTACTCAGGAGGCGAGTTCTTTGGCTGGGATTTTCATGTAGCAGAATCGAGGCCTTATGAAGCCATCTTGGGTACAGACTAGTTATCTATAGTCCATGCTCAGATCGACTGTATTAGGTGCATGGTGCGGTGTATCCGCACGGATGGGACCAGGTTCACCTTCACCGACATGAAGGGAGACTTTGTAGTGCAGGATAGACTCAAGTAGAGGAGAGGGAAGCAGATCACACATCAGTTCGCTAGTCTCATCCTCGGAGAAGTTGATGTACCGAGACCGTGTTTTCCTATTGTGTTGGATCAGTATGTAGTCGTTTTTCCTGATGACGTTCCAGAAATACCTCGTCGTAGAGAGGTAGACTTCTACATAAACCTGTACCCGGGGACATCACCGATATCTACTCCAGCATATCGGATGGCACTAGCTGACCTTCGTGAACTGTGGATACAGCCGGGTGACTTGCAGGGGAATGGATTTATCAGACCCAGTGTTTCACCCTGGGCATCTCCAATTCGATTCGCCAAGAAGGGCGATGCGAGCTTGTGATTGTGTGTCAACTACTGTCACCTAAATTAGTTAACCCTAAAGAACAAGTACCCACTCCAGAGGATTGATGACCTCTTGGATCATCTCAAGGGATCACGATTGTTATCAAAGATAGAAATCAGGTCAGGCTATCACCAGCTCAGAGTTTGAGATGAGGATGTGCAGAAGACGACCTTCAGGTGTCGGTATGGCCACTATGAGTGCTTGGTTATTCCCTACGACGTAACTAATGCTCCAAAAGTGTTCATGAGTCTCATGAAGAGGATCTTCCAGCCTTACCTTGATTGTTGTGCTATAGTCTTCATCAATGACATACTGATTTACTCGACTACTAAGGAGGAGAATGCTTACCACTTGCGGTTTGTACTGGATACACTCCGAGAGCACCAGCATTATGGTGAGATCTTGAAGATCCAGTTATGGATTCGCGAGGTTCACTTCGTGGGACACATCATCTCAGATGCTAGAGTTTCAGTGGATCTAGTGAAGACTGAGGCGGTATTTTCTTGGGAGCCACCCAGGAGTGTGACGGAGGTGTGGAGTTTCTTGGGTCTGGATGGGTACTATCAGAGATTTTTACCATAATTCTCTAGAGTTGCAGCACGTATTTTAGCTTTGACGAAGAAGGGGAAACCCATTGTGTGGTAATAGAGATGCTAGTAGAGCTTTCTGGAGCTGAGGAAGAGATTGACCAGGTCACCCATCTTGAGGATACCAGAGGAGGGCATAGGGTACGTTGTTTACTGCGACACATCAGGGATCAGACTCAGGTGTTTCCTGATGCAGGAGCAAGCAGTGATCATGTATGGTTCACGTCAAATGAGAGAACACGTGCAGAACTTTGCTACCCATGACCTGGAGTTAGAAGCAGTGGTCTTCGCCTTGAAGATATGGCGGCACTATCTGATTTGCGAGCGCTTTACAGTCTATTCTGACCACCATAGTCTCAGGTACATCTTATCACAGAAGGTCCTGAACCTAAGATAGTGACGTTTGCTCGAGTTCCTCCAGGTCTATGACTTGGAGATAGTCTATACTCCTTTGAAGCATAACATTGTAGCAGATGATCTCAGTAGGTGATCAGGTATTCACCTGCTAGGAGAGGTGACAGAGAATCTGTCAGTGTTGCAGATATCCTTCGTAGATAGAGATGGAGCATCCTTTATTCAGTATCTTATATTCACTCCTCCACTTCTTGAGCGATTCAGAGAGGCGAAACATGGGGACGTTGACTTCAAGGCACGACGTGCTCAGATATCCACAGGAAATGTACCTAATGGATTTTATGAAGGTGGGGAGCATGTCATCCTCATCAGAGGATGTACCATGGTACCCGTTGCACTATAGGAGGAAGTGCTGAGGGAGTATTACACTTCCCCTCTAGAGGTATATCCAAGAGTGTCAAAGATATATCAGGACCTCAAACTTAAGCACTGGTGGCCGAGTATGATGAAAGCTGTAGCGGAGTTCATTTCACAATACCTCCCTTGTCAGCACGTGTAGGCAGAGCACCAGGTACCAAACGGCTTGGTACAACCCTTAGAGGTCCCAGAGTGGAAGTGGGACGAGATATCTATGGGTTTCGTGATAGGGGTTCCACGTACATCTAGAGGACATGACTCACTCTGGGTGATCGTAGACTGACTCACCAAGTCAACCCTCTTCCTACCTATTAAAGTGCAAGGCTCAGTAGAGATCTTGGGACGCCTCTATATTCAAGATATCGTACTACATCATGGTGTGCTATAGACTATCGTCTTCGATCAAGATGCTTGTTTCACTTCCCGTCTATGGAAGGGGCTAAAAGAGGCATTTGGGATGCATCTTCGCTTGATCACCGCCTTCCATCCTCAAATGGATGGTCCGACTAAGAGGACCATTCATACTCTTGAGGACACGTTCCGTGCATGTGTCCTTTACTTTAGTCACAGATCAGAGGATCAAGTACCCTTGGTGGAGTTTCCGTACAACAATAGCTACCACTCCACCATCGGGATGGCACCTAACAAGGCACTGTACAGTCGGCCATGCAGATCACCTCTGTTCTGGACTGACCCCGGGGAGTCAGCACTTGCAAGACCAGAGATGGTTCATGCTATGACGGAGGAGGTGCATATCATCTAGGAGCAGATGAAGACTGCACAGAGCAGACAGAAGTCTTGTGCTGATAGGAGACAGAGACCACTAGAGTTCGAGGCTAGTGACCACATATTCTTACGGGTCTCACCTCGACGAGGTCTACAAATATTTGGCTGGGGCAACAAGTTATCTCCACGATTCATCGGAACTTTCCAGGACCTCAGTAGAGTAAGAGAGGTGGCTTACTACTTGGCCCTTCCACCTCAGTTGGATCCAGTGCACGACTACTTCCACGTATCTCAGCTGAGGAGATACGTGCACAACCCGACCCACATCATCGATCACTGAGAGCTGGTAATCAATGACGGGGAGACATTCACAGAGGTCCTTATGGAGATTGAGTATCAACAAGAGCGGGCCCTATGTGGATGGTCGATTCCTCTGGTGTGCATTCACTGGTAGCACGAGAACCTCCAAGAGAGCACATGGGAGCGGGTGGCTCAGATGCGGGCTCATTACCCCAATTTGTTACACTAGTGTAAGTTGTAGCTTTACGGGGACATAAATCCCTGAATTGGGGGTAATATAAAGACCTGGAAATTTCAAGGATATTTTTTTTCATAAATACTTTGGAATATTACAAGTCTGCAATTTCTAAAGGTGCCTAATTCCGAGACCAAGTGTGCAGGAAATAATTTTCTAATGTTTGTTTTCAGGTACATTTAGTAAACGTACGTGTGGGTTTTTCTATCTTTCGAACTGGTGCTCGGAATGAAAATCTGAGGGCACCGATGAACTCAAACCACCAGTAATCACTTAAGAGGACCTTTATTGCAATTGCGGTTGGTCGAGAGTAGTAGTTTTAATTTGGGGGTTCGTAACAAATTAAAATAAAATTGCGGTGTTACATTTAGTTTACACGCTTTTATTTAATATGTTAAGTGGTGGTTATTTCCTACAAGGGGAAGTTAGAGGTGGTTCCCACATCCACATAACCTCCCATTTGAGGTTAATGTGGGGTGGTGCCCACAAGAGATCCTAACCCCTCAACTACCCCTTAAACTCCCATGAAACTGCCCTTATTATCTCTTAAAACTCTCCACCTCCTCTCTTTGAATTTTAAACATTTCACCACTCTTTTCTCGTAATTATGCCAGCCCATCTAATTAATATCGTCATTAATTAATTGTAACCACATATTTGAGTTAATTTGAATTACATGGAATGATTATAATTTTGGGGAGAGACTTATTAAAATATTTTCTTGGAAAATATTCTTGGGAAACATTTAGAGAATTAGAGGAAAGCTTCTACCTTCCATCGAAGAACCGTTGAATAACGACAAAGCCGACTTCGATCTTCATCTAAGACAAAAGGGGAGGAGCCACATGCAAGGAACATCAGCTACTCTTCCTCTTTTAACGCACCCCATTGTCAACGGAATCAACGTTGGTCTTCCACGATGCCCGACATCCATGATGCTAGTCTTCTGCGACTTGTCGACGTGAAACATTTTTGAGATTGAGGTAAGGGTTTTGAATAATTTATAAGTGCATAAATTATCTCGTTTGGGTTGAATTCTCTAGAATGACTTTGTACAACTACTCTCGCCTAAGTTGGAGGGCACATGACGAACGAACACAGGCTGATGACCCTCCGTCGATCCTTGTTTTTTTTCGCATATGAGGTGGTTATGGAAGAGGTGGGAACGACTAGAGTTGATGACGACCGAAGGCAGCATCATCAATGGTGGCCGTGTACAGGCCAGTTAGAGGACCGCTGCACCTGGTGTCGTGCGAGCGGTGGAGACCGCGGCCCGCAACCTGGACGCTCGGTAAGAATATAACCGGGTAACTTTTTCTGGTCGGGCTGGAGAACCGTGGTGCCCCTATGGCGCCCTGCTGCATAGAACCGTAGCCCGCGCTCCATGGGCCGCTTCGGCAGAGAACCTACCGGTCACATGCAGGCCGAAATGAAGGGAGACGCGACGCTTATTGGTGCCACATGCAGAAGAACAACGACCGACCTGGGTGGGCCTCTCACACCATAGGGGACTGGCCGACTACGGCCGGCCTGCAGGAGGGGTTGCGCTGCTCGGAACCGCCGGTTCAGGAAACTGTTGGACCGCGCCCCCACACCGCTTGACCAGCTGTCTAAAGCACGGGCAGCCGCAGGCTAGGCCAAAACCCTCCGGACCGGGCAGACCCCTCATCCAGGTCGGACCCGCTGAGCCAAGACGCGCCGACCCACCATCCCGTCGGGCTTGACGGGCCGAACCCGTTTCGCTTAAAGGCGAATAACTTCTTGATCGTGCGTCAAAACGACGCACCGTCTGCTGCACTGAGACCCTTTGGACAAGGCATTCCTTTTTTGATAAACTTATTGAGTTTTGGAATAATTGGAAAAACGGCCGGGTTGGGAATGAGCGTAATTCCAACTGGGCCCCTGGAATGGAAAATCCAATAACTCTCAGATCGGGTATCTGATTGAGGCACCGTCTATCGCGTTGGGTTTCTTTTGATGAGACAGAACTTCGGGATACATCAAATCTAGACTTCATGATCATTGATTTATATACCTCCTTTCTCGAGGAGCGGACCCTCCCTGAATCGAGCATGCTGTGTGCGAGAACCCTAGAGCTGGGTGCGACTGCAACGACTACTTTACTGGAATCCTCTTTGGGTTCAGCAACGACGACTACCATACTAGAATCCTCCATGGGTTCGGTAGCGATGACTACTATTCTTGTGTCCTGTGTGGGTCTGGCAGTATTGACCTCTTTAGTTATATCCTGTGTGGGTCCGACAGTGTAGGTGTTCTGGTATCTTGTGTGGGTTTGACATCTTAATTGGTCTTGTATCCTGTGTGTGTCCAATAGCTTAGACAAATTAGTGACCAGATCTGATCATCCCAATCGCCATATAAAATATTTATACCTATTTGAGCTGAGTCTTGACTTACAATCATTATCATTGATGTGATTGACTTACATTCCTGTGTGGACTCAGTTTTTCATGGGCTCTAGAGTTGCATCTGAACTGTGATTGATGACTTAGGTATATGTATGTGCATATACCTAAGTAGAGTTGGATGATACAACATGATCATATTTTTCTTCTGTGGTTTATCCTTCATGAATTATGGGAGACCTTCGGGGGTCTCGGGGTCCCTACTGAGTATCGTATACTCACCCCTACATGGGCTATGCACGCACTACGTTGTGTTGGATGCAAAGGACAGACAACACTGATCAAGTTAGAGACTTGTAGAGATGGATGGTACCCTGTGGTAGACCACTTGGAGAGACGTACTCGGAGAAAACGGAGGGTCCTCAGTTGATGATGAGACCATCTGTACCCACCCTTTTGGTGGGATTCCCAGTGGATGACTCAGTGGATGCTCCTTTACTATACTGCAGTTGTACTAGATTTTTAGTTGTACGATACTTACTGTTGGCCTTGTATTTTTGGCCCCTTTCTTTTCAGCATTTACTTTTGTTTACAGGTTTTCCTAGTTCTTACTTCAGTTGCGTACTATGTTGTGTTTATTTAATTATATAATTGGAATTCCTTCCCAGTATAGGGATTTACACCTTTGGTTCAAGACGTTGGGACTTCGCCTGTGGAAGATGGGTTTGGGGAGTCACGACACGGGCCCCAAGGATGGGTCGTGACAACTATGCACTCATAAATGGAAAAAATTCCTATATATAGAACCAATTTAAGTTTTGGATATGTTATTGTATATTAATTTGTTGGATATATAATTTAAAAATTATTAGATATTTTTTACCACATAATAACGTTTTATAAGTAAGACATGTTTTAGGAACCCTCATGAAATTAATTCTTCTTTAACCATGTTGGGATGTTTTAGGTGTAAATTCCTTAAGATTGATCAGTTTTTATTCCAATTAATAATATTTTATGTCTAGGGTATTATTCTAAATTTCAATAGAATTTATTCCCTCTTCCCATTCTCTCTCCATCTTTCATACTCATTCTTAATGCGTCTTACTCTTCTCTCATACGTAATATCAATATCACTCGTACACATTCCCTTATTCTCAAAATAACTAACCCTGAATTCAGTGATAGATTTGGTAAATTATTCTAGAGCATGAAATCTTAGAAAAACATTCATAATCCTAACATTCTCAAAAACAATCCATCAAAATTCCTAATTTACTAGAGAAAAACTTTCATTGTAAAATAATATGAAATATTCCTTAACATCAATGAGTTTAATGAGAGTATTATTCTTGTGCATTTTTTTAACTTCTGAATTTTACTTCTCATCAGATTTTGGTAGAAACTATGTTTTCATATCATTAAATCCCTTAATAAATGAAAATGTAAAAGTGAAAAGTTTAATATATACATTATTCAGAAAATAAATCACTTTAGAGTAGAGGTATTTAACAAATTCAAAGTAATTATACTCTTCACATATTCAAAATTAATATTCTAGAGGATCATTACCATCATATTTTTTATAATTACTACAAGTTTATTTACCTTCATGTAGTGGTAAATTCTCATCCTGATGTAATTGACCTTTAAAATTACCTAATATCTTAACCAATATTTTTAACATTTTTTAAAGTTTTAAAGGAAACCTAGATATTGATTATAATGTTAAAACATGTATTTTTGAAAACTTATATAACTAAATAAAATGTTGAAATTTTTACATTAAGTAATACATTTAAAAAATTAGATGAAAAATTTAGATCCAATTAATGGAATACCAGATAATATTCGATACCACTTGATGTTAACTTTGGATTATATTCTAACACAGATAAGTGGATAAATGTTGACCAATTTTAATATATTAGTCTTACATAAACTTCTATAAAATTTTTAGTGTTCAAGCATATATCCTTATTAATATGATTTTTTCTATTTAAGCATTACCAACACACATCACAACTTGAAAATATGTAAATATATTAGAGATAATAATGAATAATATTTTTATAAGGATGTAACCTAATGTGGGAATATATTATTTATTGTGATTGGATCCCTACTCGATATATAATTCATTAATATTATTCCATGTATTTTATATAAAAACATGATGTTTTATAAATTAAATTACAATTTCAAATGAATAAATTTCATATTAAGTAGTGTTGTTTTAAAAAACAAAGGCACTTATTTTATTTTGTTTGACTATTATATATTATATCCTGTCAAAATAAAAAAATCATTAATCATAATATCAATTGATAATATATCCACTATATAATGACCATTATGATTTTTATATATTATGGGTTATGATAAATTCTAATTGACAGAAATAAATGAAGTGATAGCCATTACCAGTTGGATCATACCTTATGAAGACAATTTATAAGTGATTCAAATGGAGATGACATAATTAGGCTTCTATCTTGACCAAGTGCAAGATGATATTAAATAAATCAAGTATAGATGAAACCATTTATGGGATTTATTCAAGATTATCAATATAACAACCCAAACCATGTTTCCCAAAACGACCCCAAGAATTTCTCTTTATCACACAACTTATCCTTAGGGCCTATGCTAGTGTAATATGTGGTTATGTATTTTGGCCCAAGTAATATGAATTTTAATATTTTATTTTTTATAATGTAATTATTATATTTTTCCTATTTTTATTAGAATTTATATTATTAAACATTGAATTTGTTAAAATTCTAGATTCTGATATAATGAAAATCAGTTTTTTAGTTTTTTGAAAATATATAGATTCAAAAAAGATACTCTTTTTGATGAATTCCTTAAAATTTTATATAGATTTAATTTTAAGAATATATTATTATTTAATATTATTTATTTAAATAAAATGATAGAATAATTTATGAAGATAAATGTAATATTTGAAAGGGTTTGAAAATAGTTATTTTACTAAAAACATATATCATTCAACTAATTTTTATTTTAGAAATAAAATTTTAAATTTTAATATTTACTGAATTATTTGGAAAAAATTAATATTATTTGAGAAATAAGAATAAAAAAAGTGTTAAACGGTGATTTTTTTCATAATATTATATGATCATATTTTTTTTGGAACAAATTAAATAGTATATAAATATAGAGTCTATATTTTGACATTATAATAGCCCATATATTATGAAATAAAATATATAATATTACTCCAAAACCAAATATTGTTTTTCCATGATGATAATGATTTTTATAATTTTATTTGATTACTTATATAATCCTCAAATTTGTAATATAAACCATCTATTATATTTTAAATTTTTAGAATCAATTATTTATATCCGTGACTCACTTCCACATCACCAAGGGTATTATTTTGAAATTTTTGGTTATTGTACATATAAAATATTGGATACAACTCAAATGTTTTATAAAAAATGGGTAAAACCTCTTGTATAGATTATATTATGAATATTTTATCACATAGTGTCTGAAACCTTAGTTTAGAAATTAAATGTGCCCCTTAAGTTGACGGATCCTCACTAATCCATTTTTAATTCATCAACTATATTCGTACTTATACATTTGAATTTAAATAGTTCTTGATGTAAAATTTTACACATCCATTTTACTATAATAATTATTCTGATGTAATGATATAACACCTTGGACTGTATTTATCTTCTTCCATGATGTTTTATGTACAAGTTTTATGTTCTCAAAAATATCCCAAGATTTTGTATGAGAAAAAACTTTATTGTGAATACTCATCCTCATTTACACTGATGTTTCATCACCTATATGGACCTAAAAACCATTTATTGTGACATTAAAGTACATAAAAACACTATTTTTTCATTGGATTAAATTTTATATAATATATTCTTATGATATGTGTTCTATGTGGGACAAAAAAGCATTTACATGATATAAATATGATGGGTGGGGCCAAAATTATATAGCTATACAATGCAGTTTGTAATTATTTTATCTCATGATATTCCATGTTTGGTGAATGTGATGTAATCCAATTAACACAATGTTATGATATCAATGGTCATATTTGAAAAATGATCATGATTACATATTTTATATTGTTGAAAAATTCACATTATTCCTCTATAAATCATCTTATATCACGATTTCATGTTGATTTTTATGATTATCACATGTATTTTTGTATATTTACATGACACTTGAGTCACATATACACATTTAACTAATGCCATGATTTTACTCTTCCTTATCTAGACTTTATAGCTTTCCCCTTTCTTATGTACATCCTCAGGTTAGGCCATTCCATTTTTGAAGGGGAATATAATTTTTAGGGCATGTTTTGGAGTTTTAAAATAATGTTTTCATACAAAGGTTTCACGATATGTTGTGGTTTGGCTAATTTATTGAATACTCATTCCATCATAATATTTTTTGAATTTTATTATGTATATCCATATGTAATATTTAAGGAATTTTGGTGTATTGAATATATAGATTTTCATATTTGGTATCATAGGAAACTCTAGTTTTTTTTGGGGACTGAGATAAAACAACCTACCAAAGCCATAGTGACAAGTCTAAAAATAGGAAAATATCCTTAATGATTGTTAAACTATATATTAAGTGGTTTATAATGAAACAAATCCCTATCTTGACAACAAAATTGGATATGGACCTGACATAATTATACATTGGATTAATAATCCTGAAAAAGGAACACTGTGTTTTGAATCCATCTTTACTATTTTCATGAAAAGTGGACCTGGCTTCAAATCATATTTTAAATTCTTGAGGGATATTATTTGGTAAATTCAAAAGATCTCCATGAATAACTATTATGGGAACACATATTCCCATAACATTCTCTAAAATAGGTAATGGATAATTTATATTAAAACCTAAAAATTCATAGGTTGAGGAATATATGTCATTTATGAGTTATCCCTTCAATATTATTAGTTTCCCTTTTATGATTATTTTAGTTTATTGACATAATACAAAACAGTCCATTAATTTCTGTTAATGGGTGGAAATAGGGGGATATAAGATGACTACCAATGTGATGGTAAATTCCTCAATCAGATGGATAAACAAATAAGATATGGATTTATGAGATTCACAAAAATACATTATCAATTAAAAAAAGTATTTAAAAGAAAATGAATATGGGTAATTACCAAATCCAAATATGAAAGATAATTTTTTATTTGTGAACTCTATGCAATAAATCCTGCTGACATTTACTGGATCTCTTGATTCATTAATCATAGAAAATTGGATCAAATTTATTTAAATGATTTTTACATCCTTTCGTTATATGTTGTTGATAAGGACACTTTTTCTTTTTTATCATTTTGAGGGCGAGTCTAAAAAATGGTTGATGTTGATAAAAATTGAACATTAAGGAAGGTGAAAATGTAATGGTATAAACAGAATTCCAAAAGTTGTTTTTAATAATTATTTTCCTAACACTCTTAGGAATAAAATGGAGAAGGATTTATTTATCCAAATGAATAATGAAGGTTATTACATCAAGACATATGAGTTTAACATCACAATACGTGCATGATACACGTCCAATTTTCTTAATGACCCTGAAATTTATCTTGATAACTTATTTAGTGGGATAAAAAAGTGTCTTTGAAGAGCATTGGTGATTTGAGGCTTTGAAAGGTATGAAGAAATTTTCTTATGTTATGTCCAATTCAATTTGGATATTGGGGAATATCTTAGGCTTTATTGGATAGGATATTGAAATTGGATAATTTACTTTAATTAGAGAAGTGCATTGGAGAAATATCTTGGAGGAAAAATTTCCTACTGCTCAATATTCAAAATTATTGGACTTAGAATTTGGAAAATTTATAGCAGGGGAAAAAGAAATGTTTTATGATTAGGAAAGAAAGATATCTTATTTGTGAGTTATTATAGGAGAGACACAAATATTTTATGGAAGAAAGGATGGAACCATTCATCACTCAACCTACTAACCAATATTTCAAATTCATGGAACGATGACACTATAAGGATTAATTCAAGTGTTTTCAACGATAACCAATACCAACAACATCATGTACTATAGAGAAAGGTTGATATTTATTCATATAAAATACCGAGGTTGATCATGAAAATGGTGTGGTGATAGGTACATTAGTTATTCATTCAAGAAGAGTGAATATACTATTTGAATCCAGTTTTACAAAGTGATTCATATAATTAAATATTAATAGATATATTTAAAAACCACCTCAAAAACATAAAATTTGAGATATATGAAATAATGGTTAATGGGGAAATTATGGAATAACATACATATATCTTATCCCCCATACATATTTTTTGGGTGAGATTCTCTATGATCCTTGTGATACTCCCTTTAAAACAATTTCATGCAATTTGAGGCCCATATTTTCTTTCCTTATTTTGAAAAAAAATAAATTACTAGGAGAAGGAATTTCCCCTACGTATCTCAAATCATGATACGAATATTTACAAGTATAAGGGGGACAATGGAGATCCATTCTTATCATTATCCCATTTAAGGATATTATTTGTATATAATGTAGAGTATCTAAAACAAATGACTGAGGCTAAGGAAAATATCACCCCTGGAGACATACCCATTATAAGGGACTATCTTAATGTGTTTCTTGAAGAATGTTATTATTTTAATCCATGCTATGAGACTGAGATTTGAATTCAATTTATACCTCAATGTTTTCAAATATTCAATACCGTATATGTAATGTACAATATTGAACATGATATGCTTATAAAAAAATAAAATGAAAATATAGATAAAAGGTTTATACTCCCATGTTCTTGAATATATGTTGAAATAATAATTTTTTGTCATGAAAAATGATTGGTCAATTAACCTCTTCCTTAATTTTCATGAGCTCAAAAAGATCATGATAAATAAAAGTATCTCGTGCCACATTTTGGTGACTTACATGATAATCTACGTGGATCTGTGTTCTTATAAAAGGGTGTATATTCGATTGGGATATTATTAGGAACATTTGAATAATTGGGATATCCCAATGATCGATTTTTTTATAAGGATAAAATCTTAATGAGTACATAGTGACTCCATTTTGGTTCACTAAATACATGACTATCATCACGGACATAATGAATAGATTATTTGGGTATATCCTTGGAAAATTTAACTTTATTATTTATTGATGATAGTATTATCTAATCCAAAAAATATAATGAACATGAGGATCATTTGAAATTAGATCTTATGAAATTTAGAAAGGAAATGTTGTATGAAAGGTAAAAATATCCATGTTTTGGTTGGATCAAGAATCATTCATGGGAATTTTGTCACCATTAATGGGAAATCCATAGAACCAAAGTGAAAAAATTAAATTTATGTATTTAACCATATCATTGAAGAAATATTCATAGTTTCAATGGATAAGTTGGGTACAATCGTCAATTTTTGTGAAATAACTCACAAATTTTATTCCCATTAAACAGGAAAACTAAGAACAGGGTGAATTTAATCTATAATTATAAATATAAATATATATTTATAGATTTGAATATGAATATAATCATTGAACCAAAGATAACATTACCCACTATTAAGAAAGTATATTTTAGGTATGAAGATGTGTACACTGACAAATTGAGGTTTTTACTCATGAAAGATGGAAAAAGATAGACTATTCCTCTGTGTAATTGAATATCCAGTTGAATAAATCCTCAACACATAATCTTGAATTGGATATAGTGATGTTTCAATTAATGATTTTGTTACCATATTTCTACAGGGAGAAGGGTAACATATATATGGGTTTTAAAATTCAATAGTATATATTATGCTCCAAAAAATGTTGATATAGGTGATAAAATATTATGTTAATTCTATACATTACGACCATTGGAATCGAAGCAATGTGGAAGATGTTACAAGTAGAATGTATTATGTAACCCTATCCGTGATGTGTATTAAAATGCATTCAATCTTCTTAGACATAAAAATGATCGAAATGGGAATTTTAAATGTATGTTTTCTGAAATTTTGAAAGTAACTTCTCAATCATCCATCTGTGAGATATTCATTGAGGACCTAAAATAAAATGTGGAGATTAAAAAATACAGTTAAGCATTACATAATATATATTTATTATGTTTGTATCATAGACATATTTCCCATCAAACTCACGTTGAAAAGGGGAATCCTTGATGCTAATAATATATAATACTATATATTTATCTTAGATGAACTATGATATCTGAGACATTCAAAATAAATCTAATGGGATAACATGAAGAGGGAGATAACAAAAATTGTATCTTAGTTCTTGGTATTCGTACTTGTTAAGGTTGAACGATATAAGTTTAAGGGTGTGATGGAACAATTTAGAATATAGGTAAGGAAATGGGAATGCAAAATAATGGATTCTATTATAGGTCTCCCATGATTATTTAAAGGAAATAATTTCATATAGGTAAAATTCAATTACCTTAAAATTCCAACACATATCATTCTTATCAATGAAGATTTATCTCAAAACAGACTAGATGAAGTTTATAAATGGGATGTGGTATGAATAAATTGAGTACCACTATTTTTAGTATTTGATTGTGATTTGAGGTTTACCTTGAGGTTTTGGAGAATCCTTCTGCTAGTGTTGGATAAATTGATGAGTTCTACTACTTATTATCAGCCTTAGATAGATAGTAAGTTTAAAAAATTCATTCAATCTCAGGAGGAAATATTGAGATTATGATTAATGGATTTTAAATGATATTAGGACTAATAAATTACACTAATGGAGGTCTCATATAAAAGAAATTTTAAAAATTTAACTAAATGAAACTTTATATAGATCTTTATGTGATGTTAATTCAAAATCCATCATTTTGGGATGTTGTTGGAGAGTATAATATTATGGGACTTTATTTAATAAAAGATATATAGTGATAGACGAAACTCTTCAGCATCATATGAAATATTTTCAAATTCGGTATAAAGGATTAAGAAAAAATAATCGATGAGACATTGAGTTTGAGGTTGGTGATAAGTTTTTCCTTCATATATCTCCATGGATAAATTTAATTAGGTTTAGGAATAATGGAATTCTTTGTCCAAGTCATATTGGGCCCTCTAAGATCATTGGTCACAATATAGTTGTGTCCTATTTACATTCACTCCCATATAAGCTATCCCAAGAACATAATGTGTTTCGTCTATCACTCTTATTGAAGAACATAACTGATAATTAAAATTTATTTAATCTAGAGGTGTTACCCATGGTGAAATATATTTCAAAAAAGGAGAATCATGTGTAGATCTTATGTCATAAAGAAAATCTTATACAAAAAAAGACAACTCACCTCATAAATGTCTTGTGGTGAAAGCAGATGTTTGAGGAAGAAATATTGGAACTAGAATATCCATTGAAAATAAAGTACCGTAATCATTTGTAGAGTATGAAATGATGTTTTTAGGGTGAAATTAATAATGGGGGAAGAATGCAATGACCCAATATTTTTAAAATCAAATTCCATTTTCAAATAAATAAATGACTTTTTATGTAAGGATGTTATAGAAAATATATACACTATATTGGTTATTTTATACCATTATAAGTTAATTATTATTATGTTGAAATAATCATTAGTCTTCTTAATCAGTGATAATACATAAATTTTTTAGTGTTCATTTATATTAGTAAATACTAGGGGTTATGATAAAATACAATTTTCATATAAGGAAGATGCAATGGCCTGAACTAGAAGTATTATACCCTATGAAGGTGAATATTCATAAATTTTTTGGTTGATGGAATTAATATAATTATCCATTAATAAATAATAATACTATATTAAACAAGATAAAAATTAATGAAACCATTTTTAGGAGAATTAATTTATCATTTAAATCATGTCCGAAAACATATTCACCATACCCAAAACAAAATTCACCATCGCAAAACTTAATCTTAGGGAATACATTAGCGTAATAAGTGGTTATATATATGGACCCCAAAAATAAAATTTTTTAATTTTATTTTCAATAAAATAATTATTATATTTATATATGTTTATTAATACATTATAAATTATTATTTAATGTGTTTTTTTAAAATTAAATTTTGATAAGATGAAAATAAAATAATTTTTTTAGAAATATATAGTTTCAATCAAGAGAGTTTTTTAGATTACAACAAGAAAATTAAAAATAAATTATATTTTAATAAAATATTCTATTTAAATATTATTGATTTAAATTTAAATTATAAAATATATTTATGAAGTAAAATATAATTTTATAAAGTTCATAAAACTGTTATCATCATAAAAAATTGTATTATTCAATAAATGTGGAATTTGTTATTTAAAAGTGTAAATTTTAATATTTAGAGAATAAATTTGATAAAATATATATTTAATTTAAAATCAAAACATGAAATTTGTCCAATGATTACTTTTCCAATTTTTTTAAAGAAACTCGAATTATTAGGAAAATAATTAGATACAGTAACATTATACAGGCTATATCATGACATCATAATAACCAAAAAGTGAGATAAAAAATTCTTTAATTAATGAAAAAATATAGAATTTAAAATTAAATAATTAAATTTTCATGAAATTTGAATAATTTTATATTCCTCTAATGAGACCTCCAAAACCAATATAATATTTTAAGACTTTAAAATAAATTCATTATAAACATTACCCACATCCACATAAAATTTTTTATTATTTTAATATTATAGGATTATAAAAATATAATATATTTTAAAAAAATTTATTTGTAATAATCCATGGGAAATACCAAGGAATGTTGTGTAGTTTGGACTATTTTATTATATATATTCCAAAACCTAAACATAAAAATTATTAAAAACCACCAACTTTTACAATAAAAACCTCCCAACATCCTGTTAATATTAACTAAAACCCATTAAGAACAATATTAATATCAACATAACTCTCTATATCCATCCCAAGGTTTCCCATGATCTTCAAAAAAAATCATACTACATTTTTAGAAGATAATACTCAAAGAAATGGATCCTCTCTTCATCCATTTTAAGTCGAGTACTCTCTTTATAAAAAGACTATTTATTTCTAAAATTTCATGTTGTAATTTGATTTTACACAGTTTTTGTTACTATCCATATGATTTAGATGCATTGATAGCACAAATTCCACTCTTATTAACCCATTCATTGAGTCATTATATACAACCTATATGCTTATTAAATTAACCCATGATTTACCAGGCCAAATTAATATATTGTGAGTACCCACACCTATTTACATGAAAGGGTACTTAGATAGATGGAAATATCTTTCATTTATTTTGTATATCCATGTATATAAACCACTAACATTAATAAATAGATTGAAATATATTAATTAGATTATTTTTTTGTATGATCTATGTGGGACAAAAATTCATGAACATGATATGAATGAGATGGGTGGGCCATGAATTTTAGATCCCTCCAATGCATTGGGTAATGAATTTATCTCATCTGATACCATGTATGATATATTATAGGTTATCCTAATAATAGTATTTTATTATTTGTTAGTGTTTATCCTTGACATATTCTTATGATGTCTTATTTTTAGTTGTTTCCACATTCCCATATGTTTTTATGTAATCAGTTTATTTCATGTTTCTATGTTCATTATTTATTAAATTTTATATAATTAATGTTCACATGAATCTTGAATCACATGTATTTCTTTAAATTATTCTATTGATTTATTATTACCTATCTGGATTTATACCTCACTGTTTTTATATGTACGTCCCAATGTTATCCTATATTGTTTAGAAGAGAAATAGAATTTTAAGGGCATGTTGTGGGTATTTTAAATAATGTTTTTATACCCATATTTCACATTTTTTTTCTATATACAGATTTCATCAAATACACTATTCTTCATGATCTTATGTTATTTTATTTTGTGTATATATAATTTTCAATGAAATAAGGTCTATTAAAATAAACATATCTATAATTATGATGGGGTAGTTATTATCCTTAGCCAAAGTGTTACCCACACTTTATGGATGAAAAGGAATCAAATTTAACCTATATGATTGTTTTATCCACTATGAAAAATTATCTCCGTATAGTTTTGTCCACCTCTAAACTGGTATGGAAATTGTTATACTGGATCACTAAAATTTTCTATGTCCCATCTTTGAAACTCTTTAATATGATCTTCCTTACGCTCTTAGATGACACTACATAAAGTATTTGTTCATTATCCTCAATAATTTCCTACAACTTCTTGTAAATAATCAACTCCATCTACATGTATGTCAAATGTATATAAATCCATCTTGAAACAGGATATATAGAACATATTCGTCTACATGTAATTGTATATTTAAAAATTATGTATATTTTCTATTAGCATTGTAATTTTCCATTATTTTTCTATTTATTTACATTTATAAATAACTCACTAATGATTTAAAGTTTTATATCATGTATCCTAATTTATTTATCCTAGGCAGTCTTCATTACAAAAAAGAAAGTTACTACCTCTATTTTATAATCTCAAAATCAAATATTATTTTCACAAATCCAAAAATGAAATATTCCATTTTGTAAATATTTCCATTATGATATAAAGAGAGAATTTGATATCCCACATCTATATATTATTCCTTTATTAATTTCCAATTAATTTTATTTTATCCCTTTAAATATTTCAGAATTTCACATTAAAAAACATCCACAAAACCCGACGTCAGTAATATTCAAGGCTTAAGAAAATATAAAAATGTATCACCACATCAACACCATGGTTTTTATATCCAGAAATCAATCATAGAACCTCATTTTTTTAATTTTAAATAACATAAATTCTATGTGTATTTTTGTAAAATATTATATTATTTTATCTTCACAATATTAACTAATTTTCCTCCTCTAGTTCTCCCTCATCATATAATGTACATGAATCATGTATATAATTGATAATTAAAATCCAATTAATAAAATCCCCAAGATATTTTAGTGGTCATTTATACCGCCATCATCCTATAATTTCAATATTTTTGAACTATGCTATTTATCTACATGAAATTATCTCTATACCTAAATCAAAACATTTTAATTTTATTATGTGATTCTACTCATTTTTTATTATACATACAAAAATTGAATCTATTACCTTATTTTTCATGACCATACAAAGCTTTCATTACTTCAGCTCCAAGATTCACAATACATAATCTTTATTTATAATTCTCTTATAATATAATTGTTTTGTCAAAAATTACTAGTTTTAAAAAATTTATAATGTAATAGATATTTAATATTATATAAAAAAGAGAAAATGTATAATTAAACATGACATTTTATTAACTTTAAAACTCAATCATACTTGAAAATGACTTTTATATTTGACTAATTACATAATTCATCTTCTAAAAAATAATTATTCAATAACAACTACTATTCCATTAAAAATTTCCCCTATTAGAATGACATTTTGATATTAAATATTTTTCTTATTATATTTAATAATCAAAATTTTTTGACAGACATGATTTTTAAACCTTTTTGATGGTTCATAATTTATTTCTCTTTTAGCTACATTATTTTCTAGTTTTACTCTTGTTCATCAAAGAGAATTTATATTTTTATAATGTATTTTTCATTAGTATAACATTAAAATTCATCAAAACACATTCTTAACTTCATATTTAATATATTAAACCCATAATTCAATGCAGTGTGACTCTTAAATTTGAGTGAGTGCCTCTTATGTATCATGAAATGTTTTACCATTTTCTACAAATTTATTTTTCACAACAACAATACTATTACATGTTTATTTAAGGCGTATTTACATTTCTATATTTTAGTTGGACCTCAAAGAATATATTCTGTTTGAAAATTATCTTATGACCTAACAATATATTTTTCCCTTTATTGATTTTAGAAGAAAAAAAGAATCTTTTTTTAAATTTCTACCTTCTAGCCTCCTAATCATTTCGAAATCTAGTCACTAGTGATTTTTGTAACACATATATAAAACTTGTGTATCCCTTTATAATTTTACATTTGTATTAATTCCGAGACATCGCCATTATGACATTATATTGGTAATAGTATTTAGGGACATCAGAATTGGATATTCGTACATCCTCTATTATTTTTTCATGTAACATATTATAGTGTATATTGTAGATAGTGTAAATTTTGGTTAGTATACCATTAAGATTATAATTCCACTATCTTAACTCATTTAACATTATCAATGTGTAGTTAAAATTTCATGATTAGTTTTCCATGTTTTTTTACACTCAATGATGGATTCTGAAATTCTTAAAATAGAATATATAGTAGAAGATGGATTCATATACGATTATCACATTCTATAGACACACATATAATTTTAGATCAATAACCATTAAGTTTTAATACATCATAAAATATCTATTACTTTTGATACTCAAATCCATCACTCATATGTATAAATCACATGAACAAATATATTCTTTAGAGTAAACATCCATAGGTATATATGGACTGTCCCTAAATTATTGATTTTTTTATTCAAAAAAAAACTTCATATTCTATATGTATAAATTAATTCATCATCATTACAATTTCATAATAATTTACTATAATAAAATTTTTACACTTATTTCATCCATTTGTTTTTTCAACTATTTGAAAAACCTCATTATAATATATTATATTCAATAAAATTAATATAGTTCTTCAACATTTATATGGGAGTTCATGGGGAGGAAATTACATAGTATACTTTTTCTATCACTATAAAATATATATAATATTATTATTTATTTATGTTATCATGTCAAAGATCAATTTATCCCATTTAATATCACATATTAGTGACTTTAAAACATTAAATGAGTCTTATATTAATTGGTATGTTCATTGGAGTTCATTTGGTTATATAATAATACACGAATTATTATATATTATTATGATACTAGTCCATTTTATTTATGTCAATAAGCGTTAGTTGATTGTTTTTTTCTTCCCAAGTTTTAGATAATGTAGTTCTCCAATGATTCATTTTATATAACAATGTTGAAAGTGTATGAAAAATGACCTATTAGTGACTGGCTTTATGGGTCACAATTTATATCACTAGTGAACCATGGGTGTAGGTTTTGGTGGAATTAGATCACGAAACATTTAATTATCAAATTATTAAATTTTTTGAACAAAGGATAATTATGTTACTATTTATAGCGTTAAATTAGAAATAAAAACAAAAAAAATTGAACATAAATACTTTTAATCCACACAGGTTGACATTGTAACCCATTCACTATAAAAACATATACATCAAGATAAATAATTCTATGTCTTTTTTATTAATTTGATATAATATTTATTGAAAATCTATGTTATATGAATTACCAAATATATAAATTTCTATAATACATTATTTCATATTATAGAATTATTGAGAATTTGATAATTTAAGAAATAATATTCTATAGATCCCATTATCTTAGCATAAAATATTTACAATACTTTGATGATATCAATTTTTTTATAATTCCTAAACATATGTAAATTTATATTATCTGGATTAAAATATTTTGATTACTATTTTAATTTTTTTGTCTAAATGTGATTATTTTATTTGAATATGTTTTGTGTGTTTTCTATATTATTCCTTATAAGGATTTTAGGTTAGTCATTTATCAATTTTTTATTGTTTTATTATATAATAAATAGATAATGATACATTTATCATTATGGAACTGTTACAAGAATACTATAATGTAAGAAATAATATTTAATATACAATTATTAACTAAAATGTAATCTTTTATTTATAATAATTTCAATCATTAATCTTTTATCTAGTATTATGAATATAATAAATAGTTCATCTCATTGAGTTATAATATGTATTAATGTAAAAATTAAATTTATCCCACCAAATCATGGAGATTAGGGATATATGCAATACAGTTGGTATCAATGAAATTTAATTAAAACCCATAAAATATTTTATTACAAGAATATTCAATGTGATGAAATACTTGATCAAAAACTCTTATGAAATATTTTTATAGATTGAATAATTGGTTTAAGGTTTTATTGTCCATCTATAATAAATATGTTATATCTTATTATGTGAATATATGAATTACACATTTCACTTTACCATTTATTTTGTTACTAATGAATCATTTTAGCTGTGATCATTTTTAAAAACAATAGGCATAATAAGTGGTTATTATTTTATTAATAATATAGAACATTATAATGATCATCTTAATTTATGAAAAATGGAAATGTTGTAAACAAAAGGAAAATAGTTAAATTATTTCATAACATATTTTTTATACATATAACCATTTAAATATAAATAATAATTTTTCTATTTAAAAATTCCTAATTAAGATGGATCAATTCATAAGGAATAATAATCATCTTTTTAGTGGAACAATGTATTAATTCGTATAAGATTACAAAAGGAAGACTACAAAATTTTATTAAATTATTTGACATTTTTGGTGAAATGTATTATTATAGTTTTTGATCTTAGATTAACGAGAGAATAATACCCATAGTTTTTTTGAAATAAAAAATCAAGAAAGGATAAGATATATATAAGTAGTTTAAGACATTCCAAACACCCATACAAAAGTAGTTTTTATAGTGGAATCATTCATCAGAGAGGGATAATAAATTTCATACAATTATATTAAACGGATGAAGATATATCTTTTGAACATGTTGTTTACACCAAATGTCTAGAAAAATATTAATCGTACCATATACATGAGACAAAAATTATGTTACCTTAGATACATTATATTAATACTCAACTACTAGCCCATGTAACTAGAAAGTCCAGGGTTCTACCCTTAATGGGTGGAGAATCTTCTATAAGAACTCGTGTTTTGAGCAATGGTATAATTCCAAGATAATTTGAATCATTGAATTTAGTGGCCAAGACATTCATTGAAAATATTTTCAAACAATATTTTAAGATTTAGAACACTCAAGAGTGTTTTATAGACATGGATAATAACAGAAGATGTACTACAAGTTTCTTGTAGTGTTTTGTGTGCATTGAGGCCTGAAAAATTAATATTTAGAGGAGCTGATAAAAGCACATTATTTTTGTAAAACATTGTATCCCTTAGGTGAAACTGTGTGACTGGACTAAGAGTAGTTTTAAGTGTCGCATGGTTTGTGCATGGTTCTCCCAATATGAAAGCCTATCCATCAAGATATGTTTTATTTTGGAAATATATATGCATTGTTAAGTATAGGGGTGGTTCAAAGTGAGGAAAAACCGTGCAGGGAAACTGTGAGAGGTAGGGTTTTTAAGATGTGGGTGCTGCGCGGTTGGTGCATGGTTTGGAAAGACATGAGGGAAAACCATGTAACCAAATTTTTCAAAAAACGATTATAGTTTTTCACTTAATGAACCCTTACATTGACATTCATTTTTATTCTTATGCTCTAGTATCATATGGCTCTCCTCCCCTGGGTTTCTCCTCCAAATCCTTCCACAGTCTTTGACTGATATCCTCCATCAGAATTCAAATTTATATTTTGGAAGACACATTAGATCCACATTGGCATGCTCTCAAATCATCTTTATTGTTTTCTAATCTTATGTTTTCTAATCTATTGTGAAATTATTTATGCATGCTCATTCACCCTATTTTTAGGGAAGATTTAAATCTCTTCATTTTACTCCTTACTAGACTTAATCAAGCCTCACTGTTAGATGAATAGAGTATCCTATGTACAATATAGGTGGTTTATATATGATTACCCATGTTTTTATTTATTTATTGTTATTTATATTGTTCATCATTTCATACAATGTTGTCATTTAATAAACATTTGTTTTACTCATTTTTTGTTGGTGTACACAACTTTATATACACCCATTGATCTATGTTATATAAAAAGAGGATTCCAAACTCTAAGAAGGATACCCATTGAGTGCTATCACTTGAATATCCACTACATAATTAAATTATTAAATGTCTAGAAAATGTTCAAATAATTCATATTGGATTTTAAATAGAAATTAAATTTTTATATAAATGTTGATTTAGTTCAAGGAAACTCATAAGTGCTATATTGAACCATGAATTGAATTTCCTTGTATATTGGATTCCTAAAATTATCTTTTTTTAGACAATTGAGATATGAAACATTAATTTTATATTTGGGTTTTCTAAATTAATTATTTGATAAACAATGTTATGTTTTTAATACCCCCTGATGAGGTGCTCTGTATTTTCAATTAAAAATTGTTAATTAATGTTTCAAATCTTGTTTGGAATAATGGAATTGGTTATTTCCTATTCCTTTTTTTATTGATAGATATATGGAATGTTTAGGAAATTTCCAATATATATGTTCTTAAATGGAGTTTCCTTAGTTCTCTATAAATGGTTATAGAACCCAAGGAATGTCACATGTTCTTGGTCAGACTGATATATGTAATATCCATGTACATAATTGCCAAAATAAAAATAGAACCATCCATGTGATTATTGAGCCTTATAAAATGAATTTCCATGAATTGAAAAAATAAATAAAATGTAATAAATTCAATGGATTTTTCATGGTTTATATCCCTTCCTTAAATGAATAATGTGGATTAAATGGAATATCTTGAATGGTGGAAACCATAATATTTTCTTATAGTTAACAATAATCTAATATGAATTGTAATGATTTGTTGTATCTAGACTTGAATATTGAGATGATGGGTAATTACTTATGTATTCATTATAAATATGATAACACCTTGATATATTTTGGGTTACAATGGTAGGGGTTCAGTTGAGTAGGGAGGTATCATGCATCCTTACATCGGGCGTTGAGCATGTTGTATCGCACCATTGAAACTATTTGGATGGTGGTTGTGTTGCAACATATCCCTTACTCCAATTTTTGATCTGATGAAACACTCATCATCTCATGTGATGAGAATTCTGTCTCCCAATCATAATGATATTTTAGTACTATACCCACTTTTGGAAGTTATTGTCTCATTCAACCAGGTTATGGATGAATGAGTTAAACCCCAGTCTAGCCATCACCTAGTACTTAATGTATATGGCCACTTAGTTCTACACATACTTAGTCCATATAGGTGGATGTAATATATATCTATAATATATATATATATATACATTATTACTATATATATAGTAACTCTTCAGACACTCAATTCAGCCACGAGCTGAAACTGCTAGAGTTGGCAAGGTGTCATATTAGAACATTATCTAACCAGTATTTAATTATTCAGCACTACTTATTTTTATTTTATATTTACAAAATAAGTTACAATATATTTTTGTGATGGTTATTTCTATATACACCGTGGGTGCTGTCATGTTTGGATTTTATCTCAAACCATGATTGGGTCACCATTGCATTGGGGTACCGAAGCTGACATCATATTCATAGGAACATGGATCATTGACTGAGCTGTCAAGCTTGTACCTAGGAATTAGAATTACATGACTGAAGAGGATCTCAAGATTCTTGAGGAGATCTACCTATGGAATTTTATTTCTTTACATTATTCATTTACTACCTTATATCATTGTGCCTGATGAATGTATAATATTTTAGTAAGGTATCATAAACTATTGGAACATGAGTTATTGTATATTATCATTGGAAATAACTTATTATGTTTATACTATAACTCTACATATAATTAGTTCATTTCTTTATTCTTAAAATTTTTAATTTAATTTATAATCTAATATACCAATGTTATAGTATGATCATGAGGGTATTTTATCCCAACAATCACCTCCTCAGACCCTCGTTGCTAGTTGGTAGCCTCTGGCATACAAGGAGGCATTTTTGAGGCCATGTAACAATCGATCCAACTACCCGTTTAGTGGACAGACGGGTAGGGACATTATAATGTGGTATCTCATTTGGTTTTTCCATTATCAAACTATTTTCAACTCGTATATTAAAGACTATGAAAAATTTGGATCATGGTAAATAGTGATGTATGGGAGTGAGAAACCCATGTACAAAGAAAAGTCCATGTGTCTAGGGATGGGATTATTGTTCATACCATTTGATGTTACAATTGATTATTATTTCACCTAGTGTGATTAGTGTACTTTTTAATACTTTTTTATTTATTAAAGTAATTCGGTTTTCCAATTTTTTTGGTATGGAATGTAAATAACATTTGATTCATCATTATTGGAACATAAAAATTCATATGATAAACATATTATAGGCCACATTGTTTAATTTTTAGGCTTACTGCTTATTGTGATGATGTTCATTGTGTGTTTTTAAATCACCAATTATATACCATGTTATGTATTGTAATATAATTATATGTTTTGTACATGTTAGGTATGTTTTTTTTATAATTCATGTTTATATAACACGCTGGGGTGATTTATTTTACATGGCAATCTATTTAAAGGAATAATTGATTATATTCTATGCTGCCTAATTATTTAGCATGTCTTGTCTCTATATCGTACTTCAGTACCTTATTAGCATGTGTATTAGTGTTTACTATTTCTGATAAATTTCGTCTTTTTAAGGATAAAATGAATTGGTTTCATGGGATTAAGTTATTATTTTCGATTAAATGGAAATCATTTTTCTGTTGATAGGTGTATGGAAACCTTATTTCTGGGAAATGGTAACCCATGCATTTGAACCATATGTTGATCTTGAATACATATATACATATATATATAGATTCTATTTTAAAATGTAGAAGATACTAATGTGTAATTTTTTTTAATCGAATTGGTTTCAATTAGATTAGAGCTAGTCTGTGGCCTATAATGTGCATGATCCCTTTATAGATTATGAGATGAAAACCCATATAATTGAACCAGTATTTATGATTATTATATATTTTGAAATAGTAATGAATGATTTTTTTTTCATTTTTATTATATATGAATAGGATACCTATATGAAGGCTTATGAGTTTATCACATGGGAATGAGGATCCCTAGGATGACTATTCTAAATTGCAAAATAATATCCAAGTAGGTCTGTTGGGAATTTTTTCTTATGAGATAACATAATATTGGTGTTTTTAAAAATAAATAAATAAATAAAATAATTTTGGGTTGCAATCTTATAATCCAAAGTTGGCTTTACAAGACTCTCATTGATCACCTTGTCTTTTAACAAGTTCATTTGTTTTATAATTTGTTGGATGATTTACTTTTTTAAATATTTTAAATGTTTAATGATTGAACATGAATCAATGTAATGACTTGAAAATGGAACCTTAGGTGGTATCATTAGTTTAAACCGTCATATAAGTGTATTTTAAATGTCTCCTTGAGTTCTATTGGACTAGAAAAATGAACATTTTTAATAGTACATTCTCCCTTTTTGGATGATCTCAAATAAATATGGTAGGGCATAGTGAAATCTATTTGGAATGACCTTGTAATATGGTTAACACTTATGATTTTGTAATTCGGTAGCTCGTGGAAGATATAACCCTTAGATATCAAATGCCTTTCTAAATTCTATATGTTTCCTGACATATGGTACCATTCACATGTATTTTTCCCTAATAGGACTCTGGGCTACTAAATGAAACATTTGATTGGATGGGTGGTCGTGGTATCATTGTCCTTTTTATGGGTGTGATCATTGAGTAATGCTTGGTTTCATATAGTTATACTTTCCTAGGTCATGGCCAGCCTCTTCAAGTGGCTTGTGACTACTTATTTTCTATATCATTTATGGGATACATGGTATGTCGTCATCTAGGTTAATGTTTTATTAAGATAACATGACTATGGGTTAAATCAATTGTATGAAAAAACGTACACTATAATTCCTAGAGAAGATATATAGTGGATAATATCCATGAATAGATATTTTCTCATTTATTATTGGGGAATTGTGCATTAATATATGTTTTTCTCATCGAGTTTTTGAATTTTATAATGAACCAATTGAGTTTGATAGAATTGTTGAGCCTTGAGATATTTCATACATTTTTAGGTCATATCCGTACTAGAGTTTTTGGGAATTTAATGGAATCAATTCCATCCCTATTCTTAGGATAGTGATCCATGAGGATTATGTTTTTTGACACACCGATCAAGTTGGTTTTTTGTTTTCTGTCAAATGATATGATGTTCATGATTATCCCTCGAAGAAGGGTTACATGTGAATTTATGTTAAATCTGATCAAGCACGCTTATGAGTGACTACTATATCTCTCCTCTTTAATGACTAAGAAAATTTTAAGGAGGATAAAATCACATTTATTCAATAGAATATGTTTTCTTCCCATTATAAGGAAGAAAAATGTGGAAGAAATTTTGAAATGGCCTATCATTCCTGAATTTCTTTGAGGATTGTATGTTCATAATGTTGTTTGTTCTTTCTTGGTGGCATGAAATTGACAAGGTTTTACATGTTCACATATGTTTTTAATCATTGTATTTCATGGGTGGACTTTAGTAATTATTATTGAGTGATAAAATAATACCTTAATTTTTAAAGGCATCGTTGTTAGGTTTATTATGCCCTTATAGGAGAAGCTGATCTTATACCAAGAAGTCGACCAATAGCGGTTCGACTACCCATCCATCTGATAATTGGGTAAAGTTTATTAGAAACCATACTAAATGCATATTCGTGGACAAGATATATGTTTCCAGAAACATTATTTATGTTCATATTATCTTCTTAGTGTAGTCTTCATTAACAGATGATCATTCACCCTATCATTACGTCATCCTTGATGCACTAAGATAACATTAGTAATACACGGAGATAGATTTTTCAATGAAATTATGTTTTAGTAAACATGTTTTATTATATACCCACGTTAGATTCTTGGTTTTTTATCAATACATTGTTAGTGTTGGGTGATACCTAGGTTCTCATGAAGGAACACCTTAGATGGACTCTGGGGCACCATCCACTTTCCTCTGACTTGTATACTAGGAGGATTTCTCTATGAGATCAATAAATAATCTTATGCATACATCTTGGACATATACCAATGGTTCACTTATAAAAATGGATTATGGAATAACTTAGGTATGTTCCTTAGAATCTACCTTAATGAATTTGAGGTTATCCCAGACTTGTTTTTTGTCATAGAGGTGATGTTTATGGGGTGAATATTCTAGTAGTCTAGATCATGATTTTTTTTTCATTTTATGAATGGAATAATAAATTTTTATGTTATGGTTTGACCATGTATCATCACATAAATTTAGTTATTGGATTAAATGAATTCACTCATGGTAAATTCAAGATCCCTTGGATAACAGGGTTACAATTCAGTTTTTATTATGCTAGACGTCTAAGCTGAGTAATTGGATATGGGTTAACCAGTAGTGGATCAAAGTTTTTCTATCTTTTTTGATGTATATGTTTAGTGAAGTACCATTTAAGTAATTTCATCCGGTCACGATGGGTGTGTTTTAATGGTTTGCTACATCATTCATGGAAATATAACACAACCGGTTTTAGTTAGGTTGACCAGTATTTGACTATTTCATTATAGTGGGGTCCCTGATAAAACTCAAAAAAATCATGTTCTCCCAGTTACAAAAAAATCTAGTATCATTATTAGAACACATAGGGGTGTTTTTATAGGAAACTGTGTTGATGGTGATACCATGGCTTGGAATTAGCACCTTTTTATGATGAAATCTATAGTCGAGAGCACCATCTTCTAGGTTATCAAAGAGACTATGAAATGAACATGACTATAGATATAAGGTCTTGGGTAAGCACTATTTCATCTTTTTAACAAGAAAATGAATGATTTATAAGGTTTTGATGACTTATGTTTTGTATGTTTAAGTAATTCTTGCAGGTGTGTTGGGTGTTTGGAAACAAAACATGGCTGCTTGAATGAGACCTCACAACCCTAATAGGTCTGGTGATGTTTTTTTATTCCAAAAGGCCACTTAGGGATGATATGTTATAATGTGGAGTGGTTTTAATGACCCAGGTTTTGAGGAATGGTATAATTCCCACAGACATTGAATAATGGAATTTAGTGGGTGGTCATTTCATTTAACGAAGAATCAGACTGATATTCAGAGAGTTGTAACACAAAAAAGTCTTGTTTTTAGACAAGGATGAAGACTAGATTGGTATCACGTGTGTCTCATGGTGTTTTGGTTGAATGAGGTCTGGGTAACTGAATCTTTAGAGGAGTTGATTAGGGGGAATGGCATGTCTAAAATAGTATGGACCTCTTGTGAAATTTTGTGGCCTGACCAAGAGTAGTATAATGTTTCACATGGGCTACCATGGTATTCAGAAACTATGTGCCTATCCCACTCAATTGGTTCCATTTGGTAGTGTGCATATACTATTCATGTCATGGTTGGAACAAGATTTGGGAAAACCATACAGGGAATCTGTGAGAGGAAAGGTTCCTATGTAGTTATAATTATATAGTTGGTGCATGGGTTGACCAACTATACAACCGAAGCATGAAAACTAGTTTGAGGGTGAAATTACCATTATTACTTTATGAAACCATAAGATATATTTTATGTTTTGATCTTCTCCTCCATTCACTTGAGGAACTGCTCTCCCCAATGGGTTTTCCTCCCAAGCCTACGCTAGACTTTGATAGATCTCATTTACTGAAGTCTGATTCGAATGTCGTGGGTCATGTTGGATCCGAATCGATAAGATTTATATTTTTATTATTTACATTATAAATTTCACTTTTAATATACTTTAATCTTTTTGTGTGCTATTATTCTTCCTATTTTTAGGGAGGATGTCAATTTCATTGATTTCTTCCAAACCAGACTAAATCAAGCAGCGCTGTTAGAGAAGAAAAGAATCATAAGAATGAGGTAGGAGGTCTATAGCTATTTACAAAGGTATATGTTAAAATATAGGTATTTTTGTTTTTCATTATTATATAATTTAACAAGAATCATACCAAATATTATATCTTAATTTTAAATTGGTATACACACCGTGATATACACCAGTTGATCGTTGTTTTGTATATAACAGATTCTAACATCAAAGATAGAAACCCCATGGGTCTCAAAGCTTGATTTTTTCCTTCATAGTTAATTAATTAAATTACCATAATGTATTCCAAGAATTAAGAATATTTTTAAATTTTTT
This sequence comes from Viscum album, assembly GCA_963277665.1. Lineage (NCBI taxonomy): Eukaryota > Viridiplantae > Streptophyta > Magnoliopsida > Santalales > Viscaceae > Viscum > Viscum album. Next base: position 1,767,195,421 of record OY728135.1, read on the forward strand.
CTCGCTATTTATATATATATTCATTTATCTATGGGTATCTCTTAAGTTCTATGTTGAACTATGTATTGAATTTCCATGTATAATGGCTTCTTAAATGGACTCCTTTTAGTAAGTTGATTTATGACTATTTAATTTTATGATTGGTTATTAAAAATTTATTGTTTAATAATAAATTTCATGTTTTATAACAAAACCACTTGGATGAAGTGCACTTTCTTCTAAATTACTGGATGAGGATTAGTTCTTTAAATAATTCTTGGACTTATGGAATTAGTGTTTTATTATTACATTTTTTTTATTAGATATATGGAATATTTAGGAAATGGAATCTATTTATGTTATTTAATGCAGTTTCCCTCCATATATATAAATTTTTATTGAACCCAAGACACCTCTTAAGTTCTTGGCCTAACTTTTAAATGTAATTTCTATGTTGGATACTTCATAAATTATAATGGAACCTTCTAGGTTCCTCTCCCAAGGTGTAAAAAGAATTTCCATGTCGTGAGAAATTAAATAAAATGTAAAAAATTTAAAGGATTTTTTATTATCAACCAAACCCCCTTGAATTAATTTCATGGATGAAATAAAATGTCTTGAAGGGTGAGAATACCACACCATTTGTATATGCATAATAAATAAATATTATTAACAATAATGACTAGTTATTACATGTTCTAACTACTGAAATACATAAGAGTTAATACCTAATGTCTTAATCTTAAATGTGATTACACACATCAATATGTTGTGGTTTGATTGTAAGGGTTTTATTAAGAATGAATATTTCACACCCCCTTTAATCAATTATTGAGAATGATGTATAACACCATAGAAACTATTTGGACAGTGGGCATGATGTAAGATACCCCTATCATCGATTGTCAACATGGAAACACAATCACCATATCGAGTGATAAGCATGTTATATCCCACTCATTATGAGATGTAGGGATTATACCCTTTATTGGATCTTATATGATTGTTGATACTAGTTTGGGATTCTTGAGTTACACCCTGGCCCAACCAACACCATTAATTCCTGGTATATGGCCACTTTCTTCTTCATGTACTTAGTCTGTATAACTGGATTCATTATATATATATATATATAACTATATTATATAAAGAAATTATTCAGAAACTCAATATGGCTGTGAGTTAAAGTAGGTAGGGTCAGCCTGGTGTCTTGTTGGATCCTGAGTTGACCACTAATCATTTATTCAACATTGATTACTGTTATATTATAATCACATATTTCTTTACCTTATATTCATTGAAAAGTATTTTTTGTAGATAGTGATGTTGGTGGCCTGCTAGAATTTTATCACACACATTTCTCAAGCATCCATTGCACGAGGGTACCTAAACAGATCCTATTTTCATCTTACCATGTTTTATTAATTTTGATTTCATGATTATACCTATGTGTTAGGATAAAATGATGGATCATGAGATTAGGATGCTCGAGGGGATATATCTTAAGGATTTTATTTCATTCTGTTATTTGTTTGTTGCCTTGTGTCATCTTTCTTTCTATATGCCTATTATTTCAGTTGTGTATCATTATATGAACATGCATGAATTGTTGTGTATTGGAATTTTCCATTTCTTATTCAATTTATACTATTATTACACTTTTCTATCAATCATTGGTTACCCCTTCTATTATATTAAGTTATTTATTATATGATATACCATAGTCCAAATTTTATCCTGAGGGAATAATCTCCCCACTATCACCTCCTTAGACCCTCGCAGCTATTCAGAAGGATATGGAGTATGGGTTGAGGCACTTGAGTCTATGTGATGATGGATACACTAACCATTTTAGTGGTCGATGGGGTTGGGATGTAACAAACTAAATTAATTAGAGAGAAATTGTGACTATATTTGATGTTACCTGGATAATGGTAGTTCTTTCTTAGTTATGTCCTTTATGAATATCTTATAATAAATTTCATGTCCATGAAAAAATATCACATCTACAACTATTTATAGGTATAGTTTATATGAAATGACCTAAAACATGGGTTATTCCACATGAATTGTATTTTGGGACACAAAAACACCATTTAAAATTCCTTTATTTATCATGAAATGACATTTTTCAGTATTGTGGACATTGTCCTTTTTAATTCATGTTTCCAAGTACTCAGAAAAAAATATCAATCCACTCTAAAATGATGATTGATAAATAGTAAATAGATCAAAAAATGTTCAATAAAAATAAATATAAATTATAGTAAAATTAACATCCTAGATATTCAATAGGTTCTTTGAGCATTACAAAACTCAAAATGAATTATTATGTAGGAGACATTACTCAGAGGACATGTGAAAGTGGGTTTCACATGATATTACGATACAATATGAATATAGAATTAACTAAAAAGATATCAATTGACAAATTGTGATTCTATCCAGGTAATATCTCATGGAAAATATAATTAAATGGAAGGGTAAAATGGTTTTTCATTGTAAATAGATAGAGTTTTTCATAATCCATAAACATCATCAATTTATTTTGAATCCTAAAAGGAAGAAGTTCAAAATATTTATTCTATGAGACTGTAAGGACAATCATTTTGGGAATAAGTTTAATGGGTCTCCCAAATTAATTATGATATGTGTAAAAAATAATTCCTTTATATAACCTAGTGATGAATTCCTTTTTGTACACCTATAAAAGATTTGTGATCAATATCATTTGGTATTGTCTCACAAGTTAGGAATTATCCTTTAACAAAATTCAACAAAAGAAAAATAAAATAACGATACCAATTAAATTAGAAAAACTGAATCATAAAGATATAAAATTATTTATAAATTCTTCTATATTTTAGTTCTCTTGAATTTTGGATCACTTTTTAGTGATTATAATGAAAAATTTCTCAGTTTCACTTAAAAATGCATATTTTAGATTCTCATGTATTTCATTCAATTTTTATATAATTAAAGGAACTTTAACTAGTAAAATAAGTCTTATGTGACTTTGTGAAATAAATTTTATCTCTTAATTAAATATAAATTTATGTAGATTTTTGATCAAATTTTTTTATAATAGGCTCTCTATATGTCTATTCAAAAGTGATATTTTAAAAAAAATGTTCAAAATCTAAATGAAAATGCATGTTCAGAATTTTTCCTATAAATTATATCAACACAGAAATAATAAAACATGTTTCACATGTTATATTATAATTGTTTAGTGTAAGAAACAAGTATGATTCATGGATTAAATAGTTTTTTAGGAATATGAAAAACATTTCACGAAAAAATAGGTTCACTTGAACGGGTCCTTATTGGTTCAATATACTCAAAATCGATTTAACATACAAAATTTTCACCTTATTAAACGTAACCATAGAATTTTATATTTTACTACTTTAAAATAGTTTTATAAAAATCATATAAAACACTCTCAAAATAATAAGGATGAAAAATCTTAGTTTAAATTTTCAATCTCTCGTCACATTGATAATTTTCTGTTATATTAAAATCAAATTTAGTAGTAGAAAAATATTTTTATAAAAATAGTTGGCGAATCATTATATGTTATTTAAGGATGAAACTCATAGGAAAATCATTAAATAATTTTTATTCTAGGAAAATGAATAATCATCCATTAGGTTTTTTAGGGAATGGAAAATATTTATGTGAACTAATTCAATTCCAAGTTATATTTAAAATAATCATTTTTTTAATATTAATAATGACTATTGTTTTTTTCTAAATATATCCCATTAGTGAGAGGTGAATGAGTAGTAAATATATTATCTTTTATTTGTAGAACATAATAATCACTGGGAAAATTAATATCTCTTTCTTTAATCATAACATATTTTATTAATCTAAGAGTCTTTGTTTTACTTCAATTGGAAATTCGAGCTAAACTTCATTTATTTTCAATCCTAAAAAAACTAGAGTAAACAAACAGTGCATGAAATTAATAGAGGATCTAATGCTAGGAATAACATCATAGATTTCTCATTCCTCTATGGTGGAAGGATGTGTAATTATTCTCATCTACAATAATTTAAATATTAAATAATATTGGATAATAGTGAAAAAATTAATCCCTATGATTACATTCTATGTTAATTTAAATTTCATTTTATGAGAAAAAATTTTTTCTAGAAAATTTACAAAGTCTATTTTTTATAACATCTAGAAAAGGGATATTAACCTAAATATTCCAAATGTGTCTCAAAATTTATTTTCTAACCAATTTTAACCATCTGTCTTCACTAGTGGGTTACTCCTAGGATAGGTCAATGGTGGTTTTTACTCTTTATAACCATTTGGAGTATTATATTAAGAATCATAAGGAACATTTATCATTTTATAATATTCCTTGGTCCACACAAGAAATTAATATTCTTGTGAAACTTACTTTTTACATTAGAATATTTTATAAGTTTTAATTATATTCAATAACTATTAGAATATGTTTAATTATGTATAAAATTTTCAAAATGTGTTGAAAATCACTTATTCAATTATGGGTTTAGAATCTTGGTTGGACAATACTATTTTTTGGTTTTTTAGTTTAGTTTCACTATTGACCTCTATAATACTTGCATTTTATTTTCATTTTCCTCTTGTATTCACTTGAGGTTGTGAAGGTAAAACTCCACTGATATTATTTTTTATTATTTAACATATGTATCCTATAGACCTATTTATTAAAGAAAAATATTCAAATTGACCTATTTTTGTATTAAATTTACTTTTTGTTGCCTCAAAATTTCATCCAGGATGTTTTCTAGTTTTTGAGTGGGAGTATTTAGAGAAAAATTCATTTTTAATGAAAATTTTCTTGCATATTGAAGTTTATTGATTGAAAATTACACGAATAACCATGGAAAAATATTTTTGGTTGTTCAAGAAGTTGAAAAACATCAACATGATGGTTTTTGAGACAATTATTATTGTCCTGTTATGTTTTGGAAGCTGTTTATTATGTTGATTAAAAATAATTTCTAGAAAAAAATCATCTAAGGTTTACAAAGGTTTTATTATATTTGTACATTGATCACTAAATGTTTTATTGGAAGAGATTATTTTAGAGTAGAAATGAAATTAAAATAATATTTTAGGAAGTGTTTTGTTTGGGAGGTGTTCAAAACCATAATTTATGGAACCATAGAGGTAGGATTCCAAGGTGGATTTATAACAATTCAATTACTATAAGTGGAAAAGGGAAATTCATGAAGAAATTTGATATGAAAAGGAATTCTTCTTCCAAATTGATGATAAATTTATCCCATGTTTGATATTAATTATCCAGATGGGGCTGGTTTTTTATCAACTAATGTACCTTTTATAGAAACATCTATCATTCTCCTATCTCTAAGAAATGATTCTATATAAAAGTATTAATGAATCATTTTTCATAGATTTATTTGGTTTTGGAAAAATAAACATTTTCTTTGAATCAATGAAAATATTTATGAATATTTTGTCATTGGGTTTTTCAAATAGAATATATTTCATTCATTGTGGAAATAATTGTAAATATATGAATAATTGTTAAATGAAGTTGTAACATTCCAAAATATACACTCCTAGATTTGGTGTTCAAAGTATAAACTTCATATTTTTGTCTTTTATGCCAATATAAATTTCCTAATTCTTCACATCATAAATTTAAAACATCAAAAAGGAAATATTATATCACATATATAATGAAGGAGAGTTCAGTTATAAAGGTTTACATAATTACGAAAAATGCTAACATGTCTTGAAAAAATAAAAAAAATAGTTTCAAATGGTCAACATCATTTCCCACAATTCCCAAATTTTAATTTTCTATGTGAAGACTTATATTAATCCTATAAAATCTTAAATATGTGAAACCTTTTAAAATAAACATAATTCTTTATATCCTAGGAAAAAAACATAAAAAAGGGTGGGAACTGATTCATAGTATATGTAAACATAGGATATATCGATATATGTTCTTATGAAAGCATAAGATAAGCATAAAGGTATATGATCATGAACATTACATATGATGTTCATACCCAGGATATCATATATCATTAACATGATTCATGGCAGAAACCACTATTAAGTAAGAAAACATGGGCCATAAGAGTGAGAAATAATCATAAATCTATCATGAAACACCAGATCATGTCATAAAAGTGTGCCACTATAATAAACATTGGCAACAATTTATTATGTCAATGATAAATAAAAGAACCATCAATATAGTATATTAGGAAATATTAGATGATTTAAAATTTTGATTAGCATACACTTGATTTTTAGAGTAGATCAGGACTCACCTATTTCCCATCGCATACCAGGAAGCACCTATTTCTCATAGTATATCAGGTCACACCAATTTCCCACAGTAGAATAAGTTTCACTTGTTTCCCATAGTATATTATTACCCACTTGTTATCCATATAAGATCAAGACCCTAACTTTGTTTTGCATTATTATATCATTAGATATAAAGATTTACCTAATAAATTAGAGGGATATATGGGTCCTACCAATCACAATATGTAAAATATCATAATATCATATAAAATTCATTATATCATAACAAATGAAAAGAAAAATAATTTCATCATTATATAACAAATGAATAATTGAATTACTTTAATCATTATATTTTCATAAAAAATATATATCCTCCAAAAAATGAATAAGAATGGAAGCCTAGAATCATATACCTAATGAAACATATATATCATAAAATGATTTCACCATAGATGAAAAATTTATTTTTGAGAGATAAATTGGAATAATTTTTGAGGTAAATTTTTTCCATTTAAAAATCACTTTTGATTTAAAAATAAATAAGAACTTATAAATGAAAAAATTCATTTGAAAATAATATTGTAAATAAGTATAAAATTATTCAAATCATTGACTAATCTTGATGGTGGGAATATCTACTCATTCCATTTAAGTTAAAGTAATTATATTCAAACATTGTAAGAAATTCCAAAAAAAAATACATTGTTTAGGAATTGATTGGAATATTCCTATTAGATCATTTTATAAGAGGTTAAACATGGGATAAAATAACTGTAGAAAATTATAAATGTTTAGAAAAAACCATTTTGAAATTTTGGTAAGAAAACATGGAAATGGAACAGGAAGATTCCCTTATTGGGATTTGAACATAAACATTCAAATATAATGATGTTATTTAAAAGTAAACCCTTAAACATTTGGTAACATATAAATCATATTTCCTTTGAAATGAATATCTTTATATGAAAAAATTAATCATCATGACAATCATACGATGTATCCTAACAGTAATTCATGCGCATTATATACCCCCCATAAAAGTAGTGTATAAGGAATGATTTTGATTAAAATAAATCCAACTTGAAAATATCATACTTTAGTTCCGGGATCCTTTTAGTTTTCATTAACCCTATATTCTTTGGAAAAATTCCATTTTATACCAACATTAGGGATCTATGGTTAGCCTCTTGAGAAGTCCAAAACCATTATAATATTGAAAATGAATTTGAGAAGAGAACATGGAATTGTATTGTAGTGATATATGTCTAAAATACATGTAACTAAATGAGGGATCATGGGCTCTCTTATAATTGAGGTGAGGGAGAACTTTTTGAATTTATTAAAATATTAAAGTATAATTGGACTATTCTACAACCAAATTGTTCTAATTTTCTAATAAACTCATAAGGGTGGACATTTTTGACCATATAATATCACCATGTTTATTATTTAATAATTTTCTGATTTTTAAATAATTTAATAAAATATAAATCCCATAAAATATCATCTTTTTTCAATTTTGATACTATTCATTACAACAAATTTTAAAACATCAAGAAAATTAGTTATATTTGAAAAAACTATTTTGGTATATCCTAAAAATTTCATGGTCACCTATAGATTTTGTAGTTCACATTAAATATACCAAAATACATCACATTAAAAAAATTTAATTTAATATATTTGATTATTCTATTTTTTAAATTATTATTGTGTAATATATGTGTAAGAATATAAGGTAATTATTTATTCTATGAAAATTTAAAAACAACAATATTGAAGATAAATATTTTCTATTTAAAAATAATATTTATGGTTGAGAAAATATTTTTGATAACCCCACATTAAAATATTTTTGTTATTAATATAAGAGTGTGACCTGTCTAAATTCTAATTAAATAAAATATTATAAATGTTTCAATGTCATACAAATGAACAAAATGGTCAGATAATAGAACATGAGAATAATATGAAAGAAAAAAATAATCCAATAATTTTTTTTAATGTTTTGGTGTTATTTTACAGCCATTATTATTTTATATTTATCCTAAATTACATGATTAACTATTTATCATGGTAAAAAATGTTACTAAGTTTAATATTAAAATTTCATGAAATTATGGGGAACTATTTACTAAATATGGGAATCATGATTCCAAATATTGAATCCATTTTTCATAATTTAAGAATCTGTTATGTTAGAAATAGGTTTAAAATTAAATTTGAAAAATGAAACAAAAAGTAGATTTTTAGAAAAGTTCTCCTTTAAATATAAAATGTTATTATACATAATTGAAGTAAACAGTATATTTCAAATACCATAATTGGATTTCATTAAAATAAATTTTAATTAAAATTTAAAAATAATACAAAACATAATTTGAGTATGTAAATACATTAAAATAAAATTTGTGTTTTCTATAAATATCTATATTTTTTATTATTCATTAAAATATAAATATTTCTAGAAAAATCCCAAAAATTGATGAAAAAATATATAAAAAATTAATTTAAATTAATTGAACACATTTTCCATTATTTTGAAAATTAATTACAACATTCAATTATAATAAAAATTATTTTTCGATAAAATGTATTTATGATGAATAAAATGAAAAATAAAAAAATTGAATGTTTATTTACAAAAACATTATCGGTAAATTTATATTGAGTATGAAAATTATATATTAAATGAAATTTTATAAATAAAATTTAAAATCTCCTAATTAATTGCCACGTTCTATATATCACATTAAATATAATTATTTTAACATTGTATTATAGTTTTTTTAAACATGTAGTTTTGTGTAAGACAATCAATCAGAGAAATATAATTTATTAAATAGACATTTTTTTTGTAATCCTTGGAGTGTTAATTTCCCATTTAATAAATTGAATGTTAAAATTTGAATGCAATATTGATAACTAGGCTTTTACGTATAAATATACCATTGTTGAAAGAACACATCCTAAAAAGGATCAATAATAATTCATTTTGAATGGAGAGAAATAAATGTAAAATTTCTCTTATGACAACATATACTAATTTTATAGGTATGATAACACAAATATGAAATTAAAACATAGATATGGAATAGAAAAAAACTCTTATAGACTTATATAAATAGATAGAAAACATTTTTAGGAGAATGTTAACCATCACAAAATAGTAAATATGTGATGTGATATAAGGAAATTAATTTATTGATAATAATGTAAATAGATAAATATATTTTATTTCATGATCATTTTACTAGATTTAAGGAATTAATTTAGTTCCATGTCTAACAATATGTGGAGATATACTAACCATACATGAATAATTTCATCCTTTTATCAATTTCAACCACAATTACACATTTTGTTATAAATGAATAGAATTCAAGATGAATAATTTTACACTGAAAAAAAAATCAACCTATAATACATTTCATAATCAAAAAAATAATGACCATTTATTCATCATATATTTAAGATATATAAAAAAATATGGTCGGAATATTGTAGATGTTTCCAAAAAAGGAATAAATATTTAAATGAAGAAAAACTACATTAATTTCCAAAATTCAATAGTAATACACAAATATCAACAAAGATCATCAGAAAATAAGAATACTTGATATTAAACAAAAAATATTCCATATTATGATTGAATCCAAAAAGTGAAAAGGATTTGATCACATAATCTTCCAAAAAATATTTATCGTTTATCAACTATAATATACACAGTATAAATATATATTCTCAATGATATTCTAACTAGTTATTTAAATAACCTGAACCACCATAAATCCACAAATGAAAATTGAACACCTATTTTTAAAATAAAATACAATAGTTTTATTCTTACCTTAATCGAACAAGCTTCCTAATATAGTTAAATCATTTAAAACAAAATTAACAACTTTAATACAAAATAACATTTCAATCACTTGGTTAACTATAAAATAAACCTTATGTTCCAAAATTCTATTAATCCAAATTTACCTTATAATCAAATAATATATAATCCATAATGGTTATAGATATCTTAAAAACACATGTCCTCAAAATATAATTTCAATATTCATCAAATAATAATTCACGTTTAACCTAAGAGTTCTATATACATCAGCTAACTAAAAAATTTCCCAAAATAAAATTAGCCACCTTAAAATTCCATCACATAAAAACTCAAATGGTTTGTGTAATATTGAAAACACTTAAAAAACTCAAAAATATATTTAAATCATGTTATCGATGACTCATAAGTAAACTTTTTAGGAAAATGTCCTAATATCCATCATTATCTAACATGGCCTCTCATATCATCAGTGACATCTCAAATTGGTACTCCCAAACACTGTGTAAAAAACAAAAACATTACATTCATAACACTGATAATGATAGATGTTACCCAATTCATCCCATCCAAAATAAACTACATCAAAAGGAAATATTGGATCACTAATGTAATGAAGAACCTTTTAGGTGTAGTGTTTTGGAGTATTAGAAGAAACTCTTACATATCATTGAACAATTAAAAACTAGTTTATAAACATCAACATCATTTCCACTATTTCCATATTTTTTTATTCAAGGTTATGTATTCTAGAAATCAAATTAACTCCTCACATGTGAAACCTTTCAAAATAAAAATTATTATTCATATATTGTGAAAAGAAAAATTAGAAAACATGAGATCAGATGTTCGGTGAGGGTAAACATATGCAATATCAAGATATGATCATATAAAAAAATTTGACAAGAATAAGGGTATGTGATCATAAACCTAACATAATCGGTTCATACCAAACATTTCAAATATTATAAATGATTATTGAAATTATACAATAAACTTTTAAAAAACATGGTCCCTAAGAGTGAGAAATTATCATATATAAATCATGTACCACAATCTATTGTTATAAAAGTGAAGAACCATCGTAAATATTGAAATTAATTTCATATGTAAAGGATAACTAATAATACCATCCATATAGTATATAACAATATATCACCTATTTTCCATTATGGAATGGGACACAACTGTTTTTTCTAGTAGATCAGAAAGTACCCATTTCCCATAGTTGATCAAGACACACATGTTTCACATTATAGAACAAGATGGATATGTATTCTAATGTATATATAGATGCACCTATATCCAATGGTAGATTAAGACTCGCCTATTTCCCATTTTATATTAATCAAATACATTTTATACCATTATTATCTACTTAGATATAATGATTTACCTAATGCAATAGAGGGATATACAAGTACCACTTTTCACAAAAAGAAAATCATAGATATGTTTTCTACATGATCATAAAACATTAACCTTCATTGAAATTAGGAAATGAAACTAATTTATCAAATTATAACTGATGAAAAAGGGAATGAGTTTAATCCAAATCTGGTCATCAAAAAAATTTATAATTGTGAACAAAATTAAGGATATAATCCTTGAATAATATCCCTAATAGAATATAACTATCATCAATGAATTTCATCATATATTAAAAATTTATTTTCAAAGACCACATGGAAGGATTATTCTGTTAAATAAATTTTCAATTTTGAAATCACATCCCTTTTTAGAAAAGATGTTCACTTATAAATGAAAAAATTTACTTTGAAAATAAACATATAAAATTTAAATTGAAGCGTCACATCATTGGGGTTTAATAAAGGTGGTAAAATATTCTAATGTATTTTATATTAAAATGATTCCTTCAAACCATTTTTAATAATTTTCCAAAAGTAATTTTTTTATAAAATGAATGGAAGAATACAATTTATACATTAACTATAAAGGCATACATGGGTAAAAATACCATTAAAAATAATATCAGTTTCTTTAAGAAAACATGGACATGAATGAGAAATATTCTCTAGTGGGGTCATAAATATAAACAATACAGAATAATGATGATATTATAGAAAAAACCCAAATGACATTGGTAACATTTTAATAATAAGCCCCATGAAATATGTAACTACATTTGGATATTTAAATCCGTAAAACACTTAAATGATATATCAAAAAATTTATTCATTTTTAGTATATAATCTAGAAAAAATTAATCATGTATTGTATAAAGAATGTGTACCATATAAATAAAAGAGAGATAAAAATCCCTTTCATTAGAACCATATTGCATTGAAAGGTCTCCAACATCATCTTCAATGGAATTAATTACTTTTATATCAGGTTAAGTGCTCTGTGGTTGGCTTTTTGAGAAGGAAAGAAACAATAAAATGTTTCTATGGGTGTTTACAAGTGAATGTGGTCGGGGATGGTCTACCTCCAAGTATCAATGTGGTTTAAATAAGTGAGGCATGAGGGGAAATATATAATTTATATGAGGGGAAATTTTTTAATTTCTCAAAAGATTAAATTATATTATGACCACTATAGAGATAAATGATTCCACATACACAATAAATGAACATGAGATTTAATTATAGACCATATCATATCCCATTTTATCTTATTTATGATTTTTGTGATTTCTACATAATATAAAAAATATATTAATCCCAAAAAATATATTTATTTTTAATTTTTATATTATTCATTACTTTCAAATTAAAAATAGTAAGACCATAAGTCAAATTCGAACCGACTATTTTATTATATCTTAAAAATTCCATGTTCATCTATAGAATTCATGGATCACCTTAAATATCTAAAATTATGTTATTTTTTAAATCATTTACTAGGTTATTCAATTATATTAATAATTACTACATGAATTTCATGTAATAACATAATGTAATTATTTCATTCATTTACGAAAACCTAAATTACCATGATGATGATAAATATTTTTGATTTAAGAATACTTTTTATGGTCAAAATTATTTTCTGAATATTCAGAAATGTGAATATTTTCATTATTAAACAAAATAGTGTCAATTTTTTAATTATTATTAAATAAAATATTCTAACGGGCATAATGACATCTAAATTACCCCAAATTTCATATATCATAAATTTGGATTACTATGGATGAAGATAACTCATCAAATAAAATTTTGGAATGTGTTGGTGTTAATTAATAGTACTTGTTAGTTTATTTTGAACAAAAATTAACTGATTTATCCTTTACCATGGTAATAAAATCACAATTTTTTCTTTTCATATTGACCAAAAATTTTATATAAGTATTTAATTAATTTATGCTTCATAATTTTAGGTATGGAATAAATTTTTCATTGTTCGAATGAATGATGTTTCGGAATATAAATTAAAATTAATGTAGAATAATGCAATGGAAAAATATATTTTCAGAAAAAATACTTTTTAAATATAAAATGATATGATATTAAGTTAAAATATAAAATAAATTTATAAAAACTCATTATATTATTTTAATAAAATTTGTCCTAATTTTTATTTATAAATAAACCATCACATAATTTACCCTTATAAGTACATTAGAAGAAATATAGTTTTCAATAAATATCATTATTTCTTACCATTCATTGAAAAATCAATGTGTTCATAAAATTATTAAAAATTCTTAATAATAAAATTTAAAAATAAAATTAGTTTTTTCAAATAGATTTTATAAACTATTGAAAATTTATTTTAATATTCACTCACAGCAAAAAATTTTTTTGGTGAAAACATATTTTTGCTGAATGAAATCACTTTACTAAAAAATTATTGGCTATTTACAGAAAATGTAAAATATATTTATATTAACTATGTTATTTTTATATATTACATAATGTAATTGTAAGTATTAATATTATCTATATTAATGGCTAGCTTACAACAAGGACATTAAATAATAATATTTTAATGATGTATCATAGTATGTTTAGACTCAGTGTTGCGTGTAACGGAAGTAATTAAAGAATTAAAAATATTTAAAGAAACTTTATTTTCGAAAATATCAATGGGTTTTATAAATATTTTTTATTCATTCCAATTTTTAATTAAAATTTATTATAAATGGATATATCATTCTTTGAAAAATCCATTCAAAAAATAAGAAAAACGAAATCTTTATCTGATCTCTATATATTCCATGTGGTTCAAATTAATAACAACGTATATATTTTCCTAAATATGTGCATGTGGGTCTTCTCTTGGAGGTCTATTTAGTTTTAAAATATAGTAAAAAAACATTTTATTTCAAAACAATTTGTTATATCATGGTATTATACATGATTTTTTTATTTTATTCATAGGTTTTATCTAATTATTTGAATGTTTTTGTGTAATCCTTTTAGATTTGAGGTTAAAAAATATTTATTTAGGGTGTATTAATGGTGCATTAAAAACCATAAACTATTTAATTTTTAGCAAATCTAGTCCTAGAGTGTTAAATATAATAATTTGGATTAAACTTAATTAAATACGGATGTTTAATCCCCCAGAATAAAAATCAATTTAATATAAAAGTGAAAACCTACACGATAATCATTCCAATTGTTCATGCATGTTTTTTATAAAGCATTAATAATATATATATATACCTTATGTCATGTAATATATTAGTCCAACAGTTTTCCCTCGAGGAGGATGCAAGACAAGTTAACAAATATGTCATTATTTTCAATTTTTACCAATTAGAAATAAATTGCGGATTTTAATGATTTTAAAATAAAATTAATCTTAAACAAATCATCTATACAAAAATAAATGATTTTTTATTCTAAAATAATGAGTTACATTTTAATAAAAACATTGTGTAAACCATATTTTAAAGATATCAGGACTAGATAAGTGTGGATCCGCTAGCCAATCCATTCTACTTGGTCTAATTAAATTATCTAATTTAATTTCTCAATGTTAACCAAAATACCTACCTTTAAACACCAAAAATTATCAAAATAGAATACGAAGACAATAATATGTTCGTTGATACACTAATAATGATTATTCCAAATCATAAATACCTAAATGTAATTAATCCTGATTACACTGACTATGATAAAATGAAACACCTCTTAAAAAATATTTAAATAGTGAGAACAACAACATTACATTCAAAAATTGAGCAAAAACATCAAATATTTTATAGGAAAAATAATTTGTGAGATAAAAAACCTAATAAATTTAAAAATGTTGATTTTAGGTAATTTAAAAAAATGTATAAAAACATGAATAGACTTTGGCGAGTTTAATGTTGGATCTCCACTACCACAAATGCTTGGGAATTTTTCCTATCATAGATAAATCAAATCCTTTATTTTTCCTACCTCAAAAAAATGTTATTTATGAACCCTTCGTAATTCAAAAGTCATAAATCTTCATAATAATGATTTATCAACCCCTCGACACATTCATGAATGTGTCTACCCTATAATCACATGAAGGAAGGAAAATATTTTCAAAATGTTGATATACTTTAATAAATACTTGGAAGCCTCTGATCAGCTGAAAAACTCCTCCATGATAACCTATCTTTTGAAAGCTAAATTTTTTTAATTTCCATGGCAATATCACATGAAATTTTCATATTGGTTGTTTCATTAATCCTAAATAAATTCTTCCCTATTTGACAAACTCTTCTTCTATATTTTTCAATTCCACATAGTTGATGTTTGAGGTTGAAAAACATATATAAAAATTATTTTTACTTTATATGTGTGCTCCTAAAATTTAAGATATTTAAATTTCATACAAGATATGTTCAGAAAGAAAATCATACATGACACAATATCATTCATTTTAGAGAAAAAATATATTGGAAAATATCATACATAGTTAGAAAAAATGTTTTACAAAATGAAAAATATCATAAGGGATTAAAAAATCATAAAAACTCATATAATATATTATAAGATTTAAAAATTCCATTAATATATCAAAAATTTCTAATGGTTGTAGTTAAATTTCTTATAGGATATTAAATTATAATATGATTTAGGAAATTATATAACAGATCAGAGTTTAGGAAAAGGAAAATTTTGAACATTTACTCTAATGTCCATAATATGGATCACAAAAAACTATTACGAGAAAATAAAATTTCATAAGAGACTTGATTTATAAAAAAGGGTAATCATCTATGTTGATGAAAAAAGTCCCATTAGACACAAAAAATATCATATGATATCAAGTGAAAAATACATATGACATTAGAGACGTTTCCAAAATTTTCAATTTATTATTTACGTTGATTATTTTAATAGATTTGAAAAAATAATATTTAATATAATGGCTTAATATAATAATTTTAGAATTTATTAAAAACATTTAATATAATGAATTATACTATTTTCAAAAAAAATCAGAAAATATTGTCATATAAAATGATCAAATTTTATTACATAATAGATAGTGGTGGGGATTTATTGCATGAAATTTATATGAAAATTAATTAAAATAATAGATCTATTAGTTTAAATAGTTTTATATAGAGAAAATATATTGTTAACTCATGGGGTTGAGTTTATATTCTTTAATCAATTCAGGAAGATAATGTTTGAAGAAAATAATATTATTATAAGGGCATATAAGTTATATAATAGAAATATTCTAGAGTACGATATAATAGTTAATATGTTAGTGTTTCTAAATGATAATTATAAGGTACTACCTTTTTTAATGTTTTAAAATAAACCATCCAAATGAATACCAAAATTTATTATTTATTCAATTTAATGTAAGAAAAATTATAATGAAGATAATCTTTAAATGTCTGGAAAGAGCTATTGAATACCTTGATAATTATTCCATTTAAGGAAATAAAGTTTTCTAGATTCTATTTTTTATTTTCAGATTAAAATATACCAATGAATCCCTTAATGTTATAGAACTTACCATTCATTTTATGATGATATATATTTATTATAAACATCACTTTTTGAATCCAATAATTTCATTTTCTATTATATATATATTCATAATATATAATTATTTCATATTCAAAAATTAAATTATTTGAAAATGATATGGTTACTGGGTCTATGCTGAAATGTTATTGATTCCTTAAAAATGAGACGAATTTTTCATTGTCGCATTGACATGAATTTTTCAGCTATATAAATAATAATAAAAATAAAAATAAATTTTAATGGAACTATATTATTTTTAATAAAATTATAAAATCTGCTTTGGATAAAAGTGTTTAATTTTAATTGGGATTCAGTAAATATGAAATAAAAAATAAATTGACGTGTGGGATTATAAATAAAAATTATATTGTTTTAAAAAATAAGGGAGTGAAATTTCAAAAGATCTTAAGTAAAATTAATTCCACTATTAAAGAAATATTTTCAGGTTTAAAATGTTTAATAATAGTAGATTAATGTTATAAAATGATAAAAAAAATTGAGGGTTGTAATGGTTTTATAAGTGTTTTTTATTTGACTTATATTAGATTAAAACAGAAAACCCTCGTAAAAGATCCAACAAGGAAGGAATAAATGAAATAAATTGATAATATTTAAAATTAGAGTACAACAATATCCTTTAATTTACATTATTAAATAGTTAGTGTGATCAGTGTTCAATTGCCACAATTAATGGGTTCCTTACTCCAAAGTTATGGACATGCAACTAGAATCGTCGAATGCTTTAGATTGACACATTCTACTTTAAATATGTTCTAGAATATACTTCTAAAAGATAAATGAGTATAAAATAACATTTTATAGAATAAACACTAGTTTTAAAAATCATGTTCAGTATATTAAAAATTTTTAAATTACAAATTTGAATAATGAAGCCTATTAGAATTCATGATGTCTGAAATGTTTTGAAATTGATAACCATTAGTACTATTTTATCATAGACCACGATAAAAATGGAATTCCTATGCTCCAATAAAATCCATAATATTTATATATAAATAATTATGTGATATAAAAAATATCTAATGAATCATGTAATCATTGATGTAATTTTAGCTAAATGATATCACATATCATTCATCACATACACAATGATGTTGTTTCAAGAACCATGGACTATCACAAACTACAATTTTATTAATATCCCAACATCATGGCTTATTATTTAGTGTTTAAATTAAATAATCTCCTAGTTATATAATATATTCAAAAGCATTATGAAAACATAAAAATCATTTTTGATCCATCTAAACTAATTTAAACAGAATTATTTTAAATAATATCCCAAGTGTATTATTTATGTTTTTAAATAAACATAATAATTTTTTAAGGGACCACTATTGGACAACGTGTGCCCATATAGATTGGAATTCAATTATTAATTCCCAAATATATTATTGTATTAATTTTAAACCCCATTGGAAAAGGCCATTTCAACATAAGATAAAATGAATTATAGGATGATGATTATCTAATGAACTCAAATATATATATTTATTTCCACACAAAGAGGCATTTTTTATAAAGATATTTAATAATTTTAAGTCTATGAAAAAAATATTTAGACCATGTCATGGTCTGTCCTATGATAGACCACTTTATGGTTAATGTCACCATGATATGGGGTTATGTGTTGAGTGTTACATGTTATATGATAACATGTGGTTCGACCATAATATCCCTCTATAATCTACCATAATATTTTTTAATTATATATTTTTTAAAATATAAGGAGTTTTAATTGACATATACGGAGCCTCATTGATTGATACTTATATGTTTCGATGTCATGAGCCCAGATGTGAAAATTTCATATCTCCATTAAATTAACATTATGTTCTATGGAATTTTTAATTAAATAAGTAAAATAAAATGAGACATGACCAAATATTTTAATAATATTAATATTATTATAATAACAATAAAAAAGTAGTAAAAAATTATATATTTGTCAACTATGAAATTCTAGCATTCAGATGAAAAATAATAATTTTTATTTAACCATTATTTATAAAATAATTTTTTAAATTTTTTTACATTTTATCCTATTAAATTATAACTAAAAATTTTAAATGATCATATATAATATTTCATTGAATTAACTATTAGATTATAACACCCAAAAATTGAAATGTCTTTGAATGAATACTAATGACACCAAATATTTCAAAATAATAATATGTTTAATAAAATAATTTTACTTTTATATTATTAATTCTACATAAAAACATAAATATATAACTTCTATAATTATAATTTGATATGTTAAATATCATTTATGAATTTATGATGACATATTTATAATAGTATTTTATTTATTTATTCAAATAATTATTTTTGAGGTGAATTGTAAAAATACAGTTTTTCTAAAACATTGTCTATTTTTCTTTATAATAAAGACATATAAATTTAGAAAACATTTTAATTTTATAACTGAAAAGAATTATTTAATTTTAAATATATTCTTTTAAATTTGTAAAACATATTTTTATCATTTAAAATTAATGTATTATTTTTAATTCTAAATTTTTTTTTTGTATTTTCATTTAATTAAAAATTATTTGGTATATTTTTTTGGATCAATTGTAAAGACTCATTAATTTTGCTTCACTATAATAAACTAATATATGTATTTAAAAAAAAATCATAATTTCATCCTCAATATAAATTTGAACCAAAAAAAATATTTTCAAAAAACCATTTTATGAATTAGTTGTGTTTT
Organism: Viscum album; assembly: GCA_963277665.1. Classification (NCBI taxonomy): domain Eukaryota; kingdom Viridiplantae; phylum Streptophyta; class Magnoliopsida; order Santalales; family Viscaceae; genus Viscum; species Viscum album. Next base: position 1,767,215,222 of record OY728135.1, read on the forward strand.
TTAATATTATCATTTCACACCATTATATTTTTTATTGATAAAAATAATTTTATACTTAAAATAATTATAATTAAATTATGTAATATTTCTAATGTTAATTTTGGTAATTTTTTTAACTCTGTATAAAAAAATTGTTACCATCGTAAAATTAAGGGATTTATAGGAATTTAAAATAGTGGGAAAATGTATATATACCTCAAAACATTATCCATTAGATTTTAGAATGTGATAAGGTTTAATAAAAACTCCAATACTTTCAAATAGTTTCCATTTTAAGAGGCCAATTCCGTTGATAATGACAAAACATTCACATTTAGTCTGGGATATTTATAAAACATCAATTCATTTCTCTTATAATAGGACACACTTCCACCCCATCATTAAAAAAGCATTCCATAAAATTTATTTGTGAAAATATAGATTTGTTTCTTTATATAACCCTATCCTGTTTCATTAGGCTAATAGTCAACAATTTTTAGCTTTGGGTGTCAATTTCAAATGATATTTCTAAGGGAAAACAGAAGACCTCTTTGTAATTATTACCTATTTCATAAAGTTTTCTTCATAATATTACTATTTTTAAACTTTTATATAAATAAGAGTTTAAAAATTATATTATATTTATTTTACAAAGATGTTATTATTTTAATTTAATGACAATTATTTACTAAATTACATCTAATTAGATAAACAAAAGAATATTAATCATGCATTGTGCGAACTACTGCCTCCAAAATGCATCATATTTCATATTTCATTATTTATTCAATCTATATAAAATATTACTCAATGAAATTAATAAAATAAATAATATCATAATTATTATTTTAGAATTAAATTATACACTTCCATTACCATAATCACCCATCTAGATATATTGTGTTCATGTGTGGGTGGATTTTACTACCAATTTTCATATTTATTTAAAAGTACACAATAGATGAAAATGGGAACATAAATAATATTATTGTTGTAAGTAAATAAGAAATTAATTATTAATTTTTCATTTATTAATTTTTGAAGAATTTATTGAATTTATTATTATATTATCATTATAGGTTGCTAAAATAACCAATATAAGCCGACACCATTTCGATTTTTACATAAATATAAGAAAAAATACTATAAATAAATATAATTGAGTAATAATTTGTCCATAATACATTAAATATATAAAAATTAAATTCTTATTGTGGTATATAATAGAATAAATTTTATTATTCTGGAACATAGATGCATGCCTAAATCAAATCAAGAACATGGTAACGGTTGACTATCTCAAATTTCCACCTTTTATGAAATATTTCTTATTATACAAATTGTTTTCATTAGAATGTTGGGTCCACTAAAAGATTAATATTTTATCATGATTATATTATATTTTAATATATTAAATTTAATATTTCATGTTCTTTCTATCATTGTAGTTTTACTCTATGAAAAAATTTATTTATGGGTTTTGGTTAATTAATTTTCTTCCATTGAATTGAATATTACTTATTGAAATCTATTATTCCATGTTATATTTATTATAAGTAAAAAATACAATGAACTATATATCTTAATTATTTGAGGGTTTTTTAAAATTATTCTTTATTACATAATTATCAAATGAATCCTTCCTCAAGGATTATGATTATAGTAATGGTTTTATGGTCTGAATTCCAATTTGTTGATGCAATACTCCTGTTCTGAACAAATTTAGTTTTACATGGTAAATATAATGACTCTTTATTATATTTTGTGTTGAATTATAATTTATTCATAGTATTTTATGTTGACATTAAATATATGTCTCTTTTAAGAGTTTTGATATAAATATTCCATAGGATTTATGGTTTCTTTTCCTAGGCCATGATTGAAATTGAGGTATCTCAAATGTGAAAATCCATTTAGAAATTTTTTAAACTCATTCATCCAATATAAAAATTGTTCTCTTCCCAACCATCTTTCCTAGGTGGGATTTTCTTTTCAATTTTATTTTTCATTCTTTTATGATTTATATTCTTATCAAATGATGTGGTTTTCAAAAAATTTGTTTTAAAATCATAAAAAAGGAAATTTACTTTTACAATAGTATATGATCATCAACTCAATATTTTTTAGATTTCAAATTATCTTTTTTTAAATTTTGAAAATGTAATTATCAAATACCTTAAATTATAATGAAATGGTTTCAAATAAAATCAATTTATCACTATCCCATATGGGTCTCTTTCAAAAAAATGAATTTATATTAATTATTTAATATGAGTATAAGTCTTTAATCTATCTATATTATTTTATATGAGACATACATTCAATGAATTATTATTTTTCCACAATATAATCAACATTTAATTGAATTGTAAAAATATTACATTTAAAAAAATGTTTTCATAAGATTGATCGATGTTTCTATATTCCAAATAGATTTTCATAAAACTCCTTGAATATATTTCTTATCTAATTTATTATCCTTTGATATATCTAATTCTTGATGAAGATATCCATGAAATATTTCTATCTACCTTAATTGTATTCATATATTATTTGACATTTATTTCTATCAAGTATATGATTCATCACTTTTTTCCTTGCTAATCACCCCATGTAAATATTAAGAACCTTTCATCCAATGTATTTTCATTGTGAAAACTAAATATTAGCTTCATTTGATTGATGGGTATTTACCTAGAATCTATAGATCAATTCATTTAGTTAAATTATTGACTAATAAATATACCCAATATATATATATATATATATTAATTAAAATATTTTTTAATATCATTATTTAATTACATTCAACTAGAATTTTACTTTATTTTATCAGATACACAATAGTTTTCCCTGGGCTTATCTTGATATGATAATTTATGGTTTTATTAATCTTTTCATAATGTGTTACCACATTAAAGTGATATAAATCTTCTATATTTAGTTGGATAATATTTCATGGATAATATTATCATTGTTTTCTACATGGTACACTTTTTCATATATATAATTTGATGTTACTATTGGGATTAGAATTATATATCCCTCCAATGCATGGGGTAATGGTTTGTATCTAATGAGATACTATATTCGGAATTTGTGTATGATCCGAATCCACTATGGGATTTTTCCACTACATGATGATGGACATGGAGCGAACTTTGAATTGTGCTAATAATGTCAAGCAAGATGTTATATTGAAATTCATTTGATTCTAAGATCCTTTTATATTCATTTCCTTAGGATAAAGTGTCATGCTATAATTCATGGATCATAGTCTATGTTTTATCAAGTATGAATTATATATCTTATTTCTTGTATTCCGTGTTTAAATTTTCATACGCAAGTGTTTATCTTATGCTCACATATGATCAATGATTATTATAACCTATTTTTTTTCTTATTGAGAATTTAATCTCACCCCAAATTATGTTTCCATTTATCTACGCAAATCAGGAATATAATATGTATGATGAGTCAAATAAACTAACTTTTTAGGGAAATGTATGGAAAATTTTACATCTATTTTTTTCATTAAGTAGTTTATTATGTAAAGGGAACCATATCATTTCATACAATGAACTTGTGTTCAAATAGTGATTTATTGTACAATTATCAAAAACTAAAAACCTAAGAAGGTACCATGACGTTAATGGATGAATAATTAGGTAAGTATGTATGCCTAATAAATTTAAGGGGTATAAATTATATATTTTCAACATGAGTTCTAGGAGTATGGGACATGGGGAACCACATTCGAGACAATACTAAAATGATTAGGACAAAATACCTTATCTCTTGTTCACATTATACTTTAATACAGTGTACTAGTAGACCATGGAAAAAAGATAATCCAACACATGAATAGGGTGATTCACACAGTCTATAGAGACCATGGGATGAAGGAATTTATTGGATTGTTATTAGTGATCACTGTTAAAATCTTGTGGAAGAGCATGAAAAGATTTATATTAGAGGAGAAAAAGGCATTCTATTATTTATTTATTGATTTATTTAGTCTCATTTGATTTTAATGATCTAATGGCATTAACAGTTTGGGTAGATTTTATTTTATGATTAATTATACATTTTATTGATGTTTCCGATATATTCATACAAAATCAGGTATTGTAATTGAGTATAAAATCTATTTTCAAAAAATTTAGAATATTTTGAATATAATCATTCAATTAGTGTTTATGGAAGAATTTCAAAATATTCCTATATAAATAAAACATGATGAATGATTATTTGTAAAAACACAAAATACATTATGTGTAATTAATAAGTAGTTGCCTTGTACACTTGCAATATTTGTGGATCGACTGACACAAGTAGACATTTAAGCGGTGGACTAGAACCCAAAAATTTTAATTCATGCTACGCACCACGTACGCCAATTCTAAAAGTTGGTAATGACTTAACGAGAGGATAAAATCCATGTACATCAGCACTATATGCTGTGAACATTGGCCTAATTAATATAATGTGAAAAATTCTTCAGGAATCAGAGTTCATAACCTACCAGTAGATAAAATTGGGGATAATGTGGTTCACCTAAGTACTTTTCATGTACCTTTCAGTACACAATGTATAATATATTATCTATAAAAATATAGTTGGAACATAAAATTAAGGGATTTCTATTTAATTGTGGATGTGAATCAACTCTCATGACTTGATACACTTCAATATAGATGTAGTTTCTTATTCATTTTTCGTTTAGATTTAGTTTCCCTCATATCAACCCTATTCATCTCATATCCATTGTAAGGATTGAATTGTTCTATCAATCCTTACATAATGAACATGGTCGTAATTGGATATGATATATAGGTTTGGGTTTTAATAATACTTTTGTTGAATTTAAAAGAAATTAAGGTGGGTTTTCAGTAATTATAATCTTTGATTAATAATTCCATTATGATTTAATTACAATTTAAAAAATTGTGTATTATTATACCAAGAATGGAAAAAATGGAAAAATCTAACTGGTTTATTATTGGAAAACCAATAGATGATGGGTGACATTATTTCCACAATTTTAGGGTGTTATTATAAACATGTTTTTTAATAATAAATCTTTGGATGATGTGATTGACTTTTAATAATTCCATGTTGTATATCATTGGAAAAATAAATGGGGATATAATTAAATCCCAATGGTAAGGTATTTCATCAATGATTTAAAATGATAAGGAATTAATTTTTGAATAAATCCTAATAAAATTTTAACCCTAACACACATGTTTTATTGTTTTTTATTCTTACTCATATGATATCATTTGTTTTTTAAATTTGATTCATTCCATTCATTGAATATTTATTAATTAGTTTTCTGGACAATCATTTTAAACATAGAGGCTTGAACCTCCAATTAATTCCCCCTTGTCCCCAATGTGATATAATTCAACCTCCATCAGCTATTTAGTTATTTTTATTAGGTAACTAATTTGACACATCTATTGATGTGTAGGACATATTTTCGTGTTTTTTCAATTGAAAAATGGAAAGCTTCTGTAACGACCCAATGTTTTCAATGGAAATTTCCTTTTTATAAATATTGTACAAAATCACATGAAAACACATCATAATGAACTACTAAGTTCAAGGTGACCCTTAACCAAAATTTTTTCACTCCTGTGTTTGGAATCTTAAAAATATGACATTCACGATTGCAATCAGTAAGTTATTTATAGCATGACAAAAAACAAAATTTTTGGTGAATAGTAACATACCCTTATGTACAGAGATATACTCTAATGAAGAGTAACCTTAACTATGATAATATATAAATAATATTTAAATTGAAATTATGATATGAAGATATTTTAGAATAAGTAAATGAATGTTTTAAAACTGGGTTTTGATAATAAATTATGATTTTTAATAAATAATAAAATAATTATATTTAGAAAATTATTTTCGAAAAATGGAAATTATTTTTGGATTCTACACGTTGAAAAATGGTTAGGGTGAATTTAAGTGATTTTTCTAAAATACTTGAAATTTTGATGAATAGTAAAACATGTTAATTTACTATATATATATACATTATAAGCTAAATAGACTATTCCTAGAATCATGGATGATGTAACCACCCCCGGTTAGGATTCACATGACCCATTTAATAATCTTGGTCAAGGAATACTTATAATTCCTTGTCTTGAGGGATAATAATAAATTAATGAATATTATATTATGAAATCCTCTCTCTCCTCCACTATAAAACCCCCCTTAACTCCCTCTTCTCTTCAATCCTCTAAAGCCTTGTTCCTTTCCAATATTTTTCCAAAATATCTCCCCAAGATCCTCCCACATGTCAAAAATCTCCTACCCTCCTCAAAAATACCAAAACTTCTGTCTTTAAGAGGTTCTCAATAGAGGAAGTCTCAAGTGGTAAATTCCTCTTTCCAATTCATTCATTTCTTTTATGTTCATTTCTTTTTGTTTATTTTCTCAAAATACCTTCCCCATAATAGTATGATAAATCCAGTATAATTAGTGTACTATAATTTTTTCATTCTAATAGGATATTTCATTATCTTCTCTCCTTTACACACCCTTTATTTTAAATTAATGAAAGCACCATTAGAGATGGGTTAATTTAACAAATTCAAGGACAAAGATTTATCAATTTCATTTATAATAATTAATTAATTATGACATGAAACAATTTGTGTAATTGTTGAACCATATTATTATATATTAAATATATCAAATTTTTAGTTCTGTAATCCTTTTGTACAAATGGTATTATGTTATAAAGAAAAACATGTTCTTTGTAATCAAATCCACTGATTAACAAAAATGGTTGTCGGTGTAGTTTTATGAAATAATTTTACTTCAATATAATTATACATATTAAATTTAAAACCATTTAATATCCTGTTTGTTCACAAATATAATATAACTTAATTTCTGGACAACTGTTTCCATCTTTAAGGTTTATCCAAACTTGAATATAAGTCAACCGATCTTTTAAAACCAAGTAAACAAACCATCTGAACAATGAAATTGAACCTTCTAACTAATAAAAAAGAACTTGAATGAACTAAAAAGGGTCATAGTAAAGGAATTAAATATTGAATATGTTCTATAATTATGAATTAATAAGCCTATTTTTTAATTTGATTCTTTAATATCAAGTGGGGAACACCAATGAAGTTAAGGTATGGGATCCTATTATTTTCACTCTTAATCAAGATTGTCATCTTTGCTATGCCATTTTATGTGAAATCCCTAATGGTAGGGTTTGTTTACACACCTCCCCCACACTATTCTCTTTATTTCTATGTGATGATAATCCCCTTTTCTCTCTCATTATTGCCTCTTAGTTACAATCGATACCATGACGGTATACTGTAATGAATTCTACCTGAACTTCCTTTATTCCTTCAGGTTGCTCTATCATTCTTTTTACCAAAATGTAGTTGTCTTTTTTATTTTATGTAAAACTTATAAATTCTATTTATATTCTCCAAACTCATGTTCCATGATCCATCTCTCATTCTCTTTCAGGGATATACATGCTTTTATGTGAATCCATCCTCGATACTCTCTAATAAGCACACATATTTTAACAGAACATCACGAATTGGTACCCAATTTCAAGTGCACTCTATCCTCAGTTTTAAGATACCATTTTCTATATGAAATCAATATATTTATTATTAAATCCTTCTTGGTTTAGTTCTATTTTTATATAAACGATTTTTCTGTTTTCTATTTTAAAATCTCTATAGTATTTTCCGTAAAACCGCACAAAAATGTTTTAATGGTAATGTTTCTCAAATACATTTATTATATGTTGTAACTTCTATTTGACACCACCTACCATGTTATAAGCCTATTTTATACTATTTACATCCATGTATGTTCTAATCACTCTATTTCATTGACATTTTGAAGATATGCTCATTGGTTATGCTTTATTCCATGATTTTCGTACCCAATTCTATCCATGGGTATCCTTATATTTATGATTGTTTGATTATGAATGATTATTTATGTGGAAGGATTATTTATGTGTCCAAAATATTCATGAAAATATTGAGATGGGTGCTCCCAGATAGCACTCCAATGTCTTGGTTGAGGTTAAGTCTCATGATATGTGATGTAAAATGAGATTGGCAGTTAAACTAGACCCATAAAAAATTGGAAACAAGATTAGTGGTTAGCCTTGAGCCGTAATAATGAAATGATTCAAGATTCTGAGACATTTATATGACTCCATGTTTATATTATCCCATGCTTATATGAAATGATTTGATAATTTTCTTGCTTTGGATATCAATATGTTTTTCCTCCTAGCTCATGTGCTTATATTGTACCATTATGTTCATTAACTTAATTGGATTTTCAGATCATCCATTTGTTCATGTGTTACCTAGGGTACCCTATGCCGATGTATGGTCTCAAAAGAAGTTATGAGCTCTTTATGGAGAATAAATAAAGAAGTGTTTTTCAGCCCCTTGTTTTAGGTTTTATATACCTTCTCTTCGATGATATTAGACTTAACAATCCTTGGATTGTACTATAATGTATATTCATGCTCAAAATCATGTAATGATTTATGTAAAAGGATTGGGTCACTATTGCATCATCATGATTTTTTTCCCAAGGATGGTCAATTCTGTTACTTATTTTTCACTTGATATTTCTTTTCTTAGGTAACTCAATCTCACATATAAATGGATGTTTCTTAATGGATATTTTGATTATTCTATTACAGGGGATATTCTTCTGTATGATGTAGTGGCTGTATACATTTATATGGAATTATAATATTCATACATGGATAATGGTTTGTACTAGAATGATTCCCCATGTACATTCTACAAACAACCATCTTATAATTTTCTAGACCTATCCATTGATTAAACTGAAAAATTATTATCAATGATGAAATCCATTACCAACCACAAGTTATACCAAACCAAAATGTTGTGACAACTTGTAAATGTGGTAAAAAAGTGATATGATAATTAATGTTATGGATGACTATGTTGAGGGTCAATCGTTGTGTAACGATTCTTTTTCAAAAGAGGCATCATGTAAAGATAGTGACCCAAATTTTATTGAACTAAATGTTTCTGAAAATTATTTTTCATATAGTAAAATAAAAAATGGAAAAATTAATTTCATTATAGTAAAATTTTTTATCAATTTTTTATTTTTTATCACTTAGTTGATTTCATATCTTCTCTGAAGGACACTTGTAATTCCATTCTGTTTTTTATCATTTTAGAGTAGGAACCTAAGGATATATAGTATATACAAGAATACATCAACAAATAAGTTCACTAGAAGGAACTACTATAAATTGAGTAAGTTTACTTCAAGATGCTTCCAAGACATCCTAAATATCTAAACCAAATTGGTTGAAATAGGAGGGAACAAGATTGATGAGGTATTTCGCATAGAAAATTCAACACCATTCTTTGAATAATAGGTATGTACTCTTAATTGAGCCAAATATTTAAAATTCCCATCTAGGAGGAAACCTAGAATAACCCACTCTTTCTATCTCCCTCTCTATTACATTTTATATAAACACATTTCATGTACTTATTGGGAACATTCCATGTTACACTATCACTTTAAAACTATTTCTGATGCATGAATAATGTTGGAATACATGTCATGTTTTAATAATTCATGTTCTGTTCATTTATATTTAAAGTACATTATAATAATATATTTAATGTTAGAAAAGTATATATTTGGAAAATAAACAATAATTAAGCCTATGTCAATGCAATGGTCAATCGAGGGTATCTGAGTTGTTGTTGGGACAAATCCATCCACGCCCTCCGTTAATACATTAGTAAATCTATTTGACCCCACTTTTTTCATAACTGTTGTGTCTAAAATTTTCTTTAATGATACAATAATCTAAAAATAATCAAAACTAATAATGGTGTTGAATCAGATGGTATGGTTATAACCCAACATCCAAAAGGCCTAAGACTGTGTCCATCTTGAAAATCAATTCCACCACTTTTCACTAAAATAAAATCATGCAATGTGATTTTCAATATATGAAATGTTTCGTATATATATTATTTTATTAAAAAAAATTAATAATTATTTTGACATGAATACCACTGAAGTTGGTATTGGGTTGTTTGGTAGAGACATAACCTTGGTTAAATAAGGCCAAGGTTCGAATATGTCCAATCTACCTGACATCATAATACATTAAAAAAACAAAACCACACACCATGCTTTATTTATTTAATAATTTTATCTTCAAATAATTAATTAAATTTAAGAATGATAATAGAACCATTAGAACTAAAAAAATCACTTGAGTGGTTGAGGGACTTTTTTTGTTTGACTGGTCATCAAATCAAACCTCACATTATGTTCAGGAATGAAATTTATAATTATATATTTATATTTCTATAAACAATTACATGTATATTCTAATGAACTTCATGTATTGGTTTGTTTTTGAATATAAATTTTTTCTATATTAAATTCTATATAACAATATCAAACACTATTAAGTATTATAATAATAAAAAAATATAAATAAATGTTAAAAATAGAAGTTTTGATATACAGGGAATGTGACCAAAATTACAACATCATGTAACATGAAATATAATATTATGAGTGAAAACAAAGTTTCTAACCATGTGGAACCCCATTATCTTCCCATATCTTCCAACAGAATCCAGGTTCAGAAAATCTCCAATATGTAGTTCCATGGAGTATTGGCTTCTAAATCCTATTCTATTTTCTCCACGATCCAAGTAAGAACCGATGGCGAATTCAGTTAATTATTTTTTTTATGAAATTTACGAACCCGGGTGACATTCAAATGAAACCTATACATTACATGGGAAGTAAAAAAGAATATATATTTTTTACACATTGTACATGAACAATAATGGAATGCACATATAATTTGAAAACACATGGCATGTTTGTTTATTACACGACGTGTAACCATTACACTTTCCTGCATAGGATGAGCCATGTCAGAGAGAAGGCTAAGTTTCAATGCCCATTTATAAAAAAACCATGTTCACTCGGTAGATATCATGTAGATTACTATAAAGAAGAGTCCTTATAATAGCACACACAACCTAGATTTCCATCTAAAAACACACGAGCTCTACATTTGGCACACACCCTATTCTATTATTTTTTCCTCACAGAGAAGTAGTCATGTCATGGATTGCACATGGTTCAGATACCCATTTCCAAATAAAAAAAATTATATTATGTACACACATCATACGAACTTTTTAGATGAAAAATGGAATACATGGGAATATTTCCATTGAATATGACTTTTCACCTGAAGAGACTAAATTCAGTGTAATGTAGAAATATAAACAATTTACTATTTTTTTCTTCTGATTGACCACATTATTATTATTTCAAATTTCATTTTTTCTCTATATATGATTATGGATGATGAGTATTTCTCATATGTGATGAGGCCCATGATATCTAATAATAATTATTTTCCTAAATAAAATAGAGCTCATATAAGGACATAAGTGGAGCATCCACGAATGTATTTTTTTATTACCGAGCCACTAGATTTTGTGATTCTTCATCCAAATTTATAAGAATAGTATTCTTCCTCAGGACTGGGTTCTTTGGTAGGTACAACACCACCACCAAAACCTTCCACATTGGTCTAACCTTTCACTTCAATAAATAGTGTATGACCATGATGAAGACATATGGATGCACAACCTCAACCCCACCCATGTATAATTTTTTATAACCATCACCATGATAGTAAGAAACTCTGAAACGTCCCCAAAACGATTATTCATCTTAGAAATTAGTTTCATAACACATGTATCCTAGAGTGGATGTACCTTATATGAGAGATTGATGATTTCATATGTAACACTCACATGATTTCAGTTTTCCTTGTCAACACATATACTTTTCCAGATTTTTTATTTTCTACCATCTTTTAGATCGATTGACCGACCAATCAAATCGCTGTAATAGACACATTGAAACCATTTTGATTCTAATTTGGAAATAGATTCTTCTGATATAAAATAAAGGATTTTTGATAAAGTTACAATTTGTACCCCCATCCAGCCACCCTACCCCCTATTATTACCCATAGCTACCCTGATTAATCATACCTAATCTCTATATGGTAGGATCCAATTGGACCCAATGTCATGTATTCTCTCACCTCAGTGAATAGAACTGTGATAAAATCCCCAAACCATATATTCATCGACCACTAATATAGTTCCATCCTCAATCTATGAAATGATGATATGGGTATTTTTTCCAGGAAAAATATGGACATTATTAACATTATCTTTCAACATAAATTCCCAGACCTCAAATTTTTTTAAATCTCCTACTTCAATTACATCTTTACTGATACTAATGTTTATCTAAATGGTGGGATTTATGGAACTTAGGTGACATAATATTTTATGATTTTTCAGCCCTCTATCCATAAAAATATATTCAGTTATCCTTATTGGTAGAATATATCATTCTTAGTCAATGGAGGATGGTCCATAAGATTCGGAAAACCAATATGATCATCTAAGACCACCCATTACTAGATATGGAGTGTTAGGAACCTATGTTCTGTGAGTGTAAATTAGATCTGATTTTAATAATACCACCTCCACTAGTAGACCAATCATCTTCATACCTTCCTTCTTTATCTATTTTTCCCTCATATTCCACTATTACACCAACATATCCATCCAAATATTCACCGTCACCTACACCCTTAGAAAATATATATGATATTTTTTTCTTTTATTATATAAGTTGTCACTTTGATAGTATAGAAGGAACCCTAGGCATTCTCCTGTAGCACATAGGACATCAATTTCGACCTGTACATCCTCTGTGGCCTGGAACTCAACCATCATATGTTCTCCGTGACTATTTTTCCTACATAATATAATATATATATATATATATTTGTATATTATTTATATATGATTATTTGAGTGAATAATGAATATTTTATCAATTTCATCGACAGTCACAGATTCCCTAGAGAATAGTTGTGGGTTTCCATCAAATTCTTCAATATTTTCGATCTAAATACAATGAGATTAATATTTTTACACATAGTTTAATTATCTTTCTTACGATTACTTATTTTCATAGCTCCGTTGGTATGGTCTTGTTTATGATCAATTCACTTCATCATATCCTACTTGGTGTCCCAGTAGGAGGACCCCGTGTAATATAATGTATGGGGATATTATCTTAACTGAACTCATCATTTTACATTTGTGAAATATAGTATAAATCCTTTATTAAATGATATATTTTAAAATATTATATATTTTACATAAATAATTATGATAAATAATAGAAACCGAATATATAAATATTAACGTTAGATTCTTTTTTAAATACTAAAATTATTTTGACGTAATTGTTGATATATTTTGGATTCATGATATTAATTCTTTGAAATATTTCTTTTTTATACTAATTATTTATATTCATTTCATGAACCAAATTTACAGTTTTTTATCATTACTAATGTTATTCTAATCCATTTTTCATATTCTATGTTATACCCACTTTATAGAGAGATAATTATGATATGAATAACTACTAAGAAATTAACTGTATTCATATTGAAACATTTATATTATGAAAAAAATAAAAATTATTGTGGAATTCAATAGCTATTTTCATACACTATTTAATTTGATACACACCATGTATTCTTTATCTTTGTAATCCCATGGAAATGATGAATTTTAGTGATATGAAGACACATAAAAGGCCATCTTATCCTTCAAACCCTAATGCTTTGATTATATTTCATGATTATTCATATGTTTTGTAATGGTAGAATATGGATATTTAAAGAACATTTTGGGGAGCTACTTCCAAATTTAGTGATGTGAGAGTTTTTCTTTTTCTTAGTGAAAGTATTGGGAAAATAAATTATATTTATTTCTATGTGGTCCCTTTCAAAAAAATTATAAAAATTAAATAAATGAAAAAATGATGAAACATTAAAAGGGGAATAGTTTCATTCATTATTATCATTGATGTATTGAAATGATATTATGGAAGGGTAAGATAATGGATAGGTTGACTTTCTTAGATATATTAAATGGGAATCCTTTTTTTTAAACATTTCAATTGAATATAATTATTTATGTTTAGGAATTAAGACTCCATTTCAAGACTCTAATATTCTATTAAAATCATTACATACATACCATTATCAATAAATTCATCATAAAATCTGTGAAAGAACTATAAATTTATTTGATTTAATTTTAAATTAGATATTTTTATTACATGAAACCTTACGGAAGTGTGCATATATTTCAGATTGATTATACCTCCAAATTTATGATCATGATTTATTAGTGAATCAATCTCTTGTTTTGGTAAATCTTCAAGTGGCATGTTTATTTTTGAGAAGTTGAAAAATTTAATAGAAGTTGGTCAATTTTTAGAATTAAATAATAGACGAGGAAAGATTGGAATATTTTTCTAATTTTTTATGTTTTGTGATTTTTAAAAAACCTCTGCTATAATATTATGCTTATAAGTGAAATTAATTGAATATTTTCCACTTAGTGTATTTAATTTTTTTATTTCAATGTTGATATTTTTATTGAGAGAAAGAAAATTACTATTTAGGGGGAAGATTGATGTTCTCGATATGTGCATACTAATTCATAAATATTTACTATTTATACAAAATTTTCCCCCCAAATTTTTATTTTTAGGAAATAAATTATTTATTAGAGTTTTTGGATGATTTTAAATAGTTTTCAGTAGAATTTAAACATCATGGATGATTATGAGTTAAAAAAAATATATGGTTTGTAAATAATAATTACATGTTATTTAAATTTTAACGATATAGGACTTGAGTATCCTCTGTACACACCCTGTGCATGGATCGAAACCCACATTCCACATATTTCAAGATACATATCATGTACTATTACTGAAAAATAATTTATTTTCTAAATGTAAAGATGCAAACCATGTACATCGGTGATACTTATTGTGTACTTCAGACTACTGACCATCGAGAGGCTTAATTCAATGGGCATTATGGTTATCCACCTATCGATGCAGAATCCGTGGAATAGATGGTTCAATAGAGAGAACACCGATTACATTTCAGTATATGTTTTGTAATATATGTTCTATAAAAATATATCCACACCTATGATAAAATATATTATATAATTTCATATGCTTCACCACCCTTATCATAAGGTAAACCAAGAAAAAATTTATGGAGGGATTATTTCATCAAATTTTAAGATGGTGAGGGAATAGATCTTTGATTTATACCATAATCCTCTCTATCATTAGATACAATTCTTGTGTGGGAATATCGTGGGAAATTATAGTTTATGGAACATGGCACATTACAACCGTGGATTTGATGAATCATAGTTCTATTATACATTAATATAAATTCTACAATGACTTTAGGTTTAACAAATAATTTTCCTAATATTGGATTCTGCATATTCCCAACGGTCTACATCCACGAGATTTGATCACATGAGGTATAATGAATTTATCAAGTGATGTAATGTATTATTGATATAAAATTGGTCACTAATGAATATGATGATGATGATGTGTCATGATATATACAATGTAGAATTTCTATGATAGACTACAAGAGATAGATAAAGATTTATGGAACAGATGAGCATGAGATGCGAGGTTTCGAGGCATGAGAGTGATAAAATTATCAGATGTTGAAGGTGGGTACCTTCATTAACCAATATCATTTTTGTAAAAAATTTTATACATCTATGAATTACATCGAGGGTGAGCCATCTTGGTGATGGGAAATAGTTATACCTCATTTTATGATGATTGTATGTACTATGATTTTTTTCTTATGTATTTTTGGTTTATTTAACTTATTTTTTTGTTAAATTTTAAATCCATTAATTTAAAAATATTTATTGAAAATATTTGAATTTTTATTCATTAAATAAATTATATTTTATTAATTTTATACATTTTTACTTTTATTATTATCCAATTATTATATATAATTTTTTATAAGAAATTTGCATACCCTTAAATCACTCTATTTTAACCTGACGTAACTATTTTTTACATATATGTTAAATTAATTATATATTTTTTTGAAAAAATGAATGCTTCTCAAACATTGAATTATGTTTATCCTAATCTTCTTTCAAATCCTTATGTTAATTTGTTAAACTTTTTTCTAAACATATATACACTTTTAGTACATTCATATATGTTTTCCAATACCCTTACATAGTGTATACAAAAATTTGTGTTTCCCTTGATTTAGATTTTACTTACTATTACATTAGCCTTAAAAATAGTGGGTTACCCTCATGAAAGTATAATATTACCCTTAAATAATTATTTTATAAGAGAAATTACCCTTATACAGATATGTATTTACCCTTACATAGGTTAAGGAAAACTAAAACTATCATTATGTGAGGTTAATTATTAATTTATGTAGGATTAAGTCATTTAAAATTACCTTTGAACAATGAATATTTACCTTCATGAAATGTGTTAACATATCAATAAATAGCATGTTGAAAAATTTCTACACTTATGTAAGAGTGTTCACTAACCCACATATAGACTGAAGTACTTAAAAGCTACTTTTACATATATATACCATTAAAAAATGAAAGGAATACATTCTTCCCTTAAACAACATATGAATAATTCAATTTACCTTTATGTATGCATGAAAGTACATTTTTGTATCCTGTATAAAATAAAAGATACCCTTAGTCAATATATATAATTCATATAGTGGTTGAATCTCTTATAATAGTAGAAAACATTGTCTATTACTGTCATATAGTGGAATTAGGTCCTCGGGTCCAATAGTATCAACTGATTACCGATAGTATCACCTCATAACATACTGTAGAATTTCATTACCTATGGTGACACTTCATCACCAGAGGTATCACCACATAAAAAACAGTATCACATCCCATAGAGGTAGATGAACATTAATAGTAGTAGAAGAAATAATGAAATAGTAATCATAGCATATTATTAATGAAAGATATATTATTAATAGTACTATAAAAATATTTGACATATAAATTTCAACTAAATTTTCAATCGTGAAACTGATGAAAATTTCCAAGAAAAAAAGATAATAACATTCCCTATTTCCTGAAGACATGGAAATTTTAGATATTATGTTTTTATTCACTATAACTTTATTTGAAATATTATTAATTATTTTATTAATTATGAAATACATATTTATTTTAACGAAAATATTGAATATTTTTTATGTCCGTTTATATAGGAATGAATTATTTTGACAATTATGTTACAATGAGCTCAATAATTCAAATTATAATTAAATTTTATTTTTTATGTGCTATTATTCTCTATCCCATAAAAAAGTATAACTGGTTATTTTTATGGTCCTATTTACTGAAGTATATCATGGACTTAATAGTGAAACATTCCATCCCACATGGAAAAAAAAATTAATCATATAAAGGTTCTTTTTATGTATTTGGGTTGTGATTAATTTTTCATTATCTAATTTTTTTAACCATTATACCAGACTTATGTGTTTATGGAATGATCATCTGATCTGTTATAACATGTAAATAAGTTGATATGTTAACTCAAATTTGACCACTTCATTTTAATTGATGTAATTAATTATATGTGATGCACCACATGAATGTATTTATGAAAAATTTTGGAATATGATATTTATATCATTTAAAAAACATAAAATTGATGGATGTAAATTTAGAAAATCTAACTAGAAATAATGCTAAAAAAATTTCCCTTAAAAAAAGTTTTGAATTACCTACATTATTCTTTAACTAAAAATATATATATCCATATTTTGTCATGTAAGACTGCATATAACATCTGGAGTACAAAAAATGTTCACCAATAAAATAATATATAAGTTGTAGAGAACAATGTGGGTCATTCACTTGACCTGGTTTCAAGAATTCAAGAAGAATGGTCATGAGAGAAACAATTTGATGTGTTATATATTCAGTAAAATTTTAAAAAACATGGTTTTACTTAGGTAATCCATGAATAATGATGCTATTATTTGATATAATAAATAGATACCAACCTAAAATATAAAACTCAAGTAAATTTTTATTTTGTATTTAATGGAAACCCATATATGATCACCTCTTTAATACATGATGGAGTTGAATACTGACAGTAGTGTAGAACAAGGAAAAAGGAATTATATAATATTATATTATAATATTAGTTATTTTTCTAATCCCTATAATTTGAGCTTCAAAAATGTGATAACGTTGAAAAAATAAATTCTACTAAAGTAGTTTAAAATTATAAGAAATGTAAGGGAGTAGAAAAGAAGAATCCCCAGAGAGATCACCAAAATAATTAAAGAAAGTGATGTAAGAAAAGAAATATTAGTAAATATAATTATTTAGAGTTAATATGATATGATTGAATTTAATATGTATATATCAAAATAGATTATCAAAAAATGAAATAAGAAATTAATGAAAGGAAATAAAATAAGCAATCAAAACATGTATGTCAAATTAGAATGGGTTTCATAAAGGAATCAAACCTACGAATTTATGTTGATAAGAGTTTAAAAGAATCACTTAATGAATGTTTTAGGGAAGAAAGAATGAAAAAAGTAAAAAAGTATTTTGATTCCAATTCATGTTAGGAGTCTTATATTGATACTCATGCGAAATAATCAACTAATCAAAATTCAAATTTTAAAATATAAATTTTTAGAAATGATTAATTATATTAATAATTTATAATATAGAATAATAAAAATAAGTAAGATAATAAAAAACCATGTGTTTATAATTTATGATATTTAGGATAGAAAATGGTTTCGGATTCAAAATTTGAAGTGAAAAAATATGAGTATTAAAGAATGAAATAATGAATAAATATTTTCATAAAGTAATGAAGATCAATAAAAGAAATCTATTTTATATTGTGATGATATATCTATAATTTATAATTAATGTAAGAATCCCGAATAATAAATTAAGAAATTAATAAATAAAGGTACACTTTTTATTTGTAAAATAAATGATAACCTTGAAGTTATTCAAAAATATAAATAAAATCATAAAGGGTAGATAATTATATTAAATGAAATATTATGTATTTTTTTCAAGGAAAATATAATTTTGATTAAATTAGGGAATTGAAAAAACACAATGATAATAAATATTTCATGGTATATAATAGTCATATTTATAATATTTAAAAAATTACTTCTGAAAAAGAAAGTAAAGTGAATGTATCAAGTATCTCATAAATTAAATATAATTTGAATGAGAATTATTAAAATAAAAATTAATTAATATTTTCCCAATATTTATTCTATACAACGAAATTTTTTTCAATTAATCCATATCTCATATAACCCTACAACAAATTTCATAGTATAATTTCCTAAAATATTCACCACTCATCTAGTTGGACCCAAAATAGCTTCTATATAAAAACAATTAGCATTTAAAATTGTTTTATAGAAAACGTACCAAATGAGTTTTAATGATACATGGTATATTGATAGTGGGTATTCTAGGAACATGATTGGAGATTTCTATTAATTTTTTTTAATTCATTTGATGGTGTCACATTCACTTTTAGTGATAACTCGAAATTAAAAGAAAAGGTTATGGAGAAATAGAAATATTTATATATATTATAATTTATAATGTATTATATGTAGTATACTTATAACACATTTTTATAATATTTAACAAATTATCATTAATGAATGGGCATAATGTATGAATATAATAAATTATTTTAGAGTAATAACTCAATTCTATCTAATGTTAATAGAAAAGGAAATATCCAATCAATATATTTTTTAAAAATAACATTGAAAAATGTAATGTGATTAAATTCTATAAAAATAAAAAATAGTCGATGGGACATATTGTTGTTTCATGTTAAAATTTGACAATTATTAATATGTGAATAACATGGACCTGTTATGGGACATCCAAATTTCAAATAATGTATTTATTTGTTGTGTCATTCATGTCTAATGGGTATGTTGTATAAATAGATATTTTGGATATGTGAACAATGTTAATAAAAATATATATTGAGAACTAATTCATCTTGATTTATTTATATCCTTGAGAATATATATTATATTTAGTAAGATATTTGTGTCTGTAATTGTAAATTATTTTAGAATATTCAATTGGACTAATTTTGTTTCTCATAAAAGTGAAACAATACACAAATTTATTACTTCTTATAAGTATTTTAGAAATAAAAAATTTTATTTAACAAAATAAATTATAAATTATAAGTAGGATAATATTTTAAATTATATTTTGTGATTTTTTGAATAAAATAGTTACTTCCATAATTTTTCTTCCCCAATAACATTACAACATCACATTATTATAAATATGAAACATCAAAATATTCATGAAATGAAAAGAACTATGAAAAATGATTTTAATCATAATTTTTTTTTGGATTGAAATAGTTAATACTAGTTGATATATCTTGAATATTAGTTTCATTAAACCCATTTTAAAGAAACATCGTTAAGAAATATTTAAATAAATTTAACCCAAGATTTTACAATTTAATGTCAATATTTCAAGATTTAAAATTTAAAATGATGGAGTTAATTCAAAAAATAAATATTCTATAAGTAATGAAGTTATCATTATATTATAATAAATATTAAGTATATATTATAGAGTATATAATAGAGAACCATGCCAATTGAGTAACAAATTCTTGTAATGTTCATTAAAAATAATGGAAGACAAAAAATATATTCATATACTTCTAATGAAGAAGTTAAAGAGTTAAATTTTGGTGAAGATAAACCAGAAAATTTAATGAATTACATAAGTGGGGAATATCATTCTAATATGATTAAATTTATTATAAAACTCATATGTTCATTTTTAATAAAATTTTGTGCGATATTTTGAATTTTAAATTTGACCTTGAGAATTAGTTTTAAATTTTTGTGATATTTTTTTAATTTGATACATGTATTGTTCTTAAAAATGATGAATAATAATTGATGGATTCAAATTGGATTAATTGTTTTGATGATGAACATAATTTGTCTAAAGTAAACAATATCTGTGATTGTTTTGTAGTTGACTAAGATATATATTCAATTGGAACGAAATGAAAATTTTGAACTAAAATGGATTATTAAAGTAATATATTATGAAATAAGGCTAGAATAATTTTCTAGGTATATTTTCAAGATAAATGTTCTAATATTGATGATTAATTTCCACTTGTTTCTATTATAGAATCTATTTTATTCTATTAGATTTTTACTGTTATGAAAAATTTAAGTTGTTTTAAAAGGATATAAAAATAAAATTTTTAAATGGTGTAATTTTTAAATTGGAATATGTTATTCAACCAGCTGGTTTAAAAAATGAGGAACTTCAAAATAATGAATTCAACTAATATAATGATTTTTATGGTCTAAAATAATATCTTTGAGTTTAAGGTGGTAGAATAACTATTATTATAGAAAAATTATTTTAAAAAAATGAACTTTTATCAAAAATAATTTATAATGAAGAATTCTATATATATTTTAATTATAAAAATATATTTTTATGGTATTTTATTCAGATAAATAAATGATATGGTCATTACTAAATTTAAAATATTAAGGTAAAAATAATTTCATATGTGTTTAATGGGTGAAATATAATATTTCTTTATTCATAAAATTTTATATTGAAAAATGGACTATCTTGAATTCATGAAAATATACCAATGATTAGGTTATAATATGTCATCACTTATCACATAAAATAATGAAAACACGAATATCAAACCATTCTAAATAGGATGGTGGTGAATATGGAAAATATATAAATGATAAAATATATAGTTGATTTATAAAAAACCAACATTTTCAGACTGCATCAAGGTATGATATTTTTTTTTCAGTTTGAATGTGTGTAAGATTTCATTCTAATCCAAAAGAATATAATTTAATGGAAATTATAAGTATAACCATATATTTCAGTTGAACTATTAACACTATATTTTTCTACTAGAATCTAAATTGTTGAATTTGTTATCTTATTATGAATTATATTTTAGAGGATTTATACTTGATTGGGAAGCTTATCAGGTGTGTGCCACTTGGTAAAATATTAATATCACAGGGTTCCAAAAAGTAATTATCATCTGAATTTTCCAAATTCAATTATAAGTACATTGATGTTAAATATTTTGATTCCCAAATTATTTGTTCAAAAAACACTATATTATTTCAAGGTTTATTTAGAAAAAATTCCTATATTCTATGAAAAAAAAAATTATTTCAATATCTAAAAAAATGATGCATTCTTGTTGGAAAAAATATTTAATAATATATATTATTCCTTAAGTGCACATGATAATAAAGTTTAAATCATTCTTTAATTTCTTATGATTTAAAATCTATATAAAAATATCTTTTCAAAACAATAAGATTCTATTTGGTTTGAGAAATTATATTTTTTTTGGGTTAATATAGATTTAACTTATGAGATCATTCCAATTATGTGTCCTGATGATCATATATATGTGTTCAAGAATTATTAATTTAATAGGACCTATATATATAAATAATTAAATATATTGTTAAATATATTTTGTATTTTTGATAAATTTCAAAAATCGGTGGAAAATTTGGTGTTTTTAACCAAAATATTGGTTTTCAATTTAAAAAGGGGGATATTTTAATAATTGAATATTTTTGTTTTTTAGTATTTTATTTTATTATAATTTTTATTTGGTTAAATTTAATATCCTTAACTATAAATGACATTATTTAAAATCATTTAATTATTGATAATATATAAATTTTCTTAATAAAATTTATTATCATATTTTATTATTTTATTTTATTTTTTTGGGATTTTATATTATTTATAAATAATTTATTTACAATTATGTTTCTTTTTTAAAAGTTATGTAAATATTTTTTCCCTTAATTGTCATTTATTATTTATTATATACCCTAATCTATGATTACTAAACATTATATTATTATCTTATGGGTCTATTTTCTACCCTTACGTGAACTTTTGTAATCATCTATATACGCATATACCATCTCATTATCCCTTTATGTAGGTTTTATTATACCCATACACAATATATAAAATATATGATTTACCATTATATAAGTGTTTACTGACCTAAATATACTCCTTAAAAAAGGGTACCCTGCCTGAAATTTCGGGGGAAAGCCCTATTATTTAAATTTGAAAAGGAAAGTAGAAACCCATTTTGAACTGGGTAATGGAAAAACCATTAGAAATTTTTTTTCCCTAGTGGCACATAACCTAAAAAATTAGTGACCCAAGGGGCCAAATAGATAAATAAAATTAAAAAATACATGAAAGAAACAAATCCCACAACGTGTAAAATAATGGACATCCCAAAATAACTACATTAGCATCACCAAACAGAAGAAACCAATGTGAAGATGGTCCATTGACACCCTGTTCATCACCAATGACATCACTAAGCCATCCACCCAAGATTAACATTGGGGTTCCACCCAGGTTCACCTATCCTCTTGAGCAGCCGTGAATCCGGAGGCCCTAGTTTGACTACCAACAACACTGTGACCATCCAACATTCAACCACGGACCACCGCATAATTCTTAAGTCAAAGACCCTATCATGATGCCAAAACACTCACCTACACGGTGAAGCATTTCTACCACCTTCACCTACCACACGCACATATGCCACATCAAGATATATGATCAAAACCACCTATTCTTGTTGAGATCACGCTCCAATATTCATCTGTCCATCGAAGCTCCCGCCTCATTCAACGATTTTATATTGAAACGATGCAGGAAATAATGACCCACACCATACTCCAGAGTCGCTGGGGGTTGAAAAAAAATATTGGGTTACCATTACTCAAGTATTGGAAGACTCACACTACCTTTATGAGAGTATCAATTTATGTGTGTTAGTATTTTGGAAAACTCAACATACCTATATGAAAGGTTTAGAATACCTTTATGGAGGATTAAGGAATTTCACTCCATCTTTATGAAATGCATAGCTACCTTTATGTAGAATGATAAGATACCCATATATAGTATGTTTAAAAACTTTTTACCATTATGAAACTATAACCCCTTAACATGATGTAGACTTAAGAACTTAGATGTTACCCATACAATTCTACACCTTTATATAACTTGTGAAATATACTCTACCCTTACGTATTTCATTGATATTTCCCTATAAATTTATACATTCAGGGAATTAATCACACACAAACTATATAAAAACAATTATCCCGGCCTTAAACATTACATAATATTGAATTAAATGGATAATTCACTTTGAGGATCTTTTCTGGTTTAGAGTTTTAGAGAATTAGGCATAATAATTACATTACATCTAAAAAATTACAAAGTATAATTTTCTACACAGTTTAATTTTTTTTACAAAACATGATCTCTTAAAAAAATTATTCATGTCTAGATCCATGTTTTAGACATCATGACATTTCCTTGATCCCATCTTTGACCCTATTTATCTTTATGTCCAGTGAAAACATTTCAAGATATGGGATGAGCATTAAAATCTCAGTAAGGGTTATAAATCAAAGAATGAAAATATTTGTTCATAAACACATTCAAAACATGAAATATTTTACTCACCTCGTGAAATCATAATATTTATGAAAAAAACATAGAAATCATAAACCATAAAGGTATCTTTTGGAATCCATATCATACTTACATTGTAGCTATCAAAGATACATATAGAGTTACTTTGGAATACCCATCATAGTATATTCCCTTAATCTCTTAGGAGTAACATTCATGTTTACCTCTGTCACATTAACCAATGCATTGGAGAGCTATCTCGGGCTCACCCGCCCTGGGTTTATCACAGAACCACTCGTATACATAAATAATACCCAAGAACCATAACATGATCATTACACATAACATAAGCATAAAGGAAAGATAAAATTTCCACATTGAAATAATAAAATATCATTTCAAGATATTGAAATAATAAATCCATTCTCAAAATCATTTTCAATACCAAAATACGTAAAAAGTTTATACTGTATTTATTTTTCCTAAAAAAACATTCTAGCTTGTTAAGGAAGCCGAAGATCAAATAATACTCGCGGAGGCGGTAGGGTCGTTGTCACCACTTATGTTAAAAAACATTCCTTCATGTCATTTAGTAAAACGATTTCTATTAAATGATTCTCTTTCGATAAAATGAAAAGTCAAAGGGGTTTATACACCGTATAAAATAAAGTCGTGTATAAACTAAAAATGCCCCAATAAAAGAAGATTTAGACGAAGTCCCTTACCTCATGTCCGACTTGAACAGTTCGTTCATTAATCTCTTGAATAATAAAGTAAAGTTAATTTATACTTTCTTAGGAAACTTTTTCACGTTTATTATTCCTTTAATATCACTTATTACCATGTTATAAACATTATTTAATCATTTTAGTTAATAATGTTCATTTTGTCGATATTTGGTACTTGGGTCAAAAATGAACACCTTATATTTACAAGTTGTCCTTGTGGTCAATAGTACATTATATCAAGAATGGTATTCATGATTTTAGATATCATATATATATATATATATCATATATATCCAGTATATACATGTATTTATAATAGTACATAACATTTTGAGGTAAGAAATGAAATGCACCATTCATGGAGATGGAAAGCCGTACGTACGCATGAACCCTACTTGCATTTCAATTTCATAATTTAGTGGAATTAAAACATAATGATACATAGGTATATTATAATTCCAGTATAATATCATATATAATATCATTAACTCTATCCTTTATACATCCCACATAGGGCATTAACGAGTCACATCACTTTGAGGGGGTGGCAGTCTGCACTTCCTCAAATGAGATTATCGTATTTACCCACTATGGAAACCAAAAAGGCTTGATATAAATGGAAATTACAGAAGCATAATGAAATCATAAAAATAATATATATCATTTAATAATACAGTTCCATCAAGATGGCCACCATGAGAGGCGGTAAGATGTAATTAAACAATCATCGTTTCGGGAGGCGTTAGTTTGCCATCCACAGAAACATTATCTTATTCATCCATTAGATGGAGGAGTGTGTAAGTGTATTTAGAATCCATATCATAACAAAATCCAAGTATATTGAGGATACTGGTGTTGTTACAAAAGAATGGAAATAAAAATAGATTAGGGTTTGGAGAAGCAAAATAAAAAAACAATTTAAGAGAAACTGTTACCTTTAATTTGGGTAACTCACTGTGGTTTGAACCAAAGGACTTCTTAAGATCCTTATGCCTAATTTAATGTTTCTAGGAGGAGTATAGGGATGTGGGGAGATTAATTGGGTAGTGTTTGGATGATCCAAATGGATTGAGGGGTTTGAGGAATTGGTTAGAAGTGGTCTCTTTTTATAAGGGAGAGGAGGGGCTCTTTAGAAAAGTTTGAAAATATTATTTTATTATAAACTTATATTCAGTTTATAATGGTACAAAAATCATTGAGGTCAAATATAAGATAACTCATATTCAAAATAAAGTCATCCAATCATAATTGGACATATTTTGGATAATATTTTAATCATTATAATCTTATTTATTTAAATCATTTATTAATGAGGTAAAAACTGAATCATTATCGTGTCCTACATAATTTAATTTATATGATGTCTAAATATTAGTAAAAAAATACCATGATGTAGGAAATATTTTTTTATTTCTAATTAACATTTATAGTCAAAAATTGAACTTATATAAAACCATATAAAAATTAATTACTAAACAATTTTTGTTAATGTCACTTTTGTCTTCACATTAAATTAATTAATCTAAATTGTCATTATCACTCCCAAGTGGCTTAATGGGGTCCCCAAATCGACCCAAAGATTCCCATGGTCGGACATGACTCATCCAATAGGATTATGACACATTTAAGGGTAATTTAATATTATTATAATATTATTTGTTTACCCTTGTTTACCTGATTTATCCTTTGACCAGGGTAAATAAAATATTTACAGAAGTAAATATTTAAAATGTCTAAAAATAAAAGTTACTTATTTAAACAATTTGGGCCTCCATATTCCAAATATGGAATCTATTTTTCCAAAATCAAAACACAGAAGTGGCAGAAATTAATTTAAAATTAATTTCTGCTGGCAAAACAAAGAGCGTGTTTTTAAGAATTAAAACCTATCAAAAGATTTCTACTTATTTATGTCCAATTTCAAGGTGAAATTAATTACAATGACCAACATTGGATTAAATGGTAAAAATATATTTCAATTTTACTTTAAAACCAATTAAAAATGAAATCTTACCATATAAATATATTATATTAAAACATAGTTTTCAATTAAAATACATTATTTACACTATTCATTAAAAAATGAACTTTATCAGAAAAATACCAAAAAATTACACAAAGTAAATTATGATTTTTTTCATTCTAAAGAAGGATTTTATTAGGACATATATAATTTATTAAAGTGACCAAAACTAGATTCAAAAAGGGTTCTCCATTAAAAGGCGGTAAATCGGCCTTTTAATGTAAAATATGCTTAAAATTAGATTCATTCATATTTTATGCCTCTAACTTTTGTTGGATAAATATAAATATATTTAAAAAACATTTATAATCATATTTTAGTTAGTTTTTTTTCATTCCCTCCAATAAAATGGCTTAGAGTTAATTACCGTTTAAAATAAAAACATTTTATTGTTAGTGTGCAACGTAAGATTCCAATGATACCCGTTGTTGCGTATTGGGTACGCTATCGTACAAAGAAACCCCTTTAAAGTAAAATTAATATTTAATTCAAAAATATAAATAAGTATGAAAATAACCTATTCTTCATTTACCTGGGATGTTACACTTACACAAGATATATATGTCATATAGAGAGAATATATCTTCTATATGTTCTATAACATCCTCTAGCACTCTCATCGAGTGGCAGTAAGTCGTTTGGTGTGATTTTATCACATCATAACGGATGGAATCACCTTATAAAATATGGTATAAAATCATAACTGAGGGGAACACTTCAAAAAAAATTAAATATTACATCATAACTAATGGTATATTATCCCATATAAGTAGAAACAATTTAATAGTAGTGGTAGTAGAAATTGTGCAACAACATTATCATATAAGTAATAGTAGTTCTGTTAATAATGGTGGGGTTGTATTTATAACGACCTAGCCATAAACATTACATAATCCGGAATTAAAGAAAATTCACATTGGGGATATTTTTAGGTATATAGTTTTTGATAATTAGGCCATAAATATTATATTACATATCATAAATTACAATGTAGACACTTCTACTCAGTTTCCATTTTTTCATTAGATAAAAACATTAATATAGATTCATTTCTAGTTCTATGTTTTAGATAGAATTACTTTTCCTTGATCCCATCCTTCACCCTATTCATATTTAAGTCCCATTAAAAACATTTCAAAACTTGGGATGAGCTTAAAAATTCAAAGTCAGGGTTATAAAAAAACAGAAAAAATTAGTTCAACAATATATAAATAACATAAGCTCTTTAATATACCTCATGAAATAAAAAGATTTATGAATAACACATAGTAATCACAAATCATAAAGTTAACTTGTGGAATCCATGACCTAGTTACATTGTATATTTCATAGTTACATAGGGAGTTACATTTAGAATAATCATCACAGTATATTCCCTAAATCTCTTAGGAGAAACAACAATGTCTAGCTCCATCATGTTACCCAATGCATTGGAGGTCTATCTCGGTCTCACTCGACCTAGGTTTATCATGAAACCTCCCATATACGTAAACAATTCCCAATAAAAATAACATAATCATAACACATAACACAATAATAATAGAAAGATAACATTTCCACATTCCAATCAGAATATATCATATCAATATAATGAAATAAATAATGATTTACCAAAACATTTTCAAAACAAATTAAAACATTTCATAAAGTGATTTTTTTAATAAATGATTCCCATACCACATTGAATATTTTAAATGAGTTAAAATTTTAAAACAATAGTGTCCATATAAATAAATCCTTAAAACTATTTCGAAAACAAGGACATTAATGAGAAATATCTAGAATAATAAATCTTTAAAACAATATTTTAGTAAAGGAGTTCTTAACCAAATGAGATATGCTTGAATACAAATAATTTATTAGTAAAATTTAATAAAAACGTTATAATATCATGTGAATAATTATATACTTGATATAATATGTCAAAGTGAAATATAAACACCATATAAATGTTAATTGGAGTATAAAAACAAATAAGTCTCAATGGAAATGTAAATTGAGACAAAGTCCGTTACAAAGATCATATCCTTAGACTAAGGATAAATCAACGACATAATTATGCGTGAAAAATAAGAATACACCCAATATAAGTGGATATTAAGTTTAAAAAAATCAGTGTTCATTCACACATAGTAATAGCACAACATTGGAAAGAAGTAAAAGTTTAATCCAAATAATTGAAATTGGGTTAAGAAGTTCTCTTACAAAAAATTCGACAACCATACGACATCGCTTTAAAATTCAGAAAATAAGTTGATGAGAGAGAAAAGAGTCTCTCATCACATGGAAATAAAATGTATAGAAATATGGACAATCAATAACATATCCAAACATATAAAGATTTAAATTAAAAGGCATAATAAAAAGATATCTTTTAAAAAGAGGAGGGTGAAACATTCCGTTACCAATTTGGTAACATACGAAACATACTCCACATGAAATAAGGATCATTAAATTAATATGTAAATTACCATAAATTAATTTATAATAAACTAATAATAAAATAATAGGAATTACATATAGAACACAAAAAGAAATAGTGGAAAATATAGCATGAGTCACATAGGAATAAAAAATGAGATGAAAAGCCCTTACCACATTGTAATCAATTGATTCGTATGATCAAAAGTTAATATCCACAAAATAAATCAAATAATACCATGAATATAAATATAATAATGATAATATATATCAAATGTAAGTACAAAATACACCGCATGCAATAAAAATGTTCTGAATAATGGAATTCTCACAAAATTAGAACTGAGATATGAAACCCCTTACCTTGTGTCTGAATTGACTAGTTTGTTCCTTATTATTCCAGAATAATAAACATAAGTTAATATATACTTGATCAAGAACATTTTTCAGGTTTATTATTCCATTTATATCACTTATTACCTTTATATAACAATTAGTCAATTATTTGAGTTCATATTGGACATTTTATTGACGTTTAGAACTTTAGTAAACAATGAACTTGTTATAATTAAAAATTGTCCATGTAGTCAAAATTATATTATATAGAGAAGAATATTAATGATTTAGATATCATATATATCATATATATCTAGTATATATGTATTTATAACAGTACATAACATTTTATATAAGTAATTAAATGAACCGTTCATGGAGATGGTAAGCCATACGTACGCATGCACACAACTTTCATTTCTATTTCATATTTAATGAAATGAAAAAGTAATGATAAATAGATATATTATAATTCCATTATAATATCATATATAATTTAATTATTTCCATCCTTTATTCATACACATATGTAATTAACGAGTCATATCACTTTGACGGGGCAGTAGTCCGCACTTCCTCAAATGAAATTATTGCATTTACCAATTTTGGAAACCATAAAGGTATGCTATTAATGGAAGATACATAAGAATTAAAACAATATAAATATAATATATATCACATATAAATATATTTCCATCATAATGGCCACCATGAGAGGTGGTAGGATATAATTTAACAATCATTGTTTCGTGAGGCAGCAGTTCACCATCCAGAGAAACAGTATGGTCTTTACCCATTAGATGAGTGTGTTTGTAAGTATAGTAATAATAATTCTCATAAAAATAGCCTATTATATTAAGGATACTGGTTTTTCTATTATAAATCAGAATAAAAAGTTTTATGGTGGTTAGGGAAGAAAAATATAAGAAAATAACTTATGAAAACACA
Organism: Viscum album; assembly: GCA_963277665.1. Lineage (NCBI taxonomy): Eukaryota > Viridiplantae > Streptophyta > Magnoliopsida > Santalales > Viscaceae > Viscum > Viscum album. The sequence goes on from OY728135.1 coordinate 1,767,246,298, forward strand.
TTACCTTTAAATCGGGTAACTCCTTTTGGTTTGAAGAAAACATTTTACTTGAAGTGCCTTCTGACTATGGTTATGCTTCTAAGAGGAGTATAGGGAATATAGAGATTAATTGGTAATATTTTCAATGATCCAAGGGGATTAAGATGTGTGAGTAATGGGATATAGGTGATGGCTTTTTATTAGGGGGAGGAGGGGCTCTTTACGGATGTATGTAAATATTATATTATCATAAACTTATCTTCAGTTATATAAGGTCCAAAACTAAATAAAGTCAAAGATAAGATGAATCCTATCTGAAATAAATAATCTAATAATAACTGTATAGGTTTTGGATGTTTTTTTAATTTTAATAATCTTATTTATTTAAATCATTCATTAATGAGTAATGAATGCATTTTCAGTGTGTAATATGTAATTTTATTTTTCTTATATATATTTTTTTTAAAAAAATACCTTGATGTAAGAAAGATTTTTCTCTTTAAAATTAATATTTATAGTTGAATATATAACTTATATAACCCCATTTATTTTTTTACTAAGATATATTTGTTTATATCATTTTTTTCTTTTACTTTAAACTAATTAACATGACATGTCATTATCACTTTCATGTGGCTCCATGGGGTCTCAAAATTGACCCAAGGATGAACAGGGTCGTAAATGTATCACTCGATAGGTATAGGTCACAGTTTTGGGTAGTTTAATTTTATTATAATATTATTTTTAACCTTATTTACCATATTTTATTTTTAACAATGTAAATATAAAATTTACTGAAGAAAGTATTCATAATTTCAAAAAATAAAAGTTACATATTTAAAAAATTTAGACCTCCTAATTCCATATATGGAATCCATTTTTCAAAATACAAAACACAGAAGTGGCATAAATTAATATAAAATTAATTCTTGTTGTCAAAACAAAAATCTTGTTTTTAAGAAATAATATCTATCAAAATATTGACACATGTTTATGTCCAACATCATAGTAAAATTACGTACAATGACAAACATTGGATAAAATGGTAAAAAAAATCTAATTACACTTTAGAACCATTGAAAAAGAAAATCTAACAATATAAATAAATTTTATTAAAATCCAGTTTTGAATTAAAATAAATTATTTTTCACTATTCATTAAAAAATGAACTTTATCATAAAAATACTAAAATATCATCCAAAGTAAATTTTGATGTCCTCATTCAAAAGAATAATTTTATTTTGTCAAATATAACAAATGAATGTGACAAAAACTATATTTAAAAAGTGTTCTCCATCAAAAGGCAGTAAAATGAGCTTTTAAAGAATATTAGAGTATTTATTTCATAAAATAGGATTCATTATTATTTTAATACTATAAAATTTATTGGATAACTGAAAATTAATTTAACAAACATGTATAATAAATATTTTAGTTGGTTCTGTTAATTCTCACAAATAATAAAAACTATGCATTAACTACCATTTAAAATAATAATATTATCATATAATTTTTTGTTATAACTCAACATTGTGTGCAACATAAGATTTCAAAGAAACCTATTGTATAGAGTTGAGTAGGCTATCAGTCATAGAATCACCTTTAATTAAAAAAATATATTTAATTCACCAATATTAATAAATATGAAAATTTATATTCTTTATTTACCTGGGATGTTACATCATTACCCATTTTGGGAATTGCTTCCAAGATATTTTAAAATTTTGATCGGGAACATCATTTAAATTCCCACATTAAAAAAGAGTCCATATAAACATCACATTAAAAATAATAAAGAAAATAAAACAGGTCACCTAAGACAAAAGATACTATGATTCCAGGAATACATGGATAGGGAGGAGAAAACAAATCATCAAGTTCTGATGCAGAGTGATAGAAAACAAGATTTGGAGAAAGTTAACCACCATAAAATCAAAAAAGTCTGATGGGTTTAATAGTCATTGATTCCCCAGTAAGAAAAGTAAACGAAAAACAGTTTTGTTGTATGTTTCTTTTCATATTTTTTTGGAATTTATTTAATAACTTCAATAATCACATAAGGAAACATACTTACTTTTCATGTAGACTTTCATCCTTTACAAGATTTCTATCACAAAATCATTTTTCTACAAATGATGAGTATTCAAGATGACTTTTTTCACATTAAATGTTCAATAATAACATGTTAGGGAATCACATAATCCGAAAAAGAAGAACTATATATTTCCCATGGATTTAGATTTCAACAAAACCCAAAAAGGTTATTAAAAGTTCAAATAATCCCAAAAAAAAGAAAACCATTTATAAAAACAATAGTACTCTTCATCTCCAAAATTGAACAAACAATAACCAAAGTTCAGCAAAGAACATTCAATATATAATTCCCCTTAAAATTCCACAAAGTAACCCAGTCTATTATTATAAACCAAAACTCAAAAAAATTTAATCACACAGTCTTCCAAGAAAAATCATAACATTTATCTCCAAATAACACATGTTACTCTTAATGTCTCATACTGAAAAAAAATAAACCTAATAACATATTCTCCATAATAGGATAGTAATTTCAATAGTTAAACCAAAATCAACTTATTCTTGATTCATAAAATCATCTAACTAAAAATAATTAGTCATACTAACCAGGGACTTCATGTAGTCTAGTGGTAGTTGATAAATCCTACTCACACATTGGTTGTGGCTTATATCCCCACACCTTTGTCCGATGCGATGTGTTGTCACACAGTCTCTGTGTTTTCCTTTTTTTTAAAAATATATGACTTCATAACATTCCAAAAAATGAGATAAATTAATCAATAATAACCATAACATATTTTACCAAAAAGGTTATCTAATAACATTAATTTTGAATCCAAAAATGTAAAAACCTTTAGTTGCCTCAAATTCAAGGATCATATAAACACAAATTGTTCTTTATAACTATATCCACAAAAGAAAAGATAATTATTCGATGAATGATGTTTTAAAATATCAAAAATCATGGTTATACATTATAGAAAATGTTTCCAAAGTAATCCCATAGTTAATACATTCAAACATATGATCATCTATAACTGTTCTATTCCTAAAATGTAGACATATTAATCAAGAAACACCCTTCCTAATCGTTTATCCATGTTTTTACATCTTATTCATTTATTTATCTTTCCTGCAAAAAATCTTTCATGATGTCTTAAGATTTCAGTAATTTCAAAACATGAGCTAAGAAATAATCCATACCTTTCATAGGTCATTTCCAGTTTCCTCATCTTCAATTGGAATGACATTAGGAATCAGTAAACGTATATTTTTATTATCCGGCTGATCCCTTTCCCGAAATGTCATCGTATGACATCTATTTTTCTGGTTACCATAAAAAACACATTTAAAACATTCAATTGACCCCTTAGAAAGAACTTCTTTCCCTTTCCCGGAGTCAACGAGATGCTTCATTTTTCCATGGTATGCTCTTTTTTCATGACCTTCATTACCACATCAGAAACATCTTCCTATCCATTTGAATTATTTTCCTAAGTGTTTCATTCCACATACTTGACACATAGTTTTTTGAATATAATAACCTTTATGATTATTACATGAACACACAAAGGGATTTGGTCTCCACATATATGATGCTTTATTAAAATCACTGAGGTTTAGGTGGAAAATTCATGACTCCAAAAAGTTGGTTGAGTTAAACCACATGATTTCTAATTGCAACTATCATTTTATTCAGTTTATCATTCAGAAAACCATCACTATTTTCATCACATTCACTATTACATTAGGTCCTTCTAGATCTAGCAATTTACTAAAACAAAAAAGGATAGTGTTATTATATCAGTAAGATAATCATATTATATATTTTGAGGAGGGTGAATACTAATATATACTTATTCATGTCACTTAAACTCATTAACATTAACTAAAATAACTATGAATCATTCTAAAACCCTAACCATTATGGTTATGTCACATATTTTTAATGAACACCCTAACCTCTAATGTTATCTAAACCAACCTTTGATACCAACTATAAGGACCCGACTATAAACATTAAATAATCATAAATAAAAAGAATAATTCACATTGGGGATCTTTTCAGGTATAGAGCTTTAGAGAATTATTCCATAACTATTAATTTACATCTCAAAAATTACAAAGTAGACACTTCTACTCAGTTTCCATTTTTTTCATAAATTATGAACTCTAAAAAAAGAGTCATGCCTAGTTCTATGTTTTAGACATCATGACTTTTCCTTTATCCCATACATGACCCTATTTATCTTTAAGTCCTCTAAAAAACATTTCAAAACATGGGATGAGCATTAAAAACGTAGTAAGGGTTATAAAACAAACAAAGAAAACTTTAGTTCATCAATACATACATAAGAGAATCTCTTTATGATACCTCAAGAAATCATATGATTTATGATTAACTCATAGTAATCACAAATCATAAAGGTAACTTGTGGCATCCATAATATAGTTAGGTTATAGATTTCACAGCTATATAAGGATTTAAATTTTGTATAATTATCATAGTATATTCCGTAAATCTCTTAGGATAAACATTAACGTGCACCTCCATCATGTTACCCAATGCATTGGAGAGAAATATCAGGTTCACTCCCCTAGGTTTATCACAGAACCACCCAAATACGTAAACAATTCCCAATAACTATAACATAACCATAACACATAACACAAGTATAAAGGAGAGATAAAATTTCCACTTTCCAATCACAATATACCATATCACGATATTTAAATAAAAAATGCTTTATCATACCATTTTCAAAAACATATAAAACATCAAATAATGTTATTTTTTAATAAAATTGTCCCATACCACCTTGAATATTTTAAAGGAATTAACATTTTAAAACATGAGTGTCTATATAAATAAATCATTAAAAAAATTCTAAAACTTTGAAATTAATGAGAAATATTTAGAAGAATAAATATTAAAACAAATATTTTACTTAAGGAGTTCTTAACCAAATGATATATTCCTGAATATATCTAATTGAGGAATAAAATTTAATAAAAACGTAATAATAACATGAGAATAAGGATATTCATGATATAATATGTCAAAGGGTAAAATATACACCATATTAAAGTGAATTGGTGTATAACAACCAAAAATTATCAATTGAAATGTAAATTGAGACAAAGTCCCATACAAAGATATTATCCATAGATTAATGATATATCAATGACATAATAATGTGCGAAAAATAAAAATACACCCATTTATAGACTCAATATTCCATATGCTTTCCCTCTTGAGTCTGAAATTGGGGATAAGGGATCAATACCAACTATATTTTTTGACAAAGCATCAGCTTCCCTCTTTTTCACCATAGATTTACTAGGTGTATCTACTACCACCTGCTTTACCTTATCAACTGTTTGATTTATGTCTTCTGGTTTGGGTGATTCATGCTAACTATCTGATAACTGAGCAATAATATCTTCCCCAAGATTTTTTTTCATCTCCTTCCACAACATCCTATGGTAGGATAAAATCATGATTTCAACTTTCCTCTTCTGACAATAAATTCAATTCTTCCTCACCTGTATCATCTTTTCCCAGAGTAGCATGTTTTGAAGACTTGGCTTCAGAAGTTTGGATTTATATATTTTCAAAAGGATTCTCCTTCTAATGATAATCCTCTACATTCTATATCATGTCCTCAGTATCACCACTGCCCTCTTCTTCTCCTTCTTCTTCCAATTCTTACTCTTCAACTAGTTCTTCTTCGTGATGTGATTCCAGAATCACCACTTTCTTTCATGGAGTCACAATAAGTGAATCTAGAAAAAATGATTCTTGCACTATGATTTGTTCAGATTCGTTCTCAGCATCCTTGAGAAGGAATTGAATAATTTCACCCTTCGATAACTTCTTCCTCTGCTTTATCTCTTTCTGTTGCTTCTCAAGATCTTCAACAGCCTTTATCTTCAATGATTTTTCCTCAGCAGGGTCTTAGCCAAAAAATGGATGACTTTATTTCTTAATTTTCTTGTCTTATCTCTATTTATCATCCACTTTATTCAGTTAAGATTTTTTTTCTTTGGATTTGGTGGTGTTGACTGAGTTTCCTTGGAAACATTGATTTTTCCATCCACTTTTGAATCCTTGGCCTTCCTCTTCCTTCCACCCTTATTAGAAGTTTCAGCCACTTCTGGTTTCTTTGATAGAGCCTCTACTTCTTCTTTAGGAAAATCATAAAACACTTAATATTTTTTAGAAAATCCAACCTTCATCTTTCTCAAGGTATCATAACTAAAAAACATTACCTTGTAATTTCTCTAGTTAGAATTGCATGTAATTTTGAAAGACTCAATACAAAGAAAAATGATTCTGGAGAGAATAACCGGACACATTATGAGTAGAGATTTTAAATTCCCATTCCTGATATTCTTAATGGTAACCAAGATATACATTACAATGTTTTTCTTCCTAAAGTTCCCCAAGAAATTCAAAACATAGTTATCAATGTCTTTCAGTTTATCACATTTCCTTATAATTATAAAGGCTTGAACCCATAATTCAAGAATCCTAGAATTTGTAGAAAGATGAAGAATCTTCAATGTCTTTACCTATGAAAGACCAAGACATGATAAAGTCTTCAATTTATAAAAATATAATGATGCATCTAGTAGCTTGTGAGTATAGAACTCTGCTTCTCCTTCATAAGGAATTCAAATTAAACATTCTTCATTGTAGTAGGAAAGAGAGTAGTTCTTTACATAAAACATAGAAAACATTTCTCTCCCGTATTCCTTGATGAAACTTGGTGACTCCTAAAATTCAATAATAATGTCTAGATAAACCGAATCATGCGCCTTTGGTTTCTATACACACACACTCTCCTAACCATTCAGTTTTATGTTCATCGATATGATAGATTCATACTTAGCATAGAAATTTTGTTCAAAAAACCTTTCTATTTATTTTTTTCCACTTGGAGGTTTCCTGTAAAAATGAAATTTTATTTTTTGGAGAGGCTTGTAAAGAAATTCAGAATTGAGAAAACCTAGGAGATTAAAAATGGTCTTAAGTAGAGCAGTAGGGATTTAACACATGAAATCTTCCTGATCGATGTAAGACAAGCATCAGGGGGACCTTATATAGTCGTTTGAGATGAGGATTAAACATTCATACTTGATCAAACAGTTGAAATACTTCTGATTAGATCTTACGGTAGAGATAATAGCCAAATAAGGAATTTGGTATATTCCAAACTTTTGAGGTTCTGAAGAGAAATGTTTGGATTTAAGAAAAATTGAATCCAAAAACTTAAAAAAAAAATAAAAATAACAACAATTAAAAATATGATTAAGAAAATTTGGGAAAGGAAACATATCGTTTAGATTGTTTAGGGAAATAATCCATAATGAGGAAAATTTTTATTAAAGAATCTTAGATTCCAGAAAAGTCTAAAAAAAAAATTTAAAGTAAACAGTAGATTACAAAAAATTAACTACAAAAAATTTGAACTACAAAAATTTTAGATTAGAAAAAAAAATTATATTACAAAAATTTTCATTACAAAAATTATGACCAGGAAATTTTATTGATGATCAAGTAAATGTACTCCCCTTATGAAAAAGATTTTGTTACTCTGAGGAGATAAGTTTCAACAAGAATTTCATTTTGAATATTCCCTTACGGTTTTCATTCCTAACTACTATTTAATATATTCAAATCTATCATAGGGTAATTATTTTTTAAAGATATCCAGAAGTTGATCTTGCATTATGATAAATTGAAGAATGATACCTCCTTTCTATGTGTGACCCTAAGATAGTGATGCCTAATATCTAAGTGTTTGCACAACAGTGATGTGTATGTTTTTAACATAAATCAATGGAACTAGTATTATCACACATTATTTGTGTTTTGGTAAAGCTCATACGATAGACTATGAATGTGTTTTGCATCCACAACACTTTGGACAACAACTTCCAGTTTCTACATATTCAACTTTAGTAGTGCAATGTCCCACTGTGTGTATATTTTTTCATGACCTAGAAATTATGAATCTCTTATGAAATGAAATGTTTCAAATATACTCTTCTTATACACTATACATCTACAAATGTATGTATCTGATTTTTTTAAATAAAATCATTTATAGAAGTATAAAAGAGTCTAAATACACGGTTCTCTTTATGTAGCGGAAAATTCTTTTCACTTCCTTTAAATGAGATTCCTTAGGATTGGATTGATATCATTTACATATGCATACTTAAAACACTAAGTCTGGATGACTAGCTATCAAGTATAGTAAAATTTCTATCATACCTCTAAATGATGTTTTATCTACTAGATTCCCAGCTTCATCATGATAAAGTGAATTTGAGGTACTGATTGGAGTACTTATACTATTAATGTTACCATATATATAGTTTTTTAGAAGATATTTCATATAAATATATTGGGATATATATGTGCCTTCTGGTTTTTGATAGATTTGAAAAACATGGAAAAATGTTAAATCACCCATCATTCTCATTTCAAACTCATATTTCGTTAGATCTGCAAAGGAATCCGTTAAATATTTCTGAGTTGAACCAAATATAATGTCATCAACATAAATTTGAACAATAAAAACATTTTTATCATCTTTACTAACAAAGAAAGTTGGATCAAAATTTCCCGTAATAGAATTATTTTGTAAAAAAATCATGTAAGTCTATAATATCCGGCTCTAGGGCCTTGCTTAAGTCTATATACTGATTTGGTTTGTTCGAAAACATGTTTAGGATGTTTTATGTCTTCAAAACTAGGGGTTGTTCAACAAAAACTACCTCTTGACCATAAATATTATGTAAATACTATTTGACATACCTTTCAAAATGATTCAAATTAAAATGTGCTTCAATGGAAAGTAAAATACGAATAGATTCGTGTATAGCTACTGGAGCATAGGATTCTTCATAGTCTATTCCTTCTTGTTGATTATAGATGTTAGAAACTAATCTATCTTTTTTTCTTAATATGACTCCATTTTCATCCCATTTATTTCTAAATACCCATTTCACTCTAAAAACATATGTTTAATTAGGTTTTTCAAATAAGGACCATGCATTATTCCTTTAAAATTCATTTAACTCATTTTGCATGGATTTTATCCAATCATCATCAGCAAAAGCTTAATCAGTGGTATTTGGTTCTAATTTGGAAAGGAATTCGATATCATCTACTTCATTTATTAATGAACTTTTACTCCGTATAGGTTGATTTACATCACCAATAATACTATCACTGGGTTGATTATTTAGAAACAATTGGTTTGGATTGTTTAAAACATGTTCACCAATATATGGTAGAATGTCTTCTGGGGTAAATGTTTCAGAATAATTTTCTTGAAGATTTTCTTTATCAGAAGAATATTCTATTAAGGGTTGATAATCAGTTTTTGAAAATACAAATGAAGATGTAGGTTGAGGTTTTCTATAAACCAAAGGATCAGTTTTATCAAATTTAATATGTAATGTTTCTTCAACATTACAAGTAATTTTATTAAAAACTCAATAATCCTTAGAAGTTGTGGAGTATCCTAGGAAAATTCCATCATCAGAGTTGGGTGTTAATTTATGAATATTATCTTTAGTATTAAAAATGAATACATTTCAACAACATACATTGAAGTAGGAATGTCTATGTTTTCTACCATTCCACAATTAATATGTGTTTTTATTGAGAAAAGGTCTAACAAAAACTCGATTAATAAAATAGCAAGAAGTACTTACCTCTTTAGAAAAAAAGTGTTTAGCTATTAAATATTCACTCAACATGGTTCTAGTTATATCTTGAGGAAATCTATTTCTTCTTTCAACAACACCATTATATTGTGGAATTCATGGTGTGGAGAAGTTATGACAAATGAATTTTTTACTACAAAAAGATTCAAAATAACTATTTTTAAATTATCCTCCATGATAACCATGAATAGTTATCAATGAAATATTTTTTACATTTTTGACATGGGCTCTAAAAATTTTGAAATAAGGAAAATTTTCATATTTCCTTACTATAAAATGGACCCATGTAAAGCTAGTGTAATCATCAACTAAGACAAATACATAATATTTTTCTCCAATGCTTCCAGTTTGTGTTAGACCAAAAAGATCCATATGCACGAACTGTAATGCATCAGTAGTTCAGACTTGAGCAATGGATTTAAAACACTATTAATGTTTCTTTCTATATTTATAAGGATTAAAATCTTTTTAATAATCAGACTTATGCACCGGTAGATATTTAACAAGTATTTTATTAGAGAGTTTACAAAATTTTCATAGGTTACAGTGTACTAAATTTCTATGCCATAACCAAGAATGATCTTCCACCAAACTATGACATGGTAGGTCTTGGATCCTAAGGTCTTCTATGTTAAGTGTGTATACATTCACATACTTATTGGCAGAAAGAATAAAACCTTACTTGGAATTGTGTACTAAGAACTTATCATTTCTAAAATTTAGAAGGCAACCTTCATCACATAATTGACTTATGCTAATGAGGTTGTTCTTATGACACTTCACAAATAAGACATTTTATATCAATCTTTTTCCAAGAAGAAATATTGTACATATACAAATAATTTCTGCATGATAATTATCTATGAACGTTACTTTTCCTCCTTTTGTCTTTATAATATTTTCAAAGACGTTTTTTTACCAGTCATATGACTGGATCATCCAATATCCATGTACTATGTATTGCTTTTGGTACATGTTTTTTGAAAATAAGAGTGCTATACTTTAAGAACCCAATCATTCATGGATCCGAAAATTTTAGAATGTAAAAATTTATGAATCCACATTTTCTTAGAGAAATAATCTTTATGAAAACCTAAAGATAGAGTATTATTTAAAGAAAATATTTTTTCCCATTGTCCATCACATAGAAATTTTGTGCAGAATGGAGCACGTTGAGTTATAAAATAGTTATTACTAAAAACTGGTTCAGAATGGGTATAACCAAATCTAGAAAAATATCTTCGAGGTAAAATATGAGAATACATCTTATCAATGTTTTCCTTACCTATGGTAATTCTTGACAAACAATTCCTCAATAAAAATATTTTTGACTTTAATTTAATAACCATGTTTTTAACCTCAACAACATTAGTTTGAGAACTATAGTTAGTCTCTAAAATATTATTCTTGGAAATTACATTTTCAAGATCCTTATAATGTTTTTCATTTTCAGAATTAACTTCCTCAAGGTTTTTTGAAATACTTTCAAAATAAAACAATTTCTTATCTAGATCTTTATAATGATCTGATACTTCTTTAGTAAGAATAAAAATTATAGAATTTTATTTATCATGCTTTTTCTTGAGTTCATAATTCTCATACTCAAGAAGTTTATAAAACCTAGAAACTTCTTCATAAGTTGGTAATCTATTATATTCATTATAATAAGATTCTTTATCTGAAGACTCATAAAATCTGTTTTTACTATAATTTGAATTCAAATATATGTGTCTGATAGATTCAAAATTGTGTACCATATCTATGAGAAAATGATTTTCAATGGGTAATTTGGATAATAGACCAAGATTATTCTCACCATAATATTTATACTCTGAGGATTCATCAGAAGAGTCACTACCACTGGAACTCCAAGTGTCATTGGATTTCAAAACATTCTTTACTTTTGGCTTGTAATACTTCTTTCTATATCTCTAAAAATTCTTTTCTATTCTATCCTTTTTCTTAATCATAAGAAAATTTGGCCAGATATGTCTAACTCTTTTGCATTCATAACAAGTGACTTCAGAATCTCTCTTTTCTTTTCGTTCTTTCTTCATGAATCTATACTGAAAGTATTTCATCCCAACTATCTTGTTCATCCTTCGAGCAAGATTACATAGTTCATTTTCAGAATTTTCACTTTCAATAGATTCAGATAAAACAGTGACTTTATTAAACTTGGATCTCATAACCCATTAAATTTATTTGCCTTTATTATTAGTAAAGGCGACACTGCCAATACCATTCTTCTTCTTATTCATAACATCATCTCTTTTCATTAATATCTCATGTTGAAGAAGAGATCCAAATAGCTCATCAAGAGTAATATGATATACATTCCTATTCTCGTCAATAGATATTCTCTTAGATTCCCACTCATTAAGAATTATATCTATAATCGTTTCCATAAGTGCCTCAACATCAAGACCTTTCTCACCCAAAGATTATAAATTATTAACAATGGTCATAAACCTTTGTTCCACCTTACACACTTGTTCTCCATAAGGAAATAAAAATCCATGATATTATACTCTAAGAAAAACTCTTCAAGTTTTTATAGACTTGGATGTACCAAGATGAGTAACCTCTAATGTCATCCAAATTCAATTTGTAGCTTCATAAGAATAAATCTGAACATATATATTCTTCATTAAGGAACACAACAAAATATTTCATTACATGTAGTTTAGATGATATTCTGACTGTTCTTGGTTAGTAAACGTTCGGATATCCTTAGCAGGAATCTTGTAATCTCAAGTAAGAATAACAATGTTGTCCACTCTATAATTAGTAACAAAATTTTTCATACGATCTCTTTAATATTAATCAATGTGTAGTGGAAATAAACCTGAAACAAAACAAGTAACAAATATGAAATATTTTATCTCAATGAGTAGAGTATCCAACAATTGGATTAAAGTCACTTGATTTATACTCTAATGAAATTCTGTCTTACCCACACCTAGATTAAGCCCTCGATTGGAATATCATACTCTGTCTTTGTATCCTCATAATCCCTTGAACATCAAGGTAGTCGGCACATTTGTCTTCCTAAGCAAGTAGGTCCTTGAACCTTAAGGTAGTATACACCTCTGTCTTCTTCTCCTCGGAAGCCCTCGATTGTACACAACAACAATCGGAGTCGTACAATGTAAGATGAACAAGATGTTCAGTATGCACAAAGCATGAGAGTCTCTCTCTCCAGAAATTACATCATCTGCATGCAATATCTAGAGTGATAGATCAGTAATGAGCATGACCAAATGAGCTCCTATTTATAGGCACTTATCCAATGGTCATCTCCCTCCTACAAGAGTCATCTTTTTTCCATGAATCACAGAGGGACCTGTACACATGTCACTCAAATAGTGGTTAGTTTGAAACAGATTGTACAACATCGTTTCATAACTATAAAATGTGTGAATTTTTTTATTAATCCATTCGATTATACGGAGTCTAAGGAAAAATAAAGTTCTGAGTCTAAGAAAATAAACATTCGGAGTCTATATTATATGGATATTCATATTCGGTTTTTCATAGAATTATGAATCAGAATTCTATTGACATTGGATTCTCAATTATAAGGTATTTGGAGTCTAAATTATGAGGAATTCATGTCTGTATTCAAAGGAATTCAAAATCAAAATTTCATAGAATTTGGAGTCTGAAAATAATAGAATTCGGAGTCTGAAATTCAATGATTTCAGATACTTAATTTCAGAGAATTTGGAGTCTTAGTTTTAGATAATTCAGAGTCCGAATTTCATAGAATTCAGTGTCTTAGTTTTAGAGAATTTGAAATCTAAATTCAGAATGTGAAAATAGTATATTCTATATCTAAGTATTTATCGGATTCCAAGCTTTTAGATGTGAAACCGAATTTTACACTTAGAAATAAAAAGAGTTAGATATCAAGAAACAATAACATGAATAATGAAAACAAAGGTGAGGAGAAAATTTCCTTGGGGAACGAAATTTTTATCTTATTAGTGTAAATATTAGGGGAAATAATATTTTCCTTGATATAAAGTGTTTGGGATTTTCATAACATAAAGGAATGGAAATGTCATAAAGAAACCTTAATGACTCAACATTGACGGAAAACCCCTTTGAAATCTTGTTTTAGTCACTTTTTTATGTTACATTTGAAAAAAATATCTTCTTTAGAAGTAGAACATCAAAATTTACTTAGTGTAAATTTTGGTTATTTTTATGATAATATTTATTTTTTAATGAATAGTGAAAAATATTACATTTTATGTCAAAACTGTCTTTTCACCAGATTTATTTATATGGTCAGATTATCTTTCAAATTGGTATTAATGTGTATTTATATTATTTTTTAAAAAATTAATCCAATTTTGGTCATTGGAAGCAATTTCAGTTTTTAATTATACATAAACACAAGTCAATATTTTGATAGTTATTATTTCATAAAAATACTCTTGTTGGTTTTGACAACGAGAATTAATTTTAAATTAATTTCGGAAACTTTTGTTTTTAAAATTTGGAAAAATGGATTTTGTGTTTGGCATCAGGAGGTCCAAATTGTGTAAATAGGTAACTTTTATTTTCATACATTATGAATAGTAAATTTAGTAAATATTTTATTTTCCATGGTTGAAAGGTAAATATGTTAAATAAGGGTAAAACATAGTATTATAATAATATTAAATTACCCTAACACAAGTCCTATCCATATTGGTTTAGATATATCTGACCATGGGAATCCTTGTGTCGATTTTAGGACCCCATCCATCCACTAGCGTGTGAAATTTACATGTAATCACTTTTAATTTAATGTTAAGGAAAATATAACGTAAACATATATATTTTACTAAAACAATTTTTATATTAGGTTATATAACATATCTTTTCAAATATAAATAGTAATTAGAAAGATAAGAATATTCCCTACCTCTTGGTATTTTATTTATAATTTCTAAATGTTAAATAAATAAATTTATTTATGACACAATTGTTATATAGTGATTATTTTATTAACGAATTTTTTAAATAAATGAAATTATCAAAATTAAAATATATTTATTTGGAAAAATTATATGTCCTAAGAAAATTTTATGGATTATTATGAATTGTTACCATTGAATTAACGAATGTATTTGAAAAGAATAAAATTGTTACGAATTTTTAAAATTTCATGATATGAATAGAATATAAATTGAAATAAATGATTTAAAAAAACTCTTTTTTGAAAGATATAATAGTCCTAAAAATCTAATATTCTTCCCAATGACTGAAATGAGGTTGAACATGTCATTAATTAACCACTTGAGGTTCAATAGAAATTTTATAGTTACTATATTAACAATATTGTATGCATGTACAAGAAGACATGGTAAAAGATAAATTAGATAACTAAGGATTAAAGAAAAAAGATTTGGTTACTTTTATAACCTAAAATTGAATAAACCCCATTGGATGAGATTATTTACATGGAAAGTCTTCTGAGATTCAAAATATATCTCTTTGGTGTTATTATAATTCCAAAATCAATTAATAATTTTATAATAATTTAAAAGTTTCATACATTTCCCCTCCACCCTCTTATAAAAGCACACCACCTATAACCCAGTATTCACACCTCTCAAGTAGCTTGGATCGTCCAAACACTTCTCCCAAAATCTCCCAACATTCCTCCCACACTCATAGTATACTTCCACTAGGAAGAAAGAAATTCATGAAATCCCTTTGGTCAAATCAAAATAATTTACCCGATTTGGGTAACATCATCTCTCAAGTTCCTTTACATTATTTTTACTTCTCCACTAAATATGATCTTATTATTCTTTATTTATATAAAAACACAAATATCCTCAATATAATAGGCTTTTTAATGATATTTATTATATCAAAACATACCAACACCTTTGTCAAATGGGTTTAGATTATTTTTTTTCTGTTGATGGTGAACCACTGCCTCACGAAACGATGATTGTTCAATATTATCCTTCCACCTCTTATAATGGCCATTATGATGGAACTGTAATTATATATGATATATATAATATTTATATCACCTCTATGCTTCTTTAATTCTCATTTATAACATTCCTTTATTCTTTTCATTTCATATAAATACAATAATTTCATTAGAGGTAGTGTGGACAACCGCCCAATCAAAGTGACATGACTCTTTCATGATATATATAACACATATAAAGGATCTAAATAATGAACTTGTGTAACATATATAACATATATATTATACATTAATTATAATATACCTATGTTTCATTTAGTTTTCATTTCGTTAAATATGAAAAAGAAATGAAAGTAGTGTTCATGCATACGTACGACATACTGTCTCCATGAACGGTGCAATTCATTTCATATATCAAAATGATAAGGACTATTATAAACAAATATATACTAGATATAAATGATATATATGATATATAAATCATCAATATCATTCTGGAGATAATGGACATTTGACCCAATGAACAATTTGTATTTATAACAAGCTTAATTCTGACTCAAGTTCTAAACATCAACCAAATGACGGATTTGAAATAAAATTATTAACTAATTATTATAGCAAGGTAATAAGTGATGTAAAAGGAATAATAGAAATTAGAATGTTTTGGAAGAAAATATAAATTAACTTAAATTTATTATTCAAAAAAATAATGATCGAACGAGACAAGTCAGACTCAAGGTAAGAGACATCATCTCAATCTTCTTTCATTAAAGAATATTTTGATAATATACACCTCCTTATTTTACATGGTGTATAATAAAAACCTAGTACATTTACTATCATTCAAAGGGAATGTTTTTTCCATGAATCATTTTACTAAATGAAAGATGGAATGTTTTTAATGTATGCGGTGATAATGACCTTTCAGTTGATGCGATCATTATTTTATATTTGGTTTCCTTAACAATCCGAGATGTTTTAAAATGGAAAATAAATACAATATAACTTTTTTTTACATAATTTGGTATTGAAAATTGTTTTGGAATTTGATTTACTATTTCAATATTGTGAAATTATTTCTTGTTATTGAAAATCAATTTTTTTTATTAAAATGTTGATATTTTCCATCATTTATGTGTGATGATTATTAAATGGTACTTAGACATTTGACAGGTTGTTACTTGATAAACCAAATGACAGGTGTTCTTGTGATAAACCATTTATGGGTGGTTGTGATATAACCCCCAATCCATTGGTTATGGAAATCAGCTTACGACTATTCTATTTGTAAGAATAATTGGTGGAAGTCGGTCGTATAATAATTCTATTTAAGTATGATTATGTCCCAATTTTACCTTTAATATGTTATGTGTGCTTTCTGTGGTTTTGAAAGTAATATTTTCGATACAAAAAGGGTAATAAATGAGATTTTATTCATTTAATATTATTTACTACTTCATAATGGTGAAATGTATTATTAATGATAATGTATTCATTGTTTACATGTTGTTTTGAAATACTAACAGTTTTTGTTTTTTGTGTATCCCTTACTGAGCTTTTTATGATCCTTCGATGTCTTGAATTTTTTTATAGGATTTAAAGGGTGAATAGAGTCAATGATGGGATCATGTAAATGTTTATATGTTTAATCATGAAAAGAAACCATTTTGTTTTGTTTTTTTTTTATATTTTGTTTTCTGAAAAAATGGTTAGTGAGTAGATGTGCCTAATTGTAATATTCATGATTGTATGTATCAGTTATGACCTCATTATCTAAAGCACTACAATTGAAAATATTCCCATGGTTAATTATTATGATAATTCTAGATTAATTATTGTTTATGGCTAGGGCCTTATATAAACTCACTCGTTTGAGTAATAACTGTTTTTTTCATATAAAATTTTATTCGATATTTTGGAAACTTATAATTTTATTGATGTTCCATTATCTCTAAATTTTTAATCCTGATATAAATAAACTATATATTAAATATATATATTAATATTCATCCAAATAATTTATATTAAAAATTGAATTACAATGTTCATGAAGATGGTTAACCCAACGTACACATGAACGTTTCTCCCATTTATTTAATGGAAGAAAAAAACAATGGAATATAACCATTAAAAATTATATAATAATATATATATCATATATTTCATATATATTCATTAAATATATCCTTATTACCATCCATATCAAAATAAAATCAAATATGCGTCACATTGCTTCAAGTAGATGTCACTCTAGACATACACTTGAGAAACATTATCATTTTCACAGGATTAGAATGAAATAAGGGTATATGATTTTATAAATCTATAAGTATATTTAATTAATTAATATCCTATATATACCTTGAATCCATCATTATATCCATTTGTGAGAGGCAGTGATGGAAAAAATTATGTCGATTTGTGAGGTTGGAGTATACCGTACACATGTTAGAAGGTTTCATTTCCCATTTGATGGAGGTTTAGAGGTATATATATTTTTAATTAAAACAATAACATCATAGTATGTTGAATATATACTGGTGTTATTATGTCATCATATTTTGGAGAATATTTTGTGGAGGTGGAAGAAAAAATAAAATTATTTTGATTTTGATGTGTAAAGAGAAGAGAACCATTTGGTTTATACATAAATCCTTCTATGGACTATTTATTTTGTCATGAAAGGTACTACATGTCATGGTTCGGGTTTTTGGGATCGTATTTTAGTAGGTACCATCAAAAAAAAATTATTTTTATGTGAGAATAGGATTGGAGTGGTGGTACCCATTTATAATTGAGGTTGGTGGAATAGTTGACATTTTTCTGAGTTTTGCAATAATTTCAAATAACATTAATGGATAAATTCCCCAACATTTATCATTATGAAAACTTATTTCAGAATATAATTAAAAATATCTATTCAATAGATATTAGACATGTGTTTTTGGTTATATTAACACTTTTTGTTAAATTTTTACCCATGGTAAACGCATTCAATCCTTAACTGTTGTAATTACATTCATCAGTTTTTAGAAGACATTATTGTTAAGAATAATTCAAAATTACAAGCTAATGTTTATTAAGATTATTAAAAATATTAAATCCATTTTAACAAATTTTGTTCATATAATTGGCTGAATTTAAATTAAAATTTAACCGAGAAACACAATGAAAAAGAAGTTGTCCAATGAAATGTGTTTCATAATTTTAAATAGAATTTACATAAAAATTAAACAAAAACATGACTCCAATGAATTAAATATTATTTATGATAATACAATTTGACTAATTTTTGAGAAAAGTTTAAAATAATAGCAATTATTGTTGATTTTTTAAATAAAAATGAATTTTAACAAAAATAATTAGTATTTCACTATTCATTGAAAAAATAATCTTTTCACAATATTATAAAATAATTACCACATGATGAGTTCAACATGATGATTTCAAAAATTAATTTTATTTTTTTCAATTATATTTTTTAAAAGTGGAAAATTTAATTTTATATTAACTTTTCACAACCATATGAAACCATTTTTTTGAAAAATGATTTTTCTGTATAAAAGTGGATTATTATTTTAAAAAACCTAGAAAAACATAATATTAATGGTATATTTATTTAATTGTAAATAAGTAAATTTTATTAATATAATTTACTAAGAGTGAATAATTTAACTTAAAAAGAAAAAAATTCAATTATGATAAAATGTTTTTAGGAAAATATTTCTTATACATTCAAATGATATCTATTTTCTTTTCAAATCAATTATTCACCAATGAATTTATTTTATAAAATAATATAGCATAAAATTTTATTCATTTATTTTTTCAAATTAATAGTTACAAATTTAATGTCTATGTTATAAATTTTACCTTAAGTAATAATGTTTTAATAACATATCATAGTTCATTTAATGTTAGTATTTCCTATAATGTAATCTATTGAAGAAATTTTATTTATTTGAAAAAATTCTTTTAAAAATTTGTGGTGTGTTGCATTACCCCCCTTAAAATAAATTTCACTATAAAAATTAAATAACTCTATTAGAAACGACTATGGTAATTTCATCCTTATTTTATTCTTAATGTCATATGTAATTACATCAAATTACTGGGTAAACAAGAAAATTTTCACACGGTGATTGGTCTTGTTTCAAGGAAATTTCTATATATGACCAAGAATCTCCACGTTTTTTTCCTCATAAGAATTATATTATTATAGTGATATGAACTTAGAATGTATTACATAGTAAGGGGTCATATTTATGACCTCAAGAGGGATAAATAGAACACATCGTGAACATGAGAGTGGTTCTATAGAAGAGACATGCGATACACTACCATCACTACTATATCAAAAATATACAATGGGAAAATATACATTTTGGCTCAAATTTTAAATCTTATTAAAACTCAAACATATATTTTTAGAGAAATTCATAAAAACACTTGATCACCAACTTCAAACTCTAGAATTCAAGTTATTATTTTTAGAATTGATTTTTAGTCAACTTTACTCTTCTCTAATGTTTTCGTAAATACACATAACATTACCTAACATTTAATAAGTATTTGAAGATCCCAATAGAAATATTTCTCCAAAATAATCATATTTTATTAGTGTTATTCAAATATTTTTATAATAGGATTTATAACGAGACGTCTAAATTTTGGAGTAGAAGTGATTGTTTTAGGAAAAAATGTTTGAAGGAAGGTTTTTATCTCAAACTCGAACAAAATATATTGAAATAGATCCCATCATACGCACTGTGGTATGAATGGTTCTCTAAAATTTTCCATTTATCTATGGATGATAATATTTACAAAAACAAAACTCTATTCTATTATTTTTCTAAGGACTTTACTAGAACATTGAGGAAAACATTAAAACCATATTTGATACAATAGAATACGTGAATCCAAAAAATCATTCCACTTACTTAATGTGTGTTGATGATATATGGTCAAGAGAGAAATTATATTTTATTACAATTAAGTGTGATAACATCATAAAGAAATTAACAATATCCCATAGGGTATTCCAGCCTTTTGATATTTTGGGGATGATTATGACCAAATCATTAGATATGTTTTTTCATTTCCATTATATTGTAGATAATGGTTGTAAAAACCCCTTAGAATGTTTTTCCTCATCTATATAAATCTGTTATACCATGAACTAAGATGCATACTTCGAAGTATCTCTCTTCATGTTTTACCATAAAAAATACTTATTCATATCTCAATACATATTCCTATTACCTAGATAATATGAGATTAAAAAACTATGAGCACCATCTAGTAGCTCCTTGATTAAATATGGTATGGATATAATTTACACATAGTTCAAGATCCTTATCATTCTATCATAATAAAGGTTAATCTCAAGAATATTTCAATCCCTCTTCTATAACTCTACATATTCCTTTGGCACCACTTTAATCTACAAATAGATATATAGTTGAACAAAAAATTCAGAAAGATAATATTTAACCCCTTAATTAATTATTTCCATATCAATCCCTCATAAATCCATAAATATTGGATCATTTTTTATCATTTTCATAGATACTCTAGCAATATAATTATGATTCAAGGCATCATCCACTATGATCAATTTCTTAGGGCGTTATAGTTTTGAGAATTCATAATCAATAATTACTTTCAATCATCTTCTCTTGAGAATATTAAACTCTATCTATGTGAATATATATTAAATAATTATTAAATGCATATGTATTACACTTTCCCCAAAAATATAATATCCAAATTTATTTGTTCTAAAAATTAACAGAACTAACACTGAATCATGTTTTGGGTAGTTTTTCTCATAAAACATCAATTATCAAGAGGCACGGTCTATAACCATTTTATTCTAAAATATAGTAAATTATAATACCCAATTAGATGAAATTATAAAAATTACATATGCTTTTACACCACAATTTAATGTAAACACAGGTTTGCTGACTAACATTCATTTAGTACAATGATATTTTCTTCACAGTCATATCTCCAAAGGTACTTTTATACAATCAGAGTAAATGTGTTGAGTGGATTAAAAAAGGATGATGATTATACTGAAACCACAGATTATATCTATTTAATCCAAAAAATACAATTTATATCCATCATATTTGGTGGTGTATGACAACCTACAACAACATTAGTATTTGATTGATCAAAAAATACACCCTTTTAGGATATTATATGTCCCAAAAAATGAAACCTTTTGTATAAAAAAATCAAGAATAGTAATTTTTTAATAAAATATATCCCTCCATGGGGTATTTATCACAATTATCAAGTGACCTTCATGATATTTCATTCTATTGGAATATAAAATAATAGTGTCTATAAAGGCTATAATAAATAGATCTGGTGAATCTCTGAATACTCTATTGATTAAACCCATAAATATAATGGGGGAATTAGTATGGCCCAATGGAGTCACATTATATTCATAGTTCCCATAATTTTTATGGAATTCATTATTTGGTATATCCTATTTCATAACCATAGATTGATGATATCTTGAACAATGGCCAGTCTTCGAAAAGTGTTGAGATCCTAAAGTTTGATCAAATAAATCATCAATATTGGGTAGTGCATACATTTTATTGATATTGATCTGTATATATTTATGATAATCAATGGAGACTCTAATTGATAATTCATTAATCTTTATCAAAAATAAGTGGTGCACCCCAATATGACACACTTAGATGAATACGACCTTTTTCAAGATTCAACTACAGTTTCTTATTCTATTCCTACAACTAAATCTAGTCCATTTGATTAGGTGCCTTTAAAATTGGCATGGCATCAGGTATGAGTAATATTGTGAACTCAACATCATGATATGATACATTAATATGAATATATCTAGGATATAAATAAAAAACTATCACTTAATTGGAATATAATTTATATTGAGTTTTTCTTTAACTAGATGAGATAAACACCCCATCCTAATAGGAATAAATACACATACAATGGATTTTATTTCCATGAAAATGTCCATATTTATCATCATATTGTTAGAGGATCATATATTAGATTGGTATATAAAACATGGCATACATTCACCAATAATTGATATTTTATTTATGTAGACAATTCTCATACATGCATGAAATAACATGAAATTCAACCAAAGAGAGAATGATAATATTTTTAGGAATCACATTGCCCAAAACATCAACTAGAGGGGAATCATATATTTCCAATGTGATCATGATAATATTATGTGTTTTTATTGGTAATTCAACATATATTTTTGGTGGTGGTACTATGATAACATTATGAAATTATTTAAACACAAATAGTTAAGTATATTGAAAGGTAATTAAGACATTAACAGTTTTATAGTGGAATGTAATTGTACCTTTCACCATATTTTAATCATATACCATATCAAAAATATTGATCACATTATATTTTATTGTGTCTCTAATCTTAAGAGGTTACCGAAATCGATCATCATCATTAACCATTGTATTTAAGAACTAGATAGAATAATTTCCACACTCCTTTCATCTTATTCACATGAGTGTGGGTAGTCCGTTATGTGATTATTTTTATAAATTAAAATAATTATCTATCTTCTTCAAATCACTTTAGAATTTAGAAGATTTATAACCATACCATCAATTGAAAAAACATTTACTAGTATATTTATAGACATTTCCTCTAAGTTTTCTTCCATGATTTGAGAAAGAAAGTAATACCATCATCATGTCTTAGTAGATTATTAACTCATATTCGAATTTCATCATTATATTCCTATGAAAACCATTTTATTGAGAGGTAACTAAAATATATATTTCCATCATTATAGAACATCAACCAATTTCTTCAAATCTATTAATGTTCGTAATGGAAATTGCTCTTTAGAGACATGTATTTAATCCACATAATATTTGATCAACCTTACTTTTATATTGGATAAAAATTCCAATAGAATACCATGAATTTATTATAATATTTTCCATATAGGTATCAATATATTTATCAACCTTCCACTATATCACGTGGAATTACATATTTATTTTCCTGTGATGAATACAAGGAATGTTCTTATTGGAAAATATGTTCTTAAACCCAACCAAATCCATGGATTCAATTTCATAATATTTCCTTTCATTCTTGATTATATTTCACCATTGATCTAATTAACCTTATAAATTATAGAAATGAAAAATTTAATTTTCAGTCTCTAAACCTAGATGAATAGAAAATATATTTTACATTGTACTAATCTATTGATCTGAAACTAATGGATCAAAAAACCATTAAATGAATGTGGGAGTAACATCATGAAAGAATCAATAACATGGTGTTCACTCATTTTATCCTTTGGATATTAAATATTATTCACAACATAATAATTTATTGTGGTCGTAGCAACAAGATCTATCATTCAATATCCCATAACATTTTTAGGAGGAAAATCACTATGTTGTCAAATTCATTTAGAATTAATGTGGTTTTTCCTGTTTCTAGAAATTTTCTAAAACTAATGATTATAATGTGATAAAAAATAATTATATCATGAAATCAAATTATAATGAAAAATTATTTTGAGGATTTTTATATCATGGAATTTTTATATCAACATATGACACAGTATGTTTAACCTATAACATTCATGGTAAAAATTTATTCAAATATTTCATTATTGTTCATAAAGTATTTATGAATTTCATAAACATTTCTCCCAAACTTGTCAAACTAGCTTTGCATCAAAACCTATTATTAGGTACCAGATTCCGATCAAGTCAAATTCATATGTTCCCATGTTAGAGTTATTACATTATGGTAAAATTTTGGTTTAGCCATATACACTATATGTGTCTAAATAGATATTTAATTTCATAAAACCACTTGATCTACCCTTCACCACATTTAGAGGCATTTTCTTATCCTTTGAAGATGCTTGACATTATCACTATGTTTTTCCCATCATAGTATCCAATGGTTAACTAAACCTTTTGTTTGATACCAACTATCGAAGTCCAGAAATATTACCAGTGATATATAATTGGGAAATAATAGATCACTCCGTGGGAGATTAAACCTTCTATGTGGGAATCTTACCCTCATCCCTACTGGAATCAATTTCCACAAGAATCCCTTTTATGGAGAGCCCGTCTTCACCTAATTTTTACACTATAGAGTTACCAAGGATATGATTCCTTCATTTTTCTCTAATACAAACTAGAGTGACCCATATTTTTCATGAAAATATATCACATGCTAATAGACGAGTATTCATTATATAATATAATTAACCATTCTAGAATCATACATGTCAAGTATTATTTGAATATTGGATACATAAACAACTAGTTCATAGAAGAACTAAAATGGATTTTAAAATTTTCTTTATAACTAGATACCTTAATACTAATAACATATATAATACATATCTTTATAAATTGGGGAAAGGAAACATAAAAAGGGTGGTATTAGATTTTTAGTATGGTTTTTCAAGGGAGATATAAGGCCCCATCCTTAATCCTTATTTAATCTTGAGTTATTACAAGATTACACATTGAGGATCTTTTCAGGTTTAGAGTTTTAGAGAATTAGATCATGAAACTTGCATTACATTCCACATTTAAACAAAGTGGTTACATAAAAGACAGTATTCAATATTCCCATCAACAGAAACATATTTAAAATAAAACATGGATTATTTCTTGACACATCCTTGACACTATCATCACATCATGTACCCTTCCTCTGACCTGTGAAAAACATTTCAAAATCTTGGGATGAGCATAAAAAGCTCAGTAAGGGATATAAAAATATGGAAAGGAAACATGATTACATGTCTACATAAGAATGAAATAATACTTTACCCATAAAACATAAGAACTATAACATACCTCATAAAATCATGAATAAATCATAGAAATCATAAGACATAGAAGGTAACTTGAGGCATTCATAACAATTTTACGTAGGGAGAAACCCTCTTGGTTACGTTTGGAATACCCACCACAGTATATTCCCTAAATCTCTTCGGAGAAACCTTAACGTTTCACTCCTTCACATTACCCAATGCATTGGAGAGCTATATCGGGCACTCCCTCCCTTAGTTTATCACGGAACCACCCATCTTCATAACAATGCCTAATAACCATAATATAATCTTATCACATAAAACATGCATAAAGGAAACATACCATTTCCACATTTAAATAACAAGATATAAATACAACACATTGATATAAATACATTATGAAAACCATTTTCAATACCAAAATAAAAGAAAAGTAAAAAATAGTATTTATTTTTCTTTTAAAAAGATGGTATGGCTTGTAGAGGAAGCCGAAACTCAAATAATGGTCAGGGTGGCAGAGAAGTCGTTGTCGCCTCATACGTATGACAAAAACATTCCATTTTGTCGTTTAATAAACACTTCGTATAAAAATGATTACTTTTGAATAAAATTAAATGTCAAAGGGGTTTATACATTGGATAAAGGAAGGTTGTGTATAAAACAGAATATGCCTCAATGAAAGGAGATTGAGACGAAGTCCCTTACAAAGACGATATCCTTGGTTTAAGGATAAATCAATTACATAATTATGTGTGAAAAACGAATACACCAAATATAAGTGGATATTAAGTGTAAAATAATCAAAGGTCATTCACACAAATTCAAAGGATGACATATTCAATAACTACATGTTGAACCCAAATAAAATTGAAATTGGGTTAAGAAGTTCCCTTGACAGCCTAACGGCGTCACATCAAAAAAAGGTTATCTCATCACTTGGACCTAAAATTTACATCAATAAGGATATATGAGAACATATCCCCACATAAAAATATGTAAATTAAAATACCCAACAAAATAAGTCTTTTAAAAATAGGAGGGTGAAAGGTTCCCTTACCGACATGGGTATCTTTCGAAACATACGCCCCGTGAAAGAAGGACAATACAACATTGATGTAAATACTCATAAATGAAAGAATATTACCCAATGAGTAAAAAAATGGTCAGTACATACACCACGCAAAGCAAATTGTGGAAAATGTAGCATAAATCTCACAGGAATAAAAGTGAGATGAAAAATCCCTTACGAAAACTTGGCAGCCTAACGACGCCAATTAAAACTTCCAAAAATGGATTGATGAGATAAAATAGGGTATCTCATCACATTACAATAAAATTTACAGAAATTGTAATATAAATGAACATCCCCCATCATAAAAAACGAGGAGCTTAAAAGAAGTGACATAAAGGAGAGTACTTAAAGAGAAAGAGAGAGGTTAGATCTCTTACGAAAATTCGGCAGCCTAACGGCACCACTCAAAACTTCCAAAATGGATTGATGAGAGAGAATAGGGTCTCTCATCATATGGACATAAAAATTACAGTAGGAGTAATATAAAATAACATCCCAATCACAAGAAAGATGACCTTATAAGGAATTACATAAAAGAGTGTACTTAAAAAGAAAGAGAGGAGTAGGATCCCTTACCTCAAGTCAAATTTGTCTTGTTCGTTTCCTTATATTCCTGAATAATAAACATTGGTCAATTAATAATTGCCTAAGTAAATTAATTAGAGATTATTATTCAGTTCATATCAGATATTATAATGTTATAATAATTGTTTAACAATGATAGTTCATATCAGACGTTTTTGCCGATGTTTGGTACATGAGTGAAAAATGAACTTGTTTGAAAAAAGATTGCCCATGTAGTTATAAGTAAATAATTTCCAGAATAGTATTAATGATTAAAATATAATATATATCCAGTAAAAATTCATTTTATACTATTCCATATCATTTTTAGATAAAAAACGAAAAGCACCATTCATGGAGACGGTAGGTCGTACGTACGCATGAACGATACTTTCAAATTTTTTGTCATATTAATGGAATTAAAACAAAATGAGAGAGATATATATATATGTTATAATTCGAGAATTATAACCATAATTTATATTTAATATATTACTTATATATCCATTATATATATGTACTTATAATATTACATAACATTTTGAGATAAGAAATGAAATGTACCGTTCATGAAGACAGTAAGCCGTACGTACACATGAACTCTACTTCCATTTCTATTTCATATTTAATGGAATTAAAAAATAATGATACATAATAGTATTTTAATTCCAGTATGGTATCATATATAATATAATTAAATATATATCCTTTATACGTACCACATATGGTATTAACGAATCAAATCACTTTGAGGGGGCGGTAGTCCACACTTCTTTAAATGAAGATATCGCGTTTACCCATAATGGAAACCATAAAGGTACGCAATAAATGAAAAAATACAGAATCTTAAATAAAAAATAATCATATAAGATATCATATATAAATATAGTTTCATCTTAATGTCCACCTTTGAAGGTGTTAGAAGAAAGTTGAACAATCATCGTTTCGGGAGGCAGAAATTCGCCATCCACAGAAACAGTATGTTCTTTAACCATTTGATGTAGGTGTGTGTAAGTTTAGTTCGAATCCTTCTTATAAAAACATTCTATTATATTGAAGATACTTTATTTGTCACAAATTAAATTAAAAAAAAGAGTTTAGGGGGTTGGAGAAGAAAAATAAAACAAAAAGACACAAGTGAAGACATTACCTTAAAATCGGGTAACTCCCTTTGGTTTGAGCTCAAAGGCTTCATTGTGAAGACTTATGCCCAAAGTGAGTCTTCAAGGACTAAGATAGTGAAGTGGAGAGACAAAATGGGCATGGGTGGGCCGAGAAAAAGGCTTTGGGAGTGTGGGTAAGGAGGTAGGGGTGGGGGCCTTTTATAAGAGGAGAGGAGGGGCACTCTTGTAAAGTTACAAAATGTTACTTTATTTTCAAAAGAGTTTCTGATTTTAAAGGTCCAAAATTAATTTATATAGAGGATAAGGTGATAAGGGTTCGAAATACACTCATCCAATAGGTTTTGGACATTTTTAGGTCTTAGATATTACATTGTCTTTCCATTTTATTTAAATCGTTAAATAATGAGGTCATCGCTGCATCATCATGATGTCATAAATAATTTAATTTATTTAATGTCTAAAAATTATAAAAAAATACGATGATGTATGAAATCTTTGTACCTTTCCAATGACTATTATAGTCAAAAATATGACTTGTATAACCCCATGTAACAATTGTTTTAGTAAAACATATCATGTTTGTGTCATTTTTACTTTAACATTAAATAAAAAATATTTATGTCATTTCCCAACCAATGTTGATCCATGGGGTCCCCAAGTTGACCCATGGATTTTCATTGTCGGCCATGACACATTCAATGAGGGTAGGACATTTTTATACGTCGTTTAAGTTTATTAAAAAATTATTCTTACCATAAACTACACTAATTACCTCTAATCGCGATTAAAAACTTAATAAGTTACTATTCATAAAAAAATTATTTTTATCCCATTGAACCACATTTACTTCTTAATGACAACCATGTATGTCGGATTTTTTAAATTCAAAAATAAAAGACGGAAAAATTTCATTTAAACGGAAAAATCAGTTTTTATAAGTACCACTTAGTGGTTTCACTATTCATAAAAAATCGAAGTTTTTCAAAAAAATCCCAAAAATTCACACTAAGATATATTTGATATTATGAATTCAAAAATGAAGTCTATTTTACAAAATTAAAAACATATAATTCACATTAATTAATTTAACAATTAATTCCCGCTGTCAGAGCAAATAGCGTGTTTTTATGAAACAATAAGTATCAAAAGATTGACACTAGTTTAAGTCTGATTTCAAAGTGAAATTAATTCCAACGACCACTATTGGATTTAATAGTAAAAATATATTATAATTTCACTCTAAAACAAATTCAAAAGATAATATAATCATATAAAT
Source organism: Viscum album (assembly GCA_963277665.1). Classification (NCBI taxonomy): domain Eukaryota; kingdom Viridiplantae; phylum Streptophyta; class Magnoliopsida; order Santalales; family Viscaceae; genus Viscum; species Viscum album. Next base: position 1,767,275,887 of record OY728135.1, read on the forward strand.
AAATTAGATTAAAAATAGGTTTTGAATTAAAATACAACATTTTACACTATTCATAAAAAATGAACTATATCGGAAAGATACCAAAAATTTACACAAAGTAAATTTTGATGTCTCAATTCATAAGAAGAGTTTTATTTGGTACAATAGAATGTATAAGAGTGAACAAAAATATATTTAATGACAGTTCTCCATCAAAAGGCGATAAGTGAACCTTTAGTGAAAACTAGGGCATATACGCCTAAAATTGAATTCTTTCCGTATTTTAAGTATTTATCTTTTATTGGATAAATTTAAAAACATTTAAAAACATATATAATAATATTTTAGTTATTTCTATCCATTCCCTCCAATACAATGTCTACATGTTAACTACCATTTAAAATAATATTTTTTTAATATTAGAGTGCATCGTAAGATTCTCAAGAAATTCATTGTTGCGTGTTTGGTACGCCATTGAGCATAGCGTCCCCTTTAAAGTCATATTAATATTTTATTCACAAATATGGATAAAAATGAAAATGTAATATTCATTATTTACCTGGGGTGTTACATCCTCCCCCTCTTTTGGTAATTGCGTCCTCGCAATTTTTAAATTTGAGCTTGGAAACATCCTTGAAAGTCCCACATCGGAACAAGAGTCGGTAAAACAATCACTTTAAAATAAAGGAAGATAAGTATAGAGGTTACCCGAGCTAACCCATACTAGGATTCCATGTAATAAAACATGGACATGGAAGAAAAAGCAAAGGGTCGTGTTCTTGAGGGAGAGTGATAGTAAACATGTCTAGGAGAAAGTTAACCATAAGAAAATCACAAACTTGTGATGGGTTAAACGGTATTCGATTCCTCAGTAGGAAAAGTTAATAGACAAAATTTTTGTTTTAAGTTACTTTTTATTGACGAATTTATTCATAAGGAAACATAATCACTTATCATGTTGACTTTCAAATTTTACTAGATTCCTTAATCAAACTCATATTTTTCTTCCAAAAGACGAGTATTTAGGGAGACTTGTTCACATTAAGAGTACTATAATCAACTTCTAGAGAGTCACCTAATCCAAAAAAGAGAACTATATACTTCCCATGTCTTTAGAATTTAACCAAAACCAAAACTAAAAAGGTTAGTACAATATTAGATAATCCAGAAATGAATAACCCTTTATAAAAAGAAAATCTATTCTTAATCTCCAAAATTTGTCCAAGAAAACCCAAAGTTCAACGATGACCATTCTATAATAAATTTGTCCATAAGATTCTTCAAGTAAACCAAACTATGATTTAATCCCAAATATTTGAAAGATTTAGTCACATAGTCTTCCAAGTTTAATTGTAACATTTATCTCCAAACAACATCAGTTGCACCTAAAGTCTCGTATTGAAAAGTAATTAACCTAATCACATATCCTCCATGATAGGTTAATCATTTTCATAAATAACCCAAAATCAACTTACTATTTATTCATAAAATCATATAACTAATAAGAATCAGTCAAACTATCTAGGGACTTCACGTAGTCCAGTGGTAGGTGATAAATACCGGTCGCACTTTGGTTGTGGGTTCGATTCCCACAGCTTTGTCCGACGCGATGGGTAGTCACACGGTCTGCGTGTTGTCCTTTTTCCAAAACTATATAATTCTCAAATCATTCCCCAAAAAGGGATAAAATCATCAAAAATAACCATATCATAATTTAACCTCAATTTTATCTCATTCCTTTCACTTCAATCATAACATATAGTAACCCACAATTACCTCAAAATTAAGGATCATGTAAACCCAAATGGTTATTTATAACTATGTCCACAAAAGAAAAGATAACTATTCCTTGAATAAAATTTTCATATATTAAACATCAGGGTTACACATAATATAAAAAGTCTTCTAATGTAACCCCATCATCAAAAGAGACTTAATACTCTTATGAATTTCACGATAACTCTTAAGGCCCTTATATGTTGACATCTTACTCATTCAACAATATTCATGATCCATTAACCATTCCTTTCCAACTTATTCCAAAATACCTCTTTCCTACAAAAAAAATCTTGAATCATATCCTGAGATTTCAAAATAGTAAAACAATAGTCATGAAATAATACATACCTTTGATAGGTCATTGTCAGTTTCTTCATCCTCAATTTGAATGGCATTAGGTATTGGTAAATGAACATTTGTATGCTCTTGGTGATCCCATTAACGAAACATCTTCATAGGACATGTTTTTGCATAATGACCTTGCACACCACATTTAAAACATTCAATTGATCCCTCAGAAATAACTTCTTTCCTTTTCCTCGAGTCAACTGGATACTTCCTTTTTCCATGGAAGGTTCTTGCTTTATGACCTTCATTTCCACATCTATAGCATATTTCTGTCCCATTGAAACATTTTCCTAGGTGTTTCTTTCCACATCATTGACACATAGGTTTTTGTACACACTTACCATTATGATTATTACCTGTACTTCCGTAGGGATTTGTTTTTCTCATATATGATGACTTAGAGAAGTCACCAAGGTTTAGGTGGTCAATCATGACTCCAGATAGTTTGTTGAGTATAATCAAAAGAGTTCTCAATGCGGATCCCATATCATTCAGTTGCTTGCTCAAAAAACTGTCATAGTTTCCTTCACATCTACTGTTACTTTGGTGCCTGCTAGATCCTGCCATTTACTAAAACCAAAAAAGTCAATGTGAGTATATCAATAAAACCATCATGTACTAATGAGGAAGATAAACACTAAGATATACTTACTCATTCACTTTATCTAAAACTAGGGCTCTTTCTGAAATCTTAACCATTATGGTAATGTCACTTATAATTAAAGAATACCCTAACCTCTAAAGTTATATAAACCGACCTTTTATACCAACTATAAGGCCCAATCCTTAAACCTTATTTAATCTTGAGTTATTACAAGATTACACATTGACGATCTTTTCAGGTTTAGAGTTTTTGAGAATTAGATCATGAAACTTGCATTACATTCCACATTTAAACAAAGTGGTTACATAAAAGACAATATTCATTCTTCCCATCAATGGAAACATATTTAAAATAAAACATGGATTCTTTCTTGACACATCCTTGACACTATCATCACATCATGTACCCTTCCCTTGACCTGTGAAAAACATTTCAAAAACATGGGATGAGCATAAAAAGCTCAGTACGGGATATGAAAATATGGAAAGGAAACATGAGTACATGTATACATAAGAATGAAATCATAATTTACCCATAAAACATAAGCACTTTAACATACCTCATAAAATCATGAATAAATCATAGAAATCATAAGACATAAAAGGTAACTTGAGGCATTCATAACATTCTTACGTAGGGAGTAACCCTCTTGGTTATGTTTGGAATACCCACCACAGTATATTCCCTAAATATCTTCGGAGAAACCTTAACGTTTCACTCCTCCACATTACCCAATGCATTGGAGAGGTATATCGGGCTTATCGGCCCTTAGTTTATCACAGAACAACCCGTCTTCATAACAATGCCCAAGAACCATAACATTATATTATCACATAAAACATGCATAAAAGAAACAATACATTTCCACCTTTCAATAACAAGATATCAATACAAAACATTGATATAAATACATTATGAAAACCATTTTCAATACCAAAATAAAATAAAAGTAAAACATGGTATTTATTTTTCTTTTAAAAAGATGGTATGGCTTGCAGAGGAAGCCAAACCTCAAATAATGGTCACGACAGCGGAGAAGTCGTTGTCGCCGCATACGTACGACAAAAACATTCCTTTTTTGTCGTTTAATAAACACTTCGTATAAAAAAGATTCCTTTTGAATAAACGTAAAAGTCAAAGGGGTTTATACACCGTATAAAAGAAGGTTGTCTATAAAACAGAATATGCCTCAATGAAAGGAGATTGAGACGAAGACCCTTACAAAGACGGTATCCTTGGTTTAAGGATAAATCAATTACATAATTATGTGTGAGAAAAGAATACACCAAATATAAGTGGATATTAAGTGTAAAATAATCAAAGGTCATTCAAACATATTCAAAGGATGACATATTCAATAACTACATGTTGAACCCAAAGAAATCGAAATTGGGTTAAGAAGTTCCCTTGACAGCCTAACAGCGTCACATCAAAAAAATGGTATCTCATCACTTGGACATAAAATCTAAATCAATAAGGTTATATTAGAACATATCCCCAAATAACAATATGTAAATTAAAATAACCAACAAAAGAAGTATTTTAAAAAGAGGAGGGTGAATGGTTCCCTTACCGACATGGGTATCGTTTGAAACATACACCCCGTGAAAGAAGGACAATAAAAAATTGATGTAAATACTTATAAATGAAAGAATATTACACAATTAGTAAAATATTGGTCAGTACATACACCACTCAAAGGAAATTGTGGCAAAAGTAACATAAATCTCACAGGAATAAAAGTGAGATGAAAAATCCCTTACGAAAAGTCGGCAGCATAACAGCGCCACATAAAACTTCCAAAAATGGATTGATGAGATCAAATAGGGTATATCAACACACTAAAATAAAATTTACAGAATGGGTAATATAAAATAACATACCCCATCATAAAAAAGGAGGAGCTTAAAAAAGTGACATAAAGGAGAGTACTTAAAGAGAAAGAGAGAGGTTAGATCTCTTGCGAAAATTCGGCAGCCTAACGGCGCCACTCAAAACTTCCAAAATGGATTGATGAGAGAGAATAGGGTCTCTCATAATATGAACATAAACATTTCAGTAAGATTAATATAAAATAACATCCCAATCACAAGAAAGATGAGATTAGTAGGAATGACATAAAAGAGTGTACTTAAAAAGAAAGAGAGGAGTATGATCCCTTACCTCAAGTCCAACTTGTTTTGTTCGTTTCATTATATTCCTGAATAATAGACTTTGGTCAATTAATAATTGCCTAAGTACCTCCTTTAGAGATTATTATTCAGTTAATATCATATATTATAATGTTATAATAATTGTCTAATAATGTTATTTCATATCATACATTTTTGTCGATGTTTGGTACATGAGTCAAAAATGAACTTGTTTGAAAAAAGATTGCCCATGTAGTTATAAGTAAATAATTTCCGAAATAGTATTAATGATTAAAATATCATATATATCAAGTAAACATTCATTTTATACTATTCCATATCATTCGGAGATAAAAAACGAAAAGCACCATTAATGGAGACAGTAGGTCGTACGTACGTATGAACGCTACTTTCATTTTTTTGTCATATTAATGGAATTAAAACAAAATGAGAGAGATATATATATGTTATAATTCCAGAATTATAATCATAATTTAGATGTAATATATTACATATATATCCATTATATATATGTACTTATAATATTACATATCATTTTTAGATATGAAATGAAATGTACCGTTCATGGAGACGGTAAGCCGTACGTACGCATGAACGCTACTTCCATTTCTATTACATATTTAATGGAATTAAAACATAATGATACATAATAGTATTTTAATTCCAGTATGGTATCATATATTATATCATTAAATATATATCCTTTATACGTACCACATATGGTATTAACGAATCAAATCACTTTGAGGGGGCGGTAGTCCGCACTTCCTTAAATGAAGATATCGCGTTTACCCATAATGGAAACCATAAAGGTATGCCATAAATGAAAAAATACATAAGCTTAAGTAAAACATAAAAATATTAGATATCATATATAAATATAGTTTCATCTTAATGGCCACCTTTTAAGGTGTTAGAAGAATGTTGAACAATCATCGTTTTGGGAGGCAAAAATTCGCCATCCACGGAAACAGTATGTTCTTTAACAATTTGATGTAGGTGTGTGTAAGTATAGCTAGAATACATCTTATAAAAACATCCTAGTATATTGAATACACTGGATTTGTTACAAAATAAATGAATAAAAAGATTTTAGGGGGTTGGAGAAGCACAATAAAACCAAAGGACACAAGTGAAGACATTACCTTAAAATCGGGTAACTCCCTTTGGTTTGAGCTCAAAGGCTTCCTTGAGAAGACTTCTGCCCAAAGTGAGGCTTCAAGGAGTAATATAGGGAAGTGGAGAGACAAAATGGGTAGGTTTTGGCCGAGCCAAAGGCTTTGGGAGTGTGGGTATGGAGGTTGGAGTGGGGGCCTTTTATAAGAGGAGAGGAGGGGCACTCTTGTAAAGTTACAAAATGTTACATTATTTTCAAAAGAGTTTCGGATTATAAAGGTCCCACATTGATTAATTTCAAGTATAAGGTGATAAGGGTTATAAATACACTAATCCAATAGGTTTTGGACATGTGTAGGGCTTATATATTACATTATCATTCCATTTTATTTAAATCGTTAAATAATGAGGCCATCGCTGCATCATCATGATTTCATAAATAATTTAATTTATATAATGTCTAAAAATTATAAAAAAATACTATGATATAGTACATCTTTTTATCTTTCCAATGAATATTTATAGTCAAAAATATTCCTTGTATAACCCCATTTAAAAATTGTTTTAGGAAAACATATCATGTTTGTTTCATTTTTACTTTAACATTAAATAAAAAGATATTTATGTCATTATCCAAACAAAGTGGCTCCATGGGGTCCCCAAGTTGACCCATGGAATTTCTGGGTAGGCCATGACACATCCAATGAGGGTAGGACATGTATCTATGTCATTTCAATTTATTAAAACATTATTCTTACCATAAACTACACTAATTACCTCTAATCGTGATTAAAAACATAATAAGTTACTATTCACCAAAAAATTATATTTATCTCATTGAACCACATTTTACTTCTTAATGACAACCATGTATGTAGGATTTTTGAAATTCAAAACAAAAATATGGAAAAATATCATTTAAACAGAAAAATCAGTTTTTATAAGTACCACTTAGTGGTTTCACTATTCATCAAAAATTGAAGTTTTTCAGAAAAATCCCAAAAAATAACCCTAGGCAATATTTGATATTCCGAATTAAAAAATGAAGTATATTTTACAAAATTCAAAACATATAAGTCACATTAATTAATTTAATAATTAATTCCCGCTGTCAGAGTAAATAGCGTGTTTTTATGAAACAATATGTATCAAAAGATTGACATTAGTTTAAGTCTGATTTCAAAGTGAAATTAATTCCAACGACCACTATTGGATTTAATGGTAAAAATATATTATAATTTCACTCTAAAACCAATTCAAAAGATAATCTAATCATATAAATAAATTAGATTAAATAGAGGTTTTGAATTAAAATACAACATTTTACACTATTCATAAAAAAATGAACTTTATCGGAAAGATACCAAAAATTTACAAAAAGTAAATTTTGATTTCCCAATTCTTAATAAGAGTTTTATTTGGTACAATAGAATGTATAAGAGTGAACAAAACTATATTTAATGATGGTTCACCATCAAAAGGCGATAAGTGAACCTTTAGTGAAAACTAGGGCATATACGCCTAAAATTTAATTCGTTCCATATTTTAAGCCTTTATCTTTTATTGGATAAATGTAAAAATATTTAAAAACATATATAATCATATATTAGTTATTTCTATCCATCCCCGTCAATACGACGGCTACATGTAAACTACCATTTCAAATAATATTATTTTATTATTAGAGTGCAACGTAAGATTCCCAAGAAACTCGTTGTTGCCTGTTGGGTATGCCATCGAGTATAGAATCCCCTTTAAAATAATATTAATATTTTATTCACAAATATGGATAAATATGAAAATTTCATATTATTTATTTACCTGGGGTGTTACAGGAGATATCAATGATCATTTAAAGATAACATGACTGCACTGGTATGCACACAAGAGAATTTCACATACAACCCTTACACTCAAAATATTTTAAAAAAGTATATAGTAATGGAATAAATCTTGTATTTTTATAAGACATGAGTCAAATAGAAATCAATTAACATAAACCATTACAGAATAACATTAGAATCATACAAATATTTTTGGCACACACATAAGAAATGAAATCTTATGTTAAGTATACCCAAAAGTGAATTCATAACTTATTAGGATTGGGAAGACCACATATGTACTTACATTAGGCTGTAGAAACACTTTCATGTACCCTCTATTGGGATTGGAAAAAACTCTAAGTTACCTAATTTCTTAGGCCTGCGATATCCACTAATGTACCCTCTTTTTAATGCTGTGGATAACCTTTTGCGTACCCTCTTTTTTTGGTATTGGGATAACCTCCAATGTAACCTTTGAGAAATAGAACACTAATCATTACCAAATTAATTAGAGGGATATATAATTCTACCCCATCCCATCACAAAATAAAAATCAAACATATGTGGTCAACAAAATAATTCATCATATCACAACCCATGAAAATGGAATCATTTTTATTATTATTTCATCATAGAATTATCTATTTGAAAAAAATGTGATTCAAAAACATTTTTCATCATAATAATAAACAATGTAGAGAAAAGATAAGGATTTTATCATTAGATTAAATACCCATAAAAGCATATGCAACATTCAAGGTTTCTATTGTTAATGAATAAAAAATTTAGAAAATTATCCCAAAAATATTATTGAGGAAAATATACACTCCATTTTAAAATAACTTCTTTAAAAACATTAAATTTATGAAATATTATAGGAACCACATTATTTGAGAATATATATTGAAAATATTATGGTAATACTAAAATAATTGAGAATTTATTACTATAAGAAACTCCATACAAGTTTTTTAAGTTAAAATAAAATATTTATTTTACACCACTGTATAAATTCAAAAGTATATCATTCTGAAAAAGAAAATAAAATCACTCATAGAAACACTTTTTAAAAATTCAAATATGAATAAAAAGAGACAATAAAAACTCATAATATAATATTATGATAACTCTTAAAAAAAATTTTGAAATATTTTTATATGCAAGAATATGGATTTTCAATCGTAGAGAGAAATAAATTCATTTTTTCATTAATACATTATATAGGTATCATGAGTACATAATAAGTTGAAAATGAAATAAAATCATGAATTATATAGAAATAACCATTGAAGAAGAAAAAAGTGTCTCTTATGATATGGATCATAATATTTCATCAAAAAAACAAAATCACTAAAAGTAATGATATAAAATTGGATTCAAACATAAACTCATTACCACTAAGGAAAATTTTCAATAGTTATCCCCATGATATAATGTAACTTTTATAGATATATATATCACAAAATTTTTATAAGTAGAGCTGTAATATTCAATCATGAGAATTATATACACTACACAAAATAATTAAGTGATGAATATTGCTTGTGTCCCTCATAAATAAATGATGACAGAAGACCTTTACATCAGGTCATGGTATCCTTTGTATAGGTTAGACCCCCCTATATAATATATCTAGTTTTATCATAAATATATTACATAAAAAATAATATATATATCATTCCATATATAACTTTATTATAATATTTTATCAGTCATTTATTAACTATTATTTATTAAAATCTCTTTTTGAGATAATAACTACTTTTTTCAGGAATCATTCGGTTCGATATTTTGGATACTTGTACTTTTATTATGAATGGTTTTTCGATTTTCTAATGGATTAGAGGGAAGAATCATAGATAATAGTTCAACTTTTAGAATCAATTTTATATAATATATATTATATATATTCATTAAATCGATTCACATTAACAAGGATATAATAATAAAATAAATGTTTTATCACATCGCTTTATGGATGGGGTAGTCCACAAGTCCACACGATTTGTATTTTAATTTTTCAATATCTTGGATGGTAAAAAGGTAAATATGATATATTAATATAATATGTATAATTATTAAAATAATATAACATATAAATATTGTTTTGATACATCATTACATAAATACATGATAGGTGTTCAAAGAGACCAATAATATATCTTCCTGAGGTAGTAGTCCTGCATAAACATGATTGATAGTTTCATTTCCTATTTGTTGGTGGATGAGATTGATATAAGTTAATACTTTAACTTAATAAAATATAATTATGTGGAATATATTTTTGTTGTTATTTCATCATATTTTAAGAATATTTGATGGAGGTGTATGACTAAAGAAAGAGAAAACACAAGGTTAAAAACTATAACTCTTCTTCGGAGATCCTCATTACATTTATACATAATCCATACCTATGATTGTTATATTCTAAATCCATAGAATCTGAATCGTGGGTAGGGATGTAATAATTTATTCAGGTATTTATTTGAACAACTAAAATTCTTTTTAAAAGTTAATATGATAGGTTAGTGGGTTCCATTTTATAATTAATGTTATTGGTACAGTTGAATTTACCAATGTTTTGCAATAATTCTATATCAATTTGATGGTAAAAAGGCTAAAAAATTAATCATTATAAAAATTTAGATTTTAAAAGGTATATATATTTCCACTAAATAGTAATTAGATGAGTTTTTTGGGTTATATTAACCTCTATTTTATTAGAACAACCCCAATAAACCTCTTTTAACCATAACCATAATGAATATTTTATATTTTTTACTGCTAATCATGATAAGAAAATAATGTTTGAATTATTAATTGATTTTAATTATAAAAATCAAAATTATATAATTATATTCAAAAAATTAAATTAAAATATTTCATAAAATTTTATTTATTATTAAATACATAAACCTGATGAAATGTGATATTTCAAAAGAATTTCTTTTCATATGTATAAAAAATATTTAATTTAAAATTCAACATTATGTTAATTATAATGACCAAACATTCATTAAAAAAATATTATTGAAATGTTTTTGTAGTTTTTTAATCTATATAAAATTTAGAGAATTTTTTAAAGGAAAATGTTGTGTTTAATAAGGAATCTTTATTTCCACTATTTATTGAAAAATTCATGTCTTCAGATAATTCCTAAAAATTAACTATAATAAAATATTTACATGTCGATATAAAAAATAATTTTAAACTTTGAATATAATATTTCTAAAATTGTAAATTTCATAAATTAAAATAAATACGAATAATTTGATTAAACACTTTTATAGAAAATATTATTTTTAAGTATAAATTAGGAATTCTTATAATCAAAGACATTAAAAATATTAGATGAATTATAAAACAGTTTATTTAATATTTAATATATAAATATAATTAAAATGAATCATCAATAGTGATTTATTTTATTTGTTATGATAAAAATACTATGTACATAAAAAATTATTTTAAAGAACAAAAAATTATTTCCCATCATAATGATTTTATTTTAATTTCGAACCAATTAATAAGCATTGAAATTATTTTATATTTTTTGATAAATATGTTTTATAATTTAGTTATTCAACTTCATTCCCACCAATATAACTGCTAGATTATAACTTTCACCATAAATAATAATATTTTAATATTATATCACAGTTTTTCAAAACTAATTGTTGAATGTAACACAAGGAATCAATAAAGTGAAATTAATTTTAGAAAATAAATAACAATATATGAGGGTGTAATTTTAGAGAACTAGGTTTTGGATTATATGCCTTTAAAATATTTCTTGAATATTTCTAAAGCCATTCATTATGTTGGCATAGGTATTATAGACCCAGAGAGACTTAGTGTAGTGTTCTTTAAAAAAACTTTAATATTCTTTGTCACGTGCACACAGTAGCATTAAAAAAGTGGAATTAATATTTCCTAGAGAATTGGATCAGATTTTTGAGACTACATTTGAGTAAAAAATTCTATGTTTATTGTAGGTGCAATGTAAAATTATCCTCTCCGGGAGTTTTGAAGAGAGGCGAGTTGAGGATGTGTTAAATAGTGAATTAATTAATTAATTGGGGATTTGATTAATTAACTGAATGTAAAATATAATATTCACACTGCCCTCTCAGTTTTGGTGCACAATGAACCAAGTGGATATCCACTCCTATTGTCTGATTTATTTATCAATGAAACAAACATCGAATCACCAAAATGATGTGGTTTCATATCTCGTTCCTGATGAATATCATCATCAGATCGAGTAGGAGCACGATCTGTGCTTCATTCTTCAATCAGAGATTTAGCATTTCACCATAAAATAATGAAAATTATATTTTTTATTCTTGATCCCATTCCCTTTTCATTATTTCAATGTTCTAGAACCCTATTTCATTTTTTTATCCCTGTTAATTAGATCTATGAGTACTGGGTTGAATGAAATTGAATCAGGTAATTTTGTAGTTAATTAATTACTGGAATTACTATCTACATGAAATGTAGTCCAGAGACACATGTAATTTAGTTATTTATGTTCAAGGAAGATAATGAATGGGGACTACACACTATGTTATGGGGTTATATGCCATGTATTTCCTAAAACAAGGTGACAATGGGACATAACTCGGGATAATAGTGTAAGAAAACATGGATGTGTACTAATACATGAACAATGTACATAGACATGGGGTTGATACATAGACATGGGTTAGACTATATGTGCATGGACTGGGTGATGTATAAAATTACGTGTATGTCATGTACACTCTATGTTCCCCTACACGGGTTGGAAACTTTGTAGACTGGATCCATGAACAGTACTCAGGCGGGCGGACAGGTAGTGTGTGCCCTGGAACATGTCATGTTCTCCTAGGAGATCTCCTTGAAATATTCTTCTTTCTGAATATTATTCTATGGGACTTCGATTCCGGATTGTGATTACCCAATCCTATGTGTTCTTCCCCCTAAAACAAGATGGTGGCCTCTGTTTTTTCCAAGGCGATATGAGGTGGCATGTTTCAATCAAGATTCTTGTGCAGCGGTTCAAACCGTGTGCAATGATTAGAGTTAATTAGTAGTTTATCATTAAATTCACTACCCTTTACTTTTAAATTAGGTTGAGGGTCCCCTAGAATCTTTATAATATTATGGAGGTTCTCTCTGATTACAATAAGGAAAATGTACCCTTCTCTAAAATATTTTATTACATGGAGTTTGATAAGCCTCACACTCCTCTTAGCAGTGCTTGAATGTTGTTGGAGATTGGTTTATTCCTTTAATAGGGATGATGGGACTAGTACTAACTTGTGTAAATAGGGAACGAGTATCCCTTACATATTTTCATTGTTGGAGGTGGGACTCCCTATGTTGTATTTACTGGTTCTTTTTACCTATGGGTTTTCCTTTGGGATGAGACATATTTTGGCACATCCTTGGACTCATAAGAAATATGAACACTTTCCCCACCAAGACACATCCTTTTAACGTGACCTAAATCCTTGAGAGTGAGTCCATTCTAGAGAAAAATGATAGTCTCCAAGTGTGGTTACTGAGTTCCTTAAACTTTTGTGTTCTGTATAGACACAGGAGTTTTTGGGCATCCTTGATGAACTTTTGGAAGTGTTGGTACTCAATTAATTTTTTAGGTTGCGGGTTCCTCATATCACTCATCATGTTGGAAAGTTCTCCCTTGACATACTTAGGAATGGGAGCCTTGTACATGTTGGCTAGATTATGTAGGAACTCCCCTGATGTACTATGTTCCAGGACATCTATCCATGGAGTCAGGACACCACTTTTATTCCAGGGTGCGGGTCATCCATTTGTGACATATAGCTATAGTCATTACTCCCCTACTCGGTTAGGAAGAAAGTCAGGTACCCTTGGATTAGGAACTCCCATATCATTCGAGGGTATGGGTAATCCATACAACATGGTCTGGAAAAGCTGGTACTCCCCTACCATTCCAGGGAGAGGGTCCTCTATCCAGAGGTCCATACTACCCTGTCGTACTAGGGTGTGGGTTCCCCATAGTAAATAATATGTTAGATTTGGTACTCCCCAATCGTACCCAGGTCTGGGTCCTCTAGCCATAGAGTGGTACTCCCATAGAAGGATAGGTTACGAGTCCTCAATATATGGAGTTGTTCTCCCATATCATACCAAGGTGCCTCCCCTCCATCCTCTGAGTAGTACTCCCATATGGTTCCAAGGTTTGCGTCCTCATCTATGGAGTAGCACTCTACCGTCTCTGAGTTACAACGGTGAGTGATTCCTCCACTATAGTTGGATCTCCCTCAAATTTTGAGTATATTTCCAAGGGGAGTGTCCATCCAGGTGATATACAATATACTTAAATAGTATTTAGTTCTCCCTTGACATAATGAGGTGTGGTCCACTTTAGGATGGGGCGATAGAGGTTTCAAAACTTAGTTAGAAGATAGTACTCCCTCGACTACGGGGCAGTACCAAGGCATGGGTACTTCTCCTGCCTCTATTATAGAAGATACACATGATGCATGGTGTAGAGAAGTGATCCCTAATCTATGGTGGAATGATGGGGAGTGGACCTCTCTACATGGTTTCCTCAGCCTTTCTTCGTGCACATGATAGTGATGGAAAAACCTCTGGTGCTGGGCACTAGATATGGATCATATAAGATGTTCTTAATGGATAATTTTTCTTGGACATAGAATTTCTAATGGTATAACTATTACTATTGGAGTTTATCTCTTGAATGGGTTCCATCTGGATGGATGATCTCATGGATTGTGATCTCCTGGGTTTGTGTTTACCATTTGAGCTGCGAGAATAAACATGTTACTCGTCATGGGGTTAAAAACTCATGAGACCTGGATCCTATTAAGAGTATATCATGGTGATTTCTGGGAGCCCCTATAAAGTTTCCACATTCTAGTATTTCATCCCAGGAGGCCGGAGTATACATACCTCTTTTTTTCCCATACCATACTATTGGTTACTCTCCGCCCATGGGAGGCGAAGACACACAAGGTATGCCATGTGATTTCTTTGTTTATCATATATTTGTTTTATGGGTCCACTCTTTTTCAATAGCCAATGAATAATCCATGATAACTTCATCTTATCACTATGTTGAGATCCATGTGTTTTGATGATTTTACATTCACTCTCTTTTTCGGTTGGAATATGTGATGTAGTCTTTTCTTTACTCTCTTGGTGGGGCTTCTTATTTGACATAGATGACTAGTCATGTACAACTGAGGATGATTTGCGATATAATTTCTCTCTTGATGGGGTTCTCTCTAGAAAGGTTAAGTGCTCTATTTAATTTTAGTCCCTAACTTTTCATTTATGTTTTTTGGGTGCCTATTATTTATTTTATAGTCACCAATATATGGGATTTTACCAAACTTGTTTTGTGTCTTCTACAAACCACATTCCTTTCAAATAAGTCCATGGTGGACCTATGTTAGATGGAGCATAGAGAGATATAATGAGCAAGGAGTTTATTAGAGGGGGTGGAAGAGCATTCAGTTGTTACTTTTCACAGTGATCCCATACTTCTGAGCAGGTCGAATGATTTTACAATTTTATTTGGCAGGAGCTTATTAACCCCTTTTTTACTTTTGTACTTATGTTCTAGTCTAGTTTAGGATAGAATTATTCACGTATTTCGGTTTTATATTTTAATATCTCTACACTATTACATTGAGTTGTTATTAAGTGTTTTTGTATATGTACATTAGGAAATGGCCACCCCTATATTAGTTATAACTTTGGTTCTTGTCAGCAAAAACTGGCCTATGAAGGTAGTCTTTGTGTAGTGAGGACTCCATCCCCCACATGGGTCGGATCATGATAGTGTGGTATCAATGGTGGTTTGATTATTGGAACATTATTTAGACACATCCGTTAAATGGGTTTTTTTTGGGTTTCATAACGAGAGTGTTGGAATGTTTCGAGATTGGTTCACAAGAAATAGGATCCAGTGTTGGTGTGTCAGCCAACATATTTACTCACTAGGAAAATGAAAACCTGCATTTTTACATGGTATATAAGAGCACTACTCACTGGGGAATAAATGGTACATACATCATATAGGACCAGGATTTTTTTCATTCATATCCTTCATGATTTATCTAATTAGATATAATATTTGACTGCGGTGCATCCTAAATTTTATTCTATGATGCCACTGCAATGACAAATAGACATGATTTTATGTCATGATTGTTATGATAATCCTCCACATAATGAGGATTTAGTGTAGGGAACTGATTCAGATGCATTACCTTTGGGTGGTCTATTGGTAGTACCACCAAATGTTGACCAACAAGTTTTACCTACAGTTCAGGTGGAGGATGAAAGCATGATAAGTGCATTACATGAGTTCAAGAGGCATCAAACACTAAGGTACTAATTTTATCAGACCCCCAGGATGCAGATGACAGGCTTGAAGTAGTCACATGAGTTTTATACATGGTGAGAAAACTCTGACTAGATGGTGGTCCTAGTGGTGAGACCTCTATACGGTTCTACTGGTAGATGGTGGAGTTTTGTGTCATATTACCATGATGAGGTGACACTCACTTGGGTAGAGTTCGAGAGAATCTCCCGGGAAGAGTTTTATCTAGCCACGCTGTGATCAGTATGTATCCAGAAGCACCACTGGAAATTAAAGGTATTCCAATGGTTAAAAGCTGTTGGTATAGGTTGGAGAACCATAGGTATAAATTATACCAACGGTTTTAGAAACGGTTTCCCAGTAAGCTGTGAAAGTAGATATATACCAACAGTTTGAGATAAACCATTGTTATATGTGAATAAATATAGTCTATAGAAATGGCTTTATAAAACCGTTGGCATAGAGTTCTTATACAACACATATGACAATGGTTTTGAAACTATTGGAATATCTTTTTTGGTCTTC
The DNA here is from genome assembly GCA_963277665.1 of Viscum album. NCBI lineage: Eukaryota > Viridiplantae > Streptophyta > Magnoliopsida > Santalales > Viscaceae > Viscum > Viscum album. Next base: position 1,767,292,603 of record OY728135.1, read on the forward strand.
CATTCATCCCTATACCAATAGTCAGAAATGTTGGTAAATATTTTTTACCAATGTTTCAGAACCGTTTGTAAAAAAATAAATATATAACCTATACCAATGGTTTAAAACCGTTGGTATAGGCTTTGCTCTACAATTTACACAACAGCCTACTCTGTGTGCTATTGTAAGAATTGTACAGAATCAATACAATACAATACATACTAAGGATACAAAATTAAAAACTGATAATTAGAAGGATATATAATTTAATAATCAATTATGAATAGTGTACATTAAAAACTGAATACATAATTATATGTGATATAGAATTAATAATACATACAAAATTGAATTTTTTATAATACATACATGATTGAATTCAGAAATTATAACCTAATAACCCAATATAAGGAAATGAATAAATGAATTCAACCAAACACAAATATAATGTCATTGTTTGTGGTGGGTGTCTTTGAACATAGTGATGATGATAATGGGTGTGTATCAATGAGATTGTGTGACTTAGGGAATATTATTGTCCTTGTAATATTAAATGGCATGTGTTTTAGAATAGGGATAGGAGTTCCTCATATGAGAAGTGGATTGTGTGAGGCTAGACCATGGATCGTTGTGATATAATATCAACATAATCTGAATACATTTGGTCGGTTTTCCATATGCTAGTTGTTTTTACTTAAAATGATGTTCATTTTAAACAAAAGAGAGACAATTAGCCTGATACCGGCCACACCGTACCTCGGATTGAGGTTTGGTTGACTCATAAACATCACATATGACCCATGGATCATTGTGATAAAGTATTAATACAATCTAAATGTGTTTGGTTGGTTTTCTGTATGCTAGTTTTTGTTTTCACTTAAAATGTTGTCCATTTTAAATAAATGTGAGACACTTTGAGTGGTATCGGCCACACTGGGCCTTGGATTGAGTCTCAGATGACTCATACACATCATAAATGACCCATGTATTTTTGTTCTAAAGTATTAAAACAATCTGAATACGTTTGGTCATTTTTCCGTATGTTAGTTGTTTTTACTTAAAATGGTGTCCATTTTAAACAAAAGAGATACACTTAGAGTGATACCAGTCACATTATTCCTTTGATTGAGGTGGGGTTAACTCACACACATAAAAAATGACCAAATGATCGTTTTCCTAATGTATCAACAGAATCTGAATGAATTTGGATGGTTTTCTGTATGCCAGTTGTTGTTTTCATTTATAATGGTGATCATTTCAAATAAATGTGAGGAAATTTGAGTGGTACCGTCCACACCGTGCCTCTGATTGAGGTGAGGTTGACTTGTACCCATAAAAAATGAATCATGGATCGTTTTCCTAAAGTATCAAAAGAATCTGAATATGTTTTCCCTGTTTTCCGTATGGTAGTTGTTGTTTTGACTTAAAATGATGTCCATTTTAAACAAAAGAGATACATTTAGAGTGGTACTGGCCACATCGTTCCTCATATTGACATGAGGTTGACTCGTACATGTCACAAATGTCCCATGGATCGTTTTCCTAAAGTATAAACATGATCCGAATGCATTTGGTTGGTTTAATGTATTCCAGTTGTTGTTTTCACTTAAAAATGATGTCCATTTTAAATAAAAGTGAGAAACTTTGTGTTGTACCATCCACACCATGCCTCGGATTGATGCAGAGTTGAGTCGTACACATCAAATATGACTAATGGATCGTATTAAAAAAGTATAAACACAATACGAATATTTTTTGTTTCCATATGACATTTGTTTTTACTTAAAAGTGTGTCCATTTTAAACAAAAGAGAGACACATTGAGTGATACCGGCCACATTGTGCCTCCGATTGAGGTGAGGTTGACTTTTACACATCACATATGACTCATGGATTGTTTCCCTATATTATAAACACTATTAAAATGTGTTTGGTCCATTTCCTGTATTCCATTTGTTGTTTTCACTAAAAATGATGTCCATTTTAAACAAAAGAGAGACATTTATAGTGGTACCGGCCACACTGGGCCTCAGATTGATACTGGGTTGACTTTTACATGTCAAAAATTTCCCATGGATCATTTTACTGAAGTATAAACATAGTCCAAATGCGTTTGGTTGGTTTTTCGTACGTCAATTGTTGTTTTCACTTAAGGTGATGTCCATTTTAATCAAAAGAGAGACATTTAGAGTCGTACCGGCCACACTATGCCTCAAATTGATGCTGGGTTGACTCATACACCTCAAAAATGTCCCATTGGTCGTTTTCCAAAAGTATCAATGCTATCCTAATATGTTTGGTCAGTTTTTTGTATGCCAATTATTTTTACTTAATACATTATCCATTTTAAACAAAAGAGAGACATTTAGAGTGTTATCGGCAACACATGAGTTTGATTGATGCGGGGTTGACTCGTAAACATCGTAAATTTATCATGGATTGTTTTCCTAAAGTATCAACACAATATGTATTCATGTGGTTGTTTTTCCGTATGCCAGTTCTTGTTTTCACTTAAAATGATGATCATTTCAAATAAAGGTGAGACAATTTGAGGGGTAATTGCCACACCATGCCTCATATTGATGTGGGGATGACTCTTACCAGTCATTACTGTCCCATGGATCATTTTGATAACATATCAATAGAATACGAATATATTTGGTCCATTTTCCGTATGTTAGTTGTTGTTTTCACTTAAAATGTTTTCCATTTCAAATAAAAGTGTGACACTTTGAGTGGTACCAGCCACACCATGCCTTGAATTGAGGCAGGGTTAAGTCTTACACTTCACATATGACCCGTATAGTTTTCCAAAAGTATGAACATAATAAAAATGTGTTTGGTCGGTTTTCCATATGCCAGTTGTTTTTACTTAAAAGGGTGTTGATTTCAAACAAAAGAGATAAACATTGAGTGATACTGTCCGAACCATGCCTCAGAATGAGGTGGGGTTTACGCGTACATGTCACATATGACTCATGATTTTTTTCCTAATGTATCAACACAATCCAATTGTGTTATGTCAGTTTTCCATATGCCAGTTAGGCAAAACGTGCAACAACAGTGATAATATCTTATACTAAAACTATAGACATTGTGCATGATGTCAATCCCCTGGTGCATGGTTAGGTAAAATCATGAAAATATCTTCTAATATATATCCAAATATGGTTGGTAGATACTTTGTGTCATGTACTTAAATTTTTTACTAACTGTGAGGTATCATGTTTTTCTAGGCCGACTGGGGATTGGAGCTCCAAACAAGCCCCAGAATCCCCATAAACCATTATAACATCATTAGGATTACAAATTTGTGAAAAATAAACAGTTATAATAAATTAAAAAAGTATCCATACCAGAGTGAAGAACCAGGTTCTTATATTCTCCCAATTTAAAGGAACTCATCCTAAAGTTCACCATTAATGAGTGGTAAAAAAAAATTGAGAACAATTATGTCCGGGGGGTTGTCTGATTCATGGGGGCTATTGGGGGGGATTTTTGGGGGGCTGTATGGGGGGTGGGTGGGGGGATGTCCGGGGACCAGGGAGTAGGGTGGGGGCGGTTAGGGTGGTTTTCTGGGATCCAGGACGGAGGGTGGAAGTGCTGTCCAGGGAGCTCTCTAAGGGGATGTTTGGGGGGCTGTCCGGGGGGCAGTCTAGGGTCTAGAGAGGAGGGTGGGGGGGAAGTGATGGGTGTGTTCAATGTTTGATAGTATTTGAATTACAATGACTCGTCCATATTAAATCAATAATCAAATGTCATAAATATCATTCAAAAATGTAATGGATCAATCTCCCCCTAATATCCTTCACCATCACCACTGTCATCATCAGCCTCATCCTCACTACCATATCTGTCCTTGTCGTTATCCTTTTCATCATCACCATCCTTATCCTCAGCGCAATCCTTGCCTTCTTCCTCATCCTCATCCTCACCCTCACCCTCACCTTCATCCTCGCCCTCGATATTGGCATCATCATCATCCCCAACATCTTCCTCTTCAGCATCCTCGTTATCATGAGGAATGTCATAATCTCAACCACCACTATAACTACTTCCTGGTGCATTGGATAATTCACCCATCGATGAAATATATGTCTAACAATCCGCACTGGCCTCTGGTGTAAGTGATGAAGATAAATCTTTGATCAGTATTAAAAATTCTTTCTCCCTTGTTTGAATTGGTTCTTCCAACTTCATGACCCTTCTATCACACTGTCTTGCATGCTCCTAGACCTATTCCAACTCTTTGGTATTATAATGGATACATGGATAAGACTAGTACATCTTCAGGACTATATTCTTACCAGGTCGGCATCGTACTCGACCAGACTACTCATCTCCCAAAACATGATATAAATGATCGTGTGGCCCTAAATTGTCAGGCTCCTAGGCATCATGGTCCTCTAAAGCAGCATGTTAAAATTATTAATAGATTATTAAATTTTAAAATAGATATTAAAATTTGAAATTAAAAAATTGAAACTCACAATATTTTCTTGTGTCAGTTCATTAACCACAGCTTCATCGTTTTTCCTTATACTCGAGAAAAAATAAATTCTTGAGGGAGACGTCATTCAAAATTCAATTTGTGCATCTTTAATGACTTTGAAACAATATAAAGTGCAAATATAATCGTATATTAAATATTAAATAAATCCTATAATCTAATTAGGAATCAATAAAAAGGGAAAGTCCGAATGAAAAATTATAAACAACTATATCGTACTAGCTTCCACTCATGATCTGACATTGTTGTTCACCCAAAAGTGTAGAGGTAATGATTTGAATCTATGTTTTTATGGTTTTTTTGAAATGATTCCTAAATAATGTTTAATAATAAATAAGATAATATTAATGAAAAATATGAAAACTGCCATTTAAATACCTCAAATGGGATTAATACCATAAATTTTATAGTCTCCCAGTGGGTAATCACTTGGAGATATTGCTGTATTGGGTTGTCATCCATGATAGGTAGTGTCTCTAACTCCGTGCCAAATCTATCACACTAGCCAACATACAACTCATTCTTATAAGCTCTCCAAATCTCTCATAGATCCTTTAAACATGCTGGGCGTGCACCCTCGCCATCAGGGAAGTTAAACTGAACAAGAAACCCAATAGATTAATTCATATAAATAAAAAAATACTACATTAAATCCAATATATTTTTACCCATATTTGTGCCCACGCATTATCCTTGACTTCGTGGGGCAGATGTCTCCAAGAGAGAGGGATGAATGGAATGATGTCGGAGTATTCATTCAATGTCACCAAAAAAACCCTGACATTCTTCCCAAGGTTTATCAATAACTTATCCATCATAATTATATTCAATCATCAAGTATTTCTGGTGGTTCCATACTGCATGCAAGAGAGTACGCCCCTTCCCCTGTCTCCAATTAGTAGATGGATCTGTTATTAAAGAAACAAATATCAGTACAATTTATAATAAAATAATTTGGTATAAAATTTTGTTAGAGTTATATAAATATAACTATGGTAGTCAGCTCAATGGGAATCACTAGATGGGTAGAAGATGAAAGAATATCCTGTACATGTGGAGTGTCCCTCAATGTATGCTCCTCGACCACATACTATGTGAGAGCAGGAGTCCAAGAAGATGGAATATAATAGCATGGAGATAATGAACCAGAAGCAAAAGATGAGGGAATAGACATCTGTCCAACTGGTAGTGTAAACATCAGAATCATAAATATCCCATGTGTCCCTAAAGACACACCAGGATCAAAATGGGGCGTATAAGATATGTCTGTGGTAGGTGAATAGTCCAATCAGGTGCGACCAGTGGATCTTATAACTCTCACACCACGAGCCCTTCTACCATTGGCCTTAGTACCAGGACCACCAGATAATCGTCTAACTCTGACACCACCCCCCTCCTGCCACCAGCCTCTGTATTGGGAGAAATATCAGGCTCCTGATCAGATATCTCTCATCTAGGGGGTTGATTCTGAAAAAATGTTTAACACAAAAGTAAACACATGAAATTAGAAGTTATTGAAATATATATATTTGAAATAAAATACTCACAAGAGGGATGAGTGGTGGAACTCCCATCTATGCCATGCGATGATTATTTTTTGTCATCATTTTCCGCTGCATCTCTTCTATGGGTGTCTTTTCCTACAATGAAAACAAATATGGAAGTAATTAGAAATACATGACTAATGTGTAACCCAAAAAAACAAAATATAGAAAAACCATTTTGATAAAAAAAATAAAGAAGTAGAAGATTTATGGTGGTTTGACGGTAAGTACTTGGATACACACTCTGAATGATGTAGGTGAAACATGTAGGTGAGAACACGACTTTATTATTCATGTCCCATTTTATTTTAGAGAGGGACCATTACTAGTTATAGGTATGGATTTGGTTATATTAATGCTATTAGTTTCCTAATGTACTACTTGGTCTTCACATTCATTTATTTCTCATCTCATTTTTTCTTTTTTGTTGTTCTTGATAGATTTTCTCCATATTTTTAGGGCCTTAATATAGGCCTTTAGAATAGGGTGGATCATTATTTGAAATGACCATTGTTTACTATAGTGTTTATATGATATAGACATCAATGGTATATCATGATCCAATATATTTAAAATGTTGATGTTATTTTTGGTACGAGACAGTTTACATATGATAAATATCACATTGATGTTTATAATAAGTGGATTTCTTTTACCACCCAAATGACTTGGAGTACATTATTACAAGGGATTTAATCCATAGGTATGTAGAGAATTTCCATTCCTAGCCATGATTGGGTCCATTATGGAATAGACGAAAGGTGTGGTTCTAAGAATGAGGAGGAACTAATGTCCTGGGTATAACCTAGAAACATGATTCAGTTTCAATATTTCTTATCAGATTGGCTGGTTAGTTTAGTAAATTTCCTATTTTGAAACACCTTTAAAAAGGATAACAATTAATTGTGACATCCCAAACCAGGATTCCACTCATTAGTGACCCGACCACATATGGCCACATGGCCTGAAGTACATCTACAAAAATTACAAATATTATTGACTAATAATGAGAGCCTTTGTTTTTCCTAGGGGGAAATATTCCCTAATTACCTAAGTTGCACCATTTTAATATTATCAGTTAAAAAGTGGAAGAATGATAACAATGTGAAAATATTGGTAATGGATGAAAATTACCAAATAAATAATACCAACTAATAACAAAATATTAAACCGAATGATGGTAATATATGTCATGTATCAAATAGAAAAACATATTTACAACTAGTAGGAAGTAGTGCTATACAAGAGGCTCAATAAATACTAAAATTTGACCTTGTTTCTTGAGCTAAAACCCAATCGTCTACTAAAATCTCTATCCTATGTCATGTGAGTAGTCATGCATCTATAAGATGATGATTCCCATTATATAAACATATAATCATTTAGTTTATTTGGGTAATCAATGACTTCTCGAAAAATATGTGAGATACAATTCATGTAGGTTACCACTGAGAGGTCTATATCTATCCAGTCTATTTATATAACATTTTAATATAATGATATGATAAATTAAAGAAACAACTAAAAAATATAAAAGGGTTTTCAATTGTTCCGGAGAACATATCCCTTCATCTTCGATGAAGGGTTAAGGATTTAATTAATTAAATGGATTTGAATGAAGAAATTCTAGGTTAAATCAAAATAAAAACAAAAACATATACACATCAAAATCAAAACTAAAAAAAGAAATATTTGATAAATTTCAATAAAAATAATGTACGATTTTATGAAAATACCTAATTTGGGATGGGTGTTTTTTCCCAAATATACCCATGTTCTAAGGGTTATGTGATCACTTGTAGTGTAGTTTGGGTTGTTGAATCCTTATAGACCTAAAAAGATCCTTAGACACACAATAAAAAGAGGTGAAATTTTTGGCTATGAAGTTGCCAACATTGAGTTGATTTTTGATTGTTTTAAAAGATAACTAAGTGATCTATGTGAATTCAAATTATGAGAAAATGTGTTGATCCAAGGTTATAGCTCAGGGATGATTGGATGACTTCTTTTTTTAACAATTTTATTTTCATTTACTCGAGAAGGATTCATGCAATGAATTCCAACTAATCTCATCACATACTGGACACACACATTCAAAAACACATGCTAATCACATATACAATTGTAGGATCATTTTCATGAGAACACCAAGGTAAAGTATATTATTATCACATAAATGTGGGGTGAATAAATTCAATATGGAAGAGGAAGAGAGAAAATCCTTGAACGAAAAAACTCAAATAAAAGAAGATAATATCAATTATAGATCATGAAATAACATCCAATCCAGCCACTTTCTAACACCTTGAATCAACACATAAAATAGTTATCCCTCCATTGATGACATGTTCCCAATGGAAGCGGGATGTAGACTCATAAGGGCAGAATAGAAGATGTAAAAAAACAAAATAATGATCAGTCCACCGTTGTGTGAAGAACATCACAAGGTTTGGTGTGAAAAAGTTCACACCTTAATGCAATGCTATCAATGTAAGAACATAATAAAAGATTAATAATAACTTTTATTAAGAACTAATGTGATTCAAATGATTGACATGATAATGAATAACGATTAAAACACCATATTGACAGCATAACAATACAATGAAACAAGCACCAAAGATGATAAGAAAAATATGAGATTCTTATTACCTTCACCACCATCTCATTATATAGGCATATTAAAATCCTTAGGTCCACCCCTCAACAATAAATTTACCCCCCAAATATTAAGATAGTTAAAATGAGGGTGAAATATCAAAAGGAAATTGATGTTACAAAGTTGACCATAAAACCAGCCAGATTCGTCCACTGTATTGATGTTTGAATTTCTAATTGAAGAAGGCCGAATACGAAGGGGTCGTAGTATTGAAATATTCTCTTAAATCTATCCTCTATGAGCTGTAAACATTTCAGGAAATTTGGCACATCCTTTTGGATGTTATGGTCAAAATGTTGGGCTGACTTTATGTGCATTCATGTCAGGCCCACCATTTAAATATCAACTTCAGATTCCATTATCATAATGAAAAATTCAGAATTAGCTCCGGAAACAGTTGAATAAAATGATCCTAATATTTTTATCTTTATACTGTAAATGTTTTAACTTCATTGGGATTTTTTTTGGCCCCACATTTGTTTGATGGGCCTTAGGCCCATTATGCTTTTTCCAGTAAATTTCTTCATTCAGGCGCAAAAATATCCATATTCCCGTGGGATTCATCCATTAGGCCTAAATGATAAAGTGGTCCAAATAAAATGATGAATAATATACCAACATATATAATTCAAATGGTGAATAATGTATTTTTCACAAGCAATTTATTGAGTGTCCCAAAATTGACACTTTAAGCATGAATTGCTCAATGATGGGAAATTAAGTTCAATTTAAGAATTGGACTAAAATTGATGTTTATGAACATTGAAACAAATTAATATTAAGATAAAATCAATTAATATTATCCTTTTTAAGTGGCTAATCACACCCCTACTTGAGTTTTTATAGTCCTGAGAAAAATATATAACAAATATGAAATTCTAACCCCCTTTTACAAAAACATTTGAATACACATTGCTCACCCAAAGACCTCATAGAAAAAAAAATTATGTAACCCATCAAAATCATTTAAAACAATGATTGGCCCATAAGAATATCCCATTCCAAAACCATTAATTTTTTTAAATGCATCACCACATTTCATCCAATTCTAATTAATCATGATAAAGTATTGTGCATCGAAAAAGATATGGGGCCCATTTTATTATTCAAGGGGAAAAAATGGAAGTGCTGGGTGGGAATCAAATTAAACCTTAATATGAGTGTCCAATTTTATTTTTTATTTTTTTGTTTGTTTTTTTTATTATTTTTTTAACCACAATAGATATGAAAATACTAACTCTGGGCAAGACAACTATGAAGTCATGATCCCCAAGTGTCAGACGCCACACATATTTTCAATTCCATGCTCTAAAATAGAGATATAAAGCCTAACTCTTGGAAATAAAAATATGGAGTCACGATCTCCAAGTTTCAGACGCCACACATTTGGAAAAAACTTTTCTCTATGTGGTAATTATTTTACTTCAATTTTTTTTTGTTTTTTTTGATACTCAAATTAAACTAAAAGTGACCCCAGAACAATATGCTATAACAAAAGGGACCCAAAAACTGAAATTTACACCCACGATCCTTTAGAAATGCACTATGGTATTTTTATTAAGAGGATGAAAATGTAAACTTTGAAAAATCACATCAGAAAACCGCACATTCCAAAAACTATGCTCATGAACATAAAAATGCATTAAAATCATAATCAAGGCATACACAATTATTTGATATCCAATTTCAGAGTTTACAATATGTGTTATCATGTTCAAGGTTAATGGAATTATTCTTTCCATGCATGTTCTTATTAAAAAAATACTTTTTTATTTCATCTCCCCCATAAATAGAATAACATTGTCCCCATTGTTTAATGAAAAAATTGAAGGGGGTATAGGAGAGTTGTTCAAAGAGGAAATTGAAAATTATAATCATGGAATAATTTCACCTGGTGGTTGATGATGATATCATGTGCCACAGTCTCCCTTAAATCCTGGGTTCGAGTCTCAGCGGCTTGGATGGTTGTGTCGGGATTTTCCCCAAGACCAATGACCCTTCATTTAATTTTTTTAACCTATAAAAACATAAAATTGAAAAAAAACAAAATAAACTGACGATACATTGTCTTATTTTTACATTTCTGGGTATGGTATTACTCAGAGATCACACCACGTGACGCAGATGAATATGGCGCTCCCCTTTCATACCAATCCTTACTATAAAAGAATGACATGTCAACAGTCTATGGTAATTTATTATATGAAAAAGAAAATGGTTTTAAATTATTTGAAACATGAAAACCATGGGTTTCCTCCCATTCAGTGATTTTGTTTAACGTCGTTTGCTCAACTTGAACCCCTTAATTGATCCAATTCCAACATTCAAAATTTTAATGAACCCATATTTCTCCACTTCAACTTTATTGAGATTGATTGTTTTTTTAGAATCTTTTTCATGTATAAATATATGTTCTAAAATAAATCTAAAGATAAAAGGAATATCTGGAATAGTTGATCTTGTTTCATTTTTTCTCTTGCCTATGATGTCAAGGTTCAATCTAACATTGTTGCTTTCATGAAAAGCATGAATGACTAAAGTATGGTCATGGGTATCACCTCTGATGAATTCTTTTGTCGCGAAGGAAGGATAATGATTTTGATTTTGGGTCAATTGAAATTTCCTAATGAAGATTTTTAATTCGAATGAAAGTCAGTTTCTTCTCCAAAAAATTTAAAAAGAATTGGTTCCGTTTGAAAATATGATTCATCCCCAATAGTGTCAAGTTGAAATTCAGGAGTGTGTATGGGATCAATTTTTGGTATTTCTCCCAATTGTTTAGTGATTGGTGTTTTTGAAAAATCATCAAAAGGAATATATTCCGGACTCTCCATCCACAATTGCAAATTTCACTCTTGTGAATACAAAAAATCAGTTTCCTCTTGATTTTAGAACCCATCAAAAATTCATTTCTTATCTTCAACTATCCCAAATCCAATGGTTGTACCTTCAATAAATTCATGTGAGGTTTTTGGGAGATAAGATTATTTTATTATTCATGAGGAAGAGAAAACCTGAGTGGTAATGGGTTCCACAACCATTTCAATGATTTATAGTTATACTCTTAAGGATGAAACCTTGAAAGTCATTATTTCCATTTGATGACACAATTTCTCAAGTAATGGTTGTGGATAATTATTATCAAGCGGTTGAGATAGATTTACTATTCCAGGATGATAAATATGTTGATGGAATTCCACATGATAATGATCAGATTGGCCTTGTTGGGATTGAAACTCATTATAGGTTTGAATGTTTTGGGAAGCATAAGAGTTAAAACATTGTGCCTCAATTTGATGTTTATTTTCTAACCAATATAAACTATAATGGTCATTGTACATCACAATTTGTGTGGGGAATTCAATGTAGGGAGAGGTACCCCATATTTGGGTTTGTTCAAAGTGGCCTTCCATGATAATGATATTGGGGGTGAGAAAAATATGTTTGTGTCTATGTTAACTTACTAAGGTCCCCATCAACAGCACCAAAATTTAGTTTCGCCAATATTTACCCATGTTCTAAGGGTTAAGCGGTCTCTTGCAGTTTAGTTTGGGTTGTCGAATAATCAAAGACCTAATAAGATCCTTAGACACACAATAAAAAAGATGGAATTTTTGGCTATGAAGTGGACAACTTTGAGTTGATTTTAGATTGTTTTAAAAGATAACTAAGAGATCAATTTGAATTCAAATTACGAGAAAAATGAGTTAATCCTAGGTTATAGCTCAGGGTCGATTGAATGACTTATTTTTTTAACAATTTTATTTTCATTAAATCCATAAGTATTCATGCAATGAATTCAAACTAACCTCATAACCTACGGGATAAAAAACATCCAAAACACATGCTAATCACCTATAAACTTGTAGGATCATTTTCATGAGCACTCCAAGGTAAAGGATCTTATTATCACATAAAATTGGGGCGAATAAATTCAACATGGAAGTGGAAGACAGAACATCATTGAATGAAAAAACTCAAAAAAAATTTAATAACATTTATAGATCATGAAATGACATCCATTCCAGCCCCTTTCTACCCCCTTGGATCAAAACATAAAATATTTTTCCCTCCATTGATGACATGTTCCCAAAGGATGCGGGATATAGACTCATAAGGGCAGAATGGACGAAGTACAAAAACAAAATAACGATCACTCCACCGTTGTGTGAAGAATATCAAATGGATTGGTGTAAAAAAGGTCAGACCATAAAGAAAAAGTATCAACATGATATGAAAAAAAAAGACAAATAATAAATTTTATTAATAACTCATGTGATTCAAAAGATTTACATGATAATGAAGAACGATTACAACACCAAATTGACAGCATAACAATACAATGAAACAAAGCACCAAAAATGATAATAAAAATACGAGATTCCAATTCCCTTAACCACCAGCTCCTTATATAGGCGTATTAGAATCATTAGGTCCACCCACAACAATCAATTAACCCCCAAACAATTAAGAGCGTCAAAAGGAGGGTGAAGAATCAAAAGGAAATTGACATTACAAAGTTGACCACAAAACCATCCAGATTCGTCAAACGTTTGATGTGTGAATTTTTAATTGAATAAGGCAGAATTCAGATGCGTCATTGAGGGGAAATATGTTTTTAAATCTATCCTCTATGAGATGTAATTATTTTAAGAAATTTGGTTCATCCGTTTGGATGTTATGGTCGAAATGGCGGGACAAATTAATGTGAATTCATGTTGGGCCCACCATTTCAATCTCAACTTCAGATCCATTTATCTTCATGAAAAATTCAGAATTAGCTCTGGAAAAAGCTGAATAAAATGATCATCATATTTTTATATTTATACTTTACAATTTTGAGCTTCATTGGGATTGGTTTGTGGGGCCCAAATTTGATTGATGGGCCTTAGGCCCATTATTCTTTCTCCATCAAATTTCTGCATTCGGGCGCAAAAATCTCCATCTTCCCTTGGGATTCATCCGTCGGACCTAAAAGATAAATTGGTCCAAATAAAGTGATGAATCTTATACGAAAATATCAAATTCAAATGATGAATAATGTATTTTTCAAAATAAATTTATTTAGTGGGCCCAAATTGACACATTAAGCATGAATTGCACAATGATGGGAAATGAAGTTCAATTTCTGAATTGGACTAAAATTGATGTTTAGGAACTTTTAAACACATTAATATTAAGATAAAATAAATTAATATTATCCTCTTTTATCGGACAATCAATGGGTCAAATAAACATTCAACAGGAGATTTAGCAGCTTGGATGAGATGGGGGAAGAGGAAGATGAAGGATCTACTAGATAACTGAGAGAGGGAGGATGCTATAAATTTGGGGGGAGTGCTCGGTTTTAGGGTTCTGTCTCGCGAATGGGGGGAGGAGTGGCTATTCTTAATTTTGGGAGGAAACTTTTACCAATTGTTTTTAAAAACTGTTGGTAAAAATGTTATGGCCACTCTTATACAAATGGTTCCTTAGATCCGTTGGTAAAAGGTCCCCTAAACCATCCATTTACCAACTATTTAAATAGAACCATTTAAAGTTTTCTTACGAGGGGATTTACCAATTTTTTTAGGAAACCATTGGTAAAAACCTTATTTAACAACATTTTTATGAAACCGTTGGTATTCAAGTGTCGGAAAAAACCCACATTCTAGTAATATTTTTCATCTTCAGCAGGGCATCATGATTATTAAAGAGTTTTGATCAATTTTTACAGGCCATTCATAATATTTTTTGAATATGGTTCTAGATACACTTCTCAGTGTGAAAACCATCGAGTAGGGATTTCATTGGGATACTGTGGTGTTTGTGATTCTGCTGTGCATTCCATCATATATTGGAGTACACGCGTGATCTATAGAAGAAGAGAGCTTCTTGTTGGATTAACATTTGGATTGGGCCCATGGAAGAAGTCATGAGGCTGAATCATCTTCAATAGATAACATATTTCAGGTCATCAGATGAGATACTAGAGTCATACTATTTCACACACTTAGGCATGTTGGATTGCAGAACAAGATTAGTGTTATTGATCAGGTGAAGCGCAAGAGAGGTGGTATTATGAATATGATGAATGGGGACATATTGTTAATGATTTTTTGACCCACCATTCTACTGAGAGGGAGATGACTGTCGTGCCACCCATGTATAGGTAATTCTTGGAGAAGGGAGTTACATGTAATAATGGATGAGGTAGTGGATATGGGATGGTAGCAAGAGGTGGTCCATGCTAGGTTAAGGGAGCTAGAGGACGTAAGAGGTGATAGTTGTAAGACAAATATTCCTTTGACCATGAAGATGTAAGGATTAATAGGCATACACATTATGTTCTTTATAATTTATATAGTATTAATTATTATACACTATTGTGGGTACTATTTTCTTTCTCCTTCATTTTTGAGGTATAAAACCGGGTGACAACGTGTGATGGTAGAACCATGTGTTGGAATTGTTCAACATAGAATTGAACTCATGAGAAATACAACTACTTCCCCCACCAATATTTCTTTCTTTGAGATGACTAAAACCATGTGGGTGAGTCTGTTCCACCCAAAGTGTACAAAATCAAGGTTCTATGGATGATTCCCTCCAACATATGTATTTGGGGAATGGCTGAGTAGTGGATATTCCTTCGTGTAATCATTCATTAGTGGAAAAGGTATACTATATACTATTTCTACATAATGGATTGGTTTCAAACCATCCATACTTTGCTGGGAGGCATCTATTGGGTTTGGTGATGTTTTTGGTTTGTGTTACACTCCTTCCAAGATAGTCCGAGACACACATGGTACGCCACATGATTTCTATGTCTAGATTATCCAGAATTGAAGATTTTTCCAAATTTATTGTTTGTAGGCATCGTCATTTGTTTGGTGTCACTTACATGAAACACACATGAGGAGGCTATTGAATAGTCCATCTAGGGTTGGATGTGGTCTCTGGGGTTTCCATTGTAGCTTCGTCTGGTTAGCAAGGTGGGGCAACAATAGATCCAATGAATGTTTATGGGTCATGGTGTTTGGTTTTTTCCCCAGAGTGTGTGTTGGGATGTAGAACGAGAACCCATGGTGAACTCCCTGGTGTGGAAATCCCAGTGGTAGGCGCAATTTTTTTTCCTTGTGCCCAAGCCTTTTCTTTTTGATGGAGAAAATCATTGATTGTTGTACTGATGTAGAGACCCAAGGTTTTCAAACAAGACATTGGATTTTTCAAGAATTTTTCAGAACCCAGGTGCTAGGTCAGCATAGGTATTCAGGACACAGAGAGCCTAAGTGCATTGTTTTTAAAAATATTAAAAATATTATTACACGAGCACGTAGTTTCTCTTAAAAATAGGAATAAATCTTGCCTAGATTCTCATATTGTATTTTTGAGACTGTAGTTTTTTCCAAAACACTGAGTTTTCCCATGGCGTGATATATATTTATCCATGTCGAGAGTTTATGATAGAGAAATTTTGATAGGGTGTTAAATAGAGAATTAGTTAATTAAATGTGTATTTAATTATCTAATTAATACAAAAACCTAATAATCTACTCCCTCTATCATGTTTAGTGCACAAAACACCAAGAAGAGAGTCGCTCCTTTTATCTACTTCTCCACTTTGGTGATGAAAAAAACTGACACCGAATCCCAGAAAATGAAGTGCTGCTGATTCTTGTTTTTGATGAATATCTTCATCAAATCGAGGAGCTACACGATCTGGGCACCCTTCTTCAACTGAAGCTTCAACATTTTCCCATCGAAGTAGAATTGTTTTTTTATTCTGAATCCAATTGTTTCTTTATTATTCCAATGTAATAGATCCCTATTGTAATTTTTTTATCCTTTTTAGGTTGATCAATGGGGTTTGGGTTGAATCGGAAGAGAATCAATTGAATTTGGTGGCCAATACTAACTATAATTCCAATCTACATGGAGTGTATTCTAGAGACATACACATGATTTAGTTCTTCCTATTCTCGAAAGATGAATGGTGGGGAATACACGTCGTTTATCGTGGTTAGACGACATGAATTACCTCGAATTTTTTGACCAAGTGACATAACTCATGATAGTATTGTAAGAAAACATGGTCGTGAACTAATGCAACACCAAAGTAAATGGACACGAGGAAGGGTAAAAAAACATGGGTAAAACTACACTGCCAGAGGATGGGTGATGCAGAACATGCCCTACATATCCTATACACGTCATGTAACCCTACATGGATTGGAAATCATGTACACCAAATACAGGACTAGGTGAATGGACGAGATCACACATTGAGTGTTCCCCATTTCACGTAGTATACTCCTAGGGGATCTCTTTGAAATCATCATCCTTTTGTATCTCATACTCTGGGACTTGAATATTTCCTTGTTAGGTTCCTATGCTGATTTTTCCCATGTTGAACATAATAGAGGCCTATGTTATGGACTAAGAGATAAGAGGTGGCACGTTTCAATCAAGATGATTATGTAGTAGTGAAAATCTTATGCAGTGATCAGGGTGAATCATTGGGTTGTCATTGGGGTTGGTACCCCTCCATTCAACTTTATGATGAGGGTCCCCTAGACTCTTTTGACTGGCATGGTGGTTATCCCTTATTAGAGTAGGGTGAGTGTCCCCTACATGTGATGATGTTACTACAAGATGTATGATTATAATAAAGTTCTTATTAGTGATATATGACTGATGTTATAGATAGGTGTGGACCATTAAGAGGGACACTAGGACTCATACTCCACCATGTAATCTAGACACATGTTTCCATTACATCTACACTTTGGTAAAGGTGGGAGTCCTTACATCTAGGGCAGGTGTTGTTTTTCCACTGGGTGGTACTCTGGAATGAGACATAGTTTTTCCTATCCTTGGAATCACAAGGAAGAGTAATACATTCACCATGAAGACCATCATTATAATGCGACCTAAAACTGTGCAGGTGAGTCAGTTCCAACCAAAGTGGATAGTTTTAAGGTTTGGTGATTGATTACCTTAGGCAACTGTGTTTAGGGTAGACACATGAGATGTTTTCCACCATCTATGGAGTTTTGGAATTGTTGGTACTCCACTAATGGGTTAGGGATCATGTTACACATATCATTTGTAAAGTTGGATACTGCTCCCCTATTGTACAAAGGTGTGATCCCACCATAATTATTGTCCATATAGGGTATGAACTCCCCTAATATACTAGGTAGTAGGCCCTCTATCCATGGATTCTGTAATCCCCTATCATTCTAGGTCATGGGTCCTTTATATGTGATGTACACGTAGATTCAGTACTCACATACCAGTTTATGGTGTATGTCCTCTACATTTGGAGTCATAAAATACCTATCATTATAGGATGTGGGTCCTCCATATGTGATGTTCATGAAGATTTAGTACTCCCCTACCATTCTAGGGAGTGAGTCCTATAACATGGGGTATGTACACCCCTATCATACTAGGGTATGGTTACCCCATTATAAATAATATTTTAGATTTGGTACTACCCTATTGTACCTTGGTGAATGTCCTCTAGCCATAAAGTTGTACTCCCTCACATGGTTAGGGTGCGGGTCCTCGATCTAGGGAGTTTTAATCCCCTATTGTTCTAGTGTGTGGGTCTTCCTTTCTCTTAGTAGTTGGGCCCTCCACATGATATAAATGATATTTGGGTAGGATTTAGTTCTCCCTCGATTGTATTATTTAAGGACCATTCCCTATAAGGGGATAGAGGATTCATGGGTATGTTAATAGATACTACTCCTTTGACTATGGTGATGTGGTGATGTACAAGTCCCTCCATTCCATCTCATAGAGAAGATGCACATGGTTTATGGTGTAGAGAACTGCTCCATAAACTATAGGGAAGTGATGGGGGTGAGCCTCTCCACCAGGTTTCTGCATCCCAACATAGGGAGTATTTTAGTGGTGGATGAACCTCAGGTGATAAGCACTAGAGCTGGACTGTATAGGTTGAACCTGATAGAACTCAATATCAAAGACGTACCATTAGAAATTTTATATATATTACCAATCGAGTGTATCTCTCAAATGAGTTCCATCTAGGATGGATGCGCTCATGGTGTGTGATATCTTCGCTTGGTGTTTACCTTTTGAGCGATGAGTGTTATCCAATTATGACACATGGAGACTATTATGAGTATATCTGGGTGATTTTTGGGAGCCATTGCAATGTGGTAAAATTCTTGGCTAACATCCAATGAGGATAATTTATACTTACATGTTATTTTCTCATACCTTTATTTTGGTTACTATCCTTCCATGGGAGGAGAAGAGATGTGAGGTATGCCATGTGATTTCATTGTTTATCTTTTCAAGGTTTTATGGGTATACTCCCCTAGTAACTCCCCAACCCTAGTTACCTAGAGTCGGTGCACTATTGCATAAAATTGGCATGATCACAAGGGATCAAATCCCGAAAGACTGACTAGATTACTAGAATTGGAAGTACTAGATACATAGATAAGTTTTTCATTAAAATATAAAATGAAAAATGAAAAAAAAATTATCCTTTGAACAGATTCATATTCATTAGACTATCCATGCAGGTGAGTCATAATATACTTTTTCACATCCTGGGAAAAATAAAACATTGAAATGGGTGAGCTCAGATTCTCAGTAAGTATAACAGTATAGAAGAAACTATTATAAATAATCATAAACATTTACGGAAATGTATAAGACATAAAAATAATTTTAAACATAAAAGTCAACATAATATGGGATATATAAATAAAAATAATTCCATTTACTTATTCACATGGATATTCTACTAGAGGAATAATCACAAGTAATATAAACATCTAATTTTATAATAATGGAATGAATAATTCCATACATCATAACCAAATATTAAAGGCCTCGTTCCAAGAAAACGAATAATTTTTTTTCAGTGCCTTATTCCAAGACACTAGTTTGTCTCAAGAGACCTACTGATGCATAAATGAGCTGTAGTAGGATTCACCAATCACATACTAAGTCCAATGCATTCCTCATTTGAAAAGGATGAAACAAAACATAATCATTCGTCTTAAAACTAGAATGAGAAATGTTAATAATTTAACCATAAAACATGAATGGAATAAAAATAACACATCCACAGTCAATCATATCAAAAAACCTTCAATAAAATATTGAATATTGTATCATTATACATTAACATCAAACAAGTGTAAAATCCATGAAAGGGTGTTGACATAGATGAAATCAAAAATATTTGAGAGAAATATATCTTTCTACTTTGAAAACATTTAAATGTTATATAATTAGAAAAAAGAATATTTATTTTTAAAATATTTTTATAAGATCTTATGGGAATATTAGATGTTATTATAATGGCGGAAAATACCTGCACTCACTGTATAAGTTAAAAAACATTCTTTCTATAATTTTGTCGAAAAGATCGTAAATGAACTTGTTTGGAAAATGACATAATGATTCATTTATAAAAATTATATAAAAAGTTAAACAAGGGTATAAATGACATTAACCCATAGTCTACTAAATATTAATTCTTTTGAAATAAATTTTTATGAAACATGGATGTGGATGAAAAAGAGGTCCCAGAAGATACCCACACATAAACAACCTCAGATAATGAAGAGATTGTGGAATTAACCCTTTCCTTGTACTTTTCCTTGATTGAGGGTACATTATCCTCATGTATAATAGTTAAATCATTGTTATCAAATTATACAAGAACCAAATACATAAATATGTTATCATATATGATCTTGTAATACTGATTTGTTAATAATATTTCAGTAGTATAATTGTTTCTGGTGCTAACTGATTCATTTTACATTATATACGTGGTTACGTAATCCATATTTGTTATGGATAGGATTTTTTTTATTCATATCCAGAATGATATTAATCTACTAAACAATATTTTTTACAATAAAATGAAAATTATTCTTGAATGGTTATGATGGGTAATGAATTTTATCGCGTTCGTGGAGACGGTAATCCGTATGTATACTCGACCAACAATATTAGCCTATTGATGGTGAAATAGTATGTAATTGGATGGTATATAATATATAAAGAATAATTAACATGTTATATTTATAAATTACCTCATTTATACTCATTATTATACCCATACAAATAATTAAGTGTTTGAAAAACAAACTACACCACGACGTAGAAATGGTAAGCCGTACGTACACATGTATGGTGACTTGTCATTCACAGGATGGATAGAATAATGAATATATTTTTAACATATTTATAATTACATAATACCATTTATAAGGTACTAGAGTTATTATTTTGTTGTGGAAACAACAAAGAAAGAGGAAGTGGAAGAAAAAAATCACTTTAAAAGAGGTGGTGAAATTATTACCTCTTTTTCAAGTGCTTACTTTTGAGTTAATAAAAAGGTATCATTAGGATAGATTTATGATAAAAGTATGGAGTCTATGTATAATTTAGGGTAGTTGGGGAGATATTTTAGCAGGGTTTGGCCGAGCCAAATGGATTTCGAGTTCTGAAATTAAGATAATGGAAGTGCCCTTTTATAAGAGAGGTGAGGGTCACTTAAGGAAAACATTGAAATATTATTTTATTATACAATCGTATTCAGTTTTTAATGGATAAAAAAGGATTTATTTAGAGGATAAGGTTGGTATAGGTCTTAAACCTCTCAACCAATTGGTTTTAGATAGGGTTAGGTTAATATATTAACCTTATCATTTATATTTAACTCTTGGTTAAATAGTTTATCAATTACCATGTATCCATGTATATTTATGTTATATGGTTAATAAACATACAATAAAATTCCAAGAGAACCTTATGTGATTCATTAATGAAATATCTATTATTATATGTGTCTTTTAGAAGAACCATGTATTTTTAGAACTATTATATCGTTTAATAATATAGTATTTGTTTTAATAACTCTTTTATGCCAATTTTTATGCTATTTTGTATTTTTTTTAAAGTCCTAAAAAATTGATTACTTTGAAAAAAAATCATTTTATCAACCCTAACATGTAATATTAGACTATAAAATTAGTTACATACACCAAAAATCTCAATTTACATTTATTTAGATATTTATAATATCATTTAGTTTAATCATTAATTATTAATGTAATTACAACATCATTAATATGTCATAAATAAATTTAATTATTTAATTTATAAAAATTATGAATGAAATTCCATTGTGTAGGAAATATTTTTAGAGTTATAATGAATTTTTATAGTCAAATTTATTTTATGTTTATCCCCATATTAAAAATTTTATAGTTATGAAAATTTGAATTTAACACATTTATCTCTACATTAAATAAAATTATAATAAACACCTTAATCTAATCTATGTGGACCAAAATGATCATATTTTATTCCTAAAGATGATTTTGGAGGAAATAAATGTATCCAATAGAATTTGGTAATGTGTTAGGTTAAAAATAATATCATTTTTACCTATAATTACCATATTTACTTTTATCTGTGTTAAATAAAAGTCAAAAGTTACTATTCACATAAAATTATTTTAATCTTATTGAACCAAATTTTACATACTTATATCAACCATGTCTCTTGTATTTTTAAAATTTAATTCACAGAAGCGGTAAAATTATGTTTTATGCATATTCGTTAACATCTCTAGAGGGTGGGTAAAAGAAGTTTAAAAATTCAATAAAATTTTATACGTCTAATTTTATTATAAAATGAATCAAATGAATTGCATTGAACTAATATAGGTATCATGTATCAATTTTGACTTAATATAAATTTAAATAAAATAAATAAATATATATACATAAATTTGGTTTTAAATAATAATAGACTTTGTTTCTCTATTCATAAAAAATTGAATGTTTTCAGAAAATACAAAAAATTTACTCTAAGTTAATTTTGATCTTCTGAATGAAAAAATAGGTCCATTTTGAAAAATAAAATTTTAAACATTTTAAAAATTTGGTATTATTTTTCATAACGGCTAGTTTGATTGGTCGGGGTGTGTTAAATCTCCAAGTTTCGTGAAATACAATCTATTTCATTATTCAAGGGAAAATGTACCGTGGAAGCTTGAGGTGTTACATTATTCACTTCTTAAAATAATTTCATCCTCTAAATTTATAGAATATTTCTCCATAAAATTATTTGGGTGGTTCTTCATCATAAGTCCATTGAGTTCCCACATTGCCTCTGCCATCATATAACACCCTTCTATAGAGATACCTTGAAGAAAACATGATCTCCTACTATAAATTTCAAATCATTACTTCAGTTATCGGCATAACTCTTTTGCCTACTTTGGACTGCTTTGATGTCGGTTCGGATAACCTTCACCTTTTCAATTGTTACCTCAAAATGTTCTAGGCCAATGAGTTTTTATTCACCAACATCATCCCATCTAGTTGGTGTGTGACATCACTTTCCATATAATGCTTCATATGGTTCCATATGAATACATGAATGCAAACAATTTTTATTGGAAAATTATACCATAGTTTAATACTGATACCACATACCATGAAAGTTATGTGAGAAAGATCTCCAAATGTCTTCTACGTTTTGAATAGTCCATTTTGATTGTCCATCAGTTTGAGGGTGGAAGGCAGTGCTCAAACAATGTTCTGTGTCCAAGGACTTCTAAGGAATTTTTCAGAATCTTGATGTAAAATGTGGATCGCGATCAGAAACAATCGATAAGGGTAATCCATGAAGTCTTACAACTTCATTAATATATAGTCTTTCTAAACGTTCAAGTGGTAAATCTTATATAATAGAATGAAAATGTGATGACATGGTAAGATGATCAACAATGAACCATATTGCATCATTCATTCAAGGAGTCCTTGGTATCCCCATAACAATGTCCATCATAATATAATAACATTTCAACTTAGGCATGGGAAGAGGTTGCATGACTCCTCCATGATGTTTTCTTTAAGACATAACAAGTTGAAAAACAAAACATCTTGACACATAATCAGCGATATCCCTTTTCATTTTTTCCAACCAAAAATGTTCCTTCTAATATCTATAAATCTTAGTGCTATAAGGTTTTATAGAGAAGTTAGAACTATGAGCATCATCCAACAATTCCATTTTTAGATCAGGAATTCCAGGAACGAAAATTCTATTCCCAAATTTCAAAATTCCATCATCATATAAGAAGTCAATCAATCTATCATCATTCACACCATTAATTTTCTTTTGAAACTCATCATCATCAGTTTGAGAAATTTTTTATCCTTTATAGTAAGGAATGTTTTACAACAATTTGAAAAAGTAGTGTTGTTTAACCTTCCATTATTATTCCCATATCAACTTTTACTAGATCCATGAACATAGTATCCATTTCAACTCTCATTTTGTTCAAAACACCATGATATTTTCTACTTAGGGCATCTTCCACCTTATTTGGCACCCCCCGGGTGGTAGTATATAGTGAAATAATGATCTTCGAGTGGTTCAAGCCATTGTCTTTGCCTCATGTTGAGTTATTTATGAGATAAAATATACTTCAAACTCTTTTTATCTGTATATATCTTAAATTTTTCACCATAGAGATAGTGTCTCCATATCTTTAAAGAAAATATTAAAGCTGTTAACTCAACATCATGAATTAGATAGTTTTTTTCATGAATTTTTAGCTGTCTTGATTCATAAGAAATAACTCTATCATTCTTCATAAGGACACAACCATGTCCTTTCTTTGATAAATCACCATAAATAACAAACCCATTATTCCCCGATGGTAAAGTCAAGGTAGGAGCATTGAATAATCTTCTCGTCAGTTCTTGTAAAAAGTCTTCACACTCTTTTGTACAATCGAATTTTACCCTTTTACGTGTTATCTTGTTTTATGGGTTTTCCAATCGGGAAACATTCCAGATGAAACAATGTAACTAACCTACTAAAATAATAAAATTGCATACCTCAGTTATACTTATCGGTGATGGATATTCTTGTATTGATGTTGTCTTAGAAGGATCAACTGAGATTCTATCCTTAGAGACAATATGGCCAAGAAAAGAAATTTCTTGAAGCCAGAATTTACACTTTCTAAACATCCCATATAATTCATTTCTTCTGAGGTTTTTCATAATACTACACATGTTTTTTTCAATACCTTTATAGCTTTTTGAGTATACCATGATATTATTAATAAAAACTACTAAACATTAATCAATATATTCCTTGAAAACAATATTCATTAGATCCATGAAAACATAGGGTGCATTAGTCAGTCCAAAAAACATTACTGTAAATTCGTAATGCTCGTACCTTGTACGAAATACAATTTCTAGAATGTCTTCCTTCTTCACACACAACAGATGATATGAAGATCGAATTTCAGTCATTGATAAATATTTATATCCATAAAATTGGTCGAATAAATCATCAATATGAGGTAGAGGATACTTGTTCTTTATTGTTATAGAATTGATCTTCAGGCAGTCAATGTATAACCTACTAGATACACCATTCCTCTTAACAAAAAGAACATGGGCTCCCCATGGAGAAACACTACGATGAATAAATCCTTTATTACTGAATTCTTCTAGTTCATTATTTAGTTCCAGTAAATCCACAACAGTAATTCTATAATCTGTCTTTGATATGGGCCTTGAAACAATAATTAAATCAATGGAAAACTCAATTTCGCATTATAGATGATGTCCAGGTAAATCCTCTGGAAACACATCAATATATTTTTTAACAATAGTTACATCCTCTATTTTAACATTATTTTCCTCACAAATAGTAATATCATTCTATTCCTCCCAAACAATTGAATTTAGTTCAGATATCAGGGGTGTATCTAGATAAGAATCTTATGGTGATGTTTATGCTCTAAAGATATGATACTTGTCATCATCTTTGAAAATTGTATCCTCCTTCTTCTTACATTAAATTTTCTCATCATGATCTGAAATCCAATCCATACAGAGGATTATATCAAATTAAATCAAGGGTATGATGAAGAGATCTGTTGATAAAGAACACTTATATGTCCTAATGGGGACTGACTCACAAAACGTTGTTGCAATGATACATCCCTTAGTAGTTTTGACTGACAACTCACTTGTTAAATAAAATAGGAAATATCTTATTTAATTTGAAAACTAGGAAGATATGAAACAATGAGATGATCTATAATCAAATAAAGTATTGGATAAATTTGAGGAAACCATTAAATTACCTGCCCCTATGTCATTATGAGCTTCAAACATAGCATTATTAACTGCATAATCTTGGCTATGCTCCCTTGGACTTTTCTAAAGTATGTTTCCTTGGAGCTTAGGACATTCATTTTAATAATTACCATTTTACCTACAATTGTAGCATTCAAAATTAAAAGCCTATTTCGTTCCCTTACAATCATGAGCTTAGTGTCCTCTTCCACCACACTTGTAACAGAGTCTCATTCCATTTAGGCATGTACCGAGGTATTTTATCCCACATTTACCACATGATAGATATTAAAATTTTCCATTCTTACCCTTATTTCCATTTCTAGAGAGTTCGGTAGATATATTCTCCTCTTTCTTTGCTTTAAAGTTGCAAGACTTAGAGAATTAGTTTTCTGTTTTGATAGCACATGAGACAATATCTTCGTATGATGAGAAGGATAGTGAGAATAATTCTTGACAGAGGGATGGTTTTAACCAATCAATGAATCGATCAATATTACTCCTTGGGTTTCATATATAATCTGCTACATGCCTTCAACCTTGTAAAGATAGCCTCATACTCAAAAATTTCTCTTCCATATCCGCTCGATGGTCATGAGGAAATTATTTTTCTATGAAAATATCTTTAAACTCCCTCCATTCCAAATTTGATACTTCTTCATCCATCTTTTGTGTTTTGAATTAATGACCACCATTGATCTGCATCTCTTTTGAGGTGATAAAATGACATGAAAACCTTTTCCCTTTCCTTACACACCAAAGGATGAAATATGTTCTCTAGGGAACTTATCCATTTCTTAGATACAAATGGATTTGTAGTCCTATTGAATTTGGTGGTTGGGACCTCATGACGTGTTATAACATTGATTCTCTGCATTGAGGATTAGGGTGCTCCATACATGTAAGGTTATTATTCATAACCTAAGTTAGTTATCACAGTATGGAGATAAAAGGACCAGAACCAGTTGCATCACATGATCCAAAATAATTATATTTTGTAGGATGGAAATACCTAGATGGATTATGTGTGTTTATATGGTTTCTATTACATCCACTAGGAACCATTTCTAAAAAATGGCATACAATAGATTAGTTTATGAATCACGATACATAATTCAAAACTTATAAAACACTTAACATAAAATGAACAGTTTATAGATATTATCTGTAATCATAAAAATGGATTCTTTTAGGAGGTATATAGTAATAAATCTTTCATAATTGTTTGTAAATAAAATGTTAATTATCCTAAGAATATCCTATGGGAGTATTATAACCAAGAGTGCAACAAGGCCCTTTGTCGTGTACCCGGATACCCTGAGTCAAGCCCGAAACTCCTTGTCGGTGTTTTTACTCCTTGGAACATCTGTGCCAGATCAGCCTCTACCTACTCGTATCCAGAAATGGATGTATTTCTTGTATATTAGACAAAATCTATACTTTACCAAAATTATAAGAAGTAATTCTATACTAATGCTCAATGTTTTTCTTAGGGTAATGTTCTCTAATCAGTGTTTTTCTAAATCTAGCTTCCACGGTTTGTACTAAAACACCTTGGATACCAACTATTACTCCCCAAACCCAGTTACCTAGAGTTGATGCACTATTACATAACATTATCATGATCAAAAGGGATAAAATCCTGAAAGACGGATCTGTATAGTAGCCTTGTAAGTACTAGATACATACATCAGTTTTATATTACATTATAAAATGAAAAAACAATAACAATTACTTTTCTAAACACATTCATATTCCTTAGACTATCCCTACAGGTCAGTAATAGTATACTTATTCACAACATGGAAAAAATACAACATAGAAAGGGGTGATCTAAGATGCTCAGTAAGGATAACAATATAGCATAAAATATCATAAAGAAGTTTAAACATTTAAGGAAATGTATAAGACTAAAAAAATCCTTTTAAACATAAAATTCATCATAATATGGAAAATATAAATCAAAATAGATCCATTTAATTATTGACATGTATATTGTACTCATCAAATAATCACATGAAATATCAATAGCTATTTTCATAATGATGGGATTCATAATGTTGTACATCATAACCACATAGTCAAGGCAACATGTTTTGACTAAAAATAAGATTTTGTCAAGGACTTGTTCCAAGACACTAGTTTTTATGATGAGACCTACCGATGCATCAAGGAGCTATAGTGGGTCCACCCTTCACATACTAAGTCCAATTCATTCCTCATATGAAAAGATTGAAAAATAACATAATCATTCACATTAAAACTAGTATACGAAATGTTAATAATTTAACGATAAACCATAAATCGTATAAAAATAACACATCCATATTCAATCATATCACAAAACCGTCAATACAATATGAAATATTGTATCATAATAAATCAACTTCAAACAAGTGTAAAATCAATCAAAGGATGTTGACATAGATTAAATAAAAAATATTTGAGGGAAATATATATTTCTATATTGAAATCATTTAAAAGTTACATAAATATAAAATAAAAAATTTAATTAGAAAATATTATTATAAGATTGTAATGGAATCATCGATTTTGTTTTAATGGTGGAAAATAGCCACACTCTCTGTATTAGTTAAAAAACATTCTTTCTTAATTTTGTTGAAAAGGACATAAAGGAACTTGTTTGGAAAACGATGGGAAGATTCATTTTTATAAATTTTATAAAAAGTCAAACATGGATAAAAATTACATTATGGCATAGTCTATGATATAGTAAATAAATATTCAAAATTCATTTTTATGAAAACACAGATGTGGAAGATAAAGAGGTCCCAGTAGATACTCACACAAAAACAACCTTAGATAATGAAGAGATTGTGGATGTAACCCTTACCTTGTACTTTTCAATGATTGAGGGTATGTTAACCTCCTTTATAATAGTTAAATAATTGTTATTAAATTTTATATGAACCACATACATTAATATTATATCATATATGATCTTCTAATATTGATTTTTTGACAATATTTCATTAGTATCATTGTTTCATGTGTTAACAGATTCAATTTCCTTTATATGATTGGTAACAGAAGCCATGTTTTTTATGGATAGGATGTATTTTATTCATATCCAGAATGATATTATGTTCTTAAAAAATATTTTTAATAAAAAAATTAATATTAATCTTGAATGGTTATTATGGGGAATGGATTTCATCGCGTTCGGGGAGATTGTAATCTCTACGTACTCTCGAGAAACAATATCCTTCTATTGAAGGTGAAATATTTTTTAATCGGATGGTATATCATATATAAAAAATCATTAACATGTTATATTTATTATTTAAATTTTTTATACTCAATATTATACCTATCCAAGTAATGATGTTTTTGAATAACAATCTACACCACGACCTAGAGATGGTAAGCTGTACATAAGCACATTTGGTGACTTTTTATTAATAGGATGGATAGAATAATGAAAAGTGGTTGTACCATATTTATAATAACATAATAATATGTATAAGGTACTGGAGTTATTATTTTTATATAGAAACAAAAAATAAAGAGTAAGTGGAAGAAGAAAAGAACTTTGAAAGTGGGGGTGAAATTATTACCCCTTATTCAGGTGTTTCCTTTTGAGCTAATCAAAAGTGCTTCTTAGGTTTAATTTCTGATAAAATAAATTCCTATAGTTATAAGTGAGGGTAGTTGGGAGGATATTTGAGTAGGGGTAGTCTAATCCAAATGGATTTGGAGGTGAGAAATTTAGAGAATAGGAACTACCTTTTTATAAGAGAGGTGAGGGTCACTTTAGGAAAACATTGAAATATAATTTATTATACAATCATATTCAGTTTATAATGGTTAAAAATATATTTACTTTGAGTATATGAAGCATCTAGGTTGACAAACTCTCAACCAATAGGTTTTAGATAGATTTATATCACCATATTTACTTTATCTTTTAGATTTTTCTCTTGGTTAAATAGATTAACATTTACCATGTCTCCTTGTATCTTTATATTTTAGGGTTAATAAACTCACTATTAAATTCCAAGAAAACCACAATTTGTTCATTAATAACATATATATTATTATATAATTTCCTTGGCAGAACCTTAGTTTTTTATGACTATTATATCATTTAATAATATAGTATTTGTTTTTAAAACTCATTTCTATCAATTTTGACAGTATTTAGTATTTGATTTTTTTTAATTTACTAGAAAATTGATTACTTCTAAAATAAATCATTTAATCAACCCTAACATGTCTCGTTAACCTATAAAATTAGTTTAGTTCATCAAAAGTCTCAATTGACATTTTTTGGACATTTATAATATCGATTATTTTAATATTTCATTAATAAGGTAATTAGTGCATCATCATTGTGTCATAAATAAATTTAATTATTAAAATTATAAAAATTATAAATAAACATACATTATGTATGAAATATTTTTAGCATTCTAATGAATATTTATAGTCGAATTTATCTTATGTGTATCCCTATATTAAAAATGTTTTAGTTATGAAAATTTTAATATAACACTTTTAACTCTTCTTTAAATAAAATATTAATAAATTTCAAAATCTAATCCATGTGGACCAAAAGGATCATATATTATTCCTAAGGATGATTTTGGTTGAAATACAATTATCTAATAGAACTATTACATGTGTTAGTGTAATAATAATATCTTTTTACCTTTAATTACCCTATATACATTTAACTACTGTAAATAATAGTCAAAAGTTACTATTCACCAAAACAAATTCAACATATTGAACAAACTTCTACTTACTTATATCAACCATATGTCTCAGATTTTTGAAATACAATTCATAGAATTAGTAAAATTATGTTTCATGCAAATTGGGTAATGTGCCGAGAAGGTGGGTAAAAGGCCTTAAAAATTTAAATAACATTTTATACATCTAATTTTATTATAAAATGACTCCAATGAATTTCATTGAACAAATATAGGTATTATGTATCTATATTGATTTAAAATAAATTTAAATTAAATATATAATTTTTTAAATAAAAATTCGTTTTTATATAATAACATAGTGTCTTGCACTATTCGTCAAAAATTGAAATTTTTCATAAAAAAACAAAACTTTTCCTTAAGATAATATTCATATTCTGAATCCAAAAAAGAAGTCTTTTTTGAAAAATAAAATTTATAAAATTTCAAAATAGTGTGGATAACTATTCATAAAGGCTAGTTTCATTGGTCGTGGTGTGTTAAACATCCAAATTTCATACAACGCAAGCTATTGCATTATTCAAAGGGAAAAATACCGTGGAGGATTGGGGTGTTACACGCCTATTATAGGTAGTGAAAAATCTTTAGGATGTTAATATTCACACTTAGTCGAGCGCCTTGTGTTTGGATTGGTTTACTTTTACTATATTGTTAGGTTGGGTCGTGGGACATAGTCTTCTCCATACTCTCTTGTTGGGGATTCTTCATTAACGTAGATGATTAGTAATGTACAACTGAGGCTAATTCAGGTTGGATTTTCTCTCTTGATGGGGTTCCCAATGGCTAGGCCAACTGTACTGTTTCATTTCAGTATCTCCCTTTTTCTTTTGTTTTTAGGGAATTATTGATTATTTAACCCCCCCCCCCAATAGTCTTTTCCTACACATGTTTTGTGTGTTTTGTAGACCATATGAATTTCGACGGATTACATAGAGGACCCAAGGTATATGGAGCTTAGCGAATGAGATTGACTGAGGTGTTTACTAGTGTGAGGCCGAGGAGATTCTAGTAGTATATTTTTTTAGATACCCTCTTTATGAGATGTTTAGTCACATTTATTGTTTTATTTTTGTGGGTGCTTATTTTTACCTATTTTACTTTAGTATTTATGTGGTACTCTAGTCTGGGATATATCTATTTTGGAATTTCAGTTGTATATTTTTTTATCTATTTACTATTACATTGAGGTGTTTGTGGGAGCATGTGTACATGTAATTTAGGAAAAGGCCTCCTAGAGTTTTTTATTTTCATCGACACTTATCATCAACCCTTGAACTCTGGATGTGGGTTTGGGGTAGTCACGAATCAAACCACCACATGGGATGGGTTGTGGTAGTTATAAAAAATGGATACCATAAAATGTGTTCTAATCAATCAATTATTGATAATTTCGTTTAATGAAAATTCATATCCACTAGTAGATTAGGATTAGGAAAAATACTACCAGTTCTTCTCATCATATTATAGACCTATAGAATTTGGAAGAGATCTTTCACCCCAATAACTTCTCAAAACAAGAACCAAACACACAATCAAGTATGTATATAATCCTTCAAAGAATAATAAAAAAGTAATGGAATACTAGAATTATGTGTTTCAATAATTCATCTTAAATCTATAGGAGAACATTTACAACTATCTTGAGTAAATAGAAAATTAATATTTACAAACATAATAGCTATGTAAAACAACATTATGATTTTTCATAATTTAATACAATTAATCAACTAAGATGTTCCCAATTAATTTATATAGGTTATTTTTTGGTCAAATTGGTTTCCCCACCATCCTAAATATGTGGTTAGATATTTGTTGACTCCTCAATTCACCAAAGAAATCCATCAACTTGTCTTCCCAATATGAACTATTATTAGATGATCCCATAGACTTTTATACACATCATCCATCAGATTTCTTTGGATTTAATGTTGTACATACCCTATACTAATGGTTTTTATTTCCCAATTTTTAAAATACGGATGTGAAATACCATGGTATAATCATCTTATGAGTTAAATTCCAATTATATGAATAAAAATTCAATATAAAAAATTTTATTCTTTAATATTTCATCAAGGAACCTCATAGGAATAGTCCAACACATTTGGATAACTAACAATGTATTTAGAAATCATTATAGTGTTTTCCATTCCCCCACTATTCATCTGTGTCTTACTGAGGAATATTATTGCCTCAAGATATCTAGAATTTACACATTTGAGAAAATATTGAACCTAATTTCATTTCAAATAACCTTTTATAGATAAAAAAAGATTTTTAGTTTATTATATATTAAATGTAATCTCTGGTCAATATGTTTAATTCTTTAATTAAATACCAAATTAATGGGATAGTGTAAAACACTTTGATTTTAAAAGAATAATAATCCTCTGTCTGATGCTTCTATGTGTTCCATCATGATGATAATTGACAAGATCATGTAATTTCTAGATTATATCTCCATAACATACTCTATATTAATTATATAAAAACACACCATCAATTGTTGTTGTGGAATACATCTGATCACTATTCTGATAAATGTTTAACAAAAACCAATATATATTTTATATGTATAGAAATTTCGCAAAAATAAAAACTAATAAAACCCTATAAAATAAATACTCCTCTAAATAATAATAATGTAACAAAAAAGGATTTCAATTAATAGAGGATGCACATCACAACATCCATGTTCTCCTTCTAATGGTTAGAAATGAAACCACTTACCACTCCCACAATAAAAGAGATACCAGGAAACATAAAAATATTCACATACATCTTGATTCCACCTACTAAATCTTGTGGTACAATTTCCAGGTACCATAAATTTCCATTCATTAATGGTTATTATTCCTTAGTTTACATGAAGTGTAAAAAGAAGGGATTTTGAATAGGTTTTCATCTGATCATATAAATCCTTTTAGTGATCTTCAAGATGCAATCCATATTGTATAACACCAGAGTATTGGATTTAGGATTCCTTTATATCATCATCACTAAGAGTTTATTAATGTGACTACGATATGTTATTTAAATCATTCTTGACAAAATACTTTTTTTCCCCTCAATCCACCCAATTTATGTTCCTTCTAGTAACTTGTCAACTATGTAGTGTAGAATAACTATGAATGATAAATCTTTCCAAGGTATCCATTGAAAAATGTGATTAGATTCACTCCTCTTGAATCCTTCTTTACCCATGAAGTAATTAACCCTCTTCTTCCATAGTCGAGGGGAATTTTTTAATTAATACATTCTTCAATTCAGTTTGATAATAAGGACTTCCATGAAATTTTCATTAAACCCCCTAGTGTGTATTATAGAGTTCTATTCCTAAAAATCACTATAAAGAATGTAATCCTTCAAATCTATCTGCTCCAACTATAATCCATCTGTTAAATTGATGATTATCACTTTTTGGAATGATATATTCATTAATACAGTTGAAAATATTAATATGAAATTGATCAATTAAATTTATTGGATTCTTTTCACCATAATGTGTGCCTTTTACCATACCATATCAAAATAGTATTTATTAAAATGGTAGAAACATTTTTTCTCATGAAACTATTTACATCTCAATAGTTCATGTATCTACTATGATATATTGAACATTAAAGAATTATTTTGTTTCTACAATGATAACTCCCATTTTTTTAGTCACATTGAGTTATTTACTATTATGGACATTTGGGTTCCCCAGAATTTGATTGAAGTAAGATGTTCGAATAGATTAGATACTACAGGATTGGTAATAAAACTCCAAAATATCTTATCATATAAGTTTCTCTAAATGACGAAACATTATTTTTGGGTGCGTGAGCTTCTAGTGATCATGATTCAATTTTCTCTACAATTGGTGCATTTCCTCAAACCAATACCATTATTAACCATGTTTTCACATATTTCATTAGCCGAATTTAAGGTTTAATCCCAATAAATTCCAATTTCACAAATTTTTTGGAATTTATAGTGTTATTATATAGAAAACATGTAATTCACTAGTTTATCACTTTTCTTGAACATCTGACCCATTCATATTCCTAAATTTCCATAGAATTTTATTATAGATGATTATATATGCACTTATGCTGAACTTCCATTAATAATCACTCTATTTTTGGTAGCCAAATTCATTATTTTTATAGGCCAATTGTTTTACTATGCCTCAAAAATATCTCTTTATTTAGAGTCAATAATGTTTTAATGAATGCAATAAAAAATTGCAAGGTTTGAATATTCCTATAGCTTAACTTATTGTGTATATTTAGTAAATCTATTTCCCAATGTTTTCATTTTATTTATATTTAAAAAATATGATCTTGTGTTAAATTCTTCCACAATTATATACCTGGTCATATCAAAATAAACGCACATACATATATCATTCCCTATCAAAGTCTAAGTTATCCTACCTAAAACTCCATTATATTGTGTATTTCATGTTATTATTCTCCAAATCATGATCCCCTTCATATACCACATGTTATTGAATATTATACCATTGTATTGAAAACAAATATATGATCAAATGCACTTTAATTTTTGGCTACATTCCAACTCTACAATGGATTTCTTTTGTAAAAAGGTGTTAAATACATCTAATTTATTTTAAATAAAAATTTTCCATACCATTCTTGTAGTGTCATCAATGAATGGGGAAATGTATTTTGTTCCCATATGTGATTTAAATAAATATTCCCATAAAACCATGAAAACTCATTTGAGGTGTCAGGCTATGAGTTTTTGGGAAATTATATCATATGAGACACTCATTTTTATTCGATGAAAAAAGCCCTCGCAACATATGACATTTGTATGATCATTCTTCAAGATTACTTTCTCTACAAATACCTTCAGGTTTTTTTCACTAAGGAGACCATGTATACAATTATAGACCTATATATTTTTTTTGGATAAAATTAAATCCATTTCACTCGCATATAATCATCTATTAAAATAATGGGTTACCTCCTTTACACATAATGACACAACCATGGATCTTTGAGTCACATTCTAGACACCATTGTAGATGTTATTACCAAAGTTGTCATTATCTGACTACCCAATTGAAAGGATAATACTCTTAATTCATAGGATGTTTCTAATAGATTTCAACTGAATATTACTCCCATTCTACATATAAATATTTACATTCACTTCCTTAACCACTTCCAATGCCTCATCATGTAACCAAAGAACTATCCCAAAGATTCAAGATACATATCTTCCATGAATCTGTGACCATATATTGAGTTACAGGATGCATTATATTAATATAATAATTACACAACCATATTATGAATACATTGAAGTAGATCAAAAGAATATTTTATTATCTATTGGATTTTTATCTTTTGGAAACCATTATTATTATTAAATCCTTTTGGTATCTATAACTTCCCCAAATAATTACTCTATTAAATAATTATGATAAAGTAATTCAAATTCCAACTAAATTTACCTACCTCTTATCCCTATATTTTTATTCTATTTTTTAATGAATCTTCTTGTGAGGTGAGTGTACACTTAAAATATTACTAACCAGTATACCAGAAGTCTAACAGACCTCTAATCTCTTGATATCCTCATTGAGGATCTAATTTCGGTTTTTTAAAAACATATAATCAGACATTCCACAAGAATATATTACTATTGTGACTATGCCATCCCAATATTCCAGTAAATATGAACGTAATAGAATATATCACACATCATTTTTTTGATGTCACTTTCTATGAATCATGTTGAACTTTGATAATGTTAAAATGAGTCACATGATCTTATATTGACTACATTTCAGATAGTCTCATGGTAAAAAAATTCCACATAATAATTTTTATATGGAATTTTATTATTCTTAAATCTAAACTAGGGCTTATATAAGTGAATTTTTGGTCCTCCTCCCCATGATGATAATGGAAACATTCCATTACCGAATCATCCTCACAAAGAAGATAAATTTTCTATCATAAATATTTCATTCCCCATTCTCCATATTGTCGAGTTTCTCACCCCAAATTGTTTTAATATCCTAGTGGATGATATACTCATCTACATGTATCTTCTACAAACGAATGACCATTCTATTGAACTGGATAATTTTAACCGTGCCTCCAACTATTTATATATTTTTAAATGATTTTTTGAAAATTGGAAATCAGTATGCCTATGAGGAAATAGATTATGTTATATGCATTTCAAATTACTTCCAAAATAAATAATCAATTTAATAACACCTATTTGGAATAAGGGGGATCTATGAAGAAAATAGATTTACTAAATTATTGAATGTTGAGTACACTAAATTTTTTTATCCCCAATATTTTAGAACTATGAATAAACAACTAACAATTACTCGAACAATTTTTGAGAGTACCCAAATTAGGAATACAAGAGGCACATAAATCTCTTCTCAAAAGGAAAATAAAACACACACTGAAGAATACACACATGAATTCAATGTTCAACAAAAAATTAAATAACAAAACAAATAAAAAATAATTTTATGTGGTTCACATACTCATCATAGAGGCTTGGTAGAACACTACCAAAATTATTTTTATAGAAATATATATCTTCAAATACTATAGCTACAAAATTTACATGCTAAATTTTTTTGTTAACTCAGTGAATTCAATATCAGTATCTAATCTTCTCTCCTTTTATAGAGTTTCATTTTTTGTATTCTATGTTACACTATCATCTGAGATTTATGGTTTTCCATCCAATGACTTATCTATTAAACTAAGGATTCAACTGACTTAATAATATTAAGTGGTATAGAATTCATGGAATCAAAACAATAGTATAAACATTGCATAATATATTATAATGAACTTATGATATAATTTCATTGATATTTAAGGTTTCTTCTACATATGTTCTCACAAGGATAATGAAAACTGCCAGAGTATTAACATTTGATGATGAAACATTCAACGAAAAGGAGAAAACATCAGGATACCAACTAACACACTGATGGTTTTTTCTATAAATTTTACAAAAGCATATGTGATTTACATCAAAATGGGAGATGGAGGCTTGGGTTGAAGTTGTGGAGAAAACATTATGCTTGATCCATTTTTAGAATGGGAACTCTATTTATTTGGATCTGAAAATGATTTGGGTTTCGGATAGACATTAGTGGAATTTTTCATTGATTATTGAACAGATTCCCCTATTATGATTGAAAATATTTGTGATCAATTCCTAGTAAATTTCCTTTCATTTCATTCAAACAATGATTTTCTGAATTAGATCCTTACATTTCATCAGTTGAGTTATAATGTTAAAGAGTTTAATATGAAAAAAAAATCATACATTATGCATTGAATTGTTATCCAGATGAGGTGTCTTGGGTAAGAAATATCAATTAGGATTTGTATCTATATATCTAATGGTATATATCCCATTTTAGTTTGGTTTCATATAATGATTCACTTAATAAAGAAGAGTTCTTTGAGAGGAAGTTTGAAAGGATCATATAATCAGGTGATACGAGTCAAAATATGATAACGAGTCCTCCATATGGTTTGGGTATAGGTTTTATTTTACATAGAGACAAATTAAGAAAAATAGAAATTGATTGACATTTCTTAGTAGATAGCATGTGGATGGTGGCCCATTTCAGTGTCACACATTATAATTGAATCTACTTTTGTGGAATTAGTTAAAAATAATAGCATATGATAAGTATGGAGGGGATGTGGTAGGTATAAGATAGCTCCATGAAGTCCCTTATCATCAGGGAAAGGGGGATAATCACAATTTGGGTGGTTTTATACACTATATCTAGTGGGAATATGGAGATTATGTTTTTAGATACAAAATTTTTTATTTCCATCACCAGGTGATTCATATGTCATTTTATGTACCATCTCAATATTTTATACTATGGTGTATTCCTTGTTTGATTTAGTTGTTGTGTGTTGTTTTTTTCACCCACCCGTGTCCATGCTTTAGGAAAGGAGGTGGATAGACTTCATGTTCCCTAGGAATTTACAATGCCAATTTGAGGTTATGATTTCTTGATGTTTATAATGATTATGATTTAGATATTGGGATAAACCTCTATAGGATATATTTACATTTTTAACAAATATATCTAGAGAAGATCATCCACAACATAGATTTTCTACATTCCTTGTAGGAAATCATGGATTATTTTTAAAGGCACATAATTTTTTATGACACAATTAGAGAGAATAATATTTTAAAGATAGATACCCTCAAATAGGTGAGATATGTTTTTAGTCTCTATCAATGTTGATGGATTGATTGGTGTTAAGTTCTATAAGGGATAAAATGATAGTGTTTCCCATGATTATTGAATAGTTATTTTCGGTATTCCCTATAAAATTTTTGATGATACACCCTTGATGAGAAATTCAGTATTTGATTTTTCTAGAGCCAAGTGTTTCCTTAATATTGTTTTCTTCACATTAGATGACCTTTTTAGAGATTTGGGATTTGGGTATTCATATTGGTTATCTTTTTAAAAGGGTATCTATTTGGCCTAATCTATTACATTGGGATCTCATGTCCAATTTATGAAGATATCAGATGGAAGCCAAAGATTTTGTATCGATTTCTATCTGTTAAATCTTTTGATTTTAATGAACCACTATTCGCTGCCATGTATTGATTATTTATCAAATTAGGTAAATAAATATATTCAGTTATCACATATCAATTTGTGATTTGGAAATCATCATATGTGGGTTTAGAATGTGGAAATCCATAGGACTTCATTCATATTTCATTATGTGCATTACCAGTTCATATTTATATCATTCTGAGTTATAAATTATCCATCCATGTTT
Source organism: Viscum album (assembly GCA_963277665.1). Lineage (NCBI taxonomy): Eukaryota > Viridiplantae > Streptophyta > Magnoliopsida > Santalales > Viscaceae > Viscum > Viscum album. The sequence continues at coordinate 1,767,332,026 of OY728135.1, forward strand.
ATAGGATTGATGAATACATTTTTCCTTGATGATTTATACAGGTTCGTGGTAATCATTATCAATTACATCCTTATGTTATGCAGGTTGTAGGTGGAGCACACATAATATATATGATAAGTGTTGGAAGTTTTGAAATATCGTCAAATATTAGGGAATAATTAATGTTTTTAATTGTGATATATTGAGGGTTGTTTCTTAGTAATGTAATATCTATTTATTATTTCTCTATAAAGCGTTAGAATATTGAGGCAGTGGTTTTTTGGGAAGTCAAATAGAATATTATATAGGTATAGAGTTTTTATGGTATATCTTGGTACGAAAGGTGATCTTTCATGAATTATTTTATATAATGAATCATAGGAAAATTATGAATAGTAATTATCATGAATTTATGTTGTATGACATGTTCTAGTATGATTTTGTGTACCTATTATTAAATCTTTTCAGTGTCATAGTTCTTATCCAAATTACACATCTGTGGTGTTTCATTACATCACAATGGAAGAGGATAATTATAGAAATTTATTATTAATTTTGGCCTTATACTATATATAATGATTTAGGTAGTGCAATTCTAAAGTCATACCATATTGGTGACACATGTGTGAGACATATAAATTGATTAACTATAGGATAACTCATTATGATTGATTAGATCATGAAATATAAACTACATAATTTTATTAAAACTCAACTACCTGAAAATTGATTATATGTCAATTTTATGGGATTTATTAATATGAGATCAATATCCCAATTCATTGAGTTATATAACTACGCTGGTAAATTTTTTTTCCTATGATTATAAAATTCATACGATAAAATCAATGGGTTTTACCCAAATAATTAATAATTTCATAGTTTTGTAATAGAAACCAATTAAGGTGTATAATTGTCAACTTATAAAGTCTAAGATAATAAAATTCATTGATTATAACATAATAATCTTAATTAGGATGGAATTCATTCATATTATTTTTATTGACCAGCTTCATAAAATATGATGTGTTATGAATAAGAACCAATCCAATTTAAAGAGAATTATTTTTCTCGTGTTTTTATGTTGACTATTCAATGAAACTATATCCACTTACTCTTTACTCCTCACCCCTTTAGTATAATTTCATAATTTTATAGAACGTGACTGCATCCTATGTAAAAAATTAAAAACAAGGGAAGAATGTATAACAAAATCAATGCTAAATATATAAAATTAATGATAGAGTGTCTTAGAGGAACCATAGAAATTATTAATGGAAAGGAAATGAAATTATAAAAAATCATTTTGATAGGTAAAGAGAACTATATCATAATCAGAGGACTCTAAGAAATCATAAAAAAATGAAATAAGTGAAAAAATTCCAACCCCCTTTATATGTTTTCTCAGGGAAAAATAAATTAAAAAACCCATTCATTATGAGAAATATAATTCACTACATGAATGATCTTGGAACACACTCCATGGGGGTCCAAAAATTTAATGCTATGTATTATCATTCACATAATGTGATATTTTATAGATCTTAAATGATTGTATCCTCCCTGATTCGAGGTTGTGAGATCATTACAGTCTTGAAGGTCATGAAAAGATCATATTAGAATTGATCTATTCATTGTATGAATTTCAATTCCAATAATGAATAGTATTCGCTAATTTTATTGATGTATTTTATGTAGTTTCACATATTTAATTAGATGTTTTATTAATTTTCATTACCTTTCTAAGCATCCCATGATGTTAATAAGGTTTTATGGAAAAAAGTGTTTCAATTCACTATTTTCTTTAACAACATCAATTATCAGGTTCTATCTTATAAATATATACAAAACATAATGAAAACAAAAAGTCATACTGTGATATAATATTCATGAATCACAAGAAATAGGTCATAAATATATATTGAATTTATGGAAAACAAACCCCCTACAATTTAATAATATATTTTCTCCAAAAAATGTTCTCCTAATAAAGCATCCAAATGAAAAACTTTTACATAAAGATAAAATAAAAAATAGGCATGAAAAGAGAATCATATATTTATTGAAAAGTATTACGCATCAATGCATCCACCCTCCGAGGATATTAGTCATGCTTAACAATTTCTTCTCCTATTCCTTTCCCACTTTGTATCAAGAATTTTTATCATATTTTTATTTAGTAAGAATGAATATATTATGATTTAACACACCATGAATTTTGTCTCATTAATATAGTTATAAATTAAAAAATGTGTTATGATTATATATTTAAAAAATTCTCCTAACCATTTTCTCAGATTTGATCTCAAATACACACCCTATTGTGAAAAATATCAACATTAATGAATATGACATGCAAAAAATATCTATGGGCTATGAGGCGTTGGGTAAAAAGTTTATTCTAAAGGAATAGTTCAAATATCAAAATGACTATATACTCTAAATCATTATTATTTATAATCAATAGAAAATTAAATAAAAATTCTACCCTCCATGGTGACACCACCCACAGTCTGTCCTACTAAAATAAGTCTGAAAAATATAATAAATAAAAATAATGATATAATACCCATTTTATTAGAATTTATACTAAGTAGAAATTTCCTATTCACCACCCAAACCCATATTATCTCCTCATAAATTGAAACTAGAAAATCGGTCAAGAAATGGTAATTTCTAATCCTCCAAAGATATATTATTCTCTATTATATTTATTGATTGTTATATTGTGATGTATATTGAATTTTTTCTTTAAACTCGTCATTACACTCACCTAAAATCCTATAAAATATGCTTCACAAAACTCCTCAATGTATTATATCTTCTTCACCTAAAAATAGCCCCTTCCCCATAGTTGAATTACTGAATATTAATAAAAATAAAATGTAAAAGGGTTGGAAAGGGTAAAATTAACTTGTAATGAAGTTCATCCATATCATAGAAAATCATGGATTTTATGTTTTCAATATGATTCAATGTATTAGTATGGATCTAGGATAAAATTATTGATTAAAAATTCATTATTGATATTTGATTCATTTTTTATCATATATTTGACAAGATTCCAATGAATTTTCTATTTGGTTTATATATCCAAAGTGTGTCTCAATAAATTTGATTATAATTAATTAGATGTATTGGTGTTATAATCATATTATAATTGGGATATATTAAACATGATAATCACTCATGACATGGCCTCCATATAATGGGTTAATCCATAACAACATCAGAAATATAGAATAAGATACAAAAGACCAAATCTACAATCAAATTATACACAACAAAAAAATAAATAAATAAAATTTGAATAAATTCATAATTAAACTAACATTTATATTCACATGTTTGAAATGAAATACAGAAGTTAAAAACCAGTGTTCAGTGGAAAAGTTCTCATAGATAGATGAGAATATGAAATTTCTAAATGGAAACCAAAAGAATTTTAAAAGGACCCCCACACCATCAAAAAAATTGTTTCACTACCATTTTTAATTAATATGTGATTATCAAAATGAATAAAAAACTAATGTAACTTTAGGGAAAAATGATGTTCAAATATCCCTCAATAGATGTAATGTGTTTGGGTGAATCATATTGGACTATAGTGAAAAGCCTATCATGTAAGAAAAATATGGAGAAAAATATCGGGACATGGGAAAAGGTGAGATCAACATAGATAAATAATAAATATTATAATAATATTCATGAATTAATATAATTTACATATATTTTGATTTTATTATAATGATATTTTTAAAAGATAAGTCCATGAAAATAAGATATTCTACTCACCCAAAAAACGTATGAAAATATAAAAAAGGAGAAATAATAGGTAAATCATTAATGAACTATGGTTTCAACCTCTATGGTGGTTGTTGTGGCCTCTAGATGGATCGAATGATGGATTTTTTTAGATACGTAAAAAGAATCAATCACTCGATTTCTATGGTTGGGTATCCAAGACATTAATTTTTTACACATTAGAACTTTGACATGATTGAAATTGTAGGATGGATATGGGTAGTGGTTAGTACTGGTGTATAATTATAAATCAATAAGGATTATATGGTTATGAAGATTTAATTATTGAAAGGGTGAATTTTACTAGTATCATTAGTGGACCCATTACCCTAGTGGGTTCACATAAAAAGTATCCACCTCATAGGAAATAGGGTAGGTGATCATTAGAAAAATTGGATAGGAGTATGTGGTCAGAACTATTGGCATTGGAGAAGGGGTAGAATCAGAATTTAAAATCATAGTGGAGGGACCAAAAGTTGGAAAGTGTTTGACATAATTAGAGTTTGGGAGTGCGTGTGGATGGTTAATGATAGTGGGTGGGGGGAGGAGGCTCTTGGAATGGAATAACTATGTGTTGAAAAATAATTTAGTGATTTTATAGAAGGATGTAGTGACCAATGCAACCGTATGGATGCCACTCCCCTTAGGTGATGTAATGTGGAACATAAAGCGATGAAATATATGTTTTGTTCATAGTGGCAAGAATTGGAGATGAACTAAACCTTGAGGGATCATGATATCAATCCTTTGTAAATTTAATGTACTCCTTCACCCACTCATAACGTATTCTAATGAAAATAAGTAATTTCATTTTAATAAGAAGGGTGGGGATAACCAATTTCAACGACCATAATGATGAGAAGTAATATAATAAATTAAAAAAACCTTATTGAATTTCCAATATCATAATTATATTACCTACCATATGTTTCCCATGTGTCTTTTTTCCTTTACCATCATAGAATAGAGTGAACTGATTGGTCACATTAATGTACAGAGTGACCATAGAAGTGGAATGAAACAATACATCTATCGTAGTCAAAAACTCATTTTAATATACTCGGTCCAACCATATATGGATTCGGTCGTGATGAAAAAATTTTATAATAACACCTTGTAGCTATGTTCTCCTAGTTGACTTGGGGTCATGGAAGGTCTTCTCATTACGATAATTTTTTTACCAATACTCTATTGTGTCATAATTTTTTTGGATCAATGAATAATTATTCATAGGATTAATTTCCAAAAAATTCTATAGTGTAAATCTCCAGGTGATCCCTAATTTATTTGAAAGTAAATTCCTATATCTTTTGTCCAATATATAATTCAATGTAGATGATATGTATCTCAAAGGGAGTAAACAACTCCAGGGATATGTGTTTAGATATATCGATCTGAACCTCTATAACATAGTACAATTGTTTCTTGGATGAGGCCACAATGAATTCATCAAGTAATAATATATTTTATTTTACCCACATTAATGGTTGTATTCTTCCTCATAGGTTTTTATTGTAGGTGTGAAAAGAATTTATGGTTCTTTAGGAAAGAAATATATAGTTAAGGATAAGGATGTGGTCATGATTCTCCTTGGATGAGTTGGATATGTGTGTGGCTGACATATAAGGGTTAGAGGATAGATTATATATATGATGTGTTGTGGATTTATTTGTTTTTTTAGATAGTTTGGCATCAGATATGGATAGTGGATTTTCAAGGACATTGGATAGAGGGAACATGGTGGTTTTCTCAATCTATGACATGAAGAGAAGATAAAAGGGGGGTATAAATGAGTGATATTTTAATATAGATGAATGAGATATTGGTTGATGGGGAGTAATAATTTTGGTAGTGGGGAAAATTTAGAATTGTTGTGAAAGTGGGAGAAGACTATATAAAGGGGAGCTGAGAAACTGGAATTCATGGGAATATAGGAAGAGGGGTACACGGGGAAGATAAGAATCTTCATAATAAGATTTAAATTTTAGAGATTTAGATTTTTATGTAGGGGGTAGAGGTATAAACGGGGTTGTAGCATGATTAGGTTTTATAACAAAATACATAATTACAGTAAAAAATTCACACTATAAATGATTAATTAACCTCATGAATTAGCATAAAAATTGAATTTTTACTGGACTAGTATTGTGAAATGAACCATTGATTCAATCCCATAATGAAGAAATTCATGTGTATGTCCACACATTGTTATGTTTAATCCAAATGAGTGAACTCTGATGTTTCCTTATCACTACAAACACCTAACCTACCATAAATGAACACTTAAAAATAAAATCATTAATTGGGGCTACCTCCAGGTTTGTGGCCTATTTAATGTTATGTTTTATACGTTACTTATCTTTTTATTAAAATTCCATTGTGAGGACATAACATCCTTGAAATATTTTCTTATAAAACTTCCCCAGCTTCACATTCCTAATTAAATATGTTTCACATTCAATTTTAGTTTTAATATGTGCATGGGAAATGTCCAAAGTCGCTAAAAAGGTGCTTGTACAAATAAACAACAATTTTGTAAGAAATAGTTTCAAGTAGTATTTTTCTAGATATATATTGACACCATGTTAACAAAAATTTCTAGAAATACACTGGTTATTCCATTTTCAAGAAATTTATTTATATGTCATGGAATTGTCAAAATCTTGTATACTCAAATTTTCTAATTCATCAAGCTACAATATCTTCTTTTATCATGTAATTTTTCATCCATGTTGATTTTCATGACATACCAAAATGATCGGTGCTCCAAAAAATTTGTATATTGTATAATTTTTCGTAAACAATCTTAAATCGGGTTGTTTTAATGGGTATTTAAAAAGGCTATCCCATATTACCATAAGGAATTATCATGACTATATCTCCAATATTATTGGGTTGGGTTGATAATTTTATCAAGTTGTTTTTACAATTCGTTGGATATACAATTCTTCTCACACTTATAATTTCTAGGTGTTATGGAATGATGTTATTATATCAATCCATATTTTTATAAAGAAATATCATCGTTAGGTGGTTTTTTATGTGAGATCCCTGATCACTAATGTGATTCATGTAATTCCAAATGGAGTGATAATATTATTTTTTAATAATTTAATGATCACTTAAGAAGTGTTTAGTGTGGAAGAATCATCTTCTACCCTTTTTAGATGTAACCATTACAAATGAAGATGTACATATTATTGAATAAATTTAAGAATGTTCACATTTTTTCTTCACCCAAAACATCTACAAATTTAACTTTCAAGACTAGGATTTTTGGAATCCCATTATGATTAATTATGTTTCAAGTATTATATCTTAGATAAATATTTCCCCAAGTTCTATGAAATATCATTGTATTGTGGGTTAGAAAAATACACATTGAATTATTTCATCTATGGTATAAATAGGTCTGGGATTCCCCAAGTAAGTGATTCATGAAAAAACACAATAACACTCAACACAACCTCATTGGAATTTCATGATGGAATAGAGAGATACCGACACCTTTTATAATAAATGTTTCATCTGAGATAAAATCTACAAAAATGGTCGTGATTATGTTATTTTAATTGTAAGAAAAGTGAAGTTGGAAAGTCATAGTGGCCATAGAGGTTTTTATATTAGAAAAAAACTTCAAGGATTGGGAATCCATGTAAAAAATATTGAATCTAGTAACCCGTCAAGGATATATATCTCATCATCTTCGTGATTATTTGGAAATTTCATTCTTGATAAGTGGACAGTGAAAAACTATTTTGTGCCATTATTATTTTTTATGAAAATACCAAATTAATTTATCTCAAGAATCCATCAAATCAACATTTTCATGGAATCTATTTTTTTATAATTTAATTTATGGTGTAATTTTATGATTAATCATTAACAATATAATAAATATGATAATACCAGACATTATGAAATGGAAATAGAACAATGAGAATCATTTTTTAAGTTTTCATATAAATGATCATGGTATTATTATGGTTGTTAATAGCATAATAAATAGGTTAAAAATGTGACTGGACTAATATCAAATAATAAGTAAAAAATTCACTTGCATCACATATTAGAAAAATATCATTTCACTAGTTTTGTGTTATAAGGATCAATGGGCCCCCTGGTTTCTTATTACACTACTGAAGTATTGTATGAATTTATCAACTAAATTGAAAAGAGAATCCATCATTGAAAAAATATAAGGTCCCCTATATACAATGAAATCATCATTGAATATATTGGTTAACTCATACTATATATCATGAAAATTATCTATCATGAGCCTTTAAAATTCATGGGTTCAATTCACATTCCAAAATTCATTTATTTATAGGAAGTGATGTAGAATATGCTTGTGAATTTTTTCCTTGTTTGGTCATTCAGATCCAGAGTTATATGATTATAGTCAGAATAAATATCAATAATATAGTTGAACTTGTGTATTTATAACCACTCTAACATATGAATACAGAATGATATGGTAAATTTATCATTATTTTTGATAATATAACTCTAATATAATGAATTTAAATATTATTTCCCAAGAGTTTTCTTATTGGAATAAACTCAATACCATAAATTAGAACCAAATCCAACCATTATATTTTAAGAACCAAATGTAATAGGCACACCCAATAACTCTTTAAGATGGTAAACATGATCCCCAGATCAGGATATTTTATTGTTTACTTATTAAACAACTCCTTTATTGGTGGTGTGAGTCACATCTAGGGTTTATGTCTTGGTTTCATTTCTTCCTCATGTAAGACTTTATGTGTACACATCATGGGTAGGATAACCCTCACATCTAATATGATCCAAGCTTTTTCATGAATCAGTTCTATAAAAAACATTGATAATGGTACTTCAATATTTTACCATCAATTTTAAATTTATGATCATAGGTTATGATTATATATCCCCTAAAAAATTTACCATTGAGTACTCAGTAGTTTCATCAATTCTTGTTTTGTTGTCTTGATCGTTGAGAGAGTAAACTTTGGGTAGGAATCCAACATTAATGGTTCAAACAACAATCCCTTCTCATTATTACCTCATCACTCTACCCTGCATGTGATTTATCCTTCTTATTATCTACCATTTCCTAAATAATATTGATAATATTATCTTAATCTTCAGCTTGTAACTTATGAAATTATATTTCCACCAAAATCTCATCTGATTCGTCGAGAAAAAAATATTTCATTATTTAGAATACATTCATTATTTTTGTTAATTTACATCTTCAAACACATACCATTATTAATTGGCTCTATATATGACATTTCAATGATTGAAATCAAAAAATTCCTTTCTATTTTAAATAAAGGATCTACCTAAAATGATCAATTGTTTATTATTGTATCTCAAGGATCAAGAATTTGGATGGGAAAATATATTTTCCCAGGCATGATCATAACATGATCAAGGACTACTCAGTGGTATTTAACAAATATATCTATATATTTTAATCAAACAATTATAGTATTTGGTTTTTCTAAAACTAAATTTTCTAAAAAATCCATGGTATGATTTTTTAAACTATCACCACAACAGTAAATATAATTTAAAAATGTACATGAGTTAATGCTATGTTGAATTGAAATAATTTTGAGTTCCCACAACATTGATGGATGTTTCCTATGGATAATAGATGATAATTCCCCACCCATAAATATAATCGTTGGATAGTCCATATTTTTTTTAAAAAATTTATTTTTGGAATTTATGATATTACAATATTTTTGAAATTTCAATAGAAAAGATAATGTTACGGTGTCGTTTCATAAACATATCCAATACAATTTTTAAGTGATATTTCACTTTTACATGTCTCATACTCTTTTTGAAAAGTAATTTGGTATTTTATAGTTTCACAAATATTTAAACTATTAACTTTTATTCATCTATATCTGGATTTGTGGGTATCCTTATTTTATTTCTTACAATATTTCAATAGGTTGATCTCCTTCATGGAAATTCACTTTTTTCGATATTTATTGTCATATTGTTTATTATTTTATTCAATTATCTTTATAATTTAATGATATTTAATATTAAATCTTATTTCCTAAGTTAGTCTACTTCATTACATCCAACACCTATCAGCTTCATAAGATCACCACATTATCTTCTTTTCATGTGTGGGGTTTTATGGTACATTGTAATGTACCCAGAAAATGGTGTCAAATAATTTTGGGGATATATCCCACTTGATGTAAAAGGATATATAAATAGGATATTTGATTCTATATATATTAGAATCCTAACATTTTAGAGTGTGATATATCCTTTGGATGATTTTAGAGAGATGATTAAAAATATAATATTTTTTGAGTTGGGAGGGATCTTTTTTCCTATGTTTCATCATTATCATGTATTATTGGTTGGGTGGGTTCTATTAATATCTAGAGGGTGGAAATCATAAAATGTTATTAGATTTTGTTTTAACAGTGGTACCCAAGTGTAACTTTCAGATATAAGAAAATCTATAAATGATTATACTATTTGTTATGAAACATATTGAAAACCAACTAAGACTCCAAATGTCTGGTCTAGGAAAAAGTTATTTTTTACTGTCGTTGATTTATATTATAACTTACATGTGATTAATCTTGGGCTTGGTTTTATTCAAATCCTGCTCAAGATTCTTGAATCATATGTGGGCCTTAAAAAATTTCATATAACCTTTCTTTCATTTTATATAGAAGTGGTGAATCTTAATATTGAGTGGAGAATTTAATACTATTTTTCTCATTTGTGAGATCATCGTCATGGGAGTAAAACTATAGAGTCTCTTCAAGTTGATGAATTCCACTCCTTGGGTTCAGTTATTAGTTTTCTAAAGATTAGCATTGTGTGAAATATTAACTAGAATTTCGGTCTGATCTCTAAAAAATCCATCATCTTCCCTTCCCATCTTAGGCCTCCACCATTTCTCTTAAAATATAATGTAGTCAATAATATTATTTTTTTATATCTTACTATACATTTAATCTATGGTGGAGAAATTTTCATAGAATCTCTTTGAATTTATCCCATGTCTTCCACGAAGAATCACCAAGAGCTTGGGTAATGATCCCAATATCACAATCATGAATCTGTTTCATTTAAATCACGATTTATTTATAATGAATTCTCAATGCAATATCACCAGATGTTGTGGAAAATCTGGATAGTTCTATTTTCTACAAGTCCATGGTTCTATCTATTAAAATGAACGGGAACACCTAGTGTGTAATACATTCTATGTTCAATTAAAATATTTACAAATTTTTTTGAGGGTATAATATATGACTTTGGTCTAATTTACATTAAATTGGACAATGTTTTGGAACATGTAATTTAATATGGGACTAATTTCAAAGGTTTTTATTGAACTTGAGTAAAAATGGTACATGAATTGACAAAATATATTGTTGAAATTATCTAATCTATAATGCATCATTCAAGAATTAACAATCATTATTAATTCTATTATTCCATGAGTATAAACATGGAATTCAATGAATTTGGGGAAACATGAATTTTTGTTGTTCAAACACGGTGAATGATCGATGTGTATATATATATATATATATATATAAATTTTGGTATTTAATTCATGTGGTTTTCTAGAGTCCAAACACATATAGTGACTCAAGAAATCTTGAATCATGTACTATATGTAATGAATGAATGTATTCAAAAACACTTTTTGATGTAAAAATGTAAAATAAATAATTGAACGGGGAAGCACAATGATAAAAAATTCCTTGAGAGACACACTGATTGTAATCATGGAACCATAGAAATGACACCAAAAACATTGACACAATAATATGATGTAATTACATACTAGTAGAACATGGATAGTTTATAAATTAATTTAGTTAAATGATACTATAATTTCTATAAATATCTATGTAATGGATGTCCATGATCATACCATATAGATGAAAAACTATGAATCATCCACATTCATTACCAAGAGGTTCCATATACATGACTAATTAGATCATCAAATGACTGTATGGTGATTTGATAAAAAAATAAATTGTCTGATCATGTGTTAATGGTAAATATCAGATGATTTATTTATAGGATATCATTATATTAATTTATAGTATTATCTTACAACACATGTGATAATATTTTCAAAATAAGACAAATTTCATTTAAATATAACAATTGAATCTACCCGGATGAATGAAACTTCAATGGCCTTTCAATTTTCACTATGTTTGGCATGTTATGTTCATATTATAAATTGGGAAAACAATTATTGTTAATGATCTTGAAAAAATCATATTAAATAGATTGGTTTTACTCATAATGGATTCTACTGATTACGTTAATGAAAAATGATAATATTTCATTAAGATACAATGTAATTCATATCCAATTTTATTTACCATGATTTAATGATTATGATTCATTAAAATTTGATCCACTTCTCAAAATTCCTAACCCATTGGGAGAAAAACCATTCATGATGGATAAAGATCCTATAAAACCAAAAACAATTAAGTGAATAATTCGTGGAAAATTCAATGTCAAATGGAAAATAATTAAATAGGAGTAAATTTATATGAAAAATTGAATTAATTCAAGGAAATACAATTGAAATGATAAAACCTATTATGATAAAAAAATTACAACATCCGAACAATTATAGGACATGTAGAAATAAATAAGAAAATGAACATTTGGTAAAAAATATGTAATAATAAAATGTTAAGTGGGACCAATTAGTATTCAAATACAATTGAATATGAAATGATTTTTGTGTGTGAAAGGGATAGGGTATAGTGAACGTCCCTTTTCACACATGAAAATCACATAACTACTGTAGAATAATTAATACATTGCAGTAACATACACACAATTGATATATTAGTGTAGTGCCATTGGAAATATGGGTCTGTTAAAAAAATTTAGTAAAATATCATTAACATATACCATAAATATCATCCCCTTTATTACCCTTAACTAAAACCATTCTTCATATCCGGGGAATATAAATCTTATTAAAATGGATGAAGTCAGATAATTAGTAATTGTAAACAAGGGAGAAATTTAAACATAATGATGATCATAATAGAATCAAAAAGAGATCATTAAAATAAAATATAATACAGTGCGATTCAATTACTGTAAACATTAATCATGGAATAAATATTGGAATTTCAAAAGACATGTATCATAATGAAACTAAATATCATAATCCAAGAAATGATAACATAAGAATAAGACATGAAATTTGTGGCATAAAAATAATAATAATAAATTACTTCCATAGTAGTCAAGGCATCACTGTGAATGCCATCTTAGTAGTATGAGTTCATTACCCATACCATCTTAGTACTTGTGGTTCACTCCCATAACCATCTTGGTAGTCACGATTAACTCCCACTACCATTTTGGTAGTCATGGTTCACTCTGAATACCTTCTTAGCTGACAAAGGCCTTTATGTGTATCTCAAGAGATATTAATATTTACCCAATGAAGTGGAAGGTATATATAGGTACCACCTATACCAAAATAAATTAATACTTATATTATCCTCAATAACATAAATAATTTATCATATCGAATCCCTTAGATATAAATGTGTTTCATAAACATCATGGAATCATAACATAATCAATGAAAAAGAAATTGGTTTCATAAATATCACTCCATCATAAACATAAAACATTAACAAAAAGAATAAGATTTACCACATTGAAGAATATCCCCAATAAAAGATATGTAACATTAGAAATGATATTATATATGGAAAATAATCTTCAGTTATCTCTTGAAAACAATAATTTAGGAAAAAAACATTTTTTCTATGAAAATATTTTTTTCAATTGAAATGTACTAAAATTTAAAAAGAAAAAAATTTCTTTGAAGATAACCTTGTAATATTGTAATGGAGGAATGAAGGAATTAAGGTTTTATTAATGTTTAAAAATCCTTCCATGAAGTATTAGTTGAAAAATCATTCTTTAAATAATTTTTCAGAAAATTAAAAAATTATATTGATAGGAAAATGAAAATACATTCCTTTCAATCCATTTAGTAAAAAATAAGTCATTGGTAAAAATGACAGTTTCATTTTGGTTTTTGGCCTCGAAATGCCCAATGGCTCCATATCCAATGATTGATGGACCTACTTTCAAAAGGCATGCGTTCGACAGATGGTCTAACCAGCAACTCTTAGGAACTCACATTGGTCGAGAGGATGGGAAGTCGGGCTCATCACACCCTTTTTGGGGGGAATTATTGCATGTTCCAGGACTGTCTTATAGATTTATGATGTATTCATATGTTCGTGAATCTTTGGTTTATACCCAAACATAGTATCCACGGATTTAACCTTTTGTGGGCAATGGTCAACTGGACGCATGGGTTCTGAATCATTTATACCCGAGGTTTACCATCCCTCGTTGGATTAATGACCCCGAAGAGTCTGAAATCACTTGAGGTGTCACAAGGAGTGGCACTGTGAACCGATGTGAGGATAATCAGATCGACCGGTTGTTGGGCTTGAACCTGAGGGAGGTTTCTTACGTACCCTGCCTAGGAGGCAGGGATCAAAGTCCACGTAGTTCGCCTGCACAATTTATCTTCAGGCGGGACAAAGGTGAACCGACATGATAGTTGTCGAAAAAACCGAGTGGTGGGTTTGAACCACTTGGAGGATTCCTACAAACCCTGCCTAAGAGTCATGTATCAATGTCCACATAGTTCGCATTGGCTTGGGACTTACGCTCTAAGGCAGCCCGGAATTATGGATTGGGGCTTACACTCTTAGGAGGCCCAGGGCGATGGATAGGAGAGTACACTCTGAGGAGGCCCATAAGAAGATGTCATGGTCGATGCTTACTCTATGCCCATGTGATTCATGCACGTTGTGAGAAACAAGAGGTAGTAGGGACTATACGATCACATCGTGAGAGATGCATCCGTGAAAAGTGGAGTGGGGAATACACATGAGGGCGGCCCAAAAGGTCGGGGCTTACTCCTAGGTGGACACGCAGGGTGATGGATTAGGGCTTACACTCTGAGGAGGCCCATATGATGGATATTAGAGGGAGATGGAAAGGGGGTGATCCTATGCCCATCTCCTCTTTTGCACCGCGTGAGGGCTTCATTTTGATGGATATTTTACTATCCCCGGTATGCCCTTATCAAGTGGAGGGATAGAAAGGGGATTCCCGAGCTTAGACTCCACATTACCGTGGGAATGTGAACCCAGGAATGCTTTGTGAATCTGATAAAGGGTCGGGGAACCCCTTCACATCTACTTACTGTGGGTATGTGAACACAAAAAAGCGCGCTGAGGCACCAGAATGTTACACCACGCGGATCCGCTGGCTCTGGTGGAGGACTCAGCACGGGGCCGATGAATAGGCCGATGAGGGAGTCACGAAGGATCAGTCTGGATTGGAAGGATTTTACTTGTATCGGGGAATGGGAACTCTGAAGGCTCTGATGGGCCACATGTATGAAGGATTGGTGGCGCCCTTCATGTAGGAAGGTGCTACGCGGCTGGAGAAGCTGTCCAAGAACCAGGGTGGTCCGCGGACTGAGGGGTATCGCGCGAACCAGGGTGGTTCGCGGTCTGGCGAGTATCCCGTGAACCAAGGTGGTTCACGACTTCGTGTTCGGCCCACGTACCAGGGTTTTATGCGGAGGGGTCCTCGTGAGTAGTGGCGACCAAGGGCGTCACTGATCGGGGGTTCATCAGTTGAAGATTCACCTGTATAGGAGGGTGCTATGCAGTGAGGCAGATCCGAAAAAAGGAATAAACACCCTGGTCCATGGGGAGTGCATCCGCGGAGGGGCTATGGTTCGCTGTATTCTATTTTAATGTTATTTTATGTTTGCAGTTCACCAAATTATTATGAATTTTTCGGTTCCTTATTAGTTCGTTCACAGGTTTATACCTACTATGGTTCGAGAACTGGAACTTCGCTATTTGTGAAATCCTAAGCCTTCCTTCGAAATCCATCCACCCAATTCTGATCTCTCTTCTCTTCCTCCTCCTTCGAATCGTCCGATTCCGAATCACAGAATCCTCCCCTCCTTTCCCCTCGGTCTCCATTTATAGAGTGGGGGAAAGAGATGTATCTGTGGTCACACGACACATTTTGCGGAGGCCCATGACCGAATTCCCGGTTTATAACTGACTTGGAAAAGCCGTAATTCACGGTGGGTATTGAATGCTTCTCCCCCACCGCGAACCCTACCCAGGGAGTGCTTCACGACCATAGAGGGTTCCGCCTACATTTCGTGAATGACAACGGATGTGGCTTGAACTGGTCGATGCGGTCCACGGTTGGGGCGGTTCATGCCGGTGAACCGGATTGGCGCACATCCTGCCTCACGACTGCGGAGGATCTCCGCCACCATTTCACGAACGAAGATGGTTCGCGTAGGGGGTGCTTCGCGTGGCCTAGCCACGGTGTGTTTTCATGGGACCGGTCCGCGGTCCGGTCCTGCTTGTGTCCCTTCTTTGAATTTTCTCTATTATTTTCCCCAATTCATTGGGGAATTTGGGTAGAATCCCTTTTGTGGGTTTTTCAGGACCCTACAAATTCCCCCCATCGGAATAGGGTCCAATCAGAACGAAGAGGAGGCCATTCCGATGCAAAGTGTTCCTAAAAAACGTTGAGTGATTGGACAATGCTCTATCCTTTTCATGAGCCAAGGGACTCAGCAAGAACAGTTCGACTTTTGCTAGGGTTTTATAGGAAAACCCCACAAACTTTTTTGTCTTTTCTTTTAATACCCTAATTTTCCTCGGGTTCATTTAGTGTGAACCCAGCGGGTATGGCCTGACTTTTTCTTAGGTCGCCCTTTTCGGGTTTTGGCCTAACAGGATTTGTGCCTCTTTTGCGAGCGGTTTAAAGTCCCACTGACAAGACTATCATTACTGATGTTTTAGGTCAAATAGATTTGACCAAACATGGTGGGGAAAGGGCCCCAATGGGGTTCAACTGATTAAAAGATGTCTCAATACTCTTCAGATGCACGTGGGGGGAACATTTTTAAATTTGGATGGAATTTATGGAATTCCACAAGGCATGGGAGTCGCGTCGGCATACAGAGGTAGGAAGAGCGTTGCATAATGAAAACATTCATTTTGTAGATGGTCCAAGGGCGACCAATATGCAGAGCCACTGAGGGAATGGTATGAATAGTCGTGCAAAGGTGTCCTCAAGTCAATTACTATCCATTTCTGATGGCCAGGGGACATTATGGAAGTCATGCTCATGGAAACCACGATGGGTGGCTTGGAAAATTATGATAACCACCAGGTGAGTGTGACATGTTGAATGGGTTTTGGGAACATCTGTACTAATCACGAGTGTGGTCAAGAGACCACTTCCCTATGCATTTGGTTAGCGTAAGGGATGGTTGAGGCTTGACACAGTTTAAAGTCATGCAGCTGGGACATCATTTAAAATGGAACGACTTCTCTTGGTTCTCAGTAATATTGTCAAAGACATTCCACCATATTCCGGCAGGGTTGTGAAAGAGTTTGGTAAACTTTAGCTCATAGGGTTTCTGAATCCCGGGATAGACATGGGGGATGAGGGTCCAAGAGGCGTACGGAGAGAAGCATTGCCGAAGGAAATATTTTATTTGGTAGACGGGCCACGAGTGATCAATATGAAGAGCTGCTGAGGGCATGGTATTCATAGTCATGCAAATCCATCCTTAGGTCAATGACTGTATTCTCCGATAGCTAACAAGCATCAGGGATGTTGGGATTTGGGACCACTAGGGGTGGATTATGAGAGTTCAGATTTTTATGAGTACAGAGTGTGGATTATGATGAGAGGGTGCCTGGATACGAGGGAAAAATCTAGACCAAACAACCAGATAATTGGTGAAGTAAAACCTTCTCACGTGGGTGTGAGACGGTGTCTTGTGCCGGTCTGATCCATGCACTGAAAGCCAGAGAAAAGCCTATGTTCCTTACTGATCCCATGGCAGGTTTGACCATGCAGTTTGGCGCCTTGCTTTAAAGATGAAAAGAATTATTAAAGGATGTTGTGCAGTTTAATGTCATGCAACAAGGATGAGGGGATTTTTTCTTTCTTTTTCCAATGCTGTGCAGTTTAATGTCGTGCAGCAAGGACGATTGACCGTGCATCTTAACATCGTGTGGTATGGACTTAGTTAAAAAAGCTGCTCTTGATTAGAATGTAACTAGGCCCGAGTATCTTGGCATTTCCAAGATGTGGAGGGGGGTTTATTGTGTAAATCAGGGTTCCGGGGCTTCTTGGATCAAGAGAGATGTCACAGAGGCTCTAAGGCTGGTAACCTTACGAAGCTAGGAAGAGTATCGCTCGGGGAAATCTTGCCTTTGGTAGATGGGCCAGAGGATATCAATATTAAGAGCCTCTGAGGGCGTGGTATGCTTAGTCATGCAAAGGTGACTTCGGGTCGATGGCTTTCCACTTTTAATGGCCATGAATGGTTATGATGATCCGCAATTATCTAGGCCATGAAGTCTGTTATTGGGGAAGGAAATGTCTGAACATGTTGGGCATACTCGACCCCGGTTTCCATTAAAGCATAGAGAGCTCCCGATGCTGATTTATTTTGTGCATGGGGATGTACCTTTACTCCATGCTGTTTAATGTCGTACGGTAAGGACGAGGTACTCCTAGTTTAGTGGTCATAGAGCTCAGACCATTGGGTGACTATTGCTGCAGTCCTCAAAGGATAACTGGGTCAACATGTTCTGATATACATGGAATAAGGTGGGGGTGATGGTTCTAAACTTCATCATTGAGTTTTCCTAGATCAGGAGGTGTAGTGTGGGGGCGCTGAGGCCGGTAAGCGTACGGAGCTGGGAAGAGTACTGCCCGAGGAAAACCTCTATTTGATGGACGAGTCATGGGCTATCATTATGTAGAGCCACTGAGGGAACGGTATGCATAATCGTACAAAGGTTTCCCTGGGTCGATAACATTCCACTTTCGATGTCCATGAATGGTTATGATAATCCGTGATTTCTCCCAATGTAGAGTTCGACACGTGGGGATAATGGCGTCTGAGTATACAAGAAACATCTTCACTGTAATTGTCTGTTGAGTCAATGTAGCCTAGTGCAGGCTTGATTTTCATTGGTGCAGGTCGCAATGTCAACCATCGGCGGACACATAGGCTAGACGGATAGGGATACCCGGGCAGCACTTGGATGTGAAAAGGGGAATAAACTTGTAAACCACTGATCTATAAATTTTTGGATTGGGAGATGTGATATGGAGGCTCTGTGGCCAGTAGGCGTACGGAGCTAGGAAGAGTGTCGGCCGAGGAAATCATGCCTTTGGTAGACAAGCCAGGGGCAATCAATATGCAGAGCTGCTTAGGGCATGGTATGCATAGTCATGAAAAGGTGTCCCTAGGTCTATAACTTTCCACTTTTGATGTCCCTGAGTTGTTATGAAGATCGATAATTATCCGGGTTGTGGAGTCTGATGTACGGAGAGGATGCATCCAAATGCGCAAGGAGTATCTCCATCTCGTATTTCCATGTGTCTTGGGTGGGTCGCGATGAAGTCCTTGTTGTTTAACGTCATGCGAAGAGGACGAGATATACATCCCGTGCAGGTCTGGTCCATGCACGGGGGAAGGGGAATTTTTGACATTATTGTATGTGCATTTTAACGTCGTGCAACAAGGACGCGGAATACACCCCCTTATGGTCTATCCCAATCATGGGGAAAATGGGGAATTTTTAAATCATGCTATCCATGCAGTTTTACGTCATGCGGTAAGGACGAGAAGTACACCCCGTGTCGGTCTGGTCCGTAGATGGGGGGAAAGGGAATTTTTTATCTTTTATTCCGGGGGATGGGCCAAGATAGGGAATCTAGACGTCACTACATATCCTATGAGGGAAGGAATCAGGCCACACATAGTTCTCTGAAAGAAGGTACACCCCGTGCAGGTCTGGTCTGTACATGGGGGAAATGGCATTTTTAACATTATTTTCATTCGAGAGTGGTTGGGCCAGGATGGGGAATCCAAGCATCGCTACATATCTTGCGAGGGTAGTAATCATGCCGCACATAGTTCTCTGAAATAAGGTACACCCCATGCAGGTCTGGTCCATACACGGGGGGAGATGTCATTGTTAAAACTTCTTGTCTATGCAGTTTAACGTCAAGCGGTGAGGACGATTGATGCACCCCATGCAGGTCTGGTCCGTACACATAGGGAAGAAAGAATTTTTATCTTTTATTCAGGGGACTGGGCCAAGATAGGGGATCCCGGCGTCTCTACATATCCTGCAAGGGCAGGAATCAAGTCGTACGTAGATCTCTGAAATCCATGTCGTTTAACGTCATGCGGTGAGGACGAGGTCCATACAATTTAAATGTCATGTGGTTAAGACATGGGGTATTATTATATTCCATGCATTTTAACGTCATGTAGTGAGGACGTGATACTACTAGTTTATGGTCATAGAGTTAGGATCGTTGGGTGCTAGATAATTTAATGTCATGCAGCTCAGACGATGAATACACCCCGTGCAGGTCTGGTCTATACACGAGGGAGACATAATTCTTGACTCTTTTTATCCATGCAGTTTAACGTCCTGCAGTAAGGAAGTGATAATCCTAGTTTTAGGTCATAGATTTGGACCATTGGGTGTTCGACAGTTTAATTTCATGTAGCTCGGATGAACTCCAGGTAGTTTAACGTCGTGTGGTAAGAACATCGGTGACCCAACGTGAAAGGAATAAGGGGGGTCTGCGCAGTTTAACGTCGTGTAGTGAGGATGAATTCAGTGCAGTTTAACGTCGTGCGGTAACGACGTCTTCTATGCTGTTTAACATCGTGTGGTAAAGACATTCTCTGCTTCTAGTTTTTATGTGAAATACTTCATTAGGAATCTCTCATTTGTATGAGTGGTTGTAAATTTTTCGTCTATAGAGATCAGGGTATATGCTCCGTTGGAGTAGAACTTGTGTACAACATATGGTCCATCCCATTTGGGCTCTAACTTTAGAGGCTTCTTGCTAGGTATCATTGGGGTCTGGAGGACCAACACCATTTCCCCTTCTAAGAAAGACCAAAGGTGGACCTTTTTATTGAAGGCTCATGCAATCTTATTCTGGTACACCTCTAGATGGTGCAATATGTGCAACTGCTTCTCGTTTAGCTATTCAAATTCACCTAGTCGCTTTTCTGACTGCTCATCATCAGATAATTGATCACAGATGGCAATACGGATTGAGGAAAGTTGGAGTTCAATGGGAAGGACAACCTCTGTTCCGTACACCAATTAGTATGGGGTAGCCTGAGTAGCGGTGTAGATTGTGGTTCGATAAGCCCAAAATGCATGGAGGAGTTTATCCACCCATGAATTCTTGTCTTTGTCCACCATTTTTCTGGAGAATGTTGGATATGGTCTTTTTGAAAGCCTTTATCTTTCCGTTGGATGCTGCATGGTAGCAGGATGAGTGGCTAGCCTTGATACCATACTCATGGAATAGTTTCTCCAATTCAGCAGAGTAGCATTTGGTTCCGTTGTCCATCAGTATGGTATGAGGGATGCCAAAATCTGGTGATGATATTGGTCTTCACAAAGCTGACAATATTTCTTGCCCCGACTTCCTTGAGGGGTATGGATTCATCCCATTTGGAAAAGAAGTCGGTTGCCATGAAGATATACTCCAGCTGTTTGGCCGTGGTGGGAGGATATGGTCCTATGACATACATTCCCCAGATGAAAAATGGCCAAGAGTACTTGGCTTGATAGAGTAACTCTGAGGGTTGGTGTATGAAGTTTTCATGAATCTAGAATGAGTGGCATATTTCCGTAAAACCCTCGCGGTCTCGTTCCACTGTGGGATAGTAGTACCCAAGAATTCAAACCTGATGGGAAGTCTTGCTCCACGGATGATGTGCTCCACATGCTTCAGCATGTACATCAGTCATGATGGCAGTGGTTTCCTCTCCGTCAATGCATATGAGGATAACTCCATCGAGGCCTCATTTGTAGAGGACCTCCTACTGACCTGCGCCGCTATATAGGACAAAGTTGATTTCCCTTCTCCATATTTTCTCTCATTCTTCCCTGTCAGAGGGAAGTTCTCCTTATTGAAGATAATTTACAATGGGGGTCCTCCAGCCGGTGGCAGGAGCATATGGCTCAGGGACAGGACTGACTTCGTGGATTTCTTCTATATTTTCTTGATCAAACAACAGTACATTCGACGGTGAGAAATACGGATGATTGTTTCATCCCGGTCTAGATCATCTAGGGCTGTGGCCGCGTTGGCTAATGCATCAGCCTGTGCGTTCTGAGACCTGGGAATATAGTTTAATGTTTGTTCTTTGGAGAATTCTGCCATTAACCCACAGACATGGTCAAATAGGGGGATCAAATCCTCCTTTTTAATAGCATAGTCATCATTGAATTGCTTGATGACCAGCTCCAAGTCACCTTTTACCTTAAGGTGTTTTACTTGTTCCTAGAGTGCGAGTTCCAATCCCTCAATGAGGGCTTGATATTCTGCTTCATTGTTTGTACTTCCCTCTGATAGGAGGAAGAAATATGGAAATAATTACTTCTCTAAGGACATGATTATTATCCCCAAACCCACTTTGTTGAATCTGGGATCCTCCATCCTCCTCCCGGTGGGGCTTCGGGATGCGCCGTCGAAGTACATTTCCCATTCCGGGAACTCATCTTGAACCGAGAAGATGTCTTCATCAGGAAGCTCAGCATCCAGTGCAGTGGTCCCTATTGAAGGGTGATCTTCCAGAAAGGTTGATAATTCCTGACCCTTGATGTCTTTCTCAGGAACAAACCAGATGTCAAACTATTGCAAGATGACCGCCCATCGGGATAGGCGTCCAGTTAGTATCAGGCAACTGAGGATGTACTTGAGCTGGTTACTCCATGAGATCAAATGGACTTCGTGATGTTGCGGATAATGTCACAGCTTTTGAACTACGAAGACCAAGGCGAAACAGTTCTTCTCAATATTTTAGTATCGAGTCATAGCATCAATCATGGTTTGACTAAGGTAATAGAGACTGTTTTCGCTACCAGCGTCATTCTTTTGTGCGAGGAAGGCTCCCAATAATCGCTATAATGGTGTCACATACAGGATGAGAGGTATTCCTTCAACCGGGGGCATGAGCACTGGTGAGATTAAGAGGTTCTTCTTCAAGTTGTCTAACGCCACTTGGTATTCATCCATCCATTGGTACTTGACCCCCTTCATCATTAACCTGGTGAAAGGCAATCATTTTCCTGGAAGGTTGGCTATGAACCGCCTAATATATGCTAGGTTTCCTTGGAATCCCCAGAGTTCGGAGAGATTTCGGGGTGGTGGCAGTCCACAGATAGCCTTTGTCTTCTCGGGGTTTACTTTGATGCCATGATGGCATACAACAAAGACAAGGAATTTCCCTGAGGTAACCCCAAAGGCGCATTTCAAGGGGTTCGTCTTCAAGCTATACTATCGGAGTTTGTTGAAGACAGTTTCAAGGTCTGAAAGGTGATCCAAGAGCAGTCTGGACTTGACCATGAGCATCCACATTACATTCAACTAATTTCTCTAGGAATGAGTTAAAGATCTAATGCATGGCACACTGATATGTGGCGCCAGCGTTCTTGAGACCAAAGGGCATGACCCTGTAACATAATACCCCTTTAGGGGCCTTGAAGGCAGTGGCTTCTTTGTCTTCTCGGGCCATACTAATTTGATTATATCCTGAAAACCCGTCCATGAAGGATATAGCCTCATAACCAACCGTTGTATCGATTAACAACTTGGTGGTTGGAACCGGGAAGTCATATTTTGGGCAATGCCAATTCATATCTCTGAAATCGAGGCAGACGCAGATTTGCCCGTTCTTTTTCTTGACAGGGACGATGTTGTCCAACCAAATGGGGTACTGGACCTCTCTAATGAAGCCTGTTTTAATGATCTTATTGACTTCAGCCTCTATTTTGGCGGCATATGAGGGATGCGTCCTTATGGCAGCCTGTTTATAGCCTCGGTGCTCTTATGGAAGACCCAGGTGATGCGTTGCTGCATCAAGGTCGAGTCTTGACATCTCCGTGTAATTCCAGGAAAATTTGTCTCGGTGTTGCCTTAGGAAGGAAGTATATACCTCATGCTCCTCGGGGGAAATGGCTGCACTAATTAGAGTAGGCCTCGTATCTTCCTCAGTACCCATGTTTATTTCCCTGAGCTCATCCACCATAGTGGATATACCCTCATCAAATGTGGGAGGTGAATCCCAGAGATCTTCCCCCTCTTCTTCTCCCATGTCCTCATCTTCTTGATTCGACGGGTGGAGAGTTTCTGACATGGGCTCTTGGGAGTCTGGAGGCGAGGTGTTGTGGGCGTCGTTACTCGAGTTTTCATCCCCAGATAGAGGGTTGGTGGACGTTCCCACAATTTCATGCTCGACCATAGTGGCTGAATTCATGAGGACATCTGAGTGAGTTCCCGAACTCGAACTCCTACTCTCAACATGGTTGATGGTCCGGACATAATCTCTGCCAAGCTGTAGAAGGGGGTCATGAGGAACCATCTCCAGCCCATTTGGAGCGGGGATCCAGTCGACACCATGGGCCAAATTATTCTTTTTCATTTGATCATAGAACCCATTGTCAATGTAATGCGACTCGGAGAGCTCGAAAGGGGCCTTGTCAGCATGAAATGTTCCAATTTGTCCATTGACACAGTACTTGATACACGGGTGATAGAATGAAAGAATGACCATGTTCTTATGGAGCCATGGCCTTCCCAGTATGGCATTGAATGTTGTGCTCTTCCAGACAACCCAGAATTCTGTGTAGGCTACCATGTCACCAAAATGGGTCATTAGCTGGATTTTTCCCATTGGTTTTTGCTCATTCTTGTCGTAAACCGACAGAGATGTGGCAGAGGGAATTAGGTCGTCCTCACTGTAGCCCAACATAGGGAGTGTCCATAGGGGAAGGAGGTTAACTCTAGAGCCATTATCAATAACGAATTTTTGGATCTCAATACCATTTAGTGTTCTAGACACATATAGTGGTCTGATGTGTCCTTGCATGATGACATCTTCATCCCGATCGGTGAAGGAAATCACCGCATTGCATTCAACCGGGTCAGTCTCTGTCTGGTAAATTTCGGCGGAAACTACCTTAGATTGAAACTCCTGGGGTCTGATCAAAGCTTCTATAAGAACCTCTGTATGTTCTGTTGACATACTTAGGGCATCGAGGATTGAAAGATTCTCTGGTATCGAAGCCAGTAGCTTGATAATATCATATTTCTGCTCCAGCAGCCGAAGCTTCACCATTGGCGGGAGAGACTCAGCAGGTGCTTTATTGGATGGATCATTTGATGAGGAGGGACCGATTGCGGGGTCGGATATCGATAGTGCTCCCGTGTTTTGAGGGCTTCTCCAGAACGATTTGTTAGTGTGCACTAGGCGGCCAAACACTTGCTCCTCCTCTAGTGGGTATCACAGAACAACAGGGAAAGAGTTGCTGCTTATGCAGGTGGATGGACATTATTTATCTTGGTGAGTCCATTGAAGGGCTCTCCCACGGGTTTCTAGAACACTAACAGTTTGGGCCGGGGTCCAACCGTATGGTTGGTTTCAGCCGCGGCTGCACCTCCCCTGTAATCCCCTACCTCTGTGATTCCTCCTCCTGGCTCCTCGTGTAAGGAACTCGGGTTTGTAACCATATCCTTCATCAGGGAATGATTCCATAAGATGGATGAAATTAATAGAAACAAAGATTGGTTATTCATCCTCTGAAAGGTCAACCTAGTCAGTTGTTCCTGATGGTGACGTTTGGTGGGTCGGTGCCCGTGGCACCAAATTCAAGGGCATATAATCTACCAGGGTCGGAACTGACATTGGCCTCGTCGCAGACATCTACTCTTGCGATTGTTTCCTCCTACTTCAATTACACCCAGATGACCGGCTCATGGAGGGTTATGATGTCGATACTGTCATCTCTGCAACTTCATGGGCTGTTGGTGGCAACACCTGTTGTCGTAGTTGAGCTAGGAGTATGCCCTGGGCTCGGTTGATAGTCTTCCGAGTCATCCTGCAGTCAAATATCTACCCTTGCTTGCTGGTGACATTGTGCCACCCCTCCTCTTTGTCGGAGTCAGTGGTAGAGATAAATGCCACATGTGTTGGTGGTGGTCCCATCTTGACCAGCCCGGAGTCTACCATCCCCTGCCGGTGGTCTTTGAAGATGAAGCATTCTCAGATACTGTGTCCCAACATCCGAGGGTAGGGGTAGTAATCTGGCCTATCATCACGGCCGAACACTTTAGGTTTCCTTGGCTCTAGGAGGTGGAGCAAGTTGCAGTTCATGGCGGCAATGAAGTATCTGCAGACATGATCATCTCAGAACGAGAATACTTTTTGTGTTCGTTCCTAAAACTGGTTCTGCTTCAGTCCTTGCTGATCATCACTGTTTAGGAAGATACAGCTGCTGATATAGAGGAAGTCCTTGACAATTTGGTGGGGGCCTGAGCGGTTGAGCGGGCATAGGGGCTGGGTAGAGTGTGACAGCGGAAGCTTCAGCTCTAGGGTATTTTTTCGCAGGAGCCTGCGAGGCTATTCGGGACATCAAATTAGTCCGCTGCATGGAGTCCTCAATTCTATGGGAAATGGCCGAGAGATGACAGAATCTAGTGGTGCACTCCACTGGTATCAGCGGTGTTCTCAACTCATCTCGAAGATTATCGATGCATATGGCTAGCATCTCATCTTGAGGCATTGGACTATTTAGAGAATAGGTCAGACCTTTCTATCTGGCGATGAAATATGAGACCCTCTCATTCTCCCTCTGCTTGCAGTTCATGAGATTGTTGACCGTTGTTTTAGGCATCGTTGAGCCGAAGTGGAACATGAACTGCTTCCAGAGGTCTTCCCAGCTCTTTATTAACTGGGCTTGCAGACTTGTGTACCAGTCGATGGCGAATCCTTTCAAGGTCCATACGAAGAATCTGAGTTTCACTACTTCTTTTTGTTCCGGAGTTCCCCTCATAGGGTCTCAAAAGTATGCGTAGTGTATCAAATGATGCTCTGGATCGCCTGATCCACTGAAGATGGGTAATACAGGGCTCCGGAAATTGGGTGGAGGTGGTGTGTTGGTCACCCAATCTTTTTAGGGTTTCTTCTCTTGTTGTATCGGTGTGTATCGACCTTCCATCGCATCCAATTGAGCTGTTAGTACCTCTATGGTGTTGGTGAGACCCTGGTTTACATCATGTTGGGCCCGGTCATGGGCAGGCATAGCCTGAGGCATTTCCAGAGGATCTGGATTGGCTGGAACTAGTGGAGTGTGTGCCATTTGTGGCACCTTCGGAGGGTCCATGCGTACTCGCTCTGGTTTCCTCATGATTTTAGGGAAGTCATGGTATTCATCTGAATCTATGTTTAGGTAGTTAGACTGGTCGTGCGCCTCATTGGACGGGAGCCCTGACCGTGTTTCGTTTGTCGGAGAAAACCATAGTCTTTGAGGTTCACTTGTTGGGAGTGCATGATGTGGCTCCTCCTGGGATGCACTTTCGATAAGGTGGTTCCTCTGGAGTAGCTCAAAATTAAGCTGCCTCATTTCTTCCATCTACTTTTCGTGTAGATATAATCTCTCTTCAAGCGTGAGAAGCTCATTTTTGTCGAGGGAAGGAGGTGGGTTAATGGTAATAATTTCATTGTTCTTACCCTTGTTGGAATCTCGCAAGGTATGTGGAGGAGGGTTGACTGGAAGGACGACCATATTTAGGGCGACCCGCTGGTTCCGGGTGTGCACACCTGGTGGTTCGTTGTGATTCATGGCCTCATCGGAATTATCATCTCCTGATCCCTCTTGATTTGCAGTATCTCTGGTGTCACCCATGGTGTTAACCTCTATGACGTTGATAGATGCATATCGTGGGGCGGAGAAGATTTCATCTTCCAAATGGGAAGAGGATCTCCAGCGTCTTCAGCTGGCCTTCCCGTTTGTGACTTGGGATTTCCTATGAACTTCTTGGTGAAGGGTGACGCAGAGAGTCCTATGATGCGACCTTACAGTGCACCTTCCTCTCAGAGGGGATGATGATTCAAATGACGGGATAAGACGAAAACCTACTCTTCTGACTTTCCTCCCTAGACGAGAGAATACTGACTCTCATGGGGGAGTTTATTGTTGAGGGGGTAATAATGCCCCTAGCCTCGAGGGTTGGGGTTGGCATCGCTCCTTGGACATTGAGTCTCTTCCTAGTTTTATTGTCCTTATTGGGGAATTTGTTGTAAAAAATTCCCCCAGCCCTGCATGCTAGGGTTGACCCTGGATTGCAGAAGTCACTGCGGCTATCACTACCTGCCTGATCTTGCATGCCCCCATTCGGTAGTGAACCGGGTTTGATTTCGAGTTGTTCTGCGAACCTATCCTTTCTGGGGATCCAGCAAAAGATCGCTGATTTTCCTCTCTTAAGTGATAGGCCTGTTGTATTCTCTCGGTGGCATGATTCTGGAGTTCTTGAATGGATTGCTCCTGTCGAGCCTGACACTTCTAGGACTTACTCAAGGCCTGACTCTGTTGGGTGTGTTGCCTTTCATGAACAGGGAGACCACTCGATTGTCATCTTGATGTGATGACGTTACAAGACACCATGCCGAATGAGTTTTTCTGGGCAGGGAGCAGAGTGAAATGCAGAGCTCCGTGTTCCCCCCATCCTGTGATATGGACCCCCGTTGGAGTGTCACCGATGAGGCGGCACTGTTGGTGCACCACACAGAGGTAGGATATCTCCATGTTTCCTTTATGCCTTTTAGGTCGCTGTTACCGTGCTGAAGGAAGAGATTCTAGCTCAATGTGACGCAGGAGGTATCCTATTGTCTTGACGTGATCTACATACCCGTCGTACGGCAGGAAGCATGATTTTAGTCGGTGGAGGGTTGTCCATATATTATGGCGGATTCTGTGCACGCATTATTCTGAAAACTCTCTGGGTATGTCGAATTGAGAGGTGGATGTAGGCCAAAACATAACTAGTATATCATCCGTAGCCAGTTTTTTTCTTAGGTGGAGTATATCGGCACACTCCTCTGCTACTGACTCCTCTACCTGGTCGGCTGAACTGAGATGCTCGCTACCAATGTGATTGGAGGCAGTGGGATAGGTAGGTGCTGAGTCATTATGCGGGTGATTCCGAGGTGGTTTAGAGGATGAACGCGGACCTGGACCATCTCATGATTGCAGAAGGATGTCGTCGGCGACTAACTGGGAATCTAACATGCTTGATCCCGTCCTTCAGAATACCACAGCGTACAAGGGCCTTTTGGTTCTTCATCCGACAGGAGGAGGACCTTCCTATCATTATAATATGTCATCGTGGGAAGGACCTCCGTAATGGAGGTCGTAATGGCGAGTACTACCATTACTGCTTGATGCTTCACCGCATAGAGGACTTTTGTTCTGCACTCCCTGGAGAGGACGTCCAAGTCGTTTCACAGCAAGGGAAGGACCTTATGGCTGCGTAGCGTCGTTACGGGGAAGACCTTCGCAACAACTTCCATCATGGTGAGGATGACCATCATGTCTTGAAGTTCGATGTTAATCATGGGGAGGACCTTCATGACACACAGGGATAAGGGGAGGACTACCATTACAGCTGCGACAATGGAGAGGACTGCCATTACAGCTGCCACAGGGAGAATATATGTAGGATACACCCGAGGGATAGCCTCCAGAATGTACTGCAACGAGAGGAGGGACTTCTTGTTGCTTGAAGACTCTACGGGGAGGACCTCCATTATCAGGGTGGAGAGGACTACCACTCTCATCTGATGCCCGTTTGCATGGAGTGTCGTTGTAGCGTAACCAATAGGGAGGACCTTTAGGGCATGAGATGACATGGGGAGGGACTTCTTGTCATGAGGAGACGTCACTACGGGGAGGGTCACCACAGTTGCAACTATGATAGTGAGGAATACTATCATAATCTTTGGTCCCACTGCTTGGAGAGTGTTTGTAGTGTGTACCCCAGGGAGGACCTTCAGGGTGGACCGTAGTAAGTGGAGGGCCTTCTTGTTGGTCGATATTTTGGTCATGTGGAGGGTTTTTGTGACTCGCATCAAAAGAGGATCTCTCGTGATCAATCGTTATATTCCCATGGGGGAAGACCCCATAGGTGCTCTGGGGAGGACCTTCAGAGATTCTGGTAGAAAAATTGCAGGGAGGACCTTCGCAACTTCTACTGCCACTCCCATAATATGGTAATGGGTGGGTAGGGTTTTGAGCCTTTAATGTATGCTTAGTGGCGTTGGGAACCCCAACTTATAGTATAGTGGAGTCATGAACTCCCTCTTTATTTTTCGGCTGCCTTCAGCGCGTTTGGGGCGCTCTTTTGTGGGAAGTAGGGACCGTCTGTTATTGACAACGGCCTTCACCTTTGGGTCCCTGTCTAATTGGGTCCTTTGATGCTGTCAGGAAATGCCGATGAACATCTAGACTTTTTCCAGGGATATATGTCTGCTCTGAAGCTTCCACCATGATGGATGGGTGTCCCCTAGTTGGAACGATTGAAGCTGATCGATCTGGTTGCCCTTGCGTCGTGGAATATGGCCAGCGACCCTCCTGGGCAGAAGTAGGGATGAAGATCTGCTCCGAGGCGGCTATCTCATCTCATAGATGAGTTGCCTCAATTGGGGAGACTAGATCACGGGCTCGAGTACATTCTGTTGTCGATGATGCAATTACATTCTGGAAAGTCTGCAAGATATGATCTGGGATCGATACATGCTCCTCCATCATTTCCCGGATATGTAGAGAGACATTTGTGGCTGAAACAGGTATGAAGGCCCATTTTGGTATCAAAGTAGGAATATCCTGCTCCTGTCCTCCGATGGTCAGTGGGTATTGACAATTATCTTGTGTCGAGTGAGGTGAATGAATCTGCCCCTCTATCGAGATGCACCAGTTTATCTCTCCATTTTCTGCCACATCGGGGTGGCGGACTTTACTTACATCCACAGGGAGCAGGCCCGAAATATATTGGTTTCCCACTGTATCGAGTCGGTGACCTTTTTTGGTGGGTAGACATTCCCACCTATGAGTTTCCTCTACATATGGGTGTCCAACATTGGTGATTGCTACCATATCAGGATGGCAGGAATCAGAAGTAACTGCTAGGAGCTGGTCATGCAGGTGCCGGGTCGCCACCACATCAGGTTTCTGGGCTTCACGACCCTGGGTCGGGAGTTGTGTCTGCCGAGTAAGTGACGTCCTTCGTGAGAAACGAGCATGATGGAGCTCGGTGGTGATGCGATCCAGCTCGTACGATGCCTCCATGTCTGGATGGAGTGCTTGGGAAGAGAGAATAAGTGTAGTTGCATGTTCGAGGTATGTCTCTGTGGCTGGGCAGCGGAGCTCCTCCTCAGGGAATAGGGTGATGAACGATCCCCGATTGTATGTCTTCCGCCCTCGTCGGGTGGTCTGAGGGGCCGGTGCTCGGGGAGCGTGGTCCTCAATCCTCAGGGAGGCATCCTCTTCAGCATGAGGATGTTGAATTGCGGCATTACCACGATGATGTCTGCTTGTGGGGGCCTTCGAGATGAACCCCTGTTCTGTGGGGATGAAGTCCTCAACGTCGACCTCATCCTCCTACCAAAGATAAGGGAGGTATGCATTGTCCCATCACGTGGATAGACTCCTGAAACAGTTGGAGACAGTAACATGGGTTGCCTAGATCTGCCGTTGCGGACGCTGTTGGGCAGGAGACCAGCGCGTTCTGGTAGATTGGAGGGTGTGCATTGCCGCCTCCACCGTTTGGAGAGTACCGTTCATGTGGTACTCTCGGATCAGCGCATCCAAGAGCCAGCCTAGAAGACGTTGGGTGGGTGATGGGGTCCTCCGTAGGTGAGGATGTTCGGTACTTGCAATGTTGTATGAACACAATTGTGAGTTCCTTTGAAATTCCATTGGATCGAAGGGAGTTATGAAGGTAGTAACTGCAAATAATTTTAGCAAATAAAAGCCGCAAGCTCGTCAAAGCTGCATATCATGATCCCATGTGTTGTTAATGACCTTGCTTGGCCCACCTTGTGAGTAAAAGGTGGCATGAGCTGGTATTATGTTAAATCTGTCATGCTTGGTTAAAGATTCATGTCGGGTTCACCATTTTTTGTTTCGTTTTGGTTTTCGGCCTCAAAACACCCAACGGCTCCGTATCTAATGAATGATGGACCTGCTTTCCAAAGGCAGGCGTTCACCGGATGGTCTGACCACCGAATCTTAATAACTCACATTGGTTGAGAGGATGGGAAGTCGGGCTCATCGCACCCTTTTTGGGGGGGAATTATTTCCTGTTCCGGGACTCTCTTATAGATTTAAGACGTATTCATATGTTCACAAATCTTTGTTTTATACCCAAACAATGTATCCACATATTTAACCTTGGTGGGCAATGGTCAACTAGACGCAGGGGTTCAGAATCATTTATGCCCGAGGTTTACCATCCCTCGTTGGATTAATGACCCCAAAGAGTCGGAACTCACTTGAGGAAGCACTAGGAGTGGCACTGTGAACCGATGTGAGGTTATCGGATCTACATGTTGTTGGGATTAAATCTCAGGGAGGCTTCCTACGTACCCTGCCTAGGAGGCAGGGATCAAATTCCATTTAGTTTGCATGCACAATTTATCATCATGCGGGACAAAGGCGAACTGATGTGAAAGTTGTCGGAACAACCAAGTTGTGGGATTGAACCTCTTGGTGGATTCCTACGTACCCTACCTAGGAGGCAGGGATCAAAGCCCATGTAGTTCGCATTGGCTTAGTACTTATGCTCTAAGGCAGCCCAGAATGATGGATTCGGGCTTACACTCTTAGGAGGCCCATGGAGACTTATTGGGGCTTACACTATGAGGAGTCCCATAAGAGGATGTCATGGTCGATACTTACTCTAAGCCCAAGTGAGTCATGCTTGGTTTGAGAAACAAAAGGCATTAGGGAACAGATGATTACGTCGTGAGAGGTGTGTCCGTGAGAAGTGGAGTGGGGCTTACGACTGAGGGCGGCCCATAAGGTCGGGGCTTAATCCTAGGTGGATGCCCAGGGTGATGGATTGGGGCTTACACACTGAGGAGGCCCATACGATGGAGCGCAAAGGGAGAGGGAAAGGGGGTACTCTTATGCCCATATCCTATTTTGCACCGCGTGAGGGATTCCTTCTAATGGATATTTTCCTATCCCCGGGAAGCCCTTAACAAGTGAGGCGCATAAAAGGGAGTCCCTAGCTCAGACTCCACATTACCGTGGAAATGTGAACCCAGGAATGCTTCGGGAATCTGCTCAAGGGTGGGGGCAAACCCTTCGACTATACTTACCATGAGTATGTGAACTCAAAATGGTGCGCTGATGCGCCCGAAAGTTACACCACGCGGATCTGATGGCTCTAGTGGAGGACTCGGATCAGGGTTGATGAATAGGACAATGAGGGAGTCATGGAGTATCAGTCCGGATTGTAAGGATTTTATCTATTTCGAGGAATGGGAACTCCGAAGGCTCAGATGGGCCACATGTATGAAAGAGTGGTGGTTCCCTTTGCGTTGGAAGGTACTACGCGGCTGGAGAAGCCGTCCGTGAACCAGGGTGGTCTACGAACTAAAGGGCATCCCACAAACCAGGGTGGTTCGCGGCCTGGCGAGCATCCAATGAACCAGGGTGGTTCGCGGCATCAGGTTTGGCCCGCGTACCAGGGTCGTAGGCTGAGGGTCCTCACGAGAAACGGTTGCCAAGGGTTGTGCCGATCGGGGGTTCATCGGTTGAGGATTCACCCACGTAGGAGGGTGCTACGCGGTGCGGCAAGTCGGAAAAGGGGCATAAATAACCAAGTCGGCGGGGAGTGCATCTGAGGAGGGGCTATGGTTCGTGATCTTCCCTTTTATGTTATTTTAACATCGCGTCTCACCAAGTTATTATGCATTTTTCGTTTCCTTATTAGTTCGTTCCCATGTTTATACCTGATCTGGTTCACGAATTGGAACTTCTCTATTTGAGAAATCCTAAGCCTTCTTTCAAAATACTTCCACCCGAGTCTGATCGCTCTTCTCTTCCTCTTCCTTTGAATCTTCAGAATCCTAATCTCTAAATCCTCCCCTGTGTTCCCCCTCGGTCTCCTTTTATAGAGTGGGGAAAGAGATGTATCTGCGGTCACCTGGCACCTTTTGCAGAGTCCCATGACCGAATACCCAGTTTACAGATGACTTGGTCAATCCGTAATTCATAGTGGGTATTGAACACTGCCCCCCCCCCCTGCGAACCGTACTCAGGGAGTGCTTCGCGGCCATGGAGGGTTCCACTTCCATTTTGTGAACGACAGTGGATGCGGCTTGAACCGATCGATGAGGTCCGCGGTTGGGGCGGTTCATGACGGTGAACTGGATCGGCGCCCATCATGCCTCGCGATCGTGGAGGATCTCTGCCTCCATTTTGCGAATGAAGACGGTTCGGGGAGGGGGTTCTTCGCGGGGCCTGGCCACTGTGCGTTTTCATGGGACCGGTCCACAGACCGGTCTTGCTTGTGTCCCTTATTTGAATTTTCTTCATTCTTTTCCCCAATTCTTTTGGGAATTTGGGTTGAATCTCCTTTGCAGATTTTCAGGACCCTACAATGACATTATGAAATATCAGTGTAATAGTAAAAATATTTTTGTAATTTTCATATGAAAATGGACTTGAATGTTAAATATTAACCAGAAAATACTTACATATAAAAAATCTGGGAAAATGATGATATTATGAAATTAACCACTACCATATTATAATTTGTCGAATCATATTCCCTATGAAATTTAAAAAATATATGGATATGTAAGCACAATAATATTGAGAATAATAATCATAAAAACATGTGTTGTACATACACCACACAAATGAAAAAGGTAGTGTATAGGGAATGTGTCCCACATAAATAAAACTGAAATGGTAATCCCTTACCTTGTGTCTTGAATTTTTTCATACACATACAAGACTCATATTTGACAATAATAAGTTTATTATAAATCTATCGAATAAATATATACTTATATATAATACCATATATGATTCACTTATGACTTTATATTTCCCATTTACAAACAATTCCATGTTATTTTAATGTTTTGGGTAATAAACACATTGTTTATCATTCATGTTTGGAAATTTTATTCTTAACCCTCATATTTAAATAAATAAATAATTATATATATAATGTAAAATATGATGTATATGTCATATATTTTCTATATATAAACATTTATATCAATCTATAAAAGCTAGATATATGAACTGGAAGACACTATTCACAGAGATGGTAGGATGTATGTACGCATGAAAGTTGTTTCCATTTTGTATTTGGGATAAAAAAAGGAACATATATGATATATTATCATTACATAATCCTTTTCAGCTCATATATAACATATATTATCCAAAAAATGAATCTGTATTAGAATTCCTTAAATATAGGAGATTAAATAATCACATCATACCATAGAGATGTTAACTCATACATACACACAAGTAACATTATCAGTTTTCAAGATATATTAGATGGTAAAAGGTTAGATATTATTTTATTGTTCAAAAAGTATAATTATATCATTAATATCCCATGTATTATAAAAAATATATTGTTTGTCAAAATTTATAACCTTAAGATGTGGTAAATGATAAATGATCAACATAATTTCCTGAAGCGGTAGTTCGTCATACATAAGAATGATATGTTTGTTACATATTATATGGATGTTGGTGAACGTTAAAGTTAGAACCATAAAATAAAAACATCTCATTATATTTATGATAATGATGAAATTGTTTCTTCATGGAATAAGATGAATTGAGTTTTTGGGGAAAGAAAATAATATAAAGGAACATCTGGAAGGATGTATCCTTTTATTTGGGTATCACCTTTTGATTTTTACAAAAGGAATACATTGGTTGTATTTATGACTAAAGTAAGGATTATATGATTAAGGGAAGGATTTTGTGAGGAATATTATGAAGAGGATACTAAACCAAAGGGATTTAGAGGTGTGACTAGAAGATAATGAGAGGTTCCCTTTTATAAGAGACAGGAGGGGCACTCTCATAATATCCAAAAAAAATTAATTAATATAAATTTATTTGTCAATTAAATTGGATCCAAAGTGAGTTATGTAAAATATAAGATGAATATATATCTTCATACAATAAAACCGTAATTTTTAGACTTGTGCATGTCATATTGTTACCCTAAGCTATTGGCATTAATAACTAATTAGTCTCTTTTACTCATACCATGACAACATATATTTCTACTACTTATCGATTAATATAGTTACTACAAAATGAAAAACAATCCATAAATGATTCATTTAAGATAATTTTGACTTTTTAAAATTATTTTTCTGAATCTAATATTTTTATGAATTTTATATCATTTAATGAAATATTTTTAATTTTGGAATATCAATAATGACAATTTTGACAATATTTATTACTTGACTTTTTAATAATATCATAAAAACATGATATCTTATAAAAAAATCAGCTATATTATCAGTAAAAAAAATTAATTTTTAAAAGTTGTGTATGGAATTAATTATCATATATAAATTGTATAATACTTTTAATATCATTTATTTTATATTTTTTTAATAAAAAAATTAATGAATCACGTTTGTGCCAACATTAATGGAATTTATTTAATCCATAAAAATAATAATTAAATTTCTATGATGTAGGTAATTAATTTATATTTCTATATACTATTTATTATTGAAAATATATCATTATTGTCCATGTAATAAAATTATTATTCTTATAAGAAATAAGAGTGTGACATTTTGACACATTATTTCACATAAATAATATCTATGTCATTTTCATAGACCACTATACATTCAATGATTCAAATATAAAACACCTATATTTAGGATCTAGTTTCAATCACCATTAGGATACTTACATTTGTTAGGGTAATTTTATAATCATTATAATATTATTTTTACCTGATTTACCCTTAACCGTGGTAATAAAAATAGTACTAAAGTTACTATTCATAATGCCAAAAAATAAAAGAAATGTATTTTTATAATTTTTAACAAATTATTACAAATATGATATAAATTTTACATTATTAATCAAATAAAATTTTAAATAGTTAATTTAAATTTTACACTGTTTATAGATTGAGAAAATGAGGTTTTAAGTAAAAACGTTCAAAATTTTAGAATGCTTTTATATCTAAATTCAATTTGAAATCAATGAGAATGAATAAAATTATGTTAAATAAAAAAAATTAATCTAATTATCGGTTAAAAAATAATTAGAAGATAATATTTCAATATATATAAATTAGAGAAAAATTATAGTTGGAACTAATAATCATTATTTTTCACTATTTATTAAAAAGATAAAAATTCTCAGAAAAATACGAAAATATCACCCAAAGTAAAAATAGATATCATAATTATAAAAAATAATTTTAATTTTTCATTTTTAAACTATAAAAGTTTCAAAATTTATATTTTAAATGGGGTTTATATTAAAAGTTTATAAGATTACAAATTTGAAAAATATATTTTGTAATGCTTAGAATTGGGATGGTTCTTATATTATGTCTATAAAATCTATTGTATAAATAAAAAAAATATATTTTTTGAATATATTAAATATATATTTAAATAATGTAATTATCTATTTTTAATTTATTTAAGTTATTAATACAAAATGGGTTTGAAGGCATAAAAATAATTGTTTTTTAATCAGTTGGAATATATTTTAATTTATAATTAGTTAGTAACCAGTTAATTAATATTATAAAACTTATATTTTCATAATTTATTTAATAAAATTCATAAACGATAATTTAACGACATCTTTATATCTTACTAAATTTAATATTAAAAGTGTATTAATATTTTAATGTTCCGTGAAACTCAATCTTGTATGTAACAAAAGCTATCGATGGAACATGACATTGCCTGTAACACAATCCAAGAATTATGTTGCACATATCACAAGATAATATGATTTTTTTTAGATCAATCTTATCTGGGTTTAGTGTAAAAAAAAGAAATTAATGAAATCAATTAATTAAAAAATACTATATCCCAAAAATCATGGCGTGTTAGATTCTACCACCATTAAAACGAATTTCTGTATTGATATTATTCTGAGGATTGAAAGCATTAATAATTGAATGTGATTTTTATATAATCTCACATCTCAATAAAATATTAAAAAAAAATTTAAAAAAATAATTTGGAAAAATTATAGTTTCCAATGTAAATCATTAGTAGGTCTCTGTGTAGGAGAATATCCGTGAAGATTTGGGAATGGAAAAAAGTGTAAATACCCATAGAACTTTATAAATATAACTGATTATAAGAATCTACATGATCAATATAATGTTAACAATCAAAAAACTATAAATTAAATAAATGTAAGTGGCTCTTTAATGTAACAAAAAATATGATATTGGGACAACCTTTTACATGATGATTAATTTTTTAATATTGATGTTTTTTCAAAAGAAGATATACTAACATGATTTCATCATAATATCACTATTTTTCATGCCATGATTAATTCCCACATCATCTATTATTAAATGAAATTAGGTTGATATTTTCATTCTGAATACACTAGCAGATCATAAATTTAATTATAGGTGATTCCATATGTCTTTATTACAACAAGAGGTTAGAACAAGTAATCAAATATACATAAATCCACCTTCAGGGAGGAAATAATTTAATCTTACAAACATATATAATGTTTTACATAAACATTATATAAATGGATAAGCCTTCAATCCTTCAAAAATTGGAAAATCAAAAACATTAAAACACACGCACGAAATCAGCTAAACATTTCTCTCCCATATATCAAAATGTATATAATGTTTATCAAAAACAAATCAGGTAAATCCATTCATCATGTATTTTATTAAAACTTCGTAATATCCTGATTTATCACACATCCTTATTTAAACAATTTATGTTTCCTTATTCCAATATTTAATGGATATATTCCGTATGTCCAAAAAGTGTTAAATATTATCCATGATAGGAAAACCCACTTTTTAAAAAATCCTTAATCAGTTCCAAGGAATTAAATACCATCAAATTTACATACTCATATCCAACATATATTAAACTAAATATTATTATCCTAATATCATTCACTTATGTGGGGTTATCCTTCTTGTAATCATGCGTTTTACAAAAATATATCCATATTACCAAATTCATTTTTCACGTTTACCTGTAGCATTCATCATATTATGTTAAATCCATAAATAAAATCTATATTAGACTAACCCATATATGTTTAATTATTCATTAATACCATAAAGTTACTTCTATAACATTATTTCTACATTCTAATACATAAACCTTGAATCATTGAACCAAATCGTTATTATACAATACATCACCAATAGTGATTGGATGAGACTTCCCATTTTCTTTTTTCCTTAAGTGGGTGATGACTTCGATCATCATCATTATCCATTTGATAAGGGAATTGGTTAGTATAATTCCCATTTTCCAGGCATAAGAAACACTGATTTCTGTGAGCTAAAATCTTTGTATTTATATTTTTTATTATCATTAGTTCGGTAGTAAAATGCCTGATGAATGTTTTTCCCACACATTAAAAATAGATCAGCCCCTATAAGAAAATTTTTTCAATGTTTCTTCCTAGAAATTGAGTATAAAGTAGTTATAATTTCCTTCTCTCCATAGTTTTCAGACTGTCAGTTGAATTTTATTTGTCTTGTATTATCAGAACCATGAGATATATGGGTAAATTTGTTCTAACTTTTTTAAGAATAACATCATAAAGGTATATACAGAAAATAAGTTGTTGACTCATCTGAATCCATGGATTCAATTTAATATTACTGACTTATATTCTTGATAATGTCCCACTATATATTTTCTTTACCTTCCAAGAAAAAGTATCCCAACTTAAATTTTTTCATGTGAGGAACAACCTATAATGAAAAATATATTTTCAATAGAAGAAATCCATTTCATAGTAACTACCAGATCAATTATTCCACTAAAAGAAGGTGTAAGTTTATTTATGAAGGATTCAAGAGAACATTGTGACCACATTTGGTTATTTTTAATCCTAGAAGGATTCATGTTTTGATATGGTCTTTTTCTCAAAGAAACAAGATTTTGTATTCCATCACCAATAAAATTAGATTACCCAAGAGGAAAATCATTTCATTTCCAATTTCATCCATCGTTAACGTGGTTTCTTTGGGTACTTTTCATTGACTAAAACAAAAAAATAGAGTAATAAATAGTTATCATAATGTGGAACTATATAATAATAAGATGTAATTTATATGATGTATAAATTATGATAGATTCCTTAATTTATGACACCTTAGTTTTACCCCAGGTTATCCATACCAAACATCTATTTAAATCCATCATATTGTTTTATGAATATTTTTTGAATTCCCTATGAATATCTACCAAGAGTGACAATCATGTTGTGTATTAGGGGTTGTTTTCATATACCTGGTAAAGATCGATTAAATCTTGAAACACCTTGTTAGAGTCTTTACCCCTAGGAACATTTTTCCCATAGAGAAATACACCTTTATTATCTATATAGGGGGTAATTTTTAGGGAATCACACACTCTATAATTTACTATAATTCGGGGAAAGCTTCATATATTTTTCATTATCCTAAGACTTATCCTTATACAAATCATTACGGTTCACACTATGGTTCTCTCATCATATTTTATAAATTTATTTAAAAATTTAATTTGATACTCACTATAGATATTCTCACTTTTAGTACATGAAAATTAAATTACCTTTTGGGAATACATAATACATTACACAAATAATGTCCTAAATATCATATTAGTTTAGTAAATTTAAAAAACATAGAATACAATCATCAATTTTTTTGAATGATATTCAAAATATAAAATTAATATATTCTCCTTCTGTACACCTAACTAAAACCTTTATTTTTATCTTGGGGAAACAAATAAAACATAAGAAAACCGGTGCGCTCCGATTCCCAGTAAGGTTAAACAAGGGTGACATGTAAACAGGATCATGTGTATAAGGGTACGAAAAAATGATCCAGAAAATAGATGAACATAACCTATTAAAAATTACTATAAATATGAATCACGATATAAATATTGAAAGTTCCTAAGACATGTATCATAAGGAAAATAAATAACATAATCTAGAAAGTCAAAACATAAGAATAATACATTA
Source organism: Viscum album (assembly GCA_963277665.1). NCBI lineage: Eukaryota > Viridiplantae > Streptophyta > Magnoliopsida > Santalales > Viscaceae > Viscum > Viscum album. Next base: position 1,767,373,065 of record OY728135.1, read on the forward strand.
AATTTATTATAAACACATATTCATATTAAAGGACATCCATTTTATTAAAGACATATCTGACATGGAAATATTTGTAATATGGTTCCACTTCCCATTCTATCTTGGTAGTCATGGTTCACTCCCATAACCATCTTGGTACTCATGATTCAGTCTTAAACCCATATTTATATTCTTTGTTCACACCAAACACCATATTAGCAGGAAAGGTCAACTAAATCTATGTCATGAGATATAAATATTTACCTAATGCAATGTAAGGAGGTATAAATACCTCAAATATAATAATAAAATCACACATATCTATTCCATAATATTAAAACTCATTTATCATATCAGATATTATGCAATGATGTGGGTTTCATAAACATCATGCATTCATTACATAATCTGTAGAAAATAAATGGGTTTCATAAATATCGTTCAACCATAAACAAAATCTATTAATAGAAAGAATAATAATGAATAAATTGAATCATATAACTAGAAAAACATAAGTAAAATAAAAAATTATGTTAGATGGAAAATAATTCTGAGATATATCTTGAAATCAATTATTTAGTAAAATAACCCTTTTCAATTAAAATATTTCCATTTCTTAAAATTCTATGAAATTATTAAAAATAAATCATGTGAAAATAACCTTTTAAACTTGTTAGTGAAGCTTCATGGAATTAAGGTGTCATGAATGAATAAAAATATATTAATTTCGAATATTTCCAAAAATTCACTCTTCTCATACATTTAAAGAAAATGTAAAAGTACCTCATAAGGAAAATTAAAAATAATTTCTTTCCAATCATTTAGTACAAATTTCCTCATCAGTAAAAATGAATTTAAACAATTGCAGAAAAATTTTAAAAATATTTTGTATTTTTTTCAGAATCATGGACATGGAATATAAATATTCTGTAGAAAATACTTATTTATAATGAATCTCTAAACATAATGATATTTTGAAAGTAACCACTAAAACATTATAATCAGGCGAATCATATGTAAAATGAAATAATGAAAAGTATATGGATATGTAAATAAAATAATAGTCAGAATAATACTCATAAAAACATTCATGGTTATCATATACAAAATAATAAATAAACTGGTAGTGTATAAGGAATGTGTCCCACAGAAATAAAAGTGAGATGAAAATCCCTTCCCTTATGAGTCTACTTTTGACGTACATGTACAAGAATCAGGTATAACAAATATTTGTTTATTATAAGTCAATAAAATAACCATATTCATATATATGATAACATATTTTATTCAATTATGAATTTATATATCCCATATATTAACAATTCTATGTTCGTTCAATGTATTTGACAATAAATGTTTTTTATCATACAGGTTTTGAATATTGTGTCTTTATCCTCTTACATAAATAATGATTTACTTATTTCACGAATGTTAAAATTTAATTATATATCATATATATTTGTTATATAATAATTAATAATAATATATCAATGATAGATATATGAAAAAGAATACACCGGTCCTGGAGATGGTAGACCGCTCCTACACATAAACATTGTTTCCATTTTCGTGACAGGTTAAAGAAAAGGAATTTATTTTATATATTATCCATAAAAAACATTTATGTCATATTAAAAATATAGAGTCACATTATGTCATCCTTATTATCAACCATGAAATATAGATTAATAATGAATCACATCGTATCAAGTTGATGGTAAGACATGAATATGAACGAGTGAGATGATTATTTTCCAAAAATATATGATGGAAAAATGTAGAAATTATATTATCATTATAAAAGTATACTTATATCTTAGATAAAATATATAAAATATAAAAAAATATTTTCCATCATAATTCCAACCATATTAGGTGGTGAAAGAAAAAACAAACAACATCGTTTCGTGTGGCGGTTGTTTTCCAAACACTAGAATAGTAAGTTCGTTACCCATTAGAAGGATGTTTATAGAAATTTATTAATAAAAAATAACATAAAAATATCTCAGTTTATTTGGGATATGGAGTATATTTTTTTCATGTAATAAGATGAATTTATGAGGTGGAGAAAGAAAATAAAATAAAGGATCTTGAGGAATGATGTTACCTCTTCTTGGGGTAACTCATTTTGATTTTCAAAAAAGTAATCCATTGGTTTTCTTTATGAGGAAATAAAGGAATATAGTATTTATTAAATGATGTTTGGAGGATAATTGGGTAGATTATTATATATCGAAATGGCTTTAGAGGTGTAAATAATACAGAAGTAGAGGTAGCATTTCATAAGAGATGGGAGGGGCACTCATAGAATCTTTCAAAATATTAAATTAATACAAATTAATTTTTAAATAAAAATTACTACATTGTGAGTTGTATAGAATAAAATATTATTATAGATCTACTTCATATAAAAAATTATTCTTTATTCTTCTTTAGTACATGTTATTACAGTTAAACTTTGGCTTTAACCCTTAATTAATTCATTTGACTATGTGGTTAAACTTTTTTGATTTTACTAGTTATGGGTTAATATATTTACAAAAAGTGGAAAAAATAACCATAAATGATTAGTTATAGAAAATTTATGACTTATACCAATTATTTGGTTGAATAACATATTTTTATAAATTATATATCATTTAATAAAATATTATTTATTTTAAAATTTCAACAATGTCAATTTTGTCACTATTCATTACATGTTTTCTTAAAAATATAATATCAACATGATATAATAAAAAAACTCATTTAAAATATACCTAAAAATTAAAATTTATCCATAAATGTTTTTGTATTGTATTAATTATCTCATATAATATTTATTTTAATATTTTTATTATCATTTATATTAATAAAATAATCACCTCATCAAAATTATTTCAACATTTAAGGTAATTATTTCATCCCTAAAAATTATAAATAAGTTTCAATGATGTATATAATTATTTTATAATTTCTGAGACTATTTATTTTTTTAGATATATTCTGTTCATGCTTATAATAATATTATAATAATAATAATAAATAAAGGGAAACATTTTTTTATTTCATTTATTTGAATAATATCTTTTTCATTTTCATTGGCTATTATCCATTTATTTATTGAATTTATAATCTCATGTAAAAAGATTTTAATTTTCTTCATAAAATTGGATTTTTTATGTTATGGTAATTTTATAATGTTTATAAAATGGTATTTACCCTTAGATAATTGTTTTACCCTTATAGTGGTAATAAAAATATTACCAGAGATACTATTCATAGTACTAAGAAATAAAAGAAATCTTTTTAAATAATTTCTACCCAATAATTCCAAATATGGAATCATCTTTTGAAAATTTAAAACTAATAATTTTCAGTAACTATTAATCTCATTGACGAATCAGAAAAATTGGTTTTTAAATTAAAAACATTCAAAATATTAGAATGATTTTTTATATAAATTCAATTTGTAATTAATGAAAATGATATTAATTATGTTAAATGAATAAATTATTATCTAATTTTATTTTAAGGCCAAATTAAACCATAAATTATCTATATAAATAAATTTAATGAAAACGAAATTTCCAACAAAAATGCGTTATTTTCAATATTCATAAAAAAATAATATTATAAGAAAAATACAAATATTTCAACAGAAGTAAAATATGATATCTTAATTCCAAAGTAGAAGTTTATTTTTTCAGATAAAAAATATAACATTTTCAAAAAAAAATATTTAAAAAGGGTTCAGCATTAAAAGGCGATTTAAGTACCCTTTTGAAAAATATCCGTTTTTATGCATAGATTTTTGTTGGTTCTTATCTTATTCCAATATAATATGTTGGAAAACTATAAAAAAATATTTTATTTATTATATAATATAAATATCACATTAATACAATTCACCAATTATAGTTTATTTAATTTATTAACAAAAAGTGACTTTGGGAGCATAAAAATAAAAATAATTCCATTATAATCAATTGTTATATATTTGCATTAAAAATTAATTCCTAAGAAGATAATTTATATTATCAACCATATATTTTTATAAGTTAGTTAATAATATTCATAGACACTAATTTAATAGCTATTTTATATCATAATATATTAAAGAATAAAAGATTAATAATATACTATTGTTCAGTAAAATTTGGTCTTCTTGTGTAATGCAATCTATTGAAGTAACTCAACATTGTGGGTGACATAATCCAATAATTTTTTAATACATCAAGATAATATGGGTTTTTGGGTTGAATGATATTTTCTTTGTTAAGTGTAAAATGATGTACATCAAAGACATCAATTTATCAAAAAAATCAATCTCATAAAACTTTTGGAGTGTTAAATTGGGGTTATTTTGATGTGGATTTCCCAAAATAATTATATAGATATTAAGGGTTTGAATGGTATTTCAGGGTTTTAAATACCAATTATTCCATATTTTCTTCAAAAATTTACCAATTACATTCCTTCTATAAAAATATAAAAGACTCATGTAACGAATCTAGCCGTCATGTGAAAACATATGCAAGAATGATCAAAAATTTAATTGATAAATATGTACACAATTTATAAATATAACCTAACAGAGGTTGGAAATACATTTGAGGGTAATTATGATGCATAAAATCTTGTTTTGGGTATTTTATTAATGTTACAAAGGTATGGTTTCTTTTGTGCGTCTTGGATGTTATTATGACAACCTGTATTTTATTAAAACCTAATTTATGATTTATTATATAAATATATAATTTATAAAACCCCAGAAGATATTGGTTCATTGTTTCTTTTATTAATTAGGTACATTAAATAATTACATAAAAAATTAGTAAAACATCATTATTTAAAGCATCGAAATATGACCTTATATTTAGTGGATCTTCTAAAACCTCATTGGATATCATGTGGATGTACAAAAGAAAGGGGTGATATAAAAATCCTAATAAGGAAATAAAAAAACATATAATAATACTAATATGAAATTTTTATCCAATATTCATATCAACATAACATGATAGGAGTTATAATCATATTCATGAACAATGATACATGACGTAACATGATTACCAAAAAGCAACGGATGAATGCGGAAAAAACATAGAAAATTTATTATTAAAAATGTGAAGTATAAATACAATGAAAAAACAATGTATTGTATCTAGGATAACTACCCATGCACCATATATTTCATATAAAAAAATTATTAACACGAACAATTGCATTGGAGTTCTTTACACTTCTGGCCTAACTCGTTACATTCATATCATGTACACCAATAAATGTTAAACATAGATGACAAAATATAAAGATTTATTTCATCATTTTTATCCCCATGATTAAATTGTTTAAGGTTATATACAAGTCAATACAAAATAGATTAATAATATGTATAACTAGGTGAATAACCTTGAGTGGATGTGGAGACGTGTATTTACTACACGAATTTCATTCATGGAAATTCACATGATATTTTCAGCAACATAACTGGCGTACATAATGGTTTATAGAAGGGGTAAATGAGAAATAAAATGGGTTCTCTTTACATGGGAATCATAATAATAGTAATATGGTTGTGTAATAACATATACCAACTTGAAAAATTTGAAATCAAATAGCATGAAAAAAAAGGTTCCAAAAAAATGTTAGAAGGAGAGGTTCCCTAACATTGAGAGGGTGATTCCTAAGTCTTGGGAGGAGTATCTTAAGTTATTTGGGGAATGTTGGGAGGAATATATATATAGGGAATGCATTTTTAAATTAAATATATTAATGTTTTTATTAAATATAAATGGGAGGATGGGTTGGTTTATTTATAATATTTAAGGGGTGTTCATTATTTATTATAAAACCTAAATTTTTGAATCCATATAATAATGTATTAAAAACCAAAAACCCTCAAATTATTTTATCATGTAATAATCTAAATAAGAATAGGTTAAATTATTTTATATTCATAAGAATCTAAAAAATTAAAATAATTCATTTGGTGGTGTTAAATCGAGTCATGTTTTAAAGAATTGTTTTTAGAGCATTTAAATAAAATATAGAGTTTTTCGAATTCCTTAAATATTATTAAATTTAATAAAATAAAATTATTTTATAAAATTGATAACTTATTTTGGTCATGAATTTTATTTATTGTAATTATTAAATGAATTTTTTTATTTAATGATGTCATAATAAAAACCATATAATTATAAGGGATTTCATATTATCCCAAATATTTATAAGACTTTTAAAATTATTTAAAATTTAATATTAGATAATTCATATTTTCAGATTTAACTAATAATAATTATTTTATTAATATAATTTTCTAACTAGGAGAATATAATATTTTAATTAATAAATCGACATTTATTGAAAAATACAATTTTTTTGAAAATAATTGTTTTATACCCTTAAGAAAATATCATTTGACTTCATAAAATTATATTATATTTTAATTTATATTTAATAAATGATATTTAAATAAAATTCATGATAAATTTACCATTTGTTTCAATAAAAAATAAATTCATCAAAAACAATTCTTGATTGAAAATATACATATCCGAAAATTTTTATTTTTCTTTCATTGAATAAAAATATAATTATTATCAATGTTATTATTTAATCATTATAAAATATTTAATTATAAATTTAATAATTATAAAAAAATGATAGGGTCTAGATAAAAAACACTATATCGCACCAGTTAATGTCCAAACTATAAGGAATGAGGTTGTGAGATTTTCTTGATGTGGTTTGATAACCAAGGTCTTTCCATGAAATTTATGTGATTATAATTATCATTTAAATCCTTTTTCTCAGGATTTGGTTGTTTAATATTACCTTCTTCTTCATAGAGGTAAAATACCAAAATTGTTATCTCCCTTAATTTCTTTGATATGTGGGATTCACCAAGAACAATACTAATGTTCGAGAATAACATTTTGCTCGTTTGTTTCAATTAGACTTTATTATATGAATTGACATATAAAAATAACAAGATCATTAAATAATATCTATATACTAACAATTTTAAGGAATCTCAATATCCTTTAAAGGCAGACACCATATAACTTATAATAATCCAAAATTACTAATGTAGTGAATTGGTTCTCTACAACATCATTTCTTATTATAGAATTTACTAATTTATAAAATCATTTATATATTTCATGTTGTTATGTTATTCCCACTTTTGAATTATTTCCTTAAAAATTTTCTTTTATCAAAGAAAATTATATTATGTTACTTATTTTTTATCTAATCATTTTGTACTCATGATGCCTCTTCAAACTTGTGGTTCACCAAAACACATTGAGTAGGTGACTTGTCTTGTATCATATAACATGGTCTATATGTTCTATGATTATCACCCAAGTCTCCTCATATGAAATAAAATTCTCCAATAGTACCACCTCTGGTTTTAGTACATGTGAGGGGTTTTGTACATACATACTCCAGATGGATAAATTTAACACATCTTGTACATCAGATAACTAATGTGGGGTAGATATTAGATATGCCACCAATTTGATGCGATCAATGATCTCAAAGGGGATTATGTATCTAGGAAATTATTTTCTCTTCTTCAAAAAAATCAATACTTTCTTCCGTAGAGATATATGAATGAACACATTATCCTTGACCACAATCTCTGGGTCTCATCAATGAATGTTTTCATAGCTTTCCTGTGGATATTATGAATATTTCATATAATATAGAATTTATTGTAACATATATATAATTTCATGGAAAAGATCAGGCCCCATGAACTTTTACATTTCATCTTCTTCCCAATATGTCATGGTTCAAAACCACTTCCCATATATATCATTATATGGTTCTATTTTAATTCTAAAATTGAAACAGTTGTCATATGTGAACTCTACAAGGTGAATGTTCTATTCGCAACATCTATATAACTCTATTAAATATGATTTTAGTATATCCTTGATAATTTGAATGATAATTTCATACTAACAATATATCTCATGGTGATAAGAAGTTATAAGGAATAGTTATAAATCCAAATCATAAAAATGGACTATTCGAAACCATGAAGTAATCCTTAGATATCGATCAAATATAATATAGAGTGAAACTCCATGGCGCCATGCCAATTACCTTATGTATATCATGGCATGTTTCTCAAATAAGAAATATTCATTTATAGTAATTAAATGTGACAACATTGTATGGGGAGTGGATACCACGTAAATGTAATTATTACATTTAGGATTCCATTGTTTCCACCTTCGTAGGTTGTTAACAGATTGAAAAAACATAATCCATTATTATATCTAAAAACTGTCATTGGAACATTTGATATCCTTTTTTTAATTATATTCTTGAGGATTTTTTAATCTGATTATATGTCACACTTCTCCCCATAAAGATTTTGTTACCATATCATTATTATAAAGATCATGATAGTCAATTCTAGATATTATGTGGTGTAGTTCATCTCAAGGATCTTTAATTTGAGGGATTTATAGTCTTTAACTTTTTCACTTATCATGATTACACAACCTAACACCATTTCTGATTCCTCTCTGTAGATCATAAATCCTTCCCCACAATTTGGTTATTTTTTCATAGGTGTAGTAGTTGGCCTCATTTTTAGTGGTAGAATTATCCCTTTAAAAATGTTAGTTATGAAAAATGTAACACCCTTCTATGTTATATTGGTTTATGGCCATGAAAAGCATGAGAAATTTTAGAAATAATAGATTGTATTATCCAGTTAATCTAGGTAATTATAGATTTCCATCATTTAAATTTCTCTTGACAATCCTTCAATTCCGTTTTATTTTTAAGGATCCACTAATATCCCTTTTTTGGTGATAGCATACCCAAGGAAATATAATTTCCCCCACTAAAACTAAACATTAAATTAATTTTTATATAAAATTTCATTATATAAGGTCTACAATAATCTATTTAAATTCTCATCATGCCTTCCTAGATTTTGGAGTAGGTAATAATACCATATAAAAAATATTTCAATTTTTTAAGGTAATCTATAAAGACTCTAATTGTTAAATCCATGAATATTTTAATATAATTAGTCAATCCAAATATAATTACTATAAACATGTTGTGACCATACCTAATATGAAAGTAATAATAGGGATATCCCACTTCCTCATCTTTAATTAATAATATCCCAACATAATATCCATATTTGAGAAGTGATGGGATCGATGTAGCTGAACAAATGTGTCATCAATGTATGGTTTGGGATACTTATTCTGTATTGTGATCTTGATGAGATGAAAAAAAATCAATGTGAAGTCACTTGAACCCATTTTTTTTATTTATGAATTGGTTTGGTGTAGTCTAAAATGATGTGTAGAGACCCAATCCTAGAAATACTAAATTTGGTGTCTAATACCATTATAGAGGCATTATTACTACGAATGAAATCCCAAAGGACCAATGATTTTAGAAGTCCTGGTAAAACTGATAAATACATGAGTCTTGTGTTACAAATGAATATGTTAATTATAACAATTTTTTCACTCTGGGATATCTTTATAACCACTATGATATTCTTGTATATCATTCTTAGTATAGTTCATAGAATCCTTGGTAAACAGAAAAATAGGGTAAGCATAAATTCTCAATAAGGATCATGTATAGATGAATAAATAATGATTCAATGAGAATTGTCAATATAGAAAGGTAAAAACTGTATAAAAAAATCCATGTAATTAAAAAAAAGATTTGAAAGTGCATAAATAATATTAAAATTTATATAACAGATAACAAATTCCATTTAAATAACTAGAAAATTCACAATCAATATAGAAAGGAAAAAAATGAAACACATGTTATTTAATTAATGTACTGATATTGAAATCCATCCATAGATAATATTAGAAAAAAATATAATGGATAATTATAACGGAGCCTAGATGAATTTAATATTTAATTATTAGATTCCATGTTTCCAAGGAACATGGTACCTTACCATCAAGACATTTCCGAAGACGGTTTAGCATAATATTGTAAAGATCTTCCATAAGAGTGGTTAGAATATTCTTCATTAAAATCAAGGAAGGTTTTCCCAAACTCATTACCTTTCACGATACTACTAATTCATCCTAGGGATTACATTAATCTATCCCCTACCCATTTCATACATATCCAAATCATTTCTCATATATTATATAATAGATTTAATTAATGAACAATGTGCCCTATCAAATAACAGTGTTGAGTTAAATTTTAAAATATATCAATATTTTACTAGAAATAAAATTAAATTAAATTTAAACATAATTTGTAAAAATGGAACACTACTTATGAAATAATCATATCAATGATAAATTATATGGTTATTTAGGGGATATTTAATGTTCAATTATCACAAGAAATTGAATTTTTAAAAGGGGATACAAAAATGAATCATGTTAGTGGATTTGGATTCTATCATTTTCCAAATCAATCATACATCATAGCAAGGATGAATAATGATGGTATTTCTTAAAAAATATCCCATATGGACGTAGAATAATGTGTTTTATTATTTTTGAATATAAATAAAAAAAATATTTTTGGAAAACATTTCGTAGGAAAATATAATTTTCATTTTCAAAAACATTTGAAGACACATTTATTTATAAATTAAATAATTTTTTTTAAAACATAGCATTTCAATTATAAAAATATATCTTTAAATAAATGGTGGTGGTTGATTTCATACATGTTATGCAATGTAAAATGAACATTCCATTTCATCATTACATTTTTAGAAAAGTGACTTGTTCGGAATGAGATAAGAATACTCCTTTGAAATAATTTTTTAAATGAAAAAGGGTAAAATTTTCTTAAATACATAATTATTCATTGTTTAAAAACATTTTTTAAATTTTTTGAGAAAAAATTAATTTTTTGAAGAATAACAGTTTTCTCACTTAAGAGAGAAATGAAGTCCAATATTATTAAAAAATTATAAAAAATTTTGAGTACCAAAGAGTGTTAAAATTATACTATTACTTGTAAAGATCATGAATGACCATAGATGAAGAAAATGAAATTATTTATTAAAAAATGTTCAAATAAGTTATACTAATGAAAATTCAATTGTATACATAGTTGAAAAAAATGATATTGTAATGTATACCTTGGAGAATACAATAATGTAAATGTAAAAATCAATCAATGAATAGATTTTTTATCTTAAATTTTAGTCCACATAAAATTGAAAAATAAAAAAACATATAGTAAAATGATCTCACACACAAATTATTTTAATATTAATGGAAACATGAATGTAATATAACCCAATTTAAAGGAGCCACGTTTTGAAATTCATTACCACTTGGTATCAGTTAATTAAAAAATCACCTAGAATAAATAATTCAAATATGAACTCAAAATAATAATATTATAACATAATTCATGATATAATAAATCAAACAATACATTATTTAGTCCACAAAAAAAAAGTCACTGGTGAATATGAAATTTATCTCATAGATGTAAAAAGTGAGATGAAACTCCTTTAAATTGGGTTTATTTTTTGGGTGATCTTTTTTTACCCTCCAGTATAATGATTTTAATCAGTTAAATAACATATAAAATTACCATAACCATATTTATAATATAATCTAATTATTATAATATCTTATTACCACTTTGTTAATAATCATTAATTATTTTTACTCTTTCTAGTGTTAATTCCATAGTTTGTCAGGTATGGTTTAACATGTTATTTTTTACCTATAACATAGATCAATATTTTATCATATAAAAAATTAAAACCATGATTTATATTTTATATATATCCATTATATGTGTATTTAGTATAATATATGTTATTTGGATATATAAAATTAAATTCATTACTCTTGGAGATGGTAGGCCCTACGTATGCATAAATGAGCCTTCTATTTCATTATTGTAAATAATGTAAATTAAATGATATATATACATAAAAATTAAAATTAAAATATAATATTTAGGTCATATATATATCATAATTTTATTAAAACCATTATCAATACATTCAACGTATATGGTGGATGACTCACATTTCGTTGAGAAGGTGGAAGTTCACTCATCTAAAACTAAAGTTATCATATTCCCAAAAAATGGTATGTATGATTTTATGAGTTATATAAGAGTTAAATAATTATAAATTCATTATAAATATCATTTATATTATATAGAAACTATAAATCCCTAATTATTCCAACCGTTAATGGTGTTAAATGGATGAAACAAAAACATCAGTTTGTGAGGCGGTAGTCTATCAAACACGCGAATGATGATTCTGTATCCCATTTGATGGATGCATGTTAATATAAAGGTATAGAACTCTACATAATAAAATATGAGTATATTAATAATAATTAGGTTATTATATATTAATTATATAAAAATATTTGGATGGGTGGATAGGTAAATGAAACGAATGTGATTGTTGAAGAAGATTACCTCTTACTTTGGTAACTCTTTTTGGGATTAACAAAGACACATAATTGGTTGGATTTATACCCAAATTAAGGATTCTAGTATTATTTTAGATAATTTTATAGGTTAATTTTTTAGAGTTTGGGTTATCCATAGGGCTTGATTTGTGTGAATAAGTGGGACGTGTGAGTGCATTTTTATAGAGGAGGAGGAGTAGCATTCATGAATATTTTTGAATGATTGAATTACAAACACGTTTTCCCATGTAAAGTGCCCGAAAAAAAAGAAACATTTTTTTAAAAGGGTGTATATTGTCTAAATATGGCCATATAATGGATTTTTGATAGGTTTATATGACATTTTGGCCATTATGAATACAGTTTTGTCACTTGATAAACTAATTTCACTCTTAATCAATACAATACTATTTAACTACATTAACTAATATTTTTGATAAAAAACTATGTTCAAAGTATTATATATTTTAAATTATTCTTATTACAAATAGGAAATAACTTTCTTCAATTTCCAGTCAAATAATTGGAAGAAAATATATAAAATTTAACACCACAGACTGGGCGACAAAGCGGGTATTTATAATAAAAATGTTGAAAAGTCTGTAATGTTTTTATATCTAATTTCAATGTGAAATTGATTATAATGACCTAAATTGGATTAATTTATTTTACAATTTTCTTAATATACTTTAAGCAAAAATGAAAACAAAATAGATCTTTATAAAAAACATACAAAAAAATTGAATTAAAATTCATTATTTTTTATTATTCAAAAAAATAAATAAAACCTAACCGAAAAATACCAAAAATTCATCCTAAGATAATTTTTATATTTATATTAAAAAAATTATTTTATCTTTAAATAAAAAATTTATAATACATCCCTATGTTGTCTTTAAAACTGGTTCTCCATCAAAAGGTGGAATAATTTTCATTTTAAAAAAATATAATATTTATGTATAAACCTGGTTTTATTCTTATATTTTTATTATAAAACATACTACATGAATATAAAAAATATTTGATAAAATATAAAACATATATATTTCATTAAAATCATTCAGCAAGAGAATTAATATAATTTATTGGGATAAAAACCCTTTAAAATCATAAAAGAGGTTCTTTTACATATAATTGGTTCTTATATTAATTTCTAATAAATTAATTAATAATGAACTCATTCTATAATTGTGTAAACAATATATTTTCATATTTTTTTGAAACCTATAACTAATATCTTATTCAAACACTAGGATATATCTTATTATAATAAATAATATTAGTAAAAATTGATAATTTCAGTAATGCAAGCTGACCCAGTATCTCACGCATTGAAAAATATAAAATAAATTGAATATATTTTGAAATATTATGTATACTATAAATTTTGGATATTTAATATTTATTTATACATTTTGGGTTGTTTTTATTAGATAGTATAAAATAAAAATTAACACTTATATAATTTTTTGGGTGTTACACTCTCCCATTGAAAATAAATTGCATCCTATAAAATTTAACTATATCATGGTAATAATTTGTTTCATATTTGAAAATTAGTTTATAGAAATAAAAAATCTTGAAATGTCTTTTTATAAAATCCTCATACATATAGATAATTCTAGGCACCAAGGTTACTTGTAATAATATATTACTACGTTTCTACATAAGAGTACATTATTGGGAAGTGAAAACATAGACTTGGAGAGAAATCCTAAATAATTACAAGGAGTTATTGAGGTCAACGACCACAGACAAATGAATCATCAATTTTAACTTTATGGTCCTAACATAGAAAAATATATGATTATTCCAGAGAATTTTCGTTCAATAAAATTAAATTTTTATGATAAACGTTTTTTAATCATTTTCCAAATGTTGAATAATTCTTTTAAAGAAAAAATATAAGAAACTATACTTAAAAAATTTATTCATATAAATAGAATTTGATCCATTTTTTTCTTCTGATATGTTTAAAATTAATCCCTATACTCTAAGATATGAATATCCAAAAACCAATTTCTATGCCCAGATATCTAAAAATTTCTTTTAACAGATCATAACACCTTTAAAATAAGTCATTATAATGGTCTCCAAATATTTTCCAAAATAAATATTGTTACGACATTAATATCTAAAACACAAAATTAATACCATTGGATTATCATTAACATTTATTCAAAAATGTTTTTAACTAAAAGCAATGACATATTATCTAGGAAATTATATAGGTCATTGGTTAGTGTGAAATCCTTAACATCATTTAGGTGTGGGTTCAAGATCTATAAATTTTCAAGGTATGATGGGTTTCACCCGACATATATATATTCATTTTAAGAAAATATAAAAATATTATTTCCAAAAATAAATATCATTGAAATCATTGAAATAAGTTTAATTACTCATTACCCTTTTAACAATGTTTTTCCATACAACCTCAATACACAAATACTTCTTCTATTTTAATCCCACATAGGTCCTTTCTTCGTATATGGATTAACCTAGGTCATTGATTTTCATAATCTATTTAAATCCATCGAAATGGTTTTCAATGAAACTGTGAATTATCCTTAATATATCCCCTGAGATTGTCAAACCAGGTGAAAAGTAAGGCACATTTTCGTGTACCAGGTTACACTTCATTCAGGGCCGACACATGTGTTTGGATTTGTGACCAATATATAATAACTCTACTCTTTATTACACAATTAAACATGATTTATTACATAAAACTATTCACTTTATAAAACATTGAATATTGATAGGTACAGTGTATTTTGGGATTAAGAACATTATATAACAACATAGAACATAGAACATTATATCTTTATTGAAAACATCTTTGCATGACCACAATATTCTTTCATACATTGCATTGCATGGGGTTACTTAAGGACATGAAAAATAAAATGATGAGCTACAAAGACTAGTAAGGGAGTAAAAAGGCATAAAATGAATAATATTGTAATTTTAAGACAATAGGAATATTTATGGAGTGAAAGAGAAATGTATACATAAAGGCATGATACAACATTATTATCATAACATGGAAATGTGGAAAAAAAATTTAACATTATATTAGCATGAGACAAGGCCCATTTCACATGAATCATGATTAAAATCTCATTTAACTTGAATTATAATGATTAAACCGTCATTGAACTTGATTTATAATTATACTAGTTTTTAACCAATGTATTGGAGTGCTATTAGGGCACACCCTTCTTAATCATTTCATTTCATGCATAATTGTACCACATGGATCATAAAACATGGATTGATTAAATATAATCATTTATTCCATGACAAAGTAATGATTAATTCATACATGAAACTCTATAATAAATAAGTAAATGTTCATAAATATGAATAACCTTGATAGAGAAATTGGAATGTTATTAACAACACAATTACTTTGTCTTGAAAAAATCGCGGTGCAATTTCGGTAGCATAATGGCGTGACACAAGAATTTATAAAAATTGTTGATGAGATAGAAAGTGGTGTCTCATATTATTTAAATTAAATGGAAATTAATGGGTTCATATAGATATATTTCCCAACATATTTAATGGAATTTGGATTCATAATTCAAAACAATTGCTTGAATGTAAATTTGGAGGTAGAAATTTCTTACGGAATATCAACCTGGTAACATGTGTACATGGGAGGCACTAATGATAGAGAAATGGGTCTCCCATAATTAAAACATAAAGAGAAAAGTATGGGGGAGGTTTGATATCATACCACATTATTTTTAATTGAAATAAAATTGAATAACAACATAATGAAATTTGGGAAAAAAATGAGAAAAGGACGAAATCCCATAAAATGAAGTGTGATCCCAAAGGCTTGGGAGAGGCTTGAGAGAGGCTTCGTGGGAGATTGGGGAATCCTGTAATGATTCTATAGAGTAGAGTGCATAGTTTTTTTATCTATAATAGAATTTGTTGTAGAGGAAGTTCGATAAAGGGTGGCTTTATATAGGAAAATGGAGAAATTTTTTTATTTATTAGGTTTTGGACCCTACACATTAAACTATTCAAAACCACAAACCATACCATAGTTTTTGCCCATGTTTTTTTCAGAAGGGGAGTGGAAAACATTATTTTATAACAATAATGGCTGAAATCATTAAAATATTAGGCTTGCCTTTGTGGAGGTGAGTCACACTCTAAATGAAATCAATTTAAAAGTTTATAATGTTTTACATGTATTTGAGGGTTCACTAAAGAATTGTAAAATAAATCAAACAATCCTAAAATCACATTATTTTAATGGAAAAACACATATTGGCCAAACAACACATTTTTACTATTTTATTACTTCACTATTGAGTCATTATGATGTCATAAAACACATTATATAATTAACGTTATTAATTTTTACCCAAACATTTTACTTCTCAGGAAAATATGAATGCTTCAACATTTGATAATTTTGACATCCTAATTCCAAAAATAATATTCATTTAGTCTAAATAAATTTCTATTCATTTTATTTTTAACTTTTAAAATAAAAAATTATATTTATCAAAAATTTGAGGGTTTAAAAAACAGTTTTCAAGCTTTTTTAAAAAATAAATTGTAATCATAAAAATTATATGATCATTATTAAAAATTAATTTAGTAATAATATTTTATAAAAATATTATTTTATTCCAAAATCCATTATTTCATCAAATTTTTTTATTAATTTAATATTAACTAAAAATACTATTTGTGCTCTTAAAACTATTTACAAAGTAATAGTGATAAAATTGATCTATATTCTTTATACGAAATAATTTACATAGTCATAGTACTAGTTTATTGTTACATAACCCCGTATAACACCAGTATATGACCTAAGGGTATGGTTTATGATTATATGGACCTAGCCTTAATCATTGAATAATCTTGTGTTATGTCAATAATTCACATTTAGGATATTTTCAGGTTTATAGTTTTTGTTAATTAAGCTATAACTATTAAATTACAGCTCATAAATTACAAAGTAAACACTTCTACAAATCTTCCATTTTTTACAAAAAATAAATACTCTTAAAAAATGAGACATGTATAATTCCATGTTTTAGACAACATTTATTATGCATGATCCCATCATTGACCCTATTCATCTTTATGTCGTGTGAATAACATTTCAAAAACATGGAATTAACATAAAAATCATAGTAAGGGTTATAAAATAAAAAAATAAAATATTAGATCATTAATAAATACAAAACATAATCTTTATAACATACCACATGAAATCATAAGATTTATGAATAATACATAGAAATTGTAAATCATAATGTCAAATTGTGGAATCCTTTTCAAACATACATTTTAGCCTTCATAGCTACGCAAGGAGTTATGTTTGGAATACCCATCATAGTATATTACCAAAATCTATTTGGAGAAATATCAACGTTTACCTCCATCACGTTAACAAATGCAATGCAGAGCTATATCAAGCTCACCTGCCCTATTTTTATCACGGAGCCACCTGTATACATAAACAATTCCCAATATCCATAACATATTAATAACACATAAAACAAGCTGAAAGGAATGATAAAATTTCCTCATTTAATTCACAATATATCATTTCAGTATATTTACATAATCAGTGCTTTATCAAACCATTTTCAAACCCATTTATATCATTAAATGAAGACATTTTTGAATCAAAGTGTCCCATACAACATTGAATATTTTAAATGAATTAAAATTTAAAAACATTATTTTCCATATAAATTAATTCCTAAAACCATTTTGAAAACATCGAATGAGAAATATTTAGAAGAATAAATTATTAAAACATCTAAAATGATGTTTTAGTTAAAGGGTTTGTTAGCACATGAAGAAATACGTGAATAAAAATAATCATAAGATAACAATAAAAAAATCTTTTGATACCACAAGAATAAAGAGATTTATGATATAATATTTAAAGGAGAATTATATACATAATATAAAAGTGAATTGGTGTATAACAACAAATAAGTCTCAATGGAATAACGATTTGTAACAAATAATAATTCATCCAATATAAGTTGATATTAAATTTAAAACAATCATATTTAATTCACCAAAATAAATAGAATGACACATTTAATAAATAAATGTTTAACCTAAAAAATTGAAATTTTGTTAAGAAGTTCCCTTAAAAAAATTTGGTAGCCTAACAACATCAAATATAAATTCAGAAAAAGAGTTGATGAGATATAGAAGGGTATCTAATCACATGGACATAAAATATAAAAAAATAAGTATATAAAATAACATATCCAAAAATTTTAAAGTAGTAATTTAATGACATTACATAAAAGAAGTATCTGACTAGAAAAGAGTATGATGAAAGGTTCCCATACCGATTTGGTAACTTATGAAATATACACCCCAAAAAAGAAGGATCATATAATGAATATATAAATACAAATAAATTAAAGAATATTTCACAAATAATACAATCACTGACAATACATACACCACATAAAATAAATAGTTGCAAATATATCTTGTATATGACTAGAATAAAACATTTGATGAAAACCCCTTACCTCATGTCCGACATGACTCATTAGTTGTTTAATATCATGAATAATAAAATAAAGTTAATTTATACTTGATCAAGAAACATTTAAATGTCTATTATTACTTATATATCACTTATTACTACGTTATAAATATTACATAATCATGTATGTTAATAACGGTCGTTTTGTCAATATTTGGTACTTGAGTCAGAAATGAAATTTAATAATTACATGTTTTCCATGAGGTAAGAATTACATTATCTACACAATGATACTCAGGATTTATATATCATACATATCATATATATCTAGTATATATTTTTATTTATAATAGTACATAACATTTTCATATAAGAAATTAAATGTATTGTTCATGAAGATGATAAGTCGTACATACACATGAATAGTACTTTCATTTCTATTTCATTTATAATGGAATTAAACCATAATAATACATAGGTATATCAAAAAACTAGTATAATATAATATATAATTTCATTAACTTCATCCTTTATATGTTCTACATATGGGATGAACGAGTCATATCACATTGAGGGTGTGGTAGTCCGCACATCCTCAAATAAAGTTATCACATTTTACCATTATGGAATCCATAAAGATACTATATAAATAAAAAACAAAGAATTATATAAAAAATATAAATACAATTTATATATCAAATATAAATATATTTACATAAGAATGGAGGACATAAGAGGTGGTAGAGGAAGATTGAATAATCACCGTTTCCTAAGAAATTAGTATTTCATCCACAGAAACAATATGTTCATTACCCATTATACGAAGGTGTGTGTAAGTTTAGTTCAAATACTTTTAATAAAAACAACATAATATATTGAGGATAATGGTTATTTATGTAATATAATAATAAGAACAACATATGTTGTCAATAATTGAAATAAAAGAAGAGAACATGATGAACGACATTACCTTTAAATCAGGTAACTCCCTTTTGTTTGAACCAAAAGGATATCTTGAAGATAATTATGACTATGGTAAGGCTTATAGAAGGAATATTGGGGTTTTGGGAGCTTATTGGGGAATAGTTTGGATGATCAAAGGGGCTTGAGAGGTGTTAGTAATGGGTTAGAATGGTTTCCTTTTCTAAGAGGGTGGAGGGGACTTTAGGAATGTTAGAAAGTATTATTTTATTTGAAAATTATTTTTAGATTCTTTATTTCCAAAACTTGTTTAATTAAAATATAAGGTGTATATAAGTCTAAATAAAATCATCCAAAAATTATTGGATAGGTTTTGGAAATGTTTTTAATACTTATCTTTTATATTTAACCATTTGATAACTTATTTAACATTTACCATGTCCTCTAATATATTCATACTATATGGAAAATATATCTACTATAAAATTTAAAGAGACCCAAAATGGATACATAATGACATTTATATATATTATATTTTTCATTTATCTAAATAATATCTTTTTTGGACTATTATATCATTTCAGAAAAAATATTAATTATTTAAAAAACTAATTTATGTCAATTTATAAACTATCCATATCATGAACTTTTAAAAATATATAAAAACATTATTATTTATGTAAACCTTCATTAAATCAAATATAATAAGTCATTATTAACCCTAAAAAAATTTTATGTCATAAAAAGTTTCGAAATAAATTTATTTTAATATTTATAATCAAATTTATTTGAAACACTCATTAATAAGGTAATCATTATACCATCATTGTGTCATAAATAATTTTTTTTATTTAATGTCTAAAAATTGAAAATAAAATACCATGATTTAGTAAATATTTTAATCATTCAAATTAATATTCATAGTCTAAGAGATTTCTTAGATGACCCAATATAATTTTTTTACTAAAAGATATATCATTATGCTACTTTTGTCATTACTTTAAATTATTTACCGGAGTTACCATTTAACCATAGTAAGTAAAATATTTACTCAAGTAAATATACATGATGTCTAAAAATAAAAGTTACCTAATTACCCAATTTTTACCTTCTGATTACAAATATGGAATACATTTTCCAAGTTAAAAACACATAAGTTTCATAATTTAATTTAAATTCAATTCCCATTGTGAAAACAAAAATCGTGTTTTTATGAAATACCAACTATCAAAATTTTTACACTTGTGCATGTCCGATTTCAAAGTAAAATTATTTAAATGACTAAACATGGATTAAATGATAAAAATATAATCTAATTACACTTTAAAAAAATATAAAAATATAATCAAACCAAAAAATAAATTAGATTAATAGGTATTTTTGTATTAAAATATAATATTTTTCTCTATTCCTTAAAAAATGAATATCATAAAAAAATACCAAAATTTAAACAAACATAAATTTTGTTTCCAAATTGTAAATACTAATTTTATCTTGTCTAATATAACAAATAAAATTGAAACAAAAAATAGAATTAAAATAGGTTCTCTATCAAAAGGGGGTAAGTCAACCTTTTAAATAATATTAGAGTATTATTTCTTAAAAATTGATTTATTCGTATTTTAACCCTCTAAATTTTAATGGAAAAAGTAATGAAATTTAAAAAACATGTATAATCATAATATGGTTATTTCTATACATTACCCCCAATAAAATGGCTAGGTGTTAACCACCATTTAAAATATTAAAAATATATAATTATTTTATTCAAATATGACTCAGCATTTTGTGCAACAAAAGACTTCCGAGAAACCCATTGTTTTATGTCATGTACTCCATTGAAAATAAATTCCCCTTTAAAATTATATTTATATTTAATTCATAAATATTAATAAATATGAAAATTTCATATTCTTTATTTACCTGGGATGTTAAATCCTACCCCCTTTTAGAAATTGCGTCCTTTCAAATTTAAAATTGGGCATATAAACCTCATTGAAAGTCCCATATCAGAAAATGAGTAAATAAAACGATCACATTAAAAGGAAGAAAGATGCTTTAAAATTTTACTCGAGATAAACCATACTATTATTCCATGAAAACATTGATATGGATGAGAAACTATGTGTCAAGTTATGATAAAGAGTGATAGAAATAATGATTAAGAGAAAGTTAACACCTAGAAAACTATAAACATGTGATTAGTCAAATGGTCTATGATTCCCCAGTAAGTAAATTAAACAGACAATGCTTTTTTTAAGTTTATTTTCATAAATTTGGGGAATTTATTTATGATATTTAATGTGATCACAAAGAAATATACATACATTTCAAGTAGATTATCTGAAATGTTTCTACAAAAACTCATCTTTTCTCTAAAAGATGATTATTCAAGATGACTTGGTCACACAAGAAGTGCTAGAATTATCTTCTAGAGAATAAAATGATCCAAAAAATATAAAACATATATTTACCATGTATTTACACATTAGCCGAAACAAAAATGGTTAGTACAAGATTAGATAACGTCCAAAAGGATAATTATTCAAAAAAATATTACTCTTAATCTCCAAAACTCAACAAATAATATCCAAAGTTCAACAAAGACCATTCAAAAAGTAATTTCCCTTAAAATTATTCAATGTAATCCAAAATAATATTGAAACCCAAAATTTGGAAGGATTTATTCACATAGTCTTCTATAGTAAATAATAAAATTTATCTCCAAAAATCTCGACTACTCTAAAAGTCTCATTCTGAAGTGTAATTAACCTAATCAAATATTATCTATGATAGGTTAATAATTTCTAGAAAGAAACGAAATCACCATTTATCTGCAATGGAAACATAGATTCTTCAAAAATTAAATTTCAACCCTCACACCACAAATGAGATCCCCTAGTATTCTATTTTCCATAAGAATATAGTGTTACCAAAAGAGAGAATGTCTTCCAAAATAACCTTTATCATTTAATCCCCAAACCATTTTCCTATACAAAGGATAACAATTTGATAAAACATAATATCCCAAATCAACTTATTCATGATCCATTTATTAATTTATCTAAAAATAATAAGTCATAATAACCAGGGACATCATATAAGCCAGTGGTAGTGATTAATCCAGATCGCACTTTGGTTGTGTGTTCAATTCCCGCTGATTTTTCTAACACGACGGGTTGTCACACGGTCTGTGTGTTTTCCTTTTCCAAAAACTATTTTATTTTATAACATTCCAAAATAATGAGATAAAATCCTTAATAATAACCCCAACATATTTCAATCACAAAAGTTCTCACTGAAGCTCCCATTTCATACAGTTTCTCATTAAGAAAACCAACACAGTTTTCCTTCATGTTTATTGTTAGGTTGGTTCCTGCTAGATCCTTACATTAACTAAAACAGAAAAGGTTAGTGTGAGTATATCTGTGATATAATCATATAATATCTTATGAGGATGGTAAACACTATTATATACTTATTCTCATTATCTTAAAGGCATATAATGTTTCAAAAATAACTATGAATCTTTTTAATATGATAACCATTATGGTTTTGTCACTTATTGTCACGACCCGTCCTCGGGGCCCGTGCCGTGACTACCCCAAGCCCGCCTTCCATAGGCCAGGGGCTGGAGACTAGCACCAAGGCGTAAATCCCGGTAATAAGGGAAGGCATTGCCTTTGTAAATTAAACAACAAACACCACAGAGCAAGAAGGCATAAGTAAATACTAAGTAGAAACTAGTATAATAGTAAGTGCGGAAAAGTAAGTGGCCAAGAATACAAACCCAAACTGAAAGTAATGTACTACTGGACGGGAAAAATAGCAACTGAAAAGTAAAGCCACAACATCGAGTTGTCCACTGAAAATCCCACCTGAAGGGTGGGTACAGATAGCCTCCACTGCTCCTCGGGTCCAGCCATCCGCTCCGAGTACGTTCCGCCCAGTGGTCCACCTCCAGGTATCGTCCTGCTCCGCAAGCCTCAACCACGATCAGTGTTGTCCGTCGTCTGCAACCAACACAACGTAGTGCAGGCATAGCCCGTGCAGGGGTGAGTATAAGCTACTTAGTAGGGACCCTGAGACCTCCGAATGTCTCCCAGAATTCACAAAGGGTAAACCACAAAGGAAATATACAATCACGAAGTAACATCCGGCATAGCTTAGGTATATGCCCATACATATACCTAAGTCATCAATTCTCATTCGGCTCCATACATATACCTAAGTCATTAATTCGGTGAATTAATGGTAACGTCTTAACAGTCCAATTAATAGGAGTGTTAATAGTTTTATAAAACTCCCCAGTTGAATTTCATTAGTGAGGAGTTTTCGCGGGTGAGTTACTTAGAGGAAATGAAATGGTGGGGCTCGTGCGGGCCCCACCTCACAAATATCCTACCAAGAGGGTAAAATATTTTGGAGTGCACTCTATCCGCTTCAACTCATCTCAAGTGGATTTAAGTGGCTTTTAATTATCTTTAAGTGAAATAGAAATACTGTTGTCGCACCACTTTATTTTATTTCTTAACTTAACCCCCAAAATTTAAAAACCACACCCAAGGAAACAAAACTCTAGAAGAGGTGTTTCTAAGCAAATACTGGTGCTGAGATTCCATCGGTGCCCTCAGAATTTTATTCCGAGCACCGGTTAAAATGTTAGAAAAACCTGCTCATTCGTTCACTGAATGTACCCGAGCCAAACTTCAGAAAATGATTCTGGGCACACCGGGCCTCGGAATCAGGTGCCGTCAGAAACTGCATTCTTGTAAAATTCCAAATAAAATTAAGAAAACAATTTCCTTGAAATTTACGAGTCTTTACATCACTCCCACCTCAGGGAATTAAGTCCTCATAATGATACAACATAAACTAGGGAAACAAATGTGGGTACTGAGCACGCATCTGAGCCTCCCGCTCCCAAGTGCTCTCCTGGAGGTTCCCGTGTTGCTATCTGATTCGCACTAGAGGAATCGACCGTCCATGTAAAACCCACTTCTGTCGATCCTCGATCTCCACCAGAACATCCGCAAAAGTCGCCACATCATCAGTGTCTAGCTCCCCATGGTCAATGATGTGTGTCGGGTCGTGCACGTATCTCCTCAGTATGGATGCGTGGAAGACATCATGTACCCGGTGGAACTGAGGTGGTAGAGCCAGGCGGTAAGCCACCTCGCCAATCCTACTGAGGACCTAGAATGGTCTGATGAAGCGTGGAGACAACTTTCCGCCTCGGCCAAATCTCTGTAATCCACGTTGAGGTGAGACACGAATGAAGAGGTGGTTGACATCCTCGAACTCTAGTGGCCTCCGCCTCTTGTCAGCATAAGACTTCGGCCGGCTCTGAGTTGTCCTCATCCGCTCCTGGATGACCTGGACCTTCTCCGTTGTGGCCCGGACCATCTCTGGTCCCACAAGTGAAAACTCCCCAGGGTCTTTCCAGCACAATGGAGACCTGCAAGGTCATCCGTACAATGCCTCGTACGGTGCCATCCCGATGGTGGAGTGGTAGCTGTTGTTGTACACAAACTCCACCAAGGGTATGTGGTCCTCCCAACTGTGACAAAAGTCGAGGACGCAGGCGCGGAGCATGTCCTCGAGAGTCTGAATGGTCCTATCTATAGAGACCCTAATCTTAACGTACATGGACATTACATTACGTTTTCGGAATACTTAGTACATAACAAAAACACACACACACAAGGACCGTAATAGTTTAGTGTCTTTGGAAACTCGGAATATAATCTTCTAATCGCGGTGAAAGATCATCAACATCTTCCATAAAGATATTCCTTTTTTTACCTAAAACCTTTCTTTATATACTGGGGAAAAGAAAACATAAAACGGTGAGCTCAAATGATCAGTAAGGGTAAACACAAGAAATATCAATCACATCATATTCATAAGAACATAACATTTTGGAAATCTCATCATGCAAAAGAGATCATAATATCATAACATGGGATAAATAATTGTAGTGAAATGTAATCCCAATAATCATAACATAAAACATGAAACTTTGTGGCATACACACATAATCATAGAGAATCATTTCTTATTAGTCAAGACTCATTTTCAAGACTATATTAGTGGACAAAGTCCATTTCTGAACTGAGTTCACTCCTAGTTTCAGTCCTGTTTTACTAAACCGGTATAACCTGTCATTCCATCCATGTATATCTCATGAGATATAAAATCTTTAACCAATGCATTAGAGGGATATATAGGTCCCACCCATCTAATAATTATACCATTCTTATGTGTGCCACAAAATCATAAATCATATATCATTGCATAACCCTTGTAATTAAAATTGGATTCTTAAACATCATGACATAATAAAACAATTCATATAAGATAAAGGAGTTCATAAAAATAATTCCATCACAACATAATCATATCAATTTAATAATAGGGGTAGAAATAGAGCCCTATATTATCTTAGATGGAAAATAATTTTGATAACACACTTGAACTCCATTCTTGAGGAAAATATCTTTTTACTTCAAAAACACTTTTCCTTTCTTAACATGTCATAAAATTTTAAACTAAAAGAAGTTGATTAAAAATAAACTTGAAAAATTGTAAAGGAAGTTTTTTGGAAATAATGTTTTAAAAATCCATTCATGCCGTATAAGTTAAAAAAACATTATTCTTGTACTTTTCTCAGAAAAGTCAAAAAGTACCTCGTACGAAAAAATGACAAAGGATTCCTTTAATATCTTTTACTAAAAAGCCTCTGAAGGGTAAAATTGGATATAAACTATTGTAGAAGAATATAAATATTACATATTTAGGAAACATGGATGTGTATGATAAAATACACCCCAGTAAATACCAAAGTATAAACAATCTCAGATAAAAATGTGATTGTGATATTTTCCCTTACCTTAGGTCTGATTTGCTTCGTAAGTGTCTGAACCTCCTGTATAATGATTTAAATAATGTCATTCACTTATTCCAGAATCATAATAATTGTTATGATATCATATATGGTTCACTTATGACTTTATTTGACCCGTTCTTTTGTAAATTCCATGTTAAAGAACGTTTTGGGTAAAATCGTTTCATTTTTCATCCGTGTTTTGACTTGTAATTTTTCATATAATTACTTAGATCATGATTAATTAATTCCACAATATAAAAAATTATTTATATATAATATATATTCTGAAT
Organism: Viscum album; assembly: GCA_963277665.1. Lineage (NCBI taxonomy): Eukaryota > Viridiplantae > Streptophyta > Magnoliopsida > Santalales > Viscaceae > Viscum > Viscum album. The sequence continues at coordinate 1,767,400,062 of OY728135.1, forward strand.
ATACATATATATAATAGATCATTAAATGGAAATAAATACAACGTTCATGGAGACGGTAGGCCGTACGTACGCATGAACGCTGTTTTCGTTTCCTTATTGAGTTGAATGGAATTCAGTAGATGACATACATATATATACACATAAATACAGTATCATTATTATGTCATATATTTCATGATTACATATTATATATACTTTATAATCATTCATGAATGGTTAACGTGGAGAATGAATCTCATCGCGTCCTGGAGATGATAGTCCGTACGTACACACGAGTGATGATATCGTTCACATGATCGTGGGATTGTATTGGAGTGTATGTATACTATTTCAGATTCATTATCACTTTAAAATAATCATATATATTGATTATTTACACCATTATACCCATCCAAGTATGGTGGTGGTGGAAAATAGATTACACCACAGCGTGGAGAGGGTATTTCGTACGTACGCACGCGCGGTGATTTCATTTTCCGTAGAATGGATAGACAGTGAAATAGGGTTGTTTCGTACGTATAATAAAATATCCATATATGAGTGATAATGATGTAATTAATTCATGATGAATCAACTAAAGAAGAATAAGTGGAAGAAGAAATAATGATGAAAGAATCGATAACGGACATTACCTCTTCTTTGAAGCGCCTCTTTGAGATCTCCTTTTAGGGCACTATAATTGGTCTTTTAGGAATTACAAGAACCTCTAGGATGTTTCTAGGGAAGTGAATAATAGAATATGTCAGGGGTTGGCCGATATTGAAGGCTCAATGTGGTGTGAGGAAGAGAAGGATGAGGTGCCCTTTTATAAGGGAGGAGACATGCACCTTTGGAATAACGAAAAATATTATTTTATTATAAAGTCAAATTCGGTTTTAAATAGCTCCAAATTGATTTAATTCGGAGCTAAGGTGGGTAGGGGTCAAAATTATCTCATCCAATAGAATTTAGACCAGTTTAGGTTCCTAATTTAACCTTATCATTTATATTTAACTTTAAGTTAGGTAATTTTACTTTTATCGTGTCTTTTTGTGTTATTACACTATAAGGTTATCAAACTTACTATAACAAGGCAAACGAACCCCAAGTTGTTTAATATTAATATATATAACCTTATCTAAGTCATTTGGCCGAACATTAGATTTTCATGAATAATATAACAATTAATAATATAATATTTCTTTGAAAAACTATTTTATGTCAATTTTGACACTATTTAGTAATTGATTTTTTTAAAAATCATAACAGAATTATTATTTCAAAAAAAGTTAATTATATCAATAATAACATGTCATATTAACCTATAAAATTAGTGTAATTTATTAATAGTCTCAAATTACATTTATTTCGGTATTTATAACATCAATTATGTCAGTATTTCATTAAAAAGATAATTACTGCATCATCTTTGTGTCATAAATAAATTAAATTATTTAATGTTTAAAAATTATAAATAAACAATAATTATGTAGGAAATATTATTATCTTTCTGATAAATTTTTACAATAGAAAATCCAACATATATAACCCTATGTAAAAAATGTTTTTCTAAAAGATATATGCTTGTGTCATTTTAGTATTCATTTTTACCTAATTAAAATAAAGTGTCCCTATCACTTACAAGTGGCACCATGGGGTCCCAAAATTGACCCAAAGATTCCCATGGTCGAACATTTATCAACCAATAAGGTTATCACACGTTTTAGGGTAAATTTTGTGTTATTATAATATCATTTTTAACCCTTATTTACCGGATTTACCCTTTAACCATGGTAAATAAAATATTTACCGAAGTAGTTATTCAAAATGTCTAAAAATAAAAGTTACCAATTTACAAAATTTGAACATCCTTATTACTAATATGTAATCCATTTTTCCAAATTCGAAACACAGAAGTGGAAGAAATAAATTTAAAATTAATTCCCGCTGTCAAAACAAAAAGCGTGTTTTTAAGATATAATAACTATCAAAAGATTGATACTTGTTTATGTTCGGTTTAATTGGGAAATTATGTCCAATGACCAACATTGTATTAAATGGTAAAAATATACTCTAAATATTCTTTAAAACCACTCAAATTCATAGTTTATCGCTATTAATTATTTTTATTAAAAAAGATGTTTTTAATTAAAATTTAGTAATTTTCACTATTCATCAAAATATGAAAGTTATCCGAAAAGTACAAAAATTTCACCTTAGGATAAATTCGATACTCCGAATCGAAAAACGATTTACATTTGGAGAGATAAATTTTCTAAAATTTTAAAAGGTGGTTATTACTATTCATAACAGATACTTTTAATAATAATTTAATAGCATATCGTTGTTTAGTGAAACTCGGTATTGCGTACTACAGACGCTATCGAGGAAGGTCGCGATTGCGTGTAATGCAAGGCGAGTCAAGGATGCGTGTTGTAAAAGATCCTTTTGGTGTAGCGTACAACACAAGACATTAATGAAATTAAAAAGAATATTTTTCGTAAAATCTGGGGGTGTTACATTCTATCGCCCTTAAAATGAATTTCACCCTCAAAATTCGTCGGAGTTATAAATGGTTTACTATTCAAAAGTTTCTTTAATAGAAACCCACATCGTAAAAAGGAATACAAAAACCAATATCTAAAAAAAAGTATGAAACGTAATGGTTACCCAAATAAACTAATCACTGGGTTTCCACAATGGTGAAAATATGGATATGGAAGAGAAATCTAACCATCATGTTCTGATAGAGAGTGGTAGAGAACATGGCTATGGAAAATCCAGAAATCAAAAATCCATAAATTTGTGATGATCTAAGATACCATCTGATTCATCAAATATAAGAGCACTTGGACAACATTTTTGGTCTTCAAGATCATTTCCCTAAAGTTGATGAATTAAAAGAAATACTTACACGATTTTGGTACAATCTCACTGTTGTTCGTTAATTGAAAAATTTCCACTTCATACCTTAATGAAATAAAGTTGAATTTGTTATTGGTGATGTGTTAGCAGATCATGTGATAGAATGATGGGTCATTCCACCCCTCTCAAACAAAAGGTTATAAAAGTTATCAAAAATATATAAGTCCATCTATAGTGAGATTAATCATATATGGTTCCTAAAATGGACTTATACTTCATATATCATACTACTTAATATAATAAAACTAGTTTCTACTAAACAGGGACTTCCTGTAGGCTAGTGGTAGGCGATAAAGTCCCGTCGTACTTCGGTTGTGAGTTCGATTCCCACAGCCTTGTCCGATGCAATGGGTTGTCGCCTGTCCTGCAGGTTGTCCTTTTTCTAAAGCTATATTACTATAACATCCCATCAATAATATCGAAAAAAGTTCTATCCAAACTTATGTCGAACATAATTCATTCCAATAATTAAGCTTATCTAAAATACTTCGGTCCAAGCACATAGTATAAAGAAAATGATTACTTGAAATGTCACATAACAATCACATGAATTCCATCATCTATCCCCCATATATCTTGTTGGTCACATTCCAATCATGTGAATACCTTAATTATGTATTCTCTTGAAAAATGAATACCTGTTAATCCTTAGTGAAAACTTGAATGCAGTTAAAAGTTAACTCTTTCCACATACCAAAATCCCAAAATTCTATATACTCAAACCATGATATAACCTTCTCCTTATATCAGTCATGAGCTCATGAATACGGTCAAACATTTCATTTTCTCATTTTCCTTTCATTATGCGCATATCATCTTTTTTTCCAAAAATATCTCAATCACATTCTATGGTTACCGGTACCATTGAACACCACAATAGACCAATACATAAATATTCCAATATTACATGATACTATATACAACATTATTTTGAAATCCCATTACATAAACACTTAATCATTCCACCATAATGTTGTCATATTCAACATCGCCAATAGTGATGGCATGTGACTTCCCTTTGTCCTTTGCCTTAAGTGGTTTCTCAGGTCAATCATCACTAACCCTTGGATTAGGTCATTTATTAGCATAATGCCCCATTTCCTTGCACTTGAAGCATTGAAGTGTAGTAGGTTCATTCTTTGTATCCGTTCCTTTTTTTGCATCATTAGAAATCTTATTCCCATCATTATGGTATTCAAAGGCCCGATGGCCTTCCATTCAACATTTGAAACATTTACTTGTCCCTTTAAGACAATCTCCACCATGCTTCATTCCACACTTTGAACATAAGGAAACATTCATCTTCTTTTCACCATTATTTTGAGATTTCTCCTTGAACTCCATATTTCGTTTCTTGTCAAAAAATATGAGATGGATAAGTAACACCAAATTCAATTTCTACCTTGATAGCACAACACACAATTTCTTCATAGCTACTGAAGTCTCTTATAGATAATTCCCTTCTAAGATTTGGTTTTAATCTACTGAAGAATCAATCAACTTTACTTTCAGGTTGGATGATAAATCTAGATACATACCTTTCAAGCCTTGTAAAATTCGCTTCGTATATACCAAAAGAATCATCATTCTTTTTCTTTAGTTCAAGAAACTCCTTTTCCATATATGTTTGAAGAATACGAGGGAAGTACTTATTGAAAAATAAGTTGTTGAACTCGTCCCATTCCATGGACTCAATTTCATCTATTGGCCTTGTATTCTTGATAAGATTCCACCATTGATCAGCATCACCTTCCAAACGATACACTGCTAAGATGACTTTATCATGTTCAGAACATTGAAGAACTGAAAATATCTTTTCGGTAGTACTGATCCTTTGTTCAGAAACAAGTGGATCAGAAGACCCACTTAATGAAGGTGGACATTGCCTCATGATGGACTCAATAGAATATTTTTCCCTTCTCTGCTCATTTGGAAGTCGAGAATGATTCATAGCTTGTGTAAGTATAACAATAAGATTTTGCACTCCATCTCCCATAACATTTGTTTTTTCAGGAGGACAATCATTGCATTGTCTATTACATTGATCAACACGGTTCCTTCGGGTTCCAACCATCGTCTAAAACCCAAAAAGAATAGTGTGAGAGGCAAAAATCACGCTAGGGAAAACAATATAATAAAGGGGGAGTAACTTCAATATTTAAAATCTTGGGTTACCGTAATTCTAGTACTATAACCTATACTTATACTTAACCTTAGGGACATCCCTAGATATACCATAGAAATATCTCTAGGGATCTCACTAAAGTTCTCTCATCCTAATATCCAAAGGTTGACTAAACCTTTCCTCTAATACCAACTGTAGATACCCGGAGCTTAACGTACATGGACATTACATTACGTTTGCGGAATACTTAGTACATAACAAAAACACACACACACAAGGACCGTAATAGTTTAGTGTCTTTGGAAACTCGGAATATAATCTTCTAATCATGGTGAAAGATATTCAACATCTCCCATAAAGATCTTCATTTTTTTACCTAAAACCTTTCTTTATATCCTTGGAAAAAGAAAAAATAAAAGGGTGAGCTCAAATGCTCAGTAAGGGTAAACAAAAGAAATATCAATCACATCATATTCATAAGAACATAACATTTTGGAAATCTTATCCTTCAAAAGAGATCATAATATCATAACATGGAATAAATCATAGTAGTGAAATGTAATCCCAATAATCATAACCTAAAACATGAAACTTGGTGGCATACACACATAATCATAGAGAATAATTTCTTATTAGTCAAGACTCATTGCCAATACTATCTTAGTGGACAAATTCCATTTCTGATCCGAGTTCACTCCTCGTTTTAGTCCTATTTTACTGAACCGGTAAAACCTGCCGTTCCATTCATGTCTATCTCATGAGGTATAAAATATTTAACCAATTCATTGGAGGGAGATATAGGTCCCACCCATATAATAATTATACCATTCTTATGTGTGACCCAAAATCATAAATCATACATCATTGCATAACCCATGTAATAAAAATGGGATTCATAAACATCATGACATCATAAAACAATTCATATAAGATAAAGGAATTCATAAAAATAATTCCATCACAACATAATCAAATCAATTTAATAATAGGGGTATAAACAGAACCCTATATTATCTTAGATGGAAAATAATTTTGATAAAACACTTGAACTCCATTCTTGAGGAAAATATCCTTTTTTACTTCAAAAACACATTTCCTTTCTTAACATGTCATACAATTCTAAACTAAAAGAATTTTATTAAAAATAAACTTTAAATCTTGTAAAGGAAGCTTCTTCGAAATAATGTTTTAAAAATCTATTCATGCCGTATAAGTTAAAAAAACATTCTTCTCATACTTTTGTCGTAAAAGTCAAAAAGTACCACGTACGAAAAAATGACAAAGGATTCCTTTAATATCATTTACTAAAAACTCTCTGAAGGGTAAAATTGGATATAAACTATTGTAGAAGAATATAAATATTAAATATTTAGGAAACATGGATGTGGATGATAAAATACACCCCAGTAAATACCAAAGTATAAACAATCTCAGATAAAAATGTGATTGTGATATTTTCCCTTACCTTAGGTCCGATTTGCTTCATAAGTGTCCGGACCTCCTGTATAATGATTTAAATAATGTCATTTACTTATTCCAGAATCATACTCATTGTTATGATATCATATATGGTTCACTTATGACTTTATTTTACCCGTTCTTTTGTAAATTCCATGTTAAAGAGCGTTTTGGGTAAAATCGTTTCATTTGTCATCCGTGTTTGGACTTGTAATTATTCATATAATTACTTATATCATGATTACATAATTTCTAGAATATAAAAAATGATTTTTATATAATATATATTCATAATATACATATATATAATAGATCAGTAAATGGAAAGAAATACATTGTTCATGGAGATGGTAGGCCGTACGTACGCCTGAACGCTGTTTTCGTTTCCTTATTGAGTTGAATGGAATTAAGTATATGACATAAATATATATAGATATAAACAACGTATCATTATTATTTCATATATTTCATTATTAATTATTATATATACTTTATAATCATTCATGAATGTTTAACGTGGAGAATGAATCTCATCGCGTCGTGGAGACGGTAGTCCGTACGTACGCACGAGCGATGATATCGTTCTCCTGATCGTGGGACTGTATTGGAGTGTATGTATACTATTTAAGAATCAATATCACTTTAAAATAATCATATATAGTTATTATTTACACCATTATACCCATCCAAGTAAGGTGGTGGTGGAAAATAGATTACACGACGGCGTGGAGACGGTATTCCGTACGTACACACGCGTGGTGATTTCATTTTCCGTTGGATGGATAGATAGAGAAATAGGGATGTTTCATACTTATAATAAAATATCGGTATATGAGTGATACTGATGTTATTACTTCATGATGAAACAACTAAAGAAGAAGTAGTGGAAAAAGAAATAAGATGAAAGAATCGGTAATAGACATTACCTCTTCTTTGAAGCACCTCTTTGAGATCTCCTTTTATGGCTCTAAAAATTTCCTTTGAGGAATACCATAACCTCTAGGATATTTCTAGGGAAGTGGATAAGAGAATCTGTCAGGGGTTGGCCGATATTGAAGGCTCAAAGTGGTGTAAGGAAGAGAGGGAGAGGTTCCCTTTTATAAGGGAGGAGAGGGGCACCTTTGGAATAACTAAAAATAATATTTTATTATGAAGCCAAATTCGGTATTAAATAGCTCCAAATTGATTTATTTAGGAGCTAAGGTGGGTATGGGTCAAAATACTCCCATCCAATAGAATTTAGACAAGTTTAGGTTCCTATTTTAACCTTATCATTTATATTTAACTTTAAGTTAGATAATTTTACTTTTATCGTGTCTTTTTGTGTTCTTACACTATAAGATTAATAAACATACTATAACAAGCCAAAAGAACCCCAAGTTGTTTATGATTAATATATATAATCTTATCTAATTCATTTGGCCGAAAAATATATTTTTAGAAATAAAATAACCATTAATAATATAATATTTGATTGAAAAACTATTTTATGTCAATTTTGACACTATTTAGTAATTGATTTTTGTAAAAATCATAACAGAATGATTAGTTCGAAAAACGTTAATTAAATCAATAATAACATGTTTTATTAACCTATAAAATTAGTGTAATTCATAAAAATTCTCAAATTACATTTATTTGGGTATTTATAACATCAATTATGTCAATATTTCCTTAAAAAGATAATTACTGCATCATCTTTGTGTAATAAATAAATTAACTTATTTAATGTCTAAAAATTATAAATAAAATATCATTATGTAGGAAATATTTTTATCTTTCTAATTAATATTTAAAATCGAAAATCCAACATATATAACGCTATGTAAAATTTTTTTTTCTAAAATATATATGCTTGTGTCATTTTTGTATTCATTTTTATTTAATTAAAATAAAGTGTTCCTATCACTTACAAGTGGCACCATGGGGTCCCACAATTAACCCAAAGATGCCCATGTTCGAAAATGTATCAACCAATAAGGTTATAACACGTTTTAGGGTAATTTTTGTATTATTATAATATCATTTTGTAACCCTTATTTACCGGATTTACCCTTGAACCATGGTAAATAAAATATTTACCGAAATAATTATTCAAAATGTCTAAACATTAGAGTTACCTATTTACACAATTTTAACATCCTGATTCAAAATATGGAATCCATTTTTCAAAATTGGAAACATAGAAGTGGCAGAAATTAATTTAAAATTAATTGCCGCTATCAAAACAAAAAGCGTGTTTTTAAGATATAATAACTATCAAAAGATTGATACTTGTTTATGTTTGGTTTAATTGGGAAATTATGTCCAATGACCAAAATTGTATTAAATGGTAAAAATATATTCTAAATATACTTTAAAACCACTCAAATTCATAATTTATCACTATTAATTATTTTGATTAAAAAAGTTGTTTTTAATTAAAATTTAGTAATTTTCACAATTCATCAAAATATGAAAGTTATCCGAAAAGTAAAAAAATTTCACCTTATGCTAAATTCGATACTCCGAATCTAAAAATGAAGTCCATTTTGAGAGATAAAATTTCTAAAACTTTTAAAGGTGGTTATTACTATTCATAACGGCTAGTTTTAATAATATTTTAATAGCATATCGATGGTTAGTGAAACTCGGTATTGCGTACTACGCACGCTATCGAGTAAGGTCGCAATTGCATGTAATGCAAGGAAATGAAACAATGCATGTTGTGAAATCTCATTTTGGTGTAGCGTACAACACACGAAATTAATGAAATTAAAAATAATATTTTTCATAAGATCTCGGGGTGTTACACTCTCCGTCTGACCATCTGTCTTAGGGTGAAAGGCAGAGCTCAGATGTAGCTGCATCCCGAACGCCTCCTGCAACCCCATCCAAAGCCGGGAAGTAAAGCATGCATCTTGATCGGAGACGATAGATGATGGTACACCGTGAAGCCGTACAATCTCCTAAACATAGAGACGTCCCATGCTCTCCACTGAGCGCTGCTCTATGATGGGTAAGAAGTGAGCCGAGTAGGTGAGTCGGTCGACAATCACGCAAATGGAGTCCTGACCTTTGGAAGTGCGTGGAAGTCCAGTCACGAAGTCCATAGATATCCCATCCCACTTCCAATCCGGGACCTCCAAGGGTTGTACCAAGCCTGCTGGTACCTGATACTCTTCCTTCACCTGCTAGCAGGTGAGGCATCAAGAAATGAAATCCACCACAACCTTCTTCATGCCCGACCACCAATGCTGTCATTTGAGATCCTGGTACATCTTCTCCACTCTAGGACGTACCGCCAAATGAGATGTGTGAAACTCTCTCAGCACCTCCTCCCGTAAAGAAACTGGTACCAAGGTACGTCCTCTGAAAAGGATGTCATGCTATGCTCCAAAGGAGAAACCATCAGGTGCCTGTCTTGAGGATATCTGCGCATGCCGCGTCTCACAGTCAGCGTCCCAACGATGTGCCTCTCTGACCCGCTGTAGTAGTGGAGGGGTGACTGTGAGAGACTGGAGGAAGGATTCTCCATCTCTATCCACAAAGGATATCCGCAAAGCGGCTAGCTGCTATGTCGCCTCCTCGAGTAGCTGAATGCCTGTCCTCCTGCTGAGAGAATCGGATACTACATTCCCCTTTCCAGGAGTATAGACTATATCAAGTCATATTCCTAGAGGAACTCGAGCCACCTCCATTGTCTCAGGTTCAAGTCCTTATGAGAGAATACGTACCTGAAAATATGATGGTCAGAAAAGACTGTAAAGTGCTCGCCCATCAGATAGTGTTGCCTTGTCTTCGGAGCGAAGACCACTACTGCTAACTCCAGGTCATGGGTAGTGTAGTTCTTCTCATGTGGCCTAAACTGACATGATACATAGGTGATCACTGCTCGATCCTGCATAAGGACACATCCAAGTCCTATCCCTGATGCATCGCAGAAGACTACGTACCCTACTCCCTCCTCAGGCAACCTCAAGATAGGTGCGATGGTCAATCTCTATCTCAGCTCCTGGAAGCTCTGCTGACATCTGTCTGACCACAAAAAGGGTTTCCCCTTCTTTGTCAAAGCTGAGAGTGGTACCGCAAATCTAGAGAAGTCTGGAACAAATCTCTGATAGTATCCAGCTAGTCCCAAGAAACTCCGCACCTCCGTCAAGCACTTGGGTGGCTCCCAAGCTAGCACTACCTCGATCTTCGCAGGATCCACCGCAACTCCCGCCTCAGAGATGATGTGTCCCACGAAGTGGACCTCACGTATCCAGAACTTACACATAGAGAGCATTCCATAAAGCTAGTTCTCTTGGAGTGTGTCTAGTACAACCCGTAAGTGGTAGGCCTGCTCCTCCTAAGTCGTCGAGTAAATCAAAATGTCGTCGATGAAGACCATGACAAATCGATCAAGGTATGGATGAAATATCTTGTTCATGAGGACCATGAACACTACTGGAGCATTGGTTACGCCGAATGTCATAACCAAGAACTCATAGTGGCCATACCGACATCTGAAGGCCGTCTTCTGCACGTCCTCATCCCGAACTATGAGCAGATGATAGCCTGACATGAGGTTTATCGTCGAGAACCACCGTGCTCCCTTGAGATGATCGAAGAGGTCATCAATCCTCTATAGCGGATACATGTTCCTCGCCATCACCTATTGCAGGCGACGCTAGTCAACACAAAGTCGCAAGCTCCCGTCCGCCTTCTTGGAAAACAATATCAGGGATGCCCAGCATGAAACACTGGGTCGGATGAATCCATTGCCCTGCAAGTCCTCCAACTGTACCTGTATCTCTCGAAGCTCAGCGGGGGCCATCCGGTACGCTGGAGTCGATATCGGGGCTGTCTCGGTGTAGAAGTCAATATAAAAGTCTACCTCTATGCGAGGAGGTAGCTCTATAATGTCTTTGGGAAAGACGTCCGCATACTGATCCACCACTACAGGAAAACTAGGTCTCCGCACATCAACTGCTCCTAGGATTAGGCTAGCCAACTGATGAGTGATGGGCTGTCCTCTTCTCTACGGAAGTCCATCCTGTGCTGCGATGCCTCCCTTCTCACCGGTGAAGGTGAACCTGCTCTCGTCGGTGCGTATACATCGCACCTTGCGCCCAATACAGTCAATCTGTTCATGGACTGTAGATAACCAATCAATTCCCAAGATGACGTCGTAAGGCCTCGACGCCGCTACAAGATGATCCCAGCCGAAGCTCTCGCCTCCTAGAGTAAGCTCACGCTGCCGGCACCAGTGCGTAATCGTCGAGTCTGCTCTCGTAGGAGTCTCTTGCCGTAAGGATCGAGCCAACGGATCTGTCGGAATCTCCGACCTCCAAACAAGGGAAGCGGCTATGAAAGAGTGACTCGCTCCTATATTTATAAGAACTATAGAAAGGGTGGAATAGACACAGATAGTACCTCGAATTATCTCGGGCACGTTGTGGTCGTAGGCCTCCGCTACCTGGAGCTATGCCTGTCTCTGCCCGCCAGCTCCCTGTGGTCGGGGTGGACCTCCTGGTGGTGGTGGTGGTGGTATAGCATCAAAGCGTCGCTCACCACATGCTTCTCGGCCAGCTCCTCTTCCTCGTCCACCTCCTCCCGGCGGACTGCCACGGTCGACCCTCTGCCTCTTCATGGGTGGCCCCTCAACTGTCTGCTGCTCCTCGGCACGGTGGGTCGGGCAGTCACGAGCCAGGTGGCCCTGCCCGCCGCATGTGTAGCACTGCCTGCCTCTCGAAAGACTGGATCCACGATGTGTGCCCCGCACTGCTGAGCCAGTGTACTAAGGTCGTCTGTGTGGGGGTCTGCTCTTCCTAGACCCCTGAGTCATCTGTCGACTTCCTACCGCAGAAGACTCTGCTACGTGCCGCCCTGCAGAAGGTCTCGCTTCTGATGAAGGCTCAGCAAGGAAGCTCTCGATAACAAGGGCTCGCTCCAGTACTCCTTCCTGAGTCGGAATGCTAAGGGAGATCAGAGATGCCCTGATCTCATGTCTCAATCCCTGCTCAATGTTCCGGGCCCAGAAGAATGGGTCCCATACCATGTATGTCGAGTAGCACGAGAGATCGGTAAATCTCGCCGAGTACTGGGCGATCGTCAAGATGCCTTTCCGTAGCTGACGAAGCTTCGGGGTGCGCACCGCACGGAGGGTGGCTGGGACGAACTCTAAGCGGAAGAGGCCCTGAACATCTTTCCAGAGAATAGATGCCTCATCGTGAACCTGGAGCATCATGCTCCACCATCGGTCTTCTGCCGCGTGAAGTAGGCTCGCTGCGAGGATCACCATGAGGTCTAATTGTGTTCTCACTAACCGGAAAACTCGCACCACTGCCTGCAGCCAGTCCTCGGCTTCCTGGGGGTCCATCTCCCCACGGAACATGGGCGGTCGCTGGCGCTGGAATGCATGTGGTGCACTGAGGCGACGTGAATCGTCAGTGGCTGGTGCTGGAAGCATCGGTGGATCAGTGGGTAAATGTACCGCCGGTGCCTCAGCTGTCAAAGGGCCCTGCACCGAGGCCTCGTCGCTCGGTGGGCTGTCGTCACGCTCAACTCTGGGAATCCTATCTGGCTGACATCGTGGGGATATCCTGAAAAGGAAACAGATGCACCACGGTCAGAACAGTATACCTGGTGAGCTGACACAAAGTAATCACAAATAAAACATGAAACACACACGCAATGAATGTTTTCGTGCATTAAGTTGGAAATTAGAAGTCAGGGTCCTGGGGTACGGATACATCAGCCGCCGCACCAACACTTGACTCCCTGGACTGATAACCACACCCAATATGCTAAACAATATTGCTTCACATAGAAAAATGATCAGAGTCCCAAGTTCTACGGTAGAACCGAACTCCTCTGATACCAATTTGTCACGACCCGTCCTCAGGGCTCGTGCCGTGACTACCCCAAGCCCGCCTTCCATAGGCCAGGGGCTGGCGACTAGAACCAAGGCGTAATACCGGTAAAAAGGGAAGTAATTGCCTTTGTAAAGTAAACAACAAACACCACAGAGCAAGCAGGCAGAATTAAACACTAAGTAGAAACTGGTATAATGGTTAGTGCATCAATGTAAGTGCGCCAGAATACAAACAAAAACTAAAAGTAAAGTACAACTGGAAGGGAAAACATTAACTGAAAAGTAAAGCCGCAACGTCGTGATTTCCACTGGAAATCCCACCAGAATGGTGGGTACAGATAGCCTCCAATGCTCCTCGGGTCCAGCTGTCTGCTCCGAGTACGTTCCGCCCAGTGGTCCACCTCTTGGTACCGTCCTGCTCCGCAAGCCTCAACCACGATCAGCGTTGTCCATCGTCTGCAACCAACAAAACGTAGTGTGGGCATAGCCCGTGTAGGGGTGAGTATAAGCTACTCATTAGGGACCCCGAGACCCCCGAAGGTCTCCCTGAATCCACAAAGGTTAAACCACAAAGGAGCGATACAATCACGAAGTCACATCCGACACGGCTTAGGTATATGCCCATACATATACCTAAGTCATCAATTCTCGTTCGGCTCCAACATCCGACCCCAAGAACAACCCAGTCCACACAGGAAAAAAAACGTAATCCACACAGGATAGCACAATACAATCCATAAAGGAAAGAAAAACAGGATTTAGCTCACACAGTAATACTTCGTTGTATGATGATAAAGATGACTAGATATTTCCACTAATTCATCTAAGCTGTCGGACCCACAAAGGATCGATAGGTACTAACCCCCGCAATGACCCACAAAGGATCGATATGTAACTAACCTCCGCAATGACCCACAAAGGATCTAACCCACAAAGGATTGATATGTAACTAACCCCCACAAAGAACCACACAGGATCTGTAGGCGCTGGCCCACACAGGACCGCTGAGTGCTGACCCACACAGGATCGGACCCACACAGGATCAGTAGCACTAACCCACAATGGATCGCTGAGTGTTGTAGTCGTCACCGTCGAATCCACTGAGGATCTCTGTTCAGTCGTCGTCGTCATAGTAGCAGTCGCAGCCAGCTCTAGGGTTCCCGCACACAGCAAACTCGTTCGGGAGGGTTCACTCCCCAAGCTGAGAGGCTGATACATCAACTAACACATAGTCCAAAGTTGATGTATCCAAAATTTCTGTATCGTCAACAGGAACTCAAAGTCGCAGACGGCGCGTCAATCGGACGCCCGGTCTGAGAGTTATTGGCTTTTTCGTTCTAGGGGCCCAATTGGGTTTTAAGGAAAACCAACCCGACCGTACTCCACCTGCGTCCAAACCCTGGGCGGAGTAATCCAAAAGATCCGTCTCACTTAGAGGAATCCAACAAAGTATATGGCACGCCAATCGGACGTCCGGAGCTCATAATATGGGTGTTTCCGCTCTGAGGGCCCGGTTGGTTTCTTGTACGAACCAACCCGGCCGAACCCAAAGTATTCCGAAACCTTGATTGTGATATATACCGAAACGACCATCTTGTTCCAAGGATCGTATCACCTCTGACGGCCCATCGTTCGGAGGCCCGTAGCTCATGTTTTGAGCAAAAGACCGAAAAGGTCAGAAAACGGGGGGTCTGGGCCCGGACCAACTCGGCCCAACCCCCCCTGGGTCTTCCCGAACCGGGTTGACCCGACCCGGGTCCGACCCAGCCGGCGTGGCCCGACGTGACCAGGGTGGCCCGGCCCGACCTGGGTACGACCCGGCCCTGCCGGCATGGGCGCGGCCCGGCCGCCGGGGTCGGCTCTGCTGGTTACGACCGAGCGGCGCGGGGGTGCGCTGCCCCCGTGTGAAGGAGAGCCGCGACCCCGTGTGGGGCTGATCTATGTCACCGGACGCGGCGCAAGGCCTTGTCCCTTCCTTCGCGGCCCCGCGCAGCCGCGGGACTGGCCAGCGTTGTCATGGCTTCAGCCACGTCGGGTCTTCCCGGCGGTGCGCCGGGCGCCGCCGCATCCTGGCGGCCGGCCGCTGCCAGCCGCCACCTCCGTCCGCTGCCGGCCGCCACCTCTGTCTGCTGCCGGCTGCCACCTCCGTCCGCCGGCACCGCCGTGCTGGTGTGGCGCACCTGCGGAGACTTCCGCGGACCACCGGACGCGCTCCAGTGGTCCGATTTGTGCGTGGTCTTCGCCAGTGATCTTCCCGAGACTCGTTCTTCACCACAAAGACTTAAAAATTAACTTTTCGCCCCGTTTGTCGTCGCCCGCCAATCCGCGCATCAACAAAAAACTGCGGAGGGTTGTCGGGCCGTGTTTTTTTGGCCCGCACCCTCCGCGTTAGGTGATAACAATTGGGAAAAATATTCAACACATGAAAAACAAAACAAGGCACAATTTTAATAAAATTAATATTGAACATTGATTCGGGTTCTTTGTTTTAGAAGAAACAACCATGGGAATAAATATTATTCTCAAATAAAACCCCTACCTTGTAGCTGTCGTTGGATGAGAGTTCTTCGTGGAATTGTCCGTCATGGAAGAAGTGGATTGTCGCATCGTAGAAGGGAATTGTGTCATCGTGGAAGGGCATCGCGTCGTCGTTCTCCGAGGGTTAAAGAAAACACATGGATTTAATTTCACGAATTAAATCCATATTAAGGATAAAATCCACAAAAAAAATTTAAAAGATTTGAAATCTCCTACCTCAAGCAGTTGCTGATCAGAGATTGTTGCGGGGACAAACGTTACGGAAGAAGCGTCGTGGAAGGAGAATCGTCGGTGTCGCGGAACACAGTGTCGTGTCGTCGATCTCTGAGGGTTCGGCGTTCTTCACGTTCTTCACGTTCTTCGTGTTCTTCGCGTTCTTCACGAAGGAGGATGAAGGTACAGATTCTCCAAATCCTCTCAACAATCAACCCGTCAACCAAAAGAAAATGTGTTGGTCTTATTTTATTATTATGCCAACAGTTTGAAAACAGGTTAAGAAACGAACCATAAATTTGGTGAATTAATGTTAATGTCTTAACAGTCAATTAATAGGAGCGTTAAGAGTTTTAGAAAATTCCCCAGTTGACTTTCATTAGTGAGGAGTTTTCGCGGGTGCGTTACTTAGAGGAAAAGAAACGGCGGGGCTCGTATAGGCCCCACCTCACAAATATCCTACCAAGAGGGTAGGATATTTTGGATGGTAGTCTATCTTCTTCAACTCAGATCAAGTGGATTTAAGTGTCTTTTAAGTGGCTTTAAGTGAAATAAAAATAATGTTGTCGCACCACTTTAATTTATTTCTTAACTTAACCCCAAAAATTTATAAACCACACCCGAGAAAATGCAACTCCGGAAGAGGCGTTTCTAAACAATTTTCGGTGCTGCGATTCCATCGGTGCCCTCGGAATTTGATTCCGAGCACCAGTTCAAAAGTTAGAAAAACCCGCTCGTTCGTTCACTGAACGTACCCGAGCCAAACATCGGAAAATGATTTCGGGCACACCGGGCCTCAGAATCAAGTGCCGTCAGAATCTGCATTCTTGTAAAATTCCAAAGAAAATTAAGAAAAAAATTTCCTTGAAATTTACGGGTCTTTACACTAATACTTAAATAACACCCTAACCTATAAATTTATCTAAAATGTTCTCTGATACCAACTATAAGGCCCTGAACATAAACATTACATAATCATTAGTTAATTTATTAATTCATATTGAAGATCATTTCAGGTTTAGAATTTTAGAGAATTAGGACATAACTACTAAATTACATTTCAAAAATTACAATGTTGGCACTTCTACTCTATATTTTTTCATAAAAAAAAACTTATAAAAAATATAACACGTCTACTTCCAAATTTTAGACAACATGACTTTTCCATGATCCCATACATGACCATATTCAACTTTATGTCTTGTGAAAAACATTTAAAAAACTTGGGATGAGAATAAAAATTTCAGTAAGGGTTAGAAAATAATGAACGATATCATTAGTTCGTCAATACATTCAAAACATAATCTTAATAACATACCCCATGAAATTATATGATTTATGAATAATAGAAAGAAATCATAAATAATTAAGGTAACTCGTGGAATCCATAACAAACAAAAAATGTAGCTTTCATAGTTACATAGGGAGTTATGTTTGGATGACCCATCGTAGTATATTCGTTAAGTCTCTTAGGATAATCATTAACATTTACCTCCATCAAGTTACCCAATCCATTGGAGAGCAATATCGGGCTCACCTGCCCTAGGTTTATCACGTAACCATCTGTATATGTAAACAATTCCCAATAAGCATAATATATTCATAACACATATATAAAGCATGAATGAAGGATAAAATTTATACATTGCAATCACAATATATCATTTCAAGATATTGAAATAATCAATGCTATATCAAACCATTTTCAAAACCAATTAAATCATCAAAAATAAGGATTTGTAATCAATGTGTGCCATACCACTTTGATCATTTTAAAATAATTGACATTTTAAAACATTAATTTACATATAAATAAATCCATAAAAACATTATGAAAACAAGGACATAAATGATAAATATATATTAGAATAAATCTTGAAAACAATTAAAACAATGTTTTAATTAAAGAGTCAGATATCAATTGAGGAAATACAAAAAAAAAATTACATAATAACTTTAAACATGGTATATAATATCATGATAATTAGGATATTCATGATATAATATGTCAAAGGAATATATATACCCCATATAAATGTGAATTGGTTTATAAGAACAAATAAGCATTAATGCAATGTAAATTGAGACAAAGTCCCTTACAAAGATCGCATCATTATATTAAGGATAAATCAATTACATAATTATGAATGAAAAATAACAATACACCTAATATAAGTGGATAATAAGTGTAAAATAGTTAGTGGTCATTCACACATATTCATATAACGACATAATAAATAAGTTGATGTTTAATCCAAAGATATGAAATTGGGTTATGAAGTTCAATTACAAATATTCTTCATCCAAACATCATCATGTAAAAATTCAAAAAAAAGAGTTTATGAGAGAGATAAGGGTCTCTCATCATATGTAAAGAAAATTTAAAACAATAAGAATATATTATAACATATATCAATATATGAAAATTTAAATTTAATGACATAACATAAAATATGTTTTTGACTAGAAAAGAGTACGGTGAAATATTCCCTTACCGATTTGGTAACTTACGAAACATACACCCCATTGAAGTAGGATCATAAAATGACTATATAAATACATATTAATTAATTTATATAAAAACAATAATATAATCACGGGTATTACATACACCGCACAAAATGAAATAACGACAAATATAGCATGAATCTCATAGGAATAAAAAGTGGGATAAAGACCCCTTACGTCATGTCCGAATTGACTCGTTCATTCTTTAGAATCCTCAATAATAAACTAATGTTAATTTATACTTAAATCCAAAACATTTTCATGTTTATTATTTCTTTTATATCACTTATTACACCATTATAAACATTATGTAATCATTTATGTTAATAACCATCGTTTTGTTGATATTTGGTACTTGAGTCAAAAATGAACATATAATAATTAAAAGATGTCCATGTGGTCAAAATTACATTATCTACAGAATTATATTCATGATTTAGATATAATATATATCATATATATCCAATATATATAGTTATTTTTTATAGTACATAATATTTAGAGATAAGGAATTAAATGTAACTTTCATGGATATGGTATGTCGTACGTACGCATGTACGCCACATTCATTTCTATTTCATATTTAATGGAATGAAAAAATAATTATAAATAGTTATACTAAATATGAATTATAATATAATATATTTTTTCATTAAATCCATCTTTTATATGTTCCACCTATGGCATTAATGAGTCATATCACTTTGAGGGGCGACAGTCCGCACGTTCTCAAACGAAATTATCAGATTTACCTGTTATGGAAACAATAAAGGAATGAAATAAATGAAATATACAGAAGTGTCGAAAAAATATAAAAATAATATATAACACATATAAATACAGTTATATCATAATGGATACCATAAGAGGTGGTAGGGTATGATTGAGCAATCATCGTTTCGTGAGGTAGTAGTTCGTCATCCACAGAAATTTACCCATTAGAAGAAGGTGTTTGTATGTTTAGTTCAAATCCTCCTCATAAAAACAACCTAGTATATTTAGGGTAATATTTTTTTTATATAAACTAGTAATAAGAACATAATAAGGAGTGGATAAGTAAAATAAAATAAAGGGAACTTGAGGGAAGATATTACCTTCAAATAGGGTTACTCCATTTCGTTTAAACCAAAAGGAATTCTTGAAGAGCCTTTTACCAAATGTAAGGCTTCTAATAGGAATAGAGTTATTTATTATTCTTATTTCAGTAGATTTTGGAAGAGCCATGGTTCTTGAGAGGTGTTAGTAATTAGTTAAAAGTGGTTTCCTTTTATAAGGAGGAGTGGCTCTTTAAGAACGTTTGAAAGTATTATTTTACTATAAAATTATTTTTTATTAAAAAAGGTCCAAAAGACATTTAATTTGAATATAAGGTGAATATATGTCATCATAAAATAATCCAACATTAATTTGAAAGGTTATGAATATTTTTTAATCATTATCTTTTTTATTTAACACTTTGTTATCTTATTTAATCTTTTCCATGTCCTCTTATATATTCATACTATATTGTTAATATATGTACTAAAAATTTAAAGAGACCAAAAATGGATAATTAATGAAATTTTTAATATTATATATATCATTTGGCCAGATATTATATTTCTCAGACATAATTATCATTTCATAAAATATTAATCGTTTTAAAAACACATTTACGTAAATTTATAAACAATTCATATCAAGTCTTTAAAAAAAATAACATTATTATTTCAAAAAACCCTCATTTATTCAAATATAACAAGTTATTGTTATCTATAAATTTTTTGTATGTCATAAAAAGTTTCAAAATAAATTTATTTTAATATTTATAATCTCAATTTTTTAAAACATTCATTAATGAGTTCATCATTACATCATCATTGTGTCATAAATAATTTTATTTATATAATTTCTAAAAATTATAAATAAAATAAAATGATGTTGAAAATATTTTTAGATTTAAAATGAATATTTACAGTGGAATATATCACTTAAATAACCCAATTTAATTATTTTACTAAACGATATATAATTATGTTACTTTCGAATGTACTTTAAATTAATTAATATAAAGTGTCATTATCACTCTCAACTGGCTCTATAGGGTCCTAAAATCATCCCAAGGATTATCATGGTCGGAAACGTGTCATTCAATAGTATTAGAACATGTGTTAGGGTAATTAAATATTATTATTATATTTTTTTACCCTTATTTTACCAGATTTATCTTTTAACCATGGTAATTAAAATATTTACTAAAGTAAATATTCATATTGTCTAAAAATAAAAGTGATGTATTTACACAATTTAGACATTATGATTCCAAGTATGGAATTAATTTTTTGAAATTCAGAACACAGAAGGTGTGTAAATTAATTTAAAATTTATTCACGTTGTCAAAACAGAAAGCATGTTTTACAGAATTAATAATTATCAAAATATTGACACTTGTTTATGTCCAATTTGAAAGAGAAATTACATCCAATTACTAATATTTTTAATAAATGGAAAAAATATACTCTAATTAAACTTTAAACCTATTTAAAAAGATAATATATCCATATAAATAAATTATATTAAAAGGTGGATTTGAATTAAAATACATAATTTTTTACTATTCATTAAAAAAATGAACATCATCTGAAAAATACCAAAATTTCATCCAAAGTATATTTTTAAATCTCAATTATAAAGCATAGTTTTATTTTTTTCATATAGAATATATAAAAGTGACAACTACAATTATTAATAAGCTTCTCCATCAAAAGGCAGTTAATCGACCTTTTATTGAATATTAGAGTATTTATGCATAAAATTGTATTAATTCACATTTTAAGCCTCTAAATTTTATGGGATAACGGTAAGGAAATTTAAAAAACATGTATAATAAAAATATGGTTAGTTTTATTCATTCCCTCTAATAAAAAAAACTAGGTGTTAACTTCCATTTAAAATAAAAATATTATTTTATTATTATTTTTTCAATATGACTTGGCCTTTTGTGAAAATAAGACTTTGGAGAAACCCATTGTTGTGTGTCAGGCACTACATTTAAAATAACATCCTCTTTAAAATTAAAGTAAAATTTAATTCAAAAATATTCATAAAAATGAAATTTTCATATTCATTATTTACCTGGGATGTTACATTGATGGTGACCGACTCTTTGGGTGGCTCAGATAGCATCTTTCGTGTAGTAATCTCTATCAACTTCCACTTCTCCCATAGGTGGTTCTGTTCAAGCATAATGTGTTGAAGCACAGCTTGGTCTTGATCAAGAGGGAAACCTAGTGACGTAACCTTCATTCCATGTTCTAAAAAATGGGTATCATATGGAAAATTTCTACCGAATGAGTCCATCACTTCCTTTATTTGAGTAAATTGGGTTTGTTAAAGCCATATATTTATACTAATAATGGGATCACTGTTAAACAACTATATTAGAAACATCCACAATTTATAATGGTATTTTGAAATCAAAAAACCAAAAACCATAGATTTTCATATGTTATATAACCATTTTTCATAATAATACTTTTAATTAGATCAATAGGAATTTTCATTAATAAAATTTTGTGTCATTAAACCATAGGTAGATATTCTCCACAACCACTTCCACTTGAAGTATACATGAAGGTATACAATTATATGAATTCACACATAATCTCCACCTTTACCAAAATTCTATGATTTGTTTCTATAATTAACTTAAATGTTTATCTGAGGGTGCTGATCAATAATATATGTTTTCCTAAATCTAGTTCCCAAGGATGTGAATAAAATTCCAGTAATATCAAGTGTAGCGACCATAACCTTGTAATACTGGATGCATTTTCTACTATGATTATATTGTAATGATTACAATGAATCAAATCCCAAAGGACCAAATAGTATGTTTAATCTTGGTAATCCAGATACATAAATTAGTCATGAATTACAAATGAATACGCTAATTTCAACATAATTTTATTTTCTCAAGGATAACTTTATTCAATCTATGATATCCTTGCATATATTTTTATGTAATCTTTATGGAATATTTGGGAAGGAAACAAAATAAGTGTGAGATAAAATGCTCAATAAGGGACATGTATAGCAAAAGAAAAAACATATCAATGAGAATAGACAATATGACAAGGTTATAAAGAAATACAGAATGTTAGAATCAGATGGAAATATTTATATAGAGGGTTATTTCAGTCTCATTGATGTTTATGTTAATGAAAATATGTAAAACCATCCATTCATAGAATAAAATTTAATTATACTAAGGAATGTATCACATGGTTTTCTATGAAATTAGTCACACAAAGTTAGACAAGGGATTCACTGTACACTTAGGGCGCATCAACTGAACCATTTTCATGCTTCATTGATAACCAAAATTCCATGTTATGAAGTGTTTTTTGAATAATTATACTAAACTTACATTTTATTAAGGAATGTGTAGAACCATAATAAAAAAGTAAATTTATAAACATAAAATTAATTTCTATCGTAACTAGCACCATAACATTTTAGGAATTCCCATCAGTGATTTTCATGTAAAATATGAACCCTTACTCTCAATTCCTTGGAGTTTCTTCATCTATTATCATAAAAAACCCTTGTATTAGGGAATTGATTCATATTGTGTCCATAATCCTTATAGGTGATACATTGGATTAAAGGATTATGGTTGATGGAAGCATTCCATTATTCCATCACATTGATGGGTTTATCCCATCGACAATCACTTTCTAGGATCACTTCCTTCATCTACCTAAATCATTTCCCTACCCCCTTTATGATATTCTTTGGATTCCTTCTCTAACATATTTGAGAAGTGGTAGAATGTGATTTCTTACCCCAATTTTATTTTTTGATCACATCGCCATAATTAAAATACATTTTACACTCACTTTATCCAATCTCATGAGACCATATAGATTCATAGATCTCCATTTTGAAATTAATGGAACATCAGAATTTTTCTTCATTTCTTTTAATGTGTTTTATTAAAAAAAAATTCATTGAAAAAAATTTATCCAACAGAAGAAGTGTTTAACGTTACTTTTAAGGGATTAGTCAATGCCAGAGGCATATCCTGAATGTCCTGTGATGTTTTCCTTGTATGAACCATGGAATTAAACATATTTTTATGATTATTAGGAAATATCTCTCTATTTCATGTGATATAGTGGAATGAAAATATTATATTTATTTTTTCTGGAATTCCTTCCAATTCATCCCTTAGATCAACTCTTCAGGCATCATATTATGGACCATCATCCACCATTTATTAGATTCTCATACATATTATAAATAAATATCATTAGCTTATATTTATCAAAGCATTTACAAATGTAGAATATATTTTAAATAGATTTGATACATTTCTACATAATTAAGGGATTAGAAGATCAACTAAAAGTTACATTCTTTTGTTTCATAATATCATCTATTACAACATTCGCTTTCATAAAGAAATTTGGATGTATTTCATGATTAATGTTTATATTAAAAACATTAGTTTAGAGAGAATTTATTATTAGTAATTTTAATACTCCTATTATAATTGGGTTGGGCATCTCATTTGGGAAATCATCACATTACCCCTTATTTTGGCTATTGACCCAATTTCTCCAATTTCATTTCATTGACTAGAAATATTGGGAAAATTAGTGATGATAAATTTTAAATTACTCAATACATGAGTGGGAAACAATTAAAATTAATTTTAAAATTCATATATTTCATGTATTCATTAACATAATAATTTATAAGCTCCAATATATGTAATTTGTGATCTACCTTATACCACAAATTTTTATGGACTGTTTAATTCCTTTAATAATTGTTCTTAAGGAGCTTGTGAAAATACAAATGCCCATTCCGTGTATTTCCAAACAAGGTGTGTAACAAGACACATTTTTTACCAATTAATGATCGAGTCCATCTCAATGCACACTTTTTAGGATTATTACCGTATGATACCAAATTTTTGAGTCACATCCATTTATAGTATCCATATATGGATGCAATTTTTAAAATAAAATAAACAATAATTTACCAAAATTAATGGATGTTTTACTATGGTAGTCATATCCCTAGGGATATTACTGGATCATTTATTCGTAATCATTAATAATAATTAGACTTCCCTAAAATAGAAACATAGACAATTCATATTTTATTACACCATAATTAAAGTATTATTACACAAATATACATATAATATAATCATATAATATCTTGAGTCATACTGTCTATGAAAAATTAGAAACATGACCAAATAAATTCAAACATGAGTAAATAAAAATTCATTAAAAAATTAAAAACATGAAATAAAATACCATGGATCTTTAAAACAATAATGGGATAACCAGGTAATGTACATTAGAAAGGAGTGATCTATAAATCCTTTTATGTTAATAAAAAACATAATATAAGGTAAAGAAGAAAATGTGGTTTAAGATTAATATTAAGGTCACATAATGTAACGCCTCGACCCCAGTTACCCAGAGTCGGTGAATTATTTCATAACATTGGCATGATCACAAGAAAGATCAAATCTTGAAAGATCGATTGGTTTAGTAGCCTTGGAAAAACTAGATATATTCATAATGTTTTACATTACATCATAAAGTGAAAAACTACTACAGCAACACAGTCTCCATATCCCACACTAATATCCCCACATACTATCCCTGCAGGTCATTAATATATTAATTCTTCACATCCTGGGAAAAATAAAACATAGAAAAGGGGTGAGATCAAATGCCCAGTAAGGATAACAATTCAACAGAAACTTTCATAAATAAGAATAAACAATTAAGGCAATGTATAACTTAAAACAAAAGCGTTTTAAACTTGAACTTCACCATAGTATGGAAAAAGTAAAATGAAATAATGCCATTTAATTATTCACATGGATATTCTACTAATCGAATAATCACATGCATTATCAGTTAGCACTTTCATAATGATGGAATGTATAATGCCAGACTATCATAACCACATAGCCAAGGCCTCGTGCGAAGACTACAAATATGATTTTTCCAAGTCCTTGTGCCAAGACACTAATTTGTCTCATGAGACCTACTGATGCATCGAGGAGCTATAGCGTGATCCACCCGTCACTTACTAAGTCCAATTCATTCCCATATGAAAAGGTTTAAACATAACATAAACATTCGTATTAAAACTAGCATACGAAATGTCAATACTTTCAACATAAACCATTAATGATATAAAAATTACACATCCATAGTAAAACATATCACAAAACCTTCAATACAATACAAAAGTTTTGTATCATAATAAATCAACTTCAAATAAGCTTAAAATCCATCAAAGGATGTTGACATAGATGAAATCAAAACTATTTGAGAGAAATATCTGTCTTCCGAAATCATTGAAAAGTCACACATTTATAAAGGAAGTAATTTAAAGGATATTTTTGAATCAAAGTGTCCCATACCACTTTGAAACTTTTGAAAAGAAATATCATTTAAAAACCTTCATGGCCATATAAATAAATCCTTAAAACCATTTTGAAAACATGGACATTAATTAAAAAAATTCAGAATGATAAATCATTAAAACATTTAAAATTATGCTCTTGATAAAGAGTACCTTTCAAAAATTATTAAAATATTCATTTTGAAATTATTTAAAAGTCACATAATTATAAAATAATACATTTACTTTGAAAATATTCTTATAATCTTGTAATGGAAGGTTTGACGATTTTATAACGGCGGTAAATAGCTGCACCCGCCGTATTTGATAAAAAAAATTCTTACCTTAAATTTGTCGAAAGGTTAAAAGTGCCTTCTTTGGAAAACGAAAAAAATATTCCTTTAAAAACACATAAGTGTATAAATTACTTTAACCCATATTCTTTGTTAATATTAAAATTTTTTTGAAATACATTTCGAAGAAGCATGGATGCAGATGAGAAATAAATCCCAGTAGATTATTACGTATAAACAACCTCGGATAAGGAAGAGATTGTGAAATTAACCCATAACTTGTACTATTTCTTGGTTGAGGGTAGGTTAGCCTACTTTATAATGGTTAAATAATTGTTATTAAATTATACAAGAATCATATATATTAATATGATATCATATATGATCTTTTAACATTGTTTTGTTAATAATATTTTAGAAATATCTTCGTTTCAGGTGTTAACTTACTCATTTTCTTTTATATGTTTCGTTTTGTAAGCCATGTTTTTCATGGATAGGTTGTATCTTAATCATATCCAGAATTATATAGAGTCCTTATATACTATTATTAATCATCAAATGAGAATTATAATTGAATGGATACGATGGAGAATGAATCTCATCGCGTTCGTGGAGACGGTAGTCCGTACATACGCACGAGAGACAATATCAGTATTTTGATATTAAAATAATATATAATTGGATGGTAGAACATATATACAGAATCATTATTATGTTATATTTATTATTTACATGTGTTACACATCATTATTATACCCATCCGAATTATAATTTTTTGAATAACAATTACACAACGACGTGGAGATGGTAAGCCGTACGTACACATGTATGGTGACATGTTATTCAGAGGATGGATAGAATAATGAATATTGATGTACCATATTTATAAAAACATCACAGTATATATAAGATACAGGAGTTATTATTTTATAATGGTAATAACAAAGAAGGAAGAAGTGGAAGAAGAAAGGAACTTGGAAAAGGGTGGTGAAATCATTACCTTTTCTTCGGGTTCTTCGTTTTGATTTGATAAAAAGGGCTCTTAGGTTGGATTTCAGACTAAAGGAAGGCCTCTATGATGAATTTAGGGAAGTTTAGGGAGTATATGGGCAGAGGTTGGCCGAACAAAAAGGTTTTTAAGGTGTGACATAATGAGAAGGGTGAGTGCCCTTTTATAAGAGGGGTGAGGGGCACCTTTGGAAAAGCGAGAAATATTAATTTATAATAAAATCATATTCGGTTTCTAATGGTTCCAAAGTTGATTATTCAAAGTTTAAGGTGGGTATAGGTCGAAAACCATTTAACCAACAGAATTTAGACAGGTTTGGGTTACTATATTAACCTTATCTTTTAGTTTTAACTTGTAGTTAATTAGATTGACATTTACCATGTCACATTGTATTTTTATATTATATAGTTAATGAACATAATATATATATCCAAGACGCCCCCAAGAGGTCCATTACTGATACAAATATAATGATATTAGTCTCTTGGCCTATCCATAGATTTTTAGGAATTTAATATCAATTAATAATAAAATATTTGTTTTAAAAACTATTTTATGTCTACTTTGAAAATATTCAACAGTTGATATTTTTAAAACTAATAACAAAATTATTACTTAAAAAATATCTAATTAAATAATTATAAACATGTTCTATTAACCTATAAAATTAGTGTAATTCATTAAAAGTCTCAAATATTATTTATTTGGGTATTTATAATAACAATTATGTTAATTTTTCACTATTATGGTAATTACTGCATCATCATTGTGTCATAAATGAATAAAATTATTTAATGTCTAAAAATTATAAATAAACTATCATTATGTATTAAATCTTTTTATCTTTCTAATGAATATTTACAATCGAAAATCTAACATATATAACCCTATGTAAAAATTGTTTTTCTAAAAGATATATGCTTGTGTCATTTTTTGTATTCATTTTAACTTAATAAAAATAATGTGTCCCTATCACTTACAAGTGGCACCATGTGTAACGCCCCGACCCTAGTTACCCAGATTCGGTGCATTATTACATAACATTGGCATGATCACAATAAAGATCAAATCTCGAAAGACCGATTGGTTTAGTAGCCTTAGAAATACTAGATATATTCATAAGTTTTACATTACATCATAAAATGAAAAACTACTACAACAACATAATGTTTCCACAATCCACACTATTAACCCCTCATAAAATCCCTGCAGGTCATTCATAGCTTACTTATTCACATCCTGGGAAAAATAAAACATAGAAAAGGGTGAGCTCAAATGCCCAGTAAGGATAACAATATAGCAGAAACTTTCATAAATAAGAATAAACATTTAAGGCAATGTATAACTAAAACAAAAGCCTTTTAAATATGAACTTTCAACATGGTATGTCATAAATAAAATGAAATAATGTCATTTACTTATTCACATGGATATTCTACTAATCGAATAATCACATGCAAAAATCAATAACCACTTTCATAATGTTGGAATGCATAATGCCAGACTATCATAACCACATAGCCAAAGCCTCGTGCCAAGACTACAAATAAGATTTTGTCAAGGCCTTGTGCCAAGACACTAGTTTGTCTCATGAGACCTACCGATGCATCGAGGAGCTATAGCGGGCTCCACCCATCACATATTAAGTCCAATGCATTCCCATATGAAAAGGTTTAAACATAACATAAACATTCGTATTAAAACTAGCATACGAAATGTCAATACTTTCACCATAAACTATTAATGGTATAAAAATAGCACATCCACAGTCAAAAATATCACAAAACCTTCAATACAATATAGAAGTTTTGTATCATAATAAATCAACTTCAAATAATCTTAAAATCCATCAAAGGATGTTGACATAGATGAAATCAAAATTCTTTTTAAAGAAATATCTCCTTTTATTTTGAAATAATTTAAGATCCATATAAAATAAAACATTTTCCTTGAAAATATTCTTATAAGCTTGTAAGGGAAGTTTTGAAGATTTTATAACGGCGGAAAATAGCCGCACCCGCCGTATAAGTTAAAAAAAATATTCTTACCTTAATTCTGTCGAAAAGGTTAAAAAGGGCCTTGTTTTGAAAACGACCGAAAGATTCCTTTATAAACCACTTATAAAAGTCAAAAAGGGTATAAATGACTTTAACTCATATTCTAGTAAATAGTAAAAATGTTTTTAAATGCATTTTTAAGAAACATAGATGTGGATGATAAAGAGATCCCAGTAGATTATTACGTATAAACAACCTTGGATAATGAAGAGGTTGTAAAGTAAACCCTTACCAATTTGGTAACTTATGAAACATACAACCCATGAAAGAGGTATCATATAATGAATATGTAAATACACATAAATTAGAGTGTATTACACAAATAATATAATTATGGGCAGTACATACACCACACAAAAGGTGATGGTGGCAATATGACATGAATCTCACGGGAATAAGGAGTGAAATGAAAACCCCTTACCTTGTACGTTTCCTTGGTTGGGGTAGGTTAACCTCCTGTATAATGGTGAAATAGTTGTTATTAAATTATACAAGAATCATATATAATAATATGATATCATATATGATCTTTTAACATTGATTTGTTAATAATATCTTAGAATTATCGTCGTTTCGGGAGTTAACTTACTCATTTTCTTTTATATGTTTTGTTACATAAGGCATGGTTGTTGTATCTTATTCATATCCAGAATGATATCTAGTCCTTAAACATCATTTTTAAATCATCAAATGATAATTATACTTGAATGGATACGATGGAGAATGAATCTCATCGCGTTCGTGGAGACGGTAGTCCGTACGTACGCACGAGCGACAATATCATTCTTTTGATATTAAAATAATATATAAATGGATGGTATATCATATATACAGAATCATTAACATGTTATATTTATTATTTACATGAGTTACACATCATTATTATACCCATCCAAATAATATTATATTGAATAACAATTACACCACGACGTGGAGACAGTAGTCCGTACGTACGCACGTATGGTGACATGTTATTCAAAGGGTGGATAGAATACTGAATATGGTTGTACCATATTTATAATAACATCACAGTATATGTGAGATACTGGAGTTATTATTTTAGAATGGTAAGAATAAAGGAAGAAGAAGTGGAAGAAGAAATGAACTTGGAGAAGGGTGGTGAAATCATTACCTCTTCTTCGGGTTCTTCCTTTTGATTTGATCAAAAGGGCTCCATAGGTTGGCTTTCTGATCAAACTAAGGCCTCTAGGTTGTATTGAGGGATGTTGGGAGAGTATTTGGGCAGAGGTTTGCCGAACCAAAAGGTTTTGAAGGTGTGAAGAAATGAGAAGGAGGAGTGCCCTTTTATAAGAGGGGTGAGGGGAACCTTTGGAAAAGCTAGAAATATTAATTTATAATAAATTCATATTCGGTTTATAACGGCTCCAAAGCTTATTATTCAAAGGTTAAGTTGGGGATAGGTCGAAAACCACTCAACCAATATAATTTATACAGGTTTGGGTACTTATATTAACCTTATCTTTAAGTATTAACTCTAAGTTAATTAGTTTCACTTTTACAATGTCTCTTTGTATTTGTATATAATATGGTTAATAAACTTACTATATACATCCAAGCGACCCCCAAGTGGTACATTAATGATGAACCTATCATGATATAAGTCTCTTGGCCGAACCTTAGATTTTTAGGAATTTAATATCAATTAATAATATAATATTTGTTTTAATAACTCTTTTATGTCAATTTTGACACTATTCAATAGTTGATTTTTGTGAAACTCATAACAGATTGATTATGTAACACCCCAAGCTTCTGTGGTACGTTTCCCTTCGAATAATGCAATAGCGTGTGTTGTACGCAACCTCGAGTTCTAACACACACCACAACTAATTAAACTAGCCGTTGTGAATAGTAATACCTACTTTTTGAAATCATATATATTCTATATTTCAAAATGGACTTCATTTTTGGATTCGGAATATCAAAGTTAGCCTAGGGTGAAATTTTGGTACATTTCGGATAACTTTCATATTTTGATGAATAGTGAAAATTACTAAATTTTAATTAAAAACAACTTTTTTAATCAAAATAATTAATAGTGATAAATTGTGAATTTGAGTGGTTTTAAAGTATATTTAGAATATATTTTTACCATTTAATATAATCTTGGTCATTGGACATAATT
The DNA here is from genome assembly GCA_963277665.1 of Viscum album. Classification (NCBI taxonomy): domain Eukaryota; kingdom Viridiplantae; phylum Streptophyta; class Magnoliopsida; order Santalales; family Viscaceae; genus Viscum; species Viscum album. The sequence continues at coordinate 1,767,431,573 of OY728135.1, forward strand.
TTACAATTAAACCGAACATAAACAAGTGTCAATCTTTTGATAGTTATAATCTCTTAAAAACACGCTTTTTGTTTTGACAGCGGGAATTAATTTTAAATTAATTTCTGCCACTTCTGTGTTTTGAATTTAGAAAAATGGATTCCATATTTGGAATCAGGATGTTCAAATTGTGTAAATAGGTAACTTTTATTTTTAGACATTTTGAATAATTACTGCGGTAAATATTTTATTTACCATGGTTAAGGGTAAATCCGGTAAATAAGGGTTAAAAAAAATAATATTATAATAATAATAAATTACCCTAAAACGTGTCTCAACCCTATTGGTTGATACATGGTCGACCATGGGCATCTTTGTGTCAATTTTGGGACCCCATGGATCCACTTGTAAGTGATAATGACACTTTATTTTAATTTAGTTAAAATGAATACAAAAATGACACAATCATATATCTTTTAGAACAACAATTTTTAAATAGGGTTATATATGTTGGATTTTAGATTATAAATATTCATTAGAAAGCTAAAAATATTTCCTACATAATGATATTTTATTTATAATTTTTAGACATTAAATAAGTTATTTTATTTATGACACAATGATGATGCAGTAATTACTAAAATAGTGAAAAATTAAAATAATTGATATTATAAATACCCAAATAAATATAATATGAAACTTTTAATGAATTAAACAAATTTTCTAGGCTAATATGATATATTAGGATTGATTTAATGGACTTTGTTCGAAGTAATCAATCTGTTATGAGTTTCACAAAAATCAACTATTGAATAGTGTCAAAATTGACATAAAAGAGTTCTTAAAACAAATATTATATTATTAATTGATATTAAATTCCTAAAAATCTAAGGTTAGGCCAAGAGACTTATATTATGATAGGTTAATCATTAATGGACCACTTGGGGGTCGCTTGGATGTATATAGTAAGTTTATTAACCATATTATATAAAAATACAAAGAGACATTGTAAAAGTGAAACTAATTAACTTAGAGTTAATACTTAAAGATAAGGTTCATATAAGTACCCAAACCTGTCTAAATTCTATTGGATGAGTTGTTTTCGACCTATCCCCACCTCAGCCTTTGAATAGTCAACTTTGGAGGCTTTAGAAACCGAATATGAATTTATTATAAATTAATATTTCTAGCTTTTCCAAAGGTTCCCCTCACCCCTCTTATAAAAGGGCACTCCTCCTTCTCATTTCTTCACACCTTCAAAGCCTTTTGGTTCGGCCAAACTCTGCCCAAATAATCTCCCAACATCCCTCACTACAACCTAGAGGCCTTAGTTTGATCAGAAAGCCAACCTAAGGAGCCCTTTTGATCAAATCAAAAGGAAGAACCCGAAGAAGAGGTAATGATTTCACCACCCTTTTCTAAGTTCATTTCTTCGTCCACTTCTTCTTCCTTTGTTCTTACCATTCTGAAATAATAACTCCAGTATCTCACATATACTGTGATGTTATTATAAATATGGTACAATCATATTCAGTATTCTATCCACCCTTTGAATAACATGTCACCATACGTGCGTACGTACGGCTTACCGTCTCCACGTCGTGGTGTAATTGTTATTCAATATAATATTATTTGGATGGGTATAATAATGATGTGTAACTCATGTAAATAATAAATATAAAATGTTAATGATTCTGTATATATGATATACCATCCATTTATATATTATTTTAATATCAAAAGAATGATATTGTCGCTCGTGCGTACGTACGGACTACCGTCTCCACGAACGCGTTGAGATTCATTCTCCATCGTATCCATTCAAGTATAATTATCATTTGATGATTTAAAAATGATGTTTAAGGACTGTATATCATTCTGGATATGAATAAGATACAACAACCATGGCTTATGTAACAAAACATATAAAAGAAAATGAGTAAGTTAACTCCCGAAACGACGATAATTCTAAGATATTATTAACAAATCAATGTTAAAAGATCATATATGATATCATATTAATATATATGATTCTTGTATAATTTAATAACAACTATTTCACCATTATACAGGAGGTTAACCAACCCCAACCAAGGAAAATTACAAGGTAAGGGTTATTTCACAATCTCTTCTTTATCCGAGGTTGTATTATACGTAATAATCTACTGGGATCTCTTTATCATCCACATCCATGTTTCTTCGAAATGTATTTCAAAACATTTTTACTATTTACAAGAATATGGGTTAAAGTCATTTATACCCTTGTTTGACTTTTTATAAGAGGTTTATAAAGGAATCTTTTCGTCGTTTTCAAAACAAGGTCCTTTTTAACCTTTTCGACAGAATTGAGGTGAGAATGTTTTTTTTAACTTATACGGCGGGTGCGGTTATTTTCCGCCGTTATAAAATCGTCGAAGCTTCCCATACAAGCTTATAAGAATATTTTCAAAGAAAATGTTTTATTTTATATGGATCTTAAATGATTTCAAAATAAAAGGAGATATTTCTTTTAAAAGAATTTTGATTTCATCTATGTCAACATCCTTTGATGGATTTTAAGATTATTTGAAGTTGATTTATTATGATACAAAACTTCTATATTGTATTGAAGGTTTTGTGATATGTTTGACTGTGGATGTACTATTTTTATACCATCCATAGTTTATTGTGAATGTATTGACATTTCGTATGCTAGTTTTAATACGAATGTTTATGTTATGTTTAAACCTTTTCATATGGGAATGCATTGGACTTAATAAGTGACGGGTGGAGCCCGCTATAGCTCCTCGATGCATCGGTAGGTCTCATGAGACAAACTAGTGTCTTGGCACAAGGCCTTGACAAAATCTTATTTGTAGTCTTGGCACGAGGCCTTGGCTATGTGGTTATGATAGTCTGGCATTATGCATTCCAACATTATGAAAGTGGTTATTGATATTGCATGTGATTATCCAATTAGTAGAATATCCATGTGAACAAGTAAATGGCATTATTTCATTTTACTTTTGCCATACTATGTTGTAGTTCAATTTTAAAAGGCTTTTGTTTTAGTAATTCATTGCCTTAAATGTTTATTCTTATTTTGAATGTTCCGCTATATTGTTATCCTTACTGGGCATTTGAGCTCACCCCTTTTCAATGTTTCATTTTTCCCAGGTAGTGAAGAAGTAATTTATGAATGACTTGCAGGGATATTATGAGGGGTTAATAGTGTGGATATGAAGACTTTGTTGTTGTAGTAGTTTTTCACTTTGAAATGTAATGTAAAACTTTATGATTATATCTACTGTTTCCAAGGCTACTAAACCAATCGGTCTTTCGAGATTTGATCTTTCTTGTGATCATGCCAATGTTACGAAGTAATGCACCGACTCTGGGTAGCTGGGGTCGGGGCGTTACAGTTGGTATCAGAGGAAGTTTAGTACAAACCTTGGAAGCTAGATTTAGATAAACTCTGATTAGAGCACGTAGACCTAAGATGAACTTTGAGGATTAGTATAGAAGAACTTCCTAGAATTTTGGTATTGTAGAGACTTTGTGAGTTTTCTGAGCAATACATCCCTGTCTGGATACGAGCAGGTAGAGGCGGCTCTGGCACAGATGTACCTAGGGGTAAAACCCGAAAACACCGCTTTGATCTAGACTCGAACGGGAACTGGTGCACGACAACGGGCCTTGCTACACTCTTGGTTACGACACTCCCGGGGGATATGCTTAGGATAACTCTCACTTTCATTACAAATCATTATGAAGGGTTTATGAGTATATACTTCCTCAAAGAAAACATATTTATGATTATGGATTATATCCATAGATAGTTCAATTTATGTTTAGTGTTTTATAAGTATGGGATTATGTATTTTGATTCATAAACTGATCTAGTTTATGACATTGTTTAGAAATGGCGCCTAGTGGAAGAAATGGAAACCGTATCAATGCACGCACTCCATGTAGGGATTTCCCTCCTGCTCAAGATAATTATAGTGGGGCTGGTGATGCAACTGGTGCTGATCAGCTAATCACCGTACTGGGACAACTTACTCAGGTTATGAATAATAACATTACCCGTATGGAGCACCCTGATCCGCAGCGTGGAGGATCAATGTTAGATCGATTCATGAGACAACAACCACCAACGTTCAATGGGAGTACAAATCCCTTAGTAGCTGAGCAATGGATATTTTCCCTAGAGAAAATATTTCAGGCTTTGGGGAGTAGTGAAAGGGAAAAAGTTACCATGGCAGTTTACCACCTCACTGGAGATGCTGATCAATGGTGGTCATTGATTCAAAACATGAAGGAAGATGATGAAGTATCAAACATGGAATGGAGGGAGTTCAAAGATCTGTTTTTAGAAAAATACTTTCCTCGCGACCATCAAGTAGATATGGAAAGACAATTTCTGAGTCTGAGACAAAAGGAGGATGAGAATGTCACAAAGTATGAGGCTAACTTTACAAGGTTAGCGAGGTATGCTGGAGATTATATTCGCAACCCAAGAAGTAAGATTGATCGTTTCTTTGATGGGTTAAAACCATTTCTCCGTCGAGAATTAGTCTCACAATCCTTTTCATCGTACGAAGACATTGTCTCATGTGCTATCAAGACCGAAAAGGAATTCTCTAAGTCTTATGACTTTAAAGCGAAGCAAGAGAAGAAGAGACCTGCTGATCAATCTGGGAATGGAAATAAGGGGAAGAAGGGAAAGGTTGAATATCCATCTTGTGGTAAGTGCGGGAAGAAACACCCCGGTGCTTGCCTGAAGGGAATGGGAGTCTGTTACAAGTGTGGTGAAAAAGGCCACCAAGCTCATGATTGCAAGGGGAAGAAGGAAGCTACCAACGTTCAGTGCTACAATTGCAGGGAGATGGGGCATTATGCAAATGCATGTCCTAAGCGTCAGGAGAACTTACCTCAGAAAAGGCCAAGGGATCAAGGCCAAGCTTATGCTATCACTACTGCTGAGGTAGAAGCTCCGAAAGACGTGGTGGCAGGTAATTTAATGGTTTCCTCAAGTTTAGCAAATGCATTATTTGATTCTGGATCATCACATTGTTTCATATCTTCCCAGTTTGCTAAGAAAATTAGATATTTCCAATTTGATTTAATAAGGGAGTTGTCAGTTAAAACTCCTAAGGGATGTATCGTTGCAACAAAGTTTTGTGAATCAGTCCCCATTAGAGCACATAAATTTTCTTTATCTGCTGATTTCATCGTCATTCCTATGATTGAGTTTGATATAATCCTCGGTATGGACTGTCTTTCGGACTATGATGCGAAGATTTATTGTAAGAAGAAAGAGGTTACGATTCTTGATGATAATGATAAGGAGCACCTTATTTTTAGAGCAGAATCGTCACCACCTAATTCTTATTTAGATCCACCCCCAGTAGCTCAACTTAATTCAATTATTGGGGAGGAAGAGAATGAAATAACTGTCGGTGAGGAAAGGAATGTTCAAATAGAGGATGTACCTGTTGTGAAAGAATTTGTAGATGTATTTCCGGAAGATTTACCTGGACATCCTCCAGAATGAGAAGTAGAGTTTTCCATTGATTTGATTCCTGGATCAAGGCCTATATCGAAGACCCCTTATAGAATGGCTACTGTAGAGTTAGTCGAACTAAAGAAACAACTAGAGGAATTGAGTAATAAGGGATTTATTCTCCCTAGTGTTTCTCCATGGGGAGCCCCTGTTCTTTTTGTTAAAAAGAAAGATGGATCTATGAGGTTATGTATCGACTACAGGGAGATCAATGCTATAACGATAAAGAACAAGTATCCCCTACCTCGTATTGATGATTTATTTGACCAACTGCATGGAGCTCAATACTTTTCAAAGATTGACCTTCGATCTGGATACCATCAGTTGTGTGTGAAGAAGGAAGACATTCCGAAAACAGCATTTCGAACCAGGTACGGGCATTACGAGTTTACTGTAATGCCGTTTGGATTGACTAATGCACCCTCTGTATTCATGGATCTAATGAATAGAGTTTTCAAGGAGTATCTCGATGAATTTGTGGTGGTATTTATTGATGATATCTTGGTATACTCCAAAACCTACGAAGATCATGAAAATCACTTGCGCATTATCTTGAAGACTCTGAGGAGGCATGAATTATATGGGAAGTTTAGCAAGTGTGAATTCTGGCTTCAGGAGATTTCTTTTCTTGGCCATATTGTCTCTAAAGATGGAATCTCTGTTGATCCTTCTAAGACCAAGGCAATCCAAGAATGGCCAGCTCCTACAAGTATATCTGAGGTACGTAGTTTTATTGGTTTGGCAGGTTATTATCGACGTTTCGTCCAGAATTTTGCCCGATTGGCTAACCCATTAACGAAGCTCACACGTAAAGGGGTTAAATTTGTTTGGACAAAAGAGTGTGAAGAATGTTTCGAAGAACTAAAGAGAAGATTAGTCAATGCTCCTATATTGACTCTACCATCGGGGAATGATGGGTTCGTTATTTATAGTGATGCATCGAAGAAAGGACTTGGCTGTGTCCTTATGCAGAATGATAGAGTTATTGCCTATGCATCACGACAGTTGAAAATTCATGAACAAAACTATCCTACTCATGATCTTGAGTTAGCAGCTGTGATCTTTGCTTTGAAGATATGGAGGCACTACCTCTATGGTGAAAAATGTGAGATTTATACTGATCACAAGAGTTTGAAGTATATTTTCTCACAAAAAGAACTCAACATGAGGCAAAGGAGATGGCTTGAATTACTCAAGGATTATGATTGCACGATAAACTACCACCCGGGGAAGGCAAACAAAGTAGCAGATGCTTTGAGCAGAAAAGACCATGGAGTTCTGAACATGATGAGAATTGAAAGGGATCCAATTTTCATGGATCTAGTGAAGATGGACATGGGAATAACCAGGGAAGGTGAAACATCAATGCTTTTTCAAATGGTTTCCAAACCATCTTTACTAGAAAGGATTAAGAGTTCTCAGACTGATGATGAAGAATTCCAAAAGAAGATTAAAGCTGTGAATGATGGGAGATTGAGAGACTTTGCGTATGAAGGTGGAATTTTAAAATTCCGGAAGAGACTTTGTGTTCCCAATATACCTGATCTAAAAAGGGAATTGCTGGATGACGCTCATAGTTCCAATTTCTCTATACACCCTGGGAGCACCAAAATGTATAGGGATTTGAAGGAACATTTTTGGTGGGACAACATGAAGAGGGAGATTGCTGATTTTGTGTCAAGGTGTATGGTTTGTCAACAAGTGAAAGATGGAAGGCAACAGCCTGGAGGAGTCATGCAACCTCTTCCCATACGGGAGTGGAAATGGGACAATGTTACGATGGACTTTGTCATGGGGCTACCAAGGACTCCTAGAAGGAACGATGCAATATGGGTTATTGTTGATCGTCTTACCAAGACAGCACATTTTTCTTGCTATAAGAGAAGATCTACCCCTGGAACGTCTAGCAAGACTATATATTAATGAAGTTGTGAGACTTCATGGAGTACCCCTATCGATTGTTTCTGATCGTGATCCCCGTTTTACTTCAAGATTTTGGAAAAGTCTTCAGAAATCCCTGGATACTGAACTTCATTTGAGCACTGCTTACCACCCTCAGACAGACGGACAATTAGAACGAACTATTCAGACCTTAGAAGACATGTTGAGATCTTGCTCACTTGACTTTCAGGGTATGTGGGATCAATATTTACCACTAGTAGAATTTTCCTATAACAATAGCTTCCATTCGAGTATTCAGATGGCACCATATGAAGCGTTATACGGAAAGAGATGTCGTACACCAACCTGTTGGGATGACGTTGGTGAAAGAAAACTTGTAGGCCCAGAACTGGTGGAGGAAACGGTGGAAAAGGTGAAGGTAATCCAAAGTCACATTAAAGCAGCTCAAAGTAGGCAGAAGAGCTATGCCGATAATCGAAGGAAGGATTTGGAATTTCAAGTCGGTGATCATGTTTTCCTAAAGGTATCTCCGTGGAAGGGAGTCATACGTTTTGGTAAGAAAGGTAAATTGAGTCCCAGGTACATCGGACCTTTCGAAATTCTAGAACGAATTGGGGCTGTAGCTTACCGATTGGCAATGCCGCCAAGTCTCTCCAAAGTTCACGATGTGTTCCACGTATCTCTGTTGAGGAAATACATGCCTGACCCAACGCATGTACTCACCTATGAAGATTTAGAACTGGAACCCGATCTGTCTTATTGCGAAGAGCCCATCAAGATTCTTGATACGAGAGAACAAGTGCTGAGAAACCGGACGACGCGTCTGGTAAAAGTTTTGTGGAGAAATCATAAGATGGAAGAGGCAACGTGGGAACCCGAGGAACTTATGATGAAGAACCACCCGAGTCTTTTTATGCATTAATACCCTAGAAATTGAGAGGACGCAATTATTTGAAGGAGGGGAGAATGTAACACCCCAAGCTTCTGTGGTACGTTTCCCTTCGAATAATGCGATAGCGTGTGTTGTACGCAACCTCGAGTTCTAACACACACCACAACTAATTAAACTAGCCGTTGTGAATAGTAATACCTACTTTTTGAAATCATATATATTCTATATTTCAAAATGGACTTCATTTTTGGATTCGGAATATCAAAATTAGCCTAGGGTGAAATTTTGGTACATTTCGGATAACTTTCATATTTTGATGAATAGTGAAAATTACTAAATTTTAATTAAAAACAACTTTTTTAATCAAAATAATTAATAGTGATAAATTGTGAATTTGAGTGGTTTTAAAGTATATTTAGAATATATTTTTACCATTTAATATAATCTTGGTCATTGGACATAATTTTACAATTAAACCGAACATAAACAAGTGTCAATCTTTTGATAGTTATTATCTCTTAAAAACACGCTTTTTGTTTTGACAGCGGGAATTAATTTTAAATTAATTTCTGCCACTTCTGTGTTTTGAATTTAGAAAAATGGATTCCATATTTGGAATCAGGATGTTCAAATTGTGTAAATAGGTAACTTTTATTTTTAGACATTTTGAATAATAACTGCGATAAATATTTTATTTACCATGGTTAAGGGTAAATCCGGTAAATAAGGGTTAAAAAAAATAATATTATAATAATAATAAATTACCCTAAAACGTGTCTCAACCCTATTGGTTGATACATGGTCGACCATGGGCATCTTTGTGTCAATTTTGGGACCCCATGGATCCACTTGTAAGTGATAATGACACTTTATTTTAATTTAGTTAAAATGAATACAAAAATGACACAAGCATATATCTTTTAGAACAACAATTTTTACATAGGGTTATATATGTTGGATTTTAGATTATAAATATTCATTAGAAAGCTAAAAAGATTTCCTACATAATGATATTTTATTTATAATTTTTAGACATTAAATAATTTATTTTATTTATGACACAATGATGATGCAGTAATTACTAAAATAGTGAAAAATTAAAATAATTGATATTATAAATACCCAAATAAATATAATATGAAACTTTTAATGAATTAAACTAATTTTCTAGGCTAATATGATATATTAGGATTGATTTAATGGACTTTGTTCGAAGTAATCAATCTGTTATGAGTTTCACAAAAATCAACTATTGAATAGTGTCAAAATTGACATAAAAGAGTTCTTAAAACAAATATTATATTATTAATTGATATTAAATTCCTAAAAATCTAAGGTTCGGCCAAGAGACTTATATTATGATAGGTTAATCATTAATGGACCACTTGGGGGTTGCTTGGATGTATATAGTAAGTTTATTAACCATATTATATAAAAATACAAAGAGACATTGTAAAAGTGAAACTAATTAACTTAGAGTTAATACTTAAAGATAAGGTTAATATAAGTACCCAAACCTGTCTAAATTCTATTGGATGAGTTGTTTTCGACCTATCCCCACCTCAGACTTTGAATAGTCAACTTTGGAGCCTTTAGAAACCGAATATGAATTTATTATAAATTAATATTTCTAGCTTTTCCAAAGGTGCCCCTCACCCCTCTTATAAAAGGGCACTCCTCCATCTCATTTCTTCACACCTTCAAAGCCTTTTGGTTCGGCCAAACTCTGCCCAAATAATCTCCCAACATCCCTCACTACAACCTAGAGGCCTTAGTTTGATCAGAAAACCAACCTAAGGAGCCCTTTTGATCAAATCAAAAGGAAGAACCCGAAGAAGAGGTAATGATTTCACCACCCTTTTCTAAGTTCATTTCTTCTTCCACTTCTTCTTCCTTTGTTCTTACCATTCTGAAATAATAACTCCAGTATCTCACATATACTGTGATGTTATTATAAATATGGTACAATCATATTCAGTATTCTATCCACCCTTTGAATAACATGTCACCATAAGTGCGTACGTACGGCTTACCGTCTCCACGTCGTGGTGTAATTGTTATTCAATATAATATTATTTGGATGGGTATAATAATGATGTGTAACTCATGTAAATAATAAATATAAAATGTTAATGATTCTGTATATATGATATACCATCCATTTATATATTATTTTAATATCAAAAGAATGATATTGTCGCTCGTGCGTACGTACGGACTACCGTCTCCACGAACGCGATGAGATTCATTCTCCATCGTATCCATTCAAGTATAATTATCATTTGATGATTTAAAAATGATGTTTAAGGACTGTATATCATTCTGGATATGAATAAGATACAACAACCATGGCTTATGTAACAAAACATATAAAATAAAATGAGTAAGTTAACTTTCGAAACGACGATAATTCTAAGATATTATTAACAAATCAATGTTAAAAGATCATATATGATATCATATTAATATATATGATTCTTGTATAATTTAATAACAACTATTTCACCATTATACAGGAGGTTAACCTACCCCAACCAAGGAAAAGTACAAGGTAAGGGTTATTTCACAATCTCTTCATTATCCGAGGTTGTATTATACGTAATAATCTACTGGGATCTCTTTATCATCCACATCCATGTTTCTTCGAAATGTATTTCAAAACATTTTTACTATTTACAAGAATATGGGTTAAAGTCATTTATACCCTTGTTTGACTTTTTATAAGAGGTTTATAAAGGAATCTTTTCGTCGTTTTCAAAACAAGGTCCTTTTTAACCTTTTCGACAGAATTGAGGTAAGAATGTTTTTTTTAACTTATACGGCGGGTGCGGTTATTTTCCGCCGTTATAAAATCGTCGAAGCTTCCCATACAAGCTTATAAGAATATTTTCAAAGAAAATGTTTTATTTTATATGGATCTTAAATGATTTCAAAATAAAAGGAGATATTTCTTTTAAAAGAATTTTGATTTCATCTATGTCAACATCCTTTGATGGATTTTAAGATTATTTGAAGTTGATTTATTATGATACAAAACTTCTATATTGTATTGAAGGTTTTGTGATATGTTTGACTGTGGATGTGCTATTTTTATACCATTCATAGTTTATTGTGAAAGTATTGACATTTCGTATGCTAGTTTTAATACGAATGTTTATGTTATGTTTAAACCTTTTCATATGGGAATGCATTGGACTTAATAAGTGACGGGCGGAGCCCGCTATAGCTCCTCGATGCATCGGTAGGTCTCATGAGACAAACTAGTGTCTTGGCACAAGGCCTTGACAAAATCTTATTTGTAGTCATGGCACGAGGCCTTGGCTATGTGGTTATGATAGTCTGGCATTATGCATTCCAACATTATGAAAGTGGTTATTGATATTGCATGTGATTATCCAATTAGTAGAATATCCATGTGAACAAGTAAATGGCATTATTTCATTTTACTTTTGCCATACTATGTTGAAGTTAAATTTTAAAAGGCTTTTGTTTTAGTAATTCATTGCCTTAAATGTTTATGCTTATTTTGAATGTTCCGCTATATTGTTATCCTTACTGGGCATTTGAGCTCACCCCTTTTCTATGTTTCATTTTTCCCAGGTAGTGAAGAAGTAATTTATGAATGACTTGCAGGGATATTATGAGGGGTTAATAGTGTGGATATGAAGACTTTGTTGTTGTAGTAGTTTTTCACTTTGAAATGTAATGTAAAACTTTATGATTATATCTAGTGTTTCCAAGGCTACTAAACCAATCGGTCTTTCGAGATTTGATCTTTCTTGTGATCATGCCAATGTTATGTAATTAATGCACCGACTCTGGGTAGCTGGGGTCGGGGCGTTACAGATTACTTCGAACAAAGTCAATTAAATAAATCCTAATATATCATATTATCCTAGAAAATTAGTTTAATTCATTAAAAGTTTCATATTATATTTATTTGGGTATTTATAATATCAATTATTTTAATTTTTCACTATTATAGTAATTACTACATCATCATTGTGTCATAAATAAAATAAATTATTTAATGTCTAAAAATTATAAATAAAATATCATTATGGAGGAAATCTTTTTATCTTTCTAATGAATATTTATAATCTAAAATCCAACATATATAACCCTATGTAACAATTGTTTTTCTAAAAGATATATGCTTGTGTCATTTTTGTATTCATTTTAACTTAATTAAAATAAAGTGTCATTATCACTTACAAGTGGATCCATGGGGTCCCAAAATAGACCCAATGATTCCCATGGTCGACCATGTATCAACCAATAGGTTTAAGACATGTTTTAGGGTAATTTAGTATTATTATAATATTATTTTTTAACCCTTATTTACCGGATTTACCCTTAACCATGGTAAATAAAATATTTACCGCAGTAATTATTCAAAATGTCTAAAAATAAAAGTTACCTATTTACACAATTTGAACATCCTGATTCCAAATATGGAATCCATTTTCCTAAATTCAAAACACAGAAGTGGCAGAAATTAATTTAAAATTAATTCCCCATGTCAAAACAAAAAGCGTGTTTTTAAGAGATAATAACTATCAAAAGATTGACACTCGTTTATGTTCGGTTTTATTGTAAAATTATGTCCAATGACCAACATTATATTAAATGGTAAAAATATATTCTAAATATACTTTAAAACCACTCATATTCATAATTTATCACTATTAATTATTTTGATTAAAAAAGTTGTTTTTAATTAAAACTTAGTAATTTTCACTATTCATCAAAATATGAAAGTTATCCGAAATGTACCAAAATTTCATCTTAGTCTAAATTCGATATTCCAAATCCAAAAATGAAGTCCATTTTCAAATATAAAATATATATAATTTCAAAAAGTAGGTATTACTATTCATAACGGCTAGTTTGATTAGTTATGGTGTGTGTTAAAACTCAAGGTTGCGTACAACACACACTACTGTATTATTCAAAGAGAGCGTACCGTGGAAGATTGGGATGTCTCATTTTAAATTTTTGATGTCCCCATTTAGTCAAAAATTTTAAAATATTGTATTTAAAAAGGGTTCACTATTAAAAGTTGATAAAAGTGCAATACTAAAAATGAATTTGTTCTTGCATTATATCTAAGAAACTCATAATATGGATTCTAAAATTATAAGGATTATATAAAGTTTAAAATTTAGATAATACTATTCATAACCTCTTTTGAATGGATTTTTTTTTGTATGTCATGGTGTGATTGAACTCGGTGTTGCGTGTAGTGCAAGTTATTGAATTATTTTGAAGAAATAACACACTATGAAATCTTGGGGTGTTACATTCTCCCCTCCTTCAATAAATTGCGTCCTCTCAATTTGAAATTGTTCTTCGAAAATAAAAGGTTGAAAATAAAAAAAATATCTTTGTGGGAAAACCCACATCGGAAATTGGGTTACTAAAATTTATTCTTAATATGAGGAAAAGAGAAATGAAAGGGTCACCACCAAATTATGATCTCGATTAGGAGAACGTTGGTGGAAATTATAGACATATAATTGGAGGAAAAACGTAAATATTTATAGGTAGTTATTGAGGTCATAAATCACAAACAAGTATAGAATTTAGGTCCTTAAACTCATCAATCTATGATGATTTGAAATACCATCGGTTCAACAAAACATAGGGTATTAGGATAACACATTTTTGACGTTTCAAAATATCTTAGTTGAAATCCCACATCGAAAAATGAATTAATGAGGCCTCTATTTAAAATAAAGAGTGGAAAGTATGAAGATTACCGAAAATAACACATACTAGGGTTCCATGTAGGAAAATATGGATATGGAAGAGAAATATAACCATCAATTATCTGATGGAGAGTGGTAGAGAACATGGCTATGAAAAGGCCAAAAATCCCAAAGCCATAAATTTGTGATGATTTAAGGTACCATCTAGGACAACATTTTTGTTCTAAGTTTCTATTATTAATGTTGAGGAATTTATTTATGAGATTGGCTAAGATAATAAGGAGATATACTTACTTTATAATTAGAATTTTACCCATTAATAAATTTCTACCACAAACTTATCCTTTAATCTAAAAGATAATAGAACGTAATTTTGTTTTTCTATTTATACTATTCGTACAGGGTTCCAAAATAAATGAATTTATAATTCATCTACCAGATCTTTTTAAAAAAAACTACATTATTTAGTTCAGGACATCTCGTGGGACATTTGTAGGTGATACACCCTTGTCGCCCTTCGGTTGCGGGTTCAAGTCTCGCAGCCTTGCCGGACGCGACGGGTTGCCGCCCGACCTCCGGGTTGTCCTTTTATGGAAATCCAAAATAATCCAAACTAGAACTATCCAAAATACTTCTATCCAAACTCACAGTCCAACATTTATAAGGAAGGTAAACATAATATAGATCCTTTTTACACCGTAATAGCATATGAATACCTTCATCATGTACTACCATATTCCTTATTGATTACATTCATGTTCCCTTATTCCATATAGAATGCTGGATATACTTCATTAATCCAAAAATGTTTTAAACCCCAACAATGATGGAATATACAAATCATTAATCAGCTTCAAGGTAGTCAATAATATCCAATATAATTTATCCAAATCAATCATGTATTATTCTAAAATCACCACCTCGGTATCTGAACCATTTTATGGTTTATCTTTCTCTCAACCATATATTTTCCAAACATTTAACCTGCTACTGAGTCACTTTTCTTTGTTCCACACCATCTCAAGTCCTTAATGAAATAGTACTGCAGTACAATCCTTATATACTCCATAATTATTATAACAAGTACATTGTTGATACAACACTCAATTGATATAATCAACATAATAACTCTAATCATTCCTCTTAATCTGTGGTAGTATCATAACTTGATTATTATCCAATAGCATCATTTGCGGCATAGTCTGATTACTGGGACATAGGTTCGCGTAGTGTCCAAACTCCTTGAAAATGAAGCATTGTACATTTGAAACCATTTTCTTACCCTTGCACTCATGTACTTTGTGCCCTTTTCCTCCACACTTATAACAAACTCCCATTCCTTTCAGGCAAGTTCCAGGGTGTTTCTTTCCACATTTACCACATATGGGAAAATTCTTCTTTTCCCTCTTCCCTTTATCCATCTTTCTCTCTTCTATCCTTTTCTTCTCTTGCTTTCCTTCAAAGCCATAGGACTCAGTAAACTCTTTTCTTATCTTATCAACACATGATATTATTTCTTCATATGATGATAATACATGGGAGACTATTTCTCTTATAAATTCTAGCTTAAGACCAGGAAAGATATGATCCTTCCTTCTCTTTGGATCATGTGCATTTCTGGAGTTCTCATTCCTTCTACTGGGCGCCATTTCTAAACAATGGCATAAACTAGATCAGTTTATGAATCAAAATACATAATCCCATACTTATAAAACACTTAACATAAATTGAACTATTTATGGATATAATCCATAATCATAAGAATGTTTTCTTTGAGGAAGTATATACTCATAATCCCTTCAAAATGATTTGTAAAGAAAACGAGAGTTATCCTAAGCATATCCCCCGGGAGTGTCGTAACCAAGAGTGCAGCAAGGCCCGTTGTCGTGCACCAGTTCCCGTTCGAGTCTAGCTCAAAGCGGTGTTTTCGGGTTTTACCCCTAGGTACATATGTGCCAGAGACGCCTCTACCTGCTCGTATCCAGACAGGGATGTATTGCTTGGAAAACTCACAAAATCTATACAATACCAAAATTCTAGGAAGTTCTTCTATACTAATCCTCAATGTTCATCTTAGGTCTACGTGCTCTAATCAGAGTTTATCTAAATCTAGCTTCCAAGGTTTGTACTAAACTTTCTCTGATCCCAACTGTAACGCCCCGACCCTAGTTACCCAGAGTCGGTGCATTATTACATAACATTGGCATGATCACAAGAAAGATCAAATCTCGAAAGACCGATTGGTTTAGTAGCCTTGGAAATACTAGATATATTCATAAGTTTTACATTACATCATAAAATGAAAAACTACTACAACAACATAATGTTTCCACAATCCACAGTATTAACCCCTCATAAAATCCCTGCAGGTCATTCATAACTTACTTCTTCACATCCTGGGAAAAATAAAACATAGAAAAGGGTGAGCTCAAATGCCCAGTAAGGATAACAATATAGCGGAAACTTTCATAAATAAGAATAAACATTTAAGGAAATGTATAACTAAAACAAAAGCCTTTTAAATATGAACTTTCAACATGGTATGGCATAAATAAAATGAAATAATGCCATTTACTTATTCACATGGATATTCTACTAATCGAATAATCACATGCAAAAATCAATAACCACTTTCATAATGTTGGAATGCATAATGCCAGACTATCATAACCACATAGCCAAGGCCTCGTGCCAAGACTACAAATAAGATTTTGTCAAGGCCTTGTGCCAAGACACTAGTTTGTCTCATGAGACCTACCGATGCATCGAGGAGCTATAGCGGGCTCCACCCGTCACATATTAAGTCCAATGCATTCCCATATGAAAAGGTTTAAACATAACATAAACATTCGTATTAAAACTAGCATACGAAATGTCAATACTTTCACCATAAACTATGAATGGTATAAAAATAGCACATCCACCATCAAACATATCACAAAACCTTCAATACAATATTTATGTTTTGTATCATAACAAATCAACTTCAAATAATCTTAAAATCCATCAAAGGATGTTGACATAGATGAAATCAAAATTCTTTTTAAAGAAATATATCCTTTTATTTTGAAATCATTTAAGATCCATTTAAAATAAAACATTTTCTTTGAAAATATTCTTATAAGCTTGTAAGGGAATCTTTGAAGATTTTATAACGGCGGAAAATAGCCGCACCCGCCGTATAAGTAAAAAAAAATATTCTTACCTTAATTCTGTCGAAAAGGTTAAAAAGGACCTTGTTTTGAAAACGACAGAAATATTCCTTTATAAACCACTTATAAAAGTCAAAAAGGGTATAAATGACTTTAACTCATATTCTAGTAAATAGTAAAAATGTTTTGAAATGCATTTTTAAGAAACATGGATGTGGATGATAAAGAGATCCCAGTAGATTATTACGTATAAACAACCTTGGATAATGAAGAGGTTGTAAAGTAAACCCTTACCAATTTGGTAACTTATGAAACATACAACCCATGAAAGAGGTATCATATAATGAATATGTAAATACACATAAATTATAGTGTATTACACAAATAATATAATTATGGGCAGTATATACACCACACAAAAGGTGATGGTGGCAATATGACATGAATCTCACGGGAATAAGGAGTGAGATGAAAACCCCTTACCTTGTACTTTTCCTTGGTTGGGGTAGGTTAACCTCCTGTATAATGGTGAAATAGTTGTTATTAAATTATACAAGAATCATATATAATAATATGATATCATATATGATCTTTTAACATTGATTTGTTAATAATATCTTAGAATTATCGTCGTTTCGGGAGTTAACTTAATCATTTTCTTTTATATGTTTTGTTACATAAGCCATGGTTGTTGTATCTTATTCATATACAGAATGATATCTAGTCCTTAAACATCATTTTTAAATCATCAAATGATAATTATACTTGAATGGATACGATGGAGAATGAATCTCATCGTGTTCGTGGAGACGGTAGTCCGTACGTACGCACGAGCGACAATATCATTCTTTTGATATTAAAATAATATATAAATGGATGGTATATCATATATACAGAATCATTAACATGTTATATTTATTATTTACATGATTTACACATCATTATTATACCCATCCAAATAATATTATATTGAATAACAATTACACCACGACGTGGAGACAGTAGTCCGTACGTACGCACGTATGGTGACATGTTATTCAAAGGGTGGATAGAATACTGAATATGGTTGTACGATATTTATAATAACATCACAGTATATGTGAGATAATGGAGTTATTATTTTATAATGGTAAGAATAAAGGAAGAAGAAGTGGAAGAAGAAATGAACTTGGAGAAGGGTGGTGAAATCATTACCTCTTCTTCGGGTTCTTCCTTTTGATTTGATCAAAAGGGCTCCTTAGGTTGGATTTATGATCAAAATAAGGCCTCTAGGTTGTAGTGAGGGATGTTGGGAGAGTATTTGGGCAGAGTTTGGCCGAACCAAAAGGTTTTGAAGGTGTGAAGAAATGAGATGGAGGAGTGCCCTTTTATAAGAGGGGTGAGGGGAACCTTTGGAAAAGCTAGAAATATTAATTTATAATAAATACATATTCGGTTTATAATGGCTCCAAATCTTATTATTCAAAGGTTAAGGTGGGGATAGGTCGAAAACCACTCAACCAATAGAATTTAGACAGGTTTGGGTACTTATATTAACCTTATCTTTAAGTATTAACTCTAAGTTAATTAGTTTCACTTTTACAATGTCTCTTTGTATTTTTATATAATATGGTTAATAAACTTACTATATACATCCAAACGACCCCCAAGTGGTACATTAATGATGAACCTATCATGATATAAGTCTCTTGGCCGAACCTTAGATTTTTAGGAATTTAATATCAATTAATAATATAATATTTGTTTTAAGAACTCTTTTATGTCAATTTTGACACTATTTAATAGTTGATTTTTTTGAAACTCATAACAGATTCATTACTTAGAAAAAAGTCAATTAAATCAATCCTAATATATCATATTATCCTATAAAATTAGTTTAATTCATTAAAAGTTTCATATTATATTTATTTTGGTATTTATAATATCAATTATTTTAATTTTTCACTATTATAGTAATTACTGCATCATCATTGTGTCATAAATAAAATAAATTATTTAATGTCTAAAAATTATAAATAAAATATAATTATGTAGGAAATCGTTTTAGCTTTCTAATTAATATTTATAATCTAAAATCCAACATATATAACCCTATGTAACGATTGTTTTTCTAAAGGATATATGCTTGTGTCATTGTTGTATTCATTTTAACTTAATTAAAATAAAGTGTCATTATCACTTACAAGTGGATCCATGGGGTCCCAAAATAGACCCAAAGATTCCCATGGTCGACCATGTATCAACCAATAGGGTTAAGACACGTTTTAGGGTAATTTAGTATTATTATAATATTATTTTTTAACCCTTATTTACCGGATTTACCCTTAACCATGGTAAATAAAATATTTACCGCAGTAATTATTCAAAATGTCTAAAAATAAAAGTTAACTATTTACACAATTTGAACATCCTGATTCCAAATATGGAATCCATTTTCCTAAATTCAAAACACAGAAGTGGCAGAAATTAATTTAAAATTAATTCCCGCTGTCAAAATAAAAAGCGTGTTTTTAAGAGATAATAACTATCAAAAGATTGACACTCGTTTATGTTCGGTTTAATTGTAAAATTATGTCCAATGACCAACATTATATTAAATGGTAAAAATATATTCTAAATATACTTTAAAACCACTCAAATTCATAATTTATCACTATTAATTATTTTGATTAAAAAAGTTGTTTTTAATTAAAACTTAGTAATTTTCACTATTCATCAAAATATGAAAGTTATCCGAAATGTACCAAAATTTCATCTTAGGCTAAATTCGATATTACGAATCCAAAAATGAAGTCCATTTTCAAATATAAAATATATATAATTTCAAAAAGTAGGTATTACTATTCATAACGGCTGGTTTGATTAGTTATGGTGTGTGTTAAAACTCAAGGTTGCGTACAACACACACTACTGTATTATTCAAAGAGAGCGTACCGTGGAAGATTGGGATGTCTCATTTTAAATTTTTGATGTCCCCATTTAGTCAAAAATTTAAAATATTGTATTTAAAAAGGGTTCACTATTAAAAGTTGATAAAAGTGCAATACTGAAAATGAATTTGTTCTTGCATTATATCTAAGAAACTCATAATATGGATTCTAAAATTATAAGGATTATATAAAGTTTAAAATTTAGATAATACTATTCATATCCTCTTTTGAATGGCTTTTTTTTGTAAGTCATGGTGTGATTGAACTCGGTGTTGCGTGTAGTGAAAGTTATTGAATTATTTTGAAGAAATAACACACTATGAAATCTTGGGGTGTTACACCATGAGGTCCCAAAATTGACCCAAAAATGACCACGGTCGAACATATATCATAAAATAAGGTTATCACACGTTTTAGGGTAAATGTTTTTTTATAATATTATTTTTTGACCCTTAGTTACCGGATTTACCCTTTAACCATGGTAAATAAAATATTTACCGAACTAATTATTCAAAATGTATAAAAATAAAAGTTACCTATTTACAGAATTTGAACATCCTGATTCCAAATATGGAATCCATTTTTCCAAATTCATAACACAGAAGTGGCAGCAATTAATTTAAAATTAATTTCAGCTGTCAAAACAAAAAAGCGTGTTTTTAGATATAATAACTATCAAATGATTGATACTTGTTTATGTTCGGTTTAATTGTGAAATTATGTACAATGACCAACATTGTATTAAATGGTAGAAATATATTATAAATATACTTTAAAACCACTCAAATTCATAATTTATCACTATTAATTATTTTAATTAAAAAAGTTGTTTTTAATTAAAATTTAGTAATTTTCACTATTCATCAAAATATGAAAGTTATCCGAAAAGTACCAAAATTTCACCTTAGGATAAATTTGATACTCCAAATCTAAAAATTAAGTCCATTTTAAGAGAGAAAATATATATAATTTCAAAAAGTAGGTATTACTATTCATAATGGCTAGTTTGATTGGTTGTGGTGTGTGTTAGAACTCGAAGTTGCGTACAACACACGTTGCTGTATTATTCAAAGGAAAGCATACCGAGGAAGCTTGGGATGTTTCATTTTAAATTTTTGATGTCCCTATTTAGTCAAAAAGATTAAAATATTATATTTAAAAAGGGTTCACTATTAAAAGATGGTAAAAGTGAAATACTAAAAATGAATTTGTTCTTACATTATGTCTAAGAAACTCATTATATGGATTCTAAAATTATAAGGATTATATAAAGTTTAAAATTTAGTTAATACTATTCATAACCTCTTTTGAACGGCTTGTTTGGAAAGTCATGGTGCGCTTGAACTCGGTGTTGCGTGTAGTGCAAGTTATTGAATTATTTTGATGAATTAATACACTATGAAATCTTGGGATGTTACACATAAGAGGTGTGAGAATAATAATATTGAACAGTGAGGTAAGATAAAAAATGGTAACATAAAGGAAACATATGGAATTGTAAACAATATAAAACATGAGAACATAAGAACAATCCAAGGATAAATTCCATGAAAATAGAACACATTGTTCTTATAGTGACTGTTCTTCCTCTTGGAATGTTATATTATGTGATAAAAATATTATCCAATTTGTTGGTGGTCTATATTATTTTGAGACCATGATTGACTTTATTATCATGTACCTGCATAAGTGTTTCACACCGATCATACAAAATAACGAGGTATTTTATCAATTAAAAAATCTAGATTGAGGAGTTCAGAATACGTAAAAAATAAATCCAAAATCAAGAAAGGAAATATATAGATATATTAACACCATTGAGTGAAAATGTAGATGGGTATTCACTACAAAATTGTTTGGCATGAAAAATCACTGGAAAATTTAAATAGCCTAACTGGTAAAAATAAATGTTTGTAGAGGGGGTGAATGAGAATAAAGGGGTATATCAATACATGGGAATAAAAAATAATTATAGGTATGTGTAAAAACATAACCAAACATTAAAAATTAGAAATCAAAAGGTAATATATAAAAAGGTTATTGAATAAATAGGAGAAGGAGATGATCCCTTATCACGAGGGAGTGCATCTTAAGAGACTGTTGGAACCTTGGAAAAACATTAAATAGTGCATGGAGGACTAAATTTATATTTTAAGAGTATTTAGAGAAGATGAATGCGTGGTTAGTTGAGTTTATAATGAAAATGATATCGGAATTCTTTTTCAATTTCCAATCAATGGTGGTGGATTCTATAAAATATATTAAATAAAAACAAAATATCAAATTATTTTATACCATGATATCTATTAAAGAGGAGTTGTTTTCATTGTTTAATAATATTAATATAAAAAAATTTAAATTAATTCCCTCATTAATGTGTATGTGATCCATGTTTATATTGAATTTATTCTGAAATCATTAAAAAAATTCTATTTTTGAAGAAACATTATGTCTTAATAAAATTATTTTATAAAATGAAAGAGAAAATATTTTAAATTGTAAACACAATTTAATTTTATTTCCTTTACAGTATTTATGACATCAATTTTGGGCTATTATGATGTGATAATATATTTGTTAAATTTATACCATTTTTAGTATTTTTAAAACATATTATTGCCTCTCAAAAATATTTAAAATTCACCATTGGGTAATTTAAATGATATAATTTCAATAATAATATTTATTTTATCAAAACATTTATATAAATATGATAATTTACTATATTAATGAAAAAATAACCTAATATAGAAAAATTATTGTTTTTATATAATTATTGTTTTCTGATCGTTATCATAATCACATTTAACATTGAAAAATTATATTATCATTTATATTTAGTAAATATTATTTATTTAAAATATTTTATTGTAAAATCATTTTTTTTAAAAACTATTTGATTCATCAAAATAATTTTATTGATTGAAACTATATATATCCAAAAAATAAAATTTATGTTTCATTATATCAAAATGAAGTTTTTATAAAAGTTGATGTCCAATAATTATATATTAACAACATTTGAATATAAAATTTGTAATAATATAAAAATTTATTTTGTTAGTTTCTAGATACCTATCCATTTATAACACTAGTTAATGATCAAAGATTAAGGCGTTTGATTGTAATACTTTCTTATGTGTGGTTCGATGCGAATTGTTTGGGCTATGATACTGATGACCTTGAACTTCTCCCATAAAAAATATATTCATGATTTAGTTATTGAATCTAAGATTCTTCTTAGTCAAGGGTGAAACCTAGTGACTCTATATCCCTCTAAGTGTATGAAAAATGGGATTTATAGTGTGAAATCATACTGGTCTAGGCCATCACATTAATTTTCTATGTTAATTAGACATTATCATAACCATTAATATAAACTAATAATATGACCACTATGTAGTGGAAATAAAATAAATGGTTTTGATGATTAACTATCATTTAAATATAACTGGATATTATTTGTCGGGGTATAAATTAAATAAATTAGTGCATTTTTTTCTATATGTTCATTGAAAAAAATGAATTTATTTATTTATAAAATTAAATTAAATTATAAATGTTTGGGTCATTTTAGTTATGTTTTCAAGACTTTAACTACAGCTCCCTTTCTCTAGATATGTTGTGGTAGATTTCTCTTTGATACTGTAATGACATTATCTCACTAGTGAATAATTTTTGGACTTAATATGTCATAAGATTATGATTTTTTTCTTCTACAATATCTATTTGAATTTTTATGGTATCTATTCATCGGGTTCCTACAAGAATATGATATACAGAGTTCATTTACCCATGGAAAAGTTAATATTGTGGATGTTTTCATGAGAATAATGACATATAGTAATGTTTTGTGCCGGTCGAGAGTCTCATTGAGAGTGCTGAATGATTTGAATGTGATATACCATGACATGGGTTATGTTAATGGTATAAGATGTATTTATCATTAAGATATGATGTTACATTTTATGGAGTATGCGGAGGAGTCCCATATTGTGAACTCAATGTTAGAGGTCTACTATAATCGAGTTATGTGTGATAATGCTACTAAGTGGTGGTCAAAGGAATGATAACATGAGTTCTTCTTTCATGTGATTTTTTTATTCCTTTGGTAATGCGTGATGCACAATTGTATGAGTTATATTGTTCTCTATTTGTGGAATATACTTGAATGGAAAAAAAATTTATTCTTAGAGAGGCATGTTTTGGTCGTTTGGTTTGATGTGATCAGTTGTATAGTTTATTTATTAGTGTTTGGTTTGTTTCGGTGAAGGATTAGAGTATGGCTTCTATTGGATTTCAATAATCACTTCATCCTACCCAAGTTAAGAGGACTTAAAACTCAATGGAACTTTTCACAAGTTTTCCTAGATATTAGGGAGGGTGTGATTGCATGTTGGAGGATGTGAGGTGCCTGATGATGCGGTCTTAATTATTTGAGAATATAGAGTCAATTTGATTGGAAATTTTCCATAGAAAGTACCAAAATGATGTTTCGAGGCATTAGAGGGATCTAAGTATGACTATACGTGATCATGATCTCCAATTATTATGTAGGGTTCATATTGGACTCCTACCATCATTTTATTCCTAATCATTCCTTATCCCCACATTAGATTAATATATTAATGTGAAGATAGTGTAGACTTTCTATAATCTAGAGGACATGTTTTTTTTGTGAATACTAGATAATGGAGGTTCTTAGGTGAGTAACCTTCCATTGGTTGTGTTTTATTATAACAATAGTTATCACTCTTCCATTAGTTGGAAATAATTTGATGTGTTTTATTGAAAACTATCCTGATTAAATTTTTTTTGACCGATGTATGTGTGTCATATATAATAAGAATTGAAATGGTGCATATAATGTAAAATAATGTACCAGTGATCCATAAGTGAATGATTGTAGAAAACTGTATTTATTGGTAATATGATGATCCTAGTAAGAGGCCTATAGAGTTCGTCAATGGAGATAAAATTTATTTCATGGTCTAACCACAAATTGGGATGAAAAGGTTCGGATGTGGATGAAACCTTTCTAGTTCGGTTGTTTAAACTTTTGATGTGTTGGTGAATATTGGAGCACCGGTGTATCATTTCGAACTACCCCCATAAAGGAGATAGATTCTTGATGTCTTCTATTAATCACTACATCACTAATATCACTGTAAAAAAATACAATATCATCTCTATGGTTGAGTTGGATTTTTATGATATTGCGGCCATTGGGGAATGAATTTCTGAGAATTACGACCATTTGGGTAAGGTTTAGTAGGGTTGTATTATTCCCTTAGATAATTCCCTATGGTGGAATAGTGGATTAGAGGAAAGCACTAGGGAGTTTCATTCGTAGATAATTGCTAAATATTCTGAGTTTTAAAGGGAAAATATTCATTATTGTTATTCTTTTTCATTTTCCCTTCAATTCAGAAAATGTTTTATAAAATGTATTATTTTATAATATTATTCCCCTCCCATGAGGTGATTATTAATTATGGCGTTTCCCCTGAGAGGTATCTCCCATGTGAGTTTGTTTTTAGGTTGGATAATTATATTATAGGATTATGCACCTTGTTTCCATAATAGGATTTTTGAAATCATATTAAGGTGAGATACAAGATAGGTATCTTTCTAGGTTCTTACATAGACCCCATTATCATTATCTACGTTATCTTAAAATTCATCAAGTTGAGAATTGATTGACAGCTATCTAATGTAAGGACATCGATTTCTAGAAACATTCTATTTTTATTTTGAGGATAATTTGTATTGATAAAGTTGTTAGAGTTTTTTACCTCTTTCTATTTTAGGATTGTTATTGTGGTCATTTTTTTAATGATTTCGAATTTTTATATGGATGATTGCATGTTTATACGGTCTATTATATTGTCAAATTTTCACTAATTATGATTTCGTAGTCATTATTTTTTTATGCCGTTGATCGTTCAATAGTGTTTTCAATCATTTGGTCATGGAGGCACTATATTATTTTTATATGTTCAATTAGTATGGTATGTAGTATATTCAGTTGTTCCCTTAGTTTATCATGTGGTCCAACCTTTGTGTGATCGTTCCTTCTTTCATTTTCATGTTCTCTTATTTTAATTAATTATTATGTGGTCAATCCACATAGTCATTAGGTTTCACAAGATATCTGTTTTCTACATCTTTCAGTTGATCGATGTGGTAAATTCAAATTTTTAATATTCACTACTGATATTCTACTTATGTAGGAGAATTTATGTTCTTCCAAAAATTCACAAAATTAAATAAAAAACCACGTGTAAGGAAAATAGGTAAATAATAGCATAATACCACGGGTTTTAAATATTTATTTAACAACAATAATTATATCCTTTTTATTTATTAATATTATAAGTCTTAAATGATTTATATATATTGTATTAACTGAGATAAATAGATATTTAAATTAATGTGGAATTAAAAGGGATTTATTCAATAATCATTCCTGTTTCATATTTAGTGTACATGATTTTTCTCAATCCAGAATGATATGGCCACCAATATTGGAGTCTTTTGAAATATTCATCTATTTTCTCAATGTATTCCTTAGAGATTCCCATATTTCAGGCAATAATTGTGTCCTTGGTTTTTTTTGGTGGTTTAAAATATTGAATGTTTCTCAGAAGACAAGGGATCTGATTTATCAATTATATTTGGAGAAATCTGAGATTTAATTCTAATTGAATTTCTCTAAGAAAATTAATGAGATAAACATTATAACAGATACTAATCTAGAAGGAAAATTAATAATTAGTATTTAATAATCATAAAATTTATTTATGGATGAATATGCAGATAAAAATTTATACTACAAAGAATGTTTTATCTTAAATTTTCAAAATCACATCAATTTTAATTTTCTTATATTCTAAAAATTTAGAATATCTAAAATATAGTTTTATTTCAATTATATATATGGTTATTATTTTTTGAATTATATATGAAGGGGAAAAGGGAAATCACATGGAGAATTATAGTTAATTAATTCATTGAATTGAATTAAGCAATTATTATATATGTATATCACATGCAGTTGTAACATTATTTATTTAGCATATTACGAACTAGATTATCAATTATTAATTATTTTCTGATTAGATTTATTATATTATTCTACTAATTAATTATTTGTAGTAGAGGGATTATGAAAAGTCACTTATAATTGTAATTTCACTGTATGGAAAAATAGTTGTTGTTTTATGATCATATATATTTCATGTTATTTATGATGAAACCTCCCATTATTTTGTTAGAGTGTGTGATATCTATTTCGACGTACTTTTCTATTTTTTAATATGATTTAATTTCATAGAATGGATAAACAATATAATGCTTTCAATATCATTTTTTAGTGAAATGGACAAATAATTTCATTACTAATTTTATTGAATCCATAGTATATTGGCAATAATTCTTAGATATTATTTGTGATATCTCACATCATTACATGTTGAAAAGATATGTAGAAAATTGATTTTTTTCTCCTAGTTGATTTAAGGGAGTAAATGATCACTTCTCAGATGTTATGTACACATATAATTTCATTTTGGAATCCATTGGTCTAGGAATTAGGTGTTTACCTGAGGATATATTTTTCGTATAAATCTGTGGTATTCAATTTATCATGAAATATTTAATATTTAATAAAAAAATATTACTGTATTGCCATTTTTTTATTAAATGATTTATTTTCAAGGGAGTTTCAGATTAATAATATGTCTCCGTATTTGATTCCATAATGGTGGATTTTTTATATGATATGCATAATTTTTTCGTGGGAATGAAACACATTTTCTTTTTTCCTTTTCATTTTCTCAATTTCAATTTTTCTTCTCTCCTATTCCCTGGGGATACTCAATGATTCCCTAAGGGATACCCCCATTTAAACAGTCATAATTGAGAGATGATGGAGAGATATGAAGAGATAGAAACACCACATAGAGTTCCTTTGAGGACATGATCGAAATGTGGTGGTTTTGTGGAATGGATCAAATCATTACGATTTATAATTTTACACTCAGAGGTAGTCTATTTGTATTTTATTTGAAAATATCCACTTTGAATAATTATTTTATGATTTTAATGTTATATATATATTACTAAATGTTACATGAGATCCCACATGGGTTGTTTTTGTGATAAACAATGTTATTGGCAAGTTTCAAGGAATTTGATTTTTGGAAGACCATTTTTATGGCATTTAGATTTTGGTATGCATGTTTTTTTAATTCTATTCAGATGATATGAGAGAGTTTGAGAAAAATTTTATTGTCACAAACTATGAATAAATATTATTACATAATATTAGATGATTATTCAATATAAAAACATGTAAAAATGCCTTAATACTATAAATTGATTAGTTTCAGTAGAAACTAGATACATAATAAAATAACTTCAGAAATTATCATCATCAAGAACATCGAATAAATTATTATTGGTAACCTTCTTAATGTATCACAGTTAAATCCTTCAATCAAAAACTAGGTAAGAAAAACTAATAATTAAGCGTCTCAGATCCAAATTAAGGGTTGACATGGGAGATAAAAATCATAAGAGGGCATAAGATGATCATACTGGTAAGATAACATAATCAAGTGCATGTTCTCAATGTAAAATATCTATATCTAGATAATATGAGATCATAAAATATAAAATAAAGTCATATCCAATGTATTATTTCTTAAATTTTCAAATTATAAATCATCATTAAAGAGTCAAAATATAGGCATGTGGGATAGAAAACATTGTAAATAATATTGATGTGAACATATTTATTCATAGTAATGTCCATAAAAAATAGAATGGTCATATCTAAAATCAATAATTCTCAAACATAAAATATGAAAATTGTTATTTTCAATCATTTCCATGCATAATCTTGTGATCATAGTTAGAATCAATCATACTCAGACATTAAAATGTGAAAAAATCTATTCCTAATCGTTTTTATTGTTGTCATATTCATCACAATATATATCTATAAAATTTTACCCAATCTGTGGAAGGGTTGTAATTGAACCTACAAAAACAAAATCGTATTCCAATCATATACTTTCCATGAGGTATAGAAAAATTTATCATTTCATAATACAATAACATATGGAAAATAAAATGAGTTTGAAAAATATTCAATTATCATAATAAATATACATCGAAGAAAAAATAAGGATGGTATCATTGAATCATTTACCCAGTGAATCAAAAGTATGATCAATAAACATTTTTATAGTATAAAATACATTGAAAAGAAAAATTTCACATTTATTAACAAAAATAAACATTTTAGTTTGTAATAAAATATTTCGAAATTATAATTTTCTAGAAGTTTAGGGAAAATATTTTATTAAATAATGGAATATTTTAAAGGATTTTTGAAAGACAATATTAGTGATGATGATGGAAAAATAAATTCATGTTTTATATGTTAGAACAATTATTCTATTCACACTTTTGTTATAAAATATGTAATTTAGAAAAATATATTAATGTAATTATAATAGTATAGACCTGTAAATTCTGTGAATATTTTTATTTTCATAAATACATGGGAATTTTACGAGTCCGTGAAAATTGAAGGCGCATGATTCCAAGGCCCGGTGTTCCCAGAATCAATTTCTGATGTTTGGTTCAGGTACGTTCAGTAAATGTATGAGCATGTTTTCATACCATTTGATCTCGTGCTTGAAATTAAAAGTCGAGGACACCATTGAACTCATAGTTCCAGTATTATCTTAAGAAGACTATCACCTCGACGACAGTTGTATGCAATTAAAACGGAGTTTTTGGGTTTCTATAGAATGAATTAAATAAAAATAAAGTGTGTGGCTTAATTTTTTATTTGTTAGTTAAATCCTCCTCTTGAAATTTGGAGGTGGGACCACCACACCTTAACCTCCCATTAGAGGATATGGTGGTGGGGCCCACCTGAACCTAGCCTCCCATGAGAGAATACGACTTGGGGGACACACAGGATTGAACCTCCCTATTTCTGGGAGGAGAATAAAATCTCTCAACTCCCCTCATTAATGAGGGGGATCCCCTTGACCTCCTCTACCATTTATGGTGCCACCAACTCCCCTTTAATTAATTGAGACAACACATAATTTATTATTCCAAATCCTTCACATTAATTAGGTGGATCCAATTAAATTAATTCATCCAATTTGAATATTGTTCCAACGTATTAATAAGATATGGAAATCTCTTGTTATTTTGGAAGTGTGTGGAAAACGTCATGAACGGAGACAACACCGTCTTCTTCCCCGTGACTCCATCTACTAACGACGAACAATGGTAGGGGGAATTATTTGAGCTTGTTTTATTTGACTAATGACTTGGGGTGATTTGTTTGGTATTTCTCCCTTTTTCTATTCATGAGTAATTATATGAAAACTCAAGAATGTCTGAGCCAAATGTTACCAACCTAAAAGCGGAGGCTGTGGCCCAAACCAACAAGGCCCAACACTTTCGCCATTCTTGTTTATGATGATCTTCGTCATGGAGATGATGAAATGATGTGATGAAGGCAGCGATGAAAAAGGATGTGTTACCCGCGACCTCTATGAATTGAGCCACCCCCACAGAGTTCCGCACCACCACCAGCCAAACCGGCCCCGGTCGCACCCTCACCAGTCGCGGCGCTCGCGTAGCCGTGCTGTTTCCCCGAGCTGGACCGTGTCCTACCGGTCCACTTCGTGCCCTGCCCGACCTCCTATGGGCCCGCCTGGCACCTTTTCCGGCCACTGGCCGGCCTTGCCGCGCCCTACCCAGCCGTCCACCGGCTCACCTGCCGTTCGGCCTGGTTGCCTACCGGCCAGCCCGCATCCCGTCGTCCTGCCCGCCTGCCTGCCCAGGCACCTTCCATGTGCCCGACCGAACCATGCCGGCCCACACTCCCCATTCACCCCACACACCCCGCACGCCCCATGCCACCCACATTGTGCCCCTCATGGTGCTTTGGCCGAACCGGTCTAGTTGTTCGCTCTGGCCTGAGCCACACTTGGCCGCACCCTCGCAGCGCTCCCGGCCATACCAGCCCCGACCCCTAGCTGAACTTCCCACACAGCCTACTTAGCTGGGCCCAGTTTTCTGGGCCGAACCTAACAGGCTGACCCACCCATTGGGCTGGGCCAAACCCGACAGGTCTAACCAGTTTGACCCATACAAAGTCGGTCCGACCAGATTAGACTGGACCCGGGCCCACTACCGACCATTTAATTTCTTTGGCCATATCAATGGTACGAGATGACCATTTGACAAACCGTTAGTGGTGTTGGTATTATTATAGCATGATGGTCCCTTGGTGTATACCCCATCAATGTTTTTGGTATTGTTGAGATATGGTCAGGTTGGATAAAAGCACGAATCCAATGGGGCCCCTGGGAATAAAAGGATAAAAACTCACAGACCTGGCGTCCAATTGACGCGTCAGCTATTACGTTCAGACCCAAATGACATGTTGGATCTTTGAGATACTTTTTCATGGGACTTATTCATAGTTGGAGTATCGATTAGTAGTTCATGGAGCATATCCTTCCGATGAAGAGCGAGCAGAGTGCAGAGACCTAGTAGCTGGCTGAGACCTGACGACTGCTAACCGTTTCGACTTGGAGTGACTCGACTAGCCGAGTGGTAAGTGCCTTGGTGTCGCAGAAGACCCAGAGTGGGGAGTGCCTTGGTGTTGCGACAGACCCACGGTACTCGAGAGGAGGATTACCTCAGAAAGCTACGTGGGGGAGTGCCTGGGTGACGTGGAAGACGCACGGTGGGGAGTGCCTTAATGACACAACAGACCCTCGGTACTCGACAGGAGGAGTACCTCAGTAGTCCAAGGTAAGTGGGAAGCACCTTGGTGTCGCAGCAGACCCACTGTACTTGATTGAGGAGGAGTTCTCCAACAGATGTGGTTTTGATATTGTGAATAAAAATCAGGGTTGAGATGAGTTAGTAAATTTTTTGTTTTCCTCATGGTTGAGATAAATTACTTGATAACTTAGGTATATGTATGGGCATATACCTAAGTGGGGTTTTCTGTTGATTTCATACTTTTTGGTTTATCCATTTTGATTTTGTGAGACCTTGAGGGTCTTGGGGTCCCTACTGAGTATCGTTATACTCTCCCCTATATGGTCTATGCCTGAACCTCATTGTGTTGGTTGTAGACGATAGACAGTGTTGACTGAGGCAGCGAGTACCAAGACTGGACGGTACCAGGAGGTGGACTATACGACGTTTCGGTACATGGAGGAGACCGACAGACATAGAGTGCTGAGGAGGCTATCTGTACCTACCCTTTAGGTAGGATCCATGGTGGATGATCCAGGAGCTACATTTCACCTTTCAGATATTTTTTCCTTTTTAGTTGTACTTGTACTTAACAGTTGAGCATGTATTTCTAGCACCTTCACTTTTGAGAACTCTCTTGTTATAAAATTTTACCTAGTGTTTTGTATCCAGTTGTGTGATCTATTGTGTTTTTTCAGTTATAAAGGCAATTTCTTCTCAGATTTACAGATTTACTTCTTTGGTTCTTGTTACCAGCCCTTGGCTTATGGAAGGCGGGACATGGGTAGTCACAACACGGGCCCTGGGGGACGGTTTGTGAAAAATTGGCATCAGAGGAGTTGGTTCTTCCACAAAACTTACGACTATAATAATTTCTATGATGTAATTGTGTTACGGGTAATTAGTGTGGTTTTTAGTTTAGGGAGTCCAGCGTTGTTGATGTGGCTGACATATCCATACACCAGGACCCTAACTATTGATTTCCGACTTAGTGCACGAAAACACTAATTGAGTTTATGTTTTAAAAAGTTTTCTTTATGTCACCTTAACTAGGTCATCTTGATAGGTATAATATTTGACTATGTAACATCTGTTTATTTCAGGATTCCTCCCCCAGATGTCCAGTGAGAGTTCTGAGAGTTGTACACACAGATAGCCCACCGAGTGACGAGGCCTCACTGTAGGGACCTTTTCTAGCGGAGGCACCATGGGTACCACTTTTCATTGGTCTACCGATGCCACCAACCCCAGTAGTAGATGATGCACGCCTCTTCAGTGTGTTTCACGAGTTCCTGTTCTAGAGGCCACCAAGGTTCTGGGGAGAGATGGACCCACATGAGGTTGAATATTGGTTGGAGGTTTTGGTGATAGTTTTTTGACTGGTAGGGACACCAGCCGACCTCATGGTGATTTTTTCTTCGATCCTTCTATAGGAAGTAGTAGGAAGATGGTGGAGCTTGATACTCCGAGTTCATGATGAGAGGATGCCTTTTTGGGAAGACATTGAGAGCCTGTTTTAGGCAGAGTTTGTACCAGCGACTATTCATGCAGTGCGCATATAAGAGCTACTTTGTATGAAGCAGGGAAACATGAAGGTGGAACAGTACTTATCAAGGTTCCATGACCTCTCATGATACTGCACCGATATGGTGCATGACCCATTCTTTAGGATCTAGACCTTCGAGTAGGGGCTAACGTGAGATATCATAGCTTCAATGATCTCTCTCAGCATCCTGATGTAGGCAGGGGTGTTGGAGAGAGTCCTCTTATTGGAGAGTTTCCTTGATTAGAAGCCTCCAGCAGCGAGACCCACCAATAGTCTACATACAGGGGAGCCTTTTGCAGCTGGAAGTAGAAAGATGTTTCAGAGGTCCAAGAGGTCTAGTCCCACTGGTGGACGACTGCATGACTCAAGATCAATTGTGTGGGGCACCCATAGTAGAGACATACATTCCAAGAGAGGGCAGTGTTTCACATGCGACAGGCAGGGTTACATGGATCATGACTTTTCAACCCTCCATTCGGATGATCAGAAAACAATCGAAGGTCCAACCAGATAGAGGTAGAGATTCGATCGAGGCGGTCCTCAGGGAGCAGGCAAACGTGGAAGAGTAGTTGGTCCTGCAGTTGACTGTGGATGGCGTTTCGAGGTGTTATTGACACCACCACCTGGAGGTGCACCCCGACCATAGGGAGAAGGTGGACAGGAGAGATCATAGCTTTAAGAAGTTGAGGATTTTGATCACAACACTCTAGAGATGATACGAGATATGACTTATGTCTACTCAACCATTTCTGTAGTACTTATAGAAACATGTTATAATCACTCTTTCATTACCACTGACCTCCATCGGAGCTTGGAGATTCCGATGGGCCGTTGGATCAATCCATACGGCTAGATACTCCTACGAGAGTTGATTCGATGATTACAAACTGGTGTCGATAATGTGAGATTTCTCTAGGAGGTGAGATCTTCAGATGGGATCTCTTAGTAGTGGGGTCGAGGCCTTATGACTTCATCATGGGTATGGAGCGGTTATCTACAATCCAAGCTCAGATCAACTGTATTAGGTACAATGTGTGGTGTGTCCACATGGATGGGACAAGGTCTACTTTCACCAGCGATAAGGGAGACTTTGGATCACATGATGGACTTACTCGGAGGAGGGTGCAACCGATCACTCGTCAGTTGGTCTGCCTTACCCTCGGAGTAGTTGATGTGGAGAGTCTGAGATATCCTATAGTGGTGGACCAGTACATGGATGTTTTCTCTGACGATGTTCCAGGACTAGTTCCTCACCGAACGGTGGACTTCTACACTGATCTGTACCCTAGGATGACACCGATATCTACACCAGTGTATCAGATGTCTCCCACAGAGCATCACGAGATACATGTATAGTTAGTGGACTTGCATGGGAAGGGATTCATCTGGCCTAGTGTTTATCCCTAGGAATCCTCGATTCTATTTTCCAAGAAGGCGGATGGGAGCTTGAGGCGTTGGGTCAACTACCGTCACCTGATCTAGGTGACCGTGAAGAAAAAGTACCCGCTCATGAGAATTGAAAAACCCATGATCACCTGAAGGAAGCATGATAATTTTCTAAGAATGTCCTTAGATCATGCTATCACTACCTCAGAGTTCGAGATGAGGATGTGCAGAAGACGACAATTAGATGTCGGTATGGCCACTACGAGTTCTTGGTTATTCAATTCGGCATAACCAACACTCCAGCAGTGTTCATGGGAATCATGAACACAATTGTCCAGCCATACCTCGTTCTCTTTGTTATAGTCTTCATCAATGACATTCTGATCTACTCAACTACTGAGGAGAAGCATGCCTCCCATTTGCAAGTAGTACTGGACACACTCTGAGAGCACCACCTATATGGTAATATTTTGAAGTGCTAGTTTTGGATATGAGAGGATATCTTCTTGGGACATGTCATCTCAGAGGCTGGAGTTGCTGTGGATCCATCGATGATTTAGGAGTTACTTTCTTGGGAGCCACCCAGGTGTGTGACGGAGGAACAAAGATTCATGGGATTGACAGTTTATTACCGGAGGTTTGTTCCAGACTTCTCCCAAGTAGTAGTACCACTATCAACCTTGAAAAAGAATGGGAAAACCTTCGTGTGGTCAGAGAGATGCCAATAGACCTTTCAGGTGATGAGGCATAGGCTGACTAGTGTCCCCATCTTGAAGCTTATAGAGGAAGGCGTAGGGTACATAGTCTTCTGTAAAACATTAGGGATCAGACATGTGTGTGTACTGGTGTAGGAGTGAGGAGTGATCACATTTGGTTCTCGGCAGTTGAGGAAACACGATAAAAACTATGCTACCCATGACCTGGAGTTAGTAGTAGTGGTATTCCCCTTGAAGATGTGGTGATACTATTTGATGGGAGAATGTTTTACTGTGTACTCTGATTCTAAGAGTCTCATGTATATATTCTCTCAGAAGGACCTGAACCTGGTACAACGGTGATGGCTTGAGTTCCTGCAGGACTATAACTTCGAGATAGACTATACTTCTAGAATGGAGAATGTTGTTGCACATACCCTCAGCTTAAGATCTGGTATACAGCTGCTAGGGGAGGCGACAGAGAATTTGGCTACTTTACAGATATCCTTTGGGAATATAGATGGATCATCCTTTCTTCAATATCTTACAGTCACTCCCCATCTTCTTTAGTGAGTTTGGGAGGAACAACATGGGGACGCTGACTGTGAGACAAGACGTGATCAGATATCCATAGGGTAGTCACCTGCTGGATTTTTTTAAGGTGGGGAGAATGTCATCCTCTTCAGAGGATGTACTATGGTACCAGTGTCACTTCAGGAAGATTTGTTGAGGGAGTTCCACACATCCACTATAGCGGTACATCTAGGTGTGGAAAAGATGTACCAGGACCTTCGATGAAAGAACTGGGGTCCAGGTATGAAGAAGGAAATAACAGAGTTTGTATATAATTGCCTCACTTGTCAGGAAGTGAAGTTAGAGAACCAGGTACTAGAAGGCTTGGTTCAGCCTTTAGTGGTCCCATAACAGAACTGGGACGGGATATCCATGGACATTATGACTGGACTTCCACATACATCTAGGGGTCACGACTCGATTTCGGTGATCGTTGATCAACTCACCAAGTCGGCCCACTTTCTACCGTTCAGAGAGAAGGGTTTGGTAGAGAGCTTGGGACGCCTCTACGTGCAAGAGATTGTGCGGCTACATGGAGTACCTTATTATATTGTCATCGATGGTGTCAAACAGTTTAATTCCCATATATGGAAGGGATTGCATGATGCTTTTGGGACACAACTTCATCTGAGCACCGCCTTCCATCCTTAGATGGATGGCCAGACTAAGCAGACCATTCAGACCCTCGAGGACATGATTCATTATTCTGTCCTCAATTTAGGTTGCAGATAGGTGGATCTCTTAACTTCGGTGGAATTTGGATACAACCACAACTATCACTCCACCATTGGGATGACACCATTTGAGTCGTTATTCAGGCGACCTTTCAAATCACACTTATGCTAGACTGACCCTGGGAAGTCAGCACTAGTTGGACCAGAGATGGTACGAGCTACCACAGAGAAGGTGAATATCGTACAGGAGCAGATGAAGACTATACAGAGAAGACAATAGTCATATGCTTATAGGAGATGGAGACCTCTGGAGTTCGAGGATCGCAACCACGTCTTTCCACGAGTCTCACCTCAACGCGGTCTACGAGGATTTGGCCGAGGCGACAAGTTATCTCTGAGTTTCATCGGACCTTTTTAGTTCCATAATAGAGTTGGAGAGGTGTCTTACAGTTTAATTAACACCCCATGATTCCACGGTATTCTTATCTTTGAATAATACAATATTGTGTGTTGTACGCAAATTCAAGTTCTATCACACCACAACCAATCAACCTAGTTGTTATAAATAGTAATATCCACTTTTTGAAATTTTATAAATTTTATCTTTCAAAATTGGACTTCATTTTTTGGATTTGGAATATTGAAATTATCTTAGGGTATTTTTTTTGGTATTTTTCTAAATTTTTTCAATTTTTGATGAATAGTGAATACCACTGAGTTATAGTTTAAAATCAATTTTTTAATATAATTATTTTTTTATTTAAATATTTTTAAGGTAAAAATAGAGACATAATACATATATAAGTTCAATGTAATTCATTAGAGTTAGTTTAAAATAATTTTAGATATATAAAAATTTTATTGAACTTTTCACAGTCTTTTACCCACCTCCTAGTAGAATATACAACTTCACATAAAACATAATTTTACCACTTTTGTGAATAGAATTTCACAAATTTGAGAGACACGGTTGATATTGGTATGTATAATGTGGTTCAACTAGATGGATATAATTTTTGGTGAATAGTAACTTTTTTAATTTTATTTTCCACGGTTAAAAGTAAATAGGGTAATTAAGGGTTAAAATGATATTATAATTAACCTAACACATGTCCTAATTCTATTAGATAAGTATATTTCAACAAAAATAAATCATAGGAATAAAAAATGAACCTCTTCTGTCCACATGGATTAGTTTAGGACATTTAGTATTATTTAATTCAAAGAAGAGTTAAAAGAGTTAAAATAAATGTTTAATAACTAAAACATTGTTAATATAGGGTTAAAAATACGATAAATTAGACTATAAATATTAATTAGAATGAAACATATATTTCCTACATAATTTTATTTTATTTATATTTTTAGACATTAAATAATTTATTTTATCTATGACACAATAATGACGCAGTAATTACCTAATTAATAAAATATTAAAATAATTGATATTATAAAAATCCAAATAAATGTAATTTGAGACATTTTATGAATTACGATAATTTTATAGGATAATATGACATATTATGGTTTTTTAGATGAATTTTTTTTCAAGCAATAATGCTGTTATTAATTTAGAAAAAACAAAATACCAAATATTGTCAAAATTGACATAAAAGTGTTTTTAAAACAAATATTATATTATTAATTGATATTATATTCCGAAAAATCTAAGGATCAACCAAAATACATATAAAAGGATAGGTGTATAATTACTGAACAATTTATACTTTGAATTATATAGTATGTTTATTAGCCATATTATATAAAATTATATAGAGACTTGGTAAATGTCAAACTATTTAACTAAGAGTTAAATCTAAAAGATAAATTTATATAGTGACCCAAACCCATCAAAAAACAATTCGTTGAGTGGTTCTCGACCCATCCCCACCTTATCCTTTAAATATTCCATATTTGAGCCATTATAACCGAAAATGATTTTATTATAAAATAATATTTCTACATGTCCATAGGTGACCCTCACCACTCTTATAAAAGGGTACTCCCCCTTCTCTCTAATTCTCACCTTCAAAGCCATTTTTCTTGGCCAAAAACTGCCAAAGAACCCTCTCAACTATACTTAATTTATCCTAGAGGCATTACTTTAGTCAGAAATCCAATCTATGGAGTTCTATTGATCAAATGAAAAGGAAGAACCCGATGAAGAGGTAAATATCTCACCACCTCTTTCAAGTTTCATTCTTATTCAACGTCCTTTTTCTTTGATGTTTCCATTATAAAATAATAACTCCAGTATCTTATATGTACTATGATGATATTATAAATATGGTACAACCAAATTCATTATTCTATCCATCCTTTGAATGACATGTCACCATACATGCGTACGTACGGCTTACCGTCTCCACGTCGTGGTGCAATTGTTATTCGATACATTATTATTTCGATGGGTATAATAATGATGTGTAATTGATGCAAATAATAAATATAACGGGATAATGATTTTTTATATATGATATACCATCCAATTATATATTATTTTAATATCAAAATAATGATATTGTCACTCGTGCGTACATACAGATTAGCGTCTCCTTGAACGTGATGAGATTCATTCCCCATCGTATCCATTTAAGACTAATGATCATTATATTATTAAAAATAATTTTTAAAGACTTGATATAATTCTAGATATGAATAAGATACATCCAATCAATAAAAAATATGACTCACATAACTAATAATATAAAGGAAAATGAATCTGTTAACACATGAAACAACAATACTACAAAGATATTATCAACAAAGCAATGTTAAAAGATCATATATGTTACCATATATATGTATATTATTCTTGTATAATTTAATAACAATTATTTCACCATTATATAAGAGGTTAAACTACCCTTGACCATGGAAAAGTAAACGGTATGTGGTAATTGCACAATCTCTTCATTATCTGATGTTGTATATATGAAATAATCTACTGGGACCTCTTTATCATCCACATACATGTTTCATAAAAATGAATTTCATAACATTCTTAATATTTTATAGAAAATGGGTTAAAGTAATTTATACCCTTGTTTGACTTTTTATAATATGTTTATTAAGGAATCTTTCCATAATTTTCCAAACAAGGTCCTTTTTAACCTTTTCGACAAAATTAAGGTAAGAATGTATTTTTTGACTTATACGATGGGTGCGACTATTTTCTCCCAATATAAAATTGTCGAAGCTTCCCTTAAAAGATTATAAGAATATTTTCAAAGTATATAGTTTACATTATAATAATGTAACTTTTAAATGAATTCAGAAAAGAGATATTTCTCTTAAATAGTTTTGATTTCATCTATGGAAACATCTTTTGATGGATTTTAAGCTTATTTGAAGTTGATATATTATGAAAAAATTACATATTTTATTGAATTTTTTCTGATATTTTTTATTGTAGATGTGTTATTTTTATAGAATTCATGGTTTATGGATAATGTATTACCATTTTGTATGCTTGTTTTAATACAAATATTTATGTTTTGTTTAATCTTGTTCATATAAGGAATGTATTTGACTTAGTAAGTGATGGGTGGAGCCCGATATAGCTCCTCAATACATCGGTAGGTCTCATGTGACAATAATGTGTCTTGGCACAAGGCCATGAAAAAATCTTATTAGTATTCTTGGAACAAGGCCTTGACTATGTGGTTAAGATAGTCTAGAATTATGCATTCCATCATTATGATAGGAGTTATTAATATTGCATGTGATTATTCGAAGAGGAGAATATCCATGTGAATAAGTAAATGGAATTATTTCATTTTATTTTTTCCATATTATGCTGAAGTACAAGTTTAAATGGATTTTTTATTTATACATTTCCTTAACTGTTTATGCTAATTTATGAATGTTTCCGCTATATTGTAATCCTTACTAAGAAGTTGAGCTCACCCCTTTGTATGTTTTATTATTTATAGGATGTGGAGAAGTATTTTATAACTGACCTATAGGGATAGGCTAAGTGGATATGAATGTGGACTATGGAGACTATGTTGTTGAAGTTTTTCACTTTATCATGTAATGTAAGACTTATGAATGCATCTAGTGTTTCCAAGGCTACTAAACTTATCGGTCTTTCGAGACATGATCTTTTGTGATCATGAAAATTTTATGTAATAATGCACCAACTCTGGGTAACTAGGGTCATGGCATTACAGTTGGTATCAGAAGAAGTTTAGTTTAAACCTTGGAAGCTAGATTTAGATAAAATCTGATTAGAGCACATATCCATAAGATAGACTTTGAGGATTACTATAGAATAACTTCCTATAATTTTGGTATTGTAGATATTTTATGAGTTTTCATAGAAATTCACCCTTTTCTAGATACGAGTCATTAGAGGCAGCTTTAACACAGATGTACCTAGTGGTAAAACCCAAAAATACCTCTTTGAGCTAGACTCGAACGAGAACTAGTGCACAAAAATAGGTATTGATGCACTCTTAGTTATGACACTCTCAGGGGATATTCTTAAGATAATTATCATTTCTTTATAAAAATAATTATGAATAGTTTATGAGTATATACTTCCATAATGAAAACATTTTTAGGATTATGGATTATATCCATAAACTGTTTAATTTATGTTAAGGGTTTCAGTTGTTTGGAATTATGTATTTCAATTCATAAACTAATCTAGTTTATCCCAGTGTTTAGAAATGGCGCCTAGTGGAACGAATGAAAACTGTATCAATGCAGGCACTCCATGTAGGGACTTCCGTCCTACTCAAGATAATTATAGTGGATCTCGTGATACAACTAGTGCTGATTAACAAATCGCCATACTAGGAAAACTCACTAAGGTTATGAATAATAACCTTACCTGTATAGAGCACCTTGATCCACATCATAGAGGATCAATGTTATATCGCTTCATGAGGCAACAACCACCAACATTAAATTAGAGTACAAATACTTTAGTAGGTGAGAAATGGATAAATGTCTTAGAGAAAATATTCCATGCCTTGGAGAGTAGTGAAAGGGAAAAAGTTATCATGGTAGTTTAAAACCTCACTGGAGATGCAGATCAATGGTGGTCATTGATTCAAAACACAATGGAAGATGATGAAGTATAAAATATTGAATAGAGGGAGTTTAAATAGCTTTTCCAAGAAAAATACTTTTCTCGTGACCATCGAGCATATAAGGAAATGCATTTTCTATGTCTGCGGAAAAAGGAGGATGAGAATGTCGAAAAGTATGTAGATAATTTTATAAGGTTAGAGACACATGTAACATATTGTATATGTAACCCAAGATGTAAGATTGATCATTTCTTTTATGGGTTAAAACTATTTTCCATTGTGAATTAGTATCACCGTCCTTCTGGTCATATGAATATATTGTCTAATTTGATGTCAAGACAGAAAAATAATTCTCTATGTCTTACGACATTAATGAAAAGCAAGAGAAGAAGATATTCGTTGAACACTCTGGAAATGAAAATAAGGGGAAGAAGGGAAAAGTTAAATATCCATCCTATAGTAAATTTGGGAAGAAACACCATGGTACTTGCCTTAAGGGAACGAGATTCTGTTACTTATTTGGTGAAAAAGTACACCAAGCTCGTGATTGCAAGGGGATGAAAGAGGCTGTCGATGTTGAATGCTACAATTGTATAGAAAGGGGGAATTATGCGAATGAATTTCCTAAGACTCAGGAGAAATTACCTCAGAAAATGCCAAGGGACCAAGGCCAAGATTATACTATCACTACTGCCGAGGTAGAAGCTCCGGAAGATGTGGTGGCAGCTAATTTAATGGTTTCCTCATGTTTAAAAAATGCTTTATTTGATTATGGATCAACAAATTGTTTCATATCTTCCCGGTTTTCTTAGAAAATTAGATATTATCAATTTTATTTAACAAGGTAGTTGTTCGAAAAAAATATTAAAGGAAGTATCATTGCAACAAAGATTCCTGAATCAGTCCCCATTAGATCATATAAATGATATTTATCTACTGATCTCCTCATCATACCCATGATTGAATTAGATATAATCCTCGGTATGTATTGGATTTTGTACCACTATGTGAATATTTATTATAATAACAAGGAGGTTAATTTTTTTGATGATGATGATAAAGAACACCTTATCTTTAGAGAAGAATTGTCACCACCTAATTCTTATCTAGATCCACCACAGTAGCTCAATTAATTTCAATTATTGTGGAGGAATAGAATGAAATAACATCTGGTTGGGAAATAATTTCCAAATAGAGGACGTACCTATTGGGAAAGAATATGTTGATGTGTTTCCAGAAGATTTACCTAGATATCCCTCTAAACGAGAAATTGAGTTTTCCATTGTTTTAATTCCTGGATCAAGGCCCATATTAAAGACCCCTTATATAAT
This sequence comes from Viscum album, assembly GCA_963277665.1. Taxonomy (NCBI): domain Eukaryota; kingdom Viridiplantae; phylum Streptophyta; class Magnoliopsida; order Santalales; family Viscaceae; genus Viscum; species Viscum album. The sequence continues at coordinate 1,767,474,742 of OY728135.1, forward strand.
GGACACTGTGGAGTTAGTGGAACTAAGGAATCAACTAAAGGAATTGAGTAATAAGGTATTTATTCTCCATAGTGTTTCTCCACAGTGATCCCCTGTCGTTTTTATAAATAAGAAAGATGGATATATGAAGTTGTGCATCGACTTCTGGGAGATCATTGATATAACAATAAAGAACATGTATCCCCTACCTCTCATTGATGATTTATTCGACCAACTTCAGGGATCTCAATACTTTTCAAAGATAGACCATTGTTCTGGATATTGTCAGTTGTGTTTGAAGAAGGAAGACATTCCGAAGACAACACTTTGAATGAGGTACGAGCATTATGATTTTATAGTAATTCCTTTTGGATTAACTAATGTGCACTCTGTATTCGTGGATATAATGACCAGTATTTTCAAGGAATATCTCATTGACTTTGTAGTTATATTTATTGATGATATCTTGGTATACTCCAAATGCTACGATGATCATGAAAATCATTTTCACATTATCCTGAAGTCTCTGAGAATAGATGAATTATATGGGAAGTTTAGAAAATGTGAATTCTGGCTTCAAGATATTTCTTTTCTAGGGTATATTGTCTCTAAGGATGGAATCTCTATTTATCCTTCAAATACCAAGGCAATCCACGAATGGCCAAAACTGATGAGTATAACTGAGGTATGCAGTTTTATTAGTTTAGAAGATAATTATCGACATTTTGTCCATAATTTTTCTCGGTTGGCTAACCAGTTAACACAACTTACATGAAAAGGGGTTAAATTTGTTTGGACAAAAGAGCATGAAGAATGTTGTTATGAACTCCAGAGAAGAATAGTTAATGCTCTTTTATCGACTCTACCATCGGGGAATGATGGGTTTGTTATTTATAGTGATGCTTCAAAGAATGAACTTTTTTGTGTCATAATGAAAAATGATAGGGTTATTGACTATACATCATGACACATAAAAATTCATGAGAAAAACTATCCTACTCATGATCTTAATTTAAAAGCTGTAGTCATTACATTGATGATTTGGACACACTATCTCTATGTTGAAAAATGTGAGATATATACCAATCAAAAGAGTTTGATGTATATTTTTGCACAAAAAGAACTCAACATGAGGCAAATGCGATGACTTAAACTACTAATGGATTATGATTTCACTATACACTACCACCCAGGGAAGGAAAATAAGGTGGAAGATGATTTGAGCAGAAAAGATCATAGAGTTTTGAACAAAATGAGAGTTGAAAAGGATCTTATATACAAGGATCTAGTAAATATGGATATGGGAATAACCATGGAAGGTGAGACATCCATGATTTTTCAAATGGTTGCAAAACCATCTTTACTAGAAAGGATAACGAGTTATCAAAATTATGGTGATGTGTTTCAAAAGAAGATTCCAGCTGTGAATGATGGGAGATTCAGTGACTTTTCTTATGAAGATAGAATTTTGAAATTTGTGATGAGACATTGTGTTCACGATATTCCTGATCAAAAAAAAGAATTTTTTGACAATTCTCATAGTTCTGATTTCTCTATACACCATGAGAGCATGAAAATATATACAGATTTGAAAGAACATTTTTGGTGGGACAACATGAAGAGGGAGATTGCTGATTTTATGCCAAGGTGTATGGTTTGTCAACAAGTGAAAGCTGGAAGGAAAGAACCCGGAGGAGTCATGCAACCTCTTCCCATACCAGAGTGGAAATGGGATAATATTACAATGGACTTTATCATGGGACTACCAAAGACTCCTAGAAGGAACGATGAAATATGGGTCATTGTTGATCATCTTACGAAGATAGAATATTTTCTTGCTATAAGGGAATATTTACAACATGAACATCTAGAAATACTATATATTAATGAAGCTGTAAGACATCATGGAGTACCACTATCAATTGTTTATGATCATGATCCACATTTTACATTAATATTCAGGAAAAATCTTTAGAATGCTCTGGATACTGATCTTCGTTTGAGCACTGCCTACCACCCCCAAACTGATGGACAATTAGAACGGTCTATTCAAACCTTAGAAGACATGTTGAGATCATTCTCACTTTACTTTCAAGTAATGTGGGATGAATATTTACCTATGGTATAATTTTACTATAACAATAGCTTCTATCATGTATTTAGATGGAACCATATAAAGGATTATATGGAATGAGATGTCACAAACCAACCTATTGGGATGATGTTGGTGACTGAAAATTCTTAGTCCTATAACTGGTGGAGGAAATGATGGAAAAGTTGAAGGTAATCCGAAACCACATCAAAGAATCTCAAAGTAGGCAGAAGTACTATGTTGACAACCATAGGAAGGATTTGGAATTTTAGGTAGGAGATCATGTTTTCTTGAAGGTATCTCCATGGAAGGGTGTTAGATGTTTCAGTAAGAATGGAAAATTGGGTCCCTGATACATCAGACCTTTCAATATTCTAGAACGAAATGGGGCAAAACCGTACTGGTTGGAAATTCCACCACGTCTTTCCAAATTTCACCATGTGTTCCACGTATAACTATTGATAAAATACATGCCTGAAGAAATGCATGTACTCACCTATAAAGAAGCAGAACTGGGTCCTGGTCTATCTTATTACGAAGATCCCATCATGATTCTTGATACTAGAGAAGAAGTGTTGAGAAACCGAACGACTCGTCTGGTAAAAGTTCTATGGAGAAACCATTAGATGGAAAAGGCAACATGGGAAACCAAGGAACTTATGATGAAGAACCATCCAAGTATTTTTATGCAGTAATATTCTAGAAATTTTGAGGTTTAAATTATTTGAAGGATGGGAGAATGTAACACCCCAAGCCTCCATAGTATGCTTCTCTTTGGATAATACAGTATCATGTGTTGTACGCAACTTCGAGTTCTAACACACCACAACCAATAAAACTACCCGTTATGAATAGTAATACCCACTTTTCAAAATTTTAAAAATTTTAGCTTTCAAAATGGACTTCATTTTTGGATTCGGAATATTGAAATTAGCTTAGGTTGAATTTATGGTTTTTTTATGAAAATTTTAAATTTTTTATGAATAGTAAAAAACAATGAGTTATAGTTTAAAACCGAATTTTTATTTAAATAAAAATTTATTTTATTGAAATTTATTTTAGGTCAAAAATAGATACATAATACCTATATATGTTCAATATAATACATTGGAGTTTGTTTATAATAATTTAAGATATATAAAATTTTATTGAACTTTTCACCATCTTTTACCCACCTCCTAGGAGAATTTGCAAATTCACATAAAAATTAATTTTACCTCTCTTGTGAGTAGAATTTCAAAAATATGAGAGACGCGGTTGATATTTGTACGTAAAATTTGGTTCAATAAGATGAAAATATTTTTTGGTGAATAGTAATGTTTTACTTTTATTTACCATGATTAAAAGTAAATAGGGTTATTAAGGGTAAAAATGATATTATTATTACTCTAACACATGTCCTAATTCTATTAGATAAGAATAGTTCTACCAAAATAAACCATATGAATAAAATATGATCCTCTTTGGTCCACTAGGATTTTATGTGGAAATTTATTATTATTTAATTCAAAGAAGAGTTTAAAGAGTTAAAATAAATATTTAATAACTAAAACATTATTAATGTAAGGATACACATTAGATAATTTTGACTATAAATATTAATTAGATATATATTAATATTTACTACATAATGGTATTTTACTTATATTTATTAGAAATTATATAATTTAATATATCTATGACACAATGATGATGCAGTAATAACCTAATTAATGAAATATAAAAATAATTGATATTATAAATATCCAATAAATTTAATTTTATACTTTTTATGAATTAAAATAATTTTATAGGTTAATATGACATATTAGAGTTTGTCAGATGATTTTTTTTCAAAGTAATAATGTTGTTATGAATTTAGAAAAAACAAAATACCAAATAGTGTCAAAATTGACATAAAAGAGTTTTTAAAATAAATATTATATTATTAATTGATATTCTATTACTAAAAATATAAGGTTCTACAAAAAGGCTTATGGAATTATAGGTGTATCATTAATGAACCATTTGGGGTTCTCTAGTAAGTATATAGTAGGTTTGTTAACTCTATAATATAAAAATACAAAGAGACATGGTAAATGTCATTATATTTAACTAAGAGTTAAACCTAAAAGATAAAGTTAATATATTGACCCAAACCTATCTAAAACCTATTGGTTGAGTGGTTTTAGACCCATCCCCATCGTATATTCTAAATAATTTATTTTTGTACCATTATAAACAGAAAACAATTTTATTATAAAATAATATTTCTACCTTTTCCTATGGTTCCTCTCACCCCTCTTATAAAAGGGAACTCCCCCTTCTCTCTAATTCGCACCATCAAAGCCATTTGGGTCTGCCAACCTCTTCCCAAAAACCATATAAACTATCCTACCTTCATCTTAGAGGCCATGATTTACTCATAATGCCAACCTAAGGAGTTCTTTTGATCAAATTAGAAGGAAGAACCAGATGAAGAGGTATATATCTCACCTCCACTTTCTTGTTTCTTTCTTCATCCACATTATTTGTTCATTGTTTTTTCCATTATCAAATAATTACTCTATAATATTCTATATAATTTGATGTTATTATAAATATGGTACATCCAAAATAATTATTCTATCCATCCTTTGAATGATGTGTCACCATATGTGCATACATAGAGCTAATCGTCTCGACGTCGTGGGGTAACTGTTATTCAATACATTATTATTTGGATGGGTATAATAATGATCTGTAATTGATTTAAATAATAAATATATCATGATAATGATTATTTATATATTATATAACATCAAATTATATATTATTTGAATTTCAAATGAATGATATTGTCGCTCATGCGTACGTAGGGTTTACCGTCTCCACGAACGCGATGAGATTCAATCCCCATTATATCCATTTAAGACTAATTTTCATTAGATGATTAAAAATAATGTTTAAATAGTTGATATAATTCTATGTGAGAATAAGATACATCCCAGTGATAAACAGTATGACTCACATAACAAATAAAATAAAGGAAAACGAATCTGTTAACACCCGAAACAATGATAATAGTAAGATATAATTAACAAAAAAATGTTAAAAGATCATATATGATATCATATTAATGTATATGATTATTTTATAATTTAATAAAAATTATTTAATCATTATATAGAATTTTAAACTACCCTAATCCAAGGAAAATTACAAGGTAAGGTTTAATTTCACAATCTCTTCATTATCCGAGGTTTTTTATATGTAATTATCTACTAGGACCTCTTTATCATCCACATCCATGTTTTTAAAAATGTATTTCAAAAAATTATTAATATTTTATAGGCTATGGGTTAAATTCATTTATATCCTTTTTTACTTTTTATAATATTTTTATAAAGGAAATTTTTTTTCATTTTCCAAACAAGGTCCTTTTTAACCTTTTCGACAAAATTAAGGTAAGAATTCCTTTTTTAACTCATACGATGGGTGAAACTATTTTTCACCATTAGAAAATCTATGAAGCTTCCCTTATAAGAATAGATTAATATTTTAAATGTAAATGTTTTATTTTATAATTATGTTACTTTTAAATGATTTCAAAAAAGAGATATTTCACTCAAATAGTTTTCATTTCATCTATGTCAATATACAATGATAGATTTTAAGTTTATTTGATGATTATTTATTATGATACAGAACGTCCATATTGTAATGAAGGTTTTGTGATATGTTTGACTATGGATGTGTTATTTTTATACCATTCATGTTTTATGGATAAAGTATTGATAATTTTTATGCTTGTTTTAATACGAATGTTTATGTTATGTTTAAACCTGTTCATATGAGGAATTCATTAGACTTAGTAAGTGATGGGTGAAGCCCGCTATAGCTCCTCATTGCATCAGTAGGTCTCATGAGACAAAGTAGTGTCCTGGAAAAAGGACTTGATATAATTATATTTGTAGTCTTGGAACAAGTCCTTGACTATGTGATTATGATATTCGAGCATTATACATTCCATCATTTTGAAAGTTGTTATTGATATTTCATGTGATTATTCGACTTGTAGAATATCCATGTGAATAAGTAAATGGAATTATTTCATTTTATTTTTTCCATATTATGATGAAGTTCATGATTAAAATAATTTTGTTTTAGATATACATTTCCTTAAATGTTTTTGATTTTTTATGAATGTTTCCGCTGTATTGTTATCATTACTGAGCATCTTAGATCACCCCTTTCTATGTTTTATTTTTCCCAGGACGTGAAGAACTATTTTATCACTGACCTGTAGGGATAGACTAAGGGGATATGAGTGTGGAATATGGAGACTATGTTGTTGTAGTTTTTCACATTATCATGTAATATAAGGCTTATGAATGGATCTTGTGTTTCCAAGGCTACTAAACTAATCAGTTTTTTGAGACTTGATATTTTGTGATCATGCCAATGTTATGTAATAATGCACTGACTCTGGGTAACTAGGGTTGGGGAATTACATTTTATCTCTTCCACCTCAGTTGCAATGAGTGCACAACATCATCTTTGCATATCAGCTGGGGAGATACGTGCACGATCCCTCTCACATCATCGGCTATGGAGAGATGGACGTCAATGATGGGGAGACTTCCACTGTTGTTCCAGTGGACATTGATGATTGAAAGGAGCAGGTCCTACATGGACGGTCGATATCTCTGGTGCACGTTCCCTAGTAGCATAGGAACCTCCAGGAGAGCACATGGGAGTGAGAGGCTCGAATGCGTGCTCAGTACCCCATGTGTTCCCTTAGTTCGAGTTGAAGCTTACGGGGACGTAAATCCCCGAGGTGGGGATAATGTATAGACCCAGAAAATCCATGGAATTTTTTTACATAAAAACATTGGAATTTTACGAGTCCAAGAAAATTGATGGCGCATGATTCTGAGGCCCGGTGTGCCCTGAATCAATTACTGAAGTTTTGTTTGGGTATGTTCAGTAAATGTACGAGCAGATTTTTATAACATTTAAATTGGTGCTCAGAATTGAAATCTGGGGACATCATTGAACTCACAGAGACGATATTTAATTATAAATAATCCACCTCGACGACAGTGGGTCAAGATTAAAATATAGTTTTTGGGTTTTTAGATAATGTATTAAACAAAAATAAAGTGTGTGACTTAATTTTTTAAATGATGGTTAAAACCTTTTCATGGAAGTTGGAGGTGGGACCACCACACCTTAACCTCCCATGAGAGGTTATGGTGGTGGGGCCGACCCAATCCTAACCTCTTGAGAGAGGTTACAACATGGGGACTACATGGGACTATGCCCCCCTATTATTGGAAGGAGAGGAAAATATCTCAACTCCCCCCATTAATGACAGGGAGACTCTTGACCACCTCTTCCATTTATGGTGCCACCACCTCCCATTGAATTAATTGAGCCAAAACATAATTTATTATGCCAAATCCTTCACATTAATTAGGTGGATACAATTAAATTAATTCATCAAATTTGAATTTTGTTCCAACAAATTAATAAGATATCACAATCTCTTATTATTTTGGTTGGCATTGATTTTTTGGTGGAAGTTTCGAGAAGAGTGAAAAGATACCAACAAAGAAATAAGAACGAAGAATGAATAACACCGGTGAGGAGTGACTTCGACTTCATTCCTAGGATCCTACCGATGTGTAGCATCTTCCACAACTGACGTGTGATCTCAGGATTGGAAGTGTGTTGCGGACGTGACCAACGGCGACAACACCATCTTCTTCCCAACGACTCCGTTGACGAACAACGAATAGAGGTAGGAGGAATTATTTGAGTTTGTTTTATTTGTGGAATGTTGTGGGGTGATATGTTTTATCTTTATCCCCTTTTTCTATTCTTGAGTAATTATTTTAAAACTCAAGAATATCATATCCAAATGTTACCACCCTAAATGCGGAGGGTGTAGGCCAAACCAACATGGCCTGACCCCTCCGTCATTTCTTGTTTATGATGATATTTGGCATGGCGACGAAGAAACAAGGTTATGAAGGCGGAAATGAAAATGGACATGCTACCCACAGACTACGTGATCCACACCGCCCCAGTGGTGTTTGGCACCACCACCGGCCGAACCGGCCCCATCCGAGCCACCTCTAGCAGCGCAGCTCGCCGGGCCGAGCCGTTGCCCTGGGCGGGCCCATGCCCCGCCGGCCTACCCGGCGGCCTCCGGCTGCCCGCCGGCCGGCCGGGCACCCTTCCATGCCCCCCTCCGCACATCCGGCGCCCTTCCTAGCCGCCCTCTAGCCCTCCTAGAACCCTTCCTGGCTAACCGTCGGCCCGCCTACCGGTCTGTGTGGCTGCCAGCAGGCCAGGCAGCGCCCTGCTGGTCTACATGTCAAGCTTCCCGGCCACCTCCCTTGCGCCCGGCCGAACCGCTCCAGCCCGCGCTCCCCATGACACCTGAGCCATGCCACTAGTGACACACCAGACGAACCGGCCCAGTCGCGCCCTTTGGGCTGAGCAGCACCGGGCCGCACCCTCCCGGTGCTCCGGGCTGAACCGACCCTGAGCCCGGGCCTAACCGCCCACGCGACGATCTGGGAAGGGCCCAACGGGCCATTCCAAAACAAACAGGCTGCCCACCCAATTGGTTGGGAAATACCCAAAAGGTCTCACCATGATGACCATGACTGGGTCGGCCAAGACTGGGTCGGACTAGGTCAGTCCGACCAGGTCGGACCGAACCCGAGCCCACGGCCGACCCTTTACTTTCTTTGCGCATATCTTTGTCACCAAATGATAGTCTAATGAACCTTCAGTGGCACTGGTATTCTTGATTGCGACAGTCACATTGTTTATACCCCACAAGTATTTTTGGTATAGTTGAGATACAATTACGTTGGATTGAGCACGATTCCAACCGGGCCCTAGGACTAAAAGGCTAATCACTCACGAACCGAGTGATCGATTGACGCACGATCTGTTATGTTGAGACCCCTATGATGTGGAAGACCATTGAGACAATTCTTTTTGGGAATTCATGACAATTGGAGTGTCAACCAATAGATTTTGGAGTGGATCCTTCTGATGACGAGTGAGCATAGTGCCGAGACCTAGTAGGTGGCTGAGACCTGACTACTGCTGACCGTTTCTACTCAGAGTGACTTGACTACCCAATTAGGGATGGCCTTGGTGTTGCGGTACACCCATACCGGGGAGTTCCTTGGTGTTGTGGTAGATCCACGGTACTCAAAAAAAGGAGTACCTCAATAGGATATGAGGGTGAGCGCCTTGGTAAAGCGGCATACCCACAGTGGGGAGCAACATGGTGACATTGCAGACCCATGGTACTCGACAGGTGGAGTTTCTCAGTAGTCCATGGTTAGTGGGAAGCACCTTGGAGTCATGGAATGCCCACTATACTCGATACAGGAGGATCTCTTCAGCAGATGTGGTTTGAATATTGTAAATAATAATCCTCATTGAGATTATTCAGTAATTTTTGTGTTTTCCTCATGATTGAAATGGATTACATGATATCTTAGTTATATTTATGGGAATATACCTATGTGGGGCTATTTGATGATTTCATACTTTTGGGTTTATCCTTTTTGGATTTTTTGAGACCTTGAGGATCTCGGGGTCCCTACTGAGTATCGTTATTATCACCCATGAACGAGCAATGCCCGCACCACGTTGTGTTGGTTGCAGATGACAGAGAATGCTGACTGAGATGAGAGTACTAGGAATGGACGGTACCTGGAGGTGGACCATACAACTAGTTAGTACACGGCGAAGGCCAACAGACGTGGAGTTTTGAGGAGGCTATTTATACCTACCCTTTAGGTAGGATCCGTGGTCGATGATCTGAGAGCTTCTTTTCACCCTTCAGTTATTTTTCCTTTTCAGTTGTACATTTACTTTACAGTTGGGCTTGTATTTCCCGCCCCATTACATTTCAAAACTCACTTTTTATACAGTTTTACCAAGTGTTGTGTATCCAGCTGTGTTCTCTGTTGTGTGTTTTTACAGTTATAAAGGAAATGCCTTCCCATATTTAGGGAATTATTCCATTTTTTCAAGTCACCAGCCCCTATCCTATGGAAGGCGGGCTTGAGGTAGTCACGGTACAGGCCCCATGGGACAGGTCATGACAAATATCATTTTTTCAATAAATGAAAAAATCTGTAGAATATAATTTATTCCATCATTATAGAATAATAAAATAACTTTTTAAAATTTTATTAAATGGAACATGAACATAGAATAAAAATATTCATGGAAATAGAGGAAATAATATATGTTTTTCAAAAAATATATTCTTAATAATTTTTAGCACAAAAGAGAGGAAAATGGTACTATTATATAAAATGTTTTTGAATAAATATATTAAAATAAATGATAAGGGATTGATTATATTATAATCATAATATTCCGATCAATGGAAATTGATTCATAAATAATCTTGATTCGAATGAGATTGGACCTATAATCATTTTTTGTTTTGGTAATATTGGAATTATAACCCCATTTAATAAAAAAACATTATATAAAACATTATATAAAATTAATATAAATGGATTCATGATATTTGATATCAAATTGACTATATATACCCAAAATTAATAAAACAAGTTATGACTATGGCATTTGTCTCTCTAAAACCAATGAGAGAAAAGAAACCCTTACCTCAAGTCTCATCATGATTTATATGTGTTAGGTCCTAATTGATAATAAATATAGATTTATTGTGCATATTTATAATTAAAATACATATATATATCATAACATATTCAATTTACTCATAATATGTTATCAACAATTAATTAATTTGTTTTATTTAAATCGATGTTCTGAGTGATAATTGCTGTATTTTTTTATTAATGTATCAATTTGTAAGTACTATTTTATGTATATTGAAGGTTACATCATCTAAAAAAATTATTAATGACATAATTACCATATTTGTTCATAATATACAATTTTATTATCAATAATATAAATAGTTCATGAGAAATAAATTATATTAATTCATGGATATGGTAGTAGGTACTTACCCATAGCTGATGTTTCCATGATTCAATGGATATATCAAAGAAATGTAATAATAATTTAAAATTGTAGAATAATTATTATAATATATATTTGATATTTTATCTATAAATAAATCATTATCAATAGACATGTAACGTTGAAATAAAATATGAAACTCATCGATTTGTGGATGTGGTAGTCCGCACGTGGGCATGAACACCATTATAATTTTACAAACTATGGGATGTTTAGAAGTTATATATGATCTTATATTTACAATATCATAATTATGTCAAAAAAATTATATAAAAATTATATACATCATAATATAGATCCTTTAAATATGTTGATATAAGAGGAATCATATCACTCAATGGAGGAGGTATTCTACAAGTACACATAAACGATACATCATTTTCCATTTGATGGAAATATTGATGTATCAAACTTATTCCACAAAAATAAAAAAATATATTTTAGATACTGATGGTATTATATAATAATATTTAGGATAAAATTGGTGGAGTTAGTGGAAGAAGTAAAATGAAAATTCTTGGTCAATACGATTACATCCTCTTTGATGACACTTCTTTAGATCACTCCTTAAAGATCCTAAAGATGGTCTTTTAAAAATAAATTAACCACTATTATTGACCTAAGGAATTAAATAATATTTATTTCCATGGTTTTGTAAATATATGTTTCTTAGAAAATGAGAGGAAGATATGAGGATATGTTTTATTTTAAAAGTGAAGGGGTAGAGAACTCGTTTATTTTTTCAAAACATTACTATATTATAATGTAACAATAAAGGGAAAGTGGTTAAACATTAGATTAAATTTGATGAAAATATGATATATCGTTTAAATAATCTTATCTAGTAGTATGTATACATTTTTAGTTTATTTTATCCATGTTATCTTTAGTTTATCCTAGTGGTACACCTTTTTATACTTTTACCATATTAACATATTTTTCAATCAATTTGGGTAATAAATCCACCTCTAAGGTAAAAATTCGATACAATGGTCTCTTTATTTCATTATCACATATTCACATTCCAATCATAATATTTTATGTTTTTTATGATTTTTAAAACATTTAATAAAGTATTATATTATAGAATATATCGTAAATGTCAATTTTGGGACTATTCATTTAATTTTTCCATAATGTTAGGATGAAAACTAAGAATTTAGAATATATAACCATTGGAAAAAATATACATTATAAGTACCCATAAAATTTTTTTCTCGCCATAATTCAAAAAATAATATTTATTTTAATGTTTTTAAATATATTTTGTAAATTTATCTTCTAATTTCACAAACAAAATATGGGAATTGTTAATGAATTTTATGTAAGTATACTATGGATATAATCTAAAAATAAATTCCATATTAAAAATATTTTATTTATATTAAATATAAACCATTATTACTGTCTATGACTTTATTTTTATCTCTATGAAAAAATATTTGAATTTTTCAATTAAAATAAAATGATGTTTTCTATTTTAAATTATTTAAAATGACATATAAGTAATTATAAACTAGAATATGGAGTAAAATTGGAATAAAATATAATATTGTATGAATATGGTTATTCTAAACTTATTAAATTGATTATGGGAATGTGTTATGTTTATTTTATTGTCTTATCCCATAATTTTATCCTTATTTTGGTAATTTGACCCTTACCAAATTGACATTATTTTATCCAATGATACTATTCATAATAAAAAACATAAAGGGTAATTTTTACTATATTTGATACTAATTGTTCAAAATAGGAAATAAATTTTGATAAATTCATATTATATTATTGGAAAAAATTAATTTTAATATAAACGTGTTAAACATAATGAAGTGTAACTTTTAAAAAAACATGTTTTAAGACTATCTTGTAACTTATATCAGAATATGGAATATTTTCAAGTTCAACTTAATTATTTAATTTCTTAAAAAATGGATAATATTTATCATTAATTAAAAGTACATAATATAATTATACTTTTAAAATAATTAATGAAATGAAAGTATTTAAAAAACTTGTATTTTCACTATTTAGTAAATAATCGATCATTTCACACAAATAAGAAAATCACTCAAAGGTAATTTTGATATGATGATTTGAAAAATGATATTAAATTTATAAAATTATATTTCTAAAATTGGTATAAATAAATAATAATTTTGGGGAAAAAATTATAATTAAAATTAATTTAATGTGAAATGTGTTTTAAATCAAAAAATGGATTTTTTAAAAATTGAGAGTTTAATTAATATATATAAATATTTAAATTAAGGTTACGGTACTGCAGTTGAAATATATTTAATAATATGATACAAATATTCATACATGTCAATAAAACATCTTGGTTATAATATTTATGTTCAATGCTTAATATATTATATTATTTATTAGTTTGTTTATTATTGTTGTTACGTATAAAAAAATCAATAAAACGAATCAAAGGTAATATAATATAAACGATGGGTTGTTACATTATACCATATTAAATAACATATTCCCTAATAATATTTATATATAACTTATTATAGAAAATATCTATGAGTATCCAACAAATTTTCTAGAGTCAAGTTATTATTTATAATGAGATATCAACATTAGTATCTTAGTTAAGACTATTAATATTAATAAATATTTATAAACCAACATATGAATCATTATTAGACTCATACCTATGAATGAGTCTCCCAAAAACATACCTTGATAGCTTAGTGTAAAAACTCATATATATTCATCCACTTACTTGAGTTGAGGAATTTTTTTCAATCAAGAAAGAAAATATAAGAGAATAAAGGTACATTATATCATTCAAAACATCTATCAATTCATTACAGTTCATGTAGTTTTAAATCACAACTCAATCTCATAATCCATATGATAAAAATCCATGATAAATTCCAAATTCCTTGAGAAATACAATTTTTTTAAGTGGACCATAAGATAAAAAAGCAAGATAATTAATTCCCTATATTTCTATCCATTAACCAGAACCATAATGATTATTTAATGTTAAGATAATAATAAATATGAAAAAAAATTTAAATAAAAATAAAAAAACCATAAAAACTACACCTAATTTTCAACCAAAATAATTCCTTAAATAACAAATCATATGATTATTTAAAAATATGAGTGACCAATTTGAAAACCATGGACTTGATCGCATATTCATTCAATATTCAATTATAATTTATCATTAAATAATATTAATCACTCATTAGATTACTTACCAAAATAATATATAATATAATCATACATTCTCGGATATCTATCACTATAAAGACACAATAAAATAATATAGACATTAAAAAGACAACTTAACCTTTATTAAAAAATTTACATGCCACATTATCTAATAATATTATATTTAACTTATTCATATAATGACACTAGAATTGTGATATTTGTTAAAAATAACCTTAATAACATAGATGACAAATAACTTTTAAATAACACAATCATCTATATGATAAACAATTCCTTAAAAATCATTATCCATTTAAAAATAATTTCATCATAGATAATATTATTAGTAAAGGATATTTGTACATTTCAACTTAAATCCCAAAACATTAATAGAATTATTTATTATGTATCTATTTCAAATATTAAATATCAGGGTTACATATACCACAATCATATATTTATATTTAATAAATGTATTCAAATTATTCTTGATCACACTTAGGTCCAATCAGAAAATATATAAAAAGGTTATCAATACCATTAAACATAAGATCATTCTTAATGCTTCTTAATCCTTAAATAAAATATCACAACATGAAATAATTTTTAAGGATGATATATCAAACATTATACTTACATCATATAATAAAAATATAGGAATTATTTCTAATGAATCGTAAATATCAATCTAATCATGTTTTAAACTTATAACATAAGAAATGATATAATTTTTACCATATAAAATTCAATCATGTTATCATCATGTTCTATGTATGACCTTGATAGAAATTTAGTCGTATGATATTTCTAATTATTTTATAGACATTTAATTTGGTTAATTTATATTAATATTTAACACACACCAATAAAACAAAAAAAAATCAATTGATACCTTAGAAAGAACATTGTTTCCTTCTATAGTTTTAACTGAACTAATCATTCTACCTTAGAAATTTAATTCTCTATTCCATCCTTTATGAGATATGAATCACATCATTACACCTTTTTATCATTTACTTGGGCATTTATTCAGAGAATCTTGGAATTTATGTAATTTAATATTTTTTCTTTTATGGTATGTATCACACAAATGATATTGAAATAGAATATTTCTCTTATTATGTGTGTTATGAAACTCAACAATGTTTATATTCTTAATAATAAATTGAGATATATTGTTAGGAATAACCACATGTTTTTTCAATCAATAGTTTATCCTGGATGAATTATAATTCAGATAACCATCATAGAATCCATCAAAAATAATTGTTAACATTGTTATACTATTAAAACCATTTCATATATCCCAAAATCAATGGAAGATCATCAATAATAAGTGTGAGCAGTCATATAGTTGTGGTAATCAAAATATGTCTAAATAATGCCACATTTTTATCAATGTTTGAATCCATTGGTTCAACCAATGGTTACAATGATAATCATCAGTTCAAATACAGTATAATGGTTTATAAATATTATAATAATTAACAATGATATATCAAACATGGTTTTCTAAAGATGTTTATATTTAAGTTGCGTTTTCATGAACCATTTGATGATGGAGTTAATACAGAATACAACCCTTCAGGGTTATTACGAATAGGTATATCTCTTCCAGTTCCAATATCCAACTTTATTATCCAGACATGCATTTGAATTCTAGGAAACTTAAAACTATATCATTATAATAACTCAGGATGTTTCCCTAAAGTTATGATCAATGATATAATTTTCACTAAATGATTCTCATTATAGGAAATAAATTTAACAAACCCAACCTCTGATGCCAACAATAGAGGCCTAAAAATTACTTATATAAATATTTAATCATATCAATTAAATATTCAATAACTATCAGAAATAAACACAAAGGAGGTCTATAAATGTTTTATATATTTGAATTTAAGTATAAAATAATTTACTTCTTAAAATATCATCATCATATTCCATAAATATCATCACATTTTTACCCTTCTTGACATATCACACATACATCCTTCTATAAAAAATTGTGGAAGGAAAACAAAATAAATGGTGTTTTCAAAAGCTTATAATGAGTAACTGAGGTGTATATAAATCAAATGATACAGTAAGATGATAATTAGGGTATGCTAACCTAATCTCATGCATGTTCCAAATATAAACTTTTCTTATCTAAAAAATCATAGATCGTACACTCTTAAATCATGTATTATCCAAAAGTATGGTTAATAATGGTTTCAAAGTAGTAATCATCATTCAAGATTGATGAAATAAAATTATTGAATCCAAAGAATATGATATCAAAATATTGTGAAAAATGATTTTTGAAGCCATTTCCATGCATACTTTTGTGAGAATACCTAGAAGAAATATACTCAAGGATCAGAATAAAACCATGTCTATTAACAATCATCTTCACACCTAATGTTTTGATCCTTACTATATCAAATCATACAAATGCATCCAAATGTGAACAATTATATTAAAAATAATATCTATACTTATCATAATTGTCTCATGAAAATTATATTTAACATTAATATATGTATTAGAAGGATATAAAATACCCAATTGTCACATTATTATAATCCATTCATATAAAAGACATAATGTCATAAATTCATTTATCATTTCATCATATCTTACACCATGGAAAATAAAAATTATTTCATCATGATTTCAATATCATAATTAGTATCCACTAATAGAAAAAAAATATGGTATTGTTGGATCATCTATATATTTAATAATAGGTAACATCAATTTATTATATAATATGTTAAAATAACATTAAAATATCACTAGAACATTGTCATACGGAAAATAATATAACCATTTTGAATAACCTTAAATAAAAACAACCAAAATATTATGAAAACATTTTTTTTTGAAAATAAAAATTGAATTATATAAATTAGTATTAAATTCATTGGATTGTCCTGATAATGGTAATATTCATTCTATTAGTATTTATTAAAATCAAGGTTTCATTCTCACCACTGTTTAGAAATACCTCATTCTGATAATGGCATGAATATTTTAATATTTAACATTTATAAATAATTTAAAAAAGGAAATGTTACTTTAAAAAATAATTATATAATATTAAAAAAATTAATCAATATAATTTTATTATAATGCTAAAATAGAATAAAAATATTACCAACCGTAGAGAAAATGAAATATATTTTTCTTAATAACATTTTATCAATAATTTAAGGTACCATGAAATGAAAAAAGGTACTATAACATAAAATTTAAATTATTAAATATAAGAGAGTAAAATCGAAATGGTATAACATATATGAATCATATATATTTCATCAATGGAAATTCACGAATAAGTAATCCATATTAAAATTGGATTAAAACATAAATCCCTTTCTACCATTGTCACTTTTGAATCATAACCCCTTGAATGAAATAAAATTTATGAAAATATAAATGGATTAATTATATATCATATGTCTCATAGAAACAAAAATGTTACAGGAAACCCTTACCTCAAGTCTAATTTTCAATAATACATGTTTAAACATCTTATAAAATAAATATTGTGTTATAATAAGTAATCTAAGAAACATAATCATTAATTACATTCCAAATAGTATAATCTTATAACATCTTATCACCAATTTATTAAAATATCTATATTAATATCAATGTTCTAGTTGATAACTACTTTTATTTATCATGCAAGGTTCGATTTGACTATCCAATTCATTATACATTGAATAAGGTTAGATCTAATATTCCATTTTAATTATAAAATAATTATTATATTTATTCACCATATATATTTTATAATTATTAATATAAACAGGTGGTGAAAAATGTATTACATCACTTCATGGTGAATAATCTGTATATGCAAATGGGTGATGATTCCTCTTTTTAATCGATAGAATGTAACAATGGTAAATAAAAACAAAAATTTTAAGGATAATTGTTAAATTATATATATCATATATACTTATTATATCCATATTTTTTACTCAACATGAAAAGTGTAAATGGAAAACTAATCATGTCACTCTGTCGGGGGTAGTCTACTTATATACAAGAATGAAATTATCATTTTCCAATGGATGTGATGGAGAGAAGGTTGATAAGATATTATAACTAAATAAATATACTTATTTCTTAAATTCCAAAAATAAAATTTAAATCCATTAAAAAAACAATCATGATCAATGGTTATAGAAATGGGATAATATCTTAGTGTGGAGGCATTTCCCAAACAAACACATAAACAATACATTCACTTCTTATTATATGAAAAAGAATATGAATAAATGTTATTTTGTAAACATAAAAAATATCATTATATATAATGATGTTATTATAATTTAATGGTTATGAATGATATTAAGTATGTAGAAAAATAAATAAATTGAAAACTCTTGGGGAAGAAGATCACCTCCCCTTTGATGGACATCTTTTTATCTCTATTTGAGGACTATATGGAAAACATTATATAATGAGAATGTCCTTTATATTGAAGATAAGTATGTTATCGATTGAGTTTTGTAGGTTCTGGTGGAGATACGTTTATTAATAAGTGATAGGAAGTGAGAAGATGAGGAGCCTTTATATAAGTGTGGGTAAGGGAACTCAAATAATTTCTTAAATAATTAAAATATTATAAAGGTGACTAACATGGAAAAGTGTTTACCAATTGTATTTAATTTAATTTATAGATGATATAAGATAAAAAAATACATCCTATAGTCTATAGACATGTTTTAGGGATACTATTGTAAAGACCCAATATTTTTTAAAGGAAATTATTTTCTTATAAATATGTCATAATCACATTTACTACTAAGTGCTTTGGGACCCTTAAAAAATTTGTTTGTCACTTCTGTGATGTGAATTTCAAAAAACCTACACACATAGTCACGAGCAGTAAGTTATTTAGAGTCCAATAAAAAAATTATTTTTCAGTGAATAGTAACCTACCCTTATGAATAGTAACATACCCTTATGAATAGTGATATACCCTAATCAATAGTAACCTTAACTCTAATAATATAAAAAAATATTCAAGATGAATGTTCGATATACATATATTTTAGAATAAGATAATGAATGTTTTAAAAATGGTTTTTGATAATAAATTATGATTTTAATTAAATATTTAATCAATAATATTTTGATTTTTTAAAATAATGGAATTCATTTTTTGATTCTACACGTCGAAAAATGGTTTGGGTTAATTTTTGGGATTTTCCTGGAATACTTGATTTTTTGATGAATAGTAAAATACTGTAATGTATTGTATATATACATTATAAGCTAAATAGACTATTCCTAGCATCATTTCTGATGTAACCACCCTTAATCAGAATTCACATGATAAAATTACTATTTTTGGTCATGGAATACTTACTATTACTTGTATTGTGAAGAAATAATAAATTAATGAGTTTTATATTAAAAAATGCCCTCTCTCCTCCACTATAAAAACCCCCTCTCACCCCCACTTCCAATCACTCATCTCAAGCCTTTTGCCTTCTCCAAATTCTCACACAATACCCTCCGAACCTTATCTCCCACTTACAGCAAGCTTTGGTCTCATTAAAAGACCAAAACCTCTCCCTTAAGGAGGTTTTCAAGGAAGTTTGGTTCAAGAGGTAAATTCCTCTTTTCAATTCATTGTCTTTCCTTTCTAGTTCATTTGTTTTATTTTTCTATTTCCTATATTTATCCAAATTTTGTGATGACTCTAGTACCTTATATTTACTCTAATTGTTTCATGATAGTGGAATAATTTCTCATCATCTCCCCCTTTTTACCTTCTTTTATACTAGTAGCATGAACATCATATGAGATGTGTCAATTTTACACATTCAAGGACGATAGTCTTTCGATTTATTTCATCATTATTAATTCTGGTCATAAAACCATTCTTGTTATGGTTGAACCAGATAATTATATATAATATAACCTATTTAAGATTCTGTAATCCCGTTGTTCATATTGTTGTTAGTTTATAACGAAAACTGAGTTCATTGTAATCACAACCCATGAATTAACCGAAACAATTATCATTATTTTTCTATATGATAATTAAACCTCATTGCATGTAACCAAGTAATATAACTGAATAATAACACATATTTATGTTCATAAATAATATATAATTTCAATTTGCGAGATTTACATCCTTTCCCCTTCATTACATAAAAAAAAGTGAACCGAATATGAAAATAAGAGAAACGAACACTCCAGAATGACGAAATGCAATTCAATAACATGTCAATAATGATATAATTGAACTAAAAAGAATAATAGTAAAATAAATACATGACTAATAGGTTCTAAAATAAGTTATTAAAACGCATAATTTCATATTCCAGGATCACAAGTTTCAGAGCGGAACATGTTTGGAGTTTAGGTAAGGGTTTTTCCACCTGAACTTCCATTTTCATTCAGGATACAATCATTGTTTAATTACCTCAATAAAATTATTATGTATTGTTATGTACTCATCATATATTCTGTTTGAGTATCATATATATGTATAAAAACTAGAACCCTTCTTTATTTTATGGATAGTTACACGTTTTAAAAGCAACTTTCAAAACTGTTTCAAAAATACAAGCTCGATTCAAGGAAATTTATCAAATTCATACCCATTTTCCAGGGCACTCTATAATATGTTTTTGGAAATAATTATATTTATAAAATCACTAATTTTATTATGAAAATACTACATTACTTCACATATGTTTTTATACAAATATTTTTTTTCAAAAGAACTCTTCTTTTCAAAATAAAAGAGTATTTATCTCAAGAATTGCTTAATGATTTTATTATAGTGTTTTCATCTAATTCAATAATCTTGTTGATTACATGGTATTATTGTGGTTAATAATTTATTACATCATATAACATATTTTATATAATGTTTTATGACTAACTCTATTGTGGTTGATCTGTCCTAAAACCATTCACCATATTATTCTGAATGGTTAGTGTTTATGTTAAATAATTGGGGAAAGTTTGTTACATTTCATATGTTTGTTTTAATAAGAATGTATATGTTGTGTATGTTTATCAACTCTCACATAAGGAATAAAGTGGACTTATTATGTGATAGGTGGGGCCATTTATATCCCCTCGATGTATCGGTTTGTCTCATGAGACAAATAGATGTTGAATTGGTCGAGGGCTTTCCCAATGTGATATAGATTTTGGCCGAGGCCTTAATCATTAGACGTCTTGGATGAGGCCTTGAAAAAATGTTTCCAAATGTCTGGAATTATGCATTACATCATAATGAGTTCATCTATTGATATTTCATGTGATTATTAGACTAGTATAATACCCATGATTCTGTTTTGTTATGGAATTTTTACTTAGATCATATTCCTGCCATAATGTGTTCACGTTTATTATTAAAGGCATGTGTTTTAAATTATTCACCATGTCTAATGTTTATATTATCTTCCACTATATTAATTACTCTTATTGAGGATTTGAGCTCACCCCTTTCTTATGTTTAATTTTCTCAGTACATGAAGAAGTATTTTATGAATGGCTTGCAAGCATAATCTAGGAGACGTGATAACTCTAGTGGAATAAATTAGTGTTGTTTTTCCATTCCTTATGTAAAGTTGAACTTATGTATGTATCTTTTTTATAATAATAATATACTACTGAGTCCTTCGGGATTCATATTCCTTTTATGTATACCAACGTAATCAAATAAGGCACCGACTCCAAGAAACTGGGGTCGGGTCCTTATAGTTGTTATTAGAGGAAGTTTTGTAGAATACATGGAATCTAGATTTCGAAAAAGTAGAATTAGGGAAGATTCCCTACGTTACTCTTTGAGGATATACATACAATAAAATCCTGGTATTTTTTTAAGGAATATATTATGTGGATATTTCAATCAATACATCCCTTTCTGGATACGAGCAGGTAGAGGCAGCTCTGGCACAGATGTATCTAGGGGTAAAACCCGAAAACACCGAATTGAGCTAGACTCGAACGAGAAATATTGCATGAAAACGGTCCTTGATTCACTCTTGGTTACGACACTCCTGAGGGATATTCTTAGGATAATTCACATTTTCTTTACAAGCAATTATGAAGGAGTTCAATGTAAATATTCCTCAAAGAATTCATTTCTGAGAAAATGGAATTATCCATGCGTAGGATCTCAATTTTTTTGAGTATTTTTATGTTAAGATTATACATTGTGATTAATAACCTAATATAGTGTATTCCACTATCTAGATATACAGCCTAGTGGATGGAATGAAAATCTCACGAATGCACATATCCCCTGTAGGGGTTTTCCTCTGACGCAAGACAATGATGTTGGCTCTGGTGCTGTGACTGGTGCTGAGAAAATCATAACTATACCAGGACAACTTACTTAGGTTATGAATAATAAACATACCCATATGGAGCATCTGGATCTACCACGTGGAGGAGCCATGCTAGATCTCTATATGCGACAACAACCTCTATCATTCCACAGGACTACACACCCGTTTGTAGCAGTGCAGTAGATATGTTCAGTCGAAGAAGATATTTCTCACTATGGGATGCGATGAAAGAGATAAGGTTGTCATGGAGGTATATCGTCTATCGGGAGATGCAGATCAGTGGTGTTCATTAATCCAAAACACAAAGGAGGAGGAAAAAATATAAGATACAGTATGGAGGGATTTTATGGAAATATTCTTTGAAAAATATTTCCCTTGAGAACAAAGAGTAGATATGAAGAGGAAATTCTTGAATCTGAGGAAAAAGGAGGATGAATATGTTGCCAAGAATGAATCCAACTTTACAAGGATGGAACGACATGTTGTGGACTACATACGAAATTCAAGGAAAAAATTGATCGATTTATTTAGGGCCTAAACCCATTCCTCCGGTGGGAAATGGTCTCCCAAAATTTTTCATCATATGAGGACATAGTTTCATGTGATATCAAGACCAAAGAATAATTCTATATGTCTTATGACTTTATGGTAATGTTAGAAAAGAAGAGTTCTACTGAAAATCATGGGAAAGGAAATAAGGAAACATGGAATAAGGGAAGAGTTGAATTTCCACCATGTGTCAATTGTGGAAGGAAACACCCTTGTGTGTAATTAAAAGTAAAAGTAGTATGCTACAAATGTGTTCAGAAAGGCCATCTTGCTGGTGATTGCAAAGGAATGAACGAAGCCAATGATGTTTGATGCTATAATTTTCCGGAGATGTGGCACTAATCTAATAATTGTCCAAAACATCAAGGAAATATGCAACAGAAGAGGCCAAGGGATCAAGGACAAGCGTATGCGATCACAACTATAGAGGTTTATGTTCCACGTGACGTGGTGGGAGGTACTTTGATTATGTACTCAATCTTAGACAATGATTTATTTGATTCTGGATCATCGCATTGTTTCATATCTTCCCAGTTTTCTATAAAAATTAGACATTTCAAATTTTATTTAACAAGTTAGTTATCAGTCAAAACTCTTAAGGGAAGTATCAAAGCTATAAAGATCTCTGAATTAGTTCCCATTAGGGAATACAAATGTTCTTTATCTTCTAATCACATCATCATACCCTTGATTGAATTTGATATAATCCTCGGTATGGATTAGATTTTGGATCATGATGAAAAAACTTATTATAAGAAGAAGGAGGATACAATTTTTTATGATGATGATAAATAACACATTATCTTTATAGCAGAATCATCACCACCTGATTCTTATCTAGATCCACCCCCAATAGCTGAACTAAATTCAATTATTATGGAGTAAGAGATTGAAATGACTGTGGGTGAGGAATGTAATTTTAAAATAGAGGATGTACCTGTTGTGAGAGAATATGTTGATTTGATTCCAAAAGATTAACCTGGACATCCTCTAGAATGAGGAATTGAGTTTTCCATAGCTTTAATTCCGGGTTCACGACCCATATTGAAGTCCCCTTATATAATGGCCACTGTGGAATTAGTGGAATTAATGAAACAACTAGAGGAGTTGAGAAATAAGGGATTTATCCGCCCTAGTGTTTCACCATGGGGAGCCACTGTCCTTTTTAAGAAGAAAGATGGATCTATGAGGTTATATATCAACTATAGGGAGATCAATGTTATAACAATTAAGAACAAGTATCCCCTACCTCGCATTGATGATTTATTTGACCAACTGCATGGAGATCAATACATTTCAAAGATTAACTTTCGATCTAGTTATCATCAGTTTAGTGTGAAGAAGGAAGACATTCCGAAAACAGCATTTCGAACGAGGTATAGGAATTACGATTATATAGTAATGCCCTTTGGATTGACTAATGCACCCTCTGTCTTCATGGATCTAATGAATAGAGTTATCAAGGAATATATCAATAATTTTGTATTGGTATTTTTTGATGATATCTTGGTATACTCCAAATGCTACGAAGATCATGAAAACCACTTGCACATTATCCTGAAGAGTCTTAGAAGACATGAATTATATGAGAAGTATACAAAGTATGAATTCTTGCTTCAGGAGATTTCATTTCTTGGACATATTTTCTCTAAGGATATAATACTAGTTGATACTGAAAAAATAATGGAAATCCATGATTTCCCCATGCCAACAAACATAATTTAGGTACATAGTTTTATTGATTTAACAGGTTATTATCGGCGCTTCGTACAAGAATTTTTCCCGACTAGCTATCATTCTAATAAAGCTCACACATATAGGCGTTAAATTGTTTTGGACAAAAGATTGTGGAAAATGATTCGAAGAACTGAATAGAATATTAGTCAATGCTCCTATAATGACTCTACCATTGGGGAATGATGGGTTTGTTATTTATAGTGATGCTTCAATGAAAGAACTTGGTTGTGTCCTCATGAAAAATGATATGGTTATTGCTTGTGCATCACGACAGCTAAAAATTTATGAGCAAAACTATCCCACTCATGATCTTGAGTTAACTGGTGTAATATTTTCTTTGAAGATATGGATACATTATCTCTATGGCGAAAAATGTGAGATTTATACTGATCAAAAGAAATTGAAGTATATTTTATCAAAGAAATAACTCAACATGAGGCAAAGGAGATGGGTTGAACTACTCAAGGATTATGATTGCACGATACACTACCACCCGGGGAAGGAAAATAAGGTGGAAAATTCTTTGAGCAGAAAGGATCATGGAGTTTTGAGCATGATGATAGTGGAAAGGGATCATATTTTCAAGGATCTAGTAAATATGGATATGGGAATAACCCTGGAAAGTGAAAATAATTTCTTATTCATATGATTGCCAAACCTTCTTTACTATAAAGGATTGAAAGTTCTCAGGCTGATGTTGAGGGGTCTCAAAAAAAGATTAAATATGTGAATGATGGGAGATAGAGTGACTCTGTATATGAAGATGAAATTTTGAAATTTGGGATGAGACTTTGTGTTCCCAATATACCTGATCTAAATAAAGAATTTTTGGATTATGCTCATAGATCCAATTTCTCTTTACACCCTAGTAGCACTAAGATATATAGAGATATGAAGGAACATTTTTGGTGGGACAACATAAAGAAGGAGATTGCTGATTTTGTGTTAAGATGTATGGTTTTTCAATTAGTGAAAGCTAGATGGAAATATCCTGGAGGAGTATTTTAACCTATTCCCATACCTGAGTGGAAATGGGATAATATCATGATGGAGTTTTTCATGGGACTACCAATGACTCCTATAAGGAACGATGTAATATGGGTCATTGTTGAACTTCTTACCAAGTCAGCACATTTTCCTTCTATAAGATAAGATCTACCACTTGAACGTCCAAAAAGACTATATATTAATAATGTTTTGAGACTTCATGGAGTACCTCTATCGATTGTTTCTGATTGTGATCCCCATTTTACATTAAGATTCTGGAAATGTCTTTAGAAGGTCCTAGATACTGATCATTGTTTGAGATATACTTAACACCCACAAACTGATGGACAATTAGAATAGACTATTCAAACATTGGAAGACATATTGAGGTATTGTTCACTTGATTTTCAAGGAATATGGGATCAGAATTTACCTCTTGAGAATTTTTCAACAATAATAGCTTCCATTCAAGTATACAAATGGCACCCTATGAAGCATTATATGGGAGGCGATGTCATACACCAACTTGCTGGGATGATGTTGGAGAATGAATGCTCGTGGGCCCAGAACTTGTTGAAGAAACAATGGAAAAGGTGAAGATTATCCAAAACCATATCAAACTAGCTCAAAGTAGGAAACAAATGTATGCAGATAAATGAAGAAAGGATTTGGAGTTTCAAGAAGGTGATCACATTTTCTTAAAGGTGTCTCTATGGATGGGTATTATACGATTCAGTAAGAAGGGAATGTTAAGTACCAGGTATATCAGACCTTTTGAAATTTTTCACTGAATTGGTGTTGTATCTTACCATATGGAAAAGCCTCTATGTCTCTCTAAGGTTCACAATGTTTTCCCTGTGTCAATTTTAATAATGTAAATGCTAGAGCCAACACATGTGCTCACTTATGAAGATGTGGAAATTGAGCTAGATATATCTTACTGTGAATATCCTATCAAATTCTTGATACTAGAGAACAAGTATTGATAAATCAGATGACTCATCTAGTGAAGGTTCTATGGAGGAACCATAATATGGAGGAAACAACATGGGAGCCTGAGGAGCTTAGGTTTAATACATACACGAATCATTTTAGGTAATATTCTGTGAATTTCGAGGACGGATGTTTTGTAAGGAGGGGAGAATGTAACGACCCAATATTTTTTATAGGATATTAATTTAATATAAATATTTCATAATCACATTAACTACTATGTGGTATGGGACCCTTAAAACATTATTTTGTCACTTCTATGTTATGAATTTCAAAAATCCTACATACATAATCTCGATTAATAGTTATTTATAGTCCAATAAGAAAACTTAATTTTTGGTGAATAGTAACCTAACCTTATGAATAGTAACATACACTTATGAATAGTGATATACCCTAATGAATAGTGACCTTACATATGATAATAAATAAATAATATTCAAGTTGAAAGTATGATATACCTATATTTTAGAATAAGTTAAAGAATGTTTTAAAATTGGTATTTGACAATAAATGATGATTTTAATTAAATATTAAATTAATAATATTTAAAAAATTATTTGTGAAAAATGGACTTCATTTTTGGATTCTACACATCGAAAAATGGTTAGGGTTTATTTTTGGGATTGTTCTGAAATACTTGATTTTTTTATGAAAAGTAAAATACGATAATTTACCGTATATATACATTATAAGTTAAATAGACTATTACTAGAATCATGGCTGATATAACCACACTTAATACGAATTAACATGATAAAATTACTATTCTTGGTCATGGTATACTTACTATTACATTTCATGTGAAGAAATAATAAATTAATGAGTTTTATATTAAGAAATCCCCTCTCTCCTCCACTATAAAACCCCCTCTCACCCCCTCTTCCAATCACTCCTCTCAAGCCTTGTGCCTTCTCCAAATTCTGGTAAAATACCCTCCCAACCTCCTCTACCACGTCTAGATATCTTTGGTCTCATTAAAAGACCAATACCTCTCCCTTAAGGAGGATCTCTAGGATTTTTGGTTCAGGAGGTAAATTCCTCTTTTCAATTCTTTGTCTTTCCTTTCAAGTTCATTTGTTTTTTTTTCTATTACCTCTCTTTATCAAAATTTTTTGATGACTCCAGTAAATTATATATACTGTAATTTTTTCATGATCGTGTAATATTTTATCATCATCTCCCCCTTTTTAACTTCTTTTATACTTGTAGCAAGAACACCATCCGAGATGTGTCAATTTTACACATTCAAGGACGATGGACTTTCGATTTCTTTTATCATTCTAAATTTTGGTCATGAAACCATTCGTGTTATGTTTGAACTATATTATTATATATAATATAACCAATTTAATATTCCGTAATCCCTTTGTTCAAATGGTGTTAGTTTATAACGAAAAATGAGTTTGTTGTAATCAAAACCCATGAATTAACCGAATCAATTATCATTAATGTTCTATGTGATAATTCATCCTCGTTTAATGTAACCATGTTATATAAATGAAAAATAACACATATTTATGTTCATAAATAATATATAATTTCAATTCTGGATATTTAAAACCATTCCACTTCATTACTTAAAAACACGTGAACCGAATATGAAAATAAGAGAAACGAACACTCCAGAACGACGAAATTCAATACAATAACTTATATATAATGACATAAATGAACTAACAATAATTATGGTAAACTAAATACATGTCTAATAGGTTCTGAAATAAGTTATTAACAATTATTATTTCATATTTCAAGAGCTTAAGTAGAAGAGCGGAACACGTTTGGAGTTTAGGAAAGGGTTTTTCCACCGGAACTTCCATTTTCATTCGGGATACTATCATTGTCTAATTACATCAATAAAATTATTATTTATTTTTATGTACTCATTATATATTTTGTGTGATTATCATATATATTTTTACAAACCATAAAACTTCCTTATATTATGTATAGTTACATGTTATAAAAGGATCATTCAAAATTGATTTAAAAATACAAGCCCGATTCAAGGGAATATCTCAAATTCTTGCATATTTTCAGGGGCACTCTATAATCTATTTTTGGAAACCATTATATTTATAAAATCCATAATTTTATTATTAAAATACTATCTTAATTAACATATGGTTTTATGCAGTGATTTTTTTCCAAAAGAACTCTTCTTTTCAAAATTGAAGAGTATTTTTCTCAAGAATTGCTTAATGATTTTATAAGAGTGTTTTCGTCTAATTAAACAGTTTTTTTGATTCCATGGTATTATTGGGTTTAATAATATATTAAGTAATATAACATATATTATTTAATGGTTTATGACTAACCTTATTTTGGATGATCTGTCCTAAAACCATTCACCATATTGTTCCGAATGTTTAGTGTTTATGTTCAATAGTTGGGGAAAGTTTGTTACATATCATATGATAGTTTCAATATGAATGTATATGTTGTTTATGTGTATCTCCACTCATATAAGGAATTCATTGGACTTATTATGTGATGGGTGGGGCCCACTATATCCCCTTTATGCATCAATACGTCTCATGAGAGAAATAGATGTGGAATTGGCCGATGCCATTCCCAATGTGATATAGATTTCGACCAAGGCATTAATAATTAGACGTCTTGGCCTAGGCCTTGACAAAATGTTTCAAAATGTCCGGCCTTATGCATTTCATCATTATGAGTTCATCTATTGATATTTCATGTGGTTATTTGACTAGTATAATACCCATGATTATTTTATATTTTGGCATTATTTACTCAGCTCATATTCCTACCATAATGTGTTCATGTTTATTATTAAAGGCATGTGTTTTCAATTATTCACAATTTATAATGTTTATATTATCTTCCACTATATTTCTTGCTCTTACTGAGCGTTTGAGCACACCCCTTTCTTACGTTTCATTTTCTCAGGACATAAAGAAGTATTTTATTAATGACTTGCAATCATAATCTAGGAGACATGATGACTCTAGTGGAATAAATTAGTGTTGTTTTTTCCTTGTCCATATGTAAAGTTGAACATACGTATGTATCTTGTTTCCAATAATACTAAAATACTCGGTCCTTAAGGATTCATATTCCTTGTATGTATTCCAACGTAATAAAATAAGGCACTGACTCCGGGAAACTAGGGTCGGGTCCTTACAAATATAACCCTTATATATATAGTTTAATCATTAGTTATCCCTTTTTACCCTTAACATCAGTAACAGATTTTTAAATCATTAAGGTTTTTAAATTAATTATTTGGTTAATAATTAGATTAAAAATTGTCCATGGATTTCATTTTAAACCATTTCCGATTCAACAGGATCTATTTCGCCATTTTTTTATTTTTATACCATTTAATTTTAAGTTATATACCATAAAATATAATAAATTTCATTTATGAGATGTCTAATTTAATTTTAATATAATGGTTAGAATAAAACAACGTATTTTGAATATAGACCCTTTATATATAAACTATGAATTTTATTTTCTTATGAAATTAATTTCATAAAATAATTCCTTAGAAAATTATTTATATTAATGTTTTGAAAAAAATATGCGAACATAAAATAAAATAAAAGTAAATATAATATAAATATGGGAAAAAATTTACAGAAATTTACAAAATATCTAATTAATGTTTAAATACACTAATTTAACTGATTAATTATAATTTTTATTTTTATTATAATGTCTTATCCCCTAATTTGAACCATTTTTTACTTGTTTTACACTTAATTTTGTGATAATGTATTTACCAATGTTATTATTCATATTGTACGAAAATAAGAGGTTCCTATTTATGAAATATGATAATCTAGATTCATCATATTCTACTAAATTTTAAAGATTCAATTTCAAAATGTTGAATAAATTATGATAAAAATTAATTCATAAAACATAATGAAAAGTATTTTTTAGAAAATTCCAATTAAAGCTTAAAAATTCAATTATTACAAAATAATGAATATTGATGAATAAAATTGAAATAATTATATAAATATAAATCAAATGAGTCATATATACCATAATTAAGAAAATACATAATATAATTTTAAATTATTTTAATAATTGATAGTATTTATAATAATATTTCTTTTTCACATTATTCACTGAAAAATCAATCATTTCATAAAATTCCAAATAAATCACCATAAAAAATAATTTACTTTTTTTTATTTTAGATATGTATAAAATTTAATAAAATATATTTCTCTAATATTATAAGAAATTATTTATAATTTATATACATGAAATGTAATATAAATCTAATTTTATGAAATTATTTTTTGAAGTATAAATTTACATTTCTAAATATTGATTTCTTATTTCATATTATTAAATTAATAAAATTGCGTTAGGTAAATAAACAATACATATATTTTTTAATGTGATTACAAATATTCTAAACCCCAATATAATTTCTATGATATAATAACTATTTTCAAATAATCATATATTATAGTATATCATATTTAGTTTTAGAATGATGTTTCGTATAATGAAAGATATCAATTACCCATGTTTTATCCACAACCAAATAAAACTATTATGTTAGTTTCATTAGAAAATTCACTAATGGTAGTTTGAAAAAAATTATTGAAAGTATTATTTACATATTTACAATGAATTGAAATAAAAAACATTCTATAATCCACATTGTAAACATTTTTCCTTTAAAAAATTTTATCACATACGAATATGAAAACAGGCCACCAGCCAAAGCCATTTTAATACTACACACTCAAAATAAATTTCTAAAAAAATAAACACTAAATTTTTTTACCTAAATAAAAATAGTTATTTTAAAAAATTTCATTATAGATAATAATATTTAAATCCCAAAACACATTTCAAAATACATTTCATGAACTCACAAAAGAGTGATTAATTTCAAAATGGTTTTCCAAATGGATTTGAAAAATAATTTTCAAAACAAGAGACATAACTCTCATGAGTTATGAACAACAAGAAGGTACAAAATATTTATAATAGGAAATGTAAAATTTATACATAATAAATTTTGGTTCCATATCAATGAATACAATAGAAATGATATAATCAACCAGAAGATAAAAATCCCCTAAATAAATAACATACTGTGAAAAATAATGCTTAATGGTCCTACATAGAGTCCCTGACATTCCAATCATCATACCATAAATTTGTATTATAACCCAAATTATATACCACAATATTCAATGTCTATATTTTCCTCTAATTATCAAAGAGAAGAGTCATTTTTATGAAAACAACCAAACTAACTATTTTTCCCAAAATTTATGGTGGGAAACACATTACCTGAGATCCAACTAGTGAAACATGCTGGATATTCCATTTAGTTCTAGAATTTCCCTAACCAATAAAGGAAGTTAGGAATAATGAAAACTATAAAATTCTACCTATAATGAATAAATATAAATACCCTCAACCTAACACCCAATGATGGAAATCCACATATAAATAATCTTCACATAAGTCATAACATGATCATTCCCAGAAAAGGGGTGAAGCAAGAATAACATAGTGATCTCAAACCTAAAATAGGGGTACATATGTAAGGTGTAACCAATGGTTCCATTAAGATAAAATATTTATATCTAATGTTAAAAACTGGCCTCTAACACCAATGTATTAATCAAACATCTAATCCCTTTCAAATTTCATAAAATACATTCGATAAATCATTTGGAAAATTTTAGAAAAATAGATGAATTAAATGTATTATGAGAACACACCTATATATGTTATCACATATTTTAAAATAAAAAACATAAAAAATCCCTTATTTGTGTCAAATATTCCATAAAACACAACATAAAAACATTTTTGGAAGCCCAATGAGTCCAAAACGTTTCAAAACATTTCAATGCTACCCATAAATAAGGGCCAACTACTTTTAAAACCCAAAATGGGTTTAATTTCAAATGATTTTAATAAAAAATATTTTAAAAAGGCCTTCATGGAATTTTATAAAGGGTTAAAGGCCACAAAATGTTCAAATAAACATTTAAAATACATTAAAAATCCCATTTAAAATTAATTTTAAGGTTCTCAAATAAAATAAAATCCAAATTCCTATTAATTTTTTTACTCCTTGAAAACATAAAATTGTTGGAAATTTTTTTCTCTATATGAAAACCATTTATAAAACAAATAAGAAACTCCACACAAATCATAGAATAATATAACAAAACACTCTAAACAAAAGACATGTAAATCACTTTTAAAAGAAATTATTTCAAGTAAAATACTCAATTAAATGGTTCCAAATCACCAAAAGGTAACCAAATATAGTCTTTCCATCATTAAAAAAGGTAATTTAAAAAGTGAAATCAATATTATAAGTCCAAAAAGAAACAATTTTATACTAACACCTACTTCTAAGAGGTGGGAACCAAACCAAAAAATATCAAAACATGTTTCCTTCAATGGTGAACACATCTATGGGTGATTAAATGGTGTATAAAAACCATAGAAAAAAAACCTATCCTTAGACCCATATGGAACCCTAAAATTAAAACACATGATATCTAGTGTTCTTGAGGGAAGATAACTCCCTGAGAATATATGTGGATATATAATTATGATGGAAAAGTTAGATGAAAACACCATAAATATTCTTGGAATCCCATATAGGATGCCAAGAATTCAAGGGGATGAAGAAATAAAGAGCTCATATAAAGATTTATAAGGTCAGATTATGTAGAAAATGTGAAATTTGGGTACAAATCCTTAAATATGAGAACAAATTAATGGGAAAAACAAAAAAAAATCACTTAGAAAAGCCACATCGTTTACCCACATGGTTATAAAAATGGTGTTCCAACCATTCCAGTATCAATTCCACACAATGAAATATAAGACATATAGTTACATCTAAGTAACCACACAGTAATAAAAACCATGTTCCTCACTCTAGAACCCCCCAAAACCTCACATGACCTGCTGGGACCCCACACTATTTTAAAACATGTCTGTATTTCATGTAAATAGATGTTTAAAAAGTAAAATATCTTAACACATGCATTTTGAATGGATAAAAAACACTTTCTGAAGTGGTGTACCATATCAAAGAAATAACAAGTATTTGAAACATCTTATCCATTAAGATTCATGGTTTAGAACTAACCATGTACATAAAATTCTAAAAAGCAGTTAACAAATAGATATGAAATAAAAATTATCATTGAAAAGGGTGGCCGCATGGTTTCCCTCCAACCACATACCTAAACCATGAATGGTTTCAAAACCCTAAAGAATTTCTATTTTCTATGTTAGAAATCCATAAAAATGAAACCCAAACCACCTCTTCTCAAAAGAACAGATATAGAAAAAAATTATTACACATGATATGAAACCTATTCCCACAGAATGCCCCAGTAATAATGAAATAAAATATAAAATGGGCGATCCTAGGAGTACCTAACTGACGAACCACTCATCACGAACCTACCTCTTGGAAAAAATTGAGATCATTAAAATGATTAAAATGATCATCTCTAACACAATAAAAATATCCATGTATAAACATGAAAAAAACCTAAAAATGAATACCTACAAATCATGGGAGACCTAACATAGTGTCCCCAATGTATATAGTTCATTTAACATAGTGTTAGAGAACATACACTATAGATAAGGAATCCTAAAATAATGAACAACCGAGACATAATGTGGGGAACACTCTTGAAACCACACGCTCTTCTAATATCAATGGAAGGAATAACAACCAGAATATTAGAAAAATGATAAATGGAGAAATGGTTATGAGTAATGCCATATGTACATAATCTGAGGTCAAAAAATTGAACTCCATTATAGTTTGTGTTCAACTAAATCCCCATAACCACACACCAGTAAGACCATGATATTTTGTGAAATATTTTTTTAGAATTAATTTTTTTTTTGATTATTTGAATTTAATGGATAACCAAATATTTTATTTATAAAAAAATAAATAAGATTTATTTTTTATACTCTACAATAAATATTTATTATTCTATACGCAACATCAAATTGTCTTGTGCTATACTCAACATTGAGTTTCTACGAAAGATCACAATAATTTTATTATTATTATTTAAATAAAATAGTTATAACCTAAAAATAATACCCATTAATATGAATAGTATTTGAGAAATTCAAATTTAATTTTTGACTGTTTTATATAAATATATCACATTGATAATGAAATATATAATTTTTTTGGAAAATTCAATATTTATAAAAATATTATTCTTTAATGAAATATCTTTTTATGTCCCATTGTGAAAAATAATTAAATTAATAATAGAAAATTTTAAAAATGTAATATTATTTTATAGAAATAATTTTGGAATTAATATTTTTAAAATAATAATAGGGTTACTTTTGGGAATTTTTCGGAGAAAAGTGATTTTCTGAATGAATAGTGAAAAATTCCTTATGTTAATTCAAAAATGATTTTCTGTATAAATTATTTATATTAAAAAATTATATTTCTAGTTGGTTTAAAAGTCATAATATATAAATTATAAATCTATTAATAAAATTTAGGTCATTTAAATAATTTTTATTTTGAATTTAGAGATACAGCCATAATGACCTTCTGAACATTTTGACTTTAAAAACCTCATTTCTTGCCACATCTAGGTGATTAGCAATAAAATTAATTTTACATCTTATTTAAATTGAATTTCAAAAAACAGAATTAAATTATTTAAATATTTATTAAATTTATTGTCTAATAAAAAAACTAAATAGATTACAAAAAATATTAGTGAATGTGATTAAAATTAATTACAATGATTGAGGTAAAGGAATGATTAATAGAGAACTAAACTATAAAAGTAAGAACCAAATGACATATGCACTTGTTAAAAACCCATTTAATGGATATATTTTATTGATAAAAAAATAATTATTGATATTTTATGTTTTTTTCATGACATCCGTTTGTTAAATACGTGTGTACACCAAACTAGTTTAAAAAATCCTAGTTATGTCCCCACACTCCCCTTTAAAAGGCCGCTAACTCACACCCTTAGAAACACCTCTCAAATCATTTGTGATTGGAAATAATATTTCCAATAAACTTCTCAAAATCCCTCCCTTCCTCTATAAAGCCTTCATTTTTATAGAAAACAATCCAAGGAATCACATTGTTGGAAACTAAAATGAGATACCCATATAATATGCAACATCCTTTCTGAAGACACATTCATTTATTTTCTTTCTCCATCTCCTAAATTATTCTTATTATAAATTCAAATAATAAAAATTATAATTAATATAGTTATATTTTATAATTCGAGGGGTTTTATCTACACATACACACACATCCATTTAATGGGTAACATGATTATCATTCTTACGTAAGACAAACTACTGCCTTACGAAAGGATGTTGTTCGTTTTACCTTTACCTCAACTTATGGTTGGAAATAATCAAATAATTTTTTTAAATATTATAGATATTATATTTATAATTTATATATACTTATTTATTTATTATACAAATCATTCCTTTATAATTTCCATTTTCTGTAAATACGTTAACTTCGTTTGTGTAATTGAGGACTGCCGCCTCCTCAAAGTGATATTATTCGTTCACACATTATGTGGGATGTATTAAAGATCATTTT
This sequence comes from Viscum album, assembly GCA_963277665.1. Classification (NCBI taxonomy): domain Eukaryota; kingdom Viridiplantae; phylum Streptophyta; class Magnoliopsida; order Santalales; family Viscaceae; genus Viscum; species Viscum album. The sequence continues at coordinate 1,767,511,229 of OY728135.1, forward strand.
AGAAAATTTATATGATAAATATTACTAAATAATTAACATAGAATTATATTATATATTAATATAAATATATGTAATTTAATTTAATTCTTTAAATATGATAATAATACAGAAGCACTGTTCATGCGTAAGTATGACCTACCATCTCCATGAATGAGGTATTTGGTTTAATATTTATATATTTTAATAATTACATTAAATATTTATATAATGAATATATGATATATAAATCATTTTTTAGATTATTTTTTTAAGTAATTCATTATCCATGTAGGAATATATTGAATAATAAGTCAAAAAAATAATGATAAATAAAATGATTATTAACTGAAACATTACATTAACATTGAATTGATAATAAGAGGCCAATATAAAGTCATAACGAAACTATATATGGAATTATATATAATTATTTTTTATATAAAAGATATATAGTAAACATATAATTATTATATATGATGTTTTTATTAGTAGGAAGATATTCCTGACACATGGTAAGAGAATTTCATCTCACTTTTAATTTATTTGTGATATATGTTTTATTCACCACTCATTTATTATTTGTGGTTGGTATACATTATGTGGATGTATTATATGATATTGATAAGTAAATTTATGTCTATTAACATTTATTTTTTATTATATTTATATCATGGTGTCTATGAATCAAATGTTACAAATTTAGAGAAGTAATTTTATCTCAATTTTATTTCTTCGAGACATAATCCATGTTATTAATATATATTCTTATACAAGGTGTATATAATTCATATGAAATGATTATATAATGAATATCATTAATTTAATTATATTTTAATATTTATATAATTTAATTATTTCCATTTTATAAATATTTAAATTTACCAAGTGGTAACAATCAATAACCTGAATCTCATTGCTAATCAAGATTATTTATAATTTTGATACCAATAATGAAATCATATGACACACCACTCAATAAATCTCATTAATGCTGTTAAACTCTACATATTATTTTTATATCAATGTAATGTTAATATTTTTCACTCTTTGGTACTTAAGGTAAATAATATTTTTTATGAAAATCCTTAATTATTTCCTATTTTGGTTTAAAATCCTACTTCTTTAAAAACCATGTTTCCTAAAAATGTTTAAAAAAATGATTTAATATTATCCTATGATGTTTAAAAGAAATTCTTCCAATGATATACATTTTCACAAAATGTTTTCTAATGAAATATTCTGGTTATTTTCAGAGCATGGAAGATTTCTAATATTAATGTTTTCAAAGGAATGTTCAACATGTATGAGCTTACCCACTTCTATGATTGTAATGTTCATTTAGATTCTATTATAAGATTGCATGTTTATTTTTTAAGTAAATTTTATCCAAAATAATTTGGAAATTCACATTCTATAAAGTGATTTTGAATTAATTTTTTTTCAAAGTATTTTTTTAAGTTTAAAAATTGTTTTATATGATTTTGAAGGTACCCTATAAAATTTTTCAAAAGGATATATTCAATGAAAATTATTTAATTTATTTAAATTATTATTATATATGTATTTAAATCCATTTATAGAAATGTATTTTCAAATTATTTTAAATAATTTTTATATGTTTTAAAAGTGGTTTTCATGAAATGGTTTTCAAATAACAATTCATGTTTTATTTATATGTTTTCAAATTGTTTTCATAAAAAATATTTTTTAAGAGGTTTTATGTTTTTAAAAGTTGTTTTAAAAAAAATGGATATGTTTTTAAAGAATAATTTTAAAAAAAAATCAAAAATAGTTTCCATCCATATTGAAATAAATGGTTATAGTTTGTGATTTACTAGGGATACAATCCATGTATAACATTCATATTATTTTTATGAATGGTCTATGATTTGATAGATTGATATTTATGATAAAATTTCCCTTCAAAGTGTTATAACATGATAGATTCATATGAAACCCCTTTTTCATCAAAGGGTTATACCATGATAAATTCCTATTAATCCTATTTCTATTTAACAGGTTATACCTTGCTAAATTCTTCTGAAAACTTTTTCTCTTCCACGTTTTATATCGTGTTAAATTCCTATGATACAAGTTTATATTTAACATATTGATCCATGATAAATAAGTATGAAATTTATTTCTTATCAACATGTTATTCATTGGTAAATGATTATGATATCTGCTTCCATTTATGGATTACTCTTGGATCAAATGATTATGAATCCTATACATTTTCAATAGGTTATGATATGATTAAAATCTTATGATACCCATTTCAAATAATGGGTTATGATGTGATGTTTTTGAATCTAGTCCCTTTTTATTGTTCATGATATGATGTTTGTTTTATTATTTACTGGAATCTTTTTGTATGGTTATATTATGATATTAGAGGGACCTATATGTCCCTGTAATTTATTGGGTAATGATAAATTTTTTATGATATCAAAAGGTTACATGGGAGGGAATATGATTCCCAAATAAAGAGAGAACATAGGAGGGAATACCAGACCTGAAATAATATAGAACACAAGAGGGAATCCCATTCCTGAAACTAGAGGGTATAAATGAGGGCATCATTTGACCAAACATAGGGTATAGAATAGAGAATCCAATGCCCGAATCAGGTACACTAGTTATTATCACAATCCAAACATGTTACAAGGGTACCGGTATGCATCCTTCGTATAAGAATTTTATAGTTTTTAGTGTATGTCACAATTCCATTTCTTATACTTTTGTTATGAATTTATGGATTATGATTTAAATTTCTTAATGATTTGTTTGTTATGAACTAGAAATCATTATTCAACTATTCATTATTATGACCATTGATAAACCTTGTACTATCTTCTAATTGTAATGATCACGTTCTCATACCCCTATGTTCATGATATACTTATTCATTTTTTATTTACCCTTCCATATAATTGAACCTTACCCCTATTTATGTTTCCATTCCACATGTTATAATGAATGGTTTTTAAATAGAATTACTAAGGGGTAATATATTTTTGGGAAACATTGAAGATATTTCACAATGATATATGAGTTTTTTTCTATGATTTCAATGGAACTAAACTAATACATTCAATGGGTGTATATTTTTGTAATGTTTTAGGAATTATGAAAAATATGTAATATCTATGTATGTTAAGATTGAGTTGTTATAAATCCAGTTCGCATAAATTATAAAGTTTTAAAACACACAACCTTATTATAAAATAGAAATCCCATAGGACTCTCTCATGTCTAAACAACTATCACAACTTGGGTCAACCAAAATAATGGCCACAGTCACTATCATAAATAGTGGTTTCCTATAAATTATTCTAAAAAACGATTATACAACACTGTGGTAAAATACTAAAGAGGGTGGGATATGGAATAAATAATACACAATAGAAAAACCATTCATTAAAAAAACATTAAAAACAATAAAAACATCTTAATGGGTTTTGACCCCATGAAAAATCCATAAAAATGGGGAAAATCCAAAAAACTATCAAAAAAATTGATGATCATGAATCCAAGATTACACAACATCACTCATGGTGTGGAAGAGTTACTGGGAGAATTTAGTATCACCTCAATCTCTCCCAAAAACATTTATTCCTTAATTCACATGGATGTTTCCACATCCATTACTCCATTTTTAATTTGGGTTGGTATCAGAACTAAAGGAACCCCATTGAACCATTCTAAGGGTACAAAAATAGATGTCTTATATAGACCTATGATTTTCAATCAAAAAAACCAACCTTTTTTTTATAAATATTTAATACATATCATAAATACAATATTAAAATTTTTAAAAGAATAATGTTTTTGGATACTAAGAACAAAATTATCATATTTAATGAATTATCTAAAACATAACCCACAATGTTATTCTCACATAGTACTCCTCCTAGGGAAACCCTACCTAAATCATTATTCATAACTGAGGGACAAAGAAATTGATGTGTGATTTGGTATGTTCATTAAGGGTAAACATAAAAGATATTGACATATGGTCTTTTGAATGAACAATATAAGCATAAGGGAATGTGATCATGAAAATAAATTTCAAATTTCATACTTTACATCATATAACATAATCATAATTCATGGAATAAATCAATATCATTTTATAAAACATGGTTACAAATAATTCATAAACCACAATCTCAATTCATATAAGTGTGTCACCAGCATCAATTTAATATACCGTTTCACATGTAATGGATAAATAAAAAGGCCATAAATAGAGTTGATCAATACTTATCATTGTTTTTTCACTGTGGATTTGGGTGCGTCATTTTTCTATACTAGATTTGGATGCATGTGATTCCCATATAGAATCAAATCCATCGACTTGCTCCCTATTTTTTTCAAATCTGTTATATTGATTCACCTAATGCATTTGAGGACGATATCAGTCAAAAAATATCATAATGAAAACGTACATGTCTATGCCCAAATATCAAAAACCATTCATCATATCCTCACATTATAACCTGTGCAATGAAAATAGATTTTAGAAATACTTCATCAATTCAACATATCATACCTAATGAAAAATAAATGGGTTACATAAAAAATTAACAACATAACAATTAAAATATTAGAGAAATGAAATGGATTAGAGTAGATATTATTTTCCATAGTAAAGTCTAACTAACATCAAAGGATGTCATATTTCATGGGAAATGATTTTCAAATATCACATGGAACATTTCTACACGAAAATATCTATTCCACTTTTAAAAAAAAAATTAAAACATAAACCAATTTAAAAATTGAGTTTTCGTTGAAAATAAACATGTAAATATATAATGGAAGATTAAAAATCATTTAAATAATTTATTTATGAAAATTTAATTTCCAAATTGAAATACAGTCTTTAAAATATGAATAATTTTAAAATCCATTTTCATTGAAAATAACTATATAAACTTATTGAGGAATAATAAAATATCTTTTGAATCATTTGTTGAGAAATATTTCCTCCCCCCTATAGAATGTGAATTAAAAATATTAAATATTTGTGAAAAAATTTTATATTGAATTAAAATTTTATAATTATAAATCATGATTTTAAAAAATGAAGTGGTCATGATGGTAGAAAATACTATTATATTCATACTTGTTAAAAAATAATTTACATCAAATTTTCTGTAATACAAAAACAACGATTGTTTTTAAATGTGATATGGATATTTTTCATAATTTTTCTAAAATAATTGAATATGTATAAAAATGAATTTATTACATCTTTATAAGAGTTTTAAAATAAACTTTTTAATCATTTTAGGAAAACATAATTGTAGAAGAAGAAATTGTTTATCATAAGATATAAATAATGTTAGTATTCATTAAAAATAATCTTTTGAACTATTGGGTACATAAAAAGTGTAAAATTAATGAAAAATTTTGTTGTTATTAAATATAGGTGCATATCATAGCTTATGTCCCAAAAAAGGAAAATTGAGACAAACAATTCACTACAACATTGGTAACTTATTGACCATAAAATCCATGACTGATAGTTCCCAAAAAACATATTTATGTCCACATAAAATTCAGATTATACATTATAAAATTAATTCATGGTCTATATATACACTATGTAAAATAAATAGGTGGTGAATGTGATATGTGTCTCATAGAAGTATAAGTTGATATTGAAATACCATACAATAAGTCTCAAATTTCTTGGTACACATTAAAACCATAATTATTATAACTATAAGTGATTTATAAATCTTTTAAATAAAAATAAATAAATAAATATATAATACAATATATTATTTATTTATGACCTTTGATTACCAGTTTATTAACAAGCTCATTTTAAAATCACGTCTCAGGAAATAAATGGTTTTTTATTTATATTCTGATCTGTAATTTTTGGGCATATAAATTTCATGAAGGTTCCAAAATATTTATAGTTATGGCTATGAATTGAATATAATTTATATTCAGTACAAATATATTTGGATAAATATATAAAATAAGGAAATAAACTAATGAAATACACAACTAATGGTGATGCAGGCCATACATATGCGTAAAAATTATTTTATTTTTCTTAATGAATGGAATTAAATAATGTTAAATAACATATTAACATTGAAAATTTCATTTTTTTAAAATATATAAAATATTATTATTAAATTTATAGAAACCCTTACTTTAAAATAGTTAGTTAAAAAACACAAAGCTTCACGACGCAGTAGTCCACTATACACAAAAATAAAATCATATCCCCCACAAAATAGAATTTATGAATATATATATTATTTAATAATTAAAAAATTATTATTATGTTAAAAATATTATATATATATATATATATATATATATATGTATTAATTTAATATATCCTTATTATAAATCAATGAGAATTGAAATGAAAAACAGATCACATCTGTTCGGGATGCAGTAGTCCACTATACATGTGAGGGACGCTATTATTTGGAAATAGGTTTGAAGGTAAGAAGGTATAAGGGATAATATAAATTAAAAAGTATAATAATATAAAAAATATATAATATAAATATTAAATTCATCATTATTTTCAACTTTTAGAGTTGGTTATGAAAACAAATAACATATTTTCATGATACAGTAGTCCGCCATAGACATGGATAATGATTTCATTTCAAATTTGATGTAAGTGGAGAAATATATAGATTATTCGATTAATATAGAAACATATTATTATATAATATATACATTTTTTATTATTTTATCATACTTTTTTCATATTTTACTGATTATCAAGAATATTAAAAACAATAAAATATAGTTAAAAACATTACATCTTCTTCATAAAACCTCTTTATGTTTAACATAAAGCCTTCCTAGATTGGATCTCTGATAAAAAAATGGCATATAGAATTACATTATGGGATTAAGTAATAAATATGGGATGTTTGTTCCCAAACCATTGGGTTCTATATGTTTTAATAATATATGGGAGGGGTGGCCTTTTATAATTTGGGTGAGCAGAAAACGTGAATGTTTTTAAAATATAATGGTTTACCCACAATTTTCACAAGTAACAGGTCAAGGAAATCAGCCACTATTAAAAAAATCGTTATAAGGTCTATAAGTTTCCATAAAATTGGTTTTTTGCAGTTTTATATGTAATTTTACCAATTATCATTTTATTTTAACTCCTAGTAAACATGTTTTTTGAATTAACTGTGGTAATTTATTTTTTATGTTTTTTACTCATAATTATTTTAAAAAAAATGTTGAAATTATTATAAAATATAAATTAATCAGATTATAAATAATTAATCAATTTTTTAAAATACAATTCGATAATTTAGAAAACATTATACTATAATTTATCCAATATATGTGATGAAAAACTAGTTTTCCAAATAAAATGGTTTAAAAATTTGAATTTGTTTTTATATAAAAATTAAATTAAAAATTAATTATAATTATCTAAATTGGATTACTAGATATCTTTTTAAATTAATTTAAATTTTAGAACCATCTTAAAATATTTATCTCTAGTTTAAATCATTAAAACAAATGACATTTCTTGATAAAAACTAATATTTCTCTCTATTCATAAAAAATGTATCTTTTTAAAAAATTATCAACCATTATGACTAAGAGAATTATAAAATTATTATTTAAATAAGTAATTATATTTTTTGATCTAAATAGTCTAAAATTCTGAAAAATTATTTTTAAAATATTGTGGAAAAAGTAAACAAAATTGATTTTAGGAAAAATGAAAATTTTCTGCATAAAATTGTATTTATTATTATCTTTTGAAAGAAAAAAATATAAATGTTAAAATTATAATAATAATATAATATATAAATTCTATTAAAATATTTAAATTAATGTTATTTTTTTTGTATTTTTCTAAAATGTGATTGTGTATATATAAATAGTTTTTCATAGAATGATTTCCTATATTTTAAAATTGTTTTTACATTCATTTAAAATTAATTAGTCATAGAATAAATGATTATATATACATGTTTAAACCATATATTTTCATTATTTAGTTAATCCTTTCCATAACCACCATTCCAATGGATAATTGATAAATGTCATATGAAATAATTATTGTTTGAATGCATGTCATGTTTCCTTTAAACACAATGTTTCATGTAATAATAGGTAAAAATGGTGTTTCATTTCACAAAATAAAAAATCATTGTTTTGAATAACCCAAAATATCAGTAAAATTTAAATTATTTGAATAAATGTGATATTTAAATAGATATTACGGTGTTACAATATGCATCCTTAAAAAAAATTTAACAAAAATTTGAACTGATTCTCGATAAATCAGTTTCGAAATGTTAGAAATCACATTATGGGTAACCCACATCATAAAATTGAGAAATAAAGACCCTTATTGAAAATAAAGAATATGATAGGTGAAGGTCACAAATAATAACCAATAACTGGATTTCAATATAGAATAACTTTGCTGTGAAGTGAAAAACGGGCCTTGATGAGAAAAAAAAACACCCAAATACTGATTGTGAGTTATATAGAGAATGTTCATGTGAATATTAATAACCAAAAATTCATATATATATATTGGAGTTGAAAATCCCAATACATAATTATACTTAAAGGTAAATGTACATTTTTTATTTCAATATTATTTTCTTAATATTAAATAATTTAAATTTAATTCCATTCATAATTGTCTTCATTCCATTTCATAATAACAATATCATCATTTAGTTGTTCATTTACCAATTTCTACTATATTTATTACTCCGAGGGATTGATATTTACTCAATGAATTAGTATTTGGATAATAATATTCAAAATTAATGATTATTCATTCAATTTATGTCTGTTTATTATCAAAACAAAAATAGTTAGAACCACTTATCCAAAAATATTAAATCTTTCCATGATGAAATAATATATTAAGCCCAAAAATATTTAATGTTTTTGGACATAAATCATTCCAAAAAAGGTTACACTTATGAAACATACAAATTTTAAATTGATAAATAATGTTACAAAAAATTCTAATATATACTTACTAGTAATCCGTAAAATATCATTTATAGTTAATAAATTTCACATTCAAAATATGTTGATAGCATAGCCATATAATTTAATGAAACATGGTAAGAAATTGTTTTTCCATAAATCCATAATGAAAAAACACATAGATCCTCTACAATTTAATAAAATAACATATTATTGAATATATTCTAAAATAAAAATAACTTGTAAACTCCATCAATGATAACAAGAACCACTATTCCCAATTATTATTAATCAATTCCAGAGTAATCAATATAATATAATATAAATTATTCATATCTATCATCTATTTGTTCCAAAAAAATTATCTCAACATCATAAATATATTAAGGACTCTCTTCCATCAATCATGTTATTTCCAAAAAATATAAACTTGAAATTCAATCATTTTTATAATACATAAATACCATTACACATATTATTAAATGTCTTTAACTAAATACTTATAGAATAATCCTAATATGGTTCATATTTATTCAAATTAAAAATATAAACACTTCAATAAATCGACTCCTTATTAAAACAATTACGTTGGGTTCATCATCTTATTCCTTGAAATATATTTCCAAATAATATTATATATAAATAATGTATTTAAATTAATCAACCTCAATTAGTCATTCATTTCATGTTTAACATAAGAAAATTTGGATTTTCCATAATGATCATATTTCATTCATGGTATATTCATTATCATTATTAGAAATATTACTCATTCCACCTTACTAATAATATTCCAGAGAATTCCCCCAAGTATATTTATTTTTATAATTCATATGCATTACAAATGTAAACATTTGACTATTGGTGATGCCATAGTCCTTCCAATACAATTAATTTAACAAAATTATCATTTTATTTGTCAATTAACAACATTGTATACTTCTTTTACACACAAAAAATCTTATTTTTTCCTTTGAGAGATACACTAGAGTGCATCATCACATAATAAAAACATAAATAAAACTAAGGTTCATTCCTCCATGGTTTCCACCACTTTAGTTATTAATAAATATTATCATTCTCTTCTTTGTAGAGTCCACTAGTTAGTTGAGGTTCATGTTATAAATCATATATCATGATAAATGAGTAGAAATAATCACAATTTCTATTACACCAATAATCACCACATTTGGCCTCTCATCAGCATATTATATTTTATATTCTCTATTAACCTAATTCCATTGGGTTTTTCCTATTAAAGGAAATGAAAAATCATCATGTGAACATTGTTATTCAAAGTGAAAAAACACATAATCATGAAAATAACTTATATGATGTCTAATTCGTGGGATTTTGTTTCAATATATGATACTATAATATTAACCTAGAAAACTCATGGTCATTATTAAAATCCATCGTTATGGTTCGTATAATTTTTTTTGGTTCCAAAACATATCCCATGGGGTTGTCAAATCAGTTTTGCAGTTAGAAACATATGTACATACAAGGTGATGATTTAATCCATCTCAACGTTAACATTTTTTAGTTATTACCCAAATCATATTCTACTATAGAGACACATCCTCTTGTATTATCCCTAAAGGATGCAATTTATTGTTAACAACATTCTATATCCTTTTGAAAAATTCATGGAATTGTACTTAATACTGTGAATCCTCCATAGACATATCATTATAAAAATCACTAAACATATCCATATAGATAACCATATATATCCCACGAAGGATTACTCATACAATTTTATAAATATTAAATAAAATTATACTATAATAATAACTATAGGGAGAAATGATTTTCATACATTAATACCACATATATTTATATTAATAATCAATAATATTCAGAAACATGCACCTAAAGACCATAATATTTTAGTGTCTTTGGAGGATAGAATACAACGACAATGATTTTATTACATTAAATTTAGATCATTTTAATTATAAACAACATAGAAACATTACACAAAGATGATTGAAATGTTTAGTGTCTTGTGTAAACTAGGACCATACATAACATTTACTACATAAAGAATAAAAATTTATTTAATTCTTTATTCTCTAGATTCTTATTGGCTCTTCAATTCTCCTTAGTACATGTATTCACCAGAGGATATTCATCAAAAAAGGGGTCATCTGAAATCCGATGAATATGAAAAATAAGAATATAAAACAATAAAATATAGGGTGATCATAACATCATCATCAAAAAAATCATGAGAGGGATCATTAGGTAAAGTCATGGATTGTGGATATGTATAGAAATGAAACATCATGTCTTTGTGGTCAACTACCACACATTGTTGTGAAAAAAGATAGCATAAAATTCACACATCATTTCACATTAACTCATTATATTCATCACTTTACCCAATTAATTTAAGAACTGTATTATTATGTCCACATCAATCAAATAAAAAGCATTCATATTGTACAATATCATTTAAGGAACACCCGTCACATCATAACATTTTCATTATCATTCATGCCACATAAAAAATATATCATTAATGAACATAAATAAACCATGGAAACGAATGGTTTTCACCTCATAGTTACACATTCATAAGCATTGGGTTCCCAAAATAAAGAGAGAATAACATACTTGATACAAGAACCATTAACCTTGAGTGAGAATTAATAGGAGTTTTTTTAAAAGAATATTTCTTTTGAAAAACATTGTTTTTCACAAAATCTCCAATTGAAGTATTTTACATCACATAAAAGGTATGAAAATGATGAAAATATGATTGTTAATGATTGACCATTCCGAAAACAGAGTGAAACAGGGAGAACCCAAAGAACGAATGCTAGATTTGAGAATTTCTCCTTACCTCTTAAATGAACGGTTTCTTCACATTTATGTCCTTTAAAATAATATTATATTTATTAATGAGAAATTAAAAAACATTTTATAAATTAATACGGTCATTATTTATTCATTAATAACTTTCACGGGATTTCAGATATAAGGCCCCGACCATAAACATTACTTAATCTTGAGTTATTTCAAGAATACACGTTGAGGATATTTTCAGGTTTAGAGTTTTAGAGAATTAGTTCATAAATCATGCATTACATTCCACAATTAAACAAAGTGGTGACAAAAAAGATAGTACTCATTTTTTCCATCAATGGAAACATATTTAAAATAAAACATGGATTCTTTCTTGACAGTTCTTTTCCACTATCATCAAATCATATACCTTTCCTTTGAGATGTGAAAAACATTTCAAAAACATGGATGAGCATAAAAATCTCAGTAAGGGATATAAAAGTATGAAATGAAAACATTAGTCCATGTATTAAATCATACTTTATTCACAAAACACAAGCATTTTAACATACCTCATCAAATCATGAATAAATCATAGAAATCGTAAGACATAAAGGGAACTTGAGGCATTCATAACATTTTACATAGGGAGTAACCCTCATGGTTACGTTTGGAATATCCATCACAAAATATTCTCTAAATCACTTTGGAGAAACCTTAATGTTTAACCCCTTAGCGTTACCCAATGCATTGGAGATCTATATCGGGCTCACCCGCCCTTAGTTTATCACAGATCCACCCATTTTCATAAAAGTGCCCAAGAACCATAACAAAATCATATCACATAAAACATGCATAAAGGAAACATAACATTTCCAAATTTCAATCACAAGATATCAAAATAACACATTGATATAACAAAAAAATTATGAAAACCATTTTCAATACCAAAATAAAATCAAAGTAAAGCATGGTATTTATTTTTCATTTAAGACATTGTTATTTCTTGTAGAGGAAGCCGAAACACAAATAATGGTGACGGCGGTGGAGAAGTCGTTGTCCCAGCATATGTATAAAAAAATTTTATTTTGTCAATTAGTAAAACCCTCAGTATAAAAAATATTCTTTTTGAATACACATAAAAGTCAAACGGGTTTGTACACCGTATAAAAGAAAGTTGTGTGTAAAACAAAATATGCCTTAATGAAAGAAGATTGATATGAAGTCCCTTACCTCATGTCCGAATTGACTTGATCATTCTTTAATATCTTGAATAATAAACTTGAGTTAATTTATACTTGCTTAAGAACCTTTTACAAGTTCACTATTTCTTTTATATCACTTATTACCATGTTATTAACACTATGTAATTATTTAAGTTAATAATGGTCATTTTGCCGATCATTGGTACTTGAGTCAGAAATAAACTCTTTATAATTACAAGTTGTTCATGTGGTAAAATATCCATTGTATATAGAATTATATTCATGATGTAGATATCATATATATCCAGTATATACATGAATTTATTATATTACATAACATTTAGAGGTAAGAAATGAAATTCACAGTTCATGGAGATGGTAAGCTATATGTACGCATGGACGCTACTTTCATTTCTATTTCATATTTTATGGAATGGAATCATAATGATATAAAGGTATATTATAATTACAGTATAATATCATATATGATATCATTAACTCCATCCTTTATATGTCCCACATATGGCATTAACGAATCAAATCACTTTGAGGTGGTGGTAGTCCGCACTTCATAAAATGAAGATATCACGATTACCCATAATGGAAACCATAAAGGTATTCCATAAATTAAAAATACAGAAGCTTAAAGAAAAAATAAAAATATTATATATCATATATAAATATAGTGACATCTTAATGGCCACCTTTGAAGGTGTTATAATAATATTGAACAATCATCGTTTCATTTGGCAGAAATTCACCATCCACCGAAACAATATGTTCTTTAACCATTAGATATAGGTGTGTGTAATTGTAGTTCTAATAATTCTTATAAAAACATCCTTGTATATTGAAGATACTGGTGTTGTTACAAAAGGAATGAATAAATAGAGTATTGGGGGTTGGAGAAGCAAAATAAAACAAAATAACATTAGAGAAGTCTTGACCTTTAAATCAGGTAACTCCTCTTGTTTTGAACCAAAAGGGTTTCTTGAAGAGATTTCTGCCTAAGTTAAGGTTTATAGGATGAATATAGGGATTTTGTGTGTTAAATGGAGAAGAGGATGTCTTAGCCAATGGATTGAGAGGTGTGGGTAAGGAGGTAGAGGTGGAGGCGTTTTATAAGACGGAGGAGGGGAACTCTTGGAAATCCAAGAAATGTTACTTTATTTTAAAATGATTTTCAGATTTAAAAGGTCTCACATTGATATATTTCTAGTATAAGGTAATATGGGTTCGATATATACTCATACAATAGGTCTTTGACAAGTTAAAGTCTTAGATTTTACATTATCTTTTCATTTTATTTAATTAGTTCATTAATGAGGTAATCGTTGCATCATCATAATGTCATAAATAATTTAAATTATTTAATGTCTAAAATTTATAAAACAAATACTATGATGTGGGAAATTTTTTTATATTTCCAATGAATATTTATAGTCTAAGATATCATTTACACAGAAAAAATTAAAAATGTTTTACTCGGGTGATACATTCTTTAGTGATATTCTCCTTTCTTCAAAAATAAAATGATATAGTGTCACTTTCTCCCAAAAGTGATTCCATGGGGCCTTTAATTTTGGTTCAAGGAATCCCATTGTTGGCCATGACACAACCAGTAGCATTAGGACACATGTTGGGGTCATTTGTTATTATTATGATATTATTTTATTATCCTTAACTACCCGATTACTAATTAATCACGATAATTAAAGATAATTACCGTCGTTACTATTCATAATGTCCAAAAAACAAAAGAGTCTTAATTATGTTATTTTTACATTCTAATTAAAAATATGGAATCTAATTTACCAAATTCAAACATAGAAATTGGAATAATAAATTTAAAAATAATTCACGTTGTCAAAAAAATAGCGGGTTTTTTTAAACAATATCTTTGAAGAGTTTGGCACTTGTTTATGCCAAACTTCAAAGTGAAATTAATCCTAATGAACACCATTGGATTAAATTGTAAAAATATATTCTAATTACACATTAAAACCAATTAAAAATATAATCTAACAATATAATTAAATTAGATGAAACAACAATTTTGATGTAAAATGAATTATTTTTCAATATTAAAAAATAAACATTATCATAAAAATACCAAAAATATATCAAAAGTAAATTTAAATGTCCTAATAATAAAGAATAAGTTTATTTTTACAAGTAGAGCTTATAAAATTGTCAATGTTTTGATTTAAAAATGGTTTCCCATCAAAAGGAAGTAAAACTAACTTTTAAAAATATTAGTGTATTCCATGCTTAAGATTGGATTTATTCTCATTATAAGCCTCTAAAGCACTATCTAATTCATAAATATACATAGATAATAATATATATTATTCATTACTTACTTGGGATGCTACATCCTTACCCCCTCTAGAAAATTGTGTCCTCGCAATTTATTTACTTATCGAATAAGTGGGGGTATTTATCCTTCATTAAATTTTCAAATTCCCATTTTGGATCTTCACTCATGTGGTATTTCCACAAAACATTTTCTTAATGAATCACCTTATTCCACAAAAATTGCTCCCTGTGGTCAAGAATCTGAACCAGTTGTTCCTCACAATATAGATTCTCTTCCTACTGAACTACCTCTGGACTCAAAACATGAGATGGATCTGGCATGTACTTCATTAACATTGGAACATGAAAAACATTGTGTACCTGAGATAAACTCGGAGGTAAATCCACTCAGTATGAAACTGATCCAACTGCCTCTAGAATTTCATTTGGTCAAATAAACCTTGGACTCGACTTTACTTTCTTACCAAATCGCATCACACCTTTCCATGGTAAAACTTTGTGGAAGACATGATCACATACCTCAAAAGAGAGATCCTTCCTCCTATTATCCGCATAACTTTTCGGCCAGCTCTGAGGTGTTCTAATGTGTTTCCCTATCAGCTGAACTTTTTTGGCCAACTCTTATACCAATTCTAGTCCCATTAACTTCCTTTCTCCCACTTCATCCCAAAAAGCTGGAGATCGTTACCGCTTCCCATATAATTCCTCAAGTGGTGCCATCTGTATACTGGAATGAAAACTGTTATTATAAGAAAACTAAACCAAAGAAAGATGTTGGTCCCAACTTCCTTGATAATCCATCAAACAAGGATGTAGCATATCCACCAAAGTCTGAATTATCAATTCTGACTGCCTATTTAATTGAGGATGAAAAGATGTAGTAAAATTTAATTCAGTACCCAATGAATTATGATGGCCTTTCCAAAAGTTAGAAGTAATCCGGGGATCCCGATCAGATACAATGGAGAGGGGAACTCCTTGTAACCTGACTATCATTTTAAGATACAAATGAGAAATTTGATCTAGGGAAAAAGTATATCATATAGTAAGGAAATGAGAAGATTTAGTCAAGAGATCAACAATAATCCAGATTGCATTATTACCTCGAGGTGTCTTCAACAACCCCACAATGAAGTCCATGGATATATTCTCCCATTTCCACACTAGAACTGGTAAAGGCTGAACGATCCCTTTTGGTAACTACCACTCTACTTTAACATGTTGAAAAGTCAAACATTTCACAGTAAAATCATGAATATCTATTTTCATTTTGTCCCACCAGTAATACTCCCGATGATCTCTATACATCTTCGTACTGCCTGTATGAACTGAAAATGGAGAACAATGAGCTTCTCGTAATAACTCTCTCTTCAACTGTGAATCACCCGACACACACAATCTTTTCCAAAATCTCAAAATGAAATCATTATCAATGTTCAATTCACTCATCTTACCCTTCTGAACCAGCGCTACCTTTTTCTGCAACTCACTGTCTTGCTTCTGTGCTTGCATAATTCTGTCTGATAGAGAGGATTTCACTGATACCTGAAACAAAACAGAAGGACAAACTGCTAAAAAAAATTCTATGCCAATTTCATCAAATCTTTAACCAAAGTATCACGTTCCAAACACAAAATTGTTAATTAAGAATTACTTTTTTAACTCAAAGAATCATCCACTTTATTTGTTTTTCCTGGATGGTAATGAATTGTACAATAATAATCCTTGATTAAATCTAGCCATCTCCTCTGTCTCATGTTCAATTATTTCTGAGTGAGTATATACTTTAAACTTTTGTGATCCGTATATATATCACTCTTTACACCATACAAATGATGCCTCCAAATTTTTAATGTGAAAAAAACAACAGCTAATTCCAAATCATGCGTAGGGTAATTAACCTCATGAGTTTTCAACTGAAGTGATGTGTAAGCAATTACCTGATCATTCTACATTAAGACTTAACCATGTCCATTCAATGAATCATCACTGTAGATAAAAAAACTCCCCATTCCTGGATGGTAGTGCCAAAACTGGAGCATTCACCAATCTTCTTTTAAATTCTGGAAAAAAATCATCACATTCTTTTTTCTAGATAAACATAACACCCTTCCGAGTTAGCTCATTCATTCGACAAGATAACTAGTAAAAGTTTATAACAAAACTTCGATAATAGACTACCAAACCAAGGAAGCTATGAATATCATTTACATTTGTGGGTCATGGCCATTCTTCCACAACCTTTGTTTCTACATGATCAACAATTATTCCATCTTTAGAAACAATGTGACAAAGGAAAGAAATTTGTTGCAACCAAAACTCACATTTGTTGAATTCCCCATACAATTTATTTTCTTTCAAGGTTTGAAAAATAACCCTTAAATGTCTTCCATGCTCCAATTTACTTTTAGAAAACACCAAAATATCATCAATGAAAACAACCACAAACTTATCCAAGAACTCATGAAAAATTCTATTCATAAGATCCATGAATACAACAGGTGCATTAGTTAACCCAAAAGGCATAACTACAAATTCATAATGGACATATATTGTATGAAACACGGTCTTCGGAATATCTTCTTCCTTTAACATCAACTGATGGTACCCCGATATTAGGTAAATCTTTGAAAAATTCTGAGCTCCCTAGAGCTGATCAAACAAATCATCGATATGAGGCAAAGGATATTTGTTCCTAACAGTGATGTTATTCAAGGATATATAATCAATGCAAATCATTATTGAACTATCTTTCTTTTTAACAAATAAAACAGGACCACCCCATGGTGTGGTGATAAATCGAATGAAACCTTTCTCTAATAAATCTTGCAATTTGTCATTCAACTCTAAAAGTTCAATTTGAGCCATTCGATAAGGGGGTTTTGAAATTGGCTTAGCATCAGTTCTATGTCAACAGAAAACTCAACTTCCCGATGTGGTATTATTCCGGGAAACTTATCAGGAAAATATCAGGACACTCATTTACCACTGGAACATCATTATTCTGAACAATTCCCTTGTTTCCAACAATATGTGCAAGGGAACATTCATTTCCATCTTTTACGATTTTTTGGGACACTTGATATGTTATCAACAATAAGGGTTCATTATTGTACACAAACTAAAATTCCTTCTAAATAGAAACTTCTTTATCTCTATAGTCAATCTTAGCATGGTAAATAGAGATACAATACATACCTAGGATAACATCAAACTCTACTAGAGGTAAAACAATATGGTTGGCAAGTAGGATCTTTCCACGGATAAGGATATGAAGTTTTTTATAAATTTTTTTCCCATAACATTCCCCCCACAAGGTCAAGAGTCATTTCTTGAGATGGAATTCCCAATTTTATAGAAAATTTTTCAGAGATGAAAGAATGTGTAGACCCTGAATCAAACAACACACTGGCATAATCTGAAAAAACAAAAAAAGTTCCTGATAGCACCTCATTTGATGGCCCATCATCTGCTGAAGTAGTTGCAAAGGATTTCACCACCCCTTTCTACTTGTATTCTAACTACTTACCATCACTCGAGCTATTTGTCGAACACAAGTTTGCATAGTGATCCATCTAATTGCACTTAAAACATTTCACTAACTGTAAATCAAATTTGGTCTTACCATCACCCTGATCTTTTTCAGTGCAATCACGAGCCTTATGTCCCATATTAACACATCGGTAGCACTTTCCAGAATTCAAAATACATTCCCCAGCATGCCATTTACCACATTTATCACAAACTAAATACTTAGTTTTCTTACCATCAGACCTTTTTGAAGAATTATTCCTTTTCTCCTGCCACCTTGGTCTCTTCTTCTGTGGGTTTTTATAGAACACTTGATCATTGGAAAACTCCATTTCCATATTCTCCTCACATAGATCAAGATTTTCATAACTCTTGAACTCTCGAGAAGCTAAAGTACTTCTATATTATAGCTTTAATCACGAGTAAAGAGGATTGATTTTACTATCAAGGTCACGAATAAAATTTGGAGCATACCGTGCCAATCGAGTGAACCTTTCATCATAAGCAGCCACTAAGTCGTCCTCTTTCCTCAATTCCAATAATTGTTTTTCCATCCTATGTCGAACAGCCATAGGAAAATACTTCTCAAGAATCATACCTTTGAATTCATCCCTGTCGAGAGAATAAATCTCATCAGTGTCCCTGATATGTTTAACCATTGACGACCACTGATCTCCTTCACCCCTCAAACGGTAAATTGAAGGACTAACCTTTTGATTGTCTGAACACCCCATGACATCAAAAATATTCTCCAGTGATTTATTCCACCCTTCATCTAGCACATGGTCAGATGATCCTCTAAATGATGGGGGTTGTTGCCTCATGAAATGTTCCCCCACTGACATGTTCCTCTATATCTGATCTGGTTGATATCATGCATGGATACCACCTCCATTTATTTCATGAGTCAATTGCGCCATTACTTCAACAAACTATTCACTTCCAATTCCTACCATCACAGGATTCTGATTCGGAAGTTCATTTTCTCCTGTATGCCTTCTTAGCACTGGTTCCCTGTTTCCTCTGTGGAAAACCATTCTAAACAAACATGTCTTTGATGAAGCAACATGGAAATCTTCAATTGCTATATCATTTCAATTTTACCATAAAAAAAATATTTTTGGATAATAATTTAATAGAATTCAAACTCCTAATGTTATCAAAACCGACCTCAGATACAAACTATAAGTCCCCAGCCTTAATCAGTACTTTGTATTGAGTTATATTATGAATACACATTGAGGATCTTTTTGGGTATACTGTTTTAGAGAATTAGATCATAAATAATTCATTGCAGTCCACATTTAAACAATGTGGCTACATAAAATATAGTACTCATTTTTCCAATCAATGGAGTCATATTTAAAATAAAACATTGATTCTTTCTTGACACTTCTTTGACACTATCAACACATCATGTACCTTTCCCTTGACCTGTGAAAAAAATTCAAAAAACATGGGATGAGCATAAAAATCTCAGTAAGGGATATAAAAGTACGTAATGAAAACATTAGTCCATGTATGAGATCATACTTTACTCATAAAAAATATGCATTTTAACATTCCTCATAAAATCATGAATAAATCATAGAAATCATAAGACAAAAAGGTGTCTTGATGCATTCATAACATTCTTACGTAAGGAGTAACCCTCATGGTTACGTTTGGAAAACCCATCACACTATATTTCCTAAATATCATCGGAGAAACATTAACGTTTAACCCCTTTATGTTACCCAATGAATTGGAGAGCTATATCGGGCTCACCCACCCTTAGTTTATCACGGAATCACCCGTCTTCATAACAATTTCCATGAATCATAACATAATCGTATCACCTAAAACATGCATAGAGGAAACATAACATTTCCACATTTCAATCACAAGATATCAATACAACACATTGACATAATAAAAACATTATGAAAACCATTTTCAATACCAAAATAAAAAAAAAGTAAATCTTGATATTTATTTTTCATTTAAAAAAAGATGTGTCTTGTAGAGGAATCCGAAACTCAAATAATGGTCATGTCGGTAGATAATTCGTTGTCGCCACATACATATGACAAAAAAGCATTCCTTTTGTCGTTCAGTAAAATGTTTCATATAAAAAATATTCCTTTTGAATATACGTAAAAGTAAAAGGGGTTTATACACCATATAAAATAATGTTGTGTATAAAACAAAATATGCCTCAATGAAAGGAGATTGAGATAAAACCGTTACCACATGTCCGACTTGACTAGATCATTCTTTAATATCCTGAATAATAATCTTGATTTAATTTCTACATTCTTAAGAACCTTTTTCATGTTCATTATTTCTTTAATATCACTTATTACCATGTTATGAACACAATGTAATTATTTAAGTCAATAATGGTCGTTTTTTCGATCATTGGTACTTGAGTAAAAAATAAAATCTTTATATTTACAAGTTATTCATGTGGTAAAATATCCATTATGTCCATAATTATATTCATGATGTAGATATCATATATATCATATATATCCATTATATACATGAATTTATACTATTAAATAACATTTAGAGGTAAGAAATTAAATGCACCATTCATGGAGACGGTAAGCCATACGTACGCATGAACGCTACTTTCATTTAAATTTCGTATTTTATGGAATGAAATCATAATGATATGAAGGTATATTAAAATTACAGTATAATTTCATATATAATATCATTAACTCCATACTTTTAAACATTCCAAATATTGCATTAACGAATCAAATCACTTTGAGGGGGTCGTAGTCCGCACTTCCTAAAAGGAAGATATCGTGTTTACCCATAATGGAAACCATAACGATATGCCATAAATGAAAAATAAAGAATATTAAGGAAAACATAAACATATTATATATCACATATAAATATAGTGACATCTCAATGGATACCTTTGAAGGTGTTGTAAGAATATTGAACAATCATCGTTTCGTGAGGAAGAAATTCTCCATCCACGAAAACAGTATGTTCTTGAACCATTAGATGTAGGTGTGTGTAAGTGTAGCTAGAATAATTCTTATAAAAACACCCTATTATATTTAATATACTGTAGTTGTTACAAAATGATTCAATAATAATAGTTTAGGGGGTTGTAGAAGTTAAATAAAACAAAATAACATTAGAGATGTCTTTACCTTTAAATCGGGTAACTCCTCTTGGTTTGAACCAAAAGGGTTTCTTGAAGAGCTTTCTGCCTATGGTAAGGCTTATAGGATGAATAGAGGGATGTTTAGAGATAAAATGTGTAGAGCTTGGCTGATCCAATGGTATCATAGGTGTGGGTAAGGAGGTAGAGGTGGGGGCCTTTTATAAGAGGGAGGAGGGGCACTCTTGGAAAGCCAAGAAATGTTACTTTATTTTAAAATGAGTTTCGGATTTAAGAGGTCTGAAATTGATATAATTCGAGGATATGGTGATAAGGGTTCGAAATATACTCATCCAATAGGTCTTTGATAGGTTTATGTCTTAGAGTTTACATTAACATTTCATTTTATTTAAATCGTTCATTAATGAGGTAATCATTGCCTCATCAGGATTTCATAAATAATTTAATTTATTTAATGTCTAAAAATTATAAAAATACTATGATGTAGAAATATTTTTATCTTTTCAATGAATATTAATTGTCTAAGAAATCATTTACATAGACAAAACTAATTTTTTTTACTCGGGTGATATATACTTTAGTGATATTCTCCTTTCATTAAAAATAAAAGGATAAAGTGTCACTTTCACCCAAACGTGATTCCATGGGGTCCCTAAGTTTGGCACAAGGCATCCAATGGTCGGCCATTACAAAAAAAGAATCATTTTGACACAGGTGGGGTCATTTTTTATCATTATGATATTATTTTATTATCCATAACTATCCAATTACTAATTAATCACGATAAATAAAGATAATTACTATCGTTTCTATTCATAATGTCCAAAAACAAAAGAGTCTTAATTATATAATTTGGACCTTATGATTCCAAATATGGAATATATTTTACCAAATTACAAACATAGAAATTTAAATAATAAAATTAAAAATAATTCTCATTGTCAAAACAAATAGAGGGTTGTTTTTGAAACAATATCTATGAAAAGTTTGGCACATGTTTATGCCCAACGTCAAAGTGAAATTAATAATAATGAACACCATTGTATTAAATTGTAAAAATATATTCTAATTAAACTTTAAAGCCAATTAAAAAGATAATATAATCATATAATTATATTATATGAAAAAGTAGTTTTGATGTAAAATACAATATTTTTCACTATTAAAAAATGAACATTGTAAGAAAAACACCAAAAATTTATCCAAAGTAAATTTCAATGTCCCAATCATAAATAATAAATTTATTTTGACAAATAGAGCTTATAAAATTGTCAAAATTTGATTTAAAAATTGTTTTCCATCAAAAGGTAGTAAAACAATCTTTTAAAAATATTAGTGTATTCCATGCTTAAGATTGGATCTATTCTCATATTAAGCCTTTAAAAATCTATCTAATTCATAAATAGACAAAGATTAGAATATATATTATTCATTAATTACTTGGGATGTTACATCAGATGAGTTAAAATATTCAAATACATTGTTCGGGAGTGTTTTTTTCGTAGTTTTCATGAACATTTCACTAGTACACATGAATTGAAGTTCATCTAGAATAGGGATAAACATTCAGAACTGACATTAAATGTTATTAATGATATTTATGGAATTTGAATGATATTTTAATAAATTATTTTATATAAAATGTAGAATAATGATTATTTAAAATTTATTAACGATAATTTTAGATTAATTTGGGCTATTTTTGGATCACAATGAACTTGTTTTGTTTTAGCAATTCGTATTATGTATAAAAGATGTTTCCAGAAATACAAGGGGATAAAAAAATAAGAAATAAAATTGTTTTCATCCATTTAATGGTTTTATTTACATCTGTGGTGGAGTTGGAGGAAAAAGAAAGTGTATCATCCATGATGTATTTAAATTAACACATCAAAAGCAATGATTTCATTTCTATAAATGAAGAGGGAGTGGGACGAGTATAATGAATAAAATTACATTAAAATGATTTCATACTTTTATATCAATAATGTTAGAGTTATGATGAAATTTTTATATGAGAATAAGAGGATAATATAAGAAAATAAATGAAATTGAAATTGAAATTGAATGAAAAGAGTGAGAAATTACTCCTTGAATATATATTATTTGAGAGCTTATTTGGGGAATAGATTTTGGTCGATTTATGAGACAAAGGGTTGGTAGACGTGGTTTACATTATAGCGAATAGATTTGGACATAACATTGAAATGTCTTCAATCTTGATATGTGTGAGGAAATGAGGGTGTGGGTGTGGTATTTAAAGTATAGGGTGAAGTGCACTGTGTTGAATTTATTGTCAATGAGGTATGTTGTTGTCAAGGAATGAATGGATGGATGTCAAGGAGTTTCAATATGTTAATGACAAAGGATGTGATGGTGATGGTGATGAATGGAGAATGGCCATGGTACTTAGAGGCATGTCACTTAGAAGATTCACTAAGTGACATAAGAGATGATTGTTGAAACATTCTCTAGTTATATCAGACGATTGTAGAACTGATCTTAATGTTTCAATACTTGTATCATGATGATACTAAGTTACACCACTTGAAGAATGGATGATGATGGAGCATCATCATTAATTCAGACGATTTTGGAGCTGTTCTTAAAGTTCCTAGCACTTGTATCAACTGGATACAATGTCACAACAATGTTTGAAGACCATGCATTGTATTGACAATGCATGAGGAGATGAAGTGATCCATCCACAATCACTAGGTGGATGAAGTGGTTCTAATTAATTCCATGCACTATCACTTAGTGCATGTGAATATGAAGAAGATCCATCTTGATCTCTGATTAGATCAATAAAGAACTTTGATGAATATGTTTGAATCAAGAGCTTAGTTGAAGGAAGAACCTTCTACATTTCCCTCCTAAGTGAAGATTATTTAGAAGGATGGAGGAATTATTATGAAGAAGAATGAGGAGTTCTTAAGGAAATGAAGAAGAATGGATTGGATTGAATGGAATTTGGCATATTTCACTTGGGAGTACTTTGTTTTTATACAAAGTATTATTTTGTCCTTTGCCAAAAAATTGGCAAGCCAAGGGCCAGCCACGGGTTCAAACCCAAGGCACATGGGGGCCTAGGCGCCACGCCCATGTGGGATCCCATGGAGAAAGCCCAAGGTGGCAGGAGGCCACGCGGTGATCAAATCCGCGCGGCAGGGGCGCATAGCGCGCACCCGCGAGAGGCAGAGTGGGCGCCAGTGGCGCGCCCGAGTGGCAGGGGTGGGCACAAAGCGCGCCTCCAAGAAGAACTCAGTGCGGGGCGGCACCGAGAGGGGAGAAGTTCAACTGAGGAGTAGCGGAGAGCGCTAGGTTGATAAACCATGGAAAATCCGCGGTCCGTTTCGATGTGGGACGCGCAATTTTCACCGGGAGAGAATCATGGCCGCCCGATCGATCGCGCGCCAGATCTCGACCGCACGATCGATCCCGCACGAGATCTTCTGATCGCGGTCGTCCGATGTATTTAAAACTCCTGATCTGACGGCTGCTGCCTCATCCCCTTCCTTGAGTTTGGCCGAGGCACCTCCCGCGACGCCGCCGGAACCAGTGGCCCTCCGAGCAATCCAAATCAAGTTCCTGGCCACCTCTGATGAAACTGAAGGCTCCCTCGTGCTCGTCTGGCCAAACCAAACCCATTCATGCATAAAAATACACATGTTTGCAACGAGAGAAGAAATTTGCACGAGGCCGAAGCAAACCGAAGGTGCGAGGCCATGTGGGGTTTATTTTTTTTCCATGAATTGCCTTAAAGGAGGCCATGAAAATGTTCTAAAATGCATGCACGTGATGAAGCCGAAAAATAAGGGAACCCATGTGAAATAGAAGGAAATATCAAGATTCACAGAATTTTTAAAACCCGAGAATTTTGGGAGTTTGGATTTATATCCCGCGGAAGATATGAGGCATCCCTCTACCTATAAAAAGAGAGGCTGAGGCTCTCTGTTCACTTGGTAATCCTCTGAAGAGAGAAGTCCCGCGAAGCCTCTGTGCCCAGCGAAGTAAGAAGCTCTGCGCAACCCACTTGCGCGACGAAGCAGCCCGAAGCCATTCCTGGCTTCGTGTGTTCCTTTTGCACACCTATTGCACGAAAGAAGATAAAGGGAGAGGCCCCTGCGCGCCTCTCTTGCACGAAAGGATGAACCCGAGCCGCATTTTTTTGCGCGCTCAAGGTTGGTTGAGCCTTGCGCGGCCCTTGCGCCTTGGTACCTTGCGCGACAGTGTTGAGGAAGATAGGCCTCACACCTTGCGCGCCTTCATATTGGCAGGAGGTTCGGGTGATGTGAATTACACACCTTGTGTGTGTGTGCTTAAGGATAAGACACCCTAGCCATGTGAGTGCACACCTACGGGGTGTGCGCAAGATGGAGTGGAAGGCCACCACATTTCTGTGTGTTCTAAACAATAGGAAGGCCAAGGCCTTAGTGCCTTGTGTGCAAAGTGAACAAGAGGAGGCCGTAGCCCTTGTGGGTGCACACATTGAAGAACAAACTAAAAGAACACTAAAGTGTGTGTGTCAAACAAGAAGAGGAGGAGGCCAACTCATGTGTGTGCTAAAGTGAAACAAGTGTGTGCTAAGAGACAAGGATGTCGAAGCCTAAGTTTGTGCAAAGTGGTTGTGCACACTTAGAAGAAGGAGAAGACCCACACTAAAGTATAACACACATCCAAGTGTGTAATCAAATTTGATAAAGCGTGTGAAGGAGGAAGAAGGTGTGTGCTAAAAAGGATTACACCCTTTGTGGGTTTATTGCACCAAGAGGAGAAGAAGGGAAGTGCATGCTTGAATGCATGCACGTGAACACGTGAATAAAGCTTAAAACAGTGGTGTGCATTTGAGTTGTCCAAGACCAAGAGTTCTTGAAGAATATTTAGAATCCAGGCAATCAGTGCATGAGGATGCAGAGATGCCATTCACTCACTGCATGAAGTTGATGTGAAGTCAGACTGAAGCCAGACTGAAGTTAGAGATATCAGTTGTCTGAGTATTCAGTAATTGAGAAGACCCTGATCATCATAAGTGATCAGAAGTTTTGAGCAAGACCAACAGACCTTATCAGAGGCTGTTGAAGATTCTTGAAGAGAGAGGCCAGGTCATCTTGAGAAGAAGGAGATAAATCCTGAGCAAGACGAGAAAACCTGATCAAGTGATCAGAAGTGAAGAGAAAGGCCAACAGTCTTTATCCAAGACTGCTTATGATACTTGAAGAAGCTTAAAGTGAAGAAGAGCTACTCGTGTGACTCGAGGAGCCAGGAGAAGCCCCCTGTGAGACTCAGGGTGGAAGAAGTCTTCAGTGGGATTCTGAAGCAGGCCAGTGGGACTCTGGTAACACTGTGGGACGCAGTATAAATACCCTCCTGTGGGACTCAGGAGAGATACAGTGGGACTCTGTATCGACCATTGTAATTCTAACAAGTTATAATGGAGAAACCATGTTGGGGCGTATAACCAACATGGCAAGGACGTAGGCCTTTGGTGCCGAACCTTGTAAATCCTTGTGTCATGTGCCTTTTCATTACTTCATCATTCGGGAAAGGTTGAGAGATACAAGAAGAGTGGATCGAGGCTTTAACCATCCATAGAGGTTTAATTGATTAAGAATCAATTAGTAAAAAGTTTTAAGGGATCACTGATTCACCCCTCCCCCTCTCAGAGATTCACACTGATCTGGGCACTTCAATTGGTATCTGAGGGAAGGTTACCTCTAAAAGATCCAAGGGAGTCTTTATGAAGTGCAGATTTGAGGAAATGAGCGACCAGCCTCAAATGGAGATATCTGCCAAGACTCAGAAAAATAGAAAGAAGAAACAGGCCAAGAAGATGAAGAAAGCCTGTCCTAGCTGAGATGAAGCTGGAACAATGAATGATCTTCAAAATGAAGTCAAATATCTTTAAAAGACAGTCCCCATGGAAGTGGAAAAGTGTATATCTACATGAATCCATGATCTTCAAGAAGAAAAAGTACAGCTAGAAGAAGAATCCAATACAATGGAAGATCAGTTGGCTAAAAGGGTTGGCATAACCAACACTCTCAGAAAGCTGGTGAAGGCCAAAGATGAAACAGTATCTCTTTGCAATGAAAGATATGAAGACACTACTGAAGAATTGCAAAGAATCCTTTCTGAGAAATAATTCTTTAAGACAATGGTCAAAGAAGTTTTCCATGCACTGGAAAAATTGCACAGAGTTTCAATGGTTGTCAAATATGCTCAACTAGAAGAGAAAGTCAAAAGGGTGAAGGAGCTGGACAATTCATTGAAAGAAATGAAGAAAGTGCATGAAGACCAGATGAAACAGCTAGAAGAAAAATGGGAAAGAAGGCTAAGAAATGTTGTGGATGAGAAGAACTCCCTCAACATGAAATGCTTAGAACTAGAGGTGATATTGAAAAATCAGCAATCACCCAAAGCCAAAGCCTCCCAGTCAGCTGAAAGGAGAAATGTTTCTACTCAAGTATGCATTTAGCAGGATGATTCTAAAAGAAATAAATCCTCTAATAAAAGGGCAAAAACTTCTAAAAAGAAGGTACCATCCATACCATCTTGTACTCATGCTTCTAATTGTGTTTCCACAAATAGTGCAGGATGGAATAGCAACTCCAAACAAGTATGGATGAAGACAATGAAGAAAGAGAGATCTCCTGCAACAACACAGCAAGTCAAGAAAAGTACCCAACAATCAGAATGACTAAAGAGGTCATGATTTGTGGGTCAGTGTTGGTGTTGTAATAAGTATGGGCATTGTGCAAAATATTTCTGGTACAATCCACAGAATGTAAAAGCACAAAGGAAGCCCATGCCAAGGGGGAGAAAGCCAGAGGAAAAGAAGCAGTATCCACATGTCCAGAGACATATGATTACTGCAAATAGATTTGGATTACTTGACAACATCTGGGATGTGTGCAAAGGTGGTCAAATAGATACATGTAAATCTACAACCGTATCCAGAGCTCAAAATAAGAAAAGATCACAGAACCTGGCTCAGAATGAATCCTTGGGAAGCAAGCATAAGAAAGTGAAAGATGCTCCCAAGAAGATTATGAAAAAGGAAGAGAAGACCTTGGAGTCTAAAACCAAGAAGGGCGATGCATCCAGAAGGACCACCAAGAAGAAATGCTTCTACTATGGAAAGAAAGGGCATACCATCGATCTTTGTAAACAAGCCATGAAAATCAATAGAAGCAGACTGAACTCACACAGACAATAAATCCAGAAGAAGCAGAAGGGATTTATTGAAAACAAGTTGCCTAAAAAAGGTAGCTTGAAAGAATCAAAGGAACCATGCAGAATATCCAGAACTGAGGCCACACTTCCATGTGACCTACTAGTCATATGGCCAAATCAGTTGCAACTTGCCAAAGATCTGTAAAGAGATGAATATGAAGTTTTGGAAATTTCTAAGGCAAAAGGAAAGAAAAATATTTCACATGAAGATCAAGTTCTGTGTGTGAGGTGCAATCAAGCTGGACATACTAGTGATAAATACATGATATTCATTCCAGCTCAGAAGGGATTCTTCAAAAGAATGAAGATTGCACCAGGAGAATCTAGTGCTCAGAAGGCACCTAGAAATAGAGGATTCACACACAAGGATGTTAAAGAAGTGTTGAGATCCACACCAGCACAAACATCATTAAAGATCAAATGTGCAAGTGTGAAGAATGGTGAAATGGGACATCTCGGTTGAGAGAATCTTCTCAACCTTGTTGTTCACATTGATGAACCAAGGTGGTTCCATCTTATTCCCTAATCACTTGTATTTACATGTGCTAACACTGCAGGGAATTGAAGATGATGATCATTCTCAGCTGGAGGATGGTTTGGAAGAAATGGAGTGCACCCCTTGAGGGGGAGCCAATCTGGAGAAGATGATATTTTGGGATTTAATATCATCTTGAGAAAAGTGAAGGTATTCCAATCATACTTTCATCCCTTGTTTCATAATTGTATTCATCATGACAATTATGGGGGAGTATTGATTGAAGAAAAATGGTTGAAAGGGGGAGCTTTATCTTTGCACCTGAACTTTCTAATGAGTTTTGTGATGTATGTGCAGGATTTAGCAATTCATTGTTATATCTGAAAATTTTCAAAACCCCCTGAAGCATGATCTCACATGTAAAGTAAAATGTGGACATCATTGAAATATCTTGGTTACATCACTCTTGTTTTCTACACCGGTTTAGCCCAGGTAGACTTAGAGATGATTAACTAAAGGTTCTTTGCTAAAGTGTATATGTGACATCATCCCTCTCTTAGTGATTTTGAAGAAAATGCTTTTCAAAGGGTGGAATTGATTTTTTAACCACACCACATCTTTGCATTTGATTTCCAATAAGGGGGAGAAATATTGGCACACATATTGACCCATTCATATGTGCTCTAGTGTATTGCCAACAAATACAAAGGGGGAGATTGAAGTGCACTGTGTTGCATTTGTTGTCAATGAGGTATGTTGTTGTCAAGGAATGAATGGATGGATGTCAAGGAGTTTCAATATGTTAATGACAAAGGATGTGATGGTGATGGTGATGAATGGAGAATGTCCATGGTACTTAGAGGCATGTCACTTAGGAGATTCACTAAGTGACATAGGAGATGATGGTTGATACATTCTCTAGTTATATTAGACGATTGTAGAACTGATCTTAATGTTTCAATACTTGTATCAAGATGATACTAAGTTAAACCACTTGAAGAATGGATGATGATGGAGCATCATCATTTAATTATACGATTGTTGAGCTGTTCATAAAGTTCCAAGCACTTGTATCAACTGGATACAATGTCACAACAATGTTTGAAGACCATGCATTGTATTGAAAATGCATGAGGAAATGAAGTGATCCATCCACAATCACTAGGTGGATGAAGTGGTGCTAATTAAGTCCATGCACTATCACTTAGTGCATGTGAATATGAAGAAGATCCAACTTGATCTCTGATTAGATCAATAAAGAACTTTGATGAATATGTTTGAATCGAGAGCTCGGTTGAAGGAAGAACCTTCTAAATTTCCCTCCTAAGTGAAGATTATTTAGAAGGATGGAGGAATTATTATGAATAAGAATGAGGAGTTTTTAAGGAAATGAAGAATAATGTCTTGGAATGAATGGCATTTGGCATATTTCACTTGGGAGTACTTTGTTTTTATACAATGTATTATTTTGTCCTTTGCCAAAAAATTGGCCAGCCAAGGGCCAGCCACGGGTTCAACCCCAAGGCACATGTGGTCCTAGGCGCCACGCCCATGGGGGATCCCATGGAGCAAGCCCAAGGCGGCAGGAGGCCACGCGGTGATCAAATCCGCGCGGCAGGGGCGCATAGAGCGCGCCCGCGAGAGGCAGAGTGGGCGCCAGTGGTGCGCCCGAGTGGCAGGGGTGGGCACAAAGCACGTCCGCAAGAAGAACTCGGTGAGGGGCGGCACCGAGAGGGGATATGTTCAACCGAGGAGTAGAAGAGAGCGCTAGGTTGATAAACCACGGAAAATCCGCGGTCTGTTTCGATGTGGGACGCACAATTTTCCCCAGGAGAGAATCTTGGCCGCCCGATCGATCGCGCGCCAGATCTCGACCGCACGATCGATCCCGCACGAGATCTTCGGATCGCGGCCGTCCGATGTATTTCAAACTCCTGATCCGACAGCTGCCGCATCATCCCCATCCTCGAGCTTGGCCGAGGCACCTCCTGCGACGCCGCCTGAACCAGTGGCCCTCCGAGCAAGCCAAATCAAGTTTCCGGCCACCTCTGATGAAACTGAAGGCTCCCTCGTGCTCATCTGGCCAAACCGAACCCATTCATGTATAAAAATAAACATGCATGCAACAGGAGAAGAAATTTGCACGAGGCCGAAGCAAACCGAAGGTGCGAGGCCATGTGTGGTTTATTTTTTTTTGTGCATGAATCGACTTAAAGGAGGCCATGCAAATGTTCTAAAATGCATGCACGTGAAGAAGACGAAAAATAAGGGAACCCGTGTGAAATAGAAGGAAATATCGAGATTCACAAAGTCTTGAAAACTCGAGAATTTCGAGAGTTTGGATTTATATCCCGCGGAAGATATGAGGCATCCCTCTGCCTATAAAAAGAGAGGCTGAGGCTCTCTGTTCGCCTTCTGATCCTCTAAATAGAGAAGTCCCGCGAAGACTCTGTGCCCAGCGAAGTAAGAAGCTCCGCACAACCCACTTGTGCGACGAAGCAGCCCGAAGCCATTCCTGGCTTCGTGTGTTCCTTTTGCGCACCTATTGCGTGAAAGAAGAGAAAGGGAGAGGCCCCTGTGTGCCTCTCTTGTGCGACAGGAAGAACCCGAGCCGCATCTTTTTGCGCGCTCAAGGTTGGTTGAGCCTTGCGCTTCCCTTGCGCCTTGGTACCTTGTGCGACAGTGTAGAGGAAGATAGGCCGCACACCTTGCGCGCCTTCATATTGGTAGGAGGTTCGGGTGATGTGAATTACACACCTTGTGTGTGTGTTCTTAAGGATAATACACCCTAGCCAAGTGAGTGCACACCTACGGGTTGTGCGCAAGAAGGAGTGGAAGGCCACCAAATTTGTGTGTGTGCTAAACAAGAGGAAGGTCGAGGCCTTAGTGCCTTGTGTGCAAAGTGAACAAGAGGAGGCCGTAGCCCTTGTGGGTGCACACATTGAAGAACAAACTACAAAAACACTAATGTGTGTGTGTGCAAAAATAATAGGAGGAAGCCAACTCATGTGTGTGCTATAATTGAAACAAGTGTGTGCTAAGAGACAAGGAGGCCGAAGCCTAAGTTTGTGCAAAGTGGTTATGCACACTTAGAAGAAGAAGAAGACCCACACTAAAGTATAACACACTTTCATGTGTGCAAAAAAATTTGATAAAGCATGTGAAGGAGGAAGAAGGTGTGTGCTAAAAAGGATTACACACATTGTGGGTTTATTGCACCAAGAGGAGAAGAAGGGAAGTGCATGCTTTCATGCATGCACGTTCACACGTGAATAAAGCTTAAATCAGTGGTTTGCATTTGAGTTGTCCAAGACCAAGAGTTCTTGAAGAATATTGAGAAGCCTTGCAATCAGTGCATGAGGATGAAGAGATGCCATGCACTCAGTGCATGAAGTTGATGTGAAGTCAGACTGAAGCCAGACTGAAGTTAGAGATATCAGTTGTCTGAGTTTTCAGTAATTGAGAAGACCATGATCAACAGAAGTGATCAGAAGTTTTGAGCAAGACCAACAGACCTTATCAGAGGCTGTTGAAGATTCTTGAAGAGAGAGGCCAGGTCCTCCTGAGAAGAAGGAGATAAATCCTGAGCAAGACGAGAAGACCTGATCAAGTTATCAGAAGCGAAGAGCAAGGACAGCAGTCTTTATCTAAGACTGCTGAAGATACATGAAGAAGCTTAAAGTGAAGAAGAGCTACTCGTGTGACTCGAGGATCCAGGAGAAGCCCCCTGTGAGACTCAGGGCGGAAGAAGTCTTCAGTGGGATTCTGGAGCAGGCCAGTGGGACTCTGGTAACACTATGGGACGTAGTATAAAGACCCTCCTGTGGGACTGAGGAGAGATACAATGGGACTCTGTATCGACCATTGTAATTCTAAAAAGTTATAATGGAGAAACCATGTTGGGGCGTATAACCAACGTGGCAAGGACGTAGGCCTTTGGTGCTGAACCTTGTAAATCCTTGTGTCCTGTGCCTTTTCATTACTGCATCATTCCGGAAGGGTTGAGAGATACAAGAAGATTGGATCGAGGCTTTAACCAGCCATAGAGGTTTAATTGATTAAGAATCAATTAGTAAAAAGTTTTAAGGGATCACTGATTCACCTTCTCCCCCTCTCAGTGATTCACACTGATCTGGGCACTTCATAGGGAAAATGGGTTTATACAATACTCTATTAATAAACCATTTATTTCTCCTCAAGACAATTCATAGTGATGATTCAATGAAACAATATAGTAACATGATCATGTGAGTTATAACCAATTGGGATTACATTACTAAAAAATCAACCTTGATTCTATAATTAAATAATTTAAATTAATTTTTAAATTACAGTATTTCACAATTCATCAAAAAGTCCATTATTTAAGAAAAATATGAAAAATTGTCTCTAAAAATTATTATATGTGCAGAATCATTAGAAATAATTCCATGTTTCATTTTTTTTAAATAGGAATAATTTAAATTTAAATGAAAATAATAATTTACATGAAAAAAATAGATTCTTAAATTAATGCTAATTTTATAACACTTTTAAAAATTACATAAGGTCTTTCCAAATATTTTTAAACAAGAAGAAATCAAATTGTTAATTTATGAAAAAATTTATAGAGAAAACATTCTCTAATAAATTAATTAATTAATAAAAAATTGTAACTAAATATTTACGATTTATGAAAATACCAACAAATTTACTATGGTCATATTTTCACTTATACGATGCCTAAAATTTTATTTATGCTTTCATTGGTCAGTTTTCTATTCTTTTGGATGATTTGATATTTATAAGGGTCATATTACAATTAATATGGGTAGGTTAAAATCATAAAAAAATTATGTTCTTCTAATCAAACACCAAAAATATTTCCGACTGCAACTGTGTATGTCAGATTTTTAAAATTCAAACATAGAGAAGTGGAAAATTTAAGTTTAATGGTAAAATATCATTTCATTTAAGCATGGTGTAGCATTGTGTTTCTTGATGAAATTTTATATGATTATGACATTACTTCATGAAGGTAGAAATTTCATTGGTAAAAGTTTGGGTTGTTACATAGAAATATAATATTATTATATCATTAATTATCTTCAACCTCATCTTGATAGATTTTCTAGCATAGTAATTCTCTTAGGAACACACAACAAAAAATTATCTACATATCATTGGGAAGGAAACATTAAAAATTTTGACAAATAATGACCAGTAAGGGTTAAAATAGGAGATATAAATCCATGAAAATATAAATTTATTGGATAAGAATAACACTATGTGATTAGAGAAATTCAATAAAAATATCTCACCCAACCTGTCATAGATCTTAAGTTTGACTCATAGCATAAAATTTATCATCTATCATAACATGGACATTAAGAGTGAGAAATAATTATAAATCAATAATGAACCATAGGCTCGTATTATAAAAGTGTGGAACCATAAAAATATAGAAAACCATTTCATATTCCATGGTTAATATAGAAAACTATCAATATAGTGGATCTAGATTTATCATTGATTTCCTTTTGTGGATCCGGACACACCTATTTCTTATATTGATTCAAGCCCATCGACTTTTTTCCCATTATTATCTAATGATATATAAATCTTCACCCAATCTATTTGAGGGAAAAATTTCTCCCACCCAAACTACAATAGATGCCACACTTATGTGTTACATGATGTAAAAAAATACATTATATCTTCACATTGTTAGAAATGTATAAAAAATTGGATTCATAAACAATACATGAATTTAATATATGATAACCCATGAAAAAGAAATGATATTCATTAAAATTTCATTACTATAAAAATTAACCATATAGAGATAAAATAAGCATTATATAATTCAATAACATCACCATTAAATCATAAGTTACATAAAATGATGTCATCTTAGTTGGAAAATTATTTTTAAATAATTATTAGAACATTTCTTGAGTAATAAATATCCATTCCACTTTAAAACAACATTCAAAACAAAATAAAAAATAATTTTCATTTAAAATAACAATGGAAACATATAAAGGATAATTTAAAATTACTTAAAATATATTTTGGTGAAAAATAGACTTTCCACATTTAAAAAACTATTTAAAATAGAAAATATTTTTATAATCCTTTTCTCTAGATATTTCTATGGAAACTTTTAAATTAATATTTTATATTTATTCAAAATATATACTGAGAAAAATATAAATCCCAATTTTAATATCACTAATAATTAATAAAATATATTTTATATACGTTTTTTAATATTAAAATTGAATCATTTATTGTATTATTTAAAAATAATGAGGTCTTCATGATGGAAGAAAATACATTTCATGCCATATGGGTTTGAATGATGATTCCATTCACATTTTGGGTAAATTTAAAATTGGCCCTGTTTTTGAAAAAAAGATGATTAATTTTAAAATTATTTATTAAAATATCAAACATAGGTACAAATTTTCTTCACCAATAATATTTATAATTTTAAAAACGTTCTAGAAATAATTTTTTGGAAAATTTTTTTTGGAAGAAAAGGTGTATTCAGAAAAACAAAACAAATATGTCTTATTTGTCTGATTTTTTTGAAGTAATGAGTTCATAAAGAGTTTAAAGTGATGGGAATAAATGTTTTATATAGAAATAATCTATGATGAATAAAATTTAATATTTTCTTTTGATATGGAACTTAGGATTTCATCAATAGATAAACGTACACAATCCCAATAATGATGATATTATGAAAACTGTCCTTTACTAATTTGGTATATTTTGAATCGTAGGACCAATTAATTAATATACTGTAATATAACATATTATAACATGAATTTATTAATATTTATTTTTTTAAAATTCATAGGGGTAGTATATACACTTATAAAAATAAGAATGTGAACAACATAGCTTTTATACCCAAGAACATAAATTGAGAAAAAAAATATATTACCCCTTTAGTGTCTTTAGATCCGTAAACCCCATTAAATAGTGATACTAAAATGGATATATAAAATAAAAATAGTTTTTTATGATAATCGTAATAATATAAATTCATTGAAAGTATATAAACCACGTGAAATAATTTGGTGGCTAATATTCCATGTGTCTCAAAGAAGTAAAAATGTTATACAAAAATTCCCTACCTTAAGACTCAATATTCTTCAAACACTTTCTAACATCCTATATGATATAGATAATTTATTTATAAATATATCACAAAATATACTTAAATATATGAAAAAAATTAATGAGTTACATTTAACAATTCATAACCCGTTTATTAATAATTCATTGAGGGAATCACGTATTTAGAAATAGTTGCTTTGTTTTTAAGGTTTGTGTTGATTTGTTATTTTAGGATTTTATACATTAATAATTGTTACAAAATATCTATAATGTTAAAAATTATTCAAATATCATATTTATTCATTATATATGTATTGATATTAATCCATAAAAGTTATAGATTTAAAATAAAATACAATATTCATAAATATGGTAGGTTATATGTATGATTGGACACAGTTTCCATTTTATTCGTGGATGAATGAAAAGAATAATAAATAATATATTACAATTTAATGATATTTTTTATTTAATGAATATCTCATATATTCTCTAAATGACCATTTTTAGCTTTCATTAAAAGAATTAGTTAGAAAATGAATCACATCGCTTTGTGAGGCGATAGTCTGACGTATACACAAATAAAAATATCATTTCGTCCTTGAAAGGTAATGTGAGAAGTTAATTGTGATAAAATAATAAATTATGTAAAATTTTGTTGAAAATATAATTTTTTTATTATATCCTTATTACCATCAACGTTGAATTGAAATGAAAAATACATCACTTTAGTACACGTGACAGTAGATCGCCATACAAACAAGAGATATTAATTTTTTACAAGGAGTTGGTTGATGAGGAGATATATGTGATATTATAATTCCGAAAGATTATTAATTTCATAAATTTCTCATATATACATCAAATCCATCATTATAACCTACAATTATAGATGGGTTTGAAAAAATAATAATTTCAGTTCATGAGATTGAAGTTTCCTGAACAAATGAATGATGATTCTTTTCCCATATGACGATTTGCGGATGGATATAGGGATTTAAATTAAAATAAAAACATATTAATATATATTATATTCTATTATTCTTATTATTTAATTAATTTAAAATAAATTAACATGTAAGAATAATATGTAAAATTAAAATGCACAGTTAAAAACCACGCATCTTCTTCAGCCAATCTGTTTAGGTATAAAATAAATCCTTTATAGATTGGATTTATTATCACACCAAAGAATATAAGAGAAGTGTAGGATGGTAATAATGTAATTTTTTTTGGTTTTTTATAAACCATATAAATTTATAATTGTACAGAGGAGACTAGATAGGGTGAAATTTTATATGTGAGGTGAGTTGCACACTTGAAATTTTTGAAATGAAAATTGTGTACCTGAGTTTTTCATAAGAAAAAAGCCTCATAAAAGAGAAATTATGGATTATTATAGGCGATAAGGGTCAATATTGAAATCCAATTATATCTTTAAAAGTTTTTATATATATTTTTTTCACTTATCATTATTGATTAACCAAGAATAAACCTATTTTAACCTTAACATCGATAATTAATTTAAAAATATTTTAATATTTGTTTTGTTATAAATTAATTAAACCATTGAAGATATCATAAATTATGATATTTTCAAATATTTAATATATTTTTATAAATCGTATTCAGTTATGTCGGAAAATATTATTTAATATCTATCCCTCAGGCATTATAAAAATGTTGTTTTCCAGAGGGAAATTTATCAAATGATTAAAATGTTTTTAAATAAAAATTCAAAATGAAATTGATTAAAACGAACTAAATTAAATTAATTGATACATAATTTTAATAAATTTACTTTTAAAATCAGATTATAATAACATTAATGATTTTAAATTCTTTAATAGAAATGATAAATAATTATAAAAACTATAATATTTCATTATTAATCAAAAAATGATTCACATCATGAAATTACAAAAAATCAATCCAATATAATTTTGAAATTAAAATATTAAAATGGAAATTTTTTATTTCAAATATTTTTTTCGAAATTTTGTTAAAATTAATTTTAAAATTATTGAAAAAGAGAAAATATTTCATTTTTGAAAAATAATTTTTTAATAATTAAAGTTTATTTATTACTATTTATTTTTTTTATAAAACACATATGTTAATAGGTAAAACCATTAATGAAAATATAATATATAAATTTCATAAAAATAATTCGAAAACGTGTTTTTTTAATTTATTATGTTAAATCACATTACTTAACTGAAAATTTGTTTAATATAATATGGTTTCCTATGTTTTCAATAAGTTTTTAATTTCATTTCAAATTAATTGGTCACCAATGAATTAATAATCTATACATATTTAAACTATAAATTTTAAAAATTTAGTTTATAAAATTCATACATTCTACGCCAAAATCTAGGTGATAGATATCATATTAGAAAATATTATTTTAATAGTATGATGGGATTTATTAAAACTTATTGTTTCAAGTATCATAAGCTAAACACTTTTATACATGTAATTGAATATATAAAATTAATTTAAATTAATTGAAAAAAATAAAAAATTTCTTATGGTGTTATTGTTATGAACTACCTTATTCCAAGTCTCAAAATAAGAAGCACGTGATTCATTCACAAGAAAAGAATCAAATACACTACTCCAACCATCTAATGAGGCAGACACAAAAACACATCAATAGAAACATTTCTTTTGAAAACCAGTATTTTGTAGTTCTATATTAAAATAACTTTCCATAAATGGGTTCATTTAAAAATAAATCCAATATATGATTTATAAAAATAACCTTAGTGGAACACATAAATTTCCATATAAAGGAATGCTAAAGAATAACGTTTTCATGATTCTATTTCATTTTAAAAAATGATCATCCAAAGAACCCCCATAAAAACCTTGTACCTTTTTTTAAAAAACCATGTAGAAGGCGTAAAAAAATTCTAATAATTTCGTAACATTAAGGGAAATCACCCATAATATATTTTCTAGAAAACCAATTTATAAAATTATCATTGAAAAACTACTTCAATTACTAAGACAAGGATTTAAAATCAATTTTAAATAAGTAAAAATATCATCAAGAAGAAATGTCTCACAAACCAAATGAAAAATGGAATCAATAAAATCCACATTCCACCTCAATTACATAAAATCCACTTTTGGTGAAATCTTGAATCATGTAGATTCCATACTGGGATAGCCATGGAGAAATAGATTTATGTATTCCTAGACCACCATAGATCAGGAAAATGGGTCTCAACTATAGAACACAACATGAAAAAGTGTAGACTCAACCACCTATGCCTCATATGGTTTCCCAATCCATGGAAGCCTACAATTATGCTCAAGTTCCCTTTCACCTTGAGTCTATTGAGTGGACCTCACTATCACTCAATAGTCAATGGGGACACGACAATTTCAATCACAAAAAACCTATAGAAACAGCTAAAATAATCATTGAATTCATGATTCGTAACCTAAAAACCAATAGAATCCAGATATTTTGGATATGATAATTCTAAAAGAGACTATATTGATCCTTAAACATCATTTTTTATAGCCTTAATTTAATTTGTATATGGAAATACAAAAAATAACATGAAATTCTAATATAAAACCCAATCCTCTAATTCCCATTTATAGTTAAAAAGAATGGGCTTCCACCAAAACTAGAACCTGACTCTATTATCCATAAGGAATGATCAGAATTCATGATCCCCATAGGTTGGTTAAATGTTCATGTGAATCATTGGAACACCATTGGGAATATATTTTTTCCTAAATGAGGGGCATAAAAACCGCATAAATTAATATAGAATCCAAAAAAGAGA
The DNA here is from genome assembly GCA_963277665.1 of Viscum album. Taxonomy (NCBI): domain Eukaryota; kingdom Viridiplantae; phylum Streptophyta; class Magnoliopsida; order Santalales; family Viscaceae; genus Viscum; species Viscum album. Next base: position 1,767,551,795 of record OY728135.1, read on the forward strand.
TAAAATACATGCTGAAAAGGTCATATGGAACTATCATGATCCAAAAAATTTAGGTATACAAGATAAAAAACCTAAAAGATATTCTAATATGAAAAAAAGTTGACATAAAACAACATATCAAAATTAAAAAACTAAAAACATACCAACTAGATACGAGTCTAAAAAAACTCCATGTAACATTCAGCTTCTCACTATAAGATACCATATTTTTACATTTACTATGTTTTTATCATGGTCTAGTTTAACCCATTAATTTTGGTTAATTAAATGCTTTCCCAAGTCCTTAATAAGGCTCTGGGGTGTTCTAGGTGTTCAGGAAATGAAATATGAGAAAATTGGTTTTATTTGGAAATCTGCACGGTTTGCACAGGGCTGGAAAACAATTTGGGGGAGACTGTGCATGGAGTGGATATCTGCATGGTTTACACTCAGTCAGAAAAACTGTGTGAGAGAAAGGGAATGTAGGTAGTATCCTCTGCATGGTTTTTTCACTGTTTGGCTAATAGTGTATGTAAAACGTGCTTCTAGGATACATTTAAAAAATTACAAAATTTCAATGATGATATATTTATTCCCCTCTTAGTATTTGTGCCCCTTTCTCCTCATTCATCCCAATGGATGATCCATGCATCCAAGATCGTCTACGAGGTAAATAGTTTTCTTTCCTAAAAAACTTTTAGTGTCATTGGTTGTAGACTGATGATCTGGGTAATGATAATCCAACTCTTGCTTCTCTTTTTGGTTTCAGGTTTCTATCACTTCCTCATCTCTATCTGAGTCTCTCAGGCTCTAAATTTTCAGTGATATTTAAGGTAAATATTCAAGGGTTGGTTGAATTGAGATCTATGTATACTATTGGGATCTCATTTTCCAATGGATTCAAGGAAGGTGGTCTACAAGTTATATAACTTGGGTTTTGTGTATATTTTCTCATGTTGGGTTTTTATTCTTTCCTTATTTTTATGTGTTCTTAGTGAATTTTACATGAAGAGATGTATAGGGTGTCTAATGAACCTAATTAAATCCTCATGATTTCCATGGGATGCATGGAGAATGATGCAGCCTATTTTTGGGCCACACATGGGGTGTAATGATATTCTCGAGATATAGAGTTACCTAATTGTTGGTCATTGTGTGAGAACACAATTCCCATGATGAATTTGTTAATATCCTTAAAGGATATGAAATTTGGGATTTAGTAATACACTTATTTTTGGTAATGTTTTATGAATTTTTTGGGTTGGCATGGAAAAAGGATAAATGGTTTAGTAGAAAACTACTATGGGATTAGAATTAAACATTAAATTCTTAGTGAGATAGGCATGGAAAATGGGAAATTTGGCCATAGGGGTATGTAATATGAATGATTAATGTGTGGATGAATTGAGGCAATAATTTTAATTACCAATTTATAGATATTGTGGTGATGTTGTAATTGTTGTGGGATGTGGTTGAATGTGGTGGACGATAAATACGCATTTTCACATTGCTTGGTTGAGTGGGGTATCTACTTGAGGTTATACACCCATAGGTTGAGTTGGATCGAGGAACTAGAACCACCCCTAAATGCACTAGTTGGGGAAGTGGGAAATGTTATATTCATATAACGGTTGTATTACACCCATACAAAGGCTTCAAGGTGGGGATTATGAGAATATTATGATGTCATGCCTAATTAGATAGGGCATGATTTAACTCCAATATTCTTTGAAAACGGTATATTCCTAATCCATTAAACACATTAAAAAGGTAGATTAATTCATGAAATGTCCATGTAGTGATCCTAGATTTATTGGTAGTATATTTAAAATGAACATAGTCTAGAATGACCTATTGAACTATTTATCTTTACTTGCCTAAATCATCATTTTAATTCAATATCTCTATTTCTGGTTATTTTTGTAGGCATCGTTTCTGGTGGCCTACTAACCTATACTCACACCTTTCTTGGGTAGATATTGGGTACCTGATCATATTTCATTCATTCATGTCAGGACAATGGTAAGGGCCCTATGCTCGGGAGTTGAGTTAGACATAGGACCTGAAAGGGTGAGGATCCATACCTGGGAGTCCAGGCCATTATTGGTATTATGCTATTTTCTTATTTTGGGGGATTTTTACTCCTAGAAATTTAGTAAGACACAACATATTTACTATTTCATATGGTTGTACCCAGTTTTAGGAATTGGTTATTTAAGTATGTTATCAGTTGTTTGTTTTTTTCTATTATTTAAATTATTATATATTGTGGATTACTCAGGAAAGTATGGTATAATCTCTCAACGTGACCTATTAGACCCTCACTGCTAGACGATGACCTTTGGTGTATGGGGAGGAACACTTGAGCTCATGTAGCGAACCATCATAGGGCACTAGATTAGTGGCTCTTAGGTCATGGATGTTACCAAGTGGTATCAAAGGAGTTCTTTTTCCCTTTCTTACTATTTGGGGATGGTATACATAAAGTTAAGAATGTGTTGGGTCTTGGTAATGAACTCGATCTTGGGAGTATCTAACCCATGTACGGGGGAAAACCCAAGTTACCATGGGAGGGAATTGTTGTTCTTATTGTGTGTTAATACATTTGAGGATATTTTACCATTTGGGGAAGCACTAATTGTATGGTTTGATAGATTTTTGATATTATTCTCATGTCTAGAAAGGTATCAGGTTCTGAATTCATACTTCATTCTATTAGACAATGTAGAAAAGTGTCATGCATCATGATAGGCACACACACGGGATGGGTGTGCATTATATAATGGTTAATATCCTTATGTTTTCTTAAAAGTAAGGAAATTATGCATAATGGTGCATTATGAATTGGTAAAAAGGAATGTCAAAAGGGTAATTAGTAAATAGATAATGGTATTTACTAATGAAGAAAATGTTGATTAATATTTTTTGAGTGTAAATTTGGATATAGAAATGGTTTTTAATACGATTAATGGATAAGGCTTGTAACCATGTGAATTAGATACCATGTTAGCCATGGCCTTTGGAGAGATGTCCAAGGGCAGTGATCCAGTTGTGAGTGGTCTTTTTTGGGTAGTGTATTTGAAATGGTTTGGTTGTGGCGAGTCATGACCCTATAAATATCTTTTCCCTTTTTATAAGAGCATTATGGTTGTGTGAAAAAGGTTAAGCTTGACATTGTAGAGAAATTCTACATCGAAGATGGGAAATGGTTCAGTGACATGAGGATGTTTCCATGAATGATCCTCTAGTAGTGGAGTAGGAAAACATGGTGATCTATGAAAATAGGGAAGAGATGCTCTGTGAGAACATCCCTCATTTTATAGAGATGATTGAATAAGACTCAGGGTAGGTTGCACTGATTATGTTTGAGCTGACCATAGAGTTTCAACTGTAACACCATCCAAACATTACTGGACATGGTGGGATAGTGGAAGAAGATTTCTGGATAGAGTTTGTCCAATCTATTCTTGACAACCTAGATATTCCTTTTGATAGTCAAGTCATGTTGGCCACAAATATGATGAGGGGTTAGGAATAACAATGGTTGGACATTATGGTCCACATAGAGTAGGCTGAATAATGATGTTTAAGGATTTTTAAGAGATATTCCTCAATAAATTATACCTTGAAACCTTGAGGCAAGAGAAGATTTCAGATTTTATGATGTTTTATGAGGGGAAAATTTCATTAAAGGACTATTCTTTTCACTTCACTGATTTGAGGTGTTTCGTTCGGTTGTTGACATGAGACGAGTTAGCCATTGTGAAATGCTTCTAGTATAGGCTGGGACACAAGACCAGATCTTAGGTGAATATATTTCGTCTGAAAAGGTTTTCTAATGTGTCAGACCAAGCCCTTATCTCAAATGGGAACCATAAGGGAGCTTCAGGTAGTGAACGTGTGGTGCTAGTTGGGAGAGCAAGTGGTATCACTTCTGATGGTGGGAAGGAATTCTTCAAAACCATTCAAGATGGTGAAAATTCACTAAACAATAAAAAGAGGGGGTCAATATCTCAAGGTGGCATAGATGTCTTCTGATATTAGTGTGGTGGGATGGGGCACAAACATGGCCAATTTCCCTACGCACCAGTTGTGTTCCTATAGTATGGAAATTTTGGCTATGTGTAGATGCTTTGCAGGTACCAGCATCAGATAAGAAATTATGGAGGTCACAGGTAGATACTAAGCTTAGAAAGTGTGGATCTTACCCCATATCTGGTAGGAAGTTAGAGCTCCATGAGTGGTACTGGTAGATGCGGTGTTCGTGGATATATTGGGTGAGATGTACCTTACCAACAAAGTAGTGCAGTGCATGATACTCATGCTGGAGCCCATGGTAAATTGGCAGGTCATCTCCATGAAGTTCAAGCTACACCTGAAGGTTGTCAGGCAAGACCATCTACTGTTCAAGGTACGATTATTATAGAATCCACATTTTCTAGTGTTTTATTTGATATAGGTGGCACACATTCCTTTATTTATACTCATTTCACTGCTGTTTTGGGAATAAACGTAGAGACATAATGTTGGTTAATGACACATGATAACCCATTAGGGGTACGAGTTGAGGACATTAGGCAGTGTTTGGTTTTTTCTCTAGAGGTTGGTGGATAACATTTTTAGGGGGATATTTTTTTTCTATACATTTCAGGTGTTGACCAAATCTTGCGAAGGCATTATTTGGTGTTATATCAAGATCATATTGATTTTACCGAAATCTGGTAATGTTAACATCCCTCGATGGGTGAACATACGTCCTTCTGGGTTAGTGGGATACTCGAGCAAGCCGTGCAATTCCGTTATGCCAGCATTTGGGGGAACTCATTACCAAAGTGGCATGCCTTATGTTAAATTATGTGGATAACGGATAGCCAATTTCCCATTTTTTTTGTTGACAAGATTAAAGAGGTGCTTGCTGAGGACTTCTCGGCGTTACCACCTGAGAGAGATGTGGAGGCTATGATCGGATTGTTACTAGGAGAGGAGTTACTTTCTATTTCATCTTACTGAATTGTGGTCAAATAGCTCCATGAATTAAAGGATCAGTTAGAGTTATTGGATTGTAATGGGTTTATAGGTCCTAGTACATCACCTCATGGGTCTACGATGATGTTTGCTAAGAAGGAAGATAGACCACTTATGCAATGTGTCAATTATAGGAAGCTAAACCAAATGAAGTTTAAAAAACTGATGGCATCTTCCTAGAATCAATTACTTTTTTTATCATCTTATAAGTGCATCATTTTTTTCTAAGATCTATTTGAGATCGAAAATTCCACCTGTTGATTTGGAGAACTGATAGCGTCTTCCCACTTGAATGGAATTTTCCTACCCATGACCTTGATGTAGATATTTTGGTTCATGAATTGATGTTTTGGAGTCATTACCTTATGGTAGAACCCTTTACAGTGTTCACCGGTCATAAAAACATCAGGCACATATTCTTTGAGCCTTATTTGCATCTTCAACCATGATAATTGGTGAAGTACCTGTAGTCTGTTGCTTTTGAGTTGGAGTACCCACTAAGGAAAGGGAATAGAATCTTATATTCTCTGATCTGGAAGAAAAATAATCATGTAGGTCAGGAATCTTGTTCAGATTAGATAATGATGTCATTATTTGTAGAGATTTATCTAGAGGTACATTAGGGGAACATGCATATGACCCTTTTATCTATAACAGTTGAGTATGTTCTTTTGAACCTTATTAAATAATGTCTACTAGTAGATATGAAGTGTTTGGCGATGATGGAATGTTTTAAAGGTGTGGAGTAACCTTCTTGTTGGACTTTCAGTTCTGATGGAGTTTCTTATGTTCATGGACGTGTTGTAGTGCCGACAGAGGTACAAGTGGAGTTGATGTTCAAGTTTCCCACATCAAAATGGGTAGTTCATCAGAGCATGACCATGATGTACCATGATCGTTGTATGAAGTTTTAGTGACCATTAATGAAGAAATAATTTGCATGTTTTGTGGTACAATGCCTTACCTATCATCATGTGAAGGCTGGACACCAGCATCGAGGTGGGATGTAGCAGTCATTGCCTATTCCAAAGTGGAAGTGAAATGATGTCACAATGGAATTCATTGGGGACACCCAAAGATGCCTCAGAAGAATGATGTAATTTGGGTGGTGGTAGATTGGCTGATCAATGTGTCCCATTTCATTTCAATTCAAGAGACTTATAATGTAATCGAGTTAGGGGAATTTTATTTTCAAGAAATAGTGTAGTTTCATGGTCTGCTGAGGACCATAGTTTCATATCGTGTTCCACATTACTACTTGTGATTCTAGAAGGTACTAATGAAGGAACATGTTACCCAGGTTTTTTTGAGTTCAGATTACCACCCGCATACTGAAAAAAAGTTAGATCGTCCAATTAAGGTATTACAAGACACGTTGACAACATTTTTTCTAGATTTATATTGTTCGTTGGAGAATCCCTTGTCTCTTGTTGAGATTTTGTAAAATATATATTTCATTATATTACTCAAATAACACCTTTTGAGGAACTCTATTGGATATCATATTGATCACTATTGTGTTTTTTAGAGGCTAGAGAGTCAGAGATGTTAGAGCAGAGTTTTGTGCAGGAGATGTCAGAGAAGGTTCGTTTTATTCAAAATATTATGGTAATAGCTCAGAGTAGGATAAATTCTTATGCAGATTAGTGTTGTGGACCTATTGAGCTCATATAGTGTGATACTGTGTTTTTTCAGGTGTCACCAATGTTGGGTCACTATCGAATTCAGACATTGAAAAGTTTGACGGCTAGATATGTGGTGCCATTTGTGATTTTGGAGAGGATAGGACTGGCAGATTACTGATTGGATGTTCTATAGTGGTATTGTCGAATGAATGATGTTTTCCATGTTTCATAACTTAGATAGTATCAACATGATCTGTCTCATTTCCTAAATGCTGAGGGTGTCATGCCTGAGGTTGATTCATCCTTTGAGCAGAACATGGTTCATATTGTGGGTCATAGTGAAAATATTTTGCAGGGAAAGGTTGTTTCCTTAGTTCATTTTATATGGTAACATGTAAATGTTATGGAAGAAATGTTGGAGAGAGTTTATAAGATAGATAATACCCATGGATATGATCTATGTTAGATTGTATGAAAGTTTTTTTCTTGGTATTGTACTTTTATAGGGATTGTTTTCTATTGGAGGTTCCCCTGATGGTTTTCTACTCTGGATATTTTCAGAAAAATCATTTGGAATTCACTATCTATTGTGGTGATTGTTTTGGATAACCGTATAGGCACACATTTGATTAATGATCAATGCATATCCAATGAGGGTCACATGATGATTTTTAATGTCGCTGTTGGCTAGATTATTCATGGATTCAACCGATGTACCACTTTTTGGGATATATCTTCCCTCTTATTAGATACCCTTGTGGGTGAGTTGATGATTACTATAGTTTGGATGCTGAATTTAAAATTGATGTTTTTTTGGGTTTGGCCCATGGTTCTGAAATGGATGTGTTTTGGGGATTGTAGGAGCCCCATGGTTTATTGTCCCAAATTGAGGGTTTTTGTCAGGTTTTCATCGATAATGTCGAGTTTCATCATATAATCTAGATATCATTGGGGTGATATTAAGATTTCTTTTTGGATGAGCTTTTCTAGGAACTGATTGATCCATAAGATTTATTGGCCATTTTATGGACAATGATGAATAAATGAAATTTCGATGATGAGTATTAGATTTGACAGACAATATTCTTTATGGCCGGTGTTGTAGTGAGTTGAGGAAATATTTTCTTAGGAAATATGTGAAATGAGAAATTTGTGATATCATTGGACTAGGAAATCTCACTGAGGTAGATATAGTGCTATCATATAGCTTCTAACAAATTATTGTTAGAAAACTCTATTATTCTAATGGATGTTCTAGATTATAGGAATCCTCTCATAGAGATTATATTATCATCAGCAATGGATGAATGTATGTGGTATCAGACCTTTCATATCACTCAGTTTTGTGGATATTGTCTCCATTGATTTTATTGGTGGATTTGGTGACATATTTTTACTACTGCGTTGTGTATATGTTCTATTAGTGTCATTAGAGCTTATTTCAAAAGTTGATATCACTCTATTAGAGTGATAGTAAATGGTGGTATTTTCTGTGATAGTTTTGGATATCTTTGGGAGTTCTGTATGCTCTAACATTCTAGCATTTGATTTTTTTAATGTATTGGGTATATATTTTATATCTAGTGTATGTTTAAAATGTCATTTTTTTAGTAATATAGGGCCTATAATTAATATGGCTCAATCCAGTACAAGGTTATATATACATTGGGTGTTGGGTGAGAATCTGAGATAAGAATTTTTAATACCCATATTTATTTATTTTAATTATTTTTGTGATTTATTCTAGTTGTTATTAGTTATCAACTAGCGTAGAAATATCTCAAGTGAATCTTCTAGTGTATAATAGGGAATTATTGGCCAATTATTGTGGTGGAATAATGAGATTTATTTCTCACCATTTATATGTGTCCCATGGTGTTCATTTATATATTCTTTTAGGTTGATCACATGGTGGATAGTGGATAATTCTATCATGATGTGTTACATGACCTAGAAGTATGACTAATGTTACAACTTTAGATCTAGTTTCTAAAATTAATAAATTTTGAAGACTAGGAATATTGTTCAACTTTATTTTTTTAGTGTAAAATGGTGTAACTATTTTCAGTTCATTTTTTTATTTTTTATTAGCCCAATGGTTGGTCACCTGTTGTTTATTGTAGTATGCATTGTGTCCGTTTAACTATATAAGACAATTAATTTATTATATTTGATGTTTCATAGATTTATCTATTATACATTATTTGGTTCTCATAATGTTTATAATGTTGGTTTTTTTTCACTTTTATTACAATACAGTCTTAGGGTATAGTATTCATAATCTATATTTTAGACCCTCACTACTAATCAATAGCCTTTGGGGTATGTGAAGGTGTTCATGAGGCCTTGTGGTGAGTCATATAGGGTGCGTTGTTTGGTCATCCTAGGACGATTTTATAATAAATGGTATTATATAAAATATTTTTTCTAATTTGATGAGTAGGAAGATAGGTGGATTATGGGATTGATAGAGATTGTGATGGATATCAAAATGGAATTTCATGAAGAACTCTGTTAATAGGATATTTATGTTTCCAATGTATGATATTGTTTCACATGATTTAATTATTATGGTTATATGATCTGACGTAGTCCTACGCACATTGGTTTGTGGATTGATTTTTTATACACATTTTTGTATTGTAGCTGGATGATAAGATTCTAATGTTATTGAATCATTATTGGTACATAGTATTCATATGATATATTCCTTTATGTATTTGGATTAACTAATGATAGACGTTCATTTGATTAATGTGTCAAAAAAATGACATGGCATTACATAATATAACCTTTATTTTGGTATTTTACTCCACTAATCTATGTATATATATATGTATTATTCTTATGATATTCCATTTGGATCTGATTTAGAGATATTCACTAGTGATTGATATATATTCCACATAATGGGGGAGGCCTGGAGACCCTTTAGTGTTTTTGTGGGCACAATGTTCAATATTGGTTTCTTTGTGAGGAAAAGGATTCCAGATACATTTGTGGATAACAGTTGAGTATCTATATGGCCATTATTTCCATGATGTTCCTGGTGTAGTCTACTAGGAAGTCCTTTGAAATAGCAGTTAAGAAGAGGGATAAACTATTTTCGTGTCATGGTTTCTGATTGTTTTAATGGATCCCATGTACATTATATCACTATGAGTTTCTCTGTTAACGGATTATCATACAACTAGTTGGGAGTGTTTTGGACTACTATTGCTATTTCATGTTTTGGGTTAGAATCCAGATCTATAATTAGGCTCGATGATTCCTGATTTGGCCTTTTAGCCATGAATCTTCCAAAATTTATTTTTTAGAAATATTTCATATTTTTATTATAATGTGTACTTTAATTTTGTTTTTAGAATTTATGGTGATTATATATTGAATTTTCCCTTCATTAAAAATAAAAAAATAATCATATGTTATGCTTATTAGGTTCAATTTTCTAAACATTTATTTTGTCTATATTTTAAGAACAACAAAATGGATATCGTCTGATTGAATACTATTTTTTTATTGAAATATATTTAATAAGGGTTAGGAAATGTATTCTAATATTTTTAATTTTTAATTTATAGATCCATGTCTTTTATGAATTTACTTTTTTTGGGGAATTTACCTTTTTTATATGGATTTTTTTTCGATTTATTTTAATTTCATGTTTTTTTGATTTATTAACCCATAAATAAATATTTAAAATGATAAATATTTTTAATTCTATTAATTTTATAATAATTTTATTTGTTTTGACTATATATTTATTTTAATTTGTTATTCAAATTATTCTCAATTATAGGATTTTTAGGATATTAGGTAAAAGTGGGAAAACACTCAAATTAGCCGCTTGATGAATTTTTTTTCATTTAGTGTATGGTCAATTTACCATGCAACCAAATTTTGTGAAAAAAATTAACTTTATGTTAACATTTTTGGAAATATCTTCAACCAATCACATCATGGGGCTAGAGAAACTATAAATAAAATATTAAAGTTTAGAATCTGGTAATGTGAATCGATTATTCCATAAATATAAACTACATCATTCCATTTGCAAAGAAACGACATGAATAATTTAAATCTACCAAAATTTTATCTCGAGTAACTATATACATAGTATATTTAGCTGCTATAGATAAACATTTGATTTTATGAAACTAAATATTGACATTCCATACTCAGCGTGAAACCATATCAATAATTTAAGATGACCCAATGTCGTTGAAGTCCGGATCAAAATATTTACAAGGAACAAGATTTATTAAATTTATATTACAAATTATACGGAATATTATAAAAATATTTTAATTTATTTTAAATTTAGATAAATATAAATAGTACTAGTATTTAAAATGAATATTCATTTGTTACAAGGAAGATGAATCGAGGAAAGAGAATAGGACATGTGATCTCATGTAGAATGAGAGTTAATCCAAACAAATGAATCTAAAAATTAGATCAATACAAATTGATGTGGATGAAGTACTATATCCAACTAAAACTCAAATTATATATAGAAAAACCTAGCTGGGATGCCAAAGAAAAATTTCACTAAGGTTAGGCCACCCGATCTCTTTAAATGGGTCATATCAAATTGAGTATTCTATAATTTTATATATGAAGATTAATATAAAAATTAAGGATCCACAATTAATGTATTTTTAGGTCTACATGACCTGATGATCGATAATCCAAGTCTACAATCTCTATTTTATAAAAAGGGAGAATGAAAATGTGGATTCAAAACCGAGACCATGTAATCTATTTATGGGAATTTGAATTTTAAAATATTGATTATTCTGACCTACAACCATTAATATAGGTGTTTTAGAAGATGATTTACCAAAATTATAATAAATTTCAAGGTATCCAATATTGGATCATTGATTTTTATCCAGGAGTTATAATGGATTAATAAGGAATATTGATTTTGGTCTATTTTTTTATAAGGTAGGAATAATATTGAAATTTTATTTGTCTTTTTTATTTTTATAGTTAGAGATCAAATAAGGGGCTCAACATTTCCAGGAATATTGTTGTTTTAGGTTCGTTTTACGGTAAAATATAAGTGTTTTTTGGAATTTCCTAGAGAAGATATTATTGTTTCAAGTATAACCTCACACTGTAGTTTCATGCATTAGTATTGTACAATAGTAGTGTTGAAATTGATATATAAATGATGTGTATGTGCCGATTTGTACTGAAGGGGTGTCCAAGGACATTGAGCACTGATTATAGGATGATGAATGAGTTCCAAATTATCCTTATCATAAGGCATTATGTATTAAGACCCTCCATATTCTTACATGACTATTATATTATTTTAAATAAAAAAATAAAATATGACTAACAACCTTAGATGAAAAGTTTTAGTTTATTATGAAAATTTGGACCATATATAAATTTTTAAAAATAGAACATAACATATTTTTTATCTATGTATTTTCTATATACTTATTGGACCTCATGTTCTACATAGTAAAAGTATTAATTAAAGGATATACATTAGGAGAAGGGGTGAGAAAAAAGGAATGTAAGAGGATGAATTATGGAAATGAACCATGGGTAAGAATATTAATAATCATAATAATATATGACATATAAAATAATAATAATACTGAGAGGAAGAAATAGATAAAATCAGGGAATATGGAATTGAATACAAATGAAACATCAGGTCATAGTGGTCAAATACCATAGATAGTTTTGAAAAATGAAAGCATTATGTTTAACAATAACATATATGCATAATCATAACACCATTATTATGAAGAAAGCTAGCATCATGCTTATGTATAGTGCACATTATCTCATGATATAGACAACATTACAAAATTCATTGGAGTGATATATAATTATGGGGGTACCCATCACATCATAACTTTTACATAATCAAGCATGCCACATAGAACATATTAACATTGTTTCCATAAAACAAACCATGGAATGGAAATATGTAACAAGAGAATTTCATAAAGAATATATTCTTGAGTAAAATCAAGGATTCCCACAATAGACATATCATAACATACATGGTATAAAAATCATCATCATTGAGTGGAAAAGAAAAAATATCAAGAGAAGTAAAAGTTGTGTTTTTTTGAAAGAATATTAATATTGGAAAAATAACATGATTAGTCACAAAATCAGATTTAAATCATGTATATCCTACAAAATAAAATTTATGTACAAATAAATTATATTTGAGATATATTAAAAGAAAATAGACCCTAAAAATTGACATGGAAGAGGAATACCCCAATGAAAGGAAGTTGTGTATGATAATCACCATACCTTATGTCTGAATGTTTTATTAACATTAATATTCTAGATAATAAATTTAGATTTATTAATTAATAAAATAATAAACTCTTATACATGAATATGATTCACTAAAATTTTAATATGTTTGTTTATGGACATTTTTATGAGATATAGTGTTCAATTTTATCCTTCTGGATTGTTCATTTTCATACTTTGGGAGTGTTCATTTTCTTGGTTTTCATGATCGGTCCACTTGTGTACATGTATGTTAGTTCATGTGAAGTGAAGATCATTTTAAGAAATTTAGTTTTTTTGTTATTAACAAATGTAAATAATATTAAAGGATATTGTACATAATGTTCATATGTGGCATGAGGATGAATCAATAGATGAATAGTTATAGAAAATTATTTTATTTATTTGATGAATTCTATGACTATCACAAACAAATATCATATTATTTAACATCAAGTTTATATATATTGTATAGAACAGTATATAAATTATAATATTTGTAAGAAAATTTATTTAACTATAATAATTTTTTTATTATATTCATTTGTGGTGATAGTGAACATGAGAATACAACATCTACGATGGCGTCAAATCGACACACCATAGACGATAATTTCCTTTTTAGAATAAAATTAAGGGGGAAGAGATTTGAAGATGAATTATTAAAATAACCAATTAAATTTAGAGTATTTAAAAGACACTCGAGTTATCATTCTAGTTGGATAAGTGGAGGATAGGATATGAAAATGATATGCATTAAATTGGAACAAAATTAAAAGAAAAATATATAGGATTTTAAATCATGAATTTCTCCAACTTGATAACATCTATAGGGAAAAAGGATTGGTATTTTGATGATTACACAAGCTTTAAGATCAGAGTAATTTAATTTTTATGAGTATTATATAAAACTATGTAATTTTTCAAGGCTTACAATGTGTCTGTAGAAAAGGTGGGGAAGTGTAGTATTTATAGAGGAGGATAGGGGAGTTTTATCACTATTTTATTCATTAGTTAATTATTTTTCCTCAATAATATGAATTTTTTTGATTCTAATGATTAAATAAAGTAAAAGGAGAAGGATAGTTCACGATTATGGGATTAAATCATCCATACATATTCTAGGACTCAAGAATTAAGGATTTTTTAAATACCATAAATAATTGTATTTCGCTATTCACCCAAAAAGTCGTGTATTTTAGAAAAATTCAGAAAAAAAATCATAATATGTTTTCAATGTGTTGAATTTATAAATAAGCTCAATTTTATGAAAATAATTTTCAAAATTTGTGAAATCTAATTTTTAAGTAAAATAAACATTTACATCGAGAATACTGATTTAAAAATAGTAAATGAATTTATGACACTTTAAAAAATTTATTAGTGCCTTACAAAATTATTTAATAATAATAAAAATAAAAATTATTATTTTTATTAATCTATTTTATGAAAATACATATTCCCTTAAAAATTTATACTAATTATAAAATTGTAAATAAATATTTATGTTTTATAAATAATTAGACACTTAATTAATAAATTTTAAATAATTTATTTACTTATACTATGATATAATGATAACATAATATCAATAATAAGATACCAAAATTTTATTTAAAAATTCATAGGTGATATAACTATTATATTTGGTGAATAAATATTCCATATGATCATATTAGTATTCCAAAGGAAATTTATGATTCCATTGTTCTTTTTTTCGTAAATTCTATAAGTACCTATTATTCCATTCATTATCCATTTATAATGTTTGTATTTTTTACTCTTTTATTATTCAACTTGTATAATATGGAATAATTATAAAAAGGAGTTTCCATTGATAATATTTTTGGTTGTCACATTCTTCCCCCCTTATGAAATTTCACCCCTGAATTTTTTTTACAAAATATGTGACGGTATTTATACTTCATTGCTTCATCTAGATACCATGTTTCCTCTTAAAACTTTTATGTTTCTCTATTGTATTAGGACCATGTGAGTTTTATTGTTGCATAATATTTTATCTCTTTTGTCAAATATATTCACTGGATACTTCTCATAAGAGAGATCATTTTCCAATTTACCACTTCTATATTTAGTATACTTGAGGGACCTCAAATGTACGTACTCAGAGGGATGCATGGAACATATCATGTACTTTATACCTAGTAGGTGGAAGTTCCAGTCGTTAGGCCACATCTCTTACACTGTCATTAATCTTGATGGATCCGATGTTCCTGGGACTCAACATTCCTTTCATCCTAAATATAATGATCCTAATACATTGATATATGAAAAATAATACCATGTCTATAGCCTCAAAATCCAGTTACCATCGATAATTTTCTGTATAGCTCTTCTGTAGAAATTGGGTTTCATTGACGTGGTACTTAATGGTTTTCACCTTTTATACTGTTTATTTGACTAGATTGCATACTTGTTGCTTACGTTCACCGAATTCATCCAGTACACTAGTTTTCCATATATATTACCATAAAGGGATTTATATGTAACTATTTGGATGCTCATGTGAAAACTGCAGTTGTATGAGAAATCGCTCATAGGAAGATGTTCATCACATCCTATTTTGATGTCTATAGAACAAGTTCTTATTATTTCTCTCATTTTCAGAATACTCTGTTGATATCTATAATTCATCTATATGTTTTACAATGTTTAATTGTATTTGTTTATTCATTTAATTTATTATTCCTACGACGACGTGAACAAAATTTTTGAGGATGTATGGGAGCTAGAAAATTGGAGAAGGCCAATTTAAAAATCATGTATTCCACTTACAATGCATGATTTTTTTGAAATTTATTTTTAGAAGAGTTATTGTGAATATATGGATTTCTATTAGATAAATTATTAAATGACATGAAAATGCATTAAACATTGGGTAAATTAAGAGAACATGTTTTTTAAACCAAGATTCACCATTTCTTTGATTTTGGATGAAATATGTTACATGGAACCCACCCAAGTCAACCTATTGACCAAATGTTTATGATATTACTGAATATTAGAGAACATTTGGAGCCTATATAAGGAGGGCTAGGATACTGCTATTAGAGATCCGGAGACCAGATCTTGGATCGAGAATCTGGAGGACCTTAACTGAGTTCTTCTTCCTTTCATTTATGTTTTACTTTTCTTATCTTATACATTTTTATTATCTCACAAATAGGATAAAGGTTTAATCCTCCATTTTTCATGGGTAATTTAATTAATTGTGGAATGTCCCATTGGACATAATTGTTATTTTTTACTTATACATGAATTTGGTTTCCGCAGTTATCCAATTATTTTCAAATATGTTTTATTCTACATTCTTAATGAACAGTGATAATTAAATCAAAATGTAATAATATAATTTCTCAACTAGAAACCATAAATGAGGCATGACCATTGTCTAGTTTAGGAGAAATTATGTATTAATATGGTATTTAGGGAAAATTCAGGGAAAAAATCCTCCATTACCAGACACTGGGAAATAGTGTATTGTCATGTTATGAAGGGGATACATTGACAATGGGATTTTTATCTTATTGACTCAGACACCAATAATGAATTAATAAGTCTATTTTATTAAATACATTTTTACTTGAACACCAAAATTACAAAAATAACATCTCACACATTCAAAAAATATATAAAAAACCAATGAATATGTAGTGATTTCATCCTTTTCGTTTCAAAAATTTAAAAAAACACATCTTTTCTCACCTGTATATTTAAATTTTAAAAAATAAATACCATTTTAATTAGAATCATACTATTTTCACCATAAATATATGTCAAAATTTAACATGAATAATCTAATGTGTCATTTAATAGAGTAACATAGATTGAGTTTTCAAAAAAAAATTCTATAAAACCATATGGATTTAATGAAACACTATAGGCATACAATTGATTAATATTGGAATTTTTTTACTAC
Source organism: Viscum album (assembly GCA_963277665.1). NCBI lineage: Eukaryota > Viridiplantae > Streptophyta > Magnoliopsida > Santalales > Viscaceae > Viscum > Viscum album. The sequence goes on from OY728135.1 coordinate 1,767,568,643, forward strand.
ATTAGGATGTGCTAAATCTTTGATCAGTGATTTAACAATTTTGGAGATATTTATAGTACACGGTGTTGAATACAGATCTTGATCGGAAAAATTAGTAGACAAACTCTATGTCATCGTTTTTTACTTCACCAACGTATCTAAATGAAGTTTATACAGTGGGAAGTCCTATTAAATTTTGATAAACTAAGATGTATTTAATGATGATGCACAAAAAACCATATATCATTTTTTCCTCTAGATGTCATTATATGATTGTTGATAAAATCCGTGGTATTGTTTTCTCAATTACTTGATGGTATATGAATTTTTTGAATGATCCCCTTAGACTTGTTTACGTTTCGGCTTCCACTTGCTGACGTACCAGGAAATTTGATTTATACTCAGTTATATACTTCTTTAAATTTCACCACTAATAGTTCTCTCATATATATTTATACAACTTTATGGTCTCTAGTGTAATGGAAAAGGTTGAGCTATATGTGTCATTTAGAATCCCCTTATTTATCTCTAGATTGGATTTTACACATAGTCATGAAAAAATTATCATGACTCCTTCCTCATCCATTTTTAACTCTATGGATTTACAATCTATCATAGATTCCACCTTCCTTTCAATTTCCACATAATTTTGTTGAGGATCCTTTATTTTCTCTATGAGGTATGGTTGAAAAAACATTTAATAAATGAGTGGTGGTGTTCCCTCTTTAATGAATCCTATTTGCATATATTGAAATTATAAGATGATTTTATACCTATCAGTTTCCATCACAGATAATGTTTTAGGATCCATTCTACTTAAAGAATATTCCACTTTATTCTCTTTACTAGGATGGCCATGGATTGAACTGTCGAAATCATTGATGAGCTATAACCATTTCCACCATCTCATATTAACCTATTTTATTATGAATATATATTTGTGGGACTTATGATCAGTATATATTTAACTCTTCTCCCGACATATATAACACCACAAGATGTTTAAAAAGAAAATATCAAAGACACTAACTCTAGATTATGTGTGGGATATTAATTCATATAAATTTTTAACTACCTTGAGCCCTAGGATATAACGTTATCATTTTTCATAAATACGCATCCTAATTCATTCAAGAAAGCATCAATATATACCAAAAATTTTTCCCCACTTATAGTATCTTTGAGGTCTATCATGATGACAAGCCTCTATTTGAAAACTTTGACGTAGTCTTTACATTCACTAGTCTAGAAAAACATTTATTAATTTCAAGTCATATTTAATAGTGGGTTTGAAAATCAAGAAAAATTATTCAAGAATCTACATAAATTCCCAGATAGACCATGGAAACTCTGGATGACCATTATGGTTTTTGGAATGGGATACTCATTGATTATGTTTTTCCTAGAAGTGTCCAAAAATATTCCGTTTTGGTGATAACATGTCCCATGAATGGTACTTCCTCCATCTCGAACTTGTATTTACTATACATTTCATAATTTGTCTCTATTGAATAATAATTTAGAATAGTATTCAAATTATCATCATATTCCACCTTTCCCTTGGATTATATTATAATATAATCATTAATGACTTCCAGAAATTTGGTGTGGTAATCTCTAATGAATCTATTCACTAATTACATGAATATTGTTGTAGAATTAGTGAGTTTGAATGGAATAACACTTTACTCATAGTGTCTATACCTTATTTGAAATGAATTCTTTGGAATATTTTCCACCCTCAACATTAGATGGTGATGACCTGACCAAAGGTCCACCATAGTGAAATACTGGGCCCTATATAGAGGATCAAACATGTCATCTATTAGTGGAATGGTATACCTATTCTTTATCATAATTTTTTGATCTCAGAATAATCAATGTATATGCACATTGACCCATACATATTCACAAAAAAACGTACTAGTGCACCCCACGGTGAAGCACCGAAGTGCATTAAAGCCCTGTCCAGATTCTGTTGTAACTTCTTCTTCACTTAGTCCAACACAACAGTAGCCGTTCTATATGGTTTCATTAATAAAGCAAGAGATTATTGAATAAATTAAATTGAGAAATCCGCCTCTCATTCTAGAGGAATACCATTCAATTCTTTATGGAATACATCATTGTAGTCCCTCATAATGCTCATTTCCTCAACCATGATTCTATCTTTTCTCTCAATCATTTGATAAGGATTTGTTTACTCCTAAAAAAATAATACCGACAATTGTGAGGATGATTACAAATTAAGGAAATCAATTTCCTTATACTTATATATAATTTTTGGATTCGCCAAGATGTGAAGGGTGGTCTCCCTCTCCTGATAGTTGATTTAGGATTTTAATAATGACTAAAATTAGTGCATAAAAGAGCATAAATCTACACCTCATGATCTAAGAAAAAATATTATGGGTGGATCAATCATCAAATTTTTTTGAGGGGGATTTATATAATTTGGATTCAATAATTCCCCCATTTTATATTATCACAGACAAATCAACCTATATTTTTTGAGTTAGTTTTGGAATTGTGATACTAAACTTTTATGATTTTAAAGAATCCACAAAACCAAAATCAAATATTACATTCACTTTTCATGAATTAATAACTACTTTACCTGTCTCCACCTCATTTTAGGTCTCCACCTCATTAGTAGTGATGGAATAATATTTTACATTGTACATTTTAATTGATTCCCCCTTAGGATTATTAGAATGCCAGAGAAGAGGTTTATTGCTCTATCTTTCATAGTTCCCTTTCTCCCAATAGATGAAGCATTGAACCATGGATGGTTTTATACCTTCCTCTACAGCAATGTCCAAATTCCTCATGTCCCTATGATATTAATGATAATTTTGGCCTTATCTCCCACAATTGAATAATTTACCTATCCTAATGATAAAAACCCCCTTGATGTTTCATCCCATGATTTTGAAATGTGAGTTGTTGAATATTATTTCAACCTTTTTCATTAGATCAACCAAAATTAGACTCCATCTTTCATTTCTTATACTGTAGACTTGGAACAAATATCCAAACTCCATATCCAACTTTAGAGAACATAAAAGAACTTATTCGTGACTCCTAATGATTCAAATTTCTAGTGACATTCGAAAGTGTGGTATTACACGAAAAAATTATATATCTATTTTTCTATCATTGTTTAAAAAAAAACAGGAGACGTACCTTGAAAGAATTATGAAATTTTCTTTTTGTGTCATGATATATTCACCTTCAATTTTATTCAGCTATACGAATTATCCCTCCATCATTTTTGAAATAGTTTGTGGAAAAATGGATATGAAATATTTTCATAATATCTTCCCACCCTATTTATTCAATTTCATTATCTAGATTCGTGTTTTTAAGAAATACCCACCATTTATAATCCACTCAATGTAAATGACAATCAAACCGAATCACCATCTCCAACTCATAATGGTAAAGAATAGAAAATATATTCTCCATTGAGTGGACCAACTATTCTATGATGAGTGGATTAAAAGTGAAACCAAATGTTAGTGGTCATTGCCGCATAAAATAATCGATATCTAGTTCCCCCCTCTTAGGTGAAAAATGATGATACCCATTATTTTGGTTATTAAAAATTTCCTAAGATGGTTGGGTAATTATCACCATGATATTTTGAAATCAACCCCAAATTTAATTGGGATAGTTATTCGGGAAATCATACAGTTCCCCTTGCACAGGTTTTTGGCCTATTTTATTTTGGTTACCACCATTTTCTAATATATATATATATATATTGAACAAAACATAAGAAAATTATTCCTGAATAAATTATTTATTCATTTGTGAATTTAACTCTAAATGAACTACTATTGGGATCCGAATGTTTATAATTATTCTAGAGTAAATTTAATTAGGTGCTTATATATACATAGTATCATACTATGTGTTATCAATAATGTTCTCTTGTAATATTTCCAAAATTAACTAAACTGTGATCTGATAAAAACTATAATGACTATGATTCTTCTTATAGGATGATTATATTATTTTTATAATAACCAACATAATTATATTGAAAAACAAGGATCCATATTTTTATTATTATGGAAAAATTAGGACCAGAAATAATGTTTACATAATAAACAAAAAATATTATTGAATTCATTTTTGTTTAGATTCTTTCTGGACATCATGTTCACTGTAGTACAGGTATTCTGCTATAGATATGCATCATATGAAGGGGTGAGTTGAAATCCCAGAAAGATGATGGATAATTGACATGAATCATGGGTGAGGATACTAATAGTCATCATAAAAAAAGAAAGGATAAGAATAATAATATTGAGAGGAATAATTAGATAATGTCATGTACGGTGGATGTGCATAAAAATGAATCATCATGTCTTAGTGGAAACGTTCCACAAATAGTTTTGAATAATTATATCATCTTGTTCATGCATAACATATGTGAATAATCATAACATCAACATTGTGAATAATGATATAATCATGTTCCTGAATATTTCACATTATTTTACATGACACTCCTCATCACCCAATTTTTTGTAGCAATGAATAATTATGGTAACACCAGCCACATCATAACATTTACATAAAAATGCATGCCATATAAAACATATAAAAATAGTTTTCATAAAGTAACGTAGATAATGGACATGATAATCATGAGAATATAACAAATCATAGTGTTACAAACAAAAATTAGTGTTCCCAAAAAAGAAAGGTAGTAATTTAATTAAAATAAGAATCAAGAACCTTGAGTAACGAAAAAACAATCTCATGAGAATCAAATGATGTGTTTTTAGAAAGAATATTTCTTTGGAAAAAATCACTGAATTTGTTATAAAATCATATTGGAAGCATTTATATGCTAGAAAAGAAAAGGAAAGAATAACGAAATTATATTTTATGAATTTTAAAATAATATCAATAATGGTATTTTTCATGAATGGGGAATAAGCCAATGAATGTAAATTGGGGTTGAGAATCCCCAATCATTTTTGTATGAATATTTTTTAAATTAAATATCATTTATAATCAGATAAGATTAATTAATTAATAAATGAAGAACTTGTTATATATTTATTTTTTTCTTATACTTTTATGAAGTTCAGTTTTCAACATTTTTGATGACTTAAATATTCAATTTCCTCGTTCGAGAAAGTTTATTTTTTTTTGGTTTTCATTATCCGTCCACTTGTATACATATATCTTGGTTCATGTAAACAGATGATATTATTAATAAATTAAGACTACATGTTATGAAATAACTTATATAATATTAAATTGTAATATATATATATTTTATGATTATGAATCATTAGATAAATATTTAAAGAAAATGTTTTAATTTATTTGGTGGATTTTACGACCATCATGAAATCATATCATTTTATTAAATATCATATTTATATAATTATTATATAAAGTTATATAAATTATAATATTTATAGTCAAATATTTTTTAAAAATAATAGTGATTTTATGACCTGCCTTAAATGTGGTACTGAAAAACGTACATATCATTCACATATGAGTTAAATCGACACAACACAAATAATAATTCCATTTTTTAATAAAAGAAATGGGGAAGAGATTTAAAGATGAATTATTCCATTAAAATAATTTAATTTTAATTAAAAAAATATACTATAGGTATTATGTGTTAAGGGAATTTGTAGGTGACGATTGGAGATGAAATGAAATTAAATTGAAATGAAATTATAGGAAAAAGAAATAGGATTTTACATCATGATTTTTTCCTGCTTGAGACCCCCAAAAAAGAAAAGGGATTTTCATTTTGTTGAGACAAAGGGATAATATAAGTGGGGGAGGGTCTCAGTATGATTTCTATTGATAAATTTAACACGCTTCAAGTCTTGGAAGGTGTGATGAGAATATGTGGCATTTAAAGAGGATGAGAGGAGTGTTTTCTCCTTATTTTATTCATTAGTAATGTATTTTTTCACATGAATATGAATATTTTTTATTACCATGAATAAAAATAGTAAATGGATAAGGGTAGTATGGGATTATTGTATTACATCATCCATATATCATCTAGGACTCAATAATTCATTAATTTGTTAGATACTATAAATTACCGTATTTCAATATTCACAAAAAAATACAATTATTTTTGAAAAATCACAAAAATAAAACCTAACAAAGTTTTGTTATATATTATTATGGAATTTACTCCATTTTATAATAAAAATTATTTAAATATGATAAATTTAATTTTTAATTAAAATCATCATTTACTTGGAAAATATTGATTTTATAGTTATAAGATATTTTATATCACAATAAAAAATTTATTAAGGTCTAATACAATTATTTAAAAAATCATTAGGCAAATTTTTTTTTTGTTTTATGATTAAATTTATTATGAAAAACTTTTGTTTAAATAATTATATTAATTATAAAATCATAAAAAAACTTTTGTGTTTTATAAAGAATAATAGCCCTTATGTAATAATTTTTAAAACATTTATTCACAAACACTGTGATATAATTATATAATATTATCATTTATCAGAACCATAATTTTTATTTATAATTACATAGATGGTGTAACTATTCTACTAGACAGATCACTATTACTAATGGTGAAACAACTATTCCAAACACCAATTACTATTCATTTAGAATAGGTTCCCTAACATAAATAACATCTTCTTATTTAATTATTTATTAATTTATAATGTTTTTATTATGTCCAATATGTGATGTTATGTGATTTAAAATATATTTAATAATTGTAATAATGGAGTTTCCATTGATAAAATTATTGGTTGTTACACGATGGACAACAATATCTATAGAGGTTAACTTCCCTATATAATATATGATCACGGAATGTAATATGGTTCATTATGAAAAAGGCCTAATAATTAATTTAATAACCCTAGTTTTCTAAAAATTTATAATTTGGATATTTTTTAATTAAAATAGATTCACATTCCCCAAGATCAACTTGCAACCTAGTTATATTGTATTCCTAATATTGGTAAATTGTATGAAAGAAATTGAGATGGTGAATGAGGTAATTAATGTATGATTCTAGAAATAATATCCTTTCTGTTTTACATATAGAAATTATTATGAGTGGGGTTCATGGAATCCAATTGGAATGGAATATTGGTGGGGAAGAACATGTCATTATAGGATCATGTAATTTCCCGTTTTTATTTTCATCATTTATGATTTAGAGATCCTCAAATAATTCAACATGGATGATTTAGTACCTATTAGTTGGGATTTTATCACTTTTCTATTCCAATTTTTGAATAAGAGTATCACTCATGACCCAATTTTTGTATTCATTATTAATGAAACCTAACTATGATACGATTTATTCTCATCCATTTAATATGATTCTAAATCTTTTTCAATTCATAAAAATAATGTTTTTCATTATTAATCATCGATTTTTTTTTGGAAAACAAACTATAGAGATAGAAAACTAAGATTTATGTTAAGAGGTAGGGAGTGTAGATATAATTATTTATAGATATCCAAATTTATGTTTATCAGCATCATCTTCCTTGGTCTAAAAAAATAGTTGTACTTTATGTGGTTATTCTAGAGCACCACAACCCAATAGAAGGGTTCAATACCATTTCCCTTTTCATACTAATCCTCTTATTTTCAATGTTTACCAAATAATATGTATGATAGACGCTATGATATTGATGATATCAATAGGACAACTTTTTCTATAAATTGATTTTGGATTATGAGGATCAATTGTGTTATTCCATCACTTTTAGGAGAGATTTTATGCAATATAATTTGTTTTGTACTTGAGTGTTCTCTATTTTATGTAAGTGTGGTCTGTGAATTTGCTGATTGAGAATGAACAGGGTAATATTGGGAAATAAACCAATCCATATGGACATCAATGATTATTATTTTAATAGTTTAGTTTCCTATAGATGATCTTTCATCTTTCATCTTACTTTTCATTCTTCTGTGCTCATATTTTGATTTTGATTTTTCCTATTCAAATATTATATTCCAATCACTCCCCAAATGATCTTCACCCCTATATATACATGTTTTCATTTCCTATTGTCAAATATTTAAAATCACAAAATTGGTTTTGCAGAATTAGTATGATAGATGAAAAAAATTTTCTTTCACGAGAATCTTGGGTTTTCCAATCTACAATAATTTGGTAAAATATAAATGTATCTTTGACTGGTAAATAAGGTGGAAGAATATGTTTGAATATGGTTTCATTTCTATTTAATACATTCTTGTATTAGTAATGTTTCATTTTTTATTTAATTTTTATAATAATGATAACATTGATAAATTTATAAATTCTAGAATATTCATCATAGCTTAACCCCTATCGTCTTCACAAACTCACACAATCCATGGAATACAACTAAAAAATTATGGATCATATAGTTACTATAGAACATAAATAGAAGGATGCAGTGGATATAGACTAATTAATACGTCATTACCAATATGATCAAATCTATTCCAGAGGGTGGAAATTGTATGGATGTACTCCATCCTATTAATATAATTTATGGGAATAAACTAATAAAAAAAGAAAAAAGAAGCAATAGAGAAACAATATACTTGGATATTCCAATATTCAGCCCTAAAATTCCATATAACCCACAACATGAAAGCTATGATCCACATTATATGAAATATATTATGTGATTAAAGGATATGGATTAAATTTTAATGTTCTTTTCAAAGATTTGAACATCCTAAAAAATATCTAATGATTTTTCCATGATTAGAGAGGATATCTAATCTGTTTCCATGTAAGGCTCCAAGCATATATATTTTTAAGAGTGATAAATCATGAGTTTAAATACTGCATTCTTATTCTATGATAACCCTATAACCTCAATGAAGATATTGATAAAAAAATTTATTGAGACATTAAATTTATCAAAGATATTTTTCATTAATTTTATTATTATTATGTTGAAATTGTTTTTTATGAAAAATTTCAATGTCCTGTGATAGTCAGACTACAAGATTTCTAAGATAATATTATTAACATTTCAAATATTTTGGAATTTTTTGATCTACCTAATTTTTTGATAGTTCATGTTTGGGAGATATTTCATAGGAAGATGATTAGTAAGAACTATGAAAAATGTTGAAATATGATGTTGAAACACTTTTAGAAGTCAATGAATGGTTATAATTTTTTCTAGACATTAAAACAAATTAAATTTCTAGATATCTTTTTCAACATTCCATGACCACCACTCCTCAATTTGAGGATAAAAGGTAGTGAAACTAAATCATATTACTCTCTCTAATCCTCTTTAAAAGAAACAAGGTCAAGGAGATAAATTTGGAAGAAGATAATAAGGGGTTACTCAACACATTACTAGATATGTGATATGGATATAATATTATATATTAGTTCCTAAAATATATGTCATGTCCTCCATAATATTGGGGTTGACCTAAAGGAAATCCAAAATTTGATTTTCTGAGAAAACCGCTCTATGGGTTATCCAAATATTATCATTTATTTGATTTTTTATAATGGTTTCTTAATAATTATAGTTGTTTGGTATGTCTTCATATATTGAATAACAAGGAACTATATATTTGAGTTGAATTATTAATAAAATGAACAATATAATATAATGAGTAACCATGGTATAACAATTCTTATTTTCATAGCTATGAGGATCTACGAGAATGGACATACTTAATTTAAATACATAACAAAAATCATGGTTAATAATTATTTGAGGTAACTTCTATATTACAAGTGTTAATCATTTTATAATTTTTTGTAACTAAATTGGAGCAGCCAATGATCAATCACAATGTTAATATTAGTGGTGTCTTTCTAGAATAAAATGTATTGAAGTAGTTTATTAGTGGTTTAATACTTCCAATTATAAAATTATAATTATTCCTTTTCATTATATGTTCTTCAATGTGTTAGGAAAGGATAAATCCCCATATTTTTTATTATATTTTTATAATTCGTTTTCACTTCTAGGTGTTAGTATTTATGATATCTAATACAATAAAATATAATTTTCATCATATTTATTAAACCTATATAGTACCAATAAAATTCCTTGTAAATAAGTATAAATCTAGCCATGTATTCAATGATATTATGCTATTTTACTGAAATTAATTTACAATTAAAAAGTTTATTTTGAATTAACAAACAATGAAAATTTATGAAAAAATGTGTTTTTTAAATTGAGGTAGATATGTGAAAATGTTATATTTGGAACATTAAATAAACCTTCAAAATAAATTTGAACTGACAAAATAGAAATTTATGTTGAATAAACACATTTTCCCACAATTGGATTCAAAATTGGGGAGAATGTTGGGTTTTATTTTTTAGTGTATGGGATCGTTATATGTACCATAAAAGTTCATCAATGAATTACACATCAAAACACCATTACATTTTTTCTAAAATGAATCCCTTGCATCATAATTTTTGGATTTTTCTTTCTATAATAAATAATTATCTTTTGTATTTTTAGGCTATGAAAATTGAAATTCAATGTGTCTTTCGAATTAAAAAGAATTATAATTTCATAGATTTCATTGAGTATGATGATACTTAATTGTTGTAATTTCGAAGTTATTCATTCCATTGTTTTTATAGAAATACTATTTGATAACTAGGAATGTGAATTTGACATTAAATTCTTTTGAGGAATTTTAATTATAAAATGTTGAAACATGATGTTTAAAACATAAAATAGTAACTGATAAATTGTAAATTGTAACTCCTAACGGATTAAACTAAACATATTTTAATATAAGTCCAATAAAAGTATATTAAAATTCAAATTTGGTATCCCATATCAAATATATGTGAAAAAGTGAATTGGGTGTCTTTAAATAATAATTTCTATTTATAAATTCAATAATTTCTATTTATTGTGAGAAACAAAAATTCATATATCAGAATAATTCATATGAAAGTTCCTATGGGTGAAAATAATTCACTAAAATAAGGGGAATATTGAATGTAAATGGATAATGGGAAAATTTATTTACAAATATATCATTTGAGTAGTATCAATGAATTGGGATTGAATATTTCGATTGAGGGACCTGCTATAGAGTGAATAATAAATTCACATATTCATACATTTTAAAATTCCATTAAATATAAATCGTAAGCACTCATAGAACTAGGACATGAGTGTGATTTGTGGTGAGGTAGTTAAAGATAATCACATAGGAGGAAAGACATATTTTAGAAATTAATTGATTTTTCATTCACCCAAAAAAGAGTATGTGAATTAAAACTAATGGAGGATAATTATTAATTTTATGTATGCCTGAAAAATAATAGAGTGAAATGAATTTTACTAACAATATAAATGATTTATTTAGGGAAATTTGATGTTAGTTTTCTATTAATAATCTTTCTGAATATATTTTTTTTATTAGTTTTTTTATTTATAAAAGAATTTGCAATATATTAGAAATTTTTAAATTTTGATCATTTATTGGTGAATATATAATAAAATAAAAATCCATGTAAAATGTAATTTTTTAGTATTATTAGTGAAAATTCTCATCAAATATATTATATATATATTTTATAAAAAAAAGTAGAGATATTGGTTGAATTGCCCTTTTTACATGGAATTATATTTTATGACGGTTTTGGAAAGGTTTTTTATGATTTGTAATTTTAAAATTTTAATTACATGTTTCTTATTGAATATACTTATTTGGAATCACTATTTCTTATTTTCAATAGGAATATGATTTCCTAATTATTTTATTAATTTCATTTGTTTTGGATTTATTCTTTTACAGTTATATATTATTAATAAATATTTTTTTAGTATAATTTCTATTTAAAGTGCATTGAATTTTTTTGATTTAATATTAATTTTATTTATGTTATTTAACTCTAAATATAGTTATTTATTAAGACCTAAGGTAAAAATCAGAATAGTACTAAATAAATCTCATAATGATACTTCCAAGTAGTTGTTCGTGGTTGATCCAAGAAGAAATCACACATTGAGAAAAAAAATCATAATTTATGAAATTTTTTACATTTATTTCAAATTACTATACATTGGGGTTGTACAAAGCATAAAATAAAAATTAGAGATTAAAATATGGTAAATTCCATTCATATTACCTGAAAATATAATTCATTCACACCATTTTTCAAGGCTACCACAACATCAATATGAAGCTACAATGACCACATCCTGAGAGATGATATAGTGACCTTATTGAGATACCATAGAAGCACAATCAATTGACCGTAATATAATAAAAACAAATCAGCTATTTGGAGTGAGTATCGTAGTAGGGGGTGGGGGGAAAGAATTGAGTTCCAAATAAAAAATTCTTTTTAGAATGGATTAATTTAAAATCCCCAATTTTATTTTAAACAATCCATGTTAATAAATATAATAGACAAATAAAAGTTTTAATGATTCAAATAGTTTCAAAAATATTGTCCTATATTCATTTATGTAATAAACATAATAAAAAAGTCCATTTAAATTATTATAAAAAATGAAGATCATATAAAAACACAAATAAGGAATAAATAACAAAGAATTAGTTTTTTTCTTTTTCTTAAAATGGAATCATATTTAAAAGAAGAAATAAAGTATACAAAAGAACACACCATAAATTTGAATCAAGTGATTCAGTCTCGTGATAAGACATAGTCCTCCCAACTTATTTATTACCTACCACTAATAATTTTATCTTAAATGAAGAAATTGACCCTCATATTGGATTAGTTTCTATAATTGTTTCCTATCTATCTCTTTCACACATGACAAATTCCATAGTTCTACATTTAGGTAAGAAAATAGGCACAAAAGGATTTCTACCACTATTATTCATGTGATTACTTATAATAGAGATAATAAGATATCATGTATCTTGTTGTTTAGTATTGGGGAATTTTTTTTGGTATCTAGAACATGATATTTCACACACATTGCAATATGTTTAAATAGTAATAAAAGAACTAATAAATATTATAGTAAATATATTACAGATTCTTATTCTGCTAAAGTGAAAATTGTGACTCTTGATAATATTTTGAAATTCAGTTTGAACTGGATTCTATTAAAATTTTCAAATAAATTATCGTGTCAAAGACACTTGTTCTTAACTGCAGAAAATCTTGACAAAATGATATAGTTCAGATTCCCAATCAACAATAAGTTCTTCATGTTCTTGTGATTAGGTTCTACTATATGAGAGTGTTCGGTTATGGTGATATCATAGAATTCTATCAGTATGCTTCACTCCAGTATTTATTTTGGACATTTAAACTCATGAGGTAGTCTGCTTCACTTTTATCCATAATGATAGTAATAAAATATTGGCCTTATCTACGACCTCATACTATATTCATTACATCCTCTTCAATGTGTTTTTTGATCATTTAATAGGAAATAGGTAAAATAAAATTCTTCTTTTAACATTAATAATATTGTCGTTAGAATAGTTAAAAATAAGTATATATTTGGAAAATCATAGTGGTGTCCTAGACTGGTGGTGTGCCAACATGGTGGTGACTCATGTGTCAAGTGTACTAGAAGTTTCTCTAATGACAATGATTCATCCTTCTAGTGGTGAATCCTCTAGTGGTATGTCATGTTGGAAATGTCTCATACTTTTCCAAATTTTCATTATAACGTAATGAAATCAGGATGAAATTACATTCTAATGGTATCATAGACATCATCATTTTTTTTAATTTGGAGTTATGATGTTTAGTGTTGTCTCTGACATTGAAAAATTTACATACTGAAAGTGATTCATAAATAATGGTTTCAAAAGGAATGGTGTCTCACACATTTTCAGAAATATGTTTTGGATGTAACATGTTTGGATGCGTGTCAGCTCGGTGGTGATTCAGTCCTAATGATGACCCTTCCTTAGTGTGTCAGTCCCAATAGCATCTCATCCTTTGTAGGGACTTCCGATGACTCATCCTTTCTCAGTTACCATCACCTGTCTCAGATTATGATATACATAAAAAATATAATTATTTACCATCATTATAATCAAGATTTTGTGATTCTAAAAACTAGGAAGTTGACAATATCCCCCATGGAATGATAAAAAATTATGGCACCAAATGTATCATAAAGATAAAACACTGTATGAATGGTATGATCAAAATTTAAAAATCAGGACATATAATTCATAGTACATTTATATGGTATTTATGATAAATAAGATGAAATTAATATAATTATCAAGTATCAAACATAAAATGTTAAAAACAAAGTGTATCAAAGGAAGCATCATTGAATAATTAGAAAGTGAACAGAAATAAATTTGATACACGTATTCCCCTTCCCCCTTTAGGATTTCAATATAGGTAATATGTTAGTAGAACAAATAAAAAAAAGAAGAGAATGAAATTACAGATATCAGAATAATAGTTACCATACACATTCAAAATAATTATCCAAGAGTTATTAAAAACAATGTCCCGTAAATAATAAAATATAGAATCCAACAAAAAGATGAAGATTTTTTAGCGTTCAAGTGGTCATGTTCCTTTATTCTTTGATTTCTAGTATGTTTTGGTAGAAGATTCATCTATACGTAGAAGAGATAAAATAATATTTATAGTCCATCTATAGAATGAGGATGGTATTTTACATGAAAAAATTGCTAGATCTATCTAAAATCATGAAGGGCGGTATAAGGAATGGTTAGAATCTGTCCAGAATAAGTTCTAGAGGATCTTGAGAATCTCATGTTCTGAGAGATAAATATGGATTAATAGGAATGGATTATTGGCGAAAAATTTCATGTCCATGAAATTGAATAATAAGATGCATGTGATGAATGAAATATATTATAATATGACATCCTCTTTCCATAAAACTAAATATATCACAATTATCCTCCATAAATTTATTAAACATAGGCTTAATCTCCTTAAATTATCTCAATTTATCCATGATATTGTGTGTAACAGGTAGAATTTTCATTTTTTCTACAAAAGAAATAATGTTTTCATCCATGGAATGATTTGTATAAATTGTTTAGAGTGTATTTTATGGATTCAGTAATTTTCTCTATATCAGCATCCATATATTTAGAATACTTCCTTATCCAAATATGATTATGCTCAGTCCCCTTATCAAACTTCCTCATAACTTATAGTCGAATCCTAGGTGCTGTACATGATGGTCTACTAGAAACAACTATAAATTCCTCTCTATCTACTATTTGGATATGGTCAACATCACCTCACAGAGGTGTATTGTAGGTATGTGTTAGGGAGTCTAAATGTTTTTAAAAAATACCATTCGAATAGGTATAAATAGAGGATATAATCTATTAAAACAATTTTTTTATAGATTCTAGATCCTCAATTTTTCTCTTATTTTCAAAACATATTTCATAAATTTGATGCATAATTATTTGTTTTATGTATAAATCCAGAAATTAAAAAAAATATTGGGATTCATTATCACAAAACATGGTCAAAATATGAGACAAATTTCTCAATATATCATTAAAGTCGCAAATTATCTTCTCACTGAAGGAATCCAATTGAAGTTTTTTTTTACTATATTAGCTAGAAAAATTGTAGGATATGGGGTATCAATGTTAGGAGTAAGAGGTATCACAGATGTAAACTTTTCCAACACATCAAATTCAACATGATTAACAAGGATCATTTAAGATCTCATTATTTTAGAACATTATTTCTCCCATTCATTAGTGGAATCTTACTAAATCTATATCATTATTCAAACATGGGATCATCCCATTTCATAGAAAACTCAGTAAGAACTAGTTCAGTGGTAGGAGATCCCACAAAAACATGTATAACCAATGTTGATTCAACACTTATATAATCATATGCACTGTGTCCCACAATATTCTGTACAATAGAATCTAGGGTTTCTTTTGATATATGAAAATCTGAGCTATATGAAACATCACTGGCATAAATTTATTGCAACTATTTACCAATATCTTGTTCATTTATCATCTTTGAGTCTGTTTCTGAAAAAATAATAATGGATTCACCTTCCATACTTCTATCCATAGGAGGCTCATGTGCATAAAAAAAGTGATTGTATATTGATATATTATTCCTCAATAAGAAAATTTTTCTCCTATTCAACTACCTGTTGTTCCATAATAGTAATATTAGACATTTTTTCCATTATAACACAATCCGAAATTTCTTAGTCATCACCAACTGAACTCACATTATTTCCTTCAAAATACTTATACATTTGAAGAAATTATAGGAATTGGGATTAGTCCCCATTAAAAATTTTATCATTCAATTTAATCTATGGGGAAAATTCATGTGTCAAGTTTGGTTTCTCTAATGATTAACCAGGAGATGAAAAAACTCTACTGGAAAATCAAGATTATTCCATTTAAATTTTTTATGAAAACCAAAAACATCAGATTCATTATCATGACTTCCATTTTAATAATAATTTCCATTTCCCTCACCATTAACTACTTCTTATTCATCATCCTCATTGTTATTTCAATTATAATTATTATCATTATTATATTCTTTAGTGTATTTGTAACTTTTGTACTGATCCTCACAAGAGTCTTCAGTCTCACCATCATAACATTTTCACAAATGTTTCACGTTTTGAATGTATCCTAATTGGGATATGAGAACCAAATGTGATTGGTGGTGATTTAAGAGAAAAGTATCGATAAATTTATTCATCAAAAGATCAGTTTTTCATCTTAAAATATTGTAACACCCTCTTTATCTTCATTAGATTGTTCTACAACCTCCTAAGGCTCTTGAACAGGATAAACAATATCCCTTGGATTGGTATGATGATTCACTATATTAAATTTACTATAAAACATCTCATTTTCTTTAACACATTGTTTCATATAGGGATTCCAAAATATTCTCATTATTTAATAGATAACTCTTGAAATTAAAATATAGCCATAATCAACATCTATTTCATCATTATCTAAGAGAAAAAATATTTTCCTTTATCATGGATGAGATCATCTTTGAAAAAAATTTGGAGTTTGAATTTGAAGATCATTTTATCATATTTGATAAACGAACCATGATATATCTACAAAAGTTTATATTCATTCCTATTGTTATAAGACATATAAAATATACATCTTGATATCTCAAGGTGAAAACATCAAATTTACCTGTGTAGATAATGTGTTGAATAAATTTGAATAGTATCCTACACTCACCCATCAAGTTTAGTAACTACTAGTCTTCATTTTTTAAAATCACCTATCAATTATATAAATGAATCTTCATAACTAAATAAATAATTTTTCTCTTTAATAAAACCTCGAAAATCATTTTAAATTTCACCATTAAGAACTATAAATAATTTTGAACACTATGTTTCCTAAAATAAGTCAATTGGTAACTTTTACCTTGCTATCTCATCCAATATTATTCAACATCATTAAATCCAAACTCAACATACATGAATAAATCATATATTGGATAAGGATAAAATATTAATTCATTAAAAAATATGCATTCCAACCAACCATGGTCAAGAAGAACTTTTAGAACTAGTAAATTTCAAGAGAAAAACTATTTTTCTTATACTTCCCTTTCAAAAACAATGATTATATTTTCTTTCTTGGGGTTAACAAGTGAAACTATAGAAGGAGAATTCATATCATTATTTTTTTCTTCATAGATGATCACAAATCAGCTGGAGAACACATTGAAGGAGGCTTCATCCACAGCATGATGATCGGTTTTGTTTGTTGAGTCGAAGTCCAAGAGACATGTTGTAGGTTTGATGGTTGGGAGAAGATAGGTAGCTCGGGGCTTGAGAGAGAAAAATTTGAGAGTATCACACTCTGCTCATGGTGTGCTGGAAAAAGGCATACCTCCAGTTTTATCTATCATCTAGGATTTAGGTATTAAAAATATAAATTTAAATGACACTAAAAAATAAACATTGAGTATTGAATGAGCGAAAAAAACTTATCAAGAATCAAAAATAACATAATCCTGTACACTTTAAAATGGTTGATAAAAATATTAGATGTAGTGAAAAATTGAAATGGAATGAACAACCAATGGTGTGTAAATAAAACAATGTCTCAAAAATTATAGTGATATAACTAGCTATGTGTAAACTAATAGTTACACAACCAAATGTTATTAATACCAATGATGTGTTATACCACGATTGTGTCATTCCAATGGTGTGTCATATGAATTATGTTACATACCAACAAATTAGACAGAACAAAAATTAATCATTCATAGTTCATGTTTGATATAATTCATCCCTCTGAATTCATAGTATTTATAAATGTATCAGCTAACCTATCATCTATTCCAATAAACACATGTGTGATATCCCCTGAAAATAGGCTCTAAAAAACTGATTTCTTATATCAATGTTAATTTTCTTGAATGTGAATCATGATTCATTTAAATATTAATAAAAATTTCATTATCACAATTTTTTGGACATGTTATATTTAATATCCATACTCTAGTAGACTGTTTGAAATCCATAAAAAAATTTCACAAAAATTACCTAAATCTATGTATTTAGTTTCATCACTAAACAATACAAAAAAATGATGGTTACTACAACATTAAACTAGAGAACTTCCAAAATAGTGACAAACTTTATGGATTATTTGTATGTCTACTTTACATCTACCAAAATGATAATAATAATAACTCAGTAATTAAATTTATTTTCTTTAGGATGGAACAGTTTTAAATTGGTTGTATATATGAGGTATTTAATAATTTTTGTAATAGAATCCATGTGTGACATTATTGGATTTGATTAAAAGATACCATACATAGGCACACTAAAAATTATATCTGGTTAGATTAAAATCAGATTTATAAGTCAACAAAGCAAATCTCTATAATTGTTTTGATCAACTAGTTTCCTAGTATCCTTACAATACAATTTACATGTGGCACTCATAATAATATCACTAATCTTAGTTCTCTCTATGTTAAATCATTTTAAAATATCCTTTTTATGTTGACATTAATTAAAAATATTTCCTTCTTTTATTTGAATCATTTGAATCAAAATTAAGAAGTTCATTTCACCCATTAACTCATTTCATATTTTTTTCATCATTTTATAAGAATATGTACATAAATAGTTTCTTAATGATCAAAAAAATATATTCATAATATATTTTTGCGGTTAAAAAGTCATATAAAATTATTTTTATTAGTGTATTTTGGTTAGCTATACCATTTGAAAATCATTTGGCATCATGGAAATTGAGGAGCCTATAATACAATGCTCTAGGAGCCTATTTTAAACCTTATAAATCATTAGGTAATTTAAAATCATGATTTTTAAAGGGTGAATTTTGGAAACCACGGTGTTGTTCCAGAAAAACACCACAATTGATAAAAACATTTATGAATAAACTCTTTACATCCATTTGATAAAGCCTAAAATATAGTGGAGTTGTATAATCAAGAAAGATTCATATTAACTCATGTCTCGATATAAGTGCAGAGGTTTCCCTAAAGATGATTCATTCTTCCTAACAATAACCTTGTGCAATGTGTCAGTCATTGTTTCTAAGGATAGTTCCAAACTCATCAACCATGATCCTAAACTCATACTTATTTCCAATTGTCGAGGTTTCCTTTGAACTATTTACATGTTCCCGTACATTTTTAATTAAAATTGGGCCAAATTTTATTCTTGGATATTATATAGAATTCATAATTACTAGATTCATTTATATTATCACATTCAGGTTGAGACAATAATGCTTGATGTTCAACCAGATTTTTTAGAGAATCTCTAGTTTTTTACCTCTACATATGTCTTGTAAAAACAATCTATTTGATGATATTCAAGGAATATAATAGATCTATAAAAATTAGGGATAGTAACTTATAGTTACACAGGTTCAGGTTTTTTATATTCTAGAAATTTCTCAATACTAGATGATTTTCATTACTGTTTAATAGAAATCTTAATGTATTGAATTTATGTTCAGGGATGAAAGAAAATCATAAATATTTTCTAGGTATTTCATAGGTTTATGTTAGTTAATTTAATCAAATATGTCATCGTATAAATATTTAAATGTTTGATAATTCTTTATAAAAACAATACAATATTTTTTAGAGAATGAATAACCTATGAAAATAATTTCATCACATCAAGAAGAAACCTTTTACAAATTATTGTTATATTAAAAATAATGACTTTGCAATAAAAAATTATAACATAATTAACATTTTGATTCTTATTGTTCCGTAGTATATAAGGGTTCCTCTTGAGGATAAAAATAATCAAGAACCTGTTGATACTATAGAAGGCTATAATTAAAGTTTCTTCCAAAAAAATGTAGACAGGTAGGTCATATTCAGTCAACATGGTCCATTATCTCTCTTATAAAGTCCTAATTCTCTTATTAACAACTCTATTCTACTATGGGTTCCTAACAATAGATATGTTATGGTTTTAACCATTTTTTTATTGAAATGATTCAAGAAAAAAAATATCAAACTCAAGACCATGGGAACTCCATAAGGTCTTAATTATAAGTCCACTATTGATTTCAACAGACTTAGGATACTCTATAATGTAAGTGAAAGACTCAATTTGGTGATCTAGAAAATACACCCATGTATACCTAGATAAATAACCAACCAGAAAATAAACATAGTTCCTCCCATTTAAAATAGAAACTATAGAAGCTAAAAAACCACATGAACCAACACACGAGGTCGGGAATTTTACACTTTATTCATTTATTTAATTGAAATTTTTTTATATTTTCCTTTTTGATAGGTGTTTTAGACTTTATCTGTTGTAAAATAAACCTTATGTAGATCCCTACATAACCCTCTACTATTTATCATCATAATTTAGTTAATGTATTAATGACCTGTAGTGCTATGAGAAATATATGATTTATTGTGAGATGTACTTAAGAATGATTTTTTTGAAACTAAAGTATTTAAATCAATAGGATTAACATTATTATTTCTAAAAGCAGTAAAAACATAAACATTTTTGAATTAAAAAAAATTACAACCATCAATCTCAAAAATAAAATGAAGTACTTCATAAAAAATGTGAAATACTCAGAATGTGGTACTTTTCAACATCAAAAAATAACCCCTTAGAATTTAAAACTGAATTACGATTACCAAGTTGGACCATGCCAGTGAATTTACATTTTCATTGTCACTAAAGGTTAAAGGAACAACATCATCCTTATCAAGGTTCATGAAGAATGAATAATCTCCTATCATATGTCTAAACACCAAATTTAAAAGTACCATTGAGTTCAACTGGGTTTCATTAATAATTTCTCCTACAACATATTTTTTTGTAATTAGAAATGATTTGGGTACCCTAATATGATTAGGTATAGAAATGTTAGAAATTTGTGCTTTGGGAACACACAATTTCTTGATCGGTTCCTATAAATATATAGTATAATTTTATAGATAAACTCATTTTTTGGTCCCTTAGAAAAATATTTTGTAGAATATCATTATGGTCTAGATTTAGGAACAAAAGTACTCATTGTAAATTTCCACTGGACAGACTTATATCATATTCCAAAAACATATTTAGGAGAAAGTTTACTACCAAAAATTTGAGAAATTTTTTACATTCCATTTTTAATATTTTATTTTTATTTCTTTAACTACTTATTTGAATGTTTGAGTTTATTATTTTCTTTGAGTAGTTGAGAATTTTTAACTTTTTCAACAAATAGTTCATATTTTCTATTTGTTGTTAGATAATTCAATGATTCGAGAATTTTATACTTTTTTAGTTCAATGAATGTATATTATACAATATTTCAATATTAATATAATAAATCATTTTACATATAATAATCACTATTATGTTCATTGATTGATCCATCATAATTATTAACATGAAAAATAAGAGAAACATTAGGTTAAATATGAACCCCATTATCTTTAGTCATGAAGAAAATGTTTTCTTTATTAGGATTATCCTCATGTGAATAAATTGAATACCTGGAGTTGTCATCTGAGTACTCCATTTAGGTATCATTAACTTTTTCTATCTTCTAAACCTACCCTAATTCTTGTTTTTATACCTATGATTTTTTAATAATATTTTATATGTCTTTTCCAATTACACATGTATAAGAAAACATTCCTTGGATGAACATCTCCCTTCCATTATTTCTTCTAGTTTCCTCTAGAGTCATACATTTCTTCATTGATGGGTATTCTTAAATTTTTTTCTTCATATAAAATTTCATAAATCTTCCGGGTTAATGGGAAATAGCCTCATCACAATCTAGTAGAGATTCACTATCACATGAACTAACAATTTGAGATTTCTCCTTTTATTTTTAGTGTTATTTATGTACAGATGGACTAGTCATGAAAAATTGATATTCTTTTAGGCTCATTATTTAATTTGATTATTACCTATATATCTTTTTAATACATCATAATATTACCAATAAACTCCTAGACATGAAGTTTGATAATGTCATAAGACTTTTTGATGGATATAGATGTATATCTCCGTCATTCTGGAAGGCATCTCACCAATCTCATAATCTAGTCCATTCATGAAACTGGTTTTCTAAGAAAAAACATTATGTTGATGATTTAATTAAATTGGGGTACATATTAGAAATATTTTCATCATGATTCAATATTAAAATTATCATAATTAATTGTTTTTGTGTTATGTTTCATCCCCTTTACATTGTTAGTTCCCTCATGTGAAACTGATCGAGTATCCCTAATTTAATTATTTTTACATAAAATGATTCTATTAAACTGTTCATCTCTATGTGCAGAATAAAGGGACTCATATCATTAAAATAAATCTTTTAATCAATATTTATAGCATTATTTCATGTACTTCTTGCAGTATCTGGTATAACATATTCATCTTCTATTAGAGACCAAATATCAAAACCCATGATTTCTATATGAATTTTAATCTTAATCTTCCAATGGGAATAATTAGTACCATTTAAAATGGGAGGTATATTAGTTGCATAACTTTTTTAACAAATAAAAATTTAATGAAATAAATTTAGAAATGAAAAAAAAGATCATTATAGATTAACTAAAATCATAGTTAAAGGGGCATAAATATCATTGATGCCAAATAAAACAATTCCTATTATACCGAATGTAGTTTTGAGTGGGAATCCCAAGTGGGGGGGAAAGGGTGAATTGTGTTACCAATTAAAATTTATATTTTAACTTGATTAATTTTAATTCACACAATTTTTTAAAAATGGACTAGTTTATCAATATATAAGATCATTATATGTTATAATTTTTTTTAAAATGTTTCATAATGATTGATTATTTTTTAGGTATGATATATTAAATTTTACATAGTCCTTTTAAATCAATTTACTAAATTAAAATATTATAAAAATAATACTAAATATAAACTATTAAATGAATAGTTTTTTTTGGTTAAAATCATTTTAGATTTAAAATTTAAAATAATTGAAACAAAAACACACATTGGAAATTTGAAACATGAGTTTGAATCACAATCTAAGGCTTATTCCTCTTTTGTAGCAAATCACCTGAAACCAAGGAATTTTTTTAAAACATAAAAATTAATCCCCAACATGGATCAGGTTTTACAACTATTTATTAGCTATCCAGGCCACACACAACCTCTTCGAAAATTATACATGGTAGAAAAAAGTAGGCGACAAAAGTACATCTACAACTATTTTTCCTGGAATATAGGTAAATGAAATAAGATTATATTTATTATCTACATGTTCAAAACAATTGATAATGTTCCTATCTAGAACAAACTGTAGAACAAATTGTTCAATATGTAAAAAATAACATTTAAAACTAATAAATCATAGATTATAGAGTTTAGAAATTCATGTTACATTGAAGTGTTTCTTGTGTGTCTTGATTGTATTTTAAACTCTACCTCGAGTATGATTTTATTTAATTTTTTTAGAAAAATAGAGTCTCGTAGACTCTGGTACTTGAATATAAGATGTATTTTAGAAATGATGCAGTTTTTCTTCCTGTTTGTGTATATTATCTTTGTTCTCTTGTAATTGGGTTTAGCTATACTAGAGTGTTAAATGAGTGCAATATCTTAGATTGATATCATTATACTTCACTCCATGGATTATTTTATAAATTAAAATGCCTGAGGGAGTCTGCATCACTTATATCATCAGCATAAGCAAGATAATATAGATCCTCTCTAATTCCTTGTATGACACACATGATACACTATTCAGTGAATTAAATAAAAAATTTAATATATAAAAATTATAATAGCAATATAAATTAAATTTTATAATATATCCATTATAATAGTTTAAAATGTTTATATGTTAGGAAATTAGTAGTGGGGTCATAGACTGGTTGTGAGTCGACTTAGTGTTTACTCATATGTCCCCTATACAATTAGTGTATTAGCTAACAGTGGGTTATCCTTATTATAGTGATTCCATTAGTTTTAGGCCAAGATGGCAGTGTCTCCTACTTTTCCAATTTTACATATGATGGATTGACACCCCGAAGTAATGTAATTGTATAGGGGACATATGAGTGTTAATGTCATTTATAAAATTTAATTTAAAATAAATTCAAATATTTCAAAATAATGACTATGATTACTAAACCAATTTTAATATGGGTTATATAATTTTTATCCTCAACTGTGAATATCCATTATAAATATAATATTGTTACCTATATCGTGGTAAATTATTTAATAAAAATAATAATTTATTAAAAAATTTATTTTCAACACAATGAGGAAGTTGTAATTGGTTTATTAAAGAATGAATCGAATAAATGATATTAAAAATATTTAAATAAATTTAATTATAAATAAATGATTCCATAAATGAGTTTTATGGATTACTATGGAATTTTAGTGTTGATTTAATGTAGTTTTATTGAGGTTATTAAATTGTTATTATATTTTAGAAGTTATTAAATGAATGGTGTCAAAATTTACATAATTGAAAACATAAATTATTAAATACCTAATTAAATGAAATTTTTTTTTTAAAAATACATTATTTGAAAAAAAAATATGATATATTTATAATACATTTAATTTATAATTCACTCATTTTTCATTTTGTATGACTTGAAAATTATTTTAACCCTTAATGTGTAAATTACATGATAAAATTGTACGAGTTAATAGGGGTTAAAAAAGATAAAGATTAAAATATATCTAAAACATGTCTAATTATTATTGTATGATTAGATTTACAATTATACTCATCAAATATAACAACCATATCCACTTGGATCAATTTGGAATTGAAATTCAGTTTACGTTAATTGAATAATTTTAATAATTCGAAGAGTGCCCATCCACTCTGTTATAAAAAAACACGCATTCCTACCAATTGATCACACTTCAAAAAACATTTTTTAGAATCCAATAACTAAGAACCCTTTTTCCCAGAATCAATTTACATATAATTGAGGCATTAATATAGGCATAACACCCTCCTTAGAGGTGTTAAGGTGTTCATAAATGGTGATCAACCAAAGATGATGTATCATTTTTGTTAAAAATTTCTATTTTATTACACCTTATACTTCTTTAAAAAATTATTCTACAATGATGAAACAATAAATCTAGTATCCTCAGTATATGGAGATGTTAATATGATAACATCATCACCAAAATACATCTCCACATTCATTAAATGGGAAAGTAATTAATAGATCACATGTACCTGTGAATTATCACAACTACGCACTGATCTAATTCATTTTTCATAACTGTAAGAACACCGATCTATTTTTTAGGTATGTTTTCCTTTTTCTGGTTATTTTTGAGAAAAATAAAATATTCAAAAAATTTCAGGAGTACATGTTGTATACTTATAAGTACATGCTGTGTACTCTGTTGTCGCACAGAGCCTTGTGCTGGTCGTGTAACGGCCTAGCACAGTGCTGTGTGGTGACTTTGAGACCACCTAAAGATGGGAATAGTAAAGGAAATTAGATGCCATGTACATTAAAAATACACACCGTGTACTTTCTTTTTTCATTAAGTGGGTCGGGGTCGCATCTAATCGTCAGAAGACATTTCTTCTTGGCTTGTCTCATCCACGAGAGAATGAGGCCGCCAAATCTTCTAGGAGCCCCATACTCGTCGCCATTCTCTGAATAGACCATCACCAATTTTATTGGAATCACCCCAATATGCTCTTCCTTCATCTAGAACCTCATCTATTGATTTATATTCTTTCACGAGGTATCCTCGGTTGAATTTGTTAATGTTTTTGTAGTTTGAAGACATTTTAGGGAGATTCAGGGCCTAAATTTCACATATATAGTTCATAAAATTCTAAGGTATGTTGACTGTTACATTCATTAGTTATTCATTGAGTTATATGTGCAAATTTTCCATATACCATCGTTTGGGGTATTGCATGATTTGGGATTTTAACCCTGTTAATTCATGCTATTCTGTGTATAATTGAATAGAAGTTTTTTATTGTCATTAGGGTTAATTACCATGCTATGGATGTGTTTTCCCATGCTTGTTTTATTTTTTCTGTTTGGTCTAGCCTTTCATGTTAGACCTTTGTTTCCCATTTCTAGTGTTGTTAGGATGGATTAATTATCTTTTTTGATATGAAGTTCTAGGCCTTGTTAATATTTATCCATGTAGTACTTTGAGGGTTACTTTGGATGTTGATTAAAGGTTGTGCACGAATGGTTTACTCGAGGCTTTGGGAACCTGGTGTAGTGAGACCATAGGGGAAATTTACATTGAGGGATATTCCAGAGTGTTTGTTATAATTATCATGTTGTGAGACCGTAGGGGGGATTGGGATTGAGTGCTCCGTTAGTGTGCTTATAGTTCCGTTATGAGACCATAAGAGGAATTGATATTGAGTGATTTCTAAGAGTGTATGAGGTTTACGATTAAAAGAATATAGGGGGAATTTATGGTGAGTTATTCTTTAGAGAGTCTTTGATTATAATTCACAATAGGAGGAATTAATGATGACTGTTTCCTCAAATAGTCTTTGTTATATATATTGTAAATTGTACTAGAGGGGTTAGGTTGTGAGAACTTCCTAGAGTGTTACATGAGATTGTTACCAAAACCAGATGAGATGGGTTATGAGAACATTCATATATGGTTTCCTGTATTTATTTATGGTTGATTAAATTGTTAAATGTAAACTATGAAATTGTAACTATATGACTGTTTAAATCTGAGTACTTTGTTGTTTACTACTTTTATTTTCACTTTACATGCCATAAAAATTCACTGGCTGTTAGGCACATATCTTTTTAGTGATTACCTATTGGGATTAGTCTCACACCCTATTTTTGTCGTTATATTGGGCCCAAACATATTATATTCTTGTAGGTATAGATAAGGGAATGTCCCATTCTTTTTCCGTTACCAAATTGTAGTGGAACTGGAGTGAATGGGACCAAGCTAAGGCTTGCAATGCTGGTGGAGATTACATACCTTTCTTTTGTACTTGGGTTGTACTATATTGTAGCATTGTGACTTGTTTGGCTACAGTCCTAGAAATATGTGTCATGATCCATTTATATGTGTTTTCTACAGTTGTTTCTTATCATCAGTATTCCTCTGTTCACTTATCTGTGGTATTCTTACTACTTCTACTATTATATATATGTTTATTTCCGCTATGTTACTCTGCCAATGAAATAAATATTTCCCCACTATCTCAGTTAAGGCCCTCACATCTAGCCAGTAGCATCTAGTATTTGGGAATTGTGTTTGAGGCCATGTGACCAAATGAGTAAGGGGTATATCTTGGGTGCTCCTAGAACAAGGACATTACAATGTTTAATTAGAGGAATTATTTTCTTTCTGATATACATATTGGAGCCTATAGTCAGGGATTGGATAGAATATGTAATTATTAAGAAGCTGTTCGCAGGAGTAGCTGACCTGTGTACGGGTAAAAGAAAATTCACCTTTATAATTTCAATTTTTATGGATTTTCATTTTTACAATTGATTTGATTTCAATGTTGGTTGATTCACATGTTTTTATGTTATCATTGATATTATTGAGGTTCTATTTCAATTGAAACCTGATTAGATGAGGGTATTCTATATCAAGAATCATATAGCAACTTTCTAGAGATATCATGTCATGAATTTTTACCATGCCTTTTAGGATACACTACAGGTTGCATGTTGTTATGATAGTTGTTGTGATAGATATGGATGTTGTTGTGATAGATTCTTTGATACAATTCCTATTGTTTTTTATGCTATTGTTTGTGTAATGTTATGATTGAATGAACACCAAACATTGGGTTTTGAGGTGTTATGGGCCTTCATGGATCAGAATTTTGTTGATCATTGCACTATTATGCTTGTATGTAGCATGTACAATATTAAAGACATTGATTCATAGAGAGTATGGTCTCTCACACAATATAATTTGGCACTTTAATTATAATTTTAGTGTTTTTATGTCTACCAAAATAGTTCTTGAGGCTTACTATCTTGAAAAACCCAGAATACATGGCGTGTACTGTTAAATACCGACCATTTGTCCTTCTTTTTGGGAAGGAAATATTTTTCTTAAGTACACATCGTGTACTTATGTACAAGTCGTGTAGTCCCTAACCATTTCATTGACTCTGTGGGCAGAGACACTAGGTTGGGACATCCTGGTGGAACACACCGTGTACCAGATGTACATTCTGTTTTGTAGAGACCATGTGTCCGGCTATGTGACTAATGACCCAGGTGGATGATGGGTAGCTAGTACACATCATGTCATTGTTGAAAACGACATGTTGGGTCTCTCTTATAATTGGTCGTGTGATTAACAACACAGGATGGAGAAGTTCTTCTAGTATAATTCATGTATGACACAAACACGCTGTGTAGTATTTTCATAGGACAACCATGTGGGTATGTCTTGTTGAAGAACATGGGAAGGGGAAAACAATTCATTTACATGCTGTGTCTTTTGAGTACAAATCTTATGTATGGGGTGTTACATGACCAGGGTTGGCTGAAGTAAACAATCATGTGAATGCTTAAGTGAACACGTACATGCCATGTCTTACGAGTACACGTCGTGTGTATGGGGTGTTACATGACCAGGGTTGGATAAAGTGCACGACCATGTGAAGGCTTAAGGGAACACACTGTGTAGGGGTTATACACACAGTGAATCCATGATTTGAAAGAAACTAGAATGCTCTCTTTCTAATGTTCCATTATTTCAATTCTATGTTTCAGTCCATGATAATATTGATCTAAGGTGTGTGATAAACAATGAAGAGTCATGCCACCAAGAAGTCCTCCGATTTTATGCCAGTTATAGGGTAGTGATCAGACTCCATACATGGTCAAAAAAGGACGACCAGAATATCCTCTAGTACTTCCAGTATCGGCACCAGCCGTTATTCTGGATATAGGTGATGATGCACAGTTCCAAGAAGACTTTGTGAGGATGATTTATACCTTCCAAAGAGAAGACGAGGAATGAATTTAATGTATAGAGTTTTGTAGGTCTGTATGGATAATAAAGACATTTTACATAGGAATTCTCACGCTTAGAAGCGCCACTAACGTGCATGATTAAGAATGGTGTGAAGTACTTGTGGTCAGTTTCTTGTGAGTCAGCCTTTCAAGAGCTGAAATAGAGGTTGAAATCCGCACTGATACTAGTTTTTTCCAGATCCATCCAAGAGTAAAATAGTCTACAGTGATTCATCAGGTATCAGGCTGGGAGAAGTCCTTATGCAGGGAGAAAGAGTTCTTGACTACGGCTCTCGGTAGTTGAAGCCACAAGAAAGGAACTGGCCAATGAACAATCTATAGTTTCCTATAGTTTTTCATGACATACGCTGTTGGAGGCACTATATATTGGGAGATAATTTTCTGTTCTTCAGCAACCAAATAAGTCTCAATTATATTTTCCCTCAGCGTGACTTGAAATTTGGAAAGAAAAGGTGGGTTGAGTACCTTTAGTCCTTTGAATTTGAGCTTTCCTACACACCAGGGAATGAAAATGTAGTAGCTGATGCATTGAGAATGAGGACACATATACAAGTATTTTTGGAGACTAGTATTGAGTGGAAGCCTATAGATTTGTTCCTTGAGATGAATTTGGAGGTGCAAGACAGACATGTGAAAATATTTCTTTCTTTTGTAGATGTTACCAATACTCTTATTGATCGAGTGTGAATGGGGAAGTGATAAAATTTCAATGGCCTATTTCTTTGGGAGAGTGTGTTAAGAGGGGGCCCTATTCCTGGATGGATTTTAGGCATGGATTATATCTTGCAATTTCATGGAAGAGTATGGGTGTCGGCAATCATACGCGAAGATTTGATGCAGGACTTTCATTCCCCAGTTTGGAGAGTTCATTCTAGTGTCACCAAGATGTATTGTGACCTACACCATCAATATGGTGGCCAAGTATGAAGAGAGATGATGCTGGTTTTGTCATGAGGTGTTCCACTTTTCATAGGTGAAGGCAAAGCATCAACGACCATTAGGGATTTCACAACTGTTACCCATCTTTAGTGGATGTTTAATAATGTCACAATGGACATTGTGACAGGTATACCGAGGTCTCCTCAAGGGAATGATGCAGTTTGGGTTGTCATTAACAGACTCATTCAGGTTTCTTACTTATTTCAGACCAAGGAGACCATCAGTGTTGATGATGTAGGAAGGTTGTACATCCATGTGATTGTACATCTACATGGGTTTCCACCCTCCATTGTTTCAGAAAAGGATGCATGTTATACTTCTCGAGTCTGTCAGGGGCTTGAGAGGTCTTTCGGTACACAGGTACTTCTGAGTACAACATACCATCCCCAGAAAGATGGAATGTATGAGCGTACCATTTAGGTGCTGGAGGAAATGCTCCAAGCATTTGTCCTTGATTTTAGAGGTTCTTGGGAGAATCATATAGCTCTGATGGATCTCTCCTATAATAATAGTATTCAAGAAACTATTCAGATGGAACCTTATGATTATTTTTTCGGTAGGACATGCCGATCATCCCTATATTGGATATAGGCAGGAGAGGAAACTATGTTGGGACCTCATCTTATTTAGGAGACCACAATGTAGGTGGGGTTGATTTGGAAGAGGATGGATACTGAAAAGGTACGACAGAAGTCTTATGGTGGTCGACATAGACGACGTATGGAGTTTGAGGTCGGAGATCAGGTTTTCTTGCATGTCACACCGAGGTTGGAACAAAAAAGAATTAGGATATAGGGTAAGCTTTCTCTGAGACATGTTAAGCCGTTTGGGGTATTGAAGAGAGTCAGTCTAGTTTCCTATCAGTGGCAGTTATATTGGAGGTATTAGGATATACACGATGTCTTACATGTTTCTCATCTCTGACGTTACTTATCAAGGTCGTATCATGTTTTCCAACCCGTGGAGGTTGAGTTAGATGTGGATGACTTGTTCTAAGAGAATACTATCCAGATTGTTGATTGTAGTTCGAGGGATCCCTGTGGAAGGTTTTTTTCTTTGGTACAAGTGCTATTGCGACACAGGAAATTACAGAATGAGACTTGGGAGAGAGGGGGATTGATGCACAATCATAATGGCTAGAGCTATTAAAGGATTCTTCTTCTACGCGCCTTTCTAGGGAAATTAGGTGGAAAATTTATTTAGGGGAGAAGTTCTTATGAACCTGGATATTATTTTTATGTATGTTTTCCATATTCTTGTTGATTTGGATGAAAAGAGAATTTTTGGAAAATTTCAGCAGTACATGTCATGTATGTATAAGTACATGTTTTGTACTCAGTTTCTGAACGTAGCTGTGTGCTGGCCGTGTAATAGCAGAGCACAAAACCATTTGTGGTGACCTAGAGACCGCCTATAGTGTGGAATAGAAAAGGAATGTACACTCCATGTACTTGTAAAATACAGGTCGTGTACTGTATTTTTATTTCAATAAACTGACCAGGGCCACCTCTAATCAATAGAACACACTTCTTCTTAACTTGTGTCATCTAGGAGTGAATGAGACTACCGAATCTTCTCTATGACCCTGACTCTAAGTCCTTTATTCAAATCGATTGTGGTCGATTACATTCGAATCTCTACAATAAGCTCTTCCTTCTTCTAGATCCTCATCTCTTGATTTCTTCTCTATCACGAGGTATCCTTAGTTGACTTTTTTTAATGTTTTAGTAGATCAAGGACATTATAGGTTGATTCAAGGCTTTATTTTCATGTATATCGTTTCGTACAATGCTGAGGTAGGTGGTTTGTGCCTTTCTGTTGCATGCCTTAGAGTTTTATGTGAAAACATTCCCAGTTCCCTCGTTTAGGGTACTGCGTGTTTAAGGATTAAACCCTGTTTATGCCTTTTATGCCTTTTATTATTGAATAGAGGTCGTTTGATTGTGAATAGGGTAAATTACCATGATATATATGTGTTTTCAAATGATTGTTTGACTTAGGTTTTTTTGTGTTTCTTTTCTAGTTAGACCATTTTTTCCATTACTAGTGTTGTTAGGATAGAGTGATTATTTTATTTGATATGTTATGCCATGCCAGGTAGCTATTTTTCCAAGTAGTACATTGAGGATTACATTGGATGCTGATTAGTGATTGTTCACAATTTCTTTACATGGGTTTGTCGGAACCTATTGTAGTGAGACCATATTGAAAATTGACATTGAGGAATTTCCAAAAGTGCCTGTTATAATTATCGTGTTGTGAGACCACATGGGGGGATTGATGCTGAGTGCTCCCTATGACTGAATATTGTTCTATTACTAGACCACATGAGGAATTGACATTGCGTTCTTCCTCATAGTTTCTGTAGTTTACTTTTAAATGACTATAGGAGGAGTTTATGGTGAGTACTTCCCCATATAGTCTTTTATTATACTAGACTATAGGGGGGAATTGACGTTGAGATCTTCCTTAGAGAGTCTTTGTTATATCCTCTATAAATTGAACCAAATGGGTTGGGTTATGAGAAATGTCTAGAGGGTTACGTGACATTGTTGGTTGAACCAGAGGGGATAAGTTGTGTGAACATTCCCAGAGGGATTCTTGTATTAATGATTGGTAGATTAAATTTTTGAACGTAAACAATGCATTTGGAACTATATGATGGTTTACTTTTGAGTACTTCTGTGTTTACTGATTCTTTTATCATTTTACCTTCCATATATATTCACCAATTGTTTGGCACAGAACTTTTGGTGGTTGTGTACTTTTATTAGTCTTAAACCATTTTGGTTCATGCTTTTGGGCCCATAAAGATTATATTTTTGTAGGTATTGATAAGGTAAATCGTCCTTATTCTTCAGGTACATGATTGCAGTGGAGCTTTAGAGAATGGGATCAAGCTGAGGCTTCTGATGCTGTTGGAGTATACTTACCTTTCTTTCGTACTTGGGTTGTACTATATTCCAACATTCTGACTTGTTTGGATTCTTTCCTTGATATTTGTATGATGCATCATTTTTATATGTATTATCATGTTGTTTCTTATATTTAGTCATTCATTTTTCACTATTGTATGGAATTCTTACTACATCCATAGTTGTATATATGATTATTTCCACTACGTTACTCTACCAAAAAGGGAATTGTTTTCCCACTAACACACCCTAGGCCTTCACTACTAGTCGTTAGACGCCGACGTTTGGGGAAAATTACTTGAGGCCATGTGACCAACTAGGTACGGGGCATCTCTGGGTGGCTCCCAGAACCAGGGAGTTACAATAACCATCTCTCAATAATAGTTATAATAATGTAAGTAATTTTTTTAATTTTATATTCATGAAATAATTATTCTTCTATGATAATAATATATCAATTGTATTCTTACATTTCATTTGCATAAAAATTATAACGTCCTTCATGTGTATATGTGAACTATAACCTCCGCGAAGCGATGTGAAACATTTTTATTATTTATATCAATTTTATGATATATGTATAAGTATATTTAAATGATTAATATGATATTAATGGTGTTATGATCATTATATAATGATAAAATAATACTTAACATCATTCCATAAATATCAATGAAAAATGTATAACATTACATTTGTGTACGTATGACATACCATCTTTAAGAATACAACATTGTTAATTATTCATAACCACACATCATGGTCTTATTTAAAGTAATAATTTATGTTAAAAATGAAAATAATGTCTTGAATATTACTATGTAGATGAAGAACATAGGACCACATAGACTAGTGACATTAAATAGTATTTATTTTCAACACAAGTACATAATATCAACTAAATGACCAATATAAACTTAGAAAATTATGTACTTTTCATAACATGTTAATAATTTACATAAAGTAAATAATAAATGTTAAGCATGTTCTTAAAAATTTAGAAAAGAACCTATGTTTATTATGAAGGAATATAGAGGTTTTACGTTAAGAGTCAGACTCATGGTAAAGGACATCACCCCAATCTCTTTTCATTGAGGCCTATTTTCATCTTATACAGTACTTTATTTTATAGGGTTTATAATAACCCCTTTGAAATTTAATTTATTTAAATGGGTTTCAAAAGGAATAATTTTCTATGATTGGTTTTACTAACTGATAAATGAATTGTTTTTTAATGTACGCAAATACATCAGATTTTCCTCCGCCGTGACCATTATTTGATATTTTACATCCTCTATAAGCCAGAATTTTTTTAAATGAATAATAAATACCATATTATTTTTATAGTTATTTTTTCATTGAAAATTTCTTTTTGGAGTGTTCTGATTATATCTACATCTTGAAAGGATTCCTTGTGATTGAATATTAAAGTTTAGGAGTTAAATGTTAATAATTGCAACCTTTTGTGTGTTCTGATAATATAATGATACTTACACATTTGACAGGTGGTTATGTGATAAACAAAAAATCATGGTTAAATGATAAACCACTGATGGGTGGTAATGTGATAAACCAAGGATGGTCGGTTCTGTTATAACCTCAAATGAATTGGGTATGAAAGTGGACCATATCTATATTCCATTTGTAATAGTGATATATGTGAAGTTTTTGGTATGGTTATTCCATTTAAGTATGATTATGTTCCTTGTTACATTTATATGTTATATATTTCTATTATATGTGTTTTAAGATAATTTTTTATTACTAAAATGGTGAGAACTGAGATTATATTCAGTGAAGTGTAATTACTAATTCGTAAAGGTGAAAACTATAACATTATGAAAAATGTATTCATTGTTTACATGTTTTCAAAAGCCTAAAACATTTCATTGTTTGGGTATCCCTTACTTAAATTTTTATCCTCATCCCCTGTTTTGAAAATTTTTTCATAGTATTTGAAAATGAATATATGAATGTATGAGGTCAATGAAATGTTATGAAGTTTAAACATGAAATGAAACCATGATTCTTTTTAAACATATTTTTACGAAACATTGGATAGTGATTGGAACTGTCTACTTTGTAATATTTAAGTTCTTATGTATGTTTTATGGACTAGTTTTATAAATATATAGACATAAACATATCCGTAATGTAATGTGAAGTCAAATCATTGTCTTTACCCAAGACTAAGAATTGTTTAAGGTTGGACCCTTATATATAATCCACATAGAACTACCACAATATTTTATATTCAATCACAGAAGCTAGTAGTGAGAACCACCTACTATGAGACTACTTTTGGAGAAAATATCCCTCTACGCACCCTATTATATATATCTTGAAGACATTTCATATACATGAACCTACACAGAACCATCAAATTCCCCATTTCATTAAATGAAGAATAGAAATAAACCCATGATTCATAGCATACTAGTTGTTTATGCTAGAACAACTACCTGAAGATATCCTATAAAATATATGGTACTTTTTATACATTCATATAAACATAGTTTTATGGGGAAATATTATTAATTACTCAATGATTTTGACTATCATAGAAATTTTTTCTAAAAACCAGGTTCCATAAGATATGAACTATTCTAGTGTTTTGAAGAGGAAACAATTGTTATAGAAAAATTTATAAAATAGTATTTTTCGGGGAGTCACATTTCATATGGAAATCATAAATCCACCAAGATAGAAAAAAATGAGATATGTTATAGATGTTACAACGAGTTATTCCTCAGGAGTCTATGTTATATCCATCATAAATTGTACCAGATGGGTTAGGCTGTGAGAAATGCCCAGAGTGTTACATGAGATTGTATAATGAACCAGAGGGGATTGTTCAGAGAAAATTCACAGGGGGTTTCTTGTATTTATGTTTTGTTGATTAAATTTGTAAATGTAAAAAACGAAATTGGAACTCTAGGATTGTTTAACTTTGAGTAATTCGGTATTTACTGCTTCTTTTTTCATTTTACAAGGCATATATATTTAATGACTCTTAAGAATAGATCATTGGGTGGTTTCTTACTAGGATTATTATCACATCCTATTTGGGTCATGATTTGGGGCCCGTAAAAATTATATTGATGCAGGTATAGATAAGGTAAAGAACCCTTATTCATCAGGTACTTGATTGTAGTGGAGTTGGAGAGAATGGGAACAAGCTGAGGCTTATGATGCAGCTGGAGTTTACTTACCTTTTTTTTGAACTTGGGTTTTAATATATTCCAGCATTGTGACTTGTTTTTATGCTTTCCTAGATATTTCTATCATTCATAATTTATATATCTGTTCTCTAGTTGTTTCATATCTTCATTCATCTGCTGTTCACTGTTGTATAGTATTTATACTGCTTCTGCTATTGTATATCTATTTATTTCCACTACGTTACTCTGCCAAAAAATGGAATTGTTCCCAAATATCACACCAAAAGACATCGCTGCTAGTTGGTATCCACTGGCGTTTGGGGGAAAGCTACTAAAGCCATGTGACCAACTTAGTGTGGGGCATCTCAGGGGGGCTCCCAGAACCGGGGTGTTACAATAATTATCTCTCATGAATATTTATAACAATGTAACTATATTTTTTATATTCTTGATATACTAATTATTCTATGATAATAATATATAAATTGTATTCTTACTTTTCATGGGCATAAAAATGATAACGTCCATTGTCTGTATATGTGAACTATGACCTCCACTAAGTGATGTGACTCATCTTTATTCTCTATATCACATTAATGTTATATGTATATGTATTTTTAAATGATTAATATGTTATAAATTGTATTATGATCATTATTTAATGGTAAAATAATACTTAACTTCATTCCATAATGATCGATGAATAATGGAAAAAATTACTCATTTTAACGTATGACTTACCGTCTCCAAGAATATAACATTGTTTATTTTTCATAACCACATATCTTGGATTGATTTAAAATTATAATTTAGGAAAAAAATGATAATATTGTTTTGAATATTTCTATGTAGATGAAGAAAATATGGACACATGAGCTAGTGACATCAAACAATATTCATTTTCAACTCAAGTATAGAATATCAACAAAACGTCCAATATGAACATAACAAATTATGTAATTTTTATAACATGTTAATAATGGACATAAAATAAATAAAAAACACCAAAAATGTTCTCACATAGGTAGAAATTATTCTATTTTTATTATGAAGGTATATATTGGTTGTACGTTACAAGTCAGAGTCATAGTGTATGACGTCACCCTAATCTCTTTTCATTGAGGCATATTTTATCTTATACACTACCTTGTTTTATAGGATGTATAACAACCCCAGTGAAAATTAATTTATTTCAGTGGGTTTAAAAAGGAAAAATTTTCTAGGAATGGTTTCAATAACTGATAGAAGAAATGTTTTTTAATGTACACAGAGACATCGAATTTTCCTCAGCCATGGCCATTATTTGATATTTGACTTCCTCTATGAGACAAAATATTTTTTAAAGGAAGAATAAATACCATATTAAATCTATAAGAATTTTTTAATTGAAATTTTTTTCTTTTTAAGGTTCTGATTATATCTCAATCTTGAAACGATTCCATCTTATTGAAAATGAAATTTTATGAGTTAAATGTTAATAATTTAATTTTTATTTTATTTTTATAATATAATGATACTTAGACTTTTGACGGGTGGTTCTGTGATATACCAATGATTGGTGGTTAAATTATAAACAAGTGATGGGTGGTTCTGTGATAAGCCAAAGATGGTTGGTTATGTTATAACCGTTAATGCATTGGGTATGAAGGTGGATCGTATGGATATTCCATTTATAAGAGTGATATGTGTGGAAGTCGTTGATATAGTTATTGGATTATTGTGTGATGATGTGCAATGTTACCTTTATATTTTATACATTTCATTATATGTTTTTTAATGTAAATTTTAATAACTATAATGGTAAGAAAAGTGATTATATTTAGTGATATGTAATGACTAATTTTTTAAGGTGGAAATTATTACATTATGAAAAAAGTATTTATTGTTTACATGTTTTCTAAAGACTAATACTTTTCCTTATTTGGAATTCCCTTACAATGTTTCTTTTTTCTCATCACATGTTTTGAATTTTTTTTCACATTATTTAAAAATGAATATAGGGAAGGATGAGATCATTGAATGGTTATGAATTTTAAACAAAAAACAAAACCATGTTTCTTTTTAAACATCATTTTACGATAAATTGGATAGTGAGTAGAAGTGTCTACTTTGTAATATCTAATTTATTATGTATGAGTTATGGAATATTTTTCTAAATATATATACATGAATAGATCCTTAATGTTATTTAAATTTAAATCATTGAATTTACTTAAGATTAAAAATTGTTTAAGGTTGGACCCTTATAAAAAATCCGCCTAGAAATACCACAAAATTTTCAATTCAATCACAAAAGCCAGGAGTAATAACCACCTACTCTGAGAATACTGTGGAGTAAATATCCCTCCACCCACCAATTTATATGTCTTCTAAAGACCTCTCATATACATGAACATACAGAAAACCATCTAATTTCCTATTTCATTAAAATAAGAATAGAAATTAACCCATGATTTATAGCATACTCGTGGTTTATGCTTGAACACCTCTCTAACAGTAACCTAAAAAAATACTATACTTTTGATACATCCATATAAACATAGTTTTATACGGAAATATGATGAATTACTAAATGAGTTAGACTATCATAGAACAATTTTTTAAAAACGAGGTTCCATAAGATAAGAAATATTGATGTGTATTTAAGAGGAAACAATTGTTATATAAATATTACCAAAATATTAGTTTTTGGGGAGTCACATTTCATATGGATATCATAAATCCACATAGATATGATAAAATGAGATATGTTATAGATGCGATAGTGAGTTCTTCCTCAGAGAGACTTTGTTATTTCCTTCGTAAATTGAACCAGATGGGTTAGGATGTGAGAAATGCTCAGAGGGTTACATGAAATTGTCGGCTGAACCAGAGTGGATAGGATGTGAAAATATTCCCAGAGGGTTTGCTGTATTTATGTTTGGTTGACTAAATTTTTAAATGTAAACAATGAAATACGAACTATAGCATTGTTTACTATTGAGTACTTCTGTGTTTACTCCTTCTTTTTTCATTTTACCTTCCATTTATATTCACTGACAGTTTCGCATAGAGCGTTGGGTGGTTTCCTATAGAGATTAGTCTCACAGCCAATTTGGGTCATGATTTTGGGACCATAAAGATTATATTGATGCAGGTATAAATAAGGGAAAGTGCCCTTATGCTTCATGTATTTGATTGCAGTGGAGTAGGATAGAATATGACTAAGTTGAGGATTACGATGCTGTTGGAGTTTACATGCCATTATTTTTTACTTGGGTTGTATTGTATTATAGTATTTTGAGTTGTTTGGCTTATTTCCTAGACATATGTATCATGCATAATTTATATATGTGTGCTCTAGATGTTTCTTATCTTCACTCATCCAATGTTCATTGTTGTATGATATTCTTACTGCTTCCGCTATTGTATACCTATACATTTCCACTACATTACTCTGTGAAAAAGGTAATTTATTCCCCACTATCACACCCATGGACCTCGCTACTAGCCGGTAGCCACTGGTGTTTGGGGGAATGTGCATGAACCCATGTGACCAACCGGGTGATGGGCATCTCTGGGTGGATCTGAGAACCGGGGTGTTAGAATAACCATCTATCATGAATAGTTATAATAATGTAACAAATTTTTTTTTTATATTCAACACATATTAATTATTATATGATAATAATTTATCAATTGCATTTATACTTTTCATGTGCATAAATATGATAACGTCCTGCGTGCGTATATGTGAACTATGATGTCCACAAAGCGATGTGACTCGTTTTTTTTCGTTATATCACATATATGATATAAGTATAAGTATATTTAAATGATAATATGATATTAATGGTGTTATAATAATTATTTAATCATAAAATAATACTTAAATTTATTCCGTAATGATCAATGAAAAATTGAAAACATTACTCATACGTATTTACGATCTACCATCTCCAAGAATATATCATTGTTAATTTTTCATAACCACATATAATGATTTGATTTAAAGGTATAATTTATTTTAAAAATGATAATATTTTATTGAATTTTACTATGTATATGAAGGACATATGACTTCATGGACTAGTGACATCAAATAATAAACATTTTCAACTCATGTACCGAATTTTAACAAAACGACCAATATGAACATAAAGAATTATATAATTTTTGTAAAATGTTAATAATTGACATAAAATAAATAATAAAAGTTAAAAATGTTCTAAAAAACCTAGAAATCAACCTATGTTTAATATTATAGATCATAATGGTTGTACGTTACGAGTCAAACTCATGGTAAAGGACATCACCCCAATCTCTTTACATTGAACCATATTTTATCTTATACACTACCTTCTATTATGGAGTGTATAAAAACTACTTTGAAATTTGATTTATTTCAATGGGTTTCAAACTCGAAAAATTTTCTATGAATGGTTTTAATAACTGATAAAATATTTTTTTTTAAATTTATGCGGAGATATCGATTTTTCCTCCGCGATGACCCTTATTTGATATTTTGACTTCCTATATAATACAAAATATTTTTTATTGGAATAATAAATACCATATTAAATTTATTGGTATTTTTTATTTGAAAATTATTTATTTTTAAATTTTTTATTATATCTAAATCATGAAATGATTTCTTGTGGTTGAAAATGAAATTTTATGAGTTAAAAGATAACAATTGAAATGTTTTGTGTGTTCTGATAAGTAAATGATACTTAGACATTTGATGGGGGGTTATGTGATAAACTAGAGATTGGTGGTTTAATGATAAACCAGTGATGGGTGGTTACATGTTAAACTATGGATGGTTGGTTATGTTATAACCTCCAATGCACTGGGTATGAAGTTTGACCGTATGGATATTCAATTTGTATGAGTGATATGTGGGGAAGTCTTTGGTATGATTATTCCATTTATGTGTGATTATTTTCCATGTAACCTTTATATGTTATATTTTTCTTTTTATGTGTTTTAATGTAACTTTT
This sequence comes from Viscum album, assembly GCA_963277665.1. Lineage (NCBI taxonomy): Eukaryota > Viridiplantae > Streptophyta > Magnoliopsida > Santalales > Viscaceae > Viscum > Viscum album. The sequence continues at coordinate 1,767,610,125 of OY728135.1, forward strand.
TATTAACAAATTGGTAAGAAAAGAGATTATATTTAGTGAAGTGTAATGTCTAATTCTTAATGGTGAAAATTATTACTTTATGGTAAAAATAATCATTGTTTACATGTTTTCGAAAGACTAATACTTTTCCTTATTTGGGAATCGATTACTAAACTTTTTACACTCATCCCATGTTTTGAAATTTTTTTCACAGGATTTTAAAATGAATATAGGATGAGGTAATGGAGTTTAAACACGAAATGAAACCATGTTCCTTTTTAAACATCATTTAATGAAAAATTGGATAGTGATTAGAAGTGTCTACTTTGTATTATTTAAGTTCTTATGTATGATTTATGGCCCAATTTTCTAAATATATAGACATGAAAATATCCTTATGGTTCTGTAAATTCATATCATTGACTTTACCTAATATTTATAACTGTTTACTAGTGGGCCCTTATAAATAATCCACAAAGAAGTACAACCAAATTTTCTATTCAATCATAGAAGCTAGAAGTGATAACCACCTAATTTGAGACTAAAACTAGAGTGAATATCCCTCTACCCACCCTTTTATATGTCTCCTGAGTAACTTTCATATTCAAAAACCTACACACAACAACTAAATTTCCCATTTCATTAAAAGAAGAATAGAAATTAACCCATGATTCTTCGAATACTAGTTTTTTGTTCCAGAACACCTCTCTTATAGTAACCCAAAAAACTTTTTATACTATTGATACATCCATTTAAACATTTATTTATGGGTAAATATGATGAATTAGTAAACGAGTTCAATTATCATAGAATTTTTTTTTAAAAATCATGTTCCCTATGATAATAACTATTGAAGTGTTTTGAAGAGGAATGATTTGTTCTAGAAATATTATCCAAATAATAGTTTTCATGGTGTCACATTTCATATGGAAATCATAAAAGTAAATTGATATTAAAAATGAGAAATGTTATAGATTCTAGCGTCATTAGAACATTATTGTATGAGGACCTCCTCCAATAAAAAACGGATCTGAATGTTCCTATTATCTAGAAGACCAATGGTAGATTACACATCCAACCCCTATGAGATGAAAATAAATCATTCAAATAAATCCATTGATGGGTGAAAATGATTGAAAAAAATAATAAAAATCAATTTTAGGAGTGATGAAGCATCAATTATCTTTGATAAAGGGAGAAATTTTTTTGGAGTCTGCTAAATAGATTGGGAACATTAAGGAATAGTGGGATCTGAGGGAAGGTAGGAATGAGATATTGGTCAGAGAAGGAAAGGAAAGGGTAAATACAAGATCCCACTAATGAAAACCATGGTCACCCCCCCCACCATGTTCAGAGGAACTGGAGTGATGGTCATCATTATCCGGGCATTGAAGCGGGCTCGCGAAGAATGTTTCTCCTTAATTGGTTATCTTCACCTAAAGGTGAAAAAGGACGATATACTGATGATGTAATTTGAAATATGGTATGGCCATTATGAGTTTTTGGTAATTTCTTTTTTAATGACTAATTCACCTTCTGCCATTATATATTTATTGAATAGTGTATTCATATATTATTTGAATTATTATTTTGTGGTGTTTATTTTCAATATCATGATATAATCTATGAGTTATGAATAAAATGAGATTCATTAGTAAATATTTCTTATGGACCACAAGAAATATGAATTTTTTGGAAAATATATTTACATTTATTTTTGGCTCAATAATGTTTAATTTATTAGCCATATTTTTTCCATGGATGGAATGTAGGTTGACCTTTCAATGATAATGAAAAGAAAACAATGGATAATACCATTGAACATATTTGATATCATATATTTCCAAGGATTATTCTGTTCTTATCTATATTTTGTTCATGGTGTTTCGTCAATAATAAACCCATTAACAATGATAAGCCATAATGGTGTTAGATTTTTATGACCAAGAGGAATTGAGGAATGTATTGAAGTGATGAATATGAGAATGAAAAATGAAGTAGTAATAAATTTTCCATCACATATGGACGGATATTTATTATTTAGTTGTTGATTTATGAATGGAATTGGGTTTTCCCTTATGATTAATGAAATGGTTATTCCAAATGCTTTATGATAATTCAAAAATCATGAAAATAATTATGCGAATCCCAACCAGGATCTGACAGCTATAATAATTTATTGGAAATATAGAGAAAATACCTCTAGGGGGAACGATGTGATATATATAAATATATTTGTATATATATATATATTGTCCAGAAGAAGTCTTTGTACAGATTCTCTTAGAAATAGCTCAACATAATTCAAATAAAAATTTTGGAACAACTCAAGGAATAAGATTTCCAGATACACAACCACACTGGGAATTAAAAAAAGGAGTCTTCTGGTTTATATAGGAGGTACAATGGGGTTCTAATAATTTTTAGGATTAAAAATTATCCAATATATATATAGATCTATTAATTATTGACATTGGGATTTATATGCATACATATCCATTATTCCTTTTCAATGAAATTGAAAAAACAACCTTAATAAAAACCACATTGAATTTAAAAAATGACGATATGGAATTATAAAAGGATTTTTAATGGGGTAAATTTTGGGAATTGATATACATAATATACAGACATGGAGTGTAAAATTTTTTAAATATTTTTTTTCTTCCATTAGTAGTAGATAAAAAAGGAAACAATTAGAATAAATAAATAGCTCAAGGATCTCTATACAATCTGTTTTCTTTCAGATATATAGGATTTAAAAATAAAATTTCTTATGGGTGAAATGAAGATGGTAACTTTGGATTATATGTCTGGAATATTAGTATGAATATATGTAATATATGAAAGAAATTATCCAATTGGAGTCATGGAACAATTTCATACACCAATTTGAAAGTGGTAAAATGATATATTGGAGTTTCTCAAGGGACTTGCAATGGATCTAGGGATGAAAAAAACTATAAGGATCATCATTGATTTATGTACTGATTATTGTCATTTAATAGTGATGAAATTTGATTAACCCTTGAAAATCTTTCCCAAATCCATACAAATGAAGTTAAATTGGGTCATATGGTCTCCACTATCGATTTTATCAAATACAGACCCTCATTTCACAATTAAAATATTATAGATATTTCATATTTATATTGAAACTAAAATACATTTACAAACAACCTATTATACTCAAAATGATGGGAAATCTAAATAATATTCATAAATTATAGTGAAAAGCTAAGATAATTGTAAAAAGACATCAAACAATGAAATATATTTATCTAAATTTGGTGTATTTTTAGTAAATAATATTTTTCATTAAATCAAATAGGTTACACTGTACCTAGAATTAAATGGGAAGTGGATTCATAGTCTAATATTTTAGGAAGAAGCAGAATAAATAATATTAGTTTTCAAAAATCTTATAGAGGTGATGACTGTTAATTTGTGAACTATTCCAGAACAAATTAAATAATTCTAGTAAAGAAAAAATTGTATTTATGTTAATCAAAGTAATCATATGGAATTTCATGTTAATGATCATGACTTCTTGAAGGGTTAAACAAGGAAGTTAGTATTAGGATTTAGGAAATTGTTAACGTTATTCCCATGGTATATTTGGAATTTTTAAAGACTATATTGAATTAGAGCTATTTATTACATATTTTGTAGGATGCCAATCATTTTCATAGTACATAATGTCTTCCATATTTCACTATTGAGGGAATACATCCCTGATACAATTATAGTTCTCAAATATGAGGTATTATATTTTGATCTTAAATTTTATTATAATTATGAACCTATGAATATTCATGTCAACTTAGAGAATGTTTTGTGGAATCAGACAAATTGATTGGTGATGGTACTTTAGAGAAATCAAAATATATAAGATATATTCTAAGATACTAATAAATATATAAAAAAGAAAAAACAATATTTTTCCAATACTTTATATTTTACCAAATTTAAAAGATGAAATTATTTTCATTGTGTGATAATGTAATACATGTGGTGCTACTATATCATGTACATTGTACATCATGATAATATTTCATAATTCACCTTCAAAAGATACTTTTCCTAGATTTTATTTAATTGATTAATTATAAAATATTAAATTATAAAACATAATGCTATTTTTGAAATAAAGATATCAAATTTTTAATAGTATTATTTAATGATATTTTTCTTGAAATATTAGTTTTTATATGAAAACACAGTTTTCATGAAGAATTTGAATTTTATAACTTAATAATTTTATCAGTATAACCTTGGATTTTAGAAACTGATTAAAATAATTCAATGTTAATTTAAGGAATAATAATATAAATTTTGAAATATTTTTAGAATATATGAATCACTTGTACAGAATTTTTATAACTATTGGAAATGTTAATTTAATAAAAAATAATATTTGATCATTCATATGGATGAATCATTTTCCAGAGATATTTGGATTTGGGATTCCTTGATGGACTTATATATCTTATTTTATTATAAAAAATATTTTTATTTTATTAAAATTAGTAACCATGTTCTTTTTATTATATATACATTTAATCCCAAAAAAGTTATTTTATTTAGAAACTACATTTATATGAATAAGTATGTTTATTATGAAATTAAATTTTCACAAATTTAAATTTTTTTATATTATAATAAATTTTCAAATTTTAAATAATAAGAATAAAATTAGAGAAAGTGTAAAATCTTAATCTATGTCAATATAATTAAATACTGATGCAAGAAATTATTTCCCAATATAATACTATATAATGTTAATAGAAATTTATTTAATGTTACAGAAGTAATACATTAATAGTTTTATAAAATTAAGAATTTTGAGTATATTTTAGATGCATAAAAATAATACCCTAATATTTTATACATTTCTCTATCTACCCTAGAATATTAATCATATATTTTTGAAAATGTAAGGGTTACCCTGAAAATTACTTATTCACCTTACATATAGAAGAGTAACATATCCACAACCTGAAGACTAACCCATCCTCATAATTTTTTTTTAAACACTTCCAAAATTTTCACCCAAAAAATCCAACCTCATATAAATATATCTTATTATACATTAGTTTTCATAAAGAATTCATTTCCATGAAGGCTTCCTCTAAAAATTGAAGTATCTGACATGAGTATTATCAAATACTAAGATTTTATTTTTTATGTATATTATTTAAATATATTCTATAAAAACTAATATCATGAAATTATTAAAATTTATATACCTTAGTATTAATATATAAATGGAATTATTATTATAGATTCATATATCTAATTCATAAAGAAACCAAATCATCATATGTGTTGACTACATCCATCAAGAGTAATGAAATTCATTTTTCATCAACAATCATCATCAATGGTTTATAGAATGTATTTGATATGGAATATTATTTTTATGATGTCATGGATTTTTTGGATTGAAAAATTAGAGAAATAGTTAATGATATGATCAATGGACGATTATCAATAATTCAATCATTCAAAATAACCATGTGAGGTGGGAAATCCATTATTGAAGTTATGTAGTATTTTCATATCCATTAATTAGTTATAAAATTATATAATAATTCTATTAAATTACGCTAATAATCATTAAATAAGATTATTTTATATTAATACTAAAAAATACAATGTCATAATCTTTCATTAAGGAAGTTTATGATCTTGATTAGGCTAGTTTAACAACACACTTGAACAATAATATGAATTTAAATCATGAATAACTATCAGAAAATAAATAAACTTATAATATAATATAAATGTTTAAATAATATTTTTTTATAGATTATATATTTCATATCAATATTTAATTCATCGTATTATAAAATATCATTCGATCATCACAACTAACCCAGCCATGTTTTTTATCCATTTCAACTCTAAGGGTAAATACTAAAAAAATAGTTAATGTAATTTGAAACATTAAAAATATTATAAATGACAATAATTGTAAATTTAAAGACCATATAATGATGAAATTTTTAATAATAATGAATATGGAAATCACTATTACGAAACAAGTATGAATAATCATAATAATAAAGACCCAATGTTGAAAATCAGAACTATTCATGTAAAGAATGACTATTTTTGAACAATATGAATGAAAATGGATATGTTAACAGTTACAAATTAATTTATTAATATATATTTGTTTTTTATATGATATAAAATTACATTCATGCTTATTGGGATAAGATGTTTGACTTTTATATATCAAATTGTTCTCATTGTGACATTTTTAGTATTATACACCAACTTTCTACAAATTGGATTATGCAGTGCCTCTTTGAGAAGTTATATGATGGGATAAATTTATTCATTGTAATTTAAGATTGACTTAAAGAACTATTTTTTATTAGGTATCGAATTAATATTTACCCATTCTATAAGTGGAGTTTTGTCATCTCAATTTTTATCATTTGGGACACATTTTATATTCACCACCATTTTATTTTTGTGTGTCGTTTAAAATATCATGGAATAAATTTACAATACTACTCTTGGAATTTAAAGGATTTATATATTTATTTTTTTTATCCAAAGTTCATATTTTTTTCTATTAGTAGTTACTTATTCCATTGTACTTCGTAATCATCTCGATGGGGGAATGAACATTGAATAGTTTTGTAATGTAAATGTGTATTATATTTCATAGAATATAATTTTTTTTGGATTTTGAAGGAGCCTACTAATATGATATTTACTCTCATTGGGGTAATAACTCAAAAATGAGTTTCATCTGAACCATACCCATTATCAATGGGCCTATTACAACACTCCTTGCTAGGAAATATTTATGTGATCTAATTTTGAATATTGACATTATATGTTTGTACCATGTTAAATGAATTTTTATACCATTGCATAGTTCTATGACCAATGAAAACTATTGAACACATTCAAAATAATCCTTGGATAAAACAGAACATTGAATTGATGGACTTTCCTATTTTTTATATAATAACGTTACCTAAATTTACATTGATTATACACCATCTTCTCATTTTCGAATATGGGTGATCACATAAACCAAAAAATCAATCTATTGATTGAAGATGTATATTTTCAGTAATTCTCATTATTTGGATAACCATGGTTTTATTCATCCAAGGGTTCCATTCGGAATATTATAAAATGTCATAATGACTCCAATAATGAATAAATTTGACATAAGTTGGAGATGGGTGATTATAATATTTATATTTCCCCACAATGCATCGATCGATCTAATGAGACAGAATAGGTTGGATTTTGGTGGATAACACTTCCCCAAATAGGATAGTGTCTCGAAACATAGCCTTGGAAATATGTCTTTATGTCTTGAATTATGTACTACTTCAGTATAAGAATAATTTTAATTATTATCAATTTTTGATTTATTATCATGTATATATTATTTGATAATTTTCATTTGATTAGGAATTTTTATTGACTATTTTTTCCATGCATATCACTTATTCAATGTTTTTTGATTATTTTGTCTATTTTATAATCATCACTAAGAATCCGAGTGAACCATTAGATGTTTATTCTATAAATGAAACCAGGAGGAGGTCATTGTGTAATTTCCAGGGGCATAGTGAAACGGATAATAATTACGGCATAGTATGTTCATGTTTTATCATATGTTTTAAAATGTAATGAATGTATGTATATTGTCCCCCAAAAATAATAGTTCCTGAATCCTTCATGAAATATTTTATTTTGTACCAAAAAATGTAATATAACTACCTCCCATAGATTCTGGAGTCCAGGACGTTTCACAAGATTCTCCTAAAATCGAAAATCAGTTACCTATAAACCCTAAATTCACCAATCCATAATGTCACTATACCATATAGATGAATCACCTCCAATTAAATTACCATAATCCCAAGAAAACATTCCTAAAATAATATTATTTAATTTATCAATTAATACTAAGAACATGGATAATCTTGATGGTCAAGCAAAATAGGAAATGCACAAAGAAAAATTTATATTTTTATCGAGCATCTAGGATTCCCCAAAACGTATTTCCAACAGTATATATCATATCTTGAGGTATAATGCTCAGAGAATGAATGTTATTATACATTATTGTAAACCTAAAATAATTTTTTTACAAAAAAAAATTATTGGTGTACACTCTAATCTCACCCAATTCAAAAACATGAATTGTTCTCACATGAGTGGCATTCCATTGAACCAATTATTATGTTCTTAGAGAAACAACCAACCTCCATTTCATATCAATCTAAAAATTCACAAATATCCCCATGATTCATTTCTATAAATCCTCAAACAACACTCATGCCTTGTAAAATCACATGATCACCTAGAAACCTATTAAAAAATTGAAACTAGATGTATCTACCCATTCCTTATGCATGTAGATCATACCATCTTATATCATGATATTAAACCTAATAGATATCCCCAATCAAAAATAATATTGTTAGTAATACCACTAATCCTAACCAAATAACATGATGTTTATTCATGATCTCTACATGTTATGTTGATCATTAAAGACAAAATAATTTCCATGTCTATACAATATATTATGTAAATCCCCATATAGACCAATTTCATCACATAATATCTAATAATGCTACCCACCACTAAGGATCAAACCAAACCATTTAAAGCCTATGTTGGGTTACCATCATATCAAACAACACATTTACTATCCAAAATCTTTGGTCATATCCAAAAAGGTAAAATTTCTATCCCACCTATATCATAAACTATATCTGATATAGATATAATGTATGGGAAATTATAATTTCTCCAGTATCAGACATCTCATGATAAATAAAATTTAAAAACACCCACTCCAAGTTCCTCAAATCAAAATATAAAAAATAACAAAACAAACCACCACCCCTATTTCGGAACCCATCCAAACCGCACATTTCAATACAATACTACTACCATTTAGGAAAATGATCACATCGACTGTAATATTTATAACAATATCATCGCAAAAAGATTTTTAAAGATTATACAACACTAACACAACTAAATTAAGAATAATGAATCAAATATTATATATGTAAAAATATCATATATGTTTTTATTTAAAATTTTATACAACTAAAAAAAATTCCAATGACCCAAATGGGGTTGAATAGTAATGTATCTATTGTATATACTAACCCACTAGGTATCTATAGGTTTAATTTCAAATAAAACACTTCCACATTAGTGAATAGAATTTTGTAAAATGGATTATATATTTTTAAAATTAATTGTTATTCTTTTTTAATATTTCTAAAATAAGGTTCATCACATTGAATAGTTAAACCAATAAAAAATAAATATCACAGTTAAGGTTAATATGGGTTTACATGGGGTTAAACGAAAATGATAATGATATAAATTTAATAAAAAATTTCTAATTTGTAATTTATGGAAATATTTATACCTTATCTAATCTATGGTTTGTGAATTAGTAATTTTTGAGACATGGAATTTTTAAAATATCATTATATGTTTTCTTTTCCAAAATTTCTAGTGTGTACTCCCACCAAACACAAGAAGGAAATCCCATATATACAAATATTTATAAATATACTGAATTTAGTATTATCTAATACCTTCCGAAATCTATTAAATAATTCCCACCAATCATATTAGAGGGTATATATTGATTTTTAAACCCTCATAGTAAGGGTTTTTGTGGTAACATATGGAGTTTGCTTAAATAATATTTATCATTTTTAGGGGAGATTTAGAAATTATTTCTTCTTCCAACTCCATGAAATATTATTAATATATTTCTATATAATAATTTCAGTATCTAAAATATAATAATATTTTTTTTAATCTTATAACATATTTGAATATCCTCTTCCATAAAACGGGAAATTTAATCATTGATCGTGTGGACAGAGTTCTACCACCACAAGAAATAATGTACTAAATTTTCAATTATCCACACTAATGGCTAGATATTAAAATGAATTAATGATAGATATATATAAGATATTTATGGAATAATTATACTTAATTAATTATAATACTACATATATCTTATTACCTTCTAATTTTTTGAATAACAATAATGTTTCTCTTTTGTTTATGTGGACTACTACCTCCAGGAAGTTATATGATGAGTATTTCATTTTATCTTGATATTGATGGTAATAAAGACATATTTGATTATTATTAATGATATATATAATATAAATTTTCTTTCTATAATGGTCACATATTATATACTTTTCTATCTTTTCATCCATTGATGAAATTGAATCATTGTTCATACATACGTAAGGCCTATATGTAAATAAATAGTGTAATTTTTTTTCTTATATATAACTTTTATGTATAAATATAATAATTTCTATAATGAGTATATATGATATTTATATCTTGATAAAAATTATTGAGGTCATGTAACTAAAATAGAAGCGTGAGTAAAAAATCTAATAAATTAAAACAGACATTAAAAACAATGTAGTTATTACAATATACAAAATATTAAATGATGATTTTTAAAAAAATGAGTCATATAAATTAGTAAATAAATCATATGTGGAATGATATATGTATATATATTCAAATTATTATTAAATATATTAATAATATAATTTTATTTTTTATAAAAGTGGTTAAAAAATTTACAAATATATTCAGGACTTATCATAAGGTATTTGTTTCTTAATTTTCCTTTTATGGGACACATGCCGCATTCAAAACTTATTTATTTTTTATGCTGTATATAATAATCATGAATGTATTTTATGATACTTCTCATAACAATTATTGAATATACATATCAATAAAAAGTTATTTCTTTCATGGGAATTTATATTCAAATGATACTAAAGAAAATAGTGTTTTATGATATGATATATTTGTTTATCAAGATTATTTATGATTATGATTCAGATTATTAATGTTATGACATATGTCTCATCGGAATCCAGGAATTTTTTTTATCATTTGTATATTTCAATATATTTCTTATTTCTCTTTCATTTTATGCAATTACAGTACTATGGAGTCCAAAATTATTTTTTAACAAAAGTTGCATTCATTTCTCTCTTTTGTAGAAAATACTTTTTCTTTCGTGTCTAGGTTTTCAAAAAACCTTTCAAATAATGTGTATACTATTTTCCTAGGATATTTTAAATTAATATTTAATGTTTTTAAAATATTTAAAAATGGTTTAAATGTAACCTTATGATCAATTATACATTTTATTTTTTCTATAAATATGAAGGGAATAATTATTTTTATATGCATGGCATGGAAAACAATTTCTACATTTATGATAACACAATTATTTGATTATTTATTTAGAACCATTATAGGATATATTCTTTAATTAAAAATATTTATTATTTGGATATTTTTTATAGATAATTAATTGATCTCTAAATAAATGTTATATTTTCCTTACGAAATGTTTGATGAGATATTTTAAAATAACTTTACATTTAAGAGGAAATACTCTCTTTGTAAATAATATTTACTAGGTATATAATCAACTGATAAAAGTCTTATTCCTTTTCATGATAGTGTATTATTATGGAAAATATTTTTTAAACCTTTTATTTTTTCTATGGGTTATGATATTATGAAATTATTAAAATCATATGAAATCAATTGCATTTCTAGGGGTTATAAAACAGTTAAATATATATGATAGACATATATTTTCATGGATTATGATATAATGAATGTTTTTTGATCTTATGGTACATATCTACTTGACTCTAATTATTTGATGGGTGGTAATGTAGTTTTATATTCCTAAAATGCATTGATCAATGAATGATATATCATGAGATAAGGATTGATGGAATTGGGAGTGAACCCAGCTTAGTAAGGGACTAAAGCCATAATGTATGTATTTAGAGATAATATTTAAAACTGTGATACTTTGGGGAGTGAACCCACTACACTAGATATTATAGGAAATGATAATTGAATATAAATAAATTACTTACTATGCTTATGTGTATTCCAAAAATATATGAATTAAGAAAAGGTATTTCAATCTTGGATTAAGATTATAGATTAAATTATGATTCATGTGTTATAAAAGAAAATAATTTATTCCATGCATAATGTTTATAATATATCATATGTATGGTATTTTTTATAAATATTATTATAATGTTCTCATAAACTTATTATTAAATTATGTTGATATCTTCTTTGTTTACCCATACTAATCATCCGAGGTCCCCAATTCATATTCTTCCATTTACCTGGTTATTATGTAAATTTTTTTCATGGTATTTCTTTGAATGATGATAGGTATAAATAACATAGTTGGATATGATGTAGTTCACTTATGAACCAGTTATTTATGTATCCATGTTTCCATAGTCTATAGATCAATATGATTATAGAATGGATCATTATATTTTGTAATGACCAATAAACTATTAAGATGGGATATATTTGTATTAAATGTTAGGGTCACTATTATTGGTATCAGATAAAGGTTTTATTAATAATTGGAAACAAGGGTGAGGATACAATTGTGGTATCTTTAAAGATAAGATAATGTATAGAAAACATATTGGAATTTTGTTAAGGGATAATGTGAGTTGTTTCATGGAAAATAAATATCTTTCTGATTACTACATGTTGATGTGGCTCTAGAATAGTTGTTCCTAGGGGTAATGGATAAAAATGGGTGCATTATTATTGGAATTCGTTGTCACATTTTTCATTATAATGGGTTTTACTATTCACATAGTTTTACACTCTCAGAAGATATGTTTTTTGAAAATAAATATCTTCTTACAGAATATCATGATGTATTTGAATTTATAAAGACCCTAACCATCCGAGGTTAAACTGATGGTGTCATATATTAAAGATAAGGTTTTCAAATTTAGAAATTCAAGAAGTGGTTTTTCATGATTATGTATTTTCCCACTATGATTATTGTTTCTTAAAATATATTTTTTATTTTAATCAATGGACGGAACCTAAAAGAATCATGTTAATGATAAATGTGATGTAAAATGAAAAGATTGACCCATTTATAATATCAATATTTAGGAATATGCATCGAAATATATCATTGTTATTCTCACAAAACATTCTCAAGGTATGAATCATGTTGAACTTCAAAATGATCAATGGGGGGAAGAAAGTTATCTTGTTTATTTCTTGATTGTGTTTACAATATATATTATAGGTCTATGTAATATTATTGTTTCTAATGCATGGATTAGTACAGGTAAAAATTTATTTTTCATTATCCAATTTTTATATCATGAATATGTCATCATTTCTTTATATTATTTGGAAAGATAAGTGAACCAATTGTGGAATCATTTCAGGAATTTGAGGCAATATGATGAATAAAATTCTACGGATTGGGATGTGTTTAGTATCTTATTAGTCAATATGTTATCCCCCCTCATCCTTCCTATGAAAATGTAGAAGGAACTCCTAGAGCTAAAATTGAAGGATGACTATTGCTTTGGTACATATTAAGAATGTTTTACATGACATGTGTGTAATGATTCTTGTATTATAATTCAATGATAATGTGTGGTTGATCAATTATTCAGTGCCTTAAATCCACGTATCCGAATTTAATTAGATATTTGAGACATTTTTAGCTATGAAGAAATGATTTTCTGTTCAACAGAGGGGAAAATACAGATTTTATTAACACTTAAATCTCAAGGTTTTGTTAAGAAAAGAAATAATGCATTTAAGTCAAACTCAAAAAATCATAGATAGAAGAAGATAATCATTCTTTCATGATCATTGTGTTAATGGTAACTTGCATGAAATTTCCTCTATGGGAATATTAAATGTTTTATGTGTGAAGGTTCATGTCATATGGAAATAATATGTTGATTTAATTAAAATAAGTTATATAACGATGTGAATAGAGACAAAACTAAAACGAATGCACTAGCAATGATCTACTGTTTTTAATGAATAGAGTATGATAATTGTAATAGATAATTAAAAAATTTGAATTATAATGATAATAATCGATGTTAATAACATCTTAAGTAGAGATACACATGGAAATATAATGAAATATATATTTTCTATTAGGGGTATGATAAAGACATGAGGAAAGGTAAACTTACAATTTACTGTTGAACTGCAAATGTTGTATTTTATACTGGATATACCTACTCTTATATGTCATAATAATTTTGCATGTATATCTATATAACACCATAATTTCTAGATTTTGAGTAATAAATAAAAATACTTCTGGCATGATTATCAAAGATCACGTTTTTGATTCTTATCCAACTGTAGTTTAGGGTAATTTGCTATCGAAAAATATTGTTAATATAAGGTGAATTGATTTTTATTTATTCATAGAAATGGATGGTCTCTCTTTAAATATATAACACATAAATTGAAAACATTGGAAGTCATGTTTGATATTCCAAACCAACATATGGTCATCTCTCTGTGTGATGATAAATATTAATATCCAACTACTATTAAATCTATTGTATGGTTCTTGAATCGTAATCACAAGGGGTATGTTTATCAGATGGTTGGGAGGAACTCAACATAGAAGAAATACCAATTTTGATGGAGTTTTCTGTTGTAGTTTTTGAAGAGTTACCTAATGTTCTGTCAAATATTCTATGTGGGGTTCTAAATAGATCTCATACAAAGATGTTACCATGTTTCTAAGAATACATATAGAATATCCACAATTGTGTTTTAATAATTGAAGAATAAAATCTCGGATAACATTTGAAAATTATTTTATCATCCTCATGTATTTACATTGGGTGTAACAATACATTTCTTATAAATAAATATGGATAGATATACCTATTCATTGATTATAGGGATCTAAATAAGATCACAACCAATAAAAAGTATCCAATACACTGTATTGATGACTTGTTTGATAATTTCCATGGATATAATTTCTTTTAAATAACTGAAATTCATTATGTATATAATCAATTTGTGGTCAATAAGGAGGATAAACTAAATATTCCAATTCATAAATGATATGGGAACATTGAATATATAATTATTACATTAGGTCTTACTAATTCATGTTTTATCTTCATAGGATTAATCGATATAGACATTAGATATTTCCTAGATTAGTTTGTGGTAGTCTTTATTGGTGATATTTTTTTAAATTAAACAAAATAGAAAGAGTAATAATATCAAAATAGAATTTTACTAATGAACCTATGTATGGAGAAACTGTAGTAAAAATTGACAAACTGTGAAATTTTAGCTAATTTTTCTTCATTTTTATGACATATAATCTCATGAGAGTGTATATATGTCGATCCATGAATAATGAATTTATTGATCATTAGCCCATACCAACCACTTTTATTATGATCCAATGTATTCTAATTTTATTTAGATATTTCCTATTGTTTCTGTAGAATTTTCCAGAACTATCTATTCCTCTCAATAAGTTAACATTGAATGGAGCTATGTTCCATTGCATAGGATAATGCGAGGAAACTTTCATGTAACTATTGATAAGGTTAGTTAGGGAGCATATACTTATAGTGCCCAATTTTTTTGATTGGTTTGTAGTATATATTAATGCATTGATGAATGAACTAGGACACATCATGAGGCCTAATGGAATGCTGATATCTTATGCTTCATGATCACTGGTCATTCATGAGAAAATTTCCATAAATCATAAGTTTGAGTTAGTTGTAGTATTTGTTTCCTTAATTGTTTTGTTAAATTATCGTTATGGTTAATGGTTTGATATATATACTCATCATAATAGTTTAAAGTATATACTCACTCAAAAAGAGTTGAATCTACACCAGAGACTATGATTAGAGGTAATTAATGAATTTTTTTTAAATACATTACAAACCTAGTTATGAGATCAAGGTGGATAAGGCATTGAGTTAAAAGGATCTTTCTATCATATCTATGATGAGAATTTAAGAAGATAAAACATTTCTCCATTTTAAAATAATAATCCTTGAAATCCTGAATAAAATGAAAAAATACAGTCTTTTAAAAATAAATGTTAAAAATTACATCCATATAAAGATTAAATATATATATATATAAAGAAAATACAGAGCTACTGAAGAAGGTAAAAAATGCTCTTAATAATTTCATTCATTATCAAGGAATGATACTGTTTAATATTAATGTATGTTTCTCATAGATAACTGATTTGAAATATTTTATAGTGGAATCTCATAGTTATTCATTATTTATTCATCTAAAAGTTCAATAATGTGTTGGAACCATGGTCTTATATGCATGACTTGGATTATAGTTTGTGATTGTTGTCAATCCTCAGTGGAATTTCAGAATGTGTACCAGCAAGGAGATCATACAGTTCAAGCATACAACAATATTGAAGGTGTAACCATTTCCCAATGTTTTTGGCAAAGAGACTTGTGCACCGTGTAATTGAAGGATAGGAAACATGCTCTCCATATGTTTTTCAAGATCAGAACATGGGAAAATGGAAAAGGGATAAGGGCCACACAAGATTTGGGTAGGTTACGCAAGTGAACTGCGTGCCGGGAAGAGACTTGTGCGCCGATGCCTAGGAGGATTGTAAACTTGCGCGTCTATTGTTTTTCAAGATTATAAGTTCAAAATATGGAAAAGGAAATAAAGTTGTGCAAGTATTTGTGTGGTCGTGCAAGTGAGTAGCGCGACATAGGCTAGGGAGGATGAGCTGCATGCCGAGGGAAGACTTGCGCTCCACCGCGCAGGGGGGTCCATTTTTCCTATAAATAGAGGACCCCTCTTCATTTGTAACGAAGTTAAAGACATAGATATTTTTAGAGCTCTCGTCGCGATAGTGGTTGAGTCACGCAAGTGGTTGTTGGGTCGCACAAGTAGAGGCTGCGCGCCAGCTGTTGGCTGCGCATCCAAAGTGGTTTGGGATTTAAAGGTGCTGAGTCGCACAAGTTTGGAGTTCAAAGAGGCAGTGTCGCTCAAGTTGTTTGGAGTCACCTGCACATCGAGTTTGTACCTCGCAAGTGACTTACACGCCATTCCGGAAACTGGCACACTGGAGCATAGCGAAGAACACCAGGGTTTTTATAGTACATCCATCTTTGTGATGATGCATGAAAGATGGATGATCATCTGGTACCCTCAGTGCAATGTATGATTCATCTTCAGGTGAGAGTTGGACTTCAACAGGGCATCTACATACAACAGAGGATGAATTCTTATGAAATGATGAAAAGACCTTCATGTCTATAAACTGAGTCTGACTTCACCAAGGGCAGTGAGCCATAGGGTGTTAATGGGAGTGACCCGAGCGAAGCAATGAGCTATCCCTGAACCATTCTAAAGGAAGTGATCCTGGGATAGAGTGATTGTTCCCGATCCTTTGTAATCCATAGCTAGTGATGATTAGTGGAATTTGGTACGACCAAAAACATGTCGGCGTATGCTCCATGGATGTATCCCTTAGTGGTGAAAAAAGTAAAAAGTGATGTGTCTTCTCAGTGCATGCGAATGTTTGATTTCTGATCATATTCATCATACAGGTTCAATAAGATCCTACAAACATGGGAACAAGATCCATCGCATTAAAATAAAAAGTTGTCACCCTGATTCACCCCTCCCCTCTAAGGGTGTCCATGGGTTCTTTATAATGTACATATATTTGAAATTTGTTTTCTGTGGTTGGTTAGTATGATGAGATATATTGCATTGTTCTTAACTCAGTGATTAGTATGCCAGCATGTTATGGTGGAGGGACAAAATTTTATGTTGTTATTAAAACCATTACCAATAGAAGAATAAAAGTGGGAAAATATCATCATGGTTTTTACCATCAGGATCCCTGTGTAATCTAATGCAAATAATTATATATGGGATGTAGTCAATCAAAATACAATGTTAACACAATTTTTTCAATTATAGGTCAATTATCCTTGAATCATACTTTTTGAATATAAATTAATAAAGTAGTATGAATTCAATGAGTACCAAAATATTTTAAATATTACTAGGATCTAAGGATTAACTCAATGTTCTAGTGACATATTCAATATGATCTAGATACAGTGATATGTATATATACATATTATCTTCCTAAAACAGATGGAAAATCCTAGAAAATAAATCATACCCTTGAGGACATTCTAATTTATATTTCTATGGAATAAATTGTTTTCAGGATCAATACATTCATATTTTCTCGTTTTATACCAAAATTGCTTTCAATCCATCCTTCTAATTTCTCCTTAGGAAGTATTATATAGAAAAAAGTGTAGAACTCTATTATAATTGGATAACTATTTATAGATAAAGATATTAAGACTCGATCTATTAGATTAAATGGTATATATTTTTAGAACTATTTGAGAACACATTAATGAAATGTATTGTTGATTAAAAATGTTGTGATAATTATTATCCGTGTGATCCATAATTAGAAGCTAGAGAGATATTTATTCTCGGAGTGGCATTGTGGACGAAGTTTGTTATGATTTTAATATTTATACCTGAGTATAATAATCCTTTCAAAATGTTTAATTGGGGATGGAAAAAGTATTATACAATGGATTTTCCAACATAAATCCCTCATGTTCATGATGTGTTCCAAGAATATCTCACAAGAATGTACATTCCAAATCCTTCCAAAGTAAAAAAATTGGGGCCAAATTAGTGTAGGAAGATATATAGTATTTGTAAAAACTATTATATATTCTGGATAATAGATAGAATGATGAATCAATAAAATTCCATTCAAATGGTCACTGTTTTTTGTGAAAACAACTATTTTATGAAGCTACATGATAACCTAAGGATGTGATGAGGGATACGTGTCCTTAGTTGTTTGTATCAACGTGATATAATTTTTAAGAAGAAATTAATTGGTTGGGGGGTTATAATGTTTTTCATATCTATTTTATGAATTATTTTTTCAATAAATTAAATTTCATCAGTTGCCTGCGATATATGAAACACCAAGTATTATGAAAATATAATATATAATGAATATAATTCTTTAAATGTAATGGTTATTACAAATAATTTTTTTTGATGAATATACCCATTTATAGTGTATTTATATACTGAAAATATATAGATAAATATGTATGTAATTTCTGATGAAGTCATTATTTTCTCTGAAAATAGATTTTTTCATAAAATTATTTTAAATAATTTTTGTGAAAAATAATAAAAAAAACATTTTAAAATTTTATAAAATTATAGAAAACATAAAATTCGTTTTCGAAATAAATATTTTAGTATTATCTTGTTGAGTTCTTTTTGGTATTTTTTTTGGAAATAAATAATTTTTCAATGAATCAGTGACAAATACTGAATTTTATTGAAATCCCTCATTTAATTTAAATCATTTCTATTGTTAAATTATATTTTAGAATTGGTTAAAAATAAAATTAGTTGAAAATTTTTATTATTCATAAAATTTGTGTCCTTTTAAATAATTTAATGTTGAATTTTAATATTAAATCTTTCAGTACTTATGAAAACTTTCTTTAAAGAACTATACGTTTGTCATGTTTTTGAGTTCAAATTTAAATTTGATTCTATAAATTAATTGAATTTATTCTGGAAAAAAATGATTCCATATCTATAATAAAAATATTTAATATTATATAGTAATACCATATAAAATATTTATCATAATTAATACTACAGAATGTAAAATTAAAAATGTTGTTAATGATAAAATAGGTTTACCAGGGGTGTTAAACTAAAATGATGAGTGTTAAAAAATGGAAATATATTTCCAGATCCCATTATATGGCCTCATTTAATGATTATATAATATATTAATCAATAATGATACATTTTAGAGTCTTTTATCATGTTTAGAAAATTGTTATATCTTTTACTTTTTTAAAAATACCACATATACCCTCCCCTGCACATAAAATCAGGAATCCACATTATTCTCCACTTTATACATAAAACAAATTTGGATCATTCATTACCAGCCAAAATCCAATCCATTAATTCAATCACCAAGTCTAATTGGACTTATTTGGATTATGAAACCTTCTAATGAAGGCTTTAGGTGGTAACCTAAGGAGGATTTATGATGAAGTGGATCACTCTTAATAGTCTAGTTTTATTTTACTTCTTCCACCAAACCCTTCACATTTTCACTATATATTATAGTATAAAATGTACTTATCTGCCATATATTTAGATGTGATTATTTTTTGGAATAAAATATATCGATCTCCTCTTCCATAATATGGGAAATAAAATTGTCGATCATGTGTATGAGGGGCTACCCCCTCATGAACCGACACAATTCTTTTTCAATCACAACCTCTCACGGGTGGATATAATGATAGATTAAATTCATATATATATGTGATATTTATGAAATAAATATTATTTAAATATAATACCATATCTAATTTCTTACCTTCTAATCCATTGTAAAATAATAACATTTCTTCGGTATATGTGTGAACTACCACCTCCACAAAGCGATGTGAAATGAGTTTCATTTTAATATGATATTGGTTATAATAAAGATATAATTAATTAATATATATGATATCTATGATATATAAAATTATTCTATAATTTTGTGTTAATATTTATATCTCCATTTCCTAGTCATCATGAAAATGGAAATAATTGTTATGTGAACATAGGACCTATTATCTCCTAGAGTAGTATAACTCATTTTCAAAAATCCATAAAATACATTAATATAGTGAGAATATATCTTATTTATATAATAATTAAATTTCAAAAGATTTTGGAACTGTAATTAAATTTCATGGAGAGAAACTATCAGACAAAAACATGCGTGACAAAAGTTTTTATTACCTAAATGAGGGATTTTAAAAAGGAAATGATAATAAAAAATGAGTAACATGTTATAAATAAATCATATATAGTATGATATATATATATGTTTATGTTTTTATAATATATTTATAATAAGTATATATTTATCTTACAAGAGGTTCAAATTTGTATGATGAAATTCGAGACTTTTGGTAAGGGATTCTAAACTCACTTTTATTTCCATGGGACAGATGTTGTAATCACACATTATTTATTTTATGTTGTCTATATACATCCCATGAAAATAATTTATGATCACCCTAATGAATACTATGGTATACAATTATTAATAAAAGATTAAATATTATATTGGGATTATGAATCATATGTTACTAATTTCATAAGGGTTTTGTGATACATGATCATTGTTTCTCAAGGTTGTGAATAGTTATGCCTTCGTTGATAAAATATTTTGATCTACCTGTCCTTAAATACATCAATGTTATTCAATAATGGTTATTTATATAAATTATTTTTTTCACATTCACTTTCATATCGTATGTATTCAACAGTCTAAAAGAATATTTTAATGAAAAATATCATTATTTCTATCTTTGGTTGAAAACATATTTTATTCTATTTTTATGTATGAAAAAATGATGTCTACCATATTTTTCCTATTATTAAATTTAATTTTTATTTACATTTTTACAAATGATTTAATTTTAATTTTTATTAAAGTAATATTATATTTTTTTTCTATAAAATGTAGACTGCTCTTTTTACTAAAAATATGTATTGAAACTATGTTTAAACGTACATTGAATTTAAATACTTTTCAATCTTCATGGAAAAAATATTATATGAATATTCCTTTACAAGTTTTTATAGATATTTTAAATGAAAATATTTTCTTCTATATTTTCTTGATTTATTTTATTTTAAATAATTTATTTCAAAGTGAAATGGATATTATCTAAAATAAATGTTATAAATGATCTTTTAAATCCCTTTTCCAGGTATTGTTACATCATTTTATTCTTCAAATGGTTTAATAGAGATATAAGAAATGTATACAACATATACATTATTTCTCTATAAGGTTTATAGTTATGATGAGTTATTTATGAAAATAATTCATTTTCCTTTGATTATTCCATGATGAGTTGCTGAGTATATTAGAAATCCAGTTTATTTTAGATAGTTTATACTATAACGAGATTTTTATAAAACCGATTTTATTTTCATGAGTTATAATATGAATATTTCTTTATGATCTTCTGGATCATATATATATAATTATAATTATGTGATGGGTAGACTTTAAAGTATGTATCTTTCTAATGAAATGGGTAATTGTTGATATCTCATGAGGGAAAGATGATTGAAATCAGGAATGATCCCAATTTAATAAGATACTATATCAACTATGATATAATTTGGAAGGAACCATGACTACTATGATGTTTGTGTGAGTAATCACATATCTCAATGGAAGCCATGGTGTTGATCCTTGACTACCAGGTAAATATTTCTCTATGATTATGTGTATAAAAAATAGTTATGTCTTATTCCAATATTATTCTCTTATAGATTATGTTATATTGTTAGTAGCAGAAGACAGATCTAGATCACAAGATGCTTGTTGAGATCACCCTAAGTACTTTTATTTTAGTTATTTTTATTTTATATGTATTAATCTATATATTATTACAATATGTATGTATTTTTTAAATTTTATGTTTCATCATAAGGACATGAATACACCAATTTTATATTGGTTATGGCCATATTTGTCTATTCAATGATTATTACAATTATTCAGCTGCTCTATCTTATATTAATTACCAATCAAACTACATTTTGAAACTTATTATCTATTATACTGATGTGATACATTGATAATTAGTTTATAGTCTCCCCATTATCTCCTCCATCCACACTCTCAATTAGTTTGTATCCTTTGGAATATGGGGAGGTATGCATGATGCCATATGACCCACCAGTCCTGCTATCGCAATAGATGTCAGTCGGGTTGGGATGTTACAACCTCGTATTATATAATATCAATTTTACAATGTATAAATATTTTGGGTTGTTATACAAGTGACTAGTAATGTTTCAACACATGGTAAATATCTATTCCTTGGATTGATTATCCCACGAATGGCGAAAATTCCAATTATCCATGGATCATAGTATTGTTCATGTTGTTTGATGTTATAGTTGATATTATACCACCATAAATTATTAGTTTACATTATAATGTGTATTGATTTATGAAATTATTTCATTTTCCAATTATCCTAGTATATAAGGGATGAATCCTAACAAACATCATTACTGGAACATAGAATCTCAAATTCCTTGAATATTTCATGCCACTTATTTGAATATATAGGTTGCCTTCTGATTTATGTTTCGTTCCTTGAGTGTATTATATTATTTTCTTCTATATTTGTAGTAATATTACATGTCACTTATTATAATTACATTCTTATGTTGGTACATGTTTGGGAAATTCATTTGAATTCACGGTTTTATTATGTGATCATGCTTAGTTGGTTATATTTCATGCTTCCTACTTACATGACTACATTACCTATGTGTCGTGATTTGATGTTTATTATAATTCTATCTATGTTTAAAAATTACAATAACATTTCATTTTTGTTTTTATTTAATTGGTTTCATGGGATAAAGTTACTTATTACGATTAAACGAGGACAAGTTTTCAGTTATAAGGCATATGACCACCATATAATTGAGAAATGACAACACATATAAATAAACCAATATTTGACCTTTATATACATTTGGAGGAGATTAAAAAAATAAATTATTCTAAAATTCCGTGGTTATAGAGAATTGGTTTCAATTAATGGGATAATATTTTCAATTTATGAAGTTAATGGAAATTTATGAATTGGAAAATGGAAACACATTTAATCTAAAAATTAAATATGACCATATATATATTGTGAAATGGTTATAAATGTGAAGGATGTTTGATTTTAATAAGAAATTAATTTACTATCAGCCTAAATTGCGCAAATAGGCCCATGTGGGTCAGTGGGGTCATGTTTCATATAGTGTGACCCATTTGAGTATTTTAAGTTTCTATAATTATGAAAATACAATTAGGTTTCACTATGATAAATATAGGTTAGCTTAATGGGACCCCCACAGTTCTCCCTATCTATTATAACATAAAGAATAATAATTATGATAATTTTCCTAATTATGATTGGATTTTAATAAATGTATAATGTTTAAAAATGATGTTTTGGATTAGATTCCTATTTTTCCCTTGGGGTTTTGGTTATATCAGTCACCTATTGGTTTTATAATTGATACTTGTTTTTTAAAACATCTAAATGATTATATAGATTATGTTACAAAATGTGATTACTTAATAATGGAACCCTAGGTGGTTTCATTTGTTTAAACCCCCGTGTAAGGGTAGATTCAGTTTACCTTTGAGTGCCATTTGATCAGAAACGTGTGAATTTTTCATAGGACTTTTTATTTTTTAGGAATGTATTAAATACTCATATAATGATATAGTGAAATATATTATTATGACATAGATATAGGATTAATGTTTGTTCTTTGTGTGGATATATCCTAAGTTTGGTAAAACCCATCTAGATTTATTACCTTGCTAATTTTTTTGAGTTTATTAATGCTTGGATCTATTCAGGTGTCATTTTCCATAGTAGGTATATTAGTTTCTAAGAGAAATCCTTATTATAATGGATGATAATTATATCCATGGACTTTATATGTGAATTATCATCACATAATTCTCAGTTTTATAAGGTTTGGCATACCTTGGTCACGTTTATCCAATTCCTATGTAACAAGAATTTCCATTCTTTTTTTAGCTCAAGAATTATTCTATTTTTTAGGGTTTTACGAGGCAATTAAACATTTAGTTCAATCTCTTCCACACTTCATTTGAAACGTGAATTCATGCAGTATGGATCAAATCAATAGTAGTATGTATGTGTTGTTTTATTCTAAATTATTTCAGTAATGCGTCTTCACATACACGATACCTATCGATTTATGAATTATGGAACACACCGATTGAGTTCGGAGAAATTGTTGACCCTTGTGCTATTAGGTATGTTCTTTGGATTTCACCAGAGTAGAGTGGAATGCGAATTAATAGAAACAAACCCCATCCCAACATTTTATATGACATACAAGATACTCAGGTGTTTGATAAACATGTCAGTTGGATCTAGATTCTATGCCAAATGATATAATTTTTCATGTGATGATCATGACTAAGAGGAGAAACACACATATGTTAATGGTAGTTTTGACCCAGAACACATTTTCTAGTATGGTCTGTATCTTCTCTCTATTACTTTGATAATCCAATGATGGGTAAAATCACCTCAGTTATGTTGAAATTGTTTTCATCCATGTAGAAGTAGCACTTCCAAATAAGGCCATCAGCGAATTGACTATTTTTATCAAATTAATTTACGTCTTGTATTTTGTGAAAAATACTGATGCTTTCATGGAAGAGAGAAATTGTTCTAGATTAATGTCTATAAAATATTTGGAACACCATTGGTCTGGTGAGGAATTCGGTGGTCATATCCAATGGTCATAAAATTCCTCAGACGGTGATAAAATCAGGGTTCGGTTAAGGACAATGCATTAGTATGTGATGAAAAGTTTCTTTCAATGGAATTCATAAAGAAATTGTTTTTAATGATCATATCTATAATCTTATAACTCAACATAATGTACTATTATAATAGAGAAAACCATTTCACCTAGCATGACTTCATTATTGATTAAATAGGGGCGAGTCAGTCTTACACCACGCTAAATCATAATAAAATATTGGGATTGTGTGGCGGGTTTATTAGTGTTTCATGTTGGAAAAGTGGTTCTTACCAAGGTTTGGGTTATATTGGGTGACTCTTGTAATCCCATATCTGAAGGCCTTAGATATACTTATATAAACCTCCCATTCATGATTGATAAAACCTCCATGCGAATACTCCTCTGGGTCCAGTCAGTGATCTAATGTTGATGCCTCATCCTTGCACAAACATCTCATTTGTAAATGTCGAGTATGTCTTATCGTGGGATGGTTCTTTGGACTCCATATAAATGAATATGAGGTTACCAAAAACTTCTTTTTAGGATGGTATCTTTTGTTAAGAAGTGTAACGACACTATTTCGATTGATCTAGATTACACAACTATTCGTTGTGTGACATGATTTTTTAAACATACATGTTATGGGTTAACAAAGAAACAACACAAGATGTTATGTTTGGGATTCTATGGATATGTTTTTTGGGAATGCAATATAACTTGGGGAAGGAATTTCCATTCTGTTTAAATTTCATTAGTCATATAATTGTGTGAGTATGGGAATGATTTTCTAGAGGCATCATGAATTATTATTTTCTTGTATAGTCTATATGGTTAGTGATAAACCATTTTAAGAAATCATTTTTGTTCATATAGGTGTGATATAAATGTCAGTAGTGTCTTTCAAGAAATTCTTTCAAGATATGTTCAAGTTCAGTCAATTATAATTCATTCATTTAATTGTAATGAGGTTACTATTGTGAAAATGGATGAAATTGGATTTTATTTGATAAATAAAGAATTCCTAGAGCATCATTAGAATGTTTAGAATTTTTATTGTATAGATTTTTGGATGGTGGAGGTTTTTTGTATAGAAATTACCCCGTTTAAATGTTAAAACATATGATGGATTGATCCATTTTCTAGATGCTTAAAGAGACAATGACATGTTCATGTGCCTAGTTGGACTAGCTCCTATAATCTCTCATTTGGTGTTCTCGTTAGAAAATTCGAATTTTATGGAGTATTGATGGATAAATTTCAATGTTCTAAAATTAATTCATGGACATTAAATTGGGATTTATTTGCACAAAATGACTGTGTGAATAGAAAATACCAAACCATGTAGTTTTTGTTATTAGTTAAGGATTCTTGATGATGATGTTTTCTTTAATTAGGAGGTGGTAAAAACCCTTTTTTTTGAACCAAATAAAAATCCATGGGAATATTATTATTAGAGTTTTTGGGATGTGAAATTTTGAACACCGATCATCAAAATGATATTGCAGGAGTTAGAGCACATGAATGTGTTTTTTAGACATGGTTGAAAGATAAAATGATTCTTTATCTTCTGTATTCTTATTCAAGAGAAATCTGGTTATGATGTATATGTGTTGGAGGGTCTGATAGAGGAAAATTATTTGTCAAAAAATATGAGTCCTCTATTAGTAAACCATGACGTAGCAACACGAGTGTATAAACACACCACATGGGATAAGAACTATTTACACAAAACATGTTCATTTTCCTCATGGTAAGTGCCACTTACCCACTAATTATTCACCGTATCATTTGTGCATGATAAGGGTTACCATGGGAAAAAAACCATGAGAGGTGGTTTCATAAGCAATGGGTTCTGCATGGTTGGCGCATTGTTGGGCCTAACAGTGCGGCCAAACCTTGCGACCTGGTTAATTGGGTGAAATTAAGAATTTTCCCATAATTAATTATTTTATATATTTTATTTTATTTCTTTATTTTACACTCTTATATAACCATATGATCTCCTCTAATGATCCCTTTGTATTCCCCTCCATTCCTATTATAGGATTTTATATAACTCCCCCATCTGTCATCTGATTCGATCATCATTATTCTCTATATATCTACATCGGTCTGCACTTGATTATATTTTAATATTTAATCATTAAATATCCTATTTTCTAAACTGTTTGATTGTGGGATCATTTTACCCACTTTCATGGAGAATGTCTATTTCATAGATTTCTTTCAAATCAGGTTGGTTTAGACCTCTATATTAGATGCGTTTGTCGTCTAAAGTGTAAGGTATGTGGTCTATGACCTTTTCCTTCACTTTCCTTCATATATAAATAGAGACAATGACTTGCACATCAAACTTTTCTGTGTATCCCATTTTCATTAATCTATCAAAATATAATTGATCCACACAACTTATGTTTTTCCCATTAATCATTGTTATGTCAATGTTAAAGTTAATATTTATTACAGACACCACATGGCTGTGCCAGCTTGATTTAAAAAAAATTAATTATTTTAGATGAACGTCAGAATGCATTCTATGCATTCTTATTAGACTAAAGATGGAAATTATCCATTTTATATTCACCTAGATCATAATTCCTCCTTCTAAGTGTTGTTTTGATATTTATAAACTGAATTTACCAGTGTTGTTACTTTTACCAAATTATTATTGTAATGAATTGAATTGTGACTCTTGAAATTGATTCATAAATTTAATAAATGAATTGGTTATGAATATTGTATCTTTTTGTAATTAAACCCCTCAAATTATTTTCTCTTTCTTCAAAAATAATTTGATAATTATTTCATTTCATATTTATCTATTTATAGATTTGTAGTTTTCCATATTCTTTTGTGACATTTAATTTTATCATGGCATGCTAGTACATGGCCTTATTGATGTTCTTAAATGGAAAATAATTATTTTATGTAAATTATATTTAAGTAATGAATATTATATGTGTGTTTCCTAGACCACTCTTATATAAATGATTAATTAATCCATCTAATATTAATGGATTGGATGACATTTTCAATGGAATTTTTCATGTTGGAAACTTCACATTTTGAGTAAGGCACCCTATAAGTGACCCTTCTGAACCTCATGAAGAAGTTTCCATATTTTATTTAATTAAATGAAATTAATTAATTGGTATAATTTTTTTACAGTGTCTTTCTCTCCATAATTATTTTAAATGGTTAAATAGAAATTATATTTAATAAGATTGTATGCCCAATACAATACCAATAATGAAATAATAATGGATTATATAAATTGTTATAATTGTGATTCCCTGGATTTTTATGTGTTATTTAAATGAAAATAATGAGAGGTATTTACTCATGTATTTTATTATATATATGATGATGTCTTTTTATGGGATTGATAAAAGAGATGAATGAGTGGTATTCCCTATGTGATTTATAATTATATCACGACTGTAAATTGTTTTTGGAATGATTATATGGTTTTTGATTAGCATGGATATATCACACTCCGTTATATAAGGTTTTGACTTCATAATGTCTCACCATAGTGATACTCTAAGGACAATGAGATTTATAATGTTGGTTTTATGATTTGAGTGTTTCCATCAAATCTCAATTTCTATCTAGAGTGTTGTTGATTTATTCCTCTCACTCTAATAGAATATAGGTAACTTTTCATATTACATGAGATTTTAGGATGTTTAGACTAGAAATGGACATCTATGTTATGCCCTGGTCTATCAAAAAATGATAATTCTTGGTATATGGCTAGTTAGTTCCACACATACATATATAAAATATGTTTCTGAAATATATAATGAAACTATATATATAATAATAATATATATATATATAGTTTTGGTCACACATCTTTTTTTGTCTATGAGCCAAAACATGTATACCTCCCCTCTGTCCCTTAGGAACCAGTGGGGGTTATTGTTTATTTATTCATCATTGCTTGTTTATATTTATTTTAATACCTACACGCCACAATACATTATATTTCATATACTATATTTAGTCATATACACCATGGGTGGGATCCTATTGTGATAAATATCTCACAACTTTCACGCGCCACCACTGCACTGGGGTAACCTAGTAGACCTTATTCTTGCAAGACCATGGTTGATTGTTTGTGATGTTCAGCCAGTACCTAGTATTTGAGAGTACAAGACCATCTTGGAGCTCGAGATTCTCATAGAGATCACCCTTAGTGATTTTATTTTAGATAATTTATTTGTATATGTATTATTATATATATTTCTTCATGTTTTATGAAATTTATTTAGTTTATGTATCATCAATAAGACAATGACTCATATGTTGTGTATTTGAGTTGGCTATCTTGTTCTATTATGAGGATTATAATTATTCTTCTAATATTTTTCAATACATTTATTATTTATTGAGCTATATCATGTTACTTTTTATATTCCATTGTTTTCTTCTAATACTGAACATATAGTCTCCCCACAATCACCTCCTTACACCATCACTGTTAGGAAACATATAACTAACCTACCATTTATTTCACACATAAACATAATTTATTACATAAAATATTCACTTGATACAATATATAGGATCGATAGGACTAGTTTCTTTTGGGATTATGAACATTACATAACAAATTAAAACATGAAATACACATCTTTATTGAAAACATCTTTTACATGACCACACACATTCCTTCTTACACAGCATTGCATAGGACAACCTAAGGGCATGGATAAAAAAAGGGTGATCTATAAATCCAAATAAGTGAGTAAAACCTAGTTTAAATTGAATTATCACGAGTAAAACCTCATTTCACTTGATTTTCCATGGTACTAATCTTTACCCACATCATTGGAGCACTCTCAGTGCACACCCTTCTTAATCATTTCATTCCATGTATCAGTGTGACCCATGGATCATATAACATTGATTCATTAACCATAAAAATTTATTTCATGATAATGGAATATTGAATTCACTAATGTAACTCAATAATCAATAAGTAGATATTCAAAAATGTAAATACCCTGGATAGGGAAATGGACATGGTAGTCACTCTACAGTGGTGTTGTCTTAAAAAATTGAGGTGCAATTTTGGCAGTATAACGACATGACAAAAAATTCATAAAATGTTTTATGATAGTGAATGTGGTGTATCAAAATATGTAAATGAAATGGAATTCAAAGGGGTCATATATATACAAGTTCAATCTTATGTAATGGAATTTATACTCAAATTAAAAAATAATTTTTTGAATGAAAATGTGCAGAGGTAAACCCATTACAGAATTTCGGCACGGTAATAGGTGTACATATGAGGATTAATGAGAGATAAAGGGGTATATAATCATTAACACATAAAAAGGGAAGTATGGTTGAGGGTCAAAATAATTCCCCAATATTTTTAAATGAAAACAAATGGGTATAAAAATATAATTATAATTGAAAAAAATGAGAAAGAAAGAAATATCATACATGGAAGTGGGATACCAACTGCTTAGGAGAGGCTTGAGAGAGGATAAATGGGAGATTGATGTGAATTTAGATGACTATAGTGAGAGTATAACAGAGTTTGTTATAGATCTAAATATTTTGTATGAATAATAAGTATGAGCTTGTGTGTGTTTATATAGGAAAATAAAGCGAATTCGTTATTATTTAATCATTTGAAAATACAGATTAATGTAATCAAAACCAAAAACCATAGATTGTTTTTTTACCATGAGTTTTTCAAAGGGGAGTGGAAAAAAATTATTTTATATGGGCAATTTCATACTTTATTAAAATATTAGGCATTCTTATGTGGAGGTGAGTGACACTCTTAAACATATAATTTTAAAATGATAAAATTTTTTAGAAGTCTTGGATGGTCCACTAAGGCTTTATAAAATAAATAAAATAAACCTAAAATCACTTAATTTTAAGATAAAACATATATTCCCTGAACATCTAATTTATATTATTTTATTTCATCACTATAGGGTCATTATTATGACATAAATCACCTTATATATTTAAATAGTGTTTAATTTTTACACATATATTTCATTGTCTTGAAAAATTATGAAAAATTAATCATTAATTAATTTTGATGTCTTGATTCCAAAAAAAATTATTTTTATCTAAATAATTTCCTAAATATGTGAATTATTACCTTTAATATAAAAATAGACATTTATCTAGAATTAATGGGTTTTGAAAAAAGCATGATTCAATCCTTAATAACCATTACAACTGTATTCCTAAAAATTACACGATTAATTATATTTAATAAAAACTAATTTAGTAATAATATTTTATTGTAATAAAATTTAATTAAAAAATCCATTATTTCATCAATATAAATTTCTTAATTGAATATTAAATAAAAAATAATGTTTATTCTTTAAAAACCACTTAAAAAATAAATGTATATTCTTTATAAAAAAATAAAACACATAATCATGGTGCTAGGTTCTTGTTACATATCCCTTTATATCACCCTCATAAGTCCTAAGGGTTTGTTGTGAGATGGTGAAAGACACTTGCGGTGGTTCAAATTACATCTCTTGGTTTGTAATCTCTATTAACAACCATATCTCCTATATGTGGTTTCGTTCAAGATTAATGTGTTAAAGATCGGATTGGACTGGGACATGATTGAATCCTAGTGATGCCACCTCTTTTATGATATTCGACAAATTGTCTTCATAGGGAGAAATTCTATTGGATGAGGTCATCACTTTGTTTTTCTGAGTAAATTGGATTTGTTAAATCTCTATCTTTATACTGATCATGTGATCACTGTTCAACTGCTATAATAGAAATGGTACCAACTCATAACGGTATTTTGAAACCAAAAAAACATAAAATCAATGAATTGAATCTCTTTTATATAACCAATTTATATAATTAGACAATTAATTTGATCAATATTAATTTTCATTAATTAAAGTTTGGGTCCCTAAAATCCGCACCCCCCCTCTAATGAAATTTCTACCTTGGAGTTTCTTTTTCGTAAACTAAAACAGAGGTGGTTAACTTTGCCTCATCACTTCTACTAGTTCCCACATTTCTTCATCAAACTTTTTTATTCTACACATCATATTGATGAGGGGCATTGACGTATTTCATATAATTTTTCCCTACGATCTACGATCTTCACAAGATTATCTTCGGAGTAGAGCTCATTCTCCAATGGTACCACCTCTGGATTGAGTACATGCATTGGGTCAAGTATGTACTTCCAAAATAGTGATACCTAGAATAAATCATGTACCCAAGATTGGTAGGTGGGAGTAAAAGTCGATAGGATAGTACTCCAATGCAATCAAGAATCTCAAATGGCTGATGTACCTTGGGCTAAGCATTCCCTTCTTCCGAAATCCCATAACTCTCTTCCACAGTTATTTGTGGAGAAATACCATGTCTCATACATAAAACTCTAGGTCTTGTCAAAGATTATTAGAATATATCTTTTATTGGCCCTGAGTAGCATTAATGTGATGTTGGATGGTCTTAATATTCTCTACCATTTATTCGAACATTCCTAAACCTAAGAGTTTTCACTCCCTTGCTTTATCCCAACATTCCAGTGTTTTAAATATCTTCCCATAAATGGCTTTATAAGGCTCCGTTTAAATTCTTAAGTGGAAATATATATTGTAAGGTTACTCAACCAAATCAAGATGTTTATCCCATACTCCTTGGATGTCCATTGATCTTACTCTCAATATGTCCTCTAGTGTTTAGATAGTCCGCTCATATTAGCTATCAATTTATGGATGATAAGACGTAATGAAGTTTAGCTCAATATTCAGAGCATGTTGAATACTCAAACAAAACACATAGGTGAATCTGGGTTCTCAATCAGATACAATAGATAGTAGTACTCCATTCAACCATACCACTTCTATGATATATATGTGTGCCAGTTGATCCAATGATATGTCCTCTCAAATTTTAAGGAAGTGGGAAGCCTTTGTAAAACGACCCACAACAACCCGGAAAGGATTGATTCCTTTGGATGTCTTTAGCTATCCAATAACAAAGTACATGGTGATTTTATCCCATTTCCTTGTCAGTATGGGTAATGGTTGCATCATTCCCTTAGACATATACATCTCAGCCTTCACATACTAACAAACTATGACCTTTTATGTATACTCAATGGTCTCCTTCTTCATGTTATAAATCCAATAATGATCTCGATGATCCCGATACAAATTTTTGTTTCATGGGTGAATGGATAAATTCAATCTATGTTCATAATCCAAATGCTGTTTCTTTAACTCTAGATTTGATGTAAAATACAGTCTTTTCAGAAATCAAACAAGTCCTTCTTCATTAACATTTAAATGTGAGGAATTCCCTTTTCTAATAATTTTCATTTTCATAGAATTCCAATATCATCTTTTTGAGAATCCTTTATCCCTTTCGAAAGACATGGTTGAGAAGTCATTGATGAACGAATTGATTACGATACCTTCTTTATGATTCGAATGTCTATCTTAATCAAATATAAGAAGATTGAATCCTTTTCAATTCTCATCAATGATCAAATTGTTGGGTTCTTTCTTCATAGAGCATCCTCCACCTTATTTTCTTTCCAAGGATGGTAAGGGATTGAGCAGTCATTGTATTTTATCAGCTCTATCCATCATTGTTGGCACATGTTCAACTCTTTATGTGTAAATATATACTTGAGTCTTTTGTGGTCTATATAAATTTCAAACTTCAACCCAAAGAGATAATGTCACCAAATGTTTAAAGTGAAGATTACTGCATCCAACCCTAGATCATGTGTTTGATTTTTTTTATTATGAACATTCTATTCCAAGGAAAAATAGAAAATTACCTTGTCATTTTTCATAGACACATATCCCATTCCTTTCTTTGAAGCGCAACTAAATACCACAAATGTTATCCACTTGTGGGTAGTGTGAGAACATGCATTGTGATAAGCATCTATTTCAATTCCTTTAACATTTCTTCGCATTCATCACTCCATGAAAACATGAATACCTTCTAAGTTATCTTGGTATGTGTGAGAGAAAATCGTTAGAAATTTCTCTGAAATCGGTGATAATATCCAGATAACCCATCTATGCTATGGATGTTCGTCATCGATGTTGGCATTGGCCATCCCTCAATTGCAGGTGTCTTGGAGGGATCTACATATATCCCATTTCTTGTTATGATATGACCCAAGAATGATAATTCCATCAAATATAACTCTTACTTATTGTACTTTTCATAGAACTTCTTCTTTCGTAAGTTTTCTTGTACAGTGATTAGATGCTACTCATTCTCTTCCATTGTTTCTGTGTATATTAGAATATTGTCTATAATGAATACAAAAAATTTGTCAAGGTAATCTCTATATAATCTAATCATCATGAATATGAAAATAGATAGAGAAATAGTGATTCTAAAAGGAATTACTATGAATTCATAGTGTCTGTCTCTTTTACTAAAAAAAGTCTTGGGATATCCCTTTTCATCACCCTAAAATGATAATATCATGAACGAAAATCAACCTTGGAGGAGTATTTTTCTCCACATAGCTGATAGAACAATTAATCACTTCATGGTAATCGATACTTTTTATTTATCATCATTTTGTTGAACTCACGATAATCAATGGGAAGACACATTGAACCATCCTTCTTCTTGACAAAGAGGACTTGTGTAACCCATGGTGAAACACATGGGTGTATAAAACCTTTATCTAGATTCTTCTGTAGTATTTTCTTCATCTCCTCAAGCTCTAAATTATCTTTTCTATATAGATTCTTTAATATTGGAAACGCCTCTGGTATATGATCAATTGATAATTCAACACCTCTTCTAGGTGGAAGACGAAGCAGTTTCCCGAGAAACACTTTATCGAATTCCCTAACAATATGAATTTCTTCAAGGATGGTTTCCCTCTTATTATAAAGCATCTGAGCAAGATATGTGTTCCTAGAGGGCACTAATATCCACACTTGTGATTATTATGTAAAAGAATATTCACCCACCTCAATGAACATGTACAGAATTGGGGGTGATTCTCTATATGGAGATTGATTTTCATCTCATGGAAATTTTGGATGTCTCAATATAAGGAAATCCAATCCATGCCATCAAGTGTATAAAATTACTCTATATGGAGTATGATGAGTTTTTTTTGGTATATCTCATCCTCAAATTCTAATAGAGGAAGAGTAATATTCATGGGATGCAATGATTTCTTAATTTTCAGTTCTCATCGACATATTTACTTCCATTATTTTTGGTGGTGTTGGGATTTTTCTTATAATCATTTATGATATAAATGAATGTGTAGAACTGTAATCAAAATTGAATTTTATATTCTTGAATGAATAAATAGAATTCCTATCACCAATTTTAAGTCGGGGTTCAGTTCAGTGGTAGTGATGGAAAAATATCACCCTTACATCTTTGGACGAGGTTGGTTGCCTCCGTAAACCCCAAACATAGGGAACTAATTTCCAAAGTGAATTGGTTCTTTGAAGATGTAGAAAAGAACAATGCATTTAGGGTATAAGGGATCATTACTCTCCTCTTTCACAGTAGAAGGTTCTTCTTATCACCATTTAATATCGAGGTTCCCTTCTCTTACACAGCTAAAACATTTCATCTTCCTCTTCAGTCAATCTGTGGGATGCTTCTATCCACACCATTGGAATATGGGGTGATGGATTTTCTTAGCACCGTTGGATTTTTTCATAGGACCTCCAGAATTAAATTCCACCTTATTCTTCTTATCCTGATGATACCATTGAGATTCACTGATCTCCCTTTCGAACATGAGGTAAAATCTTACACTTTCTTCATAGATATATAACTCACAGATCATTATGGGATTCCATAGTCTTTGTTTTATCCCACTAAAGTAGTGGTCAACCATGTAATCTGGGGTAATAAAAATGTTGGAGGCATATCATGCAAGACTTTTGACTTTTTCCTTGTACGATCTTATAGATTCATTGTCTTTTTTCTTGAGGTAAATGAAGCCCCATTCCATCTTAGGTTGGAGGGTGAGAGGAAAATATTTGCCGATTTTTTTTTCTGGAAATCAACCCATTCCTACCTCTCAATCTCTTTCTCTATCTTCTTATTTTTTATCAATGTCCTCCATTGATCAATTTCACCCTCCATACGAGAAGCATCAAGAATAATATTCTATTGTTTTGAACATTAAATGATAGGGAAAATATTTTCAATGGAGTGAATCAATTTTTCAGAAATTGAGGTATCAGATGATCCACTAAAAGTTGGAGTCCTTTGTCTCATGAAGCCCCCGATTTAAAGTTGTGTTTTCTTAGGGGATTTGAACGTTATTATAGAACCAGGTTTCTATTCAAAACTTGAGTTATCTTTGAGAGTATTGTGTCATTGTTTATGATTCCTACACCCATCAGATTGGGAATCTCATTAGATAATTAATCTCATTAATCATTGCATTCGATGATAACATGAGTCCTCCTATTACCGTCCACTGGTTAGAATAAAAGGAATTTTAGTGGTATCACATAAATAGGGATCCAATGAAAAAATGGGATAACATATAAATTGCATTTATTTCCTTAACTTATCTATGTTATCAATGATCTACATCCTCACATATATTCTTAGGGGATTTTTTTAATTTTCATAATAATTGTTCATACAAATATTACAAATTTTCCAACGAATATCCCCTAGGAGTTTCTTTATAATCTTTGAAACAGACCCTTTAATCGTGCCCCAATTCTTATTCCACCATAACTGAAAGCAGTGTTTTTGGGTTTTAACCCTAGATACATATGTGCTAGAGCCACCTCTACCTTCTCATATCTAGATAGGGATGTATTTTCTTGATAAAACACTGACTCAATACTCATCAATATTTTGGGATGTTTTTAATATTCTTAGTCTTATCAATATGGCTTTCACTATGGTTTTCTAATTATAATCCAAAAAAAACTAAACCTATCTATGATACCAACTATAACAACCCTTGTCTTTATTTCACACTTAATCATAATTTATTACATAAAATTTTCACTTGATACAATAGAGAAGATCTAGAGTTATAGTGTCTTTGGTGCTTAGAAACATTACATGACAACATAAACCACACAATACTCATCATTATTTAAAACTTCTTTTAAATGACCACACACATTTCATCGTACTTTACATTGCATGGGATAACTTGAGGACATACATAAGAAAAGGTTGAGCTATAAATATCAGTAAGGGTTTAAAAAAGGCATAACATTATGAATAATGTAGATATTAAGAAATTGGAATATCAATGGAGTATAAGAGAAACATTAATACAACGGAGTGATATAGCATGATTATCAAAACATAGAAATGCAGCATCAGCATTTAATACTATATTAAAATTATCCAAGAATCATTAAACATGGAGCATGAGTAAACCTTCATTTAACTTGAACATTCATGAGTAACCCTCATTACACTGGGCGTGTCATGAAACAAATATTTACCCAATGTATTGGAGATCTATTAGGGAACACCCTCCTAAATCATTTCATTTTATGCATAAATGTCCCACATGGATCATATAACATGGATTCATTATTCAGCATGATTTATTCCATGATAAAGGAACATGGAATTAACACATTAAACTCTATAATAAATAAGTAAATTTTCATAAATGTGAATACCCTTGATAGATAAATAGTCATGATATTCATTACACAACGATTTTGTTTTGGGAAATCATGGGGAAATTTGAGCTGTATAATGACATGACATTGGAATTAAAAAAATTATGATGATAGTGAAAGATTTTTCTCACCATAATTACAAGAAATGGAATGTAAGTGGGTCATATAGATTCAATTAACAACATATGTAATGGAATTTTTATTCATAAAAAAATTGATTGCTTGAATGTAAATGAGGGGAGAAAAATCCCTTACGGAATTTTGGCATGGTAACTAGTGTACATAGGAGGAATTAATGGGAGATAAAGGGGTATATGATCCTTCAAACATATATAAGAAAGTATGGGGGATGTTAAAAATCATTCCCCATCATTATTAATTAATAATATGGTATACCATCATAATGAAATATGAAAAAAATGACAAAGGATGAAATTCATTACATGTATGTATGATCACAAGGACTTTGGAGAGGATTCATGGGTGATCAGGATGCCTTGGGAGGACAATAGAGAGAATAGGTATGTTTTTGGTCTAGCTCTCATGTTTTCCAGCAATGAGGAAGTGGTAGATTTGGAGGGTTTATATACGAAAGAGATGGAATTCTTTTTTATTTAGGTTTTGGAAACTATACATTAAACTAATCGAAAACTCAATCCAAACCATGTTTTTTTCCAAAGGGGAGTGGGAGAAATTATTTTATAAGGAAAATATCCTAAATTATTAAAATACTATTCATTCTTATGTGGAGGTGAGTTAGACACTCAAAGAAATCATTTTAAAATGATAAAATTCGTTATAAGTCTAGGAGGTTCTACTAAGGCTTTGTAAAATAAATCAATAAAACCTATAATCACATTATTTTAATGCTAAAACATTTATTTTCTGAAAATCCCATTTATAGTATTTTATTACATCACTATTCTGTCATTTAGATGTCATAAATCACATTATATAATTAAATAGTATTTAAATTTTATCCAAAAATTTGACTGTCGTGGAAAATTATGAAAAGTTCACTGTTGGATAATTTCGACGGCCTGATTCCAAAAATAATATTCATTTTATCAAAATAATTTTCTAAATTTGTGAATTTTAACCATTAAAATAAAAACCAACATTTATCAAAAATACATGGGTTTTGACAAAAACAACTTTCAAACCCAATCAAAAATTGAATTTGATTTCATAAAAATTATAAAATAATTTGTGTTAAATTGAATGTGATTTAGTGTTAATATTTTATTAAAATACTAATTAATTAATTGTTCAATTAATTCATAATAATAAAATTATTAATAGAATGTTAACTAAAATGCATCATTTATGATTCAAAAAATGTTTACAAAATAAATGTATATTAGTTATACAAAAAAGATAAATCAAATAATCATGGTGCTTGGTTTTTGTAACATATCCCATTATAACACATTCATATGACTTGTGGGTAAGTTTTGTGATGGTGAAAGACTCCTAGGGTGTCTAGGATATCATCGCTCGGGTGGTAATCACTATTAACTTCTACATCTCTTGTAGGTAGTTCCATTCAAGAATTACATGTTGAAGATCAGCTTGGGATTGATCAAGAGGAAAGCCTGGTAATTCCACCTCCATTCAGTTCTCCAAAAAATGGTCTTAATATGGAGAAATTATACTAGGCCGGGACATCAGTTACTTTGTCTAGGTAAACTAGATTTGTTAAAGCCGTATATTTATACTAATCATGTGATCACTATTCATCAGCTATATAAGCAACAATAACAATTCATAAGTATATATTGAATTACAAATTCCTAAAACCAAGGAATTTATAATGTTTTATATAACCATTTTACATAATAATACATTTAATTAGATCAAGAGAACTCTTTGTTAATAAATGTCTGGGTCATTACACAACAGCCTATGGAATATGATGACACACACTTGAGTCAATATGACCAACCATTTGGATACCATATATGAAAATTCAAAATGGGTTTCATACAATAAATAATAATCATTAAAGATATGGTGACCCTATATTAGTATATTTTATAAATGGAAGTATTATGGGTTGAAGATATTGTTGAAGTAGATGTTATTTATGACATAACACATCATATTTTTATCTACCGATTTATTAAATAGTAATTCATTTTTAGAATCATGTGGATTTTTATTGTTCATAAGTAATGAAGAAAATTTGGATGGACATTTTTTTTGATAACCTCAATCACTCACTATAAATATTTATTTATTTCCCCCAAGTATATATCTCAAAATTCCACTAATGTTCACCAACATAGATACCTGGTTATTTGTTTTTTCATTTGAAATTTTTTACTTCACATTATCTATTTTATATAGGATTTATGATGAACAATTCACATTTTTTTTGATTTTAAATATAAGATATATTATACAATATATCACCAAAAACAATTTTTGGGGTAGGAAATTATAATTTTAATGTTCCATATGCGTAAGAAATTCCGATAGAAGGTCATGTGTTACTATGGTGGGGGTTACGAAGGAGATTATGGCGATGTAAATGATTATTGTTTTGGTGTCTAAATCCCTATTTGAATTATTGGGGTAGTTATATTGTTTGGTAATTTTTCAGACATTAAATTACCTAGTAAAAACCATTTTGAGTATCTAATGGATTAGTTAAGTTGAATAATTTATCTCTAATGAACTATGTGGAGTAATTTATCTATCACCAATTGGTATGATATTTAACCATATCTTGTATCTTTGAACACACTACACAGTTAGTTTAAAGGAGAATCCAGTATCTTACCCCTTTATAAATAATCCATGATGATGTTCTATAGGTTATAACCTTACTGAAAATTATTTAGGATTTTTTTGATGAACATGGTACCTTAGAAATATGGGTATTGTTAATAATAGTTCGGTCCCATGAACTAATTTGAGTTAAATTTGTTAATTATTCCATGAGATTAAATTTTTATGGTTAATTGTTTTATGTTGTTTTCATATAAATGGATTCTTTTTGTAGTCGAGTAACTATTTGAAGGCCTATAGATGGTATTTTCATGGTTTATTAGATCCCAAATGTATTAAACACCCATAGGTATATTACTTTAGTTAGAAGCAGGAGTTTCAAGGCATGGTGGATGAAAAATACCATGGAATAACAGCTGTGTGATGGTTGGTGTATGGTTATACTTACTAGAAAATAGTTTCCTTTAATGAAAATTATAATATCCAGTTCTTAGGTTTGAGTATGTTTATAATGTCATGGGATTGTGTGATGCCTAATGGTTCCCCAAACCTAGTTGGTCACATAACCTCAAGAGAATTTCCCCATATGCCAGAGGCATCCAACATGTAGTGAGGCGAAATCTGTGATATTGGGAAAACTATAGCCTCATTGGTAGAGTATAAACAGTATAAAACATATAGTAACAAAACGTAAGAAATATTACCAAAAAAGAATGACAACAATATATTGATTGTAATAAAATAAATGGAGAACATATATAAATGATGCATGTAAAATTTAAATAGAAAATAATCCAAACATGTCGCAATGCTAGAAATACAATATTGAAACACAAGTACAAAAAAAACAAGAAAACTCCAACCACATCTCAAGCCTTATCTTGGTCTCATGCTCTCTATATCTAACAGAATTCAAGTACCTGATGTAGAAGGTCTCTTTTCCTTGTCTATACCTACAATAAAATAATTTTATTATTTCCAATAGCATAACTCATACAGGGATTGAGACGAATCCTAGTTGGAAAACACCAAAAGATCTTGGCGTAACTGTTAATGAATATATATAGTAGGCATTATGAAAAAAATAAAGCAATAAAATAGGAAGTAATAAAAAGTAAAAAATAATATAGTTTCTAAATACTTGCATTTACATTTCAAAATTATAAAATCCATTGAATAATATAACCCCAAGATCAATCCCATGCTTTGTATTCTCTATCTATGTAACAAAGAAGATATCTGAGAAGACCATTTGAACAATCAGGTAAGGCCAAATCCAAATATGTTATTTTTCTTGAATGACTTTTCACAATAATTTTATTATTAAGTAATAATCCTTTAGTAATGTTTTCATAGTCTAATCCCCCTAGTCTAACATAAAAAAACATCATTTAATATCGAACCTTTGGGAAAGATCTCGCTGTCACACCCATTTGGTCTATTAAAATATCAAAACATTATTAACAACCACATGGGAATTATCTCACAGTCTAAACCCTTGGGTCCACATTCAATTAATCAATTATAAATGACCCCCTAGGAAACTCTCACGTTCTAACCAAATTGGTCTACCCTAGCAGAAATCTACTATAAATGACCACATGGATAGCTCTCACAGTCTAAAACCATGGGTCAATGTTCACTAAATCAATTATAAATGACCACCTGGGCAGCTATCATCGTCTAACCTCATTAAGAATATCCCATAATCCAATACCCTTGGTCAACCATCAAAATTCATATCAGATGAATTTCATATAATCAAAAACTCCATCCTAAAAAAACATGTCATAGAAAACAATGATTTCCTAATAGGAATCCTAATCCAATTGGCCATAAATAATCAATCCAAGAAAACTAAACCATGAGTATCCTATAAACAAGATTTCAAACCATAAAAAATGTAACTACCATTTATCAATTAAATAAACTATATCATGTGATAAACATGGTTATATTACAAATCAAGAAAAACCCAAAACATGGGTAAGAAACTCTTTAAGAATTTATAATATCAGACAACAGAAAAAAAGGCTCAAACCACCTACTTCAATGATTTAAAATTGATATACCTTAATTTCGGCCCTTGAATCGTCCTAGATTGGCTTAGATATTCAAAAAAGTGAAAAATGACCAATCTTGAATAACTCACAAGATAGGAAGAATCAAAATTAAATATTCTATATGTATTGATAACTCACCGGTGGGATTCGAACAGACCCGACATTGACTCAATCAGAGCTCAGACAGAGAATTAGGAGGGGTTCAGAGTTCATTAGTGATTATGTCACAGTACAAATGAACCACATGAAGAAAAATAATTTTCCGGATATTAGACGTGACCCTACTCCATTTTATCAATTAAAAAAACTATAGATTGTGTTCATAAATACATCATGCTTTGTATTGGACTCAACTGAGCCTCCAACTTAACTGGTCTTCTAGTTCACCACACGAAAATGTAAACGACCATTACACGTCTAGTACGCAGCTATACGTGACAACTGGGTACACGGCGTGTACAAAAAAGTACATGACTTGTACATAAAAAAATATAATTTTTTCATTTTTCATAAAAAACCAACCGAAATCAAGATCTGTAAAAGATATGAAGATACATGTTCATTCAGAGTTCCTCCCTTAATGAAATTCATTACTGAATTTCCCTTCCAACGGTGGTGAATAAGAGTCTGAGAACAAATCTTGTCATTTTGATCATACATCGGCCTGCCTCTCCGAAGTCTCGTTCTACACTTTCCCTTGATGTCGTAGCAGCCATACTAGAGGAACATAGCTTCCACAAGGAAATTTTTTTCTATGATCCATAATCTGAATAGGGTTCTTTTTGAAGATTGATCATCCTCCATCTCATCATCCTCAGTATAAAAAACATGAGACAGTTCTAAAATGTATCGTCGAAGCTGATAAACATGAAGGACATCGTCAGTATCCCGATACCGATGAGGCAACTATAACAAATATTGAATCAGCCTGGCTCTATCCAAAACCTCAAACAGCTCGACGTATCTCCGGGAAATCTGCCCATGTCTCCTAATCCTCTTGTGTGCCAACATTGGTGTGATACATAGGAAAACCAGATCTCCGACCTTGAACTCCAAATTTCATATCTTTCAATTAGCATAAGAATTATGGAAAGACTCTGTATTATACATCATATTAAAAATCAACTCCACCTTTTCATTGGTCACCTGGACAAATGAGGTCCCAACATAGCTGCCTATCCTACCTCTAGCCAACATACATGGGATCTTCATGGCCTACCGTACAAGACCTCATACTGTTCCATCTGAATCATTTTGTGGAAAATATTATTTTAGGAAAACTCAATGAAGGGTATGTGTATATCCCAAGAATCCCCCACATCCAAGACACATGATCGAAACACGTTCTCCAAAACCAGAATTGTACGCTCGGACTGAGAATTTTTCAAGGGATGGTAACTATTACTCAAAAGTACATGTGCACCCAATGCCCTCTGTAGTCCCTAACAAACCAGAGAAGTAACATGTGAATCCCATTCTGAAATGATATAGTGTGTTACCCCATCCAAATGTACTATATATAGGATGAATAACCTTCTAATCACATCAACAGTGACTGTTTCCTTAAACATTTGGAAATGGGAAGCCTTTATGAGCTTGTCGATAAAATCCAAAACCACATCATTCCCTTAATCCGACCTATAGAAACCCATAATGAAATCCATCATGACATCATTCCACTTCCACATGGGAAGTGGTAATTGCTGTTATAGCCATGTTGGTCACTGGTGCTTCACCTTCACATGCTAAAAAGTGGAACATCTCAAAACAAAACAATCTACATCCCTATTAATACATGGCCAGCAATACTGATGATGTAAATCTCGATAA
The DNA here is from genome assembly GCA_963277665.1 of Viscum album. NCBI lineage: Eukaryota > Viridiplantae > Streptophyta > Magnoliopsida > Santalales > Viscaceae > Viscum > Viscum album. The sequence goes on from OY728135.1 coordinate 1,767,654,757, forward strand.
ATCTTGGGGACACCTAGATGAACTACCAATACTGACGAATGAAAATATAGCAATAGCTCCTCATGTATTACTATTTATACACATACACACCGAGGAAAATGAAAAACCTCATCCTCGCATATGGTCCACACAGGAGAAGTGTCCTCGCATGATAGTGTATCCCGTAGGACTAGGAATTCAGAATAGGATAGATTCTTTATTATCACATGATCTAGTATAGTAGATGTAACATCAATAGCCGAAACAAACGTATGACCTTATTTTTCATGTACCTCTAAATGAATCTCATTGAACTAATCAATAAGTGACACTCACTACTAGCCTCCAGAACTACCTATATTTGAGTCCTCATGCTCAGCGCAACGACCACTGGATTTCCTTTTTTAGTCATGTAGGAAATCTCAATTTCAAATACTAAAGTTACTCAACCAACCATCACTATCAAAAATTCAGATCGGACTGAGAAAAGATATACTTGAGGATTTTTCGGTCATTGTATATGACAAAATTATCTCCCAAAATATAATGTATCTAATAGTTAAAAGAATTCACAACTATAGGTAACTCGAGATGTTGTGTAGGGTAATTATTTTCATGTGGCCTAAACATTCGTGACCTGTATGAAACGACTCCATACCACTGCAAACAAACTTCTCCCAGTCTGATACCTGATGCTTTATAGTTAATAGTGTAACTATTTCCCTCGTCTATGAAAATTAGGATCATTACTGAAGTAAATCTCATTTGCATCTCTTGAATGAATGAATTGTAGGAATTTGTAAACAAGAACATTACACCCTACTTAGTCATGACCGTATGTTGCACTGCTAAATGTAAATATACTGGAATAAAGTGTCTACAGAAACAAGCCCACCCAAGAAAACTTCATACCTCAAAAGAATTATTTGACGACTCCTAGGAAACTACTGCTCTCACCCTCTCTTGGTCTACTAATAATCCTGTCTCTGAGATAAAATGACCCAAGATGTCGAAGATGACCATCCAAAAGTGGCACTTTGAGAGCTATCATATAACTAAGGATCTCTCAGTGTACTCATTTTGATCTCAATATGGATGAATTGGTCACATCAATTGTGAGGTTACACAATGATATTGTCCATGAAGACTACCACAAAAGAATCTAAGTAATGATGGAACTCTCGGTTCATCAGTGCCATGAAAACATTTGGTGTGTTCATGAGACCTAACAACTTAACCCAACACTCTTATAGACCGCAACTACTCTGATATTTTGTAAGAGGTATATCTGATGGTATAACGTGCAACTGTTGATAACCATATATCAAGTCAATCATTAATAAATCTGGGGCATCTCGAAGCTAATCAATGCGATCATCAACCATTGGTAAGGGAAATCAGTTCTTAACCATCATGTGGTTCAAAATTTTAGAATCTACACAAAACATGATGGTATTTTCTTGTTTCTTTCCAAAATAAACATGAAAACCCCAATGAGATGTCTTGGGTTGGAATAAACCCTTTTTCAGAAAATCCTCTAACAACTTCTTGAGCTCAAGTAACACTAATGTATCCATCCCATAAGGATATATGGACACCAATGCCACTCCTATTACAAGATCAATAGATTAAAATACCTCCCGCTCCGGAGACATACTTGGAAGATCATCTGGAAATACATCTCTCAAATGATCCACCAATATGGGAATGTCGATCTAAGGAGTCCCATGGTCATCTAGATATAAACAAAAAATTTGGGTTGTAATTCCTCCCAACCCATGATGATCAGGTCCATTTCTGCTTTCCTATACATTTCATTCACCCTAGTGTTGACAAGATCCACCATCTAGTGACCTAAATTTCATGTTGAGGTGATAGTAGTCAAAAACGTCCTGAGAAAGTCCAACCAATCTATTCCATGTAAGACATAAAATTATCTAATATCTATAAAATAGTGGTCCCATAAGAAGTGACACACACCAATATCAATAGGGAACTCCTTGCACTTTTGTACAGTAGCTTCACTAATCCTCAACGGATTGTCTATTATCATAACTTGATCATATTTAAAGATACATAGAGCAAGGCTCTCAGCAATGGCTACAGTTATAAAACAATGGGAGTCCACTATATCGAAAAGAGTAGAAGTTACAACTGAGACAACTATAATATTACTTCTAACTATAGAGGGTTCAAGATGTTTCCAATGCCGAGTCTTCTCTATTACAAATTTCTAACCTATACCACTACCCTATGACCCTGCCTGGCTACCCAAAACAGATCCACCTAGCTCTTGCTGAAAACATATCATCTAGATTCCATATCCACAACCACCTAATTTTCTTGAATGGCCTTTCAATCTCCAATTATCAAACTGATGAGAAACTGGTGGTCCTACTCCAAAATATGAAGTCATAACTGATCCCCTATCACTCGCTTCTAGTGATAACATCCTGCAAACATGATGAATTTGGCCCATCCAATTACAAGATCATCACTCGCATGGATCCTTTGAGAAATGTGTTATCATATTCCCACTCATCTAACACCATTAGCTCACATCTTGTATACCTTATGAATCATCATGTGAATGCTCAATGCGGTGCTTCGTGATACTGTTCAAAGGAGTAATATCCCTAGATGTTGAACCACCCTAGCTCATAGCTCCAAAATTCTTCATATTTTGCTAGATAATTACAACCTGATTTACTATAGTAGACATAGATGTCAACCTGTAAACATTCAACTATGATCGAATTTTATTCCTAAGACCATCTTAAAATCACCTAGGCAGGGATAACTCATCACCATCCAAATCAGGTGAGATGTTCTAATGCTCGATAAGGAGAGAAATGCAATCCATCATAGATAGAGAACCCTGCTCCAAATGAATGAACTCCCATTATTGTTCGGATACCAATGACCTTGGGTAGGAGTAATCATAGAAGGTCCACTAAAACTCTTCACAAGTCATATACTGATGACGTCCCTCCATTGAGATAACATCCCACCATCTATTATATGAATAACATATTATTTATGTCACACGATTATTTCTCATCTTATGAGGAATCTCTAGATTTTCAATGATAGAAATAATTCACTCTAACCATGACTTTGTAGCATGAGGTCATGCATCCCCTGAGAAAGTTGGACGATATAGCAGCTAGAACACCCACATCAATTCTACCATAGTCAGTGCTAGATGTAGTGCTCTCATAAAATCCTGCAACATTCTCATAAATCCTTCACATAACTATGAATTAGCACATGGGTATGATATAAAAAATGGGGAAAATACATGCACGACAATATTACCATGTTGTATATGATGAGCTATCAATTCCGATGGCTTTTTATCACGCAGTACCCAATTTACAATAGGAGGACGTCGTGGAGGCAAGACTCGGCAAGGTCAAGTGCACACCTCAATATGTGACTAATGAAAAATGCAACTTACCAGGGAAAGAATAGAATAGTTGAACGAAATAATTCATGTTTTCCAAAAGAGGGTAACAAGACGTATAGAACCACTACCCAGTGTGTTCTCTTAACCCTTAACATGTGTGTGTACCTATACCAACCCAGTCATGTAACACCCCATAAACATGAAATGTTCTTCTTGATACACAACATGTATTGGAATACTCCCTCTATCCCAAGTACTTCTACACATCTAGAAATACATATTTATAATAGCGTATCACTACAAGGTGTGAACACTATTAAAATAGAATGTACTCGAAATACATTAAGTGTTTTACCATAAGTTTATCATCCCCCTGTCTCTGATCAGGTAGTCAGTCACACAGTCAGAAACTATACAGGGTGTAAATATGGTACAAGACATGTACATAAGAAAATTAATTTCTTCCAGAACAAAAGAACACATTTAATTTGTTCATAACATCTCGCGCCGTGTTTTCTAGGATTTCTAGATAGTGATCTTCCATAACATCTCAGAACCCCCAAAATCATAATATTTGGCAATGGAATGCCATTTTTCGATCAGTGAGAGCCCATACTCCTCGCAAATAAATGTTTGGCATCCTTATTTGTAATGACGCAAACTTCTATTAATGAAAATTCCTCTTGATGTAATTAAATTTATTATTATGTAAGATAGTTATATAAAATATGCACATACATGGTTTTATGATATTGTATTTTAAAATAATGTTATGAATTTTTTTTTGATGCTAATATAGATATTGAATAATGATCACATGATTAGTATAAATGTAGGGCATTGTCAAATAAAATTTACCCAGACAAATGAAGTGATGGTCTCATCTAGTTGACTTTCCCAGTACGAAGCCCATTGTTCATATCTTGGAAAGGCGGTGGAATCATTGGGCTTCGCTCTTGACCAATCCCAAACCGAGATTCTAATTGTTATGCTCAAACAGAACTTCCTACAAGAGAAGTTGATGTTGATTGAGATTACCACCTGATCAATGTTATCCGAGCCACCCCAAGAGTCAACCACCATCGCAAACCTTACAAATATATCTTATGAAGGTGTTATTAGGGGTTATGTAACAAAACTATATCACTATTATTATGTGAATTATTTTTTATATAATAAATAATACACATTCATTTTATTATTGTTACTTTGGTAAATAGTATTTAAAGAACAAATAATATTTTTTAATTTAGTTAAAGTTTAATTATGAAATCTATTCTGATGAATTAATGAATTTTTTAATGAAATAATATTTTGGTAAAAGATTATTATTAAATTTATTTTTATTTAATATAAATGATCTTATAATTTATTGAAATAAATTTTTTATTTTTATTATTGTTCGAAAGATATTTTTGAGAAAACCATGAATTTTCGATAAATGTGGGTTTTTATTTTAAAGTGAAAAAGTCACATATTGAGATAATTATTTAGATAAAATGGATATTAATTTCAGAATCATGATGTCAAAATTAACCAATGGTGACATTTTCATTATTTTCTGAGACAGTCAAAATTTTGGGTAAAAATTAAATTCCATTTAAATATATAATGTGTTTTATGTAATCATAATTACACAATAGCGTGGTAATAAATTAATATAAAAATTATTTTGGGCCAGTATATGTTTTACCATTAAAATAATGTTATTTCAAGTTTATTTGATTTATTATTCAAATCCTTAGTTGACCATCCAAGACTTATAAAACATTTTATCTTTTTAAATTGATTTCCTTAAGAGTATGAGTCATCTACACATAAGAAAAACTTATATTTTAATTCATTCATCCAATGGCCTTATAAAATAATTCTTCCCCTCACCTTTGTAAAAATCCATGGGCAATATCTATGTGCTGGTTTGTGGTGTTGATTAGTTTAATGTGTGGTGTCCCAAACCTAAATAATTAATAATTCCCTCTCCTTTCCTATATAAACCCACACAAGATCCCACCTCCTATTCACTCAAATACTTTGTAGTTCGTCCAACCTCTTCAGTCATCTCTCTATAATTCTTCCATGGCACGCCAATCTCCCACGAAGACTCTCTCCAGACCCTCCCAAGCCGTAAGTATCACACGTCCAAGTAAGGTATTTCTATATTTCTCATTTTTGTCCAATTTTGATTAAGTTTTTATACACTTTTATTTTCAATTAAAAATTATGGGGTATGATTTAGAGTCTCCCACATACTTCCCTCTTTATTTTTGAATGATTAGATACCCCTTTCTCTATTAGTAATCCCCCCCCCATGTACACCCGTTACTCTGCATAAATTCCGTATGGAATTTTTCTCTCACATTTACATTCAAGAAATTCTTTTGTATTATGAATATAAAATTCAATTAGATATGTTGGTACATGTATCTATATTACCCCCTTAATTTAAATTTAAATTTCATATTATGAAACACCCCTTTATCTCACATCAAACATTATTATAAATTCTAATTTCACGCCATCATGCTGACGAAATTGTACCGCGATTTTCCAAGCCAAAGTCATTATGTCAGTGAATACCATTACCATTTCTCTATCAAGGTTTTTCATGATACATAAATTGCAATGACGATTTAATCTTGTTAATTCTGGTTAAATGAGGGTTTACTCATGTTATCTATAAAATTATCCTTACCTCATGCTAAAACCACATTAAGTGTTGTTTCCACATTTCCATTTTATGATAATCATGTTATATCATACATTTATGTTCATGGTTCTTTTATGCTTCTTTGATATTACTATTTCCTAACATCTATTGTATTATCAATCTTATTCATTGTGTACTCCCTTACTAGGCTTTATATCTAACCCTTTTATTATTCATTTCTTATGGTTACCCCATTCATTGCAATGTATGAGGGAATATAGTGGTCATGTAAAGGATGTTTTCAATAAAGATGTTGTGTTTCATGTTTTAAGACATTATGTAATGTTCCTAAGCCCCAGAGACACTAGACCTCTCGATATTCTTTTTTCTATCAAGTGATGATTTTATGTAACAAATAATGTTTATGTGTCTTAAAACAATGATTTTTATAGTTGGTATCAGAGGATAAGTTTAGTTATTTTTGGGATTAGGATTAGAAAACCATAGTGAAAGCCTTAGAGATAAGAATATGTATAATAAAAACATCCCCATGTTTTTTTGGGTATGGAGTAAGTGGTTTCTCAAGAATATAAATCCCTACATTGATAAGAGAAAGTAGAAGCAGCTATGTAATAGATGTAACGTTGAGTGAAAAATCTCACAAGGAGTTTTGGGCTTCACCTGAGGTATCTTGGTAAAAGACAATGGGCCTTGCTGATTTTTTTTGTTTCAACACACCCAGGGGATATGCTTTGGTAAATTTATAAGATTAATATGAACCATTATTAAGGGAATTAAATAGAATTCCCCAAAGAATATATGATGGGAATTATATCATTGATAACATATATTAAAGCCAATAAATTCGTATGTTCAGGAAATAAATGTAATTTATATGTTATCCCTTTTTGTCATTTGATCACCCTTCTGTGTAACCCATAATGTTCCTTTTATTCTAGAAAATGGTCAGTAATGGAATGACTCTGGATGACAATAAATGTAAAGATCAATGTGATGATTTTCTTAATGAGTTGCCCAATCTAAAGGGACCGAGAATCGTGAACTTTGTCGTGATACTGTCTCAGTTAACTTAGGTTTTAAACAGAATCATGGGCCAAGAAGAACATTCAACCCCCCCACCCAATGAATGAAAAAGTTGCAATATGAATCTTTATGAGACATATTCATCATACTTTTAATGGATCATATTATCCCCCAATTTTAGAACAATGGATCAAATCCATTGAAAATATCTTCTCCATCCGAAAATGTTCCATACAAGAGAAGGTTCTCTTGGATGCTTATCATATAGAGGGTGAAGCTGATCAACGATGGACTTTGATAAAAAATAAAATGCATGAGGTGGAGATTGAGGTGTTTGAATGGAAGGATTTCCAGAATATGTTTTTTGATAATTTTTTTTTCCGTGAACCCTCTGAAATTAGATGGAAAGGGACATCATTGCCCTCATTAAAAAAGATGATTAATCTGTTGGATAATAAAAGGAAAATTTCATATGGCATTCATGATATGCCACCAGGTTTTTCATTACCCCCTGAATGCATGGAAGAATGCTTCTTTGGTGTGCTAAAACCTGGCCTACCGAATTCCATTGAGATCCATAAATTCAATATCTATGAGGAAATTGTCCAATATGTCCGCATGGTTGAAATGGAGTTTAGAGAATATCAGGGGTTTCATGGGGATAAGAAGCAAAATATGGAATTAAATAATGGATGTTTGATGGATAAATCCAACAGTGCTATGAAAATACATCACCCCACTTGCCAAAGGTTCGGGAAGAAGCACCCCAAAAACTTCTTGAGGGGGACGAAGAAATGCTTTAGCTGTGGATGAGAAGGGAACCTTGATATTAACTTTCGAAAAGAAAAAACCGAAGTTGTGATAGATGAGAGAAGTTCTATGCTTGACCATCAATACACTATTCATTGGTTCAACTATAAAGAACAGGGTCACTTGGAAAATCAGTTCCCTAAGCCTAGTGTTTTTTGAGACAACCAACAACCTCCAAGACAACAAGTGCGAGATTTTTCCATAACTACAGTCGAAGTGAATCCTAAAAATGAAGTGTTGAAAGGTACAATAGTTATTCATTCAATAACATTTAACATACATTTATTTATGGTTCTAAGAATTCTTTTATAACCCGAATGTTTAGTAGAACAATCCAAACACCACAACAAATCATAGAAGTAATGATGTCGGTGAGTACGGTAAATGGGACAATCATTCCATCCCATTAATATAACTCCTTCCATGTCATAATTTGGGGATTAAACATCCTAGAGAAACTCTTCATACTCCTTATAGTGGAATTTGATGTAGTTATTATCAAAGATTGTCTTCCATTATATATAGCCAACATAAATTTATGTGAGAGGGAAATCACTATCCATATGGAGAATCGACCCCCAATTTTGTACAATTTCATTGAGGATGATGAATTTTATTTATATCCATCATCTAAAGCATTGATATTAACTCTCAATGAGAATTAGTATCTTGATCAGATGATTGCGTTCAATTTAGATACCATCCTGAAGACATGCGTATTGTGATGGAATTCACTGAAGTGTTTCCCATGGAATTGTCCGGTCTTCCTCCTAGAATAGATTTTGAATTCTCAACTGATCTTATACCTGGGGCATTGCCAATATCCAAGACTCCATATATAATGGTTGTTTTCGTGCTTGAGGAGACAAAAAAACATCTACCAGAGAATCTGGATAAAGGGTTTATACCCCCAAGTGATTCACTCTAGGGTGAAAGAGTCCTCTTCGTCAAGAAGAAAAATGGGTTAATGTTCCATTTCATTGATTATTGTTAGATTAACAAAATCACGATAAAGAATTTGTATCCTATGCCACAAATAGATGGATTTTTTGATTAGCTGCATGGAGCACAATAATTTTCCCAGGTATATTTGTGGTCAGGATATTATCATGTAATGGTGAATAAGGAATATACCACCAAGGATTCTTATCTTACAAGTTATGAGAACTATGAATTCATGGTAACAATTTTCAGTCTCACTAATGATCTAGTTGTCTTAACAGACATGATGAAAAGAGTCTTTATATATTACCTTGATAAATTTGTGGTATTATTTTTAGATTATATTCTAATATACTCTAATACCATGAAGGATCATGAGAAGTATTTACGAACTATACAAGAGACCTTGTAAAAGGTTTAGCTTTATGATAAGTATAGAAAGTGTGAGTATTTGTTGATGGAGGTCTCATTAATTGGTCATATCATCAGATGGAATAGGATATCTATGGATCCCTCAAAGAAAGCTACAATAGAGGGTTGGATGAAGACAAAATTGGTAATAGATATCCTTAGCTTCTTAGGGTTAGCTGGATATTATCATCAATTTGTGAGGAATTTCCCACGATTTTCCAAACCTCTTACCAAACTAACTTAGGAGGGAGTAATGTTTTCGTGGTGTGATGAAGGAAAAAGGAGCTCCATGGAGTTGAAAAGGGTATTATCACTTCACCCGTGCTCACATTACCCACAAGTGGAGAACATTTTGTTGTATTTAGTGACTATTCCATAAATGTCTTGGTATGTGTGTTGATGAAAAATGAAAAATTGATTACCTACGATTCATAAAAATTCAATGTTGAGGTGAAAAACTATCCAAAAGATTATCTAGATTTGGTTACGGTGATCTTCAAATTAAAAATATGGAGACATTACATCTTTGGGGAGAAGTGTGAAATATATACATACCAAAAAAACCTCTAGTATATATTCACATAGAAGAGTTGAACATGATACAATGAAGATAGATTGTGCTGATCAAAGACTATGACTGCTAAATCCATTACCAACATGGGAAAGTGAACAAGGTGGAAGATGCTCTATGTATAATAGATTTAGAGATTCTATAATTGATGAGAATTGAAAAGGATCCAATCTACATAGATTTGATGAAGATAGGCATGGGAAGCATAAAGAAGGGAACATCATCAATATTTTCACAAATGTTTTTTCATATTTATATTTTGGAAATGTTAAAGGATGATCAAATGGATTATGTGGTAATTAAAAAGAAAGTGGAAACTATCAGAATAATTAAATTTTGGAGTTTAATAGTAATGACGACAGAATTTTGAGATTTGGGTCATGACTATAAATTCTATCATAACCGAAGATAAAGAAAGAAATATTGTATGATGCACATATTTTCAATTTCTATATTCACCCAGGAAACAAAAATATATGATGAGAACTCTGAGATCTTTATCCAGGGGATAACAGGAAGAAGGAGATCAGTGAGTATATATCAAAGTGCTGGTATGTCAGTAAGTGAACGATGAGAGGCAAAATTCTATGGGGATGGCGCAAACATTACCTATACCATCATGGAAATTGGAGAACATTACCATGTACTCTATCACAGGACATCCAAAGTCATCCAAAAATATAATGCTATATAGGTTGTTGTGGATCATATTTCAAAGACCACAAACTTCATTCCCAGAAAGGAGGATTTCTCATTAGATTAGATGTCATATATATACATCAGGGATGTGGTATGGATATATGTAATACCACTATCAATTGTATCTAATCGATATCAAATATTCAACTCTATGTTTTTGTAGATTCTTTAACATACTATGGATATTGAGCTGAAAAATAGTATGACTTATCATCCTCAAACCGATGGCCAATCTGAGTGAACTATCCAAACACTTGAGGACATGTTGAGAGCATTCTCAATGGACATCAAAGGAGGATGATATCAAAATATTCCTCTTGTTGAGTTCACGTACAACAAAAATTTCCACTCAAGCCTCGAAATGGATCATTATAAAGTCTTTTATGGGAAGAGGTGTAGAACATGAGCATGTTGGGATGAATTCGTGGAGAAAAAAATCTGAGGTCCAAAAATGGAAGATGAAATGGTGGGGAAGGTTAAGACCATCCAATAGCCCATTAAAGCCAATCAAAGCGAACAAAAGAGCTATGCTGATAATCATCAATGAGACATAGTATTTGATGTTAGAGACATGGTATTCCTATGCATATCACGGTGGAAAAGTGTTATGAGATTTAGGATGAAGGGAATTCTTAGTGCAATGTACACACTCCCTTTTCAGATCGTTGGTCTCATTGGAGCAATGGCATATCCACTAGCACTCCCACCAAACCCATCTCACGTACATGATGTATTCCATTTATCACTCTTGAGGAATTACATACTTAACCAATCACATGTACTCAATCCAGAGGTGGTACCATTGGATAATGACCTATCATATGAAGATAAGCGAACGAAGAAATTTGATCTTAGGAAAAAGGTTCAATGAAATAAGAAAATTCTACTCATCAAGGTGAGGTGGTGATACCAAAAGACTGAAAAGAAAATTGGGAAACAGAGTAAGTAATAAAGAATAGTCACCCACATCTATTTTACTGTGGTAAAATTAAATTTCAAGGGATAAATTTCTTAAGGGGGTATGATTGTAAAGAACCAAATTTTTTTAATGAAAATTCCCTGTGATCTAATTAAATGTATGAATATGTAAGATGGATATATAACATATGAACTTCATTGGTTTTATGATTTTGGATTTTAAAATACCTATAAAAATTGTGATCATTTCCAATAGAGTCGTTTAACAGTGAACACATGATTAGTATAAATATAGGTCTTTAACAAATCAAATTTACTCAGAAAAAGGTAGTGATGACATCATCCAGTAGACTTTCCCCATATGTTTCCCATTTGTCGGCGCTCAGAATGGAGGTGGCGTCCTTTGGATTTTCTCTTGATCATGCCCAAGCCGAGCTTCACCATGTTAAGATTGAATGAAACCACATATGGGAAAAGTGGATGTTAATAGAGATTACCACTAGAACAATGTTATCCGAGCCACCCCAAGAGTCTGTCAGCATCACACACCTTACCCTTTAGTCTTATGCGGGTGTTATAAAGTGTTTTGTGGAAAAACAATAGCTCTATGATTATGTACATTATTTTTGTATATAATAAAGAATATATATTATTTTTATTATTGTTAATTTGTAAATAGTTTTTAAAGAAAAATAGTATTTTTTTGTTAGTTAATATTCAATTATGTAATCTATTTTGATGAAATAATAGATTTTTGAATTAAATAATTTTATAAAATATTACTTATATATTAACTCTCATTAAATTTAAATGATAATATAATTATAATGAATACAATTTTTAGTTTTATTAATTTTTGAAATCTATTTTTGTTAAAACCCAGGAATTTTCATTAAATATCAGTTTTTATTTATTAAGAATAAAATCAAATATTTAAAAAATTATTTAGATAAAATGAATTTTATTTTTGGAAAAAAGAAGTCAAAATTACCCAATGAAAATTTTTTCATAATTTTCTAAGAAAATTGAATTTTTGTGGAAAAATTAAATACTATTTATTTATATAATGTGTTTTATGATATCATAAAGACCCAATAGTGATGTAATAAAATAAAAAAACATTATGTTCCACCAATATATGTTTTTCCATTATTATAATGTTATTTTAGGTTTATTTGATTTATTTTACAAAGCATAAGTGGACCATCCAATACTTATAAAACATTTTATCTTTTTAAAATGATTTACTTAGGAGTATGACTCAACTCTACATAAGGAAGCCTAATATTTTAAAAATATTGTCCATTGTCGTTATAAAATATTTTTTTCTAATCCCATTTGGCATAAATCATTAGCAATAACCATGGTATGGATTGTTTTTTTATTTTTTTAATGTGTGGTGTCCCAAACCTAAACAATAAAGAATCCCCTCTCATTTCCTATATGAACCCACCCAAGCTCCCACTTCTTTTTCACTCATACCCTTTGAAGATCATCCAAACTCTGAAATACTCTATCAAGAATAATTCCATGGAACCCTAACCTCTTAAGAAGCATCTCACAAGCCCCTCCCAAGCCTTTAGGATCACATATCCAAATAACAGATTTATTCCTTTCTCAATTTAATCAACTTTATTTATGTTTTTACGCCGTTTTATATTCAATTAAAATAGTTGGAATATTATTTTTCACCTCCCCCATACTTATTTATTTTTCAATGATGAGAGACCCCTTTATCTCTCAGTAATGCATCCCATGTACACCCATTACTATGCCAAAATTCTATAATGAATTTCTCTCTCCTCATTTATATTCATGAAATTATTTTGAATTATGAATCTAAAATTCCATTACTTATGTTGGGACATGTATCTATATGACCCTTTTACATTTCATTTCAGGTAAATATAACATTACACCCCTTTTTCTCTCATCAACCATTTTTATGAAATCTTCTGTCAGGCCGTTATGCTACCGAAATTTCACCGTGATTTTCAAAGCCAAGGTCATTTTATCATGAATACCATGACCATTTCTCTATCAAGTGTATTCACCTTTATGAACGATTACATATTTATTATATAGTTTCATGTATGAATTCCACATTCCTTTACCGTAGAATAAATGATGATCCTTAATGATTCGGTGTGTTATGATCCATGTGACACACTTTTGCATGAAATGAAATGTTTTATGAAGGGTGAACCTTGATAGCAGTCCAATGAATTTGGGAAAAGATTAGTATCATGATATGTCAAGTGCAATGAGGGAATACTCATGATAATTCAATTTAAATGAGGTTTTACTCATGATCCATGTTAAATGAGTCTTGAAACATGAAAAAACCATGTTATGTGTTGTTTCCACATTTCCATGTTATAATAATCATGCTATATCATGCCTTTATGTTCATGTTTCTTTTATACTCCATTGATATGCATATTGCCTAACATGTATTGTATTACTCATGTTAGGACTTGTTTACTCTCGTACTAGGATTTATATGTCACCTCTTTCTTTTTCATGTTCTCAGGTTACCCCATACATTACTGAGTACGAGGGAATGTAGTGGTACTGTAAAGAAAGTTTTCAATAAAGATGTCATGTTCCATGTTTTAAGTCGTTATGTAATGTTACTAATCTACAATGAAACTAGACATCTCGATCATAAATTTTTTATCAAGTGAATATTTAATGTAATATATCAGGTTTAAGTGTGTAATAAAATAAGGGTTGTTGTATTAGTCATGCCATATATTAATATAATTCTATTAAAGTTCAAACATGATTCACCAGATTCTGATCCAAGAGGGTCCATAACATAGTAGGGAACATAGTTTGGCATCCATCCAAATGGGATATAACATATACCAATACTCCATCAAAATATTATGTATTTATATCATCAAAACTATCACAAATTCTTTCATATCTAGCATAACATATATCACAATAGTATGCAATCAGTGATATACCCATAAATTGAATTACTAGAATGAATGACATGTTATATCTAGCAAGATCCTATATGATTCATGAGATTGAATACCCTCATCTCATCATGTTTCAATATAAATTTTACCACAATGATATCAATCATAACGGCACAAAACAAGTGAATTTCCCAATGGTGAAATCAAGTCAACTGTAACAATTGCATAACAATAAAAAATTCCTAATATTCGAGGTTACATGGATTTTCATTGTTCATGGGTTAGGTACTCCCGAGCATAGCCTTTTAAAAAATAAATTTTAATTCCAACCACTTTAAAATGTTTCCAAATAGTAAGACAAACTAGAAAAGAAAACACCTTGGATACAATATTTTAACGTCCCAGATCTAGGTGCATCCCAAAGGTGCCCTGAAACCAGTCTTTAACAAAACATCATGTGCATTTTCTGAAACACCAGAGGCTCCCAACTAGCAGTGAGGTACATGGTGTGATATTGGGGAAACTGTTCCCACATTGATAGAGTATATATATGAGAAAACATATAGTAAACAATAACGGAAGCAATAATACGAAATAAGATTTACAGAGGAAGACTGATAGTAATAAAATAGCTCGAGCATATATATAAATGTTGAATGTCACATTTTTCTAGGAAAGCATCCAAACAAGTTAAAGTTTTGTAAATAAAATAATGAAATCAATGTATAGAAAAGAAGGTAAATTCCAACAACATCACAAGCCTCATCTTGATCCCATGCTCTCTAGCTCCAGCAACAATCAAGTACTTGATGAATAAGGGTGCTTTACCTTGATTATACATGAAATCGTATAATCTTTTTGTGTCCAAAATCATGTCCCAAAAAATGTGTGAGATGAATCCTTGTAGGAAATAACCAAAATATATGTTCCTAACTATTAGTGAAAATATATATATAGTAGGTAATATGAAAACATGATGCTATAAACTTAGATGTACTAAAATGTAATCAATCCTACAATTTCCAATTATATTCATTTAAATTTATAAATTATTCAACCTGTTGAATCATGTAACCTAAATATCTAGCCTAAGGTCATTGTTCCCTGTTTATGTAACAAAACAAATGTCTTATAAGGCCATATGAACAATCATGTAAGGACGAATTCAAACCTGTTCTTTGGATTGGCAGACTCACCACAATCATTCTTTTATTCAATAACAACCCATTTGGCAATGTTACCACAGTCTAACCCCTAGTATAAAATAACAAAATAATCTAATAATGACCCTCTATGAAATCTCTCTTCGTCTAACCCCTTTGGACTATTAATCTACAGAAAAATTATAAACAACAACTTGGTCGAGCTCTCATTCTCTAAACCACTGTGCCAACATTCACATAATCAATTATAAATAATAACCTGTGTGGCTCCCATGGTCTATCCCCTTTAGTCTTACATAACATCAATCAATTATAAATCACCACCTAGGAGGTTATCACTGTCTAAACCCTAGGGTCAACATTCCCTTAATCAATCATAAATGACCAACTCGGTAGCTCTCACTGTCTAACCCCTTTGGGAATCTCTCACAATCCAATCCCCTTGGTTAACATTTACAGTTCATATCATGGGAATTTCATATAATCAACAACACCATCCTAACAAAACAATAAAATCCCAACATGCATCCAATACAAATGGTCCATAAACAATATATCAAGGTAATAACATCCATGTCTGTCCCATAAATAAGTTATCTAAATTTATGCATAATAAATTACCCTTTTTCAATTAAATAAACCATATATGGTGATAAAGATGATTAAATTCCAAATCAAGAAAAACCAAAAAAAGTGTCTAGGAGGCACATTAATCATATATAGTCAATGAAAACACCATGAAAGGAACAAACCACCTACCTCAATGTCCAACGATCTATATACTTGATCATTATCCCCTGAATCGGCCTAGTTCGATGTAGATCTACAAAACAGTGAAAAAGGACTAACCTTCAATAAATCACAAGAGAGGATGAATCATGAAGAAATTCTCTAGGGGTATTGATAACTCACCAGTGGGATTTTAGTGCAACTGATGGTGTCTCAATAAAAGCTCAAATGGAGAATCAGGAGGGGTTTAGAGTTCATCATTAGTTCTATCATGCTACTCTACGAACCACGGAAAGAAGAATAAATTTCTAGATATAAGACGTGACCCATATACGATTTATCAAAGAATAATAAAATATATGGAATATTAATTAAAACTACATTCCATGTATTAGCCTCAACCATCCCCTGACTGAAGTGGTCTACAAGTTAACCACATGGACATGTACTCAGTCGTTACCTTGCAAGGTCATGGGTGTACATGACAACTAGTTACACAGTGTATACATAGAGATACAAGACATGAACATAAAATAACACCATTTCATACATTTTTCCTAAAAAAAAAAAGAAAACACAATCTATACATGAAAAGAAGATTTGTTTTCTTACAATGATGGAAGATTGTGGTGCATGAATAGTAAATATGGTGAATGAGAATATCATGGAATCCTTTGAATCGTTGGGTAAAAAAATAAGTGGATTAATTAGGGGTTTTTATCCCTTTTTGAGGGAGTATTTATCAATAATATTTCATGCAGTGGTTTCATCAATATGGTCCTGAAATTAGATGTTGGTTTTTAGGGAAACAAATTATAATATTTTTGGGTTCTCAGACTTATAATAAGGATGATAGTTATAGTAGGTCACTGATGAACTTTTTTAGAGTCACCCTTGGTGTTTACAACTAGATAGTGTTAGATAAATCTCATAGGGTTTATATTCATAGAGATTAATTATTACAAAGTGTTCTATGAGGTATAAGATGACATATGATATGGAATGAGGTATCATTGTGTGGTCAAAATTAGTTTGACATTTGTGGAGATATTGTGGGTTGATGATGAAACATAGTCAAGTGTAAGAGAACAATATAGGTTAGTTTTAAAAACAAATGTCTGTGTTGCCGGAAAATGTTTTGCAGTTTTTGAATATAATCATGGATGTTGAGGATAAAATTGAAATAAATTCTAGATTTCCCAATCTGTGGTGTTTTGGTTAAAAATTGGGTTCATCAGACAATCATGTTTATTCATTGAATTTATTAATAGACTCGTTGGGAGTTAGTTATAATAATATAATAATCATGATATGAATATATGGATACTCATATGGTGGATATGATCAGCCTACTGTATTGAAATATGACCTATCTTATATTATGAGTTGTTATCCATATAAAACATACAATTGGACAATCATGGTGACTCTATATATTTATTTGTAGATGACTTAAGAGTATCTGGTTATAGTTCACATTTTTGATGCCATTTCAAATGTGGAAGTAGTTGGAGACTGGTTGTGGGTTTATTCATTTAATTAATCCTTGAATTATTAGAAGTAGTTTTATTTTTGGGGTATTGATATTTAATTTGGATATCTAAAGATGGTACAAAATTTTGAAGAATCAACATGAAAAATTACTTTGTAGTTGGTCCATAAATTAGTGAGATTGTTGGAACAATATAACAATTATTTTGAGAAGTATGTTATCATGATTAGTGGATTCATATAATATAAATTTCCAAGAATGGAGACCTTTTTGGGTTGATTGATGGTAATTATCGACATTTATATATGTGTGAACCTGAATATAGTTGGTTGGAACCACAACAATCCCATCATATCATGTATAGCTATGGAGTTGGGAATAATTTGAGAAAATATATAGAGTTTAATCTAGTTCTGATATCACAATTCATCAAATATTAGTATGCAATGTTTTCAATATGGAATATGGTGTTATTATTGAATTTCCTCACTTTTCATGTATTCATTGAGCATGAAAGACTACACCAAACATGGAATGTCATTAGATAGTATGAATTTTGAATAGTGTTTTGATTCCAATAGTATGGACCACCAAGATTATTTATTGGAATTAGTTGGGGAAACTGCGGAGTGTGGGGTTCAATAGATACAATCATTATGGTATTGATGTCAATTAATATTGAGCTTTTGGCTTGACTTCTGATGTTTGCACATAGATTCGGGAAACATTAGTGTGATGGGAGTTCAATAGTGAGTGAATAATTTATGAAAAAAATACAATTTTGTGATGGAATATTGATCAAACCTTTTTTGTTGAATTCTTTGAAATATTATATTGAATGATTCAGTTTTTGATCTATTATATTAATTCCGGGGTATTGGATATGCCATTTTTTATCAGTATAATGATGCCTCCCAGCCTTTGGTATTTCGGTGCCTGGCCCCTGGAGTTTCTTAAGGGGATGATTCTCATAGGAGGAGGGGCTATAGTTATTTGGTTATGTGGTTTCCACTTATTCATGTTCTCAAAATGAAAGCATATTGTTCTTGTCCGTAAGGAATAATCTGTAGTAGTGGTGTTGTTCATGAATTTTGAGGTTCATTTATTGTGTATTTGTAAAATGTTTTTTTACGAGGGATATCTTTTTTTCTCTGAGGCCTACAATTTACATCATGGACAAGAATTTTGTCATGATCGTTTAATCGTTATCTCTGAAGTGGATCTTGACTCTTCCATTATTGTTAATTCACTAAAAGGTCAACATGAGTGTCCAAAGAATATTTATTTATCATATCATGTATTTTATCTCCTTATACATTAAAATTTGAGGATTTTTTATACGTAGAAGGGGGAAGATGTTTCTAGATCTGATCACTAGAAATTGTAACACAATTTATAGGCTCATAAATTTTTTAAACATTGGTTTTATTCCTGTTGACTTTGAATCGATTGGGCTAGAGTATTCCCTCAGCCTCCACTATTTTTTCCTATAGGAATATGTTCTTCCAATATATATTCAATGTGTTTTTTTAGTTTTGTTGTTTTTTTTATTCTCTTTAAAAAATAAATTTTTAGTCTGTGGGGATATTGTAATAGACTATTCCATTATGTGTTGATAATTAAATGTATTTTTTATTATTTCATTTTCTAAATAGTTCTTCTTCAGAATAATGAATAAAAAAGTTATATGATTTTTTAAATTCAAAATTTTTTGGGATGTGGTTAAAGTATCAGGTGATAACCCATAGGTCTAAGAGGCCACCAGATATTTGGTCGGGGACCCAAGAATACTTATATGTGAAAATACGTCACATTCATGACATGAATGAGGTATTATTTACGATAAGGTGATTCATTTTATGACCTGATATTGTTTATAAAAAAAATACATTTACTGTTCTATGAAGAAGAATTCATGCCATGAAACTATGTATCACACTATGAATCATATGGGCTAGGATCAGAGAAGGATTTTACATGATCTACAATTATTTGATGCATATTTTCACATTTCTAACTTTCCCTTAACAAATTAATGGAGGAATCTTTGTGAGGGAAGAAATATAAAAACAACACACTCCATTTAATCAAATCCCATTATGAATAATATGAGCGAAATAACCGGTTTTCCTCTAGGATATCCTCCTATATAGATTATTCTCTTATCAAAGATATGTTCTTTATGATGGATCCATCTTGTTATGTTAATTCACATAAAATCCCATGATGTCACTAAATTTTTTATTTTACATTCAACCATGTATTTTTTTAGAATGGGGTGAAAATTAGAGTATTTCTTGGATGATTTTTCTGAGGAATATTATTCCTTGGATGGACACTGAAAGAATATAATGTGAGTTGATGAGTTCATTTTGTTGATTGAAATTTCAGAGAAGGCATGACCCATATTAAAATATTTTATTTTTTAAAATTTATTTACCATAACTTTTTACCTTTTGTGGTTCCACACGATATGAATTTTCCCTAGAATGAAATCATAAGTGACCTGCAAAAAATCCATGATTGGTTGGTTGGGGTTACATTTAGGCAACAACATTTGATAATTCCTTAAAAAATTTACAATTTCTCTCCATGTTGTGGGAATAACTTATTAAAATTTAATAACTAAAATTTTTTATAATTATATATTTTGATAGATTTTGAATGAGTAAAAATCCATTGGTGATCAAACGATGATGAATATACTTGGGATAATTAGGAAAACTTGTTATGATTTGCATGGCTTGGAGTTGACTCCATTTGCGGTGGGTTATTCCATGTTATCTACCATTTAGTGTTTGTTCATGTTTATTGGGAGGAGTTATAAGGATGAAACCCATTTGGAGAATAATTCATATTTTCATAAATTGTTATAAAAAATAAAAAATACTTCTCAATTAATTGCATATGATCCTTTGTTAAGTAATGGATCCATTCCTATTGAAATTAAAAAAAAGTGTCGAGGGACCCAAAATACACATTGATCTCTAGCTTGTTATTGTTCATAGTTTGTTGCGGATTGTTCACATATGTCTAACATAGAAAATATTTACACATGGAGGGGTTTTTTGATACATGATAACATGATCCCATAATACCATGTTTGATTCCAAGATCACATTTATTTTGAGTGTAAAGCCTTATGACCCCACATTTTTCTATAAAGTTATTATATGTTAATATATACACGAATTTATTATTTGATTTGAGACATATAATTGAATAAATAATTGACGATGGTATATAGTGATCACATGTGGGTATGTTTGTGGCATTCAGGACACAAAATGAATTTTTATTCAATTATTAATTTTTGATTAGATTCATTCAATTTTTATTTATGATCATATATTGTTTTATGTTGCTACTATATTCTCATTATGTTATGATATACCAACATTATATTTTCACATGTGGGTATGTGTGTTTCCATTTCCATGGATGATGTTACTCTTACCAAGGATATGTTGACCGTCATGTGATGTGTATCCAACATATGGGGGAGTGCACAAAACCTATGATGATAATAATACTGTATATGACCACATGGTAATTCATAATAACATAAGGTTGAAACTCGAGGTTGTGTGGTAGGGGTGTGAAGGCCTATATTCATGACTTGAGGAATAGGCTATATATGATTTTCTGGAGGACTAAACTATGAAAATATAGTGTAGGACAATATATTGGCCTGATCAGACTCATTTCAATGATATCGATGAAATATGTTTGTTTAAACCTAGTGTCTTTCTCCCACTTACTTATATCATCCAATGATTACCTTACTAGTACGGAGCCCCTGATTTTATGTTCAGTGTTCATGGTGTCTTAGTAAGCATACGACCACATGACACATGGTTTTTGTTTCATGTGTATTATTAGTTATTAAAGGATACATTTCATAGTTATATATTGTTTATTTATTTTATGATTAATTCATGGCATGAACATAAATTGTGTATTATCGATTCGGTGTCAGACCTTGTTTGTGGTGTCCTACTGACTTGTAATCACACATTTTTAACATGATCGTTTCTTACTTGTATATGTTATTAGCTTGGTGGGTGATTAGTGCATTGTACATTTCATTGAGTCTTTTTTTCCACATATAGTCATATAGATGTTATGTTATTGTGTTTTTATTACTTTGATTCAGTATTATTTAAATATTGGCATATTTATTATTATAGTGCGCTCTAATTGATGGTATATTTACACATGGTTCCAATCAAGACTCTGATTTATAATCAGTATCCTCTAAATAATAGGGAGGAATTTTAAAGGACATGAGGAATTATTGCTCAAAAATAGTGATTCTGGTTGTGATTTTATTACATGATAGTCAAAAATCATCTTTGATCCATCAATAAGTTGTAACTGGACATATGGCATATGATTACGAATAATATCATTGTGTCATATGGTTATCATTGTAGGTTATAATTTTCATATCCATTTGATAAGATAAATATTAATAATACATTACGATGTAAATAATTTTCACTTGAATAAAAATAATATTATAGTTATAAGGAATCATTCATTATGCTCGGTATACATGTAATGGTAATGATAATGTTTTATTCATGTTGGGTTTGTGATAAAAATTTTAAAAATATTCCATAGTTTAATCATTGGTATTGTACATAGGTCGTGGTTGTACGGGGATATTGATTCATGTAATGAATGGGATGGAATATATAGAAGTGATAAATTTTAAGTGCATTTTCTTACATACTATCATAAGAAAATTGATTTTGACTTTCATGGTTTATTTTAAAAAACAATAATATTTTTTAAATGATATATATGGGTTTATTTTTTTATTTAGGTTATTTTATTTTATCATGAATGATTTTTACAGAATGAGAAGTTTATTTTTTGATGTGTGTGAGTGTAAAAAAATATAATTTAAGAGAATTTATTTACAATTTTTAATATTATCTGGTTCAATCATTTTAATAGAATTTTGATTATTTAATATTTATAGACTTTTTTTATGAGTCATGTTTATTTTTTGTGGGATTAAGAATAATTTATCGAAGAAACATAAGTATGTGGGTCTCCTCATGTCATGGAATTATTGATTGTGATATATTTTTATGTACGATATATGTTTTATATTATAGGAATGGTAGATTGTTTTGGTAACATTAATAGTTTTATCATTGAAATAAGGTTAACTTGATTAAAATAATGGAACAGATTATTGAGATGATTACTAAAACAATGATATTATAGTATATTTTATTCTAACACTAGGAGACATATTTTCATAATTTTTTTAATTGAAATGATTGAAATGATTTTATTAATTAACAAGTGTAAGACATTTTATCAGAAAAAATTAGAATACATAGTTTTCACATGGTTTTAGTGCATGCGAATTTATATGATAATCCTTTTTTATTTTATTAACATAAGAAATTTTTATATTAGTTTAAATTTATTTTCTGTTTGTCATGAGTTTTAATCTGTAGGGTGCATTTCTTCATTGGAATATACTATGTATAGTAGGTTAATATACTGAGACTATTTGATGATATGTTAGTTTTGTTTTTGTATTTTTCATATAAGGTTTTGTATTATAGTAATATTTCTAGGGTATATTAATATATATATATATATATATTCATGATTATAGGAAATATAATTTTGGTGGTCTTTGATAAATGAGTACAACTGTTTGATTCAAAACCATGGTAATATGTATTAGCCATTATGTGTTTTTATTGGCCCTTGGTGTTTAGAGGATTATGTCCAGAGTAGAGTGACACCTCCATTCGTATCATTATCTATGTTGGAGTTGTTTTTTTTTCAGATAAGATATTATAAATGGTATTACATTGTTTTTATTTGGCCCCAGTACACATGGTTTTAAGAACCATTGGGGATTAGTTGGTAATATATAATGTAACTAATAAAATTTTTATATCATGATATATGTTAAGATGAATGTTTTGGAATTTTAGGTGATTCTTATCCCTATATTATTGGTTCTATTTTTATTCTCCATCAAAACATGAAATGCCCACCCAGGACTGATACATGATTTATTTCGAATGAATCATGTTGAATCAGAGATAATATTTTAGGGAATATTGTTTGGGTTTTTTAATACTTATTAACAATAAATGAGTATGGAAATATATAAAAGGATGGATGATTATTTAATTTCTTTGTTAATGGAGAAATGAATTTCATTTTGAATTGGTCTAAGTGTCATGTTTTGGAATAAAATAATAGAATTTTAGAATGTATACATTAATATGAATTAGTTATATCTATAGTTTAATTTTTTTATTTAATGTCTTTGATATTTTTCTTTATATAATTTTTGGTTATGTTGTTATTTAGTATAAATTCATATTAATTTACTTTTATATTAAATAAAATGACATATTCAATGAACTATTTGAAGTTAACTAATTTACAAAATTTAAATTTATTAAATTTCATTTGGAATCATTCTAATTGGTTCAATGGTAGTAATATATGTTATTTGATATGATTATTGGATTGTGGAGATGGTGTTTTGTAAACATTTTATGAATTATTAATGAGTTTTAATGTAAAATTATAAATTTAATTATCATCTATGATTCGTTAATAAAATATTATTGTTGAGAAAATAACCTTAAATGGTGGATTTATATATCGATGAAAAAACTATTAGAGAGTATTGAAATTTTTTAATGGTTACTTATGTAATTAAATGATATTGGTGGGGTTTTAGATGGATATTTTTAACTCTTATCACAATTTTCTATTTGGAATGGTTATTAAAACCAATATTTTCAGCACCATCTAGATTTATTAAAGATAATGAATTTATATTGAATTTTTTTTCTAAAATATTGGTATACATGAATATTATTCATTATATTATACTTCAAGGTGAATATTTATTATTGAAATGATAATTTTTCGAAACGTGTATTCATTTATTTTTTCAATTTTGGTTGGTATTAAATTTTGATTAAGTAAGTTCAGTGATAATTATGTTTTGATTGAACATGTTTATTTACTTGTTTTTGGTTTCATAATATATTTTCGAAAATATCCTAATATGGATTGGGTAATAAAATGTGTTAATTTTAACTGACATGTTATAATTTTAAACAATATTAATTTTTGAAAAAAACATGGAATGATTTAGATTACACATGAGTAGGATTACAATGAAAGACTTTATAAAATATCATTTTTAATTATTTTTATGTGGTGATGGTTTTTTGGTAATGGTTACATTTTTACTGTATTTAGTGAATACGTGTAAGTGGTTTTGGTTTTATTTGCCATTTGGTGGGAGGTATTTTACAATGGTCATTAGAATTGATGAATTTCATTTATGTGAATTGTAGAAATTGGGTTTGAAATATTTTAATTATTATGAATAATGGTTTTGTTGGGAAATGGGTGTCTTAGCTTAGGTGATGTAGATATCTCCCATGATTGGTTATACACTATGTTTTTTTGTTTTATCCATATTTGAATGGAGGGTGATTTATTGAATTAACTTTAAATACAAGTCATTATCTACTACAAAATGTTACTACATGTATATATTGTATATATAGAACCGAATGATATCTTATATGGGATTTATTCAAATAGAATAATGTGGGATATGTGTACCTGAGATTATACATTTTTCGATATTAAATAATGGGAGGATTGGGGGAGGGTTCAGGTGAGATGTGTATTAGGTGATTTCTTAGTGGTAAATTCATGGAAATCAAGGAGGATGACCTATAAGGTTTCCTTGGTTCAAGTATACTATATAATATTACCATATATTAATGTGATTGGAAAGGGAAATTATCATGTGATTATCTATGAAAATATATAATATATGGAATCCACGAGAGTCTTATGGGATTGATAGATAACCACACTATTCATGTGTTCGTTATTTATAGAGGAATTAGATTCCTAATTTGAAATATTATTTTATGTGAAGAGCCATGGTTGGAGTATGGATTTATTTTAATCAACCATTATCCTATAAAAGTACTATGTGGGTTATATTATTATAGGACTTTTAAGAAAATGTATTTTGAAATGAAATAGTGATGAACTTATTGTCAATTTAGTAGTCGAGGTATCTATTTTACCTTTTCAAACTAAAACATATATAAAATAACTTATATATTTTTATTCATTTTTTATATCATTTTTTATCAGTGTATCTTGGACATTAGGTTTTAGAAAAAACATTTATATTAGTTACCATAAGGGGAAAGAGGTATTGGGATTTTTGAACCTATCTATTTACCTCATATGTACATATAGATATTATAATTCTCTAATTAATGATGGATATAAGAGAAATTATATTGTAAAGAGAGTGTTATAAAAAAATAATATTGATATTGGATGCTTACTGTTATTATAAAATAGGAAATTGATATCTATTGTTTAAAATGATTGGGTTTTACTAGAGGTATAGTGAAAGATGACCATTTTCCTCAATTTTAGGTTATAAACATTTCTTGAATTGAGTATATTTTGATTGGTAAGCCTTTTAAAATGAAATATGAAAATTTATATTGGTATTCTCAAGATTAAATTTTAGTATAGATTGTAATTTCATGGTTGTTTTAAAAAAATGATATTTTTTTATTCGAATAAATTTTTTGATGGCCAACTGACTGAGAGAGTAGTTACTATCAGAATGTTCAATTATCATGAGAAAAATTCAGGAAGTAAGATTATATAAATTGAACAATGATTCAACAAGGGAATAAAAAACTATATTAGTTATTTATAATTTTATTAAAAATCATATGGTAGATTCAACCTAGAAATATCACAATTTTCCCCCATGTATAGAATTTATAGTATATAATTTGTAAAACTATCTAGTTAAGAATCCTTCATTAAAGGATGTATTTGTTATTGATTTTTTTACATTCATTTATGGATTATACTATTGATAAATAATCCAATTTTTTCTGTGTTTTTTAAAATTATTTCCATGTGAAAAAAAGTCATAATTAATAATTTGAAGTTTAATTGGGTTTTAAAATTTATACACTGGGAACATTTTGGGGATTATTTTCTAATGGGTACATATATTGTACCATTTTTATGAGACTTTTTTCTAGTATAATGTTGTTTTATAAATGCATATGTCTGAGGGTATATGTAAATATAAATATTGAGGGGGTAACAACATATAATAATATGAAATCTATTGTTTATTTTATGGAATTCTAAAACTAAAGGGAAGTATTTGGAAACCATCGATAACTTTTTTTATGGAACAATGATTCTTAATTCGAGATATCATGCACATAATATTCATTATTTAGTGATGAGAATTTTCAGCTCATCATTCTTGCAAATTAGCTTTCTCTGAAATTTATTTACATAGGGAGAGTTATCATAAGCATATTGGTATTTTTTAAGTGACTGACATATAACTAGTTTTTTATTATTAAAAACATTTAACATGGGTAAAATGTTATTCCAAAAACTTATATATAATAAAAATATATAGTTTTGAATTATTTTAGCAATTAGAGGAATCTGTGTATTTGTTTATATGTATTAGGATTAATTTATAGGTCTTTAGTGACATTGGAATGATAGAAAAAATCAAGATGTAAACACAAGAACTACTGCATCTTTTCTAGAAAATGTTTTTGGACCCTACAAGCTGATTAAGTATTCAAGATTCAAATTAAGAGTAGAATAAATAGTTTATCGATAAAATTTATATATCAAAAAATTTCTTGAAATTTTTTGATGTGTTATTATAATATTTGAACTACCCATATTAATGCTTTAAACCTGGGGTAGGTCATTTTGGGTGAATGTTTAGGATATTTTTTAATTCCATTTTCTTTGAACACACCTATATATAATCATTGGATGATAGAACCATTGAATAATTATGTGTCATTCCATGTTTTTCCTATATCATTATTATATATTTATTTATCCAAATCCATGGATTTTTTAGGGGCTTCAGAGATACAATGATAAAAATTATAGAAAGATGTGAAATTATGGTTCATAATATTTGACTCTTAGTTTATAATTCTTCATGAAATTACATTATCAATCAAAATAATTATGTTTTTAAGTTAGTTTATAATTATTTTGTTAAAATTTGAATGATTTTACAAAAAAATTTAATTAATGAAAATTTTGTTAATTTACAAAGGTTGTGGTGTTATGTGTTTTGTGTTATATTAGTATATGTGAAAGGACCAATGGAAGTGATATGAGGTAGGTGAGCTCTAATTCATTCTATTGTTAGAAATAAAATTTTCTGTTGAGTTTTTTCAAAATAATAAATAATTTAATGTGATATAAATTTTTTTTGAGACATTATTTAATTATTTTGTTTTTTATTTTTCTATATATATTAAATGGAATTAATAGATTAATTTGTTGGGTATATAAGAGTTTTAATGAAAATGTGAAATTTGCTAAAAATTATTTATTAACCATATTTTTGGCATGTTAGAGATTTTATTTATAATTATGTTGATTTTTTATTATACATTATATATTGTCACAACCCATCCCCCGAGGCCCGTGACATGACTACCCCAATCCCACCTTTCATAGGCCAAGGGCTGGCGACTAGCACCAAAGGTGAAAATCCCTAAAAGTGGGAAGGCATTTCCGTTGTAAAGTGTAAACACACACAATAGAGTACGAGTTGGAAGTAAAACACTATGAAAAATTGTATACAATGAAGAGTGCTGGAAGGTAAAAAGGTGCTGGAAATACAAACCCAACTGTAATGTACGAGTACAACTGAAAAAGAAACAAAACAGCAGAGTGGTGGAAGCAGTTCCTGGATCATCCACCACAGATCCTACCTAATGGGAAGGTGCATATAGCCTCCTTAGCCCTCCATGTCCTTCAGACTCTTCTGTGTACCGTCTCGTCATAAGGTCCACCTCTGGGTACCGTCCCATCCTGGCACTCTCAGTCTCCGTCAGCGCTGTTCGTCGTCTGCATCTAACACAATAAGGTGCAGGCATAACCCATACAGGGGTGAGTATAACGATACTCAGTAGGGACCCTGATACCATCATGGTTTCAAAAAATTCATCAAGGATAATCCACATGGTATGACGTTGATAGATAGCCCCACTTAGTCATATTACCATACATATACCTATGTTATCAAGTAATCCATCGCATTCACAAGGAAACACAAGAGTTGATGACTTATCTTGAACAGGTATACCACTTTTGTAGAGTGATAGATATGATTAGATGTAGTCACGGAATCATCTAAGCTGTCAGACCCAGACATGATCTTTGGCCAGTAGATAGAACATTCAGACCCACACAGGATCCAGTAATAGTAGTCGGAGCTGTCGAACCCACACAAGATCCAGGACCAGAAAAGCTATTGGACCCACATAGGATCCAGGACCATCAATTATTTCAGACCCACACAAGATCCATGAACAGATGTCAGAATGGTCTGACCCACACAGGATCCAGGAACGGTTGTTAGAGCACAGCCAGCTGTAGGGCTTCCACAACGTATGCTTTATTTCGGGAGGGTTAGCTCCTAAAGCCAGGTGTCAACACTTCAAATGCCACCAATTACCACTAAGATGTATCTCAAAGGTCTGTCTCTTCATAGGGGTCTTAATGAAACAGATGGTGCGTCAATTGGACGCCCGGTCTGTGAGTTATTAGCTTTTCAGTCCCGAGGTCCTAGTTAGATTCTTGTATGATCCAACATGACAGTATCATAACTTTACCCTTAACTCCAGTGATGTTTTCTCAAAGGGAACATCATGATCCTATATTACCTGCGCCACTAACGGTTCGTCAAACAGACATCTGGTGAAAAAGATATGGCCAAAGGAAGTAAAGGGTTAGAATTGGTCCCGGGTACGGTCCGACCTGGGCGGACACGCCCGGCCAAACCCAATCTGGGCCAACCCGGTCTAGGTCGACCTAGTCATACTTGTTGGGTCTCACCCAACCCGTTGGGTGGATCAACCAGTTTTTTTCGGCCCGGTCCCCTGGGCCCGTCCCAGCGGACCGTGAGGGTGGTTAGTCCCGGGCTCGAGGCCAGTTTGGCCAAGAGTGTTGCGAGGGCGCGACCTTGTGCAGCTCGTTCTAGAGTGTGTGGCCTGGCAGATTCAGCCAGGGCGCCGTGAGGGGGGTGGTCGGGATGCTGGCTCGGTCGGGAGGCCTCAAGGTGCCGGACTGACCGGCTAAGGAGCCCGCGTGGAGGGAAGGATCGGGGGCGTGGGGGTCGCGCGGAGGCCTGCTTGGGGGTGTTCGGGCAGTGGCTCAGTCAGGCGGGCCGTGGGCAGCCGGGTGCAGCGAGGCGGGAGGCCAGGCAGGTGGGGAGGCGGGCAGCCTGGTGGGTGGCCAGGCAGCGGCTGGCTAGGGGAGGGGCGTAGCTAGGCGGGCTGATGGTTCGGCAGTGGGCGGCCAGGTGGCGGCCGGCTCGGGGTGGCGCATGGCCAGGTGGTATCCAACTTGGGATAGCGTGTGGCTAGGAAGTCCAGAAGGTCAGCTCGGTGCATGTTCGGCCGGTGTGGTGCGGAATGCCGCGGGGGCGGTGCCGTTAACGGAGGTCACGGGTAGCACAGCCTTCTTCGTTTCCGCCTCCATTGCCTATTTCTTCCTCATCAATCTTAAATTCAATCATTAAACAAGATCAACAGAGGGGTCGGGCTATGTTAATTTGGCCTGCACCCTCCACGATTAGGGTGGTAACAATCGATTCACCAAGAAGTAAGAAATGATCTTCAATTTTTTCTTTTCAATATCCACAATTTTTCCATTCCAACTGAAGGTGAGAAACAAAAGGATTAATACTCAAATAACCCGTACCTCTTTTTTTGGTTCGTTTTTTGTTGATGAAGTCGCAAAAAGTAGTCGATGAAGACCTTTGTTGGTCACGTTTTCCACACGTTTCCAAACACGAGTTGTGACGGTGCGATGATGTCGTTGTGGAGGGTAGGTCGTAGGTGTCTGGGGTATAAGACCGAGGAAGAAGTCAAAGAAGAATAATCAATGACGGTCTTCATTGGAAGAACACGTTCTTCGTTCTTCTTTATTCGTTGGTTGTTTTTCTCCATTCTCACAAATTACACCAAAAGAGAAATCCAACCCAACTAAAAATAATAGATTGTCTATTATCTTAATATAGGCATGTAATTCAATATTTAGAATTAAATTACATAGGCTTCCCTTAATTAAATCACTAGAGTTGGAACAATTAATTAAAAGGGGAGGATGGAACCAATTAATGGTAGAGGAGTTCAGGGGATTCCCGCCTCATTAATGATGGGGGATGGGAGATTGTCCACCCTCCCATTAATTGAGGGTTTTAGTCACACATGGTCCCCACATCATAACATCTCACGAGAGGTTATTTTCGGGTGGGCCACACCACCGTAACCTCTCATGGGAGGTTAGGGTGTGTCAGTCCCACCTCCAACTCCCATGTAGAGGTTTTAACCAACAACCACTCACATGGAAGATTAAAAATAAAATAATATGTTTTACACTTTAATTAATTAATTTTTTATAGAAATCCAAAAACTAGCTTTTATTCTCTACCAACTGTCGTCGAGGTGAAAGTCTTCTTAAGGAAATATCGGCGCTGCAAGTTCAACAGTTCCCTCAGATTTCAGTTTTGAGCACCAGTTCAAAAGTTATAAAATCCTGCTTGTATGTTTACCAAATGTACTCGAACAAAACATCAGAAATTGATTCTGGGAACACCGGGCCTCAGAATCACGTGGGGTCAGTTTCCGCGGAGTCGTAAAATTCCCATGTATTTATAAAAAAAGGCCTGGAAATTTTTGGTCTTTACATATTTCTTATATGATATGGAAGTTTTATTGAATTATATAATTTTCACGGATCATGTATAATCATGTGGGCATCATCGGGTTAGAAGAAGATAGATTGTGACTCAAGCATTATTGTGGGTGTTTTTTTATATAAAATTGATGAATACTGTGTAATATTTACCAAAATTATTATCATGTGGGATAACTATTTCCTGAGGTTAAATGATGTAATATTCCTTGTAAAATTTCTATATTGTATTTGTTACACCCTTTGATTTTATGATGTACTTCTCTTCAAAAAAATTAAATTTCATCAATATCTCTTGATACATGCATCAGTGAGTCTAAATTATAAATGATATTGTATACCATTATAACCTATAAAGTATATTGGGAGAGTGTTTAGAAAGAATCACATTTTTTAAAAAAATGGTTACATGTTTTAGATAATGTATTTGATTTTATATTAAGTCGTTATATTGTTTAATAGATATAATTTTTTTCAAATATGAGTTCTATAACATTTTGTGAGAAAAATAGTAATTATTTATACCAATTTTAAAATATTTATATGAAAAAATTTGTTTTTTTAAATAATAATTATAGTATAATATTATAATTATATTTTTATAATTTTCAAAAATGATGGTATTTTAAAAGAATATTAGGAAAAATTTATTTTTATTTAAAAATAAATTTTATTTAAAAAATTTACATAGATGATTTTTAAAAAAAATATATGTAAATATTTTTAATTTTATATAATATATATTATAATTATGTTAAATAGAAATAATCATATGCTTAATATTTCTAAAAAACATTTTATAGTTAAGAAAATTTCTTCTCTAGAAAATTGATTATATCACATTTTACAGGTTTAATATAAAATTTTATTTTATAAATATAAAAAAAATTAATTTAAAAAATGTGGATAAAAAATTTTTATCATAAAAATAAATATTTTTTAAAATGTGTATCAATTTTTTTGATCATAATTAATTGTAATGTTAGTAAAAATATGTTACTATAATTAAGGTAAAATTTTTTTTACTAAGGGATGGTTAAACCCATAAACAAGGGTATGTTTTCTAATTAAAGTTTAATTATTCATATTTTAATGATATATTTATACCTCACCCTATCCCAAATTGAAATGTATTATATTATTATGCATATTTCTTTAGTATGAAATTCTTACATTTCAAACATTTTTTAAATTCTAAGTGTGTCCTCTCTCTCACTTAGAAGAGGACAAACCTCATTTCTTTTAATTTTAATACATTGAGCTAACTAGATTGAAAAACCCAAAAAATATATTATAAACTTCAAAATAGGGTAATTATATGTTTTTAATTCATAAATATCCATTCTATGGATCCTTAAAAAAGATTCAAAGGAGGCCAACTGAAGGAGTTCAAACCCTCCTATAAGACCTATTTCAATTTATTTTATAATACAACTCTTATAAATATATTTTATTATTAAAAAATAATATATTAAGTAATATTAATAATATTAGATAATATATTTATTATTAAAACATAATTATTTATCCTTTTTCCCTCAAATTGGATGTGAATTTATCGCTTTTCTACATATGTGGACAACATTGTTCATATAGTAAGTTGGTTCATTACCCATCAACATCTTTCATCGATCATTATTATGATGAGTTTTCGGTTTATAAATTATATCAATGAAATAATTATTCTTCTAAAATTATTTTAGCTTACCTACATTCATACATTGCACTCTATTGGAAAAAGATAACATCTCTCAGGCACACGAGTGGACTAATTCCTCAATGAAGAGATATGGTTAGTTTTTCAACTATATTTTATATGATTTTTAATAAAGATATTTTTAATGAATATATATTATATATATATATATATATATGATATTTTAATTATTTTTAAAGGTTAATTATTAGTTTCCTTTCTTTCGTTAATTTTTTTTATGGTGAAGACAATTATCACTTATATATATGGACAAACTTATACCTGAGTGGATTAATTCATTTATCAATATATACCGTTTATTGATGAATTTCAATATATAATAAATATATATTATATTTATCACATGATCATAATTCATTATATTATTAAACAATTATCAAAATTTAAGGACTATAACTACCATAAAAATAATTTCTTGAAAAAAGAAATTATTAAAAACCAAAATTTTAGATTTTAACAAGAGATTATCAATAAATGTGTGTTGAAATGTAGTAAATAGTTCATATATGATATTTTATGTATGTAAATTAAAATCATATAGAATGATAATTACATTCAATTTATTATACATGATGTTAGAGGGCTTGTAAATAATTTCAAATTTGATCCTAGAGATTTTCATCTCACATTTATTTTTATGAGACACGTGATATATTAAACTATAGTTTTCTTTTATGTTGTGTATATACATTCTTGCAATATATTTTATAATTTCTATCTGGATGAATTTTTTATTGTCATATATAATATAATTTTATCTATTTTATTATATTTTTATATGGATTTTAAAAATTTGGGATGGGATATATGTTACAATATAATTATTTATTAGAAATGTATATGATTAAATATAATATTATTAAATTTAATAACATATCAATAAAAATTACTATAAATTTTATTATATTATATTTATTTCTAGGTATAACATTTTTTCCATTCAATTTAAAAAATTTAATAACTTATTATACATTAATAAAATTATATGGAAAACTACCATTGTTTACAACTTCAGTCAAAAATACATTTTATTCAATGTCTATGTTGTCCATAAAATACATTTAATATTTAAATAAATACTCTCACATTTTTCTTTACTATAAATTTTCACCATATTATAATTATTAAATGTTTTTAAAAAAATTATAATCTTCTCATTTTTATAATGGTTTACATTTACTTTTTTAGTAAAAATACGAAATGAATCATTTTTTAACACACACGTCGTGAATGAAATTTCCCACCATAATGGCCTATTAAACCATAGAATTGTACCATACATGTTTCCATAAAAATATTGTTAATTTATTTTCTAATAATATTTTTAAAATTTTAAAATTTCAAATATGTGATTCTAAAAGGAAAAGTTTATATTCCTCCTAAAATATTCTAATATATCATTTAAATCCATTTCCATTTAAGACAATATAATTTTATTTTACTTATTATTTATTAGAGATATAAAAAAATTATATCATCTTTTTTATTTGCCCATATTATTTATGATTATGATGAAGAGATGTTTTTGGACCCATTTTTTCTATGGGTTGTGTTGCGATGATATATTAAAATGTACGTGAAACCCATTTCCATTCGATTATTAATATTATACGATAAATGATTTATAATATTAGGGAAAAATATTAATGGATTATGATTATGAGATAGGTGGTATTAAAATTATACATACCTATAATTAATAGGTTAAATATGGATATGCCATGAGATAATAATGACTAGAATGAGATGTGAACAACATTCAGCAATGGACATTATCAATTACGATAGTCATGGGGGTGAACCTTGACAAAATATATAATGGAATGGGGAATGAAACTAATCTAAATTATAGTCAGGTATGTGATCTCTTACTTTGTAAATGATTTAATACGATTCATTATATTGTAGAAACTTATATATTATGCTAATTTTATGCTCTAATGGCTTATATTCATTGATTACATTATGATTCACATCCTGCCAGCTACTAATATTTCTGGTGTGATTGATGATTATAATATATTATATATTTTTTAAGGTTTTAAAAATTAGATATCATGTTTTCATATAGTTATTCTCGTTTTTGTTTAATGTATCATTGATATATCCATTTTATACCCTTAATAAGAATTTGATCTCATGGATTCTTATAATTGTTTTGCCCATTGTAACAATGAGAGGTTTTAAGCATGATATATCTCATAAGGGTAGAATATACTATGAAAACTGTTTGATATTATTTACGTATATTATTAAAATTTTGATTATGTAAATATGTTTCCAAATACAAAAATACTTTATGGCACTGGCAAGAATCATATTGTTATGTGTTAAATATTCATCTAATAAGATGTAATGTCCATATACGAAATTTCATGTTCACGATAGCTGGTAACATAGTATTGGTTAATTACCTATGGAAACTATGATAATTAATATTTAGTGAGATGAAATATAGTAATCCTATATATAGAATAACATCATATTTTAAGATTATAACACCGAGATAAATTATGTTATATTTCTATTTAATTAAATATAATTTCTTCGATATATTTTTTACATTCAACACAAAATTTTACGAACTTCTAGAAACAATATAAAACTTATTAAATAATAATTATAACAAATTTGAATCATGTAATTTTTATCTTTGGTCCATGTTTTGTGATTTTTTCTAAATTGATTTATTTTTCAATGAGTATTGAATAATACTCATTTTAGTAAAACTACCATTTATTTTTATTACCACTAACAATGTAATATACACTAATAAATAATGGATTTATTATTAATTTTTATATATTTATTTAAATATAAAATAATATAATTATTTCTACTAGGATCATAATTTTACATGTTTTTTATAAAATTAAATTTTTATACTTAAAAACACATTTTTCTTGAGTACTGTCATTTTTAACATTTTGCTGGATTATTTTCTAATATATTTTTTAAACATATAAGAATAAAAATTGATGAAATTGTTTCCCAATTTGGAATTATTTTGTTAAAATTTAGTAAATTATATCCCAATATTTTTATTATAATTAATATAAACTAAGGTAAAATGTTTTACCTCAGTAAAGGTTAAATCGGGTAATTAAGGATATGAATATTGTAATATTTAAAAAAAAAATGTATAAAAAAATGTATATTATTTTATTTTATTATATTAATTAGTCCATATAAAAAATAACTTAATATATCCCAATTTTGTTATATTTTCCACTAATAATGGAATTAATATTATTTTTAAGTAAATTAAATGATAAAATATCAATATATTTCCAGTAAATTCCACATGTTCCTTCACATTAAGATAAAAATAAGTTTTCAAAAAATATCAATATTTATTTAAATCATAATTAATATTTTTTATTGTGATAATTAATATTAAATTTTGTTTATTATATAATTACGTTAACAAATTATACAACCCTAACAAAAGGCGTGTTCGTGTAGTGAAAAAATCAATTTCATTCACTTTTAAAATAATAAAACTAATTTTTATTATAAATTACTGTCCAATAATTGTTTTATAAATAAAATCAATATATTATTGATGGATAAATTTTTTATTTTACAGGTTATTTTTCTTATTATCTTTAATTTCAATTTAAATGAATAGTTTTTGAAATCACATTGATAATATTTTATTAAAAGTAATATTTGATTAGATTATTTAATACTAATAAAAATATTTAAGAGTAAAAATAGTATCTGAATTGGTCCAAATGTTTTCCCTTTAAAATATATGAGTACATTTTTACCTTCAATGTTAGATATAAACCATTTACAATAAAAAAATATGTTACTATGGTTAAGGTTATAAATGGTTAATGTAGGGGTTCAATAAAATGTAAATAGATGAACTAAAATCGAGTCTTGAGTAATAATAATTGGTTGGTTGGATATATATTGTACCATTATCAACATAAAATATGAGTCATTAATGATGTTTTTTGTTTAATAAATTTAGTTAATATAATTATATAATAGTCAAAAATTACTGGAGTAACCCTCCCCTCACATATAAAAGGACACCCATTTTCTCAATTGTTTACAGCAAATTGGGCCCTATGTCTCTAATAAACATTAATAAATTATCTTAAGAAAACAATTATACATAAACTAGAGGTTATAGACTTCCTAAAATACCGTCACAATTGTCTATATGGGGGATCTAAAAGAGTTATATAGGGCAAGAGGTAATCATTTTTACCGATGCATTTTTGTTTATTTCTTTATCTTAATACAATAAATCTATTGTACATGTCCTTAAAAAATGAGTTTATAATAAATAAACTTATTATTGTTATGATAAATTGTTTTAAACATATTTTCTTTTCTTTAGAAAGAGAAAACATAGTTCAGTCAAATGTACAACTTACCATCTCCTCATAAAAGTGTATTTAGTTTTTCATCTTCATTTTACGTAGATTTTTATGAAGACGTAAGTAAGGGTAATGTGTGAAATCTATGTAATAATATATTTATATATATTACATATAATTTTACTTGTTATCATCTAATCTGTTAGAAAACAATTACATAGATTATGTGTATGTGAGGACTACCTCATCCATGAAGCCATGTGATTTATTTATTTTATTACCTATTTACATGGATTATAAAAAGAATGGATTTAGTGAATATATTACATATAGATGATATAATAACAAATTTCATAATATGATTTATTATGTACCTTCCTTTCATTCAATCTATTGTAATGTGAATACAAAATCATTCGTACGTATGACCTATTATAACCATGGATGTCGTAATTCATTTTTATATCACTAGATTTTATAGATAACCATATCTATTTAATTAATTTATATGATATTAATATCAGTATTTAAATTATGGAGATTATGTAACCATTGTCCAATTATATGGGATGATATTAGATAATATGAATTAACATAAATAATAAGTTGTTAACATATGAAATAATTATAAACACAACTTATATATAATATATGGGTTAAAATATTTTATTAATGGATCAAGTCTGATATTTTAAATATTTATATGGTCAATTATTGTGTATATTTTAAATATAGTGTTATTATATTGGAGGATAGATTAACATAAAATGAATTTTAAACATGAGGTTAGATATTTCATTTCAATTTCAACTCCATGAAGACGTGTATCTAATTATTCAACTATTTATATTTACTTGGAATATATATTGTATTTTTGACCTTTGTAATATGAATATGAATATATATATATATATATTATTATTATATTTTCAAATATGTTTTAATATTTTAATGATTTTTAATTTAAACTTTATCAATGAGTTATGAATTTATTTTACAATATAATTATTAAGAGTTTTATCTTATTCTAATTGAATAAATTGTATAATACATCCTCTATAAAATAAATCTAATTTTTTATCCTCTAGACATTTATGGATTATATATGTTTTATTATAACTATTCATTTATTGGGAACATAATTCATAAAATGAAATGTTTAACATAAATTCATATCTTATTTATCATTTCATATGTA
Organism: Viscum album; assembly: GCA_963277665.1. Lineage (NCBI taxonomy): Eukaryota > Viridiplantae > Streptophyta > Magnoliopsida > Santalales > Viscaceae > Viscum > Viscum album. The sequence goes on from OY728135.1 coordinate 1,767,693,586, forward strand.
ATATTATTTATGTTCATATTATCGAAATGGTCTAAGAAACTATATTTATTTAACAAAATTATATATTAATGAAATTTTAATTTTTTCATGAATTGTTTCGAGGCTTATAAAGATTATTTTTAAACAATTTAAGTCCTTCAATGTTTTATATTCATTAAAAAACTAAAATACCTAATGTTTCTTTTAATAAATAAGATATCAAAATATTTTATTGACATCGTAACCGTTTTATGATAATTTTGTATATTATACATGTGTCAAATGGTTTTGAGACGAAAAATTATTAATTTTTTTATATTTCATCTCGAATTATATTTATTTCTTTAAAGGAAAATATTGTCTTATGAAAATTATATTTCTAATTAATTGATTGTAATATTATGTCTCTTATAAATTGTGTGGTCACTCACATTCTATTTATAAATTCACATTGTTTTTATCATTTTTAGTTACATATAAAATTTATATGAAATATCCATATCCTTTTTTACAAGGATATTATTATTGGTTACACCATGAAAAATTTCAACATAAATTCTTATATGAATTTTATTTTCTTTACTAGTGAAATATTGATATAAAATGATCTTTACTGGCTATGAATATTTTTTGATAAGGAATAATATTTATGAATTAAATTGATCATGAAATATTTGAAGAATTAATTAGGCATAAAGTGATGGTTCTTGACTATTTATATACTTCTCTATGATGCATAAACTAGTCTTTTGATATAACCCCATTCTCTAAGCATATTAATTAGTTTTTTTGTATACATACCCATTAATTAAACTATTTTTGAATATGGCACTTATGGTAAAAATATCATGATATTTAATACCAATAAATCCAACATTAAGAATTTTCATCATTGAAAATTCACTTATCATAATTACCCATGTGATAATTTCAATAATATTTTCCATTAATAAATTTCATACTAATTTAATTTATTAAGTGACACGTGTTATCGTTATTTTCCATTTCAATATTTATTATAACTATTTTACCCAAGATATATTCTAATGTACATAACCGTTACAATGAATTTAAACATACGCTTTATTTGTATTCTTTTCTCAATGATATGATGAAGGATATTAAGAATATTATTAAAGATTTAATAATTTTCCTAATGATTATTTAATTTTCAATTTAATATGGTAATAATGTATGTCTCTACATTTTGATGATTTCTAAACTAATTGATCATTAATGATGACATACCTAGTATATTGTACCAATGATATATTTAATAAACTTGCTCTAGGTCAAAAGAGTTGGGGTATAAATAGTTTGTATTATATATGGTTTGACGGAATCCCAGGGAATTATATATTACATGAACATAAATAACATGATAATTATGATAATCCCTTATACTATTTGAGAAATTTTACCATTAGTGTGATTTTTAATTGCTAAATATTCCTGATAATTATGATCTAGCCCAACATACTCAATTATCATTTTATGGGACCAAACAAAAGAAATGGAATCAATATTGGGATTTACCTACTGATAGAGTCAATATAGATAATATTTTAAAACACAGATAATGTAAACATTAGGGTAGATGAAATAAGTTATTTTGAATAACCATGATTTTATAAATAATCCTATTATTCCATAGTGTGATTCACCCATATCGTGTAAGAACCAGGATCTTCATTTCAGGTATGTTTTTTCCTTTTCTTATGTTTTTATGAAAAATGAAATTTCTGGAAATTTTTGAAGTACACGTTGTGTAATTTCTGAGTACACATCCTGTACTCTTTTCCCGCTCAAAGTCGTCTGCTGGCCAAGCCCGAGCCACACATACGGTGTGGAGGGGTGACGTGGAGGCCAATTTTGGTGGAGTATGGAAAAACCCACTACACACCATGTACATTAGAAATACACGCCGTGTATTTTTTTAACTAAACGGACCGGTGTCACGCCTCCTCACAATATTCTTCTTCTTCTAGGTCTGCTTCGTCCGAGAGCGACACGTAAGGCAGAATCTTCTACAAGCTCTCGCCTTTTTATCCGTTCTCTAATTCGAGCACAGTTGATTAAGTTGGAATCGCAACAGTGAGTTCTTCCTTTTGCTTGAGATTTTTTTCTGATTCCTCCTTATTTTCAAGTTATCATGGGATGAGTATTTTGTGTGTTTTCTCATATCTACGACGTTCTAAGGGGAATATTTTTTCGATGTTCACATATATTTATCTCCTAATATTGAGGTAGGTGGTTTGTTCCTTTTTGTTGAAAGTCAATGGGTATTTTTGTGCAAATTCCACAAAATCCCTTGGGCAGGAATTGTTGGTTTCTTGTTTTTCCCCTATTGTTTTCCTACTTTGCTTTATTGTTGTAGTATAGGTTTATGATTGTGAGTATAGTAATTTATTTTTTTCTCAGGTTTCTTTTCCATGCTTTCTTTGTCCGTTTCGCGTTTCTCCAGTTGTCATGCCTAGTCATAGGATTGTGGAGCTGTTGCTCGGTATTGCTGCTGATCCTTAGAATGATACCCAAGTAGTTCTTGAGGTTTACTTGGACATTGTACATGCGCTGAACATGTTATTTAACAAAGTAATGTGAGAACCTAGTGTAGTAGACCACATGGAGAATAGACTTAAGGGCTTTTCCAGAGTGTCTTTTTATACAATGTGAGACCATAGGGGGAATTGAAGATGAGTGCTTCCTCAGAGAGTCTGTATTTCCTCAACACAGGTCACAAGGGGAATGAGATGTTGAGTGCTTCCCGAGATATCCTTTAGTTCGATACAAGTCTATATGGGGGATTGATGGTGAGTACTTCCTTAGATAGTCTATTAATTCCATAGATGAACCAGAGGGGTGAGACTGTGTGTGCCTCCTAGAGGGTTTCTAGTACTTGGGTTGAACCACAGGGGTTAGGCTGTGAGAGCTACCTAGAGGGTTACCTGTTTTCTTCTTGTTTTTGTTGTTACTTGTGTACTTTATATGCAAGAACTGTGGATTGTAGTTGCCTATGATTTACTGTTTACTGCTTCTGGTTTTATTACTTCCATGTATTCATTGACTGTTAGGAACAAATCTTTGAGTGATTGCCTACTGTGATTGTATCTCACACCATTTTTGGGCCATGCTTTTGGGCCCAAGAAGACTATATTGCTATGGGTATAGATAAGGGTAAGCGCCCTTCTACTTCTGGTTCTTGATTGCACTGGAGTTGGAGAGCATGGGAACGAGTCGTGGCTTGTGATGATGAAGAGTTTACATTGTTTTCTTTTTCACTTTGTTTTCAGTTTTACTTCAGCACGTTGGTATGTTTACTGCTTTCCATAGACATATGTACCATGTTGCATCATCATTATTTTATAAATTACATCTGTTGTTCAGTTTAGTTGTTGAATGCGGTTTATTGTTTCCACTATTGTGTCTGTTTGTTCTTCCACTGTATACGTTACCGAATGAGGGCATAGTTTTTCCACCAACTCACCATGGCCCTCTCTGCTAGTCACCAACCTCTAGAGTTTGGGAAAACTCGCTTGAGGTCATGTGGTGAACCATGTTCGGGGAACCAGTGGTGGGGCTCCAGATTCGGTTCATTACAAAGTGGTATCATAGGGGTTCTTTCTCTTGCCTTACTATTTGGATACTTATGCCATGGATAGGATGGATTCAGTACATGGTATTAAGCTTTTCTCGGGAGTAGCTAACCCATGTACAGGGAAAATCCATACTACCTCGTTTATTTCAGTTTGTTGGTTTTGAGTTTTTATGGGTGATATGTTTTCACCAAGAGTGATTCACATGACTTTTGCGGTAATTGTTTTGATATTGCGGTTCTATTTCTGTCGCAACCCAATGAGATGAGGGTATGTCGTCTCATGCATCATATACGCACTTGTAGATATCACATGCCATGCATCTTTGCCATGCCATCTTGGGAGCATTAGAGATTGCATGCTGTTGCGATAGGCTTTGTGTTGATTATGCTTGCTGTTGTGATAGATTCATGAAAGATTCTACGCTGATATGTTAAAGGACTATTTGTTTTGTGCGTTAATTAAAATGAATGCAAAATTTTTGTTCTTGAGGTGTAATGGGCCCTTGTTAATCGGAATTTTGTGAATCATGATACTGTTTTCTCTTCTATTTGACTGTGGGAGATGCGAAGCTTTGATTCGTGGGGAGTATGGGCCCTCACGAATTAGAATTTGGAACCTCATTACCTTGTTTTTAGTGTTTCTGGTAATCTGTGCAGTTTCTAAGCTACTGCCTAGAAAAACACAGAATACACGGTGTGCACTTTTTTTTATACACACCATGTAGTTTTCAGGCCGTGTCACTGACCATGTGAGCAGAACATGGTGTCGTGAATGTAACTTTAGGAACACGTCGGGTATGGTACGTACACGTCGTGTTGTAATGATCCATGTAACCGGCTGTGTCACTAACAACACGGGTCGGGGAAGCTCGGGTAGAACACGCCTTTTCCATAGGGAACACGTCGTATAGTCCTGTCCAGGTACCCTCCCGTGTCACGAACAACACGGGAAGGTGTTACCTTCTTTTCCACACGCTGTGTTTGTTCAGAACACTCCGTGTAGTCTTGTTATGGGACTCGGTCGTGTCACGAACGACATGGGATGATGTCACCTTCACCTATGCACGCCGTGTTTGTTTGGAACACTCCATGTAAGGTTAAACCGTTTAGACGGTCGTGTGTTTAACAACACAGGCTGATGAATCCTTGTCTTTTACACACCGTGTTTTGTTTAGAACACTCCGTGTAGTCTTGGATTAAGTCGGACCATGTGGGTTAGCCGTGGAAGGATACTCGGGTAGGGGAATAGTTTTCAAGTACAAACTTTGTGTTTGGTCAACACACCATGTAGTTTGAGGTGTTACATGATTTTTAGAGAAGGATAACACACCCATGTCAGTGTCTTAAGAAGACACGCCGTGTAGTTTATATATACGCCGTGTAGTCGAGAATTGTAAACTTGTGTGTTTTCCTTCCCCTGTTTCCATTTTTTACTCTTGTGTTCTCTGTCCTTGTTCTCCTGATCTAAGGTGTGCTTTTTATCTTTCAGAGCTATGCATCTAAGACATCCTCCGGTCGTACATCTATCTGCTGGCAGTGATCAGACACCATATATGGCTGATTAGGGACTCCCTACCAATCCTCCAGTCGGACCAGCCTTGGCACCAGCTGTTATACCACTTGCAGGCGCTGATGCGTAGTTCAGGGAAGGTTTCATGAGGATGATGTAGGCCTTCCAGGGAGCGCCGCCTCCTTCCACAACTTTGGCAGACATGACATGGGTTTTCCAGCAGCTGCATCCACTTACTTTCTCGGCGGAAGGAGGACCACTGGCTACAGAGTCATGGATGGACGCCATGTGGACTATCTACGAGCATCTGGAGACACATATAAAGAGGTGGGTCATTCTCTCTACCTACATGCTATAAGACTCCACCAAGAAGTGGTGGGATGTGATATCACAGGCGGGTCAACAACAGTCTATGGCTTGGGAGGTGTTCCAGTGTGTGTTATATGACTACTTATACCCGGAGACCATGAGGGCTGACCGAGCCCAGGAGTTCTTGGACTTAGAGCAGGGTACTCTTTCTATCATGGAGTATTCCTCTCATTTCACCGAGTAGTAGTGTTTCACACCCCTTCGGGATGTGAGTGGGGTGTTCTTGGAAAGGAAGTTCGAGGATGGTCCCAGGCGGGAGATCCTCTCACAGGTGAACATCTTCCAGTTGACTCCTATCACATCCATTTTCATTCAAGCACGGATTGCGGAGTGAAATCCGAGAGACTCCAGAGCTGCGAGCTAGGTCGGTTCTGCTTCCAGATCTAGCTTTCCTTCAGATGATAGCGAGAAGCACCGCAGGGAGTCAACACGTGGTGATCCGAGGAAGCATGATGCATCGTCAGGCAGCAAGGTGATAGTCTACCAGTGTGGTCGGTCAGGGCACTTGAGGCCACAGTGACAGAGAGACCCTGTGGAGTGCTGATCTTGCAGCAAGATTGGTCACCTTTAGCATTTCTTCCAGGTGTTCTCACCATCAGATCATGACCTGGGTTCTTCTAGGACTCCTCGTTCAGGATTATCACCACCAGTTTCTCACCAGTCGGGGAACTGGTGTTCTTCTGGGCGTTCGGGCTGACGTGGAAGTCGAGGTCATGGAGGTCAGCCAGCACTTCCTCAGCACCAGCCAGGAGCTTTAGATCAGAGTGGTCTGCCATGGGCGCAGGGCCACGGTGCAGACTAGTCTTTCATAGTGGAGCAGCCTTTTCAGGAGTAGGATCCCGACCCTTATACAGTTCGAGTGATGATTTTAGTAACCTTAGTTTTATCTTCATCCCTTTTCGATAGTAGTGCTATGCATAGATTTATCTATGTTTCTATCGTGGAGAGCCTTGGGCTCTGCATATTTTCTTTTTCCAACTTGTTGACACTAGACACACATTTGGGGACGAGGATATCTAGTGTACACCAATGTAGATTGTTCCCTCTCGAGGTTGCATGGTATCATTTCCTATGGGACCTCTATGTCCTAGAGATGACATGCTATGATTTCATCCTAGGGATGGACTGGTTGGTTCCTTTCCAGGAAGTCGTTGACCGTTATCATCGCAGAGTGAGTTTCGTATCACCAGAGGGTGAATCCTTTCTTTATAGAGGTGAATGGGATGTTCAGACGAGTCAAGTAGGACTCAAGAATCATGCGCTAGGAGGTGTGATGGATCAGATTACTAGTCTTTTTCTGGATGATCAGGGGACTGCATAGTTAGACTTTCATCCAGTGGTAGATCGCTTCAGGGATGTCTTTCCAGAGGAATTTTCATGTTTTCCTCTGGAGCATGAGGTAGACTTTTCTATTGAGCTCGTTCTAGGAGCATCACTTCTGTCCATTGCACCTTATAGGATGTCTACACCTGAGTTTCAGGAGACCAAGAAGCAGTTGGAGGAGTTGCAGTAAAAGGGTTTCATCCAACCCATTATATCTCCTTGGGTTCGCCTGTCTTGTTTGCGAAGAAGGCAGACGGTACCCTTCGACTTTGTGTGGATTATCAGAAGCTGATCCAGTTGACGTTCAAGAACCGATATCCCTTGCCGAGGATCGATGACCTATTTGATCAGCTTCGAGGAGCCCGAGTGTTCTCAGAGATCATCTTGAGGTATGATTATCATCAATTGTGCATTAGAACATCATATATACCTCTAACAGCCTTCATATGCAGGTATGATCTATACGAGTATACAGTCATGCCATTCGGTCTCCAAAACGCGCCAGCAGTTTTCATGGCACTGATGAACCGATTGTTGCATCCTTACATGGACACCTTTGTTGTGGTCATCATGGACGATATCTTGGTGTACTGTCACTGTCTACATGACCATGGAACATATCTTGAGATCATTCTGAGTACACTGATAGAGAACTGTCTTTATGGTATACTCTCAATGTGCCACTTCTGGATGGACCAGATTCACTTCTTGGGTCACGTCATCTTAGAGGAGGGAGTATATGTGGTCCCAGAGAATGTGAGAGCTGTAGTTTCCTTGGAGAATCCAAAGAATGTCTTTGAGGTACGGAGCTTCCTAGGGCTGGATTCATATTACAGAAGCATCATTCGGGAGTTTTCTCGTCTAGAAGCACCCTTTAATGGTCTGAACAAGAAGGGGGAGATGTTCTTATGGTCAGATTATTGTGATTCAGCCTTTCAATAGCTGAAAGGGTGGTTGACGTCAGCACCGATACTACATTTTCCAGAGCTGGGAAAGAGCTACACTGTTTACAGTGATGCTTCAGGTATCAGACTAGGAGTTGTGCTTTTTCAAGAAGATGGAGTCGTTGTGTATGGGTCTCAGTAGTTGAGGAGACATGAAAGGAAAAACCATACGCATGATCTGGAGTTGGCAGCTATTGTTCATGCCTTACCCTGTTAGAGACACTATCTGCTGGGAGAGAACTTTGTGGTCTTCACCAACCACAAGAGTCTCAAGTATATCTTCACATAGTGTGATCTGAATCTGAGACAGTGCAGGTGGGTTATGTATCTTCAGTCCTTTGATTTTGATCTTGCCTATAAGCTAGGAATGGGAATCATAGTGGCTGATGCGTTGAGCAGGAGAACCCTGGTTTAGGCGGGTCAGGAGGCCAGTAGTGAGTGGCACTGATGGCTCCGTTCTCTGAGATGCATCTTGAGGTGCATGACAGACAGGGACAGACTTTCCTTTCTTCTGTAGCTGTTACCTCTACACTTCTCGATCGGGTATAGATGAGGCATCTATCCGACTCAGAAGGCTTAGTACTACGGGAGGGTGTGTCAGGGGAGGACCCTTTTCCTAGATGGACAGTGAGTGAGGATGAGATCTTGCATTTCCAGGTATGTGTATGGGTGACAACAGACATACGTGAAGATCTGATGCGGGATTTTCATTCCTCTGTTTGGGAAGTTCATCCTACCATCACCAAGATGTATCGAGATCTTCATCTCCAGTACTGGTGGCCAGGTATGAAGAAATATGTTGCTTGTTTTGTCTTGCGGTGTTCTACTTGTCAGCTGGTGAAGGCAGAGCACCAGCAACTAGCAGTCCTTTTACATAAATTACCCATTCTGGAGTGGAAGTGGAATCATGTTGCGATGGACTTCATTAACGGGTTGCAGAGATCACCTCAGGGAAACAATGTTGCATGGGTTGTCACCGAAAGGCTCATGAAGGTTTCTCACTTCTTGCGGATCAAGGAGTCCTTCAGTGTCTATGATCTGTGATGACTTTACATCCGAGATATTGTTCGTCTGCATGGAGTTCCATGTTCCATTGTTTCAGACAGGGATTCGCGCTTTACCTCTCAGTTCTGGCAGGGACTTTAGATTGCCTTGGGTACATAGGTACTTTTGAATACATTATACCATCCCCAGACTGATGGCCAGTATGAGCGCCCAATCCAGGTGCTAGAGGATATGCTCAGAGCTTGCATCCTCGACCATGGAGGTTCTTGGGAGAAGAATATTCCTCTGCTGGAGTTCGCCTACAACAACAGTTTTTAGGTGACCATTCTGATGGCAGCATATTCGGCGTTGTACGGTAGGCAATGCCGATCACCGTTATGCTGGATGGAGGCAGGAGAGGAAGCTTTGCTGGGACCTCGTCTTGTTCAGGAGACGTCAGAGCAGATAGAGCTGATTCGGAAGCGGATGGCTACAACACAGTCTCGACAGATGTCTTATGCTGATCAGCGGAGATGAACTCTAGAGTTCGAGGTCGGAGACCAGGTTTTCCTATGTGTCACACCGAGGTTGGGACACATGAGGATTCATAGACAGGGTATGCTTTCACCATGATATGTCGGGCCGTTTCAGGTATTGGAGAGAGTTGGGACGATTTCCTATCTGTTGTAGTTACCTCAGTGGTAATGTGCTATGTACGATGTCTTCCACGTCTCTCAGCTCCGAAGTTACATTCCAGCCCCATATCATGTCTTTTAGCCTGAGGAAGTTAATCTTGAAGAGGATGTGTCGTTGGAGGAGAATCCTATCCATATTATTGATCACAGTATGAAGGTTCTCGGCGGGTGGTCTGTTCCTCTATTATGGGTGCTATGGCAGCATGGGTGAGTATAGGACGAGACCTAGGAGAGGGAGGCCGATGTACAATCACGGTGGCTGAGGCTGTTCAAGGTTTCTTCTTCTACGCCTCTCTAGGGAAATTCAGGGACAAATTTCATTAAGGGGGGAAGCTTGTAAGAACCCAGATCTTAGTTTCAGGTATGTTTTTACCTTTTCTGGAGTTTTTAAGAAAAATTTACTTTCTAGAAATTTTTGAAGTACACGCCATTTACTTTCTGAGTACACGCCGTTTAATCTTTTCCTGCTCGAATTCGTGTGTCGGTCGTGCCCGAGATAGACACACGGTGTGTAGGGGTGACGTGGGGGTGATTTTGGCGGAGTATAGAAAAACCCACTACACGCTGTGTACTTTAAAAATACAGGCCGTGTATTTTTCTTTTTTTACTAAATGGACCGGGGTCACACCTCATCGTGATATTCATCTTCTTCTAGGTCTGGTTCATCAGAGAGTGACCCATACGACCGAATCTTAGACGAGCTATTTCCACTTCATCCGTTCTTGGATTCGAGCGCGGCTGATTGTGTTGGAATCGCAGCGGTGAGTTCTTCCTTCTGCTTGAGCTATTTTTTTCTGATTCCTCCTTGATTTCGAGTTATCGTGGGTTGAGCGTTTTGTGAGTTTTCTCAGATCTACAACGTTCTAAGGGTAATATTTTTTCACTGTTAACGTATATCAATCTCCTAGGATCTAGGTAGGTGGTTTGTTCCTTTCTGTTTAATGTCGATGACTATTTTTGTGAAAATTCCACAAATTCCCTTGGGCGGGAATTGTGGGTTTCCTATTTTTTCCCTGCAGTTTGCCTGCTTTGCTTGATTGTTGTAGTAGTGGTTTATGCTTGGGAGTAGAGTAATTTATTTTGTGCTCAGGTTTCTTTTCCATGCTTGCTTTTCATGTATGGAGTTTTTCCAGTTTCCATGCCAAGTTATAGGATATTGGAAATGTTGCTTTGTATTGCTGTTGAGCCTTAGAATTATATCCAACTAGTTCATGATGTTTACGTGGACATTGTACACGTGCTGAACATGTTATTTTACATAGGACTGTGAGAACATAGTGTAGTAGACCACAAGAAGAATAGACATAAGGGATTCTCTAGAGTGTCTTTTAATACGATGCTAGACCATAGGGGGAATTGACGATGACTGCTTCCTCAGAGAGTTTGTAGTTCCTCGATGTGGGCCACATGGGGAATGAGTCGTTGATTGCTTCCCCAGAGAGCCTTTAGAATGATATGAGTCTATAGGGGGAATTGATGGTGAGTGCTTGCTCAGATAGTCTATTAATTTCATAGCTGAACCAGAGGGGTGAGACTGTGTGTTCCTCCTAAAGCGTTGCTAGTACTTGGGTTGAACCATAGGGTTTAGGCTGTGAGAGCTACCCAGAGGGTTACCTATTTTATTCTTCTTATTTTTGTTACTTGTCTACGTTATATTCTAGAACAATGGATTGTAGCTACCTGTGATTTCCTGTTTACTGCTTCTGTTTTTATTACTGTCATGTATTCATTGACTGTTAGGCACAAATCTTTGGGAGATTGCCTACTTGGATTGTATCTCACACCCTGTTTGGGCTATGCTTTTGGGCCCAAGAATACTATGTTGATGTGGGAATAGATAAGGGCAAGCGCCATTCTACTTCAGGTTCTTGATTGCACTAGAGTTGGAGAGCATGGGACCGAGCCGTGGCTTGTGATGCTGAAGAGTTTACATGGTTTTTTTTTGCACATTGTTTTCAGTTGTACTTCAGCATGATGGTTTGTTTACTGCTTTTCATCGACATATGTACCATGTTTCATCATGATTAGTTTATACATTTCTTCCCATGTTCAGTTCAGTTGTTTTATGCTGTTTATTGTTTCCACTATTGTGTCTGGTTGTTCTCCTACTATATACTTTACTGAATGAGGGCATAGTTTTCCAACCAACTCACCAAGGCCCTTGCTGCTAGTTGGCAGCCTCTAGCATTTTAGGAAACGCGCTTGAGGTCATGTGGAGAACCAGGTACGGGGCACCAGTGGAGGGATCCAGATTCGGGTCATTACATATCGGATCAAATATTGTGATAAAAATGATCTATTTTTAGTGTAAGTATTAATCCATTGGTAGTTTATTAACGTATTATGTCCCCCAAAACAATATTATTGGATCTGGAATGTTGTGAAAATAAAAATATAATTTGTTCAGTGTATAGTTTGATTGGTGTTACTGATTAATAGTGTTCCTTGATCCAGAATAATAACGAGGTTTAAAAAATAGAATGTATTGCATGGAGAAATTTTAATTGGTATTCATTGAGGAATAATTATTTTGAGAAGAAAGAGAAGAAATGATGGTGAATATAATCACATGAATGAAGAAATGATATAAATGTGTGGTTGAGTGTTTTGATTGAATTATAATATTATCCAGTAATATTTCAATCTAAAAACATAGTCTAGATAAGTTGGATGATAATTTCTTTGATGGGAGTATACTATGTATCTGAATGGAAGTTATTTCTAAAATATATTGTTAATAAGATGAAATAGTGTCAAGTGACATTAATATACAAAAATAATTTTTATGAAAATATATTTGTAAGGTATATCAAGTGAAAATAGTTCGTCTTGGAACCCTAAAAATGGGAAAACAGCAAAGAAGAAGAATGGAAGGAATTAATTTAATTCATGAAAAATTTATGGAATGAAATATCATAGAAATTGATTGATGTGTATAATAGTATTTTACCTTTTCATAGATACATGTAATTCAAATAATGAATTCAAGACAATGAAATACCCCATTTTTATCTAGTGCTTCAATTGTATCAAAATGGCTAATTCATCAACCCCTAGTTGGAAAAGAAAAAACAAAAATTCTATAGGAAAATCCAAAGAGAGAAGTCCAATCATATGGATTAAATATATCTAAAATAATTGTGATATAATATTTAGTGAATGGTATATATATCATCCTATATATTTGTGAAAATGATTAATTTCATTCATTTTCTAAAAACCTTTTATATATGAGGAATTTTCAAATGGAATCATGTCACTACCTTTAAGATCAGATGTTTATTTGGCAGTGGTAACTCAAAATGGTAGGATGGACACATCTCAAGTCTTCATATACTCTTCGATATATGTTTTTGGGAATTTTCTTCTAAGATGAAAAGATATTATTCCAATATTTTAATTTGATATAATTTTGGGAATTCTTATATAAATTTGTATTGATCCCATAAAAATTGTAGGGGAATAAAATTTATCGTTATAATTTTGAATCAAACTATAATAATCAATAACTGTGAGGATGAACCTAAAACCCTAACTGAAATTACATCGATAATATGGGTTTTACTACCTATTAACGAGGGATATATATTATAGTTTATTGGGGAGAAAGTGAATATTGATGATATTAAAATTCTAAATGTATTTATTGATGTTCTTAATGAAAAGATTCCATGTATTACACCAACAGATGATGTAGAGTTTTAAATTGAAATCATAGATGGGGGAAAACATTGTCATAAACTCCATACAAAATGTCCCCAACTAACACTCAAGATTTAATAAGATCATAGAGAATCTAGATACGGGATTTATTCATACCAGTAATTTGAAATCGTTTTCACCTATTTGTTTTGTTATGAAAAAATATGGGTCAATCTATATTTTTGTTAATTATTAGACACATAAAAAATTAAATATTAAGAAAAAGTAACGTCTTCCATGTATCGATTATCTATTTGATTATGTATTTGGAGTCATTGATTTTTCATGATTGAAAAAAATATAGATATCATCGGTTAAGGGTTAATAAGATTGAAATTCATAAGAATTTCTCTTGTACATGGTGTGTATTATAGGAATTTATTGTAATTCCATTTAGTGTTATCATTTATACTTATATACTCATTGATTTATTTAATATTATTAATATATTACATTTAACAATTTTTGGAATTATTTATTGATGATATCAATATATATTTTAAGAAGAAGAAAGACTATAAAAAATTATTGAGTATACTGATAATGAATAAAGGAAAGGTTAATCAATATTCTCAATTTAATAGTTGTGAATTTGGTATATAGAAAGTATTATTCTTCAAAATTATAATTTTAAGTGAAGATATATCTATGTATCATTAAAATATAAAATTATTTGGATATTTCCAAGACCAATAAAATAAATGTGATTTATATATTGTTTGAAATTCTAGATAATATCAACTATTTTTTAGATTTTTATACCACCAATCTAATACAATAAACATTTTTACTAGCAAGGGATTCATGTTCTATTGTAAATATGAATGTGAAGAGAGATTCAATGAATTGATGGGACGTTTGGATAGTTATACTATGCTTACAATACCCAACAACAGAGAAGAATTATTTGGAATATAATGAGACATCATAGACAGAACTGGGATATATAATCACTAAAAATGACGTCAAAATAGATTACTCCTCTATGAAATTGAAAAATAATGTCAAAAATTATAGGACTCGTGATATAGAACATGAAAAGATAATTTATTCATTGTATATATTAATGAATTACCTAAATTGTAATATATATGATTTATATATATGGATAATCAATGAGTTTGGTGTATATTTACCTAGAATTAGTTGAATATTCAACATAGATAATTGTTGGAGTTGATCAAAGATGATGACTTCTCATTTAATTACCACCCTGGGTAGGTGAACAAAGAGGGTGATGATCTGAGAGGGAAATGAAATGCTTTTTCCATCATTATGATTCATTGGGATCCAATATTTTTTTCATATAGAAATTGAATGATGAAAATCTATAGAGAGATGAAATTTCTTATCTATTTTTGATGAATTTTCAACCATCCATTCATGAGATTATTATAATTGCTCCTATGAAAAATTTGGAAATATATAAGATGGTGAGGAATGATATTGAATTCAACCATGTTCTTATATTAATGATTAGAATGAGAAACTGAGTATTGTTTCAATCAATTCCATACTTGTAGGCAGATGTATAAGATGAAGCACACCATTATTTATTCCATATTCATCATAGAAGTATGAAGACGTATAAATTCCTAATAGAGTATTCATGGTGAAATGACATGAAATATTGTATTTCATTATATATATTATGAGGATGATTTATCAATTTAAGGATGTATAAATGATGTATAAGATTATGTTACAACCCTTACCTAGGCTATAATAAGAATTGTAAAATATTACCAAGGGCATTTTCATCAGAATATCCAAAAAATGTAAAGTGAGTAATTTTATTTTGTTTTCGGTCGTTTGAATTATTTTTTATTATCAATATTATTGAAACAAAGGTCTTTAATAACATAAATAGTTATTCATTTAGTAATTTTTAATATTTCAATGATTTTCAGTATAATTTGTATCAGATCGAGTTATGAAGTCAAGTTATATGTTTAAAGAAATCCTTATGTGGGTTCTAGATTCAAAATTATTTTTTGGTACTTCGTATACATTTTATACTGATGTTCAATCTAATAAGAAAATTACATCAATTTAATAAATATTTAGAGCTTTAAATATATTTTTAAATTTTGGTTGGGATTAATACATTTATATGGATGAATTGTCTTATAAGAGAAGCTTCAATTGATAATAATTATGGATCCTTACGAAAGCCCATATGGAATAAAGTGTTGAACACATATATGTCTGGACAATGTAAGACATCGAATTCTATTAGGATGGGATATTTATAAAGAAATGGTAGAGATTTTTATACCCATTCAACATCACATAAGGTAATCTCATATTTGATAAAAAAATAATTTCGATAATCATTACTAAGAAGTAGAGTTTGATGTTGGTGATTATATCTTCTTCTAAATATATTTTTTTAAGAATGATATGAATTTTTAAAACAATGTAATGTAGAAAAGTAGATATTATTATATATAAAATTTGTAATCATTCCAGGATAGTAAAATATCACTGGGACATTCCACCAAATCACTATCACGTTCACAATGTTTTCATAACTTTATACATAGGTAGTTCATACTAGATCTTTCAGATCAGTTAAACTAATAAGTTATACAATAGGATTACGATGTCTCTTATGATGAACAAATGATATAGATTTTAGCTCATAAAAAAAAGTTATTTTGAAATAAGACAACCAATATAGTCAATTTTTTATCAGAAAACCATAAATATAATGTAGCGACATGTGATATTGAAGATTTTATGAGGCATAAGTATCTTGTCTTTTTATATCGAAGTGACTAAATTTCAATGGAAATATTATTATAGGTTGTTGAAAGTATCACATTCTTATTTTATGATATATTTTTATTTTAATAAATCAATATTATTTTATATATTTCTTTATAAAGAACACGATGTTTAATAAAATCGTGAAAATAGAATGAAACGTTATATTGTGGAAATTAAATCATTTTATAATATTGTTGTAGTCATTTTCTATTTAATATTTGGAATATTAATTGAAATAATTTTTCCAGGGATTAGTGAAAACTACTATGTTTTTTTAATAAATTAATTTTATTTCAATAAATAAATATATTATAAAATTACCATTATATTTTCCTATGGTGTAAACATGATATAATATCCATTATATTTTATATAATTTAATAAATTCTATTTGGACCAATTTTTAATTGATTTTTATATTTGTTAAATTTTAAGATGCATTAAATCTTCACCATGTTGGACAAGGTGAGGGCTTCCAGCACGAGTCTCAGGTTTTTGATAATCAAAAATCCATATAGGATTCCTATAAAAGTCCATTTCATCTAAATATGATAAATATGTAACACCATGGATGATGGAACTGATAAATATGAGCATATTATTTTATTGGAAGCCACTCAACCATTGAGCAGTGGTGGAGTAATATCCTATAATGATGTTTTCATTAATGTAAATTTGAAGATGAGAGAAATTAAATGATCAAATATGACTCCTTCAAACAGATGTCTTGGGAAGGCATAATAATTTATAAAAAGTATTGATTATATAAGATCATCCTAAAATTTTTAGAAGTTAATCTCAATCAGAAATAGGAAAATTCCAAGGTATGAACGCTTATGATTCTCAATGAACATTACTCATAGTCAGAGTGTGAAATGGCTGATGATGTTGACTACGTATTTCAAATTGATATTTCATTTTATGACCTTTATACTGATTTTAAGGGTGAGGGATTTCACATTTATTTGGCCCCATACATTCTCTTAATATATTTTCCTATTATATTTTCAAAAAATGTTAGGGTTAATTCCCCTAGAATAACCTTTCTTACAGGATTAAAAATCTATTTTCAGGAATATCATATTACTTTCATCAAATTTATATTAAAATAATGTTTAAAAAATTGTACAGATAAAATTTTATAAAATAGATTCCATATATTAAATACAGAGGTTCTAATTTGGTAAATTGGTTCGTTAAACTTTTAGGAGTTATAATGAATAAAGATATAAATTTTTTTAAATTTAGAAAATCAAATATCATTTAATAATTTTTAAAAATAAGTTTATAAGGCATTAAAAATATTTCTATTTCTTTATTTTATTTAATTTTTTGATTTTATTTTAAAAATATATATCATAACATATAATATATAAAATTTGAGGTTCATTTTTGATTTATAATGACAATTACATAATTTTATGTAAAGTAAAATACCAAATGTCACTCTCTTTCCTTTAAATTTATCTAATATGTATATATATTTATATAAATTTTGAATAAATATTTAAAATTATTTTGATCATAATGAAAATAATTTTATTATGTTAATTTTTTTTTTAATTTTAAGTAATTATATAATTATATTTAATACTTATAAAACTCTTACATAATTTGTGGCATTGTAGTGGAAAAATGAAAGCAAACAGTTTAAAAAAAATTAAAACTAATGTTTTTCTAATGAATTACAATTCAAAATTGTTTTTTAATAATAATTTTTTATTTATGGATGAAATTATTATATTTTAATGGAATCTTTATCTTGATGTGTTAAATTTCCAAATAATTGAATAATTACAAATATTACTCTATATTTATTTTATGAATAATCATATTTTTTTAATTATTTAACAACACAAAATATATTGAAAGAGGATAAGTTGAATCATAAGAGGTGTAAAATTTAATACATTAAATGATAATATGTACATTTTTTCAATATAGGTAAAATTATAACGCTTTCAAATTTAATAATACAATACTACGTTTAAGGTTAAAAAGGATAAAAAAAAGTTTAAACAAACTGATTAGGGAATAATTGACCTAAAAATTAACAAAAAGTGGATGAATTCTTTTATTTACAAACTATCCAAATCAATATAGAGTATTATTAAATTTGGAAAATATTTTTGATGAAAATGGCCTAATATTATTTTAAATCAATGAAAAACTAAAATGGTTTCCCTCATATCTTTTATAACATGAAATCTCATATCTCATTTATTTTACCATATTTAGGTTTATAGGTCAACCAAATACTGAATTATTTTTTTAGGAAATCCACTATTCTTTATATAGGTATTTTGGTCTATTTAAAAAACAATTCTAAGGGTCCTTATGATGATATCTAAAAGAAGTTTACTGATGAAGATAAAAAATCATTACTGACACTATAATGATTATTTCATAATTAACAATATATACATTATTTTTAACCAAAATAAAATAAAAATTATTTCATAATAAATATACTAAAATCTTATTATTTTTATGTGAGAAAATTTTCCCACCACATTTCCATATTATTGAAATCAAAAATAGTGCTCAAGCATATGTATGAATTACAATCTCCACCTAATAGTGTAATTATTTTTTCATTTCCATTTCTATTGGATGTTTATAAATATGGAACATATGAGTATATATATTATTTATAATTAATGTATGGTTTTAAAAAATATAAGGTGAAATTTACCATTTTTCCTTCCAGTCTGTTGAAAAATGAGAATGTCCCTCATCCGTACGTGCCGCCTTCCCCATCCATAAAAAGATGTGTTCCATTTTTTCCTTTATAAATTAAATGGATTGTAATAAAGATATATTAAATAAATATATATGATATAATAATATTCCTATAAATTATAATTTTTATTTTTTTATGTTTTTTTTTAACTGTTGAAAAGTGAAATCAATATCCATGCGTACAAAAGACCAATCTTCTACATAAACAGTGTAATTCATTTTTATATCTCTATATTTTCCCAATAATATATATATATATATATAATTAAAATAAATTACATTTATGTCATTATTAATTGTTTTAAATTGATGTAACTATAATCAATGTACATGGACTAGAATTACTTAACAAAATTTCTAATGAAAATTATAGTTTACATCCAAAACAATGATAATAATAATATTGTTAAAAATATGATAAGTTGTTTTGATTTTATAATATATGATGTTATAGGTATTTATATTTTTTATGTTTTATATTATAACAAATATAAATTTATTATAATGGGTATTAAATCACAAAAAATGAATGCTAAACATGAGGTCATGGATTTTGCCTAAATTTCCACTACATAAAGCCATATATAGTATTGTGAACATATTTATTTTTATGTGGTGTATATACCAGCCATTGGATGTTTTTAAAAAGAAAATATATAAATTAATTATTAATTATTTTTAAATTAATATTTACACTTTATTGGATAAAAATTTAAAAGATACCAAATTTGCATGAATTTATTTCACATGATTGTTTTCTTGGTGACTGCTCTTATTTTCATTTAAGGAATCATAGAATATATCATTTTAAAGGTCCATAAATTTACATATCCTCTATAAATAAATGGTGTATCTTACACAGGATCTCATTTATGGTTTAAATTATTGTTTTTCTTTAAATTTTTTCTTCAGGTCTCAGGGGAATAAGGGGGGATATTTAGATTTTGGGAAGAGAAAGACCATGTGAATGGTTAGTGCCCAATTAGTAAGAACCATGTGAAATCCATGTGCTCTGGATATGTGTTATAAATATGTTTTCTACATAGATTTATAATGGTTTCATAAATAATGAGTCTTACCATCAGAAACAATTTCAGGTCTAGGTTATTTTCAATATGGGACTGCACGGTTTGAAAAAAAACACAAAGATTGTCCCAAGAGACCATGATAGAAATCTTTTTAAAGATATATTAACCTCACATTATTGGTGAATGGTTTTCATAATCATGTTTACTTACTATGAGCATCACCTTGAACCATTAAAAATTTCGTTTAAACCCTTTTAACTGGGAAATATTATTAATTAATCACCTATAATATCTTATAGGCTCCACTGAATCCTTCCCTAGTGATCTAGAGAAATATCCTTATGGTTTCATGGTGGATTCCCATAGTTATTAATAAATCACATCAAGTTATGTTTTATTTTTGATCTTATTTCCCATGTTCTCTGTAGATTTATATATGATCTCCTATAGTTTCATCATATTGGAACATAATTGGGATGTGATGACAGATCTAATGGGAATGATAGAGAACTTATAATGTTTTGTATGGATATAGGATCACGATGAACCCATCTACTCTTCCTCGGTATTCTATTTCAATAGGGATTGGTTCTTCCTCATGCTTTGAGGGGCATTTATATATGATGAGTTAATTCTATAAATTTCATATCATTATTTTGAAATTACATTGGGTTGTTCAATAAATTTATGCGATTTGTGTTTTGAAGAGACTTCATGGAACTATACTTGATTCTAAAGGGGGATTTCTGTGAATGACTATTTTACACAACGCGTTTGATTAAATGATTAAATTGTCAATATTATTTAGAAATGGGATTTTAAAAAAATAATATTAATGTACAATAATTGAAATTTTTTCCTAAAATGTGAGCATAGTTTTGAAATTGATTTTAGAAAACATGGGGCTTTTGGAACCTTGGGTTCATCGGGAAATGGACATAAGAGACCATAGTGTATGTCACACAACATGGGGTTACATTTTGGATATCGATGGAATATGGTCAGATTTATATTGGTTGGTACCGACATATTCTTTGTTTTTGATCTATTATTCCACGTATGTATTCTTATATGCTACAGACTAATGGAGTGTGTTTTTTCACATATGGTTTATTTATTTCCTGTTATATTTTTTCCTATATTTTATCTCACATGTTTTCACATATGATTGGTTCAAATTGTACCAAATGATGGATTCTCCCATGGACATGTGTTTACATGGTTACCATATGGTTTGTACATGTGAATTCATACTTCCTCACTTACAGATTTCATATAACTTGAATTTGGAATACGATTGTTTTTTTTTAAAACCAAGGGAAAATTATTTAGAATTAAATTTTGATTTAGGGAAATTATTTGTAAACATTTTTTCTACTTTAAGATCTTTTAGTGTTTTATTCATTATATGAAACCTCATGAAGACTCTATAATGGTAACCAACTGGGAATTTTTCTCACACACTACTTTTTCTATTTTGTGGTTGTATATGTTTCTATATATGATTTATGTGAATGGTATAGAATCATGTAGATTGATGGAGTATATTATTGTCTCATTCATTAGTTTGGGATGGTTTGGAGGTGTTGGATGGTCACAATGAGACTAGTTGGTCTTGTCATTTCTTAATTTATGGTGTAGCTAGTTTTTCATGCATTATATGGATATTTGATATATATATTTTTTATTGTTTTTTATTTTGGTTTTATGTCTTTTTTTTATAATATTCTATACTTGATTCCATAATCTTGTTTCACCTCACAAATGTGATTGTTTGATTTTGGTGTCCTGTCATGTTGACCTATGATGGATCATTATAAAATGGAATTAGAGTGATTATCAACATGGATTGTGTTAAAAATGCCTGATATTGGTTCTATATCATTGGAATACATGAGTTAATATCATCAAAATTCATGTATTACGTGGGTGAGGGTATCTAGAAAGCTCAATTTAATGTATAAACTTGATTCTCCATGGGTCATTTGAAATTTTATGGAAATTGTGAGAGTCTGTGTTTGATGTTATTTGATGGAACTGAATGGGAATTTTATAAAAATTGACCTATTTCTTCCTAAATAAACTTTTTCTTCAATGAATTTATACTTGAGTTATATTCATTATGTATTAATTCATGGCGGTGAATTATTGAAATGTTTCATATGATTTTGGATGACTCTATTAAGTTGATTTGTCAATATATTCTTCTTAACAAAAAATGAATTCGAGAAGAGAAAGTACAAATTTTAGGGAGAAAGTCGTGATACAAGATCCAAAGGTGAATCCTCCAATGGAACCTTCTTTTATTAAATATTCAGCCCATATAATTTAAACAGTATGTCATGTGCATGTCGGGAACCCTAGATGAGTGATGGATCATGGATTTGAATTCACTAAGTAGTTTTCTCATGAATTCTAGAGTTACATGGGACCCTTGGATTATATGGAGTGGATTCTATGGATTAAGAGGATATCTAAATACATTGATTCACGTAATGAATCTATAGTGGTGTTTACCTATTATATTCACAAGGGGCCTAGAAATAGATGGTAGGAATCCATTAGGAATTCTCTATTTCACTAGTATAAATCAATGAATTTATTCATGAATATATACAATTATTATTTTTACCATGAAACATTACATGTGGTAAAGACCCTAGAGTTTGTACCCATAGACAAATGGGAGAATACCATGAAAGAGTAGTCCACCCATTTTTCTATGCTAATTCATCTGACTCCGGGTCTAGGAAGTAATGAGTACCTGAAGGATACAAGTTTTGAGTTGGGACTGTGGATTAATATTCAGTATTTTTTTACTCTTAGGTGACATAAAATTTATAGAGATCATTTATAAAGAATATATGGATGAGGTAAACATAACTGGAATGGAATTTTTTCGTGTAACATTATTTGGGTGTTATTATCAAAGTTGTGTTTTCTTGTCCATAATATGATTTGCATGGGTGGTCGGTTTTATTTTAGAATAATTTATGGGTATCATTTGTAAAAACCCATTTTTTTACTGTCATTGTTGAAGGAATATTAAAAACAGGCCTATTAATATTTAGTTTTCTAATACCTATCAATTTTTTAGGTAAGCATACATTCATAAACTTGTTTTGAAAGGGAAAATCTGGGGTTTTAATGATTAATCCACTCTATGTTGAACTGTATATTTCATAGGCCCATTGACTCTTTGGTTATTATATTTAGTGATAATATTTAGGAATATTCCATGATTGAGGATAAGTATAAAAACTATTTGGATATCATTATTTGAACCATAAAGGAACATCATCTATATCGTAAGATTTCCAATTGGGAGTATTTGATCTTGTTAGTGAAATTTATATGAAATGTCATATTCGATATTGGTGTATTGGTGGATCATGAGAAAATATAGGTTTTTAGTTCATCATATCTGCTCAAAAATGAGTTTATGTTTCAATGATTGTTGAGTTTACCTAGTTTCTATAGATGGTCTGTTAAGGATTTCTCAAATATCACATCTTTGATTTATTCTTGTACCCACAAGTGTGTAATGACTTGTGGTATGTCAAATTATTGATATATTTTGATGAGATGAAGGTGAGGTTGACTTAAGGACCAGTTTAGATTCTTCTAGAACTATATTTTTGTTATAATTTTTTTCTATGATTCTTATGATACAGGATAGTGATTTTTCTTAATGCATGTTAAATATGTGGTAGCATATGAATCTATCCAATTATTCTTTCATTATAATAACTACCTTACATATGATCTTTTTTTAGTAGTTATCCACTAACTCAAAACATGGCATAAAAATCTATTTGGGAAGAGTTTTTATGTGTATTTTGATCATAAGTACCTATAACATATTTTTTCTGAAAGGTATATAAAAATATGAAAGGGGAACGTGGTGGAGTATCTATAAAATTTTGATATTGAAATTATGTACACTCTTAGGAAGAGGAATTATATTTCTAATTATATGGGAAGGAAATTCTAGAAAAAGTCCATAAAAGAATAGTTTGTGGTGTGTTATTTGATGATTTTTTCTTCTAATGTGATCGTGATAGAAGAAAAGGTTGATGGGATGGAGTTATTATCCTTTATGAAATTTAACACATATTTTGATATGTGAGTAGAGAATGAAAATGTGAATGTCATTATTTTCCTACTCCTTAGAAAAAACCATTATAGTGGGGAGAACATGGGTGACTAGTCTTGGTCTCAAAGAGGAGCTTTGTGCTTATTTATCTGGTTAGTTTTTTCAAATATTTTGAGGCAGTAGCTGATAGAATGTTAGAATAAGATATTAAATTCCATGCACTGTGGGGAAACCAAAATGTGTCATTACATGAGAAATCATTATTCATGGATATTAATGAGGTGGTTGATTGTATAATTTTTTACACATCATCCCAATTTTCAAAATATTTAGGCTAAAAAACATATTCGTTCTGTTTTATTCAAGTCATTACCCATTAAAGTATGGATTATGGGTGACTCTACCATTGAATAAATCAATTTTTTTCTTGTCATCCATGTTCTAATGATTTGAATTAGGTTATAATTTATCAAATTATGAAATAAAATATTTTCAATCTTATAAATAAGATGATTAAAGGGGAAGAACATGAATAATTTTATATATTAGAGGTGGTGATACTTCATTGGGTCCCCTCTATGATTGTCTTTGATAGGGACACAAGGTTCCAGTCTATGATATGAAAGGGTTTTGAAGAGGCAATGGGTTCCCAATTGACATTGAACAATAAATTTCTTCCACAAATGGATTGGAATAGAAAGAGATAGATCTATGTTCATGAGTATATGCTCTGTTCTTGGGTTCTTGATTTTGATGGACTATGGGAAAATTGTTTTCCCGTGGTGGAACTTAAATTTATCAATAGTCACTATGATCTGATAATGATGGATCCCATTGATTTATTGTATGTGTTTCCTCATGGATCTTTCTTATGTTTGGAAAAGATTTCATAGTGGTCCTTGTTTTGGTGGAGTCTTATTTAGAAGATAAAAATAGTTGGTCTTGATCAAAAAAAGTGTTGGCAAAGGAAAGATATTTCAGATATGTTATAAAAACAATCACCATTAGTCGATAGAGTTTTTGGATGGTGATAAGGTGTATCTCAGTGTTTCAACATTATGGGGACATCATCAGTTAGGTATGCTGGGTATGATGGAATCGACATCTTTTCCCCTTTGTGATCTAGAAGTGACTAAAAAAAGTAGGTATTACAATTTCACTTAAAATTTTTCTTTCCATTGATTAAAATTCTATTGCATATTTCCAAGTAGAGGTATTATCACTATGATCCTTCCCATGTGGATGGATCAGATGATGTTGATCATTATCTCAGTAATAAACATTTTTGAGCATCCATTTAAAATTATGGATTTCTAGAATAATATAATGTATGATAGAATGAATCCCTTATCATGTGTACTATGGATGTTCTGAATGAATATCCAGGATATGTAGTAGTGGAAATAATTTATAAGGAAGTAGTATCTTAGTCTTTTTATGGTTCTAGAATCATGAGGACATTCAACAGATAAAGATTTGTTATTTTGGGGAGAATTGAATCACCAAATAAATCAGAGGATCCCTTTTATTAAATATTTAATTGTCATTAATGTTATTATAGTGTTTTTTGGTTAATTATGGTCACAAATTGATATTTTAGGAGGAGATATACCATGAACATGGTTGGTTCACTATTAGTATTAACTAGGAAGAAACTCTATTGTATGGATATGGGTTGTAAAATAGGGATTTCACATAGATAGATCATAGTTATATAAACTGGGCAGCACACCAGGTAATGTCATGCAGGGTCTGTGTGATTTTCCAAGGGGAAGACATGGATTTACATAACCATATTTTCTATATAAAGAGGCCATATCACTTACCTATTTCAATTATACAATATCATTGCATGGATGTCTCACGTTTTTTCCAACAATGTATCCTCAATATGCATGGAACTCTAAACTATTAAAAATATGGTTTCTATCCTTTTCTCTTGGACGATTTAAAACATAATACCCCATAATCTCATTTTCCTTTACCAATCCATTCCTGTGGAATCTACCAGCTTCTCCATTGTGATTCTAGGGAGTTTTTATTCATTCATTATGGGTCACATCGAGGTATGTTGTGTTTTTATCTGATTATCTCTATTCATTACAGATCAATACGATATCCATTATCCATTAATCTTTTAGGAACCCAATTTTGAATTCAATATTGATATAGCTGGCATGATGGAGGATTGTCATTTTTTCTTATGGTTCCCTGGTCATGAGGGCTCAGTCTACACTCCATATGCCTTCATTTTCTTAGGTTATCGTCTATAAACACATTTTAATTTAAATATTTTTAAACAATAGTTTTATTATATAAACATAATATTGTTCTTATAAATTTATTTTGTGTTGTTAAATTATGTGATTTGTTGTTTTGTGGTATATCATTTAAATATACACAATTTTAAATGGTTATTTTTTATAAAATTTGGTTCATCAAAACAAGTGTTCGATTAAATTGTTGAATGTGGGTTTCTATTATAATATTTGGTTTAAAAAACTTTATAGGATTTCATTTGACTTGAATTTTTATAAATCATGATCATTGTTTAAATATAAATTTTCACCAACATAGATCTTTATAATCATTTTGTGCGTCTAGAAAGGGACATAGGTGACCCGTGTGTGTGGAACAACGAGAGAGTACTTTTAGGACATTGATGGTTTATGGGAGGAATATATATTGGTTGGTACAGATTAATTCCATGTTTGAGATTTATTATTTCTAGAATATATTCCCATATTCTAGGTCCCAATACATATTTAATAGAAATTTATGGTTTATTAACCACATGGTGGAATTTTTCATTGATACTTTCTCACATTTCATTTCAAATAAGGTGTTGTGACTTGGTTTCACATGACGATTATGTCATGGATGTGTTTTTAAATTGTTATGGATTATAGAATAAACTTATTTCATTATCAAATATACTTTTTATTTTAAACCATTTATGAGTATTAAATTATTTCATGAATACTAAATGAAAATTATATATAAATGTGTTTGAATTTATCGAAATGATTTAAGTAATTTTTTTTAATTATATAACTACTATATTGTTGGAATTAGATCTCATATTAAATCAATTATGATATCCTACTTAGATTTGTTCTCACACTCTCCTTTTCCCTTTGGGTGGTTATTGATCACTTGTGGTAGGATCAATGTATAGGGAAGTGTTTTTTATAGCATGGTGTCCTCTCCTATTTTCGTAGCCGTCATTTTAGAGATGGTTTCAAGGTGATGGTTGGCCACATGGAGACTTGTTTTTATTATATTTTCATATATTATGGTTTTTCTAGTTTGGATTGGATTTTATTGATCCATGATGTATCGATTTCTCCCTCTATATTCACAAGTTGTATGTCCTATTTTTGGTTATATACAATAATGTTTTTGTTATCTATTTTCAACTCACCACCTCAATGAGTTGTATTTGGTGTATTGTCTAGTTTACTTGAGATAGTTCTTTACATAATAATATTAAATGATTTTTTCCAAAATTCCCTATCACTGTAAATACTATCTTGTAATGAAATGATTAAAATAAATAATTATTTTAGTGTAGTTTTTATTAATTATAATTTTCTTCCATGTCTAGATTTTTCAACATTGTTTTACAGAAGTCATATTTATTTACTCAAATGTTTTATTTTGGAAATTGTGAGTTATCCTTTATTTTTTAATATATTGTAAAAAACACATTATAATATTTTATGAAATGTTCATTTTTCTCGTTACGTATAATAGTTAGATGAAATGTTTGTTTTTAATGTATAATTTATTCATAGATTTTCCTACCAAAATTAACAATTTTTTTACTTAGAATATTATATATGTTTTTAATGGTTTGATATAGATAAATAATTTGTGATTGGTTGGTTTATATTTTCAATTAAATTTTGTTTATTTCTTTAGAGGATATGATTTTATTATAAATCCTATATTTTGAATGAATTTACGGTCATTATTTATCTCTAATTAATTTGTTGTTCATTAAATTTATGTTGAAACCTTTAGCCTCGTGTGTAAATTTTCATTAGGCATTACATTTCACTTAAATATCCACATTCATTAGAACACAAAATTTGTTATTTTGTAAACCATATTCCATTTCTACATATAGTGTTTTACTATGAATGCTGTTAATTTTACAAGAGAATTTTCGAAACCACATATTCATTATAGAATAAAAATAATTATTGGTAATGAAATTTTTTTGTAAATTAAATTGGTCATTCAACATATGTGGAATGTATTGGACATGAAGTGATTGGTGGTGCCATGTTATAGAAATCCCCTCAATGCATCAACAAGCCTCACGAGACAAACTAGTTGGACAAACTAATTAAATGATTTTTTGGTGTATTCATACCCTTTAATAAATATATGTTGTAAGAAGGCCTTCATGATAAAATATCATGATATCTAAGATCAGGACATCAAATGATTATCACTTTTTTATTGATAATTCAGATATTATTATATATGATATTACTACATTTATATTATAAGTGGATTTATTTCATCCTATTGTTATTGACTAAATGAAATGAGTTTTAAATTATTTACATCTCAATATTGATTATGTATTATTTGATAATGATTATGTCCTCAGTACATAACCCTTACAATGAATCGTTGATCACACTTTATTTTTTATATTTCCCTTGGAAATGATGTAGGATATTAACAATAATATCTGGTGTTAAAAAATGATTATAATGATATGATTTTTTATATTCTCAATGTATTATTAGAATCAAGTATATATATTGTTTTCTATGATTTTTATAAAAATTAATCTGAAATGTAAGGATACCTTATATCATGTACCAATATAATAATGATGACACTAGATATGGGTGAATGTATTGGGTGTTTCTATAATGGTAAATAATAAAGCCTATTTTTTCTTGTAAAACCCTATCAATATACAAAAAACTTTAGGTATTCAAGGAACATATGCATATATGGGTAATAAACCCTAAATTGTTGGTCGGATGTAGCAGGACCATCATTTTGGTGTACAATTATTTCACCCTTACTGCGCACCTAGTTTGAAACTATTGGGTGGTTATAATGTGGTTAAAACAAAATATATATAATATCTAATATGATGGATTTAAATAGATGACGCCCATGAATGTCCAAGGGAATCATTGATTGAAAATATGTTTTCATAATTTTGATATATTGTAAATATATTTTCATGATTATCTAGTCTCCTATGATAGATATTTTTTCCCACACAATTTGTTTTTTCTCATAGTCAATGGATGGAACTGGAAGGAGCCATGCGTTTACTAAATGTCATATCCAATTTAATGATTTTTCTCTTCAAAAAACCAACTATTATAGGATATTAAATGAAAAATCTTATATTTATTATCATGAAATATTATTTTGATATGAATCATTCTGGGCTTCCAAATTTATAATAGTTGAAAACATTTATTGTTGAGTCCTTCATGATACTACATACACAGTAATTTGTGGGTTTGTAGGTCAACTATTTATTGTGTAATCGATAAATACCACCGAATATATATTTTTCATCGACAGGTTTTTGGATGGTGTGAAAATTATTTTAGTAAATTATCATTTAGATGGAGAGGCAGACCAATGGTGTGTACTTACTATGAATGCAATGCAATGAGAAGAATGTTACTCGATAGAGTATGATGATTTTAATAGGTTATTTTTAAATAATTAATTTCATTATAATCATTATATATAATATTAAATGGGATTACATGTCAAATAAAATAAGGATTATCAATCTTTTAGCACCAATATTTCTTCTTTTTCTAAACCATTGCGGTACACTTTATGAATTAACATCCTACCTGAATGTATGACTTCTTGATACTTCATTGGATTAAAACCATGTATCTAAAGGGAGTTATCAAAAATAGATATCATTATATATGAATATATAATATTATGTGCTTCTATGGTGGAAATAAATAATATATTTACCCATTTACATCATCGTTTTGATATGAAAATAATGATGGAATTCAGTATAAAATTTAATAATAAATCCACGAAGAGAATAATTTCAGATTTACATTATTGAAAAAGTTTTTATTAAATAAGGATGAAATTTTCTTAAGGTCAGTGGATAAAAATTTTATATTGGAAAGGATGGTCATTGATAAATCAAATAGTAAAATAACATGAAGATTAAGTCAAAAAATATTATAGGAATCGTATCATAAAAAGCATTACACACACTCAAATGACTCATATTTAAGGTGTATTTGTATTATCCAAACTAGTTATAAAAAATGATGTATAATGATAATGATCAACATAAGTAACCTCTTTATCCTAGAGACAAAATGTTATGTTATTAAATAACAATTGTTGATGTGGGGTTTGAAAACAATGTATTGAAAGGAAAAAAATACTATCTACTATAGAACAGATATTTCCTTAACTTATTATGTATCTACCCACACTTTTATATTAGAATAATTTTATATAGGTATCACAATACCACCCCAATGATAATAGAATGAATTATTAGTGAAAACTTCTAATAGAACAATCATCACATCTTAAGCCTATTGTTATTATTAGAATGATGTTTGTGGGAATATTCTTATTGAAAATAATGTTATTATACCTTGTATAATTTTATGTTATATTATGTGTGGATTGTATTTTTCTATGTAAACCCACATTAATTATCATGTTATAGAAGTCACATTTGATATTTTGAACAAACTTTTCATATCTATTAGTAAAATAATAAATTTGAACATAAAATGGAAATTATATAAATTATATGTGTATTTATTCACATTAAAAATGTATAATTATTTAATATGGTTTGGGAGAAAGTCATTATTAAGGATATTTCTATTATATGATATTTTTCATTAATTTTCAGAATAATTTCAAATTATTCAGCCAAAATGTTCTGATAAGATCTCAATATAACCCATACCTGGTGATACATCTATTTCAAATACACTTTATAGAACGAAACCTATTAATTTATAGCAATTAAAGAATAAACTATTAGAAATGTTAATAATATATTAATTCATCCATGTGAATCCCCATATGGTCAAAATGTTCATTTTTTTATGAATAAATATTGATTAATGTGAAATTTTATTTACCATCATTAACTTAAAATGATCATAACGACAAATAAGTTTCCTAAATATTATATTGTTCATTTTTTCATAATTTTTAGGAGATACAAATTTTCCTTTGATTGGTCTTTGATATCAATACTACTTCTTGGGGTGAAAATGTGAACACATTCCCAAGATACCCATCAATATTAAGTATAGGTACTATGAATTTAGATTGATTCTATTTGGTCTTAAAATGAATCTTTTATAAGTATGGATTTAACAAATTGTGTCTTAATAGATTACAATGATTATTTTTTGGTATAAATTATTTAAATAATTTTTATATATTACATGAATATGGTTGAAAATGAATATTACATTAGGGTATAAATAAAGACCTTATGGAAGGTGAATATGTCTAAAAATTTAAAAATTATGAATTTTGGGTATAAAATGACTATTTTGAGGGTCATATAATATAATGTATGGATTTATTAATATATTAATAAATGAATGAATACAATGAATTTTGTCTTAGACCAACTATTATGATTGATATATATAGTTTTCATTGTTTATCTAGATATTATGAATGAATTTTTGATAATTATCTGTGGATATCTAATCAAATCACAAAGCTAACTCATGAGGGATCCCAGTTCCATTGTATAGAATATTGTGAGGAAAATTACATTAATATGAAGATATAAATAGTAATAGAACTTCTTATTACACAAAATTATACTAGAGAGGGGTTTTAAACCAATGGTAATGTATTGAACAAGGAAATGGGATGTGTCCTCATGAGAAAGGATATGATAGTTGCACATGCTTTGGGAAAAGTGAAGGGTCATGTGAAAATTTACCCCCACATGATTTGGAGTTACCTACATTAAATTTTTTGTTAATGATATAGATCCATTATATTTTACAAATAATCATGTATCATACTTATTTATTATAATTTTTAAAAGTATAGTGTATTCCAGAAATTGTTGAATATGTTCTATAGAAGCTAGTTGGAGTTTATTAAATATTATGATCACTCAATACATTACCAACCATGAATGAGAACAAGCCACCCATAAATTAATTAGATGGTATTATTCTAGAATATATAAGATGACTATGAAAAAATTATAATATTTATTGATGTGAGATTTATTTTTATATAAATATTTAAGGATGGAGTTCATTATTATCTTTCTCAAACTTCTATTCAACCATTAATCCATGATAGTATAAAATATATGATGATGGATGATATAGAATCAAAATAGAAGGTTATAAATGTTCACTAGTTCATTAATTAATTCCATATAATGAGAGGTTTTTTGAACCATTTTTGTGTTCCAACCATATCTTATTTAAATTTGGAGTTATTGGATGAAGCTTATTATTCATCATTCCTATTTTATCATGGATAGATTAAAAAATTTAGATATATGAATGTGTATTTTCGGTTGGACAATATCAAGAGAGATATAACTATGTAGGTATCATAGTTCCATGTATTTTAAAAAGATAATTACCATATATTGATGTTTACAGGTTTGTTGTATTTATTATCCACACTATAATGGAAATGGGAAAACATCACCTTGTATTTTTTCAATGGAATACTAAATAAATCTAATGGATGTATTGTAATTGGGTTGTAGTTGATCACATGAAAAATATAGTATAATTTATTGTTATCACATATTATTTGTCTCTTGATATTATTCCACTAGCAACCATTAAGGATGTGGAAATGTTTTATGAATTACCACTTTCTATTTTATCTAAAAATTATCCTAGGGTTACCACAACGTTCGGGAAAATTATTCAACACGATTTGGATTTAATGTTTTGTTTTAGTACATCATATCAGCTTTAGATAAATGATCAGTATATGTGAGCCACATAATCCATAAGGGATATTCTGATGTCTTGTTCTATCGATTCGAGTGTTTTATAGGATCATCAAATTCCACTTGTTTAATTCCCCTATAATATTACATTTCACTTGAGTAATATGAAGAATCATTATTAATACTTATAGGGAATTAAGTATAAAATAAAATGTGACGAGATGAGGTTGGAAAAATAAATATTTTCAGACATGAATTATTATAGGGATATGTATATAAATTCAAATCCATTTAACAAAACATCAAGGAAGATAATAGTTGGATGAAATTTTATACAGATAATGATCACAAAAATAAGGAAATAAAGTTATATAAAATGATGTCCATATGAATTTATCCAATGAAGATGTTTATGAGATTATAAAATAAGGAAATCATTAGCCCCAGGTCTGTTATCCACTTCATAATTCTTGATTGCGTAAAGGAAATATTTTTTCTCTTGGAACTTCCATCAATCCTATACCAATTTATTAAAGAATCAAATGTATTTTTATGGAGAAAGTAAATTCATAATCCACAATTTGTACTAAAATAAGAGGTTTTACCACTTTAGAAAACCATTTCATATGAAGAACAACTATAGAAATATTTTATATAAGGACACTGCCTTAAAACATCACATATTCTTGAATTAAAAGAATAATTCGAATTAAAGATATTTTCAGGTTTAGAGTTTTAGAGAATTAGGCCATAACTATTACATTTCATCACAAAAATTACCAAGTATACAATTCTACTCAATTTCCATATTTTCATAAAATAAAAACTCCTGAAAATATAGTCATGTCATGTTTTATGTTTTAGACAAAATACTTTCCCTTGAACCCAACCTTGACCCTATTAACTTAATGTCTTGTGAAAAAAATTTTAAAACCTGGGAAGAGCATAAAAAGAACAGTAAAGGTTATAAAACAATGAAAGAAAAAATTAGTTCATCAATACATACATATCATAAAATCTTTAACATACATCATGAAATTATATGATTTACATAGTAAACTCGCATCATAATGGTAACTTGTGGAATCCATAACATATTTTCATTGTATCTTTTACAGCTACGTGGTGAGTTAAATTTGGAATACCCATAATAGTATATTCCCTAAATATATTATGAGAAATATTCCCGTTTAACTCCATCACATTACCCAATGCATTGGAGAGCTATCTCAGGCTCACCCACCTAATGTTTATCATGGAACCACCAGTATATGTATATAATTACCAATAACCATAACATAAAAATAACACATAACATAAGCATAAAAAAGATAAAATTACTACATTACAATAATCATATATCATGTGAAGATATTGATATAACAAATCGATTCTCAAAAACATTTTCAATACCAAAATATGTAAAAATTATTTGGAATTTATTTTCATTTAAAACATTACGACTTGTTAAGGAATCCAAAGGATCAAATAATACTCATAGTGAAGGAAAAGGTTATTTTCACCACTTATGTTAAAAGAAACATTCTTATTTGTCGTTTACTAAAAAACCTCGTAGAAAACGTTTCTCATTTAATGAGATGAAATGTTAATTTTTTTTATATATTGTATAAATGTAAGTCATGTATAAAAGAAAATATGCTTTAATGAAAGGAGATTGAGACAGAGTCACTTACCTCGTGTCCGATTTCACCCATTTGTTCTTTAATATCCTGAATAATAAACAATAGTTAATTTATACTTGCATAAGAATGTTTTTAAATATTATTATTCCTTTTATATCACTTATTACCTTGTTATAAACTTTATGTAATAATTTATGTTATTAATGGTCGTTTTGTCGATATTTGTAACTTGCGTCCAAAATAAACTTATTATAATTAAAAGTTGTTCTTGTGGTCAAAAGATCATTATATAGATAATGATATTAATGATTTTGATGTCATATATATCATATATATCCCATATATACATGTATTTATAATAGTACATTACATATGTATGTATGAAATGAAATGCACCGTTCATGGACGCGGTAAACCGTACGTACGCATGAACGCTACTTACATTTCAATTTAGTATTTTAATGGAATTAAAACATAATTTTACAAAGTTATATTTTAATTAAATTATAATAACATATATATAATATGATTAACTCTCTCATTTATGCATCCCACATATGGAATTAATGAGCCATATCACATTGAGGGGGCGGGAGTCCGCACTTCCTTAAATGAAATTATCACATTTACCCATAATGGAAACAAAAAATGTACGATATAAAAATTAAAATAAACAAGAATAAAGAAACAAAAAACATAATATTTATCATATATAAATATATTTCCATCTTAATGTCCACCATGAGAGGCAGTAGGTGATAATTGAACAATCATCGTTTCGTGAGGCGTTAGTTTTCCATAAAAAACAGTATGTTATTTACCCATTAGATGGAGGTGCCTGTAAGTGTAGTTATAATACATCTCAAAAAGAAAACCTATTATATTAATAATAATTGTATTGTTATAAATGAAATGAATAAAAAGAGTTCATGGGGTTGGAGAAGTAAAATAAAATAATAAAACTTAAGAGAAGATGTTACCTTTAAATCAGGTAACTCCCTTTGGTTTGAACCAAAAGGACCTCTTGAAGTGCCTTAGGTTTAGGGAAAGGCTTCTAAGAGGAGTATATGTATGTAGGGAAATTAAATTGGTAGAGTTTGGATAAGAAACGGGGATTGATAGGTGTGAAGAATTAGTTAGAAGTGAGAGCATTTTATAAGGTGGAGGAGGGTCTCTTTAAGAAAAAGTGAAAATATTATTTTATTATGTAATTATATTCAGCTTATAAATGTCAAAAACTCATTAAAGTAAAATATAAAGTGACTATTGGTCGAAATAAAATCATCCAATAAGAATTGGACATGTTCTTGATATTATTTTAATCATTATAATCTTATTTATTTAAATCATTTATTAATGAAGTAAACACTGTATCATTATTGTTTCATAAATAATTTAATTTATTTGATGTCTAAAATTTATAAATAAATTACCATAATGTATGTAATCTTATTAGATATCATACAAATATTATTATTCCAATAGATATCTAATATAACACCATGTAAAAATTAATTTACTAAAAGATAATTGTTTATGTCAATTTAGCATTTACTTTATATTAATTAAAATAATGTTTCTTTATCACTTTTATGTGGCTATATGGGGTACCAAAATCAACAAAATTATTCCCATGGTCATACATGACTTATCCAATAATGTTAAAAGATGTGTTAAGAAAACTTTGTATTATTATAATATTGTTTTTACCTTGAATTTCCCTATTTACCATTAACCACTGTAAATAAAAGTCAAAAGTTACTATTACCCAACAATTATTTAATATTATTGAACAATATTTTACATAATAATAACAAATATTCCTGTTTTATTTTTGGAATTCAATTCAAAAGAGTAATAATTTCATTTAAATGAAAATTTTTGTTTATTAACTAATAGTTAGCAGTTTCACCATTCATCGAAAATGGATGTTTTTCAGAAAAAAATTAAAAATTCAGCCTAAGCTATATTTGATATTCCTAATTGAAAAATGATGTCTATTTTACCAAATTAGAAACCCATAATTTGAATTAATTAATTTAAAATTAATTTTTGTTGTCAAAACAAAAAAATGTGTTTTAAGAAATATTAGCAATCAAAAGATTGACACTTGTTTATGTCCAATTTTAAAGTAAAATTACATCCAATGATCAACATTGGATTGAATGTTAAAAATATATTCCAATTAAACTTTAAAACAATGTAAAAATGATAATGTAACAATATAAATAAATTATATTAAAAGGCAGTTTTGAACTAAAATACAGTATTTTTTCCTATTCATTAAAAAATGAACTTTTTAAGAAAAATAACAAAAATTTACCCACTATAAATTTTTATGTTCCTATTAAAAAAAGAAAATTATTTTGATAAATAAAATATATAAATGTGATAAAAATTGGATTTAAATATGGTTCTCCATTAAAAGGCAGAAAATCTACCTTTAAAATTAAATTATGCTTAAAATTAGACTCATTCACATTTAAAGACTCTAAATTTTATTGAATAAATTTAAAAACATTTAACAAACATATATAATCCTATTTTAGTTATTTTTATTCATTCCATACAATACAATGCCTAGTAATTTACTACCATTTGAAACAATACTATTATATTATTAGCGTGTAACGTCAGATTTAAATGATAATCATTGTTGTGTATCAGGTACGACAACGAACATAGCGTCCCTATTAAAGTAAAATTAATATTTTATTTAAAAATATTAATGAATATAAAAATGTCCTATTTATCTATTTATGTAGGATGTTAAATCCTTCCCCCTTTTGGATATTGTGCCCTCACAATTTTATTCACTTATCAAATAAATGGCCGTATTTATCCATCATTTCATTTTTAGGTGTACACATTGCCTATTCAACCATATAGTTTTCCCACAAAACATTACATGTCTAATTACCTTATTATGAAACACATTCTTTCTACGATCAAGAATATAGACTGATTATTCCTTATAAGAGAGATTCTCATCCAACTGAACTACCTCTGGACTTAAAACATGAGATGGATCTGGCATATAATTTCTCAACATTGAAACATGAAAAACATTGTGTTCCTGGGATAAAAATGGAGGTAGATCCACTTTGTAAGAAACTGATCCATCTTTCTCCAGGGTTTTATAATTCCCAATGAACCTCAGACTCAACTTTCCCCTCTTACCATAACACGTCACACTTTTCCATGGAGAAACATTGAGAAAAACCTGGTCACTGACCTTAATGGAATGATACTTCTTCTTGTTATACGCAGAAGTATTATGCCTACTCTGAGTTGTTCTCATGCACTTCTGAATCAACTGAACTTTATCTACAATCTAATCTCACAATTATGGTCCCATCAACTTCATTTTCTGTACCTCATCACAAAAATCTGGAGTTCAACATTGCTTCCCATATAATGCCTCAAACAGAGCCATCTTTATACTGGAATGAAAATTGTTATTATAATAAAATTCAACCATTGAATGTTGTTGGTCCCAATATCCCTGTTAATACATCGAGCTAGCATCTAGAATATCCTCCATGGTTGGAATTGTTTGTTCTGACTTCCCATCTAATTACAGATGAAATGATGTTCTAAAATTTAATTTTATACCCAACGACTTTTGAAAGACTTCCCAAAAGTTAGAAGTAAACCTAGGATCGAGATCATATACAATGGAGAGTGGAACACCATAGATCCTGACTACCTCATTAACATAGAACTGAGATAGTTTATCTAGCAACAATGTATCTCCAATAGAAATGAAATCACAGATTTAATATACCGATCAACAATAACATAGATTGCATTATTACCTTGAGATGCCTTCGGTAATCCTACAACGAAGACCATGGATATATTTTCCCATATCCATTGTATAACTAGTAATGATTGAAGTATCTCTTTCGGTAACTACCACTCTACTTTAACCTGCTGACAAGTAAAACATTTCACAGTAAAATCAACAATATCTCCTATCATTCCATCCCACCAGTAATACTCCCGATGATCTCTGTACATCTTAGTACTTCCATGATGAACTGAAAACAGGTAACTATGATCATCACATAACAACTCATTCTTCTACCTTGAATCACAAGGCACACATAATATCTTTCCATACCTCAAAACACAATCATTATCAACATTAAAATCAGGAAACATACCATTCTAAACCAACTATACCTTTTTTCTAAAACTCACTGTCTTCCTTCTACGCTTGATTTATTTTATCTAACAAGGATTATTTCACTAACACCTGAAACAAAAGGGAATAATTTCTTACACCATCAAATTCTATTCCAATGTTCATCAATTCAAAAACCAAAAGGATCTTATTCTGAATGTAGCATGGTTAATGAAGCCTTAATTTTTCTACTCATATCATATTCCAGTTTGTTTTATTTTCTCGGATGGTAATGGATTGTGAAATCATATTACTTGATTAATTCAATCCATGTATTATATCTCATTTTCAATTAATTTTGAGTGAATATATACTTTAAAACATTTTGGTCAGTATATATTTCATAGATTACTCCATACAAATGATGACTCCGAATTGTTAAAGCCAAAACAATAGCAGCTAATTTCAAATCATGTGTAGGGTAATTTAATTCATGTGGTTTCAAATGACATGAAGCATAATCAATTACATGATAATTTTGAAAAATAACAAAACAATTTTCATTCAAAAAATGATCACTATTATTAACAAACTCGCCATCTCTGGAAGGCAGTGCGAAAACTCGAGCAATCACCAATATTATTTTCAATCCATGAAAACATTCATCACATTATTTTGTCTAGATAAACATAACACCTCTTCCTGTTAACTTAGTTATTGTACTAGATAACCACGCATAATTCTCAACAAACTTCATGTAATTACCTTCCAAACCAAGAATAATATGGATCTTGGTTATATTTGTGGGTCTTGGCCATTATTCATCAACATTAGTTTTATAAGGCTCAGTAGTTATGAATTGTTTTGAAACAATGTGACCAAGTATAGAAATTTTCTATAACCAAAACTCACACTTACTAAATTTCCCATATAGTTTTTTTCTTTTATGGTTTGAAAGAAAACCATTAAATGAATTTCATGAACCAATTTACTTTTCTAATATACCAAAATATCCTCAATGAAGACAAGATCCCTGAATACCGCAGGTGCATTGGTTAACCCAAAAGGAATAACTAAAAATTCATAATAGCCACATCTAGTATAAAATGTAGTCTTCACAATGTTTGAATCATTTACTATCAACTGATGGTACCCCAACCTCAAATCAGTCTTTGAAAAATATTGAGCTCCCTAGAGATGATCAAACAAATCTGCAATATGTGGAAAATGATACATGTTCATGAAAGTGATGTTATTGAATTCTCTATAATTAATGGAAAGCCTCATAAAACCATATTTTTTTAACAAACAAGATAGGAGCACCCCATGGTGATGTGGTAGGTTGAATGAAACCGTTATCAAATAACGCTTGCAATTGCTTCAATAACACTTAAAGTTAAATTTGAGCCATTTAAAAAGGGTGTTATGAAATTTGCTTAGAATCAGGAACTATGTCAACAATAAATTCAACTTCTCAATCAAGTATAATACGAAAACAAATCATCAAGAAAAGCATCATGGTATTCATTTACCACTGAAACATCATTAATATGAACATTTCCCTTGTTTTCAACAACATGTGCACCGTAACATTCATTTCAATATTTTACTATTTTTCAGCTTCCTGATATGTTATCAGAGGCAAGGCATCATTCTTATACAAAAATAGAAAATCATTATTAAAATAATCCCCTTTAGCTCTGCATTCAAAATTAGCATGATAAATAGAAAGACAATCCATACCCAAAAAACATCAAACTCTACTAGTGTAAAAATAATAAGGTTTAGAGGTAGATTATTTCCACACTTAAGGGAAAGAAGGTTCTTATAATTTCTTTTTGTGTCAAAATTTCCCCCCAAGGTTTTTACCATAAGTTTAGGATTCATATCTTGATTTGGAATTCCCAATTTACTATAAAAAATCTCTATAATTAACGAATGTATAGACCCCGAATCAAACAACACATTGGAAAAATCCAAACAAACAAACATTGTGCCTGACACCACTTCATTTTATGGACCACCATCTACTGAAGTAGTTGAAAAGGATTTCACCACCCCATTATTCATATAGTCTATCTGATTTCCCTCAGTTGAGTTCTTTGTTGGACACTCATTTGCATAATTATCTATTTCATTTCACTTACGTCATTTTACTAAATGCAAATCAAATTTGGTCATACAATTACTCTGACCTTTTTCAGTGAAATTATAAGCCTTAGGTCCCATATTACCATATTGTTAGTACTTACCAACATTCAAAATACATTCTCAAGCATGATTTTTACAACAATATTCACAAACTGTAAACATAAGTTTCTTACGAGCATACTTTTTGGGAATGTTCTTTCCTTTTTCTACCACCATGACCACTTATTCTTTTGTTTTTCAAAGAACACATGATCATCAAAAAACTCCATTTCAATATTCTCTCCACATTGAACAAGTTTTTCATATCTTTTGAACTGTCGAGAAAACTAAATCCCTTTGATACTTTGGATTTAATCATGAGTAAAAATAGATTATTTTACTATCAAGATATCGTATGAAATTGGGAGAATACCTTTCCAGTTGAGTGAATCTTTCTTCATAAAAAGACACTAAGTCATCCTAGTCCCTCAAGTCTAGGATTTTTTTTCCATCCTAAGATGAACCAGATTACGAAAATATTTCTCAAGAAACATAACATTGAATCCATCCATTTCCAGAGCATCAATCTCCTCACTGTCCCTGATATTTTTCACCATCGACCACCACTGATCAGCTTCACCTTATAAATTGTAAACAGTGAGACTATCCTTTTAATGATCTGAACACCCCATGACATCAAAAATATTCTCCAATTCTTTAATCCACCCTTCAGCTAGCATAGGGTCAGATGGTCCTGTGAATGATGGGGGATGCTACATCATGAAATGATGCACAACTGTCATGTTTCTCTATGGTTGATCTGGCTAATTTCATGCATGGATACCACCACAATTTATAGTCTAAGTCAACTATGTCATCATTGCAACAAACTGTTCAGTTCCAATTATGAGCATCTCAGGATGCTGATTTGGATGGTTGTATTTCTCCTGATGTCTTCCCAACATAGCTTCCTTATTTCCACTGAATAAAACCATTTTGAACAGATAAATATGTTAGGAAAATCAAAATGGTAATCCATAAATTCTATATCATTTCAATATTAACACAAATTACATTATAGATATTAATTTTACAATACCCTAACTACCACAGTTATCTAAACTGGCCTTTTATACCAACTGTACAGACTTGGCCTTAAAACAATATATAATCTCAAATTTAACGGATAATCAACATTGAGGATCATTACAAGTTTAGTGTTTTAGAGAATTAGGCTACAACTATTACATTACATATCAAAAATTCAAAAGTA
Organism: Viscum album; assembly: GCA_963277665.1. Taxonomy (NCBI): domain Eukaryota; kingdom Viridiplantae; phylum Streptophyta; class Magnoliopsida; order Santalales; family Viscaceae; genus Viscum; species Viscum album. Next base: position 1,767,735,456 of record OY728135.1, read on the forward strand.
AACACTTATACTCTATTTCCATTTTTTTTATAAAATAAAAATTCTTGAAAAGAGGTGTCTTGTCTAGTTCCATGTTTTAGACAACATGCTTTTCCCTTGATCCCATCCTTGACCATATTAACATTATATCATGTGAAAAACATTTCAAAACAGAGAAGGTTCATAAAAAAATGAATAAGGGTTATCAAACAAAGAATGAAAATATTACTTCATCAATAAATACCTATCATAATTTCATTAACATACCTCAAGATATAATATGATTTATAAAGTAAACACACATCATAATGGTAACACGTGGCATCCATGACATAATTATGTTGTATCTTTCATAAATACTTAGGGAGTTACATTTGGAATACCCATCACAGTATATTACCAAAATAATTTTGGAAAACATTCAAATTTTCCTCTATAACATTTCCCAATGTATTAGAGAGCTATCTTGGGCTCGCTCGCCCAATGTTTATCACGGAACCACACATATATTTAAGCAATTCCCAAGAACCATAACATATTCATAACACATAACATAATCATAAAGGAAAGATAACATTCCCACATTGCAATAACAATATATCATTTCAATATATTGAAATAATAAATACATTCTAAAAAAAATTCAATAACCAAATACGTAAAAGAGTATTTAGTATTTATTTTAATTTTAAAAACATTTCATCCTATTAAGGAATACAAAGGATCAAATAATACTCATAGAGGCAAAAAAGGTCATTTTCACTGCTTCTATTAAAAGAAACATTCTTCGTTTTCATTTAGTAAAATGCATCATAGAAAATAATTGCCTTTGAATGAGATGAAATTTAAAATGTTTTTATGCCGCGTATAAAATTAAGTCTTGTACAAAACAAAATATGCCTCAATGAAAGTAGATTGAGACAGAGTCCCTTACCTCATGTCCGACGTGACCCATTCATTCTTTAATATCCTGAATAATAAACTAAATCTAACTAATATGTTCATGAGAACCTTTTTCAAGATTATTATTCCTTTTATATAACATATTACAATGTTATAAAAATTATGTAACCATTTTTGTTAATAACGATCATTTTTTTGATATTTGGTACTTGAGTCAAAAATAAACATCATATAATTACTAGTTGTTCAAGTAGTCAAACTTCATTATATCCAGAATGATATTCATGATTTAAATATATTATATATAATATATATCCAGTATATACATGTATTTATAATTGTACATAACATTTGTAGGTATGAAATGAAATGCATCGTTCATGGAGATGGTAAGCCGTATGTACGCATGAACGCTACTTTCATTTCTATTTTGAATTTTAATGGAATTAAAAATTAATGATACATAGGTTTATTATAATTCCAATATAATATAATATATATTATATAATTAACTCTATCATTTATATGTTCCACATATGGCATTAAAGAATCATATCACATTTAGGGGGCGGTAGTCCGCTCTTCCTTAAATGAAATTATCGTGTTTACCCATAATGGAAACCGTAAAGGTATGCTATTAAAAGGAAAATACAGAAGAATAATGAAATCAAAAAAAATTGTATAATGTATAAATATATTTCCATCTTAATGTCCACCTTGAGATGACGTAGGAGATAATTGAACAATCATCGTTTTGTGAGGAATTTCTTTTGCATCCACAAAAATAGTATGTTTCATAGCCATTAGATTGAGGTGTCTATAAGTGTAGTTTTAATAAAACTCATAATAACATACAAGTTTATTAAGGATACTGGTGATTTTATAAAAGAAATAATAAAAAGGTTTTAGGGGTCGGAGAAGTAAAATAAATCAAAATAACTTAAGAGAATATGTTACCTATAATTTGGGTAACTCTCTTTGGTTGGAACCAAAAATATATCTTAAAGTTACTTATTCTAAAGGAAAGACTTCTAGGAAGTAGATTGTTTTATAGATATTAATTGGGAATATTTTTTATGATTTAATGGTCTTGAGAGGTGTGGGTAATTAGTTATAAGTGAGGGATTTTTATAAGGGGGAGGAGAGACTCTTTAAGAAAATGTGAAAAATATTATTTTATTATATAAAGAATTTCGGATTCTAAAATTAAAAAACTAATTAAATTAGAATATAAGATGACCCATAGCATAAATAAAATCATCCACCAAGAAATGGATATATATTGGAGATTATTTTAATCATTATAATCTTATTTATTTAAATCATTTATTAATGAGGTAAACATTGCATCATTATTGTGACATAAATAATTTAATTTATATGATTTATAAAAATTATAAAAAAATACCATAATATAGGAAATTTTTTATATTTAAAATGAATATTTATAGATTTGTATATAACTTATATAACACCAGGTAAAAATTAATTTACTAAATGATATTTATTAGGTCATTTTATCTTTTACATAATGTTAATTAAAATCAAGTGTCATTATCACTCTTAAGTGTCTCCATGAGGACCCAAAATAGATACATGTATGCCCATGGTCGTCCATGACTCGTTTAATATGGTTAGAACAAGTGTTATGTTAAATTAATATTTTTATAATATTGTTTTACCTTGAATTACCTTATTTACCTTTTACCATGGTAAATAAAAGTCAAAAGAAACTATTCCCCCAAAAAATATTTAATCATATTGAACCACACCTTATTTAAAAATAACTACCATGTTTACCATATTTTTGAAATTCAATTCATAGAAGTGGTAAAATTTTATTTAAATGAAAAACCCAGTTTTTTACAACTACGTAGTGGTTTCACTATTAAAAACAAATTGATGTTTTTCAGAAAAAGAAAAAAAATTCAACATAAGCTATCTTTGATATTACAAATTCAAAAATGATGTATATTTTATTTAATTTAAAAAATTTATGTTGAATTAATTAATTTAATATTAATTCTCATTTTCAGAACAAAAAGCTTGTATTTATGAAATATTAACTATCAAAATATAGACACCATTTTATGTACAATATGAATGTGAATTAACATCCAATGACAAAAATTGGATTAAATGGTAATAATATATTATAATAACACTTTAAAACAAATGAAAAATATAATGAAACCATATAAAAAACTTTAGATTTAAAGGCAGTTTTGAACTAAAATACGGAATTATTCATTATTCATTAGAAAATGAACTTTCCAAAAAAAAAAAAAAAAAACTACCCAAATTAAATTTTGATGTCCCAATTCAAATGAAGGATTTTATTTTTTAAAATAGAATATATATATATATTTGAAAAAAAATGAGAATTAATTAGCGTTCTCCATTAAATGGTAGAAAATCTACCTTTTAAATTAAATTTTGCTTAAAATTAGATTCATTCACATTTTAAGCCCTTATCTATTAATAGATAATTGTAATAACATTTATAAACATATATAATCATATTTTATTTGGTTATATTCATTCGTTCAAATAAAATGGCTAGTCTTTAACTACCATTTAAAATAATATTATTTTATTATTAGTGCAACGTAAGATTTCAATGAAACCAATTGATGCACATCGGTTGCGCCCTTGAACATAGCGAACCCTTTAAAGTAAAATTAATATATAATTCAAAAAGATTAATAAATATGAAAATTTCATATTTCATAATTTATTTGGGATGTAACATTGGATCATAGAGGTAATGTTCGACAAAAAAATACTAATCACCTCATAAGACTTCTTTAGAAGAATAATAAATTCAATGAAATGATATAAGAACCCAAAATGGGATGAAATAAATATATCACTATATTTATAAATATGATGGAATTTAAAATGATAAATTAATTTTAATGCGGTAGAATATAAGACACTTTTATTTTATGATATATATCTCATAAAAAAACATAATTTTTTCTATAGCATGTGATATAGGAAACACCAAGTCATAATGAACGATAATATAATACAACATGGTAAAATGGGCATTAATTTCGATTACTGAATAATAAAAGAAATTAAAAATATTTCTAATGGTTTTAGATAATTTTCCCAATTTTTAGAAAAGTTATTGTATGCTTTAATCTTATGTTTTCCCAAAAAATGGGTTTACTTGATTTTTTTGGCAAAATAATTTAACTATTTTTTTCCAAATTAGAAATATTTATTTAAAAAAATGGATTTAAATGTTTTTATAATATTATAAAAATAATATTAGAGTTATTTCGTTCTGTGATTTATTAAGAAAAAATTATTTTCTGATAAACTACGGGAGATAATGATTTTTATTCAATATTATATCTTCTACTAAAAGATTTATTATGTAATTTTTTATTTAAATGTTTATAAAAGTAATATCTATTAATTAATATTTTTATTAATTTTATTATGTTTAATTTAATTATTGTATTCTTTTATTTTGGTATAAAAATATTTTATAGTTTGGAAAACATTTTTTTCGGGAAAGTTTGTCTCATTGAGTTATACAACGTTAATTATAAATTAAATTCTACCACATACATGAAAATAATTTTATAAAATATAATAAATATTTTTAATCATCGTTATTAAGATTAATTAATATGTTCAACATAAATTTTGGATTTAATTAATATTTAAAACACTGCAAATCTATTACCAAGAGTCTGAGATCCCCACTTATAAAAGGAAACCGCTTCTTTCATTTAATTCTTCAACAATAAGATATATATATTTGTCAACCAAAACCTTCTTATTTTTCATGACAATTTCATTATCCACAAAATAGAGGTCATGGTATTCTTAAAATACCATTCAAATAATCATTACGAATGGATATAAATAAGGAAAATCGAAGGAGAGTTAATAGCCATATCTGAAATCATTCAATTAATTTCTTATTATAACTCAAATAATTATTTGGTATTCATTATAAATTAATAAAATTATTATACTAAATATAATGAAATGTTTTTATTACTATAGACCCACCATTATTAACCATATTTTCCTTAAATGGGGAAGTGAATGTATCCCATATGAATATCGGTGAACTACCACCTCCATATTGTGGTGCAATTCATATTCCAACACTCTCATTCATGGATTGGTGATATGATGGATTAAGTGTTTTTAAAATATTTTTTTTGAATAATTGTTCTCCTTTAGTTATAATCTTATATAGTTATTTTATCTTATTATCCATTAGTAATCAATAATTTCACGAATGCATATGTGTAGACTTCCCACTCCACGAAGCGATGGGATTTTATATTTCGTTTTCTAATTATGTGGACTGTAATATTGATATAATTAATTAATAAATATATTATAAAATTAATATAGTAATAACATTATAAATTTAAATTATTAAAACCCATGTATTCATTACATCCATTAGAAAGTGAAAGTAATTCTCATGCGTACATACGACATACCATCATCAGGAATAGTGCTATTCATTTATATAATTTTACATTTCATTAATGAATATATAAATAAATATATATATGATGATTATATATGTTATTTATATTATTATTTATATTTTAAAAATGATTTATCAATTATTAATGTAAATATGTTCGAACTACAGAACCATAATTCTCATGAATGAAGAAATAGTTAACACTCGAAAATGATGGTTTTAATATGGAGTTATTGATAAATAGATGTCAAAATGTTTTATGTGGATAATATATGATAATATAACTATTCAAATATATTTATAATATATTTATAAATAAATTAAATTTATTATAAATGAGATTAGATTTTATTCAAAAAAAATCAAACATTAAGTAAGGTATTTGCATTCATAATATTATTTCTATGAGTCACTTTACATAGTCAATACATGTTTGTTTTCTATGTTGTATATAATACCTATGAATTAATTATATTATGTTTATTATTTAAATTATTAGTATTTTTATGTACATATAATTAAATCACATTTGTTATTTTATTTATATGAATTTTTCCAATGTTGTAAGGGAATAATGTTACATTCTTATTATTTATCTTGTTTGTTTAGGAAGAAGCATAAAATGATGAAATTTTTATGAACTATATCCTAATAATATAATTAATTATATTATAATTTTCTTATTTATATAGATTACACGATTTCATTTCATTTTAATCCCATTAATAACGTAGGAGACTAAAAAAATGGTTTAAGGAAAATCTACATTAGAATTTTCTCCAGTCAAAATAATTTTTCTTCCATGTCAATCTTTTTTATGTTTTTGATAAATAATTTTTTTAATACACACCAGTGAGTGACTAATGAAATTTTTATCCATATATTATTCCATCAAAATTATTCAAAATTCATTTTTTTGTATGTGGTAATTTTAACATCATACAATAAATGTGATTGTTGCAATGAAAATGTTTTCTATAGAATATTTCAGTTTTTTAATTTAAATAATCGATACCAAACAGAAAAGTGTATTATCTCTAAGAAACATTTCAAGTGATTGTTGCAATGAATTTCAATTTAAGATAACATCCATTGATGTGACTAATTATTTATTGGGGATACGATCATATGATACCATCCTTATTATTTCTGTGGATTTTTTATATTTTTTTATGATATTTTTATGAATCTTTCACCTTCAACATGGGTTATTATATGATGAAATGTTGAAATTTTTATGAATCCCACTTACTACCAATGAGTTACAACATATTTTGAATGATTTATGATATTTTAGAAGACATATGACTATATCGTGATTATTTAATTGGTGGGATCTGATTATATATCCCTCTAATTCATTTGGTAAATTAGGGTATTTCAAAAGACAAGAAGGACGTGAATGGATAATTAAACTTGGTCATTAATAGAAATTATTTATTATGATAGTCTGCGTAGTGAACCTTTTATACGTATATGATGGAATATAGAGTGAAACCACTCCATTACTTTAACATTCCCAAGAGACATTAGTATGTATATCATATTCTATAATTATTTATATTCCACTGAATTATGTCTTATTACAATGATATTATATCATATATCTTGTCCCTAAATTCCATCATGATTAATGACTTATGAAAAACCTATATTTATTCTGTTACATGGGATTCTAATGTATGATATCCTTGGTATCCACTTAGGTGGTGGAGTGGTGGTTAAAGAGAGTGTTACAGCAACACCAATATTTGGATGGATTAAGGTTCGAATCCTGGGAGTCCACTTTCGAGGAAAGCCTCTCCCCCGGGATCCATCCGCATTGCCGGGTCACCCAAATACCATTAAGTGGGAATACGAAGCATGACCCAATTACAGATGGATAGTTGTGATGGAACAATGATGTTGGGATGTAACCCTCTTAGATGCTATTCCATCCCGGCCGACAATAGCTCCTTCCCTGGCCTGGGAGCTACCTTTGGGTGCTACCCCTTCACGGGGGAGATGGGTTTCTCTGTGTACAGGGTTCAAAAAAGCCACAATGGGTAATTCCCTTTTTAAAAAAAATCTATGATATTCATGGTAGTTTTTAAATTGTTAATCTCATTATCTTGTACCCTTATGATTAGAAAATGTTTTATTGGTCATAAATATCAACCTTATTTACCTTTTTTGAGAAGCTTATCTCACCATTTCTTAGGTTCAATTTCACTAGTTTAGGAAAAAAATGTTTTCGGTTTGGTATGTCTAATAAGGGTTCTTTTATTAATGAACACAATAAGAGATAATACAAATCTATTATGATTAAGACATTTTTGTATACATGTTTATAATGAACCTAATCAAAAATAGTTATGGAATATACATTATTATTATGTAATTAATATTTATATATTATTTAATAATATCGAAATATGAAAAGGCTAGGTCTCCATAGTATTACATGTTTTATCACTGATGAATTGTCTGAATTTGGGATAATTTCTGTTGTTTGAATATAGTTTCCTATTTTTTCAAAAAAAATTATCAGAATTATCCAACTCAATTTAATGTGTTGAATTATATTGACGATGTTATATTTTTTGTAACATGGTTTACAAAAAAACATTTTACTGTTTTACATTTTATTAATTAGGGCAACATCAATAGGAAAAATAAATATTTAAATCAATCAGATAATGAAATTAATATCATAAACATAATACTATGTTTGGGGGAAAATATGGAGCATGATAGGAGTAAATATAACTTTGGATAACAAATGTTTCTACCTGAATCTATCTTGAGATAGTTTTTTTAAGACAAAAACATTTTAACTTACACCTACCCATACATCATCCCTCATTGGATACTAATAGAGAATGATAACTTGATATTCGAAATACAACACAGTCTTATAATGTAACCCCATTTTAATCATCCAAATGATGTAGTATTTTATTCTCAGTAAAATAACTAGAGAAATATAATATTATATGGAAATTCAAAAGACATTATAATGTACATCCAACAATATCCAAATTCAAAAAATATAAATTTCCGGAAATTAAAAATCTGAAAAATTATATGTGAAACCCCACAAAAATAACCACTTCTCAATTCTTTAATTTATAGTACCTACCAATAAATCCCAAATTCCAAATAAAATAACCATTATCAATCCCATAATGTCTCATTTTAATGTATCCAATTAAGATAGTAACCCCATAGAGCCTTTATATTTACATAATATTGTGTAATCTAATTAAAATAGCGTGAGTTGATCAGAAACTATATCTAATACCAAGAAAATTCAAGAACATCCTAAATTTTTTTTTATAATCATACAAGATGGTAGTCAAGGTAATAAAATTCAATTTTATGGACAATGATTTCTTTTAGAACCCATTAGAAACTTATATAAGATGAGGGGATCATATGTGTATAACTCCACTGAACACCAATAAATTAATTTGTAAAATTCTCTAATAATATGTAACATGGAAACTAATAGTATGGATAGGATGATCTATAAATTTTGGGCATTGTCAATAAAAATAATTATTAAGGGGCGATTAATTATGAATGCCAAATGAAAGTGATCTATCGGTGTAATTACACATCCGAATATAACAAAAAATTTGTTACAAAATGGACTTTTTGGATGATAATATGATGTTGAGGATGTTGATGAAAAAATAGTATATGGTATGGATGAACATATAATAGGGATGAAAGTATTGATTATGAATGAAGGAGTGAACTGAGAGGAAGCATAAAATAAGAGAGTTCAAATGAAATGTGATTGAAGATGACATAGATCATCAACCATTAATACATTATCATCAAAATATTATATTTCATTGATTTTATATTAATGGAATTTGACTTGTATATATTTATAATGGGGGTTGTTTTTTACATGATTCTTTTTTTGTTTATTAATAATGTACGTGTTATGATTTTTTCCATTGAACAAAATTCTTTTACCATGCATTCATTGGTAATTGAACATAGGGAGATTACTGATGTAGTGAGAGTGTCAAATAATTATAGGAATGACATTTATAACATTGGGATATGGAGAATGATAGAGGGGAGAAGTGGGACTATAGACACATTCTATATAAAACAATTTCTAAGGGAATGAAAGCAAAAACAAAACACTTAATCTAATATACAGTTAAAAAACTAAATAACACAATTAGTTGGAGTAATTTCTAAAGATTGATTAATTATAATAAATCCCTTGAGAATGTTAGTTCAAAATTTTATCCCAATGAGTTTGATGATGATAAAATTGTAATGTTTCATGTGTTGTTTCATTAAATAATTCACCTAATTATATGATAGTTTTAGAAAATAGCTTCATATTCACATCCCATATAATTGAGAATTGGTTTAGTAGATTCCATATTTCTACCGATCATGCTTCATTCTATCCAATACATCAATATCTTTCAATCTATCATAGTCTGGATTTCACACATCAATTATATTCTTATGTTACTAATGTGGTAATAAAATATTATGTCTGAGAACATATATTATCAAATATATCACAATGTTCAACCTGAGCTCATTTTATAGATTTGTTTATACAAAAAAGAGTTGAAATATAAATGAATATGGGTTTTATGTATTGAAATAATGATTTTCAAATGCAAGGTTAGTGTTTTATAGAATGTCTATTATGTTTATTCTAACTAATATGTGTGATTTTAATATGATAATTTGAATTATTGTGGGACTATTTTAAAACATTTATATAATTTAAATGTTTAGAGCGTGTATCCATAACATGAGATGTCATCGAGATATCCTATTGAGATGATATACTCTCCTCTTTAATGTGTATCTTAATGTTCCATAAAATAATTTTACTGTTGAATTATTGACTATTAGGAATTTATCCTCATCATATTTGATTACTTAACAACTATAGATATGTTTATTGTGATAATAGATGTGATAATTATTTATTTTCATTATTTTATATATGGATGTGTATTATATAATAAAATTAAAGGAATTTTTTTTTATATTTTTATTTTTATATATATGTGATAACTCAATGTATCATTTTCTAGTTTAGTGTCGGGTGAGTTTGTTGGGTCGATAGACCATTCCCAATAGAATTCTTTTTCATTGGGTGTTATTATTTAACCATTAATAACTAGTGGAAGGTTGTAAAAGCCATGTAATAATACCACTCAACTCATTGTCAGAGTTATAGATATTGGGATAGGGTGGGATGTTTCAGAACATATTACTGTTAAATATTTATAAATAGTGATCATAACTGTGACAACTATAGTCCTATGATAGAAAATCCCTTATATTTATAAAATAGAAAATTTACAAGGATTTAAAGAATAAAATTTTGAAAACATTGTTTTAAGATGATCATATAAAAAATAACGATTTAGTGGATGTGTTATTTATTAGCGTTGGTAATATTATATTATATTTATAGGAATTTGGATATATGTTTTAATAGTCAACCATTAAAAAAAATGTAAATTTAAATTCTTCAATATATTCTGATATTGTAAATGATAAAGAATATTGGGACATATAAACAATCAATATAGAAAATATACATTGTTTCTTGATATAATATGAGACTATAATAGTGAAATCAACTAGTAATAATATAATAGATGACCTTCATATATCAGTTATCGAAAAGAATAATCTGAATGGACATGAGGAAATATTTATTTTTGATTACATTTATTCTCAGAAGGGGATGTTGACTCATCTTATAAAGATTATTTATCTCATGTAACAAACTCATTAAAATAAAAAATGTATGTACCATGTAATATTAATATGTAAGATTTTTATTAGTGGTTATATTATTCCAATAATGGTGCAGTTAAAAATGAAAAATATATAGGGAAATTATAATGATTATGATTCTTAAAGAATTTTATCAAGATAGAAATATTGTATATTTAGTAAAAATGGCTCTATAGAGATAAAGAAAAAATTTCATATCACTTTAGGTTAGAGAATTTAATTTCCAAAATTGACGGTGAATATGGTGATGATAATTGAAATAATGGGGGAACATACCAAAAGAGATGAGTTTCTTGCCAAAGTGAATAATAAAGGTTACTAATTGGATTATGATGGATATGTTGATGTGTATGATAATGATTTGAAATTGAATTTTAGGATAGATATTTAACTATAGGATTATATTTCAAATATATATGCATTGATATGGTTAAATACGAAAATGATGAAAAAGTCACTAATATTTTTATAGTGATGATGTTTTTTCATTATAAACAAATCATTTCTACAGTTAATATTTAATTATTTAATGTGTTTCATATATAATAAAAATTACAAAATTATGAACGATGAAGAATTATCTTATCAATGAAAAATGATATTAATACAAACTAATATATTTTCTTATATTCTTATAATAATAGAAGAAATTATATTTTTGAAATGTATTTTATAGAAAATAGTGACAGTATTTATAAGAGTAAAAAAATGTAGAATCTTCAAAATTCTTTGTTTATTCTTAAAATATTCATATAACATTCAAAAAAAATGTAATCAAGGTCTTTAATATATATTTATTGATGAAACTGAACCTGAAAAAATGTATGTGGGGTTTTAAGCATCAAAATACAAAATTTTCATAAAAATGTTTTTCATACAGTGTCAAAAAAAATTGAACAATGTTTTTTTATAAGATTATTTTTATGAAAGAGAATGAAAAAAAATAATTAAAATTTCTTTTAAGAAATAATTCCAAATAAATTTTCTACCAAAGATAAAAGAAAAAGGTACTCCTGCGAAGAAATATATGTTTTTTAAGGGAGGAAATGGATTTGAATATTATCATTAAAACTTTAGAAAACATTTTATTTTTTAATTGAATAGTAATCACAATGAAAAATAAAATAATTATATTGTATTATCATAAATATAGTATTATGTTTGATGATAACCAAATAAATGATATTTAAATGTATCTATTTTGAAAATTTAAATGTAAATGGAGTGAATAACATTCAGGATATGAATAATGTGTATACAATTTTCTCACCCATAAAAACATATTGGAGGTGTTTTATGAATATCATAAAAATATAATTGATTGTAAATACATATCAATGTGTTATTTTGATTTTAAAGTAAAATATACTTAAAAATACATTAAATATGATACATCCAACTCCAATAACCAAGATTCATTTCCAAAATTGTTATATTGTCAATGATTCGACAGAACAAATCCGAATAGAACAGAAAATTTAACATTTTCTATAAACTAGACATATACAAGATACCCATTTTACATATGTAATTAAAATAAGAATCATATAAACATATTATAATTTGAATCCTTGTAATCAATCCAATAATTATTATATATATACCACGAAAAGGACCAAAATATGGGTGATCTTAAATCCTTAGTAACTATTACATACATTTGACTTTATCATGGTTAATAAGTCACAATAAAAATGGAATGGTAAATATCTTAACACACATTAAATTTAATAAATAACTTAAATATCACAATTTATATGTAATAATAAAAATTTTAAGGTATATAAATTAAGATACAGTCAATTTAATAAAAAAATGATAATGAAATGCATCCATAGGAAATTTTAATTTTAAAGTATCATGGATAATAATAATAAATTAATTTTTAATGTTGTAAATTCTTAACTGTTAGATTTCATGTATTTAGGTAACATGATACCCATACTATCAGGACATTTGAGATTATAATTATATCTTTTGGGTAAAAATCCTTCTCATATTTCCAATAGATTAGTCTCATGAGACCTACTGTTGCATCAAGTGAATATCTATAACCAGGCCCCAACCATAACTAATCCTCCATATAATTCCTTATGTATAAAATTATTTATTTAATTCATGAATAAATATTATTTATTATCAACTAAATAGATTTAGAAAAAGATAAAGATATATCAATATTTCCTATGTTGATGAAATTACATTCCATGTAATAACCATACATGAAAATGGTATATGGTTTACAAAAGTGTCATATCCATTATACTAGAATGTAGATATTTAATATATTATAATTTACAATGAAAAATGATCATAATAATTTGATTGTTTCAAGATAGAGTTAATAATCACATAATACTGTTAAATTATAAAATAACTTTTTCGTCATTGGTATCTTTTAGATTGAAACCTCTCCAATATTAAACATGAAACAGAACTTTAATATTTTTAGATAAATATATATTTATTTTAAATATATCAAAGGGGTAGTGTGTACACCAAATATTAGTGAATCAGTGAATATAAATAAATATGTCTCAAAGAAATGTATGTTGAGATGAAATACCTTAATAATTCGAAATAATCAAGAAAAACACCCTTACATGAAATATTTCGAATTAAAAAAATTAAATACAATGAATTATTATGGAATCATAGTATTAAATGTTATAGTGGAATTATTTACACCATAAAAATGAAATTTGGTGGATAACATTAGAATATTCCTTAATGAAGAGAAATAGATGTGAAGTCCCTCACCATGTGATTTAATTTTATTTAATATCCATTAAAATCATTTATAATGGTTTTATTAATGTTAATAATTTATACCCCAACCATAATATTATTAATAATATCATATATGATCCTATTACAAAATATTTTCATATGCTTACTAATAATATTTATATATTTTCATCATTCTGTGAGATAATTTCTTGTTTTATCATGCATTTTTTATTATCAAAGATATATTTCTTTTACAAATAATATTAATAAGTCATCTCTAGAATAATAATAATAATATATATATTGTATTTACTCTATAGATACATTATTTGAAGCATTCATGGGTTTGGTAGTTGGAAAATGTGTCCCATAGCTTTTTAGAGACTGTAAGCCATACATATGATTAAGAAACTATGTCATTCCAATAATGGGTGAATGTATAATTAAGTGTATGAAACATAAATTTTGAATAGTTTTTATCATGTAATGTATACATAATATATTCATTAAATGTAGCCTTATTTCCATCCATGAAATGTTTGAGTGGAAATCGAATCACATCTTTTCATGTGGTAGTAGTTTACTATAGGTAGAAGTGACATTACCATATTTTAAAATAACTGTAAAATAAGAACATATATGAGATATTTTAACTAAAATAGTAAGTGTTATTTTTTATCTAAACATTATAGTTAGTTCACACTTAGTCTACCGTATACATGATTGACATTTTCATTTCCCATTTGGATCACTTGGAGACATATATAGGTTATTAAATTAACAAATGAACTTATCCAAATATTTTATATACTTTAATATTATTATTCTAAAATGATTGATAACGTTTTAATGTATTTGAAAAAAAAATAAAATAGACCATTTATGAAAGTTATATTTTCTTCGAACAATCACTTTAGGTTTTTACCAAATCTATCATAAGAAAGATTTATGATAAAACAATGGGGTATAAGATTGGGGGTAAGGATTTATTATAGACATGTTTTTTTGTAAGAAATGTCTTAAAAATTATGATGTGGGGAGGATTGGGGTGAAATTTTATATGTTGGGCAGAGGAAACAAATATAATTTTTGAAAAGAATAAATTAAAGCCACGTTTTTATTTATCTAAATTCCAACATAATTGGTTATTATCAATCCTTAGTGGTAAAAATGTCGAAATATGTCTAGTTAACAGGGTTTGGATATATTGGTTTCTCTTTTTTAACAAATATCTTATTAGTTTAACCCCTGTAAATCTATTTTTACCTTAGTCGTAATAAATATTTCTTACTATTTTAATTATTAATAGTGGTCAATAATATTATTGAAATTATAATATTAATAAAAATTATTATTCAAAATACACTATAGATTATAAAAAATTCAATTCTTGGATGTGGTAGAATCCGATATAAAAATATACTCATAAACACAATGAAAAAATTGGGTTTCCAAAGAGGAAAATCACATAATTATTGAAAGTAGTTATAGTGAGATTAAATATAAGTTGGATCCCAATGACCTAAATTTGATAAATTTTAATATTATTAATCTTAATTTACATTAGAAATAATAGAAAAATATATTTTATCTTTGTATGTATTTTTAAAATTTGCAGTTTTCAAAAATATTATAATTATTATGAAGCCATTAAAAAATTAAACAAATATAAGAAACCCAAAAAAACCATAATATATTTTTAAAATAAAAATTTAAAAAATTTAATTTAATTATATAAAATAAATATTCTGAATGTGGTAAAAAATATCTTTAAATTATGTGTGAAAATTACGACAAAACATACATAATGAAAAAATATGGTCTTTCAGAAACTATTTATTTTAATTTACAAAGATTCAAATATTATTTCATATTTATAGATAACCATTTAATTTATTTTATAAATTTTTTAACCATAATATTTTTTTATTTTTTTATTACAAAAAATATCCTCTATAATAACGTTTCGGTTAGAATGGTTATGTATGAATAATATTTCAATTGAGTAATTTTGGGTAAATATGGTGTTGTGTGCATCAAAAAGTGTAAAAGAGATTAAATTTAATTTATATAAAAATAACTAAATTATATTTAGGTTTTATATTCTTCTAATATATAAAACTTTCATGGAAATTACCTTCTAAATAGTTGATGGTATTTTTTCTTTGTAACATACTATGGTTCCAAAGTTCCTTCAATTATTTTTGGACTTTGCAAAGTACATGTTTCAATAGATTTGTCTACATTATCAAAACATGTTATCAATTATCAATAATATGTATGGTTTCTTCAAAGTTATACAAATTAAATTCCAACTCTATTTCTTTAAGGGATGCTACATAGGTTGATTCTGGGATGTAATTCCTAAATATTGATATAGGCAACACATAATTTAATTATGGTATACATGGTGGAATTTCTAATAGTTTGAAAATAATTCCAATTCATTCAAGGATTCAAAAGGGTTTAATAGGACTAGGGACTAGTGCCCCTTTTATACTTATCCATATAACAACCTTAAATAGATATACTCTCATAAACAAATGATATCTAACTTATAATTACATTCCCTCCATGCTATTAATAGTATTAAAATTTGTCATACATTGAGCTATTGTAAGACGTGGCTGAATAATATTTACACCTTTTAAAGTCTATTAGACCTGTATGGTTTATGAAATTTTCCATTCACTAATAGAATATAATCATATTGGGGATACACATATTTTTCCATATAATGATTCATATGACACCATTTGAATATTTACATGGACACATTGGTTATAGGAGAAATATTCCAAAGGTAAATACAGATCCAACATACCCAAAAACTCATGGTTGTATAATATGAATGTGTATTCCAATGTTTGTGTAATATTTCTTAACTATGAAATAATTTTTAAGACGGTAGGAATTTCTCAAATAATGCTCTATATAAAGAGTCTTCTAAAAACTCTCACATAATATTGATTTTCAATATGGATCATGATAAAATACAATTAGAAGTGGTTCACCATGTATTTATACAAAATTACTAAAATATACCCATACAAGGCTCTTAATAGGTATATCATCTCATATTTTGAGGATATAAATTGAACTTGTTAGGAGAAGAATAATATACCATATTACATCATGTTTCTTAGGAGTATATGGTAGTATTGTGCCGACGCATATAGTAATTTCATACCATTTTTAAGATTAAATAAAAATAGGTTTCATGACCCCACTAAGTTGATGTATCGCTATATTGACATATTGACAAACTAAGCATCATGATATTAAGACCCCAATTTGAAACTTCATTTATTGGCAAAAAACAGTTCCCATGAAATCCATATAATTGTTGGTGGTACCATGGTGTAAAATGAAATTAGAGATACAACTATCCTCCAATAATTTACTTTTTATCTCATATATTAATGGAACTGATAATATCCATCGAAATTTAATAACACCATCTTCCCTAATGAGACCTCTTAACATCACATCATTTATGAAATTAATCTTCTTATCAATGTGTTCATCATCATATTGATAACCTTTTATCTCTTCTAATAAATTTGGTTTTAGAAATAATTTTATATTGAGTGAATTATCCCATTCATTAAAAAATTCCATATACATCATTACTATATCCATGATCATATGATCCATCTCAATAATACTTTGGGTTAAAACACTAATATCATTCCAAATTAGTGCATCAACTTGGGTGGTAGTTTATCAAGAAATCATAATCTTCGACTAGTTTAAACCATTTACTTTTTCACATATTTATTTCATTCTATGAGAACATTATTATTAGGATTTCATTATCCATGTATATATATATATTTAAGCATATAGATAATTTATCCATATCATTTATGCATATAGTACATTTTCAAACTCGAGATCATGGGTATGTTTTTTATGTTTACAAGTAGTCACTTTCAAATATTCATATGAAATTTATTTATCATATTTCATGATCTCGCAACCAACTCATATATTCAATGTGTCACTACATATCACAACCCAATCATTTCCAAATTGAAGATTCAAAATTGGAAAATTGAAAAACCTCATATTCAATTCATAAAATGCCTATTTAAATTAGTTTTTTTGAAATGAGAATAACCCTTTTACTTGTGATCCTGGTTAATAGAGTATCCAAATGATCAAAATTCAGAATGAATCACCATTAGTAACATGAAACACCAATGAGACTGCATACCTTAGTTATGTTATTTATTGTAGATAATTTCTTTATTTCTTTTTAATTTATAATATCAATTTTAATTCCATCCTTGGATGACATATGTCCATGAAAAAACGATTCCTGAATCCAAAAATCACACTTAATAAATTTCTTGTATAATTTATTCCTTTTATGAATCTCAAGAATGATATGCAAGTGATTCTCATGGTCCTTATAACTGTTATAAAAACCGAAGATATCATTAATGTATACCATTAAAAATCAAAAAGATATAATTTGAATACTATGTTCATTATATATATATATAAACAAATTCTGAAATAGAAAATATAAATTTCACTACTTTAATATCATAATATCTATACCGCATTGGAAAAGTCATATTCTTATTGTCTTCCTCGTTTTATGAAAATTTATGATTCACAGAATAAATGTCAATATTTTAAAAACATAGTACACTATGATGTTGATGAAAGATGTCATTAATTATAGGTAGAGGATCAATGTACTTAATTATAACTCCATTTATTTCCTTATAATAAAATCACAACATCACAGATCCATATTTCTTCTTAGTGATGGGAATAGTGGACCCCCCTTGTGAAACACGTAAGGTGAATAAATCCCTTATCATAGAACTCCTCTAGTTTTTTATTTAGATATGATAATTACATATTTTTCATTCTATATGGATCCTTTTATATTTTTCATGAATCATGGATTAAATCAATAGGAAACTGAACTGCATTCTATGGGGGATGTCTAGATAATTTCTCAGGAAATAAATCAATATATTCAGGTATTATATGTGCATCCTAAATTTTATTATTACCATCTACGTATATATATGTTCATTTATCTTTTACCAAAATTTTCATATTCAATAGAGATATTTGCGATGGATCTAGAGATGTAATATGTGATAAATTACCTACTCAAAATAAAATGACTTGTACATCTTAAGCATGAATCGTAATTTAATTATTTTTTTCAATTAAAACATTAATCAAAATATTAATAATATTCCATACGAATGAATTTATCTGTTTTAAAAATAGGTATAATTATATGATTATAAAATAAATCATGTTTATGTACTATAACATGTACTTACTCATATATCCCTATTACTAAGAGACTTCCACATAGAGTTTTGAAAAATAGATCCCTTTTTATTGTTCAGTCGTAATATATAATTTTCATTCTAATCAAGGAAGATATAAAACGTTGTGAGGATCTTGAATCAAATA
The DNA here is from genome assembly GCA_963277665.1 of Viscum album. Lineage (NCBI taxonomy): Eukaryota > Viridiplantae > Streptophyta > Magnoliopsida > Santalales > Viscaceae > Viscum > Viscum album. Next base: position 1,767,754,777 of record OY728135.1, read on the forward strand.
ATTAATCTCATAAATTCAAATCACTTATTAATTTACATTTCACCACCTCATTGTGTACTTACTGCTTATCGTTAGTGATCTCATAAGAATATCATTATCCCCTCGGCCTCTTATGTGGCACATTTCCTTGAAAATTTTGTAATTATGTAGAATATTTCCCCATATCCCTAATTTTAAAACACTAAATAGTAAATTTTTTAGTTTTTCTCCTTTCATTAATTATCCTAACAACCATTACCTAATATCATACAAAAATTTTACAATCCCATAATTCATTATCACAGTTGATTAATTTCACAATAATAAAAATATAGAAAATGGTTTATACACATTCCTTAAGTCCTTTAATAAAATGGTTTGAATGTTTTTACTAAAATAAATGATACCCATTTAATAATGATAAAAAATACAATAATGGTTATAATGGATACATTTTTAATCCTAGAAATCATTCCAGGAATTATTCTTTATATCATTGGGAGAGGAAACAAAGTAACAGAGACATCCAATTATAAGTAAGGATTACATATAGAGGAGGATACAATGAATCAATAAATAATAACCAGAAAGGAAAGTTAAATAATCTAGAACACATTCTATTTAATCATTAATTTGACTAACATTATTGGATGAGGAATAATCAATATGGGAAAGTAGAAAACCAAATAAACATTCGATTTAATCAATTAAATGTGAAGTAAGTGCATTTAGATGTAATATAATGAAGAAATATCTTTGATAATATTATTAACTAAATACAAAATAATTTAAATTTTTATCTATTCCACATCATGACCTTAGGCATAACGATACCTCTACTATCAAGATGTTTCGTAAGACTACATAAAACTATGGGTAAAAACCCATTGAATTTGGCCACATAATATATCTCCTAAGATCCATAGATGAATCAATGGTATATATATAAATATTCCTCATGAGTAACTAAATGTAAAAATCCTTCCCTATATAAGGAATAATTTATTTAATTTAGGAATAATTATTATTTGTAATAAAATATATTTATTGAGTAATGGATTAATATTTATCAATATTTACACAGTCAATCGAATAATATTCAATGTAAACAAAATATTTAAAAAATGATATATCATTTATTTAAAAATAAAACACATCATACAAGAATATGGATATTTCATAGAAATTAAATTTCCAATGAAAAATTGTCACATAAAATAAATTCTTTCAAGAGAATGCAATCAATCAAAAATAGAATGTGTGATTCTACAATAATATTTATAATTTTGGTAGCTACCGATTTTTATCCCCTTGAAGAATAAAAATGAAGGGAAGCATTAATAATCCAAAATAAATATTTAATAATGTTAAATAGATAATATTGGAAATATATATAACACAGAAAATATATTATCTTCATATTAACAAATACGTATTAATGAAATGGATGTTGAGAAAAAATACCATACCACTTGGAAATTTTTATATAAAATATACTTGGATAGATTTATTCAAATTGAAACTTATTATACAATTATTATTATTGAATTATCATATTACAAGTCAATGGGTAATAATATTCACTATATATATCAAATTATATTCATATCATTAAAATATTCCTTATAAAAGAGAAAGAGAGAAGAAGTCCCCTACATCATTCATTCGATTAGTTGAAAATTATATAAACTTATTTATATTGGTTTTAATAATTTTATCACATTATCAATTAACCATATCAATATTTATAATATCATATATGATAATATTATAATATAATTACCCACCAATTGTTAGAAATATTTAATTATTTTCATTGTTTTGGGCATTGATTACCATATTTTGTCATGTGTGTTTTTTCATGAATGATCATTCTATTTTGAATGTCATTAAATTAATGATTTCCATAATGAAAATATTTTTTTAATCCCATAATTAATCATTATGTATATTATTATAAATTTATTGAATAGTGGATAAGGAAAATGAGTATTGTCACCTCATGGATATGGTAGGTAGTACATACGCATGAGAGATGATATCTTTTTCTTAATGGGTGAAAGGGTAATGAAATGTATTATATATCGATAATAAATTATTTATCTAATTTTATATATATCATACATTTTCATTAAATTAATCCACATTACCTACTATGTAATGAGTATGTAAACAACAAATCACATCACTTCGCTTGGAGTCAGTGGACTATACACATGGGTGACATTATCATATTATAAAATGAAATGATCATAAGATAAATTATGCAATATTAAAATTATATAAGTAGATTATATCTTAAATATTATATGTTAATATTAATGAAATAATTTTATCAAATTATGATAGGTTATGATGGAAAATGAGTGTCATCAGTTTATGAGTTGGCAATCTGCCGAAAACAATGTTGGTGATTTTCGTTCCCATATAGATGAAGTGGAGGTGGTAAGAAGTTATTATATTAACATTATTAAAAACCATTTATGGTATAATCCTATGTTATTACAATAGAACATTTAATTAGAATTAGTGAAGGTGGAGTAAGGAATAAAATATATACGATTCTTTAAGAACATTACCACTTCTTTGAATGACTTCATTATGTTTTCGAAAAATTCAGTAATGGGATTTAATTGTGATAATGAAGGGATATAGGATATTTTTTGGGTATTAAGGACCGTATTTGGTATTTTTATGAATAAAAAAATGTCATTTTAATTGTGAATAGCGAATTTGAGGGGGTGGCCTTTTATAAGTTTTGGAGAGGACACACCTTATTTTTTTAAAAATAATTATTTACAACCATGTTGTTATCATAAAAACCCACAACGATTGGTCATTATATAACCATAGTTGATTTCAAATTTATATATGTGCATCCAATGTATATTGTATGTTTTATTTTTCATTTTAACCCTTATCATCTTATTTAAACCACCAATATAAATAAGATATTACCTTAACAGTAGTAATGAGTTTTTACTACATTTACTTTTAAGAATTTTTGTAATTAATTTTAAAATTTTAGAAAATATTAATTATTATGAGTAAAAATATATATTCCTTTTTTTAAAATTAAATTCACATAAGTGAAATAATTAAATAAAAAATGTTATCCACAGACACAATGATGAAATCTGTTCCGAAATAAACAAGTCTCATAAATAAATAATATTTTTAAATTAAATTTTAACAAAAAATTTATACAGATCATTAAAATTAGTTTATATTTAACATTATTAATATTTTTTTTACATTAAATCATATTGAAAATAAAAATCAATGTTATAAATAATTTTATGTAAAACATACATTTCAATAAAAATAAATATTTTACACTATTAAACAAAAATAAAACATTTCTAAAATGTCCTAAATATTCACTGTAATATAAATTTTATGTGATTATTTTAAAAATTAAATTCATTTATTTAAAATATTTTAAATATTTTTTGTAAAATTTTATGTTTCTTTATTTGAGAAATTCCCGAAAAAACTGTCTTTTTGAAAAAATATAATTTTTCATACCTCATTTGTTCTTTATTAAAATGATTATTTTTTCAATTATAAGATATATGTAATCTTTAAATTTTTTTATAATTTTTTAGTCTATATAATTTTCATAATTTAGTTATTTTTATTCAGATCCTATCACTTATGAAATATGTAATAATGGAAATGTTTATATAATAGATTAATAGGCTATTTTTTTGTTAAACCATGGTACTCTTGATTCATAATATATTAAATAGATTAAATTTATTTTGATGAAAATAAATTAAAATGACTCTCGGTGTCACATTTATGAGGTAATGAAAAAAATTAAAAATGATCATATATGGATATTTTATAATGGTTTTCACTCCACATGATGGATGGCTAATTCATATTAAATGGATTTGATAAGTTTAATGATGTTATTTATTATATTTAAATGATTAATCAATAAATATATATAAGATTAGTTTTTAAGTAAATAAAAAAAGAGGAATAATTCCAAGAAAAGATTATTTGAAAAATATAAAATAATTTCATACCCAATGTTTTTTAATTGTGTGATAAAGGAAATAAAATTATATTAAATACATTATCATACATTATGATGCTCTTAAAAAGTGGTTCACTTTTGACCCATTTCTAACAAATGATTATAAACATATTAATTTGGTTTTTAATGAATATCTTGGAAAATAAAAAATAAAAAAAATGTTTTAATTTTATAGATGAAAATAAATTTATGGTAATAATTTAGATTTATCTTGTAACGATAATCAATATAGTTAACACCATATAATTTTGAATATAGAATTTTAGGTTTAGAAAATAATTGCAGAAAATGGAGAAATGGTTTAAAAAATGGGATATAGTGTGTATAGTGGCGATAATAGGTTAGATGAAAATAAAAAAAAACTTATTAACACTAATCTAGATTAATTATCATCTTATTATTAGAATTTTATATATAATTCATTTCATTGTAGAATATACATTTGATTTGGGAGGATTATGGAGAGATTCTACTCAATTAAGATCAATTTGTGAGTTTTTAAACATACATAGCTAGTTATATTGGTAAAAAAAACCAAGGTACATATACCTGGTCGTGAGATACATTCTTCTATTTTTTAAGAAAAACTAATGGGGATGTTCCCATAAAAGTATAATATATTTTTTTTCTTATAAGAGACAATATTTGATATATGTGAGTTAATTTTTTTAATTTTTGTTATTAAAGGAAATGATATTAGAGAACCAAATTTTTGATAGAAAATTGATGAATAATTATTACTCAATCACCAATGGACCATTGAAAAATCATCATATTCACGTTAATTATGGACTTTTATTCAACATTTTCTTGTGTTTATTATTTAATGTTTCATTATTTTAGTCAATCCTATTGATATATGCTGTTATTAATTTAATATAATTATGATATCACATATCCCACTGTGAGTTTCTATTTAAAAAAATTACATTATTTACATCCCAACCAAACATGTTCAATAATTTGAATACATAATGAACATGTGATTTTAGAATATAATTTTATGGGAGATTAATTTATTTTTGATTCCATTTCATTATATTTTATTTAAGTTTATTTGAAAAATAATTCTCCTTATTTAGAGAGTGGATATTTAAAAATCGTTTTATTTTCATTTGGGGAATATTTATATGAATACAAAAATGTAGAAGTTAGTTTTTAATAAATGATAGAAAAAATTTTTTCCTTTACATTGGGGATAATATTTATCTTTGTATCATTACAATATATCATAAAGAAAAACATTATTATTTTGTGGAAGAAAACCCACACCATAGAACTCAAATAAATTAAAATCAATGAAATTGACATCCTTTTAAGAAGAAAAAATCTGGTACCCAACATTCTAATAAATCATATTAACTACAAATTGTTCATTAAATGAATGACCACTACATACAAAACTATATATGGGTATCTCTAAAATATGTTTTTGGATGGAAATAAGAAAAAAATTATATAGTTGATAATACTTAAATAACATCAATAATTCATAGATTGGTTTGATATCAATATTTTATATATTTATTAAATCAAAACACATCACCACTTTATGGTGGTGTTACTAATGAAAGTATTCATTTCCTTTCATGTTTTCATTATATTTTTATTTATTATTATTTATATTTCAAAAAATATCTCTTATGTGGATGTTTTTTACATGTATCTCATGGATAAAATATTATGTTCCCGCAATAATAATTTCTTAAACAAAAATGGTTGAATTGCATACTACCAATTTTGTCTACAGAGGAAAATAATAAATAAGTGGAAAATATTCTAATATGAGGAATTTATTTAATATAAAATACTCTTCTACACTAAATTTTATTCATTATGTTTATTTTTTTTAAATAAAATTAGAATCCAGATTATTGGGGAGAGATATAAATGTTTTTTGAAATTGATATTTATTTTATATTTTTTCTACAATTTCTATCCTATTTATAGTTTAATATATATAAAATATCATATTTTTATTTTATAAAGATTTTATGATATTTTGAAAACGTTTTAGACTATTTTAAGCTAAAAATAATACATAGAATCATCATTAAATGGTAAATAAATATCAAATGTTGTTAATATATTTTTAAATGTCATGATAAATTAATTGTTCATGTTTTTAAGAAAATATGAATGTTAATTTTCATAAATTTAAATGTGAATTTATATATTTTTAAATTCATGTATTTATAGTGATAGTGAAATGAAAATATTTTTATAACGTGGTAAATTCTATGTGATTATAATATATTATTTCCTTTACCCTCATTTTATTAAAAAACTATTTAATTTTTTTTATTATAGGACATGTTTTGAATATATTTAAAATATCTAATGAGTATATGAATTTTTGTTAAAATGATTGATTAATTTTATTGGATTATTATCACTTTTTATAAAATTGATATCACCTTATATATTTATCCCCTTTCCCATCAAATTTTATGGATAGAAACGTAGGTTTAATCCAAATTATAATCCATCATATGATTTCTTAATATAAACAGTAATCTTTTTTATGAATAAATATATTATTAGTGTGGGGAATTATTGGGACCATGGATTTAAAAACTATTTTTTTGTTTTGAATTATGTTTACCAATTTATTGGGGATGATGGAAATATATTGATTTTTTCATTCTATGATAGGCTTTATGAATCAAGGTTTTCTATTGTTGCAGTATGTCTCTTTGTTTCATTTAGTGCTATCTTGGAATTGACATATAATTATTTATAATCTATGTGCAATAGTTGATATCTCTCTTAAATGATCATTTGAATCTCTATATGAATTGACATCAATTAATTATTTATAAAGGAATGATCAATTAGATCTCAATATTCTATCAGTTCACATGGTTGGTAGGAATGTAATGGACAATATATAAGTTTGTAGTATATATGTTCGATGTAATAATTATTATTCTTGGTGTTTTCCATGGTGATGTGTTGGATTTTATTTGAAGAATTATATTCATTGTTAGTATGGGGAATTAAAAAGAATATTAATATTGTGACACAAGGATGATTTGAAGAACCATAACTCGAGGGATTAAATTAGTGATTTTTTATGAGAAATAAGTCATGAAATTTCATTTAGGATTGAATATTCTAAAAATGAATGATGTTTTCCATTATAATATATATATTTTTAAATGAATTAAATGACTTATGGGGTTCTTCTTCGTAGAATAATACTATTTTGAATGCAATATTGTATGAATATTTTGGTGGATATAATAGATATTTACCCTAGATATTTACCTTACACTAAAATAAAATCATAGGTATTATTTATGTCCCAGTAATGATATATATTTCAATGAATAATTAATCGATATTCATGGGGTTAATATTTACTGATAAAAAGATTATTATTTATGAAAATTAAAATAAAAAAAATTATCCAAAATATGGTTATTATGTAACCATATTCATGATAGTTTTATTTTAATTGACAATTGGTATTCTTAGTAATGATCAAGGATTATAAGTTGAATGAATAGTGCTATACAACATTGATAAATGTATATGAATAAATGAATATAAAGGGATTTAATTGGGTTTTAATAGGACAATATAAATTTACTAAAGATATAGTTTTATAATGATGGATAAAATGAGGATAATAATCATGGAATGATCACCCATGATGTATTTGTGATTATTTAAAAACATTTCTGCAAGAAATCTATGAGTCTCACCTAAATTGTACTTTATATTCTTGAAAAGTGATTTAAATCATTATAATATTTATTTAAATTTAGATAAATATTGATACCTTATCAAACAATTGTTAAAACCCTATCATTGGGTTTTACAACCCCAAACCATTAACAGATAATGTATGTGTGATCCCAGGAAAACCAATTTTGGGTGAAGTAGGAAAACCATCCTGTCAACATTTTCTATTCCGTATATCTACTGATATATATGTTAATATAATAATAAATATTTTTTACTAGTTTTATTAACTCAATAGAAATATTCAAAATGATAAAACCAATGCCATAGATGTAATAGCTTGAGTTTTAATGAATTATTATTTTTCTGAATAAATTAAAAATCTTCGATGGAATGCATTGCATAGTAAACCAAGATAATCTTGTATTATATAAAAAACCAAAATAATATTTCACCACATGGAGAACTATTTTAATCCTTGGGTACATTCAACAATGTGTTTTCTTTGTGTTATAATGTATACCAGGTTCTATCGATATCTTTCATTACATATAAGAGTGACTCTTTCCGAACTATAATATACTATTAATATTATTATTTAAAACTATATTTGTCACCCAAATGTTTGAATAGATTATAGGAATTTGATTAACAACATTATGTAAATATTATTTATGCATGATTTCAAAAATAATTATTCAGTAACAAATTAATTAAAAATTAATGTAAAAACAATTCGAAAATAAAGATATTTTATTTTTAAAAACAATTCCATGAACAAACGTTTTTTATCTAAAAAAATTATAGACAAATTGTTGGACTTTAATAACATATATATATATATAGTAGACAATTTAATATTCATCATATCTATTTTGTATACAATATATAATAATAAATCCACTTTAACGCATAAAAAGTTACATTTTTCTCAAATATAGTTCTATAAATTTTTGTTGACTCACCCATTATGAAAATTACACTATAAAATTATAAAAAATATAAAAAATATTTTTCAAAACCGGACTGTAGAAATTATCTTAGGGTAAATTTTTTTGAATCTTATGAAAATTAATTTTTTTTTAATTGTTAAAAATACTAATTTTTAGTTGAAAATTTATTTATTTTATAGAATTATATCTATAAAAAAATTTATTATAAATTGGTTTTAATGTATTAATAATTCATTTATATTTATATTTACTCAATTTTTGTAATTTTAATTAATTTCATATTGTAATATGTTATAAAAACAGTTTATGCTTTGGAACATTATCTCTTTAAAAACATGTTTTCTCGTTCTGCCCGTGAGACTAATTTTAAATTAATTTCTTCCTCTTTTGTGATTGGAATTTGTAAAAATGGATTGAAAATTTAAAATATTAATAATTTAAAATTTATTATATGTCAAACATAGTTTTTGACAAAAAGTAAAATTATAAACAGTTAAAATTAATCACATCGATTAAGAGAAAAACAAGTTTACCAAGGGTATGATCATTAATGATACTACAGAAATCACCTATTCACTTTTCAAAGACCAATTTTTCGAGAAATTTTATACCATAATAATTAATTTTGATAATTTTGTTTATTATGAGAGCCTTATATTATGTAAAAATGTGTCCACACCTACAATGATTTTCATGAATATCATGTGTGACCACTCCCCCAATTATAAAAGGACACCAACAATTCCCATATGAACACACCATAAAATTAATTTGGTTCTTCCAAGAACTCCAAAAATTACTTCTCCACTTACCATCCATCTGATTATAATTCATTATTTGGGCATAAATACAACCAAGTATAACAATTATTGAAAACCAAAAGGATATACCTAAAGAAGGGGTATCCATAATCTACAAACACATTTGTTTTAATAATAACTCAATCCTCATAAATTATTTTTATATCATTATCAGAATATAACATAAATATCATAAATTTAATTATATTATTTTATGACATTGTTATGACCGACAAACATATAAACATTAATAAATGAGATAAAAAATCATTGTTTGTTTGTACAACAGAATACCACCTCGCCAACTAATGTGGTAATTTGGGATATAACATTAAATATGGATTTACACTTTGTGGGAATAGGATATCTTCCTTCGTCTATACAATGGAGTACCTCCTCATAAAGTGATGTGTTTCATTCGTGTTTTACATAGAATATATTATGGATGAATTTAATAAGATGTTGTGATATATATGACTTGTAAGTAATTGATTAACAATAGTATCTTGTATAATTTTCATTCCATCCGTTTGATAATAATATAGAAACATCGTTCATGTGTTTGTACTGCCTACCATACTCATTAATTGTTTTATTATTTTCTCCCTCTAACTTCTATGAATCACTTAAAATATATATATATATATATATTGAATATATGTGATATTTATATAATAGATATAATTTTTTAGGGGATGAAATAAAAAAAATAGGACAAAAATTCCAACATATTACATCATATTTGAAAATAAATCAATTATTTACCGAAATGTAACTTTAACCAGGAGTTGATAATAAACAAGTAAAAATGGACATAACAAATTCATATAAGATTTAATATATATGATTACAGTCCCTTGGTAAATTTATATTAAACATATATTTCTTATATATTATTTTTGAACTAGTATGATGAGATTTAATTCTTAAGGTAAGGGGATTTCTTGTCTCACATTTATTTCAACAAGACTGATGCCACATTCATAACTTGTTGCTTGTGTAGTGATATACAACCCTATGATATTTTATATCTTGGATTTAATTTATTAAATGATATTAAAATTTCTAATTAGTGTTATTCATTTACAGATTTCATGATTCAATGGTTTCTCAAGTAGTAAAGGAATTTTATCATACATTTATTTTCCATGAGACATAAGCCATGTTCAGAACCTTTTTATTATACTTTGTGTGTAAATTACCCATTGATTTATTATATGATTCTCACAAAAAAATTACTGCGATTTAAATATCCATATTTGGATCTTAATTTAAAGGGGTTTATGGTAAAAACAATACAAAAGTGGTAATGGTAGTGTTTTCTCAATTCACATTCTTAAACATATGTTATGTTATGGAACAATATCATTCTATGAAGGTTATATATATTCTTTAAAATTTTCATATAACTAATTTTTTCATCATAATGATATTTTATTTTCTATTTTATGTTTTTCCATGATGGTGATTATTATTTATAGTTACCAATGTGGAAAGATTTTATTGATATAATGTAATTGAGATGGAATGATATTTATGATACCCATTTCACCACCATGGGTTATACGGGGATCGAGTCAACTTCATTTCATTGGTCTCTTCTGGGATGTAGTGATTATGAAGGTTATCCCTTTTCCATAGGATATCATATAATGAAATGTTTATAATACCTATTTAATTTTTTTATTTATGATATATTTAATGTTTTGTGATCTTGTGGCACACATAAATATGTGTTTCCTTGTTTAATGACTGGAAGATATATCTCAACCCAATACATTGGTAAAACATTATATATATTTTGATATAAACATGAAGGAAATGGGGCGTGAACCCATTACAGTTTGAAAAAGATGCCACTGGGGATGGTGGGGTGTCAGGAATTGGTAGTGTATCTACTTATCCATGAACCTGATTATTTTGAATAATATTATGTGTGAACCTGAATAAATTTTCACAATGTCATGGGAGAACCTGATTACTTGTTCAAAATATTTTGTTTGATCCTTATTACATGTCCACAATTTTATCGGTGGACCATATAGCATGTCAGTATGTTTTGGTGGGGGATTGATTTAATTTCATTAATTTAATCAATGAACATGTTTCTATTTACGGATGTTTGAAATATTATATTCAATTTTGTTTAAAAAAACATTATTTACTATATAAATGTTATGATCTCATCACTCACATTTTTTTCATTATGTTTCACGTTAGATGAATCACTAGGATTTATTCTATGGTTCAATTTTATGATCATTGATGTGTATGGTATAGATTTATAATGTTATAATCTTTCTCTCATACTTGTAGTGTTATGTCATGCTTACATATATTTGTTATTTCCCTTAGTGATAATTTGATGTGAACCTTTTTTATATTTCATTTATCCATCCTTTAAAAAATGGTTTTATGATGGGTATGATTGTAAAGTGTAATAAAGTGTAGTTCATTATGGGAAATGTTGACGTTGTTTCACCAAAATAGATGATTGGGTTACATGTCTCCAATGATATTAAACAATTATGGTCATCATTATTTTGTTTGTGTGATGTAATTAATATTCATCCATACGTACTTCATATATTTTTATTTTCATATTGTGTCGTCATAGTTGGTATGAAGGAAAACATTTAGTCATCATTTGGATACTATGTTGAAAATAATTTAGTGACATATTTAGTGACATTTCAATGGATATTTATAGCTACGTATTTGAGAGTAAGTGTAATAAAGAGTCAAATATAAGAAAATATCCTGGAATTTTGAAAGAAATAGGGAGAGCGATTTCCTAGAAATACATCCATGTAAGGATTCTATAAGTGTGTTTATATTTGAAATACATATACCTAGGGGAAACAACACCAAAAACACTATATAGAGCTTGAATAAATTAATAATTGGTGAATGAAAACATCATTTTTACATACCTGGTTTGAAAATCACGTGAGATGTGCATTAGAAATTCACTAACCATTAATAAAAATAATGAATGATTAAAATATGTGATGTCTATGAATAACTATGGATGAATAGATGGTTTAATAGACTAAATGGAAGGTGTTAGGATGTAAACATCAGATAATTGACATTCCATGACTCTGTGGTTTTTTCACTATGAGTAGTGTTTCTCACACAATGATTTTTATTTTAGTCGATAGTAGGAACAAAAAGGAATCATGATATCATTATATATAATTGAAAATATAGTTATTATGTGGATCCAAATTATATTATGAGTATAATGAAAGTTATTTTGATTATGCATAATCGATAATCAAGATATATGATTAACAATATTGATTTTAGTGAGACTTATACATATTAAATATAAGGAAAATGAATTTTATGAAATTACATGTGGTAATGATCATAAAGGAATGAATACGCTACTCCATAAATGTTATGAAGTAGGGAATAAAAACTAGAAAGAATAGATCTAATGTAAGGTGAGATCTTATCTGTGTGGAAAATGGGTTATATAGTAGAAAATTTACAAGGAGTTCATCATTTTATCTGTGAAGAACATGAGAATTAGCAAACACAATTCCATTAACCAAGAATTTACTTTTATATTATTAATGGACCAATCCTATGCTAGTAATTAATGGTTAGTGATTAAATTATTTCATTACATGGGTTTAATAATTATGTAATATTAAATAAGGTTTTTTTTATATTCTTTTCATTAAGGGACTGAAATAATATGTTAAATGGTAATGATTCATGATAAATATTATTTTATTTATATGTTAAATTTTATTGAAATCACATGATTATATGATGGTAAACCATAATATGTTTATAGGGTTTATAAAATTGTTTTCGATAAGAATGAAATAAATTAGTTATTACTGATTACCTTGTAAACACATTTAAGATTTGTTATAAGAATGGATTATACTATCTTGTAAAACATTTAGGAAATTTATTTATTTAAGAAATATATCCAATGTGATTTGGAACAAGAAATAATTAATGTTTTAAAAAGTATTTTTCATGGTTAATGTTACTAACAATTTTTTAAAGAATAAATGATGAATGAATTCAAATGTTTGGTATATTCCAATGTTGATCTGCTTTAGGATATTTGGGGGGGGGTAAATATTATGTTTTTTAAGTCAATTCCGTCCTAATTAATAAAATATAAATAGTTTATAAGGGATAATGAGAAAACAACTAATGGATAGGTTTAAGTTAATCAGTAGATGTGGATTTAGAGATTAAATTATTATCTCATCATAAGAGGATCATTATATATTAGATAACCTATGATAAGATTTTTCCTATTAAGATAACAAATGATAAATGGAATGAAACAATGTTTAAATTATGGATATCATGATCTATTAGTGTTTAGGAATGAAAAAGTAGCCATGATTTCTTAGTGAAAATGATGAAGTGAAATTTAATCAAGGAAAACCCAAATGTGGCTATTGTTCATATGAATAGAAATTAAATCAAGTAATTATATCTTCCTATGAAAAATTCTTCAAAATTCAAAACAAGATATTGAAATTAATTTTTGTTCAATTATAAAAAAAATTTATGATATCAATGAACCATTCTATGGACCCATTGTTTTTTTATTAAGAGAATATTATGCTTCTATAGATCACTCACATTCTTGTGATTAGTGACCTTTAACAATCTCAATGATTATTTATGATTTTCTTACATCTTCAAATCATTATATCCCACCAATGTTCTCCTATGTGTAATCCAAGTTATGGATTAATTTTGATAAACATTATGCTTCCAAAAAGCATTTTTAATGAATTTCTCAATGTTATGTTTTAAGATCTGGGTTTATATGAAAGGAACAGTCTTGCGTTAAACCATTAATGACCGAAACTAATTTCTAGGGTGAAATTCATTTTATGAGGGGTAGAATGTTTCACACTTAGTTTTTTTTAATTTTTTTTATTTTTCAATAAATTAAAATTCTTTGATGGATTTTGTTGCACACTAAAAAAATTCAATATTTAGGTTTACATAACATCCTGTTATGCATGTGTTACTTGATACACTGATTTTAGATTTTAGTATATACAACACTGACATTGGCTTCAGTTATATTGAATACTCAATTTTTTCTATTGCTTGAATTTCAAGTAGGGTGAGTTTTACTGAACTACAACATACTATTAATATTAAATTTTAATGTGATTGTTTTCACCTAGGAATCTGAAGTGCTGATATGAATATGATGAATTAAATTATGAAAATATAATTTATGTGTGATTATAAAAGTTATTATTTTATATCCAATGAATTTATAATGAATGTAAATTTTTTTAATGTAATTAAACTTCCTAAGAATGTAATTTTATATTTAATACTGTTTTAAGTCAATAATAAACCACTATTTATCAAGTATTCTAATAATATATATATATATTATTTGAACTATTTAACATTGATTTTATGAATTTTGATAAATAAATAATAATAAAACCAAATGTAATCATAATAAGATGTGTATTTTCTAATGGGGTTTTACATACTTTTAAATGAACAATAAATTTAATACTAAAATTTGGAAACATTTACAAATTATTTATGATGAAATAAATTTATCAATTAATGTGGAACATCAAAATTATCTTATCGTGTATTTTTCAGATTTTTAGGAAAATGTTTATTTTTGGTGAACTGTTAAAAATAATTAATTTTAATTGAATTTTTTTTGTTTGTATTAATTAATTATATATATTAATTATATTAATTTCTTAAAAATTTATAATCTGTGAATTTATTCATCTATTAATCAAATTTATTCAATTGTAATCCATTTCACACTAAATTTGGATTAAAATTTTTTAGACGTTTTAATATTTTCAAATTGAATCCTTGTTGTCTCTCCCCGTCAAAATGATTAATATTAAATTACATTCTTCAACTTATATTACTGTATTCTATGAAATGTGATTCCATATTTTGAATCATAATAATTTTTTAATTGATGATAATTCCATATTAATTTAAGACTAAAATTATTAGTGAAAATAGTTAAAATTACTCACAACGACGAAAAGAAAAATGAGTTTTCCAAGGGAGTAATCATTACACTAAGGAAAAAATGACCTGGAAAATAGTAGAACAAACACTTTTTGGAAATATATCGACCATTACTTTATATGAATCTAATTTCGATCATTATAAATCTGTTGTATTGGTAAAAACACTGGTACAACTAAAAATAAATTCAAAATATTCCATATATGTCATCTCCCCCCCTTATAAAAGCCCTCCACCTATTCCTCTATTTTAATAAAATTAAAACAAATTTTATGAAATAATACATTGAAAACCAAGATCTATAATATCTATCCATCATATTACAATCCTTCTATCTGGATGGAATCCAATCGTGTACGTTCTTTTCTTGAAACCAAAAGGAGATACTCGTAGAAGATGTAACATTCAACAATAAACATTTCTGTTTTATTTATTTATAAAAATATTAAAATATATTTATATAAATATTAGAGAATAAAAAAAATTAATAATAAATTTATATTATCCCTGATATGTGTATTCCCAAAAACAACCCATACATTCATCAAATTGGTTTTGAAATCATCAGTTATGTGTTTGTCAGACAACCACCTCACGAAATGAGGTCATTCATTTTTCCATAATTATCTATAATCAATGAGAAAAATGATATAAATTATATTTTTATTTTCTATTTATGGGTTTTATGATGTTATTGACACTCTATAAATGTGATATCAAACGTACCTTATAGCCTGGCATTTTTTGGAATCGGATAACATCCTTCATGTGTATGGATTATTTCCGCCCTGAGAAGTGATGTGATTCTTTCACTCCATAAAGAGAATTTATTATGATGGTTTTAATGAAGCTATGTTATATATATGAAATTAAAATATTTTTGGAATGAAATTATCGCATATAATTTTGTTTCTTTAAATCTGACAAGAAAATTGAAATATTATTCACTTATATGTATGACATACCTTCTCCATAGAAAATGTATTTTATATTATACCCTTAACTTTTTTGAGTCACTATAAATAAATATATACTCAATATATATGATATTTACAATTTTTTTTTCAATATATAAATTATTTAATAATGATCATAATAATAGGAAAAAAATATTGCAAAATAAAACATATATGAACAACTAAGTGGTTATTACCTAATGGTAACATTAATCTGGAATTGTTAATAAATGGGTAAAAATGGTCATAATAAAATGATATATGATATTATATATATGAATATGGTTTGCTATTATATTTATAATAATGTTAAATTTATTATACTACATGATCAAACAAGTGCGATGAGTGTGAAGACTTAAGGTTATATGATTTCTAGTCTCACTTTTATATCTGTGAGACATATTCTATATTCACCACTCATTTTAAATTAATGGGGTATATACTTACCTATTATATGATATTTATGAATTTAATTTATTTAATAATTTTAAATCCTTCAATTTTTTGTTATTATTTCCCATATCTCATGATTCAGCGGTTACTCTAGTATTAATGGATTTCCATATCACATGTCTTTTTCTTGATACAGAATCCATTTTCACTAACTACTTCTTATATATGAGATGTTTAAAATCCATGTATGTAATTTATTATTATTATAATGAGTATTAATTTTATGTACATATCCATTTTAATGTATTTCATACATTGGATTTCTGGTTACAATGTTGCCAAATAGGTAATGGGATTGATTTCTTAATTTACCTTTATTGGGTTGTATCTCTTGTTATAAACATATATTCATTAATTAGTTTTAAATAAATCACCTTAGACATGAAATACAGTTAAATATTTGAGCCAAATGAAATTATAGGGTTCATTTTATGTTTTTTCTTAATGGGTAATATTATTCAATATTAGCAAAAATATAACAGTCTATTGTAAAAATCTTATTGATTATCAAGAATATTTAGGATTATACATTCATTAATTAAATATTATGTCCAATATATCAATAATTACTATAAAAATAATTACCCTTCAGAAATTCATGCAATCTTCATGGAATGTTAACATTTTTTTAAACATTATTCATAGTATAATTATGATTTTTTTTAAAATTACTACTTTATATATCTATATGGTTTAAAATAATTTTTATTTCAAAACTATGTTTTATTTAAAAATATTAACAAATGATTTACTATTATCTAATTATTTTTAATTTTAATTTGTATGTGTTTTACATTTTTTGAAAATATTTTTATATTAAGCCTGTTTTTTTAAATAAGAAATATTTATAAATTTTTTACAATGAAAAAAAAATAATGTTTTTATATAGATATTTATAAACCATCATGAAATTCTATTATTTGAACAATCCTTTAAATGTTTTCAATTATTTTACAAAATATTTCACAGTTTTCACATAATTAATCATTTAAAAAAAAATTCAATGAAAATGATTTTTTACAGAATTTTATTTTATATGAAGTGTTTTCAAGTAATACATGATACATTCCTCAATAATGTTTTATGATTATTGTTGAATGGTTATTTTTTATGTTTTGAAAGTGGTTTGGGAAGGAAAATATTTTTAAATAATCTTTGTTTTAATAAATTCAACTTCAACGAAATGTTATATACCTTAACCAATGTTCTATTAGATCTATCAAAATCATCCTCAATACAGTATGGCATCCTTTGACATTGTTTTTTATTTACTTGTAATGGGATCAAGAGACCGTGTTATTATTCATTCATTGAATGTTTTGTTTTTGAGATTATACATTATTTATTAATCTTGTTTCTCTTCAATGGGTTATACCACGATAAAATATAATTATTTTCTTGTGTTATGTTATGATTAAATTAATAGAAACATGTCACTTTTCCACAGGTTGAGATATTATTAAATGTTTATAATACTTATTTCATTTAATAGTAATGATATGATGATTTTTTTGTGATCTTTTGGAACACCAAAATATTTAATTCATTAAGTGATGTGTGTGAATTATATATCCCACTAATTAATTTGGAAAATATTTATATATAGTAATATATATATATATATATGGAATATAGAGTGGACCTCTTTCAATAAAATAGACATTCCATGGGTGGTGGTGGTGTCTCCCACTAA
The DNA here is from genome assembly GCA_963277665.1 of Viscum album. Taxonomy (NCBI): domain Eukaryota; kingdom Viridiplantae; phylum Streptophyta; class Magnoliopsida; order Santalales; family Viscaceae; genus Viscum; species Viscum album. The sequence goes on from OY728135.1 coordinate 1,767,773,376, forward strand.
GGAGGTGTAGCCACCTAATCATGAAGATAATTACATGTTCATTATTTTATGCCGGAATCTTATTACATATTCACATTGTTATATATGAACATGATTACAAGTTTAAAATGTTCTGTATGAACATAACCACATGTTTACAATGTTATGAATGGATAAGATTTCATGTCGATAAGTTAATATGAGGACCTGATTTCAATTCCATAAAAAATTAGTTATCATGCTTCAATTTGAACACGATCACAATGTTTTAGGATAATGTGAATGACGAAATATTATGTCATAGGAAAATGATATTCTCTTGTGAATAATTGTTTTCTGTATGATTCATATTTTATGAACGGAGAAGCTTTATTACAAGATCAATGTTTATGATCTTTGATATACGAGGTATGTTTTTAATGTTCGTATCTTATTCTAGTACAATTATTATTATGCTATGTTTATATATATTCCTTATTTTCGCTTACACGTCATTTTTACACACTATTATTTGTTTCCATACCCAAATTTATGAATAAATGATTTATGTGGTGTATGATTTTGAAGAGTACTAAATGGTAGGATTGTTATGTAAAATGTTTAAGTTCATTCACAAGAATATATGGATGGGTTTCATGATTATAAATAGACTATACTGCTATCACAATGTCTCATAAATTCCATGTAAATTTTTGTAATAAATGGAATTATTTTTCTACTGTAAAATATGATAGCCCGTGATTACGAGGTCTGGAGAGCCTGAAACTAAATTTTAATCTTTTTTTATGGAATATTCTATAAAGAAGCAAGAATTAATTTATATCAACTCAAATGTTTCTCAAATCAAAAATAAGAGGGTACTGTTGAATTTGAAACTCTGAGAATCGCCTACAAATGACTTAACTTTTGAAGGAAAGGGATGAGAAAAAAAGTTTTTCTTTGGGATTTTTGAGAAAAATTATAAAATAATTCAGATAAATTATTTTATTTCATTCCCATTGTTGGGTGGATGGCTGTGATGCGATGATGTAGTGACGAAGAGGTGACGAGGCACATTAATGGAGGACCAATAATGTCTCATTAAAATGACGATGTTATTACCTTAATGTCTCATTAAATATGGATCATTAAATGAGGCTAATTTAATGAGAATTATTAATGGGTGCATCGTCCCTATGAATTTTTTTTCTTTAAATAATCCAACATGTGGAGTTTTGGAATTAAACTCGGCCTACTATATGATGAAATAATTGTTAATCTCCTCTCCAATGAATAAATACACTGAATGCTGGTGAGACATCACCAACTTCGATGAAACTCGAAGTACGGATCTAGAAGTGACGACATCGACGCCTCATAATCCTGAGGATAAACACATTGGCATCCAACATCAATGAGGTAAGGGTTGTTCTATGTTTATGTTTTCACCAATCATTTTTTAAAACAAAAAATGAATATCAATCCAAGAATAAGTTGAACCAAAATTTTTGAATTTTTTGGGAGGGTGACCTATTTTGGGTAATTATCATATAGGATTCAAATCTTGAATGAAATGGTTGAACTACAATCCAAAAACCTCACATTGATTTAATCCCCTATAGAGAGGGCCCTGGATGACATGAACGAGGATAAAGAACCTATTCTCATGAATTCATGGTGGTCACATTCTCTATGTGGAGGAAATTATATTTTGAGGCTTGAGCAGGGATGGTCATGACCTCTGAGGCCCGTAGGCACATACGGATCAGAAAACAAACCATCGAAGTGTCTCTGCAGGCCGTTGAAATGTGTCTTCGGTGTGGAACCACCATTATGGTGGCGGCTAGCCGACTCCCACCATGTGAAGGGAGAGGTGGTGCATTATAGAGGCAGGACTACGGTGCTAGGTGGGTTCCATGTGGAGGAGGGTGGGGAACGTCAGAGCGCTAGAAATCCGCAGTCTGTGACAATGACTGGAAGGGCCCCACCACCGTGGGGCTACCAGAGCATACACGATGCAATGCAACCAGAACGAATCACGTATCCAGGACTTGGGTTGGTGGGTCATTCCCCATCCCACGGGTTGGACCTGCAAGGTCGGGCTATACTTGACAGGGCTGTTGGGTGACCCGGTGTGCTAGACCCTCAGCCAAACCGGGCCTAGTCCATTGAGTCCCATTAGAGTTATCCTATAATCGAGATCATACTAGACCTACCCAGACCTGAACCATGTTAGGATGAGTCGGTAAATCATAAACTAGATAATCTGGGACCCCCTGACTGGGTTGGCTGGGTCGGTCGGACTAGGTCGGACCGGGCCACGTCGCAACTGGCCCCTTGGTTACTAAAATAACTTTATCATGCAAACCGTGGGCCTGCTTTATGTGAATTTTATGGAGGTGGGACCCTCACAATGAGGATAATTTTTAGTAATGATCTAGGGTGATTTTATTGGATGTTGAGATGCAGTGGAGGGCTTGAGGAGTGGTTCCCCTAGGGGTTCTATGTACATTACACTATAGTTGGATTAGAACTAAGCACTACTAATTTTGGACTCTATATGAATCAAAAATGGAATAGTGGGAGGCACTTATCAATGAATTTTCAGGCCCATGGTGGGAAGAACTTCTCCGTGACTTTGTAGGCCCACAATACACAACAAAGTGTACCTTAGTTGGCCACTACTAGTGTGAATATATTCTATATGACTTTGTAGGCCCTTAGTATGTGATTAAGTGATGTACCTAAGTAGTCCTTGATTAGTGGGAAGCACTATTCCATGACATTGTTGGAACACATTACCTGTTAGAGGAGGAGTTCTCAGGTAGCTGAGGTGTTCTATGATGAGATGGATGATTCTAGTGTCACTACCTAAAATGTACTTGGTTCGTGCTATCTTGTGTTTCATTCTTATCTTTGTCGAATTTTTGTTTGGTATTTCATTGTTATTTTGTGGTCCCTGCTGAGTATTGTGTTACTAACCCCGGCACGGGCTTCACCCGTACGTGTTGAGTCTGGTGAAGATCACTGATGTTTCGATAAGGGTGCTCAGTGATAAGGGACAGACGGATGCTATGGTGGTGGACGTGGTGGCCTTGGACCAGGTAGGGTACAATATGATTGGGGTGACATGTATTACTACTTTTCCTTCTAGTTTCTTCACTTCTCACATGATGATGTGGGGTTTTATGCAGATGTTCTTCAATGTTTCCACTTTGTACTTGCTGTTTTCATTTCGTTGTTTGGATTTTATTATGGACCACTTACTTTTAGTTGTACTTCCAATCAACCTTGTTTTTGTGGTACTTGATTCCCCCAATTAGTGTACTGGGATGGGTTTGGGAGTGTTTGTGTGTGTGTGTGTGTGTATAATTACTCATTAAAGTTCCTCAAACATGGAGTTTGATGCCTTCGGTGCTAGTCACCAACCACTAGCCATTGGAAGGCAGGCTTGGGTGGTCATGACATGGGCCCCAGGGGACGGGTCATGACAAAGTGGTATCAAAGGGTGGTCGGTTCCTCAATAAAAGATATGGTGTCTCTGTTCTGTTTTAGGGAAACAATGTTATGTGTTTTGAGTCTGACATTCAGATTTAGGGTGTCCAGTGTCAGTGTGGCGACTGACATATGCATCCACTTGGAGCATGATTTCTTCTTTTCGTCTCAATACATGAAAAAATTGGTTTCATAAGTGTATAATTAGGTTCTTTTGAATAAAAATAATATCACAAGGTATAACCTTCTTACTATGGTACATCATGATATATTTCAGGATGCCTCGACATGGACGACTAGTTAGGATCCTAAAACAAGGTTGTGAGGATAGCCTGCCTAGTAATGAGGCATCTGTTCAGGGACCGGTTCTCGATATGGCCCCATAAGGTGGTGCAACAGGGATACAACCACCCAATGGCCAGCATATAATACTGGAGGTTATGGTAGAGGAAGTTCAGAGGCTATGTCCTCTACATAAGATTCAGTTACAGAGGCATCCTATGTTCAGTGGAGAGAAAGATCATCATGTTGTTGAGGAATGGATAGAGGTTGTGACGTGGATCTTATGCATCATGGGGAAACCACATTACCAGATAGAGATCTTAGTATAACGTCTTTTCACGTGCTTAGCAGGGATAAGGTGGATCTTGAACCCCTGGAAACATGATGAGGCAACCCTCACAAGGCCATATTTCATGCATATTTTCTGAAAAGAGTTATTTCCTCCAACCTTGTGCTCTGTGCGCCTATAAAAGCTGATTCACCTACATTAGAGATTCATGATAATGGATGAGTACTCAATGACGTTCACCAATCTATCTATCTACTCCACATACATGGTGAGACTCCATTTCATCAGGGTTCTTTCCTTTGACCAGTGACTCATATGAGTTATCATGTCATCAGTGTTGTCTCTCAGCTTCCCTACACAGGCCATGGTGCTAATGTGATCCCTCTTGGTGGGGATATTCGTGGCATCGAAGGCACTGGAAAAAATAGCCTCCAGTAGGCCCTTAGTGGAAGAATCTTTAGTAGGTTACAAACAACTAGCATGAGAGTACAAGCGGGTCAGGTGTTTCAAAGGAAGACCCTAGGACTCATGGTTTGTAGTGCGATGCTCCCATACCGGTGGGAGTCAGTCAGGAACGAGGCTCTGAAACTTGTGTGGAAGGTAGGGAGACATGTCTCATTATTGCCCGACCCGCCATACAGATTACCATTAGACAGTCTAAGGGCTACCGAGATAGTAGAAATAGTTCGAGAGATGAGGTACGCATGGTGGTAGACATGGTAGTAGAGTAGGTCGAGTTGACGATGGTGGGAAGTTGTTCGAGGGGTTTCTGCCACCACCCCCATGTGTTCCTCCCCGACCTCAGAGAGAAGGTAGACATGGGAGAGAATAAATTCAGGAAGTAGAGTCTTTTGAACACGACCCTCCAGAGATGATTTGATATATGATTTGTTATTATCCCCGATAGTTTCATTTCTTATAGGAATATGTGATGTTCATTACCTCATCAATAAGAATCACGTTCAGATCTCAGAGAATCTGCTGGAGCTATTGGCTTGGTTATTGTGGCAAAATACTCCAATAGGAGGGGATTCGATGATTAAACACTAGTTCTAATAGTTTTAGCACAGTTTAAAAGGTGAGCCAGTCGGCTGGGATCTCCTAGTAGAGATGTCGATTCCTTAAGATGTCATCTCAGTTATGGACTAGTTATCCACATCCATGCTCATATTAAATTTTTTAGGCATATAATACAGTGTGTACATAGAGCTCAGACAAGGTTTTCTTTCATTGGAAAGAATGAAACCATTGTTTCACGTGACAAACACTCTCAGAGGAGGGTGAAGCAGATAAATCACTTTTTGGATAGACTCACCCTCGATGTAGTTGATTAGATGAGTCAAATCTTCCCTATAGTTGTGGAAAAAATGTGGGGATATCTTTCTTTATGATGTTTCGGGTCTACCTCCTCATAGGTTGGTTGACTTCTGCATCGACCTGTACCCTGGGATGATACTATTATCAAAACCAGCATATCATATGGCTCCTGTAGAGCTCCTTGAGCTGAAGCTATAGTTGGAGGAATTTTATGCTAAGGTGTTTGTAAGCCCCAATATTTCACCAAGGGCCACTCCGGTGCTTCATACCAAGATGGAATATGGGAGCTTGAGGTTGGGGGTGTACTTATGTTTCCTAAACCAGGTGACCATGAAGAACAAATATCCACTATAAAAAATCGATGGCCTCATTGACCAACTGAGTGCAGAGAAATGGTTCTCAAAGATAGACCTCATATAAGGATATCACCAACTTCGGGTTAGGGATGAGGATATAGAGATTATATCCTTCAGTTGTTGGTACATCCACTATAAGTTCCTAGTAATGAATTTTGGCATAAACAACACCACAACAATGTTTATGGGTATCATGAATTTGATCTCCATGCCATTACTTGACAAATTAATCATTGTCCTCATCGAAGAAATCATTGTGTACTCAGCATCGAAAGAGCACATAACACATCTACAGATAGTCCTAGATACAATACGGGATCACCAGCTTTGTGGTAAGCTCTCGAAATGTCCGATTTTGATTTGGGAAGTCAAATGTTTAGGGAATCTCTTATTCAATGATGGATTTGTTGTGGAATCAGTGAATATATAGGAAGTGCTTTCTTGGGAGAATCCATGGAGTGTGACTGAGGTGTGTAGATTCTTGTGTTTTGCGGGTTATTATTGGAGGATCGTTCATGAATTTTCAAGGGTAGTGTCACCATTATAGGCAGTGAAACAGAATGTATACCCCTTAACGTGGAGGGAGAAATGCCTGATGAGTTTCTAGGAGCAGAGGCAGAGACTGACAAGTTCCCCCGATATTGAAACTAATAGATGAGGGTGTTGGGTATGTAGTTTACTATGACGCATCAGGGACCAGACTGGGGTGTTTCCTAATGCAGGAGGGAGTCGTGATCTCTTATAGATCATGATAGTTGATAAAACATGATAAGAACATTGACACCCATGACCTGGAGTTATTAGTAGTGGACTTTTCCATAAAGATGTGGTAACACTATTTGATGGGTGAACAGTTTACAATTTACTCCAACCAAATGAGACTCATGTATATCTTCTCACATATGGAACCAAACCATAGACAACAATGATGGATAGGGTTCCTCCAAGACAATGAAATCTAGATACTCAATTCTCTTGGAATGGGGAAGGTGGTGGCAGATGGGCTCAGCTGGAGGATTGGGTTGCAACAGTAGAGTGAGGCAACAAATAAGTTAGACACGATGCATATATCCTTCGTGGAAGATGTTGAAGCTTCTTAAATCCAGTCGATGACTATTACCCTCCCACTCTTACAGTGATTTGGGTAGGTACAATTGGTGGATGTTGACTATGAGGATTGACATGCACAATTATCCCTGGGACGGGCTCCTGATGGATTTTTGATTGCTGGGGAGCAAAATATTCTTTTCAGCGGTCAAACTATAGAACCTATGGCATTTGCCGGATGTGGTGTTGAGTTGGATTCTTTCATCTAATATGAAAGTGAATCATGTAGTGTAGAACATTTACCATGACCTCCAATGTTAGTAATGGAGGAAAATGATCAAGAAAGTGGTCACTGGGATCATTTAACGATGCCTCACTTGGTAGCAATTGTTGGTCGAGCATCTTGTTCCAGCACGCTTGTACTAGACTGTGTAGGTACTAGAGTAGAAATTGGATGTTTTCTCAATTGTCGTTGTGATTGGCTTTCCACATACACCCAGGGCCCACGACACTATCTGGATTATTGTTGACTGACTCACCAAGTTGTCTCAATTCCTACGCATTTGGAATTAGAGACTAGTAGGGGGATTGGGACGGCTCTATATCCAGGATGTAGTGCGGCTTCATGGGGTACCTTCAACAATAATCTTTGTTCCTGATGCCCTCTTTACATCCAGATTGTCGATTGGATAACAAGAGTCCATTAGAACGTCGATGCGTTTGAGCACAATAGTTCATCCCTTAATGGAGGGTTAGATGGAGTAGAACAAAGAGACCTAGAAGGAAATGCTTCGTTCTAGCATCTTTGACATTGGCCATAGCTGTGAGGACCAACTATATTTCATGGAGTTCTCATAAAACAACATCTATCACTCCACCATTAGCAATTCACAGTTTGAGGCCATCCCTGGGTGGCTTTGTAGATCACCCATATGGTGGAAAAAGCCAGGGGAGCCAACACTCATGGATCTAGAGTTGGTATGTGATCCCACTCGGAAGGTTAATATTATACATGTGTGGATGAGGACTCTATATATCAGGCATAATTCTTATGCTGACAAGAGACTGTGACCCTTGGTGTTTGAGGTGGGTGATCATGTTTTCCTTCGGGTATCACCCTGAGGTGGATTACTAAGATTTGGCCGGGGTGGAAAGCTATCTATGAGGTTCGTCAAACCATTTTAGATCCTGAGTAGTGTGGGTGAGTTGGCTTACCACCTCTCAATTCCCACATAGATTCTTCAGTTTCATAGTGTTTTGCATGTGTGGTAGCTGAGGATGTACATGCATGGTACATCCCAAATAATCGACTTGGGCAAGTTGTACATTGACGATGGGGTAGCGTTTGCAGAGTTACAAGTGGAGATATAGGATCAACATGAGTAGTTCCTATATGGTTAGTCAATTCCTCACGTGTGTGTCTAATGGATGCACATGAATCTCCAAGAGAGAACATGGGGGTGGGAGGATCAATTACATGCTAAGTACCCCCCATATTTTTGTCTAGTTGTTGTTTTGGATTCAATGGACATGAATCCCTAAGGTGGGGAGATTGTAAAATCATGTAATTTCCATGTAATATTTTTTTTAATTATATAGAGTTATTTTGAGACAGTGATATATGACAGCACGTGATCTTGAGGTCCAGAGAGTCCAGAATGGAAATTTTATCTTTTTTTAATGTATGTTCATTAAATGTGAGATCGGGATTTTATATCTTTTAAACCGTTTCTTGGCTCAAAAATATGAGGGCACTGTTGAATTCATGACATCAGGATTCTCTGAGGAATGAATCTACAACAGTTGGAAAGGGTTTATCTAAAAAGTTATTTTTCAATCTTTTTGAGAAAAATAATAAATTTTTTAAAGAAAATAATTTTTTTCCATTCTAACTGTTTGATGGAGAACGGAGAAGTTTTGGTGAAGCGATGAGGTAGAGACTAGGGGAATTAATGGAGGACCAATAATTGCTCATTGAAACTGAGATTCTCTGACCTTAATGGATCATTAAATGGGAATAATTTAATGGGAATTGTTAATGGGGATAGAATTAGTGGGGTTTTTTATCTTTAAATAATCTAACCAGTGGATTTTGGGAATTAAAGTTGGAGGATTCTATGAAGAAGCACCAGAGAATCTCTTTTCCAATGAAGAATAACGAATAATGATGGTGAGAATTCACCGAATTTGACGAACCTCAATGAATGGAGCTGGAAGTGGTGATCTCAACACCATTTAATCTGGAGGAAAAACACTTCATCCTCAATCATCAATGTGGTAAGGGTTGTTATATTTTGACGATTTCGGCGTTCTTTCAAAAAACAACTAATGCGGTTCGACCTATGAACTAGTTGATCCACGATTTGTGTGTTATGATGGTGGTTAATCTTCTTTCATGGGGAATTGTTATTCTGGATTCAAACCTTGTCTGAAATGGCTGAACTACAACCCTTGAACCCCCCATGATTTAAACCTCTAACGCGGAAGGCCCATGCCGAAAAAAACAAGGCTCAAGCACCTCCTCTCGTTCATTCTTCATGGACTCATTCTAAAAGTGGAGACATTTGATTATAAGTCCTTAGTAGGGATGGCGATGACCCGATATTCCCATAGGAGAAAATAGATCAGAAAATGGACCACCAGATCGACTCCGGTGGTCCGCGGATGGTGTGGCCATCATGGGACCACTAGTGTGGGGAAGCACTGGGTGTACCCCAATAGCAGTACGCCATGGACAACCGAACATGGATGGAGGGATCACAGTTCCAGGTGGGAACTGATTGGAGGAGAGTGGCCCCTATCAAGGCCACCCGAGTGCTAGTGAGTTTTATTCTCTTGAATGCCGATGGAGGGGCCTCGAACCCATGGGGCCAATAAAGAAGGATAGATGATGAATTACTATCGCATCCCAGTCAGGCGGTGCACCCCACCCACCTCATGAAAATGAGCCTCAGACCAATGGGTCGTGCCCCATCCAGCGGGCCAAACTGGCACCTATTGGCCAATCCCACCCTAGTAGGCCAAACTGACATGGAACTGGCTGGACCCACACCAGAGGGCTGGACCCACACCCTTTGTGTTGGGCCAAACTAGATCGGGTCACCTGGTGACATGGATAGTTAAACCCTTGGCCGATGTAGGTAAGGTTCAGCGAGGCCAATTTTCCATTCTATAATAGACCGACCCAGACCTGAACCGAGTATGGTCGAGTTGGTTGATCTTAAACATGGTAATGTGAGACCCCTGAGCTAGTTTGGTCGGGTCTGTAAGAATGGGTCAGACTGGGCCCAGTCCAAACTAGCCCCCTGGTTACTGTAATGCATGTATCTTGAAAACCACTCGTCCTATTAACAATATGTAGGCAGTGTTGGGACCCTATCGATGATCCAGATCATTCATCATACTCTATGGTTACAATAATTAACGTTGAGATGTGACTATGGGCTTGAGGAGAGGTTCTCTTATACAAGATTTATACGGAACCCTGCAGTTGGCTGAGATAGAAGAATGATGACTTTTGACTCTGCATGACTGTACCGTGGCCCAGTGGGAAACAATTCTCTATGAAATTTCAGAAACATGGTGAAAATCACTTATTTGTGACTTTTCTGAACAACAGTTCACACTAATGTGGAGTACTTCTGTTGGCCATGAATAGTGGGAAGCACTTACCTATAACATTTCACGCCCATGGTATGTGGTTGAGAGGTATACCTATGTAGTCCAAGGTTAGTGGGAAGAACTTATTCATGACTTGATATGACAATTTTACTCATTATTGGAGGAGTTCTCCAGTATCCTAGTTTTTCGATGATGAGACTGATAATACTACAATTACTGGCCTATAATATTCCTCATGCAAGTTGTCTTGTATTTTGTTCTTTACATTTAGAATTGGTATTATGGTATATCCTTTCTTTGGGGTCCCTACTGAGTACTGAGTTACTCACACCTACACAGGCTTCATCCACACAAGTTGTGTCTGGTTTAGAAAACCAACATTTCTATAGGGGTTCTTCGAGGGACGAGGCTGACAAATGCAACAATGGTGGACTTGGTGGCCTAGGTCCTTGCGAGGCGCAGAATGATATGGCAGACATGACATACTACTTCAGCTACGAATTTCTTTACTACTCTCATGATCAGGTGGAGTATTCTATGGATTGCCATCAAATGTTCCTTTTTTACATTTTTTTCAGTTCTTTGTAAGTTTTGTATTCCAGCCCACATACTTTTAGTTGTACTTGCACTCAAAATTGTTTTATTGGAACTTCATTCCCCCTTCTGTGTGTTGGTATGTGGTTGAGTGTGTGTTTGTGCATACATGTACTTAGGTAAATGCCTCCCACATTCAGGTTGATGCCTTTGGTGGTAGTCTCCATCCCCGGGCCTTCAAGAGGTGGGCTAGGGATGGTCACAACTTGTGTCCCAGGGGAATGGTCATGATAATTAATGTTCTAATCCAAATTTTTATGTAATTTAATAAATAATCATATTTAATTATGTAATACCCATGTATTTTAATCATAAGTCACTATAACACACTAATTCAATCCTTCACTATTAACTTTTTTGTGTATGGTTTAGATTAGAGGTATCAGAGAAATAGTGTCTGAAGATGTGTTTATCCATAAGAACCCGCCATCATGGGAAATTATCTAAAAATTAGAGGATATACATTATTATATATGGTAATTATATAAATTTAAATAATATTTTGTGATCTAATCTCATATCTATTTCTCATTATGTTTTCTTTTTCATAGGTGAAGGGTTGCAATCAACTGATGCTTCATAATTTTTTTTTGAATAATTGAGATAAGAATATTTTTGATGTTAATTCAAAGGAAAAGAACACATTTTATATTCCACTATCTATTTTTAGTTAAATGATTTGAATGGTATTTTATATTGAAAATCATAGGTAATAAAACCTTTTGAATATAAAGGAACTAGATCAAAATATGTAGGAAACAAATCTTCCAGTGTTGGATAATATATTTGATGAAAAGAAGATATATCATGATAAATACGAAGATGATTTTTTAATCACTTATGTTATGTTATTAGAGTCATGATGGGTCTTGGATTTTTTTACAAGAATTAATTTTTTTGATGAAATTGCTATGAATAAATGCATCACACTACAACCAAATGGTTCTTATTTAGATTAAATTAATCTGTCAATTTTTTTTTGATGAATTATTGATGATTATAATGGAATAAGAGATGTAAATAATTCCCATATTCACAAAAATAATAAAAATAAATAAATAATAATTTATATAATGACAAACATGAACATAGTTGAAAAATGATAAGAGATAGATGATATAGATGTTGATTTTCCCCATCTCATTACATGAATATTTAAGACTAAAAATAGATGGGTTGATCTTAGATTTTGACTATCACGATTCCAAATTGGGAAAGTGGGAACAAAGGAATCCTATATTCCATAACATTATTGTTTTAATTAATAAGAACATAAATTTACTTATTTCTATTAAAGGATTTTCCACCTCAATTATATCTCAAAAAAAGAATATATTCTATAATGAAGTATCATAAGATTAATTTTATTGAAAAGATAAAAAATAATCAGATTCACCTAGAATTTTTGAAAATAGAATTTATTTCAGATAAAGAATATTCCATCAATGTAAATAGTTGAAAGATTTATTGTTGAAAAAAACACAGTTGATTTTTGAAGGTGTGTCTTATATTTTAAAATTAATATCGAGGGAGGTCATATTGGACACTACATTCACAAAATAGTTATATAAGAATAAGGTTACTTTTTAATTACATATAAATGTGTTAATAAACCTAAGCCTCATTTCAATCAATATCAAGAAATGTTATAAGAATAAAAATCAGTACATTCATGTATCTAAGATTTTATTGAAAAGAAATAGAAGATATTGGGGAATGAAAAATAAATTTAAGTTTTTAGAATACTTCTTAATAAAATGTATAATAGTATAGGTTATTTAGCTATATTAGTGGTTACCTTAAAGATAATTATTGAAAAATAATCCAATATATGTGATTGAAATTAGAAATTAATGTTCATAAGAATTAATGATGTAGAACTCCTAAATAATGTCTAGAAAGGATCAAGTGGAGTTGAAAAAATTATGGAATGCAAAAAAAAATGGATTCAAGGGTACAATGGTATTAAATGTGAGTAAAAATCATAATTAAAAAAATTCCAAACGTTTGGATAATTGTAAAATATCAAAATTTGATATTCACAAAACAACGTAAACAGATTTAATCAACAAATATTTTTCCAAGGATACTGTTATGGGGAGGGATGGATATGGAAAATTACTTCCACTAACAAAGTTCCAACGTCATGGCTTTCTAGGGAAAACAATCACCTACATCAAAAAATATATAATTTCACTATATTTTGAAATTCATTAATGAAATACAACAATAAGTTCACCATAATTCATATATCAATGGGGAAACTTCTTTTATTATTATTTTTTAATTCCCTAGAAATTATAAATTCAAATATTGTCGGTTGGTAAATATATTGTAGAAACATAGAATATGAAGAACCATAAAGAATAGATTTGATGAAACCTTACCATATCCCTATGCATAACATTTACATTATCATAAAATAATAATAATAATAATAATAATAAATAATAATTTATATACAATGGACAAAGTACTTGGAATGAACATGATATCCCATCAAGGCCCTTTGTAAACAGATAAAATGATAAATTCAAAATCATACAATCTAGTAGTTTCTATTGATTATTTCATTAATGATAAAATTTAGTTTCATAAATATTTTATTTAAAATTTTATCATCATTGAATAATCTAATAACAATGTGAGAGAATATCTTATGGGTTATGAAGTGTTGGTAATCCTCATTGGAATTAATAAGTGTATTCTCTGGGAATGAATTTTGATTCACCGGAGGCCAGATTAAACTATTAGGTTTATTGGTTCCATCAAAATTAGTTTTTGGACATTTCCTTATGATATGAGATAACAATGTGAAATATTGATCAAATCAAATTCAAGTTGATGAGTGAAAATATTTTATTCATTACATGGAACCAATAATTATTCTGAATTCCATTTAAGGTTTGTGACATAAAATTTATAAAGAAAAATTTATCTTTTACACTAATCCCAATAGTTTTGGGTATATCTTCGTTTCTTCTGGAAATGGGGATGACCTTTATTTGTTTAAGGTTCAAACATTCCAATCGTTTTCTAACGGGTTTATTCACAAAACTGGAAACATCCAATGATTTTATATCAATTTGGACCTACTTTCCAAATGTAGGTGCTAATTAGTTGTGGACCAATGAGGGTTAAGAAGATGCATTGGTCGAGAGGATGGGAGGTCGGGCTCATCACACCTTTTTTAGGGGAATTATTACCTACTCCATGACTCTATTATACAATTAATTTATTTTCATGAATCCTTATTAATTTACCAAGCATGAAAATGAGTTTTCCTTTAGATTAGGTAATCAATGATTTATTTTTATGATATTTAGAGAATCTTTTATATGTATTTGAGGTTATTTAATGATGGATAATAATCCTTCTATATTGGAGATTCTTAGTAAATGGTATCCTTCAATATATTATATAGAAATCTCTTGGTCATTTTGATGACCATACTTGTTTTTGAAGCCACCCAGTGGGGAACTTGATGTTTATTGTCATTTAGAAGGACATGGATTATTTCAGATTTGGGGTCGTACCCACAGATGGGGTACCTACATATCCTTGTTAAAGTGGAATAAGAACCCATGTTGTTTGGGAATTAAGATATAGTTTAACGTCATATGGGAAATATGAGAATTAATGAGTGATGGGATTGAACCATAGAAATGCTTCATACGTACTATACTTTTAAGGCAGAGAACAAAGTCCACATAGTTCGGTTAAGAAGTGTGAGGATTACATATGACTAATGGCCCAAATATATGATTCATGGATACATTCACAATCTAGGATCACTTGAGTCATGATCGGTGTGGGAAACAAGAGGTATCAGTAAACCTGAATATTTGTACCCCAAAAGATATGGTCACAAGGAATGATATGGGGCTTATGTATGTCTGACTGCCCAAGTAGTTGAAGACTGGGATTTACTTCTAGAACGAATCCTTGGAACAAGGTCCATAAAAAGATTTGTTCTTTATGGATAATTGGATGCTCTAACTTTGGGCTTACTCCTGAGGAGGATTCCCAAATTAGAGGGGGCAAGGGGCTTAATCCTATGTAGGATGCCAATTAATGGAGTCCATAAAGGTATTTGTGCTTTATGGAGATTTGGATTCTTAATATGGGTATTACTCCAAAGTAGGATTCCCAGATTAAGGGGGAATTTAACTTCTGATTTGGGATTACCCCTAAGAAGGATTCCCATGGTTAAAGGAAATTATGATTGCGACTTACTCCTGAGAAAGAGGCCCAGGAGCAGGGTCCATAATGGTATTTGTGATTTATGGGGATTTGGAATTTTAACTCAGGACATACTGCTAAAAAGGAAGCCCAAATCAAATGGGACATAGAACATGGGGCTTATTCTTAAAGAGGATGCCCAGATTAGGGATCTTGTTGTTTACTCCTATGGAGGATGCCCATGTAAAGGGAAATTATGAATCGGGATTACTCCTGAAAAGGAGGACCATGATAAGGGGACATGATACTTGGAGCTTACTCCTGAGAAGGAGGACCAAATCAAAAGAAATTATTAGAATTGGTTTCAGATAAGGAGGCCAACAAAGTAACCATTCCACAAATGGCTTTGAAGAGGGTTTTGAAGGATATCTTTGAGGAGGAATGTTGGATCTGAGGAAAGGATGTGACTAGGATGGAGGTGCGCAAGTTTTGTTCTACTATGCAATTATACTTTCATGACATTAGTCAACATGGGCGATGAATAATCCATGAAGTGATAGTTGGGAGACCTTGAATTGGAGCACATAGTATCCTCAACAGAGGCTTTTAGATGTGTGTAACACAAGTTTCCTTAAGAGGGAAAGGCGGCACACAAGTGTCTTCACTTCCCTTAAGGGATAGACACTTAGGCCCACAAGTATTGATGAGTTCTAATACTCAGTCCTTATTCTTCCTCTTGAGAGCATCCATTCTAGGTAAAGAATTACCTTCTATGTGTTTTGAAGACTTCAGTGAGAGGCTTGGGTGACCAGAGCTTTAATCTGAGTTTTGGATTTTTTATCCCCAAAATGTGGGGCCCACAGGGGGTATTTATAGGCCACCTGAGGTTGGGGAGAAATTTAACATAGGGCGCACAAGTGACTTGCGCGCCCAAGGTTGGCGCGCAGGTATATGTGTGTGCCTTATTTCATTTGAGAAATTCTTGATGTTTTCCGTCTTTTTTGCTTGAGGTACTTCCTTTAGTCAATCTTTGGACTCTGGGACGGAATGAAGTGTCAAAAAAAGTCCCCCCTTAGAAATGGATCAGAAAAAAGGAAAGAGGGCTTAACTCTGAGGTAATGGAGAAGACCAAGGATTTTTGGATCACAGGTAAGAGGCGGGCAGGTATGAGGCACACATGATTCAATGTGCATGTTTTTTGATCTCCTATAAATATAGGCATCACATTGTGCAAAGCATCCAACTTTCGAATGCTTCGTGCTCTCATTGGCAAGTGAGCTCTCGTCACACAGGTGTCTTGGATTTTCGGTTGTATGTGCTTCTTTTCCTTGTGTCGCGCTTCCTCAGTCTGTTTATGACTTGCGCGCCAGTACTAGTGGAGAAAAACATGCGCGACCAGCTTAGGCTTGCACACCAAAATTAGACTTGTGCAACATATTGCATTAGCCATTTTTTTTGATTTCTTCACAAATTATATGAAAAAACAACTTACTTAATAGTTAATTATTTGATCTTTGTGCATAATCAATAGCTCCAAGAAGAATTGGATTGGCTGTTGAATTGGCTAGAAAGAGAATTGATGATATGATGAACATCTATGGCCATGACTATTATGATATATGAAACAACACTCTCTTATATTTGGCCAAATACTTGAAGAAGTATCATTTCAATTTCCCACAGAGCATTTAATTGCCTTTATATGGCCATTGTTATCTACAAGGAGTCAACATTCTAGAACTAATGAACTATCTCCCACATTCTTGGTTTCAAACGTAAACCAACTTTTCTTCAGCAAATGTCTGATTTTCATGATCCTTTATTATTGCTCGAATAGTGGAGAAGGCATACATAATGCATCTTAGCCCTTGTGACCCAAATCTGAAAACTCACAAGCATGAGCTGCATCATCATTGATATCTGTCAATATTTTTTAATTATTAGATGGACCAATCCAATGGCTGGAAGAAGAGTTAAGACATCCGTCCTGGAGGAGGTGTGAAGACGACTTTGATGTGGGCATATTGGGTGTGACACACCTGTGCATTGTTTGTTGATGATCTGAAGGCATCTTCAATATAAGTTGTTGTTTGGGCTGGACAGACATATGTCTACCGAAATGATAACTTTGTGCTAGATCAAATTATCCGTTGGAGCCCAGAAACCAATTCATTTCATCTGACTCATGGATAAATAGGCATCAGTTTGTGGGATGACTATAAGATCTATGGGGGCTCCATTTCTGGGTGATATGTATGATGAATTCACCCCCCAATGCAACTTGGAATGATTCTAAGATGACTCCGGCATTGGCTTGAGAATTATTGAAAATTTTCCACAAGCTCAAAAATAAAAAGACCACCAAAACTCATTCTAGAAAGGATATTAATCCATAGGAGTGGATGTATATGTTTCTTATCAAGAAGAAGGAGAAGGGGAAAACCTGTACTCATCCTACCAGCTACCCCAGAATAGAGAAGAGGGGTGCTCTTAGCACATTCTGGTCAACTCTAGAAGTGGGAGAGTATCAAAAGTGGGTGTATGAAGTGGACCCAAGAATCTCAGAGAAGACCCATCTGGTGGGTTTTTTATCTTTTTTTCTTAGTGTATATCATCTTCCAGTTAGTGATTCGAAGAGAGGCTTCAAGCTAGGGACCTCCGTTGTTGCAGCCATGTTGGCTGAGAGGAAAAAGGTTGGGTTGACCACCCCAATTTTAGCGAATATTCACATGAGCTTACTCCATGTCTATATGGGTAAGAATCCATTGAAAATATCGGGACTATTCCATGGTTTTTTGGGATGGGTCACCACTCAATTCAGGACATACGCTGTACAGAGTAGAATACCGGTTCCTGAATGTTCTTTCAGGTCATTAGTGCAGGAATATTCTGGAATCTTTCGATTGTCCCTCAACTCCTATGATATGAAGGTGAGGCTGAGCATGTTCAATGAATTCCATTTCTTTCCTTATAGAAACCCTGAAGCCAGGTAGTTTTTTGATGATGGAAAAACTATCCTAGAATTGAGGTCATACATGCTGGCTTACAGAGATGATGTATTGGCCACCAGAATTGATAGATAGATTATATGTGTGGCCTATGATCCATATAGATTTTCACGACCATTCAAGTGTCTGAAGTAGAATATTTTATCCCCTCCTGTTCATGTCAGGTCAGAGCAGCATCCAAGGGTTACCCGGCAACTATGGTTGCTGACAGCTATGGAGAAGACCGAGGTAGTGTTTGATCTACCAGTTGCTAGAGCAGAGAGTCACTTGACTACATGGTATGACGAGAACTGGGTAGCATCAAACCCTGAAGGGGTGCTGAAACATCTGGTTCCTCAGGTGGGGGAAAAAAGAAAACTGTCAAGAATGAAACCCTTCATCTGGAAGGTGACTCATTGACACCCAGAACTGAATCACTCGGTTCCTCAATTGGGGCTGATTCGCCGGATTCCCAGAATGGGGATGATGAGGCACGACATGCATCAAACTGGCCTCATTCCATATATAATCCTCCTTCCAGAGTTATGTGGCCTACTCCATCAACTCCTAGTGAGTTATATCATTAATGAAATTTAATCACCATTATTTTTTATATAAACACTTTTCAATTTCTTATCCTTTATCTGTGATTGCAGGAGCTGAGAAGAAGTTGATGTCCAAGATTGTAGGACACTCATCGCATCCTTCGGGTGCACGTGTAGAATATTTACGATTAGAGGCTATCCATTCATGTAGGAGATTATATTACAATGCTAAAAATGTATGGCTAGAGTTATGAGAAGGGCTACATATCACTGGAGTAGGGAATCTTTGTGCTTCTACTAATATCTTCTTTGAGGATAACCTTGATAAAGTGTAGGCTTGAATCAGAGATCTAGAGATGCTCATATATTCCACTGATGATTCCATTCCTATCACCAAGTTGGTGAAGGAATTGATAGATCATGGCACCACTTAGGGGATTTCTACTTCAGTAGATGAGGAGTGGCATGATTACGTGGAAACTGAAGATGTAATTCTCTTTTTTTATTTTCTTTTCAACACGATTTCAGTTAATACGTTGTTACTTGTGGAAATTAATTTCTTCATACTGCAGCTTGTAAAGTAAGGAACTGCTGAGGTCCCTTCACCACAATACAGCCCTGGTGGCACCACTATATGAGCTACTGAATCTCCCCATGAATCGAGAAAAGTGTCTCCAGGACAGCAGGCCATGGATAAGGAGTTTGAAACGTATTTTCATTCTCCAATGCCTATATTTGGAGGTGATGATTTCAACACTCTAAAAGGTCAAACAAGAGATGGAATCTAAGGAAGAATACCACAACCAAACACATTATCAGTAGTAGTATGTCCTTCAAATAGTCAAGAATTATAACTTATGAAAAATATTGCTCATTATTCTTGGTATTGCATGGGCTTCTTCAATTTATCCTCCAATGGAGAGGATAGACCCTCCTCTAAGGATGACAGAGGGTGTTGGTGAACGATCGCTAATTCATGCGGACTTGGCTACTCCTATTACTGTTTCAAGGATAAAAATCCATATTCTGGTAAATTAACAATACTTCATAGAATTTTGAATGAAAACATCAACTGAATTTCACTCTATGATGCTTTAGGTTCAACACATGCACCAGAACATTTAGCGTCCACTGCAGCTGCTTCCATAATTTTCTCTGAGTAAGCTGTCCGGGGTCAGAGGCCTTAGGATGAAGGTCGCCAAGAAGAAATATCAAATTATACCACTGGTGAGACTATCCAGGAATCTGAAATATCACTGGATAAAATGATGAAACTTGGTGAATCTTTTGAATAAATTTTAGATCATGTTAAATTAACATGTGATTTATAAGTTTTTGGATGTGAGTGTTATCCTTCGTCCTGTTAGAAATTTCTTATTACATCTTTGACCATGACTGGTTGAAATGTATAGTTCTGTCTGATCAAACTGTTGATCTTCTAATGCCTGAAGTGGGTAGAGACAACCCTATTATTTCTGAGATGCTAGCTCAAGTGGATCTTAACCTGGCAGAGCTTCCTGAAACTTATCCTGAAAAATCCTGTTGAGGCTAGGAAAGACGAGTAGGAGCCTTCTCATACTACTGATCTACTAGTGGGTAACAGATGATAATATATGTGATTGTACTTCATTTGTAAGATATCAAATCAACTTTTTTATCCTTTTAAAACTAACCAAAACATTCAATTGACTATACATGGCCGCCAATTTCAGTGGAAAGATCTAGAGGTGATTCCTTAGCCTCCGCCCCAGCGGGACTAGAAAGTGAAGTACCAAGGGTAAGGGGGGGGGGGTAGGAGAAGAACATGGTACTTGATTAATTGTATTAGTCATAAACATTATTACCCCTAGTGATGTTGATGTTGGGTCATTCCCAGTGGTGTAGAAGGCACTACAATTCTCATGTTGCAAGGCATGGCAGAATATATGGAAGATCATATATGAAGTGCTTCCGGAAGAGCTGTCTTTGAAGATCCAGCGACTGTCATCCTTATTCTTCATGTAAGGACTTAGACGTTTTGGATATCAAGAGATCAATGCCATGTTGAAACAAGTAATCTTAAAGAGGGAGTAGGAGAAAATGTACCGTCAAGATCTATCCCAAGCAAGGTTGTTGACCAATATTAGCAAATTTGAGGCTACGGTGTCCTGAGCTGAGGCTAATCGTGCTGCAAAGTTGAAGGAGCTGAAGCATAAGATCAAGGATATTGTTTTCTAGTATATGAAACTTCAGCAACAGTTAGATGTTGTTATTGGGAAACATGACTAGCATAAAAATACACAGGAAGGAGTTCAATTTAATGTTATTAAATCCATCATTGATTCCAAGAAAGCACTCCATCAAACTGAAAAGATTGATGTTGTTCGAGTGAATGAACTTCAAGTGGCTGATGATGAATCTCGGGATGTAGTAAATCAAATGAAGAGTTATATTGAAATACTCCTGTAATTATTGAAAAAAATTAGACACTCCCGTCTGTGGATGCCCTTCTAACTTGTGTGCATCAATGAATAACACTTTCATCTTCAATCATTTGTACCTGCATTCTCTTGCTAATTATATAAATTAATTTTACCTAAGCCAATGGGCTTAGTAATTATAGTATAATTTTTTCTAGGATTATAAAAATAACCCTACAAACATTGAATCCTTTGTTGCTCAATATTTTTTAAATCACAAAATATGTATGTTTAGTGTTCTAGGACTTGACTTTTGTTCAGAGTTTCTTTTACGGGTTTCCAATTTAATGAGTACCATATCTCTTATTGGTAGTTTAAAGTGATGCATGTTGGACATAAAAAAGGCTAATGTTTAAGGTCGAATAGATTTGACCCAATGGATTAAAATTGACTCAATTCCTTGATTTTTTTTGAAAACATATTACCACATTCAAGTGTGGGGAAAAAATGTAAACTATGACCTAAGAAATATTGAATCTGAGGGATGATATAAAAAATGGGCAAAAATCCATTAGAGGAGGAATTTCCTAAGAGTGAAGTTACCAGTATTTGACAACCTATCCGGGTGTTGAATTATTTAGGGCCACATAATGGAATTGGATGCATAGTCAAATAATAAAATCTTTTGGCTGATAGGTCTATTATGTAGAATACTTATGCAGGGCCACCTAGATGCACATTCTACATAGTCAAGAAAAAGAACTCTCAGAAATTTACTTTTCTATTTCTAAAAAGCCAGTGGATGTTTATGGAGATTCAAATATTCCAAATGATAGAGTTTGATGTATGGGGAGGGGTACTTGAATATGGAGAGGATATTCTCAATCATGATTGTCAATGAATTGGATGAATGTCTCTCCTATGATGGACTGACCCAGATGTAGGGAATTGAAATATAAACCATAGACATGAATACTTTCAGATAATGAAAAATAGAATGGGACAATTATGTTAAGGATGTATATTTTTTTGCGGATGCCTACATATTTTCATTAAGACCAATATAGACAAAAGTTGTTTTCCCCCACGGATGAAATTACCACAATTTGAAAAACCTGTTAGGGGGTTGAATTATGTAGGGCAACTTAAGGGAATTGGTTTCGTAATCAAATAATAGAATCTTTTGGATGACATTTCTATTATGTAGACTATTTATGCAGGGCCGCCTAAGGGAACGTGATGCATAGTAAGGAAAATGAATTCCCAGGTATCAGACATTTTGTGACTAGATTTCATGAAAAGGGTAATGGAGATCTGGAAGTATTTAAGGTTAGGAGTATGACACATGAAAATGGGTATTTTCCAATGCATGAAGGAGATACATAGACCAATGCTGAACATAATCATGTTGTGGCTGGGTCCTGAATTGAGGTGCTGGACTTCACTATGTATCCCATAAGGATGGGAATCATGCCATACTTAGGTCTTGAAATATAGTTTAACATAATGTGTGATGAGAGTGTATGATATCTTAGTTTAGGTTCATAGTGATCGGACCATAATGAGGAATACACATTGTGTGATTTATAAACCTGATGTGAATGATGACCAGGGTTTTCATACCACATTTATGTTTTCACGGGGGGAATTTTCAGTAAAAGGACTAAAAGTGGAATTTGGGGGTAGGCCCAATGACTTGGGGTTGGGTTTGAGGGATGCTCGAACATTCCTATGGATCTCATAAGGATGGGAATCAATCCCTACATAGTTCATGAAATACCCTATTTACAGATTTGTTTCGTACAAGTAAAGGGTGAATGGGGACTTTAGTGCAATTATTGTTTGACCCAAGATTAAAGGATTGGGCATTGACATGTATGCACATAGTCCTTGGAATCTGACATAGTTGAAGATCAATGTCAATAATGATTCCCTATTAGCTGATGGTGTCATAGACTATGATAGTTTATTGTCGTACAGGAAAAATGTACGAATAGATTAGGGTAATATGCATGGATCAGTGCTGCATAGTATAGCTTCATGTAGCTAAGATGTACTTCTATGTAGTTTAATGTCTTTTAGTGAGGAAAATGGGGGACTGTATAGTTTAACATCATATAGAAAGGACGATGGTGAAACAATGTGAGGATATTGGTTGGGGGGGCATCACGGATCAACATCGTATGAGATAGAGGTGAACCGATGTGAAGATGTTGGTTTTGGGCTGCTTCACGGATCAACATCGTCAGATACAGAGATAAACTGACATGGAGAGATTGGTTTTGAGCTGCTTAACAGATCACCATCGTATGAGATGGAGGTGAACCAATTGGAAGAGATATTGGTTTTGGGCTGCTTCACAGATCAACATCGTATGAAACGGAGGTGAACCAACGTGAAGAGATGTTGGTTTTGGGCTGCTTTACGGATCAACATCGTATGAGAAAGAGGTCAACCTACGTGAAGAGATGTTAGTTTTGGGATGCTTCACGGATCAACATCGTAAGAGATTGAGGTGAACCATTGTTATGAGATGTTGGCTTTAGGTTCCTTCGTGGAACAACATCGTAGGAGACAGAGGTGAAACAACGTGAAGAGATGTTGGTTTTGGGGTGCTTGACGGAACAAGATCATATGAGACGGAGGTGAACCAACTTGAAGAGATGTTGGTTATGGGCTGCTTCACGGATCAACATACTATGAGATGGAGGTGAACCAACGTGGAGAGATGTTGGTTTTGGGCTTGAACATAGGGTGGTTTCCTATGTACCCAGCCTAGAAGTTAGGGGTCAAAGTCTGTGTAGTTCGATTAAGAATGAATTGTTGATCAAGTTGTACTTGAGGAAAACCTGAAGATGATGTTGGAACATACACATGGTTAGCGGCCCATAGAGGTTGTTATGGTTGACGTTTACTCTAAGCTCACATGAGTCATTCTCGGTGTGAGTAACAAGAGGTAACAAAGAACCCTAATGATTCACAGTTTAACATCATGTAGGACAAAAGGGTGTTGTACAGTTAAGCATCATGTAGCTAGGACATATTGTATTTTAACGTCTTGTAGGACATGTACACAGTTTAACATCAGGTAGGACAAAAGGGAAACAGTTTAACAACATGTTGTACGATTGAGGGATCATGTAGTTTAAAGTCATACAGTGAGGACTAAAGGGACGATGCGGTTTAAAGTCTTGCAGTAAGGACTAAAGGGACCATGTAGTTTAAAGTCTTGCAGTGATGACTAAATGGGACTATGCAGTTTAAAGTCTTGTAGTGAGGACTAAATGGGGATATGCATTTTAAAGTCTGGCAGTGAGGACTAAAGGGAATCTGTATTACACAAATACTTCAAGATTCTTACATTGGTTGGAGTTGTAATGAGTTCTCCATCCATTGACATTAACGAATAAGATTGATTGGGGTAGAACTTATGTATTGAATAAGGTCCTTCCCACTAAGTCACAATCTTGGGTGGTTTCTGTCCTGGTATAATTGGAGTTCTGAGGACCAATACCAAATCTCCTTGAATGAATGAATGAATACAAACTTTTTTATTGAATGCTTGTGCTATTCGATTCTACTAGACTTCCAAGTGGTGTGGGGTGTACAATAATTTTTCATCCAATCATTCCAATTTATCAAATTACTTTTGGGATTTTTCATTTGTGGATGACTGATCATAAATGGCTACTTTGATTGAAGGTAATTTTACCTCAATGGGAAAGACTTCTTCTGTTCCATATACCAAGGAGTATGGAGTTGACCACACAATAGTATGGGTGGTGGTCTGATAAGCCCATAAAGCATAAAAAAGATTATGAGGCCATGATTTATTATATTTATCCACCATATTTTGTAATATTTTTTAAAGAGTCTTATTAAAGGCTTCTATTTTTCCATTAGCCGTTGCATGATACCGAGATGAATGGTTGGATTTGATGTTGTATTCTTGATATAACTTCCTTACCTCAGATAAATAGAAGTTGGTGCCATTGTCCGTCAATATGGTATTAGGGACACCAAATCTGGTAATGATGTTAGACTTGATAAAGATAACAATTCGTTTAGAACTAACTTATTTGAGAGGTATTACCTCTTCCTATATGTAAAAGAAGTCAGTAGCAGTAAGAATATACTTAAACTACTTGGATGTATCCAAAGGGTAAGGTCTTACTACATCCATTCCCCATGTGGCAAATGGATATGAATATTTAGTTGTATGAACCAACTTTGGGGGTTTATGAATGAAGTTGGAACATATTTGGTAAGAATGAAACTTCTTAGTGAAATTAACACAATCTTGTATCATTGTAGGCTAGAAGTTTCCATGCCTTTGAATTTGATCAGACAGTCTATGTGCTGACTGGTGGGCACTTCACACTTCTGCATGTACTTCATTCACGACAGCCATTGTCTCTTCACAATCAATACATATGAAGAGAATTACATAAAAACCTCACATATAGAGATTTTTTTCTATGTGATCTAGGATACCATAAAGAGTAATATTGACCACACATCTATGAACTTGTTATTTCCCATCTCTATCAGGTGGGAGTGTTCCATTTTTAATTTATTCCCTGATAGTTTTCATCCATCCTATTGTATGACCATATGCTTTAGAAATGGGACTAATTTCATTATTTTCCACTATTTTGATTTGAATATAAGGTGAAAATGTTTGATGGTGGGAAATACTGATGATTGTTTCATCCCGATTTGGATCTGCCAGAGTAGTGGCTACATTAGCCAGTGCATCCTCTTGAGCATTTTGTGGTCGCAGGATATAAGAAAGTCTCGGTTCAGAATGATATTCCTCCATTACATCTCTGACGTTCTCACACAAATGGATTACCTATTCTTTTTTAATGGCATAATCACCATTGGTTTGTCTGATTACCAAATCAGAATCACCTTTTACCTTCATGTGATTCACCTGCGCCTGAAGCCCCAATTCCATGCCTGCGACTAGAGATTGATTTTCTACTTCATTATTTGTACCACCTTCGGGTAAAAAAAAGGAATACGTCAACACTACCTTTTCCAATGAAAAAAGGACTATTCCTAATCCATCTTTGTTGAGTTTAGGATTTTACATTCTCTTCACTGTTATAATCCTGGAAGCACAATCAAAGTACATTTCCCAGGTTTTAGGATTATCTTGAATAGAGAAGATCTATTCATCAAGATGTTCAACATTAAATTATGTATCTTCTGCGGATGGTTGTTCAATAAAGAAATCGTCCAGATCATGGCCCTTTATTGCCTTTTGAGACACATAATAGATATCAAACTACTGCAAAATAACCTCCCACCTTGCCCTACGTCATGTAAGCATTGGATGACTAAGGATAAATTTGAGAGGGTTATTGCGAGATAACAATTGGACCTCATGATGTTGCAGCTAGTGTATCAATTTCTGAACTGCAATGATTAATTCTAGGAAACACTTTTCAATACTTTAATATCAAGTTTCTTCCTCATTCATTGTTCGACTGACGTTGTAATGGTTGTTTCCTTTCATTAAATCATTCATTTGGGCAAGGAAGGCACCCAATGATCGCTCTAAAGCTGTCACATAGAAGATAAGTGGTCTTCCTTCATTAGGTGGCATTAATACCGGTATAATCAAGAGATATATCTTGAGAATATCAAATGCCTCTGCAAAATATTTGGTCAATTGGTAGGTGACTACCTTCTTCATTAATTTGTTGAAGGGAAAACACTTGCCAGCTAAATTGGAAATGAAACGCCGAATATTGGACACGTGTCCTTGAATTTCACTTAATTCATTCAAATTTCGAGTTGGGTAAAACCCAAGGATTGATTTTGTTCTTTTAGGATCAAAATATGTACTACGATGGCGTACAACAAATCCAAGAAATTTTTCTGAGGTTACCCCGAAAGCACATTTCAAGGGTTCATCTTCAAATTGTTTTGTCGACTTTGTTGAATATAATTTCCAGATCATACAAGTGATTAGAATGTTGTCTGTATTTTACCACCAAATCATCCACATAACATTTAACAAATTTCCCTAAAAACGGTTTGATGATATGGTGCATGGAACGTTGATACGGTGAACTATCATTCTTCAGGCCAAAGGGCATTACCTGATAGAAAACCACACCTTGAGGGGCTCTAAAGGTTGTAGATTATTTATCTTCTAGATCCATTATGATTTGATTATACCCAACACATCCATACATGAAGGAAAGTTCTTCATAACCATCTGTTGCATCAATTAAGTGTTCTATGATCAGCACTGGAAAATCATTTTTGGGACAATGCCGATTAAGATCTCTGAAGTCTATGAAAACTCTAATTTTTCCATTCTTCTTTTTCACAGGGACAATGTTAGCTAGTCATTTGGGATACTGAACTTCTCTAAAGAAGTTTTCTTTGACAGGATTATCAACTACGGCTTCAATTTTGTAGGCATAAGTTGGGTGTGTTCTTCTTGCGGCTTCTTGAATCATTGATGTTCTTATGGGAAACCAAAATAATGAGTGGAAACATCTGCATCAAGAACTGGAATTTCTGTATAATTCCCATCAAATAAATCTCAAATTTTCTTTAAAAAATAATTATATATTTCTTTCTCATAAAGATTCAAGGAAAGACTAATTAATGTGGGGCGTGGATCTTCTTTTGTACCCATATTTATTTCTCTGAATTCATCCACAGTGGTAGACATACCCTCTTCAAATGTTGGAGGAGCATCCCTCAGATATTCTTCTTCTTCTTCAATATGTGTAACTTATTCTTCTTCTACTTGCATTGTATATCACCAAACAGAATTTCCATGATTAGGGGAAAAGTTTAAATTTGAACATTTTGTAGAAGAAGATTCCATTTATAACTCTATTATTGAATAAGGGTCTTCCTGGGTTGATAGAGAAGAGATTATGGATTGAGAATCAACATCATTATTTTCCTCTAGTATTGCTATAACTTCTTCTATCCTGGTTGATGAAGTATAGAATTTCTGGATTTCAGTGGACGAAATGACGAAATCCCCATGTATGATTTCATCATTACTTGGCCAATCAACAATTTCCCCCATGTTGTATGGCTTGATTGTCATAATTGACATTATGGAAGTTTCCATAAGAGTGTTCGGATTTGGGTCTGTCCTGTCAATTTGACGGATAGGCAACACATAATCTGTACTAACATGTATGAATGGGTTTATTGGAATCTTTTCCAAACCATATGGAGCATTAGATTTTGTGACCTTCTTCACCGTGGATTTTTCCTTTCCCTCCATGTGAAATTTTTTTGCCTCAATGTATTGAGAGTCACATGTTTTGAATGGTGTTTTGTTACAATACAATGTCCCAATTTGACCATTGAAACAATATTTGAAAAATTGATGGTATGATGAAGGTACGGCCGTATGTTGGTGTAGCCATGTTCTTCCCAGAAAAATGATTAAGGTTGTGTCTAGATTAACATCCATGAAATTTTAATTGGATACAAGATCCCAAAACTGAGTTCTGAGTATAATATCGCCCAAAAGTTCTTGTTCATTTTTATCATATCCTTGAAACATCAAAGTATAAGGAGATAAATCTGATTTGGTGAGGCCCAATCGATGAAGTGTATGAATAGGGTGAGGTTGACTCATGAAGCATTATAAATGAAATATCATGGATGTCTACATCATTAACCTTTCCAGATAAATACAAAGGTCTGATATGTCCATGTACAACATCATTTTCATCTTCATCTGTAAAAGATATCAATGCATGACATTATACAGGATCATTCTCTATATGGTAGACTTTAGCCGCAACAATTTCAGTTTCATATTCTTGAGGATGTGACAAAGACTCTATAAGAACCACCAGAAGATCTTTTGATATATTCAAGGCATCCAGAATTGTTAACTTGGCCAGTACATGGGCCAAATGTTTCAAGACATCATACTTTTGGTCCAAAGGTCTGTGGTTCCCAAAAAGAACATGTGGTTTCGCAGGTGTCTTAGAAGTTGATGCTTAGGAATTAGATGCATCATGTATCAAGGTATAAGATGGAAGTAATAATGTATTTGCATATTATACTGACTAGGTCTATTTATTTGGTGAGATGAAGAAGGTGTAACCTCTAACCGTTCTTCCAAAATATTTTTGCCAGGACTGAATCTGTCATGTGTGGAAGAACCTTCTTGTTCTTTTTGATCCCACTACAGTGCCTTGCCATGAGTTTCTACTGCATATGCTGTTCTAGCAGGGGTAGTATTGGAATAGTGGCTTCTGAAATATCCACTTATTCCCCTATATCCTAGATCTCTGTCTCTTACTCTAATTCCTCTGTTTGATAAAGGGATCTCAGGCTCATCCAAACCAACACATTGAATGGCATATGGATCCGTTAATTGGATCATGTTCATAGAACCAAATATCAACTCTTCGTCTGATGAAGACTCTACCGGATTAACCATTTCATGTTTTATTATTTAATGGGATGGTGATCGTGCTTTTGAAGTAGATGGCATAAAATCTACCAGAGTCAAAGACAACATAGGCTTTGATACAAACTCATCTTCTTCTAACTATTCTTCTTTCATCAAATTATGCCGACTCATTGAAGATCTTTCTTCTAATGAAGGGGGTTTTACATTGAATTCATAGCAGAAGACACAATTTGTTTATTCAATTGCATTCATAAAATAGCATTAGTTTGGTTGATCATTTTCTTGACCATCCAATCATCATATTTCTGCGCATTTTTCCTTTTGATTTAATGCCACTCACCTTCTTTCTCTGGATCTGTAGCAGTAACACATGCTACCTGGGTTGAAGAACCTTTTAGTTTTACCTATCTAGAGTCCCCCATTATTTGAAGGAGGTCTTTGATGAAAATACAACCATAAATAGGATGCCCCAACATCTGATGAAATGGTCAATAATTGGGTAGGTCTTCATCCCCTTCCTTGTTCGGCCTTTTGGGCCTTGGCAACTGAACTAGGTTGTTTTCCAGAGCTGAGATGAAGTAACCCAAAACTAGTTCAGTCAGGAATGAATAATCTTTGTTCTTAAAATCATCGAACTGCTTCTACCTTTGTTCTTTTTGATCATCTTGATGAGGTGGCTGTTGTTGTTGACGTTCATGAGGTGGATCCCATCTAAATGATGATGGACATGAAGTGGAAGTAAGTACAAGTTCTTGTTTAAGTGTAACTATAGCAGTCTTTGAGTTCCCTATTCTCCTTCCAGGAACTGACATTATTACATGATTTTTTTCCTTATTATTCATAAGAGAGTCTTTGATCTGCTGAGCGATTGAATAAAGGTCTCAAAACCCTCCTGTGTATTTCACAGGGATCAACCGTGTGCGCAATTAATCACGCAAATTTTCCACACAGATTGGAAACAATTCTTCTTGAGGGAGTGCTAAGCATAAGGAATATGTTAATACCTTCCAGTGAGCAATGAAATCTGAATCTATTTCATTTTCCATTTTCTTACAATTTTTATGATCGAAAAATATTTCCCTTGGAAATGTTGAGCTAAATTGAAGAATAAATATTTGACAGAGATGTTCCCAAACAGAAATTGACCGAGATTGTAAGCTTGTATACCAGTCCAAAGCAGGCCCTTTTAATGATTGTACAAAACACCAGAGCTTAAATTATTTTATTGATGAGGAGTTCCCATCATAGGATCCCAAAGGGAAACAAAATGTGTTAGGTGTTTTTCTAGATCTCTCAAACCATTAAAAATTTGGAATTTGTTACTTGAAAAATTTGATGGCGGAAGAATTGCATCCACCCATTTAGGGTAGGCTTTATTTTCTGGTTGAATTTTTGCACTATTTACTTCGATATCTTCCAGCCGAGCTGTTAATGACTCAATGGTAGTCATTAATATTTGAGAAACATCTGGTTGAGCTTGGACTTGTGCAGGTGCAATAACTGGAGTTTTGACGGGTGTGGTGACTGGGCGTTCCACTGAATGTATTATTTCTGATTGTTGTTGCATATGACCCATAGGATTAGACCTGTTAGGGTGTACTGGTAAAGGGGTACATAATTAATCTATCCCAGTAGATGCAACAAATTCCCTTGATATACTAACTCTAGTACATTTAGGAGGAAGTCTACATTGAAGTAGTTCTGAATTTAACCTCCTTAACTACTTCCTTTATTCTTCTTGTTATGATAATTTTTCCTCTAATGAGAGATATTGTCCTTCTTCAGAAGACGGGAGGAATGTAACCTGACATTTACCTTTTTCCTTTGAATGTGCCTTTCGGGAGTATGGAAGGGTATTGCCTAAAAGAATTTCTTGCCTCTGGGTAGCACTCTTGATTCAGGGACGCACACCTTTATCATTCTTTTCATTATGCACAACCTCTTGAATAGGAACTTCTCTATTTGATCCCTCTAAGTGAGCCTCATGTTCTTGGGGATCAGTGACAATGGAATTTATGACATTTATCAATGCATAATGCATTACAGTCCTTTTTTTGGGATTTCTGCAATATTGTCTTCTCCATTATGAGACACTGCCCTGGGATTAGTTGATCCCTTAGAAACATCACGATGAGTCATAATTTGGAGGGAATCCCTTGATAATTCGGCTCTACTTTCCACTCGTGACTTCTTCCCTAATTGTGAGAAGACTTCCTTTCACCACGAAAGATATTGAGAATTTGAAAAATTCACCAGTTTGATGGACTGGGGCAGTTCTTTTTTTTTCATGATCAACTCCTTGAATCCTATCTATTGATTCTGAGGGTTGGATTAAAAGAGTCACCATTGTGGCATGCTGAGGTGTCTCTTGAGCTACTACATCTGAAACTTTCTTAAAATCTCTCCTGATTTTGTGAACTTTAGTCTGGAAATTGGACGGATACATCAACTTACATCCACACAAATCACCTGGCTCAGATGACCATTGGACTATTTCTGACACTTCTGTCCCCTGATGATGTGCATGATCTAAAAGAGAAGCCTATTCGATATTCTCATTTTATTGATGAAAGAGTAATTCAAAAACATGTCCTTTATAAGCCTGACTTTGGGAAGAACTAGTTGAGTCATGTTCCTGAGAAAGCCTTTGGTTACACACAAAACCAATTGGCTGTAGCCGGCTATGGGCAATAACATTGCATGATTCCACTTTTGGTTCGATTTTTTGACTGGAGAGTATAGTGAAATGCAGTTCTCTATGAACAACCCATCCCCTGATATGAATACCATATGGGGCATTGGTAATTAACTGGTGCAACATTTTTAACACGCCAAGGCATGAACGCTGAAGGGCTCCCTGCTTCTTTTCAACCTTTGGATGTCGATAAACAGAGAGTTATTCCAAGACAATTTGTCATTTCAACGCTTCTATTACCTTGACATGATTTTGATATTCATCGTAAGATAATATTTTCTTTTTAAGGGACAAATATTTTTCCACATGTTAAGAAGAATATTGTGAATAAAATATTCTGTCAATGTTACTGGAAGATCATACTGAGAGTCATCCAAACGCCAAAACCGGATTTGTACTTCACCTTTCGCTAGTTCTTTTCTCATATTCAGCAATTCGTCCTTATCATATGTTGAATATTCATGTACCTGATTAGACCAAAGTTGGTGCTTCTTTATTGTTTCATTAGATTCAACCGTATTGGTACACAATTCATTTATCAAATTAGATGATGAATGACCCAAGGGTGTTTCAGAGAATGACTTACACCCCAGGCTATCTTCTGATTGAGAATGTATGCCACCTACTAGCATTAACGCATCAGACATGACTAAATTTGAATTTTCAATTTCCTCAAGATAAGAGAGATTTCTCGTTACTGCATTTTCCTTTGAAGAATATTCCATGCAATGTGAATTAATACTACGGAGAGGAAATTCACAGCTAAATTCATCATCATCATGGGGAGGACCACCATGGTGGGTTACAGAAAAATATGAAACCTCTTGCTCCTTGATCTTCTGGCCATGCAGAGGGTTATCATGGCTCTCATCTAAAGATGATAGTTTGAGAATGGCTGAACTGTCATGAAGCAAGCCTTCATGAGGAAATGTCTGATGAAGACCTTCAGAATTATTGTTGTTATTTCCGAAATTTGAAAATTATAGAGCAGAATCTTGAGTTAAAAAATATAATTTTATGAGGGCTTCACGAACTCTAGCATCGTGCAATGATTTATTATAGATTTACTATTGTTTTCATGACTATGCTAGAATTTTAGTTCTCTTAGACACATTTTTACTGACTTTGGAAACCACTTATTGAAGAAAGTTGTTATTATGGGTAGGTTTATGTGACTGCTCAGGAGAAATGGTCCGGTTAGGCTGATTATCTCCATTCAAATCGAGTGTATGTGCCTGACTTGATTGTCTGTATGACATGGGGGAGTATGCCCCGACAACCCTCCTAGAATCAGACAGAGGTGTGTATCTGTTCTGGAGTGATATTCTGATGAGTCACTCCTCATATAGGAATATATTAAGGATTCCTTCCCTGTGATGCTGCTGAATTTTTATAATATTCTGACGTATATCTTGAATATGGTCAAGGATATTCTTCTCCTCTTTCACCATTGTCAAAATTTGATCCGTGACATCAGCTATCAAAACGGGAATATACGTCCATTCCATGTTAGGAGTAGGAGTATGTGCCAGATCCTGCCCTCCTTTTCCTATCAACGAATTCTGACATTGCTTATGTATAGTGGCAGAGAATTGAGTCTGCTCCAAATTTGTCGTCGGAGCATTACGACTGACTTCTCTGGGTGCTAGCAAACGAGACAACTGGTCAGACTGATGAACATTGGCAGGTGTATGCGCCTTTTGCGTATTCTTCTTCAAGTATGGATGATGAATTTCCTTCAATACTAGCAGAAGAGACTACTGAAAGAATTGGGGATTGTAAATATGTGTATGTTCTTTCTTACCATTTAACACCATATTAGATTGGAGATATTCTTTGGATGCAGTGAGATGAGCCTACTGACTGGCTGATGAATTATAAATGGGTGTATGTTCCTGCCTATAGTACTGTGCTGGAATTTCATTGTGATATTGATGTGTTACTTCCAGACGAGTCTGCTGGGAAGTGAAATTAGGACGGACGGGTGTGTATGCCCGATCGTTGCATTCCGTCATGTTAGGTTGATGGACTTCTCTAGAGGGGGAAAAGCAATAACTTGCTCCTTATTCAACATATTTATCCTCTGACGGTTCTTCTTGCAAGCTTGGGTGTGAGGATCCTTAGCCGAACCCCAAAAGGTGATACCCTCATCATGTTGAAGGTTCACTACTGCACGATTATAACAGCGATTGTTGGTGGAAGTCCTCAAGAAGGAATCCTGTCTTTTTGAATTATGATCCGGAGTGACCTTATCATTCACCGCCCCATAATATGGGAGGGACTGGTGATTGTGTTCAAGGGAAAACGACCCAAAATAGTTGGAGACCGTGGTTGGCACCACCTAATTCTTGACCACTAGTCGTTGGTGTCTGGACAACAAGGGTGAGTTGTTAACTTAGAGGGCTTGTCGAGTGGCCTCCAGAGTCAGAATGGTATAGTGTCGACGGAATTCCATAACCAATGCATTTGAGACCCAGTGTTGAGGACGCTGAGTAGGTGATGTCGTCCTCAGAGTGGACGTGGATCCAGAAGGTGTAGTGACTGAGGAATTCATAGGTTTTAACTTTAATGAATCCATTCCTGCAATATAGATAGATCTTGGAAAAGAGTGCATGTTTGATATAACAGACATAATCAAGATAAGTTTGGCAACACACATTCTTTTGGATTAGAACATATGTCATTGATTGCATTTCTATCCCTCACATTAAGATAAATAGGGGGATATCAAATAAGTAAAACATCATTTAACTTGGTTAAGGATTCATGTCGGGTTCACCATTTTTTGTTTCTTTCGGAAATGGGGATGACCTTGGTTTTTTAAGGTTCAAACCTTTCAATCAGTTTTTAATGCGTTTATTCTTAAAATATGAAATATCCAAGGATTTTATATCCATTTTGACCTAAATTCCAAATGTTGGTGCTCATTATTTGTGGACCAATGAGAATTAAGAAGTTTCATTGGTCGATAGGATGGGAGGTCAGGCTGATCACATATTTTTACAGATATTATTACCTAATATGGGACTCTCTTAGGGATTTAAGTTATGTTCATGAATCCCTATTAATTTTCCAATAATGAAAAAGAGACTTCCTTTAGATTTTTCAATCAATGATTTATATGTATGAGATTTAGAGAATAATTTATATGTATTTGAGGTTCTTCATCGATGGAGAATCATCCGTATGTTTTGGAGATTCGTAGTCAATGGTATCCTTCAATACATTATATATAAATATCTTGATCATTATGATCACCATACTAGTTTAAATCCACTTAGTGGGGCACATGATGTTTATTTTCATTCATAATTATAGGGATTATTTCTGTGTTGGGGTCTTACCCGCAGATGTTCTACCTATGTATCATTGTTAAAGAGGAATCATAAAACAAGTAGTTCGGGAATTAAGATATAGTTTAACATCATATGGGAGAGATGAGAATTAATGAGTTATGGGATTGAACCATAGAAAGGCTTCCTACGTACTCTACTTTGAAGTAAGAGAACAAAGTCTTCATAGTTTGGTTAAGAAGTGTGGGGATTACATACGATTAACGGACTAAATAGAGGTGTCGTTGTTACTTTTACACTCTAAGCTCACGTGAGTCATAATTGGTGTGAGAAACAAGAGGTATCTGTAAAACTGACAATTTGTGCCATGAAATATGCAGTCACAAGGAATAATATGGGGCTTATGTATGTGTGACTGCCCAACTAGGTGAAGACTAGGATTTACTTCTGGAAAGAATCTTTGGTACATGGTCCATAATGATATTCGTGCTTTATGGAGATTTTGATACTCTAACTTGGGGCTTACTCCTGAGGAGGACAACCAAATTAGGGCGTACATGGGGCTTAATCCTATGGAGGATACCCATTAATGTGGTTCATAAAGGTATTTGTTCATTAGGGAGATTTAGATTCTTAATTTGGGGATTACTCTTAAGGAGGATGCCCATATTAATGGAGACATTAACATATTATTGGGACTTACCCCTGAAAAGGATACCCAAGATTAAAGAAAATTATTATTGGGACTTACTTTTAAGAAGGAGGCCCAGGAGTAGGGTCCATAATGATATTTGTGCTTTATGGAGATTTGGAATTTTAACTCGGGACTTACTCCTGAAAAAAAATCCCAAATAAAATGGGACATAGAACTTGGGGCTTATTCCAAAGGAGGATGCCTAGATTAGGGAACATGGGGATTACTCCTATAGAGGATGCTGAAGTTTAAGGGAATTATGGCAGTGGATTACTCCTCAAAAGGAGGCCCAGGTTAAGGGGACTTGAGACTTGGTGCTTACTCTTGATAAGGAGGCCCAAATAAAATGAACGTCATAGAATTCCTTTCAGATAAAGAAGCCATGAAAGGAACCATTCCACAAATGGAATGGAAGAGGGTTTTGAAGGGTATCATTGATGAGGAAAGGTGGATCTAATAAAAGGAAGTGACTAAGAAGGAGGCGCACATGTTTTTTTCTAGCGCGCAAGACTTGGTCGCACAAGTATACTTGCGCGACATGAGTCAATATGGGTGATGAAGAATACATGAAGTGATACTTGGGATACCTTGAATTAGGGACCTTAGTATCATCACTGGAGTCTTTTAGATGTGTCGTTCGCATGTTTCCTTGAGAGGGAAAGGCAGAGCGCAAGTGTCTTCACTTCCCTTAATGGATGGACACTTAAGCACGCAAGTATTTATGAGTTCTAAAACATAGGGGTTATTATTCTTCTTATGATCTTCCATTCTAGGTAATGAATTACCTTATAAGTGTTCGGAAGACTTTAGACAGAGACTTTTGTGACTAGATCTTGAATCTGAGTTTTGGATATTTTGTCCTCAAAATGGGGGGCCCACATGGGTTATATATAGGCCACCTGAGGGTTGGGAAAAATTTCAAAGAGGGTGCGCACGTGACCTGTGCGCCTCACATCCGGCGCACATGTTATTTGCACACCCAAGGTTGGAGCGTAGGTATACTTTCACGCCTAAATGAATTTGTGAAATTCTTTATGTTTTCCATCTTTTTTTCTTGAGGTACTTCCCGTAGTCAATATTTTGTCTTTGTGATGGAACGGAGCGTCAACAATCTTCCTAAAGTGACTTGGATCTATAGAAGAGATAATGTGTTAAATAAATATTTTCATTAGAATTTGAACTTTCATATTCTATGGGAATGAGTAATTTTGGTTCAAAAAGTCTTACCTAGAATATTACTTTTTAGAAGTTGAATGATGTGAGGGATGAATGAAAAATTATGGGAATCATAACCCAAAATCACTAGTGATTTAGATAGGAAGAGGAAATTAATTTTGTTGAATGTATACCCTTGACATCCCTATCTTTGTGATGTTTCTCCAGTAGTAACAAAAAGATAAAAGGAACCAAAATATTAGAAAATATTTATATTTTTGGGAGACCATCAGTGATTTTTATCTTCTTATGGAAGGTATTCCATTATTGATAAGAAAATATATTGTTCCATTATCTATGAATAAGTTCATGTTTGGAAAATCTCATTGGTCATTTGGGGTTTTCCAAACAATCAACTGAATGATGTTCTATGACATGAAGTATTAGTTTTAGTGTCACTCTATGAACTATGATATAGATAACTTCATATCTCAATACTTCACTTTATAATAGATTAATTCTGAGAACCAAAATAATTCTAGTATACTTTATCCTATAATCAGTAAAACATTTAAATAGAATGATATATGAAAATATTTCATTATTGTCTTCTATCAGACTTCATATGGTAAAACATTATAGTGACTCATTTTTTTAAACAAGTGGTCTCAATTTTTTTAATTGTGACCTTAATAATGTTGAATACATGTAGTTATTTTTTATAATGCATTCTAGGTTTCTTGGGACCCTAGTATTCATTGTCTTGGACAAGGACCATTATGA
The DNA here is from genome assembly GCA_963277665.1 of Viscum album. NCBI lineage: Eukaryota > Viridiplantae > Streptophyta > Magnoliopsida > Santalales > Viscaceae > Viscum > Viscum album. The sequence goes on from OY728135.1 coordinate 1,767,811,487, forward strand.
TACATATAATTTTATAATGGTCTTCTAGTTGGTGGTTGGAAAGTTATTAATTATAAAAAAACATATCTTTTTCACGTATATGGTTAGAATGACAGGGTTCATCAAATTCTAGCACATATCCTTCATTTATTTCTTGTGGACGTCATAAAATCATAGGATTACCATTTTAGGATAATCGATTTTTATTATAGTAACAGTTACAAATCATCCAACATGATGGAATCCTCTTTTGATTAATATAGCCACCATTGAATCTCACATCATTGTTGGTTTGATATTGTTGATGCTTCTTTCTTAAGGCCAATCTTGGTTAAGGAAAAAAATTGAAAATATCTAAGTAACTCATCTGTGTGTGGTGGTGAATCATCGCTGATAGTGAAACTATAGAGATCATTGATGTTGACTTCCAGATTATTAAGACAGTGACCATGTGTTGTAAAATTTTCAACCGATTTGTAATAACTATGGAATACGAAAAATTGGATACATATTTATTAGTGTATGTGTATAATTTAGATCATTAAATGGATCAAAAAAATTATGTACTTATTTACTACCATTTTTTCCATGATTTAAATTTTCCACCCATATTACCCGACTCATATTATACTAGATTGAACCATCTAATTTTTTTAATTCAGAAGACCTCAATATAAATCATGATATGTTTTGGAGTAAAAACCTTTTTAGTGTTGATGATTATATATAAATTCTCAAACATTGTTGGTGTATAATATTGGTATGAGTTTGGTGGTAGCATGGTTTTGATACTATTGATACATGAGACATGACAACATGTGTCTTTAATGTTTGAGTAATAACCTCATCACTTTTTGGAATAATATTCATTGACATAACATTATAAAGATAAAATTTAAAAATGGTGGGGATAATTTTCACATCATTTTTCATCATTTTGGTACATACATACTTTTTACTAAACATATTTCACATCAGTATTTTATAATGTCCCCTAGGTTACTTTTTTAATGCCCCGACCCGAGTTACCCAGAGACAGATAAGTTTAGTAGCATTGGAAACACTAGATATATTAATAATGTTTACATTACATCATAATAGAGAAACTACAACAACATCTTGTCTCCACTCTCATATCCCCTTATACAATAACTGTAGGTCATTCATAAAATACTTCTTCACATCCTGGAAAAATTAAAACATAGAAAGGGGTGAGCTCAAATGCCCAGTAAGGATACCAATATAGCAGAAAGATTCAAAAATAAGCATAAAAAATTAAGGAAAAGTATAACTAAAACAATATTCTTTTCAACATGAACATCAGCATAACATGTCAGAAATAAAATGAAATAATTTCATTTACTTATTGACATGGATATTCTACTTGTCGAATAATCACATGCAATATCAATAACCACTTTCATAATTATGGAATTCATAATGCCAGAATATCATAACCTCATAGAAAAGGCCTTGTGCCAAGACTACAAATGAAATATTGTCAAGGCCTTGTGCCAAAACACTAGTTTGTCTCATGAGACCTATCGATTCATCGAGGAGCTACACCGGGCTCCACTAGTCACATATTAAGTCCAATGAATTCCGCATATGAACAGGTTTAAACATAACATAAACAGTCGTATTAAAACAAGATTATGAAAAGTCAATACTTACTCTATAAACCTTGAATGGTATAAAAATAACACATCCACTATCAAAAATATAAAAAACCCATCAATACAATTGGAATTTTTTATAATAAGAAATCAACTTCAAATAATCTTAAAATCAATCAATGGATGTTGACATAGATAAAATAAATACTATTTGAGAGATATTTCTATTTTTTGAAAACATTTAAAAGTAACATAATAATAAAAGAAAACCATTACATTGAAAATATTATTATAAGCTTGTAAGGGAATCTTTGAAGATTTTATAATGATATAAAATAGCCACACCCGCCGTATAAGTTGAAAAAAGATTTTCTTACCAAAATTCTATCAAAAAGGATAAAAAGGACCTTCTTTGGAAAACACCATAATGATTCCTTTATGAACCTATTATAAAAATTCAAACAAGGATATAAATGAATTTAATCCATAGTCTATAAAATAGTAATAATTATTTGAAATACATGTTTATGAAATATGTTTGTTGATGATAAAGAGGTCCCAGTAGATAATTACGTATAAACAACCTCGGATAATGATGAGATTGTGAAATAAACCATTACCTTGTACTTTTCATTGGTTGAAGGTAGGTTAAACTCCTATATAATGGTGAAATAATTGTTATTAAATAATAAAATAATCATATACATTAATATGATATCATATATGATCTTTTAAAATTGATTTGTTAATAATATCTTAGTATTATCATCATCTCTGGTGTTAACAGATTCATTTTTCTTTATATTGTTTGTTATGTGAGCCACATTTTGTTATGGATGGTATGTATATTATATATATTAAAAATTTTATAATGTATCTAAAAATAATTTTTAATCATTAAATAAGACTTATTCTTGAATGGATACGATGGGGAATGAATCTCATCGCGTTCATGAAGACGGTCATCCGTACATATGCATGAGCGACAATATCATTATTTTGATATTAAAATAATATATAATTGGATGTTATATCATATATAATGATTCATTATCATGTTATATTTATTATTTACATGAATTACACATCATTATTGTACCCATCAAAATAATAATGTATTGAATAACAATTACATCACGACGTGGAGACGGTAGGCCGTACGTACGCACGTATGATGACATGTCATTAAAAAGATGGATAGAATACTGAATATGGTTGTACCATATTTATAATAAAATCACAGTATATATAAGATACTAGAGTTATTATTTTAGAATGTAAATAACAAAGAAAGAAGAAGTTGAAGTAGAAAAGAACTTGAATGAGGGTGGTGAAAACATTACCTCTTTTTCGGGTTCTTCCTTTTGATTTGATCAAAAGGGCACCTTTGGCTGGCTTTATGACTAAAGGTAGGCCTCTTGGATTATAGTAGGAAGTTTTTAGTTTATTGGGGTAGATTTTGGACGATCCAAAAGGCTTTTAAGGTTTGAATAATTGGTTAGAAGTGGGACTTTTTATAAGGGGGAGGAGGGGCTCTTTAGAAAAAACATAAAGTATTAATTTATAATAAACTCATATTCGGATTATAATGGTTCCAAAGTAGATTATTAAAAGTATATGGTCGGTATGGGTTGAAATAATTTCATAAAATATATTTTAGACAGGTTTGGTTCACTATATTAACCTTATCATTTATATTTAACTCTTAGATAAATAGTTTGACATTTACCATGTCACTATGTGTTTTTATATTATATGATTAATAAACACACTATATACTTCCAAGAGACCCCCAATATGTACATTAATGATACACCTATCATTATATATATCTTCTGGCTGAACATTAGATTATTATGAATATAATATGAATTAATAATATAATATTTGTTTTAAAAACTCTTTTATGTCAATTTTGACACTATTTAATAATTGATTTTTAAAGTCTTAAAAACTTTATTAATTCAAAAAAAATTCATTTAAGAAATCCTAACATGTTATATTAATCAATAAAATAATTAGATGACATCAAAACTTTCAAATTATATTTATTTTAATATTTATAATTCAAATTATTTGGTTCTTTAATTAATAAGGAAAATATTGCATCATCATTGTGTCATAAAAAAATTTAATTATTCAATGTCTAAAAATAATAAATAAAATACAATTATGTAGGAAATAGTTTTATATTTCTAATTAATATTTATAGTAGAAAATATAACATATATAACCCTATGTAAAAAAAGTTTTCCTAAAAGATATACGCTTATGTCATTTTTGTATTTACTTTAACTTAACGAATATACAATGTCATTATCACTTAAAAGTGGATCCATGGGGTCCCAAAATCGTCCAAAAGATGCCCAGGGTTGTACATGTATCAACCAATAGGGTTAAGACACTTTTTAGGGTAATTCATTATTAATATAATATTATTTTTTTACCCTTATTTAACGGATTTACCCTTTAACCAAGGTAAATAAAATATTTACCGAAGAAATTAATCATAATGTATAAAAATAAAAGTTAACTATTTACAAAATTTATACCTCCTGATTCTAAATATGGAATCCATTTTTCTAAATTCAAAACATAGAACTGGCAGTAATTAATATAAAATTAAATCTCGTTGTAAAAAAAAGCGTTTTTTTAAGAGATAATAACTATAAACAAATTGGAACATGCTTATGTTCCATTTAAATGTGAATTTATATCCAATTAACAAAATTAGATTAAATGGTAAAAATAAAATCTAATTATACTCTAAAATCACTAAAATTAATAATTTATCACTATTAATTATTTCGATTAATAAAAATTTATTAATATTTAGTAATTTTCACAATTCATGAAAATATGAATGTTATCCGAAAAGTACCCAAAATTCACCCTAAGCTAATTTTGATTTCTGAATCAAAAAATGAATTCCATTTTGAAAGATAATATTTATAAAATTCAAAAAAAGTGGGTATTACTATTCATAACGGCTAGTTTGATTGGTTGTGGTGTGTGTTAGAACTTGAAGTTGCGTACAACACACACTAATGTATTTTTTCAAAGAGAAGCATACCATGGAATTGTGGGGTCTTACGTTCTACCCTATTTCCAATAATTTCATCCTCGAAATTTATAGAATATTACAGCATAAAAATACTCGGGTGGTTCTTCATCATAAGTTTTTGAGTTCCCAAGTTGCCTCTTCCATCTTATGGTTTCTCCATAGAACTTTTAAAATATGAGTCGTTTGGTTTCTCAGCATTAGTTCTCTAGTATCAAGAATCATGACAGGCTCTTCGCAATAAGGCAGATCGAGTTCCAGTTCTAATTCCTCATAGTTGAGTACATGGGTTGGGTCATGCATTTATTTTTTCCACAGTGATACATGGAACACATCGGGAACTTTGGAGAGACTTGGTGGCATTTCCAAATGGTAAGCTACAACCCCAATTTGTTATAAAATTTCAAATGGTCCGATGTACCTGGGACTCAATTTCCCTACTTACTAAAACTTTTATCGCCCTTCCATGGAGATACCATCAAGAACACATGATCTCCAACCTGAAATTCCAATCCCTTCATTCGTTTGTCATCATAGCTCTTCTGCCTACATTTAGCTGCTTTGCTGTGGTTTTGGATTACCTTTACCTTTTCCATTATTTCCCCCACCAGTTATGGGTGTACAAGGTTTCTTTCACCAACATCATCCCAACAGGTTTGTTGCAATGTCTCTTTCCATGTAACGCTTCATATGGTGCCATTCGGATACTTGAGTGGAATATGTTGTAATAGTAAATTTATACCGGAGGTAAATATTGACCCCACATTCCTTGGAAGTCATGTGAGAATGATCTAAACATTTCCTCTATGGTTTTAATAGTCCGTTCTAATTGTCCTTCTGTTTGAGGGTGGTAGGCACTGCTCGAATGATGTTCAGTATCCAGTTCTTTCTGAAGACTTTTCCAGAATCATGATGTAAAATGTGGATCACAATCAGAAACAATCGATAGGGGTGGTACATAAATTCTCACAACTTAATTAATATATAGTCTTTATAGACATTTTAGTTGTAGATCCTCTATTATAGAATGAAAATGTGCTGACTTGGTAAAATGATCAACAATAACCTATATTTCGTCATTCTTTCTAGGAATCTTTGGTAGCCCCATGAAGAAGTCCATGGTAATATTATCCCATATCCACTCTAGTATGGGAAGAGATTGCAGGACTCCTTCAGGCAGTTGCCTTCCAGATTTCACATGTTGACAAACAATACATCTTAACTCAAAATCAGTAATCTCCCTCTTCATGTTTTTCCACAAAAAATGTTCCTTTAAATCTCTATACATTTTGGTGCGCCCATGGTGTATAGATAAATTGGATCTATGAGCATCATTTAACAATTCCTTTTTCAGATCAGGTATATCGGGAACACAAAGTCTCTTCCCAAATTTCAAAATTCCTTCTTTATACACAAATTCTCTCAATGTCCCAACATTAACAGCTTTAATATTCTTTTGAAACTCTTCATCACCGGTCTGAGAACTCTTTATTCTTTCTAGTAAATATGGCTTGGAAACCATTTGAAAAAGTATCGATGTTTCACCATCCATGGTAATTCCAATATCCATCTTCACTAGATCCATGAAAATAGGATCCCTTTCTATTCTCATAATGTTCAAAACTCCATGATCTTTTCAGCTCAAGGCATCTTCCACCTTATTTTCCTTCCCCGGGTGGTAGTGTATCGTGCAATCATAATCCTTGAGTAGTTCAAGACATAGCCTTTTTCTCTTATTGAGTTCTATCTGTGAGAAAACACACTTCAAACTCTTGTGATCAGTATTTAACTCACGTTTCTCAGCATAGAGATAATGTCTCCATATATTCAATGATAAAATTACAGCAGCTAACTCAAGATCATGTGTATGATAGTTTTGATCCTGAATTTTCAATTGTCGTGATGCATAGGCAATGACCTTATTATTCTGCATAAGGACACAACCATGTCCTTTATTTGAAGCATCACTATAAATAACAAACCCATCATTCCCTAATAGTAGAGTCAAAATAGGTGCATTGAATAATCTTCTCATAAGTTCATCAAAACATTTTTCACACTCTTTTTTCCAAACAAATTTAACCCCTTTACGTGTGAGCTCTTTTAATGGGTTAGGAAATCAGGAAAAGTTCTGGAAGAAACGCCGATAATAACCTACTATGCCAATAAAACTGCATACCTCGGTTATACTCGTTGGTATTGGCCATTATAGGATTTCTCTTTTCATAGAAGGATCATCAAAGGTTACATACTTAGAGACAATGTGGCCATGAAAAGATATCTCCTTATGCCAGAATTCACACTTGCTAAACATCCCATATAATTCATGTCTTCTAAGAGTCTTCTAGATAATGCACAATTGATTTTCATGATCTTCAAAGATTTTGGATTATACCAAGATATCATCAATAAATACCACCACAAAATCATTGAGATATTCCTTCCAAACCCAATTCATTAGATCCATGAATACAGAGGGTGCATTAGTCAATCCAAAAGGCATTACTGTAGACTCGTAATGCCCATACGTGGTTTGAAATGCTGTATTTGAAATGTCTTCCTTCTTCAAACACAACATATGGTATCAATATCGAAGATAAATTATTGAAAAGTATTGAGCTCAATGCAGTTGGTCGAATAAATCATCAATTCGAGGTAGGGGATACTTGTCCGTTATTGTTATAGCATTAATTTATCTATAGTTGATATATAACCTCATAGATCCATCTATATTTTTAACGAAAAGGACAGGGGCTCCCCATGGGGAAACATTAAGATGAATAAATCACTTATTACTCAATTCCTCTATTTTTTTCATTAGTTAAACTAATTCCACAGTGGCCATAATATAAGGGGACTTTGATATGAGCCTTCATACATGAATTAAATCAATGAAAAACTCAATTTCTCTTTTTGGAGGATGTTCAGGTAAATCATCTAGAAACACATCAATGTATTCTCTCACAATAGGTACACCCACTATTTGAACATTCCTTTCCTCACCCACAGTCATTTCATTATCCTCCTCCCCAATAATTGTATTTAGTTGAGCTACCGGGGGTGGATCTAGGTAAGAATTAGGTGGTGACGATTCTGATCTTAAGATAAGGTGTTCCTTATCATCATAATCAAAAATCATAACCTCCTTCTTCTAATAATAAATCTTCACATCATGTTCTGAAAGCCAATCCATACCGAGTATTATATCAAAATCAATCATGGGTATGATGATGAGATCTGTAGATAAAGAACATTTATATACTCTAATGGGAACAGATTCTCAAAACATTGATTTGATGATACTTAACTTCGGAGTTTTGACTGAAAACTCCACTGTTAAATCAAATTGGAAATATCTTATTTTCATAGAAAACTGGGATGAAATTAAACAACGAGATGATCCATAATAAAATAATGCTTTTTCTAAACTTGAGGAAACCATTAAATTACCAGCCACCACGTCTTTCGGAGCTTCTACCTCAGCAGTAGTGATAGCATAATCTTGGAGTTGATACCTTGGACTTTTCTAAGGTAAGTTCCCTCTGATGCATAGGACATTTATTTCCATAATGTCCCATCTCCATATAATTGTAGCATTGAACATCGATAGCTTCTTTCTTCCCCTTGTAATCACAATCTTGGTGGCCCTTTTCACCACACTTGTAATAGATCCTCATTCCCTTCAAAAAAGTACCATGGTGTTTCTTCCCACATTTTCTATAGGAGGGATATTCAACTTTTCCCTTCTTCCCCTTATTTCTATTTCCGGAGTGATCAGAAGATCTCTTCTTATCTTGCTTTGATTTAAAGTCATAAGACTTAGATAATTAATTTTTTGTCTTGATAGCACATGAGACAATATCTTGGTACGACGAGAAAGACTATGAGAGTAATGATCGACAGAGAAATGTTTTTAACCCATTAAACAAATGATAAATCTTACTCCTTAGGTTACGTATATAATCTGATGCATGCCTTTCTAACCTTGTAATGTTATCCTCATAAATTGCGACATTCTAATCCTCCTTTTGTCTCAGACTCAAAAATTGTCTTTCCATATCTTCTCGATGATCACGAGGAAAGTATTTTTATAGTAAAAGATATTTGAACTCCCTCCAATCCATATTTGAAACTTCATCATCTTCCTTCGTGTTTTGAATCAATAAACACCATTGATCAGTGTCTCCAGTGAGGAGGTAAACTACCATGATAACTCTTTTCCTTTCAGTAATCCCTAAGGCATGAAATATATTTCCTAAGGAATTTATCCACTGCTCAGCTACTATGGGATTTTAACTCCCATTAAATGTTGGGGTTTTTCTCCTCATGAAGCGATCTAACATTGATCCTCCACAATACGAATCAGGGTACTTCATACGGGTAAGGTTATTATTCATTACCTTAGTGAGTTGTCACAATATGGTGATTAGCTGATCAGAACCAATTGCATCACCAGCTCCACTATAATTATCTTGAACATGAGGTAAATCCCTACATGGAGTGTGTGCATTGATACTGTTTCCAGTTCTTCCACTAGGAACCTTTTCTAAACAATGTCATACACTAGATTAGTTTATGAATCGCAACACATAAATCAAAACTTGAAAAGCACCTAACATAAATTGAACAGTTTATGGATATAATCCATAATTATAAAAAATTTCTTTGTGGAAGTATATACTCATAACCCCTTCATAATGGTTTGTAAAGAAAATGATAAATATTCTATGAATATCCCTCGGGAGTGTCGTAAGAAAGTGTGCAGCAAGGACCGTTATCATGCACTTGTTCCCGTTTGAGTCTATCTCAAAGTGGTGTTTTCGAGTTTTACCCTTAGGTACATCGGTTCTAGAGCTGCCTCTACCTACCCATATCCAGACATGGATGTATTGCTCGAAAAACTCACAAAATCTATACAATAGAAAAATTCTAGGAAGTTCTTCTATACTTATCCTCAATGTCCATCTTTGATCTATGTGCTCTAATCAGAGATTATCTAAATCTAGATTCAATGTTTTGTACTAATATTCCTCTGAAACCAACTGTAAAGCCCTAACCCAAGTTACTCATAGTCGTTTCCTTATTACATAACATTTTCATGATCACAAGAAAGATCATATCTCAAAAGACCAATTAGTTATGTATCCTTGGAAACATTAGATATTTTATTAAAGTTTACATTACATAAAAATGTGAAAACTAAAACAAAATCATATCTCCACACTCATATCCCCTTATAATATCACTATAGGTCATTCATAAAATACTTCTTCACAACTTGGAAAAAATAAAACATAGAAAGGGATGAGCTCAAATGCCCAGTAAAGATACCAATATAGTGGAAACTTTCATAAAAAAGCATAAACATTTAAGGCAATGTATAACTATAAAAAAATCCTTTTGAACTTGAATTTCAGCATAATATGGCCGAAATAAAATGAAATAATTCCATTTACTTATTCACATGGATATTTTACTAGTATAATAATCACATTCAATATCAATAACCACATTCATAATGATGGAATGCATAATTCTAGACTATCATAACCACATAGTCAAGGCCATGTGCCAAGACTACAAATAAGATCTTATCAAGGAATTGTGCCAAGACACTTGATTGTCTCGTGAGGCCTACCGATGCATCGTGTAGCTATAATGGGATCCACCAGTCACTTAATAAGTCCAATGCATTCCTCAAATGAACTGGTTTAAACATGAAATAATCATTCATATTAAAACTAGAATATGAAATGTCAATACTTTCTCCATAAACCATTAATGGTATAAAATAACACATCCACAGTCAAACATATCACAAAACCTTTAATCAAATATGGATGTTTTGTATCATAATAAATCGTCTTCAAATAAGTTTATAATCCTGCAAAGGATGTTGACATAGATGAAATCAAAACTATTTGACAGAAATATCTATTTATTGAAATCATTTAAAAGTCACATAATTATAAAAGAAAAAATTTACATTGAAAATATTCTTATAAGCCTATAAGGGAAGCTTTGACGATTTTATAATGGTGGAAAATAGCTACACCCACTGTATAAGTTATAAAAAGACATTCTTACCTTAATTCTACCGAAAAGGTTAAAAGGGACCTTGTATGGAAAATGATGGAATGATTCCATTATAAATGACATTATTACATAGTATGTAAAATAGTATGAATGATTTGAAATACATTTTTAAGATTCATGTATGTGGATGATAAAGAGGTCCCAGTAAGTAATTACGTATAAACAACCTCAGATAATGAAGATATTGTGAAGAAAACCCTAACATTGTTATTTTTCATGGTTTAGGGTAGGTTACCCTCCTTTGAAATGGTGAAATAATTGTTATTAAATTATAAAATAATCATATGCATTAATATGATATCATATATGATCTTTTAACATTGATTTGTTAATATCATCTTACTATTCTCATCATTTTGGGTGTTAACAGATTCATTTTTCTTTATATTCTTTGTTATGTGAGACATATTTTTTATGGATGGGATGTATATTATTCATATACAGAATGATATCATGTATCTAAAAATTATTTTTAATCATCAAATAAATTTTATTCTTGAATGGATATGATGGGGAATGAATCTCATTGCGTTCGTGGAGACGGTGATCCGTATGTACGCATGAGCGACAATGTCAATATTTTGATATTAAAATAATATATTATTCGATGTTATATAATATATATAGAATAATTATCATGTTATATTTATTTTTTACATTAATTAAACTTCATTACTATACACATCCAAATAATAATGTATTGAATAACAATTATACCACGATGTGGAGACGGTAGGCCGTACATACACACCTATGATGACATGTCATTCAAAGGATGGATAGAATAATGAATATGGTTGTACCATATTTATAATAGCATCATAGTATATATATGATACTAGAGTTACTATTTTAGAATTGAAATAACAAAGAAAGAATAATTTGAAGTAGAATGGAACTTGAAAGAGGGTGGTGAAAACATTACATCTTCTTCGAGTTCTTCCTTTTGATTTGATTAAACTGACTCCATAGACTGGCTTTCTGACCAAAGTAAGGGATCTAATATTAAGGTAGGATAATAGAGAGGGTATTTAGGCAGTGTTTGGATGAACCAAATGGCTTTTCTGTTATGAAGAATTGGTTATAAGTAGTGTCCTTTTATAAGGGGGAGGAGGGGCCCCTTATAAAAAACTTAAAGTATTAATTTATAATAAACACATATTTGGTTTATAATGGTTCCGAAGTGTATTATTAAAAGTATAAGGTGGGGATTGGTCGAAATAACTTCATAAAATATATTTAAGACAGGTTTGGGTCACTATATTAACCTTATCATTTATATATAACTCCTAGTTATATAGTTTGACATTTAACATGTCACTTTGTATTTTTATATTATATGGTTAATAAAAATACTATAAACTTCCGAGCGACATACAAGATGTAAATTAATGATACACATATCATTATATATTTCCTTTTGATGAGAATTAGATTTTTAGGAATATAATATGAATTAATAATATAATATTTGTTTTAAATACTCTTTTTTGTCAATTTCAACACTATTTAATAATTGATTTTTGTTGAAGTCATAAAAGATTTTTTAATTCTAACCAAATTAGTTTAAGAAATAATAACCTGTTATATTAATCCTTAAAATTCTTTTATGACATCAAAACATTCAAATTATATTTATTTTAATATTTATAATACAAATTATTTGATTCTTTCATTAATAAGGAAAATACCGCATCATTAATGTGTCATAAATAAATTTTATTATTCAATGTCTAAAAATAATAAATAAAATCCCATTATTTAGGAAATAGTTTTATCTATCTAATTAATTTTTATAGTCGAAAATATAAGATAATAAACCTGATGTAAAAATAATTTTTCTAAAAGATATATGCTTATGTCATTTTTGTTTTTACTTTATCTTAATTAATATAAACCGTCATTATCACTTACAAGTCGATCAATGGGGTCCCAAAATCTACCCAAAGATGAAAATGGTTGTAAATTTATCAACCAATAGGGTTCATACATGTTTTAGGGTAATTAGTTATAATTATAATATTATTTGTTTACCCTTATTTACAAGATTTACCTTTTAACCACGTTAAATAAAATATTTACAGAAGTAAGTATTCAAAATTTATATAAATAAAATTTAACTATTTACACAATTTGGGCCTCTTGATACTAAATATGGAAAAAAATTCTAAATTCAAAACAAAAAAGTAGCATTAATTAATTTAAAAATAAATCTCCTTGTTAAAACAAAAAGCGTGTTTTTAAGAGATAATAACTATAAAAAAATTGAAAGTTTCTTATGTTTTGTTTAAATGTGAATTTATATCCATTTAACAACATTGGATTAAATGGTAAAAATATAATCTAATTGTACTCTAAAATAACTCAAATTCATAATTTATCACTATAAAATATTTCGATTAAAAAAGTTGTTTTTATTAAAATTTAGTAATATCACAATTCATCAAAATATGAAAGTTATCCAAAAAGTAAACAAAATTCACACAAATCTAATTTTGATATTCCGAATCAAAAAATGAATTCCATTTTGAAAGATAAAATTTATAAAATTTAATAAAAGTGGATATTACTATTCATAATGGCTAGTTTGATTAGTTGTGATGTGTGTTAGAACTCGAAGTTGCGTACAACACACAGTAATTAATTACTCAAAGAGAAGCGTACCATGGAAGTGTGAGGTGTTACATTCTCCCCTCCATCAAATATTTTCATCCTCAAAATTTTTAGAATATTACTGCATAAAAATAATCAAGTAGTTCTTCATCATATGTTCCTAGAGTTCCCACATTGCCTCTTCTATCTTATGGTTTTCTCCATAGAACATTTACCAGACGAGTCGTCCAGTTTCTGAGCACTAGTTCTCTCGTATCAAGAATCATTACAGGCTCTTCGCAATAAGGCCAATCGGGTTCCAGTTCTAATTACTCATAGTTGAGTACATGTGTTGGGTCAGGCATTTATTTTCTCAACAGTGATACGTGAAACACATCGTGATCTTTGGAGAGACTTTGTGGCATTTCCAAATGATAAGCTACAACCCCAATTAATTCTAGAATTTCGAATGGTCCGATGTACCTAGGAATCGATTTCTCTTTTACTGAAACTTATAACACCCTTCCATGGAGATAACATCAAGAAAACATGATCTCCTACCTGAAATTCCAAATCCATCCTTCGTTTGTCAGCATAGCTCTTCTGCCTACTTTGAGCTACTTTGATGTGGTTTTGGATTACCTTCACCTTTGCCATCATTTCCTCCACCAGTTCTGGGCGTACGAGTTTTCATTCACTAACATCATCCCAACATGTTGGTGTGTGAAATCTCTTTCCTTATAATGCTTAATATGGTGCCATTCGAATACTTGAATGGATATATTGTTATAGGAAAATTCTACAAGAGGTAAATATTAATCCCACATACCTTGAAAGTCATGTTAGGATGATATCAACATGTCCTCTATAGTATGAGTTGTCTGTTCTGATTGTCCATCTGTTTGAGGGTGGTTGGCAGTGCTCAAATGTAGTTCAGTATCTAGGGCTTTATGAAGACTTTTCCAGAATCTTGATGTAAAAAGTGGATCACACTCCGAATCAATCGACATGGGTACTCCATGAAGTCTCACAACTTCATTAATATATATTCCTGCTAGATGTTCAAGTGGTAGATCCTCTCATATAGAAATAAAATGTGATGTCTTGGTAAGAAGATCAACAATAACCCATATTTCATCGTTCCTTCTAGGAGTCTTTGGTAGCCCCATGAAAAATTTCATCGTAATATTATCCCATTTACACTCCCATATGGGAAGTGGTATCATGACTCCTCCAGGATGTTGCCTTCCAGATTACACATGTTGACAAACAATACATCATGACACAAAATCTGTAATCTCCCGCTTCATGTTCTCCCACCAAAAATATTCCTTCAAATATCTAAACATTTTGGTGCGCCATTTTGTATAGGTAAATTGGTTCTATGTGCATCATGTAACAATTACCTTTTCAGATCAGGTATATCGGGAACACAATGACTCTTCCCAAAATTCAAAATTCCTTCTTTATACACAAATTCTCTCAATGTCCCATCATTCAAAGATATAATCTTCTTTTGAAACTCTTCATCACGGGTCTGAGAACTCATTATTTATTCTAGTAAATGTGGTTTGGCAACCATTTGAAAAAGTATCGATGTTTCACCTACCATGGTAATTCCCATATCCATCTTCACTAGATCCATGAAAATAGGATCCCTTTCTATTCTCATTATGTTCAAAACTCCGTGATCTTTTCTGCCCAATGCATCTTCCACCTTTTTCTCCTTCCCTGGGTTGTAGTGTGTCGTGAAATCATAATACTTGAGTAGTTCAAACCATCACCTCTGCCTCTTGTTGTGTTATTTCTGTAAGAAAATGTACTTCAAACTCTTGTGATCAGTAAAAATATCACATTTTTCACCATATAGATAATGTCTCCATATCTTCAAAGCAAAAATTACAGCAGCTAACTCAATATCATGAGTAGGATAGTTTTGATCATGAATTTTCAATTGTCGTGATGCGTAGGCAATAAACCTATCATTCTGCCTAAGGACACAACCAAGTCTTTTATTTGAAGCATCACAATAAATAACAAACCCATCATTCCCCGATGGTAGAGTCAGAATAGAATAATTGACTAATTTTATCTTAAGTTATTCAAAACATTATTGACACTCTTTTCACCAAACAAATTTACCCCCAATACATGTGAGCTTTGTTAATGGGTTAGCCAATCGGGCAAAGTTCTAGACTAATCGTCGATAATAGCCTGCTATGCCAATAAAACTGCATACCTCGGTTATACTAATTGGTACTTGATATTATTGTATTTCACTTATCATAGAAGGATCAAAATAGATTCCATTCATAGAGACAATATAGCCATGAAAATAGTTCTTCAGAAGCCAGAATTCACACTTGCTAAACTTCCCATATAATTCATGTCTTCTAAGTGTCTTCAGGATAATGCACATGTGATTTTCATGATCTTCATCGATTTTGGAGTATACCAAGATATAGTCAATAAATACCACCACAAAATCATTGAGATATTACTTAAAAACTCTATTCATTATATCCATGAATGCAGAGGGTGCATTAGTCAATCCAAAAGGCATTACTGTAAACTCGTAATGCTCGTACCTAGTTCAAAATGAATTCTTCAGAATGTATTCCTTCTTCACAAACAATTGATGGTATCCAGATCGAAGGTCAATCTTTGAAAAGTATTGAGCTAAATGCAGTTGGTTGAATAAATAATCAATGCGAGGTAGGGGATACATTTCTTTATTGTTATAGCATTAATTTCCCTATAGTTGATACATATCCTCATAGATCCATCTTTATTTTTAACTAAATGTATAGGGGCCCCCATGGGGAAACAATAGGTTGAATAAATCCCTTATTAATCAATTCCTCTAGTTGTTTCATTAGTTCAACTAATTCCATAGTGGCCATTCTATAAGGGGACTTCGATCTGGGCCTTGATCCAGAATTAAATCAATGAAAACTCAATTTCTCATTCAGGAGGATGTCCAGGTAAATCATCGGAAAATACATCAATGTATTCTCTCACTATAGATACATCCTCTATTTTAAAATACCTTTCCTCACACATAGTCATTTCATTCTCTTCCTCCCCAATAATTGAATTTAGTTGAGCTACTGGGGGTGGATCTAGGATAGAATTAGGCGGTGACGATTCCGCTCTAAAGATAAGGTGTTCCTTATCATCATCATCAAAAATTGTAACCTCATTCTTCTAACAAAAATTCTTCGCATCATGGTCTGAAATCCAATCCATAATGAGTATTATATAAAAATCAATCATGGGTATGACGATGAGATCTGTAGATAAAGAACATTTATATGCTCTAACGGGAACCGATTTGCAAAACATTGTTGTGATGATACTTCCCTTAGAAGTATTGACTGACAACTGCCTTGTTAAATCAAATTGGAAATATATAATTTTCATAGAAAACTAGGATGATATAAAATAATGAGATGATCCATAATCAAATAAAGCATTTTCTAAACTTGAGGAAACCATTAAATTACCTACCACCACGTCTTTCAGAGCTTCTACCTAAGTTGTACTGATAGTATAAGCTTGGCCTTGATCCCTTGGACTTTTCTGAGGTAATTTCCCCTAACTCTTAAGACATTCATTTTCATAATGTCTCGTCTCCCTGTAATTGTAGCATTGATCATCAGAATCTTCTTTCTTCCCCTTTAAATCAAAATCTTGGTGGCCTTTTTCACCACACATGTAACAGACTCCCATTCCATTCAAACAAGTACCAGTGTGTTTGTTCCCACATTTACAACAGGATGGATATCCAACTTCTCCCTTCTTCCCCTTATTTACATTTCCAGAGTGATCAGCAGATCTATTCTCCTCTTGATTTTAATTAAAGTCATAAGACTTATACAATTCATTTTCTGTTCTGATAGAACATGAGACAATATCTTCGTACGAAGATACGGACTATGAGAGTAATGGTCAACGAAGAAATGGTTTTAACCCATAAAATAAATGATAAATCTTACTCCTTTGGTTATATATATTATCTGATGCATGCCTCGCTGACCTTGTAAAGCTATCCTTATACATTGCGACATTCTCAACCTCCTTTTGTCTCAGACTCAAAAATATCCTTTCCATATCTGCTCGATGGTCATGAGGAAAGTATTTTTATAAGAAAATATCTTTGAACTACATCCATTCCAAATTTGATACTTCATCATCTTCCTTCGTGTTTTGAATCAATGAACACCATTGTTCAGCATCTCCAGTGAGGTGGTAAACTACCATGATAAATTTTTCCATTTCACTTCTCCCCAAGGCATAGAATATTTTTTATAAAGAAATTATCCACTGCTCAGCTACTAATGTATTTTTACTCCCATTTAATGTTGGGGTTTATTTCCTCATGAAGTGATCTTACATTGATCCTCCAAGCTAAATATCAGGGTGCTCCATATGGGTAAGGTTATTATTCATAACCTGAGTGAGTTGTCCCAGTATGGGGATTAGCTGATCAGCACCAGTTGCATCACCAGCTCCCCTATAATTAACTTGAGTAGGAGGGAAATCCCTACATGGATTGCGTGCATTGATACAATTTCCATTTCATCCATTAGGTGCCATTTCTAAACAATGGCATACACTGGATTAGATTATGAATTGCAACACATAAATCCAACCTTGTAAAACACCTAACATAAATTGTACTGTTTATGGATATAATCCATAATTATAATAATGTTTTCATTGTGGAAGAATATACTCATAAACCCTTCATAATGGTTTGTAATGAAAATGAGATTTATCCTAAGAATATCCCTTGGGGGTGTCGTAAGAAAGAGTGCAGTAAGGCCAATTGTAGTGCACCAGTTCCCGTTCGAGTCTAGCTCAAAGTGGTGTTATCGAGTTTTACCCCTAGGTACATCTGTGTCAGAGCCGCCTCTACCTGCTCATATCCAGACATGGATGTATTTCTCAAAAAACTCACAAAATCTATAAAATAGAAAAATTATAGTAAGTTCCTCTATAATTATCCTCAATGTGCATCTTTGGTCTATTTTCTCTAATCAGAGTTTATCTAAATCTTACTTCCATGGTTTGCACTATTCATCCTCTGATACAAACTGTAATTCCACCACCCCAGTTACCCAGACTCAGTGCATTATTACATAACATTGGTATTATCACAAGAAAAATCAAATCTCAAAAGATCTATATGTTTAGTAGCCTTGAAACACTAGATATATTCTTGAAGTTTACATTACATCATAAAGTGAAAACTACAACAAAATCTAGTCTACACACTCATATTTCCTTATACTATCACTACATGTCATTCATAAAATACTTCTTCACATCCTGGGAAAAATAATACATAGAAAGGCGTGAGCTCAAATCCCTAGTAAAGATACCAATATAGCGAAAACATTCATAAATATGCATAATCATTTAAGGAAATGTATAACTATAACAAAATCCTTTTAAACTTGTACTTCAGCATAATATGGCAGAAACAAATTGAAATAATTCCATTCACTTATTCACATGGATATTCTACTAGCAGAATAATCACATGCAATATCAATAACCACTTTCATAATTATGGATTGCATAATGCCAGACTATCATAATCACATAGTCAAGGCCTTGTGCCAAGACTACAAATAAAATTTTTTCAAGGCCTTGTGCCAAGGCACTTTTTTTTCTCATGAGACCTAACGATGCATCGAAGAGCTATAGTGGGCTACACCTGTCACTTATTAAGTCCAATGAATTCCCTATATGAATAGGTTTAAACATGACATAAAAATTCATATTAAAACTAGAATAAGAAATGTAAATACTCTCTCTATAATCCATGAATGGTATAAAAATAACACATCCACAATCAGACATATTACAAAGCCTTCAATACAATATGGAAGTTTTGTATCATAATAAATCATCTTCAAATAAGCTTATAATCCAGCAAAGGATGCTGACATAGATGAAATCAAAACTATTTGAGAGAAATATATCTTTTTTGAAATCATGTAAAAGCCACAAAATAATAAAAGAAAACATCTAATTTGAAAATATTTTTATAAGCCTTTATGGGAATCTTTGAAGATTTTATAACGGTGGAAAATAGATGCACACACCATATAAGTTAAAAAAAGACTTTCTTACCTTAATTCTGTCGAAAAGGTTAAAAAGGACCTGGTTTGGAAAACTATGGAATGATTTCTTTATAAAAATATTATAAAAAGTCAAATAAGGAAATAAATTAATTTAATCCATAGTATGTAAAATAATAAGAATTATTTGAAATACGTTTTTATGAATCATGGATGTGGATGATAAGGAGGTTTCAATAGATAATTATGTATAAACAACCTTAGATAATGAAGAGATTGTAAAGTAAACCCTAACCTTGTTCTTTTCCTTGGTTTAGGGTAGGTTACCCTCCTTTATAATGGTGAAATAATTGTTATTAAATTATAAAAGAATCTTATACATTAATATGATATCATATATTATCTTTTAACATTGATTTGTTAATAATATCTTATTATTGTCATCATTGCGTGTGTTAATGGATTCATTTTTCGTTATATTCTTTGTAATGTGAGCCATATTTTTTATGGATGAAATTTATATTATTCATATACAGAATGATATCTTGTCTATAATTTTTTTTAATCATCAAAAAATATTTTTTTCTTTAATAGATACGATGGGGAATGAATCTCATCACGTTCGTGGAGACGATAATCTATACGTACGAACGAGCAACAATATCATTATTTTGATATTAAAATAATATATAATTGGATTTTATATAATATATATAGAATAATTATCATGTTATATTTATTATTTACATGAATTATACATTATTACTATACTCATCCAAATAATAATGTATTGAATAACAATTACACCACGACGTGTAGATGGTAGGCCGTACGTATGCACGTATGGTGACATGTCATTAAAAGGATGGATAGAATAATGAATATGGTTGTATCATATTTATAATAACATCACAATATATAGGAGATACTGGATTTATTATTTTAGAATTGAAATAACAAATAAAGAAGAAGTTGAAAAAGAAAGGAACATGAAAGAGGGTGGTGAAAACAATAGCTCTTCTTTAGGTGCTTCCTTTTGATTTCCTCAAAAGGGATTCTTAGGATGGCTTTCTGACTAAATTAAGGCCTCTAGGATTAAAGGAGGATTGTTTAAAAGGTATTTTATTAGTGTTTTGACAAACCAAAAGGCTTTGAAGGTATGGATAATTGGTTAGAAGTGGTGTCCTTTTATAAGGGGGATGAGGGGCTCTTTAGGAAAAAATTATAGAATTAATTTATAATAAACCTATATTCAGTTTCTAATGGAGCCAAAGTGAACTATTAAAAGTATATGGCAGGTATGGGTCAACATAATTTCATCTAACAGATTTTAGATAGGTTTGGGTCACTATATTAACCTTATCATTTATATTTAACTCTTAGTTAAAGAGCTTGACTTTTACCATGTCACTTTGTATTTTTATATTATATGGTTAATAAACTTTCTGTATACTTCCAAGAGACCCCCAAGTGGTCCATTAATGATAAAAATATCATTATATAACTTATTTTTCCGATCCTTAGATTTTTAGGAATAGAATATGAATTATTAATATAATATTTGTTTTAAAAACTCTTTTATGTCAATTTTGATGCTATTTAATAATTGATTTTTGTTAAAGTCTTAAAAAATTTATTAATTCGAAAAAATTTATGTAAGAAATCCTAATATGTCATATTAATCAATAAAATTCGTCAATGTCATCAAAACTATCAAATTATATTAATTTTAGTATTAATAATACCAATTATTTGATTCTTTCATTAATAAGGAAAATACTGCATCATTATTGTGTCATAAATAAATTTAATTATTCAATGTCTAAAAATTATAAATAAAATACAATTATGTAGGAAATAATTTTATCATTATAATGAATTATTATAATCTAGAATATAACATATATTACCATATTGTAAAATTGTTTTTCTAAATGATATATGCTTATGTCATTTTTGAATTTACTTTAACTTAATTAATATAAAGTGTCATTATCACTTACTAGTAGAACCATGGGGTCCCAAAAAAGACCCAAAGATGACCATGGTCGAAAATG
The DNA here is from genome assembly GCA_963277665.1 of Viscum album. NCBI lineage: Eukaryota > Viridiplantae > Streptophyta > Magnoliopsida > Santalales > Viscaceae > Viscum > Viscum album. The sequence goes on from OY728135.1 coordinate 1,767,832,980, forward strand.
TATCAACCAATAGGTTTAGGACACGTTTTATGCTAATTTAGTTATATTATAATATTATTTGTTTACCCTTATTACCGGATTTACCCTTTAACCACGGTAAATAAAATATTTAGCGAAGTAATTATTCAAACAATCTAGAAATAAAAGTTAAATATTTACACAATTTTTATCTCCTGATTCTAAATATGGAATCCATTTTTCTAAATTCAAAACACATAAGTGGCAGTAATTAATTTCAAATTAATTCTCATTGTTAAAACAAAAAGGGTGTTTTTAAGAGATAATTACTATCATAAGATTGGCACTTTATTATATCCAGTTTAAATGTGAATTTATATCAAATTATCAACAATGGATTAAATGGTAAAAATATAATCTAATTATACACTAAAATCACTCAAATTAATAATTTATCTCTATTAATTATTTTGATTAAAAGGTTGTTTTTAATTAAAATTTATTAATTTTCTCTATTCATCAAAATATGATAGTTATCCAAAAAGTACCAAAAATTCACCTTAAGAAAATTTCGATATTCCAAATACAAAAATGAAGTCCATTTTGAAAGATAAAATTAATTAAATTTCAAAAAGTGGGTATTCATTTTAATAACTGCTAGTTTGATTGGTTGTGGTGTGTGTTAGAACTCGAAGTTGCGTACAACACACGCTACTGTATTATTCAAAGAGAAGAATACCATGGAAGAATGATTTATGGGATCATTCTTCGGTGGTACATGATTAGAGAGATCCATCTTGTTCATCCATGGAATCGATGCTTCTTGTGTTTGAGACCTATTGGAGGGTAGACAGTTAAGAATAAATTTAGGAAAAAATGTGGGCTCCAAAACTTGTAGTAAAAACATGGAATGTTAAATAATTAATCTAAATATAATTAGTATGACATAAAACTCTAAATTTTGGACCCATTCTACTTATTATGAATTAGAATATTGATCCATTGGAACTGACATAGAGTTTTTAGAGATTCCATTTCGCTCCTAGTGTTAGTCAATTGGATCTAAGATCAGTAGAAGATGCAATTTGAAGGTATGTGCATGTTATTTGTGATTCGTCATTATTCTTCATGATCAAATAATTTTTTATAGAATGAAACTATTGATTTAGATTATTATTCCATATCATAGTTTTTTGGAATGATCAAATTTGGTTTCTTATATATCGATTATAGAATTTGTAATTATTGTCTTGATCTTCATATATCATTGTTCTTTATTTGGAAATCATTATTGTATGTGACTCTATTCTCTCATTCATTACTATTGAATTATTGAATTAAAAGTTATTATTTTGGACTTCATGAACTAGGTTCTATCCCACTTTTCTTGAGCCCTCAGTTATTTATATCTTTTAAATCCCTTATAAGCGTTAGAATTATAAATTGTTTTGGGTTTCATGGGTTCCTGATATGGTTTGATTCTACAAAAAAATCTTGCATGATCGTTGAAATTTATTTATAAGATTTGATAATGGTATCAAATTTTTTTTATAAGATATTCTAGATTTTTTTTATATTTATGAATGTGTATTATCCAAATTAGCACTATGAACACATATAGATTTGAAGTAATTTTTATAATATTTCTAAGACAAAATTCCACTTAAATTAATTTAATATGGTATATTCGACTATGATCATCATATTTATTGAATGGATACATCACCATGGGTATAAATATTACCCACTAGACCTACTACAGTAAGGTAATGTTTGAACTAGCTTACCTAATCATTAAAAGAGATCCACTATCAACATTGAACTCTTAACCCCTACGCCAATAAAAATATGGTAATGTGCACACCATGTGGCCTTTTGGTCATTGTATTTTTAAGATGATTCTCAGTAGTCTATAACTAAAGTTATTATAAGGTCTAGTTTTTGTTATTATAATCAGTAAAATATTTTTTTGAATGGTTGATTTAAATTAATCAAAACCAATTCAATTTAAAAATGTTATTCATGTTGTGGAAATGGTTATACTCCATGATTTTAATAAAAAATTATAAAATGTTATTCCATAAATTGTCTTTATTTCCATTATCTTAATTGGATTATATTATAAATTCATCTTATGAGCCACTAGGTGGAATGCTACTTGGATGTTATTTCGCACACCCTACTCATCCTATTATATGTATTTAGAATTAATTTTTTGTGATTTAGTTAAAGGAAAAAAGACTACATTGTGGTAGATGGAATATTGTTTTCAAGGTTTAGGTGTCCATTGGTCGTTATATTTCAAATAGAAATGGTTTTATATTATAATTATACATTGGTAATCTGTTTTTTTTTTCAAAAACCATTTTCATCTTACTTAGGTATCATTACCATTTTTTGTTGGCAATCCAATATTCATATTACTAATGATATCACATTTATGTTATATTATTGAAAACTAATTCCCTAAAGTATATCTTGATTCCATGTTGATTTTATAATATATGATTAGGTTAAGAATGCTATTAAAGCTATGTTAACAATGGATTGGGTTTAAATTACATTGGTAATATGGGTTAGTTTTTGATATTATAGAACACTCAACATAATAAGAAATCAAAGGGGGAATATCTGATATACGAATGAATATATTCATTTATAATTGTTCTTCCGACCAAGTAGAAATCAATTTCATCAAGGGATATATTTTACCTAGAATCTAATATTGTATTTTTCATGTTTTTAGAACTAAATAACCAATATATTATTATGAATTTTGGAATATATAGAATCCTTATCTAAATAAAAAAACATTAGTTTATAAAATTAAATGAATTCCCACATTTTTTGAATAATCATTGGGAATTTTATATGATCATCAAATAATTGATCAATGATCATTATTAAAATATAACATGAACAATGGGTTATTAAAATTGTAAATTATATTCTTTAACAATTTAAATTATGATAGATTTATATGATATAAAATTGATTTAACCTATGATTTTGTATAAATTTCAAGTAGAATTGAGTGTGGAAGAACCTATAAATTCTGAACATTAATGATATGATGATGAACCATCATGTGTTCAGTGAGTATTCATGATATTTTATGTTTCTATTATGTAAAAAATTCCATCAAAAAATTCAGATGTGATAAAAATAAGCCTTGGACCAATTTTGTAATTAATGATCACTATATTTAAAATTATGTAAAATTACAAAAATAAATGTTTTCGGGATAGTCAGGATATTATGTAAACCAAAAATAATTATTAGTTTTAGAGATTGAAGATTGACCATGATGAATATAACTCCCCTAGGATAAAATATATATTTGGGGAATAACCACTATGTTAGAATTCCGAATTATGGCTCAATTTGGGGGATTTTAATTTTTATCATGTCCATGGAATAAAAAATACAATTTATATATTATTTTTTAGTAATGATATAGAACCATATAATGACTTTCTACCTTCTTAATCACTATTATTATTTTTATATAATTATTAGAAGTGAATCATTACCAAAATCCATGTCACTATGTTGAATGAAAATTATCTTCTATTTTTCTTTTTTATATTATTTTGTTAAATTTTATTCATTCAATATCCTTACTTAAATTCCAAAAAACTATCTTTGGAGTAGAAATTTCATGGTATTATTAAATTTTAAAAATATAAATATTTTAATTGAATGTATTTATTTTATTGTGAAAATGCAGTATTCCTTCAATAAAATCACAAATATCTAAACAAAATATATGACAGTAAGAATCGATATTTTAAAATAGATATTTTTTATGTTAAAACTCATAATAAATATACTTATTCCTTATATAATATATCCCCATGGTTAACAAATAAAATTAATAGGAATTATTTTATATAATTTTGATATATAGTTTTGTAAATATTGACCTTCATTAATTCTATTAGATGCAAATTTTATTCAATATAACAATACAATGATTATATTTTATGAGGTTTTCAATATTACTATGGAATAATATATAAAAACATGGTCCATAATTCGTAATTTTTACAACCATTTTTATATAAAATAAAATATACACATTAGTATCCCAAATTCATAATTCATTTAGGAAATAAATTTAGTATAAATTATTTAATATTATTGTAGAAAAAAATCAATCTAAAACACAATGATTTTCAATCAAATAAAATGTATCAACAAAATCAATTCCATTATCTTGGAAATATTCATTACATTCCGGTTTTGAATTATTTTTTATAATATATCTATATTATTTTTAATTTTTCCCAAATACCCACATGGTTCTAATGATTTTAATAAAATTTATATAAATGGAAATATCCTATTTATAATTTCCTTGTAATTTCCAAATAATTTTTTCCATAAAAAGCTAAAATACATATAATAAATATATTCATGAAAATAATTTGATGAAATTTATTGAAATATTATTATATGAAATGATTTTCGAAGACTTATTATTATTTGAACTATTATGATTTCACTACTAATAACTCTTTTAGATTACTAATGTTTGATGTAATTTTATGTTTCATTTAATTATTATCATCATTGTTATTCAATATGTAGATGGAATATCATATGTAACTTCCTGATATTTTGAATTATCATTTAACTTGTTTTAAACACTATACATAAATATTATAAATAAAATAAATCATTCGATATTATTCAATTTAATTTAAATGGTGGTATATTAAATTTATTTTACTTATTACTCATTTCATAATATTTTCCATCATTATCACCATTTTAATAATTTTTTAGCCTTGACATGAGTTATAAATATTATTTATTTTAAAATATCCTTTATCCTATAATCATGTAAAAAGAAATTATTTTTAAAAATAATTCTTAATATCTTTCTATGTTTTATAGCATTTATTTTAACAATATTTATTATTGAATTACAATTGAAGAATTGATTTTTTCTTAATCCTTATCTCTTATTTAATTTTATTTATTACAAGATTATTTATAAAAATATGGTCTACTATGCTATAATTAAATTATTTATTTAAAAAAACCATCCAATGTATATTTTAATATTTTAAAATTCATTATTATTGGATCCTTATAATAATAAATAATTTTTTCAGTTAAATCCACATCATAATCAATAGGTGTGTCATGTTATCTTTACATAAAAATTACATTTGTTGTTTTTTTGAGTGAGACTTACTTTTACTCATTACAATTGTATATATTAAAACTAAATTTCTAATTTCTTTATAAACAAAATTATCCAAAAATAATCAAGGGTAATCTTATAAAATGATATATCTTCAAGGGTTCATATAAATTTAAGAAAATTGTAACATTGAACTATAATATTTTTACCAATGTGGAAAAATTATTATTTCCACTAAGATTTCAACTAATTTTATTAACTATATCATTTAGTCTGTATATTAAATAATCCTTATTGTCATTTTTTATCCCATCATCATCATATATCCACCTCTATTTCTATAATGTTTTCACATTAAACTTTTTTATTTCATAAATTTAAAATTATTAATTTTTTTAAATATATCCAATTTTATTTTTATTTCAATTATCTCAGTATATTCTCGTATATAAAAATAATACTATATAGAATTAATTTATTTTACATCATACACAAAACTACCCCAATATATAGTAATGTTTATGTATAAATAAGAATTGGTGTAAAAAATTATTATAAAATAAATCTCATTAAATAAAACATAAATTAAATAATGTCTTATAATTTATTTAAAAATGTATCTTGTTATTCAATAATTTAGAAAAATTTAATTATTATTGAGTGATTTTAAATTCAAATTACCAATATAGAAAAATTATTAAAAAAATTCATCCGAAAGAAATTTTTATTGTGAAAATGATGTAACCAATATAGTAGAAAATTAATTTATTTTAAACCACTAAATATATTGAAAATAATAATTGACAGATAAAAATTGAAATACTCAAATATATTAATTTTTTTTACAGTTCTATAAGAAAATGTGTTTTTATTTATTTGATTAAAATCATCAAATTCAATTTTTATTCACAATGATATCAGTATATATTTAAATTCAAAATTAGAAAAAATGTGTACAATATTTAAAGTAATCTCCTAAAATGTAGGTCAAAATATCCATGTTATGATTTTTATTATCTGTTTTACTAGTAGTTGAATGGTATTATTATTTATGATTTATGTTTTTAAGAGACTGTATTATACTCAATAAAAAAAGAAAAAAAATATCATACTACACATAAATTAATTATATTTAATTGATGGAAATTGAAATATTGAATTATTGAAAATAAAATTACATTTGAAGATATATTTTCACCATCATTTTTATACAATTCTAGATAGGTAGGGTGTCTAAAAAATTCAATATAATTTTGATATAAAATTAGGATTGAAATTATATTTATATGTGTTTATAATTAAATCTATTCAAAAAAATATATATTTTTGATCATCACTCATTATTATATTCAATGTCACTATATTTTATCATTATTATTAATGATTTCAATTATTTTATTATTATAAAAGATCAAATCATATGACTCATATAATATTTTCAAGGGATAAATATTTCCATCCACATTATTTAGTGAGGATATCTATTATAAAATATATTTTAAGGTAATTAATTTAAATAATATTTAATATTAGATGAATTTTAGATATGATCTATAGTATACATTTTCAATTAGCAAATTTTAATTTAAATTCTATGTAAAAAAATAAATCCTAAAAAATCATGTATATATTCTACACATTTAGGGATAAACTGACTATTTGTAATATAAATTACCATATGATAAGATTAATGTGTAATTCTAGAATGTTCAATATTATTTTTCATAATGGTGAGTACATATATGTATAGATAACATTTTTAGTATATGTAAGTCATTCTTCTCCATTTTTCCATTTTCCTCTTCTGTTAAAAAGAATATTTCACAAATAAAAATATTTATAGAATAATCTTGGACATAAAAATTTATTTATCTGAATCATACATTCAAAATTTTCTATTAATATTAATTGATAATTGAAAGTTTTATTTTTTTTTGCAAATAAACTATCTCACTACCAATCCAAAATATCTATAATGTTTCTTATTTAATATGGTATGCTTACTATTCTAGTATTCTATAGTCACAGTTATTATAAATATCTATCCAATTACCCATTAAAAAAGTTTTTATTCATGGATATACTATCTATTATAAATAACTAAAATTAAATAATGTTATTTCACATGGGTGTACAATAATTAAAACTCACAATATTATTATCATGATGAAAATGTTCTATGAACATCATACACTGGTAAAACAAACCTTTTAAATAAATTTTTACAACCATTTACATAACCAACATATGTTTCTTCTTATACCTTTTATGAAGAAGTGAAAAATTTTGTAAACTTTGATGCATGTTTACTAGAATTGATGAAAATTTTCATTTTCATAGTACAAAATTATATCTGAAAAAAGTATTATTTATAGAAAATATGTGTATTCGATCTATGTTGAATCTTATATATTCTTAATTTGTTTTGTTATTACATCCATAGTCTCCTAAAAATATTATACAACTATATATATTATTTTATTTAAATTTAATCAAACATATCATGAAAATATATCCATTTATATATATTATTTTACAACCCATTTTACCATAAACAATTCCCAAAAAATGCATGGTGTTATTGAATAAAAGAAAATTTCCCTTAATAATATATGAATTGAAAAAAATTATAATATGTTTTTATTAAAAAAAATTAATAAAAATTTCATTAGTTTTCTATATAATTTTATATGAATTGATATGGTTTATAGAAGCCTCCTAACCAGTCAAACATATATAAAATATTTGAATTTTAATCATCATTATTTAGTTCTCAAAAAATAGGTGTTGGACTCCTCAAGTACTAATCGTTTTTTAATAATCATAAATCATATATATTATTTAATGAAAGTTAATCCTCTTTAATCTATTTTGAATCATGTGTACAGATGATTAGTTTCTTTATGAATTAAATAATTATTGTAAACTATATTTTTTCTGATGAAATTGTCATATGAATAATTAAGTTTATTTTATTCTATGAATATCAATTTTGAAGTATGTGTACAATGATTTTACTAAGTCTAAGATACTATGTGTCTAGAACCAGTTTTTTCTAGTAAAGGACCCAGACACCCTAACCATACAGACACCATAACCATCAATACATTGTAACCATCTAGACACTGTGCCCATCGAGACACCATAACCATCCAGACAACGTGACCATCCAAACACTGGGACCATCCAGACACTATGACCATTCAGACATCGTGACCAGACACCGTGATCCTAACACTGCATATGTGGTACTCGTTCCTGATCTCTATAAAACTATTGCATCATGACTGTCTCACCGCCCAAAGATCAAGAAGGAAACACCATTTCATTGAAATAAAATTTATAGACAAAATGTGATGTTATTTATTAATCATGTTGTTTTGTTTTTCAATTTAATATTTAACGGTCATATTTGAAGTTTTAAATTTAATGACATAATTAATGTTTCCTTTTAGACATGACACCTAATAGTATGAGGTACGAGGTGCAGAATACAAGCATCATGTCGGCTCCAACACATTCATTCCAAGAATAAAAAGAAAAATGTGAACAGAAGAAAAGGGTGTGATGATGGTAACTGTAGTGATTATTGTGAACAAAAAAATAAGTTCCTACGAGATAATGATGAAGTATAAGATTTAATGCAAAATTACACTACTGAATAACACAAGAAGCACACTCAAATCCTAGAGTCGAGAACATTATTACATCATCAACTTCACGAAAAAAACGATCCAGATCTAGCTGACTTATGATTCACTGTTTTCCACGAGAGGGAAAAATTTCTAAATCTTCTTCATCCCAGATGTCTATAGCTTCATAGAAAAAAACTCATAGAACTTCTAACCTTATCTCATCATTCTAATCTATTGCGTATTTTTTTCTTATATTTCGAGCAGTCTGTGTGTCTTTATTAAACACGCTTTGTCTCTTGCATCAAATAGAAGGATAAAAGACATCAATTTTTTGAAAACTTTTACACATGTGTATTCCCATAGATAAGTGTGGAAGAGGTTCCTATGTGACTTGTTAGTTCATACCCACGAAGAACTCTAGAAGAGTTTCTGTGATCTCGATAGTGTTGTGTACTGTTGTTAACCCTGATCCAGGGTGTGGATCATGTTTATTTATATAAACTTCTTGGTGGTAGGTGTTCACCAAGTGAAGTGGATTAGTTATTGTCATGAGACTAAACCACCTATTTTATATATGTTCTTTTGTTTATTTTAGTGTTCTATGTTTTACTATTTAATTCAGAATCACTACATTTACATTGATAGTTAATATTGGAAAGAATTTATAATTGTTTTTTCCTTATTATAATAGCTTTCACAAAAATGTTAATAATTTATATTAAGAATACTGTTAATTAATCAATATTATAAGGATTTATTTAAATAGTAAAACATTCATAACATTATAACATTGATTGATTGGGCTGTATTTTGATTTATCGGGGATCCTTTTTTTAAGAATATTTTTTAAAATAGAAATTTTTATGAGATACTCAATTCACCGCCTCTTGATTACTCTACTCTGATCAAAATTTGGTATTAGTGGATTGTTTTTAAAAGACTTTGTATTTGACCCCACATAACTGTTATCGATGTTGTATGTTAAAGATATGTAAATTTACTTTCATTAAAAATTTCTATCTCTTTTAATGAATTTCTTTATTATGGACAATAGGATGGAGGGTGCTACAACAAATAGACCACCATTCTTTAAAAGGAACCAATTGTGCTCAATGTAAAATTAAAATGAAAATTCATTTAAAAAGTATGATCTTTGAAATATGGTCTTAAATTATAGATGAATATAAAATTCCTGGTATTGATAGAAACACATTGGATGAACATACCAAAACTGCATCCAATAACAACTGCAAAGCTATGAATTCATTATACATATCTTTTGGATATGAAGAATTTAATAGAATCTCTGCATTTAGAACTACCCATGAAATTTGGGAAACATTTGTTGTGTCACATGAAGGAACATCTAAAGAGAATGAAATATGACATAATAATTATAATATTAAATATGATAACATTAAAATGAAACATAATGAGCATATTTATTAAATGTATCTCATGTTCAATGAAATTTTCACAACAATTATTTCTCTTGGAAGAGAAGCCACTGCTAAAGAATAAATCAAGAGGATTCTCAGATGCCTGCCTGATAGATGGAGAAGAACCTTTTTTTATCTACTAGATATTCATGTGACATCACCAATCTACATTAGAAATAAATAATTTGAAAACTAATGATAAATGATGTGAATCTGAACGTATATAATGAAGAGGAGGATGGACCCAAAATAAAATCAGTTGCGTTCAAAACCACCACCTCTAAACAAAAAGGGAAATTAAAAATGGATGTTTCTGTAAAAAGTTCCATCAGTGATCAATCGTCACGTGACAGTGATGAAGAGATGGCTCAACTGGCCTGAAGTTTAATGAGATTTTATAAAATGAAGAACTTTTTCATAATGCCTAACCTCAAGGGAAGATATGATCAAAAAGGATGTTGGACGAAATATTGGAATAAAATAGACAAGTCAGATGAGATTTCCTGTTACGAATGTAAATGAAAAGGACATATCAAGGATGTCTATACCATGAACATGTACAAAAAATATGAGATCAAACATAAAAATTATAAAAAGAAAATGAAAGGAACATGGAGTGCTTCTAAGGATAGTTCATGTGACTCAGAATCTCCACATGATGAACAGGTTATAAAATCCAATATGTTTTAATGACAAACAAATATGAGGTAACATTGTAATCTCAAGTACACAATTCTTATTATTATGGAGATTGGAGTGACTATAAAAATAAGACTAATGAAGAAATGTTTGAGTATTGTAATGTTCTTAAAGATACATGCAATTAACTAAAAGATCAATACAAGTCTTTAAAGAAACAACATGCACTTACATCAACTATTAAAACATAACTCACTGTAGAAAGGGTGAAAAAAGATCAATTACTAAAAGAGAATAATGAAATAAAAATATCTAATGAGAAATTGAAAAAGGATATTGAATGGTTTACTAATGGTAATGATACCTTGGGCCAAATTTTGTGTAAATAAATTTCTCATAAATATACTAATGGCATTGGATATCAACCTAGAAATAGAAATTTTGGATGAACTATTTTTTATTATAAATCTAGGACATACATCTTTACTCCTAGTTCTAGAAAACATTATGCTGGTTAAAGTTATGACATAGTCTCTACTGTTTTAAGCTTTTTGGGACCAAATATAGTTTATTTTTCAAATAATTTACATAATGAAGATAGGAAACCTATGAGGTAGATATGGGTTCCTAAGGTAATAGTCTCTAATATCACTTTACACAATCAATTATGGGTACCAAAAAATATTTTTATCCAACTATTTTTAGGGATTATTCTAAAAGAGTTCCGTTAAAAGAATATGGTACATGGACAATGGGTGTTTGAGACACATGAAAAGATAGTATTCATGCTTCAAAAACTAAATAAAAATTGATAGAGGACATATCACCTTTGGTGTAAATTAAAAATGAATGATTATTGGCCTTAGCCAAATTGGTAACTCTTACTTAATTTTTATTTGTAATGTACTATCCGTTGATGGAATTAAATATAATATGCTTTGTATCTCACTAATATGTGATGATATATTTCATGTCAAATTTTAAAATGATGCTTGTAATGTTGTTAATTCTAAAAATGACTTAGTGTCTCCATCATTGCGAAATGAAGATGAATATTCTGTTAATTAGCATTCTTTTTCTTCTCAAAAATACTTCATAGTGATGTGTGTTTCAAAAAGAGTCTTGGATTTGGCATAGGGAAATGGGACACCATGACACTCACTCCCATAGAATGTTAACTAGAAAAATCTATGTCAAAGACCTTCCCAAACATGATTTTCCAAATGATAAATTGTGTAATCCTTGTCAAAAAGGAAAGCAGCACCAAATTTCCTTTAAACCATTGAATGAAGTGTCATCTTCTCACCTATTGAATTGGTTCACATGGATTTTATTGGAAAACATATTGTTTTTAATGTTTAAATGGGAATCATTATATTTATATTCTTGTAGTTGATTTTTGAAGATGTACATGGACTTTATTTTTGGCTTACAAAAGTAAAGCTCCCTCTAATTTTTTCAAATATTCCAAAACTGTAGAAAATCATAGTGGACATAAAATTAAGTGCAAATTAAGTGATCACGGTCCTGAGTTTGAAAATAAATAGTTTGAATCATTTTTCTAACAAAATCTTTATAGTCATAGTTTCACTTCTCCTAGAACACCTCAACAGAATGGAGTTGTAGAAAGAAGAAATAGAACCATGCAAGAGATTGATAGAACCATTCTAAGTGAATATAACATACCTATTTACTTAAGGGATGAATCTTTAAATACAAAATGCAACATAATTAATAGAGTATTGATTCAACCTATCCCTAAAACACCTATATATGAGTTGTGGAACAATAGAAACCCCAATGTTAGGTTCATAAAAGTATGAAGTTTCAAATTCTATATCCTAAATATTATAGAAAATATTGAAAACCTTTTATCCAAGAGTGATGGTGGAATCATATTAGGATATTCAATTTCTGGTAAAGCTTGTAGAATTATTGAAAAAAGATATAAATGTATGGAATAATCTGTCAATGTCAAATTTGATGAAACTGATTCACATGAGCATAAGACCAATAAAGATAACCTAAAGGATGATATAACAAATCTTGTCATTAATTCAAATCCCCCAAACAATCGTTTAATGGAATCAATGAAAACTTACAGTTCTGGAAATTCTTTAGATTCTGGAAACAATGAACTAGATCATGTTGAAGAACTTTAAATCCATAGTCATTATATTTCAATAGCTGTTAGGACTCTTAAGAACTATCCTTTAGATGATGTTGTAAGAGACATAGACAAAGGAACTCAAACTAGATATTCTCATAGAAGTCTGATTGAACATCATGTCTTCTTGTCACAACGTGAACCTAAAAAACCAATGCTACTATTAATGATGAATTTTTGGAGATGGCCATGAAAGAAGAACTTAATCAGTTTGAAAGAAACAAAGCATGGAAACGTGTTTAAACACCCAAAGACACATTCAGGATTGTCACTAAATGGGTGTTTAGAAATAAGGTAGATGTAGCTGATAATATAGTTAGAAACCAGGCTAGATTGGTTACAAAAATCTATAATCAAGAAGAAGGAATTGACTATGAAGAGACCCTTGCAACAGCATCCAGACATGAAGCCATCATAATTATACTTCCTTATGTTTCACATCTGAATTTAAAACTCTATCAAATGGATGTCAATAGTGGATTTCTGAATGGGTATATATGTGAGGATGACTTTGTCGAGAAACACCCTTGTTTTACAAACCCTCATTTTCTAATTCATATTTTTAAGATATCAAAATCTTTATACGGTTTAAAATAAGATCCAAGATCTTGGTATGATAGATTATGTACATTTCATATTTTTAATGGTTTTACTAAAGGAATAGATGATCTAACACTTTTTTACAAACAAATTTCTTATGATGTTTTTGAAGTTCGAATCTATGAAGATGATATTATCATTGGATATTAACGAAATTATTTATGTGTATAATTTCTGAAAATGATGCAAAACTATTTTAAAATGAGTTTAATTGGTGAACTCAAATTATTTATTAGATTTCAATCATTAAAAATAATGATTCTATTAATGTAAATCAAATTAAGTATACTAGAGACCATATAATTAATTTTTTATTGGATAGAACTTAAAGTAGTGACACTCCAATGTGTACTTCTTATATGATGGATCTTGATGATGACGGAAAATCCATTGATCAATCCACTTATAGAGGAATGATTGGATGTTTACTCTATTTGACTACTTCCCGACCTGACATTATTTTTATTGTTGTATGTGTGCTTATTTTCAAGAAAGTTCTATGGAATCTCATTTAATTGGTGTTAAGAGAATTTCAAAATACCTCAACCATACACTGAATCTAGGACTTTTCTATACTAGAGGAAAATCATTTGAGTTACTGAGTAATTATAATGACGACTTCGGTGGTTGTAAGTTAGATAGAAAAAGAACCTCTAGAACATGTCACTTTTTAGGCAAGTCGATAGTATCATAGTTAAATAATAAAAAAAACTTTATTGCATTATCTACTGCAGATGCTAAATACATAGCTACTGGAAGTTGATATGAAAAAATTGTGTTGATGAAACACACATTACTAGATTATGGATATCAATTTATGAATTTACCAATAAATTGTGACAATACATGTTCAATTAATATCTCAAAAATTCATGACTCGCCCTCAAGGACAAAGAATATTGATGTAGGACCTCACATTTTGAGAGATCATTATCATAAAGGTGATATCACTTTGGAATTTATTGGAACTAAATATCATCTTGGTGAAACATTAACCAAGACACTAAATTCTGAATGAATATATTATATTATACATGAATCCGGAGTGATAAATCATAATTAGTAAGTATATTATTTCATAGTTTATGGTTTCACAGGTTACAGTATTATGAGTAATTGTTTAATGATTATAGTCTCACAGTTACTATTTAGTGGTTACTATTTGGCACATACTGTCTCAAACAATATGGTCGCACAGTTTAGAAATCACACAGTTACTATCTCAATGTGAAGGCCTGTTACAGTCTCAATGTGAAGGCTTGTTACAGTCTCACCATAAAGATGATATAATATTTTGACATTATAACATGTATCGTAGTAATTCATTGTTTTATTCCTTTTAATTTAACCTGTTTTTTAACCCGCAATGCTTGATATCCCTAAATGATAAAATAAAAGAAGTTTCAATTGGTCTTCACCTGAGCCCTATTCCATTTTCCAAATTTGTAACACCTCTTTCAACCCTTCTCTCTCTCGAACCATTGGTGAATGTCCAGGATGAATGTCCCTTCATTGGAAACTCCTGAGTAGCAACATATAAATAATAATATGAAAATCACGCTGAAGTTAGCACGTGAGGGACCTCTAAATCCAAACCTAGTGAACATAGTAGTGGTACCTGAAAATAAGATATGACCAAAGTGGCTTCTATCAAGTATGTTTTTGGTTTTGAATGTTCTAACCAAGAATTGATGGCTAGATTGGTTTACAAAAGAGTATATACCTATTTATCCAAAACTGGTTTCCCAGTTTTACCAGTATATTCAATTTTCATTTGATTCAGAAGATGGGTATATTGTGCGAAGCTGGATCAATGGTCATATTTGTAACATTTCTTCATGGTTAGGGGTATCATGCCATAAGAAACATCATGAGGGTATTTGTGATGACAACCAGGTGGGTCCCCCACCTCCATGTGATTTCTTTGTCATGGATAATACATTGAGAAGTTTAACAGGAAATAAAACCAATGGGAGATCCATAATTTCTGATCTAAATTGTGAATCTGGACTCTTTATTATGTTTGATCTATTTTTTCTTAGGCATAGAAATAGTGATTTTGTTGTACTCAGGTATCCGGACGTATTTATGAAACATCTCATGAAAAATGGACATAAGATTAACCTTTGATTGTATATTATATATCATATGTGTGAGTAGATCAAAAAATCCTCTATGTCAACTTCCCTATTTTATTCATGGATTATATTAGCTATGCTTCATGATAAGGGATTGGATTGACCCTATGAAGATGTTATAATGGATTATAAGTTTTTTCTTTTGAAATTTATTATAAAGAGAATGAAAATCAATTGGAATTCATGGTGTAAATCATGGGTGGAAGATAATGATAGAGTTTATGAAAATCATAACCCGGTGGAACACCCTTGAAGACCTAAGAATATATATGATCCTAGTTTTTAACTATATTAGATTGATGAGTATTTTGATGTGGAAAAAGAGGAAAATGTTGATGTACTGTCAAAAGAAACAGTTCTGATTGTGAAAGATAATGATTCTTCTCATCATGTTTTATTCTAAAAGGAAGTGTTGGTTCCTAAAAAAGATATTAATATGGCAGAACAACTTTAATCAAAATAATAATTTTTTACTAAGGTAGTTAGAAGAAGATTTGTAAAAGATCATATAGAAGAAGGCATTCATGATGTTCAAGAAGCTTCCCTTGGGGAACTCCCAGAGGAAAAAACTGCTCCTCATGTTATTTTCTCACCTAAAGAGAGAATGGAGAAAGACTTTCAGTTTTCTAGAATTAACATGGCTAAGGAAATTAGGGATAAAAACAGGGAATTAGCTCAGGGATCCAAATACCTCAGTCCTGAGATAGATTCACCTATTGAGGGTGACAATCCTCACAATATGGAATATGTTGATGTACTTAATCTGATTCATCCAATCTCAATAGATACATGGTAAAAATTACCCAGTTATTTTGATGTGACTGATTCCCAGGATGTCTCAGTTAAAGGAATTGATTTTTCTACTATGTTTCATTTGAAACCGGCATCTACACCTGATGCTATCTCTACCAAATTACATGATCATGTATCAACTTATATTCATGAACCATCTTAAGAACCTCCAAACATTGTGAATAAGAATGATCTGAAGTATTTTAGAGATACCCTATTGGATGGAGTTGAGAAATTCTTGATTATCCAAACAAATCCCATAAACAATCTATGTGTAGGAGATACTTCACTGCTATTGGAAATAGTCTTAAATAAAATTCATCCCAAGATGCTTCTTGAAATTCAAGAAGTTAGAGTTGAGAATAAACTGATTAGTGATGAAGTAAAGACTCTAAGATGTATGGTTGATGATATCCATAGAGTGATAAACTCAAGACCTAAACCTACTTCTCATCCTATGAAGGATATTATAAGTAAGACCCCACATGATGTACCCTAACTTATTCAACCTCATGTAACCTATTTAGTCGAAAACATATCTGAAAGATATAGGCAAATTGTTTAAGAGATGTGGGAGCTTATTATCGGTCTTAACAAGTTAACTGATGAGTATAATGTATGTCTCTAGAAATATCTAAATCAACTCAAATCCCTTACCATAGCTATCACTAATTCTCATACTACTGTACAATCATATGAACTTTCCTTGGATAGTGATTTGCTTCAAACAGTTGTCAAAGAATAACATTAGGTTGTGCTTAGTGGTATTGATAATGAATCTATCTATGATGTTATCAAGAAAAGTGACAAAGTTCGTGATTTTGATCGAATCCATTTCATGATTTCGAATGATTATCATAAAGAAATTTATTAGAAGTTGGACTTATACTTCAATCAGATCTTCTCCAAGAATGACATGACAAACCACTTCAAGTACCTTATGGATAATTTGAGGATCCATCCAATAACTCAAGATTTCAAAACTCATGGCCAAAAGCTCATTGATTTTACTATTTTGTTGGATATGTTAATGGAGAACAAGGATGATTTTGGGAAATACCTACAGTATGGTGGTGAAATAATTGTGGACTTCATCATACTTTTGCAACCTTATCTTCATGTTCAGAGTACTGCCGTTATCGCTCCTGCAGATGCACCCCTGAGATCTAGTTTTTCAACCGTATCATCCTCTTCCCCAGCCACCACATATATGTGTGTCTCTCATTAATTGAGTTAGATCATGCCTATAATAATTGGTCAACAGTTTCCTTGGTATTCTACTACACTTACCTTGGCCCCACTTGTTTTTGAAGGACACTCTTTACTGTTTATGTCCACCGGTTCACTTTCTTCCTCTACTTCAACCTCTACTCTAATGGCTTCTTCTTATGATGTTGCTACCAAGGGAAAAGATAAGGCAAGCTAGTGCTGAATAATATTGATTACAATATTTTTATGGGGTAGTTTTATATAGTCTTCTTTCTTATTGCTTGTACTGACACTTTTTATCCATCTAAGGCATTGTGCATGTATCTTATCTACATTCCATTTACTATTTTTGATAATCCAGAAATGGGGGGAATTATGTGTTCTATATGAACTAAATGAAAATTAATGAAGAGAAACATTACCAAATAATAAATATCTCACTCACATGATTTATGATCATCAAAATGGGGGAGATTGTTGGAATCCTCATATACTAATCATGTTTTAATAGTCAGAAAATCATATATATATCTGGTAATTATTGTTAATAATGATTAATATATCTAGAATAAAGTGTAAAGATGATTTGTTTCTTTATGAATTAAATAATTATTGTAAACTATTTTGTTCCTGATGTAATTTTCTTTAAAATAATTCTGTTTAAGTCATTCTGTGAAAATCACTATTTAAGTCTGTGTACAGAGATTTGACTATGTCTGAGAAACCAAGAGTCTGCCACCTATTGTGTTATTTCTAGCAATAGACCCAGACACGATAACAATCCAAACATAGTAACCATCCAGATACCGTAACCATCCAGACACTATGACCATCCAGAAACTATAAACATCCAGACACTGTGGCCATCTAGACATTGTCACCATCATGAAACTATAACAATCCATATGTCATGATCCGTACAATGCATCATGCTACCATTTACTGATATCTATACAACTATTCCATAATACCTGTATCACCACTCAATGACATAGAAGGAGAAATTGTTTCATGGATACTCTATTTCATGGAGACACCATTTAAAGATAGACTCTGACACTGTTTCTTAATTTGTTTTTTCCTTTTTCAACTTAATATCTAAAGGCCATATTTGAATCTTTCAAATGCATAGTCATAATTACTGTTTCATTGTAGACATGTCACATTACAGTAGGAGGTATTAGGTGAACAATACATGCATTTTGTTGGCTCCATTACACGCATTCTAATATTAAAAAGAACAACGTGGCTAGAAGAAATGGGTGAACATCGTGGCCAGAAGAAAAGGGTGTGACCGTGGTTACTATAGTGACGATAGTGCAATAGAAAAACAAGTATGTCCATGATAATGAATAAGAACAATCTTTCATAAAACACAACACTATTAAATAACACACGAAACATAATCAAATCCTAGAGTTGATAACATTTCTACATCATCAAATCCACGAAGAACACAAGAAAGATATAGATGGCTAACAGTAATTTGTTTTCCACGAGAGGAATCATTTTCTGCTTCTGCTTCATCCCAGAAGTCCATAGCTACATAGAATAACACTCAGAGCTCTTCTACGATTATCTCATCCTTTCTACTCTGTTGTTTATTATTTTTCAAATATTTCAAGTAGTCTATGCGTCTATATTAAACATGCATTGTCTCCTGCATAAGACTGAAGGATACAAAATATAATTTCTATAAAATCTTTTTACACAAATGTATTCACAAAGATAGTGTAGAAGAAGATCTTGTGTGACCGATATGTTCATACCGATGAAGAAATGTGGAAGTGGTCATGTGACCTAGATATTCTAGTGTATTGTTGTCAACCCTGATCTAGGGTTTGGATCAAGTATATTTATATAAATTTTTTGGTGGAAGGTGATTACCAAGTGAAGAGGATTATGTATCAGCACGATACTAATATACTTGTTGTATATCCGCTATGTTTTTTATTTTAGTGTTCTCTATTTTACTGTTTAATTCAGAAATGAAACAAAATTCGTTGATAGTTACTCTTGGAAAGAAGTTATAAATATTTTTCCTTATTAGAATACCTTCAAAAGTAATGTTACTGATTGATGTTAAGAATATATAATAATTAATCAATCTTCGATGTATTTATTCAAATAGTCAAACATTCATAAGTGAATAACCTTTATTGACTGGGATGTATTTAAATTTATTGGGGAACTTTTTTTAAGAATTTTTTTAAATAGAAATTTCTAATAGATAATCAATTCACCCACCCCCCCTCATCTTGAGTTCTCTACTCTTACCAACAATAAGTTATATATTTTGTACAGGAGTAAAATAAAATAATAAAAACATGAAAAATATATATTACCTTTATCATCCCTTTAAAATAGTTTAATACATCTCGAATATTTTTATGAATTATTCTGAAAACTAGTCATCTTATCATTAAATTTTTTTCCATGAATCAAATTTGTATTTATCTTTATACATCTTAATGAAAAAAAATCATTACCATAATCTATGAAAAATATTTTTGTTAATATTAATTACATAAAATAATTACATCACCAAATTATAATTGAAATCTTATGAAAAGTTACAACTCCATGGTTTTTTATTAATTATATTAGCGAAATAACAATAAAATAATTTTATACAAAGATTCACCTTTAATTAGGATTATATAACATATGATGGACATTATTTTATAGTTATAAGTACCAAAAAAATTACTTTTACATTGATTTTTTATAGATAACTTGTACTATTTGAAGAAAGAAATATAATTCATGATTAATTTAATAATTTTTCTTCTTTTAACATTCTAAAAGGTCAACTATGTAATATTCATCCAAAATTAAGAGGTATAACATAAATGTGTATTAATTTAATTATATTGTGGAATGACATATGAAATCCGTTATGAAAAAAGTAAATTCTATGAAATGTATTTGTTTTATGAGGATCAAAACTAATATTTTTTAATAGTGTTGATAAATTTTCAGAATTATCGAGGAACATTATATGGTTTTATGATAATATATTTAAATTTTTATAATATTCTACTATATTCAGATTTGTTAGACACAACTATTTCATATTGTGTTGTAAATAATTTAATATTAAATTCTGATTAAATGAAATTATATTTTTGAGGTAAACGAAATTGTCATGTTTGGAAAGAAATAATATGTTTTTACAATTTTCATAGTGTTTAATGACCTAGTGTTAAAACATGATTATATGAATAAATTTTTCATCACTATTATGAATCATGAAGATACCCAAATCACTATTGGCCATTAACAAGGTCTAAGCGATACCATTTAATAAATGTGGAAACAATTTACCTTAATGAAAATAAGAAACTATATATATATATATATGATTTTTTAATAATTTAAAACAAATGCATGTTATTTAAAATAACGTTTAAATGACACAATTATTAAAAAACAATGGACAAATTATTGGGAAATCAAGATATCACAACCATATCTAAAAAACATACAGCTATCCATCAATATAAATCATCTCCAATGAGACATGTATAAAAGGAGTCATATATTTGATAGTGAAAAAAGAAATGACAGGACCCACTATAGCCCACAAGCGCTTTCATTTATGTTGATAGTGCCAAAAAAGATCCACCTCAAAATTTCTAGGTTCTAGTGACTATATCCAAGAATGATAAGCACCCCATGGGAAGTAATAACATATGAAATTTTAGTAAAACCATGTATCAACAAAAAATATACAGATTAAAGACATTTATTCAGTTGCTAACAATATAATAAAATAAAATTGTCACATACCATTCGATTATAATAATAATGGGTTAATACCTAGAAAAAAAAGTAAATACGTGAATCCACTATAAAAAAGTATTAATTCCTATAAAAAAGGAATTACGATTTCAAATATCAATAGTTATGGATATACTAGAAAAAGTCTGGGTTTGATTGTACCGGCCCCAAATTTTTTTATTGAAAATCAAGAGTGAATGGTTACATAAAAACGGGCCCCATATATGTGTATAATATTCAAAGTAACTTATTACCATCATGATATATTAAGCACTAGCTTCTTCAGCTCTGCATCCTCATCAATTATCCCAAAACTACACAGCAACTAAACTAAATATAAAATGTGAGGGATACAAACACATTAATGGTTGTGTGTAAACATTACAAGTATTAATCCAATAATAGTTGAAATGATTTTATTATCATTCATATCATCACAAAACAAAAATAAAAATATAGATCAATATATTCATTACAGATCAAACATGTATTAATGTTCCAACACTATAGAAAATATCTAAAAATTTAATTTTTTCATTGAAATTTATATGATCTAGGAGAATAAAAATTCCTGGATAATTTAGTGAATACAACATAAATAAACAACACAATTATCCCAAGGGAATGTGAAAACTAAAAACCAATAAGATACCCAAAACAACATAGAGTGGTCCGTATAACTAAACCCCACAAACCCCATGGGAAAAATTATACCACTCAAATCACCCATAAAATAGATGGGATAAAAATATCAATAACATAATTTAAACCTTACTGGTTGTATAATATAATTCCTATGGATAAAAAATATATAGAAACTGATGTTTATAGTCCTATCAATTATATACAATATGAAAAACCCATGTACAACAACCTCTAGATTGACCCAAGGATCACTGAGATGGATGTATCAAAAAATTATATATTATATAACAACTCCCTATGATATGTGAACCCGTAAAAAGGATTTATAAATGAAAAACTCACAAAAAATGGAATACTTTAGTTGGTGGACCCGTACCTCATATAGGATTTGTATAAAAGCGAAGCGATTGCAAACTCTATAATTAGGGGATACATATTATATCTTTTATTAGAGTTAACTACCATATTTTATGTAATAGTCAACCACCCTTTACATGTATCATAACATCCAAGGGAGTAATTAAGACTTTTTCCAAATACTGAGGACCTATATGGTCACCCTCAAGGTATTTCCATCATTACCAAAAAATTGGTAACCCGCTATTTTCTATTGGTATGAGGTAGACCGTGTAGTGACGATGGGAGGGGGAGGGGGTTAAAATATACATATTTACTAAATAGAAAATATTTATTTTAGTTATTATATGGTAAAGAAGAATTTTTTTAATAAGATTAGAATATTTATTATAATAGTTAATATCAATATGATTCTACATTTACTCTTATCACTATCATTTTGAGTGTATAAAACCAAATGTAAAAGTTTATTAAAAAAATTATGTGATGTTAAAACTAATTTCATCAAAAATTCTCCCAAATACATTCACATCATTGTTTAATCAAATCATTCCCACATTCTGGTATAAACCGAACAATTCCTGGTATATTCTACCTGGATGTACAACCCAAAAAGCTTTTATATTTTTATACATAGTTGTAAAACCCAAAACCCATCATATTATATATAGACGTTAAAAATAAAATGTATCTTTTATTTTTATGAAAAATCTTACCATAATTAATATATTTATGATGAAGAGTGACAATACAAAAAGAATTCAAAAAATAAAATAAACAAACATAGTATTATAAAAACTATACATAAAAATTTATAGAACGAGTATCAAGGTAGTAGAGATAGATTTATCAAATATGATCTATATGTTGATTATATACCTACTAATTCGTAGAATTACGTGATTCCATACATATTATTCATAGTACAATTCAGGCATCATCTATTGATCAATTATTAATATAGGTCGATCTAAATTAATATATATGGAATTTCATCATGAACATCATTTTTAAAAGTTATTTTAATATTTCTCTATATAACCAAAATAAAATATATTAATGATTGTAAACTACATTATTTATTGAATAAATTTTGATAATATGAAAACAAAAACCTTATAAACTACAAATTTATTAGATAAAATGAAAAAATATTTAATACATAAGTAAATATTTGGGTAATATTTGATAAAAATTTACATGGAATATTCTTCAATAATGTGTGATATGAAACTTTTTTTTATAAAACATTTTGAATTTTAATTTCTTATAAACTATAAATATTTAATTTTAATTTTTTTCGCAATGTTTTTATTTTTATTTTATACAAAATACTCTCCAATTGATTTTCATAAGATAAAAATAATTAATAAAAAATTAAAATACACATACCTTCAATAAATAATGAAACATGAACATATTGAAAATCGATTTTAAAAAAGTTAAACCAAACTAACCAAATTTTGATTTTTAAGAAAAAATCTATCTAGTCATATGATTTTCCTATAATTCACCCCATCCTTATAATATTAGTTATTATATCCTTTTATTATATGTCATGTCCAGATGTACTATTTTATTAATCCTGTATTTGACTCATTTATCTATGAAATAATTTTTATTCCATATATGAGTCATAATATATATTGTGTATGACACATTGTTTACTTAGTAAAATCTCACAATGGAATGGAGTCAATTTATAAAACATAGGACCCATTCCTTGGATGAGGGATTTTAAACACACATTATTTCACATAAGAGTGAAGCACATAAGAGTTATGAATAACCATATATAGATAATCATATAATCATACACCCAAGATAATGATATTCATGTAAATATATAAACCATGTATATAAATGTAATGATATAACTTATGGAGATTTAATGAAAAATAATTCAAAAAATAAAGTGAAATAACATGGTCTTACACATAAGGGTCTTTCAAAGGATAAATATATATATATATGAGTCAGAAACAAACTCATATGGAAATGAATTTTCTAAAAAATAGTTTTTTAGAGAAACAATTAATGTGAAAATAAACTAAATCAACTATATAAAAAATACCTAATTATTTAATATAATAAATTTCATACATTAATATAGAATTCTATAAACAAATTTCTTGAATGCTAAAAAAATGTCATAAAAATGTTTTAGTAAATAAAATAATTACATAAAAATTTATGAAAATATAAATAAGAAATTATCGAATGTTTTACTATCTAAACAAAATTAAATAATGTATGTCATATCCAACAATTAATCTCACCATTTTTTGATAATAAAAAATCCAAATTTAATTTTAAAAACAAATTTACATTTATGATATTATAATAAAAGTGAATTTTTTTTTGTCTTACACTGTTTAAAAATATATTTATAAGAACACAAAAAAAATTATCCAATTATTTTTTCAACTATAATTGAATAATTCAAATAAAACCATATTATTAATTTAATGTTACTAACAATGTTTCTATACTAAATTATTAATTTTAATAAAAACATTAACATATAAAAAATATATATGTATTGAATCTCCCCCTCAATATAATATTATTTTCAATATTTAAAAAACAAATCCTATAAAAAATTTTATATAGATGTCAAATATATAATGATTAAAATTCCAAAAGAATATTGTTTAATATAGAATGAAATCATAAATAAAAATATTTTAGTACTTCCAAGGATATATGTATAGATGTTAATAAATTCACATAATTATATAAGATACCAATGGTTACTACACATAAAATTAATAAACAAAACATTTGTAATTTATATACATATAATCAAACATAAAAAATATATTTATATTCAATTCATTAAATAAAAATTTATATTAACTTTAAAAATAAATATTAAAAATATAAAAACTATTTAAAAAAATATTGACCAAAATGGTAAAAGTGTTAAAAATAATTGGGATTTTAATGGTCAAGTTATTTCATTATTTGAGAAATATCTTCAACATTACACGAACATATGTTGTCCGTAAAAAAATAAATCAAATAGATTCCGTTTATACATTAATTTTAAAATTACATAATGATTTTTTCTAAGTCACAATCATTGGTGAATCAAATTTTTATGCAAGGATATTGAAAAACTAATCATCTATATGAATATATACAATTTATATTTTTGAATTTTGAACAATATTTAAAATTTGATATCCATTAATAGTACGTCTTGTACTTACGTTATATAAAATTTTCTTAGAAATATAGTTTTTTGAAGACCTGTAAAAAATATATAACTTATAAATTAAATCATAAATGTTGGGAACTTTTTCATAATCAATAAGTAATGAGGAAATAATAGTCAATAACTGTGTATATTTATTCAATATTTGTCAAATATACAAAAATATATTTCTTTGAGGTCCATGAAACATTTATTTTTCAAAGATATGAAAAATGTGGCATGTACCATTATTTATTTGTTTTACACATTATAATTTTAGAATAAAATAATTTAAGTCAAAATCAGTTTTCATAAATGAAAAACCAATAATTTATATATCTTTTAACATATTACATGGCCCTATTCATAGGTTTTATTTGAACATCCTTTGGTTTTCTTAGAAATCAATCACAAATATGAACACTAAAAAATAAATTAGACTGAGTAGTAGATAAATAAATAAATTAATGATATCACCTAAATAACGTTTATTAATATAATAGAATTATCAAAATATGATTATCATGATGGGCTATGGGGGATATATGTACTCAAAATATAATAAATCACAATCCTTTAATTCATTCTATTGCATACATAGATTGTTTTTGAGAAATTATTTCATACCATTGGTAAATAATATATCCAAGAATGAATCTTATATATCTAATAATTATCATTTCATATTCAATTACCAATAATACTGAAATATATATACTCAAATAATCAATTGAATGATCAAAAAATTATCACAGTCATAAAATTAAATATTGAAAATTTCCTTAGAAAAGTTCATTATAAAAAACATAGGATCTCCAAATAGAATTGTAAAGAAACTATGAAGAAAATTATATAATTTTAAAATTTTCTTTCATGGAGGCTGCATATGTTAATAAAGTTCATTCAAAATAATTCCAACGTGATTATAAAATATATCATTTCAAAATCAAATAGGTGTTATTTTTTATACTTCTTTAGAAATTGATAAATTTTGGAAATATCATTTGAAATCAAATCGAAATAATGTAAATCCAATAAGAGTTGGATTTGTATAAAATTACTAATTTCTTATATCCTAGATACTAGTGTAAATGTTTCATCATATCCAATGAATTATTTTTTGTGAATAATATTTTGTATATAATATGTTCTATAATTATATTAATGTGTCCATATTCACCATTTTTATTTCTAAAGATCCATTTAGTTCCTATATCATTATAAATTTTTACTGATTCAACTAAAACACAAAAATATTAATCGAAAATAGGGCTAGCACTTCTTCTATATAATATATAAATAATATTTAGTTAAATAATCATTAGTTGTTTTTGGAAAAAATAAAAAATGAATATAAAATTAGAACAAAAAACCCTTATTGGATTTCCCATTTAAATTAACGAATAAAAATTTATAATAACATTATACTTATATTGATCTCTATATAAAATACATATTAATTCATGTGTGTTACCCACCCACAAAAAATTTGTAAATTTATTTTTATGTTTACTTTCTAAAAATCTAAAATCAATATAACTATTTTTAAATTGAATTTAAATTATAAATACCTACTTTTATATTATTTTCATCCATGTTTATCACAACCCGCCTTCACTAAGATGAGGAAAGAATGAGAAAACTTCTAGACCCTTCCTTCTTCTAGTTGAAGGAGAGATAATGAACCCTGAGTTCCACCTTCAATTAGACCCGGAGTGGTGAGTAGAAAAATTGTTATTGAATATCACATTAAATTGAAGGCATTACCCTTTTTATTTAACAAGAATGGGTTGTAATATGGTAAATCCCTAAAAATTGAAAAACAGAATGAAAAAGTAATTCAAAAAATCCATTCCCATATGAATGTTCAAAATAAACTGATATAAGTTATAAGAAAACTCTAATGAAAAATACAAAAATAAAGAAAATAAGAAATGAAACCTCCTGGATCTCGACCTAGTATGCTCTTACACGGTCCTAAAGGTCCTCCAAGAAACCTGAAAATATTTTTATATACATATGGTCAGTATACATGTATTCATTTTTGGGATAATCAAAATCTCTCATACACAAGTGGGGAGGCATTCAAATGCCCTGTGAGAAAAGTGGTAACAAAAGCAACTAGCAAGGAAACTATCCACCCAACCACACCAAGGCACACTCCCCAAAAAAACATGTTAGATAAAGTAATAGTAATAGAACATCGATATTTGGGTATCCCACACCACATTCCAATTTGTTATTTAGAACATCCTACGCATCATACCCTGCCCCCCCCCCCAGAAGTCTCATTGCAGTCCAACTGCCGTCACAACAAGAACCTTATGGGACACCATAACTGCACACTGATAGAGAAAATATTTTCAATTAAATATTCATTGAATTTAATTTTATAAAACCAAAAAAATGGTACTATAAGATGAAATATTGCATTTTGATGATATAGGTGTTATTTTGAGCAGAACAGCAAACATGGCATATTTCGGATTTTTTAAATATTTTAAATTTGTTCTGTAGTTTGGCCATAACATTTTATATACTAATATAAATTGAATTTTTTTTTATTTTCCAGATTCCAAAAATTCATGGATTCATTTAATTTGTCTAGACCAAATTCTGAATCTACAATATGGAAGCATAAAAGATGCTCACAATTTGGCTCAAGAAAACTGTTTTAGTTCTGTTGAGTTTTCATGTATGGTACATAACTAATTCTTGGTAGGCAAAATATTTGTTAACATAGGTGCATGGAAGCACAAGGGGTTTGGTAATATCGGTCATGATGAAATGGACATGTTAATTGGTTGTTCAATGGTTCATTAAAGCATTCTAATGTAAAGGCTTGTGATTTGGAGAGTCTGACTAGACAAAATATATATTCAGAGTAAAATGAGCATAAATCTCAGATTATTTGTCAAACTCTACCGAGATTTTGAGGGGAAACGCCCAAGTTAATTATGAACAACATTGAATAAGGGTCCAATGTTTGAAGATATCATTTAATGGGATTAAAACACGTAAAAATTTAGGGTCCAAATTCTTGTTATAAAATAAGGAGGGGTCCTCCTTCTCAGAGAATCTCTCATTCCATCCCATTCATTCTAGGAAACTAAGGGGGATATTAATTTGGCTTTATCATTTAATTATTTCCATTTCCATAGTTTTTTAATGCCATTTTCTTCCCCATTCATCTCGGTTACCCTTACCATGTTGGGGTAAACATTTTGAATGACTGGGAAAGGGTTGGTCTTCTATTTTTTAATGCTTGAGTTTTTGATGTATTTGAATGAAATTTCTTTCTTATTCAAAGTTTTTTTCTATTTCATATAGATGGTATTCTTACCAAGTGTGATCATTCTTAAATTGTAATTACGTTATTGATTTTCTCCTTGGTAAAATAATCGGTATCTCCCTCATTCCTGGTTTATATTCAATGGAATAGACTTCGAATTAGTGGTGAAATACTCGATGGTTGTCAGTACCTGTAAAAGGGGTAATGCAATTTTTTTTTTGATTTTTTGGGATATGGAAGACCCTATCATGTATTTCCCATGTCAATTGAGGACATTCAATACAACTATTTTTCACATGGAAGGAGATTTGATCAAACCAATATCAGGGTAAGGTTTTCTCTCACCATCATAATTTCACCAAAAAGTGAGAGGAAACGATTATGGAAACTCACTTTAATCAGCTAGTAAGAAGATGTTTGAATTAAATTTAACAAGGATATAATTACAATTAAGAAACTGACCTCAACATAATCACCTGTTTAATATCATAGTTTTCAATCATTTGAATTTAAATTTCCATTCAATAATTATCTAAAAAAATGCACATTTTTCCCACATTTAACAGTGAAAAACTGTATTGTGTGAACTCCTCTTCAGGAGACATCCTAGGTCAAGCACATTATTTCATTTTAACTTGGGAAATAATCGTTTTGTCATGCCCAACAATAGGTGTGCATCAGACATAATTGATAGATAAAATATTTTGAATAAAATCTAAATTGAATTTCATTGTTTTAATCCCAAAAAAGAGTTAATCTATGATTAATTGCTGTATTTTGGTGGTATTGTTGTTATTTTGATCTGAACAGTAAAAATGGCCCATTTCATATTTTTAACTGTTTTTAAATTATTTCAAAAGTTTGTCCATAACAATTTCTACACTAATTCAAATTATTAAATTATTTTTTTTACAGATTGAAATCATTAAAGGCTTAATTTAATCCTTATAGACCAAAAGGTGAGTCGACATCATGGAAGCTCTAAAGTAGCTCAAAAGATGGCTCAAGAAAACTATTTTCAGTTCTGCAGAGTTTTCTTGTGGGGTACATAACTCACTTTTTGTGGTCTCAATTGTGGTGAGATTATGTGTATGGACACAGAATATGTTTTGGATCATCCTTCATGAAGGCACTGATGTGTGAATTGGTCGTTCAATGGTTAATTCAAGTATCTTAATCCATAGGTTTTTGATTTCAAGAGTCTGAGTGGACAAAATAAATGATCAGAGTAAAATGGGTATAACCCTTGGAATACTTGTCCAAATCCACTTGGATTTTGAGGGAAAACTCCCAAGTTAATTATAAAGAACATTAAATAATAGTGGTAAGCGAGAGTAGGTCATTTAATGGGGATAAAACACGCAAACAGTGGGGGGACAAATTCTAGAAATAAATTGTGGAGAACTCCTCCCTCTCAAAGAATCTATAATTCCATCCCATTCCTTTTGGGACACCAAGAAGAAGAACATTTCAACATTCTCTTTTATTTATTTTATTTTCCATATTTTGGTAATTCCTTCTTCTTCCCCATTAATCTTGATAACCCTTACCATGGTGGGGTTAAAATTTTGAGTGATTATGGAAGGGTTGGTTTCTATTTTGTAATTCTTGAGTTCTTCGACATAATTGAATGAAATTTATTCCTTCTACATTGTTGATTACAATTAAATATATATGATTTTATTATCAAGTAAGAACAATCTTGAATTATAATTTCATTATTTATTTTGGCCTTGCTAAAATAATCATTATCTCCCTCCACTAATTTATAATTTATATATTATGGAATACATCTGGAATTTGTGGTTATGTACTTGACGATCGTCAGTACGTGTAAAAGGAGTAGTGAATGTTCATGATTTTTTTTTGATAAAAAAGACCTGGTCAGGTATTGCCCATGTCAGTTGAGGACATTAAATACAACTATTTTTTACATGGATGGATAGTCGACCAAACAAATATATGGATAAGGTTTTCTCTTCACATCATAATTTCCTATAGGAAGTGAGAGGAAATGATTATGGAAACTCATTTCAATCAACTAAAAATATGAGGTTTGAATTAAATTGAACAAGGATATAATTAAAATTAGTAAACCAGCCGTGGAATAATAACCATTTTAATATCATTGATTTCAATCATTTGAATTTGAATTTTTATTCAATCATTTTCTAAAAAAACACACCATTTTTACCATTATTTAAATACGACAAAACGTTTTGTGTGAAATCCTCTTCCTGAGGAAACATAAGTCAACAAAATTACTACATTTTAACATAAGAAGTAATTGTTTTCCCACACCCTATGATAGGTGTGCGTCAAACATGGCACCGATGTCAGGGAGGCAATGTACCAAAAAAAAGATGTTTCAAAATTGAATTACCTGCAACTGAAAAAACCCATTAATTGAATTTAATCTAGAAATAAAAATAAAATTAACCCAAATAAGAAAATGAAACCCATCATAAATCTGTGAAGAAATAGATCTCTCAGATTCAAGATAAACTCTTAGTGTTCACTCTGAACGTGAAATCATCGCTGGAAATCCCAATACAACACTACATGATCTATGTGCACCTCAATTTTCCATTCAATAGAACCCACTCATTACACCAACTAAACCCAAAAAATTTAAATTATGTGTAATTATGATTCATGTTCTTCCAAAGTTTCATGGTCTTATAGGAGAAGATCCAAATCGGCACATATAAGAATTCAGATACACTTTCTCAAGTTTCAGGCCAAGGGGAGCACCAGAAGACCAATTTTAGTGGAGGCCATTCCCCTTCTCACTCGAAGGATCGGCTAAAGAATGGTTTTACAACCTGCAACCTGAGGAGATATGTGATTGGGAAAACATAGAAAGATGTTTCATGCAAAGGTTCATTCTCACATTTATGATCACTACAATCAAGAATGAGATTTACATCATACGACAATCAACTCGAGAAACAATCTATGAGTATTAGGAGTTCTTCACGAAGCTATGTTTCAACTTTACACATCAAGAAATGGAGGAACACCATTTCCTTGAGTTCTTATACCGAGGAATTATGGATAATTATCAAAATATTCTAGATGCCTCATCAGTGGGGGGGGTTCCATAATTGATAAGTCCCCTGCAGATATCAGAGAACTATTTGAGATGTTTTCTCAAAACTGACAAAAATTTGTACTAAGAGGAATGTGAACTAGGGGGATACATGAGGTTAAAACATTGGATTCATTGGAATTGATTAAATCCAAAGATAACGACCTTGCAAGATTATTCTATCAAGTGGATGTAACTCAAGAAAATGGACAACAAGATTTAGCTCAAGTATGTGGTTTACGTTATTCTTCCACTCATTATACTGACCAGTGCACCATTCATCATTCGTACCACTAGAATCAATTCTATAACTACCTCTATTCGCAAAATCCTATAAACATACCTTTCAACCACAACAATATTTTCAGACACCACCATTACAAATAAAGGCATATGAACAACCATCCACCAGCACACAACCTTCTATGGAACAACTATATTCCATGTATGAGGGCTTTGAAGATAAGGTTGAAAAGCTAGAAGACAATGTGGGATGTCTTGTTGAAACCATGTCCATGAATGCTTCCATCCCAAATGGTGCCAAATCTTAAAGAGAATGTTAGTCAAATTTTGTCAAGAAGTGGAAATGAAATCACACTTCTATCAAACCTTGAACCTGAAACAATAAAACTTGTTCTAAGGGATAATGATTTTGAAAATATAGAGAATCTAATGAAAATCCATGAAGAAGATGAAAATGAAGAGGAGGAGGAGAAGGATATTCCACAAAATAAGAAACAAGAAACACCAATTGAAACGAACCAGAGGGAGAAGAAAGACATACATGAACCATTTTCAACAAGGATGATCTATTCAATGATATTAAATTAGAAAACACATTAGAAATAAATTATAGACACTTTTCATAAAGTGTAATCAATATTCCCCTAATTGAATCTATCTAAAAAATTAAAATGTATGAAAATTGTTTGAATGATCATTCCAACAAAATGAAAATACTTCATGTCACGAACCAACCCAGGTCGACCCTGAACCGGACACCCAGGTCACCTGAGCCGGCCCACGACATGGCCTCAAGTGCGTCTCCCCTTACGCCAGAGGTTGCCGACTAGCGGCGAGGGTGTAAGGTAAGTCAGGGGGGGAGACTATACCCTCTTATCAAAGTGGAACAAAGGGACCAAAAATACAGCAATGGAAGTAGTGTAAATAATAATAAGAAAACAACGGAAATTTTTTTTCTTTTATAAGGTTTGAATAAATTTGGCGAATGGAAGTTCATATAAGAGATGCATGCATGACATGCTAATGATAAAATGAAAGCATTAAATCACGCGACATACTTACACACAAATGCAGAAGTAAATGAACAGAAGTCTGAAGCCCCGAGGGCGATCTCCATGAGCATCCCGAGCCCCAACTCGGTCCTTTTCTCCTAACTCCAAGTACAAGAAGCAGCAACAACAAGGTCCTGCAACCAAATGGAATCTACTCGGGTACCCCAGTGCAATGGCGGCATGAGTAGGGTGTGAGATATGTATCTCAGTAGGCCGTAACCACCGGGGTCTAGCCCACTCTAGACCATGAAAATATAATTAAACAAAGTGTTGGTATTTTCGAACAATAACGACACAATGAAAACAATGAACGCCCGTCCAGGTTCCAGAAAGGACACCTAGCGGCACTACCTGCTTCGGCCCATAGCCGGGATGAAAACCTATTTAAAACAACACAAGTAAATTTGGTTCAAGCATAAAAACACTTTTTATAATTTTGCTCACTTACTATATTTATTCACTTATCATTTCAACTCAGACTGGAAATCCACTCATTCTTACCTTTATTTATTTGATCACAATTCACTCGATTTTACCCACCTCTCTCATTCTTTTCATAAATCATCATTATCATTCGTTCGGTGTAGATCATCAGGTCTAACACCCCGTATCACATTTGGTGTAGATCTCCATGTCTAACACCTCAATAATCGTTCGGTGTAGATCGTCATGTCTAACACCCCATATCACATTTGGTGTAGATCGCCATGTCTAACACCTTATATCACAAGATTGGATAACCATTGGGAAGGAACACCATGTCCAAACCCTGATTTTTAAGTCGATCTAGAACGCCATGTCTAGGACACAAAATCTCATTCAGTGTAGATCGCCATGTCTAACACCCTATATCACAAGCTTGGATAACCATTGGGGAGGAACGCCATGTCCAATCCCATATTTTACGTCGATCTAGAACGCCACGTCTAGGACCCAAAATCTCATTCATTTATCACTTAATTAATCAATCGACGCAATTCTCATTTCATGTTTAATCCTTCACGTTCAGTTATCCAAATCAGATCTCAACTTTTTATAATCAATTCTCATAATTAACTATCCTTGTTCAACATTCTGGGACTTGCACGAGCAATGGAAGGTAAACAAAAGCATATGGAACCAACATGCCTCTATGTTAGGTGATTAATGACATTAGATGGTACAAGTAAAAGCATGCCATTGATCAAGTATAATGTCAAGCATAAAGTGTCATAAGACTTTTAAGCAAGAAATCACAAAAAAAGAA
Organism: Viscum album; assembly: GCA_963277665.1. Classification (NCBI taxonomy): domain Eukaryota; kingdom Viridiplantae; phylum Streptophyta; class Magnoliopsida; order Santalales; family Viscaceae; genus Viscum; species Viscum album. Next base: position 1,767,867,620 of record OY728135.1, read on the forward strand.
ATATGCTACTACACGTTTATTTTGAAGGCAGCTCACCTCCATTGGAGGAGTTTTATTAGAAAACATGTCATTACTTTATCAAACAATTCATTTAGTGATATTTAGCATTTACCATAAAACTCATTCAACACTTAGCAAAGTTAAGAAGCCACACAACAAGGAAGGTAATCATGGAATTCTATTGCTACATTTTTAGATTGAAGGCAGCGCACCTCGAAAGAGGGGTTTTATTATTAAATCGTTAGTTTAGTGACCAAACAACCTATTTTATCTTATTCCTGCAATTCACACGATTTGCACAGAAGCATTTAATCGGAACTAAACTTGCATAATTAAAATACTAAGTGCAATATTAAACTAACTATTACTTTACTTAAATTTAAAAGGGCAAGGAGAGGGACCCCACCTCAAGGTGGATCCATCCGTCCACTCCGGCTCTTGGTGCTTTCTAACTAAAGCTGTCGCAGCTACTCCCCCACGAGGCATATGTGATTTCACATACGTATAAGGACACCTAGCCCCTATGCACATGCTCTGCATGGCCATGAGCGTGCGCAAGAGGATCCTTACACATATTCTTATACACATAAGCCTGTCTCCACTCACCTACACAGGCACTTTTTATATATGTAGTGGGGACAACTAGCCCCGTACGTGTGTATATTCGCTGCCATGGACAAATATACGCATGCCGGGGGATCCCACGTACATATAAATACGTACCTATGCCTGCGCATGTGAGTCGCCTAAACTCCGGCAACCCGAAAACATACCGAAACCTCCAACGCACTATAAGACAACCACTACGAACCTTAAGACACAAAGATAAACCAATTTATGTGAGGCAAGACCAACCAATGATATTAAATCCTTACCTCGGGCATTGGAGACAAACCAAAACGAAGGCGAACCAACACCGCAAGCTCAACGCACTGCCAACAACAAACTAGGGACTCATAAACATCAAAAGCCCCAAATTTAACAAGTAAAAAACAAGGTGAAAGGTGAAAACCTCACCCCGAAACCATTCCAAAACTCGAACGGACTAAACCAAACCAACCAGGAACCTCTAAAACAACCTGATAAATTAATTTAGAGGCTGTGAAAACCAAAAACCGGTAGAAACCTCACCTCGGAAACCAACCGGCGGATCGAAATCACCGCAAACCGCCTCGCCTTCGGCGGCGGACACCAAACGCGCACCCACGATGTCCTAAGAGACCTTCCGCATAACCCTAGAGCATGCGAAACAAGAAAAAGGAACAAAATCAAAAACTAACCCCAAACCAGGGTTCGGCCGAACCTCACCGGGCGCCGATTAGGTCAAAATTAAGCCGGAAACGAGGAGGAGAAGGGAGAGAATAGCTTACCATGATGATTCGGAGCGAAGCCGAGAAGAAAAACCGGGAAGACGGGGAAGGAGGCGGCGCCGTGGAGGGGGGGGGGGGTCGCGCGCGACTCGCCGGGGGAGAAGGGAGGGGGGTCGCGGGTTGAGTGAGGGGAGGGAGCTAGTTTGGGTTTTTTTTTTAAAATTTATTTTATTTTCTTTGATTTTAATTTTAAACAAAGATTAAAACACACCTAACCCGCACGGTTTTATCTGCACCGTCAGAAACACCGTGTGCAGCCCGCGCGCCTGCAACCGGATACCCGGGGTACCCCGCACGCCTGACCCGCACGGTTAAACCTACCGCGCGTGGTCCGATATCTCCGCTTAAAATGGATCTATACCTCGGGACCTCATTCCGAAGCTCTTTTTTAAAAACCGACCCATTGATAAAAGAAAAAGTTCAAAAACCTTCGCATTTTATCTGCTCTAAAAAAACGGTTCGTTACACTTCATGGGAATGAAAGAATAAACATTGGTAGAAGTGTCTCAGCTCTTATCACACTGCAGATTCCAACAAAATTTCATGATCCAGGGATGTTTTCCATTCCATGCACCATTGGTTTACTTAATTTCTTAAATTCCTTATGTGATCTTGTTGTTCAATTAATGTATTTCCTCACTCTTTATACACTTATTTTTATATGGGAGACTTAAAACCCACAAGAGTGAATGTCCATATTGCAATTAGATCCAAATTTTTCTTGGTTGGAGTTCTAGAGGATGTCCTTGTGAAATTAAATGATCTATTATTCCAAACTGACTTTTATGTGCTAAATATGGAAGAAGTTAGGAGCCCATCACACTTACCGATCTTTTTGGGGAGACAATTTTTGAACACAACTAAAACCACCAACAATGTGCACGAAGGTACACTCACCATGGAATTTGGAGATAGTACTATCCACTTTACCATTATTGAATCCATGAGGTACCCATCAGATGACCACTACCTCTTTTCACTCTCCTATTAAGTTAGTATTGGACCCATTGAAGAATTATGTATGTGTAATTTATTCTTAGACTTATGAGATAATTTTTTCATTAATGAACATATAAATTCCCAAAACACTTAATATTGAATGTATATGTGGGAAGAAGAGGTAAAATATGATTTCATTGATGATTTGTTGATGGATGAAGAATATGATATTTTTTTCTTGTGTACTAGTGGTTCATCCATTGGAAGTGGGTATTTTCAGTTTTATTTCATCAATTTAGAATCCCCCTGAACTTAAATTAAAACCACTCACCAATGATTTAAAATATTTATTACATATGGAAGGAAAGAAATTACTAGTGATAATTGCAAATAATCTGTCAAAAACCCAAGAAAAATCTTTGATTGAGATTTTGAGAGAGAATGTCCATGAAATAGGGTGGAGCATAGATGATATCCCAAGAATAAACCCCAAAAATATGCTCACTTAGAATTTTTCTTGAGGGAGATTCCAAACCTGTAAGAAAGACTTCAAGGAGGCTGCATCCCACCTTAATGGATGTTGTGAATAAATATATCAGGAAGATATTAAAAGCTGGGATACTAAATCTAATTCCATATTCATAGTGGTTCAGCCCTATTTATGTCGTTCTTAAAAAAAATGGCCTGCCCATTGTGAGGAATGAAAAGAATGAGTAAATCCCTATGAGAATTCAAAAGTTCTGGAGAGTATGCGTTGATTTTTGAAAATTGAACATGGTCACTCGAAAATATCATTTCCCCATCCCATTCATTGACTAGATGTTATATAGATTGGTAGGGAGAACTCATTATTGATTTTTGGATGGATTTTTAGGTTACTTTGAGGACCCCATTTCTCTTGAGGATCAAAAGAAGATGAAATTTACATATTATTTTGGAAATTTTTCATATGAAAGGATGCTATTTGAATTATGAAGTGCTCTGAGTACATTTCAGAGGTTCCTGTTGAGTATATTTTTTTGAGCACATTGAAAATTTCATGGATGTTTTCTTAGAAGATTTCAAAGTTTTTGGAGATTATTTTGACCATTGTTTGAAAAATCTGGAATTTTTTTTAAAACCTACATTGAAAAAAATATTTTCTAAAATGTTGAAAAGTTTCATTTCATTGTTAAATTAATAATTTCACTTGGTCATGACATTTCAAAAAATGGAATTTAAGTGGATAAATAAAAAATTTAAGGGACAAATACATTTCCTTACCCTACTTGTGTGAAACATGTTAGATCATTTATAGGGAATCCATTGATGAGTGGAAGAAGAGATTGAATTCACCACCAGTGATGCATCTTCCAAATAAGAAAGAACAATTTGAGATACTTTTTCATTCCTCCAACCATGCTTTTGGAGCAGTCTTTCTTCGGAGAATTGAGGGCAGAACAGAAGTCATTTCATCTGCCTTGAGAACCTTAGATGTGGCCTAATTAAATTACACAACCACGAAAAAAGAGTTCTTAGATGTTTTTTTCTTTAGAAATATTTAGATCATATCTCCTTGGAACTAAAATCACAGTGTTTTTAGATTATGATATTCAGAGGTACTTAATGATGAAAGATGATGTTAATCCAATGTTAGTGATATGGATGATACTACTACATGAGTTAAATATATAAAGCAAGGATAAGAATGGATCTGAGAACCAAGTGTCTAGACACATAATTAGACAGTCAAACACCACTGAAATTGAAATTCCAGAAAGTGACCCTCTGAATGATCAAATTCTAAGAGAATAGTTTTACTTGATTGAAGGAAAAGTGTCGTGGTATGTTGACATGGTCAACATTCTGAGAACATCTTAGGTCCCATCTCTTTTAATTCTCACCAAATACAAAAACTGGAATTTGAATCCAGGTATTACATTTGTGATTATCCATTCCATTATAATATTTGAAATGACCATGTAATAAGAAGATGTTTACATATAATTGATGTTAAATATATCTTTGATTTCTGTCACTCTTTAGCTTGTGGAGGCCACTTGGACCTCAATGAATATCAAGGAAGGTTTTAAAATTTGGAATTTATTGGAACACAATTTTTTATGATGCTCATAAATTTTAAAAAATATTTGAAAAATGTCAGTTTTAAGGAAATATTTCAAAGAGACAAGAAATGCCTCAGAAGACATTGAATTTTTGTGACATTTATGATGTTTTTTGGATATATTTTATGGGACCTTTCATGATTTCATTTGGAAATTATTATATCTTTCTTGCTATTAATTATGTTTCCAAATGGGTCGAAGTAAAATCCACAAGGATAGATGATGTTAAAGATGTTTCTGATTTTGTCAGGTATAAAATATTTTGTAGGTTTAAGTGCCTAGATAAATCATCAGTGATTTGGGGACTCACTTCTACAATTGGATAATAGATAATTTGCTGACGAACTATGGGGTACTTCATAAAACATTAACTCCCTATCATACACAAACTAATGGTCCATCTAATGATTCAAATATGTAAATCAAAGGAATTTTGGAAAAGATGAGTAATACAAATAGGATGGATTGAATCCAAAGGTTGGAATATAATTATGGCATTATAGGACAGCCTACAAAACATCAATTGTAATGAGTCCATATAGGCTGATTTATGGGAAAAGATGTCACCTACCTATGGAATTGGAGCATTAGGAATATTGAGATTTGAGGAAAATGAATTTGGTCCATCCAAGTGATGGGAAGGAAAGAATATTGATGTTACATGAGATGGAGGAAATAATCAGGGAAGAATTAGAAAATTCCATGATTTAAAAAGAAAGAACAAGAGTGGACCATGACATGTTGATCTGACCAAAATACTTCTATCCTAGTGACAAAGTGATATTATTAAACTCAGTACTCATGTTGATGCCAGGGAAAATTAATTTTAGATGGGAAGGTCCATTTATAGTTACTCATGTATATCCTTTTGTTGTTGTGAATATTGTGATGGATGGAGAGTATGATACATTCACTGTGAATGGGTGTAGATTGAAGAAATTCCTTGGGACCCTTATATCAGATCTAGTGGAGTAGATTGCGCTCCACTAACCTATATATCAATAAGATCCATCAGGTTGTACCTCTCCTTAAAACTTCCCAAATGTGGTGATTCATTTTAAAATTGGATTAAATGTTAAATCCACTTGAATTCATTGAGGACACTACATCATTTATGTGTGGGGGAAGGAACCATTGTAGTTTAGGATTTTAATTTTGTTTTTGTTTTTATAAACAAAAATGTTTTCATATTATTGTGTATTTATTTTTCAATTTTTGGTGTGTTTTTTTAACTTTTGAGAAAAAATGAAAATAAATGCCATATTTGAAATCAATGTCAATGTGTCAACCAATCTATTCCATTAATCTATGCTTATATAAATACTGAAATGACTTGGGTTTGAGTTCAAATATTTTTGAATTTCATAAAATGTACACTGATTTTTGAATCCCATGCCATATTTCACTGTCTATATCATTGAAATCGCATTCTTGAGAGGCATCTTTATCATTTATGTCATATTATATACATTAACCTCATTTCACGGGATAACCAAACCATGATTTCTTTAACTAAAATAGGGTTTATTCCTTTCAAAACTTGAGGGTTTGAGGTACTTGTATTTTAATTGATTGGGGAATTTATTTGGTTTTAAGCCCCATTTTAAAAATAATCCTTTTAATAATGTCTTACCTTATACATTAATCATTGTATCCCCTAGAATCCACGAACAACCTATTAGGTTAGTCACATTACAAGTCGATTTTCTCTATCCAACATTCTCATGATGTGAAATTGTGTGATCTAGTTGAACATAAGTGTGGGGGAAGATGTCATGTGGTGTATTACCTCATTTAGTGATACTTTTAGTTGAAAAAAAATGTAGAAGTACTAATGTTTCTATTGAAAAGTTATATTTTTTAAAAAAATTGTTCCTTTCTGGGGATTTCATGATAGAAGAAGTTATGCCTTTCTAGAGCTTCCAAAGTAGAAAGAAAGAAATTCCTATATGAAGATTTCATGAAAAAAATGTGTTTGAGAAGAAATTTTTATAAGGGAAATTGTAAATGGCATGAACATTACTTGATTTATCAATATGATGGGGACAATTTTCAACAATTAAGATGAGAAGGAGACTATACTTCAGTGACAATTATAATCTTTCAATTTTTATTCATAAAGATCCAAGCCCTCCTTTTTCAGCCTCAAAATGTTTAACATCTAAATCCTACCATCCGAAAGCCACAGAACAACCTTGAAAATTCTTCATGAAAAACATATGTCCTTGACTCTTATCGGGTAGAGAAGTAGAGATATATCAAGCCTATGGTGCCTCTTATGTGAGTTTTGATGAGAAAAGACATGTTGAACATTTACATTTGAGAGATTAGTGAACATTAATGTGTGGTAGGTGTTTTCTATTCATGGGGTATAAGAAGTAGTGGAAATATATTATATAATCTAAAATTGAGAACATGAAATAATTGTTTTTTATGAGGCCTGATATCTATTTGTTTATTAGTATGGATTTGGTAGATCTCATTGGTATGTGTTTTGGATTTTATTTGATTTGATTTTGATGTTTACGTCTCCAGGAGTCCAAGTGCTAATTTTGGGGAAATTGATAGAGAAAATATTTTCAATTAAATTTAAATTTAATTTCATTGTTGTAAACCCACAAAAGTGTTACTCTAAGATGAATTACTGCAAATTGATGATATCAGTGTCATTTTGAGCTAAGTAGTAAAAATGGACCATTTTAGATTTTAAACTATTTTAAATTATTACTATTGTTTGTCAATAATATTTTCTACACTAATAAAAATTAAAAAAATATTTCTTTTCAAGATTAGAAACATATATGGATTTATTTAATCCTTATGGACCAAATGATAAATTGACCATATAAAAGCTCAAATGAAGATCACAAGTTGGCTCAAGAAAACTATTTTCTATTCTACCGAGTTTTGGTGTGGAGTACATAACTCATTCTTTGTGGGCCCAGTTGTAGTGAAATTTAGTGGATGGACGTGAACGGTGTTTGGAAACATTTTTCATGAAGGAAAGGACACCTGAATTGGCCGTTAAGTTGTTCATTAAAGCATCATAATCTAGTGGTTTTCGATTTAGGGAGTCTGACTGGACATAATAAATGGTCAGTGTAAAACAAGAACAACTCTCAGAATACTTGTCCAAATCCGAGAGATTTCTGGTGGAAAAGAACAAGTTGATTATGAACAACATTAAAGAAGGTTTCAACGTGTGATGATGTCATTTAATGGGGATAAAATGTGTCGACATTGAGGAAACAAATTCTATATATAAATGGAGAAGAACTCATCCCTCTCAAAGAATATCTAATTCCATCTTATTCCATCTAGGACACCGAGGAGAATAACTTTTCATAAATCTATTTTATTTCTTTTTTTCCCATTGTTTTGTAATACCATCATTTTCCCCATTCATCTCGATTACCATTACCGTAGTGGGGCATGAATTTTTAGTGATTGGCGATGGCTTGGTTTTCTATTTTGTAACTCTTGAGTTCCTGGACATAATTTAATGAAATTTCTTTATTCTTCAATGTTTTTTTTCAATTTCATATAGCGTATTTTATTATCAAGTCCAATCGTTCTTTAATTTTAATTCCGTTATTGATTTTTTTCTTGGTAAAATATTTATTATATCCCTTGGATAATTTTTGGTTTATATAAGAAGGAATAGATGAGTAATTAGTGGTGAAATACTCAACGATCGTCCTTATGTGTAAAGGGGGTAGTGAATTTTCATGAATGTTTGGGATAAACAAACCCGACAGGGTATTTCCCATCACAATTGAGGATATTCAATACAACTATATTCCACATGGAAGGAGAGATGAAAAAACTAAGAACTTGGTAAGGATTTTCTCACCATCATAATTTCACCAAAGAAGTGAGAGGAAACAATTGTGGAAACTCACTTTAATCTACTAATAAGAAGAGGTTAGAATTAAATTAAACAAGGATAGCATTACAATTATAAAACCAACCCCGCCCCAATCCCCATTTTAATATCATATTTTTCAATCACGTGAACTTTAGTTATCATTCAATATTTTTCTAATGAAATACACCATTTTTACATTAGTTTCAATGTGTAAAACTATTTTGTGTGCACTCCTCTTTGGGAGACATCCTAGGTCAACCACACTGCTGAATTTTATCTTAGTTAGTAATTGTTCTTCCACACCCTATGACAGGTGTGCGCCAAACATGGTGGACTCGCAAGGAGTTTGGGAATATCTTTCATGAAGTTGAGGATGTGTGAATTGGACATTTAATGGTTCATTAAAGCATCCTAATCGGGAGGTTTGCGATTTGGAGGGTCTGACTAGAAAGAATAAATGGTCAGAGTAAAATAGTCGTTACTCTCAGAATACTTGTCAAATTCGTTCTGATTTTGAGGGGAAACTCCCATGTTAATTATGAACAACATTAAATAATTATGAAAAGTGTGAAGATATCATTTAATGGGGATTAAATGCATCATCATTCGGGGGGAATATTCTGGCTATAAAAGGATGTGAGCTCATTACTCTCAAACCATCTATCATTCAATCCCATTCCTTCTGGAAACCACAGAGGGTAAATATTCATCTTTCCCTTTTATTTCTTATCTTTTCCATAGTTATGTAATTCATTCTTTTTCCTGATTCATCTCGATTACCCTTACCATAGTGGGGAAAAAATTTTGAATGATTGGAGAAGGTTTTATTTCTATTTTATAATGCTTGTGTTTTTGGACGTAATGGAATGAAATTTATTTCTTCTTCAAAGTTGTTTTCAATTACATATAGCAGATTTTATAATCAATTATTACCGTTCATGAATTATTTTTCTGTTATTGATTTTGGCCGTTGTAAAATAATCATTATCTCCCTCCACTAATTTTTAGTTTATATACGATGGAATATACCTTGAATTAGTGGTGAAGTACTCGAAGATCGTCAATATGTGTAAAAGGGGTAGTGAATGTTCTTGATTGTTTGGGATAAAAAAGACCCAATCGGGTATTCCCAAGTCAATTGAGGACTTTCAATACAACTATTTTTCACATGGAAGAAGTTTTGACCAAAATGATATATTGGTAAGGTTTTATTTCACCAACATTAATTCACCATGGATGTGAGAGGAAAGGATTGTGGAAACTCACATTAATCATTTCGGAATAAGATGTTTGATTAAATTTTATCAATGATAGCATTACAATTAAGAATCTGACCCTAACCAAGTCACTCTTTTATTATCATAGTTTTCAGTCATTTGAATTTGAATTTACATTCAATCATTTTCAAAAAAAACTCCCCATTTTTACCCACGTTTAAAAGTGATAAACCGTTTTTGGTGCACTCATCTTCACGAGGCATCCTAGGTCAACCACATTTCGGTATTTTAACATAGGAAATAATTGTTTCTATATGCCCTATGATATGTGTGTGTGAAACATGGTGTCGTTGCTAGGGATCGAACTCATGTCTCTCGAAAAGATCATTTTCACATCCCCTTCATTGACTAGATGTTAGAGAGATGTTCAGTGAGAACTCATTATCTCTTTTTGGATGGACTTTTATGTGACATCCAGGTACCCATTTCTCCCGAGGATCATGAGAAGAAGACATTTACATGTCCTTTTGGATATTTTTCATATAAAACAATTCCATTTGTATTATGTAATGATTCAAGTTCATTTCATAGGTGCATGGTGAGTATATTTTCTAAGAAAATTTAAATTTTTTTGGAAGTTTTCTTAATTGATTTCACAGATTTTGGGAGATTATTTTGATCATTGTTTGAAAACTATTGAAAAATTCTTGAAAAACTGTATTGAAAAAAATCTTGGTTTAAATTTGAAAAAGTTTCATTTTGTTGTTTAAAATGGAATTGCACTTGGTCATGTAATTTCCCAAAATGGAATTGATGTGGATAAATCAAAAAATGATGTGATAAATTCTTTTCCTTACCCTACATGATTAAACCATGTTTGATTATTTTAAGGACATGCATGATTCTACTGAAGGTTTATGAAATATTTTAATAATATTTCTGTACCTCTCTCTAGATTACATTTGAATGATGTTGATTTTTATTTCCTTAGTACATGAATGGAATCCTTTTATTAGTTGGAGAAGAGATTGTTTTCACCACCCGGGATGCAGCTGCCTAATTGAAAAAAAAAATTGAGCTACTTTGTGATGCATCCAACTAAGCAGTTGGAGCAGTACTTTCTCAGCGAATTGGGGGAAGACCACAAGTCATTTCATAGGCCTTGAGAACATTATATGCAGCCAAATTCAATTACATTACCACATAAAAAGGTGTTCTTATATGTTTTTTAGATTTAGATAGATTTAGTTTATATATTCTTGGAACAAATATCACAGTTTTTTCTGATCATGCTGCTCTGTGGTACTTGATGAAGAAAGATGATGTTATACCAATTTTAGTGAGATGGATGATACCTATACAAGAGTTCAATATTGAAACGAATGATATAAAGGGATCTGAAAACCAAGTGGTTGATCACTTAAGTAGACTTCCAAACACCACTGAAATTGAAATTCCCGAAAGAGACCCACTAAATTATCAAATATTAACAGTGCAGTTGTACTTTATTGAAGGAGATGTGTCTTGTTATGCTGGCAAGGACAACTTTCTGCAAACATCTTAGGTTCTGTCTCATTTCAATTCTCACCAAATTCAAAAACTGAATGTGGAATTTAGGTTCTGCATTTGGGATTATCCATTCATTTCGAAGATTTCCAATAATGATGTAATAAAAAGATGTTTACTTGAAAGTGAAGTTAAATCGGTATTTGAATTTTTTTCACATATTATCTTGTGGAGGACACTTTGGACCTCAAAGGACATCAAGGATGGTTTTAGACTCTGGAATTTATAATCCCACCATTTTTAATGATGCTCACGAATTTTTCAAAATATGTGACAAATGACACTTTTCAAGAAAAATTTAAAAGATACATTAAATTCCCCTAGATCCATTGAATTTTTTTGACATTTTTTATTTTTGGGGGATATATTTTATGGGACCTTACTAGATGAGATTTGTAGATTCTTATATCTTTCGTGCAGTTGATTATGTTTCCAAATGGGTGGAAGAAAATGCCACAAGGACAGATGATTCTAAAGTTGACTGTGATTTTGTTAGGTCTAACATATTTTGTATGTTTGGTGTTACCAGATGAATCATCAATGAACATGGGAATCAATTATACAATTGGAGATTGAAGAATTCGCTGAAGAAGTATGGAGTGCATCATAAAACATTAACTCCCTATCATCAATAGACTACAGGTAAAGATGAAGTTTCAAAAACAGAAATCAATGGAATTTTGGAAAAGACCATTAAATCCAAACCGAAAGGATTGGAGCCAATAGTTGGAAGATACCTTATGGGCTAATAGGATAGCCTACAAAACACCGATTGGAATGATTCCTTATAGGCTGGTTTCTGGGAAAAGCTACCACCTACAAGGGGAATTAGAGCATAAGGCGTATTGGGTTGTGAGGAAAACGAATTCGGACAGTAAAATTGTTGGGAAGGAAATAATATTGAAGTTTCAAGAGTTGGAGGAAATAATAATGGAAGAATTTTAAAATTCCAAGATTTACAATTAAATAACAATAGTGGCTCAGGACAAGATGAACCAGCCAAATGAATTCTATCCTACAAACAATGTGTTATTATTCCACTCAAGACTCATGCTGATGCTAGAGAAAATTCATTCAAGATGGGAAGGTCCATTTATAGTTACTCATGTATATATTTTTGGTGTTGTGCAGATTATGATGGATGGAGAGTAGGATCAATTAACTGTGAATGGGAATAGGTTGAAGAAATTCCTTGGGACCCTGCCATTAGAGCTCGTGGAGGAGATCGCGCTCCTCCAACCTACTTATCAATAAGACCCATCAGGTTGAACCTCTATTTCACACTCCCTTGATGTTGTGATATATTTTAAAATTATATTACATTTTAAATACACTTTAATTCATTGATGAAACTGCATCATTTTAGAGCAGGGGAAGGAACTGTTGCAGTTTAGGATTTTCATTTTGTGTTTGTTTTTCAACAAAAAATTGCATGTTTTCATATTTTTTTGTGTTTATTTTTCAATTTATGGTGTCTCTTTATTTTAAAACATTTTAGCAGAAATTATTATCATTATAATTTACAAAACCTATTTCAATGAGTGAACCAATCTATTCCATGAAATTGAGATTAAATGAATGCCTAAATGACATTGTTTCTAGTTCAAATATTTTAGAATTTCTTGAAAAGTACACAGATTTTGGAATCCCACGCCACATTTCACTATCTATATCTTTAAAATCAAATTATTTTTAGGCTTATGTAACATTATTGTTATATTTTTAATATTCACGTCATTTATTGAGAGAACATGATCATGCTTGATTTAACTAGAATTTTATTTATTCCTTTCAAAACATGAGGGTTTGAGGTACTTTTGTTTTAATTGATTGATGAATTTATTTGGTTTTAAGCCCAATTTTCAAAATAATCATTTCATTTTGGCCTACCTTATACATTTATCATTCTATCCCCAAGAATCGATGAACAACTTGTTCGGTTAGCCACATTACAATCCAATTTTCCAAATCCAATCTGCTCTTGAAATGAAATTGCATTATCTAGTTGAACTAATGTGTGGGGGAATATGTCTTGTGGAGTACCACCTCATTTGGTGATACTTTGGGTGGAAAATAAAATTTTTATTAGCTGATTTTTCTATTGCAAATTTCATCTTTTTAAAAAGCTGTGACTTTCTGGAGCTTTAATGATAAAAGAAGTTGTGCATTTCTGGAGCTTCCAAAGTAAAAATAAGTTGTGCCTATCAAGAGATTCCATGAAAAAAAATATATGATTGAGAATAATTTTTTGAAGGTGAAATGATTAATGGCATGAAAATTCCTCGAGTTCTCATGAATATGGAGATGATTTTATACAAAGCGGAAGAGATGGAGACGATACTTTAGTGAAAATTAGAATATTTCAATTTTGTTTCACAAAGATCCAAGAACCCCTTTTTCGGGCTCAGAATATTAGAAGCTAAATCCTACCAACTGAAAGCCACATAAAAACCATGAAAACTAATTATGAGGAAAAACATATCCATGACTCAAATAGGGTGGAGAATTAAAAATTTATCATGCCTATGGTGACTCTTGTGTGAGTATTGATGATAAAACACTTTTTGAACATTTACATTTGTGAGATGAGAGAAAATTAAAGTGAGGTAGGTGTTTTGTGAGAATGGGATAAGAAAAGAAGTGGAAATATATTATATAATCATTAATTGATAACTTGAAGTAATTATTTTGATGTGTCATGATATATTTTGGTATCTTAGTATTGATTTGGTATATCTGACTTCTTTGTGTTTTGGATTTGATTTTACTTAGTTTTGATGTAAATTTGTCTAGGAGTCCAATTGATATGTGTTGGCGAATTAATAAGGAAAATATTTTCAATTAAATTTAGATTTATTTCATTGTTTTAAACCCAAAAATGTGTTACTCTGAGATGAATTGTTGCATTTTGATGATATTGGTGTTATTTTGATCTGAACCGTAAAAATGGCCAATTTCAGATTTTGAACTATTTTAAATATTTTTTATATTTTGTCAATAACATTTTCTACACTATTAAAACATCTATAATTCTTTCTCGTACATATTTTAAACATCCAGGGCTTAATGTAATCCTTGAGGACCAAAAGATGAATCTACAATATAGAAGCTCAAATGAAGCTCACAAGTTGACAAAAAAACTGTTTTCAGTTCTTGTGATTTTGGGTGTGGGGTACATAACTCATTTTTGGTGGGCCCAATTTTTGTGAACATCGTTGGATGAACGTTAAATGATTTTATAAACATCTTTCATGAAGGAAAGTATGCATGAATTGGCCATTACTTGTATATTAAATCATTCTAATCTGGAGGTTTGCGATTTGTTGAGTCTGAATGTATAGAATAAATGGTCAGAGTAAAACCAAAATAACTCTCGAAATACTTGTCCATATCCATTTAGATTTTTAGTGAAAACACCCATGATAACTATGAATAAAATTAAAGAATGGTGAAATGCGTGAAGATGTCATTTAATGGGCCTACAACACGTCAAAATTCTGGGGACAAATTCTGTCTATAAAAGTAGGAGAGCTCTTCGCTCCCAAACCATCTTTCATTCCACCCCATTCCTCCTTGGACATGAAGGAACGAACTTTTTGTCTTTCTCTTTTATTTATTTTATTTTCTAGAGTTCATTAATACCTTATTCTTCCCCAGTAATAACTATTACCATTACCATGGTGGGGTTAACATTATTAATGATTAGGGAAGGGTTGGTTTTTATTTTGCAATGCTTGAGTTCTTTGATGTAATTGAATGGAATATATTTCTTTTTCAAAGTTGTTTTAAATTTAATATAACGGATTTTATTATCAAGTGTGATCATTTTTAAATTTTAATTCCGTTATTGATTTTTTCCTTGGTAAAATAATCATTATCTTCCTCCAATAATTTATGGTTTATATACGATGGAATATTTTGGAAATTAGTGGTGATGTACTCGACGATCATCAGTATGCGTAAATGGGTTAGTGAATATGACTCATCATTTGGGATTAACAAGACCCGATCGGGTGTTTCCCATGTCTATTGAGGACATTCAATATAACTATATATCACATGGGAGGAGAGTTGACCGAACCGAGATCTTAGTAAGGTTTTATCTCACCATCATAATTTCACCAAAGAAGTGAGAGGAATTTATTGTGGAAACTACCTTTAGTAAACTAAAAATAAGAGATTTGATTTAAATTGAACAAGGATTCCATTAAAATTAGCAATCCGACCCCAAACTAGTGATCTTTTAAATATCATAGTTTTCAATCATTTGAATTTGAATTTCCATTAAATCATTTTCTAAAAAACACATATTTTTTACCCTTGTTTAAAAGTGACAAACCATTTTGTGTGCACTAATCTTTCAGTGACATCCTAGGTCAACAACATTACTGCATTTTAACTTAGGAAATAAATTTTTTCCACACTCGATGACCGGTGTGCGTCAAACATTATGGACGGACAATGAGTTTGGGAAAATCTTTTATTAGGTAAAGGACGCGTGAATTGATCGTTTAATGGTTCATTAAAGCATCCTAATTTGGAGGTTTGAGAATTTTAGAGTCTAACTATACATAATATATGGTCATAAGAAAATGGGCATAACTCTTGGAATACTTGTCTAAATATGCTGAGAGTTTGAGGGGAATCACCCAAGTTAATTATAAACAACATTAAAGAAGTGTGCAATGCTTGAAGATATCATTTAATGGGGCTAAAATGCGTCATAATTTGGGGGAACATTCTGGATGTAAAAGGCGGAGAGCTCCTCCCTCTCAAATCATTTCTCATTCCATCAAATTCATTCTAGGACACCAAGGAGGAGAAATTTTTGGCTTTATCATTTAATACCTTACTTTTCCATAGTTTTCTTATACCTTCTTCTTCGCCATTCATCTCTATTTCCCTTACCATGGTAGTGTTAACATTTTGAGTGATTGGGGAAGGGTTGGTTATCAGTTTTGTAATTCTTGAGTTCTTGCATGTAATTGAATGAAATTTCACACTTCTTTAATGTTGTTTTCTATTTCATATAGCGGAATTTATTATTAAGTAAGATCAAACATGATTTTTAATCTCGTTAGTGATTTTTGCTTCCTGAAATAATAATTATCTCCCTCTACTACTTTATAGTCTATATACAATGGTATAGACCAATAATTAGTGTTGAAGTACTCTATGATCATAAGTACATGAAAAAGGTGTAGTGAATGTTATTAATTGCTTTGGATAAACAAGACCTGATCAGGTATTTCCCATGTAAATTGAGGACATTCAATACCACTATTTTTCATATGGAATGAGTGTTGGCCAAACCGAGATCTTGGTATGGTTTTCTCTCACTATCATAATTTCAACAAAAAAATGAGTGGAAATGATTTTGGAAACTCACATTAATAAATTTATAATAAGATGTTTGAATTAAATTTATCAAAGATATCATTATAATTATGAATCCTAGTTGGACCTAATCAACCTTTTAATATATTAGTTTTTAATAATTTGAATTTTAATTCCCATTCAATCATTTTCTAAAAAAATACACAATTTTTACCCTCATTTAAATTTGACAAACCGATTTGAGTGCACTCCTCTTCAGGAGACATCCTAGGTCAACCACATTACTACATTCTAACAAAGGAAATAATTGTTTTTCCATGCCCTATGACAGTTGTGCATCAAACTTGGCTTCGTTGATGGGGATCAAACCCGGGTCACTCGAAAAGATCATTTCCCCATCCACTTCATTGACCAAATATAAGAGAGATTTGAAGGGAGAACTCATCATTTCTTTTGGGTTGGATTTTCATGTTACTTTCAGGTTCCCATTGCTCCTGATGATCAAGAGAATACAACATTTAAATATCCATTTGGTAGATTTGTATATAAAATAAATCCATTTGGATTATGTAATGCTTCAGGTACATTTCAGAGGTGTATAGTGAATATA
Source organism: Viscum album (assembly GCA_963277665.1). Lineage (NCBI taxonomy): Eukaryota > Viridiplantae > Streptophyta > Magnoliopsida > Santalales > Viscaceae > Viscum > Viscum album. The sequence continues at coordinate 1,767,884,632 of OY728135.1, forward strand.
ATTTCTAAGCACATTGAAATTTTCTTTGATGTTTTCTTAGATGATTTCACAGCTTTTGGAGATTCTTTTGATCATTGAATGAAAAATTTGGAATATATTTTGAAAACCTCAATTGAAAAAAATATTGATTTAAAATTTTTATAGTGTCATTTAATGGTTTAAAGATGAATTTTACTTGGTTATTTCATTTCCCAAAATGGAATTGAAGAGGATAAATCAAAATTTGAATTGATAAATTCATTTCCTTACCCGACATGTGTGAAACATGTTAGATCGTTTTTAAAACATGCATGATTCTACAAGGGGTTTATCAATGATTTCAGTAAAAAATTTATACCTATCTCTATATTTCATTTGAAATATGCTGATTTTGATATCAAATGTGGATGTAGGGAATCCATTGATGAGTTGAAGAAAATATTGATTTCACCACCCGTGATGCATCCGCAAGGAAAAAACCATTTGAGCTACTTTTTGATGCATGCAACAAATCAGTTGCAGCAGTCCATTATCAGTGAATTGAGGTAAGACCACAAGTCATTTCATATTCATCTAGAACCTTAGATGCATCCCAAATCAATTACATAACCACATAAAAAGAGTTATTAGCAGATGTTATTTCATTATAGAGATTTAGACCCTTTATTCTTGGAACTAAAATCCCATAGTATTCTGATCATGAAGCTCTGTGGTACTTGATGAATAAAGATGATGCTAAACCATGGTTAGTGAGAAGGATGATACTGCTGAAGGAGGTAAATATTGAAATCAACGATAAGAAGGGATATGAGAACAATGTGGTTGATCACTTAATTAGTCTTCCAAACATCGCTGAAATTGAAATTCCAGAAAGAGACCCACTGAATGATCAAATTCCATGAGAGCAGTTGTACTTGATTAAAAGAGAATTTCCTTGGTATGCTAACATGGTCAAATTTATAGTAACATCTCTAGTCCCATCTCATTAAAATTATCACCAAATTAAAAAACAAAAAGCTGAATCTAGGTATTACATATCAGATGATCCATTCCTTTGGAAGATTTCACAATGATCAAGTAATATAAAGATATTTAACTGAAAGTGAAGTTAAATCTGTCTTTGATTTTTGTCACACATTAGCTTGTGGATGCTACTTTGGACCTAAAAGGACAATAAGGAAGGTTATAGAATCTGGAATTTAATAGCCCACCATTTTTAAATATGCTCATTAAATTTGAAAAATATGTCAAAAATGTATGTTTTTTGGAAATATTTCTAAGAGACAAGAAATTCCCCAAAAGACATTGATTTTATATGACATTTTTTAAGTTTTTGGGATAGATTTTATAGGACCTTTATCGATGTCATTTGAAAATTCTTATATCTTGATTTTAGTTGATTATGTTGTCAAATGGGTGGATCCAAATCCATAAAGACTGACGATGATAATGTTGTTTTTGATTTTGTTAGGTATAACCGATTTTGTAGGTTTGGAGTGCCCAAATAATTCATCAGTGATCAGGGGACTCACTTCTCCAATTGTAGAATAGAGACATTGCTAAATAATTATGGGGTGCATCACAAAACATCAAATCTATATCATCCACAGACAATTGGAAATGATGAAGTTTCAAACAGGGAAATCAAATGAATTTTGGAAAAGACAGTTAATCCAAACAGAAAGGATTGGAGAAAAAGGTTGGAAGATACCATATGGGATTACAGGTCAGCCTACAATCCCAGATTGGAATGAGTGCATATAAGCTGATTTATGGAAAAATATACCACCTACCTATAGAATTGGACCATAAGGCATATTAGTATATGAGGAGAACAAATTGGGATGTTGAAAGTGTAAATAAGGAAAGAATATTAATGTTTCCAGAGATGGAGGAAATAAGAAGGGAATCATTTGAAAATTCTAGGATTTACAAAGAATTAACAAGAGTGGACCATGACAAGATGATCCGACCCATAGACTTCTATCCTGGAGACAAAGTGTTATTATTCAACTCAAGACTAAAGCTGATGCTAGGTAAACATCATTCCAGATGGGAAGGTCCATTTATAGTTACTCTTTTATATCCTTTTGGTGCTATGCATATTATGAAGGATGGAGTCCATGATCCATTCACTGTGAATGGGAGTAGGTTGAGGAAGTTCCTTGGTACCCTGCCATCCGAGCCAGTGGAGAAGATCACATCCACCAACCTATCTAGCAGTAATATCAATTATATTTTACCTATCTTTCACACTTCCATGATGTTGGGATTCATTTTAATATTGGATTACATATTAAATCCACTTGAATTCATTATGTACACTACATCATTTATGTGTGGGGGAAGGAACCGTTGTAGTTTAAGATTTTCATTTTCTGTTTGTTTTTCAAAAAAACCATGTTTTCATATTTTTTTGTTTGATTTTCAATTTTAGGGTCTATATTGAAAAATTTGAGCTGAAATAATTATCATTACCATTTTTGAAACCTATGTCAATGATTGAACCAATATATCCCATAGAATTTATCTTAATTTAATGCTGAAATGACTTTGTTTCGAGTTCAAATATTTTATAATTTCATGGAAAATACACTAATTTTTGAATCCCATGCCATATTTCACTGTCCATATATTTTTAATAACATTAATATGAGACTTATTTACAATTGATGCTATATTATTTACATTCAAATATTTTAAGGAGAGAGCCAGACCATGATTTATTTAACAAGAATTTGATTTGTTCCTCTTAAAACATGAGGGTTTTAGGTACGTGTATTTTAAATGATTGAGGAATTTTTTTGGTTTTAATCCCCCTTTTCAAAATAATCCTTTTCATTATGGCCTATCTTATACATTAATCATTTTAGCCATAGAATCCATGAATAGCTTGTTAGGTTAGACACATTACAAGCCAATTTTCCCTATCCAACATGCTTTAGAAGTGAAATTGAATAATCTAGTTGAACTTAATTATGGAGGAAGAAGTCTTCGGGTGTATTACCTCATTTGGTAATACTTTGGGTGGAAAATAAAATGTTGAATATCCCATGTTTCTATTGAAAATTTCACTTTTTTAAACATTTGTGCCTTTATGGATCTTTAATGATAAAAGAATTTGTGCCTTTCTGGGTCTTCCAAAGTAGAAATAAATTTGTGCAAATCTGGAGCATTCATGAAAAAAGTTATGTTGTAGAAGAATTTTCTGGTCCTGAAATTCTGAATGGCATGATCATTCCTAGAGTTCTCATGATTATGGTGCCGATTTACTACAAATTAGAAGAGAATGAGACCATACTTGTGTGAAAAGTATAATCATTCAATTTTACTTCATAATGAGAAAATCCCTCCTTTTTCGGCCTTAGATTATTTAACATCTATGTCATACCAACCAAAATCCACAGAATAACCTGAAAAAGTCCTCATGAGGAACATAGGTCCTTGACTCAAATCGGGTTGAGAAGATGGAATTTATTAAGCATAGGGTGACTCTTCTGTGAGTTTGGATGATAAAATCCTTATTGAACATTTACATTTGTGATATTAGAGAAAATTCCAGCGAGGTATGTGCTTTCTGTGCATGGGATATGTAAAGAAGTGGAAATATTTTATAAAATCTAAAATGGAGAACATGAAATAATTTTTTTTGATGAGGAATGATTTATTTTTTTTCTTATTATTGATTTGGTATATATCATTGGTATGTGTTTTGGATTTGATTTGATTTGATTTTGATATTTACATGTCCTGGAGTCCAAATGATAAGTGTGGGGGAATTGATAGATAAAATATTTTCAATTGAATTTACATTGAATTTAATTATTTTAAACCCACAAAAGTGTTACTCTAAGATTAATTTCTAAATTTGGTTGATATTGTTGTTATTTTGAGCTCAATAGTAAAAATGGACCATTTCGGATCTCTAACGATTTAAAATTATTTCTGTTGTTTGGAAAAATCGTTTTCAACACTAATCCAAATTATAAAATTCATTATTTTCTATAATCCAATCATTCAGGGCTTCATTTAATCCTTCTGGACTGAAATCTTATTCGACAACATGGAAGCTCAAAATAGGCTCACAGGTTTTCTCAAGAAAACTGTTTTCAGTTCATCCATGTTTTGTTGTGGGGTACATAACACATTCTTGGTGGGCCCAATTGTTTTGAAATCCAGTGGATGGACGAGAAAGGAGTTTGGTAACATCATTCATATAGTTAAGGATGCGTTAATTGGTCATTTAATGGTTCATTAAAGAATCCTAATACCAAGGATTGCGATTTGGAGAGTCTAATTGGATAGAATTAATGGTCAGAGTAAAACAGGCATAGCTCTATGAATAATTTTCCAAAGGACACTATTTTCAGTGGATATATCCCCATAAAACTCACAATATAAAAAATAATGTATACATAATACAGAAACTTCATCATTATTCCCACCCATTCGTTCTCTAAAATATCATTTATTATTTCGTTTATGTAGGTTTCATCTATGTCTAGAGAGAGAATAATTATACATGAAACTCATGATGCACAGTTAAGGTGAGAAAAAGGAAAAACCGTTACCTAGATGATCAAAGATCAATGTTTTCTCTCAGTTCCAAAAAATGGGGACACACGACTTGTAGAGGAAGAACTCCAAGGACTCCAGTGCTGAGCATAATGTGCTCGAGCTTGGGTGCCTAATTACTAATTGAATAAGGGACTCCATGTGCACCAAGGAATGTAAAGGGTCCATGTAAGAAGAGGATCATGGTGTGTTAAAAGGCCCAATACTAGAGTTACGGGATTTGGAATCTCAATGTTCTTTCAAAACATATCATGGTTTGACCACATGGATGGGCTGGTGCAGATGTTAGAATTTATTGAGATTTAATAATTCTCTTTGGAGATGATGGAGATACAGCTTTTAGTTAATAGATTTCTTGAGAAGACATGAAAAAGGTGGAGACGTGCTACATGTTTGGGTAATCCAAGGGTCTTCCCACTCTCATGGGATTTAGAATATCAGTTATGGGCCTTAAAATAGACTTAATATACTTGAAAAGAGGTATTAGGTCATAAAAAGGAGGTTACTAAGAGACTAAGAAATGAAACGCCAACAACCCTTAGTGGCACTGTGCGGTACTGATTAGTGAGACTGATTATTGGAAAGGATAGGCGACACCATGGTTACACCCCGCCATTGAAACAGACGCCCACCTCACTCACCCATGGTGTCCAGGTCACCCCATGAACCAGAATTTGACAACGTAATGGACCACGAAGGTCTGAGACATTACATCAGATACCTCCCAAACTATTGTTGTCCTTGAGAATCAAGACTAAACCCGACGAATTGAGAGGGGTCCAAACAACCACCTTGTAAGATACATCTCATGACCTAACTATCCTACTATTGTTTTAAACAATGATAAATACTCAACATATAGGAAAATGTTTCTCACATCATTCTTCTGGTTAATAGAAGAAACACTACAGCTCGTGTCCCCCTAAAACACAGAATCATCGAAGTCACATTATACAGTCATATGGTTTAGGGAGTTCCTTCCACCATGTCAAGATACTATCCTCTTTGGGTGGAATGTACTTGTAGTCATTGGTATACTCACTTCCACCTTAATGCGTCTTGATTAAGGAATAGGTCATCCCCTCCCCATAATTAGGACTTTTCATTCACATTTAGAGAACAAATAAAAAATATGACTTCTTATAGAAATTTAGGTCACGAATCACATCACATCAAAGAACATGGAAATCACAAGATCAAAACTCAGAACAACTCTAGTTACTTGGAACATATATGTGCCTCCCATTCACAAGAACTATCCTAGAGTTCACCATACCTCCACAACACACGAACCAAGGGAATGGTCCATCCACGAAGTAAATTGTCTTTACGGTCCTCGATTCTCACCAGTTTCACCATGAACACTTCATATTCCACGATATATAATTCTCCCCAGCCATGGAAGTGGGAGTCATCGTATAGATACTAGCAGAGATGAGATACATGAAAGACATTGTGGATAATCTCTAACCGAGTTGGTAAGGCTAACTGATATGCCACCTCAATGAATCCCCCTATCGCTTCAAATGGACTGATAAACCTAGGAGAGTTCCTTCTCGCCTTTCTGATCCTTCACTTCAGACATCAAGGAAAAAATGTCCAGAACACATAGTCTCTGAATTCAAACTCCAAGGTTCTCCCCCTATGATCGACATATGACTTTCGATGGTCATGAACTGCCTTAATCCTCTCATGGTCAAGCTAATCCTTCTTGGTAATGATCTCTACCACATTTTGGCGAGGAACACATGCCACCCCAACCTCTGTCCAGCACGCAGGTGAATGACACGACCTCCCGTAAAAGGCTTTGAATAGTTCCATGCCAATAGTAGAGTGATATATATTATTATAATAAAACTACAAAAAGGGAAAAAGTCATACCGATGATCCCCATATGTCCAAAACACATTCCCTTACCATATCCTCCAATATATTGATGGTCTACTGTATCTGCCCATCTGTATGGGGGTGAAAAGTAGTGTTAATGTGTAGCTGGGTGCAAAAAGCATGTTGCAATCCCCTCAAGATCCGTGAGGTAAAACTTACTTCCCGATCTAAGACTATGGACCTTAAAACTCCATGAAACTGCACAACCTCGTCAATGTACCTCTATGAAAAGACATCAATCGCACTCGATTCCTTTATCACCAGGAAGTGAGATGATTTCATTTGCTGGTCTACCACTACCCAGATTGCATCGCATCTTCCTTGACCCTTGAGTTGTCCTATGATGAAATCCAATGTGATGTCGTCCCACTTCCACTCAAGGACATCTAAAATCTGCAACAATCCTTTTTAGATTCGGTGTTCAGCCTTTAACTACTAACACACAAGGCACCCTACCACAAATTATACCACTATTTGTTTCACCCTGGGCTACCAAAACTATGACCTAAAGCTGTAATACATATTTGAAACTCTTAGGTGTACCTCTAGGGGAGAGTTATGGAACTCACAGAGAACTCCCTCACATAACATCTCTTGTAAAAACAACATCACATGGAAAAGCATCTGATTCTTCGAATCCTCTAATCTTCGTTCCAGAGCATTTCCCTAGATAAAACGATCATGAATCACATGATCCTATAAGTCTCCACACTGAGACTCATCCACTTGTCGTACCAAGGAACAATTCACTATCATATGAAACAGAAAACCTCTACCATCCTCCACCCATGCATCCAGGATCATGGTATCCAACCCCTCCATTTATCTCCATGCATATTCCGACTCTCGATCCACATCCTCATGTGACATCCAGCTCAAGGAATCGACCACCATGTTCCCCATACCTTTAGTATAAGATATATCGATGTTTTAAACCTGAAGAAAATTCATCCCCATCTACTATCGCATGTTTAGCTTTCTCCGGGAGAAGACATTCCTCAAGATCTTGTGATCTGTGTAGACCAAAAATCGTTCCATAATGAGGTAATGATACCCCAACTTCAACTAGAATACCCCTGCTGCAAGCTCTAGGTCATGGGTGGAATAGTTACACTCATAATGACATAACTACCTATATCCATAATAGATCACTCGCCAATGCTACATCAACACACACCAAAACCAAGATTAGAAGCATAAAAAAACTCCTCAAACAACACCCCTTCCTCTTGAAACCATAACACTGGAGAACGAACCAACATTTTCATTAGAAACTAAAAGTTTCCCAACACTACTCACTCCACACAAAAGACTCTTCCTTTCTAGTAAAATATGTCAATGGTACTTATAATCAAGAGAAGTCATGTACGATCCTCTAATAATTTCATGATAACCGAGAGAACAACAAAACTCTATAATGTTCTTGGGAGCATCCCAAGAAACAACTGCTTCAACCATTGATGGATCTACCTCTACCCCATGCAGAAACACCATGTTTCCAATAATGTGAAATTCTCATGTAATGAACATGCACATGGAAAACATCCCATGGAGATTATAGTTTCGAAGGATATCCAAGACCATCGTGAGGTGCTCAGTGTGATCCTCCTCTGATTGTGATTCAGACAAAATGATGTTGATGAACACAATGCTGAACCAGTCCTGAGACTCACGAAAACCGATAACATGCACCCCATGAACATAGATGGTGCATTTAAAACACCGAATGACATGACTAATAACTCTATTTGCCCATTACTTCACCCAAAAGAATTCATCGGGATATTATTGTCTTTCACTCTTAACTTGTGATACCGAAACTGCAAAACGATATTAGAAAACAAACCTGGTCCCCTTAGATGGTCAAATAGATCGTCTATCCTCGGAACATGGTAAAAGTTAATGATTTTTACCTAATTCAAACTCTGGTATTCTATGAACAAGCTAAGACCACCATATTCCTACTTTGAGAACATAACTCGAGAACTCCATGGAGACACACTGGGTCTGACAAAACCCTTCTCCATTATATCTTCAATATGAATTTGAAACACCCAAAAATCATAAGGCATTATCCAATAAGGTTCCATATAAATCAAACGAGTACCATGTTTTAAGACTATATTGAATTCAATGTCAGATTGAGGGGTTAGAGTCACATCCTACTTAGAAAAATCATCCAGGAACAGTCTAAAAACTCTATGTACTTCTATCATCTCATCATCCACTGATTCCACTGATATCTTTTCTAACATTTAAAAAAGAGGCCCCACACATTGAATCCCCACCTAGGAAAACTTTTCGCTGAATGAAATCCAAATTTCGTCCATCCATGTTAGAGAACATGACTTTTATTTAGATCTAATCGATAACAGCATGAAAAAAAAACAGCTAATCGATGTCGATTATGAAATCATCAAGATGTATGTGTAGTAGAAGGAGATTCCCACTAAACTGATGTGGACAAACATAATTTCGTATCCTCAAAAAACATCAAATAGGTTGGTCCGACCTCCAACTAGAGTACTCATCACCCTTTCCATGGAGAGTATTTTTACATCTATGGCCATGGAATGGGATAGACCGTGTGTAACAAAGGATTATGAAGATCTTGTATCAAACAAGGCACTTCCATGAGTACTAAACACGTTGATCATACCTCAAATGACCTCCAGACCAACTTGAACTACAACCCATGTGCTGTGAAACTGCCCACACCCAGCTCCTCTATTCATCGGTTTCTGTCCACCACCTTAACCACAACCTTGTTGAAGTCCCTGACGAGCTCCTTAAGGCCAACCTCCTCCTGCAACATCTTCTCTCGGAGGAGCGAGAGCTCATTGTCCCTGCTACAGCTACGGAAAAGGCCTAGCTAGAAATTGCTACTGCTGAGGTGGGAGTTGATCCTACCCAGCCCCACTATACAAAACACAATCTATGCACTGATTCTGAATATTTCCACGATGTCCACATATAAAGATTCTCAATCCTATGCCTATAGAGAATGGGTGATGACCCGGAGACCGAAACTGGAACTCTTAAGGCCTGGTCCCCATTAGCAGAAACCTAGAAGGACCACATGCTTGGGGCCTACTTCTGATGACTTTCATCTTTGACATGCTCAAATGAATCCCATCTCTTAGCACACATACCAGTTTCTGAATCTTCTCCAACACATCATCCGTCTTCTGAACCTCCATTTATGTTGTTATACTGATGGGACTGACATCATACTATAGAGAAGGTCGGGGTGCCACTTCTAAGTGTCTCCCCTAAGGCTCATGATCTTGAAATAGGTCGGGAGCGAAGAGAAGAAGAAACTTGAACTTGATCCCCAAATCTATTACAATAATTCTACCTTTCTTAAGGGAGACCTGATCTTCCCTCATCTCTGCCTTCACTGTAGATGAAAACAATTCTTCCCGGAACTCTTTCTTGAATTCAGTCTACAAAACCACAGTATCTATCCTCTCTATGAGGTAGATCGTCCACTAATAACCTAATTATCCCTATAGTTGGCTGACTGTCAGTGAAACCCAATACTCTCTCACATCACATATCTAGTTAATGGTGATCGCCACCTCTTCAAGCATACGCTCTGTCTCCACGTCAGAAACACTACCCTCGTTCTTCCTATGGGTCTTCTGCTAGAAGGAATGTATAGTCTTCTTCCACTTGTAATCCTCTTCCTCTCAATCAATCCTCTGCTGATTGACCAGATCAGACTTCTAGGACTTTGTTTCCTATACTAATCATGGATGTTGTCTGAGTTCCATAAAATCATTTTAAAAAATGAATTTCTAATCCTGACATCGGTAGAAGATTCATTTTAAAATCTGTTTTAAAATTTTTACTTATTATAAAATCACAAAACCCCCAACACATATAAGAACTCAAGTCATTATGATGCATGTACCATTTATAGGGTCTCTAACATGTAATCAGTGTAGCCTAACCTAGTCTTTAATATGGCCCAGATTCCTTGCATCTGATCATGGGGGCTCGAAAATCTCGTATCCTAGACACTATTCCCTGTCCTATTTCATGAACCATGCTTTTATAACACTATTTCCCTACCATCCCATGAAATCCTCGATATGTGTCACCCTAAACACCATCTGATATTACAATATCCCTTTGATTTCATTATTTCATAATTGGGCTTTACTATGCTACGGAAATGGAAAAAAACTACAATACCCTTCTTTCTTCAAGTTGAATGAGTGATAATGACCCCCAAATCCAACCATAAAAGGGCCCCAGAGTAGAGACTAACACCAAGGTTATAGAATCTCAAAGAAAATAGATGGAATTATCCTTTTTATTTAATTATATTAGGAGATAAGACGATAAATCCCAACCAACTCATAAAAATGAATGTAAAAGTAAATCCAAAACCCATTCTAATATGCATGTTCAAAATGAAAAGATACAAGGAACAAGTAAACTATGATGAGAAATACCAAAATAAGAAAAATAAAGAAACTGCAACTCCTACATCCTGAGATATTAATGTCTGGCATAGTCCCTGGAGTCCTCTAGTAAACCTGAAATCAGTTTTATATATGTAGGGTGAGTATACAAGTATTCTCAGTAGGTAAATCCAAAATCTCTCGGGCACAATTGGGGAGGGATTCTAATGCCCCATGAGAAATCAGGTAACCAAAACACCTAGAAAATAATCTATCAACCTAGTCTCACTAAGATACACTCCCCATATTACACAAGTCATGTAATGTAATAGTAATAACAAATCATTATTTTTGTACCCCACACCACTTTCTCACTGGTTATTTAGGACTTCCTACGCATCAACCCTCCCCCACAAGTCTTTATGCAGTCCCAATAGAGCCAAAACAACAACCTTATGGGCCATCCCAACTGAACATCCTGCACAAAGACACCTGGGTCACCATAACCACAAAGAACTACACACGTAGACACTTGGTCCAAATCAACAACTGCCACCCCTGGAGAAACCAGGTCCTCATCCCGCAGTCACTTTAGAAACAATCATTCCCGCTCAAACCTGGTCTATCTGCCAAAACAAACCCTTCCAAAAAGGTCATGGGCCATAATAAACCTTCATCCATCACAGCCTACACAATGGATCATGGGATATCTGGGAGAGGGAAACTAAAGGAGATAAAAACTATCCACTGATAAGAATGTTGTAAAAAACATCCTCCCCAATGAATGGGGGTGTTCCACATAATTTTTTCAATGCGTGTGGGGTTGTTATAAGAAACACAAGAAGTAAAAATCATACATATTGGTAATTAAACACTCATCCCAACCAATGGGTTCCAAAAGAGAAAACCATATCATACCCAACCAATCTCATTGCTATCCCTACATGCACAAATACACAATAGCCACAATAAGAGCAGAAACCATTTTTGGGGGAAAATACCCCATTGTACTAGTTCTCCTTATCATATTCAAGTGATTTCATTTAATTCTTTCCCTGATTACCAAGAAACCAACAGGAATAACAATATGACAATAAAAATAACTAAAATAAAACATCCAAGTAGAAATTTAAGCATTCACAACTGTTTCTCTTGTAAAGTCCCAACATCAAAATGGATCTATGAGATCCCTCAAAGTAGTGGAACCAAACCAAGAGCCAACATATTTACTTCACATGGACTCAGATTTATATGCCAACAACTACTCAACCAAAATATTCCATCCCCCTCTACATCACCCCACAAGGAATCAAATCGAACAACCATGCATAAAACCAGAAAAAATAAGGGAGTTTTCAGATTTAATAAAATCATTTATTATGTTCCTTATTTCTGTTTGGTTAACCAGGGTGATCCCAAAAGGACTCTTATTTTTTGGGAATCCATTTAATTAATCATGTTTTTGTTTTTAAATAGTTTCCATGTTATATCAAATCAATCACAAGGTTATCACGAAAAACTGAGCTTCATTAGTACACTTGAAAATACCACCAACGATCACGATTTTCAGCAGACATAATCACATACAAACAACAACAAAAATTAGGGTAAAAAGATTAAGGAAAAATTATCATCATTATTGACACCCATTCATTCTTTAAAATTCTTTTCATTATCATTTTAAGGATGGTTTCATCTACATCTCGAGGGAACATCATTATACCATCCCCGAATAATGCATAAATAAATATAGAAAAAGGAAAAACACTTACGTAGATGATCAATGATTTATATTTTCTCACGGAACTAATAACTGGGGATGTGTGACATGTAGAAGAAGAACTCTATGTACTCCAAGGCTGAGCAAGAAGGGCTCCAGCAGGAGCGCATGATTAGTCTCTGAATGAGGGACACCAACTGTGATAAGGAAAAGAAAGGGACCAAGGAAAAAGAAGATCTCGATGCATTAAAAGTCCCAATTCTATAGTTACGAGATTAACATTATTGAAGTGATTAAAAAATGGATTGACATTTGACCACATGGCTAGTCAGTTGAACACAATATAATTTATTGGTATTTAATAATTCTCCATGGATATGGTGAAGATAATGGTTGAAAGTTAAAATATTTCCGGATAATACATGAAAAAGGGGTGAGAGAGGCCACGTGTTTGGGTAACCCAAGGGTCTCCCGACTCTCAGGGGATTTAAAATATCATTTATGGGCCTTTAAATATCATTAAGATACTTTAAAAGAGGTATTAATACATAAGAAGGTAGGTTATAAGGATAATGGGAAAAGAAACTCCAAAAACCCTCTATGTCACTATTTGGGAGTGGTAATGATCAGTCAAACCAATTGGTGTTACCGATAGGCGAAAACACGGTGAAAACCCACCACCGACACCAACACCCTCCTGACATGAAAATGGTGTCCATGTCACCCCAACCACGAGAGTTTTACCAAGTAATAGTCCACGAGGGTCAGGGCCATTACAATGTAAACATGTATATCGTTTTAAAAACATTATTATTTTATTAGAAATTATATATGATTTACTATAGTTAGAAAAAATCTAAATAATTCCATTAATTGTTTTTCATATATTATTTCAATGGAAAATTTATTTGATAGAATATAAACAATACATCCAAAAACTAAAAATATAAAAATTCTTGTATTCTTTATATTCATTTTTCATTGGGTTTATTTATTATTATATGTCTTTAAACATCCCTATTATACACATAGAATGAGATATTAATAGATATTACCCAAATGAATCTAGTCATATTAAACACACATACTACCATTGTAGTCCTTTATTTCTAATATAGAATTTTCTTCTCATAAAAATAATTTTTAGAGTTTTCTAGTGTTGAAAATTTAAGTTAATTTTCATTATAACCATTATAAATTTCCAATTTCATATTTATATACTCACCACCTCTATCATTTTATATAGATAATGATAGATATCCATTTTAAATTTTAATGATATTGTATTTGTCAATAAATTTAGAAATGTCTATAATTTGTATGTATGTATATATATCCATGTTATTAATGTAAATTCATTTCATATTACAAAAAACAAACTTTCTACCATGAATACTAGATATGTTAAATTTACAAATAATGAAATATGAATGTTTTTTAGTGTTCTTATAGTTTTAAAATCAATGAATGATCAAAATCTATGATTATTTTATTTACCTCTCTAAAAAAATATAAAAATATATTTGTTGTTAGAGAATAATTATTGAATATTCAGAAATTTATAGTTTTTAGATATCATCAATAGATGCCCAATTTTATCCTATTAAAACGTAAACTCCTATAACATCATTATATTTGTTTATAACCATTTAACAGACAATGTTATTGTATGTTTTGAAAAATTTACAGGAATATATATTATATTTTTTATTTTAATTATATATGTTATATCATAATTTAAAAACAACATACATATAATTTCATAATTTTATCTATATTTCAGCATCAAATTATTTATAGATAATATCATAATTGTTCTTTATGAATTCAATATATTAATTTTTAAAATGATAAATGATTTTGAAATGCCATCATCTTCGAATACTTTACATTAACATTGAAGTTATCACCAAATGTACCATTTTATCCGTCACATTTATTGAACAATAGAAAATTTTATATATTTAATGTCTTATTACTAGAATATATACTATCTTTATATTGTATATCATTCGTTAAACACCAATGAAAATTTCATACAGGGAAAATTTTATGATAATATTTTTACCTATACAATGAAGGATTGATTTGGGAAAGAGAAATATTTTTTAGGAACCTATTAAAATAAAATAGAAAATTCACATTTATTTTATATGATATAGATACTTACATATATTCTTTTTGAGATTATTTATATATATATATATATCTCAATGAACACATAGATGAATAAAAACATTTTATCGTACATAAACTAAAAGTAGTAGTAAATAAAATACATTTGACCTTTTATAATAACATATATTATATATTTAAGGTAATTTCTTTTTATTTCAGGTACATGATATATTTTGAATCACTATGATTATAATTATAATTTCATAAAACCATCCCCTTCTATACCTATATAATGTGAAATCAGACTTTAAACACTGAACATCACTTTTGAACATGATATTTTCACAAGAAATATATTAAAATTTATTTTATTATTCCATATCAGTTATAAAATGATATGTTTTGTGTTTACCATTATTTTAAAAATATTTTTTATTCAAAAATATAGTGTCACTAGTACTAAATGAATCACTGTTAATATATAATTTTATTTAAGTGTGATCTTTTTTCCACAATATATTTTAAAAATTTATATTTCAGTTCTTTGAATTAATCAAATAATTTAGAAACATCATTTTAAGACATTTAAATATTATCATATAAATCACCAATTAAATGTTTTTCTATTAATGAGATTCAGTGTAGTCGTAAAAAGATTCACTTAAATTACTTGATGAAGTATTTAGCACAAATATTAACATTTCATTTCAAAACCATCTTTTTCACAAGAATTTATAACTATGGTATACCTTCACACAGCTGCAAGAGTTTCTGATTCCTTTTCTAGAAAATATATTGATTCTTATAGCTTTAGGATTTTTGAAATTATATTACCCTTCATTCTTAATTATTAAAAAAATACAAAATGGGAATTATTTGATAAAACATTACATATTCAACTACTCTTTCTCCACTCTAGGAAATCAATTTATATTTTCCATCAAGTATTAATTTATTATTTTAAAAACAACTACAGAGACATGAGATACTAAATAACTATAAATATCCTATAACTAATATTCTGAGGAGTAAAAAATAATAATTACTTTTTCTTTAAAATAAATATTAATTATTTTTAAAAATTCAACACCAAAATTATTTTTATATTATAAATAATATTATAAAAAAGTTATTATTTTTTCACTATATGTCTACATTAATTTTCTTACATTCATTAATTTACACTTTCTTGGTACGCTGATCCGTAGTAAAAGACCAAAGAACTTGTACTTCATTTATTATGTGTTACCTAATTTATATACTAAACAACTCCAAAAATTTAGATTATTAATTATAGGGAAATCACTTTCATTAATAGTTTCATCTTTACCAGTTTAAAATCTAAATAACTATCTTTGATCATACTATGTTTATTCCCATTAATTTAACTAATTCATGATTTATTATAGTCAGTATCCATAAAAAACATGAACTTTTTTAAAAGATTATATTTTACTAAATACATTCCATCAAATTTGATTATAGTAATATATTTATCACTATGTAATTAAAGACAGAAGAAAAAAAATTTACGATTCAATGTAACTGGATTAGTATATGTTAATGAATATAGTTATAAAATTTAATTCTAATGTTTCGTACTCAATTTCGAAAGGGAAAATTAAATTTATGACTTCTAATATCAATAACGTGTAAAATTGAAAACTAGAGGTCTTTAAGGAACTCATCCATCAATTTAATATTAATAGACAATCACAAAAAGATCATTTCCTAAAATTGTTAAATCATGGATATTACTAAGAAAATATTATTTATAATAGATCATATAATCCATTTAATGTACCTCGCTAATATATTTTTCTCAATGTTAAGATTGTTGAATGGTAAATATTGTGCAGGAGTGAATTGACCTCATTATTAAATTTGATTAATTTAAAAATGCTAGTATAAAATGATGTGGAATATGATAACATTAACACATTAATTTTTTATTCTTGGTATTAATGGGAGTAATATTACATATTTATTTTGTGTTTAAATGTTTTATTATTATGAAATGATTAAATGGTTTAATAAATTCATTGCAAACCCCAGCTATTCATTTAATAATATTTCATATGTTTTCATGGCTCCTTGATTATATGTTTTTATCTTTCTGAAATAAACATGATTTTAGGTGGAGTTTATATTATTGTATATATTTAGATAATAGTTTTATATAACTTATATTTATATATTTTTAAATTTTATGTTTTTTAAAAATATATTCCAATTTTTAATATTTTAAAAATCGATAAAATTGATATAGAAAATTTTATTATTCAAATTTTTTATTATTTTTAATCAAAGTTAAATTTTTTTGAAAAGTTATAAATTTATTATTTTGGGGAAGAATATTTTCCCAATTTTAATTTATTATTTTTCTACATAAAATTTAAAATTCATATTCTTTATAAAATGAGTAAATATATTGTAAAATTTATTATAATCAAGAACTCAAAGTTTTTATCCTTACAAAATGTGAAGAAATTTGGGATATTCAAATGATTTATAATCACATAGGGTTTTGTAATTATAATAAAATATGGACATTTTTGAGTTGATCCTTGTCTTTCTAATTTTGATTTATTGTTTGATAATTACAAAAACCCATAAATATTTAACTTCTAATGAAATTGGTAACTGTTTCATATTTAGTACATCAAAGTATTAATTTTATATCTAAAGGAATAGTGAACAAAATCTTGTGGAGATCATTTCATTAAAATGATAATAAGATTATATTCATTTCAATTATTTATATCGAAATCCAATTAAATAGTTTCGATTGTTCAAAAATTCCATGATGCTTTTACAAGTTGTTCAAGTGGTATTTCAGTTTTCCATAAAAGAGAATTCTAAATAATTATGATATCTCAAGATACATTAAACAAATTCATGGGTGTATTAGAATATTATATTTTTAATGGAATTATCTACACATCAGCATTTTATGTTGAACTCTGAAGTGTATCAATTAATATTGTAAGAAATCACTGATGTTTCTGATGCAATTTTCCAACTACAAAGTAATCAGATTTGAAAACCCATATAATGTATTTTACTGCATGTTCTATATATCATTGAATCTCCCGAGTCCTAGGGAGGTGTAAATCCAATAATTTTATATTGATTTCATTAATTTAACTCAAATACTGAATTTTTTTGGATGGTCAATAAATTCAGGGATTTTTGGGAATGTAGTTTCCCATCTACAGTGTTCCAAATAATTTTTACTTCAGTTTTTTGAATGATATCTGGAGTTCTAGTAGTTAGATTGATTCGATTCATGAACTTTTGTAAAGATTGTGATATTTAATAAAAAAGATGTATATTGGGATTAGGTATGTGTGATATGTTAAAGGGATCAAAAAATTCAATGATGTTTGATGTTATGATATTCAAAGTTTCTGGAAAAACTATTCATACACTATGTTGGTTAGCATTACATAAGAAATAAACCCTTTTTTGATAAATGTGTGTACGGATTAACAAAAACAAATTGAACTATTTTTTATGGATAAGAAACACAATATTATTTAGATGATAAATGTATGAAATATCAACTAGATATTGGATTAAAGAAATACTATACATACCCCACATTTGGGAGTTCGAATAAATGGTAAATCAATGATAAATTTGGAATCATTTGCTGAAAAATAAAATCAAATGGATAATAATACATATATTAATTTTTGATCCCTACGTTACTCGAATATGAATGTAGGGATTATGAATCATATGTTGGAAGGAACCCTATGTTTGGTATTTTTTCATTACATGAAGGAACCCTAGGTTTGACTTTTCAACAATGTTGTCCTAAATTTAGAATATTTTGTGCAATTGCTGCAATGGTTTTCATTGTATTAAATAACATTATAATTTTATTTAAATAAAATTTCAATGGCTCACATGAAATGGATAAAATCAATCCTAATTATATGTGATGTTATGAAATTCATTAATTGATTTGGATTTCAAATATTCCAAAGTAATTATGACGCATGTTTTGAGGAACTGTTTTGACAATATTTATTAAGGGTTTTATGGATTTAAATAGGACTATTAAATTTTATAACACTAATGTTATTATGGAGATATTATTTGAGGATTTATTCAAATTATTTCAATTTCATTAATTTGATATTAATTCTAGAATAATAAAGAGAGAACTATGTTATGGTATTCTTGTAATATTTATGAAGTGTAGGGAATCAATTTATTTTGGCTATCCTGAGGAAGAGTAATGTTGTTACAACTTATTAATATCTATTTACTCTATATATATATATATCGAAATAAATTAATATATAGAATAAATAAAAGGGGAAATGTGGATACTCTTTTAAAAATATGGTGCCGAAATTATTCATACTAAAATATCAATGATTTTTAAAATATAATTTAACATAATTGTTCATTCTTATTCTCACACAGTGTAAACACAACAAAATAATACCCAATACCTTTCTAATCTATTGGATATCGTATAAATATGAAGATTAATTATCGGCATTGATGATTATTTTTCTTTATTTTTTGTGCTATATTGAAGATATGATATCATATATCAGTTGCTACTGAAAACATTGTAGTTCAGTCTATACTATCAAAAAAATAAATCTTTATTTATTTAGTAGAGTATTGACGGCACATACTCAGTCATGGTAGAGTTTCATCTTCTAAGTATTTGCTATGGATATTTCTATTCACAATAAAAGAATCAAAAGGCCTCGTAAAATCATTGTAAGATGTCAAATTCATGTACTCAGTTGTGGATGGTCTCTGGAGAAGAGTACCTACTAGTGAAAATCACTAAGCTCCTAGTGTAGGGAAATGGTGGAGTGTACTAAGGGATTTCTATCCCCTGAACCACTATATATCCTTTTTTTGTTTTTATTTATTTATTTTTATTTCTCAATTGACTTTAACAGATAAGGAAATTATCGCTTCATTTCAAGAGTGATGGTTTAATATTATCATAAATTTTTAAAAGACCAAATAAATCCCCCCCCCCTTTTATTTCTTCGTCATGGAAATTCATAGCTAGAATATATAATATAAATATAAGTAGAATACCATTATTTTTTTGTATCACAATATTAAACACCAATACCAAAAAATTACATAAAAAATAAGAATGAGTAACATATTAATTCTAAGTATTTATTTGAATGGATCCCATGAATTACAATTTTGTAATAAATATAAACCTAGTAACCAATAACATATAAAAGAAATAAATTATTATCATTTTATAATTCATGAATCCATTTTAAAAATTGTTCTCAATATAGTTCTCACACTCCTAAATATATTAAATTATTAAATTTTTATTATTAAAAAATATGTCAATGTCACATGTAATCATAAGAAAATTGATTTAATCAAATATACCACTAGTAATTATTTATTTTAGCTAAGACCAACATCCACACATATTGAATAATAACCTACAAATAGGAATTCATACAAATAATTGAAAATTTCTCATGGAAATTTTAAAACATGAAAAATTTATTTCAATCCATTTTCTCAATAATAATCATGAATTTAAACATTAATAAAAAAGTACAAATTTTATTTCTTAATGATTTCCCATTCCCCAGTTTTAATAAGACTGATTTTATAAATTCACATCCCTTTTAAAATAATAACCATTTCCCAAAAAATCACACTCAAAAATTTGAAAATTTATTATACATTCATATAATAAAAATTATAATATTCTAATTCTCACGATTTCATTTAAGTCACCAATAAATCAATTACATATATTTTATTTGATAATTTATTACATGAAAATTAAAATATCAAATGAATAATTATAATAATTAATGGAATCATAAAAAATGGAATATGGAGTAGAATCCATATATAATTGATTCCTTAGATAAAGTTTCTTAAAAATTTCACGGTAATGATATTAATGAGTCAATCCATTTTACCATTTCAATAAAAAATGAACATCCCAACATGATATACATTGATAATCCTATACTAGGTTTTCATTATAACTAGTTTTTTAAAATATATTCACCTAGGAATAGAAAATTTCATGATTTATTTCACCATATATTTAAAACATTATCCATTCTCAATAGAAAAATTCTTTGAATAATCTCTCTCATTAATTTTTTTACAAGAATTTAATAAATATCTATTATAAAATTTATCCCTTTTCATAAAGTAACAATAAAATTCTCTATTGTAACCACTGATTAGAATACATAGATATTATATTTCTTTCAATGAATATTCATTACATTACAAAAAAATTACTTTATAAATTAATAGTTTGTGGTCTTTGGAAACCCGAAGCACAAAAAACTGGTACATAGTTAATCAAAACCATCTCTTACTGTGATATTTTTAACTAGAATCCATATTATTCATATCATTTTTATCAAATTACATGATAAAATGGGGAAATTAAACATAATAATTGATGATCTCCGATGCATAGTAAGTGTAAAACATCGAGATATGTAAGCACTGTATGAACATAATATTATGAGAACATCTGCAAAAAAATTTGAAAGCCATAGTATATATATTAAATATCATAAAATCATGTCATGAAATACTGATTGGAATTTCTTAATAATTGAATAATAATATAATCAAATAAGATTATCCAAGAGATAATAACATTATCATAAGATATGGATGTTTTCCACACACATAAGTATGGAAGATCTAATGTTAGGGCTACTGACCATGAAATTCATAGCATGTTCAAAAAGGAAATGCTGACCATGTATCTACATATATATTGTTCTATCAGCACATTTACCATCCCTTTTTAGCTTGGGGTAACCACCCATTCACTCTTTAAGCTCATAGATCATTTATCGTTATCCAATGCATTAGAGGGAGATAAAGGTCCCACCCGTCACAAAAAAAAATGAACTATATGTGTGAGAAAAGATGAAAAAAATTCATCATATCATAACCCATTAAATTTAATCTCTTTTAGATGAATTTAATTATATCAGAACCTATGGAAAATATATAGGTTCCAAAATTACTTCAACAATGAATATATTGTAAAAAAACAATGAGTTTCATAAGAATTTTATCATGGTATAACCCATAGAATAGAAATGGATTTCATAAAAACCATTCTATCATAAAAATAAAATATTTATAGAATAAAATTAATGGTCTTTTTGGATCATATTCCTAATAAGGCGTATATAACATCAAAATAATTCATCTGAGCTGGAAAATTATTTTGATCAACAATTTTACACATTTTTCGAGGATAATATACATTATTCATTGAAAAAAGATTTTTTAAATTTAAAAAAATTTCTATTTATTTATTTAAAAAAATATAATGTAATATTCAAATAATATAATGGTCATGATGATGACATTTTTTTCATGTTTTACCTATGAAATCAATGATTACATTCTATATATTGGAAAAATCCAAATGGAAATTGTTTGGAAAATTTGAAGATACACATCTACTTTTATAAAAAAGAAAATTCAACCTTGGAAAGAAATTTATTATAAAAATAGTTAGATAATGATAATGAATTTTAAAAAATGTTTATATAATTTTTTGTTTTGGATGGAAATAGTCTTCCATCCAAAGAGTGAAATAATGTTGGATTTTATGAAACAATACTCTAAATTATTATATATAACATAGAGTGAATAATTTGTTATATTAGTTGAAAATATCATGAATAATAATAGTAGAATAAAATAAAATAGTTTCTATAGAGTAAGATATTATGGTTTCATTATCTAAAATATAAACATAAATAATCTCAATAAATGATGAGATGGTAATATAAAATCATTTCCACAATAGTAACATTTAATATTTCTCCCCATGGTAAAAATTAATAAAATGGAACACAAAATATCACGAGGAAAACTAAATTCATTATATTACTTTTAAAATTTGATGTATATACACTATATGAATTAATATAGGTGTATAACATAACATATGACATAAAGAAGGAAAATTGGGTCAAACTGAACATACCACTTTAATAATCACTTCAATCTTAATCCACAATAAAAAAACCTTAAATGATTACTTATAAATAATTAAATAAATCCGATTTAGGATATAACATTTAAAAGTGTATCTGTATAACCCGCACAAAAGAAAGGAGTTTTGAATTTGTAGATATCTCATAGAAATAAAAGTGAGAGAAGAAATGTATTACATTAAGTATTGAATTCCTATAAACACTTAGAAAATTGATGTACACTAAATATAAGATAAATATCCATAATATAATAAAAGTATGTTTTTATATCAAACCATATATGATTTTTTATGACATCATATTAACAGTTTGTTAGCAATTAAATGTTAAGGTCATGTTTCGAGTAATATCCACTTTGTTTACCGTATATGTTTTGAATTGTTATTTTTGGATTTGTTAATACTATAATAATTTCTCCATGTATATAATTTTAAACATGAAATAAATAAAATATATATTCAGTGCATATTTATATATGTTAATGCGTTAAATTTTGTGATAGAAAAGGAAATATAGTGTTTATTGAGATGGTAGGTCATACATACATATTAACGATGATTCCATTTTATTAACGGATTAATTGAAAGAAAGGAAAATGATATATTATCATTATATAATATATATTTTCTCATAAATGTATGATATATTAATTAAACCACAGTTACTACCTTCCATGTAATGTGTTCTTGAATCACATCTCTTCACGAGGTGGTAGTCTATTTTACACATGAGTGGAATTATCGTATTACAAAAAAATAGATTGTATAAAGGAGTATATGAAAAAGAAATATTGAATTATAAAAATTAATTAATATATTATATAAATAATAAATCTACCATTATTTTCATCCCTGA
Organism: Viscum album; assembly: GCA_963277665.1. NCBI lineage: Eukaryota > Viridiplantae > Streptophyta > Magnoliopsida > Santalales > Viscaceae > Viscum > Viscum album. The sequence goes on from OY728135.1 coordinate 1,767,908,199, forward strand.
TAGATTGTAGTGGATAAATAAATGAAATCATTTCAAGAGGTGGTTGTCCACAGTACAAATTACTGATCATTTTACAATTATTTTTAGGGATGTGGATATGGTTGTAGATCATGAAAATAAAATTAAAATAACCGTATTATATTTTTGATAGTGAGTTTATAATATCATACTGGTATTATAATAATTGTAAGATGTTGAGGAATAAATGATATAAAAATTCTCACTAATGAACATTGCCTATTCTTCAGGTATCCTCATTAGAGTTGCTCCAAAATCCATCCTAGGTTGGATTTCATTCCAAAATATGTCTTTTATGAAGATATAAGGAACATTGATACGTTATTTCAGAATTATTTGGATGAGAAAGTGGTTTTATGGTGTTGATAATAATTTATATGGGTGGGGTGGGATTCAATAAGATGTCTGAGTTGTACAATTGAATGTTTTGTAAATAAAATGGTTTAACCACATTTTTTACATTCCAAATGTGTCAAAAATTGAGTTTTCTTGATAAATAGACAATATATGGAATATATAAGGCATATAATATATTTTATACAAATATTTAGGTAGTTTAATCAATTATATTTTTAATTTACCACTAGTGAACCAATTTTTTATCATAAACCTGGTACATAATTTATACACATTGCTATTCATTTTGGTAAAAATAAAATTGGGATTATCGGATAATATAAATTCTATTTTTATCAATTATGGAATATATTGTATTGATTCCATTCTTATATATTTAAATAAATTATTTAGAATTAATCTTGCACACGTGATGATAAGGTGAGGTTTCAAAGAGTAAAGGTTCAAAACTTTAGAATGTTTTTATATAAAAATTGAACATAAAATGGTTTACAATGTACTAAATCAGATAAATTGATGAATAATTCATCAAAAATTAATATAGAAAAACAAATATATATTTTTAAATTTTTAATAATATAACTGTAATGGCAGTTTTCAATTAATATTTTGAATTTTACATGACTCGTAGAAAATAGAAACATTACATCATTATCTGAAAAATTAATCCTAATATAATTTTTAAATTATTATACAATAAATTAATTTTATTTTATCATTTAATTTTTATAAAAGGTTGAAGAAGAAAATTTCTTAATTTTTAGAAAAATTATATAAGCATATTTTGAAAAAATTGTATTTTTGAAACTTATAAAGGCATTCATGAAAATTAAGTAATTTTTTCATCAATATGATTCCTTTATATAAAATGATTAGGATTTGTATTTATGAGTAGTAATTACTATTCATGTCAATGTTTTTAATGAATATGTTATAATATTCATCTTTAAATATCTATATTAATAATATATAATGGTATTGTCAAAACTCAAAGTCCCTTCTTACACAATCTAGCCCAGTGTTTTGTGTAGTGAATGACAAAATTTGATTTTCAAATGATATTAACGAAATTTAATTTATTCAAAACAATACATTGTAAAATATCAGGATGCTACATTTTACCCCTTTAATAAGAATTTCTCCCTCATTATTAATCACTCTGATTCATACTAGAGGACTTTTTTGCATCATCACAACTTCAAGTTCAATGTAACATCCCCAAACTAGTTATTTTTCCACAAAACATTTACTATGTGTGTTGAATAATTTTTTAGATCATTCACTATATGATCCAGAGACACCTCATTTGTTTCATCATAAGAATAATCTTGCACCAATGTAATGACCTATGAGTTTATTATATGTTAAGGTTATGGTATATACTACATAAATTAATAAACATGGGACACTTAGTGGACATGAGAGATGATTTGTTCAATAACCAAGATTTTGGGTACTATATAGATATGATCAAGAATTTGAATGTGACCACTATAAATAGGTATTATATTTCCTTTATTTATTAATCTCATAACCCTCTTATAGCAAGATAATGATAAAAACACCATATCAACAACATCATATTATATATAACACTATAATTATCATCATTAATATTCTACCAAATTTGATATCCATTGATGTGTGGAAGAATTGATTTCAAATTATATACCATATCTTAAGCTATTTTAGTTTCCATTTTTATTATTTCTCAAACTTCATTCTAAAAAATTAGTGATCTACATATATATCCATAGAGGTGTTTATAAAGAGTTATCTGAATTATTGGGAGAATAATATTGTTGTAATGAATATCAAATAGAGTAAATGGGAGATCCAAAAAACCTTAGAAATATAAATAATATGACTTCCAAATATCCTATTAGTTTATTATTATACTTTTATACAAGACATCTGTATAAGGATGCGGGGAGTGGTAAAATAGAACTGTATATCTAGATTTTAATTAATAGTTTACCAAAACATTGAGGTATCCCTTGGATCCCATTCAGATATATTGGATTGTTGTAACCCATTCAATAATAACTCTCCATTAATGTATGTACCAGAATGAATTTATAGATATATTTATTCTATGATAGTAATTAATTATGATAAAACAATAAGGTGATCAATTGGAACCCATATAGCATAATTTCCTTTGGTTGTTTGGGGGAGTCAAATGAAAAAACTATATATTTGTTTCATTTAAATTCATGAATAGGTAATGGGTGTAATATCCAACAATCCTTGTTTATTTCATGAGATAGATACTGGTATATCAATCATCAACATATAAACTATGTGATATCTCTCTTAATTCCATCCCAAAAAATACTATTTAAAAAATATATACAACACCATAGTTAAATGAGGAATATATAATGGATAATAATTTTATTCCTCTAATTACTCATTCTTCAAATATTATATCAATAGAATACATAGAAAAATATAGTACACTATCATTCCATCATGATGAATGTTAATATGAGGAAACTTTCTAACCTTATTTAGTAGCTTTATATCTCATATTTGATGCTATTTAAACGTCGCTAGGATAGATGTTTTTGATTTAATTGAGAAATATGATATTTTCAATTCCTTTAGTATTTACATATAAATTCATTTCAAATTTAAATTTTTTTTGGACATTTTTAATCCTAATCATGGATAATATATCATGATCCTTTCAACTAATAGCGCTGATCACCTTGTTTTCTTTCCATGTGTGGAAATTTATTGAAAAATCTGAATCATTAATCATTTGTAACCATATTAATTGGTTAATATTCAATTCCATCAAGGAAAATATATAAACTAATTATATATGATTGATATATATATCACTTTTATAAATAATGATAATTCCTTGATATTATTAATGATAAAATTACAACATCAAACTCTAAATCAGGAGTGGGATAATTATTCTTTATATACCATAATTATTATGAGGAAAAATCTATAACAATTTCATTCAACAAAATACCACATCCCAATCCATTCATGGATGTATCTATTTATAAAAAAACCCGTATCCACTACAGGGTAAAATAAAAATACGTGTACAGACTAATATTTTCATCTGTTCGGTGATATATTCCTCACATTAATCTATCAAAAATATATTGTCTCACATACGAGTAAAAATTTTCATAGGATTATATATTCATTAGAAATTATGAAAAAATAATTATTAAATCATTTTAAACTACGAAATATATCATCCTAAAAAATCATGAATCAAATTCCATTTTTGTTATTTAATTAAATGTCTCATGGTTATATAGAACACATGATTTTTTATCAAATCGGGGTTAATGACCATATTGTGTCATTAATGTTCTTAAAATAGCCATTGAACAATGATCACATGAATAATACAAATATAAGGTTGTAACAAATGCATTCGGAATAGAATATAGAGGTAATGGCCTCATCAAGTTGACTCGGGCTGTATAATGCTCATTTTTTGGAGGTTTGGAAAGAGTTAGCATCAGATGAATTTTCTCTTGAACAATCCCAATCCTAGATTCAACACGTTAAGCGTTAACAGAGTTTCATAGATGAGAAGTATAAGTTAATAGAGATAACCAAACAAGAGATGTTATCTGAGCCTCCCCAAGAGTCTGCCAGTATCGCACACATTACCCTTATGACTTATGTGGGTGTTATAAGGGGTTATGTAACAACGTACTAGTTACATTATGCATAATCCATTTTATTAATAAAATTTTCCTTCCATTAATTCCATTTTGAGAATATTTTTTCTTAAAATTACAATGAATTAGATAAATTGGAATTTTGGGTAAAATAGTAATTTTCCAAATTATAAAAATTATTATATTAAACTATGATTTTATTAAAAAAGTTATCCTAACATTGTTATAATAACAATATTTTTAATTATATAGGATGATTAATTAATTTTTTTTACTCTATAAAAGATTAAGTATTCAATTTGATATGAATTATATTTTTATATAATAAAATAGAAATAAAATTATTAATTAATGATTTTAATTTGATAAATTAATTTTTTTTGAAATTATTAGTTTTTCAATAAATTATTATTAATATATAATTTATATTAATTATAAATTATCAAATATTTTTTATTAAGTCAATTGTATCTTTTATTAATGTTTGGAAACTTTTTTGGTCCAAACCGTTCAATTTTCAATAAATGACGTTAATTATTTTAAATATGAATATTCACATATTTAGAAAATTATATATATATAATTAATATTATTTTTGGAATCATGATATAGAAAATATACAATGTTAATTTTTTCATAATTTTCATAGACAATAAAATTTTTGGGTAAAAATTAAATATCTTAGACATAAATAATATGATTTCTGACATCATAATGACCCAATATTATTGTAATAAAATAATATAGAAGGTAAATTCATCGAATATATGTTTTCTCTTTAAAATAATTCTATTTTATGTTTTTTGATTAATTTTATAATGCTTTAGTGGATACTCTAAGACTTATAAAATATTTTAACATTTTAAAATGATTTTATTGGGAGTGTGACTCACCTCTTCATAAGAAAGCCCAATATTTTCATATATTCCCCCCATGGCATAATAAAATATTTTATAACACTCCACATCAGTGTAAATCATTTATAAAACCATGGGATGGTTTTTTTTGATTCGTTTAATGTGTGGTGTCCAAAACCTAAATAATAATGAATTCTCTCTCGTTTCCTTTATAAACCCTCTCAAACACACATTCATATTAACACAGACCATTTAGAGCTAGATTAAACATTACACCATACTCCCTAGAGTCATCCAAAGGTTCCACGAAGATCCCAAGAATCCTTTATCAAGCCTTTAGGATCGCACTTTCGAAGTAAGGGATCCTCACTGTCCTCTATTCCTTTCAAATTCATGTATCTTATTTAGAAGTAGTTCAGGTAATTTCGAATGGATAAAATGTAATTTTTTTTAAATTTGTTTTGTCTAATTTATTTAATGAGAAGGAGTTATTATTTTGACCCCTCTTTAAGACCCTATCCTAATCTTTTACTTATCCAAGATTTTATAAAGAATTTACTCTTCTTATTTCAATTGAAGCTACACTTCTACATTATGATTCATAAGATAGACATTTATATATTGGTTTAGGATGTTCCATGGCCCCCATATTTTTCCTTTGATGTGTATATTGTGATATCTTACATTTAATCTCATAAATACCCCTATTATCCACTAGGAACACCCACTACTATGCCAAAATTCATTAAGGGATCTTCCACCCTCCTTTCTTTCAAGAATTGTTATCATGTTACGTATTTTAATTTATTAAATTCATATTTTGGGATATGTTATTAAATAAACTAAATACATCCCATTTGATGTATAAAATATGATATCCCATTTATCTCCAATTTATACCTCGTAGGATCCTTTATGTGCACCCATTTCCATGTTGAATATTCGAAATGGATTCCTTCCTTTCACATTTTTTGCCAAGTTTAGTTATGTTGTTATACCATTTTATTTTCAAATAATAATTCTGGGGTATAATTTCTCACCCCTCCCATAATTCCCTCCTTTTTTTTGAATTATGATGGAGATATTTCTCTCTAATTAATCCCTACCATGTTCACTTTATACCATTCCCAACATTCGTTAGAGTTAATCCATTTATCCTCTCACATCAAGTTACATAATTATGATACACCTTATATGTCCAAATTACATGTATTTCTACATGTATCTATATTACTCACTTACTGTTAATTTATTATACATATGATTAGAGACCCTTTTCTCCCTCATCAATCATTTTTATGAATTTTATGTCATGTCGTTAGGGTACTAAACTTGCACCACAATTTTCCATGACAAAATCATGGTGTAGTGAATACCATTCCCATGCCTCTATCTAAATTATTAGACTTTATGCACATATATTTAATGATTATAAAATATAATTTCTGTATTACATATTCAATTATCATGGAATAAGTTATGATGTTTATTGATTCTGTGTTATATGATCTATGTGGCACACATAAACTTGAAATGAAATGTTTATAATGGGTGCACCCTGATAGTGCTCCAATGCATTGGGAAAATATTAGTATCATGAAATTCTATGTTAAATTTGGGTTTAATCATGTTAATTCATGTGAAATGACAGTTTACAAATGCTAATTCATGATCATTGACGGTTTACTCATGTTAATTAATATGCAATGTGGGTTTAATCATGCTAATTCCTGTTCAATGAGGGATTACACATGCTAATTAATGTGAAATTATGTTTTACTCAGGATTATCCATGTGTATTGAGCCTTGGATCATGTTAATATCATGTTGTATGTTTTTCCACATTTACATGTTATGATAATCACGTTATATCATTCCATTGTGTTCATGTTTCTCTAATTCTCCATTGATATGCATATTGCCTAACTTGAATAGTATTCTTCATGTTATGCCTTGTTTACTACCTTATTGGGATTTATATCTTTTGACAACCCTACTTTTAATAGAAACATAAACCTGATTTATTACATAAACCATTCACTTGATACAACAAGGATGATCGAGAGGTCTAGTGTATTTGGGGCTTAGGATCATTACATAACATCTTAAAACATGAAATACAACATCTTTATTGAAAACATCTTTTACATGACCACTACATTCCCTCATACCTATCATTGCATGGCATAACCTGAGGACATGCATAAGAAAATGGGTGATCTATAAAGCCCTGTAAGGGAATAAACATGAAATACATCAAGAGTACAATAAATGTTAGAAAATAGGCTTATAAATAGAGCACATGAGAAACATGAACATAAAGGCTTGATAAAGAATGATAATCATGACATGGAAATGTGGCAACAACACTTAACATGAAATTAGAATGAGCCAAGGCTCATTGCACATAGAGCATGATTAAATATTCATTGCACATGAAGCACGAGTAAACCCTCATTGCACTTGAATTAGCATGATTAAACACTCATTGCACATGACGTATCATGATACTATTCTTTACCCAATGCATTGGAGTGCTATAAGGGCACATCCTTCTTAAACATTTCATTTGATAATTATGTGTGCCACATGGATCATAAAACATAGATTCAATAAACATAATAATTTATTCCACGATAATTGAATGTGTAATTCATACACTAAATATTATAATAATTAGGTAAATGTGCATAAAGGTGAATACCCTTGATGGAGAAATGGACATGGTATTCACTACACAAAGGCATTTTCTTTGAAAATCGGTGCAATTTCCACAACATAACGGCATGACATAAGAATTTATACAAAAGGTTGATGAGAGAGAAAGGGGTGTATCATAATATTTACATGAAATGGAAATTAAGGGGGTTATATAGATACATGTCCAATCAATTTTAATGGAATTTAGATTCATGATACAAAAGAACTGCTTGAATGTAAAAGAAGAGAGAGAAGTTCATTTCGGAATTTCGGCATAGTAACGGGTGTACATGGGAGGCATTTAATGAGAGAGAAAGGGGTATCCCATAATTCAAACAATAATAGGGCAGTATGGGGGAGGTGTGAAACCATTCCCCAACATTTATAATTGAAATTAAAAGGGCATAAACTTATTAAGAAAATTGGACAAAAATTGAAAAGAAGAAAAACCCTTACTTGAAAGTGTGCTTCCAAAGGCTTGATAGAGGATTGAGGAGGATTCTTGGGATCTTCGGGAACCTTGAAAGGATTATAGAGAGAGTAAGGAAGAATTTGGTTGATCTCAAAAGGCTTTTAGTGATTTGGAAGTGGGAACTTGTTCGGGTTTATATAAAACAGGTGAGGGAATTCTTTATTATTTAGGTTTTGGACCCCTTAGATTATATTAATCCAAACAACAAACGATCCCAAGGTTTTTGCCCATAGTTTTTGGAAAAGGAAAGAGGAAAATAATATTTTATAATGTGAAAGTCTGAACTTATTAATATAATTTGGTTTCTTATGTGGAGTTGAGTCACACTCCCATAGAAAACAATTTAAAAAGGCAAGGTGTTTAATAAGTCTTGAAGGGTCCATTAATGCTTTGAAAAGTAAGTCAAACAAACCCAAAATCACATTATTTTAATTTGAAAACATATATTTTCTGATCATAAAACTTATAGTATTTTATGACATCACTATTGGGTCATTATGATGTCATAAAACAAATTATATATTTAAACAGTATTTAATTTTTACACAAAAAATTAACTGTCTCAGAAAATTATATAAAATTCACCGTTTGATAATTTCTACTTCTTGATTCTAGAAATAACAATTATTATATCTATATTATTTTCTAAATATGTTAATTTTTACTTTTAAAATAAAATCCGACATTTACCGAAAATTCACGAGTTTTGAAAAAAATGGCTTTCGAAACATAATAAAAATTACAATTACAAACATAAAATTATATGATCATTTATATATAATAAAATTAATTTAATAATAATAATAATAATAATATTTTATTAAAATATTATTTAATTCAAAAATCCCTTAATATAATAAAATAGAATTCTTAATTAAATAATAAATAAAAACACTATTTTCACTTTAAAAACTATTTACAATGTATCAATAATGACAAGAATGTATATTAATTATTATATACAAAATATAATGTACATGAACATAGTACTAGAGATATGTTACATAACCCATTAAAACAGCCGCATAAGACCTAAGGGTAAGGTGTGCGATGGTGGCAGACTCTTGGGGTGGATCAGATAACATCGCTTGAGTGGTAATCTCTGTCAACTTCCAATTTTCCCATAGAGGGTCATGTTCGAGCTACACATGATGAATCTCAGCATGGGATTTTTCCAGAGTGAAGCCAAATGATGCCACCTCTATTTCGAGCTCCGAAAAATGGGCTTCGTGTCGATCAATTATACTGGATGAGGCCATCGCTTCCTTTGTCTGAGTAAATTGGGTTTGTTAATGCCCTATATTTATACTAATCATGTGGTCACTGTTCATTGGAAATAAAATAAATGGTCACAATTCCTAACATACATCCAATTAATATGAAATTTTATATAAACATTTTACATAAAGGGACATTTAATTTGATCAATATGGATTTCAATTGATGAAACTTTGGGTCGTTACTATATTCTCCCCTTAAGAAATTACACCCTCCAAATTTCCTTTTCCCACACTAAATCAGATGTGGGTAACTCAGCTTCATCATTTCCTCTAATTCCCATGTCACTTCATCAAACTTGTGGTTTCTCCACAACACCTTGTTGAGGGGTATTGTCTTATTTCGTAGAAAATTTTCTCAACGATCTAAGATCTTCACTGGTTGCTCCTCAAAAGAAAGATCATCCTCCAACTGTACCACCTAAGAAGAGAGTACATGTGAAGGGTCTGGTATGTACTTCCTTAAGATGTATACATGAAAGACATCATGTACTTTGGCCATGGTAGGTGGAATTTCTAGTCGATAGTCCATAGCCCTAACACGATCAAGAATCTCGATGGGCCTATGTACCTTGGACTTCACTTCCCTTTTATTCCAAACATCATAACCTTCTTCCACATATATTTTCATAGAAAACCCATGTCTCCATCTTTAAACTCAATGTCTCGTCGACGATTAACTGCACAACTCTTCTATCAACTTCGGGCTAACTTTATATGCTACTAAATGGTTTTCAACTTCTCCACCAATTTCTAAACCATTTCTTGTACATGAAGCTTACGTTCTCTGACCTCTTCCCAACATGCTCGTGTTCTGCACCTTTTCCCATTCAAGGCTTCATTTGGTGCCGTTTGGATGCTCGAGTGGAAACTGTTATTATAATAGAACTCAAATAGAGGAATATTTTGGTCCCATCCTCATTTAAAGTCCATTGATCACACTCTCATAATATCCTCAATTGTTTGGATAGTTCACTCGGATTTTAAATCAGTTTTGTGATTATAGGTCGTACTAAAGTTCAGTTCAGTATTCAGAGCATTCTGAAGACTATTCCAAAACATAGAGGTGAATCTTGGATCACAATAAGACACAATAGTTAGTGGCACACCATGCATCCCTACCACTTCTTAGATATATATTAGTGCCAGTTGATCCAAAGAGATATCCTCATGAATAACAATGAAGTGTGCAATCATTGTAAGATGATCCATAATAACCAAGATTGCATTGTTTCCTTTGGATGTCCTCAGAATTCCAGTGACAAAGTCCATGGTGATGATCTCCCATTTCCATTCTCGTATGGGAAATGGTTGCATCATCCCCTTAGAATTCTTCCTCTCCTCCTTCACTTGCTAGAACACCAGGCACTTTGATGTATATTCAGAGAGCTCACTTTAAATTTTATCCCACCAAATTTTTACTCTAAAATCACGATACATCATTGTGCTCCCTGGGTGAGAAGTTAAATTTTAACTATGAGCATCATCCAAAAGTTCCTTCTTCAGGTCTAGATTTGATGGAAGACATATCCTTTTCCCAAATCGCACAATCCTTTCTTCATTAAAATTAAACTCCATGGATTTCCCTTTTTTGATAGCTTCCACCTTTTCCTGAATTCCCACTTCATCCTTTTGAGAATCCTCTAATGTTTCAAAAAGATATAGTTGAGCAATCATTTGTGAAAGGATTGATGATTTTCCCTTCATTATGATTCCCATGTCCATATTCATCAAGTCTAAAAGGATTGGATCCTTCTCAATTCTCATCATTGATAGAATTGATGGGTCCTTTCTACTAAGGGAATCTGCCATGTGGTTCGCTTTCCCAGGGTGGAAATTTATTGAACAGTCATAATCCTTGTTGAGATCTATCCATCTTCTCTGGCTCATATTAAGCTCTTTCTGTGTGAATGTATATTTAAGACTCTTGTGGTCATTATATATCTCACATTTCTCCCCATAGAGATAATGCTGCCATATTTTCAAGGAATATATCACCTCCTCCAAATCCAGATAATTCATTGGATAATTTCTCTCCTGGATTTTCAACTTCCTTGAGGCATAAGATATCACTTTAGGATTCTGCATCAGGACACAACCAAATCCGTTCTTCGAAGAATCACTGAATACCACAAAAATTTCCCCACTTGTGGGTAAAGGGACCACGGGCGCAGATATAACATCCTTTTCAACTATTTTATGCATTCATCACATTCATCACTCCATGAAAACATTACTCCCTTTCGAGTAAGCATGGTAAGAAGGTTGGACAATTGTGAGAAATTTTTCACAAATCGTTGATATTATCCATCTGACCCCAAGAAGCTACGGATATCTGTTACTGATGTTGGCCTTGGCCATCCCTCAATTGCATCTATTTTGGAGGGATCTATAGATATCCCATTTCTTGTGATGATATGGCCCAAGAATGAGACATCCATCAACCAGAACTCACACTTGTTGTACTTTTCATAGATATTATCCTTGAACAAAGTCTCTAGTACAGTTCTTAAATTCTCTTCATGATTCCCCTTGGTTTTGGAATATATTATAATATCATCTATAAAGTCTACCACAAATTTTTCTAGGTAATATCTAAAGACTCTATTCATCAAGTCCATGAAGATTGCTGGAGCATTGGTGAATACGAAAGGCATTACTATGAATTCATAGTGCCTGCATCTTGAAAAAAAAGAAATCTTGGGGACATCATCCTTCTTCCCCCTTACTTGATAATATCCCGACGAAAAAGCTACCTTTGAGAAGTATTGTGCTCCATGCAGCTGATCGAAAAAATCATCCATCTGTGGTAGAGTATACTTGTTTTTTATCGTGATTTTGTTAAGATCATGATAATCGATGCAAATCTGCAGTGACCCATCCTTCTTCTGGATGAAGTGGACTGGTGCACCCCATGGTGAAACACTTGGGCGTATAAACCCTTTATCCAGATTCTCCTATAGTTGTTTATTTAGATCTTCAAGTTCCACGACATCCATTCTATATGGAGTCTTGGATATTGGTAGTGCCCCTGGTATAAGTTCAATTTATAATTCAACATCTCTTCTAGTAGGAAGACTAGTAAATTCCTCGGGAACCACTTCAGCGAATTCCCTCACAATAGGCATTTCAACAAGGATGGTTTCTACCATGGACTCAATCATCTAAGCCACATATGCGTGCTCATAGGGCAGTAATATCAATGCTTGAGATGATGGAGATAAAGGGGATTCATCTTCCTCCTTACACTTATAAAGAATCGGGGGTCGATTCTCCATATGGAGTGTGATTTCTCTCTCCCGACAATTTATTTTGGCTCTATATAAGGAAATCCAATCCATGCCAAGAATTTCATCAAATTCCACCATAGGGAGTATGACGAGGTTCGCTGGGAAATTTAATCCACAGATTATAACAGGGGAGGACTAATATTCATGGGATGTAATGATTTCCCCATTTTCCGTACTCACTAACATCTTCACATCCATGATTTGTGGTGGTGCTGGAATTGTAATACAAAACATTCAAGATATTAAAGATTGTGTAGAACATGAATCAAAAAGTATGTTCGCTATTCTTCAATGAATAACTAGAGTAACTGTCACCACATGATTTTCGGGGTTCACTTCGGCAGAAGTGATGGAAAAAGATCTTTATTGCTGCCTTGGAGGTTGTTGGTTGCCTCCGAAAACCTTTGGATTATGGCACTAATTTGCAAGATGCCCCAGTTCTTTGCACCTGTAGCAATGAACAATGCATTGAGGTTTGAACGGAGTGTTCCTCACCTCTATTGCTACCGTGGGTCTTTCTTGACAACAGTTAACAACTAGTTTTCCTTCAAATCCATACATAATGCATTTCCATGTACCCTTGATGCAATTTCCATGGTGATTCTTTCCGGACATTTGGCAAGTGGGGTGCTGGATCTTCATAGCACTGTGGGTTTTATCCATCCGACCACCAGCATTGAAGTACACCTTACGCTTCTTCTCCCCATGATACCCATGTGATTCCCTGATCTCCATTTCAAACTTGAGGGCACATCGGACAATTTCCTCATAGCTATTGAAGTCACATATTGCTAATGCTTTCCACGGGCTAGGCATATGCCCACCAAAGAAGCGCTCAACCTTGCATTCGGGGGTAACGACAAAGACGGATGTGTATCATGCAAGAATTGTGATTTTTTCCTCATACAATCCAACAGATTCTTCTTCTTTTTGCTTGAGGGAAAGGAAGTACCTTTCCATCTTTAGCCAGAGGGTGCTCAGAAAATATTTATCGAAAAACATCTTCCAGAAATCCTTCCATTCCAACGCCTTGATCTCCACCTCAGGCTTCGTATTTTTTGGTCAACGTCCACCATTGATCAAATTCACCCTCCATACAATAAGCATCCATGATAACCTTCTGTTGTTCAGAACATTGATGGATGAGGGAGATCTTTTCAATGGAGTTGAGCCATTTTTTAGCGATCGTGGGATCGGATGATCCACTAAAAGTAGGAGGCCTTTGTCTTTGGAAGATCTTGATAGTGAGTTGTTCCTTCTTATGGGGATTTGGATGTTCCTCTTGAACCGTGTTTCTATTCATATCTTGAGTAAGTTGAGAGAGAAACAATACGAAGTTCACGATTCCCGCTCCCATTGGATTGGGTTTCTCATTAGTACAGTCATCACACTGATCATCACACCAGTTGTTAGCCCGAGTGCTTATATTACATGCCATTGGCTAGAATAAAAGTAAATTTAGGGGGTAACACATAAAGGGTAATCCAATGGAAAAGGTTGATGACTTATAAATAAAATTTTATTTCCTTAACACATGAGTCTACATGCTTCAACCTAGGATTTCATGATCTACTTTCTAACATATATTCATAGGGGAATTTTTTACCTTAATAAGTGTTCATACTAAGCTTGTGAATTTATCAAAACCGATCCCATGTGAGTGTCGTAACCAATAGTGTTGCTAGGCCCATTGCCGTGCAACAGTTCCCATTTGAGTCTAGCTCAAAGTGGGGTTTTCAGGTATTACCCCTAGGATACATCTGTGATAGAGCCGCCTCTACCTGCTTGTATCCAGATAGGGATATATTTTTTTGATAAACCACTTAATCAGTACTTACCAAAACATAGGGATGTTTCTATTATACTTATTCTTGTCTCTAAGGATAAAATAATCCTAATCCCAAAAATAACTAAACCTATAATTTGATACCAACTATAACAACCCTACTTTTAATACAAAAATAAACATGAATTATTACATAAAAAATTAACTTGACACAACAAGGATGATTGAGAAGTCTAGTGTATTTGGGGCTTAGGATCATTACATAACAACTTAAAACTTGAAATACAACATCTTTATTGAAAAATTCCTTTACATGATCACTACATTCCCTCGTACCTAGCATTGCGTGGGATAACCTGAGGACACACATAAGAAAAGAGGTGAGCAATAAATCCCATTATGAGAATAAACATGAAATAAATTAGAAGTACAATACATCTTAGAAAATAGGCATATAAATAGAGAACAAGAGAAACATGAACATAAAGGCTTGATAGAGAATGATAATTATAACATTGAAATGTGGCAACAACACTTAGCATGAAATTAGCTTGAGCCAATGCTCATTGCACATAGAGAATGAGTAAATACTCATTACAGATGAACCATGAGTAAACCATCATTGCATTTGAATTTTCATGAGTCAAAAATCATTGCACATGACATATCATGATACTATACATTACCCAATTAATTGGATCGCTATAAGGGCGCACCCTTCTTAAACATTTAATTTCATGCATAAGTGTGCCACATGGATCATAAAACATGGATTCAATAAACATAATCATTTATTCCACGATAAAGGAATGTGGATTTCAGACATTAAACTTTATAATCACTATGTAAATGTACATAACGGTGAATACCCATGATGGAGAAATGGGCATGGTATTCACTACACAAAGGTTTTGGCTTCGAAAATCGGTGCAATTTCGGCAGCGTAACGGCGTTACATAAGCATTCATAAAAAAGGTTGATGAGAGTGAAAGGTGTGTCTGATCATATTTACATGAAATGGATAGTAAGTGGGTCATATATATACATGTCCAAGAAATTGTAATGAAATTTATATTTATGATCCAAAATTATTCCTTGAATGTAAAAGAAGAGGGAGAAGTTCCTTGTAGAATATCATCAAAGTAACATGAGTACATGGGAGGAATTTAATGAGAGAGAAAGGGGTCTCCCATAATTCAAAAAATATGAGGGCAGTATGGGGTAGGTTTAAAATCATACCCCATCATTTAAAATTTAAATTAAAAGGAATAACAATATTAAGAAAATTGGACAAAAAGTGAAAGAAGAAAAACCCTTACTTGGAATTGTGCTTCTAAAGGCTTGAGAGAGGCTTGAGAGAGGCTTCTTGGGAGCCTAGGGAACCTTGAGAGGATACTAGAGAGAGTCGGGAAGAGGATGGAAGAACTCCAAAGGCATTGAGTGTGGAGTTAGTGGGAGCTTTGATGAGTTTATATAGGAAAGGTGAGGGAATTCATTGTTATTTAGGTTTGGGACCACTTATATTAAATTACTCCTGAACACAAACCATCCTAGGGTATTTTCTAATGGTTTTTGGAAAAGGAAAGAGGAAAAAAATGTTTCATATGCACAATGTATGGACATATTAATATAATAGTATTGCTTTTGTGGAGGTGAGTCACACTCCAATTTAAAACAATTTAAAAAGACAATGTGTTTAATAAGTCTTGAAGGATCCATTAACGCATTGAAAAGTAAGTCAAGAAACCCCAAAATCACATTATTTTAATGATAAAACATATATTGTCCGAACATAAAGCTAATAGTAATTTATTACATCAC
This sequence comes from Viscum album, assembly GCA_963277665.1. Taxonomy (NCBI): domain Eukaryota; kingdom Viridiplantae; phylum Streptophyta; class Magnoliopsida; order Santalales; family Viscaceae; genus Viscum; species Viscum album. The sequence continues at coordinate 1,767,924,442 of OY728135.1, forward strand.
TATTGGGTCCTTATGATGTCATAAAACACATTATATATTTAAAAAGTATTTTATTTTTACACAAAAAATTGACTGTCTCAAAAAATTATAAAAAATTAAACATTGGATAATTTCAATGTCCTGATTCCAGAAATTACATTTATTTTATCTAAATATTTTTTTAAATATGATAATTTTCACTTTTAGAATAAAAAATGACATTTATAAAAAATTCACCTGTTTTGACAAAAAAGGCTTTCAAGCCTTAATAAATATTACAATTTCTTTCATAAACTTATATGATCATTTATATATAATAAAATTAATTTAATAATAATAATAATAATATTTTATTAAAATATTCTTTAATTCAAAAATCCAGTAATTTAATAAAATTGAATTCATAATTAAATAATAACTAAAAAACACTATTTTCTATTTAAAAACAATTTATAATGTATCAATAATGACAAGATTGTATATTCATTAATATATAAAAAAATTACTATATATGAACATTGTACTACTTATTTTATTCATAACCCCTTACAACAGTTGCATAAGACATAAGGGTAAGGTGTGCGATGGTGACAGACTCTTAGGGTTGCTCAGATAACATCCCTCGAGTGGTAATCACTATCAACTTCCACTTTTCCCGTAAACAGTCACGTTAGAGCTCAGCATAATGAAGCTTAGCTTGGGCATGGTCCAGAGAGAATCCCAAAGATGCCACCTCTTTTTTGAGCTCTGAAAAATGGGCTTTGTATGGACTAATTCTTCTGGATGAGGCAGTCGCTTCCTTTGTATGAGAAAATTGGGTATGTTAAATCCCTATATTTATACTAATCATGTGGTAACTATTAAACGGCTATAAAATAAATAGTCACAATTCACAACATATAACCAAAAAAGTTGACATTTTATATAAATAATTTACATAAAGAGACATTTAATTAGATCAAGAGGGATTTCTCTTAATGAAACTTTGGGTCGTTATATATCTCACCTTTTTTATATATGTCTTCAGGTTTCCCATTCAATGTTATGTACTAAATAATGTTGTGTTAATGTAAAGATGTTTTCAATAAATATGTTTTATTTTTTGTGTCTTAAATTAGCATGTAATGTTCTTAATTTCACATGACAATAGACCTCTAGATCCACAGTTTTTTATTAAGTGAAATTTTATGTAATAAATCATGTTTTAAATGTAATAAATAGTAGGGTTGTCATATTTTTTATAAAATGATAGGTTTATTTATTTTTGGGAGAAGGATTAGAAAACCCTGGTGAAATCCTTAGGGATAAGACAAAGTATTAGAAAATATAACTAAATTTTGATGATTATATAGTAAGTGGTTTATCAAGAAAATGTATCCCTATATGAATATGAAAAAGTAGAGGAGATCTGGAAAAGTTGTATCTAGGGTACGACCTGAAAACGCCACATTCAACGAGACTCAAATGGTAACTGGTGCAGGAAAACTGGTCTTGCGGCACTCTTAGTTTGACACTAATGAGGGATATTTATCGGGAAAATCATAATAATAGTATAAACTATTATTAAAAAAAAATCAAAAAGAATATATATTAAGAGATTGATAGTGTATAATATAGGTTAAAGCCTAGAAATTTATAAGTTAAGGAGATAAATGTAATTTATATGTTATCCATTTACTGTCATTAGATTCCCCTTTATGTTATAAAATGATTCATATACTCATCCCTAATTTTAATTTTATTATAGACAGTGGCCGGTAATATGAGGAATATGGATAAAAACCAATGTGAATGGCAACATTATCAATGTCCTTGTGAGATTCCAAATCAAATGAGAGCTCATGTAAAACATCCCCGTCATGCATGTGGACAACCCCTCCTCCCCCCCCACCCACACTGACAACCCGATGAAAACTTGGATACCCCCAATCCCATGGATAGCCGTGCCACACCCTTGGACAGCCCGCCCACCCCCTGGACACCCAGTACCCCATAGACAGCCCCCCACTATCGTGGATAGCCCTCCCACCCCGCATGGACACCCCTGACCACCTGGACAGCCCCCAAACTCGTGGACAGCCCGCTCACCCCCTGGACTCCCCCTGAACCCCCCCCCCCCCATACCGAAGACAACCCACCCACCTGGACACCCTATACCCACATGGATAGCCCCCCACCCCCATGGATAGCCATCCCACCACCTAGAAACCCCTACCCCTAGACAACCCCACCACCCCTATGTAAATCCCCCCACCCCCAACCCTGTGGACATCCCACCCACCCTCCTGGAAACCCCCTACCCCCTGGACAGCCCCTCCAACCTCGTGGACATCCCGCATACACCCTAGACACCCCGTACCCCCTGGACAACCCTTCCACCCCCGTGGACAGCCCACCCACCCCCCTCGACTCCCCTACCCATGTCCACCCCCCCAACGTCGTGGACAGCCCACCCAGCCCCCTGGACTCACCCTCGAACACCCCCCCATCCCCCTAGACATCCCAACCCACTAGACACCCCGTACCCCTTGACATCCCCCTCCCACCCCCTTGGATAGCCCGACCAACCTCTTGGATATCCTACCCAACTCCTGGACACCCCTGACTCTCGTGGAAATCCTCCAACCCCCCAAGACTGTTCCCCACCCCCTTGGACACCACCACTAATGGAAACCCCCACCCCTTGGGAAGTGTATGAAATCACTCAAATAATCTACTAAAATAATAATTTTTTTATCTAAAATTTATTCAACTCTGGAATAATTCTACACCACAACTACACATGATCTTGTACACACATGTATAGTTCTTCAAATATATTTTGTTATAAATATATTATTTTTGTTTTTTTATATTATTATTTTCATATATAGTAATGTGGCTGGTATGATTTTATATAATGTGAAGAATTTTCATTTAAATAAATATATTTTCTATGAAACATCAATCTAATTTAATTTCATTTGATGAAATGAATTATAACAGTTTTATTACAAAATGGATAAAAGTTGGATGTATGAAACCGATCGGATCTCAAGCGATTATCAAAAATAAATTGGAGAGATTTTTAGATTTTTCATTCCAAAATGCCTTAGATAGTGGTCACATACACTTACGGTAATATAATTGTGTCATAAGACCTTTGTGGAGCTCGGAAGAAGTTATCTACCATATAAAAAAATACGGTTTTCAAGCAAACTACTATGTGTGGTATCACAATGGGGAGAAAATGAAATCTAAAATTGCAGATGTTTCGAATGAGAAGTCTGGATTAGAGAATTTTTTATATTACAGGAATCTGTTAATTCTTCATCAAGAAAAGTAAAGGATTCTGACAAAAGAAGATTTTGATATGATCATACATGATTTATGTAATAAAAATGTTAATGTTTTCAGGGTGAGGAAATTGAATGATGCTTTCGCGACTCCAGAATATTGATAATGTGGTAAAATTAAAAAGGGAGAATTTTTAATATGATTATTTCATGGGAATACAATGTATGTGATTTATAATACTACCATCGATTATATTATTACCTTTTTTATGGACATACTTCTAGTAGATGCAGATATTCACTCAAACCACTATATTTCATTGAAGTTAGTTGAGGAACTTAGATTTTCAAGAAACAAATTCAAGCTTTCCTGAAAGAATTCAGTTTATTCTGGGAGGAAACTACTGAACGAATTGGTTTCATGAAATAAGGCACATCCTACTAGATGACAAAAGATGATGGAATACCATCCCATCTTCCATAGAAAGTAATGTGGCACTTTCCATTGATCTATAGACTTCAGAATATTTTTGTGTCTCATAAAATATCAATAATAATGCGATGGAATGATACCGATAGAAATAATACTAATGATTAGTTAGATCGCCCTGCAGATGGATTTTCATGGTAGTTATTTGATACTTGATATCTTCATTTTGCAGATGATGTGCGTAATGTGAGGATGAGTCTTTCACGTGACGGTTTTGATCAGTTTGGGCAGATGCTTACGTTGCACATCACATGACTGATTTTTATACACATTTATAATCTTCCCCCGTGGGTTTTATGAAAAAACCATTAATATTTATTATTATACTAATATCTGGGCCTTTTGATCCCAACAATGATATAGACGTATACATCAAACATTTAATAAAAGAGTAGAAACTTATTTGGGATGTGGGTGTGCGCACATACGATGAATGTTCAAAGGACATATATCATATGTGTGATGCACTTATGTGGACAGTCAATCATTTTTCTTCTTATGCAATGATGTCTGGATGGAGCATAGAAGGAAAACTATCATGTCCTATTTTTATGATGAATAAACGATCTAGAAGACGGAAACACCATTTTAGATTTAGTTTTATGGGAAATCAATTATTCTTTCTTATGGACCATCCATATAGAAATAATCATCGAAGATTTGACAATACCATAGAGACTGAGGATCCACCTCATCATATGTTTGGAAATGATGTGCTTAAAAAATTGAAATATTTTCTTTTTATTGGAAAGGGTTAAATGAAATCTATAAATAGAATGAATGTTTCCACTGAAACCTGTTACAATTGGATGAAGAGAAGTAACTTTTTTAATTTTCATTATTAGTCAACAAATTTGTTAGGTCATTTCTTAGATGTAATGCACAATGAAAAAAATTATATGTGAAATGTTTCTTTTGATTATTCTAAATGTTAAGGGAAATAAAAAAAGATTATTTACAGTCTTAGCGTGACTTGGTGAATTGGGGCATCAGACCCGAATTACATCCAGTGCGTGTCAGTGAAAATAAATGGAAAGTTCCATGTTCTTCTTATGTGATGAAATCGATATGAAAAAAATCAATTTATAGAAGTAATAAAGACTATTAAATTTCATGATGTCTATTCAAGAAACATATCTAAATGGTACAATAGAAGATATTTGAAGCTAAATTTTTGAAGACTCATGATTATCACATCCATCTGCATGAGTTGATTCTAATAGTAATTAGTCATCTTTAGTAAAATAATATAACGGTGGTTGCTATTCGGTTGTTCCATTTGTTTAGATATCTTTGTGATAAGTAGTTTTCCATGCCATTTTTAAAAAAATATTGGTATATTCCCCATTAATTTTGTGCGAGTTATAGAAAATATTTCCTCCATTATTTTTCATATGCATGCTGCATCAGACTATCCATATTCTAACTGAATTAATTCATAGAGGACCTATTTATTTTCATCTATTGTATCAAACTGAAATAAATATATACAAAGTAATGTCATCTGTCCGTAACAGGAATCATCCCAGATGTTCTACTGTTAACGTTTACATGGATCAAGAATGTATGGATTTCCCCTCTAAGTATTTGTCTGATCATACAACAAGAATGAACCGACAAATGAAAAATGTTGAAGAAAAATATGGTATAATTGAACCCAGTTTTCCATCACCTCCTCAAAAAGGAGGAATTTTTGTATCATATACATTGAAAACATTAATCCTAGAAGAGCAAGAGATGGCACATCGCACAATTTCGATCAAATGTGAATTTTTTGATGACTATATTATGAATGTAAATTAAATATGTATATATTATATATATCTGTATATCTATTACAAATATTAGTATTTTTATCTATAGGAAACATAAAGTGATGAAAAATAAAAAGCATCTTTCTTTATCTTTGAGAAAGAGGGAGACTTTTCATAGAAAATAGTTTTCTACTTGGTTAAAATAGAATGTAATAATATTATAGTTTAAAATTATTAAACTAATAATTAACCATGTTTAATAATTATTTATAATTTAGTTATAGAGTTTTCATGCTCACTATGTCTGTGAGGAAATAAGTGCTTTGGATTTTGGTCCTAATATCATGGTTCATGAATGTAAATCAATTATTATAAATGGTTACAGATTTATTATCATTGAACTAGAAAAGAACATGAGAACACAACATGATGGCTTCATGGTTACTTCCACACCAGACTGTTATACAAGTGCATCAGATAATAGACTGTGATTTGAAAATGTAGGTTATTATGGAGTCATTGAAAACAATATTGGATTATTATTCTCATGGACGAGTCACGATGATGAAATGGAAGTGGTTTGATTCGATGACAAGGCATGGAACATTTATTGATGATTTTTTTTCGGGTAATTGATATATATCTTACTATTTCTACTAATGAACCATATGTATTGACATCAATGGAGAAATTTTTTTTATGTCAACGACCATCTTTGACCTAAATTTGGTGTCAATATAGAAGTAATACCAAGACATATTTTTGATGATGGTGATGATGGAATTGACACCATCCCTACGACCATTTGAAATGATCCATTTATTACTTTAAATTACTACAATAGATCATTTGTTAGAGTTGACTATGAAACTCATGTTGTGGTGGGAAATATATAAAATCCTCCATTCATGTTCTCAATTATTATAGTTTACCACAACTTGGTCAGTTAAGTTTGGTACTATTTAAATTGATTCAATATTGATTACAAATATGTTTCATCCGACAAGAATGTTATGTGAATTTTCAATGTTTATTGGTTTCAATTTTATTTGAACTGCATTTTATAATTTGGAGTTCAAATGTATTAAAACCTACAAAATCAACATTTCTTACTAGGTGAACATTTCTAATCTTCAACAGTGATATTTATGAAATTTGTGTAAATATAATACCTCTATTTTAAATTTTACTAGGTAATGAACATGATTGATTGTATTGTTCTACAAAACATGTATTGAAAACTACATCATTTACATAGTTTAAAAAAATTATATTTTTCCATAATTTTGAAAGCGTTTTTACCCCTTATGAACCCAGTTGAATCAGTGTTCTATGAATACCTCTATTCACGATAATTTATTTTGTTTTTTGGGTAGCACATTAGTTATCGTTTTCTATTTACTTCCCTATTTTATTTCAAATGTATGAAATGAATCCAATTAAAGGTAGGCGACAAAAATAGATTATTGACAACAATTGTCACATGACTGAGCTGGGAATTCCACCACTAGTTCCTAAAGTGAGAATTTTATTTCAAATATATATATTTAAATAATATATAATTTCATGTGATTAATTGTTTGTAAACATTTCTTTAGGATCAATCTATTAGGTGACAATTATTTTATTAGTGTCATAGTAGTGGTCCCCATACTTGGGGTGTTCGTACAAGGGGTTGGTACGAGAGCTAGACGATCAGGTCGGTGTACCGGATTAGACCATGGCCCTACCACTTACATACCACCCATCCCACACTCTGATCCCATTGTGTCGTTAGGGACACACGAGATATTTATGCCTCCCAGGTTTTCACCAACCTTTACATCTGGGCTTCCTCACCCATCCGTACCATATCCGGTGATGATTCCCACTCCCCATACAACAATGGGGAAGCCATCCCTTTCATCGTCTTTTACTTATGCTTCCTTCTCTCCTGGATTTTATATTTCATCTTCTTCGACTCTAGATCCACCAGAGTCTGTCCCAGCAGAGAATACATTGGGTCCCACTCCATCTGTACAAGGTGTTCCTTCAATATCTGTGGATCCAACGACACCCATTGACCTGACTACCAAATGTATACTTATACAATCCTAAAAAAATTACACCATTATTTATTTACATTATAAAATGTATTGATAAAATATTTTATTTTCATCAATAATAGATACTTCTACTGATAGGAGGTAGGGGTGGGGGCATACACGCATGCGTACGGTGTGGAACCACTGCACGCAGTTGATGGTGGACTCTAATGAAGATACACAAATGATTACAAAATCAGGGTAGCAATGTAACATTGTTTTGGCGATGCTTTCCATATACTCCGACAACATTTCTGATAGCCCGCTCTCATGGATACATCTTCGAGATGAGGTCAATGATAAATCTTGGGAAGACATATGGGTTAAACAATATGTTTTATTTAATGAAATATATTTTTTTTGTATTTATATGAATTAATATTTTGGTGTAGGCTACAGTTTAATTTTCCTAATTGTGAGGGTGCACAACCATCACTTCTAAAGGGTTTAGGCTTGCTTTGGAGAGAAAATAAGAACAAGTTTACATTGGATGGCATGCTTGTGCGGGCACAGAGTTAGAGGTGGTCCCTGTCGTGGATGATTGTCTGTTAGAACAACATCGACAGATGATTACTCATTGGATGACTAGCCAATTTAAGTTATTATTCACATTAGGGATTTATAAATGAATATTTTCATGTTTTTCATTAATACTAATTATTGAATTTTATTTAGGATTCATCCAGATGATATAAAAAAATTATTTATGATAAAAACTGTGTCCTCACATTCAGACGTACAATGATTCCAAATCGTGAGAGGTAGTAGGTATGACAGTTTATAAATTTTCTTTACGAATTGCACTTTATATTGCATCATCCATAATTTATTCGATTGTTGATGTTTTTATATAATTAATGTTTTGCAATTAATTATTGGAATCCAATTTAAAATTATGTTTTCCTACATTTAATGTCATTTTAGATGAATACATTTAATATAGATGGATGTGTGCATCGTTAAAAACTGTTTTCCTTGTGTAAAAGGAAGAAATATTGAATTGCGGTTAATGAACCAACTCTGCAGCATATTTTATGTTTTATTCTATAGATTTAAAATATTAATCTCTATTTTCTAACTTAATAATCTATTTATATTTGTAAAAGGGTACTTTAGAGGCCCTTGATACCCAAGAACCAGACAATTTTAGAACAAATGATCACTTACATCAAGTGTTGGGATATGAACCCCCTGGTAGAGTAAGTTGCCGACCTGGGAAGAGTATAGTTCCGACGAGATATTGTCCCTCCTCAGGTATGATATGTTGTGCCACTGAGTTCCTTCAGGATAAGGCACATTCAGAACAGTCTGAAAAAATGGCCACAAAAATGGTAGAACAATATGATGGGGCAAACATAGAATTTATGAAACTGATGGATGTTATACATCCTACACTTCCACAAGAGGTCGGCACAGCTTGTGATGCATACATGTTGTCGATAAACTCTATATATGGTGAACCATATGGCAGTTCTAGTTGTGGTTGAGATAATGGAGAGGATGAGGCCGAGCCAAAGGAGGAGGATGGTGCGTAGGAGGCTGAGGCAGAGGTGGAGGGAGAGGAGGAGGGCGAGGCAGAGGAGGGGGGTGGGGAGGATTCCAAGGCTGAGTACTTGGTCGAGAAGGAGGGAATTGAGGAGGGAGGGAAAGATGATGGGGAAGATAATGAGGATGAGGGTGATGATGATTATTAGGTGATGATAGTGATGGGGATGAGGAACAGATTGATATGCTATATTCTTTATTGATATTACTGACCGTTGATGTTTATTGATTTATTTGGCCTGAATATATGTGTGATTAGGTAGGTCACATTATCATTTTTTTATATGTAAATAAAAAAACATGTCTTGATGGTTTGTTTTGACTAATTGACCCCTACCCCAGACATCCCCATCCCTGTAGATAGCCCACCCACCCCCTAGACACCCCTCCCCCCATGGACAACCTGCCACCCCCATGGACAGCCCGCCAACCCCCTTGGAAAACCCCTTCCTCACCCCAGTGTTCGACCCCACCACCCTATAGATAGCCCCCACCCCCGTGGACTGCCCTCTCACCCCCATTGGACACCCCGACCCCCTAGACTACCCTGCCACCCCCGTGGACAACCTACCCACCCCTGGAAAGCCTATCCCCCTATGGACTACCACCCCCCAGTGGACAACCTACCCACCCCCCTGAACACCCCGTTCCCCTTGGACAGCCCAGCCACCCCTATAGTCAGCCTTCCCACCCCCATGGACACCCCGTAACCCCTGGACATCCTCTCCCACCGCCCTGGACATGCCATGCCCCCTGGATAGTCCCCACCCTGGTGGATAGCCCGCCCAACCCCGTAGACTACCCTTCCACCACCTTGGACACCCCGTACCCCCCTGGACAGCACATCCACCCCCATGGATGCCCTATGAGACACCCCATACCCCCACAGATAGCCCCCACCCCTGTGGAATGCCCCCCTGTGAATAGATCGCTCACCCCTTTGGACACCTCGTACCCCCCATGACATCCCCAACACACACATGGATAGCCCACCCACTCCCTAGACCCCTATTATCCCCTAGATAGCTCCCCCACATAGACAGCCCACCCACCCCAGTGGACAGCCCGCCCACACCCTGGATACCCCCAACCCCCCTTGACAGCCCCGCGATCCCTATAGACATAACACCCACCCCCTGGACACCCCTACCCCCACGTGGACATCCCACCGTCCTAGACACCCATACCCCCTAGACAGTCCAACCACCCCCCATGGACAGCCCCCCATGCCCCTGGACACCCCTTACCCCAATTGACAGCCCTACCCACACCCAGGGACACCCCATACCCCCATAGATAGCCCCACCGCTGCCATGGACCGCCCACCCCACTGGACACCCCCTCCCCCCTGTGGACATCTGGTCCCCCCCTGGACACCCCTACCCCCTAGATAGCACTACCACCACCGCGGACAGCCCGCCCACCCACTGGACACCACATACCCCCTAGACACCCCATCCCTCACGGACAGCCCCCACCTCGTGGATAGCCTCGCCGACCCCCCTAGACACCCCTACCCCCGGGACAACCCCTCCTCTCTCGTGGATAGTCCCCCACCCTCGTGGACTGCCCCCACCCATGTGGACAACCCCCACCCTCGTGTATTATATGGTTTCTATCAACTCGAATACCCCATTAATCATAGATACCCACTTGGTTTCATCCTTGGATCCAGATCAACATGAAAAAATAGTGTATTGTTTTTTAGAAACTCCCATTAATAATAAATGATCAGAGAAGAACATGGTTATTCCACTTCCACAAGAGATTCATCAGATACCACGAAACAAAAATTACTATATGGGATATCCCTTTATTGTATTTTGAATCATTTATAGTCGAAACAATCTATAAACTAATAAAAAACAAAACCTCATTTAAAATAATTTGATTTTCTAAAACAAGGGACACAAAATCACAACTCACATAAAGATGCATCTTAAAACATTCTTTATAAAACCATTTCAAATCACATAATAGAGACTTTATTCTATTTATGACTCCCAATGGTTTATAATAATCATTTTTAAGGTTCCTTTTCAAAAATCATATAGTATTTTGTCCAACAATAAAAATGAAATCCTTTTCCTAATAAGAAAATCCCCCTTCCTACCATACACACCAAAAACATTAATTTTCTCCTAAAGAAAGACATTATATTGAAATAAACACTATTCAAAAACCATTTTAAACATTCCAATTATCTTTAAATCCATGAAATTTATTCCATTAGAACCGTTATAGCCCCCACCCCTCCAGGGCACCGCCCCACCAGCTATACACCCCACCCCACTATACACCCCGACCCCTATGGATAACCCCCACCCCCTGGACCTCCCCCACCCCCTTGGATAGCCCCACTAACCCCTTGGACCATCCCACCCCCACCCCTTGGACACCACCCAACCCTAATGGATATCCCCCAACCCCCCTAGACAACCCGCACCCCCATAGACACCACCCCACCAACCCTGAACACCACCGCACCCCGGGAGACTCCCCACCCCCTGGAAACCCCCACCCCCTGGAAAACCCCCACAACCTCGTAGACACCACAACTCCCCCTAGACACCCCCATAGATAGCACCCCCCTCCACCCTGGATGCCCCACATCCCCTGGACACCCCCAACCCCCTAGACATCCCCAACCCTCCAATACACCCCCACCCCCACCCCTAGGACACCCCCCCATGGACATCCACCCCACTCCCCTAGACACCAACCCACCCCCAGGACACCCCCACCTTTGGACACCCCCACATGCTAGAAAGCCCCCAACCCACTGAACACCCCCACCCCCTGGATACCACCCCACCCTATGGAATCCCCCATGGATACCCCCACTAACCTAGACTATCCCCACCCTCTAGGACACCCCAATCCCCCTTAACACCACCACCCCTGGACAACCCCTACCCCCTTATACAGCTAATAAAACCCCTCAAGAGGCCCCCAACCCCCTAAATTATGAATATATTTATTTATGTATTTAATTAACATAATAATTATGTGTTAATGGTGTATGGGTATACTTTTTTATGTGTATAATTGGTATAATTACCTTATAAAACATGTTTTAATTATGTTAATTGTGTATGTAACTCTGAGTATCACATGCTCTCTGAAATGTGAGTGTCCTCTCACCATTATGAGATGTCTGCACCAAATAAATTGTAATGGGTTAGTTGGAAGAGTGGTTTTCATGTCATGATTGAAATGGTGAAAACTATGTTGTGGTACATGTCATGGTAGGAATAGTCTAATGTTTTTTATGGGCTATTGTAGGTGTTTTATCATTATATTTTATGTTTCCTTTGTAGGTGTGTCTGTAGTTGTATGAAATGAAGTGGATGGGTGGTAGATGTGTAGCTGCATTATTGGATTCTCAAAATACAATATACCAATGATTTTAAACCATTGTTAAAGTGTATTGGAGAATTGTTTTACCAATGGTTTTAATAAACCATTGGTAATATACTGTAAAAACAGTTCTAAACTATTGGTATAGTGTATTTACAGAATATTTTTACCAACTTTTTTTTTTGGAACTGTTAGAAATACTATATACCAACAGTTAAGAAACCATATGTAAACTACATGTAATCTATATATCCCAATGGTTTATCAACTGTTGGTATAAATATCTACCAACAGTTTCTATAAAACCTTTGCAATACTGATGGTTACAGAGCCATATAAAAATGATTAGAGTAAAACTATTGGTATAGGCCTTTTATAATGGCTTACTAGCCAATGGTTTGTCAAAAATGTGGTATATAGTATACCAACATTTTTTATACCTATACAAAATATTTGAAACTGTTGATATATATTGTATTTCCAGTAATGTATCTTAAGAAATATTAGTTAATCTATGTTATAATTAATGTATTTACATATCATAATTATTAAATTTTTTTCATAATTACTATACGACATGGGAAATGAGGTCATGTTTCATCTATTAGAAACCTATAATCTTCCAAACACATTGTTTACCCAAAAATCATTTATCCAAACCCTCAATCATCGTTCGTCCTTCTAAACCGTAGAAGAAGAAATCCTTAGATTTTCAAATCTTCAGAAATGAAAAAACCATGTTATTCAGAGAAGGAGAATCATGCCCACAAAACGACAAAGAGTTACGAGAAGAACATTTCTTTAGGGTAAAGCAGTTGATATTGATGTGTTATATTAGATAAACTTAATCTTGAAATAAAAATTGAAATTTCATGGAATCGAGACAACCTTCAATGAAATCAATTCAAAATTTGATTATGATGTAGAGATGAACTATTTTTATAATAGTGTATAGTTTATTTTTGGAGATTTAGAGGATATGATTTTTGGTATTTCCAATGATAGGGATTTATCAATTTCATCTACTGGGGTTGAAATATATTTTATCTACCCACATGAAGGAGTTTTAAATTTTGATATTAAATCAATTGGAGATAATGAAAATTATTTTAGAGATATTATGTATTTTATGTTCAACTCGACAAACATCATAATGATGTTTGATAAGTATTTAAAAGATGGCCATAAGATTCTGGTGATATTAATTCATATAGGAATAGAGGAAATAATGGATGAGATGGACATAATCCTGTACCCATATATTTATATCATATTTATTTTTTTTATGTTATATCAAATATAATTTTCCACAATATATATTTTCGTATGGTCATTACTATTTTTCACCTGATGCAAGAATGAATTTCTCTACATATGGATATATAATTTCAATGATTTTATTTAAGAAGAACATGATATGAATAGTTGATTCTAGAGTCAAATTTCATCATAGTAATTTCTTGAATGTTATAACATTATGAAATCTTGGATTATTCTAGAGAAAAATAAAATGAAAGATTTTTCCTGTTTGAGCTGAGGAAGAACATAGATCATGAACTTTTTCTCAGGGGGAGAAAGTAGGTGTATGAATGAATGATGTAGATGAATCACAAATAGATGTAGTTTCTCTACCGTCTCAAAGATGAGATTGATTTAACACAGAAGAATATGTTGAATAGAAGAAAAAAGTATTTGTTATGAAACAAAGAAACTGAAATGATCCTCATGTAAATGAGAAAATGTTGTCTTCTAGAGAAGCAACATTGACCATCCATTTGGATGAAATTTTTATTAAAGTGAAAATTCATGTAGAGATTAAAGATATAGATCTTGATATTGGACCTCTGTTGAATGAACCCGTACAAGAAAGCAACCTTGTAGAAATTATTTTAGAAAATATTACTAAACTGAAAATTTTTTAGTAAAAGGTTGTTCAAGAAGAATTTACTGAAAATGTATCTTTTAAAAAAATAGATTTTATATGAACCTATTACAGAAATTCAACCCTTGATTGTAGATTAGATTATGGGACAGTCAGATCATATTTCTAGTGCTCAGACTGAAGATTTTGATAATCAGTCAATTTTTTGTGAAGATTCAGTAATGAAAATAATGCTAAATCCTTTTCCTATTGTTCTTTTTAATCATTATATGAATTCATATGAGAGGAAATATGATTTATTATATCATCATGTTGAATAAAATGTGATTACATTTAAAAAGTCTCCGAAAATGAATGGAAATATATGGTAAGATTATTAAATTACAATGAAAAAGATAAATGAAGTTAATGTGAATATTATTTATAAAAGGGATTTTGATGTCTTAAGGGAATACATTTTATATGAGATTTAGAAGGTCGGATCTAAATCTATTTAAAAAATAAATAACATATATTTAATGTTTTACCTGGGAAGTCAGTTTGAATTAGTAAAATGTTCAGTGAATCAGGGAAGTACATCTAATGCTTCCACTACTACATGTCCATATATGATTAAATGATTTTGGACCATTACATTTTTTATGGAAAACATTAATTCTCATATTCAATATATCCAATAAAACATTACACCTTTTTCAGTTTTATTGGACAATCATAAATTTATTTCTGATCAGTTAACTCAAGTAGAGTCTAACATTAGATTGATGTCGAATCAAATTTCAGAAATGTTGGAGTTATTCATGAAGCAAGAGAAAAGTAATCATCAGTTTATAAAGGTCTAAATAGTGTAGAAGATTCATGTCAATAATGACTCAAGGATATTGATCATTTATCTATGAGATAGATTGATGAAGAATCTAAGATTGTAGATGGCTGAGAAGAAAGAGATGTTTGAAGCCATTCAAAATTCAAAACCACCCAATCCTAAGCCACTTTTTATCCTACCTTGAACCATGAAAATATCAGTTTTCGATTATTTTTCATAAAATTTAAGGTATAACAGTATTTATTGATCAATGAACCAGTTTACTCTCTATAAATTATATTTCATTATTTTAGCATCCTTTTTATTTTTGTTAGATTGAAAAAATACAATTCTCATTATTCGTTACAGTTACTTATAACATTCAGTCATCATTCTATTTAATATTAAATTTTCTTTAATATATGTCTATATATTCATTTTGATATCACAAATTGGTGGTGAAACATAAATAACACAACATTTTTTTTGACATTTACCTTTGTTGGAGAAAATTAGAATTTATTCATTATCTAAATAATTCTGTCAAATAAAAATTATTTTGTTTTAATGTTTAGAAAATTCAAAAATTATATTTCTATGATTATAGTTTTTGTTTATGGATTTTGTGATATTAAAAAAGGTGGATATTGTTTAGCATGTATTTTCTCAACAATAGTCTATCAATATTTATTTATTTTGATGATCACAAATACACTGGTCTATTTTACAAATGATTTTATATTCAGTTTATTTCAAGAAATTTATATTCATTATAATTATTATCTTGAAATCATATTCAACTATTTATTTGTGATAAATATTTGTTAAAATATTAAGAATTATCTTTATCATATTCTAGAAACATTTTTCACTATTTGTCGTTTACCAAAAATACTATTCATTCAATACGTCGAAGGATGTATCATTTGGAAGAAAACATACATTTATGTTGAGGAATCTGTGCATATGATTTATCAGCCAAAAAATTGATGAAACGTATGGTTAAGAAATAATTCTTTTGGATAAGAACCTTAGGTATTATAGAATGAAACTATGTGGTTAATTAACCCTACTTAAGTTGGGAACATTACAAATGCATGGATTTTAAACCTTACTTTTGTAATCATCCTTATTTTTTCAACATTATGTTTGGGAAACGTTAATGTGTGGATAATCCTTGTTACAATCCAATATCATTATTTACTTAGATAAAAATATTGATCATCATAACTATGTTATGAAATTTAACCCATCATTTGTTGTTTTTTTGTTTTGTGATGGAAACTTACGTTGGACTTTTAAACATTGGAAATTTGAATTTACGTCTTTATATGAGTTTTTGACACAGTCTGTGTAGTATGTCAGGGTGATATAATTCTCGATTTAGGCTGATTCAAAGTTCATCATAAATAATTTAATGATTCATTTATAGTAGAGGTTTTTACTCCAATTCTTAAATTAAGGTACGGCTAATCTCTGATATATATAATGAATTTCAATTCACTAGTTTTATCAGGAATCACTTTCAAATCCCAAACCATGTTGGAGATTTATAATTATAGATATCTCTGAGTATCATTTATAAAACCCACAGATTTATGAATACTTCTCAGATATCAATGTAAATATTATTTGTTGTAGTTTTCCCTATAAAAATTCATTATATTTCTAAAACAATCAAGCATCTCAAAAAGAAGTGATAAATTTTGGAGATATACATTTTCAAATATGGAAACACGATGATCTGTTTTTGTTGTTGTTCTTAATATCAATGATATCTTGTTAATCTAGATCTCATAAAATATTTTTCAAGATTGTTATTCTTTTGAAGACGAAGATCCATGTTTTTTCAGTTGTGTGTTTTGGCAAATATGGGGTAAACCTTTTTCTTAGCAAAATTCTTATTTTTTATCATCAGTTTTGGATACATGTATTCCATCATGGTGGGGTGTCAGATTCTCATACTAAGATATGGTTTTATCAGTTTCTTGTAAAATAACTAGATCACACTTTTCTGTAAGCCATTATTTGAAAGGGTGAAAACGTTGTGCACTATGTTCTGAATTGGTATTATGATACGAGGATCATACAATTGATATCCAACATGCCTACAAAGAGGATTAATGGTGGAGTGGAATAGGGTATCTTTGTGCCCCAAACTACTGTAAATCGATGTTATTTTCTTTAAATTCATATCTTCAAAATAAAATATCTAACAAAAATGATACTAATTATTAACTTCCATTTATGTGAATCCACAGAATCATAAAATTTCAAATTGGACACAATTCACACCCTCTTGTGTCATCACTATAGTCTATCCAACCTAATAGATAGTATAATATACACTGATCATCGTATTGATGGATTATTGTATTGTTGGTAACATAGTGTTTTATTAATATATAAATCAAGGGACCTTTATCCAATGTTATTGGATACCCTTCACTTTGGATTAAAATAATTACTTGTTACTTGTAACTCATTAAAATTTTATTTAAATTCCATAGCATTTAGTAACAAATAGAAATTGAATATTTCTTATACTTTCTTATTATTTTACAAAATATGATATATTAAATTCTATATTCTGGATGGTAGAATCGTTCCAATTCATCTTGTTTAACCATTTTAAATATACAATTTTTTAAGGATAAAAACAATCTTTCTTAAACATACAATTCACCCACAGTGTTTTAATTGACAAATCAATGTATACATTTCAGCCCTACATAATTTATCCTTAGAGACATCACAATACAAGTACTTATTAATATCAATAGGGATGTCTCTAAATTGTTTTTCAAATAATTTTCCAATTGTTATCAAAACCATTTCTATGAAAAAAAATAGAAATTTAGGATTAGAATACATAGATTTGACACCATTTTCATTGAATATACTTCACATTTTGGATACACATACAAAATGAAAATAATTTATTAGTGTCTTTGGAAACATGGAGACCCAAAAAACTTGTTCATAAGTAAACTAAAGTATCTCCCACTATGTTATTCACAACATGAAACATTATTAGACATAAAAATCATAACCTAGGGAATGAAACATAAAAAACGGTGATATTTGATTCTGATTAATAGTAAACATGTGATATATTTTCCCATAACACAAACATAGAGTTATGAGATCAATATAATAACATTTAAAATTAAATACAAATATATCAATTATAATAAAAATGATTCATGGAATAAATAATGGTTGTTTATAAGACATTATTTATATGATAATAAAATAACATGTTCCAATAGATCCTAAAATTGGCGTAAGACATGGATTTATTTAATCTATATAATAATATAAAAATTATTTCAATGATTCACAACATGAAAATCATAAAATGTAAATCATGGGTTAACCACTCAATCACCGCCATAATTAATGGGATAACCACCCATTTATGGTTATCTTCTAGATTGGTCTAATCAAAAGTGAAACCTATGTGCTTGATGGAAATTTATTATTTCTCAATTAATTGTAGGGAGATATATTTCCCATGCATCACATAATGTAAATAATATATGTGTATATATAAGTTTGTGTGTATGTCTGCTAAAATATATGAAAAAAAATTTCATACCATAACCCATGAAATAGAGTTAGTATCATAATAAATTCATTATATCATAACATTTGGAAATTTGATTGGATTCCAAATAATTTGGTCATTTCATCGTAGAATTACCCCTGGAAATTATGCATGTATTATAAGGATTTTATCGTGGTATAAATTATGAATGGAAAACAAGGTTCATAATAACCATTCTATCATAAACATGAACTATTTAGATAAATAATAAGAATGGTATCCTAGGATAATATCCCCAGTACATCATAGACAACATAAATGGATTTCATATTATACGAGAAATGATTTTGATCCGTTATTAAAAAAAATAGGAATATGTCATTTTTTCTTTGAAAAAGAATTTTAATACATATTTTTTATAGAACTAATTTTACTTTAAAAAATCATGTAAAAAATTTCAGAATAAATTAATATAATGGTCATGATGATTAGATTTCTTATTTATTCTACACAATATAAAACAAATATTTCATTTTTATTTTTAGTAAAATCCAAATGTTCGTTTCATAGATAATAATGTTAATGTTCCGTTCATTTTTATAATAAGTAAAATATTTTTATATATATATTTCAAAAAAAGGAACAATAATAAATCATTTTTGAGAAAAATTCTATACAATAAGGATTTTGAAGAAAATGTATTTCTGAATTAAAAATGAAATAATGTTGGATTTTTAGAAAAATATTTAGTAATTTTATGTACCGATGTGTAGAAAATTGAACTATAACATTAAAGTATCATGAATAAATAGAAGTGAATAAAAATAAATTAGTTCCATGATATATTGAAAACATTTTATTATCATTGTAAACATAAACATAAATAATCCCAATGAATGATGATATTGTAAAGTAAAATATATCCAAATTTGGTAACATTAAATCGAAGGACCCATGATTTGATAACATAAAATGAAATTTAAAATACCTTGAAGACTATTAATTTAATAGTAATACTTATTAAATGTGTTTAAATTTATCATCATGAATGAATAAAAGCTCATTACAAAACATTGGTCTCAAATTTCGGATATAGAGACAAAAATCCATTACCGTAGTAGTAATATTATGATTTATAATAAAAAATTAAAATAAACTCAAAAAAAGTTCAATATAATTTTATAAATGGTATTAATTATATTATATGTCATATGGTCTATATATACAATAGAAAAATTAAATTATTGTTTTATTTTCAAAAGCCTCCTTAAAATACAAGAGTGACTATAAATCTCTTACCATAAATCATAACTTTCTTCGTTAACATTCAAACCACATGTATAAAAATTATTAACTTATTAGATATATATTTCAGGAATATATCAATATATATCATACAATTTATATTTTTATTATGATGTTTTATTACTTTTTTATTTTCAATTACATGATAATATAATGTTTCGGGTAATAACCACTTTATTTTAGTAATTTTTTTGACTTCTTATTTTTGGTCCACATAGATTCACCTTGATTTCATCATATACATAATTTTAACCATGATATGAATATTATATGTATTAATTTTTTATTTTCAATAATTCACAATATCAAGTGATATAAAACATCATACAATATTCAAGAACACGGTTGGTTATATGTGAGTATGAACGATGATTCCATTATCTTTTTCAAAAAAAAACATATATGATATATTATCATTAAATAATAATCATTATTTCATATATATATATCATATTATCATTAAAAGAATCATTATTACCTTACTTGTAAATCTTGGATGAGTCACATCTCATCATGAGGTAGTAGTTCACCATACACAAAGACAACATTATTGTATTCCCAAATAATAGACAATATAATGAATTGTATGATATATTAATTCCCAATGTATAATGATATTTTAAATATCATATATAATTAATAAATCCATAATTACTTCTATCTATTATATTTGATAATGGAAGAAATGAATGGCATTGGTTCCCAATGCATTAGTCCTCCGTACATGTGATTGTTGAATTCATAACCAATTTGATGGAAGTAGATAATGTTTTAGGTCAATTACATAACCTAGAACATATATGTATATTGAATATAATTATTTTAATATCAACATGTTATTATAGGCATTTATAGACATTGGGGATGAAATTATAAAACTCTTACTGAAAAATGATTCCTCTTCTTTGGGAATCCTCCCAAGGTTTGCAACAAACGCCTTCTTATGAGGATTTTCATTAAAAATTAACGATTGAATTATTATATAAGAGTTTTTTAGAAGTTACATATTCAGGTATTTGTTTAACTAAATGGGTTTTACATTTTTTTGAATGGAGGAGAGGTGGTGGCCTTTTTTATACGAGCTAAGTGGCACAACTGTAATTGGTCTAAAAATGGTGTAATGATGATTTCCAAATTCCAAAAAGATCAAAATGGAATTTTCTAATTAATTAGAAAATAATATATATATATATATATATATATATATTATTTATTTTTACATGTATTTAGGTAATTATTAACGTTATCTTATTAGTATAACCCCCCACCGGATATACCCATTGTTCAAGTAAATACAACAATGTCTTAAGTATTTCTCCTATTAATTGATAAAAAATAGTTTATATATCTAGATAATAATATTATTATTATTTTATATAGATAATAAAATATTGAAAATTAAATTTATAGAAGTGGAAAATTTTAAACAAGAATTAATACCACATATGTGGTGAGAAAAATGGTTTTCAAAGGGAAAAAGGTCAAAATTTTACAATGTTATTATTTAAAAAATCAATATATAGTAGATTACATTGAAAAAAATAGATTGATGTGTATATAATTGATCTAATTTTAATTATAAATTAATTTAAAATTTAATATAAAATTATAAATAATTAATACAAAAGACATTATTTTATTAAAATTTAGTATTTTTCAGTATTGATCTAAAAAATGAATATTTTCAAAAAAGTAAAAAAATTTAAAACTAATATAATTATGAGATTATTATTTTGAAAATGAAGTTTATTTTATCATATAAATTTTAATATTTAAAAAAATGTAATTTTATTAATATTCTAAAAAATAAATAAATATCAGTTTTTTAGAAAATTGTATTTTCGAGATGTAGAATAACTTTTAGAAAATTAATTATTTTCCTATAAAATAGTATCCATTATATAAAAAAATTATAATTAATATATAATTATTATATATTACGGATCATATTACTTTCATTAATGGCTAGGAAATTAAGGTTGTATATAAATAATTATTTTAATAATATCATTGTGCTATTAAATCTCATTGTCACTTGTAAGACAATATAAACCAGTGTTGAGTGTTGTGATATATTAACATGGAATTTCACAATATATTAAATAAGATTAATTTATTAAATTTTTTAATAATACATAAAAGCATAGAGCTTTACATTAAACTATAAATTCAAAAAATATATCTAGATCGATGTATCCATATTAATCCCCATATTTATACACATGGTTGTCTTAAGACCATGTTTAATATCAAAATATAAAAATATATATTAATAATTATTTTAAACCCACTAATTACAAATATATACAAATCCACACCAACAATTATGATAATAACCATCATTTTTTAATTCTTCGATCCCAAAAAGTATTATTATATCCCTATCAATAAATTATTCCAAAAAAATCTACCATGTGAATTAGTTTTAGTTAGTATTTTTATAAAATATATTCAGTCATTAAAAACTTAATCAAATAAAAAATTTTATTGTTCCATTAAAACAAGTTAAAAAATAAATCCTAGGAATCATATAATGTTAATTTAATTAAACTGAAAATATTTAATGAAATTCCAAAAACATATTAATTTATAATCTTATAAAAACAAAATATTATTTTTTACTCATTCTTATGTGGACACTGATATCACATACGAGCTTCCAATTCCCATGTTTCATCATAAACATTCAATTGTTGGAACAATAATCAATCTAAATTAATAACATTTTCTCATAGGATAATTTTTAATATATTTTGAATAAAAAATACAAATTAATAAAATTTCATGTCATGTTAGAAGTCAACGTATTTATGTTGATTAATATGAGATTGTTATGGTTGATACCTCATCCACTATTAAATATCAATCATATCATCCATCATAATATAATAATAATTAACATCATACAAATGTAAAATGTTACTATCAATGTCAATAATTTCATTTTTACAACATATTAAGGTGAAACATTAAATAGTAACTATATATTGGATGACATACATTAGAGAAAATAATAATAATACATCATTTTATACTATAATCTACAATGATCATCAAAAAAAATATCATACATTTTTCATTTCTGAATTGGAATTATCACATTAAATATTCAATAAATAATGTTTATCATATCTTGAAAAATTAACAACCACACGATATAAACCCCTCCTATATATTTACCCAATATATAGGTTTTTGACATTACCGTCAATATAGATCATCAAAATGATATATCAATATCATTCCATCATAAAAATAAATTTCAATAATTACAATAATGGATAATAATTATCCCATGATATATCATAATCTACCACAAAATCTCAAACAATAATCATCATCATTTTTATAATTAAATTTTAATTATTATAAATTTGTTTATGATTCGATGTACTCATTATTATTTGAGTACCAGTCACCCTATTCTATCCTCTTTATCCATTATGTGCAATGATGTCCCTATTTAACACAATAATAAATGAAATATATGTAACATCAGTATTTAGTTTATATATTATATTCCTATTTATTTTATTAGTAAAATTACGTTTATTGGTATGAATGGATATAATTTTATATGTCAATTTAAAATCACACAGATAAAATTATTCAACTATATAGTGATAGAAAAATTTAGAAAATTCTCTATTGAAAAAATATCCCAATTCAATTTCATCACACAAAATGATTGTAAATGATTCATAGTACAATGTTTCTAAAACTTCAACCATTTAAAAATAATTCATTGTGAATAAATACCCATAATCACAATCTTCATTATTGCATAAATGATCAATATTACCATTTCCTAATACATGTTATATATCCTAGGATGAAACATCCATCTAGTGTTATGAATTTATTTCATAGCCAATTCATTAAATATTTAGAAAAATACCATCCTATAATTAATATAAAGTGAAAAATACATATGTAGTGATCACCAATAAATTATCTACAAATTATTGTGGTAATCAAACTACCTCTTACGTTGGGAATTGATTTCAAGACCATCAATTAGTTTTTGAAATTATATAAGATGTAATATACGTATAATATAACACCATATATTTTTTCACCTATGGATATTATGGATAAATATCTACCTTAAATCACATTAGTATGAAATAATAATTCAAATTCATTACCACATTGTAAATTAATATCATATAATCCATATGAAAATTACATGTTTCTATCCTGAAAACATATTAAAAAACACTGAGAAGATAAAAAATTATCCCATGTTACCTTATGGTTATATTACATTAAAAAATTGTATAATTTATACATTAAACATTATAATATCCCCTAAACATTTTTTGTTAAGATTATTTTCTTTTCTGTACAAATAATATATCATGTTATGTAAAATTATTTCTTGGGTTTTTTATATAATTTTTGTTTGTTATAATTTAAAAAATACATTTTCTACAACATTTCCCCGTTGAATGAGAATGAATTGACTCAATCCTAATAAAATAAAATATGAAAATTAAAACATAAAAACATTATCTTAGATCATTAACTATATCTAGGTCCCAAAAACTATTGTTGATTAAAACCTCAATATAAATTATCACACCATTCGAGCATCACATATTATGTAGTCAATGTTTTTAACAACAATTACATTTTTAAGAAATCATGAATACTGTATCTATAATAAAATATTATCCATGGAAAGCACAATATATCAATTTTATTATTTGTATTTTACCAATTGATCTCTTATATTACATTTTATTGATGATAAAAATCACTTCTATAAAATAAAATGTTCCAAAAATAATATTTTTTGATATAAATATACATTTTGAAAAAAAACATATAGTCATTGATTTGATTATATATCTAATTAAATATAAATTTTTTCCTCCAAACCAATATAATTATAAATTTCATACAAAAAAACCATTATGAATGATTTTGGGTATTTTTTACGACATGATTTGGTAAGTTAAATTTTTGTTATCATTGATAACCCCATACAATATAATATGAAACGTGAAATATATATACATTCTCTTCAATGGTGTCCCTAAAATTACATCATTCATAATTAATATCTGGGGATACCAATACCATTTTTGAATCACTTAAACATATTTATCTCATTTCCATTAGAAAAAATATTATCAATGTTATTTAGAGGATAATTATTATTGTTATTTGTTGTGGTTATCCTTTAGATGTCAATTCAAAACAATAGAATTGAATAAAATTAAAAATAAATTGGTTCGACCAAAGGGATACACATGTTATAAAATAGAATATTATGTAAAATAGTTCTAATTGAGTCTTCTGCACCGATATTATTATGTAAATCATTTGATATAAATTAAAGGATATTAGACTTTTCTTTAGTAACAATATAATTAAAAACCCAATGTAATTTTCTATTGGTATTATATAACAATCATTAGGATTGATATAATATAAATCAACAACCATGACATTAATAATAGAATTATCTTTTGACACCCTTAATCCCAGAATCAATACAACTATTATATACATGATTTCAATAATAATTCCCAAAAATAATATAATTAATCTCTATTTGTATATAGAAAATGAACATAACTATTTGATATAATATGATCGTATATGGTAATTACTATAATCAAAATATCTGATAACATCTCAATATCCATACAATGTTTTGAAGGCCTTCATTATTTATTCATTTTTGATAATCCACCTTTCAAGGGGTGAGGTGGAACCCTTACAAGGCCCGTAGGCATATGTATTACATGGCCCATAGGAATTAGAGGAATTCATTAGCCCGTAGGCTTCAATCATTACATACAATAGATACTAACTACTTGGTACTACTCCTCCCCAACATATTCATCGTGAAATCATATCTCCACATTCTCATGGCTGTTCGGTTAGACATTCATGTGTATGAATAGTGTTGTCCCGATGGATGGTTCCATACCCTCTCATTCTTGCAATCCGTTTAGCTTCTCATATGGTGAAAGCTCCTTGCTCATCCTCCATGTAGAGCTTGTTCCTCATAGGTTGCCTGGTCTACATCTGCACTTAAGGTGGCCCGATGGCCTTGAGGTGGCCCAAATTCCTTACTGACCTGAAGTCCTTGGTGGCCCGAAGCCCTTAAAGGATGCGAGGACCAAATCGGTGGCCCAAAGGCCCAAACGGGAGCATATTCCTGGAAAATACAGTGCAAAACTATACCTGCTACAGAATATTCTACAGTATTGCACAATTCCCGCTAATGTACTACTACAGTTCTTCTATAGTACACGGAAATAATGTCTTCGCCTGGATTTGATATCAGGTCTCCCGGATGCACTTACAGAGTCCATACCAACTGGGCTAAGGCTCATGTGCGAAAATACCTCAATATCATTAACCTGAAGGAAAATGATTTATAGTCAAATAATATTTCCATCTACACTCTAAATAACATATAATAGTTTCTTTATATTGAGATTGGTAAAAATATTCAAATTATATCAATATACCCATTCAAAAAAAATTAATTTTCCACTTAAATACCTTATAAAAGTTCGTACCTCTACAAGATTAGGTAATGAATTAATTAACACAATCTATACCCATAAAATCCACTTCTACAATTGAATATCTTATCAAAACCACTATATAGGAACATAATTAGGGAAAATATAACATGTAACAAAATTCTAATCCAATTTAACATCTATGATATTCTTTCATTTTGTTTTTCATTCCTAATAATATATAATAAAAAATATTCTTTTTGTAAATCATACTCAATATTCTATTAGCATCATATTCCCTTTTTCCTACACTAAAACACCCAATAATGTAACGCCCCGACCCTAGTTACCCAGAGTCGGTGCATTATTACATAACATTGGCATGATCACAAGAAAGATCAAATCTCGAAAGACCGATTGGTTTAGTAGCCTTGGAAACACTAGATATATTCATAAGTTTTACATTACATCATAAAATGAAAAACTAATACAACAACATAATGTTTCCACAATCCACACTATTAACCCCTCATAAAATCCCTGCAGGTCATTCATAACTTACTTCTTCACATCCTGGGAAAAATAAAACATAGAAAAGGGGTGAGCTCAAATGCCCAGTAAGGATAACAATATAGCGGAAACTTTCATAAATAAGAATAAACATTTAAGGCAATGCATTACTAAAACAAAAGCCTTTTAAACTTGAACTTCAACATAGTATGGCAAATGTAAAAATGAAATAATGCCATTTACTTATTCACATAGATATTCTACTAATCGAATAATCACATGCAAAAATCAATAACCACTTTTATAATGTTGGAATGCATAATGCCAGACTATCATAACCACATAACCAAGGCCTCGTGCCAAGACTACAAATAAGATTTTGTCAAGGCCTTGTGCCAAGACACTAGTTTGTCTCATGAGACCTACCGATGCATCGAGGAGCTATAGCGGGCTCCACCTGTCACTTATTAAGTCCAATGCATTCCCATATGAAAAGGTTTAAACATAACATAAACATTCGTATTAAAACTAGCATACGAAATGTCAATAATTTCACCATAAACTATGAATGGTATAAAAATAGCACATCCATAGTCAAACATATCACAAAACCTTCAATACAATATAGAAGTTTTGTATCATAATAAATCAACTTCAAATAATCTTAAAATCCATCAAAGGATGTTGACGTAGATGAAATCAAAAATTTTTTTTAAAGAAATATCTCCTTTTATTTTGAAATCATTTAAGATCCATATAAAATAAAACATTTTCTTTGAAAATATTCTTATAAGCTTGTAAGGAAAGCTTTGAAGATTTTATAACGGCGTAAAATAACCGCACCCGCCGTATAAGTTAAAAAAAACATTCTTACCTCAATTCTGTCGAAAAGGTTAAAAAGGACCTTGTTTTGAAAAGGACGGAAGGATTCATTTATAAACCTCTTATAAAAAGTCAAACAAGGGTATAAATGACTTTAACCCATATTCTTGTAAATAGTAAAAATGTTTTGAAATATATTTTTAAGAAACATGGATGTGGATGATAAAGATATCCCAGTAGATTATTACGTGTAAACAACCTCGGATAATGAAGAGATTGTGAAATAACCCTTACCAATTTGGTAAATTATGAAACATACAACCCATAAAAGAGGTATCATACAATTAATATGTAAATACACATAAATTATAGTGTATTACACAAAGAATATAATTATGGGCAGTACATACACCACACAAAAGGTGATGGTGGCAATATGGCATGAATCTCACGGAAATAAGGAGTGAGATGAAAACCCCTTACCACGTTAATAAACTGAGTCGTATGGCCAAAAGTTAATAACCACCAAATGATTTACAGAATAACATTAATATAAATATAATCATGATAATATATATCAAATGGCAGTACACAATACACCACTTTCAATAATTTAGTGGCGAACAATTGAAATCTCACAGAATTGAATGTGAGATAAGAAAAATCCCTTACCTTGTACTTTTCCTTGGTTGGAGTAGGTTAACGTCTTGTATAATGGTGAAATAGTTGTTATTAAATTATACAAGAATCATATATAATAATATGATATCATATATGATCTTTTAACATTGATTTGTTAATAACATCATAGAATTATCGTCGTTTCGGGAGTTAAATTACTCATTTTCTTTTATATGTTTTGTTACATAAGCCATGGTTGTTGTATCTTATTCATATCCAGAATGAAATCTAGTCCTTAAACATCATTTTTAAATCATCAAATGATAATTATACTTGAATGGATACGATGGAGAATGAATCTCATCGCGTTCGTGGAGACGGTAGTCGTACGTACGCACGAGCGACAATATCATTCTTTTGATATTAAAATAATATATAAATGGATGGTATATCATATATAAAGAATCATTAACATGTTATATTTATTATTTACATGAGTTACACATCATTATTATACCCATCCAAATAATATTATATTTAATAACAATTACACCACGACGTGGAGACGGTAGTCCGTACGTACGCACGTATGGTGACATGTTATTAAAAGGGTGGATATAATACTGAATATGGTTGTACCATATTTATAATAACATCACAGTATATGTGAGATACTGGAGTTATTATTTTAGAATGGTAAGAACAAAGGAAGAAGAAGTGGAAGAAGAAATGAACTTGGAGAAGGGTGGTGAAATCATTACCTCTTCTTCGGGTTCTTCCTTTTGATTTGATCAAAAGGGATCATTAGGTTGGCTTTCTGAGCAAACTAAGGCCTCTAGGTTGTAGTGAGGGATGTTGGGAGAGTATTTGGTCAGAGTTTGGCCGAACCAAAAGGCTTGGAAGGTGTGAAGAAATGAGAATGAGGAGTGCCCTTTTATAAGAGGGGTGAGGGGCACCTTTGGAAAAGCTAGAAATATTAGTTTATATTAAATTCATATTCGGTTTCTAATGCCTCCAAAGTTGATTATTCAAAGGTTAAGGTGGGAATAGGTCGAAAAAAACTCAACCAATAGAATTTAGACAGGTTTGGGTACTTATATTAACCTTATCTTTAAGTATTAACTCTAAGTTAATTAGTTTCACTTTTACAATGTCTCTTTGTATTTTTATATAATATGGTTACTAAACTTACTATATACATCCAAGAGACCCACAAGTGGTCCATTAATGATGAACCTATCATTATATAAGTCTCCTGGCCGATCCTTAGATTTTTAAGAATTTAATATCAATTAATAATATAATATTTGTTTTAAGAACTCTTTTATGTCAATTTTGACACTATTCAATAGATGATTTTTGTGAAACTCATAACAGATTGATTACTTCGAAAAAAGTCAATTAAATCAATCCTAATATATCATATTATCCTAGAAAATTAGTTAAATTCATTAAAAGTTTCATATTATATTTATTTTGGTATTTATAATATCAATTATTTTAATTTTTCACTATTATAGTAATTACTGCATCATCATTGTTTCATAAATAAAATAACTTATTTAATGTCTAAAAATTATAAATAAAATATAAATATGTAGGAAATATTTTTATCTTTCTAATGGATATTTATAATCGAAAATCCAACATGTATAACCCTATGTAAAAATTGTTCTTCTAAAAGATGTAAGCTTATGCCATTTTTATTTTTATTTTAACTTTATTAATATAATGTGTCCCTACCACATTCAAGTGGCTCCAAGGGGTCCCCAAATTGATCCAAGGATGCCAATGGTCGGGTATGTGTCCACCAATAAGGTTAGGACACGTTTTAGGGTAATTTGGGATTATTATAATATTATTTGTTAACCCTTATTTACCGGATTTACCCTTTAACCATGGTAAATAAAATATTTACCGCAGTAATTATTCAAAATGTGTAAAAATAAAAGTTACCTATTTACATAATTTGGACATCCTGATTCCAAATATGTAATCCATTTTTCCAAATTCAAAACACAGAAGTGGCAGAAATTAATTTAAAATTAATTCCCGCTGTCAAAACAAAAAGCGTGTTTTTAAGAGATAATAACTATCAAAAGATTGACACTTGTTTATGTTCGGTTTAATTGTAAAATTATGTCCAATGACCAACATTATATTAAATGGTAAAAATATATTCTAAATATACTTTAAAACTACTAAAATTCATAATTTATCACTATTAATTATTTTGATTAAAAAAGTTGATTTTAATTAAAATTTAGTAATTTTCACTATTTATCAAAATATGAAAGTTATCCGAAAAGTACCAAAATTTCACCTTAGGGTAAATTCGACACTACGAATCCAAAAATGTCAATTTTGAAATATAAAATATATATAATTTCAAAAAGTAGGTATTACTATTCATAACGGATATTTTGATCGGTTGTGGTGTGTGTTAAAACTCGAAGTTGCGTACAACACACGCTATTGTATTATTCAAAGGAAAGCGTACCGTGGAAGCTTGGGATGTTTCATTTTAAATTTTTTTGATGTCCCCATTTAGTCAAAAAGTTTAAAATATTGTATTTAAAAAGGGTTCACTGTTAAAAGTTGATAAAAGTGCAATACTGAAAATGAATTTGTTCTTGCATTATATCTAAGAAACTCATAATATGGATTCTAAAATTATAAGGATTATATATAGTTTAAAATTTAGATAATACTATTCATAACCTATTTTGAATGGCTTTTTTTTGTATGTCATGGTGTGATTGAACTCGGTGTTGCGTGTAGTGTAAGTTATTGAATTATTTTGAAGAAATAACACACTATGAAATCTTGGGGTGTTACATTCTCCCCTCCTTCAATAAATTGCATCCTCACAATTTGAAATTGTTCTTCGAAAATAAAAGGTTGAAAATAGAAAACATATTTGTGGGAAAACCCACATCGGAAATTGGGTTACTAAAATTTAGTCTTAATATGAGGAAAAGAGAAATGAAAGGGTCACCACCAAATTATGATCTCGATTAGGAGAACATTGGTGGCAATTAGAGAAATATAATTGGAGGAAAAACGTAAATATTTATAGGTAGTGATTGAGGTCATCAATCACAAAAAAGTGTATAATTGAGGTCATTAAATTCATCAATCTATGATGATTTGAAATACCATCGGTTCAACAAAACATAGGGTATTAGGATAACACATTTTTGACGTTTCAAATTATCTTAGTTGAAATCCCACATCGAAAAATGAATTAACGAGGCCTCTATTTAAAATAAAGAGTGGAAAGTATGAAGATTACCAAAAATAACACATACTAGGGTTCCATGTAGGAAAATATGGATATGGAAGAGAAATCTATCCATAAATTATCTGATGGAGAGTGGTAGAGAACATGGCTATGAAAAGGCCATCAATCCCAAAGCCATGAATTAGTGATGATTTAAGGTACCATCTAGGACAACATTTTTGTTCTATGTTCCTTTTATTAATGTTGAGGAATTTATTTATGAGATTGGCTAAGATCATAAGGAGATATACATACTTTATAATTAGAGTTTTATCCATTAATAAATTTCTACCACAAACTAATCATTCACTCGTAAAAAAAATTCTATTTATACTATTCGTACAGGGTTCCAAAATAAAAGAATTTATAATTCATCTACCAGATCTTTTAAAAAAAACTACATTATTTAATCTAGGACATTTCTTGGGACAGTGGTAGGTGATAAACCCTTGTCGCCCTTCGGTTGCGGGTTCAAGTTTCGCAGCCTTGCCGGACGCGACGGGTTGCCGCCCGACCTCCGGGTTGTCCTTTTATGGCAATCCAAAATAATCCAAACTAGAACTATCAAAAATACTTCTGTCCAAACTCACAGTCCAATATTTATAAGGAAGGTAAACATAATATAGATCCTTTTTACCCCGTAATAGCATATGAATACCTTCATCATGTATTACCATATTCTTTATTGATTACATTCATGCTCCCTTATTCCATATAGAATGCTGGATATACTTCATTAATCCAAAAATGTTTTAAACTCCAACAATGATGGAATGTACAAATCATTAATCAGTTCCAAGGTAGTCAAGAATATCCAATATAATTTATCCAAAACAATCACATATTATTCCAAAATCAACACCTCAGTATCAGAACTATATTATGATTTATCATTCTCTCAACCATATATTTTCCAATAATTTATCCTGCAATTGAGTCACTTTTCTTTGTTCCACACAATCTCAAGTCCTTAATGAAATAGTACTGCAGTACAATCCTTATATATTCCATAATTATTATAACAAGTACATTGTTGATACAATACTCAATTGACATAATCAACATAAGAACTCTAATCATTCCTTTTCATCTGTGGTAGTATCATAACTTGATTATTATTCGATAACATCATTTGAGGCATATTCTGATGACTGGGACATAGGTTCGCATAGTGTCCAAACTCCTTGAAAATAAAGCATTGTACATTTGAAACCATTTTCTTACCCTTGCAGTCATGTACTTTGTGCCCTTTTCCTCCACACTTATAACAAACTCCCATTCCTTTCAGGAAAGTTCCAGGGTGTTTCTTTCCACAGTTACCACATATGAGAAAATTCTTCTTTTCCCTCTTCCCTTTATCCATCTTTCCCTCTTCCATCCTTTTCTTCTCTTGCTTGCCTTCAAAGACATAGGACTCAATAAACTCTTTACTTATCTTTTCAACACATGATATTATTTCATCATATGATGATAATACATGGGAGACTATTCCTCTTATAAATTCTAGCTTAAGACCATGAAGGATATGATCCTTCCTTCTCTTTGGATCATGTGCATTTCTGGAGTTCTCATTTCTTCTACTGGGCGCCATTTCTAAACAATGGCATACACTAGATCAGTTTATGAATCAAAATACATAATCCCATACTTATAAAACACTTAATATAAATTGAACTATTTATGGATATAATCCATAATCATAAAAATGTCTCCATTGAGGATGTATATACTAATAAACCCTTCATAATGGTTTGTAAAGAAAATGAGAATTATCCTAAGCATATCCCCCGGGAGTGTCGTAACCAAGAGTGCAGCAAGGCCCGTTGTCGTGCACCAGTTCCCGTTCGAGTCTAGCTCAAAGCGGTGTTTTCGGGTTTTACCCCTAGGTACATCTGTGCCAGAGCCGCCTCTACCTGCTCGTATTAGACAGGGATGTATTGCTCAGAAAACTCACAAAATCTCTACAATACCAAAATTCTAGGAAGTTCTTCTATACTAATCCTCAAAGTTCATCTTAGGTCTACGTTCTCTAATCAGAGTTTACCTAAATCTAGCTTCCAAGGTTTGTACTAAACTTTCTCTGATACCAACTGTAACGCCCCGACCCTAGTTACCCAGAGTCGGTGCATTATTACATAACATTGGCATGATCACAAGAAAGATCAAATCTCGAAAGACCGATTGGTTTAGTAGCCTTGGAAACACTAGATATATTCATAAGTTTTACATTACATCATAAAATAAAAAACTAATACAACAACATAATGTTTCCACAATCCACACTATTAACCCCTCATAAAATCCCTGCAGGTCATTCATAACTTACTTCTTCACATCTTGGGAAAAATAAAACATAGAAAAGGGGTGAGCTCAAATGCCCAGTAAGGATAACAATATAGCGGAAACTTTCATAAATAAGAATAAACATTTAAGGCAATGCATTACTAAAACAAAATCCTTTTAAACATGAACTTCAACATAGTATGGCAAAAGTAAAAATGAAATAATGCCATTTACTTATTCACGTGGATATTCTACTAATCGAATAATCACATGCAAAAATCAATAACCACTTTCATAATGTTGGAATGCATAATGCCAGACTATCATAACCACATAGCCAACGCCTCGTGCCAAGACTAAAAATAAGATTTTGTCAAGGCCTTGTGCCAAGACACTAGTTTGTCTCATGAGACCTACCGATGCATCGAGGAGCTATAGCGGGCTCCACCCGTCACTTATTAAGTCCAATGCATTCCCATATGAAAAGGTTTAAACATAACATAAACATTCATATTAAAACTAGCATACGAAATGTCAATAATTTCACCATAAACTATGAATGGTATAAAAATAGCACATCCATAGTCAAACATATCACAAAACCTTCAATACAATATAGAAGTTTTGTATCATAATAAATCAACTTCAAATAATCTTAAAATCCATCAAAGGATGTTGACGTAGATGAAATCAATTTTTTTTTTAAAGAAATATCTCCTTTTATTTTGAAATAATTCAAGATCCATATAAAATAAAACATTTTCTTTGAAAATATTCTTATAATCTTGTAAGGAAAGCTTTGAAGATTTTATAACGGCGTAAAATAACCGCACCCGCCGTATAAGTAAAAAAAACATTCTTACCTCAATTCTGTCGAAAAGGTTAAAAAGGACCTTGTTTTGAAAATGACGGAAAGATTCATTTATAAACCTCTTATAAAAAGTCAAACAAGGGTATAAATGACTTTAACCCATATTCTTGTAAATAGTAAAAATGTTTTGAAATACATTTTTAAGAAACATGGATGTGGATGATAAAGATATCGCAGTAGATTATTACGTTTAACAACCTCGGATAATGAAGAGATTGTGAAATAACCCTTACCAATTTGGTAATTTTGAAACATACAACCCATAAAATAGGTATCATACAATTAATATGTAAATACACATAAATTAGAGTGTATTACACAAAGAATATAATTATGGGCAGTACATACACCACACAAAAGGTGATGGTGGCAATATGGCATGAATCTCACGGAAATAAGGAGTGAGATGAAAACCCCTTACCACGTTAATCAACTGAGTCGTATGGCCAAAAGTTAATAACCACCAAATGATTTACAGAATAACATGAATATAAAGAGAATCATGATAATATATATCAAATGGCAGTACACAATACACCACTTTCAATAATTTAGTGGCGAACAATTGAAATCTCACGGAATTGAATGTGAGATAAGAAAAATCCCTTACCTTGTACTTTTCCTTGGTTGGAGTAGGTTAACCTCCTGTATAATGGTGAAATAGTTGTTATTAAATTATACAAGAATCATATATAATAATATGATATCATATATGATCTTTTAACATTGATTTGTTAATATCATCTTAGAATTATCGTCGTTTCGGGAGTTAAATTACTCATTTTCTTTTATATGTTTTGTTACATAAGCCATGGTTGTTGTATCTTATTCATATCCATAATGATATCTAGTCTTTGAACATCATTTTTAAATCATCAAATGATAATTATACTTGAATGGATACGATGGAGAATGAATCTCATCGCGTTCGTGGAGACGGTAGTCCGTACGTACGCACGAGCGACAATATCATTCTTTTGATATTAAAATAATATATAAATGGATGGTATATCATATATAAAGAATCATTAACATGTTATATTTATTATTTACATGAGTTACACATCATTATTATACCCATCCAAATAATATTATACTGAATAACAATTACACCACGACGTGGAGACGGTAGTCCGTACGTACGCACGTATGGTGACATGTTATTAAAAGGGTGGATAGAATACTGAATATGGTTGTACCATATTTATAATAACATCACAGTATATGTCAGATACTGGAGTTATTATTTTAGAATGGTAAGAACAAAGGAAGAAGAAGTGGAAGAAGAAATGAACTTGGAGAAGGGTGGTGAAATCATTACCTCTTCTTCGGGTTCTTCCTTTTGATTTGATCAAAAGGGCTCCTTAGGTTGGCTTTCTGATCAAACTAAGGCCTCTAGGTTGTAGTGAGGGATGTTGGGAGAGTATTGAGGCAGCGTTTGGCCGAACCAAAAGGCTTGGAAGGTGTGAAGAAATGAGAATGAGGAGTGCCCTTTTATAAGAGGGGTGAGGGGCACCTTTGGAAAAGCTAGAAATATTAGTTTATATTAAATTCATATTTCGTTTCTAATGCCTCCTTGTTGATTATTCAAAGGTTAAGGTGGGGATAGGTCGAAAACAACTCAACCAATAGAATTTAGATAGGTTTGGGTACTTATATTAACCTTATCATTAAGTATTAACTCTAAGTTAATTAGTTTCACTTTTACAATGTCTCTTTGTATTTTTATATAATATGGTTAATAAACTTACTATATACATCCAAGAGACCCCCAAGTGGTCCATTAATGATGAACCTATCATTATATAAGTCTCTTGTCTGAACCATAGATTTTTAGGAATTTAATATCAATTAATAATATAATATTTGTTTTAAGAACTCTTTTATGTCAATTTTGACACTATTCAATAGTTGATTTTTGTGAAACTCATAACAGATTGATTACTTCGAACAAAGTCAATTAAATCAATCCTAATATATCATATTATCCTAGAAAATTAGTTTAATTCATTAAAAGTTTCATATTATATTTATTTTGGTATTTATAATATCAATTATTTTAATTTTTCACTATTATAGTAATTACTGCATCATCATTGTGTCATAAATAAAATAACTTATTTAATGTCTAAAAATTATAAATAAAATATCATTATGTATGAAATCGTTTTATCTTTCTAATGGATATTTATAATAGAATATCCAACATGTATAACCCTATGTTAAAATTGTTCTTCTAAAAGATGTAAGTTATACCATTTTTATTTTTATCTTAACTTTATTAATATAATGTGTCCCTACCACATACAAGTGGCTCCAAGGGGTCCCCAAATTGACCCAAGGATGCCCATGGTCGGGTATGTGTCCACCAATAAGGTTAGGACACGTTTTAGGGTAATTTTGGATTATTATAATATTATTTGTTAACCCTTATTTACCGGATTTACCCTTTAACCATGGTAAATAAAATATTTACCGCAGTAATTATTCAAAATGTGTAAAAATAAAAGTTACCTATTTACATAATTTGGACATCCTGATTCCAAATATGTAATCCATTTTTCCAAATTCAAAACACAGAAGTGGCAGAAATTAATTTAAAATTAATTCCCGCTGTCAAAACAAAAAGCGTGTTTTTAAGAGATAATAACTGTCAAAAGATTGACACTTGTTTATGTTCGGTTTAATTGTAAAATTATGTCCAATGACCAACATTATATTAAATGGTAAAAATATATTCTAAATATACTTTAAAACTACTAAAATTCATAATTTATCACTATTAATTATTTTGATTAAAAAAGTTGTTTTTAATTAAAATTTAGTAATTTTCACTATTTATCAAAATATGAAAGTTATCCGAAAAGTACCAAAATTTCACCTTAGGGTAAATTCGACACTACGAATCCAAAAATGAAGTCAATTTTGAAATATAAAATATATATAATTTCAAAAAGTAGGTATTACTATTCATAACGGCTAGTTTGATCGGTTGTGGTGTGTGTTAAAACTCGAAGTTGCGTACAACACACGCTATTGTATTATTCAAAGGAAAGCGTACCGTGGAAGCTTGGGATGTTTCATTTTAAATTTTTTTGATGTCCCCATTTAGTCAAAAAGTTTAAAATATTGTATTTAAAAAGGGTTCACTATTAAAAGTTGATAAAAGTGCAATACTGAAAATGAATTTGTTCTTCCATTATATCTAAGAAACTCATAATAAGGATTCTAAAATTATAAGGATTATATATAGTTTAAAATTTAGATAATACTATTCATAACCTCTTTTGAATGGCTTTTTTTTGTATGTCATGGTGTGATTGAACTCAGTGTTGCGTGTAGTGTAAGTTATTGAATTATTTTGAAGAAATAATACACTATGAAATCTTGGGGTGTTACAAATAATTTCATTGAATTATGGTCACTCTGTATATTAACTATCTAAGTATATTATATAACCCAAAATAAGGAAATTATACCTGTATCGTTAGATCCATTTTGGTATCCAAACACTTACCTAATTCTCCCATTATTGTGAAAATAAACATTCATCCAACAAAATTATAGATGAATATATAAACTAAAATATTTTTTATATCCTCTAAAACCATCCAGTATCATAAAAAAATACATCATCATGTTTGAAGATAATATGATTATTCTTATTTAACAATCATGAATTTTTAATATCAATCAACTTCTCATGTTTCATTCAACATTATTCTATCTAAATTTATATGAATAAAAAATTTAAATATTCCTGAAATAATTTTTGTGTTCCCATTTTTTTCGATTAAATATAGTCATGTAATTAATCACTTAAAGAATCTATTCAACCAACAATTCATTATTATACAACGAAAAAAATATTTTAAATAATTATAATTGTTTTCACAGTCTAGTATATATTTTAATATATATATAACATCCACTATATGTTTTTCCAAACATCATTATATCAATGTAAAAAATTAATTCATAAATAATTTCATAATATATAATTTACGTAACCAAAACTATTTCAAAACCATATGAAACCATATAAATAAAAATGTATATATAATTGAACAATTTCAAATTCGATTCCACATGTTTACCATCTAATAACCATACATCCAAGATACAAGAATACTCTACATATGAAAATCCATTAAGGTTGTCGACACATATAAGAAAAACATCCAATATTAGATATAATAACCACTTGTCAATATAACACTCCATGATAACAAATGAATAACCATACTAATTGATGTTTGTACTATTTCAATGAACCATTTGATTTATAAACATCCTAATATTTATAAATGCAATAATTCCCAACAATAAACAATAAAACATTCTCTAATATAATTTCTTTATGACCCAACTCGCAAACACAAATCATAATACCTAAATCGGATCCCCAAAAATCCCTTAAACATGTTCCCCAATCATTAGAAGCTGGAAATTTATGTTGAATAATACCAAATTATCATCATTGAATGGGTTTACATTTATGAAAATAAATAAATTCACATAAATGAAAATAAATTTATCTGTGATAATACTATAAATCCTTTATAAAAAATTTCATTTGAATCCATGTCCCATTAATATAGATCGAATTAAATCAATAAATCAGACACCATAAATAAGGTAGGTAAAAAATTTATAAAAGATTAGATTTATTATCAATATATTTTTATACCATATGAATATAATTTTATATGTTCTTATGGTTGTATTTATATGAGGATTCTTTATAAGGTTGGCTGTTACATTTTTTAAAATTTTTAAATTGAATATGTATCTCTTGTTAAAAACATTGAAAAGAATTTTGAAATTGAAAAAGTATGAAAAATATGAATAAGTATTAATTGAGTTGTTATAAACTAATAATAACAATTTTTATCTCATCCATAAAAATATGTGTTTTTTGTTATTTAAAAATTTAAATACTACATTTTTAATAAATAATTATCTTAAAATAATTATATGTGTTTGACAGATTCCATCATATAGTACACCAAACATAAATTTAAATAAGACATAATTGATGGAAATAAAAATAATTAAGTATCATTGTCAAAAAAATATATTTAATTAGTGAGAATTAATATGAGTAACTTATTTGTAATTTTTTATGTTTTAAAATAATGAATTTTATTAGAATGAATGAAATTCATTTTCTATATATAAAATTAATAATACAATTATTTTATACTTAGAAATGTGTCTCTCTAAATATTTATTTTCTTTGTGATGTGAAATTTAATTTCAAGTTTCTTGTGATTAATGATTATAAAACATAACATATATTAATAATTGGTTAATACTAATTTTACTATTAAATTATAAGAAATATGAATGGGAATTGTTTATCATTTTTAAAAAATTATTTTCTTTTAAAAACAAATTGAATTATATCACTTTTTTTAAAATATATATTTTTTAAATTTTATATTTTAAAGTTAAATATTTTTAATTATTTTTGTAATATTCATATTATTATTTCAGATGTTAAATTTTTAATGCTTTATAAGAAAAATTAATTTTTTTAAATTGTGAAAAATACAATTTTTTAATTAATTTGATTTTCTGGACATTATTGTCACATAAATACGTATTTAAAATTAATTCATTAATTTTATAAGAAAAAATATTTATTTATAATGTGATTTATAATGAAAAAAAATTATTTTAATTTTACATCCCCTATTTGATAGTTGAAAAAAAGAGATATATATCTCCGAAAATATTTTTAATAAATAATACATTTCATATTATAAAATAATTTTGTATTCCATTGATAATTGACTAAAATAGAATTGCATTAAAATTTGGAATAAATAAGTCTAAATTATTTAATACGGTCCATTTTATTTTTTTGTAATAAAGGAATTGTTGGCTTAGAAAAAAAAACTGACTACAACTGTAAAATCTTAAATGGAAAACATAAAACAAATATATTGGGATTGAGTTGATAATCGGTTTTAAACATTTATGGTAAGGGATGGTTGAAGAATATATATGACTATCTCTTCCACTATCCATTATTTATCGATTTTGGAGCTACATTTCTTCAAATTGAATTCCATTATTGAATTGTTTTTGGTATTTAAATAAATGTCAACAAATTTTACATGTAACGGGGGACCCATTTCCAAATTTATGACATTACTAATGAATGAAAAACATTACATAAAAATTAATAAAATTTAATTCATTTTGGTACGTCTAAAAATAGAATCCCCCAAAGGCTTAACCCTCATTAAAATTGGGAATATACTTGAAGTGAGGTATATATTTCCAATTACACCTTTCTCATTCCAATTTCATTTTGTTACCATATTATTGCTCAAAATTACATTAGCTTGTATAAATTGAAAATATAATTACCATTGTTATTCTAGTATTTTATTATAATTATGGTAGATAAAGTAAGGGACCTTCCTTTTTCTATTAAATAAAAACCCATAAATATGTGAAATGTAAAAACTAAAATCTCCCTGATGAAGCTTGATTCGTTTATAATCACATCCATAAAAGGATATTAAAAATAGTGAATATATGATATTTATTATTATATTTATTACATATTCAATAATCTGAAATGATAATCCACATTACTCTTTTTATGTATTCTATAAAAAACTAACTTATCATCAATGTGTCTGTGTGGACTATAACTTCCATGAATAGACTGATTTCTATGTTTCATTTCTTAAAAACATTATTTTTCTATTCATGGGAAATAATTTTATTGAAAAGTGATTTTTGTTAAATCATTAATCTTCTATTATGAAAAATTTTCAACTAATTATTGATATGATAAAAATTTACCATCATAAATTTTATTATTTAAGACAAG
The DNA here is from genome assembly GCA_963277665.1 of Viscum album. Lineage (NCBI taxonomy): Eukaryota > Viridiplantae > Streptophyta > Magnoliopsida > Santalales > Viscaceae > Viscum > Viscum album. The sequence goes on from OY728135.1 coordinate 1,767,966,202, forward strand.
AGTACTAAGAGGAAATTCATTTTATAAATATTATGTAAACATTTTATATCCATTAATTACTCTTCTATATCCTTTAAAATCTTTTTTATGACACAAATAAACAATAAATAATATTAATATGATTTAGGTACAATAGAACCACAACTAAACCACTACATTATCTTTTATTAATCAGGGTGTGTTCTTGTTTGTATTGGATTAACAACCTAATTTTACTATGTTATAAATTTTAATTAATAACATTTGACGTGAAATTAGTTACATCTACAATATGAAAAGAATTTTAAAATAGTTAATTTTTTGTTTCATTAATTTTAACATTATTATTAAATACATTAATTAATAAAACATTGTTCATTCACTAAGACTCATTGATAATTTGTCATCATCTATCTCATATTCGTGTTTTGTAATAGAAACTAACTTGGAATGAAATTATAACTTTATAAAAATCATGGATGGTCTATTATTTTCTCTATAATATAATTGGAATGACGAACATTCACAGTGGAATGAATTATGAGAAAATTAGTACAAAACTATTTCAGAATAATCAAGATTATTTACACCTTATGTTGATCATAAGTAATAACTAAAATGAATATATATTGAATATTAATAATAAAGAAGATTAAAAATGGTAAAATGAATAAATATTATTCTAAAAATAAATTATTAATGTTTAAATGTTTTTCATTCCTGAGTCTCTAGAGTGTTTATGGAATACAAGATATAATAAATGATTTTTTATCTCAGATATTATTCATTGAAATGTTTTTTAACTGTGAACATAATATTGTATATACATATTATATAGTACCAAATTGATAAACATATCATGAATTGTAATATAATCATGGTATTTTAATATTAATTACATGATCTATATTTCACAATGATTGATTAAAATGTAACACAATCTATACAGGGTATATTTTTCTCCATTGTGATTCTTTGGGACATGTCACATGTTATTATCAATATTAACTTGTTATATTATTCAATTTATTTACTACCCCATTAATTTTATATATACCTTTTATTTTTTATAAATTTGATACGCTGATAATAATATACCTCTTTTCATTAAATTTATTTTTTACTCAATTGTAACAAAAGTTGTAAGAGATTTTTGTAATTAAATTTTCATTAATTTTATTATTATAATTACATGTAATATATTTAAATTATTTTTTATAGATTTTATCCTTCATTGTATTATGTTATATTACCAAATATTTAATGGTTTTAAATTCCAACACCATAAATCCTTGTATAATATTTCCTACCATAAGTAGTCTGTTTCCCTTATGGGATGTTAATAGATCAAGTCTCCTTTCAATGAGATTAAAAAAATGTAAATTTTTCAACCATTATTTGGTTCTCCCACACTAAAATAACATTACATTGTATGTTATGTTCATTTTTTGAAAATTAATTATTAATAAGAATAAGTTCTTATTACAATATTTATAATATTTATTATCTATAAAAGTAATATAGAAGTATTTTAAATATTAATTTCAGAATATAATCAGTTCTCATGGGATAAAAATTTTCTATAAAAATTATTTCTTATTTTAAAGGATATATTATACAGTTTTTTAAATACAAAATATTGCAATAATCCACCCACCTTTTCTAATGATAATTTAGAAACTGAAATGTCTATTTTTGTTACAAATTAATGTTAAAATATATTGAAAATACCATTATATCCTTTCACATCCATTTAAAATTTAATATAAAAAAGGTTTTAAACTTAATAGATTTACCTTACATATTTAATCATATAATAAATTAATATATTTTTAATTTTTTGTGATTTCACTTGTGGTATCAGGACATTCAATTTTTGATCACTCCATGTGTGATACGATTTGAAATAATCATTTAGGATGGGTGTTTTTAATCTATATAAATATATTTATATGTATTTATTGTTATAAAGGGGATGTGTTCTTTTATATCCATGCACCATATTTATCAAGATGGATTATATATTATTTATTTTCATCAATATAATTATCCATCATTTACTTTATATTTCCAAATATTTATATTTTTTTACGAATTATTCACTTTTAATAACATTCTTTAGTTAATGTTATCTACCTCAATCTAATGAGTTAATGGTGTCCTCATGAATTCCATATTTCTAATAATTAGTGAATCTATTTAGTTATTTATATACAACTTTCTCTATATAATATACTTTTGAGGTACGATTACATTTAATTTTTCCCTTAATTGATTGAGAAACTATTGAAAATACAAATATTTATGATTTGATATAGAATAATATTGATTATATTTAAAAGGAAACATTATATTGTTTCAATATCATCATTCATTTTATATATGGTTTTTGATCTTGTATAATTTTTATTATCATGGGGAATATTATTAGTGTTCTGACTCTTGGTATTCTAATATGGAAGATTAAAAGAAAATGTGGAGTTGTATTGTTTAATTTTTTTCAAATAAAATGTTTATTTGACTTAATCACGTGAAAGGTGGGCCCTGAAATTTTATATCCCCATTAGGCATATGTAGTTCTCTTGAAAAAATGTTTTACAAAATTTTTAAATATTTCATATGTGAACATGATGTTTCCTTGACTATATGACCATGATGTATTGGATTAATGCATGGAATTTTTTTACGCTATATTATTTATTCCATTAATATAGTAGAATATTTAACTATTCAAGTAATCATATTTATTTTAATTGAAATATCTAGATATATTATTCTTTTAGTTTCTATCTACTATAAAATTAATTTTGATTATTTTTACCACCATAATATGTATTTTTATTTTATATTCCATTACTATAATTTATTTCTATCAATTATTTTTCAAATAACAGATCATTTAGGAGAAAAATTCATGTGTTTCCATTTCCAATGTTATTATTAAAATTATTATGGATAATCATTCAATAATGATAGCTTATGATGATAATTTTTGATTAATGGTATACAATTACTAGGGATCAATTAGTTTTGTATGTAGTGGAAATATGATATAAGGTAAGAATGATATTGGATATATTAGTTTAGGATTTTCCCCAACTATATCACTATTTGAATATTAGCATGTGGATATAGATGTGGAATAGTGGAACCAAGGTGGAATGATAATTAAAATGTTTTATTGAGCATTGAATTTATCTTCACTGTAGTTCTTGATGATTGTTCTATTTTTACCCACCTAGAAAAAATTTATCAACATATATTATATGTTTATTCACATTACCTTTACTAGAAATTATAAATTATTTATGTATTATGTTAACTAATTATGGAAGAGAAACCAATGTAGAAATAGATTTTAATTACAATGGACTAAAAAATGAGAGCCATATTTTGAATGAAAACTATATTATTTTAAAAATTAAGGTGAAAGTTGGGGATACATCATGATATTTATGTTATAATATTAATATTTTTAATATTATAATATTTTAAATTTTTTTTAATATATCATGGAAATTGATAAGAAAATGGTATGTGTCTAGAAACGACTATTCCTAATAAATTAATATATGATGATAAATAAATATATTGTAATTTTAAAATATGTAGGTTATAGTGGGAAAGGGTGAGTTTCATTATCTTATCATTGTCAAATAGGTTGTTATCAAAAAAATAATAATTCCTAAAAATCATATACATTTTTAATAGTGATGAATATTAGTCATTGATATTATTGAACATTAAAAAACATATGATGAATATGTGATATATGAATGTATTTTTATTAATTATATAGGCATTAATGGTTTGGTGATATATATTTAATGTTATAAACAACCCTTAAAAGTGATTTTTTTAAAAGGTTATATTTTGGGTATTACTATTAAGGAAAACATTATTTAGGCGAATATTATTGTAATGATTAATATATTTATGATTTTTTAGTAATAAAAGGATTACATATTTTTATAAATTATAGATATATTATATTAAAATTTATTATTGATTTATTACATATCGAATCCATGGTATTGTTTCTGATTTTTATCTAATTATTTTCATAAATATATTTATATTGATTAATTTGTGACAGTAAGAACTAGTGACTAGTAAAATAATTTTATAAAAATCTAGTTAATTTTTTAGAAAAATATACTTTTCCATTTTGGTTTATTATCTTCATGATATATGTTGTTTTCATAAAGGATTTTTATTGACAATATATGAATAGGGTATACACATATGTTCGTATATGATTGTAGAAATGTTTAATATTGATTTAATATAGATTATTAACTATATATATCCTATTTTAGAACTATATATTTCATATTATATGTTATACCACGAATGATAAAAATGATATGAGTACCCTCCCCTTCACTCTGTAAAGTGTAATAATTATAATTTCATTGATGATATTTTTTAAGGATTATAAAATATAACACTGTGGGATTTAAAAATATTATTCTCATTAAAAAATATTCAATGACATTAATATTTCACTATACATAGAACATCAAACATAAACTGAAAATACATATTTCTATTTAAATTAAAAATAAATAATCACAACTATTAAAACCTAGCAATTAAATTAGTAGTAATAGAATACGTTTTCACCAATTATGATATATTTATAGAATGAAAATAAATACTATATTAAATATGTATGAAATTCAATTGGTAATTTTAAAATGATTAATATGATAATTTTAGGCTTTACACGTATTTTTTAATAAATATTTAATTTGTATCATCCACACTTGCATTAAATGTATGTGTTTTTATGATTATAAATTCATCATTCCTTTACTATTTTGACTATTACGTAAGTGTCAATGTTATATTTTAGTAAAAGAAGAAAATGGAATCAAATTGTTTATAGTATGATAAGTCTTTATTTGTATAGTGTCTATATGGCTTCCATAAAATAGATAATGGTGTTTGGGTAGGTCTCAATAAATTTGATGACCAAACTAGAAAACTAGTTTATTGACATTAAACAAAAAATGATTCTAGTTAAATCCATATGGTAATACAAGGAGGACCATCAAACTGGTGGCTAGTCCCCAGCAGATCATTGAAGCCCACCTGTTAGCTGGTATATTTTGTCTAGGGGTGCAGTATACGCACCCTATGGGTTTTAATTCCTCATTTTTTTGAAATATTTATAATTTAATTCTAACACGTAAGATTATATAAAAAATAATAGACCTCCCTAATAGGAAGTGGGTATCTCCCATTTACCTCAAATTATTACGTAAATCCTAGACCATTTCATTTATGTTAAAAGGATGAGTTTTCCATAGATCTACACCAAATCCCTCTTCATTCATGATAGATGAAAATAGACATATGATTGACCTATGAATTTAATGATTATTTGATGGAAAATCCTTCATTTTTTCATGGATTACTAGAAACTCATTTGTGTTGTTGAAATCATTTTGATCATAGCTATGTTCCTCATATATGGTGGATGTTTCATGTTAATTAAAATAGATTAATATAAATTTTAGTAAATATTTTTCTAATATAATATGAAATATCATATATATTGATTAATTAATTGTTTATTGATGTAATTTTTATAGACATGACATTCTCTTCTAGAATGCATGTGGAATTGATGATCTGTTCCATTATCAAAAATTGATCCGATGAATTTGAATCCTCTCCTTCGACATGCCTTATAAATGTTTTCTTATGAGGATGTCATCAAAAACATTATGTTAGGATGTTACATATAATTTTAGCTTATATATGGCCTTTTTTTATTAATTTTATTTTATAATTAATTTTTTCCCATGATTGGTTGTTTTTTATTATGGGTTATTGTGTAGCCTGTGCTACCCATTTTTAATTTTTGACCCCTTGAGTATTTCTAGAGTAGATTGTTACTGTGATGTATTTTTTAAAAAAGTTTTTATATGTTGATACTATATTCTCATGATTAATAATATGGTTTTATGATTTATTATTACCTATTTTTTTGATACCATGGCGTTTTTGTATTATTATAGTTATTCATATCAGGAGGTCCATTGTAGTATTTCATCCATTAGAGGGAGAGCACACATGACATGTAGCGATTATAATGGTGTGCCAATTAATGAGGTAAGATAATGATAATGTAGTGGCTTGGATGAAACATGTTTTCTTAATGAAGATGAGGAACTTATTGAAACTAAGTACATTGTTGTTACCATGTATCATTTTCACTAAATTCCTTAAGGATACCATGTAAAATTTTTCTATCATTATGCCTAGTTCTATACTCATTTTGAAATATTTGGTCACCCTTTTGGATTGGATCTAATGTACATGTAACTAAGGAACATAGTTTCTTGTTTATCACATAGTTTGTCCAAAAAAATCTCTACACTTTCTTGTTCATTTATTTTTATCATATGACACATTTGTTATACATTTTAGGATTTTTGAAGAACAAGTTTTAGGTGTCATTATATGACTTATTACTCATCATATGCTTTATCATATAAATACACATGAATAATTCATATAAGGATATAATAAATTTAAAGAGGTGTATGTTATATTGTTTGAAAAAATTACATGGATTTTTCATCAGTATAGGACGTACTCCATAGGATTTTGAAGTGTTACATTATTCACTTATCTACATTCACTTATTTTTACACATTTTTTTCTTGCACATTAGAGGACATTTATTATTGTATGATATGATTTATATTTTATATTATTGTTTTGGAAAATTTTTACTATAAAATTTTTTACTTAATTTATATTATTGGTGAATGGATATCACATTGAGGGAATAGTCTCACAACAAATGTTAATCAGACCCTCTATTCTATTAGGTAGCCTATTACATTCATAGAAGAGTGAATGTGGTCCTGATGCACTTCTACTCTGACCTATCCATTCAGGTTGGGTTGTTCAAAAATTTGACCATATCATAGTTATCATTATGTATTTATGAACAACCACAGACATAGTATTATGGATATATGATATGTTCTAATCAGTTAGGGAGGATTCCATGTGGCTGGCCAAATCATGTGTAGTAGAACACTGAGTTAACATTGAAAAGATTTTTTATCATGTTGTGGATTTGGGAGAATTATATCATAATAAAATGGGTTACATGATCACATGAAATATATAAATATTTGTTTTGTATATTTGTTCTTTATATTCATGGATTTTTTTGTTTAATCCCATCAAAAAAACTAGTATTAATTGATTGATTGAAATATATATTTTTCTTGAAGTTTTGTTATATCTATAATGGATTTGATTATTTGAAACAGGGAATGATGTAATTTTATATATATATATGTAACTATGAATAACTGTAATGATATAGAACATTTTTATTTTAATGAGTGATATAACATAGATTATTGGTATAATCCAATGATTATCTTTATGTGATCCCATAGGCTAATTGTGATCTTTTCTACTAAATTTAATATTTTTAAATTTTTTCATTAATATTTCACAAGCTTACTTTCCGAAGGAGGCTGATGATACCTCAATTTTATGGGGGTCAAGATTTTCATTATTGGTAGTAAACCAATTTTTTTTCTACCTACTATATAGTAGGATTACGTATAGAATAGTATATCAGCATCATAAGTGGTATAAGATGAAAGGAATCATCAGTATGAAGTCCTTCTACTTTTCCATTCCTACAGTGGAGGGGCACCAAGGTCCATTTTCAATTAATTCATAGGATTCTATATTTATCATCAAAAATCATTTTATGAAATTGTAGGGAATAATATATAAAATACTGGATATTCAGTATCAGGTTATTCTTAGAGCACTTTTAGGAACCTAAAGAGATTTATTGTATGTTTTATATTTTCATTCCATATAGACCCATCCATTGGTGGAAACAAATTATGGGGAATGGTAGAAGACATGAGCGTATAAAATGTGAATCTTTAATGTATATATTCATTATAGGACATTTTCCGAATACACTGAATATAATTGTGACGTCCTAGACCCAGATACCACATCACGGCTGCCCTGAGCACGGTGGGCCAATTTACCTCAAGTGTATCTCATCAAACGCCAGACGCTGTCGACTAGTAGTGAGGGCCTTGGGTGTGTCCATGGGGAGACTATATACTCATTAGTAGAGTGTAGCACAATTCAAGGTATATAAATGAATAATGAACTGCCAAAGAAATATAATTAAATATCAAAAGAAAACACAAGAAATAGATAAATGAGAGTAATATTGATTGTACTAAATGGAGCAATGAGGATGTAATGAAATATTATTAGAAAACATGAAATAATGGTTAAAGGAAAATATTTATAACATATTCCAAAAATTAAATGAAAACATTGAATACTCCATGCATCCCGAGATCCAACTCAGCCATCTTCTATCAAGCTCTATCATAAACCTCAAGAAATATAGTGTTATAAGTCGTATGCTTCCAATTATCGACACCTGCAATAATGTAATTTACATTGGGTGCCTAACATCACCCAAAGAGGGTGTGTGATAAATATCAGTGGGTCACCACCAATGGTTTCTTTAACCTCCAGCTCGTTTAATGGAATATAGTAGTCTGAAGGCATGCAAATAGAATATAAATAAAATAGTACAATATAACTAAATACCAACATACCTACTTCATACTTTGCTGGTCTCTGAACATGTAACTGTTAAATTGATAATATAATATCAATATAATTATAATAGGTCACGTTAGGCATATCCATCACTAACATTCCTCATGATAATATATGTAATGAAGGTCCCAAGAAATAGCAATGAAACCTTGAGAATATATTTTGTGAGGGAGTTCCGGAGTAATGTCCAAGGTAGCGTAGATCTCACAAAATTCTGACGTAGTATTATCTGTGTCTATCTATGTGGTAAGAGTGTAATCCAAGGACCATAATCCATGTCTTTCTTTAATAATTTCCCAACCGAGTAAAGGTGATTGACTAAGGTAAAACAGGGCAAAGAAAGTACATCAACCTATGATATTTCCCTATGTTATCTACTAGTCAATTTTGGACCAAAGAGATTATATGAGGTATCCTGTAATAATGTAAATGTCAATATGATAGTATATGATGCATCTGATGAATATAAAAGTATTAGATTTTTGGTGGGTATTGATAGAAGCAAACAACATCCTATAATTGGATTGGGTTTCCCGAGTCCCAAGGTACTCTCCTCTCAGAATCCAAGGTGATATCGAGTTAGTCCATTCCTATTTGATATTGTAATCATGTAATCATTCCATTCGATCAATCCTTTCCTTCCATGAGTGTTGATAGGCTATACATCATTGCAACCATTTAATCAAGGCTCAATTTACCATTAAGGCATATTCAATAATAGGGGTTCACTACACTACCTTCCATAAAAAAGGAAATGGGTTCTATAGACATGCATCCATTATTCAATATCATTTATTTTAGATGAGATATATTCTTATTATACATTAAATGTTTCATTTCATAGTTAATAATCAATTTGATACATATTACATAGGCAATCAAGTGGCAAGAAAACATGGTACATGGAATTATGAAATTATCATTAATAATAATCCATGTACTATAAGAAGCCTCAACTTTATGAATGTAATGAAATGGCACAACCAAAAGGTGTCTCAAACATGACAAAAATCTGAAAACACAAATATGGCATAACCTACAACATTAGGCAGATTGTATTGTTGGTGTAATCGGTATGATCTACTCAAATATATGGAATGTACATAACCATAAAATTCATACAAGTATAATAATGACATGTGAATTTTAGAAACAGCCTCCAATGAAATTGGTGGTCCCTACAAGAATATTCTAAAATCAAAGAAATTTAGATATGAGTTATAGACCACCCACCATAGGGTTGTACGAATCTCCACATCCAATATTTTCTATTGAGTTTGCTTAGATCAGAGTAGATCTACAAAAAAGTGAAAAAATCTCACATAACGATATCTATATCGAGAGGATGATAGAGGAAGAATGGCTTAAGAGGACTCAACTACTTACTATTGCGCATCCAATCGTAAGAACGGAGGCTCCATCTGAGGTCAAATGAAGGGGATATATTTATCCCAAAAATTGTCTTACAGAAAACACCAAAATGAGATGAAAATGTCTTCATATCGTTGGTTCTTTGATTAGGGAAGAAAATGGGGTAAATAGATCAGTAAGATCATTTAGGACATTTTATCTAGAATTGTAGCTTACACACGGTTTGTCTGCCCAGTTTTTTAAACTGTGCACAAACCGTGTGAGATAGTTCATTATGATATAACATCCACTACATAGTTTGATAAAATTGTGAGCAAGACAAACACTAGTAACTAGGAAATGGGGTGTTCGCACGATCAGGGCACAAATCTATGCGCCAGCCTTATGAGGTGGATATGTACATAAAATCAAAATCTACACGACTTACTCTAAACTATGTGCCATGAATGTTTCCCCAAAAATATGGGTTCATGGATTCGAAGAGTCCCCAAAAACCATGAGAACCATTACTAACTCACTAGGTATCCATACTAAGTCTAAAGTAATGTTTTTGAAAAAAAATTAATGGATCCATACTTGAGTGAAAAAACTGGGTTGTTACAATTATATTTGGAAATAAGTTTAATGATTCGTTGAAGGGGTCCATGATTGTGTCTAATGAATCCACTCATTTTAAAGAAATTGTAAATTTTTCTCCTCTCTTAGACAAAAAAAAATTCACATAAAAAAATAAATTGATACATTTTTAGGAAACCTATATTCAAACAACATGTTTCACGTAACTCCCAGAACCCCGAATCCTAGATTTGGTGCATTATTTTAATACACTGGCTTAATTACAAGGAATCAAGTCTCAAGGGACAAATTATTTTATTATTTTGGGAAAATAGATTACATACATGAACATTACATTACAGTATGTAACATAAAACATTTAATAAATAACTCATTGATAATCCCATTATTACACAATCATAACCCTACATATCAATCATAATACACTTATTGACATCCTGAGAAATTAAATCATAAGAAATGGGTGATCTCAAATGCTCATTATGTGTAAATAATATACTAGAATCTATAGACTTATAATGCAATATGTATACTAAAAATAACACCCTTTTAATCATAAACATGATCATGAAATGGAAAAAATAAATCAAACATTATCGTATAAACATGAAAATTGATATTAAACTAGTTGAATAGTCACATGTAATAAGAAATCTCATAATGATGGAATGCATAATGTTGTACATCATAACCACTAATTCAAGGTCTTGTCCTATGATCATTAAAAAATATTATGTGAAGGACTTATTCCAAGGCGCTAGATTTTCTAATGAGACCTGACAATGCATCGAGGGTCTATAGTGGTCCCCTCCAATCACTTACTAAGTCAAATTCATTCATCACATGAATAAGGAAAAACATAACAGAATCATTCAAATTACAACAACCATACAAAGTGGCAATAAATTAACCAAAAACAATGAATGGTATAAAAAAACACATCTATAGTCAAACTTATCAAAACGAATTCAATACAATATAGAAGATTATATTATAATAAATCCTCCTCAATCATGAATAATATCAAGAAAATGTTGTTGGCATAGTTGAAAATGATCAGTAAAACTCTTTGAGGGAATTATCCATTATTCATGAAATCATTTAATTATAAAACAATTTATAAAGGATTTTATTTAAAAGTGATTTTGGAATGAATATTCCCCATAAAACACTAAATCCTTTTAAATTAATTAATATTTATAACAATCATGGCCATATAAATAATTCCTTAAAATAATTTTTGAATACATTAAAATAAATTAAATAGATTTATAAAAAATTAAATTTTAAAACGTTTAAATTGATAATTTAGTAAATGAAAACCTTCCATAAATCCTTAACATATTCCTTTTGAAAACATTTTTATGAAACATGGACAATGATGACAAACATGTCCCAATAAATACATACACATAATCAATCTCAAATAATAATGAGATTAAGGAATTAAACCTTCACTTAGGTCTAATACTCTCTATTTGTGTTTGAAAGTCATATATAATGGTATTAAACATGTTATTCACATATACAATAATAGTAATAATATTTCTGATATAATATATGATTCTTTGTTGAAATTATATTTCCCGTTTATTAACAATTCCATGTCAATAAAACATTTTGGGTAATAATTGCTTTGTTTATCATATCTGTCTTGACTAATTATTCCTGACTGTATTACATAGATAATTATTAAATGACTTCCAAAATTTGAAATATGATTTTTATATCAAATATATTCATAATAGTAATTTATAATTTATATAGATATATGAAATGGAATACACCGTTCATGGAGACGGTAGGCCCTATGTACACATGAACATTGTTTCCATTTTTATATCGTATTGAATGGAAGTATGTGACTCACACATATGTACATATATATATATAATTAATGGAGAATTATTATTTCATATATTTAATAATTATGAATAATATATATATATATATATATAATCAATCTTGTATGGTGAACCTGAAAGATGAGTCTTATAGCGTCATGGAGACGGTAAACAGTACGTACGCATGAGCGACGGTGTCATTTCCTTAATGATTAAATGGTATGGATTTGGTTGGAATATGAATTTTATAGAAACAATCACATGTAATATATATTATTTAAATTCATTACATTTATCAGTATACACATATAAATAATGTTTATATGAAAATCAATTTACTCCATGGCATGGAGACGGTAAGTCGTACGTACGCACGTATGTTGATATTGTTTTTTGTAGGCTTGGTGAAAGGGGGAATTTGGTTGTACAATAATTATAATAAAATATCATAATATATATGTTACTAGAGTAATTATTTTAGTATGGAAACAATAGACAAAGAAGAAGTATAATAAGAAAAGAACTTTGGATGTGATGGTAAAACAATTTCCTCTTTTCTGGTGTGTCCTTTTTATTTTCACAAAATAAATCCATTTAATTGATTTATTTCCAATTTGTTGACACTATAATGATATTAGGGATGTTGGAAGAAGAAATGGGCAGGGTTTTGTCAACACAAACGTCTTTAGAGGTGTTAATTAAAGAGAAGGAGAAGTTTCCATTTACAACAGAGGGGAGAGGCATATTAAGAAATATCATGAAATATTAATTTATTATAAAATTATTTTGGTTTATAATATCTGAAATTGGATTTCATTTGAGTATGAAATGAGGAAGGTTCTAAATCCAATCATACCATGATTTTTAGACATGTTTATTTCCTGAAATTAACCTTATCTACTGGTATTAACCCATAGCTTCGAAGTTTGAATCTTATCATGTTTTATTATATCATTTTACTATAATTTAAATTTTGTTACAATAAAATTCCAAGAGAACCGAAAGTGGATCAGTATTGAAAATTTTAATATTATCTTATCTCGTTAGCCCAATCATATATTTTTTATATTTTAATATCATTTAATAAAAGAGTATTTTGGTTAAAAACTCATTTATATCAATTTGGAAACAATTTGAATATTGTTTTTTCTTAACATCATAACAACTTGATTTCATCAAAAAAAGGAATTACCTCATCCATATTATGTCAATTTCATCCATAAAATTCATGGATGGTATCAAAATGTTAAAATTATTTTAATTTTATTATTTATTAATTTATAAATTTTAATCATTCATTAATTAGGTAATCACTACATAATCATTATGTCATAAATAAATATTTTTATCTTATAAATAAAATTCCATGATGTGGGAAATATTATTATATTTATAATGACTATTTATAGTAAAAGTTTTTTGTCATATAATCCTATATTTAAATTGTTTTAGTAAAATATACATGTTTATGTTACAATTAGTATTACTTTATATTAAATTTAAACATGTCATTATCACACCCACATGATCCCATGGGGTCCTAAAATCATCATAAGGATGCCCATGATTAGACATATCACATCCAGTCGTATTTTTAAATTTGGTAGGGTAGTTTAATATTATTATAATATTATTTTTTTACCATTATTTACATGTTTTACCATTTAACCATGGTAATTAAAAATAATTACTGAAGTTAATATAAAAAATGTCAAAAAAAATAATAGGTACCTATATTAAAAATAAGGAATTTTTTATTCAAAATATGGAATCGATTTTTCGAATTTCAATACATTGAAGTGGTATAAATTAATTTATAATTAATTCCCATGGTCAAAACAAGAGTGCGGGTTTTAATATGTAAGAACTATCAAAAGATTGACATTTGTTTATGTACAATTTAAATGTTAAATTACTTCCAATGGCCTAAATTATATTAAATGATAAAAATATAATCTAATTTTATTTTAAAACTAAACAAAATTATAATTTAACACTATATATTAGTTGGATTAAAAAAGTTATTTTCAATTAAAATTTAGTACTTTTTAGTATTCATCAAAATATGAATGTATTTAGAAATGTACCAAAAATTCATCCAAAAAACATTTTCATGTCACTATTCTAATTAATAAATTCATCTCATAAAATTTAACTTATAATAGTGTCAAATAAGGTATTTGAAAAGGGTTATCCATTAATATGTGAAATTTTTTAATACTTCTTTTATCTTGAAAAATGAATATGTCATTATCTTTCAGAAACCCATACGATGAATGTAAAAATGTTGTGGGATATATATTAAATTTGAAATGTTGTTAATATTTTTCATAATATCGTTTTAAAAATATAGATTGCTATGTTTTTGTGAGCTCAAATACAGTGTTGCGTATAGTGAAAGCTACTAAATTACTTAAATAGAAGCTTACCGTGGAATCTTGGGGTGTTACATTATCCCATCCTTCAATAAATTATATCTTCTCAAATTTTTAATATATGTTCGATAACTAATGTTTGATTATTGAAATCAATTTATAGCAATTCCACATAAGAATTATAATATATAAAATAACAACATTAAAATAGAGAAAATGATGTAGGAAGGTTACCAGAAATTACACATACTAGGGTTCTTTGTAATAAATCAGGGACATGAAAGAAAATGAAACCATCATGTTCTATTAGATGGTGATATAGACAATTATTCTGAAAGAGTCACAATCCAGAAAGCTATAAATATGCAATGATCTAAAGGAGCATTTTATTTCTCAAAATTAAGACTATGATTGATATTGTTTTGGTTTGTACATTCTTTACACAGTGTGAAAGAATTCATTTAATTTATAGACTAAGAAGACAAGTTGGATTTCGTAATTGACATGAAGGGTTTCATACATGAAAAAAATTAATACCAGAAACTTAACTTCCCTTTCAAAAGATAATAAAATTCAAAATTATTATATTTATCTTAATCATATAAAGTTGAAAAAAATATATATAACATAAATATAACTATGTTATAATAAAAATGGACATCATATAGGCCAATGGTAGGTGATAATGCCTTGTCCCACTTAGGATCTGGGTTTGATTCCAAAAGCCTTGTCAGATGCGATGAGTTATCGTTTGACCTACAAGTTTTCCTTTTTCTAAAACTATATTACTATAACATTCCAAAGATAATCTTATGAAATTTTTATTCTTAGAAAATAATATCCAATGTTAAAATTAATACATTCCAACCGTTAAAGTTATCCAAAATGCATTTATCCAAACATTCACTAAAAGGTATCTAAATTTCCAAAATCAATTATAACATATGATTACCCAAATAATGTAACATTGATCATATTGAAAATATGACTAGCTTCATCATATTAAAACATCAAAAAATGTAATAAAATTAAATACTTATTTATCACATTATTCATTTAACCAGAATATAATTCATGAATCTAAATACACTAATACATTAATTATTCCACTTCATCTATAATTATAACATAAGCATGACCCTGCTCCCTTAGCCTTTTATGAGATAATATTCCTTGATGATTAGGATATTCAAAAACATAAATTCACATTTCATTACAATTGTAGTATTGAACATTGATAGCCTCATTTTCCCTCTTACATTCTTTAGCTAGCTGGCCTTTTTCTCCATATATGTAACAAACTCTTATTCCCTTCAGAAAAATACCAGGGTGTTTCTACCCTCAATTATCATAGAAGGGAAAATCCTTATTTCCCTTTTTCCCTTTATCTGTCACTTGTTCCACCGTTCAGTTCTTCTATTTCTTTACATTAATATCATATGACTAAGAGAATCCATTTTCTATCATCATAGCACATGAGAATATATATTCATATGGTGAGAAATATTGTGAGACTATTACCTGTTGGAGGAATGGTTTTAACCCATCAATGAATCGATAAATCTTAATTCTTGGGTTATATATGTAGTCTGCAACATTCCATGCTAACCTTGGGATGTTAGCCTCACACATTTCAATATAATCTTCCTATTTTTTTCTCAGACATAGAAATTTCCTTTCCATAATAGATCGTTTTTCACGAGGAATGTATTTATCTAGGAAAAGTTCTTTAAAATACCTCTATTCCATATTTCCTACTTATTCATCCATATTTTTGTTTTGAATCAGTGAACCCCATTGATCTATATTTCCTAAAAGAGGATAGACTTTTATAAAAACGTTTTCCATTTTGATACTCCTGAAAGAAAGAATTATTTTCTCGATGTAACTTATCCACTACTCAACTAACAAAGAGTTTTTTTTCCCATTAAATATTGGAGGTTGTCCTCTTGTGAAGCAGTCGAACATTGATAATCAGTGTTGTGGAACAAGATTCTCCATATTGGTATGTTTATTATACATAACATGAGTCAATTGTCCCATTATTGTTATAATCTATTTTGTATCAGTTGTGTCACAAGCTCCACTATCATTATATTTTATATGAGGTAAATCCCTACATGGATAACTTGTGTTGATACAATTTCCATTTATTCCACTAGGTTCTATTTCTAAACAATGACATTCACCGGATTTGGTTATGAAACAGAATTCATAATTCCATTGTAGTAAAATACATAACATAATTTGAAAATTTAAATCTTATCCAATCTATAATCACAAATATGGTTCCTCTGATGAAATATTTACTCAAAAATCATTCATAATGGATTGTAAATAAATTTTGAATTATCATAAAAATATCCCCCTGGTAGTTCCAAACTAGGTGTGCAGTAAGACATGTTGTCTTGTACCAGGTTACCCCAGGTCAGTCTCAGAAATCCTTGTCATAGTTTCTACACTAGGTACATCTGTTCCTAAAACACTTCCACTTGTAGTATATTTAGAGGGATGTATTTTCAAGGAATACCTAAATAAAATCTGTTTTAAAATTCAAGGATTCTATTCAATAATTATATTCAAATTCTATAGTAGAGTTATGATTCATAATTTATGTTTTCTAAACCAATTTCCAAGGTTCTTTCTAATAAAAAATTTTAGCAACTGTAATGCCCTGACCCCATAAGACTCTATATGGTGCATTAAATTAATAAATTGTCATTATTACAAATAATAAACCCCCTAAAAACCAATCATTTTAGTATTCTTGGAAGTCATATTACAAACATGAACACTACATTACAGATTATAGCATAAAACAAATCATAAATATTCTTGTGAGAACACCATTATTCATATATCTTAACCCTACATATCAAAGATAATACACTTCTAGGAATATTGGGAATATAATACATAAGAAAGGGGTGACCTCATATGCTCAGTAACGGTAAATAATTTAGTGTAAGCTATAAACATTCAAGGAAATATGTATAATAAAAACAAAATCCCTTTAAATATAAAATTTAACATAATATGCCATAAATAACTCAGATTATTCCATATAAATCTTCACATGGACATTCTACTAGTCGAATAATCACACATAATAATTAATCTCATAACAAGGAAATTCATAATTCTAGACATCATAACCACTATGTCAAGGCCTTGTACAAAGACCATTCACAAATATTCTGTCAAGCCCTTGTACCAAGACACTATTTTTTTCCCGAGACCTGCTGATGCATCGAGGGGATATAGTGGTACCTACCCGTCACTTATAAAGCCTAACACATTCCTCATATGAAAAGGGTTAATCATAACATAATAATGAGTATTAAAACTAGCATACTGCCCCGAACTGTCCCTGGTGGCCCGTGCCATGACTACCCCAAGCCCGTGTTCCAAAGGCCAGGGGTAGGTGACTAGCACCAACGGCGTAATAACCTAAAACTGGGAAGGAATTGCCTTTATAACCTATAAACTCGCACATTAGAGCACACAAGTGGATACAAAACACATGGTAAACATTATAAACAAATAGTGCTGAAATTTAAAATGATCTGAAAATACAAGACCAACTATAATGTACAAGGAACTCGAAGTAAAAGTACAACTGAAGAAAGGAAAAACAGCTACCGGGTCGTCCTCTGGAATTTGTACCTGAAGGGTAGGTACAAATATCCTCCTCAGTACTCAATGTCTTTCAGTCTCTTCTATGTACCAACTCATCATAAGTTCTACCTCTGGGTACCATTCAGTCTTGGTACTCTCAGCATCAGTCATCGTTGTCTGTCATTTGCAACAAACAAAACAAGGCGCGGGCATAGCCCATGTAGGGTTTAGTATAACTGTACACAGTAAGGATCCTGAGACCCCTAAGGTCTCACAAAATCTGACAAGGACAATCCATAATGTATGAAATCAACAGATAAACTAACTTATGTATATTCCCATACATATACATAAGGTATCAAGTGATCCATCTTAATCATGAGGAAAACAAAAAGTACTGACTCAACTGATCCAGGCTTTTATTCAAATTATCAAAACCACATATGGTGGAGAACTCTTCCTCTATCGAGTACATGGGGTAATCCAAGACACCAAGCTTGCTTCCCACTAACATTGGACTACTGAGTTACTTCTCCTTCCGAGTACCTAGGGGCTGTTGTGTCGCACATAGTCATTCCCCACCATGGGTCTGCCGTCAAAACCTGGAGCTTCCCCTTATAGCCTGCAGAGGTACTCCCCATGTCGAGTACTGCGGGTCTTCCACCACAACCATTTTCTCCTCCACTGTGGGTGATCTTCCACAACAAGGCACTCCCCACTAGGCTAGTCACGTCACTCCGAGTTAATAATTTAGCAGACCTCAAGTATCAGAAAGCCACTAGGATTCCACAAAAATGCTCACTCGCCTCTAAAAGATATGCTCCCCAAGCTACTGGTCGATTCTCCAACTACCACAAAGTCCCACAAAGATGTATCCCAACGATCATCCACGTAATAGGGGTCTCAATGCAATAGATGGTGTGCCAATCAGACAATTGGTCTGTGAGTTATTATCCTTTTAGCCCTAGGGGACCGGTTAGATTCGTGCATGATCCAACCTGACCATATCTCAACTATTCCATTAACTCCAGTGGGGTATACTCAAAGGGACCGTCATGCTCCATGATTACCAGCACCACTAACAGGTTGTCAAACAGACGGTTGGTGCCAAAGATATGGCCAATAGAAAGTAAAGGGTCGTAGTGGGCCCAGGTTTGGTCCGACCCGGTCGAATCGACCGTACCCAACCCAGCCCAGTCCGACCTGGTTTGGGTCAACACAGCATGACCCATTGGGTTTAGTCTGTCCCGCTGTGTGGGCCAGCCCGTTGGGTTTGGCCTGGCCCACTGGGCCCCATCCAGTGCCCCGCGAGGGGCCGCGGAGAGCCGAGAGGGCGCATACCAACCGCATGTCGGTGTGAGGGAAATTTTGCCCAGAGGGTGCCACATGGGCAACATGGATTGGAGGGAACATCGATGGTGTGTGATAGTTTGGCCTGGGCGCCACGAGGGGTGCGAGAAGTTGGCTCAGCCTCAGCATCGCGAGGGTCGCGGGTGGCCGGTTTGGCCGGGGCAACGCAAAGGCGCGGGAATCCGGCCCAGACAGGGCACCGCGAGGCCAGCGTGGCCATGTCTGGCTTGGTTGGGGTTCTGTGAGCCCGGTGTGCCCAGTGCCAGCTCATCCAGGGCACTATGAGGTCAGTGTGGCAGGGACCGGTTCGACGGTGGCAGCGTAGGGCCGGTGGCTTGAACTGCCTGTGTTGCTCGGGAGGCAGGCATGGTCGAGATCTGGTTCAGCTGGAAGGCTGGTGTGGCTGGGGCCGGTTTGGTCGGCAGCAGGGAATAACGCCGTGGGGTCGGAGCGGGTCATGGAGGCCACGGGTGGCAGCGTCGTTGCCTTCGCTGCCTTCATCGTCTCGTTGCCTCGTCGCCATTCCAAAGAACATCAAAAAGAAGAATGATGGAGGTGGGTCTGGCCATGTTAGATTTTCCCGCACACTCTGAATTAAGGGTGGTAGAATTTGGCTTAGAAGAATGAAGCACAACATACCCTCCTGTAATTATTAATCCTAAAACCCTCAAAAGGAAAACATGTGCGTATCAACTAGTAAAAAGTGGATCCACATTCTCTGTTTTTGAAGGTAATAATCACGGGAATAATACCATATTCAAATAAAAACACTACCTTTTCCATTTTTCATCAACATTGGCCCGATAAGGAGGATGTCGATCCGTTATAGACAAAAACATACTACATCGAAGGAGGTTCTGAGGAAGAATGTCGAGGTCGAGGTCCTTATTCGTCTTTAGAGCGTTCTTCATAGAGGAAGCATTCTTAGTTGGTGAGTTTTCTCCCAAGAGCTCCAATCCTCCCTTTCCAACCTTTTACCAAAAAATGAATAGATATCCCCTCCAAATAATATATTATCTATTATTTAGTTTATGGGTTTAAAATTTAAATTTTAGCATTTAATTAAATGAGATGTCTCAATTAATTATAGGGGGAGGGTTGACACCATTAAAAGAGGGGGTGGTGGCACCATTAATGGTAGAGGAAGTCAAGAGGTTATCCATCATTAATGTGGGTATTTGATAGGTTTTTCTTTTACACCATTATTAGGGGGGTTTTGTCCCGGGTGGTCCCCACACCGTAACCTCTCGTGGGAGGTTATGTTCGGTGGGCCACACCACTATAACCTCTCATGGGAGGTTTTGATGTGGGGGTACCCACCTCCAACATCCACATGGGTGGTTATAAAAGATAAAATAAAATAATTTTTTTTAATATTAATTTATTATTTCCATGAAAAACCCAAAAACTAAATTTCACCCTCAACCAACTGTCGTCAAGGAAAAAGTCTTTGTAATAAAATACTAGGGCTACGAATTCAACGGTGCCCTCAGTTTTCAATTTGGAGCACCAGTTCAAAAGTAAGAGAATCTTGCTCGTACGTTTACTAAACGTACCCAAAAAAACTTTAGAAAAAGATTCTTGGAACACCAGGCCTTATAAACAAGCACCGTATATTTTTTCAGACTCGTAAGAATCTCATATAATTAAAGAAATTACATATTAATTTTTCGTCTTAATTTTTTCCCCACCTCAGGGATTTACGTCCCCGTAAGATATAACTCATACTAAAGGAACATGTGGGGTAAAGAGAACACATTTGAGCCTCCCGCTCTCATGTTCTCTCCTGGAGGTTCCCGTGCTGTCAGCGAATGTGCATCAGAGGTATCAACTTTCCATGAAAACCCACTCCTGTCGATCCCCAATCTCCACTGGAACCTCCAAAAAATTTGACCCATCGTCGAAGTCCAGCTCTCTATAGACTATGATGTGAGAAGGGTCGTGCATGTATCTACTCATCTGGGATACAAGGAAGACGTCATGCTCTGGGTGAAACTGAGGTTGATTAGCTAATTGGTAATCCACCTATAAAACTCTGATGAGGACCTGAAAATTTCTGATAAATCTCAGAGATAACTTTCCACCTCAGTCGAATCTACGTAGACCTCATCAGAGTGAGACCTGTAGAAAGACATGGTCTCCATCCTCTAACTCCATAGGTATCTTTCTCCAGTCAACATATGACTTCTACATGCTCTGTGCAGTCTTCATATTCTCCTGGACGATCTACACTTTCTCCGTGGTAGCATGTACTATCTCCGGTCCAACTAGTGCTAACTGCCCAAGTTCAGTCCAGCATGGAGGTGATCTCCAATGTTTCTCATATAAAGCCTCAATAGGTGAAATACCAATGGTGGAGTGATAGCTGTAGTTGAATGAAAAATCCACCAAAGGTATGTGATCCTCCCAGCTGCTACTGTAGTAGAGGTCACATGCACAAAGCATGTCCTCGAGGGTCTGAATGGTCTGCTCGGTTTGGCCATCCATCTAAGGATGTAAGGCAGATCTCAAACAAAGCTTCATGCCAAAAGCCTCCTACAACCCCCTCAATATCCAAGAAATAAATCATACATCACGATCGGAGATAATCGTTGAAGGTACTCCAGGTAACCTCACAATATTCTGCACATAGATGCGTCCCAAGCCCCCTACTGAGCCCTACTATCTGATCAGTAGGAAGTGGTCTGACATGGTGAGTCGGTTGACGATAACCCATATAGATTCATGAACTCTAGATATACATGGATGTCGTACCATGAAATCCATGGATAATCCATCCCACTTCCACATTGGGACCTCTAAAGGCTGAACCAAGCCTGCTGGTGCCTAGTGCTCCACCTTAACATTATGACAAGTTAGGCACCTAGAGACAAGCCCTGCAACTGCATTCTTCATTACCAGCCACCAGTACTGTCATCAGAGGTCCAGAGACATGTTCACCACTCCTGGATGTACCACTATAGGGATGTGTGGAACTACCTCAACACTTCCTCCTAATGTGACACTGGTACCATGATACATCCTTTGAAAATGATGTTGTGATCCCCACCTTCAGAAAATCCATCAGGTGCCTATCATGTGGATAAATGAGCACGTCGTGTCTTGCAGTCAATGTCCCCACATTGTGCCTCCCTGACTAACTGAAAGTGGGGGGGGGGGACAATAAGAGTCTAAAGGAAGGCTTCATTATCTATATACACAATGGATATCTATAAATCAGCCAGCTGCTCTATCGCCACACCTGGCAGCAGTATACTAGATCTCATGCTAGGTTCATCTGAAACAACATTCCCCTTCCCAAGAGTATAGACTATATTGAATTTATATTCATGGAGGAAATCAATCCAACCTCGCTATCTCATGTTTAGGTCCTTCTAAGAGAAGATATAAATGATAATATTATCATCAAAGAACAAGGTAAAACGTTCTCCCATCAGATTGTTTCACCACATTTTCAAGGCGAATACCACTGTTGCAAACCCCAGGTCATGGGTAGCATAGTTCTTCTCCTGTTGTCTCAACTGCCGAGATCCATAAGTGATCACTGCTTGCTCTTGCAACAAGAAAAATCCAGGTCTGGTCCCTGATGCATCACAGTAAACTACGTACCCTATGCCTTCATCTAGAAGCCTCAAGATGAAGTCACTAGTCAGAAGCTACCTCAGCTCCTGAAAGTTCATATGTAATCTCTCCGACCACACAAAGGGTTGCCCCTTATTTATCAAGGCTGATAGTGGTGATTCAATTCTAGTGAAATATAGCACAAACCTCCGATAATATCCAACCAAACCCATGAATCTTCATACCTATGTCACAAAACTATATAGCTCCCCTAAAAATATTGTCTCAATATTCACTGGATCCACTGGAAATTCAACCTCCAAGATAACATGTCCCAAACACTAAACCTCTCAGATCTAAAACTAGAACTTTGAGAGATTACTATAAAGCCGGTTCACTTGGAGTGTGTCCAATACTATCTGAAAATGATAGGCATGCTCATCCTCAGTAGTCGAGTAGACCAGAATGTCGTCGATGAAGACTATGACAAAGCGATCTAGGTATGGATAAAATATCTTGTTCAAGATTCCCATGAAGACTAATAGAGAGTTGGTTATTCCTAAAGGCATAAAAAAGAACTATTAGTGATTGTACCTCCATCTGAAAGTTATCTTCTGCACATCCTTGTATCAAACATAGTACTACTGATTGCTTGATCTGATATCTATCTTTGAGAACCACTATGCTCCCTTTAACTAATCCAAGAGGTTGTCAATCCTGAATAGTGGGTACTTGTTCTTCAAGGTCACCTGGTTTAGGTACCGATAGTCAAAAAAAAGCCTCATGCTCCCATCCCCCTTCTTGGTGAATTGAATCGGGGCTGCCTAGGGAGAAACACTAGTCCAGATGAACCCCTTCCCCTACAAGTCCTCCAGTTGTACCCACAGCTAACGAAGCTCTACGAGAGCCATCCGATATGCTGTTATAGATATTGGTGTCGTCCCGAGGTACAAGTATTTTTAAAATTCCACTTCACATTGAGGAGTTTGACTTGGGAAATCATCCGAAAAAACACATGTGAATTGTTCCACCACTATAGGATATCTCAGACTCTCTACATAAACTCCTCCGAGGGTAAGACAATCCATGTGATGATTGATCGGCTGCACCCTCCTCCGGGAAAGTCCATCATATGCTGTAAAGCTCCCTTCTTGCCGGAAAAGGTAAAAATAGTCCCATCTGTGCGGACACACTGCACATTGATCCTAATACAGTTAATATGGGAATGGACTGTAGATAACTAGTCTATAACCAGATGATGTCGTAAGTCCTTCACACTGCTACAAGAATATCCCAGTCGAAGCTCTCGCCTCCTAGAGTAAGCTCAAACTGTCGACACTAGTGTGTAATCGTCAAGTCTTCACCTATAGGAGTCTCTAGACATGAGGATCAAACCAAATACCCCATCAGAATCTCTAAGCTCTAAACGGGGGAAGTGGGAATGAAATAGTGAATGGAATCTGCGTCTATAAGTACTACAGCTATGGTGGAGTAGACATAGACCGTACCACATATCATCATAGGAGGGTCGTGATCAAAGGTCTTAATTGACTGGAGATGAAATATCCCCTTTCCTCCTGCTCCCTACATGCAGTGTGGACCTACAGTTTTTAGTGATAAAACACCTCAAAATGTCGCCAAATGCCAGCTGGATGGCCATCTCCTCGGCCACGTCATCCTACTCCTTGCGGACCACCTGAATCAAATCTATGTCTCTTCCTGGGCGGTCTATCGACCGTCTGCAGATTATACGAATGGACGGTCGTGGATTCACGAGCCAGGTGGCCATGCCTGCCATATGTGTAACATTTCCCACTCCTGGAATGTCCATCTCCACTTCGGGTGCCCTACACAACAGAACCTGAATCATGCGGTCATCCACTTGTAGGTATTGTACTCTTGGACCTCTACAACATATGAATGCTACCAGCGATAGAAGACTCCTCAACGTGTCATCTACGGGTGGATCTCACTACTAGTTACTGATCAGCAAGAAAAATATCTACTAGGAGGGATCTCTCTAACACCCCTGCCTGCATTGGGATACTGAGTGAGATAATCAGAGTTGTGATCTTCTATCTGAGCCCCTTCTTGAAGGTCTGGGCCCTGAGGAATGGGTCTCGCACCATATCTTTGGAGTAGCATGAGAGGTCTATGAAGCTTTCTTATTAATGTGCTATATTCATGTTGCCATACTCTAGAAAAAGTATCTATTGTATGTACTCTAAGCGAAGAGTCACTGGGACAACCTCTTCCAATAAAGGCTCTCGAGTTCATCCTACAGAAGCAGCATCTCATCGTGGACCTGGACCATCGAGCTCCACCGTCTTCCTACTGCTCCCTATTGAAGGCTAGCAGCATGGATCAACATGAGGTCTGTTGGTGTCCCTACCAGTCAGAAGACTCTAACCACAGCCTCCAGCCAATCCTCAACCGCCTGTGGGTTCGTCTATTCCCTGAACTTGGGAATTCTCTGGAACTGGAAGTCATGAAACACGCTCAAACGGCATGCATCCACTACTATTGGGGCTGTGGGAA
Organism: Viscum album; assembly: GCA_963277665.1. Classification (NCBI taxonomy): domain Eukaryota; kingdom Viridiplantae; phylum Streptophyta; class Magnoliopsida; order Santalales; family Viscaceae; genus Viscum; species Viscum album. The sequence goes on from OY728135.1 coordinate 1,767,992,060, forward strand.
TCAGTGGCCCAATGGGGAGTGGAACCGCTGGTGCCTATCTTGGAAATGGTCCATGCACCATGGCATCTTCGCTCGGTGGGATATCTGAGCGTAAAACTCTCGGAACAGTAACCAGATGTTCGTGGGGAGGCTTCTGAAACAAATAGATGTGACACAGTCAAAATATTATATCATCGGAGCCGACCTAGTTGATCTAACCTAAATAAAACTTTTGAAAACACAAACACAATTATTTTTTTCGTGCACTGAGTCAGAAATCAGAAGTCAGGGTCCTGGTGTATGGATATGTCGGTCGCCGTACCAACACTGGACTCCCTAAACTGAAAACAATAGTCACTATAATTAACACTATTTCTTCATAGATACAAATGATCATAGTCTTATGTTCTGTGGTAGAACTGACACCTATGATACCAATTTTTCAGGACCTATCCCCTGGGGCCACTACCGTGACTAACCCAAGCTTGCCTTCCAAAGGCCATGGGCTAGCGACTAGCACCTAAGGAATAATTCCATAAAACTGGGTAGGCATTGCCTTTATAACATATAAAGGAACACATCAGAACACACAACTAGATACAAAACACTAAGTAAACTATATAACTAAAGAGTGCATGAAAGTAAAAGGGGATGGAAATACATGACAAACTATAAAGAACAAGGAACTAAAAGTACATGTACAAATGAAGAAAGGAAAAATAGCCGCTGGGTCATCCTCTATAATTCCTACATTAAGGGTAGGTACTATTATTCTTATTAGAACCCCACATATGTCAATATTCTCCGTCTACAGACTCGTCGTAAGGTCCACCTCCGGGTACCATCTAGTCCTGGTTCTCTCAACCTCAATCAGCATTGTCCATCATCTGCAACCAAATCAACATGGTGTGGGCATAGCCCGCATTGGGGTGAGTATAAAGATACTCAGTAAGGACCCTGAAACCCATAAGGTCTCACAAAATCCAACAAGGATAAACCACAAAGTATGAAATCAACAGATGAACTTAAATAAGTATATGCCCATACAAATACCTATGTTATCATGTGAACTATCCCAATCATGAGGAAAACACAAAGTACTGACTCAACTCAACAAGAATTTTATTCACATAATCGAAAACACTACTGCTAGAGAACTCCTTCTCCATCGAGTACAGTGGCCCTACCATGACACAAAAAGCGCTTCCCACTAATGAAGCACTATTGTGGTACTTCTCCTGGCGAGTACCATGGGTCTACTGCGTCACACATAGGTGCTCTCCACTATGGGTCTGTCACCCCAACTAAGCACTCTCCCTCATAACCTGCAGATGTACTCCTCTTATCGAGTACCACAGTTTTGCCGCCACAACCAAGCACTCCTCCTCCGTTGGTCTTCTGCCACAATTAGGCGCTCCCCACTAGGCTAGTCGAGTCACAATATGTCAATCTGTTAGAAGTCATCAAGTCTCAGTCAAATACTAGATTTCCACACAAATGCTCACTCGTCTCGGGAATATCTGCTCCACATGATACTGGTCGAGGATCCAACTTCCATGAAGTCCCATGGAGAAGTATCCAAATTCTCCTCTATGTCAAAGATGTCTCAACGCAACAGACGACGCATCAATCAGATGCTCGATCTGTGAGTTTTTAGCCTTTTACTCATGGGGGACTAGTTGAATTCGTGCACGATCCAACCTGACAATATGTCAACTATGTCCCAAAATCTAGTGGAGTATACACAGAGGGGCCATTATGATCCATTATTAGCAGTGCCGCTGACGTTTTGTCAAATGGATGTCTAATGCCAATGATATGACCAAAATAAAGTTAAGGGTCAAAGTGGGCTCGGTCCCGGTCTGACCCCGCCCGACCTAGCCTATGCCGACCTAGTTCGGGTCGATCAATGATGACCCTTTGGGTCTGACCTTACCCATTGGGAGGGCCATCCCATTGGGTTCGACCCAGTCCACTTGGCCTAGACCAACAGTCTGCGAGGAGCCGTAGAGAGCCAAGAGGGCACGAAATGGCCATTGGTCGGCGTGAGGGATGTTCGGCCCATAGGGTGCTGCGTGGGTGACACGTCCCAAAGGTCACCATGAGGGCATGGGATGGGGTTGTCGGGGGGCACGAGATGCACGAGAGGCCAGCATGGCCGGGGCGCCTTGAGGGCGTGGGAGGCCGGCGAGGCCAGGGCGACGCGTGGCTGGGGTGGCCAGGACCTGTTCAGGCGGGGCACCACGAGGGATGCATGAGGCGCCCATGGCTGAGGCGCCGTGAGGCCGGGGTGGCAGGGATAGGTTCGGCCAGCTGTGGCATGGTGCTGATGGCAGGAACGGACGAGGTAGCTTGGGAGTCTAACATGGCCCAGAACCGGTTCTTCTGTGAGGTCGGCGAATCTGGGGTCAGTTCGACCGACAGTGGGGTGGAACGTCGTAGGGGCAGTGCGGGTCGTAGAGGCCTTGGGTGGCAGTGATGTTGCCTTCATTTCCATTGTTGTCTCATCACCTTGTCGCAATTCATATGAACATAAAAAAGAACAATGGAGGATGGGGGTCGGGACATGTTAGATTGGTCTGCACACTCTGTGTTTAGTGTGGTAGCATTTGGCTCACAAGAACGAAGTACAAGAAATGCTCCTACAATGATTAATCCCAAAACCCTCAAAAGGAAAACTTGTGCAGATCAACTAGTTAAGGGTTGATCTGTGTTCTTTGTTTTATAAATATAGAATCATGGGAATAATTTCATATCATATAAAAACCCTACCTTGTTCGTTGTTCATCGACGTTGGCGCGAGAAGGAGGATTTCGATCCGTTGTAGATGAACACGTCCAACATCGAAGTAGGTTCCGAGGAAGAAAGTTGAAGTTGAGTTCGTTCTTCATCGGTGGAGCATTCATCATGGAGGAAGTGTTCTTCGTTATAGAGTTTTCTCCCAAGAGATCCAATCCACCTTTTCCAACCTTTCTCCAAAAAATGAATAGATAGCCCCTCCAAATAATAGATTGTCTATTATTTAGTTTTATGGGTTGAAAATTAAAATTTTATCATTTAACTAAATGAGATGGATCAATTAATTAAAGGGGGAGGGTTGACAACATTAAAAGAGGGGTGTAGTGGTACCATTAATGGTTTAAGAGGTCAAGAGGCTCTCCCTTATTAATGAGGAGAGTTGAGAGGATTTCATCCCCCACCATTTTTATAGGGGTTTAGTCTCCAGTGGTCCCCACACCATAACCTCTCGTGGGAAGATAGGTTCAGATGGGATCTACCACCATAAACTATCATGGGAGGTTAAGGTGCAGCAGTCCCCACCACCAACATTCAAATGGGTGGTTATAAAAGATAAAATAAAATAAAACATGAATTTATTTTGATTTATTATTTCCATGACAAACCCAAATACTATCTTTCACCCTCGACCAAATACCGTCGAGGTGAACGTCTTCTTAAGAGAATTCTAGCGTTGTAAATTCAATGGTGCCCATCGATTGCAATTCCATGCACATGTTCAATTGTTAGAAAACCCACTTGTACGTTTACTAAATGTACCCGAAAAAAACTTCAGAAAATGATTCCAGGCTCACTGAGACTCAGAATCACACGCTATCAATTTTCACGGACTAGTAAAATTCCCATATAATTAAAAAAAATTACATGGAAATTCCTCGTCTTTGAGTAAACGAAATGTCAAAAATTTAACCATAAACAATGAATGGCATGAAAACAACACATCATATTTCAATCTTATCATAACTCATTCACTACTAAATGGATGATTTTATTATAGCACATCAACTTCAATCATGAATAATATCCAATAATGGATGTTGAAATAGTTGAAAATGAACAATACATCTCTTGGAGGGAAATATCCATTTTTATGAAATCATGTAAAAATCACAAAATTTATAAAGGAATACATTTAAAACAGATTTTTGAATCATATTTTCCCATACCATTTTCAAAAAAATGAAGGGAATTACCATTTTAGATCAATCATGTTCACATAAATAAATTCTTAATACAACTTTTTAAATCATGGACATTAATTAAATAGATTTAGAAAAATAAATCATTATAACATTTAAAATGATTATCTAGATAATGATACCATTCCATAAAGCCCTAAAATATTCCTTTTGAAAAAGAATTTATGATACATGGAAACGAATGATAAATATGTCCCAATATGTACTTACACATAAAAAATATCGAATAATAATGCGATTGAGGAATTAACCATTACCTTCAGTCTAATACTCTACATACTCCTATATAATGGTTTAAAACTTATTATTAACTTATATAAGAATCATAATAATTTTTATGATATCATATATGATTCTTTTATTATTTTATATTATCCATTTATTAACAGTTAAATTTTAATACTATATTTAATGTAATAATAACTTTGTTTATCATATGTGCCTTTTCCTTGTTGTTATTGATCGTATTACTTAGATCATGATTGACATACTTCCAGAATATATAATATGATATTTATATAATTTATAATAATATTATAGATAGATATAATTGATAGATATATGAAATGGAAAACACAATTCTTGTAGATGGTATGCCATACTTACACAAGAATGTTGTATCCTTTTTTTATCATTTTGAAGGGAAGAATGTGAACAAAATATATGTACATAAATAAATAAATATCATTATATTAAACTAATTATGTCATATATTTCATAATTTTGAATAATATATATATTTTTATAATCATTCTTGAATTTTGAACAAGGAAGATGAGTCTCATCATGTCGTGGAGACAGTAAGTCTTATGAATGCAAGAGCTACAATGTCATTTTCTTAATGGTTAAATGTTGTGGAATTGGATTGAATATGAATTATAAAGAAACAATATCATATTATATTTATTATTTTAATCCATTATATTTATCATTATACCCATTTAAATAATGTTTACATGAAAATCCATTTACACCACGACGTTGATACAGTAAGATGTGTGTAAGCACGCGTTGTGATATTGTTTTTTGCATGATAGGTGAAAGGATAAATATGATTTTATATTAATTATAATAACATATAATCATGTGGATGGTACTATATTTATTATTTTTGTATAGAAACAATATATAATGAGTAATTATATGATTTAAAGAACATTGAAAGAGATGCTAAAACAATTACCTCTTTTTAGGTGTCTCTTTCGGATTTGCACAAAAGGACTCCATAGGATGGATTATAACCAACATGTATCCTATATAATAATATGAGTGATATTGGTAGATTAAATGGGAATGTTTTTCCCTAGCCAATGGTATTTGGAGATGTTAATTAAATAGAAGGAGTAGTTCCCTTTTATAAGTGATGTTAGGGCCACATTAGGAAAAATATTGAAATATTAATTTATTATAAAATGGGTTTCGGTTTCTAAGAGATCCAAATTGATTTATATCGAGGTTAATATGATTATTAATATAATAACTATAATTAAATGATTTTTAGACAAGTTTTTTTCATGAAATAAATATTATATTTTGGGATTATCCCTAATTTAAGCAGTTTATCTATTATTGTGTCTTCTTTATTTTTAAACGATATGGTTAATTAACATTTAAAAAATTCCAGGATAACCACATGTGGATTAATAATGGAATTTTTAAAATTATCTAGTCTTTTTTATGAATATTATTTTTTAGGATTTTCATATAATTTAAGAAAATATCTTTTGTTTCAAAAACTCATTTATGTCAATTTTGACACTATTTAGAAATTGATTTTTGTTAAAGAAATAAAATCTTGATTACATAAAACCAAATTAATTAACTCACCTATATTATATAAAATACATCCAAAAAATATGCGTATGGAATAATAACGATCAAATTACGATAACATTAATATTTATAAATTCATTTTCTTGGATCAATCATTAATAAGGTAATCACTACATCATCATTGATTCATAAATAAATATATTTAACTAATGTCTAAAAATTATAAATAAAATACAATGATTTAGGAAATATTATTATGTTTATATTTCCTATAAATATTCTAGGATATCAGACATATAGCCATATATTATTAATATTATTTTGAAATATTCATGTTTATGTTATAATTATCTTAACATTAAATTAATTCTTATAACATGTCATTACCACATCCACATCGTCCCATGGGGTCATAAAATAGTCCTATGTTTTCACATGGTCATAAATTCCTAATCCAATATGATTATGAAATTTTTGAGGGTAATTTATAAATTTTATAATATTGTTTTCCCTTATTTATTGGATTTATCTTTTAACCAAGGTAAATTAGAAAATTACTAAAGTTACTATTCATAATGTAAAAAAGGTACATAAATACACATTTTGAAACTTTTTATTCAAAATATGGAATGAGTTTTATCCAAATTCAAAACACATAATTGGATGAAATTGTTTTACAATTAATTCCTCTTGTCAAAACAAGAGATCATGTTTTTATAACTTCCAAACTATCAAAAGATTGAAATTTGGTTATGTCCAATTTAAATGTAAAAACAATTAAAATGACCTAAATTAAATTAAATGATAAAAATAAAATCTAATTATAATAGAAAAATACTCCATTGTATAATTTAACACTATTAATTATTTCGATTAAAAAAGTTATTTTCAATTAAAATTTTGGATTTTTAACTATTCATCAATATATAAATTTCATCAGAATAGTACCAAAAATTTATCCAAAATAAAATTTTATACCCTAATTATAAATAATAGTTTATTTTCATCAAATGTAATATATAAATGTGTCAAATATAGAATTTTAAAAAGGTTATCCATTAAAATGCAGAAAAACTGTTTTTAATATATTTATATTATCTGAAAAATTAAATTTTTTATTTATCGTTACAAAAAATGTAATATGAATGTTAAAATTATATGGGATATATATAAAATTGAAAATTTTGTTAATAAAAATCATAAATTTTCTTTAAATGGCTAGTTTGGTAAGTCGTGGTGCGCTTGAACCTAGTGTTGCTTATCGGGAAATCTACTAATTTACTTAAATGAAGTGTATTGTGATATCATGGGGTTTTACATTTCATGTTTAAACCTAAAAACATAGATAAATGGTTGGTTGAACTCATTGTTAAACAATAAGGTCTAGTTATTGTATTAATTATATTATTTCCATCAATCCATTAGAACAAAGAAAGGTGGACCTCAGAAATTCAAAGTGAGTGTCACTTTTTTACATTATAATATAGAATGATAAATATATGAAAATAGTTAGTAGTATATAGTTTATTAAGAGAAAAACATAATTATCACCCTTATGAGGGGTTTCTAATAATGTAAACACTGAGAAGGTTTCATAATTTTTAATGTTTAATATAGAACAGCATACCAAGTGTTTGAGGATTTGAATGATTGAAAATCTCCATAACTTCTTTTCCATTACATTATGGCGATGGTTTTACAGGTGGTCAAGATAAACATGATCGGTGATTGATGGTTCTAGGTGGGGGAATTATTAGTATACAAAGATGATGACTACTGATATAGGTCATGTTTCTTAGGGACATAGATATAAATTTGATCGATAATGATTTTATGTATTGATTAAAACTCTAGAATATAGCAGTGAAGGACTATATATAGTTTGATATATGGTCATCAACACATTTATAATTCTACCACATTATTTTCTAGTGGTTATTTCCATTCCTTTATGTAATCAGAAGTTATCATTGGACTTGTCTTACTGGTCATGTTTTATTATAATATACATTATCCCAATACACTGTTGGGACCAAATGTAAAACATATTTAGGATTCCATTACTTTCCTTTTTTTATATTCCGATATAGAAATCTATGAGACTTCATGATTATTGAGACGAAGAGATTTTATTTGATTCATTTCTTGGACTCTATATCATGTCTTATAAATTTGTTTCATGATATCCATGATGAATAATGATTAAATCACCCAATGGTTGGAATATCATGATGATTAGTGAGTAAGAATTAGTAGTTATTCGAAATAGACAATACATATGATATCTGGAGATGATTAGGGTATGTATTGCTGGATTGGTTATTTATTATGTGTATAAGTATATCCTATGTATGTTCTTCTATATATCATTGTCATTTATTATGTCAGAATAGATGGCATCAAATTCTGTACACCTAATAAATGTGTTAAATTAAATCATGAGACCATGTTCTATGTAAAACCCATTTTGATAACCCCTTATAATTTTTAATCAGTCGTATTGAAAAATATCAAGGTACAACATGAGAAATTGGAATATATGTCCGTTATAATGCTAGGTACTTTACTATGAGGTGCTCATATCATGTTCATCAATAAGGTAGATGGTTATCTTTCACTCAAAAAACGTTATCAAATTGTGAAAATTTCCATGGTGATGAATTTATATCTCATTATGATGATTGAAGAACTCTTTGATAATTTATGGGGAGCATGGTGGTTCACAGAGATTGATCGTTGATCCGGTAATCAGTAGTAATTGATTAATGAAGTGGACATCCCAATTATAAATATTTAGAGGAGGGATTTTCTATTCAAGAAATTTATGTTCTCGATTAGACCAATGTATTCTATAACAATGATCATGGATCTTATTAATAAGGTCTTTCACTTATATATTGACTCATTTTTCATGGTTTTTATTGACAACATCGTTATCTACTTACTGAATCTGATGTAAAATGATAACCATGTGAAGATAGTGTCATTTACAATTTGAGTTAATTAATTTTATACCATCATTAAAATGTTTAGTTTTTTTAATTTAAAGTGATATTATAGTGTCATGTAGATTCAGATATAGCTATATCCAATGGCCTAGATAAATTTTTTGAAGTGATGTTTGGGAAACATCCCCAGAAGGTGTTCATGATCAAGAGTTATATGGGTCTAGAAGGATACCACTGATGTTATATTAAACACTTTTTTCATATATTTTCACTCATGAATACAGTGAAGAATAATAGAATAATGTTCCAATTATAGGAAAAATGTGACATGGATTTTAATAGGCTAAATAAGTGTTTAAAAAAACACTAGTGTCGATTCCTTTTGAGATAGGTGTTGGTTACACTATTTACTATAATGAATCAAGACTTGATCTATGAGAAGTATTAATGTATATAGAGTGGCTGGTCTATTATTGAAACATTACATGTGACCCTACCAGAATAACTATCATACACATGCATTCGACTTGGAATATATGGTATAGTAATTAAAGAGTTAGAAAAATGTTCACATCAATGGCATGTTTATTCTCTGTATCAGAAAACAAAACATTGCAATGTCATCACAAAAAGGAATAAAATTTGATATAAAGGAGTAGGTAATATATTAAATATACACTTAACATTGAGATGTAATTTTAACCATGTAATGGTAATGTCATTTCACATTCATTAGCTTTAAGAATAAGGTAGCTCTCAAGAATTAAAAATGGAATTAAAAACAATAATTTTGTCTAATAAGATTATTTTATGATTGAGATGGATGATTCCATGAACAAATATTGATGTGTTATTCGAATTTTGTGGTCATGTATTCATTGGTAGACCACGTAAAATAATGCTATGATACAATCCATAATGTGCTATGATGTGGGAACAAATAACTAGTGTTGACCTCAAACCCTGATGGATATTGGATGTTGATGATGTCATCCATTTAGAATGGATATTTTAGTATATTTTCCATTAAGGATAGATATAATGAGAGACTTACATTTCTATAAGTGAGTGGTATATAATGGGTATATAAATATATACCATTACTCTAGGATGTAGTTTTGGATTCCATGGAACAAGAAGAACATTTCCAAATTTGTTTCCTGAGGAATTACCAACCTTATGACAATAGATGGGTAGAAACATATTGCTATTTTATTCTAGTCACATTCTATATCCAAGAGGATGTGAGAGGAAATCACTATTAAGTTATAATGATGTTATCTTGGATAACAAGTAGCTGAGAAACTTCTTTTATGTCTGCCGATTGGCTAATGATGGTTACAAATTTCATATCGATCCATGAGTCTAACTCAGGGGGAGTAATGGGAAAGTGGTATGTTTGTGAGATTTATCAATTTAACGGCGTCCCATTGATAATTTTTTTAAAAAAAGATACATTTTCAAATAAATTTATGGATGGTATTACAAAATGACTTATGTATTCATATGATATTAAGCTTAATAAACCATACATAGACAAAAATATAGTCAGGGAAGATGATTCATATATTACTAGATATGCTAAAATCCTTTATTATAGACTTCAGTTGATATGGGTATGATCTCCAATCCTAGGTTGAGTTATCATACAATCTAATTTATTCAGCTCTAATTCAGATGGATCCTTATAATTCTCATCATGTTAGATCTTATTATTCATAGAAATATTGGAATGTTGGTGTTAATACATTATTCGTGGAGAATATTATAATAATGGGAACTTATGACATAATTAATCTATTTAGGAAGATGTTGGTAACATCTTAGATCATGAATTAGTAATTTCAAACATTTGGAGAAGTCATTTGTATTTATATAGGTTACTGTATCTTTTCGAGAGTGACTAATCATTAACTCATTAAAATATACAAATAAAGGTGATGTTATCTTTGAGCTATGTTGAATCCTTTAAAGATCAAGAAAATTAGTTGGATTAGTGATGTATTGTTTGGATCCCTTATATCTCTACAATGGTTAGAAAATTGTGTTTCATGTGCCTTAGCATTGGAGGTACAAGATTGATCCCACACATTTCATTGACCAGAAGGATATTCAGCTGGAGGTAGAAGTATCATATAAGGATTATTTTGTGTGGATTATTGAATTGATTAAAAAATTAATATGATTAAGATGGTACCACATATACAATTTATATGGAGTGATGAATATATCATGGATAATAAATGAGAGTGATATGAAAATTTTTATTCTCAATGGACCAAGTTACATGAGTATATCCATTGATGGTATGTATATGGGATGAGATGTTATTAGTGGGGGAGAATTTTCAAATCCTAAATTCCATTAGATATATGATATGTTATGTTTATACAATCATTGTATATATTTTTCCTCTATTTTATATGTTAAATAGGTAGGTTATTAATGAACAAGTGTTCTATAATTGATTTTTGGAGTGTGAAATTTTGATTTTGTTGTGTAATGGATTAAAGGATACCACCAGATCATAGGTGGAATTCACTAGAAATATGGTCGAGATATATTATGCCTATAAAAATATGAAGTCCCCATTACAAATTCATTGGTAGTGGTATAAACTATATGGTTCTTCCAATCATAGTGTTTAGGTTTTGAGGTCCTCCAACTCCTCATTTTTTCAATTCGGGGGGTGAATTAGATATATCCTATCATTTATAATTCATGAAAATTGATCCTATTTTTTTAATGAATTAATATCCCAATGGATTTTTTTAAATATTTTAAATATCAACTCTTAAATTTTGATATATTCAATTGATTTTATCTTTCCCTATACTATTTTGAAAAATTTGGTGACGTTTGAATGGTATGTAATCCGAATATATATTCCAAATACATCTTCCTTATTATGAGATGAGAATGAATATATGATGAATCGAATGTCTATATAATGATACGATAATGGATAATTTATTTCTTTATATATAAATGGGGGACCCAGATAGTTAAAAACTACCTTTAGATCAGATTGAAATTCCTCATAGATGGTGGATATTTCTATATAGGTAAATCATATATCGGTCTTCTTAAGTTTCACATTTTTTTGAATCTAATCATCCATACATTATCTAATGATATATTGATGATGGATCTATGTGTTTTTTATAGAACAAAGGAACTCTTCTAGATTTTTCGGAGAGTTAAAAAATTAGTTCCTTGATCAAAAATGGTCACAATTTATTTGTGACCTCTCATCCGACATGAAAAAATTGGTTATGTTGATAGACACTAAATTGTATGTAATTATAAATCCTAATTGGTGGAATTTTACCAATAAATGATGAAAAAACAATGATAAATATCATTGATGTGCGAGAAATTTCACTATTATTTTTCCACATTATTTGACATTGGATCCTTTAATGATGATTATAATAAACCATCAATAACCTTATAGTAATATTTTTTTTTCTGATTTCAGTAACTAAAATACATTCATTTAATTAATTAACGGTGTGTTACAATATCTAATTATTTTTATTTTCTAATACATTCTAATGGGTTACTAAATAGCTCATGAAAACAATATGTGTTTTTTATTCGACTAATATTACAAGATAATAATGTTATCATTATTTATATTAATCACATAATGTTATATGCAGTTATTATATTCTTAAGAATAGATCCCATGATTGTATTATTATGGTCTACCTATTTGAGTTTAGCGAATTTTTTTTTTGAATTTGTTTTGTTCAAATAATAGGAGAACCTTCTTGGTATGTATACCCTTTAGAGGGAATCACACAAGTCATGTGATCAAAACGATAGTGGACTAATGAATTGGGTAATATAATAATCACCTTGTGTCCTGAATAGAACTCAATGGCTTCACGTCATCAAGAAAAAAATTATAATTTGTTTCAATATGGTTATTGAGTAACATGTCCAACTAATTCGTTGAGGATTCCTAGTAACATTCCACCATCCTTTGTTGATAATTCTTAATCACTTTTGAAATTTTTTATCACCCTTCTATCTTGGAGGAAATGATAGTGTAGTCAAGGAACATTATTATGTCAATAACAAAATGGTCCTTGAATAATGATTGACTCAAATATCATGCAAAATTTTCATTATAATGGAAAAAATGTATCATTGTTTTGAAATTTTTTATGGATGAATTTGAAGGGAAACATTTTATTTTATTACTCAAGCCATGCATGCGAATGTCGATACACATATATGATTCTTGTATTGGGATCCATATAACTGAATGGGGCCCATGGAAAATTGTTGAGCTCCGGAATCTTGAGTTGAATGTTGTATTAGAACATACTCTTGAGGATTGCATAATGTAACATTATTTACATATCTTCATTTACATAGCCTTACTCATGTTTTAATTTACACTTATGTTGAATATTTGTTTATGTCATGAGATCCATCAGATTTAAAATTATTCAGTCTTTTTTAATACATTTTGTTATATATATATATAATAAGTGAAATTATATGATATTTATGGAATAGTATCCCCATTGATGAGTATTGTACCCTCTCTTATTATTGATAGACTCCAGCATACAGGGGGGTGAATATAAAGTATTATGGATCTCCAAGTCAAAAAAATTAGATCATGGTTTTATAACATGTTTTGTATGAAATTGACATTTATATTTGAAGAAATTTATGAAAAAAGTTTCAAACAATATTTTGATATGATTTTTTATTTATTATTAATTTAAATAATAAATAATAAAAATTTTAATGACAATAGTTATTATTTCAAAATATATAATTTTAAATTATTGATTGATTTTCATTATATCACATATTTTGTTTAAAATAAAATAATATCAAAATTTTAGAATTATAATTTGAGAAAATGAGAATATTATTTACTTTTACAATGGTAGTTTATTCTTAGAAAGGGTTTTATTGTTTTATCAAAGAGGATTTATTTTTAGGGGAATAGTGTAAACAAGAGATTTTATTAATAAAATGGATTTTATAAATATACTAGTATATAATATGAATTATAAATTCACTAAATACATTTTTAATATTTTTTAAATAAGATTTTATAATATATAATTTTTTTTAATTTAGGAAAACATATTTGTAATATTAAATTATATGTTCTATTTTCCATGTAAATACATTTAATGAATCATATATTTAGTTATTTAAATTTAATTTTTATCACTATTTTAAAATGAATATTATAAAATGTCAGTAATATTTAAAATTATAAAATATAAAAAATATAATAAGGATTTTTTTTCATGAATGATAAGTTATATTTTGTATAATATAGTTTCATTGTTAAAAGTCAAATTTGGAGATTTAAAAAATATATAATAGTAAGGATATAAAGATTTGTTTAATAAATTTGTGTTAGGGGATGAATGTTATATATATCAAACCATTATACTCAACTATAAACAATTTCTCAATTTTAGAGCTAATATACATGAGGGATAATTCCCCTAATTTAATTTGTTTTGGCATTTACAATAATGAAATAAATATTAACATAAAGAAGGGGAAATCCTCTCTTTACTTTCCCACAAACCAAAAAAAACTTTGTTTGGATATAAATCCACCCAAAAATATCCAAAATATTCCAATCGACCTTATTGTTTTTTTGGTCATCTAAAAATATGATTCAATAATGGTTTAACCCCCTTGCAATGGTGATTATCAGATTAGTGAGGTATAGTTTCTACCAAATCTATTCCAATTTATATTTTTTATATGGACCATTATTTCTAAAATTCTATTAATAATATTAATATGATAACCTAAGTACCATTGTTATAATTTTATGTTATTTTAATTATGGAAAAACCATTAATAACAACATACTTCTCTCTTAGGAAAAATAAAAATTGACAATCATGGGTTCTGTGATCTACGTATTCCATGATGAAACATGTTTTGTTTTCTAATAATTCCTAAACAAAATTGTGAAAATAGGTAATTTAATATATAGTTTTATATTTATGATATGTTTTATATTATAAAATGATAAACCATATTACTCAATTTCTGATTCTAAAGAAAATGTTATAATTATCCATGCATAAATATGGACACCTGCCTCTATCGAACGATTGATTTTTGAATTTTATTTTATCACCAGTATACATGGGTGATCATGAGGATAAATTTATGTAAAATATAATTTATATGATATATTTTTGGAATATTATGTAAAATTGGAGATCATGTTTTTTATATTCTCAACAAAAAATAATTTTTTATTCAATGACATAAGAGGATTATTAATTGGAAAAATGTATTCATATTATGTTTTATTTTTAGAATCATCACTTGTTCTTATAAAAAAAACTATGATATATCATTATAATGAAAAAAAATAAAATAATTATTCTTCTGGTATAAATATATTATAATTAATAAAGAAAATAACATTCCATTAATCCTAGCACGTTCATGTTCATGTCGGTATAACAAAATAATTGATCATGAAAATGAATTTATATCATTCATTATAATGGGAAAATAATTTATCGGATAATATGAAATAAATAAGTAAATAAATATCATATTTCTGTTTTTAATGGCAACATGATTAATAATATCATCAATCGATAAATCGCACATCATTCATTAAGAATTATCGAAATGTGATCATCGTTAGTAAATTATTAATATAATGTAACCTAATATTCAATGAAATAAAATATACCATTAAAAAATATGGAAAATATATTTTAGTATACTCTTTGTATCACACAAAAAATTATGAAGGAATTTTATTTTATTCAATATCGTTTATGAAACACAAAACAAAATATAGAGTTAAATATTATATCTCGAGACAATATGATACATTTACTATTTTAAACAAACTAATTATATTATATCTCTTTAAATAAAAAAACTATTGATTTATCCGGCGTCAAACAAAATAATGAGTTTTATCAATAGATTATGATTCATGCAATGTTGAGTATTACTGAATACTATTAATAATATCTTCTAAAATTGAAAGTATGCCATAAACATTACATTTTCTATTTTATAAAGGATGAACTACATTATAAAACTATATGGGTAAATTAAATGGTTTCCAATTAATTATAAATGAACATAAATATAGTTTAAATTAAAGGAACTGTTTATAAAAAATATAATTATTTTTGATCCTGAATGGGTTTTATCATAGTGAGTTAAATTAATTAAAATAAGTTAATTTAATTAAAAAAATTATATTATATATATATATATATATAATATTTTTTAACATTAATACATTAAATTTCATAAGAATAATATATGAATAAATCCATTTAGATGATTAAAAAAATTCACTTTTGTAAAGGCAATTGCAAAAAAATTTAATGGTGCACTAATTTTGATAATAAATTATGAAACTTTTAAAACATTTACTGGAAAATAAATTAATAATTTCACAGTTATCTTAGATTGATATTTTTTTATGATAAGTTTCATTCTTCTATGAATAGTGAAACATAATAATAATAATTGAAAATATAATTTTTATTTAAATAAATTATAATTTAAAATTATTATTTAAATGTATTTTATAGTAAATTTATAACAATTATATATATAATAGTATAACATACGTACTTTTAAACAAGTTCATTATAAATTTTGACATAAAAAAATTCTACGTTTTGAACATTTTCTCTTGGAAAGCATACTTTTTCATAATGTCTATGGGATAAATTATTAATTAAATTACGCCAAATATATGGATCAAACATGGAAAATTTTATTTCATATTTCAGATTATAATAAGATATAATTTCTAATATTGTAAACATAATTTTTGAAAAACATCATTAGATAAAACTGTTAATGTTAATGACATCCATTAAGTAAAAAATTAGTTTATATTGGTTAATCATGAATGTTAAGGATTTTAAATAACCCAAAAATTATGCAAAACCAATTTTTAGACATATTTAAAATATAAAAAAAAACTTTTATAAGAAAATTTAATTATTGGTGGCACATGTGGTTAGGGATACTCCCCATTTTTCATCTTTTTTATATATATAAAAATATCACTCCTCATCCACTATAAAAGGAAACTCACTCCCCTTACATTTAAATGCCTCTAAAGACATTGAGAACCTCCAAAACTAGACCAATGAACTTCCAAAGATTTCTTTCCTCATCATATAATCCATATTTTGGGATGAAATCCATATTAAGAGGGCATTGGTGCATACCTAAGAAGGATAAAAAAAGAAAATGTAATATTTTTATAATAGATATTTTATTATATAACATGAACCACCAACATAGTTATTTTAATATAACATATAAATATTAACCTCACTATAAAAATTATAATTTTATGTTTTTATGTAAAGGTTAAAACCTAAAACATCACACACATCTATCAAATATGTTATGAAATCATCATTCAGGTGTGTAGAAGACTACAACCTCAGGAACCGATGGAGTATATCTCTCAATTTCCACCTATCAAGGTTGAAAATAATGATGGAAATTATATTTCATATTATATAGAGGATATTTATGTTTTACTTATAAATATTTAATTATATTATTATAATTACCTTTATTCTTTCAATTTTCGGAAATATGATAATGTTGTTCTTTTGTACAACGAACTACCGCCTTGTGAAGTGATTTTATTTCTCACACATTATTTTGGATGTATTATGGATGGTTTCAATAAAAATATGTGATATATATTCCATTTATATTATAATTTAATGGTAATATAAATAATAATATCATTATATATCATTTATTTAATACGATAAAATGGAAGCGGTGTTCATATACACATATGGCCTACCTTCGTCATTAATGGTGCATTGCATTTCATATAAATAAATTTTATGGATTAATCTAAATGCATATATATTGAATATATATGATACATAAATAATGTTTTACTATATGAATATGATTAAATCATGAACTAATTATGCGGAACAAATAACAGGTAAAAACATAATGTGAAAAAGAAATCTATTAATCGAAACAATGAAAATAATAAACAATTATTAAAAGATATGTAATAATATTCTATAAAAGGATAATATATGATGACATAAATATTAATGTTTTCTTAAAAGAAAATAAAATACATAAAACCACTATAAAAATGGGTAAGGCATGTAGAATGAAATGTATAGAGTAATGTAATAGATTTTGACTCAATTTATTTTCATTGAGGCATATTGTAATGATATACACCTATTTAATTTTATATAGATTGTATACATCCTTTTCACAAATAATTTCTTTAATAATTCATTATTAATTGTATATTAATATAGAATTTGAATTATATCATATATTGTGTTTTGAATTAATATTTACTAAGTAGTAATAAATTTAAAAACTCAATTAATTTTCACTATGTTATATCACTTCCCCAATATATTTGATATTATATGATTATATTTATAAATAATTTTTAGTATATAATTTTTTATTTCTGTTTTTTATGGATTTAATGTTGATACACACAACCTATTCAATATTTAATCCTTACCTCAACATTATGTCAACTTTAGGGTTTTATTTCACAATTTCATTCTTATAGAAATAGTTTATTTTTACTATAAAATGAAGGAAAATACATGAAAATTTCCAAATAAAAATATTAATTTTATCCCTTATAGTTAATCATGGAATTTTTCCTGCGATATTTCCAATTTTGAAACTATATTATACAACAAATTAATAAAAAATTGACTTAATTAAATTCCAATTAATTTCTCTCTTTGGATGGAAATTTGCCTTCATAAAAATTCATTTTTTTATCAAAACATTTCCTTCATCATTTTTCATTTTTAATTATTTAATAAAAAATTTAAATGTTGATTTTTTTAAAAAAATCACAGTAATATATTTTTTGATTTCAGAGTAAGTCCCTTTTATAACGTTCTTTAAAGAAAAAGGAATGAGAAGTTTTTCATATACACAATTAACCACCATAATTTCTATGTATAATTCAACAAATTTAAAAAATATATTTTTTATTAGGTTTTTGTAAATTTATTTTCAATGAAAAAAATATCAAAATGATTTTCAAAATGAAAAGGTTTATGTCCTCAATAAAATTTTCTAATATATTTTTTTTGTTCTTCAATGACATCAACCCTAATTCCCACTCCAATGGGTATACATCGTATTGATACCATAATTTTTCTTTTAATAGATGGATTTTGATTATTCGTGAGAAAATGAATTTCTTGAAATTCAATTCTTTGAATTTTGTTTGGTAGTAATAAATTTATCTTGTTTTATCCACTTTCTAGTAAACATAGAACCTTAAATTACCCCTAAATATTCCCATTTTTTCATGGATATGAATCTTTCCTAAACTATATAAAAATTTATATAAGGTGTTTTCTTTGATAGTTAATTGTTTATGTGGGAAAATATTGTTAAATCTATATTCTTTCTCAATAAAAAATTTATAAGGTACAATTTTCATGAATTAAATAGATTTTTTTATTTATGATGAATGTTAGTTATTATTATGATAATGGTTGTGGACTTTATAAAGTAATCCCTTCAACTCATAAAATTATTTAGATGTCTTTTGTGCTCAATTATTTACCATTTCATAATGATTATTATGTATCTGGATAATTAAATGGAAATTATTTCCAATTCATTAGCTTATCATGATGATCTAGATAATTTAATATCACATGGGTTTAGTCATTTACATATCCATACTGATTATACATTGTTGATTCAAGAAACATTAATCTATACTTAACCCTTAGTGAAAATTTGAGATCACCCTTATTTTGATTCCATTCCTTATGAATCCACGAAGTTTACTATTAATGATATAAAGATATTATATATATAGAATATCATTATTCTAGAAAAGAAATAAAATATGATTTAATATTTGTGTTGCAATTCTAATTTAAGAATCAAGTATGTACCTAGTTTATCAAGGCTTCTAAATTGATTGATACTTTATTATTTGAATCTTATATCTATTCTAATGTAAGGGTTATAGGAACCAACAATAGGATTATGCTGTAAGGTTCACAATGGTTGGTATTCAGGCATTTGTACTTGAAATTATGAGATATTGATATAGGAAAACATATATTAGGGAATATAAAACTATGATAAAATTAAAGGGTATGTATTTAATAATGTACTAATTTTTTTAAGTATATATTATTTGGGTGTTTCTAGAAATACATCAGTGTATAAATACCATATGTGGAAAAATTTTCGCAATGATATACTATTGGGTAATTACACCAAAAATGGAAGTTTAGTCTCCACTTGAGAAAAATAGGGTACTTGACAATGGTCCTTACTACACAAATGTTTTGAAACGCTTTGGGGATAAAGATATTATAATTCATATTTCATTAAAAACCATTATGATGGAGTAGATAGATAATTAAAATTTATGGCAATTGTTAAACACTATACTATGGAACAACCAAGGAAGAAATATTTATGGACAATGATCTTTTGTTTTCTGATTCAAGAAAAAAATTGATGGAGGTGTTTTTGGTAACAAGTGTCATGAATCTTTTATGGATTCTAATAAATTTTTGAACAATTTTTTATTCACTAAAATAAGTTTCATGGATACTATTGTGGTTCATGTGAATGTAATTTGACAAATGATCAAATTAATAAAAACATATTCATCGGGATCATCCAAGAACGATAAAATTTTTGAGATATATATGTAAAGAATATGTTATACTCTAAATTAAATTTTTGGAATAATTTCTTTATATTTGATAGAAAAACTTTTGCAGGTATTGATATTTATGGGGTCATTATGGTCATTAATGACATTGTAACAATAATAAAATTATACTATTATATTTTTTTATAAAAAATTAATATAAAAATTGTGTCCAAAACCATTTTATGGAGGTTATTTGAATATAAAATATCATGTATGTTCATCGTATTTATTTTTGGAATCATATTAAATTTTTTATATAAAGGTAAAAGTATATGTAGGTTGAAAACCCGTCATATTTATCAAGGTAATAGGGATGAAACCCAAAATTGATGGAAACTAAGTTTATAATGCCAACCATTGACATATGAAATATCATTGTTCATATGTTATTTATTTACATAATCTACTGGGTAAAAAATTATTAGTGACAAACTAATTTTATTACATTTTAGGCATGGACAGAAATGTATTAATTGTATTGGTATTTGAAAATATTTTTAAATGAAAAAGGTTATACAGTATTTTATGGATAATTGGATCTATTAAAATAGAATTTTAGTTATTGAGGAATAAAAAAATCATTTTTGGTTATTCATTTCTTGGAGTAAAGGGATAAATGATAAATTGATCAATGAATAAAAGGTTGAATTTTTTTTGATATATAATTATATAATATTTGTATATTTTCGTATATTCTTATACAACTAAAGAATTACACACCATTAAGAAAATTATACTAAAATATGAA
Organism: Viscum album; assembly: GCA_963277665.1. Classification (NCBI taxonomy): domain Eukaryota; kingdom Viridiplantae; phylum Streptophyta; class Magnoliopsida; order Santalales; family Viscaceae; genus Viscum; species Viscum album. Next base: position 1,768,013,237 of record OY728135.1, read on the forward strand.
GTCATCACATTACATTCATATCTAATGAATAAACATGTCCTTTATATAATCAACGATTTATGGATTTTGGGACATCAAATATCTAATGAGAATTAATTTTCATATGATAAATGACCTCAATAAATCCCTATATTTATTGACACTTTTCATCCATGTATATATATTCACATTCCATAAATGATCTCTAATATAGAAGCCTGGTTATATGTGACCTTTGTAAATACCATTTTATATTCTAAAAAGGTATTTTATTAACAACATTATAATTTGGGTTTTTCAAATAATAAATTTAATATATAATACCATTTTAATAAAGAACATGATTAAATTATGGGGATATAATTTATTTAAGGAAAGGAAATGCAACATCCAATAAATTTTAAAATAATAACATTTTTTGATAAAATGAATGAAAAAATATACAAAGAATAGAAAGGAATATCATTTATCAATATATTATGATATATTTACGATTTTAAAAAAATTAAATCTATTGAATATCTTATAATTCACATAATACTTAGTTACCTTTTTTTCACAGAATAGTGAGTTTTTTAATCACTGGCGTTTCCCGCAAGACCAAGTATTTCCATGTACAATTAATATAAATATAAAGAATGAAAATAATCTCACAATTGATATATTGGATTATAAAATGTTATTTTTATAACTTATGATTATATATGGTTAAATTCATTGGTTATAAATTAATAATATGTTAATATAAAAACCGATTAAATATGGATGAATATTTAATAAAAAATATTTTTATGCGCCATAAAGAATTTTATCCAAATAAATTTAATGAATTACAATTATTTAATTATCATAATATATATATATATATTCAAAAATATGTTTTGAAATTCATCTGAATTATTTTATTGGAATAATATATAAAGAAATCCAATTTTTTTTCTAAAACTAATGTATTTTTCTAGTGGTATTTTTGAATGCATTAAATGGTGAATTTATTTTAAAACATCAGAAATAATAATTTATAAATATTATTTGAAAAAATAAACTTCATTTATGAATTAATGAATTCAAAATATTCTTTTGTTTATTTTTTGGTATGTCTTTGAGATGTTAAATTTGTCGATGAATATAAAAAATACTGAATTTAATTGTAAATTGATGTTTCATCAAAATAAATTATAATGATAAATTATATTTTCATTTTAATTTAATGTTATATTATATCAAATATAAAATTTATTAATCCAATTTAATTCATTGTTAATAATATGATATTTAATATTTCTATAAAATAAATTAATATTTTAAACATTTTTACTATAATACGATACTTTTCCATCACACGTGGGGGTTATTTTTTATATTAAATTATAAAAAATGTTTTATTTGAATTTATAAAAATGGATAAAATATTTTCTATATGAAAAATTTATAGTTTATAATAACTTCCAAATAAATTTGTACCATTTATTTAACAATAAAAGTGAATGTTAATAATATTGATTATGGTAAAAATGAGATTACATAGTGGGTCATCAAAAATGACTAGTTATGAAAATGACCCATTGCTTTTAAGAAACCAATTTAATAGAAATATTTGGAACATTACCTATCTATGGTAAAAAATTCTACATTATTGGAGTCATATGTGGTAGAGTAAACATCCAAACACTGTTTAATTTTTGTAATTTACATGAATCCAACTCCTCCTCCACTATAAGATGATAATCACTAATGTCATATAATCACATCTCTAATGCATTTTTTATTGTAAAAATACTATCCATTTCACTTAAAAAATACATCCACTTATTCTATAATGCTTATTTTTTGATGAAATATATCTTATATAGGAATTAGTGAAACCCTAAGAAACATACCCAATGAGAAGGAAATGTTTTTTAAAAAGCATTTTTATTTTATAACCTTTAAAAAAATTAATTTCAAATCATATTTATATAAAAATATTAATATATTGAATATATAATTATTATTTTATGAAAATACCATGTCCTAAAGTTTTAAACAGTTCCATCAAATTTGTTATGAAATCAGAAATAAATTGTACGGAAGTCTACCAACTCGTGAAAATAATGTCATCTGTTTATTCATTAACAGCAATAAAGGTTGGGAATAATGATTTCCATAATAATTGAAATTATAAAGATGAATTTGATGATTTTTTATGAATATTTAAGTATTATATAACAAATAACTTCATCTTTTAAATTTTATGGGAATACAACAACATCATTCATGTGTATGACAGACAACCACATCACGATGTGAAGTGATTCATTCACGCATTCCATTGGATGTACTAATGTGGGATTAAAAAAATATGTCATATATATGAAAAAAATATGAATTTATACTGATAAAACACGCATAGAGATATATTTATATATATATATATTAAATTTTTTTTTCATTAAAACGACATTGATATTGAAGTAGTGTTCGTCCATAAGCACGACCTACCGTCTCCATAACATTTCATTTCATTTTCCATTAAAAAATTTTATGGACTATAATAAATAAAAATATAATAAATTAATATGATATTTATATAATGTTTGAAATTATGGGGATGATTAATTGGAGATAAAATTAATCAGATACAAAATTATTCAGTGAAAAGATTCTCAAAAAACAAAGAATGATATTACCTAAAACAATAATTATAAAAATATAATAATAAAAAAATTTGTAATAATATAGTATAAAAAGGTCATACATGAAATAATAAATATTTTTATTTTTATTTTATATGTTAATAAAGTGTATAAAACCACAATAGAATATTTAAAAACTAGATTGACCAAAAGGAAAGCATAAGGTAAGGGATCCCGTTTTAATTTCATTTCATAGAATCATATTGTAATGTTATGAACCTAAAAACTCTTATTTGGTGTATATAATTAACATTGAACTTTTATATCATCAATAATTCCTTCTTCATGGTGTTTTATGTTATAATTTTAATTATTTAATCAAAGTGGTCATGACTGAAATTTTTTCTATTGGAATAGTAATTAATAACTCAATTTATTTTCATTTGGTTATATTACGCCATTGTTTTAATTGATATTATATTATTATAATTTATAATTAATGTGAATATATATATTTTTATTTTAATTAGTTATTTTATTTATATTAAATAGAAATAATAAATTAAATATTAATCCTAACATCAATCTTATGATAAGTTGATGTGTATTTATCATCATCTAATTATACTTGATATTAATTATTCATAACTATTATTTGAATGAAATTTCATAACCATTTTATAAAAACAAATTCCAATTTATTCTCTTATAGTTTTTCATTATCTTTTATAATGTGATATTATGATTTATAAATTATTTGTTAAAATTATTGAGGTAATTTTTTTATAAAACCTGACTTCATTTCCATATTCGGTAAAAAAAATATTTTCTTATGAAACCATATTATAAATAAATAAAGATGTATTATTTAAAATTTTAAAAATAATTTATTAAAATAAAACGTTTCCAATGTAAATTTGATGAAATTTTTATCGATGTAGTCTTTTATTCTCCAAGTGACTAAGGAAAATTCATAATTTTTTTACAATGCAAACCAAATTTTTTATCTAATACGTAATTACAATATATTTTTTCATTAATGATTCCTTTAATTTTTTACAATGAAACTTTTTCAATGAAATATTTTTAAAATTTATATCTAATGATATTTATTTTATATATTATTTAAAAAATAATTTGATATGTTAGTCAATAATGTTTTTGAATATTTTTTTAATCAATGAAAATAACCATTATTCATAATACATTTGGTTAAAGATGTATTGATACCATATATGTTCTTCCATTTGATGAATTTATATTATTTTGAGCTAGGATAATATTTACATTAACTTACATGAATCATTTTTTGATTCATTACATCCCCTTAATTTATCCTCATTATAGTGATTCTAGAACAATCAATTTTACCTAAATATCCATATTATGTTTCTTGTATAATATTATTTCCTAAAACCTATACCATTTTTACATATGGGTTTGTCTTTCTAGTTCATTAAATTATCTAGGGAAATATTGATAAATTCATATTCTATACTAAATATGAAAATTTCATAAGGCATATTGGTTATGAATTAAATCAATTATTTGGTAAATAAAATATTATTTGTAATTTAATGATAGGGGTTGGGGAATGTTTAATGTAATCCCATAGTTGCATCAATTTAATCATGGGATTAATTAGTTGGATAGCCTCAACTAAGTGGGTTTCTACCTATACCTTTTAAACTGCCTTTTGAATGGTATTGAAGGAAAAGGTTCTGCATACATAAGAAACATGGTGTATAATAATTAAAAAATAACTTCATTCTGATTTACATACTATTATAAATGATTTTATCAATATGAAAAATCTGTTGATTATCTTAGTTTATATTTTATTTATTTAATGTAATGGTTTTTATTTATTTAACTTCTAATAATTCATATTCCTTCTGCAGTTATTAAAACAGCATATGTTGTCATTTATATAACATACAATATTTATTATGACTTATCTAGTTATTTAAATGGAATGTGTTATCAGATGTGTAGATTTCAATTTGGATCTTGTTATTAAAATGAACAATTTTTCCAATTATTAACCATCAAATATTTAATATTGATTATTGACTCATAATAGATATAGATATATCTTACTATTACAAAGAATGTTAGATGCTGCTAGTTTTTTTTCATTCACTAAGAATACATAAAGATTAATATTACAGTCGTATAGGGATTCTCTCTATGGACAAATTTTATTTTAAAATGATATAAAATTATATTCTTATTTTTCAATTCCAAATGTAATGTAAGACTCTGGAATGTATCTATTTTATCGATATTATTACACAAATCGGACACTGGGAATATGATTCTTGTATCAATTCCAATGTAATGGTACATTGAAATAATTCAAGTCATAAAAGATTTATGTCACTAGATGTAACATTCTATTAAAAAATTTCCAATTATGGAAAATTAAATCCACCGATCCTATTATGAAACCAATTAAATAATCATGATTACTAACACCTTATGTGGAAAATACGTAAAAACTAATAATAATACAAGTAGAGACTTATTATTAATTAATATGACTAATAATAAAAGAAATAAATATTATTATTTAATAATTAAATATGATATGTTTGTTTTTAAATTTGTGGATAGAGGTCCATCATTGAATTCACAAATCAAGATAAGTTTTTTCATCACAATTTAAATTATTTCAGACTAGTTTTGGATTATGTACCTAATTTCACATGTATGATTCATATAATACATATTTAATATATAATTTAATGATTTAAATATTTCATGTTAAATTAATTTTTATTACATTACCCCCCTTTTAATATATATGATTAAATGATTTACATAAATCCTAATAGTTTTCAGGGTCTAAATTGTTATTAATTAAGATATGTTATATGATATGGACAATTTTCCATTAAATGGTTTTATATTTATTTACTATGAAATGAAATATTTATACATTATTTACAAGAAATTAAATTTATATACTAATCCAAATAATGATATTCTCTTCCAATTACTTTTGAATCTTTTCTTACCAATGATGTAAGTGATTTTCATGACACAATTTTCATTAATTATATAATAGTCATTATCATGAACTTATTTCCTTTTAATATTTTTGTATTTTACCCATGATTATGTTAATATTTCTTCCATATTTGTTTTTTGATTTGGACTTACATTCCTTGTATAAAAGTCCTTTATTAATATTTCATTCCTTATGGATTATGTTTTTGTTATTGGATATTTAAATCTCAAATATCTTGTCATTGAGTCATAATGTTTTATATTTAACATTTCTCATCCATTATTTTATTTGAACACAATAATATTTTATAATATTTGAGTCATAATAAACATTAATAAACTAATTATTTAATACAAATAAGGATTTAAATTAATTTTTACAATGTATTTTTTCCAAAAATGTAATTTCAATGTTTTAAAAATGATACCTTCATAATAAAATAGTCTATATTTGGATCTTGATTTCCTATATTAAAATTTATATCAATTTAAAAGATCAATTATTAGTGAACCACTTTATATTTACAAATTTTAAAATTATTTAACCTTTATATTTCAGAATCCAATTTTGATAGTGAGTTATATGTTTGTATTTTACATCAACCTTAAAAACTGTTTCCTAAAAAGGTAATTCTTGTCTTGGCCAAAATATTCCTTTTCATATTAAAATTTATTTAACAATCTTGTGATTTTTGTTAAAATAATTATCATCCTACAAATATAAATATTTATTATTTTCTATATTGATCATGTGGTATAAAAAAATTCAATTCATGATACATACTTTTGTTATACCATTCGATGAATTATTTATCATATAATGTTTTCATGTATGTAGTCATCTTCATTTCATTCTGTTGTCACACTAAAGATATATTCAATTTCGACTATCCAACTTCTTTATATGGATGGATTTTTTAATATTAAATTCATTCAGATAAATGATAAATCTCTTCCAATATCATTCTAAATCATCCTCTTTTATATGAATTCCATTACATACAATGAATTTTCCTTATAAAAAGATGACATTTGTTTCAATTTAGTAAAGTGTTTAAAAAATCAATATGTAAATTTAATAGAGAAATTATTGGCCTAAAAAATACCTAGCTATATATATAATATTAGTTTGAGATATTCTTATATATTATTCTATTTAATTAATTTTCTTTGGATTGTTGTGAATATGTATAATTTTTATCTACTAAAGATGTTTATTTATTACTTAGGAAATATAATTTTATTTTTATAACCATCATAATGACTTTTCTAGATGTATTATGATTATGTTATCCACAATATTTACATGGAGAAAATTATTGTTGTTCCACAAGATCATATACATATATTTCTGATTTTTTAAATGTTTATTATTTTATTTATTATCTCATATAATGAATGAATTTGACTTAATCCATTTCGAGGTGCGTATAAACATTTTATAGCACTTAAATTTATTGATAGTTATAACATGTTTTCATATTCTGTTGAATGGATTCCCAGAATAACATAATTTGTTAATGGCCATATCATTATTCTTAAGATAATGGTCAATTTCCATATGGTATAATTTCTAACATCTAACATTATATATTTCATAACTATGGATGTAATAATTTTTTTCAACATGATCCTTTCATTTTCACCATTATCCATGGATATATTTTCAATTTTATTTCCCCCTTTCAAGGACTTATTATTATTATTTTTGTATTCATTTCCTAATATTTATTCGCATATTATGGTCACTTATGATATATTATTTTTATCAATTTTTATCAAATTTTGAGACTTAATTTTCAACCCATATCATCAATTTATTAAACCAACTTATGAATAAATATCTTACATGTGTTATGTGATACAAGGTATATAATGTGGATAAATATTTGGAGAATTTAAAGACATAACATGGGTTAAAGTAATTTCATTTATGATGTATAAAGTAATTATTATTGATAAAGTCATGGAATTTTTTTATTTATAGTTTAATTTAATTCTATAACAGTCAAAACATAAATGGTGTTCGTAATATACATATTTCAATTTTTTATTTTATTATTATTATTACATGGAAATTATTTTCTATTATATATAAATGGTATCTAAATAAATTTGCAATGTATATGTTTTAGGGACTATAAATAGTAGTGTTAGTCTAGGGAATCACATAATGTTTGACAAAGTGAAATATATAACCATAGAATACAAAATCAGTTTATCTTAAAATATTAAACCAAAACCTTAGTTTTTATGTATTTTTATATCATGAAAGCAATAAAATTACATATTAACCACCATAAAATTTTAAATAATGTTTTCCACAATAAACAAAATTCATCACTAAATAATGATAGTAAAATAAATTATAAGAACAATTTAATTATATAAACAAACACTCTTATATTAATTTAGGAATATAGAAAAACATATAGTAAATATAAAATAATAAATCAAGAAATGATTAGAATATAAAATTGTAGAATATAATGATACTGGAAAATTTCATATACAATTTTTAAGGAGTATTATTCAAAGGAATTTAATATAAAAAATTATAAAAAAAACTCACTCTTATGTTTAAACAATATGGAATACATACTCATCACCACTAATGTTTTACCAATACTTCCCACCTATGTTTTAATATTCATCTACTATATTATTAAATTTTATTCAACATAATTCAGTAATTTTTTTAATATAAAATATAGTAAATATATTTTATGAGTAATTAATCAAATGGGAAAAATTAAATTACATCCTTATAACTATTATTTTCCATTATATGTTAGGAACACATCTTAAATTTTAAATTTTTTTAGACCAAAACATTTCTAATATATAGTTTTTTTATATATCACTTAATTTAGGAAAATTACCCATGTTATTAAATATCAATTACACCCATAATAATATAGAAACATGATTCAATATCAATTTTTAGTTTCAAATTCCCTTAGTCTTAGATTAACATTAAGATTAATCGTACAATCCTTCTTCTATATTTTATTTATTGTACTTTAATAAACCCACTATTTTATATAATTTCCCTAAACCCAGTAATATAGATTCAATGTCCACTATTTAAAATATTGAAATGATACAATTGATAAAACTATTAAGGATTTATCATTTTATTAGTATTAGAAAACTAAATATATAGAAGATTGTTATAATTCTTTGCAAAATTGAAACACGATGTGAATAAAATTATTAAATATTTTATACTTTTTAAAATATTCCACCTTCATATCTGATGGAATGGAAAACATACCAACGAGTGATATCAAATTATAAGTCAAGGAATATTTATAATAGAATAAATCATGACTAAATAAGTCATAAATTATTTTTAGGAGAAAATAATAAAAACATTTTGAAAATAATTAATTATTCCAGCTTCATAATATGACCATCGAAAATATCAATATAACAATCACATGAATATTAATAATTAAAATCATAGGGATATAGATGAAAAGTTCAAGACATCATCATCATATTTTCACGTCATAGTTCCTTTATATCATAAAACATTCCTCTATATCCCTGTATTAAATCAGAACACCATCATCATACATATTGACATATTATTGGGAAATCTAGAACTATTACCCACACCACAAATAAATATTTTCAAGGAATATACCATTTATTGAATCATACATGTAATATATAATGAATGGTATTTATCAATAAATTAATATTTACTTTAAATAAAAAATATAAGATATCAAAAATTCTATAATAAATTGAACAAACTTCCTAATATGAATCATACAACTAACACCGAACAATGAAAATTTATACATTTATATTAATACTAATTTGGTATAATTGATATTTAATTTAACAATGATAATATAAATATTTATATTGTGGAGAAAAATAATATCAAATAAATAATGGAGTGTGATAATGGAATCAATCATAGGAATATGAATGTTTCCCAAAATAATGTTCAATATGAAAATATTTATATTTGACATAAGACTGTTACCTCATTAAAATAATAATTATATATAGTTTACATGATTTTTCTAATGATACTGGAAAAGACATAAATATATAAAAAACATTTATTATATAATTTGTAATTTGTTTTGAAAACAGGGCTATAAATCATTTCCCAACATATTCGGGACCATTTTTATAACATTACTTTTTTATTATAAAAAAAAGAAATAATAATTGAATAACAAAATATGATTGGATTTTAAAAAACATGGATAATTGTTGAAGAATGATGATATTGAATAAATGTAATGGTTATGGGAAAATACATTCAGGACATGCACGTTAAAAATAGACATTAATTTCACACATTCATAAGGAAAGTTGAAGTAATAGTTTTGGGAATTGATAAAAATATACGATTATAAATCCTTGAAATGAATGTTGAATATTTTTTAAACTAAATTTTATATAATAATTGGATATTATTAATTAACGATCATGATACATGTAAAAAATATCAACATGAATGAAAAATATTCTTGAACCAGAAAGAAGAAATAAGGTCTTTTTTCATAAAATATTATTTTTTTCATTTTGTACCAAAGAAAGGAAAATATGGATTAATAAAAGAAGCAATATAATTAACCATTTTATAAGAAATTATTTGTTACTTTGATGATAATGTTCTTACAATTTATCAAATATAAATTTAATCTTAAGAAATATTGAATAAAATTGTTATTGGATAATAAATCATTTAGGATTAACTATAATTTTAAAAACAACCAATTACCAAATAATGATGAATTAAACAATATAATAGATCTTATAAATATTAATTTCTGATATAATATTTTTTAATGGGATTTTAATCCCAATAAAATAAATTAGATTCATGTGATAATCTATTCTTTAATTGACTGCATTTGAAATGATATACCCTAAAAATAGAATTTTCCTTCATCTAACATTCTATATCATTATTAATAAATAAATTTACATATTTTATTCCAAAACTACCTTGAATACTACCAACCACATCCATACCCAACTCAGTTAGTAGAAACACCATATTACAATCCCACAGTTAGTTCTATTATATAACCATAACACAACCAAAAAATAGATCCATGTCTCTAAAATTCCATCGATTCCACAATCAATCTATCTCTTGATTTGAAATTCCACCACGGATCCTGCATTAGCTCAAACAAAAGGCCAATTAACCCAACATAAAAACAAAATCCCCACTACAAACACATACCACCACTACTCAGAGTGCCAACTTCTCTATCCACACTCGTACCCACAACTATGCTACCAACAACAGATATATAAAAACCAATCATTAAACTAGAAAAACAAAAGTCCACAAAACATATCCATGCAAACAATAAAAGTGTATTAATATTTTATCAACAACATTCATTAATTCTCCATGCATAAATTCATGGGTGATCACACAACATGTTCAGTCCTCGGCCATCCATTTCATTTATCTAGATGTATGTGGTTAATCAAATTTCATCTTTACAGTAATTTATACAGTCGATCAAAAATAAGTATAAATCATCACTAGTTTGTAAGATATGTACACCATCAACCATGAATTTTTTGAGGGATACTACCCATACAATTCATATTACATATCAAAAGTAACGCATAAAAAAACTGATCATCATTATCTTCCTCGTCCCTAGTTAGGTATAATGTTAAAATAATATTTTATCATGACACCACAATGAATTGGTTTCAACTATGACCAAGATGAAACAAAAATATACCAACCCTACATGATACAAACAATAAAAGAGAGATGATGTTAATACCTACATGGAACAATAGAATATGAACAATTCTTAATTGTTCCAAAACATGAGGTCACGTGGGAAGCAGGAAGGACTCCTGGGGAAAACTGAACATGTAGCTACATTAATGACGCATGAATCCTTGGGGATGATAGGATTTAGGTCCACCAAGAGGGAACAAAATGTTTCATGGTACAGAGGATCTCAGATTAAAAAAATTCAAGATCCTAAAACCAGGGAGAGGATTTCAAGGTATTTAAAATTCTGATCTTGGTTTGACCCCACAGTTTATCCATTTTAAGGTCTGGGGGAGTTCAGATATATAGTTATTGGAATAATTTGAAACACATTTAGAATTATCAAAAAATGATTTAAACTCGGATAATGTAAAAGTGATGTGGAACATGAAAACTTGAAATTACACAATATTGGGGGAGTCACCATCAGGATATATTGGCGGTGAATAACTATTAACTGAGTCAACATTTAGGAGATACTATTTGGTGAGTCACTTTTCAGGGAGTCATTGTTCGATGAGGTACCGTTCGGTGAGCTATAACCCATTGAGATACTATTCGGTGAGTTACTATTTGGTGAGTCACTATTTGGTGATCCACTGTTCAGTGATCTACTATTCCCAATCTATCATATATCGAGTCATCCTTTGATGAGACACAGTTCGGTGATCCACCATTATGTGAGCCACTGTTCGGTGAGGTAGCATTTAGTGTATGACCATTCCCGGAGCAACCATTCATTGATTGAACATTCACTGAGTCACTGTTCTGTGTGTCGCCATTTGTTGAGCCACCAGTTGGTGAGTCTCTATTGGAAAATTAAAAATCTGGAAAACTCTTCAAATGAGTCACTATGAATCCTGAGAATAACTCCAGCACTATATTTTTCACAATGGAATGGGCCAGAGATGACTGGGGCATTAAATTTACTCTATTATAATATATCTATTTTGTAGAATATTATATTGGTAGATTATTTAGATGATCAATTAATTATAATTTTAATAGTCATATTTGATAAAATACATAAATTATTTCCCTAATACATTATTGAAATAAAATATAGTATGATTTTTGTGTCCTTACTGATCAGTAATATATTCATTTTTTATATAATGGGAAATGGAAAAATAGTAATCTAAGAGATTAAATTATTATAAATGGAATGTTATAATGAATTAAATCATGAGAATAATAGGAATAAATAATGTAATTGAGTGGATAAAAAATAAATTTTCTATTTATCTTGTAACATTATTTTAAAAATGTATCCCTGAAAAAAACATTTTAAAAATAAATTGGATAATAATAAATATAATATTAATTAAATAAATTCTTAATTTATGACCTGATGAACATAATGAAAATCCCTTTCTCTACGAAATCATTATCTACCCATCAAGGTATCATTCATAATCAATTATATAAATTTTTAGGTCAAAATTGAAAACATAACTAATTTTTCCAATTGTTTGTTTCATGAGACATGTCAATGCATCAAAGGGATATCTATAACCTAGAATTACTTATGAATAAAATATTTATAAACATCAATATTATATTGATAATATAATTTAATTATAATTCAATGTTCCTTATCAATAAATTAATTTCCTTGATGAATAAAAAATATGAAACATCAATAATTCATAGAAAATGAAATAAATTACATAATGATATTATTTCAAATTAATACCTTATATTAAAATATTATAAATGTAGGAAATTTTCAAACGTATATAAATTACATTTAACATATCATTGATAAATATATATATAAATTATAGAGAAATTAAATTTCGAATTAATAATGGGTAGTGATGGAGAACATGATCAAAATAAAGTGAATGATAAAAAATTAAGATATAATCTAAAATTCAGTAAAGCATGGTAAAATTCAAAAATTTAACCAAAATAATAATTGAAACTAATGATAAAATTTTTGATAATTTTTGGGTATAATGGAAGGGAAACATTAGAAAAAACATTATACTAAACCATTGATTCTGTTTTCAATAAAATTATGTTTTAAATCATTATTATTATTATTATTAACAATTTAGAAAATAATGTATTTTTATTATATTATAGAAAACAAAAAACACTAGAGTAATGGGGAAATGATTTTCTTATAAAAACATAAAAACAATGTATGGTATTATTGATAATTAATAATGAATATGATGTGTGTGGAACATATTAATATTGTATAAGTATAAATATCACCTTGATACCACATTCTAAATAATGTAAAAATATGATTCATAAGGAGTTAATAAAATTCATTATATAATATTGATAATGAAGGAACTTATGGTTTAATATTTAATTGATAAAATAATTATATAATGTAAAATAAATTTTTAGGAACATTTCTAACAATCATGATGTGGAAAAAATATTGTAGACCATAAAGATGAAATTAGGATGGTTTTTCTTAAAAACATTTTCTTGTTCATTCAGAAGAAAAATGGTGGAAATTTTGAAGAAAACGTTGAAACACCTAAATTAATAGAGGGTAATAAAATATATGGGGTTTATGAATGAAATATAATATTTATTCTAAAATATATATTTAAGCATTCTAATCCTAAATAAGACGTAGATTTTGAAATCAACAGTTATGATTTTACTAACTTTTTAAGAAGACACCAATAAAAGATAAAACTATAATTGAGACATTAAACAGAATGACTAAGTGGGAATTAAATATATTATTATTCATAGTGGTGTTCTATAAAATATATAAAGGAAATTTGGAGTATACTATAAATTAAGTCTCAATAGATAAGAATTGAGATGAAAGTCGTTACATTTGAATCATTCTTTGTCAAAAACATTATATATTCATGAAGAGTAAAAATATATTTATTATATCCATTCCTCATAATTATTATAATTTAAATTATGTTTTTTGTTAATTTAATACTCATTTTTGAAACATTCATTGGATAGTTCTTTCATACATTGTCTAGTAATGGTTGTTTAATCAATATTACTAAAACAACATCTGCATGTTGACCGTGGTAAATGGTTTTATTAAATTTTAACCTACTATTTAGAATTTTCATAATGTCATGAATATAATTTTTTTATCATTTTATATAATTTAAGATTCATCCCTGAATAGTGAAAATTGAATGTATAATTTTCTTACCTCACAATGGTGGTATTATACACCTATAAAAAAGTAATGTTACATTTTTCTAATAGATATGATATTTAAAAAGATAAATGATGATTTCAATTTCAAAAAAATTAATAATTTCATAAATTAAATATATATTCATTAATTAAGTCATAGAAAAAAATAATGTTAGGTTGTGTTTAAAAACTAATTACAATGATATTTGTAGATGAAATTACATATATAAAAATGAATGATGTTTTCATTTTTTATAGGATGGAATTGAGATATATAATAAATTAACCACAAATATAAAAATACATAATTTTTGAAATTATACATATGTAATTTTTATATGATGGTTACTTATTATTTGAAGGATTATTAAGAAAAATTGAACATGGAAATGAGCAATAAGAACATATACGTCATATATAGTGAATCATGATTTCCATTTGCATTATACATATAGAAATTGTATTTTAGTGTAGAAAATTCTAATAGGTCATGGTGATAAATTTTGGAAAATTATTTTGGTGGGGGTTGGGTGAGATATGAGGCCCATGTAGTGTGGACAAAGAGGATATGAGGTTTCCATTTTTATGTGAGGTGGGTGGAAATCTTGTATAAATCAAGAACATACAATTATAATAATTCCACTCCAATGGGAATGTTGATCAAAATTGAATCAATTTAAAATATTTCATGGTATTACTAAAATTAAGTAAAAATATTTAGAAATTATTTGAGGTGACATTAACCCTAATCCCATCTGTTTGACCCTATTTTAATCCTTTAAGTCCCTACACATAGTGATATGTTTTATCATGGATACTATTAATTATTATTAAAAATTAGGTCGAAGTTTTTTTATTATATTAATTATAATGATTAAAAATATGGAATACAATTTACATGATTAAATTTTATAATTTTTAAAAAATAAATTTTACATTATGTGTGTAGTACAAAATGGAAATCATTTTTTGGGATTTATTTTTCTAATGATAATAGTGATTTTATTCTAAAATCTTGTTTAATAATTATTAAAATAGAACTATATGGATAATTTGAAATATAATTATATTTATTTCAATTTAAAAAGAAATCAGACCTAAATGGAACTTTTTCAGTACATGAATTAAAGAGAAAAATAGATAAATATTTTTATTTGATCAATAATAATACATATATATCAAAACAATTTAATAAATATTTTTAAGTTTAGTATTTTAAAATTATGTATATATAAAATATATATATGTGTGGTTTTAGAAACTTTTATGACTCTCTTTTGTTGAAATAATTTCATATATGTGACCTTTGTTATAAAATAGTTATATTCCGATATTGAAACAATAATAAAAATGTTCTAAATTCTAAGAATTTTTACCTTTAGATAATATTAACTTGTGAAATACAAAAATAAAATTATTTTTATCACGCTAAATTCATAAAATTTATGAATTGAGGTTTTAATCAATTTTTTTCTAAAAAATATTATTTATATTCTACATTATCATTATATTGTTATTACTATAATCTATAGTTTCAGATTTTATAATTCAAATTAGTTTCATAAATTGGAATGAAGATTATAATCAAAAAATCACTCTCCAGTTTTCTATTATTTTTAATTAAAATTCATCCCCTATAAATATTGAATAAAGACATCATTTTTCATCCAAAAATATGTGTTACTCATATCTGGATCATATTTCTAAGAAAAGGAAACTGTTGAGAATGTGTATTATTCAATCAAATATAAATTCCTTAATATTTTCTCATATTAAGAAGAATTTTATTCTAACATAGATTCTAAAAACCATTTATTATTCATATATGGTATGATGATAATTCTTACAAGAAGATTTTGAAACTATAAATAAATTGATGAGTTAATTTATAATTAATCTCATTCTTTTGAAAAATAGAAAAATTCAATATTACATGGAATCACCATATATTATCCACTATAATTAGGTATGAAAATATTAAATAAGTTTTCATTACATTAATATAAGCTCCAAATAATTAGTTTAATCATCCATTACTACGTAAAATAATAGTTTTGTAAAATCATTGATTCTCTATTGAGAAAAATAAAATTAAAATTCAGTTACAATATTATATATTTATATAGTACTAGAAATTGATAATATTATAAAAATATATTAAAATGAAAATTCAAACATAAAAATGTTCTTTATGTTACATTTAATTTTTGTAATTGAGAATATTAAATTATCTTCAATGAAAAAAATAATGTTTCAATAACTATTAATTTAGTAAATAAATAATTTGTAACAATATTTACAGAAATAAAAATTATCCAATAAATACCATTTAATATGTGAATTAGTATTTTATTTAAATTTATATATGACATATAGTCAAAATTGACACATTAAATTCCCCCAAATAATAATATTGATATTTATCATGATAATAAGAAAATATACTCTAAAAATTTCAATGTATATTAAAATTTATATGAATTTTTTTCATTGAATTATATAGTTTTCAGAAATAAAAACATTAAATCATTATCAATCCATTAAAATGAACACTTTTTAGAGAATAAATATATTTATATTTATAAAAAATTATAAAATTTGAATTGGATTAATATATTTGATTCATCATCATACTTGCAATACAAAAATCATAAAAATGTCATATTTTATATTGGGTAATTATAAACATTATTAATAATAAATCATTATTAATCGTATATATAATTAATTAAATATGACATAAAATGTGTTATTCTTGCGTATTTTTTTCAAATAAATAGAACATATTTATAATTTGATTAAATTAAACAATTAGCTTCAAATACCATGATTTCTCAACCATGGATGATATGTTTTTTTTGTAAATTTTATGAATGAATATTTTAATTGATTTATCCCAATCATGAGTCAAATTTGAAATTGGATTTTTAAAACAAATTTAAATTTATTTACATGGAATTTATTTTCAATAGAGTTAGATAATAATATCACTAGACTAATTTCATGGTAAAAATTTATTATTTATTTAATTCAATCAAATAAAAAATACCCAGAGTTCGGATAAAAATCATACATAACTAGAAATAAAATAATATAATTAAAACCAATTTTTTTTAAAAATTTCATAAAAAATTATTATTTATCTTAATGAATCTATGTAAAAATTAAATGAATAAGTAATTAAACACATCAAAATTTAATTTGAAGGTTTATATTTATAATTTAATTTCAAAAGGGTATTAAAATTTTCATAGATATAAAATAACACAATGTTTACCAAAATATTTTCAAAATATTTATTTTCCCCATAATATGTATTGACCCAAATAATTTTTATATGTTAACAAAATAACTTTTTTGACAAGTAACTCAATAATAATGTTTCCTAGAATTGAAATGATTAATATCTTTGGTAAATTTATGTTTCTAAAAGAGGGTAATATATAAAACCTCAGGTATTATTTAATTATGTTATTATAGTCCACCTATTATATTTCATATTCTTATTTGTAAATTTTTTTTCCAGAGGATATAAAAAATTTACTCCGGTGAGTTAAAGTCCAAGGGTTTTAATAAAATGGATGGAAAAATACATGAATAAATGGAACTTGTGGTTAGAGTAATAATCATCATCATGTCATAAGATAATGAGGATAACCATGATAAAGAGGGAATCATTTTAATGAATCTTGGAATCAACAATATTTACAATAATTAAACATCATAACATTGTTGTAAGATATCATATATAGGATATGAAAAAAATGTAACATTATGTTCATTAATAATAAGTTATTTAACTCATCATTTTATAAAATATGAGGAAAGAAAGCCATCATATTCACAAATAATACACTTAGAAACATGAAATATATCAAATTACTAATTTAATAAGTGATAAATACAATTTTAGGTACACATTTTACATCATAAAATTATCTTATTCATACCTTCCCTATAGAAGCATATATAAAAAAATCATATAAATGAAACAAACCCATGAAAAGGATATGATTTTTTGAAAGATTTGCTAAATTGTTTTTAAATTCTAAATAATAGAGGGTCTAAATATAATTAAGAAAAAAATAATTTCTTGAAAATAATTATTGTTAAATTTTTCATAGCTAATAGACAAAAAAAAATTTCAAGATGAATTAATGAGATGATTTAGAAAATAAAAACCAATGTAATAAATAAATATAAGGAGTTTAAAAATAAACTCAGGGAAGATGAATAATGGCATATATTATGATGAAAAAGAGTCATATAAATTGAAATATATTTAGATTTAATTTTTCAGAACAATCTATGTGAAAATAATCTAGAAATGACGAATAACCTCAATGATGAGTTCAATTCAAGTTTTCCCTTTAACAGAGTTCCCACTATATTTCATCACATTTGTGCCACCTATATAGTAAAATTATTACTGTTAAAAAAATATATAAAATCATTAATTATGCACAATTATGTCCATATAGATATATAATACTCATTTTATTTTATTTATTTATAATATTATATAAAGGCTAATTGGGGTTTTATTCTTTATTAATTAATTTATCATGTATTTTTATTTTCTAATTTATTTTATCTATAATTTTACATTTTTTAAAATTTATTTATAGATTACCATAATAAATTAAATTAAATTTATATTCCATATTTTATTATAAAAATATATTTAGTAAATAATATATAATGCATTGAAAATGAATTTTTTAATAGGAAACTGGCTATAAATGTGACGTGTTAAAGGAGGGGGTGTGAGAGTATATATAACAAATAGATTAAAAAAGATATTACTCTATAATAATGACATAAATATTTTAAATGAAAATAATTATTATTGTTCAAAAAAGAAAATATATTATGAAATTACAACGGATAATTGATAAAATAATGAAAATTAATTTTGGCTCACCACTTATTTGAAGATTTGCATCATTTATAAGGCCTTAATAGGCTGGGTTTTCATGAATCAATAGAATACATCAATGTACAAATAGGATTATGATTAGGGAATTTTCTAGATATTTAGCTTTCAAAATTTGCTGGAATGTGGGTTTTAGTGAGGATTGAAATAGTGTATTTATATGTGAGGATTGGGATATATTTACAATAAAATATTGAATAAATTTTATATCCTATTTAATACTTTTAATAGTGAGATTTTTAACATTATAAATTATATATTAATATACGAACATTATTTCAGAAAATTTAAATCATCATACAACAATATATATAAGTCAATAATAAAAGTATAATGAAAATGAAAAAAATATTTTATAAATTGAGTGCTTTAATTTATGTAGTCATTGGAAATTAAGTTATCAGTTGGTAACTATGTGAAATAAAAAAAATAATGTAAATAAATTTATATTCATTATATATAACTATTATATATTTTATAAAATCATAATAACTTCATGAATTTTTGTAATTATGACGTAAATTTTGTTTAAAAAATGTTATATTTTTAAAATTCAGTTAAAAAATGATGTATTACAAATATTTATAATATATTAAGTGTTTGAAAATATTTACATACCGATTCAAAGAATGAAATATATTTTATTTCAATTTTTTTGATAGTAACATTTACTTTTATTTTAATTATTTGTGGTCAATTTAATTTATAAGATAATAAAATGTATTTCTTTATATTACTCTACAAATTATCATTTTACTATTTAAAAATATATGTTACTATTCACAATTAATATATTAATATTACAAAGTTAATATTTCAACTGATATTGATATATTGGATTAATAATTATTCTATAGACATCATATTTCTATCATCATTCATTGTCGTCAAATTCATTTAACATTCATTATTATTTAATTTCAAAATATTTAAATTGTAAAAAAAAAATTCTCAATAATTGGGGTGTTTGTAAGTGTGGCAATTGTTGGAGATAAGAATGATCCAAATGTTATTATTTATCTTTATTTAATCTATCCCTGATAAGTCAATTACGATGATTTCAATACTAATGGTGATATTTATTCATTATGTATATATTTTTTTAATTATTTATATATTTTTATGTGGTTTTTTTATGTGATGTTTTAGATTTTTAAAATATTATATTCCTAAATATGTCAAACAAGATTAGCCGAAATGGAATATATAATTTTTTAAAAAAATTTCTACGAAATTTCATTATTCATCACTATATAAATATCCTCATTTAAATCTTTACTGAAATACATAATTGATCCTAAATGTGGGTAAATTAGTTTTTTTTCATCATTAGTATTACAAGTTTCCCATAAATTATTCCGGATCACCCAAAGTATAATAACAATTTTATTTGATTTTTTCTGCAAAACATTATCTCGGTGGTATATGATATTCACTATTTTTTCTTTATTTGAGTTTTTTAAAATTATACCACCAATGGATTTAGTATATTTTATTGATTGAGTATTCAATTCATCAGGAGAGACACTTACAACAGAACATTATCTTATTACATGTGTGGTCAAAGATTTAGTTGATAAGACACAACTCCAATGTGATCTAGAATCACTACGAGGACACTAGATATGAGACTATTATTTTCAAGGATTATAAGTACCATTATCCCCATCAAAAAATTAACTACAATTTTTTCATCCCGTTTATGTCCAAATAATATACATTATTGAACATCATCCCATCATGTAAAATTTTTTATGTTCCTTACAACGATGGATTTATAAGGATCTATATAAATACCCAATTGGAAGGATATATTGTATGATAATTGACCAAATAAATATTTTGTTATCAATGTCCTATGATGTACATATTGAAGTCTCCCTTTATATCCTCAATTTCATGGATAGTCATTTTAATTGGTCCTCAGTGGGTGATATACATACATAACACGAACTCAATTTTTATGGAATAAGGAATAATTTTATATATCATTTAATTGATCCATGTATCTCGATCTTATTTAATCTATTAGGGAGTCATGATCATCCTATATACATCTATGATATATGTAATTGCATTTTCATAAGGTTACAAGTCCCCTTGAATATTTATAAAGTGAGAATTATTTATAAGATGATCCATTGTTACACATCTTAAATTATTTCCTTCTAATGGATTTCAATGAAAAGTGACCAAATAAATGAATTTTTTCAAATTTTAATATTAGTATATGTAATGTTTTTATCATCCCCTTTAACCTTTTCCTTTATAACATTACTTGTTAATATACCGTTCACATTTTTGGTGTTATCTAATCTTATTATATGTAGTTTCTAACCATAATTTCTCTTTAGGATATATATATATAAAGCATTTTACTCTCTGAGAGTATAGAGAATTTTTAGAAATGGTAATCATATAATCAATATTCATTTGTATTATGATCATATGGTAATAATCATCATTTCCCAATCCATATAACATAGTCCTTATCAATGAAAAACTTTTAGGATTTACTATTCATTTTTTATTCAATTTTTTTATCTCTATATCAACCATTTTCTCTTGCTTTTTCAACTATAGAATAGAAATTCATGAAATCACTTGATAAAGGTATGATTTTCCTACGAAATTTTTTATTCTCATTTATATACTTTAAATGTACAACACAATGTTATTATTATTAGTCCATATAATAAAAATATTTTAGAATATTTGTTTTCTTAGAAAATATATCACATTATTCAGCTTCATGGGAAAGAAAAGGATTAATAATTCATAATTTTGGATTCACTCTAAATAATTTATTTGATTAAAATTGGTCTCATTTTGTTTAAATATATAATTTTATCTCTTATGATCTCTATATATGTCATAATTATCTCTATAGAAAAAAATCATTCTAATATTTATTGAAACGATTATAATAGAAAACACTAGCTTTGGTTCTGTGAATTGTTTCTGATTTAAATTTAACTAAAAATACTTATTGTCTATAACATTATAATTTTTAATGATTACGCATCCATGAACATTTTTTAAGAATAAAATTATATCACAAAAACATCTCTACATTAGTCTTGTTATGGTAAAAATTTAGTGGTTAAGACCTTTTTTCAAATCATTAAATATTTCTTCAGATTCACCAACCATGATAAATGTACCTAATTAAATGTTTTCATGGTTAATGGATTTTGAAATTATAACAATGTACTTTCAAGTAATTAATAGTTTCCAGTTAATATAAGTGAATAATAGATCTCTAATATAGTTATTCGTCATTATCCTTCCTCAGTATCCATTATAATTAAAGGATATATATCCACTTTTTGTGATAACATATATAAAGAATGTAACATAACATATCTAATTTTAAATTTATGAACCATAGAATATATCTTATTAATTCATATTTTTTATATCATAATCCATATAATTTATTCATTTCTATACATCTCTTACATTATTTATGAATATAATTAATAATGAAAACCAGAAACAAATCATTGTAATATCTAAATACATTATTCATCAGGTTTATAATGATTATAATAGATTTATTTGTCAAAATGGAATAATTGTTATCTCTGATTATTTATATCATGCATATAAGGTTTTTAATATATTCTCATTTTACCATTAGTTGTTCATATATATAATAATGATCTAACTATTAATAATATTTACATTCTTTGGTTGATTGATAAAGTGACTGATCTATGGAAATTGAATCATGTTCTTTTCCTTGATCAAATTTTATCTCATTATTCGACATAAAACAACAATAACCTATTATTATACTAGAAAATGAAAACTAATAAACACTCGGGTGATTCCCATAGTGTGAGTTAGTGATTTTTAAAAATTCTTTTATAGCTGATTCATTTAATCTATTAGTTCTATTTGGGCCATCCCATTGAGAGAGTTGTATACAGGTACCACTCTAGGCATAAGTTCAATTACAAAATAATATTTATGAACGAATCAAATACATTTATACTACCAATTATCCCATCATATATATCATATTACAAAATATATTTGAAGGATATAAAATCATAGAAGCTCCCGTCAAATTGGAAAAAGCACAAAATCTTATAAGACACGAAAAATTGAAACATAAAACAATCATAATCCTAAAATTGAAATATTAAAATTAAATGGATTGTAAATGAAATCATTAATAATGAATCAATGAATAACTTTTGGGTTTAGAATAAATTTAAAACTTATTTTGGGTCCTTAAACATGACCACAAAATGAAAATAATTTATAGAAAGAGAAAATAATTAAATAATGGGGATTCAATTTCATTCTTGAAAAAATATATATGTTTAGAAAAATAATTATATGATTCATATAAATAATATAAACGGTTATAGTTTTTTTATATACATATCAATATATGGTAATGAAAATTTAAATTTATTTTATTTGAAATTTTAGATGTGTAAATTTTTAATGATTATTGGACACTTAAAGATTGTAGATGATTTGGGTTTAAGTATTCTATTTACCATACATCCTGTTATGTTTCATCACATATTCATCTACAAAGTAAAAATAATATTTTTATTTAATAATTAATGCAATGGTAAATTAATTTCATTTATGTCACTCAAGATCAATTAAAATTGTTTTATTTAATTTATCAACCCTTTTTAGTAGATAAATTAAGTGATTCCATGATTCCATTAGATACACCTTAATTATTAGATTTAAGGTCTTTTACTATTTTTATAATATAGTTATTATAAAATAAATTACAAAATATTTTAATACATTATAATAAATAATATATTATATAATTTATAATAACCATCCATGTAGAGAGTTATATGTAATGCATTGACAATTTTCATAAAAATGGATGTAAATGATCAAAATCATTATGTGTCCAAAATAGGGTGAGATTGAGTAAATTACATAAATAGATTAATATACAAATTATAGTATCCTAGTAGAAAAAATATATTATATGATTAATATTTTTAAGGTAAAAATAATAAATTTATTGGGATATTTGAATGTAGTGTTAGGAAAAATAATGAATAGTGAATTAGTAGTACCTCTTTATGGATGATTTTGACTCTTCTAAACCTTGACGGGTGTCATTTTTGTGACATCGAAAACACAAAATAGTTCCAATGTTCTTAATAGAGTTGAATTTTACAGATATTGGATTTTTTTTGTGTTTAAGGGAAGTGGTTTCTTAAAGATATGGAGAGAGGGTATTTATATAATGGTAGAGGGGTATTATTTGGATAAAATATTATGGTAAATATAATTTAATAATTAATACTTTTAATATTGATATATTTTACAAAATGAATCATTTTAAAAGAGAATCAAAAGTTTTATGTTATTTTGAAAAATACTATATCAAAATATATAAATTTGTACAAGTGGAAGTGGAAAAATGAAGAAAATAATTTTTAAAGGAATACATTAAATTATTTGACATTTGAAATTAATTTTATGATTTGTAAAATATTATTATTTTTTAATTGACCCCTTTTTATTATTAAATATAATATCCTTCGAAAAAATAATACTATAATTTACTAATTCCATATAATATCGAGATAAAAGTTTTTATAATATATTTTTTTTCTTAAAAAATATAATTTAACTATAACCTGAATTTGATAATTATAAAAAAATATTAAAAAATCCATATAAAATATTTATGTGATATTCCTAAAAAAATAAATTTATTGTATCAACAAAAATTCTATCTCGTGTAGTTTTATTTGTAAATATAAGAATTTTTTTAAATACGTTAAAATATAAATTATAAAAAATTAACATATAAATTTGTTGAGATTATAATATGAATAGTTATATATCATTAAATAATATATATTTAATTCTTTTTTAAACCACATAGGGATCATTAAAGTAAATATGGTTTAATTGGGAGAAGGAAATAATGGAGACTGATGATGGTCCCCAAATTCATTCAACTCCTATAGCATCTTATATGTGGTTGTATGGAAGGCTCACCCAAATTCTGTTGATCATTTTGTTCATATGACTATGAATAACTCCCTCCAACTAAAGTAGTTCCATCAGAATGTCTATGTGATCATATCCTTTTCAAAAGAGGAGGTTCAAAAAAAATTTATCCGATCTTATATTATTTAATGCTAGTAAATGCCTTAAATATCTACCTTGAGTAAAGTTCCTAGGGAAAAGCTTTGAATCCATTTGTTTTTTTATTTTTAAATCACCCAACTCAACATCTTGAATTATGAGATTCAATTTTCATTTGAAAATTACTATTACTATATTTGGTCTTGGGGTTCTAGGGTTATTTTTGCACGATCAACGAATTTAAAAAAATTCTCTAATATGTTTTATTTCAATTTTGAATATTCTATTTCACCCATATTGTTCGACTTCCAAATAATTCTATTAAATTTATTTAATAAAATAACCATCATCTCTATTTATATTCTAATTTTATATCTAATTTAAGCGGATTCTACTACGAAAAGTTTGACATTGCCATTGGTTTCTTGTTTCTATGTTGAGGATGATATTAATCAATCCTTTTCTTTAATAATATGGATATATAATTGTGATGATATTTTTTCTGATAAAGTTTTATATTATAATATATGAAGCTAATATCTTATGTTCAGAAAAATGAAACACTTTCTAGTGGAATGTGTTTCATATAAATACTCGATGAGAATGTATACTTTTGAAAAATTACATCTCTCTCAATATAAATTAATTTGGGCATGGAATGATACACTATTTTTTAATGTTCATGTTGATCCCTCTGGTACTAAGGAAACATTGATTTGTTATTAGTCCCCAATTCCTAGCCCCGTTCACCCTTAGGGACCTAAAGATGATGTTTTATTTGGTTTTGTGGACGCAGTCAATTATTCTTCAATCATTATAGTCACCTCAGAAGCTATTACAATCAATCTGGAAGTGTATTAACAGACACCATATTTTTTTAGTGAATTTAATCAAGATGATTATGATCGAGTGAGCCAAATTGAAACAGACAAGAGTTTATATTCTAAATAGACTGAATATTTTAAATATAAGTATGATCAATGTTGTTATACTAAGGATATTTGTTTATAATCAAAATATAGTAGAGGAAACAATTAAATTATTGACATAAATGGATTCATCACCATATATCCCATGAAGACTTAGAAATTTATATATTAGACTAATATATAAAAAAAATTTCCACCTGATACTTTGAGGCCACTTTGATACAAAAAATAACACCCAACCCCATTTCCTCTTGATGTTTAACATTCAGGTTCACCTACTAAATAGGATGCATCTAGAAGATTAATATTTTATGAATATATTTACCAAGATTTGAATGATACATATAGGTTTGAAGAGGGAATGAGGGATGAATTGAGAATTTGGTTGAAAAAAGATGATATTTAAAAAAATTCTCAGATGGTAATATTTCGACAAAAAGTTACATTCAATTTTTTAAGAAATTGAATTCTAAAATTGTGATTATACGGTCTCAATTATATGAGGATTAAACCCTTGCATGTATACAAAGACTGAGGTTCTTAGATGAGCCTAAGAGAGAGAGTGGATGGGTTATTATACTAAAATCCATGATCTAAGAGATTTCACACAATGTAAACATTTATATAATGTGAATGTGAGTTTCAAAGTTTGGGATTATTAGATCATGTAATGTAATAAATTGGGGTTTAAAATGATATGTTTTTAGAAAAACCATACCCTAAGGATTACACAATGTGAAATTGAATTACACATCATGTTAATCCTTAATTCATATTATCAATAAAATATGAAATCCCAAGTGTTTCTCAAAACCTACGTATTTCAGCACCTCCCTTTCATTATAGGAAACCCATTCGACCACTCCATGATGTTTTGGGGATTCCAATTTCAATGACGTAACTTTATCTTCCCTCCATATATCCAACATTAATCCAATATTAATTCTATCACCATCCATGAATATTCGTTGATATGTTTCCTCCCATTCATATTTTCCCTTTAATGATTCTTTATCTTAATTTCTCAAATGTAATTTTGTTGGATGTTTGCTGGTGTGGTTGTGTTGAAATATCCTTGGGTGTATTCCATTCATTCGGGAAGGTTGATAAGTATATATACCCTTAGTCCATTCTCATTCAAATAATGTTGACACCCTTTTGAGGTATTGGATTCATCACTTCTCTTTTATTTATGTGTGATCATATATTAATCATGGTTTATAACCTTAGATTCCAATGAGATTAAAACAATATTTAATTATACCAAAATAATTAATTAGTATAATTTCATGGTGATGTGGTTGTTAGTACTATGATAACATTTTTCCTCTAGATTTACAAAATAGTGTGGAATCTATATTGTGCTTTTAAATCTTGGATTAACATATGGAAATGGTAAATAATCTAAATATGGAATTAAATGATAATTAATTATCTAAAATACTAATCATTTAAGTTTAAATAATATCATGTGTTGTAATATTACTATTTCAAGAATGTTTACACAAATTAACCTTCCATGTGTTAACGGAGTTTTATAATGTTGTTAATCATGTTTACTATGATTGATAAAATATTTAAAAGAATGTTTATTAAAAAATTTAATTGATTTATGACAGATTAAGAAAGAATGTTACTTGGGTTTCATTTTTTTGGAACCTAAAATTAATTAATCAGTTTATTCGATATGGACTACGAACTAGGTTGGGGATACTTGATAATCTCTTGTACGTCATGATTATCCCTCTTTCTTATAAAACTATATTAACATGTGATTTGGATCAATGAGGTATTTTTTTTCAGAATGTGACGGATTAAATACAATTATAATGAGATCTGTGTTGCAATGATTGATTCCAACTCATCTTTTGTCTCTTCTCGGAACTATAGGTCATTTTCCATATATTTAGAGTCGTAATAGAATTTCAATTATGCAAGGTGTAGTGCTCCCCATGTATTTTCTATCTGGATGTTCTTCCTCTCTTAGTGGGAAATGTTGGTGAGTCAAGGAAGAGATTCTTATCTCACCATTATGTGTGTTATTCATCCAAGAATTAACCTCCCCTTCAACAGTTGTTCATTCCTATAATCCATTGGAAATTCTCTCGAATCGTTTTTCTGTGTGGATGACAAAACTCTCCATATTAATGACACACCATTTGCTGTGATTTTTAAGGAACAAGAAATCATCTGACGTCAAACTAACTACATCTGTCTCAATGTTCATGGATCTTTTTATTTTAATAAATCAATTATTTTTGAAGAACCTCCTTGTTACTACTTGTTATGTCTTTTAAAAAGGAATTATTTATGAATATATAGGGGAAATGATAGCATGAGCATGCTAGAATAAGGAGGCAATATACTATTAAATCACTATCCTCATACATCTATGCTTTAAATGAGCATTCCCATGTCTAGAAGGTGTCAAGAGAATTTATTGTTGGCTCCAGCCCAGGGGTGTTTTTCCATTCAGGCATGTTTTTTCATCAACTAGAATTGGGTCGCTCACCCTTTTTGGATCTTTTAGGTTCTTCCACTCTTATGCCCCGCATTCTTTAGCCAAGGTTCATATATCATTGCTGACCTCTTATATACAGTTTTTAAGCCACCTAGGACATCACTAATGCTTTTGTTAGGAAACTTCAGGGTTTACATCCAAGACTCATCCAATGGATTATATTTCCCTTGACTTGTGATTAAGGTTTTCCAAGTTTTGCCATTAATTTTTCCCTATTTTCTCACAATTTATCTTTATATGATCAGGTGGAATTAATTTCTATGAGTCCCCCTCAATTCATGATTTCATAGAAGGCTAATTATTATATAAAACACCTATCTTATAATCCATTGTCAGCTATGGATTCGTGTTATTTACTAAAGCTGGTTTAGTGTCTCTCCCATTTGGGACATTCTTCAAAGAGTCTAAACAAGTATTTTGGATAGGACAATTCTTGGTCTTCTACAATGGTTATTTTTTCACATGTTTTATTTAATTGTGTTTTCACGAGATCCAAATTGAAGAATATCTATGAATTAGATCCTTCTTTATCAAAGGCTGATAGTACCACTTCATCTAGGGCCAATTCCAAACATCATATTCTTGAATGATTGATATCCTTACTTGGAATTCATGGGGTCCTGGTGAATAAATTAAATAATTTTTCCTTTTGGAAGATTTTCAGATGCCCATGATCTCCCTTGTGGTAGTTTTAGAAATCCAACAAAATTTATATTGAATCCTATAGTTTTCTCAGCAGATAAAGATGCATGGGTTCATGATTTCTAGTCCCCAAAACATTTATATATAACTTTTTTAAAACCATCCCATTTATGTGGTTTTGATTATGGACTCAAAATAGTTCTTTTTGAATAAAGTCTCTTTTAACTTCCAATGATGCATTATTTATTTCTTCCATGGAAGATGGGAGGCTTCTTCAAGATAGTTTATTTAGGAAGATTTAGTATCATTTGATCCATTTATTAATGCTAGGTTTGTGGTGGGTGACATAGAAAATATTCATGAAACATAGGAGAAGAAAGGAATAGGATATTTCCCCATAGATACAGTGAGGATTTCTTTCACATCATTGATCAATGGTTGCTCATGGATCTTGGTTTAGACAAGGACCTCTTCACTTGGTGAAACAATAAGAATGGATCTCAATGCACATGGTTCTATAAATATCAGTTTCTTTATAATTATCATGTTCTTACATCCTTTTCTAACTCTAAGGTAAGACATCTAGTTTTTGGTGTATTGAATCATTTCCCTCTTTGAAATTTGTTAACATGTAGTCAAAAAGAGAATGTTGTTTATAATTTTCTCTTCTCTAGATTGAAACCATGATTTATAAACAAACACTTGAGGAAACCTAGGAAAAATATTTTCATGGTTGATCTAGCCATGTTTTCACAAGAAATGATGGTACCTTATGGAAGACCTCAGTGCCTGGATAATCTAGTAACCACCACAATTCTATGATATGGATGTTATAAAATTGGATATAGATAGTATGGAATCCACCATAGAAGATATATAGGATGATAGTGTCTTTCGCTCACTTTAATATTTGACGTAGATTCCGGTGGATTTGATTCTCATTCATGAACGGTTGACATATGGTCTGGCAAGGGTTAAATGGATTAATGAGGGTGATCATACTACATCATTTTCAAGCATTCATTAGAAAAAAATGCCTCTCTTCAAAGCCCAATATAATTATTTCATATGGGACATACACAAAAAATGTTGATGAAGTTGGTTACATGTATTAATCTCATTTTAATGAGATTCTCATGGATCCCAATCCCTACATTCAAGAGGAAACCCAGGTTAAAATGAATTGAGCTTATGTTTTATTTATCACTGATTCTCCATCGAGGTTAGTATATTTTTTTGAGAACATCCCACGTGAGTTAGAGGTTTATGAGGCCATGAGGGGCCTTAACCCAGAGAGCGACCTGGGTCTCGATAGAATCCCAAGAAAATACTATATAGTATCTTGGAATCTTAGTGGTTATTATTTAGTAAAGGATGTCCCATATTTGATTTTGTGATGGTGATCTTCCATGATCTTCCACTGCCACCACCTCATTTATGATTTCTAAAACTAAATACACCATGTATATATTTAATTATAGACATATGTGTTTTTGAAACATAACAAAAAAATTGTTAGATGGTGTCATCAAAAGCTATATTACTTCTCATCTACTGTGATTAATTTCTCTTAAGAATTACTGTTTTATTAATGGGAAGCCGATTCTTGGGGAGATTTCACTAGACCAGGACATGATCAGTGACATCAACTAAAAACATGTGGATCGAATATGGTGATTAAAATTGCATGGTTAAATCATATGATCAAGTTGAATGGAGCATCATTATCACTGTCCTTACCAACTTGGGTTTCTCTTCTTGGACCTTGGACCTTATTTTCATATGATTTAGTGATTAATGGATCTCTAACTCTTTTTGTGGAAACATTCATGGGGTATTTATGGTTTTTATAGGCCTCAGGTAGAGACACTCACTTTCCCCACTTACTATCATTCTTGTGCAGGATATTCTTAGTCTCTTGGTTAATAGATGCATTGGGGGAGACATCACAGTTCCAAATTGATGTTGGATGAATTATAATGAAATATATCATATTATATATTTATATGATACTATTTTTTTGAATTATATAAAGAGACTAGTCACTGTAATTTCTATGGTTTTTGAAGTACATAGTAATTGGAGTGGTAAATTGAGTAGTCACTCAAAGGGAAATATTTTTATCTCTAACGGAAGTTCTAATAGTCAGGTAATTTCCATCAACAAAAGATTTGACAAGAAAATCATACACTTTCCATTGGATTTAGTAGGTTCCCCTATCTCTCTAATGAGGCTTCAAATTAATGAATTTGATCAAATTACCATAAGAATATAATTCAAGGTACTGAACAAGAAGAGAAGACTAATTTCATTTAGAGGAAGAATAACGCTAATCAATAATGATCTTTCTTTTATACCAGTTCATGTGATCTCTACGAAAAGTGTCCCAATGTGTTTTATAACTAACACTAACAGAATCTTGTAATCATTTATATGGGACATACATTTTGAAGTTAATAATGATTGGGCCTCCAAGGTGTGGTTGTCCAAAAACTTTTAATGTGGGAAGGATTAATGTGAAAAATATAAAGGACACCAAGTACTCCATGCATCCAAGGATCACCTAGGAATTTACAAAGGAACATTCCCTATGGTGGAAAACATTATAGAAAATACCAAGAGAGGTATGGGTGACTCAATGGGAAGATCCTCCACCATTTGGCCTCTTTTCTTCACCCAATGACCCCATTCTTCTTGATCACTTTCCTTATATTTTGGAGTGATGTGACATTTCTTTTTCCTGTCACAACTGGGCTAAATCCTTGCTTGGGTTCACTAGTTTTCATGTTCTTGACATAAAATTTAACGAGGCATGAAATCACACGATCTTAATGAATTTTATTTATAACCCAAACCACAATGATATTTTTACAACCATTCGGCTCAATGTAGAACCAGATAAATTATTCTCCATTTTGAATACTTTTGGAGCCTTCTCTACCAAGGACTACTGCAAGGTTTCATTCTGAAAAAGAAATAACCAATGAATGTCGGTGGTATATTATAAAAAATTGGTATTTGCATAATAAATTTTTTTGGTCTATATAATTAGAAACAATGAAATGAAAATATACATGAATATAAAATACTTGTGTATACGCTTGTTCTACAGATTTTCTAGTTCCAAAATTATGAGATTGGATACTATGGACCAATTATTCATTGAAATTTATTATTCTTGCATCTTATCATGGTTATTTGGAATAATCACTTGGTTTTCCATACCAGAGAATCTAAGAACGAATTTTTTTGAATGATGGTTTCATGCTTCGGGTAATATAGGACCAAGAATGATAATGATCTCCATTATCTTATTTGAGGTATGATTGTGTATTTGGAGTGATTTTAAATTTGCTTTTTTGGAAGGGGAAAATAGTCAAGGTGAGGGTATGATAATATGAACCATTAACCATCTTCCGAATATGGGTAGGCTTCCCAGATTAAGGGATGAAACTCCTAATCTAAGGTCGCACTAACCATCCACTTCCCTGATTCCCTCCAACCATCAAATCTGGTTGGGAAATAATGTGTGATGGGAACATCATCATCAAGGTCTCAAACATAATATGGATATATTTTGTAGATATGGTATGATTATCATAGGAGGGGTGGTTCTAGATTTTAAAGGCTCTATGGTCTCTGTTTTAGTGAATTCTTCAGCCTTGTACATTCCCTTTAATAAAAACTTGTGTCTCTCCTCAGAGCCATTAGAATTTCCACTAGAAACAGATACCCTTGAAATTATTTGAAATGTATTCTCTCACTCTCATAGATTCACCCTAAGGCATTGGTATCCCTCCATGGTTTATCTTTTATACAATTCAAGGATTCAATGTGATTGTGAAAAGTAAAATGATTCTCATAGACACCTGGAGGGAATGAAACAATTTGAAGGACAACATTGATTCTAATACATCTCATTATAGAGCATTAAAATTTTTTAAATCACTTAATTCCTTCCCTATATAGGGGATGAATTTTTGATGGGGATTCCATTCGATTACACTACACCGGACCCCTATAGTCATGTATCATTATTTATTTCTAGTATATTTTATTTCATTAATAAAATATAACGAACTTATGAGTCATATAGTACCTAGTAATATAGAAATTTAATATGTTAGTAAATTATTAAATTAACTACCCATGGAGTTAGATCTTATTTGTATGTAATGGTGATGTTATAATTTTTAGAATCCATTGAATCAGTTCCATTATTCTTGGAGGGCATTAATTTTTTTTCCTAAAGTAATGTAATTTAGAAAATGTTAATCGTTAATTAATGGATAATGAATTGATTATCCTACCTTGAAATTGATTAAAAGGAATAAAATAATTAATTTTAGCTATATAAATTGTTCTGTGTTTGTAGGAAATCTAGTCTTAGTCGTGGTTGTCAGGAGTTTGAGAAAAGACAGATATTATTGATTCTGAGACTATTTCATGACCATAACGTGGTTGTGACCTAAATTATATAATGTAATTTTTTTATATGCTACTAGACATTTTCAGTTTGGAATACTGAATTCCCATCAATTCTAAGCTATGGGGTTGTCTTCCACAACATACCAGTGGGAGGATGGATGGATAACAACCCCCTTTGGCCCAATTCTATTCTCTTGGTAGTCACATGTATTTTTAGTCATGGAGGATATTTTTCCCTATATATTTACATATAAGGATATCAAGTATTGTAGTTTTTTTATAAACAAATACATTAGATATAGTTTCCTATGGAATATTATAGTTATAACGTGTATAGGTTGTGATGGCATCATGATCCTTACTCAATGTATGCGCTATGATGGATTGAGGTGTAATATAGGAAGTAAGATACATGTTCTTAAATTTTTTGTTACTCAAGGAAAATACCAAGTTAATTTTGGTTATTTGAATGTGGTGTCCTGTTTCATGTGTTGAATGTTGTGTTACTTATTCCAGGTGTCTTTGGGCTATACATTATAGAAATAGATTCCTAAGATGTGCAATTTTAGGGAAGAGTAGAAAAATGGTGGGGAAGTGGTAGTGGGGGACCATTGATATTATTTATTTTATTATATACTCTTGTCGTTATTTCATGGTTATAGTATCCATTTTTAGGATGAGAACATAGTATATCTATTTAAATTATAAGATAGATTCACTTGTTGTTTTCTGTGATTTGGAATAAATTCTGTATCTTATGAATGAAATGATCCAAGGGGGATCCTACTATGTAGAATATTATTTACACCCTATGTATATATAAATATTTTCATTTATGTTATTGTGTGTTAATTTGAAATTAGGTTGGTTTCTACTATATTGTGGTTTTCAAGAGCTATTTGGGATTCATGAACATCATCGTCTTTACCTTTCTTTTTGTACTTGTAGTTTTTCAACTAATATATAGTAATATTTTATTATCATGAAATATGTGAACTTGGGTTTTGGTTTATACTAAAGAATGAATTGTATTTTATTGGTGTATATAGTAACACTCTCTTTATGATGAGTTCTCATATAGAGTAATGCATCCCATATAAGTATTTATTATACCCTCGGTTCTAGTCACCTACCTGGGGACTACTAGAGGGGGGACTCAGTTGTCACTATATCCATCTCCCTTTACTGAAACAATAGTGGAACACATTATATGTATGGGGTTCTAAGAGTGTGTTATAAGATCTATTGTTGATGGATTGGATGGAGTTTGGATTTAGGATAGGTGAGGATGTGTGGGATACTTTTGTAACAGTGTCATCTATGTTCAGTAGGCTCTATAAACATGGGAGACCAACATAGACACTTGTGTTTATGACCACTACAATCAGATGCATAGATCATTAAGCAAACAACATCTAATCAATCAGGTGATACTAGTTCAAGGGTATATACATAGGATAGGATAATGCTACATTTTTCATTGAACGTCTATTTTAATAGGTAAATAATTGGATATGTTAAGATAAAATGAATAAAACAAGTAAATTAAATAATTTTATGGTATTTCATGTTCTAGTTTTAAAAGATAAAAATATTTTTTCACTTGATGGGATGGCTATAGCTTGTTGTATAGATAAGGTTTTCATAGAACAGGTTTATTAGGTTGTGCCAACAAGTCACTTTATAGTAGAGGATGATAATAAAACATGGAGGAGGACACTCTAATATTTTTTCCACCAATGGATGAAGAGTAAGAGGGATATTTTATAGAAGAATGTATGAAATACCAGTTAGAAGAGGTTGAGTTAGGCTTTATTTTCACCCAATATTAGAATGAGAACTGGGAATCATTTAAGGTGATGATACTTCATGGGACAACGAGGTTGTGGTGATTGTTTTTCCTTGAATATCATGAGTAGATGGTAGCCTTGTGTCAGGTACTCTATGAATAGTATAGATATGAGTTTATTTCCTTGATTGTGAAGGTGGATAGTTTCCAGGATATACAAACCCATCGGTTGGGGGAGCTCTAATGTGTGGGAGTTTGGGATCTGTTTCAGGAACCTTCTAAATTCTGCTTCAAATCTATTTCCAGATGAAGTGGCCATGGCAAGGAATTTTTAAGAGGATTTGAGTCCAAATATCTAGCTTCATGTAATCAAGTTTTTTTAAGATATATCTTGAGGAACTGGAAATATCATAGTTCATATACAAGATGTTATGCAACATTACTTCAATATGAGAGGAGATTTTTCAGGATTTCTCACAAAGTAGAGATGTGGTCCGAGGTTTTCCATTTTCAGGAAAGAATATCTTCATATCATTCAGGGGATGGTCCAAGACCTAAATTCCAAATTTATATAGATTAAGAAGCCATATTTAATATTGCAAGGGATTAACATATCCTTCTTCTCATAGATAACATAGTCATCATTTGTATTTGTGCCCAACCATTTAGAGCAATCAGGGTGCACCAATTTTTCTTCTTCAGGCTTTTATGCTGAGGCCATTTCAACCAGCCGTGCAACAACTCATTACTCTGGTCTGGGATCTACATATATTATATTTTGCTAGTATGGTACATCATTGGGGTTCTCCCCATCGACATAGTGTAGATTGTGACCATTGTGGTAGTCATCCGCATGGTAAGAGTGGCCAGGGAGAAGGTCATAGTTAGATTCATGCTTTATCATAGCCAATTTTCGGGTATCCTGTCATTATTTGATGGACCAATTTCTTGTTTCATAAATTGTTTCATCCCTTTAATGATCTAGGAGTTACACACTCCTTTATATCACATACCATTTTCCATGAATTGGGAATTATCATAGATAGGATTCCAATGCCTGTGGTATTAACTATGCTAGTTGGAGTTCGACATGAATTGTTTGACGTATGTAGAGAATGTGAGCTAGTTCTAGGAAAACAGAACTATTGGGGAGATTTCCAATTTTTTCATATACCACCTTAGAACAAAATCCTTAGACTGGATTGGTTGTATTCTGTTATATTTTTTGAGGTACCCTTTGAATATTTTGTACATGCATGAAACCATGTTTTGATATATGAGTGACATGATTCTTTATATCACTAGCCTTTGTCCTTGATTTGGGAAATGTGGTAGAGAGGATTTCAGTTCGTTTTTAATAGACTATAATAGTTGTAGGTCGATCTAAGGTATTTGATATATGTAGAGTCATTCAGCTAGTTCTAGGGTAGAACCTCTATAGGGTGGATTTCTAATGTTTTTTGACATAACCATAGGTAATCATCCTTGGATAGGATTGGGTGTATTCAGTGTTTTCAATCATAGATTACATCAAGAGGAAGTTTGTATATGTGGATGCCGATGAAGACATAGTGGTGTTTATTAGTGAGTGAGGCCCTCAAATTTGTAGTAGGTGTATTCTATCCTTGTCATATGTGATGATAGAGCTGATGATGATCTTCTCATAAGATGAGTATTTGGTTTTTCTCAGGGCCATATAAGAGTACACTAATGTCCATACAAAAGAGGTTTTAGCCTTACCCCCTCTATGAGAGATCAATTTTGGGAACATCTTGATCTATGCATTTCTCATATCTCGGTGTATCTATATTGAATAGAGCCTTATGTTTTCTGAGAAGTAGGTATACAACATGATGGTATGTTGTAGTGCTGTTCTATTTAAACATGATTGTCACTGAGGGGTGCCCCATTTTTTCGTGATGAATTCATGTGGAAGTAGATGGTTGTGTATCAATTATCATCTCTAGAAGTAAGTGAAAGTGATGAACCCCTATACTTTTCCATAGATTAATGTTTTATTCATTCAAATAATGGGTGAATGTTTGTTTTCAATAATTTATTTGCAGTAAAGATATCATTAGATGCATATAATGGATCAAAATATCCCGTAGGCCACCTTCCATTGTCATCATGGGATTTACGAGTTCATTGTGATGCCTTTTAGTTTGATCAATGATGCATTAGTGTTCATGGGGTAAGTGAATGTGGTCTTTATTTGATCCTATAAAATTTCATAGTGGTTTTCATTGATTACATCCTAGTGTACTCTATGTCATAGGAGGATCATCGAGTGTATATTTGTGTATTGTTTGGAGTTCACCATCATGAGAAGCTATGTTGAATGTTTCTAAAGTGGGTGTTTTGGGCCCAATAATTCTATTTTATGTGGTATATTTTATATCATCTTGAAATAGATATGGATACATCGAAGATATATGAAATTGTGTCTTGGGAATCACCCATAACAGTTGTAGAATTGATATGTTTACATGGTATTGTAGGATATTACAAGAATTTCAAAGCTTATTTCTATTGAATTGTGACTACATTAACAGTTTTTTCAAGAAAGTATTAGGCATTATTGTTGAATGATCATCTATAGGTAGTTTTTGAGTATCTAAATGAGATGCGGTTTAGTGACCCAGTATGTTTTCTATCAATAGAAGGTGTTATGTTTTAGTTTTTCTATGGTAGGTCACATCGTGTGATGGAATCTGTTCTATTGTAGTAGATATATTTTTTGTTATGAGTCTACGATTTTAGGTCCTCATGAGAATAACTATTCCACCCACAATCATGATTCAACTCTGGTAGTATTTTACATGAATTTATTTTAGAAATTACAACATCGGTGATCATTTTGTGGTCCTCATCGATCATAACTATCTAAGGAATGTTTTATACCTATGTGACATGAATATGTGTCAGTGTCATTGGATGATTTTTTAATGGAATACGAATTCATGATTAATTATACACCATGAAAGGGTATTGTTTTAGCTGATGTGTTGAGCAGAAAGTCTCATAATGATGTTTTGCATGAATTAGGTTTTTCTAGGAGGGTGATAGATGAATATTAAATATGTAATCTAGATATAGGATAATTGGAGGGGGTTGCCTTTTTCAAATGAAATTGTAGTAATCTATGGTGTAGCAGGTGGATAAATCCTAGTTTGCGGGTCATTAGGTGGAGGTCATGAGAGATCAAGTTGTATGTGGAGATTCCCTTTTGGTTTGTATGAGGATGAAAACCAATGAGTTTTATTTCATGAAAGTATTTGTGTTCCATTAATAATGTGTGATATGGTTCTACGAGAGTTTTGTTGATCTCATTTTAAGGTACATCCTAGATTGAGAAGGATGTACCTAGCATTAAGACATCAATTTTGGTTTCTTGGGTTGAGGAGTGTAGATTCATGTGTCGTGTCTCAATGTTTGGTCTTTTAGAAGGTAAAGGTCGATCATAGCATTACCAGTTGTTTACACGAGCCATTAGATTATTGGTAGTGGAGGATGGAAGAAATCTTGATGGGATATTTTATTAGTTTAGCTCGAGGTTTTGTAGACAATAATCATATATGGTTGGTATTGGATCATTTGATTAAATCAACCAACTTTATAGAAATAAATGATTCAAGCATAGTATAGGTTATTTCAAGGATGTATTCATAGGAGGTGGTGACACTCCAAATGGAAACGAAGATGATAATTTCTAATCAAGATCCTCATTTTACCTCTTGATTTGGGAGAGGCCTCCAACATGTTTTTGGTTCTCAGTTCTAACTTAATACTTATCTTCATCTACTGATGGATAGTTCGATGATGGGGACAACTAAGAAAATTTAGGATATGATTCACTCTTGTGTCCCAGATTTTGTAGGTTCAATGATGAGAAACCTTCCCTTGGTAGAGTTCACATACAAAAATACTTTTATGGTTTATGTGATGAGTTATTTTTTTACTATTTTTGGATTACACTTTTTAGTGAATTATACCAATGGGAGTTTGTTCAGATCACCCACCTTTTTTGTTTCATCAGTGGGTTGGTTTTTGATTCTTGAGGATGATAATTATTTAGAGGTTTCTAATGTAAGGGACTAGATCTAGGTGGACTGGACCTTTGAAAATTTCTAAATACTAAGGGGCTTAGTGGAGACTCAGAGAGAGTCTCGTGGAGTTTATAATTTAAATGTTATGAGGAAGGAGATTTCACATCATGTGATCAATTTAACAGTGTGATTTTCTGTATCGTGACTTTATCAATGAGATCACAATGGGTAATATATAAGTGTTTAAAATCCAAATTGTGATTCACTTTTCAGCATAAACAATACCATGAAGATTTCAAAATGTATAATGGTATTACATTCCATGAAATTATATGATTCTAATTATATATAAATGATGAATAGCTAAGGGTTTCCCCAACCTATGGGAACCACCATCTCCCTCTAATTCCAGGTGACCCAGAAGCCCCCTTTTTAACATTTTGACTATTCTTTTGATAAGAATCAACCTCTAGAATCCCTGCATTGATTTATATTAGATCCAGGGTATGTTTTACATCAATTTTTTTATTTTCATCCATCTATTTCCTCATATCCCACTTTTCTATGTGATGGTGACTAATATCCATTTTTCTGATATAGTTTTATGTTGTTTGTTAGTATGTTTTTTTCATGGAATCCAAAGTTTGATGCAATTCTTTCATCAGAGGAAATTGGGATATGTAGCGTTGCATCGTTATCATGAATTGAACATTGACATCCTTTCGAGGAAGGAAATTTATTTCTTATATATTATTTATGTGTGAGCATAAATTTAAAAGATTTAGACCATTTTATTCCAATAAAAATAACCTAATAATTACTTATACAGGATTAATGAGTTGGATGTGATCACATGGTGATGTTGTTTTTTATTCCATGATAATAGGTTTCATCTTGTTTTTGTCGATAATTTTCTACCTATAATGTTCATTTTACCCTTGGATTACTATACGGAGCTGGTAATGAACGTAAATCTGGATTAATTGATAATTAATTGGATAAAATATTAATTTGTTTTTTTACTAAATTTAGTGTGTTGTTTTATTAATACTGTAAGAATTTTTAAATGAATTAACGTTCGATGTCTTAATGATGTTGAACAAATACGTGACCCGTGTTGATTTATATTGATAAATGATTTAAAGGCATTTTCAATTAATTGTTTAGTTAATTTGGGTAATATTTTGATATTTTGTTGCACAGGTTTCCCATAGTTGAACATGTTAATAATCAATTGATTAATTCAAGATATAAAAATAATAGGTTGGGTAATAAAAGAAAATTCCTTGTCGGGCCTGCATTTTCCACATGATTATAAAGTACAACAGATTATTTAATTGGTAATATTCGGGATCATTGTCTGTATGGTCTATATGCCAAACATTGGGTTCGGGATCCCAGTTTCTATGATTCTTTCCTACTATGTGTAATATGGTGTGGGGAGGCTCGGATGTTATGTGATCCTAGGATTTCTTAGCCTATAGGGATGTTGTCAAACATTGGGTGGAGAGGCTAGGTTATTATGGAAGAAGTCGATGCATGTGTGTGGTGAGAAGCATCGAAAAATGCACGAATTGGATGCTACTAATTCAATCCATACTCATTTAATGGGTTGTGATAGCTGGAGTTAAAATAATTGATGTATTATAAACATTTCACAAGGTATTGTTTCTCTTATAAATGACCTCATTGCTTTCTGTGATGTGGATTTAGTGGTTTGATTCATTAGGTTCCCACTATGGTGCTTCACCCAAGTGTCTATGGGATATCCTTTTTGGAGAGAGATTCGATGGACATTAAACAATATGGAAGATCGAAAAACTTTTGGGGAAGCCATAGTGGTTTACCCTTGGTATTATTTTCATAATTGTATAACATTTTATGGATTACATAGTTAGAGAAATCCATGATAGTATGGGAACACATTGTACAGGTTTAGGTGAGGAGTTAATTTCACTTTTTGTTCACTATTCATTAGAATACTTCTTTTATTTTTTTCATGAGAGGATTTAATAAGGATCCTTCTGATTACACTAATATAATAACATTATTTGGGGTAAATATT
This sequence comes from Viscum album, assembly GCA_963277665.1. Taxonomy (NCBI): domain Eukaryota; kingdom Viridiplantae; phylum Streptophyta; class Magnoliopsida; order Santalales; family Viscaceae; genus Viscum; species Viscum album. The sequence goes on from OY728135.1 coordinate 1,768,055,227, forward strand.
TTATTTAAGGTTAGTTGGATCATGTTGGACATTAGGCGGGTAAGTACTAGGTTATGGTTGTTGGAGCTATTTGGTATTCATGGTCATTTCCATATTTACAGTTCTTTTGGTACATGTAGTTTATCTATTCAGTTTTAATAGTTATTGAATGTCTATAAATATGTGAAATTTTTTGTAATTATATTATAGTCTAAGAAGAAGTTTATTGGTTCATGTACAATCTTTATCTTTTACATGTGTTCTGTTATAGGGTTACACCTCCCATCTACATGATTATTATACCCTCTATGTAATCACCAACCTGAGGTATTTTAGAGACATGACTCTGGTGTCACTATATCTCTCTCCCATAGTCAGACCATTAGGGGAACACATTGTTGGGAGGGAACATGACATTGTAATAATTCAATTGAAATCCTGACAATATGTAAATGGACATCTTATGCTACTGAATCTTCTGATTCATTCCTTGGTTCTCTTAATATGTGAAAATTGAGAATAGTTGTGATTTTAGTTATACTTTTTGATCATGGTAGATCATTACTTTGAAGATTTTTACTGATTAAGAGATCCTACCTCTTGTTATTCTATTCATGTATCATATATACTATTGATCTACTACATGAAGAAACAACAATTCCTTCCATTTCCTTATATATTATGGGTCATATGCTAAAATATGGGAAACCATGAAGATTCTTGATTTTTTTTATTCGAAAAAAAATTTAATATATTTATTTGATGTAAGAGAAAAATGTTGTTCATTTTTATTTGAGTTTCCATAGTAATGTGGACTTCATCTTTGAAATAAAATGCATAGTGGGAACATTTAGAAATATTTATTAATTGATTGAAATTGGTAATGAATAACAAAAATAGGTAATAGTTCTTAGAAAAAGATTACCTGGTTGAGAATAATTGATATGTTTCTGATATTGTTATGGAAAATTCAATTACATAAGTTTATCCTTGAATGTTTAATTTGATAGTATATTTTTCTTGTCATTATTTTGTATGAACATTGAACATGCATCATGATCTGCTTAATCAAATGCATCTTCTAATGCTGAATTTTGACATGATTCGTGTATATAATGGTTTTTTTACTAAATGTTTGGAGCTTGTATACATGTGTATAAATACATTCTTTGAGGCATTGGTTGTTCTGGACCAGCTACCAGAATTTTTGGGATATTAGTGATGTTTTCAGTAAAATTTGAAGGATTTCTAGTGAGGAATAGTTCATTATGAATGGGGTAGTGAATTTTTTTTTATCATGTTGTTTTCTTGATTTCACATGTAAATAACGAGGATCAGTTCTTTCTTACCATTTTCATGATTATTTTTTCAATTTAGATACTGGAACCCTTCAATTTTATATGGTTAGGGAAAAAGCATAGTATGAGTAGACTCTTTAGAATCCTGGTGATAATATCTATAAGGTTAGTATTATAATGTATTGTTCAGTGAGGAGATTTTGTTTCTCCTATAAATGTTATCCATAAATTCAAGACAAAAGGTATTATTTTGAAAATTTATTAAGAATAAATAAGAAGTACATATAATGTGGATAGGATCAAACAATCCAAAAATTCATCATCCACGCAACATGAAGCCTAATTTTCATAATACGAAAAATCACGTCCATAATGAAATTTAATAGTAGGATCCCATTCAGATTGAGTTTTATACTAAGTTAAAATGTTATGAGGGCTTGTGTCCACCTTCCTAGACATCATTGAAGACGATCTTGTAGACATGTTCCTAGTAAGGTTAGAATAATCCTTGCGTGGTATCTAGTTTGAGGAAGTAGAGGTGACTCCCTCATAATGAGTCATTTTTTCATTGCAACTCAAGACTACATTCATAATGGATGAACAAAAACAACTACTCGAATCCTTAATAGTGGTACCGAACCACCTTCCATCATCACCAACAATCCCCCATTTCATGTATAATTTAAAAGATTGAAAGAGATTCTGAATTTCCTGGTGAAAATCAACAGGCTTTTGTGAATCAATCTGATTGGAGACCTCAACCCGAGATTGATTGTGAGTCATCAATTCTTATGACCATGAAGGTGTATCCCTAGATGAATTAGCCTCTTTAACCAAATCAACATTAGGGTTATATGGGACACTATGAACTCTATCTAGAGACACATCCAACAGAAAACACTTGCCTTAATATACATGAGAGTCATATTTCCCATAAGTCCTCACATCATCCACAATGGAAGTTGGTTCCCAAAGTGTTTCATCATCATGAACAATGGGATATGACAATGTTTTATCATTATTTCTTGAATTATTTTGGAAGACATTTTCAGGATGAACCATGACCTTAAATTCCTTACATGAAACATGATTCTTACACAACTCAAGAGTGTTTCCCGCAAACAGACATTCATTGCAGAAAAAAAGTGTTTTATCTTAATGAACATCAATTTGAATGTTGTCAGAAGGAGTAGAAAGATTTAACTTGTCAATTAATATCTAACATAGGTCAACCACCACCAACATTCTGGAAATGTGACCAAACCATAAATAATCAGTCTCCAAGTCAAGATTAATAGGAGTACCAATTGCTGTGCCAATATCATACCAAATCCTTGGATTCCAGAATAACTAATTGAGACCATGAAGATAGACCCATACCTGAAAAAAGTCATTTCTTGCACACAAAAAATTAATGAACAAATACCATTCATGTATGTCAAACAATCCATATTTCAATAGAGGAGTCCCAAAGAACCATGCATGATGCTTTAAATCATCTGAAGGAACCAGGAAATGAAAACAATTGTTCCCAAGATTGATGTATTTTTAGTTAGAGAAACCCTATAAGATTAAGGTTCTATGAATCAAATCATCATTCTTCCAAGGTTTTTCACCTTTAGGTATAACAAATCATGCAATCAATGTGTTTTTTCAAATTTACATTCTCTCAGTGAGCGGTGTAGGGTTAACATCAACAAGAGTAGCTGATCCATTAAAAAGGATTCAACCAGGGAATGAGTATTTTATAATACCCAAAGAACAAACTCCATTCAGCTTTAGAGTAGAAATTGTATTCATTAGTGAAGCATCATATGATTGAGAAGGTATATCATTACCACCGGTCAAATCCACCAAATCATCCCACCGCAACACACTCTCCTTCATAGAATATGACATCTACGAATCATCATTGTTTGGAATCACACATTAAGTATCCCAATAAAGAAAATCAGCATATCGCACAAAGTGATCTGGAGTTTAACATTGAAGCGCATCATCAGATTGATCCGACTGATATAAATCCAACTGAGGATAGGATGAGACGTGATTAATAAATGAGTCTATAGGGTTGTGGGTAGTCACGTAATGACATTGATCATGGAGTGCATGATCTGACCTGTTAGTTCAATCTAAATCCAAATGAGGACTTGTCGAGATGTCGGTCGTCGGTGCATCCTTAGGGTTATAGGAAGCATGCAGACATTGAGGATCACAATCCAAAAAAGTCGTCGACGCTGCGCCACTAGGAGGAAGGAATTTGAAGATGAGGTAGTGAGGGATGACCAATAACAAACCCAATAAGCCATCATTAAGGGAGGAGTCTCCCACTACCCAAATAAAAATCACATTTAATTGGGTTAATAATCATTTTTTTCGTTTTTTAAAAATATTATGATGGTGAATACTCATTTCACCTTCTAAAAACAATATACTAATTCAGGTTTTAATATTTTCTTAGGATGCATTAGTTGTTTTTTCAAACTTAGTTATCAATTATTATGAATAAATTAGATTTTATATTTTAGGTTATATAATATTTTATTGTTTTATAACTTCTATAATTTTTTAATTATTATATTATATAAAATATAATTATTCCTATTGGAAATATTAATATCCCTTCAATTATATTACCATTACATGCATTATATTGGTTTTATAATCCATATAAACAACTTAGGTTTCCATATTCAATATTCAGATTAATACATACCAGGATTCTATATTTAACATTTTACGAAATTCAATTTCATTTGTTCTATTCTAATTATTTTTTATAATATTGGTCACAATTTTGATAAATATATCATATCAATATGAAAAAAAATCAATTCCTTCTGTATCAGTTTTTCTATGTTTTATTTTATTATAAAATTATCATTTATATGGGGGATATTTATTATCTAAATGTCATCATATCAAATATTTTAATACTATTTATTTTATTTTAATTTTGTGTTTCATGTGTTTCATACAATGTAATATTTTTAAATATGACATGAATGATTATTATTAATAAATATTTCATTTATATAAATATCATGTCCATTTGAATATAATATACAGTTTCTATTGTAGGGAATATAGTGTTTAGGATGTATTTAGAAATGTACACACATTTCGATAAAATTTATTAAGAATCAATCTTCTTAAATGATGTAAAAATAAGGAAAAAAGGATGATAAATATTTACAAACTTGAATTTCATAATATATTAATGTATATCCCTTCCTCTTTATGTTATTTAAATTTAATATTTTATAAAAAAATATATATATATTCCAATTGATAGGTGAAACTGAATTGATGGAAAATAATAATAATAAAGGAAACAACCAAGAATTAGATGTACTCAATGTATTGTGTAATAACCTCCTACATTTCAGTTTCTTTGAATTTATCTATAAGCATATTTAACACATTCCCATTGGTTGAAAAAATTTATTATTCATATATCATTTAATTTTATAACACCAATGATAAACACACAAGTAAAAAACATGCCTCATAATATAGAAGAAGATTCACATAATAAATGAATATTTTCATTATCAAACAACAACAACATGAAAAATTATCTAATATAATACTATATAATCAAAACAATATGAATTTATTTTTATTCTATATAATACATAATTCAATTTTTATATAAATTCATCAAATTTTCATAAAACATAAAAAATTTATAACCTCTCCCCATGATCTCCAAATAGATCTATGTTCACCACAATACATCCAAAAAATACATCTATCCAAATAAAATTTATATGCAACTAGATCATAATTGCACATACCTAAAAGGTGAAATTATTATTTGAGTTTCAACATCGACATTATATACTAAAATTAAATCTTTCAATACTATACATTAATTTTTTTACTATGTGGATTATTTTATCAAAATTGAGTCATATATATCAGTTTAAAATAGAAAACATTATATTTCTTATAGGATTTAAATGTGTAGAAATACTTCCATAAACAAAATATTCTTTCATCATTTCATGTAATTTTATTCTATTAAAATTTATGACATGAATAATTAAAAGAAATATGGACTGTGAAGATCATCTAAATAGGTTAATCCTAAAAACAAGTAAACTACCTTGACATCATATTCCTGAAATGGAGGAACATCTACCAACTTCGAAAAATGTTGTACTACATGTCATATGTATAGGTGTCTAGATATATATTTATGGAAACTATAAAATCAATTACCCAATCATTAAAAATACATAATGTAATGGGGGTGTTGAATAATTTTTGTTCCCCTAGTAATATTCCCTACCAAAATGATGACTTTATATTTTTTACAAATAAAAGGTATAATTCATTATTGTAGTCCAAAATATCCATTAATAAACTAATTTACATACATTCATTTATAGTTCAATCTATCCACTATAGCTTGAAGTATTAATGAATTTAATCACTTGTAGAATATATTGATTTTTGTTCAATCCATTGATGATATAATCATTTTCAATATTATAATAAATATGGTCATAACATACATAATGTTTTCTTCACTCACTTACATTTAATCATTACCATTGAAAAATAGTGGGTAATTTTATTGTAATATAAATATATAAAATCTTTTAATAAAATAGATTCAAATGTAAAAGAGTGTAATATTATTTCAATGATAAGTTTTCACTAAGATATTTGTGTATTTGAGAATATATTCTATTAATTTTATATAGTATACATAAAATGTTATACACAAATTTAAAATTATGCTTATAATCCATAATTTATATATTAAATTAATTTAGTTAGAAACTCATTTTAAAATTAATTTTATTACATTATGATATCAATAAAATAAAATAGAATAATGGTCCCTAACTAATATAACATTGGATCCAAAAAAATTTCACATTGACTTGTCTATAGAATAGAAAATTTATCATATTATATTTTCGGTACTTTTAGTCATCTATTGGTAAATCTTGTGTTCTGCGAAAATAGAATATGTCATGAGTTCATTTAAAATCCAAAATCCTTAATGAATCCCCAAATAAAAAATATAATCACTTTTATGAGATAAATAGGAATATATTCTATATGAGTCTGAATAATCGGTGGGAATATATGATTTATTTTCCTTAATTTTTCCATTTAAACACTCAATAAATAAACTATATAGTTATTTTATTAATATTGTTAATGGAATAATAAATTTCTTTAATTTCATTCCAAAGCTCATATTAAATCATGTATGGCCAAAAAAACATATATCCTTATATATTAATATCCACCTTGTAAATGACAATATAAATTTTTTCCCTATAAAATAAGTACATATAATTGCATATATAAAATAAAAATGTGAATATTGAAATGTCCAAGAGATTTTGTTTTTCAATGTAGATTTTGAGTAAAACACCTAATGATTTTAAATTACCTTAATATTTTGTTCTATGAACTAATAAAGTATCAGTGAATAATTATATAAAAACTATTAGATACAATGAATATATTCTCATCATAACCCATTGAATGGTTTTTAATGATTTGAAATCTATTTGTGGTGTTATTTAATATGAAACGGAACAAGAAGGATAGTTAAACGTGGTTCTTTATGATATATAAGTGCTCTATGGATGTGATGCTAAACAAAATATCAATTTAAAACATAATTTTTGAAGTACCCAACATGTCACTTATGTATACAGTCTGACCTAGAAGAGGTAAGTGGGGATTTATACACTTAAGTTTGATTCTACAAAATTTAATAAGTAAACTTCATTTAGTAGGGACTCTAATTGGGAAAATCCCTCTAATTTAATTTTATTCTAGTACGATGGATGTCTTTTTTGATCTATTTGTATACGTCTATCTTATTGGCTATTAAAAATTGGAAGAAATATTTTCCTTGAAAATAATTTGTTCCCATATTTTTTGATAACATATATAAGTGTAAGATTCCTCCTACATGGAAACGTCACAAAAATATAATAATTATCTTTCAAAATAACACTATTCATCTATATTAAAGGAAAAACAATTAGATTATACACTATGGTGTATGCTAAGGTCTTATTTTTCTACTAAATTATCATTAAAATATAGTTTTCATCGAGAATGGAAAACATGTAGAAATGATAAAATTAATTTTTTTAGTATAATCTAAAAACATTATATGATATTTTTCAGGTAAATTCTTCAGTAAATGTTTTGTTAGATTTCCAAAACTTGTAAATTTTGTTTCATTAACAGTATAAAAGACATATACAATCCGAAATTACTAATAATACGTGTATATTTCCTATGAAATGTTACAGTGATGTAGTATAATCATCATTAGAAGAGGATTCATGATTTCTAAAAATAATTAATTCATAAAAGAGATAATTATATGTAATAAATTCATCATTTTAATAGACTCAATGTAATCATAATGTTAATTACATACAAAAAATTTAATATTATAAAAAATTAGTAATAAACAAATAATTTCATGGAGCATCAAATGGATAATATTACGAAATTAAATATCCAACCTATGAAAAATGATGGAAATAATAAAAACACGTTCATTAAATTAAAATTGGTCATTTTAAGTAGAAATTTATCGGTCTCACTGGAAATAATGTTTGGAAATAAATTACATTTTAATAAATAAATTAGAATGACTATATTTGATGTGTAATAATCAATATGGTTCTACCAAGGATAAAATATATTAATTTGAATCATTTGTATTACATTTAACATTGGATGAGTTCTTAAGTAAATAATTATGAGGGAGTTTAATATTGAAGGAAATTTTTAGTTGTTGTGTGCACAATAAATAAATCATATTCCATTTCATTCACACACCCCAAAAAATCATAAATGATTCCTTCAATATTATCTTGGTATTAATCAGTTCTCTAGATTTCAAATCCATCACCTTTTTTTCTATTAAGTATAGTGATGATTAACCAGAGATAGAGAAATCATATTTGTTGAATCTCCAAAGTTTATAAAATCTTCCATATAGTCAAACGCTATGATTATAAATGAAATGGTGATGGACATTTTGGAATTGGAAAATAATTTATAAAACCATGATATGGTGTCTTATAAAATTAATATTTGTATATTGCAATGTACACTAACATAATATGGTTCATCACACCATTTTGATGTTTATCGTCACCATTCTTGTTATATGATAGCATTCTCATTTAATTACCATTCCTTTTGACTACTAACTTATTTTGTTTTACATCATTCACTGAGGATTGATTAAATTATAATTTATTGATAGATTTTTATGTCCTTAAACTAATTGATGATGGTTTATGATGAACTATACAATGTTTTGTAATGCCATAAATTTTTATGATATGTATGTTGAATATATGCTAATCTTAATTTTCAAGTATTTATATAAGAATATATATTGATCTTCATAATGGTTAATGTAATTGTGATACACATTGATTCTAATGAAATTCCATGAAATTGAAATTAGCCATTGATGTATTTCAGTTTAGCATTTAATACTAATAGTCTAGTATAGAATATATAATTGGGATTTTTTTACATGAGCATGTGATAAATTATATGGAATACTGATACCATAAGGGTTAAGAACCCATATGATGATCACCAATGATCTCAATCAAATTAAATATTTATCAATATTATGAAGGATTACTAGGGAGAAATATACATACATATCATCTTATTATTATTCATTTTCAATATATTTATAGATTTTGTGATAAATTGATTTCTTATGATATTCCACCACAAATATTTAGATTCCATATATCCCTTTCAATTACATCATTGGTATTATAGAATATATAATTTTTTTATTTATGTTTTTATTGAATGATGAAACAAAAAGAAATATTACTATCTAGGTTTTATGATATATGACATTTGAAATGATAATTTCAGATCTAGTTTGTTTACTATTGAATTGTCTTAATAAAGATATATTCAATTCCTATTAAATTTTTTACCATATAATTTATAACATTTGTGATGGATATAATGGATATCACAAATAAAAATTTGATATAGGATGTCACAATTGACCCACAATATTGTTTCCAATATATTTGTTTTCCATGGTCATGGGAATACTAACGAATACCACTCTATGTAAAACATATACAAATACATTTTATAACTAATGTTTTCCTACCAAAAATAGCATGGTCTAGTGAAATATTTTACTAAAACCACTTCAAACTGAAAAAATAAAATCCTAATATGTCTTAAAAAATGGTGTGAGGTATTTCAAATAATGGTCTTTTCTTATATGGAATACCATGCAATAGTTATAACAATGGAGTGTAAAATTATAATGAAAAACAATATTTTTTTATGAAATGAAAATACATACTTAGTGTTGTTATGGAGGGTCAATGTTCGAGCCAAGGGTAAGTAAACCACACGAGTAAAAACTATGTCGTTATGAACAATATTTAAAGAACTATAATAAAGATAAAATTATTCGTAAAAATTATTATTTTTACATTAATTTATAATTTATTTGTAATTGAATTAATTAAATTCTTCCATTAATAACATTTCTGTATAAATTTATGATTAATGTATCACCCCATATAAAAAATTAACTTATTATAATATTATTATATAATAATTGACTATTTAAACATATTACAATAATGTATAAGAATTTATAATAATACAATTTTTTATAATATTAATTTTAAATGTTGGATAAAATTGAATTGTTCTTGTTTATCTCTATATAAGTTATTATTTTATTGAAATAAATTTATCAATTTTTCACAAATTTTAATTTTTTTTTCTGTATTTGTATTTTTTATTTGTATATATTATTTAATTATTCATTATTATTGAATATAAATGTAATATTATAAATTATCATTCACGATTTAATTTAAATTGTTAAACATCTTATAGGTTACCATACTATTATTTATTATGTTATATGCTTTGTATGATAAATGATTTAAATTGTATTTACACTTTACATTAGTTTATAGATAAGTCATTTCAAAACGTATATATCATCATGGATTGAACAAAATGATATAATCAAAGTAAAAAAGAGAATGAAAACTAATATTTTAAATCATGAACATATTTAAGGGGGTTACGTGACAAAATATGGTGATATTATATTATTTATAAAATAACATATATCATATTCCTCCTAAGGAATACACTTGGAAATATATCTAATATCCACCATATAGATTTTTCTAAATCAGGTTATTAGTATATTATGTTTTATTTCGAATAAAATTAAGGATACCACCATATTTTTTTGTGATCATTTTGTAATTTTATTGGGATAACCATAAATGAAATTTAGTAACTATGAATTCTAAGTGTAATATAATTATCATGTATATAGAATTTTCTAGGAAATGTGTAATAAAATCAACTATCCAAGAATCATATATGATATGATTTACATAATGTAATAGATAAATATCATTGTGGATATATGGGTTCCAAAGAGGACTAATTTCCTAGTGAGATATGGATCGTGATACTAAAATTCATATTGTGTTGTATAAAAAGATCCATAATATTTATGGTGGAAATTTTTTGAATTTTTTTACTGAAATAGTGTATAATATGATACTCAAATAATACATGCTTTTTGTAGTGATAAATCCTACAACATCATTAATCGATTCATTTATATTAATCCTTTTGTAACAGAATATTATTGGAATAATTTTTGAGAAATTTAAACATAGAAATTAATCATTCATGATCAATAAAAGATATTCCATTATCTGGATGAACATTAAAAAATGTGGATTCTTTCTATTTTCACTTAAATTATAAGACAATTTGTTTGTTAGAAATAGTTTTTTTACTAATATGATTAGGTGATACATATGGTTTATGATTCATTTAAATCTAAAACATATCAGAAACAAAGACATTGATCAAAATGTTTTAAATATGATAAATTTTTTATAAATTAAATTTTTAGGGAAGGATTTCGCACAACCCATTAGTTTGTTATTTTAATGATTAATTTTTAATTTATTGATATTTATCTACTGACATTGAATATAACATATTGTTTCGATAAAATAAATTTTTAGTAAAATATTAAAATTAAAATATATAAAATATTACTTGTAATATAATGATAAATTCTTGTACATTCCCATTATATTCCAATGAAACTATATTTTCGAATAGTATTGTTGCAGTTTTATATGACATAAAGATGATATAAGTTTCATAAAAATATTAATAAAACCGTGTAACTGAATGTTAATATCATTTAATGTCTTTAAAGTTATTTGGGTAAGTCCATAGTGAATAATAAAGGATATTATTTTATTTACTTTTATGAATTAAATGTTACATTATATTATAAATGTTTTTAGGATTTGTTTTGTAGTAAAATATGTAAATATTTTTTTTAATCATGGAAATAATATTAAAGGAAATGATTGATGAAATAGTTTATAAAAATGATGCTTATAATTGAAATATAAATATATCTATATAAAAAATTGAAATTATTGACACGATAATATATAATTTTAATATGTAATGGGGTTTTAATACAACGTCTTGAAATTATAACATTGTTATAAAATCCCAAAGTAACCAAATTTTCTAAAAAACATACTAAATAAAAGGTTAATACTAAATAATGTTTTGTGATATTGATTTCAAATTATCACATTGAAATGTGACTTAAATTACATCAAAATGTAATAACATTAATAATATCCAAAAAAACTATAAATTTATGGCTGATTATTTAGCTTATAATATGTGGTATGATTTTCTAATTTCTTATTTTTCTTTATGATAGTATTATTAAAAATGTTTAGGAATAAAAAATCAACATTCAATATAAAATGTATACTATACATTATAATGAATTCATTTTAGAAGAATATACAACAAAATTAGTACTAATTTCTTTAAATTTAAAATTATCTCATTTACTTATCCCTAAATTGTAACAATATAAAATACAATAATATGTTATCTATTTAAATTAATTCATTTTCTTGTACCACACGAAACACCGAGTTCGAGCGCACCAGGACATACCAAACAATCACATTAAAAAGAGGTTATGTATAGTATTTACTGAATATTGAATTTTATATACTAAATGTAAATTTAACATCAATATTATGTCATTTTTAGAGATAATATTAGGACAAATGCAATTTTTCAGATAAAATAAGTATTTTTAAAAAAATGCAGTTTCCACCTTTTAATTATGAACCATAATCAAATCCAGTAATTAATATTTTTAAATTAAAACTAATGAAATTAAATTATTCTTTATAATTGGTACATAGAAATATATTTTTGAAAATATTTTAGTACTTTTCTGATATCATTCATATTTCGATGAATAGTGAAAAATACTATATTTTAATTAAAAACCATTTTTTAATAAAAATGATTTATAGTGTTAAATTATACATTTGAGAAGTTATAAAGTATCTTTATACTATATTTTTATGATTTTATGTAATTTAGGTTATTTTATTTCATTTCATATTTAAATATTACAGAAACACATTTCAATCATTTGATTGTTTTTACTTCATAAAAACCTGTTTTCTGGTTTGGACATCGAGAATTAATTTTAAAATTATTAATGAAACTTATTTGTTTTTAATTTGGTAAATTTTAATTAACTATTGAAATTTGAATATCAAAATTATATTTCAGAGAATTTTTCACATTTTTCGGAAAACATTCAATTTTTGATGAATAGTGAAAAACACTACGTTATAGATAAAAAAAGACTTTTTCACTTGAAAACATTTTTTATTTAAAAATTTGTATTAATGTAAAAATAGATACATAATACATATATTAGAACAATGTATGTTATTGGAGTCAATTTATAATAAAATTATGAATATAAAATTTTATTTAACCATTTAACCTCTTTTTACCCACCTCCAAGGAACATTTACCCAACTTATAGGCACAATTCAAAATTTTAATAAAACTTAATTTTACCACTTATTTAAATTTAATTTCAACAATATAATAGATGTGGTTGACATAAGTATATAAAATGTGGTTCAATAGGATGAAAATATTATTTATGGTGAATAGTTACTGTTGAATTTTAATTACCATGGTATAAAGTAAATAAGGCAATTAAAGCTAAGAATAATATTAAAATAACCCCCACATATTTCAAAATTCTATTGGTTACATTTGTTAAAAAAAATTTATTCCTTAAGGAATGAAGATCATTTTGATCTATTTGGGTTCGATTAGGACATTTATTATATTTTATTTAAAGAAGAGTTAAAAGGAATTAATTTAATGTTTATTAAATAAACAATTTTTAATATAGAGTTCTACCTAAGACCAATTATACTATTATTATTCATTTTAAAGCTAAATATATTTCCTACATCATTTTATTTTATTTATAATTTTTTGACATTTAATAATAAAATTATTTATGATTCAATTATGATGTTGTAATTATTTTTATTAATTAATGAGTAAAATAATTGATATTATAAATATCAAAATAAATTTAGAATGAGACTTTTGATTCCATCCACTAAATTTATAGGCGATTATGGAATTTTATGTATGATTCATGGTATTTTTTATAAGTCATAATGTATTTATTACTTTATTAAAAATCAATTAACAAATAGTGACAAAATTGACATAAATGAGTTTTTAATACGAATACTATTTTATTAAATAATATAAAAACACTTAAAATCTATAGTTAGGAAAAATGACTTCTATAAGGATATAACTATCATTAAGGATCCACGTGAGGTTCTATTGGAATTTTATAGTATGTTTATTAACCATGTAACATAAAAATATAAGAAGGCATGGTAAATGTTAAACTATTTAACGAAGATTTAAATCTAAAAGATATGATTAATATGGTGACCTAAACATTTCTAAAAAGTATTTGTTGAGATTATTTTGACCCATCCCTTCCTTTTACTTAAAATAAATCCATTTGGAGCTATTATAAATCGAAAATGATTTTATAATAAATTAATATTTCTGAATTTTCCAAAGTTCCCACACCTCGCTTATAAAAAGGAACTCCCCTTTCTATTATCATCTCACCATCAAATCCATTTGGATCGGCAAAACCCTACACAATGATCCTCCTGAATATCCTCAATTTACCATAGAGAGAATATTTTGATCGAAAATCCAACATAAGGTTTACTTTTGTTCAAATCAAATAGTTGAACCCGAAGAAGATGTAATTATTTCAACACATAATTCAAAGTTCTTTTCTTCTTCAACATCCTCTTACATTTTTGTTTCCAGAAGAAAATTAATAACTATATTAACTTATAAGTAATGAGATATTATTATAAATATTGTACAATCATATTGATTATTCTATTTGTCCGATGAAAGGAAATTTCATCATACGGGCGTAAATACAAGTTAATGTCTCCACGTCATGGTGTAGTTTGTTATTCAACACGTCATTATTTGGATGGGAATAATAATGTGTATAATTGATTTAAAAAATAAATATAACATGTTAATTATTATTTTTATATAAAATACCATGCAATTACATATTATTTCACTATCAATAGAATGATTTCATCACTTGTTCATATGTATGACTTACCGACTCCATGGCGGGAAGAGATTAATTTCCATATTCACCATTCAATGATGTTTATAAGAATATATAGTTTAAATAAGTATGAAATATATGAAATAAAAATTATACTATGAAAAAATATATATTTGTCTGTGTGTGTGTTTGTTTTCTTACAAATATCTCCTTCACTCACTTCCATTCAATACCATATTAAAACGGAAACAACGTTTTTTCTTATGTACGACAAACTGTCTCCATAAACGGTTCATTCCATTTCATAAATATATCTATTATAAATATTTATATTATAAGTATATATGATATATAAATAATTCATTATATTCTAGATGTATGTAAATAACTATCTAAATGATACTATCAAGAATAACAAGTTAAAACATGTAAGATAAAGAAACTGATTGTTACCCAAAATTTTATTTAAACATGGAAATTATTATTCAATGGTCTTTATGAAGTCATAAATTAATAATAAATGATATCATAAATATTAATTTTGTTCTGGTATAATTTAATAACACACTATACTCATTATACAAGATGCTAAATGTACCCTCGACTAAAGGAAAGTACAAGGTAAGGGATAATTTCTCAATGTCATTATTATCTAATATATTTTATGTGTAACTATTTATTCGGAGATTTTAATTAAACATGTCCATGTTTCATATAAGATTTTTCAAGAGGATTCATTTTAAGGGATTCTTTAAGAAAAACATTATTTTAAATGTTTTAAATATTTAGTCTTCTAAATTTTTCACATTCATGTCCACTTATTCAAAATGGTTTTATGGATTTATTTATATAGACAATAATGATTTAAAATGTTATTTCCTTGCAATATTATTAATTTTGTATTGGAAACATTGATTCAAAAATCACATTTAAATGAATTCAGTTATAAATGTGTGAAATTTAAATAATTTCACAAAAAAGAGATATTTCAGTCAAAAAGTTATACTGATCATTGTCAACAATATCGAAGTCCTTTATAAGATATTATTCTCTATTGAGGTTGATTTATTATCTTCCATACTTTATAAAATTAGTTGTGATATGTTTGACTATGTGTGTTCTATTTTTATACCATTCATTGTTTATAGTTAAAGCATTGACATTTATTATGATAGTTTTAATAAAAATGTTTATGTTTTGTTTCAAAAATTTAATATCAAGAATGCATTAAACGTAGTAAATGACATGTGAGGAGCGTTATAGATCCTCGATGCATTAGTAGGTATAACGGGAAAAACTAGTGTATTGGCACAAGGCCTTGAAAAATTTATTATTTGTAGTCTTGGCATGAGGCCTCGACTATGTGGTTATGATTTCATGAATTATGGATTCTGTCATTATGAAATTAGTTATTACATGTGATTATTCGACTAGTTGAATATCCATGTGAATATTTGTATAGTAATGCATGATATATGTTGCTATATTTTGTTCATCTATACGTTTAAAAGTATTTATTTTTATTACACATTATTCAATTAATGTTTATAGCTTCCACTAAATTATTTACCCTTACTCCGCATCTGAGCTCCCCCATTTCTTATGTTTTGTTGTCCTAGGATTCCATGATGTGTATTATGATTGATATACAATGTTAATATAAAGGAATAAAGGGATTATCAAAGGATTATTTTTGTAGTTATTTTTTAATGTGTAATGTAACATTTATGTATGTAATCTATTTTCCAAGACAACTATATTTATCGGTCCATTGGGACTTGATTCCTTGTAATCATGCCAATGTATTAAAATAATGCACCAGCTCCTAGCATATGGGGTCAGGGTATTTCAGTTGGTATTAGAGGAAGTTTAGTAACATCCTTGGAAATAGATTTAGATAAACTCCTAATATAAAACATTATACTATTATATACATTGAGTATTAGTATAGGAGAACTTCCTAGAATTTTGAAAATGTAGATATTTTGTGTTTTTTTCCAACAAATACATCCCTGTCTGAATACAAGCTGGTAGAGATGACTCTAGCACAAATGTATCTAGAGGTAAAACCTGAAAACACCACATTGAGCTAGACCTAAATGGAAATTGGTTCATGACAGTGAGAATTGCTTCAATCATGGTTAAGACACTAAAGAGGGATATACATAGGATAATTCAAATTTTTTTACAATCCATTATGAATTATTTCTGAGTAAATGTGTGAGTAGGGAAACCATTTTTATGATTATTTAAATAGATGTGTGAATCTATCCAATTAATGTTGAGAATTTTTCTATTTTTTACATTATACATTATTATATGATCAAACCTAGTGTATTTCGTTATTTAGAAATAGTTCCGAGTAGAAGGAATGAGAACACCAATAATATGCATGATCCAAATAGTAATAAGGGTTATATATTTCATGGTCATAAGATAACATTTCGAAGGGAAATATCCTCCCATGTATTCTCATCACATGAGGATATAGTATCATGTTTTAATAAGATATGTAAAGAACTCTCTGAGTCCTATGGATTTCAAGGGTTTCCAGAGAAAATAGAATGAAAGAGGGAAATATGGATAATGGGAAGAATAGAAGGAATTGTTTTTCCACATGTGATTCGTGTTGAAAGAATCATTGTGGTCAATGCAAGAATGTAACATGAGTTTCTTATAAGCGTGTAGAAAATGGAAACCATTTTCTTGATTGCAAGGGTAAGAAAAATATTTCAAATGTACAATGCTTCATCTATAAGGAGTTGGGACACTACACAGATCAATCATCATAGTATACCCCCAATGATTGTATTGGATAATAATCAAGTTATGATACTACCACAGATGAAGTGTAATGATTAGTTCTATTATATTGTTATTAAATAATTGTTTCATTTGAGTATTGTATTAACTATGTACAAGTTATAAGAATTATATAATATATAGGGATTCTACTACTGAAATATTTCATTACATATTTGAGATTGTGTGGATCCCAGAAAAGTTAATCAATAAATGGTTAAAAATTTTAAAATATATTGATGATGGAAAGATAAACCTTTGTATTTTCCACATTCTGATGTTGTGATTTTGGAATATGATATGATTTATTTTGATAAATTATATTGGATACTCATGACTTCCTTGAAACTGATTAATGATTTCTATATTCCATCACTCTTGGAGTTTACAAAATTTATGGATTTAAGGAGTATATCATGTATTCTATAAGGAATAAGAGATAATGAATATAATCGATAATGTTTTAGGGTAATTCAGGGTGTTAACATTTTTTAAAAGAATACATGAAAAATTTATTCACATGTTTTTAAATGAAAAAATAGATCTTGAATATGTTTACTTTCCATAAAACATTGTACCGTGATTGATTATAGAAGTATTTTGGATTATTAAAAAAATTGTAATGAATTTAGTTATAAATTTTATACTATTCTTTTGTAGTAAAACATTTATTGAAATTATTTTTGGATTGTTATAAAAAATTCAACTCGGAGGTCGGGTGACAAACCATCCCATCTGGAAAGTCCACGTGACTTGAACCCACAACCGAAGGGTGATAAGGGTGTATCACCTACCACTGGCCTATGTGATGGCTTGGTTGGAATAATGTAGTGTTTTTTAAATGTTTTGATGGATGATTTATAGATTCATTTTTTTGAAACCCTATACGATTGGGATAAATAGAATATTTTTGAGTTCTATAATCCATTGGAGTGAAATATGAGTTTATGGAAAAAATTAGTTAAAGGATTGAATTTAACTTGTCATGTATTTATTTTACTACTTCTATGAAGAAATTAATTCTTAAACATTTGAAAAAGAATCATAAATCCAAAAATGTTTTATCCAAATACCGTATGTTTTGTTGAACCGATGATATTTAAAATCATCATAGATTTATTACTTTGAGAACCAAAATTTTCTATTTAATGTACACTTGTTTGAGAATGCTGACCTCAATCACTCCATATAAATTTTTAAATTTCCTCCAATTATGTGTCTCTAAGTTCCACCGATGTTCTCTTACATGAAATCCTAATTTAGTGGGGGTGTTTTATTTCCCTATCCCTCCTCTCAAGACTAAATTTTATTAACCATATTTTTTTATATGAGTTTTCCATAATATAATTTTCTATTTTCAACCATATATTTTGTATTAAAAATTCCAAATTGTGAGTACCCAATTTATCGAAGGAGGACGGAATGTAAGACCCCCCATGTTTCGTAATACGTTATTTCATTAAAATAATTCAATAGCTTGCGCTACACAAATCACCGAGTTCGAGCGCACCACAACTTACCAAACGAGCCATTTAAAATAAGGATATAAATATTTTTAACTAAATTTTTAATTTTATATACTTAATATAATTGTAACATCAATATTATGTGTTTTTTGGACATAATATAAGTATAAATTCTATTTTTCAGATAACAGTAGGATTTTTCAAAAAATGCAGTTCACACCTTTTAATGGTGAAACCTATTTAAATCTAATATGTGGAACTTTTATATTAAATTTAATGAATTTAAATTATTCTTTTGACGTTTGACATAAAAATTTAGACTGGACCGATTTTTAGTACTTTTCTAATAACTTTCATATTTTGACAAATACAAAAAAATATTGAATTTTAATTAAAACAATTTTATTAATCATAATATTTTATAGAGTTAAATTACACATTTGAGAAGTTTTAAAGAGTAATTAGATTTTATTTTTATCAATTCTTATAATTTATGTCATTTTATGTAATTTGATATTGAAATTGTACAATAACACTTGTCAATATTTTGACAGTTTTTAGTTCATAAAAACGCGTTTTATGGTTTTAACAATGGGAATTAATTTTAAATTTATTAATGAAACTTATTGGTTTTCAATTTGATTAAATTGAAATAATTTTTTAATTTTGAATTTCGAAACAATATTTGGTTGATTTTTTTTTATATTTCGGAAATCGTTAGATTTATTATAAATAGTGAAAAACACCACATTGTAGATAAAAACAGACATTTTCATTTAAATATTTACTTTGAATTATAAATTTATAATAAATAAAAAATCGATATATAATAAATGTATAATTCATTTCTAATGTAATGGATCCATTTTATAATAATATTAGATATATAAAATTTTATTGAACCATTTTAACGTCTTTTTACCCACTTTCTAGACATATTAACTCACCTTCTAGGCACATTTGAAAATTTTCAGAAAACATAATGTTACCACATCAATGAATTGAATTTCAAAAATTCGAGAGACAATATTGAAATTAGTATATAAAATTTTGTTCAATAGGTTAACAAAAAGTTTTGGTGAATAGTAACTTTTAAATTTTATTTACAATGGTAAGAATTAAATAAGGTAATTAAAGGTAATAATAATATTTAAATTAACCCTAAATATGTCCTATCTCTAGTTGATATGTTTATTTTGACTAACATCAAAATCATGAAAAAATTAGTATCTTTTTGATCAATTTGGGTTAGATTATGAAATTTATTATATTTTATTTTAAAAAGAGTAAAAAGTGTTAAATTCAAAGTTTATCAACATAAACATTTTTAATATATAGATATAAATAATATAAATTCATTAATAAATATTAATTAGAATGATAAAAATATTTCCTACAAGATTTTATTTTTTTAAGAAAATTTAGACATATAATAATTAAATTTATTTATGACACAATGATGAAACAATATTTACCTTAATATTTAATGATTAAAATAATAGATATTATAAATATCAAAAAAAAATGTATATTGAGTCTTTTAATTCCATAAAAGAATTTTATAGGTGAATATGACATGTTATGTATGATTAAATTTGTTTTTTTCGAAGTCATTAAGTTTTTATGCCTTTATGAAAAATAAATTCCTACTTAGTGTCAAAATTGATGTAATTGATTTTTTAATAACAATTATATTTTTTAAAAATAATATAAAAATACTAAAAATCTATAGTTATATCAAATGACCAACATAAGTTTAGATATTCCATTAGTGAACTAATTGAAGTTATCGTGTAATTTTATAGTATGTTTATTAACTATGTAATATAAAAATACAAGAAGATATGGTGAATGTAAAACTATTTAATAAAGAGTTAAATCTAAACGATAAGAATAATATGGTGACCACAACTTTTCTAATACATATTTTTTGAGAGAATTTATACCCATCCCCACCCAATCCTTGAAATAAATAAATTTGGAACATTTATAAATAGAGAATTATTTTATAATTAATTAATATTTCAAAATATTCCAAAAGTGCCCCACACCTCTCTTATAAAAGGGAACTTCCCCTTCTCTTATTTTAACACTTAAAAATCCATTTGGTACAGACAAACCCTAAACTAATATCCTCTTAACTACACTCACTTTCACATATAGGACTTATGTTGATCAGAAATACATTCTAAGGAAATATTTTATACAAATCAAAAGGAAGAACACGAAAAAGATGTAATTATTTCGTCACCTCATTCAATGTTCTTCTATTTATCCACTTCATATTTATTAGATGTTTCCATACCAAAACAATAAATACATTACCTTATACACAATGAGATGTTATTAAATATATGGTACAACCATATTCATTATTCTACCCATCTTATGAATAAAAAAGACACCATATGTGCATACGTACGACTTACCGTCTCTATGCCATGTTGTAGATTTTCATTCAACACATCATTATTTGGATGGGTATAATAATTTGAGTAATTAATGTAAATAATAAATATAAAAATTTAATGATTATTTATATATAATATACCATCCAATTACATAATATTTCACCATCAATTGAATGAGATTTTCGCTCTTGTATACAAATGGCTTACCGTATCCATGACGCGATAAAATTCATTTCCACGATCACCATTCAACGATGATTATAAAAATATAAAAAATTAATATGTATATAATATATGAAATTATAATTCTACAAGAAATATATATATATATATATATTCCTATATATATCTCATTTAATTACATCCATTCAAAATGATATGAAAAAAGAAAACAACTGTTATGCCCACGTACAACCCACCTTCTACATAAAAGGTGTTTTCCATTTAATAAATCTATATATTATAAATATATATATATATATCCTTAATATATATGATATATAAATCATTTTTTATATTCTGGAAGTATGTAAATAATGACCAAAGTGGTATGATCCAGAATAACAAGTTAAAATATGTACGATAAAGAATGAAATTATTATCTATAATGTAACTCTAACATGTAAATTATTATTAAGGGGGTTGTATAATTTCATAAATGAATTAAATATGATACAATAAATATTAATATTTTTTTTTATAATTTAATAACATACTATGGTGATTATAAAGATGTCTAAACATACCCTCGACTAAAGGAAAGTTCAATTTAAGGGTTAATTCCTCAATCTCATTATTATTCGATACGGTTTATGTGTTAGTATTTATAGGGAGAAATCTATTATTAAAGTCCATGTTACCTAAAATATTTTTCAAAAGGATTATTTTTAATGTACTGTTCAACATAAACATCATTTTAAATTTTTTAAATATTTATTCTTCTAAAACATTCTCATTATTACACATGTTTTCAAAATGGTTTTAAGGAATTATTTATATGTACATTAATTTTTTAAAATGTTAATTCCTATAAAATGTTTAAAAGAGGTATGGGAAACAGAAAATAAATAAATTATTTTAAATGAATTACTTTATAAAAGTATGACTTTTAAATTATTACACAAAAGGGATATTTCTCTCAAAGATATTTACTTGCCCTTTTCAACTATGTCAAAATACGTTACATGATATTATTATTTATTGAGGTAGATTTATTATCTTTTTAATTTCATTGAATGTTTTATGATATGTTTTAATGTGGGTGTTCTATTTTTGTACCATTCATGTTTTATAGTTAATGTATTGACATTCCTTATGCTAGTTTTATGAAAAATGTTTATGTCATGTTTCAACTATTTTGTATGATGAATGCATTGGAATTTGTAAGTGATGGGTGGGGCCTGCTATATCCCCTCGATGAATCAGTAGGTCTCATGAGACAAAACACTATCTAGGAACATGGGCTTGACAACATTTTTATTTGTATTTTTGGAACAAGGCCTTGACTATGTGGTTTTCATTTTGGGCATTATGCATTCCATCAATATGAAATTAGTTATTAAATGTGATTATTCAACTAGTAGAATATCCAGGTTCATGTTAATATGGTATAGATTGATTTATTATTTCCATATTATGATCATGTTTCTGTTTATATGGATTTCGTTTTTATTATACATCTTGACATAAAAGTATATTGCTTTCAATAAATAATTTACCCTTACTGAGCATCTGATGTCACCCCTTTCTTATTTTTTCGCACAATTCCATGAATTGTATTATGATAAATATTTAGGGTTAATCTAGGGGAATAACGGCGTTCTCAAAGGATTATTTTTGTTTTGTTTAATGTTTTAATGTGTAATGTAACATTAATGTATGTAATCTATTTTCCACGACTGTGAAACTGATTGGTCCTTCGGGACCTAATTATTTGTAATCATGCCAGTGTATTAAAATAATGAATTGACTCTAGGATTCTAGGGTCAAGGAATTACAGAAATGATTTACTTCATCCAATTATATATGTCTGAATGAAATTTTATTTTTGAGGGTTAGGATTTAATATATAGATATATAATATGATCAAGAGATAGAAAGAGTTTATTTTATTGGATGAACCACCTATTATAACACAATGTGTGTAATATTTTCTACATTTGGTATACGTGGTTGTGACGTCCCTGACCTGGGAGACACTAAATTGGTGCACCGAGCGGGGTTGTTACATGACCATAAGTGTTCCTCCACATACTCCAAAGGATGCCAACAAGTAGCAGGGGGTCTAAATTGTCAATACGAGGGACAATATCCCCCTTTTAGTAGAGTAAGAAAAAAATTAGATAAGCATAAAAGCGGAATAATAACCAACAATATCAGAGAATTCATAACCATCCATTCCCCAAATAGGGTATAACCACGTCCTATTCTAAATATTCCATAATATTCTATAGGTGAAAATGTGAAATAAGACAAAAAAAAGTAGATAACTGAAAAATCTCCAAAATTATTGTGAAACCATGTTCGGGTCCACCTCCACACACACATATTCCATCCCAACTACCAAGAAATTTCCTTTTTCATTCTCTAGACCTGCAAACATGAAGAATTCAGTAGTACCCAGAAGTGGCCCGAGCAGGGTGTGATTACAACTCAGTAGGCCACCACCTACACTGTCCATAAAATATCTGTTATAAACAATTATTTATGAAAAATGGAAATGAATAATAAATGATAATGAAAAGATTCTGATCCCTTAACAAGTTTAGGTCCATTACCAACATTTATTAACATCTCCACATCAATCCATTTCATCCCATCTCCATTACTTGTGATTTTTAACACATTTTACATGGGTTAATCAAACAAAACATGTAACACGTGCCCAAATATCACAATCACATGCATGAGAAAAAACACATGGTAATCCTATATCACTTAGATTAACTTCCTCATAAAATCCATATCCACACCTCTAATATTAGGTCTGAGTGGATGCAACCGTTAGTGAAACAAAGCCTCAATCCTGTAACCTAATCCATGAATTAGGGGTGGAGTTTAGAGCCCTAGTTCAATTCGACTAATGTGCATAGAACCTCATGTCAATACCCCACTCTTCCAATCCATGCGCACATGCTACACATATAAGTATCCATTAACCATTCAGACAACACCACAACCATTTCCCAATAAAACATAAATCATAGCAATAACATTTGAGTTAACACCATGACTTAACCCATTAACAATTTTACCACATTTCACATCATTTATCCACTTAACATGATTCCACATTTATTATTATTATCTTTATAAGAATTCATTCAATTTTTCTATCCTAGTAGGCATCGTTCATTATTCTCAAATCATTAGGCATCATTACCCGACACATAATCCATTTCATTGTGGTCTTTAATTATTTCCATGTTAACCCAATATTACATAGGTTATTACTTATACTAGGTGAATCACCTAGAATCTACTTCA
This sequence comes from Viscum album, assembly GCA_963277665.1. Taxonomy (NCBI): domain Eukaryota; kingdom Viridiplantae; phylum Streptophyta; class Magnoliopsida; order Santalales; family Viscaceae; genus Viscum; species Viscum album. The sequence continues at coordinate 1,768,080,224 of OY728135.1, forward strand.
ACTCAATCCATATCATCGAAAATTTTATCAAGGGATCTACATAAATTCACAAGAACCTAACTTGTTATTATAAAAATCCATAGGTCTAGTAAAGTCTGCACACCCAGTGGGTTTCCCTATATTAGTATCATAAACCATGACACATCCCATGTGGATCGTGAGGGTTTCCATTTACCTTACGAAAAACCATTTTACACTAACATTCCCTAGGTGATCAAAACATACCAAGACATACCCATGAACAAAACCGCACACGCACAAATCCACCAATAAATCTTGGGATACACCTTGTAGACCACAAACCTTGATTTCTGGGGTTAATGCGCTATTAATAATTCCACTTAGATTCCACATCAACCAACCCTTGATTTTTCAATCTATATCTCACCCAATGAGTAGGGTTTTAGATTATTGAAAAGAGAGGAGAAGTAGCTACCAAACCTAAACTCAAAAGATAATTGAGGATGGGATTAGCCTTAATCGAATCTTCGATCCAGAAACAAAGACACAAAAAACACCTCAAATATGAGGGAGATAGATATCATGGATCTCTTGGGAGATTTGGTTTGTTCCATGGGTGAATTGGGAAGAAATGGGAGGAAATCATGTATTGTGTATTAAAATCGTGATGTGGCTAAATTGTAATTTTCTAAAAAAAATTAGGCTGCAAGGTTTAACCGCACAATTTTTCAAACTTTACGCAAACCTTTTGGAGTCTACTATCCAAAAATACACCTCATACATAGCTTCATAGCCAGTTCTCACAGTTAACACTAACAGTGTGCTGACCGTGTGGCCTACCCAGAAAACCCCTTCTTCACCTTTTTTCGTGTCCCAAACCCTCTAAACACCCCCAATTCTCTTTTAGGACTTGGGTGAGTAGGTAATAAAACAAAAAAAGGATTCAATAAAAAAACTAAACGATAACATAACTTTCCAAGAACTAGGATCTTATAATCTCCATACATTATAACGAATCATCCCCGAGTTGAGCTCCAAAGCTTTATTTCACTTCCATGGAAAGAGATCGGGCCACTGAGACTACATATCTGAGCCCCGCTCCCGTGTATATTCTTGAACATTCCCATGATTCCATATTACTCACACCAAGGACACAACCATTACACAAAAGTAATTCTCTATACAATCCATTAAATGAATAGAATGATCCTCAAAGGATGGATCAGCCTCAACCTTAACATTCTCAACATCCACCATGAGAGTTTTCTCATAGTGGTACCACCGAAGCTGTGACACATGAAAAAAAATAATGCATCCCCTATACTGCTTTGGAAGAGCCAATCGGTATATCACATGTCTGATCCCCTCCACAGTCTAAAATGGCCCCAAAGTCCAGGGCACCAACATTCCCATCTTCTGAATCCATCAGTGACCCAAAAATGGAAACACCCGAAAGAACACAATATCACCCACCATGAACTCAATAGGTCTACACCACCAATCCGAATATGCCTTCACCCAACTCTGATCTATTTCCATCAATTTCCAAATAATCTCACCATTCTCTAATGTCTCATACACGAGATTCAGTCTTTACTGTTCGGTTTCACCAGCCTCCAACCAACACATCAGAGATCTACATGACCTCCCATAGAGAGCCTCAAATGGTTCCATATGAATTGTAGCTTGAAAACTATTCTTGTAGGAAAAGTATTCAAGTGAAAGCAGATTCTCCAAAGAACAAAAAAAATCTAACGAACATGCCCTCGAAATATCTTCCAACACATAGATTGTACAATCCGACTGTACGTCCATCTATTAGTGGAAATCCATACTCAACATAACATGTGTACCAAGCGCCTTCTGCAACACTTTACAGAATCATGATGTGAAATGAGGATCATGATCAGAAAATAATGTCCATGGATCACCATGAAATTGTACTCTTTCTCAAAAATTCAACTCACCCAACTGATCAACTATTTAATTACCCTGAATCAATAATAAATGATCCACTTTTGTTATCTGATCCACAACCACCTAGATTTCATCATTCTTATGAGGCTTCATCAGAAGACCCACCACAAGATCCATCATCACATCATCCCAATTCTATTATCTAATGGGAAATGGATGTAAAAATCACTTGGTCAGTGATTCTATTCCTTCACATGCTAAGAGGTAAGGCATCATGCCACAATGCCTGTAACTTCATTTTTCTTTCTCTGCCACGAAAATGGCCTACGTAGATCACGATACATCTGGGTCAAACTGGGATACACTCCCCATTTTGATGCATGGGACTCCCACATCAACTCATCCAGCAAGTCTACCAGCACAACCTCATGACCATATACACAAATAGTCTGGCCCAATCCAACAGGCCAACCAGCAGGTCGCTCCCCACCATTGTGTCATTCTGTCATGGAAAAAAATTCATGATAGTTGATATGAAAGTCCATTACTTGAACAAAAATCATCGAGTCAATCTCCACTAATTCATGAGTTGCCTAACCACTTTCATCCCACACCTCTAGGTGTATCTCTATGAACAAATCCATTGCTATCCACTTGGTGTAGGATTCTAGAACCACCTAGTTATGAGGCTTCCTTCTCAAAGCATCGTAAACATTGTTCCCATTCCTCACTGTGTATAAAATATTATTGTCAAAAGACTGAAGATACTCGACCCATATTTTCTAATGAATATTCATATCCCACTGGAAAAAGACAGACATTATACTCTTGTGATCAGTATACATTGTGAACCGTTCCCCCAACAATTAGTTCCTCTATCACAGTAAGTCATATACTACTGCAGCCCACTCAAGATCATGGGTTGTATAATTATGCTCTTGGGGTCACAACTCCCTCAACTCATAAGCCACAACCCACTCATCATGAATCAACACAATCCCAAGACCAATACTGAACACATCATAATATATTGCAAGCTTTCTACCTACCTTAGGTTAGATCAAGATCGGTTCGGTCGTCAATTGCTTTTTGAACTCTCAAAAAGAATTATCACGAGCCTTAGACCATTCAAACTTGATTATCTTCTTCTTCAAGCCCAAAATAGTTGCTTCCAAGTGAGAGAAATCCAGAATGGACCTCTGGTAATAGCCTAAAAACTCTTCCCATCTGAAACACTTTTTTGGTACTCCCAAGACATGACAGCCTTCACTGTGTATGGATGCACCACCACACCAACCTCAGAGAAGATGTATCCAAAAAAATTCAGTTCTCCAATCCCAAACTGACACTTTAATAGCTTGGAGTATGGATGATGCTCTCATAGTGTACTCATAACGATGTCATGTTATAGGGCATGATCGTTATGAGTTTTCCAGTACACCAAGATGTTGTCCACAAAGAGAACCATGAACTGATCTTGATAAGGAGGAATGATTCAGTTCCGAAAATCCAGGAACACCATTGGTGCATTGTTTAAGCTGAAAGTCATCACCACAAACTCGAACAACACGTACTGACTCATGAAAGATTTCAGGGGCATGTCAAAAGGCCTGATCCACAACTGGTGATCACCCAATACAAGATTAATCTCGAAAACACTAATGTTCCACTCAACTGGTCAAATAGGTCATCAATCCTTTAAAGGGGGTACCAAATTATCACCATCATCATATTTAACTTCTGGTAATTGACACACATCCTTAATGACCAGTTAGCCTTCATTGGAAAAAGAATAAGAGATCCCATTGGAGATATACTAGGATGTATGAACCCCATATTCTACAATTCCTCAAACATAACCTTTATATCATTGATTTCTACATGTGCTATTCGGTATGGAGGAATAGGAACTAGTACATCCCCCGGTAGTAACTCAATCATGAACTCAACATCCTTCTATGGTGGAAATCTCGATAAATCCTCTAGAAACACATCTTAAAATTGTTCCACTATGGGAAGGATGAACGAATGTTCCCTTCCATCATCATCAATCACAAGGAAATCCACATTATCTATGAACATACCCAACTCCTGAAAAAATGGTCCCACATGACCTGCTCAAACATCCAACTATCTATGATTGAAAAAAGCATCAATATCAATTTACCTGAATGATACCCTACGACGCTAAAAGTCTATGTGAGAATGATAAAACACCAACCAGTCCATACCCTGGATAAAGTCAAATCTAAACTTTTCAAGAACAAAAAAGTCCCATAGGAAACGATACCAATGGACTTCCAGAGGACATCCATTACACTTCTTAATATCTTCCTTTTTCACCCCCAATAGACCGTCAATCAACATAACCCCACACAACTCCCCACAAGAAAGCCCAACGCCTACACAAATTGAGTAGAAATAAAAGAGTATGTGGAATCACTGTCAAAATATGCATGAGAATGCATATAAGCTACAAGTATCGTACCTCAAACATTCGAAGTGGAGACTAAACTACATGAAGCTACCCTACCCCTCTACCTTAGGCTCTAACCGGTGTTCCCTTCACTATACTACCCTGTTGATGTGGGCAATATGGCCCCAGATTTCCATGTCTACTTCCCCTACCAGTACAGCCTGTGGATGTCCAACGAACTGCCTAATATGGGGAACTAATCCCTTGCCTCCAATTGGAATCAGCCTGAAACCAACATCCATTCTCGCTTACTGAGGGTTCTTACATAACCATTCCACGTGTCCCAATATTCCGCACGACTGACACTCAACTGGAAGTTGAGGACACTAGACACACATGTCCACCGGCCTACAACACTGATAAAAGGACACATGATCACCACCTTGAGAGTTTGACACTCTCTTTTGACAAATTGAACACTTTTTTGCTTATAAAATATCCCAAAAAAATATTTCGGCCCTTGGAAGTTACACAACTTGCATGCCCAGCTATTATGAAAATACCACTACCTCAAGCTCCCTTTAGGTTCCCTTCTGAGATCTGTGCTTGATCCACTAGCTCTTTATACCTATTCAAGTGAACGATATTCACCTAAAACCTAATCTGGTGTCTCATCCAATCCTAGAAACACCTTGTAACCATTGAATCATCCCCTTCCAATGCTGGAACCAAGCATCGCAAGTTATTGAAGCATCCAACATAATCCATGACAGACATCGATCCCTAAGTCAGGATTTTGAACATTGTAGCAGGCTCTTACCTCAAAGTCTCTAGTTAAAAATTCTTCTAAAAGTTTTCATGGAAATATCTCCACAACATCCCCTCACCCTGCATAGTTTGAGAAAACATTTCCCACCAACTCTTTGCATTTCCCCACAAAATATAAGCTTTCAACATGACTCACTTCCCAATGGGATTATGCAGATGATCAAGTATCATCTAGATAGACTCTATCTAGAACACCTCTACCTCTGGATCACACTCTCCGATAAAGGTCATAGGATGCTATAGTTGAAACTCTCTGGTCAGATCAAACATACTCAATGTAACCATCCAAATGTCTTGATCCACCATCTGTATAAACTGAGCCACGTTGTATCAGAATTGATCTTTACCAATTTCTTGGATCACCACTTTTTCTTCAGACTCTACAGGATGACAGTTCTCATCAATATACTCTTGTTTCCTAGCCGGTTCTCGGCATCTTGGTTGCATTTATCTACATTTCCAAACATGAGGTTTAGAACACGTACTATAAAACATTCACTAAATAATAACAATAAGACTCTTCACCACCCACAACAACCCCAATAATTCAGAAAAAGTCACCTCAACCATCTCTACCACATGCCATGGTCCCCAAGGGGTAAACAACCATACACCACAACAAGGCTATCACAACATGTCATAAAAAACATTTTCAATTTATTAAAAGACCTCAATTACACATATTTCATTAATAATAACATGTCATTATTTTATCTTCACCCAATTGCATTGTTTCATTTACAAAATTTTCCATTTTCAATTCTAAAGATGGTAGGTGAATTTTATCTTTAATGCCTCACACACCGAAACCATGGGTGACTACCATGATGCATTTCACATGTCTCTCTTGGTTCCTATGATGATGCATGAATTAAAAACCTAGTTCCATTGAGGCCATGAGAAAAATATCATAAAACAATCACATCACACAACGTGGGCATAACCTATTGGTGATATATCATCGTCTGTAACATCCCAAAATCATGAACAACAATTACCACCATGGGTGAATTGGGTTTTCCCCGTACATGGGTTAGCAACTCCAAAAACCAATCTCATTAATACATCCTAACAGTTCCTATCTTGTTATTTACCATCCCAAAATAACATTATTCCAGATATGGAGAAGAAATACCTCCAATGATACCAAATTGTAATGTCCCAGACTCAGACGCCACTAAACTGGTGCTCCTAGATGAGTTGTTACTTGAACTAATACACATATCCCCATACAGCATAGGTTTCCAGCAAGCATCGAAGGTCCAAATAGTCAATTGGGGAGACTATAACCTCTTTAATCATAGTTAAACACAATAGAGAATAATCAAAATAGCTGAAAAATTACCTATACTACAAAATAATGCATAAAAAACCTTTCCCCAAAAGGGGTATAACAATGTAATACAATAAATATGCCATGCCATGATACAAGTGAAAAAGTGAACAAACCCCCAAATGAAGACAACTAAAAAATCCCCATAATGGTCCTAAAACCATGTCTGGTTCCTCCTCCACATACTCCCATACCAACCCATCTACTTATAAAGGACCTTATACCTTATCATGTCATGAAAACATGATGTATTCTATGATACCCAATAATTTCCTGAGTAGGGTGTGACTACAACTCAGTAGGTCACCAAAAATATTGTCAAAAAAATATCCTATATAAACAATTGTGCACGAAAATGGGAAATGAATAATAAATTATAGGGAAACTATTAATTTCCCTTAACTAGTTTAGGTCCATTACAGATATTTATTACCATTTCCTTATCTTACCATTTCATCTCATTTCATATTAATTACCATTTCCAGCACATTTTATATGGGTTCATAAAACACAAAAAGTTACACTGACTCAGTGTACAATATCATTTAAAAGATGAAAAACACATGGTTATCCTATCTCTCAAAGACTAAATTCCTCATGACAACCATATCTTCACCTCAAAGCCTCAGTCTAGGTTGGTGTACCTATTAGGGAAATAATGCATCAGTCCACTTCCCTAACCCATGCATTAGGGGTGGAATTTAAAGCCTCGGTACAACACGGCCCATGGGCATAGAAGCTCAAGTCAATATCCCACACAACCTGGCTATGTGCACATGCTAAACATATATGAATCCATTAACCATTCAACAATATCACAACCATTTCCCTAGGTAAACATAAATCACAACAATAACATAAGAGTTAACTCCTTGCCTAAACCCATTAACACATTTACAATATTTCACATCATTTATAATCTTTTCCATACCCCCATTTAATTATGCTTATCTAAGTAATCATTCATTCATTGTACCGATATCACTAGGATTAATTCATTATGCCTAACTCACCAGGATTCATTACGAGGCTCATAATCCATTTCATTATAGTCTTAAATCAATTCCTTGAAAACCCAATATCCCTGAAGTTATTATTAATCCATGGTGGATAACCTAGATTCTTCTTCAACTCAATCCATCACATCCACATGTTTCTCAAGGGCTCTACATAAATATACAACAATCTCTCATGTTCTTCACAAAAACCATAGGTTCCGGAATGTCGGAACATGCCGTGGGTGGCCCTAGATTAGTCACATCAACCTCGATGCATCTCATGGGTATAATGAGAGTTTCCATTAACCTTTTTAATAAAAATTTTATCCTACCCCACCTATGGTGATTAAAAAATACCAAGTGATAACCATAAAAAACCAGTACTTGCACAAATCCACAAATAAACTATGGGATATATCTTATAGACCACGTAGCTCGATTCCATGGTTGTATTAACTCTTATTTATGCCCCTTAGATTCCACATTAACATACCCTTGAAGCTTAAACCTAGATCTCACCCAATGAGGAAGGTTTTAGTGCATTGAAAAGGGTGGTGAAATAAAATACAAACCCTAAACATAAAAGAGAAGTAAAGATGAGATTAGCCTTACCTGGATCATAGATCAGCAACAATTGACACCAAAATGCCATAGAAACAAGGGATATCAATCACTTGGAGCTCTTAGGATATTTGGTTCCTTCCTTTGGTGAAGATGGAGGAAATGGGAGGAAATACTGAGTTGGTTAATAAAATCTAGGAGTGGAAAATTATAATATTTTAAAAGCTTCTAGACCGCAATGTTTAACCTCGTGGTTTTCCGAACCATTTTAAAAAAGTGTGAAGGGAACTCTCCAAGAATCCACCTCCTTCATGGTTTCCTAGGTTGTCCACACGGTTAGCACATACTCTGCGTAGACTATGAGAACTAATCAGAAAACCCCCTTTTTCTCCATATTTTGTGTCCTGAACCCTCGGAACATCCATGATCCTCCTTACAGATATGGGTAAGAACATAATTAACCAAAAAAGGGATTCTGACCAAAATATGAAAGATAACATACATTTCCATGATCTGGGATACTAAACTAGGTGGTAATATATTATAAGAAATTATTATACAAGAGGCAAGAATGATATGTCTCATGAGAAACCTCATACATTTATAAAATTCATGAATAGATCTAGAGGCTTATCTAATACTATGGTGGAATGGTTTTTTATTGATCATGTATACTTTTGGGGCATTAGGAATTACGATTTCCCCCCCATTAATGTGTATGGAATCTGGTCCCTAGATTTACAAAATCAAATTATCCGTATCAGAACAATTTGAATAGTTATATGTAATGTCAATATATACCTATATTTGAGTTATGTGAAATGGAAACCTACTGAGATGAAATAAATGTGATACATTCATCGATATAGTCATCCCATAATTGGATAATCAAGAATTCTTCAGTCCGTTATAATGATATGACATTATCCATGTCCCCATGGTCAATCATTTTCTAATACAATGGTATTATATTATTATTCATACATTTATATGATATATTTGGTTGAATTAGTCATGGAGATATAGTTTTTTATATTTATCCTTCTAGTTCACTGTTTATCATGAGTATGTTTAATACTTTTATAGAGCCATTTATTTTATAAATTTTTTGAATTAAGTAATTCAGGACATTTTTCTTTGTAATAATGGATTAATGGTTCACATGTAGTCATTTTTTAAAATAGTATCAATATTTAAAAAAAATTAGAGAAATATTAAATAACTTTTTAATAATATCTAGAGGAATTTCAACCATGATTTTTCGACTATTTATTCTTAAAATGTATTAAATTATGAAAATATATGATATTATCTACAAAATGATTAAGGGAATATCCCAAATTTGTTTTGAATATGGTTTGATTAGAATTTTTATATGATGTCAGTGAAGGTGAATGTATTTTACGTCATTGAGTCCTTAGGGAAAGTGGGATGTTGTTGAAATTATGTCATAATGTGTATAAAAATGTTATAATTTATTTTTTTCATGAAATTTTTTATGTTTGATTAAATCATAACATAATGAGGTTCAAGGCACCATTATTCGTTTTCATGAAAAAATACTTAAAACATGATGATTCTATTATTTCTCTATTATGATATCTAACATATATAGTATATTTTCATTAATGATAAATTTCAGATTTTTTAAAATTAATCATATAAATTTTAATGTTAATAAATTTGAAAAGGGTCATGATAATAGATAGAAATTGTTATAAATTATGAATTAATTATGAAATATCTGATGAAACATGGATGAATATTTTAGATTTCAATATCATATATAATCTTATTTATATCCACATAGTGTTTTCCATTAGTACGAGACCCAATGATCATGAATAGAATCCATGAAAAAAAGAACATTCTTATCTCAAGTTATACCTATCAACTATCCCAATTTTTCAGTAGATCATAGATAATAGAAAGATTATACTAGAGTGATAGATGATTACCACATCCTATAGTGAACCCTTCTAGGAGGAACCTTTTATTTTATCACCCTTGACATTTAGTAATGTCCTATTGAAATCATTTATCATTAAATTTGTCAATGGAATATGTGAAAATATTATGTTATTATTCATTCCAAATATAGAAATTGATTGTAGTGTTAATTATATTTTGGACTTGTTTTGTTGCTTTGTTTTAGATGTTAGATATTTCCTATTAACCCTTCATGTTCAAAAATCCGAGCACTTAATAAGGGGAGCATGTTATTTCATTAGAGAAACAATTTTCCACGTTATCAATTTTTCAATCACATTCAATATCCTATTATAGTATAAAATTTCCTTTAATAATTTATCATAAATTGGAATCACATTTTTCAAATATATCATTGGATTTTTATATTTATGTTTTCTATAAAATAATGAACAATTATAATAATTCTTAATACAGAAAATTTTTTAATATAGTGATAACCATTATGGAATGGATGTAGTGTTTTGTGTATTTGAAATAAATCATTGACATTTTCATTATCACTACATAGTAATACCAATATCATAAAATTCTAAAGGTTTATTTATCTAAGAACATCATATTTTACAATATTTATTATTTAATAACTTTTTCTGATATTTTATTGGCATTAACAGGTGATGAAATCCCAATTACATGATTTACATTGTTGAAAAATTGAGTAAACTATATATATTAGTCTTTAGTTCCAAAGGTATATCTGTAGATAAATTTTATACAGTTCCTCTCACATTTTTCCATTAAAATAAAAATTTATTTTACATTTTTACTAATTTATTCTGTTACGAAATTTTAATTTTTTATTGACTGAAGAAATTATTATCAATAATAACCAATTATCCCCTTTGGGTTTTAAATTTTATAATTTATTTTCTCAAAATGATTTTATAGTTTTTAAAATTTTTGGGTTATTTATTTAAATGAGATATTTTTAGTAATATAACGACTAGTTTGATATTGATAGTATTTCCACTCTTTATTTCTATTTTAACACAAAAATAAGATTATATTTTATTTGTTTGTCCAATTATAATCATCTTTTTATGAAATTCCATCCATGGTTGTAAATCATGATTTAAAAATTGGATATTAATGAATAGTGTTGTATTTATTTTAAATAATAGTAATTTAGATATCTAATTAGTTATTTAGAATTGGATCAAGTAAAGAGATAGTTTATTTAGACTACATTTGAATGATAATGTGTTTCATAAAAGTTTGGATAAAAAATAAACAATAATAAATTTTCTTACTATATAACTCAGAGTATATATACACCATATGTGTTTCAACATTCAACGTGTTTTATAAAATGAAAATAATATGAGAACATATGGATATAATTATTGTTATATGCATATATATATGTTATGAAAATTCATTTCAAATAGTCCATATTTTCAATCCTCTAAAGGAAGTTATTTGACTGACTTTGTTATCCAATTTAGGATACTCAAATTATTATATCCTATTTGCATGTTATGTTAACTTTCATAGAGTATGATAACTTTTTTTATGAAAATACTATAAGAATATAGATATTTGAGTGATTATAAAGTTTTTAGTATAATAATGATTATTTTTATGGGTTTGGTGTGTTGAATTAGTAGGTAATTAATTAATTATCTATCATTAATTATATGTCATTATTTTAAATTTGAGTTATTTTTGTAGTTAATATTCATTTAGATTCTAAAATTGTGTGTTTTTATGCTTCATTTTATTTTAGAATTGCGGTATTAACCTGATACAGACATATATGTTGAGTATTATTGAGTTTTTCTATATTTTGAATGTTTTCGGTGGATTTTATGATGTATGTTGTTCATAATTAATAAAAATGTGTTAAAAGGAAATTTATAAATGATATGATAAATAATTTTCGATAGTATATCTAGGATGATATGTAATATCTCCTAGAAAATAGATGAGAATATTTATATGTTCTCACTATGCTATGTAATATTCTTTCATAGTATACATATACTGATTCTTTCTATATATGAATGATTCATTGGTTTTAGAGAATAAATAAAATTGAATATATCTCATCTAGGAATATGATTTTATATGTTAAAATTAATTTTTTTTCAAATTAAATATAAGATCATTTAAAAGGACACATTTCATTAAATAGGTTTCTTAAGGGATATGTCTATTTATATATATATATATATATTTAGGTTCTTAATTGAAAAAATATCTTGCCACAATGATTTAATTAATGACTAAATATGTACAATGCGGGGTAGATATTCTTAGACTACTTCACAATGAGATAAATTTTCATAGTTTAATATGTATTTTCATGTCATCTTACATTTACAGAAAAGAATAATAATACAATGTGGAATCTCAATTAAATAATGAAGATGATATTTTATTATTTTTATTTAAAATATCTAGGCTTATTTTAAATTATATCACTAAATGTTAATGTAGTATTTATGATCCGGAAGTAAGGATGAAATAACTGAATTTGTTTGAAATATATGAAAGGATATGATTATATAATTTTAGGATAATTAATACATTTTTTAGAGTGGATATATGTCAATATATAAAATTTGAAAATTTATTATGATAACCATGATACAAAATTAAAGGGATTAATTATATTAAAATTATGTAATATTATATATGTGATCTGTTTAATTTAGAAACTATATTAATAATTGAACATTATAATACAGTGCTGAAAAAATAAATTCATAAAGTGAAATGTTTGAATGTTATAATTATTAAATATTAAGAGGAAGAAGTGGTGGGATGAAATAAAGATAAAATTGTTGTAATTTTTCTTTTAAGTTGAAATTATTTCATTATTGATCATTAGAAATATCAATATAGCTAGATTAGAGGAAAAAGATATGATTCCAAGTTAAATACCAGTAATTATTATTATGATTCTGATCTAGGCTAATGTGCATGATACTAGTATTAAAAATCAACATACTCAAAGAAATAATGTTATAAATAATATCATAAATTTAATGATATAACATACACATGTATAACAAATCACTATTTCGTGATGTATATAGACATTTGCCATTATTAATTAGTGGAATAAAAAATAAAAAATCCTTCGGATGAGATAAATTCATTTCTTATAATGATTAATTTCATATATTATTCATTTGTTATCATCATTGACATAATCATTACATTGTTTACATGATCACAGAATGGATGTTGTCGCCCTAATAAAGAATGAACCAAGTTAATGTTATTTCTACTATCTAAATTTCCTTTGGCATATTGTTTTTGGAATCATTATATAGGTTCAATCATGCTCAATATTTATAATTAATTTAGAGGAGAAACATCTAAATAATAATAATTTTATAATTTTTATCAATACAATTCAACTCCCTTTTTGTGTTATTGAATGATTTAATAGGATTTATATGGGGTAATAGAACATCGGGTTCTTAAAAAGATTAAATCTATTATGAAATCATTTATCAAGTAATTTTAGAGTTTTATTTCAAAATAGTGTACTACATGAATCTGAATGAATATAATAATATATGGAAAATTATAAAATTTGAAAATTGTACTTTTGAAGAATATTGGTCATTATGTGAAGTGTTTTTTCATCTTGAATCAGAATGTGATTTTTATTCGAAAAATTTATGATTATTTTAAATATATTTATTTTCATTATTTTATATATATATTTTTTATAATGAAGTGTAATGTGGGAGTGAAAATGTTGTAGAAGATCGAGAATGGTTAAATATAGAATTCTTTACATGAGCATTCGTTAAATGGGAACAAAAAATTTCAAGAATATGATGTCATAGAGAATGAAATGTGTTATTATATACAAAACCCTTCCAGGAATGAAAAAAAATTTAAAATATTTTTTATTAGTAAAAATAGGAGAGAAATTTCATTGAGGATAGGACCAATACAATGTTAGAAACCCATAAATCTGTCATTATAGTGAAAATTTACAAACTAGGTGTAAAATCTAAAAAAAATTGAATAAAAAATATTTATATTAATGTATAAATATAGATGATTATCATATTAAGAAGATAAGAAGTGAATGGGTATAATCGTATAAATATTTTGAGGTTGAGAAAAAATACCCTCAGCATTATGTGTCTTGAGCATGATGTATTACTGAGAATTTAGGATGTTATAAAAGAAAATCCTTTCCATGATACTGAGAGAATAATTATTTCTCTCCAAGATTATAATGAAGTTCTTTATGGAAGACGATTTATTTTTTGTTATTATTATAATTCATGAATATGTAAATATATTAACAATGAATTCAGTATAAAATGTAATCCATGCTAATTTTTTGGGTTATTCCCTCTTAATGGATAATTTTTATTTCAAAGTTAATTATATAAAAATATAGTTACTAAAATAATTTGAGAAACCCTCAATTATTTAAAAGGATTATGTTTTTACAAGTATAATGATTGGATTAAAAAATGATGTTCAAAAGAATTATTTTTTCTGGGAAATAGATTGATGATAATATTGATTACTTTTTTAAACAATGAATAAAATTCCAGAATCATTGGACAATATTTTTTATAATTACGGTGTATGAAAAATAATATTTCTTATAATAATTACATATAAATCGTTGGAAGTAAAATAAGTCCTTTTTAAATAAGGATTAAATCTAAAACTAAATGTAGTTCTACTATATTTTTGGGGTGTACAATGTAGATGGTGAATATATCTATCAATAATAATAATTTCTATCTTGAATAATTGATTGTATAATTAAGAAAATGATATCATTGTGATAACTATTATAAGTTCCCAATTTATAGGAATAAATCATGTATATGTTGGGGTTAAATATAAAAATGTAGGAATAATGTGGAAGTTATTTCATGTTCAAGTGAAATAAGAAGGAAAAAAGTTCTAATAAACACTATCAATGTGAAAAAAAAATATAAAGTGATTATATCATAGAATAAAAGGTATCCTCCTAGAATAATTCAAGAAATCCCTGACCATCAATGATGAGAAATAAAATTTGGAGAAAAAAAAATTGAATCGGAAAATGAATGGGAGACATGGATCATTATGGTTTAATATTATGTGGAAAATGAATTTGTTACATCAATAAATATTTAAAAAAGTTGATGAAAATGATTTAGTTGTTTATTAGGTTGTGAAATTTACATGCGCATTTTAGTAAATATTTAATGATACTCATCCTAAAAATATGTTATATTTATTAAAATATTGTAAAAACTATGAAACTAATGTGAAATTATTTTTCATGTTGAAATAATTATTATACATAAATATATAATTGAATTGTTTAAGAAATTCATGATTTTGTAGGGTTTTATGTATAGATATACAAAGGAGAGTATATAAAAAGTTTTCAAAATATTGGAGGTGATTAGGATTTT
This sequence comes from Viscum album, assembly GCA_963277665.1. NCBI lineage: Eukaryota > Viridiplantae > Streptophyta > Magnoliopsida > Santalales > Viscaceae > Viscum > Viscum album. Next base: position 1,768,095,626 of record OY728135.1, read on the forward strand.
ATTGGTTTAGAAGAAAAACCATGAATTTTACCCCAATAATAGGTAAAAGTGAAACTATAACATTCCCATATAATTATATATTGTAAATATAGAGGGAATTAATGTGATTTTTTCAGTTGGAGAACTGAATGTTTCTTTTCAAAACACTATATTAGGATGAAATATCATTCATTGTGAGATATATCCCTTGATGAATAAAATTGAAATGTATATATAATAATAATACAGTAGATTTCATCTATATATGATAACCATCATAATGAATATATAATAGATATTTCCCTTGATGTGGAGTTTAGTTGAGAATGTTTCCAGATAGATCAGTGTTCCATGTAAACATAATCTTTTTAATATAATGATATTTTTCAACACTGATGTACATGGATCATATAAATTTAAACATCTCAAAAAATGAATTTATAAATTTAATGGAGAGAGTGGTGGTTTAACGGAATGGTATGTGAGACATAGATGTTCACATTAGAAAATATTGGGTTTTTTGATTGGTTGCACATGTTTTCTACACCGATCATAGCTCAAGTATAAATTTAGCATATTAGTCAGTAAACATTACTTGATTTCAATAAATTCATTTATTATCAAAAACAAATATTAATAAAAACATTTGGAGATATAATAAAATTTTAATGTTTAATTTTAAATGTGTTTGGTTAGAGTTGGTATTGAAAACAAATGAAAATGGGGAAACTGTGGTATTTATAAAAATGTTATGAATAATGTTGTAATTAATTTTCAATAATAGTGGAGTAAACATATAATATTTAATTCTTAATGATATGTCGTATGTATTATGATTATACAATTTCAAAATGATTGATGAAGTATTATAAGGAAATATGGATATTGAAGAACCCATTGGAGAACTAGGATAGATACAACATGGAGTGTATGCTGTTATTTTGTGATGTAACATCTAATGAGTTGGGGAACTATCTTACGAGACAAGGACTTTGATGTATCATAAAGGGTTTACATATCTACATATATTAGTCATCTCATGGAGTAGATTAGTTTTTTATATAATGTTAGAAAAATGGGTTATGATTCATGTACTATAAAGATGTAAATATATGAAATCCCTATGAGAAGTTGTATGTGTAAAATTAAAGTGAAATTTGGAGTAGAAAATTAATTTTTATTTTGAATTTGAGGTTCTGTATTATAATAAAAATCTATAATTATTTATCATTTAATATATTCAGTTTTTGTATTTTATTTGAGGAGGTAGCGGTGTTTTATTAAATTATTAAACATGAGTCTTTATATATTGCATTAATTATTGGAATTTTTGTAATACTATGATATAAATATGTTATGTGATTATTTTCTTTAGTTTTATAATGTTCTCCAAGATTTATATTATCTTGGGGAACTATTGACATCCTATATAATATTATACTTCTAGAAGTAAATAGTAAATATGATGGGATAAATTGTTGTATGTTACATCTATTTGATGACACTTAATGTCATTTATAACAATATTAATGGTGAAAATGACATCACAATATGGTATGTAATATTAACTCAAGTTATATAAAGGAATAACATTATCAATCCTAATTAGTAACACCATGTTTTTAGATGATACACAAGGAACAATATAGATCACCTAAGATTAAATATGATAATATAGTGGTTGAAACTATGGTTTTCAATTTATGAATTATATAATTTACTAGATATAAAATATTATAAAAATATATAAAAATGTTATGTAATATTATAAAAAATGTAATCATCATTACTAAAAAATTATATGATGCTTACTGTTAATACATGTTGTATGAAATAGAATATAATGTTAATATTTTTGTACAATTTCAGTATCATATTGATCTTACACTAAAATATTATTATACTATGTGTAAATGTATAAATGAAAAATAAAAATTGGTTATTGTACAAGCATGAATAACGAATGATGTCTAGATATGAGGATGGTGAAAGATTATATCATGAATGATCATTAATGTTATCACTAAATGAGAAGAGTGAATTGGTATTAAGAGTAAATATCAGCAAATCTAAAAATTGTGTTAAAAGGGGGTTGAATGAGATTTTCATTTTTCATTATTTTATGATAACAACTACATTATTTGTTTTCTATATTTTGAAATTTATAGAAGAGGTATTTTTAATTAGAATATCATGATTCTATATTAAAGGGAGAATACATATTATAAATATAGAATATTATTTTTATGATAATTTGTTAATTTAAATTTTTTATTAAATTATTATAAGAAATATATTAAGTGACATATAAATTTATGAATTTAAATTTTTCAAAAGTATATGTGATGAAGTATAAGTAGAAGAAGATAGAGGTGGTTGTTGAGTGTTATGTTGATGGTTACAATCATCTAGGCGATCGACTAACATTTTTTTCCTAAGAAGGAATATGACTATAAAATTAGAAGGTCAAAACGATTCCATAATTTTTCTTACCATGTATTGATTATATTGATGTTAATGAATAATTAAAAAAATAAAAATTTGTTCAAATATCCATGAATTGATGGCAGTTGGTAAGATAATTATATCTTCAATTTCATTATGTGACATCTTGAAGTATAAGTAACATCTTTTAATTAATAACAACAAGAACATCAATTCTAAACTACATTTATTTATTAATAGGAAAATATCATGCCATATTAATTAGATGAGGATAAATGTTTAGGTTTGAGTAGTATTCATTCTCTATTGTGTTAACATTTGATCATAGTTGTTAACAATTTCTTAGAGATGACCCAAATGTAGAAAAAATATATTCCTCAATAATGGGGGTGAATCATGAAAATATTTTTTCACAATTAGTAATTTAATTTACTACTTTATTATTGTAAGTTTTTTGGATCAATTAATTAACAAATTTCATTCAACATTTTAGAAAATGTCAAATATTAATGATGGTTCATTTATAAGGGAATAAAAATTTATTGAAATTACATCACACTAATTCACAACAGCAAAGTGTGACTATTTGATCCCTTATGCTCTATAATTATTATTTATTTAAAATGGACTATAGAAAAAATTTAAATGAATATGTCTCATTAGGGATAGTTTATTATGAGATTGATTTTTTTATTTCAATTTAGTGGATTGGTAAGTAATGTTTCTCTAAGAGGAAAATATTCCAAACTGTGTATGATCATTAATGTTGGTTTCATCTTGATATTTAACTAGTGATATATTATAGATTATTACAAAACAGTCCATGAACCACTCATGTTTTAGAATTCAAATCAGTATACCTTTGAGAGTGTCCCCATTACCTTATGAAAGACCCCACATAATCAAGAGGCCATTGAGTTGTAATGAGGGCCCATTATGTGACCATTTTAAGAATATAACTCATTTTAGTATCAAAAAATTGTTTAAGAAACCAAACATAATCCTTTATAAATAATAATCAGATTACCTTAATTCAAAAAAAATTAGAAAAATTGTGTAGAAGTAAGATTCTTTTCAGAAACACAGCATTTCTGGTATTGAACATCTAATCGCTTACTAGGATGATAACATATGAAAAAATAATTATTTATAATATAATCTCGATCTACTATATTCTACAAGCATAATCACCACCCAATATCATTGTCCCATAAAATATATCTCACTTGATCATATAATATCTAAAATTAATATTACTTGAATGTGTAAGTTGTGAAGTCTTCTTGGGAACCCATACCTCAAAGAAACCCAAGCTTGGGGAAAGTATAACATAGATGGGAACACCAAATAGTCTCATATATAGAAATTAAAAAATTGCATTCAGAAGTTATATGTGTATAATAAAATAATAAATTTTTACGAAATCATAACCGTAACCACCAACATCGATCCTTAGGTTTTAATGTTCGTCCTCTGATTGGTTGTTTCTGGTTTAGGTATTGAAGGTGTTTCTTGAATCACACTAATTAAAAATGAAAAATAATACATTACTCAAATTACATATATAATATTGAGTAATAACTTCTTAAAATGCGGAATACCTATGCAATTTTAAAGGAATATTAACTCATTTCCAACAAAAACCATGGAAATACATACGTATAATGGATGATGTAAATTAAATTAATGTAGTATTAGGAAAAATAGATAACGTGATTGCCTAAAAATGGTAAATATAGTATCCCATAACCCATATTTTGGTATTTATCTTCAAAAAAATAATTCCATTTTTATTAGGTAGTGTAGTAGAACTCTTTACGATGGAGACAGTTTTTTGTGAAAATTAACTAATTTTTAAGGATGAATTTTTGTTTGAATTGAGGAGTTAGTGTATAAACATGTTTTTTTGCTTTCCTATGTTCTCCTCGAGTTCCAGGAATGCTGGTGGAGGAGTTAGTTATTTATTAGCCTAGCAAGGTATTTTCACTGTCTTATTGATGAATAAACATCATGAAATCCCATTAAATATCATGTAATGTTCTCTTGAGAGATGTTTTGCCTGAGGTATAGGGATTGGAAGGTCCACACGTGTGTAAATTTAATAATCCTTTTTTAACTCTAGGTGATGATTTTTATGTAATATCTTGTTTTTGTGGAATACATAACATGGTATTTGATTAAAAATTATGTAATCATCATAGATTATTATCATATGACTCTACAAAGTTTATTTTCTATTTTATTCACTTGTATCATCATTCCTATAAACCTATGTTTTTAGGCATGTGATTTTGTGGACCCATAATCCATATAGAACATTTAATTATACGATTTATTATCATTGGAGCTGCAGTGTGTTTCTATGGATGAGTAATCCATTTTCTTCTTCATTTACATTGTTCATGTTAACACCTTTGTGTTGTGTTGTCAGATCCTTTTATCAATGACGAAATAATTCTTCATTATTTCTAGATCTGTTGTGTGATAGTTCTCTAATATCTAACCCTTATGTTGGTTTTTTTTGGGGGGTGTGTTCATTAAGGAATGTTGTGAACTATACTCCCTAATGAACTGTTTTTAATGATTTTCATATTCTATGATGTTTGGATATATTCTAGATCTTCATTATGGTCTTTGATTAATACCTTATTGTAGGATCTCATTGGGGTGTAATTTTCCCATGTTTAAGGTTAGGTTTTTACATCTCTATCATGTGTAAGATGAAATATTTTGATCTAGTATTAAAAACTATTTTTTCATGAAACTGCATGATTTGTTGAATGACTATTGTTTTTTGAAATGATTTTTAGTAATTATATGGATTTAACTTCATTCTGGAAAATTATGAAAATAATTTCTACTTTTTTTGACATGGATTTCTGAAATTATAATCAAATAATGTTTTCAATGAAACAGTTTAAAAAATATAACACATGAAAAAATTTAGGGTAAATAGGTAGTAGGTGTAACGTAGATTAATTTTTCTATGTATTTTTATGGGGGTTAACTCAAAGAGTTTTCCTATATTCCCATGGGAAATTTTTCTACTAAATTATTATTGATAACATTATAGGGTTCAATCAAGGGACAATCCTCTACTACATTGGAATGTGTTATAATGACTTAGTTGTGAACTTTTTCACCATTATCATACAAGTAGTCAGCTGGCCTGACCTACAGAGACTTCTGGAATGATATTACATATGATTTGTTTAAATCTATATATTATTTTACATGTTATGTGATTCATTTTTTTATTTATTTTTATTGATATATCATTTCATATGAAATCAGGTGAACTATTTTAACTCTCAAATTTTTAAAATATTGTGATAGGGGAAATTAAATATTTTTCCATTCTATTCATATCGAATTAAATATACTATTTATCATCCTTTTTATCATTAAAATTGATAAATGTTCAATTTTTTTAGAAACCTGATATTGAAAACCTAGGTGGGTCCCAACTATGCATGTTATTTAGCCCTATGTCAACCACCTTCTATAGTGAGTAGAAAAATGTCTGTATTTAAATTAAGTGATTGAAAATGATCATTGGTGAGGAATCTATGATTCTATAAAGTGTGTTTGTGTAGTTGGTGGAGAGACGATGAGAGATTTTCAATGCTATCACATAGAGTAGCCTATTTTTATATTTTAGTGTTCTTATATTTTTTACATGTATATTAGGATGTTATGAACTCTATTCAACTGTATCATTTTTTGACATTTTATTTTATTTCATATGTTATAAAATATATTGTTTTTATATGTTATATATATATACAAAAACACATTCATTATTGTTTTTGTTTTAGATTGGGGGAAATCATTCCGTGCAGTTATTGTTTGATTCCAGGATTCTAGTCACCTGCCCAAGGGGGTCGAGAAAACCTTCGAGTATATGTCTAATGGGGTACCATACCTATTTAATAGGGTATCTAGGTTGTGTCCATCACATTTGGGTATAATAGGTGATCATTATTAATTATTTTTATTCATTGTACGTTTTCTAGTCTGGAGATATGATTTTCAGGACATGAGAAGTAGGTTGTGGTCTGTGCATGGACAAATATTTCTGTTAATAGATTAATGATACAAAGGGATTAAGGGATGCTTATTTATAATTTTATGTTCTTGTTGTCAATAAATTATTTTTATGGTTTTTTGGTTCTAACTATGATAATTATTTTTTCTGATATTATATTTTGTTTCGATGTGAATCTATATGCCTCTGATACATCATCCACAGGTTCCTTAAGAGGGTAAAGTTGAATCACCTCAATGGATTGTGCCTATGGATCATAATTTTATCAAATATATATTGAGGGATGTCATGTATATTGATCAACATTTACCACAAGTTTGTAATGGAGTTTATGAGTTTCATATGGGATTTGTATGAGATGATGATATCAATTGGATTCTTGCACGAGAATACTCCATCCATTTTGGCTATTAATTAATGTCAATAGTTGGTGGGATATATTGATAGAATTTATAATTTCTTTGAAATCTTGGATACAACATAGTTTATCATGGAGAAGTCCATTGAGATTATTTTTGATGTTCCTGGAATAAAATAGTGGGATTCTATTTTACAGGCATGCATTCATGTCATATTGAACCATATGGTTTTCAAGACTCCCTTGTGCCAGTAGAATTTTCTAGAGTCACTGATGATGGTATTGTTGATGAACTTCCACTATGTGTAGTAGGTTGAGTGTTTGGTATCGATTTATACAAATCAAATTTCTATGATGGGTTTTGTTCACTAGAGGATGCAATGAATGACCAACTAAATGTATATAGGTACCTTTGGGGTTTGCAAGTAGATATCAGATCACACCTATTTATGTTCAATCATTCCACCTATGCAGATATGGTAGACAATTTGATGATTAAATTGATTAATATGCTAGGAAAATTTGGTTTTTCTTCCTCTTCTCTTCCACCCAGTGGTACATTCATTGGCACACATGGGAAAAAGAGGAGGTTGAGGAGGTGGTTCTTACTGAAATGCCTTATATGAACCTTCAGTTACATTTGTTAGTATGACCCAAACATGATATTGATGTTTAATTTCCAGAAAAAACACATATTCTTATACTATACCTATGAATATGTTTAACAGTTGCAGATGTTATGGTCATATATAGTGTTTCTATCAGGATATGTCTACGCATCATTATGGTTAGGGATTATCCACAACATATTATACTATGGTATAGTCAAACACTCTGAAGACATCAATGATCTAGATGAATTGATATAGATTGATGCACATTGACACTATTGATATGTTTTTGATATAGGTTGTTGTAAGTCCATCATTTTTGAGAGATAACATATTTATTACATCTTCAATAGAAATTTTTTATCATTCCATTATAATCATTAATATCTATGCATTTATTAAAATATATTTAATTCTAATGGATTTTATCTTCATTTATATTGTGTTAGCAACACTTCTTTACAGTAAATAGCATGAATTTCAATTTCCATCATGTTCTCTATCAATAGAAGAGGATGAGTTAGACATGGATTTATCATTCTTGTCCTATGTCTATTTGGAGTCTTCATCAACATGATTTTTCTTTTTGTTCATTTTGACAAGGAATATTTTTACCATTACCATGTCTTGTTTTATGTGGTCGATGGGAGCTCCTTGGTGTTTTAGAGGGGATGGATCTAAGATGTGGTCATGAAATTCCTCCCATTAAAGAGTTAAAATGTTTTTTGTTTGTGATATTAGATGAGTATTATGATTGTTAATTGATTATTGGCCTTCTCGATAATGTAATAGATTTTCATCATGTTTTCATTGAGTAATTCTCCAATCCTCCTCAATAAAAATAGGTAGAGTTTATGATTTATCTTGTTATAGTTATGTACCTCATTTTCATACCTTCTTATCTTATAGAACTAATAGAGCTGGAAGGGATCATGATTCAGTTGTATGACCTGATTGAGAATTATTTTTTCTCGCTATTTTTTCTCACTATCCATCCCATATTCTATTTTCTAATAAGTTAGATGGTTCTCTACGATTGTGAGTCAACTATCAAAAGTTAAACTATGCATCGATTAAAAAAAAGTATCATTCATCTTGTGTAGATTATTTTTTTGTTAATTGAACTTTATAGAAGTGGTTTTCAGATATAGACATTCCTTTAGGATACCATTATTTCATTGTTCATGAGTCTGATAAAAAAATTAAGCCTTTCATTTTCACATATAGGCATTATAAATATATTGTGGTGCTATTTTTTCTGACTAATTATCCTAATTTTTTTTAGGGATTTACAGAATATGATATTCCGTATGTTTGTCCACACTATTTTGGAAGTGTTGATGGATGATATTTTTAGTATTCAATATAAGATCTTGAGTATAGTAACCATTTGATATTTGTTAAATAAACACTAAGGTGTCACCATTTTTATGAAAATATTTCTGAATTCCGTTTTTGGATTGATGATGTGGTGTTATTAGGGAGTGTGATTTGATAAAATTTATTTTCAGTTGGTCTTAGGAATGTGGTTGTTGTATTTTCATGGGATCAATAATGTAATGAATTTTAGATTCTTAGATTCATTGAATATGATAGGTAGTATTGAGGGCTTTCCATATATTTTTCCAATATCGTATCACCATTGAATGCTTTTATAGAAAAGTGGTGAAATTAACATGAGACAAAAAATGTAATTCCTCTTTCAATGAGCTGAAATGACTCCTAAAATCAGATCATATTCTGATCCTACCTGAGCTTAATAATTTTCATGTGGTTTTCGTTGAATCATATTGCTCTTTATTTGGGTGTGTTCTTATGTTGTATGATCATGTGGTGTTATACATATCCATTAATATTCTACCACATGAGAAAAATTACCCCACACATGAAGTGGATCATTATGCTGTTATGCATGAGCTTACGTGCTGGATACACTGTTTTTTTTTGGGAGGATAATAGTCATTTATGGACATAATTGTTAGAGATGTATATATTTCAATGAAATAATTAAATCTAAAATAGTGGCAGTGGGTGGAATATCTAGATACATTTGACATCGACATCTTTAATATCCATGGGAATTAGAATGTTATTTCAGATGATCTAAACATGAATGTACAATGGAATGCTAATATAAATTTTAATGATGATTGGAACTGCATAAGATGAATACTCAATTGCACTTGGATGCACAAGACAATGATTAAGGTATGGTATTGGATTTTTTCTAGTTATCATCATCTCTCCTTGATTCCATTCTATGGAGTCCATTCCAGTATGAATAGTTGAGATGATTTTAGAAACCATTTATGGTTGGGAGACTATTTCTAGTTGATATATCTATTTAGATGGTATTGTCTATATTGGGATTCACTTTTTCATCTTATATAATAGGAGGATAAATGTATTTTTAACTATCATAATTCTTTATATTCCATTCACCAAGGAACTACAAAATGTTATAATGAAAAGATATGATAATTCCGGTGGATGGGTATGAAAATTTGCATTGCAGATTATGGGTCCCACTATTGTGTCTACCAACAAATAATTGGACATATTCAGAAAATGTTTTGATTAATCCAACATCTTATAATTCATATTTTTAAATTGGGATTGGTTTCATTATCCTATGAGTTTGGATTACCATAGAATCACTGAGGGATGATTATTATCTGGGTGGTGATTGATAAGTTAACAAATTAAACTCATTTTATTCTTTTTAGGGAGAAAAATAAATATAAAAATATTGCTAAGAAGTATGTGTAAGATATCATATGGTTACCTTGGTATTTTTACTAAACTACCTATGATAGGGATCCTAAGATTTCTTCATGGTTTTGTACGAGTCTCTATGTAATGGATCAGACCTCTCCGGCCATTTCCTTTGTCAAAAATAAGGTCACGATGTGTTCTAGAAGGTAAAATGGACTTTTCCCACACTTTCCAGAATTTTGATACTACACACCGTGTAGTTTGAGTACACGTCGTGTACCCCCTTTCTGGGTATACCCCATATTGAAGGCCGTGTCTTTGCCGTGTGAAATAAATGGGTGCACGCCGTGTACCCCAAAGTACATGTCGTGTAGTCCCTCCCCGCGTATGCATTACCTTTATGTCATGTATTGACCAATCAACGGCCGCATTCCGCATTGATGTCCGTGTTTGAAGCCGCATGGTGACCGTGTGAAATGACCGAGTAGACGATGTGTACCATAATGTAAACGCTGTGTACTTTTTCTTTTCTCTCCTATAAAAGGCGGGGTCCCCTCCTCCTTTTCAACTCACCCCTCTCCTCCCCATTCCTCTGATCAGAGCTCTCCCAAGAGACATGAAGGCTCATTTTCATCCATAATTTCTTCGTCCGAGCTCCGATTGACGATCTGGCAGCAGCCACAAGATCGTAACGAAGAGGCGGAACTTCTATTTTTGGATCAGTTTTCTTTCATTCGGCCATTCTATTCCGAAGTCCACCCGAGGAGGTTTTTCTAGGACCCGACAGAAGTGATGGATGCCAACAGACATCATCTAAAGTTGATCTAGGGGAGCGTTTTGATCAGAACCTTTTGAGGTAGGGATCTTACCTTCGTCTCTCTAAATTGTGCATCATGCGGGGTGGGTATCCTCTTGTTTTCATGAGAACCAGTTGAACCATTAAATAATGATAATAACTGGTTAAAGAAAGGTGATAGGAAAGTTGTTATGTTTATCTTTGTTTATCATATTTATATGTTATGAATTGAATAGGCTTATGCCTACTGAAAATCACGGTCATTGGGGGCCTTTGCATGTTCAATTAAATGTTTCCCTATCTTATAGACTGTTTTTGTGAATGGGACCTTGTGGAATGTGGAATATGGTTAATCACGTAAAGTTGGCTGATGAAAATCTGGAACCCTTGTTTGATAACCCCAGTTGAACAAATTGTAATAATGAACATGTGGGTTTTGTCTCAGATACGTGGCATGCAATGGGGGTGTTTTGTTGGTTGTTGTGGATCGGGTGAGCAGCAGGGCTGCGGTTGACTTGGTTTTGGGTTGGTGTGAATGTTATGTTAGTGATGGGAAGTGGGGCTACGATAAATTGTGTTAAAGGGATAATGATGTATAAGTTTCGGTGTGATTGTGGTTATGGTGGTTGGCAGCGGGGCTGTAGGGATGGGTTAAATGTTAACGGACTATGGGTTGTGAATTTTAAATAAAAAGTGGATGAGTTAATGAATGGTGGGTCATGGTAATGGAACGAGATTAATAATCAATGGGATTGGTTGGTTGATAAGAAGGGATTTGTTGTGCTGTATGTGATTTCCTAACATGATTTGTGGATGAAAAGGATATTTTTCACAAATGATTATTGTGGTTTATTGTGGATAGTTTCCCAGTAGTTAAGGAACTAATATGTTGATTCTGTTGAAACATGAAAACCTAAATGGGCTTGGGGTTGTTTGTTGTATGCATGCTTCGTAGTAGCAGTGCTGAGGCACGTGCTCAGTTTCTCTGTCTAGAATCCATAGGTTGGGATGTGTGTTTGGTATACATATATATATTTGTATCTTTTGTGTTTTATCGCACCCCACCCATGTTGAGCAGTTAGTGCCAAACACTCCCATTTCATGGGAGAGAGTGTTTTTTCCTTAGTTACTATCTCCTTCCCTCTCATTCTTCCCTAGGCTGTGATGGATTTAGGTGACCTTACACCCCAGACTCTTTGAGTAGGTTTTGATTGGGGTGGTTTTATCCCAAGACTCTTCAGGCAGGTATTACTATTTCCCAAGAACCTTTGGGATGAGGCCCAGGTGTGTGGGGGCGGGATGCATGGTTTTGAGGCCCATGTGTGTGCGGGAGGGATACGTGGTTTTGAGGCCCAGGTGTGTGCGTGAGGGATACGTGGTTGTGAGGCCCAGGTGTGTGCGAGAGAGATACATCGTTGTGAGTCCCAGGTGTGTGCGGGCAGGTTGTGTGGTTTGTGAGGCCCAGGTGTGTGCGGGCGGGGAGAGTGTGGCAATGTCAGGACGTTCGCCGTTAGGAAGAGCATCTATCTAATGGGAAATGGTGCAGGTTACCCAATACTCATGTTATTATACTACTCCTACCTGTTGTGATTGTGTTTTTGGTGAGTGTGGCTTGTGAGGTTGGGTGGATAGAATTCCATGCTAGGTTATTCATGTTGTTCTCACAGGACATTAGGATGGCTCCCCACTTGTGCATGAGAGCTTTAGGTTTCCCTACTTAGTATACATGTATTATCGCCCTACGTTTACTTTCAGGTTTCCAGGAGGACTACCAGGGCCTTGCGGGACCCTACTAGTCAGACAGTTTGAGTTGTTGCAGTTGTCGTAATCTTGTTTCCTTTTTGGTATTGTACTTTGAGCGTTCTTTTACTTGCACATTGTTATAAAAATTGTTTAAACATGCATCTGGGCTTGGATTGGGTTTTTTTATATACACTTTTTCTTTTCCTTTTTGTGGATTACTTTTCCTATTTCACGATCTTAATATAATAAAGGCTTAATGCCTCCCATATTTGTGAAAACTCATACCCTTGGTGCTAGTATCCAAACCAGGGCCTACTGGAGGCGGGACTCAGGGGTCACTATCTCCCTTTCACCATTTCCAGCTCACGAGGGGCATCTTTTGTGGGAGGGGGTTGTGATAGAATGGTATTAGAGGTGATGGTTGAGAGGTAGGATAGAGTCTGGATTTAGGCATAGTAAGGATTGCATGGGATGGTAGGGAATCAGTATTGGTTAATCTTTGTGTGTGGCATAGGCCAGGGAAGACCGGCTAGGACACAAGATTTTGGCCCCCCGTGATCCGATGTAAGGACTCTGAGCCAACCGAACGACCAAGTGAGATAACATTTATTGCAGGGTCGAGACCCTAGGGAAGGTACCAGCATAATCATGATTGTGTTTTACTTCATTTGAGTGTTCTGAGAAAGAAATTGAAATAAAAATGATAAAATAAAACCCTAATAAACTTCCTTACTACTTGGGCTTTGGAGATCTCTGTTTAACTTACAGCAATGGCACCTGGATGTCATCCCCGGGTGGCTCAGACGGACAAGGCCTAGCAGATTCAGGCAGTCGCTCAGTTGAGGATTGACCGAGATGAGGAAGATAGCCAATGGAAGAAGACTCTCCATTCTTTTCAGCGGCAAACCCTCAAGAAGTACGAGGGTAGTACTCCAGATATGGAGATGGAGGGGTGAATTGAGGATCTAGGGATCGCTTTTACCTTGATCCATGCTCCGAGGTAGTACTGGGTTCCCATAGCAGTCCGTCAGCTGAGAGGTGCAGTGTGACAGTGGTGGATGCTCTACCTCGGAGATAGGATAGATGTAGAGGTTCCATGGGCTTACTTTGAGAAGGAATTCCGAGAGGAATTCCTTTCTACCATGATCATGGCGGAGAAGCGTCAGGAGTTACTCTCCCTTTAGCAGGGGAGTATGTCAGTATGAGATTTGGTGATCAAGTTCAAGGATATCCTATGCTTTGCTCTGGATCTCTTTCTAGATGAGGAGTCTCAGGCGAGACGTTTGGAGGAGGAGCTTTGTCCTTCGCTCCAGTATGTTGTTACCCCCTTCACCGTTCCGATGTACATGGCAGTACAAAAGAAGGCAGAGGTTGTACAAAGGATGCACTCGCTGGGAGGTGCACCACGAGAGGGGATCCAACCTGGATCGTTGAAGGGGAAGGCAGTCAGCAGCAGGTCTCATGTGATGGGACCTTCCACGTTCAGGCTAGTGGGGAGTAGGACCTAGTAGTTCCAATTCAAATCTTCAGGTCCTAGTCCCTTTTTCACGAGCCCAGGACCGAAGTGTTTTTCTTGTGGATGTTTAGGGAACATTCAGAGTCGGTGACCGACCCGAGCTCAGTATGGTGGAGGTGGGAAGGTTCATCTCCCACCTCTGCAGCACTAGTTTCCAGTGAGGCCCTTCCAGCAGCAGCAGGACCATGCTCCTCTGAGGGCAGACTTTGCGGGAGGAGGGTGCTCCTCAGGGACCTCAACCATGCCGTGGTCGGGGAGGTGGATGACATCAGAGAGGCAGAGGAGCTGGGCGTGGATAGTTGCATGCAGTAGAGTTGATAGATCAGGCAGGACTAGAGGTGGTACGAGGTACGATTTATTTGTTCAGAACTCTCGTTTCTGCGTTGTTCGATTCAGAAGCTTCACACTCCTTTGTTTCACCTGGTCTAGCCCATGCTTTGGGACTAGATGTAGAGAGACTTTCCATACCACTGGTGTTGAGTACACAAGTTGGAGGCCAGGCCAGCGTATCTTGTGTTTTCCAGGGATGTGGGCAGACGTTGGGACCACATCGATCTAGTGAGGACCTTCATATGTTACAGATGCAGCCACATGATACCATACTATGCATCAATTGGTTGTTTTCTATTAGTTCCATTATCGACTTCTTCCGGAGAAGAGTCCTGTTCACTGATGTGGATGGGAAACATGTAGCTTTTGTTGGCGAGAGGAGAAATCAAGTGGGAAGCCTGCATGTGGATCCTCTCCTTTCCTTGTTAGGTGGGCTATGAGTGTTTCCAGGTGATACAAGGATAATGGATGTCTTAGGGGGTTTTTGGGGAGTTCCCCGTTGTTTTTACTGAGGAGGTGGTGACTCTACCCCTCAGACGTGACGTTGAGTTCAGGATATACTTACAGTCTGGTACCCATCTGATTTCGATGTCCCCTTATCAGATGGCACCATCAGAGTTGCAGGAGTTTCATATTCAGATTGACGATGTGATGGAGAATGGTTTTTTTCGACCCAGCGTATCGCCAAGGGGTGCTTCTGTTTGGTTCATGAACAAGGCAAATGGTGGTCTCAGGCTATGCATAGACATCCGAAGGTTGAACCATGTAACGGTCAAGAACTGTAACCTCCTTCCAAGGATAAATGATCTCTTCGACCAATAGAGGGGAGAAGGTTGGTTTTCCAAGATTGATCTACGATATGAATATCATAAGCTGAGGGTAATGGACTGTGACATCTCGAAGATGGCTTTCAGGTGTAGGTATGGGAACTTCAAGTTTTTAGTGATGTCGTTTGGAGTTATGAATTCATCGGCTGTGTTCATGGGACTTATGAACTTTGTCTTCCGAGAGTTTCTAGACTGGTTCATCGTTGTTTTTATCGATGACATTCTGATCTACTCAAGATTAGAGAAGGAGCACGTTATGCATCTCAGGGCAGTCATAGAAGACCTTCGACACCACAATATTTACTGGAAATTGTCGAAGTGTAAGTTTTTGACACAAGAAGTACACTTCCTTGGGAATTTAGTGTCTTAGCATGAAGTATTAGTGGACCCGTCGAAGGTGGAGGCAGTTGTTTCTTGGGCAGCACCCAAGAGCATGGCAGAAGTTCATAGTTTCTTGGGGTTAGTATGTTACTATCGGAGGTTCGTTTTGGACTTCTCTCAAGTTGCTTCTCCATTGACAGCTTTGACATGGAAGAACCATGTCTTCCTATATATCGAGCAGTGCTAGAATGCTTTCGATTACCTGAATGAGATGTTTGTTAGTTCTCCAGTACTCAGTTTTCCAGAGGAAGGGTTGTTGTATGAAGTGTTTTTCAATGCTTCTGGACTTGGTCTAGGGTGCGTGATGATGTATAAGAAGGGAGTGATATGTTATGGGTCTAGGTAGTTACGCCCTCATGAGTGTAACTATGACACCCATGACCTAGAGCTTGCAGCAGTAGTGTTCGCACTGAAGTTGTGGCCACATTACCTCTTTGTGGAGCACTTTGTGGTCTTCTCAGTTCACAAGTGCTTGTGTTATATCTTCTCCCAGCATGACCTGAACCTACAGCAACAGAGATTGGTCAAGTTTCTCCAAGACTATGACTTTGAGATCTCTTACACTGAAGGTAAGGTAAACTTTTTGGTTGATTCCCTCATTAGGAAGTCGCATAAGGAAGTGGTTAGGGAATCCACTAATGCTTGGAAACTGATGGGAGAGTTGTCCTCCTTTCACTTCAATGCCGGGGTAGAAGGTATTAGAGGCTGGTTGATTCAGATGACGGTGTAGTCCTCCTTGTTGCAGTTGGAGGAAGAGTCTCAGTGGGGGGACTCCGAGGCGGATGTGATGTTGGATCATGTCGATCAGGGGAACGCTCCAGATGGATGGTCAGAGGACAGCCGGCGTCTGATGGTTTTACATGGAAGGTTTTTTTCCCCGAGACAATGCGTGAGGGAGTTCTCTGTGAGTTCCATAGCTCATCCCTTGCGGTACATCCAGGAGTTTCAAAAATTTACCAAGGCCGGAGGGAACAGTTTTGGTGGCCTAGGGTTAAATGGGCAGTGGCAGAGTTTGTGGCTAAATTCTTAGTGTGTCAGCAAGTGAAGGTTGAACATCGTGTTCCCAGTGGTTTGTTGCATCCTTTTTCTGTCCCTGAGTGGATGTGGGATGACATCTCAATGGAATTCTTCACAGGACTACCCAGATATCAGGGTAGTTATGATGTTATCTGGGTAGTGGTGGATCGACTGACGAAATCAGCTCACTTACTAGCAATTAAGGAGTCAGGCCCAGTGAGTACCTTAGAACAGAGGTACATAGATGAGGTTGTGCGGTTTCATTGAGTTCCAAAGACTATCGTCTCAGATCGGGATACTCGGTTTACCTCACGAGTCTGGAGGGGGTTACATCATGCTTTTGGCACCCAGCTACTCTTTAGCACTTCTTTCCACCCCCAGACTAATAGGCAGACAGAGCGAACTATCCAGATGTTGGAGGACATGCTGTGAGAATACGTTCTGGATTTTGTAGGATCCTGGCTACGACACATGACTTTAGTAGAGTTTTCTTACAACAAAAGCTTCTACACTACTGTTGGAATAGAACCGTTTGAGGATTAGTATGGAAGACCATGTCGTTCACCCATTTGTTGGGCAAGGGTTGGTAAGACAGGTGATCCTGGGCTAGAGGTAGTGTAGATCACCACAAAGAAAGTCCAAGTTGTATGTGAGAGGATGAAAGCGGCTCAGGACCGACAGAAGTCTTATGCTGATCTTCGGAGGAGGCCCTTGGAGGTCGATGTGGGAGACCATGTGTTCTTGAAGGTTTCCGCTCGACAAGGGAAATAGAGTTTTGGGAAAGGGAGCAAGCTCTCACCTAGGTTCATCGGACCTTTTGAGGTGCTATGGCGAGTCGGCGAGGTGGCATATCAGTTAGACCTGCCACCTCAGTTGGAGAAGGTTCATGACGTCCTCCATGTCTCCCAGCTACGTCGATACATACATGATTACTCCCACATTATCGACTAGGGAGATATAGATATGGGAGATGATGCGACCTTGGAGGAATGACCAGTCAGAATTGAGGATCGTAAAGAGAAGGTGTTCTGTGGATGAACCATCGCATCGGTTCGTGTGTTGTGGAGGCATGGAGGCCTCGAGGAGATCACTTGGGCGTGGGAGGCCCAGATGCACGCTCATTACCCGGAGTTGTTTTGTCTTGTGTTTTCCATTGTTCTTCTGAGCTTTGTTTTGATGTTATACTCTGTACCTTTGATATATGTAATTCTTGGCTTGTTGGTTGTGAGACCTTTTGTTTCCTTGTTCCCTGGATTTGTGTAACATTTCCGGATGTATGGGGAAAGGAAAAAACATGATCCTTAATCGAGACGCATTAATGCGGATGTGATTGAACCAGTATGCTCAAGTCAGTGCCGCCTAAACCGGATAATATCACGACATTGGAGATGGAAATTTTTTCCCCAAACGACATGTTCGGGCAGTGTGACGGTTGTGTGGTGTTGGGGGTAGTGCAAGTTGGAAAATTTTAATATATGGAAGTGTGATAGCCCAAACATTAATCGAGACACGTTAATGCAGATGTGATTAAACCCGTTCAGGTGATTCAGTGCCGCCTAAAGTAGATAATATCTCGACATAGGAGGGGGAATTCCTAACAGCTATGATTAGGATTGTTGGTTGGGTTTCGGTTATAACGAGAACCTTAAGAGGTATCTTGTTGGGTTCCTCTGGGTTGGTTTATGAATTCTAGGGGACGAGAATGTTTTAATAGGTATCAGATTTAATGGCCTGGACCAATCCAGCCCATTCCTTTGTCAGAAAGAAGGTCACAAAGTGTTCTGGAGGGTAAACTAGACTATTCCCACACATTCCAGAATTTTGAAACTACACGACGTGTAGTTTGAGTACACGCTGTGTACCCCCTCTCCGGGTATACCCCTAGTTGAAGGTCGTGTCTTTTCCGTGTGAAAAAAATTGGTGCCCACCATGTACCCCAAAGTACACGTCGTGTAGTCCCTCCCCGCATATGAGTTACCTTCAAGCCGTGTGGTGACCAGTCAACGACCGCATTCTGCGTTGAAGTCTATGTTTGAAGTTACATGGTGACCGTGTGAAACGGCCGAGTACACGACGTGTACAATAAATTACACGCCTTTCAATTTTTCTTTTCTCACCTATAAAAGGAGGGGTCCCCTCCTCCTTTTCAACTCACCCCTCTCCTCCACATTCCTCTGAGCGGAGCTCTCCCAAGAGACTTGAAGGCTCCTTTTCTCCCATAACTTCTTTGTCCGAGCTCCGATTTATGATCCGTCAGCGGCCACAAGATTGTAATGATGGGGTGGAACTTCCGAGCTTGGATACAATGTCTTTCCTTCGGCCTTTACTTTCCGAATTCCTCCCAATTGATCATTTTCTATGACCTGACAGAAGCGACGGATGCCGACAGGCGTCTTCTAAAGTTGATCCCGGGGAGCGTTGTGATCAGAACCTGTTGAGGTAGGGATCTTACCATTGTCTCTCTAAATTTTTCATTATGTGGGGTGGGTATCCTCTTGTTTTCATGAGAACTAGTTTAACCACTAAATAAAGATAATAACTAGTTATAGAATGGGGATGGGAAAGTTGTTATGTTTTTCTTTATTTATCCTATTAATATGTTATGAATTGAATAGGATTATGACAACTAAAAATCACGGTCATTTGGGGCCTTTTCTTGTGCAATTAAATGTTTCCCTATCATTTAGATCGTTTTTGTGAATGGAACCCTGTGGAATGTGGAATCTAGTTAATCACGTAATGTTGGATGATTAAAATCTGGAACCCTTGTGTGATCACCCCGGTTGAACAAAATGAAATAACGAACATGTGGTTGTTTGATCAGATACGTGGCATGCGATGGGTGTGTTTTGTGGGTTGTTGTATATCGGGTGAGCACTGGTGCTGCGGTTGACTTAGTTGTGGGTTGGTGTGAATTATATGTTAGTGATGGGCATTGAGGCTGCGATAAATGGTATTACAGGGATAATGATGTATGGGTTTCCGTGTGATTGTGGTTATAGAGATTGGCAGTGGGGAAGCAGGGATGGGTTTAAATGTGAACAGACTATGGGTTGTGAATATTAAATAATAATTTGAAGAATTAATGAATGGTGGGTCATTGTAATGGAGCGGGATGAATAATCAATGGGGTTGGTTGGTTTATAAGAAGGGAATTTTTGTCATGCTTGTGTTTTCCTAACTCGATTTGTGGATGACGGGGATATGTTTCACAAATTATTGATGTGGTTGGTTTTGGATAGTTAGTCACTAGTTAAGGAACAAATAAGCTAATTCTGTTGAAACGTGAAAACCTAAATGGGGTTGGGGTTGTTTGTTGTATGCATGTTTCGTAGTAGCAGTGCCAAGGCACGTGCTCAGTTTCTTTGTTTAGAATCCATAGGTTGGGTTGTGTGTTTGGTATACCTATATATATCTGTATCTTTTGTGTTTTATAATACCCCATCCATGTTGATCACTTAGTGCTGAACACTCCCATTTCATGGGTGAGGGTGTTTTTCCCTTTGTTACTAGATTCTTCATATTCCTTCTTCCCTATGTTGTGATTGCTTGAGGCGACCATACACCCCAAACACTTTGGGTAGGTTTCTATTGGGGGGGTTTTAGACCAAGACTCTTCGGGCAGGTTTTACTATTTCACAAGAACCTTCGGGATGAGGCCGAGGTGTGTGCGGGCAGGATACGTGGTTTTGAATCCTAGGTGTGTGTGGGTGGGATATGTGGATGTGAAGCCGAGGGGTGTGTGGTCGGGATACATGGTTGTGAGGCCCATGTGTGTGCGGGCGGGATGTGTGGTTTGTGAGGCCAAGGTGTGTGCGGGAAGGTAGCGTGTGGCAGTGTCAGGACGTTCGTCGTTAGGTAGAGAAGCTAACTAATGGGAAATGGTGTGGGGTACCCAATACTCTTGTTCTTATACTACTACTACCTGTTGTGATTGTGTTTTTGGTGAGTGTGGCTAGTGAGGTTGGGTGGATTGAATTCCTTACTAGGTTTCATTTTTTGTTCTCATAGGACATTAGGATGTCTCCCCACTTGTACACGAGATCATTAGGTTTCCCTACTGAGTATACTTGTATTATCACCCTACGTTTACTTTCAGGTTTCCCGGAGGACAACCAGGGCCATGCGGGACCCTACTAGTTGGACAGTTGGAGTTGTTGCAGTTGTTGTACTCTTATTTCCTTTCTGGTATTGTAGTTTGAGATTTATTGTACTTGCACTTTGTTTTAAAAATTATTTAAACATGCATGTGGGCTTGGTTTGGGTTTATTTCTATACACTTGTTCTTTTCCTTTTTGGTGATTGTCTTGTCCTATTCCCTGATCTTAAAACAATAAAAGGGTAATGCCTCCCATATTTGTTAAAACCCATACCCTTGGCGCTTGTCTCCAACCCGGGGCCTAATGGAGGCGGGACTCGGGGGTTATTATCTCCCTTTCACTATTTCTAGCTCAGGAGGTGCATCTTTAGTAGGAGGGGGGCGGGACACTCTAAGAGGTTATGGGAACTCATGTAAAGATTAGTAGAACATACCATCCACATACATATAGATGGACGGAGCAAGCTATTCAAATAATGGAGAATATGAACCTTGAGTGATACTAATGTTTTTATTTGATCTTGGGATATCCATCTAGTATTTGTTTAGTTTTCATATAAAAATGTTATTGGGCATAAATAATAATTGATAACATTAAGGGTATTTTTGCTCACACATCTAGAAAAAATAATTTTTGAGATGAGATAAGAGAGGACTCTTTTGTAGGACCAAGTCTTAATGAAGATACATCAGTAAGGATTATAGATATAGTTGTACATCTAATTAAAAATATAATACAGTAGAAATATTATATTGATTGGAAAAATTATCCTTATGATTTTTCTATTGGAGTATTTTTTCCATAAATTATTCCCCTCAGTCCCATCATAATCATGTATCAAAAAAATAAATAATGGATATTAAATTTGTTGTAATTGTTGATTCCACTTAGTGGCTATGATAGGACTCATATCCATTGAAATTTACAGTTTAGTTGATGGAAATCATGATGGTTTCCACATATCATATCCTAAAAACTACCACCTTGATCCCTATCACATTATGAGTGGGTGTGAGATTGAGTAAGAGATTGATGTTTCTTTTGTGGTATAGTATGTGGAGATTCATGAATCATATGTGAATGTCTTGTCTAGTAAATCCATTCCCTTGGTCCGACTATTATGGTGTTAGGGATCATATTCCCATGATATTTGGGAGAATGGTTTATTGGTGAGGACGCAGTTGCCTAACCTATTTCTCAGAATTCATTCATATACATGACGTTATTAGGTCATAAAGCCTTATTGTGGGGATGTTTTATAATCCAATTATGCGGTTTTCTATATTTATATTTTCACTTTTATCAACATTTATTTGGGTAAATTATTGTAAACACAAGTATAGATATTAGTTGCTATGTAAAGGACCAATCATTTGGGGATGTATATTTTCTTCAATTAGTGTTGTTTGAGTATAAACATGTTAATGGATTTGTAGGGTAATCCCCAATATTGAAGAATGATGATGGTGGTTTTGGTATTTTTTAGAATAATCTATTATTTTTAATCTCTTATATGTGATTAATTGTCCAATAATTCAATTTCATTTTCTGTAGTGTTCATCTAGATGATGCCCAAAATTGAGAACAATGAATGAAATGTTTACAAGCTGTGAAAATTTTGGACACTAATTAATGTTAAAAATATTTATATTTACCTGGGGAAATTTGTTTTTCATTATTTTTGGTTTTAATTGATTATATGATGTGTCAAGTGATTAAAACATTGAAATAGTCATGTTTTATTCTTTTAGGGAATTGTATATTTTATTTCATATTTAATACAACCACATCTTATTTCCTCTCAACCTGAGAGATCTATAAGGTGATTTTCTAGACACATTCTCATTCCATGTCATATTATTTAGTGATTGATCATCATTGTGGTAATCGGTCATTTTTCGGATGAGTAATCATTCCTATTTTTTGGTTCCATTAGATCATGCTAGCATTGTTTGTTTTCATTATTTGATATTTTGATCTATGTGGATAATCTTAATGATCCTTTACATGTAAAGTACGTGATCATCCTTCGGTGCCTAAACCATATGTTGGTTGTGGAGATTCTTGAGGATTATTTCATGTATGTTGTTATATATCATCGATTTCATCATGTATTTCATAATTTTATTTATCTTGGGTAGTGATGATTGATTTATAGACCTCTGTACAAATATCTATATTATTCCTTATTATTGAATTAAATTAAGGGCATTTGGAAATAAGAATGCTATAGGTGGTTTCATCTATATCATGTGTTAGATAAACTATATTCCTATAGTTTTCAAATAATAATTTTAAAATGAAATAGTGGGTTTGATTAAGTGACTTGTGTGTGTGGAAATTGATTTTTGTGAAAAATTTATTACAAATTTTTTTGGTAAATGAAAAGGGTCTTTTCAATGCAATATGAAATGTATTTCTGAAATGGATTTTAATGAATGTTTATAATTTTTTCGCAATAAAAATGTAGAACATCGGAACCCATGTGTACTTAGGTGGATGTTATAGGTAAATTCCATCATATATGTATGTCCTGGGGATTCACTCAGGGGGTGTTCCTAGGTTCACATGTCCCATAGTTCAAGGGTATTGATATTTAAATAATTGGGGGTTCACTACATGGGGTCTTCCTCTTCGCCTTTAGGCTATGTTATATGGACATAATTTTTCATTATTCGTTGATTTTCCTTTGAGTATTATACTTTCCTAACTTTTTCTGATCATTTTAAAAATGTTACATGTTCTTTAGATTAGTCTATATTGGATATGATATGGTATTTTATACATAATATTCACTAATATTATTTTTAATCACGTTTTATAAGAAATTTTCTTAACTTTTTCACTTGTATTCTATGGAAATAGGGAAAAAGGAAATAAAATTTTCCCTTTATATAGTTATAAATAACGCTAAACCATTAATCATTAGTTTTCCATTAATGTTGAAAATTATATATATATATATTTAGAGACATGATATAGAAAACCTATGTGGGGACCTACTAAGTCTATCATCTCACACACTTTTAACGAATTCGGTGGTGAGTGGAAGATTTTATTCCTTAAAAAAGGAATGCATAGCCGCCGCATTGAGGAAATGATGTATCCAAAAACTAGTTTTTCGTAGTTGGTGGATAGATGGTAGTAGTATACCCACTCTATTAGATGGTGTATTTAGTTTTTTTGTCATGTTATCCTATGATGTTATACATGTATAAAGAGATGTTATAAATATTTTTTTGTTGGATCTTTCTTTTTGATTTCTATAGTTTTGGATTCTGTTGTATCATCTGTTTTTTCTTTATTATAGGTATATTTATATATTCCCTTTTTAAATTGCATTAGGTTGGGAAAAATAATTCCCTCCAATTTTTATTTGATTCCCATGTGGTATTACACAAACCATGTTAATTTAGAATTCAATTAATATCACATATTTCAGGAATATATTTCATTTTTAAAATTTTGGTTCATTGACTTGTTTTTAGTAAATGTAGTCCTTATGCGGTGTTTAATGGGGCCTATGGGGTGTTTTGGGGGTTCAGGACAAGAAATTATGTGAAACTTGGTGAAACAATGCAAGGAATAAAGATGTATAAACCCTGCAGCCTTCCTAGGAAAACCATGAAGCCTCAAATAGTAGAATATAAAATGTTTGGAGAACAATTTTTAAATCAATTTGATCTTCTCATGTAACAAAGAAACCTTATATTCATTAGATAGTGGTTGTATCACTGTGTGTAATACATTGCTGGTAAACTGTGTGGCACAATAAAGTTAGAAGAATTACAAAATTTTCATTATGGGATATTTATGTTATACCTAAGAATCTAGCCCATTTATTTCCTTATAGTCCTACAGAAGAACCATGGATTCCAAATTTTCTAAGAGATCTATCTCCCCCAATTCTAGGATGGATGAAGCGCCATCAGTTGTGGATCAAAGATCTCAGTATTTCTAATTCTTGTGTTTCATATTTTAGTGGATTACGCATTTATTTAGGGTAATCAACTTCTGAAGTCCTATGATTGAATTATTTCTATGTGATCATGGTTATGGATTAAAAGGGTGGTTGAATTGGGATCTAATTTTTCGATAAGGAGTACGTTCATCAAAGAATTTGAGGAAGGTGGTCTACAAATCTTATCCCTTATTTTTTAAATGGATTTTTTTGTATGAGTGTGTATTCTTATTTCCATATTATAGTTCTTGGAATTCCTTTGGTTTGATTTGGTATAATTATCATCTAAATAATTATTTTAAACGGTCACTGTCCTCGTGGGATGCATCGAGGACCATTTGAATGAATTGGGCCACACATGTGATGCACCGAACATCCTAATCATATTAATTTACTTATTCGTGTTTGGAATTGAGGTGTTATACAATAGATTCCCTGATGAAGATTTTACTATAGGTAGTTTAGTTGAAGATCAAACAATGATAGTTTTCCCAGGGGTTGATAAAGGCAAATTGGTTTTTTTTTGAAATACATAAAAATGGCTAATAATATATATTTGAATTACTAAAGGGTTGATATATGTTAGATGATGATCCTATTAAATTGGAAATGGAATATTTATGTATGAACATTTAAAACATATGGAAAAAGGGAATTGATGATCATATTGGAAGGTTTAATACATGGGAATCAGGTGATGTAACTAATTGGTGGAATGAAAAAAATAATTATTCCATTTGCGTTATAAATTTTACTTTAAATGAATAAGATGAATAATGCTTTTGAAATTGTAAATCGTCTTAATGGGGTGAAAATTGGAAATTGGTGAATATTAGCTAATGTATGTGAATTTTTATGTGTATATAATGGGTTAAAAAATGAGTAATGAAATTTGGATTAATAGTATTGTATTTAAAATGGAAATGTGTTAATGGGTGTTGGAAAAAAATTAATTCCCTTTTTTATTATAATGGATGTTTATTTTTACATTTATTTGATGTATTTTGATTGTGAAATGGTTTATGTAGTAAATGGATGAATAAGACTGTTGCCATGGATTGTGGTGTGGAATAAAAGACTTATGCTCCACCAATGGGTTGACTTGGAATGATTCTCCAACTCCACCGACAATTTATAAGTTACGAAAGTGGTTGAAAATTTATTCCCCTAATGGTTTTATTCCAAACAGACTTAGACTTTGAGTAGTGAACAATTTGTTGTTGGGATTTGATTATCCCTAGAGATATGGGGACATGATTCATTTTTTATGAATTCTAATTGATTTCTGTTCGACCCACAGGTAAATGATGATTATTACAAACCAATAGAATATATTAAATTTTTACAAAGCAATGATGACAACTAGCATGATTAAAATTATAAGAAAGATAGTAATGGTGTAAGTGTACTTGTTAATATAATGGACCACGAGTTATTCTTTGTTATATATTACTATTTATTTTATACATGCATTAAATATATATTAGGAATGATATTTTATAGTCACCATTGGTTTCGGCCTACTGATATGTACATACACCGAGTTTAGGTCATTGTTATGTACCCGAGTAGACTTCATTGCAGCAAGATTAGATTAAAGCAAGGGCCTGGTGCTAGAGAGTTATGTCGGACTCGGAAAATGCATGGATGGGGAGTCTGGGCATAGAGTTAGGACCTTTCTATGTATTCTGTAGTATTACATTAATTTTAGGTTTTGTTCACATGGAACTACATTATGAATTGAAATGACTACTATTTTTTATGGTTTGTACCCTTTTTAGGAGATGCTTATTTAATATTCTTTACTAGTTATTATATTCTTTTATCTATTATATATATTTTTTATTTTTTATTATGTTGGAAAGGATGCTATAGTCTCCCCAAACGACATTTAGACCCCCATTTATAATCAGGAACCTTATGCATATTGGGAGGCGCGCTTGAGGTCATGTAGTGACATTGATTGGGACAACAATTTAGTGGATTAAGGGTCAGAAATTTTCCAATGTGGTATTAGAGGAGGTTTTTTCTATGACTTAATTTTTCATAATGGTGGAAAAGTTGTAAGGATGGTTTCAAAACATTATAATGAGATCATTTTTGGCAGAAAATAACACATGAATGGGGGAAACCCCAAGTTACCTAGGGTAGGAATTGTTTTTTTAAATGCTTGATTTTACAATTGAATGATATTTAACCATTGGGTGATGCACATGTTGTTTTATGTGACTAATTTCCATTGTTATTCTCATGTCCATAATGGCATGATGTTTTAAATCTGTACATCATTTTAGGATTCTAAGGATATAGGTTGACTGCATCACGATAGCCACACACAAGATGTATGTGTGGGGAATATATTGTAGAATGTATTTCACATCCTTATGAAATTTAACGGAAAATGGGATTAAATAATGTTAATGAATGCGGGTAAATAAATATAATACCAACTAATAGTTATGAAATATTGTCTATAATTAAATTCTATGATTGAGTTAAAATTTTGGGTTGTGAAAAATTGTAAATGTTGATTTGTGTCTAAAAGAGAATGATTTCGTAATGATGATGACATTGAAAATGAATTCTTTCTAATGAATTTCTCACATGAGATAAAATTTTTATTGAATATAGTTAGTAAATGGGGTATTGTGTTTAAGTGATAATATTTTTGTTTTTATAGAAGAAATGGTTTGAAATGGTGTTTGATGAAAGGATTGTGGTATTGTAAATTATCTCACCCAGGTATACCATGACCTGTGGTTTGTATGGTAGAACAGTTCCTGATTTTAACTATTGGTATTGTGAATGTGGAATGTGGTTTTTGTGGATGATAGAGTAATATGTCTTCCCTATGTGGATTTATCCTGTCTAATATTCTTCAAAGTGTGTGTTGTGAAAAATGTATTGGATTATGTTCATGAATAAGGTATAGATATTAAAAAATTGGACAATTGGGGGATTTTAACATAGAATGGTTGAGTTCAAAAAAATGATTATGTGAATTAGAAAAGGTTTTGTAATGATATAACATCGAGTGAACTCGGCAGTGTCTAATCCTTGTGATGTTGATTCGACCCTTATATGGGTGGATTTAGAAAGTGAGAGTGCCATAGTATGATACCATGGATTTGGGTGGTATACATTTCTAGTAATGATATTGTATAGTAGATGAGCTAAGAGAACCGTTGGTATGGTTTTAGACATTTATTCACAAGGTGTTGTTCGTTAAAGTGAGTGCAAAATCTCTTGTGGGTGATAAGAATACAATGTATATAATGGACCTTATGGGAGGTTATTGGGTTTTAGTTCCATTTTTATTAGACACATTGGGAAATGTTTTTGGATCCAATAGATTAGTCTAGACTGTTAGGAAGTTTAATGTAGATAGTTACCTTATGTGTAGAACCTACAGTGAATGGTCCATGGGTATGTTATTCACAATGTTTATCAAAATGGAGGTGAGTGTGTTGTTCATGTAAGATACTTATTCGTATCCAAATGTGTCTATTATGGGAAGAGTATCAATGGAAATTTCCGGATGTGACTCAATTTTAGGTAATTTATATCAATCAACCTTCATAACGACCTATGATAGAGGTTAGACCATGTTACAAGAGCTTCCGGCATGTGTCACACATGTCTATACCTATGACCTTTCTAGTGGGACACAAAGAGTGTTTCCTTATGGGATTTTGGCCAACATGTCTATGTGGATGAATTATGGTTGGAGATAGACTCAGGTTGTGGTTATGTGTTTTATGTTTGAATGGAATCAAGGGGTACATCATGGGAGGCTACCTCAGTGATGTGGGTTCCTTTGAATAGAAATCATGAAAGATGCTTTAGAAGTTGAACCGATGCATAATGGTTACTACCAGGTTTTTGTAAGTTGTATTGTTCTGCCCTATTTTTCTTATAAGGGAACATTAATTCTTCTGGAAATGTGTATGGTTTGTTTTGAATTCTTGTTTCATTTGGATTATATACTTGATTGATTGGATGATGCTTAATTGATGACATAATATATTTTTCAATAGAAATAGATACGGTGAATGAAGGATGGTTACATGCTTTTGGATGAATGTGACAAATTATATGTTGATTGTCACATGTATTAGCTTGTTTTTAGGAATTTATTTGATAAGTAACTGGTCATTGGGCTACGCTGAGGTGATCATTTTCTTGAGGGAACTAAAGTTGTTTTAACTGTGGTCACAAGAATGTGAGAATAATTAGGGATCTAACGAGGTCCTGATGTGGGTATGTGTTGGTAGGCGATGATTTCGATTAGGATAAGCATCTGTCATTATTTTGAAAACACAAGTCTGAATCATGGATATAAATGAGACCATTGGTTTGATTGGTGTGATAGAAGGTTCTATTTGGTTTAGACATTTCTGAGTCATTCTGGAAGTTATCTAGTGGTGTGGAGGATACATTTTCAAAGGAAGGGTGTTTAACGGCTACTTGGAGGATGTTCATTGAGCATTGCTAATTCTTGTATTTTTAATAATACATCATAATTGGGGTTTAAATGTGGATGAGATGTTGGTGGAAGGAGGCCTACGTTCCTTTCCAGATCATGGTGTCCTAATGTGGGAGGTGTCATTAACAATGGATAGGTTGGTGGAAGTGTTATTTTACAACTTCATACCAGACCATTTCATGTGATGATCTTAACCTGCATGTTGACGTTGTCCATGGTGTGTTGAGAAGATCTGGATTTACTCCATGCAACTTGATTGTGTTTTTGTTAGATGAGAGACATCATCGATTTTATGATGATGGGGGAAATATATATATGGAACTAGTGGATGGGATTTACACCATAAATGGTTTTTGGTGAGGTACTTAGGATGGACTAGGTGTCGATGAATTCCATAGGTACCAATCATGGTAGTTTGGAACTCGAACTAGTGGAGTTCATTTTTATCTTCTGGAAAGAACAAAATATTCATGCTGACATTTTTTTGATTTTCATGTTATCAGGTGTATTCCATGAGGGTGGAGTAACTCTTGGAGAGAAATGGTATTTACACTACTAAGGTTGGGAGTGATAAATCAGTCATGTATATGGAGAGGAGAATTTTTAGTTTAATTAGTGACGTCATAATTAAAATGAGAAATCTATGAGGTTCCCGATGGGTCTCTCGTGCAAGCCTGGTGGGCCATTATTATGGTGGTTTTTTGATCCAAGCATTGGACTTGGGATCATGGTAGTTCAAAATAAATTCAAAATGTCTGGGAAAAGATATCAATGTGGATATAAATATGTGATAGAAATTTCTGTACAGAGGACTTGGGTTCTGTAACTCAAATGAAGATCGAGATTAGACTCGTGTTTTTGTCATTTGGTGTTATTAAAATGCATTGAGTTTTGAGGTAACCAAGGACATGTGATGTAGTGTCATGCTGAAAATCAAGCTGAACATTCTAGGATGAGTCGTATAAGGATAATATCACATGTCTCGGATTGGGTGACATATATGGAATTTTTTAAATCTACATCAGTGTATGTTTGAGGTTGAGAAGTACATTTAAAATTTCGAAAGAGGTTTGTGTGAGAGGATAACATTCATCAGTTAATGTATGAAGGATGAAAGTTATTTTATTTTGAATGTTTATGGGTGTAGTGGATCCAATGATGTTTTGGCTATAATTGATACCATGATATAAGAGTCATATGAGAGTTTAGGGAAACATTTTGTGGGTGCATTAGATGATAGTGATATGAATCATGTTAGTATGAGCCTATGGAGGGTAAAAAGGGGTAGCATGCAATTTGTGGAAGATGGTTGTATTGATAGTTACCAACCTAATGTTTTATGTTGTAGATTAGAGTGATAATTTGAAATTAATTTATTCTTGATATTTTTCTTGTTAATCTTTTTCCTCGAATGAATTTTGTTGGAATATACTCCTAGATAGTTTCAAAGAAAAATTCTATATGCCACTGTTGGGTGATATCCATATGTAAGTTTGAGTATGATGATTTTGGAATGCATTAAGTACATTGTGAATGTTGAGTTTTGATTCTGGTTGTCTTTTCGTGATAGTGGGGGTTCCAAAAAAATAAAATATAGTGGTGAGAACCATATTAGAAAATGGGTTGGTTTATGATATGATATGATTACTGGGATGGATAGACAATGTGTAATCCTTTGGGTGATATCAATTTTGGTCACCATTCGAGTTTTTGAGATAGTGTAATGTGGAACCAAGTTATTAGGGTCAAGATCTACGAAGAGGATCAAACTGATGGAGTGAAAATTAGTTTCTCCATGATGGTATGATGCTGGGTGAAATGTTTCATTGTTTTTTGAATTAGGAAGAATTTCCTAATTTAACCATTTGATGTTTAATGGTTGATGTATGGATGAAAATGATTGGTTCTTTGAGGAGTATCCTGATCTTGTTGCAGGTTGAAGTGAGAAATTATTTTTTAGATAGACCATGCCATTGGTTCATATATTTTGGTAGAATTGTAATTTTCAAGATCAAACGTGGGAAATGTGTGTGTTTATAAAAGACTAATGGCTTGATATCTTGTTAGGAATACCGTTAACTCTTTGGAATGTGGATTGAGGATGAAC
The DNA here is from genome assembly GCA_963277665.1 of Viscum album. Classification (NCBI taxonomy): domain Eukaryota; kingdom Viridiplantae; phylum Streptophyta; class Magnoliopsida; order Santalales; family Viscaceae; genus Viscum; species Viscum album. Next base: position 1,768,127,046 of record OY728135.1, read on the forward strand.
TATTCTAAGGTGGGAATGTTCTAATTTCTCAAGATTCATGGAAGTATGTAATTGTATTAATTTTTGTTCAATCCCTTTTTTGGGTTAATAATGTGATTCTACGGTGTTTAATGGGTCTATAGGGGTGTTCTGAGGGTTAAATATATGAAAGGTATGAAAACTGGCCAAACCGTGCATGTTGAATGGTTAGCACATGATTGTGTAAATGGTGTGACCATCATAGGCAAACCATGTAGTCATGGAAAGTGGCATATCACACATTTGGAGCATGGTTTGTATAATGGGTAGATAATATCATGTAACTGTGTACCTCACCTTCCTTTGACAATGTCTTGCGTATGGTTTGTGCATGGTTTTTTAAACCGTGATGGTAAATCGTGCGACCAAGTAATGTTGGAAGAATTACCATATTACAATTAAGGGATTCTAATGTAATACTATATAGTCTCAACATTTTCTTCCCATACAGACCCAGGGATGAACCATGGATCCAAATTCGACTAATAGATCGATCTTCATCATTTCTAGGTGATTTTGTGTTCCGTTAGTTGATGGTCTAAGCTCCAAGTATGTATAATCCTATCATTTCATCTCTTTTCAAGATTAGGGATTGTATTTTGGTTTATCATAATATGAATCCCTAAATCGCTATTATTACTGTGAAATCTATGTTATGGAATCAAATGGTGGTGGAATCTTTATCTAAAGCTTCTATTAGGAGTGTCTTCATCAATGGATTCCTTGTAGGTGGTCTACATGTCCTATACATTGGGTTTTTTGTGGATTTGTTCATATGCATAGGTTTTCTTGTTTCCCATTTTTTTATAGAATGTATTTGGTGAGATTTGGTAAAATGATCATATTAAAAAACATTTCAATCCCTCAAAATTCTCTTGGGATGATTCATGTACTTTTTGACTATGTTGTTCCACCCATATTTTGCGCTGACTTTCCTAAACCTAGTAATTGACAAAGTCAAGTTTGGAATTGATATGATATAATATATAACCCTTGTATAACATATTAATATGTGTATTTAGGTTTAATATCAAATATTGGTTGTTCTTCTTGGGGTTGATAAAGGCAAGTGGGGTTGTTTGGAAGGACATGAAAATGGGTTATGAATTCTGTTGGAATGGATAAAGTGTTAATATATGTGAAACGATGAACCTGCTAAATTTGAAATGTTTGATGAACTAAATAACATATAATCGGGTTTCATATGGAAATTTATTTACATGTTGAATGGGTAGATACATGTGAATCATGGGATGTTACTAATTGGTGTAATGAAATGAAATTGTTATGCTATATGAGTTGGAAATTGTACATGAAATCCCTCAGTGGGAAAGAGGTTATGAAATGATAAATGTTCCAAATGGGGTGATGTATGGTAATTGGTGAATACTTCCTAATGTATGGGAATTTGTAATTATACATAATGTGTCAAGGCATGAGTATGAAAATTTGGATAAATTATTAGCTCATATAAATCATATTATTTTATTGGGTTACAGAATAGTTATAATTTCCATGTTTATTGTTTGGATTGTGTTTTTTATACATACATGCTATATTTGGTTTGTGATAAGGTATATGTGGTATATGGATGAATAAACAAGTGAAGAGGGTTTTATTTGTGGGATGAAGGACTAATGATCCTCTAAAATTTCATGTTTGAATGATCCTCTATCTCAACCAATAATTTTCTTGTTAGGGTATGTGACGTTTCTCAATTCACCTAACAGTTTCATTCCACCCATACTAAGGCTTCATGGTGAGGATAATGCATTTTTTGTGATCCAATTATCACTAGTGACATAGGGAGATGATTTATTCCATTATGAATTTTGATTTATTTCCATTAGACCCTTTTGTAAATGATGATTATTCCTAACCAATGGAACACATTACAAAAATGGACAATAAAAGAAAGATTGTTTGAATGAATAAATGGAAATAAAGATATAAATCATGTATTTTTACATGGTTATCTCATAGAATATCTGTTTTCCAGTTTTTTTCACACTATATACTACATACATTCATAAAATAGATGGTAGACATGATATTTTTTATACACCGTTGTTGGTGGCCTAATTTGTTTTACTAACACCATGTAAGGGTTTCCATTATGTAGTGGAGAAGACTTTGTTGTTTTATGTTTAGATAAGGTCAAAGGCCTAGTGTTAGAGAGATCAGTTCGGCTACAGATATGTATGGATGAGGATCTAGACTTGGAGTCATGATTCTTTTTTGATTCTATTGTTTTTCTTTGTTTTTTGGTTTTGTTCACTTGGAACAACATTATTACATTACATATTTTCAATTAGTTGTTGTTTATACCCTATTTGAGATATGGTTAGTTATTGGTGTTCATTAGTTATTCTATATTGTTTTCTACTATTATAGATATTTTTTTAGGTGGCTTACTCTGGTAATGTTGGTACAGTTTTTCCATATCACGATTAGACTCTTTCTTCTTATCAGCAACCTATGATGTACGGGGAGACACACTTGAGGTCGTGTGGTGACCCAGCTTGGGGCACTAGGTTTGTTGCGTTCGGGCTGTGGATGTCACAAATCTCATTAGTTAGGTGAAAATTTTATTTAGGTATGTTTTTGAGATTGTATCTGGGTTAGGTTCATCACAATAATAACCTTGTAATTCCAGTTATGAATAATAGATGATTCTTATGTAACTATTTCATATGGCTAAATCACTAACAAATCACAGTCATTATATAAAGGATTATAATCCAACTCTTATGTATTCACCATGTAAATCCATATTTACCCAAGGGAAAGGTTCCATGGTATCTTCTAGGAATTCCACATAATTCATTAAGGGATGTATGTCCCTCGCACATACCATATTATTATTACACTATTGGGGTAGAACATCCCACCAAGTTCATCTCATCCAACTATTATTATAAGGCGGTTCCATTCAATTAATCCAATTTCTCAATATCCAAGAGTACCTCTTAAGTGTTTAGAAACTATATATCTATATTATATATCTATATATAAATATTACTTTTATATCACAAATTAATTTTCTCTCATGTAACCCGTAATGATTGAATATCATATTCCAAAAAATCCCCCTCAATGATGAAAACACATTGGGACACTCATAATGCTCTCCTAGGTCATGTTATGTTAAAAGAACCTGAAATATGTTGATTTATCTTTATATTATCTCTTTGGCCAATAATTATTATTTAGATGGAATAATATCCATTGACACTCTCATGATTGTCTTATAACATCACTGAAATTTTTGGATAATACCAATTGAAAATACTCAAAATAAATAACATAAATCCCATATCAATCCCATATCAATCCCAAAAGTCAATGAAATATTTTTATCACATAACCATCTTTTGATTATGATACATAGTGTATATTCCATGGGTACTCCAATATCAATGGGAATGAACTATCACTTGAACCAAAAATAAATTTTACCAATATAAAGAATGATAGTAAATTATATTTCATGGGATACTTTGGTTGACCATTTAGAATACAATGGTAACATCTAAAAATATGAAAAAAAGGATCCTATATTAATGAACACTAATTTTAGTCATTCCCCTTCCGTTTAATTTTTTGTTCTTGTGGTCCAAAAATCTCTTCGAATTATTTTTACTATCATTCCATTAGATATCAGTTGCTGATAAACCAAGCTAGTTTGTAGGGGACCATTGTGACCGATGGAATTCTATCTATTTCAAGAGTTTTTATTTTCAATGAAATAGTCAATTTAACTAAATAGATATTTCACCACTAAATGGATACCACATATCAAAATGTATACATATAAACACATTCTGGTACATTAATGGTATGTTCAAAGGATATCATACCTCAAAAAATTAGGATTTCTTTTAATTAATGCCTAGACAGTAAATTTATTTCTTCCAATACACACATCACCTCCCAAGACGAAAAATGATACCATATCATACACCAATATATTATATATCACTAATAAAAATTTATTGAAATGAATTTATATAATTTATAATTAATTTAAAATTTAAAACAAATATATAGAAATTAAAAAAATTACCTCCCATTGGAATCATAATAGAAATAGGGAGGTATACTCATGTTAAACAAACAAAAATATGACTGTGGAAATACATAACTAATAAACCCGGTTCAATGGAAATGATTATCAGATTTATGAAAACCCATAAGAAAATAGATTGAAGAATTTTCCATTAATGAAACAATGTGTGACTGAGTGTATTCATTGCCTCGAGATATCAACTATGAATAATGAAAAAAGCCACATAATTTTTGGATATTCATAACAATATATATTTAATATCATGTAAATAACCTTTTAAAAATAATAATAAAACAAATTATATAAATGGTAGATTATTTTGGAAGGAAAATCAATATATAACCTCAAACATGATGAAAACATCATCAAACCCCACCCCAAACCATAGGGGTCAATGAGAAAGGAGATGGTGAGGATGAACTGATATTCATCATTAATGAGGGATATCATTTATGGATAGATACATATTATTAGGCTTGTGAAAAACTATAAATTTTTATTAAATTAATTCTAGTAAGCCACATGGTCTAGATGCATTGTATTCAAAACCATTATAATATTATTCATCATTCGCAATCTATGTCCACCCACATTTAATTCATTTGATGAATGATTTTCAAAACTATTCCCACCCACTAATTAAAAAATAAATATTAGTTATAGGTTTTTCATTGTTTCTGTGAAGAAGTGTAGAAAAGTTTTTCCATAAAACATGAAAAAGATAACCCACATTATTGGCATGATATATTTCCAATAAATATTTAGAAACTATATGACAACAACCCACATTATTGGCATGTTATATTTCCAATAAATATTTAGAAACTATTTGAACTATTATTTCATCACTAATCTTTTGTTCATGAAATGTAACGATAAATATGTTGAACCTTTTGAAATGTCATAAAAATATTTCTCTAAATGTTATTATATACCAATAATATTCATCAACATCTTATACAATCCTAGTTTCCTACAATTATGTTCCATACTTATTTTTAACAGGATTATTAAAAATATAAATTTGAATATATTTTTAAAGATAAAATCCAAAAAATTATAAACCCATTATATAATTTGAAATATTAATCAATTTTATTTGATATTTGTTAGCACTATAACAATTAATTCTAAAAAATATGAGGATAATATAGAAGGATTTTATATGGATATTACCTGTAAATATTTGATATTTTTTTATATAATGTGCGAGTCATTATTTTATATAAAATATAATTGGTACATTAGAGTATTATAATAAATTTTTTAGAATATACCCATTCTCAATCTAATTCATTTTAATTAATTATAAATCATTCTTCAAAAATTATTTCTATAACACCCTTCAGGTTAATTATTTTTCGACATGAACAAATATTGTTTTTGGTTGTTATATATGTCTCCCATAAAAAAATATTAAAATATCAATTTCTAATGAAATTAATCAATTTAATCTCAATATATATTTTAAAATTTCAAATATATCTCAATTATAATGGAAAAATATCATTGTGTGAATTTTTTGATTTACAGTTGGAATATGTAAAATTGATTAGTCAATTATCTTATATTATAAATAATTGGTTTTATGTATAATAAAAATACTTTAGAACAAAATGAGTAAAAAAACACCCAAAATAGTTCTAATATGATGTCATATTTTGTGTATTTAGTATTATCAATGTTTTATATATTTATGAATTTAACAATAACATTCAATAAATTTATTTCACATTGTGTTTACACAGTATATTTCATTTATAGATTGTTATAATATAATTATATTGTAATTTCTAATATCCTATGTATAATTATTTGGGGGGGGAATCTTTAGCATTCAGTTCCCACTAGATGAGATGAAACACAAGGAAAGCATGCCTGGTTGTAAAAAACCTTAACCCACTATACATGAGTTGGTACCTCAATTTATTAAATTTTTACTATGAACATGCATTATAATCCTAAAGAACCTAATAGTTTTTTAGTTTTGTAAAAAAACCAAACATCATTGATACATTATAACTTTGAAAGGAAAATCAACAATGAAAATCCATTAGAAACACCCATAAATCCTAGATTATCACTGCAATTCATTCATAAAATATATAATAGAATACTTGGAAAAAATATAACAAATCGGATGTGATCAATTAATAGTATGGTTTAATAATACATAACAATATAATATAAACAAAAACAATATGGAATAAAGAATAACAAAACACACATGTCATTAAAAGATAATCATGAGCATACAATGTAAGGAATAAAATCCGATTAAATAATGAGTTATAAATAATCACATGAAAATGAAATATATCCATGAAAATTTGAATAGTCAAATAATCACATGTATTATCTTATTACTAGCATCATAATTAATTAATTCATAATACAAGACATTTGAGAAAAACTATCGGGGATTCATCCAAGACATGTAAAAAAAGGTTATGGCATAACCGAAATATATATTTATTTTGCCTCATGCATCCAACTATTACATAGAGGGGATATAGAGGGCCAATAATTTAAGATAATAATTCATATTCATTACTCATATTGATGTGGTGAAACATAAACAACATATAAATAACATTACCCAATCAGTAAAATTAATCACTAACCATTCTGAGTAGGATGGGGAATAGTATCCAGATAGCACATCTACAGTAAAAGTCATCATAATACATTTAATAAAATATGTTATATGATATCACAAAATATCAATCCTAACTAAGAATAATATTTAATAGAGGGTGTTGAAATGGATGAATGTACACTTACAAAATCGTTGAGGAATTCTTGAGAGAAACCCATTTTTTACATTAGATAGAATATTTTTTTACAAAAAAATATTATTATTTTTCCTAAAATTATATTTTCATTATTTATAAACTATAAAAGAAATATTATAAAAAATGATATTATTATTGAGGAATAAATTATGTCCAAATTAAATGAAAACATGTAAAAAAGAGAATTTGAGAAAATTTTTAAATTTCCCACATCTATACAGTGTACGATAAAATAGAGGAGTATTTAAAGAGGAAAATTAGTAAATCATTTAAATACTACAAGAAATAAACTATCATATATTTTCCGGATAAAAATTTTGATTTTATAAAAATAATGGTTTCTCTAAATATATTATGGATGTAATAAAAAATTGTTATGAAATCGGGATGTACCCATTAACTGGACTAGCTTATCTAGAAAAATTGAAAAGGGGACCTTATAAAACATATCTTCTCCCTTAAAATAATGATAAAATCACTTCGATACATGTATATGTAACATATAATATGACATCATATTATTTATATTAAATTTAGGAAGAATTACATTGGGGTAAATAATGAAATTGAGGAACCCAAATAAAAATTGAAGTTTGGGAAGAAACCCCTAACTTATATCTAGATGTGTAATGTCTATTAACATAATTTCTAATATAATGAAATTATATTCATTAATAATTTAAATAAGAACCCTTTTAATTTGTATTTTATTTATTATATGTTAGTTTTTGACCATTTTGAAGAGAAATGAGATTCGATTTCATCGCTTAGGACTGTTCATTTCTTTGGTTATCTTGATTGGTTCAATTGTATACATGTGAAAAAAGATCATGTGAAATTATAATAGATATATAAAATTGAAATTATATTTCATTAATGAATATAATAGATATTTAATGGTATTATATATCATTTTATTTGAATATATATTGATGATTCACTAAATAATGCATTAATGATAACCATTTTGAATATGATGATATCTTTCTGATCATCCAGAACTGGTTGTGTATAATGTATTAATATTATTAATATATAATGGTTCCATAAAATTAAAAATGTATTATTACATATATTAATGCCTTTCTTATCCATATATATTTTTATGTCCACCCTTTATGGAGTAATTGAAAAAAGAAAACTCATCACCACGAAGGCCGTAAATCGGTACATCGTAGATAATATTTTCATTTTCAGAATAAAAAAGAGGAGATATAAAACGTTATTGTCGATATTAAATAAAAATATTGAAACTATGGTATATAAATGATACTAGAGTTATAATTATTTTTTGGCATAGGATATATGGAATTTATATGAAATGAAAATTAATTTAATGAAAATTAAAAGAATGCAAGGGGATTTTAAAACATGAAGTCATCTCCATGAGAAGAAGAAATTGTCTACTTGAGGTTTAATAGAGGGATTTGGAAATAATCGGATATAATTCTAGGTTTTGGATGTGTGAGGAAATGTTTTGTTGATGGGTGGTATTTATAGGGGAGGAGAGGGGTGTTTTTTTTATTTTTTATTCATTAATTATTTATTTTGGGTCAAGAATATGAATAGTTTTGATAATGGTAACTAAATTATGTAAATAGACAGGGGTAGTTCATGATTATGGGAATATATTATCAATACATCATCAATGCCTCTGTATTTCATGTATTTGTTAAATAATGTAAATTAATGTATTTCACAATTCACCAAAAAATATAATATTTTAGGAAAATCCAAAAAATTCAAACTTAAATTTTATGAAGAATAGAATTAAAAAATGGGATCCAATAATTGAAAATTTATTTCATTGTAGGTGAATATTTAATTTTCATGTATAATGATTATTTACATAAGAAATACAGATCATAATATCAATTATATTTTTATGAATCTTTTCCAAACTAAATAAGGTCTCATAAAATTATCTATTTAAAATAAGGAAACATAATATTAATTTTTTAATATATTTTATGGAATTAAATATTATTCTAAATAATGATATCATTTATTAAATTTGAATTAAAAATTTCTATTACAAAATAATAAAACCATAGAAAATATCATTTTTTAAACATTTATTTACATATTCCATTGTATAAATGTATCATATTTTCATTTTTAACTATCAAAATTTAATTTATACTCTCATAGGTGAAGTTACTATTCTATTTGTAATATTAATGTTCTTAACAGTCACATTGCAATTCTATTAGACATATTTTATAGTATATAATTTTTTTTACTCTTGGTAGTCTGCATAAAATTTTATTAATCATATTAAATTTTTAAAGATATATAAAAAATTATATGGAATTTTTAAATTCTATCCTCTTATAAAAATACCATGATCAAAATTTCTATAGTGTCACCTCAAAAAAAAATATTTTTGTAGTTATTTATCATTATATCCTATAGTTCCCACATCACCACATTAATTTTAAGATTTTTTCAAATTACAATTAGATTCCACATCATATATTTCTTCGAAACATATTCATTAGTGTCTTAAATCAGGATTAGATCATCCTAGTAAGATAAATTTGTTACCAATTGTAACCATTCTGATGTTAGTACATGTGTTGGTTCTAGTATGAATTTTCTTAGAAAAGACACGTTAATAACATTGTTTACATTAGAAAGGATAGGTGGAATAATCAAATGATAATCAATTATTCCAATTATCTCCAAGGTTTCAAAAGGTCAAATGTTTCCAGGTCTTAGTTTCCCCAACTCTCAAAATATTATAACACGTTTCCGTGAACGTACCTTCACGTCAATATTATATTTGACTTGAATCTCCAAATATTTCCTCTGGTAAATAAAAAATTTATATTTCCTACATTATGATCCTCCAATATGAGTTTGAATAGTCAGTACCTTAACTATTCATTTATCCTCATGCTCTAGGACTATAGGATTCATTTCCCCAAATTCATCACATGAATTCAGTGTACGGTATCTCTTTCCCCACAATTCTTTATACAATTCCATTTGAATACATGAATGGAAATTATTGTTTTCGAAGATACTACCAAATGTAAATACTGGTCCCACATTCCTTGAAATTCATGTGAGAAATATCTAAAAATGTGTTTTACTATTTGGATCTTCATTTCAAACTGGTCATTATTTTCACGGAGATAAGAAATACTCAAATGAATGTTAGTAACTAAAGTGTTTTTAATAATTATATTGAATTTTTATGTCAATCACTGATCATTATTAGAAAAAATTGAAATATGTTTCGCAGCATGTCTTACAAATTAATTAATATAAAGTCATTCAAGGTGATCTAGTGGTAAATCCACTAATATAGAGAGGAAAAAAGTAGATTTTATATGTGAATCAATAATTACCCATATTTCATCATTATTTCATGGAGTATTGAGTAATATGGTGACAAATCAATATTAATGTCATCTAACATCCTTGTAGAATTAGGCACATGTTTCATGAATCTTCAAGGATGTTTTCCATCGTCCATAACCTATTGAAACACTAAACGTCATGATACATAATTATAAATATCACACTACATATTATAAAATTGAAATTGTTCATTACAATATTTTTACATTTTAATGCTACTAGGGTTAATAGAGAATATATTTCTCTTCAAATAAGTCAACAATTCTATTTTTATCGTGGGTAATAAGGGAAAAAATCAAATTTATTAATTTCAATATTCCATCATAATATAGGAAGTCTTCCAACTACCCAAAATTCATAACATTAGTTTTTCTTGAAACATTATCATCATTAAACTGAGGCCTTTTAATCATTTCCACTAATGATTATTGGGAAACCAATACAAAAAGAAGTGATGTTTCACCTTTCTTGATAATTCCAATATCCATCCTCACAATATATAGGATCATAAGAACACTTTCAATCATTTTTTTTATAACCCAAAGATCCTTCCTGATGAATGCATCTGCTACCTAATTTTCCATCCATGAGAGATAGTTTAATGAACAATAATAATAATTGAGTATATCAATCCATCCCCCTTTCCTCATCTTGATTTCATTCTATGATAATATATGTTTAGACCTCTTTTAATATTTATATATATAACATCATTCACCAAAAATATTGGGTCTATATATATTCAAGGGAAATATTACATTATCTATGGCATCTTCCTATGGTAGATAGTTTTTTTCATGATTTTTTCACTACCATGATGCATAGGAAATAACTCTCTCATTTTTTATAAATACAATTCCATGTCAATTATTTGATTCATATGTATAAATAAAAAATCCACCATTTTCTGATATAAGATCCAAGATCAGTGAATTCACTAATATCCACTTCAATTATTCACAAAATTCTTCACATTCCATTTTAAAAACAAAATTATCCCCTATATGAGTGAACTTGGATAACAAGATATCTAATCAGTAATTTTTTTAATGAATCATACATAGTCAACTACTTAACCATTGATTCTATGTTCCTATGATATATTCATTTGTGTATGACATCCATGAACTACCGTTTTCTTTTAAGGATCAACAATGATTCTATCCATAGAGATTATATAGTTATGACATGAGAATTTTTGAAGTTAGAAGTAACTCTTTCTAAACAACCCATATCACTCTGTTATTCGATGATCCTCAATAAAAATACACATGTGGTTCTCTTGGTAATCATATCATTTGGAAAATATCAATATATCATGAATAAACTCCCTAAAAAATTATCATAATCATTGTCCACTATGTTCATTAGATCCATAAAAACCAAGGGTTTTTTAGTATGTTGAAATAAAATAAATGTAAACTCGTAATGTGGTTAACTATTTGGGATACCTTATTTAGAATATATTCATTCCTCAAACACAATTGATGATATCCATATCAAAGGCCATTGATTAAATATTATTTATCTCTCTGAATATAATAACATAAATCATCAATGTGGGGCATAGAATACTTGTTTTTTATATGAATAACATTGATTTCTCAATAGTTTATCCATAACCACATTAATTCATCTTTCTTAATGAAAATGAGAATAGTGGTACCCGTGGAGAAATAGTAGTGTGAATACATCCTATATTACTCAATTCCTCTAGTTTTTTATCAACACCGCAAATTATATTGTGTATATTCAATATGGGGGCATTGATATTGGCCTTGAATCAGGGAGTAAATCAATAGAAAACTCAACATCCTACAATAGAGGATACAGAAGTATATACTCTAGAAATACATCAATGTATTTATATAAATTAGATACCTACTCAAATTAAAGAATTATATACCCATCCATATATGACTTCTTCTATTCTTCCCCATGAATTTAATTTATAAGTTCTATTTGAGGTGGATCTAGATATGAATCAGATGATGATTTTACCCTTCAAAGAGAATAAATTCCATTCCTTCTTTATAAATAATATTTTCTTTCTCTTTTAAATAATTATTTTCATTATATATCAAAATCTAGTCTATACACAAGATTATATTAAAATAAACCATAGGTATGATGATAAAATCAACAAATATATCACCTTTATGTATCAAAATATAACTTATTGAAGCATATTCTTTCTTATAAGGTGTCAACTCTGAGAACAACAATTTTAAGGTGAATTTCAAATAAATAAATTTTCAATAAAATAAGGATGATATAATGGAATTTATTGATCCATAATCAAATAAAGCATTATATAAATGGGATGATATGATAAAATTACATTCCCCCACATAATTCAGAACATGAACCTTATCTATTGTGATGAAATATGCTTAAAAATGATCATGTGGTCTTTTATGAGGCATGCTTCTTTGATTTTTCATAAACAAATTATCATATTGTCCCATCTCTCTACAATTATAGAATTAAATATTGTTATTTTATTTATTTCCCTTATAATCATTATCAGGGTGGTCTTTCTCACCACTCATGAATAAAACTCATTTTCCTATTAAGAAAAAAATAGGGCATTTCCTTCCACATGTATCACATTTTATAGAACTATATTTTTTATTATTATTTTTATATGTTCTTTACTCTACAACGACTTATTATCTTTTTTCCATAATTTCATAAAACAAATATAATTCCTTCCCTCTCATTAAAGAATATAAGATTGTATATTTGTATGATGAAATTGTCTTAGAGACTACTGCCCTTTGGAGGAATGGTTTTAACCCATCAAATAATTATCCAATGTTTCCCTTTATATCATGTATGTAATCCATATAGTTCATTTATGACCAAGTAAAAAATGATTCATACATGGAATTGTTTAAATCCAATTTTGATCTAAGACTAAATTGTTTTCTCTCCACATCCACATATTTTTCTAGAAGGAAATATTTTTCATAAAAAATTTATTAAAATACTTTCATCCCATATTCAAATTTTTTTCCTCTACCTTTGTGTTTTAAATCAATGAATACAATTGATCTGCATCTCTAAATAGGTAATAATCTAAAATGATATTCTTCTCCCTTTTATTAGTTCCCAATTAGGGAAATATCTTTACTGAGGAACTTATCTATTTCTCAGCTGCAAATGGATTTGTATTCCAAATAAATAATAGAGGTTGTTGTTGCAAAAATCAATCAAACATTTTTATACAACGTTGTGGATCCATATTCTCTGTTGGATTATAGTTGTTTCTCACAACCAAATCTAGTTTTCCATGTATAGATATATGTTGATCAGCTTCAATTAATGTTCTCACACTAAAATCATTTTCCTTCATATGAGTGGAAGAAATATATAGTATATGTGCATTGATACGGTCCCATTTATTCAACTAGTCACCATTTCTAAAGAATAGAGTACACTAAATATGTTTATGAATCATAATTCTCATTTTTTTATAAATAAATACGGTAAATATAAATAGGAATTCTTGAAGACCTAATATATTATAATAAATACGGTTTCATTTGTGAAATGTTGACTTTTAAAACCTTTATAATAGATTGTAGTGAAAATGAAAATTATCATAATAATATCACCCTAGAGTGTTGAACTAGGTGCACATTAAGGCATATTTTCATTTACCAGGTTATGTAGAGTCATGCCTGACACACCAAGTTGGAATTTTTACCACTATGTACATCATTCCTAGATCCATGTCCACTTTCAGTATATATACATGTATGTATTTCATGGAAGAACAAAATAATATATTACTATAAATCTAGTATATCATTATATACTTATCTTGAAATTAATTCATATGATTATGTTCTCCAATCACATTATTCTATATCTAATTTCTAATATTTCTATTGAAAATCCTATAATACTTAATTTAAAGCCCATAACCCTAGTATCCAAGAGTCGGTGACTTACATAATTGCATTGGTATAGTAAACACGATTTCAAATCCCAATAGACAAAACCATATATTTAATTTGAAAAATTACAACATAATTATTATATTATAACATTTAATGAAAAACAAATGATTTTATATAGGAATCATCTATATAATCATTTATTACCCCTAATTTTCATTCATAATACACATATTTAAATTCTAGGGAAAAATAAAACGAAAAAGGGGTGATTTTAGATGCTCAGTACGACTATGTATTACATTGAAATATAATATAATTATAATAAATAAGGCATTGTGAATAAATAAAATCACATTCTTTTAAAAAATAATATTTATCATTCTATGGTAGGAATAAAAGAGGGATAAGTAATGAACTATATATAATCACATGAGAATAAAGCATAACCACAGATATTATACTAGTAGAGTAAACACATGGATTATCAATTACTAATATGACACTGATGAGGAGAATAATTTTTGACACATAAAACAAAACATTGAGGCACCAGCTAAGATATCTGAAAATAATAGGTTATATCCTCCACTAAATCTATATTTATTTTTTGTCAATATAGAAAACGATGCATTGAGGGTATATTGAATTCCACAGCTATCACATAGTAGGTCCAATAAATTCCTAATCATAATAGGATGAACTATAAGTAACATATACATATCCTTCCCTAATCATTAGAAATAAGCAGTAACCATTCTAACTAATATGGTAAATGGTATCATGAAAACAAATCCATATTAAAAATGATAGGAATCGAATTAATAAAACAAGGAAAATGATATCATAAAATATTAGTCACAATTATAAAAATTATTTAGTACAAGGTATCTATGTAGATGAAAATACACTAAAAAATCAGTAAAGATGTTTGGAAAGAAATGTGCATTTTACTTTTAAAAGAAGAGTTATATTGGAAAAAGTATTTCAACATTTCATAAAATCATATTGTATTGATTTATATCCATGAAAATATAATGTTAGGATAATGAAAATAAATTAACTATGATAGTTTTTAATGATAAAATAAATTATTTTATAAATATATTTTTGTATTAAAGAAAATTTTGGGGTGTAATGGAAAAATGGGTAAGAAATTGGGACATACACTTACGATACTTACATATCCGGTGGAATTGAAATGAGATCCTTTTAAAACATACATGGACCCATAAATGAATGATGTTATAATCTAGATTCATGAGTTCATAACATATACATATAATTTAGATTAATTATATAAAATTAATAATGATTTTCATAGTGGTAAATATGATGAAATTGTAACTCAAATGAAAATTTTTGGTTTTGGAGGAAATCATTACCTTATGTAAGAATGTAGTAAATATTTAAATTATATTCAATAATAATATTTTTCATAAACTATTAAACATTTATATTAATTATTATAATTATATTAATTTCATTTATGGATATTTTTATGAGTCATGATATTCCATTTCATAATTCGATTGTTCATTTCACTGTTTTTCATTATTGGTTAACTTGTATACATGTGGAAAAGATCGTATGAAATTAGAATAGATTTCTTTAATTGAAATAATATGATATTAATTAACATAATGAATATTTAATCGTATTTTATAACATTATTTTAGATATGAGGATGATTCATTAGATAAAGGATTAATGACAACTATTTTATTTATTTTGGTGTTTTTTCGATCGCCAATAACTAGTTGTATCTTATGTATTTATATTATGTATATACAGTAGTTCAAAAAAATTAAATAAGATTTACTAGAAATAAAATATTCTGTTTTTGACATAAATCGGTTTTATTACCAACCATGAAGTGGTTATAGAAAAACAAAAACATGTCATCCATGACGGCTATAAATAAACATCTCATGAATGATGATTTCATTTACTCAAAAAAAATGGGAGGAGATAATATATTATGGTTGAAATTACATTAAAATAAAAAAAATATAGTATATATAGAATACTAGATTTTTGATGTATTTATGGTCATATGAGGTAAGAAAAGTATAAGATAAGATATGAAAGTGAAAGAACATTAAATGAATGAGAGAGAATTTTACATCATTAAGTCCTCTGTTTGATATCAACATTATAAATCATTGAAATGAAATTTCAGTGAGAATATCAATAGAAAAATGTATCAGAGTGGTTCATTAGATGGACTGGGATGAAAAGGTACTATATTTGAGACTTCGGATGTGCATGGAGTATATGAAGTGGGGAATTGTACTTATAGTGGAGTAGAAATGGTGGTTTTTTTAATTTTATTAAATAGATTATTATCTTTTCTCAAGACTATGAATAATTCTGATAAAAATGAATAAATACTCTAAATAGAGAAGAGTAGTTTTATATTATATTATTAAATCATCCACACATCATTTATGATTCAATAATTCATGTATTTGTTACATAATGTACATCACTGTATTTCACTAATCACAAAAAAATCAACTATTTTGGAAAAATAAAAAATAAACCTAAAAATATATTAATTGTTATAATTCAAAAAATATAATCCATTTAATAAATATAATTTTTATTATGAGAAATTCATTTAATAAAATCAAATTTTACTCAACTATAAGGTTTATAAAATTATAAATAATTAAATTACCCTTAAAAAATTGTGTTTCCATAAAATTGTTGTATAATAACAAGAAAAAAATTATTAATTATAAATCTATTTTAGGAATATATATTTTATATTTATAAATAATATTAATTATGATATTTTAAATATTACGTTATGTTTCACAATACTTATAATATATAACTTATAGTTTTTAAAACATTTATTTCTTATTCTAATATACCAAAATAACATATTTTTATTTATATGTTATGAAAATTTTATTTATACTTTTATAAGAGTAGATACTATTATATTATCCGTATTAATATTCCAATTTTCATATTATAGTATACCACATTTTTAAACATTTTTTTGTGTAAACTATAATCTATCGAATATATTAAATTTTTTATGTGACATGTAATAAGATACTGAGGTGTTACAATGGTAAAATCTCCATGAAGTTGGGGTTTATTCTCACTTAATAGTGTGAAATCCCAATTAATTCTATATATTTAAAGAAAAATAGATCTCTAGTTTGGATCAAAATAATTCATTCTTTATTGGATATTGTAGAATAATTGTATTTTATTTGATATTTCATTGATCATTAGTGTTGTCATCAAGATGGAAATACTGACCATATTTGATAAAAAAAATATAATTATGTTATGATCTGAGTCGAAGTTGAAAATTATTCTATATTAGTTAAAAAATTTGTGATTTGTTCTTCATCAGAAGATATAAATTTAGAGATAAAATTCATGAAGATTCCTCATGTTTGTTTTAATTTTCCATCAATTTTGAATATTATATCATATTGATTTAGGAATGAGGTTTGATTATTTTTCTCTATCAAGGGATGTAATCAAAGTGACTGCAGAAAATTTTTAAAAACGAATGTTAGAGATGATCTCGCTAGCTATGGACGGTGAAATGAAGAATATAACAATGGCCATTTAAGTGATCTTGGAGGGATAATGATGAATTATCCTTGGAAACATGAATTAAGTCTTGAGTGTGATACTCATATATGGCTTCATGATGATTTCCATGATGAGGTAATACCTAAAGGTAGTTTGGAGGTTTATATTTACTCTATTTATGGATATATTCATGTGTTTAGAAGATTCATGTTCATTTGAGTGATAAAAAAAATTCAATAAGGTGTTCATCTAGATATGCAGAATTATATTCATGTTGGCGAGGGTGATGCCTCCAAGGAGTTATCTATATAGAACTATGTAGGACCTCTTCGAGAGTGACATTCTGTAATGTAATGAATTAAAATCTATGATTTTGTTTCAACTATAGGTACAAAGATTAGAGTGGAACTATATAAACAATTGTGTTCAAATTTAATTGGATGTAATTTTTCATAGGTTGAAGATGATTAATATATAATGGAATGATCTTATAGACACATTATTGAAAATATAAGGTGGTCAAGGATGAAGGCGTTTCTTCTGTTCCAATGATGAATTAAAGGAAAAGATATGATTATTCACATTTAAATCCCACATTGAACATAATAATTACTTCATGAATAGTGAACCTCATGGTAACTACATTAGTCAATTAGAAGATGAATCTAATTGGTATTTTTATAATAAAAATAGTTTGGATTTTGATCATTGATGTATCTCTTTTACATATTCTATTTTTAAATCAGGAAAGATGTAATAATATGGCCCCATTAAAATCCACCTATCATTTGATGTCTCTATATTTTTTCATTAATAAAATTTATTCTCAATAACATTAATAAAAAAATAATTGTTTTTAAATAATATGTTAGAAGAAAATATGTCTCACATGAAGTCATTATAGGGACAACATACTAATCACGACAATAGGTTTTGTTAAAACAGGATATTAAAAATATAATAATTGTCTCTTATACATGTATCTATACATTTATCACCTTTTGAATCCATCATAAATCCCAAATAATTTAAATAGAATGAGTGATTAGTGATTTTAAAGGCTCTATTAAGACTACCTCCTAACAAATGAAATAATACATTTTTTACAACATAATGGAATGAAATTATTAATATTAATATATAAAATGTATTAATTTAATTTATTTTGAGAATTATCCCCTGGATTATGTTACCCCCAATTTGAATTTTTGTATGTATAACTTTTATATGATTTAGACATAATTAGATATCATAGATGTTATAGTTTTTCTCCTCTTGAATTTAGATTCTCATCTAATATCATTAAAAAACATCTTCCAAAACAATTTTCAATGTTCTTGTACCATACCAATGTATTTTATTTTTCAATTAACCTATATATTACAATAATTAAATTAGTTCCATTTATGAATTCAATTAATTATTGTTTTTTATACTTGATATATATTATAACAAAAATACCTTAGTTTCTTCATAAATGAGTTTCACTTATTATTATATGTACAACTTTAATGGTGGTATGGTTCCATCATTCTGGACAGATTAGAGAAGATTTAATTTGAGGATAATGTCATTTGTAGCATTTTTCTGGGATATTTAGTTGGAAATGAATCATTTTACGGATGATTGGATTTTTATCCACTCTTCTTCAGGGTTCGCATGAAATCTCTTAAGGAAGATCACAGTGATCTTTGCAATTATGGGATATCCTCTATTATGATATGAATGTTTCCTTTGAGATTATTCATGGATATATGAGGGTAAGGAGGTATCATCAAGGGGAGGTGGGTGAGATTGATTACTCTAATGAAGTGGTTGTAGTTAAATTTTTTTGGATAATTTGTCCCTAATGATATGTATGGGATGGGGATAGTGGAGTATTATAAGGAGTTAGTAGTTCTGTAATTTACAAACTCTTATGCACCATGCATCTTCATAGACATTGAAGAAAGGGTGATGATCAAAAGTAATTCCTTATACATAATCCATAACATTAACATCATAAAGGGTGAATCAAACTATGTTATTCTGGTTATACTTATCCCTGAAAATTTTCATGATTGATTAACTAGTGAATGGGTCTGTCTAGAAATATTATAATAAAACATAAAATATTGATTAACTAGTGGATGGGTGTGGGTAACAAGTGTTTAGAATGAAACATTTCTATTGATTCGTAGGTGATAAAATATATCCCAATATATATTATTATAATTTAATTGGGTATAAGGTCCTTAGAAAATGGTTTTAACCTTATTTTAAGTGGGTATTCTTATAGGTTGCACCATTTTTGCCTCCTTAATAAGGGGGGGTTTCCAATAAAAACACAACCGGTTATCATAGTTATGTAAAGTATGGATTGGTAAAATAATCTTAATGGATTCATGAAATTATTTTTTTACATCAAGATGTGATTTCTTCAGAAAAATTTAATGTTAATGGGTAAAAATATCTATCATATTTAATATACAAGTATTAAAATTATTTATTTGAACATAGTACAATCAATATATTTTTTCATCACCAAATTATTTATCAAAAAGGCGTTTAATTAGACTCCATTATCCCTATAAAAATTAACATAAAAATAGAATAAAATCATTTCGAATCACTTAATTTTGAAAATAAATATTAATTTATTAAATTCACCCAATAAAAAATTTTATCCTACAAGAGTATTTTTATATTTCAATTAAATATTTAAACCAATTAAATTATATCATTTTAACAAAAAAATTAATGTTCTTACTAATTATTCAGTGAATAAAATATTTCTAATTTTTTGTTGATTATCCTAATTTTATAAGGTAATTTTTATTTCATAAAATTGTTATTTTAAAATATTATAAAAATGGACAAATAAATAATACATAGATTGTGAAACATGAGAAACATATCTACATTGGATATAAGAATATTCTCATAATTCCTAACTGATCACCATATTGTTCCACGAATACCTTTACAACAATGTTCTACTATAAATGAATTTCGATACCATTCCAATTACTGTATTATTATAATCAGTGTCTTCACATTGAAAAAATTAAAACTGTAACGACGGTTACAAAACACTATACTCGATATGAAATTCTAAAATTTTATCTTCGAAATTTCTTGAATGATCTATCACTTTACATTTCACAAATAGCATTATTAATGAAAATAAATAGTCATAATTTTAATAATTCATTAACCATTTTAGATAAGTATGTTAATTATAGCTAATTTTATTACATATATACAAAATTCCCAAATTTTTATTAGTTAATACATAATTCCAAAACACTATGGTTCCAGAGAAAAATAAGTGAAACCAAATTTGGATTATGGAATACATTAAATTAAATTTCATCATATAACCTAAGATATTATTCAACACCCACCCTAATTAATTAACCTGTGTCAATATATCATATATTTTGAAATATCTGGTAATTCAATATGGTTTTTTCAAATAGTATAATCATATATTATCATTTCACTAATCCAGTTTTTAAAAAAAATTAATTGAAAATTATTTCTCAAGATCTAGTTTCTATAATCTAAATATCCTTATATAAAATGTTATATAATATAAAACCCATTTTTTCTTATATATAACACATTGATTCAATAATAAAGCATAAATTAATTTCATTAAATTATTAATTTTTTATTTTTCACAATTCCAAATAAATTATAATTAATTTATATGATAAATTTGATATAATTTATTTGATAACAACTTTTGAGAAAAAATTAATCATACAATAATAATAATTCGTAATATTTCATATTAATTTGTATAGAATATATTCCATTGAAAATAGTTATTTTATTATAATAGATTATAGTCTATTGATAAAAGTTCGCTTAAATGTCAAACCCCATAAATATCAAAAGTCAACCAATGATCCCCGATATTGTTTTCCTATAATCTGAATAATCTAGGATTATATCATAATCCATAAGAAAATATATATTGATCCATGAGGTTCATAGGTGAGTCCATATTACTATATTTATTTAATTAATTTCATTAAACATTAACATAAATTCTATTGAATAACTCAACCTCAATAATGTTCTAGAACCCATTAAATATTCCATCATCATGGCCTTGATTATAAAAATAAATAAATAACGTTTTCTTTTGTTTCTCAATTATATTATAGAATAGATTTCCAAGAACACATGTCACTATTCTGTTTCAATATTTCAAACTTGACATTGATTTTTGTGAATTATAGAAATTTACACTTAATTTTGAGATACTGAACAACATATTCAATAAAATATTTTTTATCATTATTTTAATTATAAAATATAATATTTCTATCTTTATATATTTTATATTTTATTTTATGTTTAATTTTATTAATTCCATATTAATTATATTTTATTTTATTAAATTGTTTTTTTATATTAATTGGAACTATTATTTAACAAATATTATTTTAGTCGGAATATTGCTAGTAAATGTGGTGAAATGGAATATTTGGGATATATATCAATATTATAAATGTTTTATATTATGTGATTATTTAAACTACTATTTTTGGAGTTATGTAAGAATAAAAAATATAACGTTGTTATTCATCAATCCATACAACAGTAAATAGGAATTTTTGTTAGGTACACATGAATCAACATCATCCACATAAAAATTAGACACCATTTGATTAATCACTGTATTATAAAAAAAATTTCATGGAGATGATTATATTTATATGATATGTTACAATATTAGAAAAATATTGAGGGAGGTGAATGATTAACTATGAAATCTCTAGGTTTATTCAAGAATAACATGGACATGATAAATCACAAATGAGTAGATCCATTCTACTGAATATTAACTGAAAAATAAGGAAGAGTAAAAATTATTTGAAATAGTCATCATATTGTTTATGAATAGATCTTTTAAATGATTGTTTATATTTTTAACCGGAATTCATTTTGGAATAATCATAAATGGTCATTAGAATTATGAAATAGATTGTTATTTTTTTTGCACCTGATGGAGAGAAAATAAAACATGGAATATATGCATCCCTTAAAAACCATATGAATTTTACAAAAATAAGTTATCTAATAAATTATAGATTGTATCCCCATAGAATCATGGTCTTAGGGATAAGTGGACATTGATAGCTCATTGAAAACCATGAAACCAATTCATTTTTCATTAGAAGGGAATATCATGAAATACTTATGTATGTGGTTATATGAAATTGAACATCCTACCATATAGAATGATCCTAAATTTAGGGTTATGATATAATAAATGAATAAAATATATATGGAATATTACTTACATTGTGATATTGAAGGAACATCGGTTAGATGTTAACATTGGTTAAACCAATGATTGTATTTCAATAGTTTAGATGAATCTAGAGGAGAAATTTCTATAAATCAGAGGATTTAAGAATAGATATCTGTAGATGATATGTAAACTCTATTATCATATTTTTACTTTTTTAATTTGTAGATATAAGTAATAGTCAATTATTAATTTTTAATTTTTGAATTTTAAATAATTGAAATTGATTTATTTTTTTCTACTGTAACTGCCATGTTAATGATTTTTATTCTAAAAACAATATATTAATTATGGTTAGTGTAGGGATATTTAGTGTGTGTATGTGATTTAATGGAAGTGGAATTCGTGTAATGCATTTGGAATGTAAACATTACTGTTAGTTAATTTATACTGAGTGTGATAAGAATAAAGGTGTTATTATGTATATATGTTGGGATAAAACACTTGTGAAGATAGTGTAAGGAGAGAGAAATTTATCATGCATTATTGAATGCCTCAAATTTCAAGATATAAAAATACTAGAATGAAAATTCATGATTACCAGTGATGTGGGAGTGCCAACACTATTGAATGGTGAACTCACCATTTTTCATTATGTGGGTAGGGTAATTTTATATTGACCTCTCTTTTTAATATAATTTCCATTGAATGGATTGAGATAGTTTTCAAATGAGTGTGGTTGTTATATTTCATGATTGAAAATGAACTGAATGGAAAAAATTATGAATCTTGTTGATATATAATTCCCCTAAATGATTTATGTGGTCTCTGTGAAGGTGAATAATATCTTCATCGGTTATCATAGGTGAATATACATCCTATATTTTCACTCGTCATTTCAACATTACACTTCTCCCCACGAATTATTTATCCTATTTAATAATGTTATCAAAAAAATGTAGACTAAACCTATACTTTTGGATTTCTTTGGCACCACCAATAAATATTAATTTTTATCACAGGTACTATATTAAATAAAATTAATTTCATTTCACACGACTAAAATACTCCTATACAAGTATATTAGTGTATGATTATAAGAATACACATAATGGTATCATCATGGATTTATCAAAATGTGGGTAAAAAATGGTCCTTGATTGTAACATTATTATATGTTCTTGTCCTACAATATGAAATAATGAATATTATTGTTTTGGTATTATTATATAAGAAAATGTAAAAATTCCCAATAGAAAAAAATTAACATTAATTTGAACATGTGGTATTTTAGTTGATAGTCACATATTTTAACTCCATTATAGATATAAATTGAATATAATAAAACTAATATTCACATTGGTGGGCCACTATCTACTCAAAAACCTATATTATTCTAATTAAATATTTTATTTTCATAAAATAACAATTTAATAATATATTTATTTCTCCGAAATCGTTTATACTCTCCTTGAGTAAGTTGATTTACATCCACCTCACTCAACCAAATCTCCCCTTTGTGAATGATTCAAGAAATAGAATACTAGTGAACCGAATATCTCATATAGATATAGTTATAGATAATTTAATTCTAAACTAAATATGTCAAGAATCGTCCAAAGTCAACCCAACTCGTCAGTAGATCTAACCCGCACAACACCTCCAACAGACCTCCCATAAGCAAAAGGATATAGACAAAAAGAAAGGGAAAATTTATACTATAGGGATACAATATCATATGATCATTAATTAAAAATAACGAAAATATATAAACATTAATTAACATCATAGTGTTCATAATTAAATAAATTATATAATAATAGATATTGAAATAGTAAATATGTACTCATGAAATTACAATATAGACACTAGTCTTCCACTAGCTCAAGCATATAAATAATTTGGGTAAAAAATAACTAAACATGGGTATACTATCACCCCAAGATGACTTATACACTTAGTCACTATGATAGTTTAACAATTGTAAAAAAATCCTTAGAACCAACTAGATCCAATCAACCAGAAAATGAAACAGTAGGCCTCCACCCATGCCACCACAACCCATGCACAACCTGATTGCTGACATAACATATACTTGTACACAAATGGGATAAATTTGAGGTTTAAAAAAATAATACAAGGAAACCCACAACATTGGTCCCAAAAACTACTATCATAACATGTGCTTGTAACACACATAATTATTAGCCTTATCAAAATTGAAAACTAGTATAAAAGATTAACATAGAATGAGAATAAATTAAATGGGCTATAAAAAAAGAATATTGCGACCCTTGGGACATATTCTAATAAATGTAGGTAAAAATACCATTAAATTGGCCGCAGCTAGTGGAATTTCTAATCATTGACCATGAACCCACAATATCATGTTTCCCAGCTAATCATAATGGTTACCCAATTTCCAATCCAAGAACATTAAAAATTCAAATTCATTGGATCTCAACCTAAGAGAAAAAACACTAAAACTCAACGAACATTAACTAGGATTCCAATGGTAAAATATGAATTGGTGGTAGGAACTTCATATTGTACATGGGGTATAAAACCATTCAAAAAGTTTATATAAACCATGATTGAAAATGAATATTTTGCATCAAGATCATACTACCTGATCAGTCCCCCAACATATAAACCAGTCCCTAACACTGATGTAGCCACGATAGTCCACTAACACAATCCCATGGATAATAGAATAGATAATGCATCTTCCATAATCGAGATCATCCATTAGATCTATATCATCGCCTCACAATAACAAACTATCCAACAGAGGATAGAAACAAAATCAACCACAAGGAAAATACCAGGACCAATAATTTCCAATGGTACCCTCTCCAAAATTAATAAAAAAATAAATACCCAAAACTCAAATCCATTGATCAGACTCTAGCATCTTATATCATCCACACAATCTAACATAGACTATTAAAACTAGTATCCGTCATCTCATTTGATAACCAAACCCATGGTCCCCCCTATATGTCCCAAATGCTCATCTGAGTTGGAAAAACAATATAGGTGATCTTATATAATAACAGTCATATTAATGACACCATATAAGGGGAACCCTATGAAAACTATTCTTTAGGACAAGCCCTTTCAATGAAACTGTTTCTTCCCCTGTTTGTACCCACAAACCACCAGCTTAGAAGAGAAATCATACGAAATACCTTTCCTAGAATATAATTCCATAGCGCAGGTTCATCATACTTATATCAATATCCTATAAATAGAAACTAAATCAAAAAGAAGTCCCATGATGTTGAACCACCCAGAAGGAATGTAAATACCCTTAAACCATGTGACTGGACCTAAACATCACACCACTAGATTAAATATCTTATCCCTGAAAAATAGTGATCCATCCACTTTGAATCTATCAAAATAATCATTAGTAAAATCACATATAATCATCAATTAATGGGGATGAATAAGAAAACACACTCACATAATCCTCATATTACACATCTAAATAATTATAAGAATTCTAGTACCAAAACCTCAATGGAATAATACCACAATAATGTATCAATACAAAACACTATCCCGATGGTCTTTAAACACTGAAATCATTCCACTATTGTGATCTATATTGAAAAATGAATAGAATGGGTTTCTCACATGATATATTCTATCTCTAGGTAATAAATAGACCAAAAAACATTTTTTTTAAATGTAAGGTGACATTATATTGAATTACAAGGAAAATAAACTTAATTGTGCTATTATGCAGGTACTTATACCTGGCCATAATAGATGGGGCCTTCTCGTGTACCAGTAGAAGTAAATGTAATAGATAGATTCTGGTGGTGTATAACTATATGACCATATAACCCTCTCACAAGGTGTATTTCTAAGTACATAGCCACATGACCCTTTACATCTACATCAGTCATACAAATATTACATAGAATTTACTTCCCAAATTCTACATGCCCATATACACAACCACATGGCCATGTAATAGTCTGTGGAATGTATTTAAAATACATAAAAAATTTATATTCCCCAAACTCGATGAAGACACATCATGCATTGATAAAACCATACACTATATGATCAGGATCTTCTAAATATAAATCCTTCTAGACACTCCAAAACACCAAGTTTCATCCATAAATTCTATATCAACCCTCTTGGGGTCCTAGAATACTAAAAAAATATTAAAATATAAAAATTACTATATGTGGATTTTCAGTGGTAAATTTAAAATGTTCATATCATGATGTAGAAACCTATATATATCAATCTGATCATCATTCCCCAAAATCCACACGATGATGTGGTGTGATTTCATGAACCCAGATGGGTCGCCATCTGACCTGGTGCCCAACCAGGTCCACGACATGGCCTGAAGGGCATTCCAGATCCCCATAGGCTATCACAAGTTCCTGGGAATCATAAATATAACATAGTAACAATTTAAGTAAATAAAAAATCATAAAACAAATATAAAGCTAAATAAATTAAAACTATAATCAGACAATCAAAGAGACACTTAAACTAAAATCAAAATTAACATTTACAACTTGAACCAAATATAAAAAGGTAACGACGATAAATGATGAAATAAAAACAATAACTCAAACCTCCATGTAACAAGAGGTGCAACAACCTCTAGCCACGTTCACAAAACCAACACGAGGGTGCCACTGACAACCTGAACCACTAATGCTATATTCAATGCCTCAACCTAGAAAGACAAAAAACATGATCTAAATAAAAAAAATTTGTGTGTAGGGTGTGAGAAAAAATCCCAATATGATTCCACCGAGAAACGATTCCACATATAATTATTAAATTGAAAATAAATTTTCAATTTAACAAAAAATAAATAAATAAATTCTTAAATTTTTTTAATGAAATTAGTTTTAAGGAATACTACATTAAATAAAAACAACTTTAATTAGAAAACCAACACACAGAGGTAATTATGTTACATATACAATGTCATTGGTCATATTGATGGGAGACAATGTAGATTATTTATCATCATCCACTTCATTGTACAAAGAGGGTTTTAGTTCTCTGAATGAGATGATATAGAGATTATGATAGACTGAGAGAGATCATGTGGATTAGCATGAATAGTATTTTTTTTAGAGATGAGAAGATGTTGGAGTACATGTGATGGATTTCTCATGGTGATCGGGAGGAGATTTTTATGTATGACCTTTCGAGTGATCATCTACCACTTGAAACAATTTAATTTAATTTTTATATGAAATATGATAAATTTTCTCTATTATACATATTATATGTGAAATATTGAGACAATACTATGAATAATTTTATCATATTTTACTTATGTTATACTATTTCCAATTTTTTTATTTTAAAACATTAATTTTTTTTTGTTTTTTAATATTTAAATCTTAGAATATTAATTTATCTATATAATTTTTATGGATTAAAAATCCCATTAAAATTACATTTAGAAATATATTCTCATGTTTATTTGTGATAGAGTTTATATATCATTGAATATACCATTTTTGTAATGGTCCATCATAATTATTTTTTAAATATTTTCTAGTAATTAATTTTAATGGTTATTAAGACCAATAAAAAATAATGTTTTTTGATGGTCTGCCATTATGAGGTACAGTTGCATCACCATTTATAATTAAATTAATTTTATATGGTCTACAATAATATGTTACATTTAAGGACTACTGTGTGTCAAAAAATCACATTCGAATTTGGGAAACTCTTGTTTTTCTACATACTAAATATGTATAGTTTACATTAGTCATTTGGATGTCCTTCAAATCTCTATCCCCAAAATAGGATAGGTATCATAATATTTATAATAAGATATTCTCTATATGATCTAAATTCATTATGTGTCATGATATAAGTTCTATGTCATTTTAAAAATATACTTCCATATAGTAATATATAGTGACGTTTACTTTAATCAACCTCGTTAAAATTGATTTGGAGTGATTAAATAAATATTTTTTACCTTTACTTCCCTCAATTTGGTGGTTATTCCATCATAATTTTTTTATGAAAACAACTTAATGTAATAGTTATAAATGAATATTTCCATTATTTATGTTTTTTCTAATAATTTATAAAATAAAATTATATCATTATTCATATATGTGGTAAATATTTGCCAAAAAACTATGTTATAATGATCGAGTTGGTAAGAATATGTTACTGTATTGTTATATTATAACATTTCCATAAGTTAAATGTTTTTAAATAATTTTTATTTAGATGATAAATATGTTCATGATGATGTAAACAAAAAAAGTATGAAATATAATATTATGATATTATTACATCAAAGTAACTCAAAATTATTTTATTATGAAAATAAATCTTAATATGAATATTTGTTATTTATTTTAAAAAATTTAATAAATGTATAATATTATAAATAAATTGTTAATATTATAAATTGAATATTTATTTATTTATTCTATTTTTGAAATAATCCATTGACGGATGAAATTTAAATGAAAACTCGTCAATCAATGGAGTGGTAGTCAACACATAATCACTGGTGACATTTTCTCATTTAATATGGATGGATGGGAATTAAATTGTATTATATTTTATCATTATAGAATATAATATATTTTATTGACATAAAAATTATTCATTTTTTATGTCATTTTATTCATACATATGAGGTGGGGATGATAAATGATACATTTCATCCATATAGGTGGTAGTGAAGACGTACACAAGCACTAAATTTTAAATTTAATATTAATGGGATGAAAGTATAGGATGTTTTTTAGATAAAAATATAGTTATTTTGTAATTTTATTATATTGATATCATTATAATAAATTGGTTATAGAATATTTTGATACAGATTATAAATAAAGAAACTCTGAAAGATCATGGTTAAAACACAAATGAATTTCCTATATAATATGCATAAAAACAAATTTGGTTCTTTCTAAATTTATAAAATAGCATGAAAAAATTACTATAAGATGGGTGTGTTGGTTTTAGTTTTTTTTAGGGATTTAATTATCTATGGTTATCAATGTGTATGATGAATTAAGGATTGCTGAGGTATTTATATCAGTGAAAGGAGTGACAATATTAGTAATAATCATAATATTAAAATATAACAATGTGATTATTATGTGGACGTGGCACAAATATGAAATATTTTTTAATATATTAAAATAAATGTAATAGATATATTCATGAAAAACATATTTGAAAAATATTATAGCTATTTTACGCCTTATATCTTATTATATCCCCCACTTTTATTATTTTAACCCTTATTGTGGTGACTAAATTTTACTATGGGAAAATAATTTTATAACTATAATGGTTATTAACATTAATTAATAATTTCACAATTCATAAATAGTATATGATAAATTTATTATACTTCATATTATAAAAGTGTTAAATATTACTTTATTCTTAAATTCATAAAAAGAAATTAGAAAACCATTTAAAAAATGAATTTATAATTATAAATGTAAAATTTACACAAAAATAATTTATTTAATTGATCCTCATAAAAATTATTAGTTTATGTATATAGAAAGTATTGTGATGTTAATTTTGAAAAAATTATTAAATTAACAGATCTATGGAAATACTTTATAATAATTAAATATTAACAAATAATTTCTATTTTAAATTTCTATTAAATAGATCATTGAGTGACCATCATATATTTTGGAATTGAATATAATTTTCAAAATTTAAAAATTTAATATTTCATAATGCTATTATATACAAATCACCAGATCCTAGGGAAATAGAATAAATATTGGTGATATTAAATACTCAATAGGGGTTAAATACCATTGATTAAATAATGAATGAGAGATCATAATCGTTATGGCATGTTAAATAACTGAACACACATTCCATGTAATCAATTAACTGAGAAATAAGTTACTAAACAATATATAATTTCATATAATATAAAAAAATTTTATTTATATATATTTACTATATTTGTATGATAATGAATAATCAATATGGAATGATAAATAACTAAAAACATACCATTTCATCAATAAACTGAAAATGAAATGCTTCTATATTCTTTTATTATAGTAAAAATCTCATGAATAATTTATTAGGAATCTAAATAAAGATATTATTAATTATTAGATCTCCTGTCTCATAAGAGCACATTACCTTTACAATCATGACCTATTCTTTAGACGGTTTAAATGAAATTCAATGAAAACCCGTTAAATGAGGCTATCTAATTAATTCATCCTGTAAGACTACATTTCCATCAATGGTCTTGTATTAACATTTCCCCAACCGATGACTTTCATGTCGATGACATTCCACATATATCATATAAACATTTTAATTCATGATCATTGTACCCTATCAATTATAAATATAGAGTTAAGGATACAAAATTTATCAGTATCTACCATGTCAATCAAAAAAAATTCAAAGTGATTTTTTTAAAAAAAAATTGTATATGGTTTAGATAATAATCATATCTATGATAAATGATGTGGGTATTTAGGTATATTTAATATTCAATTATCACAAGAACGTTAATAACATAGGATATGAATAATGACTGGGATAATGATTAATCTAAATGAATTTCGACACCGTACTTTTTAAATATAATTATTATACATATAAAGGAAGAATAAATACATAATAAATGTGACATTTACCCAATATATTATGAATATGGGGTTTCTCTATAATGATATTAAGAAATATCATTCAAAAGAATCTCGAGGAATATTTATTTTTTATTCCGGGAAAAAATTTCAAAAACCATTTAATTGAAATTTGCATTAAAAAAATAGAATATTTTTTCCTGGGTGAAAATTCCACTAATATATAAATTCTTTTAAAAAATAAAAACTTTTTTGTAAACATGTACGTTAATTAATGTTTTGGAAGAAATAAAATTTTTGACCACGGAGAGAAATGAAGTCAGGTTTTGTAAAATTATTTTTTAAACATATAATCTACAAGATAGTTAGAAAATTGAATGATAAAAAGAGAAGGATAATGAATTAAAATTATAGAATAAAATTATTTGTTTTATTAATAAGTTATAATATAAATTTTTTAATGGAAGCTCAGGAATAAATAATCTTTGTTAGAATAATATTTTGATAAAAAACGTTAAAATAGTCGTAATGTTGAAGTACGATTGAATAAATGAATATATTATGGGTATAAAATATTAATACACATAAAATAATATGACATTAATAAATATATATTAATTTTAAATATACAAAAAATATTAGAATATTAATGAAAATATCAATTTTATATGACATAATAAAAAATAATTGAGTTATATAAATTCATTTGTACATAGTAATCTAATGCTTAAGTAACTATATATGAAAATTTTCAAATTTTGACGAAAAAATAATTAATATTATTTACTATGGATAGTAAAATGTCAAATTGAATATATATATATATATATATATATATCATTAGAGAGAAACTAGGTTCATAAAATTACAATATTTCTCAATATAATGAAATTTAGAAGGAATCTCTTACCTCATGATCTAAATTTGAGTATATATAATTTAACATCTTTTATAATATATTTTGAATTTTTTTAACTTATATATGAAAAATATTAATATATATTATAATTAATATTATTATTTTATA
Organism: Viscum album; assembly: GCA_963277665.1. NCBI lineage: Eukaryota > Viridiplantae > Streptophyta > Magnoliopsida > Santalales > Viscaceae > Viscum > Viscum album. The sequence continues at coordinate 1,768,159,662 of OY728135.1, forward strand.
TGATTTCGATTATCACTTGTTAATAACCATTTATTATTTTCATCATTTTAGGTTATAAGTTTCATTGTTTTTTAAGTCTGCTTTGTCATGATTAGTTTTATTCAAATTAAATTATTCATGATTTAATCATATAAATAATCATAACCAAGAATTAAATATAATATATAATTGGTATATATTTATTTAATCTAATACAAAAAATGTTCTTGTAGGATTTGAAGCACAGTGTTCATGGAGCTGGTTGGTCGAATGTACCCAAGAACGTTGTTTTCATTTTCTATTCATATTGAAAGGATGTTAATTAAATAATGTATATTTTTACTATAATTCCATTATTATATTTTAGAAATTTATATCATACATATTTATTTAACCAAACATTAAACCATTCCATGTATGGTGTAAACTTATCAAAACGCTTCACTAGGTAGTTGTCTCCCACACACACACACACATGTTATCATATTCCCAAAAAATGGAAATCAAAAAGTTATGTGTTATATAATAATTAATTAAACATAATTAAGATGTATGAATTATATATATATAAAATAATTGTATAAAAAAACTTATTCCATACATTGAAAGTTTTTACTAGAAACATGAATGACATTGGTCCGTGAAAAAGTTATCTTCCATACACTAGAACAATGATTTCGTAAACCATTTGATGGAAGTGTGTGAATGTTTAAGTGAAACCCCTAACATAACAACATATAATTATATTTATGATTCATATGATATTATTAATACTGATATAAAAATAATTTAATTATATGTAGTAAGAAATATAATAAAAAACCTTTATAAAAACTAACAGCCTCCCACATATCATCATTAGGTGAGTCATAATGCATTCCAATGTTACATATATTCCAAATATGAAAATTCAATTATTTGGAGAGGTATGTATGTATGAAATATTTTTAGTTATTATGATCCAAATGGATTGTTAGGTGAGAATATGTGTGTGGGATTGAGTTTCCATTTAAATACGAGGAAGAGTGACATTCCATCAAATACCTAAATGAAAACCCCTTAAAAGGGTTCCATTACATCAATTGGATTCAATAATTAATTTTTTTTAATAAAATAGTAGAAATGGTAGAAATTTATTCCTTAAATGGGTTTTTGAAAAGTTTAAATAATTTCCATTCATTATCACTGAAGAATAATCACTATGTAAAAAATTATTTACATTAATCGTCATGATTAACATTAACTCCATTCGCTGATAACTTTGGTAAGAAATTAATATGACCATATTATAAATTATAAATTATTTGGATTCAAAATATGGTATCGATTTTTATAAATTAATCTCACATAAGTACAAGATTTTATTTTATAAATTTATCTAGTAAAAATGATAAAATAGATGGTTGTTAATCTGAAAATTTCCATAATATTGCATTGTTTTTTATATAAAAATGGACACTTATTATCATTACAATTACCTATATTTTATTAATAGATTTATAATGATATTATTTTTTTCAAAAGCAATTAAAAATAAATTTATCTCTATACATTATTTTGAAAAAATGTCATTTTTCATATAAAATTTTTTATTTCTATCTATTTCACAAAAAAATCAAACATCCTAGAAAACTAAATATAACCCCCACAAATATTTTGTTGAAATCCATAATTAAAAAATTAAGATTAATTTTTTTAGATAATATTTAAAAAAGTTTTGATTTTTATATTGCAGACATGTTCACCATTTAATTCATAAATCATTCCTTTTACTAAAATATATTATTTGCATATAATAAAATTGGATTTTATATTATAAAAAGAAAACATATTTAATGATTGTAAAAATATTTTTTTTAGACATATTGGATAAAAAAGTAATTAATATCATTCAGTAATAGTAATTAATTAAATTTATCATGATAAAATTTGTTTTGTGTATTGAAATAGTTTTGTATAATAAGTATAATCATTATATTTAATTGGCCTTCATATTAATTTATAGGAAATAAGAAACCAATAAATTCAACAATATATTCTTATATAATATTTAATAATATTCATTATCTATAATTTAATGTTTAGAAGATAATTTCTATTTAAAATACAAATATTAATGGTATTTATTAAACCATGATCTTGCAATTAACACAAGCCATAGAAGAGACTCATTGTTGTGTGTGATTACAAATAAATTTTTATTTTATTAATTATGACATATAGAATAGATATAATTTATTTATAATATTAAATATATCATAGGGTATAGATATTTCATATTCCTTTTTTACTATTCATTTTTTTGTCGCATACTATGATAAATAAATTGTTATTTTTTTAGAATTTCTGGTTGTTATATTCTCCCTTCCATAAATAATTTTCATACTCACAATTTATATCGTATTTTTATAGTCCATGATTTGATATTTTTATATTATTTTCTTGAAAACCCCAAAATCATTAAAGGGTTAATAGAATATTCTATTTATTATGATATGAATGGAAATAAATGGTTCATATGATATTAAACATATTAAGGTTTATAAATTGTAAATTTGTAGTGTAAATTGGATATATGGAAATGGAAAAATGTTTAATCAATTATACAGAGAAATTGAGGTCATTAATAATTAAATATTAAATTATCAATAGAATTTTAAGGGATGTTATGTAAAAATATTTGGTGATTTAAAATCCCATTAGTTTAATAAAAATTAAGGATTTAGGTTATTTTTTCAATATATTATCCAAAAGGTTGAGGAATTATTTTGTTTACCTGGAATATAAGGTATTAAAATAACTTGAACTATTTCCATTTCAAAAACAATATTTCATCATTTCGATGTTCCAGGATCATTTTATAGTTCATCCCAAAATTTAACAAATGAATATCCAAAAAAATATTTTTTATGACTAAAAACTCAGTTTTAGATATAGAATAATGTACGATCCGTATAACAGTGAAATTTATTTTAATATATACTTATGTATTTTTCAAAATATTTTATTTTTTTTACATTAACTATTATTCTTCAAATAAATATTTTTTTATCAGTACATTTTAATCTTTATAAAAAATGACATATTAAGAATGAAATCACATAGGCCAGTGGTAGGAACAAACCCCTATCATTTATTGGTAACATGTTCAATCTCCACCTTGTTTCGTGATGTGATTGGTTTACATCATTCATGTTGGTATTATATTTTATAAATTATATTAATAAAATTCATATAGTGTTCCTAAATATGAGATGGAAAACATTGTTATAATGTTTATCTAGAAATAATTTTTTAAATTAGTCTTTAAAATAAAATAATTTTCTCTAAAATTTCTACTTATATTATATTAATATTAATAAAATTTTATTTATGACCATATAAACCCTAATGGATACCATTACCTTTAATATTATGGGAAAAAATTTAAATGAAATATTTCTCAAATGAATTTTCCACTAAAAAAGAGTTTCAAAAAACTATCCAAATTGTAATATATATGAGTAGACTCCCATCATATAAAATGATTTGTAAATTATGTTGAAATTATATAAAATATTAATTTTCTAAACCTACGACGGTATTCATAATAATGATTTTAATGAAGTAATATGTTCATGTAAGACTTACCACAATAAAAAATAGTTCATGATTCTTATAACCAATATTAAATTTCTAAAAATTAATTGAAAACATTATTCTTGAATTCAAATACTCAAAATATGTTTTTTCAAATATAGGTTTTCTATTTTCCAGTATTTGCAATAGGTCATTCATTATCAATATCAATTCAAATACACAATAATTTTTTTTTAAATAATTTGTGAATTATCCTATGCATATCCCATAGTATAGTCAATTGTTTAATAGAGAATTTATCATTTTCATGTTCCACGTTAAACTCAATTTAAGGATAACACACCCTTTTTAGTGGTATTTCCCCTAGGTACAACTCTTCTAGAACCTCTTACACATTTAGTATTCATAAAAGGATGTATTGGATATAAAAACCACATAATCAATATCTTATAACTTTTTTGAATGTTGTTATATAATTATACTAAAATTCATTCATAAGTTTACCTTATAAAATCATTTTTTATTTATATCTATTTTCAATTATTTATAATAAATTTATTGTAATACAAACTATGGTGACCTGATCCAAGAATATTGGAACAAGTTGGCACCACCATTACACTGGAAAAAGATATAATGATTGAGATCCTATAGGAACAATTATTTTGTAGTATTGGTAAAACAAATAAATTCATGTTCCATATGATACATTTGAATGATAAAAATATTTTTTTTATATAATCACAATATTCCATCTAGTACATCATTTACATAACTCTTGGTACACTTCATGGAATCCTCAAAATGAGAAAAAACATAATCATGAGAAAATATTATTAGTAACTGTTAATTAAAACAGAATCGATAACCAGTCAATGAGAATATACATTATGAAAAATAGAATAACTAAACACATATTCAATGTAATAAATAAAATAAAAATGAAGTGAGTAAATAATATGAAAATATAAATAACTGAAAACACATGCAATTTTATTAACTTTTGTATCATGATAAAATAATTAAAAATCAATATGTTAGGATTAATAAATAATCATATACCAATTAATCAATAAATATTGAATGAAATGCATATATAAATTTTTTGATGATGAAAATTCAATAGATTATAAGAATTGGAATCTCAATGTAAAAATGTTGAATTTCTAGACATCATTTTTCCTTGGAACATGATATAATTACCATCATGATATATCATTTATATTCTATAGAAAAACTAAGAGAAACCCCATTAACTAATACTAGACCATTTATTTGTCCCATTATACTAATGATGATTTGAGGGTCTTGTACTGACCAATCCCCAGCCAGTATATTAAATTTCTAAAACATTCCTCATATATCAAATAATAAATCTAATTCATACACAATGTAATTAATTAAATAACTATATTATATAAAGTATTGAAATTTATCAAAATTTTCATAGATAAAAAATTCACATTAAATATTAACAGTATATTTGTAAATGGTATACAATTGAGTAAATAATCATACATATGAAAAATAATGTGTCTATTTAGATGAAATTTAATAATTAGTTATCACATGAAAGTGAATAACTAAAGGTGATGTTAATGACTATGAAAATGATTTATGATAGTGAATAGAAATTCAATCCTTGGAAAAAATAAACATAACCCATCAAGATATAGGATAATTTTGTTATCAACAATACATATACCCTTTGTATAATGAATGATTTCTGTTATCCTTGATGAAATAAAATAAAATCATTAAAAACATTCTTCATAGAAATGTCCTTTTTTGGTTGGAATTTTTTGGAAAATTAATTTCACTGAAAATAACATTAAAAATTTAAAGGAATTTTGTAAAGGCAGAAAACATATTTTATGAATCATATTTATAAGTCATAAAAAATTTAATTTTTTTAGAAAACATAGTTTTGGAAGAAATCATATTTTCGAGTAATGAATGAAATGTTGTTGGGTCTTCCAAAAAACCTTTATAAAACATTTCAAGTACCAATGAGTTGAAAATGGAACTATAACCTGAAAAAGACCATTAATAAATATATTATAATTAAATATTTGGGTATATTAAAAGTTTTTCAAAAAATTTTGTGTAATGGAACATTATGAATAAACAAAATGAATTAATAGATTATGAAATACACCTTTAAAATGATTGTAATATTGAAGTGATAATTAATCAATGAATCTGTTATGTGTATAAAAAATAAAAAAAAATAATATAATAAAAAAATTATATAGTAAATGTATTTTTAAACATAATAATAGAATAATATCAAAAGTGAGGAATTGATATAACCCTATTAAAATGAATTGAGTTATGAAATTCCTTGACCACATTGTATCATTTTTCTAAAATTCACATAGATAAAATTTTAAAAATTGAAACTCCAGATAAAATGAATAATTATGTATTCAAGATTTTAAATGTCACAATGGTAGTATATGAACAATATGAAACAAACTAGGTGCATAACCTTACAATATGACTCATGGAAATTAAAATGGAGATGGAATCCCTTACATCACACGTACCTTTTAGTTGTGAATTCCTTATAACCCCATATCGTCATTTTAAAAATGTTAATAAACATAATGTTACCATATTAATATTTATGATTTAATATATTATCCGTTAATAACATATTATTACCCATTTATTAAAAATATTTTATTATTTTCATAGTTTTGGGTAATAACATGCATCAGTTTTCTAGTATGTTTTAAATACTTATTTGTTGTTCCAATAACATAGATCATAATAAACATATCTCCATAATTTAGTCCAATATTTAATTATTATATCAATTGTATATAAATATATATATATATATAGGGTTATCCATAATGTTTTGTGATTTTAAATGAATCACGTCGTTCATGGAGATGGTAGGCCATTCATATTCACGAACGTTGATTCCATTTTTATGTCTTAATGATATGAAGAAAGAGAAATTACATATATATAATATAATTTAATAATAAAATTAATGTAATATATATCAACTATTTTTAATAAACACATCCAATATACTTTCTATGTAATGTGTGAATGAATCGCATCGCTTCGTAAGGCGGTAGTCTATCAGACATATGAACATCACTATGATATTCCCACAAAACATAAAGGATGAATTTCTATATAGTATAATAATTAAATATGAAAACATAAATCATATATATTATATATATTATATAATATTTTACATCAATCATTATTACCAACCTTTATATGTGGTAACAGAGGAACAAATGACATCAGTTCAACTGGAAGTATTTATCCATACAAGCGAATGATAATTTCTTAACAAAATAGGCGGATTTTTATAAATTTGTTGGAGGAACCCTTAAAATTTAAAAATATACATTAATATAATATTATAATTTTATTACATAAAATTTAAATATTTTTTTAATTATATGGAGAAGAAAATAAAAAAACCATTACAAAAACAATACATTTTTTCGAGTATCTTCGTACAGTCTATAAAAAATCATTAATAAGATGGAAAAATTCTAAATATATATGGATTATTTGACATGTAGAGGGATGTTTTTAAGTAATTTGGTGAGGTTTTGGTTGATCCAAATTGCTGGGTTGGAGTCAATAAGTGAGGGGAGTGAGTTCTCTTTTAATGTTGAGGAGGAGTGTCATCGAGGTAAATAAAAATTATTAGTCACTATTGGGAGGTATTTAATAATTCTTTTAACAAATATTGTAATCTATGTTCAAGAAAATCCAATTAATGTTTAATATATTAACATAAAATTGGGTTTTAAATGTTTTGGGACATTCCCATACCTTATCTTTTTAGAGTATTCACTAAGTAAACAAATGTTAACCTTAATCACTTTGATTAACAATAACTATTATAACTAATCATGTTGGTCAAAAATTATGTTCAAGAAATAAAAATTTTAAAATAATTATTATTGAAAATATGGAAACAAGTTTTACATATTCAACTCACAAAATTGTAAGAATTTAATTTAAATCTTATCCCCTAATCATGACAGGAAAGTGATTTTTTAATACTAAATATCTCAGAAGATTAAAATTTTTTTAAGTAAAAATTAATTACAAAAATGATAAAAAAAATAAATTGGACTGGTTGATGTATGATTTTTTTTAATATTGAAAACCATTAAAAATATTATGGATCTTCAAATAAAATTTAGATCACAAGTTAGTTTTCATATAAAAATCAATATTTTTCACTATTCAACAAAAATATAATTTTTCATAGAAATTACAAAAATTCAAAATAAGATATTTTTAATGATATGATTTCAATAATTATGTTTATTTTTATATAATATATTTTTAACCTTTGAAAATTAAATTTTAAAATAATTTCTGATTTATAACGAGGAAAACATTCCTTTTATAAAAGTACAACCTTTTATAGGTAAAATTGGATTTTTTTTTCTTGTGTATTTAAAAATATTTAATTAATGTAAAAATATAATTAATAATATATAAAATTTAAATTTATTCAGTACAATTTTATTATAGTAATTAATAATTTTATAATGAGAAAACTCCTTTGGAGCATAAAAATATTTTTATATGATAAAAATATTCTTTTTCTGTCATTGATTACTATATTAATTTCTAATTAATTAGTAACCATTTAATTAAACCATATAATTTTGTAATATAGTTAATAACATTCACTACAAACAATTTATTTGATAATAGATAGTTTACATTCTATATAATAGTATTAAAAGTATTTGGTATAACACGATCTTGTGTGTGATAAAAGCTATAGAAGAAACTCGTTGTTAAATATAATGCGAGACACCTCACTATTTTGTGCATTCAATGCTCTAGAATAGATTAAATATAGGTAAAATATGAAATATTTTGTAGGGTATCAAGATTACATATTCATTCTATGATTGACGTTTCATGTCACATGCACTATTAAATGAATTGTTATTCTTTTAGAATTATCGTGTGTTACGTCATCCCATAAAAAATGACTCCTCTTATATAGTTAACATTAATGGGGGACTAAAAATAATTTATAAAACCATTTTTTAAGAGATACCCAATATATCTTCATAATCATGATTGTATTATTCATCAACTTCCAATGTATCTTTGGATCTATATTCATATGTGGGGTAAACTTCCTCAATTATATATCCGAAATAAAATAAAATATATATAGAATTGTTAGTGATATATGGGTTCATCAAATGATTTAAATGTTCATAAAGAAAATATATATTATTAACCAACATTATTGTGAAGGATTGATGTGGATTTTAATTCCATAACAAGTGGTTTGATTCCAGAAACCTCCACTAGAGAGAAATGAGCTTTATACTCATACATGAATCATAATTTTGTCCCTAATAAATTCTAAAAGGACCAATGTATGGGGTAAAAAATTAATCAACAAGGAATACTTTCAAGAAATTTCATATTTCTATTAATTTTTTTTGTAGATTTATTTGAATTACCAAAACTATCAGGTATAATCTATAGAGGTATTAATTCCTAATTGTGAAAACAATTCCCTTTATATATAAGAAATTGTACTGTATGAACATCAAATCTCTCATCTAGTCAATATATATCATAATATCAATAAGAATAAAATGGTTTGTATAACTAGAAACTATTCGTGAAAATTTATAAGATCAATTGTTTTTTGGTTTAGTGGATATGATCTTTTGTGGTCCACATTTTTTATTTATGTTTTTCTTTCAATTTTTATCCCTAAAAGATTTTAAAAACTCAAATTCGTTACCATACATAATGGTTCTTCCAATTTCAACTTTATGTTATTCACACTAACCCATTTTTAAATAAAAATATTTGCCTAAGTGAGGATAGAATTGATGATTCAAATCGAGAAACCAATATTTCTCTCCTTGATTAATATTACTCCCTAATCCAGAGTATGACTCATTCTAAAAAATTTGATATAAACTTCTTTCTCAAGGGTATCATCTCTCAGAAACATACACAACTTTTAAATATTTTTATATTTAATTATTGAAACCCTATATATCTTGAAAAAATTAGTTGTTTCATGAAATTATTACTCAAAATATACCATCAATTTTAACAATTAAAATAGTGATTTTGAAGATGAAAGTTTTTGAAATCAGTAAGAAATAAGAGTTTAAAGAGTTATTCTTGAGTAAAAAGATACATTAGGATTTATAATTTTAATTTGAAATATTAATTCCATTAGGGAACTATTATATATTATCACAAGGGGAAAAATTAAAATAAAAATTATATTTCATACATGATCTCCATGTTGAAAATAATCAATAAATGTATAATAGTACATAGAAATTGTACATAAATATATATTAATATAATAATAATAATAATAATAATAATTTGGTGTAATCAACCATCCATAACCCATGTCTCATATAACTCAATATATAATGATTCATAGTCTTTGTAAGAATATAAGAATGATGTAATTATGTGACAACGCATCCAAGAGTGAAATTCACTTTTTGAAAATGATTTTTATTAATGTTTTATCTAATATTAATGGGTTTTGACCTTGTGAGAGACATATGATTATTTTAAATGATTCTGTTTTTTATTTTCACAATTTATAGGGAAATTTATAAATTGATATCATCGTTAAAATAATATATGGTTCATCCTCAAAAATCTATTCAGAACAACATCCTATAGCTACATACTAAACTTTAATAGGGGATAATGGTAAAAAAAATTGTTTCATCCAACTACCCCATGGTACTTCAGAATTGATCAAAATATGGAAAGTTCTAGAAATAAATTTTATATATAACTTATAAACACAAAAACAAGCATCAAAATATCCAAAAATATAAAATTAGTTACCTCTTTGATAGAAAAATCATGATGTTTTTGTAATTTTAAGGTATTTAAATATTATTTTAAAAACATTCAAAATTTATTTCTTACAATTTTTTTAGAATAAAACATACATACACACACTAAACATTATATCTAGTCACTTAGGTATCTAGTAAGTTAAATCCCTACCATACCTCTATAAGTAGATCGATAAACATGGATAACAGATTGATCAAGATAATATTTATAGGTGATACTCATTTTCGTATAACATTATTCTGAGTTATTCCATTGAAAAAAATTTTAAAAATTTATGTGAAATTAAATTGATTTGTTATAATAATTTCCGTATTTTGAACGACTATAAAACCATGAATGAATTTCTATTCACCCATCAAACTCATTAAATAATTATTTTGAGTAAGTTTTCGAAATATTATACACATATATTTATTTAATTATCTAAAATTAATGTCATTAAAATATATTAGATCTGAAGAAATATATTAACAAATTTTTTTGTATTAAAATGCTTTATTATAAATTTTTTTAAACCCATATTAAATATTTTAAGAATATATCTTATCATACCATGTACAATGAGAATATTTTGAACTATAAAAATATTTTGTAATTAAAAATAGAAATTTAAAAATGTGGATTCCCAAATAAAGGGGGTTATTAAATCAAATTAACATCAATAATATAACCATTCATAAATTCACAAGTGAGAACTATTAGATATTATTTTAATTATAGATGTACTACATTATTAAGTATTTTTGTAATGGTTTCAAGTTTAGATACCTGAGAAAAGTAATCTTCATATTTAATCCCATATTCTTGATTTTAATGTGGTTCCACCAATATAGATTTGATACAAATTGTAATGGCTCATATTTTCTGGATTTTATATTTAGAAATAATCATGGAAAATTCCAAGACCAGGAGATGAGAAAGAATTTGGTTCTAAGGGCCGGTATTCTGAGAAACATTCATTGACAAATGATAATTTTTTAATAGCATGTGTGTGAAACATTCCTTAAAAAGTGAAATTCCCCTTAAAAGGGTCGCCATATCAGAAGTATCAGGGGACCATTGATCTCAAAATGTCATATTTACCCTATGTGTAACCAAACATCGGTTGGCGTGAGTCATCTAAATAAGAAATCAACAAATACATAACCATAAATAATATAATTTTAAAAAGTTATTTTATTTTAAAATCTTAATAACTAGTGAATGATGAGTAATTTTAGAAACTTGGGACAACCATTGAGTTTGTAATGTAGTGTTTTCCTTATCTGAGGCCTAAGATCCACTGGTTTAGGTCGGATGTGAAATTTAATTTTTTCATGTTCTAATGAATAAAATTAATTATGAATTCTTTTATTTGTCACCATTTAGTAACATTGTGAAACATTTTATTTTTAATAAAAATTGTAATTTAATTCAGGTTTATCAACACAACTCAATAATTCTGTTAAATTGTGGGTAATGAATCAACTCATAAAATTGAAGATGGATCATAGATCTGATCATATATTGTCCCGCCAATGGAGTTGGAATATCTGTTCAATGATGGAATATCAACCACCCAATGTAAATTACCAATCCTACTCAAGTAATGTACGTTATTTTCCTTTGTGGTTTCCCTATTAAGAAATTCTAGGATGATCATGGACTAACCAAAAGTCATGTTTATCCGTGGTTAGATCATTTGTTGGATGGATATTTTTTATAGGGGTGTAGAAGGATATAGATCATTGTGATTATTATGGATATTTTTTTATACTTATAATGATATAAAATTTATGATGAATCAAAAAAATTATGAGGTTCATTCTTTACGTGATTTTTTGTTTCTCTCTTCCCCTATTCTTGGCGTTCTTCACCATTATACCTTCTTGGTCATGAATCGAATTTAATGGAGGCTCTGAACGCAATCAGACCCCCAGATTGGTGGAATGAAAAAACATAGACTGTATTAATTTATCTCAAGACATAATGATTTCAGATATGGTTTATTCTAATATTTTTGAGTATTGGAGGAGGAGTAGTGGACCACAAAAGCACTCCCCAACCCCGGCGTGATATTGCTAGAGGTGGAACACAGTGATGGTTTTGGGATGGAGGTGGCGCGCACATCAGTCGTTCATAGTGAATGAGGAGACCAAGCCACTTGGAAATCCATGGTATCTATCCTTGGTATGTAGTAAATGGATGTGTTCACCGGCTGATGGAGGTGGTTGTCACTATAGAGAGGAGCACGTCCATGGGATGCAGATGTGGGGAGCTGTCCACATGGGTCACACATGCAGTGTGGACCGAACCAGTCTACAGTCTAGCAGGGTAGTGAAGGTGTTCCATGTGGGGTAGGCTATATGTCAATGTGGGAAGGCCCAACAAACTATCTTGGGAAGGGCCATGTTGGGTTGATCGGACTGGGTCGGGACTACAGGAAAGTTGGGTCGGACCCTGGTCCATGGACCTTTTTATTCAAATTTTCAAAAACATCCAAACCATTTTTTTCAATTGAAGAATTTTATGTGATGTTTGGACCCTTGGGACAAGACTATCCTTCTATGATATCCAAAATAATTTTTTGTGGATGTTGGAATAAGACCAAATTTCTTGAGGTGCAGTTTCTCCCAAAACTGTGGTACATTGAGCGGAATCCTGTGGATGGTTGTGAAATATATACATGGTGTTTCATGGAGATTATGTGAGTCCAAAATACATTTTTCCTTATAGGGAAGGTGTTTGTCATTGAGATTATTTGATTCCCAAAGACTATGTGTCTTATAGAAACTATGTGTCTCAGGGAGACTATGTGACTCCAAAAGACCGTGTGTCTTATTGATGTCGTGTGTCTCATGGAGACAGTCTGTCTCATGGTGATTGTGTGTCTCTTGGGATTAAATATATCTAGATATTTGTGATATATGGTCCATGGTGGTATATCATTAAGGATATGACGACACATTTTTTTATTGTATACTATGTGATATATTGTGTAGTATCTTCTTCGGAGAGCATTCCCTTTATTGTATTATAAGTTGTATCTTCATTATGATATTAAATTGTGGTTTTGGGGTGTCCTACAGGGAATTGTTATACTCACCCCTACATGGGATTTAGAGACACATTTCATGTCATCTGCAGATGAGCGACCTTTTGAAATAGTTCTAAGTAGGCCAGGACTTGGTGGTACCTTGTGAGACTGGACATGCCAACGTGTGTTTCAGTATCATTTCATATGATAGTGCATACACTATTTTCTCCAGGTTAGATAAGCTTGGATTTTTCTACTGATGATTTTTAGGAACCTATGGATAAATAATATTTTCATTTCATTGGATTTTATTCTAGACATGTTTACCATTCAGTAATTTCAATATTGTACTCCAAAAGGGATTTATCGGATTGCATGCATTTCATACATAGAAATTTCACTTTTTAACATTTTTGGCTAGGAGATGGCTCAATGCGTATAGGTACTAAATTAAATTCCTCCCATTAACATTATATTCCTACTCAGTGTTAGTAACTGGCCAATTTCCTCTTGGGGGTGGTATTGGGGTAGTCATGGAATGAGCCCCTCTAGGATCGGTCATGATAGAGTGGTATTAGTTGTGGTCGGTTCTACCATAGGAAAAATAATCTGTGATTTTTGATTGAAACCATTGTGTAATTTGTATTGAGTTTAGCTTTCAGGCCATAGAATATGGTGTTTTTTGGGGGAAATCATATATATAAACAAGGACTCTGATTTATCCTTTTCGTCTTGGTACATGAAAACACTGGTTGCATGAAAAACTAATAGTACATTAATCATATAGGCATGGGTTGTGTTTTACATGTGCTTCTGGATTCAGCTCTCAATATATAATATATTAACTATGGGACATCATGTTTTATTATAGTATGAATATACCTAGATAGCCAACTAGGATTCCATTGTGTTACCATGATGATGATCTACTTAGTTATGAGACTTCTATATAAGAGCTTGTACCAGAGATAGGACCTCGTGTTGGCTTCCTAGGGATATCAATCTCTATCGAGTAGAAGATACTAGTAGTAGTATCGGATGAATATGTAGAGAGACTGAGTGCATAGAAAGAGTTCCATAGGGTAGCAAAAAATTTGGTTTCTGGGTGAGCCCAACCCCCAGAAGATGAGGATTGTGTGTATGAAGTAACATGAGTTTTTCGGTTTATCAGGACACCTTCGGACTAGATGTAATTCCATTCCCATAGACATTTCCATTACTCAATAAGTCTATAGTGGATCTTAGAGAGCCAGAAACATGATGAGATTATTGTCCCATGGTCACACTGCAAACCACTCTTTAGTGATGATTTATTTCTTGTTACATTGTAATCAGTGTGTATACAGGAGAATAAGCATCTGGAGTTGGGAAGTCTTGCAATGGTGGAGTACTCATTTTGGTTTAACATTATTTTTCACTACTCCAACATTATGGCATGATACAAGTTCTTCGGTGCATAATAGACATGGAAGGGCCAACACCAGGATATCAGGGTATCCTTGATATCCTATAACATTAATTATTATAATGGGTTACTTGAGGAAGCTCTACTGGTGGAGAGTTTTCTATAATAGAAGAAATGGGTATTGGGAGCAACCAGTATACACCAGGTTGTTGAGAAATTGGAAGCAGCTTGTTGATGTTATTCAGAGGGACCTATGTGTGTTAGGCGCATCAAGGGACGATCCTTGGGCACAAGATCCATGGTGTGGGGAAACAATGGTGGCTCGAAACAGTAGAGGGACAAGATGACATACAGGTGTATTAGTCAGAGACATATGGCTTGAGATTTCCTGACCCATCATATGGATGATCACGACACAATTCATGAATCTCCAAGGTATAGTCATAGAGTGGAGATGGGTGGTGCGTAGGGAGTCATACATGGCATATGATCATGTAGGGTAGTAGGAGGTGGGAGGAGTATTTACATACTATCACCTCCACAACTAGGTGGTCCAATGAAATATCATGGATTGTGTAGACATGGATGATGGTAGGTTTAGGTGATGGAGGGTTATGAAATGGGGTCTACAGGGATGATTATTTTTGTAATCTATTTATTTTACACCTTATAAGGAATTTTTATAGACACCGATTGTAGTCATTATATTCATTCCACGAACATTGTTCGAAACTCATAGATTCTTGTTGAACCATTTAAATGAGCATTAAGCTTAGAGACTCCTCCCAGAGAATATTTTATGACCATGCACTAGTTCCAATAATGTGAACAAACTCCTGGAGATGGTAGTTTCGGTTGGGATATCATGGTAGAAATGTCGAGGCCTTATGTCATCATTATTAGTCTGGACATGTTATCTATAGTTCTTTCTCATATTGAAATTTTTATCTACAGAGTGGGGTGTCTTCGTAGTGATGAGGCCATGTATTACTTTTTTAGTGAAAATGAATCCCCAGAATCTCATGACTGACTCAAACATTGCATGGTGCACCCAATCACTCATCAATTGGCTATCCTGACACTTAAAATAGTGTATGATATGAGTCATTAGTTTCCTACAGATTTTGAAGAGTATGAAGTCATCATTCATGATGATGTTCAAAGAATAACTCACTATAGGGATGTAGAATTTTGCATTGATTTATAAACTAGGATGACGCTGATATCAATTCCATTATATCAAATGGATCCTATAGCGCTCTGTGATATGAGGCAGTAGTTATAGGAATTTAAAATGAAGGGATTCGTTAAAAATTCGATTTCACCCTACCCAGTTCGAATTTAGTTTTCCAAGAAAAAAATAGAATCTTGAGGTTATGAGTCAACATTTTGTGTCTAAAACAGGTGACCATGAGAAATAAGTATCCACTAACAATGATCAATGACAACATTGACTATTTGAAAGTGGTGTGGTGGTTATCGAATATTGAACTCTGATCGGGTAATCAACAATTGCGAGTACATGATGTAGATATACCGAAGATGACAGTCAGATGCTGATACGACTGTAACAAGAAATTTGGGTTTACATTTGGTGCAGCAAAATATCCCAGTAGTGTTCAAGGGACTCATGAACATGATTTTATAGACTTACCAAAACCTGTTCATGGTGGTCTTCATTGATGACATCCTATTGTACTCAGATTCCTAGGAGGATCACGTGTGAGAGAATAGTATAGTATTGGACTCACTATAAGAGCACCAGATTTAAGAGAATCTCTCTCGTAGTTTCAATTCTAGATTCAAGAGGGATATTTTTTGGGACTCCTCATTTCAGAGGATAGAGTTATAGGGGATCTGGCAATGATCGTGGTGGTAATATATTGTGGTCCACAAAATAGTGTTACTGAGGTGTGGTGTTTCCTAGGTTTGGTTGGGTATTATCAGAGGTCATTTCCAAACATTTCTATAGTACCAACATACATGATGTCTTTGATAAGAAGGTGGAAAACTTTCATATATATGGAGATGTGGCATGACATTTTTCAGCAGTTGAGAATGATACTAATGAGTATTACAGTCATGATATTTCTAGAAGAGGGTATCATGTAATTATTATTCTACCATTCATTATGAACTGATCCTGGTTGCGTCATGATGTCAGGGAAAGAAGTGATTGCATATGGTTCATGCATGTTGATACCACACGAGCAGAACTATGTGACCCATGATCTTTTGTTATCAGTGGTAGTCATCACATTGATGTCATGGGGAAACATCCTGATGGGAGAGAAATTTATCATCTACATTGAGCACAAGAGTGTCAATTATATATTCTCATAAAAGGATCTTATCTTCATGCATATTTTATGGGTATAGTTCCTCGAGGATAATTACTTTGAGATTGTATATACTCCTAAGTAGGTGAACAAGGTGGATGATTCTCTCTGTAGATGATCCAGTTTACAGTTTCTAATCGAGGAATCCAAATACTTTTCCTCATTGCAGATATCATTTCTGGATAGATATGGAGAATATTACATACAGTTGATGGTATTCACCCCCAACACTTAAAAAAAATTTAGGGACACACCATTTGGGGATACCAACTATAAGAATTTTCATGACTGAATGTCCACATGGCTTACCCCTGATGGATATTCAAATGGTGGGGAGCACATCATTCTTTTCATAGGGCACACAGTTGGCATTGCAGGAGGATATATTGAGGTATTTCCATACATTTTATTCGGTGTACCATCCATGTGTGGTGAAGAAGTAATGTTTCATACAACCATAGTTTTGGTTTCCTGGTATGGTGAAGGGAGTTGCATAGTTTGTTTCTTGATGCCTCAGTTGTTAGCAGGTGAAGTTCAAGCACTATATTTCAACTGAATAGAATCTACCCCCAATGGTTTCAGAATGTATGTGGGATGGGATACATATAGAAATTGTGATAGGTTTTCCTTTTATGTCTATGGGAATCTATACTATCTGGGTGATAGTTGACTGACTCATGAAGTTGGCCATCTTCCTATCTATCTGGGAGAAGAGTTCAGTTGACATATTTTGACGCCTCTATGTACAGATGATAGTTAGAATCCCTGGATTTCCATCGATGATAGTCTCATACCGGGATGCTCACTTTACATTCCAATTATTTATTGGATTGCATGTTGATTATGGGTCTGAGTGGTCCTCGATCATATTGTTTAACCCACATATAGATTGATATATTGAGCATACAATTCAGGTTCTGGGGAACATGATACATGCATTCATACTAGATATTGGTTGTAGTTAAAAGGATCACCTACCTATGGTAGAGTTTGTGTACAAAAATATATCATTCCACCATTAGGACTGAACAATTCAAGCCCTTATATAGGAAACACTACAGGACACCACCTTTTGGATGAACCCATTTGAGTCGGAACACATGAGCATGGAGTTGGTGCGAGTGACTATAGAGAAGGTGCAGGTCATGTAGGAGTGGTTGTGGACTACACAAATCCATCAAATATTCTATAATGATTGAAAATGGAGGCCCATGATGTTAGGGGGAGGATACCATATGTACATTCAGGTCTCACATTGACACAGATTATAGAGATTAGGTAGGGGAGGCCAGATATATCTGAGATTCATTGGACATTTTCTAATTTTCCATAGGGTTATAGAGGTGGCATACCACTTGGATCAACCTCTGCATTTATAGTTGGTTTATGATGTCTCCCATGTGTCACATATTTGGAGGTACTTTCATGAACCATCACACATCATAGATTGGGGCGAGAAAGACATAAATGATATAATGAATGTTGGAGAGTACCTGATGGGTTTTATGGATCAATAGGAGAGGATATTTTATGGATATTTGATTAATCTGGTTCAGATTTGGTGGAATCATGGAAATCTCCAAAATAGAACATGGGAGTGGTAGGAATTGATTCATGTTCAGTACCCTCATTTATTATAGTGTCCATTTTTTGTCTTTAGATGATGTAATTCCCTAATGTGGGAGAATGTAATGAGTTGGATTTTCCCAAAATTATTTTATGAAAGTAGTTAAGAAAATTTTTAGACCCTACGCTAAGAGAGCGTGCAGTTATGAGGTGCGTTATTCCTAGAACAATACTTCGAAAAATTGTAAATTTTTATTTGAACATGTGTTCTAAATTCCATAAAATCAGAATAACATTTAATCAATATCATAGATTAGAAACATGAGGGCACTATTGAGCTTAGAATTTTAGCTTTACAATAGGTGTAACCTAATATTGGTCTGTGTGGATCATCTAATGAAAAACATTCCTAGGACATAAATGTAAATAAAATTATTAAATAAAATTATATTATTTAAAAATCCAATAAAATAATGAATGGTTTCCTAAATTATATATTTGAGACCACTATTGAGTTATTAATGTGGTGTTTTCCATAGGTGATTCCAAACACCTACCATCACAGGTCGACTGTGAGAATTAATTTTTAGACATTTTAATGAATAAAATAAATTAATTTTTATCTTCGTTAATATTATGAAATGACTATGTGATGTGTATTATTTTTACTAAACCTTTTCATAGAATTCATGGTTATATCCATATCCCAGGAATTCCACAAAATAATGTGGAATGAATCATCTTGAATGAATAACAACAGATCAGATATCAGATTGTAGGTCAACGCGCCAAAAAAATTTGATGGCCTTTTCAATAATGAAAAAGAAACATATCATTGTCAATGACAGATCCAACTCAAGGTATTCAATATATTTTCCTTAATTATTTCTCCATTCATAAATTCTATGATTAACATAGAGAAACCCAAAAAAATTTTTAACTAGGGTTTGATTGTTTGAGGGATGTATATTTTTTACTAGGATTAAATAGTAGATAGATCCTTTTGATAATTATTGATTCTTTTTTGTCATTATACCGTGAAAAAATAATGGTTCATAGAAAATAAAATTCAAAGTCCATTCATTCAATGTTCTTTTAATTTTTCTATTTGGTTACTAATTTTGTAGTTTACCACGAACCCAATTGGTTACGTCTAGACTTTCGTGGAGGCTCTAAATGCAATCTGTCCACGATATTTGTGGAATGACAAAACTGGGAATAGATCAATGTACCTCATGATCCTATGATCATCTATATGGTTCTATCATATAATTACAATAGCCGGAGAAGGATTGGTGACCAATGGAAGGGGCCACATGTGTACTGGTGCCGGTGGCAGCCATTCACAGAAGGCAACACACGCTGTGATGGAGATGCAACAACGCTGTGGCTCGGCGGCATGGGGACCCATGCCAGCTAGTAGTGTGAGGTGGCCATGGTATGTTTCTATAATCATGGGCCATGTTGGCATCCCTCTAGTGAGAAGGAACAAGTGGTCCAACCAGGCTGGTACACCCATTGTATTGGGAGACGACCTAGTAGGCCAAGTGAATCGAGCCAGGCTAGAATAGGGTGAACCAGGATAAGTTGGGTGAAGTCGAATGGACCATGTCTGTCCAAGAAAGGGCCTGCCGGCAGGCTAGGTTAGACCCTTGTATTCAGACCATTTTATTCAATGTGGAATAACTTTCAAACTGTGTGTCTGTTGGAAGAATCATATATCGACTTGGGAGCCTTGTTATCAGATAGTATTTTTGATATATCATAAGTGGTATTTTTACATTGTTTGAATATGTCCTAATGGATTGTGGTGAATGATCTTGAAAAATATTAAACCATTGAGTGGAATACTATTGATGGTTGTGATATAGAGACTAGGTGTCTCATAGATCCTGCATGTCTCCCAAAGAATGTGTTTCTAAAAGAGAATGTGTGTCTCATGAAGGCTATGTGAATACCAAATAATTTTTGTCTTATTGAGACTATGTGTCTCATTGAAGAAATTATATTTTTACAATCCTGTTATATGGAATGTCGGCATATATCTTTAAAGAGTGTACTATATATTCATTATGGTATACTGTGTGGTATCATCTTTTTTGTATCATTCGTTTATGGTATATTATTTGGAATATTCATCGTGTAATATCACCATTGTGGTATTCTATGTGGTTTCCTATCATTGATATTATATTTTGTTTTGGGTGTTTTACTGAGTATTGTTTTACTCACCACTACACAGGGTTTCCCCCCAAGTGTTCTGTCTTGTGTAGAGAATAGAACATTCGATGGAGTTCCAGAATACTAGTACTAGGTGGTGCCTTATGAGACTGGAAAGGTCGAGGTGTGTTCAAGAATATTTTTATATGAAATTCCCAATATATTTTCAATCATGTTGGATCATGTATGGTTTTGTAGGGATGAAGTTCATCAACATGTAGCTCAATTGTCTTTTCTTCTGGTGGGCTTTAATTCTATACTTTATTACTCTTCAATACATTTACTGATGTATTCTAGTTGGTATTTACTGTCTTTCATGAATTATTCACTAAGGTGTTTTAATTTTCAATGCTTGTGACTGGAGATGTGTGTGTGCGTACATGTACATAAGAAAATGCCTCCCATTTGTGGGATATGCCTACTCAGTGCTAGTCACCAGCCCCTGTCCTATTAAATGTGTGCATGGGGTAGGCTTGGCATGGTCCCCTATAGTATATGTCATGAAACTAATTTTAGTGCTAAAATATTTGAACTTATTTCTATACACATACATGGTTTCAAAGGTGAGGTAGAATTTAAAATTATCTACTAATATTAAGATTTTAATTTTTTCCATTTGAATTAATAATAATTTCATATCTATTTTCCAATGTTAATCATTCATTGTTTAACTTATATTTTCTATTTATTGTTGTGATATGAAAACTTTTTGTTAATCCAGATTTCATTTTGAGTGTGGAATCCCCAACCTAGATGACACTAAAGTTGTGTCCTGAGTTGGGTTTCCACATGGCCTTAGGCATGACACCCCATTAACCAAATGTATCATAGTAGTAGAGATAATTTAATTGAACATGTGGGGAGTATATATGATCTATATCAGAGTATTATATAGTAGATAGAGTATGCAATAATGGAAATAATATGCAATAAACAATGACCATGAATTACCAACTATTTCACCAAATTGTGTGTAATCTAACAACAAGACAATTAATATTCTATGTATCACGAGAGAGTGTCAAGTGTAAGAAAACAAAAAAAACATAAACTAAAAAATCCCCAAAACTAGTCCTAACATCAGGTCTAGATCTAACATCCATACACAACACATGCCTTATAACCCTTCTAGAATCTCCCATTTCCCTTGTACTTAACTCTAGCCTTGAAATCAACTTTGTTACTCAATGGAGGCCCCATGTATGGTGTGCGTATAAATCAGTATTAAACCAAAAATGATGTATGCATACTATTAAGGCTAAATAGGTATTGTATGTATCAAATAAGTTGAGAAAAAGGAAAAAAATGATAAGTCATGTGACATTACTTTCGATACTCAATTACACCATTTTAATCATTTTTCCTAAGGGTTTGGTATTTTATAAAATTAAATTATGGCCTATGTCTATCAACTAGTATTTAAAAAGGGAATATTT
Source organism: Viscum album (assembly GCA_963277665.1). Taxonomy (NCBI): domain Eukaryota; kingdom Viridiplantae; phylum Streptophyta; class Magnoliopsida; order Santalales; family Viscaceae; genus Viscum; species Viscum album. The sequence goes on from OY728135.1 coordinate 1,768,182,084, forward strand.
TTGACCCCTATCTCTATAGGGAATTAATTCTAAAACCAATTACTTCACACTTATAATGGACCCCCAATCCAGGTGGTCTCATTGAATAATTCTGTTTGATTGTAAAGCTTTATTCACACTCCCTACCATTTCATGCTAGGGGTGTGGCGTAGAGCCATGGTCCTACCCAAACATTGGGAATATAACATCATGTAAATACTGGACATACCACCAGACTGTTTTCACATGCTTCATTATCCATAACACATTTAACAAACAAAATCCATAATCATTTCACAATGTCAGAGTTTACAATAATATATTATTGGAGACAAAATACATCATCTTTTCTCATCACATTTATCTATTATCATTTACATTCAATAACTCAATTACTCATTTATCATTTACATGACTTATCTAATAAACAAAATTTTCTTGGACAATCCATAACTAATTTAACCCATTAACATTATACCAAAAAACAATTTATTCCATGTTAACAACTATGAACTATTATTATTTTCATCATCCCTTAATCAAAGATAACATTTATATTCAGTCATCAAGTGCCTTGTGTTAATAAAATATGATAATAAACATATCATTTTAATTTCCATTTGCAAGGAGTGAAACTCCCCATCAGTGGACCGTAACATAGTCAAGTTAAACTTTATGCATTCCAACAGTATTATAAGGGTATAATTTAAGCATTTACCCAATACATTTATCATTTCATCCCTGGAAATCACATCTTGAATCATAAAAATCCCAAATTTCGACCACATAATAAAATAATCTACAAGACTACGAGATAATGCTTTTAGACCACCAACCTCGGTTCTGATGAATAAAAGCTCACATAACATTGGCCATTGATTCAAAATCATATACCCTTCAAATACACATACTAATATCCACTGCAAAATGGGGATTTTGTGGATTTAGAATAATGAAACAATTACACAAGACCAAATCTAGAAAATGGTAGGAAGTGGAGTGTTATACTATACTAGAGTTTCTTGTCACAAATAAGGACACTCTAAATGAATTATAAATGGTGGGATAAGAGTCTTTGGATGTTTAGGGATATTTGGTTAATCACTAGTGATGTTAGAGGAAAAATGGAGGAAAATATCAAGGTTGAATACTTATGGAATGAGAGGTCAATAGAGTTGAAACCCACATTTAAAGACGCATATGGATTGGATGCATGGTTTTCCAAACAATTCGCCAATAGTGTGCTACCCTCTATCAAAGATGGTCAAATGCCACATAGATTCTTTGGAATCCCAAAATGTTTGACTAACCACATGGTGACCGTGTTGGATGGATTTGTACCCGAATACATGGTTTGGTCTCCACCTCGCATTAATTCATTAAACATTTCACCCATCCTCCATGAATATATGGTAATGGTGCACGATTACTCTTAACTATGTTCTGACCTTCTAGGATTCACTGGATAAAAATTTTCTCCCCACATTCATGTCCTTCTCCACTAAAAGACCCATGATCCTCACTATACAATTGGTAAACATTTCCCAAACCAAAAAAAGAGTCTTTAACTAAAAATTATTCAATGATGTACCGCAAGATAATTCTGGGATATTACTACCTACATGTATTATTATGACATGTCCTTGAGACACTCTCCAGTGAATCACTATGGTTTTTATTTAAAGAGATTTCTCCACTAGGCAAGCATGTCTGTCTCCCTCTCCCATGTATATTCTTGAATGTTACCATCCAGCAACAAAACTGAAACCAAATTCTCTTTTCCCTTGCATGACATTAGTTTGGTGATCCACAATACTAACTAGATGATCATAGATGGATGCCTCAGCCTCAAAATCAACGCCAGAAATATCAATCACCTGATAAGAGCCGAATTCATATTTCAAAAGATGCGACACATGAAAAACAATGTGACTGCCAAAATACCATTGTAGAAGTGGTTATCACTTCTCCATCCGTCTGATCCTCCCTACATTCTGAAATTAGCCAACATAGATGGGTTCCAACTTATAATGTTTCCAAATATTATTTGGACACATCGATGGAGACACTCGATGAAACACACATTCATTGACCATATACTAAAGAGGATGATGGTGTCTATAAGAATTGAAATTATACCAACAATAAGATATAATCGAAAAAAATTGAATCAACTGATCGTTTTTTGATGCCTCCCACATGGGAATCTATCCCAATAACTAACAATCCCTTTACTCCATCCAAAAATAGCAATGGCCTACATAGACTCTTGTAGATCACCTCATATGGTTCCATATAAATCATCACCATGTATCTTTTTTCATTGGATAACCCAAAAACACTCAATTGAATTTCCTAAGAACCACCAATATCTAAGACACATTAACACTACTTGTCATATAGAACATTATTAGTATACTATACATTATTTTCTATCAGTTGGAGGAATGATGTACTAAAAAACCATGGTACCAATGGGAATTCTATAACCACTTCTACAAGCATGATGTAATGCATGGATCATGATACGAAACAATTGTTCTTGGCACCACATGAAACCAAATTATCTATCAAACATAAAAATATCCAAAGCATTCAATAGTGATGGTCTCTAAGATCGGTAAGAAACTTTTCACCATGGTAATATAATCCAAAACTACTTAGATATCATCATTATTCTATTGTTTCCTTGTAAGACTTACAACAAAAAACATTTTATTTTCTTCCCAATCCATTCTGCATTTCGAATAGTTTGTAACAATCTTCTCGACCACTAATTATCAACCTTCACCAGATGATAGGAATGACATCACATCAAAAACCTAAATCCCATTTCATAAACAATAGAAACCAATAATATCAAAATTTTATCATGATAAATTTTGGATAAACCATGACATACCACCCACTATCAATCATGCAACTCATCCTTCATATATTCATGCATACTAGTCATTGTGACCACACAACAATTAACAGAAATGATCTCATCACCACCAATATACCAACAAGTTGGAAACACCCCTCCATCAATACATTAGCTTAGGACCAAACCAATAATATACTCATACATCATATCCTTGATCTAGCTTAGAACCATTGAATCAATGGACAATGATACAAGAGTCATATTTCCATTCCCATTAGGGTCTTCTAGATGCATCTCATAAAAAATTTCCATCAACCACCCCTAAAAACTAGATTCACGAATCACCAAATTTTGAATCCTACAAATAAAATCATATAAATCATTATATCATATTTTCATAATATAAACCAGCTCAAAATTGTCTGAATTCATGTAATCAAAAGATCGTTGCTTCCAATGATTCCAATAACACATTACAAATATTTAACAAAGGAGATTATGGTCTATATACATTGTAAAATAGTCTCTTGATAGGTAATTCTACCAGCACATAAAATAATAAACCACCATTTCCAATTAAAGATTATGTATAGGGAAATTAACTTCATGTGGCCTCATCTATCCTGACCCGTACACCACACCCTATGCACCCCAAATCAACACATCTCCATGAACACTACCAGATACATCAAATAATATGGTTTACTCATTACATGGATCAGGCTAGATCAAAATGGTATTAGTTGTTAAAAAATTCATTAAATCATTCAAAGAATTATCATATTCCCAATACCAATCAAAATTTATTACCTTCTTTGTCAAGACCAATAGTGGGGCTATCAAATTCGATAATTCATTGATGAAACATTGATAATATCCTTCCAATTCCAAAAAAAACACTAGACATAATAAAATGTTTTTGGTAAACTCAAATGATCCCATGGGTTTCACATTCTATATGTCCATAGAAGAAGATTCCCTATATATGGTGATCCATAAGAAATAAATTGTATCAATCCAGAAATGACACATGGATATCTTTGAGATATATCATATGATCAATTATCTTACTCAGGATGATGAAACTATGATTGGATTGATCAATATGAGTCATAGAGTACAACATGATTTCATCCAAATAGACTGATAGAAAGACATCTTGGTATGTGTGAATAATTCAGTTCATCCAAACATAAACATTTCGACCGCGTTTTTCAAAATAAATGACATAAAAAACATCATATATCTCATATCTCTTCTTAAAACAAATAACTGATATATCAAAATGTTTCACCCTCAGCTAATGATTCCCTAATGTATAGAATTTTTTAACAAAAAATGAATAATACATCAAATGGATTCTAGGATCATCAAATCATGGAAGGGTGTATCAATACATAAATCTTATCTGATTTAACCTATGATAATAATAAAACACAATTTCTTATCTGCCTTAAGGGTAAAAAAACTAGTAGTACCCAAAGTGACAATATTTTTGGAATTAAACACTTGATCTAAACTTCTTCCATGTTAGTTTCAATTTCTTGGTGTTTTTCGGTGCCATTCAATGTAGTGAAAATGATACAAATTCCTCTATAGGCAGTACTGGAAATGTAGGATTTCCTAATAGTTCTGAACTGTAGGGAAAGACTACAGAAACGTTGGTATATCTTATACCAACAATTTTTCAAACCATTGGAAATTAAGACGTTGGGAAAGTATTTCCCAACGGTTTACACTGAAATGTTGGTATAGGTTAGAAAAAAATGAACCTATCCCACCTGTTGTGCCAAACTGTTGGGATAGTTTTTCCCAATGGTTTGGGTTGAACCATTGGGAAAACCAACCATAAGAAATCATTCCCAATGGTTTCTAAACCTTTGGGAATGGATTTTTACCAATGGTTTATAGAGAACCATTGGTAAAAAAATACTCACAATTCTATGAAAACGGTTTGAAATCATTGGCATAACCTATGCTGTGAAAATTGCACAACAGTCTTCAATTTGCACAACATCCAGTCCATTCCCTCTCATTTCCAATTCCCTATCATTTCCAATCATTTCCAATTATTGTACCTATAATAAAATAACACATACATATACAATATTGTACCTACATTAACCAACTAACACATACATATAGAGGAAAAATTCATACACATTTAACATACGATGCATCCTGGAACTATACATATCCAGAATGAAATTAGAATTCATAATGTAATTATAAACATACCTAATTCATTTAGATTTCAATTTAAAATTTGGATGACAATTATATGTGGAATACGGAATTCAATTCATAATTTGATCGGTTATTCATATACCATATGTTATTACTAAAAATGATGTCCATTTTAAACAAAATACATACACCTGGAGTGATACTGGACACACAGTGACTCAAATTGAGGCGAGGTTAACTCATACACATCGCAAATGACCCATGGATCATTGTGCTAAAGTTTCAACATATTCCAAATGTGTTTGGTCAGTTTTTCATATGTCAGTTGTTGTTTTCACATAAAATGATGTGCTTCTTAAATAAAAGAGAGATTCTTAGAGTGGTTCCTTCCACACCACACCTCAAATTGAGGCGGGGTTGACTCGTACATGCCACAAATGACCCATGGATCATTGTGCTCAAATATCAACACAATCAGAATCCGTTTGGTCGGTTTTCTGTATGTACTTACAATTTTGTCCATTTTAAACATAAGAGAGACACTATGGGTGGTGCCAGCCACAACACGACTTGGGTTGAGTCACGGTTGAAGCATACATGTCACATCTAACCCATTGATCATTGTGATAAATTATCAACAGAATCTGAATGCATTTGGTTGGTTTTCCATATGATAATTGTTGTTTTCACTTATAATCCTATACATTTTAAACAAAAGAGACAAAGTTAGAGTGGTACCGGCCACACCACGCCTCGAATATATTTTTGGTTGACTCATACACATCTCAAATGACCCATGTATCATTTTTGTAAAGAATCAACACAACAGAAATGCTTTTTTTCGTATGGTAGTTGATGTTTGCACTTAATATAATGTCCTTTGGAACAAAAGAGAGACACTTTAAGTGGTTTTTCGCCACACTGTACCTAAGATTGAGGCAGGGTTGATTCTTACACGTCACATATGACCCATGTACTGTTGTGTTAATGTATCAACACAATCATAATCCATTTGGTCAGTTTTCTACATGTACTAAAAATGTTGTCAATTTTTTAAGGAAGAGAGACACTTAGTGTGATACTGACCACACTGTGCCTTGGATTGAGGCGGGGTTGACTCATAAACATCACATATGACCCATGGATCAATTTTTTAAAGCATCAACACATTTTTAATGCGTTTGGTCTATTTTTTGTATGTCAGTTGTTGTTTTCACTAAAAATGATGTCCATTTTAACAAAAAACAGAGAGACACTATGAATGGTGTCACCCACACCATGCCTTAGATTGAGGCGGGGTTGAATTCTACACGTAAACAATGACCCATGGGTCATTTTCCTCATGTATCAACATATTACGAATGTGTTTGGCTAGTTTTCTGTATGATAGTTGTTTTTTTCACTTGAAATGGTGTTCTTTTTAAATAAAATATTGACACATTGAGTGGTTACAGCCACACCACACCAAAGATTTTGGCGGGGTTGACTTATATGCTCACAAACTACCCATGGATAGTTGTGCTGAAATATCAACAAAATCAGAATCTGTTTTGTCGGTTTTCCATATGTACTTAAAATGATGTCCATTTTAAAAATAAGAGAGACACTTTGGGTGGTTCCGGCCACACCGCGACATGGATTGAGGTGTGGTTTCCTCGTACACGTCACATATGACACAGGGATCGTTCTGATAAATTATAAACAAAATCTCAATGTGTTTGTTTGGATTTCCGTATGCCAGTTGTTCTTTTCACTTGTCATCCTATCCATTTTTAACAAAAGGTATATAGTTAGAGTGGTACGGGACACACCACACCTCATATTTAGACGGGGATGACTCGTACATGTCTCAAATGACCCATTGATCATTTACTATAGAATCAACACAAGCCAAATGGGTTTGGATGGTTTTCTGTATGCCAGTTGATGTTTTCACTTAAAATGATGTCCTTTTGAAACAAAAGCAAGACAATTTGATTGGTTCAGAACACCACGCCTCAGATTGAGGAGGGGCTGATTTGTACACATCACATATGACCCATGTATTATTGTTCTAATGTATCAACACAATCATAATCTGTTTGGTCAGTTTTCCCTATGTACTTGAAATGTGGTCCATTTTAAACTAAAGAGTGACACTTAGAGTGATCCCGGTCTCACCGTGCCTCGGATTGAGGAGAGGTTGACTCGTACACGTCTCATATGACCCATGTATAAAATTTTATAAACATCAACACAATTCAAATGCGATTGGTCAGTTTTTCGTATGTCAGTTGTTGTTTTCACTTAAATTGATGTCCATTTTAAACAAAAGAGAGTCACTATGAATGGTGTCGCACACACCACGGCTTGAATTGAGGTAGGGTTGACTCATAAACATCACATATGACCCATGGATCATTGTGATAAAGAATCAACAGAATCAGAATCTGTTTGGTCGGTTTTCCGTATGCTAGTTGTTGTTTTCACATAAAATGAAGTCCATTTAAAACAAAAGAGAGACACTTTGAGTGGTTTCGGCCACACCGCGCCTCAGATTAAGGAGAGGCTGACTAGTTCACATCACATATGTCCATGGAACGTTCTTCTAAAGATTATATGGAAACTGAATGCTTTTGTTCAGTTTTCCACATGTACATAATATGTTGTCCATTTTAAACAAAAGAGATACACTTAGACTGATCCTGGCCACACCACAACTCGAATTGAGCCCGGGTTGGCTCTTACACGTCCGATATGACCAATGGATAGTTGTGATAAATAATCAACAAAATATGAATGCGTTTTGTCGGTTTTTTGTATATTAGTTGTTGTTTTCACTTATAATCCTTACGATTTTAAACAAAAGAGACATATTTAGTGTGGCACCAGCCACACCGCGCCTCGAATTTAGATGGGGTTAACTCATAAAATTCTAAAATGACCCATGGATCATTTTCTTAATGTATCAACACAATCCGAATGTGTTTGGTCAGTTGTCCATTTTCCAGTTGATGTTTTCACTTAAAATGATGTCCTTTTGAAACAAAAGAGAGACACTTTACATGGTTCCAGCCACACTGTGCCTCATATTGAGGCAGGGTTGATTTTTTCACGTTTCGTATGACCGATGGATCGTTGTGATAAAGTATTAACACAATCATAATCCGTTTGGTATGTTTTCCGTTTTTACATAAAATTTTGTAAATTTTAAACATACGAGAGACAATTAGAGTTATTTCGGCCACATTGTGCCTCATATTGAGGCGGGGTTGACTCGTACACATCACATACGACCCATGAAACGATTTCCTAAAGCATCAACACATTTCGAATGCATTTGGTCTGTTTTTCATATGTCAGTTGTTGTTTTCACTTAAAATGATGATCATTTCAAACAGAAGAGAGACACTCTGAATGGTGTTGCCCACACCGCACCTCAGATTGTGTTGGGTTTGACTCACAAACATCACATATGACCCATGGATCGTTTTCCTAAAGTATAAACATATTCCAAAAATGTTTGGTTGGTTTTTCGTATGTCAGTTGTTGTTTTCACTTAAAATGAAGTGCTTTTTAAATAAAAGAGAGAAACATTGAGTGGTGTCGGCCACACCGCACCTCAGATTGAGGTGGGGTTGACTTGTAAAAATAAAAAATGACCCATGGATCATTGTTCTAAAATATCAGCACAATCCGAATCCATTTGGTTGGTTATCTATATGTACTTAAAATGTAGACCATTTTAAACATAACAGAGACATTTTGGTGGTTCCGGCCACACCGCTACATGGATTGAGGTGCATATGACTCTTACACGTCACATATGACCCATGGATCGTTTTGATTAATTATCAACAGAATCCGAATGTGCTTGTTCAGTTTTCAGTATTCGAGTTGTTCTTTTCACATATAATCTTGTCCATTTTAAACAAAAGAGACATAGTTAGAGTGGTACCGGCCACACCGTGCCTCAGATTTAGATGGGGTTTACTCGTACATGTCTAAAATGACTGATGTATCATTATCCTAAAGTATCAACACAATACGAATGCGTTCGGTCAGTTTTCCGTATGCCAGTTGATGTTTTCACTTTAAAAGATGTCCTTTTGAAACAAAAGAGATACACTTTGGGTGGTGACGGCCACACCGCACCTCAAATTGAGGAGGGGTTGATTCGTACACATCACATATGATCCCTTGATCGTTGTTCTAATGTATAAAAAAATCAGAATCCGTTTGGTTAGTTTTTCGTATGTACTTAATATGTTGTCCATTTTAAACAAAAGTGAGACACTTAGAGTGATCCCGACCACACCATGCCTCAGATTAAGGCATGGATGACTTGTAAACGTAACATATGACCCATGGATATATTTCCTAATGCATTAAAACATTTCGAATGTGTTTGGTCAGTTTTTTGTATGTCAGTTATTGTTTTCACTTACAATTATGTCCATCTTAAACAAAAGAGAGACACTAGGAATGTTGTCGCCCACACCATGGCTCGGATTGGGGTGAGGTTGACTCTTACACATCACATATGACCCATGGATCATTTTTCTTATGTATCAACATAATCAGAATCCATTTGGTCAATTTTCTGTATGTACTTAAAATGTTGTCCATTTTAAACAATAGAGAGACACTTAGAGTGATCTCGGCCACACTGCAACTCGTATTGTGGTGTGGTTGACTTGTACATGTCACATATGACCCATGGATTATTTTCCAACTGGTTCAACAGAATGCGAATGTGATTGGTCAGTTTACCCTATGTCAGTTGTTTTATTCAATTAAAATTAAGTCCATTTTAAACTGTAACGCCCCGACCCCAGCTACCCAGAGTCGGTGCATTACTTCGTAACATTGGCATGATCACAAAAGATCAAGTCTCGAAAGGCCGATTAGTTTAGTAGCCTTGTAAACACTAGATTCATTCATAAACGTTACATTACATCATAAAGTGAAAAACTACAATAACAAAGTCTCCATAGTCCACTCTCATATCCTCTTCTGACAATCCCTGCAGGTCATTCATAAAATACTTCTTCACATCCTGGAAAATATTAAAACATTGAAATGGGTGATCTCAGTTGCTCAGTAAGGATAACAATATTGCGGAAGCTTTCATAAATAAACATAAACATTTAAGGCAATGTATAACTAAAACAAAAGCCTTTTAAACATGAACTTCAACATAATATGGCAAAAGTAAAATGAGATAATGCCATTTACTTATTCACATGGATATTCTACTGGTCGAATAATCACATGCAATATCAATAACCACTTTCATAATGATGGAATATATAATGCCAGACATTCTGAAACATTTTGTCAAGGCCTCGACCAGGACGTCTAAAATGATTAAGACCTCGGCAAAAACCATAAACCAAATTGGGAAAGGGCCTCGGCCAATTCCACGTCTAGTTGTCTCATGAGACCTACCGATGCATCGAGGAGCTACAGAGGGCTCCACCCGTCACTTATTAAGTCCAATGCATTCCTCATATGAATAGGTTTAAACATATCATAAACCCTAACATAATCGTATCACATAAAACATGCATAAAGGAAACATAACATTTCCACATTTCAATCACAAGATATCAATACAACACATTGATATAATAAAAACGCTTCCAAAACCATTTTCAAAACCAAAATAAAAGAAAGTTAAAACTTAGTATTTATTTTTCATTAAAAAAAGTGATGGCTTGTAGAGGAAGTCGAACTGAAATAATGGTCACGGCGGCGGAGAAGTCGTTGTCACCGCATAAGTACAGAAAGAAAAACATTCCCTTTTTTCGTTTAGTAAAACGCTTCGTATAAAAAAGATTCCTTTTGAATAAACGTAAAAGTCAAAGGGGTTTATACACTGTATAAAAGAAATTTGTGTATAAAACAAAATATGGCTCAATGAATGGAGATTGAGACGAAGTCCCTTAAAAAGATCATTTTTAAATAAAATATATCTATTATGTGTATTCACTATATGTACACATAAAGAAAGTATAAATACAATATACAACATAATAATATCATGACATAATTTGAAAGTAGGAGATTAACCCAAAGAATGGAAGTTGGGTTATGAAATTCCCTTAAAAATAAAATAGATCTATTATGGGTATTCACTATAGATAAACATAATGAAAGTACAAATACAAGATAGGACATAATAATATAATGACGTAATTTGAAAGTAGGATATTAACCCAAAGAATTGATGTTGGGTTAAGAAGTTCCCTTACCTTGCGTCTTTTCCTAACTCGACCGTTCATTAACCTCCTGAATAATAAAGTAGTGTTAATTTCTATTTACATAAGAACCTTTTTCATGTTCATTATTCATTTTATATCACTTATTACCATGTTATGAACATTATGTAATTATTTATGTTAATGACGGTCGTTTTGTCGATCTTTGGTACTTGAGTCAACAATAAACTTCTTATAATTACAAGTTGTTTATGTGGTAGAATATCCATTATCTCCAGAATTATATTCATGATTTATATGTCATATATATCATATATATCCAGTATATACATTCATTCAAAATATTACGTAACATTTAGAGGTAAGAAATGAAATGCACCGTTCATAGAGACGGTAAGCCGTACGTACGCATGAACGCTACTTTCATTTCTATTTCGTATTTAATGGAATGAAATCATAATTATATAAAGGTATAATATAGTTCCAGTATAATATCATATATAATATCATTTACTCCATCCTTTATACATCCCACATATGGCATTAACGATTCAAATCACTTTGAGGGGGCGGTAGTCCGCACTTCCTAAAATGAAATTATCGCGTTTTACCCATAATGGAAATCATAAAGTATGCCATAAATGAGAAATACAGAAGCATAAGTAAAACATAAACATATTATATATCATATATAAATATAGTGACATCTTAATGGCCACCTTTGAAGGTGTTATATGAGTGTTGAACAATCATCGTTTCGTGAGGCAGTATTTCGCCACCCACAGAAACAGTATGTTCTTTAACCATTAGACGAAGGTGTGTGTAAGTGTAAAACAAATCCTTATCATAACAACATCCTAGTATATTTACATACTTTTTTTGTTACAAAAGAAAGCAATAAAAAGAGTTTAATGGGTTGGGGAAACAAAATAAAACAAAACAACATTAGAGAAGACATTACCTAAAACATCGGGTAACTCTTTTTGATTTGAGACAAAGGCTTCTTTGGGAAGAATTATGCCCAAAGTGAGGCTTCTAGGAGTAAGTGAGGGATGTTGGGAGAGTATTTGGGCAGAGATTGGCCGAGCCAAATGGCTTGAAGGTGTGAATAAGGTGGGAGTGTTGGGGGCCTTTTATAAGTGGAGAGGAGGGGCACTTTTGGAATGTAATGAAATGTTATTCTATTATACAATGATTTTCGGATTCTAAAGGTCACACACTTGTATAATTCTAGGCTAAGGTGATAAGGGTTAGAAATCTCCTCATCCAATAGGCTTTGGACAAGTGTATGACTTGGACTTTACATATCTTCTCATTTTATTTAAATCGTTAAATAATGAGGTCATCGCTGCATCATCATGATGTCATAAATAATTTAATTTATTTAATGTCTAAAAAATATAAAAAAAATACTATGATGTATGAAATCTTTTTAGCTTTCTAATTAATATTTATAATCAAAAATATGACTTTTATAACCCCATGTAAAAATTGTTTTAGTAAAACATTTCATGTTTGTGTTATTTTTTTACTTTAACATTAAATAAAAGGTATTTATGTTATTTTCCAACTAAATTGGCTCCATGGGGTCCCCAAGTTGACCCATGGATTTTCTTGGTCGGCCATTACTCATCCAATAGTATTAGGACAAGTTTCAAGCTCATATCATATTATTAAAACATTATTTTTACCTTAAACTACACTAATCACCTCTAATCGCGATTAAGAACTTAAAAGTTACTATTCACAAAAAAATTATTTTAATCTCATTGAACCACATTTTACATATTAATGACAACCATGTATGTCGGATTTTTTAAAATCAAATCACAGAAGTGGTAATATTTCATTTAAATGAAAAATCAGTTATTTAACTACCACTTAGTGGTTTCACTATTCATCAAAAATTGAAGTTTTTCAGAACAATGCCAAAATTTCAACCTAAGCTATAATTGATATTCCGAATTCAAAAATGATGTCTATTTTACAAAATTACAAACATATAAGTTGCATTAATTAATTTTATAATTAATTCCAGCTGTCACAACAATAGCGTGTTTTTAAGAAACAATTTATATCAAAATATTGGCAATTGTTTATGTCCAATTTCAATGTTAAATTAATTCTAATGACCATAATTGGATAAAATGGTAAAAATATATTCTAATTATAGATTAAAACCACTAAATAGTATAATTTATCACTATAAATTATTTTGATTTAAAAAGTTGTTTTTAAGTAATTTTCACTATTCATAAAAAATTGGAAGTTCTCAGAAAATTACAAAAAATTCAACATTGGATAATTTCGATATTATGAATACAAAAATGAAGCCCATTTTGAAATATAAAATTTCTATAATTTTAAAAAGTGGTTATTACTATTCATAATGGCTACTTTGATTAGTTGCGGTGTTTTAGAACTCGAAGTTGCGTACAATGCAGGCTATTGCATTATTAAATGAGAAGCGTATCGTGGAAGCTCGGGGTGTTACATTCTCCCCTCCATCAATAAATTGCTTCCTCGCAATTTGAAATTTTTCTTTGAAAATAAATGGTTGAAAAGAGAAAATACCTTTGAGGAAAACCCACATCGGAAACAAGGTTAATAAATATATAACATTAAAAGAAATCAAGATAAGTACAAAGGTCACCTGATATAGCCCATTCTAGGATTCTATGAAAATATGGATATGGAGGAGAAACAAACCATCAAGGTCTGATGGAGAGTTAACGAAAACAGGATTAGGAGAAAGTTTAACTACAAGAAAATCACAAACTTTTGATTGGTTAAACGGTCATTGAATCCCCAGTTGGAAAAGTTAACCAACAACATTTTTGTTTTAAGTTACCTTTTATAATGTTGAGGATTTTATTTAGGAGATTTACTAAGAACGTAAGGGAATATACATACTTGTTATGTATACTTTCATTCGTTAATGAATTTTACCACAAACCCATCTTTTACTCCAAATGGTAACAGAACTCAAAAATATTCTATTTATCCTAATTGTATAAGGTTCCAAATGTTAACACATACAATTTAGATTAGTAAAATTATTTTGTAATAACCAGGGACTTCCTGTAGGCTAGTGGTAGAAAATAAAGGCCTGTCGCACTATGATTGTGGGTTGGATTCCTACAGCTTTGTCCGACGCGACGGGTTATTCCCCACCCTGCAGGTTGCCCTTTTCCTAAAACTATAATATTATAATATTCCAAAAATAATCTTTGGAAATGCTTTAACCTTAAACAATACTATCCATGGTTCAACTTAATGCATTCCAACCTTAATAGTTATCCAAAATACCTTCGTCCAGACTTTCTCTAAAAGGTCTCTAAATTCCAAAATCAATTGTAACATCAGATTTCCCAAACAAAGAAAATTTTCTCTTATTGTCACATACTAAAAATATGACTACCTTAATCATAATAAAACCTTACTGAAATCAAAAAGTACTGCAGCACAATCATTATATATATAACATTATTCTTATAACCAGAATATAATCCTTGAGTCCAAAAGCACCAATACATTAATTATTCTGCTTCAACTGTAGTAACAGCATAAGATTTTCCTTTTTCCCTTGGCCTTTTGTGAGATAAGTTTCCCTGACGCTTAGGACATTCATTTGCATAATGACCCATTTCTCTACAATTGTAGCATTCAACTTTGACAGCCTCTTTCTTTCCCTTGCAATCACGAGCCTGGTGACCCTTTTCTCCACATTTATAACAAACTCTCATTCCTTTTAGGCACGTACCAGGGTGATTCTTCCCACAATTATCACATAACGGAAAATCCTTCTCTCCCTTTTTCAATTTATCTGTCTCTTGTTCCACCGTTCTCTTCTTCTCTTGCTTTACTTTGTTGTCATAAGACATAGAGAATTCCTTTTCTGTCTTGATAGAACACGAGACAATATCTTCGTATGACGAGAAGGTTTGTGAGACTAATGCTCGACGGAGAAATGGTTTTAACCCATCAAAGAAATGATAAATATTACTTCTTGGGTTACGTATATAATCTTCAGCATACCTCTCTAACCTTGTAAAGTTGTCCTCATACTTTGCGACATTCTCATCCTCCTTCTGCCTCAGACTCAGAAATTGCCTTTCCATATCTGCTCGATGGTCAAGAGGAAAGTATTTTTCTAAGAACAGCTCTTTTAACTCCTTCCATTCCATGTTTGTTAATTCATCATCTTCCTTTGTGTTTTGAATTAGTGACCACCATTGATCGGCATCTTCAGTGAGGCGGTAAACTGCGATGACAACCTTCTCCCTTTCACTACTCCCCAAGGCATGGAATATTTTCTCTAAGGAATTTATCCATTTCTCAGCTACTATAGGATTTGTACTCCCATTGAAGGTTGGTGTTTGTTGCCTCATGAAGCGGTCTAACATTGATCCTCCATGTTGTGGATCATGGTGATCCATACGAGTAATGTTATTATTCATATCTTTAGTGAGTTGTCCCAGTATGGTAATAAGTTGATCAGCACCAGTTGTATCTCCAGATCCACAATAATTATCTTGAGCAGGAGGGAAATCCCTACACGGAGTGTGTGCATTGATACGATTTCCATTCCTTCCACCAGGCGCCATTTCTAAACAATGGCATAAACTATATTAGTTTATAAATCAAAATACATAATTCCATACTTGTAAGATACTTAACATAAATTGAACTATTTATGGATATAATCCATAAAAATGTTTTCATTGAGGAAGTATATACTCATAACCCTTCATAGTGGTTTATAAAGAAAATGAGAATTATCCAAAGCATATCCCCCAGGAGTGTCGTAACCAAGAGTGCAGCAAGGCCCGTTGTCGTGCACCAGTTCCCGTTCGAGTCTAGCTCAAAGCGGTGTTTTCGGGTTTTACCCCAAGGTACATCTGTGCCAGAGCCGCCTCTACTTTCTCGTATCCAGACATGGATGTATTGCTCGGAAAACTCACAAAATCTCTACAATAATAAAATTCTAGGAATTTCTTATATACTAATCCTCAAAGTCTATCTTCGGGATATGTGCTCTAATCAGAGTTTATCTAAATATATCTTCTAAGGTTAGTACTAAACTCCCTCTGATACAAACTGTAACGCCCCGACCCCAGCTACCCAGAGTCGGTGCATTACTTCGTAACATTGGCATGATCACACAAGATCAAGTCTCGAAAGACCGATTAGTTTAGTAGCCTTGGAAACACTAGATTCATTCGTAAACGTTACATTACATCATAAATTGAAAAAATACAATAACAAAGTCTCCATAGTCCACTCTCATATCCTCTTCTGACAATCCCTGTAGGTCATTCATAAAACACTTCTTCACATCCTGGAAAATATTAAAACATTGAAAGGGGTGAGCTCAGATGCTCAGTAAGGATAACAATATTGAGGAAGCTTTCATAAATAAACATAAACATTTAAGGCAATGTATAACTAAAACAAAAGCCTTTTAAACATGAACTTCAACATAATATGGAAAAAGTAAAATGAGATAATGCCATTTACTTATTCACATGGATATTCTACTGGTCGAATAATCACATGCAATATCAATAACCACTTTCATAATGATGGAATGCATAATGGCAGACATTCTGAAACATTTTGTCAATGCCTCGGCCAGGACGTCTAAAATTATTAAGGCCAAGGCCAAAACCATAAATCAAATTGGGAAAGGGCCTCAGCCAATTCCACGTCTAGTTGTCTCATGAGACCTACCGATGCATCGAGGAGCTATAGTGGGCTCCACTCGTCACTTATTAAGTCCAATGCATTACTCATATGAATAGGTTTAAACATATCATAAACCATAACATAATCGTATGATATAAAACATGCATAAAGGAAACATAACATTTCCACATTTCAATCACAAGATATCAATACAAAACATTGATATAATAAAAACTCTTTCAAAACCATTTTCAAAACCAAAATAAAAGAAAGTTAAAACTTTGTATTTATTTTTCATTAAAAAAAAGTGATGGCTTGTAGAGGAAGCCGAAACTTAAATAATGGTCACGGCGGCGGAGAAGTAGTTGTCACCGCATAAGTACAGAAAGAAAAACAATGCCTTTTTTTTGTTTAGTAAAACGCTTCGTATAAAAAAGATTCTTTTTGAATAAACGTAAAAGTCAAAGGGGTTTATACACTGTATAAAAGAAATTTGTGTATAAAACAAAATATGCCTCAATGAATGGAGATTGAGATGAAGTCCCTTAAAAAGATCATTTTTAAATAAAATATATCTATTATGTGTATTCACTATATGTACACAAAAAGAAAGAATAAATACAATATACAACATAATAATATCATGACATAATTTGAAAGTAGGAGATTAACCCAAAGAATGGAAGTTGGGTTATGAAATTTCCTTACAAATAAAATAGATCTATTATGTGTATTCACTATAGATACACATAAATAAAGTAAAAATACAAGATAGGACATAATAATATCATGACGTAATTTGAAAGTAGGAGATTAACCCAAAGAATTGAAGTTGGGTTAAGAAGTTCCCTTACCTTGCGTCTTTTCCTAACTCGACCGTTCTTTAACCTCCTGAATAATAAAGTAGAGTTAATTTCTATTTACTTAAGAACATTTTTCATGTTCATTATTAAATTTACATCACTTATTACCATGTTATGAACATTATGTAATTATTTAAGTTAATGACGGTCGTTTTGTCGATCATTGGTACTTGAGTCAACAATAAACTTCTTATAATTACAAGTTGTTTATGTGGTAGAATATCCATTATCTCCAGAATTAAATTCATGATTTATATATTATATATATCATATATATCCATTATATACATTCATTAATAATATTACGTAACATTTAGAGGTAAGAAATGAAATGCACCGTTCATGGAGACGGTAAGCCGTACGTACGCATGAACACTACTTTCATTTCTATTTCGTATTTAATGGAATGAAATCATAATTATATAAAGGTATAATATAGTTCCATTATAATATCATATATAATATCATTTACTCCATCCTTTATACATCTCACATGTGGCATTAACGATTCAAATCACTTTGAGGTGGCGGTAGTCCGCACTTCCTAAAATGAAATTATCGCGTTTTACCCATAATGGAAATCATAAAGTATGACATAAATGATAAATACAGAAGCATAAGTAAAACATAAACATATTATATATCATATATAAATATAGTGACATATTAGTGGCCACCTTTGAAGTTTTTATATGAGTGTTGAACAATCATCGTTTCGTGAGGCAGTATTTCACCACCCATAGAAATAGTATGTTCTTTAACCATTAGACGAAGGTGTGTGTAAGTGAAAACCAAATCCTTATCATAACAACATCCGAGTATATTTTAGATACTGTTGTTTTTACAAAAGAATGGAATGAAAAGAATTTAATGGGTTGGAGAAGCAAAATAAAACAAAACAACATTAGAGAAGACATTACCTAAAAAATCGGGTAACTCTTTTTGATTTGAAACAAAGGCTTCCTTGGGAAGAATTATGCCCAAAGTGAGGCTTCTAGGATTAAGTGAGGGATGTTGGGAGAGTATTTGGGCAGAGGTTGGCCGAGCCAAATTGCTTCAAGGTGTGAATAAGGGGGGAGTGGTGGGGGCCTTTTATAAGTGGAGAGGAGGGGCACTTTTGGAAAGTAATGAAATGTTATTCTATTATACAATGATTTTCGGATTAGAAAGGTCCCATACTTGTATAATTAGAGGATAAGGTAATAAGGGTTCGAAATATCCTCATCCAATAGGCTTTGGACAAGTGTAAGACTTGGATTTTACCTTATCTTCTCATTTTATTTAAATCGTTAAATAATGAGGTCATCGCTGCATCATCATGATGTGATAAATAATTTAATTTATTTAATGACTAAAAATTATAAAAAAAATACTATGATGTAGGAAATCTTTTTATATTTCTAATTACTATTTATAATCAAAAATATTACTTGTATAACCCCATGTAAAAATTGTTTTAGTAAAACATTTCATGTTTGTGTCATTTTTTTACTTTAACATTAAATAAAATATATTTAAGTAATTTTCCAACTAATCTGACTCCATGGGGTCCCCAAGTTGACCCATGGATTTTCTTGGTCGGCCATGACTCATCCAATAGGATTAGTACAAGTGTCAAGCTCATATCATATTATTAAAACATTATTTTTACCTTAAACTACACTAATCACCTCTAATCGCGATTAAGAACTTAAAAGTTACTATTCACCAAAAAATTATTTTAATATCATTGAACCAAATTTTGGATATTAATGAAAACCATGTATGTAGGATTTTTGAAAATCAAATCACAGAAGTGGTAATATTTCATTTAAACGAAAAACCAGTTATTTAACTACCACTTAGTGGTTTCACTATTCATCAAAAATTGAAGTTTTTCAAAACAATGCCAAAATTTCACCCTAAGCTATAATTGATATTCTGAATTAAAAAATGATGTCTATTTTACAAAATTAAAAACATATAAGTTTCATTAATTAATTTTATAATTAATTCCCGCTGTCACAATAATAGCGTGTTATTAAGAAAGAATTTATATCAAAAGATTGGCAATTGTTTATGTCGAATTTCAATGTTAAATTAATTCTAATGACCATCATTGGATAAAATGGTAAAAATATATTCTAATTATACTTTAAAACCACTAAATAGTATAATTTATCACTATAAATTATTTTTATTAAAAAAGTTGTTTTTAAGTAATTTTCACTATTCATAAAAAATTGGGAGTTCTCAGAAAATTACAAAAAATTCAACTTTGGATAATTTCGATATTATGAATACAAAAATGAAGTCCATTTTGAATTATAAAATTTCTATAATTTTAAAAAGTGGTTATTACTATTCATAACGGCTACATTGATTAGTCGCGGTGTTTTAGAACTCGAAGTTGCATACAATGCAGGCTATTGCATTATTAAATGAGAAGCGTATCGTGGAAGCTTGGGGTGTTATATTCTCCCCTCCTTCAATAAATTATGTCCTCACAATTTGAAATTTTTCTTTGAAAATAAAAGGTTGAAAAGATAAAATACCATTAAGGAAAACCCACATCGGAAACAAGGTTAATAAATATATAACATTAAAAGAAAGAAAGATAAGTACAAAGGTCACCCGATATAGCCCATTCTAGGATTCTATGAAAATATGGATATGGAGGAGAAAAAAACCAACAAGGTCTGATGGAGAGTTATAGAAAACAGGATTAGGAGAAAGTTTAACTACAAGAAAATCACAAACTTGTGATTGGTTAAACGGTCATTGAATCCCCAGTTGGAAAAGTTAACCGATAACATTTTTGTTTTAAGTTACCTTTTATAATGTTGAGGATTTTATTTAGGAGATTTACTAAGAACGTAAGGGAATATACATACTTGTTATGTATACTTTCATTCGTTAATGAATTTTACCACAAACCCATCTTTTACTCCAAATGGTAACAGAACTCAAAAATATTCTATTTATCCTAATTGTATAAGGTTCCAAATGTTAACACATACAATTTAGATTAGTAAAATTATTTTGTAATAACCAGGGACTTCATGTAGGCTAGTGGTAGGAAATAAATGCCTGTCGCACTATGATTGTGGGTTCGATTCCTACAGCATTGTCCGACGCGACGGGTTATTCCCCACCCTGCAGGTTGTCCTTTTCCTAAAACTATAGTATTATAATATTCCAAAAATAATCTTCGGAAATGCATTAAACTTAATCAATACTATCCATGGTTCAACTTAATGCATTCCATCCTTAATAGTTATCCAAAATACCTCCATCCACACTTTCTCTAAAAGGTCTCTAAATTCCAAAATCAATTGTAACATCAGATTCCCCCAACAAAGAAAAGTTTCTCTTATTGTCACATACTAAAAATATGATTACCTTAATCATATTAAAACCTTACTGAAATCAAAAAGTACTGCAGCACAATCTTTATATATATCACATTATTCTTATAACCAGAATATAATACTTGAGTCCAAAAGCACCAATACATTAATTATTCTGCTTCAACTGTAGTAACAGCATAAGATTTTCCTTGATCCCTTGGCCTTTTTTGAGGTAAGTTTCCCTGACGCTTAGGACACTCATTTTCATAATGACCCATTTCTCTACAATTGTAGCATTCAACTTTGACAGCCTCTTTCTTTCCCTTGCAATCACGAGCCTGGTGACCCTTTTCTCCACATTTATAACAAACTCCCATTCCTTTTAGGCACGTACCAGGGTGATTCTTCCCACAATTATCACATAACGGAAAGTCATTATTTCCCTTTTTCCATTAATATGTCTCTTGTTCCACCGTTCTCTTCTTCTCTTGCTTTACTTTGTTGTCATAAGACTTAGAGAATTCCTTTTCTGTCTTGATAGAACACGAGACAATATCTTCGTATGACAAGAAGGTATGTGAGACTAATGCTCGACGGAGAAATGGTTTTAACCCATCAATGAAACGATAAATCTTACTTCTTGGGTTACGTATATAATCTGCAACATACCTCGCTAACCTTGTAAAGTTGGCCTCATACTTTGTGACATTCTCATCCTCCTTCTGCCTCAGACTCAGAAATTGCCTTTCCATATCTGCTCGATGGTCACGAGGAAAGTATTTTTCTAAGAACAGCTCTTTGAACTCCTACCATTCCATGTTTGTTAATTCATCATCTTCCTTTGTGTTTTGAATTAGTGACCACCATTGATCGGCATCTCCAGTGGGGCGGTAAATTGCCATGACAACCTTCTCCCTTTCACTACTCCCCAAGGCATGGAATATTTTCTCTAAGGAATTTATCCATTGCTCAGCTACTATAGGATTTGTACTCCCATTGAAGGTTGGTGGTTGTTGCCTCATGAAGCGGTCAAACATTGATCCTCCACGTTGTGGATCAGGGTGATCCATACGAGTAAGGTTATTATTCATAACTTGAGTGAGTTGTCCCAGTATGGTAATAAGTTGATCAGCACCAGTTGTATCTCCAGATCCACAATAATTATCTTGAGCAGGAGGGAAATCCCTACACCAAGTGCGTGCATTGAAACGGTTTCCATTCCTTCCACCAGGCGCCATTTCTAAACAATGGCATAAACTATATTAGTTTATAAATCAAAATACATAATTCCATACTTGTAAGATACATAACATAAATTGAACTATTTATGGATATAATCCATAAAAAAATTTTCTTTGAGGAAGTATATACTCATAACCCTTCATAGTGGTTTATAAAGAAAATGAGAATTAACCAAAGCATATCCCCCGGGAGTGTCGTAACCAAGAGTGCAGCAAGGCCCGTTGTCGTGCACCAGTTCCCGTTCGAGTCTAGCTCAAAGCGGTGTTTTCGGGGTTTACCCCTAGGTACATATGTGCCAGAGCCGCCTCTACTTGCTCGTATCCAGACAGGGATGTATTGCTCGGAAAACTCAAAAAATCTCTACAATAACAAAATTCTAGGATGTTCTTCTATACTAATCCTCAAAGTCTATATTCGGGCTATGTGCTCTAATCAGAGTTTATCTAAATCTAGCTTCTAAGGTTAGTACTAAACTGCCTCTGATACCAACTGTAACTCCCCGAACCCAGCTACCCAGAGTTGGTGCATTACTTCGTAACATTGGCATGATCACAAAAGATCAAGTCTCGAAAGACCAATTAGTTTAGTAGCCTTGGAAACACTATATACATTCGTAAATGTTACATTACATCATAAAGTGAAAAACTACAATAATAAAGTCTCCATAGTCCACTCTCATATCCTCTTCTGACAATACCTGCAGGTCATTCATAAAATACTTCTTCACATCCTGGAAAATATTAAAACATTGAAAGGGGTGAGCTCAGATGCCCAGTAAGGATAACAATATTTCTGAATCTTTCATAAATAAATATAAATATTTAAGGAAATGTATAACTAAATCAAAAGCCTTTTAAACATGAACTTCAACATAATATGGAAAAAGTAAAATGAGATAATGCCATTTAATTATTCACATGGATATTCTACTGGTTGAATAATCACATGCAATATCAACAACCACTTTCATAATGATGGAATGCATAATGCCAGACATTCTGAAACATTTTGTCAAGGCATCGGCCAGGATGTCTAAAATGATTAAGGCCTCGGCCAAAACCATAAATCAAATTGGGAATGGGCCTCGGCCAATTACACATCTAGTTGTCTCATGAGACCTACCGATGCATCGAGGAGCTATAGCGGGCTCCACCCGTCACTTATTAAGTCCAATGCATTCCTCGTATGAATAGGTTTAAACATATCATAAACCATAACATAATCGTATCACATAAAACATGCATAAAGGAAACATAACATTTCCACATTTCAATCACAAGATATCAATACAACACATTGATATAATAAAAACGCTTTCAAAACCATTTTCAAAACCAAAATAAATGAAAGTTAAAACTTTGTATTTATTTTTCATTAAAAAAAGTGATGGCTTGTAGAGGAAGCCGAAACATAAATAATGGTCACGGCGGCGGAGAATTCATTTTCTCCGCATAAGTACAGAAAGAAAAACATTCCCTTTTTTTCGTTTAGTAAAACTCTTCGTATAAAAAAGATTCCTTTTGAATAAACATAAAAGTCAAAGGGGTTTATACACTGTATAAAAGAAATTTGTGTATAAAACAAAATATGGCTCAATGAATGGAGATTGAGACGAAGTCCCTTAAAAATATCATTTTTAAATAAATTATATCCATTATATGTATTCACTATATGTACACATAAAGAAAGTATAAATACAATATACAACATAATAATATCATGACATAATTTGAAAGTAGGAGATTATCCCAAAGAATGGAAGTTGGGTTATGAAATTCCCTTACAAATAAAATAGATATATTATGTGTATTCACTATAGATACACATAAAGAAAGTACAAATACAAGATAGGACATAATAATATCATGACGTAATTTTAAAGTAGGAGATTAACCCAAAGAATTGAAGTTGGGTTAAGAAGTTCCCTTACCTTGCGTCTTTTCCTAACTCGGCCGTTCTTTAACTTCCTGAATAATAAAGTAGAGTTAATTTCTATTTACTTAAGAACCTTTTTCATGTTCATTATTCATTTTAAATCACTTATTACCATGTTATGAACATTATGTAATTATTTAAGTTAATGACGGTCGTTTTGTCGATCTTTGGTACTTGAGTCAACAACAAACTTCTTATAATTACAAGTTGTTTATGTGGTAGAATATCCATTATCTCCAGAATTATATTAATGATTTATATGTCATATATATCATATATATCCATTATATACATTCATTCATAATATTACGTAACATTTAGAGGTATGAAATGAAATGCACCGTTCATGGAGACGGTAAGCCGTACGTACGCATGAACGCTACTTTCATTTCTATTTCGTATTTAATGGAATGAAATCATAATTATATAAAGGTATAATATATTTCCAGTATAATATCATATATAATATCATTTACTCCCTCCTTTATACATCCCACATATGGCATTAACGATTCAAATCACTTTGAGGGGGCGGTAGTCCGCACTTCCTAAAATGAAATTATCGCGTTTTACCCATAATGGAAATCATAAAGTATGCCATAAATGAGAAATACAGAAGTATAAGTAAAACATAAACATATTATATATCATATATAAATATAGTGACATAATAATGGCCACCTTTAAAGGTGTTATATGAGTGTTGAACAATCATCGTTTCGTGAGGCAGTATTTCACCACCCACAGAAACAGTATGTTCTTTAACCATTAGACGAAGGTGTGTGTAAGTGTAAACCAAATAATTATCATAAAAACATCCGATTATATTTTAGATACTGTTTTTGTTACAAAAGAAATGAATGAAAAGAGTTTAATGGGTTGGAGAAGCACAATAAAACAAAACAACATTAGAGAAGACATTACCTAAAAAATCGGGTAACTCTTTTTGATTTGAGACAAAGGCTTCCTTGTGAAGAATTCTGCCCAAAGTGAGGCTTGTAGGAGTAAGTGAGGGATGTTGGGAGAGTATTTGGGAAGTGTTTGGCCGAGCCAAATGGCTTGAAGGTGTGAATAAGGTGGGAGTGGTGGGGGCCTTTTTTAAGTGGAGAGGAGGGGCACTTTTGGAAAGTAATGAAATGTTATTCTATTATACAATGATTTTCGGATTCTAAATGTCCCACACTTGAATAATTCTAGGATAAGGTGATATTTGTTCTAAATCTCCTCATACAATAGGCTTTGGACAAGTGTAAGACTTGGATTTTACATTTTCTTCTCATTTTATTTAGAACGTTAAATAATGAGGTCATTGCTGCATCATCATGATGTCATAAATAATTTAATTTATATAATGTCTAAAAATTATAAAAAAAATACTATGATGTAGGAAATATTTTTAGCTTTCTAATGACTATTTATAATCAAAAATATGACTTGTATAACACCATGTAAAAATTGTTTTAGTAAAACATTTCATGTTTGTGTCATTTTTTAACTTTAACATTAAATAAAAGGTATTTATGTCATTTTCCAACTAAAGTGGCTCCATGGGGTCCCCAAGTTGACCCATGAATTGCCTTGGTCGGCCATGAATCATCCAATAGGAGTATGACAAGTTTCAAGATCATATCATATTATTAAAACATTATTTTTACCTTAAACTACACGAATCACCTCTAATCGCGATTAAGAACTTAAAAGTTACTATTCACCGAAAAAATTATTTTAATCTCATTAAACCACATTTTACGTCTTAATGAAAACCATGTATGTCGGATTTTTGAAAATCAAATCACAGAAGTGGTAATATTTCATTTAAACGAAAAATCAGTTATTTAACTACCACTTAGTGGTTTCACTATTCATCAAAAATTGAAGTTTTTCATAACAATGCCAAAATTTCACCCTATGCTATAATTGATATTCCGAATTCAAAAATGATGTCTATTTTACAAAATTACAAACATATAAGTTGCATTAATTAATTTTATAATTAATTCCCGCTGTCACAACAATAGCGTGTTTTTAAGAAACAATTTATATCAAAAGATTGGCAATTGTTTATGTCCAATTTCAACATTAAATTATTTCTAATGACCATCATTGGATAAAATGGTAAAAATGTATTCTAATTATACTTTAAAACCACTAAATAGTATAATTTATCACTATAAATTATTTTGATTAAAAAAGTAGTTTTTATGTAATTTTCACTATTCATAAAAAATTGGAAGTTCTCAGAAAATTACAAAAAATTCAACTTTGGATAATTTCGATATTACGAATACAAAAATGAAGTCCATTTTGAAATATAAAATTTCTATAATTTTAAAAAGTGGTTATTACTATTCATAATGGCTACTTTGATTAGTTGCAGTGTTTTAGAACTCGAAGTTGCGTACAATGCAGGCTATTGCATTATTAAATGAGAAGCGTATCGTGGAAGCTCGGGGTGTTACATAAACTATGGAGAGACACATCGAGGGGTTCTGGCCACTCTGCGCCTCAGATTGAGGCTAGGATGACACATACTCATCACATATGACCCATGGATCATTGTGGTAATGTATCAACACTATATAAATGAATTTGGTCATTTTTCCGTATGCTAATTGATATTTTCACTTAAAATGTTGTCCATTTCAAATAAACCTGAGACCCTTTTAGTGGTGTCGGCCACATCGCGCATCAGATTGAGGATAGGTTGACTCTTACACGTCACAATTGACCCAAATATAATTTTCCTAAGGTATCAAAACAATCCGAATGAGTTTGGTTGGTTTTTCGTATGTCAGTTGTATTTTTCACTTAAAATGTTATCCATTTCAAACTAAAGTGAGACACTTTGAATGGTTCTGGCCACACTGCACCTTAGATTTAGCCAGGATTGACTCATTCATGTCACATATGTCCCATGGATTATTTTGATTAAGTATAAATTTAATCTGAATGTGTTTGGTAGGTTTTTCGTATGTTAGTTGATATTTTCAATTAAAATATCATCTATTTTAAACAAAAGAGACAATGTTAGAGTGCTACCGGCCACACCGCGTCTTAGATTTAGACGGGGTTGACTCGTACACGTCACAAATAACCCATGGATCATTGTCCAAAATTATCAACACAATCCAAATGCGTTTGGTTGGTTTTCTATATGTCAGTTGTAGTTTTCACTTAAAATGTTATCCATTTCAAAAAAAAGTGAGACACTTTGAATGGTGTCGGCCACACCACGCCTCAAATTGAGATGGGGTTGACTCGTACACATCACATATGACTCATGGAACGTTTTCCTAAGTCATAAACACATTTAGAATGTTTTTGGTCCGTTTTTCATATGTCAGTTGATGTTTTCACTTAAAATCATGTCCATTTTAAGCAAAAGAGAGACATTTTTAGTGGTGTCAGCCACACCGTGCCTCAGATTGAGATGGGGTTGACTCATACACGTCACATATAACCCATGGTTCATTGTTCTAAAGTATCAACAGAATAAGAATCCGTTTGTTCAGTTTTCTGTATACTAGATGTTATTTTCACTTAAAATGGTGTCCATTTCAAATAAACCTAAGACACATTGAGTAGTGTCGGCCACATCAGGCCCTGGATTGAGGATGATGACTCCTACACATCACAAATTAGTAATAGAAACCATCCTCATATCTCTCACCTAGAAACCAAAGCACACATACTGGAATTTCATGTCTAAATTCCATGGGCATGATGTGTCCATCCACGAGTCCTTAACATGTAACCCATGGCTTATCCTAACAATTGAAAAGTAAACCCAATCAAACAAGGAATAATTCAAAAAACATGGTGAATGTACAACAAGACTTTGTATTCATATTAATGTATATCTTCACATGCATTTGATGAGAATGAGTTAATAATCATACCAATACATTAATGTAATTCATGACATAAAAAATTGGAATAATCCTAAATAACATTACATGGTCAGAGAAATAAAAAAGGCATGTGAAATCTAGGATGGTGGGGGAGCTGTCTGGGGGTCCAGGGAGGAGGTTGGGGGGGCTGTCCGAGGGGGATGTCCGAGGGAGCTGTCCGGGGTCTAGGGAGGAGGGTGGGGGTTGCCCGGGGGGATGTCTGGGGACCAAGGAAGAGGGTGGGGGACTGGGAGGGGGGCTGTCCGGGGGGTGTTCAGGGGTTGTACGGGGTCCATGGAAGAGGGTGGGGGGAGCTGTCTAGGGGGTTCTTCAGGGGGCTCTCTGGGTGCCTGTCTGGGGGATGTCTGGGGGGTTGTCCGGGGACCAATGAGGATGGTGGGGGGGGGGCTGTCTGGGGGCTATCCAAGGGGTTGTCCGGAGTCCAAGGAGGATGGTGGGGGGGGGGGGGGTTGTATTGGGGACAGGAAGGAGGGGGGCTATCCTGGGAGTTCCCAAACACACAAAACACTATAAAATGATCAAGATACACCGTAACCACTAAAAGAAAACAACATTCACGAAAATAAACAATATATAAAAATAACTCAACTCCAATACTATACTACAGGTCTAGATAAAACCAACAACTAGAATATACTAAACATCAAATATCAATAATATTAGTAAAAAATGTAATAGATCAATTTTCCCCACAACACCATCACCATCATCACCATAATCATCACCCTCGTCCTCGTCCCAATCATTTCCCTCGCCCTCCTCCTCGCCCTCGCCATTTTCCTCACCCTCCTCTCTCCCTACTCTTCCACATCAGACTCCTCGAAATAATCATCGTCATGTTGGGCATCGTCTTGACCACCACTAGACTGCCACCTGGTGCACCATATATAGAACATATCGATGAAATATATTCATCAAAAACTGGGCTGGCCTCTGGTCGAAGTGTTGGATGTAGAATTTCAATAAATTTCATAAATTAACTGTTTCCCCTAGAAGACTATTCTTCAATCTCTATGGCCCTTTTGTCAGCTTGTTATACATGTTCCCTAAATTGTTGTAGCTCGGCGGCACTACAACTTGTACATTAGGAGGGCCAATACCTCGCTGTGGCTATCCTAGGTCGGTAGCGTACTCTGCCATGATGCTCCTCTCCCAACACCTGATGTAGGTGATAAGTTGGCCAAAGATTGTCTGGTTCATGGTCATAGAGGGCCTCTAAAGTAGGCTGTTACAAATATAAAGAAATTATTAAGTTACAAAATAGATATTAAAATATAAAATCAACAGATTAAAACTTACAATCTGCTACGGAGTCACTTCGTTGATGGAACCTCCATCCTTTTTCCATCTACTCAATCAAAATAATTTTTCTTGAGGAACACGTCCTATAATATTCTGTATTTCCCTCTAAAATGATATTAAAAACTAAAGATATATGAATAAATTAGCAAAAGATTAAATAATTTAAGAAACATAATATAGTGTAAGTCATAAAGAAAACTTATAAACAATTGTCATACCTGCTTCCCTTAATGATCTAGCATCGTAGTACGTCCTAGTGTGTGGAGGTATTTGTTTGCATTAATGTTTGTTTATTTTTTCCAGGTGATTCCTAAATAAAATTTGATAATGAAAAGGATAATATTAATGAAAAACAAGAAAGTTATTATTTAAACACCTCAAATGTAATTAATACCATAAACTTGGTAGTTGTCCAATGAGTAATCATCTGACGATACTCCTCTATAAGACAATCATCCATGATTGGTACCACCTCTAACTCAGTGCCAACTCTAGAACGCCAGCTAATATGCAAATCATTCTTGTAGGATCTCCAAAGGTCGCCTAAATCATTTAGACGTTCCGATCATGCACCCTCACCATCGGGAAAATTAAATCAAAGGTGACATCAAAATATTAATTCATATAAATACAAAAATAATTCATAGCATTAAATAGAACAGATTTTTAACCCATATCTTTTCCCAAGCTCTATCCTTGAACTCATGTGGAAAATTTCTCCATTATGGCGGGCTGACGGGAATGATGTCGAAGTATTTGGCAAGCATCGCCAAAAAACTCTAACATTGAATCCTTATTTTCTCAACTATTTGGTTGTCTTCATTGTAATCTACCAGAACCTGAGTGCGGAGGTTCCACACCGTACGCATGCATGTACACCCCCTCCCCTGCCTCCAATCAGTAGATGTATCTATCATGAATGAAAAAACAATATTTTATCAAAACATGTTATAACTAAAATAAATATTGATATAATTTTTTTTTGGGTTATATAAATATACTTGTGCCAGTCTGATCACTGAGAGCCACTCGATCCACAGAAACTGATGGAACACCCTTTAGTGAAACAAGAGTCAAAGACGATGGAGTATAGATGCTCGGAGAGACAGAAGTAGAAGGAAAAGGCGTCGGGACAACTGTATGACCGGATTCTGACTGGGGAGTGGGAATCATCATGGGATATGAAAAAGATGGTCCAGAAGATGAAAAAGGTGGAAAAACATGGGAGGCCTAAATATCCTATTTTTTCTTTACGACACAACGGTATTAGAATGTGGGAAGGATGACATGTTAGTGGGAGGGGCAGGGTCTAGTCGGGTACATGAAGCTGCTCATCCACCTCTGGTATAAACCCTCCCCGTACCACCGGCTAGAGTAATAGGACCAATACTAGGCTCCTCATCGAATGACCATCGATGTATAGGTGTATGATACAAAAATGTTCACAAAATAATTAATAACATGACATTATATGTTCTTTAAATACATTAATTTGAAATAAAGTAGTCACTTTAAGCACAAATGGTGGAATTCCCATCTCCACCATTCGACGATTGTTCTCCATCATTTTTTCCCTTCATCTCTCTTCAATTGGAAACATTTCTTTCTTTTGAAAACAAATATGTAATCAAATAGAAAAAGGAAACTAATGTGTAACCCAAAAAAATAAATATATGATAGAATTGGAGGATTCACTGGTAATTTAGCTATCATTTATTTTAGGAGAGCTTGAATGGATTTAGTAAATCATACTTGTTGTAATGTTCACCAAGTTAGAAATATTGTTTTACTAGGTTTTAATACAGTACAATTCCAAATTAGAAAATGCAACTCAAATAAAACTGCAACCAATACACATTGAAAATTCACATAACGGTCAATTTAGCTAAAACATATTTGTGATAAATACTAAATGAATTTCAATATTACCAACCTTAACAACACTAATCGAAGTAAACCAAAAGAATTGCGAACATGGATGAATGATTCTATATATTTTAAACCACAAATTCTTGATCACAATAAACTCTAACAATTGAGCTATTGGAGTCATCAAAAGAAATAAATGGATTGGTTCCAATGGCACTACAGACAGTGACAATTCCTTCATCCCCATTATCAAAAATATGTCTTGGAATTACTTCAACTATGACTCCAAATTCAGGTAGAAGTTTCTCTTTGGCATAAAAAACATGTTTAGCCAGTAATGCCCACACATATGGTTCTTCGGTAGCAAGAGTGCGAGTCATATTAGTTACTCAAAATCCACAATCATCAATAAATGTGCCAAGACTCATCATCGAATCAAATCAATGGAATTTCATCATTATGACTCGTCCATGAGAGTAATAATACAATATTATTATTTTCTCAATGACTCCATAATAAACGACATTTTAAAATAGCAGTCTACTATCTGATGCACTGTCATAACAATCTGTTGTCGTAGTAATCATAACACCATCATTATGTGCTCTCATGTTCTTTTCTCGTTCAGTGACAATAAATTTGTACCCATTGATAAAAATTGATTTACAGTCACGAACCACGGTATTAGGACCAATAGCCAAGGATATTATTTTTTCAGAGACAAGGTCAGCAGAAAAACTAAATAGCTACAATATAGAAGACTATAAAACTTAATTATATATTGATATAATTATTTTATACAATAATATTTTTACCTTCAATTTCAACAAAGAACAAAACTCTTTGCTATTCAAAGTCTCTCTCTTTCTCAAAGATAAAGACAGATGCTTCCTATTTATCATTGTTTTATGTTCCCCGTAGATAAAAAAAATGAATAGTTTAATTGATATATATGTGAGATATAAATATTCAATTTAGTTACTTGATATAGTCATAGAACAAATCATAGTTGAAAAAAACTGTGTGATGTTCCATCTCCCGCTCTTCATGGATTAATGTCTTCAATGAATATGATTCAGGGATTTCTCTTATTTGAGTAGGTGATGGATAATTGGGTTCAATTTTCTCATATTGTTCTTCTTCATTTCTCATTGGTCTGTTCATTCTTGTAGTAAAATCAGAAAAATACAATGAGCAGAAATCCATACATTCTTGAGCCAAGTAACCGTTCATGATAGAACCTTCGGGATGATTCTGGTTTCGGACATAAAAATTTATGGTGTACATATTTCTTTTAGTTGGATACATCCAACGAAAAGAAAGAGGTCCTCCGAGAAGTATTTTAGTGGGAATATGGACAATCAGATACATCATGCATGTGAAAAATGATGGAGGAAATATTTTTTCCAACTCACACAAAATTAATGGGGCATCTGTCAGCATTTTTTGCAAGAATTACATGGGCAACTTCTTAGCACAAACATCTCTAGAAAAATGGCACAACCGAATAATATTAAAACTTACATTATTGGACAAAAGATGAAGGATTTCTACTGGAATCAACTCATGCAGTAGAACATGATAATCATGAGTGTTCAAAGATTTTAGCTTCAAATCTGTTCTGTTGACCCGTTTAGATATGTTGCTTGAATAGCCATCAAGAACTATAATAGTATCTAATAATTCCAGAAATTGTTTTTTTCGTCAGTGTGATAACGTAAGAATCACATGGAAGTTTCCATTTATTTTCACTAATATGCACAGGATGCAATTCTAGTCTGATGCCTCAAATGACTATGCCACGCCGAGATCGTAAATCATATTTTATCTTCCCCTTGAAATTTAGAAGAACTGAAAGCAACATTTCACATATATTCTTCTAAATATGAATTACGTCTAAGAAATGATGTAACAAAGTGGTTGACCAATAATTCAAATCAAAAAATATACTCCTCCTCCTGCAATTGTAACAGGTTTCAGTGGAATCATTCTTTCTCATTCAATATTTCATTTGACCCTTCACGAATGAAAAAATGAAATCTTTCAATTCATTAAGCTCATCAGTTCCAGACATACGCTGAGGTGGATCATCATTATCTATGGTATTATCAAATCTAAGACGATTCATTATATATGGATGATCGTTTGGAAAGAATCGTCAATGTCCCATAAAACTGAATCTACAATGATGTTTCAGTCTTTCGGATCGTGTATTCTTCATACAAACCGGTCATGACAATTTTCCATGCGTGCTCCATCCAGACATCATTGCATAAGCCAGAAATTCATTGATCGTCCACATAAGCGTAGCACGCATCTGAAATATGTCTTTCAAACATGTATCGTACATGCACACACCCACATCCCAATGAAGTTTCAACTCTTTTATTAAAGGTTTCATTTATACATAAATATCAATGTCAAGATCAGAAGAACCAGATATGAGTATACTCATGAAAGTGAAAGGTTTTTTCATACAAAACCATGGGGGATGATTATAAATGTGTATGAAAAGTGTCCATGTGTAGTGAGAAGTAAGCATCTGGACAAACAGATTAAAACCATCGCATGAAAGACCCAACCTCAAATTACGCACGTCAGCTACAAAATCAGGATGTCAAGCATCAATTCTCTACCTTGAAAATTCATCTGTAGGATGAACAAACTCATCATTAGTCTTCCTTCTCTCGGTATCATGTCATCTCATTTTTATTGATATGTCATCAGACATAAAAAGATTCTGGAGTCTGGGGATCAATGGAAAGTTCCACATTACATTCTGTGGAACGTGTGATGGTGTTACATCAGATTTTGACTTCCATCGGGATGTGCCACATTTTATTCAAACATTTCGTTTAGCAGTTTCATCCCAAAATAAATTGTAATCTTTCCGGAAAGAATTGATTTTTTTTCTTGAAAATCCAAGTTCTTCAACTAACTTCCATGCCATATAGTGGTTTGAGTGGATATCTGCATCACCTGGAAGTAAATTCTTCAATAGAGTAAGAATGGAATCGATTGTTGTATTGTAAATTTGATACATAGTTTTCCCCGGAAACAATCAAATTAAAAATTCCAACTTTTTCATTTTATCGCATTGTTGATATTTTGGAGTCAAGGTAGCATCATTCAATTTTTTCACCCTATCAATATCATCATTTTCAGTAGATGAATTAGTTGTCTCATATCAAAGTATTCTTGAGTCAAAATATTTCATTTTTCATGATGACTAATAAAAAAACTGAGCATCTACCAAATTCTACATTCTAGTACTTTCATTTCGATCATCACGAATTTGAGATTTCATTTTCTGTCCATTGTGATACCACACAAAGTAGTTTTCTTGAAAACCATTTTTCGTTATGTGGTAGCTTACTTCATCACGGCTCAACCAAGGTCTTCCAACATAATAAGAACATGGGCAGTGTATGTGACCACTATCTGAAGCATTATGAAATGAAAAATCTATAAAGGTCTCACATTGACACAGATTATAGAGATCTGGTAGTGGAGGCCAGATATATCTGAGATTCATTGGTCATTTACTAATTTTCCATAGCGTTATAGAGTTGGCATAACACTTGGATCTACCTCTGCAGTTATAGTTGGTTTATGATGTATCTCATGTGTCACATATTTGGAGGTACTTGCATGAACCATCACACATCATAGATTGGGGTGAGAAAGAAATCAATGATATAATGAATGTTGGAGAGTACCTGATGGGTTTTATGGATCAATAGGAGAGGTTCTTTAATGAATATTTGATTAATCTGGTTCAGATTTGGTGGAATCATGGATGTCTCCAAAATAGAACATGCGAGTGGTGGGAATAGATTCATGTCCAGTACCCTTATTTTTTATAGTATCCCTTTTTTCTCTTTAGATGATGTAATTACCTAAGGTGGGAGAACGTAATGAGTTGGATTTTCCCAAAATTATTTTATGAAAGTAGTTGAAAATTATTTAGACCCTACGCTAAGAGGGCGTGCAGTTATGAGGTGCGTTATTCCTAGAACAATACTTCGAAAAATAGTAAATTTTTATTTGACCATGTGTGATAAATTCCTTAAAAATTAGAATAACATTTAATCAAGATCATAGATTAGAAACATGAGGGCACTATTGAGATTAAAATTTTTGATTTACAATAAGTGTAACCTAATATTGATCTTTGTGGATCATCTAGTGAAAAACATTCCTAGGACGTAAATGTAAATAAAATTATTAAATAAAATTATATTATTTTAAAATCCAATAAAATAATGAATGGTTACCTAAATAAGAGATTTGAGACAACTATTGATTTCATAATGTGGTGTTTTCCATAGGTGATTCCAAAAATCTACCATCACAGGTCGGCTGTGGGAAATAAATTTTAGACATTTTAATGATTAAAATAAATTAATTTTTATCTTCGTTAACATTATGCAATGACTAAGTGATGTGTATTATTTTTACTAAACCTTTTCATAGAATTGATGGTTATATCCATATTCCAGGAATTCCACAAAATCATGTGGAATGAATCATCTTGAATGAATAACAACAGATCAGATATCAGATTGTAGGTCATCGCGCCAAAAAAAATTGATGGTCTTTTCAATAAAAAAAAAGAGACATATCATTTTCAATGACAGATCCAACTCAAGGTATGCAGTATATTTTCGTTAATTATTTCTCCATTCATAAATTCTATGATTAACATAGAGCAACCCATGAATATGTTGAACTAGGGTTTGATTGTTTGAGGGATGTATATTGTTTACTAGGTTTAAATAGGAGATAGATCCTTTTGATAATTATTGATTCTTTTTTGTCATTATAATGTGAAAAAATAATGGTTCATACAAAATAAAATTCAAGTTCCATTCATTCAATGTTATTTTATTTTTTCTATTTGGTTACTAATTGTGTAGTTTACCACGGACCCAATTAGTTGCGTCTAGACTATCATGGAGGCTCTAAATGCAATCCGTCCACTATATTTGTGGAATGAAAAAACTGGGAATAGATCAATGTATCTGATAATCCTAGGATCATCTATATGGTTCTATCATAGAATTACAACAACCGGAGAAGGATTGGTGACCAATGGAAGGGTCCACATGTGTACCGGTGCCGGTGGCGGCCATTTACAGAAGGCAACACACGCTGTGATGGAGATGCAACAACGCGATTGCTCGGTGGCATGGGGACTCATGCTAGACAGTAGTGTGAGGTGTCCATGGTATGTTTCTATAATCATGGGCCATGTGGGCATCCCTCTATTGAT
Organism: Viscum album; assembly: GCA_963277665.1. Classification (NCBI taxonomy): domain Eukaryota; kingdom Viridiplantae; phylum Streptophyta; class Magnoliopsida; order Santalales; family Viscaceae; genus Viscum; species Viscum album. The sequence continues at coordinate 1,768,218,736 of OY728135.1, forward strand.
AAGGAACAAGTGGTCCAACCAGGCTAGTACACCCATTGTATTGGGAGACGACCTAGTAGGCCAAGTGAATCGAGCCAGGCCAGAATAGGATGAACCAGGCTAAGTTGGGTCAAGTCGAATGGACCATGTCAGTCCAGGAAAGGGCCTGCCGACAGGCTGGGTTAGACCCTTGTACGCAGACCATTTTATTCAAAGTGGAATAACTTTCAAACAGTGTGTCTGTTGGAAGAAGTATATATCGACTTGGGAGCCTTGTTATCAGATAGTATTTTTGATATATCCTAAGTGCTATTTTAACTTTGTTTGAATATGGCCTAATGGATTGTGGTGAATGATCTTGAAAAATTATAAACCATTGAGTGGAATACTATTGATGGTGGTGATATAGAGACTAGGTGTCTCATAGATCATGCGTGTCTCCCAATGAATGTGTTTCTAAAAGAGAATGTGTGTCTCAGGAAGGCTATGTGAATAATAAATAATTTTTGTCTTATTGAGACTATATGTCTCATTGAAGAAATTATATTTGTACATTCCCATTATATGGCATGTCGACATATATCATTAAAGAGTGTACTATATATTTATTATGGTATACTGTTTGGTATCATCTTTGTTGTATCATTAGTTTATGGTATATTATTTAGAATATTCGTTGTGTAATATCGACATTGTGGTATTCTATGTGTTTTCCTATCATTGTTATTATATTTTTGTTTTTGGGTGTTTTACTGAGTATTGTTTTACTCACCACTACTCAGGATTTTCCCCCAAGTGTTGTGTCTTGTGTAGAAAATAGAACATTCGATGGAGTTTCAGAATACTAGTACTAGGCGGTGCCTTATGAGACTGGAAAGGTCGATGTGTGTTCAAGAAAATTTTTAGATGAAATTCACAATATATTTTCAATCATGTTGGATCATGTATTGTTTTGTAGGGATGAATTTCATCAACATGTGGCTCAATTGTCTTTTCTTCTGGTGGGATTGAATTCTGGACTTTATTACTCTTCAATACATTCACTGATGTATTCTAGTTGGTATTTAGTGTCTTTCATGAATTATTCACTAAGTTGTTTTAATTTTCAATGCTTGTGTCTGGAGATGTGTGTGTGCATACATGTACATAAGAAAATGCCTCCCATTTGTGGGATATGCCTACTCAGTGCTAGTCACCAGCCCCGGCCCTATTAAGGGTGTGCATGGGGTAGGCATGGCATGGTCCCCTATAGTATATGTCATGAAAATAATTTTAGTGCTAAAATAATTGAACTTATTTCTATATACATACATGGTTTCAAAGGTGTGGTAGAATTTAAAATTATCTACTAATATTAAGAATTTAATTTTATCCATTTGAAATAATAATAATTTCATATCTATTTTCCAATGTTAATCATTCATTGTTTAACTTATAATTTCTATTTATTGTTGTGATAAGAAAACTTTTTGTTAATCCTGATTTCATTTTGAGTGTGGCATCCCCAACCTAGATGACACTAAAGTTGTGTCCGGAGTTGGGTTTCCACATGGCCTTAGGCATGCCACCCCATAAAACAAATGTATCATACTAGTAGAGATAATTTAATTGAACATGTGGGGAGTATATATGATCTATATCAGAGTATGATATAGTAGATCGAGTATGAAATAATGGAAACAATATGCAATAAACAATGACCATGAATTACTAACTATTTCACCAAATTGTGTGTAATCTGACAACAAGACAATTAATATTCTATGTATCACGAGATATTGTCAAGTGTAAGAAAACCCAAAAAAAACATAAACAAAAAAATCCCCAAAACGGGTCCTAACACCAGGTCTAGATCTATCATCCATAAACAACACATGCCTTATGACCCTTCAAGAATCATTCCATTTCCCTTGTACTTAACTCTGGCCTTGAAATCATATATGTCACTCAATGGAGGCCCAATTTATGGTGTGCGTATAAATCAGTATTAAACCACAAATGATGTATGCATACTATTAATACTAAATAGGTATTGTATGTATCTAATATGTTGATAAAAAGGAATAAAATGATAAGTCATGTTCCATTACTTTTCGATACTCAATTAAACCATTTCAATCATTTTTCCTAAGGGTTTGGTATTTTAATAAATTTAATTATGGCCTTTGTCGATCAACTACTATTTAAAAATGGAATATGTTTGACCCCTGCCTCTCTAGGGAATTAATTCTAAAAACAAGTACTTCAAACATACAATGTACCCCCAATACAGGTGGTCTCATTGAATAATTCTGTTTGATTGTAAAGCTTTATTCACACTCCCTACCTTTTCATGCTAGGGGTGTGTCTTAGAGCCATGGTCCAACCCAAACATTGGGCATATAACATCATCTAAATACTGGACATACCACCAGACTATTTTCACATCCTTCATTATCCATAACACTTTTAACAAACATAATCCATAATCATTTCACAATGTCATTGTTTACAATAATATATTATTGAACACAAAATACATCATCTTTTCTCATCACATTTATAGATTAACATTTACATTCAATAACTCAATTAACTCATTTATCGTTTACATGCCTTATCTAATAAAAAAATTCTTGGACAATCCATAACTAATTAAACCCATTAACATTATACCAAAAAACCAATTATTCCATGTTAACAGCTATGCACTATTATTATCTTCATCATCCCTTAATCAATGCTAACATTTCTATTCAGTCGTAAAGTGCCTTGTGTTAATAAAATATGATAATAAACATAGCATTTTAATTTCCATTTTCAAGGAGTGAAACTCCCCATCAGTGGATGCTAACATAGTCAAGTTAAACTTTATGCATTCCAACAGTATTATAAGGGGTTAATTTTAACATTTACCCAATACATTTATCATTTCATCCCTGAAAATCACATCTGGAATCATAAAAACCCCAAATTACAACCACATAATAAAATAATCTACAAGACTATGAGATAATACTTTTACACCACCAACCTCGGTTCTGATGAATAAAAACTCACATAACATTGGACATTGATTCAAAATCATATACCCTTCAAATACACATACTAATATACAATAGAAAATGGGGATTTTAGGGATTTAGTATATAGAAAACAATTACACAAGACAAAATCTAGAAAATGGTAGGAAGTGGAGTGTTATACTATACTAGAGTTTCTTTTCACAAATAAGGACAATCTAAATGAATTATAAATGGTCGGATAAAATTCTTTGGATGTTTAGGGATATTTGGTTCATCACTAGTTATGCTAGAGGAAAAATGGAGGAAAATACCAAGGTTGAATAATTATGTAATGAGAGGTCAATAGAGGTGAAACCCATATTTAAAGACGAATATGGCTTGGATGCATGGTTTTCCAAACAATGTGCCAATAGTGTGCTACCCTCTATCAAAGATGGTCAAATGACACATAGATTCTTTGTAATCCCAAAATGTTTGACAAAGCACATGGGGACCATGTTGGATAGATTTGTACATGAATGCATGGTTTGGTCTCCACCCTGCATTAATTCATTGAACATTTCACCCCTCCTCCATGCATATATGGTAATGGTGCACGATTACTCTTAACTATGTTTTGACCTTCCAGGATTCACTGGATAAACATTTTCACCCCACATTCATGTCCTTCTACACTAAAAGACCCATGATTCTCACTATACACTTGGTAATCATTTCCCAAACCAAAAAAAGAGTCTTTAACTAAAAATTATTCAATGACGTACCACAAGATAATTCTGGGATATTACTACATACATGTATTATTATGACATGTCCTTGAGACACTCTCCAATGAATCACTATGGTTTTTATTTAAAGATATTTCTCCACTGGGAAAGCATGTCTGTCTCCCTCTCCTATTTATATTCTTGAATGTTACTATCTTGCAACAAAACTCAAACCATAGGCTCTTTTTCCCTTGCATGACATTAGTTTTGTGATCCACAATACTAACTAGATGATCATAGATGGATTCCTCAGTCTCAAAATCAACGTCATAAATATCAATCACCTGATATGAGCCGAATTGATATTTCAAAAGATGTGACACATGAAAAACAATGTGAATGCCAAAATACCACTATAGAAGTGGTAATCACTTCTCCATCAGTATGATCCTCTCTACATTCTGAAATTAGCCATCATAGTTGGGTTCCAACTTAAAATGTTTCCAAATATTATTTTGACACATCCTTGGAGACACTCGATGAAACACACATTCATTGACCATATTCTAAAGAGGTTGATGGTGTCTATATGAATTAAAAATCTACCAACAATAATATATACTCAAACAATTTTGAATCAATTGATCATTTTTTATGCCTCACACATGGGAATCTATCCCAATAAATAACAATCCCTTTCCTCCATCCAAAAATAGCAGTGGAATATATAGACTCTTATAGATCCCCTCATATGGTTCCATATAAATCATCACCGTGTATCTTTTTTCATTGGATAACCCAAAAACACTCAATTGAATTTCCCAAGAACCACCAATATCTATGACACATTACCACTACATGTCATATAGAACATTATTAGTATACTCTACATTATTTTATATCTGTTGGAGGAACGATGTACTAAAAAAACCATGGTACCAATGGGCATTCTATAAACACTTCTACAAGCATGATGTAATGGATGGATCATGATATGAAACAATTGTTCTTGGCACCACATGCAACCACATTATCTATCAAACATAAAAATCTCCAAAGCAGTCAATAGTGATGGTCTCTAGGATCGGTAAGAAACCTTTCACCATGGTAATATAATCCAAAACTACCTAGATATCATAATTATTCTATTGTTTCCTTGTAGTACTTACAACAAAATACATTTTCTTTTCATCCCAATCCATTCTGCAATTCGAATAGATTGTAACAATCTTCTCGACCACTAATTATCAACCTTCACTAGATGATAGGAATAACATCACATCAAAAACCTAAATCCCATTTCATAAACAATAGAAACCAATAATATCAAAATTTTATCATGATAAATTTTGGATAAACCATGAAATACCACCCACTATCAATCATGGAACTCATCCTTCATCTATTCATGCATACTAGTCATCATGACCACACAACCATTAACAGAAATGATCTCATCACCACCAATATACCAACTAGATGGAAACACCCCTCCATCAATACATTAGCTTAGGACCAAACCAACAATATACTCATACATCATATCCTTGATCTAGATTAGAACCATTGACTCATTGGACAATGATACAAGAGTCATATTTCCATTACCATCAGGGTATTCTAGATGCATATCATAAACAATTTCCATCAACCACCCCTAAAAACTAGATTCATGAATCACCAAATTTTGAATCCTACAAATAAAATCATATAAATCATTATATCATATTTTCAGAATATAAACCAGCTCAAAATTGTTCGAATTCATGTACTCAAAAGATCGTTTCTTCCAATGATTCCAATAACACATTACAAATATTTAACAAAGGAGATTATGGTCTATATACATTGTAAAATTGTCTCTTGATAGGTAATTCTTCCAGCCCATAAAATAATAAACCACCATTTCCAATTAAATATTATGTATAGGGAAATTACCTTCATGTGGCCTCAACTATCCTGACCCGTACACCACAACCTAGTCACCCCAAATCAGAACATCTCCATGAACACTACCAGTTACATCAAATAATATGGTTTACTCATTACATGGATCAAGCTAGATCAAAATGGTATTACTTGTTAAAAAATTCATCAAATCATTCAAAGAATTATCATATTCCCAATAACAATCAAAACTTATTACCTTATTTGTCAAGACCAATAGTGGGGATATCAAATTGGGTAATTCATTGATAAAACATTGATAATATCCTTCCAAATCCAAAAAAAACACTAGACATAATAAAACGTTTTTGGTAAACTCATATGATCCCTTGGGTTTCACATTCTATATGTCCATAGAAGAAGATTACGCATATATGGTGAGCCATAAGAAATAAATTGTATCAATCCAGAGATGACACATGGATATCTTTGAGATGTATCATATGATCAATTATCTTACTCAAGATGATGAAGCTATGATTGGATTGATCAACATGAGTCATAGAGTACAACATGATTTCATCTATCTATAATGATAGAAAAACATCTTGGTATGTGTGAATGATTCAGTTCATCCAAACATAAACATTTCGACCACATTTTTCAAAATAAATGACATAAAAAACCTCATATATCGCATATCTTTTCAAAAAACAAATAACTGATATATAAAAATGTTCACCCTCAGCTAATGATACCCTAATGTCTAGAATTTTTGTAAAAAACAATGAATAATACATCAAATGGATTCTAGGATCATCGAATAATGGTAGGGTGTATCAGTACTTAAATCTTATCTGATTCAACCTATGATAATAATAAAACACAATTTCTTATCGGCCTTAATGGTAAAAAACTAGTAGTACCCAAAGTGACAATATTTTTTGAATTAAACACTTGATCTAAACTTCTTCCATGTTAGTTTTAATTTCTTGGTGTTTTTCGGTGCCATTGAAAGTAGTAAAAATGATACAAATTCCTCTATAGGCAGTACTGGAAATGTAGGATTTCCCAACAGTTTTGAATTGTAGGGAAAGAATACAGAAATGTTGGTATATCTTATACCAGTAGTTTTGAAAACCATAGGAAAGTAAGCCGTTGGGAAAGCATTTCCCAACGGTTTACACTGAAATCTTGTGATAGGTTAGAAAAAATGAACCTATCCCAACAGTTGTGCCAAACTGTTGGGATAGTTTTTCCCAATGGTTTGGGTTGAACCATTGGGAAAACCAACCATACGAAATCATTCCCAACGGTTTCTAATCCTTTGGTTATGGATTTTTACCAATAGTTTATAGAGAATCGTTGGTAAAAAAATACTCATAATTATATTCAAATGGTTTGAAATCATTGGCATTGCCTATGCTGTTAAAATTGCACAACGGCCTGCAATTTGCACAGCATCCAGTCCATTCCCTCTCATTTCCAATTCCCTCTCATTTCCAATCATTTCCAATTATTGTACCTACAATAAAATAACACATACATATACAATATTGTACCTACATTAACCAATAAACACATACATATTGATTACAAATTCATACACATTTAACATACGATGCATCCTGGAACTATACACATCTAGAATTAAATTAGAATTTATACTGTAATTATAAACATACATAATTTATTTAGATTTCAATTTAAAATTTGGATGACAATTATATGTGGAATACAGAATTCAATTCATAATATGATCGGTTTTTCAGATACCATATTTTATTACTAAAAATGATGTCCATTCTAAACAAAATACATACACTTGGAGTGATACCGGCCACACCGTGCCTCGAATTAATGCAAGGTTAACTCATACATATCACAAATGACCCATGGATCATTGTGATAAAGTATCAACATATTCCGAATGCGTTTGGTCAGTTTTTCATATGTCAGTTGTTGTTTTCACATAAAATGATGTGCTTCTTAAATAAAAGTGAGATATATTGAGTGGTTAATTCTACACCGCACCTCAGATTGAGGCGGGGTTGACTCGTACATGTCACAAATGACCCATGGATCATTATGCTCAAATATCAACACAATCAGAATCCGTTTGGTCGTTTTTCAGTATGTACTTAAAATTTTGTCCATTTTAAACATAAGAGAGACACTATGGGTGGTGCCAGCCACACCACGACTTGGATTGAGGCACAGTTGATTCATACATGTCACATCAATCCCATTGATAATTGTGATAAATTATCAACAGAATTTGAATGCATTTGGTCGGTTTTTCGTAATCTAATTGTTTTTTCACTTATAATCCTATCCATTTTAAACAAAAGAGACACAGTTAGAGTGGTACCGGCCACACCACACCTCGAATATATATGTGGTTGACTCATACACATCTCCAATAACCCATAGATCATTTTTTTAAAGTATCAGCACAACACATATGCTTTGTTTTGGTTTTCAGTATGCCAGTTGATGTTTCACTTAATATGATGTACTTTGGAACAAAAGAGGGACACTTTAAGTGGTTTTGGCCACACCGTTCCTACGATTGAGGCAGGGTTGATTCTTACACGTCACATATGACCCATGTATTATTGTGATAAAGTATCAACGCAATCAGAATCCATTTGGTCTGTTTTCCACATGTACTAAAAATGTTGTCCATTTTTTAAAGAAGAGAGACACTTACTGTGATAACGACCACACCGCGCCTTGGATTGAGGCGGGGTTGACTCATAAACGTCACATATGACCCATGGATCAATTTCTTAAAGCATAAACACATTTTTAATGCGTTTGGTCTATTTTTTGTATGTCAGATGTTGTTTTCACTAAAAATGAAGTCCATTTTAACAAAAAAGAGAGAGACACTATGAATGGTGTAACCCACACCATGCCTTATATTGAGGCGAGGTTCACTCGTACACGTCAACAATGACTCATGGATCGTTTTCCTAATGTATCAAAATATTACGAATGTGTTTGGCTAGTTTTCTATATATTAGTTGTTGTTTTCACTTGAAATGATGTTCTTTTTAAATAAATGATTGACACATTGAGTGGTTACATCCACACCGCACCACAGATTTAGGCGGGGTTGACTCATATGCTCGCAAACTACCCATGGATAGTTGTGCTGAAATATCAAAACAATCAGAATCTGTTTTGTCGGTTTTCTATATGTACTTAAAATGATGTCCATTTTAAAAATAAGAAAGAAACTTTGTGTGGTGCTGGACACACGGCGACATGGATGGAGGTGCGGTTTCCTCATACACGTCACATGTGACCCATGGATCGTTCTGATAAATTATCAACAGAATATGAATGTGTCTGGTTGGTTTTCCGTATGCCAGTTGTTCTTTTCACTTGTAATCATGTCCATTTTTAACAAAAGGTATACAGTTAGAGTGGTACCGGCCACACCACACCTCATATTTAGACGGGGTTGACTCGTACACGTCTCAAATGACCCATTGATCATTGTACTATAGTATCAACACAATCCAAATATGTTTGGTTGGTTTTATGTATGTCAGTTGATGTTTTCAATTAAAATTATATCCTTTTGAAACAAAAGAGAGACACTTTGAGTGGTTCCGAACACCACGCCTCATATTGAGGTGGGGTTGATTTGTACACATCACATATGACCAATGCATTGTTGTGCTAATGTATCTACACAATCATAATCTGTTTGGTCAGTTTTCCATATGTACTTGAAATGTGGTCCATTTTAAACTATAGAGTGACACTTAGAGTGATCCCGGCCACACCGTGCCTCAGATTGAGGCGAGGTTGACTCGTACACGTCTCATATGACCCATGTATAGATTTTATAAACATAAACACATTTCAAATGCGATTGTTCAGTTTTTCGAATGTCAGTTGTTGTTTTCACTTAAAATGATGTCCATTTTAAACAAAAGAGAGACACTATGAATGGTGTCTCCCACGCCATGCCTTGAATTGAGGTAGGGTGGACTCATACACACCACATATGACCCATGGATCATTGTGATAAATCATCAACAGAATTAGAATCCATTTGGCCAGTTTTCTGTATGCTAGTTGTTGTTTTCACATAAAATGAAGTCCATTTAAAACAAAAGAGAGACACTTTGAGTGGTGTCGGCCACACCGCACCTCGGATTAAGGCGAGGTTGACTCTTTCACATCACATATGACCCATGGATCGTTCTCCTAAAGATTCAATGGAAACTGAATGTGTTTGTTCAGTTTTCCATATGTACTTAAAATGTTGACCATTTTAAACAAAAGAGATACACTTAGAGTGATCCTGTCCACACCGCAACTCGAATTGATCCCGGGTTGGCTCTTACACGTCCCATATGACCAATGAATCGTTGTGATAAATAATCAACAAAATCTGAATGTGTATGGTCGTCTTTCTGTATGTCAGTTGTTGTTTTCACTTATAATCCATTCCATTTTAAACAAAAGAGACATATTTAGAGTGGCACCGGCCACACCGCGCCTCGGATTTAGATGGGATTGACTCGTAAAATTATCAAATGACCCATGGATCATTGTCTTAAAGTATCAACACAATCAGAATGTGTTTGGTCAGTTGTCTGTTTTCCAGTTGATGTTTTCACTTAAAATGTTGTCCTTTTGAAACAAAAGAGAGACACTTAACGTGGTGCCAGCCACACCATGCCTCAGATTGAGGCGGGGTTGATTTTTAAACATCACATATTACCCATGGATCATTGTGCTAAAGTATCAACACAATCAGAATCCGTTTGGTATGTTTTCCATTTGTACATAAAATTTTGTAAATTTTAAACATAAGAGAGACACATAGAGTTATTTTGGCTACACTGTGACTCATATTGAGGCAGGGTTGACTTGTACACATCACATAAGACCAATGAAACGACTTCCTAAAGCATCAACACATTTCGAATGCATTTGGTCTGTTTTTCGTATGTCAGTTTTTGTTTTCACTTAAAATGATGTTCATTTTAAACAGAAGAGAGACACTCTGAATGGTGTCACCCACACCGCACCTCAGATTGTGTTGGGGTTGACTCACACACATCACATATGACCCATGGATCATTTTCCTAAAGTATCAACATATTCCAAAAATGTTTGGTTGGTTTTCCATATGTCAGTTGTTGTTTTCACTTAAAATGTAGTGTTTTTTAAAAAAAAGAGAGAAACTTTGAGTGGTGTTGGCCACACCGCACCTCGGATTGATGCGAGGTTGACTTGTAAAGATCACAAATGACCCATGGATCGTTGTTCTAAAATATCAACACAATCCAAATATATTTGGTTGGTTTTCTAGATGTACATAAAATATTGACCATTTTAAACATAAGAGAGACATTTTGGTGGTTCCTACCACACCACTACTTGGATTGAGGTTTATATGACTCTTACATGTTACATATGACCCATGGATCGTTGTGATTAATTATAAACAGAATTTGAATGTGTTTGGTCATTTTTCAGTATTCCAGTTGTTCTTTTCACTTATAATCTTGTCCATTTTAAACAAAATAGACATAGTTAGAGTAGTACCAGCCACACAGTGCCTCCGATTTAGACGGGGTTGACTCGTACTTGTCTGAAATGACCTATGGATCATTCTCCTAAAGTATCAACACAATACGAATGTGTTCGGTCAGTTTTCCGTATTCCAGTTGATGTTTTCACTTTAAAAGATGTCCTTTTTAAACAAAAGAGACACACTTTGGGTGGTGACGGCCACACGGCACCTCAAATTGAGGAGGGGTTGATTCATACACATCACATATGTTCCAATGATCATTGTTCGTATGTATCAACACAATCAGAATCAGTTTTGTTAGTTTTTCGTATGTACTTAATATGTTGTCCATTTTAAACAAAATTGAGACACTTAGAGTGATCCCGGCGACACCGTGCCTCATATTAAGGCATGGATGACTTGTAAACGCAACATATGACCCATGTATATATTTCCTAATGAATCAACACATTTCGAATGCGTTTGGTCTGTTTTTTGTATGTTAGTTGTTCTTTTCAGTTAAAATTATGTCCATCTTAAACAAAAGAGAGACACTAGGAATGGTGTTTCCCACACCATGACACAGATTGGGGTGATGTTGACTCGTACACATCACATATGACCCATGGATCATTGTGCTTAAGTATCAACATAATCAGAATCTATTTGGTTAGTTTTTTTTGTATGTATTTAAAATGTTGTCCATTTTAAACAATAGCGAGACAATTAGAGTGATCTCGGCCACACTACCACTCATATTGTGGTGTGGTTGACTTGTACACGTCACATATGACCCATGTATTATTTTCCAACTATTTCAACAGAATTAAAATGTGTTTGGTCATTTTACCGTATGTCAGTTGTTGTATTCAATTAAAATTAAGTCCATTTTAAACTATGGAGAGACACTTCGAGTGGTTCTGGCCACTCTGTGCCTCAGATTGAGGCTAGGATGACACGTAAACGTCACATATGACCCATGGATCATTGTGGTAATGTATCAACAAAATATAAATGAATTTGGTCATTTTTTCGTATGCTAATTGATATTTTCACATTAAATGTTGTCCATTTCAAATAAACCTGAGACACTTTTAGTGGTGTCGGCCACACCGCACATCAGATTGAGGAGAGGTTGACTCTGACACATCACAATTGACCCAAATATAATTTTTCTAAAGTATGAGCACAATCTGAATGAGTTTGGTTGGTTTTTCTTATGTCATTTGTACTTTTCACTTAAAATGTTATCCATTTCAAACTAATGTGAGACACTTCGAACTGTGCCGGCCACACTGCACCTCCGATTTAGCCAGGATTGACTCATTCATGTCACATATGTCCCATGGATCATTGTGATTAAGTATAAATAGAATATGAATGAGTTTGGTAGGTTTTTCGTATGTTAATTGATATTTTCACTTAAAATATCATCTATTATAAACAAAATAGACACAGTTAGAGTGCTACCGGCCACACCGCGCCTCAGATTTAGACGGGGTTGACTCGTACACGTCACAAATAACCCATGAATCATTTTCCAAAATTATCAACACAATAAAAATGCGTTTTTTTGGTATTCTGTATGTCAGTTGTAGTTTTCACTTAATATGTTATCCATTTCAAACTAATGTTAGACACTTTGAATGGTGCCGGCCACACCACGCCTCGGATTGAGATGGGGCTGACTCGTACACAACACATATGAATCATGGAACATTTTCCTAAGGCATAAACACATTTAGAATTATTTTGGTCAGTTTTTCGTATGTCATTTGTTGTTTTCAATTAAAATCATGTCCATTTTAAGCAAAAGAGAGACACTTTTAGTGGTTTTAGCCACATCGTGCCTCAGATTGAGATGGGGTTGACTCATAAACGTCACATATACCCCATGGTTCATTGTGCTAAAGTATCAACACAATAAGAATCCGTTTGTTCAATTTTCTGCATGCTAGATGTTATTTTCACTTAAAATGTTGTCCATTTCAAATAAACCTAAGAATCTTTGTGTGGTGTTGGCCACATCAGGCCTTGGATTGAGGAGGATGATGCATACACATCACAGATGAGTAATAGAAACCATCCTTGTATCTCTCACCTAGAAACCAAAGCACACATACTAGAATTTCAAGTCTAAATTTCATGAGCACGACGTGTCCGTCCATGAGTCCTTAACATGTAACCCATGGCTTATCCTAAAAATTGAAAAGTAAACCAAATCAAACAAGGAATAATTCACAAAACATGGAGAATGTACAACAAGACTTTGTATTCATATTAATGTATATCTTCACATGCATTTGATGAGAATGAGCTAATAATCTTACCAATACATTAATGTAATTCAAGACATACAAAAATGGAATAATCCTAAATAACATTACATGATCAGAGAAATAAAAATGGCATGTGAAATCTAGGACGGTGGGGGAGCTGTCTGGGGGTCCAGGGAGGAGGGTGGGGGGGCTATCTGAGGGGGATGTCCGAGGGGGATGTCCGGGGTCTAGGGAGGAGGGTGGGGGATATCCGGGGGGATGTCCAGGGACCAAAGAAGATGGTGGGGGATGGGCTGGGGGCTGTCCGGAGGGTGTTCGAGGGGTTGTCCGGGGTCCATGGAAGATGGTGGGGGGAGCTGTCCAGGGGGATCTTCAGGGGGCTTTCCAGGGGCCTGTCCGGGGGATGTCTGGGGGGTTGTCCGGGGACCTATGAGGATGGTGGGGGTGGGGGGATGTCTAGGGGATATCCAGGGGGCTGTCTGAGGTCCAAGGAGGATGGTGGGGGGGGGGGGGGGTTATCTTGGGTCCAGGAATGAGGGGGGCTATCTTGGGTGTTCCCAAACACAGAAAACTCTTTAAAATGCTCAATATACACCTTAACTACTAAAAAAACAACATTCATGAAAATAAACAATATATAAAAATAACTCAACTCCAATACTATACTACAGGTGTAGATAAAACCAACAACTAGAATATATTAAACATCAAATATCAGTAATATTAGTAAAAAATGTAATGGATAAATTTTTCCCACAACACCATCACCATCATCACCATAATCATCACCCTCATCCTCATCCCAATCATCGCCCTTTCCCTCCTCCTCACCCTCGCAATTTGCCTCACCCTCCACCTCTCCCTCTTCATCCGCAACAGACTCCTCGCAATAATCATCGTCATGTTGGACATCGTCTTGACCACCATTAGACTGCCACCTGGTGCACCATATATAGAACGTATCGATGACATATATTCATCAAAAGCTGGGATGGCCTCTGGTGGAAGTGTTGGATGTAGAATTTCAATAAATTTCATAAATTAACTGTTTTCCCTAACAGACTATTATTCATTCTCGGTGGCCCTTTTGTCAGCCTGTTCCACCTGTTCCCTATATATTTGTAGCTCGGCGGCACTACAACTCGTACATTAGGAGGGAAAATACCTCGTTGCGGCTATCCTAGGTCGGCAGCGTACTCTGCCATGATTCTCCTCTCCCCACACCTGATGTAGGTGATCAGTTGGCCCAAAATTGTCTGGTTCATGGTAATCGAGGGCCTCTAAAGTAGGCTGTTACAAATATAAATATATTATTAAGTTACATAATAGATATTAAAATATAAAATCAACATATTAAAACTTACAATCCGCTTCTGAGTCGCTTCGTTGATGGAACCTCCATCCTTTTTCCGTCTGCTCGAGCAAAATAATTTTTCTCGAGGAACACATCCTTTAATATTCTGTATTTCCCTCTAAAATGATATTAAAAACTAAAGTTATATGAAAAAATTAGCAAAAGATTAAATAATTTAGGAAACATAATATAGTGTAAGTCGTAAAGAAATCTTATAAACAATTGTCATACCTGCTTCCTCTAATGTTCTGGCATCGTAGTACGTCCTAGTGTGTGGAGGTATTTTTTTGCATCATTGTTTTTTAGATTTTTTCCAGGAGATTCCTAAATAAAATTTGATAATGAAAAGGATAATATTAATGCAAAACATGAAATTTATTATTTGAACACCTCAAATTTAATTAATACTTTAAACTTGGTAGTTGTCCAATGAGTAATCATCGGACGATACTCCCCTATAAGACAATCATCCACGATTGGTACCACCTCTAACTCAGTGCCAACTCTAGAACGACAACTAATATGCAAATCATTCTTGTAGGATCTCCAAAGGTCGCCTAAATCATTTAGACATTCCGGTCATGCACCCTCACCATTGGGAAAATTAAATCAAAGGTGAAATCAAAATATTAAGTCATATAAATACAAAAATAATTCATTGCATTAAATACAATAGATTTTTTACCCATATCTTTTCCCAAGCTCTATCCTTGAACTCATGTGGAAAATTTCTCTATGATGGCGGGCTGATGGGAATCATGTCGAAGTATTTGGCAAGAATTGCCCAAAAACTCTAACATTGCTGCCTTATTTTCTCAACTATTTGGTTGTCTTCATTGTAATCTACTAGAACCTAAGTGTGGCGGTTCCACACCGCAAGCATGCGTGTGCACCCCCTCCCCTACCTCTTATCAGTAGACGTATCGGTCATGAAAGAAAAAACAATATTTTATCAAAACATGTTATAACTAAAAGAAATATTGATATAAATTTTTGTTTGGGTTATATAAATATACTTGTGCCAGTCTGATCATTGAGCGCCACTCGATCCACAGAAACTGATGGAACACCCTATGGTGAAACAAGAGTCAAAGACAATGGTATATAGATGCTCGGAGAGATAGAAGTAGAAGGAAAAGATATCGGGACAACTGTATGACTGGAATCTGACTGGGGAGTGGAAATCATCCTGGGATATGAAAAAGATGGTCCAGAAGATGAAAAAGGTGGAAAAAACTTGGGAGCCCTAAATATCATGTTTGTCCCTAACGACACACCGGTATTAGAATGTTGGAAGGATGACATGTTAGTGGGAGGGGCATGGTCATGTCGGGAACATGAAGCTGCTCATCCACCACTGGTATAAACCCTCCCCGTACCACCAGCTAGAGTACTAGGACCAATACTCGGCTCCTCGTCGAATGATCGTCGATGTATATGTGTATGCTACAAAAATGTTCACAAAATAATTAATAAAATGAAATTATATGTTCTTTAAATATATTAATTTGAAATAATGTAGTCACTTTAGGCAGGAATGGTGGAATCCCCATCTCCGCCATTCGACGATTGTTCTCCATCATTTTTTCCCTTCGCCTCTCTTCAATTGGAAACATTTCTTTCTTTTGAAAACAAATATGTAATCAATTAGAAAAAGGAAACTAATGTGTAACCCAGAAAAATAAATATATGATAGAAAAGGAGGATTCACTGGTAATTTAGCTATCATTTATTTTAGAAGATCTTGAATGGATTTACTAAATAATACAAGTTGTAATGTTCACCAAGTTATAAATATTGTTTTCCTAGGTTTGAATACAGTACTATTCCAAATTATAAAATGCAACTCAAATAAAACTGCAACCAATAAACATTGAAAATTCACATAATGGTCAATTCAGCTAAAACATATTTGTGATCAATACTAAATCAATTTCAATATTACCAACCTTAACAACCCTAATCGAGGTAAACCAAATAAATTGAGAACATGGATGAATGATTCTATATATTTTAATCCACAAATTGTGGATCACAATCAACTCTAACAATTGAGCTATTGGAGTCATCAAAAGAAATAAATGGATTGGTTCCAATGGCACTACAGACAGAAACAATTCCATCATCACCATTTACAAAAATTTGTCTTGGAATTACTTCAAGTATGACACCAAATTTAGGTCGAAGGTGCTCTTTGGCATAAAAAACATGTTTATCCAGTAATTCCCACACATATGGTTCTTCAGTAGCAAGAATGCGAGTCTTATTAATTACACAAAATCCACAATCATCAATAAATGTTCCATGAATCGTCATCGAATCAAATCAATGGAATTTCATCATTATGACTCGTCCATGAGAGTAATAATACAATATTATTATTTTCTCAATGACTCCATAATAAACGACATTTTAAAATAGCGGTCTATTATCTGATGCACTGTCATAACAATCTGTTGTCGTAGTAACCATAACACCATCATTTTGTGTTCTCATGTTCTTTGCTCGTTTAGTGATAATAAATTTGTACCCATGGAAAACAATTGATTTACAGTCACGAACCACGGTATTAGGACCAATATCCAAGGATCTTATTTCCTCAGAGACAAGGTCAGCAGACAAAATCAATATCTACAATATAGAATACTATTAAACTTAATTATATATTGATATATTTATTTTAAACAATAATATTTTTACCTGCAATTTTAACCAAGAACAAAACTCTTTGCTATGCAAAGTCTCTCTCCTTATCAAAGATAAAGACAGATACTTCCTAATTATCATTGTTTTATGTTTCCCATAGATAAAAAATATGAATAGTTTAACAGATGTATATGTAAGATATACATATTCATTTTAGTTACTTGATATAGTCATATAACAAATCATAGTTGAACAAAACTGTGTGATGTGCCATCTCTCGCTCTTCATGGCTTAATGTCTTCAATGAATATGATTCAGGGATTTCACTTGTTTGAGTAGGTGATGGAAAATTGGGTTCAATTTTCTCATATTTTTCTTCTTCATTTCTCATTTGTCTGTTCATTCTTGTAGTAAGATCAGACAAATACAATTAGTAGAAATCTATACATTCTTGAGCCAAGTAACCGTTCACGATAGAACCTTCGGGATGATTCTAGTTTCGGACATAAACATTTAATGTGTACATATTTATTTTTGTTGGATACATCCAACGAAAAGAAATAGGTCCTCCGAGAAGTATTTCAGTGAGAAAATGGACAATCAGATACATCATACATGTGAAAAATGATGGAGGAAATATTTTCTCCAACTCACACAAAATTAATGGGGCATCTGTCAGCATTTTTTTCAAGAAATACATGGACAACTTATTAGCACAAAAATATCTAGAAAAATGGCACAACTGAATAACTATAAACTGAAAATTATTGGAAAAAAGATGAAGGATTTCTATTGGAATCAACTCATGCAGTAGAACATGATAATCATGAGTATTCAACGATTTTAGCATCAAATCTGTTCTGTTTTCCCGTTTCGATATGTTGCTTGACTAACAATCAAGAACTATAATAGGCTCTAATAATTCCAGAAATTGTTTTTTTCGTCAGTGTTATCACGTAAGAAGCACATGGAAGTTTCCATTTATTTTCACTGATACGCACAAGATGCAATTCTGGTCTGATGCCCCAAACGACTAAGTCACGCTGAGATTGTAAATCATCTTTTATCTTCCCCTTGAAATTTAGATGAACTGGAAGCAACATTTCACATATATTCTTCACAATATGCATTACGTCTAAGAAATGATTTAACAAAGTGGTTGACCAATAATTCAAATCAAAAAATATACTCCTATTACTGCAATTGTAACAGGTTTCAGTGGAAACATTCTTTCTCTTTCAATATTTCATTTGACCCTTCACAAATGAAAAAATGAAATCTATCAATTCATTAAGATCATATGTTCCAGACATACAATGAGGTGGATCATCATTCTCTATGGTATTATCAAATCTTCGATGATTCATTATATATGGATGATCATTTGGATAGAATCTTCAATGTCCCATAAAACTGAATCTACAATGTTGTTTAAGTCTTTCGGATCGTGTATTCTTCATACAAACCGGGCATGACAATTTTCCATGCGTGCTGCATCCAGACATCATTGCATAAGCCGAAAAAACATTGATCGTCCACATAAGTGAAGCACACATCTGAAATATGACATTAAAACATGTATCGTACATGCACACACACACATCCCAATGAATTTTCAAATCTGTTATTAAAGGTTTCATTTATACATCAATATCAATGTCGAGATCAGAAGAACCAGATATGAGTATACTCATGAAAGTGAATGGTTTTTTCATACACAACCATGGGGGATGATTATAAATATGTATGAAAAGTGGCCATGTGCTATGCGAAGTAAGCATCTAGCCAAATGGATTAAAACCATTGCATGAAAGACCCAACCTCACATTACGCATGTCAGCTGCAAAATCAGGATGTCAAGCATCAAATCTCTGCCTTGCAAATCCATCTGCAGGATGAACGAACTCATCATTAGTCTCCTTTCTCTCGGTATCATGTCATCTCATTTTTATTGATATGTCATCATACATAAAAAGATTCTGGAGTCTGGGGATCAATGGAATGTTCCACATTACATTCTTTGGAACGTGTGATGGTGTTCAATCAGATTTTGACTTCCAGCGGGATGTGCCACATTTTATTCAACCAATTCGTTCAGCGGTTTCATCCCAGAATAAACTATAATCTTTCAGGAAATAATTAATTTTGTTTCATGAAAATCCAAGTTCTTCAACTAACTTCCATGCCATATAGTGGTTTGAGGGGATATCTGCATCATCTTGAAGTAAATTCTTCAATAGGGTAAGAATGGAATCGATTTTTGTATTGTAAATTTGATACATAGTTTTCCCATGAAACAATAAAATTAAAAATTCCAACATTTTCATTTTATCACATTGTTGATATATTGGAGTCATGGTAGCATCATTCAATTTTTTCACCCTATCAATATCATCATTTTCACTAGAGGCATTAGCTTTCCTCATATCGAAGTCTTCTTGAGTCAAAATATTTTCTTTTTCATGATGACTAATAAACAAAAACTGATCATCTAACAACTTCTACATTCTAGTACTTTCATTTCGATCATCACCAATTTGAGATTTCATTTTCTGCCCATTGTGATACCACACAAAGTAGTTTTCTTGAAAACCATTTTTGGTTATGTGGTAGCTTACTTCTTCACGGCTCAACAAAGGTCTACCAACATAATAAGAACATGGGCAGTGTATGTGACCACTATCTGAAGCATTGTGAAATGAAAAATCTATAAATCTTTCCAAATTGTTTTGAAAATTCCTTGAGATCCGATCGGTTTCATACATCCAACTTCTGTCAATTCTCTAAAAAGAGTTTATATAAGTTATTTTGTCATAAACAATTTAATATGATTGAAATTTAAAAAAAATACATTTAAGTAAAAGATAAAGGAAGAAGATTCTAGTCTATGTAGTGAACTATTAATATAAATTAAAAACATGTACTCATTAATTAAATTAAAATTTATTTATATTCATTTTCATTAGGTCTATAAGAGGCACATGCCTCATGTCCCTTAATGTGTTATAGGCATTCCAAATAATTCACCCATGTTCAATAACTCATTATTGGAACCATTATGGACATACCATTATTACCCAAATACTTCCCCAAGTCAAGTGCACACCATGGGTGAATAAATTTTTTCCTTCTACAATAATAGGTTGTTCATGGATTGTATAAAGATTTAATTTAATTAAGTATAGAAAAAAAATTATTTTTAAATTTTAGATTAATAATAAAGTATGTTAATGATAACAACATTATTGAATTAAACGTGGGACTTATCTAACATTTTTATGGATGTCTAAACATGTCAGCATGGCTAGTGAAAAGCACCCCACCCTCATAAAAGTGAGTATTGGACAATAAAGACACATAATATACAACATAAAATGAGAGCAATATTTAATTGACCCGATTGTTATATTATAATAGTCATCTAGAGGGAAATGGAATATATGATCATGGCTACCTAATGAATTCAAAATCTCGTGTTCCATTTGTTGGACCCTATCTAATGTAAGAAATCATGTGAGTATGGGTTTAAATCATTCAAATTCTTACATACTAGTGATAATGAAGGCTTGAATTAATGACCTGAGTTTACTGATTAAATGACGGTAGAGGTTGCATGGGCTGTGTTAACAGAAGGATTAAATAAGGATAGAGGTTGCATACACTGTTCATGGTGGGGGAGTCTCAGCCTATTTAGAATCTAAAATAAATTCCCATCATATGTATCAATAAGAAACATCAGCATCAAAAGAAACTCCAAATAAAAAACGACTAAAAACATCAATCATTTGAAGAATTCACTACTATTCATGGTTTATACACATGTTTAGCAGTAATTATATTTCTTAATCATGAACCACCTCTAAGTCTCCCATTTGTGACCAATAAGCTTATAATATTTCCCATGAACACTATATAACTTAACACTAATAGGTAAATATCTCAAAATATCTTTATAAAAACTAATTACTAGGCTCAAAACCTAAATATAATCTTGAACCAACCATGGAATCTCTTTCACAACACATTATCACACACCCGTTATCTCATGTGTTACTAAATACTAAACATAGTCAAATAACAAGTGTACTATAACAAAATACATTACAGAATCATTATTAAAAAAATTCCAATTTTAATAAATCACATTCCTCAAGATTAAATCATTTCTGAAATATCTTTCAAAATCCATTTTAAATAATAAAATCCCATTGATCATTTTTAACCAATATTTGGAGTATTCTAAAGGAACCCCCATTTGGAAAATTCACATTAAATGCCCAATTTTCACGCCAAACCATTGAAAACAATTAACATGGGACAATCATCAGCCACAAATAGCTTAACTGGAAATTAAAAAACATAAACCAAATGTGATATATAATTTAATGTTATGTTTGGGGAAATGAGATTAAATAGAGACAAAAACATCATAAATGGTTCCAAAATCATATATTTTGACTCAAACCGCCCATAATATGAATGGGAATGCCTCATACACCTAATCACTAATAAAACAAACCAAATATCCAATTTAAACATAGAATTTAGGGTTTCCACATTCAATAAGAATGGATAAATCTGTAAGATAAGTGGAAAATGATCAATAAGACATGAAGATTTGTAAATATCCCATCCAACCTCATGGGGGAGTCTCACCAGATTTGATGGAGTTCAACTGGGGGGTGCGCACAAGGGTTCTACAAATCGGGGGATATGAGTTCTGAAAATTGGGGGAGAAATGAGACTGGAGGAGGTCTGCTAGATTTGGGTATTTCTGGACATCTTTTCCCAACAGTTTTTAAAAACCGTTGGTAAATGGATTCTTTCCCAACGGTTGAACCAAACTGTTGCAAAATCATTGGGAAAGTGATTATTTCCCAACGATTTTAAGAAAAACGTTGGGAAATCATCATCCTTTCCTGACAGTTTCATCAAACTGTTTGGAAAAGGAACATAAGTGTATAATTTCCCAACGGTTTGATAAAACCTTTGGGAAATCGATACAAAACAGTCATATACCAACGGTTCATTGGAACCATTGGTATTATACCGTTGGAAAAAAATATATTCCCAGTAGTTAGGAAACAACTCTATCAAGAACTAAACATATCTATCAAGTCAAATTTTGAATATGACATCAAGAAACACATTCTAAAACTTATCCACTATACTGGGTAAGATAAACTACTATATTTCCCAATAAAAAAATAATACAATACACATGGGATGCCATTTTAGGTAACTACAGGCAAATTTTCCGTGCATGGCCTTCATTGATATCCAATTCCACATGGTGAATATAAGTATTCCCTTCCGGGGATATGAACAGTATAATATGATTATAAAAATCAATATGGTCCTATTAAAACAATATAAAATCCATTCACAAAGAAAATTAAAAACTATAAATCTATATTCCCTATTTTTTTTACTAGAAACGGTATCTTCCAATCACAACGATTCACTCTATACATTCCCTAGAATTATCTACTTTCAACCCTTACAATGTAACTATTGACATAAACCAACACATATGTTCCACTTCTAGGCACAAAACATTAAAAAATAGAATATATAACAACATTCATGGAACATATATAAAAAATATTCACTAGAATTAATGAAGGTTACAAGAATAACACCTAAATCTATTGATATCCCCACCTTGATTTCTCCTAGAAAAGGATAAATGGAATAGAGCTGACTTTCTCTTCCACCTAGACTATAGTCTATGTCCATGAAGATGTACTACACTACTGAAAATGAATGCCTTGTCGTGGACCACCACTTGTGCTTCCCTGATCAGTACAGTGTGCATAACTCCAACCGCCTTCCTGATATAATGTACTAATCCCCTTCCAACACTATGGACTAGCCTTGACCCTCCAACATTTCCCATATTTTTACTCTTCCTAATGAAGATTTTCACATTCCCTGTCCATTTACAGGCTCATCATGTAACTAGTGGTTGGGGGGAACTAACCACACAGGTTTCATTACCTACCACACTTATATAATACTACTCGATCATTACCCAATGAAACTTTTTCTAAATTTTTATCAAATTTTCAACCACTACCAAGGTAAAAAATTGTAGTGAAACTCTTATTATCATTGGAATTATCACCACTGGATCACATAACTATAACTGAATTTCAACAACCAAAATCCCCCTTGATATTTTATTATGAAATATTATTCTAATCTAACACATAATCAATAAACTTGAAGTATAAGTCATTAACTTGGGTTTTGATTTCACTTTTTGTTCCATCCTATAAATTTCTCTCTATATCATTCTCATAGCATTCCAATACATGAAATAAATTGGATGTTTGTGAAGAATAAAACATAATCCATTATTGTCACACTCCCCTGTGGAAAACTCATAAACTCTATAGCATGTCACTTCATTAATGTCTATGAGTTTAAATGTTCTCGAAACAATTCCTCGATCTCTTCCAAAAAAACACCCACAACCATTATCAGTTTTAAACAAGATAACCCACCATCTATTTTTTATTGCCTCACAACATGTAAGCCTCAATATTTACTGTCTTCTTATGGGGGGTTTTTATAGGATCATGATTAGTCTAGATGGACTCTATATAGAAATTTTCCACCTTATTTCCACAAACTCCATTAAATGATAGAGGGTTTTGTAGATAAAACTCTTTATTCAATTAGAAAAAACATGACAAAACCTTCCCCAGGTCTGATTCCATCATATGTATAAAAGAAGATATTTTTACATGGAACTCTTTAGATATTATATTTTCCTAGATCACCGGGATTTCTTTCTCCTCTTATAGAAGAGCATTCCTTGAGATATCTTATTGTCACAAAAATCACACAAAAGTTCATGGCTAAAATTATCTAAAATAACAAAAACAAACTTCAAAACACATAAAATTAAAAATCCACAGTTTACACAAAATAACTCTTTATGATATTTATAAAAACTCATATGGAATACAATATCATAACAGATACATTCAAATCACTATCTGTCTCCATATTCATCTATACCATGGGCCATTTTCATCCTTGGTAAACTAACTCACTTAGTCACATCCATTCATTAGATACCCATTTGTTACCCCTTCCAATTTCAAAACACTATTCTTGCACATTTAGTAACATCTCTTTCTTTACAACTTAACACAACATAAATATTGGCTGATTTATAACATTTCATTAAGAACTATTACTAAAAAATTCTGGTACATTTCATTAATTTTCCCAATTCCATTATATATATTAGAAAAATTTTATTTTAAATTTATATAGAAAATTAATTACAAAATATAACTAATTCCCAGACATCTTCCCCATATGATCTTTCCATTATGAATTTTAGCAATATCCCTATCCGCCTAAAATGATTCATGAATACAGAAACTATCACTATTTCTAAAATGAGTTAAATATTCTAATATAGTCAAATCACAAATCCACTAAATCACGAAATGGTGAAATATAGTTAAATTATAACAACACACATCAAGAATAACAACCTCACCTTTGGTACATGGGAGTTCCCTCATCCATCGGTTACATACTGCTATGAATGAGAACATTTCATTGTCTGAACACATCTTAGTCCCACATCTACTTTACCCAATTAGAAAAAATGGAGTAAATGAAACCCCCACTCATACCTCATTGTAATGTCCCTAACGTAGAGTCCACTAATATTGTTCTTCGAGCCATGTATCCACATAACATCCGGAACCCCTCTTCACATCTATGAGGATAATGACTAGAAACAACAGTCTAATAAAAAAATTTAGTAGATAATTAATATTCTACCAAATTATGATACATTTGTTAAATTTATAAATAATTTAAACAATAATTTATAAACAATGAACATCTATTTCTAAACATTTCCCCAAAACTATGCACAAGCACACAAACAACTAATAAATATGATATATCATTCTAGTAAGTGTCATGTGTAAGATAACCAAAACTAAATACAATATAAAGAACCCCAAAATAATTTCCTTACTCTATATCTTGGTCCCTCATCAATGCAAACATCATTCCTAATTATCCTTCTAGCATAGGTCCCTTTCCATTTACCTTTCATGGAACCTTTAATTTTTTATGTCTCCAATTTCATATTGAGATGTTGGTGAGTATAACAAAATAGGCCACCAACAACGATGTCCAAAAAAATATCCAAGATAGATAATTAATGTATGGATTTACTAAATGGATGAAATGATAACCAAAAGAAAAACCTAGTTCCATTTGTTATCAATATTCAACAAAACCATTTCTTCATATATATAGAGGGATATGCATTTCCATGAATTACACTATGCCTTATTCTGTAACGCCCCGACCCTAGTTACCCAGAGTCGGTGCATTATTACATAACATTGGTATGATCATGAGAAAGATCAAGTCTCGAAAGACCGATTAGTTTAGTAGCCTTGGAATAACTAGATACATCCATCAATTTTTACATTACATCATAAAAAAACATTTTGTCTTCATATCCCCTCATACTATCCCTGCAGGTCATTCATAAATTACTTCTTCATAATCCTGGGAAAAAAAAATAAAACATTGAATGGGGTGATCTCGGATGCTCAGTAAGGATAACATTATAGGAGAAGGTTTCATAAATAATCATAAACACTTAAGGCAATTTATAACTAAAACAAAAGCCTTTGAAACTTGAACTTTCAACATGGTATGGCATAAATAAAATGAAATAATTCCATTTACTTACTCACATGGATATTCTACTAGTCGAATGATCACATGAAATATCAATAACCACTTTCATAATGATGGAATGCATAATTCCAGACTATCATAACCTCATAGCCAAGGCCTCGTGCCAAGACTACAAATAAGATTTTGCCAAGGCCTTGTGCCAAGACACTAGTTTGTCTCATGAGACCTACCGATGCATCGAGGAGCTATAGCGGGCTCCACCTGTCACTTATTAAGTACAATGCATTCCTCATATGAACAGGTTTAAACATAACATAAACATTCATATTAAAACTAGCATACGAAATGTCAATACATCTACCACAAACCATGAATGGTATAAAAATAGCACATCCATAGTCAAACATAACTCATTCGATACAATATGGAAGATTGTATTGTATCACATTAACCTCAATCAAGAATAATGAAGGATATTGACATAGATGAAAATAATCATCAAAACTATTTGAGAGAAATATCCCCCTTTTTCTTGAAATCATTTAAAAGTCACACTATTTGTCAAGAAGCCATTTAAAAATAGATTTTTGAATCAAAGTGTCCCATACCACTTTGAAACTTTTTAAAAGGATTTTTAATTTCTAAACATTAATGTCCATATAAATAAATCCTTAAAACCATTTTTAAAACATGGACATTAATGAGAAAGATTTAGATGAATAAGTCTTTAAAACATTTAAAAATGGTTTTTTAGTTAGAGATTCTAACCAAAAGAGAGACACTTGAATGAAAATAATTGAGGTAATCAAAACTTTGTAATATCATGATAATAAAGGGAATTCATGACATACTATGTCAAAGTACATTATATACACCAGATAAAAGTGATTTGGTGTATATCAACAAAGAAGTCTCAATGGAATGTAAGTTGAGATGAAATCTCTCATAAAGGCCATATCCTTAGGTTAAGGATGAATCAACAACATAATTATGTGTGAAAAATATAAATACACTAAATATGATTGTATATTCAGTGTAAAACAATCAAAGTATATTCACACATATTCCTGTAAAAACAACACCAACGAATTGGATGTTTAACTCAACAAATGGTGAAAGAGTTACAATTACTCTTATCAAATTCATATCAATGACTTGAGAATTTTCAATGGAGTGATTATGTGTATCAAAAGTATATCCACAGGAAGGGGAGTGGAAATTATGACATAATCAAATGAATAGTGATTCCACACATAATCTTGGGGTAATATAATCAATGAAATATGCGTAAAGCCAAATGAGTGGAAATTGAAATCTCAAATTCCCTTATTGATTAGGTAACTTAAGAAACAAACACCCATGAAAGAAAGATCATACCATGATGATGTAAATACCCATAAAATAATGTATATTACACAATGAATAAAATCATGGGTAGTACACATACACCACATGCAATAATTAAGTGGTGATCAATGGAATTCTCACGGAATTAAAAGTGAGACAAGAAACCCCTTACCACGTTAATCAACTGAGTCGCATGGCCAAAAGTTAATAACCACCAAATTATTTACAGAATAACATGAATATGAAGTGAATCATGGAAGTACACAATACACCACTTTCAATAATTTAGTAGCGAACAATGGAAATCTCACGGAATTGAAAGTGAGATAAGAGAATCCCTTACTTTGTACTTTTTCCTTGGTCGATGGTAGGTTTACCTCCTATATAATGGTGAAATAATTGTTATTGAATAATACAAGAATCAGTTACTTTAATATGATATCATATATGATCTTTTAACATTGATTTGTTAATAATATCTTAGAATTATCGTCATTTCAGGTGTTAACGGGTTCATTTTACTTTATATTCTTTGTTATGTGAGCCATATTCGTTATTAATGGGATGTATATTATTCATATCCATAATGGTATCAAGTCCTTAAACATCATTTTTAAATCATCAAATGATAATTATACTTGAATGGATACGATGGAGAATGAATCACATCGCGTTCGTGGAGACGGTAGTCCGTACGTACGCACGAATGCTACTTCCATTTAATTTTTATTTTAAAAGAATTGAATCCAAATGATACATAGGTATATTACTATTCCAGTAAAATATAATATTCTATATATGTTACTTAATTTCATTAACACCATCCTTTATACGTTCCATGTGTGGTATGAACAAGTCATATCATTTTAAGGGGGCGGTAGTCCGCACTTCCTCAAATGAAATTATCGTATGTATATACAACATGAAACAAATAATTGTATGAAATAAAATAGAATTACATAAGCTTATATATAAAATATATATCATTAATATCATATTTAATTACAGTGCCATCCTAATGGCCACCATGAGAGGCGGTAAGATTTATTTGAACAATCATCGTTTCGTGAGGCGTTAGTTTTCCATCCACAGAAACATTATGTTCATCATCCATTAGATGGAGTTGTGTGAATGTGTAGTTTGAATCATTCTTATAACAACATCCTAGTATATTGTGGATACTGGTGTTGTTACAAAAGAAAGGAAATAAAAAGAGTTTGGGGGTTGGAGAAGCAAAATAATTGAAAATAATTTAAGAGAAAATGTTACCTTTAATTTAGGTAACTCACATTGGTTGGAACCAAAGGACTTCTTGAAATGCTTTCTTCCTAAGGGGAAGCTTCAAGGAGGAGGAGCGGGATGTGGGGAGCTTATTAGGGCAGAGTTTGGACGAGCCAAGTGGTTTGAGAGGTGTGAGGAATGAGTAGAAGTGGTCTCCTTTTATAAGGGAGAGGAGGGGCTCTTTAGGAAAGAGTGAAAGTATTACATTATAATATAATTATATTCGGTTTATAATGGTCCAAAAATCATTGAGGTCGAAGATAATATGACTCATATTCTAAATAACATCAACCAATAAGAATTGGACAGGTTTTAGATAATATTTTAATCATTATAATCTTATTTATTTAAATGATTTATTAATGAGGTAAACATTGCATCATTATTGTGTCATTAATAATTTAAATTATTTGATGTCTAAAAATTATAAATAAACTATCATTATGTAGTAAATCTTTTTAGCTTTCTAATGAATATTTATAATCGAAAAACCAACATGTATAACCCTATGTAAAAATTGTTATTTTAAAAGATGTAAGCTTATGCCATTTTTGTATTCATTTTAACTTAATTAAAATAAAGTGTCATTATCACTTACAAGTGGATCAATGGGGTCCCAAAATTGACCCAAAGATGCCCATGGTCGACCATGTATCAACCAATAGGGTTAAAACACGTTTTAGGGTAATTTAGTATTATTATAATATTATTTTTTAACCCTTATTTACCGGATTTACCCTTAACAATGGTAAATAAAATATTTACCGCAGTAATTATTCAAAATGTCTAAAAATAAAAGTTACCTATTTACACAATTTGAACATCCTGATTCAAAATATGGAATCCATTTTTCTAAATTCAAAACACAGAAGTGGCAGAAATTAATTTAAAATTAATTCCCGCTGTCAAAACAAAAAGCGTGTTTTTAAGAGATAATAACTATCAAAAGATTGACACTTGTTTATGTTCGGTTTAATTGTAAAATTATGTCCAATGACCAAAATTATATTAAATGGTAAAAATATATTCTAAATATACTTTAAAACCACTCAAATTTATAATTTATCACTATTAATTATTTTGATTAAAAAAGTTGTTTTTAATTAAAATTTAGTAATTTTTACTATTCATCAAAATATGAAAGTTATCCGAAAAGTACCAAAATTTCACCTTAGGCTAAATTTGATATTCCAAATCCAAAAATGAAGTCCATTTTGAAATATAAAATATATATAATTTCAAAAAATTAAGTATTACTATTCATAACGGCTAGTTTGATCGGTTGTGGTGTGTGTTAAAACTCGAAGTTGCGTACAACACACACTACTATTTTATTCAAAGGAAAGCGTACCGTGGAAGCTTGGGATGTTTTATTTTAAATTTTTTTGATGTCCCCATTTATTCATAAAGTTTAAAATATTTTATTTAAAAAGGGTTCACTATTAAAAGTTGGTAAAACTACAATACTGAAGATGAATTTGTTCTTACATTATGTATAAGAAACTCATAATATGGATTCTAAAATTATAAGGATTATATAAAGTTTAAAATTTAGTTAATACTATTAATAACCTTTTTTGAATGGCTTGTTTGGTAAGTCATGGTGCGCTTGAACTCGGTGTTGCGTGTAGTGCAAGTTATTGAATTATTTTGAAGAAATAACACACTATGAAATCTTGGGGTGTTACATTCTCCCCTCCTTCAATAAATTGCGTCCTCGCAATTTGAAAATGTTCTTCGAAAATAAAAGGTTGAAAATAGAAAATATATTTGTGGGAAAACCCACATCGGAAATTGGTTTACTAAAATTTAGTCTTAATATGAGGAAAAGAGAAATGAAAGGGTCACCACCAAATTATGATCTCGATTAGGAGAACATTGGTGGCAATTAGAGACATATAATTGGAGGAAAAACGTAAATATTTATAGGTAGTGGTTGAGGTCATCAATCACAAACAAGTATAAAATTGAGGTCCTTAAACTCATCAATCTATGATGATTTGAAGTACCATCGGTTCAACAAAATATAGGGTATTGGGATCACACATTTTTGACATTTCAAAATATCATAGTTGAAATCCCACATCGAAAAATGAATTAATGAGGCCTCTATTTAAAATAAAGAGTGGAAAGTATGAAGAATACCGAAAATAACACATACTAGGGTTCCATGTAGGAAAATATGGATATGGAGGAGAAATCTAACCATCAATTATCTGATGGAGAGTGGTAGAGAACATGGCTATGAAAAGGCCAACAATCCCAAAGCAATAAATTAGTGATGATTTAAGGTACCATCTAGGACAACATTTTTTTTTAAAGTTACATTACATAAGGAAGAGGAATTCATTTATGATATTGACTACGAACATTATGAGATATACTTAAATTTTAAGTAGATTTTAATTCTTTAATAAATTTCCACCACTAACTCAATTTTTTTAAACGATGAGTATTCAAGAAGACTTGGTCACACTGGAAGAGCTAGAATAAACTTCTATAGAATCACATGATCCATGCAGGATAAACCATATATTTACATTATCTTTGAAGATTAATCAAAACCAAAATGTTTAGTGAATGATCTAATGATCCCCCAAAAGGATATTCATTGAGATAAATATGCACTAATCTTAATTTCTAAAATTAACCAACAATACCCCAAAGTTAAATAGATACCATTCAATAACCAACTGTCCTTAAAATCCATTAATATAATCCAAACTAATATTGAAACCCAAAACATAGAAGAATTTGATTATGTAGTCTCCCATGTTACATTGTATTTCCAAATGACATCAAATACTCTTAAAGTCACATACTTAAAAGTAATTAACTTCATCACATATTCTCTGTTATAGGTTAATCATTTCCATAAATAACCCAAATCACTATAAATCAACAATAAAAATGTAGATAAAAATCCACCATTACTCTACAAATGAAACCTCATTGTATTCTATTTTACTTGGGCATATTGTGTTCCTAACAAAACGAACATCTTCCAAAACAACATTTATCACTTAATCACCAAATCATTTTCCTATACCAAGGGTATTCATTTGATAAGACATAAGAACCCAAATCATCTTATTATTGATCAATAAAATCATTTAACAAAAAAATAGTCATACTAACCCGGGACTTCACGTAGTCCAGTGGTAGGCGATAAATCCCAATCGCACTTTGGTTGTGGGTTCGATTCCCACAGCTTTGTCCGACGCGACGGGTTGTCACACGGTCTACGTGTTGTCCTTTTTCAAAAACTATATTCTATAATATTACCAAAATGAGATAAATTTTTCAAAATAACAAAATTTAACCACAAATGTTATATCATACTTTGCATTTTCATCCCAAATTATAATAACTTATCATTTTCTCAAACCCCAATGATCATATAAAACCAAATGGTTATTTATACCTATATCCACAAGAGAAGAGACAATTATTCCTCAAATATCATTCTCACATGGAAAACAGAGGGGTTACAAATACAAGAGAAAATTATTCCAATGTAAACCCATCAACAAGGAGTGCTAATACTTTTTAAATTTTTCTCCAACCATTTATTTCCGCATAGCTTCTTCTTTGAGCAAGAAAATATCCTATAAAATAGGACATTCACTCGGGTAATGGCCAGGTCCCATACATTTACGGCAAATGACTGTAAATGGACTCTTGGGACCATTTTTATCTTCTTCAATAGTACTCTTCATTTTTCTTCGGCAATTCTTCACTTTATGTCCTTCCTTCCCGCACGTAAAACATTTCGTTGTCCCATTGAGACACTTTCCTGGGTGTCTCTTTCCACAATTCCTGCATGATGAAAATTGAGGTTTCTTTTCTCCATGGTCTCCATTGCTGGAGATCTTATCATTTATCACCTTTCTCTTCCTTGTTGAGTCTGGGAGTTGGTTAATATATATGTTGTTGATCATATTTTTGGAAAACTGATTTGGCATAAAGACGATATCTTTTACGCCTATCAACATTCCATTTTGTTGCTCATTTCCACCACCGTTCCCACCTTGTACATCATTCTCAAAGTCACTATGACTTCCTTGGAATCCAGCCATTGACTAAAACCAGAAAGCATTGTGTGAGTAATAGTAGTCGTAAAATCATTTAGAGATTAAAATGTCACCATATTCTCAATTTAAAACATATTAGGATTAACCAAGGTCATTCACTCTCATCTTATGTATATATTACTTAAATCGGTTTGTAAAGAAAATGTAAATTATCCTAAGCATATCCCCCGGGAGTGTCGTAACCAAGAGTGCAGCAAGGCCCGTTGTCGTGCACCAGTTCCCGTTCGAGTCTAGCTCAAAGCGGTGTTTTCGGGTTTTACCCCTAGGTACATCTGTGCCAGAGCCGCCTCTACCTTCTCGTATCCAGACAGGGATGTATTGCTCGGAAAACTCACAAAATATCTACAATACCAAAATTCTAGGAAGTTCTTTTATACTAATCCTCAAAGTTCATCTTAGGTCTACATGCTCTAATCAAAGTTTATCTAAATCTAGCTACCAAGGTTTGTACTAAACTTCCTCTGATACCAACTGTAACTCCCCGACCCTAGTTACCCAGAGTCGGTGCATTATTACATAACATTTGGCAGATCATGAGAAAGATCAAGTCTCGAAAGACCGATTAGTTTAGTAGCCTTGGAATAACTAGATACATCCATAAATTTTTACATTACATCATAAAAAAACATTTTGTCTTCATATCCCCTCATACTATCCCTGCAGGTCATTCATAAATTACTTCTTCATAATCTTGGGAAAAAAAATAAAACATTGAAAGGGGTGAGCTCGGATGCTCAGTAAGGATAACATTATAGCAGAAGCTTTCATAAATAATCATAAACACTTAAGGCAATTTATAACTAAAACAAAAGCCTTTGAAACTTGAACTTTCAACATGGTATGGCATAAATAAAATGAAATAATTCCATTTACTTACTCACGTGGATATTCTACTAGTCGAATGATCACATGCAATATCAATAACCACTTTCATAATGATGGAATGCATAATGCCAGACTATCATAACCACATAGCCAAGGCCTCGTGCCAAGACTACAAATAAGATTTTGCCAAGGCCTTGTGCCAAGACACTAGTTTGTCTCATGAGACCTACCGATGCATCGAGGAGCTATAGCGGGCTCCACCCGTCACTTATTAAGTCCAATGAATTCCTCATATGAACAGGTTTAAACATAACATAAACATTCATATTAAAACTAGCATACGAATTGTCAATACTTCTACCACAAACCATGAATGGTATAAAAATAGCACATCCATAGTCAAACTTAACTCATTCGATACAATATGGAAGATTGTATTGTATCACATTAACCTCAATCAAGAATAATGAAGGATATTGACATAGATGAAAATAATCATCAAAACTATTTGAGAGAAATATCCCCCTTTTTCTTGAAATCATTTAAAAGTCACACTATTTGTCAAGAAGCCATTTAAAAATAGATTTTTGAATCAAAGTGTCCCATACCACTTTGAAACTTTTTAAAAGGATTTTTAATTTATAAACATTAATGTCCATATAAATAAATCCTTAAAACCGTTTTTAAAACATGGACACTAATGAGAAAGATTTAGATGAATAAGTCTTTAAAACATTTAAAAATGGTATTTTAGTTAGATATTATAACCAAAAGAGAGACACTTGAATGAAAATAATTGAGGTAATCAAAACTTTGTAATATCATGAGAATAAAGGGAATTCATGACATACTATGCCAAAGTACATTATATACACCACATAAAAGTGATTTTGTGTATATCAACAAAGAAGTCTCAATGGAATGTAAGTTGAGATGAAATCTCTCATAAAGGCCATATCCTTAGGTTAAGGATAAATCAACAACATAATTATGTGTGAAAAATATAAATACACTAAATATTATTGGATATTCAGTGTAAAACAATCAAAGTATATTCACACATATTCCTGTAAAAACAACACCAACGAATTGGATGTTTAACTCAACAAATGGTGAAAGAGTTAAAATTACTCTTATCAAATTCATATCAATGACTTGAGAATTTTCAATGGAGTGATTATGTGTATCAAAATTATATCCACAGGAAGGGGAGTGGAAATTATTACATAATCAAATGAATAGTGATTCCACACATAATCTTGGGGTAATATAATCAATGAAATATGCGTAAAGCCAAATGAGTGGAAATTGAAATCTCAAATTCCCTTATTGATTAGGTAACTTAAGAAAAAAACACCCATGAAAGAAAGATCATACCATGATTATGTAAATACCCATAAAATAAATTATATTACACAATGAATACAATCATGGGTAGTACACATACACCACATGCAATAATTAAGTGGTGATCAATGGAATTCTCACGGAATTAAAAGTGAGACAAGAAACCCCTTACCATGTTAATCAACTGAGTCGCATGGAAAAAAGTTAATAACCACCAAATGATTTACAGAATAACATGAATATATAGTGAATCACGGATGTACACAATACACCACTTTCAATAATTTAGTAGCGAACAATGGAAATCTCACGGAATTGAAAGTGAGATAAGAGAATCCCTTACTTTGTACTTTTCCCTTGGTCGATGGTAGGTTTACCTCCTGTATAATGGTGAAATAATTGTTATTGAATAATACAAGAATCAGTTACTTTAATATGATATCATATATGATCTTTTAACATTGATTTGTTAATAATATCTTAGAATTATCGTCATTTCAGGTGTTAACGGGTTCATTTTACTTTATATTCTTTGTTATGTCAGCCATATTCGTTATTAATGGGATGTATATTATTCATATCCAGAATGGTATCAAGTCCTTAAACATCATTTTTAAATCATAAAATGATAATTATACTTGAATGGATACGATGGAGAATGAATCATATCGCGTTCGTGGAGACGGTAGTCCGTACGTACGCACGAATGCTACTTCCATTTAATTTTTATTTTAAAAGAATCGAATCCAAATGATACATAGGTATATTACTATTCCAGTAAAATATAATATTCTATATATGTTACTTAAGTTCATTAACACCATCCTTTATACGTTCCATGTGTGGTATGAACGAGTCATATCATTTTAAGGGGGCGGTAGTCCGCACTTCCTCAAATGAAATTATCGTATGTATATACAACATGAAACGAATAATTGTATGAAATAAAATGGAATTACAGAAGCTTATATATAAAATATATATCATTAATATCATATTTAATTACAGTGCCGTCCTAATGGCCACCATGAGAGGCGGTAATATGTATTTGAACAATCATCGTTTGGTGAGGCGTTAGTTTGCCATCCACAGAAACATTATGTTCATCATCAATTAGATGGAGTTGTGTGAATGTGTAGTTTTAATCCTTCTTATAACAACATCCTAGTATATTGTGGATACTGGTTTTGTTACAAAAGAAAGGAAATAAAAAGAGTTTGGGGGTTGGAGAAGCAAAATAATTGAAAATAATTTAAGAGAAAATGTTACCTTTAATTTAGGTAACTCACTTTGGTTGGAACCAAAGGACTTCTTGAAATGCTTTCTGCCTAAGGGGAAGCTTCAAGGAGGAGGAGAGAGATGTGGGGAGCTTAGTTGGGCAGAGTTTGGACGAGCCAAGTGGCTTGAGAGGTGTGAGGAATGAGTAGAAGTGGTCTCCTTTTATAAGGGAGAGGAGGGGATCTTTAGGAAAGAGTGAAAGTATTACTTTATAATATAATTATATTCGGTTTATAATGGTCCAAAAATCATTGAGGTCGAAGATAGGATGACTCATATTCTAAATAACATCAACCAATAAGAATTGGACAGGTTTTAGATAATATTGTAATCATTATAATCTTATTTATTTAAATGATTTATTAATGAGGTAAACATTGCATCATTATTGTGTCATTAATAATTTAAATTATTTGATGTCTAAAAATTATAAATAAAATATCATTATGTATTAAATCTTTTTAGCTTTCTAATGAATATTTATAATCGAAAATCCAACATGTATAACCCTATGTAAAAATTGTTCTTTTAAAAGATGTAAGCTTATGCCATTTTTGTATTCATTTTAACTTAATTAAAATAAAGTGTCATTATCACTTACAAGTGGATCAATGGGGTCCCAAAATTTACCCAAAGATGCCCATGGTCGACCATGTATCAACCAATAGGGTTAAGACACGTTTTAGGGTAATTTAGTATTATTATAATATTATTTTTTAACCCTTATTTACCGGATTTACCCTTAACCATGGTAAATAAAATATTTACCGCAGTAATTATTCAAAATGTCTAAAAATAAAAGTTACCTATTTACAAAATTTGAACATCCTGATTCCAAATATGGAATCCATTTTTCTAAATTCAAAACACAGAAGTGGCAAAAATTAATTTAAAATTAATTCCTGATGTCAAAACAAAAAGCGTGTTTTTAAGAGATAATAACTATCAAAAGATTGACACTTGTTTATGTTCGGTTTAATTGTAAAATTATGTCCAATGACCAAAATTATATTAAATGGTAAAAATATATTCTAAATATATATTTAAAACCACTCAAATTCATAATTTATCACTATTAATTATTTTGATTAAAAAAGTTGTTTTTAATTAAAATATAGTAATTTTTACTATTCATCAAAATATGAAAGTTATCCGAAAAGTACCAAAATTTCACCTTATGCTAAATTTGATATTCCGAATCCAAAAATGAAGTCCATTTTGAAATATAAAATATATATAATTTCAAAAAATTAAGTATTACTATTCATAACGGCTA
The DNA here is from genome assembly GCA_963277665.1 of Viscum album. Lineage (NCBI taxonomy): Eukaryota > Viridiplantae > Streptophyta > Magnoliopsida > Santalales > Viscaceae > Viscum > Viscum album. The sequence continues at coordinate 1,768,256,280 of OY728135.1, forward strand.
GTTTGATCGGTTGTGGTGTGTGTTAAAACTCGAAGTTGCGTACAACACACGCTACAGTTTTATTCAAAGGAAAGCGTACGTTGAAGCTTGGGATGTTTTATTTTAAATTTTTTTGATGTCCCCTTTTAGTCAAAAAGTTTAAAATATTTTATTTAAAAAGGGTTCACTATTAAAAGTTGGTAAAACTACAATACTGAAGATGAATTTCTTCTTACATTATGTCTAAGAAACTCATAATATGGATTCTAAAATTATAAGGATTATATAAAGTTTAAAATTTAGTTAATACTATTCATAACCTTTTTTGAACGGCTTGTTTGGTAAGTCATGGTGCGCTTGAACTCGGTGTTGCGTGTAGTGCAAGTTATTGAATTATTTTGAAGAAATAACACACTATGAAATCTTGGGGTGTTACATATTACAGTCAACTTCTATACATAAGGGTATATGTTATGTTCCCTATTTAACTAGTGAATACATTTATATAATAATTTCATCATACTTAAAAGGGAGCCTCAGTTAAGGTAGTATTTACAAATGAAACCATTAGAGGCATAAAGCCTTAGTCCGACTACTTAACCCATGATTTATAGGTGTGGGGTTTAGAGCCTCATCACACCCTGACACGTGGGTATAAAACCTCAAGTCAATTTCCCACATACCACATAACCATGTGCACATGATTCTGTAATTCTATCAAATTTACCAACCATAAATCAAAATTTTTTATCACATATATCATTTACAAAAAAAAAATGTTCATTCAACAGATAAGGAATTCTTTTTCCTATCACATGTAAACTATTTCATTTAGATTCCTTAACCCAATTAACCAATTTATAAATAACAATACTTACAAAATCAAATAATAAATTCTTTACAATCCATAACTCATTTAACAATTTATCAATATACCAAAAATACCACTTAATCCATGTTAGAAACACAACACAATTAAGAATAGCCTCACTCCATAATCCAAGATAACATGTCAACACATTCATTAAGGGATATCTGTAAATAAAATTATGTTTTACACCTAAAAATCTAATTTCCATGTTCGATTAGTACATCACATTACTGGCCTACAACCCCATAAAAATTACATCAATGCATCCACTAGGTATTAAGAGTGGTTGATTAAAATATTTTCTAAATTGGTTTATCATTTCGTTTAAGGAAAACTACATGGGAAAGACAACTACACCAAATTGCATCCATATACACATAAATAATCAACAATACAATTTGATATAACATGTATACCACCAACCACAATTCCAATGATGAATGCTCTCTTAATTAAAACCTTTTATTCGAATTCACACAACATTCGATGCCTCGAGCTATAATCCAATTGAATGATAAGGATTCATGGATTTGGAATAAGAAAAACAAGAAAAACAATAATTAATCTTTAAAAAGTATTAAGGAGGAGTTTTATAGTCACCCATATATTTGATTCTCAACCTACATCAATCCAAATGTCCTAGAAATGTATGATATGAATCCCTTGAACATATAGGGTGATTTTTTTTATCAATATGGTTTATTGATGAAGAATGGCGGAATATACATGGATAAAATGCATAATTATAAAGTAGAAAAATGTGAAAAGATTAAACATGAAGAGCCACAAGTTTTGGCCACATTTTTTAGAAAACTGTGTGCCAACCATATGCAACCATTGGTCAAAGAGGGTTCTAAGATGAAATGCTTTCTAGGGGTACCTCTAGTATTGAAAAACAATTAAATTACCATTCTTGATGGATCTATCCATTCCTACATGGTTTAGTATCCCCCATACATGTTTTCTTTAAATCTCTATCCCCTATAATAGTAATGTGTGGTTTGGGTGGATTGTTAATTCTCTCCATGAAACAGCCATATAACATGCACCAAAGACCATTTTATACCCTCTTCCTTGTTCCTTTCATTATGAACAACTCTGAGACTTCCCAAAACCAAGTAAATATTTTATAAACAAACATTGAGGCTAAAACCAAAACATAGATAATGATATAACTCACGTAAATTCTAAGATCATATAGTGAGTCTTCGGATTGCGTACCATTCTCACGAATTCATACAAAAATATCACAAGTATGATTATTGTTGGTTCTGATGCCTTTATGAACTCATGTACCATGTTTCTATATAAATTCTAATATGTAAGGAATGACCTGATATCCTATATTAAAAAATGTATCTGGTAAATAACTACAAGTATTAAAATAAATATAGTTATTATAGATAATAAAATTTCACAGATCATCATCATTGTTTTTTGGAAATAGGTTTGAGTTCATGTGCATCTGTTTCATCAGTAGTGACATGAATGGTTTTTTCTACAACCTTAGATAACTAAATAATGAATCTATATTATTTTCTATTAGTTTAATAACCATGAAACATTCCTTCATATAATTTAGGTAATTTGTATTCATGATTCTTTTTTTTATTTAAAATGTAAAATATATATAAAAAATTAATATACTTAGTTAAAACAGATTTTCTATTAATCCCTAATTCATATGGGTTCTTTCCAAGATAGTTATGATAATAAATGTATTAATTATTTAAAACTTTTTTTAACTTCTTCATCTATAGAGAAGATGAGAGTTTCATATTTAGTAAGTAATATTTATGAAAATTTCCTAAAATATCATATTTCTCCTATCATGAATCCATTTTTATGGTTTTGAGGAGAAGAAAAACTATGAGTATAAACATAATGTGAGTAGAGATATTCAAAATCTTGATTATCAATCTCTCAACCATGATCACATTTCAATGCAATTATATCATGTCTGATATATTTTTCATTTTACTCTTCATATTTTTCAAAATAGGAAGGGTCTTCAATTTTTTGAATATGGAAAATACTACATGTTTAACTTCAAAAATAAATAACAATAAATTATGAATTATTTTATTATTGAAATATAAAACCTCATCATAGTCCGAATGACTATATAATATCCAATTCTACTAGTTGATATGTAGAATCCTATTTCATATATTTAGTGTAGACTTTATGTTTTGATAAGGATTTCACACTTTTTTCAATTAAATTTCAACATAGCTAGACCCCTGAATAAAAAGTTATTATATATATTTTTATGTGAGTATATACTTCAATAGATTATTCTACATTTTCAAATCTAAGAGTCTATACAAAAATTGATCCAACTATTTTTTTGAGATAATAAAGAATATAAATGAATAGATTAAAAAATTTCATTTAATATTGAATTAAATACTAAAATATTATTGGAATCATATTTCTTATGATCATTGTTTTTAGAATTAAAACTGAAACCATCAACACTCTACTATAAAATACAGATAAGATTATATTTAAATCATTTGATGAATAAAAAATTGAATTTAAGATATATTCAAAGATACCAATTTCATGAGTCATATAATATTTCCAATTTCATTTCCTCGGAATGTATCATACACACCATATACATTTATAAGATTAATCATTGATAAATAGTCTTCTAACACATGTATATAACATCCACTTCAAAAATTAGAAAATATGTATGTTGTGCTCTTCAAAAAAAATCTAATATAATAAAATAATAACTGATGTTGGTAAACATACAACCTTGGGACCAAATCAAATTATAAATAATTCCTTACGTATCCTCTTTTAATAGAATTGAATAAAAATTAAAAAATTAGGTAGAAAATTCATCTTAGGTCCATGCATTATAGGATTAAAAAATTAGTGTCTCTAGAAACTAATGTAGGTTATTGTGAACTATTACTGAAATAGTTTTTGTATATTTTCTTTATTTTCCTCAAACAATAACATATTCAATAATTGAATAATATATTTTTATATTTTTTTAGTATGATATTGATGGATTTTATACTTTTAAAAAACAATTTGAAATCCTTTTGTAGTTGGTCATTTTATATTTTTAGATAATTATATTTCATTAACAAATATTTAATCATTTTATTATTCTATGCAAGGATCAGATTAATGTACATCAAACTAAACATGATTTAATTTGGAATTGCCTTTTTTATCTATTACCTCATTCTTGGTATCATCTATTATATCACCTTATTATTCTAATTCATCATTAGAAATTTTATAATCAACTAAATTAATATTAAAAGGCATACATCATACATCATAAGAAGTATCATAATGAATTTATTTTCCTTTTCATTCATATATTCACTACATGGATATGATTTATTATTTTTATCCTCATATGCACTAGATGTTTTCTTTATTTCATTCCTTGTGGGTCCTAATTATCTTTTTACATCTTTAAAAATTTGAGCATTTGATATTCAGTGGTTGTATTTGTTTTACTTTTATATTCATAGTAGGAAATCTCACTTAACAAAACACCATATTTCAATTAATTTCTCCATTCTTATCATTTTCAATATTTTACATTGTAATTTATCAAATGAAAAAATTTATCCCTTTTGTAAACACATATAAATATTCAGGATAACTACGATATTTGTATATCAATTTTAGAATCATCTTCTCATAAAATTGAAATATTTTGTTTAATATCTTGTTAATCATTCAATAGTGATACTTTAAGGAAACCATGTTTCATCTTCAATTAATCCTCTTAATTGTCAAAATTATTCCCTTATTTAAACATTATTATATATCCAATCAATTACATCATTTTTATATTTATGATTTCCCATGACTATTGGATAAATAATTTCATACAAATCAAATGATATAGAGGGCATCTCAAAATCATCACCACTTGAACATTTTCAGTGTTGTTCTATACAATTGTAATTACATTAATACGATATTGTTAAAATTAAGATACATATATGTTAAACATTCCTATGGAATCAATGTGAATGTTTCATAAGTGATATCAAATGTAATCAGTCTCATTTTACTGACATTATAAATGAATTTATAAGACACTAAAAGGGTATCCAAAATTTCATTGTAAAACTAGGATTATGATATCCTATTAAATTCCTCCTATTTTAAAGAATAAGAAATGAATTCATAGATTTAAAAATTAGAATCATAATTAGATTTATTTGGTACATAAAATTATTTTAATGTAGTTTGATGTTTTTATATTCATCTTACGTTGAACACCAAATATTATACACAATATTATTATATTTATTTTCATTTTTATTTTCCAGTAACAATAGTTTTTACCATTAAGGTGTAGATATATATTTTTAATATATCCTTGAGTCATAACATCCTAATTAAAATTTTAAATATGAAAAAAAATCAAAATTTTTGGGTTAAACATGATTAAAGTAATTGTATGTAAAAAAATTAAGGAGAGAACACTTGATAAGAAAATGATGATGGAATAGACAACTCAATAGGGTGGTTAATTGAGATTCAAAATAAAATTTTCTATTTAAATAAAATATAAAACTAAGTCCCCCATATTGAAAAACATCACAATTATTTAATATTATATGTATAAATTTTTTATTCATTTTCTATATCCAAAAAATAGTCAAATAAAAAAACAGTTAAATTGTTTATTTGAGAACCTTATTTCTTAGGGTAATATTATATTATTAAATAGAAAAAATATCTCTTGAATAAATTTACTATCAAATTATAGTATTAAAATTTATTAACGAATTGATTGAAAAAGTGGAGGAATACATTAGAATACACAATGGAGTAAAAATAATAGGTCTAGTATTATGTTGAGAAAAAATATTCTCTACTTAGCAATCCACTGCTGTGAAAAATTTTTATTACTAATAAACAGTCCCACAATAAGGATCTATTTTTACAATATAAAAAATGAAACAATTTATATGATATAAAAAACCTTCTCCAAAGTTTACATGGTATATAATTATGAATAAATATTACAAGAGAGTTTCTAGGTCCCTTAATTAAAAAAAACTACAACGTGATAATATATAAAACATAATACAATGATACTATGAAATTATAATAAAAAAAGGAAAAATAAAAGAAAAATGATATTGATGTAAAAGAATTCAAGAAATGATTTTTCTCTTCATGAAATCATCATCTGGTTTGACAATGATATTTTGTAATGAGAGTTTTTCATAGATTTTCTAAATATATTTTCAATAGAAACAAACAACGGGGAGTTCAAATATTTAACATAGGTAAAATGAATGATTAATTTTTTTTTTGAGTTAATCACCTCTTTATCTATTTTCAGGAATTAAGAAAATAAAATAACAATCTAAAAATATCGAATAAAAATTCATAATTATGAATCATCTAACATGACATGAACTAAAGGATCATTATGTTCTTGTGACATCACATTATATTATTTTTATAAAGCATTTAGAAAATATTATATTTGAATATAACAACCAATTTTAAAAATAATCTCTTAAACATTTTAATTATAATTTATCCATAGTAGGACCGATACATAGTGAAATATACTAATGTATTTATTTATAATATACTATAACTTCTTTTGTTCTCTTATAATAAATCCAATACTTTATTGGAAATTATTCACACACTTGATGTCTATATGGGCACATCTAGTGTTGGAAAGAAATAAGAATTTCCTTGTCATCCCATAAATTCAACATGTAGTCTCCTGGATCCTCATAATAGATTATATATTTCTAAAATATATCAAACTATTATGGTAGCTTCAATTTCATTATCCAGGCATAGCAAAAATAGTTTTGATTTCTAAAAAATGGGAAATCATTTCGGTCGAATGGTTGTTTCTGTATAAGATAAATGATATACTGAGAAACACTCCATGGTCTAACCAATAGACATGTGGTATATACCCTTATTGTGTGGTTGATAGAAATGACATCTAGTCAACCCATTTTAAATAAATTTTAAATTTTATATATTTTTTTTTATTTTCATAAAATAATATTTCAAGTTAGAGTGGGAACTGTATATGAAAAAGTAAACAATAAAGAGAGACAAAGATCCAAAATTAAAATTATAGCATATAAAAATATATTTAAAAATAATAGATGCGGAGTTCATCCTATGAACTACTTCATCAATGAAAGATCCTCAAAATCACACTATACTACAGAGAAACCCTACTCAAAGGATAGAATGTCTAGTACACTACTTCATATAAATTATTAGTGTCAACATCATAATATTTCAATTATCTTCATGTCGTTACCATCCACTCTAAATTTCATCACCAAATCTATCACCCCATGCACTGTGCAACCTGACCAAAACCATACATCCTCCTCATAAGAACACCAGTAACGAACGCCCATTGTAATCCATGGAAGCAACTGAAGAAACCCCATTAATCCACTAAACAACATTAAGACTCTAAAACAAAAAATAAGTCTCCCCACTGGTGATCTTGAAGATGGATAATAATCCATCATGAGATACACCTCTTGGGATTTCGTCGTCTGGTTGAACTCACATCCCAAAAAATTAAAAAAAAAACCCAAATCATAGTACTGACATAATGATTAGTGTTTGATTCAAGGAACAATAGTAGAGTATGGATCAAAAAAAGGTGTCAATGTAGAGATCATTTATTGGGCCACCCAACACTAAAGGCATCCACGACATCCAGAAATGAATAGTACCAACTCCAGAAAAACATATTGATATCGTCACCAATGAAGCATCAAATAGCGTAATATTTGAGAAAGAAACCTTAAACGATTACATTTCATTCCAATAGTGTAAAATCAATCCATGTTCAGACACTTGTGAATGGATCACCTTATAACGAAAAAGCATTATGTAACCACTATTGTAATTAATGTAAACATTAATTTATTTTAAATTAACTGTATTGTAATACCCATAACATTATTCATGTATGTGATTAAAACCACTAATACTAAATATCATAATATTAATTTCATCATATATATTCTCTTTTTAATTATAAATGTAAATTTCTCTTAGGCTGAATGGTTGAGATGTTATAGATATATTTCATTTTTCAAATAATAGTTAAAATATGGGGTATAACAAATATATAGTTTTTAGGAAAATATTTTTACAATTTAAGGACTTGATTTTTTATGAATGGTTTTTAAACCAACTAAATATTTAAAAATATATTCTGGAACTGAGTTATGAATTTCTTACATTTGGGAAATAAAATTAATGTTTTAGAACAAATGAAAATTATTTTTAGTTATTATCCATTAATCAAGAATACAAATGGTTATTTTCAGTTTTGGTTTTACTTGAAGGTTATTTATGTCTCAAATTTATTGAAATTATCCAATTAATTCTTTTAGAATCAATATTTTACTTGATTTTTTGATAATATATTTTTTATGTTCAAAATAAGCATGTTAGAAAAATGGGACTCATTGGGTTTTATGTGCATATAAAAATTAATTTTAATCCATAATGTTATTTTTAAAATATAAAATAGATATATTATTTTTAAATTTATAATTTAAAATGTATAAATTAATTCAACTAAATTTTTTGAAATATTGAGTCGTAGTTATTGTAAAACTATATAACCATTGTAATTGTTACAAAAATAAAGAGGGGGTCTTACTGTATTGATAAGGGTTAAAATTACAAAAAAATATTACAAATCTTATCATTTGAATTTATTTTCATTGCATCCCATCACATATTATAAACTTTTCATATTTGGATAAAAATACTCATTTGAGTTAAAAAATTATATTTTATTGTTCGTACCATTTAAATGATTTTCACCCACCTCAATCCAAAAGGGAACCTAATCTAATATCTTCTCTATATTGAATTATATAAATAAATCCACCATTTAACTACATAAATAAATTTTTAACATCCCTAACAATGTCTATGAAGTCTTCGTAACACAAAAATTTCACTTGATAAATTATTAAGGACCCACTTAACAGAGGAGACCAAAATAAGTGTTATATTTCTTACTGATCCTTTCAAGTTTATTATCTCATTTACTAATCATGAAGTCGACAATAACCATCCTAAAAATTAATATTATTTTATTTATCATAATATTATTTTCTATTTTATTTTTAAATTTATTTTATTTCTCCATTCCAACCAATGAAAAATGAAAACATCACATGTGCACATGTACATACTATCATCTCCCGACAGTAATGTAATTCACTTTTCATGATGACATTACTTGTATTGTTATAATTGTGTAAATAATGATCATATATTATAATTATAATAATTTTTTATTTTATAATCATATCATTTCATATCACTTTATAAACATACAGAACTTAAAAAATGATAACATAACAATTCCGTAGGTGTGGAAAACCATATACATGATGCGATTTGATGTGTTTATATATTAGCACTAAGAAAAGATGATTATATAGTAATAGTTAATGATTTTAAAATATATTGAAAAAATTATTTAGATTTTATTGATTATTTAATCCTTTCATAACACATTTTTTTGGTCATCATACATATTTAGTTTTAACAAAATTCATAAAATAACTCCATGTTGTCGATGTAAGAAAGAAATATACATATAATGGATGTATAATGATTATAAAAGTACTCAAAAATGGAATATATGTGAATTGATTTAAAAAAAACTAATTAAATATATTTACATTATTATCTTGTATGATATAATGAATCCAAAAAAGAATGTTGTTAATGTAAGGTGTTTTAGTCTAAATTTAACTCCACCCAAGATTATTTTATATTATACACCTAATTTTATAAATATACTATATATTAAATTGATTTTAAATATTTGTGGATTAATTATAATATATTCACAGCATATAATGTTTCAATTCAATTTTTCTTTTCAATATGTTTTTGATTATAATGTTTTTAAAATAAAAAAGGGTTATTCTTTAGTCTAACTATTATTCATTACTGCTCATGTTTAAATTAATAATGTAATAAATAATTTATATTACTCTTATTAAAATTTATATATTTTCTAATAGTCATGTTATTATATGGGTGTGTGTTTTTTCATCCAACATTTCTTCTCATCAAAACATAATTATTTAATGGTTTTTAAATGAAATTTTTTATTTTTTATTCTTTTGGATGTGTAATTTTTTTATACATTTTCAAATTTTCTAAAAAAATTTAAAAAACTTTTCCACTATTATAAAATGGATGCATAAACGTCATTATGAACAAAATTTTGATGTATATTTATTTTTTATAATGGATTATTAATTTCATACAAATACATAGTTTGTTCCTTCCATATCAAATTAGTGAATGAATGTTAATTTTTAACTTATGCAACATTAATTTATATTCAAGCAATTATAACCATCATTCTTTATTAATATTTACTTATACGTTTAAATGAATTTTAAAGGGAAATAATTATTCCATTATAAAATGAAATATTATTTTTTACAATAGAAATTAAAATTTATATTTTATAAATAGTTCAAAATAAATGTGGAAATGATTTATGACTATTTTTCACAAAATATTTATGAAATCCCGAATGAATATTATTTATAGTGTTTCTCTTCCATTATTCTGTATAATTAAAAAAAATTGAATTACTTAAAAACATCATTTCTATTGAATTGAAAGCCTTCTATCACACTATTATGATATATGGGTTAAAGATTATTTTGCAACATTTAATATATTGTGATCACGTTATCTTTCACAATTCATTATTCATTGGAAATTAAATTTCTACTTGATGGAATTATTTTTAGTTTCACAGATATATTTAGTAACCTGTAAATATATCCCCTTGATACATAAAATTGAATTATGATATAAAAAATTAGACAATATAGTTTTTTATTTGTTGAATACAAACCAAATAATAAAATTTTTAGCACAATTGGAATTTATAATACGGTTAAAATGTTCATGGAATGAATCCATAATTTTTAGGTAAACTAGGGAAGATAACCTGATAGAGGGGGTGGGGTGATCTAGGGTATGAAAAATTAAAACAACTATCCCATTAATATTGTTTTATATAAAAGGAAACATTATTCTCTCACCTTCCCAGTGCAAAGTATAAACAAATATTAAATCTTGCACATGGCATATCAATATTACCAGTTCACCCTCACTTGGCTACATCCATGGAAAATACACAGACATTGTTCCGATGTACCAAATTCACTAAAAGTGCACTGTTATTTACAATATTCAAAGCAGATGCACTATCCCTCCTAGTTTAAAACCAATCATAATGTGACTTCTCACTCCTCTCTTAGCAGAAGTTTTCTCAGTTATTCTTAAAAATGAACCCTTATAATTTATAGACTTTTAGGTATATTCATTATCTCTATTGAATAGATCATCCACAATATTTAGATTCTTTCTTGATGTTCCACTTTCATCCACTGATGAATAGAACATTACTGCATTATTACTGGGTGACCTCAAATCTTTTGTGAATACCTTAATGCATCTTAAGCACAAAATTAATTCCTTGAAAGAAAGATTCCACCATTATTTTGAAACTCCCCCTTATGAGTAACAAAAATATTACAAACAACTCAAATCGTACACGCAACTCAAATCATACACGCGACTTCCATAGCTTGTGTGCAACACAAAATCTATCACTGAACATATTTTATAAACATTCATATGTGATCTGGAGCATGGATTCTTACTATGTGTTGAGCTGTTTCAAATTAGGGGGTGGGGGTGACCTGTTATTTATAAGTGTAGTTGACCCCTGCACAGAAGATACGACATGTCGCACATGATACTCTTCGATCGGGAAAGACTCCATTTTACATCCCAAATGGTACACAAGTTTCTTTCATGCATCATTCTATTCCATGTTCATATCTGATTCTTTCATGCACTTCATGAATTTTCCATTTTTAACATTCTGAAACTGAAACAGTACTTGTGAGAATGTTCTCATATCAATATCAATCCATCACACAACTTTATTTTTCACAAACATGTTTCCTCAGTTTATGATTATCAGGCCAAAAAAATTGGAAAACACTGGAAAATGGCACCACCTTGTATCATTTATTTTTATACCACCATAAGATTGGGTTTTACTTATTTTTGGTTCTTCGTCAACATACTTTGTCAAACATATCTCTTTAATTGATAACTCACAATGGAAACCCTATTTATCAACAAAAACCCTTTTTTTAACAAACAGAATCACCTAAAAAATGATTCATTCTTACCTTGAGGGATTTATACCCACCCATAATGATATCTTCGTGATGTTTAGCATTATTCATTTTATTTATAAAAATTTGAGTATTATCTTCCATGTTATTATTTTATTTTCATTTTATGTGGATATATATTTAAACCCATGTTATTGATTTATTGGTAAATTAATTGATTATTGGATCATCAATATTATTTCCCTCATCTGTACATGATATATTTCTTCTTACACATTCCATTGTTGTTATTTTTTTTCACCCTATATATTTTTTTCTCTTCCTCATAATACGAGGAAGAAATAATGGAATAATCTTTGTGGATAAAATACATTTTTTCATCCAATGTATCACTCTTCCCATGTATTATGGAATACTTGTTTATATCATTTCACCCAAGACAACTAAACTGACTAATCCTTTATGGTTAGATCCCATGTATCTTATACTGACACAATATTGTAGACAGTGCATATAGGTTACTGGAGGATGGGTCATTGCTGTTGTTATCAATACATGTTCAGTAGAACCCATGGGAACTTGTTTTTAAGAGAAAATAATAGTAAGGAGTGTAAAGACATGGAATTTACATGTATTTGATTTAAATTATATCGGAATTTTATGAGTCTGCGAAAAGTGAGATTGCATGATTCAGAGGCCTTGTTTTCCAGGAATGAATTTCTGAAAAACATTTCAGGTAAGTTAAGTAATTGTGTGATCGAGGTTTTTTATCTTTTGAACTGGCGGTCAGAATTGAAATCAGTGGACACTGTTGAACTCGAAATGCCAAAATTCACTTAAGGAGAAATTTACCTCGACCGTAGTGGGATGAGGGTGAATGATAATTTTTTAGGCTTTTGTGATATAATAAAATAAAATAAAAAGGTCTAACATTTTTATTTCTGAAACCTCTCAACATGGGTTCTCATGGTGGGGACCACCCGAGCCTAATCCTCCCATGGGGATGTAAAGAGGTGGGGACCACCTGAACTAACCACCATTTTTAATTTAGAGGCATGGACCACATGAACCCTTTTAATGGGGGAGAAACCTCCCAACTCCACATTAATCCTTATCTCATATTAATTTAAGACAATTAATTATGCCAATGTTGTACAATTAATTGTGCCAAAAATTAATTATGCCTACAATTTAATTTTATAAACATAAACCAATAAAGGGTATAATTCAAATTTTGGTGGAATTGAGAGAGGAGAAACTTTGGAGGTTTATTCTCGCCAACGAGGAACACATTCACATATGAAGAACGCGCTCCACTATGAAGAACGCTCATGCGGACGAGGAACATCTTCAACAACAACGAACCGACTATCGAGGAAATGTCGATGTCACGGACGTCCATCTATCCCCAAGGACTTCGTCTCTTTCCTTGCGTCCTCTATCAACAAATAACTGAGGTATGGGTTTAATTATGTGTGAATATGGATTCCCTTGTTCATACATTCTAAAAAAGGTACTCGGTTTAACTCTCTAACTAGTTGATCCACAGATGATTACTTTTTTTTGTCTTGGGAATAATCATTTTTGGAGGTTGTTGTATTTTGATGTTCATCACAAAAGTTTTTTGTTGAACAACTTCCTACTACTGAAACATGGAGGGTGCGGGCCCAACAAACATGGTGTGACCCCTCCATAGTTCATCATTAATGGCATGTTATTCTCGATGGAAGAAGGCGACTTTGTGCCACAATGACAAACGGAGAGCGGCTGGACGAAGTGGCCCCCGGCGAAGGTTTGGCCAATGACCACGCCGCACGGAGAGGACCGTTGGCCATCTGGCCAACGACGGAGGACCGCCACACCCCGGCTACCCTTTCCGGACCACTGCCTCGGTGCCGCCTCCACAGCCTCAAACGCCCCGCGGACTCGCGGCCTCCACGGATCCTCCGTGGTATTCGCCACCAAGCGGCCTTGCAGGCTCCACCACCCAGTGACTGCCACGACCCCATGCCGCCACATGGCCCCCGCGTCCCTAACTGCAGCCACTGCCCTTGTAGCCTCTGTACCTCCTAATGGCCTTCGCGGCCTTCCGGATCTCCCATCACAGGTGGGGCTAGAACCAGCCAGTCAGATTGACACGAACTAGGTCGGGTCGGCCCAATGGATCCGCACTAGGAATCCATGTTGGAATACTCGAGGATCTTATATGCGTCTGCTGTAATAGGATCCTATGCGGGTCTGAAAATGTACTAATGTTGTACTAGGATCATGTGAGGGTCTGACGATGTACTAATGTTGTACTAGGATCTTCTGTGGGTCTGATGATGTACTGACAATGTACTAAGATCCTATGCGGGTATGACGATGTACTATGATCCACTATGGTACTGGTGATGATTTATGAGCCTTCTTTGGTCTCCTTCTTAACAGAGTAAGATGAATTAGTAGTTACACTTAAACATCTCTACTATTAAACCTTATTTATACCTGGTGTGAGATGAGTTGTTACCTATATTGTACTTTCCTTCATGGTAATACGTTGGTGGTATTTTTCTATGTGGTGTAGATATGTGTTACTTACCTTCATCGAATTCCATACTTTATGAAACAGTCGAGATTTGGGATTTTTGGTTGGACACTATGTTTCCTCTTGATTGAAATGGATATACTTGATAACTTAGTTATATGTATTGTCATATACCTAAGTAAGGCTTTCAGTTGACTTCATGCTTTGTGGTTTATCCTTTGTAAATTTTGAGAGACCTTGAGGGACTCAGGGTCCCTACTAAAGATCGTTATACTCACCCCTTCATGGGATATTCCCACACTTTGTTGTGTTTAGTGTATATGAAGACCTTCACTGATCAAGGCTATAGGTACCAAGACTAGACAGGGCCCAAAGGTGGACCATATGGCGTGTCGGTACGCAGAGGAGACAACTCTTTGTGGATTTCTACGGAGGCGATCTGTACCTACTATTCAATTAGGAAGCTCAAGGGATGACCCGGTAGCTGCTTTCTTTTTTCTTTAATTATAATGTTTTTCAGTGGTACTTGTACCTTTACTATTGGGATTTTATTTCGGCCACTTCTTACTTTCATCATTTTTTTCAATACAGTTGACTTGTGTTCGTATCTTGTTTTGTGCATTGTTGCATGTGTTTATAGGTTATAAAGGCAACGCCTTCCCAGTTTTAGGGAATACTCTTTTTTTTACTAGCCGCCAGCCCCTGGCCTATGGACGGCGGGCTTTGGGTAGTCAATGCATGGGCCCCGAGGGGCGAGTCTGGGGAAAGAGAATTAAAAAAAACAATGGAATTTATAATAGATATTAGATAATTTTATTATATGATTCAATATTCATGAGGTTTTCATATAATTATTCATTTATTATTTTTTATATATTGGTCCACCTTTCAGAATGAGAAATCATTTCAACACCATAAGTTAATTTTGGGATTAAATTTATGATAATTTCACTATAATTAGTTTTGTATTTATGTAGATCATTGATATATAGGACAACTGATCTATATTATGATTGTTGGCTTTTCCATTTCGAAGAAAATTATTTCTATATAGCATCATACACCTATGTTCAATTTTTTCATGAAAAATAATCCTAAATCCATTAATTAATATAATAATCTAATGGTATCTAGGAAATGGGTCACATTCCATGAATGTGTATTCTTGTACATATGATGAAATGAAATGGAAAATTTTAATCATGAAGTATATTATCTCATGGGAGATTCTGATCAATGGGGGTCATTGGTCTTGAATAATAAAGAAATTGATGGAATAAAATATATAGAATATAGAACATTCAAATTGATATTTATTGTGAAATAATTTCATAGATAGAAACGATAGGATATAGAGAGAATGAACCTCAATATAAAGAATAATGAACTGGAAAGTGTTTTTGAATATGATGTTATATTCCAAAGGATATGAATCCATGCTAAAATGTTTCTAAATAATGAAAAATAAAAAATTACCAATTTCAGTGATTCACGTATATAAACCATTAAAGATCACTAGTTTATCAAATTATTTACTCCAAATAAGACTTAGTATCATGATACAAAAAAAATTTAGGGAATATTAATGTTTATATATCTTAAAGAGAAATTATGAAAAGATGTAGTTGGTAAAAAACTGAGGAAAAAGAATGATTCCAACAAAAAATGATGGAATTATTTTACATCATAATGATATATTTTAGTAAGGAATAATCATTATATATCATTAATGTGAAATTGATTTCGTTATATCAAAGGAAATAAGATCCATTTGGCACAATATTATAATGGAATTCTTGAAATAATTGATATAAAGTACTTAAACAATATGGATATATTGAAATTTAAAACCGATAATACATTCTTTATTGGATCCCAAAATACAATATATTACAAGGAAGGTAGAAATTATATGATTAAAATTATTGATGTTGATGTTAATAAAAAGTTAATTGAAGGTTCACTTATCATAAACACAAATTTAGACAATGATTTACAAGATTATGAATTTTCACTCCTTTGTGTCATTCATTTTGTCGACGAAGAATAATTAATTCCCCAACACCATTATGTAATATTTAGCTGTAAATACTATTAGTGGAGATCTTATTGCAATAATGATATGTCGGTCTATCTATACTATGATTCATTGACATACACGATTTTAATTCATGGTTCTTAAAAAATGGGTAACATTGATATAATTCGTGGAATGGTTTATATTAAAATGTATAATGCTAAATTATAATGATTATAGAATAATATTATGATTTAGGATGTATATATGGAATCCCCTATCATATGAGGAGATTATTCGTCATCAAAATAATTTATGGATCTATCACCAATATTACTCATTGATGATGTTTTGGAAGAATGTAAAAAACAAATATATGTAAAATGATATCATCATATAGAAGATGTACTTATTTGTAAGGAATACATTGATGTGTTTTATAAATAGTTTTATGGAAATCATCATGATAATAAATTTGAGTTTTCCATTAAACTTATGCATGATGAAAAAACTATATCTAAAAAACCATATCCAATTTTCATGCTTATAGTAATAGAACTATTAAAAAAATATAACATTTTTGTAATAATGGAATCATTATGACTATTAATTCACCATGGGGGAAAAATCCATTATTTTGAACGATACAAGAGCAATAACTTTGGTAATTATCTATAGAGAATTCAATTCCACTAAAATATTTATAAATATCAACATCATTAAAATGAAGTCCAATTCGATCATCCACAAATAGAAAAATATTTTCTAATTATTGAACTATACTATGGGCATCAAAAATGTTAGGTAAAGAAGGAAGATATAAAAAAAATTAATTTAAAATGAGGTATCAACATTATGTGTTTATCGTAACTAAAATTAGATTAACTTATATAACCTTTTAAACAGATATTTCAAAAAGAGTATTGAAATGATATCATGATAATTTTTTTTATTTTATATTATTATTATATTTTGGTATACAAGTAATTATATAAATAGTACAAAATATATTAGATAATAATTCATGATTATCTTAGATGAAATGATTTATATGATAAATTTACTTATGTGTGAATTCTAGAATTAGGAAGGTTAATTTCATATATGTTTTCTGTCACTGAATTGAATATTAGTATATCTTCCAAAAAAACATAGTTATAAAAATAGTTATTGTTATTTGAAATAAAATATATACCCCATTATATTTGGTTGGAATCCATAATATCTAACATGATCATTTGGATGAATTATCTCAAGGACAAAATATGTGTGATATATAATGATATTTATTTTAGAAAATCACAAATTAATGATAATTATGATATATAGTTAAAAAATAGATCTTGTCCGATATTATGAATTCTTAATAAATGGAAACCCTAGGGAGCAAAATAAGTTATCTGTAGTTTTATGTAGAAATTATCTTGCTGTTTTGACTAAAATTTGGATTTAATATTATCATATATTCATGGATATTGTAATGTTTCTAATAAATTCCATTATGGAAGGGGAAACATCAATACTTTTAAAATCATTTCTAACCCATTATTATCAGTGAAGATAAATGATTCACACCTAAATGACACAAGGTTAAAAAATAAAATATAATCAATGATGAATTGAAACTTTAAATATATTGATTATGATGAGTGTGTGATGAGATTTGGAAAGAGGGTATATGTTCCATCAATACCAGTGCTAAAGGTGGAATTACTGGGAAACCCACATAGAATAAATTTCAATTTACACACTAATAGCACCATGAAGATCATGGATTAAGAGAACCTTTTTTGGGAAAACAATGAAGCTAGGTATTCTGGACTATGATTCAAGACACAAGAGTTGTCAATTGGTTGAGGCTGGAAGGAAAAATTTTAAAGGACTCATGAAACTTATCCAAATTCATATATAGAAGTGGGATGATGTTATTATTGATATTGTAACTACGACTCCAAATAAATATAAAATAAATAGTTAAATAATTTTTATATTTTATATCCTAATAGTGACCACTAAGGATCATTCTATAAATGATGTTCTACCTCTTAATTTACTCATATGACTCTATATATAGGATTTTGTAAAAAATTACAGTGCACCTATTTTCATAAAATATTATTACAAACCAATATCTAAATAAAAATACATAATATATATTTATATGTATCTCAATACAAAGAAACATGTGGGCACTATTTATCAACCTCAAGAATATGGACAATAAAAAAGGAAAAATAAAACACTGGATGAATTGTTGAGTTTTTGAAAACATGAAATTCAATGTTGTGGGATTAGTATTCAAATTTATTATAATTTTTAAATAATAATAAATATTTTCAATATTTATAATGGAAATGTATGAATATTGGTAAGGGAAATGATTTCATAATGTAACATCCCAAGTGAATAAAGAATTTCAATGATTCATATTTATTAATACTAGTGAATTAAATATTAATTTTACATTAAATTGAATGCTATGTTTGATAGCGTACTCAACACTGAACAATGGGTTTTTTTAAATTCTTACGCTGCACACAATGTGGAGTTATAACAAAAAATTATATATTATTATTATTATTTTAAATGGTAGTTAACGCCTAGCCGTTATAAAGGTGGGAATGAACAAACATATCTAAATCATGATTATACATGTTTGTTAAACTGTTTTTTAATCTTTCTAGTAAATTTTAGAGGATTATGATATTTAAATACCCAATTTTAAGAAAAAATACTCTAAAATTCCTTAAACGATCGATTTACCACTTTCTGTTGGTGAACTATTTTTAGATCTACTTTTTGCCACTATTGTAAATTCTATTTGAAAAAAATAATATTCTTCTCTAGAATCAGGCCATCAAAATTTAATTTGGATGAAATGTATTGTATTTTTTTATAATGTTCATTTATTAATGTATATTGAAAAATACTGTATTTTAATTTTTTGCTGCCTTTTTATCAAATTTATTTATATTGATAGATTATCAATTTAATTGGTTTAAAGTGTAATTATTTTATATTTTTACTGTTTAACCCATTTTTCATAATTATAAGTAATGTAATTTTGAAATTTGACATAAAAAAGTTTCAATCATTTGATAGTTTTTATTTCTTAAACACAAACATTTTGTTTTGACCACGAGAATTAATATTAAATCAATTTTTTCCACTTTTGTGTTTTGAATTTAGAAAAATGTATTAAATTATCTAAATCAGGAGGTCTAAATTTTTTAAATTGGTAACTATATTTTTTATACATTATGAATATTTACTTCAGTAAATATTTTATTTAACATGGTTAAAGGGTAAATCTGGTAAATAAGGGTAAAAATATTATTATTATAAAATTAAATTATCATAACATGTTTCTTAATCCAATGGATTAATACATGTCCGACCATGGGAATATGTGGGTCGATTTCAGGACCACATAGAGCCACATGTGAGTGATAATGACACTTTATATAAATAAATTTATAGTAAAGGCAAAATTAACCTAAAAATATTTATTTTAATAAAAAAATTTATATATGGGATTATATAAGTGATATCTTAGACAATAAGTATTAATTTGAAATCTAAGAAATATTTATTACATCATGGTATTTTATTTATAATTTATCGACATTAAATAAATAAATTTTTTTGGACACAGTGGTGATGCGTTGACTACCATATTTATGAATGATTTTAATAAATGAGATTATAAAAAATAAAACAATATCCAAAACCTGTAAAATTCTTATTGGATGATTTAATTTAGAAAAAGAGTCAGTTTATCTTATAATTTAATTAGTTTTGTACCTTTTGTTAATTAAAACAAATTTATTATAAAAAAATACAATCCAACTTTCTTAAAGATCCCCTCCCCCTTATAAAATGATACGACCATTAACCACTGACTCAAACCCCTAAGGCCCCATGGATTGTCCATAATATTCCCAATTAATCTCCCTACATCCCTCTCTTCCTCCTAGAATCCTTCTCATAGGCAGAAGGCAATTCTAGTAAACATTTTGGTTCAAACCAATTTTAGATACCCGTTTTAAAGGCAACGTCTTCTCTTAAGTTATTTTTGGTTATTTTACTTATACAGCACATAAACTATCTTTATTCCATTCCATTATTAAAACTCCAATATCCTCGATATAATAGGTTGTTTTTTATGAGAATGATTAGAATTACACTTCCAAAAACTTCATCTAATGGATACGATCACACTGTTTCAGTGGAAAATGAACTACTGCCTCATGAAACTATTATTTTTCAAATATCTCCATCATCCTCTAATGGTGGCCATTGTTATGGAACTGTATTAAAATGTGAAATATATTATATTTTATATGGTCTCTATATGTCTGTATTTCTCATTTATTTCTTAATTTTATGGATTTCCTAATTGGTAAACGTGATAATTTCATTTAAGAAGTACGGACTACAACCCCCTCAATATGATATGACTCGTTAATGACATACGTGGGACAAAAAAAGCATGGATTCAATGAAATTATCAATGATATTATACCATAATAAATATATACTTATGTATCATTATGCTTTGATTCCATTAAAATTTTAAATAGAAATGAAATTAGGGTTCATTTTTGCATACGACTTACCGTCTCCATAAACGGTGCATTTAAATTATTATCCCAAAATGTTATGTACTATTATAAATTCCTATATATACTATTTTCTTTTGAAAGGTTGGGGCCTAAGCCTCAATTTATTATTAAATCAGAGACCTCTTCAGAGGGTAGAGGGAGACCCAATACATAGCCCGAAGGTCCAAGGCCATGTGGCCTGAATATAAGGATTGAAAGCCCATTTTTTTCCCAAAGGACCCTCTTTGAACAGTACTGCTACAGTAGCCTGCACAGCTACAGTAACTGCTACAGTACCCACCGCCGCTATAGTACCCTGTAATAGTTCCTCCACCGCTACAATGCTGCCGCCGCTACAGTTCCACCGCTGCTATAGTGTCTGCTATAGTGCCCCGCTACAGTGCCCTACTATAGTACCCTGCTACAATACCCCAGAAATTCATCCCTACCCTGATTTGAACCTGTGACTTTTGGATGCCAAGAAAAAGCCTGTAGATAATGGTTGTTTGACCACATTGATATCATGTAATTATAAGAAGTCCATTCTGGACTCAAGTACCAAATATCGATAAAACAACTGTGATTATCATAAACAATTATATAAGGTTTATAACATGGTAAAAAATGATATAAAGGAATAATAAAACTGAAAAATGTTCTGAAACAAGTATTAATTAACTTTAGTTAATTTTTTGTGAGAATAAAGAATGAATGGGTCATGTCAGACACGAGGTAAAGGAACTTCTTAACCCAATTTCCATTATATGGGTTAATTTTCTACTTATTGATTATTCCATGCATTGATTTTTTTCATATCATATATTTTTACATTAATTATGTGTACCTATAGTGAATACACATAATTGATATATTATATTTAAAAAATGGTTTTGGTAATGGAGTTGTCTAAATATCTTATCATTAAGGCTTGTTTTGATAATATACACCTCATTCATATATAAAGTGTATAATAAACCACTTTGACATCAATTTTCATTAATAAGAAATCTTTATTTGATGAATAATTCTACTAAAAAGGAACAAAAGGATTTTTTTAATGTTTATGGTGACAATGACCTTTTTCCTGGTATAATCATTATTTGGCTTCCTCTATAAGCCATAATATTTTTAAATGGATAATAAAACACTTATTACCTTTATGGGGGATATGGTATTGAAAATGGGGTTTTAAATGTATTGATTATTACAATAACTTGAATTGACTTCTTATGATTTCAAATGAGATGTTATTAGTGAAATGTTAATTTTTCCAATATTATATGTGTTATGATTTTATAATTTTACTTGGCTCTTTGACATGTGGTTACGTGATATACCAAATTATTGGTAGTGTCGTGATTAACCAGGATGCGTGTTTACATTTTAACCTCCAATGCATTTGTTATGGATGTCAGCCATATGGCTTTTCTGTTTAGTGATATGTGTGGATGTCGACTATATGGTTATTCCAATTATGTATGTTTTTCCTAAGTTACTGTTATATGTTATGTGTGCATTTTATGGGTTTTATTGTAATATTTTGGTTACAAAAGGGAAATAAACGATATTTTATTATAGGAAGCGTGTTTACTACATCATAATGGTGAAATGTATTACTTATGATAAATTATATATTATTTACTTGTTGTTTTGAAAAAATAACAGTTTTCCTTATTTTTGTATCTTGTAATGAGATTCTAATGCTCATCCAATGTTTTTGAATGGTTTTTCACAGGATTTAAAGATGAATAGTGTCCAGGATGGGATCATGGAAAAGTCTTGCTGTCTAAAACATTGAACTAGACATGACTCTTTTTTAAAGTAGTTTTTTTTTAGAAAAAATTTCATACTGAGCAGTAGTGTATACATGTAATATTAAAATTGTTATATATATGTTGTAAACTAATTATCTAAATCTCTAAACATGAAAAGATCCTCAATTTGAATTATTAACCTAATTCATGATTATGTAATTTTTATGGAAAGAGGCCTTATAGTTGGTAAAAGAGGACGATTTAGAAAACATTGGGAGTTATGGTAATATTAAATTAATACACATAAATTAATTTATGTTATGAATTAAATGATATAGAATTTACAGATTATCATGTTTCATTATATAAGATATTTCTGTGATTAGAATGGTATCCCATAGAGGATACATGGAAGCCATGATGGGAAGGAATTCAGAGGAGAATAACCATCCAAATCAATAACCTGAGATGGTCGGAATCAGAACTGAACAGTTTTGTTGCAGTGATAGAATATTTTATTCAGGATATAAATTGTGGTGGTATCCATGCGTGAGATCAGCTAGACGAAACATAGAACAACACTTCAATATTAGATCATTTATTGAAGCAACATTCCCTGCCATTCAAAGGATCATCTGACCTTGTTGTAGTTGAAGGCTGTATTGAAGCACTAGATAAGGTTTTTGATTTCATGGGTTATTCATAACATGAACTAGATAGACTCGTTATTTACAATTATTAAGGTGATGTCGATCAGTGGTGGTTGACGGTTTCAAATATCATGGATAATGAGGAGATTTATGCTAATGATTGAGATGAATTCAAAGGTATATTTCTTGAGAAATATTTATCTAAGCTGTTTTTCCTTAGGATGGAAAAAAATTCTTGGAATTTAGGAAGGAGGATTACTCAGTGGTTGCTTATGAAGATAAATTAACTCAACTGGAAATGTCTCCTCCCAATTTTATAAGTGATATTGATAGTAAAATCAATAACTTTTACTCAGGATTAATGCCAAAAAAATAAGAGGGATTTAGTTTCTCTTGAGTTCAATTGATATGAAAATCTTGTCTGATGAATGGAGAAGGTGGAAATGGAGTTTGTCTATGAACATGTGTTCTTTGAAAAATAATAGTATAAGAGTTCGATTCGGCAGATGAAAGGGAATAACTCTTCAAAAAAGTATGACGTTAATAAACACAAGTTTATAGTTTGTGAAAATTGTGGAATAAATCATTCTGGGCAATGTCTTTTAAATTCTAGTATGTGCTACCGATGTGATAAAATGGGTCATAAGGTTTGTAATTGCACTAAAAATATCAGGGTAATGGTAAGACCAACTCTGATTTACAGTCAGTTTTTTTATGTTCAATAAAGTGGGTCATTATGCAAATAAGTGTCAAATGATGAACTCAACTGAGGAAAAGCAGCTGAGCTATAAGTATAATGGGGTGGTTAAATCCTTCAAAACTAGTTAAGATGATTTTTTCCCATCTAATGAAGTAGTATTAGGTAGACAATTTTTTCAGATTATTCCAATGTGTTGTTTGATTCAGGGTCAACACATTCTTTCATTTCTGATGATTTTTTTGGAAAATTGTGAATTCTAGCTCAAGATATGAATCTTGAACTTATGGTAAAAGAAACTGGAGGAAATGTTGAGAAAACAAGAAATAATAATAACCTTATTATACTTGTGTGAGGAATTAATCGATCTGCAAACATTATTGATTTTTTATAGTGATGTTTGATGTTATTTTGGGTATAGAGTGGCTTTTCTGTTTATCATGCTATAATTGAATACAGAGCTAAAGAGGTATATTTTCAGAAATATTTTCATCTTTTATAAAAGAATGAACCCTATATTTTGGTAACATATCATGAAGCTGAGAAACTAGTAAAAGATGTAAATAAATGTTTTCATGAACATAGTGTTGAAAATAAAATAACATTTCAGATTAATGAAGTACCAATACTAAATGAGTACCTTTATGTTTTCCCGACTTGTTTCCTAGTATAATACCTGATCAAAAAGTTGAATTTATTTATCACTTATTTCCTTATGCTAAGACAATTTCAAAATTGCCTTATCTAATGGCTGTAATTGAACCTCTAGAGTTAATTAAACATTTGTAGGAATTATTTAATAAATGATTCATTCTACCTAGGACATCACCAAGGGGTTCTCCATACATGTTTATTAAAATGAAAGCTGGTTCAACGAGTCTTTGCATTGATTATAGATCCTTGAATAACATCACTATTACTCACATCTATTTTTTGCCTCATATCGATGATTTTTTTGATCAGCTATAGGGAGATCAGTATTTTTCAAAGATTGTCGATACATTGGTTTATTCTAGAAGTAAAGTGGTACATTAAATTAATTTATGTTTTTTCATGGATACCATAAAGGAAAATAAACTGTATGTGAAATTCTGTAAGTGTGAGTTTTGGTTACAAAAAAACTTCATTCATTGTTCACATTATTTCAAAAGAATTCATAACTATAGATCCTACATGAAAAAAGTTGCTCATGAATGGACAACACCCACAAATATAACCGAGATTCGTATTTTTTTATGATTGGTAGTTTACTATATGAGTATTATTGAAATTTTTTCATTTATATAAATCTTACTAATTATGATAACTCTAAAAGGGTTTAATATCATTTTGGAAAAATAATGTGATGATTATTTTCAAGAATTGAAAGGAAGACTGGTTAATTCTCTTGTTTTGGCATTACCTTCCAGAAATGGTGAGTTTGTTATCTATACTAATGCTTCATTGAAAGGAATTGGTTGTGTCATTATGCATAATGATCATGTAATATCTTATTTTTCACATCATTTGAAACGACATGAGTTATATTACAACATACAGGATTTGGAATTAGCTGCTATTGTTTTTTTAAAATTTGGAGGCATCTTCTATTTAGAGTGAAATGTGAAATATATACTGATGAAAAAAGTTTGATGCATATATACAATAAGTATAATTTGAACATAAGAAATAGTATATGTCTAATAATAATCAAGGATTATGATTTCACGATCCGTTACCATCTGGGAAAGGAAAAACATTTGCTGATTCTTTGAGTCGGAAAAGTAATTCTACATTAAGCATGTTTCATTTGGAACAAGAACCTTTGATTAACAATATGATGAAATTAGAAAATGAAGTTGTTGGTGTAGGAGATCCCTATATTTTGTTTTAGGTTTTAGTGAAATCCTCTCTATCCTACCAAATTAATCAAGCACAGATGGAGGACAGTGAGTTTCAGAATAAGGTATAGTTGGTTCAGAAGTGTATGTTTCTTGATTTTAACATTTAAAAAGATGTTTTTTTGAGATTTGGGAAGAGATTATGTGTTTTTTGTGATTCATAGTTTAAGAATTATATGTTATGTAAAGCTCATTGTTCTCTATTTTCAGTTAATCCCGATGGACCTATGATGTATATAGATCATCAGGAGTATTACTGGTGGTATGGAATAAAAAGAAATATTAACGACTTCACTATGAAGTGTTTGACATGTCAACAAGTTAATGGAGAGAGGCAGTTACCAAAATGGTTGCTTCATTATTTACCAGTTCCATAGTGGAAATGGTAATATGTGTTAGTGAATTTCACTGTGGGATTACCGAATGCAACTCTAGGTGACATCACAGTCTGGGTTATTGTTGATTGATTGACTAAATATGCTCATTTCCTTCATATTCGAGGTACATTGCCTCTATATTAACTTTCTATATTGTATCATAAAGTGATAGTCAAGTTACATAGAGATCCCCTCTCCATTGTATCATATCGTTATCCCATGTATATTTCTAACTTTTGGAAAGGCATTCAGAAGTCATTGGGTACATAAATAAATTTTACTTCAACTTTTCATCCACAATCATATGGGATGTCAGAACTAATGATTAAGAGTTTGGAATATATGCTACGTGCTTGTTCAATAGATTAACAAGGATTTTGGGACCAACATCTTTGTTTTGTTGAATTTTCATATAATAATAGCTCCCATTAAATTATATATATGGCTCCTTCTCAGGTATTATATGGAATGAAATGTCGAACTCTAGCTTTTTGGGATGAAATAGGAGAAAGGAATCTTATGGGACACGAATTCGAAGAAAAAATGGCATAAATATTTTAGTTGATTCATAAGAACATGATAAAATCATAGATAAGGTAGAAAATTTATGTGTATATCCTATAGAATGATTATTCATTCGAGGTAGGTGATCATGTAATTCTCAAATATTCTCCATGGAAAAGTGTGATGAGTTTTGGTTAGAAGGGAATGATGAGTCTGAGGCTCATTAGACCCTATAAAATACTAGATAAATATGGACGAGTTTCGTACATAGTGTATTTAACTACATGGTTATCCCAGGTACACAATCTTTCCCATGTTTCAATGTGGATAAAGTATATGCCAGATCTGTCTCATGTTATGAGTCCAGAGGTAGTTCAGTTCGAATAAAATATTTATTATGAGAAACACTTAGTCCAGATTCTTGAATAAAGAGAGAATGTGTTGCAGAATAATGTAATTAATCAGGTATATGTTTTTTTTAAACTATATGATTGAAGTGGAAATATGGGAATATAAAAAAATATGAGGGATAAATACCCCCTTTTATTTGATAAGTCAAGAGAATTTTGGGGACACAATTCCCAAACGTGGGGAAGGATGTAACATCCCTGGTGAATAAAGAATATGAAATTTTTATACTTGTAAATTTTTGTGAATTAAATTTAAATTTTACTTTAAAGGGAATACTATATTTTATATCATACTCAACATGTAATAATGGGTTTCTTTGAAATCTTACATTGGACACTAAGTTGATTTATATCGAAAAATAATATAACAATGTTATTATTTTAAATTATAGTTAACACCTAGTCGTTCTGACATGTAGAATGAAAATAACTAAGAAAAATCTGATTATATATTTTTTTAATGTTCTTACATTTATCCAATAAATTTTATAGGCTTAATGTAAGAACGAATCCAGTTTTAAGCATAAATACTCTAATATTCTTTAAAGGGTTGATTTACCACCTTTTGGTGGTGAAAAATTTTTGAATATAGTTTTGTCACCATTAAATATTGATATAATAATATTATTATTTATAATCCATAAATCTTATATTACTTTGGATGGAATATTTGTATTTTTCTGATAATGATCATTTTTTAATGAATAGTTTTAAATACTTTATTCTAATTCAAAATTTCCATTTAATATAATTTTTTTATATAGTTACATTATCATTTTAATTGTGCTTAATGTTTATTTAGATTACATTTTTACTATTTAATTCAATATTTGTAATTGTATGTAATTTCACTTCGATATTGGACAAAAAATGTTTTTGTCTTTTGATAGTTATTATTTCATAAAAACACTGTTTTTGTTTTTCCATACTGAATCACTTTTAAATTAATCTCTATCAATTATTTATTTTGAATATGGAAAAATAAATTCTATATATTTGAATGATGAGGTAAAAATTGTATTAATAGGTAAATTTTATTTTCAAACATTCTGAATATTTACTTTAGTGAATATTTTTTTTACTATGGTTAAATGGTAAAATTGGTAAATATTTATATAAAAATTTATTATAATATTATTAATTTACCCAAAAAAAATTACAATCCTATTGTTTGATACATTTCCAACCATGTAAATCCATGGGTCTATTTTGGGAAACCATGGAGCCACTAGAGAGTGATAATAACATTTTATAATAATTAATTTAATGTAATGAAAAAAGTAACATAAACATATATCATTTAGTAAAATTATTTTTATATGGGGTTATATAAGTGATATCATCAACTAAAAATTTTAATTTGAAATCTAAAATGATTTCATACCTTATAGAATTTTATTTATTATTTTTATAAATCAAATAAAACAAATTATTTCTGACACAATGACGATGCACAGATTACCTTATTAATGACTGATATAAATAAATAAGATTATGAAAATTAAAAAATATATAAAACCAGTCCAATTATTATTGGATAATTTTATTTAGAATGAGAGTCATCTTATATTCCAATTTCATAACTTTTGAACTTTTAGAAACCAAAAATAAATTTATAATAAAAAAATACATTCAAACATTCCTAAAGAGCCCACCATCCAACTTATAAAAGGATGCCACCACTATCCCATTTCTCACACCTCTCAAGCCTTGTGGGTCCAACCACTACCAAATTAAGCTTCATACATTCCAATATTCCTCCTATAATTATTCCCCTTTGCAGAATAAAAATTCAAGTAACCCTTTTGGTTCAAACCAAAGGGAGATAACTGATTTAAAGGTAACACCATCTCTTAAGATCTTTTATTTTATTATATGTCTCCAACCCACAAACACTATTTATTAATTTACCTTAATAAAACACCAGTACCTTATATATAATTGGTTTTTGTTATGATATGGTTTAAAACTACACTTCTACACACCTCCATATGATGGATACGATCATAATGTTTTCGTAGACGATGAACTACTACCTCCCAAAATGATGATTGTTCAAATATCTCCAATCACCTCTCATGGTGGCCATTATGATGGAAATCTATATATATTTGATATATATTATATTTTTATTGTGTCTAAAATTTTGTATTTTTTATTTATAGTATCACATTATGGATTCAATAATGGGTAAATGTTATATTTTAATTTGAGAAAGTGCAGACTAATGCCCCCTCAAAGTGATATGACTCGTTCTTTCCATATGTGGGACGTAAAAATGTTGGGGTTAAGGTAATTATAAATGATATGATACTGGAATTAAAATATTCATATTTATCATTATGCATTCATTCCATTAAAATACTAAATAGAAATGAATGTAGAGTTCATGTGTATGTACGACTAAACGTCTTCATGAACGGTGCATTTCATTTCATATCTCCAAATGATATGAACTGTAAGAAATAAATAAATATATATATATAAGATTTATATGATATATATGATATCTAAATCCTGTATATCAATTTTTAGATAATGTAATTTTGATCACATGGACAACATGTAATTATAAGATGTTCATTTTTGACTGAAGTACCAAATATCGACTAAATGACTGTTATTATCAGAAATGACAATATAATGATTATAAAATGATAAAAAGGTATATAAAAGGAATAATAAACCTGAAATTGGATATAAAACAAGTATAAATTATCTATATTTTATTCATCAAGAAATTAAAGAACGAAAGGGTCATGTCGGACATGAGGTATGTGAACTTATTAACCCAATTTCGATTATTCGTGTTAATCTTCTACTTCTTGGTTATACCATGAATTGATTATGTCCTATAATATATTTTTACATTTAATATGTGTACCTATAGACAATACACATTATTGGTATATTTTATTTTGGGAATTATATTTGTAAGAGACTTCGTCTCAATCTCTTTTCATTGAGGCATGTTTTGATAATATAATCCACCTTCTTTTATACAGTGTATAATAATACCCTTTCAATTTTATTTTGATTCAATGGAAATATTATTTCTATGAATCATTTTACTGAATGAAAAAATGATTTTTTTAATTTATTCAGTGACAATGACCTCTCTATCATCGTAATCATTATTTGTCTTACACTATAAGCCTTAATGTTTTTAAATGGAAAAGAAATACATTATTTCCTATTTGGGAGTTTTGGTATTGAAAATGGTTTTTAAATGGAATAATTATTTCAATAACATGAAATGAAATATTATGATTGAAAATGAGTTGTTATTAGTGAATTTTTTATATTTTGAGTAATATATGTGTTATGATTTTATATTGGTAGTTGGACACTTAACGGGTGGTTATGTGATAAACGAAATGACGGTTGGTGTCGTGGTAAAACAGGACTAGCGGTAAAATTATAACCTCAAATGCATTAGGTGTAGATGTCAGCCGTATAGATATTCCATTTAGCGATATGTGTGGAAGTCGACTGTTTGGTTATTTCATTTCTGTAAGGTTTTTCCCATGTATCCTTTAAAGGTTATGTGTGTTTTCTACGGGATTTAGGGAAATGTTTTGGTTACAAATGGGTAAGACATGATATTTTAACCATTGAAGAGTATTTAATACATCATAATGGTGAAAACTATTACTTATGATAACCTATTCATCGTTTTATTGTTCGTTTAAAAAACAATTATTTTCCTTCATTATGTATCCCTTATGGAGATTTCTATTCTCATTCCAGGTATTTTAAATGTTTTTCTCAAGATATAAAGATGAATAGGGTCAAGGATGTGATCATGGAAAAGTAATTATGTCTAAAACATTGAACTAGGCATGACAATTGTTTTTCAAAAGGTTTTGTTTTATGAAAAAATGGATATTGAGTAGAAGTGTCCACATGTAATAATCAAATTGTTATGTATATGTTATGACCTAATTCTAAAATTTTCTAAACTGAAAAAGATTCTCAATGTTAATTATTAAAACACTTCAGGATTATGAAATGTTTAAGGCACATGGACTTATATAGATACCAACATGTTGATATTTGTTTGATAAAAATATTTTAGGAATATAACTTGTAGAGAAGATAATGATGAATGTTTGATCAATTTGAGTAATATTAATATATATTTAATAATATAAAATTGGTCTACATATAACATATTCAAGGTTCAATAATTTTATGAAAGGGGTCACATTTTAGAAAATTTATTTCCTTGGATTAAATTTATAATTATTGAATATAAAGGTAATATATTACATTCCAATATTATAAATTTTTAGATTTAATAATGTTTAATAACTATGTAATATGGTTTGTCCGTTCCACCTAACCATAGTAAATTTAATATCATGTTTTCTATATTATTATTTAGGATTTATGTTCCGTACCCAATTCATGTAATCACCCACGAATAATTGTAATTAGACCCATATCTATCTTATTTATATAAACCTATAATGATTCATGATAATAAAGAATATGTTTTGAGTAATCAGAAAACTCGACCAGTAGACATTATTTCAAGTTCAAATATATGATAATTATATTAGTAGAATTTTTTAAAACTTAATTACCATTTTATTTATTCATAAAAATATTATATCATGGTCTATTGTTGTTATTTTTTATAAATAGTATATTTTTTTCTGAATTGGAAAAAACTGAATATAATAATTATGTCTGTTTTATAAAACTATTAGTATATATAAATAAATTTATTTTTTATCATTATTTTTTTTAATATATATATATATATATATATTTACAAATATAATACGTAACATCAGAAATTTTTCTCCACATTTTCAAAATCATAGTCATTATTTATTTCCAAGAAATTATATTTTTTGTTATATTTTAATCTTGCATTTAAAAGGACCCATTAAGAATAGGTTTTGTTTAAATGTCACAAAATTCTAAATTTATTAAAGAGAATATGATTATTTCCATGGAAATCAATATTATAAATTATTTTAGTATAAAATAAATACTATTCATCAAAATGAATTTTTCCGAAAAAAAAATATTCGTTAAATTTTAAAATTTTATATTAAATGAATTAAAAACATTTGGAAATGGAATACAATAACATGGATTCCATATTTGTATTCATTATAATTAATATTTGATAATTATTTCAACATAATTTTTGGAAAAAATAAATAGTAATATTGATAAATACTTAACATAAAGGTAATGGTTAAAATGATTTAAATTGATGATAAACTAAAGATATAGGTGTTAAAATCACATAAAATGTAGTCTAATGTTTCTTGGATGAATTTATTTAGAACCAATATCATTCTATTTTAGTTATTTATACTAATTGGATCCTATTTCTAAATGTAGTTTATATTTACATGTTTTCCACACACATAACATGTAAAAGAGAGAATCATCTCATCTCATGTGCGCACTATATATTCTTTATTTCTTGACCAAGAAATATAATTTTTTTTAAATAATTCCTTCCAGGAATCATAGAGGATAAGGTCTCAAAAAAATCCACATTAACATGATTTATGATATAATACAAAAGAGATTACTACAATAAGAATAATATGTTCTTAAAGAGACACCTAAAGTTACATTATTCTTAAAGAACCATCATGTCATCAATAAAAAAATTAATTAAATTAATATGATAATATAATTTTTTTATGTTAATAGTAAATTATTTTTATATATCCTTTCCATCCTATGAAAAATGAAAACATCATTAGTGAACATATACCGAAAACCATCATAATATAGAGGGGTAATTAAATTTCCATCACCTCTTAACATGGATGGTTATAGATATGGAATTAATTAAAATACATAGTAGTTATAAAATAAATATTATTCTATTAATATAATATATCATCTCCATTATTAAACTATAATCCACATTATAATGATAATGTTGCTCATTTATAATCATGGACAAGTAACTCCAAGAAGAGATGTCATTCACATTCCTATTACAACCCTACATGGATGATTATGTAATTAAATATAATGAATACAAATAATAATTATAACAATATTATTGTAAAACACTAATAATTTAAAATATGAACACAATGATTGATATTATAAAAGATAAGTATCATCAATCATAAACAATCCACAAAATGTTATTATTTAAATATGTATATTCTATCATAACAGGTAAATTATAAGGTGTGAATATTGAAAAATTCATTATTAAAATATTTATAATGATTTTTTATAAATAATATTATTTTATAAATTAATATTAATTATTTACCGATTTTTTTATTAAAGCCATTGTTCTACATAGAATATGTTTTTCATTAAAAAATTATTTTTATTTATTTTTTGATTAAATTTAATAATTAATTTATTAAACCTTTTTATAATTTAATATATATACATAAAATATGATTTGTAATTATATTTTAAAAATTACCATAGATTGTATATTTTGGAATTATCTGCAACGGTTGATTTTTCATTGGATAATAGAAAATTTTTATTTTTAGTGACAACTACAATTCTATTTCTAGGAGTCAAAATGTTATGATTTGTTATAAATTTATTAATTGTGAAAATAGTTTATTTATATTATTTATAATCCATTTAAAATCATTTTATTCAATTTTATTAAATATTTTTCTATAAAATGTTTAATACATAAAATGGTATTTTTTATCCAAACACGTTTTCATCATGTTTTGTAGATTTAGTTGTAAATTAATTTCTACAACATCTAGTAATTTTATCCTAAAATAATTATTATATATATAGAATCAGTATTTTATAATGGTTTATATAGGGGCCATTAATATTATTCATTGTTTGTAGTATCTGTTGTAAATATTTTCCCCCCAATAAGGGTAAAATAGGGAAAACATGGTCAAAATTATTTGGTAAATCATTAAAATCTACCTAACACATGGATTTTCCATATTGGATGTGTGTTCATAGAATAAATATATTTTTACAATGAAAAATAATTCAAATTAACACATTATTTTTATTTTGGGAACCAACATTTGAATTTTTAGATGAATAATTATATTGAATTTGATTGAAATCAGTTTTTGGGTATTTTAACATAGTTACATGGTTTGATGATTCCATTCGCTTTTGGAATGAAAAAAAATTATTATAAAAATTACATGTTCATTTTTTAATAAAAAATACTCATGAAACTATTTTATTATTTATTTTCATGGTTAATTTTATATTACACTTCTATCATATATTTTCCTAAAAACCATTTTCAATTGTTATTGCTTCTCTATTAAAAGTAAATTTTCACACCTATATAAATCACACTAGATAAATTTGATTCTATATTTGGGTATAATCTTTCATTTAATATAGGTAATATATTTATGTTATCATATTAAAATGTTATGTTATAACTGTTAATGTTAAAATGAGTTTAATGTTATTTAATTGGGAGATAAGGATTTATATGTATCAAGCACTTGTTAAAATATTATTGGTTGAGTTTATTTAGAATCATTCACAACATATAATATAAATATTTGTTCACTGTATATTACTGGAATGATTATGATATATATATATATAATTCAATCTTTTCTCTATTTCTATGTCTGTTTTTCCCTCACTTATAAAACTGAATCAAAATTATCTCTCTACCTCACTCATTTTTAGAACTCTAGTTTCTCTAATACCTACTATATAATCTCCCAAATATCCCCACATATACTATAATCCCTAATATCTTTCAAATATCTAATTAAGATATATTAATGTGTAAGCCAAAGTGCTTATCCGAGAAGTAGTTATGAGTTCTAATTGACTTATTTCATAATTATTTGTAATTTTAACTCAATTATTTTTAATTATTATAAAATAATAAAACAATTATATTCATTATATAAATATATTTATCATATAAACCTTATTTATCTACATTTAAATCTTATTGGGAACAAAAACAATGTTCTTGTGTATGTCTGGACTACAACATATACGATGTGACATGATTAACTTCCCATCACTTCCTCACATGGATTTTTACATTGATATATATAATTTAATTATAAAAAATTAAATAAATAATTTTTATTATATAATGATATATATTGTCTATTTTCTTATTCTTTCATTCATTAAAAATTGATAAATTCACTAATTAATATGTTTGGAATACCACACCCATAAATTGATGTTATTTTTTTCATAGAAATAATTAATTGATTAAAATATATTTTTATTTAATGAAAAAATATAAAAATTATATTATGATAATTAATCGAGATATGATGTGACAATTACCTATTTTACTATAGTTAACATAAAAAGTTCATTCTGAAATTATTAATCAAATATAATCAAATAATCCAATTCAGACAAAAACGTTAAAGTAATTATATTTTATATTAAGATAAATAAAATAAATGGTCTAATAATATTTGAATTCAAATGAAAAATATACATAGTCAAATAAATAACTAATATAATTTTATTATTAATATAATAAATAACAATTTTATGTTACATTATTTTTTTGGATCAAATGTTGTTAAACCATAATAGACATTGTACATTCAAATCCTCATTATAATTGTTTTATAGATTAATTTCAAAATATATTTCTTCCATTTCCATATTTATCAATTTATTCTATTTAAGAATTTGAATTTAAATTTATTAATAATAAAGGAAACATTATATTTTTTTAAATATTTTAAATAGGAATCATTTATAATATATTTTTTGCTAAAGGAAAATGGAATCCCCAATATGTATATATGGAACCTATAGTTTCTCTCATTTTAATAAATTTTATTAGATTTTTGGATTAATTTATATATTTTCATAATTTTTTCTATGAAAAACCCTACATACCAGTATTCATGATATTTTTAAATAGGTTTTTAAATCGAATTAATATTTCAATATATAAAAATATATTTCATTATGAAAAAAATAATATTTTTTTGGGTGTGATGAGGAAACTGAAATATTTCATTTGTTATGATTCCCATATAGCTCATGGTCAATATTTATGATGAATATAAAGGAAAATATTGATCAATATGATGGGTGAGCCGGGAATATATAGTGGTAATTTTTTATGTCAATATATCATATGAAATTTTGAAATCATTAATCATCATATTTAAAATATGGGATCGATGTAGACTATATGGACTGGTTAGTTGAATAAAACATATACGAATTGTTGATCCTAACAAATATTATAAGAATTTATTATCCCAAATATATTTTATGGAAAGGGATCTTGATATAATTTTCCCATTAGTTTGTTAATGTTACATTTATTTAATGTTCGGAAGGAGGGAGTTAATATAACAACCAAGATATTTATAGAATTTTACATTTTCATATCTGTTAATATTTATGAATAAGATATTATTTTTACATTAATGGGGATTCTTTTTCTTATAGCGTACTCAACATGCAACAAAATGTTTTTTGAAATCCTATGTTGCACACAATATTGTGTTATACCAAAATATAATATATTATTATTATTATTTTTAGTGGTTGTAAATGAAAAACCATTATACTGGTGTGAATGAACAAAACTAACATTAATACGATTATTAAGTTTCTTATCATTTATAAAAAAAATTGTAGTCTTAAAATTAGAAGGATTCCAATAATATTCAAGGAAGTATCTAATAGTTTTAAAAGGTTAATTAAGCACCATTTCATGGAGAACCATTTTTAAATATAGTTTTTTAAAATATTATATTCTATGTCTGAAAAAAATAAAATTATCATTTATAAGGAAGAAAACAATATTTACTTTTGATGAAAATTTGGTATTTTTCATGAAATGGTCATTTTTAATGAATAGTTAAAAATAATATATCTACTATATATACTAATCCTCGCATTTCCCACAAACATGTGTCAATCTAATAATCTTCCACATCATTTTTTCTATTCGTGTCGCTCAATCAACCTTCCATGTTGCTCCTCTGCAATAGAAGTTATGAGGTTTCTACATATCCTTCCTGCACCCGCATAGGTATTCAGGCAGCTCATCCTACACAACCCTCAAATCCCATCCTCTGTCGTGATGTCATTCCAGAGAAATCCGTAAATCCTATAACATGGTCCCCAATGTGTTTCTTATCTTGGTTGATATTGTATTCTCCTCAATTTTCATACTCCCTATTCCAACTATAATCTCCGCAAATTTTCTTATACTGCTCGTGATTGGGATTTAGCACATCATGTTCTCGGGTTCCCGTAGTTTCCCGACACCGGTGTCATCTTCCTCCCAATATCCTTAAGTTCTATCATTCTCTTACTCCATCATCGTTATTTTCCCAGTTTTAATTTACCTATTCTTTGTGTTCAATATCACACATGAAAATTCTTCCACAGCTATTCGAGCTCGCTATTCCCTTCATAATCAACCCCACTAAATTAGGATATTCATCTACAAGACACCATTCATAATGTATATTAAATGTTAGTCCATTCAAATATTCATGATTCTGTTGTAACTCCCTCCCTTCAGACGCCCTACTTGATTCAATTTTTAGCGACTGTTCAAGGGATTATTGGGTTTGGAATTTCAAGAGATGCCATCTTCCCTTCTCGAATGCTTCTGAAATCAATTATTCCCTCCCGTGTCATCATTGCATTTTAGGTATAACCTAAAATACCTACTAGAAAACATAAATGATTTCCATTGCTTTTCTGGTATCAACTCAGTTCTATATAAATTTGTTTCATTAACTTTTGTTTGAATTTTATTAAACCCATTGAAGTAAAAAATTATCTATTATATTGTGTTGTGCAAATATTCTTGAAACATAGTTATAATTCAATTCAGTTTTGAATTTTCATATCCAACTGCATATTTTTTTCTCTGATTTCATATTACCTATTTTAAAAAAAATCCACTTATGGGAACAAATATTGAAATTTCATATCAACTTATTCCGACAACATTTTGGTTATGCATGCTTATAACCAATCATAGATTTTACGGTCAGATTTGTCAATTTCCGAATACAAAAACTCTACCACTACTCTGTTCTGTTTTACCTTATTAGATATTTTCATTCCTAATATAAATTACAATCAATTTTCCATGTCCACTATGTATTATATGGTCTCATGGAACACCTTGACAATATGATATGATAAAAAAATTCATGCATTAATTTCCCGTTGAAATCTATATATGCAAGGTTACAACAGAGGCTACTTATGAAGGAATGACATGGTGTTTGTGAGTTCTATGTTAACTAATATTGTAATGGATATTCTTAATATAATCTATTTAATAGTTTCATTAATTACACTTTCTATATGTTTAGTTCCGACAAAAATTGGAAACTAT
The DNA here is from genome assembly GCA_963277665.1 of Viscum album. Lineage (NCBI taxonomy): Eukaryota > Viridiplantae > Streptophyta > Magnoliopsida > Santalales > Viscaceae > Viscum > Viscum album. The sequence goes on from OY728135.1 coordinate 1,768,295,101, forward strand.
TTAATGAAATCTACCAACCAGTCAGGTACTCCATAAAGTGAAGCAGTATCAACAGGTGACATCCCACGTAGAGTCACACGCATGACATTATCATCTATATGTTTCAATGGTTGGTTCTATTTGCATACTGATATTGAAGGAACGATATAAAGATGGTTTGTTTTCTAATAATGTCCCTGTAAATTTTTCATGGCAGTTAATGTCTTACAGTGTCTGTATTCAGTGACATTGCCACAATATTAGTGGAAACATGTACATGAAGATATTTCCACCAGTAGAATATTTAGTATTTATTTGAATGCATTTCATACTAACCAACATCATTCAAACTACTGTACTTTTATTGCAGTGCCTAAACAATTGTCGGCTCTTTTAAATACAGACATGTGTTGTCCATCAAACTGTATAGATGAAAGGATACAATACAGACTGTTAATGGAGGAAGGATATAAATATGGATTGTTTTCTAATATTTTTATTGTAAATTTTTCATGTCAATTAATGTGTTCCAGAGTCCATATTCATTGACATTACCACAATATTAGTGGTAACATGTACTGGAAAATGTTCTCTTGCATCTATCAGTATGTTTGGAACTACAAACAGTAAACCTCTACCAGAAAATATATTGAAAAATGGAGTTAATATTTTTAGTGACACTATGTGTGAAAAGGGTGTTCCACCCTCATTTCATGAAATAATATATATTATATTGATATATTAATATTTACAACCTTATTTGATTTATTCTTATTTTCTTGATGTGTATGTGAATACATACACATTAATTGGATATAGGTTTTATTACAAACATTCTAGTACATTCCACTACGAATTTCTATAAACGCTCACCTCTTCAATTTTTTTCACGACATGCTAAATTTGATGTTCTTTTGGAGTTATATGTAAACTGTTTAAACATATATTCCATCATACAAATATCATTGTAAATTTTACCACATTATGGTAAATTGTTAATTTCATTTTACTGTTAAAGTACATTTCATTAGTTTTAATTGTATCATCTCACATTAACATTATTGAATTATTTATGATTTAACCAGACATAATCACTGAAATTGTAAGAGATAATTGGCTAGAGATTCTTAGGATACTACCAAGGAAAATGCTACAAATAGGCTATTAGATACTTATTAATATTTACATGATTTTTTTTAAATTCACTGTATTGTTATTCCCTATGGTAAAAGATAGAATTTTCTAAATATAACATATCATGTTAATATTACTGACTTCTTTATGATTTTACAGTACTTTTTTGCTGAAAATATCACCAAAAATAGATAGGAGTGTAGACTACAAAGGCAATAAATAGAAACAGTTCTTCAGATAAGTATTATTTATTATATAATTTTGTTTTGTAAATTATGATACATTCAGTAACATAAAAATGTGTTCTACATGATGGAATAAATAAGTGATGGAGGTAAAAAATCTTGATTTCTCACTTCCTAGTGTTGACAATTCATTTATTAACAAATTCACGAGGAATGCAATACGTGGAATTCAACAGAGAGGTATTGTTTTCATAACACTATCTTTATCCCTCTGTAATTTATTCTTATTTCATTTTGAAATTTCATGGATTTCAGAAGGGATATATTCTGATTATTTTTTGAAATTTTATCTATTAATTAATGACCATGCTGGATCTTCGTCCTGATTTCCCCACTATGAATTTGGATCTTTTAAGAATTGTATTTTGAATTGTTTTAATTTAAAATTTTAAATAATTTAATATGAAATTTTATGTGTTATAAAAGAACGCGTACCCATTTTCCTCATGTCATTAAACATTTGAGAAGAAGAGTGAATGTGTTTAATTCTCTAGTGTTTTATTTTTTATTTAAATTTCAAAGCTTATTAATAATATCTTTCATTTCAAGATTGGAATGTGCATTTTTAGTGCTGGAGGACTCATTATAAAAGGGAACATGTCAACATTTCTATGTAAGAATAATGTGTTTTTTGTTTTCATAACATCAGTAGAAATATTTCCATCTACTGTATAATTATACTGAGAAATAGACTTATCAAAATCTACTAGGCAAGAAGAAGGATCCCTCATCAGGGAAATGATCAAAGAATTAATAGGCTTTCACCTGGAAGAGACAACCATGAGAAGATATACAAACATGTACTAATCTTATCTTGTCTAATTCTCACTCATTTCCTTATTAGAAAAATATCATTGTATTTTGCAGACCATATGAGGTATATCTGGGTAATGTTTTAGAGTTATCACCCCACCAGGTCTAGGTGGCATATTCCATACTCATTGTACCATCCTCTGGAACCATATAATGATGTACATTAAGAAATTAAAATATCAGGTCATGGTGCATATTATTTGAGGTATGATACCTGAATTTCCATGAATTTTAATGACATTGTAAACATGTAGCCTCTGAAAGAGTATTATTCTGTAAACATGCATCCTGGGGATGGCATGACCATCAACATATATATGCACATACAGGGAAAATGAATAGAGGAAACTGGTTAATATATTAATGAATATATTGAAACAATAAAATTCCACTCACCTATATATTCTATATCATATGTATACACCTACTCTAATGACGTGATTCCCATCTTTGAGAAGGTACTACCACTTTTTCTACTTTAGTGTCCATTAATTCTTATTCACTTATATTAAAAATTGAATTATATGTGATGTGCACTTTTGTAAACAATATTTACTATACCTTCCATGTATTAATTTAATTTAGATGTATTCTAGAAAATTTTCTACCCACTATGGAAAGAATCACAGGTCACAATACTCTTCCTATGACACTTAATGTTCAGATTGATTTATACACTCGACACCTTATAGTGTCTTCAATTTCCTCAATAGATTCAAAATTCCCTGACATCATTACATTATGAAATTTTTTACTCTTTTTCGTATGCTGAGGTAAGTTCCCTTCCATTACTAAACATGTAATAGTTACTACATTATAAATTTAAATATCTGTTCTGGGAGTGAAATTTACATACTCTAATTACTGTATCTACTCATTTTCTAGCACTGAAATAATGTTTTCTCTGTAAAAAAATTATAATGATTAATTTTGATAATTTAAGGATTATATTTTAGATATTTTATCACACATCAAAAATTAGCATATATCATTGAAAGTGGATCATAAATTCAAAATTTTATAGGAAATAACATCGGTAATTTTCCTTTACTTCATTTATTAGGTTATTGATTATTTTAATTTCATCTGAATTGGTCAAATGACATCTTACCTAATTTATTTTCTAATTCCTAAAAACCATAACTATTTTTAATGTTATCTCTATACAAAATCCTCAAACCATGGAAAATATGTCACAAATATCATGAATTCAAAATGTATATGGTAACGAATATGGGATATGCTGGATGTTAACTATAACAGAAGACTACAACTTTGGTGGTTTGGGATAACATTATTTCTCATGTCATTACATTTATTATAATTATAATTTTACAATTTTGTTTTCATTATATACTCATTTAAAGTATGACCTGTACTAGAGGTTCATCTATTGGTTCCAGTTCAAGATCCATTAACCAATTATGAAGCAACAATGATATAATCCAATTTCCAATGTTGGCACTAACATAAAAAGATCAGACAATATATTTTTATCAGAATTTCCAATGCATGGTATTTTTGTTTATTTATATTTTATATTATTAAATTATATTTTAATTATTATGTAATACTCCCATTTACTAATTTATTATTCTATTTTCATAGTTAATCATCTAAATTGTAGATCTCAAAGACATTTTGTTACATTAACTCATATAATTGATAAAATATATTGATGTATTCTAGAAAATGATGAACATATAGTAATTTCCTATGTTAAGGATCACAACATACTAATGATAATATAAATCCACAATCTACTAATGTTTCTTAGCATAAGAAGACAGTTGGCCACAAATAGAAGAGTGTTGGTTTCTTGAAGAAGCACCAGGGGAAGAGTGTTCTTACATCAAGATGTTTTTTTTGGATTAGGTAATCACTAATTTCTCCTTTACATGATACATTGTTTTGAGTATAGATTCATGGTATGATATCAGAATATCAAAGATACTTCATTAAATTTGAGTTAGATTCCCTTGATTGTACATCATGACATGTATAACCATATTATGTTTCATCTACTTTCTATTTCAATAATTTCTTTTACCTGGCTCAACTACTTTGATAATTTCACAATTATGATTCTCCTCAAACTAGATTATCCTAATTGTAAATGGATGTTAGATGATTCTTTTTTCCTTTTTTCTTTCAATAAAAAAACATAATGTTTTCAATATTTAAATTTTTTTTGTTTAAAATATGTTTTCTTTTAGACAAATATCCATATTGCACTTTGAAATAAAATCTCCATAATTGTTGTTGACAATTGTATTTATTCAAAAAAAAATTTAATCTATGTCTTTTTGAGGTTATTGGTACTCTGAATGTTCTTTTGTTCTCACAAATTTAAAGTTAGTTTGATAGTTATTAAAATTATTGAAATTTATAAAAATTGATTAATTAATTTGAACATGTATTTTCTTTTTGTTTGGAATATGTTTCTTTATATTTCCATATTGCAAAAATGTAATATATCATTGTTTCAAGTTTTCATTACAACCATTGGGTAGTGAAGTTATTCATGGTGATGGAATTTGTTTCTATAATCTTCACCTCCATCGTTGGGGTTATTTTGTATTGTTTTGGTGATGTTGATGATGCATGTATTAGAAAACATTTTCCTGCAGGAAGACCATAATTGTGGATGTCATAAGATCTGATTCCATTGACAAGTTTGTACATAAAATCTAGGACAAGGATGGAGATAATTGCTACAGCTCAACAGATAAGGACATACAATAGAAGCCCTCCTTCTAGAAGAGAGGAATGCAGATATTTGAAAATACTTTATCTGGGAAGGAGGATTTTCTCTAGGTGTAGAGTTCCCACACCGTCCATAGTGTGATGGACACGATCTAGTGAAGTAAAGTCATTCCTACATATGATTAGAAGCATTTTTTTGCCCCTAACCTGCTTGAGGATGGGAATACCTTGGTATATTGCAAAAAAGGGAATCTATCCTCCACATGCTTCATCCTGTGATGGGTGAAATGCTGATTTTTGTGATAACTGCATTGAGAATATATATCATGTTCTAGTTTGAGTGTTCTGACATGATCAACTGCCTCAACTCCCAGATCGAGGTAAAAAAATACCTTCCCTTTGATTAATAGAAACTAGTTTTTGATTTCGATTTTCATTCATATTACTGTATTGGGGAGGAGTACCACATAAAAGACAAATCTACAGTATAGTTGGTTCGGCATTTGAGTGGTGGAATATTATTTTTTTTTGTGAAAACCCAGTTTGGATTTTTTTCCATAATCTAGTGTTTTTTTCTTGAAATTCATATTACTATTCCATTTTAATAATATAACATCAGGTACATTTTTTAATTATTTATTTTTGTGTTTCTCAAAAATTTTAACATCATTTAAAGAATAAAATACATATTTTGGGTTTTCAATTTATAGTAGAATATTATGAAGATTTATTTTTTCTTGTTTACTTGAAGGAAATAATATCATTTATGGGAAATATATATGAAAATAGATTTTCCATATATATAAATAATTTACTTTAATGATGTATTTTTTAAATATATTTTTTTCATTTTCTCGCTTTTAATATTTAATTTATATATACATTTCATTTCGATTAATTTCTTCTCCAACTTCATTTCATCACACTCTACCCATGATGATCATACTCTCTCTTACAAAACCATTCTACATTCACTTCATTCATTTCCATTTCGTTAATATTATTCTGCATTGTTAATCTTACATCAATCTATTCTTGATAATACCTTATTTTTATATATTTTTAAAGAATCCATTTTTTAGGGAAACTGATGGAATATAATGTTTATTACCATTAAATTTTAAACCATGTAACATAATGAGAATTTATACTTCCATGTTCCATCTTCTTCCATCATCTTCCACATAGGTCCATTCATTCAATGACGTAATCTTTCAAATATGAACATCTGTTTTCACATAATTATACCATATGATGAAAATATTTGTCTTTTTCTGTACATCTATTATAAATCAAAAATATAAATATTGACTTTCAATACGTGTATACTTTCATATAATTATAAAATTTGAGGCTGAAACATTATTTTATTCAGCAAAGGGGAAACAGTACAAAGAAAATCATGCAACATGCAATATAGGGATGAACATGGCGTGACTCGAACTGAAGACCTTTCTGAGACCCACAAGGGAAACTACCGACTGAGCTGCACCATAGGGGCTTCACATAATTAGGCCATATGCTGTAAATATTTTTCATTTTTATGTACGACCATTCTAAATCTACACTATAAATAATGACTTTAAAGACATGTGTATACTATAAAGAATGACTTTAAATACATGTCCCTATTTATATATCTTACACCTTGGTGTCAGATTCCCTAATACTAATCAATATCAATTATTATTAACAGTTATGTTTCATTCAATTTTTATATTGCATTTGTCTAGTGTTTTTAAAAATTGAAAACTATGCGTGCATGTTTGATAATTTGTAATTAGAATGATCACACTGTGCACATGCACATGTTGGGTAATAGTTTTAATTCCAAAATAACTTTTCATCTAAATTATTTATTCATATAGATTATCTTTTTAATTTTTTTAAAGTATAATTGGATTACATTTCTATCATTTAATAAAATTAATTTTATTATATGTAATTTCACATTTTAATTAGACATAAACACGTGTCATCCTTTGGATAGTTATTACATCTAAAAAACCATTTTTGGTATTGATAAAATGAATTTATATTAAATTCATTACATAAACTTCTCTTTTTTTAAATTAGAGAAATTTATTCGATATTGGGATCTAGGAGGTCAAAATTGTGTAAATAGGTACCTTTTTTTTAACATTATGAATAGTAACTGCAATAATTATTTTATTTACAATGGTTAAATGTTAAATCTTGTCAATAATGGTATGAAATAGTATTATAATAATAATAAACTACCCTAACACGTTTCATAGTCCTATTATAGGAGTTATTTCCGACCATGGGTATCCTTTGGTAGATTATGGGACCCCCTGGAGCCACTTTGATGATAAAATGACATTTTATAAGAACTAATATAAAATAAATAAATATGTAAAATAAACATGTCTTTTTTACTAAAAAAATATTATATGGGGTTATATGAGTGATATATTCGACTATAACTAGTAATTAAAAAACTAAAAAAATTCATAAATCATAGAATTTAATATAAGGCTTTAAGATATAATATAAATAAATATATTGATAACACAATGATGATGTAACAATTTCCTTATTAATGAATGATTTAAATATATTAGATTATAAATATTAGAATAAACAAATTATTAAACATTTTATGCCACCATCAAAAATTGATAGAGGACTATGACCTTTTATATTTTAATTAATTGAGTGTGTTCGAAAGAATCATGTTGTTATGTAGGTTTAAAATGTCATGATATGAATAGTATATAAATTTATATAGAAGAATTTTTTAAACTAATACTATTTTATTAAATGATATAATATTTATAAAAACTATGATTTGGCCAAATTACTTAGATAAAGTTTAAAATATAATTAAATAACCACCTTCGGTTCTATATTGATTTTATATTAACAATATTGACCATGTTGTAATAATATATACGAAGACATGGTAAGAATTAAATTAGTTAACTAAGGGTTAATGATAAAAGATATGGTTATATGTGTGACCTAGACATGTCTAAAATCTATTGGTAGAGAGGTTAGTGACCAAATAGTCTCTTAGTTTTGAAATAAATCAGTTTGGGAAATTCTGAAACATAATGTCATTTTATAATAGAATAATTCTACAAAACATACCTAAAGTTCCCCTCCTCCCTCTTATAAAAGTAAATCCCACCAACCCATTTAATCACAAATCTCAAGCCCCATGGATCATCAAACCACATCACAAATAATATACCATCATAACTATATTCAAATTTGATGTCTTACCTTATGAACAAGGAACATTAAAAAACGATTTTTTATATAATCAAAGGGAATCACACGTTTTAAGATGTAACATCTTCCCTAAATATCATTTCTAATATTTATCTTCTTCACTCTCAATTCTATTATTATTCATTGATTACATAAAAACAATATTATCCTCAATATACTAGTATTTTTTAAGATAATTATTCTATCTAAAATTACATATAACTCTATCTAATGGATAAGATCATACTGTTTCTGTAGACAACGATCTACTACTTCATGAAAAAATATTATTCAATTCTCCCCTACCACGTCTCTTGGTGGCCATAATGATGGAAGTATATTTATATATAATAAATACTAATTTCATATTTTCTCTGTTATTATGTTTTAATAATTAAAATAATACCTTTATGACATCCATAACGTGTAAATATGATAGTTTTATTTGAGGAAGTGCAAACTACCACCCCCTCAAAGTGAAATGACTCGTTCATGCCAAACATGGAATGTATAAAGAGTAGACTTAATGAACTTCTATAATTTATATAAAATATTATATTATACTGGAATAATAGTATACTTATGTATAATTTATTTTTCATTACATTACATAAGAAAAATAAATGAAAGTAATGTTCATGCGTATGTACGACTTACTGTCTCTTTGAACGGTGAATTTCATTTATTATATCAAAATGTTATATACTATTATAAATACATATATGTAATGTAAATATATTATATTTAAATAAATAATATCAATTTTTAGATTATGTACTTATGACCACATGGACAATTTGTAATTATAACTTGTTCATTTTTTACTCAAGAACTGAACATCGACAAAATAACCGATATTAACATAAATAATTATGTACTGTTTATAATGTGGTAGTATGTAATAAAAAATGAATAATAATAAAAAAAATGATTCTGAAGAACGTATTAATTAATTTATATTATTTATTCTAGAATAATAAAGAACATATGTGATGATTAAGACTCAAGGTAAGGGAACCTCTCACCCTCCTCTTTAAGTGAAAGAAATTTCTATGTTATTACATTTAATTTCCATTTTTTATATCGGGATATGTTCTTATATATAAACATTACTATACATTTTATGCCTATGTGATTATAGAACCATTTAACTATCTACAACTTATTTTCTGAATTTTTATGTGATGCATTTAGGATATTCTATTTTCCTAAGAGAACTTCTTTACCCAATTTCCATTATTTAGGTTGATTGTCTACATCATCATTATGGAGTAATATGATTATGTGAGATATTAATTTTGATATATTATCTAGTATTTATACTTTATTTATGTCCACTTATAGTTAATATAAACAATCAATCTATTTTATCAACAAAATGATCATTGTAAGGGACTTCATCTCAATCTCTTTTTATTTAGGCACATTTTGGTTTGTACAAAAAAATTTTATACAATGTATAATTATACCATTTCATATTTATTTCATTAAATTTTTTTCAAAATGAATCGTTCCATTTGGAATATTGTTTTACTAAATGAAAAGTAAATGATTCTTTTTAATGTACGTGGTGACCATGACCTTTCATCCGCTGTGAGAATTATTTAATATTTGGCTTCCTTAACAGGCCATAATGTTTTTGAATGGACGAAAAAAAAGACACATTTTTACATATTTTGTTATTAAATATGGTTTCTAGAATGCATTTATTAATTAAATAGCCTGAAATGATATATTTTGGTTGCAATGTAGAAATTTTATCTTTTATTTATATATGTATTATGTGTTCTGATTATGTTATGGTTTGTGGGCATTATTTATGTATACGGGTGGTTTAATGATAAAATGAGGGCATGTTATCTGAGATAGATCTCCAATATATTGGTTAACAAGAAAGAGTTAAACCTTAATTATAATCCAAAGTGATATAAGGAATATACTATGATGTGTATTCAAAACATAACTCCATATGTTGCTTTGAAAGATACAATGTAAGCCTGTTATAGATTCGACAAGTTACCATTATGATTTATTACGTTTATGTGTTATTCATAAATATTATGATTTCATGATCTATATTAAATATATTATGTTTTATGGTCTAAATATATGATTTCATTGAATTTTATGTATTGATGTGATAATGTATTCTTTCCTTCCTTTATAACCCTTAATGAGTTTTTATTCTCAAACCATGTTGTTGAAATGTTTTTCATAAGGTATAAGGTATCCTAAAATAATGGATGAATTAATGAATATTTATTTCATTAAAATAATTCTTTTTTTATTTTATGGAGTTTTATTTTTGTTAAAAAATTCGATAGTGAATTAATGTATACATTGAAATTTTTGAGAGGTAGTGTAATGGTTAATTCCAAATTCTCAAAAACTCTAAATGTGAAAATATCATAAATTTCAAATTATTTACTTAAATCAAGACGACATAATGATTATGATTGGTGACTTATAGTTTTTATCAGATTTCATTGTAGATAACTTTTGATGTTAGGGTGTTATTTAAGAATAAGTGACATAACACTAATGGTTAGAAAATTATAAAGAGTCGTAATTGTATTATATAAATTGAATGAGTTTTTGATAACACGATTAAGTATAAATTAGTATTAACCAGCTCATAATAACTTATATTATGATTTTAATGATATAATCACACTGAGCATTTTGGTTTTAGTAAATTGAAGGATCTAGCATTCTCCAAAGTAACAATGGTTGTGAAGGAAACTGTGGAGGTTTTCTGAATAAGAAACCAAATGAAATGGGAGCTGCAATGGGAAGTTTTGTGGTTATTATTAACTACCAATCTTGATTTATGCATGATGGCTTGCACTATCACGACCCATCCTCGGGGCTCGTGTCGTGACTACCCCAAGCCCTCCTTCCATAGCCCAGGGGCTGGCGACTAGCACCAAGGTGTAATTCCTGGTAAAAAGGAAAGGCATTACCTTTGTAAATTAAACGAACACCACAGTGCAAGCATGAAAAAGTAAACACTAAGTAAAAACTGGGCACAAAAGTAAGTGCGGAAAAGTAAGTGGGCCAGAATACAAACCCAAAATGAAAGTAAAGTACAACTGGAAAGGTAAAACAACAACTGAAAGTAAAGCCACATCCTCGAGCCGTCCACTGGAACTCCCACCTAAATGGTTGGTACAAATAGCATCTACAGCTCCTCGGGTCCAGTCGTCCACTCCGAGTACGTCCCACCTAGTGGTCAACCTCCAGGTACCGACCTGCTCTGCACGCCTCAACCATGATCAGCGTTGTCTGTCGTCTGCAACCAACACAACGTAGTGCAAGCATAGCCCATGCAGGGGTGAGTATAAGCAACTCAATAGGGACCCCAAGACCCCCGAAGGTCTCCCAGAATCCACAAAGGATAATCCACATAGGAAAGATACAATCACGAAGTAACATCCGACACTGCTTAGGTATATACCCATACATATACCTAAGTCATCAATTCAAGTTCGCTCCAACATCCGAGCCCAAGTTCGATCACATCCACACAAGATAGCACAACATAATCCACAATGGAAAGCAAGTCAAGATTCAGCTCACACAGGTATACTTCTTCCTATGATGATAGATATGATCAGATATAGCCACTGATTCATTTAAGTCGTCGGACCCACAAAGGATCGATAGGTACTAACCCCCGCAATGACCCACGAAGGATCTGACCCACAGAAGATCGATAGATAACTAACCACCGCAATGACCCACACAGGATCAGACCCAAAAAGGATCTGTAGGCGCTAGCCCACATAGGACTGCTGAGCGCTGACCCACACAGGATCTGACCCACACAGGATCGGTATCATTGATCCACGTAGGATCACTGAGTGCTATAGTCTTCGCAGTCGAATCCACGAAGGATTTCTGTATAGCCGTCATCGTCGTCGTAGTTTCAGCCAGCTCTAGGGTTCCCGCACACAGCAAGCTCATTCGGGAGGGTCCGCTCCACGAGCCGAAGGGCTGATACATCAACTGACACAAAGACCGGAGTTGATGTAGCCAAAAGATCTGTATCATCAACAGGAACTCAACGTCACATACGGCGCGTCAATCAGAAGCCCAGTCTGAGAGTTATTGGTTTTTCCGTCCTAGGGGCCCGGTTGATTTTTAAGTCAAAACCAACCCGACCATACTGGAACTACATCCAAACTTCGAGTGGAGTAAGAAAAAAGATCCTTCTCACTAAGAGGAACCCAACAAAGTTGACGGCATGTCAATCAGACGTTCGGAGCTCAAGTTATGATGGTTTCTTCTCCGAGGGCCTAGTTGGTTTCAGTACGAACCAACCTGGCCGAACCCAAAATACTCTGAAACCTTCAGTGTAATATACCGAAACGACAGTCTTGATCCAAGGATCGGATCGCCCCTCACGGTGCATCGATCAGAGGTGCACAACCCATGTTATGGGAAAAAGAACGTGAGAGTTCCGGAAGTGGGGGTTTCGGGCCCAGACTGACTTGGCCCGAGACCCCCTGGGTTGGCCTGAACCGGGTCGACCCGACTCGGGTCCGGGTTCGGCCCGCTTGGGCGTGGCCCTGTCGGCTGGCTCGGCCCGGCCTGGAAGTCCGGTCGGGTGGCTCGGATGTTTCAGCCGAGCGGTGCAGGGTGGCACACTGCCCCCCCCCCCCCCCCCCCCCCCGCCAAGAGGTAACCACGGCCCTATGGGGGGCTGCTCCTTGTCAACGGACGCGACCAAGTGCCGCGTCCCGCCTCCTCTTCTGTCCTGCACAGTCACAGGACCAAGGGCCTGCCGCCACAACATCAGTCGTGGCGGCCCATCCCTGTGGCGCACCGGGTGCCACAACCTTCTGGCGGCCGGCCGCCGCCTCTTGTCGTCGGCACCGCCGTGCTGGCGAGGCGCGCCGACGGATTGCTCTACGGACCACCAGACGGGCTCTAGTGGTCGGATTTTCCTGCGGTCTTCGCCAACGTCCATCCTAGGACTAGTTCATCACTATGAAGAACTCACAACGCCCATGCGGCCGGCTTCATCATCGCCCACCGATCCGCACACTAGGAACGAAGAGACGGTGGGTTCAGACTTGTTTGTTGGTCCACACCCACTATGTTAGTGGTTTAAAAAGTCTTCTGACAAATTATTAACATATTTTGATAGGATAAATCACAAAGATTTAATTGAATCAAAACCCATACCTCATCGAATTCGTTGAGAGAGGGTTCATCACAGAAAAGCACGTCGTAGAAGAAGCACCGCAGAAGAAGCGTCGTGGAAGAAGCGTCGCAGAAGAAGCGTCGCGGTAGAAGCGTCGCTGATTTCCGAGGATCCGGCATTCTTCGCGGTCTTCGTGTTCTTCAAGTTCTTCGCGAGGAAGAGAAGATCTTCAAGAGCCCGAGTGAAATATCCCTAGCCTCTCAAAACCTCCAGCCTAATAAAAATAACAGTTGTATTATTTATTTCACAAGCCTTGCGTTTTAAAAATAAAAAAACAAATGAAACAATTATGTGCATTAATTGCAATGCTTAAACCGCCACATTAATGAGGCGTTTCTTAACCAGAATAAACGCAAGGATTGACTTCATTAATAGGGGGTGTGGGTGCGTTGATTAAGAAGAAACGAAATGGTGGGGCTCGGGTGGGTCCACCTCACAAAATATCCTACCAATTGGGTAGGATATTGTGGGTCCCACTCATCCACTGAACATAGGTTAAGCGACATAAATAAAATAAATTGGTCGCACCATTTTATTTTATTCATTCACTTATCCTGAAAATTTAAAAACCACACCTGAGCAAATGAAACTCCAGAAAAGGTGTTTCTAAGTAATTATTGGCGCTGTGATTCCATCGACGCCCTCAGAATTCGATTCCGAGCACCGATTGAAAAGTTATAAAAACCTGCTCGTTTGTTCACTGAACGTACCTGAGCTAAACTTCAAAAAAAAGATTCTGGGAACACCGGGCCTCGGAATCAGGTGCCGTCAGAAACTGAGTTCTTGTAAAATTCAAAACAAATTCCCTTGAATTTTATGGGTCTTTACATTACTCCCACCTCAGGGATTTACGTCCCCGTAAAGATACAACAAAAAATAGGGGAACAAAAGTTGGTATTGTGTACGCATCTCAGCCTCCCGCTCCCAAGTGCTCTCCTGGAGGTTCCCGTGCTTCCATCTGATGCACACTAGAGGAATCGACCGTCCACGTAGGACCCACTTCAGTCGATCCTCGATCTCCACCAGGTCCTCTGCAAACTTAGCCCCATCATCAACGTCCAGCTCCACATGGTCAATGATGTGCGTCCGGTCGTGCACGTATCTTATCATCTTGGATACGTGGAAGAAATCGTGCACTCGATGCAACTATGGTTGTAGAGCCAGGCGATAAGCCACCTCTCCAATCCTGTTGAGGACCTGGAATGGTACTATGAAGCATGGAGTCAACTTGACGCCTCGGAAAAATCTCCATAATCCATGTCGAGGTGAGACCCGCAAGAAGATGTGGCTGCCATCCTCAAACTCTAGTGTCCGCCGCCTCCTTTCATCATAAGACTTCTGCCGGATCTGAGCTGTCCTCATCCTCTCCTAGATGTCCAGGACCTTCTCTGTCATGGCCTGGACCAACTCTGGTCCCACAAGTGCTGTCTCCCCAGGGTCTGTCCAGCATAAAGGAGAACTGCAAGGTCGGTCGTAAAACACCTCGTATGGTGCCATCCTGATGGTGGAGTGGATGTTGTTGTTGTGAGTGAACTCCACCAAGGGTAGGTGGTCCTCCAAGCTATGACCAAAGTTGAGGACACATGCGTGGAGCATGTCCTCGTGAGTCTGAATGGTCCTCTCCATCTGACCATCTGTCTGAGGGTGAAAGGTGGTACTTAGACGTAGCTGCATCCCAAATGCCCCTTGCAACCCCTTCCAACGCCGTGATGTAAAGCGAGAATCTCGATCAAAGATTATAGATGATGGCACACCATGAATCCGTACAATCTCTTGATTGTAGAGACGTCCCAATCTCTCCACTGAGCCCTGCTCTCTGATGGGTAAGAAGTGAGCCGACTTGGTTATTCGATCTACAATCACCCAAATGGAGTGGTGAATTCAGGAAGTGCGTGAATGTCCAGTCACGAAGTCCATAGATTTCCCGTCCCACTTCCACTCCGAGACCTCCAAGGGCTGTACCAAGCCTACTAGTACCTGGTGCTCTGCCTTCACCTGCTGGCAAGTGAGGCGTCGAGATACGAACTCAGCCACAACCTTCTTCATGCCTGACCACCAGTGCTATCGTCGGAGATCCTGGTACATCTTTGCCACTCCAGGATGTACTTCCAAAGGGGAAGTTTGAATCTCTCTCAGCACCTCCTCCCGTAAAGAAACTGGTACCAAGGTACGTTATCTGAAAAGGACATCGTGCTCTCCTCCAATGGAGAAACCATCAGGTTCCTGTCCTGAGGATACCTACAGATGCCACGTCTCAAATACGGTGTCCCCACGCTGTGCCTCTCTGACCGCTACAGCAGTGGAGGAGTGACTGTGAGTGGCTGAAGGAAGGCTTCTCCATCTCTATCCACATAGCATATCTGAAAAGCGGCTATCTGCTCTGTCGCCTCCCTAAGTAGCTGAATGCTCGTCCTCTTGATGAGAGCATCGGCTACTACCTTACCCTTTCCAGGAGTATAGACTATCTCAAAGTCATAGACCTGGAGGAACTAAACCATCGCTGCTATCTCAGGATCAGGTCCTTCTGAGAGAAGATGTACATGAGACTCTGATGGTCAGAATAGACTGTAAAGCACTCGCCCATCAGATAGTGTCGCCATGTCATTAGAGAGAAGACCACTGCTCCTAACTCCAGGTCATGGGTAGCGTAGTTCTGCTCATGCGGCCTCAACTGACATGATCCATAGGCGATCACTGCCCGATCCTACATCAGGACACATCCGAGTCCGGTCCCTGATGCATCGCAGTAGACTACGTACCCTTCCCCCTCCTCTGATAGCCTCAAGATATGAGCGTTGGTCAATCTCTGTCTCATATTTTGAAAGCTCTGTGGACATCTGTCTGACCACACAAAGGGTTTCCCCTTCTTCGTCAAAGATGAGAGTGGTGTCGCAACTCTGGAGAAGTTTGGCACAAATCTCTGGTATATCCAGCTAGTCCAAAGAAACCCCGCACCTCTGTCACGCTCCTAGGTGGCTCCCAAGATAGCATTGCCTCGATCATCGAAGTATCTACCACATCTCCCGCCTCCGAGATGGTGTGTCCCAAGAAGTGGACCTCACGTATCCAGAACTGACACTTCGTGAGCTTTCCATAAAGCTGGTACTCTCGGAGTGTGTCTAGTACAACCCGTAAGTGGTAGGCATGCTCCTCCTCAGTGGTGGAATATATCAAAATGTCATCGATGAAGACCATGAAAAATCGATCGAGGTATGGCTGAAAGATCCTGTTCCTGAGGCCCATGAACAATGCAGGAGCATTGGTTATGTCGAAGTGCATATCCAAGAACTCCTAGTGGCCATACCGACATCTGAACATCATCTTCTTCATGTCCTCATCCCGAACTCTGAGCTGATGATATCTTGACCTGAGGTCTATCTTTAAGAACCACCGTGCTCCCTTGATCTGATCGAAGAGGTCATCAATCCTCGGTAGCGGATACATGTTCCTCTCTGTCACCTGGTTCAGGCGACGATAGTCGACACAAAGTCGCAAGCTCCCGTCCACCTTCTTGGTGAACAATATCGGGGAAGCCCCGGGTGATACACGGGGTCAGATGAATCCCTTGCCATGTAAGTCCTTCAACTGTAACTGTAGCTCTCGATGCTCGGCAGGAGCCATCCGATATGGTGGGGTGGATATCGGGGCCGTCCCAGGGTATAGATCAATATTAAAGTCTACCTCTCTGCGAGGAGGTAGTCCTGGAACGTCGTCAGGGAATATGTCCGCATACTGATCCGCCACTACAGGAAAACTAGGAATCCGCACGTCAACTGCCCCTAGGATGAGGCTAGCCAACTGATGGGTGATGGGTTGTCCTCTCCTCTGGGGAAGTCCATCCTCTGCTGCGAAGGCTCCCTTCTCGCCGGTGAAGGTGAATCTGCTCCCGTCGGTGCGTACACACCGCACCTTGCACCTAACACAGTCAATCTAAGCATGGACTGTAGATAACCAACCCATGCCCAAGATGACGCCGTAAGGCCTCGATGCCGCTACCAGAAGATCCTAGCTGAAGCTCTCTCCTCCTAGAGTAATCTCACACTACCGGAACCAGTGCGTAGTCGTCGAGTCTGCTCCCATAGGAGTCTCTAGCCGTAAGGATCGAGCCAACGGCTCTGTCCGAATATCCGAGCTCCGTACATGGGCAGTGACTATGAAAGAATGACTCGCACCTGTGTCTCTATGAACTCCAGAAGGGGTGGAATAAACACAGATAGTACCTTTAATCATCTCGGGCGTGTCGTGGTCATAGGCCTCTGCTACCTAGAGCTGTGCATGTCTCCTCCCGCCAGCTCCCTAAGGTCGGGGTGGACCACCTGGTGGTGGTGGTGGTAGAGCCTCAAAGCGTCAACCACCACATGTTGCTCGACCAGCTCCTCTTCCTTGTCCACCTGCTCCCTGCGGACCGCCATGGTCGACTCTCTGCCTCTTCCTGGGTGGTCCCTCAACCGTCTGCTGCTCCTCAGTATGGTGGGTCGGGCAGTCACGAGCCATTCGGCCCTGCCCGCCGCATGCGTAGCACTGTCTCCCTCTCGAAAGAATGGCTCTGAACTGTGTGCCCCACACTGCTGAGCCAGTGTCCTGAGGTCGTCTTCCTGTGGGTGTGGTCTGCCTGGACCTATGAGTCTTCTGTCGACTACCTGCTGCAGAAGACTCTGCTACGTGCCGCCCCGCGGTAGATCTCGCTACTGATGAAGGCTCAGCAAGGAAGCTCTCGATCAAAAGGGCTTGCTCCAGTACCCCTGCCTATGTCGGAATGCTGAGGGAGATCAGCAATTCCCTGATCTCATGACTCAATCCATGCTCAAAGGTCCGAGCACGGATGAATGGGTCATGTTCCATGTCTGTCGAGTATCGCGAGAGATCTGTAAATCTCGCTGAGTATTGGGTGACCTTCATGCTGCCCTTCCGCAGCTGTAGAAGC
The DNA here is from genome assembly GCA_963277665.1 of Viscum album. Classification (NCBI taxonomy): domain Eukaryota; kingdom Viridiplantae; phylum Streptophyta; class Magnoliopsida; order Santalales; family Viscaceae; genus Viscum; species Viscum album. The sequence continues at coordinate 1,768,313,348 of OY728135.1, forward strand.
TCCTCGATGTGCACCACACAGAGGGTGGCTAGGACGATCTTTGAGTGAAAGAGGCTCTCAAAATCCTTCTAGAGGAGGGATGCCTCATTGTGCACTTGGAGCATCAAGATCCACCATCTGCCTGCTATCGCGTGTAGTATGCTCACTGCGAGAATCACCATGAGGTCTCCTGGTGTCCTCACTAACCTGAAACCCCGTACAACTGCCTTCGGCCAATCCTCTGCTGCCTGGGGGTCCATCTCCCCACAGAACCTGGGCAGTAGCTTGCGCTGAAACATGTGAAGTGCACTAAGGCGATGTGCATCGTCAGCGGCTGGGGCTGGTAGCATCGGTGGCTCGGTGGGTAGAGGTACCGCCTGTGCCTCTGCTGTCAAAGGGGCATGTACTGAGGCCTCGTCGCTCGGTGGGCTGTCGTCACGTACAACGTTCGGAACCGTTGATGGCTGCCGTCGTGGGGCCATCCTGAAAAGGAAACAGGTGTGCCATGGTCAAATAGTATACCTGGTGAGCTGAAACAAAGTAATCACAAACAAAACATATACCACATATGCAATCAATGTTTTCATGCATTAAGTCGGAAATCAGAAGTCAGGGTCCTGGTGTACGGATATGTCGGCCGCCGCACCAACAATGGACTCCCTGGATTGATAACCACACTCAATACTATTAACACTATTTCTTCACAAAAAAAAGATCAGAGTCCTGAGTTCTGCGGTAGAACTGAACTCCTATGATACCAATTTGTCACGACCCGTCCTCGGGGCCTGTGCTGTGACTACCCCAAGCCCACCTTCTATAGGACAGGGGCTGGTGACAAGCACCAAGGCGTAATTCCCGGTAGAAAGGGATTTCATTTCCTTTGTAAAGTAAACGACACCACCGAAAAGCAAGCAGAAGTAAAAACTAACTAAAAACTAGGTACAACAGTAAGTGCAGAAAAGTAAGTGGGCTAGAATACTAACCCAAACTGAATGTAAAGTAAAACTGGAAAGGGAAAACAAAAACTGAAAGTAAATCCGTAGCCTCGAGCCGTCCACTGGCACTCTAACCTGAAGGGTGGGTACAGATAGCCTCTATAGCTTCTCGGGTCCAGTCGTCCGCTCCGACTACGTCCCGCCCAGTGGTCCACCTCCAGGTACTGACCTGCTCCGCAAGCCTCAACCACGATCAGCTCTATCCGTCTTCTGCAACCAACATAACATAGTGCGGGTATAGCCCATGCATGGGTGAGTATAAGCTACCCAGTAGGGACCCTGAGACCCCTGAAGGTCTCCCAAATTCCACAAAGGATAATCCACAAAGGAAACATACAATCACGAAGTAAAATACGACACTGCTTAGGTATATGCCCATACATATACCTATGTCATCAATTCCAGTTCGCTCCAACGTCCGAGCCCAAGTTCGATCACATCAACATAGGATAGCACAACACAATCAAAAAAGTAAAGCAAGTCAAGATTCATCTCACACAGGTATACTTCTTCGTATGACGATAGGGATGATCAGATATAGCCACTGATTCTTCTATGTCGTCGGACCCACAAAGGATCGATATGTACTTACCCCTGCAATGACCCACAAAGGATCTAACCCACACAGGATCGATAGGTAACTAACCCCTGCAATGACCCACACAGGATCGGACCCACACAGGATCTGTAGGCGCTGGCCAACACAGGACCGCTGAGCGCTGACCCACACAGGATCTGACCCACACATGATCAGTAGCATTGATCCACGTAGGATCGTTGAGTGTTGTATTCATCACCGTCGAATCCACGGAGGATTTCTGTATAGTCGTCATCATCTTCGTAGTTGCATCCATCAATATAGTTTCTGCACACAATAAGCTCATTCGATAGGGTCAGCTCCAAGAGCCGAATGGCTGATACATCAACTGACACAAAGTCCAGAATTGATGTATCCCAAAGTTTTCGTATCGTCAACAGGAACTCAACGTCACAAACGGCGCGCCAATCAGACGCATCGTCTGAGATTTATTGTCTTTTTCGTCCTTGGGGCCTGGTTGGTTTTTAAGTCAAAACCAACTCGACCATACTCCAACTGCATCCAAACCTCTATAGGAGTAATCCAAAAGGTCTGTATCACTAAGAGGAATCCAACAAAGTCGATGGCACATCAATCGGAGGCCCTGAGCTCAAGTTATGAGCGTTTCTACTCCGAGGGCCCGGTTGGTTTCATGTACGAACCAACCTGGCCGAACCCAAAGTACTCTAAAACCTTGAGTATAATATACCGAAACGACCGACTCAATCCAAGGATCATATCTCCGTTGATGGTGCATAGATAAGAGGTCCTCAGCCCAAGTTATGGGCAAAAGACTGTGAGATGTCCGGAAGTGGGGGTTTCTGGCCAAGACCGACACGACTTGGGACCCTCTGGGTCGGCCCGAACCGGGCGACCCGAATCGGTTTCGGGTCCATCCCACATGGGTGCGACCTGGCCTGGTAATTCGGTCGGGCGGCACGACCGTTTCGGCTGAGCGGTGTGGGATGGCACGCTGCCCACCCCTGCCAGCAGGTAACCGCGGCCCCATGGGGGGCCGCTCCTTGTCAACGGACGCAGCCGAGTGCCGCGTCCTGTCTCCGTCAGTCTCGCACGGTCGAGGGACTAGCGGCCCATCCAGGGGGCGCGCCGGGTGCTGCTACCTCCTGGAGGCCGGCAGGTGTGGGTAGCCGCCTCCTGCCGCCGGCGCCACCGTGCCGGCGAGGCGCGTGGGCAGATTGCTCCGCGGACCACCGGACGAGCTCCGGTGGTCGGATTTGCCTTCCGTCTTCGCCAACGACCCTCCCGGGACCGGTTATTCACTAAGAACACATCACAACTCTCGTGCGGCCTGCTTCATCGTTGCCCATAGATCCGCACACCAGGAATGAAGAGATGGTGGGTTCGGACTTGTTCGTTGGCCCGCACCCACCGTGATAGCGGTTTAAAAAGGCTTCTGACAAATTATAAACATATGTCGAGGGGATAAATCACAAATATTTAATTGAATCAAAACCCCTACCTCATCGAATTATTTGAGAGAGGGTTCTTCGCGGAAAAGAACATTGCGGAAGAAGCGTCACAGAAGAAGCGTCATGGAAGAAGCGTCGCTAATTTCAGAGGATCCGTCATTATTCGCGTTCTCCGCGTTCTTCGCGAGGAATAGACGATCTTCCAGAGCCTGAGTGAAATATCCTTAGCCTATCAACACCACCAGCCTAATAAAAATAATAGTTTTCTTATTTTTATTTCACAAGCCTTGGATTTTAAAAATAAAAAAAACAAATGAAACAATTATGTGAATTAATTGCAACGCATAAACCGCCATATTAATGAGGCGTTTCTTAAACAGAATAAGCACAAGGGTTGACTTCATTAATAGGGGGTGTGGGTGCGTTACTTAAGAAAAAAAAAAGAAACAGTGGGGCTCGTGTGGGTCCCACCTCACAAAATAACCTACCAAGTGGGTAGGATATTCTGTGTCCCACATCATCCACTTAACATAGGTTAAACAACTTAAATAAAATAAATTGGTTTCACCATTTTATTTTCTTCATTTACTTAACCTGAAAATTTACAAACCACAACCATGCAATCACAAATTCGGAAAGTGTGTTTCTAAGAAAATATCGGCGCTGTAATTCCATTGGTGCCCTCAGAATTCGATTTCGAGAACCGTTTCAAAAGTTAGAAAAACCCGCTCGTTCGTTCACTGAACGTACCCGAGCTAAACTTTGGAAAAAGATTTCGGGCACACCGAGCCTCAGAATCAGGTGCCGTCAAAAACTGCGTTCTTGTAAAATTCCAAAAAAAAATCCCTTGAATTTTATGGGTCATTATATGATCCTTGGTGATTTTTCTAAGGCATCATATATGTGAGAAACGAATCCCTGTGTATGTTCATGTAATAATCATAAAGTTAATTATACTAAAAAACCTATCTGTAAAGGATGTGGAATGAAACACCATGTAGAATTCTTCAATGGGATGGGAACATGTTATATAAGTGGTAATTATTTTCATAATGAAATAAACTACAATGATGAAAGTAATGGTTCAATTGACTCTTGGAAAGGAAAATAATTTAATTCTTAATGATCAATTGAATTTTTTAAATGTTGTGTGCATGGTCATTACTGAAATATATTTCTTACAAATAATGATTGAGAATGGGACCAGAAATACTACAAAAATACTTGTTAACCAATACCTAATCACATTCCAATTTAGGATGAAGAAACTGACAACGACCTATGAATGGTATGAATTATTTCATACCTTATATTTTGGAATTATTTAATCTTAGGACATTATGAGCGAGTTTGCTTTTAGGAAAGAAGTATAAAAGAATAATATGACAAAACATAGATAATGGACCATGACTAATGTTCTATGATTACGATCTCTACATTTTTGGAATTTAAGAGCTATGCCCGTCCTATGGATGATGATATGTTTAAATGTATTAATAATGTGATTATTTTGTATGATTTAATGTTTTTTAACCCTTAAGTTTTTTTTATAAAAATCTTAATTGATTATGAATTTTATATTATTTTGTGGATATGGTTATAAATAAATATTAGTATTTATATTATCCAGGAATTTGTGGTGAATATGAGTTATTAGTTTTTGTGATGCAAAATGAGATGTTTGAGATAACCCTATAGGTTGAAATATGTTATGTTTATTTTTGATGAATTTATATAATTATTGGGAATGTTAAAAAATAATAAAGTTTTTGAAAAAGGAAAACCGAGAGACCATGTGTCAACCCATCATGTTAGAAAAATCTATGGGAATATAACACACAACCGTAGTGTGATTGGGAGTTTTCTCCTACCAATAGTCTACATAAAGTCACTAGTTAATATGATTTATTATTTGTAGTAAAATAATTTTATGGATTAAGAATAAATTGATTTTTGGAACTTCGGTCTTATCAAATAGATAACCTTATTATATGAAAATGATTTGGTGATTAATTGATAAATGTTATTTTGGGAGAAGATTTCTCTTTTTAGAACAATATATACCTAATGAAAATATTTTACTATGGGATTTCGTACGTATAGTAATGGTGGAATTTTATTTTGGATGAATCTAGGTTTTTATTTGGTAATTACAATGATTTGTGTTATTAATGAAAATTATTAACTTATCATTGTGAATATGTGATTATGTTAATTAATTTTCAGTTTGAAATTTTTGGAGTTGTTGATGTTATTTGGGGAAAAATGATAAGATTTATCATGGAAGACAATGTTATAAAATACTTCTAAATTTAGTGATTTAAAATTAGTTTTCTTTATGATGAATAATTTTATGGAAAATATTTTAAGGAATAGTATTTTTTCAACTTTGGGTATTGTTTGTTAAATTTTGGTGATTTAGAGTACTGTCTCTTTTTATAAAGGAATTTCCTTTTTTGTGGAATATCTGATCTCATAGTAACAATTTTTGTAATGGTTAATTTATAAAGAAAAGGGAAACATATAGCTCATATTTTGTGAATTATTTCATTATCTAGAAGTTTAATATAACGTTTCAAGTGTGAAAAAAGTCATCTTGAATACTCATTGATTAGAAAAAAGAGAGTTTATGGTAGAAATTTATTAAATAATGAAACTCTTCTTGAAATGTATTTATATTACCTCATTTTTGTAGTCAATCTCATAAATAAAATCCTCAAAACATTGAAAAGGACCTTAAAAAAATTATTCCATTTATCTTTCCTACTGGGAAATCAAAAACAGTTTAACCCACAACAATTTTATGGTATTCTGGTAGTTAACATCCTACTAATCATGTTTTCTATCACTCTCTATCTGAACATGATGGTTAGTTTCACTTCCATATCCATGTTTAACTACATGAAATCCTAGTATGTGTTATTTTGTGTGACTTTTGTTCTTATCTTTCTTTCTTTTAAATTTATTGATTTATTTACAATTTTTCCGCTATGTGAATTTTAATGATGTTTTCGAGCGAAATTTTAAAATTTTGAGGACAAAGTTTCCAAAAGGGGGGAAATATGTAACGACCCAAGTATTGATATCAAAATAAATTATGCTATATATTAATTTTTATGAAAAATTAAATATTTTTCTCTTAAAGGGGATGATTTTTCTGATAGCGTACTCAACATGGAACAATGAGCTTCATTGAAATCTTTCGTTCCACGTAACTTTGAGATGTACCGACAAATAATATAATATTATTATTATTTTAAATAGTATTTAACACCAAGCCATTGTATTGGTGAGAATGAAAAAAACTAACTACAACATGATTAATAAATGTTTTTATATTTATCTAATAAATTTTAGAGGCTTAAAATAAGAATGAATCCTATTTTAAGAATTAAATACTCTAATATTTTTAAAAGGATGTTTTACTACCATTTGATATGGAAACCTTTTTAAATAAAATATTTTCACTATTATATTTTTTACATGATAAAATAAAATTATTATTTTTATTTGGCACCAAAAAATTTACATTGGATTAAATTTTGGTATTTTTTTGATAAAATTCATATTTAATAAATAATGATAAACACTTCATTTTAATTCAAAACTACATTTTAATTTAATTTATTTATATAAATAGATTGTTATTTTATAAGGTTTTAATGTATAAATGGATATTATTTTAAAATTTTAATACTTTAGTGATCATTAGTTTTAATTTAACATTTAAATTTTACATAAACACATGTCAATATTTTGATAGTTATTACATCTTAAAAAACAACTTTTTCATTTTAACAATAGGAATTGATTTTAAAATAATTACTGAAACTTAAATTTTTTGAATTTGGAAAAATTTATTTCATATTTGGAATCATTAAGTCAATATTTTGTAATGATATATGTTTAATTTTTAGACAATATGAATAGTAACTTCATTAATGATTTTATTTACCATGGTTAAAGGGTAAATCGTGTATGTAATGGAAAAAAATAATATTATAATAATAATAAACTACCCTAACACTTTTCCGTATCCTATTGTATGATATATTTCAGACCATGTGTATCTGTGGGTCGATTTTGGTTCCCATGGACCTACATTGATGTGAAAATGACGTTCTATAATAATTAAATTAACATAATGAAAAATTTTACATAAACATGTATTTTTTACTATAACAATTTTTATGTGGGGTTATATAAGTGTTATATTTGAATATAAATTTTCATTATAAATATAAAATTATTTCCCTACTCATGGTATTTTATTTATAATCTATAGAAAAAAATAGATAAATATATTTATGAAACAATGTGGATGTAGTGATTCTCTTATTAATAAATGATTTAAATAAATGCGATTTTTAAAATTAATATAATTTTATTTTGAACATTTTATACCGTAAAAAAACTAATTGATTTTTATGACTAGTTATATATAAATTAATTAAGTTTTTTAGAAGTAATTAAGTTGTTATAGATTTTTAAAATGTCATTATTTGAATAGTATATAAATTGACATAGATGAGTTTTTAAAATAAATACTATATTATTGATTTATATAATTGTCCTAAAAATATAAAAATCTGAAAAATGACATAGATAATGTTTGAAATTCCATTAATGAACCACTTGAGGTTCTATTGGAATATTATAGTAACTGTATTAACCATATATTATGAATATACACAAAGTCATCGTAAAAGTTAATTTAGTTGACTAAGGGATAAAGCTGAAATATAAGGCTAAATTTGTGACCTAAGCTTGTCTAACAACTTTTGGTTGAGAGGTTTGAGACCCAAAAGTATATTATAGTTTAAATAAATGGCTTTCTGACCATTTGAAAACTAAAATCACATTATAATAAAATAATACATCAAAACCATTCTAAACTGACCCTCATCTCTGGTATAAAAATGAATCTCCCTTACCCATTTAATCAGACATCTAAAGCTCCATGGATCATCCAAGATCTTCCCAAATATGCTCCAAACATTCCTATATTCCTCCTATATTCCTTAATATAGGAATAATATAATCAGTTAAAGCCTTTTGGATGAAATTAATTTGAGTTACATGTTTTAAGATGTAGCGTCTTGTATAAAGTTCATTTCAATTATTTTACTTATTCACTCTCAATTATATTATTATTCAATGATTACATAATTAATCCAGTATCTTAAGTATACTAGGATATTTTATGAGATAGATTATAATTATAATTACACACACGTCTATCTAATTAAAATGAACATATTGTTTATGTGGAATGCAAACTGCTGCCTCACGAAACGATTATTATTTAATTTTCACCTATCGCTTTTAATGGTGGCCATTATGAGAGAACTAAATTTAAACATGATACATATTATATTCATTATATCCATGTCATTATTTTTAATTTAGTCATACATTTATGCTTTTCATTGTGTTTAAATACAATAATTTCATTGGAGGATGCGCGGACTACCACCCCCTAAAATTGATAATTACTCGTTGATGATATACATGGAAAGAAAAAATCAATGGGTTAAATATCCTATGTAATTTATATAAAGTATGATATTATAATTTAATTATAATATACATATTTATCATTTAGTCTTAATTCTTTTAAATATGAAAATTAAATTAATGTCGCATTAATCCTTACCTATGGCTTTCCATCTCCATGAATGTTGAATTTCATTTCTTATATATAAATGTTATGTAAAATTATAAATAAATATATATATATATATACTATATATATATATGATATTTATATCATGATTATAATTCTGGAGATAATGGTCTTTTTACCAGATGGACAATTTGTATTTACAACAAGTTTAATTTGACCCACGTACCAAATATTGAAAAAACAACCAATATAATCATAACTAATAATGTAATGTTTATAACATGTTAATAAGTGATATAAAAGGAATAATTACCATGATAGGGGATATTAAGCAATTATAAATTACCAAATTATTATTATTCAAGAATAACAAGGAACATACATGATGATTGAGACTCATGGAAAGCAAACCTTTCACCCTCCTATTCAAGCTAAAGTCTTATTTTATGATATGTATTTTAATTTACATTTTCATATATTGGGATATTTTATTATATTTACTTATTATAGTAATTTTTTGTACAATTGATGGGTGGCCATTTTCATTCTCATCAACCCAATTTTTTAATTTTTATCTGATGTTGTTAGATTGCTAAATATTTTTAAGGGATCTTCTTAAACCAATTTACATTCTTCTGGTTGACTGTCTACTTAGTGATTCTGTCTCTCTATAAATATTTGGGAAATGAACATTGATAATTTTTCTAGTATTTATAATTGATTTATGTGTATTTATATTGAAGATACATAACAATCTATTTTATTAACAAAACGATCTTTGTAAGGGACTTCATATCAATCTCCTTTCATTGAGGCATATAACAGTTTATAGAAGACCTTATTTTAAATAGGGTATATTTATACGTTTGTTATTTTGTTTCATTCAAATTTTTTCAAAAGTAATCATTTCTTTTAAGAATCGTTTTACTAAATGACAAAGGTAATGTTTCATTTTAATATATCGGGTGACAACGAACTTGTTGTCGTCGCAAGCATTATTTGACATTTGTCTTCTTTATCAAGATATAATGTTTTTAAAAGGAGAATAATTACCATATAACATTTTAGTTATTTTGGTATTTAATTTTTTTAGAAATCATTCATTATTTTAACATATTGAAATAATATATTTTGATTGCAATATGGAAGTGTTGTCTTTCTTTTATGCATGTATTATGTGTTATTATTATGTTATGGTTTTCTGGATTTATTTACCTATATGGGTGGTTCTGTGATAATCCGATGGAGGGTGTGCCCAAGATAGCTCTCCAGCATATTTGGTATCATGATGAAGGTAAACATTAATGTTTCTTCTAATAGATTTAGGGAATATAGTCTGATTGTTATTTTAAATGTAAATCTCTATGTAGATGTGAATGCTACAATGTATTTTTGTTACAGATTCCTTTTGATACCTTTATGATTTAGGATTTCTATATGTTATTAAAAAATATAAATATTTTATGATGTAACTTATGGTTCTCATGTATTATGATTTTAAAGAAAGATTTAACTGATTTGGATGTATTTATGGGATACTATTTTCTTTCCTTATTTTATAAAACATACTACAATTTTATTTCTCATCCCATGTTTTTATATGTTTTCAAAGGGTATATGGAAGGGTAAGATATATTCTTAATTCCATAAGATTTATATCAATAAAATAATTCTTTTTTTATTTTATGGATTTTTATTATTGTGAAAATATTTGATAGATATTAAGTGTCTACATTGTAATTATTGAGATGTAATGTAAAAGTTATGGCATAATTCTCTAAAACTCTAAACCTGAAAAGATGATCATTGTCGAATTCATGACTTAACTCAATATTTTGTAATGTTTAAGGTTGGTTCCTTACAGTTAAACAATTTTGTTTCTCTAATGGATTTATCTAGGAAGCAATTATTTCATATAGAATTTAACATGAGTTATAAATGAGATAGACAAAGTTTCACAAAATGGATTCTATTTAAAATATATGGTATTAAATTTTTAATTTTATAAAAATTAATAATTTAAATTTTTATAATATTTATTTTATAAAATCAAATAATAACATAGAAATGGAAATCATATTATGGGTTTTCGTGATTTTTCCCATAACTAACATATTTTAACCTTACATTACAATATTGATATTTTTATTCTCATACCAAATTTCCAAATGTTTTTAAATGGTTTTTTGGATGAGTAAAAAAATCATGAAGACATAATATATAAAATGAAATTATATATATTGTTAGGATAGTTTTCAACCAAATATATGGGTATTGTAATGTAATAGTTTGTAAAAATTCACTAAATATCTAATAAAAATGGTCATACTCTATTTAATTGATCCTATATTGATATTTAAATATTTTTGATTTAGATTGTTAAAATTTGGTATTATGAATTTCCATTAAATTTGATATTGTATATAATATGCTTTTAATAATAAATCCTGGTGTGTAGGTTCAAGGATTTTATAGTTGTTCATAGATGAGTGATTAAATATATTTTGAGAATAATATGGTTTCATTTGATGTTCTCTTATGATTTGTGGATACCATCGTGTGTCTATAAGTATAAGGTTTAGAATAGGATAGAATTTATAGAAACCCCTCATATGGTTTTATATTATGGATGTTCTTTCTCATTAATGTTCTTTTAGTATACATATATCTAACAAATATGACTGACAAGAATGATTAATTTTGATAAATGAAATTAGATTTTTGGGGATGTTAGATTAAAGGTATGAGAAAACTATTATTGAAAAAGACTTTATTAACATTTTTTTCATTAAAATTATATAAAAAAATGGATTATTTATTTGGGAAATGATTTATTTTTACCATTGGGTGTTATTATTTAATTTTTGGAATGAATTCATTATAAATTCAAAAGAAGGTTTATTCATTTTGGTTATAATATTATCTTGTAATAACCATTTTGTATTTTGAAATTACATAATGAATATATCGTAATTCATTTATAAAGATATTTTTCATTATGAAGATGATTATAGTGTATTAGGTATTAAATATAACTCCGCATAATTTAGAGAAAAATTTTAGATAATTGGGGAATCATTTTAAAACACTCAACCAATGGATGAAATTGAATTTAAGGAAAAAACGAGAATCATGTTGATATATTTTCATATATAATTTTTCTAGATGATAATAGATTTACACAACTTTTTGATATGGATATTAGAATAATTATCATATTACTTTTTTTTTGATGAAGAGATGTAGATTTTTAGACTTCAATGATTAATGGTTTTTTGGTCATTGAATTTCTCATTATCATTCGAAATCTTGTAATAAATATTCATTGTACCTCTAACTCATTATTTAGGAAACACATATTACTCCATTTATATATTTTCACTTCATAAAAAAGATAAAAAAAAATTCAAGCCTAGTTATTAGTTATTCTAAATAACCATTATATATCTATTTCCCTCTTCCCAAAATAAAGTTTTGTTGACACATTTTATGATGTGGGTCTTCAAGAAATGGTATCTACCAAAATAAAAACCATGATTAATTTCAGGAGGGTTAAATTATTAGGACTCAAATTATTAAAAAAAAAATTGGAATAATTTTACTCCATGATATTTTATAACAGAAACATTATATTCAACAGTGTACTAGACATGAATCCCCATGATTAAATGAACCAGAAAATTATATTATTAAAATATGAAAATTTTAACATTAATGTTAAATTAATTGTATAAATGGTGATAATTTTTTTAAAAATATGAAAAATTGTTTTAGATAATCAATTTTTCCTAGATAATAGATAATAAACAATAACTAATTTTTGTTATCCATTATAGGATTAAGAAATGGTTCCGTCAATTTTTTTTTCTTTTTGAAATAAATAATTATATTTAATTTTTAAATATTCTGTATAATTTATTTGATAAGTTTATATTCCATTTTAAATTATCATATCTAAATTACTATCGAATAAATAATGGTGAAATTTTTAAAAACATTGATTTTTTTGTTAAATAGTTGAAAAAATTGATTTTATTGAATATTATCTCAATATCTCAGAAAATATGAAGAAAAATATTATTTTATAATATTTTACTAATATAACGATATCAATAATATATTTACTAATAAACTTATTATTATTGGACCAATTTTATGTTTGATTTTGATATATTGTCATTTTAAATATTAGAAAACATTTATTCTAGAAAACCTATGATCATCGGTATTTTAGAGTTTATTTGTAACATATTGTACTACATTATAAAATATTATATCATTAAGAATTTACTCATCATTCCAATTTGGATTTTATTATATGATAAATAGTTTTCTTAAATTTTTTATCATAATGAATAGATTCCTGGGTAAATATTTTCACCTATGTAACAACAATATATGTAATATAACATTAACACTATTGGTTATAAAGATAAAATAAATTAATTAACTGACCTTATCCATGTATATGAGTGGATATTGAAAACATATATCTTTTAGGAGTTTTATATTAAATTTAAAATAAAAATTATATAAAATTCCACATAAGACTTATGAGAAAGAAATATATATTTTATTAAAATTCAAAACTATTTTTCGTTCATTTTATTTAATGTCATGGTTTGAACATTACCTTGTGTCTCATATTTCAACAGAAGCGGTGAAAATGTTATTTTAATATATATCCAAAATAATACATTAAAACCCATTTATTACTAGATTTCATTGTAAAATATTGTTTACACTTATAATTCATATTTCTCTTAAAAATCACATGTTTTGTGTGAAAATATAAAATGTAATTTCGTTCGAGTAATGATATTTAACATGATAACTTGTACTCCAAATATAGAATAATTATTTCATGTTTTTGGATAAATATGAATTTAATTTTGGTGATATAATTTAGTTATCATGGAAAAATTTATGTTGTCATCATTAATGATAAAATGTGATCTATATAATTTAACCTTCCTTTTATTCTTAAAATGTATCCAAAAGATATATAAATGTGATTGAATGAATTTATATTAACCAGAAAACTCCTTTACATTTGATTTTTTAATAATTTCTTTAATTTTAAATTATTATTATATATATATACATATATATATATATATATATATTATTTCATTATGGTAATTACAGGTGTGTATTTTCCCTCACTTAAAAATAGTCACATCCCCTATACTTTTACTCACACATATTTAGAACTATAGTTCAAAAAATAAGTCAATAATTGTATCTACATAATAAAAAACTATGACCTAGAGCCTCTAGTATCACCAAATGAGCAATACATTAATGGTTAAGGTGTAAGTCAATGTGGTTATCAGAGGATAATTTATTTGTTATAGTTGACTTATTTTGTGTTTATTTATCATTTATCTTCATAAAATCATTTACCACGATTAAAAACTATAAAAATTATATTCAAAAAAATAAAATATTTTTAGTTTTATGTCACAACACTTATTCATATCTTTTTCCAACCTGTGGGAAATGATGATATTTATCATGTCCATGTGTGTTCTACCACCTCCATGAAGTTATATCTTTTAATTTCCATAAAAAACACTCTTATATTTTTACAATAACTGATATAATATATTTAAATGATAATAATTTCATATTTATCATTAGGAAATGATATATATAATATATTTTCTTACACTTCCATTTTTTAAAAAAAATGTTTCTTTCAACAACACGTGGAATACCGCCTCCAGGATGTTATGTGATTTGATTTTCACGTTAGCCATTCATTGAGGATTATAAATATTAATTTAAAAAAGAAAATATGAAATTACGTAAATATTTTTATTTTTGATTTGATGTGGCGATTAACTCTTTCATTATGTCCAATATAACATAGTCAATTTGAAATTATAAACCAAGCATTAAATACATGACATGGATATAACTAATTATGTAATTAAAAATTCCACTGAGAAAATTGAAATAAATCATTTAGTAATATTATAATAAATGAAAGAGGTTATTAATCAAGTAAATAATTTATATTATTTCATAATTTAGAAATTAATGTAAATTTAAACACTATGGGGTTTGAGGAATGTGATTTCAATTCACTATTCCCAATATTTGAGATAGAAGTTAATTTCTGTTTATGTTTTGTTGTATGAATGATATAATAATTTATTATAGATATATTTTATCAATTTTAAAAATAAATTCAATATTTTTTTTGTTAAAATATTTTTTTGTTCAAAATTTATCATTTCTTGTAATCACATTATCTAAAAATATTATTTTAGTTGTTTTAATTTTTTTTCAATCATTTCATTCCATACCCAAATTATAAAATATATTTTATTAAATTATATTTATTTAAATTAATTATTTCTAAATTGTTACATTGATATTTTGTATGTCTTTCAAAAGTAAAAAATTATCCATCACATTGATCAAGGGAAAATTGAATATACAGTTTTAATGTGAAAGGAACCAATAGTATCGTCGCCACCATAATAATTATTTTTCTTAATCCAATTTATGAAATCGTGTTTTATTAAATGAAAACCACTCCATAATTTTTCTTTGGGTATTATCAATAATTATCATAAATATAATATATATTATTATATAATGAATTTTTTCATGTGTGTGAAAAGAATATTATTATATGTGTGATGATGAAAATGAATGATTTCATGTGTTATTGTATTTTATTTATTCCTAGATATTGTTCAAGATGAATGGTATTATCAATATATATCTTTATTATGGGTGATAAAAATACATATTATATGAATGAGGGATCATGAATCAACATATATGAATGGATTTCTACTTTTTTTCAGAAGATTTATTTTGGTGCTCATCCCATATTTTCGAATGTTTTTTGTTTATTTTGTTGTTGAGACGGAAGAAAGATAATTAAATGACATAGAAAAATAATATCTTGGTATGGAAAAGAAAAATTCCACTTAAATACATGCGTATTATTATGGAAATTAATGATTTCATGTGTTATTATAATTTTTTGAATCCAATTTATTATTCATGATAAAATGTTTTACCAATATAGCTCATTATTATAGGTGTTAAAAATACATATTATATAAATGGGTGAAAATGATACAACATATACGAATGGATTTCTACTTATCTAGAAGATTAATTTTGGTGATCATCCCATATTTTTGAATGTTTTTCATAGATTTTATTTTTGAGAAGGAAAAATGATAATTAAATGACATGGAAAAATAATATATAGGTTTGGTAAAGAAAAACTCCACTTAAATACATGTTTTTTATTATGTAATTTTTTATTCTCTAAATCTCTAAACGTATATATTCCACTGTTCTGTATGTGATGCAGTATTTATATTTGATTATTTTATGTTTTAGATGGTTAAAATTTGGTCACATTAATTACTGTCAAATACAAAAATGTAAAAAATATTCTATTGAAATTGAATTTTTGAGTTTAGATTCATGGATACTAAATTTAACATTATTGAAATCAGGGGAATATTTCATTACTTCATTGAACATGTTCAACAAACCAATGTTCTGTAAAATAAATTGACTAAAAACATTGTGTTCTCAATATAAATAATAAATGATAAATTAATAAATGAAAAATAATTATGCAAGGATAATAAAAAATAATATATAAGAATATTAAAATTAGGTATGTATTTATCAAATTTAAATTCATTATTATGGTTGTATATTACATGTCCAACCAACCAACAATCCAAGGTAAGGGTTTTCATATCACTTCCACTCTATTGAATTATTTTTTCTATTATAAATTTGTTCTATTTTATATAGATTATATATATAGCAATGTAAATTATTTCATCTATTAATATTTATTCCTGAAATTTAATGTTTCATTTCATTTTTCACTATGAATGGATTTCGATACAACTGTTATGAAAATCATAATGGGGTATTTTATAATCTTACTCCTATTTGAGATTATTCATATCTAAACATACATTGTTTGAATAATATGTTATTCCTGAATATTAACCAAAAAATTATTATAATACTCATCTAATTTATGGGGTTTTCATTTTTTCATCAAACATTTCCACTTTCTGGTAACCAATGATCAAAATAATATATTTTATGAAAAAAAACATTTTATTTGATGAGGGGATTATTTTTTCCAATTAGATATTATCTAAAAATATTCACGAATACAATTATCTATACTGTAATTATTATTTAATTTTTTTTTTAACAATATTTTAAATACATTTAACTATTTTATAAGGGAAATTGTTGATGTTTTTTAATGTGATATACATTCATTTAATTAAAAATTGTGAAATAAGTATTCTTTGTCAACATATATGGAATTAATGTATTTTCCCACCATCATAGGTATTATTTAATATCATGTTCTTATATATAAGTCCATGGGTCTTTTAAGACATTACTTTATCATTAGTCTATGAATTAATAGTTTTTAAAAAAAATGTATTTTTTTGTAAATTTTTTAATTTATATTTTGAACATATTTATAATTTTTTCAAACAATTATTCAAAATCTAAAAAAATGGTTTTCCTATTTTTTATAAACTTTGTACTCCCTTTCAAAAAAATATAATCATTCATTCCAAAGAATCAATTTTGTATTTTTTAATATTATTATTTCTTTCTTTTTTATATTATATGTTAATAATTATTTTGTGATCTTTTATTATTTTGGGATATTAATATCCAAAACTATAAATTATTCATTGTGTTTTATTTTTATACTTTATGTCCATATTTTCAATTTCATGGTGATATTCCCTATAATTTTTATATATTTTTTATATTCAAAAAATTATCATATTTAAATATATGTTGTTAGTTGATGGATTCTTATTGAGAATGTTACATCATTTAATGGGGATGTATTGAAATTTTGAATTCATTATTTTGTAAAAATATATAAATATTGATAAGTAACGTTGATTATAAATGATATTTTTGATTCAATGTAGAAGGAAAAGACTAGAAATACGAAAGTGGTGGATGAGGTATGTTAATAAATATACTTCAATGAATTAACATATCCCATGAGAATTGTAGGTGGAATAATAAGATGGATTTCTGGTGTGTACCAAACAAATAATTATAAAGTCTTGGCCAAAGGCCTTGGTAGTATGGTTTATTATTTATTTGTATGAGTGATTGATGTTAAGATAATAAAATATTGAATTTTTATTTTTATTCATTAATATTTTTTTATTATTCTCCATTTTTTTGTTATGTGAAATTTTTTAAAAATTATATTTTGAAGCTACAGTTGATGATTAAATTGAATATTTCATTATTATCCAGGCTTACAGATTATAATTCATTTCCTAATCATGATATCATCCGTTTTTATGCACTTGATAAATCAATTTGTAATTCCATGTATAGTATAAAAATGTAATAATATAGACACCAAGTCTTGGTTACTAGTATAGTGTAAATAAAAATAATACCTATGGAAAAAAATGAAACCATAACAACACAACTAATAAAAATAAATCCACTTCCATAGAAATTTAATGGTTCAATACATAAGTGAATTTGGGAAACTTGTTAAATTCCATTACATGAGTTCTAAATATCCACTCTTCATTCTATCAATCCCCATATCAAAACAAAAATGTTAATGAGTATTTTATATTATTTTGTAAAAACTACTTAACCTGAATAACCAATTAAATATGGCTAGTTTGATGTCATCATTTGGGACTCCACATATGTAAGATTCTTCTGTTAATTGGTTATGGCCTTGTTAGTATATTGGTAACCAAATTCCCTCATTATTATTATAAAAAATATTGAAGGTGAAATTTAATAAAAGACAAATAACTGTATAGATAATATTAACAATAATATAGTTGTGGTATAATAATACCACAACATTTATGCAATAACAAGATGGAAATAATTAGTCAAATATTAATTCCATAGTATATTGTCATGATTCGGATCAATGTACAATAACAATCTAATGATATCAAAATAAATGAGGCTTGAAAACAAAATATCTTATAGAATTTTAAAAAATCACATGAGTCCACCTTGTTTATATGATTCATCTCTCCAAAAAAGTTCTCATTCAAATTTCTTGATCCTTCACCATAGATTTCAAATAATTGTATTTGTTATATGAATTTATTATTTAATGATGGAATGTGAAAATATAAATAACATACCACAATTCTAGAAAATTATTTTCTATACATTCTATTATAAACCCTTGTCATTCTTAATTAAAAACACCATGATAATAAATGTCTTATTATCTCATTCAAATGATCTAGAAAATGATTTAAAATTCATCCCACATGTTAACCATCATTCACTATAAAAAATACCCTGATTTGAGTGAAATATTCTTTAGACTAGAAGGGGTTAAACCCCCCTATAAACACATTAGAATATGTTACCCCTAACTGCCACTAATGTTCCATCACATTTTTTTTGCGGTGGTCGTTGCTACGTGCATGTAAAATATATTGAAATTGGATGCATATAGTATATAGTGGGGTTTAACACCATCTAATTTCATAATAATATGAAAAACTAGATGTTTTTTACCCTATATAATCAAGAATTCATTTTATAGGTTGTTGTAGACCTCCTATAATGGTGTTGTACGCTTCATATTAGTGGCGTTTTTTTAATACACCTCTAATTGAGTGCAGTAATTGAGGGGGTTTATCCCCTTTAAATTGAGACAATTATTATAGGCGGTTTAGAAAAACACCACTAATAATCTTTTTATAAATTATTATGTATTTATAAATTCCCTCTTCCCTCCTGTTACCATTGATCCTCCAGTCCCCCACCCCCTTGCACCTTGGTCCAGTTCCCCAACCCTCCAGAAACATCAGTCCAATTCCCCACCCCTTCCATCACATAAAGCCTCGGATCGAGTCCCCTAAAACAACCCTCTAGTTCCGAGACACCTATGTCCCCTGATGTTACTCACACATCCAGTCCCCCCACCAGTTCTAATCGTGGGCCTAGTTTCCCCTCTAGTATGATGGTGATCTCAAGTCCATGTCCTCCACCCGCAACAATTCCCTACCACCTTACCACCAATTTGTAAAACATCGCCCTGTGGGTTTTGAACTCAGAAGCTACCAATATGTACTAAACTCCTAAACCACTTTGAAAACTCATTTCATTTATTATAATTGATGTTCTGTAAATTATATAGGTATTGAAGATTATTTAATTAAACAATATTTGAATATATTTAGGAACATATAAAAATATATAACCTATATATATTTTTTATGAAATTATATATACATTTTTTATATAATGTATTAATATATTTTTATTGTAATATATATATATATATAACATATTCAATGTATACATTTATATATTCTATATATTTTATATGTGTATTTACATACATTAATGTAAATATATTTTATAATAATAAATATGTTATGTATATATATATTTATTTATATATTTATTTATTTATTTATGTACTTAATATATCTACTTAAATTCATATTTATGTATTATATACATGATTATTTGCGTAATATATATATATAAATATTTTTTTAATATATTTATTTAATTTTGTTAAAATATTATTTCATTAAGGTATTTCAATACATATATTTATCACTATGTACAATAACATATATTTATTTATATAAATTGTATAATATTATATATAATTAATATTATAGGAAATACATATATATATAATTCAGTTTATACCAATATTTTTATAATAGTGTTTATATAAATAATATGTATATTATATAAAATCAATATTATATAATGTACAATGTATTCAAATATTTATATAATGAATTTTAATACATATATTTATTATTATGTGAATTTATATAAATGTGTTTCAGTAAATATAATTCTATAATATTGAGTACCTAAACATATATTTTTTTTATAAATTTTATATCATAAAATATTAACAATATATAACATAAAATCATAAGCATATTTTATAAAAAACATTTATTATTATTTTATTACGAATTATAAAAACAATTATCATGAGATTTATGTGACATATTTTTTAATGAAATTGTCTTTATATATTATTCTAATGGTTTTCTATTATATATAGTAAATATTATATGAATTAAAATTTATAAAAAATATATTAATGTAAATTATATTATAAAATTATATTTAAAAATACATAAAAATAAAAATAAATAAATTCACATAAATATTTTATATAATATGTTCATATAATGTATATAATTAACTTTTAATGCAGTTTTTTAAATATATATATATATATATATATATATATTATAAAATTATTTTCATTTAAATAGTGGTGGTTCATAGCCCCCTCTTATTTAAATACATCAGAGGGGGTTTTAAACTCCCTGATTTTTAAAGAGATTAGATGGGGTTGTAAATCGTAGCTGATCTCATTGATTTGTGGTAGTTATGAACTGCATCATTTTTGTTAAATCAGAGTGGTTAAGAAAACCCCTCTAAAACACAATCAGATATTAAAAAAATATTGATAAAAATATTCATGGGGTACAAAACCCCATCTAAAATAAATATTTTAAGGGGTTCATAACCCCCCCCCCCCCTTAATTCTATTATTATTAATTGTTTCACATAACCCCCAGTAATATATATAGAAAATGAATATATAGGTGGTTCATAAACCCTTAAAAATATTATGATTAGAGTGTGTTGTACATAAACACCTCTAATTGTACAAAAACATACCATAATCTCTACATAAAATACCTCTAATCTACTATTTTTTGTACTAATTGGATGTATCCCCAGTATATTAATTTGAATAGGTTTTTACAATAGGTCTTATGGATCAACCATATCATCATTGAGTTTCCAAAATATTATAAAAACTATGTCACATTTATCTTACCAAGATTGAACCATCTAGTAGATCAATGACCATAAAAAAAATAAAATCCTAATGAACATATCATTAAGCATGACGAAAAACCCCACATGTAAATAAAATCATATATAATCGTTATTAGTAAGATACATGTCACTCTAGGGTTTTGATTTTTATCTCATACCTCATATAATTTTTGTAAATCAGTCTTTACCTTATGTTTCAGGTGTGTATGGATTGAATTTTGAGGCATCAATTCTATTTATTTTTCATCCATTATTTTTTATTTGGTTTTTTCCTTGAGTTTTTTAATGAATGATAATGAAATTTATGTATACTGAATATGTCACATGGTTGGCTTACATTTTTTCAAATCGTGTGCCATTACCTAGATAACCAATTTACAAGGTGGGTTTTTTGGGACAGTTGCATATGAAGTGGTTTATGCGTGGGTTTTAAGCTATGTTTTCAAATAGTGTGGAATTTCCTTATTTGATTATAAGGGCTTCTTGGTTGTCCCATGGTTTTGAAAATATTTTGGGAAAACTATATAGACTGTCCATGTCAATAAAAAATATTTTTTTTCTATCTCCCTAAATTTTAATTGTAAACACCCAATCCCACCTCCCACTTCATGATTCCACAAGAAAAGAACCCATAAACCTTGTTTTAACCTCTTATGGGATCCTGTTTGGTCAGTGTTTTGCCTCACATTATTTAAGGAAACTCCATGTATGTGTCTACAATCTTGTTTTCTACCACTTTTATAGGATTTCATTCCTTATTTCTGGGACTTCATATTTAAAGAGGGGTTGGTTTCCTTGTTATTGTTTAATCATCATTTTTGGGGGTTTAATAGTGATTTTTATGCTTTGATATTTCAAATCTAGTGTTCTATTGAGGTTTAGATGATGTTTTTCACCAAATTCCAAATGATTATACACTCAAATTAGTCCATTCAATGGTTAAACATTGTTTTATGAATTATATTTCTATAATTTCTATTTTTTTTGTTCGATGAATTTTATATTAGGTTCAAAATGAGTGTTTAAAATGATCCAAGGTTCTTAGATGTTGAAAAATATGTTTCTAAAATAAAATTTGTAATATTTCTTGTGTAACTCCTTGTTTTTTTTTGTGTTGAATGTGTTTTATAAAATATATTTGTGGTAAGAATATTATTTTGAAACTTTTTGGTGTGTTTTTGGTTTCAAAATGTGGTTTTATTGTTGAAACAGTTGTTTATCATGTGTATTGTGGTTTTTGGATTATTTATATTTGAATATGACACTGTATTTGATGTGTCGAATGTCAAATGAGAATAGAGGGAATCATATGTGATTGGGTGGTCTCATTATGACATGTATTCTAGTGATTTTAAAGTGGATTCAGTACAAATTCACTTAAAAGGATTGATTTTGGCAAAAATAACTAAATTTAGATGAATATTAAAGACCAAATGATATTTGGATGCTTCTCCTCTGTAGTGTCTCATGCATGAGGATGTTGACGGTTGTGGGTTTTATACAACATTTCAGTGAGACATGATGTCTCCAGGGTCACACTCGTAGCTAGCTCCTCAGGAAGTATACTTTAAATTAATGCTCTCTTAGGGTATCTTACTCATTGTCGACATACAATACATTATTCTGGTTTTTTTAAAAGAGAACATGCTATGAATCAAAATGTTTCCTATTAAAATTTTTCAACCACCAATAATCAACCATGTATTTTTATTTATCATTTAATGTATTTTATCATGTAATCTATTTGATGGGTGGAAATCTATTAGGATTTGGATGTCACTGTACATACAACATTGGGTGTAAGTAGAATTGGTTATGTATGACAGGGGTGATAACAATATGTTTAGAGATAATAGTTTAGATTACAAGAGGATTCCACTTAAATGTTTTGTGGAGGAATACTGAGGAATATTCCCCTCTTATTATGTTTTTGATTTTGGTACAATGTCATATTCCTCTTTGTTATCTTCCATTTTGGTTTTGTTTAATTTTTTATGTATGAATCTATAAAATTATTATTCAATGATTTATTGTTATTAAAAATTCTATAAAATTATTATTGATGGTCATTATTTTTATGTAATTTGTTGAAATAATTCTCAAGTCTTATTGTTGATTCTTTGGAACTTTTGTTAACCCTTGAAGGATCAAAAAAACATTTTGGTCGTGCCAAAAACTATGTGAGGCTGTGAATTGAATGAAATACCATCATGGTTTGTGACAACAGAGTAGCATAAGAGGTCACACTCTTTTATATTCATTGTATTTTGGGGAAGATTTGGGATAAGTCATAGATTTTACTGTTAGGACTCAATTTTATGATTACATGTTGTGTTCTTAACCAGCGTGCCTCGTGATGGTTCTCGATTTGGCATTGGGAAGTTGATTTTCATAAGTGTTTATTATTTATTATGGGTTTTTTTGTGTTTGGGAAAATAAAATAGACTTGATTCATTGGTGTATAGAGCTCACAAGTCCTGGAAATCCACATGGAGCTAGGACATAGTCTTTGAAGACACATTGTGATTACTGCATGATAGGGATGTGTCTACCAACAATATGGAAAATTCAATCATGAACACTATCATCCCTGGTAAGTTTACTTGTGTATTTTTTATCCTAAAAATTATTTTTTAGAAATCAAGTGTACGAATTTTTGGATACTGGATTATAATGAGAGAATGGTACTATTTTGGGAAGATATTAAAAGTGTTTTGGAAAAATTATTAAGGAATATTTGGAGTGCATATTATTAATAAATTTAGATAGTGTAAAACGAGGATAATTCTATTGTATTAGGTTTTAGATGTTTGTTTCAAGTGGGGAGAGAGGAGTTTTAAACCCAATGGAATTTGGTAAAATAATGTTTTTTGTCTTGTTGGAAATGTTTTCTAATGGGGTTTTATTTTAAGAAGGATGGAATAGGTGGGTGTTTGGTGTTTGGAAAATGGTTCTCGATGTGGTTGTTAGTGAGTTTCTAAAATGATGTAGGGATTTTTACAAAGAAGATGAATTTCGAATGTGAAAAGTGGAATGATTTTTTTGATATAAAATGTGATTTTCTTTTGTTTTATCCATTGGAATGCTCACGAGTGGTCATGCGTATAGATATGTGATGAAAAAAGTTGGAAAATTGAAGACATGGACATACAGGTTCTCGAGGTGGCATGAGAATATGCATGTGAGTGAGGCTCCATGAGATATCATTGGTGAGTGTGGAAACCACTATGATTTTTATCTATCATTAGATTCTTTTAAAAGAAAATATGCGGAATTTTAATAATTATTGTCTATGTGAGGTGTCATTCATTACTTATTGGAAATTTTCATGGTACATTTTTGTGTTTGATAGCTCTTCATGTTTTAATGTTGTTTTAATTTTTCATTCTAGGAAATTATGTGGATCTAAGAGGATAGTGGGTGGGATATTTTGTAAGGTGTTCTAGGAAGCCATGGTTTTGGTTCCCTTTGGGTGTCTGGTGTTATTTTGTGGTAAATTTAGACTGATGGACTAGTCGATGGGGTCCTCGTTTCCCTATTTTCTAGATTACCCCCCCATAAGGAAACAGTGGAAATTTTAAGTGTTTCTACATGTAATTCACAATTTTAAAACAATTAGGCTAATCAATGTATGGTCTTTCTGATTGAGTATCAAATTCTCATTCCCCCATTCATATGTAGTGAAGTGGATCCTCTTGATGATAAAGAGTTGATGTTGAGAATAGTAATAGAAACAATTTTTTCCTATAGTTTTATGTGTTTTTAATGATGAATCTAGTTACCCTTATGCTTTATGTAGAAAATTTCCTCCAGTCATTAGAAATCGTTAGTGGACTGCCATTTGAGAGATGGGTAATCAACTTGATGGTGATGATGTGATTTGTAGGGATAATATGGGAGTCTAAATATTTTTTAAGATCCTTTTAGCTATATGATCATGTTGTGACATCGGTGTGGAATGTCTAGTCAAAAAAAGAGTTCATGTCATAATGATCCAATGACCAATCATTACTATCAATGGATAAGAAAATGGCACATGTTCTCTCTATGTGTTTCCAGGATGTGTCATGGATCTAATTCCACCTCTTCAAAAGAAAATCCCACCTACTTGTAGGTGTAGTGTGAAATTTGGTGAATGGTTTAAAATACACACCTATTGAAATGAATATTTGATTGTAATAGATGTGTTTAGTGGTGCTTTTTTGTGGTGTTATTTTGGAACAAGACAAAACAGCAGGTTTGTGACTCTTTTTAGAACTACCAGCTTAAATAGATATCTTTTCTCTCTCTGAGATCCTAAATATTTCTGTTCTGACTAAAGGTCTCATATGTATATTCCATACCCTAGTTGTTTCTTATTATGATGATAGAGGATTATTTGTGGCCATTTTTTGATTATATGTCTTGGTGAAATTACTTTGTTGGAGCAACGTGAGTCCCATGTCCTGGAGTTTTCATTCAGATCTTCTAATATTGTTAAATGGTTGCTTTTGTAACAAAAATAAATAATTACAATTAGGGATTGTAAACTACTGACTATGAGGAATGAGTTGTTTTGAACATTAGGTCTCTAACCATAGTTCCTAGAGTGAATATGGTTCACTGTTCGGAATCACAATGAGTGTACAATACATTGGTTTAGCCATTGTCTCTAGTTTTACAATTGAGATAGTTTTTTTCCTTGTGGCTGCTTCATCACCTTCGAATTTTTCTCTTCAGGGAATAGATATTGATACATCGTCTCCTTGTAATTACCATTGTTTTATGAGAACTAATTATTGGTTATAAAAAGGAATGGTAATCTCACTTTCATTAGATCATGATGGTCATGCTTTCTGGGTGGAAATTCCTATTCAGTCATCCTTGTTCGGTGAGCCTTGTAAATCAATTATGGATATGTTAATCTAGAAATATCCATGTCCCATGAGGAACAATGGGTATTAGTTCCTCATGTCACTTCAGGTTTCTTATTTTTTTGGATGGAAGTCAATTATTGGATATCCATGTATGGTAATTCATTGTTAATCACGTCAGTTTTAAATTTATATTCATCTTGGAGCAGTTTCATCTGGGGGTGGGTATTCAGCTATTTTTGATATGTAGTTTGGGTAGATATTTTAATCTTTACATCCCCCTACTATGATTATGTTGGGGTTTTGTCTAGATTGGTGAGTACATTGTTTGGTTTTAGCTAAATGGTTGATTTCTCTTAGTGGGGAATATATTCGAGCCTCCCACAATCATAATTCCGTTCAATCTACAGAATTTTTTTGCATTGAAAAGTATTCTCAAAGATGTGGGGTTTGATTTTTTTCATTCAGATTAATCCATTTAATTTTTGATGTACGGAAAAAATTTCATTTTAATCAAGAATGGAAAAATATGTGGTTTTTGTTCATTGGAGCACTTTGAAAATTTTGATTAAATGATTGTGGTTGAATTTTTTTTGTTGGAATAGATTTCGGTATGATTACTATAATTGTGACATGTTCTAATATATTTGATTAATAGATGTCCATTCATGGTTATAAGGAAAATGGAATCCATATTTGGCTTTTAAATCTCTCTGTTGTTAATTCTAGGAAAATTATCTTTGCTGAAATGAAGATGCATAACTTTTTGTGCCCTATATCACAGCATATTTATCAGTTTAATGATGGGATTATAAAAAGAATCCACAAATAAAAGTTGGAGATGATTTCTCATTTACATTTTTATTGGATATTTTTATCAAAAATCATGTTAATTCATGAAACTAGTTTATAAGGATATGTGACGAGTCAATGTCCTTACCTCATGTAAACCACATTTATGAGTTCCTCCTTTTCCAAATTGTTGTGAATTCAGTGATATCATATTAATGTAATTCCAGGATTCTTCTAGTAAATTTTAAACAAATTCTCCCACAAGGGATGCATCCCAACCGTTTATACCATTTCCTTTGAATCCTTAGTTATAAAAGACTAGGAAGTGGTGTTATTTCACTATTTGATGTAGGTAACATACACACTGATTCCTAAATCATTGCTAGAACTAGAAAAAAGTCTCACCAGTAGCTTTATGGATGACATCTATCTCAATCATAAATTCTATGTTCTAAAAGGTTGGGAAGAATCATTGAATGAAACATTGTTGGAGGTTATCCTAGTATTGGATCTATCTAGGTTGTAAGGTATACAACCACTCTTCAGTAATAACCTATTGTGAAAAAGGAAATTCCATCCACATGAAATTCTCTTTAACTACTCCTATTGGTTTTCAACATGGAAAAAGAAGTCTGAATTACTAAGTGTGTCGATTGGGTTATTCAACTGCATGGATAATGAATTTTGATTTCCTTGGAACAATGATACCACATAATTCAAAATAATTTTTTGCAGGCATAGTTAACCAATTATGATGGTTAGAAAATTATGGGGCATTGTGGTCTATCAAGGATTATAGTGGGTCCAGTGCTTATATGGTGGTTCTTTTTGGACACATGACACTTATAATGACACTTCTTAAAAAAAACAGGATTGGCATTTCTATGTCTATCCAATAATGTTCCCCCTATCTCAAGATCAAAATATAGTAGTTCTTTGTTAGTGTTCCTAGTTGTGCAGATTTTCATTTATTCTTTGTAAGAGGAACTAGTTTTGAAACAAAAGTATAATGAGTTTTCAAAAAAATTAAATACCATGTGTTTGTAGTATTATTGTTAACAGTAAAATCATTTTATGAAGGGAATTTTTATAATATAGCACTCAATTTTATAGATAAAAATAACATATTTGAATGATTTAAGAAGTCCAGATAATTTTAAATGTATGTTGAATATATTTTTTGAGATATAAGATTAGATTCTGGTTGTTTTATCCCTTTCATGATGTCATCATAGTTTTTGACTAAAACTGGATCTTTATATTTTAGATCAATATAATTAGATAAATTTAATAAAAAAACATCCTAGATTCTGATTTGATTAAATTATATTTCAAATAATATAAATATTAACAGAATTATTTTAATTACTAATGAAATACCACATTTGTTATTGATTTTCCTTAAATAACTAAATTACTCTATCTAAATTTATTCACATTTTTTAGTAATTAAAAAAACTAGATTACTGTTTTTTCTTAAAAAATTAACCAATTTATTAAAAAATATTTTAAATAATGAAAAAAATAATATTTAAATGATAAAAATTTAATATTAAACCATAATTTAAAATTCAATTTCATTTAATTGAAATAAAAAAATAAAAAAATTGAAAACAATTAAATTTAAAAGGTTGAATTATCTAGATTTGAATACATTCAGAAACTCCAAAATCAATAAATTGGAACCCCCATACCATATATAAATAAATAAGGTTTCTTACCCTCCATGTATGATGGGGTCACTGAATTATATTCCTACTTATGAATGGTATAAAAATATATGGAAAATAATGGGATAATGTTACGGACACCTCCATGGGAGATAATTCATATTTCAACTTAGTCAGTGGCACCTTTTCTCCATGGTGATTTTTGGTGTGTTTTCAAGACAATGGATGCAATTGGATGGATTTTAATGATTTGGGAAGGAGAACTAGTCCTTCTTTTAAAGGATATAATTTCCGTATAAAATTGTGCATTATTATCCCCATAAAATAGTATCTTCATTTATGGAATCATTCATGAATGTTATTATGAAATTCCTTTCACGTCTCCACAATAAATTTCAGAATATTTATCCATGTATAGAGATATTTATTCATATTTCACTCAATGTATTTCATATTACCACGTAGACTCTCATTCTTCCATGTCTCTAGTTTCACATGCATTAATGACATTTGAAACAACAAATTAATCCATGGACGTATTCATGTTATTTTTTCATAGATATATTTAGTATTTTTCCATAAATGTTTGAATTTTTGGTCAGTCAAATCATGAAATATGAAATCATAATAAACATTCAACAAATCTACGGTATTTTTTCAGGCCCAACTTGTTCACTTTTTTTGGGCTTCCAAATAGTGGATTTGGCTTTCAGTCAAGAAGGGATGGTTATAGCCCAAAAATCTAGGAACCCAAAAAAATCTAATCAGTTGGATATATAATTTAAATGATATGATCAAAATATCAATGTGATTATAATATTTAAAAATATCATACATAATCATTTTCCATATTTTGTTTCATTTTCATTCTATAATTCCAATTTCCTATTATTTTAATAAAATATTGAAATATACAAGGTATATCATTTAAAATTATAGAAAAAGTCAACATAATTTGATTAATAAATTTCAAATAACTTTGGCCAACCATGTTTCAAACCTAGTGAACATTATGTCCCATTTTCATACACCATCTGTCGATTGGGTAAATACCAATGTTCCCTATTCAGAATTATTTCATGTAGGAACCTCACTGCCCACACTATATAGATATGTACTATCCATATAGGTATATATTTCATGGAAAACCCAAATAATAAATTCCTTAGAAATAAATTAGGATATTATTCTATACTTATCGATATATTCTATTCTAGGGTTATGATCTATAATCGATGTTTTCCTAAATCTAATCCTAATGTTATCTACTAAACTTCATATGATACAAACTATAATGATCAAAAAACCAATAAACTGACATTTTTGGCATACATTATTACATTTATAGAGATATAATGGTTCAAATACCAAAGGCTAGTCAATTTAGTAGATTTGGTGAAGAAGATACATATCTGATACCAACTCTACAATGAGAATAGAAAATAAAACCTAATACATAAAAAATAAATTAACTAAATCCATGAAAACTAATTTCATTAAGGCATTTTTCGTATCCTTTAGAAAGGAAAACACATTATGGGGACATTAAAACTTGAGTATGGTTTTTTTACAATGAAATATATCATTCATCAATATGAATAATCAACATGTAAAGGTAAATAATAGAATAAAATTTCAATTTAAATGAAATGACTATATTCATAAGATAATGTATCCTAAATAAGGTAATATAAATAAGCGAACTCGCATTCTGTTTAATCAATAAACTCATAGTGTTATCTATCCAAAGATAATGTCATTTTGAATAATCATGGGTTATAATAAATGAATTTTTAATGAAGAAAATTATTATTTAT
The DNA here is from genome assembly GCA_963277665.1 of Viscum album. NCBI lineage: Eukaryota > Viridiplantae > Streptophyta > Magnoliopsida > Santalales > Viscaceae > Viscum > Viscum album. Next base: position 1,768,343,975 of record OY728135.1, read on the forward strand.
TTGACATCATGTCATGGGAACATGATACATCTTTCATCAAGATCCTTCCACAATAATTTTTAAAACTATATGTAAATATACATATAATTATCCCAATTATTTTTCCCTAGCGAGCTATCAATGCATTAAGGGGATATCTATAACCTGGCCCCACCCCTAAATACATGTTTAAATCATTCCTTATGTATTAATAAACTTATTAAATTCATGAACAAATTTCCCTATCAATAAATAACTATATTGAGTAAATGTTACCTATTTATAATTATTTCCATAGTTAATTAAAATATTTTCAATGCTTTTATCATCTTAAAAATGTTATAAGGTTTTTGAAATAATCATATCCATAATATAATAATTTTATTATTTTATAGAAAATTAATATATTATGAAATATCATCATAATATTGTGATCTTTTATTGATAAATTTCACAATTTTAAATGAAAGTAGTCTATCACAATAAATTTAAACACATTGTATTTTACAATTACTATCCAATTAGATGAAATGATTCAAATTTAAGGATAAAATAAATTGATTCATGAATTTTTAATGATATTATATGAATAATGTAATTATATACACCCTGTAAAACAAATTAGGTTCATAACATTACAATATACCTCAATAAAGTAGAATTGAGATAATGTGTATTTCTACCCACATTGATTTGGATGAATGTGATTTATGCTATGGAATTGTGGTTTTAAAAAAATTATTAATTTGTTTCCAAACAGAATATATATATATATATATAATAACATATATGATTATTTTATATTATAATATTACTCCTTCAATTGAAATCAGTTGTTATTATCATTGTCATATCTGCAAATTTATTTTTTATCAATCTTTCTTTGTTTAGAATGACCTATTTATTTTCTATTTTATATAAATGAATAATATCTATAATAGTAATCATGATACTACTAACATATTTTTTCATAAAAAAATTAAACCATTAATTATTTTTTTGGAAATTAGGTTTATATTGATCATGGATATGGTATGTCGTACGTACAATGGAGTGAACTTATTTTAATTACCATTATGGATAAAAGGTATATAATACATCATAATAATAAACAGATAATAATATAATATATTTCTTAAAATTCATTAAAATTTAATTTTATATATCATAAATGTTATGTTTTTAGGATAAGAGAGTCACATCAGTTCATGAATGTGGTTTTCAACACAAACACAAATGATGATATTATTGATCATTGAGTTAAAAGAAAAAAAATTAACATGGTTAATTTTAATTTAATATTTATCAATATTTCATAAATATTATAATGATTATATATATATATCACATATAATATTTAATTTTTTATTTATCACCTTCCTTTTAATACGATAGTGAATGATGAGTAACATCACTTCGTGAGGTGGTAGTCTTAATGTACACAAGCAACATTATCGTATACCATATAGAATGGAATGTAACGAGTTATATAAGATATAATGAATCCAAATATAAAATTATTATATATATATATATATTAATTATATACACTTTCTATTCATCATTACATCCCTCAAAGAGATGAGGTATTCAAAAAATTCATGACATCGGTTCTCAAGCTGGTAGTTGGACTTACCCATGAATGATTATTTTGTAACTAGTTTTATTGAAATGGATTTGGTTTTACATCATGAACATAATATAAAAGATGTGTAGTATATTTTTGTTATAGATGTTACTATATCACATGTTTTAATAGTAAATACATGATTTGGGGAAAGAAATAATACAAAAAACGTTCATTGAGGAACAATACCACTTCTTTAGTTAAACACTTTTTGTTTTCACCAAAGATATACAAGGAATCATTTATTCAAGTATTATGGATTAAAGTATTCTTAAAGGTAATTTGGGAATTGAATTTTCATGGTATTGGCCGTACCAATATGTATTAATGGTGTTATGATTAGAGGAGAGGGGTGGACTTCATTAAGGGAGGTGTGTTGCACATATGTAATATTTGAATAGAAAACATTATAACAATGTATTTCACATTATAAAATTTCTATTAAATATTATTTTATAGATTAATTAATGTTAATTAATAATTATGGATAGAAAATATATTTTAGATATGTTTTAGTGTCATTTTCCATGTTATATTTCTCTCTTAACCCCCTAATAAATCTATTATTACATTATCAGTGATAAATAATTCATTATAATTTAACTAATAATTTTAGTCAAAATATAATTTTACAATATTATATATTATAAATTATTTGATTTTTGAATATGGAATCAAATTTTTTGAATAAATCTATTTATTTTAAAACTATTAGTTTAAAACTAATCCCAAAACAGAGATGAGAAAGAGGGGTTTCAAAGTGAAAATGTTCAAATGTTTACAAATATTTTATATAAAAATTGAAAATGATAATGATTCAAATTCCAAAATTCAGATTAACAGATATATAACTAAGCTTATTTTAATTTTAAACCATATCCAAATTTAAATTACCATTAAAAAAGTTTAATAAAAATTTTGTTTTAATTAATATGAAGTATTATTCATTATTTTTAAAAAATATTGTATTTAAAAAAATATAAAAAGATACCATAAGATATTTGTTTTATTTTTTTTCTAAAACCATTTTCATTTTGATTTGTTTTTTCTAAAAAAAATTATACACTAATTTTAAATTAATTTATCAATTTATGACTACTTCATCTTATAGAAACAATATGGAAATAGTTTTCGCATGTGATATTTTATGTGTTTTTAGGGATTTTATGATTTGGTAAATCACATCTAGTCACTTCATAGACCAATGAGGTACATTATCCCAATATATGGAAAGTGGGATTTGTGATAATTTTGTATCTAACTCTCTACCTGGTGTTTTTATTTAGTGTATGGTAAGTAGAACCACATTTGTGTCCTGATAGAAACTCGGTTGAGGAACACCAAAACATAAAAACATTTATTGTCTATATATACATTGATGAGTGTAGTAATTTATTTAAAAATTATAGGATTCAATTATTATTTTCAAATAAAAAATTATTCCGATTAAAATATATCCATATATTCAAATTATAAAATCCATTTCAAAACATATAGTTGTGATTAATATATGAAAAAACCATTAAATCCATTTAAAATCATGTAATTTTACTAAAATTTAATATTTAATGAACTTGTTCAATGTTAATACCACAATATAAATAGAAAATAGAAAATTTCATATAATATCCTCTTAAAAAATATCTATTATAATTTCTAGAATAATTCTATATATTTGGGGGTATAAAAAAATATCAAACAGAATGTAAATAATCCCATAATTTTGGAAATGGAAGGATAACGAATTGGATGACAGATTTATAGAAAAGAAATGAAGAACGGATATTTGAAAAAGGAAAATAATTGATATATGTAATGAGTCTTAGCACTTGTTTCAGGAAGGTATCACCCATGAACCGAGTAGTACATAGAATGAAGGAAATGATGCATGTCATTGTAAACTGTGTCTTTGGAGAGATAGAGGTAGAGATTTCCTCCCCCACACACCGTTGACATGAATCATGTCATTTGTGAAATGGAGGTGAGAAAACTCACCCCTGTGTATCGTCCATGGGAACACAATAATTCATGGATGAGGAAAAAACAACGACACCCCAAGAATAATACAAATTCATTAGTGGGATTGAGGTGGTGATTTTTTCCATTGTGAAACAAGACTAATGGGTCATTGTTGACCAAGTTGTCCATGGGATAGGTCATCTCCCACACAATATTCAAAAAAATGTGTGATGATATCCATGTTAAGAAAGTGATGTTCTCAACAATACATAATATTTTTATTAAAATGGGGGAGATTGTTGAGAACGTTAATCAATCTCTTTATGATGATTTTGATGCTCATAAATACCATTAATTATTTTCTAATAATTTTAATTTATGTATAGTTCAGAAATTATGTATTTTATATATTATTATTTTTTAATGAGTATTCATGTATTTATATAGTGTGAAATAAGTGTTAAAAAAATTTGGAAATCAATTCAAAGTGTTCTTGAAACACTGTTCATGCTAAACATATTCAGAATTGCTAACGCGTGTTCTAGAAAAACTATTTGTATCCTACATTGAGAAGAATAGTGTAAGGATGTTGTGCGATGTATACTCTAGATAGATATCAGACAAGTATGGTTAAATAACCATATCTTATCATAAAAGTAAAAACGAGGAACCCTACGTTATGAAGGAACCCTACATTTGGGATATTGAAAAGTATGGAAGAAAAACCATAGGTAAGTTTTAAAAATTATGTTTTTTTTCAAAATTATGGATCATCAAACTTAATTTTTTGAACAACCATAAATTTAATCAAAAAGTATGGGTCATGTACCTTACGTTTGAATGATTATAAATATATGGATCATTTATCATATGTTTGAATGTTAAAAAGAAAAATATGGATGTTCAAACTTATGTTTGTAGGATGCAACATCAACCTTACTTTTCTGATCTAACTTTTGTAATTATTATTCATTCTATACAGATCAACCTTCAATTTGGAATTGGAGAATTAAAGACAATATTATTATGCAACGATCTACAAGAGAACTATTATGCTGATTTCCCGCAAGATTAAAAGCTGTTTTTAAAGCGCGTCATTGACTGATTCAAATATGTTTATCTATGATTCAAAGGATCAATTTAAAAGGATCATTTCACGCCACATTTTAATGGGAGTTACGACTACTCTGTTATTTCAAATTTTTGAATATCACGATTCTAAAGGCATATTTTTTATATAAGTTTTAAAAAGAAGTGGTCATTGTTATTATATATATTTTAAAAATATTGATGTGGTATACAGATTTTCTATATACAGTAAATGATGAAAAATAATGGACAATATTAAAAGGAGAAAAACAGAGACTATCAAGATCTACAGATCTTCTGTTACGAACTGCGACAAGTACCTATTTATTGGAGAAGAAGAAACGCGACAGAAGATTCACCAATTTGACATCAATGATCTTTTGTGAATCTACTACTGCTGGAGTTACGAATAGTTTTTCTATATCTGATACAACTGGATTGACTCAGAAAAACTCTTACTTGATTATCATTATTTTTGTAGGCAATGGTCCATCTACTGTCAATTGCATACTATTGCAATTGTTAAGAAAAACGTGAAATAATTTTCAAAGAAAAAATAAATCTTTTTATCTTGACTGACTGGCTTCTGGTACTAAGTGGTTTATGTTCTAAGATTAATCTAGAAGGTTCCATTTCTCCTTAGATTGTAATGGTGCCAACTACCTACACCCAGTTGTGGAATGGTCTATTGATAAAGGGACCAAATAGTTAAAATCACTATGCTCATGGAGTAGTGCATTGGTGGAGTGGACTAGGGGCCTTCTGTTCCTCAAAACACTATACATCCTATTCCCTACCCTATTAATTTTCCACTACTAAAATCATTGATCTAATAGTATATGTACTGATCTCGATTATGCAATAAAATTGAAAAAGAAACAATTTATCCCCTCTTATGTATATTTGGTGTGCCACGATCCAACAATCCATATATCCAAAATCCAAAACACTCTATAAATGGATGATAGAGTATGAATGATGGGGGAGGAGACCATATTTTAGAGTATTAAAGGGAATTTTGAAGGACATATGAAGATATAGATTGATGAGGAACAAACCTCTTCTGATTAATTCACACAGGTATAAAAACACTGCGTAAAATAAAACTAATGAAGGAAACATAATCATGGGATGACTGTGAACCTAGTTGGCATATCAGAAATCATTTCCCATTTTCAGATGAAATTTCCGCAATGATATGATACCATTGTGCATCCTTCTCTTTCGCACCCTGCATAGAACCATGTTATATGGGTGGAACCCTACGCAACGTAGTACCAGGATATGCGGATGGATATCGACACTATGTAGAAACATTCTAGGCATCTGGAAGTCGTCCCCTTGTAATGAATAACTATATGTATAACATACAGGTCCACGTAACATCATGGGATGTAGATGGTCTCACCACCAAGGTAGATAAACACCATGCAAGGAGGGCCCCATCCCACATGAAGGAATAATACACTGAATGGGGTACCCAGGGATGTTCCATTACCTCATTTACAACCCTTTAGGAAGAAGTTCAATGCAATTAATCCTAAAATACTTCTAAATCCACCAGACTTCTATGATAATAACACTGGGTTCATCAACGTGCCCTTTTGTGGTTACATACTCATGTTAAGTGTTGTTTCATAGCTAATACCCACCATGGTAGAGACCCTCATAAATTCAATAGTATTACATTATTGTGGTTACCAGTGGCCAAACCATGGGACACTAATGTGAACCTCCAAATTCTAGGGGTCATGGTTACTCACTAGAATTTCACTTCGATGAGGGTCTATGATAATCTTGTAAAATCACAATTTATTTTTCTTTTAATGTGAAGGAACATTCTTACACTTTCTCAAAACCAATTTTAGAGAACTCACACTAAGGTAAGCCTATTTCATTTCATTCATGAGGTTACTCTAGTGCTTCCCTCTACCTCCACCCTGTGCATATCTTGATTGGTTAATCTTACTATCATGGATATGAAAAAATTGAGAAAGGGGACACATTAAAGACTCCTCTCTCACTCTCCCTTTGGGATCTAGTACCATCTATCAGAAGGTGATGTGGGATGTAAGATCTTAGATCCATTTCCTCCCTTTTTTATCACAATATGCATGAGTCACATGGTCTTAGTGGCTGGCATACATAATTACATCCACATAACCTCAAAACATGTGCCTCCTCCTTCGTGTAATACCAAAAAGAAATAAACTATGAGAAATCTAATACCTACTATGATAGGATATGTATGATTACTACCTTAGGCCCAAGGTAAATATAATTTCGACTTAGATGTTAGTCTCAATACCATTCCCCTGAACTCTCTAGAGAATCCGATTCATGAGTAGACAATGAGTTTCTTATCTTAAATGGGCTGCTCTCATGTGTAATCCCCAATCCTGCCCCCACAAACAGGTCGCCTCAAGGATATATGTCCCAAATCAAACCGAATATAAGGGATATGATTCTAAAATAACTCGGATATGTATGAATCTTCTCTAAGGACCAAACTCAACTCCTAAAGCTCCCTAATGTAATCTGGGCCATATCCCTTATTAGGTCGTGTCAACCCAGGACATCGTGTCTATTTTTGGAAGATTGGTCTGCATCGGCATAAGTCCCACATGAAGTTTGACTAGGCATCCTCCACATAGATTTATGGTATTTAATTAATTAAAATACATTTACGAGTCCTTGTAACATGACCTTAAAAGGTGACATGTCATTAAAGAGAAACCAATCTATGAGGAATATTATTCCTATCATGAGGATATGTAGGAATCTCATCCTAAGCATTAGATCCTGATATCACAGCAATATCATTCCCCATGGATGATGATATACTCTATAGAACCTCACTATCTAGTTTAAATCATTATTGTCTTGTTGAAATTCCATAGGGTCATTAATGTGTCTATAAAAGGGTGAAATTGATTATGAACCTAGGATACACATAAATGTCTTCATTAGTAGATAAACGTAGATATGTATAAATGATTTAGAACATGTTCATATTTCGTATTGATCTAATGATAAATGGGTAATATAAATACACATATTTAGGCACGATCTAAGGATTCAAAAACATATATTCATTGCTTAAAAAATTAATAGAGTCCCAAAATGGGAAATAAATCCCCCTAAAAGGGTGTGATGGTCCTGAACTCTAATCCTCTTCAATAATGGGACCATAAGTATCATTTATAAAATTATCCAAATTGAACATTTATTTGGAATTTAGGCCCATGAATCATAGATAAAATGGTCGTTGGGTGTTTCTAGATCAGTGAAGAAACCCTCTGGAGACTATATGAGGACATTGTACTCGACGTTGGATGATTGCACAAACAATTGACCCCCTATAATTACCAACTGGACCACTCTACTGTTGTATATACTTCTTAATTCAATAATGACATACTACCCAGACCTGGTGCAACAATTTATCCCACCAAAAAGGCTCTCAATGCAACACTGTACTAAACTACAATGGAGAACACAAAATGAAAATCTATAAGAAATGTCAATTGGATTTTATCTGTTAGATCATTTGGTCCAATACCACACACGCACCTCGGTACGAAAAAGATTGGGAACTCAAAGTGAATCCTTAACCAATGTGGTGAGATACCCCAACTCAATCCTCTTTCACATTCAATAGGAAGAGGGCCAAGCATGATCTTAAATTATACATCTGATCATTAGATCCTACATTGATGATGTTTTTTATTTGTACTTATCATATATATTGCTGGTGATTCACATAGATGCCTTAATCCAATGGCATCCCAAAAACATTCCTCATCATGTGAATCAATAGCTTCACATGCTATTGGGTCCCTAATATAGAACAATATTCCAGCACATACCTAGAATCTCCACTGGTGGTGTCCGAACATTCAGATCATAGAATACAACCATAAGGGTATTATCCCCACTATAGAGGCTACAAGACATGCAAAAAAATTGGTAAAAGCTTTCAAGCTTCCTTTTATACAAATGTTAGCAACCCCACACAATGAGGTCTCAATGACCTTCTCAAATCTCTTCGGGATCCTACCCAAAAACTATGTTAATGAGTACAGACCTTACCATTGGGAGGAAGATGGGGGCTTCACCAATAAACTCATCCCTGCTGTATTAGAACCCCACTTGAGGGACCCATTCAGAGAACATCTCCACCAAAATTGTGTGACCCAATATCCTCACTCTAAAGAGGATATTATGTTGAGGGAACCTACTAATGTTTAACCAACATAAGGCCATCTAGATACCTGCTGATGGTGTTGAGTGTACAATCCGGAGCATTTCATTACCCTAGATCCTGAGTGGGATAAATTTTGTACAAACATGGTGGCATACCATTTCTATACACAAAACTGTATCATCAATTCTAAATCTCTCTATTTAAATACAGATGAATCCTAGGAAAAAAAATATCCCTACTCCATCTTATTGATAAAACCATGAAAAATATGGTGGAACATTGTTGGAAAATGCATATTTCATCTGATGTTTCCTTATCCCACTATACAATCAGGGTGTAAAATTTTCATCATATGAAAATCACTTTTGGCACATAAGAAGACAGTTGTCAACATAGAGTGGAAAATTGCTACATGGAGATTAAAGTTATTGATGATGCATAAAAATCTCATCATCTAAATTATGTAGAAACCAATGGGTAGTTATAGAAGACTCCCATGGCGTATCAAGACAAATACTAAAACAGGGCAGAAATCAACATGAATAAGAAAATACATTCCTTCTAAAATAAATCCCACCAGTCATATACAGTTCCAAGAAATTGTATATAGAGTAAAATTCATCTGGATGCACCTCAATACCGTGAGACAAATAAAGTGGAAATTGAAAAAAACAAAATTCTTGGATGAAAATATCTAAACAACCGGTAAAATATGGTGGGAAAAAATAAGAATATTCAAATTCATGTGGATTCATATTAAGTCTATGAGACAGAGATAGTGGGAAAGTATCAGATGCAAATTACTGGTTGCAAATATAAAGCCAACCAATAAAATATTGTGGAAATTGGAAAATGTTTCCAGAATATACCTATTGCATGTCATGGAAAGACTCAATCCTTTGAACCATCACCAGAGATCTTCTAATACCCACTGTAAACACATGGATGACTAGATGTAACACCCAGCGCTTCCATTGTACACTTCTTTTTATGTAATTTAATAGCATGTGTTACACGCAACACCGAGTTCAGGCGCACTATGACCTATCAAAGAAGAAGTTTAAAACTATTAATGAATAGTATTATAAACATTTTAAATTATATATATCTTATAATCTTAACATTCATCTTATCTGTTTTCATGATATAATATAAGGACAACTTCATTTTTTTAAAAAATGATGTGTTTTTCAAAAATCAAATTTTCATCCTTTTAATGGATAACCTTTTTGAAATCCAATTTTTGATGAATTAATATTATCACTTTGTTAAATTAAAATATTCTTAAGAATATGGAGATAAAATTTTAGTGGTCATGAATTTTTGAAACTTTTCTGATAACATTCATATTTTGATAAATGGTTAAAAATTTTATGTTCTAATTAAAAATAACTTATTTAATCCTAATAATTTATAGTGTTTAATAAAAAAATTTATTAGATTAAAAGTATAATTAGGTTATATTTTTATCACTTAATATAATATATGTTAATTTAATTAATTTCACATTTAAATTTTTCATAAACACTTGTCAATATAATGATCGTTTATTGCTTCTTATAAACAACCATTCTTGTTTTGTAATCATGGATTAATTTTAAATTGAATTATACCAAATTTGAGTTTTGAAATATGAAAAAAGGATTCAATATATATAATCTGAAGTTCAAAATTGTGTAGATATGTATTTTCTATTGTTGGACATTATGAATTGAAATTTCAATAATTTATTTACTGTGGTTAAAGGGTAAATCTGTTAAATGAGGGTAATAAATAATATTATAATTATATAAAACTACCCTAACACATGTCATAATCCTATTCTATCTTATTTTTATGACCATGAGAATTATTGGGTCGATATTTGGACCCAATAGAGCAATGTGGATGTGAAATTGACATTTCATAATTTTTTATTTAAATTAATGAGATATATAAAAAAATGTATCTTTTACTTAAACAATTTTATGTTGGGGATATATTACTGATATATATATTATAAATAGTATCTATAAAGATAAAAATACTTCCTTAATAATGGTATTTTAGTTCTAATTTTTAGAAATTATATAAATATATTTATTTATATCACAATGATTATGCAATGACTACCTTATTAATGAATGATTGTATAAAATATTAATGTAAATGTAATTTGAATATTTTGATGCCATACATTAATTTTATGAATTTTATTGACATATAAGGGATTATTTAAAGATTTTGGTTTGAAGGCATCATGTTTTTAAGACTTTTACATGAAAACATGTATTAAATAGTTTCAAAATGGCATACATGAGATTTTAAATTAATACTATTTTATTAAATGATATAAAAATCCTAAAAAACTAAAGCTCATAAAAATTACATTTATTGTGAGAAAAATGTCATAAATAATCCAATTTATGTTCTCATTTCATTTTCATGTAAATATAATAACCATTTTATATAAAAATAGAACAAGTCACGATAAGAGTTTACCTGTTTAACTAAGGGTTGATCAAAAAAGACCTGGTTAATTTTAGAAACTAAATTGGTCTAAAAATCATAGTTGATAGTTATGTGACCTGTAATAATCATAAAATCTTATTATATAACTTTTGTGATATTATATATCGAAAATAATTTTATAATAAATTAATAGTTCATGATTTTTTCTTAAAGAGCCCCTCACATCTCTTATAAAAGGTCACATCCCTTTCTATATAACTCATACCTCAAATGAAAAATGGTTCGGCCAAAAACCTATCCATTTATCCTCCCAATATCACTCACATCATCCGAGAGGCATAACTGTAGGTTGAGAGCCATCGTATGGTGCCTTTTTTTCAAATCAAAAGGAAACATTTGACGAAGTGGTAATCATTTTATCCCATCTTTCGATGTTCTTTTCATCTCATAAATCCAATTTCTATATTGTTACCAAAAAATTAAAAACATAAAGTATCATAGATATAATGATATTATATTATAAATATGGTACATCCATCTTCCACCATTTACCCATTTTATGAAAATCAATATCCCCATGCGTGCATATGTACGGCTTACTGTCTCCTCAGCGTGGTGTAAGTTGTTTTTCATTTACAAATTATTTCTATATGTACAATGATAAATATAATGGATTTACATAAAATATATAATATGATAATTCTTCTGTAACATTAATATTCCTTTTATTCCACACTAGTTAACCATTAAGTAATTGATATTATCGCTCGTCCATACGTACGGGTTACCGTCTCGATGATGCGATGAGACTCATCATGCATGTTCACCATTCTAGATTGATTATTAGAATAAATGATATTAATATGTATTAAATATATGAAATTATAAATATACTAGGATTATATATATACTTATACATTTATTTCATTCACATTCATCCATTCAATATGATAAAAAAACAGAAACAACATTTTTGCGTACGTATGGACTACCATCTCCATGAACGGTGTGTTCTATTTTATTAGTTTATATGTTATATATATTTAGTTACATAATATATATGATATAATAATCATATTTTATATTATAGAATTATTTAAATTATTATCAATGTAACAAGATCAATAATAATAAGTCAAAACACATACGATTAACAAAGCAATTATTACCTGAAATGCTGTATTAACATGAAATTATTAATAAATAGGTAATATATTATCATAAAAGAACAACATATGATAACATATATATTATTATTGTTCTTATATAAGTTAATAATTTGTTTAAAAACTATATACTAGAGTTTTAAACACATACGGAGACTATCAGACCTATAGTAATGGTTAATTCATCAATCTAATTAATATCTGATATTGTTTACATGTATGTATTTAATGGAAAATATTTATCATCGATGTAAATGTTTCATAGAAATGTTTTTGAAAGGAATATTTTAATATTATATGGAAGGGTATCTTTAACTAGATCATCCCTTTATATTTTTTAATGATTTATTTTTCTAAAAATATTTAATTAATGTACATGTTTTCAAAATGATTTTAAGGATGTATTTACGTAAACATGACTGATTTAAAATGTTAATAAATTTCTAATATAGAAATGTGTTATGAGAAACATTGATTGAAAAAATAACATTTTAATGACATATTTTATAAATTGTGTGAATTTTAAATGATTTAAATCCAAAAGGGATATTTCTCCCAAAGTGTTATACTGATTATTTTCATCTATGTCAGTATCCTTTGTTGGATTTTATTCATGATTGTGGTTGGATTATTAAAATACACTCTTCTATATTTTATTTCATGATATATGATATGTTTTATTGGGGATATTGTTTTTTACACCACTCATGGATTATGATTAAAGTATTTACATTTTGTATGCTAGTTTTAATATGAATGTTTATATTAGATTCATCTATTTCATATGAGTAATGCATTGGTGATAGTAAGTGCTGAGAGGGGAACTGTACAGACCCTTGATGCATCGATAGGTCTCATGAGACATTATAGTGTCTTTATCAAGGAATTAACAAAATATTTTTGAATTATCTTTCCACAAGGCCTTGAAGTAGTGGTTATGATGTATGACATTATGCATTCCCTAGTTATAAAATTAGTTGTGGATTTTACATGGGATTATTTGACTAGTTGAATATCCATGTGAATTTGTAAATGGAATTAATTGATTTATTCATTACATATTATGATAATTATAATGTTTTAAAAGTCATGTGTATTAGTTGTGTACCCTTAATTAATAGTCTATTCATATTTGTGATATCATACCCTATATTATTTATCCTTACTGACCATATGATTCCATCCCTTTATTATGTTTTATTTTCCTAGTTTTTTAAGATGTGTTTTATGATTGATATATATAGATAATATAGGGGAATAATGGTGTTATAAAAGTAATATATATGCTTTATTTATTGTTATAATTTCTAATGTGAGGTTCATATATGTAATTTATTATACAATATTGCAAAACTAAAGGGTACATCAGAACATGATTCCTTTTAATAACGATAATGAATTACAATAATTCACCGACTCTAGGTAACTGGTGTCTGGGAATTACAGTTGGTATCAGAGGGAGTTTAGTAACATCAATAAAATAAATTTGGGAAACATACATTAAGGATCATAACCTGAGATATAATTTTAGATAAATTATAGATGAACCACCTATAATTTTGGTAATTATGATATTACATTGATATTTGAAAAAATCAATACCTATCTAGATAATACATGTGGATGTGGTTCTCGAAAGGATGTATATAGGAGTGAAAACTCTAATAAGGTGTTCTAGGATTTACTCATTCTAATCTGATACACTAAAACGAGCCTTACTGCACGCCTGGTTTGAAACTCCCTTGGAATATTCTTAGAATAATTCATATTTTCATTAAAAACAATTATGAAGGATTGTTGATTAAATATGTCCCAAAAGTAACCATTTTTATAAATAATGATTTTTATATGAATTGATTTTCAATTTAGGTTTTTTATTTTATTAGTTTTGAATTATACATTATGATTCATAACCTAATCTAGTTTATGCCATTGTATAGAAATGATGAGTAGTGGAAGAACATTAAATCATATCAACGCGGGTAATCCATGTAGGGTTTTACCTCTTATGCAAGATAATGATAGTGGAGTTGTTGACACAACTATTACTGAAGAGATTATAACCATACTCGGACATCTGACTCATGTTATAAAAAATAACCATACCCATATGGAGCAACGAAATGCAAATGATAGAGGGTAAATGTTTGATTTCTTTATGAGACAACAACCTACAACATTCAATGGGACAAAAAATAAATTTTAAGCCAATCAAAGGATAAGTTCATTAGGGAAAATATTTCATTATTTCGGAAGTAACAAAAGAGAGAAAGGTTTCATGGAATCCAATAGTCCATCAAGAGATTCACAACAATTGTGGCCACTAATTAAAAACACAAAGGAGTATGAAGAAATTGTAAACCTGGAATATAGGGAGTATATATAACTTTTTCATATAGAAATAAATTTTCATCAACAACAAGATGATATAGAAAGAAAATTTATGATTCTAATCAAATATGATTATGAGAATGTTGAAACGTTTGAGGATAACTTCTCAATTTTGTAAAGGCATGATGTAGACTAAATATATAACCTTATATGTAATATTGATCAATTCTCTGATGGTTTAAACCCATTCCTCTGACAGGCATTGGTTTTACAATCATTCTCATCATACAAAATATAATCTAATGTGTTATCAAGATAAAAAGGAATTATCTATGTATTATTACATTAATGTAAATAAATAAAAGAATATAAAGGTGGAATAAGATATAGATAAATTTGAAGAAGAAAATATGGATTTCCCTTATGTGATAATTATGGGAATAAAAACGTCCTGGTATTTTCTTAAAAGGAATGAGGGTTTGTTACAAATGTAGAGAAAAAGGCCACTATGCTCGTCATTGTAAGAGAAAGAAAGAAGCCATGAAATTTTATAATTGTAATGATATAAGACATTATGAAAACAACTATCCAATGCATCAAGGAATTATAGATAAAAAAAAGTAAGTGGATCAAGTTTATTCTTATGTTGTTACTATAGTTGAAGTGAAATAACTAATGTTTTTGTGCATTCAGATTCAAGAATTATACTATAGTTGTAAGAAGAATGTGATATATATAAGGATTATAATATAATAATTTTTCCATTATGTTTTAAATATTATAAAGTTAATCATATAATTAATATTTGATAATAAGAGAAACATTATTTTGTTTGGGGAATCTAATGTTACAATTGATTTTGGAAATTTATAGATCACTTAGAGAGAGGATGGATAAAAGTATTTTGGATAAATATAATGTCTTGAGTGGATTATTTTTAATATTTTATTATTTTTATTATGTTTAATAAATTATTAAAAATTATTTTTTTTATTTTATAATACTATGGTTTTAGAAAAATGAAAGCCTTCAGCTTAGGTGATAACTCGTCGCTTCGGAAAAGGTTGTATGAATCGAACACACAACTGAAGTGAGATTTTGATTAATTACCTACAAATGGCCTACATGAAGTCCCTAGTTATAATAAAACATTTTTTTATTTTATTGATAAATTATTATATTTGGAACCTTATACAATTAAGATAATATAATATTTTTTAAAATTTTATTATCTTTTGAATAGAAACATGAGTTTGTTATAGAAGGTAGTTAAATTATGAAACTATATATGTCAATTAATTATTCTTACTTGGTTTCTTATTATATCATTTAAATTAATTCTACAAAAATATTTAATGTATCTTGGAACCAAAAAAATGTTATCCTAATCCTATCTTCGATAAATCAAATATTCCCATAGATCATAAAATATTAATTACTTTGTGATTGTTAACATTATGCTGATCATGTTATTAATTACTCTCCATAATAACTTGACTATCATATTTTTATTTAATGTACGTGTTTTTCTATATGTAACCATAGTATGTTTCATTAATGTTAACCTTTAGACTTCTATTTCTTTATTTTAAAATAGAGTTATCATTAATCTATATTTTGATGTGGGATTTCAATAAAGATATTTTGAATAGTCAAACCCCTAGTTCTCAATCCCATGATTATATTACGAGGCTAAAATTTTTTAAATGAGGGGATAATGTCTCACACCATGTTTCCATCATATGTTTCCTTTTAAATAATTTAAAAGCTTGCGCTACACGCAACACCAAATTTGAGTGCACCACGACCTATCAAATAACCCATTTATAAACCAGTTTTGAGTAGTATTAACTTCATTTTGGATTTTATATAACCCATTTATTTAAAAATTAATTTTAATTTTTTATTGGACATATTATAAGGAAAAATTCAATTTTTCATATCAGTGTAGTATTTTTTTTAAACCATTTTTTTGCCTTTTAGTGGTGAAACATTTTTAAATCCAGTTTTTTTAAAATATTATGAATTTAATTTGTGTAAATTTATTTATTCATTAGAATAAGGACATAAAAATTTAGTCTAGATGATTTTTTGGAAATTTTCTTATAACTAATATATTTTGATGAATAGTATAAAATACTATATTGTAATTGAAACAATCATTTTTAATAGAAACCCATTATATTGTAAAACTATTTAATTTAGTGGATTGAAAGTATAATTATATTATAATTTTAAAATTTAATATAATATATGTAATTGGAATTAATATCAAATTTAAATTGGACATAAACACATGTCAATTTTTTGATAGTTTTTATTTCTTAAAAAACCTCATTATTTGGTTGACTAAAAGAATTAATTTAAAATTAATTTATAACCATTTTTTTATTGGAATTTGAAAAAATTGTTTCAAATTTTTCAATCAGAATATCCAAATTTTTTAAATAGGTATATATTATTTTTGAACATTTTGAATAATAACTACAGTAATTATTTTTATTTTCAATGGTTAAAGAGTTAATCAAGTAAATAAGGGTAAAAATTAATATTATAATAATAATAACTACCATAACACATGTCAAAATCTTATAGGATGAGATAATTATGACCATGGAAAATCGTTTATGGATTTTAGGACCCCATATAGTCACATGGGTGTGAAATTGATATTTTAAAACATTTAATTAAAAGTAAAGAGAAATATAACCTAAACTTGTATCTTATACTGAACAAATTTAAGTTGTGGTTATATAAAATATTTCGTTTACTGTAAATATTAATTAATAATATAAAAATATTTTTTAAATCATTGATTTTTTTATAATATTTGGACATTAAATAAATTTACTTATTTTTTATACAATGATGATGAAGTGATTACCTTTTTAACGATAGATTCAAATAAATGAATTTATCAATATTAAAATAAAATTAACTTAAAATATCGATTCTATACATGAATTTTATGGATGATAATGAAAAATTATGGAAGTGTTAAAGACATTGGTTTGAAGGATTCATGTTTTTATGAATTTATCAAAAATCATTTATTAAATTGTGTCAAAATTTCCATAATTAAGATTTTAAATCAAATACTATTTTATTAAATGATATAAAAATCCAAAAAATTTAATATCAATCCATATAACATGGATAGTGAAATAAATTTCATAATTTATCTAGTTTAGGTTCTCTTTAATTTTATAGTTGTGATATTAACCATGTAGTATAGAAATACAAGACAACATGGTAAGAGTTAAAGTATTTAACTAAGGGTTAATCCCAATAGATAAGGTTAATTTCATTAACTAAACCTATCTAAAAATAATTTAAATAGATTATTTCTACTCATACTCATCATAGAGTCGAATTAAATATATGTTGAGCAATTAGAAACCGAAAATAAATTTATAATAAATTAATATTTCATGATATTTTCTAAAGTACCCCTCACCTATCTTGTAAAAAGAAACCTCCCATTCTCTTTAAATCACACCTATAAATAAGTTTTGTTTGACCAATATGAATCCATTTATCCTCCGAAACACACTCACATAATACTGAGGCAAGAAATTAGGTAGAGAGCCATCCTAAGGATCTTATTTGTTCAAATCAAAAGGAAACACCCAAAGAAGGGGTCATCATTTATCCCTTCTTTCAAGGTTCTATTATTTTTCTACTAAATCATTCAAAAAAATTTCCATTACAAAGTAAAAAATATAGTATAATCGATTTACTTAAAATTTATTATAATTATGAGACAACCATATTCATCCCTTTACCCATTCTATAAAAAACAAAATCACCATGTGTGTGTACGTATGACTTACCATGTCCACGCTGTGGTGTAAAATGTTTTTCACGTAAAATTTATTTCTAGGGGTATAATAATGAATAAAATGGATGAAAATAAAAAATATAATATTATAATTCTCTGGAAAACTCATATTCTATCCAATTCTATACCATTTAACCATTAAGGAAATGATATCGTCACTCATGCGTACATACGGCTTACCATATCCATCACGCAATGAGACTCATCTTCCTTGTTTACCATCCAAGAAATATTATTTTAATTAATATTAATAATAAGTATTAAATATATCAAATAATAATTTTATTTGGATTATAATTATAAATTTATAAATACATTTCCATCACGTGCATCCATTAAATTAAATAAGAAAATGGTAACAGTGTTCCTAGATACGTATGACTAACCATCTCCATGAACAATGTGTTATATTTTATTTATCTATCAATAATATATATTAACATACATAATATATATTATATATAAATAATATTTTACATTCATTATGTATGTAAATTTTTTTCTATGTAATACGATCAATAATAACAATCCATAACACATATGATAAACAAATTGATTATTACCAGTAATGTTTCATTAACCTAGAATTGTTAGTAAATGTGTAATATAAGGTCATAAAAGAATCATATATGAATCATATAAATTATAATGATTATAATATATTTCAATAATATGTTTTAAAATATTATAAAAGAGTTTTGAACATGTACAGAGAGTACCATACCTACGGTAAGGGCTAATTCAGTAATTTCATTATTATCCAAGATTATTTATATGTATGCATTTATTGAAACATATTTATCATCCATGTCTGTGATTCTTAAATTATTTTCTAAAAGATTAAATCATGGATTTTTGGAATTAAATATTTAACTTTATCATAATTTTTATTATTTTAATGGTTCATTTTTCTAAATCTATTTATTTAATGTGCATGTTTTCCAAATGATTTTAGGGAAGTATTTAAATAAACATGATAGTTCTAAAATATCAATTCCATAAAAAAGTATCAAAGTGGTATATGACAATATGATTCAAAAAATCTATTAAATTACATATTTTTTAAAATTTATTACCATTAAAATGATTTCATGGAAAAAAGTGATATTTCATTCAAAGAGTTATACTGTTTTTTTCTTCCATGTCAATATCCTCTATTGGATTTTATTCTTGATTAGGGTTGATTTATTACAATAAAATATTACATATTTTATTTAGTAAGTTATTGTATATTTGAATTTATAAATTCTATTTTTATACCATTCGTGGTTTATGATTAACATATTAACATTTCATATGCTAGTTTCATTACGGATATTTATGTTCTGATTCAACCTTTTCATATGACAAATTCATTGGACATAGTAAGTGATAGGGGGCCCACTATTTCCCCCGATGCATTGGTAGGTCTCATGAGACAAACTAGTGTCTTGGTACAAGGCCGTGACAGTGTATTTTGGAATGGTCTTGCAAATAGGCCTTGTCATAGTGATCATGATTTTTGGCGTTATGCATTCTCTCATTATAATATTTCTTATCGATTTTACATGTGATATTTGACTAGGGGAATATCCAAGTGATTTTTTAAATGGGATTTTTTCATTTATTCTTGACATATAATTATGTAGTTAATTTTTTAAAAGTATTGTGTTTTAGTTTTTTACCTTACCTTAAAATTGACAGCTTATTTGTGATATCATCCATTATTATTTTTATCCTTAATGAGCATCTGAGCTCACCGCATTCTTATATTTTATTTTCTAAGGATTCTGAGAAGTGTTTTATGATTTATATGTATGTTTAATATAGGGTAATAATGTAGAGAGCCCAAACATGACGTACATGGACATTACATTACTTTTGCGGAATACTTAATACCATAAAAACCTACACTCAAGGACAATAATAGTTCAGTGTCTTTTGAAACTTGTAACATAATCTTCTAATCATGGTTAACGATATTCAACATCTCCCATAAAGAACATCCCTGTTTTTTTTCTTACCTAAAACATTTTTCTTTATATCCTGGGGAAAAAACACATAAATGGTTAGCTCAAATGCCCGGTAAGGGTAAGCATGGAGAAAATAAAACAAATCATATAAATATGAACATAAATACATGAACATACTGTTTAACAATCTAAATCTTGAGAAATTAAATAAAACATGGCAGTACGTAAAGAATAGATCATAATAGATCATCAATCATGATAAAATATCATGGGAATAAATCATGTAATTTTGGCAACCATTATGCACATTTTATGATTTCCATAGTAGCTAAGGCATTGCTGCTAAGACCATCTTAGTGGACAAAGTCCATTTTTGAATCGAGTTCACTCCATGTTCCATTCATGTATCAATGAAACGGATTAACATTCCGTTATAGAAATTTATATCTCATGAGATATATATCATTACCCAATGCATTGGAGGGAGATATTGGTCTCACCAATCTCATTATGAAATCATTCTTACTTGTGCCACAAAATAAACATAAATCATTCATCATTACCCAATGAATAAAATGGGTTTCATAAACATCATCCCATCATAATGTAATCCATATATATCAAATGGATATCATTTCATCATAAGAAGAATCAACCCATGTAAATAATGGAGACATTATACTTGAAACATAATTATACTAAATAATGTCATCTTAGATCGATTTTTTTGGCAAAACACTTGTAATGAATTCTTGGGTAAAATATCCTTTCTTTTTGAAAATGATTTTATTTTCATAAAATTCCATGAAATTTTAAAAGAAAAGGATTTTTCTGAAATTAATCATGATATATTGTAGAGTGAGAATCATAAAAATAAGATGTTATGAAACTGTGAAAATCCGTTGATGCAGTATAAGACAAAAAAAGTCATTCTCCTCGTACTTTTTCCAGAAAAGTCAAAACGTTCCTCGTATGGTAAACAAAAGAAAGATTCATTCCATAACTCAATGAAAAAGTCAAATAGGGGTAAACATGACTTTAAAAATAAATGGATAAATATTAAACACTTTATGAAAAACATATTTATGCACATGGATGAAAAATATATCCCTAGTAAATACTTACGAATAAACAATCTCTGATAATAATGAGATTGGAATAATTATCTCTTACATTAGGTCCGATATGCTTCGTACGTATATGAACCTCCTGTATAATGGTTAAAATAATTTCTTTTACTTATTAAAGAATAATATTCATTGTTATGATATCATATATGGTTCACTTATGACTTTATATTACCCGTTCTTTTGTAAATTCCATGTTAAAGCACCATTTTGGGTAAAATCGTTTTATTTATCATACATGTTTGGACTTGTTATTCTTGAAATTATTACTTATATCATGATTTTCTTAATTAAATAATTTAAAACATTATTTATATATAATATATATTCAGAATACAAATATATATGATAGATCAATAAATGGAATGAAATACACCGTTCATGGAGACGGTAGGCCGTATGTACGCATGAATGCTATTTTCGAATCCTTATTGAATTAAATGGAATTAAGTAAATTAAACATATTTGTACATAAATCCAGTATAATTATTATGTAATATATTTCATGATTACTTATTATATATACTTTATAGTCATACATGAATGTTTAATCGTGGAAAATGAATCTCATCAAGTTTGTGGAGACGATAGTCCATACGTACGCACGAGCGATGATATCATTACCATTATTATTTAATAGAATTTTAGTGGATGATATAATATATCATAATTAGTATGATGTTATAATAACCATATATAGTTATTCTTTAAACCATTATACTGATCCATGTATGGTGGTGGTGGAAAAACTGAATACACCACGACGTGGAGGCGGTATTCCGTACGCACGCGCGATGATTTCATTTTTTGTAGGATGGATAGAAGGTGAAATCGGGTTGTTTAATATTTATTATATCATATCAGTATATTATTTATACTGATGTTATTACATTATAATGAATAAAATAATGAAGAAAATGTTTATAAAAAAATAAACTTGAGAGAATCGGTAGAAGAGATAACCTCTTCTTCGACGCATCTTCTATAAGATTTCTCTTAAGGAACTATAGATGGACGTTTATGAATACTAGAACCACCATAATATTAATAGGGAAGTGTAGAAGGGAAATGGGCAGGTTGTGGCCGAGCTTTAAGGCTCAAAGTGTTTCAAAGAGGAGAGGGAGGAGGTTCACTTTTATAAGGGAAGAGAAGGGCACTTTTGGAAACCTCAAAAATATTAATTTATAATAAACTCTATCCCCACATAAAAACATTAAAAGTGACTCCAATAAGAATATTAGATGATATGGGGTTGTAATCTAATCATCCAATAAAATGTATACATGTTGGAAATTTATTTTAAACATTATCAACTTGATTTATCCTTATTTAATCTATTTAATTTTATTTGTGGTAATAAGATTCTAAATTTTAAATTGTTATATATAATTAATTATGTGTTTTTAATTGTCCATAATTGGATAATTTATGACTTTTTAGACCATATAAATTTTAATTTATAATTTTAAAATATATTTTGTGATTTTTAAACAATTTTATATTATGTTATTTTTAAAAAATTACAGTAGTGTAAATTTTGACACTATTGATTTTCTTGAAATTAAACAAAATCCTCATAGAAGATATGTTCTAAATAAAAGATTTAATAGATTTATAAAATTTCATATTTTATCTATAAAATTAGTGGATCATATTAAATAGTTCATATAATATTTATTTTAATATTTGTAAAACCATTTATTTGATATTTCAATCAAGAAAATAATTTCAACATCAATATTGTGTCACCTTTAATGATAATTATTTAATCATTAAATTTTTTTAATAAATTCACATGATGAAGATAATTTTATTATATTTCTAGACACTATTCATGATCGAAGATTCATGATGTTTATCACTAATTTATAATTATTATATTTATAAGATTTAAGGGTGTGACATGTTGTCACTTTCTTTGGTTTTAATAATATTTAAATTATTTTCATGGTGAAAAGTACATAAAATTAATATATTTCGACCATTAGGTGATATGGGTCGAATTTTAGTCATCCAATAGAATTTTGGCAGCTGTTAGGGTACTTTTATAGTCTTATTTTTACCATAAATTACCCGATTTTCCATTAACTATAGTAAATAAAAATTACCGTAGTTACTATACATAAAATCAAAAAAATAAGAGTAACATATTAAAATAATTTGGACCCAATTAATTCAAATATGGAATCCATTTTTCGAAATTCAAAATACAAAATTTGCAGTAATTAATTTAAAATTAATCTTGTTGTTAAGAAAATGGGTTTTAAAAGTTAAAACATTGCGAAAGATTGAAATGTTTTTACCCATGAATTCAATGTAAAATTAATGGTAATGACATACATTATATTAAATTTTAAAAAAATATTCTATTTATACATTAAAACCGTTCAATATTATAATTTAACCATATAAATTATAGGGATGGAAAAAGTTGTTTTTAATTAAAATAGAGCGTGTTTTCACTATTCATTAAAATATTAATGTAATCAGAATAATTTAAAAAATTTATCCAAAGTAATTTTTTATTTATTGATTCTAAATAAGAATTTTGTTTTGTCAAATTAAACTAATAAACCAATAAAAAATATATTTAAAGTGGGTTCTCCATTAATAGGCGACAAAACTGCATTTTTTTTAAAAATACTTATTTTACCCGAAAAAGATATTTTGTTCACATAAAATGTTTCATAAAAAGTGTAAGATAAATAATAATGTCATAAAATTAAATATTTAGTGAATACTATTCATAACGGATATCCCATAATAATATTATAACAATATATCGTTGTTTAGTGAAACCCGGTATTGTTTACTGCACACGCTCTCGAGAAAGGTCACAATTGCGTGTAATGCAAGCCAAGAATAGTATTCGCGTATAATATAATCTAATAAATTGTTGCGTATAGCACAATATTATTTTTCTGTAATGTACAACACAAGATATCAATGAAATCAAAAAACTATTTCTTATAAAATCTCGGGGTGTTACATTCTACCCCCCTTAAAATGAATTTCGCCCTCAAAATTCGTCAAGGCTATAAATGGTTTACTACTTGATTGTTTCTTTAATAAAAACCCACATTGTAAAATGGAATAACAAAGCTGAACATTAAAAACTAAATTATGAAACATTCCGTTTACCCAATTAAACAAATCACTGAGTTTCCACCTAGGATAACATAGGTGAAAATATGGATACTGGAGAGAAATATAACAATAATGTTATGATGAAGAGTGGTAGAGAACATGGCTATGAAAAATAAAACAATCAAAAAGCCATAAATTAGTGATGATCTAAGGTACCATCTAATTCATTGGATATGAGGACATTAGGAAAACATTTTTTGTTTTCAAGATCTTTTCCCAAATGTTGAATAATTTTTGAATTATAAGAAATGCTTACTTGATTTTGGTACAATCTCACTGTTGTTCCTTCCTTTAACAATTTACACTTCATCTCTTAAAAAAATGTAGTTGAGTTTTTCTTTCGTGAAGTGTTAGTGGATCATGTCATAGAATGATAGGTCATTCCATCTTTATCAAAAAAGGTTACAAGAAGTTATCAAATATACACTAGTCCATCTATGGTGAGGTTAATCGTATATGATTGTAAAAATGGACTTATACTTCATCTATCATTCTGGTTAATAAAATAAAACTAGTTTCTACTAACCCAGGACTTCCTGTAGGCCACTGGTTGGTGATAATGGCATGTCACACTTCTGTTGTGTGTTCGATTCCGACAACCTTTTCTGACACGATGGGTTATCGCCCTTCCGGCTGGTTGTCCTTTTTCTAAAACTATACATTTATAACATTACAGAAATAATTTCGAAAAAAAGGATCTAGCCTTAAACAATGGTATCTTATGTCTAACTGAACTAATTCTAATTTTTATGCTTATCCAAAGTACTTCAGTACATGTTCATAGAATAAAGAAAACGATTACATGAAATGTTACATAACAAGCACATAAATAACATCATGTATCCACTAGATATCCTAAGATATATCTTGTTGGTCACATTACCAACATGTGATTCCCTAAATAATGTATTCTTTTAAAAAAAATTATACCCATTAAATCTTACTAAAGACATGAATGTTGGAAAATGCTAACACTTTCCACATACCAAAATCCCATAATTTATATATACTCAAACAATGATATCAGTGATGGGCTCATTCCAATTTTTCTTTTTCCTTTATTATGCGCATATAATCTTCTTTCCAAATAATATATCAATCAATTTTCATGGTTACCAGTACCATATAATTATTGAATACCAATACATAGATATTCTAAAATTGATCAATACCATAAATGGAATTCCATTATACTATTTTGAAATCCCAATATATAAACACTTAATAATTCCACAACATCATTTTCATACTCAACAACACAAATAGTGATCACATGTGACTTCCCTTTATCCCTTACCTTAAATGTTTGCTCATGTCGATCATCATTAACCCTTGGACTAGGGCATTGATTATCATAATTCCCCATTTCCATGCACCTGAAGCATTGAAGTGTTGGTGGAGCGTTCTCTGTAGTCTTTTCTTTATTCACATCATTAGAATCCTTTTTCCCATTACTTCGGAACTCAGCTGCTCAATGAACTTATTTACCACACTTGAACATTTTCTTGAACCATTTATACAATCTCCATCATTCTTCTTTCCACACTTTGAGCATAAAGAAACATTTACCTTATTTTCAACATTGTTCTGAGGTTTTTACTTGAACTCCAACTTTCTTTTCATTTCAAAACCATGAGACAGATATGTAATAACAAATTCCTGTTCTACCTTGATTTCACAACGCACAATTTCCTCATAGATACTGATGTCTCTTGTAGATAATTCCCTTCTAAGAATTGGTTTTAAACCACTAAAGAATCGATCAACTTTACTTTCAGGTTGGATGATAATGCCAGATGCATACCATGAAAGGCTTGTAAAATTCGCTTCGTATATACAAACAGATTCATCATCCTTTTGCTTAAGATCAAGGAACTCCATTCCCATCATTTTTCGAAGAATACAAGGCAAGTACATATTGAAAAAAAGTTCTTGAAATCACCCCATTCCATGGATTAAATTTCATCTTGGGGCCATTCATTTTTAACTAGATTCCAGCATTGGCCTGCTTCACCTTCTAACTGATAAACAGTCAAAAATACTTTTTCATGTTCTGAACAGCGATGTATGGAAAATATCTTTTCAATGGTACTGATCCATTGTTCAGTGTCAAGTGGATTAGAAGACCAACTGGACGAAGGTGGACGTTGCCTCGTGAAGGACTACATAGAATATTGTTCCCTTCTCTGCTCATTTGGATGTTTAGAATGATTCATAGCATGTGTAAGTATAGAAATATGATTTTCAGTCCATCTCCCATAACATTGGTTTTCTCGGGAGGAAAATCATTGAATTTACCATTACATTGATCAAAAAGGTTTTTTCGGGCTACAGCCATCATCTAAAACCCAAAAAGAATAGTATGGGAGGAAAAAATCATACTAGGTAAAACTACACAATAAAGGAGGAGTACCTTCAATATATAACATATTAGGTTTAATTCTAATATCGTTACAATAATTCTAGGACTATAACCTATACTTATACTTAACCTTAGGGACATCCCTAGACATACCTTCGAAATATTTCTATGGATTTCACTAAAGTTTTCACCTCCTAGTTTCCAAAGGATAACTAAAACATTCCTCTGATACTAACTGTAGAGACCCCAATCATGACATAAATGGAAAATACATTACATTTTCAGAATACTTAACCAACACTCAAGGACCGTAATAGTTTA
The DNA here is from genome assembly GCA_963277665.1 of Viscum album. Classification (NCBI taxonomy): domain Eukaryota; kingdom Viridiplantae; phylum Streptophyta; class Magnoliopsida; order Santalales; family Viscaceae; genus Viscum; species Viscum album. The sequence goes on from OY728135.1 coordinate 1,768,371,534, forward strand.
GTGTCCTTGGAAACTCGGAACATAATCATCTAATCATGGTGAAAGATCTTCATCATCTCCCATAAATAACTTCCCCTTTTTGTTTTCATACCAAAACATTTTAGTTATATCATGGGCAAAAGAAAACATATAAATGGTGAGCTCAAATTTTCAGTAAGGGTACGCATGTAGAAAATAAAATAAACCAGATACATTTTAACTTAAAAACATGAACAAAATGTTTAAACATCAAAATCATGAGAAATGAAATAAAACATGGTAGTACGTAACACATAGATCATAATAGAACACAAATCATGATAAAATATCATGGGAATAAAGCATGTAATTGTGGAAACCATTAATCACATGTTATGATTTTCATAGTATCCATGGCATTGCTACCAAGACCATCTAAGTGGACAAAGTCCCTATCTGGATCGAGTTCACTCCTTGTTCCAGTCATGTATCACTGAACCTGATTAACATGTCATTCCATCCATGTCTATCTTATGAGATAGAAATATTTACCCAATACATTAGAGGGATATATAGGTCCCATCCATCTCCTAATGAAATCATTCTTACTTGTTCCACAAAATAAACATAAATCATTCTTCATAACCCAATGAATAAAATGGGTTTCATAAAAATCATCCCATCATTACGTAATCCATATAAAAAAATGGATATCATTTCAACATAAGAAGAATAAAACCATGTAAATAATAGATACATTATACTTGAAACATAATCATATTGTATAATTTCATCATAGATGGAAAACAGTTTCGACAAAACACTTGTAATGAATTCGTGAGGAAAATATCCCTTCTTCTTCAAAATCATTTTCTTTTCACAAAATGCCATGCAATTATTAAAAAAATGATTTTGTTAAAAATAATCATTATATAATGTAGAGTATGATTCATGAAAATAATATGTTATGAAATTGTGAAAATCCAATCCTACTGTATAAGATAAAAAAACATTATCCTCATACTTTTGCAGGAAAAGTCAAAAAGTTCCTCTAATTGTAAACAAAAGAAAGATTCCTTCCATAAAAAATGTAAAACTAAAAGAGGGGTAAACATGACTTTAAAAATACATGGAAGAATAATAAAAACGTTTTGAAAAACATTTTTATGGACAATGAAGAAAAATATAACCTCAGTAAATAATTAGGAATAAACAATCTCGAATAAGAACGAGATTGGAATAATTATCCCTTACCTTCGGTCCGATATGATTCGTACGTATCCAAAACTCCTGTATAATCATTTAAATAATGTCATTTACTTATTACAGAATCATATTCACTGTTATGATATCATATATGGTTCACATATGACTTTATATTACCCGTTCTTTTGTAAATTACATGTTAACGCAACGTTTTGGGTAAAATCATTTTATTTATCGTACGTGCATGGACTTGATGTTCTTTATATTAGTACTTATATCATGATTTTCTTAATTCTAGAATGTAAAAAATGATTTATATATAATATATATTCATCATACAAATATATATGATAGAGCGATAAATAGAATGAAAGACACCGTTCATGTAGACGGTAGACCGTACGTACGCATGAATGTTGTTTTCGTTTCCTTATTGAATTAAATGGAATTAAGTAAATGAAACATATATGTACATAAATCAAGTATAATTATTATGAAATATATTTCATGATTATTTATTATATATACATTATAGTTAAACATGAATGGTTAATCATGGAAAATGAATCTCATCGCATTTGTGGAGACAAAAGTCCGTACGTACGTACGAGTGATTATATCATTCCCATAATTATTTAATAGAACTTTAGTGGATGATATAATATCTCAGAATCAGTATGATGTTATAATAACCTTATATAGTTATTCATTACACCATTATACCCATCCATGTAAGGTGTTGGTGGAAAAACAGATTACACCACGGCATAGAGACGATATTCTATATGCACGCACGGTGATATCATTTTTAGTAGGATGGGTAGAAGGTGAAATGGGGATGTTTCATATTTATAATAAAATATAATTATATTATTGATACTGATGTTATTACATTATAATGAAATAACTAAAGAAAAAGATGTTTATGAAGAATGAAACTTGAAAAGAATCGGTATAAGATATTACCTCTTCTTTGACACACCTTATTTAAGCTTCCTCTTAAGGGACAAGATTTGGACTTTTCAGAAGACCATAACCTCCATAATGTTTCTAGGGAAGTGGAGAAGTGAAATGGGAATGGATTGGCCTATATTGAAGTCTCAATGTGTTGTGAAGAGGAGAGGGAGGAGGTTCCCTTTTTTAATGGAAGAGAGGGTCACTTTTGGAAACCTCAAAAATATTAATTTATAATAAACTCTAACCCCACTTAAAAACGTAAAAAGTGACTCAAAAAATAATATTAAATGAGATAGGGTATTAATCTCATCATCCAATAAAATTTATACAAGTTGAAAATTTATATTAAACATTATCAATATGATTTATCCTTATTTAATCAATTTTATTTTATATCTGGTAATAAGATTCTAAATTATAAATTGTTATAAATAATTACTTATGTGTTTTTAATTGTCTATACTTGGGTAAGTTATAACATTTTAGACCATATAAATTTTAATTTATGAATTTTAAATTTCTTTTGTGGTTTTTATACAATTTTATATTAGGTTATTTTTATAAAACAACAATTGTGTCAATTTTGACACTATACATTTATTTGACATTAAATAAAATATTCACAGAATATATGATCGAAATAAAAGTTTTCATAGATTCCTAACATGTCATATTTATCTAAAAAATTATTGGATCTCAATAAATAGTTCATATAATATTTATTTTAATATTTTTAAAACCATTTATTGGATATTTCAATAAATAAATTAAATTCAACATCACTATCGTGTCACCGTTAATGATAATTATTTAATCCTTAAAAATTCTTAATAAATTCACATGATTTATATAATTTTATTAAATTTTAAATGAATATTCATTTTCAATGTTTCACGAAGTTTATAACTAAATTAGAATTATTATACTTATAAGATTTAAGAGAGTGACATGTTGTCACTTTCTTTGGTTTTAATAATTATTAAATTATTTTCATGGTCAAAAGTCCATAAAATTAATATATTACGATCATTAGGTGATATGGGTTGATTTTTAGCCATCATATATAATTTTTTTATGTTTTAGGTTAATTTTATAATCTTATTTTTACCCTTATTTACCTGATTTACCTTTAACTACAGTAAATAAAAATTACCGTAGTTACTATACATAATATCAAAAACATAAAAGTAACCTATTAACATAATTTGGCCCGCTGAATTCAAATATGGAATCCATTTTTCAAAATTTAAAATACACAAGTTGCAGTAATTAATTGAAATTTAATCTCGTTGTTTAGAATATGGGTTTTAAAAGTTAAAACATTGCAAAAGATTGAAATGTTTTTATCCATTAATTCAATGTAAATTTAATGGTAATGACATAAATTATATTAAATGGTAAAAATATATTATATTTATACTTTAAAAACACTCAATATTATAATTTAACCATATAAATTATTGCGATGAAAAAAGTTTTTAATTAAAATATAGCGTGTTTTTACTATTCATTAAAATATAAAAGATATAAGAATAATATGAAAAATTTATCCAAAGTAAATTTTTATATCCTGATTCCAAATAAGAATATTATTTTGTCAAATATAACTTATAAACTAATAAAAAAACTATAATTAATGTGGTTGCACCATCAAAAGGTAACAAAACTGCATTTTTTGAAAAATACTTATTTTACTTGAAAAATTTATTTTGTTGACATAACATGTTTTATAAAATGTGTAAGATGAATTATAATGTTATAAAAATTAAAAAATAGTTAATAATATTTATAACTGATAGTCCATAATAATATTATAACAATATATCATTGTTTAGTGAAAACCAGTATTGCGTACTACACACGCTATCGAGGAAGGTCGCAATTGCGTGTAACGCAAGCCAATAGTAGTGTTTGTGTATAATATAAGATAATATGGTGTTGCGTATAGCACAAGTTGATTTTGGTGTAACGTACAACAAAATATATCAATGAAATTAAAAGAATATTTTTCATAAAATCTTGCTGTGTTACAAATAATGACTTTTTTCGAAAGATTATCTATGTTGTATTTTATTATAGAAATTGTAATATGAATTTTACTTATGTATTCTATTTTCCAAAAATTCTAAGATGATCAGCCCAATAGGACATGATTCATTGCAATCCTTCCAACATATTAATATTATGCACAAGCTATGGGTAATAGTGGTTGTGGAATTACACCAAAGAAGGCACAATATCCTACTCCGACATCAGAATAAGAATTTATAACCATTCCTGCAAAATACATAAATAATTATATCCTAGAAATGATGGAGGTTAAAACATTGATTCTAGACCATATCCTCTATAACTATTAAGACGCTCTTGCCTCTTTATAAAATTTGAGGATGTAGTCCCACAATCTCGTCTCCCCAAGAGGGGGGATTAATCCGTATAATAAGACTGTTAAACCTGATTAAATGTGAATTGATGATCCAGTCCATTAGGTTTGATTGCTATATTATGTAATAAAAGTACTACAAGATCGAGACCAAACACATGTTCCAACTAGGGGACACCAATCCAACATGTGGCCAGTCCAAAGTAGGCATATATCCATTCCAGAGCTTAGGATGATCATCGAAGTATCCCATAAACTTCGGCGAATTCAAACAAACAAGATACTGTATATATAGGTTGTTAACAATAGAATGTTCCCTTATATTCACATAAGAGATCACCCAAAGATGAAAAGTACCAAAGGTAGCTGTAAAATAATGATCACATTCATGATTATGCTATGTTGGATGTTGTAGTTATTGACTCCATAAGACATTTATTAATACAGGCTCAAGATTATGTCAATTTATTACAAAATTATAGAAGTGATAGTGGCATTTTTGAAGGTCTTCCATGAAATGTTTCTACTTGTAGCTGTGATGATCATTTTAAGAGCAGCAAGAAGGTATTACTATGTAGGACAATAATCATCAATCATGAGACCTTTCTCCCGATGCATGTCATTGTAGTACTCCCCTTCACTAGAAGATAAAATAACAAAAAGGTTATCCCCTTACATTCATCAAAACTGATGGTCATCACTTGGGTATACGCTATAGGTATTTTTATCCCTTTAGTAGAATGTCAAGCTAGGATGGAAGTCTTCACCGTGATGATAGTCATTTCAAATGCCCTCCTCATAGTGACATATAGAAAGGAGAAAGCCCTCCCCTCATTGCAGTATATCATAAAGGTCCTCCCCAGAATATACACTACAGATATTGACCCTGTATCCCAACATCATGCCATAATTGTATCCCTCTCTATGATGGTAGTCATTTACAACGTCCACCTTGTAATGAATAAATAGAAAGAAGGAACACCTATTGTTTTAGTCAACCCTGAAGGTCCTACCGTGTGTACATTCCATGGAACATCTCTATTGAGGCTGAATCTATGCTACGATAGTTGTCCTCTCCAGCATTTCCTTAGACGTGGAGGTCCTACATGAGCCCAAATTCACCTAGGTGATAAGGTCATACCCACACTGGTCCAAATATGACACAACCCTCATTATTTGAGGCACCTAGAAGGATGTGGTTTGATATTCTATAAACATTGTCAATGACAAGTGATATCCTTTATCATCTAGGATAAGTCATGGGTCTATATTCTTCCTCTAAGACCCAATCACCCCTTCATGCATTAATGAAATCCCTACTAGCCCCGCCACTCATGATGTAATCATTTAAAGGCATCCATGTTGGGAAGAAAAAGTAGAAAATTCTCTAGAATAATAATTTCATAGTATGATTCTTTTGAGAAGAGAACTAGCCAGGGAAAACATAACAGTTACGTTCTTGACCACAAACACATCTCATTTCTACATTCTAAAATAGTTATTGAAATCAATAAGGCACAACATTTCCCATAATGTATAGATAACTATTTTTCAGATGAAAATGAAGATTCTACCCAATGATAAGTATGTATACTAGGTAAGTATATTGGGGGAGTTTCATCCACAAATTGACGTAGAATCTCCTTAATATACCTGATATTCATGATCATAATGGAAAAAAGAAAAAAATATTGAGTTGGCTTTCCTCTAGCGCTACAAAAATTTATTTTCCTCATCGGTGATGCCCCGTCTGGTGTTCACATCTAAGGGTTAGGAGAACATGGATCTCTACACATCACTCTGTGTCCCATCCTGAAGAACCCCTTGTAAATAGAATCCTTCAATGTCATTATCCAATGATGACATCCAAATGAATCACTTATTTAATAAAAGAGGTTTGCTTGACAAGAACTGGGCTTTAGTAAGTTTGAAATGATTCTGTATTGACAAGTTCAAGCCATCAAAAAACCTCTGAAATAGGCTAATGAGAACATATATTTGTATTCTAACCTATAAGAAGCCATCCAATGACCAATGATCATATCCTTGATGGAAAATAATTCACGTACAGATCTGGAACCATATGTAGCTCATGCGGGAAATGGAATGCATGAAATCAAGATGGAAGTAATAGAAGATGAAAACTCCACAGTATGGGAGAAACATCATACTATTGGGTTGGGAGAATATTTAACCCCAATTTCCCCAGTAATATAAAGAAATCGTGGATGAGATACATCAATGGGATAATGGGAACAACCCTAACCGACAAGGATGTGGTCAATTTTACGTCAACAACTATCTCAACAGAAGCACATATATCCATACCAAAGATGGATAAGAAATATAAGGGTTACTCATTATATCCCATATTATGACTCACTTAATTCACTAAGGTAGAATACTGATAGGTCACTTTATGGATCTATTTAAGTCACTCATTATCAAGAAAATCGTATTGGGTCCCATAATGTAATGAGAGGATCTGCATGTCAATGAAAGATGCCCTCTTACCCTTAAGAACCCATTACGCTACCCCTAATGTCGTATGAATTGGTGAGAATCATGGATGCCTATCCCACAATCCTTAGTGAATATAATCCAAAAGAGTAGGATGAATGAGAGGATAACTCCCATAAAGAAGCAGTCCACACCGAGAAAGAAGGTGTGAATACCCGAAACCAATAGGAAGCCTTAAATTTGGGGAATCCCTTATCAAATTCATTGTTTATTCTATTTTTAATCCCCAATAAAGAGAATAATAATAATAAGGTTCCATAAAACCCACATCATACTCGCAATGTGAATTCACCCCTCACACTAGAAGAGATATTTGTTCAAAATGATGAAGAAATGAAAGAGATAATAATAATTAACTCTATGTGTGTTCATGTAAGATATCCTAAAAAATATATTACTCTAGTAGAGAGACTTCAGACACATCTAATAGTGGTTCATCTTCCATTAGGGATTATCCTAACAGTTAAATCATGGCTATAATGCTCATTCAAGTCAGTTCTAGGATAGTTAGTCTACCAGAACCCAATCCTAAGAGGATACAAAGATTCCCCCCATAAATGAAACAACATGAAAATATTCAAGAAATGAGATAAAGGATTCTCTCAGCATGGACTATACCTCATGTTTTAGTAGTGATGAAACTACCAATATTTCTCCTGCTACACCTACTAATGTTATGGTTCTACACGACATGTGTCAAGGGATCATGAATAACATTGAGTCATTGATGACAAGATTATAAGACATGGAAGGGTGGTGAACTCTGATATAGCTATAATTTAATCATTAACCAATATGGGTAAGCAATGTTCTATCACTAAAAAATTTCAGGAACCCCATATTAATAATATCCATCGACAAAGGTGTCAAGGGAAAACATCTAATGCACTACGCATCTTACTGTGATCCCATGATGGGACCCCCAAAGTGGTAAGAATCAGTGAAACTCATTTTCTTTGTGGGAACTCTGCAAGTTCATCCTTCATTTGCTGCATCAGTTTTCCAGCTAACACATTAACATGATCGTAATATCTATGGTGCCATTTCATGTTCCATTTCATCTCGATGTTGCCAAAAACAATAGTCAGTGGCCTCAAGAACTAAAAACAACATGAGAATTAAAGAGTTTAAGATATTATTACTTGATAGAAGGGTATATCTTATTCTATTAATATATAAATCCCCCATGATGAGATTTTTTCGACATGCATTGATAACCTTTGTGACGATCTATGATCACAAATTATTTCAGACAAAATTACATGTGGGTTTTGGAATTCTCCACCACTACTCAAAGGATATAATTGTACTAGAAACAAAATATCAATAAGACTTTGGAATCCCCATAATCCCTAGTAAAATGAGTGGGAGGAGATGAAGCAGCTTCTATCTTTCTTTAGACACCCCCGCACTGGTTCAAGCTCCCAAGACTGTAAAAAACAATGCAGCCCCCCATGGAATTAGTAGCCACCCCTCCCCATCAATATTCTAGAAGAGGAATCGAGGGAAATCAATTCTACAATATATACAGTATTCAATACTGAAAAAAATTTTAGGAAGTGTGTGGCTAATTTTTAGTCCCCATGAATTGAAACATGCTCCAATATTTGGAGCTATATGAGGAAGATGAAGTAGGTATTAATGAAGAACCAAATTATTGTACATTCTATAGGATATTAGGAAACAAAATTCATGGGTGATTCATATTAAAGGACATATTAAAACATAGGATAGGGTCTAGACATGTCAAGTTGGAACCACCACCATTGCATGTGGGATATTGTTCCACGACAGACCAGATTGAAGGTGGGGAGTGGAAAAATGTTCTAAACAAGAAAAGAAAAAGGTTTTATAGTTAGATGAATTGTAAAATAATGAACCAAGACCAAGGTATCATATATTAATAGTTAAAGAAAAAAATAAAGGAAAAACACTTGATTCAATACAAGTTATATCATCATCCCACAATCCTCCAATGGTCAATCATCTAAAAATCATTCCAAACCGAAGGGTCAATATGATCATGTTCAAGAAGATGAAATTTCACTATAGAAAATTTTGGAATTTAAAATATCATATTTCATTCCAATAGTTTTTATTATACATGAACCACCTTGCCAAATGGAACAACGAGAACAACCCCACCAAAAATAATAATGGGAAAAACCTTTCCAAATGGCTCAATCAGTATTAGAATGTAAGGAAAAGTTATTAGTTGAAGAGGAACTGTTTTTTGGATCTGTAAATGTCATTCACTTAATGGATCCATTCCCCAAAGATGAAGGTGGTTATCAACTATAATTCCTCAAAACTAATTAGGTCGGGGGTATAAGGAGGAATGTGTATAATCCTGGGATATCATGGGATATGCAACCACAATTGAAATCAAGCTTATGGCTATACCCCCACTCAAACAGTCAATCTTGCAGAAACCCATAGAATGACACTCTAGTTGGTCCAACAAGGATTGGAAAATTATCCTTCCATTATAAGAAGTTTCCCTGGACCAATATTTCTAGAATATCTATTACAGGAAGAATAGGTTGCTAATTTTCTTTTGTAATTGAGAAAAACTTCCCTGTAAAATCCACAAAGGATGAAGGTTCCACTGGCTCGGATCCCAAAGGTTGACCCATCTTCTTCAAATGATGAATACCATAATGTTACATTGAAATGGAATCCACAATCATGGAGGAATAAGACTTTAGATATGAAATATTATTTTCTAATTTATTTATCTTTGATACCTTCCAAAAATTCAATCATTGATGCATTGAATATATCATAATATCATAGGGGATCACTCATTGAAGATTCACAATGTCCACAAATGGTTTAAGCAGAGTAAAATCCACTGATGTCAACTAGATAAATACCAATCCTGCATAATAAAACCTAGCTATCTCATTCAAGGATCAAGATGAAGACGCAATAATGAATAAAATATAATACCTTTTATATGTCTAGAAGGATAAATGGCGTCGGTATCTAAAAAGACTTAATTGAAAATGGATCTACAGTTAATCTCCTCCCACTATGGACACTTCCCCATTTGGACTACAATTGGGATGACATAACACCATTCAAAAACACTCTTTTGGGCTATGATAGAAGAAAAAAGGAGTTAGAAAAATTATGCTCGAAACCAAATTCGGTGATCCCATATCTCACTAATAATTTATGATTGTTCAAAATAATACGACTTTAAACACCCTACAATGAACATCATGGCTTCATCAACATGCATCAATCCACCCATATTAGCATATGTTCCACAAAATATTTCATTAATTCTTAAATTGAGACATTTAATGCCGATAAGGGGCCATATTCCCTCTACGAATCACACTATATTGATGCATGGATCTATGAGCCGAAGGTGAAGCGACCTCTTGTATGTGATGTTTATTGGATCACCTCAACCGTTTTTTAAATGAATCCCACTAATACCCTCAAGTAGTCTGGGGAAGAATAAGTACATCCCATAGATTATATTAAGTTCACAAGTCCAAATAGAGATTCATATCTAGTTTTACATATGTTTTAGGTCAAGGACTCTGAGCCCGATAATGTTGAAAATCTCACTGAATCCAAAAACAGTGGAGGGGGTTTGGATAAAAATGTCCTGAAGCCATCATAAAAACTATATAAAATATATTCCTTACATATTGAGGAATGAAGAAGTGTCACTTCCCTAAAATAATATGTATAAAACCATTTGATACTAATGGAAGCTTTCCCAGAGAATCCATCACCAAAGATTGAGGTAGAAGAGGAAGCCTCACCTCCTAGACATCAAATTTGAAACTCTTCCCACAAATATAGAATGATAATCTCACGAATTGTGTCCCCATCATGATATAAATTGGAAGATAGTGATGATATAGAGGAGGAAGGAATATAACTATGGAATTCTCCTCCATCAATTGAGGAAGGCATGTCTACCAGTATTGATGAACTCAAGGAAATCATCATGGGTGCATAAAATAAACAACGGCCCACTCTGATTAGTTTATACATTCCTTTAAAAAGACGAGAGATATACGCATATTTTACGAAGATGAATCAAGATTTTTTTCGTATAATTATATATAAATTCCATTCCTCAATACATTGGTGACCACTATCCACCTCAGATTTCCAAAAGACCACCATGATAACATGAATGCTTTTAGAAGGACACACCCAACCCATACTTCCAAAATTGAGGATGTAGTCAAGATACTCGTTATATATAACATCATTTGGTAAGTAAAATACCCAATATTGGTGGAAAATATATCACCATAAAAAATAATGTTGGGCATATCAGAGTCTGTATCAATTTTAGGTATCTCAATCAACACTGCCTGAAATATGATTTCACAATATTGATAACAGAAATGTTGATCGATGAATCTAATTTATATGAGGATATATATTATAAGGATGGTTAGTCAGGATATAATTTAATCCAAATGTCCCATAATGTTAAGGAATCCACCACATTCAAGGACCCCAAAGAGTTCATTTAAATTAAGTAATTCCATTCGATTTGAAAAATATCAGCACACACATATCTGTGTTCAATGAATCATAGTTTAAATTCCTTCTTGTGAATGTTTTTTGAATTAATGGTTGATGATTTTATATTTAAATAATGATAATATCAAACAACCTAGAAAATCATTAATCCATTTTAATGAAACTATGACATCACTGTCTGAAATTGAACCCCTTAAAGTGAGATTTCAGTGTTACCATTTGAAAATTCATCAGCATCATTGTATCCCACCATGGAATTGAATTTGACAATGAGGATAAAATTTCCATCCATGGAATTACACCTCCTTGGAAACACACATATTTGAGAGCACTATAGGGACACATATACTACATTAGATGTTTCACATCCAACCTTTTAGGAAATTTCATTCTCTACTATAATTTGGTGAAAGGAGTAGAATATCAATGGAGTGATGGTTGTCACGAAGTATAAAAAAATCTCAGTAAATGAAAATTAATCCCATTAGTGGTGATTCAACCTATTAATGGAATACCATTCATTATTTACATGACCAATGTGGAGATATCAATAGGTTCCTTCCTTGCACAAAACAATGATGTTAGTAGTTAGAATAGTCTTTATTAGCTCAGTATAAATATGATCAATGTTGAGACTAATTATTCAAATATCATGAAGAGATTCCATGCATTACTATTTATAGTCCAGAAGCTGGGGAATTACTTTTTGAACCATATGGTCCTTTTAGTCTCTTGTAGAAACCCGCTCAATTATATTCTCATTCGTCCAATGTTAACTGGATTCCATTCACGATGGGTGTTCATTCTGCAGTAGTTAGATATACAATTTATAATGAAAAAATCCATCAATGGACAGACATTTTGATATATTCTATAAGAGCACCCCTCAGTCTACATGACATAGTTGGATGCTAAGAGGCCCGATGATAATTGGTTCTTTATTCAGAAATCTCCCAAATGGGTGAAATGAACTTCAATTGTGCATTCATAATACTGAATAGAAAAAGAATGGAAGAACCTAGAAAAAAAATGTGAGGCTGGGATTCATAAACATATCCCTAGAAAATGTAGTTCTTCTATATTCCATCCAATTATCAGAAGGGTTCTCAAACAATGAAGTAGAGTACCAGATCCTCATTATAGGCCTAGAGATGGGACTCCCAATACAAGCTCTATACCTGAAGATAAAAGGTGATCCAAAATAGTTCATCAATAATCTAATTGCTGAAAATTTTATCATGGTAGAAGAGACAATCCATTTTCAAAACCATGTTGAGAGCATATTGTAGAATTCACATTAGATCCTACATTGACTCGTGTCCCTTGGTCACAAAATACACAAGCTGATTCATTAAAAATTGTTACCACAGCTTTGTACAGTCCATATTACTACAAAAAATTTATCAGAATTTCCCATCCTCAAATGGTCCTACAATTTTTTCACACTATGAATGTGGAAATAAATGATACCATTCATTTCATTGATCCTTATGGTCATACTACTGGATGGATGACTTCAATTGAAAATTAGCTCCATGAGGGATAACGTGCACCAGCTAGGACTGGAAGGTGGAAAATATAGATATGGACAATCAACATCATGATTTATGATAACAGATGCCAGACATTTTCCATTATATGTGAGGTCATTATGGGATACTTATTAGGTGTATCGATTGGGAAGAGACCACTATCTCCATGAAATAAGTACATGCCCAAAAATGTCGAGCACATCAGTCAACATCCAAGATACCTCATCAATTTAGAAGGCCTAAATACGATTGGCCGAATATAACATAGGATTCTGTGGAATTAGTTGTGAAATTCCATTCTTGTTATACTGATGAAAATTTCACCCACCAACCCCTAGAGTTACCTCACACAACCATATACTCCTAGCCCTTTTAAAAATGGGTAATAGACATTGTGCTAAAATATCCTCCTAGTATGAATATAAAATTCAAATTAATTGTCACAACAACTTACTTATTTTCAAAATGGGTAGAGATTTTTCCACTCAATAAAGTCAATGAAAGACGCAATGCCTACTTTTTAGAAGCCAGAATCATTATCAGATTAAGTGTCCCTCATATAATACTAATAGAAAGTATCACTAATTAATTCTGTGTAGAGTTAGAAAATCTATATAAGAGTATGTAATCAAGAACAACAATTCAACTCGCTACCATGAAGTGGCCAATGGGAAGGTAGAGTTCATCAACATGAACCTATCAAACTTTAAGTAGAAAATAGTATACATGGACATCAAATCATGGATTCATAAGATCCTACATAATCTGTTGGCATACCGGACCACGACCCGCACTGCCACTCATGAAATCTAGTACTCATTAGTATATGGAATATTGGTGGTTTACAAATTGAAGTTAAACTTCCATCACTCCTTGTAGCCATCAGGGATCAACTATCCAATGACGATAAGTTTCAAAAGTGACTTGATCAGTCGGAGAAATTGAATGGGAAGTGATTTCACACTCTTCACCATTTGGAAGTCCAACACAATCATTTCACATGAGCCTTCAATAAAAAGGTTCTCCTCCATATTTTCATTTAGTGAGAGATGGTATTACTCCAGTGGAACTATCTGAATATATGGAATTAAACATCCAAAATTGGTACAAAAATGAAAAGGACCATATTCCATACATAGGTTGCACTCTAATTGAGAAAATAAATTATATTTAATGGACTGGTGGTTCATCATAACTCCCACTAATGTGAGGATCGTGAATAAATATATTGTGTTATTAAAGAATGATCGTCTTATTTGTAAAATGTTAGACTTCATAGTCCCACATACGTTTATGCTACACACTGATAAAATATATAGAAATCATCTTAACAGCTCGAAATTATGCTATATAGAACCACCTACACCCATACTACACAACATTAAAAATTATAGCGATAATCTTAGATGCATGAAGTTAATGCTCGTAGATCCACCTATGTCTATTATACATGCCATTAAAACATAAAGAAATAATCTTACCCCCATAGTAGTAAATTGTGTGTCCAATTTTTCATGACCACATGACTTCCAACTACATGGAGGTCATTGTTTGTTGAATGGTAATTCATCACTCATGAGTCAAATTCATTCTAGGGAATGATAAAGATGACCCCTTCAAATTTATGGGTCAGAATGACATAGATAGTGTATTTTAGAACAACATATAGCTTGATTACCATTCGTTAATGGGATACGTATTGATACTCGTGTCCTACATATTATTCCAACCACCATCCAAAGTCAACAGCCCCCCTTTCCACGTGTATAGGTTAGACTTGCGTTGGTTAATCCAAGGAAATAAATTTGATATTTATGATTCTAAACTGTATGGTACCTGATGAACTAATTATGGTTTGATTCATTCCATTTCAAGAGATATATATATACACATTGATCCTATGTCTTGGCACATATACCACATGATTAAAATGCCTACCCTCTCTGTGCATAGGGAAGACATGAACGAAGAGTCATCACGAAATATGTAACTCTTTATTCCCATTTGTTAATGGGAGTAATAGTGCTTCCCAAATTCTTCATCACTGTCTAGCCACTATTCAAAAAAAAATCACCCCTTTATACGGGTCAGAATGGTTCAAGGAAAATGTTTTCAGAACGAAGTGGATTTTGATTCCCAACTAACTGGGATATGGAGGAATCCTCCTTGAGGTTCAATCCCACCACTTCACCCACCTCATCCTTTTTACAAACATTCATTCTCATCCTTACAATATGATGTTATACTATATAGAATTCAGGAAAATTGTCTGGATATATTCATATAATCAGTGGACACCTAGTGGAAATTAGATCTAATATGCTTGTATGGCATAGTGAAAAAAATGTGCCCATAGATATATATTAAAGTTTCATAGAAAACATTCATCAGTCCTAACTGCACGATGGTAAATGCATTGTCCAAAGAAGTCCTAATAGCACAACATTAAATTTTATGGAAGATGATGTCCTCAAAACACTATCAGAAACCCCCTAGACAAAAAATTACTAACCACACGACATTAAAATTTAAGTTATCACAATAAATAAATTTGGACTCAATCTCAAAATAATGAAATTTTTAGTACCATATAATTCTTCCTGGGTCTATACGCATGGAGAAAATGCCTCAATTTCTTACATGAGAAGGTAAATTTGTACGGAGGATTTCAAACAATTATCCCCACAATAAGGATTAGTCAAACCATAATACCCCCTGTATAAAAATCTAATATATGTAGAGTTTCTTGTGCCTCATAACAAATAATGGTACAGATATTTCTCACATACCTATATATCCCCCTTTTATCTATAAAACTCCTTGCCCCGAGAAATCTCGAATCCCCATAATCACTGACAACCATCTGAAATGGGAAGACAGTGTCTTGTAGACACCTTTATTTGACTATAAAAAAGCCCCAATAGATCTACATATGTTCCCAAAAATGTACTATCAATAAAAGAAAAATTCATCCTTAGAATATGATCTTTCTACATAGATATGCCCTTTGGATCCTAACCCTCACCTCTTCCCTCCGGATTAGAGGGATCCCCTAATCATGGTTTACCATTTATTCCCCACTCACCATAGGGGCATAACAATGATATCCCAACCTGATTAGCCGATATTTAAACAAGATTTCGTTGAGGTTTCATCTTTGAAACGTGATGTTAAACTATGATATCAATTTCATTTTATCAAGACATTAAACTTCATATATATACATCAACTATCTCGTTCACGTGATGTCACCCACCTCCTCATCGCATCTGGTAAAATTTCATGTCCCAACAATGATCCATTCATTGATCCTTCCATCCTTAGGTGGTGGAGTAAAACACTTTCCTCCCCTAGATTATGACACATAGTATGGATCACATGGTCCTAGTAAAAATTATTGGGAATTCCCCTCTATGCCAGAGAAAATCAACCATAATGATTGATCCTACCAGCATGATAATGAATGGTATAATAGAGTTTTCCCCTCTATATTTGGGAACCTAAAATCCTAACTTTTTGACTTTAAATAGAATGTAACCTAAAATATTACTGAAATTACCTAATATATATTCATTGTTATAATAAATACAGTGAGCTAAATTTTATGACCCCCGGATCTTCCAATTCTGTCCCCAGATCAGTAAGGGATTCAATATTACTCACCCTAAATGTGAGCGATATCTACAGTGGAAAGTTCCCAACACTATGGGTGTTCACAAACTGAACGTTTCTAACATGTCCATAAATATCATTTCAATCTATCAAACTCCATTATAGTAGTGTTTTTGGTGCCTTATATACCTCATCGGCCATCAGTTATGGGAGGATGATGACCTTCAAAAACATATGTTTTTCTATTCCCCCAATTCCACGATTTCTCTGCAGATGTTGCCCACAAAAAAATTACCTTTCAACTTAATTAAAATTCATACTCAGTGGAGTATTCTATTATTTTAATACAATCAATATCTTTTAATCCTCATATCATATCTCCTAGTATACGATCCCTAGAAACTGTGTCCTATACTATCCTCAATATCATTGTCTTAAACATGATGGAATAATGTGGCCCAACCATCCTATAGATAATCAATTCCTCTATGTCAATTTCCTTATCACATGACAATTAAACTAAATGAAACTTGCTTCCAAAATTCCACCCATGCGCCGAAATATGTTAAAAAAATATTTTCCACTATGTTCTCATGCATGAAGTGAATCTTCACAAGAAAAATATAATATGGGTCCCACCTTATTTGTGAGATTATACACACACACAAAATCTCCCCTCAAATATATGTGAATAAGATAAGAATATGATAAATCCTTAAAATATTATTGTTTGGAATCAACCCTCTCATTATCAGGATACATTTTGACACCATATTCATATATATCAGGCCCATCCATGCAACAAAATCATCCAATACTTTACTTTGTAAGGGCCATACCAATGTAAGGACACCCACTCACCTGTATGACATGAACATGTTCAACTATTCTATGTATATTTCAACATTAAATACCCACTATCATGTTAATAAAACAATTTTCACAACCCATACTATGTTTACAGATGTATCTTTATCTCCCAAATCCTCCACGGCTATCAAAAATTGATGGCCACTGTCCTATAAAAACCGTTGTTTGACTATGATCATAGGGTTCTGGCGGCTCTACATAAAGTAAAAAATGGTTAATTAAACAAATTTGAAATATTCTTTAGAAGTTTATTTTCTTTCTTTAGTATTTCATATGACATTTACATCTCACCTCATTCCCCAGTTTTGGAAACCACTCAGATTATAGTGAACATCCATCCTTCTATCTCATACATAATGGTGATAGAACATCCCTGGATAGACCACTGTAGTAATGACAGATCATTTATTCAATTTATAGAGTACACTTATTTCAAATCATAAGTATAAAATTTTCTATTTAGAAGACATTATACTACACCATATATCATCCCTCCATAACATAAGAAACAATCATGTGGGAGTGATTTCTCAACCAAATCAAATAAAATGTTTCTCATATTCTTAGGTATTGTTCCATAAACAAGCCACCCAATATGATCTTAAAAACATTAAACAAGTGTAAAATACATAAAACTACATTTCCATTATAAATTGGAAATCAGTGTCATGCAGACACCTTTATTTGAATAATGCGCACAATGCCTGAGTGGCTCTGTGTAAACGGCATACAAAATTGTCCAATCAACAAATGGAAAATTATTCCTCGGAAGGGCTATTTCACATCTATATATGAGATATGGATTCCATACTACATGTTACATCCCATCTTCTAGAAAACGTATGTCAAGGTCAAGAAAAATCGGTTATCCATGTCTGGAATCTATTGGTACATTCTCGATTAACGATTCCTAAATTTGGCCATCACCATACAAATCAAGAAAAAATTATTCGACCTAAAACAAAATTTTTGGTCTATGATGTTTAAACTAAAATGCGAATAATGATAGTCTGATTAAAATGAAATTTAACTTCCTATAAACAAGATAAGACTTGCCCAGATGAATTTATGAAAAGGTTACCCTTACGAAAAGTCAAGTACCAACTCGCTAAACATATGCAACCTTTGTTTTAATAAAAACGATAAGTATCCATATATCAAGAGACAAAAGGCATGTTAGTTCGAAAAACTAAAAAGGTTGATCTATAAAAAATTCAAGTTCTAACTATATGCCCTCACAATAATTGGATTAAAAAATTAGGGTAGTAATATAAATGATGAACAGTGGCTGGGGTCATCTATGAAACACCTCCAACATTCGAACTATGCTCACTGAGCCCCTCAGCAGAGGAAAAATATAGAGCGTTATTTGATTATTTCCTTTAACTTTGATTGTGATTTAGATTGATATGTAGTTGAAATTATGGTTTAAAATATTTGTTGATAATTACTTATTGACACAATAATAAAAGGTAAAAGAAAAGAACTATAACACAAAATCTTTTAAATTTATTAAATGAAGATAAGGTGGATGTCTACAACCTAGATTTCCTCCCCAATAGATAAGAAAAAAATGGAACAATAGAATATACATGATTATAATGAATCAATATTACATCTATACAATATATCAATAATTTAAATGAATGGACCTTCAATATCATAATATAAATAATTCCTCTATGGAGCTTTAGCTTCAAACAAGGGATGCAAATTCTTCAAAATGTAACTAGGATCCAAATTTTTCAGTGAAATGTATTCGAATATGGTACTTGTTGATTCCAATTGCACCTTTATCTTGGACACATGAGCTTCATACACTTGTAACTCCAACAATTGGGAATTCACTTGGTCATGAGCATTATCCTCCTCATACATTATGTGATGTAACTCTTCAATAATATATCATAATGTATTTTTTGGTGATCAAAATAAATTAATCT
The DNA here is from genome assembly GCA_963277665.1 of Viscum album. NCBI lineage: Eukaryota > Viridiplantae > Streptophyta > Magnoliopsida > Santalales > Viscaceae > Viscum > Viscum album. The sequence continues at coordinate 1,768,391,039 of OY728135.1, forward strand.
ATAAATACTATCTTTAAGGACATCAAGATAAACTATAGTAATAAGAATTTGTTACAAATGGTGGTTCCGGTGTTGGTAATAAAGTATCCTAGTGACCAAGATTATAAATAACCACTAGAGGGTGACATCCTCATCAAATAATTCAGTAAGGGGTGTTTTAGTGATAGTAGTATATATTTGAGGCCACCCCCATATCCACATGAACTGATGTCATGTGATTTTATATGAACCCTAACCTTTATCATCCACCTCCATAATTATTTAGAAATGAAATTTCATAATTGAAGTTAGAGACGCTTGAGTCTAGGTTACCCAAGTAGTAGAGATTTCCGCTTTATAAGTGGTTTTATATTTGGAACAATGATCAACGGGTGGACCACAACATTTGGGTTGCTCGATGGAATTATACTAGGTCCGGATTCAAAAGTATTATGGACCATTTCTCCGAGAGGTAAAGGGTATTAGTCTCCCCCCAATGATATAGGATGTTCCAAAGAGGTACCATCCAAACGAATGTGATGATGGGTATAGCACCTTCAGGTAATCAGAATATAGGGAAATGTCAAAACTTCTACATGTAATATGGGACTGGATGCAGTAAAGTTCCATTTCACCCATCGAACTGGCCTGGATAGAATTTCATCAGGATAACGTTATTCCCACTATTGGGTATTCTATGATGATAAGTAGGTAGTGTACCCAATAGAGGAACAAATACATTCATTCCAGTGTCCCCCAGTATCCTCATATACAATATTTAATAATGGATTACTAGGTTAGGTTCACTCTAAAACTGTGTAACTGGGTGGAATGCGACTCACTACAAGAATCCAAACCACATTGAAAAATGGTGGGTCACATAAAGTTCATACATGGTGATCCTGACTATACGAGAAGTTAAGATTCAATCCCTATGTGTGATTAGGGATTAATTTTCTTCCTAACAGCTATTCCCATTATTTTCATTTATTTCATAAGACACATGGTAAATAAAAAAAGAAAATATGAAGGATCACTCAACAATTCAATGATGAAATCAACAATCAAGTTCTTGGGATGGAAATCCTCAATGTTGAGTAATGCCAGACAAATTCTCGAATGAGGAACCTTCATTGTGTGCTAATATTCTGTGCTTAGAAAATTCTATTCTATCTAGACTTAAAAAAATTGAAATGGCCTTCTAATATGATCCAAACTACTACAATAATTTATCCTCCCCAATAGCTCAAAAATTCATGAAAGGGTGGGGTTGTCGAAATTTATGGGCTTAACCTCTTCCATCTTGGTCGTCGTTATTTATTTGAAAACCCAAAAATTGGTATAAACAACAATGGGAGGAAATATCCACCAAATCATGAACATGAAAAAAAATCCATTACATCTGAGTTCAGTAGATACATCTATTTATACCACATAACCCAAATTTGTGTAGTGACAATCCTTGAGGGTACCATTGTAAGAGACTATAATGAACCACCTCTATAGGGTCAGATGGGTTGATCTACGACGAAATCTCATCCTATGACCACTTTCATGCAATAATTTTCAAATACAATTGTCATATTATACATGTGGGTGATCATGAATTGGATTTCCATTTAGCCTCTCCATCATATTTATCATTTCCCATACCATTTGTGATACTTTATTAACCTTATTTAAATCATTTTACATTGGTTAAAATTCATCAAATATGTATCCATGGATATGAAGTCCCCATATCTGGTAGACAACCCATAATATGATCCCCACGTCACCGTGGGATATGTTAATGGTGTTGGTGCTCAAACACAAGTGGCTGAGTAGCTTGTCCAATATCTCTCCTGGTGAATAGATAGATAATTTGGATACCCACACCACCTGGTATTTTTTGACGTATTACAACGTTTTAGAGGATTCCAAGGCATTATGATGAAGAAAAAACTCTTATTCCCACTCTTCAAATAATCACCCCCAGGTCGGAGATCCAATTATTTTCTCCACAATCTATTGGGAATGATTCGTGAAAAGTTAATAACAATCAAATAATCCTAAATGACTGATAATGAATATTGAGTATGATGACATTGATAAATCAATATCCACATAGACCAGTTTATAAAAAATATTTCATCTTATCTAAAAGAAAACATGAGTTTACTAAAGGAAAAATAATCATATAGTCATACTCTCAAGACATATCAGGTTGAAGAATGAAGCCTCTCCAGTCATCCAATGTCAAAGGGGCATCTTCCTAGAGACCAAAGATACGGAGTGGAAATAGAATGGATGACATGTAATCCATGAGAACTAGTGGGATAAGGTCATTCAGAATACCCTCTTGATTAATAACATGAGAATAATGTTCTTATTAAAAAACAATTATCCATATATTCCTTTAATCTGGTGGCTTCCACTACTGTTAGGGGAAGATCCATTATCATTAATACATAAAGTGACCATACTAATGGTCAGTCCAACATAATTTGGAAATATAACCAATTTTTTCATCATACCAAACCCTATAAATGGTTTCTGGATTAATTTCCCTAGAAATCAATAGTTCATAGAATGATCCATAAGCCACTGGCCCCAAAACCATTGGCTAGTGAACTTAATGACTCACGAATTGGCTTAGTCATGCACTGATCTATGATATGGTATTATCTAATGGTTATATTGTTAATTATTTATGTTCATTTTGAAAATAAATTTCAATTAATGAATTTTAGAAATAAGTTCATTGATGAGGGAGATTGTGAATAGTTTTAAGTTCATGGAATGTAAATCAAAGATCATAGAAATGGATTTCATGTAGTGACTTATGTATGGGGAAGCATGGTTTTTCAAGAGAAACTTTCGTATTTTTTTGGTCGAGAAGTCTTGTAAACAAAAATTGACCTAGGTTCCCTATATATAGATGTTCTTCCCATATAGGTCCCCTTTTCTACAATAATCCATTTTCATTTAGGTCCACATACGATTTGAGAATAGCTTCCTCACCATCCCAATCATACCCCATTCTAATTATGGCCATTAGTAGGGTCTTAAAAACATTGTAATTGGAAGGTAATCATTCTAATAATTTTGAGAACTAAATGGAAAAAATGGATATTGTATTTAAAGAGAATTGATGAAGAATCCAAATTTGTAAATTGAAAATTATCTATCTAAACACTATATCCCGGGATAGCTTTGTGAAAAGCATCTCAGGTGAACTGAATATAATGTATAATGAAGGGAAAAACATAATTTTCCGCAAACCAGGTCATTTGGGAGATAGAGGTGTAGATTTATACACCCTCATTCAATAACCGAGAACCATGTCCTTGGCTAAATGGAGGTGGAAAAATCGACCTCACATACCAACCCTCGAACTCAATAGTTCGTGGTTGAGGAAAAACCAGAAGCAACCCATGAACAAGACAAAGTCATTTTCAGGTTATAAGCGGTGAATTTCGCCACTGAGAACCATAACACTGCACGTATAAACATGCAGCATAGAGGAAAAATAATGAATAAACCATAATAATGGGAAGACCATAAACCTAATTGGAATACCAAAAACCGTGGCCCCTTCGCAGATGTAATTCCCATAATCAACTGAAACAAATGTACCTCCTTCACATTGGAACCCTATACAACGCCATGATACACAGGTCGAACCCTATGTCATGTAGGACCGCAATACTTATACAAAACATGGTTCCTCGTAGCCCAACGAAAAGTGGATGGAACCTAGAACCACATAAAAAACACACTATGGATCTCATAGAGGCCTATATTCCATCATAGTATATAGATTTCCTCTCACCTACGTAGAAACCCAATTCATATGGAGGCCCAAATCCTACCTGAAGAACCATTATGAAGAATGGGGTACCGTCATATGTTTCACTTTGCAGCTTCGATCATCTCCTTCCATTTATATCCCATCATCTATATCCCCTCTATCAATAAGTCCAATGGAATCATGCCTAATCCTCTCCCAAATACAAAAAAATCGTATAATAAAACATGAAGGTGCATCAGTGTGTCCTTTTCAGTTTACATAGCACGGTAAGCATAATAGTGTACTTAATCCCCACAACTATATAGAACCTCCTAATATCCATATTTTTATATTCCTGTGATAACTCGTGGTGTAACCATGGGATACTAATGTCAACCACCATGATCTATGTGTTCATTAGAGTTAATAGTATATCTATTTTATGGTGTTCAATGATACAGAAGAAAAATAACTCTTTAATTTCCATTTAATGAGAGTAATCATTCTATGCCATTCTCAGAACCAATTTTAGGGAAATCCCACTAAGATGAGCCTTTAGTTTTCATGAAGGTGGTTGTGTTAGTAGTCATTTATACATCCACCTAGTGCATAACAGGAGATGTTAATCTAAATATCCATGATATAAAACATCAAGGGAGGATGTTAAAGCATTCAATACACCACTCTCTCTATCTCTCTCTTTGGGATCCATTAATTTCTTTTAACAGGTGATGTGGGATTTTTGATCTACTTAGCCACTGCCTCATTTTTTTTATGACCCTTATCATGAATCATGGGCGCTTAGAGGCTAGCAGTGATCATGAAATCAGAAAAATTCAAAGAATGGGAATCCACCTAAGTGTAAGCCCCGAATTCGATGAACTATGAGAATCCTGATTTTTTCTATTATCAGGATATGTAGGATTATTACCTAATTCCCATACTCATGATACATTCTACATAGAAGTATTTCCTAATAAAATTACACTTAATATAATAGGTAATCCTCTTAGGGAGTAAGTACCAACATATTTCTCTCAAATGGGTAGAGTAAAACTCCAATATTTCAATGTACGTTATTAATCAAAGTACTTTAATAACAATCACTACACGCAACACCGAGTTCAAGCGCATGATGACTTAACAAACTAGAAGATCAATAGAAACTATGAATAGTATTAACTGAATATTGAACAATATATAATTATTATAATTTTATAATCCATATTACGAGTTTCTTAAACATAATGTAAGAAATAATTCGTTTTTTCAGATAAAAGAAGTATTTTTCAAATAATACAACTATAGCACCTTTTAATAGTGAACCCTTTTTAAAACCAATATTTGATAATTTTTTATATTAAATTTAATTAAATTAAATTTTTATTTAGGAGAGAAACATAAAAAAAAAGTTTGGATAAATTTTTGTACTTTTTTGATAACATTCATATTTTGATGAATAGTGGAAAATACTATGTTTTAATTGAAAACAACTTTTTAAATCGAAATAATTTATATGGTTAAATTATGAATATGAAATGTTTTCATGTATAATTAGATTATATTTTTAACATTTAATACAATTTAGGTCATTATAAGTAATTTCACATATAAATTTTACATAAACACATTTCAATCTTTTGATAGTTTTTTCTTTTTTTTAAAACCCACTTTTTGGTTTTGACAGTGGGAATTAATTTTAAATTAATAAATGCAACTTCTATGTTTTGAATTTGGTAAAATAAACTTCATATTTGAATTCATAATATCAAAATTAACATTGTGTGAATTTTTTGTATTTTTCGGAAAACATTCAACTTTTGATGAATAGTGAAAAACAGTATATTATTATTTAAAAATGCCTTTTTATTTAAATAATTGTTTCTTTTATTTAAATTTATTTTAAATTCAAAATAGAAACATAATACCTATAAATGTTAAATGTAATTTATCGGAGTCATTTTATAATACGATTAGATATATAAGAAATTTATTGATCTTTTTACCGTCTTTTACCCACATACATAGTGCATTAGCAAATTTGCATATAATTTAATTTTACCGCTTATGAGATTTGAATTAAAAAAATTTAGAGTCACATTTTGTATCAGTATGTAAAATGTGTTTCAATAAGATAAAAATAATTTTTGGTGAATAGTAACTTCTGACTTTTATTTACCACAGTTAAAAATAAATAGGGTAATTAAAGTTAAAAATTATATTATTATTAACCTAACACATGTAATAATTCTATTGGATAAGTGTAATTAGATCAAAAACAATATGAGGATTAAAATATGATCCTTTAGGACCACTTGGATTAGATTTGGACATTAATTATTATTTAATTCACAAAAAGATTTAAAAGAGTTAAAATAAAAGTTTAAAAAGTAAAATATTTTCAATATAGGGTAATACATAAGATAAATTAGACTATAAATAATCATTAGAAATATAAATACATTTCCTACATAATGGTATTTTATTTATAATTTTTAGAAATTAAATAATTAAATTTATTTATGACACAATGATGATGCAGTAATTACTGTATTAATGAAAGATTAAAATAATTGACCTTATAAATATCCAAATAAATGTAATATGAGACTTTTTATAAATTACAATAACATTATAGGTTATTATTACATGTTAGGTTTGGTTAGATCAATTGTTTTAAGTAAAAATGTTGTTATGAGTTTAACAAAAAAACAAATAGAAACAAGTGTCAAAATTGACATAACATAGTTTTTAAAACAAATATTATATTATTAATTGTTGTATTAGTCCTAAAAATCAAAGGTTCGGAAAAAAGACTTATATAATAATAATATATATGAAATTTATGAACCAATTGGGGTTCAATTGGCATTTTATGGTATGTTTATTGACTATATAATATAAAAATACAAAGAGACATGTTAAATGTCAAAATATTTATCTAAGAGTTAAATCTAGATGTTAATGATAATATGGTGACATAAACTTTTGTAAAACCTATTGGTTGAGTGGTTTTCGACCCATACCCACCATAGACTTTAAATAATTAATTTTGGATCCATTATAAACCGAAAATTTATTTATTATAATATAATATTTTATGTTTTCCTAAGGTTTCCCCTCACCCCACTTATAAAAGGGAAGTAACCCTTCTCTCTAATTCACACCATCAAAGCCATTTGGCTTAGCGAAACCCATCCCAAATCCCTATAAACTATCCTACCTTCATCCTAGAGGCCTTTATTTATTCAAAAAGTCTTCTTATGGAGCCCTTTTGATCCAATCAAAAGGAAAACTCGAAGAAGAGGTAAATATTTCATCACCTCTTTCAAGTTCAGTTATTCGTCCAGTTCCATTTTGCATGTTGTTTAAATTTTAAAATAATAAATACAGTATCTTTTATATACTGTGATGTTATTACAAATAAGGTACAATCAAATTCATTAATCTATCCATCCTTTGAATGAAATGTCACCATACTTGCGTACGTACGACTTACCGTCTCCAAGTCATGGTGTAATTTTTATTCAATACATTATTATTTTTATCGGTATAATAATGATATGTAAATGATGTAAATAGTAAATAAAATATGATAATTATTATGTATAGAGGATATACCATCCAATTAAATATTATTTTAGTATCAAAAGAATTATATTGTCTCTCGTGTGTACGTACGGATTAGCGTCCCCACGAATGAGATGAGATTCATTCCCCATCGTATACCTTCAAGACCGATTTTCATTAGATGATTAAAAATATTGATTAAATAATTGATATAATTCTGGATATGAATACGATACATCCAATAAATATAAAATATTACTCACATAACAAATAATTTAAAGTAAAACGAATCTTTTACCAACCGAAAAAACGATAATACTATGTTATTATTAACGAAGCAATATTAAAAGATCATATATGATATCATATTAATGTATATGATTCTTGTATAATTTAATAACAATTATTTCCCCATTATACAGGAGTTTAACCTACCCTCAAACAAGGAAAAGTACAAGGTATGTTTTATTTTCAAAAAAATTTCCCATTTATTAAATGTTTTTCTTTGGAAAATATCACTTCAAATTATTATCATCAAAGGTAATGTACTAGTACAGGAATTGAAACATAAGTGTGACCATTTTCATTGTTCTTAGACTTATAGGTCTTCCAGAGTTTTCAAAATATACCTTCCTCATATTTTTAATTATATAATCTTCCAATATTGAAAAACCAACTGACTTCAGCTCTAGTATAAATCATATTTTTTTACAAAACATTGATTCCCTTTTCCTGCAGGTGCCCTTAAATGTTGTTCCATAGCTGTGAATATATAAAACATTTATTGGTGAATCCATTACCAAACATGGATCTACAATTTTTTACAAGGTAAAATTATTTTTTCTACAATCTCAGACTATACATAATATGGTGAACATTCATTAACAACCAATTAACATCATACTAAAACTAAAATCATCATGTTATATGATAGAAAGAATAAAACATCCTAAAATATTGATATATTTTAGGTTTATATGATCCCTCAAAATCTATATTTTTTCTTATCTATGCATCTTTATTCACATAATTTGAATTGGTTCTTCATTAATAAGACATGCAATGGAAAAACATCTTAGAATAATTATATTCATGAAGACCATATTCAATGTGTAATGGATTGATTACCCCAAATCTAAAATACATGATTTCATAGGGTTATCCACACTGAAAAACAAAACATCTTCAACTCTGTTATCTTATTTGATTTCTCTATTCATTACAGGAGACTCCCATTTTTCATTGCACTCATTCATGACATGTCCTTTTTTCCCACAATTGAAACTATTAATAATATCCCATATTGAATCATTTCTTATATTTCCTATTGTCTTTCCTCTTCCTGTTTGATTTTCTCACTGAATATATATTTCAGTTCGTTCTATATACAAAGAAGTATATGAATGTCAACCAGATCCTATTTTTTACATCCTAACTAGGGATCAAGACTGGTACATCCTCTAGAACCAGTGTGGAATTCTTTTAAGAACCTATATCAACTTTTATCGTGACCAACCTGATTTTAGGTAATTAGGAATATAAAACAAGTGCACATACCCTGAAATTAGGATAAAATTAATATTGTTAGCTACCTTATGATAGTGTTCAATTCCTTGAAATGATCATTAAAAATACATCTACCAATAATTTTTTTTATTGAACAATCATTTCATCAGGAACACTTTTGTGATGCTGATGTATTATCATAATTATTCCACATATCATTCACAATCCTAACCATCATCTTCATATCTATGACATTGAATTACATGTTTTTGGCCAAAAAAGGGGAACTAATTCTAGAACATATTGATCAATAATATCTCAATACATCTTCTTCATCTCTGTTTGCAATAATCCAGAAAGAGGAAAATGAAATTTCATGTAGTATAGGTAGAATTCGATATTCAATTAATAGTAGTGAAATTCAGCTTCATCCAGTTGGTCAATAATCATCTATCATTCACCTATAGGCATAAATATTTTAGAGAAATCCAATCTCAATCAATGATACCAATTTTTTTAAGAAATATTGAGTCTCTATGACAAAAAAAATCAGATAAATAAATGATATAATAAAAAATGAGAAATGAATTAGAATATATCCAAAGGAAAAAAATATGGTTCTGGAATAATATGTATTTATAGAGAGAGGTATAATTTCACTATGATTCTGAAGGAAAATCTAGATAAAATGTATGAGTTTGAAACCAAATATTCATTAGTGCAAAATTGAGAAAATAATGTAGTACAAGATTTATTAACCCAATTGTATAGTATGTCCACTCTTCTACAATGAACATTGGGTAGATCTCTGAGATGATATAGTGTTGTGGGTAACCATGTGCAAGATTATATAGTGTCTGGTGGAATGATGAGATAAAATCTATATTTTTGTTATTTCAAAAGATTGAGTCGGTATATTAAAAATTTTATTGTCCAAATTCATACATATTGGTTTTATGATAAGGTATGAAACCATCATCCTAACATCATCCAAATTAATCAGGATACACCAATAAAACATACATTTCTATGAATAAGAAGGATATTTGAAATGAAAATTATCAATATTTTATGTCAACTACATATAATCTAAAGGATAATGCTGATGATTTTTATTTATTGGATGCAATTATTATATGATAGAGATCTAAATATAAGCATGGATTGTTAAAAATATATTTAGGGGTAATTTAACACTATAAATGACCCGAAACTCCTAATCAATGGTGTTGTATTCACATGGAATGGTAAAAATCAATTAAAATAAAAAGGATTTTTTTATATTGAAAGAATAAAACATAGTATTCGTGGTGTTAATTAGTTATGTGATGTAGGATAAGAGATGATATATCAGAATGAATGTTTTTTATTGATGATATTTAAATATGCATGTATCTGGAAAAGATTATAGCAAACATGGAAATTTGATTCAGATAGTTGGTGTTAGAAATTATTGTTATTTATTCCTGAATGAAATAATAAAAATGGAATAAATGATATAATCATCACAAACCAAGGAACATGTGTAATATAATTTATAGAAACAATCAACGTGATTCTAATAACATGAAAATAGAATGTAATTAGATGTCTTCCTCTTTTGGTAAGGGAATGATTTTGATTAGTCAATAGAAATAGTAAAAATAAAAAATGAACCATCCATTAAATATGTTTCACTTTGATATTTTTTGGCATATGGGTATATAGTAACAAAATAATTATTTTTATTTGATTTCAATTAATAATTAATTTAATAAAATGACCTTTATTATTTTTATAAAACATAAATTGGATTCCTTAAAATTTTTTAAATGTTTCAGGTGATGTTTAATGAATGATCATGCTTAATCATCGAATAAGATTCAATATAGAAATATTTTTCAGTGGAACATTGGTATGTTTGATATCTATCTAGAAAAAAAATAATTCACAATGAAATCATAGTTCTATATAAACAAAATAAAAGGAAAAACATAGAGAAATAATATAATTACTATGCAGATAGATCAACATATGTTCCCAGAGCTTGACACATCTCAATTTTTATAGAGAAAATCATTTAGAGTGGTGTTTCATATCCAAATAATACTTTCATTTTTTGATAAATTTATTATTTTTCATATTATGAAATGCTTTAGAATAAATATCAATATGTGAAATGTCTACGAGTTTTTGAAACCACTCCATTATAAATGAAGTAGGTGAAAGTTGGGAAAAATTTTAAGGAATGTGTACTGATGGTATCTATCTTGGTTATCGACCAAATGAAAGATGATATCCTTTTTATAATAAAGAGAAACTAATTATTGATGACTATATTGATGTGGATTTCATGGAGAAGATAAATATTGTATTCTCAATGGATGAATAATGCACTAGAAGTGATGAATATGATATTATTTTTATGTTAAACAACAGTAAAGCCTTTGAAAGTTGATATAAGAATGAAAAAGTTATAGATGAATAATATTATTAAAAAACAATTGTGAGGAATGATAATATTGTTTACATCATCCGTGGATGAAAGTAAATTTTCATATGGAAAAAATCATTGTAAATTTGGGAGATTAGAATCAAACTTGATGAACACTGAGGAAAAACTCTCAAATATCATTACTTTGTAATGTTATACAAAAATATGTGCAATATGAAAAGAAAAATCAAGAGTGGATTTAAAAAATTTAGGAAAACATGGATTAAATAAAAAATAATGAGGCATGTGAATTTTTATCTAAGGCCAAATTATATTAAATTATTGTGAGAATGTCTTTTTTCTGAAACATGGTGAATATAAAATAATAAGTAGTAATAAATGGAGAAGGATTAGTGCATAATTTCTATTTATATGTTGAAGTAATAAACTAAGATGATTATTTTATAATGGTATCATAAAATTAATCCATAAGAACTTTTCACTTCATTTCTACAAAAAGTTACTCCAAGTTCTTTAAATGAATGTCAAATTATTAGTACTCATTAATTAATTTCATTATGATATTTATGATGAACAAACATGTGGTCTATTTCATAGTGAGGAAGTGAACATTATTTTGAGTTTAATTTTTTCTTTAAATGGTATGAAGAAATTTCCATGATATTTGAATTCTATGTATGGCACTTTCTTGATGAAGATTAATTTCATTAAAATAATAGATTAAAAAATGACTAAAACTAACTTGAATATGACACATTTCAAATTTTTATTATTTATATTGATGAAATTATATTTCATATGAAAGAAGATGTAAATTTAAATGTATTTGAAAAATAACGTAGAAGGTCATTGAATTTTCCAAACATTGTAAGATTAGATACTTTCATGGATTAAAAATTTTTTAAGATAAAGATTACATTTTCAAATATAATGATTGGTATACTAATTAAATAGAGATGAAGTATATAATTAGAAATTTTAAATCAATAGATAAAAAAATTAATCTGAATTTCATTAACACAAGGTGAACAAGGAAAGGATTTTTATTTAGTAGATTTATTAAAGATGATCAAATTTTACATTGCATAACCATTTCTAGACTTTATATTCTAAATTTTTATACACATTTTCCATTCATACACATTTATAAAAGGAGTCTCATTTTATAAATGGGAAGAGATTAAATTGATATGTCAATGGAATAATATCTATTGTCGTAATATAAGAGATGAAAAATAATCTTTATTTTTTTGGTTTTTAACATGCATATTGTGGCAGAGGTGCTGATGATAGTAATTATACAACTTATAGTGCATCACTTCTAGGAAACAAATATGTTTTTTGGAATTCAATGAATAAAATTATATTAACGTAGATATTTACAAAGGATAAATATGAAGTTACAACTCATGAATCAATTAAACGTATGTTTAGAAAGAATAAATTTGCAGTTCTAATAGTTTTACGGGTGGATCCCATTACTTTTGGTGTATGAAAATCCATGTTAAATTTACCTTCAATAAAATAATGTAAAGAATTCATAGGCCAAGTAAATTTATATAAAATATTACTCTATCAATTATACATTGGGGAATAATGAATTTTTTTTTTGAATTTTTTTCATCAACGTAGCAAATAAGAGATGTGTTACCCAAGGAACTATCAAAAAATTCATTCAGCAATTTAATGTTAATTTAGTAGTTCATCAACATAAATTTAAGGGAAACGAAAATGGTGTGTGTTCCAATGCTCATATTATCATGTATATGTTTTCCAATGGGGGTGAATAATTGGTAAAAATATATTTTATTTTATTATATTCCCATTATTTGATAAATTGGTAGTATAAATTTATGTATGATATCTATTGATAAGTTCTACCGTTTTGGGTGTCATTTGTTTATTTAATGATTTTAAAAGTAATAATTTATGTTTTCATCAGGTATTAAATTTTTTTACATTTTATATAAAATGGTTAATGTAATATTTTTGGTGTATATGAATTAGTGATGTGATGAGGAAATTCAGATTGATGGTTTTGAAGATCATTTTTGAGAAATATTCCGATATATTAGTATCTTATAGAAAATAAGTTATTATTTATTCAATGATAAAGAATCCTATATTGATTTTACTCCTGCGGGATTATAATTATTTAATAGTTATCAATTTATATTTTTTAGAGTTTAATATTTTTCACATGTTCCATGATTTCTAATAAAATAAAAGGGTGAGATAATTGATCCCTAGAGGCACCTTCATGGTAGATATTATTTTTAGAGTAATTATTTAGAAAATATGATATTATAAATAATGTGTTATTTTACTATAAATACATTAATGATATTCAATATGATAAATTCTGATATTGAAAAGTGGCATTTACATTATTGTTTTTGGATGAATGATATTCATAAATACACTATAATTTATGTAGATGTGGTGATGATACATAGAGGATCCATGTAAGAAAGAATTTTAATGCACTGTAGTAGTCCAAAATATTTAGTAATCAATGTTTCCACACCATTGATGATACTCATACTGGTGATCTATATAATAATATATTGAACAAACCCATAGAACATATTGTTATGAATTTTTAGTGGTTCTATAATTTTTGTGACCTATATACCACAACCCTTATATTATTTCATAGTCATGTTTATGAATTTTAGACTTCACCAAATTTAGAATACCATGACATGGAGTGGATTCAACTAGATTATATTAGTTTTCTACTTTTAGTGTCATCTATACCATTGTGGGATTTCCACAACCTATAGCATCGAAAGATGGAACTCAATTGCTATGAAAATTTTTGGTCCTATACGATGTACATTTTTTACTTGATGTAGTCATGTGGATGGATGAAGAGCTACACCATAGTGAATAAACCATGTTATAGTGGTAGGATTGAATCATTTTAGTGACTTTATAGATTTGGTGACCTCCAGGACATATACCTTGGACAATTCTACAATTTTCTCTTATAGATATGTGGAAATTCTCAAAAAAGTATTGTCTTTGATGTACTTCCTAAGATAACACCCTAGAAGTCAAGTCTGGGAATTTTATAGGGATCAAGATAATTGGAATTTTTTGAAGACTATAGTTGTTATTTTTTTTCAAGAATACTTTCTTCATCTAATTTGATGGTCATGATATTTTTTATTATGATTAAAATTTTGATTTTCCAAATGGTATTAAAATAATTTATATGTTCCATTTTGAAATTTAATTTATAAATAAAAATAAATTTTTATATAGAAATTGATTTTTTAGAGAATATACGATGTTTTAAATCAGGGAATAAAGATAATAGAAATTAGAGAAGAAGAAGAAGAAATGACACAGAATATTTGCATAGAGTGATGGGATTATTATGATATTTCCATAGGAAGAAGAATAGTATGATATTATAAAACTAAAAAACAAAAGGATATGTTTTAATTTTTTTCATATTGTTGAAACAAATTTTATTAATATTTTAATGTGGGATTCACTATCACAAATAAAAGGAATTATTTTAAAATATGTCAATGATAAACCAACTCATTATATAAATATATTGAAGCTATTGTATCGTAAGATATCATCTAAAAACAGACCATTCAATGGAATATGATCCTCAGTCCTAGTGGTGAAAAAAATAAATATATTGTTCCATTATTCTCTGTGTGTGTCAAAAAATGATTAATATTCACATTAACCAGTGATGTGGGTCATTTCACCAAGAACACGTATAAGAATTTGAATAACTACTTCACCCCCTCTCCTTAATTCCTCACTAATCAGGAATATATTTTTTCAAAACTAACATGGATAATAAATTTACAAATTATATTTTTATTTTAATTTTTAAAATTTTAAACCAATTACAAATTCATAATGGAGAGATGTTATAAATTTCATATAATGTGTCTCTTCCCCACACCCACACCATGATATTTTCAATTTGTTATAAATAACTAATTCAATAAAATAAAGTTGTATCACTAGAAAAAGAGAGAAATATAATAAACATATTCCGAAAAGTGTAGCTTGAGTTATGCACCAAATGACTATGTCCTAATTTTTTTGTAATCCTACATAGAAAATTATATATCCTATTAATAATATTTTATTCAATATATATGATAACATATAATATAATTTTATATGGAAGGATGTTCAAGGGTGACCCCCAAGAGGTTCTATATATTCCATATTCATAAAATTATATTGTTATTGGTTATCAAAAGGAATATGTAGGGTATCACTAATGTGATTTGAATGATGACATATTTTTTTTATTTTTTTCAACCCAAATAATATTTTGAGTCCCATTTGTTTATTATAATTTATATTCTACCCTTCTTAGGGTAAAATATCCTAAATAAAAGGGTTTAATGATATTAGGGTTTTTAATCTAATGGAAAATTAGGAGAAATGGTGTCCAATAACATCTCCGTGTTTACAATATGATGTGGCTCATATTCTAAATGATATAAAATGAGATTTGATTCATATTGTGTAACAATATAAACAACACCATTTATATCAGTGGGAAACGAATCCAAACCATAAATATTCACTTTATCATATTCCATATTACATATCACTTATTATTACCATACTCTTATAGGTTATATATCATTGGTGTTGAGAACATATTTAAATAATAAGGGATATTAATAAAAAACTATAATTTAATTAAGTTAAATGGAATGGAATTATAAATAGAATTCCACTAGTATATTTTCAACATCAAGTTTATTTTCATTGCGTATAATACTCAAAAAAACATTACCAATAATTCAGATGATTGGAATTCCACAATTATTTTTCTCTTCTATATATTCTCATTCAACCTCAAAATAGGTGTTAATAGGTTGAATAATTATTAGATATGGAATTATTCATGTCTTCTTTTGGTAGCATATTATATTTATAGAAATGTATCGACATGATTAAAAACGATCTTCGTAGAAAACATTATTATAAGATCAATATCTCATGTTAAAGGGAAATGATATTCAAATTCATAATTTACTCTTCACTATTTTCCACAAATATTATTGTCCCATGGGTAAATGAGAACATTTATAATAAGTCCATTGTCATTTTTGATGCATTCCCACCAAAATAATAATTCATTTGTAACTAGGGTGGTTTTATTTAATTTAAAATATTAATCTAGGGAACAAATGATTGACCTATGAAAATAATAAAACATGTCTACATCCCTAGAAATTGTGTGTTTATGTGGATAAATAATTGTAATAGGTAATATTTATTTAAAATATATAAGCCTAAAATCATAGTACATGAAAAAACAAAAGGTTTCATATTGATGGTGATAAAGACACATATTGTCCACATATTGTCACCTTATTTTTTGGATATTTAATAAATTTAAATATTTTAAAATGGAGTGGATTTCAGAAATTATGTTATATATAAATAAAATTCATAAAATGAGAATGGAAATGAGTTTTTTATAGAAGAAATGCAATTATATAATAGAATAGATTATATAATTCCATTATAGTTTATATATTAGAATAAATATTCACATATTCTCCATTATAAAATAAGTATACCTCTGCCACATCAATTATTTCAATTTCAGGGTGTCGTGTGTTACTATCAATGTACTTTAACCTTGTTTTCATCAGAAATCTTGTTCAGAGTCTCGTGGTGTGTATATTTACATTGATATACCAAAATCACAGCCATTCAATGGATTTTATTAATATCAGGGGAATCATATGGGCATTTTAACCCACACGAATGGTTTTATAGATAATTAAATCATAAATAGAAAAATATAATCCATATAATATTTGATATGTTCATTATTCTAATAGTTTTTCAAAAGAATTGTAATGGTGATTTATATTGTAAAATTATTAAAAACCACATAAATAATAAATAGAAATCAGATAGATGAATTACAAAAATAAAACATTCACAAATATTATAGGATTAATTCAATTATATAATTGTGACCTTCCATGCCTTATTGTATGATTTTAATAATATATATAGATTCATAGTCCATCCATGAATAGAGAGAGAACAAAAATGTATATATTTAAAATGATAAAGGGAGAGAAAAAGAAATCATAACTAGAAAATTCCAATCTATAAACAACTTATATTTTCTAAGGGTCATGTTTTTCTATGAATGAGCCATTCAGATAACCCATATAGAAACATATCATTGAAAATTATGGGATTTATTTATAATATTCATCGAAATGCATTCTATTACTCATGTTAACTTTTTTATATTTACTAATTCTCATAAATATTTTTCATATTACCTATTTTATCCAATCTTATTATAATTTATACAAATATGATGTGGCCGTCTCATAACATATTCTCTTGATTTATTAAAAACATTATTAAAATAATTATTTCTTTTCTACTTAGTAATATGAGGTCCAGTATATATTTATATAAATCAATATCAAACATCGCATTTTTCATCTAAAATATGTTTACCAAAAAATTTCCTTGTTAAAAAACAGACATGAGAAGTTGACTCCTAAATTTATCATTACATGGGATTATATTTATTTTTAAATTTAACCTTATGTATAACATTAAATTATCTATATATTTAATATAATTTTTTATCTGAACTCAATAATTATATGTGGATAGGAAAAATTATTGTTAATCCTATTGAAATAATTAATTTTCTTGTTACACATTTATTTTGGTTTTCACCTTCACGATAAAATTGCATGAGTGTGTTTAATATATCCAAGAATATATCTATTCAGGTATAATTGAACACGTCTAAGAAATTATCAAGGAATGATTGAATGGTTATATCCATTCACTACTTATTATGTATATTAGTTAATTATATGTAACATGTCAATGATTTTTATTATTTAAATAGGGATTCATAGACAAACATCCATCCACTTATAAATTAATGAAATAATCATTGAAAATAAAAATATTAATTATTTAAATACTAAATGATACTGTAAATATAAAAATTATTTTTTCTCCAGCTTTCTAATTAAAATAAATATTATTATATTTTTTGATAATGAATGTTTTCATTGGAAAATAAGATTTAATGATTATTTTATCAAATTATTTTTATTTACAAAAATAATTATTAATTAATTAACACTCACCACTTTTCCTCCCCAATAAAATTGAATTTCATAACCAATAATTACACACAAATACCATTGATCCATATATACATATAAATAACAATTTCAATAGGCATGGAGAATATAAATCCATTTCAGTTGTTATTTTATTAAATTCCACAGTAAGAACCCATTTTAAAAAATATAAATTGACTATGAAAAATTGAAATGTCACTATCCTAACTAGAACATCACATGTTAGTTACTTGTTTCTTATTAATAACATCATGTACATGTCACTATTTAATTACATTAATTTTACAGATGTCAAATGATTTTCATAATTCTCATTAGAACTAGAATTTAAAGATAAAAAAATATAAATAAAATATATATGTATCCCATATATTTAAAAATAATAAATAAATTAAATATTCAACCCAACTCAAATTAGTTTTCATGAAAATAATGGAAGTCGCCCATTTTTATATGTTATTAAAATCTACCTGAAAATATATTATCCAAACCATTTTTCGATATTGATTAAAATTATAAATATCATTGTTCCCTTAATATAATCAATAAATTAACAAGCCCAACAATGTGATTTATATTTTATAATGAATATAACATATATTAAAAGAATTATATTAAATATAACCAAACAACACTTTTTAGAAGCCACATATATCATGATATTTTTGGTCTAATTTATTGTAAGTGGTTATTTTTTATTTCAGGATTTTGATTACTTTTTTGGATTTATTATTTACATCAATTTTGGGTTAAATTTTATATTATAATGAAATTACTGTAATCCATAAATAAATAAAAAGAAAACGGTGTGGTTTGAACTCAAAACCTCACTTAGACCCATATAAGAAGCTTCCAAAAAAATTTACAAGATAATTAAACAATTTAATAGAATAATTTGATTTAATAAATTATTTTATTTAATAAAAATAATATTTAATCACTTTTAGGTATCGCATTCCCTCAAAATGATAGTTTTCATAAATAGTAAATTTTTTTATCATTTATTATAGGGAAATTGTTTTTATATTATATGTAATATGATGTTTGTATATGTATTTATATGCATAATCATGGAAATATTAGTTTGTGGGAGCATGATATAACCAAAATCAAAACATTACATTTGAAAAATTAGAATATAATGATTGAAAATATTTCCGGTTATTAGAAAAGGATACAGTTTTTATGAAGGTCAATCACTAATCTATAAATGATGATGGATGATATTAAAACTCTTCGATGAAAAAATATATATTATTTTATAGTTGACATGTTTTATATATTTTAATCCCACTTTGTGATGTATTTATTTTTAATTTATAACAACATGTGTAGAATAATCAGCTCTTTGAAGTGTCATTATTTGGTAAGAATAGTAGTTAGAATGAAAAATATCATTGAAGAAAGGATTAACCACATAATTCTATATGAAATGTAGATAAATTAAAACCACATAAATATTGAAGCCCAAATTAATTATTCATATCAAACATTATATGAAAAAACAGATATGTTGAGGATGTTAATATCATTGATTAATTTTTTTAGATTAATGGTTGAAGACCCTTGGTATATGATAATTTGGTTTAACATTGAGACATTATAATAAAAATTACTATATCTATATGAATATTAAAACTGAAAATTTTCTATCATTATGATGTAAAATGATCATTTGAACTTATACATTGATGATTTTTTATTCAATAGTGATGATTAGATAATGGGTCTTCCTTTCTATAGAAAATGTGCTTTCGGTGTTTGAGAAGTTATCATTTTTAACAATGTTAAAAAAATATTTAAATAATACCATGCAATTATTTATTGTTTAATGATGAGTTGTGAAGATATGATGTGTTTTAGGTTTTATTTGAATATAATTTTGAGGGTAATATATATGTATTTTTTGATTAATTTCAGTTAGAGTAAGCTTCGCAGTATGAAATTTACAATTTCTCCAATAGGATGCCCACCATTAAGATATGATCCATTCCCTAGCTACATATCTCTTGTGTCCACGTTCAATCATGATTTGTGATTATGTTATGTGTGTCCTATTCCCATCTATAGAGTAATAAATATTGATCATTTTTATGGATATTGGATTTGTGGAGCATGAAAAGTACAGAAGAGTGTCCCATAGACACTATGAATTGGTATGTTATAGTGGCGCCATGCCTTTTTTAGCTGTGTGTAATAACTATTGAAGACATAGATAGTATTATTAATAATAGAAAACATACTTCTTTTTATGAATTGATGATAGATACAAAAATTATGTCTTATGCTTTATATGTAGGTTGGAAAATTCTATTACCAACGTAAAATAATACAAATAGACCAGTAATTGTAAAATTTAAATTCATGCTATATCATCATTAGATAGTCATAATATATGACTATATGGATGATGCATAAATAGATTGAAATACCCTCCTTGATAAATTCTTGTTCACAACTAATCTAATAAACCACATGATAAAAAAGGTAACAATGATTTTTTAAGAGATAAACTAGTTGAATGCATTTTATATAACCACAGAAATGTTTTTAAAAATTTCAATTCATTGTGATCATGATGTTCACTAAACTAACAATTTTTACCTACCATATGTGTGTTATTCGAATCGAATCATGAATGAACTTAATCATGTAATGTTATTTCAAACAACCATATATCCCATTATGGATTCATTACAATAGTTTTAACTGACCCATAGATAAGATTCCATTATAGGATATGTGTTTGTGTCCTACTAAATACTACTCAGGACAAACAAAATTTCCTTTTATATCCAAACTGATAAAAATAATATCCTATTGTTAGTAGAATAAGTTATTGTGATAATATACTATATGGAGAACACAAACATAGTCTATGTGTTATGATCATACCATGATCAGAGAAGATTTTAGAGAGTGTGATACATATAATTTATGACATAGAAAAACCAATATAAATGGAAATGTGAGATTAGTACATGAAAAATATAATTCATAGAAATAATGTGATGATGGGAAGAAACATATTCCAGTTCAAATCATGCTCAACAAGTTGAAGTGAAACAATTATAATAACGCAATGTCATGTGAGTGTAATGTATCCATTATCCATATTATATTGTATATTTTTACACCACATTAAAAATTATTTTATAGGATCCATGAGGTAGTGTATAAGAGATAAATTATCGTGATGAGTTGAAAAATATTAGATGCATAACATTATAGAAAAATACGCCGAAGAAGGATTTAATGATTTCATTCGAGTGTTATTAATGAGAGGCACATATGAGGAAATTTTTTTAGTTATATCATTCAATTCAGATATGTAAATTAATATAGAACAAGAACATGGAATTTATGTTTTGGATTGAACATATTTGAATGAAATGATCCTACAACCTCTATGGTGTGAGGATTAAGTAATGAAAATATATGAATCAATAAATATATAAGAATATTGAAAATAAATTAAATGTATGATATGTGAGGAATTTAATATGGATTGTTGTAGTGGGATGGAGAAACCTAATGATGAAATTATTTTTTATTCCAAATTCAATAATGAATTATTTGACTAAAAATGAGATTCTTAAATAAAATATAAATACATTGAAAATGTGATATATTCTATGAGTAATTCAATATAATTTGGAATAATAATTTTAAGTCTTCAGTTGAATTTATAGAATATTATGTAAAACGTAAATCAGTTGGAAGACATAGCTTAAAGGTTTATTTTAAATAAAATATTTATTGTGAATTTAAATAAGAGAATAAATTAGATTCATCTATGATTAATTTTATTAAGGAAATATTGAAATAAAATGGAGATCAGAGAGATTATAAATTTTTATTATTGAAGAAAATATACCGAATATTATTATATGAGTACATGTATTTTTATTTTCAAATAATTATATTATTTTAGAATATTGGTACCCCTATATTTTACATCATGAATACATGAACAATTTATCAATGTGATGGATTATATGATTCACTAAGAGATCATTTTACATGTAATAAATATGTAGAAGAGTTTAAATTAAATTGGGGGTTCATATTGGAATGTAATAACTAAATTCCCAGATGAGTTACTAAGAGATAATTACAAAAACATTCCACTATTTTATTCTAATGAAATTTATGAATCCCGTATGACTATTTCAAGTGGTGGAAAAAGATTATTCAAATAGTTCTAGTGGTAATCAATCAAACAATATTGATCATACTTCCAGAATGAGTGATCATATTTACAAGTTGAAAGTGATAATAATCTATCACATTTTCTATCTTGTTTTCTCTAGTATAACATATACAAGTTCATATTTATTTTATGTTCCATTGATAGTAAAATGTAATCCATGTTTCAGTGAGATTAAAAGCACCACACAATGAGTATTTATTCAATCAATGTGAGGTTACCCTTTTCGTGAAATACCTAAACTCTTATGTTGATAAATATTATTTACATATTCATGAAAACTAACCAGATTAATAATAAAATATGTTAGATATCTATTTATTGAACCACAGAATATTTGGGAGGGGGATAGTAGTATGAATTTTAAACTTTTGTACTAATAATATTTTACACCCCCCCTTTTGAATTGGATCGTCCATTTGATATCATATCAATTGGAATCAATGATACATATACACCTCTATGCTTGAATCAATCCTTATGAATGAATAATCCTTTTGTGGTATTGAGTGATATTTTTTTGTATCGTAAGAAGAAAATATTACTACTATTATGAATAATAGACTAGATGTTAATGTCAAAAAAGAAAACAGGGATTAAATATTTCAGAATTAAGTGAATAAAATTAATGAAGTAAAAGATAGGGAAATATGGGGCATCCAATGAATTTTTAACATCAGTAATTAATGAAAAATATATTCTCATTATGAAATATTTATAGATTGATGTCAAATTAAGTAATATTAATGAAATAATTCCATGTTTTGAAAACATGTAAAAAAATGAATTTATAATCACATGAAAGTAAATTGAGGAATATTATTCTATAAGTCATCCAACAGAGGTCGAAAACCATCTTATGTCATTCTATGATAAATCAATGAAAAAGAAATGATAAAAATATATGTCAACATCAAAATATGATATTTGTGAAGAATATATTTCCATGTGAAGTTCATGTTTCAAATATAACAATATATAAAATTGATTAATGTATTATTACGAGAAACACACCACTATATCAAATGGTTTCTCATTGATTTTTTAAGGATATATTACTCAATGAAATAATAATAAATTTATGAAGATATCAAAAAACAATAAACTACCCATTTCTTGAAAACCAAGAAAACATGTGGTTTAATGAATGAAAATTATAATTATTATTTTAATGATCATATTTCATAGTTTGAAAAAGGGTAATGCATTTTCAAAATATAAGAAAATATTTAAGGGGAATATGAATTTAATTTTAAGTGGGAAAATAATAATAATAATTATGCAAAGACCAGAAGTGTAATTAAGAGTATAACTATTAAAAATGGTTTCAATGATTGAAACAATATACATGGTATTTGAAATGGAAGTGGTCAAAAGGAATTATAATAAAACAATAATAGATTCAAGAATGAAAATTTAATATATATGGTAAAAGGAATATGAAATATGAATAATTATGGAATACATCTGTTAGTAAAAAATTGAAAATAAAATTTCATATGTGTGAATTCATATGATGTTAGAAATTAAGGAATTTTTTTTTCTTTTATAGTAAATACATTATAAAATTGTCTGATTAAAATATATGAAATTTAATGAGAGTCATTCTTATATAAAATTGACATTATTTTTATGGGAAATAGTGGTACGAAGATTTATTATTAGCATAAAACCATGGAATATAAAATTTTTGAAATAAATTTTATCTAAAAAATAATAAATGGTGTTTGTAAATAAAATAAAATAATTATAATGGTGGTGAATATTCATGTGATGTTATATTGAAATTTTTAATAATATGTGCATATTCCTAATGAAAAATAGATTATTAGTGTAGTTGATATAAATAAATCATGGAATTTCAAATCAAAAGATTTTAATTCATGAACCAAAGGTAATCAAATAACTCCACATAAATAAGAGGTTGAATTTAGTGTTGGGTGTTAGATCATTGTTTTATATCCTATGAGTATCTATGTGTCCGGTCCAAGTACGATCAACATAATTTAATGTAAATTGTATCATTAACATCAAATGAAGTTGAAATTTTAGATTACATAAGGAATCCTCAATTTAATACATGTTCGTCGATAAAACATATGATTACCCCACCATGTGAGGGAATAAAAAAATATATGATTCCTAAGTTGAATATATAATTTGGAAATAAGAGAGAATGTGTGAAAATTTATGATATAGTATGAGAATATGAATAATAGTGGAATGATTATAAATATATCATAATATTTCTTACACTCATTAATATGTAAAATAGGTTTTATAAAATTCCATCACTTTTATTATTTATTTTGATGATAACCGTGTTTGTAATTTGTGGAGGAGACAATTCTCAAAATAAACAAAATGGGAGATGTAAACTGGAATAAAAATTCAATTTTCGGAAATATACCATATTGATATTTTTCTTTAATTTAGAATATAATATATATTTATTATTTAAAGAAGGATAAAATCCCTTATGTGGGAGATGTTTTAGAAGATTATACTTGCCTATAAATTAAAAAAATGGTTTTATGGAATGTTTATATGAGTTATTCAAAAAATGATATGTCTGTAGATTCACTCATCCTTCAATTTCATAAACTTATCAAAAACCAATGGTGGTGAAATTTATTTTCATCGATGATAATAAATTGAGAATATATTCTAATGTTATATAGATGTTTTAAATGAATCCTTTGGTTTCTACATATCAATATTTGGTCTGTTCTTCATATGATATAGGGTATCAGGTTATTGTCACCTAATAAATAAATAATTATTTACAATATTATGTATTTATTATAGTGGTATATAAGAAACTAATGAATATAGTGAGGTAAATAATTATAATATGGCATCAAATTCTGCATATTTTGGAAAATGATTATGTTTAATTTAAAAATTTATTTCATTTAAAATTGAGCATGGAACAAAAATAATTTGAGTGGGATGAATAATGATTCATTTCCTAAAAATTACTGATTTTAAACCATTTCATATGTCTAGTATTTTTTTAAAATAATTGAGAAAAAAAATTATATCATAATAATAAATAAATAAATTTGAAGGAAAAAATATTATGTAAAAATGGGAATAACATATTTACATTACATTTTAACATAGATCTTGAAATCAAATACCATGATGAAAATTCATAAACCGATTTTTTCTTTTTATTTTTTTCAATGTTTGTCAAGATGTGTAGAATATGAAGTTTGTGGAAGAATATTTATGTTCCCAATAATAATGGTAGGAATAAAAAAACATGAACGAATAGAGTTTCAATTAAATTCTAAATGAAATTTCTATAATTTAATGGAAGCATTGGATTTTTTTATAGAATTTCTTTCTTTAACATAAATTATTAGAAAAATGTATTAGTTAATTATGCTTTCAATTTTTATATTTTTCATTCCATTCATTCAAAAATGTATAATATATTTGATTATTTGGTGATCCATATAGAAATTATTGTAAATATGAAAAAAAAATATGAATAAAAACTGAATAAGTTCCTTCCATGGGATGCAAAAATACAATATGAATATATATATTGGTGAATTAGGAATAAATATTATGATTAGTAAAATCGCCATTATTTCTTAATTACATGAATTATTGGTTTTTGAGAACTGACAATTCATTACAACGTGATGATGATAGGGTCAATGTAGTCAATGTAATATATTATTACCATATAATGTCTTATATATATCTTGTGTAGTTTTAATTTTAGTTAATGATGAAACTATGAATTTCTTTATCTATATTTAGATAATTTTTTAGGATTCTACACTTGTATGAAACTTAATATTTTTGAATTCTTGATTTCACAACAAAATATGGACTCAATCCTATTTAGGTCACTATGGAATCTAGGGTTTAGCCTTGGTTGAGCTTAATGGTAGGCTATTTTGGACCCAGCAATAGAGTAATAGTTCATGAGAATATTTAATGCATGGTGGATTGATGATCATGAATGTGGATTATAAGGGCATCGTAGAAACTATATATGGGTATGTAATAATTTTTTGGTGCAATGTGTGAGGTGGTAGTGATTATCTAAGTGGACCACGATATGTACATCCATAAAAATGTTGATACATGTATGGTTTCTAATAATAGGAAACACTGATTTTAGTATGATATGGGATATGAAGTCTATGTTTAACTGTTACCACACAACAAACTTACATGTATAACAACAACCATAAGTCCAGAATTGCCACTCCTACTTGATTATTCACATATATGTTTCCTCTATTAAGCATCGAGTTTCTAAAAACTGAGACAACAACATTTTTACAGAATATTCACCAATAATCTATTTAACACCAAAATTATATTCTATTCGCTGTGTTTTTATATGATTTAAATCATCTAGATATTTCACAAACTACAACATGATGGTCAATCAATAAAATGATTCAACAAATGATATAATATGTTCTGAAAATGAATTATTATAGTGGTTGAATGGATCAACCACATTTTTGAATGAATCTAATCATATGAAATGGTTTGAACCTAACATATGAAGAATTGTGAATGTACTGAATGAGTTAATTTTTGAAATCATGTAAATATCACTTGGAATTAAAAGAGGAAAATACCCAAGAAATCGAGAACATGAAAATCAGAGTCTCATTTCACATAATAATTCATAATAATTAATTCATATAGCCACTATAATGTGACAATGTGTAGCTACCATTTTTTGATCAGTAACAAAAAATATGCATCTTTTCATTATCTTTGACAAATGATGCACTATTATCTCATGATAATAATAAATGATTGAAATAGAAATGAGTGATTAATTGATAGGTTTAATTGGTATTTGAAACCTTATATTCATCTACATGAATTGATAAATTGTAGAATAGTTTCTTAGGTTGTATATTTCTTGAACTAATTGTAGTTATACATTTTTGATAAATCATTACATGTCATTATTTTATAAATAAGATCCACCATGAAATAGTTCATGTTGGAACACTATGTCAAACATTATTGGGAATTATACATGATGTTATGTATAATTATCATATAATGTTATGTATGAAATGAGCTTACATATATCATGTGAGTCCAAAAAAACATAGAAGGATTTAATGAGTTCCAAGCAGTGGTCATCAACAAGTGACAATAAATGAGAAGTCCTTTTTAATAAAATCATATAGTGTATGTATTTAAATTTATTTTGAAAAATAATAATGTGGATTATTTATTCTAACCTAAATCTATGAGGACTAAGAAAACCCAAGAACACCATGTTATAAGTATTAAATCCTTACAGAAGTGATATAAGTATGATAAAATGATTATTGAAAATATATTTAAATTCATTTAGACATCAAGATTTAATTATGAGTCGTTATGGTCAATGAAATGATTTTTCAATGCATAAGCTAGTAATCAAGTGAAAATATATTAAAAATCAATTAAATCCCTGATTCCTAGATAATTAAATGTCAAAAGTACAAAACCCATGAATATGGGATATAATCCATTATTAATTCAACATAATGTAGATTTTGTAGCTTACTGTTTAGGAATAATTAATGGAATAATTAATGGATCATAAATAATGTGGAAAACCATGTCATTAAAAGATTATTAAAACAGTTATATGACTCTTATATTAGTGATATATTAAGATATAATTATCATTTATTTATTTGAATGATGAAATATCACCTGCAAATAAGATAAAATGGTCTTCAATATTTCAGTTAGTTAATATAAAATTCAAGATTCTATTTTCAGAGTCCATATAAAGTATGTATCATAGAATAATATAGTGTGATTATTCTAGGATATTGATATCATGAATGAGGAATAAATTATCATTATATGTAATAGAAAAAATCAATGTTAAATAAAGATATTTTTATTTATTCCCAAAAATTTTATTATTGTAATTAAACTGTAGATTTTGATGTCATACTATTTATTATATCTATTTCTCTAACATTGATCGTTCTATCCATCTGTATTACACGGTACAATTAAAATGATATTGAGGCTTCCCATATGATTAAAACATGATTGGGAATATGATCATTAATATATGGTTGTACGAACTCAGATAAATGTTATTGATCATCCTCATAAAATTTATAAGTAAATTTATTTTTATTAATGGAAATCGAGCCTCCACATTCATGATAACATGTCAGTTCTATGATTAATAGTACAAGGGAATACAACTAGTTGTGAATTCTATGTAATGATATATAATATGTGGGTGAGTGTGTAAAAAACACTATATATTAGTGTTGCATAAACCTATAATGAAGGAAAAAAATATCAAATCATAGTGTTATTGTGTAGATTATTTTCTATTTTTATATTTAGAAAACCAACCAATGTAAATATGATATAATATGTTGATCCTTTTAGTAAACATGTAATACCAATATTTTATCATTCTTCATATATCCTAAAAATGTCATAATATTGTATTTGTTTTACATTATATTATATTCCAAATGTAATTTATTTAATATGATCATCCCTATCACTAATGGGGATGTGGGATATTTGGAGATGTTATAATAAATAAACTTACTAGTATAATAACATACCTAAATCACTATCTCGGTATTATATTATAAATAAATGTTTCGAAACTAAATTATATAGATATGAAAACCAGTGATATTTTCATAGAGTGATATATTTTATTTTCATTAATAACCATCTTGATATAAAATCATATCAATATTTCATTCATGGATATATCTACAGTGGTATTTTGTTTAAATAATTTAAATAGTATAAACTGTAGATGAGGATTTATAATATATATTTTATTACTATTACAACAAATTATGATCATTAATAATATATTTGACTACAAATCAGTTTAAAATATTTTTTAATTTGATTTATTTAATTATTATTTATTATAATATTTCAATTTAGGGTGAAATTTATATGTATAAAGATAGAAACATGATATAATAAACCACGATAAAAATTCATTTTTTGGATTTGTGGAAAGAAAACCAATTTTGTTAGGTTAATGGTTTTCCTAACCATATAGACCAACTAACCAGTTTCGTTTCAATAATGTGGTTTTTATAAATTTCAATTGGCTTCATATGACCATTATTATCAACCAAGAATGGAAATATATATATATATATATATATATCTGGGTGTGTGTGTGTGTGTTTATTTTATCACAATTGGATTTAATAGTGTTATTATATTGAAATGTTTTATTCACCCAAGTAATAAAGCGATATATTAACTATTAAAGTTAATATTTATATATTTTATTAGATTATAGATTTCTCTTTATCAGTCTTGATTAACATATCAAAAATGATGAATCAAAAGGGAATTATTTATAGTTGATTATATATTTAAAGAATTGTAAATGATTATTGACTTCAATTTCTTTGTATATTATGGTTATATCATGATTATTACAATAATATATTGAGTTAATTGTTTGTATAAAAAATAATTATATAAGTTAACTACAACCTTCCAATTCCATGATATATTATGAATCCTAATATTGATACAAATGTTCTCTAAAATTATAAAATTTACTACATATTTATAAAGAATAATATTTTGAAATAATTTTTAAACAAGAATGTTATATGATTTTTGAAATATTAATTATATATATTTGGATGAAAATGAGGGATTTAGTGTTTATTTTACAATTTATAAATAATTATAAATTAATTATTCAAATTGATTTAAGATTTTATATAACTTTCTTCTATAATATTTTATATTTTCATTAAATTTGAAATATTTTTTATTCATAAATACATATGGGTATAATTAAGGAATAAAATATGTCTTCAATATGTTGAAAATATGTTTAATGGTTGATAATATAAAATTATAATAAATATGGAATATTATATTAAATTTTAAATGAATAGAAGATGGACAATATTTTGAGAAACACATGGAATGATGGAAACCCATTATGTTGGAAATTATAGATCATATATATTTAAAATTTCAACAATATTTCACATTTCTTGAGTAAATGAATACTGTTATGGGTAATAAATTTCATTAAACATTTTGTGAACTGAGAATGGTTGGCTGTATAATTGTGAAATTTTTTATGTGATATTTTGTTATGTTATAACATTCTTAAATAGACTATGTGTTATTTTTTGGAATTAAATATAATCAATTTTATGAAATGTTAATGATTATATAATTTATAACAAGTCATACTGTCAATATAACTCAAGTTGACATAAGGAAATCATACTTCATATAGATGTAATCACACATACATGAGCATTCAATCACATGTATTAATTAATTTCATTCTGATATTGGAATAGGAAATAAATATTATTTTATTTATAATATATCATAGTATGTAGATAAATTGATGGTAATTTCATTATTTAAGATTATATTCTAATGGTAAAAACCCATCCATGATTGAAATATTTGGTTTTTTTAAGTTATGACATATAAAAAATATACATATTTAATATTCAAAAAATATTATATTATTTATGCAGTTTATGTTATGAAAATTGTATTAAATTATATATTCTTTTTGATCATCTATTTTGAGGGAAATTAATTTTCCAATTATTTGGTTTCATTGAATAGTACTACTTTTTATAATGTGTTAATTTATGGATGTTTATAGACATTGATTTCATTAAGATTAGTTTTTTGTGTAGATACCATATATTAGTCACTGTAATACGGAGTCAATGAATGCTCATATTGTTTTAAAATTTGGAATTATATTTGGAATCGTTAATAGGATTCTGGAAAATGAAATAGTTAACAAAAAAGAATAAACAAACATTCCCATAATAGAACTTTTTTTCAAAAGAGATGTAGTATACAAATTGAATCGTTTTATTCCTTGTTGGTTGATTGTTATATAAAATACTATTTCCTACAGCCAAAATAGATTAATATTCAGAAATAATTATTTCCGTAGAGAAGGATGATGTATTAGAAACCCTAATCTCCCATGGTGGTAAAAAATTAATTTATATCATAGAATTGGTTTATAAGAAACTTTTTCATGTTTTTTTAAAATTTAATATTTTGAAAAATATGGTTTACAATTTTTTGTCCACATTTTTAATAATTATTGGTTATGAAAGAATTTTTCCTCAAGAACTATAATTTTTATATTTAGAAATATTCATATAACCTTTTTTGAGTTTTAGAATTATTATCATATAAATAGAGATAAGTTGTTCATAGATTCTCATATTATTTATGATTTCTAAAGTTATTTAGAAATTTTTCCATATAAATAGAACATTTAATAGAGAGAATCAAATAATGTGGAATATGTTAACATACTCTCAATATCAATAATTAATATGATTTTACAACCTAATGGGATAACAAATACAGAGTTACCTAAATATAATCATTTAGATTTCTCTATCATATTGGAGTCTCCACAATTAATTTTGGAAAAATATAGATTTCATCAAATGAAATTTTTATTAGAGATCATCAGTTGAATTTTCTAGTTAGATTGAACAACTTACACAATAATGAGAGAGTTTTACGGGTATTTTCTTGAGAGTGAAACTCCTAAATATTATCTGATAACTATGAGTGATTTCATATACAAAACCCTCTGAGACATATCATTAGTGGATGATGATATTTTCAGCACCCTTCAATCCCACCACCAATAGGATCTAAGAAAGTTACTTCCAAAAAGCATTTATAATTCATTTTATTGGATGAATTGATGTTATTATTTTACAAAAATGGAACATAATTATCATGATGACAAACAATATATCTCAAAAATAATATATGAACCAACAAATTCGTGTTATGTAATATATTATAGAATAAATTAATATACCCATATAGGGATTAAATCTATTATTTAATCCTCAATATACCCAATACATCTGAGAAATATAAATATATCTTATATAAATACAGATAAAAAACAATTCCTTATGATAATATAAAGAATTAAAATCAATTTTTTTACCTGAATAATATCTTACATAAAACCAGGATCGAATCACTGCCAACCCAAACACCATCATTAATAATTAGGAGTCAGTTACAAGTATTAAGGGTCATGTTTTATCCATGTGGAATGGTTTAACCTCTTCTAGAAACATTTCATTTCAATGATTTCATCATATATTTGACCTGGAAAAATTAATATATGTTATGTTTATAAAATTAAAATTAAATGTTATATTCCGCATATTAATTATTAAGACTATATAAAATAAACATATGAACTATGAATATATATATAACTATAACATTAAATTATTTTGTTAGGGATGAGTAATTTCAAGGGAATTTTAAATTCTAATGTTTTATAGTTAAAAATAAAATATGGGTTTTAGTGGGTTATTTAAACAATTTCAATTAAAAATATTTATTTTTACAAGAGGATAATGTTATGGTATGATTAATTGGGGTTCAGTTTGTGATAAGAAGCTTTTGGATTTGAATATCAAAATACAAGAGACATATAATTGGGTATATAGTTACTAAAAGGTTAGTGATAATCCTACGACAAAAAATGTTCAGTTGATTTTTACAATGACATGGTATGTCTAATATTTTTGTGAGGGGAACATGCCCATTTGCTTTTATGTAGAGTGGTAGAGAGACTTTTATGGTTCGGAACATTGTGTATTTAATTATATGCTATAACTAGTTGAGATGGGTGACTCTTTGGATAGTTTCACATCACAGTTGAAACATAATTGTCCAAAACTATGTGGTTAATTAATTGGGATGAAATTACTATTTTCATATTTCCTCCACTAACCATTAAAACTAAATTTTTCTTCCCCTATTCACAAAACATCCCATAGTATTGGATATCTCATCCTTCATCTTTTAGGACTCCTTTTTTATCTTTTTTTTTGTGCTCAAATTCAAGGTTCATTGATCATATTGTATAGCTTGTGGTAGGAATACTAGTCCTCTTTAGACATATATTTTTTTCAAATTGATTGCTTGTTATTACCATGTGGGATATTTCTATTTATTTACACGACATTTTTTAATTATCAATTTTCTTCAATTTAAGATAAATTTTAGGTTGTTCATCGATGAGGGAATGAATGAGGGTATAGGATAGGTGGATCCAAGGTTTCTAAAAATTTATATTCGTGATGTTATATTCATTGTAATTATGAGTGACTGGGGTGTTGTGTGTGTGGCCTATTTCATATTGTTTTTATTACTTTGGTAGGTCCCAATATAAACTCACATATCAGATGAAATATCTATGAGCCTCATATATAATGGATTTTAAAATTTTGGTTCCATTTTGGTCCATTATGATTTTCCAATGATTTAATTTACATAAATAGATCATTTGGATTTGTGGGTTATGCGGGAATGTGATTTTCAAAATATGTGAGACATGTGATGATGTTGATCACCTAAATTAACGACACATGGTTAATTTAGGTGATGGAAATTTTTCTTAACCATTCTACATTTTGTTAATATAGATCACCTATAGATACAATGGTTCATTAGAGTCATCTATTGGGTTTGTAGTGAAATTTTTATCAAACAGGTTTGTTGAAAACTCCAACATGGTCTTATAAAAAGAACATCGGTAAATAGTGAGGTTGTCTTTACCACACAATATGGGGTAATTACATTTTTTGTGTAATAAAAAAAGTGAATTTTTTTAAATATTTGTATTGATTTGGTTCTCACTGTATGAGGCCATAGATCATGGTGTGTTGGAGAATTAGGGGGGATGAGTCTCATATCGATATTGAGGATGATGTACCCCTAATATGCAAGGAATTATATCATCATACATAGGGCTGTCATGTTACTGAGTTGACGGTGATTCTAAAACTGAATGTCCACTGAACATGTGTGATATAACCGAGCATGATTTTGGAAGTGCATTTTTTCTAGACATGTTAAATATATAATATGTGATGGAATGAGGTGTCTAGTGATATGGACATGTTTTGGAGACTAGGGGATCATCAATTGTGACTATCTCTGGATGCATCATTCAAATCCAATGTTATCTAATCTAGGATAACACTCCATTTTTACTGTTAAGTACATGAAAAGACGGTAATATGATATATGCCGATAATTATTATTCAATTATGTTATAAATGAACTTTTATAAATATTGATATAAGTTAGGTACACATTTTTGGGGACTTACTGAGTTCATATATAGAAAATACACAAGCCCCTTTGGATGTTTAAAGACTTTATGTATTTGATTCCTGGAGAGGGATTCAGGTTTTGGACGTGACCTTAGTGAGATGAGGAGTGATGATGTTCAAAGCGAGGATGTATTATTTGTTGTTATATAATATTTTTCCATTATGATTATTAAGAGTTTCATTTTTGATCTTTTAAATTGCATATATGATCATCCCATGGGTGAACATTCGTGGTATTGAATGTCTATGATGGAATGTATATAAATTATCAAGTTTTAATTTAATGTTATCTTTTCCATGACAATGCTTATATTTAATATGCATAAGATGAGTTTTGTTTAGAACATCTATAGAGTTGTTATAATAAAACTGTTATTAGTATTATTATTATTATCACCAAAGGTTCTTATCTCTCCATTGTCAACCAATAAACCCTTATTAGTAGTCAATTTCCTTTGGAATATGGAGAATAAATACATGGGACATATGGATTTCTATCATGGATAATTTTAATAGGGATCCTAATTTCTTTTGTTATGATGGATATCAAATCGTTTTAATTTATCCCCCTATTTGGGATCTCTAAAAAGGATGTTATGATATTTTTTGAATATGGAATCAAGGGTGTTCATTGGTTCCATCATCCCCATGATAATGAGATAAAATATGTTGTGAGATGGATGAAATTGATGTTCTTTCATTTCCCATTTTTAGTTGATTGATATTACCCCTATAGTGGAACATGTGTATGTAACATTATTAGTTCATGATTTTTTCACTTATCCTTATATGTAATGGGAAGATAAATCATGCATCATTATAGCTCGTAAGGATCACGGGATATATATTTGTGCACAATGTTATTTTATATTAAATGAGATACATAAAAATGGGTCATGCTTCTTAATGTGTTAATAATAGAATAATTTTTTTCAAGAATAAATCGTTGTGTCATCGTACTCAACGGTCCAATGTATTTAGTTCCATGTTTGATTGGTTTGTGATCATATGTCTGTATAGAATATGTGTTCCTAACTCAGATATCAATTGGAATAAATAATGTTTTGGGTTATATGTTTAAAATTTCTTCATGAAGATAAATAGTTCATTTGAAAAATCCTATTAGTGGAATTTTACTTATCCATACAAAAGGATGGTTTTGGTGTTATGGGTATGTGATGCCTAATTTTGATGTTGGTTGGAAATGGAAGATGAGGCAAGATGATATGCGATATGAATGTGGTAGTGAATTGTAAGGGTGGTGAGATTAAATTCCTATTAAATCATTAGTTATTTTCAATATATTGAATTATACAACTGTCATTGTTTCGTGTAATTAGTTCTTCTATGTGATTCAATGTAGAAAGATTTTAGTGGTGCATCATGAGGTAGGTGATATAATGCCTCCATGGAGTGAACAGGATGAGGACGTTGGGGTAAGGACGAACAGGATTGATATGTATAGTCGTCGAGGTAGGAGGGATAATTACATCAAGTAGTAGAGTTTGTGTAATGGATATATGAGAAAATCATAGTAAACCTGGTGCAATTAATTCAGAGTATTGATTAGGGAAATCATAGAGTTGATTCATCTATATAATATCTATCTAAGATATTTTATTAAAAAAACTCTTTTTCACAATGTTGAAGGTAGACCTTAGGTAGCAGAGTACTGGATCATGTCTATGGAGAGTATTTTTGACCAGATGGATACACCCTAAGGGAAGAGGGTAACACTAGAATTATATATTCTCAAAGTTTTAGTTAATCATTTGTGATATGTATAGATTCATCTTGGTATGAATGAGGGAATTCAATGGATGAACATAAGTACTATGTTCTTTTATAACATCTTCAAAAATAAATTTATTATAGACCAAACTCACATGTTTATAATCATATAGTATAGAGACATGTTAGTCATGAATTATGTTGGTATTTTCAAAAATCCAACCCTTTTTAACCCTCACTATCTGGTGAGAAATATATATAGTAACATGATTCAATCATTGATTTTTGACATTCTGTTAATGTATATGTGATCAATTTCATGTTGAAGTCAATTGCATAATAGGGCTACCAAGAATTTATAGACAATGATAAATTTATGGACATATCATATTCTTGATGGATGTCGGTGTTAGGTTATATTGGTTGTGGATTTTTAGGTAACACGATGTGAGGTCTTGATGATTCATTATAAATAATATAGTTTATATATTATTTATGTCCACTAAGGGGTTGATCATAAATGTTTTTATTCTTGTATGGGAAGACATATTATGAAGAAACATTGTTTGAATGGAATCTAAAAGTATGTTGCGTGTGTGGGAAAATAGAGAACATGTATAGGTTATTTTTGGAGGATGACACAGACCATTGGGAGTGAGGGACCAGTTCACACTTAAGTATCTTATTTCAGACCATGGGTAGTACCAAGAGTGTGTATCAGGGAAACAACATCATGTGTAGATTAGGTTATGGAGAGGCATACCCATTATTTGGTTAGATAATATTAGTGGGTACAAATCTTTAAGGAGGACGTGTTTCAACCAGTTGAGATTTGGGGCATGTTCATTTATTTAAATTACACGTTTACAGTAGGGGGTGGAGAAAAAAATGGTAATAGGTACACCATGAGTGTGGTTATTTTTATTTTTATTTTGTTATTACATAATTTAATGGATGAGGTTATTGTCTGGAAGTTGAATTAACATAGAGTGGGATATTTTTGTGAGATTCAACATGTTTCATGATCTAAATGGGATTCATTAGAATCAGGGATCTATTGAAATTCATATGTGGTGAATGAAAATATTGAATTAGTTTCTATGTCGAAATATATTCCATTAAAATGGGAAACATGATCGAAAGATAAATATAATGAGATTAAATATTAACGTTATGTGGTTATTTGTTCTTGTATGTCCCATATGTATTCAAAATAGGTCCATCATGAATGTTGGAATCAAGGGTATGGAAGCGATGGGTTGTCGATTCCAACTCATTAGAGAACGATAACTAGATTTAGGTTATCAATGACCAGTCGATAGTTTCTACGGATTTCTCTATTAGATGGATTTGTTTGTTATAATCACAATGTGTTACCAAATTTTTAGGGGTTGATGAATTAAAAATTGCGGTGGATGAAATGTTGCAGAATTCTGAGTGGTTTATCAAATTTCACGGTATTCAAATCTATTAAGTATTTTATGTATATACAATAAATTGGGTTTTTATGTGAAATTATGAGAGATACAATTGAATTTTGTTTTTTAATGTTGGTTATGTCATTTAATATATCACATGTGATTGGAGTGGTTTCAAAATCATTAGTATTCAATAACTATACTTCAGGAAACTAAATAAAATGTTCATGGATAGGTAACATTTTGTTCTAAATGTGAAGTAAAAAATGTGAATCCCAATTGTACATGGAATCATTTTTTCGGGACCCTGATAGGGGAGAACACAACCTTGTAATTTGTTGTACATTGGTAGTGAGACAGTCACTTTTTGTTTAATGATGTTTTGTAACAATGCATGATATGTGACTCATTATTATGTGGCACTAAATGGTTATCATTTAGTTTGAAATACTGTATGGTCAAATAGTGTGGCTAATTAAATTGGAAAATGTTACTATTTTTTCATTTCCCCTTTTATCCCTTCAACCTCTATTTTTATTCCACAATTTAAGTGTAATAGATCATTAGTGGATCTCTACACCTCTATCTTTTAATCTTATGTGGTTATCCATTATATTGGCCTCTATTCATGATTTAGTAATCAAATTTTTTTAGTCATATAAAATACTATGATTACACCTTCGTCATTTATTCATTTATTCTACACAATCAAAATATATTTCCATGATGGGAAATATTCTTTATTTCTGGAGAATTTGTTTGTTTTTTTTATTTAATATCGAATCAGAGGCTGGCCTTCGTCAAGTGATCCTATCATGGTATAAGGTTGGTGCTTCCTTTATTTCTCATAGTTAATATGTTTTATATTGAATGTGTAGTATATAGTTTTGAGTGGGGTGGTCTAGGTGTGGATGGTTTTATATGGTTTTAAATATATTTTGACCAAGGTAGGCACTGTAGGGAAATCACAAGTGTGTTGAACTATTATCAAGCCTTGTATGGTATGGCCTGGGAGAAATGAGGTCACTTATTAGTTTACTAGGATTTGTTCAGTGATTTAATTTTTTTTAAATGAGAATATGTAAATATGGTGCTTGATGGAACATGTTGGGAATTAACTATCAGACACGGGTTGATGTTAATCATCATAACTAGCCAATGTGGTTCATCATGATGAGGGAAATTGCGATGAACCAATGAACTATAGTGAGGAATCTTTTTCATGAAATAATTTTGGGTTGGTAGCATTGTGTCTTAGGATTTTTAGTGAAATTACACTCATATGATTTCACCAAATATCAATCTAGGTCTTGTGCATAATGTATGTGGACGCAATGTG
Organism: Viscum album; assembly: GCA_963277665.1. Lineage (NCBI taxonomy): Eukaryota > Viridiplantae > Streptophyta > Magnoliopsida > Santalales > Viscaceae > Viscum > Viscum album. The sequence goes on from OY728135.1 coordinate 1,768,430,328, forward strand.
GAGATTTTGACCAATTGATCTGGGTAGAGGCCTCTATAGATGTAACAACATAAGTGTTTGTGTTAAAAATAAGTTCAATGGAGTTTCAAGTTATAAAAATACATGGTTTATGATGTATGAGACCATCTAGTGGGGGCTAATAGACACAATGATATTTTAGAAAATGGTATGGTAATGTGGAAGTATAGATGTCGCCTTACCTTGGGATGTCGGGATGACGATATGAAATTGATTCTATATATGGAAGTATAAGGTACATGGAAAATATTATTGATTATGTTTTAGAATGTTTATATTTAGATGATAGGTTTAATATGATATATGGGTTAGCTTGAAGTGACTTGTGATATGAAAATGGATGGGAGACCAAGGATTATTCTAGTATGACTTGTCATGGATTCATCATTCAACTCGAAAGTTGGCCAATATTGGTAAAAAATACGTTATTATTATTGAGAACTAGTGAGGTGAGTAATTTTATATATATATATTTATAATTTTAATACAATTATATAATTATGGATATAAAATAGGAACACACTGGTGGTTTCCTTCTATGTTCGTACTCACATCCTATACGAGCCCCTTAGGATGTGTGTAGACATTATAGATCTATGTGTGTGAAAGGAATATTGCTAATGGAATGTACCATTGTGAGCTAGAGTATGTTAAGTTTCACAATATTGATTTCTTCTTTTCATTAACACTATGAGGTTCATCTATGTGCACTTTAAATTTTATTGGTATTTTCTATAATAACATATTTCATTAGATCATGGGAGAATATAAATGTTTATATATATATATATATGTGTGTCTCAAAAAAATTAATTAATCATTAGTCTCAGTAAAAAAATTTCTATTAAATTTGATGATATTTTAATTTTTATTGTTTCGTAGATTTTGGTTATATCTCATGAGTATCAAAAACAATATATTAAAAAGTCCACACATCATATTATTTTCCAACATACAGAATATAAAATTTTTTAAATAAAGGATTAATTATTTCAACAGAAAAAATAAATTTTAATAAAACTTGTTCTCCTATTCACATACACATCCATCAGCCACTTAAAAAATATTATAAAGTTTCATGATCAAAAAAATATCATTAAGGGGATTATAATAATTAAAAACTAGTAGTCCCGTGAAAATTCTAAAAACCCAAAAATGGTTTAACCTTTATCACAATGTTAATTGATAAAAATACATATATCACTATTAAATTATAAACTAACACTTTTTTCGACAAAAATCATTAAAATCAATAAAAATTAAATAAAACCCCTTTTTTGAAACTAAGTGAATCACATGCATAAAATGTTTTTATCCCATATTGTAAGTAACTACATCCTAGATATATCTATTATAGAAACCCTATTGTATCTCCCACTTAGTTTTTTTAATAAAAATAACATTACCCAATTCATTGGCCTTCTATTGGGGTGGACCATTCAAGTCTACAACATTGGGCTCTACTGACACTCTTTAGGCACATCCATCAAATAAACATAACAAGCTCACAGGACGCCTTCTGGGAATACCCATATGTCACCTGATGATTATGTACAATGTTATAAATAAAAAATTATACTATTATATGCTTTTCAAAATAATTTTAAAATATATTTTAAACACATATCCAAATCACATTAAAATATCAAAATAATATTTATATTAAAAAACGCATTATAAATACAATAATTTACAATAAAATTGATTGAATATTTATATTTAAATAAAAACATAATAGTTTGATTGTAATAAAAACCGAAAATAACGATTACGGATACAGAAGTGTCATTCGCATAAAATATTTGAAAATTGGAAATTTATTTTATCATTTGTAAATAAATTAATACATTTAATAATAGATTATTTGTCTAGAATAAATGGAAATAATGAAAAATATTCCCGACATAAAATTCTCATGTACACAAACAAATTCATCTTTAAAACGTGTATATTGAATAAAAATAAAACTAGAAGTAAAAAATTGAATGATCATGTCTATAAATTAAAATTTCATTATCACTTCTGGAATATTTAAATCATAATCCAAATGAAATAATAAAATTATTTTTTTATTTCCATAAAAATATAGAACTACATGATATAAAATTCCAAAATCGAATTTATATAAAACAAAGAAAAGAATATGGGTGCATAATGTCAAAATATTCCATTATTAAATAAAGGTGAGATGAAGTTCATCACCAGAAGTTATTTTGGTCAAATTCCTCATTTATACTATTGAATAAAAAATGTATAATAATTATTAACAGATTTAAAAACCATTTTAATTTGAATTATTCCTTTAATTTCAATTTTTAACATGTTATATATTAATATTAATTTATTAATTTTATGTGGGTTGACATAATGATATTAGCCTTATGTGTCAACAACATTGATGGTAGGATGATAATATATTAAAAATATAATTTTCAAAAATATAAAGAATAATAATAATGTTATATTTCCCATATATATACATCGATTATTCTTTTAAAACGAATCATAGATGCTTTTTTAGAAATATAGTGTGTTTTATTCTTGGAGATTGTGGGTCATAAGTACACATGGGTAACATTTAAAATTATCAATAGGAATTACAGAAATAAGGGAAGTAATATTTTTTCATTATATAATGATAAATATATCATATAATAAATATTAATTCTTTATATTAACAAATGTTTCATTATAATGTTGTGGGGAGAAAAAAAGAAACCACATGGTTTCATGTATGTGGTAGACCATACATACATGAACGACGTACTCATTTATATATCTAAGAAATAAAATGATCTGTATTATTTTTAGAATAATATATATGTCATTAATATTATAATTATATGTAATTTTTCACAATTATTTATTTAAATTATCTTTATTTGAATCCATTTAAAGCATTAGTGAAAATCCAATCACATCACATCAAGAGGGGAGAGTCCTCCAAACACACAAGAGACATTATCATATCCACCATATAATGTAATGTAGGGAGATATATATAATCTCCTGAATAGGTAAGAATACATATGTTACATTTATCTTTTTTATTCCTTAAATCAATTATTATAATAGTCTACGAGAGTAAATGATGGAAAACAATTGACATTGGTCCATGAGGAGGTAGTCTTCCGTACAAACGAATGATAATTTTGAATAACATTTAATGAAAGATGAGAAGCATTTTAGTTTTGAAATTAGTAGAATAAAAAATCAGTATAAGTTAGATACTAGATTATTATATAATCATAATTGAATATTATTTTAATTATATAAATGTAGTGATAAGATAATGATTCTTAGTAATGAAATAAACATCTTACTCATACAACCTCTGTAAGTGAGCACTGAAAAACTACCTAGGATGATTTATTTTCCAATATACATTCAGTAGGTCTTTTTTAGTATTTAAGTAATATATTTTGTTTTGTAATGGAAAATAACAATTTATTTTATGGTTTGATGAGGAGTAGGTAGTAGTTTGCCTTTTATAAGCGAGGAGTGTGGTACAGATGTAATGTTTGAAAATAGAAAATTGAACCCACCTTTTTCACAAGAAAAATGTATACTAAAGCGAAATTTATAGATCCATATAAATTATTATGTAAAAATATTTCAATAAAATAGATTTTAGATATGTTTTTAGGTAATTTTAATCCTTATATATTTAGTTTAACCACCCGGTAAATTTATTATTACCTTAATCATGTTAATTATTATTTAATATTTTAACAATTTCATATGGTAAACCATTATGTTGAAATTATAATATATTATAAATTATTTTGATTATAAATATTGAATCCATTTTATTGAGTCAAATTTTTAGAAGCATAAATAATTAATATAATTCAAAAACTATAGACACAACAAAAAGAGGGTTCTCAAGAAGGGTATTTTTTCAAAACATTATTATTGTATATTAAATTTAATAATAATAATATAAATTTTAGGAATATAAATTTACCCATATAATTATATAATATAGAAATTTAATTTTAAACATTCTTAATTACTGATTGTTATAATTATATACATGCTGAATCATTATTCACTATAAAACTGTTTTCCCAATAATCATGTTTTTAAAAGAAAAATAAATAAACATCAACTAAATATTAATGTTATGTTTATTAAAAAAATAATGAGATTAAATATGGGAATAATATAATTATTTCATAAATAATATTTAATAAATAATTGTTATTTTAATTAGCTAATTTATATAAAAGAAATTTTTGTTTACAAAATTCTGTTTTTTTCATTATTCAATGAAAAATCAGTTTTTTTGGAAAAATTACAACATTCATTCATAAGTAAATTTTTATATATTTATTTAAAAAATGATACTAATTTTAAAAAATATAATTATAGTATTTATAAATTAAATATTTATGTAAAACCATGTAATAATATGGATTAATTTCAGCATTTTTTTATTTAAAAACAACAGTTTATATTTTTCATAAATATAACTATAATAATTAAAATGAATGTGATTTATTAAATAATTAAGTACATTATTAAATTCTTCCCCAATTTCTAAATTATATCCTTTAAATTTTATTAACATATTTATCAAGCTAGGATATCATTCCCTCATAGTATTTTACGATTCCTATGTTAGCAATTCATCCATATGGTGTTTTAAAAAAACTATTACTTGGTTAATCCCCATATCTTGAAAATAAATCACTCTAAAGTCAAGAATATTAATATAATATTTCTAATAAAAATATTATCTTATATTAGGAAAAATATAGTGCCCACAATGTGACTGGAAAATGGAAAATATTTTCTTATCATCGAGAAACAAAAAACATTTAATATATGTTATAATGTCAAGGGAAATGAAACAAAATAATAAACTTATCCAACATTATATCATAATTTTCTATTCTAATGATTTATGGACATGGATTTTCCTTTTTATCAAAACAAATATATATTTTCCAGGGAGATACTCGGCGAAAGACATGATCACTTACCTTGAAAGAGTTAAATTTCTTCCAGTTATCCACAAAATATTTCATCATGATCTGAACCATAATCATATGTTTTTCAATCCAAGACACATTTAAATTCATTTACATGAAAAATTATAGTCCCATTAACATTCTTTATACTACTTAACCCCAGAAAAAATATTCATTGATACCACTATACATATAATTCCTTGAAAGGTTCTCTCTATATTCTGGATTGAAAACTGATATGATTAAAAAACCAAACCAAGAAATATGTTGATTCCAATATCACAAACGTTTCAATGAATGAAAATGAATCACATCATCCATCTTTAAAATCATCCACCCATACAGTCTATCAGATGGGGATGAAATGTTATACTAAACATTAATATTTTTCATAATGTCCTCTGAAGACCTTTCTGAAAATTACATGTGAATCAATAGTCACTAAAGAGAATGCTCTTCATTATACATGAATATTACATCATTTTAAGGATAAAAAACATAATAGTTTTAAAAATCATTAATAATAATCTTTATAATATTTAAAAAAAAATATTATTTTACAAAATTTAAAACAAAAACATTATTTAATTCATTCTTATCTTTCTTATTAGTGGTCCTTGAATTCTCCTTATTTCATGTTATCACCAGATTATATACATCGATGAAAGGGGTGAGATAAAATTGCATTAAGAGTGTAAATATGAAAATGAATAAATATAAAGTTGGTGATAATCATCATCGTAATCCAAATATATGAATAGTACAATCCTCATTTGCATGATAAGAATCATTAGATAAAGTCATGTACTATGGTAGTGCAAAAAAATGAAACACTATGTCATAGTGTTAAAATATCAAACATAGTTATTAAGGAATATAACATCATTTTGACACCTAACATATGTTCAAAATCATTGCAACGTATTTTTGAATCAAGAAAGAATCATTTATATGAATATAATTGATAATATAATGAGATATATCACATTTCCCAATGAACTATATGGAAATAAAATTCCAAGCCCACTTATCACGTGATAAAATTTACATAATCGTTCATGCGACATAGATGGTATATCAATCAGAGTCATGATGTAAACCCAATGAAGCGATTCGGTTTAAAAAGAAATTAATTCATGAATAAACTTTGGGATTCTGAAAATAAAAATCGAATAACATAATTGGTTTAAAATCATTAATATTGGGTGATGAAGAGACAATATCACTGGATTTAAGAAAAGTGTTTTAAAACATAATAGTTATTTTGGAAAACCATTGTTTTTATTAGAAAATCATGTATAAAGAATGTATAAAACAAAAAAATTAATAATAATGAACTGAAATATTAAAAAATATTAATGAATATCCATATTTAAATTGGTTTCAAATATTAAGTACCCAAGGGAATAGACATGGGATCAGGAATCCCCTAACCTTAATTCCTACATAATATCATTAATTTTGTGCCTCATGAATAATAAACACACATTTATTAAAACACTAACAAAAAATAATTATATTCATTTATAAAAATATTTATTAATTTTAAAAAATTGCATATATTTCTTAAATTTTTACAATGAAATTGGTGAACATTGATGTATTTTTTTTATAAAAATTCCCTATTTTCCACAATTATTCAATTTTGGTAATTGGAAATAAAAAAAGAATACTTAATTAGATAAGAAAATAACAAATTTAATTATATGTTTATTTAATTTATGTAATTCATAACATCCATATATTAACATTGTTATTATTATTTTATCTTAAAATATAATTATTTTTATAGTATATTGTTTCGAAACGATGTTAGTAAAAATAACAACGATAATAATAAAATATTGAATAGTTGATAGATATTAAATATATCCTACATGTAGCATCTCATGTAATAGAGTAAAAATCTATGTTGATTAGAGTTAGATTGATCTAAATTTTATTCATGTACTATAACAGTCTTGATATGGATTATTTAGGAAGATGTTGATCATTTTAATAGGAGGGTGGAGTGGTTGTCCAAAGGATATTAGAGGGATTATTTATACATGAGGGGATGGGTATTTTTAGAATAAAATATTTACTAAAATGATATATCCATGTTAAAACATATAAATTTTTTTCATAAAATATTAATCATATATTGATATAAAATAATTATTTTTTAGATTCAATACCCTTTATAAACTGGATACATTATTTTTTTCATCATTAATGTGGAAAATTGATTTTTTATGTAATCACTTTTGAATTTAGGTATAGAAAGTTTATTCTAGTTTGGAAATTGAGTTTAATGTTTTATAATTAACTATTAATGAAATGGAATATAACAAAAATGAACCTATTGTTATCGAAATGACTATTTCATTATATCATCATGAATGATTTAATTTGAGTTACCTCGGTTATTAGAAAAACTATTCTTTGTTTAACTGATAAATGAAGTGTTTATGAAAATTTAAAAAAATAACATGTGGATAATAAAAAAGTTCTAATTCAAAAAATGACATTCATTTCTCAAATTAAAAATCCAGTATATACAATTAATATTTAAATATAAAAAATAATTATTTTGAAAAATACCTTAAAATATATTATATTAAAAACATGTTCATATTTTATATGATTATTTATTCATGATAATTATTTTTGAAATTAAAAATCTTATAGTTACCTAATGTAATCATTATATATATTATTTATATCATCATTTGTTAACTGTAGGTGAAATTATAATTACAACAGTACAGATAATATTCACAACAGTTATGATTATATTCACAACTGTCCCATTACAATTCCAATGATCACACTATCTATTATAAATACCTTTAAATTGCTTCCTTAATTTTTCAAATCAATATATCCTGAGGCCCTATATTTAAATTTTATATAATTTATCTTTTTGTAATAATATTTTCCATATTCTATATGGTTTTTGAATTGTGGTTCATGATTCTAGTAGATTGGGGTGATCCATAATTTCCCATTTTAGATTTAAATTTTATTATTTTTGTCTAGTTTTCATTTTACAAATTTCAGTTGGTTTTTCTGCGAAAAATGTAATAATATTGATTAATGAAATATAGTATTTATTGGGTTCCATATTTTTTATTTTTATAACACGTTATAATATAACGAAAAAAGCATTTATTGTAAATTTTTTTGATAATAACACTATGTTGTTATATAATTTCCGTAATTAAAAATCCAATATTAGAAAATCCAACCCACATTCATTGTTGACAAAAAGTGAGAGTTCTTCTCTTTCATTATTTCCTCTGGATACCATGTAACAACTTCATACTTATGTCTCTTCCATAACACTTTGAGAATTTGAGTTGTGTAATTGTATAGAACTTTGTCTCTATAGTGCATGAATTTCATCGAAATATCATAATATGAGAGTTCGTCCTCTAGTTTTAATTCCATAGAACATTGTAAAGGTTAGTGAATAGTTATGTACTTATCCTGGATTGATATGTGGAAGACATCATGAAATTGAGCTGAACATGGTAGAAGATAAATTCAATAAACCACTACTCTATTTGATCATCAATCTCAAGGGGTCTGATGTACCTTTGGATATCTTTTCCCTCTTATAAAAACCACATAACTCCCTTCCATTATGATATTCAAAGGAAACATTTATTCCCAAAATTGAACTCATTGTCCCACTAATGGTTGTCAAAGTATCTCTTTTTCTAACTCTGATCATATTTTATATGTTATTTTATGTATTAAATATTCTTATTCCTCTCTTTCTCATGGTTAGATCCAAGATGAGTCCATTCACCAACATCATCCCAAAATGTTGTGTTCTACATTGCATCAAATATAGACATTCATATGTATCCACATGAATAATCGAGTGGATTTTTATTCATATGAGAACTAAAATAGTGGGATATGTGGATCCCATTCTATAAATTCTAATGATCATGATCTAATCATGTCATCAAGAACATGTATATTTATTTTATATTGGACATCAATATGGGGGAGACAGGTTGTGGTTAAATTCAATTTAGTTCTCAAGGAATATTAAATAGTTATCCATAATTTAGAGTTAAACCATGGATCGCGATCAGAGATAATTGAATGTCTAGACTCATTCAGTAAGGACACATCATTCCAATAAGTATTGGAATGTTCTTCCATTGAGAAGCCTTCCCGAATAGTGGAAATTGGTATATCATGGCGAGTCTATCATGAACATCCATTATCACATTGATTCTTTGGATGATTTTAGGAGGGCGGTGAAAATGTCTATAAGTACATTCACATGTTTCCACATGGGTATAAGAAATGTTTGTATCATACCATTGGACTTCGACAACACTTTTTTAACATGCTAATTTAACAGACACCATGAGATATACTTTTCAATCCCCATCATCAATTTTACCAAAAAAATATTTCTTTTAAGTCACGATACATCTTGGAACATCAACTATGGGTTAAAAAATATTATATATGTGAATTTTTTCATATATCCTTCTTTATATCAAATGATGATGGAACAAAAATTATTGTAGCAAACCAAATCACACCTCCATCATCGATATAGAACTCCTGAAGAATTTCATCCATTACTAATCTCACCATATTTCTTATATATATATATATTAAACCGTTTTGCCTCCTTGATCACCTATTGGATGGATTGTTACAAAAAAAATTTGGAATGATAAGATATATTCCCTATTATTATGATTTCTAGATCTATCATTGGCATATCCATGAATATATAAGGGTTGTTTCTTTTCAACAACAAGTAGTAGCTACCTTGTTCCACTTTCTCAAATTGTGGTGAATATATAAATCATAGGATTTATTAGCTCTATCCATATCCTTTGACCCTTGTTGATATCATTTTGTGTGAATGTATATTTTACACTATTGTGATCATTATATATATCATAATATTCACCATAGAGGTAGTTTCTCATAATCAATTGACCGAAGATCGCAATGGCTAACTCAAGATCATACATCAAGTAGTAATTCTCATCGATTATCCCCATTGATTAGGTGTAGGATAAAAATATATAATTATACATGAGTACACATTGTATGATATAATTTAAATAATAACTATATATCACAAAATCTTGTCCATGATTATCTATAATGAGTATAGGGGTAGTGACTATCCACTTTATGATCTACATAAATATTTCTATACATTCTTACTTTGAGAAATAAATTAACACAATACATGATATCAAAGATACTTAGATAGACAATCATGATTAATTTTTAAAATAAAGAGATAGTATGCATCAAATACAAGGAAACTACAGATTTATGTGACCCTTGTGGGTATCTTCCATCTATTAAAATATATTTTCGTTGAGGGTTCCATATAAATTCACTCACATTGTATCATGTGACCCATGAATGTGAATAGATACATCATAATGTTAAAATAGAAAAAAGTATCATATATTTTATCCTTCTATAATATTGTTAATATAAACCTTTTATTCTATTCATTTTCCTTATATCTATTGGAGAAAATGAGAATAATATAGATAAACAAGAACACATATTTTTTAGTTGTCCTTAAATATTCTGTTAATCAATTCCATGAATATGGATGCAGAATTATCATGTATGCAGGGAATAACATTAAACTCATCATGCACATTCCCTATATGGAATGATGTCTTAAAAATATATTAATTATTCAACTTTATGTGATGATATCAATAATGATGATCCTCATTTAAGACGTATTGAGATCCTCATATTTGATCGAAAAAATCTTCAATTCATGGATTATGATTCTTTTTCATTCTTTTTTTCTTACTTAAATCCTGTTAATCGATACAATTTTTTAATGCATTATCCATCTTCTTGACAATGAGCACTTGTTCACCCCAAGGTGTTTCACCAGGGTATGTGAACCATTTTTCTAAATTCCCTATTAGATTCATTTTAACTATTATTGTTTGATTGGGGACGTCCTATATCATCATTTTAAAAAATGAGTATCTCCAATTATGAGATCTATTGAAAACTACATCTAAAATATCTTTGATGTCTGGGTAACTATTCTTGAAATGCATGACTGTATTCTCTAAAAAAATAAATTTCTTCTTTTCTGATTCTTTCCTTCAAAAAATCCAATTAAGACATGCAAGATTCTCAATATGATATCTTCACTCACAACATTAAGTGATTTTATGAGGTAGGTATGTTATCTTTGTAGAATTTTTAGGGGATTATTGGATGGTCTATATTATTAAAGCATATTTATGGTGGATGTTGTCACATGTAATAATAAAAATATGATATGTTCATCCATGCTATATTTTTTTCTTCTATATCATAGATACCACAACCAAGTACAACTCATTTCAACTAATCCATAACTGAAAAAAACAATTCTATTATAAATACATCCATTACAGGATTCTTAGATGGATTTTTATTTTCCTCTCAATTCCTACAAACAAAATATTCACAATTTCATATGCCGAAACAGATTATAAATAGAAATATTTTAGATAAAGAATTATAGTAATCATTAAATTCTATATCAATTAAACATAACCACATTTTAAAATCTATCATGTGTATGATATTATAAAAATATTAAACAATAATGTTATTTAAATGGAGCTATGATTCCATCTATATGTTCTAGGAAATTTATAATACATAATATTGACTACTAATTAAAGAATTTTTTCTCTTATTATTTTGGATATTTTCATGTTTATAGTTTAATAGAATTATTTCATAGCTCACACATAATTAAAATCATAAATTAAAAATTAAATATATCCTATAGTATCCAATTTTCCCCTGAAATAAAATAATGAAAAGAAATTATAATTTATTTTCCTGGAAAAACATCATTATTTTTAACTTGAGTTCTTATTTTCCCATAGCCATCATGAAACCTGATGAATGAAAATTGAATGCATAAATGAAAAAAATGTAAATAAGTAATATAAAATAATTAAAGTCCATTAGTCTTTTGATATTCTAAAAAACCCATGTTTTTTATCTCAATGGTTTTTCCAAGATAAGAAAAAATAATTTTTATAAGAAAATTAATCACTTCTTCCTAAAATAGAACAATTAAAAATCATAAAATGAAATCAAATACATTTTTTAGTGAATGGAGAATTATATTAAAAATCCATTTTAATAATGTTTTATACATTACTATAGCCAAATAATAACCAATAAAGAAACCATTTGGTAACCACTTTGTCCTTTCCTATTAATAAATGGATCATTACTTTATTCATTAGAGATCTATATTGGTGCACCCATCATATAATACATATCATGTTCAACTAGAATTATTTAAATTATTTAATTTTTGAATTAATTATCATGTACCACATCATGGATTAATAATCTTATGATTTATTTTTTCATAATAAACTATTTGAAAAACACTTTTTATATTTAATGAAAACAACTATCATATGGTATAATATAATTTTATTTTATGAAAATACTTTTAATAAAAAATAAAAAACTGGATTATTAGTTGTTATTTAAATAAATTAATGATTTTTTTTGTTTATTCCAAATATCAAATAATGGTTACGGTGGAGAAACTATCACTGCCTCTATATAAGTTAATTATGAAAATTAATTTTTATTTTGTAACTAAAATCACACATGACATACCAATTATACTTTTTTTTTAAAATATAATGAATTATAAAAATTCCTTTTATAAAAAAATATTGTATAGAATAAAATCCTTTAAAAAATAAGGACACTGATGCAAAATTTATTTGATGGAAAACATTAAGATATATATTTTTAGGAATTTAAATTATCACTATTGAAATATATGAGTCATAAAAACAAGAAAACAATAACATTGAAAAATTAAATTAAATTTTATAATATCCAAAACATCAATGATATAAAATGTAAAATGTGATATATATACACCTCATATTTTAATATTGTTTCATAACATCAAAATATGTGTTACTGAAAGAAACTTGATAGGAGTTCCCTTTCCTTAAGTACAATTAAACTATTTCATTCAGTATTTTCATAAATAACCAAATTAATATTACAATATACATTCTTGAGAATATTTTTAAATTGTATTATTATTTATATTAAACATATTAACATGTAATATATAATTACATGATTAATTGAGTTAATGTTTGTTGTTTAATGATATTCAAATTATGTGTTAAAAATGTCTATTGTTAGTTGATTATGGATGAAAATGGTCAATATAAAAAAATCTCCAAAATAATAATTCTATCATAAATATATTATTTATACATAAATTAAATCATTATAAAAAATTAATGAAATATGATTCTGATAAATTCACTCTTTTACTATCATGGAGATGTTATGTCATACATATACATTAGTAACATTTATATTTTTCAATGAGCCTCATAGAAATTAGTTATGATACATTTTTAACTAAATAATTATAATTATATCATATGTAACAAGTTATTAAATTTAAAATACTTCCATATATAGTTAGATTTATCTGGTGATTAAAAAATGGAATTGCATAGCTTTGTATAGGTGATAGTCTATAGGTACATGACCACCGTTTTCAATTCTCATTGTAAGAATTTAAATGATAAATTATATTTTTAAATTGATAAATTATATATGAATCATACCATTTTGTATATTATATAATATATATTCACAAAAAATTTCATTATTTTCTATCATGTAAATCATGTGTTAAAATGAATCGCAAAGATTTCTGGGGCAATAGTCCTCTGTACACACAAGCATTATTATCTTATCCTACAAAAAATGTAATGTAAGATTCTATGTTTGATATAATAACTAAAAAGTATTACATATGATAAAAATAACTTATATATACATTAAATCCATCATTAAAAAAAGATTTTAAATGTTATAATGGAAAACCAATGACATTGCTTAGTGAGCTAACAGTATGTATCTCACAGTAATAACGATTAAAAATCCCATTTTATGTAAGGAAGATGTATTTTTATTATGAAATTATCATAATAACATATATATAAATTTTATATATTGGTTATATTAAATGATAATAATTTATTAATATTTTATGGTGGTTTAAATGGAAATAAAATGAAGACCCTTGGTAATGAATGATATATCTTCTTTCCAAAATCACATTAGTAGGCACTAAAATCATTCATTGGATAGTCTTATGATCATAATAAGGGATATATATGTAGAGAGGGAATTAATTATATATTTTCATAGGTATTTTCTAAAAAAATACATTTATTTTTTGAATTGGATAGGATATGGGTGTCCATTTTAAATTGAGGTGAGTGGCACATATGTAATATATGAATAAAAAATGTTTTACCTAGGATTTTAACACACCAAAAGAGTCATAAATTTATAATAATTAAGAAATATATATAATTATGTCTATATATTACAATAAAATGGATCAGATTCATGTATATAGGAATATTTTAACCCTTATCTTTTTTACCCATCGTTAAATCAATTTTTTCTTTTAATACGGTAATTATTTTTTTTGTTTTCATTAATAATTTCGAAAAAAACAAATTTTTACCATATTATTTGGTATATATTATTCTTATTCATAATATGAAATATAATTTTATTAAAATCCATTCAATTAAATTCAACATTACATTTAAATCAAAACCGGTTCAGGGGAAAAAAATCATTTATCAAAAATTGTATTTCTGAAAAAAAGGATGAATTTATATTAACTGTATGATTAAAAAAAGGTATGAAAATAAATTAACATTTTTATTCATATATTAAATAAATTTATTTTCAATAATACATCATTATGAATTTTTTCAATCAATTACGATGCTTAATCTGTAAAGGCCCTTAAAATTCAATGGAAATTTTTTCTTAATTCTCTTTTGGATTTTACAAGAACGCAGTATCAAACAAAACTTGATTCTGAGGCCCGGTGTGCCCGGAATTTCTATCTGAAGTTTAGCTCAGGTACGTTCAGTGAACGAACGAGCGTGAATTTCAAACTTTTGAACCGGTGTTCGGAATCAAATTATGAGGGCACCGGTGGAACCGTAGCGCCGGTAATTGCTTAGGAACGTCTTTTCAGGAGTTGTGTTTTCTCGATGTGAGTTGTTTTTTTGTGTAGATTAAGTGTTAGTGTAATAAAATTTCGTTAAGAATTTAATTTCTCTTCTCCATGAGTTAGAACCAAAGTGTAGGAGTTAAGGTGGGACCCGTTGTTTGTTAGTTTCTCTTGAGTGGATTAAAGGTGGGGTGGGGCCCACACGATCCCCCACCTTTTCAATTCCCTTAACTCCCTAACTCCTCTTAACCCCCCACTTAAGTTGTGTAACTCTTCTAACCTTTTAACTTCCCTTTAATTGGGTGACTTTACCTCTCCTCTCATTATGTATGCCAACACCCAATTCAATTAATTAATTTATGTTTTGAATTTTGAATTGTGGCATGAGTTAATAAAATAAGGGTGAGCATTATTTTATTTTAGTTGGTTGTGTTGTGTGGAAATTGGAGGAGAGAACTCTTGGGTGTTTTCATCTTCATCATGAAGAACATCAAGACATTGACGAAGAACGTCGTCACCGTAAGAAGAGATCGACGTGCCGTCTCTTCTTCTCCCCGCAGCCGGTGTGTGACCCCTTTTTCCGAGGATCGATGATGCACACTCTTTCGATCTTCTTCCCGTGTCAAAGAAAAGGAGATGCCACTTCCTCCTCAGAGGTTCACCGTCAACATTCGGAGCTTCACCTCGCGACGTCATCTTCCGCAGAAAACCCCCGTTCTAGCTACGCTCAAGGTGGGGGTTATTTAATTATTTCGTTCGTGAATTCTACTTTGTCGTCCTTCATGAATTTACGACCAGTTCCTATCAATTAACGAGAGGGGGCCGGACGACAAAAACACAACCGACCCTCCTCCAATTTGAATGTTGTTTCTAATTTTGGTGGGACGAAATGGTGTCGTGCCATCGCACCACGTAGGATCGTACAACAGGTAATGTGCGTCACCGTCGCGCCGTGCCGTGAAGTTGAACAAGGACGCGACGCCGTCGCACCACGTCGAAGAAAACCGAAGACACCGCGGCCGGAGCGGGGCCGCGGTGGAGGGGCGCGGTGTCGTCGCACTGTGCCGGATGAACCAGGCCGCGACCGGTTTCGGGCCGTGACAGAGCAGGGTGACCGGCGGCCAGTTCTGGGCTGCTGGTGTCAGCGAAGAAGGAAGGACCGGCCATCGTCAGTCCTTATTGGCAGAACCGGTCGGCCAGTGCGGGCCGGCCGGACAAAGGGAAAATCGGGGGAATTAATTCCCCCGGTCGGCCAAGCAAGCGGCCTTATTAATGGGGCCACGGTTACAGGGAAACCGGGGGGAAGCCCCCCCCACCCCGGGAGCCAGAACGTCTCGGCCGCTTGGCCGAGCCAGCTCGCGCCAGCGTGCCGGGTCGCCGACCGGGGGGGTCTCGGGCCAGGTCGGTCCGGGCCCGAAACCCCCGTTTTCGGACCGTCTTCGGTCTTTTTCCCATAACTTGGGCTAAAGTCCTCTGATCGATGCACCGTCAGTTGCGATGTAATCATTTAATTGAGATGTTAGTTTTGATATATCGCACTCAAGGTTTTGTAATACTTTGGGTTTGTCCAGGTTGGTTCGTTCACGAAACCAACCGGGCCCTCGGAGCGGAAACACTCATATCTTAAGCTCTGGACGTTCGAATGACGGGTCGTCAACTTTATTGGATTCCTCTTAGTGAGATAGATCTTTTGGCATACTATGCCCGAGGTCTGGACGCAGGTGGAGTATGGTCGTGTTGGTTTTGCCTTAAAAACCAACCGGGCCCCTGAAACTAAAAAGGGAATAACTCAAAGATCGGGCATCTGATTGACGCGCCGTCTGTGACGTTGAGTTCCTGTTGACGATACATAACATTTGGATACATCAACTCTGGACTATGTGTCATTTGATGTATCAGCCGCTCAGCTCGTGGAACGGACCCTCCCGAACGAGCTTTCTGTGTGCGGGAACCCTAGAGCTGGCTGCGACTACTACTACTACGACGACTGTACAGAGATCCTCAGTGGATTCAACGGCGGAGACTACAGCACTCAGTGATCCTATGTGGGTCAGTGCTACCGATCCTATGTGAGTCTGATCCTGTGTGGGTCAGCGCTCAGCGGTTCTGTGTGACCTAGCGCCTACATATCCTGTGTGGGTCCGATCTTGTGTGGGTCTTTGACGGGGTTAGTTACCTATCGATCCTTTGTGGATCATATCCTTTGCGGGTCATTGCGGGGGTTAGTACCTATCGATCCTTTGTGGGTCCGACGGCTTAGATGAATTAGTGGTAACATCTGATCATCTCTATCGTCATACGAAGAAGTATACCTATGTGAGCTGATTCTTGTTTTTCTTTCCTATGTGGATTGTGTAGTTCTATCCGGTGTGGATTTACATTTTTCTTTCCTATGTGGACTGGGTTGTACTTGTGTTCGGATGTTGGACCCGAACGAGAATTGATGACTTAGGTATATGTATGGGCATATACCTAAGCAGAGTCGGATGTTATTTCGTGATTGTATCTTTCCTTTGCAGATTATCCTTTGTGGATTCTGGGAGACCTTCAGGGGTCTCGGGGTCCCAACTGAGTAGCTTATACTCACCCCTACACAGGCTATGCCCGCACTACATTGTGTTGGTTGCAGACGACGGACAGTGTTGATCGTGGTTGAGGATTGCGGAGCAGGACGGTACCTAGAGGTGGACCACTGGGCGGGACGTACTCGGAGCGGTCAGTTGGACTCAAGGAGCAGAGGAGGCCATCTGTACTCACCCTTCAGGAGGGATTCCTAGTGGACAGCTCGTCGTTGCAGCTTTACTTTTTAGTTGTTGTTTTCCCTTTCCAGTTGTACTTTACATTCAGTTTGGGTTTGTATACTGGCCCACTTACTTTCCACACCTACTATTGTACTCTGTTTTTACTTAGTGTTTACTTATACTACTTGCTTGCTCTGTGGTGTTTGTTTACTTTAAAAAGGAAATGCCTTCACTTTTTACCGGGATTTATGCCTTGGTGCTAGTCGCCAGCCCCTGGCCTATGGAAGGCGGGCATGAGGTAGTCACGGCATGGGCCCCGAGGATGGTTCGTGACAAATTGGTATCAGAGGAGTTCGGTTCTACCGCAGAATCTGATCTTTTTCTATGTGATGCAATAGTGTTTAGCGTGTTGGGTGTGGATATCACTCTAGGGAGTCTAGTGTTGGTGCGGTGGCTGACGTATCCGTACACCAGGACCCTGACATCTGATTTCCGACTTAATGCACGAAAACATTGATTGCGTGTGTGTTTCATGTTTTCTTTGTGATTACTTTGTGTCAGATCACCAGGTATACTGTTCTGACAGTGGTTCACCTGTTTCTTTTTCAGGATGTCCCCATGACGGAATCTAGCTAGGGTTCTGAGAGTTGAGCTTGACGACAGCCCACCGAGCGATGAGGCCTCGGTGCAGGGCCCTTTTTCAGCAGTGGCACCGGTGGTACCTCTACTCGCCGAGCAATCGATGCTTCTAGCACCAGCCGCTGACGATGCATGTCGCCTCAGTGCACTGAATGAGTTCCAGCGCCAGCGACCGCCCAGGTTCCGCTGGGAGACGGACCCCCAGGCAACCGAGGACTGGCTAGAGGCAGTGGTGAGAGTTTTCAGGTTAGTGAGGACACCAGATGACCTCATGGTGATCCTCACAGCGAGCCTACTGCACGCAGTAGCAGGCAGATGGTGGAACATGATGCTCCATGTGCACGATGATGCATCTATTCTCTGGAAGGACATTGAAAGATTCTTCTGCTCGGAGTTCGTCCCAACCACCCTCCGTGCGGTGCACATTCATGATCTTCTTCAGCTGCGGCAGGGCAACATGATGGTCGCCCAGTACTTGGCGAGATTTACCGATCTCTCACGCTACTCGACAGACATGGTACGAGACCCATTCTTCCGGGACCAGACCTTTGAGTAGGGATTTAGACATGAGATCAGGGTATCACTATCACTGACCTCCCTCAGCATTCTGACTCAGACAGGAGTACTGGAGTGAGCCCTTTTGATCGAGAGTTTTCTTGCTGAGTCTACACTAGCGCAGAGAACCACCGCTGGGCGGCACGTAGCAGTGTTTTCTGCAACAGGCAGTCGACGGATGACTCATGGGTCCAGGCAGATCAGACCCTCAGGCAGACGACCTCAGGACACCTGCTCTGCAGTGTGGGGAACACAGCACAGAGCCAGTCTTTCGAGAGGCAGGCAGTGCTACTCATGCAGCGGGCAGGGCCACATGGCTCATTATTGCCCGACCCGCCGTGCCGAGGAGCAGCATACGGTTGAGGGACCACCAAGGCAGAGGCAGAGGGTCGACCGTGGTGGACCGCAGGGAGTAGGCAGACGAGGCAGAAGAGCTGGCCGAGCAGCAGGTGGTGGGCGACGCTTTTAGGATTTACCTCCACCACCACTAGGAGGTCCACCCCGACCTCAGGGAGCTGGCGGGCAGAGATAGGCACAGCTCCAGGAAACAGAGGCCTACGACCACGGCGCGCCAGAGATGATTCGAGGTAGTATCTGTGTCTATTCCACCCTTGTTTCGGTACTTATTGACACATGAGCGAGTCATTATTTCGTAGCCACTGCCCTTGTTCAGAGATCGGAGATTTCGACAGATCTGTTGGCTCGATCCTTACATCTAGAGACTCCTACGGAAGCAGACTCGATGATTACGCACTAGTGTCGGCATTGTGAGCTTACTCTAGGAGGTGAGAGGTTTGGCTGGATTCTCCTTGTAGCGGCGTCGAGGCCTTACGACGTCATCTTGGGCATGGATTGGTTGTCTAAATTCCATTCATAGATTGACTGTATTAGGCACAAGGTGCGATGTGTACGCACGGACGGGAGAAGGTTCATCTTCACCGGCATGAAGGGAGCCATTGAAGCACAGGATGGACTTACGTTGAGGAGAGGACATCCCATCACTCATCAGTTGGCTAGCCTCATCGTAGGATCAGTTGACGTGCGGAGTCCTGGTTTTCCTGCAGTGGTGGATCAGTATGTGGACCTCTTTCCCGATGACGTTACAGGGCTACCTCCTCATAGAGAGGTAGACTTTTATATTGATCTGTACCCTGGGACAACCCCGATATCGACTCCATCATATTGGATGGCCCCCGCCAAGCTTTGAGAGCTACGGGGATAGTTGGAGGACTTGAAGGGCAAGGGATTCATCAGACCCAGTGTTTCACCCTGGGCTTCCTCGATTTTGTTCGCCAAGGAGGAAAACGTGAGCTTGTGACTTTGTGTCGACTATCTTCGCCTAAACCAGGTGATAGTAAGGAACAAGTATCTGCTTCCGAGGATGGATGACCTCTTCGATCAGCTCAAGGGAGCACGACGGTTCTCAAAGATAGACCTCAGGTCAGGCTATCATCAGCTCAGAGTTCGAGACGAGGACGTGCAGAAGACAACCTTAAGATGTCGGTATGGCCACTATGAGTTCTTGGTTATGCCATTCGGCGTAACAAATGCTCTAGTAGTGTTCATGGCCCCCACGAATAGGATCTTTCAGACATACCTCGATTGATTTGTCATGGTCTTCATCGACGACATTTTGATTTACTCGACTACTGAGGAGGAGCACGCATACCACTTGCAGGTTGTTCTAGACACACTCTGTGAGCACCAGCTTTATGGTAAGCTCTCGAAGTGTCAGTTCAGGAAACGTGAGGTCCACTTCTTGGGAAATGTCATCTCTAAGGAGGGAGTTGCAGTGGATCCTGCGATGATCGATGCAGTGCTAGCTTGGGAGCCACCCAAGGGCGTGACAGAGGTGTGATGTTTTTTGGGACTAGATGGATACTATCAGAGATTTGTGCCAGACTTCTCTAGAGTTGTGTCACCACTCTCAGCTTTGACGAAGAAGTGGAAACACTTTGTGTGGTCAGAAAGATGTCTGTATAGCTTCCAAGAGCTGAGACATAGATTGACCATCGCACCTATCTTGAGCTTTCCTGAGGAGGGAGTAGGGTACATAGTCTACTGCGATGCATCAGGGACCAGACTCGGATGTGTCCTGATGCAGGAGCGGGCCGTGATCGCCTATGGATCACGTCAGTTGAGGCTGCATGCGCAGAACTACGCTACCCACGACCTAGAGTTAGCAGCAGTAGTCTTCGCTCTGAAGACATGGCGACACTACCTGATGGGCGTGCGCTTTACAGTCTTTTCTGACCATCAGAGTCTCAGATACATCTTCTCTCAGGAGGACCTGAATCTGAGACAGTGGAGATGGATCGAGTTCCTCCAGGACTATGACTTTGAGATAGTCTATACTCCGGGGAAGGGGAACGTGGTAGCCGATGCTCTCAATAGGAGGACGTGCATTCAGCTACTTGAGGAGGAGACAGAGCATCTAGCCTCTTTGTAGATATCCTTCATGGATAGAGATGGTGAAACCTTCCTCCAGTCTCTCATAGTCACTCCTCCACTACTGTAGTGGGTCAGAGAGGAACAACATGGGAACGCTGAATGTGAGACGCGGTGTGCACATATATCCTCAGGACATGCACCTGATGGTTTCTCCTTTGGAGCAGAGCACGACATTCTTTTTCAGAGAACGTACCTTGGTAGCAGTTTCTTTACGGGAGGTGGTGCTGAGAGAGTATCACATTTCTCCATTAGTGTTACATCCTGGAGTGGCGAAGATGTACCATGATCTCAGACGACAGCACTGGTGGCTAGGCATGAAGAAGGTTGTGGTAGAGTTCATTTCTCGGTGTCTCACCTGCCAGCAGGTGAAGGCAGAGCACCAGGTACCAGTAGGCTTGGTACATTCCTTCGAGGTCCCAGAGTGGAAGTGGGATGGGATATCTATGGACTTCGTGACTGTACTTCCACGCACTTCTAGAGGTCACGACTCCATTTGGGTGATTGTTGACCGACTCACCCATTCGGCACACTTCATAGCCATCAGAGAGCAGGGCTCAGTGGAGAGCATGGGATGACTTTACGTTCTGGAGATTGTACGGCTTCATGGTGTGCCATCATATATCGTCTCCGATCGAGATTCTCGCTTTACTTCCTGGATTTGGAATGGGTTGCAGGAGGCGTTCGGGACACAGCTACATCTAAGCACAGCCTTTCACCCCCGGACGGATGGTTAGACGGAGAGAACCATTCAGACTCTTGAGGGCATGCTCCACGCTTGTGTCCTCGACTTTGGTCGTAGCTGGGAGGAAAAACTACCCTTGGTGGAGTTTGAATACCTCAACAGTTACCACTCCACCATCGGGATGGAACCATAAGAGGCGTTTTACGGCCGACCTTGCAGATCTCCTTTGTGCTAGATAGACCCTGGGGAGTCAGCACTTGTGGGAACAGAGATGGTTCAGGCCATGACAGAGAAGGTCCAGGTCATACAGGAGCCGATGGGGACAACTCAGAGCCGGCAGAAGTCTTATGATAATAGGAGTCAGAGGCCACTAGAGTCTGAGGATGGTGACCATGTCTTTTTTCGTGTCTCACCTCGATGTGGATTACAGAGATTTGACTGAGGCGACATGTTGTCTCCATGCTTCATCGGATCGTTCCAGTTCTCAGCATGATTGGCTAGGTGGCTTATCGCCTGGATCTACCACATCAGTTACACCGGGTGCACGACGTCATTCACATATCTCATCTGAGGAGATATGTGCACGACCCAACGCATATAATTGACCATGGGGAGCATGACGTCGATGATGGGGTGACTATTGCGGAGGTTCCAGTGGAGATCAAGGATCGACAGGAGCGGGTCCTATGAGAACGGTCGATTCCTCTAGTGCACATCAGATGGCAGCATGGGAAACTCCAAGGGATCACTTGGGAGCGGGAGGCTCAGATGCGTGCTCAGTTCCCACATTTGTTTCCCTAGTTTTCGATGTTTCTTTATAAGGACGCAAATCCATGAGGTGGGGGTAATGTATAGACCCGTAAAATTCAAGGGAAATTTTTTCTTAATTTTCTTTGGGATTTTACAAGAAAGCAGTTTTAGACGGCACTTGATTCTGAGGCCCGGTGTTCCCGGAATTTCTATCCGAAGATTAGCTCAGGTATGTTCAGGGAACGAACGAGCGTGAATTTATAACTTTTGAACCGGTGCTCAGAATCGAATTCCAAGGGCACCGATGGAACTGTAGTGATGATAATTGCATAGGAACGCCTTTTCTGGAGTTGCATTTGCTCGATGTGAGTTTTTTTTTGTGGATTAAGTGTTAGTGAAATAAAATTTCGTTAAGAATTTTATTTCTCTTCACCATGAGTTAGAACCTAAGTGTAGGAGTTAGGGTGGGACCCATTGATTGTTAGTTTCTCTTGAATGGATTAAAGGTGGGGTGGGGCCCACATGATCCCCCTCCTTTTCAGTTCCCTTAACTCCTTAACTCCTCTTATCCCCCCACATAAGTTGTGTAACACTTATAACCTTTTAACTTCCCTTTAATTGGGTGACTTTACCTCTCCTCTCATTAAGTATTCCAAACCCAATTCAATTAATTAATTAAAGATTTGAATTTTGAATTGTGGCATGAGTTAATAAAATAAGGACGAGCCTTATTTTACATTGTTTGGGTGTTGTGTGTGGACATTGGAGGAGAGAACTCTTGGGTGTTTTCATCTTCATCACGAAGAACATCAAGACATCGACGAAGAACGCCGTCACCGTAAGAAGAGATTGACGTGTTGTCTCTTCTTCTCCCCGTAGTCGGTGTGTGACCCCTTTTTCCGAGGATCGACGACGCACCATCTTTCGATCTTCTTCCCGTGTCAAAGAAAAAGAGACGCCACATCCTCCTCCGACGTTCACCGTCAATATACGGAGCTTCACCTCGCTATGTCGTTTTCCACAATGAACCCCCGTTCTAGCTAAGCTCAAGGTGGGGGTTATTTAATTTTTTTTGTTTGTGAATTCTACTTTTTCATCCTTCATGAACTTACGACCAGTTGCTATCAATTAACGAGAGGGGTCTGGACCGCACAAAAACGGCCGACCCTCCTCCAATTTGAATGTTGTTTCTAATTTGGTTGGGATGGAATGGCGTGGTGTCGTCGCACCACGCAGGATCGTATGACAAGTAATGCGCGGCGTCGTCGCGCCACGCAGTGAAGTTGAACAAGGACGCGATGTTGTTGCGCCACCTCGAGGAAAACCGAAGACACCATTGCTGCCGTAGGGCCGCGGTAGAGGGGCGCGGTGCCGTCGCACCGCACCGAATGAACCAGGCCGTGGCCGGTTCCGGGCTGCGGCGTAGCAGGATGACCGGAGGCCGGTTCCAGGCCGCCGCTGTCGGAGAAGGAGGAAGGACCGGCCCTCACTGTTCGTTGTTGGTAGAACCGGCCGGCTGGTGCGGGCCATCCAGACAAAGGGAAAACCCGGGGAATTAATTCCCCCGGCAGTCCAAGCAAGCGGCCCCATTAATGGGGCCGCGGTTAAAGGGAAATCGAGGGGGCATCCCCCCCCCCCCCCCCGTGAGCCGGAACAGCTCGACCGCTTGGCAGAGCCAGCTGATGCCAGCGCGCCGGGTCGCCGGCCGGGCCGGGCCGGGCCGACCCGGTTCGGGCCGACTAGGGGGGTCTCGGGCCGGCGCGGTCCGGCCCCGAAACCCCCGTTTTCGGACCATCTTCGGTCTGTTACCCATAACATGGGATGCGGACCTCCGATCGACGCACCGTTAGTTGCGATGCGATCCTTCAATCGAGATGGTCGTTTCGGTATATCGCAATCAAGGTTTAGAAATACTTTGGTTTTGGTCAGGTTGGATCGTACACGAAACCAACCAGGCCCTCAGAGCGGAAAAGCTCTTATCTTAACCTCCGGACGTCCGAATGACGTGTCGTCAACTTTGATGGATTCCTCTTAGTGAGATGGATCTTTTGGATTACTCCGCCCGAGTTTTGGACACAGGTTGAGTACAGTCGGGTTGGTTTTTCCTTAAAACCCAACTGGGCCCCTGAAATGAAAATGCTAATAACACTCAGACCGGGCGTCCGATTGATGTGCCGTCTGCGAAGTTGAGTTCTTGATGACAATATGGAAATTTTGGATACATCAACTCTGGACTATGTGTCAGTTGATGTATCAGCATCTTGGCTCGTGGAGCGGACCCTCCCGAACGAGCTTGATGTGTGCGGGAACCCTAGAGCTGGCTGCGACTACTACTACTACGATGACTTTACAGAGATCCTCAGTGGATTCGACGGCGACGACTACATCACTCAGTGATCATATGTGGATCAGTGGTACCGATCTTGTGTGGGTCTGATCATGTGTGGGTCAGCGCTCAGCGGTTCTGTGTGAGCCAGCGCCTACAGTTCCTGTGTGGGTCCGATCCTGTGTGGGTCTTTGTGGGGGTTAGTTACCTATCGATCCTTTGTGGGTTAGATCCTTTGTGGGTCATTGCGGGGGTTAGTACCTATCGATCCTTTCTAGGTCCAACATCTTAGATGAATCAGTGGAAACATCTGATCATCTCTATCGTCATACGAAGAAGTATACCTGTGTGAGCTGATTCCTGTTTTTCTTTCCTATGTGGAATGTGTAGTGCTATCCGGTGTGGATTTACATTTTTCTTTCCTGTGTGGACTGGGTTGTACTTGGGTTCAGATGTTGGAGCTGAAAAAGAATTGATGACTTAGGTATATGTATGGCCATATAACTAAGCAGAGTCAGATGTTATTTCATGATTGTATCTTTCCTTTGCAGATTATCCTTTGTGGATTCTGGGAGACCTTCGGGGGTCTCGGGGTCCCTACTGAGTAGCTTATACTCACCCATGCACGGGATATGCCTGCACTACGTTGTGTTGGTTGCAGATGACAGACAACGCTGATCGTGGTTGGGGCTTGCGGAGCAGGACAGTACCTGGAGGTGGACCATTGGGCGGGACATACTCGGAGCGGTCAGCTGGACCAAGGAGCAGAGGAGGCCATCTGTACTCACCCTTCCAGTGGGATTCCTAGTGGACAGCTCTTCGTTGAGGCTTTACTTTTCAGTTGATGTTTTCACTTTC
This sequence comes from Viscum album, assembly GCA_963277665.1. Taxonomy (NCBI): domain Eukaryota; kingdom Viridiplantae; phylum Streptophyta; class Magnoliopsida; order Santalales; family Viscaceae; genus Viscum; species Viscum album. Next base: position 1,768,456,387 of record OY728135.1, read on the forward strand.
CAGTTGTACTATACATTCAGTTTGGTTTTGTATACTTGCCCACTTACTTTCCACACTTACTGTTGTACTCTGTTTTTACTTAGTGTTTACTTCTACTGCTTGCTTGCTCTACGGTGTTTGTTAACTTTACAAAGGCAATGCCTTCCCTTTTTACCAGGATTTACGCCTTGGTGCTAGTCGCCAGCCCCTGGCCTATGGAAGGCGGGCTTGGGGTAGTCACGGAACGGTCCCTGAGGACGGGTCATGACATAATCATTAAGCACTTAAGAACTGTTTTATGAAAAATATTGTTTTCTAACCCAAAACAACACCTACAAAAATCCAATATATTGTTGATTCCTATGTAATTATGTGGATGAAATTTAAAAATAATAAAACTATTATTACTATATATAAAATTCAATTATCTATTTGTATTTCATATTAATTATTTTATTTAAATTAAATGATATTTTTTAAAAAAATATTTGTGTTTTCACTATTCACTAAAAATCAATACATTTCCAAAAGTCCCAAAATTTCAATATAAATAAATTTTTAGATATTGATTTGAAAAAATTACCAATTTTTTATAATGTAAAATTTAAAATTTATAAAATAATATTTTATATATAATATTATAATAACATTGTTTAAATCAATCTATGTACTGTTTAATTTAAAAATATTTATTTAATATTTTTTAATGAATATTTATTTTTTAATAAACTTGAAATTTGATTATTATATCATTACCTTGGTTGTTATAATAAATCCATAATATTATGTATAAATTTCATCATATTATTATGATAGATTATTATTTTATCGTTATTATTGCTATCTTATATGATATTGTAATGTTTTATTCGAGTGATTCAATAGAATTATAGTTTGACAAAAATTATTATTATATTTCTAATTATCAAAACAGGGTATAGTGTCCCAATTATATTCCAATATACCTTCACATACACTCCGTATTCTTTCACATATAGTAATGTGAACCAAAGGTCATGCGGCTATCTAGATGGATGCATATGTTAATTAGAACTCTAGTCTCATTGTTCCATAAACTAGTACTCACTCATGCATTTCCATGGTGATTTCCTATAATTTTATATAAAATTATCCACTAATAAAATAAAAATCTTAATCTAATTCGAATATAAAATATATTTTCCAATGATCTAAAAAACAACCACTAGAATAATTAAAAACATTATCAACTATTCAAATATATTATATGATCCAATATGAAAAAAAATATCACAAGTGATATATAGTACCAGTACAAATACCAATAACTAATACAAAAGAAAATGATCCATTTTTCATTCATTCCTCAATTGCTTCTCTATTCTATGATGTTGCATTTCTCCGAAATCTAGTTATATTATACCATGTATCACTATATGCAAGAAAAAACCCGTCATTAATATTTACTATATTGAATATATTGAAAATTTAAATTATTAACATATTGTATAGAAAAAATTTGGACTAAAATGATGAAAGTTAAGACAATTGAATGAATAATGATAAATGAAATTATACCATTTTACATAATCATAATCATTAATGTAATCCTACATAGTCATTATTTTTTTATATAACTAATGAAAAAATTAAGAATATAATGTTTAAAAATTATCATAATTATTAATGAAATATATCAACAAATAGTTAATGTTGTGTATGTATGATTAATTCAACAAGGATGTACACATATTTTACATTAAACAATATACGTACATTATTGGTAAAAATTAAGAATAAATAGTAGTAAAAATTGAAATATTAGTTGTGGAAAATGTATATATTTCAATATGATGAATAGTAAATGAAAATGATTTGTACCGTATGAATGTTTTTGTTAAACTGTGACTAAAAATATATTAAAATCACAAAATAGTTATACGTAATATTGGACATGATTATTATGGTAAGTGGTAACAGGAGTTAATGAACATTATTATTATAGGTAAATGGTCACATAACCTACATTACAGAATAATGAAGAGTTAATGAAAATTATTATTAAATATTTCTAAATGATGAAATTGTGATACTTAATATTGGAATAAATTTTTAAAAAAATATATAGAAATCATTAAGAATGGTTCACGTTATTCACACTCCACATACTATGAAAATGTCTCATGAAAATGACAATTTGATCCTGAAAATACAATGTAATGGAATTAGTGAAACATGAAATTAATGAACATGTATAAATCATGTAATATAACACTATACAAAACATACAAATTATAATGAGAAGATGAATATTAATTCTACTCATTATCAAGTTGTTTTTCACAAAATGGGGTGATAGATCCAAAGTAGCTTATTCAGTAAGAAAATATGTGCAATTTATAGATCAAACCCACTGGTAAAATGGAAAATTCAAACTATTCTGGATCATATTCCTAAAACGTATTATACAGAAAATCACAAAAAGATGATTGAAATAGGTAATTAAAATTAAGAAAATGTAGATACCAAAGAGATGTATATGGATACATTGAGGTTCAAAAATTATTTATAGAAAAAAAAATTACATTAAATTTTGAATAATTTAATAGGTGGAATATCAATAATGGAAAAAATTCAGGATGGATCACCCTAACAAATGGTAAAACATGCCAACTAAAAATGAATTAATTGAGAAACTATCTTAATTTAATTAATCATATATTGAAAAACTCTATTTAGTTTCATGTCATTTGTCAATCCAATGGCCACCATTAATGCCACAACCCCAACAGAAGGGTATCTAGAAATTGAAAGAGGCTAAATTCATTTCTCCACCACTTTTAGTTCTTCATACAACTCAATAGATTAAATAAAATAATTGTAAACAAAAATATATAATGTTGTCTTTACCAAAAAAATTAAAATATTGAATAAATGACATGATAAAAAACCATAAATAAATATTACACATTTTAGCATCATGAAATGTAAAGGAATTTTTAGACTTCTTTTTAAATTTGTTCTTTATAGAGGATTTTGGTCCATTTTTATAGCTGGTCTAGCCATGATGTCTTCACACATTAAAACAAAATATTACAGCACATGAAAATTATGAAAATCATATAACAATGTTTTCTTGAATGAGAATTGAGTTTGAAGAATAAAAATAAATTATTATTCAGAGAACAAGAAATTAAAATGTAAAAAATACCCAATTGAAAAGATCATCCTAACTATATCATTTAGAAATTTAATATATGGAAATAAAAAAATCAGATTTTTAAATGTAATTTATAGAATTATCTATAAATTGTATTATAAGAATATAGATGTTTTGAAAATGAATTACAATTAAAATACATTATTACATCATTGAAACGTAACTAAATTTATCCCATCACATGGAGTTTCCATTCATAGTATTGATTAAATATTTTTTAACTGGCATTTTTTGTGTTAGTAAATAATGCATTTATAATAAAAAGTTAAATTTATATGCATATTTAATATGAAATGGAGTTTCATTATAATAAATTCCATACAGAAGAGAGATCTATTAATATAATTTAGAATTTAATAATCGGAAAAAGAAATTTTTTTATGAAATATATAGTGAATAATATATACAATTTCATTATATGTATTAAATTTTCTTCACATACAACGTACAATATCAATTTGTGACGTGTATATGAAACTTTAATATGAAACTAAAAAACAATGAAAATAAACAATGGAAATGAATCATGTGTAAAGAGGATTGTATCATATTGTTGTTACCGAAAAAAAATTCATATATAGAATCAATTATAAATTATGCAATCATAATTCAATTTTTCCTTGTTGTAAAATCACAAATTTTCAGTCCTATTTTTAGCCTTCTTTTTTAAATTTATTTTGTATAGGATTGCAATTATTTTTCCTAGCTTATTATAGGCATAGAGTCTCCACACTTTACAATACCATTTTCACCACATCGTCACCATAAAAATAACACAATAAGTGTTTTAATAAATAGAATTCAGTTATATGAATATAAAAAATATTACTGAAAAATAAAATAAGAGAATTATAAATTATAATGTTAATAGTAGTCAAATAAAAACAATAATTGAACAGTTTGTCTAAAAATTAGAAAATATGTTAATAATTGAAAAAAAATGTTTATATATGATTATAATTTATGGGGTTATATATATATTTCAAGAAACAAATATAGATAGTTGAAAATCAATTAAAATATAATTACATGATTACAACATAAAAAAATAATTTAATAGTTCCTATCACATCGTGATATAGATCCGGATATTGATTAAATATTTTAAAAAAGATAATTTGTATTTTTGAAAATAATTCTTTTCTAATAAATATTTTTTAGTATAATTATTTTTTATATAAAATACAGTTTTATTAGACAAAATAGGAAAAAAAACAAAATATCAACTCTGGACCATTCCATTGAAATAAAATATCTAATCATCAATGAAGAAATCAATAGTACTGTTTTATAATATCAAAGTAATGTATCCACAATATTAACTGAAATGACCTAAATAACTGACCTATCAATAAATATTTAAAAAAAATTGACATTTTGAATTAAATGAAAATTTAAATGATAATGAAAAATAAATAAACACAATGTAATTGCATAATGAAAATTATCATATACTACGCTATCAAATTATATCTTTAAGAAAGAATGATTTTAAAATTTATAATATTAGACAATTAAATTAATGAATCATTATTACATATATTAAAAAATTTAGTGTTGCATAATGAATAAAAAATTCAATGAAAATTAGAAATAAAATTAATGAGGGAATCTATTTTTTCATACATGAAACAAAATAAAAATAGTTTCATCTCTCTGAAGGAAAGGGTAAAAAATGTTCTCCCGAAAATATATGAATGGTATTTTATTAACTTAAAAAAATGTATACAAGGAAAAATAATATCAAAGTTAAAAAAGACTACAATATTAGTGTATGTAATGAAACTATTGTCATAAATCATTCTAAAGTGATAAGTAAATAATTTTTTTTAATAATGTGAGTAGTTAATAGAAAGTAGAAAATATAACATGGAAAATAAATGCACTTGAATTGGAATTCAAGACAACAATGATATGGATTTTTTCTAATATTTTGTTGAAGAAATGAATGCATCAATGAAGAGAATGAAATAAACATTAACAATTTCATTAATAGTTGTAATGCTTGCAATATGTAAAATTGTCATCACTTTAAAACACATATGTAACGTAGTTAAGTTTTGAAAAATGAAACTGTATGAAATGAAGTGAATGCTGACCTTAGTTTTTTTAACACCAATACGATGAAATAATGTCTATATGGAGATAGAAAAATAAAATTAAATAAATTATGTATGATATTTCATAGTACTATAATAATGCCCCAGCCTTAAACCTTATTTAATCTTGAGATATTACAAGATTACACATTGAGGATCTTTTCAGGTTTAGAGTTTTATAGAATTAGATCTTAAAACATGAATTACTTTCCACATTTAAACAAAGTGGTTACATAAAAGATAGTATTCATTTTTCCCATCAACAGAAACATATTTAAAATAAAACATGGAATCTTTCTTGACACTTCCTTGACACTATCATCATATCATGAACCTTTCCCTTGACCTGTGAAAAACATTTAAAAAACATGGGATGAGCATAAAAAGATCAGTAAGGGTTATAAAAAGTATGGAAAGGAAACATGAGTACAAATATACATAAGAATGAAATCATACATTACCCATAAAACATAATAACTTTCACATACCTCATAAAATCATGAATAAATCATAGAAATCATAATACATAAAGGTAACATGAGGCATTCATAACATTCTTACGTAGGGAGTAACCCTCTTGGTTACATTTGGAATACCCATCACAATATGTTCCCTAAATCTATTTGGAGAAACCATAACGTTTAACCCCTTAGTTTATCACGGAACCACCCGTCTTTACAGCAATGCCCAAGAACCATAACATAATCGTATCACATAAAACATGCATAAAAGAGACATAACATTTCCACTTTTCAATCACAAGATATCAATTCAACACATTGATATAAAAACATTATGAAACCCATTTTCAATACCGAAATAAATAAAAAGTAAAACATGGTATTTATTTTTCTTTTAAAAAATGGTATGGCTTGTAGAGGAAGACGAAACTCAAATAATGGTCACGGCGGTGGAGAAGTCATTGTTGCCGTATACGTACGACAAAAACATTCCCTTTTTTCATTTAGTAAAATACTTCATATAAAAAACAATCCTTTTGGATAAATGTAAAAGTCAAAGGGGTTTATACACCGTATAAAAGCAAGTTGCGTATAAAACATAATATGCATCAATGAAAGGACATTGAGACGAAGTCCCATACCTCCGGTCCGACATGAATTAATCGTTCTTTAATCTCCTGAATAATAAATGTGAGTTAATTGCTACATGCTTAAGAACCTTTTTCAAGGTCATTATTCATTTTATATCACTTATTACCATGTCATGAACAATATGTTATTATTTAAGTTAATAACGGTCATTTTAACGATCATTGGTACTTGAGTCAAAAATAAACTCTTTATAATTACAAGTTGTTCATGTGGTAAAATATCCATTATATCCAGAATTTTATTCATGATGTAGATATCATATAAATCATATATATCCAGTACATTCATGCATTTATAATATTACATAACATTTAGAGGTAAGAAATGAAATGCACCGTTAATGGAGACGGTAAGCCGTACGTACGCATGAACGCTACATCCATTTCTATTTCATATTTAATTGAATTAAAACATAATGATACATAATAGTATTTTAATTAGAGTATGGTATCATATATAATATAATTAAATATATCCTTTATACGTACCACATATGGTATTAACAAATCAAATCACTTTGAGGGGCGGTAGTCCGCACTTCCTAAAATGAAGATATCGCGTATACCCATAATGGAATCCATAATGGTATGCCATAAAAGAAAAATAAAGAATAATAAGTAAAACATAAAAAAAAATATCATATATAAATATAGTGACATCTTAATGGCCACCTTTGAAGTTGTTAAAAGAATTTTGAACAATCATCGTTTCGGGAGGTAGAAATTCGCCATCCACGGAAACAGTATGTTCTTTAACCATTATATGTAGGTGTGTGTAAGTGTAGCTCGAATACTTATTATAAAAACATCCTAGTATATGGAAGATACTGGTGTTGTTACAAAAGAAATGAATAAAAAGAGTTTAGGGGGTTGGAGATGCAAAATAAAACAAAAGAATACAAGTGAAGACATTACCTTAAAATCAGGTAACTCCCTTTTGTTTGAGCTCAATTGCTTCCGTGGGAAGATTTAATCCCAAAGTGAGGCTTCAAGGAGTAAGAGAGGGATGTGGAGAGAAAAAATGGGCAGGGGTTGGCCGAGACAAAGGCTTTGGAAGTGTGGGTAAAGAGGTAGAGGTGGGGGCCTTTTATTAGAGGAGAGGAGGGGCACTCTTGGAAATGTATACAAGTTTACTTTGTTTTAAAATGTGTTTTGGATTTAGAAGGTCCCACATTGATATAATCAGAGGATAAGGTGATAAGGGTTAGAAATATACCCATCCAATAGGTTTTTTACATTTGTAGGTCTTAGATTTTACATTATAATTCCATTTTATTTAAATCCTTTATTAATGAGGTAATCGATGCATCATCATGATGTCATAAATAATTTAATTTACTTAATGTATAAAAATTATAAAAAAATACTAAGATCTAGGAAATCGTTTTATCTTTTCAACGACTTTTTATAGTCAAAATTATGACTTGTATAACCCCATGTAAAAAAAAATTAGTAATATTACTCATGTTTGTGACATTTTTTACTTTAACATTAAATTAAAAGATATTAATGTCATTTTCCTTCCAAAGTGGCTCCATTGGGTCCCCAAGTTGACCCATGGATTGTCCTTTTCGGCCATGCCAATCCAATAAGGGTAGGACATGTGTCTAGGTCATTTTATATTATTAAAACATTATTCTTACCTTAAATTACAGTAATTACCTCTAATCATGATTAATAAACTTAAAAGTTACTATTCACCAAAAAATTATTTTTTCTCCCATTGAACCACATTTTACTTCTTAATGAAAACAATTTATGTCATATTTTGGAAATTAAAAACACAGAGGTGGTAAAATTTCATTTAAACGGAAAAATCAGTTTTTAGAAGTACCACTTAGTGGTTTCACTATTCATAAAAAATTGATGTTTTTCAGAAAAATACCAAAACATCACCCTAAGATATATTTGATATTCTGAATTCAAAAATTATGTCTATTTTACAAAATTCAAAACATATAAGTAACATTAATTAATTTAATAATTAATTCCCGCTATCAGAGCAAATAGCGTGTTTTTATGAAACAATAATTATCAAAAGATTGACATCAGTTTAAGTCCAATTTCAAAGTTAAATTAATTCCAACGACCACTATTTGATTAAATGGTAAAAATATATTCTATGTACACTTTAAACCCAATTAAAAAGATAATCTAACCATATAAATATATTACATGAAAAATCAGTTTCGATGTAAAATGCATTATTTTTCACTATTCATTAAAAAATGAACATTGTCATAAAAATACCAAAAAATTATCCAATGTAAATTTCCAATGTCCCGATAATAAATAATAAGATTATTTTGAAAAATAGAACTTATAAAATTGTAAAAAGATAGATTTAAAAATGGTTTTCCATCAAAAGGCAGTAAAACAATCTTTTAAAAATATTAGTGTATTCCATGCTTAAGATTAGATTTATTCTCATTTTTAGCCTCTAAAACAATATCTAATGCATTAATAGACATAGATAAAAATATATATTATTCATTACTTACTTGGGATGTTACATACTTCCCCCCTTTAGAAAATTTCTTCCACGCAATTTATTTACTTATCGAATAAGTGGGGGTATTTATCCCTTATTGCATTTTCAGATTCCCATGTTGCCTCTTCAACCATGTGGTTTTTCCAAAAAACTTTTACCTGATGAATCAAATAATTCCGTAACACATGCTCCCTGTGGCCAAGAATCTGTACCGGTTGTTCCTCATAAAATAGGTTCTCTTCCAGCTGAACTACCTCTGGACTCAAAACATGAGATGGATCTGGCATATACATCCTTAACATTGAAACATGAAAAACATTGTGTACCTGAGATAAACTCGGATGTAAAGCCACTCAGTAAGTAACAGATCCAACTCTATCCAGAATTTCATATGGTTCAATGAACCTTGGATTTAGCTTTCCTTTCTTACCATATCGTATCACACTTTTCCATGGTGAGACTTTGAGAAAAACATGATCACCTACCTCAAAAGAGAGATCCTTCCTCCTGTTGTCTGCATAACACTTCTGCCTGCTCTGAGCTGTTGTCATGTGTTTCTGTATCAGTTGAACTTTTTCTGCCAACTCTTCTACCAATTCTGGTCCCATCAGCTTCCTTTCACCCACTTCATCCCAAAAATTTGGAGTTCGACACCGCTTCCCATATAATGCCTCAAATGGTGCCATCTGTATACTGGAATGAAAACTGTTATTATATGAAAATTCAACCGAAGAATGTGTTGTTCCAAACTTCCCTGATAATCCATCGAAAAAGCATGTAGCATATCTTCTAAAGTCTGAATTTTTTGTTTTGATTTCCCATCTGATTGAGGATGAAAAGATGTACTAGAATTTAATTCAGTACCCAATGACTTCTGAAGACCTTTCAAAACATTAGATGTAAACCTGGGATCAAGGTCAGATACAATGGATAGAGGAACTCAATCTAATATGACTATCTCTTTAAGATACAAATGGAAAAGTTGATCTAGGGAAAAAGTATCCCGTATAGAAAGGAAATGAGCATATTTAGTCAAGCAATCAACAGTAACCCAGATTGCATTATTACCTCGAGGTTTCTTCGGCAATCCCACAATGAAGTCCATGGATATATTATCCCATTTCCATTCTGGTACTGATAAAGGCTAAAGCATCCCTTTCAGTAACTGCAGCTCTTCTTTAACGTGTTGACATGTTAAACACTTCACAGTAAAATCAACAATATCTCTTTTAATTCCATCCCACCAGTAATACTCCTGCAGATCTCTGTACATCTTAGTACATCTAGGATGAACTGAAAACAGAGAACTATGAGCTTCCCATAACAACTCTCTCTTCCACTGTGAATCACAATGCAAACACAATCACTTCCAAAATCTCAAAACGCAATCATTATCAATGTTGAATTCAGGAAACTTACCCTTCTGAACCAGCTCTACCTTTTTCTTCAACTCACTGTCTTGCTTCTGTGCTTGCTTGATTCTGTCTGATAGATAAGATTTCACTGATACCTAAAACAAAATAGAAGAACATCCTGCACCAAGAACTTCTATGCGAATGTTCATCAAATCCGTAACTAAATGATCACGTTCCAAACACAACATTTCTAATGAATCATTACTTTTTCGACTCAAAGCATCAGCCACTTTATTTTCTTTTCCTGGATGGTAATGAATTGTACAATCATAATACTTGATTAATTCTAGCCATCTCCTCTGTCTCATGATTAATTCTTTCTGAGTGAATATATACTTTGAACTTTTGTGATCGGTATGTATCTCACACTTTATTCCATACAAATGATGCCTCTAAATTTTTAAAGCAAAAACAATAGTAGCTAATTCCAAATCATGTGTAGGGTAATTTACCTCATTAGTTTTCAATTGTCGTGAAGCATAAGCAATTACATGATCATTCTGCATTAAGACACAACCAAGTCCTTTCAATGAAGAATCACTATAGATAACAAACTCACCATTCCTGGAAGGTAGTGCCAAAACTGGAGCATTCACCAATCTTCTTTTCAATTCCTGAAAACAATCATCACATTATTTTGTCCAGATAAACTTAACACCCTTCCGAGTTAGCTTAGTCATTGGACTAGTTAACCATGAAAATTTTCTAACAAACCTTCAGTAATAGCCTGCCAAACCAAGGAAGATATGAATCTCAGTTACATTTGTGGGTCTTGTCCATTCGTTAACAACCTTTTTTTGGCAGGATCAATGGTTATCCCATATTTAGAAACAATGTGACCAAGGAACGAAATTTGTTGCAACCAAAACTCACACTTTTTGAATTTACCATTCAATTTATTTTCTTTTAAGGTTTGCAAAATAACACTTAAATGTCTTTCATGCTCCTGTTTACTTTTATAAAACACCAAAATATCATCAATAAAAACCACCACAAACTTATCCAAGAACTCATGGAATATTCTATTCATTAATTCCATGAATACAACAGGTGTATTGGATAGCCCAAAAGGAATTACAAAAAAATCACAATGGCCATATCTTGTACGAAACGCAGTCTTCGGAACATCTGCTTCCTTTACCTTCACCTGATGGTACCCCGATCTCTGGTCAATCTTTGAAAAATACTGAGCTCCCTGGAGCTGATCAATCAAATCATCGATATGAGGCAAAGGATATTTGTTCTTAACAGTGATGTTATTCAAGGCTCTATAATCAATGAAAAGTCTCATTGAACCATCTTTATTTTTAAAAAATAAAATAAGATCACCCCATGGTGATGTGCTAGGTCGAATGAAACCTTTCTCTAATAAATCTTGCAATTGCTCCTTCAACTCTAAAAGTTCAATTTGAGCCATTTTATAAGGGGGTTTTAAAATTGCCATAGCATCAGGAACTAAGTCAATAGTAAATTCAACTTCCCGATCTGGTATTATTCCAGGTAACTCATCAGGAAAAACATAAGGATACTCATTTACCACTGGCACATCATTAATTTGAACAGTTCCTTTGTTTTCAACAATATTTGCAATGTAACATTCATTTCCTTCTTTTACAAGTTTCTCATCGTCTTGATATGTTATCAACAGTAAGGGTTCATTCTTATACTCAAACTGAAAGCCTTTCTGAAAATAATCTTCTTTATCTCTACAGTCAATATTTGCATGGTAAATAGAGAGCCAATCCATACCCAGGATAATATCAAACTCTACTGGATGTAGAACAATAAGGTTTCCATGTAGGTTCTTTCCACAGATATGGATAGTAAGATTGTTATAAATTTTTTGTGCCTCAACATTTCCCCCAGGTGTTTTTACCACATGTTCATGAGTCATTTCTTGAGATGGTATTCCAATTTTACTAGAAAAGGTTTCAGAGATTAAAGAAAGTGTAGACCCCGAATCAAAAAACACACTGGCATAATATGAAGAAACAAAAAAGTACCTGATACAACTTCATTTGATGGCCCAACATCTGCAAAAGTAGTTGCAAAGGATTCCACCACCCCTTTCTTCTTGTATTATATCTGTTTCCCTATTTCCTCTACGGAAAACCATTCTGAACAAACATTTCTTAGATGAAGCAACATGGTAATCTTCAACTGATATATCATTTAAATTTGACCATAAACAAATATTTTTGGATAATCAATTAATAAAATTCTAACTCCTAATGTTATCTAAACCGACCATTGATACCAACTATAAGGCCCCAGCCATAAACCGTACTTAATCTTGAGTTATTACAAGATTACACATTGAGAATATTTTCATGTTTAGAGCTTTAGAAAATTAGATCATAAAACATGCATTACATTCCACATTTAAACAAAGTTGTTACATAAAAGATAATATTCATTTTTCCCATCAACTGAAACATATTTAAAATAAAACATGGAATCTTTCTAGACACTTCCTTGACACTATCATCATATCGTGTACCATTCCCTTGACCTGTAAAAAAACCTTTCAAAAACATGGGATGACATAAAAATCTCAGTAAGGGTTATAAAAAGTATGGAAAGGAAACATTAGTACAAATATGCATAAGAATGAAATCATACATTACCGATAAAACATAAGAACATTAACAAACCTCATAAAATCATGACTAAATCATAGAAATCATAAGACATAAACGTAACTTGTGGCATTCATAACATTCTTACGTAAGGAGTAACCCTCTTGGTTACGTTTGGAATACCCATCAATGTATATTCCCTAAATCTCTTCGGAGAAATCGTAACGTTTAACCCCTTCGCGTTACCCAATGCATTGGAGAGCTATATCGGGCTCACCAGCCCTTAGTTTATCATGGAACCACCCATCTTCATAACATTTCCCAAGAACCATAACATAATCGTATCACATAAAACATGCATAAAAGAAACATAACATTTCACCTTTTCAATCATAAGATATCAATACAACACATTTATATAAAAAGATTATGAAAACCACTTTCAATACCAAAATAAAATAAAAGTAAAACATGGTATTTATTTTTTTTAAACGGTATGGCTTGTAGAGGATGTCGAAACTCAAATAATGGTCATAGCGGTGGAGAAGTCATTGTCGCCGCATACGTACGACAAAAACATTCCCTTTTGTCGTTTAGTAAAACGATTCTTATAAAAAATATTACTTTTGGATAAACATAAAAGTCAAAGGGGTTTATACACAGTATAAAAGAATGTTGTGTATAAAACATGATATTCCTCAATGAAAGGAGATTGAGATGAAGTCCCATACCTCGAGTCTGACTTGACTCGATCGTTCTTCAATCTCCTGAATAATAAACATGAGTTAATTTGTACGTTATTAAGAACTTTTTTCAAGTTAATTATTCCTTTTATATCACTTAATACCATTTCATTAACACTATGTTATTATTTAAGTTAATAACGGTCATTTTAACGATCATTGGTACATGAGTCAAAAATAAACACTTTATAATTACAAGTTGTTCATGTGGTTAAATATCCATTATATCCAGAATTTTATTCATGATGTATGTATCATATATATCATATATATCCAGTACATGCATGCATTTATAATAATAAATAACATTTAAGGGTAAGAAATTAAATGCACCGTTCATGGAGATGGTAAGCCATACGTACGCCCGAATGCTACTTTCATTTATATTTCATATTTAATGTAATTGAACATAATGATACATAATAGTATTTTAATTCCATTATGGTATTATATAAAATATCATTAAATATATCCTTTATACGTACCACATATGGTATTAACGAATCAAATCACTTTGAGGGGGCGGTAGTCTGCACTTCCTAAAATGATGATATCGCGTATACCCTAAATGGAAGCCATAAAGGTATACCAAAAATGAAAAATAAAGATTCTTAACGAAGAAATAAACATATTTTATATCATATATATATATAGTGACATCTTAATGGCCACCTTTGAAGGTGTTAAAAGAATTTTGAACAATCATCGTTTCGGGAGGCAGAAATTCGCCATCCACGGAAACAATATGTTCTTAAACCATTAGATGTAGGTGTGTGTATGTGTAGCTCGAATCCTTCTTATAAAAACATACTAGTATATGGAAGATACTGGTTTTGTTACAAAAGAAATGAATAAAAAGAGTGTAGGGGTTGGAGAAGCAAAATAAAACAAAAGAACACAAGTGAAGAAATTACCTTAAAATCGGGTAACTCACTTTGGTTTGAGCTCAAAGGCTTCCTTGGGAAGACTTATACCCAATGTGAGGCTTCAAAGAGTAAGAGAGGGATGTTCATAGAAAATATGGGCAGGGATTGGCCGAGCCAAAGCCTTTGGAAATGTGGGTAAAGAGGTAGAGGTGGGGGCCTTTTATAAGAGGAGAGGAGGGGCAATCTTGGAAAGGTATAAAAGGTTACTTTATTTTAAAATGAGTTTCGGATTTAAAAGGTCCCACATTGATATAATTCGAAGATAAGGTTATAAGGGTTTGAAATATAACCATCCAATAGGTTTTTTACATGTGTAGTGCTTAGATTTTACATTATCTTTTCATTTTATTTAAATTCTTTATTAATGAGGAAATCAATGCATTATCATGATGTCATAAATAATTTAATTTATCTAATGTCTAAAAATTATAAAAAAAACACTATGATGTAGTAAATATTTTTATATTTCCAATGAATATTTATAGTCAAAAATTTGACTTGTATAACCCCATGTAAAATTTTTTTTAGTAAAATAACTCATGTTTGTGACATTTTTACTTTAATATTAAATTAAAAGATATTAATGACATTTTCCATCCAAAGTGGATCCATGGGGTCCCCATGTTGACCCATGGATTTTCTTGGTCGGCCATGAAACATACAATACTTGTAGGACATGTGTCTAGATCATTTTATATTATTAAAACATTATTCTTACCTTAAATTACACTAATTACCTCTAATCACGATTAATAAACTTATAAGTTACTATTCACCAAAAAATTAATTTTAATCCCATTGAACCACATTTTACTTCTTAATGACAACCATGTATTTCATATTTTTGAAATTTAAAACACAGAGGTGGTAAAATTTCATTTAAAAGGAAAAATCAGTTTTTATAAGTACCACTTAGTGGTTTCACTATTCATCAAAAATTGATGTTTTTCAGAAAAATACCAAAACTTCACCCTAAGCTATATTTGATATTCCAAATTACAAAATGATGTATATTTTACAAAATTAAAAACATTTAAGTTAAATTAATTAATTTAATAAATAATTCCCGATGTCAGAGCAAATAGCGTGTTTTTATGAAACAATAAGTATCAAAAGATTGACACTAGTTTAAGTCCAATTTCAAAGTGAAATTAATTCCAACGAACACTATTGGATTAAATGGTAAAAATATATTCTATGTACACTTTAAAACAAATTAAATAGATAATCTAACCATATAATTAAATTAGATGAAAAAGCAGTTTTGATGTAAAATGCAGTATTTTTCACTATTCATTAAAAAATGAACATTGTCAAAAAAATACAAAAAAATTATCCAATGTAAATTTTCAATGTCCCAATCATAAATAATATGTTTATTTTGACAAATAGATCTTATAAAATTGTCAAAAGATAGATTTCAAAATAGTTTTCCATCAAAAGGCAGTAAAACAATCTTTTAAAAATATTAGTGTATTACATGCTTAAGATTGGATTTATTCTCCTTTTAAGCCTCTAAAAAAATATCTAATTAATTAATAGACATAGATAAAAATATCTATTATTCATTACTTACTTGGAATGTTACAACTATTGGAATATGGATGAGCAATGGTATGATGAACTACATGAATATAATAAAGAGTTTTCTAGAATAATAATATTTATTGATCGTTAGTTAGACAATTCAAAAAATCATGACTATTTATCAAAATCTTAGTAATGATGTGGAGGAGGTCCACACTAGATAACAATTGGTGAACATGGTAAAGATCATTGATAAGAATGCATTTATCAGAGGTTTATACATGAGGTCAAATGGGAATCACCTATTTATAACCATAAATATGTAAACAAAATCATGATTATCAATGAAATTGTCATTTTAGTTATCTCATATTCAAATAAGTAGTGTTAGAATATTCCAATTGTAATGAAACCAAATGGATACATTAATAAGCTATATAAAGGACTATATTTCCTATAAATGTTACAATTACATTACATAAATACCATATAATTATCTTCTATTCTAGTTAATAGGAATAATCCTATTTAATTTAAAACTAGATATTAGACATATGAATACCAATATTGAAAAAAATTATACAGAAATTAGATAATATAGTGTACTAAAAAATTTCACATGATAAAGCATTGGTTATAATACTGTTGTTATAGAAGGAAATAATTGAACAATAAAATAATAAAACAACTAAAACACAACTGCTTATGGAATTATGAAGAATAACATCATCTAAATGAAAGATAATCCTTGTTAGGGAGGTGAAGTAATTATATAATATATATTCCTTGAAGATAACATGGTTGGTTCAAGTGGAAAACAAATATTTTCATTAATATTTTGAAAATTGAATTAATAAAATAAACAATCAAATAACCTATAGGATTTTGAATGTCCTACTCCATGTAAAATTATAGAAGTGGTGAGTAAAAAAATATATTTAGGTTATATATTTTTACAAAAATTCAGATTAGGATGATAGGGTTCTAGGAGAGATTATAAACATGATTATGAGATGTTGAGGAGGTAGTGTTGGGATTCTGTGAAGTTAACTGTTAACTCCAATTTTGGAAATGAAATTCATTAGCCACAATTATATCCAAGAATAAATTTATATTTTGTGATATCTTCATTTATTAAAGTTAATCATTAGGATAGAAAAACATGATCTTAACACTAACCTATAAATTCCAGATCTATATGATGGTACCAGTCGAATGGAAATGATCACTTACAGAAATAGAGGAATCAAATAGAGTTCAATGTCTGGATGTGATTTTCATGAAGATAAATAAAAGGTGGAAACCCCTTCTAGGAAAAATTATGGAGGGCTTCGCTGGATGATTGAAAGAAAGAGGGACTATAGGTTAGGATGATCGGTCAGAGAAATGTGGTTAGATAAATACACACTGGGATCCCTAGGCGATGAAGATGGTCCAGAGGATTATGGGATGAGAACCAGAGAGTATAACCCAATATTGGATGGAATATGGGTGGTCGCGCGAGTGTGAGATCGAGGTTACAATTTGTGTGTGTGGGGGGGGGGGGGTTGGTGATGTGAAACATATCTGGGTGACATGTATAAAGATTTAACCAATTTCATATATATACATTTTATATTTTATATCCATTAAATTAAATTAGTAAATAAAATAACAGAAAAAAATAAACAAACTGATGTAAATAACTTACTAAAAACTAATGACTATATTTATTTGGTCATGTCCTAATAAACATCACCATTAAGAGGAAAAAACCTATAACAGACGTTCAGATAGTGTTAAAAGCTACTAACTCACGTCATTTTGTTATGATGGTCATCATAACACTCATAATCCGATAAATTCCCATATATAGAGTCTCGTATGTAAAAAATCACATGTATTGTGATGAATAATCGTGGTGTGAATATATAACTAATTTGGTCTGAACTAATATTTTGAAGTCTATATGAATGTGTATGTGTGATATTACATGATTTGAGTTACAATATAAAATATTCTTAAAAAACAAAATAAATAAACAATCTGTTTCAAAACTAATATATGTTACCACTATAAAAATTGTATACTAAATTATATATCATTTTTAATTTTTTTACACATTATAATTCCTCCTATATAAGAATATATTATAACTACATTGTAATTTTTTTTGAAATTAGTACATGGGTCCATGTAAACTACTATAAAACAAAAAACCCAATGATACCCATTTAACCATGGTGATACTACCAATTAAAGAAACATGTGACTGTCAAAAAAAATTATGTTGTAGAAACATTTCCATCAATTTTATAAATAGAATAATAAATCACAATACCAAGGAATATACATATCAGAAAAAAATTAGTGTTTTACACACTTTTATTTAGGGGATAGTTGTAACGTCCTATTATATTTATATATGAATATGTTTAAATAGTAAAATATTTTTGATAGCATGATCCAAGTAGAAAAAAGATCAAAAAAATTATACAAAATATTGTAATAAACTATAAACAATTAAGTATTAAAATCAATGGAATTTTATTCCATTAAAAAAAATTAATATGAGTTACACATTAATGTAATATTTATAAATTTTAAATAAATTCAAATTATAATATGAATAAAATTTATTTAGTGTAGCTAAATGACTAATATGATCATTTATTTGAATTGGAATTTATTTTCCCAAATACTTAATTTTCATGAAATACAAATATATATTTTACGAATATTTTTATTAATTATGGTATGATATATTTAATATGAATAATTTTTTATTAAAAATTTAATTACATAATGAATGAAAATGTTAATTTCAATGGTTAATGGTAAAGAGAATATTTTCATATGAAAACTATTTTTCATTATATATGATATTTTTATTTAGAAGTAATATTACAAAAAAAAAGAATATTATTTCAAAAAATTTATTTTTTTTTGGATTCACCATATTAATATTTTAACTATATTAACGCTTAAGAAAATACTAAAATGAATGATTTTTTGTGAATACTTGTAACATCCCAGATAAATAGAGAAATATGACATTTTCTTATTAATTAATATTTTTGAATTAAATATTAATTTTTCATTAGAGGAGACTCTATGTTAGATGGCGTACCTGATACGCAACAGTGGGTTTATTTGAAATTTTATGTTGCACACTAATAATATAATATTATTATTTTAAAGGGTAGTTAACGCCTAACTGTCGTATTGGCAGGAATGAACAGAACTAACTACAATATGATAATATATATTTATTAATTGTTATTACATTTATCCAAAAAAAAGTTAGAGGCTTAAAATGTGAATGAATATAATTTTAAGCATGATTTACTTTAGATGGTTGATTTACTGCATTTTAATGGAGAACACACTTCAAATGAAGTTTTTTCAAATTTATATATTATATTTTACAAAATATTATCCTTATTTAGAATAAGAACATCTCAATTTACTTTGGGTAAATGTTTAGTATTTTTTTGATAAAGTCCATTTTTAATGAAGAGTGAAAAATACTGTATTTTAGTTCAAAACAACCTTTCAATCAATTATATATATATATTTACATTATTATTTTAATTGATTTTAATGTTTAATTGGAATACATTTTTACCAATTAATCCAATTTTGGTCATTGGAAGTAATTGCACTTTGAATGTGAACATAAACAGGTGTCAGTCTTTTGATAGTTAATATTTATTAAAAACACACATTTTTTTGACAGTAAGAAATAATTTTAAATTATTAAATTAAACAACTATGTTATTAATTTGGTAAAATAGAAATTATTTTTGAAATCATAATATCGAATCTAACTTATGCTGAATATTTGGTATATTTCTGAAAAACATCAATTTTTGATGAATAGTGAAACCACTAAGTACTAGTTAGAAAAATATACCTTTTCATTAAAATGAACTTTTATCATTTCTTTGAATTTAATTTCAAAAATCCGACATACATGGTTGTTATTCGTATGTAAAATATGGTTCAATAAGAAGAAAATAATTTTCATGGAAAAGTACATTTTGACTATTATTTACCGCGGTTAATGGTAAATAGGGTAAATCAAGATAAAAAGAGTATAATAATAATACGAAATTTCCTTATCACATGTTTTAACCTTATTGGATGAGTCATGGCCGACCTTGGAAATCCTTAGGTCAATTTTGGGACCCCATTGATCCACTTAAGGGAGATAATGGATCATTATTTTAATTAACAAAAAGTAAATGAAAAAATTACATAAACAAATATATTTTAATAATTTATTTTTTACATGGGGTTATATAAGTTAGAAATTAGACTACAAATATTCATTTGAAATCTAAAAATATTTCCTACATTTTTTATTTATAATTTTTAGTCATCAAATAAATAAAAAAATTAATGACATAATAATGATGCAATGTTTACCTCATTAATAAATGATATAAATAAATATGATTATAAAAATAAAAATAAAATCCAAAACCAGTCCAATTCTTATAGGATTATTTCATTTCGACCATGAGTCATCTTATCTTCGACTGTAATGAGTTTGGGACATTTATATGACGAAAATAATTGTATAATAAAATAATATTTTTACACTTTCTTTAAGAGCCCCTCTAACACCTTATTAAAACAACTCACTTCTAACCAATTCCTCACACCTCTAAAGCCCCTTGTCTCATCCATACTCTGCCCAATTAATCTCAATATATCCCTATCCTCCTCGTAGAATCCTTACATTAGGCATAAATCACTAAATAAGTCCTTTTGATTAAATCCAAAGGTAGTTACCCTAATTAAAGGTAACAATTTCTCATAAATTATTTTATTTTATTTAACTTCTCTAATCCCCTAACTCTTTTTTATACCTTTATTTTATAACAACAGATGTATCCTCAAATTATTAGGATGTTTTTATGATATGTATTTTAACTACACTAAAACAGACATCCATATAATTGGTCTAGAACATATTGTTTTTTCGTATGAGAAACTAACACCTCACGAAACTATGATTGTTCAATTATCTCCTACCGCATCTCATGGTGGCCATGGAGATGAGAATGTATTTACATATGATATATATTTTGTTTAGGTTTTCATTATGCTTATTTAATTTTCAATTATAGCATACCTTTATGGTTTTCATAATGGGTAAACACGATAAAATTATTTTAGGAAGTGCAGACTACCGCCCCCTCAAAGTGATATGACTCATTAATGCCATATATGGGAGTTATAAAGGATAGAGTTGATGATATTTTATATATAATATTATACTTTAATTATAATATACATATTTATCATTATGTTTTAATTCCATTAAAATACAAAATATAAATGAAAGTAGCGTTCAAGCGTGCGTACGACTTACCGTCTCCATGAATGGTTCATTTCATTTCTTACCTAAAAATGTTTTGTACTATTATAAATACATGTATATAATGAATATATATGTTATATATGATATCTAAATTAGGAATATAATTCTGGATATAATGACGTTTTGACAACACAAACAAATTTTAATTATAAGAAGTTTATTTTTGACTCATGTACCAAATAACGATAAAATGACTATTATTAACATAAATTATTACAAAATGATTATAAAATTTTAATAATTTATATAAAAGGAGAAATAAACATGAAAAAGGGTTTTAAGAAAGTAGAAATTTACATTATTTTATTATTCATGAGATTAAATAACAAACCGGTCATGTCAGACACGAGGTAAGTGACTCTGTCTCAATCTCCTTTAATTGAGGCATATTTTGTTTTATACACGACTTTCTTTTATACATTGTATAAAAAAAATTATATTTCATCTCATTAAAACTGAATCTTTTTCTAGGAGGCGTTTTACTAAACTGCATTAATGAATGTTTCTTTTAAAGTAATCAGGGACAACGACCTTTTCTGCCACCATGAGTATTATGTGTTAGTTTGTCTTCCTCAGCAAGCCATAATGTTTTTAAAAGGAAAATAACTACCAAATACTCATTGATGTATTTTTGTATTGAAATGGTTTTGAGAATAGATTTATTATTTTAATATCTTGAAATGATATTTTGTTATTACAATGTGGGAATGTTATCTTTCCATTATACTTATGTTATGTGTTATGATTCGGTTATGGTTCTTGGGAATTATTTACATAAATGGGTGGTTCCATGATAAACCTTGGGCCGGTGAACCAGAGATAATTCACCAATTTATTTTTTAATGTGTAACGACATGAAATGTTGAATAAATCTTGTTTCCTAATTTTGTGTGTTATTTTATTTTATTTTTATACCCAACAAAAATTTTTCATTTGATAACATGAGTATAATTAAAATGAGACCATAGAGTTTTGACTGTTATATGACCATTGGTCAACATGACCACTGGAAACTAAACGTTTTATTTATTTTCTCTAAATACAAGTAATCGTAGTTTATTAATATAGAAGGATGATTTGATGGCCTCACCTAGTAGTCTTGGGCAGATCGAAGCCCATCTAACAGAACTTGGGAAGGAGGTAGCACCCCTGGGCTTTGCTTTGGACCAAACCCAAGCTGATCTTCATCGTGTGAAGCTAGAACATGATCGCCTTCGTGAGAATTTCAAATTGATAGAAATTACTACTCGTGTGATGTTGGACGAGCCTCCTTCGGATTCTCTCACCTTAGCACACCTTACACTTCGGTCCTATGCTGGTGAGATAAGGGGATATGTAAGGAGACCGTAACTGCCTTGTGTAATCCTTTGTTTTAAATAAAAATTGGGATTTCTTCTTATAATGATGTTTATGACTTTTCAAATGTCCGGATAAATATAGTATGCATTTTTTTTGTGAATTTTAGAGAAAGTATATTTTAAAAAATTTGTATGTAAACTTTAAAAAAATTAAAAATGGGAAATGATTTTCAAAAAATGGTCTTCTACAATTATGTTCAGTACGAAATTTAGAGTCTAATAAGATCAAAATAATTTTTGATGAATAGTAAATTATGAATAGTGATTTTATGCTTAGAATTATTAATGTGACCAAATGAATTAGTAATGTCCCTTAAAAAAGTATTAATATAATCTAGGCACCTTGATTAAGTAATGTGATTCAATAAAATGGTTAAACAACGGTTTCATAAATTATTATTCAAGTATTAGTTTTTTTAGGTGAATAGTGTTTTTTAAATAAAAAATTAAATTAAAAATATTTAGAAAATTATTTTTATAAAATGGATTTTGTTTTTGAACTCAGAGCATCGATATTATGTTAAGGTAAATTTTGGGGTTTTTTTCTGAAAAAAATGAATTTTTGGTGAATAGTGTATTTATCTAGAAAATAAATTAAAAATATTTAGAAAATTATTTTTATAAAATGGAGTTCATTTTTGAAATCAGAGCATTGATATTTTCTTAAGGTGAAATTTTGGGATTTTTCTGAGAAAGATGAATTTTCAGTAAATAGTAAAAATACAGTTTTAGGGTTTCGATATGTTTAATGACATCATAACTATGTCATGATGATGTCATGAGATATTTTATGGGTTGGACAACCAAAGGTGATGAATTATTGTATTGGGGGCCCCATGTTTCCTAACTTCATGGGAAATATCTTGGGATAGCACACGATTTTGAGAAACCCACTTATGAGGTGTCCATTGGCCATTAATGCCTTGTCCCCTCACTCCCCTATAAATACCAGGCCATTTTCTCATACTTTGGACTCCAAAATCATTCTCAACGAATTTCTGCTCTCTTTACCTCCCAAGGAGTCCTCCCAAGGTGCCTCAATCCCTCATGGTCCAAACCTTTGAGTTTTAAGAGTTACGTTTTGATGTAAGGGATCCGACCTCTCTCTTTCTTTTCAAGTAATCTCATTTATGTCATTTCTTTTATGCTCCATGCTCTTATGTTGGAGGATTTTCTTTTATATTCCTCTTACATAACTTTTCATTTTCATCTGATGAGAGGGCCCCTCTTACTCTCATTATTTCTTTTTATGAATGTTTAAGTGGCGTCGTTAGGTTGCCGAAATGTTTGTAACAGATTCTTTTTCCCTTCTCATTTTTCGAGATCTATTTTCATGTAAAGTCTTCCAAGATCCTTTTTATTATTTTGGGGTATGATATCTATATTTATCATACTGATCATTTATTATCATAGGATAAGAGACCCCTTTTTATCTCTTCAATTCAGTATTTTGAAGTTTTAAGTGGCGTCGTTAGGCTATCAAATTTTTAAGTGGTCCTTTCACCTATCACCTTTTTCAATGTTCTAATTCCATTTAAAGTCTTGAAAGTTACTTTTTATTATTTTTGGTTATGATATCTATATCTGTCATACTGATATTTTTTGTTCATATGATGATATAACATATTTTATCTCATCAATTCATTTTTGTTTGAAGTTTATGTGACGCCATTAGGCTGCCAAATTTGCATAAGAGAAATATTATTTTTGTCTTCCTTTCATGTTCTTCGTTTCATATGGTATATCCGTCAAATTTCATTTCCATGTTCTTAAATACATTATATTCTTCCCCTATATTGTTTTATGGGTCATTTATGAATGTTTGACCCATGTCCCCTCTCTTTTCAATGTTTTATAAAACCTTGTAACATAGTCGTCATGCTGTAGAATTTTCGTTTCAAAATGTCTCTCTCTTTTTATAAAGTTCTTTTATTTTATTAATTTAATACTCAAAGCTCTCTCTTCTATAGGGGTATTCACATATGTACCATTTTGTTCTATTTTAAATTCTGGGATTTACATACCGGAGGCCCACTTTCCCTTTCTGTGGGTTTAAAGTGACATTAAGATATTGTCTTTAAAGCAGTTTTTAAAACGTTATGATTATGAAATGAATACCATTTCATTTATTCTATATGGGTTGTTTATGAAATGATTTATGATGATATATGTGTCTCACATGATAATAAATACATGTCAAGGGTGCACCGAGATAGCGCTCCAATGCATTGGGTAATGACTTAATCTCTAGAGATGTCCTTTTAGACTGATACCTTGGTGAATAACTTTGGTAATTTTTAATGACACCTTGGGGATGGACCTTGGTGAAATGAAATTATTTTCAATATTAAATGTTGTAGCCACATCTTCATGTTAGGAAAAATGTTATTTCGATTAAGATATATTTCATGATTTCTTTCTCATGCCTTAATGTTATTTTCATGTCTTTATTGAAGTATCTCAAGGTCAAATGTAAAATGTTTCTCTTGTTTCCCTTACTGGGCCTTCTGCTCACCCTTTCTTTTGATGTATGTCCCCAGGTTATGAGATGCAGTAATGATCCTAGGATGAACACGAGGATAAGCCTTTCAAGTGTTTAAGAAGAATTTTTTATGTTTTCATGTTTTAAGTTCTCGGTTTCCAAGACACTAAACCTTAAAGATCCTCAATTTTGTAAAATGTAATGAAAGTTTATATTATAAAAAGGAGGGATGCTATAGTTGGTATCAAAGTATGGTTTAGTTATTTGTGGAAATTAGGAAACAAAAACATTAGGATGAAGCCTATAGAAAAGTTTATATATAGGAAATCTTCCTGGTATTTTGGTGAGTATTGAGTAATGGGTTGCCAAGAAAATACATCCATGTCTGGATACAAGCAGGTAGAGGTGGCTCTGGCACAGATGTACATAGGGGTAAAACTAGAAAACACCTCATTGGTCTAGACTCAAACGGGAACTGGTACACGACAACAGGCCTTGCTGTACTCTTGGTTATGACACTTCCAGGGGATATGCTTTGGTAAATTCATAAGCTTAGTATGAACCATTGTTAAAGGAACAAAGATAAAAAAAATAAAGATTCACATAAGAATATATGATCATGGATAACCTAGATGGGAACCTAGGGGATCACATGTTAGGTTATACTTTTCTTCTACACGTTATCCTCATATGCTTTATGTTCCTTTTCATGCTTATTGGCTAAGTATTTAAACCCCTATTTATATTTTCACTTCTTAGTTAGTTGTGGGAAATGGAAGAACATGTCCCAACAACCAATGTGATAGGAAATGCGACAATTTCCATACTAAAATGACAGAGATGATTAGGTGATTAAAAGATGATTATTATTTTGGAAGACATTCACTATTTTGGGTACCCTATATGATCAAGGTAAATAGATTACTACAGTATTTTCATTGAGGACTAAGGTTGACTTATACATTGAAGAATCGATGAATTTAAAGTGGGATTATAGAAATTTAGCTTACTTATGGGAATGATTAAACTATCTTGGGTAAAATATGTTTAGGTTAGATACTTTTGTTATAAGATGTTAGGAGTGGTTGATCTTGTTTGGATATGGACAATGATGTTTATTTTGGAAGACTATGTTATCAAATCCTTCTTGTATTTGGGTTTCAATATTAGTTTGGTTTATTTTGAGGAATTTTATGGACCGTTATTTATGGAATGGTCTATGATAAACTATGGGTAGTACCACGAAACATTGAATATTTAAAAGTAGTTTCCATTCCTATGTGATTATTTCTTTTTGAAGAGTTGTTTTACCTTACCCTTTCTTTTTTTGGGATAATGTTTAAAGATAGAAGAAATATATAGATAATATTTTGGGGATTATGGGATTCTCTAGAAGATGATTCTTGTTTTTTGATGAGACCAAGTAGTTTTGAATTCTCATCGTTTAGAGAAAAGATTAGTGTTGGTAGAAACTTATTAAAGGATGAAACTATACATAAAGGTAGGTATATTTTCTTATGTTTTTGTTCTATGTAGTAAATGAATTCCTCAAAATTATGAAAAGGAACGTAAAACAAAAACGTTGTTGGTTTATGTTTCCTACTAGGTAATCAAAGACCGTTTACACACATCATAATTTTGGGATTTTCTTATGGGTATCATTCTTCTAATCATGTTTTCAATCACTCTCCCTCAGAATGTCACCTTTGTTTTCTACTCCATGTCCATGTTTTCCTACATGGAATCCTACTGTGGGTTAACTCGGGCGACCTTTGTACTTCCCTTTAATTCTTTTAAAGTAATAGTGTTACTTACTCCTTTAACTATGTGGTACTTTCAATGAAATTTCAAAACCCAATTTTAAAAATTGCGAGGATGCAATTTCTTAAGGGGGGAAGATTGTAACCACCCAAAATTTTGAATAAATCTTGTTTCCTAATTTTGTGTGTTATTTTATTTTATTTTTATACTCAACAAAATTTTTTCATTTGATAACATGAGTATAATTTAAAGGAGACCATTGGGTTTTGACTGTTATATGACCATTGGTAAATATGACCACTGGAAACTAAACGTTTTATTTATTGTCTCTAAGTAAAAGTAATCTTGGTTAATTAATATAGAAAAAAGATTTTATGGACTCACCCCGTAGTCTTGGACCGATCGAAGCTCATCTAATAGAATATGGGAAGGAGGTAGCACCATTGGGATTTGCTCTGGACCAAACCCATGCCGAACTTAATCATGTGAAGCTAGAACGGGATCGCCTTCGCGAGAAGTTAAAATTAATAGAAATTACTACTCATGTGATGTTGGTCAATCCTCCATCAAATTCTCTCACCTTAGCACACCTTACACTTCGGTCCTATGCTGGTGTGATAAGGGGCTATGTAAGGAGACCGTAACTGCATTGTGCAATCCTTTGTTTTAAATAAAAATTGGGATTTCTTCTTATATTGATGTTTATGACTTTTCAAATGTTCGGGTAAATATAATATGCATATTTTTGGTGAATTTTAGAGAAAGGATATTTTAAAAAATCTGTATGTAAACATTAAAAAACAAAAAATGTGTAATGATTTTCAAAAATTGGTCTTCTACAATTATGTTCAGTATGAAATTTAGAGTCTAATAAGATCAACTTAATTTTTGATGAATAGTAAATTATGAATAGTGATTTTATTCTTAGGATTAGTAATGTGAACAAATGTATTAGTAATCTCACTTAAAGAAAGTATTAATATAATATAGTCACCTTGATTAAGTAATGTGATTCAATAAAATGGTTAAATAATGGTTTCATAAATTATTATTCAAGTATTAGTTTTTTTTGGATGAATAGTGTTCTTTAATTAAAAATTAAATTAAAAATATTTATAAAAATATTTTTATAAAATGTATTTTATTTTCGAACTCAGAGCATCGATATTATGTTAATGTAAATTTTGGGGTTTTTTCTGAAAAAAATGAATTTTTGGTGAATAGTGTATTTATTTTAAAAACAAAATAAAAATATTTAGAAAAATATTTTTATAAAATGCAGTTAATTTTTGAAATCAGTGCATTGATATTTGGATACGGTGAAATTTTGGGATTTTTCTGAAAAAGTTGAATTTTCAGTGAATAGTCAAAATACATTTTTAGGGTTTCGGTATGTTTAATGACATCATAACTGTGTCATGATGATGTCATGAGATATTTTATGGGTTGGCCGAACAAAGGTGATGAATTATTGTATTGGGGGCCCCATGTGGCCTAAAATCATTGGAAATATCTTGGGAGAGCACATGGTTTTGAGAAACCCACTTATGAGGTGTCCCTTGGCCATTAATGCCTTGTCCTCTCACTTTCCCTATAAATACCAAGCCATTCTCTCATCCTTTGGACACCTAAATCATTTTCAACGAAATTATTGTCTCCTTTCCTCTCACGGAGTCCTCCCAAGGTGCCCCACAAGCCCTCAAGGCCCAAACCTTTTAGTTTTAAGAGTTACGTTTTGAGGTAAGGGATCTGACCTCTCTCTTTCTTTTCAAGTAATCTCTTTTATGTCATTTCTTTTATGATCCATGCCCTTATGTTGGAAGATTTTATTTTATATTCCTCTTACTTCCCTTTTCATATTAACATGATGAGAGGTCCCCTCTTACTCTCATTATTTTATTTTATGAATGCTTAAGTGGCGCTGTTAGGCTGCCGAAAATTTTATAACGGATTCATTCTCCATTCTCATTTTTCAAGATCTATTTTCATGTAAAGGCTTTCAAGATACTTTTTATTATGTTGGGGTATGATCTCTATATTTATCATACTAATATTTTATGATCATATGATGAGAGATCCCATTTTATCTCTTCAATTTAGTATTTTGAAGTTTTAAGTGGCGCCGTTAGGCTGCCTAATTTTTAAGTGGTCCTTTCACCTTTCTACTTTTTCAATATTCTAATTCCTTGTAAAGTCTTGAAAGTTCCTTTTAATTATGTTGGGATATGATCTCTATATCTATCATACTGATCTTTTATGTTCATATGATGAAATACCCTATTTGATCTCATCAATTCATTTTTGGTTGAAGTTTATGTGACGCTATTAGGCTGCCAAATTTTCATAAGAGAAATCTTATTTTTGTCTTCCTTTCATGTTCTTCACTTCATATTCTATATCCTTAATATTTCATTTCCATGTTCTTA
Organism: Viscum album; assembly: GCA_963277665.1. Lineage (NCBI taxonomy): Eukaryota > Viridiplantae > Streptophyta > Magnoliopsida > Santalales > Viscaceae > Viscum > Viscum album. The sequence goes on from OY728135.1 coordinate 1,768,485,854, forward strand.
AATACATTATATTCGGTCCCTCTACTATTTTATGGGTCATTTATGAATGTTTGACCCATGTCCCCTCTCTTTTCAATGTTTTCTAAAACCCTGTAACATAGTCGTTATGCTGCAGAATTTTCGTCTCAAATTGTCTCTCTCTTTTAATAAAGTTATTTTATTTTATTAAGTGAATACTCAAATTTCCCTCTTCTATAGGGGTATTCACATATGTACCATGTTGTTCTATTTTAAATTATGGTATTTACATACATGAGACCAGCTTTCCCTTTCTGTGGGTTTAAAGTGACCATAAGATCTTGTCTTTAATGTAGTCTTTAAAAAGTTATGATTATGAAATGAAACCCATGTCTTTTATTCTATATGGGTTGTTTATGAAGTTATTTATGATTATATATGTGTCTCACATGATAATAAATTCATGTCAAGGGTGCTCCTAGATAGCGCTTCAATTCATTGGGTAAAGACTTAATCTCTAGAGATGACCTTTTAGACTAATTCCTTGGTGAATAACTTTGGTAATTTTTAGTTACACCATGGGGATGGACCTTGGTGAAACGAAATTATTGTCAATATTAAATGTTGTAGCCACATCTTCACATTACAAAAAAATTTATTTCCATTATGATATATTTCATGATTTCTTTCTCATGCATTGAAGTTCTTTTCTTGTCTTTATTGAAGTATCTCAAGTTCACATGTAAAATGTTTCTCTTGTTTCCCTAACTGGGCCTTATGCCCACCCATTATTTTGATGTTTGTCCCCATGTTATGATATTTATTAATAATCCTAGGATGAAAATGAGGAGAAGCCTTTCAAGTGTTTAAGAAGAATGTTTTATGTTTTCATGTTTTATGTTCCTGGTTTCCAAGACACAAAACCTTAAAGATCATCGGTTTTGAAAAATGTAATGAAAGTTTATGTTATAAAAAGGAGGGATTCTATATAATGTGATGGAGGTAAACATGAAGGTTTTTTCTAAGATATTTAAGAAATATAATATGATGAGTATTCCAAATAAAACTCTCTACGTAGCTGTGAAAGCTAAAATGTAAATATGTTATGGATGCCACAAGTTAGATTTATGATTTGTGCTTTATATGTAAATATTATGATTTTTTGAGGTATATTAAAGATATTATGATATGTATGTATTGATGAACTAATGTTTTCATTCATTGTTTTATAACCCTTACTGATCTTTTTATCCTCATACCATGTTTTGAAATGTTGTTCACATGACTTAAAGTTAATAGGGTCAAGGATGAGATTAAGGGAAATTCATGTTGTTTAAAACATTGAACTGGACATGAATCTTTTTTTGAAGTGTTTTTTTCATAAAAAATGGAAAATGAGTAGAAGTGTTTACATTGTAATTTTTGAGATGTAATGTAATAGTTATGGCCTAATTATCTAAAAATATAAACCTGAAAATATTCTCAATGTGAATTATTCGTTAAATTCAAGATTATGTAATGTTTTAAGGATGGGTCTTTATATTAGGTATTGGAGGTCTGTTTAGATAACATTCTGAGTTATGGTATTGTTAAATTAATATCCATAAATTAATTTATGTTAATTATGTAGCACTTAATTATATCCATGTTGTTGCACTTATGATATTTCTGTTTAAAGAAAGGTTTTCATCAGAAGAAACATTGAAGTTATGTTCGGATGACATAAAGAGGAAGACAACCTTCTATATTAGTAACCTGAGATTTCTAGAATCGGAAATGATCATTTTTTGTAGTGATGGAATAGTTGACTCAATATATAAATGGTGGTGGTATCCATGAACGAGATCAATTAGATCAACCACAGAGGAACATTTCAGTAGTGTATCATTTCATGAGGAAGCATCCCTCATAATTTAGAGGATCATTAGATCATATTCTAGTTGAAATGTAGATTAATACATTAGAGAAGATTTTTGTGGTCATGGAGTGTTCAGAACATCAAATGGATAGTCTGGATGTTTACCACTTTGAAGGTGAAGCTGATCAATAGAGTACGATGGTGAAAATTATAAGGAATAGTGAGGAGATTTATTCTCTTGATTGGGATGAAATAAAAGGGATTTTTATTGAGAAATATTTTTCAAAGGTGGTGCATCTTAGGATGGAAAACATATCCTTATAATTGAGGTAGTAGGATGATTTAGTGGTTTCTTATGAAGCAAAATTCACTCGACTGGCAAGGTATGCTCCAAATTTTATACGAGATCTTGATTGTAAAATATAAAGTTTTTACTCATGATTGATTCCAATGCATCGAAGGGAATTTGCATCTCATGAGTTAAAATTTTATGAAAAACTTGTTCAATGTGCAGATAAGTTTGAAATAGACTTTTTTCGATGATCTGGTGTTCCTTGACAGAATACAAATTTAGAGGTCGAGGTGATAGATAGAAGGGAATAACTCTTCAAAAAAGTATGATGGTAAGAAAATTACGTTTACATTTTGTGAAAATTGTAGTCAAAAGCATGCTGGGGAATGTATTTTGAATTTTCTTATGTGCTACCGATGTGAAAAATGGGACATAAGGGTCGTAATTGCACTGAAAATGAGCATAGTAAATGTAAGAGAAAATCTTATTTACAATCAGTAAAAAGTTGTAAGTGCGGTGAAATGGGTCATTATGCAAATGAATTCCCAACAAAGATTTCAACTGAGGGAAACCACCCATACTACAAGGAAAAACAGGTGGTGAAATCATTTTCAACTACTTCATGAGATGTTTTTCCATCGAATGAAGTAGTATCAGGTCCACTGTTTGTTTGTTCAGATTATGCCGATGTGTTTTTTGATTCGGGGTATACACATTCATTCAGTTCAGAGAATTTTTTTAGTAAATTGGTAATTCCATATAATGATATGAATCTTGAACATATGGTAAAATAACCACGAGGAAATGTTGAGACAAAAAATAAAATATAAGAACCTTCATGTCCTTGTATTGAGAAAGAATCTACCAGCATACCTTAATTTTTTACCTCTAATATAGTTTGATGTTATTTTGGGTGTGGATTAGCTTTCTGTTTATCATTCTAAGATTGATTACAGTGCTAAAGTGGTTTCTTTTAAGAATAATTTTCAGTTTGTGTAAAAGAATAAACCCTTTATTTTGATAATATATCGAGAAGCTGAAAATGTAGTAAAATATTGAAATGAAAGTTACCTTGCACATATTGTTAACAATAAAGGAACCATTCTTATTAATGATGTTCCAGTGGTAAATGATTACGTTGATGTTTTTATTGATGAGTTGAATGGTATTATACGTAATTGTGAAGATGAATTTACTGTTAACATAGTTCCTGATGTTATGCAAATTTCAAAACCCCCTAACAGAATGGCTTAAATTGAACATTTAGAGTTAACAAAGAAATTGAAGGATTTTTTATATAGTGGATTAATTTTACCTAGAACCCCACCATGGGGTGCTCCTATATTTTTTGTTAAAAAAAATTATTGTTCACTAAGACATTACATTGATTTTAGAGAATTGAATTACATCTCTGTTAAGAACACTATCCTTTTCCCCTTATCGATGATTTGTTTGATCAGATCTAGAGATATCATTATTTTTCCAATATTGATTTCATGTTGCGGTACCATCTGTTGAATTTAAGGGAAGCATAAATTCTAAATACTGTGTTTCATACTAGATATGGCCATTCTGAATTTGGGGTTTTTCCTTTTGGGTTAACCAATGTCCCAAATATATTCATGGATCTTATGAATAGAATTTTTATGAGTTCTTGGAAAAGTTTTTGGTTATGTTCATTAATGATATTTTGGTTTATTCAAAAATTAATGAGTAGAATGAAAGTCATTTAATTATTGTCTTTAAAACATTAAAATAAAAGAAAATATATGGGAAATCTAGTATGTGTGTGTTTTGGTTACATCAAATTTCTTTCCTTGGTCACATTGTTTCAAAAAAATGGCATTAATATTGATATTTCTAAAACAAAAGTTGTTGAATAATGTCAAAGACCAAAAAATATAACAGTGACTTGTATTTTTCATTGTTTTTCAGGTTATTTCAAGAGGGTTGTTGATTGTTTTTCACATATATCTAGACAACTGACTAAGTTAACTCAAAAAGGTGTTATGTTCGTTTGGACAAAAGAATGTTATTATTGTTTTCATGAATTGAAAAGTAGATTGGTGAATGATATAGTTTTAGAATTTACTTCTTATAATGGCGAGTTTGTTATTTATAGTGATGCTTTTTTGAAAGAACATGGTTGTGTACTCATGCATAATGATCAGGTAATTGCTTATGAATTAAATCAGTTGTAACCTCATGAGTTAGATTATCCTACACATGATTCGGAATTATCTACTCTTTTTTTTTTCTTTAAAAACATGGAGGCATCATTTGTATAGAGTAAAATTGGAAATATATACTAACCAAAAAATTTTAATGTATATATTCAATAAAAAATAATTGAACATGATATAGAGGATATGGATGGAATTAATCATGTATTATGATTGCACGATCCTTTACCATCCGAGAAATGAAAATAATGTGGCTAATGCTTTGAGTCGAAAAATTAATTATTTGTTAACCATGATTAGTTTGGAACGAGATCCTTTGGTTTTTGATTTGATGAACATTGGAATAGATGTAGTTGGTACAGGAAATTCATTTCATTTGACTCACGTGTTGGTGAAATCATCCCTATCACATAGAATAATGCAAGCATAGAAGAAAGATAGTGAGTAGTAGAAAAAGGTAGAGTTGATTGAGAAGGTTAAGTTGCTTGATTTTAATGTTGATAATGATTGTGTTTTGAGGATTTGGAAGAGATTACCTGTGCATTGGGATTTGCAGTAGAATATTTAGTTGTTATGTAAAGCTCAAATTTCCACGTTTTTAGTTCACCCTGATAGTACTAAGATGTGAAGAGATATTCAAGAGTATTACTGGTGGGATGGAATGAAAAGAGATATTGTTGATTTTGCTTTGAAGTGTTTAGTTTTTCAGTATGATAAAGTAGAGTAGTAGTTACCAAAAGGGATGCTTCAGTATTTACAGGTTCTAGAGTGGAAATGGGAAAATATATCCATGAAGGTCATTGTTGTACTACTGAAGACTTCTCGAGGTAATAATGTAATTTGGGATATTGTTGATCGATTGAATAAATATGATCATTTACATTCGTTTCAAGATACTTTGTCATTAAATCAACTATCTCAGTTATATGTTAAAGAGAATGTCATGTTACATGGTGTTCCTTTCTCCATTTTATCTTATCGTCATCCCATGTTTACATCTAACATTTGGAAAATCTTTCAGAAGTTGGTGGGTACTGAATTATATTTTAGTACAGCTTTACATCCTCAATCAGATGGGTAGTCAGAGCTAACAATTCAGACCTTAGAGGATATGCAACATTCATGTTCGCAGCATTATCAGGGATACTGGGACCAACATATTTCTTCAGTCGAAGTTTTTTATAATAACATTTTTCTGTTAAGTTAGTGATGGATCCATTTAAGGCATTGCATTGGATGCATTGTCGAACTCTAGTTTTTTGGGATCATGTTGGTGAAAGGAAACTGATGGGACTAGAATTGGCTAATGATATAGCAGAAAATGCTCATTTGATTCAGAAGAAAATGAGAATAACTCAGAGTGGGCTAAATAGTTATGCGGATTACCGAAGGAAGGATCATTTTTTTGAGGTAGTTGATCATGTATTTCTCAAATATTCTCTATGGAAAAGTGTGATGTGTTTTGGAAGGAGTAGAATATTGAGTATGAGGCTCATTGGACCTTATAAAATCCTTGAGAAAATTGGATCAGTTGCATATAGAGTGGTGTTACCTCCATGTTTATCCCATGTAAACAATGTTTTTAATGTTTCGATGTTGAGAATGTATATGCCATATCAATATCATGTTTTAGATCCAAAGGTAGTTCAGTTGGAAGAGAATCCCTCTTATGAGGAACAACCGGTCCAGATTCTTGACCGTAGAGAGAAAGTGTTTTGGAATAAGGTAATTAACCAGGTAAATGTTTTTTGGGAAACTATAAGGATGAAGGGGAAAAATTGGAATCTGAAAATGTTATGAGGAATATGTACACTCATTTATTTTATAATTAAATAAAATTTAGAGGACTCTATTTCCAAAATGGGGGAAGGATATAACATCCCAGATTAATAGTGAAATATGAGATTTTAAGATTTATTAATATTTTTTAAATAAATATTATTTTTTCAATAAAGGGGACTCTATGTTCGATGCCAGACTCTATATTCAATAATGAGTTACTTTGAAATCTTATGTTGCACACTAACAATAGAAAATTATTATTTTAAATGGTCGTTAGTTCCAAGATGCTGTATTGGCAGCATTGAACATAAATAATTACTATATATTAATTTATGTTTGCTAAATGATTTTACATTTATCCAATAAAAGATAGAGGCTTAAAATGTGATTGAATCTAATTTTAAGCATAATTTACATTAAAATGTTGATTTAACGCTTTTTTATTGAGAAACCTCATTAAATATAGTTTTCATTCAAGTTTTTATATTCTAGATTACAAAATAAAATCCTTCTTTAGAATCGGGACATCAAAATTTACTATGGGTAATTTTTTTGTATTTTTCTGATAATGTATATTTTTAATGAATTGTGAAAAATATCGTATTTTAGTTCAAAACTACCTTTTAATATATTTTATTTATTTGGTTACATTATCTTTTTAATTGTGTTTTTTGTGTAATTAGAATATATTTTTACCATTAAATCCAATGTCATCCATTAGAAGTAATTTTACTTTGAAATTGATCTTAAAAAACTGTCAATATTTTGATAGTTAATATTTCTTAAAAACATGCTTTTCTGTTTTGACAACGGAAAAATAATTTTAAATTAAATAATTAAACATATATGTTTTTAATTTGGTAAAATATACATTATTTTCGATTTTATAATATCAAATATAGTTTAGGCTGAAAGTTTTCTCTTTTTCTGAAAAACATCTATTTTGGATGAATTGTGATACCACTAAGTAGTAGTTAAAAAAACTGACTTTTTTATTTCAATTAACTTTTACCGCTTCTGTGAATTAAATTATGAAAATCTGACATACATGGTGGTTATTAATATATAAAATATGGTTAAATAAGATGAAAATAAGTTTTGGTGAATAATAACTTTTGACATTTATTTACTGCAGTTAAAGGTAAATAACGTAATTCAAGGTAAAAAATTATTGTAATAATACAAAATAATATTAACACTTTTTAGAAATTTATTGGATGATTCATGGCCGAAAATGGGCCTCCATGGGCCAATTTTAGGACCCCATGTATCCACTTATGAGTGATATTGAGAATTTATTTAAATTAACTTAATGTAAAAGAAAAACTGACAAAAAAATATATATTAGTAAATTAATTTGTACATAAAGTTATATATGTAATATATTCGACTATAAATATTAATTTGAAATACAAAAATAATTCTAACATAAATTTATTTTATTTTTAATTTTTTTTACCTCAAATAAATTAAATTATTTACTACACAATAATGATACAATGTTTACCTAATCAATAAATGATTTAAATAAATAAGATTAAAAAAGATTAAAATAAAATCCAAAACATTTCCAATTATTATAGGAAGATTTTATTTCAACCATGAGTCTTCTTATCTTCTAATTTAATGTGTTTTTGACATTTAGTAGCCAAAAATAATTTTATAATAAAATAACATTTTCCCACTATCCTAAAGAGCCCCTCCTCCCCCTTATAAAAATCCCTCTTGTAAAACCATTTCCACACACCTCTCAAGACCCTTGGCTTATCCAACCTCTTCCCAATTAATCATCCTACATCCCACTCCTCCTCCTAGACGCATTACCGTGGGCCTAAGGCACTTCAATAAGTCATTTTGGTTCAAACCACATGGAATTACCCGAAGTAAAGGTAACATTTTCTCTTAAATTCTTTTCTTTTATATTACTTCTCCAACCACTAAAAACTTTTTATTACATTATTTTATAAAAAAATAAGTTTAATCAATATATTAGGATATTTTTGTGAGATTTATTTTAACTAAAATTACACACACCTCCATATAATTGGTAAAGAACATACTGAATCTGTGGACGACAAACTAACGCCTCACGAAACGATGATTTTTCAATTATCTCATACCGCATATCCTGGTGCCCATCTAGATGGGAATGTATTTTTATATGATATATATTATGCTTATGTTATCATTATGATTAATTAATTTTCATTAATATCATACCATTATGATTTCCATAATTGATAAATGTGATAATTTCATTTTAGAAAGTGTGGAAAACCACCCAGTCATAGAAATATGACTCGTTAATGCCATATGTGGGATGTATAAAGGAGGGATTTAATGATATTATATATATTATATTACACTAGAATTATAATATATCTATGTATCATTATTTTTTACTTCTATTAAAATACAAAATAGAAATGCAAGTAGCATTCATGCATTTGTAAATCTTACCGTCTCCAAGAACAGTGCATTTGATTTCTTACATACAAATATTTTATAGTATTATAAATACATGTATATTCTAGATATATAAGATATATATAATATCTAAATCATTAATATCATTCTAGATATAATAATATTTTGACCAGATGATCAACAAGTAATTAATAGAAGTTTATTTTTGACTCTTGTACCAAAAATCGACAAAATGACCGTTATTAACTTAAAGGGTTACATAATGTATATAACATGGTAATAAGTGATATAAAAGGTATAATAAACATGAAAAAGGTTCTTAAGAATGTAAAAATTACATTTAGTTTGTTATTTAGGAGATTGAATAACGAACGAGTCAAGTCAGACACAAGGTAAGGGACTCCGTCTCAATCTCCTTTAATTGAGGCATATTTTGTTTTATACATGATATTCATTAATAAATTGTATAAACACCTATGAAATTGAATCTAATTCAAAGGGAAAATTGTTCTATGAGGAGTTTTACTAAAGGAAAAAAATAATTTTTCTTTTAACGTAAGAGGTGACAACAACCTTTTCCGCCAACGTCAGTATTATTTGATTTATTTCATTTCTTAACATGATGTAATGTTTTTAGAAGGAAAATAAATATAAAATAATATTTTACGTATTTGGGTATTGAAAATGGTTTTGAGAATGGATTTAGTATTTCAATATCTTAAAATAATATATTTTTATTACAATGGGTTAATGTTATCTTTCCTTTATTTGTATGTTATTTTTTATCAATATGTTATGGTTCTGGGAATTGTTTAAGTATACAGGTGGTTATGAGATAAACCTAGGGTAGGTGAGCCCAAGATAGCTCTGAAATGCATTGGGTATCGTGAAGGAGGTAAACGTGAATGTTTCTAATAATATATTTAGGGAATATATTGTGATGGGTATTCCAAATGTGACTACCTATGTAGTTGTGAATGCTACAATGTAATTATGTTATCAATTCCATAATTTACATTTATGATTTGTGTATACTATTTAAAACTTATGATTTCATGAGGTATGTTAAAGAGAATATGATATGTATGTATTGAGGAACTAATGTGTTATTTTATTTTTTTATAATAATTACTGATCTTTTTATGCTTATCCCATATATAGAAATGTTTTTTTCAGAGGACATAAAGTGAATAGGGTCAAGGATGAGATCAAGGGAATGTCATGCTGTCTAAAACAAGGAACTGCACATGACACATTTTTTCAAGAGTTATAAGTTTATGAAAAAATGGAAACTGTGTAGAAGTATTTACTTTGTAATTTTTGAGATGTAATTTAATAGTTATGTGCTAATTCTCTAAAACTGTAAACCTGAAATGATCATCAATGTGAATTATTCGATTAATTAAAGATTATTTATTGTTTTATGGCATGGTCCTTATAATACTAAACAATACCATTTGTTCAAATAACATGATGTTTATGAAAATTCATATTATATAAATACGAATATTAATTTCATGATATAATTTTATATGATAATATATTTATTTTATTTGTGACTTTATATTTTTAAAATGATTATTTTATAATTTATAAAACAAAAAATTACATTTGATATCATAAGCTATATTTTTTATGAAAATATTTTTAATGCCTAACATATTTATAATTTTAAAAATATTATTTATCACTATTATAAATTTTATAAAATAAAAAATTCCTAATTTGTGATAATTATGTATTAATTTTTTAATAAGAATCATTCTATTTTTTGGCATAATGATTACATATCCTTATTTTTGTTATGGTTTCTATAGTAAAAGATTAAATGGAAAAACTAACAATTCCCAGGTTAATAAGCTTGAAACATGTTCAAGGTGTTTTTTTATTTTAGCGGTTGGGATATTATTGACATTTTCTATATATATAATAAATTATTGTGAATATTTATATATATTATACATATTTAACATGTTATCCATTTATATTAAGTTGAAATAGTTAGGAAATTTCCATTCATAAAAATTAAAAATGGGGCCTCTCAGTACCACTTCAATACAAATTTAAAATTATGTTTCCTCATTAAAACCTAGTCTTTCAACACCTCTAGAATAATTTTTTTTTAATTTCATATTGTTTTTAGGAATTATCTTATTCCCCTTATTTCATTTAGAGAATCTAAAGAAATATTAATGTGTTCTACATTAGTAATCATTGTTTCATAAATTCATTAATTTTTATTATTTTTCTCCAGTTAGAAATATGAATTTCATATATAAGGAAATCATTATGGGATTAATAAATAATTTAATTATTAAATGTTAAAAAAATATTAAATTACCCATTTTCTATTATGAAATGTATAATTGTAATTCACGAATGTTGTGACTAATGCATCCTCAACAAAATATGTTTCATTTTCCATCTCTAAAGTAAAAGGATGGTTTAAAATTATAATTTTAACAATTAATTTTGTATTTTTATATATTTATTATTCGTTAATGGTAAACCATTTTTCATATACCTCTATATCTATGAAAAAAATTCATCATAAATGTGTACATGTAGAATACAACCTCATTGGAATGATATATTCCACTTTTAATTTCAGCATAATGTTTCATGTAATGAGAATAAGACTAATGTAAAATTATGATGTTGATGAATCAATTAATTAAATTTCATTGAAAATATGGGATCTTATTAATTATTTGAAAATAAAAATATTGTCTTTAATTCAGTCATTTAAAATGAGAGAACAAATGAGAAATTGATTTTTTATGTCCTGACATGATATAAATTGTCATAATATTATAAATCATTATAGTTATGATATATCACTAAATTAAATGATAAAAAATATCATTTTTATAATGGTATAATTATATTATAAGTAAATCACATAGTATTATTCAATTAATCCTTGTAGTTCAACATTTGGATCGATTTGACAACTATATTGAAAATTACTATTAACATATATAGTAATTTACTACGAGGAAATAATTACTTGTTAAATGTGATATAAATCGTTGAATTTTTTTTGTAATGGTTTTATCATTTATCAAATAAAAATATAAATCACAATTTATTCATTAAGAATCACATAAACATGCTCGTAGCCAACTTTATCATCATCGATCATCAACAAATGATCCATGAAATGAAACTATCACTTTATAAAATATATCTAAATTTCAATTTTCATTACATAGATAATATTATAATTTTGTATTTAATTAAAAATAACATAATCCAACATTTATTATATAATAATTGTAAAAAAAAATTATTAGATAAACCCGATGTTGAAAATAGTTAAAAACATTCATATATATACATGTATAAAATGAATATAAAGGGAGGCATTATATTATCAAAGTTATGAATAATGTTCTTGGGTATGTATCTAATTAAATTTCATTAATTGTTTATGAAATTTTGTGATATTTTTGAATGAATTGGGACTAAAGTAAGTGTTATCATCTTAATTTAATCTATTTAAGAAATTTTTTTTATTATGAAACTAATTTAACTTTTTTTTATGTATTGCCTATTGGATATATAATATAAAAAGTTATATTTTAATCGTGTTTTTTTACAATTACACTCTATCTCTCTTATGTGGTTGTTAAAAATTTATACAATCTATATGGATTTTTCTTCATAAACATTAATTTCTCAAGACAATGTTATATTACAGACCATTTATTCCGTTGAATGGCGTATTCAATGTAAATGTATATATAGTTTCTATATATTTTTTTATTTATGTTTAATAATTATCCAAATCTTTTTTATCTTATCAAATGGATTTTGAAATAGTTGGTTCCCTATTTGTAGTGTTATTTTTTATCACAATTTTCATCCCTAGACTTATGATATTTTATATTATAATTATGTAAATTAACTTGGTTACATTTTACATTATCATTTAATTATCTGTAATTTTATATATTTATATTAAATTAACATTAATCCCATTTTTGAAATTTTTCCTAATTTATGGAGTATGTCTCTTCTATGTTATATTGATAACTTAATATACTTTCCTTACTATTTCATCATGAACATAATTCTTTTATTCATGGTTTTTCAACATAATATTTTATTATATGCTTTATTTTGGTAACACTATTTATAAAAACATTATTTTGATTCAAATGAATGTTCTATAAATCATTTTCCAATGTTAGTATAGGAAATATTTATTTTTATTATAATAAAAACGGTCTTTCCATTCACATTAAAAAGTTTATTTTTCTATAATAATTTATATATGGAAATAATTATTCATTTTCAGGGATCCAATTATAGATTTTATTTCTAAAATTAAAATTCCTCAAATTATTTTGCATCACATTTTATTAGAATATTAATTTATATGTTACCTATATGTTATTAAAGAAACCAAATGATTAATTGTTTTTCTAAAATATCATCTGTATTTTAACATTCATTTACCATTTCATTTTAAAAAAGTATTTTCTATTATAGGGTTTATGTTTCATGATTAGTCATCTAATATATATATTTATCATTTAAGGGATAGAACATAGTATTTTTTTGGGTTTTATAAAAAATATTCGGGAAAGGGGATCAGGGTTCATGTATTTTTAAAAATGGGTCTAGGATGCGTGAACGGTGTTCATGCATCCTTCTCCATGGAAGGATGCTTCAACAATGTTCATGTATCTGAGCTACGGTAGGGATGTGTGAACCCCATTCATGCATCCTTTGCAGACCAGCTAAAGAATGCGTGAACGGGGCTCATGCATCCCACCGAGAATTTTTATAATGATAGGGGTCACCCCCCCTCAAAAACCATTGATCCCCTTTGGATTTTGTTTCATAGCCCTGCAGAAATTCTTTCTCAACAAATAATTGCTTCTTTTATAGAAGTAAAATTCCTATTTAATATTTTAATTGATTTAATTTTGTTTATTTATTTCATTTTTATGTTTAATTATTTGTATGATTTATTTATTTCATATATTATTCATGATGTGTAATGTTATTTAGGATTTAATTTTCTGTATTTTTAATGTTTATATGATTTAATTTTTTGAATGTATGTTGTCTGAATATTGAATCTTTTATGTTATGTCTAAAATGTTGAATTTTAATGAAAAGTAATTTATGTTAAAAAAGTTTATTTTAATGAATGTTTTTGATGTAAGTGTAAATTATATTACTTTTATTTACTACGAATAATATTTTGAATCAATAAACTATAAAATATATTTAACTATATTTTGAAAAGTAGAAGAATTACAAAAAAAACCATTACAATTTTATAAAATTTAAAATAAAAAAAGTGGAAATTATGTAAATATCAATTTTGTTAGTTATAATAAAATTTATTAAATGTTATTAATAATATATATATATACACATGAAGTTAATATTTTTAAATAGTGGTGTAGTATATAATATACATTTAATTTAGTAATACATAAAATAATTATATATGGATAATATAATAATTATACCAAAAAACATGGTATGAATGATGACTGATCTTGAGATGACCGACCATGCATAATTGAAATTGCAGGTTTTATTTTTTGTATGTGGTTATTCAATTTGTAATAATTTCATTTTTTCTACATTGATGGATTGCGAGTAATCTCTCAGTCAGTGTTATGACCAGCGTGTCCGCCTAATAAAAATTATGTATTTCTTTACCCTTATCCCCCTCATATGCATGTGAGTAAATTTCTAATTATAATACATACACCCCCGAAGAGGTGTCTTCGAACAGGCTTCCCCAAAGAGGTGTCCATGATGAGGCATTCGAGAACTAGTTCTAGAGGAGGCGTTGATGTTTGACAGGAGATTGGAGGTTGCATAAATATTTGATAATAGAGATAGGAGTCCACCCATAGGTTATGGTTAGATTATCATATAATGATAAACTAATCATAAGTTTGAAGATCAAGTCATGAATATATATTTATAAGTAATTAAACATTATGAAACATTATATTAAATTTTCTTTTATCATAATATCACAATCACTATACCATAAAAGTGATAAATCACTACAAAAAAGGTCTCAAGATAATCAATCATTCAAAATAATAATTAAAATTATAATGAATTATATAATTTTTTTTAAATTATTTTTTTATAGGTAATAATGTCTTCTCAAATATATTGCAATGGTGAGGTAATTTATTCCGAGAAGGGTTTTAACTAAAGTGTTCCACCTTTTAGAGTGGTAAATCTCCATTGTTGTATGACATTGGATGCAGTTCATAATAAGATACATAGTCGGTTAAAACTGAGGTCTGAACAAGCAATCACATCGATTAGATACTGATATCTTAAATATCCTAAGCGTTTGTGGCACAATGAGTACCCTATAGTCGATGACTAGGATTGGATGGAGGCTTCTATGTTATTCATAAAATAGTGTTTTAATGGTTTGGTGGAATTTTTTGTTGGCATTTCTGATATTGATGTGCTGTGATTGATTATTACATTACCATGCTTTGTGAGCTCCATAGAATTCGGTCCTTCACATGATTCTTATTCATTTCATGCCCCTCAAATGACTCATGTGGAAGAATTTTATGAAGAAGATGATCAAAATTTAGAAGGAAATGTAGATGACATCCTTTTGGGTGGTGAAATAGTGCATGAAAGTTTATCTGAGGAAGAAGAATATGGGGAGTCATCAAGAGTTGATGTGGTTGGGAATAAACCTTCTGAGGTTCCATTGAGATATATACATCCACTACATCCACCAGTTAGTGGTAATCAACCATCAGTTTTAAGTGTCATAGTTGAATGAATGTCTCATGAAAAATAATTTGATTGGGATGTCATTACACAAGCTTCTAAATTCCATGTAATTACATGGAATAGGCCTGCATCAAATGATAATGCTATATATGTTGGGTAGGATATCGAAAGAAAACTAGCCATGAAAAATGTGATAAAGAAATACCAATTTGAGAGACATTTTACATTTGTGGTTGATGAGTCAAAGAATAAAAAATATCTCATTGGTTGTGAAAATTATGGGTCATAATGTAAAATTTGATTACGATAAATATTTGATAAATATTATGGATTTTGGAAGATAACCAAATTAGGAGGCCCACACACATGTTTGTATCTCTTCTTGGCATAAGATCACTCTTCCCTTGATGTAGAGTTTATTTGTAATTTTATTTGTGATATGATACGAAAATATCAGAATGTTAATGTTTCCCTTGTTCAGGAAAGAATTCAACAGTTGTATTACTATAAGATATCATTCAACAAATCTTAGAATGAAAAGAGAAATCCATTGTAATAGTGTATGGTGATTGGAATGAATCTTATGAGATGATGACACAACTTATGGAATTGTGGTCTCTCAAAAATCATAATGTTTATCATTTGGGTAGTGTTATGTATGTATCCTAGAGTCATCAAGTTGATCGGTCAATGGTGCAGTTCAATATGTTTTTTGGGCATTCAGACCATGCATTGTTGCCTTTCCCTATTGTAAAAAATGTATTCAGGTATATGGAACATTCTTTTTTGGCAAGTATATAGGTGTTCTAATCATTTCTGCCACACATGATGGTAATCATTCTCCTCTTCCACTTGATTTTTCTATTGTCGAAAAAGAATATTTTGAATGCTGGAGATGGTTTTTGGCATCTGTACATGTTCATGTTAGGCAAAAACAGGGCGTATGTATGATATCTGATTGCCATCGAGTGATTATAGAGGTCGTGAGTAGTGAATGTGTTTCTTTTTCTGATCTGAATGCTTATCATGACTTTACCATTATACATATTACAACTAATGCGCATAATCATTTTAGAGATGGGGCCATAAAGAAGGCGATCCTCAAGTTGGGTATGGTTTTCTAAACATACTTTTTAACAAAATTTAATATCCATTTCAATACATTATTATCTTATTTTTTAAGCATATGAACCCCAACAAGAATGGTTTGATTAACGTCTTGAAGAGATTTGAACTATTAATGAGGAGTTATATGATTATATGATGCAAATTTCAAAGGAAAAATGATCATTAACATACGATGGTGACTTGAGATATGGGCATATGACCACTAATATAGTGAAGTCAATAAATGGGGTCCTCAAGGGTGTGCGCAAACATCCAATGATAGGGTTAGTGAAAAAGACAATTTTTAGATGTGTTTACTACCTTGTTAACCGGTCCCAAAAGGCCTACTAGATGATAAAAAATGGAATAATTTTTACTCAGCATTTTCAAATTGATATTGACTGAATACAGAATGAGGCTTCAACTTGGAAAGTTATAGCCTTTGACAGGGACAATAGGAGCTTTCGGGTAAGACACTGTTATGACCAGGGTACATGCATTACTGGTGGAGTGTTTTTCATGATGTTGGACAACAAGTACTGTGATTGCTGCATCTTTAAGGCATTGTGATATCCACGTGTACATTTTATCGTAGCTTGCACTTCAGTAAATATATCATGGGAGCCATATGTTGACCCGGTGTATCACATGAGAATTTTGGTTAACTGTTATAGTGCGACTTGGATGCATGTTGGTGACTTCCATTCAATCACACTTTTTTGCTGATCAACTGGCCGTTGTCCCTGATATTTCCATGTTTTTATAAGTTGGTTTTGGTTTCATTTATGATTTTCTCAATGTCGTTCATTTTTACAAATTTTGGGTTCATGCTACCAGGTTGCGACCCCGAGGAAGAACGAAGTCAACTAGCATCAGTAATGAGATGGATCAGCCTCAGCAATGAGGAGGGAGAATACAATGCAGTATTTTCTCATGCATAAGGACATACTCGTAAGACATGTCTCCATGTGGCAGGATAGTGTTCTACATCTTGTCATCCATGATAGAGTCTGTGCACCGTATCATTAATATGTATATGTTGATTCGTATGTGAATGATTCATTGTTGAATCCTTTTATTTCTAACTGCTCCATTTTTGAGATGTTTGAATTTAGGTTTGTCTAATTTTTGAATTTTATCATAAATAATTTTATGATACTAAAACTATTAAAAAAATAAACACCAAATGAAAATGAATATATCATGCTTCCACATATTCAATGCAGGTTTTTCATCACTACTGGTTTATATTCTACCTTATTTTGATTGTTGTAGATTTTTTTAAAATAAAATTTTAAATTTTTTGTATTTTATCATAAATAATTATATGATGCTAAAACTATTAAAAAACACCAAATTAAAATTAATATATCATGCTACCACATCTTCAGTGCATGATTTTCTTCACTGCTGCTTTATTTTTTACCTTATTTTTCTTGTTGTAGATTTTTATAAATAAAAGGTTACAATTTTTATTCAATTCACTATTAAAATGTAACGATGATACCATGTGTGCAGATAGTATGTTTTCCATTGCTTACATCTTAGGATACTATTGTATCACGGATGATTTTATAGGGACATTATCTGCATCCCTTGAGTGTACGTAGATCTCAACATTTCAATCATACATCTCCACATCCTACTATCGTCCCCCATCTTTGTTGAGTTAGATTCTATGGAGTTATGATGTGTGGCTACACATTTTTTGATCATAAATTCATTTCCACACATGTAGAGAGATGAAGTCCAGAGTCGCATACTTTCCATTTCAGTGAGGGGAGATGACTATTACGTTACAGGATGTGGCCATTATTTTGGGACTCCCTATCAACTGACATGCTCTGACATGATGAGTTTCATCAGATTTTCCTGAGCATATTCATACATTACTGGGCATAGAGGTCCAGAATGATGGCAGGACCATCGTCGGTGGTAGATTGGTGGATGACTTGGTTAGAACAGCACTGAACACATTATCCAGATGACGGTGAGGACGTCACTGTGCTGCAATTTGCACGCAAATATATATTTTGAGGCTGATAGGTGGAACGTTTTTTGTTGAACACTCTACAACTTTTAAGCACCTAATGTATTTATCTTTTTTAGAGGATTTGGACCAAGCAGACCGATATAGATGGGGGTCTTCCTGCCTAGAATATAAATACAGGGCCCTATACAACACATGTCTCATCGATAATATTAAGATCACATGATGCATGGTTCTTCTGCAAATGTGGGTATGTGAACACATCCCTCATTTAGCACCACATGCCCGTGCACCATTACCTGTTGATATTGTAGCAGAGGCTCCATGTAGACATTGTTATGTTGTTAATTCCTTCTAATATCTAACATAATTGTATAATATACTATTATGAAATGTAAAAATAAAAATGTTATCTATTGGTATAGTCAGGCGCATCTACATTCAGATTCTCCCAGACATGATTTTCACGCCTACATACTTTTGTTAGAATGAATTTGACCATACAATGTATGTAATTATTATTTATGTTGTTAAATCATTACTCTTTACTAAACATATATTCTTTTATTAATTTATTATTCATTTTTTCATTCAGATTACATGGATGCCTTATACAGATGCTATCCTTTAGAGTCTGCCGTCGTACTGTACAACAATGCTTGCTATCGTATCTGGTAGGGTTCCACTGATTTATTTTCATATAGTCGAGTGGCACCAGACGGACAGGGTTATGAGGCAGTTTGGATTCCATCATCCAGTTCCTGACCCGCCCAGTCAGTTGGATTCATTGCATTCCTTGAATATGTCAGGGAAAGTAGATTTTGATTAAAGGAGCTACCATGCCAAGTATGTTGCATTATAGGATAGATGATGGGAGTCCCAGTTGCGAGATCCTGGGATAGTACGTTTTTGTTTGACGGATCAGATAGATTTTGCAGGATGGTACATCTGGTCCCCAGTCAGATTTCTGACACGACACAAACTGAGATTTCATCAGTTGGAATGCATTATTCCATCCACTGGTCAACAAATTTTTTATTCATATTAGGTAACAATGGAATTTTTTTTCGCAGGATGCTCATATTTTTCTTGTACTTCATATGTCTGATGAAGTAGAGAGAGCTGCCTTTGACCCGGCATATTTTCCACCCTTATTGCATAGTTTCTTCCGTCGATGGACGAGATTTATCGTGGTATTTTCTTTGATCCACCACATACTGTGGAGGCCTTGTAGACTTATTAGCCTCACATTGATGTACCTGTGGTTGACGAACATGTTATGGATGTTGTTGTTACATAGGAGGATGGTGTCCAGCTTGCTCAGCCACATGCTTTTTTTCCACTGGAGGGGGGTGTTCAGCATGATCAGTCAGATGCTCCTCCAGCTTCTCAAGCACAGCCACATGTACTTATATAAGATGACTAGATTGCGATAAATAATTTATTACAGTAATTCGTAGAAGCGCATCCATCTACATCTCATGTTAGTGAGAGTTCTAGCCAGCTTCCACTATCCATAAATACGTGATAGGGTATAGGTGATGAGACTGTAAATCCACCGCCTGTCACACAGGAGGATGCAGAGGTGGTTGTCGATAAAGATACGCCATGTACGTTAGAGCACAGATATAGACCGACATGGTGTGGGCGCATCCAATATACACCTAGATATAGGACAGAGCTGCATCCATTCCATTGGAATATATTAGGTTGATATTTTATTATTGATACATTTTGTATATGTCTTACTGTTTTCATATATAGACTTCTATTCTTTTTTTATTAAGTGTCTTACTTTTACCAAATTGTCTACCAATATATTTTTGTATAATAAATAATATGATTAAATTTAATAATAAATATTTATTATATTAATTATTTTGAAATCAAATAGATTCTGGATTAAAAGATGTGTGTACTTGAAGAAACATGAAAAATATTATTGATCTTAATGATTTAAAATGAGATATTACGTCCTGCAATATCACGAAACATGATTATTTTTTCAAAAAAATTAAATTGAATAAAAAAACGTGTAGGATGTGTGTATCACTGTTATAGGAAGCCTACACAAGGATTCTACGATGCAGTGACATATAACATTGAATTGTGACTCGTAACATCAATGGAGAGAGAATTCTATCGAGGTAATTCTTGACATTTAATTAAATTAATAGCAACCGACATATGATGATCACTTATATGGTTCTGGTTCTTCCCTATTTAATTTCTTTCATTGTTCTATTTTGATGATCTGACGTTTTATTACCATGACAGATCTTAGACTAATCGTTGTTAATGAAAAATGTAATGACGGGTTCACCCATTCACAGAGTTCTGCTATGCCTGAAACTTACAAGAGACATAAAATGGGTCATATCATTGAATATAATTATTTATTTTTTCGTTGATGATTTACATATTTAATTAATTACTTGTTTCAATAAAAGTTAATCATTATATAAATCTGAATTTTGAGATCTATTCCTCCACTTTATTTTTCCCGTTCACCATATAATAATGATATTTTCATTTAATTTTAATTAAAATAAAATAGAGGATCTCATCCAGAGGGGACGCACATTAATAGTGGTAAAACACATGAACACACGCCCTATATTCAGTAGAATAATCCATGTGGACAAGGATCAATGCCCCAGTCTGGTCCGCTAATCCAAGCATTGTCTTGGAGTTTAACAATGTCATTATGACTCCTTATGTTGACTAGGAGTAAGGGGAAAATATTTTCTGTATTATATGTCATGTTTCTCACTAGGCACGATGTTTAGTTCCTTTAGGTTTGGTTTGGACCATGTACCCTGTTTACTTCTTACCCAGTCGGAAACAATGTAATGCGAATACTACACAGCGTGTGGCCCACTAGAAACGTGGTGTACTCTAAAGATTTCTAATGTACATCAACATGTTTTATTCCCATAAATGTATATCGGATGGATGGTTAACAATAGTAAATGACATGTATTATGAACTAAAAACCGGGTAATAATCAAAATTACATATATTTATTAAAATTTATAATTATGTTATACAAACCCTTGATATGTGTACCATGGTGCGGGCGTAAAGCTAATGCACAACATGTTATAGGTGTTATATATATATATATGTGATTAATTAATTATTTTTTAAATGTTCATTTCCACTCATTGTGACGTTAGAAAGAGAATTCACTAGGTTTCCTCCAAGGTACAAGTTACGTACTACGATAATTTATACATGAACTAATTTATTGAAAATTCTGATGGATTAGAATCTCATGGAAATACAGAAATATAGTTTTTCATTAAATGATTGATTAATTAATGATAATAAATTGATTTTAGAATGATTTATTATAAATAAGAATGATTAATTAATTAAATTATTTTTTATTTATTCATAAATATAATTGAATGTATCGATGATCATTTGCTAGAACAAGAACATTGTATGTGTATAGTTTCTTTTAATGAATTTATTTAAATTATTTTTTTTATTTGATACTTATCCTCATTAATATATAGGGCCCTCATGCCCATGGTTTCATTTATGTAAAACCCCATTTTAGCCCTCACTTCCAATTGAGCTAAAAGAATATGTATTGGATAGAGCTCTGAAGATAGTGGTGGCAGCTCAAGTAAGGATCTAAGGTGAAACTGATCCAAGGAGATACAAAGGTTTATATGTGGAATGCTGTTAACATGAACCCAAAAGGGACATGGTGTTTCTTCTCTAGGTCATGGTTCAATTTATCAACATCTAGATAAACTAAAAAATATAACATTATCCCTATTTAAGCATTTATTTTGTTTCTTTCAGTTTCATTGTGTATTTTTTGTTGTTGTGTTTTCATGAACACATAATTATTGAATAAAATAGGCATTTAAGATTATAGTAAAATAATACTGGAATATATGTAAATTTATATTAAACATGTTTAATCAGAAAGTATATCCCACATAATATTAAAAATAATCTAAGAAAGATAATATAATAGTAATTTATGTATAAAAATAAAATCCATCAAAGAAATATTAAGTAGATATATCCATATGTAATCTTGGATAGAGTAAAAAAATAGTTCACAGTGTTTGAGCTACCCTATTTTGGGTGATTTCAATTATCGGGGAATTCTAATTCAATGTTTTTAGTAGAATTGGGTTATTTAAAATAAAATACTAAGTTCCATATATGAACATGATGTGACAATAAGAAAATTTTTGAAGAAATACAAAAGAAAATATATCTCAGGATTTTGGAGTCCACTCAGAAGATCATGGAATTGCGAGTTAATGTAGCTGCATTTAGAATGCATACCTAAAACACTTCAAGTTTCTTGACCAACCATTGATGAGGAAATCTGAAGTGAAATATGGATACCTTTCATTATAATATGTGGGTAGTATAATTTTCAAATTTCAATGGTGAGGGATATTGTATTTTAATAAAATAGTGGGAGACTAGAATGTAATAAATTATTTTTCTCAGTTTTATCAAGATAATGTATTAAGTATTTGTTCATATAAATTTTTATAAACGAAAAGATAAATGACATTGATCTTATCATTTGAAACCAAACTCGAGAAGGAAAACCATGTCACTGATAACAATTTTCAAGAATTCTAATGGGGTTTACGTGTAATCCTTCACCATGAGAGGAAATTGGATGTGCTAGAGGAGAATATACATGTTTTGCTTCGTAAAGAGGCTAGTGTTGAAGACATATCTCTCTATATGAAAAATATGAATGATTCCATATATTTCCAATGTTTCATTCTATAATCCATGTCTAATAAGATCTTAAAGAAATAAAAAACGTGGATGGGTATAGAACGATGTATCATCATAAGGATCTCTATCAAGAGAAGGCGAGACATTGGAGATATGAGATCATCAATACATTTTTCACAACTATGATTAGAGAGTCTTCCCCAGTTGGGCCTCAATTATTCTTTCTTATAGCTTACATTGAACACATGTACATCGTAGAAATTATGTTTCCAGATGAGTTGCGTATAGATCTCATCCAATCATCACATCCAAATACATTTTCTATCTTTATTGTCAACTACAACCTGAGAAATAATGAGATCATTTTATCAGAACTTCTGACCATAATTCTCTATGTTGATAATGAAAATGGGGCATGAGAAACCCACAATTCATTTTATGAATATGAAAAGGAAGGAAAAGGAAATGGGTTCAATGATTTATATACGGTATGAATCCCCAAGAACCATCCTTATATGAAGGCGATTATCCAGGGGAATTCCGAGGAACATGAGGTGGTGTGGTTTGCATTTGGAAATCTAGTCCATTGGAAGCGGAACTTCCCCCATAATCATTGGGATGATAAAGGTTCATTTGTTATCGAGTTTAATCCTACCATTTCAACACATTGGTTATTAGATAGATCATGCGGGGATCCCATCTATATTCCAATTTTGGAACCATGTAGATTTAGAAATATTTCCAGAGGAGAGGTGGATCATAGAGTTTCCAAGGGCACGAAGCTAGATTCATGACCATTGGCGATTACCATATCTCATATCAAACAGGGATGGTGTTTGTTTCACATATCTTTTCTTATGATCCTAGTGTTACCAAGAACAAAATTTTTGTATCATTTCTGGATATGGATGGATTTATTTTCATGATTAGAAATAATGGTTGTTTCTTTTATAAGAACAATATATTCTATTGTATGGAGCATTTAAATAATGCTTTCTATGTATTACATTACAAAAAACATGTGTTGGAGAGAGATAAAAAACTCACATGAATCATACAACACCCAGTTGTGGCCTTACCATATTGGTCATATAAACACAAAACTCTGGAAAATGCCCTAGAAATATAGTTATTTAGACTACAATGAGCTAAAACCACTTGATCAGCATCATTCTTGTTTACAAGGTATAATGACCAAGCTTTCATTTTTTGGACATGGTGAATGGGACACATAGCATATTGGATGGCTGAACACATCTGTGTTTGATCCATTTATAGTACAAGATATAGGTGGATATTCTTACTTCATTACTTTTTCTATTGATTTGAGTAGATATGAATATATCTAACTAATAAAGAATAAGACAAATTATTCGGATAAATTTAAGGAATTCATAAATGATGTTGAGAATCAGCTTGGTAAGAAGATAAATAAGCTTTAATAAGACCGAGGTAAGAAATATTAGAACCAAGGGTTTATTGAACTTTTAAGGGAGTCTGTGATTCAATATCAACTCACTCCTCCTTAAACACCATAGTTTAATGGTGTAACTGAAAGGAGGAACCACACCTTGTTTTACATAGTGAGGTCGATGATGTTTCATGAAGATCATCCATTATCCTTTGGGGGATATGAATTACAAACTATTGTTTATACATTATACTGAGTACCAACTAAGGCAGGAAAACGAATTCCCTCTTACATATGGAATGGAAGGAAACCCATTTTGTCTCACACACATGTATGGGGATTGAAGGTGTTTGACAAGGCCTTCTCAAGAAACAAATTGGAACCCTAGGGAATGATGTGTGTATTTATATGATACACCTTGGAAAAAATGATATTTCATATATCACCATTATGAAGGTATGTTAGTTTTTTCATGACAATCCATCTTTCTTGAGAGGGGGATATCCTCAAAATTGATAGTGAGAGCGTGATTTACTTCGATGAAGTACATTCTCATGTTACACTGGAGTTCGAATAGGAACAGATTCCAGAGGTCCCCATGGAAGAGGTTCTAGAAGCACTAGTACTGTGTAGGATCTCAAGAGAGGGAAGGTAAACTATGAGATTTGGATTTTTAGTCATTGATGATGGTATATAATTACTATTGGAAAATTATTAACCTATCTCATACAAAGAAGAAGTATAGCGCTCCAAAGCTACAATATGTATTTATGTTAGGAATTATTTGATGAATTCCATGTATCTGAACCATGTTTGGGTTTTTTTCAATGATCTAATTGATGTAATGCATATTGGCTGTAAAGGATATTAAATAGAATGATAGACATGAAAGGTCATGTTAGCTCCTATAAAGTGTGGCTAGTGGCTAAAGGGATCAGATTTCTTCAACGAATTGTCTGTGATGAATCATTCTCACCAGTTTCCATGTATAAATACATAAGAATCCTAATTATCACAGAATCTTACATATATAATGTGATTTAGAAAATGGATGTCAAAAAAACATTCCTTAATGGGAACCTTCTGGAAGATGTCTTTAAGACCCAATTAGAAAGGTTTGTGACACGAGGTGAATCCAAATAGGTCTAAAAATTACAGAAATAAAATTATGGATTAATGTAATCCTCCTGGTCATGGATCATTTAATTTGGTTATTTCATTAAAGAATTTGTATTCATTTAGACTGAATGTGAGCCATGTTTTTATAATCGGTTTAATAGAAATGTGATTGTTACCCTAGTTTTATATGTAAACGAAATATTAATAATTTGAAATGATATTCTAGTATTATAGTCAGTTAAAGTCCAGTTCAACAAGTGTTTCTAGAAAATGGAATTAGGAGAAGAATCTTACACTCTAGGGATCAAGACCCGTCATGATAGTTCTAAGAGGATTCTTGGACTATGTCAGGGAATATACATTGACCAGATACTAAGGATATTTCGTGTGAAAAAATATAAGAGGGGATTTGTTCATGTGTCACAAGGTCAACATCATTATACGAGAATATGTCCTCAAACTGAATAGGACAAAGATATAATGAGTAAAATACCATACACTTCAACTCTAGGATCTGTCTTGCTTTCTATTTTAAGTTATAGGCTTGAAGTTTCCTATGCACTATGCATGGAAGGAAGATCACAATATGGTCTGAGAGAACATCATTGGAATTTTGATTGGACTATCCTTAAATATATGAATAGAACTAAGGATATGATCCTGTTGTGTGGGGGAAAATAGGAACATGTCATCATAGGGTATGTTGATGCTTGTTTTTGGACAGTTCAAAACGATCTCATGTTACAACCAAGATATGTTCTCAATCACAACAGATGTGATATGTGCTGGAAGAGTTCAATGAAGATAGTTGTCACCGATTCTACCACTGAGTTTGAATATATGGCAGATTCTAAGGTATTCTTTGAAGATTTTTGGATTCCTAACATTTTCTTAGAGCTTTTTGTGGTGCCAAGAAGTAATGATACTATCACATTGTATTATGATAATTCATCGGCGATGAATATAGAAAAATAACCAAGGTCGCATGAACTTACAAATCACATTCTCTAAAAGTATCACCTCTTGAGGTATATCAATCAATGGGGAGATGTTACATTGAGTAGAGTATCCATGGAAGAGAATGTGGTAGACCCCATGACTAAAGGCCTATCATCATAGAAGCATGAATGTCATGTTAGAGCTAGAGGGTTAAATGTTGTTAGTAGTTTGATTTAGTCCATGTTGGAGTATTTTGTAGTTGGTGGCCTAGAACAAACTAATTTTCAATTTATGATAAATATGTATTTATGGATTTGAATATTAATAAATAAATTCCAACATATTGACTGTTATTTTGTGTAACAGTGCATGTTATAATTTCCTAAGAATAGTTGTTGCACTAAATAGTCATATGAGATCCCTATTATGATGAAAAACCTGATCTTGCATAACACTATTCATGAATATATATTATATGGTCGGATGATGTTATTTGAGGGACACAGATAATACAAGCCAATAGGGTTGATGAATCATAAAACATTGAGGAACCTTCTCATGGTGTTTTATAATGGTAGTATCTAAGAGGAAATTATGACAATGATACCCGCCAATAGGAAATAAACATTTCATGGTGTCGTTGGATATTCCTATTCCCAAATGTGTTTATTGTTCATTATAATTTCAGATTATTATTAATGGGTATTATAACTCACGAACATGGATGTATTGAGCGAAATTATGAAGAAACAATGTTCACAATGAGGTAGGATATGTTGGGTGTGTCGCGATTAATACTGAATTAATATATAATTTCAGAAATGATTTGTCCCATATATTCGATAATAGAAGATGATATTTCTGGCCCATGGATGGAATTGATATTGCGTAAATAAATACATGAACATGGTGTGGAATGTGAAAGGTCAAGTTCAGGATGTCAAAGAAAGAATAATCGAGCCCATGGGTTGATGGAGTAGAATTCCACCTCTTGATTTGAGATATCAAGAAAAATATATTACATTACACTGTAAGCGTTCATATGATGTGTCATGTTATTGTGGTGTTTACTTCTAGATCTATGGATGCCTTAGCTTGTTTCAAGATTCTTACCATAGACTTTAGGCAGGATCTGTGCAACGAAACTGAGAAAGAGTCCAAGAGGGTCTCACACTAAGGGTGTCCAAGTATATCGGTTAAATATTCATTTACATGTTGAATAATGATTATTCTCGATTTTGGTTTAATAATTATTCAACAATGCCTGGTCACATTCATTTCGACACTAGTTATTCGAAGGAGTATATTGTTGAAAATATAATATATTTATTAGTGAGTAATATAGTGATATTTATTAATCAAATAAATTGTCATTGTTTAAGGTGTGACGACCCAACGGGGCTCGAGCCGCGACACCCCAAGCCCGCCTCAAATAGGCCAGGGGCTAGCGTATAGCGTTGAGTTGGATATCACACACATGGGAGGCGTCAGCCCAAGGTACTTCTACACACGCAGCCACATACACCTCCATGAAACCGTGCAAAGATATATAAAACTAAAAACTAAATGCATGCATAAAAATATCCCATAATCAGAGTACATCATATTTATAAAAGGTAAAAACAAGGCCCCCCAAAAGAAAACTACAATGTGTTCTACCTGCTAAGAAGGAGGGAAAACACTTCCAAAACACCTACCAGTAAGCTCCTCAGTATAACTCCGGTAAACACCCTGGTCTAACCTTCTCACTAAGCTTCTCCTGCATTGAGTTCTCCTGGGACTCCGTCAAAAGGGTTGTGGTCTGCACAAGACGCAAACATGTACGGGAAAAGCCCGTGCAGGGGTGAGTATAAAAAAACTCTGTAGGAATCCCAGAAACACAAAATAAAAGAGAGAAACTGAAAGAAAACAATCCACTCATCTCAGCCAGAGGGAACCCAGACGAGAGAGAAAATCCATCTCATGACATTCATCAGCTAAACACAACTTGTCAGCTCAGCTCAGGTGTATTCCCATACATACACCTTGATCATTCCAGATATTCTCAGCTCACACAACAAGCAAGAAGAGGTACCGACCTCATCACCAGCAGTTATTCACAACATGGAGAACACACTCCACTATCACTGTCATCCTAGATGACACTCGACAAAAAGATACACTCCATCGGTTCCCACACAAATAACTCAAACATTTACCTAATAGATCACACTCGTCGGATGTCATCACTGAGGAAACCTCGCTGAAACAACATAAACTCAAAACTCCTCGGATAAATGATCACTCATGGAGTCCTCTAGGAGATACCACAACCCACACCAGTAGATGAACATCTCACATATAGGGGATCACTCCCAGGGTCTGTTGGGGGATACCACGACCTGATCTGGCATTCATAGATCTCACAGACCGGGGATCACTTCCAGGATCCACTGGGCGATACCAAAACCCGATCTGGCACTCGACAGAAACACGTCACTCTGAAAAAGGATCGCCACCCAGGTCAAGATGATAACGATGATACTTAACCCCTATCTGGTACATCATGCACTGTAGAGGATCAAAATGACGATGCTTCAACCCTATAGAAACCTCAAACTGAGTAGGGGATCATAAAACCAACGATACCACAACCATACTATCAGCCTCATACTGAGTAGGGGATATTATACATGATGATTCCACAACCCTACTAAGAATGGCCCACCATGTAGGGGACCATATTCCTGATGATTCCACAAACCATATGGGTCTAACCTGCTAGATAAGGGATCTCTGCCCGTCGATAAGCGGTCACAGCGATCCCAAGAACCTGATCTTGTGAAATGAAGCTAGAGGATCCCGCTCCGAGCCCACCAGAATGATGCCACAACTCTATCATATTAAACATCCCATTGATAGAATGAAAAAACTATACTAAGGTCGTGATGTCGCGCGAACCCTCGCATGAAGTAACCAAGGGAGTACCCTAAACCACGGATTGTCCAAACATCGCTAACCCGAGCGACCCACCACAAAGCCTCCCCGTGAAACTCTAAGGATGATATCAAGGCCAAAATCACAATCCATGTGGAAAAATATGCAGGATAGGTTGATTACTCTCCCAAAATGGACAACTGCTGAAAAAGGAACTATCCCACGTAGTTAGCTCATGCGTGGCCCACACAAAGATCCTGAAACTCATTAATCGGATCATACCATGGTGATCTCCTATGAAGAAAACGTAGAATCGACTACTCATTTGTCTGAAATGGACACCTGGTGAAAAATGAAATATTCACCGAATCTAGATCGGGTGGGTCCCATACCTCGATCCTGAAACACATAGAAAGGACTAACCATTGAGATCCTCTGAGAAAAAAAAGGGATCGACTGTTCATCCACCGAAATAGGACTTTTGTAGAGAAAGTTGTGTTTCTACACAAACGCCAAAACACGGCCTCGTGGGGCCCAGACGTAAAACTCAGTCCCAACACCATAAAAACAACAAGAAAAGTCTGTCGTACAATCAGAGCCTCAATGCCTATGACGTCACTTCAATCAGAAGCTCTGGATAGAAGATACAACGGCCTGAAGTCAAGTAATAATAAAATATAATATTTCATTAGACATTTCAAGCTCTCGGGACGTGATCCCGAAACATAAATTCCCGAACCCACACTGAATGGTTTTCCGCCTTTCCAAGGTCGCGCCGCCTCAAAAATCATGCGAAAAGGACTCATGGATTGTACAAAAGTGGGTTTTTAAGACCCCCGTGTGTTAAATAGGGGCCGGACCACACCGTCGTGGGACTACAGCTCCGCCACGCCAGCGCGGCACGCCGCCCTGCCACGCCGGCCAACTACGGTCGGCCCCCACGCCGACCAGTCTTATGCGCACCGCTGGAAGCCCCCCGGTGGTCCGTTATTCGATCTGGAGACGTCTATACGACCCTCGAGACCCGATCATCACTATGAATATGAGAAATCGATGAAAAAATCAGCATAAACAGGATCTGGGGATTAAAACTCAAACCGCCTACCTCATGGGTGAAACACTGAAGTGTCAGGTGTAGATCAGCGCCGACGACGCCATGAAGCTAAATCCAATGATGATAGGTGCCGAAAACAGACGATTTCGGATCAAATCGACAATTAATGGGGAAGGGAGGGTGGGGTTTCATCGCTGCACATAGGAGGTGAGGGAGGGGTGAGGATTGTTTTTTGTTCCTTATTTTTAAAAAAATCTCATTTAACATAAAAAGTCCCGACCAGACCTCCCGGGGCAGACGAAATTAGGTCCCCCCAGGGTAAACGTGACGTTCTGAACACCCAACAGTGGACTAAGATTTTTGATCCGAGACACCATTCAGATTTTATTCAAGGCGAAACATGTAATTAAACTTTTCCATTTATTTACAAAAACTCCCCTGGTAGAGTTTTCCACAGAAGACCCGTTCTAGGCAATCGTTTAATAGATACCACACCCCTTCCACGTGCATAGTATAAAAATACATAATATTTTTATAAAATGAATTCCGGGTGCACCGGGCCTCGAAATCAGACGTTGTCTTCGGGACTAGCTCTGGGATTATTCATAGAAACATTAAAAAGTCTAAAATGGATAAAATCAAGGGGCTATATCCTCCCCCCTTAGAAATTTTCGTCCCCGAAAATCCATTAGAAGAATGATAGTGACTGGACTCTCAACTGGGTCTCCCACTCCAGCATGTTTTCCAACAAACACCCCTTCCCTAATGCATATGTCGGAGAGACTCATCCACCACACCTCACCACAATCCTCTTTGGGTGGCACTATCTCTCACACACAATTTTAATCGGCTCACAAAAACGCGTCTCAGTGGGGGAAGGATCCCTCTTCCTCATGCATTTGTAGCACACCGAACAACACCCACACATGGTCTTACAAACTCCCTGAACGAAAACACGAGCATGCAATGGAAATGGAAGAGTATCGCTAAACGGTGTCTATCAAACTACTGTAGAAAATTGAAAGCACAGAAGGTGTACTTCAATCCATCAGCGGAGCCTCTGGGTCCACAACCTCTAGGGCTTAAAGCTGCCCTCTCCCTCATCCCCCAGCTCCCTGAGCCTGGCGTGGACCACCTGGGGGTGGGGGTGGTGGAAAATGATACCACCTAGCCCCTCCTTCTTCTGCACTAGCTCTATCACCACTTCAGCAGCCCTGCGGTCCTCCCCACTCAAGATGCTGCCTCTTCCAAGGCGATCTATCGACCGAATCCCTCTCAGAAGCACAATGAGTCGGACAATCTGTAGCAATATTTCCTCGACTGTCTCAAGAATAACACTGCATTTCCTTTGGTTTACCCAAACTGTCCTGTGAGTCTTGTGTGCCATGAGCCATTGGTCCTCCATCATAGGGTCACCTCCTGAAACATCACCCACGTCCGGGCCCATGAGTTTGTTGTCGGCCAACAGATTCAGATCCGATTGATGATGTCTCAGCTCTCTCTCCCCCAGCACTAATACGCAGGATCTGCTCAGCCTGAAATCTCTCCTCCACCAACGCTCACTCCAGAAATCCAGCATAGGTGGGAAAACAAAATGAAATCACACCTTCCTGGATGTCCCCTCGTAGTCCTTTCTCGAAAGTCTGATCCCTAAAGTACGGGTCTTGATACATATCCTGGGAGTAGCATGACAGGTCTGTAAACCTCGATGGGTACACCGACACTGTCATGCCCTTATATCGAAGCTATAGAAGCTCCTGGATCCACACTGACCTCGACATCACCGGATAGAACTCTTCTCGGAAGGGACGCTCAAATGTTTCCCACGTGAGCGTCTCCTCATCGTGGGACTGCGTCACCAAACTCAACCATTGCCCAGCCATACATTGCAGAAGGAATTCTGCTAGGACCACCATCTGATTTGGGGGAGTCCTCATTAGGTGGAAAACTCGGGTGACTGATTCGCACTAGTCATTAGGTTCTTGGGGGTATGGATCACCACGAAACCTCAGAGTTCGCTGCCTCTGGAACACATGCAATCCACTCAGCATGCATGCTACCTCATCCTACACTATTGGCACAACTAGCTGCTCAACATGTGGTGGACCAATTGGAGGACCACGTGGAGGTCCAGCCTTAGAACATGCACACTAGTCCAAAGCCTCTACACGGGGTGGATCATCACCACAATCCTTCTGCGGAACCCTCACTAGCTGTCGTCGTGGAGGAATCCAGAAATACATTCAAGACGCACCACAATCAAAGAGTATATCTGGAGAGCTGACTCAAGAAAAACATGTGAAACCCAAAAACCCAGTCCTATATGATGCATGTACCGTTATGTCCATGCGACTAGTGTCTAATTGTCCCGAGTCGAAAGGCAGGGTATCAGAGTCATAATGAATGGATACGCCGACCTCCATACCAACACTAGAGTCCCTGGCCTGAAATCCGAACTCGAAACATCTTGACACTAACGTTATGCAACCAAAACCAAACTCACAACTAGATTAGTTACGCTCTGTGATCCCAAAGGTAGAACCTCCTTTGATACTACTCTGTCATGACGCAACCCAATGGGGCTCGAGCCGCACCACCCCAATCCCGCCTCCAATAGGCCCACGCCAGAGTATGTTGTCACGCACTTGGGAGGAATTAGCCCAAGGTACATGCACACAAGAATCCACATACACCTCTACACAACTGTTCATAGATATATAAAACTGAAAAGTAAATGAATGCATACATCTATCCCACAACCAGAGTACAATAGAAGTAAAAAACGGAAAAACAGGGCATGTCAAAAGAAAAATGCAAAGAGTCCAATCTTCTTAGAATGATGGAAAAACTGCCAAAACACATGCCTGTAAGATCCTCGACATAGCTCCGGTAAACACCCTATTCAGACCCGCTCACTAAGCTTCGCCTGCTCCAATTTCTCCTGGGACTCCATAGAAAGGCTTGTGGTCTGCAAAAGACACAATCATGTGCAGGAAAATCACCTGCAGTGATGAGTATAACAATACTCAGTAGGCACCCTGAAAACCAAAAAAAAAGAGAGAAAATGTAAAGAAACGGTCTGCTGATCCCAAATAGAGGAAACACAGATGAGAGAGAAACTCAATATCATCACCATACTCGGCTAAACCCAACTAGTCAACTCAGCTTAGGTGTAGGCCCATACATACACCTTGAACAATACAGATATACTCAGCTCATGCAACAAGCCACAAGATGGACCGACCTCATCACCATCAACTGTTCACAACAAGGAGAACACACTCCATGACCACTATTATCCCAGATTACACTCATCTGAGAGATAGACTCCATCGGGTCCAACACAAACATCTCTTACGCTCACCTGAGAAATCACGCTTGTCGGATGTCGTCACTGAGGAATCCTCATTGAAAAACCATAAACACCAAACTCCTCAGATATGTGATCGCTCTTAGGTTCCTCTATGGGATACCAGAAGCCACACCAGTAGACGATGATATCATAGATAGGGGATTACTCCCAGGGTCCACTAGGAAATACCAATACCCGATCTGGCATTCGTAGATCTCATAGATATGGGATCACTCCCAGGATCCGCTGGAGTATACCACTACCCGATCCGGCGCTCGACAGAAACATGTCACTCAGATAGAGGATCTTCACTCATGTCACAATAGTCATGACAATACCGAAACCCTATTTGGTACATCTCGGGCTGTAGGGGATCAAACAGACGATTCCGCAAGCTTATAGAAAGCACACACTGAATAGGGGATCATATAACCAATGATACCACAATCCTACTATCAAACTCATGCTGAGTAGGGGATCGTATACCCGACAATGCCACAACCCTACTGAGCATGGCCCACCACATAAGGGATAATATTCCCAATGATTTCACAAACCCTACGGGGTAAACCTGCTATATATGGGATCTCCACTCATGGAAAAGTTGTCACAATGATAAAAGGACTTGATATAGGGAGATGAAGCTAGAGGATCCATCTCTGGGCCCACCGGAGGGATCCCACAAAACTATCAGATTAAACATCCAATCGAGAGGGACACAAAACTATACTTAGTTTGTGATTCCCTGTGAACCCTCGTAGGAACGAACCAAGGGAGTACCCTCAACCACTTCAGGTCCAAACGTTGCTAACCCGAGCGACTCGCCACAACGCCACCCATCGCAAATCTAAGGCCGATACTGAGGACACCATCGCGATCCAAGAGGATAAACACACCAGATTGGATATTTACTCACCCAAAATGGAAAACCAGTGAAAAAGGCACTATCCACCATAGTGGTCCCATGCAGGGCCATCACAACGATCCTGAAACTCATCAATGGGATCATACAATGGTGATCCCTTCAGAAAAACACGTAGATTCAACTACTTGTATGTCCGAAACGGACACCCAGTGAAAAGTTACTATTCACTGAAGCCAGCTCAGGTGGGGCCCACGCTTCGATCCCAAAAAAAATCAAACATATCGCACCATTGCAATCCTCTCGGAAAAGAACACATGATCGACTATTCATCAGCCAAAATCAGACTCCTCAGGTGAAATTTGTGTTTCTCCGGAAACGCCAAAACCCAGTCGCATGGGACCTGCACACCAAACTCGGACCCAACATCCGGAAATCAACAAGACAAGTATTCCATACCATCAGGGCCTCAACGCCTCTAAAGGCGCATCAATCAGACTTTCTATATAGATGATACAATGGCCCGAAGTCGAATACCAATAAAATATTATTATTTCATTCGAAGTTCCAAGCTCCTGGGTGACGATCCCGAAAAGTAAAAATCTCGAACCCATTCCAAAACATTCGCCTCGTCGCCAGGGTCATGTTTCCACAAACGAAATGCCAAAAAGACTCTAGAATTTTACAAAATGGAGGTTTTAAAACCCTCGAGTGTTGAAAAGGGGCCAAATCGGCATGAACTGGCCGGCCCAGCCACCGCCGCGGCCCGCCCGCTGCAGTCGGTGGATCTTCGCCGCGATTCAGGTGTCCGCCGCCACATTGTCGTGCCGGCCCCCCACGACCGGTCACCGCTCGCTAGTGTCGGCACCGCTGTGTGAGTGTCGCGCCGATGTGTCTTCCGTGGAACGTAAGGACCACCCCGGTGGCCCAATTTTCGATCCGGAGGTGTCTACGCGACCCTCAGGACCCGATCTTCATTGCTATGATGAAAAATCAATGAAAAATGCAGCATAAATGGGATCCATGGATTAAAACTCAAAAATCCTACCTCTCAAGTGAAACATCGATGCTTCGGGTGATGATCGACACCTACGACGCCCTGAATCTTGATCTTCTAAAGATCAGCGCCGAAAACAAACGATTGCGGCTTGAATCAACGAAGAAAGGAGAAGGGAGGCATGGGGTTCCATCGCTTCTCATAAGAGGTGAGGGAGAGGAGAGGATTGTTTTTCTTCTTCTTTTTTATTTAAAAACTTTATTTAACAAAAACAACCCAACAAGACCTCCCAACGCGGAGGAAATTAGGTCTACACTAGGGTAAATGTGTAGTTCGGAACACAACGTAGGACTCAGAGTTTTGATATGAGTCTCCATTCAGAAGTTATTCTAGAAGATGCTCATAATTAAACCATTACATTTATTTAAAAAAACACCCCTGGTGGTGTTTCCCACAGCAGGCCCGCACCCACAAAGTTTACACATCGCCTAATGTAAATGACACACTTCGGACGCAACCATGACCTCAGATTCCCGTTCTGAGCAACCGTTTATGAGATTCCAAACCCCCTCCACGTGGATATTATAGGAATACTTAATATTTTTTATAAAATTAATTCTGGTCACACCGGTCCTGGGAATAGCACGCCATATTCATACCTAGCCATTGAATTATTCATAGAAATATTACATAGTTAGATATGGACAAAAAAGAGTCGCTAAATAAGTTATAATAAATAGGCCTGAGGAAATAAATTAAAAATGAAAAACAGAAGTACACAACCTATATATTAATATACAGACCGTGTTACAATTACATTATTCTGATTTTTTTGATCCATTCTATGTGGTTGTGAACAACAGATCTAGAGAAATATCACAAGACAAGATAGAATTAGATTAATTCAAGAACACAATCCTATTATGAAAGGGGTTCTCCTCCACCTAATCAAGGAGAAATATTTGGAATCAGCTCTCAATACGATCGATGGCAGAAATTGCCTGCAAAGTCTCTTCCATGATAGCACCCAGAGATCCCTTCAATGATGTCCAGTGATATGTAGAGAATGTGTGGATCATAGCTTGCAGAATCTTACACATGGCTTCTACAACGCAATGATGTATCACATTGGATCATGACTGGAATAATCAATAGAGGTTAAATTCCATCACAGTAATTCTTTTCTTTTAATTAAATTATTTATGTCCAACATATGACGATCCTCTCTATAGTTCAAGGACTTCCCTCTTTCCTTTTCTTACTTGTTTCTATTTCGATGATATGGCATTTTATTATGTTGACAGATCTCAGATTTATCATTCATAATTGTAAAATAATGTTGTGTACACACCTCCACAAACTTCTACGGTGCCTGAAACCTACATATACAAGTCCGTATAACTGTATATGGTCATGGAATAAGGCCTTGAATTTTTTTGTTATCCAAAATTATGTATTCCATCAATATGAGATCATTAATTATTTTTATCATTATTATCATCTATTTAAATGGATATAATATTTTCTCAGTATCACATGGTTGTGGAATTATTTAGATTTTTATTACATTCATAATGTATATACTATGACTTTATTTTTGGAATCTCTAGTTATATTTTTCCTTTAATGATTATTTTATATCCCCCCAGTATTATGATTCCATACCAAATGTGAAACAAAAAATAGTACCTGTGACTTTTCTAAGACTCTATAATTTGAGTATGAATTTTTGGGAGATATTGAATACCCATTTATTGATTATGAACATTCACATACAATTTCAAAATTTTTTATTTAATATAATGAACATGGTGATTCATATTTATTATTATTTTTAATTACCATATTCAATTAAAAATATAATAGGAATGTTGTTAGTTAAACAATTTCTTTTTATCATGTATGAATATTATGGTTATGTCATAGATTCTATGGTTTTTATCAAATAAAATATAAAATGTATGTGTTTATGAGCACTGGATCAATTAGTCATGTCTGAGGAATGACCGTAAATATCCAAGAAAGGGATAATAATATATAATATATTAGGAATTATTAAGGATAATTTAATTTATGATAACATATTCTTGATCATAAATTTAATGGTCTAAATAACATAATAGGATATGTTTACAATTTAATGTCCTGATAACAAGAGAAATTTATGTCATTATTTTGGATTAAAAAAATAGTGATGTTAATACAGAACAGTCTATTTTATTGAAAGAATCGTAACATATTTTTAAATTATTTATTTTGTGGTTTACCTTGAAATAAATTCATGCATGTATTCAAGAATGTGGATGTTATTATAGAATATATGCACCTTGCGGAGATCATCCTGCAAAATATTTGTTGGGAAGTGATTAAATTACCACTATGATGATAATTGAATATGACTAACACTACAAAAATAGATAAATATAAATGTTTTATATGGACTAGATGATCAAATTACATTCACAAACGGTTATGGAGGATTTATTTCACAAATAATTTAATGTATTGGGATAAAAAGTATAAGAAAACCTACCTGAAATAAATGTATATTGAACTGAATGTTTCGAAGAATGAAATAATTTTTAGTATACATATTAAAATTGTATTTTAATATTAGTTTGATAATTTAATATGATTTAATTAATAAAATTTATGGGATCAATTTTTGGTGTATAAAGGCTCATAGATATGAAGATGAAAAAATTATGTATCCGAAATCCCCAACGTCATATAATTGAATAAGGGAAAATACATATAGGAAATAATACCATGGTATATTCCTTTTATGATAGAATATTATATATTCATAGAAATTTATAATTTGTTTATATGAATATAATCATAAAAATTAATTCGTGATATTCTTATAAATTGCCATTGGTGACTAATATTTTTCTATTGTGTTATGGTATATTCAAATAGTTCTAAAATATTTATGAAACATTTAATTATCATTAAAAAATAATTTTTTTTTAATATTTTAGAATCTTATATTTAATGGTCATAATAAACTTGTAATTTCATTTAATTACACAGTCATATTTTGGGTATTGCTATTTGAGAACTGATTATATAGGAATGTAGTAGTAATTGGTTTAATATAATCTTGATGATGAGGTAATAACGCGATGATTTAATTTTAAATAACTTCTATATAAAATATTACTTTCCATGAATTTTTTTATTTAACTACTAATTACTCATTGATATTTTTAATGATGATATCCTCATTTTTTATATTATGATACATATTTTGATTTTGTGTGATTTTAGAAAATAGTAGTTTATGATAATATTTTGTTGTTCAAGGTATATTTTATTTCTTTGTAGATTAATACATTAGAGATTGAAAGGGTTTTAGGAAATATTATTTTTGTATAATGTATGATTTTTATATGTACATAGATGGTTATATGATTTAATTAATGATTAATTTTGTTTAAATAATTATAATGAACATGATATATTCTATTAGAGAATTGTATATGTAATAATATATCTTACATACAAATTGATAATTATGTTACAAATCCCTCTTCTTAATTCAGTATTGATAAATAATTAATATATTATAGACATAATTTTTTATATGGTTAGAATATAATACCCCAATATATTAATATGTGATTAACTTTATATAAGTTAATGAGTTTGATATCTTACACCACACAGAACAAAAAATCTATTCAAATGAGTGTTGTATTTAAATAAAATATAAAAGTTTATATATGACCATTAAAACCATTGATTTTAATTGATAGTATTGAATCTTATTTACCAAATTATGAAATATTTTTATAAATATAATAAATTAAACTTTTATTATGAATTTGTGTGGCTAAAATGATTAATATGAATATCTTTGACATAGAAATGTATTTATCTAATTATTTCGTTTTTATGTGATATGAATTCCAATTGTAAGGAAAATTTGATTCTTAATGATTATATATATTACATGAGGATAAATTATTACTACTAGTTAAATTAGTAAGTCACATTAATGGTGAAATAGGATGGTTAATATACCAAAAAAATATTTTCTATTAAATTAAATATTTCCTTATATCATATATTTTTATTGAAATGAAAAATTTTAAATTTTTTGAATTCTTATTTTGAAAAATTAATTTCTTTTTATTAATCATAATACTATATTATTAATATATATTTTTTTGAATATTTTTTGAATAATAATTCCCCCTTGACGAATAGTGAAAAAAATAACAAATAACATGACATTTATGAAATAATTAATATATATGTATGAACTTTATATTCAATTATCCTTTTACTATGAACGTATATATATGATATAAAATATATTATATTTTTCAAAAATGATTTTTTCAAATTACAAAACAATATTCGATATGTTAGAATTTTTTTATTTAAAAAATCTTTTTATAACATATTATACAATTATTATTATAAAAATAATTTCTAAAAATCATAGAAACAGAAGAAAATATAATGAATAGAGAATATGGAATCATTAGGTAAAAAATATTTAGTAATGAAAAAATTATATTTGAGCATAACTATTATGTTTCCATATGTAAAATCTTGTTACTAATGAAAAAGAAAAATGGAATGTGTAATAATGGATGTTATAATGGGAATTAAAGATGTTAATGAAATGATTTTAATTGATTATATGTGGTGTGGTAAAATATTACTCAACCAATACTCAAATATTTCATATTTTATGCCTCCTTTAGTTTTTAACATATCCAAACATTATATTATTTCAAAATATTTACAATATTATCATTTTTACCACTACTCAAAGGGCCTCTCATTCCACCTTGAATACAACTATAAATATTATTTCATTTATAAAAACCGTGCAATTTATTCCTATCCTACAATCATATTTCTATCTTTTGTGATTATTTTCACATGGAATTTTCCAATCCCATCAGTTTCCAAGGAATTTTCTAAATAAATCTCAATGTTCCCAACATGAGTCAGATTTTATATGCAACATATATATATATATATATATATTTATTTAAATTTAGATTTCAAATTATAATTTTATAATCCTTATAAAACATTCAATATTCATTAATAATGGAAAATATGGGGTTTCACATCTATTTTTAATGGAATTGTTGTTTTCCTTATGTTATGAAATAGTAAATGTAACAGATCATACGTTTATAAATACAATTACATATGTGATGGAATAAAAATTCCTATTATTGATATATATAAACCATGAACATCTTTGGTTTTATTATATTCAATTTAATTTAAAATTATATTAAATATAATATTGATTGATAATATATCATTGAAGAGTGACCATATGATTAGTATAAATATAGTTTTTTGATGAATATATTTGATTAAAACAAAATAAGGGTTTGTGGTTTAACATTTGGATCATTCCCATAGAAGAACATTTATGATAGACTTGAAGGTATATTACACCATTTATATTTTCCATTAACTAATCAGAAGCCAATATCAAACAACGAAAGTATGATAAAAAACATTTACACTATAAGTTAAAGCTCATCTAGATCATGGCCCAAACCGTGTATAATGAGACACCATATTAAAATATCACCATCGCAAAACTTACCCAAAATGGTGTATATAAGATATTTTTATGAAGACTATAATAATGTTAATAGTGGTGTTATAGTTTTTTGGAGATTAATGAATGTATTTTCTTCTAATTGATATTAAATTGTAAATGATTTCTATTTTGATATGATAAATCAAAAAATAAATTTTTCAATAACATTCAATTTCAATTACCACATTATTTTTTCATGAGTTAATTAATTTTAAAAAATTATAATTAAAATATATAATACAATTAATGTTTTTTTAAAGATAAATGTTAAAAAACAATTTATGAATTAAAATTTACTTTTTACAAGCATTCAAAAACTATTATTGTCAAAAAAAATTCTTTTAATACAAAATTATTCTTATATTATAAATAAAAATTAAAAATTTTATAAATTTATTTTGAAAAAATAAATATTATTTTTCAAATTAAAACATTTAAATTATTGCTGAATGAATTTTTCATTTTTTTGGATGAATTCACATTTTCGTGAAAAAATTTATATATGGAAAAAATATATCATGTGTCTAATAACATTATAATTACCCCAATAGTTATGTAATAAATTATTTTAATGGTCTGATGGACTAAATTTGTGTTTCTAGTTTAAAATTTTTTTCTTTTATTTTACTAATTTAATAAACACATCATGAATCCCACAAAATATATTTTATATTTTATGGTTTCTAAAAATAATTTATTATAAACATGACTCAATTACACATCACCACGTGTAATATATTATTATGTTCGTCCCATAAACCTATAAAATAATCAATATAATTCTTCTTTTAGTGAAACTATGGGAGAAAACAAACGGAATCATTTTGATTTTGATAGCATTTTAATATATCATCCCAAACCTATGATTGGGTTATAATAAAAAGCTCCCTTCCTTTTCATATACATTCCTTCATAATATTCCATTAATCTTAACAAAAATACAATGATGAAAGTATTTATAATTCCATTCCTACTATAGTATCTTCTTAAGGTCACTCAATCTCTAAAGAAGCTCCTATCATGATTTTGAAATCACCCTCTCAAGGTAAGGGATCCTATCATTCTCCAATTTATTCAAAC
This sequence comes from Viscum album, assembly GCA_963277665.1. Classification (NCBI taxonomy): domain Eukaryota; kingdom Viridiplantae; phylum Streptophyta; class Magnoliopsida; order Santalales; family Viscaceae; genus Viscum; species Viscum album. Next base: position 1,768,528,252 of record OY728135.1, read on the forward strand.
ATCTTCATCATTTTATCCCTTTTATTTCCATTTTCAATTATTGGGATTTTTTTAGATGCCACAAAATATCCATTTTATTTAAAAATGATGAGAGACACCATTTTCCCTTATTGAACCATTTTATGAACATTATGTACATTAGTTGTGCTACAGAAATATCATCACGATTTTTTCATACCAAATAACTATGTTGTGAATACCATCACTATTTCCACTCACTTTTGTTAAATTATAAATAAATGTACAAATTTTATTGGGTAATTCCATGTATTTATTTCATCCTCCCGAATCATGGTAATAAATGTAATGAAATATTTATTATGTTATATGACAAATGAAACATGGATTTTCATGTAAATGATATGATTATGATGGGTGGGGCCTAATAGAACTCCAGTTATTGGGGTATTATCTTAGTCCAATGAAATTACATGTATTGTGCTTCCGAGGTAATCCTATATACCTTATGTAATGATTTATTGGGTTTTAACCTTTACTTATGTTTATGAAGACATTTTTAAAGTTGTCTCCACATTCCCTTTTTTCCATTATGTTATGCATATATATTTTTAATACCTGTACATTTTTATGATTCTAACCACTTTATGTCCCATTTATGTGCCTATTTTCTAACAGGTAATTCATTAAAATTTGTATGTTTTTTATTCCCTTAATATGATTTATTTATCAGCACTTTCTTATGATTATCTTGAGGATATTACATGTATTTTTATGAGCGAATTAATTTTATGTTCATGTTGTGGATGTATTAAATAATGAATATGTGACACTAGTTAAGTGGTTTTTAATGTAATTAATTAGACAAAAAAACTAGGATTTTAGATATTATGTGTTTAATTATGGTTTATAATTCATGAATTAATGTGTAATGAATATAAGGTTTTTTATGGTTGGATAAGATAGAGGTGAATTTTTTTTTTGGATTTTGGTTAGGAAACTCTAGAGAAATTATAATAAATATGACCAAATAAGAAACCATCCCAATATTTTGATAAAGTATTGTGTTATTGGTTTCAATGAAAATAAATTCATGCATGGATTCTATAAGTAGATGTGGCTATGGATTATATATACATAGTGGTATGTCCAAAAATACCATATTGAGCTAGACGTAATATAGAACTAGTGAATGACAACGATCGATAATACGCACCACAATTGACACAATCGGGGGATATATTTTTGTAAATTAAAAACACATTGTGAATCATTTTTAGTGGAATAAAAATAAATAAATATTTAGGTTATGAAATATATCATTGATAGAAAATATAAAATATAAATTCATTAGTTAGGTAACAAATTAAATTTATATCTTATGATTTTAATGTTATTATATTACCATTAATTTGTTTAATACTTTATAATTAATCATCCATAATTTTATGTTAATATTTCAAATGTCTTGAAATTTTTCGAACCATGTAAACAATTAACCTGGTGGTGAATGTGATGATAGCAAGAAAGTGATTCCAAAACTAATGGGAGAATGAATCTTGATATATTTAATGTTATTATATCATTTCTCTAATGTTATAAATAGAACCATGAACTAGGAGGAACTACACAATCCCATATATAAATAAAAATATCAATTTAGACAATTTTGTTACAATGTTCTTTAAAATTCAATTGATCATATGATCCATTAATTATTAAAATATAATCAAAACCATTAAATATATTATTCCCATCCATAAATATTTTGGGCTTGAGAAGGATATTGATGATATTAATCTTATGGAGGGACAATCTGATTTTCAGCGGACACTGATATTGAGTAAATATCCTTATGATCATATCAAAGAAAAGGGGTGGAACGAATTCAAGAAAATGTATTTACCAATGAAATTTTTTACACTCCCAAATTTAAAATGGAAATGGATTTTCTCAGCATCAATCTTAAGGAAAATAAATAAATCATGGAATATGAGGAAAAAACAATATTACTTGTATTATATGACAAATCCAATTTTATTTCCCACCAAATTAAAAGTTATACTTTTGTTTTTTTGTCTTATATCGAGTCTATGAAAATATATATCGATTCAGGATGTTGATTTCTCTATTGAAATTGTCTGCTCATCCATACAATTATAAATAGAGATAAATAAATATCTCGGGTCTAAGGGGGATTAGAATAGTAATGATGAGTTTTAATATGGTTTTGGGATAGGGAAATCTAATAGTGGGAGGATATTTAAAAATCCCACATAACAAATGTTTGAAAATAAGAACCCTAAAAATTTCATATGGTGGATGAGGGAATTATTGAGGTCTAAAAAGGTAGTGTACCACATAAGTGATTGTATATGGTAGAAAAAAACCAATTTAATAAGGTAGAGTAATTCAAAAATGAACCATTAACATATTATACAATATGTAACGAATAAGGAATAAGGAGACTATGTAATCAAATTACATATGGTAATGGTGATTAGAAACAATATATGCTAACAACTTATATGAAATTAATAGAGAGAACATTTAATCACAACCACTAAGGTGGATCAAAATAATTATGTGGTGAAATGAACTATCAATACTAATTCAATAATATTGAATGAATGTTTCCATTATTGTTATAACCAGTAATTAGTATAAAAAAGTTTAGACGAACTATTTTTACACTATCACAATGTATAAAAGTTGTGATTTCAAGGAATTTTGAACATAAGGAAATTATTTCAGGCCATTTATATCACTCACCCCATATATAAATAAGTGGCATAAACATACCATAGAAAATTTGTAATAAAAAATTAGTGTAATTTTATGAATTTATGGGTATGTATTGGTATTCATTATAATGATATAACATAATTTAGTATGAAAAGAATTTTACTCTCCATGTAGAGAATCATCCCTAGATTCTATAAAAATTCAAGATAGGGGACAAATATTCATTAGAACCAATATATTAATAATTATTATTATTTCCCTATAATAATGGATATATAGATCAAATGATTGAGTGTATGTAAAAAATCATTAAAATAGGCCCATAATGATGGAATATAATGATGTGTTTCCTGAAAAATTTCATGTTCTTCCTTCTTGTTGTCTAGTTGAATTTTTTATCAATAATATAACAGGGGGATTGTGAATATAAATGAAAAAATTGATAATTTATATTATAAAGCCTACGTATTGAATGAAAAAATTAAATTAGAATATTCATAAAGGATTCAGACTGCCATGTTCTCCCCCCCCCCCCCCCCCCCGAGGTGCTCCAATAATCCTCTATAGAAAGAAGGATGAGAAGATGTGCCTTTTCATTGATTATTATGATCTCAAAAATATCATTGTAATGAAAACGTAAAATCTTCAATAGATTCATGAATTTTTATATCATAAACGTGGATCCCAATACATCTCTGAGGGTGTTCATTAGTTTGACTATTATAATGTAATGGTTAATGAGTGTATCACCATGTCTTATTTTCATATAAGGTACAAGAATTACAAGTTCATAGTCATGATATATAGACCCACTAATTCTAAAGAAATCATCATATACTTGAGGGATATTGTCTCTAGATATTAACAAAAAAATGTTGTTTCTTTTAAGGAAAATATTATTATATACTCAAAATAAATGGTGGATCACGAGGAGAATCTAATAACAAGGCTTATAAAGTTATAAATGTTTATTATTTATTATAATTTATAAAAATATTTTTTCTATTTGTATGAATTATCACTATTACAAAATATTATAATAATTAATGGGATATATATTCCATTTTAAGAAATGAAAACAACATGATTGATAAGGAAAATATCTATGATAGATATTCATGGGTTTCGTAGTCATTCAGGGTATTATCGATGATTTGTAGGAAATGAACCATGATTTTAAAACCCTTTAAAAAAGATACCAATTATATGAATGATGTTTTTTTCAGTAATTAATTTTAAATTATCATTAAAAATATTAAAAATAAGCTTACCCTTGCATATGTAGTTATGCTACTAATAGGTGGAGAATTTTTAGTGGTATACATGGATGATTTAAAGAATTCCATAGTCTATATACTAATGCAGAATGAAAAAATTGATAGACAATGACACAAGTAAATTGAATGAATAATATTATAAAACCACTCAAAATTATTTATGGTATTCCTAAAACATATTCATGTTCAAAATACCAAGACATTTTCTCATTTCAATGAATTGAGAAATATATATAGATCATAAGGGTCTCAATTATACATTCAAATAGAAAGAGATGAATATAAACTTTTAATGATGGTTATAAGTTATTATGGATTATTTATAGTCAATATATTATTATCCAGAGAATTTGAATACAATATATGATTCTCTATGTAGAATGAATATATAAATTTCACCAATGATGGGAATTGGGAAGGATACAATTTTCATAGAAATATAAATGATTGACATGGTAATCATAAATGAAGGATCATCATAACTCCATTATTATATAATTTAAAAAACATCCATTTAGATATGTTAATTTCATTTAATGAAATAAGGTTAAGGTTAAGAATAATGGGAAATCACCGAGAAAATTGTAATCATCAAAATTTAAAATTTATGAATAAGGAGTTGTACGATTTTGGGATTTAATATATGTACCATCACATCCTATGATAATTATGGAGCTATTGGATTAATCATGTATCTCAACCTTCCCTATCCATTCAAGAATCAAATTGTTGTTGAAAAATATATAATATTAATATTGCTTTGAAAATATGTACTAGGTGATCATAAGATATAAATCAATGGTTCTTTTTCTCAGTAATTGAAGGCTAAAAGTAAAAAATTTAGGGTGATGATACAAACATTACCCCTACCTCTATGAAATTGGGAAAACATAATCAATAACTTTTTCATTTTTCCTCTAAAAATATCACTAAGATGTTATTTTATTTGTGTTGTGGTGTATCCTCATTCAATTACATACCAATTAATAGAAAAACAAGATGAATTATAACTCTATAAACTAACATGGATGTACATTAGAGAAGTTGTTTTTCGGCATGGAACACCACTTTTGATTATATCTGATCGAGAGAAAATATTTACATACAAATTCCGGAAGAGTATCTAATGATATCATAATATAGGGATGGACTTCATAATATCTTATCACCCCCAATCCAAGGGAAAATTTCATAATACTGACATGATACTCTAGTAAATGTCGATAGATAACTCAAATGATGTAAAATGATGATGGAGTTAACTTATTCTTATAGTAATGTTATAACTTATTAATTGTTTTCTCTCTAGAATCAAAATGGATCCCAAGAAAGCCCATTATGTTAAGAGATATAGAACACCTACATTATGTGATTAATTTGGTGAGCACAAACTATTGGGTCATAGAAGGGTAAAATAATTGGTGAAAAGATCAAGAACATTCAATAGAACCTCAAGGCTTCACAGAGTCGATAGAAGAGGTATGATGACAATATTTGAAGGGACATAATGTTTGAGGTTGGAGATAAGGTATTCCTTAATATATCTCCATTTAATAATTTCATGAGATTTATGATGAAGGTAAATCTAAGTCCAAGATACAGTGGTTCCATTGAAATCACTGATCACATAAGAGTGGTGGCCTATGGAATAAAAATCCCATTAAACTTATCTAATGTACATTGTTAGTTCCATGTATCCCTCTTGAAGAATTTCATACAAGACCATGTATATGTGATGAATCAATAAGGGGTATAATTGGATAGATATATTTCATCTCTGGATTAACCAATGAAGATATTAGATCATAGAAATTTTTTTTAACACAATTAAACATTAAACCACGTCAAAGTGCTATAGGGAAAAAATGATGAAGAAGGAATTAAGAATAGGATGAGGAGATAAAATGGAAACACCAAAATCAATTTTAGTAATTTAATGTAAATTTTAATGGTATAATGTTTTTATGTGTGGGGAGATATCAATTTCCTAATAATATTATAAATAAAATTTTCCTAGAGATTGAATTAAAAACACTATTGTATTTATTGAAATGACCCAAAAACATTAGTTTTATTTTATCATATAATTTTTAAATGTCTATTAGGAATCATAAATTTTGATGATTTATAAACTCATTAGTGTTTATATGATTTGTTTAAATATATGATCTTTATAAATCAATTCCATATAGTCAAATTATGTGATGTCCTCGAATAGTAGTATCAAACCATTTGAAGCCCATATAAAAGAGATTCCAATGGATATAATATCAATTTGATATTATCATGACCAATCCTAGGAAATTATCTAATTTTTGAAGTACAATAGGAATGATTTTTTGGAGTCATTCATGCACATCTGGATCATGACCCAAACCATGTATGCCAAACGACCCAAGGAAAATCCCTCCACCATGCACCTTCACGTTAGGGAGATCGCTTCTAAAATAAATTGATATTTACCAAGAAAATAATCATATAAAATATTAAATTGTATTTTCAGTAGAATAATTATTATATTTTCTCAATATATTTTTGTACATAAAAAATGTTTTTTATTTTGATATGCTAAAAAATTAATATTTTTCTATAATATGTAATTTCATTTCAGAAATTAATTTCTTAGGAAGTCATGATTTTTTTAAAAAATTTAAAATTTATTAATACAATAAAATTAAAAAAAAATTATATAATTATAAAAGATAATATAATTTTATTGAATTCCAATGTAATTTTCATAAGGTTTTAAAAAAATATTTATTAAAGAACACCAACATTAAACAATAAATATTGATTCTTATTTTAAATGTTAAAAATGACATATAATGAAAATAATTTTGATAAAATAAATATCAATCAAAATTACATTATATAATAATGAATATTTTAAAAATTTATGAGATAGTTGAATTTTTAGTAAAAAATTACAAACAGTATAAATATGCGATATCTCTAATAACATCATAATGACCTAAAAATGTAGTAATAAATTATATAAAGTGTACATATGAGCAAAAAAAAATTTCAATTCAATTAAATGTGTTTTTGTGATTATTTTATTAATTTTATAAATTACTTATAGATCATCCAATTTAAATATTAAATATTATGGTTTTCAAATCAATGCTTTGTAATGATGACAGAGTTCCAAATTAAAAAGGGTAATATTTGATAAATTTTTGACTGGGGACATATAAAAAATAAATTATACTCCAATTTAGTAGAAAAAATGGGAAATCGATTGCATTTTTGTGTGGTTTTGATTACATTATTATAGAGATTCCAAAACCAATGTTCAAAAATTAAAAAATAAATTCCCTATCATTAACTATATAGACCCATCCAATCTCCCCTTCCACTTCACTAAAAATATATCGATCATAAAATTACCCAATCCTCCCCACTCTAGAGTCATACCATGGTTCCCCCAATGTCTCAACAATATAATTACATGTTTTTTGAATAACCCATACAATACAAGCGATCCTATCTTTCTCCTCTTGAATCAAGAACCATCTTCATTTTATTCGATTAATTAAAAATTACTAATGATACGTTATTTCTTCCACATAAATATAAATATTAATTTGATTTCAAAAATAAGAAACACCCATTTCAATATAATTATATAATTTTTATAATCCATTATGTAGTATTATTATGATGCCAAAAAATTTCTATGATTTTGCATTCCAATAAAATTTTGTTGTGAATACCATCAATATTTCCACTCAAAGTTACAAACATAGAAATACCTAAAACTATTTTGTTGGGGAAACCCATGTATTAATTCCATCCTCATTATTCATGGGATTAAATTTTATGAAATGTTTTCATATTTAATATTATTTATATTGAACATATATGCACATATATGATATGATTATGATGGGTGTACCCTGATAGTGCATTAATGCATTGGTTAATGTCATAGTCTGTCATGATTTCATATATAGTGTCTATAAAGTTGTCATAAAAAATTATTTTATTAGGTATTTATGTTTATACTTGAATTATTTTTATGACGTCATGTTTAATATTGTTTCATGATTCCCATATTTACATTAGTAAATCTTGTAAAATGATTCCTTATTTTTCATGTATATAATTATCACCCCATTGTCAACTATAATATTCAAAATATGAAAACTGTAACAATTTTTCCTGTTATGAATTTTATTTCCTTACATGGATTTATAGATCATCACTTACTTATCTATTTCCCATGATATCCCATGTATTTTTATGATGAATTAATAATATGATAATTTTATGGATTTGTTCAATAATTTTGATTTACCCAAATTTTATGTGGTTATGAAATGATCCAAATTAACTAAACTCACACTTATTTTCAAACTTATAAGTTGTATTATGTGTAATAAATGAAACATTAGTGTGTTATAATGATAAATATTGTCAAATTATTGAATATTTTTTCATAGGATGTGTAACGGTAGAGAAATATTCTATGAATTGTGTTTGGTTAAACATATATGTCACAAGTTTTCGTAATGGTATGTGGGAGTTTCTTGAGGAAAATTATTTGTTTATAAAGGTTACATAAGGGTTTTCTTATGTTGTGTATGTGTTCATCGCAACTATATATAGGTAATTCGTATAATATGTTAAACATGAGTGTAAAACTCATTAACATTAATTAAAACATATGATATCATTATGTGTACAAAAAATAGTACCTTTAATATGAATTATTTTTTATAAATTTTTTTTTAATAAATCACATTTTAATTCCCCATCCTCTAGAATAACTTATAATTATATTTTACCATATTTAACAACTATATATAATGAAACTAAAATTATTTATCCAATTTAGAGTCTATAAGTACTATTTTTAATAATTTTAAACCATACTCATTCAAACAATGAGTGAAATGGTAATTTAATTATAATCAATATTTTGGGTGTTTTAATGATGGAACCATATTTTTTTATTAAATTATACATGAAACCATGATGTGAATATATTTTATATCCTTTTTAGTGTTTTTTTCTATATATAATATGATCATTAAAATATTGGTAATTTTTATTTTAAATTGATCGTTGTTTGTTGGACTACATCTGTTTTGGTTGTGGATCAATCACCAGGTGTTCTTCAATTCATTTTATGATTATGTTGTTTCTATGTATTTATATCACATATTTTTTAATTCTTTATTTATAATTAATATAAATAATATATATATTTTCTAATAGATATTCTTTGATGTATAACCTAGAAATACATCTTGGGGGATTATTTCTTCCTTTTCTCTATCTAATAAACAACAAATCTAGACATTTTTCTCAAATTTCATACACTAACTATTTTAAAATTTAGTGAATGCTATTTTTAATTTTTTAATGTTCAAATAAAATTTAATGGATATTTTCAGAAATTAAATGTATTTAGATTAGTTTAATTTTCATAAGTAAAATTAGTCACTTTAAATGAAATGGATTATTTATTAAATTTCATCATCATGGATTTTGTTGATGTCCTAAAATGAGTAAATCCTTTACAATTGTGGAACAATAATTTGAATACATTAATTTTAATTTTATATAAATAAACATTTTAATATCACTTTTAAAATTATATATATATTTTAATACACTTTTGAATGTGGATTTTGGAATAATTACTTAGCTTCCAATTCTTAATTTTGGGCATCCTAGTTACTAAATTATAGTGATCCTCAATTAAATTACCCAAATCATGTTATTTAGTGGATTATTATGATTCAAATTGTTGGGTGTTTTTTGAATTGATTATTCAATTTCATGGATATTGAGGATGAGGGTGAGAAGTGAACTTATAATGAATTGAAATTTTGAAGGCATCATCTAATGAGGATATTGATGTCATTTTCGATGGAAATGTTCATAACCTAGTTTTCTCACACAACTTCTTTAAGTAGACATGGGATCCTAGGTTATTGGATGAGACAATATAGATTATGTATTTTCTATAGGAATCACACCCCATATAGTGAATACATAGGGACCATGATATGTACATGATATTGATGTGTGACCAATAATATGGGTGTTAGTATGATTTGTGTTTCTTGATACCCATGAGACGTAATGTAATTGCAATGATCATTCATGAATTTGTTGATTATGTAGACTATATTGGACTCATTATCATGTCCAGGATATACCATGGACATAATTATACATAATACATGATACACGATAGTGTTTATTAAAACTATGTTGAACTTCTGCGTTTTTCTGGGTAGGTTATCGTAGGTGAATGATTTTCTTAGAGAGATGATAATTTTTTACGCAATTTAATTATGTAATATACATATTCTTCATATATGGAATAATTGACACCATTAAATGAAATATCTTAAGCTTACTTGTGAAATGTTAGTTAATTTTTTTCCAGAAAAGGTTTTTGGATTAAAAAATGAGATCTCATGTTTCATAAATTGGTTGCATAATTATTTTCATAAAAGATATTGACATATTTTTTCTAAATAATAAATCATTATTAATCATAATTTTATGGATTTATTTTTCTATTATTAATTGTAATGAAATTTTATCCCTTTCTATAATATATTTTATAAAATATGAATTAGCCTATGAAGTATATTCATTAACTCTATGGTAAAATAATACTAAGTTCAATAGGTAACACAATTATTGTAATGTTTACTATTCACAACATCTATATTATTATATAAGGTAAATAGGTGTTCCTTTATCATATTATTAGACTAGTGCCAAGTTAGATGTGGGTAAGTTAAACGGGTTATGTATGGGTCAAATATATCAATATGAGATGAGTTTTAGTAGTTTTATTCTTCTTTTACATTTTCTAATGGACTCTTATTATATTTAATGGTTTTTTTATTTATTAACATAATGTTAGATCCAAATAACATATTTAAATTTTTATTTTATGTTCCGAAAAAATAAATCTAATTTTATTTATTTTCTTATGTTTTTTATCATTACAATATGGATCCCAAAACCTCTTCATGTTATTGATTAATCCTCTCAGATACCGTTTTAGATCTATATCTAGGTCAGTTAATTGAAAATTGTATCAAAGGAAATATTTCTATAATAGAAATTGTCTTCATCATAATCCGTCATTTGGGGGGGGGGTTTCAAAGATGAATGGAAATTAGAAATGTATTAAGAATCATAAGTTAGTTCATGTGATTATTCTTGATCAACATATCTTAATTAGCAGAATTCTGTCACATGGTTACATTCGGGATTGATTAAATCATTTATGATATTTGATTGCTATATATAAATGAGATTTAAATTCTTGATGATAATCTATTTAATTTTTGGAATCACTTATAAATCGTTTAACAATAGAAATTTCCATATATTCAAATTGAAACTTCATGGTCATTTAATATTTCTAGAATTTATTTGAATGACATAGAATTAAATCCATGAATAGTTATGAGTATGATCTATGGATTACCTTCCATTTTGACTAAATTTTCTCTATTATACACTATCCCACTCCTGATTCCCTAACCACTTATTTCTAAAATTATTATCCATTGGTTTGTTCTATTTGATGGGTTTTAGTTTTAGTAAATCTCATACCCTTTTATTTATTCATCTTAGTCCTATTTAGGATATTTTTAAACCATTGACGTCCTAAATATTTGACATGATGAAATTGTATAAGTGTTCCCTGAATAATATTTCTAATTACCAAAATTTCGGTTATTAAGTTTGTTTTTGTGCTGGAAAATGTTTTTCAATGAATCATTCGTGTGGTAATAACGTAATCTATTAAGGAAAATTTAAATGGTTTTGAAAGAATCAATAAAGAATGAATATTTTTTAAACCATTTCAAAATTAACATGAGATGGTAATGGTATTTTTGAAATATAGATGTATTTATATCATGATTCCATAGTTTGTTAAAAAGTATAATATTCTATGAATAGGAAATCTTATGTGACATAAAAGCACAAATTCGTTAAAAATAAGTTGACATTGGATTATTTGAATTCTTTTTTTGACTTTTTATTTTATTATAGATATATTTTATTCCTGAAATTATGAGAATAAGTTTAAGGATCTCTAGAAATGACCAGAATAATGACCTTCACTAAATATTGAATGTTTTTTTATAAGTATGGTCTTTAAGGTAGTCCTTTGCATTTTTCAGATTTAGGGACTCTCTTTGATGACTCTATAGAAACTCAAATTAGAGAGGTGAATTCATATCGTTTCTTGTCTTTAAATCCCAACTTGGTCTTCATAGATCGTCATCAACATATTTATTTTGGAGAGAAGGGTTCCAATAATGAGATGAAATGTTCTTGTGACATCAAGTTTATTTTTATTCACTGAAGGCATCAATGCGCTATGGGGAAGTTATATCAACTCTTTATTTGATTGTTTTGGTTGTGTGTTATATAAATTCATGATTACATTAGGAATTCATGGTAGATATTATTCGAAATTAACAAATATAGGTTGTATTCAACATCAATATCTTAAGAAAGTGATTAAATGGTTTTTAGTCACTCGTATATTTTATTCATGGAGAAATACTAATGGTATAAAATGAGAAGATACTACCAACATTGGTAGGTTTCATATCTGACCACTTTGGAGTGCAATACCTCATTTATATTTGTTTTAGAAAAGGGATTTACATTGAACAAATGACATTCATCTTAGAAGAAAATTGGACCACTAATATCGAGATTCTTGAAAGGGACTTATCAGTTAATATGGAACTAGTTAAAATAAATTAAGTTCATATTTATTCATTTTTTGGCCAAATTATGTGAATATCTTATATCTTATGGATTGTGTATCTATCTTGAAAATTTCTATTATTCTTTCGAAAAGAAGTGGAATTTCATGTGCTCCACATTTGGATCACCTATAAATTATAAGAGGTCATGTTTGAAAGATCCCTAAGGTTATGAATGGTTTGGCATGTGGGGTTAATTTAAGTGGATATATATGTTAGTCTATCGAATGTTGAAGAGATATTTGGTTATTATCTTAACATAGATATAGGGTATAACATGAATCATGAAAATATGTATTGAGTCCTAACCATCAAAGTAAATATTTTCACATACTTGAGGACATATGTGTCTTAGATTATGTTGATCCAGCATATTATTTCGCACATTGGGAAGAAACCAGTAGAGTTTTTCTTATGAAAAAATCCTAGGGATTTTTTGAAATTATTGGATTTCAATATATGATGTATTCATTTTTAGTAATGTTTTCTTATTGTATTTGGTTGTGATCCTGATGATGGGGTTTTCAAAAAATATCAATTATTATTCCTTTCATGTATTTCCTATAGAATGGTTACCAATATTCTATATTTTTTAGTGTATTTAGAATTATTTAAATAATGGGGACATAATGGAATGTTATTTGCATTAAATATTGATGTATGTGGTGGACGTTTAATATCTATACCATTTATTCCATTTTTGGGTGCCTTTAAATAGTTAGTGTAAGATGAAATTCTATTGGTTTTTTTATTATTGTATTCATCATTTTTCCTTTTTGGTTTTGGATAACCCATGACATGATGGATGAACATCCTTATGTTAACATAGTTCTTAGGTTATGTACTAGCATTTTTGTCTCAGGATATTCCTAGTTGGAAGTGATAGTATATGGGAATATAATTGGGTATATAGAGATATACAGATTTATTATGGTTGAGGGTAGTTGGAGGTGCAGGAGGTTAATTTGATAAGGACATCGAGGGTGATGTTCAATATTCAAAATACCATATTATCATTGATTACTTGAGAATTATATAAATCCTCCAAAATGTTATTCTATTAATGTGTATATTTTAATAATAGATCAATATTGATAGAATTTTCATTTTTTTAAATTGTTGAGGTGGTTAGAAAATTTCATTTCATGCTGTTTTAGTTTTGGAAAATAGACATTTCAATGTAATGTGTGAATTAATTATCTTAATTTAGTTGAAGATATATTCATTGGAAAATAGTATTGTCATTTAAAAATAATTAGTGACTATTTAAATAGTGGAGACACCTATTTCTATTATCTGGTTCATTACAATTCATTTCCAAATTACTATCAGTGATGATGATTTTTAATGATGATTTTCAATCATGTTTTTTCTAGAATACGTTTACAGTAAAAATATTTTAGGAAAATTATCATTGATTTTTTATAAATGTATTATTTTTTGTGTGTCTTATTTTATTACATAGACTACCAACCTCATTGGTCGAGTGTGAATGTTATTTTATTCTCAAACTATTCAATATTTCAATCTAGAATTTTTCTTATGGTAGAAATCATCATGTATTGAAGATTTGGAACATCATAATATAATAAATAATCATTAAACATTATTTTTTAAAATAACATTTCTTATATTGTGAAATTATTATTTTTTAAAAATAAATATTACCCTTACCCATTTATTTCAAAGGATACGTAAGTGTAAGAAATGGATTACTAAACCAATGAGTAAGGAAAAGTGGTCTTCCTAAAGTTACATAAGGTTAAATCATCTATTACATCGGATATGTAATGGAATATTTTTTATTTCAATTTCTTGTTGGTAAAAAATTACTTTTAAAAGACATATAAAGGTATATTAGAGTTTCAGAAGGGTAATGATGAGTATCCAAAGGTTGTGTAAGGATAACCTAGAGTGGAAAAAATATAATTAATCATAGTATATAGGTAATCCTAGTAATGTAGCCTTTATAATGTAATAAATCCTTACTATATTGTGAAACCCATTATTTGTTCAATTTTAAAAAAAAGTTACCATTATAAAAACCCCTTTTGAGTTTTTTTAAATTCCTGATATCACTTACCCCTTCCTCCTTCATAAGCTTTAAGGAAATTTTATTATATTTTAATAGTTTGATTCCATTTTATTGTAATTTTTAAATATATATATAGTATTTAAATCAAATTTTAATTGCCATTATACCCTCTATGTTCACGATTTGAGTGAAATGAAAATTTAATTGGTGTTTATAATTTTAGAGATTTAAAAATTATAATAAATGATGTTTTTAGTAAAAAACAATATATGAAACCATACTCTATTTTTATTTTATTTTATCCTACTAGGTAGATTTTAGGTTTTCAACCAACTATGTGATATTATAAGGGTGTTAATTATTTTTTCAACTTTATCATAGGGCATGTACCTCAGTCTGTTAGTTATGGGGATCCCACTTCAGGTCTTCTGAATTTCTTTTATTGAGGTAGGATTTTCAATGCAATTCATTCAATATTTAATTCCTTGTTACATTAAAATTCATAAAAATTTATTTCATGTTCTGACGACCCCCTCCCACCAAAGATTCCCCTCTTGAGCTGGCAATGGTGAAAGGGAGATAATGCCTCCTGAGTTCCGCCTCCAGTAGGCCCTGGGATGGTGACTAGTACCAAGGGTATGAGTTTTCACAATTATGGGAGGCATTACCATTTTATTATTTTATGACTGGGAAATAGGACAAGTCAACCACCAAAAAGGAAAAGAACAAGTGTATAGAAATAAACCCAAACCAATCTCACAAGCATGTTTAAACAATTTTATAACAAGGTGCAAGTACAAGAAATCTCAAAGTACAATACCAAAAGAAAACAAGAGTACAACAACTACAACAACTCCAACTGTCCAACTAGTAGGGTCCCGCATGGCCCTGGTAGTCCTCCTAGAAACATGAAGGTAAAGTTAGGTTGAGCATACAAGTATACTCATTGGGGAATCCTAAAGCTCTCGTGCACCAGTGGGGAGACATCCTAATGTTCCGTGAGAAAAATAGAAGAAACCTAGAAAATAATTCTATCCACCCCACCTCACCGACCACAATCACAAAAAAACACAATCACCATAGGTAGTAGTATATAAGAACAAGATTATTTGGTACCCCGCACCATTTCCCTTTAGTTAGCTGCTCTTCCAATCGACGAACGTCCTGACGCGGCCACAGTCTCCCACACGCATATACCTGGGCCTCACAACCATGTATCCCGCTCGCACACACCTGGGCCTCACAACCACATGTCCCGCCCACACACACCTGGGACTCACAACCACGTATCGCGTTCGCACACACCTGGGCCTCACAACCACGTATCGCGCCCGTACACACCTCGGCCTCACAGCCACCTATCCCGCCCGCATACACCTAGGCCTCACAACCACTTATCCCGCCCAAACACATCTGGACCTCATCCCGATGATTCTTGGGAAATAGTAAAACCTGCCTGAAGAGTCTTGGACAAGAACCACCCCAATCAAAACCTTCCCGAAGAGTCTTAGGTGTAAGGTCACCTCAAGCCATCACATCTTAGGGATGAAGGAGCAGGAAGGAGCTAGTAACTAAGGAAAAAACACCCTCTCCCATGAAATGGGAGTGTTAGGAACTAAGTTCTCAACATGGGTGGGGTGAGATAAAACACAAAAGATACAGATATATATATGTATACCAAACACACAGCCCAACCTATGGCTTATAAATAGAGAAACTGAGCACATTCCTCGACACTGATACTACGAAGCACACATACAACAAACAATCCTAACCCCATTTAGGTTTTCACATTTCATGAGGATTATTTTATTAGTTCCTTAACTACTGGGAAACTATACACAACCAATACCATCGATCGTTCATGAAGCATATCCCTTCCATCCACAAATCATGTTAGGAAAACACAAGCTTCACAACAAATCCCTTCTTATTAACCAACCAACCCATTGATTATTAATATCCTTCCATTACCATGACCCACCATTCATTTAATCTTCCACAATTTAGTTATTAGTCACAACCCATAGCCCATTCACATTCAAACCCATCCCTGCAGCCCCACTGCCAACCACCATAACCACAACTACATCGATACATGTGCATCATCATCCCTTGATACCATTTATCACAGCCCCGCTGCCCACCCAATCCGCAAAAACCCACAAAAAAAGGTTTGTGCCACATCATCGCCCCTTTTACATCATTTACCGCAGCCCTGCATCCTGTTCTATTCGTAACAACCCAGGATTCACCCCTCCCTTTCACACACCAATAACCAATCCAAAACCCGCACGTTCATTATTCCATTTTGTTTGTCTGGGGTGATCACACAAGGGTTCTTGATTTTAATCTTCCAAGTTTACGTGATTAACCAAATTTCTACATTCAACAATGTTTCCATCCACAAAATGGTTTAGAAAAATACAGAAACATTTGATTGTGCATGAAATGGCCCCCAACAACTGTGATTTTCAGTAGGCATAAGCCTATTCAATTCATAAAATGATATCACAGGATATAAAAAGTAATGTAACAGTAATCACAAACTTCCCATCCCCGTTATATAAGCTAGTTATTATCTTCATTAAACCAGTTCGACTGTGTTTCATAAAACAAGAAGAAACCCACCCCGCATGATACAAAATTTAGAGAGTCAAAGGTAAGATCCCTACCTCAATAGGTTACGATCACAACGCTCCCCCGGATAATCCTTTAGAAGATGTCTGTTGGCATCCGTCAACTTTTTCGAGTCCCGGAAAAACCTCATCGGGTTGATTTTGGAAATTAATGTCTAATGGAAAGACACTAGATCCAATCTCAGATGTTCTGCCCCATCGTTATGATCTTGTGTCCACTGACGGATCATAAATCGGAGCACGGACGAATATGTTATGGAAGAAGGAGCCTTCAAGTCTCTTGGGAGAACACTGCTCAGAGTAAAGGGGAGGAGAGGGGTGAGTTGAAAAGGAGGAGGGGAACCCTCCTTTTATAGGCGAGAAAATAAAATGTACACGGCATGTACTTTATGGTACAAGGCGTGTACTCAGCCGTTTCACACCGTCACCACGTGGCTTCCAACACGAACTTCAATGCAGAACACGATCATTTACTGGTAAACAAACATACAAGGCTCCAAAATGGAACATGGATATTGACTGGTCAACACACTGTAACACGTACACAGGGATAGACTACACAACGTGTTGTTTTGGGCACACAGTGTGCACCGATTTATTTCATACGCTAAGGACACGGCCTTCAACACGTGGTATACCCGGCACAGAGGTACACGGCGTGTACTCAAACTAGACGGCATGTAGTTTCAAAATTCTGGAAAGTGTGGGAAATGTCAATTTTACCCTCCAAAACACTTCGTTTCCTTCTTTTTGTCAAAGGAATGGGCCGGAGAGGTCTGGGCCATTACATCAGATACCTCTTAAAACATTCTCATCCCCAAGAATTCAGAGACCAACCCAGAGGAACCCAACAAGATACCTCTTAGGGTTATCGTTAAAACATGAACCCAACCAACATCCCTAATCCTATGTGTTAGAAATTCCTTCTCCCATGTCGAGATATTATTCACTTTTGGTGGCACAGACTCGCATTCACAGTTTTAATCGCATCCTCATTAATGTGTCTCGATTAATAATTGGGTCTTCCCACTTTCATACATTAGGATTTTTCCAACTTACACTCCCCCAACACCGCACAACCAACACATTGCCTAAAAATGTGATTAGGGGATATACGTTCTCCTATGTCGAGATATTATCCGATTTAGGCGGCACAGACTCTCTTGCACAGGTTCAATCGCATCCGAATTTATGTGTCTCGATTAAGGATCAGGTATTTTCCTTTTTCCCACACATCCGGACATTCTAAACACTTCTAGGGAACAAGGAAACAAAAGGTCTCATAACGGACAAGCCAAGCATTCCATATATCAATGTTCCAAAGTATAACATCAACACAAAGCTCAGAAGAGAAAAAGGAAAAACACATTTCAAAAAAACTCCGGGTACTGAGCGTGCATCTGGGACTCCCGCTCCAAAGTGCTCTCCTCGAGGCCGCCATGCCTCCACAACACACGAACCAAGGCGATGGTTCGTCCATGGAGCACCTTCCCTTTACGATCCTCGATTCTTACTGGTCGTTCCTTGAAGGTCACATCGTCTCCCATATCTAACTCTCCCCAGTCGATAACGTGTGAGTCATTGTGTATGTACCGACGAAGCTAGGAGACGTGGAAGACGTCATGAACATTCTCCAACTGAGGTGGCAGGGCCAGCTGATATGCCACCTCGCCGACTCGCCTCATCACCTCAAAAGCTTCGATGAACCTAGGTGAGAGCTTGCTCCATTTCCCAAACCTCTGATTCCCTGTCGAGGGGAATCAATTAAGAAAACATGATCTCACACCTCGAATTCCAAGGGCCTCCTCCGACGATCAGCATAAGACTTTTGTCGATCCTGAGCCGCTTTCATCCTCTCACGTAAAACCTGGACTTTCTCTGTGGTTCTCTGCACTACCTCTGGCCCAAGAGAACCTGTCTCACCATTCTATTACCAGCAAATGGGTGAACGACATGGTCTCCCATTGAAATCCTCAAACGTTGTCATTCTAATAGTAGAGTGGAAGCTGTTGTTGTAGGATAACTCTAATAAAGGCAAGTGTCGTACCCATGATCCTCCGAAATCCAGAAC
Organism: Viscum album; assembly: GCA_963277665.1. NCBI lineage: Eukaryota > Viridiplantae > Streptophyta > Magnoliopsida > Santalales > Viscaceae > Viscum > Viscum album. Next base: position 1,768,547,745 of record OY728135.1, read on the forward strand.
GCATGCTCGCAGCATGTCCTCCAACGTCTGGATAGTCCTCTTTATCTGTCCATCAGTCTAGGGGTGGAATGTAGTGCTAAGGTGTAGCTGGGTGCCAAAATCATGTTGTAACCCCCTCCAAACTCGTGAGGTAAACCGAGTATCCTGATCTGAGATGATAGTCTTTGTAACTCAATGAAAACAAACCACCTCATCTACGTACATCTGTGTTAAGGTGCTAACTGGGCCTCACTCCTTAATTTCTAAGAAGTGAGCTGATTTCGTCAGTCGATCCACCACTACCCAGATAGAATCATATCCATCCTGAGCTCTGGTTAGTCCTGCGATGAAGTCCGTTGAGATTTCATCCCACATCCACTCGGGTACATCAAAAGGATGCAACAAACCACTGGGAACATGATGTTCAGCCTTCCCTAGCTGACACACTAGTCATTTGACCACAAACTTCGCCACTGATTGCTTCACCCCGGGCCACCAAAACAGTTCCCTCAGGCCTCGGTACATTTTTGAAACTCCTGGATATACCTCCAAGGCTGAGCTATGGAACTCACGACGAACTCCCTCACGCATTGCCTCTGGAAAAGACGACCTTCCATGTAAAATCATCTTATGTCGGCTATCCTCTGACCATACATCTAGAGCGTTCCCCTGATTGACACGATCCTGCATCACTTCCGGCACGTAGTCCCCCCACTAAGACTCTTCCACCTGCTGAAACAACGAGGACTACACTGTAATCTAAAACAAACAGCCTCTAACAACTTCTACCCTGGTATCCATGTGCAAGTCGGCCAACTCTCCCATCAATTTCCAAGCATCAGTGGATTCTCTAAACAACTTCTTAATGCGACATCCTACTCAGGACATCAGCGACAACGTTGCCCTTACCTTTAGTGTAAGAGAACTCAATTTCATAGTCTTGGAGAAACTCAACCCATCTCTGCTGGCACAGGTTCAGGTAACATTAGGAGAAGATATAACGTAGGATCTTGTGATCTGAGAAGACCACAAAGCACTCCCCTAGGAGGTAATGTTGCCACAACTTCAGTGCGAACACTACTGCTGCATTATCTACGTCATGGGTGGCATAGTTATTCTCGTGAGGGCGTAAATGCCTAGACCAATAATAGATCACTCCATTATTATGCATCATCACACACACCAGACCAAGGACAGAAGAATCAAAAAACACCTCATACAATGACCCCTCCTCTGGAAACCTGTGTACGGGAGCACTGAACGACTTATCCTTCAGGCAGTCGAAAGCCTTCTGGCATTGCTCGCTCTATAGGAAGACCTAGTTCTTCCTAGTCAAAGATGTCAATGGAGAAGCACATGGAGGGAAGTTTGAAAAGAACTTCTGATAGAAACCTGCTAACCTTAGGAAACTACGAACTTCTGCCACACTCTTGGGTGCTTCCCAATAAACAACTGCCTCAACCTTCAACGGGTCCACTGACACTAGATGTTGAGACACCACGTGCCCAAGGATGTGTACATATTGAATCAAGAACTTACACTTCGACAAATTACCGTAAATCTGGTGGTGTTGAAGGACATCCAAGACTGCCCTGAGATGCTCAACGTGCTCCTCCTTTGATCTTGAGTAGATCAGGATTTCATTGATAAACAAAATGACAAACTGGTCTAGAAACTCTTGGAAGACAACGTTCATAAGTCCCATGAACACAGCCGGTGCATTTGTAACTCCAAATGGCATCACTAAAAACTTGGAATGCCCATACCTGCACCTGAAATCCATCTTCGAGATGTCACTGTTCTTTACCCCCAGCTGATGATATCCAGATCGTAGATCAATCATGGAAAACCAACCTGATCCCCTCAGTTCGTCGAATAGATCATCTATCCTTGGAAGGGGGTAACGGTTCAGGACCGTTACCTGGTTCGACCTTCCGTAGTCTATGAATATCCTAAGAGCAACATATTCCTTATTCAAGAACATAACCGGAGCACCCCATAGCAGTACGCTGGGTCGAACAAAACCCTTCTCCATCAGATCATCAATCTGAATTTGCGACTCATGCAATTCCGAAGGTGTCATCCGATAAGGGGCCATCGAAATTGGACGGGCACCAGGCTATAAGTATATACCGAACTCAATGTCACGTGGGGGGGGGGGGGGGGTTGAGTCACAAACTCCTCAGGAAAAACCTTTAGGAACTCCCCAACAACCTCCAGGACATCCATCATTTCTGTATCAGCTGGAACCACTGATAACCCGCCTAACAAGGAAAGGAGAGGCTTCACATGCTGGCTTCCCACCTGATAACTCCTCTCACTAACAAATGATATGCACTGCCCATCCACGTCGGAAAACATGACTCTTCTTCGGAAGCAGTCGATAACGACACTAACCAAAAACGACCAGTAGATGCCTAGGATGACATCATATGGCTGCATCTTTAACAGATGAAGGTCCCCACTAGATCGATGTGGTCCCAACGTCATCCCACATTCCCGAAAAACACAAGATACGTGGGGCTGGCCTCCAACTGGTGTACTCAGAACTAGTGGTAGTGATAGTCTCTCTACGTCTAGTCCCGTATCATGGGCTAGACTAGGTGCAACAAAGTTGTGCGAAGCTCCCGAATCAAACAAACCAGAAACGAGACTGCTGAACAAAAAAATCGTACCTTGCACCACCTCTGTCTTGCCGGAGCTGCCAACTCTGCTGCATGCAACTGTCCATGCCCAGCTCCTCTGCCACTCTGATTTCGACTAGGTTCCATAGCGGTATGGTAACCAAAGATCGCCTAAGCCCAAGTAGTAAGGAAAATTCTCAATGTTTTATTTTATCAATTTTTTTCAATTTGTTTCCCAGAATACCCAAATCAAGTAAAACAAAATCATGATGTTGCATGCACCTTCCCTGGGACTCTACCCTGTAATAAATGTAGTCTCACATAGTCGTTCTGTAGGCTCAGATTCCTTGCATCGGATCACGGGGGGGCCCAAAAATCCCGTGTCCTAGCCGGTCTTCCCTGGCCTATGTCATGCACCAAGATTAACTAACACTTTTGCCCTTCCATCCCATGAAATCCTCACTGTGCCTAACTCCAGACTCCATCCTATCATTCAACCATCTCCTCTGATACCATTCTTTCATTACCCCCTCCCACCAAAGATTCCCCTCCTGTGCTGGGAATGGTGAAAGGGATATAATGACCCCCGAGTCCCACCTCCAGTAGGCCCCGAGGTGGCGACTAGCACCAAGGGTATGAGTTTTCACAAATATGGGAGGAATTACCCTTTTATTATTTTATGATCGGTAAATAGGACAAGTCAACCAACAAATAGGAAAAGAACAAGTGTATAGAAATAAACCCAGACCAAGCCCACATGAATGTTTAAACAATTTTATAACAAGGTGCAAGTAAAAGAAATGTCAAAGTACAATACCAAAAGAAAACAAGAGTACCACAACTGCAATAACTCCAACTATCCGACTAGTAGTGTCCTGCACAGCCCTAGTAGTCCTCCTAGAAATGTGAAAGTAAACGTAGGATGAGAATACAAGTATACTTAGTAGGGAATCCAAAAGCTCTCGTGCACAAGTGGGGAGACATCCTAATGTCCCGTGAGAGCAACATAAGAAAACTATCAAGGAATTCTATCCACCCACCTCACTGGACACACTCACCAATACACAATCACCAATGGTAGTAGTATATGAGAACAAGAGTACTGGGAACCCCACACCATTTCCCTTTAGTTAGTTACACTTCCTAACGGCGAACGTCTTAATGCTGCCAAACTCTCCCCACCCGCACACACCTAGGCCTCACAACCACGTATCCCACATGCACACACCGGGGCCTCACAACCACGTATCCCGCCCGCACACACCTGGGCCTCACAACCACGTACCCCGCCCGCACACACCTGGGCCTCACAACCACGTATCCCACCTGCACACACCTAGGCCTCACAACCACATATCCCGCCGGCACACAACTAGGCATCATCCCGAAGATTCTTGGAAAACAATAAAACCTGCCTGAGGAGTCTTGGGCAAGAACCACCCCAATGAAAACCTACCCAAAGTGACTTAGGTGTAAGGTCTCCTCAAGCCATCACAGCCTAGGGAAGATGGAGTATGAAGGATCTAGTAACTATGGGAAAAACACCCTCTCCCATGAAATGGGAGTGTTCGGCACTAAGTGCTCAACATGGGTGGGGTGCGATAAAACACAAAAGATACAGATATATATATGTATACCAAACACACAGCCCAACCTATGGCTTCTAAACATATAAACTGAGCACGTGCCTCATCACTGCTACTACGAAGCATGCATACAACAAACAATCCCAACCCCATTTAGGTTTTCACGTTTCAGCAGAATTAGTTTATTAGTTCCTTAACTATTGGGAAACTATCCACAACCAATCCCATCGATCATTCGTAAAACATATCCCTTCCATCCACAAATCAAGTTAGAAAGACACAAGCAGCACAACAAATCCCTTATTATTAACCAACCAACCCATTGATTATTAATCTCGTTCCATTAACATGAACCACCATTCATTAACTCTTCCACATTTTATTTATTATTCACAACCCATAGACCGTTCACATTCAAACCCATCCATGCAGCCCCACTGCCAACCGCCATAACCATAACCGAAATGAAACCCATACATCATCATCCCTTGATACCATTTATCGCAATCCTGCTGCCCACCTGATCTGTAACAACCCACAAAACAAGGTTCGTGCCACATCATCTCCCCTTTAACATCATTTACAGCAGCCCTACTGCCTGTTCTATTCGTAACAACCTAGGATTCACCCTGCCATTTCACACACCAGTAACCAAGACAAAACCCACATGTTCATTATTCCATTTTGTTTAACCGAGGTGATCACATAAGGGTTCCATATTTTAATCAGCCAACTTTACGTGATTTACCCAATTTCCACATTTAACGAAGATTCCATCATCAAAACAGTCTAGAAAGATAATGCATAAATTTAATTGCAGATGAAAAGGCCCCCAAAGACCTTGATTTTCAGTAGGCATAAGGCTATTCAATTCACAACATGATATCACAGGATATAAAAAATAAAGTAACAGTAATCACAAACTTCCCATCCACGTTATATAAGCCAGTTATTATCTTCATTAAATCGGTTCGACTGTGTTTCATAAAACAAGAGGAAACACACCCTGCATGATACACAATATAGAGAGACAAAGATACGATCCCTACCACAATAGGTTCTGATCACAACGCTCCCCCAAATCAACCTATAGAAGATGTATGTCGGCGTCCGTCACCTCTGTCGAGTCTCGGAAATACCACCTCAGGTGGAAGTTGGAAAGGAAATCCCAAAGGAAGGAAAACTAATCAAAGCTCGGATGTTTCACCTCGTCTTTATGTTCCCATGGCCACTGACAGATCATAAATCGGAGCTCAGACGAAGAAGTTATGGAAGAAAGAGCCTTCAAGTCTCTTGGGAGAACTCTGCTCAGTGGAAAGGGGAGGAGAGGGGTGAGTTGAAAAGGAAGAGGGGACCCCTTCTTTTATAGGAGAGAAAATAAAAAGTACATGGTGTGTACTATATGGTACATGGTGTGTACTCAGATATTTCACACGATCACCATGCGGCTTCCAACACGACCTTCAACGCGGAACGTGGTCGTTGACTGGTCAACACACAGCATGAAGGTAACACATACGCGGGGAGGGACTACAGCGTGTAGTATTGGATACACCACGTGTACCCATTTATTTCACACGGAAAGGACATAACTCCAACACGGAACATGACTGTTGACTGGTCAACACACGGTAACACATACACAAGGAGAGACTACATGACGTGTAGTTTCGGGTACACGGCGTGCAACCATTTATTTCACACGGCAAGGACATGACCTTCAACACGGGGTATACCCGGAATGGGGGTACACGGCATGTACTCAAACTACATGGTGAGTAGTTTTAAAATTCTGGAAATTGTGGTAAAAGACCATTTTACCCTCCAGAACACTTCGTGGCCATCTTTTTGACAAAGGAATGGACCGGAGAGGTCCGAGCCATTACACATGTTTAATAATAAATTTAAAGGGAATTTTGATCATTAAATACATCATGAACGATTCATGTTTTTTACGTCCCAATGAATTGATCTACGATTTTATTGGATTGTTATGGTATTGATTCCTATAATTTTTTAGGAATTCATGGATAATTTATTTTTGATTTTATTTTTCTACATGGAATTTTTAATTGATTTTTTATGAAAAAAATTTCATCTTTTGGGTTGTTTTGTAATGTTAAATTATTTTACATAATTGAATGTTTATTTATTTTATTTTTTACAAATGTTATTGGTTGGTGTTTAGATATGAATTAAATATATTAAAATTTTGAAACAACACTTTAATGACATAGGTGTTTTTTGATGTAAATGAAAATTTTAATGTCATGGATGATATTTTATATATTTTGGAATAAGTGTTTAAATGATTTTTTAAATAAAAAAATAATATGAGACTGATGATTCCTAATGTATGATTTAGTATTTATGACAATAAGATATTTTCCTAATTCATTTTATTATCTTAAATTATTATTGTGCTTCATATTGATGGGTGTTGATAAAGGGAGTATTCAATTTGAGGTATCACAAAGATGTGAATTATATTTTGACTATCAATGAATTGGTATGTATAGGTAATTATGCCCTATTTATACTGATGGGGATTTCCTTTATAATACTCATAATATAATTTTATCACCCACTTTATTTGATTACTTATAGAGACAAAGATAGTTCCATGAAATGGAAATGATTTATTCTTTTATCATAGACTCATTACAAGTCTTGGGGAACCATGATGTACAAGATTGGTTCAGGCAAAATATATATGGCTAGGAAAGTAGGTGTGCATGGACATTTATTCATTATGAAATGTTGTAATTGAAGTGACATTATATATCATTATTTTTATTATTGATTATATTGAATATGGTTTTGTACCAATAATCTGTCAGTCATAACCATGATAACATTATTGATTGTTATTCATTCTTGATCGATTTTTTTAACGAGTTCATTCACCTTGACTCTGTTTTATTGACCCATTTCTATAATGTAATTATGTTATGTGTTTTAATTCATTTTTTTCCTTATATAAAGATTGAATGTGATATGGTTTTCAATTTTTTTAAATAATGGGTTTGGTCTTTAAATTATGAAATAGGATGCTTCTAAAAACGATTTCATAAATTATTTAAAAATTGTCAAGGTAGTTTTTATTCCCATCATAATTATAATATGAAAATTATGGCCTTAGTTTCCAATTATAAATTTAAATACTTATTAGACATTAGCATACTGTATATTATCATTTATGAAATACCATATAAATTATATTCATAGACTCTCAGGTGAAATCCAATTAGTCCATATATCTCACACACTACTTTTACCATTTTTTATTTTCAACATTTTTTCTTATAAAATATACTCATATTTACTTTGATATAATTATGGAATTTTTTCAGTTTTGTAGAGGGAATGTAACCTGGGTCAAGGCAGCTGGTCATGGATCATGTGGATATTGGTTTTAGTAGTTTTTATTATAATTTACTTTAAACACATTCTTACACACTTATATGGTTTTATTATTTTATTTTGTTGCTGAAGATTCTATATTTTTCATTGTACATTTTTTCATCTCTTATGGTTGATATAATTCCGAATGATTGTATTTTGAAAATCAGAGGCTACTCACCAGTACATGGGGATTTGGAATCCTATTCGGGATACGGTCAAGTTATATCCAATACTATTTTAGATTTAATTATATTTTGGTTCATTAAAAAACATGTTTTACATTTTCGATGATGAAAAACAAAACTACCATTAAGACATTGCATAAAGTAAAACCTCAACAAATTAGAGTTTTTTATTTTCAATCACCACGATACAATGATATTCAAAATAAAAAATATAATAAACCAAAAATATATTTAAATAATGATTTTTCCTATTGAATAATATACAATATTAGTATTTAATGTGTATTTATGATAATGAGATCATCATTAATGCATGAATTTGGATCAACACATCCATGTTATGATGTATTCAATTTTTCATTACATTCATACAAGGATTTACATGATTATAAAATTAAAGGATAATTTCAAAATTGTTATATCATTTTAGTGTTGGTATGAAAAATTGGAGAGCCTATTTTTGATATAGTCAATAATATTTGACCATTAATATAATATATTAAAAAGTAAACTAAGAGAAAAAATATTTATTCATTATAAGTATTGAATTTATATAAATAATATTATATTTATACTTAATTCCACTACAAATATATCTTAATAATAAAAAAAATATGGTCATTATTATTCTTTTATAATGATATTACAACAAAACCACCTCATTGAAATATATTTATATTGATGGGTTCATGTACAGCTCTGTTTAACCACATACTAGAATAATGATAGGCATTTTTAAAACGATAGACTATGAGAACATAATTTATATTTAATGATATATAAAAATATAAATAATGAATTTTTTATTTATAATGTTATATAAAAATTTAAAAAATTAAATAAGAAATCATCAATCATCTATTAAGAATCATTGAAACATTCAAAAAAATGAAATTATCATCTTGGATCATAAGAAAAATCATTAAATGATATTATAAATTTAATAACAATATAGGAAAATATTTTATAATAAATTAAATAGGATCAAGTTTACACAAAAACTTGTCAAAACCATGATCATTCATGGATAAAATGTGTGATTGGATATAGAGGGAAAATTATGGTTGTTGGATAGTTTTTAAAAACATAATATCAAGTAATTTGGGATTGTGGCCTTACACGAGTAGAACAACATGGTATTCCAAACCATTAGTTATAAATTATGTTTTCCTCTATTTATTATACATAATAATGTTCACGGTTGATGAATAGGTTGACAAAATATGTGGAATATCCATGTGTTGAGAAGATATTATTCAAGAAATTTAGTTTTAAATTAGTTTAAGATAACAAAATGAACATTATTCTCATTATCTGAAAGGGTATTGAACTACTTCCCTCCCCAAGGATCCCTTGGTGATCTTGTTTTAACATGAAGATTGTTTTTGTACATCCATGTGTGTTAGATATATGGAATCAATAATAAGTACACATTATTCCTTATTCATTATATATATTCTATCAGAATCTATTTTGAAGCGGTATTTTTAATCTATTATTGGTAGATCTATTGGATATGATGTGAATATTGAATATATATTGCATGATACATTGAATGGATGTTTTTGTTATCCCTGATATAGATTTTTTAGTTATAATCTTTAATTTTTTATTTTATTAGTTATTAAAGGATTATCCTTTAAATTAAAATTGTTATGGAACTTTATAGATTAATTATTAATGTATTTAAAAAAAATTAAATAGTAAAAATTGAAATATTTCTTGAAGATAATACATTTTTTGATGAAGTTTATCCAGATGAAAAAAATCATGATCTAATTAAATAAATGGTAAACGTAACATTAAATAATATGAGGTAAAACAAAAAGACAATCCTAATATATATACAAAGTAGAGAGTAAAAAATTGAATGATCATTAACATATTCAAGATCAAAATCATTAACAAATTCCAATTCATATTCTGATTGAACCTGATTGAGGATATTTGCTATTACTACATTATCCTTTTTCTAGTATGGAGTGGGTATGATCTATAAAGTTCACAATGAAGATCTTGTAGATAAATTCTATGGATTAATAGAATATCAATTCTTGTATATTTTTTTGGAGGATCCATTTCATTAATCTACCCCTTATCATTGATGAAAATCTCAAAAAATGTAGCAACTCTTATTCATTGAAATTTCAAATTTTAATCAACCAAAATGTATAAAAAATTGCAATTTTTTTAAAATATAAATTATACAATGTATTATTTACAACTTTTAGATACTCTACCACCACATGTATAAGTTTAAACTCTTTTTAGGTATCAATAAAAACAGGAAAAGTAGAAACAATATCCAATTCTGGACCACTTCCTATCCACATCTAAAAAACCTCACCCTAGTTTATAGGAATAGAAGATGAGTTTAACATTGAAAAAACATCGTCATCAAGAGTACAAAAACCTTTACTGGCTGAGATCCCAATAAGAGATGTAGAAATAGCTACCTGATCATAAAATATCAGAGTATTTGGCACCAGAGAATCATGATTATCAAAATTCGATAACTCAGTTATGGTAGATAAGGTATTTTTATGTATATCTATAATATGGAGAATGGGATTTGGGAATGTCACATACTTCATCATAGGATTCCCAAGAAATATAATTGATGGAAGAACTTTCATCCCACATATCTCTCATGATAAATTCATTTAACATAACTCCATGAAGTTCCCAAAAACCATACATTCGTTGAAGAAATGCGTAATAATCCATACTCAAAATCAATTTACATATTTTCAGTAGGAGTGGAAAGAGTTATATTCTCAATAATTATTGTGCTAAGATCAATCTCCACCAACCTCCTAGAAATTTTTCCATATCAAACATTCTCATTATCTTTATCAAGACATATAAAAATCCCAATTTCCATGATGAAATCATTAAAACCCAATGGATGCCAGAGGACCCAGTTATGTCAATAATTATAAACCCAAACATGAGATATGGCATTCCATGAAAATGAGGTATTAAAATTCAAAAGCTGATAATGTAAATAAATACATATTGGTTTCCAAAATAGAGAAGCAATGCTCCATGCTAGAAGCATTGAATCATATAAGAGTAAAATACAGCGGAAAAACCTCATCCTAGAGGGATGTATCTCTAGTGAGAAAAAAGCAAAGCAAAATTGAAACCAAATGAACTAAATTATCCAACGACCATGATTTTTAATATTTAGTTAAAAGAAGGTGTGTAAACAGATTATTGTTTTTAATTTAAATTCTTTCAGCATGTGAATTAGGGATTTATTCAACACGATTCATTGATCCCATATGAAGGATTCTCCTAAAAAATTACTCCATGACAAAAGAAAAAGATAATGTTGGGTATAATTCTAATATTAAATTTGTGTGACAGAGATGATTATTAATTGTAAAATCATATAATCTCGATTGAGATATGTGTTGATCGACATATGTGGATGATAAGAATGATTTTGTATAATCATGGTCTTCTGATCGAGGGCTCACCATCCCCTATTAATCAATGATCTTCATTGTTGCAACATTTTACGTGGGACCCTAACTACCATTTTATCCCATATAAAACCATACCGGATCAACATTAGATAAACTTTCTCACCCGTTCAATAGACCTCCAAAATCTTCCCCAATATAGCACCATCCCCGACGACTATCTATATTGTCTAATATATAGATTTGGACGATGTGATGAAGGATGAATTTTCCTGAACCACTTCTATGACATCGACATCATAATAAACATTAATGGAATTCACCGGGAGGCAATAAAAACATGATATATATTTAGAGATTATTTTTCATCATCCAAAACAATATAATAGGATTTTGAGTTATTGTACTATGATGATGGGGGTGATCCTCCTTAGAAAATATGGGACTTTGATCGATAGATCTTACAACCCGTGATGTTTCCATGTCTACTTTGATGTTGTTTGGGGAACTTGGATTATTTATAACATTCATGTTTAAAGAATCAATACAATGTCTATATTCCCAATACATTGAAAATGGAGGATAAACTGGAAAGGTGGGAAATTATGAAATATATTGATATGGGGGAATAAGATCAAACCCATGGATGTATTGAATCAGCAGTCATGGATTTAAACTATAGATTCCATAGCTGAGAGTTGACCCAAATTCCCTTACTTCCATCATCCCAAATAGCAAAATAGCTTCTTTTAGGTCTAGGGGTTATTTAGTAATGCAAGGTCATCACCCACCACTAAGAACTGTTATGAAGTTCCCCAAACAAAGGCCCATGTGTAATGACAACTTGGATTTCAGGCGGGTTCCAAATCGAATAGAGGGATCTATGAGTTATTTATTCAGGAATATTAGGAATTTCCAAAATGAGTAATTGAACATAGATCCTCAGTTAATGACTCCACTACCGCAACAAACTCAACCATTCCACATGTGAAAAAGTACATCAGATTTTTTCTCCTAGGGGGATACAATGTATATAATGGATCTCACCCACCACCAAGGTCCTTTATGTACTTCCCAAATCATAGCTTCAAGTATAATGAAACCATGGATTTATATCTCATTCTCAATGGTTTATAGGGGTCAATGAATGTTTTATTGAGGCATATCAAGAGATTTCATAGCATGTACTCGAACATTAAACATCAGTGATAGAATCCACAGCCACAACAAACTCACCCTTTCCTCATCAGTGAAAATGTACATCGGATCTTTTTCCCCATTGGGTTAAATAGTATACATGGGACATTACCCACCACCATGAACCTTTATGTACATCCCCATCCATATTCCTATTGTTATAGAAAAAGGGATTTCAGGCTAGTTCCCAATAGGGTAGAGGGGTCCATGAGTGATTTATTCAACCATATACAGATTTACAAAGTGAGGAATCGAACCCGGATCTTCTGTGATAGACTACACAGTCACAACCAACTCACCCATTCCCCATCGGTATGGAGTTAATCATTTATTTGTTTATTCCAAATAGTAAATTTCGATATGGGAATTGGAATATACATGGAGTTATAATTTTAAATATTGATCTAATTATTATGTTTCGGGAATAGAACAAAAATCTATTAAAATGATATGTTTTAAAGGGGAGAATTTTTTTAGTCAGAATGAATAAATATTTTATTTGTAATACATGGTTCGCATGAGTTCATTTTCTCTAGACATTACCCTAAAAAGGGGGAATGTCCCAATGGAGCATGTATATATTTCTTACCAAGTGAGGATATGATTGATTAAGATAAAGGTAATATATAGTATTTACATATCCCCTAGATTCCATATGTACGTTCATGTGAAACACTAAAATCCATATTTTTTTAAGAAATATATTTTAAACATTGAAATAATTATTTCATTTTCTTTGTTTTGAGAGGTGTGATGTTTTTAGGGTATGTGTAGAATTGTAAAACATCAGGGAGTACTTTGGTTCCATAATCTATTGATTTGAATTGAGATATAGGTAAATGAAAGACATATGGTTTCTGTTATGGGGCATCATAATGATACATCTTCATATTGGTGATTCATTCTAGAAGGTTTCTCAAGGTTTTATTAGATATATTCCATTTTGGTGTATCTATTCCATATTTTATTATAATTTTTGTTTGTTTTATTGTTTATTTTCCCCTAGTACTATGATGATTTTAATTATTTAGTTTTTATTTGAGTTTTATTTATATAATTAATGAATAATATAGTTATTTTGGATGTTTTTTTTCTTTTTCTTTGAGGTTATGTAGTTCATTTGGGAAAATAAACCCCCATTGTTTTACTAATTTCATCAAATTTTAAAGGGTCCCAAAGTATGATTTTTGAAAATGATGGTTCTTATTCATTTTTACTTATATTGATTTGTTATTCTATATGAATTTTATTTATAGTGAGTGGGGTTCTAGTGGGGTTCAAATATATATATATCTATATAATGGAAAAATTTATACGAATTAGAAATATATAAGATGAAAGAATGAAAAACATTCTACCACCTCATCCATAAGTGAAACAATTTTTTTAGGTAATTGTTCAATATTTTCAAGCTAATTATTTATGACTGTGACAAGATACTCATTTTAAGAAAACTATTTCTTGTATTATAGATTAAAATTGTTTGGTCAATGGAGATATGTTGGTGGAAAAGAAAAATATCTAATCATTCAGCAAGTAGGAGTATATTTTTATATTTGGGAATGAGTGATATCATCGATGTTAGGATCAGATAGAAGAGTTAAAAATACTCACATAGAGGTGAATTAGAAACAATTCATACCAATATACTTATAGCCATATATATAATAAAAATGAAAATCCATGCGTTTTTTAGTTTGGTTTATTAAATAACCGGGAATAATATTGTGAATAATATTCTTGATAATTTCACAACACTAATTAAATGAGTAATCTTGATCACTATTTTTTTAGCATTTAATGTACATGACATCACCAAAAAACACTCAATCGTAGAATAGAATGATCAATGGTGATTCTGGGAAATCTTAAACTCATCATAAAAAACATTCCCAAAATTAAATAAGGATTTAAGAAGTGTGAGAATAGAATTTTTATATTTCTATGATGATGATAATGGAGGACCAATCATTACCTATAATATTGTTAGGTAGTCTTTACATTTAATCAAAATTTATTTATGAATTTATTTATAAAGGAGAGTGCCTATTTTATATTTCTCATCATGTGGATGATCATATTGTTTTTCAAGTTGGCATGATTTTCCATTCCTTATAAATTCAAAGTCATATCAACCATGGAGAATAGGGTGGTTTTTAGTGTATAGTGTGCTCTATACAAATTGATGTAGATGAACTAGATTGGGATTCTTTTTTTATTGATATGTACATTTGTAACATAGTGTTTTGAAAGGATTTTTTAATGAAATTCCTGGCCCACATCAACTGTTATTCAAGTCAGATTAGTTTCACAAATTTTGATAATGTTAACTATATTTTTAATTGAGATTGGGATGTTGATTCATGAAGAGTATGGACATTACAATAGTGGTTAGTATTATCTATTATCTGTTTATAGTGGTTAATTAAGTATATTTTGATAATATCATACATGGAGATTTAAAAAAACATTAATTTCATAATTTCTTTCCTGATAGTTAATATGGGTCAACAAATGAATTATAACAAATTCATATTATTGATATCCTATGATGGGATAATACTATTTCACATGTGTCTAATATGATGACAACAATAGAATTATGGGAATTTAATGTATAAATGGTTTATATGGATATCAAAAGGGTTATAAAACCTCATATATTTCCTTAGGAATAACATATTATTTTTTGTAATGACTATGAATAGTTTTCTTCAGCATAGTCCGGAATATCATAATCTCAACGAGGATACGATAAAAAAAATATCATATTCGATGAATTGATGAATTGTTTTATCAACTTATTAGAGAAAAATGCTTCTCCAAATTTAAAATATGATCATCTTCTCACCAATATTGAGTAAAAATTGTGAAAATCTAAATATATCTTCATATATTCATTATGGTCACCATGAATACTTGGTAATTATCATCAGTCATATGATTTCACTATAGAAATTTAAAAAAATGACGAATTTCATTTAAAATGGTTTCTTGAATCATTTTTGGTGATCTTTTTGAGGTTATTGTATCAGATTATTAATAAATAGTAGGTCAGAAGAAAAAAATAAATATAATTTGTTATACAATATGAGAGAATATTAATTATTTTATGTATTCAATGTGTGAATTTTCAATTGATGAGGTATGTTTCAATTTCAAATAATATCTAAAATATAGGATTATATATATGATGATAAGATTGAAAATATTATCACCCACAACTCCGCAAATAATGTGATTGATATATGCAATTTACTCCGTTTATATGGATAATATAGTCATTTTCATTCATAATTTTCGATGACTTGAGTAACTGATGAATGATTTGAGAATGGTAGATGTTAATTTAATATTGATATGAGTCTTCCAGAATTATTTTATATAGTGTATAGTGAAATTTATATAAGAACATATTCTTATATTTTTGGATATTTCAAACATTTTTCTTTAAATTGTGATGCATTTGGATCTGGGTTGGGTTGTGTTATCATGTATAGACTCCACGTTACTTAATACAGATCCCATAAGTTATGGATCAATGAGAATTATTACCAAACACATTATCTGTAAATAGATTATAATTTAAATTCCTTAAAATCATGTCATCATTACCTATTTGGGAATGAAATTAATAGTGTAAATGAATCATAAGGGCATTCAACAATTATTTCCCCATAAGGATATTAATATTATTCAATGAAGTTCGATGTAAAATCTATATATGAACGTATTTAAATTTTTGAATACATAATGAAAAGGAAATTTATTTTGAGTATTTATTA
This sequence comes from Viscum album, assembly GCA_963277665.1. Lineage (NCBI taxonomy): Eukaryota > Viridiplantae > Streptophyta > Magnoliopsida > Santalales > Viscaceae > Viscum > Viscum album. Next base: position 1,768,563,937 of record OY728135.1, read on the forward strand.
TATAATAATTATTATAATTAGTTGGTTAATGAGGATTTATATAAATGGATGTTAATGTAAAAAAGCTGTTATGCACCAAGATTGTGTTTTGAAGGATCATACTATGTTATCCTACATGTCACTCATTTTCATTTTTTGGTCATACGGGTTATATAATATCAGAAATTTGATACTGAATGTCAATCCATGTGGTTAAAACTCATCATCAGTGAGAGTAGTAAGGGATTAATGAAAAATGACATATACATACATATTATTTTATATCAAAATGTGGTTTCATTATCTTATTTGTAGAAATATATTTATTCCTACAATCAGTTTATATTAGTTATCATCATATTATTTAAAATATTTATAATGTGATAATAACATAGATTTAGTGCATTAGTTTGAAGATGAATGATGTGAAATTTTTCTCACGAAGCCCCACATGTCAATATGTCAAGGTGAAGCATAATTGACCAATATGTATTATGCATTTATTGCATATTATTGAATGAAAATGGGAACAAATATCCAAGAATTGTATCATTTTTCTACCAAAAATATTATGTAAAAATGATAATATATTGGTGAATTTTAATTATCTCAGGATTTTGGCTTACTGTAACCCCATTCATGTATATTTTTTGGTAGAAGAATTTCCAAAAAATTCATCAAAGAATAATTATTATTTGACTATGTTACAGTTTGAATTATATTTCACTATGACCCAACATTGAAATATATTTTTTGGATGTCCTGGAAATATGACCTCAAAACTGAGCTGACCATCAGAACAACTTCTCATACTCTAGAAGATAGTTATTCTGAAAGGATGATCCAAACATTATAAAAAATTGTTATATAAAATTTTATAGGTTTTATAGGTTCATTATACGTAAATATACCAATAGTGGGGTTCTGAAACATAAAAATTCATCATGACTCTATACATATGTATTTTATTAAATATTTATGTGACTACCATTATTGTTATCCTCATTGTTAGGTGGAAATAGGTGAGACATTACTTATCATACATAATATTGTCCATGATAAAATGGAGAAGAAATAGATGATTAGAAAGATACTATTTATGGATAAATAGCTTTTGATTTCATATGTGGATAATTATAATTTACTATTATCAATTGATTTCACTCATCATGTTTTCTTAAAATTCTATCAAATGTTAGGGAATCATTATATTGGTATGAAATGAATGTTTCTTGATCAATAAATTGTCCCTTATGAGTTACTTTAACGACATTAAAATGTGGATTATCTATTGGTGTTACCAGGAATATTTATTTATCTGAACTATGTGATTCATGTATACCAACTAAATAAGAACCATCATGTTCCCGGCCGTGTGAATTATTGAGACCATATTTATCTCGAACTACATTACATATTAATTCATGTAATTATAAATATTCTGGTTAGAAGTGAAAACGTAGTGACTGAAAATAAATAATTCATTTCTGGATTTTAAAGTAGTATGGTTATATTTAAAAAGATACATGGGAATGTGAGAATGAAATGTTTGAGTAATATCCTGGGATCTTCCAAAGATGCATCACTCTCCCACATTATATTGATGGGGTGACCAATTTTTTGGAGAATTTAATATTTCCATTTTCAATAACATTGACTTTTATTATGTATATTTATGTTTTAAAATAATTGCATATATTTTTAGAGTTTCATGGTAGTATGACACATCTTTGATGTATTTTATGTGTATTGTTTTTGAGTAAAATAATGGGAAATCATACTGTTCTCTTGGGAACCATGGATGGTGCTGTTGGGATCATTTGGCATGATCATAGTTTGTCTGATGACTATCTAATAGGTGTTCATTATAGGAGAAATGATATATTAAGGACTTATAGAAAAACATGGATGTCACATAGTTTGTAAAACTATTAGATCTAATCATGCATGTATATTACCATGGAATAATAACACTACAGGGTTCTAGCATGGTTTTCTAAACAATTCATATCTGTGAAAAATTTCTAGCTGCACGTTAATGGTTGGTGAATAGGTTAGAAAAGTTATTTCGAAATTGTATGTTGAGCAATTAATTCTATGAAAATTGATTTTGATTTTATGCACCATAAACCCTCATTATTATTGTTTTCTCTTATGATATTGATCAATTAACTTCTCCACACCCCTTTGACGATTTTCATTAATCCATATGTATGTTTTTTTGAATAAATTGGTGTTGTATGTCTATAATCAATAATAATTCATCAAATTCGATTTTTCATTATATACTTACTCTTATTCTCTCTAAAAGATAGATAAATCTATTATTATATTGATATATCTATGTAGTATTATGAACAATATGGTGATATATTTTAACATCTATTGAATATAAGGTGTTGTGAGACCAGATATATGGTTTCATTCATTATTTTTTATTCATATTGAGATGTAGGTGGATTATCTCTCTTCTATACATTTTCATGAAATATAAGACTTATTTATTATTAAATCAATTGTTTAAATTCTCAAAGGATGGAATTGAATATTTATCTAATGTAATACTTTTTATGGGCTTGGAAATATTGAATTTTTCTCAGCATTTGGAAAACACATATTATTTTAACTTTCATATCATGATTTCAATATTATGGTTTGGGTAAAACCAATAAAATATGGTCTACTAAATTTTGAAAATGGTTGAAATGATTTTTAGGTAATGAATTGATATTAAGTATGGAACAATTTGTTGTTTAGAGTTTAATTTCATTTTTCCTGACCTTATATAAAGGGTTTTTTCTACCAGAGATTATTTATATTGGTCACATTTTGATGACATGAAGTATTTTGTACAAACTGCTTATGAGTATGGAACTGTAACATCAAAATAAATTTGTTTTTCTGTCTGAAACATCGAATGGGTACGAAAAATGGAATGGATGAAAGAGAAAATTAATTTAATGTAAATGTTTTTCATGATTTTTTTTCTTATTCATAAATATTTCTAATTTCAATTTATGCTATTTAAAATTGTTTAATTTTTTATATATTCACATTGGAGATAAATAACATGTTTTAATATATTATATAATGTGATCATTTCAGAGTGGCATTAGTTAGAATTTCTATTAGTGATATCCCATTGTTTCTTAAACTCCCCTCCGTCATGGGAGAATTGGTGATTTTTAATATAATGTGAATCATGATATAGATAAATAAAGGGTTCCAATTTTCATTGTTGGTGCTTATGATTCCACTTCATCTGAATTGTTCATATAACATGGAGGTATCACTTACTGTTACTGGAGTGATGGAAAATTGTTGGTTCTATCTATGGTTATTGTTTTCTAGTATTATTTTATGTATTAATTTTGCATTAATTATCTGTTATGAAAATTTATTTATTTTTAATTTTTGTTTTATCACTATAACAGAAGCATAATATTACTGCTTTAAATTATTGTAATTATGTTTTTTAGGTTGGGAAGGTCAATAGGTAAACTAATACCACAATGTTTTCCTAATCCATCAGTTTTTATTTATTTTTATTTGTATATTTTGGATCTCAACTATGGTTAATGGATCTATACTTTTATATGAAAAGATTTATGGATGAACATTATAGCCAACCCATTATATTTTTAGTGCGTCCATGAAGGATCAACCATTATGTTGTGACCATATAAATTATTTACCATCCTTTATGTTATGAGTAATAAATGAAGTATAACCCTATTATGCTCGGATGCAATCAAATAGTGATCACAAATTATGTTGTTATTATATCAAAGATGGGTCACTATTTATGTATAGAGAGTATCCCTAAAGGCTCGCCCATTATATTGTACGAACATCATAGTATATGGATGATTCATTATATTTTGAGACATAATGAATTTACCATTTAATTTTAAGATGATGAAGGACCCCACTATTCATTAATAAATTTGTGTGTGTTCCAATGGAAATTATTAATTCATTAAATAATTAATATACCATAGAATGGAAAATGTTATTTATAAAAGTCCTCGATAAAATCAATAAATTTTACTCAATAATTTAAACTGATGATCTCATGAATTCTACCAAAATGAATCAATATTTCAAAATAAAATAAATAGGGTGGTTAATGAAAAATAAATTCCATGGAAAATATTATTTTGTATATAAGGAAGAAAATGGTTAAAAATTAGTGAAATTTTTGTAATGGTTTTGTATCATTTTCATAATAACTAACGTAAGAAATCATAAAAAAATTAATTTGTAAAATGTTAAAAGAAAAAAATGGAAAAAATCTACTATTATAATGTAACATCAATAATATATCCATGAAAATTCATTATTATTATAAAAAATTAATGTGTGGTGGATGTAAAATAATGTAATTATTTAATAATGGAAAACAATTTTATTATTTTTAAATATAATTTCTAATAACCAATATAAAAAAATTTATATTTATATTAACAATCGAATAGTTTTTGTGAAAAATATTAAGGGTACACGAGAAAATAAATATTTGGACATGAAAATAAATATATTGATTTTTTTGTGAATAATGATTATGAAAATGGAGAAAAACTATGTTTTAAGAGGATTCAATTCAATACATAAAACAATTTCTTTTTAGGGAGAATAAGACCATGAAGAGAGAATTTTGGGGTGAAAAAAATCATTTCTCAATATTTAAGAGAGAAAATATTTTATAAAATTCTAAAACAATGTTTTTATCAATCATATATGATTGTCTCTCATGAAATAATATTTTAGCATTATTAAAATAAATATGAGTTAGCCAAATCCCTTATAGATATCAAAATTCCCGAAAAATGGATATTTAAAAAAAAAATATTATATTGTTAATATATTTACAAAGTATGGAATTGAATTCCCCATATAAAATTAATGATGGTGTGATATTAAACAAGTCTCATGGAATTGAAAATATAGACAAATAACCCATACTGCAAATCTCTCTTAGTAAAACATGATCTATATTCATTTGAAAGGAATATAAATATAACAATAAAAACATTTACAGTGTTATTAAAATATATTAAACATTATAAACAACATTTATGACCATCAATCACAAATATGTTAAAAAACTATCGATTTTTTCATTATCGTATGTTAGTATTATCTAATTGTTCATTGAATTATTGTTTCATTGTGATTGGGATTACTCAAACTTATTGGATAAAAAATATAAATTCACATATTTTTTAAGATAAAATAATCAATTTTGTAAATTTATGATTATTTTCATTTTAAAATGTGAAGGGCATGGATATTGAACATGAAAAAGAAATCTATGCTGAAAGAGTTTCAATATATTCCCTGATAGGAAGGTGATATATTATTAAATATACATAAATTATTCCAGAATCCTTAAAACACAACAAATAAATGATGAAATTATATTTAATTTTTATAGAATTATTTATACTATCATGATTTAATCCTTATAAAAACATTCACATATGTTTTGAAACTCATCCACAAATAGAGTATGTTATAATTATTTAAAGATTTGGATATGATTTTTATATAATATCAATATATCCAAAAATAACAATAAAAATTCATATATATAATTTACCATCATTACATTCATTATCAGAAGAATCCATGTATGGTGGTGATGAAAAAAATAAATATTTCATTCATAGAGCCAGTGGTATATAATTAAACATAATTAATAGTACAATATATTAATTAATATGATTGAATTAAGGTATATAATAAATTTTTATTTCATAATTATTATTTTCTGATATTCAAAAAATTAATTCATCTGTTATATCCTTGTTACAAACAATGAGACAAGGTTACACATAATGAAACATAATAGTTCATGGTGTTCATGTTCTACACATACAAACATTCAAATTTTTCTTGTACTTCATTGTTTAGAAAAAGATTATTTATTTATTTCATCATTAAATTAAAAAATAAATTTACACTAATAATGTTGTTGTAATTATATTACCTTTGATAAGAGATGTTTCAATGTGGATGCATAAAAAATAATAGTTAATCAGTAAGAAGTAAATATGTTGAAAACATGATATTTCATATCGAAGTTTCCATTGAAATATAGAACATGGGATAAATAATTGAGACGATAAGAATATGAAAATGAGAATGGGTTAGAGGAGGTTAAATGGTTGTTTTTTCAAAAAGAATATAGGATTTATAGTTGTTGTAGGAACTAGTGGATGTTATCCCCTTTCATAAGGGAATAAAATGAATTTTTATAAATACTCAATATTTTTCAATAATGGAATATCACAATTCCAAAGTAAAGGTATCAAACGTGTCTAAATAACCTAATATGCAACAATTTACTATTTATATTCCACTCAACAATTCATCTTATGGAAATATTTTGAAAATATATCATTTTACCCTAATCTTTTTATCATTTTACATTAATAATTTTGACCACACTAAATTTACTTTAACATAAGTAATTACTATAAACAATAAAAATTTTGATTTTCCATATTTACTAATTTCAAAATTATAATTCATTTAATAAATTTTTTTACCTAATATTCATTGTATGTGTGGGAAAATATAATGTTATGATTAACGCACAAAGAATTTATAACAATATAAGTTCTTTGGGGATTCAAAATCATTACAAAACCAAATTTTACAATAATAATATTTAATTGAAAAATAAAACAAAATGATCGGAAAAAATAACATATTTCCCTAAAATGTAAATCATATATATTACAATCATACATTGGTTTTTTTACTTCAATCATTTTATTCCATAAATGTATTTATGTTTGTAAAATATTCTTAATATGATATTATGTTATACATCAAAGTGATATGTATTAATACGAAAATATATTCTTCAATATATTGAATGAATAAAATTGTTTGGTAGAAATCAAAAAATCTTATCATTATGAATGTTTTCAAATTATAAATTTAAAAATGAACTTTATTTTAAAAAATTCAAGTTATATTAACAAATGATATCATTAATTTTCAAATATAATGTATTTACTAAAAAATTTACTAAACAATTAACACATTTATATGTTATATTTCATTAAAATTATTAAAAATAAATTTTTTATTTAATGATTATTAATTTTCTAATATAATATTGTGAAATTAAATTTATTAGGTAAGATTATACAATATTTATGAATGTAAAATCCTTTGTAATATTAAATGATATTAATTTTTTGGGGTTATTTTCATACTAGATTATCTAACAAATCTCCTGAAAATTTCCAATATTTTTAATTACAACATATTAATTTTTAATGAGGTTTTCATAAAACATAAAACATCTCACAGTAGTTTTTATCTAGTTGTGAAATATTTTTCCCCTGAATCAAGTACAAAAGTGAATATTGAGTTGATACTAAACCATTATTTTTCGTGATATTTCCCATAGGTACATATATTACACAATTATATGAACCAAGAAATAACAATTAAAGTGATATAATTACAAAGATAACAAAATTAAATCTAATTTACATAAAAATCATGTTATTATGCAATAATTATACATATAATTTAGGTTTTCACTATGTTTTTTTCATCAAAATTCAAAATTGTAATAAATTTATCATAAAAAATAAAAACTATATTAATCATAAACAAATAAAACCTCCTCTAAAATGATATATAAATTCCAACGAAAATATATAATTAGTTTACATCAATTACAAATGTGAAAAAATAAAATTCAAAATAAATGCACAATCCCCGGAATAAAATATTTAGTTTCTTTAACAATCAGTTAAATAGTAGTTTTATTATAAAATACTTGTCAACACTTATCCATGATTAATCCACACTAAAATCCTATATAAAAATTGCATTAATTATAATAATATTCATATATTTTGGATATGATATAGAATAAATGGCGGAGATTAAACTCTCATTACAGGAAACATATCAAGAAGTAATCCAGGGCTCAATTAAATGAATATAAAAAACAAATAATTCGGGATAAAAGAATTCTTAAAATGAACATGGAATAATAACAGTAGTCCATGATATAATGTATTAAGAAATGAAATCAAAAATAAAAAAATCATAAACTTTAATATATTTTTGTGACATAATAAACACGATACATTGATCCTAAAAATGGAATTTTATATTTAAATAATGTGTATCATTCAAATATTTCATAATAATAAACTAATGATCAAAACATAATCATATAGAATGACCATATTTTCATCTTATCTACAAATTCTCATCCTTTAGTGTGTCAGTATATTAAATAATGGCCTCTATTTTTTTGATGATCATTTTAATAATTACTCACCCATTATGTTTGTAGTGTATCTATGTGGTCACTACCATTATGTTTTCATCACATCCAAGAAGGTTGACCATTTTGGTTGTGAGTGTATCCATGATGGTGCTCCCTTTAGTTCGGGAGAACATCCTTGAAGGCACATCCATTATGTTGTAAGAGTATCCAAGATTTCACATTCATTCTATTGTGAATCTTCCATTTATGGACCACCCTTTATGTAGTGATAATATACATTACGGATCACCCATTATATTGTGAGCTTATCCAATAAGGCTCACCTAGTATATTGTGAAAAAATTTATGTGTGTAGAAACATCAGTATCTAATGAGAAAAAAATAATAACCAATACATTGTAGTGTAAGAGAACCGTACTAATCATTCATTTATAAATAGATGATAAAATTGAAAAGAATAATCCTTTTCACCATAAGGAACCCATGTAATGTAAAAGGAGTTTCCTTACAATCCAATAAGTTATCTCCAAAATTTACAAGAGGAATGTAAATAATTGACACCAATAGTAAAATAACCCGGATCGAATATTTTATAAGGTAATATCTATTACTTTTCATGAATAGAAAATTGTTAAAAATATGTAAATTAATGGTTTAGAGGTTAATTATGGTGAAACCCAAACTGAATTATTAGAAAATAATTATACCATTTTCAAAAAGGATGTTATTAATGATCACATTCAAAAGTAATATTTAAAAATGTGGAATTATTTTTTTTACATAAATAAATTTCAAAATATAATTTCAAAATACATTTATGAACATTGATATAGGATTTCAGAATGGAAAGATTAGTCAAAGAGAAAATAATTGATTAAATGGAATGAAAAAGTTGATTTATTTTTCAATACATTTTATGAAAACATTCATCATTAATATCTATAGTAAAAATTCCCCTTGATGGAATAATGTGAAAAATATTAACGATAAACCTGTAAATGTAAAATTTGTGTTCAAAATTACACGAGAATCCATTTTTCGGAAAACTAAAAGTGGGAATAAAGGGGAAAATATATTTAAAATAGGAGGGATTGGTTCAATGTAATTGTGAACATTTATTATAATTAAAATAAATGAGAATGAAAATTTTTCCTGAAATAAATCATTTACCTATATTATAGTGTCTTAATATCCTATAAAATAAGAAAAAAAATTTATAAATCAATGATGATTGATGCTCAAAGAATATCAATTTTCCACCAATGAAAAGAATTTTGGGTTAACTAAATCTTTTATGGTTATCATAATTCATGTTGAAAGGGATATATAAAGTGGTTTATTTTGTATAAATATAAATACACTCCCCAAAGGTTAAAATAAACCATAATAAAATAAAATGGTGTATATAATCATATTATTTATAATTACATATAAAATATTTCATAAATCATTGAATAGAAATTATTTTGATAAAAACCATTATAGTAATTGCAATGTAAGAATCAATATAACATAATAGAGTCTCATTAAAATGGAAATTAAAATATGATGACATTAAATATATGGTTCATACTGAAAGGAAATAAGATAGTGAATATAAAAAATTAAATAAATTATGGGGTAATATGAAACATGTCACTATGAATAGAAATGAAGGAAAAATTATTATAAAAATAAATACATATTTCTATTACATGACATATAATCATATAAAATTAACATATCTATTTGGATAAATAACTTATGATACTTCATAATATATATTAAAATTAATAAATTTCATTTACAAAATTTTATCACTTTTATATTACATTATTATATTATTGTTTCATCATCAGATCTTTGCTTTTTGCAGTCATTAGTTTCTTAAATATTCCAAATCCACAAGATACATTAATATTTATTTCATTAGAAAAAAAATAACAATATTATTATTTAATAATAATTTTTTGTCAGTGATTAGTTAAGTATCAATTCATTGGACGAGGGACAAGGATATGATTTTTGAAAAAGAAACTGTGATGAACTCTTTAAAATGTGTTCAATGATCGAAAAGAGATATATGAATAAATAAGATAAATATTAATAAAACCATTAATGAATAATTAAAAAATATTAAAAAAATATTATCATATATTATTAAAAATATAGAATTTTTTTAATCAAACTTGATTTAAACATTATGTGATTGTTAAAAATAGTAGAAAATGGATTCCCAAACAAGAGACATTTACAATGATATTATAAGGAAATTTTTTTATATAAATATAATATTATATTAAATAACATGGAATATGTAAGAACCCATATTCAGATTCATTAAATTGATTTTTTTTAAAATACATGTAGGTTTATTGTGAAAAATGAAATCAATCATTTTTAGAGGTGACACTCCACACAAACAAATGACTAATGATTCCAATTGTCAAAAAATAAGATAGAATTTAGGTATATGATAAATAATAAATTCAAAGTTATAATTTTGAAATATATATATTATTCAAAACTCAAATTTTTATTTATTACTGACCATGAGGGGAGGTAATGAAATTTTTTCCATGTTTCGTTATGTGGTTGGTATTCCGAACATACACATCATCAACGTTATTATTTTTTCATGGTGGATTGAAATTTTATAATAATGATAGGTCAATTTTTTTAATAACATTATAGTATATGAATTATATAGTTGAAATTATATTTTCGTAAAGTTAATATATTTCAATGATGAGGAAGATGAAAAAAAGATAAAATTGTAATAAATACTAATGTTGAAAACATGTGATATTTCATGAAAATATCCTTAGAAATAGTGCCCTTAGTTTAAATAAATTATAAAATTAGCATATAAATATGAATGAGGATTATATTAAGAAAAAATGGAAGGGTTTTTAGTGGAATTTTGTTGTTTACATGTAGTATGAAGTGGTGTAAGTGATAAACTTCTACATGGGATGGAATTGAAATTTTTTATAATAATCCGAATTTTTGTATAACGGAATAATAATATTATATTTTAAATGTTCTCAAAATGGGGAAAAATTGGAATGTGTAATATTATATAGTTTTTTATACCCTAAAAATTATTGGATACGTATTATGTTATTTTAGGAATTTTAGATAATGATATTAACATTTACAAACTACTATCCTTTTGGAATGGACAACTACATTATTATGTATTGTAGTTAATGATGAAACATGAACTGATGTCATTATTTTCAACCATTATTTGATATATAATATTTAAAATTTTCTTTTTAATCATATCTTTAAATATTAAAATTTCTTTATGTTCCCATTAATATTAGTATATTAAATGTTATGATAAACTTCAATTACAATAAATTGATGCAGATATGGTCTCTCCTAATATAACCATACCCAATATAGCACACATTTTAGAGAATACAAGAAAAAAATATTTAGGATATTCCATCAACTAAGTACATACTGATATTCAATGACTAAATAATGGGAAAACATGTTTAAGTGAGAGATTCATTCTCATAGAGATGTCATCCAATACAATGTTTGATAATCCACTCCAAGACAATCTCACCATCACAGGACAAACACATAGGTAATTCATTTTTCTATTAATGGATTGTGTATTTAGAACCAACCATCAATAATCTGTTAATTATTATGTTAAATAATCATTATATTTATCACATTACAATACAAATGAATAAAAAGGATATAAATTTTTTTTTATTTCCCAAAAAGGAATTGTATTTTTGGAAAATATATATTTTCAAAAAATCAAAAACATATTTTTGAATTTATATATTTTCTAAATAATTTACATTGCAATAATTTGTTTTCATTAAAAAATATTTATTAAATATATATTATAATATAAATTTATGAATTCAAATGAAAATTTTAATAATTGTTGGAGAAGTGTTGTTATAATGACACATAACTAAATATTACATATTCTACTATCATTATAATATAATTCTAAATATTATATTCCAAAATATTATTCATGATAAAATATTTATAGAATTATGTCATAAAACATACATAGAAACCTATATTTTACAGCTTTTAAACATTTATTTAGTTACATTTTTAAAAAATATAAAATATTTGAAATAAAATAAGATTTCCATCCATGATAGATCAAAAAAAATCAACATTAATAAATCAATTTCATAAATCATCCATACAAAAAATCAGATGATCACAATTATCTCATTAATGGATCACTCATGAGATATTATGAGAATTAACCATCTGTTTACAATGTTCAAGGACCATAGAATGAATATATTCCTTGAAAAACTCTCTAAACCCATGTTAGGAATGATTCATTTATAAAAATACCCTTTCTTGATAAAAATGCCTTTTTGAAACCAATGTACCACAAAATATGCATATGATGTCTTTATTTGGAGTAATTTAAATATTACAGAGGAATCAATTCACAATATAACGAATATGGTGCTTGTAAACTTATCTATAACATTAATTATGAATATTGAAAATTCATTTTTATAATTATTATAAATAATGTAAAAAATTCTGTAAAATGATTTATTTTTTAAACCATTAAAATAATGTTAAATAATATAATTTATTAAAATAAAAAAAAATTCACAAATAATGCAGAAAAAAGTTACATTGTAAATAAATAATAATAAATATAAAAATAGCATAAGTTATGAATGTTTTTTATGTATTTTTTTGATGCCATATATTTTAAAAAAGTAACTCCCATTTTACCAGTGAAAAAAGATTTGGAAGAGGAACATTAAAAGATGGTTTTTAAAAGAAAGTCCCTTACCATGAGTCACACTAATCAAATGCCATATTTATATTCTTAAATAAAAATAAATGTTAATATTATAGGCTCTTTAAAATCTTTTTCATATTTATTATTAACTTATTCCAAATAATACCATGTTAAATTCAATTTCATAATTAGTCTAATTCACATCTAGAATTTTGATCATATTAATCTCTAATGTTAAAAATGAGTATGTCCGGTTCAATGTGGTCTATGTGGAAATTATTTCATCAAATATAGATTAATAATAATGAAATATTATTTAATTATATAATTAAATTACTATTTTATATCCAACCATTATATATGGTTATTAAAATATAACTATGTTACAATTATCAAGACATTTTGTCATAAATACACTTTAGAGATATTTCTATTTTCATCAATCAATTTGGAATGAGGATAATTATTATTTAACCTTTAATGAATTATAATAATATAATAAATCATACATAACTACATTAAATATAATTATATATATATATATATATCTTCTATGTGATGGGGTATTCACAATCGAAAAAAATCACATTGTAGAGGTTGTTGTCCACACGTACAAATCAACATAAATATCAGATTTCAGTGAATGGAAATTTATTGAGTAAAAGGAAATAATATATTTTTCTAATGCATAATATTACATAATTAAAATATATAAATATTAATTCCTAAATGAAAATTCATCAGGAAGAGATGGTGATAGAAAATGAAATACATTGGATTCAAAGGTAGGTGTGCACCATAAACACAAATGATGGCATTGTTTCCAATTTAATGTATTATTATATAGATATGGGTAATGATGTTAATAGTATAATAACAAATTAAAGGGATTATGATTAGATATTATTTAATTGGGTTGGAAATATTTTTTATAGAGATGGTAGAATAAAATAAAACCAAAACGCTTGATTAATAACGTGTCCTCTACGTCGAATTCACATTGACCTCACTTCATTTCTTATTACATGAGGACCCATGAGAATTTTTTTATGCACCAAATAGGTCCCATAGAATGAGGGGAGGGACTCCAGTAATGTCTTTGGTTAGGTATTTTCTATAAAAAGGGATTTTGGGTTTGATATAATTAAAAGAAATAGTTCTTAGTCATAAGATAAGAGAGTTGGAATCTTAGAATTTCTCAAAATACTCAATTAATAAAAATTAATAATCTTTTAAAAATGCCTATAATTTGGTCTATTTCAAACATATGATGTTTATGTGTATAAATAATTTCATAAAATATTTTTTGAACATGTTTAGTTAAAATATTTACCTTTAGGATTGGTTTATCCCCACGTTAACTATTATGAACCTTATCATGACAACAATGATCTTTACTATTAAAGGGTAAAAATAGTCTCAATAAATGGAAAATAATACAATAACTAGACCATGGATAATATTTTAAAACAATAAATAACAACCTGGACAATTATTATTCTTTTCTGAATTTTATATAATTTAATATTTTTCAATGTATTTACATATATCATAAATCCCAATTTTTAGAATCATTCTTCATTTTTATTATAATAACATGACAAAAACAATTAAAATTATTAAAAAAACTTATCAACACTTATAATGTCGTGCTATACCTTTCACCTATTATATCACCCTATTTAACTAAAATAATATTACATTTCATATTTTTATTGTTATTTATTTTTAAATTTAAGTTAATTGAATAATTACAAAATCAACACTGTGTAAATATTTATTGTAATAATTGTTTCCAAAAAAATAAAAAATAATCATCAAAGATGAATAAAAATATAAAATATATCATTTTAAATATCATCTATTTTACCGAAAATTGACAATATTATTATTACTTAAAACACGAGTGCAACCTTTTTTATATCTCTTTAAATAAATATTATAATGGTTGTCATTACACACAAAATGAAATCATAAGGCTATATAACCAAATAATGTACGATAATGTAGTAAATGTAAGAATCTAATATTCTTAATTCAATTGTTAGGGTCATTTGATAGTCGATATCATTTTATTTTGCACATTACTCACCTCATTAACCCTTTACAATAACAAAAAAATAACTGATATTTGTATTCAAATTAACCAATCGGGTACCTATTTAGGAAACCGGTACCCGCTAATTATAATTATTTAACAAAATTTTTAAAAAATAAAATCCATAAAATTAAATAATGCAGGTGAAAATAAATTTGGAATAAATTGACGATAATCAGTTTTTTCAGAAAAATTATGTTGTAAGATTTAATAAATATTTTACAAAATTTAACTAAAAAATAAAATTAAATACCATATTATGTATAAAAAACTAATGAAATTCTACAAATATTCCAAAATATTATTTTTATATTATTACGTTAAAATAAAATAAATTTCAATAAATAAATAATTTTCAATATTTATTGAAAAATAAATAATATAATAATAATTTAAAAAATTCAATATTAGATAATTTTGGCATGATAAAATCAAATATATAAATAAATTTTAAAAAATTTCAACAGAAAAAATTATTATATACTCTCATAAAAACCATGTAATCATATTTTTGGAGGTAAACTATTTTCTTATAATGAAAGTGATATTAATAATAATCCATATGTTATTTAAATAAGATTAATTAAAAATTAACAATTTATGAGAATATTTATATATTTTCAATTTTGTTGTTAATTCTATTAAGTATACCAAATTAAGTTCTAGGTTATAAGAATCATAATTAATTCATAATAATTCCTTTTTTTTAATATTGGTGTGTTATATCTTGTAATCTATTAGAAATTGAAATTATATTTTTAGTAAAATAATATTACTGTAATAAATTCTAGAAAACCCCATTTTAGAATGCCCAAACTCAAAATTTCAAATCATGATCGATAAATAGGATTTTTATTCTGAAAATATCCTTGTTTCAAAACTGATATCATAAAACTGGTCAAATGACAATTTATGTAGAAATGAGCGAAAGGAAATTACAAATATTATATTGGATAACCAATAGTTTTATTTGACTTTGGATAATTTAACTGATATGTTAAAACCTATATTTGAAAGAAAAATTAAATTTAAAGTGATATTTAGAGGGACATATAAGACATGGAAATGAAAAATATAATCAGTGTAAAACCGCAAATCTATGATTAGAAAATGGACATTAATTTCTATATGATAAATGTAAAGTGAAAATATTTGTGTATTGAAATTATTTATCCATATGTTTAATAATTATTTTTACTTCCTAGATTCTGAACATAAATTAATATACAAAACTGAAATGTTTAATTTTATAAATTAATCAATTTCCGCTGTAGTCTATTATTTTAACCAAATGATGAGTATTAAAGATGAATTTTTTCCCTTAAGGCACTAGAATCACATCCCATGGATAATAATATGCACAAAAGAAAAATGATAAATTTCTCTTGTCATTAATAATTAATCATAACTAGAATAGTTAGTACAATTTATGATTTGTTTGAAAATGAATAAACACTCACAAGAATGGAAACTAAATTAGTATCCAAAATTTAATTGTAATAAACAAAGTTACAAATATATCATTCAAAAAATTCCATTATCTTAAATTATAAAATATTCTATATTAATATTGAACCACAATAATTTGAAGGATATTACTATGTACTCATCCAAGATAAATGTATTATTTTTCTTCCAAAATAAAATAAATAAATAGTAATTTATAATACAAATTAATCACATACCGAAATCATAAAAACTACATGAAATGAAATTTATTTCTATAACTAACATGAATCACCATAATCAAAAATAAAATAATATATTCTACCAAAATATAATTCAACCATTACTTTTATAAAAATTACTTATAATGATGTCTACACTATTCCTAGAATGATCCAAAAAATAATGGCGGCGTTCTCCCAAAATATTTTGACACACATAATCAAGAAATAAACTTCCAATACCATCATTTTCAATTAAATAGAACAAATGTTCCCTTATTTAACATAACCATTGATATCCATATCATTTTAATAATGATAAATAATTTAATCATTATAAGGGAATCACATAGGATACAGTAGGTGTTATTCTTTTTTCTCTATTTAGTTGTTGGTTGAACCCTTGAGACCATCTTGGATGTTATGAGTTATTCTCCCCACCTCATGGTTATCAATTTTCAAGAATAAAATGTGTATAAAATTCCTAAAAATTTGAAAATATCAGTAAAAAAATTAATATATTCAATATTATAGAAAAATTTTGAAGTCAAATGTTATGTCATTCCAAAAAAAATTTATCATAAAATTTCAAAATAACCCACAATTACCTCAAAATAAATTTTCATATAAATCCTAAAGTTTATACATATCATTAAAAATACTTGCATGAATTGAAAAGATAATTATTCCTTAAATAAAACTTTTCAATTACAAATATGATGGTTACATATATGTCAAATATCTATCAAACATAAATAAATGTCTCATAAAGTACATTGAAAATGGAAATTGTATTAATTCTATCAAACATCTAATCATCTAAAAATATACAACTAAATCATAACTACAGAATGTTTTGAATTTAATCTTACAATGTTAGTTATAGTTCCTTAATAATTACTTTTCTTACATTTTCATTAATACTAAATTCCTACAAACTAAATTATTAAACATTTTATAATATTCAACAAAGGGAATGAATACGAAAATAAAAATGAACACCATTCATATGTTATATCCTAATTCATCATCTTTTGATATAAGGGGATTATGTATTGGTATAAATTTATCTATATGGTCTTTTTCTTACTATTTATTATCCTTACCATTAGGACATCAATTTTTATAAATTCATTTCTCCCGACATTTAAAACACTCAATTGATTCCTCATAACAAAATTCCTTCCCCTATAAGAATTATACTAAAATCTTAATTTTTCTCTAGAAGATTATTAAATTTTGACTTAAAATACCAAAAAAAACAAATTCTAATTATTTAATTAAAATTTTACTTGGTAATTATTTACACAATCTTGACACATATTTCACTGATTTTTTTCATTTATGGTTAATATCACCTGAGCATACATAAGGTTTCATTTCAAATTTATGTTATGCATTATAAGACTCACCTTGGTTACATTTGACCATAAATACTCTTGTTAGGTGATGAAGAATAAGCATAGTAGTAATCACTACAACTCTCACTCCATTTGGTTAATACATCAAAAAACCACTAAATTTTCCTTCAAATCCATCATTATGTTATTTCTTTTTTTACATCCATTATTTTACTAAAATAAAAAAGGATAGGGTTATCCTATCAATTAATGCATACTAAAACATATTATATGGATGCTAAAAAATGATATCCTTTTACTTGTAATATCAAACAATTTCTATTATTCGAAAAAAATTATATGATTCTCTATAACATACAAACCATTATGTTCATAATGAATTGTATCTTATTATCAAATAACATCATAATATATAATGTTATTTAAAAACTAACCTTATACCAACTATAATGAATCATACTTAAACATTACATATTTTATTAACATTACTTTTGAATTTAGTTTTAGTTATAACTATTTTCCCCACCCAATTATAAATATTCATTAAAATCAAAATATTCATGTTAAATTTCTTATTTCACATGAATTTTATTTGTTTTTTATTTCAAAAATTTCACATACGTCATAGATTTATCATAAATAAAATTTAAAACATTTAATAAGTATTATTTTCATACATTCATAATCTTATAGAAAAAATAATAGATCGTGGTTATGAAAAAGGAATCATGTCATTTTTTGCACATTATATTCTATATATACACATGAAAAACATTTTAATTAATATATACGGTGGAAAATAAATAAATCATATATTATTAATATTTTACCAAAATAATATATGTCTTATCAATTTCGGATTTATTCATTTGTTCTATGCCTATGAATAACCATCCAAGGAAGTAATTAAAAAGATAACATCATGGTGTGGAGGTGGTAGTTTAAACATATGCCCAAGAGGGTCATTAAATTTCTTATGAATGTGTGAATATTTTTTTAGATAATATTATCCATATAAAAATGCTAATAATTTTATTAATATCATATATATATATATATATAATTTATATAAAATATAAATTCATCATGATAACAATCCATTAATGGTGGCGATGAGACATAAAATACATAAAATTATGGGGATGATAATATTTATGTACATAGGAATAATTCATCATATCAGATTTGATGAATACATTTATGGAAAATCTTATTCAAATAAAAACATTAATATTTTAGTATATTATATTTATGTTTTATAATTTCATTATTTTTATGATATATAAGAAAGTTGTAAAATACAAAATAAACCAAAAGGAAATTGTTTTAAAAAAACCATCCTCATGTCATATCCTTCTTTTAATTATGATTACAAAATAATTTTATTTCATTTAATTTATCTATTTTAGAGAAATTAATTTTATAATAAACATGAAAAAATAAAAAACCCCATATATAAGAAAGGTAATTTTCAGTAATAAAAATGATATTATGAAAATTTGTTGAATAATGACGATTATCATGGAATTAAGTTTATTTTTTAATAATATGAGACATAAATGACATTAAATATAATCCAATATAAATTATAGCATTAAATTTTTGGGATTATAATAAAATAAATGATTGTATATGAGAAGTCAATATTTTTCCATACTCACACAAAAATAATCCATTTCTAAACAATCAAAATAATTTAACCACAACATAACATTAATGTGAAGAATATAAAAATAGATGAAGTTTTAATAAATAAATTTTATAAAAGTGGTATTGTTATTTCTGTTTCTTGTTCCCAAAATCCATAAAATTTAATTTTAGAGAAAAAATTATTTTTTGAAGCATAAAATGAAGTTATTATCAACCCATACTAAATAACATGATATAAAGTGTTGTTAAATCTATTATCTATATATTAATTTTTTTTAAAAACATTATAAAAGGTGACTCACTTATTCTATTAAAAAACCAACAATTTGCACACATAATTGTTTAAAAAATAACAATTACTTTAGATTATAATGAATACAAATTAGTTTTGAACGATTTTAAAATCATTGAATGAATATTTATTTAATATATTAAAAAATAACTACCAATATATTTTAAATAATTTTGTTTTTTCTATTCATTAACACCTCTGAATCTACTATGTTATCACTGTCATAGTAAATAAAATTTTAATAGTTTGTCGTAGTTCATTTTAATCATTATATTGAGTGTGAAACAAATTATAAAACATATAATTCAATGTTATCTAAAATATTACTGTGTTATGTTTTTAAATAGATATCACCAATCTCTTATCATCATATAATTTTAATTAAATATTTTTTTACCAATGTAATTGATTTTTACTAAACCATCATAATTTCAAATTTATTGTGTAACATCATGTACCATATTTCTATAACATACATCCCATTTATTTATTATCCATATCTTAGATAATGTGATGGAAATTTTTTTCAGACATTTGAAATTATTTTCCATTTTGGGGGTTATTTATGTTTTGGACATTGTTTGTGAAAACTATGCGAGTTAGCTGAAGAAAATGTGTCTCAGGACATAATATTATATTAAGTTTTATAGATAATAAAGAATATAAGACCTCCACCTAAACAATCATGGATTAATATAATTATGAGAAAAAGTTTTGTGAAAAGTCTCTAAATGGTATGACCAAACCATTAACCCTTACCTAGTTGCATAGCATAGAGAGCACAGTTCGTGCTTGGACTTCCTAATGGTGTTACCTAAACATAGGAATATCTCTAAAATAATACTTGGGTACTAGTTAAGAAGATGCTACTTATAGTCATTCATCCAATCCCAGGATACTATGTAATAGGTTTTTATTCTCCATGAATTTATAATTATGTACATGATCACACCATTATAATTATTATAAACTTATTAATAAAATAGTATCCAACAATTTGAATTTCATAGTGTATATAGATAGTATTTTTTTCCTTTGATTCCCCCCTTCACAGATTGATCTACTGCCGGATGTGATTGATTAATATATTATATTAGTAGTCTCTATAAATTTGAATTTACATTTATTCAATTTTACACATCATTCAATGTGATTGAAACTCAATATTTTGGTCTATCTAAACATTGATTTCATGGATCGATAATTTTTTTATGTTATTATTATCCTCTCCATTGACTCTAGGTTGTTGGTTCATATTATGGGTGAATTCCTACTAATGTGGCTAGTGTTAGGTGGTCTTATATAGAATTTTAATTTATTGGAATCCATTATATATTTCTTCCCATTAAATTTTTTTTTAATTTTATTCCCTAAATTTAGTATATTTTATCATTTACGATGAAAAATAGTGGATTTTTCAAGTGAAATGTCATTGTGAAAAACATTATAATTATTTTTAGGATTTCGATTTAATAATTATTGAAATGAAACTATTTTTCTGTTTTTGTTCAGATGATTCATGGGGAAATTGATTTAATTTAATGATGATTTTTAAAGTCATGAACTTGTTGACAACCTATAATTTGGTTTTGAAATTTAAATAGAATTATGCATCCTAAAATTATGCATTTTAGATTTTAATGATGATTTCAATTAAAAAATAATGATTTTCCCATTATAGAATTATTTATTTATTGACTAAAAAAAATATCCATAGTATTTAATGGGTTCTTATCACAAGTACTCAATGAATCATACCAGAAAAAATGGATGGGAAAAGATAATTATAAGTAAAGAAATTTTGAAATTTATTTCCCCAATATTTTGATAACCAATTCATTCATATTGGACTAATACTTAGGGACATGTTCATACATTAATCAATGATTTATATATTAATTAGAGGAAAGGTCCAATATCTGTATACAGATGAACCTCCAAGAATATGACAACAATTTTATGATTATAATTTTTTATTGAATTATAGTGATTGTTGAAATATTTTATATTTTCCCTTATGTTCAATGAAAAAGACATTTTATGACTTTTTGATATATACATTCACACTAATAAACATGAATTTTTTGTGATGAATTATTATAATGATTTTCCATATCATCTGTTTATATAAATTCATTTATAAATGTTTTATTTTATATTAAATTTCCTATTGAACATTTAGTAAAGTCATTATAAGAACATTATTTGTACATCTAAACATTATCCTTATGAAATTTAAAAGTATTTTATTCCATTTCCATGATTAGGGGAAAAATACTTAGAGGTAAAAATTGTGATTGATTCATGAAACATTGGGTGACGGTAGTGACCGATAGAGATTTGTTCAACTCTTTACATAGAGATGTTATTTTTTGTCTTCATGGATGTTTTTTCATCCTTTTTTATGTTGTTTAGTTATAGGTTTTGTATCTATTTACTTGTGGTGTTTACATGCTATAATATTATTATATATACCATCTATTTATTATTCTATCCAAAAATATTTTATATTAATGGAATTTTGTTTGGGGAAATTAATATTTCATATCATTTTTATTCCCTAACACTAGTAGATTATTAGAGGGTAATGAGAATTATCTTTTACCTATTTCAGAACATACTTAGGAACTAATGTACTATGGTATTCTTGTGGTTTATAATAAAATGGTATTCAAAGTCCATTTCTCCCCATCATTATTGTCGGTATTCAAATTGGGATATTCTCGTAAATAAAAAGTATGACTATTGCGGTAGAAGCGGTTGTTTACAAGAAAGTGCTCTTATTTTTCACGTTATATATATGTGTTTATGAAAAAGTGGGTGTTGAAGAAAATTATCATATAGAAATAAATTTATATGATTATATTTATTTTCTCTAGAACATTATATAAATATTTTTACATCCTAAAAATTTTAGTTTTATCTTTTTCTAATTGATATTATTTTATCAATTGATTGAGTTAATGATTTGTGTATCCTTTATAATTTTTTTTATTTTCTTCATGATGTTTTAATGTACCATCCCCCTAACAAGACGTGTAAACATACCTTAGGTTAGAGCTACCAGTGAACCATGTAATGTGAATCCATATATCTTTTAGAAGAATTATGATATAGTAGGGTCTATGGATAGAGAAATAGAATATGTATCAACAACCATTCCATTTAAGTATCATGTGGTTGAACCAATATGTGATGAAAAGATATTACATGCTTAGGATTTTTATCAGTATAAAGTACAATATTTTCAGATATTGAGTGTTCCTTAAGAGGTAGAGTATTGGAAAAAATGTTTTAGATTCATTTTGAGATCATTATAATTCCCATTTCTATAATGGTGAAAAATAATTACTTCTATCACGAATGAAAATGAACGTTGTGGTGGGATTCAATGTTCATGGTAAATAAACATTAAGGGTTTTATTAGAATTAATGTATATTTATTTTCATGAAATATTTATATTTAGGGTAGAAGATTTTGGAATATTTTACATTATATATCATCCTCTAATATAGTGATGGAGTCGTGAATCAATATGAAAAAAACATTTCAAAACGTTTTCAGTTCCATCCAATGAAAGTGTTCAATAAAAAGTCAAATGATCAAATATTTAGGATGGGTATTCATTATGATATCTATCTTATGTTTTCATAGTAAAGAAAAATATTATATAGATATTCTTGATAGATATTTGATCATTCATCTCGACCTGAATGGTATGTCATGTTTCCTAGAATCCATCATATTCCAAGAGGTAATAAAGATTCAACCTTTAGAGTAAAGAGGAATGTCGAATAGTCCCCCGGTTTATCATGATATAAGGAATCAACAAGATATTATGTGTTTTCTAAAAGGGACTCATTAACAATTCACATTCAAGGAATTACTGGTAATTTAAATATGAGTTTTTAGAGGCACTACCAATTTTTTCATAATATAACTCAATACACGTGTAGATTTTTTTTTCATTATATATCTTCCCCTCATCATGGAAAAATCTCACGATTACAGAATGTTTATATAGTAATGTTATGTTCTATATGAATTAAGGAGATCTAGCCACATGCTTCATCAATGATTCTTATTTTCATATTGGGAGTATCTCCAAATTATGTTTATATAGGTCTAGTGATAGTGAAAAGTATCATCACTATAACTTTAAACATAGTGACTATTTAATTTGACAATGGAACATCTTATTTATTTATATCAATTCATACTCTGAATTTGGTAAACCATAATATGGTACATATATCATATATGATGGGTATTTTTATTCCAATTAGAAAGACTAGTGAGTAGGTTATATGATTCCATACTTATTCCTTCTATTTATCAGAGAAATATATCACATTTTATTTTATACATGATATTATAACACTTCTAGATGACATTTGTGGGATGAATTAGTCAATTTCCCATAAATCATGGATTAATTTTTATTCTGATGGGTCTCTATTACTACATAATATAACAGATAATGTTTCTATTTGTATAATGAAACCCATGTTTTAGAAGATATATAAATATTATTCCAAACTATATAGATTAATTTTGAAATATTATATTGATATTTTATTTGAATCATTGAATATTGATCTTACTATAATTTTAATCATGTTTCTAAATGTGCTTCCATATGTGTTTTCTTTTTTTCCATTGGTAGTAAAGGTATCATTTTTTATTTACTTGGTTAAAGATCCATAGTCTGGCAGCATTTCCCCTTACTAAATAACAACACCATAATTGTTATAGGTAAAGAAAATGTACAACTTTTTTGGATAAATTATTTATTCACCCATGCGTGTTACCTTCATTAATAATTAATTTTTTTTTAAAATAAAACTAATTAACCTCTTTCAATTTTTTTGACTACCAAAATATCAAATGAGTTATAGTTATTAACGAGAATCTATTTCCAGATATTAATGATATTATTGTTCTACTAAAAGGTATCAATTAATTCTTAATGGAAAAAAATAAATATGGTTTTCACCATCATAAAAATATAGGATATATTATCATAATGTCCATATTACCAATGGTATGACCATTAAAAGTACACTATGATTAATTTATGATCATCTAATGATAATTCATTATTGTACCACTGATTAATTGGATATTCCATGAGTAACTCGAATCGGTCATGGTTGTATTTTCTTTATGAAATATTGGTTTTCTATAAAACCTACAAAGAACATGAGTTTCGTGGGATAGAATCCAAATAATTTTTTGAGGACAATAAATATATGCCAATATATAGGAATATGTTATACCGATTCAGGAATTAATGTTATTAGGACACATAGTATTATGATATTCTATTTTGGTATATCCAAAAAAGATAAATGTTTTTATGAGATTTGAATAAACATGATATGTTTTTAAGATAAATAGATATTTTATATTGGTTGGGTTAGACCGCCGAATAATTATTTATTTCTCTATGTTGGATTCTTTACATACCATTTTCATATTAAATGTATTGACATTATCATGGGATTTGATATTTCAGTGTTTTAATGAAGAATTAATTAACCATAAGACATCCTTGTAGGTGTTGTCCCTTCTTGAGGATTG
Source organism: Viscum album (assembly GCA_963277665.1). Lineage (NCBI taxonomy): Eukaryota > Viridiplantae > Streptophyta > Magnoliopsida > Santalales > Viscaceae > Viscum > Viscum album. The sequence goes on from OY728135.1 coordinate 1,768,589,581, forward strand.
ACAGGGATATATATGTTTCAGGCATATCTAGTTCATCTTTTGGTTGATTACTCCTTTATGTTTATCACATGATTCCCTATAGTTCAAAAAATCGTAGGATACATGATGTATACTATCATAGTAAATATATTTCACATTAAAACTTGATGCATAATATTATGTTTTTGATGTATTAAATTTCAATAGAAAGGTTTTCCATTTATTATAATAACAAATTTCTATGTTATATATTCTCATCAAAATAATTCAATCTCTATCAGATGGAATGGGTAGAACACCAACAATATCTTAATTTCCACATTTCATACACCACAAATAAATAGAATTTTATTAATTATTTAATTTTCATGAGAAGTAAGATATAGGCTATGAAATGATCATTATAAGTGTAGAATCCGATTGATCCCTTTTTTATAATCATTTTATTCTTCACGATGATGTGAAACCTTTTTTACAATATTTTATTTTACCTGTTATGTTATGAATATTAACCATCAGAAGATGAAAAATGATGGTGAGATTCATTATGTTAGAGACTCTATATATTATGTATATATAAAAAATGTGTGGTTATTATTGATTAAGGTTATGCAGTGAATTTAGAAATGGTGCATCATAAATTTTTCTTCTGTGAAAAGCTATAGTGGGATATTTCATTAATACCAAGATAGTGGTACACACAAGTAATAGGAGGAGTTTTTTATATGAGGAATTTATTATAGATTCTATTGATGAGATGATATTTAAATTGGTTTTCGTATCATTGTTATACATAACATCGGGTAATGGAAAACACTAGAAACGTCTGTATTTCGTTATTCCCTTTCAATTCCCTATTGAATATGGGATGTGATTTCAATTTTTGTTATGCTTATTTTTCCATGTACCCCTCAATGAAATAATGTGATATGGATATTAATTTATTGTTTGAACGAATCATCTCACTCATACCCATTAATGATAAATCTAATTTTAAAAACATGTAATGTTTGTATATAGTGATGGTCATTAGATTTCATGGAGTTACCTATGTAACATATCTGATATGGATCCCCAATTCAAATATTATTTTAAAATATTTCTCTAAGATTAGAAGAAATATCTATTTAGTTTGATTATGATATATTATAAATATACCAATATCCTATGAAAATGATCTCTATACATTCTTGACGTTATGATTCATTCTTTCATTCTCATCATTGGTGGCTGTCTGAATTTCAATTTGGGAGTGGTTGAGTAAAAATATTATAATATTTATCATTCCAAAATATTGATGGCCCCCTAAGAGTAACTACCTGGATTCTATGGAAAATATATGTTATGTTGGTTAGAAATCGGTGAATACTCCATTGTTGAACCTGGTTTTTTCTATGATATTATTTTAAGGATTTAGTTGATTCAATTCACAAAGGTGATAACAATGATGTGATATAAATATCATAATAATAATAATTATAAACACCCAATAATGGTTTTTTTGAGGACCATATTTTTAAGAGTTCCTCCATGGTTGGTTCATTGATTTATTGGAATATGGAGAATATTATCTAAATGATATAGGGGTCCATTTTATTTTGTTGACCATATATGAAATTAGGAAAAACAAATGACTTTTCCACATCAGTTAACACCAATTCAGGACAAGTTTCACTAGTTCATTATAATAAATTATAGTTTTAATCCATCTCATTTCTTGGGTTTTGGGGACATTGATGTGGTAAATGATTTATCCCTAACTGAGATACTAGTTTAGAATATTGGTTTAATTATTTAAATTTGTGATGGAATGTCTATACAACATGTTTGAGTAGTCTATCCTAATAGTTATGTTTCACATGAGACATGGTTGATTGAGGAATTAGTGAGAGAATAGTGACAACATATCTATGGATGGAGATCCATGATAATATTTTTTGGTTATTAATGAATTTACCCAGGGGAGATCATAACATCCCATTAACAAGTTCTAATTCACAAACCGACCCACCAGAGTCACCTTGGTTGGTGGTAATCTGAATGTGAAAATCTAAAGAATTCCACTAATAGTTCTTGGGAATATGACTAACACAAAGTGTGAAAACCCTACATGGGAGTCAATAAATTAATCTACATATACACATGAACATATCTCGAATGCCATACAATCCTAGGAAATTAAAAGAAACAATACTATAATTAGTGGCACATAGTCTGTCCGACATCAGAGTATCCTGAATGTTTATAATGAGGTAATAGGGATAAATAAACTCATATATAAAAACTACATAGACTATATCCTAACTCGAATTATGTGACCACTAACAAATGATATGACCAGACACTCTCTTCTAATAGGTCATGATCATTTGGCCCCACGAGATATGTACTCAATGGATGTCAAAAATTCTCCCCATCCAGGTATGGGATCACTCCCAGTCCCACTAGAGAACACTATAAACTGTACTAGATCATCAATATTGATAGGGGATCTAATCCAATTTAATCGATGGGAAACTATATAAATAAACCCACTTAAAAAGGATAGTGGATCCCACATTAGTTATACATGGAGATGCACCAAATTCAATCAAATACTACACCCATAGAGGGGATTGATATAATATTTCAATGATTTAATGCTGCACTATAACCTCACATGAAAGGAATAAGGTGTCTTACTCATCCAAATATTATTTATACACAAATGATGAAATGATCTAAGACGTCAATGAGTAAGTAGAAAATGTAAAATTAGGGTACAAAGAGTGTACTGCAAAATCAAGACATTCCTTTTATTTTATTGTGTTCATAATTCCATTCCCGTGTACTCTGACCAGGCATTTGTATGAATGGTCTTGTTTGAGTATTTTGATGCACTTCGATATCCTAGCCATGCTGGAGTAAACTACATATCTTGTTTACTTGACCCAAACCCATGTAAAATCCATGATACATGGAATGAAATTAATCATTTCCACATGGAATTTGATTGAGACCATGTGGTATGTGATCATTATAAATTTTTAGAAACCCTGCCACTACATTTGGGGGTCCCACATGACATTTATCAACATTTACACTCAATGTAATTCAATATATTACATATTATATAGTTCCATCACGCATCATCTGGATCTATCACCACCATAATCAATATCAATTGGATACTCTGTACTGAGGTAGGACAACCCTCATCATTAATGATCATTAAAAATTAAGCATCATTAAACTTCAAAATCGATCTGTTGAGCTTAAATGTTTCCACAACAAGCCACCACTGCATATACACTATGAAAAAATAATCCATTAGTCTGATCCTATTCAAAAACTGGTCATCCTCCATCATCACACCTAGATTCACCCAACAATCACATACTACACCGAGGGTACTCATATATTGTTCCAATGAATGGTCTCACAATGATAGATTACTCGATATTCATTGAACCACAAGAAAATAAAAATTACGTATGATGAACATGAAATAAAATAGGTGAGAAAACCACAAAGCATAAAAATGAGTAATGATAACTATCCTTCATCAATTTATTATTTGATCTATTTTTTATAATATATGATCATTGAGGAATAATAAAAAACAATCGAATGAACCAATTGTAAAATAAATCGACCATCAGTGTGGGAATCAGTTATTCATTATGGAATTTATCCATGTTCTATAGGAGATAAATAAACGTTTTTTAAAAGAACTAAATTAAATTCTTACCATGTGTTAGGATCAATAATTAATGAAAAAATATTTTTCATTGACATCGTAGGAGAGATCCACAAACTCCATTGGCATTGACGATCCATGTAGTACTGATCTGGTCCATTGATCTAATGTTTTCTACCAACATATCTCCAAAAACACCATTCTATGTATATAAGTTTATGAATAAAACCTAGAGACGTAACCATAATATTATATTTATATATGATGACCCTAGGACACATCATCCATGAAATAAAATAAAATAAAATATTTTAATTTTAATAGTCGTTACAAAAACATCACTACCAACCGACACATACCAATTTTACTTCGCATATAGGGAAAAACCATTATTTTATATTAATAGTGGAATCAAATTCATAATTGAGTACCATATATGTGATTTATTATAAATTTTAGGTAATCCTATATGTTTTTGGTTATAATATATTTAATAATTTTCAAATATTTATTTTTGTCTCACCATACTATCGATTCTAACTTTTTATCAGTGCTTAGAGATGAAAATATTACTATATATTTTAAATTTTTTACATTGAAGAAACTAATAAGTTACATTATCCTCAAATGGGGATTTTCTTCAAAAAAGTGAAAATTACTACTAAAAATATGATGGAATTGAGCTTGCAACTTGTTCCCCCACTATAGGTTCCTATCCAAAAGATTCTCAGGATGCCACTAAAAATTCACCGAAAGAATTTATTACCCCGAGAGGATTATCTCATACCAATCATTGATATATACTATATACTCTCAAAAGGTTTTCCCATATTCTATTTTCTTCATTCACCATTTGATTACATGTTACAGTAATTCACAAACCACATCAATTATAACGTGTGAAAGATGACATATACCTAGTCCAACTACAGTTATAGGGACATGTTGTACACCACCTATCTATCTATAAAAACTAACATTAAATGGATAGTGAATTTAAAATATATATCTCATCCATGAATAGTTTCTTATAATACATGATGATTTGAGACCTTCTAGAGCACATGTTCTCCTACCTAGAAATCCAACGACCTCCATAGTTAGACAAAATAAGACATATGATTATTCTCTGTAGTCCTATACAACTCATAGATGATATTTACCTTCTTGTTCATATCTCATAACCACTCTAGCTCATTATTAGTCACACTCTTGGGCTAGTCCAACATAGTGGTGACTTGTATGATAACTTGTACAAGGACTCAAATTGATTCATTCTGATTGAGGAATATTATCTATATTCGAATTAAAACTATACCAATAGATGTTTTTCCTATCAACATTGGATGACGTCCAAATTCAATCCCACAACATGTAATCTAATACATGAATGGATAAATCACTATAGATATCATTTTATGGTGGGTAACACCTTAATCAAACAAAACTGATTCCAAGAGCCCAATAATAATATTCTCCATTATCATGGTGTTAACACTGTATCATGGTCAAGATTTATCATTGAAGTAACTCCATTGAGCTGTAATATCTCTTGTATGTAGAGGTGTTCAAATCAAACTACTGGACTCTTCTCTCAAATAGAAATATATTGGGATTAGTTTATAAGTAGGTACACAATCCCCCCAAATAGAATCATTTCCTATAAAAAATATGTGGTAAACCTTACAAAAAGTCCATATACATACCATTCCACTTCCAGTCTATGACATCAAGTGGTTGAGATAAACCCACTAGAGACTTGTGAATATCCTTCACCTTCTCCCAATAGATTCATCCAGAGTAAAATAGTGATACATAATTAATCATTCCATTCCACAATAATAAACACTATAGGTATTTGTACTTGTTTTACACACTTGTATGTACCTCCAATATGTATATATTAAACTCCCTCATCACCTCCTCCCACAAAATCAATGGTACCAAAATCAATCATGTGAAAAGCATATTGTACCCCCCCAACATCATAAAATCAACTAGGAGAACTTCTTATTGTTATATGAGTGCATAAGGTCTCACATTAAGTTTATCCATGAAGAAATTCCACAACATGATAGAAAATTGATTGGGATAATAACCATAATATTAATATATGGATATTCAACCATATCCACTATAGAAATCAATAATGGGGATAAATGTTGACTCCGCATAAAAAAACATTGAACAAAATCACATGTTCAGATGTTATTCCACTACGTTTCCCCTTGTTTAGTGTAGAATATCATGAAGTAATTGGCCTAGAGGAAATCATCTGATCACCTTTATATCATGTTTGGATCCTTTTAAGAGAATAAACAATTCATGTACTTGTTGTTAGAGTTGAAGATAAACATATCTCTAAAAATGTATATTCCCTATAACATCGGGGAAAATACTAAAACATCTTCATCAATATCATTGGATACATAATTTTTCTCATGTCACCCCAACTTCCAAGTACAATTGGTAATTAATTCGAACATTTTTATCATAACACAACCATATTTGGTCCATGATGAATCAACAAACAATATGTAAACCAAACTCACCTCTGGTAATCTCGTGATGGATGTTCTCGTTAACCTCAGCATCAACGATATATAATAATTCTAGAATTTATCTATCCAAATGATAATGATACTCTTCTGGTTCAATGAACTAAATGTTTCTTATATCCTTGATAAAATGAAAAAAATATTACGTATTACCCTTCAAACCAAAGATGATCATCACCTATAAAGTGCTCTTGGGGGGCTACCAAAATAACACTGCCTCGACTATGGCCATGTCTATTTCTACACTATGTGATTATATGATGTATCATAAAATGTCTACCACCAAAAATTAGAACAATAAATATTATATATTCACATAAATTTGGTGCTCGAAGAGTGTGTATAGAAGCTTCTATATAATTCTTGCGTGCTCCAACTCAAAAATAGAGTACACAATGATATCATTGATGGAGACCACCATAAATAAGTCTAAGAAATAATAAATATCCACATCATGAGTCTCATGAAAAAGTATTGGGTATTCACAATACCAAAATAATCAATGACTAATGATAGTGACTATTATAAATCTGAATATCATCTTTTATATGTCCTCTCATGTTACTTGCATTTGGTGATAGCCTAATACGAGGTAAATATTTTAAAATCATCGCACACCCCTCAGATAATATAAGAGGTCTTTGATCCTCATTATGGGATACGTGTTATTCATTTTCACCTTGTTTAGGTACAAATAATCCCTAGAAAACCTGAAACTACCATATGTTGTCTCGGTGAACTAAACCAGGGAAGCCTAGGGAGAAATAATAGGTCTCATGATCCATTCTTCAATATATCCTACCACTAAAAACTCATCTCTTGGTAATTTGTGGAACCATTACATACAGTAGTATAGATATCAGGTTCATCTTAAATAGTATGTCATTGTAGAATTAATTATTCTATCCCATCTTGGATATATACATTTAGAGGGAGAAGATGAACTAAGGCATGATAGATGAAAACAACTTCCCCTTCAGATCATGTTTTTTTGTCATAGAAACACTATTTAGTCCCATTCATGTATCAATGTGTGAAAAAATGAATGTATACAAGAGTCATGTAATATTGTATTGGTTCATGCTGAATAGGCTATATAAAAAGAGCATACAACAGTAATGTGATGCTTTACAAAATCCAGTATGGTTTAGTACCAAAATAAGGTTAGGTATAGATCACATATATTCCACGGACCATTGAATTTACTATTTTTGGAGTTTAATCTATGTCTATCTTAGTTTTAAAATAATATAAATTTAAATTCACTCTACTCTCTCAACTGATATGTGAGAATTGATCATTCATATGAACTATATATTAATCACATTAATCAATAAGTTTTACAACTAATTTATTCATTGATAAATTTCAATTTGAAACACATTATTAATACATTTTTTACCAATTTAGTAAGAAATTATTCTTTGTAACACATCATTTTCATTCATACAACCATTGGATTCCTTGCACAGAACAATTCCAACTTGCGTACAACATTTTTTACTTTTTGGGAAAAATAAAAACTTTTGAACACCATTTGTATTTTCCTGGAATGTAAAATTATTATACACATTAAATAATTTTACAAATAACCAATTTTCATACAGAAACAAGTTCTTTTATATGCACAGAAATAATAGGGGTCATTTCATTGAGAAATTATTCTTGTTAAACCATTTTTCATTTCTCATAAATCATACACAACTCATATTCCTGATTTTATCTAATGGGTGAGTTACTAATATGTGAGATGTATCCACTTATTTATAGACATGGCCATCAATATGTGCAACTTTATGTGATCATTCCACTATGTGTACATGATATCCAATTTTTCTCATATCTCCCACCATGAATTGCACAACTTTGGAATGTTGAATTTTTTTGTCATATTTGGAATGAAGGCTTCTTGGAAACCTATTATTACAAGAAACTATTGTTTTGTAAAAATACCATCATTCACAAAATTGATGATCTCACATGAACCATTTTTCTGAAAAATATTTTGTTGAAGAAATCCAAAATCCTGACTTTCTCACAACATTATGAATCATCATCACAATTTCACAAAACATTAAAATTTTATAATAAGTAATTTCATTTTCCAAAAACACAATTTTCCATCCTATATATTTTGAAACTCACAATTTTGAAAACACCAAGAAATTGATCAACATTATATACATACAACAGTTCATATCCATCAGAGAATACATTTATTATAATGATATATTTTTTAATAAAACCTATAAAAAACCTCTCTGTAACTCCACAACAGAAACAGGAAACCTACATTGTTAATAGACACAATAATCCCAAAAACACCACAATGAGGACTTGGTGGGTTTCATCCCAACAATATCCCTCGTTGGGTTTGATGATATTTTACCATTTTGATACCTTTTTAATGATTCTAGACTCATGTAACACCATTCACATCTTGTGATTATAATATAAATCAATGAGATACTACACACACACTCAAATACCACATGATTTATGCTCATCATGAGAAACAATAGTAGCATGAAATGATCACCAATAACTAACATTATTCGAAATTCTATCACTGAAATTCATTATGAAACACATATAATATGATATATACACTTTGATTAATAATATTTTACATCATCATATTTAAACCCACATTTTTTAATTCTCCCCCTATCATCTTACTTTCCAATCATGATTTAAAAAAATTAGCCCATTTATTGCCACAATTCCTAGCCCTTTTTTAGTTATCCTAAAGATCACATCAATGTGGTCTGCAATAGGTTAAATAAAAAGGATCATCACTTGTGGAAGACACAAATCATTCTCCCAGGGTTGGGGACCCACATGCATAATTTTTCATGTTTGCGGATTTGATTAATATTCAAGAGATAGTTGATCATGTTATAATTATTATTGAGGGTAATCCTTTGTTTTTTTCCAAAAACCTATTGTTCTTCATACCCATACTCCAACATCAAAATCACATTATTTATTATTTCCTCGATAAAATGATAATTTGTGTCAATTTTCTTTTTTAATGTTAATATAATTATATTTTCTCTAAGAATTATAGCAGATGAATTATTATAATGGATATAGATCATAGACATAACTTCAAATACCATATCATCAACTTTCCTCTTCATCCATAATAAATATGTGCAGTATTGAGTGTCTGTAATATATTATACATCTATAGCACTCAATTAAATTAAATCTTATTTCTTTATTATCTATGAAATACATAATTTCAAAAGGTATAACGAACCACCTAAAATTTATATTCCATCACCTTATGATATGGACCAATCTTCATTTGTATAGCCTAAATAATCGTGCTGATATTTTTCATTATTTATTAAACAAAAATTTGTCATTATATTAATACATATAAGTATAATTTTCAAAAAAATTGTGTAGATTTCCTATGTATTTATTTTATATATTTCAAGTTTGGATGTGTTAAAAACATAATCATATTTTGTTACTGTAATGTATAATTAACTATAAAATATTTTCCTATATCCTGTGACACTAACTGCATTGCCTTCACCATTATTTAATAATTGTGTCCTTGTTTCAATTGAACTCATCACATCCCAAGAATTATCTATTCCAAATATTCTCACAACCTTTTGGAATATTTTTATCACTAAATGAATGTGACATTATTTCCATGTATCACTTATAAACCAACAAAATAGTCAATAGACCCCTTTATTTACATTTAGAATTCATTTTTCCTAAATTTTATGAACTATTTGAAATGAACTTCATATTATCCACCAAATATATTTTCGTTGACATACACGAGCACCATAAAAAATTTAACACTATCATTATTGACATAGATATTATAATCAAATACATGAAAATGAAATCCATAAATCTATAAAAATTGACCTAATATTGAATACCATAATCTTGATGTATTCATAAATCCATATATCACATTTCTCAACAATAGAACTCTATTATCATCTTTATGAATGAGATAACCATCTATATGCTTGAAATACAATTATTCTTCTTCTAAAACACTCTTTAGAAATAATGACATGTCATCTCTAAATAAAACTAAGATTCTTTTATTCACTATTATGTCAAAAAATAATATCACTATCTCTCTCCTTGCGACATGTGGAAATATTTCACAGACATCAATATATTGTTTCTTGGAGTAACCATTTCACAGTAACTGTTTTTTCTTCTGCATCACTATTCCATATTCATTCGAATTTTTTAAAAGAGATAGTTTGGTCCTAATGAAATTCGTATATATTAATCTTGAAAGAATATTTCATTACATATTGCTCTCAATTTAGAAAATCTATTCATTTATATTCTATACCCAGCTATCATCTCTTTAAAATTAATCAATACATTTTGGTATACCATTGATAAGACGGATTCCATTAGTAATGAGCATATTATTCTGGTTATTTATAGAGCTTCTACCAGACCAAGGATTTCATTTCTGTAAATTTCATCTCTTTTCTTCATCATTCATGAAGAAAGAGATTTTACATCCTCATATTCATCATCTTCGTCTTCTTCGGAATCATCAATTCCCACTTCAACTACCCTTTAATGCTTACCACTTCATCCCATTCATTAAGTAAATATTCACCACGTTGTTGAATATTACCATAATTATCTAATACAGTGAAATAATTTATATCAAATACCTTTAAAACCCTCATTTAGAAAAATTTATATTTTTTTATTTCCTAAATATCCCTAAAATAACCCCACATATCCACGTGATTCAAATTAAATATGTTTTCCATTTTGAGAACAAAACATTTTCATAAAAAAAATTCAGAATTATTTCCGTGATTCCTTCTTACCATTTTATATATAATATTAATTGATTTATTATTTTATAGATAATAGATTACTTATATATATATATATTTGTCTTAATACTTCATTCTTATTTTTTTTCTAGTAGGTCGTTTTAAATATACATTTCTCTGGCAATGTTGTTTATGATCCAATTTCTCTTTTTAATAGTTCATTTTCATGTAGATTTCTCACTTATGAAACATTATTTCTTATCACATGATTCATACAATAATTATAAAATTAGATATTTTTAATTATGTTCCATTTTAATTATGAAATAATATAATATTTTGTCCAGGAATCTTTCAGATTCCATATAATATTGTTTTATTCAATATAAAAAAATTTAATTATGGGTAAGGATAAATACCATTGTAATCCTATTGATTACATCATTAATACTAATTTAATAAATATTCCAATTAATGTATCTTAGTGATATTTTATCACATAAATCTGTATTTAAAAATTGAATCACTATGAATGTCTTTTTATATTTTTCGATTAAAGAATTTATGATGTTCTTCCATTATGAAATTAATCTCAGGTGTGAGTATGATAATGTGATAGCTTAGGGATATCTCATGTTTTATCACATTTAGAAAAATATTACAGGAATTTTTTGTATATATGGACATTCAATTTATGGCACAACATATTTACTTATTTTTTTGGATAGCAAGAATTTATATTCTTTTCCACAAAAAAGTTACAGATTTCTTTCATTACTTTCCCCATATTAACAAATCAACCATGTATTACATTGATGATACACAGATTCTAAAAAAATATTATAGGTTTCCATGAGTCATATACTTAAATAAATCTAGGAAACTGTTGCTCAGATCTTTAGAAACTAATACATCCACACCTCTCATTTCGTTACCGCCAAAATTGGGTTTTCCCAATACAATAATCTTTAGTAATTAATCATTTTTAAATATGATATCACATTCCATTTAGTATTTTATTTATATTTCGTGATCATTATTACATATCATATGGGACATTGATCCACTATTAAAAATACAAACAACAAAATGATCTGATTCCATAAGTGAAATATCCACAACCACTCACTAACCATCTCTTTTTTTTATTCATGATTTTGACTTAATACTATATATGAATTGATAACATTTATAATCCTCAGAGTATGATAAACCATCTACATCTTGTCCATATGAAAATATATTTTTTCATTTTAATCATCATTGATGATACATTGATCAAAAATTTATGACCACATTCACTCTACATTGGCATATTACAATGTATTGTTCCTATGCAATATCTTAAAATGTATCAAATTCCATGACACCTGAAATTATTTCTAAAATATGATTTAATAGATTATTTATCTCTATATGGATACTTATATTTTTCTTAATCTTTTATGGAACTCTTGGTTATGGAACCGAACATTTTTTTGTGTCACATCTGACGACAACAATAACATATAAAAGAGAGTGAATTTATGTGGGTCACAACGGCCCTAATAGTTTTCCCTTGGTTTATATAAATCTTTATGTTTTCATTCAAAGCATTGAAAATAATAAATATCATAGAGGGTTCTTATTGTTTGTATCCAACCACTACTGCTTCCTATATAAGATCAACCGACAAACCAGCCTTATCATTTGAATTTAACTCTTACATATATTCATATACTCCTATATGCCACTCTTATGTATTTTTTGTCACATGTATTATATTATTTACCATTTTCATTCATGGATTCATTATATTTTATTGAATCCCATCAGTTCATCAAATACTAATTACTTCCTTCTCATGTTTCTCAATGGATTTGATTTGATATTTCACTAGGTTATTCAAACTATCAATGACATTTTTTTCATAAACAATGTCCATTTAATTACCTTCCTTTTATAAGTTGTCTAGCATTAAATAATTATGATTTCTATTTTATTTCACCATATAATAAAGCTAATCTTTCTGTTATTCCATATAAAGTGAGGCATCATGAATCACACTATTGGATTTCTTCATTTTTGTACTCCAAATGTCAATATTCCAAAGAATGGATTCTAATTCATCCTACATATAAAATCATACATAGAATTTTTCTTCATCATTATATGTTCCTTCATTATTCATGGGGATACCTACAACTCCCCCACACGATTTATCCCGTGATCATTGTAGTTCTCAATCTCTTCAACATTAGTTTCATGTGAACTTCCATTTTCTTATGAACGAAGATTATTCTTTTTGGGGAAGTTTATTTTAATATTTTTCATTACTATCACATAGGTTGAAGAAATATTCATGGGAATATAAAATTCATACTTATCATCTTATTCAATCATATATTGGTACCATTATTCAATATTCCCAAACATTCTTCATAGAAATCGTGCATGTGGGATTTTTCATTTGAATGTTCCTTTTCCTCTCTGTATAATTTAGGAACGGAATTAAATCACTTAATTCATCACTTATTATTCCTTTCTATCATGAATGGTTATATTATTTATAAAACTGAATTTAAACTTTTTGGAATTATAATTTTCCACAGACTCATTATAATCATTTAACGTCATGTAATAAATAAGAATATCATAAAAGCTATCCAACATTTTCTCATTTGGATTTTTATCATCTAATATAGAAAATGTAATATTAAACTAAGATCGATGGCTTATAAATACTCTATTAAAAATATTTAAGTCTTCAATAAATTCTATGAGACCAAACATATTTTCCAAAAAAACATTACCCCCATCAAAATAATTCATCAACAAACATGTTATTGTGCATTCTCGTATCAACAAACATGTTCCATAGAAACATAATATTTTATTAACATATATTTGTGTCAGCCTCATAAATAATTATAATCATTAATGACACAACATGGGATGAATTATATGATATCACCATCATATAAATGGAATTATATTTGGATTTCCTTAACGATTTGATTACATTTGTGTCTGAATGCAATTCCCTTCGTTCGGCGTCTAATAAAGCACCACTTCTGATACATGCTGATATCACATGAATCACTTCTATAAAGATATAAATATATAAATATCAGAGTAAATGAATTATTTAATTCATTTAATAATTTAAAATAGTTTTCATCGATGATTATAATTAGTTTTTTATTGAAAACCTCCACTCAAACCGGGAAGATAGAAACTCTGATATTAACTTTCCCTATGATATGAATAATTATCCCAACTAGGTTAAATATGATTAGGGGTGAATCAGGGTAATTTATATTAAAATTACATCCCTAGAAGATATTTTTTTATTAAAAAAACATTTTTACATTTATTCATGGAATACATTTATAAATATAAAATAATTCATGGATGATACACACGAATTTAACTATGCTAACCCTAACTGGGAAATTCTTAAGGATCATAAAATGATTCGGTGCCAATGTAAATAATCTATTAAGGATAAATACCCAAACTAGGATCTATAATGATCACTTCAATTCCATGGATAACTAACTATAAAACGTTTGGAGGATACTCCCTACCCCTCCTAGTTTAAAACCAACCACAACTTGAATGATCATTAGACTCTAAAAAAAGTGTCCTTACTAATCCTGCAGAATAAAATTTTATTGATCACATGAATCAATATGATTTATATCTCTTTTTTTCACAATTAAGTTCCTAATTATTCGATTTGATGAATACGAATTATCCATAGTTTTACTGGGAAATTCTGTTTAGTTTATACAACATTTCATTTCTCAAAAAAATTTGATTACGTGTTCCCAACACTACCAATATTCATGAAACATTTGTTCCATGTTCTAAAACATCCAAAATTAATAAAAAAAATTTAATGTCAAAGAAAACCATCATTCACATAATAATAAAAAAATTGAGACTCCATTGGTCATATAGAAACACTCTATCTTCAATACACAATAAACATATGAGTCATTAGTAAACATAAGTCTTCATGTTTGAAAATTGTGATGTGTGTGTATATTTTGATTTGTTCTAAAATACAAAAAGATTAAAAGCCATTTTGTTTTATGGGTTGATAAACTAAAAAAATATGGTTATATGACTGTTTATAGACGTGACCATCCCTATGATAATCATTCTTATGTGCCTCCCACTGTGCATACATGAAATTAGTTCTTTTTAAGAAAATATCACAATATTATGAATATCCTTAGTGTTTTTTCACTTCACATTTTGATTTTTTATTATGTGTGAATGACTCATAATTTCCAACTATTACACATAATATTATGTAGAATTTTTTTTCTTTTCAACTATTTCTATTCTTAGGCGCACCATTCTCATTAGATATATTTTTATACTTCAATCTCAAATATGAAATTTCCTGAAACATTAAGAATCATCATCACCATTCTATGACATAGTGTATAAATCATTCTATACCTCCTAAAAATAATATAGTCCTTTGTTTTTGGATATTTTCCGAAAAAATAAATAATCTCTTTGGAAATCCACATATGACCAAGGAAGCCTACTTTGGTAAAAAAATAAAATCAACCCAAAAACACCATGTGGTAGCCTTGTGGGATTTTCCAATCAAATTCTCCTAGTGGGGTTGTATTACAATGATTTAATTATGAAATATGCCATTATATTGTACCTATAGTGAAAAAATGTGTACATGATGTCATCTAATAAACCACGATTCATTCTACCAAACAATTGATTAATCAACTACACTCACAATTGTTTAAGAACATCCTTCTTTAATTCTATTTTCCTCTCACCAATAAATGAAAACCTCGTACAAAAAATGTTTAAAACCCCCATCCTCTACTTAAAATGTTTAATCTGGGCATTAAATATTAATTATCATTCCACTAAAAAGATGATTTATTAAGGCCTCATAATTTCGAAAAAAAAATCTCATAAATATATCTCACCTATAAGAGTAATGTAAAAATATTAGAAGAAGGTCATGATCCTTGAATAATATCTAGTTTGAATCTTATGGTGAAATTTCATTGTAATGGGCTCTATAAAAATATTTATCTCTCAAACCATTATCAAGGATTGAAATGAATGAATCAATACTTTTTTCACGATAATTACAACTAACATAGAAAAGGGAACCGTTGTACCTCATATCATTATTGGATCCTCCTGGTTGTAGGACCCCAATCCTTGTAGTTGTCTTCTCCCCTAACCACCCACACCATATACCTTGTGCGGACCACATGGGTTTGTGGAGGAAACAAGTCATATTTTCTTCTACCTTTAACATCCCTAACCACACCTCTTAATTATCCACATTCCTCAAAATTTTCCTTGTCATCCTTTGTTCTCTTCATGGGGAGTCCTAGGACCATCTCCCAGTTAGTAGTATATCAAGTCAAAAAATATAGGGAAGGATGTCCCCAACCATCACATGAGAAGAACAACCTCAAAATCGGTGTACCTAAGAAACTTTTGATTGCTAAACCACTAATCTGTTATATTGGGATCATATATTGATTCATATAAAACACCCAGATCTCTAATAATAAATGTGGAACTATTTTCTATGGTCTCCACTCATGGGATATCACAATAGGAACACAATTTCTTTATCTACACTACCAAAAATATATTTAAAATTATATCTCACTCAATCACTCTAGAATATTTTGAAATGAAAAGACCTAAAATTTAATACCTGATATCATGGTGTATGAACATCTCATAGATTCTTACCTCGAAAAATGGATGTTGAACCATATATAATTATTACCATGAGAGATTAGTAAGCCTCATAAAATAATTTGACTTGGTTATACAAAACTCCTACTGATGAAAATGATCATGGTTTAGGTTAATAAAAATGTTTCATGTTAAAAGTCATCTAAAAATAGATTCTTTATGTATGACTAAGATATTGTTTTCTCATCAGGTGACTATGTCACACGACACCACTAATGAATAGAGATTTGATCAATAATAAGCACTATGAGGACTTCAATTTCTTCTATAGGAGTCCAGGAGATGTGGAAGAATCAAGTGACTGCCTCTTGATATCCATCAACCTATGGAGGGTCTATATCACTTCAAAACCTATGAGGTCTCAGCTTATGAAACTTAGGATGTGTTCTTGCTCTACATTCATACTCAAATTCTACATTCATAGACAATTACTATACAAAATTTGTTTGCATGTCTGTAAAATATCCTAGAGTTAGCAAATAAAATACAGGTCTATGTAAAAATGTTTTCTCACCCATCGGATCATTTTTATGATAATGCAGTGTAATGGTAGGGTTCCATCTCGAAGTCATCCTGAAATTAACTATATGTTCCATGGTCAAAAAGTTTATATTTGGAGATGACTCAAGAATGAAATGGAAACCAAACCCAATTATAATATAATATATATATATAATTGTTTCCCATTCAACTGTTATCTACCTATAACAATAAAATAAGAAGGTTATTAGAGTACTATTGAAAGGATACATCAGTCATTACACCAACAGTAGAATCTATATCCTGAAAACAAACTTGATACACATTAACTCTATTTCTATAAATTCCAATTCAATATCATAGACATGTTAAAATATATGATTTTTCCATAAGGTTGATCTAATCCTCTAATACAACACTATTGGTATCATCATAAGTTTTTGAAATAAAACACTACATTCAATAACATACATTATACATCCCATCGAACTTAAATGAATTTAATAATATTATTTAATATGGTAGATATCAAATAACTATTTGAATGGTGGGATTTATCAACATTAGATGAATTTTGAAAATATTATTTTCAGATATATATATATATAATTAATTTTTCGATGACCAATTAATGTAATATCAATGTAAATCACTTTTTAATATAAATGAAATTTTTTTTCTAAAATCCCACCTAAATGTGAACATATCTTTTTTATAAAAATATATAAACAAGTCACTATTTTTTATTATATTAATAATATATTTTTATATGTATATATAATATTGAGTATATAGTTTAAAATTCATCTTATGTGTTTTCTAGAAATAGAATAAGAAAAAAATAAACTATTATGAATTAAAGAAGTATTTAAAAAAAGGATGTTTGGACGTGTTTTGATAGCAAAATTATTTTAAATATATTTTCAAATACTTTTATAAATTCTATTTGAAAAAATAAATTTAATATTATAAATAGGATGATAAAAAAATATTAAATTTTTTATAATTTCTTGACAAGTTTCATTTTTAATGAATAGTGAAAAAATTATTCATATTAATTGATTTTATTTTTCAACAAAATTTTTTTAAGATTTTATTTATATATTTGAAAGTTCTTATAGTATTGTTGGATAATTTTTTTATCATAGAGTATAATTTAATTTATTTTGATAAATTTTACAGTGAAATTTGATATAAAAACATTGTGATCCTCAGAACTCTTTTACATTAAAACATGTTTTCTCGTTATGTCATCGAGATTAATTAATATATAATTTATGAAATTTATATGTTGTGAATTTGGAAAATTGGATTCCAAATATGGAATAATAATGTTCAAATTATCTAAATATTTCCCTTATTATTTTTGGACATTATAAATAGCAATGTTAGTAATTTTTAATTAACAATATTAAATGTAAATCAGGTAATTAAGGGTAAAAATTAATGTTATTTGTAATATAATATTACCCTAACACTAGTAATAATATCATTGGATTACTTTTTTTAGATAAAATTAATCCTTGCATATAAATTATGACAATTGGAAGCCATGCTGATGAGAGTATGAAATTTATAATATTATATTTTAAAAGAAAAGTCAATTTCATATCACTATTGTTTTTAAAAAATGAAATATTTTTAATATGTGGTGATAAATTGGATCTATTTGAATATAAATTTTATTTACAAAGATAAATGGTTTTTCTTAATAATGATAATTTTTTTAATTATTAGGAATTATATAACTACATTATCTGCTAATAAAATGATGAAGAATTATTTTTGTATTCATGGACATATCAAATAAATTATAATAAAAATAATATCGTAAATTTAATTTGAGATGAATAACATAATAAATGAAAATTTCAGAGTGATTTGACTTATTAAGGTTGTTTTAGATGTAGTTTTCTAAATTTAACTTATCATTATTATATTTTTAAAAATTATTGTAATGAATACATTCAAAATTACATTATTGATAGTTTAAAATAAAAAAAATTACTAAAGGATATAAAAGTGATGAAAATATAAATATCCAAAAAATATATAGGATAATTCCAAAAATTTAATTAATGACTACTTAATTAGTCTTATGGATTTTATTGTAATTATATTAACCCTCAAAATTTATATTATATGATTTCATGGTAATAATTAAAAGGGTTAAAAACATATATGTATTAAATAAATAGTCAAAAAAATTGTAATTTTTATTGGATGAATTTATTTCCACCCAAAATCATCTTATAATATATTAAAATATATTTTTACCCATTTAAATTATATATTTAATTTATATTAATTTAATATTTGGAAGAATTCAATTTGTTCACATCCCCTCTTCTATATAAAGGAACACATTATTCTATTTTACTCAAACATAAAAACCTATTTTCTTGGAAATTATATACCTTAATATATTTTAGAATCATTCCTGACATTATAGTTGACTTATTTTAGGAAAACACCATCTATAGAGGTGTTAAGTCGTTAATTAGAGGAGATCATCTAAAAAAGATATATCATTTTAAATTTAGTGTTTCAATTTTATCTCTTCATCAACATCCTTAAAATATTATTCAAAAATGATGAAATAATATATCTTATATATCAAATATACTGCTTCTTAATTTTTATAATATCATCACCTTAATCCATCTCTACTTATATCATATGAAAAATGAATAATATTTCGTTTATATAGAGAACTACTTCCTTGTGAATCCAGATAATTTATTGTCTATCACCATCTCGTAAGAATGATTATAATGGCGGAAGTAATGATTATATATGTTACTAATGACTTATTTATCATTATTAACTAATAATCCATCATTATGATTCATATTGTTTCATGAAAAATATGATAACATCATTCGTGCATATGGGTGAACTATCATATCCATGAAGTGATGTTATATGGTTTTCATGACCAAATCAAATGAAAAATGTATATAAGTATATTAAAAATATTAATATGATATTATTTATAAGATGATAATATTGGAATTATAATGTATTACTTCCCATATTTCCATAATGATGATTGAAAAATGAAAACCAAACTAATGTGTATTTATGGAATACCGTCTCCATGATTTTCCCATTGTTCATTATTATTATCCATATTTAATGGAGGTATTTAAAAGTATATTATTTGTTAAAATCTATTATTATTTCTTGATTATTATACAAGATATTATGTATTAATGACCACATTTACTACTTACATCATACCAATGTTTTCTGGACTCAAGTACAGAATATCATCAAAACATCTTACCTGAACGTATATAATTAGAAATTCATAATAACATTATGAAAAGTGATATAAAAGAAAAAATAAACATTAACAATGTTCCCAATAATAGTAATAATTATAATAATTTATTATTCAAAGAATTAAATGACATACATGACGATTTATACTCAATGTAAGGGACTTTATCATAATCTCCATTAATTGTGGAATATTTAATATTATACACCCACCATATTTAATGAGGTGTAAATATATCCACTTTGTTATATAATAACACGAAATTTATTTTTTTTATGGTTTACAATTTCAGGGATTTTATGATTTAAATATTCAATTTCGAATTGGAAATTTTGAATGTTTATATATTTAATTATCAAATATTTTTTCCCAAGACGATATTTTGGGTATTAGATTATAGATATGGTTATAAGAATATTATTAATGAATTATTATGAATACAATACATTATATTCAATAGATATTAATATAAACATTTTTTTTTGTTTTATGTGGATTTTTTTGAAAAAATGATAAAAGTAATTTTCTATTATTAATACATATGTAGACAATGGGTTTTCCACCATAGAGGAAATTATTTAATATTTTTCATCCATTTAAATATTTAATGTTATATTAAAATGAGTGAAAAATTTATATTTTAGTTATGTTGGTTTTGATAATGTTTTTTCAAATGAATTGTGTGTTTTGTTGAAATGGTATTTTGAATGTTTAATGAATTTTTATATCTTAAAGAGGTTTGTATAAGAATTTAAATGACAGCTTCTCAAAAGAATAAAAAAATTTATATTTTTGTAGTTCATCAACATTATAAGGGACATTTACACCCAAATAACACTGAGGGTGTCTATTATACCTGAAATTAGTTCCCCCAGATATGACCCTATTTCATTGGGTATACCCAAAATGGTAGTCAACAAAATGGATATACCATTTATAACGGTCCATTATGGTATCTATAAGTGTACATTGTGATGATATCCCATGTTATCTCCATGATGATTTTTGTTCCTCTAAATAATTTTTTTGGAAGAAATTTATTTTCACATGTTCAAATAAATAATATTTTTAAAGGAATGTTAATTACAATAATAGGTAAAATTTTATGAATTTAGGAAATGTATTTTCCATAGGTTTTCTTGTTTTTATTTAAGTAACTATTTTATTATTAAAATAACTTACTGATCTTTTGTGATAACTTGATGTATTAAATATGTTTTACACTAATCTTATGATTGTTTAGGAAAATGATGATGTCATGGTGAAATAATTGGATATATATCTCGAAAAAAAACATGATTTAATTTTAAATGGTTTTCTTTAGTGAAAAAATGTATATATGGTATAACTATCTATTTTTAATTATTTTTATCACATTGTGTGAGTTTTTTATAATTCCCTAAAATTATTAAATAAAAATGCCCATGAATATGAATTATTCTTCAAAAACACAAGAATATGTACTTATTATGGGTATATCCATACAATAAGTGTCAATATATTATTTAGAAATCATTAGAGATTATAATTTTTTCTTGAGAGCTAATTGATCATATGTTTAGTGTTTTAGAGATCATTTTTATGTTTTCTATTATAAAAATTTAAGTGGATTAATTTTATTTTTGGAGATAATTTTTTTAGAATGTTATGCGTTATTACTTATTGGGTTGAAAAATTAATGATATGAGATATCCATTGAGGTTGGAGTTTTTTAGGATTTTCGAGGATGTTAACATAATTTTGTAATTTTATAAGAATTATATAGTCTTAAAGAAATAAAAACTAATCATATGGGTGAAAAACAATCCTATCTGTCAAGGTTTTGAATTTTATGCCCACAATAGAAGGACAATAATAGTGCGACATCTACAACTTTCCCATGTGATTTCCTAGATAGTAGGACGTGTATTTTTTTGTTAAATAATTTTTTATATGATGTTTATTTGTTTTTCAGGAACATATATTTTCTCAAATATATTTCCATGTCATTGGGAATGATACAACGATTAAATTTATAATGTTATAATGGGATTCATTAACTATTATGGGATCCTAAATGATTAATGGTGATAATATAAAATGAAATTTTATATGATTAATAATTAAGGAATTATATTTTAGATGAATCTATCATTTTATTGATGACTTATGTTGATTTTAGTTTTTTATGGAAATAGTTATCATATACTATATATTATTTGTAATGACCCAGATTTTCTCTGGAATATTTTTGTAGATTATATAGAATAATTTCATGAGCAGGATAAAATATGTCTAGCTATACTGATGCTCGGTGTTTCTAGAATAAATGTTTAAAAATTAATAAAATATTAAATAGTACACATGTATATTTTTATTGAAAAAGTGGAGTAGCATTTAATAGTTTGTCTAGATCCAGAACACGTGGGATCCATTGAGCTTAGAATGGAAGATTTACCCTAGGTGCAACCTATAATTTTTATTTGACGTTCGATTGTGGAAAAGTCATCGAGAGTGTATAAATGAATATAATTTTTTGAATAAAATTATTTTATTTAATTAATCAGTGCAACAACTATATAGTCTATAAATATACTATTATGATAGAATTCAAAGGTTACCTACATAACCATAGAATCCCCTAGAGAAAAATTGGGGATACATCTAGAGAATCCATCCTGAAAATGATGAAGATGTCACGAATTGACGATCTACACACACAAATTTTGAAGTATATTTCCAAAAAAGATGACAAAAAAATTAGTCTTCATCAGCGATCGATACAAATTGAGGAAGGGAGTTTTATTTGTTTTTATTTTCCCCATTCAAGATAATATAATAACCACAGGCCAATCAATGAACATATTCTCCCATAGATTGATTATTAAGCAAGGTTAGTTATTGTGCATGATAAATTATGAATTTTTTATAGATATTTATTTTATTCATTTACGATTATAATTGTTAAAAAACAAGATAGAGATGAATATAAATTGATTTTCTCCCCTACTGATTTGGTTTGTTCAATTCTCTCCCAGTTCATTATTCTTCATGGTATTTATCATTCTTCTCCATGGTTCTCCTTTGCATTAATGATCAATCATTTCACATTTGATTCATGAAAAAATGATATAAAATTATATATTTGGATTTGTTACATCTTGATAGAGGTGCGAGAGTTGTTTTAATAGCATATCAAATGATGGTTAGTGATGATTTATCATTCATTAGCTCAAAAAGAATAATGATAAAAAAATCTCATTTTATAGAATGTTTGAAGGACCAAATCATATAAGGAAGGTGATGGAAGTTATAAATATCCTCATATCTGGGGTTTCATGGTAAATCAATAACCAGAATGAAATCTAGATGACCAACCGACATGAGTGGGAGGAAGAAGTGATGTTCTAGAATACCCAGATACACATGGAATGTAACCCCTTCGAATGATGTGGAATATAACTAATTAAGAACCCAAATATGGGGGAGATTACCTGATTTCACTACAAGCATGTAATCCTCTAGATGACATGGAATTGACCATGTACAAGGCTACAAAATATATAGGTACACAAACATCAATACAAGAGTTGATGTCATTTACAAGCACATGGTCGGAGTACATAAGGGGCACGCAGATGTAGGGACTGTGAGTGTAACCCATTTACATGCCATATAATCTTTCTACAACACATTATGATGAAACATTCCATGAACATGGGAAGTATATGGGGTAAAAGGACAGTTAATATTCCCAAACATAGGTCGTTTACCGTTTTCTACATTGATATGATTTCATGTCCTCCGTATGTTTGTCATTTTATTATAGAGTCCAATTTGTTTATCATTTCCAAGATGGTTGGTGAAAATAATTACAAACTCTACCAATATGATCCCTTCAACACGAAATCTTGGATAAATGCTTTCAAGTCCCCCTAGAGAGGCATGCAGTACGGTTCTCTGTTCATCTTCATGCCCTAGGTGGATATCTTGGTTTCAATGTGACCAACACTATGTGGGTGGTGATTATCTATATAGTGAGTTAAGAATGATTGAGTTTATGGTGTCAACCAATATAATTGTTTGTTATCCTCATCTGTGTGTCATATTCTCTTCAAACTATCATTGTGTCCTTCTCATGGAGATATCCAATGAGAAGTACCTCTAAAATGGATATCCTTGATACATCATACTCAGGGGTGAGTTCTCCAGGGTGATGGATATGTGGAATAATTTATCTGAAATCTAATAAATAATATAATATGGATGTGTATTACCTATATAATTTTTTTTTTGGATTAGGAATATCTATATTTTCTTGTTTTATGTAATGTATTCTTATACATGTGATAATATGATTGTATATTTCATTGATACATTACTTTTTTTGGGAGTAATACTTAGTATTTTTATACTAACACCTACACAAGACTACCATACACATGTCATATCTCCTGAAGATGATAAAAATATCGACTGATTCTTATGTATACCAAGACTGAGAGGTGCTTTGACAGAGCAGATAATGAGAGGTGTGTTCCTGTGGAATTCAGAAAATAGTCCTAATACCATTAAATTTTGGATGTATATGTGGATATAAGATCTTTGTATTGGTCTATTATTTGGACAGGTTTTTATATACAGTACTTCCTGTTGTACATTGGTTTTGTTATATAGATGTATGTATTGATTTGATACTTAGTGGTTTTTAAATTTTTGCATTTTTCAGATTGAAGGTGTTTGTGTGTGTATAGGTACATTGTATATTACTTACATGGTAGTGAAATTCTTACTATGTGCTAGTCCCCGTCCCATGGTCTATTAGAGGTAGGCTAGGGTATTTTGAATATGGACCGACTAAGAGAGGTTGCATCAATGTTGTATTAGAGGTAGTCAATTCAACTTTTGGAATGATAGTCAATGAGATTGGTTTGCGGCAATAATGTTATGTGTTTCATGTTTCATATTCCGGACTGTACTCTTGTGTGTGTGTGATGGATGAAATATCTGTACACCCTAACTCTTATCAATTATTATTCATCTTTATACATAGTAACATTTTTTGCATGGAATAAAATTGTGCATAGATCATATTTGAATAAAATGTTGTTCCCATGTCCTTCTTGAGTTAGATCTCCATATATATTAATTGTCCATGGTGAATCTCGTATACTTTTAGTAATCAATTGAGATGGTTACAATCAATGATTTAGTATATTCATCTTGAGGATTATTCCCTTTGTTAACAGGAATCAATATATTGACTAAATCCTGATATTTTACCATTGGGTGGTGTACCATCCATATAGCCACCTACTGAGAATATTGTGTAACTTTAATACTATTTGATGAGGTGAACATGCTGAATATGTTTCATGAGGTTAAGATATAGAGACCCCATAGGCTTTTTTGTAGGTCATTACTCATAGCTGGACAAGCACTAGATTGAGGGTTGACCCATGTTTTCTGTCTAGTTAGGACACATGCTGGTTAGATGGTTGTACTGGAAGCACACCCTCTTAATGGATTAGTTGGGTGATGGTGGATTTTCTTTCCAAACACATGATGTGCCTACTCTATCATGGGAAAATATTAGCACCTCATCAGATATGGGGCCCAACCAGTTACAATAAGCGCTGGGAAAATCCATGAGCTTCTTTAGTTCTAGTTGGGTTTCATGTTAGTGGTAGATTATTCATCAACATTTACCATCTTTTCTAGGTACTCAAAAGATATGGTTCTCAATCAATAGTTTATGGATCATGAAATCATGAATGGTCTACATACAGACACCCATTCCATATTATCCCTCTGTTTATTCCTATATAAGATGGCGTCCTTTAGCGAGCTCTGGTGGTTGAATGCTTCTTGGCTGAGAAGATATTTTACATGACTATTAGTAGTGTGAAAGCATGAGTAAAGACATAGATAACAAGGATCCGACATCAATTATAGGGACCTTCATGTGTGAAATGTTTTAGGATAATGTCCTATGATATATTATATACAGTTTTGATATCATATGGTGGATCCAATGATCCTAGAGAGATGCATGCCTATACATGTGACAACATGGTACATCTCGCTCGAGAGTTTTCAATTGACCATACAGTTGACATAGATACTGTAGATGAACCCTAGAGGAAAATTCCTTAGTATAAGTAAGATGATAGATAGGTTGGTGGGGGTGGAATAGAAATTGGGAGAGCAGTTGGAGGGGTTTAAAGTTTTAACTTGTTACCAAAACTACACCCAAGTGGTCCACACATTGCTCTAGGATCTGGTGGAAAAGGGTAGAGACTAGCTATAGGCGGTCAAGGGTTATTATCCAAGTATTCTTCTAAAGATTATTCATATGATCTATGTATTTTCAAATTTAGTTATAGTAATAATAGACATTGGTTTAATCCATTTTGTTCTTTCCACATATCATGTTAGAGATGTGGATATTTTGATGACCTATTGACACTACAAGAGAATTCTATATAGATTGGGATATAAGAATATGTCAAAAACTATCTGTAGGTGTTTAACGTTCTCCTCTTCATATAATGATTTCAAAATGATATGGTCAATGAATTATATTAACAACTTGTATATTTAAGGATGATGGTTCCAGTTCATGAGTCCCATGGAAACTGATGAAGCATTCCTCACACTAAATGGAATATGAAAGTACTCATAGTGACTCAAATTAAAGTTAATATTATTTCATGATAATTATTCTAGATATTATGTTCAATTGACCACTTTGACAATTAACAATATACCAATGTCATTTGGGACTCATGTACTGAATATCATAATAACATACAGCTTGAACATTAATATATCTTTAATTTTTATAACATGGTAACAAGTGATATAATTAAATAATAAACATTGAAAATGTTCTCAGTAATGTCAATTATTATCATATTTTTATTATTCAATAATGTAATGTACATATGTGATGAATCAGACTCAATGTAAAGGACATCACCTCAATCTCTTTTCTTTGAGGTATATTTTAATATTATTCACACACCATATTCATTAAGGTGTATATACATCCCCTTTGAGATTCTATATTATGTTATTTAATGTTTCTTAATGTTTTTAATTCACGTTACATCTGATTTAAATGTTCAATGTGGTGTGGGACACTTTGAATTTTTAACTATTTAATTATAAGATATTTTTATCCAAGACACTATTATTGTTATTATTTATATATAGGGATTTAAAGTGATTTCAAAGGTAAATTGTTACATATTTATAATTTTATTCAATTTTTTTCAAAATTAATCCTTTTCAATGTTTTGTATAGAATGTTTTATCAAATTATAAATGAAATATTCTATTCTGAATGAAGTCAAAGACATAACATTTTCCACCGCCATGGAAATTATTTTGCTTTTTGGTTCCATTACACATTAACTATTAAATGAAATGAATACACCTCCTTATATTTTTGTTTCTTTGGTTTTTAAAATGTTTTTTCATAAGATATTATTATTTGCTAATGAAAATAGAAAATTTTAATGATAATGATATATAATATTTAAAAGTGGTTTTTGGTTGACTTAAAAGAGTTTTTTAAATGAATTAATGTTTTATTACAAGTTTTTTGTTGTTGGAAATTTTAAAAGATGGGTGAAATCAAATATTATTGGGTGATACCATTTTTTATTAAACGTTTTTTTCACCCAAATAGCCCTCAAACGCATTGAGTAGTCTAATCGTGGATGTCAACCATAAGTTAATTACATTTTTATTGGTTTTGTGATGGTTTTGTAATGGTAATATGTGATGATATCCCATTGTACAAACATGAATTTTATGTTCATGCTAAATATTTTTATGGAAATAATTTATATTAATATGTAAAAATAAATGACCATTTAAAAAGAAAGTCTATTACCTTTAGGAATAAAATGTTATGTTATCATGAAAAATGTTTTCCATGGGGTTTCATGTATTTATTGAACTAAAAATTTAAATAAAATTATATCCCTTACAGATCCTTTGTGCTCTCCATATGGCTTAAAACTAATTTTAAAAGGTCTTACAATAGGTTAGGTCAACGATGATGTTTTGGACAATGAATTAGAGATGCACCTCTAAAAAACATGTTTTTTCATAAAAGGGTATTCTTTTGAGAAATAATGGATACATAGTATAAGTATCCACATGTAATTATTATGATTACATTTTAATATTTTGTCCTTATTCTATAAAAATCCAAACAAAAAAATCATTCAATGTTAATTATTGTCAAAATCACAATAATAATTATTTTAAGGTCGAGTCCTGACACTATCATGACCCAACCATCTAGGGACATCCTAGAAACAATACCTCATTATGATAGCCCCAATCCCACCTAAAATAGGACAGTGGATCGAGAATAGTGCTGAGTAGGCATATGCCATACATGGAATGAACAAGGATAATGTACATGTACACATGCGAATGTATCCAATCCCATAAAATATATATAAAGTAAAATAAATAGATACCTTAAATTAAAGAACACTATATATTCCACATTTGAGTATAAGAAATGTTATGAATTAAAATGGGGCCAAATAAAATATCAAATGAAAACATTAGAGAGTCCATACTTCTATGGATATTGGGATCATATAAAAATTCAATTAATCATGATAATATTGGCTAATTCTAGACCAACTGTACTCATCCAACCCTTAATTCTTCGACGAAACCATTACAATGTATGCCATTTTTATATGACACAACCCTTGTGGGTAGAGTGCATGCATGAGGGAGTATAACAATACATAGTTAGATACCCTAAACTAACTAGTCATAAATCATCATGTACTGTCAGTTCATAGAAGTAATATAGTGATAAACATTGATATACACCTAATAGTAAATTTCTCTCAAATTGTGTTAACAAGAAAACACCATATGTAGGATACTGCTTGAGTATTAAAGGTAACAACCATTCTAGGAGTAATCAATCCTTGAGTAATGCTGTCACTAGTGATGCTCATCCAATAGGTCATGATAATTGTGACCAAACTATGATGTAGTTAATGTATCACATATGATATCACTGTCTAGGATGGGTATTATTCATTCGGCTACCCAATGACACCATAAATCCCAAGAGATCATCCTACTAGATTGTGGATTGACACCCTATTAATGGAATTCACACAAATATTGAAAATAGAAACAATTAATGATAGAGGATTACACACTATTTCGCATAATGTGGATACACTAAACTATATCCAATATTACATCCATGTATTGGATCATAATCCTATGTTGATGATGTATAGTTTTACAATACAATCATGTTAAATGACCAAGGAATCACACTCAACTGAAATTGTTCTACAAAGAATAGATAAATTGAACTGATCCATATACAATCAAGTACATGGCGTGTTCATCTAAATGAATATCTACCCATGTTTTTTCCATGTTTCTCGACCCATTTTCATGTACATCATGATGTTCCCATGTAAACCATACCATGTCCAATTACATGAATCAACCAATATACATTATCCATGTTTAATACATAACTTCTCTTATGTATTGCCACCACGCATGGGTATCCTCATGGATACCTGGAGAGCCCAAAATTGGGGTCACAAGTCATGTGGTTAAGACCACATGGAATGTGATCCTTATTTATCCAATGGAAACACTGGTACTGCAAATGTTTGTATCCCACACTATGTATCTAGACATAAAATTACTTAAATAATTGAATTTTCATTATTCCACCATTGCATCACTTATTTTACAAATATTATTCTTTCATCTTTAATCTCATTGGAAAATTAAAATACAAGGTTTTACAACAATCACTCTAGACACTTTATAGAAACATATCAATTATTCTCTTATAAATCTATCAATTGTGCTGAATTTTCACCACACAAAGCCACGATTATGTATCATCCAATAAAATGGATTCCATCAGTTCCATTAATATCCCCCTAGTAATAATACACCATCATACCTTGATCTCAACTTCAATCACGAACTGTACCCACGATATTGAACTTTTGTGTTGAATAATGGTCACAGAATAATATAATACCATGTATTCATCTATAAATGTGAAAATAAATTGAATGTAATGAATTTGTGAATAAATAGGGTAGAAACATCTAATCCATTACCATATGGAATTTTCAACCTTTTTATATTTATGCCTTGATTCATTATAATATAATAGAGTAATGATGAGGAAAGATTAACGATTGATAAATAAATCAACATTAATATAAATAAACCATCGATATGTAAAAAAATTCATTTTTGTCAAATAGATCATTTATTTAAATTCTAAAGATAATTATAATTAATACAAAAAATACAAAAAACCTTCCTAGATTTTGGATCAATCACTAAGGAAGATTAATTTTTATTTAAATTCATTTACAAGATCCATAAACACCATTGGTGTAGAAGAAACATTTTTATCTAATCTGATCCTCTAATAAGATATTATCATCCTATGTATCTCTAATGGATATATAATAACTCAACATGATAATGAGGATAACCCTGTGATTTAACTATATTGAGGTATTTATCGAGGAAGAGCTAGTTCACTATTTCAATGAAATAAAGTAAAGAAAATAAAATATTAAATTTTTTAGCATCAACAACAACATTTTTCATAGAAAACAGATGCTGAGAATGATTATGTCACACATAGTATAATACATACATCATAAACTCAAAGGTGGGATTATAATTAAAAAATGAGACTCCATTAATGATTTATTTGAAAAACATTGACAACTACGTGCACATTATATTAATATATTTATATTTTTCAAATATAAATTCTAGGCTAACTGAGCATCAGAATATCACGTCATATCTATTAATGGATCAAAAGACTATTAACATATATATTTTGATTATTTACATGTAAAAACATGATGTGTTTTAATTATATTATTTATGACCACTTTTTTATTTCATATTAATATGAATCTTTTTGTGGACCCATTATAGAGTATTGTTGAAAATATCAAAGGTATTTAGGGCTACCAACAATTCATACATGGTTTGGGAATGAAATTTATTTTGTCCCTAGAATAACTTTTACATTTTATTTAAATATATAATGGGATCTATGGTTATATAAAACAGTAAACCCCTCTAAAACCATGAAACATGGAAATTTGTGGATATCACTATTTCAAATTGTGTTTCCAAACTTTGAAACCAATGTTATATATCCATGAAATGGTTCATGTATATCACACTATTTATCTGACAATGTTATCTAACTATGAATCACTTTACATAATAATAGTTAGGGTGAACATATATGTTGAAAAATTGATTATACCATCTATAAAACAAAAGGAAACCATGTGATGGGATTTTTAATCCCCTAAAATTTGTAATTAAGGGAATATCACTCCACACCGTTATAAAAAATTAAAACCCCTTAATCAAAACTATTCTCATATGACTAGATAGTTGAGTCTCTATATAGAGGAATTTGCATCATCTCACCGCTGTCATCTTCAATCAATGTGTTGGTGAATTTAAATTATTCCCCTCTTGAAAGAGTATTCTAATTGTTTTGGAATCATCATTATTCCAATTCTATTCTTACATTTGATTAATAGAACCATATGTTGTTAGTGGATATAATATTTTTTTATGGATTAAATATTTTTGGATTTCATATTTATTTTCCATTACTTGTATTATTTTTTGTGGGTTCTCATTATAGGTTATATCATGATCATTCGGTTGAAGTAAGGTGGTTTAATAAGGATCTTCCCTACATTATAATCCTCAATTTCTTTATTCAATTGAAATTTATTTTTTATTTATTTCATTAATTAAATATATTTGATATTTGATATCAAAATTCATGGTTTTTTCAATGAAACCCCAATTATAATGTCTTTGAAAATATTTGTAGGATTTTGGGAACATATGAATTGAAATGGATGTTTTTTTGCTAATATATTTTTGGGGTTATTCATGAAAAAAATCAATAAATTGTTGATGACTGTTAATTCCATGAACGTAATGACAACCTTTGACTTGTTTTTGAATATTATTTTTCTCAAAACATGAAATATTTTATTAGAAAATAGAATAATTAGTTAAATTGAAAAAATATTAATAATTGATTGATATATTGATTAATTTATATAAATAAAATTATAAAATTTGTTGTTAGTGGGTTATTAGGATAATTATATTAAGAATCTAACCCAATGAAATGGATTGAAGAAAAAAATCGAACATAACCAAGTATTGAATTATATTCCCTAATATCATGTTGAAAGATTCTATATAGAAATCCTAATCCTGAGAGGTGTGTGCACACATTGAGTAGTGACTGATTAAATGTGTTCTAAATGGATTATAATGCCAATAAATAACAAACCATATAGAATAAGATCATATTTCATGGTTTGGATTTGATTATTTCAATGATTTTTTTATTGAACTATTTTTTTCATCCAATTATTTTAAATAAAAATGTTTACCCAAAACATAATTTAAAAACATTATATCGACCAGACAAGAAATCATAATTAATAAAAAATTAAAAAATGTAGTTAGTTATATTATTTTTAACTAATTTGAAGAACATTTGATTTATATGTTATCAAAAAACATTTGAAACATGTTGTCTAATCCCACAAGGATACTTTTCTCCCACCCAACCCTTGAATTTTGGAATTTTTTGATTTGGTTTCTTGAGGTACATGAATATGGAAAGCGTCACATTATATAGGTGAGTGTGTTTGATTTAATGGTCCTTTTATGATGGTGGTGATTGATGAGATTGATATCTAATCATTATAATGAGATTTAATGTAATTTTCTAGGATGAATATAGTTCCATTATTTTGGACGATGTATCATTTTGGGTTTTAAATATTCCTTATTTTTTATTATTAAACATGAAGAGTATTGGATAAACATTCATTTATTTTAAATATCTTCATCTATTTTATATTAACGGTCCCTTAATTGTGAGAAATTGTTCCCTCTGACCATTTTTTGAATCCATGAACAAGTTTTTATCTCATAGAGATCAGGAATTATATTCAATCCATGTCAATGTTGTCTCAAGTATTAGAATAATATTGTATCCGGGCAGGTTCATGACATATAATTATTCGTAGATAAAATAATTTAGTCACATAATCAATTTCAAAATGTTTATATTTATTATTTTATTTTCTTTTTCTAGTAAATAATTTTATTTTAATAATCCAGCCTACTAAAAAATTATTATAATTTGTTATTATTCGAAATAAATTGTTTTTAATTCCCCATTCATTTTCAATTGGGGGATAAATTATTATTGTCAATTTTACTGAAAACTGTCATAACCTTCAATAAAAATATTTTAATTATATTTTCCCCTCTTTGATGTATAAATAATTGTAAAATTCATTGTTTATTACATTATATTGTTTCCAAAATTCATTAGCATCCCATAAAAAATGACATGATTTATGATCCGTCATCAATGCTCATATATATCCATAATATGGTTTATATGAAAAAACTAATATGTTTTAATCAATAATACCTATTTTCATAAGATAATTTACATATTTAATTAATATAATATTATACAATGATCCTTAAATATTAAAAATTGAAATGAAATATCTTTTCTAATCCAATTTATATCCTGTTATAGTGGGATGTTGTGGATATGTAGTTAAAATTTTCAATTTTATTTATAAAAGTAATAACATAGACTATACTTATTATCCTAGTAATTATCATATACTTAGTTCATTATCTATCAAGGACCTAATTATTACTTTAATTTTTATTTATCTACTATGTTAATATATAAAATTTTTATATTGTCAATCCTTTTCTACAATATCTTTTAAGAATTTCTCTAACTTCCATATCTAATCATTTTGAATATCACATGCATGAATTATATAATTTTATTTTATTTAAAATGAAATATATATCAATAAATTGTCTTGGAAAACAATATATAATATCACATATCCATATGATCTACATATCCAACATTTAATGAAACCTCTAATAGTTATTATAGTATTTAATATATTTATTTTACTAACAGTATTATCCACCTTCTTTCTCTAGATGACTAATAAATCCCAAATTATTTCCATCAGCCTTTTTAATTTTCATTCATTAATCATTAAATTTTATATATTTTTTTTTATATTTTTAATCATTTTCAAATTACATATATTTATGTTATGATTGGTTGATTGGGTCCAAATTTATATATCTGTAACTATTTTGGTGTTTATTGATATCAATAGAGAACATAATGATTGAAAATTATGTGGTTACCCTTTCCATTTTTAGGATTATTAATATAGTAAACCATGATCTTTATACCTATAGATGATATAATTGTCCTTACAATTAAATATGGACATTGTGTAGTTATCCTTATTTTATATTTCAACTCATGACTCAATTTTTAAAATTTTAAAACATTCTTGAGTCATTCATGAGGCAAGATCCACTGAAGGGACCTCTGATCCACCATTTATTAGTGGGACCTCTGATCCACCATTTAAAACATTCTTGAGTCATTCATAAAGGATGCAACAATGTTTGATTGAGTCATTCATGAGGCAAGATCCACCATTTATAAGTGGGACCTCTGATCTAATAGTTTCTGAATAATTGAACATAACGATGGAAAATATTGTTTTAGTTTCTCTAATATTAGTAATATGAGAAGGTCATTTTGGATTTTTTCCATTTTGAAGGTGAAATATATATATGGTGGATGGTTGTATTGAATATGAGGCATCATGATGATATTGAATCCATTGATATGGATATGTACATGAATGTATTTTAAAAATAATATTGTATACATATTCTTTATAAGAATATAGAGATTTAGTTCCTTGAAATAATAATAATATATGATTAATCGTTTGGAAAATTTGTTGAAAATTACACACGGCTTTTGAATTTCCGTTTTGGTGTTATAATCAAAATTGAATATAAAATTTATTGATACATTAGTCTCTTAAACCAAATCCACTGAAGGGAATTATCTATAATGAGGGGTCCATATATATCAAGAGATTTTTATATGTGTTACTAGGGATGAAATTGAGGTTTTTGTAACATATCAATAACATTGTTTGGATAAGAATAGAAAATTTTAATTTAATGGAAAATCTATGAACCATGGAGATAAAAATACAAGATTTACCTTTTTAAATATGAAGGAAAAATAATTGATGCCATAGTCTAAATGGGATATGTAAATGTCTTAAGAGTTTATTGAAAATAATAATGAAATTGGATAATGATGTTATGGGAATAATCTTTCTAATGACATGTATAATGAGAAATCTCAAAGAATGAACCAAACATACCACAATGTTCAAAAGCCACAAGGTGTGTGAATTATGTATACAAGACCCAAAATACATGGATTAATTATGGAGATCAATGACATCATCCTATTAAGGTGGTGGACAAGGAGAAGCCTCATGTGATCAATGATTCTAAAAAGGGTGTGATAATGATGTGTTAAATGTAAACATACAATCGATTGTAGAACTACATATGTATTATTTGGATATATATCTATTAATTCATTAATATAAAATGGAATTTTTATGGTTATTAATATTCCACATAAATGATTATATAAATAATAATATATTCTAATCCTTAATTCAACAATTATCACATCTCTTGTTCGTGATTGTTTTTGGCAGATTTTTTTCAGAATGTTCTTCAAGTACATCTTATAATACATCCACTAGTTAAATTTTATTTTGTATTAGGAATGAATTGAAATTATCAAAAAATCCACACTAATCAATCAAGTAAGTAAAATAAATTTTTTTATTCTATATCCTCAAATGATAATAAATCAATTTGATGATAAGAATGAACATTGGATAGAGATCACATCCATTTACTGGATCATAATTACCGTTTTAAGGGATTTATTTTAAAATGGTTTGGTAGAAGCATGATATATATGATATTCCTATTATGGTTGTATTTTTTATTACATTCCAAAATATTTTCCTTCTTTTCAAAAACATTATGTTTAGAAAATAACTCATAACTAGCGCTAGACAAATTTCAATGACTCAATATAGAATAACCTAAATTTAGTTTCATGAATTAAATATAAAATACAATGTAAACCTTCAAAAATGAATCATTCACTTAAATGTGTCACCATTGAGTGCATTTATTCATCTTGTTAAAAAGGATGACATATTAACGTAAATCTCCATTTATAATCAAGATCTAAACAGTGTCACAATTAGAAAAATGTATCCCCTTTCACACGATGATTACATTTTTGATCAATTTCATTAATCTCAAGAGTTTTCCAATTTAGAATATTTTATGATATAATAAATTATCAATAAAAGAATGAGGATATATACATTATTTTACTTTATAGAGGGTATTGAATCTGAATATATAGATTCACAATTCTATCTATCTAATGGCCCCAATACCATCATGATTTTAATTAATAGTGATGTTAGATATTTCCATTATAATATTGTGGTATTCATTATAGAATATATTTTTATATATTCAATGAGAAAAATAGAAAATGAATACAACAAGAAAATTTATTTATAGACAATAATGGAAATCTAAATGATATGAAAAATTTACATAGTATGCATTTTTTATGTAAAGGATATCATTTATGGGCCATATATTCTCAAGATATTGTATATCAGTAAGTGTGTCAAATCGATAGGAAATTGAATTTTTTCCCAAAATTTACATGGTGACTAAGATCCATAGATTCATTTATTATCTAGTTTTTAGGAAATAGTTTTTGATATTTTATCAGGATATTAGAAGCCTCATACCATGTTATCTAGGAAGGTATCCAATCCCATATATATTGATGAATGTGAGGACAATTTCATGGAGTTGAAGATAATATTAGTTATCATACATGTGGAGAAAATCACCTATAGTGGGGAAGGGATTTTAATCATTAGTGATTCATAAAACAGGGGATTGGGATATTTTCTTATACATAATTAAATTGTTATATCTTATTCCTAAAAATAGTTCATCATTCAAGGGAAAAATTACGCAATATTGTTTTTGAGGTTGCTGCTGTATTTGTTTTATTAATGATATGGAGGAACTATATTTATGGGGAAAAATATAATAAATTTTTATATATAAAAATTTTACATTTTTATGTTAATACTCTTGTTGAAGTAGGTGAATATGCTGTAATATATTTTTAGATTTAATTAATGATCATTAATTCTAACAACATTACCACCATGTGAAAGTGAACTAGGTGGCAGTTACTTTGTGTCAAAAGGTTCATGATATCTTATCCATAATACAGATAAAATATGATCCCTTATTTTAGGATTTTCAAATGATTTATTTTTGACATACATAATTATGGGGGGAATCTTATATTTCCCTAAAAAATGTTCAATAATTTATAAAAATTTCATTTAAAGAGGAAAAAATGAAATTTGTAGAGCTTTAAGAGGGAGTTATAAGTGTTCCTATGTATGAAATTGTATAGAAGTGGATTACAGTGGTATATAATCCAGTATGTTCTCTATCCTAACATATTTGAATAATGATTTGTGAGAGGTTTTTTATAGTTATTCATTCCAAATTCGTCTGGTAAGTATGAAGATATATTGAGTTTTCAAAGTATATTTATGTTGTGATGTTATGAAGTGAATAATTATAGAGTTTGTATCTTGATAACTCCAATTTCAATAAGATAATTTTTAGAAGAGAAATATTGGGTAGTTATTACCATTAAATATAAATAAATGTAAATTATAAAAAATAATAATGGATTATGTAATCATACTACAAATTTTTTAAAGGGACGAATGTTATATGGGTTGTAGTCAATTATTATATAAATATTGAACAGATAAATTGTATTAAATGTTATCTAACCCTACATAATAATTAAATAATATATATTAATGAATTTTTATTTTTTCTTTGAGTTCAACCTTCAATTTTCTTAGAC
The DNA here is from genome assembly GCA_963277665.1 of Viscum album. Classification (NCBI taxonomy): domain Eukaryota; kingdom Viridiplantae; phylum Streptophyta; class Magnoliopsida; order Santalales; family Viscaceae; genus Viscum; species Viscum album. The sequence continues at coordinate 1,768,628,102 of OY728135.1, forward strand.
TTGTATATGAGAAATACCAGGAAGATCTGGAGTATTCTTCACCATGATCCGAAAAATGATTTCTTTTTTAGGACTACATATCATCCTTAGAAATATGGTTTGTATGAGAGAAGATGTAAAACCCTTGAGGATATACTAAGATCTTTCTGTAGTTATTTCAGTTGTGTTGGGTGAAGAAAACCATACTTAAGTTGAATTTTCAGATAACAATATAAATAAATTGATCATTAAAATCAATTTCTATATAGACATATATGGAAATAATTGTAGAGATACAATATTCACGAATAATGTTGGAGAATGAGAAATATTGGGACTTGATATCGCTAAATAAACAAAATATTAGGATATATCCATGCATTATCACAATAAATATACTAAGAGTTAGATGAAAATTTATACAAATAATAATTCACATGATTATTAATTTTATCTTGAAAATAAGTTGTTTCAATGAATTTATCAATGGATGAATTTTTTAGGATCTCACGAAAAAGGGATACTGTTCTGTAGGTATATTGATCCCTTTAAAATTCATGAAATTATTGAGACCATATACTATTACTTTTTGTTTCAACAAAACCTACCTTATGTCCATTATGTAAAACATTTATCTCTACTAGGTCAGTGAATACTAGACCGTTCACATGTACTTCCATCAGATGTTAAATCCCTAGGGAATGATATTTATTTTTTTGGAAAAACATATGGTGATTTTTCATCAATATGTGATTTTTCTATGAAACAAGACCACTCTCATAGTAATGTTTGTGTAGAGAACCCACCAAAATAAAGAATGTAATACCTCATTATTTTTAAAATAAATATTCAATGCATGAAATACTATGTCCCTTCGAAATAAAACATTTTATAATTGTGTCTTTAATCACAACTTTGACAATACAATGTTTTGAATTTCAGAAAATGGTCATCTAGAGTTGTGATTTGTATGTTATTTAGAATTATATTTAATAAAAATGATTTTTTTGTGAATATTAACATACCTTAATGAATAGAAATATGAATAGTAATATGACCCTTAGGAATAGTAAATAATAATACCATTGTTTTTCTTGTGATAATAAGGTAATTAGATCTTAATTAACTTTTCAATGTGATATAAAACAAATTCTACATGTAAAATTGTTATTTTTCTAATAAAATATGATTTTATTTAAAATATTAATTTATAATATATAGAAAATCATTTTGGAAAAATATATTTCATTTTTATAATCGAAAAGTCAAAAAATGGATGCGGTGAATTTTTTAGATTTTTCTGAAATTCGTGAATATTTTATGAATGGTGCAATACAGTAAAATACTGTATATAAATATTATCAATTAAATACATTATTATTAACATAATAAGTTATGTTAGGACACTTTATTCAATCTCACATGCACTTATTAATATTATGGGTAACATTAAACAATATTATTGGTTATCTTGAGGTAAATAAAAAAATAATGATCAAAATATTCAAAATATACTCCTCTCCTCCATTATAACACCCCATCCCCCTCTCACTCCCTGTTCTCATCACTCCTCTAAGCCTTCATGTTAGATAAAATTATTCCTAATTACAATTTCATGTTAACTCTTCATGTCCAATAAGATATTTTATTTAAAAAAAATATACCAAAACCCCTTCATTTCAATTTATATTATTTTGTTATCATATCCCCTCCTCCACTATCCCAAAGACCATTAAAACTCCATTATCATCTATATAATTTAATTATATCATTTAAATGGAATAACCATATTGAATATTATTACTCTATTCCTTTAATTTTATAAACAAAATCAACATCCATGAGGTTCCAAGTTATATCCTTCGTGGACGACGATGTTTCGTTATTCAACTTATCCTTTATTTATGGTCATGAAAAAATTTATTGTTGAACCAGACGATAAAATATTTATTATATCCTAATAAATATTCATTTACTACTATACATATATATTATTATATAAAGTGACAAAACTAGCTCATAATAATAAAAATACCAGTAAAATAGTCAGGGTGAATGTCATTAATATTTAATCTAATGATTCATCCTCAGTCCATGTAATCAAATGCACGAAATTACCATTAAAAAAACTATATTTTCATATATAATATTTAATTTTAATTCTATAGATTTACACCCATTCAACATTAAATTCATTTCTTAAAAAAAAGTTAACTGACTATGAAAATCAATAAAACGAACACTCTAGAATGACATAATTCAATATAATTACATATCAATAAGGGCATAAAGGAAATAAAAAGAATTATGAAAAACTAAATACATGTCTAATAGGTTCTTGAATAAGTTACTAAGAAATCTAATTTCATATTCCAGGACCTTAAGATCAATAACAGAACACATTAATATTTAAGGTAATGGTTTTTCCACACGGACCTACATTTTAATTCGGGACACATTTATTGTGTAATTATCTCAATTAAACTCTTTTTTATTTTTATTAAAACCTCCTTAATTATGTTTTAGTGTTTTATAAATGATCTGAAACCAAAATCCTTACTTATTTTATTGATTGTAACATGTTTTAAAATGATCATTCAAAATTATTTCGTAAATACAAGCATGTTTCTAGGGAATTTCTCAAAATCATACCTATTATCAAGGGAAATCTATAATCTATTTTGGGAAAAAATTATCTTTAAAAAATAACACATTTTATTGTGAAAATTCTTTCTTAATTCACTTCTTGTTTTATAGAAATAATTTTCGAAAACAACTCTTATTTTCAAAAGAAATGGGTACATATCTCAAAAATTACTCGGTGATTTTATAAGAGTATTTTCGGCTATTTCAACTCTCATTTTGATTCTTATGTATTATAGTGATTAATATTTTATTTCATCACATACGATATTTAATTTTATGGTTTATGTATTGTTTGGTTGTGGATGTGCTTTTCTAAAACAGTCACCAATTTACTCTGAATGGATAATGTTTAAGCTTAATACTCAGGGAAAGTTATTTACATTTCATATATTAGTTTCTATATTAATGTATATGTTGTTTATGTTTATCTCAACTTATATGTGTAATTAATTTAACTAATTATATTATGGATGGGTCCCGATATAGCCACTCAATACGTCAGTATTTCTCTTGATACTAATATACGTGGACTTGGATGAATCCTTTCCCTATTTGAGATATGGTTTTGGTTGAGGCCTTAATCATTTTTAGTCATCTTCACTGAGGCCTTGAAAAATATTTTTCAGATTTCTTGGCATGTGCAATTCCCCCATTATGATGCTATTATTTGAGAGTTTATGTCGCAATTCGACTAGTATAATACCCATGCTTATGTTTTATTATGGAATTATTTACTCATCTCATATTCCATCTATAATGTGTTAAAGATTATTATTTTTAAAATCCTGTTTTTTCAATTATTCATCACACATAAGGTTTATTTTTATGATAGATTCTGCATTATTTCTTACTCTTACTGAGCATTTGATCCCACCATTTTATTATGTCTTATTTTCCAAGGGTTTGTAGATATAAGATATGAGTTACATGAAGGCATAATCTAAGAGGCATGGATGTTTATAATGGAATAAATTTGTATTGTATTTCTTTTCATGATGTAATGATGAACTTATATATGTATCTTGTTTCCAAAATCAACATAACTATTGGTCCTTTAGGGTGCATATTCCTTTTTTTATTCCAATGCAATTAAATAAAGCATTAGATATGGGAACCTTGGGTCGGGTCCTTACAGTTTCTATCAGACGATGTTTTGTTTCAAAATTGGATACTAGAATTTGACAACATAGATTAGTGAATACATCCCTATGTTGGTATTTAAGGATAAACATACATGAACATCCTTGTATTTTTGTATGGTATAGATTATGTTGATATTTATAGAAAATATACCCCATTGTGGAAACTACAAAAAGATGTATTTCTGGTAGAGATGTACCTAGGAGTGAAAACTATAAAAAACAGTTTTGGGCTTGACTCGGGGTATCCGGGTACAGAACAACGGGCCTTACTGCACACCTGGTTTGACACTCCTAGGGGATATTTTTACGAAAATTTACATTTTTCATTATAATCCTTTATAAATGATTTAAATGTATGTTTTTCTTCAATGAAACCTTGTTTATGATTAAGGGATTATCCTTTCATTAAATTACATATTTTTCAATGTATTTTTCTATGTAATGTTCAAAAATTATGATTAATAACCGAATCTAGTTTATTCCATTATTTATAAATGGGGAACAGAGGAAGTAATGGGTACCACATGAACATGTGTATCCCATGTAGGGATTTCCCTTTGATGCAAGATATTGATATTGGCTTTGGTGCTACCACTGGTGTAGAGAAGCATATAAATATACTAGGACAACATAATGTGGTTATCAATAATAACCATACATGTATGGAGAATCTGGATCCACCATGTAGAGGAGCTTTGTTAGATCAAATTATGCAACAACAGCCTCCATCAGTCATTGGGACCACAAACCCATTTGTAGCTGAGTAGTGGGGAAACTATGCCCTCATTAGTCAAAGTGTAGTGCAGCAGAAAACAGAATAAACATACAATCGACAATGGAAGCAGTAAACCATACACAACTGAAATAAACTACAGCATTGGATATAACCAACAATATATAAATGATGATGCTACATGTTTCAAGTTTAAGAAAACATCCAGAAAATGTTATACATCAATATAGTACAACAAAATACAAAGTACAGAAAAAAAGCAAAACAGATGGAAGTGGAATCGCGAGCCTAGCCTCAGTCCCATGCCCTCATACTCCTTATCAATAGTCAAGTACCAATATAGGGACTCATGCCCCTGTCTACACCTGTAGAAATGTAATCAGTTTGGGCCGAAAATCATGTCCCAAACAGGTTGTGAGAAATATATCTAAGTAGGCACCCACCAAAGGCCCGTTCCCAACTGCGTGTAAGCATGCAACAACAGTGTGAAATATTAAAATGAAATACAGTAAGTAGTACTAAAAAGTAACTAACATAAAAATTAAATTTCCATTTTATTATTAATTTATTTTATTTTATTTAGTAACATTCTTGTGCTCAACAGCACCACGCCCGCAGGCCATCCAGAATCGTGCCCTTAGACTAAAATAGTATCCACGCCCTCAGGCTTTCCCTCAGGCCATACATAATCCAACCCACAGGTATTGACCCCAGGCGTCACATAAATTTCCCTCAGGCGTAGGAAGTGTCGCCTTCAGGAACAAAAGTCAAGCCCTCAGGCACGAAAGGTTTCCCTCAGGCGAAATACTACAGCCCTCGGGCTAAATAGTGCAGTGCCCTCAGGCTAATCACTACAATGCTCTCAGGCTAAACAGGTAACCAGGCCGTTCCCAACATGTCAAAATGCAGTAAACAAGAAATTCCCCTCAAGGCAATTCTACAATTACTACATTATAAACATACCCTCGGGTATCATGGACAAATGGCGAAACAGTGAAACACACCCCCGGGGTGGTTCCTGATCCAAGAAACGATTCCAACCGGCATGTTATCATCACAATTTAACCACCTATGCAATTCTAGGCATTAAATATAGAAACACACTCAGCCTCACGACACCCCAACATGGGTTCGTGGCACAAAAATGCAAAAAAAACGCATGACAGTTGGAAAATAAACACAAATCCACCTACCTTATTCACCAATGAACGTTATACCCGAACGCCGACTCTAGAAACACCCATGAATGGCGTAGATCTGACGAAGAACAAAATGAATAAAAATGTAAATAACATCCCCTCGGTAAATTATTGGTATGACTAGTACCAGGAGAGGAGAGGTCTTACCCGTGCGGTTCCAATGAGATCGTCCGAAGCCGAATCAGATTCTAGATGAACACCATGCGGATCATCGAAGGGTCGGTCGTCCCCCTTGGATCCAAAACGGCTAAAATGCATCCTCTGCCAAATGAGGAGGCTACTTCTTGTTTTAATCTGAAAGAACAAACTACACGGCGTGTACTTCTAAGAAAACAGTGTGTACTTCTTTCATTTAACTATTCATTTGGCGGAACCACCACACAGTTTGTCTGTCGACCTGAGTACAGGGCATGTACTCATGAGTACATAGCGCGTAATGTCGCCCAGCTGGCAGCGACTCAACCGCCTTACTATTTAAGCTTACTGACTGACTACACGGCGTGTAAGGTACCACTGCATGGCGTGTAGTTGGTTCCTACACCCCTCGTCGCCGACATGGCTACACACCCCGTGTACTCATCCCAACATGGCCAAAAGTAAACGGTGTGTGGAAAAAGTACAAGGCGTGTAGTTCCAACATTTATGATTTTCCCCATTTTCCATATTTTCTCAAAAACACATAAGGAAAAGGAAAAAAGAAGAAGCCCATACCTCAAATAAATAATAAATAGTTTCTTACAAACTTCCCCCCTTATAGAAATTAATCATCGAATTGCACTTCCAAGGGTTGCGAAGATAAATCTCAGAACCGCTCTAGCCACTGAGTATGTATGTTGGCCACCCGCTCCCTTGTCTCGTCCTGCACTCGGCCATGCTGCCATAGCACCAGTACAAGAGAAACTGACCGGACTCGGAGAACCTTCATGCTCCTGCCAACAACACGAATCAGATGCTCCTCAAAGGAAGAATCCATCGGATGCTCAACCTCCTCTGGCTGAATGTTTTGAGACGGGTCTGAATGGTAGCGACGCAACTGACACACGTGGAAGACATCGTTCATGGTTCGGTACCGCTGCAGTAACTGCAACCGATAGGCATCCAGCCTGACTCTCTCTAGAATCTCAAATGGTCCCACTTACCTCGGTGAAATCTTTCAATGTCTCTTGATCTACTTGTGTCCCAGCCTCGGCGAAACACACAAGAAAACCCAATCCCCGACCACGAACTCTAAAGGTTGTCTGCAGTGATCAGCATAAGACTTTTGACGAGACTGCCCAGTAGTCATCTGCTTCTGAATCAACTGGACCTACTCAGATGTCTCCTGCATGAGCTGTGGCCCCAGTAAAGCTGCCTCACCTACCTCTAACCATCATAAAGGTGATTGGCATGGCCTACCATATAAACCCTCGTATGGTTCCATTTCAATAGTTACTTGAAAAATATTGTTATAGGCAAACTCGAATAAGGGTATATGCTTCTCCCAAGAGCCCCCAAAGCATAAGACGCATGTGTGAATCATGTCCTCTAGCACCTGTATCGTTTGCTCTGACTAACCATCTGTCTGAGGGGGTATGATGTGCTTAGAATAAACTGAGTGCCCAGTGCCCTCTGAAAAAACGTCCAGAAATGAGACGTAATGTGGGTGTCCCTATTTAAAATTATAGAACGAGGGACCCCATGAAGACCTACGATCTCTCGGATGTACAACCTTCCGAGTTCGTCTACAACGAAGGTCTCCTTGATCCGTAAGAAGTGATCTACCTTCATGAGTCTGTCCATTACAACCCACACGACATCATTGCCTCTAGGTGACCTCGGTAACCCAGTCACAAAATCCATCGCGACATAATCCCATTTCCACCCTGGAATGGGTAACTGTTGTAACAGCCTAGTTGGTCTCGGATGCTCTACCTTCACCTACTGACAGGTGGAACATCTCGTAACAAACCCATCTATCTCTCTCTTCATACCCTGCCACCAGTACTGACGCCTCAAGTCACGGTACATATTGGTAACCTCGGGATGAAGTGCCCAAGCTGAAGCATGAAACTCCTGCATCAACTCCTCACGTATATCTTTTGGAACCCATACTTATCCATGGAAACGCAAAACCTCATCATCGCCTATCGTCCAACCGGGAGGAGGGTCCTCACTTGCCACCGACTCCCGTATAACTAGGCCTTATGAATCCGATAGATATCTCATCCTCACTTTGTCCAGGAGGGTAGATGTCACAACTAAAGATGAAACACATGTCTCCCACTGACAGTCGTTCACCTCCAGATGCTTCTCAACGAAAAAATCTATAAGCTACAACTCACCACTGGCCTCCTGAACTGCCCGTATCATAGTCTTCTTGCTCAGTGCATCAGCTAATGCATTACCTTTTCCAGGTGTATAGGCATGCTCAAAATCAAAGGATTGTAGGTACTGGACCCACCTTCGCTGCCTCAGATTAATGTCAAAAAGAGTAAAGATATACCAGAGGCTTTTATGGTCGTTGAAAACCACAAAATTCTCTCCCAATAGATAATGTCTCAAACAGCGCAACGCATGCACAACTGTTGCCAACTCGAGATCATCCATCGGGTAATTCCTCTCATGTGGCCTCAACTGCTGAGACCCATACGCAACAACTCGGTTTCCCTACATCAAAACGGCTCCGAGCCCAATCCCTGATGCATCATAGTAAACTGTATAGAACTTCCCCTGCTCTGGGAGTTTCAGGATCGGTGATAATGTCATCCTTCCCATCTGGTCCTTGGAATCTATCTGGAAAGCTTCTGACCAAATGAACATCACATTGTTCTTAGTCAGACCTGTCAACGGTGCCGCTAAGCGAGAGAATTCCTATATAAAGTGTCTTTAGTAACCAGCCAGCCCTAAGAAACTCTGTATCTCAAACATGTTCTTAGACTGCTCCCAGGAAACTACTTCTCTCACCTTCTCAGGGTCTAGTGGAACTCCTACCTCTGAGATAATGTGGCCTAGGATGTGAATCTAGCCCATCCAAAAGTGTCACATTGAGAGAAAAACATAAAGATGATGCTCTCTTTAGTGTACTTAATATGATCTCAAGATGGGCGGCATGGTCATGTCGAGTGTGAGAGTACACCAAGATGTCATCCACGAATAATACCACAAAAGAATCAAGATACAAATGGAACACATGATTCATCAGAGTCATGAAAACCATTGGCACGTTCGTGAGTCCGAACGGCATAACCAAGTACTATTAAAGACCATATCTACTCCGAAAAGCTGTAAGTGGTATATCAAATGGTCTCACGCGCAGCTGAGGATATTTGAATCTCAAGTCAATCTTCGAGAACACTCATGCTCCACGAAGCTGATCAAACAGATCATCAATCCTCGACAATGGACACCAGTTCTTAACTGTCAACTGGTTCAGCTTCCAATAATCCATGCAATGTCTGAGGGTAGAGTCCGCGTTTTTCGCAAAAGGATCGTAGAACCCCAAGGAGAAGTACTGGGTCGGATAAAGCCCTTTGCTTGTAACTCCACTAACTGCCTCTTGAGCTCCTGAAACTCGGGTGTGGCCATTCTATTAGGAGGAAAGGACACTGGTGCTGCTCTTGACACTAGCTCGATAGAGAAATCCACCTCACGCACCAGAGGTAGACCTGAAATGTCGTCCAGGAATACATCCCTGAAACGATCAACTACTAGAGGGAAATATGTCTAACAATCCCCCTGATCATCCAGATATAAGCTCGCCATCTAGGTTGTGACTCCACATCACCTATGATGCTCTGGTGCAGCTCGACTCGCCTGAACATCCCATTCTCCCTTCTATAGAAACTCTCTGCCCTTTGGTGATGTGAAACGCACCCTGCGACGATTGTAGTCTACAAAGGCTCGAAAGGGAACCAACCAGTCCATCCAGAGAATTTAATCATAGCTCATCATCTCCAAGACATAGAGGTCCCAAAGGAAGTGACACCCACCATCCTCAAGGGGGGACTCCTTGAACTGACGCACACCAGCCGTTCTAGTCCCCAACATAGTGTCTAGCATCATCATATCAGAATAAGAAGAAAAAACGAGCCCAAGGATCTCCACAATGGCTAAATATTTGAAACAATGCATAGCACCCATATCAAAAAGTACTAAAGACAAGACAGAAGCTACTAGAATATTTCCTCTGATTGTAGAGGGTCTGGAATCATGCTCCTGCTGGGTCTGTTGCACTGCATATTCTTGCCCAGTACCGATGCCCTGCGACATAGACTGGATACCCTGAGATGTCCCGCCCTGCTGCCTCTGTGATCCTGGTGTCTGGCTACCACGACCACGACCACCATCTCGGCCTGCACGCCCTGACATATTCCAGTTCCCCGACTAGTAAGAATCCACTGGTCCTTCTCCCGCACGCGGAGTCTGTATAGAACCCCTATCACTAGCCACTGGTAGAAACACCCTACAAAATCGTTGTATATGACCCTTCTTTCCGCAAGCTCGACACACCACTGGGTCTCATGGACACTGCAGCCTCTTGTTCCCCTCTCTGCCACACTGGTATCACGTGATCGGGCCTCCTAAAAAAGTTTCCTGGCTGGTGCTTCCACCTTGAGAGAATTCCATCTGTCTCTTCCTCTTGCTAGTAGAAATAGTACCCGTAACAAGTGTTGAACCACCCTGGCCTACACCACTAGATTCCCACAGATTCCTCTCAGAAATCAACGCCTGGTTTACAATAGCATGTACTGAAGGAAACCTGAAATCATTCACCAGCGCTCAGATGTCATAACAAGGACCATCCTCAAAATGTATTTCTCTCAATGCCTCTTCACCCTCCATCATGGGTGAAAAAAACTGAAGCTCCGTAAAAACAAGCAGAGTAGTCCATCACCGACATAGCGCCCTGCTACAGATTCAGTAACTCTTGAGCTATATCTACCCTCAGGGTCTCTGGAAAGAAGAATTCATAGAAGAATTCCTGAAAATCTTCCCACTCCATGTCTCTGTGATGCTCTGACTGGTTGGTAACATCCCACCACATCTTGACAGAATCATGCATCATATAAGTCGCGAGCATGACCCTCCGCCCTAGAGGAATCTCCAAGTGCTCGAAAATAGTCTAAATCTATCCTAGCCAAGACTCCGCAGCATGTGGTCCACCATCCACTGAAAACGTGGGAGGATGCTACTGAAGGAAGATGAGAGTCAGATCAGCCATAGATGTAGCAGCATGTGGTGCTCCCTGAATGGTCTTCATGAACCGCATAAAGCCTTCACGGAACTGCACCTTCGCGCCTGTTTCCGGTATAACAGCTGCCACTGCATCCGGCTCTGCTAGAGGATCCACTAGTAGCCCATGGCCCACCATCTCCAGAGTATAATCGTCGCCACTCTCCTGGAGAACAACTCTCAGTCGTCTAGGCGGAATGACACTACAAGGTCAAAAGCATGCCTTAGATTCATGATTATTATGATCGGAAAGCGAAGGAACCACAAAGGAAACAAGAGGAAGAAGGCATTAAAAATTTGCAAAACAAGACTACACGGCGTGTACAAAGACTACACGGCATGTAATTGACTTCTCTTCCCCTGCACGGGTCCTTACACGTGGCTAAGCCACACGGCTTTTGTCGAACAAAACTACTCGGCGTGTATAACATCTACACGGTGTGTACGGTGTTATTTTCCACCTGCCTGTGTCATCTGTGACATGGCCAACAACCCGGCTTGACACTTCATAGCGCATTACACCCGCACACGGCATGTACACCACCCTGTTTCCCAGCCACATGACTAACTCCACATGGTCTGTCCTCAGAGAAGACTACACGACATGTCCCACAGGTACACGACATGTTCTGCGATAGGTGACACTGGCCCATTTTGTTAGCTACACGGCCGAGTCCCCAAGTCACACTACACGGCGTGTCTATAATTGACATGGAATGTTCTGTCAAGTAGTTTACTGACCCGTGTTGTTAGTTACATGGCCGGACACCAGGTCACACTACACGGCATCTCCATTCGGTACACAACGTGTTTTACCCAAGCCTTTCTCTACCCTGTGTCATCGCCCACATGGTTTGTGACACGGGAAGAGACTACATGACATGTACTCAGGGGACATGACGTCTACTCAAAAAGTTCATTTTTCTTCCCAAACAGAAGAAAATGAACGGCATGTATAAAAATACTACACGGCGTTTATACTGTGTTTCTAGACAGCATGCCACAGAAACTTCATCGGAACCCAAAAAATACTGAAAAACAACACCTAAGTGTCAAATTCTGCCCCGTGGGGGGCTATACTCCCCACGAATCATAGTTTTGCATCCATTCTATAAACAATCTCAACAAAAATACCATATCACAAGGCATGTATTTATCAAGAAGTTATCACAACAGCATTCCATATTAGCACAACAACTATCAAAACAACATGAAAATTATAATGCACCTACATGGAATGGAAACTATGCATGGCATGTGATATATAGCATGTACCTATATGATGCATGAGACGAAATATCCTCATCTAATTGGGTTGCAACTAAATAGAACTCATAGATAAAATATAAACTGCACAATCTCAAAGTGCGTCACCAAATGGTGAGAACATATCAACGGTAAAATTTTCAAAATCAGTAAAATTTCAATAGGAGGTATACTGGCTTTTCCATGTACACGGGTTAGCTACGCACGAGCACAACATAGTACCAACTACCATTCTTCCTATCCCTGACTATGGCTCCAAACAGTATGTCAAAAAAAAGAAACCCCTCAGATACCACTTTGTAACATCCCGGACCCGGGTGCCACCCAACGGGTGCCCCAAGCCCAGTTTGCCACATGACCTCAAGCGCATTTCCCCAAACGCCAGAGGCTACCGACTAGTAGCGAGGGTCCACGTCTAATAGAGGGAAACTATGGCCTCATTTGAGAAAGTGTAGCACAGGAGAAAACAGAATAAACATACAATCGATAGTGGAATCAGTAAACCATACACCACTGAAATAAACTACAGCAGTGGATATAACCAAAAGTATATAAATGATGCTACAACATGTTTCAAGTTCCAAGAATACAACCAAAATATGTTATACATCAATACAGTACAACAAAATATAGAGTACAACAAAACATGGAAAACAATTGGCAACGCTATCGCGAGCCTAGGCTCGGTCCCATGCCCTCCTACTCCATAGTATCAATCAAGTACCTGTATAGGGACTCTTACCCCTATCTACACAAGTAGAAACGTAATCTGTTTGGGCCGAAAAGCGTGGCCCAAACAAGGTGTGAGAAATATATCTTAGTAGGCACCCACCAAAGGCACGTGCCCAACTGCGTGTAAGCATGCAACAATAGTGTGCAATATTAAAATTCAATAAAGTAAGTAGTATTAAAATGTAACTAACTTAACAATTAAATTTTCATTTAATTATTCATTTAATTTATTTAATTTAGTAACATTCTTGTTCTCAATCGCACCAAGCCCTCAGGTCAACCAGAACCGTGCCCTCATGCTAAAATAGTAACCATTCCCTTAGGCTTGCCCTCAGGCCATAAAGAATCCAAACTGCAGGTATTTCCCTCAGGTGTAACAGAAATTTCCCTCAGGCATAAGAAGTGTCTCCCTCAGGCACATAATTCAAGCCCTCAGGCACGAAAGGTTTCCCTCTGGCGAAATACTACAGCACTCGGGCTAAATAGTGCAGTGCCCTCAGGCTAATCACAACCACAACCATAGCCTAAATAGGTAACCGGCCCATGCCCAACACGTCAAAAGGCAGTAAACAGGCAATTACTCTAAACGAAATTCAACAATTACTACATTAAAGGCATACACTCAGGTATCCTGGCCAAACAGCTAAACAGTGAAACACACCCCTGGGGTGGTTCCGAATCCAAACAACGATTCCATATAGCATGTTATCGACACAATTTAATCAATTATGCAATTCTAGGAATTAAATATATCAACAGCCTCAGACTCATGACACCCCAACATGGGTTCTTTGCATAGAAACACACAAAAACGCACGAGAGTTTGAAAATAAACACAAAGCCACCAACCTTATTTTCCAACAATTGTTATACCCGAACGCCGACTCCATAAATGACCAAGAACGGTGTAGATCTGAAGAATAACAAAATTCATTCAAACGTAAATAAATTCCCCTCGGGAAAGAATTGGTAAGAATGGTACCGGGAGAAGAGAGGGCTTACCCGTGCGGTTTCCGATGAGATCTTCTGAAGACGAATTGGATTCCAGAAGAACACCCGGTAGATCGTTAATGTGTTGGCCATCCTACTTGGCTCCAAAATGGCTCAAATGCCTCCTCTACCAAATGAGGAGGCTAATGCCTATTTTAAGCCGAAATCATAGAGTACACGGCGTGTACTTCTAAGTACACAGCATGTACTTCTTTCATTTAACTGTTCATATGGCGGCACCGCTACACTGTTCATCTATCGCCCTTAGTACACAGCATGTACTCCTAAGTACACGACATTTACTGTCGCCTAGCTGGAGGCAACTCCACCGCCTTACTATTTAAGCCTGCTGACTGACTACATGGCGTGTAGTCGGTTCCTACTCCCCACATAGCCGAAATTGCTACACGCCCCGTGTACTCATCCCAGCACCGCCAAAAGTACATGGCATGTGAAAAAAGTACACAGCGTGTAGTTCCAAAATTTAGGATTTTCCCCATTTTCAATATTTTCTCAAAAACACTTAAGGAAAAGGAAAAAGTAGAAGCCCGTACCTCAAAAAAATAAGAACCGGGTTCTTACAGATTCAGATTAGTGGTGGTCATTAATCCAAAACCCAATTGAGGAGGAAGATATAGAAGAGATGAAAAGGAGGGACATAAAAAAATTCATCCTAGAGAAATACATTCCTCGTGAACAATGAGTAGATATGGAATGGAAATTTCGAATTTTTAAGAAAAATAAAGATGAGAATGTTGGAATGTTTGAAGATAACAACAACATGATAGAAAGGCATGTTGTGGACTACATATGTAACCCAAGTATAAAATTTTTTGATTCGTTAACGGACAATAGCCATTCCTCCGGAGGGACCTGGTCTCCCATTGTTTTTCATCATATGAGTATATAGTTTCCAGTAATATCAAAATAGAAAATTAATTCTATATGTATTATGAATTATCGGAAATGAAGGAAAAGAAAAGGGTTTCTAAATATTCTAGAAAAAGAAGTATGGACATGGGAAAGATGGAAAGAGATGATATTCCACCCTATGATAATTGAGGATTGATACTCCCTAGTACCTATTTAATAGGAAAATGAGTATTCTAAAAATGTGGACAGAAATCCCATCTTTCTGGTGATTGTAAGGACATGAAATAATCCATTAATGTTCAATGCTATAATTGTCTGGAGATTGGAAACTATGATAATGATTGTCCAAAGATTCAAGGAAACAAGAAACAAAAAATACCTTGAGAGCAGGGATAAGTTTATGTGACCACAAAAGCTGATACTGAAGTTCATAATGATGTACTGGCGGGTAATTTAATCATTTCCTCAAATTTAGCCAATTATTTATTTTATTCTAGATCATCACATTATTTCATATCTTCCTAGTTTTCCAAGAAAAATAGACATATAATATTTGAATTAATAAGAGCGTTGTTAGTAAAAAATCTCAAAGGATGTATCATTGTAACAAATTTGTATCAGGAATTCCCCATTATGGAATATAAACATGCTTTATCAGCAGATTTTATTCCCATAACCATGATTGAAATTTATATAATCCCTAGTATGATCTTGATTTCCGAACATGATACGAAAATTTAATTTCATGTTGAAGGAGGTTAAAATTTTTTAGGCTGATGTGGAATCCCTTATCATTCGTATAGAAACCTCAGCATCTGATTCCCATCTAGATCCATCGCTAGTTTCTATACTGAGATCAATTATATGGTAGGAAGGGAATGAAATAACTATGGGTGAGGATGGGAATGTACAGATAGAGGGCATACCGATTGCACAAGAATATTTTCTTGTGGTTCCATTGGACTTACCTAGATATCATTTAGAGTGGGGAATTTAGTTTTCTATTGACATAATTACTCATTGAAGGACCATATAAAAGTCCCCTTAATGAATGGCCAATGTAGAATTAGTGGAACTGAAAAAACAACATGAGTAATTGAGTGATAATGGATTTTTTGACCTAGTGTTTCACTATGGGGATCCTCAGTTATTTTATTCAAGAAGAAAATGGGTCTTTGAGGTTGTTTGTTGACTACAGAAATATCAATGATACAACAATAAAGAAAAATAATCCCCTACCTCGCATTGATAATTTATTCGATCAAAATTAGGGAGCCCATTATGTTTGAAAGATGGATCTTCGATCTGGATATCATTAGTTTCTTGTGATGAAGGAAGCACTCCAAAAACAGTATTTCAAACCAGATATAGGCATGTTGAGTTTATAGTAATTCCTTCTAGACAAACTAATGACCCCTCAATTTTCAGGGATCTAATGAATATAGATTTCAAGGAATATTCGGATGACTTTTTTTGGTATTTATTGATGAGATATTGGTATAATCTAATAGCTATGATGATCATTAAAATCACTTACACAATATTCTAAATATTCTTGGAAGAAATGAATTATATGGAATGTTTAGCAACTGCAATTTTTCTCTTCAATCGGTTTCCTTTCTAGGCCACATTGTCTCTAACGATGAAATATTTGTTTATCCTCCAAACAAAAAGTCTTTGTAAGAATGGACTACTCTAGTGATCATAATTAAGGTACGTATTTTTATTCGTTTAGGAGGTTATTATCGTCATTTTGGTCAGATCATAACTTATTTATCTAACTCAATGACTAATATTACAGGTAATGGTGTGAAGTTTATATGTAAAAAAGAATGTGAGGATTATTCTGGTGAATTTAATATGTGGTTAGAGAATGTTCTGATCCTAACCATTCCATTTTGGAATGATGGGTTTGTGATCGTTAATGAAAAATCAAATAAAGGTCTTGGTAGGGTCCTCATGTAGAATGATAGTGTTATTTCAATTGCATCATGGTAGTTAATAATTATGAAAAAATTATCCCACTCATGATTTTGAGTTAGCAACAATAATATTTTCTTTGATGATATGAAGACATTATCTCTATGGAGAAAAATATGAGATATACACCGATCAAAAGAGTTTGAAGTAAATCTTCTAACCGAAAGAACACAATCGAAGGATAAAGAGATGGCTCAAACTACTCAAGGACTATGATTTCCCAACTCACTACCACCCAGGAAAGGAAAACAAGGATGTTGTACATTGAGAAGGAAGGATCATGATGTTCTCAAAAAGATGAGGATTGATAAGGATCTATTTTACATGGATCTAGAAAGGACGAAATTGGAAATTATCAAAGAAGGTTACAAATAATTACATTTTCAAATGGTTTCCAAGCCACCATTATCAAAAATCATTAAGGCTTATTACACTAATGATGAGAGACTTCAAAATAAAATTAATGCATTGAAATATGGGATGATGGATGACATTGTGTGTGTAGATAGTATTCTAAAATTTGGGAAGAGGCTTTGCATTATTTCTATTCCCAAGAAAAAAAGGATGTTATAGGATGATTCCTATATATTTAATTTCTCCATACATCCTGTTAGTGGATAGATCTATAGATATTTGATGGAACATTTCTTGTGGGATAACATGAACTTGGAAATTGTAGATAATGAATCAATATGTTTAGTCGGTCAGCAAGTGAAGGCCAAAAGGTAACATCTAAAAGGAATCATGAAACCTCTACCAATTCCTATCAAGAAATGGGATGATTTCACCATGAATTTTGTCAATGGATTACCCAAAACTGCATTGAAAAATGATGCGATATTTGTAATTGTGGATCAAAATATGAAATCTGCACATTTCCTTGCGATAAGAGTCGATTTTCCACTGGACCGCTTAACACGACTCTTTATCAATTATGTTTTGATATTTCATGGGGAACCACATTCAATTTTGATTTATCTTGATACATGGATTACATCAAAAATCATGAAAATTGTTTAGAAATCTTTGGAAAATGAACTTTGAGTTGTAATACACAATACCCACAAAGGGATAAGTAATAATAATGAATGATTCAATCCATAAAAGTAATGTTGAGATCACATTCACATGGAATTAAATCTATGTTGGATTAATACTTACCTTTAGTAGAGTTTTCCTACAATAATAGTTTCTATTTAAGTATTCAAATGGAACCATAAGAATCAAATTTAAAAAATAGATGTTGTGTACCAATGTGTTGAGATGGGTTCGGAGAAAGGAGACTTGTGAGTCCAGACCTTGTGGAGGAGACAACAAAAAAGGTAAACAATATTCAAGGCCATATCAATGAATCTCAAAGTATTAAAAATATCTATATTGATAATTGATAGATGGATCTAGAATTTCATGAGGGAGATCATTTTTTAGAGTATCTCCATGGAAGGTCAATTTATGATTTGGAATGAATGGGAAACATAGCCCTAGGTACAAATAGTTTCTATGTTTTCTTAAGAGTATCTCCATGTTTTATTCAGAGTATCTCCATGAAAGGGCCATTTTTGAGTTAAATATAATATTTATGATATCATAAAGGATGTAAGTCCACTTATTTCGAGCTCACCAGAACTTATTTCAATAGGGGTCACATGAAACAACACTATTGGTTGTCTGGAGAGAAATAATAAAATAATGAATAACCTATTAAAAATTTACTTCTTTCCTACACTATTACCCACAACTCCCTCTTTTATTCACTCATGTAACCCCTGAAGCTCCCCAAATATCTGTCCAATTACCCTTCCATAGCCACTTCCCACATCCATGATGCTTTTGGTCTTTCCAAAAGACCACATCCCCTTCCCATAAGGTGGTTCTCAAAGAGGTTATTTCAAGAGGTAAAGCACCTTTTATTTCAATTTTGTTTCATTTCAATTTATCTTGTTTTTTTATCTACACCCAGATCCTCCATAAAAATGAAAATAATAACTCTATTATCATATTAATGCTATAATTATATAGTTTTAATAGAAGAACCATAATCAATATTCTTACTCTCTCCAATTTATCTTCTAAACGAAATCAACATCCATGAGGTTCCAATATATATCCTTTTTGGACGACGATGTTTTATTATTCAATTTCTCAATCAATACTAGTCATTTAACCATTTTTAGAGTTTATCGAGACTATAATATATTCATTTTAACCTAATTAAAATTTATTAAAATGTATACATACATATTATTAAATCATTTGAGCGATCTAGTTTATAATAATCTAAATACCGCTAAAATAATATATGTGAATGTCATTAATATATCATCCAATGCTTCATCCTCTTTCCATGTAACAAAATAAAATAAAATAAAATTAAAACATATTTTGGTAGATAAATAATATTTAATTTATATTTTTTATATGGTTTTTCCACCTGAAATTCTATTTTCATTCGGGTTAATTTTATCATCTAATTACCTCAATGAAACTCTTGTGATTTATTATTCAATCCACATAAATTATTTTTGTGTGTTCTATATATGTTTACCAACCCGAATATCCCTTATTTTATGAATTGTGGCACATTTTATAATGAACATTCAAAATTATTTTCATAATATAAGCCCATTTCAATGGAATTTCTCAAATTCATTCCTATTTTCATGGGAACTATATAATATATTTTATGAAACCATTATATTTATAAAATCACTCATTGTATTGTGAAAGTACTATATTACTACATTTCAGGTTTTATAAAAATAGTTTCCCAAAAGATCTCTTCCTTTCAAAATAAATGATTATTCATCACAAAAATTACTCAATGATTATATAAGTGTATTATTTTTGGTTTCCAAAGACATGTTCGTTATTATGTATTATTGGTATTAAAATTTTATTATATTATCTAAAATACATAATTTAACTGTTTATGAATAGTTTTATTGTGGATGATCTATCTATAAACCATTCACCAATTTACTCTGAATGGTAACTTTTTCAGCTTAATGTTCGGGGAAAGTTATTTACATTTCCTATGTTAGTTTCAATATGAATGTTTGTGATTATTATGTCTATAACCACAAATATTAAGAATGAATTGGACTTATCATGAGACATGTGGGGGCCTCTATATCCCCTCTATGCAATGGTAGGTCTCCTCTGACAAATAGACGTGGACTTGGACGAGGCCTTTCCCACATTGAGATTTGGTTTTTGCCAAGCATTAATCATTTTTATATGACTGTGATGAGGACTTGAAAATATCTTTCACAATGTCCTACATATTTAATTCCCTCATTATGATGTTATTAGTTGTATTTTCATGTGGTTATTCGACTAGGAGATTACCAATGATTATGATTTATTATGGAATTATTTACTCAACTCATATTTCAGCCATAATGTGTTCAAGTTTATTATTTGTAAAGGAATGTGTTTTCAATTATTCATCATGTATAATGTTTATGATAATTATATATTATACTGTAAAACATAATCTCACTAAGAATTTGAACTAATTCGTTTTTTATGTTTCAATTACCCCGGATATGATGAAATTAGATATGAGTGACATGCATGCATAATCAAAGAGGAATTGATGTTTATAATTGAATAAATTATGGTTTCATTTCCATTCATAATGTAATTTTGAACTTATATATGTATCTTGTTTCCAATATCATCAAAACTACATGGTCAATAGGTATTAATATTCCTTGTTTGTATTCTAATGTAATAAAATAAGGCACTGGCTCTGGGAAACTAGGGTCAAGTCCTTACATGGAATTTACATTGGAAATTGAGGATGTTATGAGGTAGAAGTATCCACATTTATTTTTATCAATTTAATGAATATTGATGTATAAATTCATTTAATGTGGTTTAGAATGTAACTTCATGATCTTTTATGTAACTCGCTAACACTAGTAACCTAGAGTATGTGCACTATTACATAAAATTGGCATGATCAGAAGGGATACAATTCAGAAATACCTGTCAGTTTAGTAACCTTCAATGTACTAGATACATGCATAGGTTTTACATTTCATTATAAAATGGAAAACAAAAACAACATTGTATCCTTTGATCACATTCATATTTCTTAAACTATACTTATAGATCAGTTATAATATACTTTGTCAAATCATTGGAAAAATAAATCATAGAAAGGGGTGAGATCAGATCCTTAGTAAGGATAAAAATATTGAAAAAATATTTATAAATAATAAAAAAAAATATAAGGTAATGTATAAGACTAGAACACATGCCTTTTAAACATAAACATTAGAATAATATGACAGATATAAATAATATAATTTCATTTACTTATTCACATGGATATTCTACAAGTTGAATAATCACATGTAATATCAATATCCAAATTCATAATTATGGAATGCATAATTCCATATATCATAACCACATAGTCAAGGCCTTGTTCCAAGACTGAAAATAATATTTTTTCAAGGCCTTGTGCGAAGACATTAGTTTGTTTCATGTGAACTACCGATGAATCGAGGTGCTATAGCAGGCTCCACCAGCCACATAATAAGTCCCATTCATTCCTAATATGAAAAGGTTGAAACATAACATAAGCATTCTTATTAATACTATAATACAAAAACATAATAGTTTAACCATAAAACATGAATGCTATAAAAATAATACATCCATAGTAAAAAATATCAAAAAAATCCTCATTACAATATGGAGGATTTGTATATTAATAAATCAACTTCAAACAAGGGTATAATCCAGTAAATTATATTGACATAGATGAAATCAAAACTATTTGAGAGAAATGTATTTTCGTATTTTGAAATCATTTAACAGTCACATAATTATAGAAGAAAACATTTATCTTGAAAATATTCTTATAAACTTTTATGGGAAGCTTTAAAGACTTTATAATGGAAAAAATAGTTGCACCTACTGTATTTGTTAAAAAAATGCATTCTTACCATAATATGTCGATAAGTCATAAATTACTTTGTTTGGAAAACAACGAAAAGATTACTTTATAAATATTTTATAAAAATACTAAGAAGGGTATAAATTAACTGAACCCATAGTCTATGAAATAGTAAATTGTTATTAAAAACATTTTTATGAAACACAGATGTGGATGATAAAGAGGTCCTAGTAGATACTCATATAAAAAAAACTCAGAAAATAAAGAGATGGTAAAATTTACCCTTACCTTGAAATTTTAAATGATTGAGGGTATGTTAACCTCATGTATAACAGGAAAATAATTTTATTAAAATTATAAAATTACCACATACAAAAATATGATATCATATATGATCTTCAAAATTTGATTTGTTAATAATATTTAAGTAGTTTCATTGATTTGGGTGTTAACTGGTTCATTTTCCTTTATATTCATGGTTACGTATGCCATATATGTTACGAAAGGTCTAATTTGATAAATATAATTACAGATATTACGTTCCTAGAAATTATTTTTAATCATAAAATGATAATTATTGTTGAATGGTTATGATGAGGAATGAATTTCATCGCATTCATGGAGATAATAATCCGTACGTACACTCAAGGGACAATATCATTAAATTGATAGTGAAATAGTATGTAATTGGATGGAATATAATATATAAAGAATCATTAACATGTTATATTTATTATTTAAATTTTTTGTACTCATTATTATACCCATCCAAATAATGAAGTCATTGAATAACAAACTACACCACGCTGTGTTGATGGTAAGCCGTACGTATGCATGTATGCCAACTTGTAATTCATAGGATGGAAAGAATA
Source organism: Viscum album (assembly GCA_963277665.1). Taxonomy (NCBI): domain Eukaryota; kingdom Viridiplantae; phylum Streptophyta; class Magnoliopsida; order Santalales; family Viscaceae; genus Viscum; species Viscum album. Next base: position 1,768,650,637 of record OY728135.1, read on the forward strand.
ATTAATATGGTGGTACCATATTTATAATAAAATCAAAATATGTATAATGTAATAGCGTTATTATTTTGGAATGTAAACAACAATGAAATAGGAAGTGGAAGAAAAAAGAACATTGAAAGTGGTGGTGAAATTATTATCTCTTCTTTGGGTGTTTCATTTTGAGTTGATCAAAGGGGGTCCATAGACTAGCATTATGATCAATGTAAGGTCTCTAGATAGATGTGAGTGTAATTGGGAGGATATTTTAGTAGGTTCTGACTGATCTAAATGGCATTGGAGATGTGAAATTAAGAGAAGGGTAAGTGCCCTTTTATAAGGGAGGTGAGGGTCACTATAAGAAAACCGTAAAATATTGTTTTTCTATACAATCATAATCAATTTATAGTGGCTCCAAAAGATTTTTTTCAAGGATTAGATGTTTAGGGGTCGAAAAAACATTAAATTAATAGGTTTTATATAGGTTTAGGTCACCATATTAACCATATATTTTAGGTTTAACTCTTGGTTAAATAGTTTAACAATTAACATGACTATTTGTCTTATTATGTTATATGGTTAATAAACATTCTATAAAATGCCAAGGAAACCCTAACTGGTTAATTAATGAAATATTTATTATCATTTATATCCTTTGGTAGGGCCAAAATTTTTTAGGACTGTTATATAATTTAATAATATATTATTTGTTTTCAGAAATCATTTTTGTCAATTTTGACACTATTTAGTATTTTATATTTTTTAAAGTCCTAACGACTTTATTACATTGAAAAAATTCGTTTAATAAACCCTAAAATGTAATATTAACTTATAAAATTCTTATAATGAATAAAATTTATCAATATACATTTATTTGGATAGTTATAATATCAATTAGTTTAATCATTCAATAATAATGTAATTACTGAATCATCATTTTTTCTTAAATAAATTTAATTAATTAAAGTATAAAAATTATAAATAAAATACCATTATGTAGGAAGTCCCTTTAGTGTTATAATTAATATTTAAATCAAAATTTATCTTATTTATAGTCTTATATTAAAAATGTTTTAGTTATGATAATTTAAATTTAACACTTTTAGATCTTCTTTAAATAAAATAATAATACATGTCTTAATATAATATAAGTGTACCAAAAGGATCATATTTTATTCATAAGGTTGATTTTGGAAGAAATACACTTTTCTAAAAAAATTAAGACATGTGTTGGGGTAATAATAATATCATTTTTATCTTTAATTTCCCAATTTAATTTTAACTGTGGTAAATAAAATTCAACCGTTATTTTTCACCAAAAAATGTTTTTATCTTATTCAACCACATTTTACCTAATGATATCAGTTGTGTCTCTCATATTTTTTCAATTAAATTACCAAAAGCAGTAAAATTACTGTTTAATAAAATTTTCTAACGTTCCAAGAAGGTGGGTAAAAGATGTAAAAAAATTCAAAAAAAATTATGAATATAATTTTAATAAGAAAATAACTCTAATAAATTTAATTGAAATAATATAGGAATTATGTATCTATTTTGAATAAAAATTAATTTAAATAAAATAAATAATTATTTAAAAATAAATTTGTGTTTAAATAATAATTTAGTTTTTTTCACTATTAATCGAAAATTGAATGTTTTCAAGAAATTACCAAAAATTCACCTTATGCTAATTTTGATAGTCTGAATCCAAAAATGAAGTTCATTTTGAAAAATAAAATTTATAAAATTTTAAAAAAAAGTGGTTATTACATTTTCATAATGACTAATTTAATTTTTTGGGGTGTGTTAAAACTCCCAGTTATGTACAATGCAAGCTATGCCATTATTCAAAGGGAAATGTACCGTGGGAGATTGGGTTGTTATAATCTTCCATCATTCAAATAATTTTTTCCTCGAAATTTATAGAATATTACTACATAAAAATATTCGGGTGGTTCTTCATCTTATGTTCCTTGGGTTCCCACGTTTCCTCCTCCATCTTATGGTTTTTCAAAATAACATTTACCAACCGAGTCATTCGGTTGCTCACGACCATATCTATGGTATCATGAATCTTTATAGTCTCTTCAAAATAAGACAGATCAGGTTCTAGTTATATTTATTGATAGGTGACTAAATGTGTTTGGTCAGGCATTTATTTTGTTAATAGTGATATGTGGAACACATCATGAACATTGGAGAGACTTGGTGAAATTTCCAAAGGATTATCCACAACTCCATTTCATTCTAGAATTTTGAATTTTCTAATGTACCTGGGACTTAATTTTCATTTATTACTGAATCATATAACACCCCTCCATGTAAATACCTTCAACAAATCATTATCTCCTACATGAAATTTAAAATCATTCCATCAGTTATCAGCATAACTTAGTTGTCCAATTTGAGCTTCTTTGATGTGAGTTTCGATAAACATCACCTTTTCTATTTTTTCCTCTACAAGTTCTGGGACTGTATTTTTTCATTCATTAAAATCAACCCAGCAATTGGATGTGTGAAAACTCTTTCCATATAATGCTTCATATGTTCCCATTTGAATACATTAATGGAAACTATTGTTATAAGAAAAATTAACCAGAGGAATGTATTGATACCATATACCTTGAATGTAATGTGAGAAAGACATCAACTTGTATTCTAAGTTTTGAATAGTCCGTTCTAATTGTCCATCAGTTCGAGGGTGGATGGCAATGATGTGACAAGGTTTAGTATCGACAGACTAATGGATAATTTTATATAATCATTATGTTAAATGGGGATCACGATCAGAAACAATTGATATGGTTACTCTATGAATTCATAAAAAATCATTAATATATAGTCTTTCTAAACATTTATGTTTTAAATATTCTCTTATAGGACGAAAATGTGATGTCTTGGTAAGACGATCAACAATGACCCATATTGTATCATTCCCTTTAGAATTCTGTGGTAACCCCTTGACAAAGTCCATCATAATATCATCCCATTTCCACTCAGGTATGGAAAGAGGTTTCATGACTCCTCCAGGATGTTGTCTTCCATACTTAACATATTGGAAAACCATGCATCTTGACACATTATCAGCAATCTCCCTCTTCATGTTGTCCCACAAAATATTTTCCTTCATTCTCTATACATCTTTTCTCTACCAGGGTGTATAGAAAAAATGACGTTATGGGTATCATCCAACAATTCTATTTTGGATAAGGTATTTCAGGAACACAATGTCACTTCTCAAATTCCAAAATTCCATCTTCATATATGATTTTAATCAATTTCCCATCATTAACAGCTATAATTTTAATTTGAAACTCTTCAACATCAGTCTGAAAAAAAATTCACCTTTCTAGAAAATATTTTTTGGAAACAATTTGAAAAAGTATTAATGTTTCACCTTCCATGATGTTTCCCATATCCATTTTTTTTAGATCCATTAATATATGATCTCTTTAAACTGTCATCTTCTTCCAAACTCCATGATCATTTATGCTCAAAGAATCTTCCCCCTTATTTTCCTTCTCCTGGTGGTAGTGTATTGTGAAATCATAATCCATGAGTTGTTCAAGCCTTTGCCTTTGCCTCATAGTGAGTTCATTTTGTGAGAAAATATACCTCAATATATTTTAGTTATATATCTCAAAAGTTCACACCATACAGATAGTCTCTCCATATCCTCAAAGCAATGATTACAGATTCTAACTCGAGATAATGAGTGGGATAATTTTGTTCAGGAATTTTTTGCTTCCATGAGGCATAGTCAATAACTCTAGCATTCTAGAAAAGGACACAACCATGTCCTTTCATTGAAGAATCATTATAAATAACATAATCTTCATTCCATAATGGTAGATTCATGTTATGAGCATTGACTAATCTCCTCTTCAGTTATTCAAAAACAATATTCACACTCATTTGTTCAAAAAAAATTAACCCCTTCATGTGTGATCTAAGTTAATGTGTTTTTCATTCAAGAAAAATTATTGAAGAAACATCGATAATAACCTGCTAAACCAATATAACTTCATACCTTAGTTATACTCATCAGAGTTGGCCATTATTGTATTGATCAGTCATATAATGAAAAAACATAGATTCCATCCTTATAGAAAATATATAAAAGAAAATAAATTTTTTGAATCTACAATTCACACTTACTAAACATCCGATATAATACAATTCTTTTGGGTGTTTTCAGAATAGTGTGCAAGTGATTTCCAGGATATTCATAGATTTTTTACTACACCATGATAATCAATAAATACTACAAATATTTCATCAATATATTCCATGACAAATAAATTAATTAGATCAATGAAAATAGAGGGTGTATTAATTAGTCCAAAAGGCATTATTGTAAACTCGTAATGCCCGTACCTTGTTTGGAATGATGTTTTCAGAATGTCATCCTTTTTCACACACAAGTGATGATATCTAGGTCAAAGTTAAGTCATTGAAACATATTTATCTCCATGAATTTGGTCGAATTAATCATCAACTAGAGGTAGGGGATACCTGTTCATTGTTTTTGTAGCATTGATCTCCCTGTAGTCAATGCACAACAACATAAATCCATCTTTATTCATTAAAAAAAGAACATGGGATCCCCCGGAGAAACACTATGGAGAATAAATCCTTTATTACTCAATTACTCTAGTGTTTTATTTAGTTCAAATAACTCCCTAGTTTCGATTCTATAAGGGCTCTTTGATATGGGCATTAAACCAGGAATTAAATCAATGGAAAACTCATTTTCTCATTCTGGAGGATTTCCAGGTAAATCCTCTAGAAACAAATCATCATATTATTGCACAATTGGTACATCCTCTATTTGAAAATTCCTTGCATCAACAATAGTAATTTCATTCTCTTACTCCTCAATAATTTAATTTATATGAGCTAATGGGGGTGAATCTATTTAAAAATCTGGTGGTGATGTTTCTGATCTAAAGATAATTTAGTCCTTATCAAAATAAAAATTTGTATCCTTCTTCTTATTATGATAAATTTTATCATCATGGTTTGAAAGCCAATCTATACTAAGGATTATATCAAATTCAATCATGTGTATGACAATGAGATAAGCAGATAATGCAAATTTATATACCTTAAGGGGGACTGATTTACAATCCTTTACACCAATCATTCATCCCTTAGAAGTTTTGACTGACCAACCCCTTGTTAAATCAAATTGAATATATTAAATTTTCATGGAAAACATGGAAGATATGAAACAATGCAATGATCAAAAATCAAATAATTCAATGTATAAATTTTTTAAAACAATTAAATTACCTTCCACCATGTCATTCGGAGCATCAACCTTTGTAGTAGTGATCAGATAAGCTTGGCCATTCTCCCTTATACTTTTCTGAGGAATGTTTCCTTGCCACATTGGAAATTACTTTTCATAATTCACCTTTTCACTACAATTTTGCATTCAACATTGACATCCTCTTTCATTCCATTCCATTTGTGATCTCAGTGGACTTTTTCACCACACTTGCAATAGACTCTCATTCCATTTAGGCATGTACCAGGGTGTTTCTTCCCAAATTTATCATAGGATGGATATTCATCTTTTCCATTCATCCCCAAAAAGTTTATTTCCATAGTGTTCATCAGATCTCTTCGTCTCATTCTTTTGATTAAAGTCATAAGACTTAGAGAATTCCATTTCTTTCTTGACAACACATGAGCCAATATCTACATACGATGATAAGGATTATGAGACTAATTCTCAACATAGAAATGGTTTAATCCTATCAAATAATTGATCAATATTACTCCTCGGGTTACATATATAATCTGCTACATGACTTACTAACCTTGTATAGTTAGCATCATACTTTGCGTAATTCTCATATCCCATTTCCTTCAGACTCGGAAATTTTCATTCCTTATCTGCTTGATGGTCATGAGGAAATTATTTTTATGAGAAAAGATATTTAAACACACTCCATTAAATATTTTATACATATTCATCCTCCTTTGTATTTTGAATTGATGACCACCATTGATTTGAATCTCTCATGAGGTGATAAACTGCCATGAAAACTTTTTCCCTTTCGATACTCCACAGAACATGAAATATTTTTTTCTAAGAAACATATCCATTACAAACCTACAAAGTGGCATGTAGCCCCATTTAATGTTTCTATTTAGTCCTCATGAAGTGTTCTAACATTGATCCTCTTCATTGTGGATCTGGGGACTCCATACGAGTAAGGTTAGTATTCATAACCAGAGTGATTTGTCCAATAATGGTTATAATCTCATTAGAACAAGTTTCCTCACTAGCTCCACTGTAATTATCTAAAGTAGGAGGGAAATCACTACATGGATTATGTTCATTGATACGGTTTCCATTTCTTCTACTAGGACCTATTTCTAAAAAATGGAATACATTATATTAGATTATGAATCAGAATACATAATTCCAAAAAATGTAAAACAACTATCATAAATTAAATAGTCTATGGATGTAATCCATAATAATAAAAAATAGTTTCATTAAAACGGAGTATAATCATAAATCCTTCATACTATTTTGTAAAGAAAATGTGAATTATACTATGCATATCCCCCAGGAGTGTCTTACCCAAGAGTGAAGCAAGGCCCGTTGTCGTGTACCAGGATACCCTGTGTCTAGAACGGAACTCCATTTCAGAGTTTTCACTCCTAGGTTCATCTGTTCTAGAGATGCCTCTACCTTCTCATATCTATACAAGGAAGTATTGGTTGTAAAATAAACAAAATCTCAACATTTCCAAAATTCGAGGAAGTTATTCTATACTAATTCTCAAAGTCTATATTATGGTAATGTTCTCTAAATAGATTTTTTCTAAATCATGCTTCAAAGGATTGTACTAAACATCATATGATACCAACTATAACTCCCAGACCCCAGTTACCCAGAGTCGGTGCACTATTACATAACATTGGCATGATCACAACTTATCAATTCGCAAAGACCGATCAATTTAGTATCATTGTGAGTACTATATTCATACATAAGTATTACATTTCCTTATAAAATGAAAAACAAAAAAAAACATTGTCTCCTTTGAACACATTCATATTCCTTAGTCCATCCCTACAGGCCATTCATAATATACTTCTTCTCATCCTGGTAAAATAAAACATAAGAAGGGTCATCTCATATGTAGTGTAAGGATAACAATATCACAGAAACTTTCATAAATACCCTAAATATTTATGGAATATTATAAGACTAAATCACTTGAATTTTAAACATTAACATCAGAAAACTATTGAAATTATAAATAAAATTATGCCATTAACTTATTCACATTGATATTATACTAGTAGAATAATCACATGTAATATCAGTAACCAAATTCATAATAATGGAATACATAATGCCAGACTTCATAACCACATAGTCAAGGCCCCGTGCTAAGACAAAAAATAATACATCTTCAAGGAATTATTATGAGATAACAATGTGTATACTAAGACCTACCGATGCATCTAGGAGTTATAGTGTGCTCCACCCATCACTTACTAAGTCCATTGCATTCCTCATATGAAATGGTTAAAACAAAAAATAAATATTTTTATTAAAACAATCATACAAAATGTTAATAAATTAACCATAAAACCATAAATGGTATAAAAATAACACATCAACAATAAATGATATCACAATAAACATCAATATAATATATAATATTTGTATCTTAATAAATCAACATCAAACAAGGATAAAATACATCAAAATATGTGGACATAGATGAAACCAAAAATATTGCAGAGAAGTATCTCTCTCTATTTTTAAATCATTTCCAAGTCACATATTTATTAATGAAAACTATTATTTTGAAAATATTCTTATAAAATTTTATGGGTATTTTAGAAGAAGTTATAATGACGGAAAATAGCCGCACCTGCCGTATAAGTTAAAAAAGACAATCATACAACAATTTTTCGAAATGGTCATAAAGTTCCTTGATTGGAAAATGACTGAAAGACTTCTTTATAATCATTTTATAAAAATTAAAACATGGGGATAAATGAATTTAACCCATATTCTAGGAAAAAGTAAAATGTTTTTAAATAAAGTTTTATGAAACATGGATTTTGATGATAAAGAGGTCCATATAGATACTCACATATAAATGACCTTATATAATAAATAGATTATAAAATTAAACCTTACCTTGTAAATTTACTAGATCGAGGGTAAATAAACTTACTATATAATAGTTAAGTCATTGATAATAAATTATACAAGGATCACATACATAAATATGTTATCATATATGATATTCTAATATTTATTTTTTTAAAAATATATCAGTAGTATCGTTGTATCGGGTGTTAAATGATTAATTTCTCTTAATATGATTGTCTACATATGCAATGTTTGTTATGGATAGGATGTATTTGCTTTAAATACAGAATGATATTTAGTTCTTAATCACTATTTTTAATCATAAAATAAAAATTATTCTTGAATGGTTATGATGGGGAATGAATTTTATCGCGTTTGTGGAGAAGGTAAACCGTAAGTACACTCGAGCGACAATATCATTATATTTATAGTAAAATAGTATGTAATTGGATGTTATATAATATATATTGAATCATTAAAATGTTATATTTATTATTTAAATTAGTTTTACTAATTATAATACCCATCCAAATAAGGAAGTGTTTGAATTACAAACTACACCACGACGTGGAGATGATAAGTCGTACGTACACATATATAGTGACTTATCATTCATATGATGGATTGAATAAAGAATATAGTTGTACCATATTTATAATAAAATCACAGTATGTATATGGTACTGGAGTTATTATTTAGGTATGTAATCAACAAAGAAAGTAGAAGTGAATTAGAAAAGAACATTGAAAGTGGTGGTGAAGTTATTACTTCTTCTTCGGGTGCTCTATTTTAGTTGATCAAAAGGGATCTTTAGGATGGATTTGTGATTAATTAAGGCCTCTAAATAGAAGTGATGGTAGTTAAGAGTAAATTTATGTAGGGGTTGGATGAGATAAATGGATTTGGAGGTGTAAAATTAAGAGAAAGAGATGTACCTTTTTATAAAAGACGTGAGGGTCAATTTTGGAAATCCTTGAAATATTATTTTATTATACAATCATATTCGGTTTATAAGGGATCAAAAGGTATTTATTTTGAGTCTATGGCATGGTTGGGTAGAAAACCTTTCAACCAATAGGTTCTAAACAGTTTTACATCACATTATTAACGTTGTATTTTATATTTAACTCTTGGTTAAACAGTTTAACATTAACCAGGTCTCCATGTATCTTTGTATTATATGGATAGTAAACGTAATATAAAATGAAAACTGAATCCCCAGTAGTTTATTAATTACATATATATTATTATATATGTCCCTTGGTTAAACATATATTTTTAGTACTATTATATCATTTAATAATATAGTATTTGTTTGACCAACTCATTTATGTCAATTTTGAGAGTATTTAATATTTGATTATTTTAATGCACTAGAAACAAGATTACATTGAATAAAATTCATTTAATCAATGCTGAAATGTTATATTAACCTATAAGATTCGTGGAATTCATAAAAATTCTCAATTTGCATTTATTTTTAAATTTATAATATCACTTATTTTAATCATTTATTAATAAGGTAATTACTGCATCATCATTTTGTCACAAATAAATTTAATTATTTTATGTCCAAATATTATAAAGAAAATATAATTATGTAGAAAATATTTTTAGAGATATAATGAATATTATTAGTCTAATTTATCTAATTTGTAACCATATTTTAAAAAAAATTAGTTATGAAAATTTGAATTTATCATTTTTAACTGTTCTTTAAATAAAATAATAATAAATGTATTAATCTAATACATGTGAACCAAAAGGATTTTATTTTATTTATAAGGATTATTTTGGTTTACATAATCTTATCCGATAGAAAAAGGGAATGTTTTTAGGTAATAATAATAACATTTTTACCATTAATTACCCTATTTACTTTTAATCATGGCAAATAAAAGTCAAAAGTTAATATTCACCAAAAATAATATTTTTGTTATGGAACAAAATATTACATAATGATATCAACTATGTGCCTCGGATTATTGAATTTTAAATTTACAAAAGTGGTAAAATTATGTTTAATGCAAATTTGTGGATGTGCCTAGAAGTTGGGTAAATGATGTTAAAAATATCAATAAATGTTTATACATCTAATTTTATTATAGAATGCCTAAAATGAATTGAATTGAACTAATATAGGTATTATGTATCTATTTCGAAATAATAAAAATTTAAATAAAATAAAAAGTTATTTAAATAAAGAATTGGGTTTAAATAATAACACAATGTTTTTCACTATTAATCAAAAATTAAATGTTTTCAAAAAATAGAAATATTTACCCTAAGATAGTTTTGATAATCTGAATCCAAAAATGAACTCTATATTGTAAAATATAATTTATAAAATTTTCAATGCAGGGTATTATTATTCATAACGGTAAGTTTGATTGGTCCTTATGTGTTAAAACTCCATGTTTTTTACAATGTAAGTTATTGCATTTTTCAATGGGGAACGTACTATGGATGCTTGGGGATTTAAATTTTATGAGAAATTTTATCCAATAAATTATATTTATTTTATATCTTGTGTAGAAAACAATATATATATTGCTTGTGTTACACACGAAACATAGTTTTATTATAACAATGATATATATATTTATAATATTATTCAAATATGACCATCATTGCATAGACATTAAATATAGAACAATTTATTGTATTAATAAAATTATAAATATATGGTTTAATGGTTACATAAAATTAAAATATATTTTAATAAAATAATAAATTCTTGTAGAATATTTATATTTTTCAAACACATTATTTCCTCGAAAAAATGAATATTATCATTATTCCATTTTCATAAAAATAATTAAATTATTTTTTGGCACATTAATAAAATTAATTTGGTAAAACTAAATTCATTTTTGAATTCATTATTTCAAAATTTAAATTTGGTGAATTTTTAGGATATTTCAGAAATTTTTTGTTTTTAATGAATAATTAAATCTTCTGAATTGTAATCGAAAATACCAATTTATTTTATACATTAATAATGATAAATTATATATTAATTTAACTTATAATGTAAAATCTGTTAAATTATACTTATCATAGAATAATATATTTCATTTAAATCATTTTCATATCGAAAGCTGTTGTTGAAGACATGCAATCATTCATTCAAATCATGTTAAAAACACACTGTGTCATCTCATCTATGGGATTAATTTTTAAAAAAAAAATCCAATTAAATGAATTGAAATTTTATAAAAGGAATAAATATTTCAAATTAAATTTATTTATATTATATAATTATTTTATCTATTTTTTTATAAAAATTATTCGTAAAAATAGTAAAAATTATTTACTGCAGTTATGGTAAAAAGGAATTTACCAGGAATATAATTTAATGGATAAAATAACCATCAATTTGTCTAAAACAAAATTTATTATAATATATCAATAATATCTCTTCTGTACACTACTCTGGAGTATTATTGGAGAATTGGGACGTGGAAAATATTTGGGTTGAATTTTTTCTTTCAAAAAACAACATGTGTGCTACTCAACTAACTTGTAAAAGGCATACATGTATCATCTCCTCATAAAATATTAATACCTGTTTTCTTAATTAAACTATCAATTATGTCACATATCATATTCCATTATCTCTTCCTAGATGCCTTATGTTTTTTATAAATCCATTCTATGATGTATCTTGTTTTAACTTTAAGGATGATACCCGAAGAATATGTATGTTTCATTAACGAGTGTTTTGATTAAAATTATTCCCCATAATCCTTAAATTCTTATTATATAATGATTTGTAATGACCATATTTTATAAATATACATAAATATTTTTAATTTAAGGTAATGACCTGCAACCATTTCAACTTCTATGAAATGTTTTTTTGAAATCAGAGTACGTGTGTATGATGATCTAAAATTTTTCTAATTGATGTCTTTTTTCCCTTAAAACCTCTCATGACAAGACATAATGCGGGATTTACTATTGATATATTTTATTTTTGATTTTATTATGCTTAATTATTTTTTATTTCACTCATACCTTTATTCTTTCCATTTTGTGTGAATATGATAATGTCACGTTTATATAGGGCAGAAAACTGCCTCACGAAGCGATGTGATTTAATAACACATATAATGGAAGTTATTAAGGTTGAATTTAATGAAAATTTGTGATATATACGAAAAATAAAAAAAATTATTGTAAATAAAGCATTTACCTTTATTTCATTCATTATGTTTTGAAAATGGAGACCTCATCCCTGTTTTTGTACGCCCTCTGGTATCCATGAATAGAGTATTTCATTTTCTATCATTATTATTTATTGTTTACTATAAATACATATATATTGAATATTTTCTTATTTTATTTACAGATGTCATTCTAAATTTTATTGAACCATGACCAAAGTATGAGGGAAAAAATAACAAATCAAAACATACCCAAAAATTTTTATTTCTTAAAATGTGTCATAAAGAAGGAATTGGTAATAAAAGGGTAATAAAATCTCATAAGAAAATCAATAGATTATAATATATATAAATATCATTATATAATAAATTTTTAATCATCTTATATTTTTTATATTGCATGATGAAACGTTCATGATAGATTTCAACACTTATGTTGAGGTGTTTTTATCTGAATTTTAATTCTTTGCAACGTACATTATGTTTTTCACCAATAATGATTCATAGGGTACATATATATATAGTCCATTTGACATTAAATAGTATAAATTTATTGTTTCTCTTTATATTTTACATTCCATTTCATTTTATTCTTTCATGGGGCATGAGATTCATTGTTTCCAATGTGGTAATGATTTTATGTTACAGTCTCATTGTTTATTATGAAGTTTTAATGTTATGTGGTGATGAAAAATTATTATTATTGAATTATCTAGAAACTCTTAAATTTTATTCTACTATTGTTATTCATGATATTTTTATGTGTTGGTATCATTTCCCAAAAATTGGTATTTAACAAAATTGGAAAATTGAGTTTAAGAAAGTTAGACATTATTTATATCTATGGACGAAGTACAATTTTTTTAAAAGGAATTATTTCTATACATGTTTTATTATTATTTTTTTATTTAGAAATGAAATTTGTACTCATGTTTGTAATTTTTTTAAAAAAAATACTAAATGAAAAATCATGTTGTTTTCCAAACACTTATTGTTTGGATTTAAAATAAAATGTGAATTGAATCATTATCATAATGTGTGCGGCATAATGAAAAAATCCAATCATTATGAAAAAAGATTTCTTTTATTTTTCATTTATATGAATTTAGTAATTTTTTAAAGTAAATGGATTTTAATTTTTTTTTATTTCGTGAACTTATTTCAATGGGGTAATGTCATTTTAATCAATAATATTTTTAAACGATCAATAAAATTAATTTTCAATAAAAGATTACCTTCATTGATTTTACCTATGACTTACTAGGTATAAAATCAATGAATATCATTCTTATTCTTTCTCTGAATTGATTATAATTATGAAATAATGATGTTTAGGAAACCATTTATCTTTATGGTCTAAACCTTGATAAAATTCCTCTGATTGACTAAAATTTATCATTTTATCCAAAAACGGATAAAAACCTAGACTCATTATGGTTGATAGTCAGGGAGTCCCCAAAATCATCCATAAATATTACTTTACAATCATTTGGAAATGAGTAAAGGAAAAAAATACTAAATAACACTATATTATAGATAACCATTTCACTCCATGATATTTATTAAAAAGTTCATTCTCTCCAAGTTTGACCCACCAAAAATAATTTGATCAGTAATCATCATGAGTTTTCGGATATGATATATCTTGTGCCATGGTGGAATGACCCTACAGTATATAAAATAATCTAGAAAACTAGAAACTAATCCCTTAAGATATGTTATGATGAAATTATAAAATGATTATGAAACATATCTCTTTAATATATATTATGATATGATTAATTGTATATAAAACCCGTTTCATTTCCTGGTATATGATATGATGAATGTTTTATGATAATATGTCAAACATATGTATGATTTTAATTATATCATGAGTTTCACTTATATCTACCTCTAATGAATTTGTTAATAATTTAATTTATATGAAAACACAAGGTACATGTGAGGTTTTCCAAAGCCTAAAAGAGGGTACACATTCAGTCATCCCATGATCAAAACAGTCAAAAATGTCGTTCCCCAAATCCTAACATATTTTGAATGTCTTATTAGGTATACTTGAAATTAGATATTCCATTATTAGGTATATTCCAAAAAATTTAATCTCAAGGAAATTTTATGCTCTCATGGATCATGTTCATTGATTCTATTATTAAACATATATAATAAAAAACCATACATTAAAAAATGACTCATGATGACAATATTTGGTAGGCTTGGTATGGTTTTCAAATGTTATGCTCATGTTCTAATACCGGAATATTCATGTTATGGTTTTATATCTTCATTGTTTACCCTCATAAAGAATATTATTTCACCCTTTTGTGGTTCCATTCAATGGGATATGAATAAATGGTTTATGTATGATATGTCTATGAAGGGTTATAATTATGAATACATTTGGGGGAGATGATTTCATCAAAATAATTTACTATATGTTTTTTTTAGGTTTTCAAATGAACTAAACTAATATGGACCACATGTATGTGATTGTATAATGCGACGGATATTTATAAAAAATGATAAAATATATATATATTAAAAACCTCAGTCTCTATAATAATAATAATTTCATAAATTATAATAAAATAATTTACATTGAATAAATAATGTGTTCTGTATAATGTTATCAATTTTTTTTTTGTTATTTCATTAAATGGAATAGATGTTTATTGTATATCAATTATGGTTAACCATTTATTATTATTATTTCCATAATTTAATTTTATAAAATTCTGCATGTTGTTGATAATTATGAATTAAATAGAATTTAAAATCGCATGTTAATATATATATTTAAAATTAATCAATTATTTTCTATAAAAATATTAAATAAATTTTAATATATAATAGATAATTTAATATTATAATATAAATGATTATTATCTGAAATTTTAAATATATAATTTTGTACTGCTGAATGATTTTAGTTATTCTCAACAATATTTAACAGAGTAAAATAAAAAATATAATTCTATTATATAAATATTATTTTATAAAATACAAAATATAGAATTCTTAAATGTTAAACATTATAAATAATACCGATGATAATTATTTTATAAGATTGGTTATTTTACAAATGAAAAGTAAATTATCATATTTTTAGATAATTTAATATTCAATGTTGATGAAATTGAATTATATTTTGGGAAAATTAGATCTGATGTGTTTTTTTGTTTCCTAGTGATATCACCAATATAGTGTGATATCTGCATGGATTTATATTTTTTTCATAAGGGATAAATTTCTTGGAAAAAG
Source organism: Viscum album (assembly GCA_963277665.1). Taxonomy (NCBI): domain Eukaryota; kingdom Viridiplantae; phylum Streptophyta; class Magnoliopsida; order Santalales; family Viscaceae; genus Viscum; species Viscum album. The sequence goes on from OY728135.1 coordinate 1,768,666,180, forward strand.
GATAAATAAATAATGAAGTTATAACTAATTAAATTTTAGATGGAGAAGTAGGAAAATTATTTATAATATTTGATATTATTATTCATCAAATTACATTATAGATAATGTTATGTTTTTTGTAGCAATATCCAGATATAGTTATTGGTTTCCTAAAATTGAATATAGTATCAAAATAAAACATATAAAATATATAGTTTAAATGTCTATGTTTTAATATAAATTGTTTAAGGCTGAGTGATCCCATTCTATATTTTGAGAGGATTAAATTTATTGCACTATAGAGATAGTTCACTATAAAAATATTTACTAAAAATAAATTTTATATTTATGTATCACATAAAATATAGATCCTCCATGTGAATAGTTGGTAACTAAATATTGTATCTGTGATGATGGTTAATGGGTGACGGTTCCTAAGGCTATTGTGGATGAAGTTTCATATTATGATTATTACAGCAGAATTAGGTGATAAATGTGATAATATTGGATTGAGAATCTATATTACATATTATCTATAATGATTTGGTACACAAGTTCCATTGGTAATATCTTATATTCGGGGTTTCCAAATGATTTTTGTTTCATGTTTGTTTCATATGTGATGGCCAATGAGAGGATATAATTTAAATGATCATTTTCCAACTAGATGATAATGGTTGATGTTATGTACTATGATTTCATCTCTTTTTTGATACCGTGGAATTACCCCACGAGTAACCGAATGTTTATTCAATGATATATATATAATTCTATGAATTTGGATATCTCGTTATGATTTTTTATTATAATGACAAACATGAGAATAAATTAAATTATGAAATATCAGTATCTTTGAATGGAATAATTTATTAAAATATGTATTTATTAAATAAATACATTTTAATATTAGTTAATTGTAATGATTTAATTACTATAAAATATAATTATTTTATTTTTATTATAGATATATTATATAGTGGTGGCAGATAGGTGTCCTTTGTGTCGATAGAAGTGGATGAATCTAAGGGTACATTGAGTCACATAGTGTTTATTCCACTTTATGATTTATATGTTTTATTATGTTTTAGTAAATTAACACCCATGTATGATGGGAAAAAATATAAAATGGTTCATTATGTATTTTCCATAAAAAATAGGTTGATGAAGATAATGAAGTTTGACTATCACCTCTCCCCTATTATCTCTTCTATTGTAGTGATGTGTTTAGGGATAAATTGATGTAATTTTCACTGAATTTGTGGTGTGGATTGTGATGGTATAAGGTTATTTTTAATGAATGTATTATTCTTATATTATCCATATAATTATTATTGGTTTATTATTTATATGATATGTTGTTATTAGGTATAGTACATAATATATAGGGTATCATCGCTTTTGGAAAAGATTATGTTTTTATACATATAATGTGGTTTTGATGATATGTTTCATGACCACCAAGGTGTGATATATATATTTAATGGTTTTTTGGGAGGGATATGTTATAGTATATATTAATCTATTGGTCTTCATTATTTTGGAAGGGTTTGGCGATCATCACAAGTGACATTATGGAATGAGATTGGAAAATATTTGGTATGTGGATGTTTGATACCCTTATCTATATGTATATGCTCAATATTATTGGTATTCGCTAGTTTATAATTTTTTTAGTGATAAATTATTATGATGAGAATTGAATAGTAAAGATGTTTTGGTGATATGTTAGTTAAATTTACTTAGTCATTGGGAATTATTATGATCCATTCATAAATATCATGTTTGGTTTTATGGAGTACAGTATAATGTTTACACCTTATAAAAATCAATAAAATTTTAAAATCAATTTGAGTACTGATGGAGGTAGTTTTTTATTAAGTTACACATTAAAATTTTATGATATTTTATTACCAAAAATAGATTCATGTTATCATCCATGTATTTATCATTTTTTTATCTAGGTTTTATGAAATTATTTATGACTATAATTCATGTATTTGGAGTGATTCATTATTTATTATGAGAAGCATCCTATTGGTGTTTGTTCATATTTTTTATCACAAATAAAATCATTATGATTGTTATTCCTCCAATGTGTCTTCTGATATACACTACTTTTTATTCTCTAACTCATCTCTTATTTGATGATGGATTTAACTGTAATTATCTACATTTTACATTTTATTCCTATGTGGAGTACCATTGGGAAAGTGGACCTTGATAGAGTGGTATACGAGATTATTTTCGTGGGAAATGATAGTGTTCAGAGTTTGGGACTAGTGTGGTGGAAATGGTTTGTAGGGAAATAGTATCATGTAGACTGGGTATGTGGTGTAAAAAAGGGAGTCTGGTTTAGAAATGTTATTTTAGGTGCCTTTTTTCCAACACAATGTAATTCACATTTATTAGATGTTATATGATATCTGATGTGAATTATACAATTGGTTTCATTGAAATAATTATGTATCATGCTTTTATATTCATATTTTTCAATGTAATAGAAAATGAAAAATGGGTTAAAAAATTATTAAACTAATTAATAAATCTATGTCCAAGGATAGGAGTCTCAGATGTATTTTATTTTTTAGATTTAGATTTATATCAGCATTCCCATCAGTGATGTATCATCACAACACTAGTGGTGACTAGATCTAGTTCCATATGTTGGGACATCATATGACCTCAGGTGTGCCTCCTTTTATGCATGATGTTGTCAACTAGTTGTGCACGTCCAATGTAATATGTTGGGTAGACTATACATGATTATCATAGTAAAACCATTTTAGAATAATATAATTTATATAAAATATCATATATGAATTATAATTGAAAGAAATAAAAAAATACAATAACTATACTCATATCACATGAAATAACAATATGATGAGTACACTACCTTCCATATAGTCATACAAATAAAATATTTACTACCAAAAACATAATTGATCCAAAAACTATAACAGAAATATGAATAATATTCTGGGGTATCCAAACCACATGATATCCCATCTAGGGTTTGAGTAAAACTCACTGGGACATCAAGAATGGTACATAATTCTATAACAAGTCTTTTCAACAATGCATGAAGATAAAAAATTGTAATAAAAAAATCCTACAAAATAAATTACTATATATATATTTTTCATAGTTAGTAAATCTTCAAATAATAAATTTAAGAATTTAGTTTTCTATGTGGAAAAAAACCAACTAAACTATCTCCTATCACATGAGAAGTTTATGCAATAACATGAGGGGTTAAATAATTTTAATCATGAGGGGAATTAATTACCAAATATTTATCAACATACCGTAGATCTGGAGTCTGGAAATCATGAAACGAAAATCTATTTTGTTAAATTAGAGCCTCAACTTAAAATCCAAAATATTCATTACATAAACCATCCTTGGGACCTTATTCCAACAACTATAACCCAATTATATCACACAGAACATGGAGCTGTAAACCATATAATTTAACCAAATTACAAGTTACATAAAATAGACCCTCATTCTATGTTATATCATACAGTTACATCACAGATACCTTAGAGCCTCAACATAGGGAGTCCCATTTAATGCAAACATTCTTGGTTTATTGCCTCATCACAACTCCCAATCCCATTTTTTATAGGGGGTTTAAATTATCAGTCCAAGTAGACCAATGGTTGAGGCATAGTATAATACCCACATACCACGAAATCATGTTCACATGCTTCTTCAACTGTAAAACATTTATTAAACTGAAATTATAAAAAATAAACACATTTATCAATTACATTCATAACTCATCGTAGAAATCCTTATTATATGGCCTAAACCTTTAACTCATATACAAAAACACCAAATGGCCCATTATGTTGCTTTATCTACTAAAAAATAGTTATCAACTCCATTTAATAATTCAATGATCTCATACAAAAAAATTACTAAGGTTAAATCAATATGAAGAGACACTTTAAAACATGGTTCTTCCTCTTTGAAAACAAAACTATTGACCATGGATTTAATTTTAATTTCCAACCATTTAAAAAAACCACTAATAAAATTACAAAAAAAGGGAACCAGACCATTAGTTCAAATCACAATTTAAAATCAGTAAAATACCCTTTTTCTAAGAAAACATATGACACATACCTCCTTTAAACAATTTCCCACATTAAAAATAGATTACCATTCATTTAAAAACATTAATGGGTCAATATACATAAGAAATAATAAAAACATAACAAAAATTATCCTTACAAACATAAGAAAAAAAACTTGAAAAAAAACCATAGTTATCTTATTTGGCATTCCCACATATCAAAATATAATTCACATACCATTCTTTTCTATGTGAACCCAATCATAAATATTACCAATACATTTCACCTTTCCATTAGATATTTTACTCCATGGGTATCCCTTTGTTTGGCCTCAAATAATCAATCGAACCAACATGGAACATTAAGGGTCTAACACATCAATCAACATCCCATGTAAACATCCTAATCCAATGTCATTAAAACTAAAAAATTCATTGCATTGGCACAACCACATAGACATATATATAACATATATACTATTGTAAAATATTTATTACCACCTACAACATGAATATTGATGAATGATTTCTTATCCTCTTCCTATGATTTAATCACAAACAATTATAAAATCACAAACATACAATCTATTTCAAAGATGAGGGTATAAGTGTTTTTTAAGATGTAGAAAAATTCTACAAGCCCTAATACAGTGGAACGAAGAGAGAGGAGGGATAGATTCACTCAGATCATTGATACCCACTAAAGTACTCTTCAAGTGGAAAATAATAAAGGGATAATCCTCTCTTATATTTCTAGGGGAGTATGGTTCAAAACACAAGATTCCGAAGGAATAATAAAGATGAAATATACTGTAGAACCATTATGTCTGGAGGGGGAAACTAGAATTTCTCATTTTTTAAAGGATGTATTACTTGGCCTCATAGTTTGGAACTTGGTTTTCCAACCCATACAGATGCCTTTTCCCAATATGGTCCAAGACACGCGATTTCATAGATGAATCCACATGGTTTGGAATTCTATGCATTGACCATGCACCAGCATTTTCCTGAATGAATTTTTTGGCTCTATAATTTTCCCTAGAAAGGATCATATTGTGTACTAATGAATTCTAACATTATGGTGCACACTATTTATCTTCCTTCCGATTTCCATTCATGTATTCAACCATCTGGACACCCCTGATAGTCCATATACAACCAAGACTTACTTTAATTTTGAAAAAGTGAGTTTAACCAAAAAAATTAACAAGGATGTACCTCAATGAATGATCGGGATCTTATATCATCCCCACTATTTAGAGAATCATCCCAAAGATGTAATTCCTAATAAAATATATTCTCCCAATTCTAAATGTCAGACCATGACTCCACCTATCATCTTACTTATTCCAAGAATCTCTCTAAAGTTGGCCATTCCATAATAACCCAATGACCAAGGAAACCATCCTACCTGAAAAATAGTTCATGCACTGTGGTCCACAAAATAAAACATGATGCTTCTCTAGGAGGAATCGACCTAAAATCATTATTATCAACATCAGACACAATATAATAGTCGGGTTAATTTCACTAAAAGACCTCATAATATGATACCAACTAATCACTATATTACCGAGAGAGAGACAGTGGGAACACCTTCAGTTGAGTCCTCTCCACAACTCATGGACCCAATCACTTTTCTCCATCATAACTAGTTTAAAAAATTCTAAAATTTAACTATGTTTATATTCACCAATGGAGAACACAGATTCTAACTAGATTTCCTGGCCTACATCAATCTGCAACTCGAGTCCCAATTGCCTTAACGTATTTCCAAACATCTAATGCATAATATGTGAAAGGCCATCATCATGAGGTAATCAACTAGTAATCATTATAGAAAATGACCACCATTAAAACTAATATACCGTAATTTATCCTACTCATGAACACACTATTTGAAGCACCAGTCATGTCAGTAACCAACTACTTTCTCACTATAGTTATTCCAAACACATATCTTAGTCAATCACACGCATTTATCCCCATTGAGTTATTATCTCATCTAAAAAAAGAGTAACAAATCCTCAACAGAACCATCACAATTTACTTTTTTTGTTTCCAAAATCATTGTTCCTAAATGTCTATGAAGACTACACCTATCTATGTAATTCAATATTGTGGTCAAAACTATCTAGATAACACACACATTCTCATTTAGTATCTCAAATAAGAAATAGTTGGTTCTCCCCCAATACCAATCCCCATACATGGGTGTACATATCATCTCAACAATAATATGCTGTAGATCAAAGACCACCACATCTACTCACATTCAAAAAAACTATGTTAGGACACCCCAATAAACTCACTCAATTTCCCCCAATATAAACTATTGACATGTCAACCATATCCCTAGACAATACAACTTGTCACAATAATAATATACCAACCACCAGTATGTACCTACCAGTGTCCATTCTCGTAAATTTGTGAAAATTCATCTCATTCCCATCCACTAATCCTAAACATTAGTAAGGTCTATAATTCCCACCAACATGTCTCTCGGGGCAACACACAGATCACGTCTAACAACAGACTAATCCCAAATCAATTACTCAGTTTAATATAAAACCACATCCAAAACCCTCCTCGAGATCCCTATGGACCCCAAACATACCCCTTATTGGAATATTATATTCACCCCAATGTAATCACATCCACACTAATGACTACATCATAAATTAATAAATATTATTCCACACCCACCGTAGGAGTATCATATCAATTGTTTCCTCATGAAATTGAGTCCACCAAGAATCATTCATCAATCTAAAGATGAACCTAAAAATGTGGACATGGTCATCTAGATTCTACAATATAAACAAAACAAACAACACACACTGCACATTGTAGACTCCTGAGAATGGAACTATTGTTAATCCTGACATCCAAATAATCACAAGTACCTAAAATATAATGATTGATGGTGTAAATCCCACCATCCAGCTCTATATATACATCTCTATGAGTGTAACCTCTATGCTGTCCAATATCCGACCCAAACACATTAATCGAGCTTTGAGTAAATATAGGACTCTCCTAACATACCCAAGGCAATGTTAAGATATTTGGGAATGATATTATTTATTTAAATTAATGAAAAGTAGTTTTTGATGAATTCCACCACAACACATGTGGTATGTCCAATCCAAAAAAATAACACTTCATGGCCTCATTAACAAGATGTAATTAATCAATAATCTAAATGGAAAATCCACTAAAAACATCTAAAATTATTCAAACATGTCCTTGGTTTCTCACAAATAATTCATAATGATCCATCATACCAATAAACTAATAGTCGGTCCATCACATAACTCATATATCCCACTGTGATGACATAGAATCTGGACACAAACTTATCGCAAGACACCAGTTCACCCATCCTAATTACCCTTGTTCCCTTAAAAAATATTCAATAAATTTGGACCTAATGGGACTTTTTGAGGTCTCACAGCTTCCTACACCCACACACATAACCTGAATCTAAATCATATAGGTCGTGCATCACTACATCTTGGCCCATACCAAATTACACTTCTAAATTTTCCACTAGGTCCATCAACCTCTTGGAAATATTTGAAAACTCAATATTATCATCCAATCAAAAATCCATTGGTGCAATAATTACCAAACATATGACCAAAACCACTCATGTTGTATCATTCACACCAAAATATTCATTATATTCCTTGGTCACCCTTGTCTTATTAACCAAAACTCAATAGTTGGCCCTCCATTAACAGTCATGAAAATATATATTGACACCCAAACAATCATGTCTATTCCAAAACTGATCGTATAACCAACCACATTCACTAAGGTGGTTTCTTGAGAATGATACCATGGAACTATAATTCCACGTGACCAAAATTATATTACAACTACCATGAATATTTTCCACCTTTGATAACCCATATGAGCTTCATATTATATGCCACCTCCAAGACTGGGCTCACAGCCTCGGGGAAAACATTCCATTTACAAAATCATCAATGTGGGGCCATAAATCAGGTCACGTATTAAAAACCATTGAACTACCATAAAACTATATAGTATGGATCTGCACTAGGATACATTTTTCATGTTCCACGTCAAAACTTCAAAACATCCACCCATTCAATATGCATCCCAAAATAACTAACCATGCCAACCGACCCATCTTATGGGTCTCCAAAAAGTTCAAATGATACAAAAAACGTAACGTAGATCCGTTCTTAGAGAATAAAATTGAATATTCCTTTGATCCACCCAAGCCAACCCTCAAGAAAACCATTACTCATGGTTGGAAATCCTACGCCCATTCCATATTCAATGTTTCTAATGGGCCAAGAAACTATTTAATGTAGGCTTTATAGAGAGGATACAAACACACACACAATCGAATCATAATCCAAACACCAAATCTAGGGTATAAATATATTCATAATGCCCTAGTCCAAATGACCATCCACATCCACCTTAACAGGTGTCAATATAAAAATCCATGTTTATAACCTATATAGGGAAATGAAAAAATTCCTATTGATTTACTAGAATATTCAAACCATTAATCTCTTAAATTCCATAACAAAATTATAAAAACTAGGTATTTCTCACTACCCACACCACTTATACATTGGATATTTTCAGAAGAATAGGGATACCCTCATCGAGTTCCCTTTAAAATTTCCATCATTTTCCCATTTCCCTTCTCAATTTAATAATAACCTTTTAAAACCTAAGGTTTTGAATTTCAATAAATTTCACATCAAAACCCATGTATTAACACATTAAGAATCCTTTTTTAGCCTAGAATTTCAAAAATAAAAGATCTATTAAAATCATATTTAAATATATTTTCACTAATTACCATTTCAATGAATGATTAAAAAGTCTAAATTGTAGTTAGAAAGTATAGAAAAATAATTTAAATCCTGATGATCTATCAATCACGTGTAACAAATGGAAAAAATATCAGTCTTGTGTGCCTAGAGTGATGCATGAACTCAAAAAATTCTCCTTCTATACTGCTCCATAAGATAATACCTCATAAATAAAAAAAATCTCATCCATGATCCTTTCTGATGGTGGTAGCATCAATTAACCATAAAATGAAATAAATAAAACATCAGTTTACACCCAGTGAAACAGGGGTTTTCTGTCACGACCCGCCCTCGGGGCCCGTGCCGTGACTACCCCAAGCCCGCCTTCCATAGGCCAGGGGCTGGCGACTAGCACCAAGGCATAAATCCCAACAAAAAGGGAAGGCATTGCCTTTGAAAAGTAAACAAGCACCATAGAGTAAGAAAGCGGAAAAGTAAACACTAAGTAAAAACTGTACAAGATGTGCTGAGAGAAAAAGGGGCCGGAAATACAAGCCCAACTGTAAAGTACAACTGAAAGGAAAAACAGCAACTGAAAGGAAAAACTGCAGCGTCGAGCCGTCCTCTGGAAGTCCCACCTGAAGGGTGGGTACAGATAGCCTCCACTGCTCCTCGGGTCCACCTAACCGCTCCGAGTACGTCCCGTCCAGTGGTCCACCTCCAGGTACTGTCCTGCTCCGCACGCCTCCTCCACGATCAGCGCTTTCCGTCGTCTGCATCCAACACCACGAAGTGCGGGCATAGCCCGTTCAGGGGTGAGTATAAGCTACTCATTAGGGACCCCGAGACCCCCGAAGGTCTCCTGAAATCCACAAAGGATAAATCACGAAGAAGAGATACAATCACGAAGTTACATCTGACACGGCTTAGGTATATGCCCATACAAATACCTAAGTCACCAATTCCCCGATTGGCTCCAACGTCCGAGCCCTAGCACAACCCAGTCCACACAGGAAAGCAAAACGCATACCCACGCAGGATAGAACAACACAATCCACAAAGGAGAGTTAACAGTAAATCCACACAGGATAGCTCAACACAATCCACAAAGGAGAGAAACACAAGATTCAGCTCTCACAGGTATACTTCTTCGGATGACGATAAAGATGATCACTGAACCATCTAAGTCGTCTGACCCACGAAGGATCGTTAGGTATTAACCTTGCAGTGACCCACACAGGATCGGACCCACACAGGATCAGGCCCACACAGGACCGGGCCCACGCAGGACCTGTAGCACTGATCCACGTAGTATCGCTGAGTGCAGTAGTCGTCGCAGTCCGCTGAGGATCTCTGCACAGTCGTCGCCGCAGTCCACTGAGGATCTCTGCATGGTCGTCGTTGGATTCCAAGGAGGATCTCTGCACATTCTTCGCCGCAGTCCACTGAGGGTCTCTGCACGGTCGTCGCTGTAGAAGTAGCAATCGCAGCCAGCCTAGGGTTCCCGCACACAGCAAGCTCGTTCGGGAGGGTCCACTCCACGAGCCGAGAGGCTGATACATCAACTGACACAATGCCCGAAGTTGATGTATCCAAAAGTTCTGTATCGTCAACAGGAACTCAACGTCGTAGACGTCGCGTCAATCGGACGCCCCGTCTGAGAGATATTGGCATTTTCGTCCCAGGGGCCCGGTTGGTTTTTAAGGCAAAACCAACCCGAACGCACTCCACCTGCGTCCGAACCTCGGGCGGAGTATGCCAAAAGATCCGTCTCACTTAGAGGAACTCAACAAAGCTGACGGCACGTCAAACGAACATCTGTAGCTCAATATATGAGTGTTTCCGCTCCGAGGGCCCGGTTGGTCTCGTGTACGAACCAACCCGGCCGAACTCAAAGTATTCCGAAACCTTGAGTGCGATATACCGAAACGACCGTCTCGATCCATGGATCGTGTTTCCGCTGACGGCGAGTCGTTTGGAGGCACGAAGACCAAGTTACGGGCGTTTGAACAAAAACGTCCGAAGAAGGGGGGTACGGGACCGGGCCGACCCTGCCCGACCCCCCCCGGGTCGACCCGACCCGGGTCCGATCCGGTGGGACTGGTCCGGCCCGGCCAGGGCGCGGCCCGACCGGTCAGACCGTCCTGGCTCGGCTCGGCCGAGCGGCCGAGCGCCAGGTGCCGCGGGCGTTGAACCGCGGCCTGAGGAAAGTCGCGGCCCGCGTGGGCCGCGCTGGCGAACCGCGGACGCGGCTGAGCCACGTCCCGCCTGGGCGAACCGGACCCGCGCGGCCGCGGGTCCGTTGGCCGCCGCCGCCACGGCTTCAGCCGCGGCGGACTCGTCCGGCGGCGCGCCGGGGCGCCGCCGGCAGCTTCCTCGGGCCGCCGGCGTCGCTCCGGTGGCCCGTTTTCCTTCCCATCTGCGCCGTTGCTCCTCCCGGGATCCGTTCTTTACTGCGGGATCATCAAACAACCACTGCGGCATGTTCCGTCATCATCCGTCAAATCCGCACAAAACGAAGAACGACGGAGGGTCGTCGGGCCGTGTTCGTTTGGCCCGCACCCTCCGCGTTAGAGATAAACAACCGGGAGAAAATGATTCCACACAGGAAACAACAATTTTAATAAGATTAAAATTGTTCACAAAAACGGTTCTTTAAATTCTTTAAAGAAACATTGACAGGAATAAATTTAAAAAGGGGGTAATTTTCCAAAATAAAATCACTACCTCGTCGATCGTCGCGCGCGGGCATTCTTCGCGGAAAAGATCGTCGCGGAAGAGAGGGATCGTCGCGTCGTCGCGGGGAGGCGTCGCGTCGTCGCAGAATCCGGCGTTGAGTCGGCGAGCTCAACGAACCAAGAACAATAGATTTAAATTATTAATATTTAAATCTGTGTTTCGTTTAAAACCAAAAGAAAAGAACTTTTGAGAGGAAATCCGGAATCACTCACCTCAAACGGTCGGTGATCGGAGATTGGAGCGTGGAAGAACGTCACGGACGAAGGCGTTGTCGATTTCTGGGTTCGGCGTTCTTCGCGTTCTTCGCGTTCCTCGCGTTCTTCGCGTTCTTCGCGAGGGAGCTGAAGAAAGAGGGATCCTCTCAAACCTTCTCCAAAGATTTGGGTTGGTCTTATTTTATAAATATGCCAACACACGAAAACATGTTTAAGAAACGATTGAATTAATTCGTTGAATTAATTCAACGAAAGAAACATGACATTTAATTCACGAAAGAAACAGCCCATTTAATTCATGAAAGAAACATCCCAATTAAATGGTCTGTTAAGAATTTAGAAAACGCGTCGGTTGACTTTCAATAAGACGGGTTTTCACGGGTGCGTTTCTTAGCGGAAAGAAACGGCGGGGCTCGTGCGGGCCCCACCTCACAAATATCCTACCAAGGGGGTAGGATATTTCTAGATAGCATCCTATCTAGTCCAACTCAGTTCAAGCCGCCTTTAAGTGGCTTCAAGTGGCTTCCAAGTGGCTTAAGTGAAATAAAATAAAGTTGTCGCAAAATTATTTTATTTCTTAACTTTAAGCCCGAAAATTAAAAACCACACCCGAGCAAACGCAACTCTGGAAGAGGCGTTTCTAAGAGAATACCGGCGTTGCGATTTCATCGGTGCCCTCAGAATTCGATTCCGGGAACCGGTTCAAAAGTTAGAAAAACCCGCTCGTCCGTTCACTGAACGTACCCGAGCCAAACTTCGTAAAATGATTCCGGGCACACCGGGCCTCGGAATCAGGTGCCGTCAGAAACTGTGCTCTTGTAAAATTCCAAAGAAAAATTAAGAAAAAAAAAATTTACTTGAAATTTACGGGTCTTTGCATTACTCCCACCTCAGGACTTTACGTCCTCGTACAGATACATCAAAAAATAGGGAAACAAATGTGGGTACTGAGCACGCATCTGAGCCTCCCGCTCCCAAGTGCTCTCCTGGAGGTTCCCGTGCTGCCATCTGATGCGCACAAGAGGGATCGATCGCCCACGTAGGTCCCGCTCCTGTTGATCCTCTATCTCCACTGGGACCTCCTTAAAAGTCGCCCCATCATCCACGTCTAGCTCCCCATAGTCAATGATGTCCGTCGGGTCGTGCACGTATCTCCTCAGCTGGGATACGTAGAAGACGTCGTGTACCCGGTGCAACTGAGGTGGCAGAGCCAGGCGATAAGCCACCTCGCCAACCCTGCTGAGGACCATGAAGGGTCCGATGAAGCGTGGAGACAACTTGCCGCCTCGACCAAATCTCCTCAAACCAAGTCGAGGTGAGACCCGCAAGAAGACGTGGTCGCCATCCTCGAACAATAGTGGCCTCCGCCTCCTGTCAGCATATGACTTCTGCCGGCTCTGTGCTATCCTCATCCGCTCCTGGATGACCTGGACCTTTTCTGTCGTGGCCCGGACCATCTCTGGTCCCTCAAGTGCTGACTCCCCAGGGTCTGTCTAGCACAAAGGGGATCTGCAAGGCCTGCCGTACAACGCCTCGTAGGGTGCCATCCCAATGGTGGAGTGGTATCTGTTGTTGTACGCAAACTCTACCTATGGTAGGTGGTCCTCCCAGCTACGACCAAAGTCGAGGACACATGCACGGAGCATGTCCTCGAGATTCTGAATGGTCCTCTCCGTCTGACCATCCGTCTGAGGGTGAAAGGCGGTGCTCAGACGTAGTCGCGCCCCGAACGCCTCCTGCAAACCCTTCCAAAGCCGGGAAGTAAAACGAGCGTCCCGATCGGAGACGATAGTCGATGGAACACCGTGAAGTCGTACAATCTCCTGAACGTAGAGACGCCCCAAGCTCTCTACTGAGCCCTGCTCTCGGATGGGCCAGAAGTGTGCCGACTTGGTGAGTCGGTCAACAATCACCCAAATGGAGTCGTGACCTCTGGAAGTGCGTGGAAGTCCAGTCACAAAGTCCAAAGATATCCCGTCCCACTTCCACTCCGGGACCTCCAAGGGCTGTACCAAACCTGCTGGTACCTAATGCTCTGCCTTCCCCTGCTGGCAGGTGAGGCACCGTGAAACGAACTCTGCCACAGCCTTCTTCATGCCCGGCCACCAGTGCTGTCGTCTGAGATCCTGGTACATCTTCGCCACTCCAGGATGTACCGCCAAAGGAGAAGTGTAAAACTCTCTCAGCACCTCCTCTCGTAAAGCGACTGGTACCAAGGTACGTCCTCTGAAAAGGACATCATGCTCTGCTCCAAGGGAGAAACCATTAGGTGCATGTCCCGAGGATATCTGTGCACGCCATGTCTCAAATTCAACGTCCCCATGTTGTGCCTCTCTGACCCGCTGAAGAAGTGGAGGAGAGACTGTGAGAGACTGAAGGAAGGATGCTCCGTCTCTATCCACAAAGGATATCTGCAAAGCGGCTAGCTACTCTGTCGCCTCCTCAAGTAGCTGGATGCTCATCCTCCTGCTGAGGGCATCAGCCACTACGTTCCCCTTCCCAGGAGTATAGACTATCTCAAAGTCATAGTCCTGGAGGAACTCGAGCCATCGCCGCTGCCTCAGGTTCAGGTCCTTCTGAGAGAAGATGTACCTGAGTCTTTGGTGGTCAGAAAAGACTGTGAAGCGCTCGCCCATCAGGTAGTGTTGCCATGTCTTCAGGGCAAAGACCACTGCTGCCAACACCAAGTCGTGGGTAGCGTAGTTCTGTTCATGAGGCCTCAACTGACATGATCCGTAGGTAATCACGGCCCGTTCCTGCATCAGGACACACCCGAGTCTGGTCCCTGATGCATCGCAGTAGACTACGTATCCAACTCCCTCCTCAGGCAACCTCAAGATAGGTGCGCTGGTCAACCTCTGCCTCAGCTCCTGGAAGCTCTACTGACATCTGTCTGACCACACGAAGGGTTTCCCCTTCTTCGTCAACGCTGAGAGTGGGGCCGCAACTCTGGAGAACTCCGGCACAATTCTCCGATAGTATCCGGCTAGGCCCAAGAAACTCCGCACCTCTGTCACGCTCTTGGGTGGCTCCCAAGCTAGCACTGCCTCGATCTTCACGGGATCCACTGCAACTCCCACCTCAGAAATGACGTGCCCCAAGAAGTGGACCTCACGTAACCAGAACTGACACTTCGAGAGCTTTCCCTAAAGCTGGTGCTCTCGGAGTGTGTCTAGTACAACACGCAGGTGGTAGGCGTGCTCCTCCTCCGTTGTCGAGTACACCAAAATGTCATCGATGAAGACCACGACAAATCGATCGAGGTATGGATGGAAGATCCTGTTCATGAGGCTCATGAACACTGCTGGAGCGTTGGTCATGCCGAAAGGCATAACCAAGAACTCGTAGTGGCCATACCGACACCTGAAGGCCGTCTTCTGCACATCCTCGTCTCGAACTCTATGCTGATGATAGCCTGACCTGAGGTCTATCTTCGAGAACCACCGTTCCCCCTTGAGCTGGTCGATGAGTTCATCAATCCTGGGTAGCGGATACTTGTTCCTCACTATCACCTGATTCAGGCGACGATAATCGACACACAGTCGCAAGCTCCCGTCTGCCTTCTTGGCGAACAAAATTGGGGAAGCCCAGGGCGAAACACTGGGTCGGATGAACCCCTTGCTCTGCAAGTCCTCCAACTGTACCCGCAGCTCTCGAAGCTCAGCAGGGGCCATCCGATATGCTGGAGTGGATATCGGGGCTGTCCCGGGGTACAGGTCAATATAAAAGTCTACCTCTCTGCGAGGAGGTAGTCCTGGAACGTCGTCCGGAATGCCGTCCACGTACTGATCCACCACTGCAGGAAAACTGGGACTCCGCAAGTCAACTGCTCCCAGGATGAGTCTAGCCAACTGATGAGTTATGGGCTGACCTATCCTCTGCGTGAGTCCATCATGTGCTGCTAAGGCTCCCTTCTCGCCGGTGAAGGTGAACCTTCTCCCGTCGGTGCGCACACATCGCACCTTGCGCCTAAAGCAGTCTATCTGAGCATGGACCGTAGATAACCAATCCATTCCCAAGATGGCGTCGTAAGGCCTCGACGCCGCTACAAGAAGATCCCAGCCGAAGCTCTTGCCTCCTAGAGTAAGCTCACACTGTCGGCACCAGTGCGTAATCGTCGAGTCTTCTCCCGTAGGAGTCTCTAGCTGTAAGGATCGAGCCAACGGCTCTGTGGGAATCTCCGAGCTCCAAACAAGGGAAGTGGCTATGAAAGAGTGACTCGCTCCTGTGTCTATAAGAACTGCAGCAAGTGTGGAATAGACACAGATCGTACCTCGAATCATCTCTAGCGCGCCGTGGTCGTAGGCCTCCGCTGCCTGGAGCTGAGCCTGTCTCTGCCCGCCAGCTCCATGTGGTCGGGTCGGGCCTCCCGGTGGTGGTGGTGGCAGAGCCTCAAAGCGTCGCCCACCACCTGCTGCTCGGCCAGCTCCTCTTCCTCGTCCGCCTCCTCCCTGCGGACCGCCACAGTCGACCCTCTTCCTCTGCCTGGGTGGTCCTTCCACCGTCTGCTGACCCTCGGTACGACGGGTCGGGCAGTCACGAGCCATGTGGCCCTGCCCGCCGCACTCGTAGCACTGCCTGCCTCTCGGAAGACTGGCTCCGGGCTGGGATCCCTGCACTGCTGAGCCAGTGTCCAGAGGTCGCCTGCCGGAAGGTCTGGTCCACCTGGAACCCTGAGTCATCTGCCGGCTACCAGCTGCCGAAGACTCCGCTATCTGCCGCCCTGTAGTGGGTCTCGCTGTGGACTCAGCCAGGAAGCTCTCGATCAGGAGGGCTCACTCTAGTACTCCTGCCTGGGTCGGGATGCTAAGGGAGATCAACGATGCCCTGTTCTCATGTCTCAATCCCTTCTCGAAGGTCCGGGCCCGGAAGAAGGGGTCCCGTACCATGTCTGTCGAGTAGCGAGATAGGTCGGTGAACCTCGCCGCGTACTGAGCGACCGTCAAGCTGCCCTGCCGCAGCTGAAAGAGCTCCTTGAAGCGCACCGCACGGAGGGTGGCCGGGACTAACTCTGAGCGGAAGAGGCTCTCGAAGTCCGTCCAGATGAGGGTGGCCTCATCGTGTACCTGGAGCATCAGGCTCCACCAGCGTCCGGCTGCTGCGTGCAGTACGCTCGCCGCGAGGATCACCGTGAGGTCTGCTGGTGTCCTCACTAGCCTGAAAACTCAGACGACCGCCTCCAGCCAGTCCTCGACTGCCTGGGGGTCCGACTCCCCACTGAACCTGGGTGGTCGCTGGCGCTGGAACTCGTGCAGAGCTCCGAGGCGTCGTGCGTCGTCAGCTGCCAGTGCTGGAAGCATCGGGGGCTCGGCGGGTAAAGGTATCGCCGGTGCCTCTGCTGTCAACGGGCCCTGTACCGAGGCCTCGTCGCTCGGCGGGCTGTCGTCGCGCCCTACTCTAGGAACCCTAGCTGGCTGCTGTCGTCGTGCCATCCTAAAAAGGAAACAAGTATGCCATGGTCAGAAAAGTATACCTAGTGAGCTGACACAAGTAATCACAATGAAAACTTGAAACACACATGCAATCAATGTTTTCGTGCATTAAGTCGGGAATCAGAAGTCAGGGTCCTGGTGTATGGATACGTCGGCCGCCGCACCAACACTGGACTCCCTGGACTGATAACCACACTCAATATGCTAAACACTATTGCTTCACATAGAAGAAAGATCAGAGTTTGCGGTAGAACCGACCACCTCTGATTCCAATTTGTCACGACCCGCCCTCGGGGCCCGTGCCGTGACTACCCCAATCCCGCCTTCCATAGGCCAGGGGCTGGCGACTAGCACCAAGGCGTAAATCCCAACAAAAAGGGAAGGCATTGCCTTTGAAAAGTAAACAAGCACCACAGAGTAAGCAAGCGGAAAAGTAAACACTAAGTAAAAACTGTACAAGCTGTGTTGAAAGAAAAAGGGGCCCGAAATAAAAGCCCAACTGTAAAGTACAACTGAAAGGAAAAACAGCAACTGAAAGGAAAATATGCAGCGTCGAGCCGTCCTCTGGAAGTCCCACCTGAAGGGTGGGTACATATAGCCTCCACTGCTCCTCGGGTCCACCGAACCGCTCCGAGTACGTCCCGCCCAGTGGTCCACCTCCAGGTACTGTCCTGCTCCGCATGCCTCCTCCACGATCAGCGCTGTCCGTCGTCTGCAACCAACACCACGAAGTGCGGGCATAGCCCGTGTAGGGATGAGTATAAGCTACTCAGTAGGGACCCCGAGACCCCCGAAGGTCTCCCAAAATCCAAAAAGGATAAATCACGAAGAAGAGATACAATCACGAAGTAACATCTGACACGGCTTAGGTATATGCCCATACATATACCTATGTCATCAATTCCCCGATCGGCTCCAACGTCCGAGCCCTAGCACAACCCAGTCCACACAGGAAAGCAAAACGCATACCCACGCAGGATAGAACAACACAATCCACAAAGGAGAGTAAACAGTAAATCCATACAGAATATCTCAACACAATTCACAAAGGAGAGAAACACAAGATTCAGCTCTCACAGGTATACTTCTTTGGATGACGATAAAGATGATCACTGAACCATCTAAGTCGTCTGACCCACGAAGGATCGTTAGGTACTAACCTTGCAGTGACCCACACAGGATCGGACCCACACAGGATCGGGCCCACGCAGGACCTGTAGGAGTTGGCTCACACAGAACCGCTGAGTGTAGACCCACAAGGATCGGACCCACACAGGATCGGGCCCACACAGGACCGGGCCCACGCAGGACCTGTAGCACTGATCCACGTAGGATCGCTGAGTGCAGTATCGTCGTAGTCCGCTGAGGATCTCTGCACAGTCGTCGCCGCAGTCCACTGAGGATCTCTGCACGGTCGTCGTCAGAGTCCACGGAGGATCTCTGCACAGTCGTCGCCGCAGTCCACTGAGGATCTCTGCACGGTCGTCGTCGGAGTCCATGGAGGATCTCTGCACAGTCGTTGCCGCAGTCCACTGAGGATCTCTGCACGTTCGTCGCTGTCGAAGTAGCAGTCGCAGCCAGCCTAGGGTTCCCGCACACAGCAAGCTCGTTCGGGAGGGTCCGCTCCACGAGCCGAGAGGCTGATACATCAACTGACACAAAGTCCGAAGTTGATGTATCCAAAAGTTCCGCATCGTCAACAGGAACTCAACGTCGCAGACGGCGCGTCAATCGGACGCCCGGTCTGAGAGATATTGGCATTTTCGTCCCAGGGGCCCGGTTGGTTTTTAAGGCAAAACCAACCCGACCGCACTCCACCTGCGTCCGAACCTCGGGCGGAGTATGCCAAAATATCTGTCTCACTTAGAGGAACTCAACAAAGTTGACGGCACGCCAAACAGACGTCCGTAGCTCAAGATATGAGCGTTTCCGCTCCGAGGGCCCGGTTGGTCTCGTGTACGAACCAACCTAGCCGAACTCAAAGTATTCCGAAACCTTGAGTGCGAAATACCGAAACGACCGTCTCGATCCAAGGATCGTGTTGCCGCTAACGGAGAGTCGTTTGGAGGCACGAAGCCCATGTTACGGGAGTTTGAACGAAAACGTCCGAAGAAGGGGGGTACGGGCCCGGGCCGACCCGGTTGGACTGGTCCGGCCCGGCCAGGGCGCGGCCCGGCCAGTCGGACCGGCCTAACTCGGCTCGGCCGAGCGGCCGAGCGCCAGGTGCCGCGGGCGTTGACCCGCGGCCTGAGGGAAGTCACGGCCCGCGTGGGCCGTGCTGGCGAACCGCGGACGCGGCTGAGCCGCGTCCCGCCTGGGCGAACCGGACCCGCGCGGCCGTGAGTCCGTTGGCCGCCGCCGCCGCGGCTTCATCCGCGGCGGACTCTTCCGGCGGCGCGCTGGGGCGCCGCCGCCTCTGGCCGCCGGCTTCGTTCCGGTGGCCCGTTTTTCTTCCCGTCTGCGCCGTTGCTCCTCCCGGGATCCGTTCTTTACTGCGGGGTCGTCAAACAACCGGTGCGGCACATTCCGTCGTCGTCCGTCAAATCCGCACAAAACGAAGAATGGCGGAGGGTCGTCGGGCCGTGTTCGTTTGGCCCGCACCCTCCGCGTTAGAGATAAACAACTGGGAGAAAATGATTCCACACAGGAAACAACAATTTTAATAAGATTAAAATTGTTCACAAAAACGGTTCTTTAATTTCTTTAAAGAAACATTGACGAGAATAAATTTAAAAAGGGGTAATTTTCCAAAATAAAATCCCTACCTCGTCGATCGTCGCGCGCGGGCATTCTTCGCGGAAAAGATCATCGCGGAAGAGAGGGATCGTCGCGTCGTCGCGGGGAGGCGTCGCATTGTCGCGGAATCCGGCGTTTAGTCGGCGAGCTCAACGAACCAAGAACAACAAATTTAAATTATTAATATTTAAATCTGTGTTTCATTTAAAACCAAAAGAAAAGAACTTTTGAGAGGAAATCCGGAATCACTCACCTCAAACGGTCGGTGATCGTAGATCAGAGCGTGGAAGAACGTCACGGACGAAGGCGTCGTCGATTTCCGGGTTCGGCGTTCTTCGCGTTCTTCGCGTTCTTCGCGTTATTCGCGAGGGAGCTGAAGAAACAGGGATCCTATCAAACCTTCTCCAAAGATTTGGGTTGGTCTTATTTTATTAATATGCCAACACACGAAAACAGGTTTAAGAAACGATTGAATAAATTCGTTGAATTAATTCAACGAAAGAAACAGACCATTTAATTCACGAAAGAAACAACCCATTTAATTCACGAAAGAAACAGCCCAATTAAATGGCCTGTTAAGAATTTAGAAAACGCGTCGGTTGACTTTCAATAAGACGGGTTTTCACGGGTGCGTTTCTTAGCGGAAAGAAACGGCGGGGCTCGTGCGGGCCCCACCTCACAACTATCCTACCAAGGGGGTAGGATATTTCTGGATAGCATCCTATCCAGTCCAACTCAGTTCAAGCCGCCTTTATGTGGCTTCAAGTGGCTTCCAAGTTGCTTAAGTGAAATAAAATAAAGTTGTCGGAAAATTATTTTATTTCTTAACTTTAAGCCCGAAAATTAAAAACCACACTCGAGAAAACGCAACTCCGGAAGAGGCGTTTCTAAGCGAATAACGGCGTTGCGATTTCATCGGTGCCCTCAGAATTCGATTCCGGGAACCGGTTCAAAAGTTAGAAAAACCCGCTCGTCCGATCACTGAACGTACCCGAGCCAAACTTCGGAAAATGATTCCGGGCACACCGGGCCTCGGAATCAGGTGCCGTCAGAAACTGCGCTCTTGTAAAATTCCAAAGAAAAATTAAGAAAAAAAAATTCCCTTGAAATTTACGGGTCTTTACATTTTCACCCATAAATGGGGAAACATGAACCCATGAATGAGCTCATTTACAAGCCCCGAAAAGAACCAATTCTCTTATCTACCAATAGCCAAATGGTATGGAAAAATAAAACACCTTTGATAACACTTTTTATCTTTTCCTATCTAATGGGAACTATATTTAGTGCCATGTGTTGGGTCACGAATGTCTCCACATAATCTTGAGGAATATTACTAGAAATAAATATTTATAAGAAACAATTGGTTAGAATATGCATGATTATTATAGTAATACAATAGTTTAATAATATCCATATATAAAATATACATTCTAATAAAAAACGGAAAACATTCAAAAAATACAATATATAATTCAGTAGCACATACTATAAAATATGATGAATACAATACATGCCAGGTATTAGAACAAATAAAATGTCTATAACTGGGTACATAAATGTTCTGAAATCTAGTCTTAATAATAAACCTAGCCCTAACATCGCTTTCTCTAACTTGACATCCCATGCATAAAACACACACTATGTCCTTGTCCTAAGCATGTAAAAGAAATAGTAGATTATTCATATCTACCCATGATCCATAGTGGCTTGAGGATGGTGTGAGTATAACTCAACATTCCACCACCAATGGAGTCTACTGTAATAACATTTCAATAAAATAGTGCATGCTGATAACCCAGTGCAACAAATAAACAAATACTCACATGTGAAACTGATAACTAATTCTGTCACAATTACTAAACTATTGAAGAACAATTTAACAATTTAGTTCTTAGGTTGGGGGGGGGGGGTGGGGATATACAAACTAATCTTAATCCTATCACGTAGAAAACCTAATCCATAACATAAGGGGTTTTACACTTTTAATCATTACTGTAATTCACATGTAAAAACCTATTAACATACTAAAGACCCTCATTCTGATAACATGGCCATGTCCATTTGATTTGGAATTATAGCGCCCCATCTGAACATCCCAACCATTCCTTATATAACACTACATTGGAGTCTCAATCCATGATGTCTCAATCAATATCATTACCCATGCCATGGAAACTCAGTCCAGGAAGCATAACCCAATTACAAAAAAATTAATATAGAGCCTCATTCCAAGAAGTTAAATCTAAATATATATTTCATTCCCTATAGACTCAATCTAGGTAGTCTAATCCAATGAAACAGAAAGGGGTATATATCCTCAGTATAACTCCCTAACTAATGAATTCAATGGTTGAGTTGAAAACCTCATTCCATCCCATCCCATGGGAGGAGCCTCAATACAATACCCGCATTCACCAAGATATTTGACCAATCTTCGTCAACCGAAACTCCTATATGTAACAAAAACAACAACTGTTTTATTCATTTTTTAATTTAAAATCATAAAGAATTATACAAAATCCCTTTATCAAACATAACATCTTAACACGTATGAAACAATTCCAATTATGCCTTTCACTATTTTATTTACAGGGAAAAAAATTAACATCATCCCCATTTCATAAATCATTGATATCACAGAAATAAAATAACAGATTTAAAATCATACAGAATCCAATGTATAAAACATGTGTCATCCTCTTTTAAAACAATTCCCTTCCTAAAGGATTTCATTTATAACGAATATTTTAAAATTATTATTACTAAATTTTATTGAAATGGGATGCAGGGATTTGGTTCTAATCATCAATTTAAATAAAAAAAATTCTAGATCAAACATTAGTCCATCGGATCCATTCAAATCATTCCATTATTTCAAAACCAAATTTTTATTATTTGTAAACATAACCATGTCGAACTCCAAATCACGTTATTTTAACTTCTCCAAAATAACCATAAGAAATTAGAAAACTCACTTGAAAAAATATAGAGTATCCTATTACCCAATACCTCACATCCAAATAATATTTAATAACCATTAATTATCATATTTACAATATATCAATGATTTCATATTCATTTCACCCATTTCTATGGATTTTTCATAACCCAAGTGTAAGCCTTGAATCAATATCACATCATCAATGGAAACACATGTATCGATGAATGGTCTCACACATCAACGTATATACAAAGTCAGATACAATAAGAAACTAATCTAAAACACCAAAAGTAATTACATTTTCAAACAACATACATACACATATATATAAATGTGACTATGGGAAAAAATTATGACCACCAACCTTTAGTCCGATGATAAACACATGAATTACCTATACACATGATCAATACTCAAACACCGATTAAAATTACAATAGAGAATATGATGTAATATTGAGGGTTCTTTGGTTTCAAAATAAATATAATTTGCCAAAAATCTTGAATCCGGTAGATGGAATTAAGGGGAGGGTTATACTCACCCGGATCAATGATTCTCACCCAAAGACACTCCAAACATCCATGAATCACATGATTATAATCCACTGGATTTATAGGTGATTTTCTTACATGATCCATGATTATGGAGGCAGAATATGGAAGAAATTATGTGTTACTATCTTTGACGCTCTAGGAAAAAACATGAATTTCACACATTTTAAAAGATGCATGGTTTGGACACACGGTTATCCAAACATTATGCCCCCCTTGTGTTTCCCTCTTCCAATAGGTTCCAAGTCATGATGGAATATCATGTTTTTCCAAAAATATATGGTGAATTGGTTCTCTTAATTGAGTATGATGTTCCACATGAACCACTCCCCCTTGAACAAAAATTAATGACATTTCTCCCCAAGCTACTTATTAATTTTTTAATGAGGCACTGGTCAACTCTATGTTTTTTATATTCCATCATGATTTGGCGATTTATTTGAAATTGGGTTGATAGTGGTTTATCTTGATTGGGAAATATTCATTGTCTCCAAACTTCCATTTCAATCACCATGGATTTTATAGGTATTTCATCAATGTTGACTCTCCAGTTAGAAAACGAGTGAGTTAGGTATGTGGTCTATAGGGGGCTTGAAAAAAAACATTAATCCATTAGCGTTATACTGAATATAGTATTCTAATTGTAGTTCAAACAAAAAAACATCACGAACAGGTTTCACAACATCACTAAACCACTATGGATATATGATGGGAGACCACTCCAGTCCAAAGGCGGCCCCATCCCATTCTGTAACGCTCATGAACAATGTAATTAGAGATCAACTGGTTGAACATATCCATAAAATCATGGTCAAAATAATAGTTTGCACCCAAAAACATATATAATTTTGATACATGGTATAAATACATCGAATGATTTAGGTTCAGAGAGTCTCGCCTGAATATAATGAGTTGTTTATTTTTCTTGTTGTAAGATCTAGTTATTCACACAATCCAAACCATTATATTATTTTAGTAATATAATATAATAGTGTACCCTTATTTCATCCCCAATTGTCCATGTATTAGTATCATATATATAAAAAAGAAACTATACAATGATCTTCATTAGATGTATTACATTGTGGAAGTAGTTTCAGGAAAATGGAATCACTTCGAGCGATAGGCTGACATATATCGACAGATTTAATCAGCTTTTCACATCAAGAATTTTGAACACCATATGTCCACTACGATGGAATATTAAATGTTGTTTTTAGTTAGAACTAGTAGAAGTGATGAACAACTATATTTGTTTTCATTTGATTGTTTCCTTCTTCACCTCATTCATTGAGTACACACTTGAACCTATCCCATAATGTTGATCACCTTCTGTTGGATATATTAATTTAATGAAAATTGGATGTGAATTCATAGAAAACATTTCCAGATATTCTAACATCTAACTGATATGTTAGTATAGCCATTGTTTGGATCCTTCTTTTTTTTGAACTAAAACTGAAACTAAATAGATCTTATGGGATGGACAAAAACATCGCTAGTGATATCATAAGTGGACAGATAAATTGAACATTTTGGATTACCTAGAACCCATTTTTGGGTTTTATTCTCACTCTATATAATATAGTTAGTTGATATTTGTGTACTTCAAGTGTAGTATCACAAGGATATATGATATATTTCAGGTTGTCTTAGGTTATCCATACCCTAGTCAATGGGAACCCAATAGTTGAATGGGATACCTAATTCAGGTATCCAATGTATGATCAGGTCCTCCCAGGTGCTCCCAGACCTTGTATAATGATTTTATCATTCAGAACTAATTCCTCCCAGGTTGGGTTACATGTTTCCTAGGTCATCCCATGTAATGATAGATATGGGGTGACCTGGTATGGTATACCTTTATTCAGGCATCTTGTGTTCTCCATGGTCTTCTCAGACAATGTCTAACAAAGTCCTCCTAGGCTAGGGATACTTCAAATGTTCCCATAATGTACCAAGTATTATTTGTAATCATTGGGATACTTCATGTATTCTAGGATACTTTTGGTGAAATTGAGTACTTGGACAAGCCTAATTTAAAAGTAGTATCTCAATGTTGCAATATCGAAATTGAATGAAATCAAGGGAAAGAAGAAATTAAAAATATGATAGGAACTATAATAGAAAGGGGTGTATTTTGTTGACAAACTATTTAATTATTCATTTTTTTATCATAAATTCGATTATCATAGAATAAATTAACTTCTAGATAGATCTGGTCCATGGAGAAGAAAAATTGAAAAATGGAACCCCAACTCACATGGAAAAAAAGTAATTGATCTGTATTAGAGGAATGAAAAGAAAATCATGTTGTAGAATCTTCTTTATGTTTTGTGTGCTCTTGGGGGATTTCACATAAGGTCTAAGTAGTGAGGATAATGGCTCTATTCATAATGTAGTAAATTACCAATGTGTATCAATATTGTTTTTAATATCATGGAGGATTAAATCCTCTTTTTGATTCCCGTAGCATGTGATCCATTTATGACCAGGAATAAACACCTAAGATTTCAATACAAACTCTTGATGGACCTGTCACAACATGACATGGTATATAAAGAATGAATCCCAAAACAAGATAGAAATATGGTGTGGATAGAATAATAGACCCTAATTGGTGTATGATTCTTAAAGCATGGTGAAAAGCATTCAAACGTATAGACATGTTTGGGAATGTATTCCAGTATCAACCAAAACCCCAATTCTCCCCTAATGATTTGATTCATCCAAACATGGGTGAAAGACCTAGCTAGATACTACAACTCCTTTTTAATGGTAATAAATTATTGTTTGGAATTCAATTCAAATATTTCCACAAACAAAATAAGTGTAAAATTTCAAATGGATGATGTGATATTGAAATTGAATACCCATCCTTTTTTGACCATCAGGGATGTCGACTAACTAGTTTTTTATTTTGTTTCAGAAGTTATGATACAGAAAATTTGTTGGAAATTGGGGAAGTGTATGTCTTTTTGTTCAACCATCTTCATGAAGGTTTTTATATAAATCCCTAGCCTTATGCGGTAGGAATCCAGACTTGTGAGAAGTGTCTACATCTCACAAACATCAAACAACAATGATGATGTGCTACTTCCTTCACATATATATGAAGAACATCCATTACTTTTTTGATATCACTACCCATTCACTATTGTAGAAAATACTTAATGGGATCAATTATGCCCATGAGAAATCACAAAGATCAATTTATAGGTCCAATCGGGAACAGTCAACTGAACTAGTTAACTACATAGTTCCTATAGATCCCATATCAGATGAATATTATTATGGGCTAGGTCCTAGAACGTTTTAATAGACCATATTGATATGATACAAAAATTTGGTCATTTAACACCGAAGAATCCCATGTTTGAATAAGTTGGTTAAAGTAATGGATTCATTTATTTCAATAGAAGAAATATTATATCAATGGGAAGGGTTATATCTTGAATTGTAAAGGGGAACAACATAGTCAAACAATTCATTCTGTTTTAAAACTACCTATTAATTTGGGTACTCTATTCTACTAAGGGTTTTATTGTACTCACAACTATAAGACAACACATTTCTGTTGGGTTGTTAAAATTTTATACGATGTCTATGGTCATTACATCTTGATATAATATATTCGTACCACTATAGTTAAACCTTCATACCACTATTGGTTATCCTATAAAATATATAGTGTAATAATTTTAGTGAATGATGACTATATTACACCAACGTATTATTATACTATCCATGATAACTAGTAACTAAATGTCCCCTTAACTCACTTGGGTGGATTAGGGTGACGATGAAATTGATGATATCTGGAAATGAACCAAATAAACAGGTCCCTCTTACTAATACTAACCTAGGATAACTCTACTGACATTGAAATACATCGATTTTGCTATTGAGATGATGAAACCAGTGGATGTTTTACATAGTGGTTATTGATAGTTTTAATGTTTTAGAGAATCCAAGGGTTTCAGGGTCAATTGTTTTGGATTTGGACAATTCAAGGCAAGGTATTTTACGTTCTAGTGTCTTCGTAGTAGATGATTATTTTATAATCATGTCTAGTGAAGATCTAAATCATCAATGAATAAATAATCATATCTCCAAAAGTATCAGGAATCTACTGTTCCTATGATGGAATGGACATTTTTTCACACAGTCAATGAATATTCGAATCAAACAATAATGATATTAATTTTTTCAATTATTAAACAGATTCATCAACATCTATATGAATCATTAATTAGAAAAAATCTCTTCTACTACTCAACTGGCCATATATTAGTATTTCAATTCATTTCAAATAGAAATAATGGAAATTTGAAATGGTGGAGGTTTGGGTGGACTTCCATTCTCTATTGTATGATTTTTCTATATCCTCTAACAACAATAACTTATTTGGTGTTACACAAGGTCATTTAGTTGAGAGAAAAGACCATTGAACGACTAGCTTCATTTAGTATAAGTATACAAATATTTCTGTATGATATTATAGTGGATGGATGCTAGTGTCTAGAAAATGAACATAAGACACAAGTCCTAGATGGCCATAATTATGACATCCCCAGGTCTTGTGCTAGCCAGTCGAGTTCAGGTTTTGATGATGGGGTCACACCATCAACTCTATTGTGATAGAGGCACCACTGTAGATACATCGATTATTCTTTGACCCTAAAGACCATAATGTCAAGCGATTAGAGATTTATTAGTTACCTTCAATTTTTATTCCCTATGGGACACAGATGCCTAGATCATGTGTATATATGGATGAACCCCATGGTATACGAGGTGAATCATCATGATTCGAGATGGAGAGACAATAAAATCAATTTTTTTCCTATAGAGAAATCAGTGTAAATGATGGGTGAATATGACCCCCCCAAACTCTCCATTTAATGATGGTCACATGAATTGTTCTACCACCCTACAATGAATGGTTCCTTTGGACTCAATCCCCAAAACCAATGTCACTATGACCAGGTTGACATATGGTCACTACTAGTACTATATGGCCAACTCAATTGTAGTTGTTAGAAAATAATTGGTTTTACTACTATTTATTTATTTATTTTATTTATCTTATTTTTTATTAATATTTACTTTTATTAATATTTACATAAAATATCATATTAAATAATTTTTTCCATCCCAATTTCATATGGACAATTCTACAACCACTATATCACCACTCCATTTGGTCAGTAGGTGACATCAGTATTGATGTGATGGTATGAAAACCATGGTGGCTTTATGAATTGGATATGAATACAGAAACATTAGGTTTGACCTTGGTAAATGTTCTCCAGAGTGAATAGAGAATTTAGTGGAGTTGATAGTGGTCAGTATGGTTTTTATTGAAGGTATAATTGTTGTTGGATGTGTGTGGAAGTCGATCACTACAATATATCATGAACATATCCCATTTCTCACTTATAATGAAACTGGTTGAATACATCACATCAACCGGGTAGTAGGAGCCACATTGGTACAATAATACATGAATCAATAAACCATCCAATATGGTCCAATGTTTCCCTTTCATCCTATGGTGCCTTTTTATTTTATGTTCTGGTTATGGTATATTTTGATTATAGCCTCAAAAATTAGTCCTATATTATTTGTGATGTTTGAGATGCACAGTAGTGTGTGATGACATGGGAGAAATAATCTATCATGAAAATTTATTTTAAACAATTTTGATTATAAGCATGTACATAATTCAGTTCATCCAAAGGAGGGAAATATCACAGTTTGGTGGATGGGCATCTTTGAATATTATGCATACATCAACGTTATTTAATATGACCTTGGTTCTTACGTTAGTTTAGGATTATTTTATGGTGTTAATTTAAAACACTATAATGAAATTACATGAACTTTATGTATATTATAATTTGGACTTGAAATACCATATATTTTTTTCATGATTGTGTTCCCTAAAAATAATAATTTATTTGAAATACATTTGGAATATATTTATAGCGAGATAAATTAGTTTTTTCCAACCACATGTATAATTTATGATGCATGTTATATGTAAAATTTTGAAATGAAATTTCTAATTCTTGTGTATTTTGATTAAAACCAATAAATCCTCTTTATTTTTATATATTATTTATCCCATCTATGTTCCATAAATAAGAGAGTTTAGCTAGAAGGGGGTATCATGTATCAATCATGTTTTGTTTCTATGGATCATTAGTTATAAATTTCAACACTATAATGGATATTTATGAAAAGTTACCATGAATGATATTTTTTAGGAATGTTATTAGTTAATTTAGATACTTTCACACCATGAATAATTGGATATATATTTGATTTAATGGATATTTATTTACATGGTGTATAAATAATATGAGGAATCAATGCATTTGGGGATGTTTGGAATGATTCATTTTAAACATTCAAGTAACATCTATTTTTAAGAATCCTATGTTTTTTTCATACGATACTCTTTCCAAACGTCATTATATTTTGGTGTAGTTGATGTCATGAAATAGGAGTAGAAACAGATTCCTTATTTTGATAAAATGGACTCAAGATATGGATTCTCTACAAAATATTTCTATGTCATGTAACAAGGCCTTGTTGTTATATGTACAGTTTCTTTTTAATGAAATTATTTTGAATTATTCAAATTATTAAATTATTTTTAATAATAATATACCATTTTATATATAAGCTATTTTAGATTATATAAATGATAAAATCATTATTTATTCTAGTATTCATGTTGAATGGGGTGGTTTTGTTTTTTCCATAGATGAAAAAACAAGTATATATTTTGAAGAAATTGAGGGAGGATGAAATATAATGGAGTTAAAGATCACATCCCTTATTTATAATTTATGGGCACAATAATATTTTTTTCATACATGGATAAAAAATAATGTGTATTTTGTGAACTACGATTTGAAAATTCATGAAGGTTCTCAATGCAGTGGCATAGAAGACATATGAATGCATGTGATTACTTATTTGTATGATATTATTCTAGGGTATATTCATAATAGAGGTGGTTTTCATCCAAGGTTATGTGAATGAATTAATTGATTAAAAAATATTAGTAGGTTATTGGGGATTAAAATAATACATACATGATAATGGTTCTTGAAGAATATGAAATTTTTTTACTAAACCATTCTTTTTCAACCTCATATCTCAATAGGAGAGGACAATTTTCATGATTATTTGTACAATTTAGGATGGGATATTATAATATATAACCTCAATGGGGATGCTCATAATTTCATAAGGGGTGTCTCTTCTTTGAATGATATGTGAAATAACCTTTTTTCATTTTCAAAAACTATATGATCATCCCTAAACATGTAAATATATTGTAATTTCTTTATTAAAATTTCCTTATATGTTCCTAACTAATTTCCTAAGTATTAAAATCTATCTTATGATCCCTTGTCTCATTTATACGGAATAACCAACAATTATTAATAAAATAAACAATCATGGTTATATTGGTTTGTAAAATTTGTATAATAGATAGATTAATAATAAAAAAATTTGTACCATTATTATAGTGAAATATGATTTTGAGAAATCTTATGGCAAGGTTGATTATAATTTTAACATATGATCTATGTGAATCATTATATTCTTGATGTGTTTCTCAATATGGTTTTTATTTCTACTCATCTCTTAAGTATTTTATTGATATAAATAAATTATGTTTCACTACTTAAATTCTGTGTGAGGCCACCTTCATGGTGGTATTTATGTTTGTTATCATTACATTTATGATCATGATGTCTTATGAAGAAACATCAATGAAACCCTTGAGGCGGGGCATATTTATTATATTATGGAAATGTTTATTTTGTCTAGAGATTATCCTCATATTATTGAAGATGGAATTTTGTTCATTATCAAAGTCTCATGAAGATAAATTTGAGGTTTTAAGAATATTTTTCATTAATTTAGAAAATGGATTGGTTAATGGTTAAATCATGATAAGTGAAGTCCATTTCATCCAAATAACATTTGGAGTTAGAGAGTAAAATATATTAATGATGTGTTTGGAATAGATTAATGATATATTCATATAGATTATATGGGGGTCCACATCTCTCTATTTAGAGCCATTATTCAAAATTTAGATCATTTAGTTAACTAAATGACACACTAGATATACTAGTCAGATCAGTATTGTAAACATAATTATATTCTTAAATTCTCATATATGTAATTTCTTTTCTCTATGCCCCTGAAATGGAAATTTTATGTATTTACACAATCCTAATAAATTTCATCTAGGATTCACATAATGAAGTAAGAGTTAACTTGTAATATTGGGGTTGTAGATTTGACAAACTAACATAAGAGGGGTTAATTATTATCTGGAATGTATATGATTCATTCTTATTACTTACAGGTAATCATACACTTGAGATCATTGATGGGTGTACTATTAGGGCTAGGTTGAATCATGATTAATACAATTTCAGGCACTCTACTTCCTCTATGATTTTTGGTAAGTATTCAGTGCCCTAGTAATTCATGTAATGATACTTAATAAATTATTACAAGAATATGATATTTATTATTTCGTGGGTTTAACAATGTTTCATGAAATATTACTTGGTTGGGGATGTAATTTTAATATTTATATTCTGTATTAAAAACAAATATCAATGGTATTATAGTGTGTTATTGATTATAATACATGTTTTTTTTCCAATTAATAAAAATCACATTATTATTTTATTTTTTATAAGGATGGTCAATGTTTTTTCCATTTATTATTTATTTTCTCCATTTACAATGGTGGAATAATTTTATATCAAGCATGTGAACTATGAGATAGTTTATGTGTTTATGAGTTTTTTTAGCTTGAAGGCTTTATTTTTTTAATAATTTCTGATAACCCCATTTCCAAGGGATGCGGGGGAACCCTTAATGGAATCATAGGATTATAGATTACATGCCCCAAGGGCTTACGAGACAGTATATGACACAAATGTCTTAGGAAATTAAAGCAGACTATTTACAAGGAATTGCTACTCCACAACATCTTAATTGAGATAATATCTCTCCTCTATTGCACGGTTGACCAGCTAATCTTCCCATGCATGCACGAGCTGGAACGCGGGCATTTCCATACCATCTCATTCATCCAAATCGATTGGTTCTTCTCTGGATGGTGAGTTTACTATGAATTTTCCTCTAGGGATGCTCCATTTTTTTAGACCATGTCTTGGGTAACTGCAATGTTCATGTGGCTCAATGGCCTTGAGGTGGCCCAATGTAATTCTGGTGGCACTAAATCCTTACTTTCATGAAGGCCTCGTGTGGCCCTAAGGCCATGAAATTCTCGACGACCAAACTGGTGGCCCAAAGGCCCAAACGATTGAACAGTTTTTGATATGGTAGTACAGAATAGTAGATTCTATAGTATCTGCTACAATTCCAACTATAGAAACATCTATAGTGCAACAACATTACCCGAGGAATTACCCCTCTTCTTGGGTCTGATCTCAGGTCTCCTGGATTCACTTGTTTTGTCATCACCAACTTTGCTGAGGATCTTGTGCTATTGGTCTATGAGTTCAGTGTGAAATTTTTTAGGAATAAAATATAATTTCCATGATTGTTGTATCACCAATTACGTTATTACCATTTAAGTATATGTGAAAATTAATATATATATATTTGAATAAAAATTAGTATCTTTGATTCTTCCAAAAAAATCCATATATAATATATTCATTGATAGTGAGTTGGTAGTGTTCATGTAACAAATGTTTTGTTGGTATTTTGTATAATTTTTTATCATATTCTCTACCTATTTTTGGATCAATGGTTTAATGGAGGTAGTATGGGGATATCTCATTAACACGATTTATATTTCCCATATTTGGATACTGGGATATTTAGAGGGCTTAAAAAACTCTTCTATCAATGTGTATCAAATCCAATATCTCAATTTTATTTATAGATATAATATCATTACCCCATATCATGGAAACCTCTAATGTGGAATGAAAGGGCTCATATTCATAGTTCCCTTTCCAAAAAAACTCTTTTAATTTATATTCTCTCCCCGTACATGGTCACTTGGTAATATGGAACAATCCTGGTCGGGTAAAGAATCATAACATTTATGGGTCTTGAGAGCATGACAAGATGATACAGGCTGTACAAGTAAGGAATGAAATGGTTATTGCATTGGTGGCATAAAATTACTTTTATAGACATTAAACTCCAATTATTATTGAGAAAAATATATCTTCTATGTGTCCCTCTCATTTAGAGTTTGTATGAAAAAATTCTCTTTAAGTTTGAGACGGATTACTTTTTATCTTAGAGATCCCTCAAATGTCATGATGCTTTTCATTGGCCACATATTTCTCATCTTATATCATGGAATACATTATTGAATTTTTTTATATATAAAAAAATTATGTCCATAGGGAAACATGGAATCATATTTTCTATCATCTTAGGGTTCTCAAGGAGACATTATTATTATTTACTAAACTACTTGGTGAATTCCACAGGAATTTTTGAACATTATAATAGGACATTTCATATGGATCCACCATTTTAGTCCACCACGATTTCCATAATATTAACAAGGTTAAAATTGAGATTATATTTTTTTCCATGAATGAATAAAAATATTTCATTCAAAATTAATTCTGTAATAAAAAATTTTAATTGTATGAAATATGGTGAAATGAAATTTATCATCATTATTTTGAATTTTAAATGTTATACTTTGAAATTCTTTTATAGTTTTAAATGTATGAATTGTTTTAAAACACTATAAACAATATGTATTTATAGAATGTAATATTTAAAATATATATGATTATTATTAAATTTTTATCTTGGCTTGCTAATGTACATTTTTTAGAAAATGATAAACATAATTAGTTTTGAATGTTACAAATATTATTTTTTACCACGATAAAGGAGGATACAGCATATATATATTTTCATATGATTACATTAATATGTAATGATATTGATTTAATAGGTATGTTGTTCTTTTATTTTACATGATGTTTTCTTCTTTTTGATTAATTAATTGGGAATTTATTGTCTCAAAAGGTGAATCTTTTATATACTATTGTCTTTTTATAATGATTTCCCAATTGTTATTCATTTAATGTAGGGTTTGATATGGTTATTTTGATTATTTTTTCATATTTTTTGATGTTCAAAACGAATGACATGCCTGGATATGTGATCAGTACACCATGTTTTTATGAAATGATATAGATTGTATGAATTACCTTCTCTCATATTGATATATGAGACAAATTAACCTCTTTAATGAAATTTTTCATTAATTTCAATTTTAATGTGATGTATCTCTCTCAGGATATTCATTTGATAAATGTTTTCTATTAATGTATTTCTATAAAAAATTTATTTCTTCAGTTATTATTATGTTTGAAATATTTATTGATCCACGATAGGTATCAATCAAGATGGTCTTTTTACCCCATCTTTTCCCTAACATTCTTGGATAATTCACTTTGATGAGAGTTTTTAGGTATTTATAATGAAATGTTTTGGAGTTTTCTAAATACTTCTTTCTATAAACTAGGGATTCAAGTTGTTCATATATTGTTATCATATATTTGGAATCCGTTTTAAAATCATTTTTAAATTAAAAATATAATGATAACATTTTAGACATTATTTGTGAAAATAAATTGTATGTTTTTAATGTGATTGAATTATTTTTGAAGTATTTTTTGTTTCTGAAAAATAATCATTATTAATCATATTTATTGTGTGTATGTATATCTTCCAAAGGGGTATTGTCTAATGTTAGTGCTTTTGAGGTTTCTTGTCAGAGTTCTCGTGTTCGAGTCTCCCCGAGTACTTATAAGAGTGTCATATTTTATTTATTATATTATATTTGCCTCCCTAATATATTAAATATGATTATGTATATGAATATTTACATGGAATCTGAATACTATTATAACAATATTTACATGTATGCATGGTATTGCCTATGTGTAAGAAGAAATATTTTTTTCTTAATGGTTGAGTTAACATATATGTGAGTATATTATTTTATTATAATGGTAAGTATTATCAAATGTAAATGTAATCTTGTTTTACTAATCCCATTAAAGTGTAATTATTGTTTTCCAACAATATATTTGGGTATTAATGACTTCCCTCAGCTATATAATGGTATAACATTACATGAATAATGATGAGACTGTTGATTCCATCTTCATGTTAGAATAATAGACAGTTTTGCTTCACTATTTAAGGGTATTCCCCATATCACATATATTTATATTGGGTTTTAAAAACCATTCAATAAGGTAGTATAATTATAATGAAATGATATTATCAATTTTTAAATATCCATATGTGGGTACCCAACTATGTAATGGTAACACCATGTTACCCATTTACAGAACATCCATGATGAATATGTGTATTGGTTATGGTTTAAATTTCACGTTCCTTTGTATTTTTTTCTGTATACAATATGTATAATAAATTATGAAATAAAATGTGGATATCATATTTTTTATCTATTATGTGAATTTAATGAAACCATGTACCTTCTTAAATTTATATTATTTCAATGAGTTTTTTCAAAGAATAAAAAGGAAAATAGATTAAATGCTAATAAAATTATACTAGATGATGTGTTTTGTTGGAAATATATGGTGATACAATTTTTTTCATACAAATCAGATAGCCATACATGATATAGTTTCATGAGTAATCCTCTGAGTTCAGGTAACACTATCCTCACCAAATCATCATATGGGGTCTTATATAAATTTCTTGGATCCCTTCTCAGGTTTCCTTAACGATGCATAGAATACTTCACTATCCACATTTTTCATTAGAGTGTGAAATCTCCTTCAATTCACATTTATGGGAACATTTAATTCATCTTCTATATTATCCATGTGTGATTTAATCATGATTTAGACTCATCTATATTGATTTATATGATAAACCATAATCAAATAATTATCTGAAAAATAGTTGAATGATGAGAGAATATATTATAATTTCTAAATGTAAATTAGGTGGAAATAAATTCATATTGAGTATTACTATAAATGAAATATTATATTTTATCTGAAAAAATAGAAGAATATGTTTTAGATTATATTATTTCTTCTAAAAACAAAACATGAATTTTATTTTGTAGATTGATATTTTTAACATGATAATTTATTGATTAATTAGGATTTATTAAATCATTGTAAAAATTAAATGCATTTATTATGGTTATGATTGTCAAATTTAGAAAAGGATAATATTTTTTTCATGTTCTATATATTATCAAAAAGTTGAGAATAGAGTACTATATGAAAATATGGAATATTGGACAACAAAATGGAATAATCATTGATATATAATTAATTATCCAATCATGAAATATTTTTTCAATGGACACGAAAATAAATGAAACTGGTTAATGAAGTTCCTTATATAAATAATTATATTTTCTAAATGAATATTTTTTCATATGTATCGGAACATGAATATGGTTTTATTATTTTATTTTTATAAGTTGTAATAATAGAATTTTCATGGAATATATTACTCATGTTATAAAAAAGTATTATCTTTGTATTATTATTTTCTAAATAAAAAATTATGATTACTGTATTAAAATATTATTAACCAAATATTATAATTTTTATGTTCATAATTGAATTTAAAATAATAATTTATGTAGTGGATTGTTGTGGTCACCATTGTAATTTCAAATCACATGTTGAAATATATGATTATAATTTTTTATTTTAATTATAATAATAGAATGTAATTTTTATCACATTATGTATTCATATTATATGATAACTTATTAGATTATCAATATAAAGTGTAAATAGATAAAATTATGTTGTATAATAACTATAACTATTTTGGAAAATATCTTATATATATATATATTGATAATTACAATCCATTATTAGATATTATTTAATAAAATCACAATGATAGTATGTTATAGTGTTAAAATTATTATATAATAATGATGTCAATTATTTTTTAATTTTGGATGTTTGAGAATTGAAATGGGTATTAACATAATAATAAATTATTTAATATTTTAGGATTCGGAAATTGAATTATTGTTTGGTACATTTTGATAAAATGTGTCTGATATTTCATATTTGTATTTATTATATAGTGAGATATCAATGTCGAGGAATTTTTTTTGTTTCTGTTAAGAGTGGTATAATTTTTTGAATAGAAAAAAAATATAAATCTAAATGTTATTATTGAATAAAATAACAGGTCTTGAGAGATTTATTTATTACTCTTCATGGAATTCATTTGATATAAAATTAATACATGAAGCATGTTATGTACAAAGATTCCACCACTATATACTAATATATTTCTCTTAGTTTGTAAATCTATGAATAATATATTTTTTAATTCTAGATGGTTCGGAATGGATTTTAATAAAAGATTTTTTACTGGGTATTATTTAAAAAATTATTAAATATAAGCAGACTAAATTCCATGATACTATATCCTTATTTTCCCGTAAAATTATATTTGTAAATTTCAATCGATATTCATATATTTTCTAGAATATAGATCTTTGATGTGAATGATTTTTAACCTAAAATGGATGGTGTCATGATGAGTAATGGGAGTGGATATCAAAGGATACAAGGAATATATTGTATATTAAAATGATGATGATGGAATATTTATAATGTTATAATGTAAATAGTGTCACGGGGTGTCAAAATAATGTATACTAGTATGAGTTGCAGAATTTCATATTATGTGAAATGGCATGGGACACCTAGGTATTTTGGACATTATCAGAGTGGTTCTTGATCATTGATTTGTATTCCTATCATCACGAATACATTATTTCTAATATAAAGATGTAATTAATATTATTAGTTTCCTACAATGGGATATAATTATATACTTCCCCACATTAAATGAGTCTATTATGTGTTAGTTTATGCTGATTCATATTAATCCCGAATGATTTTGGATTGATAAATGAATTAGTGAATATATGGGTGGGTAATTGATGCATACATAAGATGATGTCATACCAAAAAATTTAATCGGTGATGTAATTGTTACATCAGCACTTGGATTAGAATATAAAATTATTAATATGGGAAATTATTATAAAATGTTCTTAATTAAAGAATATTTAGTTAATTAATATTGAATATAATGTTTCTATACTCATTTGGGATAAATATATTATAGGAGGAATTTAGGTTTTATGTGTTAGTATAGTAAACTTTTATTCTAATTATAATATATTCCCTTCATGTGGTCATGAAATATATATACACTATATATTTTCAAATTCCATACACACCCTACCTATTTCACAATGAAATTGAATACCGTAGTATCCTTGTATGCTTTTACCCGCATCCAAGTTGGTTGAAATATGCATAGACCGATAAACCATATCTCTATCCAAATCTCTCTATTAGGATATTATATTATGTTCTTGTGTGCCCAAAGTTTATTTACCAGGCATGTTTTTATTGGGTTGTGATTTAATGAAGTTATTTCTCAAGAATATTTGTATTCTATTTTTCATTAAAAACTATTATTCATGGTTGTTTTGTAAGGGATATTATTGACTGATAAATAATACAGAATACCTATATTGTATTTTTTTTATTAAAATAACTTGTTTCATTATAAAAGAGATTATTTTTATGATTTTTTCGGGATGAAAAGTAATGATATTGTCTTCTTTGTGTTTTTTTTCAACAATGTGTTGTAGTTTCATACATGTTTTGAGGAATGGTTATTATCTTAGGGATGAGAGATCATGATGCGTGAGGTTGATTTGTGGGAGTAGAAAACTATTTGGTAAGTGGTTATATGTTACCAATATATATAAATATATGTTCTTGACAAAGATTTATTACTTTATTGTGTTACATGGTGAGGGATACATGGTGAGGATATGAAATGTGTTGTAAGCATGTTTACGTGAAATAATAGTAAAATTTATTTAATCATTATTTTTTTCTATAAGGGTTTTTGATTTTACATGAGAGGATTCTAGGAGGATCCTACTAAATATACTTCATTATCCCCATAAATAAATATAAACATTTTATTGGTCAACATGAGAAAGATGGGGATAAACCTGAACATTATTAGATTTTGGAGTAATCAAATAGATATTTGAGCTTCGTATACTCAACTAATGATTTATGATACATTTTTAAGTTTCATCCATTTATGTATAACATCACATCATTTAATGTCATTGAATTTTATTTTATGTGAGTTTGTGGTTTTAGTGGATGTTTTCATATATTCTATAACATATCAACTCTTTTTGTGGGTAATGCCTCCCATGTGTGTGATTATATACCATATGTTCTAGTATCCATCTCATAGCCTATTTGTTGTGAGTTTCATGCATTATTGTCTCTAATTCCACATTTTTATCCCCAACGGGGTACCTTCGGAGG
Source organism: Viscum album (assembly GCA_963277665.1). Lineage (NCBI taxonomy): Eukaryota > Viridiplantae > Streptophyta > Magnoliopsida > Santalales > Viscaceae > Viscum > Viscum album. Next base: position 1,768,706,131 of record OY728135.1, read on the forward strand.
GTGGTTCTTGTGAAATATTAATCGTCTATTTTTATACCAAAACATTGAAAAATCATCATTTAGTATTTACATGTATATGATACAATTTGGTTTGTAAACTATACTTCATCGTGATTCAATTATCCTGTTCATTATTCATAAACCTGCTATTGTTAGCTATACCCAACATGTTAATATAGTTTTTTTTGTTAAATATATACTTATGATATCCTTTGGTGTTGTATAGACATCCCTTATATTTCATGTCACATTTGATCAGGATTATTGATTCAATGATCTTATACCAAAGAATATAATATGTAAACATTATCTATTTCTTATTATATTATGTTTTTTCCATTATATGTATTTGTTATATCGTGAATCAGTACCACTAATTATGTTATAACTATGTTATTCAATTAATCTGTCTATTTTTTCCATGATCGTAGCTCACATATTTATTGGTATTTAATGATCATTCATATATACATAATTAATAATGTTTTAACACATAAAAATTATTTGAGAATTCTAATTTTTTAATGAATCCCTTTTTCCTTTGGAAATGAAATAAAATTCCAAATATGATATATGAAGTGGACTTCTTCACGTGTTAATGATATCACACCCAACTCATTGGTATTGGTGGTGTTTCACTATCCTTATGTATCTTCCCAAAGACACAATTTCCTAGAAATAAATACTAATGGCATACCAAATTAGTGTGGAATTATTTTCCCATTTATATAAACAATATGAAAAATAAAATATAATAATAAAATATATATATATATATTATAAATGAGTATAATTAGTAAAATACTAATATAAAACCAATATAACTACAAAATTAGAGATACCATGGAACATGAAGTACAAAATAAAAAAATGAAAACATGACATTATGATATTACTAAAAAATGATACAAAGTAACAACTAAACTAAATCCAACACCACCCAAAATTACCATGCTATATATATTCCATTCGAATTAAATAAGAAACCTTTCACATACCAATAAAATGGTATGTGAGATATAAATACCCACAAAAGTTCATATAAAAAGGGGTTAGTATAAAATAAGAATGAAATTCCAAATAAATTCCCCCACACATGACTCCAATACAAAAATATGTTTTTAAATATTTATATAAAATAGTAGAAATATTTTTAAAAATATATATCAAATCACTTGTTAAATCCATGAATGAAACCCATAATAATGATTATAACTATTTGACCATACTTGAAAGTACCACTACAATTTTTAAAATAAACTATGTGAACAAATAGTTATATACTCATGTATAGTGTTACCATTGATGGTGGTAAAACATTTCCATAATACACCCTACATTGAAAGTGGAACATCAAACCACACTCCATAAAGTTGGAACAAATTTCAACAATATTATAAGAGATTCAATTCTAGATAATTTTCATAAATACGAATATTTTTTTAAATAAAATAATAATACATATTGATTCAACATATTCATTTATAAATGTTAAAATCAACCTTAGAAAGTAATACAAAATGAGTCTTTTCAAAAACACATCCATATTTATATACGTCTAATAAAAATACAAAAAAAACCATTCAAAAAATTAAAAAATTACACCATATATTATCCAGTTAAATAAATTTATTAAATCAAAGGGTTCATGTTACATAAAAAATGATATGTGTTAAAATACGACTAACTTAAAATTGATGGGGAAAATAATGAATAACTATATGAACATTACTATTAGGTCTCACAACACATTCCCTACTATAGATTCTACAGAATATCATCATGATTCACATCACAACACATTGATCTATATATTATAGTCTAGATATAGTCATTTTAGAGATAATAATATATTATTTATAAGTATAAAAATGAATAAAAGTTACTAATGGATGATTATGAATCTCCAACTCCATTTGAGTGGACTAAAATTTTCATCTGTTTTAAAGGGAGTTGTCTTGGAATCCAATAAATGGAATTGTGTTTGAGACCTGAGATTAATCGGGGAATAATTATATATCAAGGTCATAGTATGAACTAAAACCCATTTTGGACCACCAAAATCACATAACATGGTTAAGGTGAAAAAATATTCAATCTATGCACCAAAAATGATTCTGCTACTAGACTTCACCCAACTAGACACATGGTTTGAAAACCCATACAATTTTATTATCTCAGGTCCTACCCCTAACTTGGTCGAATCACATAGTCTGAAAAACCATGTTCAAATAGTTTTTTCACCAAATATATCTACCCAGATGAATCCCCCTACTGTGTTCATTATGGGTAAATATATTCTCTAACTATGTGACTTCACAATAATTAAAACCCCACATTTCACATTTTCCTGTAGATAGTGCATGGTTTCACCTTACTATTCTCAATTCATTAATATATATAAACACATCCAAAACATCCCAAATTCATCTCAATACATCCAATACATATCCTATTAATCATATAATGATAATATTCACCAAAAATGGTTATTTACATAAGGATGGTGATGTAAAATTCACCTAACCATTGTTAATTAAATCCTATAATGTGAATGATTGATGTTTTTTTTAAGAGCTAGGGTCACTAGTATAAATTGGATTCTTATTATACCAAAATATCAATATGTATGTGTACAATAGTCCATTAAAATAATAATAAAATGATTATTTTAACACACATGATCATATAATTCTAATACATAATCAGTTTTGGAAGAAGAAGAAACATACTGTCCAGTTAAATGTCTACTTGGTCCAATTTGATCACATTGTGAGGATTAGGCCGGTACTTTTTCAATTGAAATACACGAATAAATTTTTGCATGGAGCTGAACTATGATGGAAAATACGAACAATTAGAAACATTAACAACTAATTGGTGTATCTCATAAGGTGTTATGTATCAAGGATTCTAATTTCCATAATTCAAAAAATTTAAATTAATAATACTTTTTTGTAGTACTAAAAATATCATGACCAACTACCTAAAATGAAAATGGTTATCAATTATATTATGAATTTGATTAATAAGGACTTAGAGTAATCTCTATTCACACTATAATTAACACAATATTCATATTTATCTGTCACTCCAAGAAAAGTAATATTTTTAATGTCTCACCTTTATCAACCAACAAATTTATAAAATGAAAAAGTTGAACAAACAATACATTGTAAGAATAAATTTATATTAAATACAGGTAACTGTAATTGTGTAAAAACAAATTAATCGTATATTCTCCACTAATGAACCCCCCAAAAGTATCACACAATATCTCAGCATATATTAGAATGATTAAATGATCTTTTGAAAATTTCAATCTATTTGATGTGGATAAGATACACACATAGTCATCTAGGTTCCCAAAAATTATTCTATAGACATTGAAAAATAAAGAGGTCAACCAGGAGTCTTGATTAGAATAAATTGATACAAAAAATATGTGTATCATAACATATTATGAAATTTAGTGCTTGGTTATTATTTCCACTATCTTATATTTGTGAATATAGATAATCTGAGATTACATAATAAGACCATACACATTCAAATAGATGGACATTTTTTTCTTAAACATTTTTTAAAGATCCATGAAAAAATATATATAAATCCTTTCCCATTTGTGAATTTGAATGATTAAATAATATATCATACATTTAGGTCATTGGTGATCCACATTCACTTGATGACAGGTATAGAATCATAATAAAATATCTACCACATTAACATTTCTTCAATCCTAGCAAAATGTGATCTTAATTAATTATATATCATCTAGATACTAAGATTAAAATCCCATATTAAATTGTGTTAAGAATAAATAATATATTCCTAATTTGTTATAGGAATCTCAGTTTTATATATAAATATATAGAATATATTATACAATTCTTACATCCTTCAATGTTCTACCAACCATTTTGTTTCAACCACATGCTATGACATTTAGTATTTTACGTTTGAGCCTTTTTACCCTTCTCATATAAATTGGAAAAAAGGTAACCTAGAAAAAATAGAAACATCACATTTCTTAGAACAATATAGATACTTTTCAACAATAATTGACATGATAATTCATTTATTTTACGCCCCATTATGAAAATTATTACTTGACATCGTACTCGATGCATCAAATACATAATTTTCATCTCTGGGTAAATGTGTATAGTCATTTGGAATAATCTGTATAAATTAAATTTATCACTTTTTGGATAAATTCAAATCTTCTTGTCATTAAATTATCTACATGATCTTATGATTCATGAACGCGGAATATATCTCACCAGAAATATAATGATTTGAGGTCCTTAAGTCATTAACTAAATTGGCCATTTCAAAGTCATGTTGTGGGTTTTTTTTCAAATTATTCCATATAAATATTGATCCCAATGTAAAACAATATGATATATTTTCATTATTAAAAATCCATTCCCTGATCCCAATGCATGAAAATATACCAAAAACCGTTTTCATGAATCTATAAATGGGAGGATTTGAGGCGATGTTATCCAAACTATAAGCTCTTGGGATGATTTTTTACCATCATCCATCGATTTTATAGGATCATATTTATTTTTCAAGTATTCTATAAGTGATGAATTGCATATATATCCTTATTAAACCATCGATAATATCCATTTTATCTAAGGAAAATAATTATCAAAAAAATATTTTTTGATGGTTTCATATAGATAATCACATTTATATTTTCAGTACATTTAGAACTCCACATTCATATAGGATTTGACAAGAGATACTTACATCTGGTATCTAATAAAAAAATTCAAAATATAATAGTACCAGTTATCTTAACAGAAGATACCTGAAACTATAACCAATTTTTTCACATGATCGATATTAGTCCTAGAATGCACCAGAATATCATCAATGAATAGCACAATACAAGAAAATAGATACCTCTGAATTAACTATCTTATAAATTACATAATCATTATTGGTGAGTACATAAGAAAAAATTTAATAACCATATATTATTATGTTCCATAATTGATATTTAAATATATACTATAAATATCATCATTCTTAAATCACAGTCGTTGATAGCTCGATCACAGTTCAATTTTGTAGAACCACTAGTCTCCCCTCAATTAACTGATGATATTTTTAGTTATTACAATTGGATCATAATTCATTATAATAATATTTTTTTGCTTTCGAAAATCCATAAAATATTAAAATTTCCATCCTGAATTTTTACAAATAGAACATGTTCTTCCAAAATAAAAATTATATGTTTCCCAAACCTCTTATTCTACAATTCTAGTTAAACCTTCTATTCCCTCGATTTAGTTTTTCCATCCCATAAGATTGATATATAATAGGTCTAATCCCAGGTAATATATCAATCCTAAATTGAAATTATATTCCACTATTTAGACCTAATAATTTATTTGGAATTCCATCAAGATGTTGGTCAATGATGGATGGAAAAATTAATATTTGATTTCATCAATAGATTCCAAAGTAACCACAACCCAAAAATGTAAATAGTAAAAATATAGGTTTTTACAACCATTGTATACTTACATTGATGTTACAATATAATTTAATTGTATTCTTGATTCTACAAGGACTACTGAAACTTACATGCTGGGATTAATAGTATATGTGGGACATTAAAAGTTTAAACAAATCCTTTCCCAAAATATGGTAACATATTTATATTTCAATAACATATAAATCCAAAAACATGTCTCCCAATATATTTTTTAGGGAATTATGTACAGAAAAAAATATTAAAAATAATTTTTTATGATAGGATATTGATGATTCATAATAGAAGGATTAATCTCCACATATGAACCTATATGATAAATAATACTAGAAGAGATAAAATAGTGGGATGAATATGTATCAAACAAAGATTTCATTGGAGAATAATTCAAGAGAATCAAACATCCCACCATTTAAATAATATATTTATCATCCATGATTATCAACATGGATTATAGGACTTTTTACTAGATTTTCCTCATTCTGTGCTTCCATTTAAAGATTTCATGACATTAGATTTGATTTCAATGTATCACATTATCTCACCCAGTTTTGAGGATGGGAGTTTTTATGGATAAAATGCACCAATGTTCAATATTATTTCTATAAAAGTAGAGATTTATATCATGTACCATAAACATTAGTTCTATGATATTATTTCTATAGATGTTACAAGTGATTATAATGGTGACATTCTCTAGGAGGTTCTGTAAAATCTCACATATTATGAGATGTATAACTGAATTAGTATAAATCAATAATTATTTTGTCTCATGGAAGAAAATTAGCTGATACCATGGTCTAATTGTGAGATTCTCTTGTACCTTTTACATATTTTTCCTTCACCCAATTATTCCTGGAATTTGTTTTCCACTTCATCATATTTTGATAATGACATCCCTCTAAGAAAATGCTTATAAATTTAAAATTCCCCACCATCTATCTATTTAAAATATATATAATAATAAAATTGTAAATCTTTCAATAAATCCCAAGAAAAAATTTACAATAAATGACTAATTCATTCAATGAATAATTTGAAAACAATTCTGTGAAAAAACATACTAATTTCATAAACAATGATGTATAATATGCATATAATATAATATATTTTCTTAGTATGACGAAATTATTTTTCATTATGATTATTAATGTGAGTATTAAATTGTATGTTTAAAAATTAAAAAATGTTTCCCCACTTAATTACCATGTAAACCTTATATTGGAATTCCAAATACCACTTTTTTTATAAGATCTTATTACATATAATTTTAAAACGTTACATTCAAATAGACCGATGTACCAAAGAAATCCAAAAATTAGATCATTATATTCAAGAACCCATACAATAGTTCCGTTCATAAGGCTTGTAAATTATTTTTATATTCTATTTATGAATAAATATTGTGTCGTCCACATGAAATTTTTTATCATACATATTTACTCTGTAAATTGTTTAAAAATACTAAATTATTCTTTGGAATTGTTGATGATCGACCCATGGTTCGATGAAACAATATTTTTAGTAGTATATTCATTCTAATTATTATAATATATATATATATATATATATCAACGATTTAATGTTATAAAATACTTCATTTAGGCATCACTTACTAGAAAATTATTTCCGATAGAATTCTAAATCACCAAAAACGTAAGAATAAGATCATAAATTTTAATGAAATATAAAATTTGTAAACCATTTTATAGTTATAAAACTTAATAGGAATAATTCAACACCAATGGTAAGTCTAAATAAAAAGTCATGTTACGTGACACACATCATTTAAAACCATTATGATGGGAATATCAAACTCATAGATGTTTCTTAGAACACTATTATAGTAAAAGACCATGGTAATATTATGTTAAGAAAAACATGGTTAGCTACATATTTCTAAATAATAAATGTTATGGTTTTATATAACTATATGCTAGGTACCATCATGATATATTACAAGACTATAAAATTCATTTACTATTTGTAACACCCTTCACTATGACATTACTTTGAGAATTGGTAGATTGACACTAAGATTATGTGATATCTTCAAGACAATACTAGACAACAAAAATTCTAAGGTATTATAAAAATAGTGGTAATTGATTTTACAATATTGATAAAATATTAAAATACATAGAATATAAAAATACATTATTCATATATGATGCATGGGTATATGTAATACTACAAAGGTAACAATTGAACATAAAATAGAAATAAGACTAAAAATTGAACAAGGTATATCAACTGGAAAGCCCGATGGACAACGTAACTCACTAAAATCAGTGTGATATTAACCATGTACTACCTTAATTACCACTAATAACTAGCACCACAATCCAGGAAAATTGTATCAAGATGCATCATAAGAGAAATAACCTACCTTTACATCTCGTAATTCTAAGTATGTTGCATATCCACAAACAATAGAGTGTCCATGAATATGGTCATTATATACATAGTAGGAAATCATTAGATATTTCTAAACATATAGATCATTTATAAGAACATTTTATCAAAATTAATATAAACCGAATGAACATTAATGACATAGACGTATAATTAAACAAGTGAAATACAAAGGGGAAAATAGTAAATATTATTGTATGTTTTTTATCATACTAGGAATAACCAATCTGATGTTCAAACTAAATTATTCACACACACATATGAATATAATCATGATTGTAGTTTCCCTTGATGTTATCATTATATTCCTATAATACACCCAACATCAACATCAGAACTTTAAATAGTATTTTGTACACTTTAAACACAAGCGATCCCAATTATCCCAATTTCGTTGCTTGATAATTTTAATACAAAAATATTAATTCATAATTTTTTTTAATAAATTATGAATCATTAAAACTATTTTATATTATTAATTTCATGTAATAAAAATTTGAATAATATATCATTTTACAAAATACCTCGGAAATCCATAATTCCAATGCATATACAGAAATTGATTCCATTATAAAATTACCAAATAATATCATAGAAAATCCATGATAAACATTTTTAATGAATCAAAGACCCATGTATGAAAAAAATGTAAATAAGGCAGAATCCACCTACCTCTCGATGGATAAAAATAACAAAAAATGATAATGGGATCTATTAGATCTGGAATCCCAATATATCCCCTTTAATAGATTTGACAAGATATCATTTAGATTAACATTATAAAAAATATAAACTTCCATAATATAATATGTTAATTTATTTAATATATAGTATGAGAGTAGATAAAAAAATAAAATGAATGATCAAGGACAAACAAAAAATTTATGAACTCCAAATCACATTGATTTATCTTAAATATTCATCCTAATCAACGAAAATTGGATCGGGATCCAACTTGTTAAAATAAGTTCAATACAATATATTATTAGTATATAAATGATGGTCACAAGGAAATAATATTAATTATAATACATTTTAGGTGCATTAACTTCATGGCTCTTGGCTAGGTCACACTGTTTTTTTCAAACTATGCGTCAACAAGTCACTTAACATAGGAGGTCTCTATAATGACCTCGAACTGAGTAGCCTTAACTCAGTGCATTAATGTATTATATTTATACAATATTAAAGTAATCACATCCAATAGGACAAAACTCTCTATGATGTTTGGTAAAAAATATTCTTAATTTGAATGTCCATTAAAATTTAAAATATAAAATAAAACACATAGAATCCTTTGAGGACACAATTACATTCCTAACATAATTCGAGAGATGATTCATAATGAGCATCTTGGTGTCCTTGAGAAAATTAAAATAAAGGAATGGGGTGGGATTCTAGGTTCAGTAAGGTTACATATAGACAATAATCTATCATCAATAAAGAGGCATAAAAAATATTGTAATATGAACAACTTCTACATGTTCCATTTAACAAATAACATGAGCATAAAAAGAAAGTACTAAAATATGACAACATAATTCCATATAAATAATCACAAGAGAATGAAACAATACCATGGATATTCTACTAGTAAAATACTTACATTTAATATCAATAACTACTCTCATAATGAGGGAATTCATAATGTGTTAAGTCTAATGAATACATTCATGGCCACAACTAAGAGGTATTCATTCAAGGCAACGACTATATCCAATGTATTCATAATATGAATTTTGTGATAAATAATCAACATATACATTTTTATTGAATCAATCATACAAACTATTAGTAACCATCCCCATAAGGTTATCATAATTGCAAACCATCCAATGAAATATTGTGAATGGTATCAAAATAGTACATCCCTATTCAAAATAATCAACATAAATTTAATACAATATGTCAGAAAATGTCCCCATTTATCAGAATAATTGTTTTATAATGTTAAACAATGTATTTGGACCTATAATAAAATACATTTAATGAAATTATTGAATTATTATTAATTAAAATAATCACTATACGTTTATTGAGGCCCACACCAAATTAAAACAGTTGAATTATATGCCAAGTAAAAAATAACATTAAATTAAAATTATTTTATTTTGATTATAATGAAATTAATTACATTCCTTCATAAATGTGTAATATATAAACCATAAAACAAAAATAAGTGGTGAATAAGGCATATATCTCAGTGATGTAAAAGTGATATGAGATAACCCTTATATTAGGATTTCCATTTGTTTTTTGCACATTAAAATCTTTTAAAATCCATTACATAATGTTTCAAAATACTTAAATAACTATATTAATATTTATAAAAACATATTTCATAAATTTATAACATCATATTACTCAAAAATTAATAATATTAATTACATTCATGGTTGTAGGTGCGTTCGTTTGATGGTTTCATGATCAGTTCATTTTTATATAATTATAATTTTTCTTATATAAGTGAAATTAAACTATATAAGTTCAATTAAATAGTATTTATTAAATTAATTCAGTATAAATGGTCCCATTTATCATTTTTTATTTCTTTTATGAGGAAGATTCATTTGAAAAAAAATGTTATTGATAAGTATTTAGTTAATTTTGGCGATTTTTCTGAAAACTATTAAATAAATTCATTTTATTTAACTTTTTTAATATTAAATAGTAAAATGAAGTTTAATATATTATATCATACCTAATTAAATAAATATTACCCATAATAATTTTTTTATGACCATGTATGTACAAGATAATAGAAAAAAGGAAGAAATACAAAATTCACTGAGATGGTTAACCAGTATTATTTGTAGAATAGTATTGTTTCATTGAATTAAAAGAGGTAATAAAAGGTATTGATATAAAATATTAAATTATAAAAATAATTAATTTATGTACATGATTATGTAATTAATATTCCTTTATTTATGATGTATGTTACGAGAAAGATGTAATTAAATAAAATTAAAATATGAGTTTTGATAAAATTACATGTTGAACATCACCTCCACGAGAGACCATTTAGGACCATGAATGAGGTATTGTGTTTGGAAGATAAGTAAAAGGAATTTTATTTGGTGAAAAGTTTTATATTGGGAAATGAATTTTGGACATTAAGTTCTATTGGTTCGAAATGGGGTTGTGGGGTGGTAATTATATTTGAGGAGTGGGGGGTAATGTACTTAAAATAACAAAAATATAATAACTAATGTCAACCAAAATGATGTGGAATTAATTTAAAACAATTATATTGATAATTAGTATTTAAATATGGTTTGGGTATACTAATATCTCAAAAACTAATATATATTGTAATTTTTTTGTATGTTTAACTTTTAACAATTAATTTTAAAACTCATCACTATTTTACTTATACTGTGGTTCATAATGTTATCTGGAAGATATCATTTTTATACCAAAAAATGAAATTTATATTAATTTTTTTAATAATATTATTTTAAATTTGGAATCCTATTTGTGAATGTTAATTTCTTACAATTTGAAAAATATAGATTTAAAATTAATCCCATAAACATAGTGAAAAAATGTGTTTTAAAAAATGAAAATTTCAAATGATTGAAATGTTTTTATATCCAAATTAAAAAATAAAATGATAAAATGACCTAAATTATAATTATAGTTTTTTAATTTATATAATAATTCTTTAAAAACTATTTAAAAGTTAATTTTAATTTATAAATAAATTATATGAAAAGGAGGTTTTTAATTTAAATTCAGTTTTTTTTAAATATTCATCACGAAATGAAACTTCAACAAAAAAATACCAATATTTCAACCATGGAAATTTTTTAATATTAATATTTGAAATATTAACTCTATTTTTTACAATTAAAAATATAAATATGTCGAAATTAAATGTTAAAATAGGAGTACTATTAAATAGATAATAAATTTCATTTTGAAAAAATATAGCTTTTTATGATTAATATTGGATTTATTATTAACATTAGAAAATACAACATATTGAATGAATTTAAAATCATTTTAATCAATATTTAAAAATATAAATGTAATTAATATATATCACTATTTTGTAGCTCCTTGAAAATTTTATTCTAGTCTTAAGAATCACTGCTTCCAGGCGGTTTCCATTGGATTTATTTATGGAATCGGAAACATCCAAAAGTTATTTATCCAAAGGGGTCCAACTTTATATGGGAAGGAATTCATTATGTTTGAACATCACGATACTTAAGAACATTTGTTCGTAAATATGATGGGAGGTTAGACTCATAACACTCTTTTAGTGGGAATTATTGTCCACTTCGGGAAAGTCTTTGTAATTTGAAGATATTTTCTTGAATCCTTATTAATTGACCAAGTATATCATAAGTATACCTTTTAATTTTCAATAATTTATTTATCATGGGAAATGATTTTAAAATCATATATATGTATTCTAGGTTCTCCTTTAATGGAATCCTCTCATATACTACGTAGTGATTCATTTAGTCATCGTTATGATGACACTGGTTTTTAACCAACTCAGTGGGGTACTCTGGAATTTGTTGCCATCTAAGGAGATGAAAGCTTGTTTTGATCTAGGGATTGTTACCATAAAATGTTCCACCTACGTATCCTTATTAATGGAATCATATCCATTATAGTTTGGTGCTACTTAGTGGGACACATCATACCTTTTACGGTCTTGTGATAAAGAATACTATGCGGAATGTACGTAGTCAAAACATATTGTGGGACTTATACTGAAGAAGCTCGAGGAACATTTTACCCTATTGAGAATATGGCCCAAGGAGAACATGGTTGATTTTAAGGGTTGGGTTTGAACCTCAAATAGTCTTCCTACGAATAAAATATTGATGGGAATCAAATCCCACATAGTTCAACAAGTTTCATATGAGATTATGGTCCATTGAGATATATGATTTCGGGATTACTTCTAGAAAAGGATGCCTTGGTGATTTGGGGTTTATTTTGGGGCTTATTTCGAAATTAGGACACACATAGTTAGGGAATTAGGGTTGTATTCCTAAGGAGGATATCTAGTGAGCTTCGGCCATGAGAAGGCTTCCTATGTTTCACAATTATGGTGTGAATTAGAATTCTCATATTTCATTAAATCATGAATTTTTTTTGGTCATGACAAAAATATAAACCCATGTGAGTCATGCTCAGTGTGAGAAACAAAAGGTTGTGAAAGATTCAACAATGAAACTTTCACATTCAAATTTTTCCTCCTCCGCTTGTGGAAGAGGGTGCACCTATGGTGAAGAGGGTGGATGAGGGTGAGGCTACAAACCTTCCGTCTGTTCTATTTACGTAGGAAAAGGTTACAATGTAAGGAGGAAGGGATGAAGGTTAGGGTAATAGACCTGGATGGCTGCCCATGGTGATAATTCCCAATAAGATAGGGAATGGGAAATGAATTCCCATATTCCCATATCCACTTTGGTCTTTGGCAACGAAGAATAAAGCAGGAGAGATGATGCTACATCTTTCAAGAAATTCTAAGGGATTCTTCCATGTCGGTTGCCATAAAAATAATCCATGTATGGGGGGGGATACTTATCCTAAGCTTTTCTAGAAAAATAAAGGGTGAACAGTATAATCCCACCGAGAGGCCTAAGGATCTAGATCCTGGTGATGAGCTTGGGAGGACAGAAACCAAACCATTATTCTCAACAATATTCATGGGATAATGGTTCATGTGATTGGTGATATAAAAACCCACATACACTCCATGAACACTAACCCCATTATGAAAAAAATTGAGTGACCTCTTCTTGTGGAAATACAATCCCAAAAAGAAGACACAATGATGTGCCTTTCCCAAAAGTTAGATATGTTATGAGGTCTTGATAAAAGGTCTCAACCGAAGAACTTTCAAACAAGGGAGAAAAGGAAGAAGAAGTATTTCCATGAATGGTTTGAAGAAGTCTTGATGGATTGTAGTATGAATAGGGAAAGAGAATCAAATAAGGGAGCCCAAGTTTGTAAGGGCGCCCAAGTATGGGTGCACAAGAAAACTAGGGAAACCTGATGTTCACTTACGAGATGAACAACCTATATGTTAATACATGGGTGAGACCTTGATATAGATTTATGAATATTCATATTTGATCCCAGAAGTGGGAGCTCTAGTTCATGTGAGAGGAATGGGCGATGCACAAGTATTTCAGACATGGGGAGGTTGGACGCTATAGGTGCCTAGTATTATGGTTTTCAGACACTCAAAGGACATAAATCCAATGATCCACCAATTAATCCTCCTCTCAATATGTTTATGAACTACCTTGAAGTTTTAGAAGACTGTGGAGAAGTACGAGGGAGACCATAGTAGAAATTTAGCTTCAGGGAATTCATATGTACTAATGAAGACCCCAAGGGAGTAATATTACGATTCTTATTCTTGAATTATAGGTTTCTTCTTACACTTTTCCTTAAGTTTTTTTATAAATGAAGGGAAATGTTGGAAAAATACTGAAAATATGGGCACACTCCATGCATTTTTTTACACAGACCGTGTACTTTGGTCGTGTGGGATGGGAATATTGGACGTGTAGGATTGTGTGTGAAAACTAAATACAAGTCGTGTACTATTGTGAACACACCGTCTATCATGGCTATGTGGGATGAGAATACATGACGTGTAGTCTTGTGGGTGATAAAGGGCTTAAAAACCAACTATATGGCATGATCCTAGTAATACACGCTGTGTAAATCAGTCGGCACATGAATAGGGAGGTGGTGTAAGGTAGCCACTAGAGTAACAGTTAAAAATAGTACACACTATTTACATGAGATTACATGCCAGGTAGTTATGTCTTTTCATTAAAAACATGCAGCATCCTCCTCATTTGGTAGAGGAGGTATTGAATGACCTGGTGCACTAGGAGAGGGGGTGGAGACTTGGGGGAGCTCCTGATCGCTCACTGGGACTCCAATTCTTCCACTAACGATCTCGTTTGCACTACGCGGTTAAGGAATTTCCTCTCCTTGATTCTTTCCTTCCAATTATTTTCCTACGGGGAATTAAATGGGTTTTAGAGGGTAAATGTTTTTCTCAGATCTGCGTCATTTGTGGTTGTTTTGGAAGGTTCCTTTCATGTATATCGATCAGAGGTGATCGAGGAAGGTGGTCTTGAGTTTATTTCTAATTGTCGAGTTTATTTTCTGTACTGTTGTGCTACGTGCCCATGTTCGTGGTGTCATATGGGTGATTCCATTACTATTTAGATACCTATAATTTCATAGGTAATCTAATGTACATGTATATACTACAGTTTGGTATCACTTCGTTGATCCAGGGCCACCTCGAGGGTGTGGTTCACTAGTTTAGTCGTTTGGCTAGGATACCCGCAGGTATGCCATAATAATAGCATGTTTTCAGTTTTCATGATAGGAAACATATATAAATTTCTTTTTTATGTGTTGGGCTCAGACCGATTACCTAATTTTATTCTGTTTAGACTGAGGGAAAGATTCTATTTAGCCTGAGGGAAATGTTCTGTTTAGCCTGAGAGAAAGATTCTGTTTAGCCTGAGGGAAAGGTTGTGTTTGGCATGAGGGCAAGGATCTATTTAGCCTGGGGGAAAGGTTTGATTAGCCTAAAAACTAGGTTTTATTTATCCTGATGGAAATATCTCATATTCCTATGAGAAATATTCGTACGCCTGATAAAAATATTTGTTATTCTTGATGGCAGTCACCTGAGAGATTCGTTTCAGTTTTCCTGAGGGTAAGGATTCGCATGTTTGAGGACAATGTTTACTTTAATATTCACTATGGTGATTTATTATGTTATTCCTACCAAGGTAAAGCACATCCTTGGAATTGTTTAATAATTATATAAATGACAATGTAATCGGTAGGAATAGTTAGTTTTGAGTAATTCCTAGTGTATTCATTTCATAATTGCACACTGCTCCTGCACATTTTCACTATCATTTGGGCACGGGCCTTCGGTGGTTGCCTACTGGGATTTATTTCTCATACACTGTTTGGGTCATGTCTTGGGCCCAAAGATATTATATTTATATAGGTGTCGATAATGGCAAGAGTCCATACACAGGTATATGATTGTTGCAGACGAGAAGGCAAGAAAGGGACAAAGATTAGGATTGTGGTGCTGCTGCATTCCTGTTGCACTACTTTGGATTTGTTTTTCTATACATTGTACATCGTGATTTATTTTATCTGATTGCAGTGAATCCTATTTTGGCTACTTTCTTAGAATTAGTAACTTGTAGCATTATCATATATATGACTGTTGGTTATATTTTACTTCTATTCCGTTTTCCATTTCTGGTTTATAATGTTTACTGCTTCTGCTTTTGTATGTTTATATTTTTTTCCACTGTGCTACCCTTTGAAAAATAGGGGCATAGTTTCCCCACCATTAGTCATAGGCACCCACTGCAAGTCGGCATCCTCTGGCGTTCGAGGAAATGATCATGAGGTCATGTGACCAACCTGGCTCGAGGCACCTATTGTATGGAATCTGGAACCAGGACATAAAAAAGTGGTATTAGAGTGGTTTTTTTCCTTGAATTACTATTCGGATCCTATAGTGAGGGATAATTTGGAATTGGTAACTGGTAATAAGTTGTGCCCAGGAGGAGCTGACCCGTGTACAAGTGAACTCCAATCTTCCTCATTTAATTGTAATTTTTCTGGTTTTGAAGTATTAATGTTGATATGATTTTCACCATTGGGTTACACACTTGTGGTCCACTGTTTACATTTTATACATGGGTTAGATTTAGTTGTAAACCTATGAGATGAGGGAATGTCATCACATGTATCATTAAGCCCATGTTAGAACCACATGTCCGTCATAGTTTCCATGCCATTTCGGTGCATTAGAAATTGCATGTTGTTGTGATAGATGATGAGCTAGACAAACAATGCTGTTGTGATAGATGCATTGATAAAATAAATTCTATTTGATAAGGTATTATTATGTAATGTTAGTGAATGAACTCCAAACATTGGATCATAAGAAGTATGGGACCCCATCAACTGAAATTTGGTGGATCATCGACTTGTTTACCATGTTATAACATGTATATGATTCCTATATTTGGTTCGTGGGGAGTATGAGTGTAAAGTCCCATAAAATTTAAGGGAAATTTTTTCTTAATTTTCTTTGGAATCTTACAAGAGCGCGGTTTCTGACGGCACCTGATTCCGAGGCCCGATGTGCCCAGAATCAGTTTCCGAAGTTTGGCTCGGGTATGTTCAGTGAACGAATGAGTGAGAATTCCTATCTTTTGAACCGCTGCTCAGAATCGAATTCCGAGGGCACCGATGAACTCGCAACACCGGTAATCGATTAAGGTAACCTTTACCGTAGTTGCGTTGGTGCGGGAGAAGAAGTTAATTAATGGGGTTTAATTAAAAAGAAAATAAAACTGTTGAATCAATTTTATTTCTTATCAAAGTGGTTATTTTCTCAAATGGGAAGTTGGTGGTGGGGCCCACATCCACCCAACTTCCCATGTGTGGATAATTGAAAGGGTGGGGCCCACACGAACCCCCCACCTTTTCAAATCCCTTAACTCTCATAACCCCTAACATTCCTAACTCCCCATTAACTCACTTTCATTAATTTTTGACAACTTGTTATAATTAATAAAGTGAGTTACATAATTTCAAACTCCTGAAATTCAAATGGTTAGGTTGTGTTCATAAAATAATAATTGGTCTTATTTTATTATTGTTAGAGTTTTTCCACCTTGAGAGGATTGGGAAGCGTAAAGTCTTCTTCTTCTTCAACCTTGATGAAGAACGCGAAGAACACTATTCTTCAACAAAGAACTTCTCCACCGAAGAACACAGTTCTTCCGCGACGCCGTATCCGCGACGTGACGTTCTTCTTCTGAGTCGCCTCTTCCGCGATGGTTTTTCGCGACGAAATCTCCATCAATGACATCGAATCCTCACTTCGCGACGTCGACGTTCTTTTCCCGCGACGCCCGACCTCCACGACGCTTGTCTTCCGCGGCTCGTTAAAGTGCACCGTTCCTGAACCGAGGTAGGGGTTTTATTTATTTTATTTGTTCGTAAATACCATCTTGACGATCTACGTGGTTGTAAAACCTATTTTTATTGAATAACGCGAGGGGGTCGGACCGCACAAACACGGTCGATCCTCCTCCTTATTTTCGTGTTGGTTCTTTTGTGGTTGGTACGGAAAAGCGTGGTGACGTCGCACCATGCGGATTCATGTGGAAGAATATGCGTGGCGCCGTCGTGCCACGTCATGGAAAGGAATTTAAGAACACGATGTCGTCGCGCCGTGCCGGATGACAAGGGCCGTGGCCGGTTCCGAGCCACGACGGAACAAGGTGACAGGCGGCCGGACCGGGCCGCCGGCGACGGAGCTGGAAGGGGACCGGCCATCGCCGGTCCCGTTGAACAGGAACATGCCGGCCAGGTCGGGCCGGCCGGATCAAAGCGGCCCCAATTAAGGGGCCGCAGTTTCTTGAAACAGGAGGGGAAGCCCCCCCCCCCCCCCCCCCATGCGAGCCGACAAACGGCTCGACCATTTTGGCCGAGCACCGACCGCGCGCCCAGCGCGCGTGTCGCCGAACCGGGCCGCTGGGGTGGGCTGCGCCGGGCTGGGCCGACCCGGACCGAGGGAGGGTCGACCCAGTTCAGGCCGACCGGGGGGTCTCGGGCCGGGTCGGTCCGGGCCCAAAACAATAGTTTTCGGACTGTTTGGGTTCAATTGCCCATAAATTGGGCTACAGACCTCTGATCGACGCGCCGTCAGCGGAGACACGATCCTTGGAACGAGAAGGTCGTTTCGACGTATCGCACACAAGGTTTCAGAATACTTTGTGTTCAGCCAGGTTGGTTCGTACACAAAACCAACCGGGCCCTCGAAGCAGAAACACTCATATCTTGAGCTACGGACGTCCGATTGACATGCCGTCGACTTTGTTGAGTTCCTATTAGTGAGACGGATCTATTGGCATACTCCACCCGAGGTTTGGACGCAGGTGGAGTACGATCGGGTTGGTTTTTCCTTAAAAACCATCCGGGACCCTAGGACGAAAAAGCCAATAACTCTCAGACCGGGCGTCCGATTGATGCGCCGTCTGCGACGTTGAGTTCCTGTTGGCGATACGGAACTTTTGTATACATCAAATCTGGACTATGTGTCAGTTGATGCATCAGCCTCTCGGCTCGTGGAGCGGACCCTTCTGAACAAGCTTGTTGTGGGCAGGAACCCTAGTTCTGTATGCGAATGCTACTATGACTGCGACGACGACTGTACAGAGATCCTCAATGGATTCGACGATGAGGACTACAGCACTCAGTGATCCTGTGGAGATCAGTGCTACCGATCCTGTGTGGGTCCGATCCTGTGTGGGTCAGCGCTCAGCGGTTCTATGTGAGCCAGCGCCTACAGATCCTGTGTGGGTCCGATCCCGTGTGGGACTTTGCGGGGGTTAGTACCTATCGATCCTTTGTGGGTCCGACGACTTAGATGGATTAGTGATCATCTCTATCGTCTTTCAAAAAAGTGTACCTGTGTGAGCTGAATCCTGTTTTGATTTCCTGTGTGGATTGTGTTGTGCTATCCTGTGTGGATTACGTTTTACATTCCTATGTGGAATACATATACTTTCCTGTGTGTACTGAGTTTTACTTGGGCTCGGAGGTTGGAGCGTATTGAAATTGATGACTTAGGTATATGTATGGGCATATACCTTAGCAGTGTCGGTTGTTACTTCGTGATTGTACCCTTCCTTTGTGATTTATCCTTTGTGGATTTTGGGAGACCTTCAGGGGTCTCGGGGTCCCTACAGAGTAGCTTATACTCACCCCTGCACGGGTTATGCCCGCACTACGTTGTGTTGGTTGTAGACGACGGACAGCGCTGATCGTGGTTGAGGCTTGTAGAGCAGGACGGTACCTGGAGGTGGACTACTGGGTGGGACGTACTCGGAGCAGACGACGATACCTGGAGGTGGACCACTTAGTGTTTACTTTTTCCGCTTGCTTACTCTATGGTTCTTTTTTACTTTACAAAGGAAATGCCTTACCTTTTTAACAGGATTTACGCCTTGGTGCTAGTCGCCAGCCCCTGGCCTATGGAAGGCGGGCTTGGGGTAGTCACGGCACGGGCCCCGAGGACGGGTCATGACAAATTGGTATAAGAGGAGTTCATTTCTACCGTGAACACTGATCTTTTCTATGTGAAGAAATAATGTTTAGCGCATTGAGTGTGGTTATCAGTCCAAGGAGTCCAGTGTTGGTGTGGCGGCTGACGTATCCATACACCATGACCCTGGCTTCTGATTTCCGACTTAATGCACGAAAACATTGATTGCATGTGTGTTTCAAGTTTTCTTTGTGATAAATTTGTATCAGCTCACTAGGTATACTGTTCTGAATGTGGCGCACCTGTTTCCTTTTCAGGATGGCCCCACGATGGAAGCCATCTAGGGTTCCGAGAGTCGAGCGTGATGACAGCCCACCGAGCGACGAGGCCTCGGTGCAGGGCCCTTTGTCAGCAGTGGCACCGGTGGTAGCTCTACCCACCGAGCCACCGATGCTTCCAGCACTAGCCACTGACGATGCACGTCACCTTAGTGCACTGCATAAGTTATAGCCCCAGAGACCGCACAGGTTCCGCGAGGAGACAGACCCCCAGGCAGCCAAGGACTGGCTGGAGGCAGTCGTACGAGTTTTCAGGCTAGTGAGGACACCAGCAGACCTCATGGTGATCCTCGCTGCAAGCCTACTCCACACAGCGCGGAGCCAGTCATTCGAGAGGCAGGCAGTGCTACTCATGCGGCGGGCAGGGCCACATGGATCGTGATTGCCCGACCCGCCGTGCCGAGGAGCAGTAGACGGTTGAGGGACCACCGAGGCAGGGGAAGAGGCTCGACCGTGGCGGTCCGCAGGGAGCAGGCGGATGAGGCAGAGGAGTTGGCCGAGCAGTAGGTGGTGGGCGACGCTTTGAGGCTCTACCACCACCACCACCAGAAGGTCCACCCTGACCACAGGGAGCTGGCGGGCAGAGGCAGGCACAGCTCCTGGCAGTAGAGGCCTACGACCACGGTGCACCCAAGATGATTCGAGGTACTATCTGTGTCTATTCCTCCTTTGATGAAGTACTAATAAACATAGGAGCGAGTCACTCTTTCATATCCGCTGCCCTTATTCGGAGCTCAGAAATTCCGACAGAGCGGTTGTCTCGATCCTTACGGCTAGAGACACCTACGGGAGCAGACTCAACGATTATGCACTGGTGCTAGCAGTCTGAGCATACTCTAGGAGGCGAGAGCTTCATCTATGAACTTCTTGTAGCGGCGTCAAGGCCTTACGACGTCATCTTGGGCATGGATTAGTTATCTACGGTCCATTCACAGATTGACTGCTTTAGGCGCAAGGTGTTATGAGTACGCACTGACGGGAGCAGGTTCACCTTCACCGGCGAGAAGGGAGCCTTTGCAGCACCGGATGGACTTCCGTGGAGCAGAGGACAGCCCATCACTCATCAGTTGGCTAGCCTCATCCTAGGAGCATTTGACGTGCAGAGTCCTAGTTTTCCTGCAGTGGTGGATCAGTATGCGGACGTTTTTCCCGAAGATGTTCCAGGGCTACCTCCTCACAGAGAGGTAGACTTTTATATTGATCTATACCCCGGGACAACCCCGATATCGACCCTAGAATATTGGATGGCCCCTGCTGAGCTTTGAGAGCTGCAGGTACAGTTGGAGGACTTGCAAGGTAAGAGGTTAATCCGACCTAGTGTTTCACCCCGGGCATCCCCGATATTGTTTGCCAAGAAGGCGGACGGGAGCTTGAGACATTGTGTCGACTATCGTCTCCTGAACCAGGTGACAGTGAGGAACAAGTATCCACAAATGAGGATTGATGACCTCTTTGATCAGCTCAAGGGAGCATAGTGGTTCTCAAAGATAGACCTCAGGTCAGGCTATAATCAGCTCAGAGTTCGAGACGAGGACGTGCAGAAGATGGCCTTCAGATGTCGGTATGGCCACTATGAGGTCTTGGTTATTCCATTCGGTGTAACCAATGCTCCAGCAGTATTCATGGCCCTCATGAACATGATATTTCATCCATACCTCGATCGATTTGTCATGGTATTCATCGACGACATTTTGATTTACTCGACGATTGAGGAGGAGCATGCCTACCACTTACGGGTTGTACTAGACACACTCCTAGAGCACCAGCTTTATGGAAATCTCTCCAAGTGTCAGTTCTGTATACGTGAGGTCCAATTCTTGGGACACGTTATCTCTGAGGCGAGAGTTTCAGTGGATCCCGTGAAGATCGAGGCAGTACTAGCTTGGGAGCCACCCAGGAGCGTGACGGAGGTGCGGAGTTTCTTGGAACTAGAAAGATACTACCAGAGATTTGTTCCAAACATCTCCAGAGTTGCCGCACCACTCTCAACTTTGAAGAAGAAGGGGAAACCCTTCGTGTGTTCAGACAGATGTCAGCAGAGCTTCCATGAGCTGAGACAGTGATTGACCAGCGCACCTATCTTGAGGTTGCCTGAGGAGGGAGTAGGGTACGTAGTCTACTGCGATGCATCGGGGACCAGACTCGGTTGTGTCCTGATGCAGGAGCGGGAAGTGATTGCCTATAGATCACGTCAGTTGAGGCCTCATGAGTAGAACTACGCTACCCATGACCTGGAGTTAGCAGCAGTGGTCTTCTCTCCGAATACATGGCGACACTACCTGATGGGTGGGCGCTTTATAGTCTTTTCTAACCATCAGAGCCACAAGTACATCTTCTCTCAGAAGGACCTGAACCTGAGACAGTGGTGATGGATCGAGTTCCTCCAGGACTATGAATTTGAGATAGCCTATACTCCTGGGAAGGGGAACGTGGTAGCCGATGCCTTTAGCAGGAGGACGGGCATTCAACTACTTGAGAAGGGGACAGAGCAGCTAGACTCTTTGCAGATATCCTTCGTGGATAGAGATTGATCAGCCTACCTTTCGTCTCTCACATTCACTCCTCCACTACTACAGCAGGTCAGAGAGGCATAGCGTGGGGACGCTGACTGTGAGACGTGGCGTGCACAGATATCCTCAGGACAGGCACCAGATGGTTTCTCCTTTGGAGCGGAGCACACCATCCTTTTCAGAGGATGTACCTTGGTACCAGTCGCTTTACGAGAGGAAGTGTTGAGAGAGTTTCACACTTCTCATTTAGCGGTACATCCTGGAGTGGCAAAGATGTACGAGGATCACAGACGACAGAACTGGTGGCTGGGCATGAAGAAGGTTGTGGCAGAGTTCGTTTCACGATGCCTCACCTGCCAGCAGCTGAAGGCAGAGCATCAGGTACCAGCAGGCTTGTTACAGCCCTTGGAGGTCCTGGAGTAGAAATGGGACGGGATATCTATGGACTTCGTGACTGGACTTCCACGCACTTCCATAGGTCACGACTCCATTTGGATGATTGACGACTGACTCATCAAGTCGGCACACTTCTTACCCATCAGAGAGCAGGGCTCAGTGGAGAGCTTGGGATGACTTTACGTTCAGGAGATTGTACGGCTTCACGGTGTGCCATATTCTATCATCTCCGATCGAGATGCTCGCTTTACTTCCCGACTTTGGAAGGGTTTGCAGGAGACGTTAGGAACACATCTACGTTTAAGCACATCCTTTCACCCTTAGACGGATGGTCAGATGGAGAGAACCATTCAGACTCTCAAGGACATGCTCCGTGCATGTGTCCTCGACTTTGGTCGCAACTGGGAGGACCACCTACCCTTGGTGGAGTTCACGTACAACAACAGCTACGACTCCACCATCGGGATGGAACCATATGAGGCATTGTACGACCGACCTTGCAGATCTCCTTTGTGTTGGACAGACCCTAGGGAGTCAGCACTTGTGGGGCCGGAGATGGTCCAGGCCACGATAGAGAAGGTACAAGTCATCTAGGAGCGGATGAGGACAGCTCAGAGCCAGTAGAAATCATACTCTGATAGGAGGCGGAGGCCACTAGAGTTTGAGGATTGCGACCACATCTTCATGCGTGTCTCACCTCGACGTGGATTACGGAGATTTGGCTGAGGTGGCACGTTATCTCTGCGCTTCATCGGACTCTTCCAGGTCCTCAGCAGGATTGGCGAGGTGGCTTATCGCCTAGATCTACCACCTCAGTTGCATCGGGTGCACGACGTCTTCCACGTATCTCAGCTGAGGAGATACGTGCATGACCCGACGCACATCATTGACAATGGGGAGCTTGACGTTGATGATGGGGCGACTTTTATGGAGGTCCCGGTGGAGATCGAGGATCGATAGGAGCAGGTCCTACGTGGATGGTTGATTATTCTAATGTGCATCAGATGGCAGCACGGGAAACTCCAGGAGAGCACTTGGGAGTGGGAGGCTCAGATGCATGCTCAGTACCCACATTTGTTTCCCTAGTTATAATGGATCTTTTTGGGGACGTAAAGCCCTAAGGTGGGAGTAATGTAAAGACCCATAAAATTTAAGAGAAATGTTTTCTTAATTTTCTTTGGAATTTTACAATAGAGCGGTTTCTGACGGCACCTGATTCTGAGGCCCGGTGTTCCCAGAATCAATTTCCGATGTTTGGCTCGGGTACGTTCAGTAAACGAACGAGCAGGAATTTATAACTTTTGAACCGTTGCTCGGAATCGAATTTCGAGGGCACCGATGAACTCGCAACTCCGGTAATCTCTTAAGCGAACCTTTACTGTAGTTTCTTTCATGCGGGAGAAGAAGTTAATTAATGGGGATTAATTAAAATGAACATAAAATTGTTGAATCAATTTTATTTCTTATCAAAGTGGTTATTTTCTCCCATAGGAAGTTGGTGGTGGGGCCCACATCCACCCAACATCCCATGTGTGTATAATTGAAAGGGTGGGGCCCACACGAACCCCCCACCTTTTCAAATCCCTTAACTATCTTAAACCATCACTTTCTTAACTCTCCATTAACTCACTTTCATTAATTTTTTTACAACTTGTTATAATTAATAAAGTGAGTTAATTAATTTCAAACTCTTGAAATTCAAATGGTTAGGTTGTGTTAATAAAATAAGACATGGTCTTATTTTATTATTGTTAGAGTTTTTCCACCTTGAGAGGATTGGGAAGCGTGAAGTCTTCTTCTTCTTCAACCTCAACGAAGAACGCGAAGAACACCGTTCTTCAACGAAGAACTTCTCTGCCGACGAACACAGTTCTTCCGCGACGCCATATCCGCGACGCGACGTTCTTCTTCTGCGTCGTCTCTTCCGCGACGGTTTTCCACAAATAAATCTCTGTCAACGACTTTGAATCCTTTCTTTGCGGCATCAACGTTCTTTTCCTGTGACGCCCGACCTCCGCGACGCTCGTCTTCTGCGGCTCGTTAACGTGCACCGTTCCTGAACCGAGGTAGGGGTTTTATTTATTTTATTTGTTCATAAATACCAACTTGACGATCTAAGTGGTTTAAAAACCTATTTCTATTGAATAACGCGAGGGGCTCGGACCGCACAAACACGGCTGATACTCCTCCTTATTTTAGTATTGGTTATTTTGTGGTTGGTACAGAAAAGCGTGGTGTCGTCGTACCACGTGGATTCATGCGGAAGAATATGCGCGGCACCGTCGCGCTGCGTCGTGGAAAGGAATTTAAGAACGTGACGCTGTCGCGCTGCATCGAAGAAAACCGATGATTCCGCGGCGAGAACGAGGTCGCGGCGGAGGGGCGCGGTGCCGTCGCACCGCGCCGGATGACAAGGGCCGCGGCAGGTTCTGGGCCGCGGCGGAACAAGGTGACCGGCAGCCAGACCGGGCCGCCGGCGACGGAGCTGGAAGGGGACCGGCCATTGCCGGTCCCGTTGAACAGGAACCGGCCCGCCAGGTCGGGCCGGCCAGAAACGGAGGAGCCAGGGGGAAATAAATTCCACCGGCCGGATCAAAGCGGCCCCAATTAAGGGGTCGCTGTTTCATGAAACGGGAGGGGTAGCGCCCCCCCATGCGAGCCGACAAACAGCTCGGCCGTTTTCGCCGAGCACCGACCGCGCGCCCAACGCGCAGTTCGCTGAACCGGGACGCCGGGCCAGGCCGCGCCGGGCCGGGCTGACCCGAACCCGGGACAGGTCGACCCGGTTCGGGCCGACCGGGGGGTCTCGGGCCGGGTCGGTCCGGGCCCGAAACCCCTATTTTCGGACTGTTTGGGTTCAATTGCCCATAACTCAGGCTATGGACCTCCGATCGACGCGCCGTCTGCGGAGAAACGATCCTTGGAAAGATACGGTCGTTTCGACGTATCTCACTCAAGGTTTCGTAATACTTTGAGTTCGGATGTGTTGGTTCGTACACGAAACCAACCGGGCCCTCGGAATGAAAACGCTCATATCATGAGCTACGGATGTCCGATTGATGTGTCTTCGACATTGTTGATTTCCTCTTAGTATGTCGGATCTTTTGGCATACTCCACCTGAGGTTTGGACGCAGGTGGAGTACAGTCGGGTTGGTTTTGCCTTAAAAACCAACCGGGCCCCTGGGACGAAAAAACCAATAACTCCCAGACCGGGCGTCCGATTGACGCACCGTCAGCGACGTTGAGTTCTTGTTGGCGATACGGAACTTTTGGATACATCAACTCTGGACTATGTGTCAGTTGATGTATCAGCCTCACGGCTCGTGGAGCAGACCCTTCCGAACGAGCATGCTGTGTGCGGGAACCCTAGTGCCGGTTGCGACTGCTACTATGACTGCAACGACGACTGTGAAGAGATTCTCAGTGGATTCGACGATGACGACTACAGCACTCAGCGATCCTGTGTGGATCAGTGCTACCAATACAGTGTGGGTCCGATCATGTGTGGGTCAGCGCTCAGCAGTTCTTTGTGAGCCAACGTCTACAGATCATGTGTGGGTCTGATCATGTGTGGGTCTTTGCGGGGTTTAGTGCATATCGATCCTTTGTGGGTCCGACGACTTAGATGGATCAATGATCATCTCTATCGTCTTTCGAAGAAGTATACCTGTGTCAGCTGAATCCTGTTTTTCTTTCCTGTGTGGATTGTGTTGTGATATCCTCAGTGGATTACATTTTTCTTGCCTTTGTGGAATACGTATACATTCCTGTGTGGACTGGGTTGTACTTGGGCTCGGAGGTTGGAGCATATTGAAATTGATGACTTAGGTATATGTATGGGCATATACCTAAGTAGTTTCAGTTGTTACTTCGTGATTGTACCCTTCCTTTGTGGTTTATACTTTGTGGATTTTGGGAGACCTTCAGGGGTGTCGGGGTCCCTATTGAGTAGCTTATACTCACCCCTGCACGGGCTATGCCCACACTACGTTGTGTTGGTTTCAGACAATGGACAGCGCTGATCGTGGTTGAGGCTTGCAGAGTAGGATGGTACCTGGAGGTGGACCACTGGGCGGGACATACTCGGAGTGGACGGTGGGACCCGAGGAGCAGTGGAGCTATCTGTACCCACCCTTCAGGTGGGATTTCTAGTGGACATCTCAGCGTAGCGACTTTTACTATACAGTCGCGGTTTTTCCTTTCGAGTTGTACTTTCCTTTCAGTTTGAGTTTGTATACTGGCCCACTTACTTTCCGCACCTACAGTTGTACTCAGTTTTTACTTAGTGTTTACATTTTCCGCTTTCTTACTCTGTGGTGCTTGTTTACTTTACAAAGGCAATGACTTCCCTTTTTACCGGGATTTACGCCTTGGTGCTAGTCACCAGCCCCTGGCCTATGGAATGCGGGCTTGGGGTAGTCACGACACGGGCCCCGAGGACGGGTCGTGACAATGAGCACTTGTGGATCAGAATTGAGGACTTTGGTGCTTGTTTCAGTGTTTTTTTGTAGTTTAGAGTATTTTTTAAGGCATACTGTATGGAGAATCCCAGAATACATGCCATGTATTTTTGACTACTTTCCATGTAATCTTCTTGTTTGAGAAGAAATGACTTTTTAAGTAAATGGTGTGTAACTTATGTACATACCCTGTAGTCTCTATATGCGTCATAAGCCGTGTGGGTAGAGACACAAGATAGGGAAGCTATTGAGAGAACACACCGTGTATCTGATGAACATGTCGTGTAGTGTTGACCTTGTGTCTGCCCGTGTAACTGACAACATGGACGAGTAAACCTCATGCTATACACGTTGTGTCAGGACTGAACACGCCATGTAGTTTGACCCAGGTATCCATCCATGTAACTAACAACATGGGTTGGTGTTACCTCTTCTTGTATATGTATTGTCCATATGGAACACACCGTGTAGTTTGAACCGTGTATACGGCTGTGTCACAAATAACACGGGTCGGTGAAGCTCTTCTTGCACACTCTATGTACCTGTGGGACACACCATGTAGTCTTGAATAGTGAGAGACTGCGTGGACTTGTTCATGTGTCTGGGTAGAAGGGGTAGTTTACACGCCATTGGCAGGTGTAACACGTCGTGTACCATAGGTTGAGACACGCACATGCCATCATCAAAACGCGACCATGTAAGGGATTAATGTTACACACCATGTAGACCTTATACACATCATGTAGACTCTATTTTCCAGTTCCTATGGATCATTCCCTTTTTCATTTGAACTCTTATACAAACAAAAGAATCCTTTAAAGAAAAGTAATCTAAGGTCTGCGTCTGATTTACAGGGTCATGATGCCGGGATGACAACGAGTTGTTCACCAAGACTATTGCGACAATTATACTCCAAAGATAGTAGTCCATGGGGTACCGATGGATCCTACAATAGTGACATATGTGGCACCAACAATTATACTGGATGCAGGCGTGGATGCACAGTTCCATGAAGGATTCATGTGGTTCCTGCAGACCTTCTAGGGAGCACTGCTGGTTGCTACATCTATGGCAGAGCAGACATGTATATTCTAGCAGCTGCGTCCACCTATCTTTTTTGGGGATGGTGGACCACTAGTTGTAGTGTCTTGGCTGGGCTCTTTGCAGATGATCATCGAGCATCTAGAGCTGCCTCCAGGGATGACGGTCAATCTCACTAGTTACATGTTGTGTGATTCTGCCAGGAGATGGTGGGATGTTACCACCCAGACTGAGCATCAGCGAGACATGGTATGGGAAGATTTTAGGACAGTCTTATATGAATTTTTCTTTGTAGAGACTCTAAGGGTAGATCAAGCTCAACAGTTCATTAATCTGCAGTAGGGATCCATGTCAGCGATGGACTATTTTTCCAGATTCACTGAGATATAGAATTTTTCAAATGCTCTAGTGGGTGATGAGATGTTGAGGGCTAGATGATTTGAGTATGGTCTTTGATATGAAATCTAGGCGCTAGTGAAATTTTTTGGTTTCCTATAGTGGATTCTATTGTGAACCAGGCATTGATTACAAAGAAGAACATGCGAGAAGCTAGTGTTGTAGACCAGGACAGTTCAGCACTGGTCTCTTGTAATATTTCTACCAGCAAGAGTAAGAGGCAGATAGATATCTCTCACGATGGAAATAATAGACAGATGAATTCTTCATGTGGCTAGATAAGGTTCTACCAATGTGGTAAAAGAGGGGAACAAGAGATCTCGGTGTCCACATGAACGAGTGGAGTGTTGAGCTTGCAGGAAGATTGGGTCATCTTCAGCCTTTTTGCAGGGTGATTCCACCAATGACTAGTGAGAGGGGTTCTGTGAAGACACCACGTGTAGGAGTAGGGCCAAGAGCTTCATAACAGTTAGGTAATTGGAATACGTAAGGACGTTCAGGTTGAGGTGGTGTTCGTGGGCATGTTATCTAGACACCCAGATCTTAGAGACAGTAGGGTGGGTCAGCTTAGGGTAACCAGGATGTGTCGCAAGGCTGTGGCACTAGGCAGACATATGCATTGCAACAAACCCAACAGGAGAAGGATATTGGAATTTCCACTATTAGAGGTACTATTATAGATGCTTCTTTTTTATCTTTGGTACTTTTTTATACTGGTTCTACACATAGCTTTATATATGTGCCTGTTTTGGAGAGCCTCGATCAATGTGTTTCATATTCTTCGGATATCATGATGCTAGACACTTGGTTGGGAATTAGAACAGCAGGTGTTCGTCTGTGCAAGGAGTTCTGTCTAGAGGTTGGTGGGTGTCACTTTATATGGGACCTCTATGTATTATAGATTACATCCTATGATTTAATTCTTGGGATGGACTGGATGGTACTCTATCAAACCTTTGTAGATTTATATCTTCACAGGCTGAGTTTCACATCACTAGAGGTTGGAGAGTTTCTATACAAGGGAGAATGGGATGCCCAGGCGAGCCGAGCTGGACCCGAGCATCATGTACAAGGTGAAGCGACAAACCAGATTGTGGGTTTATATCTAGATGACTAGGGAACTTTTCAGAATGATTTCCCTCTAGTGGTTAATCATTTCATGGTTGTATTCCCAAACAACTTTTCAGGTCTACCTCCAGAGCGAGAGGTGGATTTCTCTATTGATCTTATTCCAAGAGAAGAACCGGTGTCCATTACTCCCTATAGGATGGTTACTCTATAATTTCATGAGATCAAGAAGCGGTTGGAGGAGTTGTAGGAAAAGGGTTTCATCTGACACAATACTTCTCCTTGGGGTTTTCTTGTCTTTTTTGCAAAGAATATAGATGGTACCCTTAGACTCTTCGTGGATTATTAGAAACTGAACCAATTGATAGTTATGAACCGATATCCCTTACCGTGGATTGATAATTTTCTTGATCAAAATTGAAGATCACAAGTGTTCTGGAGGATTGAATTGACATCCGGATATAATCAGTTGCGCCTTAGACTATAAGACATACTGCTTGCAGCCTTCTGGAGAAGATATGGTCTATACGAGTACTTGGTCATGCTATTCGGACTCACAAATTTTCCCACAATTTTCATGGATCTGATGAATCATGTGTTCCTCCCATATATATATTCTTTTGTAGTTGTCATCATGGACGATATATTGGTGTACTCTCAAACTCGACCCGACCATTCCACTCATCTTGATATCGTACTACGTACACCGAGAGAGAATTAGTTATATAATAGGCTCTCAAAGATCCACTTTTGGATGGACCAGATTCACTTACTAGGACATATTATCTCAGATGTAGGAGTTGTAGTAGACCCAGAGAAATTGAGAGTAGTAGTTTCCTTGGAGAATCCGATGATTGTTTTTGAAATACAGAGTTTCTTTGTGTTGAGTAGTTACTAATGGTGATGTATATAGGACTTCTCCTGCCTAGCAGTGCCATTGATGGGTTTGACAAAGAAGGGAATGAAGTTTTTTTTACATAAGCTTGTGAGACATCATTTCATGAGATTAAAGGAAGGTTGACATCACCACCATTCATGATACTTCCAGAGAAAGGGAAGAGCTATACAGTATACTGTGATGCATCAGATATTGGACTGGGAGAAGTGTTGTTGTAGGGAGATCGAGTAGTTGAGTATGGGTCTTGGTAGATGAGGCCACAAGAGAGGAATTACCAGATGCATTATCGAGTTGGACACAATTGTTCATGTGTTATGTTGTTGGAGACATTACCTCTTTTGATAACACTTTGTGGTGTTTACAGAACAAAAAAGTCTTAAATACATCTTTACACATCGTGACTTGAATTTAAGATAGTGAAGGTGGGTTGAATACCTACAATCCTTCGACTTTGAGCATTCGTATAGACCTTGTAAAGGTAATGCAGTAGCTGATGCCCAATGTAGAAGAACTCATATTCAAGTAGTGCATGAGTCCAGTGGTGAGTGGCAGCTTTTGGCGTTGTTCTCTGAGATGCATTTGGAGTTGCACTATAGTCAGGGGAGAACCTATCATTAATCATTAACTGTGACTTCTTCCCTCCAGGATAGTGTAAGGATGCAATAACTATCATTCAGAAGTCCTAGTTCTACAGGATTCGGTGGCATGTGTGGACCCTCCTCCTAGTTGGATGATAGGCGATGACGAGGTACTATGTATCCATGGATGATTGTGGGCACCAGGGGATATATGAGAGGATTTGATGTGTTAATTTCATGATTCACCTTGGGAAATACATCCTAATGTGACCAAAAAGTGTTCTGACATGAGACGTCAGTATTGGTGGCTAGGTATGAAAAGATAGGTTGCTAGTTTTGTTACGAGATGTTCCACCTGTTAGTAGGTGAAGGAAGATCATTAGAGGACAACCAGACTGTTACAACAGTTATCCATTACAGAGTGGAAATTGGATGATGTCGTGATGGACTTTGTGATCCGGTTGCCGAGGTCACCTTGAGGCTAGGATTCCATATGGTTTTTTGTGGACAGACTTACGAAGGTAACTCAATTTTTTCTGATCAAGGAGACCTTTGATGTAGATGAGATCGGGAAGTTGTATATCCAAGAGAAAGTACGTATTCATGGGGTCCTCATTCTTTAATTTCAGATAGTTAGGTCCATTTGAAATATTGTTTCGGGTAGAGTTTTCAAAGGGCACTGGGTATATAGGGGATTTGGAGAACAGATTACCACCCCCATACCGATGTCCTATCAGCGCGTACGATATAGGTACTAGGGGACATGCTTCGTGCATGCGTCCTGGAATTTGGGAGCTCTTGTGAGAAGCACATACCCCTGGTATTGTTTTCCTACAATAATAGTTATCAGAAAACCATGGAGATGAAACCTTATGATGATTTTATACATGTCCATACTGATCACCCATTGCACTTGTTCGGGGAAAGTGAGGCAACTTTTCTGGGACAATGTCTTGTGAAGGAGACATCAAAGTAGGTCCAGTTGATTCAGAAGCAGATGGATACTACATAGTCTCATCATAAATCATATGATGATCGTCACAGACGACCCGTGGAGTTCGCGGTCAGGGAACATGTTTTCTTGCATGTTTCACCGAGGTTTGGACACATGCGGGTCATGAGACAGGGTAAACCTTCATTGAGGTATGTTGGGAAATTTGAGATTATGGAGGGAGTCGGGCCGGTTTCCTATCTGTTGAAGTTACCACCGAGGTACCGGGCCATGCACGAAGTCTTCCACATATCTCAGCTACACTGTCAACACATAGACACATTTCATGTCTTTCATCCTGAAGAGGATGAACTTCAGGTTGATTCATCCTTTGAGGAGCATCTGATTCATATTGAGCACGAAGGTTCTCTAAGGCTATTCAATTCCACTCATATGGGTGCTATGGTGGCATGGACGTGTGCAAGACGATACTTGGGAGCATGAGAACGATGTACGTGCTAAGTGGACAGAGTTGTTTTCAGCTTTATCTTCACCACCCATGGATGTGTAATTTAGGGACAAATTACTTTAAGGGGGGAAGTTTGTATGAACTTGGTTCTTATTCTTGATGTACGAGTTTCTTATTTTTCTTTTCCTTAATTTTTTTAGAGAAAACAATGGAAATGTGGGAAAAATCCCCGATTTATGGGTACTTGTCGAGTACTTGTGTACACACAACATGTACATTTGTCGTGTGGGATTGTAATACAGGGCGTGTAGGCTTGCATGTGAAAACTAATTACACACCATGTAATTTTATTCCCACGCCTATTACCGTGGCTGTGTGGGATGAGAATACATGGTCTATAGGCTAGTCTGTGATGAAGAGTGTTAAAACTATCTACACTCCATGTACATATAAATACACGATGTGTAAATTATTCGGCAGATAAACATTGAAGTGATGCAATGTAGCCGCCATACTAATAGTTAAAAAATAGTACATGCCATGTACTTGGGATTACACACCGTGTAGTTATGTTTTTTCTTTAAAAAAATGCAGTGGCCTTCTTATATGGAAGAGTATGCATAGAATAAACTAGGTGAACCGGGAGAGGCATCTAAGAATTGGAGGAGCTCTTGATCGCTCACCGAGACTCTTATTCTTCCGCCGATGATCTTGTTTAGACCACGAGGTTATGTCCTTTCCTCTCCTTGAGTCATTCCTTCCAATTAATTCCCAAGTGGAGTTATTTAAATGTTTAACCCAGATCTACATCGTTCTTGGTTATTTTAGAAGGCACTGTTCACGTATATCGTTCAGATGAGATTGAGGTAGGTGGTCTTTTGTTTATTTCCAACTATCGAGTTGATTTTTGTGTATCATTACACTACCTGCCCATATTTGGGGTATCGTATGGCAGAGGCATTGACTGTTGAGATACCAAGAATTTCTTAGGTATTCTAACGATCAATTATAAACTGATGTTTGGAATCGTTGCTTTTATCCAGGGCCTCCCCTAGGGTGTGGTTTGCTTTTTTAGCTGTTTGGCCATGATACCGATGGGTAAGCCATAATGATAGCATGTTTTGAGTTTTCTTGAGAGGAAAAATATATAAATTTCTTACTTATGAATTGGGCTCGGCCTGGTTTCCTGCTTTTCTTCGGTTTATCCTAAGGGAAAGGTTATATTGAACCTGAGTGAAATGTTCTGTTTAGCCTGAGGGAAAGGTTCTATTTTGCCTGAGGGAAAGGATCTCTTTAGCCTGAGGGAAAGGTTTGATTTTCCTGAGGGAAAGGCTTTATTTCAGATGATGGAAATATATCAGACGCCTAATGGAACTATTCGTATGCCTGATGGAAATATTCGTTATTCATGAGGGTTGTAACCTGAGGGTTTTGTTTCAGTTTTCTTGAGGGTAAGGATTTGCACGTCTGAGGATACTATTTACTTGAATATTCTCTGTGGTGATTTATTAGGTTGTACCTGCAAAGATAGACATAGGCTTGGAATTTATAAATAATTGTTTAAATGATAATGTAACATGTAGGAATAGTTACTTTTGAGTACTTCCTAGTTTACTGCATTTAATTATAGCACACTAATGTTTCACATTTTAACTGATAGTTGGGCACGGGCCTTCGGTGGTTTCATAATGAGATTTATTTCTCAAACCCCATTCAGGACATGTCTTCGGCACAAACAGATTATATTTCTAACACCCCAAGCTTCTATAATATGCTTCTCTTTGAATAATACAGTAGTATTTGTTGTACGCAACATCGAGTTCTAACACAAACTGCAACCAATCAAACTTGACATTATGAATATTAAAACCCAATTTTTGAAATTTTATACATTTTATCTTTCAAAATGGACTTCATTTTTGGTTTTGGAATAATTAAATTGGATTAGGATGAGTTTTTGGTACTTTTCGGATAACTTTCATATTTTTATGTATAGTGAAAATTACTAAATTTTAATTAAAAACAACATTTATAATTGAAATAATTAATAGGGATAAATTATGAATTTGAATGATTTTAAACTATAATTAAATTTTATTGTTAACATTTAATCTAATGTTTTTCATTGGAAATAATTTCACATTTAAACCGGACATAAGCAAGTGCCAATATTTTGATAGTTATTATGTCTTAAAAACATGCTTTTTGTTTTAACAACGACAATTAATTTTAAATTAATTTATACCAATTATTTGTTTTGAAATTAGAAAAATGGATTCCATATTTTGAATCAGGAGGTCCAAATTATGTAAATAGGTATCTCTTATTATTATAAATTTTCAATAATTACATCGGTAAATATTTTATTTACCGTGGTTAAATGGTAAATCCGATTAATTAGGGTAAACAAATTAATATTATAATAATAATAAACTGCCCGAAAATGTTTTCTAACCCTATTGGTTGATACATTTTCTACAATGGGCATCTTTGGGCCGATTTTAGGACCCCATGGAACCATTTTTAAGTGATAATGACACTTTATATTATTTAAGTTAAAGTAAATAAAAAAATGAAATAAGCATGTATCTTTTAGAAAAACAATTTTTACATATGGTTTTATATGTTATATTTTACTATAAATATTAATTATAAAGATAAAATTACTTCCTACATAATGGTATTTTATTTATAATTTTTAGTCATTGAATAATTAAATTTATTTATGACACAATAATGATGCAGTATTTTCCTTATTAATAAAAGAATCAAATAATTAGTATTATAGATGATAAAATAAATATAATTTGAAAGTTCCGATGACATACAAATATTTTATTGGTTAATATGACATATAAGGATTACTTTAATGAATTTGTTTCGAATTAATAATGTTTTTAAAACTGTATCAAAAATAAATTATTAAATAGTTTCAAAATTGACAGAAATGAGTTTTTAAAACAAATATTATATTATTAATTGATATTCTATTTCTAAAAATCCAATTATTTTAAAAATGACTTATATAATGATAGTTTTATTATTAATGGACCTCTTGGGGGTCTCTTGGATGATTATCGTAATTTTATTAACTATATAATATAAAGATACAAAGACACATGGTAAATGACAAACTATTTCACAAAGAGTTAAAGAAAGAAATATAAAGTTAATATATTGATCCAATCCTCTCAAAAACCTATTGGTTGAGTGGTGTTAGACCTATACCCACCTTGAACTTTATATAATCCTATTTGGAGCCATTAGAAACCGAATTTTAATTTATTATAAAATAGTATTTCTAGCTTTTCCAATGGTGCCCCTCACCCCTCTTAGAAAAGGGTAGTCCCTCTTCTCAGTAATTCACTCCTTCAAAGCCTTTTGGCTCGGCCAACCCCTACCCAAATATTCTCTAAACATCTCTCAATTCATCATAGTGGAAATAATTTAGTCATAATGCCATCCTAAGTATCCCTTTTGATCAAATCAAAAGGAAGAACCCGATGAAGAGGTAATGTTTTCACAACCCTCTTTCAAGTTCCATTCTTCTTCAACTTTTTCATTCATTGTTATTTCGATTATAAAATAATAAATAAATTATCTTATATATACTAGGAATTTATAATAAATATGGTTCAACCATGTTCAGTATTCTATCCATCCTTTGAATGACATTTCACCATACGTGTGTACGTATGGCTTACCGTCGCCACGTCATGGTGTAATTGTAATTCTAAACATTATTATTTGGATTGGTATGATAATGATGTGTAATTGATGTAAAAGATAATTTTAACATGATAAATTTTTTGTATATATGTTATACCATCCAATTATATATTATTTTAATATCATAATAATGATATTGTCGCTCATTCATAGGTACTGACTACCATCTCCACGAACGCGATGAGATTCATTCCACATCATATCCATGCAAGTCTAATATTCATTTTATGATTAAAAATAATGTATAAAGACTTGATATAATTATACATATGAATAACATACATCCTATTGATAACAAACATCGATTATATAACAAAACATATAAAAGAAAACGAGTAAGTGAACACCCGAAACAATGATAATACTAAAATATTATTAACAAAGCAATATTAAAAAATAATATATGATATCATATTTTTGTATATGATTCTTGTATAATTTAATAACAATTATATAACTATTATTTATGAGGTTAAACTACCCTCAACCAAGGAAAACTACAAGGTAAGGGTTTATTTCACAATCTCTCCATTACCCAATGTTGTATATACGTAATTATCTACTTAAACCCCTTTATCATCCACATCCATATTTCTTAAAAATGAATTTCAAATCATTATTACTATTTTACAGACTATGGGTTAATGTCATTTATACCCATGTTTGAATTTTATAAGATTTCTATAATGAAAATTTTCCGTCGTTTTCCAAACAAGTTCATTTTTATCCTTTTCATCATAATTAAGGTATGAATGTCTTTTTTTTAACTTATACGGCGGGTGCGGTAGTTTTCTGCCATTATAAAATCGTTGAAGCTTCCCATACAAGCTTATAAGAATTTTTTCAATGTAAATGTTTTCTTTTATAATTATGTGACTTTTAAATGATTTCAATAAAATAGATATTTCTCTCAAATTGTTTCGATTTTATCCATGTCAACATCCTTTGATGGATTTTAAGCTTATTTGAAGTTGATTTATTATGATACCAAACTTCTATATATTATTTAATGTTTTGTGATATGTTTGATTTTGGATGTGTTATTTTTATACCATTCATGTTTTATGGAGAAAGTATTGACTTTTCATATTTTTGTTTTAATACGAATGTTTATGTTATATTTAAACTTGTTTATATGGGGAATGCATTGGACTTAATAAGTGACGAGTGGAGCCCGCTCTATCTCCTTGATGCATCGGTAGGTATCATGAGACAAACTAGTGTCTTTTCACAAGGCCTTGAAAAAATCCTATTTCTAGTCTTGGAATAAGTTCTTTACTATGTGCTTATGATAGTCTGATATTATGCATTCCATCACTATGAAAGAGGTTATTGATATTGCATGTGATTATTCGACTAGTAGAATATCTATGTGAATAAGTAAATGGAATTATTTAAGTTTATCTTTTTAATATTTTTTTATGTTGAAGGTTAAAAGACTTTTGTTTTATTTATATATTTCCTTAAATGTTTATTCTTATTTATGAATGTTTCCTCTATATTGTTATCCTTACTGAGCATCTGAGCTCACCCCTTTCAATGTTTTATTTTTCCAAGTATGTGAAGATATATTTTATGAATGACCTGCAGGGATATTATGAGGGGATTTGAAGACAAGATGTTGTTTTAGTTTTTTTTACGTTAAAATGTAATGTAAGACTTATGAATATATCTAGTGTTTCGAAGGTAATAAACTAATCGGCCTTTTGAGACTTGATCTTTTGTGATCATTCCAATATTATGTAATAATACACCAACTCTGGGAAACTGGGGTCTGGGTGCTAGAGTTGGTATCATAGGAATTTTATTACAAACCTTGGAAGCAAGATTTATATAAACTCTTATTAGAGAACATAGACCTAATATAAAATTTGAAGATTAGTATAGAAGAAAATCCTAATATTTTTGTATTGAATAGATTTTGTGAGTATTCCGAGCAATGCATCCCTATCTTGATACGAGCAGGTAGAGGCATCTCTGGCACATATGCACCTATGGGTAAAAGCCGAAAACACCACTTTGAGCTAGACTCGAATGAGAATTGGTGCATGACAATGGGACTAGCTGCACTCATTGTAACAACACTCCAGGGGGAAATGATTAGGATTAATCTAATTAAATTTAAAAATCATTGTGAAGGGTTTATGAGTATAAAATTCTAAAAGAAAACATTTTTATGATTATGAATTATATCCAAAAAATCATTAATTCATGTTAATTGTTTTATAAGTTTGGATTTATGTATTGTGATTCATAAAATATTCTAGTATATTCCATTATTTAGAAATGGAGGCTCGTGGAAGAAATTGAAACTGTAACAATGCATGCACTCCAAATAGGGATGGCCCTCCTGCTCAAGATAATTATAGTGGAGTTGGCGATTCAACTGGTGTTGATCAGCTAATCACCATAGTAGGACAACTCACTCAGGTTATGAATAATAACCTTACCCATATGGAGCACCCTGATCCACAAAATAGAGGATAAATGTTATATCGCTTCATGAGGAAACTACCACCAACATTAAATGGGAGTAAAAATCACTTAGTAGCTGATAACTGGATAAATTCCTTAGAAAAATATTCCATGCCTTGGGTAGTAGTGAAAGGGAAAGAGTTATCATGGTAGTTTACCGCCTCACTGGATATACTGACCAATGGTGGTCATTGATTCAAAACACAAAGGAAGATAATGATGTATAAAATATGTAATGGAGGGAGTTCAAAGAGGTTTTCTAAGAAAAATAATTTTCTCGTGACCATTGAGAAGATATGGAAAGGCAATTTTTAAGTCTGAGACAAAATGAGGATGAGAATGTCGCAATGTATGAGGCTAACTTTACAAGGTTAGCGAGGTATGCTAAAGATTATATACGTAACCCAAGAAGTAAGATTGATCATTTCATATATGGGTTAAACCATTTATCCGTCGAGAATTAGTCTCAAAAACCTTCTCGTTGTACGAATATATTGTCTCATGCGCTATTAATATAGAAAAATAATTCTCTCAGTCTTACGACTTTAAAGGAAAGCAAGAGATGAAGAGATCTGCTGATCACTCTGGAAATTGAAATAAGTGGAAGAAGGGAAAAGTTTATTATTCATCCAGCAGTAAATGTTGGAAAAAATACCCTGGTACTTACATGAAAGGAATGGGAGTCTTTTACAAGTGTGGTGAA
This sequence comes from Viscum album, assembly GCA_963277665.1. Lineage (NCBI taxonomy): Eukaryota > Viridiplantae > Streptophyta > Magnoliopsida > Santalales > Viscaceae > Viscum > Viscum album. Next base: position 1,768,746,157 of record OY728135.1, read on the forward strand.
AAAGTCCACGAAGCTCGTGATTGCAAGGGGAAGAAAGAAGCTACTGATGTTCAATGGTACAATTGCAGTGAGATGGGACATTATGAAAAAGAATGTCCTATGCTCCAGGGGATGTTACCTCAAAAAAGGCCAAGGGATCAAGTCCAAGCTTATGCTATCAGTAATGTTGAGGTAGAAGCTCTGAAATACGTGGTGGCATGTAATTTAATGATTTCCTCAAGTTCGGCAAATGAATTATTTGAATTTGGATAATCACATTGTTTCATATCTTCCCTGTTTTCTAAAAAAATTAGATATTTCCAATTTGATCTAACAAGGGAGTTATCAATTAACACTCTTAAGGGAAGTATCATTACAATAATGTTTTTTGAATCAGCCCCCATTAGAGCATATCAATGTTCATTATCCGCTGATCTCATCATCATACCCATGACTGAATTTGATGTAATCCTCAGTATGTATTGTCTTTCGGACCATGATGCGAAATGTTTTTGTAAGAAGAAGGAACTTATGGATTTTGATGATGATGATAAAGAACACCTTATCTTTAGAGAAGAATCTTCACCACCTGATTCTTATCTAGATCCACCCCCTGTAGCTCAACTAAATTCAATTATTGGGGAGGAAGATAATGAAATAACTATGGGTGAGGAAAAGAATGTTCAAATAGTGGATGTAGTTATTGTGAAATAACATGTCGATGTGTTTTTAGAAGATTTACTTGGAAATCCTCTAGAACGAGAAATCGAGTTTTCCATTGATTTAATTCCATGTTCAAGGCCTATATCGAAGACCCCTTATAGAATAGACACCGTGGAATTAGTTGAACTAAATAAAAAAAATAGAGTAATTGAGTAATAATGGATTTATTCAACCTAGTGTTTCTCCATGGGGATCCCTTATCCTTTTTGTTAAGAAGAAAGATGGATCAATGAGGTTATGTATCGACTACAAGGAGATCAGTGCTATAACAATAAAGAACAAGTATCCCATACCTCTCATTGATGATTTATTTGACCAACTGCATGGAGATCAATATGTTTCAATGATTGACCATCAATCTGGATACCATTAGTTGTGTGTGAAGAAATAATAAATTCTGATGATAGCATTTCGAACTAGGTATGGGCATTATGAGTTTACAGTAATGCCTTTTGGGATGACTAATGCACCATCTATTTTCGTGGGTCCAATGAACATAGTTTTCAAGGAATATGTCAATGATTTTTCAGTGGTATTTATTGATTATATCTTCATATATTCCAAAAGAAACTATGATCTTGAAAATTACTTGGGAATTATCCTGAAGACTCTGAGAAGAAATGAATTTTATGGGAAGATTAGTAAGTGTGAATTCTGGAATTAGGAGATTTCGGTTCTTGGCTATATTTTCTTTAATAATGGAATCTCTGTTGATCCTTCTAAGACAAGAGCAATCCATGAACGGCCAACACCAATGAGTAAAACCGAGGAACACAGTTTTATTGGTTTAGAAGGTTATTATCGGCGTATCGTCCAGAATTTTGCCCGACTGGCTAACCTATTAACAAATATCACACGTAAAGTAGTTAAATTTGATTGGAAAATAGAGTGTGAATAATGTTTTGAACAAATGAAGAGAATATTAGTCAATGCTCCTATTTTTACACTACCATCGGGGAATGATGGGTTTGTTATTTATAGGGATGCATCGATGAATTGACATGGTTTTGTCCTTATGCATAATGATAGGTTTATTGACCATGCATCACGACAATTGAAAATTAATGAGCAAAACTATCCTACTCCTGATCTTGAGTCAGTTGCTGTAATTTTTACTGTGATGATATGGAGACATTATCTCTATGGTAAAAAATGTGAGATTTATACTGATCACAGGAGTTTGAAGAACATTTTCTCACGAAAGAACTCAACATGAGGCAAAGGAAATTGCATGAACTACTTAAGTATTATGATTTCATGATACACTACCACTCAGAAAAGGCAAATATTATTGTATATGCATTGAGTAGAAATGATCATGGAGTTTTGAACATGATGAGACTTGAAAAGGATCCTATATACATGGATCTTGTCAAGTCGGATATGGGAATAACCATCGAAGGTGAAACATAAATGATTTTTCAAATGGTTTCCAACCCATATTTACTAGAAAGGTCAAAAATTTCATACGCTGATGATGAAGAGTTTAAAAAGAATATTAAAGCTATGAATGTTGGTATATTGATTGACTTTGTGTACGAAGATGGAATTTTAGAAATTTGGGAGGAGACTTTGTGTTCTCGATATACCTGATCTAAAATGGATATTTTTGGACAATGCACATAGTTCTAATTTCTCTATACACCCTAGGAGCACCAAAATGAATAGAGATTTGAAGGAACATTTTTGGTGGGACAACATGAAGAGGGAGATTGCTGATTTTGTGTCAAGATGTATGGTTTGTCAACAAGTAAAAGCTATAAGAAAATAACCTGGTGGAGTATTGCATCCTCCTCTCATACCTGAGTGGAAATGCGCTAATATCACGATGGGCATTGTCATGGGACTACAAAAGACTCCTAGAAGGAATCACATAGTATGGTTCATTTTTTATTGTCTAACCATGTCATCACATTTTCATGCTATAAGGGAAGATTTACAACCTTGAACATCTAGGAAAACTATATATTAATGAAGTTGTGAGGCTTCATGGATTACCCCTATCAATTGTTTCGGATCCTGATCCCCATTTTACATCAGGATTCTGGAAAAGTTTTCAGAAATCCGTAGACACTGAACTTCATTTAAGAACTGCTTACCACACCCAAAATAATGGACAATCAGAACAGACTATTCAAACCTTATAAGACAAGTTGAGATCATTATCACTTGACTTTCAAGGTATGTGGGATCAATATTTACATCTGGTAGAATTTTCCAATAACAATAGCTTCAATTCGAGTATTCAGATGGCATCATATGAATCATTATTTGGAAGGAGATGTCGCACACCAACCTGTTGGGATGATGTTGGAGGAAGAAAACTCATAGGACCAGAATTATTGGAGGAAATGATGGAAAAGGTGAGGTAATCCAAAACCACAACAAAGCAGCTCAATGTATGCAGAAGAGATATGAAGACAACCGAAGGAAGGATTTCGGAATTTCATCTAGGATATCATGTTTTCTTGAAGGTATCTTCATAGAAGGGTGTTATATATTTCTGAAAGAAGAGAAGATTGAGTCCCAGGTACATCGGACCATTTGAAATTCTAGAACGAATTGGGGTTGTAGATTTCCATTTGGAAATTCCACCATGTCTCTCCAAAGTTCTTGATGTGTTCCACGTATCACTGTTGAGAAAATACATGCCTAACCCAACACATGTACTCACATATAAAAAACTAGAACTAGATCCCGACCTGTATTACTGATAAGATTCTATCATGATTCTTGATACAATAGAAACACTGCTGAGAAATCAAACGACTCATCTAGTAAAAGTTCTATTGAGTAACCATAAGATGGAAGAGGCAACATGGGAACCCGAGGAACTTTTGATGAAGAACCAACCGAGTCTTCTCATGCAGTAGTATTCTATAAATTTAGAGGATGAAATTATATTATGTAGGGGAGAATGTAACTCCCTAAGATTTCACGGTATTCTTCTTTTTGAATAATACAGTAGTGTGTGTTGTACGCAACTTCGAGTTCAAACACACACCGCAACCAATCAATCTAGTCGTTATGAATAGTAATACCCACTATTTAAAATATTATACAATTTATCATTCAATATGGACTTCATTTTTGGATTCATAATATCGAAATTATCATAGGGTGATGTTTTGGTACTTTCTTGAAAACTTTCATATTTTTATGAATAGTGAAAATTACTAAATTTTAATTAAAAACATCTTATTTTAATCGAAGTAATTAATAGTGATAAATTTTGAATTTGAGTGATTTAAGAGTATAATTATATTATATTTTTACCATTTAATCCAATGTTTTTCATTAGACAAAATTTCACATTTAAACTGGACATATGCAAGTGCCAATCTTTTGATAGTTATTATCTTTTAAAAGCATGCTTTTTTTTAACAATGGGAATTAATGTTATATTAATTTCTGCCACTTCTATGTTTTGAAATTAGAAAAACAAATTCAATATTTTTGAAATTGAGGTCCAAATTGTGTAAATAGGTAACTTTTATTTTTCGACATTTTTAATAATTACTTCGGTAAATATTTTATTTACCATGGTTAAAGGGTATATCCGGTAAATAATGGTAAAAAAATATTATTATTATTATAATAAATAACCCTAAAACGTTTCCTAATCCTATTTATTGATACTTTTCTGACCATGGGAATCTTTGTGTCGATTTTTGGCCCCATGGATCCACATCTATGTGTTAATGACACTTTATATTAATTAAGTTAAAGTAAATAAAAAAATGACATAAGCATATATCTTTTAGAAAAACAATTTTTACATAGGGTTAAATATGTTATATTTCCAACTATAAATATTCATTATAAAGAAAGTAATATTTCCTACATAATTTTCTTTTATTTCTAATTTTTATAAATCGATTAATTAAATTTATTTATCACACAATAATGATGTAGTATTTTCATTATTAATGAACGAATCAAAAAATTAGTATTATAAATGTTTAAATAAATATAATTTGAAAGTTTTGATGACATCCACAAATTATATTTGTTAATATGACATCTTATTATTAATTAAATGAATTAATATAGTTTTTATGACTTTATCAAAAATCAATTATTAAATAGTGTCAAAATTGACATAAAGGAGTTTTTAAAACAAATATTATATTATTAATTGATATTCGATTCCTAAAAATTTAGGTATCGGACAGAAGACTTATATAATGATATTTTTATTATTAATGAACCACTTGGGGGTCCCTTGGTTGTTTATAGTGTGTTTATTGATTATATAATATAAAAATACAAAGAGACATGGTAAATGTCAAACTATTTAACAATGAGTTAAATAAGAATGATAAAGCTAATATAGAGACCCAAACATGTCTAAAACCTATTGGTTAAGTGTTTTTCGACCTATTCCCAAATTAACCATTAAATAAACCACTTTGGATCCATTATAAACTGAATATGAATTTATTATAAAATAATATTTCTACTTTTTTCTAAGGTGCCCCTCACCCCTCTTATAAAAGGGCACTCCTCTTTCTCAAAAATTCACACCTTCAACACCTTTTGGCTCGCCCAAAGCATGCCCAAATATTCTCTAAACTTCCCTCACTTAATCCTATAGAATTTATTTTGTTAAAAATCCATCCTACAGATCCCTTTTGATCAAATCAAAAGGAAGGACCCGAAGAAAAGATAATGTTTTCACAACCCCTTTTTCAAGATTCTTTCATCTTCATCTTCTTTTTTCTTCATTATTTCCATTATAAAATAATAACTCCAGAATATTATATATAATTTGATGTTATTATAAATATGGTACAACCATATTCAGTATTCTATCCATCTTTGTATTGACATGTCACCATATGGGCGTATGTACAACTTACCATCTCCATGTCGTGGTGAAATTGTTATTCAAAAAATTATTATTTTTATGGGTATGATAATGATGTGTAATTGATATAAATAATAAATATAACCTGATAATGATTATATATATACGATATAACAACCAATTATATATTATTTTAATATCAAAATAATGATGTTGTCGCTCGTGCGTACGTACAGACTTCCGCCTCCATAAACGCGATAAGATTCATTCCCCATCGTATCCATGAAAGTATAATTCTCATTTGATGATTAAAAATAATGTTTAAGGACTTGATATAATTCTCGATAAGAATAAGATACTACCTATGTATAATAATCATAGCTTATGTAACAAAACATATAAAAGAAAACGAGTAAGTGAACACCCGAAATGATGATAATACTAAAATATTATTATCAAAGAAATATTAAAAGATCGTATATGATATCATATTAATGTATATGATTATTATATAATTTAATAACAATGATTTAACTATTATACAGGATGTTAACCTACCCTCAACCGTGTAAAAGTACAAGCTAATGGATTATTTCACAATCTCTTAAATTATCCGAGGTTTTTTATACGTAATTATCTACTGGGACCTCTTTATCATCCACATCCATGTTTCTTAAAAATGTATTTTAAATCATTATTAATATTTTTCAGACTATTGGATAAAGTAATTTATACCCTTGTTTGACTTTTTATAAGATGTTCATAAAGGAATCATTTTGTCGTTTTCCAAACAAGGTCCTTTTTTACCTTTTTAACAGAATTAAGGTAATAATTTTTTTTAACGTATACGGCGGGTGCGGATATTTTCCGCAGTTATAAAATCATAGAAACTTCCCTTACAATCTTATAAGAATATTTTCATGGTAAATGTTTTCTTATATAATTATGTGACTTTTAAATGATTTCAAAAAAAGTGATATTACCCTCAAATATTTTAGATTTCATATATGTCATAATCCTTTAATGGATTTTGAACTTATTTGAAGTTGATTTATTATGATACAAAACATCAATATTGTATTGAAGGTTTTGTGATATATTTGACTGTGGATTTGATTTTTTATACCATTCATGGTTTATGGCGAATGTATTGTCATTTCGTATGCTATTTTTAATACAAATGTTTATGTTATGTTTAAACATGTTAATATGAGAAATGCATTGGACTTAATAAGTGATGGGTGAAGCCCACTATAGCTCCTTGATGCCACGATAGGTCTCATGAGACAAACTAGTTTCTTGGAACAAGGCCTTGAAAAAAATCTTATTTGTAGTCTTGGCACAAATCCTTGACTATGTGGTTATGATAGTCTGGAATTATGCATTCCATCACTATAAAAAGTGGTTATTGATATTGCATGTGATTATTCGACTAGTAGAATATCCATGTGAATCACTAAATGGAATTATTTCATTTTATCTTTTCCATATTATGCTTAATTTAATGTTTAAAAGGATTTTGTTTTATTTATACATTGCCTTAAATGTTTATTCTTATTTATGAATGTTTCTGCTATATATTTATCCTTACTGAGAATCAGAGCTCACCCCTTTCAATGTTTTATATTTCCCAAGATGTGAAGAAGTATTTATGAATGGCCTGCAGGAATAGTATGCGGGGATGTGAAGTCAGGATTTTGTTGTAGTTTTTTTTACATTATGATGTAATTTAAGACTTATGAATATATCTAGTGTTTCCAAGGATACTAAACTAATCGGTCTTTCGAGACATGATCTTTTGTGATCTTGACAATATTATATAATGATGCACCGTCTCTGGGTAACTGGGGTCGAGGTGTTACATTATTTTTGTTGGTGTCGATAAGGGAAAGAGTCCCTACATAGATACATGATTGTTGTAGAGAAGTAGGAGAGCATGGGACCGAGCCTAGGCTTTAAATTCTGTTGCATTCCTGTTGCACGACATTGGTTTTGTTTGGTAGTACATTGTACTTTGTGAAGTATTGTATCTGATTGCAGTGTATCCTATTTTGGCTGATTTCTAAGAATCAGTGACATGTTTCATCAATATATATATGATTGTTGGTTATATTTTACTTCGGTTCTATTGTCCATTTCAGGTTTATATTGTTTACTACTTCTGATTTTGTATGATTATATTTTTTTCTGCTGCGCTACACATTCAAAAATGGGGGAATAATTTCCCCACTATCATTCTTAGGCCATCACTGCTAGTCGGTAGCCTCTGGAGTTTGGGGAAATTTGCTTCAGGTCATGTGAGCAATTGGGTTTAGGGCACCTGTTTTTTGACACCTGGACCCGAGAGGATATAAAGTGTCTATTTATTGAAAAATAAGTGACATTGGAAAAAATGAGATTGGGAATCCAATTGACTTCCTTGCCAAATTTTGGGGTGCATGTACCTTGCATGATGATGTTGTTTTGGATATATTATGGCACAACTTTGGGGATTTGGAAAAAATTATAACTTCATTCCCCTCATGTATGATGGTTCCCATGTGTTTGCGTAAAAGAACATTGGGTTCCTATTTATGGATTTAGACAAAATAATTCATCCATATCGCAGGGACTGCACCACCTCCCCCCTGCTTGGGCTCTCTGTCGGGCGGTGGTCCCAGCCCGTTGGGGTTAAGCCTTTGCTACCATCATGGACCCCTATGACAAATGAAGAGATGCACTCCGAGTGTTTTGAGCCCGTTTGAGGTCATTTTGATTAACAAAACATGGAAATACATCTTCAATTGTTTAGAAGTGCATGGAAAAAATTTCATGGTATCTATATTCTCTAATAGGGATTAATTTAATTTAGTAGTATAAAATAAACATTTGGGTATAAAAATAGTTTTTTAAACACCGAATTTATATTTAATTGTAAACTATTTTACTTTAAAATTTAATTCTAAACAATAAAATCATATTATAAACATGTGTAAAATATATGTTCATAATTTCATTATTCTTTATCATTCATAACATTCGAAAGAACGGTGAAAACTATCATAGTTAAACAATATTATTTAATCATTTTTTAAGAATGTCATTCTGTGTAAAATATGTTATCGGTGAAAATAAAATTATTTAACAACAAAAATACATAAAAATGACGGTGTATTACATTCTTACCTCCTCCAATAAATTGAATCCACACAATTTAGATTTTCGCTTCCAACATCACTGGTTGATACATGAGAATACCATTGTGGGAAACCCATATCATAAATAGGGTAAATGAAACATCCCCATAATAAGAGGTAATGGAAATGCAATTGACAATATAAAATTTGGATTTTAATTAGGATAAGAATATATTGAAATTAAAACATTGGAAATATATGTAAAATAAAAACATCATCTTCAGATGGAGAGTTATATAGAATATGGTAATAAAAAATTATACAATAAAAAAACTGTTAACATATAATGGGTTAGTGAGGCCAGTTACTTTTTAAAAGGAATGTTAAACAAATTACATTTTTCATTTAAAATTAATTTTCTTGATTTTAGAGTATTTTCATATCTAGAGATAAACCTGATAAGATAATCATTCTTTTTTTATTTCATGTCCTAAAAATAATATTATCCTTTGGTGATTAACTGATCTATTTTAACATTATCTCTTAAACTATGAAATTGATATACATGTTGATGTTTACATACCTAAAGCACATCATTAATTCATAATATCTAGAATTCATTCCTTCATCCTCTGAATGATTTCTAAAACAAAAATTTTGAGCATATATTATCATAAAACAAAACAATTAAAATGTCAATATAATGCATTCAATATGTCATTAATGTTTAGACTCCTCCAATATATGTTCATCAATTTTAAAATACAAAAAAATAGATATAAGTTCACAAAATATCAAAATTAATCATAACATTAGAGTCTCAAAAAAACGATGGTATAACTCTTAATTTCAGATACCATATAAATGAATACATTTATCACCATCAAGCATTAATGATAAAATTCAGTCTTATAATAATAAACACTCTAGTGTCATTCCTATATCTAAAAATGAATTTTATATAGTAACGATATCACAAACTAATAAATAGATAACCAATTTTATATCCCCCAATACTACTACTTAATCATCACATTCCCTTATCAGTAATCGTATTTTTATGGTTATCCTAAATATATCTTGTGTTTTCCAAATGGTCAACTGAAATAAAAAATATAACATAGTAATATTTATCAAATGCTTTAAAATCCTCAATAAGTTGTACTATGGAAAATTCTTTTTATATATCATGATTTCTATAACAAGAATATCATTGATAAAATAATTTTTTAGCACAATTCTAGAATCCAAGAAACCAAAATACATTATTTTCTCCACTTCATCTGTATTAGTGTCACGTGATTGACATTAACCCAATTTATTCTTATAAGGTATATTACTTTGATGATTTTAATATTAGACTGAATTGTGCCCCATCTCATTATAGATAAAACATTCCACAAATAAATCATATTTTATTCCTTTGGAATCACAATGATGGTAATAATTCTCCACTCAATTGTAACAAACTCCAATTCTGATATTGAAATTTAAAAGACGATTCATTTTAAAATTATCACATGTGTAAATTCCAGTCTAATGATTTTTCACTTTATCAATCTCTTAAACCATCATTCTCTTCATATATTTCATTTCTATTATTTGTCTGGAATAATATTATTTTTTATCTATACTAATATCATGTGAGACTATATCCTCGTATGATGAGAATGATTAGGATACCAGTTCCTATAAGAGGGATGGATTTAAACCATCAAATAAATGATCAATCATACTGATTGGGCGATATATGTAGTTCATATAATGCATTTATAATTAGGTAATGTTGGATTCATACATAGAAATATTCTCCTTGTCATTTTTTCTATGACTCAAAAAGTATATCTCCATATTCTCTTATTGTTCACAATAGTAAAATTTCTCCTAGAAAATTAACTTAATATATTTAGATTTTTTATCTTCAATTAATTATTCTTCTTTAGTGTTTTTATCTAATAATAACCACTGATTTGCATATATTAAGAGAAGATAAAATACAATCATTACCATCCCTATTTCATTACATCCCCAAGAGATACATATCGTCTCCAAGGAACATTCTAGTTTCTCATATAAAAATAGTACTTGTAGTCCCACTAAGTGATGTTGGTTGTTTCCATATAAAACAGGTTAAATCCCTATATTGTATTATGGATTAGTAGGATCCGCGATATGTATTGGGTTAATACTCAAAACATGAGTTAGAAATCCAAATTAATTAATTATTTATTGAGCTCAAGATATATCTCTAGACTAGAAATATTTTCTATCCTTGAAGGAAAATACCAACATGATTTGTCATAGTTTCTATTCCTTCTAGTATGCTCCATATCATACAAAATTGAATACACTAGTTTAGTTCATAACATTATGAAACATAATGTATAATCTATGAAATCATGAATCGCATATGCTAAATTGAATATTTTAGTATAACTAATATCTAAAACCTAAGGTTGGTATATTTGGGAATAAATACAAATTCGATAACAGGGTTCCATTCCATAATATACTATTTCCTAGGTCTAGTTCTAATGGATTATAATAAACAAACTCTTATACAAAATGTAATGACCTTAACCCTAGTATCATTGATTCATTGGATTACATTATTACTTTGTGAAATATACATGGAATCACATCTTGATGAACCTAATAGATTAATAGTTTTAGAAAACAAGGAAGATAATTTAACCTTAAATTATAATGGTAGAAACATATAACAAACGATGGATCTTATCCTTCATTCTAATAAACATTAGGCTTCATACTAAGTAATATATAATGTGATCTGAGAGGAAAGGAAAGATGGTAATCCTTCTTTACAATTAAGATATGTTAGTGGAGATAGTGGGTTTTATAACCACATAGTAGGAGTATAAAATGATTATTGATAGAATGATTTGAGTAGTCCTCAAATTGGAACCATGTTCATATATTGAAAAGAAAAATTTCATTTTGGAGGGTATATAGAATTGAAGGAAAATTGATATAGAATAATTTATCCAAGCATGGGATAAAACACCCATTAATATCAATGATCACAAAATGGATGATAGGGACATATATCCCCATTATTTTCATCGATGTCATTCTAGTGTTGTGGTTTCTAATCAATATTTTATTGATTTTAATAATTCTATTACTTGTTTTGGTGTTAGTATAATATTCGTATTTAACTAGAATAGTTATCCACATTTTTTACTAGTTTTCATTGGAAAATAAATAGTTAAATTTTATTCTAATAATTTATATTGAAATTCTGGGCATCTTGTGGGAAAAATATATAACAAAGGGGTATGTCTAGATTCATAGTAAGTGTATACATAAAATAGAAGAAACTATCAAAAAAATATTCATAATAAATATTGTATGATGAATAACTAAACACATTCAATTTAATAAATAAGAATATCATATATATAAGGAATAAAATATGACCACATAATGCCTTAAAAATTATTTCATTATAATGAAACATAAAAATGTGTATTATTCTAGTTGAATAATCACATAGAAAACAAATTACTATTCTCTTAATGGGGGAATTCATAATACAGGATGTCTAAAACATTCTATCAATTCCTCAAGAATATGTCAATATTAATGTGTAATTCATCATCCAAAAGTTTTTATTATTTGTCTCATGATATCTACTGATGAATCATGGGGCTAGAGTGGGGCCCACCATTCATGTACAATTTCCTATGATTTCGATGTATTAAATTAGGGATTCCTAATAAACATATAAATTTTTATTTAACATTTATTACATATATAAATATATTTCGTGAATAAGTAAGTGTAATCACAAACCATCTAGAATAATATGATGAATCGTATCAAAATAATACATCCCCAATAAAATTATTCAAAAAAGTTTAATTGAATAGGAAAAATGATATCATTTTATATCAAATGAAATTAGGAAAACTATTATTAAATGGATATTAACATAGATAAAAATGCATTCAACGAGATCATTGGAAATTTATTTTTGAATATAATATTTAAACATTCCAAAGTGTCCCGCAACACTTTGAATCATTTGAATTTTAATCCCCATGAAATATTTTCTGTACAAGAAATGAATAATATATTGAGAACAAGGATATTAATGTTATTACTTTTATATGAATAATAATATACACAAAACAACGAATACAATTCGTGAATAAATCATATAACTCATAGAAGTAAATGTTTGATGAGAAACCCATTACATTAATATTCCCTTTACTATTGCATACATTGAACCACTTTATAATGGTTTAAATAATTATAGTAACTATTTAATGAACTATATTCATATTTATAGTATCTTTTATATTTCATTTATAACATATTATTACCCATACCATAATAATATTACATTATATTCATGGTTTCAGTTGTGTTTGTTTCATGTTTTCCTGATCAATTCATGTGAGTATACATATAGATATTTTTGAAATTTTATAATAAAATTATAATAGTTGAATTAAATAGTATAAATTAAATTCAAAAATAATAAATGGTCTCATATATCAATTTTATTTTTAATGATTATTATTCATTTCAAAAAATACTTGTGTCTAATATTTAGTTTATTTTTTCTGTTTTTTCAAACAACATGAAGTAGTATTGTTTAATTTATTTTTTCAAAAATATATTACATAAAAAAATTTATAGGTTATAAAATATATGTTAAAATAATATTTAACAATAATAAATAGTTTTATGACTATGTATTAATTTTGTAATCATAAATGAAAATAAACATTATTCATAAAGATAATTAACTGGCATAATATGTCTAATAAATTCATTTCATTGAATAACATGATATAATAAATTGGTTGTATATTAAATAGTCCAATAGAAAAATAAAATTTAGATAGGATCATTATTTTACAACTATTATTTGTTGAAGGATAAAGGATGTGTGGATATAGTAGGAAAAGAAAATAATTGAAGTGATGTGTTTTGGGGAAATTACATATTGAATGTCACCTCCATGTGTGACCCTTGTAAACATTCAATTTTCATTTTTGGAGAGACAAACAAAATTTTCATATGGGATGATCCTGGAGGATAATTTTTGGTTGAAAAATGAATATCTTCATGGATTTTGAGTCAAAATGAGTTGGTATATAAATTTGAGGAGATGTTGGTTTATTTGATTAAAATTATTATTATATTAATTTTAACAAAAACAACATTGAGGTGGATTTCATTTCATTAAAATATATTTTTAATTCATGTTTTGGTGCTTGGTTAGGGTATGTAAATACCTAATACAACCATTAAATGTTGTAATGTTTAGGTATGTTTGTATTTTAACATTTAACTTTTTCTATTGTCACTATTTTACCTATAATGCTGTAAATAATTCATTTATATGGTAACTATGTCATAACTAAAAATTAAATTTACTGTAAAACCTAATTTGGGCCATTAGATTCAAAAAATAAAACAATTTTAACAAATTCTATTAAATTAATTGAATTTTTTTATAATTAATCCTCCAAATATAATTAAGAAGCATATTTTTTTAATGTGAAAAGATCAAATGTTGGAATTTTTTTTAAAAACATTTAATGTAAACAATATTTAAAATACATAAATTGTATTGATAGAAGTATTAACTTTCTAATCATACATTAAAAACAATTTTAACAAATAATTTAAATGTATAAATATTTTAGATGAAAAATTATTTATTATTTAAAATTATTTATTTTTCATTATTCATAAAAAAGGAATCATCTACGAAAAATAAAACAAAATTTCCGAAAGATAAAATTAATATTATAATTTTAAATATGTTATTTATTTTATAAAAAACATATAATGATTTTAATTATTAGATTATAAATAGGTGAACCATTAAAAGGTGAAAATATTTCCTTTTAGGAAAATAAAAGTTTTAGGCATAAAAATATTCCGTTATTTTAATTATAACAAAAATATTGTATGAATTTTTGAAAAATTGTACTAAATAGATAACATATAAATTTAATTATCATCTCTTACTATTAGTGATTAATTTAAATTATTAATATAAAATTTCATTGTGGTCATACACGTAGTTTTTATAATAAACACATTGTTTATATTAAATAATTATTTTATTCATTTATAATAAATTTTTAACCAATAAATTAAATTTTCAAACATTTTTAGAATATATTATCCTAATTTTGTTTGTCTAATTCATTCATTCCATTCATGTGGTATATTGATTACTCACTCAATTATTTAGAAATATTTTAAAAAAAAATTCTGTTCTGTGGATTGTGTAACACAAGTTATTCTTTAAATTGATTTTATTTTAGAATATAATCATCAGAAAATCATTTGGTGTAAAATAAACTAGTTCTCTAGAAGGTTTTTTCAGGGTGTTAGAAAAATAATAGCCATGATTATGGTGATATATTCTCATGGTCAAACCCACCCAAAATTGGATATTGAGGATATATAAACCATGCACCAAATGAGATACCCAAAATTTATCGAACAAAATTATTTCTAATTCAGTACACATAGTTTTGAAAAATCATGTTATGACCTTGCACCAAACCAGTTATAGCCAGCATCTCCTTGCACATTTCCATAGAGATAATTAATAGTTTCTACTAACTAATCTCAAAACATGTACTTCACGAATCACTTCCAAAATTTTCCAATGACATCTAGATACTCCCAAAACGATTCCCAAGAATAATTATACATGAAAATATAAAAAATTGTAATATAACATAATATATTGTTAATAAAATTCAGGTTTCATTCAATATATTAAATATATACTATTGTGATATGATAAAACACATCAATACTCTCCAATTATAGTAATTCTTTCGGTTTTGATATTGTGTTTAAATAATGAGATATTATATATAGTTATATAAAATATTATAATAACCAACTCATGTATTTTCATTTTATGCAATTTTTTTTCATGTAACGATAATAAATTTTTGGAAATTTGTTCGAAATTATTAATACAATATAACATTTCTGAATTTTGGATTTAACCATGTGGTATTTATAAACTAATGATTTTAATGTTTGAATAGATGGTTATATTGATTAATTAATCAATGTATTAATTGATTAATTAATTTTTATGAATATTTATATAACTCAACTTCATTGTTTTTTGTCGTAGTCAATGGATTGAACCATGGAAAATAATGTAAATAATGAAGGTGATAGTAAAATATAGTACTTATTATATTAATTAACAAAATGGGATTCAATATAGTTTAGAAAAAAAATGGTTCATACATACATATCTATTTTTTTACTATTTTTATCAGGCGCTATATAGATCATTGAAATATTCTAGATAATGAAAAACTCGCTATCAATTCCATCATATAATGATGACCATCATAATTTAATAATCATTGAAATCAATAATGGTTGTAAAAAAATACCTCATAGGTATAATTTTATTCTGACATTCTTTTAGAAAGTGAATTATTATGGATATCTACAGTTTTAAATTTGATGTAGATAAATGTTATTTACTGAAGTGGAACTCAAAAGAATATTTTATTTTTATCTCTGGGAACTCATGGTGGTAAACTAATTGAATACCATTTATATTAAATATAAAGAATCCATATTAAATGGATTATGTTCCATTTATATATCGACATTATTCATTGTAATATTCATCATAGATTATTTAAAATTGATTTAATATATGAATATTTATTAATAATTAAATAAAATGTTTTTCATAGATGAAAAATATCAATGTAATGATGATAAATATGAAATTAAATTGATCAATTATACATTATTATATAAACCTATTAGAAGAGATAAAATCTATATGGTTAACTAAATGTGATGGAAATAATAAATAATAAGGATAATCCCTTCAATTTAATACTATTAATTAAATATTACTTACATGAAGGTTAGGGGTTGCATGGAAGGAGGATATAAAGTTAAAAAATATGGTGTAAAATTTTTCATGAAATTAACAGGAATATCAGTGGAATTTAATGATTGGAATATAAATTTATAATGTATATGTTTCCATATATATCATTATATTTAAAAGTGAAATAATTACATGTTATCAGGATTAATTGGATATCTCTATCGAATCTCATAAGGATAACATGAAATTACATTTATAATACAACTTTGGATACTCATCGAAAATTAATATTATTTTTAAAAATAAATCAAATATTTCTAATTATAAATATTGAGAAAGATCTCAACACATAAATATTATATTATGAAATATTGTGTTTCATATAACTAACATAGATAGTGACTTTGATTTCTTAATGGAATTTTAATGTTGAGTATTTTTTAAATTATGCCCCCTTTTTATTATTGGGTATGGTAAATTAAAATTTAATGCTTGAATTCTTTTAATTTTTGAGATGTAACTCCAACAATAAATGAAGAATTTTTTATAAAAATTTAATTAATTATCTATTATATATAATTATATAATATTGCATAAATGAAATGAAACAATAAGAATTATAAATGGAAATGATCACAAATTTATTTAAAAAAATATATCAAATGAAATAAAGGATAAATACATGTAATAAAGTTATCACATATATAATGAAATTGTATATATTTTTCATTTGAGAATCATACCACCACTTATAACAATTAAAATGTGAATTATTTTATAAATATTGTAATATTTTTTAATATATGAGGAACATAAATTATCATAATAAATTATATAATAATATATAGGTATAACCTATAGATTTTGAAGAGTAAAATATTGATTATTATAGAATATATCTTGAAAAATAAACATTGTAAGATAATGTTACACTTCATTTATAATTCATTTGTATTCCAAAAAAAGAATCCTCTAATCATTTGATGTGATTCGGATTATGAGAAAGAAAATATGTGGGTGAATATGGGTAATTGAACATTATATTTTCTTGGAACTCTGAAAAATATGAATGTAATTTTGGGATCATCAATCTGGGAGGATCTGGCATTCCAATGGTGGGATTTTGTATTTCTTGCTAAATTTGACCAAAAAATCTCATTGGAGGACTTCGAAGAAATTTCCATTAAAAAAAATATCATCAATTGTTAATGATTTATTTAATGATGATCTTATTCATATTGAATAAGGAAAACCTGTATGTAATATATTTTTTTGGGAATATTTTTGAATTTATTCATCATTTCAACTGATGTTATTGCAACTCTATCATTTAATGCACAAATTTTTGAATTTTGGCTATGTCCATATGTTCACTAGATTATTGTCATAACTTTTATAATGGATTATATTGATATGGTGATTAGTGAAACAGTGGATGAAATGGAAATATAATGACCTAAAGATGGGGGGTGCATGTCAATACATATGGAAAATGGAAGAACTCCATTAATTGGAATAAAATGATGAGGGACATGTATATCCAAAGTAATTGGAGGATTCAGAATCCGGTATATGGATTAGTGAATCTTTCTCCAATAATTTTATATAGAAATTATGTTTTCAGTTTTTTTATTTGGATCACTTGAAATGAGATTGTATTAATAAACAATTAGAATGCAACAATTAAAACCACAATGGAAATCTTTTTCTCTCTTATCATAGTGAAACATTTTTAGGTGTTTAAGACATATATCAGGTCTCCAAAATTTCATATGATTCAACATGAAAAGGGTGGTATAACTCCTATTATCATAAGTGTTGAGATAGAAATGGATATTCTAGGAATTCCATAAATCCATTGAAACAAAAATTTCGACATAGAAACAAATAAATATGTGTACTGAGTATGAAATAGAATAGAGGCAATAAGTTATTATTGGATGATTAATCAAGACCATCAATGGTGAGAGGTTTGATTCGTATAAATTCTACCCTTGTTGAAGATTTTTCATATATGGGTTCATACACATTATTATTTCATATCATGTTGTTGGTCTTCTAGGTTTTCAGGTTTAGATTATGCCTCTTATATCAAAACATCAATATCCAATTTCCCAAAGAGAATGTCAAGGTTTTTTATGAAAATCATTTTCATTAAAAATCGATTGAATTGAGTTTACTTGATATTCGTATGTGATTTGGATGGATTTGATTTATATAATCATGGGTATAGATTGGATGGAAATGTTAAAATTTTCCAGCAATTTTAAGACAAAAAGGGTTTGATTTGTTACTATTGATGGTGGTTATCATCCCTTTATAGAAATAAAAAATGTAATTCATGGTGAAATGGACTCTTTAGAACCATCAGTTGAAACTATCACAAACATGTTGTTATCGTATACCATTTCATCATTGGATGTAATCAGGAATAGAGTTTTTCATGATTGTGTTGAATATTTTATAGAGGATTTTTTGAATCATTATTCAGGGTATCCTCCCACAAGAAAAGTGGAGCATAAAATTGATCTCTTAACAATGACTAATCCTATTTCCATCCCATAATATCATATAGATCCAAATAAATTAAATGAAATTAAAATTCATGTTGGTTGTATTGAAACAGATAGGGTTTCTTCAGTCTAGTTCATCACCATGGGAAGCACCAGTCATATTTGAGAAAATGGGGGATGATACTCTTCTTTTGTGTGTATATTATCAGAATATTAACCAAGATACAATAATGGATACGTATCCACATCCACAAATTCATTATCTATTCGATCAATTGAGGGGATCCTAGTGATTCTCCCAAATTGAAATGCAATCTGGATATCACTTACTATGGGTTCGAAAAGGGGATATTCCATTGAACCCTTTCACAAGAATATATGGAAATTTTTTATATGTGGTTATTCCTTATAGTATTCTTAATGAAAGAACAGACTTTATAGAATAAGAGAATTATATTCTTCCAAGGCATCTATTTTCTTTTACAGTAGTCTTTTTGGATAATATATTGGAAGAGTCATGTAAAAGACATTAACAATGGAAACACATGTGGACAATGTGGGGAATTGTGTCTGTTCATCATCTATATGAAATTTTTTAAATGTGTTATTTTTGGATACAATTGGTACATTTCATTGGACTTTTAATCTATAAAATATTGTTTTCTATGTATTGTAAATATATAAAGGATATTATCTCTTTGAAATATATAAAGAATGCCTTTGATAAATGCATTTTTCGTTGACGTACATAGTAATTACTAAAAAGTATTTCACGATTTTTCTTAACTATCATCCCCAGTGAATTATTTTAGATGGAAAAATTAATATTATAATATAATAAAGAATTTTAGAATACTATTCAACAGCCTAATGTTTTCCATTCATCAGAACCAATCAATATTGTTTTCCAGAAACATGACAATTGTACATGGTGTACTATGATGCTTTATGCTTTGGGAAGGGATGTGTTCTCATGATGATAGATAATTTTGATGGTTATGGATCATAATAATTATGGTATCATGATATGAAAATCCCAAAATAACATTTGGAGTTAACTATTGTTGTCTATGTGTTGATAGATTCAAATACTTTCCTCTATAGTGATTTATTATTGATGATGATAGATCATAAGATCAGGAAATAAATTTAGTCACAAAGAAATTTTAAGCAATGTAAATGAATATGGATAGAATATCTAAAAACATTGACTTTTAGTTAATGCATAAAATGGGTAATGGAAATTTGGTGTAGGATTCATTATGTTGAAATTCATATGGATAGTGAAAATAAGAGGATTTTGGTCAGTGGTTGTGGATGTTAGTGATGTATGACTTGAACACTAGTTATGATGATCAAGGTAGTGTTTTAGTTTTCATTCCCATTTCTATGGTACTGAATTTTGAGGATATGGTTAAGGAGGCACAAAATATGATTGATACTGTGTTTTTATGAGATCAAGAGACAATTATGGGGTGACTATTGTTGAATATATGATGTATGGGAGTTGATCATTATGGTTTAAAGTTCATATGGTCTTACATTTTCATTATCTCAAACAACTTCATCATGACTAATGTCATTAAGGATGGGTAGTATTTCATAGAATATATAAGATGTCTAAGGATATGAAATATATTTTTTGGTGGGTTGGCATTAAAAACGTGTATCTCTTTTTCTGATGAGATATCCCATATGTTAGTATGTTAAGTTAGATAAACAGTGACATGTTAGTATGATACAATATTTACTTATTCATATTAGGAAATGGGAGTAGACAATGATGAATTTTGTGACAGGCCTCCCAACTATGGTTTAGAAACAGGATGAAATATTGGTGATAGATGACTGCCTCATTAGGTCATAGAATTTATTACCTATTAATGAAACTCATACAGTGGATCCCTTTTCTGAAATATATATCTGAGATGATTTTAATAGACATGGCATGTTAGTGTCATTTGTATCCTAATGAGATCTGGGGAATACATCTCATTTTTGAAAAAACATACAGAAATATTGTTGGACAATGTTGAAAATGATTATGATTTATAACCCTTAGAAAGATGGACCATATTAAAGGATGATAGAAACATTTTAATATATGATTAGGGCTTGTGTAATTGATTTTTGTGTCTCATAGGATGATAACACACCATTAATGGATTTCTCGTGTAATAAAAGTTATCAGAATAAAAACAAATTCCTCCTTTTATGTCACTATATTTTAATACTTCTCCTTCCTCAATTTGTTTTGGATAGAATAAGGAGATACATCAATATTTAGACATATCCTTTCCCATGAGACAATTGAGAACATTAATATAATCATAAATATGATAGAGATGGATTTGTGTCATCAGATTTCATAAGAGGATAATCTTTGAGGATTATTGTCATTAGAGGTGAGCAATCATATGTTCTTGAGGATATCTCGAAGGAATGGGTATCAAAATTTTGGAAGGAAGAGAATGTTCTCTCCAAAAAACATTGCCTGTTTTGAGATAATGGAAATGGTTATTTCAGTTTCATATAAATTGTTTATTCCACCATGGATTTTTTGGTGCACAATGTGTTTCATGTATCCCAGATGAAAAAGTACCATCCCCATCATGACCATGAGATTTGATGGGTTCCCAGTGACGAAGGGACAAATTCATCATTGGTTCATATATAGGTACAAATTTTGGATTTTTAGGATGATTTATTTCCTGGGAAAACCATCAGTCTAGAGTATGATTTTTAGAAACATGGGTAGATTTAGGATGAAATGTGTGATCGATAAAATGACATGCTAGAGTAGTTGTATGAAATCGTCATGGGATGTGGTGGATTTATACATATTGAAGAAGATAATTCAATTAGTGTAGAGAATTTAGATACCGTACCCCATTAATTATCTATTTTAAGTATTTAATGTGTTTGAGAATTTTTTTGAGGGTTTCTAGGACCTTTGGATTGTTTTTTGGGATTATCTTCACGTTCATAGTTTGTGAACGGTTAGAAAAAAATGGAAACTCCTAGAAAAAATAAAAAATATAGAAAGTGGAAATGGGAAGGTACATATTTAGGATTATGGTTTGTCCAAATCATGCAACTACACTAGATAAACTGTCCATTGGGGTATTGAGGGCTTTTACATGTTTAGTTCACGATTTACATAACAATGCACACTAACCTTGAATGAATAAATATTAGATCCCAAAATTGTGGACGTAACATAAATTTACCCCTAAAAGGTTTTTTCCACCAATAAAACCATTACTCAAAATTCGCTATTCCTAGAGGATGTGGTGGTCATTCCTATAGTTCTGAGAGTGGTCTCTTGGAAAATATTGGTTCTTTGATGCCTAGATTCCTTCGCATGTTACACTTCATGGTTATTTATTCATTATATTTTTCTTATTACATGTCTTTGATTCATGTATATTATTCATAGTGGATATATCCAATGTGTTCAATTCTAATCATAATGTGATCGTTCTCTAATTATATTAGAGAACAAGACATAAATATGCATTATGTATTTTCAAAATGGTTTTGCTGAATAATTTTTGGTCGTTCTTTATTTTCTCCATCGTTTTTAAGGTAGGCGGGTTTACTCTAGACTCCTCTTATTAGAAGACGAAAAAATTTATTTAAAATTTCATTTTAACATGATATTTATTTTTAAATATTTTTGAAATTCATGATAGAAAACATTTTTGTAACAGTATATAAATCTATTAAAACTAGGTGTTTTGGTGAAAAGTAGAATTGTTATGGGATTTCAAAATAAAAATTTTAAAAATGTTTTTCTATTATTAATCCTGCTATTTATTCAAAAAAAATTATATTTTTATAGATAGTTTTTGGTAAATATTTTATTTGGCTTAAATAGATACAGATGAGTTGAACGTGATGGATTATGGTTGTGAAGTACCACCATAACATGGAATAAGTAAGAACATGAAGTTCAATTTTCAATGGAAAAATAAATCATAAATGTGTGTTTTTTAATGATTGATGTGGAATGTGTTGTAAAATATTATTTTGGCACAATATTTGATGACTTTCTTGTCTTATTTCAAGGGAAATGTTTTTGGAATATAAAAATAATTTAGTTTAGAAACTCTTTTGGTTAGGTACACATATTTGCTCAGAGATAATCTATTTTAAAATGTTTCATATAATATTTTTAATAAATATTATATTGTGTTTTATCCTATTAGCATGACTATGTATTTCTTTTGTGGAAAACCTATCGAGTTTATTAATCCCCCATTCTAGATAACTTTTATGTGTTTCCAACTATAATTTATAGGGCACATGTAAAGGAAAGCATCCAATTTATTTTTTGATGGTTATTTATACATTGATGAATCTATTTTTTAATTATAGATTGGATAATATTGGGAGATATGGATTTATAGTCTTGAATTAATTTAGATTTTTTTCTCCTCTATTTTTAACTTTTATATGTTCAATTTTTGTATTTTGGCAATGTTGTTATTTAATATTTACATTGAGTAATATAATATTGATTGAAATAATTTTATACTTAATTTATTATGGTATTCTTAATATTTTTTTATTTTAAAAATGTAAAATCATCCCATACTCTTAATGATGTCATTAAAATTTATTTCCATCCTTTTTCTTCTTTTGAACATCACTTAAGCACAAGTCACATCCCACTATCTTTCAAAGGAAATGGTGAGGGGTGTGATGTTACTCAAATTCATACGTCAAATTCCTTTTTGTTAAGACATTACCATCACATATCACATCCCGACTCCACTCTAAACATAATAGAGAAGTTATTTATATGAAATACATCATAGGAAGGAATTTATAGCAATCCATAATAAGTTATATGAAAAAGAGGTAATGTTATTAAACGATCATTTTTATTGTGTTATTCTTCAAAATCCTACAAATTTTATTCACTGTTGATAGTATAATAGCACTGTTATCCCCCATACACTGAAATGTTATTTTTATCATGTAATTACCTTTCTTTATATCATTCTCTATCAAATTGGAAACCAATTGATTAATCATGTGTACAAAATACTACCACAACATGAACTAAGGTAACTCATCTCCATCAATAGATCACAAAGATATTAATAATTAATGATTTAATGAATATACATAATATACATATTATTATTATACTTATGGAATTGTAATATCATATATACATTCTTAAATTCTATTATATTTAAAATATGATAATTTCACTATTCTCAAAGAAGAATATTTCCTCATGAACTGATGTTATTCATTTTTCAAGAATTTTTTTCACAAAAATAAATATGGATAAATTTAATGAATATAATTGAAATATAGGACATGATAAAGAAAATTTATATTAATATATCACCTCCATCCTTACCATTTCACTCATTAATGTACTGATATCATTTTTTGTGTGTGCATATGTCATACCCTATGCATGAATCAATGTCATTCATTTACTAGATCCCAAATCTATCAATGATTAATATATATATATATAAAGAGTAAATAGGTAATTTATAACCGTAATATAAATCATTTTAAGATTAATCAATATAAATTTATTTAATAAATTAATATTTCATGAAAAAACATGCTTGGTAAAATATCACAATTGTCAAAATATATAATGAAGATAATGATATATTATTTAAAATGGGTGGTAAAATGTTATATGTGGATAATATTTAATAATATAAATATGAATATTTTTCATTTATTTATTAATAAGATTCATTAATCCATTATAAATTAGTTTAATGTTTTTATTTACTGAAAGGAAGCTTGAGGTAAGGGACTACATCTAAATATCCAATCATCGTTGCATATAGTAAATTCATACAACAAATTTATTTGTATATGTTGTATATAATGTCCATTTAAGATATAATGTCATAAATATCTTCATTTCAGGGTATTATATGATATAATTTGATTTTTTTATTTTATGGTTTTTAAATGAAAATTTTTATTTAGTAATTATTTTCATAAATCAATTTCTATTTATTGGGTTATATAAATTATTAAGTGTTATTGTTATTCTAATTTTATTATTGTGATTAATTTTTTATATCATATTTTTTATTTCAAACATTTAATGTCGATTTAAATTGGATACACATTGCTTATTCATTTTTTAATTCTCACTTAAAATTTATGATCACTGCATGGGTTGATTATCTCAAAATATCTTCTTTTGGACCTATGTCATGTTATACACTGATCATAATTTATGATGTGTTTCGAAAGCCCCTTTGATATGTTATATATTTAATCTCCTTTTATTGAGGGTATTTAATGATTCATATGATGATATTACTTTCATGGGATTAATGATAAAAAAGTTGCCATATTGGAAATATATATCTGTTTCCTTATCATTTTAACCATGAATTTAAATTATTTTACATTGAATGAAATTGGATGATCATTGGATTAAAAATCCATTTCAAATTATTCACCTCTATTTATCCATCAAATGATTTTTGAATAAAACAACTTTATAATTTTTCATAATTATCATTATTGGGAAAATATTTTTATGAAAACCCATATTCATTTATATCTATGATGGAAAAGCTCCTTTCTTCCAAATACATGTTATATTAAAATTTTTATAATAAATAATTATTAAAACACTCAAATTTATTTATTAATGAAAATTTTAACATTTTTTATCTCAAAAAAATTATTAGTGAAATATTCTTTCCATTTTTAGAACTAGTATCTTTTACAGTAGTGTTAAAAGAAATATCGTATGGGAATGTTTTGAATATCACCCCATCTAGGAACTAAATGTTTTAAATATTTTTTTATAATAATGAAATATTATTTTTATGAAATTTAATTATAAAATATTTTTATACCATTTAGTCTCTATATAAATATGTTCAAAATGAAATTTATATTTTAATCGAAAATATTTTCATTGATTTTTTAGGTTATTTATATTCATAGATGTTGTCATAAAATTATGAAAACTATTGATATTCTATTTCATTATTAATTTTTTAAATTATTATATTTCTATATAAATATTCACATTATTTTTGTAATTTTATATTGGATTTATCTTGAATGTTAATATTATTTATGAGGAATATAATTAATAAAAATTATAAAATTTACACTTACAATATTTTACAATGAAATATATAACAATTGACATGGGAAATTATCATTAAAATTAATTCCATACTCATTTTATATATTTTATATGATGTTATATTTTGATGGAAATATATTTATAATTTGATATATCAGGAAAGCATTATATAAGGAGATATGGGTCTAACCTAGTTATATATATCCACTGGATTTATCTATACTATCATTAGACCAATTTGTTTGTTAACATTAGTTAAATGGTATTCTATTGTATACCAAACTATCTGTTCTAAACTGTCTTGTTGATGGTCTTGATAGTTCAGGTATCGTGATGATTGAGATCAAAAAATATAATAGTGATGAATTTTCTTTTATCAGGAATTGAATTATTATTATCCATAATATTTTATCAATAATATAATATTTTAATTCATTTTATTATAATTTTATTCATTAAATGACATGTTTTTATGTTATTTACCTTTCTATATTGATTTTAAATTATGTAATCAGGATATTAAATTTAATGAAATGAATGTGTGTTATATAATTTACCAATAAATGGTTATTATTATTATTATTTAATTATATATACTGATGTTCATAAAACTTACTAATCATTTTAGATCACCCTTATTTTTCTTCCATTCCTATGAATATACGAGGTGTACTATGAATGATTTTAATATTGTATAAAAAAGGTAGTAATGACCATTTTAAAAGAAATTATGTTATAATTTTAGTATTAAAATTTAAAATGGGAGTCATGTATGTATCTAGTTTACTCAAACTAATAAACTATTCAATCCATTTGGATGTGATTACTTGTACCATAATGTGTTTAAATATAGTAGACACTTTTATTGGGCTATATGGGGTTATGGTAATTGTAGTTTATCTCCATGTAAATTTAGAGGAAATTTTTGGAACAAGATATTGGAAGACAAGATTAGTGATCATAACACAATGATATATTTTGATTATAATCACATGAAGATATTATAACATTTTAGTAATGGAGAGACAATAAGATATGACATGGAAATACATACCTTCATAGATACAACAAGGTGATGTGATTCTAGAATATATGATCCTTGGGGTAACAATAAAAATGCATTCATAGATTTACTAAGTGTTACCCGGTACACATCAAAATGCATTACAATGCTCTACAATATAATGACCCCAACTCACGTACCCAAAAATTGTTTCCTTTATTAAATTTTATAAAGTTACAAAGAATAAAATATTGTTGGTTCGAATAGTTTAGTAGTCATGGTATACTGAATACATACATGATTCCCAAATTTTATTTAAAAAATCTCAATATAATTTTTTTTGAGATTATTATTATTCACTCTATAGTATCATTTCAAATCAAACGTATTTCACATCATGGATTCATGAAAAAGGAATAAGATAAATGTGGTATGAAATGGTCAGTATTTATTAATTACCATTGATTATATCATGAGTAAATAAGGAGTATCTATACAGATACATAATTAATTGAACTCACATTCATTTAATTATTAAACTGAGAAGGGAGTGAATCATGAGATAATACCAACAAGAGAATATCATGGATATTAATCTATATTCAATGTAAAATATTTAAAATCACATTATAGATAATTGATAATATGGTTATGATAACTAGATACAAAATAATAATAATAGATCGGTAAATAATTGAATACAAAATACTAACTGAAAATTAATTTTATTTTTCATAATTACATTATTTGGAAAAGTGGTAAACATCACAACGTAATTTAAAAATATCATTTAACAAAAAAATCACAAAAAAATCAAATAATAGGATATGATTATGAGAACTACTCACTTTAAATAATCCATATTGTAATGTATCTACCTTAGTTTCATTGTTTTCCATGAGGATTTATTTAAAATGGGGGTCTAATATATCCCCTGATTGAATGTATTCATCAATATTGATCAACATTAAATTGAATAATCTTGAAACAATGTGATCTTTTCTGTTTATCTATACACATTAATTCTGATTAATTCTAAATTTATAAAATATTTAATATTTCTTGTTATAATCCTCCTTTTAAGTGATTATGTGGATTGTTCCTTCTATATTTTGTAATTTTAGTGTAGAAAAAACTCTAGGAATTTTACATTTTCTTATTCCACAATTTTTGTCATTATATTAATGTATTTGATAGGTAATAATTATTTTGACTCTAAATTATTGGAAACATATATCTGCACTCATTTTATAGAAACCATACCCTCTTCCAAATGATAAAAATATAGGAGATTAATGTGCGTCTCAAGAGCCTTATACAACATGTTGACATTATAATTGGATTCATCATTGTGTCTACAATTTTTAGCATGCAATGTCTCCATTTCCTTTGGTAGGTAAGAGTTGTCCTTATGCCTTTTTTATTTTCACCATGAGAACCATGTGGCTTTCGGAGTCTCGGGATATTTTTTTACCCTTAATCCTCTGTGACCTGTGAAGGCCTCTATCATTCATACTCTCAACACTGTCCATTTAATATTTAATGACTAATTCATCACTACTATTGTGACTATACTGCTAACCATTCAAGACCAATAAAAAATTATTTTTTAAAATACATAAAACTACATAAATTTGTTCCATGGAACCATAAATATTCCTTTTACTATTTGGTTTCACCATATTTTGTCCTTAATGTTGAGATATAAAAACCATTAGTTCTTCCAAGACATGAAAGAAGTTATGTATTTGGGCTAGTCAAGGGTAGTCGAACTGGATAAGACACTCCAACATTGGAGACACTACTCCATCCACTTGTATCAAAACATGATTAGCAATTGTATGGGGTGGTGATCATAGACAAGAACCATGAGAGTACACATAAATTGTACACCACCATTTGAAATAATTTAGGAGAAGCATGGATCAATAATAGAGGAGATGAAATGATTCTCCCCCTCCACAAAAAATGAATGTTTCGACCATAACAAATATCACCTAAAATAATAAGTTTTATGAGCCCATATTGAATCAGAAATCATCATATTGGTGTTATTTTGATAATTAGCATTGAGACCTAAATAATTCGGGATACTGATGTGTGTCTCTCATATGGTACCAAACTTCATTTAGTCTAAAATGGAAGATTCCTAGGAGTCATGTGGAAAATATTTTGGTAGTGGACTAGTTCAGAATACTACATACACAACATGAGCTAGTTCTCAAACACAATATGATGATTGAATCATATATATTCACCAAAATTTATCCAAATAATGACAATTGGGGGATTTGAGATTACTAAATACATTCTAATATGGGGCTCAATGGGATATAATTGGTATCGTGAACATTCATCAACTCTATGAATTTTCTAATGAGGTAATCCAACATCTAAAGAATACAATGTTTTTAGGAATCAAGGTAACAATGTGGAAATCATACCCAAATTACCAAAATGGTGGCATCATACATCTAGTGTAAGTTTTATCACAGTATGAGATGAATGAATTTAAAACCATCCAGGAATAATGCACATTTGACAACACAATAATGATATTATTAGCAATAGAAAAATATTGAATAAAATATAAAGTATCTAGATATATAGACACATGTACTTTTTGTAGGTTCATGGAACCCTTGATTAATCAGTCGAAGCTTTCGTGTGTTGGATGTTATTGACCAAAATAAGATACCATTTAAAATACAAGAAGAGGTAATGCATCTGATAACTTCTACTAGCATAGAAGAATTGGTAGGACCCCATGGTGATGATCCGGGAATTTAGAACAAAATTTGATGCAGGGTAAGAAAGGGACGATTATTGGGTAATTAAACTGTTAGAAATCATTCAGACACAACATGATTTGATGCAGAGGGAGGATGATGATGATCAGACATTACCATCCCCCTATGGAGACAACACAACCTCTAATGTCCCAGGAGGAGTATGAGTGGATTAGTTGGTGTGGAATTCATCATAATTTATCACGCATTCTGTTTAAATAAATTAACATTCAATAAAATATATGGAAAAAATAAACATGTGATGAAAATTAACAAAAAATACGTAAAATTTAATCAATAAATTATATTGAATGAATCAAAAAAGAATATCATCATGCAAATATGATATATAATAATAACTAAAATCTGAATCAAGGAAATAACTAATTATTCAATGTTACGTCCCAGGAACATCATACAAATATCTTCAACCTCTATCCCCAATATAGGCTGAAACTAATAGGAAGAAACCCCTTTAGTTATGGCTATCAAATTGTTTCATCCCATGAAACTATCTATGCATCAAAGGGGTATCTATAAATAGGCCCCACCTATTGTTTCATATCAAAATAATTACTCATATATCATGTTGTAAATTTAATTCATGAACAATGTTCCATATCATTAAATGTTTTTTTTCACCATGTAATAATGATTTATCAATATTTCCTATATAAACAATTGTCATTCAACATAGAACACATTATATAGATAAGATATTTTTACTAGAAATAAACATATCATAAAATAATAAAATTGATATTATGGGTAAATTTTTTTTCCAGAGGAATTCAAATTAATCATATAAAGTTAATTATAGAAAAAATGAATAAAGTAAGGGAGTGTCAATAAAATATATGCTTATAATTATACAAAACAATAAATAGGAATAATAATTATTCTATCAATATAATATATACCAAATGGAGATAGAGTAAATTTTTTAATTAATTTATGAATATAAATACCAAGAATATATCATTAAAAAATTATGAAAATAACCATTTTATTTTGAAAATTATTTTAAAATAAAATTGGAAACATTTTCGTTGGAAATGACTTCTAAAAATTAATAATTTTTAGAATATAAGAATAGTAATTATATGGAAATATCATATTAAACATTCAATGTATGCTTTAATGAAATTATAGTAATAAGGATAGGTAATTAAATAAATGTTGTACAATTTAGAATGAATATACATTTATCAATGTAAAAAGTTTAGAATAGTGTATTGTTAAAGAATATAAATAAATATTCTATTAAAAATATTTTTAAAAATGTTAAAATTGATCAAATGAAAATAATAATTTTTTTTAATAAATTCCATATCATATTGTAAAATATAAGAAAACCGTTTATTGGAAGAAAACTAATTTCATAATGATGATATAAATTAAGATGTATTTTCATAAAAACATTTTCTCATCAATTTTATATACAAGAGAAGGGAAAATTTAAAATTACCAAAAAATATCATAAATGAACATAACTGAGTGTAATTAAATGCTTTTATTATAAAATTATCATTTAATTTCCTTCAATATAAATTCATGTATAATAAATACTACATAAATTAAAATGCGAAAAAAATCCTTAACAAGATCATCATGATGAATTGGGGATTAATTAATGAATATGTTATTTTTATAATATTTAAATTAATTTAAATCAATTAGTGATAAAAATAGGTTTTATGAAATCATTAAACATATAATCATATAATATCAAAGAAAATATAGTAATATAACCCAATAAAAATAACATGGGTTGCAAAAATGTATATTACATGATTACTTTTAATTACAATCCCCTTATAAGTAATAATAAAACTTAATAAATAAAAACCATGAATAATGATTTGTTCATGATATTAAATGTTAAAGGGGTGGTATATAAACCATAAAAAAAACATGGTCCATAACATTATAACATTGCTCAATAAAATTAAATTGAGACGAAATGCATTACCTTGAGTCTGACTCATCATGAAATTTATTTTTCATCCAGAATAATAAACATATAAAAATATTTTTAATTTATTATAACCATTTTTCTATATTATTATTCTATGTTTCAGTCATTATCATGTTATATATGATTAAAAATTAAATTTCTACAAACTCCATGTGTTTTTATAATAATTAACTTATCTGTAATCAATGAATTTCGAAGGTTAATAATTATCAAAGTGATCATTAATTCTATATTACCATAATAATATTAATGTAATATTTATAATATTTATATTTAAATTTTCATTTTAAGTCTAATAATTAATTTTTGTCATGAGAAGTGAACTACAATATAATCATGTAGATGATAATCCATACGTATGAATGAATTACAATTAAATTTTGTAACGAGCAGCACAAAAATGAGGTAAGTAATCCTGTAATATCAAGGATGATCATTATATTATTAATAAAATATTATTTCATTAAATATACACATATATATCATCCACAAGGGTTGGTGATGAAATCATGGTCAAATCACATTGCGAAGGCTATATTCCACACATAAACGAGCAACACTATCATATTTCATTGTATGAAAAAATATGATAAATTTTATTTTCAAAATAATAAATATTTCCTAATTATCATAATTATTTCACTTATATAACATATATTAAGTAAATTTATCCTTAACTCATTCCATTAAAAGCATTAGTGAAAAACAGATCACAATGCTTTGATAGGTGGTAGTCTGCCGTACACATGAGTGACATTATCATATCCCTTACATAAAAGGAATGTAAGAAATTTATATATTATAAAACAAATCCATATGTATAATTATTTTATATTAATAATATATATATATTATCCATAATCATCCGGAAAATTGAGAAGCAGTAATTAGAAATGAATGACTTTGGTTCAGGAGGCAGTAGTCCACTATACACATGACAGATGATTTCATTCCTCGCAGGATGGATATGGGGGTTGTTGGAGGTCCTTAACTTAAAATAATAATATATAATTATATTAATAAAATTTGGTAAATTTTTTATTTCTATTTTAATAATAATTATTGTAGGTGGAGGAAAAATAATATTAAAACACTAATTTATGAATGTTTCCTCCTCTTCTGGTAAACACCATAGGTTTTATCTATAGTCATTGAAAAGAGGGATTTCATCCAAAAATAATACAATTATGATTATATGATGTTATTAGGGATATATTATTGGAATATAATTTCCCAACCAAAAGGGTTTTATGGTATGAATAATAAGAGATAGAGGATGGCCTTTTATAAGTGAGTTGAGTGGCACAGTAGTATGTTTTTGAATAAAAAAGGTGTAATCATATTTTTTACAAGATGAAAGGGTTTTAAAAAGATAATTCTCATAAAATAGTAAATATAATATATATATATATATAGCCATAAAATATATTTAATAATATTTTATATAAAAATTTAAACCTTAACATTTAATGTTAACTCCCCAGTATACTATTTTTATCCATAACTATTGTAAATAGTTTTTTTTAGTATGATAATTTATAAAAAATAATTCTTAGATTACTAAATAATATATTTTATTATTATTTTATATTTGGAATCTGTTTTTCATGATTCATTTTATTAAATTTTAAAATTATAATTTAAAATTAATCATGGATACTTGAAGCGAAAGTTGGTTTCTAAATAGAATATGTATAAAATATTATAATGTTTTCATATGAAAATTCAAAATGAAAATGATTCCAATTAAAAAGAATAATTTAATTTTTTTAATTTTTTTTAATATTACCTTAGAACTAACTTATGTTATTATTGAACAATTTAAATTATTTTAATGAATATAATGGTTTTATTTAAAATATATTATTTTCACTATTCATAAAAAAATGTGACTTTTTAGAAATATCAGAATGAATAACCCTAATATAGATTTTATATTATGATACAAAAAATAAATTTCATTTTATTGATATAATTTTATAAAATTTTAATATTAACTTAAATTTAGGGTTAAAATGTTCAATTACTCTATCATTTATAATAATATAATTTTTTTCAAAAACAATTCTTTTTCATTTCATGAATTCTAATATAATTTATAATAAATATATATCCATCATATAAATATATTATTTAGTATTATTCAGAACCCATAATTTACAAAATATGTTATGATCATGTTCAATGTTACTGCTCAATTGTAATCAGTGTTGTGTACTATACAAGTTATCAAAGATGATAAATTCAATGAAATATTTTTTTGACTATTTCGCATCGTTGTTTCATGTTAGATATAATATAGAATACCATGTTCTTGTTTTATAATTTTAGAGTGTTACATTCACCCACCTTAAATTAATTTTCTCTTCTCATATTAAACTTGATATTGGTAACCAATAGTTTAATATTTTAAAATTCATATGATCAATACCCTTAACAAAAAAGAGTTAATGAAAATACCTATAAAAAGGTATAATCTTACCTAACATGGTTTTTAAATATAACATAAAAATAGTTTCTATGAAATAGAACATTGGTAGAAATTTATGAATAGTACAAGGAAGAAAAGTGTAAATAATTATAGATAATGATTGAGTTCATTAAATACAAGAAAGTGAATGATAAATGGAATTTAAGGACCTTAAATATATAAATTTTTTATGATTTAAAAGATCAACTAATTTAGAAGATTTTAATTTAATAGGAAAAAAATTTGTTCAACATCATGTATCAAATGGCAAGGAATTCATTTATATCTACAAATATAAGGAAGTATAATTATGTAATATGTGCCTATTTCATAATAAAAATTCATCCTCTTATAGATCATGGATCAATTTCCAATTCATGACTTTCATTAATAAATTAATATCCAAAAATTAAATATATTATGCATGTTGTAATAAAAGTAAGTTTTAATAGATCATATGATACATAATATAATGAAAATTCCATTTGTGTGATTTTAACATATTTTCCAAACCAGTATGGTTACAAAAGCTATCCAATATAATAAATTAATCTCTAAACATCAATAGTATCACCATATGTTCATCCTTAATTTTACACTTCTAATCCAATAACAAAGCACTATAA
Organism: Viscum album; assembly: GCA_963277665.1. Classification (NCBI taxonomy): domain Eukaryota; kingdom Viridiplantae; phylum Streptophyta; class Magnoliopsida; order Santalales; family Viscaceae; genus Viscum; species Viscum album. Next base: position 1,768,781,154 of record OY728135.1, read on the forward strand.
CATATTAACTATGAAATCATTTAGGCTAGTGGAGGGAATCAAATCAATGTATTCCTTCAGTCAAGGGTTCATCTCCCTCATCCTCGTCAGATGAAAAGTGAAAACCATTTTAAAAAATTATATTATTTAAATTCCTAAAAAATGACTATAAAATAATACGTACATCATTGAGATAAAATTAATCATTTAATAACCTTTTTACATGTTTTTCAATACAATTAATTTTTTTTATAATGTATTATAATCTTATTTTACTATTAATATAATGTAATTATGGTAATATTAACTATAATTGTTTTGAATAACTTAAAAATTATTTCTATAAAATATGAAGGCATTTTTCTATAAATATATTTTCTACTAAAACATTTACTGGAAACACATTTTGTGCAAAATATCCTTAATCATTATAGATTCTGATCACATTAATACTAAAAATGGTTGTCTATGCCTAGTAACATATGATCAATATTATATTCATTATACCATAATATTTCCCAATACTTTTATGTAAATTAATAAATATATTCTCATAAAATATAACAAGGCCTTTAGGATGTTTTTTTCCATTCACCCCAATTTTTATCATTGGGTTATGATCCCCAATCTCAGTTTTCAAAAAATTGTTATTAAGGATTCTATTAAATATGCTCTGATAAAAACATTAATGAACCAAGGAATAGTAAATAAGTTATGTTGTCTGACTATATTTAAATTATATTGGATACAAGGAATCAAATCATCAAGTATTGAATTGGCTAGTTGTATTGGTATTTAATGACCCAACCCCTAAACACCAAATTCAGTCTCCAAAACAATTACATTGGCATGATTACAAAAGATAATAAAATGATATATAAAAGAGTTTATTAGTATAGGTAAACTATACATAATAATGATACTTACATGAAAAAATAATATACTAATTACAACATATTTTTTTATTCTAGGATAAATTTATTTTATCTACTTCTTCAATACCTATCCGTCAAACTAAATCAGATGAAGTCCTATGGAATGGAAAATAATTAAGGGTGGGATATATTACAAATTAAGGGTTTAATAAAATTATTTCAATATTTAATTGGTGAAAGTAATCAATATGAGAAGGTAACATCTGAACTCATGTTCCGCGTAATCAATAAACAGAAATGTGGTGCATAGAAAAAAATGGAAATTTAAATTAATGATAATAGAATTAATTAAAATAACTACATATTGTATAATCAATATGAATAAATAAATAAAGAATATGGATGTTATGTATTCAATAAAAAGGTAATTAAATTCATGAATATATTTTTTCATAGTGAAAATATGATGGATAAAAATAACTGAATCTAAATTAATGAAATCCATAGTTATTTGATTACATGTTTCCTATGAACATGGTACCTTTAATGTCATGACCATTGACAGGATTGTTAATAACCAATAGGGTGAAATAGAAACTAATTATAGCCAATTAAATTATTTTATGTCTATAATGAAGCATCAATGGGCTATCTATAACCAATCCTCACCCCTGTCATACCTATCAAATGAATTACTCATATATCAAGTAATCAATTATTGTAAATAAAAACATGCATTTTCATATATATTTATTGAGTAATAAATGATAATATATCAGCATTCATCCAAATTTAAAATAACAATAAAAGTGAATAACATATATAATAATGTTATATCTTATATGGAACAATAATATCTATAAAAATTTATATTGACCGGTAGGGAAAAATAACTGAATAGTGATCAATGGATATTGAATATTTCATGGGGACTATAAATATGAATTAAGGAATTTAATTTAAAAACTATCCTCAACCAACAAAATAATGAACCATATAGCGTTTGAATAAGGATGGTTTCGTTAAAACATATCCAATTTTTAGTTAAATTTGTTTTGTTGATGAATTGAAATATAATAAAAATAACATTTACAAATAATCTTTCATGAAAACATTATTTTCATGCTGAAAAAATATTAAAAATATTCTTCATTGAACATATATTTTTTAAAACTATTTAAAAATAATCCTTTCAGACTTGCATGTGTCTTTTAAAATAAATAATAATGTCTAATACTTTACCTATTGTAAAAGGAAAAATCATCTTTCCTTCTTCATTGTGAAAATTGACATAAAAGTTCCATATAATAAAAGTGACAAGAATATTCATTTAAAAAAACATAAAATATAGAAAAGGAAAAATGGATTTAATGAATTATTTTCTAAATTTTAAACATAATTTTTTGAAAAAATTAGTAAATAATGTTATTAAAAGAAAACATATTCTATTAATAAAGATTAAAATGATGTCAATTCTCATAAAAGTTATTTCTAAATCATTTTGAGTCACAATGAGTGGAAAAAAATATTACTATTACCTAAAAAATTTCATGATAAACCATATGATAAGTAAAATAATGTTTTTATCTATAAATTATAAAATAAATTATAAAATTATAATTTCAATAATAATAAATCTCAATTAGAATGAGATTGTGAAATAAAACACTAAAATGACCATCATGCTGAAGTGATAATTGATAAATGAATTTATTGTGTGTGTATCATGTAAATAAGAAATATAATATTTTTAATTAAATAAATAGATATACCATTATGTTAAAAAATAATACAATAATAATATCTACAATGTGGCTGTAATATAACCTAATGAAAATGGGAATTTAGATCAAGTCTATTTATAACTTGGTAATTGTAAGTTCAAATACTATTATATTAAATGATTCCACATGATAATAAATATAACATTAAGAATGAACTATTAATTATATTACATTTAAACTTTGATGTATGTAAAGAATATAAATGAAATTATTGAACATTGATAACGAAACACTCAAATAATGGGAATTGAGAAGTAGTACCTTACATTGTGTTTCTTTTCGGGTGATTTTCCATTAATCTCTTATATAAAATTTGTAACCATGTTAATAAATTATAATGGAGACATAATAATATTCACAATTTCATATATGATTTATTATTATATCTTATTACTGATTTGTTATTAATGATTCATTATATTCAATAGTTCAGGAGTTAATTGACTAGTTTTTTTAGAATTTTTGGACTTGTTTTTTTATTATACTAATATATATTATTATTTGATCATATCTAGTTTTTAAACCATTAATTCACAATAATATATATTATGTATATTTTGATTTAGAAAAATACATAATTTTTGGATATATAAAATGAAATTCACAATTCATTATGATGGTATGTCATACATATGTATGAACACTACTTCCCTTTCATTATCGTATTTAAAAATTGGAATGTAAATGATATATAAATACTAATAAATGTATCAAATTTATTTGATATATGTCACATATCATAGTTAATAAAATTATTAATACATTCTATATAAAATTTAAATGTATCACTTTGTTGTGAGGAGGTAGAAGTACACAGTTCCACAACCAATGTTATCGTATTCCCAAAAATGGGAGGCATTCTGGCATAGTGATATATATTTTTCCTGAAGATTAAATACATTAAAATTAATTAATAAATCATATATAAACTCTAATCAATCATTATTCCAACATATAAATGTATTAAATTTAAAAAAAACCACATCATTTCACGAAGTGGTATTCTATCACTCACCCGAATAGTGATTGTATATCCCATTTGATTGATGTTTTAAAGGTGTTTGTACAACACATAGAATAAAATTATATTTTTATATTTTAGAATTTATTTTATTATATAATATTTAGAAAAATATAATTTATAGTTTGGAAATATAAATGAAAAATATTGATCATTGAGAAGTATTCCCTCTTATTCAGGTCAGTCATTTTGGTTTTTGGAGAAATAAATTCTTGGATTTCATTATTCATATTGTGAGGATTATAGTATGATTTTAGGGATGTTATGACTTATTTATTTCTAGAAATGGTTATGAAAAATGGATTTAGATATGTGAATAAGTTGGATGGGTAAGTGATTATTTATAGTGGAGGAGGAGAGACATTCATTTAAATTTTCGTAAAAGGGAATTATAGCCATGTTTTTTTGACATGTTTCAAAAATAATGAAATAAATTGTGGAAAAGGTATGATATTCCCGAAATATTTATTGAAAACGGAATTTGGACAGGTCTATAGGGGATTTGGGCTCTTATGTTTATGGTTTTCGTCAATGTTAAGGTAATTATTTTCTTAAATATTGAAATTATTTTTAATTACAGTCACTAATATTTAAGGATAGTAAACTATTTGGAACCAATAAGATATTATAAATTAGTATAATTAATTATATGTGTTAAATTTTTATGAATTCCAATATCATATGTTTAAAAACAAAATTCAATTCCATAGATGAGATGAGGATGTGAGTTTTTAATGTAAACATGTTCAAAATATTTAAATGTTTTTATATCATTTTTTGGGTAAATTTATTCTAATGTCTTAAATTGTATTAATGGATAGATAATCTAAATTTTTTTCATTATAACAAATGATAATATAACATATCAATAAAAATTCATTAAACTAAAGGTTTATTTTCAAATAAAATTCAGTATTTTTTAATGTTCATCAAAAATTGTTTCATCATTGAAAAATAAAAAAATCACATTAATAAAATTTTTAGGTTTATAATTCATGAATTATTTTTTTTATTTAAAAAATACAAAATAAAGACATATTTTCGTGTAAAATTAGTGTTTCTATTAAATGACGGAAAAATTTCCTTTTTGAAAAATAAAATTTTAAAATGTAAAACTGGATTTATTTGGATCTTATTATTATAAAAAATATTTTGTTGAATATATTATATATATCAGTAATTAATATCATTATGTTATATTATGTAATCTATGAAAATATCATTGGTGCATATTAATAGTTTTTATAAAAAGTCACCATTATATTCAATTAGATTATATATTAATTTCTAATTAATTGTTAACCAATGAATTCATTCATATATAATCATATATTATTTTATCATTTTCATAACATCCATTTTACTTTCAAGGATATATCATATAATTTTTAATAAAAATTTTTAAGTAATATATTTTTGTTATGTAAAAATCTCTATTGTGTGTAATTCATGCTATCAAAGAACGTGATAATTGTGTACGATTAATGAAATAAACAATATTTAATGCATGTCAAGCTATAGAATAAAATAAATTTATTTTAAATATTAATAATAACATATAGTATCAATATTTTATATTACTTTAAATGGTTTCTGTTTCATTAAAAACACAAAATCAAATAAATTTTTCACATTTAGAATTTCGATTATGTTAAATTATCAACATTGTAAATGAAATTTTTCCACACAATTTAAACTCGATCCCAATAAAAAAGGATTTGATATTTGAAAATTTCCTTAGTGAAATCAAAATTTTTAAAATAGTTTATAAATTATCATCATAACAATGGAGATTTGATGTAAAATGGCAGCATTGAATAAACTATATCCATGTTTCTATATAAGAGAACATTAAAGGAAATTGAAAATATGGACTTAGAGGGAAACTATAATTAATTATAGGGAGTGGCTCAGGCCGTGGATAAAAAAATTGAAAATATAATAGTATGTTGGGGGCCTCAAATCAATAAATCAAACGTGATTTAAATTGCCTATTGATTTACAAAACATAAATTATTAGGATAACATGTCTATTTCAATATCCTTGAACTAATTTTAGAGAATTAATTTATTGTTGAAAAATTTTAGTAATTTTATTTACATTATATATTTTAATTTATAAAACATATTTATTACCCATTATTCATTCATCAATTTTTTATTGATCAATTAGAGCATGAAATTTATATCACAATATTTTCATTCATGCTAGATTCACTGAAATATAATATCAACATAACGTAAGGCCCATAAATGAATGAAATGTCTTTCCATATGTCCCTAAATTTTATCCAATGACATTCTGGTCAACAAATATATTCCTAAACCTAAACATTAGCACTGATGGTTGGTCATTAATATTTATTTTTTAAATTGAATAACTAAAATTATTACAATGTAACTAGGACATCGTGTAGACCATTGGTAGGTTTGAAACCCTTATCACCCTTCAGTCATTGGTTCAGGAACCACCACCTAATAAGTTTTCATTTTGTTAATCCATATTAATGAAAGTTCTAAAATAACTATGATGGACATATTTAAAATTTATTCATTAAATGCCCTTTTCTATATCATTTTTAATACAAATTTTTTTAAATGATAATTTTCTAATTTAGAAAAATTTACAATGTAAATAATTATTGTAATATTGCCAATGTTTTTTAATAAATCTATCCTCATGAATATTAAATTTATGTTCATTATTTCACAAATAGATTTTAAAATAAAAATAAAAATAATATAATATATGTATTTCCAAAAAAAATCTCCCAAAATATAATTTATCTCTGTTGACTCCCAGTACATAAATCCAAAAAATTTGTTTTTATGATATTGAAATTTTGATCAAACACAACTTCAAAATATTATACTTCTATGCATAACTCTTACATTGATGATTAAATATTTAATCCTGTGATAATAATAAAATTATATCTTAAGATTATATTATCTAATGTTTGTTTTCTTATATCTAGTTTTTGATGTTGGTAGGAATCATCTTATGATACCTACTATAGAACACAGACCCTAGAAGCACAGAGTTGGTGTCTAAAACCAGTACATTGGCATGATTTCAAGAAATACAGTCATGATGGATTGAAGATATTATATGTTTTTATAAACATGATACATACAAGATTCTTAATTTTCAATAGAATACACGATTTAAGGCATAAATTTTTTCTTTCAAGGATACATTTCTTCAATCGATTGTATCTATGCTTATCATTCATAAAAAATCAGATGCAATCCCAGTGAAAGGAAATAAGATAAGATAATTTCAAATTCTCATGAAGGGTTAAATAAAACTGAAAAAGTACTGAATCTATGTGAATAATAAATAATTAAAGGTAATAACTGAACACACATGTCATGAAATTAATATAACTGGAGGGATTTCATGAGAAATATTTAAAGTTAAATATACATTAATGCATGAATTTTTGAAAAAAAAGATAAGTAATAATGAATATTGAAAAAATAACAAAAAACCATCCCTTTTATTTAATAAATAGAAATCATAGTTCATACATATATATTATTCTTAATGAAAATCTCATGAATAATAATAATTAAATCAAAATAATGTAAATTCGTAAATATTGGACACTATGTTTCCGATGAATATTGTACCTTTACCATCCAGAACATTCAAATGATACTTTATAACATACTAGTTGAAAACACCACTAAGGTGAGATAAATAAATTTCCCAATGTGACTACCAATGCATCAGGGGTGTATCTAAAATTATGCCCCATACTTGTTGTACATGTCAGAAAAATACTCATATATCAAATTATTGATTTAATTGTTGAATAGTCTGCCTTATAAAATATATGTATTGAGTAAAATATGCATACATATAAATATTTCTAATAAGTCAATAAAAATTAGAGATAAACACTATAAATAAATATATATTATATTTTATGATAAAATACCTATGATAAATGATATATATACTTGTGGTAGATTTAATGTTAAATGATAACTAGATATTGATTATTTAAAAAGGAGAATTCAATTTGAGCAACGAAGTGAATTTCAATTATATTGTTTCCCAAATAAATGATAAACAATATAGATTAATATTAAATATGGTATCAATACAACATATCCCATGTGGATTAATCATCATCATCAAATTTACTTTTTTTATAAAGGAGACAATATAGAGAGTCCAACAAAGGAAACAAGGATGATGAACCCCTATAATCATTTTAACCCATTTCGGTTTCAATGGAACCATAACATGTAGTCATACATGATCATTATCAGGGACCTCTATCGAAGATAGAGTAAATGCCACATGGTTATGATCCTGCCAGGCGTGCCTTATTTTGGTGCATTAGGTGCTCACAATTTTTCACTTTCTGATAATGTATATTATAGACCAAGGAGATGAAAACATATAATTCATGACATCATGTAGGATCACAGAATTTGTATCAACTTATGATAAAGATAACCTCATCTGATGGCAGATATTATTAACCATATGCATAGCTTTGTCTTAGGCCAGTAGATATGATCCATCCTCCAAGCTAGATGAGATGTCCAGTACGACCGAGCCTCGCAAGTCACATACAACCCCACCCTGCTTAAGACACCCCACCTGCAATACCCATCTGTATTGAGATTGTGTCTTATAAGGGGGGATGACATTGAACTCAAAGAGCACGGTTATAGTGATACTCTAACTGGGAATCATGAGAGCGAGGAATTATCCACCATGGGAGGGGGTATCCCTCCATTTGCCATTGAGCCGAGGCATATCCAGGAAGATTCTATTAGTCCGGATGATGATGGACTTACCCGCTGAATGGATCCCCATAAATTTAATATTATTACATTCCTGCCATAGATCCCAACAACATAAAAGGTGGATAACCAATAAATCCATCTTCTCTGGCCCTTCTTCAACTGAACCATTGAACCACCTGCCCATGAACGGGAGGTCAGCCAGGTTATTTTTCTGAAAGCCAGTAAACTCATCAATGAACCTCGACACTACAGATGCCTAGTCCCCCTTGAAGAATATGTAATCTGAACGTTCTTCATTGCAATCATTACACTAGGAACATTTCAAGACATATGGGATACCACATCGCTTGATATTCTTCACCGTCAGGGATTACACAATAATGTATTCCTGAAAGAATGGAAATTGAGACGAAGTACGTTACCTTGCTTTTCTTTTCAAAAAAATGTTAAGTAATCACCTATATACTGATTTAAATAATATCATTATGTTGTAATAGAACCATAATCAAATTTATAATTTCTTCCCTAATGTTAAAATAATATCTTACTACATGTTTGTTAATAATTAATCATTATTTTGAATATTTCATGTGTGATTTGACTAGTTCTTTATTATGTCTAGATTTGTTATTTTTTTCTTCATACATTGATCTTGATTTCATAATATAAAATATCTAAAACGTGATTTATTTATCAAATATATTCAAATTGATTTTACTAATTATAATCCATAAAGGTTGGATATTGGAATGGAAATGCATCGGTCATTGAAATGTCATGTCGTACATATGCATGAACATGACATAAATTTTTTGTATTACAAATAATAAATGTTAAAGGATATATATTTATATTTTAATAAAAATATCATATTTATTTCATATAGGTCTTATATTTTTATTAAATCAACTCTTAATAAATTTCATGTAATGTTTGAACGAATCACATCGCATTTCGGAGGCAGTAGTCTACAAATCCTCAAATCATTTTATAAAATTAATAGAAAAAGGAAGGCTTTAATTAAAGGTCACATAAATTATTACAAAAAATTATTACATTATAAATATCAGGAATATCTTATATAATAAATTAAACCATAATTATTCTAAATCGGAAATGTTTTTAATAGAAGAACGAACGACATAGTTTCGTGAGGTAGTAGTCCACTATACACAAGAATAATGATTGTGCATCCTATTTGATGAATGCATCAGAATGTTTAGGTATAACTTCTAATATAAAAATATTATTTATATTTCATATACATTTTTTATATAAGAAAAAAATAAAAGGAATTTAATGGTGGATACGTAAATGAAGACAATTTGATTATTTAAGAACATTACTACTTTATTAGGTAACCACTTTTGGATTATACGAAAATAAATTATTGGATGGAGTTAAGACAAATAGATGAAAAATAGTATGATGGAATGGATAATTGGATCTTATTTATAAATGGATTGTATGATCCATATTTATTGAGGGGTGTGAATATCCTAGAGGGGTTAGTACCATTTTATATTAGAAATGGATTGTGGTTCTTGTGAATTCTTGAATGAGGGAAGTCTACCAACTTTATTAACATGTAAAATGGATCATATAATTAACCAAATCAGATAAAATGTATTACATGGTCCATATATTTCAATCTAATGGATTTTTATCAAATTTATTGGTCATTTTGGCACTTTAGGGTATGATTTAGTATATTTTTGAAACTAATTTTTCTCTTATTAATTATAATTAATTTTAATTAAATTTAATAACATTCATTGTGAAAAACAAAGTTTAAATAATTGTAAAATATAAATTATGATGTTTTAATATATGGGATCCACCTTTTCAAATTCCAATAATAGAAGTGTCAGAAATCTATTTAAATTTAATCCCATACATTTGATGAGAAACATGGATATTAATGTAATAATATTCAATGGTTATAAAGGACAATAAATCCAATTTCATTTGTATATTTATTCCAATGACCTAAATTTTGTTAATAAATATATATAATTAATCTTCTGTTAATTTAAATCCAATTATAACTATAATTTTACTATAAAAATTAGAATGTTGAAAAGGCAGTTTTGAATAAAAATTAAACAACATTCACTATACATCCTAAAAAGAATCATCAATGAAAAAAATTCAAAGTAAGATATTTTTTATGTTTTTTCAATAAATAATATTATTTTTACATATAAATTTTTTAAAATTTCAATTTTTTTAACATATATGTGCACTATAAAAAGGAACAAGAATTTTGTTTTTAGAAAACAAAATTTAAAACGTAAAATAAGACATATAATTATAATATTCCTATTAATAATATTTGATTGAATACATAATATTAATATTATATTAATAAAATTAAATAATATTAATTTAATTAATATATTATGATTAAATACCTTTGGCACATAATAAATGTTTTCATAAATACCTCCCCCTTATATAAAATTGGATTTTCTAATATTTTCTAATTAATTGTTAAACAATGAATTAAATCAGATATATTCATATGTTAGTCAATACTCCACATAAATAATTATTTAACATATATAATATATATTATTATAATAAATACGTATATATTAATTCTATATTGTTGTTTATCGAAACATTATTTTTCATGTAAAAACGCAATCAGATAAAGTATTTGTTGCATGCAATGTAACAAAACATAGTATTGCATGCATTAAAATATATATAATATACAATATTTATTTAGAATAATAAATATATCATAATTTATCAAGAGGTTATAATCCATTATACATTTGGTGTTTCATGTCAGACATGCTTTAGAATACAAGTTACTCTATTAGAATTTTGGGTTGTTGCATGTTATAAAATATATTTACAATATTCACACATTACATCTAAAAATAAAAATTACAAGATAATTTTGTAATAAAAAAATTATTATGATTAGAATATCCTTAAATATAATATATATTACACTTTGTTTTTCCGTGATAAGGGAATCAAATTAAGGGTGATCTCAAATGACCCCTATGGGATATACAGAATGTTAGGTATTAATAATGTACAAATATAATATATATTTTAGAGTAAATAACTGAAAACATGTTCCATGTAATCAATAATCTGAGAAGTAACTACATACTTATATAATATCAATATCACAATCTCCTGGAAAATAATAAATATAGAAGGATAAATCATTCAAATCACACCCAATATAATCAATAAAAATATTATCATAACAATATAATGTATAATTAATATATAATTGTAAATAAATAAACACATATTCCATTTAAAAAACATGTCTATCAGGACTATAAAATTGTATTCAATATGGGAACATTTTATTTTATCAATAGTTGAGAATGAATTATATGCATGGATGATATCATCATGAAAATCTGTGGGAAAAAAACATAACATTGAATGATAGAAATGATTAAATAATTGATTCTATGTCTTAAAGAACATGATACATCTACCTTAAATATCTATCCTTAAGACAGTTTCAAATAGATTTATGTCAAGAAATTAAACAATATATCGATATTAGTTTCATCTCATGATACGGATGGTTCATCGATGGGATATATAACAAGGTCCCACCCATGTCTTTATGACGAAGGCATTTATCATATATCAAATAATTTATTTAACTAATGAAAAATGTTTTTAAATAAAATACATTCATTGAGTAAGGAATATAGATTTATCCGTATTTAATATAAGAATAATCAATGTAGAAAATTTCTATTAACATGATATACAATTTATGTAATATATAAACATGATAAATAATAGTCATATTTTGGGGAAATTTAAATACTAAAATAAATTGAATAATTTATGGGAATGTTAAGGAAAACAAAAATGAATTAGAGAAGTAAATATAAATACATTACTTGGTTAATTATGTTCATATAACATTAAGATGAATAATAAGATTGTATCAATATAATATATATATAATTTGGATTAAGAATAAAGGGGGTTTTCATTTATTAATGGATATCCAACAAAAAATTATTACCATCATTCATGAGGAAAATATCCATTTTAGTTTTAATTTAAAATATTAAAAAACATTATTAAAAAACATTATTTTTGAAATCACATTAAAAAATGGTCTTAAAAATGTGTGAATAATGTTTCCTTATGAATTTTTTTTAACAATTAAAAATCATTTTCCCAAAATATGATTTTTAGGACGACGTGTAATTCTGTACATGACGTACATGTTAAAAATAACATTCTTTTTACCCTATAAAATGGTTATAAAAGTGCCTTGATTAAAAAAACCATTATGATTCCATTCAATTTTTTTTTAAAAGTCAAAATTTGTAAATAAATTATTTAATAAATAAATTCAGTAAGGTAAAAAAAATTCCAAATCAAATATATAAAACATGATTTTGGATGAAAATTTATTTTCAAATAAACTGAAAAATTTTGTTTGATTTCAATGAAAATATTCTCTAAATTATTCTAGAATGAAAGATAGGAAAAGTGGTAATATTACATGAAAAATATCGGGAATAAATGTTAATAAATAAAATGAAATTTTTTTGTTAGAAATATTTCAAATTATTTCTCTTTATTTAAATAAATGTAAAAACTGACCTAATTAAATGAGATTCTTAAATAAACCCTAAAAATTTTCATAACATTGAGCTGATGAAATATTAATGATCCAATTCTGTTTATCAAATATAAATATTTATTCATATCATGATGAAATAACATAATAGATAGTAAAAATTAATTACACATGTTATCATAGGATATCAAAGAATAAAATGAGTAATATAAACCTTTAGAATGAAATTGAGTATTGATTTACTCAAGGGAAATTGATGGTAATATGTGGTACACAAGTGAACCTACAAACCTAATTCCTTATTCAAGGGTTTCTAGAACTGTTAGGTAAACCATGCATTATTTTGCAATAATATTGAATGGGGAACACTATTAGGGTAAAAAATATCATGGAGAGAATGCATCCCACACTCATCGATTGAGAATGTATCATGGATCTATATGAAGTGATAAACCATTGTTAATCTATCAACGATCACCCATACTGCACACCCAAATTATGGGGATCTCAGAAAAAACACTATAAATCCATGGTGAAATCTCTATATTTCCACAAGGAAATGGATAGAGGTCATATAACCCTAGTATCTTACTGGGGATCTAGCTTCACCAACTGACTATTAGCACACTAAATGATATATCATGTAATATTCCACTTCATAACTAGACACCAATACTGAATACTAATGATTCGATATAAAATACAGAAATGAGGGTGAACAACAAAAATATAGGCCTGAAAATACAACATTAACTCTTCTTGAATATCTGAACTCAGCCATATACACCCACAAAAGAGTAAGATCCCATTTTTATCAACATAACATCCCTTAGGTTAGTTCTCATCTATAATGTTATTTATCAAGACAATGAAATTATATTTAGATAACTACCTCATCTTGAACCACTCCAAAAGTGATTATGTTCTTGAAAATGCTTCTAAGACTGCTTCCCTAGGATATTCTTAAGACTCCAAGTGTATCTCTAAAAGCACAGCTGTATCATGCAACTACTGCATGCCTCTTGTACAAGTTTTGACTAGTTCTTATGGGTCAATGAATCATACACAACATTCCCCCTCTCGTATTTTTCAGAAACATATATTCTGGAGGATTACAATTATTTTTACTGCATTCCCTTGTTGATATTCATTTCTTGCTATGTAGTGATGTAATTGAGAAATTTTTGGATCATTGAATAAAATAAACTGCTCACTAAACAATTAGTGTCTCAAATAGAATATGGAATGAAACTTGGATGGTAGCCCAATTTCATTTTTAGGGAAATTAAACTCCAGAGGCTTCAGCTGGTGCAACCAATATTAATTTACATGATCACCATACATCAGTACCACACCTAGCCCAATCCTGGAAGCATACCAATGGATTATATATCTTCTATTAATCTCTTGAATAATTGAGAACATTACTGAAGTATATATCCCAATTAACTCAATAAAATATGTTTCACAAGTCCCTATCTTGTCAAATTTTATACCCCCATTAATATGACCATATGAAACACGATAAAGTCATTAGAAATACGGTATGAATCACTTAATATAGATAGCCATAACTAATAAGATACATATGTTAAACATATTCATGGGAGCCTTCCAGGAGTCCAAAATCATCACCTTATCTGTATCAATATATAAACATGCCTACTAATTTATCTGATCCAGGATGTGAACATTATTGAACAGAAATTGGTATTTGCTGGGATTGTCAAATAACTAGTTGACTTCTAGTTTATCCAGTATGATCTCAAGAGGATTTTTTGGTACATGTTTTGTTTTAGAATATACTATTCTATATTCTAGGAAGAATACCCCAAAAGAATAATGGTATAAGATTAATAAATGATTACACATAGTCATCATGACATCTAACACATTTTTGAAGAATAACAAAATGATCATATACTTTTACAAGCCATACATTCACTGAAACACTATACATTGTATGTAATGTCATCACATTCACCTGATGGTATCCCACCATAAAATTTATCTTATAGAGAATTATCACTCCTAGGAGGATGTCGAAGAGGTCCTCTATTTGAGGTAGTGGATACTGCTTCCTCAGCATGAGTTTTTCTAGTTTCTGGTAATTTCATATCCATATAATGGTATTATCCTACTACCTAGAAAGAATAACTGGTAAAACCCATGGTGATGTTGTGCGACAGAACACACCTCATATCCTCAATATCATTATGTTTCTTTATGACTTATAGGATCTATATTGGTGAAATCCTCTATAGTGGAATAGCCAAAAATTCCACACCTGGAACAAGATATGTGGTAACCCAACCTCAATCTCATGTGGTATATCTGATAATTCATAAAGAAACACTTCCCTAACAATGATCCTCCATATGAGGGAATCATGAAAAATAGATTCCTTAGTAACTTATAATGATAATGTCTATCTAGGATTCCCCTATACATAGGCAATTTCATATAGGTATAGCATGACATTCCCAGATATCTCATTCTCCCTTATAGATATACATGCCGAAATTCGGTGATGTAAATGATACCTGGTAGAGATATCAATGCACATGGGATTGATCATGAACAATTCACCCCCTAAAGATAATTTCATCAAAATTATACATCTCTAGTAAAAATAAATTCTATAAGAATAAATACCCATCTAATTCAGAGGTTCACTCCGTACATTGTGTAAAACCCTTTTGTTTGAACCCCTAACAACATGTAAATAGTCAAAATTCCACTAGAATAATCTATATATATGAAATTATATCCCATAACTATTGTAAATATTAAAATTTTTAATTAAATAGTATTAAAAATTGTAGATACTAATGAGGAGGAAACAAGAATATTACCTCACACATTAGAAGTCCATAGACTATGATTCACTGGAAAATGTTTCATAACATTGATGTGCCCTAAGCCACAAACTAGATATCCTACTAGAGTATCCATAGATTGTCCACTCTATTTTTATTAAAATATTTAGGCTTAGATTCCTCATCCATGACCACTTGTTCATCATAATCATCTAATAAAAAACAAAATTTTATCTTATTATGGAGTTTTTAATCATGCACTTGAAGGTGGGGTTGGAATATAACCCCATTAACTTGTAACAGGAGGAATGAAAAATTAGAAAAACTAGAGGTTCAACATACATATAGATTCTCATTAATCAATCAGGTTCCTCATATATAGAGTATTTTTACACCCATTCCATCTATACAGGTGACACACCACATAGCTATCTGTGCATACCAAATTGTTGGTATTGCAGACATTATTCCCCTGAAGATGACATTTCTTACTACTAGATTACCCACTACCCTAACTAGAATATGAACTTCCCTATCTCAAATTTCAAAATTTACTCAGGTTATGCTTAGTGATGAGGGAATGGTTTACCAATTTTTAAATGGTGCACAGCTAAAATACATTCAATTGAGATAATATGTTGTATGCAAGACCATCCTAAAATCACATCTCAGTTGTTATCTCATCCTTGGTCAACATTAGTGAAATTTAAATTGTTTGGAATAGTGATATGATTATTGAATGAATCATGTATCACCTTGTGGAAGGTTCATGAATTACCAAGCTTAATCTTCTCTCAAGTTCTATGTAAAAATGTGTTCTAAAAGTGCTTCCTGGATTCCCTCCTAGACCATTCTATGATGATGAAAAACCTCAGTATGGATTTCACACCCACTCTTGGAGGATTCATAAATAATATAGGTCATGAGCCTGAACATCCTCTCTAGAGTCCTATCAATATTCATTATTATGTACAACATGGAATCTAGCAATGATTTAGTAGCCTACATGACGCCAGGACCCGAGATATTGGGAGGATGATGGTGCCAAAACTCGTGGGCCATCTCTTCCATGGAAGGGAAAATAGATGAGCACCATGTATAGTGTGCATGAATTGAAGGAAACTGTCATAAAATAAGTATATGTTCCCAGTTAATTATCTATTAGAGGGACCTAAGGTTGTAGTATAGGAGGTATCACCAGAGGCTTATGTCCCACCACCACAAGAGTTTTCTCCTCACCAAATTCATGGAATAAATAACGAGGTCGTTTATGCAGCATATCTCTACAATTTCAATTTTAATTCCCCATATAAGATTTATAATAGATAGGGAAATAGATAACAAAAGTATATGTACAAATCCTTCCTACAAGAATAACCCTTACCTTATCCTACTCATTTACTCAGGTTAGTGTGATAACAAAACACATATTTATCCTTGAATACACATCATAATTCTCAGTACAAAGACCGTTACATGGTCATTGTCTCATATTACAATTATAATGTGTCTATATCATATTAAATGACATATTATTCTTAGTTTCATATTTTGTTATATATTTATAATTTTCCATTAATTTCATGATTTATAGGGATTCCCAATTCCAATTTCTATGGGTTGATATTACATTTACATTTGTGATTGGAATCCACTTTATTCTAATCAAAACAAGTTCCAACTCATGTTATTGATGGTCCACAGATAAATGTTCTACAACCAACTACATATTGTGTGTACTTTATCCTATGTAGGAATACACTTGAATGTAATCCCATGAACCTAAACTGTTAGTTATTTTTTTAGTCCATCATGGAATGTTGGGACATTTCAATATGTAACAACCAAATAATTTCAAGGCATAAAAAATAAATCACCAAAGAAGGATCATGAAATAAAAGGAATGAAATTATAATGTTAATATGGAATTGAAAATTTAATAACATGTCATTCCTATGTTTCCTACTATGATGAATTATTTGATGGGACCTTAGATCATCTGAGTTATTCAAAACAACTATTTTTAGTAAAATCAATATTATTAAATGAATAAATTATGTTAATCACACATCGGTGAAATCCAGGAAACAAAAACAGCATATTGAATAATGGAATTACCAACCCAGGTAATTTTTCAGGTCCATATATGCCAGTTAGCTACTCCAAGGCATTATTTCTGTACCAATTTACATTATTCTTGTTTCATGTCTAACAAAAAATAGTAAGAAAAAAATTAACCTCATATAAGAACACATTGTATCGTCCCACTCATGCTACCAATTATGGGTGGCCTAACACAGTTTCCATAAAATGTATAGTCCACCTCCCTAAAATCCAGAGGATTTCAACTTTCTATGAGGGACAATAGTGTACTTATAGGGAGAATATTCCATAATTTAGTAGACTGGATCAAAACAATACATAAAATATGTAGTAGATAGTATAATTAGACATTGTGACCAGACTAATAACCCTCCATATAATAAGCAGTATAAAAAAAAGATAGTACTGAAACAATAACAATTGAACATATAAGTTATATGAAAATTTAGAGAATCTCAATAATAAATAGATACATAATTATTTGGATTATGAATTATCCTTAAAAAATAAATAAGGATGGAATATGAGATACATGAACATACCTCATGCAACAAAAGAATAAAAAAAGACAAAAAAACTAGGAATATGATAATCTCATGCATATGATTAGTCCTCTACACCCAATAATCCATCCTAGAACTAAAAATCACATATGAAATAGTTACCCATTACATTTTCTAATACATTTAACCATGATGTTTTCATGGGGACAAAAGGAAGCCCACATAGGGTATAAGATATACTCAACAGGACAACACCAATGTTGTCCAGATCAATCCATTATATGAAGTATAAATTATTAGTTTTCCTTTAATAATAAGATAAATACAAAAGATAATAAATAAATTAGCTAAAATTGGATTCAATAGGACACCAATCTAATTATACATGATTCATCCAAAGTTCATGACTCTCAACCAAGGTATCCTACACTAGAAAAGTGATTAGGTTAAAATATAAATAGATCTTATATACATATGATTATTTTTTGGATTGTCTAACACGTACATAAATTACCCATTTCAATGTTTCATTTCTTTTTTATGGTCATAATATTCTATTTCAACTTATTTAATGTTTTTATTGATTATTATGTGTCACCCAAAGACTATCCATGGATATTCCAAGGGAATTCCATGGATTTCTCTTAGGAATAAATATATGTCCACTGTTAGGGAGTCCATCCAATGTGACCCAATAATGAGATCCCAGGTTTCCATTCAAGACTAGTGTTAGTAAATAGTAAAAAAACCTATGATTACCTTCACAGAATCATAAATATTGGACCATGAATCTGTTATGAAATTGTACAATAATCATTCCATTTAGCATGTCCACTGGGTCTCCAATAGGGAGATAGTGTCACTATTATAGAGGTAAAAAGGAATAACACTTTGTTATCTCATCCCTTTTTAGGTATTATTACATATAACATTTTTAAAAAACATTAGAATATATTTATATAAGAAACAATGAACCTATCCAATGGGTCCTTAATTCATAAAACAATTTATCATCCTGAACAAAAGTAAAAGGAGTGATATGGTTAGGAAAACCATACAAATAGACATGAAATTATTTCTAATTTGATTGGAAATATGGAAAATTAATTAAATTACGAAATCTATTTTTAGATTAAGGTATATAGAAGAAATACTAACCAAAAAACCAACTCATTTAATTAAACAACTATATTTAAAAAATGTAGTGATGTGGCCCTAAGTCAAGGATCATCATTATATTCAACATAATAAATTCTTACAATTAATTTATTATAAATAAAAACACATCAAGTGGGTTTTATCCAATTTAGAACAAAATAATTTATTCCCCATTGGTGGAACAGTTCCATTGGAGTAGTAAAAATCTAGGGTATTAACACATTGAATTTATTCATCACTAGGTATGGTTGTATTTGGATTGTTAAAGATTCCAATTTAATTTATTTATCAAATAATTGGCCTATATGAAAATGTCCTTGTCATGGTACAATTAAAAAATGGTATAAAATTAAATAAAACAAGGGTTAAATAACAACACCACCTACATTAGTCTTGTTGTGCTTCACTCATCAGGTGTCGGGCATTTATTTGATCTATAATATAATTTATCATAGTAATTTTCAATTGTAGTAAAAATGTGGGAAATGAGATATTACCAAAATAGTGAAACATTGGAGGATGAAAAAAATGAATGGAAGGATGATGAGCATAGAGCATTCCTATATCATTCTTATAGATCTAATAGTGAGAGAACATATTTCAAATAAATAAGATACAAAAACCCTTCCTTAGTGGAGGAAGAATGAATAAAAATGGGAGGGCATGAGATATGAATGGAGAACTAATATAAAAATAGGGGTTAGAAAAACTATGTTCATTGAGGGTAGAAATGGAATACTCTGACACGTGAAAGGGTGCATGTTATGGAAGAAAATTTGGCCAGATGGTGCACTAACAATGTAAAATGAATCTATCATGAAGGTCTATAGTTCGGTATGGTCTTGAACATTTGGTCACACAATTAAAGATAAATTTTGCTGCTCCCATCACCCCACTGTCTGAAGCAACATAATTAGGTAAACCATATAGGTTCAGCAAAACTGTTTCTATAAACTATGTATCCCAATATGTCACTTAATATTTTGGGGCTCTAGGATTTGAAAAAATCCCCAGAAACCCTCAATACCCCTATTGAATTAATAGGAATCCATAGAGGTCCAAATCATAAAATTAAATATAAAAACCCATCTCTGACATTGAGAAATTTTAAGAAGTTATAATATATATAATATTTTTTTTTAGTAAAATCATCAACGACCCAAATATATATATCTATAGTCTCCATATAAATAAATGTGTATATGCTGAAGAGTAAATTTAACACCTATATAATATAAACATACCAAATATATATATACACTTAAAACATCTATATCTTGAATATAGAAATTTATATATATATAACCCTAAATACAATAATCACCAAATTGAATATTAATTTTTTTAATGGAAAACATACTTCTCTATGAAAATATTGAAAATAAACAATCCATGTCCTGAAAAATTCTTATACTACAAAAATATATCATACTGGTACATTAATCATCAAAATTGTTACCGAAACAAATAGGAATATTCCTAAAATAATATGTAAAACTACACATTGAAATGAAATGCTATATATATTATTTTTATATAACATAATATGCCCCACAAATCTAATTCCCGACATTAAACATTACATATTCAATATCATGTATGAAATAAAATGAATTTGTCAAATTTCATAATATAAGAAGATAGTCCTAAATCATGTAATATTAGAAATTTAGTCCTAACTATTATTATGTTACTGAAAATGAACAACTATATATGATATTATATTTACTTTGTAAATAATTTCTCCTAGACATTATAACTTCTATAGAATCATAATATTCACACATTAATTTATGATTACAAATAATAATAGTGGTCAATATATAAAACAAAAAAAATCAAGAACTGGATACTTGTTAATAATATGAAAATCTATCCACTAACTCATTAGTGCAACCAAATAAATCTACTCCACCTAAGTGAAAAATCCTTAAATTTAATATTGAAAAAATAACATAGGTTCTTAAGGCCTCAACATATCAACCAAAAAAGTGTATTAGTATAAAGATTAATGATAAATAATATTAATAAATTCCACATCATAACCCTTCTAAAACATATTATTTTTCCAAATAAAAATAATTCCTTATTTATACACGAAAAATATCATCATTAATATTAAATAATTTTTTTAATGAAATTAAATTTCATTAAAAAATATATATTCATGCCTCTGAAAAAATATTACATGATAAATTAATTAAATAAATAAATTTACATATTAAAATTTTCATTGAAATATATGAAAAATCACCACACCAATAGAATTTTTTAAGGATATTACTGAATAATTTCTAATATATACACTTACATTTATTTATCCATAACTTATGTTACGAAATATTCATAGAAATTTATAATATAGATATATAGAAAAAAATAATTCGAAAATTGTATTTCCATAACAAAATTACCTCTCATAAGAGTAACTATAATGCATGATCATATTATTTTACATTATTAATTATTTTATTGAGATGTTAAAAAGTAAATATTATTTCATGATTTCGTTTTAGGTCATAAATATTAAATTATTTGAATATAAAATACTCTAATAATATGAAATTTTACATCATTTGGGAAGTGTGAAATAAGATATTTCATCCCAAAGTTTTTTAATATGATATTATAGTCATAGGGAAAGATATGAGTCTTTTGACATAACGATATACGGTAATTTGTTGACATATTTTAAATTACGAAATACTATATTTCATTATTCTTCCACGCACATCATTATTTCATATCAATCAATAAAAACTATGAAATTTAATTTATTGAAAATAATTTATTTTTTTATATTTTAATAACAAAATGGGATTTGAATTAAATAATATAAATATCCAATTATATCAATTTAAAAAATGGGTTTAACATTTTATTGAAGACATAATTTTTTGACATTAAATTATTATTATGTATGATTAGATTTCAATTTATAAATTCCCAATTACTTACACTTAGAGAGTTGTTATTATTTACTAACTATATGACCCAATATCTTCCTAAATGTAATTAATAATTTTGATGAAGTCATGTTATATAATATAACCAAATTAAAGCTTAATAATGATCATTTTATGAAATTTGTGGGTTGGAATTTGTATTCATGAAGTGTTTTATGTATTGGGAGGGACTATATCAATGTTTATAAATAACCATAAATAATTTAAGGAAATTGAATAGTGTTAATTTATTTCAAATAAGAATATATATAATTATCTCATTAGAAAATAACATTATTGAGATAAGGGTCTCTAAATTTGTTTTTTGTATTTAATGATGTGTGGTTTTCATTTCTCTTCTCTAAGAGATTATTATTTCTAAATTTAGTAATATAAATGTCATAAATTCTAAAATAATGAGTTTATTAGTATGGGATGTATTATTTGGAAAAATAACATATGAAAAACTAGAATATATTTAATAGAAAGATATTATGTCATTATAAAATGATACTCTAGTTATCATTAGACACTACCTAACAATGAATGATTATATAATGATATAATAACTGGTCTATAAATCATTTTAATAAAAAAATAATTGGAATAAATGTTACCAATAATGTTTATATGTATTTTCCCTGAATATATAATTTGAGAAAAATATGGCAATAATGGAATCATTAAAATAATATATAGTAATATTTAATATTAGTAATTCTAAATGGATATATTATAATTTAGACATAATGACATTGGAATCATGATTATAATAACTGTTGGAAATAAATTTCTCTTATTGGTGTCCACTGATATATTAAATTCATATATTTCAAGAAATTTAGGTATTGAAGTATTATATATTAGGAGAATGGGGACCTGATATATTATTTTCATTATCATATTATCTCAACATGTTTGATCGTGAATGTTAATTAGATTAGCCTAAATCAAAGATGGAATTTTTATATCTATTATAAATAAGCTAAAATATTATAATAGATTATATTATATGTGGCACGATATTTTTCTTAGGTATATTACTTTAAGAGTTTTATATTATTTTATATAGTATGATTTTTGGGAAAGTTTCATATACATTGTTTCATGAATGTTCGATTTGAAAATTCAATAAAAAATGTTCTTTTGTTTTTATATATTGATTTGGGCTCGGATATGTTTATATCCTACTAATTATTGTGGCCCAACTATATGGATTTGTTGAATTACCATGATGTGTCTTTTAGATTCAAATTATCATCCTTCAAATGACTTTATAACATTGATTATGTTATTGATAATCCCAAATATACATAGACTACTTTTGTAGGGTTTTTTACTAAGTGTAATTGTGAAAATCTGTTGTATGGATGATAATAAACTAAATTTATGATTTCATTATATTACTAGTTCATGAGTCAAAATTTATTAATTATATTTCAATATTAGTTCAATTATAATGGGCAATAGATCTGATATGATATGAAAATTATACATTAGATCATGAATATGGTATTTTTATTATTTTTTGTATTTTCTAGGATTTAATTAATCATTTAAATTTTTTACATTATATATTGGGATTTTTGGAATTCATGAAACTCACCAATCAGCGTAGGTGGATCCAATTCATCTTTATTTGAATTATGAATAATGATTTTTTAATATATTTCATTAATGGTTACTTGACTGATTTTTCTTTTAATATAATATTTTAATGATTTTTTTATATATTAACAATATTATAGAAATTTAAAATTTAGAATATTGTGAATTAGAAAGAGACTATGGGAATTTTCATAAAATATGAAATTTCTGAAAACTATTGGATTTATCAATTATATATGGTTTAGATTCTATAAAACATGTATTTGTTTATTATTTATAAAAAAAGTTTTCAAATATATATTTTTAAAAACAATAAAATAAAATTATAAATTAAATTAAATTGTTTTATAATTATACAATTAATGATAATAGTAATGATTAACAAAGTAAATAATTATTTTTAAAAGAAGGACCTATTGCATGTAAGACAGATAGTGGAGGGATGTTGTTTTTCCAATTAGTTGGGCGGAATGACTTTTAATGTGTTTGATAATTTTTATCATTGATATATATCATTTATGTATAGACCCTGAAATTTCAATGTAATTTTTTTCTTAATTTCTTTGAATTTTACTAGAACACAGTTTCTGATGGCACCTGATTCCGAGGCCCAGTGTGCCCGGAATCAATTTCCGAAGTTTAGCTCAGGTACGTTCAATGAACGATCCTGTGGGGTTTTCTAACGTTTAAACTGGTGCTCGGAATCGAAATCTGAGGGCACTGATGAAATCGCAGCACCGGTAAATTATTAGGAACACCTTTTCTAGAGTTGTGTTTTCTTGGGAGGAGTTGTTAAACACTTGTGGAATTAATAAAGAATTGAATTAAAAAATTGTGGAACAATTTTTTATTAATTCTTTATCCTAAAGGTTATATCCAACATGGGGTAGTTAGGGTGGGATATAAAAACCCCTAACTACCCATGAGAGGATTAAAGGTGAGGTGGGGTCCACACGAACCCCACCCCTTTCATCTTCCCTAAACTCCCTTAAACCTCCCCTCTCATTAATCGATACCACTTCTTACCATGTTTAACCCCCCTTTAATGTGAGACCACTCAGCTCCCTCTCTCTCTTCTTTAATCATGCCAACTCAGTTAATTAATTAAGTGAGTTAAGTGTTTTATTTTTAAAATTAAAATTAATGGCTTGATGTTATAAAAAATGATAAGACTTATTTTAATTGAGAGAGTTGGTTGTTGTGTGGGGAGGATTTGGAGAGAAAGCTCTATGCTTTGAAGAACTTCTTCCTTCTTGAAGAACGAGAAGAACACAACTCTCTGACGAAGAATGCTGACACCAAAGAGGGGTGACGTACACCTTTTTTTCCTTCTCGGTGACAAGAGGGGATACTTCACATCTTTGAGTACACTTGGGCGACGTCGGGCCTTCCAAGACCTTCGACGGAGAACGCTTCCCAGTCTCCATCAAAGGAGGAGACACCGTCGTGGGAAAATCAAAAAGGATGACGTCACCTTCCGACATCAAAGAATGATGCTACCTCTCCGCAGATCCACAGAGGGATCACATCACGAGGTAGCGGGTTTGGTTTCAATTAAATCTATGTGGGTTATATCCTCGGCCTTGATTTAATTGTTTATAGTCGTTTTAGCCGCCTGTTATCGAAATAACGGGAGCAGGTCGGACCGCACGAACATGGACGACCCTCCTCCCCCTTTGATGGTAGTTCTTGTTTCAGAACGATTAAAGGCAGCATGGTACAACGGCACCACGTGGAAACAATTAAGGAATGGGAGAAGAAGCGTGGTGCCGTCGTGCGGCACCGTTGTGACAATTAGAAGGCTCCGTAGATCGTTTATTTGACGGCGGATCGTCGGGCGATGATGGAACATGATGAAGATGCAGTTTGATGATTCCGCAGTAAAGTTCGAGGCCCGAGATGAACGCCGGCACAGACGGAATTGGAAACGGACCACCGGAGCAACTCCGGTGGCCCGTGGAAACCCTGGAGGCGCGGCGCCGCCGACGACCAGGAGCGGTGGTCGGAGCCGTCCGGCCGCTAGGAGGCAGAGGCGCCCTAGTGCGCCGCCGGAGGAAACAAACCGATGTGCCTTGCCATGGTGGTGTGCCATGGGGGATCTCGCGGTCGCGCGGGATCCTGGAAGAATGTAGGTGGCGCAAACCGCCGCCAGCATCAATCAACGGCGAGGGGGCCGCACACCACCCCGCTCTGCAGCTTCCGCTCGGCCACGCATGCCGAGCCACGACCGGCCATATGGCTGGACCGTGCCGGTCGGGCCGGACCGCGCCAGTCGGGCGAGGCCGCGCCGGCCGGGTGAGGCCGCGCCCTGATGGGCTGGACCCGGACCCGGGTCGGGTCGACCCGGTTCGGGCCGGGCCGGGCCCTGACCCCCCATTTCAGATTGTTTCTGTTCGAACGACCATAACATGGGCTGAAGATCTCCGATCGATGCACTGTCAGCTGCGATGTGATCCTTGGATCGAGACAGTCGTTTCGGTATACTACCCTCAAGTTTTCGGAGATCTTTGGGTTCGGCCAATATGGTTCGTACACGAAACCAACCGGGCCCTCGGAGCAGAAACACTTATATCTCGAGCTACGGACGTCCGAATGATGTTCCGTCGACATTGTTGGATTTCTATTCATAAGAAAGAACCTTAGGCATGCTTCACCTAAGTTTTGGATGCATTTGGATAATGGTCGGGTTGGATTTTACCTATAATCCAACCGGGCCCCTAGAACGGAAAGGCTGATAACATTCAGGCCGGACGTCCGTTTGACGAACCGTCAGCGGCGTTGGTGACCATGTTGAGAAACAGTCCCTATGAGCATACCTTATGAGAGTTCGGGGTACAGTCGAGATACGGCCGGGTTGGTTTGCACACGAAACCAACCGATCCCCTAGGATGAAAAGGCTAGTAACTCACAGACCGGGAGTCCGACTGACGCATCGTCTGTTGCGTTGAGACCCATGTGACAAGTCGGTACATGAGATACTTCTTCATGGAACATTGTAAAACATGGAGTACTGACCAGTAGTTCGTGGAGAGGACCCTCCCGGTGACGAGCTAGCAGAGTGCTGTAACACCCCGAGCTTCCATGATACGCTTCTCATTCAATAATGTAATGACTTTCATTGTACGCAACTTCGAGTTCTAAAACACCGCGACTAATAAAAGTAGCAGTTATGAATAGTAATAAATACTTTTTAAAATTATAGAAATTTTATATTTCAAAATGGACTTCATTTTTGGATTCGGAATATCGAAATTAGCCTATGTTGAATTTTTGGTATTTTTCTAAGAACTTCTAATTTTTTATGAATAGTGAAAAATACTTAAAAACAAATTTTTTAATAAAAATAATCTATAGTGGTAACATATACTATTTAGTGGTTTTAATGTATAATTAGAATATATTTCTACCATTTTATCCAACGGTGGTCATTAGAATTAATTTAATATTTAAATTGGAAATAAACAATTGCCAATCTTTTGATATAAATTGTTTCTTAAAACACGCTATTTATTGTGATAGCGGGAATTAATTATAAAATTAATTAATGCAACTTATATGTTTGGAATTTTTTAAAATAGACATCATTTTTGAATTCGGAATATCAATTATAGCTTAGGGTGAAATTTTGGCATTTTTCTGAAAAACTTCAATTTTTGATGAATAGTGAAACCACTAAGTGATAGTTAAATAACTGATTTTTCGTTTAAATGAAATATTACCACTTCTGTGATTTGATTTTCAAAAATCCGACATACATGGTTGTCATTAAGAAGTAAAATGTGGTTCAATGGGATTAAAATAATTTTTTGGTGAATAGTAACTATTAAGTTCTTAATCGCGATTAGAGGTAATTAGTGTAGTTTAAGGTACAAATAATGTATTAATAATATGAGATGAGAATGAAACATGTCCTACTCCTATTGGATGAGTCATGGCCGACCAAGACAACCCATGGGTCAACTTGGGGACCCCATGGAGCCACTTTAGTTGGAAAATGACATAAATATATATTTATTTAATGTTAAAATTAAATTGACACAAACATGAGTTATTTTACTAAAACAGTTTTTAAGTGGGGTTACACAAGTCCAAATTTTGACTATAAATATTCATTAGAAAGATAAAAAGATTTCCTAAATCATAGTATTTTTTGTTTATAATTTTTATAAATTAAATAAATTAAATTATTTATGAAATCATTATGATGTAGCGATGACCTCATTATTTAACGATTTTAATAAAATGGGAAGATAATGCAAAATACAAGGCTTACACTTGTCCAAAGAAAATTGGATGAAGATATTTAGAACCCTTATCACTTTATCCTTGAATTATATAAGTGTGGGACCTTTTGAATTCGAAAAGAATTGTGTAATAATGTAACATTTCAATCTTTCCAAAAGAGCCCCTCCTCTCCTCTTATAAAAGGCCCCCACCTCTCCCACCTCATTTACACTTTCCAGCCATTTGGATCGGCCAACCTCTGCCCAAATACTCTCCCTACTTCCCCCTCTTACTCCTAGAAGCCTCACTTTGGGCAGAACCCTTCTCAAGGAAGCCTTTGGCTAAAATCAAAAAGAGTTACCCGATTTTGAGGTAATGTCTTCTCTAATGTTGTTTTGTTTTATTTTTCTTCTCCAAACCCCTAAACTCTTTTTATTAATTTCTTTTGTAACAACACCAGTATCCTCAATATACTAGGATGTTGTTATAATATGTATCCGAGCTACACATACACACACCAACATCTAATGGTTAAAGAACATGCGATTTCTGTGGATGGCGAATTTCTGTCTCACGAAACGATGATTGTTCAACACTAATATAACACCTTCAAAGGTGGCCATTAAGATGTCACTATTTTTATATATGATATATAATATGTTTATGTTTTACTTATGATTCTGTATTTCTCATTTATGGCATACTTTATGATTTCCATTATGGGTAAAACGCGATAATTTCATTTTAGGAAGTGCGGACTACCGCCCTATCAAAGTGATTTGAATCGTTAATGCCATATGTGGGATGTATAAAGGATGAATAAAATGGTATTATACACTATATTATACTGGAATTATATTATACATTTATATCATTATTATTTAGTTCCATTAAATATGAAATTGAAATGAAAGTAGCGTTCATGCGTACGTACGGCTTACCGTCTCCATGAACGGTGCATTTCATTTCTTACCTCTAAATGTTACGTAATATTATAAATTAATGTATAAACTGGATATATAAGATATATATGACATATAAATAATGAATATAATTCTGGATATAATGGATATTCTACCACATGAACAACTTGTAATTATAAGAAGTTTATTGTTGACTCAAGTTACCAAAGATCGACAAATCGACCGTTATTAACTTAAATAATTACATAATGTTCATAACATTATAATAAGTGATATAAAAAGGATAATGAAATTTAAAATGGTTCTTAATAAGGTATATATTAACTCTAGTTTATTATTCAGGAGGTTAAAGAACGGTTGAGTCAAGTCGGACACAAGGTAAGGGAATTTCTTAACCCAATTTTCATTCTTTGGGTTAATCTCCTAATTTCCAATTATGTCATGATTTGTAAGGGAACTTCTTAACCCAATTTCAATTCTTTGGGTTAATCTCCTACTTTCAAATTATTTCATGATTTGTAAGGGAACTTCTTAACCCAATTTCTATTCTTTGGGTTAATCTCCTACTTTCAAATTATGTAATGATATTATTATGTCCTGTCTTGTATTTGTACTTTATTTATGTGTACTTATAGTGAATACACATAATAGATCTATTTTATTTCAAAAATGATCTTTGTAAGGACTTAATCTCAATCTCCTTTCGTTGAGGCATATTTCGTTTAATACACAACTTTATTTTATACGGTGTATAAACCCCTTTGACTTTTACGTTTATTAAAAAGGTTTTCTTTTATAACTATGTGATTTTTAAATGATTTCAAAAAAGAGATATTTCTCTCAAATATATGAAAATCCAGTGCAAATGTATACGTACTTAACGCAAGCTTAAAAATGTTTTCATAAAACCCGACTCTCGAGTGTGTTAGACAGGAAGGGATTGGGTGTGGACCCATCATGGCCTGTAATTAGTCGAGCAGTCTCAGAATTAGTTATTTTGTTTTCAGAAGCTTGCATAATGTTTTCAGAAAAACACTGTAGTATATTTGAGCAATTTTAAACGTATTTATCTTCTAAAAAAATTGCATCGGCGGGTCTCATGAGACAAACTACTGTCTTGGCACGAGGCCTTGACAAAATCTTATTTGTGGTCTTGGCACGAGGCCTTGACTACGTGGTTATGATAGTCTGGAATTATGCATTCCATCACTATGAATGTGGTTATTGATATTGCATGTGATTATTCGACCAGTAGAATATCCATGTGAAGAAGTAAATGGAATTATCTCATTTTACTTTTTCCATACTATTTTGAAGTTCATGTTTAAAAGGTTTTTGTTTTAGTTATACATTGCCTTAAATGTTAATGTTTATTTATGAAAGCTTCCGCTATATTGTTAACCTTACTGAGCATCTGAGCTCACCCCTTTCAATGTTTTAATATTTTTCCAGGATGTGAAGAAGTATTTTATGAATGACCTACAGGGGTAGTCAGAAAGGGGTATTATTGTGGACTATGAAGACCATGTTATTGTAGTTTGTTTACTTTTTGATGTAATGAATGACTGATGAATGTGTCTAGTGTTTCCAAGGCTACTAAACTAATCGGTATTTCGAGACTTGATCTTTTGTGATAATTCCAATGTTAAGAAGTAATGTACCGACTCTGGGTAGCTGGGGTCGGGGCGTTACAGTTGGTATCAGAGGAAGTTTAGTACAATCCTTGGAATCTAGATTTAGATAAACTCTGATTAGAGCACATAGACCTAAGATGAACTTTGAGGATTAGTATAGAAGAACTTCCTAGAATTTTGGTATTGTAGAGATTTTGTGAGTTTCCCGAGCAATACATCCCTGTCTGGATACGAGCAGGTAGAGGAGGCTCTAGCACAGATGTTCCTAGGGGTAAAACCTGAAAACACCGCTTTGAGCTAGAATCGAACGGGAACTGGTGCACGACAACGGGCCTTGCTGCACTCTTGGTTACGACACTCCCGGGGGATATGCTTAGGATAACTCTCATTTTCTTTACAAATCATTATGAAGGGCTTATGAGTATATATTTCCTCAAAAAAAACATTTTTATGATTATGGATTATATCCATAAATAGTTCAATTTATGTTAAGTGTTTTATAAGTATGGGATTATGTATTTTGATTCATAAACTGATCTAGTTTATGTCATTGTTTATAAATGGCGCCTAGTGGAAGAAATGGAAATCGTATCAATGCACGCACTCCATGTAGGGATTTCCCTCCTACTCAAGATAATTATAGTGGGGCTGGTGATGCAACTGGTTCCGATTAGCTAATCACCATACTGGGACAACTTACTTAGGTTATGAATAATAACCTTACCCGTATGGAGCACCCTGATCCACAGCATGGAGGATCAATGTTAGATCGATTCTTGAGGCAACAACCACCAACGTTCAATGGGAGTACAAATCCTTTAGTAGCCGAGAAATGGATAAATTTCCTAGAGAAAATATTTCAGGCTTTGGGGAGCAGTGAAAGGGAAAAAGTTATCATGGCAGTTTACCGCCTCACTGGAGATGCTGATCAGTGGTGGTCGCTGATTCAAAACACAAAGGAAGATGATGACGTATCGAATATGGAATGTAGGGAGTTAAAAGAGCTTTTCTTAGAAAAATATTTTCCTCGTGACCATCGAGCAGATATGGAAAGGCAATTTCTGAGTTCGAGGCAGAAGGAGGATGAGAATGTCGCAAAGTATGAGGCTAACTTTACAAGGTTAGCGAGGCATGCTGCCGATTATATACGTAACCCAATGAGTAATATTGATCGTTTATTTGATGGGTTAAAACCATTTCTCCGTCGAGCTTTAGTATCACAATCCTTCTCATCATACGAAGATATTGTCTCGTGTGCTATCAAGACAGAAAAGGAATTCTCTAAGTATTATGAAAACAAAGTAAAGCAAGAGAAGAAGAGAATGGTGGAACAGGAGAAAGATAAAGGGAAAAAGGGAAAGAAGGATTTTCCATTATGTGATAATTGTGGGAAGAATCACCCTGGTACTTGTCTAAAAGGAATGGGAGTTTTTTATAAATGTGGAGAAAAGGGTCACCAGGCTCGTGATTGCAAGGGAAAGAAAGAGGCTGTCAATGTTGAATGCTACAATTGTAGGGAAACAGGGCATTATGAAAATGAATGTCCTAAGCATCAAGGAAACTTACCTCAGAAAAGGCCATGGGATCAAGGCCAATCATATGTTGTGACTACAGTTGAAGCGGAATAATTAATGTATTGGTGCTTTTGGACTAATGGATTATATTCTGGTTATTAGAATAATGTGATATATATATAAGGATTGAACATCAGTACTTGTTGTTTCAGTAAGGTTTTAATATGATGAAGGTAATTATATTTTTAGTATGTGACAATAAAAGGAACTTTACTTTGTTTGGGGAACCTGATAAATTGATTTTGGAATTAAGAGACCTTTTAGAGAAAGTTTGGACAGAGGTATTTTGGATAATTATAAAGGTTGGAGTGGATTAAGTTGATCTTTGGATAGTATTGTTTAAGGTTAAAAAAATTTATGAAGATTATTTTTGGAATATTATGATACTATAGTTTTAGGAAAAGGACAACCTGCAGGGTGGGGCATAACCCGTCGCGTCGGACAAAGCTGCAGGAATCGAACCCACAATCATAGTGCGACAGGCCTTTATTTCCTACCACTAGCCTACAGGAAGTCCCCAGTTATTACAGAATAATTTTACTAATCTAAATGGTATGTGTTACCATTTGGAACCTTATACAATTAGGATACGTATAATATTTTTGAGTTCTATTATCTTTTTGAGTGAAAGATGAGTTGAAGGTTGAAACTCTAATTGTCAAGCATAAAAATATATATACCTATCTCTTATTCAATGAATAGATTAATTCTTAAACTTTAGTAAAGGGATATTAAAACAAAAATATGTGTTATCCTAATACCTTATGTCTTGTTGAACTGATGATATTTTAAATCATCATAGATTGAAGGCTTTGAGGCCCTCAATTTGATAGTTGATTGTGATTGATGACCTCAATCACTCCATACAAATATTTACTTTTTTCCTCCAATTATAAGTCTCTAATTTCCACCAATGTTCTCCTTATCGAGATCATAATTTGGTGGTGACATTCTTATTTCCATTTCCCTCTTATTAAGGATAAATTTTATTAATCTTATATCCGATGTGGGTTTTCCACAAAGGTATTTTATCTTTTAAACCTTTTATTTTCAAAGAAAAAAATTTCAAATTGCGAGGACGCAATTTATTGAAGTAGGGGAGAATGTAACCCCCCGAGCTTCCATGATACGCTTCTCATTCAATAATGCAATGACTTGCATTGTACGCAACTTCGAGTTCTAAAACACTGCGACTAATAAAAGTAGCCGTTATGAATAGTAATAACCACTTTTTAAAATTATAGAAATTTTATATTTCACAATGGACTTCATTTTTGGATTCGGAATATCGAAATTAGCCTATGTTGAATTTTTGGTATTTTTCTAAGAAAATCTAATTTTTTATGAATAGTGAAAAATACTTAAAAACAACTTTTTTAATCAAAATAATCTATAGTGGTAAATTATACTATTTAGTGGTTTTAAAGTATAATTATAATATATTTTTACCATTTTATCCAATGGTGGTCATTAGAATTAATTTAACATTGAAATTGGACATAAACAATTGCCAATCTTTTGATATAAATTGTTTCTTAAAAACACGCTATTGTTGTGACAGCGGGAATTAATTATAAAATTAATTAATGAAACTTATATTTTTGTAATTTTGTAAAATAGACATCATTTTTGAATTCGGAATATCAATTATATCTTAGGGTGAAATTTTGGCATTGTTCTGAAAAACTTCAATTTTTGATGAATAGTGAAACCACTAAGTGGTAGTTAAATAACTGATTTTTTGTTTAAATGAAATATTACCACTTCTGTGATTTGATTTTCAAAAATCCGACATACATGGTTGTCATTAATAAGTAAAATGTGGTTCAATGGGATTAAAATAATTTTTTGGTGAATAGTAACTTTTAAGTTCTTAATTGTGATTAGAGGTAATTAGTGTAGTTTAAGGTACAAATAATGTCTTAATAATATGAGATGAGCATGACACATGTCCTACTCCTATTGTTTGTGTCATGGCCGACCAAGACAACCCATGGGTCAACTTGGTGACCCCATGGATCCACTTTAGTTGGAAAATGACATAAATATATATTTATTTAATGTTAAAATTAAATTGACACAAACATGAGTTATTTTACTAAAACAGGTTTTAAGTGGGGTTACACAAGTCCAAATTTTGACTATAAATATTCATTAGAAATATAAAAAGATTTCCTACATCATAGTATTTTTTTTATAATTTTTAAACATTATATAAATTAAATTATTTATGAAATCATTATGGTGTTGCGATGACCTCATTATTTAACGATTTTAATAAAATGGGAAGATAATGAAAAATCCAAGGCTTACACTTGTCCAAAGCCAATTGGATGAGGAGATTTAGAACCCTTATCACCTTAGCCTAGAATTATATAAGTGTGGGACCTTTAGAATCCGAAAATCATTGTGTAATAATGTAACATTTCAATCTTTCCAAAAGAGCCCCTCCTCTCCACTTATAAAAGGCCTCCACCTCTCGCACCTCATTTACACTTTCAAGCCATTTGGCTCAGCCAACCTCTTCCAAAATACTCTCCCAACTTCCCCCTCTTACTCCTAGAAGCCTCACTTTGGTCAGAACCCTTCTCAAGGAAGCCTTTGGCTCAAATCAAAAAGAGTTACCGATTTTGAGGTAATGTCTTCTCTAATGTTGTTTTGTTTTATTTTTCTTCTCCAAACCCCTAAACTCTTTTTATTAATTTCTTTTGTAACAACACCAGTATCCTAAATATACTAGGATGTTGTTATAAGAAGTATTCGAGCTACACTTACACACACTTACATCTAATGGTTAAAGAACATACGGTTTCTGTGGATGGCGAATTTCTGCCTCACGAAACGATGATTGTTCAACACTCATATAACACCTTCAAAGGTGGCCATTAAGATGTCACTATTTTTATATATGATATATAATATGTTTATGTTTTACTTATTCTTATTTATTTCTCATTTATGGCATACTTTATGATTTCCTTTATGGGTAAAACGTGATAATTTCATTTTAGGAAGTGCGGACTACCGCCCCCTCAAAGTGATTTGAATAGTTAATGCCATATGTGGGATGTATAAAGGATGAAGAAAATGGTATTATACACTATATTATACTGGAATTATATTATACATTTATATCATTATGATTTAGTTCCATTAAATATTAAAATTGAAATGAAAGTAGCGTTCGTGCGTACGTACGGCTTACCGTCTCCATGAACGGTGCATTTCATTTCTTACCTCTAAATGTTAAGTAATATTATAAATGAATGTATATACTGGATATATAAGATATATATGACATATAAATAATGAATATAATTCTGGATATAATGGATATTCTACAACATGAACAACTTGTAATTATAAGAAGTTTATTGCTGACTCAAGTTACAAAAGATCGACAAAACGACCGTTATTAACTTAAATAATTACATAATGTTCATAAAATTGTAATTAGTGATATAAAAAGGATAATGAAATTTAAAATGGTTCTTAATAAGGTAGATATTTACTCTAGTTTATTATTCAGGAGGTTAAAGAACGGTTGAGTCAAGTCGGACACAAGGTAAGGGAATTTCTTAACCCAATTTTCATTCTTTGGGTTAATCTCCTAATTTCCAATTATGTCATGATTTGTAAGGGAACGTCTTAACCCAATCTCCATTCTTTGGGTTAATCTCCTACTTTCAAATTATGTCATGATTTGTAAGGGAACTTCTTAACCCAATTTCTATTCTTTGGGTTAATCTCCTACATTCAAATTATGTAATGATATTATTATGTCCTGTCTTGTATTTGTATTTCATTTATGTGTACTTATAGTGAATACACATAATAGATCTGTTTTATTTCAAAAATGATCTTTGTATGGAATTCATCTCAATCTCCTTTCATTGAGGCATATTTCGTTTTATACACAACTTTATTTTATACGTTGTATAAACCCCTTTGACTTTTACGTTTATTCAAAATGTTTTCTTTTATAACTATGTGATTTTTAAATGATTTCAAAAAAGAGATATTTCTCTCCAATATATGAAAATCCAGTGCAAATGTATACGTACTTAACGCAAGCATAAAAATGTTTTCAGACAACCCGAATCTCGAGTGTGTTAGACAGGAAGGGATTGGGCGTGGACCCATCATGGCCTGTAATTAGTCGAGCAGTCTCAGAATTAGTTATTTTGTTTTCAGAAGCTTGAATAATGTTTTCAGAAAAACACTGGAGTATATTTGAGCAATTTTAAACGTATTTATCTTCTAAAAAAATTGCATCGGCAGGTCTCATGAGACAAACTAGTGTCTTGGCACGAGGCCTTGACAAAATCTTATTTGTGGTCTTGGCACGAGGCCTTGACTACGTGGTTATGATAGTCTGGCATTATGCATTCCATCAATATGAAAGTGGTTATTGATATTGCATGTGATTATTCGACCAGTAGAATATCCATGTGAAGAAGTAAATGGCATTATCTCATTTTACTTTTGCCATATTATGTTGAAGTTCAAGTTTAAAAGGCTTTTGTTTTAGTTATACATTGCCTTAAATATTAATGTTTATTTATGAAAGATTCCGCTATATTGTTAACCTTTCTGAGCATCTGAGCTCACCCCTTTCAATGTTTTAATATTTTTCCAGGATGTGAAGAAGTATTTTATGAATGACCTATAGGAGTAGTCAGAAAGGGGTATGATTGTGGACTATGAAGACCATGTTATTGTAGTTTGTTTACTTTTTGATGTAATGAAAGACTGATGAATGTATCTAGTGTTTCCAAGGCTACTAAACTAATCGGTATTTCGAGACTTGATCTTTTGTGATCATGACAATGTTACGAAGTAATGCACCGACTCTGGGTAGCTGGGGTCAGGGCGTTATAGTGCTGAGACCTTGTATCTGGATAAGACTTGACGATTGCTAATCTATCGGCTCGGTGTGTTACGGATAGCCTAGTGGGGAGCGCTTGGTTGTAGCAGCAGACCCACGGCAGAGGAGCTCTTGGTAGTAGTGGCAGACCTGTGGTACTCAACAGAAGGAGTACATCGGGAGGCTGTGATGGGGAGCGCTTGTTTGTAACGGTAGACCCACAATGGAGGAGTGCTTGGTTGTACCGGAAGACCCTCGGTACTGAACAGAAGGAACACCTTTGGAACCTATGAGGGGGAGTGCTTGGTTGTAGCGGCAGACCCATGGTGGGAAGCGTTTGGTTGTAGAAGCAGGCCCACAGTCCTCGACAGGTGGAGTAATACAGTAGTCCAAGGAGTCTGACGCTCTTGGTTGTAGCGGAAGGCCCTCTGAACTCGACAGAGGAGGAGTTCGGCGCGCTTGGTTGTAGAGGCAGGCCCACTGTACTCGACGGAGGAGGAGTTCTCCAAGAGTCGTCGTTTCGACGTCATGAATAAAATCCTTGTTGAGATGAGTCTATAATCTTTGTAATTCCTCATGATTGAAATGGGTTACTTGTTAAGTTAAGTATATGTGTGGGCATATACCTGGGTAGAGGTTATCCATGGATTTCATAAACCTTGTGTTTTTTCATGATTGTGATGAGTTACTTGATAACATGGGTATATGTATGGGCATATACCTAAGTAGAGGTTATCCGTTGAGATCTTCATTATGGTTACCCTTGTTGGATTTAGTGAGACCTTGAGGGTCTCGGGGTACCTACTGAACATCGTTATACTCACCCCTTCACGGGCTATGCCCGCACCTCATTTTGATGGTTGCAAACGACGGACAGCGCAGACGGGGGCCGAGTGTTCATGGACTGGACGGTACCCAGAGGTCGACCTCACGATAGGACAATATCCAGTGGTGGACTTCACGACGAGGCGTCACTCAGAGGTGGTTGAAGGGCGAAAGTATTGTGGAGGCTATTAGTACCTACCCTTCAGGTAGGTTCCGAGGAGGACGACCCCAGAGCTGCTTCTATCTTCTTCCAACTACTTGTCCTTGTTGTAAATTCATTCAGTTGTAGTTTTACTTTCGATTGGGTTTGTATTCTGGCCCATTTACTTTTCATCACTTCCTTTTTGTACTTAGTGTATTACTTCCGCTTATACTCTGTGGTGTATTGTTACTTTTATAAATTCAATGGCTTCCCAGTTATTGGGATTTACGCCTTTGGTGCTAGTCGCCAGCCCCTGTCCTATGGATGGTGGGCTTGGGGTAGTCACGGCACGGGCCCCGACGACGGGTCATGAAAAATTGGTATCAGAGGAGTCGGTTCTACCGCAGAACTTAGGACTCTAATCTTTCTTCTATGTTAATAAATAGTGTTATGGGTATTGAGCGTGGTTATCAGTCCAGGGAGTCCAGTGTTGGTACGGCGGCCGACGTATCCGTACACTAGGACCCTGAATACTGATTTCCGACTTTGCGCACAAAAGCACTGATTGTGTGGGTGTTTCCAAAAAGTTTAAAAGTCAGCTCAAAACAGGACAGCTCACTAGGTATAAATCATTTTACCATGTCGTATCTGTTCAGGATGTCTCTATGCAGACAGTCTATTGGAGTTTCCGAGAGAGTACTCGATGAAGGCCCATCGAGCGATGAGGATCCGGTGCGGGGCCCTTTTTACTATGTTTCCACCCTCAGGTGGTGTACCAGCAGCACCACTTCCTATTGGGCAGCAGATGCCACCAGCCTTACTAGCGAACTGTGCACGCTGGCAGGCACGAGTTCCAACAGCAGCGTCCTACAAGGATACGAGGCGAGGAAGATTCCCATACAGCAGAGCACTGGCTGGAGGAGATTTCTAGAGTTCTACACCTAGTTTAGACACTAGTACTGCAGATGGTGATCTTAGCTACTGGTGTTTCCCAGTGAGTGACAATGAGGTTGGTTCGAAAAGTGATGAGGCTTCGGTACGTTGACCGATGCCTGAGATAGTACCTTCGGGTAGTGCGCCAGTTATATCACTACCTGTTGGTCTGCAG
Source organism: Viscum album (assembly GCA_963277665.1). Classification (NCBI taxonomy): domain Eukaryota; kingdom Viridiplantae; phylum Streptophyta; class Magnoliopsida; order Santalales; family Viscaceae; genus Viscum; species Viscum album. The sequence goes on from OY728135.1 coordinate 1,768,820,607, forward strand.
TTACAACCGGAAGTACCGGTAGATGACATATGTTAGTTCAGTGCACTACACGTGTTCCAACATCTGATACCCTCATGTTCCGAGGCGATCCCGACTCACAGGAGGCTGAGGAAAGGCTTGAGGAAGTGGATGAGAGTTTTCTAGAGCGTATACAGCTTTGACATGATGACATGTCGGTAGCTGATAATTCATCGGGGCTTACCAATCACTCTTGGTACTTGATGACTACAATATGATCAGTTATTTAGTGCTGGGATCTCAGAGTTAGGTTTTTTTAAAGGATATCCGAGTACGCCCTCCTTGCACTATGCATTACAACTTGTGTTAGGGTGCTAGAAAGAACCCTAGTGGTTGAGAATTATTTTGCTGAATGGTGCAGTCAGTGAAGGATAGCAGTGGGAAAGCTAGAATCTTGTGCCAGTCTGGGAGACTTGGGCATGTAAATGTTTTTAGAAGGAGTGTTAAGGACAGATGAGTCTGCAGAGTAGAAGAAGTGGAAGTAGAGCTATAAGAGTAGCATGAGGTGGTGTAATTTTCGATATGTTACAATCACCATCCTTTGTAGTCCCTGCCAGGCTAGGGAGCTAGAGGGAAAGGGAAGAGAGTAGCTACATCCGGTCAAGATGTTTGACCCAATAGCTCTGCAAATGATTCAAGGGATCGTCTGTATCCACTACTAGATATCGTAGTAACAGACGTTGATATGAATCATTCCTTTCTTCCACGAATCTTTTCCCAGACCTAGAGTTTCCGGTTAAGCCGTTGAATTGAATCTCACATCTGCAGATACCTTTTGGAGGTGACTCGATAATCACACATATGCCGACAGTGGGGTCTGACCCTCGAGGCAAGTGTTTCGGTTGGAATCTCTTGGTGGTAGTGTCGAGGCCTTACGATGTTGGTCCGAGAATGGATTTGATCAACAATTCATACACAGATTGACTGTATTAGGCGAAGAACGTGGTTCATCCAGGGGATGAGACCAGATTTCCTATATCGGTAAAGAAGAAATCTCAGTAGCTCTTGTAGGACCTGAAAGGTCCAAGTCATCCAAGAGCGGATGAGGACAGCTCAGAGCCGGCAAAATTCTTGTGCTGATAGGGGGCGGTGACTTCTTGAGTTCAAGGATGACGACCATGTCCTTATACGCGTATCACCTCGACGAGGTTTACATAGCTGTGGCCAAGGCGGAAAGTTATCTCTATGGTTTAGCAGACGTTTTCAGGTCCTCGGCAGGGTAGACGAGGTGTCGTACCGTTTGAACCATCCACCTCATTTTCACCAAGTACACGACGTCATCCACGTATCTCAACTAGGGAGATGCTTGCTTGACCTGACGCATATCATCGACCATGTGGAGTTGGATGTTGGCAATGAGGTGACTTTTACGGGGTTCCGGTAGAGGTTTTGGATCGACAGGGGAGGGTCCTATGAGGATGGTCGATTCTTCTTGTGTGTTTTCGTAGGCAGCACAAGAACCTCCAAGTGAGAACATGGGAGCGGGAGGTTCAGATACGTGCTCAGTGCCGCATTTGTATCCCTAGTTTGTGTTAAATTTTTACGGGGACGTAAATCCCTGAGGTGGGAGTAATGTAAAGGCCTGGAAAATTTCAAGGTAATTTTTTCCTTAATTTCTTTGGAATTTTACAAGAACTCAGTTTCTGACGGCACTAGATTCTGAGGCCCGGTGTGCCCGGAATCAATTTCCGAAGTTTAGCTTAGGTACGTTCAGTGAACGAATGAGCGGGTTATTATAATATTTAAACCAGTGCTTGAAATCGAAATCTGAGGGAACCAATGAAACCATAGTTCTGGTAAATTCATAGGAGCACCTTTTCTAGAGTTGTGTTTTCTCAGGAGGTGTGGTTAAAAATTTGTGGAATTAATAAAGAATTGAATAAAATAATTGTGGAACAATTTTTTATTAATTCATTATCCTAAAGGTTATATCCAACATGGGGTATTTAGGGTGGGACATAAAAGCCCCTAACTACCCGTGAGAGGATTAATGGTGAGGTGGGGCCCACACGAACCCCACCCCTTTCATCTTCCCTAAACTCCCTTAAACCTCTCCTCTAATTAATTTGTAACTCTTCTTAACATGGTTAACCCCCTTTAATGTGTGACCACTCACCTCCCTCTCTCTATTATTTAATCATGCCAACTCACTTAATTAATTAGGTGAGTTAAGTATTTGATTTTTAAAATTAAAATGCTTGGGTTGATGTAATAAAATAAGATAAGTATTATTTTATTTGAGAGAGTTGGTTGTTTTGTGAGGAGGATTTGGAGAGAAAGATCTGAGCTTTGAAGAACTTATTCCTTCTTGAAGAATGTGAAGAACACAACTCTCCGACGAAGAACGCCGACACCAAAGAGAGGAGATGTACCCCTTTCATCCTTCTCTGTGACAAGAGGGGATATGTCACATATTTGAGTACACTTGGGCGACGTCGGGCCTTCCAAGACATTCGACGAAGAGAGCTTCCCGGACTCCATCAAAGGAGGTGACACCACCGTTGGAAAATCGCAAACGACGACGTCACCTTTTGACGTCAACGAACGATTCTACCTCTCCGCAGATCCATCGAGGGGTCACATCACGTGGTAGGGGGTTTTGGTTCAATTAAATCAATGTGGTTTATATCCTCGGCCTTGATTTAATTTTTGATTGTCATTTGACCCACCTGTTATCGAAATAACGGGAGGAGGTCGAACCGCACGAACACGGCTTACCCTCCTACCCCTTTGATGGTTGTTCTTGTTGCGGCACGATTAAAGGCGGCATGGTACAATGGCACTGTAGGGAAACAATTGAGGAACGGGTGAAGAAGCGCGGCGCCGTCGCGCGACACCGTTGTGACAATTCGAAGGCTCCGAAGATCGTTTAATTGACGGAGGATCGTTGGGCGATGACGGAACGGGACACATAGGCGGTTTGATGATTCCAAAGTAATGTTCGAGACCAGATATGAACGTCGGCATAGACGGAATTGGAAACGGACCACCGGAGCAACTCTGGGGGCCCGCGGAAACCATGGAGGCGCGGGTCGCCGGCGCGGCGCCGCTGGAAACCAGGGGCGGTGGCCAGAGCCTTCTGGCCTCCAGGAGGCAGCGGTGCCCTACCGCGCCGCCAGAGGAAACAAACCTCCGCGACTTGCCATGGTGGTGCGTCACGGGGGATCCCGCGGCCGAGCGGGATCCCGGAGGAACGACGGCGGCACAAAACGCCGCCAGCATCAATCAATGGCGAGGGGGCCGCTCACCCCCACACTCCGCGGCTTTCGATCGACCATGCGAGCCAAGCCGCAGAGGGCCATGTGGCCGGGCCGGGCCACGCCTAGATGGGTCGGACCTGGACCTGGGTCAGGTCGACGCATTTCGGGCCTGCCCATGGGGGGTGGGGCCGGGCCCCGACCCCCCCCCCCCCCCATTTCGGATTGTTTCCGTTCGAACGCCCATAACATGGGCTTCAGACCTTCGATCGACGCACCGTCATCTCCGATGCGATCCTTGGATGGAGATGGTCGTTTTGGTATACTACACACAAGGTTTCAGAGAACTTTGGGTTCGGCCGGGTTGGATCGTACACAAAACCAATCAGGCCCTCGGAGCAGAAACGCTTATATCTCGAGCTCCAGACGTCCGAATGACGTTTTGTCGACTTTTTTGGATTCCTCATGATGAGACGGAACTTTTGGAATGCGTCGCTTAAGTTTTGGATGCATTTGGATAATGGCCAGGTTGGATTGTACCCTAAATCGAACCGGGGCCCTGGAACGGAAAGGCTGATAACTTTCAGACCGGACGTCCGTTTGACAAACCATCAGTAGAATTGGTGACAACATTGAAAAACGGTCCCTATGAACATACCCTATGAGAGTTCGGGGTACAGTCCAGATACGGCCGGGTTGGTTCGCACACAAAACCAACAGGGCCCCTAGGACCAAAAGTCTAGTAATTCATAGACCAGGCGTCCGACTGACGTGTCGTATTTTGCTTTGAGACCCCTATGAGGAGGCGGTACTTGAAATACATCTTCGTGGAACTTTGTGAAACATGGATTATCGACTAGTAGCTCGTGGAGCGGACCCTCCTGGTGACGAGCTAGCAGAGTGTTAAGACCTAGTAGCTAGCTAAGACTTGACGACAGCTGATCTATCGACTCGGTGTGTTACAGATAGCCTAGTGGGGAGCGCTTGGTTGTAGAGGCAGACCCACGGCGGAGGAGCGCTTGGTAGTACCGGCCGACCCGCGGTACTCAACAGAAGGAGTACCTCTGGATGGTATGAGGGGGAGCGCTTGGTTATAGCGGCAGACCCACAGTGGAGGAGCGCTTCGTTGTAGCGGCAGACCCACGGTACTCAATAGAAGAAGTACCTTTGGAACCTATGAGGGGGAGCACTTGGTTGTAGCGGCAGAACCATGGTGGGAAGTGCTTGGTTGTAGCAGCAGGCCCACATTACTCGACAGGTGGAGTAATACAGCAGTCCAAGGAATCCAACGCGCTTGGTTATAGTTGTAGGCCCTCTGAACTCGACAGTGGAGGAGTTCGGCACACTTGGTTGTAGCAGCAGGCCCACTGTAATCGACGAAGGAGGAGTTCTCCATCAGTCGTGGTTTCGACGTCATGAATAAAATCATGGTAGAGATGATTCTATAATCTTTGTGTTTCCTCATGATTGAGATGGGTTACATGATAACTTAGGTATATATATGGGCATATACCTGGGTATAGGTTATCCGTTGATTTCATAAACCTTGTGTTTCCTAATGATTGAGATGAGTTACTTGATAACTTGGGTATATGTATGGGCATGTACCTTAGTAGGGGTTTTCTGTTGAGATCTTCTTTTTCGTTACCCTTGTTGGATTTAGTGAGACCTTGAGGGTCTCAGGGTCCCTACTGAGTATCATTATACTCACCCATGCACGGGTTATGATTACACCTCGTTGTGATGGTTGCAGATGACGGACAGCGCAGACAGAGGCCTAGTGTTCAAGGACTGGACGGTACTCGGAGGTAGACCTCATGATGGGACAATATCCAGTGGTGGAATTCACGATGAGGCAACACTTGGAGGAGTTTGATGGGACAGTGCATTGTGGAGGCTATCAGTACCTACCCTTCAGGTAGGATCTGTGGCGGATAACCCAGGAGCTGCTTCTATCTTCTTCCAACTGCTTGTCCTTGTTGTACTTTCTTTCAGTTGTAGCAGTACTTTCGATTGGGTTTGTATTCTGGCCCATTTACTTTTAAGCACTTCCTTTTTGTACTTAGTGTTTTACTTCCACTTTTACTCTATGGTGTTTTTTTAATTTTATAAAGGCAATGCCTTCCCAGTTATTAGGATTTACACCTTTGGTGCTAGTCGCCATCCCCTGGCCTATGGAAGGCGGGCTTGGGGTAGTCATGGCACGGGCCCCGAGGACAGGTCGTTACAATTTATATATTATTAAACATAACTTTTGGATAAAATTATTTCCCAGAACATTTAATTCCTATTTTTATTTTGGGAATACTGTAGTGAAATCATTCTTACTATGTAATTTATCATGTGCATAGTTTTGACTTGATGAAATTAATATTAGAAATTTTTGTTAAATTGAATTGTGATTTAATTTTTGTAATTGTATGGACTACTTTTTATAGAACCAGTATTATATTAAGAACGAATTGGTGACATATGATTATATGATTATATATAATCTTGTACTAACTGATAATTACACACTTGTGGGTGTGTATTTCTATTGTCATGAATTAGGTAAACGTGATATAATTTTTATTCATAAAATTTGGTTCGTATGAATTTTCATAAGGGAGGAATGTTTCACTATCTAAACGCACATGATGTACTAGAGTATCCACGATTTTTTGTTTTTTCCTTTATTTATATAAGAATTTTTAGTTCCAAAATAGGGTCATATTGTTTTCACATCATTTTATTACATGGTATATTTAGATTAAAATTTTTATATAGTAGTTGTTATATATTAAATATAATTTTAATGTTACAATTATAATTAAATTGGTTTATCCAAATTAAATCATTAATAATATTTTGACATCATAAAATGATAGTTTTTTTTTGTAGTTGGGGAATATTTTTGAGTAATTTTAGTGTTCAAACTCTACTTATGGGTTATATATTCTCCTTGGGTCATTATAAAATGGTATCCAATAGTGATTTTAAATGTTCAAACATAGCATGTCTATTAAGAATGGATAATAGATTTTTCAGAACTAATGTAAGAATGAACCATGAAGATGTTATAGATTTACCCATGGTGTGAATTAAAAACCATGGGGTGTTCTAAATTAACATTTGATCAAAATGAAATTTATTTGAAACTATGGTATATGGTTCTCTCATTATAACTATTATAGTTTTTGAAGAATTGTCTAGATGAATTTTTTATATGATTTATTCTATTAATGTCTTTTTTCAAGACACAATGTCTATGTTTTAACATCACATGAGAATTTAATTGAATTGAATGAGATAGTATAGGATCTAGTTAATCTACTATAAAAACGAATTGATCTAATTTTAGTAGGAATCATGTTGTATTTGTGTTAGTTGTGTTATGATGATGCAGATGGAGGACTTTGTTAACATTATAATATAATAATATGGAAAATATGTAATGAAATTTGTGTAATGATATTATCTCACATGATAATCATTATTCAATAGATAGATGAGTTGCAATGTCAGTATATACGTGGAAGAATTATGATGAGTTGACTAAACCATAAAGACTAATCATGGTGGTATTAATGCCCCACTATTATACTATCCCCATATTATTTTCATGGGATTATCTTTTTCATGTATTAATATAATAAAAGGACTAGTGCATAAATTTTATGCGAATGGAAGGATAGTAAAACATAGAATGGGTACCACACCTCTATAACATTGGTAATAAACTCTTATAAATTTTTTTATTGTCGAATTATATTGTTTCATTTTGAATTGAAAATATCACAATGTGATGAGTAAAATTATAATAGAATATATAATGGGTTGTTTAAAAAATAATGTATTTATTTTATAAATATATTATTCATTCAAAAAATTCATTTCATGACATTAAAAAATACACTAAGATAATTTGTATTTAATCTTTTATTACATTCATATTTGAGGATCAAAATATTTTGAAGAAAATTATTCTAAAATAAGATACATTGATATAAAAATATGGTGAACTTTTTAAATATAAATAGGTTTTAAAAATAGTAGTGTTTGAGAGGTTATTCGATAATTCCATGAATGTTTTATTATGTTGTTGAGAAAAAGGAATGGTTCCCATAACTTGTTAAAAATATGGATAAACAAGAGTTCTGGGAACTAAATTTCATTCAACATGTTGATTCTCATCATTAATCATATTATCTATTTTATAGAATATCAATTTTTTGTTATACCTTTATCATGTGTTATTAATTCAAAAAATGGTTAGGATAATCAAAACTACTATAGGAAAATTATTATCAATTTTTAAATTTGGATGATTTTTTATTGAATAATCCATTGGGTGTGTGTTATTTCTCACTCAGTCTCAAGAATCCATATTATCAATTTTAAAATATATTCACTCTAATCAATTATTGTAATCAATAGTTTGGTTGTTACACTTTTTTAAACCCACTTATTATCTACACTCGTCATGGTTTTGTATTTTCTGCTTTTCCTTAAAAGTTTTATTCTTTAAATATATCTAATTGGTATTATTCAATGAATTGATAGAAAAGTTTTATTTAATAACGTCATGATATATTTCATGAAAACCTAGTTTTTATAACAATAACATTTGTAGTTTCCCAATGGGATTAATAAATTAATGGAAGAATAGAAATAACATGTAATTTCACTTGTTCATTGAAAATGGATTCCATATAATGAGAATTAGGATCATCCAATATATTTTATTAGTCAATATGTATGTTAATGAAAATAAAATGAATGTTTCTTATCATCCATTAGATATATTGAACTAAACATTATTTGAAAAAATTATTATAAAAATTTATTTCTTATCACATAATGAGTAAGATATATTTTCTTGGGATTAATAATTTATATTATCTATGAGAGTAATGATTTAAAACATAATCTATATGAAACATTTCTATATCTACAAATGGGGTATAAATAAGAATATATCTAATTAACAAAACTATTGGTCTTAGATGGAAGATATATAGTTGTTTGAATATTAAATAGTGGATACATATATTATTTAAGTAAACATTAATGTATTATTAATTCAAAACTATTGTGAAATTCTGAAAGAATCAACTATTTTGTAGATGCTTTTGGGAATTTTCCTAAATATAATTCCAATATTTATATCAGACACAAAGTATCAAGAAATAAATTTAGGGAGCATAAAAAATATAAAAAATTACTAAATATATAATGATATGGGAAGATTTAATCCATTAATGATTGAAGGTAAACAATGATGGATACTACAATCAAGGAATACAAAATCTCAAATCATGTTGAATTAAAATAACATACAATGAAGAAGTTAATATTGAGAAAAATTACATTGATTTTAAACAATTCATATCATTATTCATAAAAGGTAAGATGTGAGGAAAATTAACACCATTATAATCATCAATTTGAGGATATGGATGCTTAACCAAAAAGATCATATAATAAAAATAAGATTTCTAAAACTCTTAATGGATGATGACTTCCCAATAAAAAATGAGAATCTAATATGATTATGAATTAAAATGATTTCATTTTATAAAATATAATATCTAAAAATGGTGAATGAAAAAGGGAAATTAATTAAAAAGTACGTGGGAAAAACAACCGTTGTGAAAAATCAACAGGGAAAAAATATTGATTCAGTTTAGAAGAAGATGAATCAAGAAGTTATCTATAATACAACAATGAAGATCCAAAAATGATCATAGATTATGAGTGGAGTCCATTTTTATTGATTAATATTAGAATAATAAAAAGTGAAAAGAAATTATTAATTATGTAGGATGATTTAATAATTTAATTTCCTTGGCAATTAGAAGATAAATATGTTAAGAATTACATTATTTAAATGAAATTTTGTTTTTTAGATTAATTAAAATTCATAATGTAAGGAGGAAATATGATTTATATTACCATAAATAAAATATTAGACAAATATGGAGGAACAATATATTGATTTAAGGCTTTAAAATGATTAAAATTTATTGAGAATATAAAATGATATGGAGATTAATAATTCAGTGAATTTTTTTTTACTTTGTGGATGAATCCACTTATCTATTTTGTCAAATAAACCCTTTTTGGGTATTAGACACCCATTTTATGGAAATTCGGCGTGTGGGAATTAAATCCCATTACATAGAGAAAACATCCAAATTTTTTACACCATATGCCATTTAGTAGATAGTACTTATAATGTATCTTGGCTAATATATTTCCAGCTACAGTACCCCAATTACTACTATCACAAAAACTGCTACATTGATGTCGATTAAACAGTACTGCCACTATTATAGTTCATCTCTATTACTATTATAGTGATTCTATAGTTACTACACCCAATTGTTTTTCACCCTATGAATAATTTAGTAATACAGGTTTCTTAACACTAATCCAAACCCTAACTAAATCAAAAAAATTTATATTGATTTTTTTGAGAATGAAAAAACTAGTGGATAATTCTACTAAAATTTCTTACAAAATTGGTGATTATTCTATGGTCCCAAGAATAATTATATTGTAATTATAGGAATTAAAATCAAAATTTTAATGTAGGGATAACATAATGTGGAAGGATATTACATTACCAAAAATGTAAGATACACACACATCGATGTTGGATGATAGTTATCGAATAACCAATGTGAACATGGTGTATAAAAAAATAAATATCAATCAAAATATGAAAGTATTGTTAAATTGAAAAGTTATATGACATAAATTAATTAGATTGAAAAACAAAAAATAATATCCCACTAGAGGGAACCTTAAGGTTTATATTACGATAAAAAAATTAATCCATTGAGAATTTAATATGATGTCAGTTAATGACTATGTAGAGAATATAGAAAAATTTTATTTATTTTTTAATATATATATTTGTTAACTAAAATATATTATTGAATTGAGGGGTAAAAATTAAATAAAGAAACATTATCCAATAATTCAATTAAAATAGAATGTATAATTAATTGTTTCTATTTATATCATTCAGGAGACATGTGGGAGGTGTGATCAATACAGACACACCACAACAAAATTTATTATATTCGTACTAGAAAGGTTATGTAAAACCATGTTTCAAATAATCCATGTGGATGAATAAAAAAGATTAAAATGGTGGATTATATTACAAAGAATCTAGTGAAATGAGGGACTCCAAAAAAAATTATATATGTTTGTCATTATTTATAATAAATGAAAAATATTATTTAAAATATAATAATGTAATTATATATGTGTTGTCACTAATGAATATTATAGATCAATTAATTATTATGTATTTACATACACATAAGAATCTATATATGGATTTTGTATTTACTTGATTGTTAAGGAATAATCTGCAATGATTTTACTAACATATTTATAATTGGTATGATGACATATAATTGCTAATTAACTGTGTAGTAAATATTTGGAATGATATAAATATTTGAATGAAGGGATGATGAACAAACATCAATTTATTCCAAATCTATGATAAAAAAATTTGATGATTATATTAGTGGAAAAACATTATACAAATACAATAATTATGAATTTTGATATGAAGAATATAGATGATCTTATGAAATTGATTCTTTTAAAAATATCAAAAAGATACAATTTGAATAGATAAACACATGTTTTTGTTGACCTATGAATTATATGTTGAGTAAATCTCAAAAGATAGAAGAAAAATAACAATGAATCCTCCTTTTCTTGAAAAGGAACATGTGTACAAAATAATGAGATTCATGTCAACCAATAGATATATTAATCTCCATATATTTGATGTTTTTTTTATTGTATGAATTGTATTCAAATTTATGGTTAACTAATACCAAATATTTAGAGAATTGTGAAAATTATAAAAAACAAATTGGTCACAAAAATAGTATTTATCGTTAATACATTGTCATATGATAATATATTTGAATACAATAAATAAGAGTTTATAGAATAGAATTAGAATCCTGAGATAATACATGTATATAACATTCCAAATCAAAACAAAAATATAATTTCTATGATTAGATTTTTAAGAAATCCTATATAGGGAAAAGAACTTATAAAATCATCTATCAAAAAATATACACAAGACATAACAATGAGTGTATATATTCTGGACTAGTTATTATTCTGACATAATTCAGTCAATAATTTGTTCAAGTAATTGTTTAAAATAAATATAATCTTTAAATATATTAAATATTTCATTATCCCACTTAATATAATGACTAATGATTGTAATTTGGAAATTATTGATTACTGATATGTATAATGTATTCATCATTGGTATAGACTCTTTGGAATAATTTATCACAAATAAAATAAGATCATTGGGAAAATTATCAATCGACTTGGTGATTGTTTAAAAAATAAAAAATACATGAATTTTTTTTTCACATTTTTGATATCATAGACATAGATGAAAATAAGAAAAAAAGTATTATAAATTATTAGGTAGACATTAAAAACTATTATGTTGATTAAAAAAATTCATTATTAAGAAAGTGTTGAAGTAAGGATGTTTTATGCATCAATTATTTTTAAAATGTTCCCATAGGGGAAAACATTAAGAGAGAGTAGAAAGGGGGTACGAAATTGAAGAATATTGATAATTTAAAATCATTATACATTCTTTTTTAGGATTGTTGGGTGGGTATTGATGGATACATACACCATAATATGTCGTATTCACCAATTTATTAAGAAGAAAACAATATTGTGAATAATAAAAAACTGCAATCTATGTCTATTAATAAAAAACATGAATGTTATTGGGTTTAATTGACTTTTCAAAATACACTCAATGAAAATTTTGACCGAGTAGATAACCTAGAATAAATTTTTGAGAAGGAAACATTCAAATTTAATGAAATTTATATTAATAAGAATTTTTCTAATATCACATGGATTCAAATGTTATAAATCATTCCTACAATTTTTTTCACTGACTATCACTTTTTTCCAATGGAGTCTAAGTTTTAATTACTTATTATTAATATAATGAACTTTTATAATTTGATAAAACCTTTAGACTAAACCTTATCTATTATTTTATGTAACCGTTTGATAGATATAATTCACTATAATGTTTCATACATGTTCTGGAATCTATGATTTAAATACTGTATTATAGAATAATGAGAATTAAATTATATAAAGGATTTATATATTTTAAAATTTATTTTGATGGATATGATATAAAACTCACTCACTATTATAGTTTTCTCAAATAACATTGTAAATAAATGAAAAATATTATATTTGGTGTTTTTTATTACCCAAATGTGTACCCTTTTAGCATACATATTATTGGTGACTTAACATTATTATTATTACTAGAATTCAATAATAAGAAATATTTTATGATTCCCCCATTGCAAATTAATCCACGTATATCTAACATGGGATTTATCATTTTGTTGATTATGAAACATTTAGCGTGAATCATATAGAGTTCTGATAGATTATTGGAATGATAAATTATTGATTGTCTAATAACCAGACATTTTTTATATAATTTCACATTGTACCTAAATAAAAGATAACTTAAGGGTTCTATATCTTAAGGTAGTAAAATGGATCATACAATAAATTAATTTATTTAACAATTATGAATTTATTTATGACTAAATTATACCACTATAAATTTATTTATCAACCAATGAAAATTGTTTTGGAGATTTTATATATTTAAGAAAATCAAACAGAAGTTGGTTCTATATTGACAAATGACTTTTTTGATGAATCTCCATGAATAAAACTTATTTGAAAAATATTCCAAATAATGTTATAAATTATTTGGAATAAAATTACACAGAATTAATTATTTGAATTATTTCATGGCTGTAATACATGGGTGTAATGTACCCCTATTGTATAATCTCTAATGTGGTGAAAACGGGTTTGTTATAAGTCCTCAAGATCGCCTCTGTCTACTCTTGTGGATACCAGATAGTAATGTGGATGCGATTGAAATAGATAATAGAATTTACTATATGGTATAGAGTTATAATAAAGTATAAATAATCAAATAAAAATAATATCATATAAATTGAAAAAGTTATTAATAGTACAAAATTAAGCTTGTAAGTAAAAGGAGAATCCATTAATGTAATAATGTTGAATCATATAATGATGTGATAAGATTTATCCAAATGTAAAAATAAAAATAATAAAAATTAATGGTAGAAATGAACTCAAATAATCTCAAAAGACCCCAGTCCTGAACCCCTATAATTATTGTCTCAATAAAACATCCCTTATAAAAATAAAAAATCATAACCATGTTCCCTTAGTTGTTCCAAATCATTCACCAATGTAATCTACTTGATTAACAAATACAAACTAGAATAGGGTGTCACTAAAACATATCATATATACACCCACATGTCTAAGTAGGATTGATAATAAGTGTATTCAATAATATGATAAATATTAGTATTGATAAATCAACTAATTCCATACATAAATCAACCATCTTCACCACCACACCACAATTTCTAAAATCATATAGCACTATCATTCCAACCAGAACCATAAACAATTGAATAATCAAACATCTATGAAAAATCCTATGTATAATTATTTTATCCATTTGTAATTGGATTTTATATAATTATTTCAGAATGTTCCATGGGGAATATACATCTATATAAGCATTTCAACATGTATCACATAGAATATCCTGATATATATTCATTTCATATTGTATCACCTAGTATATCCCACTATATAAGCATTTCAACATATATGATTGGTCATATAAAACAGTATACTAATCTTACCCTCCAAGAAATTTCTTGTATATAATCATTCCAAATTTAACTAAAATGAGTCAGGAGAGAAAAGATATTATAATAGAAAATCAAAAGACTCAATAGTTAATTATGAAAATTAAATTTTTTCATTCAATTACAAATTCATTTATATATAAATTTATAAATATCCATATCAATATCACATAATATATATCAATATTTATTCTATATCATGAAATATCATATAATCTCATGACTTGCTAAACACAGTTGAAACCATTAGACATGATATTATTATTAAATTATTCAATAACCTATTGGGTCACCATAAACCTAGTCTCATTAATAATTGATTCCAAAGTAATCAAAAAAAATTAAATTCCATTATTTTCAATTAATAAATTAATAAAATTAACAAGATCTTGAATTACACTTGTGTAATCAAAATATTGTATAGAAATAAAGATTTAATATAAAATGTTGTTAGTTGAAGACTCATTACATTTATCTGGTGATCTAAAATCAATTGCAACAAGATTTTCTACTAATATAATAAGAGAGTATGATCAGAAGATATAATCTAGGTCATCCATTGTCAAGATAGAAACCCAAAAATCAATTTTAAAATGATTATAGGACAATAATAAGAACTTATTAACAAGTAGGTAAACCAAATCAGGAATAATCAAAAGGGAATATATTCATGATCTGCACATCCATAATGGAGAAAATATATAAAAAACATATGTAATTCTCTTTGGTCCCATGTGAAGGAAGGGAGGTAGGAGAATAATTAAAAACATATGTACTGTACATCTATAAAACTACCCATCCCATGACTTACATGGAATGTATAGACATTATACAATGTTTGTTCCTTATTTATGAGTTACACTGAAAAACCATTCACCTTGGCCTTATTTTTACAATTTCTGACATTAACATCATGTGAATTAGGTTAATAATGTGAAAGCTCATCAGCTCATTATAATGTTCATAACATTTTTGATGCTTCATTTATAGGTCTTGTAACAAGTACTCTATGTGTAAATTCCATGGTGATAGCATTAATCAATCATCCTATAAAAACTAAAAAATTAATGTCGAAGCCTTCGAAAATCCTGAGAAATCCTTGTAATCCCATTTTAACTTTTTATTTATATAATTAAATAATAAAATAAAAAATACATTCCAAACTATTTGGCCATTTACCCAAATAGTCACTCCCTCTCATAATAATACTCAACCACTAATGATTAACAAAAATTTAAATCCCAATGAATGATAATTAATAGAAATCTAAAAGAGGAACATACATAATAAATAATGGATCATATATCCTACCCACTATAATATATCTTTATTCTAGGATACTACACCAATCACTACGAGTCATGATGAAATATGATATCCACTATTCTTGTGAAATAGATTATATCACTAATGTCTCTTCTTTGACATGCCAATGCTTCTACTATAGTCAAAATATATTTGTAGTCTTATTCTAGTGATAATTATTATTCCTTTACAAAATCCATATCAAATTCTATTCAAATGTATCATTGGAAAAAATCATGATATCATCAATGTATTACAGATGATATGGTTCAACACAATATCTCCACTATTTTGACATTTTAAACACTGTAGAAATGGAATACTATAAATATCAAATGTCTATGTGGTTCGCCACTAGACTACCCAAATATACTATCTCCAACGGCCTGAAAATCCTAGAAAAACGAATATGATGAATCATTATATGGTGTTTCCCCAACCGTTGTGGCACCATAAGGAATAATAATGAACACCCTAAAATTATAGAGGTCATATTATATTGTCATCATATGATTTATTCACACTTTCTATGGTTACAACTGACTCATAATCAGATGAGATACCTCATACATCTAAAACATGAGACTAGGTCCAAGAAGTGAAAAATCACCTTCCAATAATCAATAATGATAATAAAAAAATAGCCTACAAAATATGTCTTCAAATTGTGCAATGTTGAATTATTCATGGATGTTGTTTTCTGGTGAAAAATCCAAGAGGGACATATGTTTCTCTCATAAACTAAAAAAATCCACTAAAGTGGGAAAATAAAATATCCTCTCGAGCCTGAATAAGGAACAATGAATGACCATCACTCTGACAATGACTGGTTGTTCTCAAATGAACCTACTATACCCAAGCCTTCTGAAGACCCTTGTAGAACCACAGCATGAAATGAGGATATGTATTGGAAATTATAATCCTATTAACATCGTGTAACTGAACTATCTATTACATGAATTTATGAACCATATCATCAATAATGAATTTCTTTGTGATTTGCGATAATTGGGATACCTTCATCCTTAAATTTGTGTTTACCCATAAATCATCACTATTATTGGACGTCTTGGATAATCCTATAAAAAAAATAGTGAAATCATCCAATTTCCAAATAGTATTAGGTAGTGGGTGAAATATCCAATTTTTCCTTAGATTCTCCTATTTCACCTATATAGATGTCAAACATCTCACTAAAAATACCATAATTCCCATTTTCATTTTTGACCACAAATACTGTCTATAGATATCATGATAAATTTTCCCTAAACTAGGATGTATCACCCATAAAGAAGAAAAACACCCTCTCATAAGTTACTCATGGAAGCCTATATGAATAAAAAGTTGGTCATTGAAAATAATAGAATAGTCACTACCATGAAACTTTATATATGGTGTATCCACACCATATAAAGTGCATCTTAAAACTAATCCCACCATATTAGATAACATGTCTATCCTGATAATTTCCAAATGAGTTGGTTTAATAGATTTTTTTATTAGAGCTTCTCATCCTTAGGAGTCTTAAAAATCAAGATACATATTTGGAAAGAGGTCCATCATCCACCACATATCAAAAAGACAATTATTTGGCCCCTTTTTTTTGTATAACTCATGGAATCATTGAAGGAATTTACATTTCATTGTGAATATTCTATCTTGAATTTGATGTATTTAATATACAAGATCCACATCTTATGTTAATGGTTTAATTACTGTTAAAAAAATTATTTACCTAAAGATCTTATGGACTATGTACAATAAAATAATCTCATCCAAAAGAAAATTTCTCCATCAACTCAGTTAATTTACTACTTATTTGATCTATATATCATGATTTTGATAGTTCCCCTCATATGGTGTCAGATTACTTAATCCATAAGAACCCACTTGATCCTACCACATCAGAATTTCTCAGAGACCATATCTATATGTTTCACAGTGCTATGTATATGCTTTACCTAGATCATATAACATGAAGATATTTACTGGAGTCATGATTCCTTTAAGAACCAAAAAAAAGATCCCCTGTAAGAAATTCACCAGACAAACATCACCCCGTTCTTGTTTAGGACAAACATCAATTATTACAGTAGGGATAATATCTTGGAAAATCATATACAATCGAAGAGATCATCAATGCATTAATGGGGATGCTAGTTAATGACAATAATCTCTTTAAATATTTAAAAATAAACACAAAAAGCAATGTCACATCACCATTCTTGGTGAAAATAAATAGAGAACCCCATAAAGTCGCACTGGCTATATGAAACATTAATCTTCTTGATATTCCAGCTGAACATTCAACTCCTGAGGCTCTACTCATTCCATCTTGCATAGTGGGATAAAAATTAGTTAATTTACCAACAACAACAGAATTGTGAACTTGATTTCCATCAAATGATTACTTTAATAGAACCTGTAATGAAATACATATTGAATAGGGTTTATCAGTAGAGGAAAATAATCCTTCAGCATTCCTCATTGATCCTGGACAAATAATTCAATATATTCTATTATACGATCTACTTTTAAAAAAATTGTTCCTACATGAGCAGTCTATGGATCACACTCACCCTAGTTTCCATAACTACCTATTACGAGATATATAAAGGTATATACACTCTAAAACTATCAATATGATACTAGTATATG
Source organism: Viscum album (assembly GCA_963277665.1). NCBI lineage: Eukaryota > Viridiplantae > Streptophyta > Magnoliopsida > Santalales > Viscaceae > Viscum > Viscum album. The sequence goes on from OY728135.1 coordinate 1,768,838,593, forward strand.
ATTACACAATTCATGATAAGAATCAACTCCAAAAATTTCATTTATGGTATGAATGTTTACTAAAAGAAACATTTAACACCAATCTCTAGAGAATAGCTATATTATTCTACATAGCATATAACTGACTAGATCGTGGATCATGTTCTCAAACATGACTCACAAAGATATCCCATATTCTTGGTTCTTCCATTACTTCATTGGGGAACTCGTTCCTTTTTCTTGACCTGAACGTATTTTGGAACATTAGCTACCTATATTTGGAGGAGTATCAAGGTCACTCCATAAATCTAATTCCAGTTATGATCTCTTTACACTACTCTAATGTGGCATGTTTTAAAAAAATATAATAAAATTAAAGATCCTACTGAAATCGTACAACTATAAAGTGGTGTACAAGAACTGAGGAAAATTTTTACAAACCATACATACTGATATTAGTGAGATGGAAGACAATCTTGAGATTCATCACCACTAAATATACTTCTATACAAAAATTTTACATGGAGAAAACTATTATATATATCATTTATAAGACTAGTAATATATATTCATATTATTGCAACTGGAATCACCCAGTTACTACTAAGGGGACTCTCTCATAGTCCCATTTGTGTGTACTGCATAATTCAGGGACATCATAAATTCTACTCAAATGAAAAATATTCACCTATGAATTGACCTCATGGAAAATAACAGATTAACAAAATATCACTATGGAGATCTCCATAGATGATAAATATAGTGTAATGTGTTTCATATTATTAAGACACTTATCATACACTATCAAAAAAATTCCCAAATTTATGACGAAAAAACTGAGGAGAATTCTACACCATCAACATATCTTGGTAGAATAGTCTCATGAAATTCACATCATTATCTATCAATTATAAAAATTCATACTACCATGACTACTATGAAATATCTATTCAATGAAATCTTGGTCCACTGTGAATAAATTTATCAAGCCTCACCCAAAAATTCAAGGGAGTATTGTGATTCTTGAATATGGTCTAGACTGAATAAATCTCGAAATTGATTTCCTGGGGGACTTCCACCCTAGAGAACATTGGAAGATTCTAAAGATGAAACTCTCTTTTTATCTCAGACAATGAAGGAATGGTGTGAACAAATCTCCCTTTCTATCGATATCATGTCCCTCAATAATCTATCATGAAACCTAACATCCTTGTAATCCATAAGAGATACTTGATGCTCATAATGATTTACATTAGGTGAAATTTGATTTCCACAATATTTATTATAATCTAAATGTGACGATGTGAAATTTTATCCATAATAAAAACACACTACTATGAAAGGTGTCTATAAAAACATGGAAAACCTTCCAACGTGAAAAATTGGAGTGCTAATTCTCATAGGACCTCTAAACATAGATTACATGTGTCTAATAATGAAATAACAATTCATTTCACTTAATTTATTAGATATTTTATATATTTTATTTTATATATGATATTGGAACGTACGTAACCCATAAAACAAATATATCCCTCACATGGATAATACATGTAAATATATATATCCGCATCTGCATATCAAGATTCATGAATACTCATCTCACTCCATTCCAGACAATGACTGTAAATCTAAAGAAACAATATCATCATGATACAATTACATCACACTACATGTGAATCACTCAATGTAAGATAACATTAAATATAATAATAAAATATCATAATCAATAATCATATCCTTGGGAAGTCACATTTTCACTCATAGATGGGTCTATTACAACCATGCACTAGAGCAACATCAAGTCCCAAAACATATTTTTCTCATTTATACCATTACCATATGGTAATGAAATAAAAAATAATTACATGATCATATGATACAACATTTAAATGCCCTATGAACCATAACTATATCAAGTCACAAAAACAAATTTTTTATGGTGCCAAAAATAGTCCTCTGCATATTCCTTAGGAAATCGGCTTGGAGAATGGGTGTGATGAATATATTGGGTAGATTATATCCCCTATTATAGAGATATTTTAAAAAATAAATATTAATAATAAATATTATTAAGGTAATTGAAAATTGTACAAACAAAACAACATAAAATTTTGAATTAAAAGTGGAATGTAATAAACCAATTATGAAAAATCATTTAACAAAAATTTGGGATGGATTTAAAATTAAAACATAAATAAATAAAAATAAAATATTAAGGTAACATAATTAATATCTATATAACCTGATCTTTAGCCCCTTTCCGATGATGTCCCCATACACCATCCCAAACCGAAATGAAAACTCACAAATGAGTCCCCTTTTCCTTTCTCATACTAGCGTCAATACAATCTACTCGGGGACCAAACAGTGTCCCGAATAGGGTGTTTCAAAAAACATTCGGTCAAAAAAACCATGTCATGAATAAGAAATATATCAATATGTGAATGAAATAAAATTAAAATTGTTATATTAATTAATCAATTAATATAATATATAAATCATCCAACATCAATATTATGCCTAAATGTATCTAAGCATATAAAACCACCAAGACAATCATAAATATAAACTATGGAATAATAAATAAAGATATAAACCCCTCTATATAAGAATGTAAACCCTTGATCTTAGCCATACATATAATAATTTTAGCATGTGTATTTATGTATAGTCTTCTATATATTCATTTCGACTTGTATCACTCTGTATTGGCAGTTATATAATCATATTATAATTTCGTAGTGGGAATTACTTGAAATATAAGTATGTTTTCATGAATTAGTATGAATATCCTGATATTTACAAATTATAGCCATCAGTGAAATCCCCATAAATAATAATTACATATTAAACTCAGAAAGTCTCAATAGAAAATATATCACAATATCACATGAAAATCATTAATTTTTTAATTATTAAAATTACATTTTATTAATTACAGTTTCATTTATATATCAATTTATCAAAATCCATGAAAATATCCCATATGTTATAACAAAATTGAATATATAGGAAGAAATCAGCTACATACTATTATAATTATAAACAAACTTTAAACCATTATCCATGATCGTATTATTCAAAATGTTTATAGATCGAATGATTAGAAATATTTCATGTATCATAATCAAATAAATCTAAGTGGATAGAAACAATATTCATATCCATTATTTCTAATTAATAAAGGAGTAAATTCAAATAGAGTGAACAATATGATGGTGAGACAATAATATTTCAAATACATGACAATTAAAAGACCATATGAATCAGGTTAGACTACCTGAATTTATCAATAGATTATTAAACAATTCCAACCATAATTTCCAAAAAATAATAAGTAAATGAAGATTAAAATAATGATCCTACATAATACTATGTCATGATAAATCTCAAAAATAAATTACATGTATGTAAATTACACAATGTGTAATCATTAAAATAGGTGATGCAGGTCCTTAAAATCAATCAGGTTACGACTTACAGAACATATGTGTACATTACACATAGTGTAATCATTACATTGTATTTACACTAAAACCCCATCCAATCACATACATTTTAATACTCCCTAATGTTTAAATGATGTGAACTAGGTTCATGAAGTGTTAACACCTCATGTCATGATCTGTCTCACATCATGTGTCTAGCAGTAGCTACCGATCTTGTAACAGGTAAAAATTATTTGAATTCAGTATGATATGATGTATTTCATCTTTAAAGATAATAAAATAAATCACCATTTAATCCTTTTGATCTTATGGGAAACCATCATGCGAACATTTGAAACATTTATACATAGACTCGATTAATTAAAACAAACATAAAACCCTAATATATAGAAACGTTTTACAACAATGTCTATATTTAACTGAATAATACTCATCCTATATGGGTCATTGAAAAAGGATAAACAAACAAAATATTTTTGACACAAAATTCAACCTGGGACGTAGAAGGAAAATTATGGGTTCATATATGAGGTTTGATAATTCATAACTTGTTTATATTTGGTGTGGGAGTGATAATATAATCAACATGTCAGTAATTATGGTTCAATATTCATGGAAATGGATGTGAATAACAGGCCCAATGACTGAATGTTGATGGTGGATTGTGTAGTTTCATTATAATGTGTTTCCAAAAAAATAGATTTATATGGTTTTAATGGATTCCTAAATATTCAATCATTTGTTTTGGGACTTAATACATTCATCTTACCCTATTGGTTTTTTGGATATTTGTCCAATTTCATTCCTTCACATTTCTGTGAAACGGTTAAAATAATTTAGTTGATCTTATTTAAAAAAATGAATGAAGGAATATTTTTTTCAATTTGAACATTTTGTAGGATATGAGTTGACAACCATTAAAAATATGGGGCTACTATAGTGCTGGAAGATAATGTTTTGTGATGTGTCTATTGGATGATTTTTATATTTCAAATATCTGACTAATTAAAAGAGGTAAATTGACATTCACTTTTATGTATTAATGATTTGAGATCACTTTTGAATTGAATTAAAACTGTGTAAATGGGATTACATGAATTGGGACATGTCAAAAATATAATCTATATTATATAATTTGATGAATTTCTCTCAATGTCATTTTTATATCATCTTGTTATGTGTTCGCATGATATTTAAATTGGATGGTTGTTGGGTAATATTTAATTAGGATATTAATCCACAAGATTAAAATGATTTAATTTTTTCTTTACTAGAATAATGTATATTAGTAAATTTTACCCACATCATATATGGATGGTTATATTATGAATAAAAGGAATGAGTTTCAACATTTGATTTAAATCCACAATATGAATTGTTTTGATTATGTTGTTGCATAGTTGGATTAATATTTGATGAGATGTGGCTATGTCGTTTGTGATACTATAATTTCTGGATCTAATCACACATCGAAATAAATTAATATATATCGATATGGAACCAAACCCCATGCATTTCATACATAAAATGACGTCTAAAATTGGTGATATTTTTTCAGCTGATTTTTTATCCATGATTTATTTTGATGTGATGCAGTGGTTCAGAAAATAATGTGAGTTGATGTGATGTTGTCCACAATGATGTAATTGGAACTACATTGATGCATCCAATGATAAATTTTTTTAGATATTTTATTATTCTAAATAACCACTTTTACCACATAACACTATATTTTCCCTTCCATATCGAGTTCAATTATAGTCCTTGGTGGAATATGGGTTATATAAAAATTCAATGTTCGGGGATAAAATACACTACATATTTCATAATTTTAATCTATAATATAAATTGATTATCCATGATAATTTTTAGTCATATAAATATTTTTGGAAAATTCGGGGAACCATCCATAGTCAAGACTTGAAAATGTGTAAAATAGAAAGAATGAAGACGAAGTGGAAAAATTTGAACACAAATTTCTTGGTTTGAGAATAATACCTACTTTAATTTTTTAGAAAAAAATCACTACATAATAGAAAAAATTATAAGGTTTTCACAGGTGGTAGATACCGAAAATTGAAATAATATCCTTAAAAAATGTGAATCTATAGCTATCCAAATAGTTTTTGTGAATATTTAGATATTTTTTAATCTATGTAAAAATAATAATGGTAGTTTGTTTCATTATTATACAATATGAATTTTGATAATTTTAATACTTTTAGGGAACTATATCAAATAAAATCTACTTAATTACCATCATTGATGTTGTTTCCAATATTAGGGTAAAATATTGTACGAATATTCACTGATAAATGAGTGAATCTTCTTAGTCATGTTTATCTGTACATTCTTTCACCCATAAAATCCTATTTATAATTTTCTAACCAAAACACCCTTCCATTAAACAAATAATCCTTCTTGTTTTTTAATATAAAATTCCACATCATAAAATTTATATAAGAATACAATATTAACATAGACTTATTGATGAAGTAAATATTGAAATGAAAGAACACTAAGAACACATCAGTTAGAGGAATGATTCACTACTTCTATGAAGAATTCATTGAAATCCACACCTTTCATATGTTGAGTTACATCCCCTTCAATCCATTCATTTTATCTCATCATACCATCATATTTTTTATTTCATAAAATACCCATGTTTTATGAAATAAATTGATTAGTTTTGGAAGAAGAATAATCACCCATGTATTTTTACTTGTAATAATGAAATTTGAAAAAAAGGTTTGCTCAAGGTTTCTTGATGACATCTTCTAAAAAATATATTCCAATCATGAAATATATCCACCATAAGTTTAATAAAATTATAAAAGGATGTCCTATACCAATAAATAATACCTCTCACCCTTTTTGATATCTTTTTACACATATGACGACTAGGATTCACCGGTTCTGTTGTAATAGTATCTGATAAGAATTCATGATCCACTAGACCCTAACACCAAAAATCCTTCATGTGTAACATAAATTATATCTCTTTGATATTAAATATATATAAAAAAATAATTCAATATTATGTAAAGGATTTTTATGATCTTCTTATTCTTATCATCGTTAAAGAGATACCAAATCACTTTAACACTATATGAAATAGTGTATCATGTTTTGGATTAGACATCCATTTTATCAATTACATAAAAATCAACAAGAATATTTTACAGACAAACAATTTATATTAAATGAGTTTCTTTCATAACTTCCCATAAATAATTCCTTGTGTTTATAGTTATTATTTATCATAAATCAACTACTATATATGAGATAATCTACAATATTCACTACATCTATCTCAAATATCAATGTTAATACTTAATGTAGGCGATAAGTCTTCGATCATTTATTTAATTACATATCTATCATTTAACATAGACTATTCTAATGTAGTTTAACTAGGAGTTTCACACCCAATAAATTACATTATTAAGAAAAAAATTCCTCAAATAAATTATTATCATATTATAGTCTCTTAGTATAGCTATTTTTTTAAATTATTTATAAAAATATCACTATAATTATATTTCACTATGAATAAATATAAAATATAACATCATTTTTTGAACATAAGAACATACACATATTATTCATTTCTTGATAGTTTTCACATTATATAGTGAACCTATTTGAGAGTGTATCAACAATTTCTCTACAAATATCATTGTTAACTTGGTATGGATATCCAACTTTCACTATTATTCCACTATTTTAAACATTTCATTCATATATATTTCAAACATGAAATATTGAAGTATGTTATATTTCATAGAAATGAAACATGTTTAAATTACTTTTATATTCAACACATTTATACCTTTCCAACTCATGGGTCCTAAAAGATAATTACATAATTTTTAAATACAATTTAAATTTATTCATAAATTCATACATTAGAAATAGTCTATCATAATGTATGTGGCTTCATTTGTTACTCATTGAGTTATGTCCGTAGCTCTATTGGTAATTCCCCATTGACCACTATTATATGTGGGGGAAATCATGCATTGTCATGACCCACGAGTGAAATAATATTACTTCTTAATCCAATGATACAACACATATTCTATGTAATTGGAAATCACACATTATAGGATTTTATAGTTTCCATATATTTTCCTAGATTCTGTTAGGGTTTTTTATTATGAAGTTATTTCATTCAAATTTTTTATGAAATATAAATTTTTTAAAATCAGATATTTGATGTCTAACGAAAGGATATAGATATTTCTAATGTAAATTAAGATGTAGTAATTCCCTAACAATGACACAAAACATTATCAGTTTCTTCATATGTTTTCATTATAATAATGGTTTCAGGTCTCATCAATTTATCGCTACACTCTTAAATGGTATATCCTTTCTTCCCATATTTTTGGTATGGAGGAATAGAAACAAATAAATTACAATAGCACCTTCCTCATGATTTGATCATCAGTTGTGATTATATAGATACATGTATCGGACTCGTTTATCCAATTTTAGAAGTGATATATAGAATATACAAAACAATTTAATCATGATATCATTACTGAGGTCCATATCTATCATGTTATTATATCATGACAATTTATTCATCAAAGAACTAACCATTGATTTTTTTAGTACAAACACATTTATTAAGTAACAATGACTACAAAACCAATATTTATAACTCCAATATAGGGAAATTACACCAATAATACCTTGCATTAGGTAAAGTTATTATTTTAAGGAGTAAATTAAATTTTTTATTTGGTGAATGGTTAGTTCGAGGATCCAGAACTCAATAAGAAGTTATAAGGGTTTGGGAATCCATTAATAATGCATTTTAAATGGATTAAGTCTCATAAGGGAGGATATGAACTCTTGAGAGTGTCTCAATAGATTATTTTCTGGTTAGCCCCCTATAATAGACATTGGATATATGGTGGTATACTATCACTTCATTAATGGACTGGGTCAATGCCCATTAGGATGTTGAGTCTCATTGATTAGTATGTGAGGAAAATGTTGTCCATTGATAATTGAAAATTAGTTAGGTTGTCCTATTATTTTTTTAAACTTGTATTTTTTTAATTTTTACTATCTATTCCATTTTAGATTTTGGTTGAGGTTATGTGAGGATATCCGTATGACATATTGAGTATTTGAACATTCCATTTTCATTGTAATTTATTACGTTCTGAGTTTATTGGTTATGAAAATATAAAATATTCAATTCAGAACATACTTGATATATTTATTTAACCCATTGTATTGTTTTTGGTCATGTTATATGGCTTGGTGGATGTTTTGGGTGATCTCGTAAACACTAGAGGATAAAATGTTGTAACGTGATATTGAAAACACATCATACCCAAAGTACACACCTTGTAACATCTAGATAACATGATTTTTTCTTTTATGATCTATAGCGTGGAATTAATTATATATGGGTATAACATAGTAGTTCAGAACAAATAAATAGCTTACACATCATTTTCATGATACAAATCATGTAATCTGGGGGCTTTTTTTTAAATACCCACTGGGGGATTAGCCCCAACATTTAGTTATCTTATTCAAGAGTTATGACTATAGCACCCACAAGATCTCACATATCCTCCATTATCATCGACTATAATTCTATGAATTTTATCTATCTGAAATTTAATCAAATATCCATCTATCTCTTTGGAGAGATTCAGATAAGACATTCATTCATCTTTTTTATTATTCTGTTTTTTCATTCAATTATGTATTTCAAAATAGTGCGACATTATTTTCCTTGTATTATTGGTGTTTTTCAAGAAGCCTGATTTCCCATTTCTTGGACTAAGTAGGAGGATGATATTTGATGAGAGAGCACATTAGAGTATATGGAAAGTGTTTTCTATTATTATCATTAATTTCTTGCATGTTTTGGGGTGACATCAATATAAGTTGATGTGGGTTGTCTAAGAGGGACCAAAAATAAGTAAATTGATATTCATAAATTAATAATGTGGTTCAATGGGATGTTTTTGGCTATTTCTCAGTTCATATATACATGCTAATCTAGGTAATTTCATTGAAAAACATGGTATTATTACCTCAAGTGTGTAAATAAAAATATTATTTTTTTATAAGAATATGATGGGTTACATTGGAACATGTCAAGATTACCACGAGGATTAAAGTGACGATGATCAATTATATTATGTTTCCAAAGTCTTCTAGTTAAGGTAATTTATTGAGATAAACAATTTTATCATGATTATTAGGTTGAGGAAACATGGTCTTTGGGTTACGGTGAAGTGATTTCTGGGATGATGGTTTGGCTCTCTATAAATGATATCATTTTGCCCAGGATGATAAAGGGAATTATCTTCAAGGTAATGTGGTGAAATATGATGTGTCTTAGGTTGTTTTGTAATTCACACTCACAATTTTACCCATCATTCCATTATAGTGGGTTCAAAAAAATTAGACTCAATGGAGGTGAAGTCGACCACTCGTTTTGGATAGAGGACCCTATTGATTATAAGGCATAGGGTATGGTGATGAACAATATAAATTTTTAGGGTGATACCCATAGAGAGCCACATTAATACTGATTGAAAATTGTATGATATTTTCGAGTCCATCTGTTGGGGGATGAGGAATTATATTATACATGAGGCTATTATACATTTATAATGGGAGGATAAATATCACAGTTCCCCAGAAAATTGGGTTTTTAGGAAATAATGATTATTAATTTGCTAAATGATATTTTCCTGACATGGGATGTATGGAATTATGCTAATGTTTATTTTTTACAATGATGTATGATATACTGTATATTTTTTACCCAAGACTTTGGATTCCGTATATTTTTTATTTGGAACAATGTTCTAGATACATGATTATAGGTAGAAGCTAAGGGTTCGCCAAGTATAGTCCTTATTTGGAAATTCCATTATTTCGATTAAGTAAATCATAAAAACTATATATATATAAAGAAATGATTTGTATTCCATATATATATATATATGGGGATTTAGTCAGACATATATGAAAAATGGACTAAATAGGTCGAGATCTCAAATATAGATTTTGAGAAAAGATAGAGTATGTTAAAAATGTGATGTGTGTGTATTGGAATTTTTTTTATATTTTACATAAATCATCATAATTATGTATGTAATATAAGAACAAAGTTGTGGTGGCCTGCTGAATTCATTCTCACATCCTAAATGGTTCCTTTTAAACGCGTATAGAAATTATGTATTTGAGATCATTATATGGATATGGATTAATAGCTAGACCATAGAGATCCTATTGTATTTCTAATAATGGGATGGATTGAAGAGGACCTTGGTGTTTCCCCTCAATCAGATGTAGTTTCCTTTATATATTTTACATGTTGTGATATATATATGTATTGATAAGGTTATCCATAGGAGGATTTTATTATTTTTCATGTATAACCTGTATGATATGTTATTATTCTACAAATAATATTTTTCCATTTGGATTATATCAATTATTAAAGAGTTATTATTATAATTTCCTCTTAATTTCAATATTTTGTTATTTAATGGTCATTCCACATCTATGATATATGATATAATCCTCGTTAATCTATGCTTATTTGATTCTTCCACGATCTTATGTTCCTTCTCAGCAAGAGATCATGTTGGGGTGCCTTCATCCCAATTAAAATTGGAATGACCAGGTTCTAATATGTGTGAAATTTATCTTCTTCTGTGTGATCTTATAGTTGATTGATTTACACATCATGTGGACCAAATGGGTGTGACGTCTATCTATTATAAAATTTTCACCCTTGGCTGCTATGTTATGGGTGGATTGTTCATGCATCATGATAAGAACATTGTCTCACATGATGTTGCTTTTCATGTGATAACCATTGGGTGCATGGAATAAACTATGATATATCAAGATATATAAATTATTCTGAGAAAATCTAAATGATATTATCCTTCATTAAATTTCATAGCAGTCTAATCATCAAGTCTAGGAATGAGGTTTTCATAATATCTAATGTTAGTATATGATATAGACGATCAGTGTTTTATGTTTTCCTGGTAGTAATAAGTGTATTAAGGGATGATGATATGGATAATTATTTATAATTATCAATAAAGATTATAAAATTCATTCTTATAAATAGTTCATGGTGGCATTATACTCTACTAAACCAGTGTTATATTGGTTATATGTGATTCCTGACTCTGATGGGGGTAGATAAGTTGCGTTGAGGGTGTATTATATGTGATTCCTGACTCCAAAGGGGGTCGTAATGGGTCCTTGAGGCCAGATTGTATGTGATTCCAAACACCAATGGGAGTAGTTTGGGGCCATGTTGTCAGATGATATATGAATCCTAAATATGATCACGCTTGGAAAGGGGACATGAGGCCAGATAATATTTGATTACAGAAATATTTTATGGGTGTGAAAGGGTCCTGAGGTTGTTTGATACATGATACCTTACCCCAATATGGTTGGGAAAGGGTCCATGAGGTTAGTCTCATTTGACAGGGTGTGTTATGGGAGTGTAAGGGTGGTGAGATTCACTACCTATTATATATTTCAATATATTAAATATATATGTTGTTGTTATGGTCTTTTGATTACCATGATTGTTATTCATTGTGATTCCACCTAGTAGGATTCCAGTGGAAAATTAAGATGTTGTTAATGTGGTTACTCATGGGTGTACATAGGTTGAGGGCCATGAGGGTTGGCATCAGGACCCCAAGGGGAAATATGATCCTGATCTGTAGGTAAAGGATACAATATTTTTTGTTCAGTTTTAGGTGATGGATTATTTTTGGATATGTCTTGATTAGTATCTTAGGTATATCGTGGTATGGGTTATAAAAGGTATCGACCAAGGATATGAGTATTCTTGGATGTCTAGAATGAATTTATCTCATGAGTTAGAGTCAAAACACCAACCATTATTCCATGGTGAGGGTGGAACACATGTATATGATAACTAGAACATGTATCTCAAGTCTTTATTTTATTATACTATGACACCCTCAGTGTGGAGGGTGAATCTAGAGAAGTCAATGATCAAGGGTCTCATAAATTCATGTGCGATGTATAGTTTTAGGCAGACACACATGATAGACTTGATTTGAATGTTTTAGAGGAATGGTTCTTTTAATATTTTTCCCTCAGACAAAGAGGGTGGATAGGTTATTGATTCCATGAACTTTAGTATGGGAATACCATTATTATAGAATATACTGAAAATTTCACATATTATTCACTTTTCACATACTATGGTGGATGAATTCACTACGAGGGTGAGAAATTTTGTAGATGGATTGAGTCATTCCATAAAGGGGAAGGTAAAACTATTATGTATGACATCATTCATAAAGGTGGTGATTTAAGAAATAACATCTATGGGAAATCATACAGACATGTCTTAATCAAGGAAAGTGACATCGTGAGGTGCTTCTAGTGTTGATCCATCATTAAAAAATAAGTTGGTATGTGAGATGTCTCAACAAGGTGGACAATCCATATAATTATAAATTCCACCAAGATGTGGATATTGAGAATTGTGCTTCCAATGTGGTCAACGAGTGCATGTTTATACTCATTTTGATTAGGTTGTAACGGTGTATCATGTGAGTTTCTAGTAGTAATATTTTGAGATGTTTCTTAGTAATACATCTCAAAATATTGGGAGTCCTGAAATATGGTAGGACAAGAATCTGAGGTCAGACTGGATGTGGTACCACTAGATCAATGTTGACATTTTGTAGCACAGATAGGTCATGTCATCGATAATGGGACATATCAATTGGTTCAGTGGTAGGTTAATGGTGAATCTCTATAGGAAGGAATCACCTTGAAATGTTGGGTTTCAGGAATAGTGCACAGATTTGATCTGCAAAATGAAAAATTCTGAAAGGATCCATTGAAATTTCAACGTACACAATAGGTGTGATTGGGTTCCATTTTTTTGGATTTCACTATTTTGGGTGCATGAGGTGGATTTGTATTGATTAGACTAAATAGATATTATCTATTATGATATAATAATTCATGATTATATATATGTATATATATATATTAATATATATATATATGTGGTTCATAGGTATCATGATTAATTAGGCACATCGTTGAAATATATGGATTATATTTAAGGTGTGATGTAATTGAATATATGATCTTAATGAAAATATATATGATGTGTAATTTATTTGTGCATATGTTTATGTATAGAATATAAGGTAATAATATGAGATGCATGATTCTATGGGTGTTTAGTATGTATTGGTAATGATTTTTTGACTTGATGGGTTTCTTCCAAGATGTTGAATCATATGAGTACTTTTATATTTAATTATGGATGGTGGAACCATTAAAATGGTTGAATTTAGTGTTAGGAAGAAACCAGGTATGTACACCCAATGGTGGGGAGCACCATGAGGGGAGTTTACCATCGAATAAATACCCATGGAATGTGTGGTCATATTAATTATATGGGTATATTTGGTACCATATTTGGATACATATTGATATATCAAGGATAATTTATTCGGTGGGGTGGGTTTGTAACATCTATGATTTTTGATTGGGTTTTTTTTAAGAAATGTTGATCAAATGTGTTTGGTGATCAAGAAAACCAAAATTCTATGCTTTAAAAAACATTTTAAAGAATTTTTTTGACATAAGGATATATTTATGGGCATGTTAAATGGTTTGGTCAAATACTTTTGTATTCTTCTATACACCAGAGGAATATTTTTTGGACTAAGATAAAATAATCTCAATTAAAAAGTACAATTCATATAACATCTTCACAACATGCAATACTTTTTAATGACATGAAGAATGGAGTGAAACCTCATGGGGGGGGATATCAAAGTAATTAATTTTTTTTAACTTGTTTAAAAAGTGTGAACCTAATACACATTGTGTATCTATTACAATCCCAATAATTTTATGAAATAGTTTTTTTAACATCCACTTGGTGATCTACCACCATTATTTCATTTTCTTCTATATTTATAGAGGATGGAGTGCCAGGGGTCACATATTTCCAGCCTTACCATGACCTTTTTTTCATGTTTTAGTCTTCATCAATGCTCTATTAGACACTTATTAATTGTAGTGGTAATGAATAATTTCCCCTAACGTCTATTCCTATTTTATTACTCCAAAATGTATGCTGAATCTGGGTGATCTCATATTCCTTATTTCCTAGGATTTTTTATAAAATCAAAACATATATAATTTCAGATCATTTAAGAATAAAATATCAATCATGGAAAACGTATGAGTTTTAGGTAGGTGATCCATTTCAAACGAATTATTATTTTTGGGTGTTTTGGGGGAGTGTTGAACAAACTCCGAGACTGTTTATCTAGGAGAGACCCCTGATAATTAAATTTATTTTTTAAAATTAATAATTTGATTTAATGGAATTTCATTATAGATGACGTTGTTCAAATAAAAATTCTCTACTATGAAATGGATTTGGTCAACCTGAGTTGATTAGGAAATTTTTTTAAATTGAATTATTAAATTTTTATATAATAATATGAATGGTTCCATGGGAGCCTAATAGTCTTGTATTATGGACTATGGTTATGATGATAACCTTGATTGAGGTGAAGTAGTAGTTATTTTGAGGCAGTGGCATGATATACAATATGTGATTATGATCACCCATTTCAGGCTACATGGTCATCAAAATGAGGTGACAATATTCTTAGGTGGATGGAATGTCTCTCAGGACATCAAATGTCATTGACCATCTTGATTGATCAATATGGTAATTAGGTCATGAGGTGTCCAATGATGTGGCTTGGGTGTTTGGGGATTTACACTTAATGTTGTTGAATTAAATACCATTGGTGTCTTGTGTACACATATAAAACATATTCCAAGAGGTTTTGACCACTGGTTATGTGTGAGGACCCCCATAGAGTCTTAGACATTTGGGATGGTGTTGACAATAGGATATGTTGGTGTTTCCCAGCATAGATTGTTATGTTGATAGTGATGGACCTTAAATTGATGGTGTCGATAGAATTAGTTGGCGATTGAGGCTTTTCATTACACATGATTTATTTAGACCATGATATTGTGAGGACATATATCATTGTTCCTAAGGACATCATTTTTTGTGTAGATGAAGATTATTTAGTGGAGGAAGGACATATTATTGATTTAATAAAATTATGATTTGTGTCAATGAAGATTTCTTTTGATGCAGATTGGGGGAACAATGAATTATGTGGGCATGTCATTGGATTCCAGATATTTGACGGTTAGAAAAAATTTCAAAATAAATTATTAAATGTGGAAACGGATTGTTCAGTTATTATAATACTCATCATGGTATGTGTTGGGAGCGAATCCATGGATCCTAACCAGTACAAATATATATATATATATTTATACATACATATAATTACATACATAAATATATATATATACATATACATATATATACAAATATATATATATATATATATGAAGACATGTCTTTTCTTACATTAATATATTTAGGGAAATATATTCAGACATATTATTGTTATGGGTGAATTTTATAGATCACTCACTAGTTGTTGTTGAAAATAGGTTCAGTAGGTTGAAAATATGATGTATGTGTGCATTTTATTATTTTGATATTTATCGTACTCCTATATAAATATCTATGTAATACAAGAACACATTGGTGGAGGCCTTATGTGTTCATTGTCACATCCCACAAGGGTCTTTCATGATTCATATACTATTAATGCATCACCGATCAGATAAAGGATTAGGTTTGGAATATCAACCTTAGTGGTTGTGATGAATTTGATAGCATGGTATGGATGACAGTTTTCCAAAGTGGATCCTATACATTAGTGGGAATATCATTTATAGATTTTCTATGTTTTTATATACATATGTACTAATAGGTGTGGCCATGGGATACCCTGATTAGTTTTCTTATCTAACATACCATGATAGCTTTTTCCTCTACAAAGGTTAATATTTTTTTAGGATAAATATTCCTATTATTGTACTATTATTCATATTATGAGGTTATTTTATTCTTTTGATCTGTTATAGAACATATTTTACTATGTTAGATACTAATATGGTCAATTATTATTATCACTACACGACATTATACTCTCCCCACATTTACCTCATTAGTCCCTTGCTACAAGTAAATATCCTTTGTCATATGGGGTGGTATGACTATGTCCAAGGGACCTATTATACTAGAGAAATGCTTGAGTGGAAGACAAGCCTTTTTTCTAAAATTCATTTAGAAAACAATTTCTTCTCTACATCATTTATTGATTCCATATTATTTGGGGGATATATTGGGTCCATTTCTATGGTGTGTCATAGATGGTCACTATTTCATTGTTTGTTATTCCTTTATTTTTTTACATGGAGATTTCAATTTCAATTTTTTTGGGTTTTGATTATAATTTAACCCATCATTCATGAAATTTTCATATAATAATGGGGATTTATATGTTCAGGGTTTTTGTGTCCCATGATAGGATTATTTCAATACATTCAGTGTTGTGTTGATTTTGTTATACACCTCTAAAGAATTTAGTCATTTTGAAAAAATATCATTGAAATTACCCATTGGAAATGATGATTATAGTATTTCATTTAATATTCATACATAGAGGATTTCTATAGAATACATCTACACAATTTCAAAATTCCATTTGATGTGGAATATTTTCATTGTGATAATATTGGCATTATGTTGATCTAGTTAATTTTATAGTTAATTTGAATTATTATATCACATTGAATGATAATGCCTAATATGGAATGAAAATGATTATGGAGTAGAATCTAGATAGAAAATGAAGTGGCTTTGTGAGATTATTTAGTGATATATGGATGTGAAGTTGATTAAGAATGAATATTCAAATATCGTAAGTGTCCCATCTCCATCAGCCTATGGTATATGAAGTATTATTTAAACATTAATTATAAAATTTAATATATGGATTCAACAACAATGATGATTTATTTTTCATAAATAAATTTTCAATTTAAAAAATATTACTCAAAATATTTGTATTTAAATTGAAATTTAAATAAATTATATAACAATAATGAAATGGACCCATATTGGACATTAGAAAATTTATAGAGTTCCCAATCACCAACATTCATGAGAAAAATTTTATTAATGTTCATTGTGTTTTATGAAAACCATGACAGTTACATAATTTAAAACTCTTTTATAAAAATGGATATGTTAGGTGGACATCAACCCCCTTGAATAGGGATTACTTATGAATTGGGATAATTGAATTCCGTTGAACTTCTAGAATTTTGAAATGACCTAGATCCTTCAATTAAGATGAGATCAAAATGGAATAAATTAATATTATGAACCTTAATAAGTTCCATGTCATCTTCATGAGATTAGAGTGATGAAAGGATGGTTATCACCTTCATTAGTGTCATTTTAAACAAAATTAATAAACATGATAATGATTGGTGGATACAGTGGCTGAGTTGAATGGGATTTTAACAAAGGGACATATTACCCATATGTGGTGCGACATTTCTATTTAAAATTTGTGGTTACTGAAAAATAAATCTTTTGAGTTTTCCTAGGACATATATTATAATCTGATTTAGGAGTTAAATATTTATCTCATAAATAATAAAATAGTATAATTGTAACAATTATTGTTATATATGTATGGGGGGTTATGTAAAATATTCCGTTTATCTTATTTACTTGTTTTATATTTATTGTTTTGGAAAATTTGATATTTTCCATCGATATATAATGATAATTATTTTTTTATTTTTTTTGTGGAACATGGAAAAAGTTCATTGCTTCTAGTTGTTAAATTATTATATATATTGTGGGGACATAGTATGTTGGTCCTTATATGTTGGGTCCTCATTGATACATATGATGTGAAAACAAGGATATTGTTCCTAGGATTTGGTGCGTCCTTTTTTATATATTATTATTTTCTTTTGGTGTTTCTCTTGAAACATAGTGGGTCTGGTATATAAAAATATAGTGTTGGGGGACCTCTGAAATAGATCATCATATATAGTGTTCCCAGGTCCTTATATAAATTATCATGACACTAATAAAAATGTCATCCAACACTAGACAAAGTAGGTATGGTCGATCCCAGTTGTCATGTCAAACAATAAGGATTTTATAAATTTTATTGAGTTATTATAAATGTCAAATTAATGAATAGTCATTCAAATTGAAATTAAAAATAAGTTTTTATAATTATTATTTTATTAAATGATATTAAATTTATAAAACTATTAAATCATTCCAAGTTATTAGGATATGTTAGGAAGTTCCATCCAAGACACATTTACAGGTCACTAGTCATTTAATATTAACTAAACTAACCCTAGTGGAGTAAAAATCCATTATGTGATGATAAATGATAAAAGGGGTAAATATTGGTTAAAAAAATAAATATGTTTATAAATTTAGTAAATACTGAACTATTTTCTTGATGGCAGGATATCAACCCCTAATAATATTTTCTTAAAATTTAATAATATTGTATCCATTTTCAATTGAAAATTACTTAAATTAATTTATTATTATTTATAATGTTGTACAGATTCGCTCCCCTCATCAATAAATTAGCATATCTTCTTCTCATGTCATCACATTAAAACGACATTGGATAAGGAAAAACCTACTAATATATCCCAGATGATTTTCTTCAATATTATAGCTATCTTATTTATTGAAAAATAGTGCCATTACTAGACTATAGGTTTTAAGAAATGTGATTTCTTGAAGAAAGTTATGAAAAAGAACGTATGTGATCATTTTCCATCAATGTAAAGAGACTATTATAAGTTTAATATTACTATAATAGATGTGTATATTTCAATAAAAATATATTTTTTCATTATTTATAGTAAATATAGACTATATATATAATTTATTATGACATTTCATCCATTTTTATACATGTATGAGTTATAATTTCAAAGGGAATGTCCTAGTGGATAATAAAATCACAGGATATCAGGGTGGTATCATGTTTTAATCTCCTCATATAATTATATTATAATGCTTGTGTCTTTCTTTTATGCTTTATAGTTCTCCTTCTCTGACTTCTTTAAATTATTTTTGATTAATCAATTATTTCTATAAATTTTTTAAAATGTTAATATTTGTTAATTATAAGTTATGAAATACTATTAAACAATGAAAATACTTTATATTTTAATTTTCATTGTTTTATTGGTTTAAAAAGGAATATCTTGCAAAAATATTTTCTAAAAATTCTGCACTTTGGTATCAAATGAGACGATGAGGAATTTTTAGTGAACCAACAACCTCAATAGGACATTGTCCAACATGATATTATATTAGTGTAAAAATAATTTCTTTAAAATATACATGTATCATTTTATGCCATAAATGTTTTATTATTTTTAAAATAAATTTAAGGAATAATCAAATTATTTTTCAATGGTTATTTTTTAAATTGAATATAAAAATGATGATAATTTTTATATGGTTTTTAAAATTATTTTTGTATATATTTTTCCTAAAACCCCTATATTTTTATAAGAAATGTATATATAATATCAAATATATTGTTTGATATAAAATAATTTTAATGGAAGCTAACTGTATTTTTCACTTGTTTTAAAACTGCTTACTGTGGAATTTTATGCTCACCCCATGTTTTAATATATATTTTACAAGTTTATTAGAAATTATAATGGTATTAGTTATTTATAAGGATGTATAACATGAAATGATACTTATAAAATTTTATAAAATATATATAACTATGATAAATTGTATGGTTAAGCTTATTTTCCAAAACCCAGAATAATTTTTTTTTGTTGTGTAATATACTATGTATTTTTATATTAATTGTACAAAAAAAATACATATCATGATTTCAGTATTCTATGAATAATTGAGGGATAGGGATGCCACATTTGGTATTAAAATAATTTTTGTGACAATATGAGAGATTATGCATTGTCATTTCAATAAAATTTAAATCATAGAATTTTCTATTGATCTTTTTGGTAGAATAAAAAACTAAAAAATATAAAATGCAATTAATTAATGTTTTTCACAATTATAATGTTTATAATTAAAAATTTCCATGAATATGATGAAAAAAATTTGAGGTAAAATTATGTTAGGGGTGGTGATAATGTAATATTCTATGATTTTATAAGGAATCACATTGTTCTATAGTGTACAAGATACAAATCTCTGAGTATAAATTTATAGAGAAATATCATTTTACAAATATGACCATAATTAACATGTAATTAATTTAGTGGTTATGAAAAAGAATAAATTATTAATGAATGATCTTGAAACATCAATATTTTTTTTCCGTTATACATGAATTATTGGGTTATAATAACAATATTTTTAGTATAGTAATTTTAATCTTATGAAATTAGTTTTCTTAAAAAATTATTTTTTTAGGAAAGAATATTAAAATTATTTTCAACAATGTTGTAAGAACCCAGATCTTCTTTTCTGGTATGCTTTTCCTTTTTGACGAGTTTTTGAGAAAATTGAACTTTCTGGAAATTTTTTAAGTACACGCTGTGTACGTTCTAAGTACACGCCGTGTACTATTTTCCCACCAAAGCCATGTGATGGCCGTGTCCGGGATATAAACACGGTGTGTAAGAGTTACGTGGAGGCCGATATTGGCGGAGTACAGAAAAGACTTAGTACACGATGTGTGCTCTAAAAGTACACGTCGTGTAATTGTTTTTCATTAAATGGACCGGGGTTGCGCCTCACACACAGAAGTGTCTTCTTCTCCAGGTTTCGTTCATCCGAGAGAGACCATATGACTGAATCCTCTACGTGCTTCCATGCCTCCATCCGACCTCCGTTTCAGCCGTCGTCGATTGACTTGGAAGCGCAGCGATGAGTTCTTTGTTCTTCTTTAGCCTTGTTTCTCGATTCCTCCTCATTTTCAAGTTATCTTAGGTTAATTTTTTTATGACTTTTCTCATATCTACGTCGTTCTATGGGGAATATGTCATCATGGTTCACTTATATCGATCACCAAGGATCGAGGTAGGTGGTTTGTTTCCCTACGTTGAGTGTCTTAGAGTTTTTGGTAAAAAAGTGTCGAATACCCATATGTCGGGTATATCAGGTTAGCGTTTTGATCTTGTTTTGTTATCTACATTAGATTTATTGTATGTTTGAGGTTATTAGATGATTAATAATTACTTGTTAGCATTTTTGAGGATCACCCCACGGGTTTTTCCCTTGTTTTGGCTGTTGATTTCCATTTGTCCCGGTTTTCCTATGAGGCAACACTTTTGTATATTGTTAGTATGACTGTTGACTTGATTGAATGTATTGCCTACTATGTATATACATGTGGATGCATTGTGGCTATTATCCATGTAGTTGACGAACTTACGTAGACTGATAATAGTCGATTATGCACGACTAAACTACTCAGGGCTGAGTGAACCTGGTGTGGAACACTAAAGGGGGAATTGACGATTAGGGATTCCCTAGAGAGTCTTTTATAATTAGTATCGATCGCAAGACCTAAGGTAATATGACATTGTGCTTCCTCAGAGTTTCCTTAGTTACGTAGCGAGACTATAGGTGGAATTAGACGTAAGTTCTTCCTCGGAGAGTCTATATCCTTCGTTGCAAGACCACTGGGGAATTGAAGGTGAGATATTCCTAGAGTGTTTGTTCCATTTTACCTTTACGTGAATAGATTGGGTTTGCATGTAGGAGCCAACCAGAGTGTCGGTGCTTTATTTGTTGGTTGGTTTTGACGAGTCCACCAAGCAAGAGAACAATCTTGGGTTTGTACGGCCTACTGTTTAGGTAGACTTTTGAGTTACATGTTGTGATTACATGATTTCCTTGGGAGTATAGAGTTGTTTATAGGTTCCTTGGTTTATATCTAAATTATTTTAATGAAATAATAAATAAATGTGAATGGAGTTTGGAAGGATTTCTTACTTTAGTGTACATATTCTTTTCTACTGCATTTATTTCCATTACTTTTTCTATATTACTCACTGACAGTGGGGCACTGATCTCATGGTGATTGCCTACTAGGATTAGTCTCACACCCTATTTTGGTCCTGCATTTCGGCCCAAACATGTTATATGGTTGCAGGTGTGGACAGGGATTTTGGCCCTTTTACTTCAGGTGCATGCTTGCTGGTTGGAGCAGGAGAGCATAGGACCGAGCATAGGTTTGCGATGCTTCTGGAGTTGTTGTTTACATACGTACTTTGTTTCCAATTGTATTTCAGCATGTGGTTGTGTTTGCTTTATTCCCTAGATACTTTTACATGATGCATCATTATAATTATCATTATGTGTTCATTGCTTCCACTGTTTAGTTTTAGTGTTTGTATATTGTTTACTGCTTCCGCTATTGACTATTTTTTTCTTGCCTTGTATAACTTACCAAATGAGTGCATAGTTTCTCCAATAAAATTCCAAGGCCCTCGTTGCTAGTCGGTAGCCTCTGGGGTTTGGGGAAATGCGGCTGAGGTCATGTGACAGACCGGGTACGGGGCACCAGTTGAAGGGCTCCGGATTCAGATCGTTACAAAGTGGTATCAGAAGAGTTATTTACTTTTTCTAATGACTTACTGTTTAGAGACATTAGACAGGTATAGGACAGAATAGGTAAATGGTAGATAGTTGTTCCCATGCGTTATAGAACCAGTGCACATGTAAAAATCCATATTACCTCGAATATTGCTAGTTTTTAGTTTTGCGAATATTACAGTTCAATTGATTTCAAAAATGGGTGATTCACTTGTTTTGTGTTGTTACTGTTTATATGATTGTGGTTCTATTTTTTTGCAACCTGATGAGATGAGGGTATGCCATCTCATGCATCATATAGGAACATGTTAGAATATCGCATGCCATGAATCATACTGTGAAATCATGGTTGCATTAGAGATTGCTTGGTGTTGTGATAATATTTGTGATAGATAATGCATGTTGTTGTGATAGATGTTGTGCTAGAATACCTGATATGTTGATAGGGTATCATTGTTTGGATATTTCTTATCACGGATGAAAAACATTGATCTTAGAGGTGTCATGGTCCCTAAAGGATCAGAATTTGGTGGGTTATGAGTTCTTATACTGTGGCTTGTTCTGTGCATCGTTATGAAGCCAAGCTTTGATTCACGGGGAGTATGGGCCCCCATGGATCTGAATTTGGCACCTTAACCCTTCTTTTTCTGTGTTTTCTAGGATCCGGTGCAGTTCTGAGGCTACTGTCTGAAAAAACCCAGAATATATGGCGTGTACATTATAGATACACATCGTGTAGTTTTTTTCCGTGTCACTGACCGTGTGGACATGGACACGAAGCAGTAAATGGTTTTCAAGAACACACTGTGTACGGAAGGTACACATAGTGTAGATGTCAACTAGGATCCCAGTCGTGTAAATAAAAATGTGGTCTAGTTAATGAATGTTTAGTACAAGCTATTTTCGGTATGCACACGTCATGTATCATTTCCCCAGGTACCCAGTCGTGTCTTAAAAAACACGGTTCAGTGTTATCCTCTCCTATACACGTCGTGCTTGTTCAGAACACGCTGTGTAAGGATCAGCCAAGTACCCGGTCGTGTCATAAACAACACGGGCCGAGATTTCCCTTCATGTGCACACCATGTCTCTTAGGAACACGCCGTGTAGTTTTGACAGTTTGTCAGGCCGTGTCGGTGAAAACACGGGCCAGGTAAGGCATGTCTAGTACATGTCGTGTCTTCCTTAAACACGCCGTGGAGTCTTCAGCTGGGAAAGTCAGTGTGACTTAGTCTTGTATGAGTAACCGACTAGGGAGAAAAGTGTTAGTACACGCCGTGTAGTTTAAGAACACGCCGTGTAGTTGGGTAGTTTACACAGCCATGTATGGACAATGTACACGCCCTGGGAAAACTTTTAAGAAACACGTCGTGTAGTGGTATTACACTCCGTGTAGTCATGTTTTCCCAGATTTAAAGGTTTTCCCTCCTGTTTTGTTTTACTCTCCTATGTCACAACTATGTTCATCTATAATGAAGGTGGGTTTGGTCTTTCAGAGCGATGGAACCGAGACATCCTATTGTTGAATGCCAGGAATCAGGCAGTGATCGTACACCTGATACGACCAATCAGGGACTCCCAGTAGTTCCGCCCATCTTTTCGGACATAGTACCTACAGTGATTCCAGACACTGGTGCCGATGCTTAGTTCATAGAGGGTTTCATGAGATTCATGCCAACCGTCCAGGGAGTTCAACATCCTGCCCCGACTATGGAAGAGCTGATGCGGGTCTTCCAGCAGCAGCATCCTCCCACGTTCACAGGGTATGGAGGTCCTCAGGCTGCAGAGTCATGGCTGGAAGCCATGCTGTCCATCTCCGAGAAACTAGAGATGCCTCCAGAGAGGAGGGTGATGCTCGCAATGTATATGCTATGAGATTACGCCAAGAGATGGTGGGACGTAGTCTCTCCGACGGGGCGCCAGTAGGCTATGGCTTGGTATGAGTTTTAGCATACATTATACGACTACTTAAAACCTGCGATGCTGAGGGCTGACAGAGCCAGGGAGTTCATGAGCCTGCATCAGGGTACTCTCTTAGTTATGGATTCCTCCTCCCTCTTCACTAAGTTATAGTGATTCACTCCCGTTATGGGGAATGACGAGCTGTTTTTAGAAAGGATGTTTGAGGAAGGCCTCAGACCAGATTTCAGATCACATGAGAAATTCTTTCAGTTGACTTCTATTGCACTAATACTCAATCAGGAACTCATCACGGAGAGGAACCTAAGGGATACTGGAGCTGT
Organism: Viscum album; assembly: GCA_963277665.1. Taxonomy (NCBI): domain Eukaryota; kingdom Viridiplantae; phylum Streptophyta; class Magnoliopsida; order Santalales; family Viscaceae; genus Viscum; species Viscum album. The sequence goes on from OY728135.1 coordinate 1,768,863,846, forward strand.
GGACTGGGGCGGTACAACATCCAAGGCTGATTCCCTTTAGATATAAAGCAGGAAGCTCCACCGAGAGTCTACCCGAGGCGACCAGTGGAAGGGAGGTATTCCTTCTGGTAGATGATATCTTTCTTCTGGAACCCAAGTGATGTGTAATCAGTGTGGTAGGAATAGGAATAATAATCCCCAGTGCCGGAGGGACCTAGTGGAGTGCCGATCCTGTGACAATATGGGTCACCTGTAACGTTTCCGCAAGGTCCCCCTTCCAGGGGCTTAAGAAGGAGGATCAGTTTCGACCCCGCATACGAGAGTAGGATTTTGAGCTCCATAGCAGAATGGGTGATGGGGTTCTACAGGATTCTAAGGTCATGGTAGAGGCCGTGGATGATGTGGTCAGGCTGAGGGAGGAGCAGCTCAGGGTTTTCAAGCTGATACACAGGGCTGCGGTACATTCCAGACTTTGGTTGTAGAACAGATTCACCAGGAGTAGGATCACAGACCCTCTATAGTTTGAGGTACGATCTTAGTAGCCTCAGTTTTATCTTTATCCATTTTCGATATTGGTGCTTCACATAGTTTTATCTCTGTGCCTATTGTGGAAATTCTTGAGCTTTGTGTCTTTTCGTCTGCGGACATGTTGACTCTCGACACGCCCTTAGGAACGTGGATATCTAGGGTAAGTCAGTGCAAGGAGTGCCATCTCGAGGTTGCAGGGTATCGTTTCCTATGGGACATGTATGACCTGGAGATGACGGGCTATGAAGTCTTTCTCGATATGGACTGGTTGGTTCCCTACCAGGCATTCGTCGATTACTCTCACCGCAGGAGGAGTTTCATATCTCTAGAGGGTGAATATTTCCTTCATAAGGGCGAGTTGGATGTTCTAGCGAGTCGAGCCGGATTCGAGAATCATGGGCTAGGGGGAGTTATGGCCCATATTTCTAGTCTTTATCTGGATGAACATGGGACATCACAGTTAGATTTTCCTCCAGCGGTTGATCTCTTTCCATATGTCTTTCCAGAAAACTTTTCAGGTTTGCCTTCGGAGCGTGAGGTAGACTTCTCGATTGAGCTCGTTCCAGGAGTTGCACCGGTATCCATTCCTCCTTATAGGATGGCTACACATGAGTTGTAGGAGCTCAGGAAGCAGATTATACCCTTAGGCTTTGCGTGGATCATCAGAAGTTGAACCAGTTGATGGTCAAGAACCAATATCCCTTACCGAGGATTGATGATCTATTCGATTAGCTTCTAAGATCTCAGGTGTTCTCTAAGATCTATTGGATGTATGTTTATCATCAGTTGTGTGTTAGACCATCAGATATACCTCTGATAGCCTTCAAGAGCAGGTATGGTCTCTACAAGTATACGGTTATGCTATTCGGTCTTACGAACGTGCCAGCCGTTTTCATGGCGCTGATGAACCGAGTGTTCCAACCTTACATGGATTCCTTCATCGTGGTCTTCATGGACAATATCTTGGTGTACTCTCACACTCGACACGACCATGAAACCCATCTTGAGATCGTTTTGAGTACACTGAGGGAGCATCGACATTATGCTAAAATCTCAAAGTGCCACTTTTGGATGGACGAGATTCACCTCCAGTGTCATGTCATCTGATTGACAGGAGTATCAGTAGACCCAGAGAAGGTGAGAGCCATATATACCTGGGATCAGTTGAAGAACATCTTCGAGGTACGAAGCTTATTAGGGATGGATGATACTACAGGCGGTTTATACAGGACTTCTCATGCCGAGCAGCAATGTTGCTGGGCTTGAATAAGAAGGGGGTGAAGTTTTTTTGGTCAGAAGTCGGTGACTCAGCCTTCCAGGAGTAGAAGGGGAGATTGACTTCATCACAGATCCTAGTTTTTCCAGAGCCAGGAAAGAGCTATATAGTTTTCTGTGATGCATCTGGCATCAGACTTGGAGCAGTTCTTATGCAGGAGGATCAAGTGGTTGCATATGGATCTCGGCAGTTGAGGCCTCATGATAAGAATTATCATATGCATGACCAGGAGTTGGCTGCGGTTTTTCCTGAATTACGTTGCTGGATACATTACTTTCTGGGAGTGAATTTTGTGGTATACACTGACCAAAAAAGTCTGAAGTACATCTTCACGCAGCGTGACCTAAATCTGAGACAGCGGAGGTGGGTTGAGTATCTCCAGCCCGTTGATTTCAAGTTTTCCTATACACCTGGGAATGGAAACGCAGTGGATGATGTACTGAGCAGGAGAACTCAGATACAGACAATTCAGGAGGCCAGCAGTGAGTGGCAACTGATGGCTATGTTTTCGGAGATTCATTTGGAGGTGCACGACAGGCAGGGACAGACTTTCTTATCTTCTATGGCTGTTACCTCTGTACATCTGGACTGAGTTCGGATGAGGCAACTGGATGATTCAGAAGGCCTAGTCCTAAAGAAAAGCGTGTCAGGATAGGACCCTCATCCCAGGTGGACCGTTGGCGAGGATGAGATCTTCTGTTTCCAGGGAAGCGTGTGGGAGTTAGTAGATATACACGAGGAGATAATGTGGGAGTTCCATTCCTCAGTTTGGGCAGTTAATCCTGCATCACCAAGATGTATCAGAATCTTCATCGCCAGTACTAGTGGCCAGGTGTGAAGAGAGATGCTGATGGGTTCTTCATGAAATTTTCTACTTGTTAGTAGGTGAAAGCAGATCATCAGCGACCAGCGGGCCTTTTGATGCAGTTACCCATTACTGAGTTGAAGTGGAACGACATCACGATGGACTTCATGACTTTTTTTCGAGATCGTCGAGAGGAAACGATGCGGTGCGGGTCGTCGTTGACAGGCTCATGAAGGTTGATCACTTCTTGCCAATCATGGATACTTTCAGTGTTGATGATCTGGGGTGACATTACATCCGGGATATCGTTCATTTTCATGGAGTTCCACACTCTATTGTTTCAGACATGGAGGCGTGTTTAACCTCTCAGTTCTGACAGGGACTCTAGAAGGCCTTGGGTACACATGTACTTTTGAGTACAACATACCATCCCTAAGATAATGGCCAGTTCGAGCGCACAATCCAGGTGCTTCAAAATATGCTCCGAGCTTGCATCCTATACTTTGGCGGTTATTGGGAGATTCATATTCCTCTGGTGGAGTTCTCCTACAACAACAGTTTTCAAGTGACCAATCAAATGGAGCCATACGAGGTTTGTATGGTAGGCCATGTAACACATGAGACTTTTATGTTATATAAATCATCAAATGAATCTTTTTCTACACACTAGCTTGACTTACTTTACATGCAATCGTGACCTTCCTCGATAGCTTGCGTTGTACGCAATACCGAGTCTCACTAAACAACGATATGCTATAAAAATATTATTAAAACTAGCCGTTATGAATAGTAATAACCAATTTTTGAAAATTTATTAATTTTATTTTTCAAAATGGACTTCATTTTTGGATTCGGAATACCGAAATTAGCCTAAGATGAAATTATGGTATTTTTCTGAAAACTTTTAATTTTTGATGAATAGTGAAACCACTAAGTGGTAGGTTAAAAACTGAATTTTTCATAAAAAGTAATTTTACCACTTCTGTGAATGGAATTTCGAAAATCCGACAGACACGGTTGATATCAGTATGTAAAATGTGGTTCAATGAGATAAAAATAATTTTTTGGTGAATAGTAACTTTTTACTTTTTTTACCGCGGTTAATAGTAAATAGGGTAACTAAGGGTAAATATGATATTACTATTACACTAACACATGTTCTAATCCTATTGGATAAGTGTAATTCGACCCAAAAAAACCTTATGAATATAATATGACCATTTAGGTCCACTTGGATTAGATTATGACATTTAATATTATTTTATTTAATTAATAGTTAAAATAGTTAAAATCAATGTTTAATAACTAAAATATTTTTAATATGGGGTTATAAATAAGATAAATTCGACTATAAATATTAATTAGAAATATAAAAAGATTTCATACATAATGATATTTTATTTATAATTTTTAGACTTTAAATATATTAATATATTTATGACAAAATGATGATGCAGTAATTACCCTTTTTAGGAAATGTTAACATAATTGATGTTATAAATGCTCAAATAAATGTAATCTGAAACTTTTTATGAATTCCACTAATTTTCTAGGTTACTATTATATATTAGTGTTGATTTAATCAACTTGGTTCAAACATATAATTCTGTTATGACTTTCACAAAAATCATATATCAAATAGTGTCAAAATTGAGACAAAATAGTTTTTAAATAAAATATTATATTATTAATTGTTATTTTATTCCTAAAAATATAAGGTTCGGCCAAATGACTTATATAAGGATATATATATTAATAATAAACAACTTGGGGTTCTTTTGTCATGTTATAGTAAGTATATTAACCATATCGTGTAAGAAAACAAAAAGTCACGGTAAAAGTTAAATTATTTAACTTAGAGTTAAATGTAACTGATAAGGTTAAAATAATAACCTAAACTTGTATAAATCCTATTGGTTGATTGGATTTCGACCCATCCCCACTTTAACTTCTAAATAAGACTCTTTGAACCATTATAAACCGATTTTGACTTTAATATAAAATAATATTTTGAGATATTCCTAAGGTGCCCCTCTCCTCCCTTATAAAAGGGCACCTCCTCCCCCTCATCCTCACACCAATTTGAGCACTCAAGATCGGCCAACCCCTGCCAAAATCCCTTCTCCATTTCTCTAGAATAATACTATAGGTCCTGGTCTTCTTCAAAGACCAATCTTAGTTCCCTAAGTGGACGATTGAAAGAGGCGTTTCAAAGAAGAGGTAATATCCATTACCGATCTTTTCAATTTCATTCTTCTTGAACTTCTTCTTATTTAGTTGTTTCATGATAAAGTAATAACATAAGTATTACTTACATACTGATATGTTATTATAAATATGAAACAACCCTAATTCACCTTCTATCCATCCTACGGAAAAATGAAATCACCGCGCGTGCGTACGTACGGAATACCGTCTCCACGCCGTGGTGTAATCTATTTTCCACCTTCACCTTACAAGGATGGGTATAATGGTGTAATGAGTAACTATATATGATTATTATAAAGTGATATTGATACTGAAATAGTATTCATATACTCCATTTCAATTCCACGATCATAGAAACGATATCATCACTCGTGCGTACGTACCGAATACCGTCTCCACGATGTGATGCGACTCGTTTTATATGATTATCATTACATAGTAATTATATAAATTAATTGAATGAATAAATATGATATATGTTACACTAATTCCATTATGGATATAATGTACTTATAACCTTAAAATAAGAATAAGAATTTATTCGGCAAAACACGCATAAGAACAGAAGGCAATAAAGACCCGAGTAACAAGTAACAATGAAATATTACTAATAAGAAGCTAATAATATGACCATATATGATATCATATCAATATTTATGATTCTGGAATAAGTCAATAACATTATTTAAACCATTATACAGGAGCTTCAGACACGTACAAAGAAAATCGGACTTAAGGTAAGGAAAATATCACAATCTCATTTTTATCCGAGATTGTTTATACTTTTGTTTTTACTGGGGTGTATTTTATCATCCACATCCATGTTTCCTGAATATGGAATATTATTTCCATCCACTTAAAAAATTTTAAATCCAATTTTACCTTTCGGTGAGTTTTTAGTAAAAAATATGAAAGGAATCCTTTGTCGTTTTTCGTACGAGGTACTTTTTGACTTTTCCGACAAAAATACGAAGAACGTTTTTTTTAACTTATACGGCAAGAATGGATTTTTAAAAAATTATTTCCAAGAATCTTCCTTTATAAGTTTTCAAGTTTTTTTATAATCAACTTCTTTTATTTTATAATTGTATGACATGTTAAGAAAAGAAAAGTGTTTTTGACGAAGAAAGGATATTTTCTTCAAGAATGGAGTTCAAATGTTTTATCAAAATTATTTTCCATCTAAGATAATATAGGGTTCTGTTTTTATCCCTATTATTACAATGATTTGATTATGTTTTGAGGGAATTATTTTTATGAAGTCATTTACCTTATATGATTTGTTTTATGATGTCATGATGTTTCAAGAATCCCATTTTTGTTACATGTGTTATGCGATGATGTATGATTTATGATTATGTGGCACACATAAGAAAGGATTCATTATAAGATGGGTGGGAACTATATCTTCCTCCAATGCATTGGGTAAAGATTTATATCTTATGAGATAGACATGGATGGAACTGATGGTTATTTCGATTCAGTGATACAGGACTGAAAAGAGCAGTGAACTCGGTTCAGAAATGGACTTTTTCCGCCAAGATAGTCTTGGAAATGAGTCATGACTAACAAGAAATTATTTTCCATGATTATGTGTGCATGCCAAAAAGTTTCAAGTTTTATGTTATGATAATGGGGATCTCATTTTCACTTCTATGATTTATTCCATGTTAAGATATTATGATCTCTTTTGCAGGTTATGATTTTCAAAAAGATATGATATGATTTTTATTTCCTTTATTTTCCCTTCCTGAGCATTTGAGCTCACCCTTTTTTGTATGTTTTCTTTTCCCCAGGTCAGGAAGATGGATATTAAGTAGAATATGCAAAAAGGGACTCTAGATATTATGAAATAAATGGGAGGCAAAGTAGATGATTTATGAACCAATTTTTTTTGTTTCCCAGTTTCTAAAGACACTATACCTATACAGTCATTTGTGGTTTTGTCATATGTTGTAATAAGTGTGCTTAAATTTTGAAGTATTAAAAATGTATGTAAAGTATGGGTCGTTATAGTTGGTATCAGAGGAAAGGTATAGTCAACCTTTGGAAACTAGGATGTGAAAGCCTTAGTAAGAACCCTAAGGATAAGTCTAAGCATAGAACACAATCATAGTGTTTTACAAATGTCCATGAATAACCTAGGGTAAGACCTTAAGCGTGAAAATTTTATTCTTGAATTATGTGGTTTTCCTATTATAATTAGTGTTTCTCACACTATTCTTCTTGGTTTTAGTCAATGGCTGGAACCCGAAGGAACCGTGTTAATGCTGAATGTGATGGGCAATGCAATGACTGTCCCCCTGAGCAACCAAACGATATGGGAGCTGGAATGAAAAATCTTGTAGCCATGCTCACACAACTTTCTCAAGCTATTAATCATGCAGTACTTCCAAATGACCAAAGGAAGGAGCAACATTCTTTTGAATCCTTTATGAGGTAGTGTCCACCTTCTTTCAGTGGGTCTACTGATCCATTAGTTGCTGAACAATGGATTAGTACTAATGAAATGATATTTTCAGTTCTTCAATGTTCTGAACATGATAAAGTCATCCTAGCAGTGTATCGTTTGGAAGGAGATGTGGATCAATGGTGGAATCGTATTAAGAATACGAGGCAAAGGGATGAAATTGAGTCCAGGAATGGGACGAGTTCAAGAACTTATTTTTCAATAAGTACTTCCCTCCTATTCTCCGAACAAAGATGAAGAAAGCGTTTCTTGAACTGAAGCAAAGGGATGATGAATCTGTTGGTACCTATGAAGCAAATTTTACAAGACTTACAAGGTACGCTTCTGGTATTATTATCCAACCTGAGATTAAGATCGATCAATTCTTTAGTGGCTTAAAACAAAGTCATCGAAGGGCGTTATCCATAAGGGACTTCAATATCTACGAGGAAATCGTTCGATGTGATCTCAAAGTCGAGATGGAGATCGGAGTAACCCATCAGTCAAATGGGTTTGATAAGAAGAGGAAAATGGAATTCAAAGGAAAATCTAAAGAGCACACTGAAAAGAAGATGAGCTTTCCTTTATGCTCAAAGTGTGGAAAGAAACATGGAGGGAGTTGTCTTAAAGGGACAAGTAAATGTTTCAAATGTGGAAAGGAAGGTCATCGGGCATTTTAATGCCGCGATAATGGGAAGAAGATGTCTAATGATGCAAACAAAGGAAGGGATTCACATAATGAACCTACTACACTTCAATGTTTCATGTGCAAGGAGATGGGTCATTATGCCAATCAATGCCCAAATCCAAGGGTTGATGATGATGGTCGACGTCAACAAACTCTTAAGGCTAAAGACAAAGGAAAGTCACATGCAATTTCTATCAGCGATGTGGAGTACGATAATGAAGTGGTGAAAGGTACACTTACCATCCACTCTAAAGTAGCAAATGTTTTATTTGATTTTGGATCCACCCACTCTTTTATTTATGAAGAATTTTCTAAGGGTATCACCATATTACCACAACAATTATCTGTTGAGTTAGCTATGACAACACCTAATGGCACATCAATCGCATCCAAAGTTTATAATTCTTCTCCGATCGAAGTTTGTGGGAAAGTGCTTCCTGCAAATATGGTGATCCTTCCTTTAGTGGAATTCGATGTGATTCTTGGCATGGATTGGATTTCTTTATATGGAGCTCATATCAATTTCCAAATAAGGGAAGTCACATTTCATATTCTAGATCAATCCATGATCGTCTATCAATGCAAGGATGAACATAACCTTTCAGTGGAAATTTCTTCCATTTTATGGGTATTGATTCCACTAAATGAAGGTTATTTATCTCAAATGGTTGGTGAGAAACTCGCAATTAAGAATATGCCCATCGTACGAGAGTTTGATGATGTCTTTCTGGAGGAATTATCGGGTCTTCCACCAAATCGTGAAGTTGAGTTTTCAAAAGAACTCGTACCGGGTGTTTTGCCCATTTCAAAGACACCTTATAGAATGGCCCCAATTGAGTTGCAGGAATTGAAGAAGAAACTCTAAGAGAATCTTGATAAGGGATTCATATGCCCTAGTGCGTCACCTTGGGGAGCACCTGTTCTATTTTTTAAGAAGAAAGATGGATCAATGAGACTCTTCATTGATTATCGAGAACTTAACAAGATCACTATCAAGAACAAATATCATCTCCCACGCATTGATGACTTATTTGTCCAACTATTCGGAGCTCAATACTTTTCCAAGATTGATCTTCGTGCAGGGTATCATCAATTAAGGGTCAAAAGTGTGGATATACTAAAGACGGCTTTCCGTACAAGGTATGGACACTATGAATTTATAATGATGCCATTTGGTCTTACTAATGCCCCTGCTATCTTCATGGATCTAATGAATAGAGTATTTAGAGACTATCTTGATCAATTTGTGGTAGTCTTTATAGACGATATTCTTGTCTATTCATAGAAAAAGGAAGAGCATGAAGATCAACTGAGAATTATATTGAAGACCCTGAGAAAGGAGAAGCCTTATGCCAAATTTACCAAGTGTGAATTTTGGCTTCAAAAAGTTTCATTTTTGGGTCACATAATCTCAAAAGAGGGGATATCTTTGGATCCAGCAAAAACAGAGGTTATCGAATGATGGTCGAGACCAACAACAGTAACTGAGATCCAAAGTTTTCTTGGTTTGGCTGGATATTATCGACGTTTTGTAAAAGATTTTTTACGATTATCTAACCCACTCACCAAGTTGACTCAGAAAGGAGTTAAGTTTGTTTGGACAGAGGAATGTGAAGACAATTTCAGGGAGTTGAAAAGAAGGCTATCCAGTGCACCTGTGCTAACACTACCTTGTAGTGGAGAAAGGTTTGAGATCTACAGTGATGCATCCAAGAAGGGATTGGGGTGTGTTCTTATGAAAAATGATATGGTGATAGCTTATGCCTCACGACAGTTGAAAATACATGAGCAAAATTACCCAACTCGTGATTTGGAGTTAGCTGCGGTAATCTTTGCATTAAAGATTTTGAGGCATTACCTTTATGGTAAAAGGTGTGATATTTATACTGATCATAAAAGTTTATAGTATATTTTCACACAAAAGGAGCTGAATATGCGTAAAAGAAGATGGCTGGAGCTGATTAAGGATTATGACTGCTCAATCCATTACCACCCAAGGAAAGAAAACAAGATGGCAGATGCATTAAGTCGACAAGACCATGCTAGTTTATACATGATGAGTATCACAAAAGATCCAATATTTATGGATTTACAAAGGATGGATCTTGGAATTATAATGGAAGGGGAAAAATCTTATCTTTATCAAATGAATGTTCAACCATCTATACATATGAAGATTAAAGAGGCACAAAAAGAAGATGTCGAGTTACAAAAGAAGGTGAGAAATTTTCCTGAATTCAACCTTGATTGTGATGGGATAATAATGTTTAGGAATCGGTTTTGTGTTCCTCCCATCCCCGAATTAAAGAAGGAGCTGATGGATGAGGCTCATAGTTCTTCATTCTCTATTCATCCTGGAAGCACAAAGATGTATAGGGACCTGAAAGATTACTTCTGGTGGGATGGCATGAAAAGAGATGTTGCTGAATATGTCTCTCGATTCTTGGTTTGTCAACAAATTAATGCTGACAGACAGAAGTCTAAGGGGATGTTACAACCATTACCCATACCCTAATGTAAATGGGAAAACATCACTATGGACTTTGTCACAAGACTTCCTAAAACATCCAAAGGCAATAATGCTATCTGGGTCATAGTTGATCATCTTACAAAGTCTGCACACTTCATTGCTATTAGAGAGGATTTCTCTCTAGATCCGCTTGCCAGGATATTTGTAATGGAAGTGGTAAGATTTCATGGAGTACCACTTTCTATTATATCTGATCGGGATCCGAGATTTACCTCGAAGTTCTGGAGAAGTCTTCAGCATACTCTGGATACAAAGTTGAGTTTCAGCACTGCTTATCATCCTCAGACAGACGGTCAGTCTGAGAGAACAATTCAAACCCTAGAAGATATGTTGAGAGATTGCTCTAAGTATTTCAAAGGAGTTTGGGATCAATACCTACCTTTGGTGGAATTTTCTTATAATAATAGCTTTCACTCTAGTATTCAGATGGCTCCTTATGAAGCTCTCTATGGAAAGAAATAAAGGACTCCAACTTGCTGGGATGAAGTTGGGGAAAAAAAGCTATTAGGACCTGATCTCGTTGATGAAATGGTAGAAAAAGGTCAGATCTATTCAACAACACATAAGAGCAGCTCAGAGTCGACAGAAAAGTTATGCCTACAACCGAAGAAAAGACCTAGAGTTTGAAGTAGGTGATAAAGTGTTCTTATGAATATCTCCCTGGAAGAGGGTTATGAGATTTGGAAAGAAGGGGAAGTTGAGCCCTAGATATATGGGTCCTTTCGAAATACTGGATTGTGTTAGAATTGTAGCTTACCGATTGGCGCTTCCACCGAATCTCTCTCAAGTTCACGATGTGTTCCATGTATCTCTCCTGAGAAAGTACATACCTGATCCTTCACATGTACTCAGCTCAGAAGTTGTACCGCTAGAGAAAGATCTTTCTTATGAAGAACAACCGATAGAGATTCTGGATCGTTGCGAAAAAGTCCTATGAAACAAGACCACTCGATTGGTGAAAGTTTTATGGAGGAACCACCAACTTGAAGAAGCTACATGGGAGCTTGAGGATATGATGAGGGAGAAGTATCCTCATCGGTTTGTTACAAAGTGACGAATTTCGAGGGAGAAATTCTTTTTAAGGGGGGTAGAATGTAACACCCGAGACTTTTATGTTATATAAATCATCAAAGGAATCTTTTTCTACACACTAGCTTGACTTACTTTACACGCAATCACGACCTTCCTCGATTGCTTGTGTTGTACGCAATACCGAGTTTTACTAAACAACGATATGCTATTAAAATATTATTAAAACTAACCTTTATGAATAGTAATAACCACTTTTTGAAATTTTATATATTTTATTTTTCAAAATGGACTTCATTTTTGGATTCGGAATACCGAAATTATCCTAGGGTGAAATTTTGGTATGTTTCTGAAAACTTTCAATTTTTGATGAATAGTGAAACCACTAAGTGGTAGGTTAAAAACTAAATTTTGCATAAACCATAATTTTACTGCTTCTGTGAATGGAATTTTGAAAATCCGACAGACACGGTTGATATCAGTAAGTAAAATGTGGTTCAATGAGATAAAAATATTTTTTTGGTGAATAGTAACTTATTACTTTTACCGCGGTTCTTAGTAAATAGGGTAACTAAGGGTAAATATGATATTACTATTACCCTAACACATGTTCTAATTCTATTGGATAAGTTTATTTCGACCAAAAACAACCTTATGAATATAATATGACCATTTATGTCCACTTGGATTAGATTATGACATTTAATATTATTTTATTTAATGAATAGTTAAAATAGTTAAAATCAAAGTTCAATAACTAAAATATTTTTAATATGGGGTTATATATAAGATAAATTCGACTATAAATATTCATTAGAAATATAATACGATTTCCTACATAATTATATTATATATATAATTTTTAGACTTTAAATAAATTAATTTATTTATGACACAACGATGATGCAGTAATTACCATTTTTAGGAAATGTTAACATAATTGATGTTATAAATGCTCAAATAAATGTAATTTGAGACTTTTAATGAATTACACTAATTTTCTAGGTTACTATGATATATTAGTGTTGATTTAATAAACTTGGTTCGAACATATAATTCTGTTATGACTTTCACAAAAATCATATATCAAATAGTGTCAAAATTGACACAAAATAGTTTTTAAATCAAATATTATATTATATAAATTGTTATTTAATTCCTAAAAATCTAAGGTTCGGCCAAATGACTTAGATAAGGATATATATATTAATAATAAACAACTTGGGGTTCGTTTGGAATGTTATAGTAAGTGTATTAACCATATAGTGTAAGAAAAGAAAAAGTCACGGTAAAAGTTAAATTATTTAACTTAGATTTAAATCTAATTGATAAGGTTAAAATAATAACCTAAACTTGTCTAAATCCTATAGGTTGATATTATTGCGACCCATACCCACTTTACCTTCGAAATAAGACCCTTTGTAACCATTATAAACCGATTTTGACTTTAATATAAAATAATATTTGAAGATATTCCTAAGGTGCCCCTCTCCTCCCTTATAAAAGGGAACCTCCTCCCCCTCCTCCTCACACCAATTTGAGCACTGAAGCTCAGCCAAACCCTGCCAAAATCCCTTCTCCACTTCCGTAGAATAATCCTAGAGGTCCTGGTCATCTTCAAAGACCAATCTTAGTTCCCTAAGTGGAGGAGTCAAAGAGGCGTTTCAAAGAAGAGGTAATATCCATTACCGATCTTTTCAATTTCATTCTTCTTCAACTTCTTCTTCTTTAGTTGTTTCATGATAAAGTAATAACATCAGTATTACTTACATACTTATATTTTATTATAAACATGAAACAACCCTAATTCACCTTTTATCCATCCTACGGAAAAATGAAATCACCGCGCGTGCGTACGTACGGAATACCGTCTCCACGCCGTGGTGTAATGTATTTTCCACCATCACCTTTTGAGGATGGGTATAATGGTGTAATGAGTAACTATATATGATTATTATAAAGTGATATTGCTACTGAAATAGTATTCATATACTCCAATACAATTCCACGATCATAGGAACGATATCATCACTCGTGCGTACGTACCGAATACCGTCTACACAATGTGATGCAACTCGTTCTACATGATCATCATTACATAGTAATTATATAAACGAATTGAATGAATAAATATGATATATGTTACACTAATACCATTCTGGATATAAGTTATCTATAACCTTAAAATAAGAATAAGAATTTATTCGGCAAAACACGCATAAGAACAAAAGGCAATAAAGACCCGAGTAACAGGTAACAATGAAATATTACTAATAAGAAGCTAAGAATATGACCATATATGATATCATATAAATATGTATGATTCTGTAATAAGTCAATAACATTATTTAAACTATTATACAGGAGCTTCGGACACGTACTGAGCAAATCGGACTTAAGTTAAGGGAAATATCACAATCTCATTTTTATCCAAGATTGTTTATACTTTAGTATTTACTGGGGTGTATTTTATCGTCCACATCCATGCTTCCTGAATATGTAATATTATTTCTATCCACCTACAAATGTTTAAATCCAATTTTACCCTTCGGTGAGTTTTTAGTAAAGAATATGAATGAAATCCTTTGTCGTTTTTCGTACGAGGTACTTTTTGACTTTTCCGACAAAAATACGAAGAATGTTTTTTTTAACTTATACGGAAAGAATGGATTTTTAAAACATTATTTCCAAGAATCTTACTTTATATGTTTTCATGTTTATCATTAGTCAACTTCTTTTAGTTTATAATTGTATGACATGTTAAGAAAATAATAGTGTTTTTGAAGAAGAAAGGATATTTTCTTCAAGAATGGAGTTCAAATGTTTTATCAAAATTATTTTCCATCTAAGATAATATAGGGTTCTGTTTTTATCCCTATTATTACAATAATTTGATTATGTTTTGAGGGAATTATTTTTATGAATTCATTTACCTTATATGATTTGTTTTATGATGTCATGATGTTTCAAGAATCCCATTTTTGTTACATGTGTTATGCGATGATGTATGATTTATGATTATGTGGCACACATAAGAAAGGATTCATTATAAGATGGGTGGGACCTATATCTCCCTCCAATGCATTGGGTAAAGATTTATATCTCATGAGATAGACATGGCTAGAATGGAAGGTTATTTCGGTTCAGTGATACAGGACTGAAACGAGGAGTGAAATCAGTTCCGAAATGGACTTTGTCCTCTAAGATAGTCTTGGCAATGAGTCATGACTAACAAGAAATGATTTTCCATGATTTTGTGTGCATGCCAAATAGTTTCAAGTTTTATGTTATGATTATGGGGATCTCATTTTCACTTCTATGATTTATTCCATGTTAAGATATTATGATCTCTTTTGCAGGTTATGATTTTCAAAAAGATATGATATGATTTTTATTTCCTTTATTTGCCCTTGCTGAGCGTTTGAGCTCACCCTTTTTTGTATGTTTTTTTCCCAGGTCAGGAAGATGGATATTATGTAGAATATGCAAAAAGAGACTCTAGATATGATGAAATAAATGGGAGGCAAAGTAGATGCTTTATGAACCAGTTTTTTATGTTTCCTAGTTTCTAAAGACACTATACCTATACGGTCCTTTGTGGTTTTGTCATATGTTGTAATAAGTGTGCTTCAATTTTGAAGTATTAAAAATGTATGTAAAGTATGGGTCGTTATAGGCCATGTCGATCACCTTTATACTGGCTAGAGGTAGGAGAGGCAGCTTTGCTGGGACCTGGTCTTTTTCAAGAGACTTCAGAGCAGATAGAGCTGATTTGGAAGAGGATGGATACAACGCAGTCTCGAAAGAAGTCTTATGTTGATCAGCGGAGACGACATCTGGGGTTCGAGGTCGGTGACCAGGTTTTACTACGTGTTACCACGAGGTTGGGACACAAGAGGATTTAGAGACAGGGTAAGCTTTCACCATGGTACGTCGTGCCATTTGAGGTCTTGGAGAGAGTTGGGCCGGTTGCCTATCGGTTGCAGCTACCTTAGAGGTATCGGGCCATGCACGACGTCTTCCACGTCTCTTAGCTCCGAAACTAATTTTCAGACATTTCCCATGTATTTAAACCTATGGAAGTCGATCTTGAAGCGGATGAATTGTTCGAGGATCATCCTATCCGGATTTTCGATCACAGTACGAAGGTTCTCCGCGGGCGGTCTGTTCCTCTGGTATGGGTGCTTTGGCAGCACGAGCGAGTACATGACATGACTTGGGAAAGGGAGGTCGATGTACGATCGCAGTGGCCAGAGCTGTTCGGGGTTTCTTCTTCTCCACCTCATTAGTGAAATTCGGGGACAAATTTCTTTAATGGGGGAAGTTTTTAAGAACCCAGATCTTCTTTTGAGGAACAATTTTCCTTTTTCTATAGTTTTTTAGAAAATTGAACTTTCTGGATATTTTTGAAGTACACGACGTGTACATTCTGAGTACACGTCGTGTACTCTTTTCCTGCTGAAGTCATGTCCTGGCCATGTCCGGGCCACACGCACAGTGTATAAGGGTGATGTGGAGGTTGATTTTGGTGGAGTACGGAAAAGACCTAGTACACACCGTGTACTATAAATGTACATGTCATGTACTTTCTTTTTTTCATTAAACGGGCCATATGGCTGAATATACTCTGAGCCGTCGTGCCTCCGTCCGACGTCAGTTTCATCCGCAGTCGATTGCGTTGGAAGCGCAGTGGTGAGTTATTCGTTCTGCTTTAGCCTTGTTTCTCAATTCCTCCTCGTCTTCATGTTATCATAGGTTGAGAATTTTATGTGTTTTATCAGATCTACATCATTCTAAGGGGAATCTATCATCGTGGTTCACTTATATCAATCCCCAATGATTGTGGTAGGTGGTTTTTTTCCCAACGTTGAATTTCATTGATATTTTGGTGAAGAAGCTCCGGATACCCATGTGTCGGTATCTCAGGTTAGGGTTTTGATCCTATTTTGTTATCTGCTTTAGATTACTTGTATTCATTAGGTTATTATATGATTAATAATTTATTTGTTTCTTGTTTGAGGATCACCCCATGAGTGTTTCCATTGTTTTGGCTCTTGATTGTCGTTTGGCACTATTTTCCTACAAGGAAAAACTTTTTTACATTGTTAGTATGCCTTTTGAATTGATTTCATGTATTTCCTGTTGTTTATATTCTTGTGGATGCATTGTAGCTATTAGCCAAATAGTTTCTGAACTTACTTAGGCTGCTAACAGTTGATTACGTAGGACTAAACTGCTCTGGGCTAAGTGAACCTGGTATGGTAGACTAAAGGGGGAATTGATGATTAGGGCTTCCTTAGAGAGTCTGTTATAATTAGTATCGATCGCATGACCTAAGGGAATGTGACTTTGTTCTTCCTCAGAGTGTCCTTAGTTACGTAGTGATACTATAGGGGGAATTATACATATTTTATTCCACAGAGAGTCTATATCCTTCATTGAAAGACCACCTAGGAATTGACAGTGAAAGCTCCCCATAGTGTTTGTGCCTTTCTACGTTTACATGACTAGATGGGGTTCGCTAGTAGGAGACACCCAGAGAGTCAGTGCTTTATTTGTTGGTTGGTTGTGAAGAGTCCACCACACCAAAGAACAAGCTTGGGTTTGTACAACTTACTGTTTAGGTAGACTGCTGAGTTACCTGTTGTGATTACATTCTTGCCTTGGGAATATAGAGTTTTTGATAGGTTCCTTGGTTGATAGCTAAATGATTGTACTGAAATAATAAATAAATTTTAATGGAGTTTCGTAATATTTCTTAGTTTAGTGTAAATCTGCTTTTCTGCTGCATTTATTTCCTTTAATTTTGATACATTACTCACTGACAGTAGGGAACAAATCTCATGGTGATTTCCTACAGGGATTAGTCTCACACCCTGTTTGGGTCCTGCTTTTCGGCCCAAACAGGTTATATGTTTGCAGGTGTGGAAAAGAATTGTGGCCCTTCTACTTTAGGTGCATGATTTTTGGTTAGAGTAGGAGAGCATAGGATTGAGCTTAGGCTTGCGATGCTACTGGAGTTGTTGTTTAATTTCGTACTTTCTTTTCAGTTCTATTTCAGCACGTTGTTGTGTTTAATGCTTTCCTTAGAAACTTGTACCTGCTACATCATTATCATTATCATTATGTGTTCATTTCTTCCGCTATTTAGTTACGGTGTTTTTATGCTGTTTAATGCTTCCACAATTGATTGTTTTTTTCTTTCCTTGTATACCTTACCAAATGAGGGAATAGTTTCCCAAATAACATACCAAGGCCCTCGCTGCTAGTCGGCAGCCTCTAGCGTTTTGGGAAATGCGCCAGAGGTCATGTGGCGGACCGGGTATGGGGCACCAGTGCAAAGGCACTGGATTCGAGTCGTTACAAACGATTAGAAAATTTATTTTATAAAAATAAATTCTATTTTAAAATAATCATATTATAACATCCCGGTTCTAGAATCAACATAGAGGCACCCCGTACCCGGTTGGACACATGGCCCCGTGTGATTTTCCCCGAACGCCATAGACAACCAACTAGCAGAAAGGGCTTTGGGTTTGATATTCGGGATACTATTCCCTCCTTAGATGAGTATCATTGCAGAAAAAAAGAGATATACAATAGCGGAAGCAGTAATCCCATTCAAAATTAATCAAGAGAAGAATATAACAAAAAATTAACTGGAGCACATATATAAATGATGGAAGAGACAAGTATCTAGGAAAAAAGACAAACTAGTCACAATTAAAGAATATAGAAATAACCCAACTACAACAGAAAATAGATAAACTCTTCTTCCTCGCATGACATAGCTTGGTCTCAGGCTCTCCAGATCCTCAATAAACAATTACTAGATGTAGAAGGGTGCATTCCCTTATCCAGTGTTGTGGTAATATAATCTATTTGGGCCCAAAAGGATGACCCAAAAAGGGTGTGAGACGAATCCTAGTAGGAATCCTCTAAACGATCTGTGCCAAACATGAAGTGAATATATATAGAAAGCTATTAGAAAATGAAGAAGTAAAAAATGAATTACTCAAAGGTAAACAATTCCACAGTTTTTAATCATTCAATTCCATATATCATGTAAGCATCAAATTATAGCACGTAATCCTTTGGGACATACTCTCCTCCTAACCCCTTGGGATCAACCAAAACAGTAAAAGCAACCCTCTTGGAAGTACACACAGTATTACCTCTATAGTTCAGCTTAAGCATAGACTCTTTGAGGAATCACTCACAGTAAATTACATCTATAGCCTCATATCAGAAACATAAAGGTTCTCTAGGGAAGCACTTATGTCAGATTCCCCATGTGGCCCATATCAAGGAACTATAAACACTATGAGGAATCACATACATCAATTCCCCTTGTGGTCTCACATCGTAACAGTAAAAACAGACACTCTAGATAATACCTTACGTTCATTCTTTCTATGGACTACTGCACTAGGTTTTCACAGCCCTACATAAGTCAAAGGAGCATAGAAATACATATCAGCCAAAGTAAACCTCAAGAACTAATTGGAAATCAAACAACATCATAACAACATGTCAGATTAATAATCACACCATCCTACAATACGAGACATGTGGAAAAAAAATAGCAGCATATCAGGTAGACAAGGTGAAACAGACAAAACAAGAAAACATGGTTGGTAAAACACTTACAAAGAATAAAAATTAACCCTATTCACATTCAATTATACTCTACTAAAGAAAACAAGCATATCAGACAATTATCAGGGTTAAATATGTAAACATGCTATACTTCGTTCATGGGTATTGGGCACTTTTTTACATATAAATAAAATAATTTATACCGAAAGGCACAAACCACCTACCTCGGCATTGTAGGATCGTTATACATGAACCTAATGCCTTGAATATCCCAATAACACCATATATTTACAAAACTATCTAAAACATTCAATATAAGATAACTCTTGAAAGAAGAAGAATCATGAAACAAAGCTCTAGAAGAAGGAAGAGCTTATCATGGTAATCCCAATGAAATCGACAGCTGTCTAATCGTATAATGGAAACAAGATTTGGAGCTCAGAGATGAATCATTACCATATGGACTCTCTCGAACAAACTAGGTCGAGAAGGATGTGTTTTTGTCCATCAGACGAGTCCCTGGGTACGTTTAATGAAAAAAAGAAAGTACATGACGTGTACATTATAAGTACATGGCATGTACTTGCCTTTACCAGACCCCTCATTAGGGGGTCTCTACATCACCACACATTTCCATGAGCATCGACATTACAATCCAAGCACACAGATACCCATGCTAACTGAGTACACAGAATGTACATATAAAGTACACGGTGTGTACTTCAAAATTTTCCATAAAATCCTCTTTTCCAAAAAAACTCTAGAAATGGGAAAAACACACATGAAAGGAAGATCTGAGTTATTACAAACATCCCCCATTTATGAAATTTTTTCCCAAATTACCCATGCTTGGCAGTGTTGAAGATGAATCCTCTAAATGCTCTAGACACTATGATCGTACATCGGCCTTACTCTCCCATGTCCCATCCTGTTCTCACCCATGTGCCATAGAAATCATAATAGAGGAACATGCCAGCCATAGAGATCATTCATACTTCGATAAAAAAACACGGATAGGATACTCCTCCAATGAGGTGTTCACCTCTACCTCAACCTCCTCAGGTTGATTGACATGATATGGGTCTGAGAGTTAATGTCAAAGCTAAGAATCGTGGAATACGTCGTGCATATCTTGGTACATCTATGTTAACCACAACCGATAGGCTACCAGATCAAGTCTCTCCAAAACCTCAAACGACCCGATGTATCTCGGTGAAAGATTACTCTGTCACATAAACCTCATGTGTCCCATCCAGGTAGTGACATGCCGAAAAACAAGATCTCCAACCTCGAACTCTAAAATTCGTCTCTGTCAATCAAGATAAGAATTAGGTCAAGGCTATGCAGTAGTCATCATCTTACGAATCAACTATATCTACTCTGTGGTCTCTTGGACAAGATGAGGTCCCTGCATTGCTGCTTCTCCTTCCTCTATACAACATAAGGGTGATCGTCATGGCCTATTGTACAAATCCTGACAAGGTTCAATATGAATAGTTTCGTGAAAAATATTATTGTAGGAAAACTCTACAAGAGGTATGTGCTTCTCCCATGAACCTCCAAAATCCAGGATGCATGCTCGAAGCATTTTCCCAAGCACCAAAATCGTATGCTCGGACTGGCCATCTGTCTGGGGTTGATAAGATGTACTCAAATGTACATGTGTTCCCAAAGTCTTCTATAGAACCTTATAGACTAGAGAAGTAAAATGTAAATCTTCTTATGAAATAATGGAGTGTGTAACCCCATTCAGAGGTATAATATATCATATGTACAACATTATAAGGTCATCAACACTGAAGGTCTCCTTAATCAGAAAGAAGTTGGCATCCTTCATGAGTCTTTTAAATACTACACAGATCGCATAATTCCCTCGATGTGACCTTGGAAAACCTTTCATGAAGTCCATAACGACATCATTCCACTTGCACTCAAGAATTCGTAACTACTACAAAAGCCCTGCTGGTCACTGATGCTCCACCTACACCTACTGATAGGTGTAACACCTCATGAAGAAACAAGCTACATCTCTCTTCATACGTGGCCACCAATACTGGCGATGTAGATCACGATACATCTTGGGGACAACATGATGAACTATCCAAACTGAGGAATGAAACCCCACATCAGCTCCTCACATATGTCTTCTAACACCCATACATGCTCCAAGAAATGAAAGATCTCATCCTCAACTATGGACAATCCAAGAATAGGGTCCTCTCTAGACAGACTCTTCTATAGGACCAGGCCTTTAGAATCTGATAGCTGCCTCATTCACACTCGATCAATAATAGTAGAGGTAAAAGATAGAATAGGGAAATGAAATTCGTCCCCTGTCTGTCATGAACCTTCAAATGCATCTCAGAGAACAGAGCCATAAGCTTCCACTCATTACTGGCCTCTAGAACTGCCTGTATATGAGTCCTCCTACTTAACGCATCAGCTACTGCATTTCCTTTCCTAGGTGTATAGGAATGCTCAATGTCAAAAGACTAAAGGTCCTCCAACCACCTTCATGGTCACAAATTTAGGTCACACATAGTGAATTTGTACTTGATACTTTTTTGGTTTGTGAAAACCAAAAAAATGACCTCACTGTTGATTATTTATACAATAGCGTAAATCATGAAAAACCACAGCCAACTCAAGATCATGTTTCTTGTAATTCCTCTCATGTGGCCTCAACTGCTGAGACCCGTACACAATGACTCCTTCACCCTGCATAAGCACTACTTCCAGAATGATACATGATGCATCGCAGTACACATCATAGCCCTTTCCGGGCTCAAGAAATACTAGTATCAATGTTGAAGTCAACCTCCCTTTCATCTCATAAAAGGCTGACTCACAAGAATCTGACCACAATAACATCACACTATTCTTAGTTTGACCTATCAGTGGTGCTTCTATGTGTGAAAAATCTAGTATGAAATGTCTGTAGTAGCCATCCATCCCATGAAAACTCCATACCTAAAATAAGTTCTTCGGTTTCTCCCAAGAAACTAGTGCTATCACTATCTCTGGGTCTATTGATACTCATGTTTCTGAGAAAACATGACCCAGGAACTAAATATAGTCCATTTAAAAGTTTCATTTTCAGAGCATAGAATATAACTCATTCTCTCTTAGTGTACTCAAAATTTTCACAAGGTGTGTGGAATGGTTGTGTCGAGTGTGAGAGTACACCAAGATATCATCCATAATGACCACCATGAAAGAATGCATGTATGGATGGAAAACTTGGATGATCAGTGTCATGAAGGCTATAGGCGCATTCGTTAGACTGAATGGAATAACAACATACTCGTAGATACCATACCTACAATAAATGGTATTAGGAGGCATATCATGTTGTCTAATTTGAAACTAATGGTAACTAGACCTCATGTAAATCTTTGAGAACACCATAGATCCACAAATATGATCGAAAAGATCATCAATCCTTGCAAGGGATATTAGTTCTTGACCATCAACTAGTTCAACATCTGATAATCATCACAAAGTCTGAGGGTACAGTCCAACTATTCCACAAACTACAGAGGTGAACACCAAGGAGAAGTACTAGGTCAGATCAAACCCTTTGTCCAAAACTCCACCAATAACTTCATGAGCTCCTATTACTATGGTTTAGCCATTCTATATGGAGGAATGGACACTGATGCTGCTCCTGGTACATGCTCAATAGAAAATTCCCCCCCTGCTGTGGAGGCAATCCTGAAAATTCCTCTAGAAAGACATCACTAAAATGTTAAACCTCTAGAGGAATGTCCAACTGTAATATACCCGAATCATCTATATATAGACTACCAATCATGGCTAGAAATACTCCCAACCCCCGATGCTCGGATCCTTCTCTGCTCTCCTGGACATCCTATTCGCACTAATGAAGAAATGATCAGCCTTTTGGTGATGTGAAACTCTCCCTACAGTGATAGAAATCAACAAATGTCTTGGAGGGAACTAACCAGTCCATTATGAGAATAACGTCATATCACATCATATCTAATACATAACGGTCCCATAATAAGTGACACCCACCAACCTCTACGGAGAACTCATTATAATGGCGTATAATAGCCATTCCAGTCCCCAACGGATTGTCTTGCATCAAGGTATCAGCAGAAAAAAAGATATACACCCCAAGGCTCTACACCACAACAAAAGATATAAAGCTATGGGAAGCCCCTGTATCGAAAAGGGCAGAAGCTAAAACTAGGGAAACTAGAATCATACTTCATACTTTACAGGGTCTGGGATCTTTCTCTTACTGGGTATCATCCACCACATATGTATGACCATTACTGCGGCCCTATAACCCTACCGAACCACTTTGAGCTGATCCACCCTGTTGTCGCTGAAATTCGGTTGACTGGCTACCATGGCCACAACCTCTACCTCAGCATGAATGGCCAGAAAAACTCTAGTTCCATGACTAGTGAGAAGATGGTGGTGTTGATACTGAAGACAGAGTCATATGATAACTCGTGTCACCAGTTACTGGTGAGAAGATCTGACAGAATTTCTGAAGATGACCCATCATGCTACAATATCAGCCCACCACTTGGTCTCCTTGGCAATGTGGCCTCATATTCTCATCCATTACACACTGGTAGAATACAACCTGGATACTAGAAGAAGTTTTATTCCTCCTCAGATCTCCACATGTAGGATATATGTGGAGCTTTCGTCTTTCAGTAAGAGGGATAGCAACTCCAGAAGTCGATCCCCCTATGTTCACAACTCTAGAATCTCTCAAATATTGCTCCGTGTTCAGAACCTGGTTAATGATAGACGTGATTGAAGTCAACCTGAAGATGTTCACCTAAAATAGGATTTATTTCCTAACACTATCCTCAATATTCCTTTCCGGAATAACTCATCACCTCCCGGGATGGGCATGAGGCACTGATGCTCTGTGACGAAAGAAGAATACTCCATAATAGAGAGAGTTCCTACTGTAGGATCATGAACTCTTAGGATCTAATGTCCCACAAAGTCTCGAGATAGAAGTAGTTGTATAAGGCATGTGGGAACTCATCCCACTCCATGACCTGTTGGTGTCCCAACTGTGAGATCACATCCCACCATATTTTGCGGAATACTGAAGCATTAACATAGTGAGATTCGCCCTCCTATCTAAAGGTGTCTCTAGATTATCAATGAAAGAAAGAATGTATTTTAATCATGACTCTGCAGCCTAAGGTCCTCCTTCCCATATGAATGTGGGGGATGCTATTGGTGGAAAACCCGCGTCAACTCTGCCATAGATGGGCATGATTCAATACTCTTTGGAAGGTCTTCATGAACCACATAAATATCTCTTGAAACTATGTGTCAGTAACTACGTCCAGAATGAAGGTTGGTGCCTTGAAATGAACAACAAGAGGATATGTTAGTAGTTCTCGATCATCAATGTTTTATTTCTAATCACTGCCTTGCAACTCGCGGACAACCGGAGAACATCTCTGTGGCATGACTCTGGAAGGTCTAGCATGCACTTGAGAACAACATTAACCGAAACTGGGTAATAGAAGTGTAATAAGGGAACAAGATAAATATGCATTAATTTTTATAAAAACATGGATACATGGTGTGTATAATTACTACGTGGAATATTCCCAGAAGCCTTTCACTTGGGCGTGTACTTCTTCCACAACTGGTTGTGTAACACCCCAAACAGACGGCGTGTTTTCCTAACAAACGACATGTACTTGAATCATCTTCCCCTACCCGAGTTCTTATACAAGGCTAAGACACATGGATCACATGAATCAAGACTAAACGATGTGTTAGTGATAAAAACATCATGTACTACATGATCAACATTGACCCGTGTTGTCAGTCACACGGCCGGTTACATGGCTCACCCTACACGGCGTGTTCTAGAAAGACACGACATGTACTGCTTAGGTTTCAACAGCCTATGTTGTTATTTCCATGGGTGATCACACGTCTAACTATACACAGCGTGTTTATACTTGACACGACATGAAAAATTAGATTTAACCAACTCATGTTTCTCGTTACATGGTCAGATACTCAAGTTACACTACAGGATATGTTCTAGATGGACATGTGTGTGTATTAGAAAAGACTCTACCGACCCCTATTGTTAGTGAAACGTCTGGTTACACGGATTTAAAACATGGAATGTTTATCTGGTACACTTCGTGTCCTACCAAGGATTTCCCAACCATGTCTCTGTCCACACAGTCTTTGACACAGTTAGGGACTACACAACGTGTCCTTATGAAAAATAGTTTCTTCCCAACCCGAAGAACACCTAGAGTGTTTTCAAACATTACATGATTTGTATTCATGATTTCTCAAATTGGGATGCCTTAGAAACTACTTTGGAACCCAAAAATATACCTAAACAGACATTTAGTGTTCCAAATTTTGATCTGTGGGGGCATATACTCCATCTGAATCAAAGCATGGCATCTTATAAATGTCATAAACAAGAGAAACAAGCAAAAGATCCACCAAATTCTGATTCATGAAGGCCCATAAATCCTCAAGAACCAATTATTAGGGTTCATTCAATCAAAATCTTACACAAACAATACCCTATCAAAAAACATGTATTTTATCACGAAATCTACCACAAAATCATGCATATCTAGCACAATATCTATCACAACAACATGCAATTTCTAAAGCACCATAAATGGCATGGCCAAAATGCATGACATGCGATATCTAGCAAGTAACTATATAATTCATGAGATGGAATGCCCTCCCCTTATCAGGATGCAACAGAAATATAACCTCCAAAACATCAAATATAATAGTGCAAAACATGTGATTCACCCAATGGTGTAACAAATCAACAATAAAATTGAAAATACAGAAAAATTGCAATAATGAGGTAGATTGGAATTTCCCTATACATGGGTTAGCTACACCCGTGCCCAAATTATTACCACATAAATATTCCTTCCTATTTGTGGATATAGGCTCTAAAGAGTAAGTCAATAAGAAAAGAATCCGCCTGATACAACTTTGTAACATCCCGATTGTGGAAGCCATCCAGAGGCGCCCCGTACTCGGTTGGTCACATGGCCTCAAAGGAATTTCCCTGAATTCCAAAGGCTTCCAGGTAATAGTGTGGGCCTTGGGTGTGATAGTAGGGAAACTATTCCCTCATTATAAGAGTAACACGATGGAAACAAAACTGATATACAATAGTAGAAGAAATAATACCATACAAAAGTAAACAACAGAGGACTGAAAATAAGAAGCAACTGGAGAACATATATAAATGATGCATGATACAAATGTCTAGGAAAATAACCAAACAAGTCACAATGGTGGAATATAGAAATAAAACAAGTACAAAAGATAACATATAAACTCCTCCACATCACATGCCTTAGCCTGTTCCCATGCTCTCCAACTCCACAGCAATCAAATACCTCAAATAGAAGGTAGATTTCCCTTATATATTCATGAAAAAATATACTCCATTTAGGCCAAAAAGCAAGACCTAAAAATGGTTTGAGATTTATCCATGTATACAACCACCAAATGATCTATGCCTAATATTCTGTGAATATATATGATAGAAATATAGAAAAAGAAGTAGTAAACAAGGAAGTACTCAATGGTAAAAAATTCCACAATTTAGAAGGATTTATTTCCACATATCAGTTAAGAAGCTAATCAAAGCATGTAACCCTTTGAGAATTACTCTTAGCATAACCCCTCTAGTTCATCCAAAAACAACACAAGAAGCCCTCTAGGATGTACATACAGTCCTACCCCTCTGGTCCAGCTTAAGCATAGACTCTCTGAGGAAGCACCCACCATCAAATCCACCTATAGTCGGGTATCTTTAACTAAAAGGTTCTCTGGAGAAGCCCTTATGTCACATTTCCACTATGTCCCATGTCGAGGAACTACAAACACTCTGATAAAGAACTTACATCAAATCCCCATGTGGTCTCGCATCGTAACAGTAAAAATAGACACTCTGGAGAAGCCATTACATCCATTATCTGTATGGTCTACTACACCAGGTTCCCATGGCCCTATATAGGTCAAACGAGCATAGAAATGCATAGAGGAAAAATTAAACCTCAAGAACTACATTGATGATAGTATACAACATAACATCATGTCAGTTTAATAACCACAGCATCCTATAATACTAGGAATGGGGAAAACAACAGTGTCCTATCAGGAAAACTATGCCAAATGACCAAAACAAGCAAACATGCATGGGAAGCAACTTCCAAAGAATTGAAAGCAACACTATTCACATTCAATTAACCTATAATCAAGCAAATAGAAGAAAATTATTATGGCTAAAACCATAAACACTCAATACCTAGTTCATGGGTATTGGGTACGTTTTCACATATAACTCAAATTATTTTTACAAATGGCACAAACCACCTACTTTAGTGTTTTAGGATAATTATACATGATCCTCAATCCCTAAATCACCAAATAACACCGTAGATCTACAAAAATGGATAAAATGTTTAAGAGAGGATAACACATGAAAGAGAAAAAATGTGGAATAGAAGCTCTAGTAGAATTAAGAGCATACCGTGGAGATCCCAATGCAATTTACTGTGGTCGAATCGATGAAGGGATGCTCGATCAGGGGCTTAGAGAAGAATCATGGTTGTACGGATGCTCTCAGACGAACTAGATTGAGAAGGAGGTGTTTATGTCCGTCAATCATGACACTGGTACCTTTAATGAAAAAAACTACACATTGTGTACTTTAGAATTACACGAAATGTAATTTACTTTACTGGACCTTCATTAGATGGTCTCCACATCACCACACACAGCCGTGTGCATAGCCATTACATAGTCGTGTGGACGACTATTACATGGCCTGCACGCGGCTACCCGTGGTAACCGAGTACATAACGTGTAATTCAAAAATTTCAAGAGACTCCTCTTTTCCTCAAAAAATAGAGACGGGAAAAAAATACCTGAAAAAAAGATCTTGATTCTTACCCATATCATAATTTATTTATGGTTATATTTTTTAAAATATTTGGAATAAAAAAAATTGATGAATAATATGAAATACATATTTTGTAAAAATGATATATATTATGATATCGTCAGCACATAATTATGATATTAAATTATATAAAACATATTCAATGGTTATTTTAGGATATTATAATATAAATTAAATCAAAATATATTTCAAAACAAGTAAAATATGTTTTATTTCATGATAAATATAAAAATAATATCTAGTTTTGATGCAATGATTTCAAATTACTGTAAATATAAAATTCAATACCATATTACAATTAATTGATTGTTAACTAGCCGTTTTATTGATTTTTATTAAATATCGCTCATAAATAATTAATTTGACTGATATTTTCTATTTTTTTACTCATATATAAACAATAATATCAAAATCCATGTGAAATGCTTGTATAATAATAGAAAATAATAATTGGGAAATTAAATTAGTTTTTCTTGACGTAGTCTTGTGTAAATAAACATAAATAATGAATATAAAGTATTATTTTGATCCAAATTTATTAATCTATTTTTTTGTAATTTTTTTATATTTAAATATTTTACATTAATTCTTATTCAATTCTTAAGTAGTTTTTGAGAAACCAGGTGAATCATCAGTGAATTGATTTGAATTAAAATGATAAGATCCAATAAAATACCCAAACACATGAATAAATTAATTTTATGTGTATATATAAAACAAAATAATCCATGGGATTAATTAATATCCCATTGGAGCTACATGGATGATTAAATGACCCTTATAGTATTTTATTTATTGAAAAGTCTATGATTTCACATTCAAGATTTTTATGACTATTTCATTTTTAATAATATTTTATCTAGAATACTTCTTTAACAATAAATAATATATCTATTAATATCTAAATAATATTAATCATGGTAATTTTTGAAATTTTTTATTGATGATCTATTTATCTTAACTGCATACCTAATGCAGATGATGTAATTATTTAATCAATTAAAAAATTAAAAAACTATTAATTAATATATTAAAATAAATAGTATACAAGATAACTAAATTGAAAAAATAATATTATTTAATTCCATAAAATAATTGTTATGTAAGTAAATAATTTATTCACTTATATATGTTATGTTAATATTAATGAATTCATTTTTATATATATCGATTAAAATTTTGATTATGAATATTTTATTTTATATAAGAATTTATTAAATTATATATAACTCAATAAAATATATTATTCAACCGAATTATTACAAAAATGTTTCATGTGTCACTCATGAAACACTTAGGGGTCTTTTTTTCATTTTACAGTAACTATACTAGCCCTCAAAGTGTAAAAATCAATGTTGTCATTGTTAAGGTTAATTGGGGTTAAATAAGGGTTTAACAAAAAAAAATAATGGTATATATTTAATATAAACCTATTTATTTTAATATTATATGTAATTATTTAGACCTATAATCATCATATAATCTAAAATATTGAGTTATGACACATTTTTAAAGGAAAGTTAATTTATATTAATTTAATAACATAAGATATTCCAAGAGTGCCACTCATGTGTCCTACAAAATGGTGCCTCTTATTTTCTTTATCAGATGTAGAAATGATTATGGAATAGAAAATACCATCCAAAATATAATTATATAATATTTATCCCTATTCAATTGGTATTATGTCAGGGATAACCCAACCTAAAGTTGTATTAAGGTTTTCATTAGAGTGATTATCTGAAGAAGAGGAAGAATATTTTGAGTCAATTTAAGTGGATTATTTTTTCAGTATCTTTATATTAAAGAATTTTATTTTTTTGAGGAAAAAGTTTTATTAACATGCATCATAGTTTATATGTCCATTATCTATAATAAATAATTTCATTTCAGGGAAATTTATACAAGAGTTTTAATTTCAATGTGTTATCCCTTAAATATTTTAAATCTAATTACATATCATAAAAAATGGATATCTCAAATATATATTCCGAATAGTAATTATTATAATCATATAATGTGTATAATTATATTCTTATATTCTTATAATAGTATTATTATTATTTTTCTTTTTGGTTATGAAGGAGAAAGCCTTATAATCTAAAACTGTATTCTTACAATTATTCACTTAGGTGTCAAATTATATCATGAGTAATTTGCAGTGAACTCGTGACCTCAATAGGAAATTTTCGTTGATGGGACACTACTAGTATCCATTATAAATTAATAATAATTTCTCTATATTATTTTAATCCAAATTTTTATTATTTTATTTAAAACATTTTTGAGGAAAAATATATTGAATTTTCCATGGGTCTTTTATAAATGGGTTTTCAAAATTATGATTTTTTTAATGGTTTTGAATTTTTTTTTGTATGGGGTTTCATATAAAATCCCTTTCATATTATTTTGGAAATTTATATATAATTTCAAATAATTTTTTGATATAAAATGTTCTCAATGGATTACCAATATATTTTTTACAAGTTTTAAAACCAAATATAAGTGATTTTATACTCACTCGATTTATTAAAATATTTTTCATAGGTTTAGTAGAAACTTGAAAAGGTTTCTTTGAATAAGGAGTTAGTTCAGATTGAGATAATTATTTAGTTGGGTAAATTTTATATATGTGTTATAAATTTTAAATATATGCATAATTTTTAAAAACCAAGACTAGAAATGATCCTTGATTGTATAATGTAATGTTTATTTCAAAATTGATTTTTAATAAAATAGTTCACATCCTAGTTTCAGTACTTTATTTGTAT
Source organism: Viscum album (assembly GCA_963277665.1). Lineage (NCBI taxonomy): Eukaryota > Viridiplantae > Streptophyta > Magnoliopsida > Santalales > Viscaceae > Viscum > Viscum album. The sequence continues at coordinate 1,768,894,697 of OY728135.1, forward strand.
GTGTTGGATCCAGTTTCCATAGATTAATTTTTGTTTTTATTTTTCACCTATAGTTATTTATTAATCAATTTATTTTTTCACATTACATGAACATATCACTAAACATTCTAGTTATGTATATGATTGTGATGGTGATTCCTAACATAGTCATATTCACACACCCTGAATCAATGTCTATTTCACATGGGTACTCAAGGATCCTTTTCTACTCATATGTATATGATTGGAAAAATCAAAAAGTGTATTTATTTATAAGGATAAATTGGATGAGATATAATAAAATGTGATGCTCTGGGATATAACAGTGTCTTAGTAACATTTTATTAAATCATATATTATGTACATGTAAACGATTTGTGTTCTGCGTAACTAAGTGATTTTTTCTTATATTAGTGCCTTATAATTTTATAACATGCTTCAATGTATTTATTTTTCCAGAAATGGTTTATTTTTATCATTGTAAATAAGTATTGACATATTAACAACCTTATTATTTCTATTATATGGGGGAATAGTCTACCCATTATCGAACCATATACTCTCAATGCTCGTTTTCATCACATAAAATTTGGGGAGGAACACCCGAGGTCACATGGAATCCTTGTCTGATTAGAGTTTAATGTAAATATGGATTGGTAACGTACACCACTAAAGTTAGTAATTTTTTATGTTTTCTAAAACTCTAATATGTTAATGATAATGATTCCATTTAATAATAATAAAATATAATAAATAAAGAATTAAATTCATTCTATTTCTCCTGGATTTTATTATATACATATTCATGAGATATTTAATTAGCCTAGTTTTTTTTGTTCTCCACTATAATGTTGAATTCTTTTTTCAATGTTTTAGGTTCCAAAATTCTCAAAAATACAAATTTTTCAACTCCCACATAGTTTCCATCTATTTGTTAATTTAAAACCTCAAATTTATAAGTATATTTTTACAAGATAGTGGAAAAAATGATATGTATCACTAAAAACATACGAATGATCTATCAAAATGATTAATATTTGACATAACGTCTTTTATAACAACCCTCAGATTGATGAAATATATCCTTTACCTTCTTAAGTCAATCAATGATTAAAGATTCATCATAAATTTTTCGATAACCAACCATTGTAACTTTATTTAGGTAGAATAAAATTGAAAAAAGATAATGTGATAAATTTTTTTAAAAAGTGTTATATTTACAAGGGTCTAAAAAATATTTGTTTTCATGATTTTGTTAAAAAATTTAATATATATGAGATTCAATTTTATCAAAAAAATTGATTACAAAATAATAATAATTGAATAAGTTCACAAATAAATGTGTTCAATAATATCATACTTTATAATATTTGAAAATTTGCAGATTTAGTCATCTTAGGAATATTAAAATTGTAAATAAAACCTATTGGGATATAGTTTGTATATCAAAAATGATTTTTTACTATAAAAAATTCTCGATTTTCATAATACAAAAATGTATGCATTACTGTCGCATGTCATATTTATTACAGGTTTATGACTATTCAATTATACCTTATGGAATTTTTCTAGTAACCTTAAACCCCATGAATCCTAGATTGGGGGTGATTTCACCTTTGAACTCCTATTCACATACCCATAAATGAAAAATCATGAGATTATTATGATGTTCAATAGGAAATTCTTCTAGATGTTTTCACAAAAGTAACCGATAGGTATATCTTTTTCATTTTATTGATATATTTCTTAGGTATATGGTTCATTAAAACTAGGGAAATCATATAATAATATGTCATATATATATATATAGTGACCATCCTATATATATGTGTAATACATGAACTCAAATTTCCTTGTCTGATACAATTTACCACGTAACTATATATGCACCTCTATGTACCCTAGAGGCCATGGACTAGTGTTGAGGTTATAAATTTATGATGACACACTAAGCCCCCTGAGATCATATCTATCACTTGAATAATATAAACACAAACACAATAAAAAATATAAACATACTATAATAAAATATAGTCACTATGTTATAATAGATTTCATGTGAAGTCATACGTGTACACTCGTATAAACCCCAAATGTAGTAGTTTAATAGTCATAACCCGTAAAATAGAAATGAGAATAAATTATACATTTATTTGAAATATTAAGAGACTATCTTGATACCACATACATCTCCCAGCTCCAAAATCCAGAGATACATTCCACAGGGGATGTACCCATCTATGGATTCATGAGCATGGATTTTATTTACGCACCATGATGCCCATGCATGGTGTGAGTATAAACTGTAAAAGATACAACCAATACATTAATGACATTGATGAACAAGTATATAGTGTTTTATGTCATCATAGAAAGAAATTTTTTCTCAAAATATTTCATCCAATAATGTACATAGTGATCATGTGATAACCAAGCTTCCATGAGTCATGAATGTAACTAAATTGATTTCATGTAAGAAGAATATCATATATAGTAAACAATATGACTTAGAAAATTATTTATTACACCATATTACATTATGTTAAATTTATGATCAAATTTTAAGTAATATCAACAAGGGAACCATTAAATGGAAATACACACCCATGAACCATAGTTACCTACAACCATATGATGGTACACACACTTGACATGCTCAAATACACATCCTCACTCTCAATCAGATGGAATTTTTCAATCATTATATCATACATTAAAATTTGGAGTTTTTTAAAATGGTGTAGGAAATTTCCCACACACTAAACATAAAGCATTATCATGATGTAAACATCCTATACTAAGTCAGCACTAATGACTCCTTAAATCAGCACTTCGTCTCAAAGGGGTCGACTATGATCATGTCTGACACCATCCAACCTATAAATTGCAATAGATATTCCAATATATACGTAAAAATTGACATATTGGGAATAACATCAGATAGAAAAATATTCCAAAATAATTATTCCATATATTATAATATATTAACCAATAAATAAATGATATATAAATAAGCAACAGTTATTATCAAAAATTATAATGGATCGAAATTAACCCCACATTTAATGTCAAATGTATCAATGAGCATAATATAGATAACAAATAAAATGTTTCATCATCAACCTATATAACTAAAAGATACCTATCATGAAAGGGAATATGAATGTGGAATATACTCAAAACCGATCAGTGCCATCAATTCAATATAAATGTAAAATATGGTATGGGCTTCATACGCCTTATAAGTTGGTTCCAAATCTCAATGCACATCAAGAAAAGAAACTAAAATCATATCCACATACCAAAAATCACAAAAAAAAAGTTTTAAATAATTTATACAGAGTCAAATCAATTTAAATTATACGAATGGGTAAAGAAAATATGTGGAATTCGAATCATCATTCAAAATGGGACTCACCGTGAATGGTATAAATATGATAAATAAAATAGAGGGAACCAAATATTGTGATCCAACATTGATATATCAACCAATCACATTCTATTAATTGTATTTATGTCTAGATCCTTATGTATAGAAAATATGGTAGAGATATATGACTAGTTCTAGATAATAAAATATAATTACTATTAGAATTGATATATCATTCCAAAAATTAATGATGCATATTGACCTACGCATTATGCACCATATAATAGAGGAATTGGATACCCAAATCTCAATGGGATACATTACTAGGTTATTGTCAATTTTTTTGGGGGAATGGGTAAGAATAATACTCATAGTAGAGGAAACATATGGAAATTACCATAATGGTTCCTGAATCTAGGTGCCACTATTTGGTTGGTTTCTGGCCCATGTATTTCCAATTTTCCTTTTTATAATGACGGTGTTTTCTATCATCTGTCATTGGGCCAGAAAGAACTTTATATCTACATGTTCTATGTCTAGATTTAACAGATTACTAGGGAACCCAATCAAGTAGCATTTGGTGTTGTCTCATCCACCAAAACACCCACTAAAAATATAACCACTATATTAATAACATTGATAACCCTTAACTAAAAAAATAATACATCGTTGAAATGGAAGACTCGATAAATTTTAATTCGAAAAAAGCGTACCTTGAATTATGAGTACATTATATGTCACCCCACATGTTGATATCTAGTCCAATTTAAGTCCTCGTTATTGCCTTCACCTATATTCATTGTCTATTGTAAATAAAAAAAATATTCACTCTACCAATTCTCTACATGAATACATTCATAATAATATTGGAACCTGAATTTTGAAACCAAATCATTGAAATTGTTTTCTCAATTTGGTAAATGATCCACAAAAATAGCTCCAAGAATTTTGTTTTAGACTCTAGCGAAACATTTTCAAGTTAGATAAACTATACATGATTTAGAATATATCTATGTTGTCGAGTGAAATAGAACAAATAATAAATACCATGATCTCAAGAATGAATATGAAAATAGTATGTCATTTTCCTATTAGGTTGGATTTTATATAATGTTCAAACAAATGTTCATTCAATATTACCTTCATTTTGTAGCCATTTATGCCTATAATGTATTTAACTATAAGAAATATCATTCTCGCACAATGAAATCCCAGGGTAACATCTATATATCATCATATGAGCCATGTTTACAACTTAGTATTTTCCAACCTGGTTCAGATCAACTATAACCCATCAGATGTGTCCTCTACCAAACTCCACCCTAACCCGATACCAAACTATATTCATTTGTAGATAGATGTGTGTGTCCTAGAAAACCATAATTCGCCTCAACGTGTGACATATAAATAGTATTGTGGAGTAATTTATTTTTTGGAGACTCAAACATTCCATGGTGGTCATCCAATTCTCATGTGAAATCCTAAATGCATTCCTGCAACGTATGCTATAAAATGTGATTCGTTCTATCAAATTTTAAAACCATATTAATATGATACATTATAATCACTACCATATTTTTGTCAAATGACTTATGTACTCCATGTTAAATTATTAATGTGACAAAACCCTATTTATCCCAATCAATTCTCAAAGGATCTCTAGTAAATCATAAAATATATCATACATATGGATTCCCCATGTCATCCACTGAAATAGAATCTCTAATTAGTAAGGAATGAGAAAATTACATAAGTTGGATAACTATTATAAAAATAGATTCATGAATAATCAAGGTACATGGAATCCTTATCATTAATTCTATTATCATTTCATCCCACTTCCACATCAGCAGTAGATGGGACTGATTTAAACCCCCATTATTTGGATGTTGTGCCATTACCCTATGGAAATTATAGAATCATGAACCAAAACCATTGATTGATCGCTTTATTCATGGACACCAAAATTGACATCAGATTTCCAGGTACACTATTCTTGACCATGGATGCATTGATATTTAAATATAATGAGAGTCTCTCATTAACTTTCCCCCATGGAAAATTGAACTTATAACCTCTAATTAATGTATATCATGTTTTCTACTTCTAAATACAATGATTGGACTAAATCATCCCCCACCAAGATATCATTCTTTAATATACACTATAGATCTTCCTCCTAGTAAGCCTTTTTATGGTCCAACATATGATAATTTTAATCTAAATTTTCACACATTACTACTCCTTAATCCATAGTTATATCATTTCATTATTTTTATTAAGGATTCTCTCTATGTTCCAGTTTCTATAATATTTTATTAATAATAGAATATCCAATGATATTAAACTTTCCTTGGGAACATACAATATCTATGTAAAATTTATCTAGATACACAACCTAATTACTCTTCCTCAAACTAATATACTGAAAATAGAATATGTATCACTATATCTTGTGATTTTTTTATACAAAATTTCACCAAACAAAGAGATAGTTTCAATGAAACATCAGTGTGCAGAGCACACCAAAATAATCTAGGTCATCAATTGGATAGTTACTATCCTCATGTCGTAGCTGACAAGAACTTTTTTTGAATAAAAAATTATTCTGCATCGTCATAGCCCACAACCCAACAAATTATGTATCACAATAGAATATTCAAAATATCACACACATTGAAATCATCAAAATATGGGTTTTTTTCAATGTAATCTTCAACTCTATGATGAATGGTTGACACCGGTCTTACCAATCCAATATAAAATACATTTTGGAAATATCAATCATTGATGATGGATTATGGGAGATGTCCTGCATGAAATGATGATAAGACCTTACTAGCTTATCAAAACTCCTATTTGTGAGCACATTCCTCTGATGATCCCATCATAACATGACATATCCCTTCTCTAGGAAAATATATATCCCAACTATAGACATTACATGCCCATGTAATCACACCCCTTGAATTGAAAACACAAAATTCAGAATTTTGAACTAATTATGATGTAATTGATTTTATTACATTAAAACCCAATTTTCAAAAAAAAACATATCAATGGTTTTAGAATATAACCATATACCATATAAAAATACATCAATGAAAAATTAATGATATGGATATTAAATTATGTTTAAGAGATCCATGAATACTAATGGTTGAATTACAAACCCAAGAGTCTTCAAAATATACTCACACAATACATATATTCATATTCATTTTTTTTGGAATATCCCCCTCTCGAACTGGTAACTGATGGTTTCCTCGGTGAAGGGAAAACATTTGAAAACATCTAGCACATCATAACTAATATAATGGAATGTTATTACATGGTTAGTGGTACCTATTCTAGATATTTATATGATTTATCACCCTTTAGTCTTTAAAAAGATGTATATTACACTCTCAGTTCTTGGAAAATAAAATTGGAATACCCCCTGGTGATGTTCTTGGTATAATAAATCCCTCCACTTCCAAAATTCTAACAACTCAATCAGCTCTCCCAAATCATCCTATTTCATATGATAATGATGAATTGATAATAGTTGTGGAAAAAACTTATACATGATCACAAACAAAATTACCATATCCATAGGATGACCAGATATGTCACCTTGGAATGAATCTTAAAAATGGTCGATCAGTGGATGGATGATAGAGGGTGACAATAATAATTCTACAATAAGAACCTAATTACAACATTCTTCATGAATAAACAAATGAGACTCAAGTCTAGTTCCTATATACATGACACAATATCCCCCTAAATAATCAATTATAAAAACTATCCTTCATGTGTTGTGAAAGTCACATGTCTCCGGTAACATTCAATATAAATATGATATTTGATTAGCTAATCTATTAGTTATATCAGATAAAAAATAATTCATTACCATGATCATGGAGTAACAATAATTTATGTATCAGAAAATGACCATATGACTTCAGGAAAACACTAGAGATGGTTCATTTTCATTCCCAATGAAATTCCAAGAGTGATAAAAATAGAATAACATATAACGGATAAATTTTGGCAAGCCATGATGTAAAATTATTTTAATGAATGTGAATTTAATATATCAAAACAAATAATAGACAATTAGAAGTTAATGATGATTGTACTAATAAATAATGAGGCTCACTAACCACTAATGGTTTTAACCACATATATAGAAGAAATATTACAGACTTTGAAGAATTACATTTCCATTATCAAATAAGACATACCAAATCTACTGATATTTGTAGTTACGAAGTCTACTACTCATGAAACCTTATAGAACCCTAACCCATTGAACATGAATATTGATGTGCAATATTTGACCAATCTAACATGACATGGACAATATTTCTATATCAGTGGAATCTCATATAATGGTTTCCATGTGATGTAATTAGTTTCCCTTTAATCTATATATATGAAACCTTATTGAGTCTCTTCCCATTATATAATGTAATATAATACATACAAATCTACACATATTTACCACCATTTTTAAAAAATGTTTTACCTAATAAACCTTCCACTTACTGACACTGGAGAGGGATTCATTTTAGTCAGAGGATTCATAGTAATCCACACACTCTAGGATAGAATAAATCCTATTAGACTGTCCAATTCTATCCCCCTAAAACTTTTCATGGACATATGAAGCACATTAGAACATTAAATGGGTTAAAAGAACCTATCATTATGTCTAATGACTAGAGAAAGGAAAACCTCAATCATTGTATCCTTTTATGTGTCATTCTAGTCCAAATATAGGAAATTTATAGTTATTGTATAAATTAATTCATGTAATATCATACTAACACAATCCCTTACAAAATATCATTAATTACTAGAAACCAATACCACTTCATCATATTAGGAAATAACACATTGATGATTATATCATTAATGGACTCTGATGTAAGAGACTCACACATGCCTTCATATCACATAATTATACACCATATCATTGAAGGTCTTTAAATCCCAATGGTATCATCTTTCTCTAATAATTTCAATATAGTACTCACCATATCAAAGACTCCAATTATGATTTCAAACATGTCTTAAATATCACTCAGACCACTAGTTCTAGGTATAAATAGTAGGTTGTAGTGATTTGTTTTAAATATCTGACCATAAACCATTGTTCCCCCTCTTTCTTGTGCATGCGCAATCTGTAAGAATCCATTTTGCGTGGATTTTACCACCTAGACTATCAAATTAGGGTTGGGTTCACAATCAGGTATATCATCATTTACAGACTATAGTGGAAATGAAAAATAATCCCCAGAAAAGAGTTTTTGGGTCTCCTGGAATTTCTTTTAATGAAATACATAATGAGTATATAAAATTACAATAACAAATTTCTTGCAAGAATAAAATAATTTGTATCAAAGAAAACACATAATAGTTATATCTGAATTCCACTTATAAGAGAGAGACACACAAATGGTATAACCCTCCTAGTTCTACCCAAGGAAAATGTCTTACCCTTTATACATGCACAATGGTTCTAATCATATATATAACATCACATCAGAAAAATTATTAAACAACTACATCCAACATATATATATCAAAACTATTGAGAAATTATGTGTATCAACGAACATATAGCATAAATGAAAAAAAGAAACTAGGTAACTAATATCATGAAAAATAGGTATATAAATAAATTTCATTCATTCGTATGTTCCTTATAATGATGTGTGGGTGCATTAAAACCCAGATACTGTATCATCTAATCCAAAAATGGCTATATAGAGTACTGTTGCACCTTAGATGGTCTAAAAATGAAAAATAACCTACCTAAGTTTTATAGAGCCTATATCCTTTATACTATAAACCAAAAAGAAATTATAGGAATGTGTAGGACATTGAATCCTATTTCTATCACCACAACCCAAATCATCTGGTCTAATATAATGTTTTATATGACCTCATGGGTGCATATTTATACACAAATGATTCCTACTGGTACTGTGGTTCTAATGAGTCATGAAAGGAATATAACTCATTTATCATTTATATAAAATCAATAATAACATCTTAATCACATGATAGCTTAATAATATAATTGGATATCACATATGCATTACTCTATTATAGGTACCCCTTCTAAACCAAAATCTAAAAATAAAATTTTCCCACAATGTGGCCCATCAATAGGCCTAAGTAGGATCACAATAAATATAAATAAATAATTATTTTTTAAAATATGTACAATCTATCCTGATACCATTTATATTTCCGAAATCAAATATTCTCATCATCTTTCTATATTTCCCATTCCACTCTCTTTTTCCTTTTTCATGAATTCTGAACACACACCAAGATTCCTATATAGGGAATGAGTATGAAATTGGAAAGTCACAAGAAAATAATTTTTTTTTAATATCTGAAAGTGTATATATAGATTTAATTAATGATTTAAAGGTAACAATTCACAAAATAATATAAAAAATATTATATCAACCAATCATTCTCTAACCATTTTAGCAAAAACAACAATCATACAAGCTTCGACCCTAATAAAAAACATCATTTATTTTCAACCACATTTATCATATATTTTTGTGTAACTCAATATGCCTTTACGGAAAATACACATTCCATATGTAAAAATTATATCCACACCCACATTTATGTTAAATTCACACCCATAACTTTGGTTTTCCTACTTAATTTTGATTTTATGAAAAATTGGAATGCCTACAATTATTGAAGGTATCTCATACCCAAGGTTATATCCTTTGGATATATCATATCAACACATATGGAATCCACAAAAAGGGATAAGGGTTTGTTTATGGAATAAATATATTCCAAAAATAAATATCTATCCATTCTATAAAAATAAATCACTGCTGATCCATGTCATATAGGGTCCATATATAAGGGGTCATCTGATATATTTGAGCCATATATTATCCTGAATACTAATATTTTGATTTCCCAATATATGAAAAATTCAATTTATAGTATGTATCCTAGTAAGAAACAAATTATCCTGAAATGTATTTCATGAGAAATGTTTCTACACATTTATTAAATAACAGAGTAATGAACATTATGACATATCAAAAATTATAATAGATATAAATTAAAAACACTAATAAGGTATTCCCTAGAAAAGAACATACATTACATAACTATGAAAAGGTCCTTCAAGTAACCATATCTACATAAAAAAAATTTGATTAATTCCTTGTAATCTACACTAATATTATAAAAAAAATAAAACATTAAAAATATATTGAAAATAAATCCCAAGATAAAACAGACATCATCCCATCAACATTTCAATTCCAAATCAGATGATCCACAGTGAAATAACACCAATATCACATCCATCCACCAATGTAAAAAAAACACAATAAATAATCAAATAGTATATTGAATTTTTATTCTAGAATGAATCCATGTATGGAAGTAAAATCCAAAATTATATACCAAAAGGTATTCATCATCATTGTTAAATCAATTATTGATCAGTGGGTGGAATCCTAATTTGATCATCCAAAAAATAGTATCTTTCATGTGTAAATTCAATATTATATATTGGTGTATGCATATAGAACATGAAATAATGGATTACAGGAAGATACCTATGTCATATTAACCACTAATAGGGGTTTATTGAGTTAGTGGATTCATTTTAAAAATTAATTTCCTATCAAATTGAACATATCAACCATGTTTGGGTTCATAATGCACTAAATGTTTTCTCTAAATCCCATTTCAACTGATGTTTCAATAATAGAATCGATATAAAAAAATATTTAAATGGTTTGGAAGAATACAATTATTTGCGATAACTATATATTCACACTAGTGATATAATAATAATTATAAAAAATTGATTGTAATTATATAAACACCAACTAAGAGCCTTACCATTCATTCTCTTCCAATTGAAATAAATCTACTCTAACTCCAACATAGAAACACATTTTCCTCCTAAATATAATAAAAAATACTTCAAATACTGCTAAAACAAATTTGAATACTTGAAATTGGTCTAGGTATTCAATAATTTGATGGATATTATTTGAACAACATCAATGTTCTCATTGAATTTACATTTTCATGTACCCTTTATATATTTTCATCAACCACATAATGACCCTATTGGTCCTACTAAAATAATTTTGATCACATGTACACACTCATATGCCATTGTTAATCCCTGCTCTGTATATAATTCATCCTTATAATAATATCCTAAACATACTATGATGTGTTCACGAAATGAAAACACTTTAATTATATTTTATTTTATGCAATAAAACCATAAAAAATATAAACCATCTACATCATCACATGTTTCATGAATTTAATGGTATTCTCAACCAAAGAAAAAGAAAACTTAAAGATTATTATTACTATTTTTATGTGTGATTTTACAAATAGATTTATTTTCACTCTTATGTTAATGTTCATGTTTATATTTATATATTGAATGATCTTATTAAGGTTATACCATTGTATTCAGATACTTCTTACTGATGTATACACAATATTTCTATAGATTATATTTTGTGAACATTATTATTTGAATATATTATACACACATGAATCCTTCTTCTTGATACTATGTACACGGTATTCGCTAAAAAAATAATTCTCACAGACAATTATATGTATGAACAATCTTCATGAGCATGAAATGATCAGGTTCTGGGTTATTCCTTTCCCATAGTGACCCATTTTTGGGGAAAGTAGTATCACATAGTATCTCAAGAAGTTCACATATACTACTGAATACAACTATAAGGATATCAAGGACATATGAATGTATTTTTAGAACATGTTACTCAGGAAGGCTTAAAGTGTGATATAAATATTTAAAAACACCGTGAAATCTAATATTTTTATCCACACAAGAAATTGATACAAAAAAATATCTTTATAATCCTATGGATTCATGTAGCTGAGTTTTCTTTAGAAAATTGAATTATCTTAATTTTAATAGATTTTACGCGGATTGGTTCTATTACCTTTAAAGTGATTTCCAGTAATACCATTCACCTTTTTAGATCCTAAATATAATCCGTGAAATAATTTATTTAAATATATACATCGTACTCTAAGTCACAAGTATAATATCACAGACTCATTCATATTTTCTCAAAATATATATGCTGTAAAATGTTTCAAATAATATATTACATTAATGGAATATTCCTCATATTAAAGTAGATTATTATAATGGAATTATATTAATTTTTTCTAAATCATAATAACAAATATGCATTTTGGATGCTTGTGTAGCAGATTATGACTCCATTTTCATTCTCCAATAGCACATTATTTGAATTCATGTATGAATAATTTTTTTCTATATTTCAGATATGTAGGTTTGATTATTCAATACCATAAAAATCAGTCTAAAATTTAATATGGAATGCTCATATTTATTAATGGATTTATATCCAAAAATTGACACAAAATGGCATTTGGAGATCACTAGAGGTCGAAGATGACCTCATAGTAGCAATCAAATGGCTCCCATAAAATAGATTTGATGGTAGATGATATACCTATATGTTATCATTGATGGTAAGAAAAGAACCACTACCTATCATTCCACATAGTTTAGAACTTATTATTGTAATCCCATATTAATTGATCAACATAACTACTTGTTTGATCTGAAAAATTGTGATTAGAACCCGCACAAATATTTAAACCATTCATCAGAAACTACATTGGACCAATGTTGGACTATAAGAAACCTTATCCCATGTACAATCATTGGTGATATATCCTATAAATCTATACATGTCCTTCCTATAATACAATGTAGGTCTGACCTAGCTTGCTCTATCGAGAATAGTAGATCTCCTTATCCCGCAATACATTTGTTGAAGATGAGAACATCCATCTTGCATGTTTGGACATTATTTTTATTTAATTCCACAAATTATCATTTAAATATTAATATTCTACCTATGAAATAGAATACCAAAACTCATTAGATTATTCTTCACTCAACAAAATATGAGTATATAAAAAAATAACCATATATTATTTCATGGATTAAATTTTACATACTCATGAAAAAAAATTATTGAATTGAATTCAGTGAAATAAACATCATCTAAATGCATTGAAATAAATACTGTTTAGTCATTGATACCTGTATTTCATAGAAAACAATAATTAAAAAATAATAATATGTAAAAAATAGAGAATTTATCTATCAAGATAACAAATTCAATCTTGTGAATCAATTAAAATTCTCCAAGAATCACAACATATCATAAAAAAAATAAGAATATATTAACACATCACTAAAAAAATACAACATTGATCCCACCAATATCCCCCATTTTATTTTTTCATATATTTTTACATGTTTAAAATTAAATATGTGGGCTAAAATATTCTACATAGTTATGTAAATAAAAACAAAATGATATGGTGAAGGATTTATAAAATGGTTTCCATGATTCATGGATATGAATTATACAACACATATATCATAGTAAATTCCCAATAAATCCTAAAATAGTTGTCTATATTGGATAATCTAGTGTAGAATACAGTAGATATATAACCATTGTTTTCTATGATATCAAAAAATAATATGCATATAAATGAGTGCTAAAAATTTGAAATACTTATTTTATAGGGCTTCAAATAATATTATTTTTTAATTGAATGAAAAATTACGTATATACTAAAATAAAAACCATAAAAATGCTCATTTGCAATGAAATATCCCCCATTTGTCTCATCTTGTCATTAACCAAGATTTACCCATTAATTGTTTTGATTAATATTGTATTGAATGATGGATGACCGTGTGATTAAAAAGCCTCAAACATATAAATTGAAATATTAACTGAATTTCATGATTCAATGTAATTTATTAAAATGAAGTTTTATTCTAAACGATTCTCCCACGTAAGGGATAAAATATTTTTCTTCATTTCATATATATTAGTAGAATGCATGATGTCAAATATATTCATGTTTTTTGATAATGATATCCTAAAACATATCCTTTAATTCCATGGATGTTTATTGAAAAGAAATAAAATAATGATTAATAAGGAGGGACTACTAATTTATCTAAGAAAATATTAAAAATAAAATGGTAACATTAATCTATGTAATTATTTGGTTCCTATCTCACATGATAATATTTTATTGGAATAATATTTTTGATTCAGGTCTCATTAATTTTAATATATTATATCTTCCATTATTATTTTAGTTGTACATTTACATTTTTGACTTCATTTTTTTGGATCACCATGTCTCTACATGAAGATAACATCACGTTAATTATCCCCTTATTCAAAGAAACAATTTTATTATATTAAAAATTATCATTTTTATATCCCACCCCCAATTTTTTATCTTGGTTCAACTAATGTGTCCAATATCAGTTACAATTAATCTTGACTATCTAAAACTCCTTAGAATCATTAGTTGACATATAATTTTGTTCCTTATAAATTTATACCCTTTAACATCATTGGCATCTTTTCCTTATATTATTTTCATGTATACAACAACCTTTTATATAAATCATCCATATAATTCATTAATTAATAAGAAATGTATTTTGTTTTTATATTTTTCTAATAATATAGATTCATATAGTTTAATTTTATATTTTCCCCCAGCTGCTCATTGATACCCCCTTGACTATTGCTTCAAATGTGGTAAAGAATCGTTACAACAGAAGTAATATGTTTCCTAATGTTCACACCACAGCTTCAACCTAATCCATGAAGCATTGATAGAGTTGATTAGTTCATGATGAAACTATATCTACATTGTTGTTGTCTTATTTCAAATTAATCCTCACTTTTCAAAGGGATATTTTTCCGTTGTGGAATATCCATTTCATTTGTTTGATATAGGAAATTTTATTTTATTCTTTTTTCCCATATTTTCACAGTAATAATGATCACATATGAAACATTAGAAAAACATATCTATCATAATTAATAGGTTTAATTTTACCTTCCTTATCTATTTCTTGATCATATACTCCCTTGATCTAAATATATTTAATCTTTTATTCATTAGATTTATTCAACACTTACTAAATTGTGACAGATATTCCATATGTATAAAACTAAAATTCTTCTCTAGAAGTCATATTCTCTTCAATATCACATGTTTCTTTATGTTATTTATATGTTTGTAATTTTTTTTAATAACAATAAAAATTTATTCTTCATTATTAACTAGGTCCACCTTTTCTTAAACAACAATTACAATTTCCTTTTAATTTTTTCATAAGTTATATTATTATTTAAAATCTCAATAATCTTATTTTATTTCATTATATATAGAATCTGTCATATGAAAAATTTGAATTTCTGTTTCATATTTCAATAATGTATATTCTTTCATAATTATTATCAATAATAGATAAGAATTTGTTCATATATACGAATGTGTAAATAAAAAATAATCATTGTAACATCCCAGGTAAATGAAGAATAATTTATTTTCATATTTATTAATATTTTTAAATTAAATATTAATTTTAGCTTAAAGGGGTTGCTATGTTCGATAGCGTACCCGATATGCAACAACGGGTTTCTTTGGAATCCTACGTAGCACACTATTAATATAATATTATTATATTAAATGGTACTTAACTCCTAGCAGTTGTATTGGTGGGAATAAACAAAAAAACTATAATAATATTATACATGTATTTATATTTATCAAATAAAAGTTAAAGGCTTAATATACGAATTAATCTAATTTTAAGCGTAATTTACATTAAAAGGCCGACTTATCACCTTTTAATGGTGAACCCTCATTAAATATAGTTTTGGATACTTTAATACACTCTAATTGACCAAATAAAATCCTTCTTTAGAATTTTTACATAAAATTTTATTTGGGTAAATTTTTTGGTATTTTTCTGATAAAGTTCATTTTTCATTAATAGTGAAAAATATTGTATTTTAATTCAAATGTGCTTTTTAATCTTATTTATTTAAATACATAGATTATCTTTTTGATTGGTTTTAAAGTGAAATTAAAATATATTTTTACTATTTAATCCAATGTTGGTCATTGAATTTAATTTCACTTTGAAATTAGTCAAAAACAAGTATCAATCTTTTGATAATTATTGTTTCTTTAGAACACGCTATTTGTTTTAACAGCGGGAAATCATTTTTAAATTAATTAAATCCACTTCCATGTTTTTAATCTGGAAAAATATACATCATTTTTGAATTCGGAATATCAAATATATATTAGGATGAATTTTTCGTATTTTTCTGAAAAACATCAATTTTTTATGAATAGTGACACCACTTAGTGGTAGTTAAAAAAACTGACTTTTTCATTTAAATGAAAATTTTCCACTTCTGTGAATTGAATTTCAAAAATCCGACAAACATGGTTCTTATCAAGAAGTAAAATGTGGTTCAATAAGATGAATATAATTTTTGGTAAATAGTAACTTTTGAATTTTATTTACCGCGGTTAAAGGTAAATAAGGTAATTCAAGGTTAAAAGAATATTATAATCATTCAAAATTACCTTAACAATTGTCCAAATATTATTGGTTGAGTCATTTACGACCAGTAGCATCTTTTGGTCGATTTTGGGAACCTTTTAAGCCAATTGGGTGTGATAATGACAATTTAAAATAATTAACTTAAAGAAAGGACAAAAATGACAAAAGAAAATATCTTTTAGTAAATTAATTTTTAGAAGGGGTTATATAGATTATCTATTCGACTATAAATACTAATTGGAAAACTAATAATATTTCATAACTCATGGTATTTTGTTTATAATTTTTAGTCATAAAATAAATTAAATTATTTATAACACAATAATGATGCAGTATTTACCTCATTAATAAATGATTAAAATAAATAAGATTATAATGATTAAAATATTATCCAAAACATGTCTGATTATGATTGGATGATTTTATTTCGGTTATGAGTTGTCTTATATTATACCATAATGATTTTTGGACCATTAGAAACCGAATATCATTGTATTATAAAATAATATTTTCACTCTTTCCTAAAGAGCCCATCCTCTCCCTTATAGAAAGAGACTACTTCTATGCAATTCCTCACACCTCTAAATCCATTTGTCTTGTCCAAACTCTGACCAGTTAAGCTCCCTAAATCCATTTCCTCCTCCTATAAGTCTTACCTAAGGCAGAAGGCACTTAAGAAGTCCTTTTGGTTTAAACAAAAGGAATTTGCCTAAATAAAAGGTAAAAGTTTCTCTTAAATTGTTTTCTTTTATTTTGCTTCTCCAACCCCTAAAATATTTTTATTTCCATTATTTTGTAACAACACCAGTATCCTTAATATTCTAGGATGTTTTTTTGATAGGAATTCGAACTACACTTACACACACCTTCATCTAATGGATGAGGAACATAATGTTTCTGTGGATGGAAAACTAACACCTCACGAAACGATGATTGTTCAATTACATATTATTGCCTCTAATGGTGGTCATTATGATGGAAATGTATTTATATATGATATATATTATGATTATGATTTCTTAATACTTCTTTACATCACAATTAAATCAATCCTTTATGGTTTCCATGGTGGGTAAATACGATAATCTCATTTGAGGAAGTGCGGACTACCGCACCCTCAAAGTGATATGACTTGTTAATGCCCAAGGTGGGATGTATAAAGGATAGAGTTAATTATATTTTATATTATATTATACTGGAATTATAATTTACCGATGTATAATTATGTTTTAATTCCATTAAAATAAGAAATAGAAATGAAAGTTGCGTTCATGCGTACGTAAGTCTTACCGTCTCCATGAATGGTGCATTTCATTTCGTACCTCCAAATGTTATGTAATGTTATAAATACATGTACATTCTGGATATATATGATATATATGATACCTAAACCATGAATATAATTCTGGATATAATGAACCTTTTACCACTTTAACAACATGTAATTATACGAAGTCCATTTTTGACTCAAGTACCAAATATCGAAAAAATGAACGTTATTAACTTAAATGATTACATAATGATTATAACATGGTAATAAGTGATATAAAATAAATAATAAAGATGAAAAATTTTCTTATGAAAGTATAAATTAACTTTAGTTTATTCTTCAGGAGATTAAAGAATGAACGGTTCAGGTCGGACACGAGGTAAGGGACTTCGTCTCAATCTCTTTTCATTGAGGCATTTCTTATACACGACATTATTTTATATAGTGTATAAACCCCTTTGACTTCTCGTTTTATCCAAACGGAATCCTTTTGTACGATTCATTTTACTAAATGACAAAAGGGAATGTTTATAAGTGGTGACAATGACCTTTCCGCCGC
This sequence comes from Viscum album, assembly GCA_963277665.1. NCBI lineage: Eukaryota > Viridiplantae > Streptophyta > Magnoliopsida > Santalales > Viscaceae > Viscum > Viscum album. The sequence continues at coordinate 1,768,913,379 of OY728135.1, forward strand.
CGCGAGTATTATTTGATCCTTGGCTTCCTTAACAAGCCGTAATGTTTTTAAAAGGAAAAATAAATACCAAATACTCTTTTTACATATTTTGTTATTGAAAATGATTTTGAGAATGTATTTTTATTTCAATATCTTGAAATGATATTTTATTATTTCATTGTGGAAATGTTATCTTTCTTTTATGCTTATGTTATGTGTTAAGATCAAGTTATTGTTCTTGGGCATTATTTATGTATACGGGTGGTTCCATGATAAACCTAGGGAGGGTGAGCCCGAGATAGCTCTCCAATGCATTGGGTAACGTGACAGAGGTAAACGTGAATGTTTCTCCTAAGTGATTTTGGGAATATACTGTGATGGGTATTCCAAAGTAACTTCCTATGTAACTGTGATAGCTACAATGTAAGTATGGTATGGATTTCACAAGTTACCTTTATGATTTATGATATCTATGTGTTTTCATAAATATTATAATTTCATGAGGTAAGTAAAAGAATTCATGTTTTTTATGTATTTATGAACAAATGTTTTTCATTCACTATTTTATAACCATTAATGAGCCTTTTATGCTCATTCTAAGTAGTGAAATGTTTTTCACAGGACTAAAATATAAATAGTTCCAAGGATGGGATCAGGGAAAATCCATACTCTCTTTAACATGGAATTAGACATGACTTTTTTTCAAGTGTTTTTATTTTTAAAAAAAGTGGATTCTAGGTAGAAGATCCTACTTTTTAATATTTTTAGATTTAATAGTTATGTCCTAATTCCCTAAAACTCTAAACTTGAAAAGATCCTCAACCTGTATTCTTGATGTATCTCAAGATTAAGTGATGTTTATGGTTGGGGCCTTATAGTTGTCATCAGAGGTTGGATTAGATAACTCTAGGTGTAAGGATATTGTTAAATTAATATCCATAAAGTAATTTATGTTAATATTGACATCATATAGAATTACCAGACTACCATGTTGCTTTGCATAAGATATTTCTTTGTTTAGAATGGTTTTCTGCAGAGGAAACATGGCAGCTATGTTGGGACGACATCAGGAGGAAGAAAACCATCCAAATAAACAACCTGAGATGGTTGGAATCGGAACTGAACAGTTTGTGCAGTGATGGCACAGTTGAATCAGGCAATAAATGGTGGTGGTATCCACGTACGAGATCACCCAGATCAACTACAGAGGAACTTGTCAGTAGTGGAGCATTTCATGAGGCAACATCCCCCATCATTCAGAGGATCATCTGATCTGGTGCTTGTTGAAGGGTGGATTAAAGAACTGGAAAAGATTTTTGATGTCATGGGTTGTTCAAATCATCAAAAGGTTAGTCTCTCTATTTACCATTTTGAAGGTGAAGCTGATCAGTGGTGGTCGATGGTGAAAAATATCAGGGATAGTGAGGAGATTGATTCTCTTGATTGGGATGAATTCAAAGGTATGTTTCTAGAGAAATATTTTCCTAAGGTGGTTCTTCTTAGGAAGGAAAAAAATTCCTGGAATTGAGTTAGGAGGATGAATCAGTGGCTGCTTATGAAGAAAAATTCACTCGACTGGCAAGGTATTCGCCAAACCTCATATGATATCTTGATAGTAAAATCAATCGTTTTTACTCAGGATTAAATCCAAAGTATCGAAGGGCTTTACATTCTCATGAGTTCAAAAGTTATGAAAACTTGTTTGTTGTGCGGAGAAGGTGGAAATGGAGTATTCCGATGATCATGTATTCTTTTATAAACAAAAAAATAAGAGGTTTAGGTGGGAGGCGAAAGGAAAGAACTCTTCAGAAAAGTCTGATGGTAAGAAGCTTAAGTTTTCAGTTTGTGAAAATTGTGGTAAAAAGCATACTGGGGAATGTATTTTGAATTATGGTAAGTGTTATTGATGTGGTAAAATGGGACATATGGCTCGTAATTGCACTGAAAAAGATTAGGGTAATGGTAAGACAAAATTTTATTTACAGTCAGTAAATTTTTTTAAGTGCAATGAAATGGATTATTATGCAAATGAGTGTCCAACAAGGAACTCAACCGATGTAAAGCAGCCAGACAACAAGCAGAATGGGGCGGAAAAATCCTTTGAAGCTACTTCAGTAGATATTGGGCCATCAAATGAAGTTGTATCAGGTACATTGTTTGTTTGTTCAGATTATGACCATGTGTTGTTTGATTCAGGGTCTACACACTCATTCATTTCTGAAAAGTTTTCTAGTATATTGGGAATTCCATCTTATGAAATAAAAACTGAACCTACGGTAAAAACACCTGGAGGAAATGTTGAGACAAAAAGAAAACATAAGAACATTCCTGTCCTTCTTTGTGGAATGAATATACCTGCAAACATTATTGTTTTTCCTCTAGTAGAGATTGATGTTATATTGGGCATAGATTGGCTTTCTGTTTATCATGATAAGATTGACTGCAGAGCTAAAAGGGTTTCTTTTCAGAATTATTTTCAGTTTGTGTACAAGAATGACCCCTTTCTTTTGATAACATATCAGGAAGTCGAATAACTGGTAAAAGACGGAAATGAATGTTACCTTGCACATATTGTTGAAAACAAAGGAACTATTCAGATTAATGATGTGCTAGTGGTAAATGAGTACCTTGATGTTTTTACTGATGAGTTTCCTGGTATTATACCTGATTGGGAAGTTGAATTTACTATTGAATTAGTTCCTGAGGCTAAGACAATTTCAAAAACCACTTATCTAATGGCTCAAATTGAACTTTTAGAGTTAATGAAGCAATTGACAAAGTTATTAGATAAAGGTTTCATTCGACCTAGCACATCACCCTGGGGTGATCCTGTCTTGTTTGTTAAAAAGAAATATGGTTCAATGAGACATTGCATTGATTATAGATCATTGAATAACATCACTGTTAAGAATAAGTATCATTTGCCTCATATTGATGATTTGTTTGATCAGCTCCAGGGAGATCAGTATTTTTCGAAGATTGACTTGAGGTAGGGGTACCATTAGTTGAAAGTAAAAGAAGCTGATGTTTCAAAAACCGCTTTTCGTACTATATATGGCCATTATGAATTTTTAGTTATGCCTTTTGGTTTATCCAATGCACCTACTTTATTCATGGATCTTATGAATAGAATTTTACGTGAGTTATTGGATATGTTTGTGGTTATGTTCATTGATGATATTTTGGTTTATTCAAAAATTAAAGAGGAACATGAAAGTCATTTAAGGGTTGTCTTAAAAACCTTAAAAGAAAAGAAACTTTATGGAAAATTCAGAAAGTGTGAGTTTTCGTTACAACAAATTTCTTTCATTGGTCACATTGTTTCAAAAAATGCCATAACTGTTTTTCCATCAAAAACAAAAGTAGTTGAAGAATGCCCAAGAACCACAAATATAACCGAGATTCATAGTTTTCTTGGTTTGTCAGGTTATTACCGGAGGTTTGATGAAAACTTTTCACGGTTATCTAGTCCAATGAATAAGTTAACTCGAAAAGGTGTTACGTTCATCTGGGAAAAAGAATGTGATGATTGTTTTCAAGAATTGAAAAGAAGATTGGTGAATGCTCTAGTTTTGGCACTGCCTTCCAGAAATGGTGAGTTTGTTATCTACAGTGATGCTTCGTTGAAAGGAATGGGTTGCATCCTAATGAAAAATGATCAGGTAATTGCATATGCTTCACGTCTGTTGAAACCACACGAGTTAAATTACCCTACACAAGATTTGGAATTAGCCACTGTTGTTTTTTTGCTTTAAAATTTTGGAGACATAATTTGTATGGAGTAAAGTGTGAAATATATATTTATCATAAGTTTTTTATGTATATATTCACTAATAAATAATTGAACATGAGATAGAGGATATGGTTGAAATTAATCAAGGATTTAGATTGTACGATCCATTACAATCCGGGAAAATCAAAAAAAGGGGGCGATTCTTTGAGTCAGAAAAGTAATGTCGCATTAGCCATGCTACGTTTGGAACAAGATCCTTTGGTTTTTGATTTGAAAAAAATCGGCATAGAAGTTGTTGGTGCAGGAAATTATTCTTTTTTGTTTTAGGTGTCAGTGATATCATCTCTATTATATAGAATAAAGATAGCACAGAAGGAAGATAGTGAGTTGCAGAAAAAGGTTTAGTTGGTTCAGAAGGGTATGTTTCCTGAATTTAACATTGACAATGATTGTTTTTTGAGGTTTCGAAAGAGATTATGTGTGCCTTGTGATTCATAGTTGAAGAATGTGTTGTTATGTGAAGCTCATAGTTTTCCTTTTTTAGTTCATCCTGGCAGTACTAAGATGTACAGGGATCTTCCAGAGTATTACAGGTGGGATGGAATGAAAAGAGATATTGCTGATTTTACTGTGAAGTGTTTGACTTGTTAGGAGGTTATAGTAGAGCGACAGTTACTGAAAGGAATACTTCAGCCTTTATCGGTGCGAGAGTGGAAATGGGAAAATATATCAATGGACTTCTTTGTGGGATTACCAAATTCATCTCTAGGTAATAATGCAATCTGGGTTATAGTTGACCGGTTGACTAAATCTGCTCATATCCTTCATATTAGAGATACTTTGACTCTAGATCAACTTGCTCGGTTGTATGTTAAAGAGATAGTCTGGTTGCATGGATTTCCCCTCTCTATTGTATCTGATCTTGATCCCAGGTTCACTTCTATCTTTTGGAAAGGCCTTCAGAAGTCATTGGGTACTGAATTAAACTTTAGTACAGCTTTTCATCCTCAATCAGATGGGCAGTCAGATTGAACAATTCAGACCTTGGAGGATATGTTACGTTCTTGCTTGATGGACTACCAGGGAATTTGGGACCAACATCTTTCTTTGGTTGAGTTTTCTTATAATAACAGTTTTCATTCCAGTATATAGATGGCTCCATTTGAGGCATTGTATGGAAAGCATTGTCGAACTCCGGCTTTTTGGGATGAAGTAGGTGAAAGAAAGGTGATGGGACCAGAATTGGTAGAAGAGATGGTAGAGAAAGTTCAGTTGATTCAAAAGCACAAGATAACATCTCAGAGAAGACAGAAAATTTCTGCGGATAACCGGAGGTAGGATCTTTGTTTTGTGGTAGGTGATCATGTCTTTCTCAAAGTTTCTCCTTGGAAAAGTGTGATGTGGTTTGGTAGGAAGGGAAACTTGAGTCCGAGGTTCATTGGACCTTATGAAATTCTAGAGAAAGTTGGATCAGTTGCGTATAGATTAGCTTTACCTCCAAGTTTATCCTAGGTACACAATTTTTTTCATGTTTCGATGTTGAGAAAGTATATGCTAGATCTATCTCATGTTTTGAGCCCAGAGGTAGTTCCGTTGGAAGAGAATCTCTCTTATGAAGAACAAACAGTCCAGATTCTAGACCGTAGAGAGCAGGTGTTGCAGAATAAGGTAATTCACTAGGTAAAGGTTTTTGTGGAAAAACCATATGGTAGAATAGGAAAAATCAGAATCTCAAAATGCTATGAGGGACAAATACCCCCACTTATTTTGATAAGTGGATAAAAATTGCGAGGACGCAATTTCCAAAAGGGGGGAAGGATGTAACATCCCAGGTAAATGAAGAATAAGAGATTTTCATATTTATTAATATTTGTGAATTAAATATTAATTTTATCTTAATGGGGTTGCAATGTTCGATATCGTACCCGATACGCAACAACGAGTTTCTTTGGAATCTTACGTAGCAGACTAAAAATATAATATTATTATTTTAAATGGTAGTTAACTCTTAGCCGTTGTATTGGTGGGAATTAAAAAAACTAACTATAATATGATTATACATGTTTTTATATTTATCCAATAAAAGTTAGAGGCTTAATATATAAATGAATCTAATTTTAAGCGTAATTTACATTAAATGGCCAATTTATCACCTTTTAATGGAGAACCCTCTTTAAATATAGTTTTGGTTACTGTAATAAATTCTAATTGACCAAATAAAATCCTTCTTTAGAATGGGGGCATCAAATTTTACTTTGGGTAAATTTATGGTATTTTTCTGATAATGTTCATTTTTTAAGGAATAGTGAAAAATATTGTATTTTAATTCAAAAGTGCTTTTTAATCTAATTTTTTTATATGGTTATATTATCTTTTTAATTTGTTTTAAAGTGGAATTAAAATATATTTTTACTATTTAATCCAATTTTGGTCATTTTATTTCATTTCACTTTGAAATTAGACATAAACAAATATCAATCTTTTGATAGTTATTGTTTCTTAAGAACACGCTATTTGTTTTAACAATAGGAATTAATTTTTCAATTAATTAATTCAACTTCCATGTTTTGAATTTGGAAATGTAGACATCATTTTTGAATTCGGAATATCAAATATAGCTTCGGATGAATTTTTGGTATTTTTCAAAAAAACATCAATTTATGATGAATTGTGACACCACTTAGTGGTAGTTAAAAAACTGAGTTTTTCATTTAAATGGAATTTTACAAATTCTGTGAATTGAATTTAAAAAATCAGATATACATGGTTGTTATCAAGAAGAAAAATGTTGTTCAATAAGATGAAAATATTTTTTGGTGAATAATAACTTTTGACTTTTATTTACCGCAGTTAAAGGTAAATAGGGTAATTCAAGGTTAAAATAATATTATAATCATTCATAATTACCTCAAAACTTGTCCAAATATTATTGGTTGAGTCATATACTACCATTATCATCTTTGGGTTGATTTTGGGACGTCTTTACGGCACTTGGGTGTGATAATGACAATTTAGAATAATTAACTTAAAGAAAAGACAAAAATGACGAAAGAAAATATCTTTTAGTAAATTAAATTTTAGAAAGGTTTATATACATTATCTGTTCGACTATAAATATTCATTGGAAAGCTAGAAATATTTCCTACATCATGTTATTTTTTTATAATTTTTAAACATCAAATAAATTATATTATTTATGACACAATAATGATGTAGTATTTATCTCATTAATAAATGATTAAAATAAATAAGATTATAATGATTAAAATATTATCCAATACATGTCCAATTCTTATTGGATGATTTTATTTCGGTTATGAGTCATCATATCTTCGACGATAATTTTTTTTGGACCATTATAAACCGAATATCATAATATTATAAAATAATATTTTCACTCTTACGTAAAGAGCCCCTCCTCACCCTTATAAAAAGAGACCACTTCTATGAAATTCCTCACACTATCAAGCAATTTGGCTCGTCCAAAATCTTCCCAATTAAGTTCCCTACATCCCTCTCCTCATCCGAGAAGACTTACCTTAGGCAGAAGGCGCTTAAGAAGTCCATTTGGTTTAAACCAAAGGAAGTTTCCAAAATTAAAGGTAACAGTTTCTCTTAAATTGTTTTCTTTTATTTTTCTTTTCCATCCCATAAAATCTATTTATTTCCTTTCTTTTGTAACAACACCAGTATCCTAAATATACTAAAATGTTGTTATGATAAGGATTCGTACTAAACTTACACACACCTCGATCTAATGGATGAGTAACATAATGTTTCCGTGGATGGAAAACTAACGCCTCATGAAACGATGATTGTTTAAATATATCTTACCACCTCTCATGGTGGCCATTATGATGGAACTATATTTATATATGATATATATTATGTTTATGATTTCTTTATGCTTCTGTATTTCCCAATTATATCAAACCTTTATGGTTTTCATGGTGGGTAAATATGATCATCTCATTTGAGGAAGTGCGGACTACCGCCCCCTCAATGTGATGTGACTCATTAATTCCCTATGTGGGATGTATAAATGATAGATTTAATGATATTGTATATTATATAATGATGGAATTATAATATACCTATGTATCATTATGTTTTAATTCCATTAAAATAATAAAAAAAATGAAAGTAGTGTTCATGCGTACGTACGGCTTACCATCTGCATGAACGGTGCATTTTATTTCGTACCTCCAAATGTTATGTACTGTTATAAATACATGTACATGCTAGATATATATGATATATATGATACCAAAATCATGAATATCATTCTGGATATAATGAACCTTTTACCACGTGAACAACATGTAATTATAAAAAGTACATTTTTGACTTAAGTACCAAATATCGACAAAATGAACGTTATTAACTTAAATGTTTACATAATGATTATAACATGGAAATAAGTGATATAAAAGGAATTATAAACTTGAAAAGGTTCTTAAGCAAGTAGAAATTAACTTTTGTTTATTATTCGGGAGATTAAATAATGAACGGGTAAAGTCGGACACGAGGTAAGGGACTTCGTCTCAATCTCTTTTCAATGAGGCAATTCTTATACACGACATTATTTTATACGGTGTATAAACCCCTTTTAATTTTCATTTTATTCAAAGGGAATCTTTTTATACGAAGGTTTTTACTAAACAACAAAAGGGAATGTTTTTTTCAAGTGGTGAAAACGACCTTTCCGCCGCCGTGAGTATTATTTGATCTTTGGATTCCTTAACAATCCGGAATTTTTTTAAAAGGAAAAATAAATACCAAATAATCTTTTTACCTATTTTGGAATTGAAAATGATTTTGAGAATGGATTTATTATTTCAATAACTTTAAATGATATTTTATTAATTCAATGTGGAAATTATATCTTTCCTTTATGCTTATGTTTTGTGTTAAGATCATGTTAGGGTTATTGGGAATTATTTACGTATATGGGTGGTTTCGTGATAAACCTAGGGCGGGTGAGCCCGAGATAGCTCTCCAATGCATTGGGTAACGTGACTAAGGTAAATGTGAATGTTTTTCCTAAGATATTTAGGTAATATACTGTGATGGGTATTCCAAATTAACTCCCTATGTAGCTGTGATAGCTACAATGTATGTATGGCATGGATGTCACAAGTTTCCTATATGATTTATGATTTCTATGTGTCTTTCATAAATCTTATGATTTCATGAGGTTAGTAAAAGAGTTCATGTTTTTTTATGTATTTATGAATAAATGTTTTTAATTCACTGTTTTATAAGGCATACTGAGCCTTTTATGCTCATCCCAAGTTTTGAAATGTTTTTCATAGGACTTAAAGATAAATAGTGTCAAGGATGGGGGCAAGGAAAAGCCATGCTCTCTTTAACATGGAATTAGACATGAATAATTTTTCCCAGAGTTTTTATTTTAAAAAAAATTGGATTCTGGGTAGAAGTGCGAACTTTGTAATTTTTTGAGATGTAATAGTTATGTCTTAATTCCCTAAAACTCTAAACATGATGAGATCCTCAACGTGTATTCTTGAAGTAACTCAAGATTAAGTGATGTTTAAGGATAGGGCCTTGTAATAATTTTTTATTAAATAACATTATAAGGAGTTCTGAATGTGAGTTATAATTATATTTATATTATTATAGATTTATTAATTCATTTTCATCATACAATTTTTGTTGGTGATCTATTAGGATAAATATTTTATTATAACTCAAATTCATCAAACTTATTATAAGGTTAGTTAATGGATATATGAAAACAGTTACCATAGTAAAATGATTCTGATAATTTTTTACACTTTCCATCCCAAAATATCTTTCTATATAATTTTGAAGATATAGATTCAATATATATTATGTCATCAATATCCTCATAACTATTTGAATCCCCTAATTCGTAATTTTCTTCTTAATTTAGATTCACTATTTTGATTATTTCCAAGGCATTTTAAATTTCTTTATTCTTCTGTAAATATATAATTTTACTCATCTCATAAGCAATAATTATCATTTTGTTGATCATCAAGTGAAAATAATATCATTATTATTCGGATGATATTATTATATCATAATGACATATAAAATTCATCATTAGTTTTTTAAAAAATAAATCCTTTTGAAACATCAAATCTTTGCTTGTATTTCTATATTTCTATAATAATCTTATATCATGAATTAATCATTAATAATTGGTAGGAATCCCATTTTTGAAAAGTTCCTAACATATATTATGTGTTAAAACATATTGTATAGGATGAATTCCATATATATATGACAATTTATAACATTAAATATTGGAAAACATCCAATTCTAGAAGAATTAGGAATCTACATCGATTATAATTATTCTATGAACATTAAAATTAATCATGGATCATATAAAACATGTAGATCCCCATGGTAGATCATCCAATGAGAGGGGAGGTGTAAATCAATGGTTCATTTTATTCAATAATATTTCTTTCAAACTGAAAATCCTGAACTTGTTATAGTTATTGATCTATTTTATATTATCACTTAATCTCACAACAATTGTAGTTTTAATAATCAAGTGGGAAGTGGGAAAGATTTATGAGGTTTACCAAAATAACACTCTAGGTCAAAATATGATATTCACCCTAATTACACATTATTGACAATCAAAAAAGTGATTATCATGCTCCCAGTACCACTTAATAGACTTATCTAGTTTCCAACACCAATTGAAATATTTATTCTCTGGCATAAACTAAGAGTCTTATTTTTCACATAGATGAAACTAAAAGTCTCCACATAACCTCAAAACCAACAAAAATAATTCAGATTGTTTAATGCATGATCCAATATAGGATGATCACTAATCATCCTTTGTGATCGTGCTTAATCATAGGACATTGTGTCACATAAATGTATCAACAATATCCACTAAATGTGTTTGTTAGTCTTGGGAAATTATTTGTTATCACTAAAAGGTTATTAGTTTTCCCATGTAAACATTGATAGAGCATGAATTATTTATTCTAATGAAATCTCATACAAACTAACACGTGTGAACAATATTCATAGATATTTTCCCCATATTTTTCTAAATAATATTTCAATGAACAATATTAGAATTATTAAAATATAATTATTGAATAAATAGAATGGAAATTTAATCCAAAAGAACTAGAAAACATATAAAATAGTATTCACATAATTATATATTATTTTAATAATTTTAATCAGAATTTAGTAGGTTAATATTCAATTATAAACTAATATATTTATTGATCCTAACAAATTACATCCATTAAATTTACATACATTATATATCCAGTAACATGTTATACCATATTCTTTTTTTGTGAACATTTTCATATTCCCAAACTGTAAGCCTGAAGAACCCCATCACCATATTATGTTCATTATTTCTCAACTGAAAACATAAATAACGTATATGGAGAAGCTCTCATTGTGAATATTGAATGATAATGTGTGTAGGTTATTACCTTGTACTTTGTGATTCACTATTAGGATATGCACTATCCTATAGTGTCTCAAGGAATTCTCGAATACCAATTACATCACACATAATGATATCATGAATATTATAATGGATTCAAGAAACCATTTATTTTTGAAGCCTTCAAGAGTGTTAATCAAAATATCAGAAACCATTATATATCCACTTCTCCTTCATGAAATCCAAATATATGATGAAAAATTCTTCAAAAAATGGATACATGGTTCTCCCATTTCATCAAAAGATTGATTGAACTCAACATAGAATGAAACACCATAACATCATTACCATCCATCTATATGTGATTTTAATTAATACGAGGAACCAACATAGATATATAAAATAATCCACATAATGATTTCATTAAGTATCTAAAATATTTTCCAATGAAAAGATATAACCGACTAATTCATTTTTTAAAATAAATTTTTTTTCTATAAAACATTGTACCTTTTTTAATTCATTACAAGATTCTTAATAAGACATTTATGAATGATTAAATTAACATTATTATTATTTTTTCAACATCAAAGACATCCAATGAATTTTTAATTATTTAACAGTTGACTAATAGTTTTTTCATCTAGTATTAGTTCATTAATTGACTATCTTCATGAATCTAAGATAGATATTTGTTTCATGGAGGATTGAGGACACAAATAATCTTAATCAAAATATCGAAATATTCATGTCAAGATCATTATTGATTGGTGGAGTATCATTCATACTCTAACACAAAATAGACGTTACAATTCCATAGTGGGAGAATATGGTCACTTGGAAGCAATTGAAAATGTCACATCTAATGTATATCTTTATTATTTTAATGATGAATAAATATAAACTCTTACCACTATTCCACATTGTTCATTGCTTCATTTTTTAGTAATCAATTGGTGAGGATACTATTTTCTCAATGCTGTAGGAGATAATAAACCACATACACAGAAAGAACCTGAAACATCTTTCGAGGTATGTTTTACTTTTCTGGTTGTTTTTTAGAAAAAATAAGTGTGTTTGGAAATTTAAGGAGTACATGTCATGTAATTTTGGTACACATCATGTACCCAATTGTCACGGGTGATCGTGTGCTGGACATGTAATGGACAAATAAATGGCCATGTAAAGGTTGAGTACACGGTCGTGTGTGGTGACCTGGAGCCCCCCTAATGTGGAGGCCATAAAAGGAATGTACATGTTGTGTACTTTTAAAATACATGTTGTGTACATTCTATTTATTCATTAAATGGACCGTGGTCACATCTAATGGATAGAACCCACTTCTTCATCATCTTCATCATTTGATAGCATCAGTATGACATCCAATTGTCTATGATCCCCAGACTCACCATCGTTTCCTCGAATAGTCCACCGTTGATTGTGTAGGAATCACATTGTTGTGTTCCTCCTTCTTCTTGAACATCAACCACGAATTTCTCCTCTTTCACGAGTTATTCTCAGTTGAATTTTTTTTGACTTTTTGTTAGTTCTATAGAGTTATAGGGAAATTCAAGGTCTGGGGTTCATGAATATTATTCGTAAAATGCTGAGGTAGGTGGTTTTTGACTTTACGTAGCTAGTATTTGAATTTTATGTGCAATAGTGCCCAATACCGAAGAAGGGGTTATTTCCTGTTTGTGGTTTTAGCCCAGTTTTTCCTACTATGACTTGTTTTTCTAAATAGTGGTTTTTTTATTATCAATATGGTTAATTTTTTCATTCTATGTAGGTTTTCTCATGTTTTCTTGTTTTTCGGTTTTGTCCAGCTTTTCTGTTAGGCGGCTTTTATTTCCATGCCTAGTATTGTTAGAATATAGATATTATTATCCAACATGATATGATATGTTGTAGATTGTATAGTCATGTTGTTCTTGATGATTAATTTGGTTTATTTAATTTTTTTTTTCATGATATACAAACACAGGCCTGTGAAAACCTGGTGTAGTAGACCTTAGAGAGAAACGACGTTTAGGGATACTCTAGAGTGACTATTTACTTTTACATTGCAAGACCATAGGGGGATGGATGTATGTTCTCCATAACAGTGCCTTTAGTTTCCACATTATGGACCACAAGGGGAATTGGATGTTGAGTGTTTCCTTAGAGTTCATATTAGTTACCGATATGAGACCATATGGGGAATTGATGGTTAATGCTTCCTTTGAGTGACTTTCCTATAGCTGAACCAGAGGGGTTAGACTATGTGTACATCAGAGAGGGTTGTTTGTGTTTGTTTGGTTGATCCAGATAGGTTAGGATGTGAGTATATCCTAGAGTTTTACCTACATTTGATTAACTTCTTACTAGATATATAGAATTGAATGAAATTGAAGGGTAGGATTGTTTGATGTTGATTACTTCCTTGTTTTCTGCTTCATTTTGTTTATTGCATGCCATATATATCAACTGACTGTTAGGTATATATATTTGGGTGGATGCCTACTGGGATTAGAATCACACCATATTCAGGTCTTTCTTTTTGGGCCAAACATATTATTTTACTGCTGGTATAGATAAGAGAATGTTCCCTTCTACTTTAGGTACTTGACTGTTGTGGAGATTTGGATCATGGGACCTAGCTGTGGCTCGTGATTTTGTGGATCTGTTTAATGATATCCTTTTATTAATTTGGTTTTGTACTAAATTCCATCATGTTGATTTGTTTTGATGATTTCCTAGAAATATGTAAATTGCATCATTTAAATATGTGAGCTCAAGCATTTTTTTACTTCTGTTGTTTACTTTTGGTATGGTAATATTACTGCATCTGCTATTGCTATATGTTTTTCATAGACTATGATACTCTTCCATTGAGGGAATAGGTTCCCCACTATCACACCCAAGGCCCATGCTTCTTGTTGACAACCTCTGGAATTTGGGGAAATGTTCTTGAGTCCGTGTGACCAAATGGGTACGGTGCACCTCTGGGTGGCTTCCAGAATTGGGATGTTATATAGTGTATCAGAGGGACTATTTTCTTCTTAACTTACTGTTTGGTTCCTATAGATAGGGATAAGAATGAATATTTACTTTGTAATAATCTATGCCCGAGACTATATAACCTATTTATAGGTAAAGGAACATTTTCCGCATTATTTCAATTTTTATGGTTTTTCAATTTTACAATTTATTTTATTTCACCATTGGGTGATTCACATGTATTGTGTGGTTATAGTTGATTTTATTGAGGTTATATTTATGTTGCATCCTGATAAGATTAGGATATGCCATCCCATGAATCATATAATCACCTTATTGAAATCACTTGTCTTGAATTCCTTCCATCCCATTTAGGTTGCATTAGGGATTGCATGTTGTTGTGATAGATGTTGTGCTAGATATGCAAATCGTTGTGATACATTCCTTGATAAAATATCTTCTTTTGATAGGGTTTTGTATTTTTTAAGGTTTTTTTTTGAATGGAAACCAAACATTGGTTCTTGTGGTGTTTTGTGCCCTCATGGATTGGAATTTAGTGGATCAATGAATTATTATGCTTGTATATGACATGTATCAGATGCAAAGATTTGATTCACGGTGAGTACGGGTACTTACAGATCTCAATTTAGAAAATTAATGTATGTTTTAGTGTTTTTTCATTTTTGGAGTAGATTCTTATGCTTATTCTCCAAAAAACCTAGAATACACGGTATGTATTAATTAATAGACAATATGTATCCATATATTTAGGAAGGAAATTTTTCTTGTGTACATGTCGTGTACTGTATGTACACACCGTGTTTTCTGTGACTGTGTCACTGGCTATGTAGACAGAGACATGTGGTTGAGAAATCATTGGGGGAACACATCGTGTACATATTTTTAATGTTGTGATGTGTAGATAATGTGTCATCCCCTATGACTAACGAAATGGATGAATAAAACATAGGTTATACACACCAGTCATGCATGAACATGTCATGTAGTGAGACCCTTGTATCTTACCATGTAGAGAACAACACTGACCGTTGAAATCATTCTAGTACAAGTTGTGTCTGAACAAACACGTCATATAGAGTCAGCCATGTAACCAGCCATTTAATTGACAACACAGGTTGGTGAAGTTCATCTAGTACATGCCATTTCTATAATAAACACGTTGTGTAGTCCTGTTCGAGGTTAACCCTGTGGCTTAGTTGAGTAAGAGAACTCGGTCAGGGGAAGAGGATTCAAGTACATGCTATGTGTTAGAATAAGACGCCGTGTGTGAGGAGTGTTACACGACCTTTGTTGTAAGTACTCGCCCATTTGAAGTCTTAAGGGAACATGTCGTGTAGGTTTTATACACATCGTTTACCCATGTTTTAAAAAATATGAATGATTTATTTCTCACATTCCCATAATACACTAATATGATTCATTCCCTAATAATCATGATCTAATATGTGCACTTGACCTTGCAGAGTCATGCCAACCAGAAGTCTCGGGTTGTATCCCAGATTTAGGACAGTTATCAAACACCAGACATGGATGATCAGGAACTACCAGCAGATACTTCAGTCATTCCCATCCAGGTACCATATTTCATTCCATTCACAAGTGTTGATGCATAGTTCCGAGGGGGATTTATGAGGTTCTTGTAGACCTTATGTGATGTATCGCATCCTACCCCTTATATGGTTGAGCTAACATGGGTTTTCAAGCAGCATCCTCCCACCTTCACAGGGGAAGGAGGACCTAGGGATGCAGAGTCATGGTTAGAATCCATGCTATATATATTCAATCATCTGGAGATGCCTCTAGAGAGGAGGGTGAAGATTGATACATATATGCTTCAGTACTCTACCAAAATATTGTGGGATGTGATCTCATAGGCGGGACGCTAGTAGGATATAGCTTGAGATGAGTTCCATCCTACCTTCTATGAAAACATATATTCCGAGAGATTTAGGGCCAATAGAGCCTGAGAGTTCATGAGTATGGAGCAGGGTACTCTCTATGTATGGTAGTACTCTTCTCGTTTCACAGAGCCTAAATTCTTCATGCCTCTCGGAGGAGTTGGTGATTTATTCTTGTCAATGATGATTGAGTATAGTCTCAGGCATGACACCCAATATCAGGTGAACATATTCAGGTTAACTTTTGTCACTTCAATAGTCAACCAGGAGATGATAACGAAGCGTAATTAGATTGATTCCGGAGTAGTGAGCCAGGGTGGGTCGACATTCAGAGTTGGTATCCCTCCTACTGACATCAGGAAGTGCAACAGGGAGTCTATGTGCAGGTCTCTAAGGAGGCATGATTCTTTTTTCGGTATCTAGGTGGTGTGATACAAGTGTGGAAAGAGCAGGAATACGAGGCCACATTGCCCGAGAGACCCAGTGGAGTGCCAATATTGCCAAAAAGGGGTTATATTTAGCACTTTTGTCAGTTCTTCTCACCAACAGTTGTTGAAAGGGTTTCTTCTATGGCTCCATCATTAGGAGTAACACAACAAGTTTCATATGAGTTTGGTAACTGGAGTCATTCCATCCGTTTAGGCTGAGATGGAGGTCACGGCCGTGGTAGCCCGTTGCCAGGCATTCATTGACAACGAGGTGGATCTACTCAGGGTGGTTAAGAATGGTCGAAGGGCCGCAGTGTACGTCATAATTTTTCATTGGATATGGCCGAGTAAGAGAAGGATCACGAAACCACAATAGTTCGTGGTACGATCCTAGTATCTTTATTTTTAGATTATTCTATTTTCGATTTAGGGGCTTCACATTGATTTTTATTTTTTACTATTGTGGAGATCCTTGGGCTATGTATCTTTTCTTTCTTATTATTTTAGGACATGAGACACTCCTTTGGGAATAGTAATGGATAGTGTGCATTAGATCAATAAGTTCCCTCTAGAGTTTGGTGGGTGTCATTTCCTTTGGGACCTCTATATTCTAGAAATTACTAGCTATGATGTCATTCTCGGAAGGGACTGGTTAGTTCCCTTCTAGTTTGTAGTCTACTTCTATCACCGTGGGGTGAGTTTAAATCACTAGATGGAATATCATTTCTACATAAGGTCAAATGGGATGTTCAAGAGTGCAAAGAGGGACCCAAGCATCATGGGTTGGGAGGAGTTACAACCCTGATTACTAGTCTATATTTGGATGACAAGGGGACTTCATAGAAGGACTTTGCTCTAGTGATCGATTGTTTTAGAGATATATTTTTGAATGACTTTTCAAGCTTGACTTCAGATTGAGGGGTGGAATTTTCTATTGATCTTGTGCCAGGAGAAGCACTGGTGTCCATTCATCCTTATAGGAAGGATACTCAAGAGTTACAGAATAACATGAAGAAAATGGAGGAGTGTCAGGAAATGGGTTTCATCTGACCCATTACTTCTCATTGGGGTTCGTATATCTTATTTTCTAAGAAGTTAGATGGTACCCTTACACTTTTTTTGGATTATCAGAAGATGAACGAGTTTATGGTCAATAAATGATATCCCTTACCACAAATTGAATATCTCTATGATCAGATTTTGGGGATCCCAGGTGTTCTTAAAAATTGAATTGAGGTCCGATTACCATCATATGCATGTTCTACAATCATATGTACCTCTTACATCCTCTCGAAGCATGTATGGTCTATAGAAGTATGTGGTTATTCTGTTCGGTCTCACGAATGCACCTTCATGTCATCATGGCACCGATGAACTGAGTGTTCCTTCTATACATGGAATCATTCATGGTAGTCTTCGTGGATGATATCTTGGGGTACTGTCACACTCAACACGACCATGCTACCCATCTTGAGATCATTTTGAGTACACTAAGGGAGCATCAATTATATGCTATGCTCTCAAAATGCACGTTTTGGATATACCAGATTCAATTATTGGGTCATGTTATCTCAGATACTGGAGTGTCAGTATACCCATAGAATGTGAAAGCAGTAGCATCCGCAGAGAAACTGATTAATTCTTTTAATGTAAAGAGTTTTCTAGGGATCAGTGGTTACTAGAGACATTTTATATAAGACTGTTAATGCCTAACAGCGCCACTGAAGGACCTGACTATGAAGGCTTTGAAGTACTTGTGGTTAGATTCCTATGCGTTAGCCTTTCAAGAGTTGAAAGGGATGTTGAATTCAGCACATATACTGGTATTTCCAGATCTAGAAAATATCTATACTGTGTACTCTGATTCATCAGGTATCGGGCTGTGAGTAGTGATTATGTTGGGGGAAAGAGTTGTTGCCTACGGGTCTCAGAAGTTGAGGAAACACGAGAAGAACTACCCGACACATGATCTCGAGCTGGCTACAGTTGTACATGCTTTACAATATTGGAGACATTATCTTATTGGTTATTATTTTGTGTTTTTCACCGACCAAAAATTTCTCATGTATATCTTCACTCGTTGTGATATAAATTTGAGAAAATGAAAATGGGATGAGTAACTTCTATCATATGAATTTGAGAATTCTTATAGGTCTAGAAAAGGAAATGCTTTGGATGTTCCGTTGAGAAGAATAAATCAGATAAAGGTAATTTAGGAGGCTAGTAGTGAATGGAATCTTAGGGTTATGTTAACTAAAATGCATTTGGAGGTGCATGATAGACTGGGGTAGATGTTTCAATCTTCTCTCGCAGTTACCTCTACTTTCCTTGATCGAGTGTGAATGAGGAAGCTATCATATTACAAAGTCCTAGTCCTATGAGAGATTATGTCTAGAGAGTACCATATTCCATCATGGACAGTAGGTAAGGATGAGATATTGAATTTTCATGGGTGCGTATGAGTGTTAGTTGACACACGTGATGATCTGATGCATGAATTTCATTCCTCGGTTTTTGTAGTTTATCCTGATGTCACCAAGATGTATCGGGATCTACACCATTAGTATTGGTGGCCAGGTATGAAGAGATATGTTTCTTGTTTAGTCACAAGGTGTTCCACATGTCAGCATGTGAGACAGAGCATTAGCGACTTGTAGGGATTTTGCAGTAGTTACCCATTCATTAGTGAATGTTGAACAATGTCGCGATGGATTTCATGAGAGGTTGGTCGAGGTCTCCTAGAGGGAATGATGCAATATGGATTTTCATTGATAGTCTCATGAAGGTATCTCACTTCTTTCCAAACAAATATACCTTCAGTGTTGATGATATTTGGAGGTTGTACATCGTAGAGATTATACGTTTACATGGAGTTCCTCGCTCCATTGTTTCAGACAGGTATGTCGGTTTTACTTCTCGGGTCTGACATGGACTTTAGAGGGATTTGGGAAGACATGTATTTCTGAGTATAGCTTACCGTCACTAGATAAATGGATAGTCTTAGCGTGAAATTACGGTGGTTGAGGAAATTCTTTGAGCATCAATACTTGATTTTGGAGGTTCATGGGAGAATCACATACATTTTGTGGTGTCTTCCAATAATAATAGTTTTCAATCAACTATTTAGATGGCACCATATGAGGCTATGTATGGAAGACCATGACTATCCCCCTTATGATTTCAGGAGGCAGGAGAGGTTGTTATGATGGGACCTCGTCTTGTTCATGATGACCCCAGAGTAGATAGAGTTGATTGGGAAGAGGATGGATACAGTACAATAAGGATTGAAGTATTTTGCTGGTTTATAGAGATGCCCTCTGGTGTTCGAGGATGGAAATCATTTTTTCCAATGGGTCACACCGAGGTTGTGACATAGGAGGATTAGGAGATAGGGTATTATTTTGAAGAGGAACGTCAGGCCATTTATGGTTTTGGAGGGATTAAATCCATTTTCTTATCAGTTGTACTTATCACAGAGTTACCAGGTTGTTCATGACGTCTTCCATGTTTCTCATCTCTGAAGTTATTCCTCATTTCCTACACTTGTTTTTCTAAATGAGAACATTGAGTTAGAGGTAAAAGCCTCAGTCGAGAAGCATCCTATCTTGATTTTTGATCTCGTTGAGAAGGTTCTCGGTGGCCGTCTGTTCCTCTGGTACGAGTGCTATGGAAGCACGGATGAGTATAAGATGACTGTTTGGAGAGGGAGACCGATATATGATCACAGTGGCCGGATCTGTTCATGGGTTCTTCTTCTATGTCGCCTTGCTATGGAAATTAGGTGACACATTTATTTAAGGGGGGATGATTATAATAACCTGGATCTTCTTTTAAGGTATGTTTTTCTTTTCTGGTTGTTTTTTCGAAAATGTTGAGTTTCTCAAAATCATTTTGAGTACTTGACATGTACTTTAGGTACATGTTGTGTAAACGGTTTCTATGGGTGACAATATTCTGGCCATGTAATGAAAAATTACATATCCATGTGTGGTTACATGGAGAAAAGATAATGTGTAGGATGTGAAAAGAAAGTACACTCCATATGCATTTAAAATACACACCATGTAATTTTTTTTCATTAAACAGACTGCCATCACATCTAATGCACATAACACACTTCTTCTTTGTCCGTATTATCTGAGAACATCCATACTGCTTCAGATCTTCTCCAATCCCCTGAAACTCTGTTCGATCTCTGAATCGACCGTCGTCGATTGTGTTTCTATCGCCTCGGTGAGTTCTCCATCCTTCTTGAACAAAACCACTTGATTTCGCTTCTTTCACTATTTATTGTTGGTAAAAAATTGATTTTCTTGTAGATCCACAAAATTATAGGGTGATTCAAGAACTGGGATTCACTTATATCATTTTTACAACATCGAGGTTGGTGGTTTGGGCCTTTCTGTAGATAGTCATTGAATTTTATGTGAAAAAGTTCCCAATACCATAGAACAGGGTATTTTGTGTTTATGGTTTTATCCTTGTTTTTCCTTCTATGCCATGTTTATTTGGATATAGGTTTTTTTATGAATAGAGATAATATTTACATTATATGCTGTTTTTGGCCATGTTTTCCTGTATTGACCATTTGTTCAAGCATGCCTGTTAGGCGTCTTATCTTTCCATACCTAGTATAGTTAGGATAAAGTGATTATTATATAACATGCTATGATATGTTGTACATTGTCCATCCAAGTTGTTCATGAGGATTACTTTTCCTACAATGTATTCTTTTGTGCACAATTGACTTACACAGGGCTCTTGGAACCTAGTGTAGTAGACAATAGAGAGAATTGACGATCAAGTATTCTTCAGAGTATTTTTATACTATTACATTGTGAGACCATAGAGGAAAGGAAATAAGTTATCCCTCATAGTGCCTGTAGTATCCTAGTTAAGGTCCAAAAAGTTAAGGGGACATTGATTGCTTCATTAGAGTTCCTATTAGTTACCGATATGAGTTCACATGCAGAATTGACGGTGAGTTCTTCCTTAGAGTGTCTTTGTTAAAGATAAAACAGAGGGGTTAGACTGTGTGTACTTCAGAGAGTTTTTATTGAGTTTTTTTGTTTGAACTATATGGGTTAGGTTGTGAGTACATCATAGAGGGTTACCTACTTTTGATTATATTCTAACTTGATATGTGGAATTTAATGCAATTGAACTGTAGGATTGTTTGCTGTTATGTACTTCCTTGTTTACTGCTTCATTTTTTTATTACGTTCAATATATATTCCCTGAATATTAGGCACAAATCATTTGGTGGATTCCTATTGGTATTAGTCTCACAACCTATTTGGGTCATGATTTTGGGCCCCATCAGATTATATTATTGTAGTTATAGATAACGAAGGTACTTGATTGTTGTGGAGCTGGGGAGCATGGGACCAAGATGTTGCTTTCGATACTGTGGAAATGTTTATTGATTTCCTTTTTTACATTAGTTTATTACTTTATTCTAGAATTGTGATTTGTTTGGATGCTTTCTGAGAAAAATGTATCATGCATCATTTATATATATGTGCTCCATCTTTTTATTATTTTTTCTGTTTACTTTTGGAATGGTAATATTATTTCATCTTTTATTTCTATCTATTTCACGTCCTCTATATTACTCTGCCAATGAGGGCATAGTTTCCCCACTATCACACCCAATGCCCTCGCTTCAATTCATCATCATCTGGAATTCGGGGAAATGTCCATGTGACCAACCAGGTATACGACATATCTGGGTGTCTTCCAGAACCAGGATTTTACTTACACATTTCAGTCATACCTCATGGTCAAAGTCTCGCATTCATTTTCCATCTATGGATAGTTCACCGTGTTCTCTCAGTGTAGTGCTCCCCTATATGCCTATACAAATCCATCCTATACCGTTATGTGGGTTTTCTATAACTACTTTACTTGAGAATGATTGACCACTTAGTCATACAATTTCATTGTCGAGCCGTGATACGACTAGCTTGTATGGATGTCCCATATTTTAAAAAACTCAACAAATTCATTATTACATTGATATATTATTAGTGTGAAAGAGAAATAAACCAATCACCAATTATACTTCATTCATAAATATAGGAATTTTATTATTCATGAACATGTATTTTTTCATTCAACAATGTTAATATGTAATTAATATAAAATATATTACATGGAATTCCACCGAATCTACATGTTCTAAATATAATATAGTAATCAATGTATATTTCTTAACACATATCCATAGTACTAAATTCTTGCTCAAAAGTTTTTACTATTAAAAACCAGAATAATTTGTCAAGAGCGACATCCAATTCCATCATGGGAATCCATAATAATTAACCAAGCATCCCCACATCACATCTTTATCTCCAAAAAATATATTGACAAAAAAAACATATGAATTCATCATGGAAAATAAAATAAACACTAAGACCCAAATTTAATATTTGGTTAATCACATATATGCAATAATAATTAGGCATTAAATGGATATTTCATACTTCAATTTATTCCCTAGGTCGATATTAACTTCAAATTTCCAAGAGGAGAGGAATGTGATTCCTAGTTTAGCAAGAGTGATCTCTCTTTGATAATGTTTTCTAAAATATGTCATAATTGGTTGAGGGTGAGTATAATAATCTTATTATATGTAAAATTTGGGATGGCCATTCTTTTTTACTGAATCATAGTGTCATTGAATAGCCCATTAATAAACAAGAATATATGGTGTCCTTCAGATGAATGAATGAATTTCTCTATTTCTGCCATCATGGTTGTGATATCAATATAGATACATGTATGGGTAATTTCACAATTTCAAGATGATGGAACCTGCTATATTTTTGTTATCCGTGATTTCAAACACAATTCATCCCAAAAATCAATATCCTCTAGAAAACAACCTTCATGATTCCTTTACATAATAAATAAATAACTGTGGTATAGGAAAATGGAAATATACATTTAAATTAAAAATCATATCTATAAATGTAAGGAAGAAATATTTTTAATTTATGATGGAATAATGAAATAACTATGAGGGTTATCTAAAATTAATAATTTTATATTATAACTAATGAAAGTGATGGATAAGGGTATATACCACATAAATATTCTGTGGCACTGTTGGGTTGCAGATAAAAGATCCTTTTAATTTTTTATACATGTTGTTTATATTTTAATAAATGATCAAGAAAATACCGTTTCTCTAAAACATATTCATATAAAAATAAATAATAACATTTTTAATGGAATAATGATGTCTAACCCTCATGAATTATTCACATGGAAATTTTTTATATTAGACCTTATAATAGTTCATGTTCATATCTGTGTTATTTGTCTCTTAATCTCTCAATATATATCATCCCAATTATTCATCCATATATTCATTGTGAATCTTTTGTTTTCATATTTCTTTTGAGAACCACATATTCACCCCCACATTAGTGTTGGTATACTCTCTTCTAGGGAACACAATGTGGTGTACTTAAATAAATGATATATTAAATACTTTTTTAAAAGAGATTTCCTTATTATTTTAATTGTGGAATTATATTTGGGGAATCCTTAGTATGTTTTTTATTTTACATTCCATATAGTTTTATATACCCAGATTAAATAATAATTTTTTTCGTACCCACATGATATTTAGAATATTTATAAGAAATATTCATTTTCTATTCATTATTAAAATAATTTATTTACTTTTTTATGATATTTGAAAATTTTAAAATAGAATGAATTATTAATTTATTTTAGAACTAACATTCATGAGATTTTTAAAAAATTAGGGATTGGAAATAGACATTTGAAATTAAAAAATAAAAAGTAATTTCTATAATCCCACTTGATAGGGAGGAATGATCATATACGGTGCAATATGTTCCTATACACAATAGTATGTTGGTTGAAAATATATAAATTTAAAAAGGATAACCAATTATCATGGAATAATATAAGTCTGAAAAACATTTGAATATACTATAAGAATATAATAAACATTATGGGTGATGATGAAGTGACATATGATGTTGACTTGTGAAGAGAAGTAAAAAATAGAAGAGTTAAATTAAACAAAAATCATCAAAAAGGTATATTTAACTATATTTAATCCCAATAAATTAACATTTTGTTGAGATATAACTATTGAATTTGTAACATCCTAATTCTTTCTTGATGTGTCCTATGATAGTGATGTGTTATACGGTAACCCCAATGGAAAATTCTAATATTTCATGTGGTGATAACCATAAAAAAATGATTAGTAAGTCAAATTATAGGAGGAATTACAATTTTGGTATTAGAAAAACAACCTATTATAATAATGATAAATTATAAAACAACACAAACAATCTGTATGAGAGAAAATATGAACGGGTATTCAAGAAAAATAAAAAAAATGTTTATCCTTTTTAAAAATAATACAATTTCAATGATCATTAATAATCATTATTTTAAATATAAATTAAAATAAAACATATCCAATTAATTATAAACACCAATACCTTTAATAAGAAGGTGAATATTACTAAATTAAACATTACAAAAATTCACAAAAGTAATTATTCAACAGTTATATGTGATGAAAACAAGGTCATTCCTATATATAGAAGAATTATAGACCGAGGTTATGAGATTATCATTATGGAATCACTTGTTGGAACCAAATCATGTTGTATCTGGTAGCATGAAACTTAGTCTTGTTTGTGTTTTCTATAAATTATCAATAGGTTGATCAAGGAGTTTGGTGAACAATATTATTTTGGTGTAGATGTATTCAGTGTTGATAGTGTCATTTTTTCCTAGAGATTTAATATTTTTTTGGTAAAAAATTCAGCGAATGAATAAATTTGATTCCCAAAAAGGAATTTACATTCACGAATGGCGGTTAATAAAAATATTTCTTGTAATATTTCTTTTTTAGATCATAACATTAAAATACAGAAAAGGATTTTGCTACACACTAATTTTGAAATTGTATGAATGGTAATTATTCATGACACATAAATTATAGGAACCATGAAATCCATGAAAGTATCCTATTCACCCAATACGACATAAAAAAAATAGTATTTCATTTTGTGGAAGGTGAACATGGAACATCTGTGCATGGATTTTTATGTTTATAAATATTAAGCCACCCCTTCATTCTATGTATATTTTCCAATGATGATCTATTGTCTCTATCAAGAGATACAGTTTTGTACAGAATGGTTCCATGTATTAAAACATGAATGAAAATTATTCTATGTCTCTATCAATAACAAGTTAATCAGATGGTCTGGTTGTTATAAATATATGGTTTGCATGATATATAGCTTTCATGAAAATTCAAAATCATGTGCTCTAGTGTATGTTTTTTGAATAACTTCATGAGTTTCCCCATTAGTATGATTTTGAATATTTGGTTAGATTCATTAGTACTTTAAGTGAATCTGTTGAGGAATATGGTTAATTTAGTGTCTCCTGTTAATGAGGTACAAAGGATGGAATTACTAAATAATTGAATTAACATTCATATTGTAAAACTATGTTATAAATCACCCATGGCAGTAATCTTGGGGGAGTTGTTCGATGTTTTCCAAATGAGGGGATGTTCAATTCATAAAACCCTATAAAGGAAGTGTGATTGTATTGGATTTAATGGGAATGATCATATGTATTCATAAATTATTGAAGATTAAAATATTTTGGAATAACAAAAAAATGTTGGAGTATTCTCCATTAATTATCCCTTAGTAGTGTACCATGTAAAACATATGTATTCTCTCTCTACATAAGCATGTTTAAATACTAAGTTATGTCATCATACAGTTTTAATAAGTTTCGACCAATTTTTGTAGAAGATATGTTACATTAAAATAAAAAAGTGACACCCAAAATCTCCCCTCCCATATTACGGTGTTCTGGGGTCCTACATGATGTATCTTAGTGTACATGTTGATTGTGTTAAATATTTAATTTTTTGTTTTAATTTATATTTTAATGAATGTTAGGTCATTAAACCTCTTAGATCGATGAACCATCAAAATTTTAATAATAATAAGAGATATAATAAAATATCCCTTAGTGTGTATGTTCTTTTTTCCACTAAATAGGGGATCCGGGTAACTAATATGGTATGTCGTTAAATGATTGAAACAAACATGAAAATTCATGATTATGATTCCAAATAACAAAATTACCTTATCGATGCTATATCTATTAAATTCTATTTGAATGTGATGAATTTCACTTCATGAAAGTATATGGGGGATAAATTGGAAACTATATATGACGGAGATTACAATGTAAAGGAGTCTAAAAACAATTGTTTTTCAAGGAAGATTAGATGAAATAAAAAAGCACCATATTAAAAATATAAATATCATTATTAATCAATTTAATGATGTTATTGTATGAATTTTTTGACTTGGTTGAGAACATAAAGAGACTGATTTTATAAAGAAATAACGTAGAAGGTTTCTATCAATATATAATCTAAAAGTTTTATCCCTTTAAGAAGTGGATTTTATATTCTTTCTCATGATGATATGCTATGAATTATGGTGCATTATGAAATGAAATTCAAATCGGAAAAATAAAATAACTCATCTTCAAAGGGAATGGAATTAAATTCCATTGAAAAACATGATATTTTCAGAAATCATATTGATAACGATAATGTATAACAAAACCAGAAATTAAATTTTATAATAAATTCAATAGAAAAAAAGGAAGATTTGAAGGAATTCAACCTTTGGATAGTTTTTGATGTGGTAGAGTAGGGAACAGAGTCTATTGGTTATCATCGATGTTTGTTTAGGATGAAAGTGAATCATGAATCATGCATAAGTCTTAGAAATGGTTAATCCAAAATGGATACTTCAAATATAGAATGATATTATAGAGAAATATTGAAATTTTTATTGATTAACAAGATTATAATTAACTTTTGGAGGATACCTAATGATAATATGATTTGGAATCATATGAGCCTATGTTGTATTCAGTTGAAAAGGTAGAATCATTAAAAAATAGATAATATTATTTTGGTGTTGTCATTCTTATGGTGAAAAATTAGGGTAATCCTGATAATATTGATATTAAAATAAAGAGAAATACAGTGACATGATTAATTATCTTAGAGTCATCAATGTATGTCCATTGGACTGAAGATGAAATTTATTGACATGATGTCGATTAAGAAGAACAATAAAAAGTCTCTAGAAATATCCTAATAAGTTATGTAATTTCCACATAGGATTGAATATTTGGAAAATTAAATCAATGAACATACATATAGACTTGATTTGAAGGATAATAAAGTTGTGGTAACAAATGAATTATTTGTTAGACTATGTTTTAAACTAGTAATTGAATAAAAATCAAGGGAAACTGTTAATAAAGTAATGTTCAGATGATTCACATATGTAATGATTTTGGAATGTAATAAATGTTGTAATGAATTATTAGATAAGTCCATGAATAATTAAAGATCATCATGTATGGGTATAATTTGAAAATGGTGTGATGTTGGAACACTGAAGGCTTGAAGTAGGATGAGACAAAAAAGGTAAGAAGATAGTTGAACATATTATAAAGGGTATCAATGTCTCAAAATGAAATCTTCGAATGAATAATAAAATAAAGATGAATGTAATCCTCAAGTAAATGGAAATTATTCCCAATCAAAAATAAATCCATGAAAAGAGGGAATGCAGAGTAATGGTTGTGAGAATATTTTTCTTGTTATGAAGTGTGAATTCTATGGATTTCTGGGCCATTTCATGACCTTCAATGAATATTAATGTAGATATATAAATGATGAAAGGAATGTATGTCAATAAAGTATAATGAGACCATATCCTTCATCACATTGAATGAATATTTTCAATGGATATTGTTTTCGCAGTTACAACTATGTCTATTAATATATTTGGTCTAGGAAATGGAATGGTGGGAAAAATAACTTCAAATCTCTATATAAATTCAAAACCCATAAATAAAGAAACAAATCTAAAAAAACTAGGTGTTCTATTCAATAGGAATAATATGAATATAATTAACCCACAAAAATTGAAAATATATTGGAAATATCATAAATTTTGTCAACTTAATCAGGTACATCATGGAAGGAAATTATGAAAATAGGGAAATCCAATATCATAGAAATAGAACCAAATGATAAAAATAATAGTAGAACCTAGATTTTTTATAGTGGGTTCTCATCCAACATGATAAAGAATGATTTATTTTTGAATAATTCCATGGGAAAATATTGATGGAATTGTGAGATTCCAAAATAATGGTGCGTTGTTAATCCTAGATGTGGAAGTAAATAACAGGAAAATGTTGATCTATGTGAATTTGAAGTTCTCTATGTATACCATTTTCATCCCAATATCCAGAGTTTGAGTCATCACTTTGACTAGGGATGGAACGTGAAATCTATTCAAATGTGGAGAACAATATAATTAAACATAAGAAATTATCTCATTAATGGATGAAAAATAGATGGAATTTAATTCCAGGTTGATAATAAAAAGAACATTTATAAACCTAAAGTTACAAAGTAGATAACATCTTCTGGAACTAGATGTTGGGACACATTAATCATATTATATCGAAATAGATATATAAAATAAGATAGTTTTATATATTCCTAATCTGAAACGTGATCGAGAAAAGGAATGTGATTCATATATGTGAGGAATTATGTATAAGAGTTTACATCAGATTAAGGAAAAAGGGAATCAAATCTTCATTATGTTAACCACATAGATGTACATGGTCTAGGAAATATGATTAGCATATATAGATAGTGGTACGTTGTAATTTTTGTTTATGGTGATAGTAGAATGTCTTGCATAAGGATTATAAAAATGAAATAATAATGTTCTAGCTTACATCACAAGTGCAGAAAACTTTTTTTCGGCTATAATTTTATTTTTAACATCAGATTTTGGCAGATGTTATTACAGGAGACATTAAAAACATAGTTTTTTTACTTCGGTTATTTCAAAACCGACGTAAAAAACAGAAATCTGAAGCGTTTTTCACGTCGGTTGATAAAAACCCAATATGTAAAACGCTTCGGAGTCGTGGATTATTAAATCGGTAATTTAATAACTAATGTGGTATATACCATTTCACCTCAGTTATATAATATATGTCGTTATAATGCACTACTCCAAAGAATTTATCACATCGGTTATAATTATAACACACTTGATAAACCTGTCTACCAAGCGGTTTCCAACGTCGGTTATATAATAACCGATGTCAAAACATATCTATGACGTCAGTTATAAAACAAGTGACCTAAAAACTATCCATTTCATTTTTTACGTCAGTTATGAAAAATATAGAAATATTTAACCAAAAACAGACCAGAATAGATGACAAACCCCCCCCCACCCCACTAGAAAACCCCCACCACACCCCACCACACCCCCACACCCCTGGACTTCCCCCACCCCCTAGATAGTCCCCCACAACCCTAGAAACCCCCACCACCCCTGGAAATCCCCCCACTCCCTTAGATAACCCCCCCACCAACCTGTATACCTGCACCGCCTGGACAACACTCCCACTCCCCTAGACAGCCCTCACACACCACTAAAACAGATAAAAACATTACCAAAAATAGACCAGAACCCCCCACCCCACTGGACAGCCCCCACCACACCCCTAGACACCCCACACCTTTGGACTACTCCCCCACCCCTTGGAAAACCCCCAAAACCCTTATACAACCCCCACCCCAGCCTCCTAGAAACCCCCCACACCCCTAGACTACCCCACCCCCTGGATAGCCCCCCACACCCCTGTACAACACCCAACCCTCCTGGACCCCCTACAACCCTGAACTGCCCCCACCCCCTGGAAAACCCCCCACACCCATGGACAACCCCACCACCCAATGGGCATCCCCCCACACCCCTGGAAAACCCCCATCGTTAAGTATACCCCCACCCCCTGGACAAAACTCCCACACCCCAGGACAGCCCTCCCACACCCATGAAATAGACAAAAATTTACAAAAATAGACCAGAAACCCCCCCGGATAGCCCCCATCAAACCCATGGACACCCATCCCCCACACCCCTGGACTATCCCCCATACACCCCCTGGACAGCCCCCACAACCTTAGACAACCCCACCCTCTTGGACACCCCCAAACCCCTAGACTACCCCCACCCCCTGGATAACCCCCACACCAATGGACAATCCCCCCTCATGGACACCCCCACACCTCTAGACTTCCCCCCAACCCCTGGACAGCACCTCACACAGCTGGAAAACCCCCCACCCTCCTGTATACCCCCACCCCCAGGACAGCACTCCCACACCCCTGGACTGCCCTCCCACACCCCTGAAACAGACCAAAAAGATACCAAAAAGATACCAGAACCCCCCTCCCACACTACTGGATATCCCCCACCACACACCTGGACACCCCCAAACCCCTAAACATCACCCAACCCCTAGAAAACCCTCACACCCCCGGACAACACCCACCCTCCGGCAACCCCCAACCCCCACACACACATAGACACACACCCATGGACTTCCCCCACCCCTGGTACTGCCCCCACACACCATTACACAGCCTGGACATCCCCCACTATCCTAGAAATCCCTCTCACCCTCTTGGACACCATCCCACCCCACTGGACAGCCCCTACCACACCCCTGGACACACACCTGACCACACTGAACACCCCCGAACCTAAATCAGTCCAAAACCGTACCAAAACCAGACCAGAAGCCCCCGACTACACTAGACTGCCCCCACCACACCACTGTACACCCCTCCCCCCACACCCATGGACTGCCCCACCACGTGGATAGCCCCTATATAGCTGGTATTGGGAGAGGAGGCGCTACCATCCCTCGGGGTTCTGAACACCCCTGGAAGGTACTTATCACTCTCACATGTGATGCTTGAGCTCTCAAAAATGATTCAGCAATGCCTTCATCCCCATTTAATATCATTCATTCTATAAATTTGATGCCAGTATGACTAGGGGAAAACACCATCACACATGATGGTTTTTCCCCTCGTTATACTGGAATCAAAGTGATAGAATTAATGATGTTTACTGGGGAAGAATGCATTGGTGAATCATTTTGAGAGCTCAATATTCTCATGTGGGAGTGATGAGTACCTTCCAGCTGCGTTCATCCCCCGAGGGATGGTGGATCCTCCTCTCCCACCCCCGGTACTACACCCACCCCCATCCGCATGGACACCATGGACCCCCCACCAATTGGACAACCCTTCCATACCCTTAGAAACCCCCCTCACACCACAGGACACCCCCACACTCTTGGAAACCCCTGGGAAAGTCCCCCACTACCCTGTAAAGCCCTTCCACCCTCATGGAAATGCTCCCACCCCTAGACTTCCCCCACTCTCATGGAAACCCAAGATACCCCCACCCCACCGAACCTCCCTCCCACACCCCTGGAAACCCCCCAAACCCACCCCAGTGAACACCCCCAAAACCCACGGAACCCCTCCCCATACTATAATCCGTACCATAAAAACCATCATAAGTAGACCAAAACAAGAAGTACATCAAAATTAAACATTCACATACATAACATTCAAAACTTACAATGTCATCTTAAAAAAAATCCAAACTAAACGACCACCAATTAAACAATTACAATGATAATATTCAAAATTACATTTTACACGACAAACACCTAATTTCAATCAGATTTGTAAAATAATTTGACCATTCCACTTGTATGTGTTTGATGTCTACAACACTATAGTGTTGAGGGTAATAAATTAGATACAAAATAAAATTATATTAGTTAACATGTATAATGGGGAAATAAAATGAAATATTATGGCCATGTTTAAAATGAAATATTACCAAGTCAAAGATCAAAATTATCTCAGTTGGTATTATTTCATGCATAAATCAAAATATATATAATATCCACATTCTATGATGCCTTGTTGTTCATGAAAATTCTATTTGAATGAGTGTAAATTCTATATATTATTTTTCTGTTTGAAATCAAAAAGTACAAATTGTAAATTGATATTTACCTTTACATTTACATATTTGATCTTCACATTTATTTTATTTGTGTTATTTTAAATATAGACCCATCCCATATTAGAAAATAATATGAATGGGATAAATTTAAAATTCATTATAATATATTAAACTACTGAGAAAATGAAACTTACATTTCAAACATTTTCTTAATACATTCATGCACATCACCATGGATAGAGTATATCCAATAAGCTGTTTTCTCCCTTGTGAAAAAACCCCTAACATCCAATGATCACTGTTAAAAGAAAATTTAATGTTAGTGGGTTTTTATGTTAAAATAAAATGACCTCATTGAGAGAGATGTGTTTCATACATCTCACAAAATGACATCATCCAACATTGTGTGACTATATTCTGTTTATGTCTTTCAGCAATATAAAGAATTCATTATTCCTCATATAATACACATGCTTTAGGGGAAATAAAATGTGGGTCCGTGAATCCATATACCTCTTTCCACTCATTCTTCACACAAATTTTATAATGATACCAAATAAAAAACAGAAATAATAATACATTTTTAATAAATATAACATAGGGAAAAGGTTTTAAGACTTATATGGAAAAAAAAATCACCACGTTGATGCCCAATTTATCTCTAGTACCGAGCTCCATGATATTAGTTTTCACAATCCCCACAATTATTACACATCCACAAACATGAGCTTCCATTAGAAACTCATAATGACCCACCAACAAATTTGAATATCTTGAAAATCTGTCAAAACTACTAGAATCTGTATCTGATGTCATATCCATTTGTCTTTGTTGTTGTCTATACAGTATTTCATTACCTTTGATGTATTCCTCTAAAAATAAATAGAAAAATATAATAGTTTTCAAATGATAAAACAACATTAATAAAAAAATAGAATATATAACATACATACCTCTATGGTAATGAGTCAAAGATGTTTGGATGGCCAAATTAAAAAATTGCCGATACTATGTCCAACTATCATCACCTCATTTGTAGGTAATGGTACTCGATCTGATCTATCTATAATATCTTGTACAGTGAACCTCTAATTCTCTACCATTAGTTTTTGATGACTAATTGTATCTCTTATATAATATACCAACCCACATGCAACTATATGATGTTGAGGATAAAAAATACAACTTGAAATAAGTATGAAGATGCGGCGTAGGAGTAGGGTAAAAAATGGGGTCTGCGGGCTGAGGAGGGGGAGTGGGAGCTACTGGTAGAGGTGGAGGATAAATAATGTGGTCTGCAGGGGGAGGAGGTGGAGTGGGGGATGCAGTCTAAAATTGTCTTTCCATGTTTTCAAACGAAGATTGTACCAACTTTTTTATCTTTTACTCCATCATCGCATAAATATTATGAACGTCAGCCTCCATGTAGCGACCCCGGTACCCAGGGGGCCTCTTGAGACATGATATGCTTAGAATTTCATTACAATATTTACAAAAAATATATCATGTCTCATAACTACAGAAGATCGCGAGGCTCAGGATTCTGGGAAACCAACTGCTCTGAGAAACTTCATCAGTACATTCCATGCCTGAAAATTTTTAAACAAAACGTAGGGTGAGCGAAAATGCCCAGTAAGGGGTTTTAAAAACATTTTAACAAAATCATTTCTCAAAAAAATACCTTTTTGAAGAAAATAAAACACTTTTATAAAACTAAAACATTATCTTTTCTTAAAACATAAGATCCATTTTTCTTTGAAAACCACTTGCACAAAGAAGCACGTACTTGAAATGAGCTTAAATATAAACATGATAAGAGTGCGCAATATAAGAAGAATAAATAATGCATAATGTTAAAACAAAGTTACTTTACTTCTAAAAGAATTATATGATTAAACAGGGAAGACATGCATATCATGATTCATGAGTAAAGAGCAGATCATCTAACAGTTTACCATATGAAAACAGTTTTTGTTGCATAAAGTACCTTTTCATTATCTTGGCAGCATTCAAATAGGGGTTGTCCTGTTAGTTGAACTAACCCCTGGTTGACCTTATCATTTCATGCAGAGGGGATGCATAATACTGGACTTTGTCAAGACCTCGCGTCGTGACCTTAAAACGTAACTTTAGTACGGGTCAAGGCAAAACGCCAATCCTGTTTCCCATGGTAGCACGATTCAAGGCTATTCGCCACGACCGTTGCACGTGATATCACGAGCCAAGGCTATTCGCCAAGACCATTGCACATGATAGCACGAGCCAAGGCTATTTGCCAAGACCGTTGCACATGACGTCTCATTAGACTCTTGCTTTACCTAATGCATTGGAGCGCTGTATAATTTCGGGCGCACCCGTCCATAAACATTTAAGTCCTATACATCCCTCACATATCTTGACATGTTCATTCATTCATGGGGTTCCATACATTCATAATTAAACCCCATTTTTCACATACATATTCATAACATGTAAACAGTTCTATAATTAAAAACATTGTGATATGCATGCTAAAGCTTCGTGCACATAAAAAAGTTAACATCTGAAAATTTGGGTTTTAAGAAGAAAAAGGGCATAACACTTTAACATTCCATACATCATGATATCCAATTAAAGCATGGTCGTTCACATATGATGATAATTTGGATGTCATGAGTGTTTTATACAGGCAGTTGAAGTTACAAAGTGTATATTCAAGTCCACCTTTGGGAAAAACATATGTATATGATTGTGCATGTTCTTTAGATAAACTTCATCATGCTATAAAGTAATAAATTACAAAACATGGGAACCAAATTCATAGTAATGTAAATGTGACTTAGTGTTTCAGTTAATTAAATAATACTCAATTAATACATTACCTGATTCACAAACTCTAGACTAGAATTGTTTCAGTCGTACGCATATTTATGTGTTTGTGCAAGAGGGGTTTACTAGGTCTTATGTATATGTACATATGTACTCATATATATATATATATATATATATAAACCGAACTGCAAGGACACACAAATTAGACTTGGTCTCCCACCTTTATATTTTAGGGCCTATATGTAGAAGAGGGATTCTCCATGACATTCGGGTGTGATTACACATGGTGCGTACATACACATGGTTATATATATACTTATAAAACCGATATATATATATATACACATAAACCAACATTAAATCAAATGACATGTGTTAATTTCATACCCAAACTAGGTTCTCCAAGAGAGGAAGAATACTAGTATACAAAAAAGAGGGTCATATGGACTTGCATCTATGTAGGGGTATACATTTATATAAACTTGCATATATATAAATATATCCAAAGTAACATAAGAAACAAAACCATACTTAACCCTTACATGTTATTCATACATTAAGAACATCATTTCCTAAATAAATTATCCTCAATTGAAAATCATAAAAACCCGAGATGGTTTGTTTCACATATACATAAATAAATATGTATATACATATATATAGTTTAAAAAACACAAAAAGAGGTTAATCAAAACCTAAATAAAATCATATTCTTTGAACCCTTACTCCAGAATTTGGTTTTTTTCATGTTCAGACGTAACAAGAAAGTTTAGGTATTTATATATATAACATATATATATGTAAATACACATATACATAGTTATATATATACCGAATCTTGACAAAACAAACTAAAATTGAAACATGTCCCTTACCTTGCTCGGGGAGGAGGAATGGGCGAGGCAAGAGGGACCGAAATATGTAATTCCAGCAGGTATACATATATATATATATATCATGTTTATACTTATATATATTAGTATATAACAACCGAAGCTTAACCAAACAAATAAATAAAAAAAAATAAAGGACACGACCCTTACCTATTCATAGGGGAGGAGAGGGAGATGCGGCAATGATGTAGGGGAAGCCAAAGGTGTATACACAGGATGTACACGTACATATATATATAACCGGCATATGTTTATATACATGAAAACCGATATTTGGAACAAAACTTAAAAAAAAAAGACTTCGACCCTTACTTGATTGACGAGGAGGAGGAGAGAATGAGGCGGCGACGAAGTCTCGGAGGTCGGAGAGATCGTGAGAGCTGGGGTGCCAAAATGAAGCTTCGGTGCAACAGAGGTTTTTTATAAAAAAATTAAAGAAGAAGATGAAGGACTTCGGGGGAGTCGTTGGGGGAACAGAGGTCGGTAATAAAGAGGGCGGCGCCGACTTTGTGGAAGAAGAAGAGAGGGGTTGATCCTTGTCGGCTCGGGCGGAGGAAACGAAGGCCGAGCCTGACTGGTTCAGCGGCGCGACGAGGAAGAAGAAGTCAACGGTGCGAGGGAGATGCGAAAAAAGGACAAACGACCAGGATTAGAAACAGCTAGATCGGACGGCTAAGACACGATGCAATGATAAAAGGAACGGATGGCTGCGATCAAGGGGAGAGGATCGGACGGCTCAAGTTCTCCTTGGTATTTTAAACATGCGGCCCTCCCCTCCCCCGATTCTCTCATCACTGTTTTTTTTAAGTTTTTATCATATAAAAAAAATGTTATTTTATTATTTTATTAAACCTATTATAAAATCATTAATATAACCTTATTAATAAACTATTATTATCCTAAGTCAAGGGTTATTAATACCCCTATATATTAAACTATTAAACCCTTATTTTAAACATAAGTTATATTTTCATTTTTCTCTATTTCTTTTTATCAAAACATATAATTTAATAATTAATGATACTTATCTAAATTCAAATTTACATGTTAACAACAATATTTTTTAACCCAAATTTTCAAAGTAATAAATTTTTATTTTATAGTGAAGAAAACATAATTTTATAAAGTATGGTGACATAAGATAATTGTGCTAACATGAAAATATATATATATATATATATGTACATATATATATATTTTAATTTCCTTTCTTCGTTAATTAACTTAATATTCTCAATTAAGGATTATTTTTAAACATAACTATATTTAATCAAAGTGTGTTGATATAATTACGAAATAAGTGAATATAAGAAACTGTAGTTTCCAAAATAGTTAACAAAGGTCAAATTATAAAAGAAATAATATATCTAATTTGATGCAACATATATAACTCATAAAATATAAATCCGTCAGGTTTAATATAACTAGAAAATAAAAGTTATTGTTCAAATTGATATGCATAGTGGTAGAAAAACAATAATATTAAAAAAAATTGTTTTGAAACGTAAAATAAAATTATCATTTTTGGGAAAACAAGAGGTAAATTAACTAAATTAACATTGATGTCATTTTGAAATATTAAAGCAAAATACACACTTATCATACCGATCCTTTTGGGGTAAATCATCATATTTCCAATGGTCAACATAGAGTATAAGGAGACCCAACGGTCAAAAATATAGCCGTTTGGGGTGCAACGTCCGTATTAGGGTTCTTATAAAAAGAAAGGTTTGGTCTCGGGTGTCCCTTACCCCAAGGGACCGAAGGAGAAAACGGAAGATGGATCGTGTGATCCCCTTGGTGTTGAGCACGGTCGCGGTGGCTTCAGCAATCCTTATGTTTCTTATGATGGATGCTCGAAATCCCTACAGCATTCTCGGGCTCTTAGTAGTTTTAAGCAGTCTTCCCATTATTGTAATCGGGTTCTTGGTTGGAATATTTGGTTAGTGAGCTTTTCTTGTAGCCCGAAAAAATGTAAGACCCTTCAGTGTTGAATTCATAAATAAAAGTTACGTGTTTTTTTATATTTTTCATTATGATTGTTTTAAAGAGAGAACTTCAAAAGAACAAAACGCCCAATTTTCGTTTAAGAGGTTTGAAAGCATTGGGGTGTTACATTATCTCCCCCTTCAAAGAATTGCGTCCCCACAATTCTATCATAAAAAAAAAGAGAAACTGAAACTCCAAACGTAAAACTCTACCGAAACAGTGGATCTGGATCAGTAAACGGAACACCAAAGTTGGCACACAGCTCTTCAGTTTCCCTAGTCCAGATGCACCTCGAACAGTGCTCCTTAAACTCCTGGTCGTGTGTACTGCACACGGGCTTCCAAAGGGAGGCTCGTGCGATGCAAAGCTCGGATATGTCCGAGTAGATAAACTCCTTGATGACTCTTCTGGCCACATCCTTCTCGAGGTAGTCGAGAGGGACGGTACGATCGAGGAGACTGATGTTCAAGACTTGGAACATATAAGCTGCACTGAGCTGGCCATCCTGGGTGGCCACGAGGAAACACGCTCTGGCAGAAAATTTCTGTGCCAGAGTGAAACATTGGAATAGGCCCTCAATGTACATTCCCCTTCGCCTATAGCAGGGGAGTTGAGCAGCAGCGATGAGATGAAAGACGCGATTATTCTCTCGACATAGCCGAAGAATCTATGGACCGTTTTCTAAATTGAGCAAACGCTGGCAGGACCCTCGCTGGTGGAGAAATGATGGGTAATCCACCATGCATACCATGATCAAAATGACTTCTACTAGCTCATAGGGTAGGGATGAGAAGTTTGTTTGTCCAGCCATCTGAAAACAAACATCGAGGGGAAACTCTTAACAATGTAGATACGGTGAAGACATGAAAAGAAACAAGAAACTTCCATTTATGAAAGAGTTTACACGGAAAAGTCTGAGTTCACAAGACGTACGCCACAAAGAGTGGCAAAAATTCCTAACTCTTCAAACCACACACAAGATGAACATACATGACTAAACTCATGGGAACATTTATAACGCCTCCTGAGTTTAGCATGAGTGGTGTGGAGTTGGGAAACATCGGTGTACACTTCTTGCCTAAGAGACACACGGGTGGACTCATTTTCCAACGCTCCAAAGTCCATTAACTGGCCCCAGATGCCGTAGTGCAGGACATGGCACAGATAAGCCGCTCGGAGGTCTCCAGCTGCAGCAACTTATTGAAAAGGGTTATCTAGCATTGTGCCAAATTCCTCGCCCGTTGTGAACACTCGGAAGAGTCATTCGTGATACCTTCCCCGACGTGCATAAGAGGGAAATTGGGTCACCATCATTAAGAGATAATCCATCCCCATTCCCCGGTGGAGACTAAGCACCCTAGATGAGTTTGACACATCGTACAAGTGCTTACACGTCATGCGAATTTGGGCATAATTCAGGAAGTTTTCACGGTTATCTAGAGATATAATGTTCTCTAGAGCCTCAGTGGGGAGTGACAAAAGGTCGGTAGGTACATCAGCCATATGAAAGTTATGACATTCTTACTTAGTTAGTCTTAGCAATATATCTATATCACCTGGTTTTCCAGAGTTGCCTGAACCTATCCTATGATACCAACTGTAGCGACCCCGGTACCCAGGGGGCCTCATGAGACATGATATTCTTAGCATTTCATTACCACATTTACAAAAAATATATCATGTCTCATGACTACAGAAGATCGCGAGGCTCAGGATTCTGGGAAACCAGCTGCTCTGATAAACTTCATCAGTACATTCCATGCCTGAAAAATTTTAAAAATAACGTAGGGTGAGCAAAAATGCCCAGTAAGGGGTTTTAAAAACATTTTAAGAAAATCCTTTCTCAAAAAAATACCTTTTTGAAGAAAATAAAACACTTTGATAAAACTAAAACATTATCTTTTCTTAAAACATGAGATCCATTTTTCTTTGAAAACCACTTGCACAAAGAAGCACGTACTTGAAATGAGCTTAAATATAAACATGATCAGAGTGCGCAATATAAGAAGAATAAATAATGCATAATGTTAAAAACAAAGTTACTTTACTTCTAAAAGAATTATATGACTAAACAGGGAATACATGCATATCATGATTCATGAGTAAAGAGCAGATCATCTAACAGTTTACCATATGAAAACAGTTTTTGTTGCATAAAGTACCTTTTCATGATCTTGGCATCTTTCAACTAGGGGTTGTCCTGTTAGTTGAACTAACCCCTGGTTGACCTTTATCATTTCATGCAGAGGGGATTCATAATACTGGACTTTGTCAAGACCTCGCGTCATGACCTTAAAACATAACTTTAGTACGGGTCAAGGCCAAACGCCAATCCCGTTTCCCATGGTAGCACGAGTCAAGGCTATTCGCCACGACCGTTGCACGTGATAGCACGAGGCGAGGCTATTCTCCAAGACCGTTGCACATGATAGCACGAGCCAAGGCTATTCGCCAAGACCGTTGCACATGACGTCTCATGAGACTCTTGCTTTACCCAATGCATTGGAGCGCTGTATAATTCCGGGCGCACCCATCCATAAACATTTAAGTCCTATACATCCCTCACATATCTTGACATGGTCATTCATTCATGGGGTTCCATACATTCATAATTAAACCCCATTTTTCACATACATATTCATAACATGTAAACAGTTCTATCATTAAAAACATTATGATATGCATACAAAAGCTTCGTGCACATAAAAAGTTAACATCTGAAAATTTGGGTTTTAAGAAGAAAAAGGGCATAACACTTTAACATTCCATACATCATGATATCCAATTAAAGCATGGTCGTTCACATATGATGATAATTTGGATGTCATGAGTGTTTTATACAGGCAGTTGAAGTTACAAAGTGTATATTCAAGTCCACCTTTTGGAAAAACATATGTATATGATTGTGCATGTTCTTTAGATAAACTTCATCATGCTATAAAGTAATAAATTACAAAACATGGGAACCAAATTCATAGTAATGTAAATGTGACATAGTGTTTCAGTTAATTAAAAAATACTCCATTCATACATTACCTGATTCACAAACTCTAGACTAGAATTGTTTCAGTCGTACTCATATTTATGTGTTTGTGCAAGAGGGGTTTACTAGGTCTTATGTATATGTACATATGTACTCATATATATATATATATACATATAAACCGAACTGCAAGGACACACAAATTAGACTTGGTCTCCCACCTTTATATTTTAGGGCCTATATGTAGAAGAGGGATTCTCCATGACATTCGGGTGTGATTACACATGGTGCGTACATACACATGGTTATATATATACTTATAAAACAGATATATATATATATATATACACATAAACCAACATTAAATCAAATGACATGTGTTAATTTCATACCCAAACTAGGTTCTCCAAGAGAGGAAGAATACTAGTATACAAAAAAGTGGGTCTTATGGACTTGCGTCTATGTAGGGGTATACTTTTATATAAACTTGCATATATATAAATATATCCAAAGTAACATAAGACACAAAACCATACTTAACCCTTACATGTTTTTCATACATTAAGAACATCATTTCCTAAATAAATTATCCTCAATTGAAAATTATAAAAACCCGAGATGGTTTGTTTCACATGTACATAAATAAATATGTATATACATATATATAGTTTAAAAAACACAAAAAGAGGTTAATCAAAACCCAAATAAAATCAGATTATTTAAACCCTTACTCCAGAATTTGTTTTTTTTCATGTTCATACGTAACAGGAAAGTTTAGGTATTTATATATATAACATATATATATGTAAATACACATATACATAGTTATATATATACCGAATCTTGGCAAAACCAACTGAAATTGAAACATGTCCCTTACCTTGCTCGGGGAGGAGGAATGGGCGAGGCAAGAGGGACCAAAATATGTAATTCCAGCAGGTATACATATATATATATATATCATGTTTATACTTATATATATTAGTATATAACAACTGAAGCTTAACCAAACAAATAAAATAAATAAATAAAGGACACGACCCTTACCTATTCAGAGGGGAGGAGAGGGAGATGCGGCAAGGAGGTAGGGGAAGCCAACGGTGTATACACAGGATGTACACGTACATATATATATAACCGGTGTATGTTTATATACATGAAAACCGATATTTGGAACAAAACTTAAAAAAAACAGACTTCGACCCTTACTTGATTGACGAGGAGGAGGAGAGCACGAGGCGGCGACGAAGTCTCAGAGGTCGGAGAGATCGTGAGAGCTGGGGTGCCAAAATGAAGCTTCGGTGCAACAGAGGTTTTTTTTTTAAAAAAAACAAAGAAGAAGATGAAGGACTTCAGGGGAGTCGTTGGGGGAACCGAGGTCGGTAATAAAGAGGGCGGCGCCGACTTTGTGGAAGAAGAAGAGAGGGGTTGATCGTTGTCGGCTCGGGCGGAGGAAACGAAGGCCGAGCCTGACTGGTTCAGCGGCGCGACGAGGAAGAAGAAGGCAACGGTGCGAGGGAGATGCGAAAAAAGGACGAACGGCCAGGATTAGCCCTGGTATTTTAAACACGCGGCCCTCCCCTCCCCCGATTCTCTCATCACTGTTTTTTTTAAGTTTTTATCATATATAAAAAATCTGTTATTTTATTATTTTA
Source organism: Viscum album (assembly GCA_963277665.1). Classification (NCBI taxonomy): domain Eukaryota; kingdom Viridiplantae; phylum Streptophyta; class Magnoliopsida; order Santalales; family Viscaceae; genus Viscum; species Viscum album. The sequence continues at coordinate 1,768,956,160 of OY728135.1, forward strand.
TTAAACCTATTATAAAATCATTAATATAAACTTATTAATAAACTATTATTATCCTAATTCAAGGGTTATTAATACCCCTATATATTAAACTATTAAACCCTTATTTTAAACATTAGTTATATTTTCATTTTTCTCTATTTCTTTTTATCAAAACATATAATTTATTAATTAATGATACTTATCTAAATTCAAATTTACATGTTAACAAAAATATTATTTAACCCAAATTTTCAAAGTAATAAATTTTTATTTTATAGTGAAGAAAACATAATTTTATAAAGTATGGTAACTTAAGATAATTGTGATAATATGAAAATATATATATATGTATATATATATATTTTAATTTCCTTTGTTCGTTAATTAACTTAATATTCTCAATTAAGGATTATTTTTAAACATAACTATATTTTATCAAAGTGTGTTGATATAATTACGAAATACGTGAATATAAGAAACCGTAGTTTCCAAAATAGTTAACAAAGGTCAAGTTATAAAAGAAATAATATATCTAATTTGATGCAACATATATAACTCATAAAATATAAATCCTTCAGGTTTAATATAACTAGAATATAAAAGTCATTGTTCAAATTGATATGCATAGTGATAGAAAAACAATAATATTAATTTTTTTTTGTTTTGAAACGTAAAATAAAATTATCATTTTTGGGAAAACAAGAGGTAAATTAACTAAATTAACATTGATGTCATTTTGAAATATTAAATCAAAATACACACTTATCATACCGATCCTTTTTGGGGTAAATAATCATATTTCCAACGGTCAACATAGAGGATAAGGAGACCCAACGGTCAAAAATATAGCCGTTTGGGGTGCAACGGCCGTATTAGGGTGCTTATAAAAAGAAAGGTTTGGTCTCGGGTGTCCCTTACCCCAAGTGACCGAAGGAGAAAAATGAAGATGGTTCGTGTGATCCCCTTGGTGTTGAGCACGGTCGCAGTGGCTTCAACAATCCTTATGTTTCTTATGATGGATGCTCGAAATCCCTACCGCATTCTTGGGCTCTTAGTAATTTTAAGCAGTCTTCCCATTATTGTAATCGGGTTCTTGGTTGGAATATTTGGTTAGTGAGCTTTTCTTGTAGCCCGAAAAAATGTAAGACCCTTCAGTGTTGAATTCATAAATAAATGTTTCGTTTTTTTTATATTTTTCATTCTGATTGTTTTAAAGAGAGAACTTCAAAAGCACAAAATGCCCAATTTTCGTTTAAGAGGTTTGAAAACATCGGGGTGTTACACTCCATGGATTTTATTTTTTTTATAAACACCCATAATGTAAGAAGTTGATGAACGTGGAAACAATATTCTTACTGATACACCTGCCGAATATCCTATTACACGACCAGGATGTTCGGGCTTTCCCAAGGAGGCAGATTAAATATCATTCCTCCCTACAGCTGTAAATAACCCCTGTGAGGTCTACTCCTCAAGATAATCCTCTATTAATTAATTGAAAATTTATGTAATGATTGAAATTATATGAACAAAATAGATAACATGAATAAATAAAATAATTATCTTACAATTCTATCAGCTACGATTATCAAATAATCTGAATGATATTGCCCTTTTTTCCAATCAAAGATCTCTTCTATTTTTCATATCTAGATGGAGGGGATGGAGGGGCCACCTCTCCAGAGTTAGAAGACTCAGCACTTAGTTTTATTTGTAATTTTTCTTCCATCATTTGTTCTTCCAATAATGTAGACCCTCCCCATGATAAACTATGAGGGTATACATTTTTATATTGGACCTCCTGATGATATTTTCAAATTTACTATAATTTAATAATAATTAATCATTACAAAAAAATTAATAAGATCATTTATATAATAATGCTTATAAAAGATTACATTTCCCTAAAAAATGAAACTTTTCTTATACTTTCAACAAACGATCTCCATGTGTCTTTATCTATGAAAGGATATATACGAAAGGGATTGTCAAGACTCCTATGACCAAAAATTAAATCAGATGTGAGGGCTGATTTTAAATCCCTCCATCTTCAGGCGACCATCGATAAGAATTTATACCTCACTCCTCCAATGTAAGGAATATCAAATTTCATCTTATAATGAAGAGGATAAACATATTATATAAACTAGAAAATTTTAAAAAATAGGCATAAAATAGGAAAAGATCTAACCAAAATTGTCTCCCATAACTGAGAGATTATCACCTTGTCCAAACTTCTCCAGTCCTCATAAAAATGCGTACATATAACTTACCCTAAGTTGATACAAAACACATAAAATTGTTTTCATTTGGACCTCTAGGAATATCATCCTCATCAAACTCATCGAGTATCCTCTGATCCGATGTATGTGAAAGTGATAATTTTGGTAAACAAGTGCACCCACGTTTACTAACTCATGAACTCTTTGTCGTTATGGGAGCACATGCGGAAGATTGAGGAACATCAAGAGGAGTATGTGAATGTTACTCCCTGGTGGTATGACCAATATGATCATCTCCAAAATCATGTGGTTGATGAACTGATTAATCTTTCATTATCTATCAAATCAAAAATCCATATATTATTTCAAAAATATAGAAATTCAAATATCTCCATACTACTATAATAAGAAAATAGAAAATTTTACTAAGATACATAATAGTAAACATGGCTAATATGGTAATCACGTTATAAAATCGTAAAGATAGTAATGATTGTCATGATTGAAAAATGGTAAACAAGGTAAACATGTTAAACATGGTAAACATGGTAAAGTAATTGTCACTGAACAAAATTAATAGATATATAATTTATGTAATGGTAAACATGATAAAGTAAACTAAACAAAATTAAAACAAACAAAAACTTATACTTATTTAGTTTTAATACCTGTTTTAATAAAGATAAAACTTACAATATCTAACATTTTATGAAAATAATAAATGTAAACAAGAAATAAACAAATGATACCAATAATTTTAGGAATGTACAAATGGATTGTTTTTCCAAATTCCTTGTCGTGATCGTTCCTTATGTAACCAACCATTTATTCAACATGCTCATCATTATGTTCTGTTAATCTTTCCATGGAAGTAGGTATCTCACATAAATTAACATCTTCATCATGTTCATCCTCAAAAACATATTGTTTTTTTCCTTGTTAAACAACAGCCCACTGTATATCTAATTGATCTACTACATAGAATATTTGTTTTGCATGTTTTTTCCTTTATAAAATAATCATCTGTGTCTTCCAATCTATTTAGATTAAAAACTTTCACTCTAAATTCATTATGTCTAACACTATTGTAAACGATAAACCATTTACAGTTAAAAAAATGAACTTTAATTTTAATGTAATCAACCTCCCATATGTCTTCAATAACTCAATAATATTTACTTCATATGTTAATTGGGGTTTTCTCCATGGCACTCAAAAAATGCATTTCTTCTGCAAACAATAATACACCACTATTTTGAACTGCACTTCTGTTGTCCTGTGGTTTTGTATGAAATGTATAGACATTAATGTCATAAGCAGACTATGTTTTCACATTTAAACATGGACCACCTACTTTCCATTTTAATGTCTCTGATACATCTGATTTTCAAAGCATGGTCTTTTTAAACCATGAAAAAAATGTTTTGTTGTGCTCATTCAAAATCCACATTTCATTCTTCATTGGATGACATTGTTTCAACTCATCAATATACAATGTGATATACAGTTGATCATCAACTATGTTATTCAAGATTTATTATTCGAACTTCTTCATCTATTCAGTTGGAAACTATTTGTTTTTCAATCCACAAATCCCCTTTTCTTATTTAGTAACTCATTCATGGCAAGATAGAGGCAATGTTATGTGCTACTCCACAACCAAGTAGCTCATATAAAACACTAAAACCTCATTAGAAGTATACTTTTCCATAATGGAGGAATTAGGAGGATATGGATTTTTAACATACCCCTTCAATATTTTCATTTAACATTCATAAAGTATACTTCCAATGAATATAAACAGGTCCACAAATCATTATTTCTGGAACTAGATGAATCATTAAATGTAGCATTACATAAAAATAATTTGGAGGAAAATACATTTCCAATTGACAAAGTATACAAATTGCATCCTTTTCCAAAATTATCAAATAATTCACATAAATTCCCTTATTAAAAATTGAATTGAAAAAGTAACACAAATTCATTATAATCTTTCTAACACGGATGGGAAATATTCCATGCAATGCAACTTGTAGAAGTTATTGCATCATGACGTGATAATCATGAGATTTCAAACATATCATCTTCAAGTCCATAAACGTGGGAACAAATTTTACATTTGAAGAATAACGTTGAGGCACATTGATATCATGAAGAAACTGAAAAAAGCTAATTTTCTCCCTCTTCAATAATTTATAACAAGCCGGGGGAAGAAATGTTCCTCCTCCAAAAGCAGTGGGAGTTAACTCCAAACGTATTTCCATTGATAGTAATTCAAATCATTCATTCAACCCATCTTTTGTGTTTCCTTTAATATCTAACAATGTTCCAATCAAACTATCAAAGATATTCTTCACAACATGCATGAAATTAATATTATGCTTAACTTCATGAAACCTCCAATATGGTAGCTCAAAAAATATTGACATTTTCATTCAAATATGTATATCCTTACTAGATTTTTGTGTCCTTCCCAATTTCACATCAAGGTTTTTCACCTTCTCAAAATACAGATCAGGGGAAAATGGTTTTGGAGATATATCAAATTCTTGTGAGCCAATGAATGCCTTTTTTATTCTTATATAAGAGTGATCCATAGGCAAACACATTTGATGACCCATGTACACTATTTTACTCCAATTATGCAGTTGACAATATGAATTCTATTGTTCCCAAATTGGACATTATTTATGCCCTTTAACTCTGTATCCAGAAAAATTTCCATATACTGGGAAGTCATTTATAGTGTACAGAATCACTGCATGAAATTGAAAATATTCCATTTTCTAAAAATCAGACACCCTAATACCATCCTCCCATAAAATATTCAAATCATCAACCAATAGATACAAGAAAACATCATTATCATTGCCGGGGAGCTTTGGACCATAGATCATTATACTCAACATGACATGTTTTTGATTAATACAAACTTCAGGAGGGAGGTTGTAAATTACCAAGAAATCAATCCATGATCTATGTGTGATATTGAGGGTTTAGTATGGATTCATTCCATCTGTGTACAACCCTAGTATGAGATTTCTAATTTCATTTCCAAATGTAGGATACTAATCATCAATTTTCTTCCATTGTGGACAGTTACCTGGATGACTTATTTTTCCATCACATAACATCTCATAAGCATGCCATCGTAACCTTTTTACATCATTGAATTAGCAAATAAACGTTTAAAACGATGAATTATAAGAATATACAAAAAATTTTGAAAGGATCTTTGTAATATCTACATCAACCTATGATTTTTCGTTCACCTCATACCGTGATGTCCCACATTTAGGACACTCTGACAGAAAGTAATATTCCTTCCTATATATCATACAGTCATTCGGATATGAGTGTATTTTCTTGTATCCCAATCCCATTGGGCATAATATTTTATTGGCCTTATAATGTGAATCTGGAAGATCTTTTTCTTTTGGAAGAATGTCTTTCATCAATTGTAGCAGCTCTGTAAAACTTTTATCACTCAATCCTTGTTTCACCTTTAGGTTAATCAATCTTAACAACAATGAAAACCCATAAAATCTCTACAATTAGGATAAAATGGTATTTCAACATCACAATATAGACGTGTAACTCTAGGTTCAATCTCAATTTTTTCTACTCCAAACTGTGAATCATTTCTTAAATTCCATCTGAGTTACCATCCTGCAAACCATCAACATTAGTGAAATTCTGTCCAATTTCACCATGGAAAATCCAAGGGCTATAACCCGGATTAAAAACATGACAAATCAGATGATCTTTTATCTCTCTACTTCTGAACTTCTTCATTTTCAAACAATTGAGGCATGGATAGAAAAAAATTTCACCACTTGGAACATTTCATTTAGAAAATTCCAAAAAGGCATCAACACCTTCCTCATATTCATTACTCATTCTATTGCCATAATCCAACTTCGACTAATTCTTAACTATAACAAATATCCAAATTATACATCTTTTTATGATAAGAAAAATATATGTTTATATGAAAAAAATCATAATTTGAATGTAAAACAATTTTGGAAAAACAAAGCTTTTCTTATTTAAAAAAATATGCTTAAATATGATTTTAAGAAGAATGTATAGTTACATAAAATAGTTTTATGTTCATCTTGGATCATTTATTCTTAAAGTTCTAAAAGAATATATGTTGGTGCATCCGGATACCAAATTCACCCTTTTGTTAAAAAAAATATGAAGTATAAATATTAAAATATGTATACATTCACTACTGAAAATTACACAAATCCTAATGATTTGACACCTCTAGACAGACCCCACCGCTCTGGACATCCCCCCACCCCCTCGACACCACCCCAAAACCCCTGAACATCACCCCCACCCCCTTGGACACCACCCAAAACCCATGAACACCCTTACCACATTGGACAATAGCCCGCACCCATTTGGACATCACATGGACACCACCACCCCCGTGGACAGCCCCCACCCCTCTGGACAGCCCCCCACCCTCTGGATAGCCCCCACCCCTCTAGACAGCACCCACCCCCTTGGACACCCCCACCCCTCCTAGAAACCACCCACACCCTAACCCCCTTGGACACCCCTATGGACACCCCCAACCCCTGGACACCCCCACCACTTTGGACACCACCCCTCACCCTCCTCAGACTCCCCCTGGACACCACAACCCCCTTGAACAACGCCCCACCCCTCTGGACAGTCCCCCACCCCTGGGACAGCCCCCACCCCTCTAGACACCCCCACCCCACCTAATAAACCTAGAACACATCTATTACTATTGAACTATCAATTTAAAAATGACCAAACATCCCTATTAACAGAAGGAATGAAGGATTAGAAGAAGTGGACGAAGAAGAAGAAAAGAAACAAAGAATAAAGGAAGAAGAACATTGAAGAAGTAAATTATTTCAAGAAATTACATGTAATATAAGAAAAACATGGGGCCTCTAATTGTTGATTGAAAATTCTAAAAAATGGAGTAAACCTAAGAATAAAATAAAATTTAAAATAAAAACTCAAATGGAGAAATTCACATTGTAAAGCCTATCATCACGGCACAATGGGGCCAGGATAACTGCGCATCTTTGATAACCACGACCTGGTCTCCCCCATAACCCATAATTTTCTCATATTCAATGACTGGTCAACTTATATATAACCAAAGATAATCATATTGCAACACCCCTCATCTTTTCATAATGCTTGAATCACTAAAAAACATAGTGGAAACCTCAAACATAGACTGTACCAACCCTCTTGGACTTCACCCCCACCACTTTGGACCCCACCCCCACCCCCTTAAACATAACTAATAAATTATTGCCTAATATCCATGAAACAATAAAATCATCATGTCATAATCTCACAAAACCCAAAGCAATAGTCAATAGAAACTGACACTTATCCCCTACCACTTTAGACTCCACCCCACCTGCTTTGACACCCCTGGGACACCACCACCCCCTTGGACAGCCCCCCCCCCCCACCCCCACCCCTGGAAACCTCACCAAAACCCCTTGTACACCCCCTAAACACCACCACCCCCTTAGAAATCCCCCACCCCTCTAAATAGCCCCCACCCCATGGACAACCCCTCACGCCTCTAGACAGCCCCCCACCCCCCGGGACACCCCCCACCCCTCCTGGACACCACCCCCACCTCCTACACCCTTGGAGACCCCCAACCATCTGGACACCCCCCACCAACCCACCCACATGGACAACCCCCCACCCCCATCAACACCCCCACCCCCTGTACCCCCCCCCCCCCATACACACACCCCTGGACTGCCCCCACCCCAACCACCACCACCACTATGGACACCCTGGACACCCCCCAATCCTCTAGACCACCCCACTGAACCCTCTGTATGCCGACCCCACCCCCTGGACACCACTACCCCTTTGGACAGCCCCCACCCATCTGGATAGTCTCCCACCCCCTTGGATGCCACCACCCCTCATAGACACCACCCCTACCCCTACCCCCTTGGACACCCCCTATACACCCCAACCCTCTGGACATTCCCCCATGGAAAACCCCCCAATCCCTCTGGATAGGTCCCCTACCCCCTTGGAAAGCCCCTTCCCCCCCACACACACCCCTGGAATACCCCCCCCCCCCCAAACCCTCTGGACAACCCCTGAACTCTCTGGAAAATCCCGCACCCACCTTAGACAACCCACGCACCCCCAGGGACACCACCCACACCCCCTATGACATCCACGCACCCCAATAGACACCCAAACCCCCTTAGTCATCCTCCACACCCCCTAGACACCACCACCACCTCCTTTGACATCCCATATACAACCCCACCCAACTGGATAGCCCACCCAACCCCCTAGACACCCCCACCCACTTGCACACCCCACCCCCTTGGAAACCCCCTGTACATGCACACACAATGATAGAACACACAAAAATCGTAAACATTCATGATGTCAGTTACACATGATTATTTTACAAGAAAGTAATTTAGTATGGTATAGATGAACACTATGACAATATCCATGATAGCAAGAACAATGATAAATAACATCTCAACAAATTATTTTAGGGAATCACAGAAAAAATATGAAAAGGAGTCGTGTGTGGATTACGTGAGTATTGTGAGTCAACCTGATAGATCTGATAATAATAAATTTGAATAATGATGTTGGTAAAATGAGGTTGGAGGGCATGAATTCGATGAATCAATTATAGTTTTTCTGCATGAGAGAGACAAGTTTCAGGTCGCCCGATCGAAGAAAACAGAATGACTGAATATAGGGTGCGATAAATCATATAAATGATTAATCACGTCGTTTATTTAATAACCTCTGTGGTAAACTATTTTTTAATGTTTATAACGTCGGATATTTAATAAATGACGTAGAAAAATATTTATGATGTTGGTTATTTTATAACCGATGTGATATCTATTTCTTTATACCGACATGATAAATTGCTGAGATTGGCATTATCACGTCGGGTTTTTTATAACAGATTTGGTAAAGCACCGAGCATTACTATATCACGTTGGTTATAAAATAACAACTATGATAAATTACAGAGAATTCCTTTATCACGTCTGTTATTTGATAACTAACCTGATAAAGCGCACCCAATTCAGTTTTCTCGTCGGTTATACAATAACTGATGCAAAAAAGCTAATCTCCATATATATTACATCGGTTATTTTATAACCGATCCAAATTATGGGTCCTGATCGATATATCACGTCAGTTATATTGAACCGACGTGAAAAATGCTAATCTGTTAAATGTTTTTTCCACTAATGCATGAATAGATATCATTAAATAGTTTACAATGAAAGGGAATGAATAATTATTATTCTATAATATAACAATGGAAAATAATACACAGTGATTTAATTTCAAAATTACCCCAAAAAACATTGAATAATGACAGAGGTGGTTATAGTAAGAACCTTATATAAATATGGAATAATTTAATGTAAGAATTTAATTCTAATAATGATGTTAGTGGAATGATAATTGGGTGTCATATACATCTTCAATGACAGAAAGTGGATGTCCATGTAGTGGTGTGAAATAAAAATCAAATAGGTCTTATAATGGGTGATGTTAAGACACCATAGGAATTATGGAATAGAAGAAATCCCTCTCTGATGTATTTTCATGTTTTCTAATGTAAATATTTCATCCAAAACAATGAAGGTAATCAAGGAATTTATAGTGATAATGTAGATGAGTGGATATTATTTCTAAAATCATTAATTAATAAAGCCTAAAAAACATAGAATAATCATCTTGGATGAAATTTGGAATGAATAGATGTCATGATCATTGATGATAAACCCATAAATACTACAAGGACTTATATGATGATGTGATAGAAGATTAATTAGATAGTGTCTAAGGGACCGATTGAAATTCAGAAACAATGGAGGGCATGAAAAATGAATGGTATCAAAAAACAAAGATGATTTAGAAGAAGAATAAGATAAAGAAACCATGGAAACAAACATTATTATAACCTCACATGAGAAATTGAATAAAAAAAATCTATCAATCCAACATCATTGGGGATAAGACAACACCAACCCATATAAATGAAAATGAGAAATAATGATCATTCACACTTCCTATAAAAAATTTAACCTTACTCATTGGAAGAAGCAGTGAATGATGAATCATGGGATAAACCCGTGAATTTAAAACTATATAAGAATGAAGAAAACCAAATATGTGATATTTTTAGGACTCCTAAAAAATGTGGTTTGAAAAATTTCGATCTTAAAAAAAAATCATCCATATTGAAAATTTAAATAGAAACCATGTATTATTAGGGTTTAAAGGATATAAAGAGATTGAAGGAATTCATGTTGATGAAATGTTTTCTCTAGTAAGAATATTATATTCGATCAAGATTTTAATTCAATGTAAATTCAAATTGAGTAGAATCTCTATCAAATGGAAGTAAAAAAATTATTAAATGGAGTTCTTGATGAAGATGTCTATATTGAACAACCTGATTGATTTCTTATTGGACATGGTGATGAAATGTTTTTAGATTAATAAAGGATCTATATGTTGTAATGTAATCTCACAATAATGGTATTGTGGAATGAATTCTTATCTAAAAAATATCAATTTATTATAGGAAGTTTTTATCATAATCTATTTTTGATAAATTCATAGGTAGATTAATTTATGTTATATGTGTATGTGGAAGATATTAAAATTTATGGTAAAGGTATGATTAATTTGAAAAGTTTTATATTTAGTGGAAAAAAATTATAATTTCCAAGACAGGTGAAATAAATATCATTTTGAAGATACATGTGGTTTAAATGAAATATTATACCAACATTTCTGAGTAAAAAAATCAAAATATATTTTGATGGAATATAACATACTTGACTATAATCCAATGATGACTTTCAATGAGATTTGACGAAACATAGAAATCATGCAGATAGGATTTCTATGGATCCTGCCATATAAAATATTATTTTTTAAATAATATTACATTTTAATGTATAATGGATATATATCAAATTCGAATCATCCTTAATGGCCATCATTCAATTTAATCTTAAAGAATAAAATTTTCAAGAATCTAAAATAATTAATGGATATGTTAAAGACACTCCCAATTCTGGAATATACAGTTCTGTATGAAGAGATAATGAATAATAAAATTATTATCATGACGACTGGGATGGATATGTGGTGGATAGAAATTTAAATTTTATTAGAGAATTATTCATTGGTAATAAATAAGTGGGATATTTGAGAAAGAATCACGAATGAACATCTCCTACTATGGATGAATCCTAGTACATCATTGCTATTATTGTTCACATTCAACTACAATGGAAGAAGAAAAAATAGACAGATATTATTTGTGAGGTGAAAAAAATTATTGTGGTTCACATTGGAAAAAAAATTTGATCATTTTTAAGAAGAATCTAGATATCCACTCCCATACAAAAAATATTGAGATCAGATATCATATCATCTAGAAAAATTTCATACAATGTGTGACTCAAATAGATCATTGTGGAACAGATGGTAATGTTGAATCCATTCATACTAATATATTTCATCACATGAATTGTAGAATCAACACTTGAACATAGGTGTTTTTCACCCTCCCAATGAATAATAAGTATATAATTGTTCTCCTCTCCCCATTTGTATTAAATTTTTTAATAAGTTCTGTTGATGTGATGTAGGTTTTTTGGAGATATGATCTAAGGGTTTTTTTATAACCACAAGTACAAATACATGTTTTTTTTGTATTATTTCCAATGGGGGTTGGAGAAATTCAATGTTATAAATGAATTATGGATGAAATATTTTGAGAAGACCATAAATAATTTTGGGACATGGTATGGATTTTACGTTATAAGGAAACATTTCTCAGAGTTTAGCTTAAAAATTTGTATGATTTAAAAAACATGATAACCCAATTCTTGATTCCCCTATTGTATTTAATTTAAACGTTTTCTCAAATTGACTAAATTTTTCTGATGATCTTTCTCCCATAGTTTGTTTTTTAATTCAAGGATAGTGATTTTTTGAATTTACATAAGAGATTTCCAACAAACCCAAACTGGGTATTTTTGAAATAAGACCTAATACAGTTGGTAGTTAGAAACAATGTATTTTTTTTGTTTTTTGTCAATAAATATGGTATGATAAATGAGTTTCCACAACTACTAAATATTATAATAATTTCATATGAATAACACATTATCTACATATGCTTAATGGACTAGAACGTTGTATTAAACCATGTTAAAATTCTATGTTTTATTTCTCCATGAGGATGTTTAATTACAACATGATTTCATCAGGATGTTATCACATATTTCTCAAAACATAGGAAAATTATTCATCAAATTAAATTAAGAATTTGAAACCCCAGATCACTCATCCTCTCTTGTGGTGTTTTGGAGCCCTAAATTACATACCATATTCTAGTGAAATTTATCATTGATGTCAAATTCAGAATAAAATCATGCATTTTCATTTTATATAATTTTGTATTTCTTTAAATTTTGACAAAATTTATCATAAGAGTTATTTATAACATCTACGAATCCAATCTCCCATACCCTAAGATGAAATCCACAACACTACATATCGAGATGTAATTCCATTATTTATGACCTGATTTTTAAAAATCAATACCATGATGCCTAAAATTTCAATAACATGTCACAAACATTATGGAGGGTCTTTTGGGATTCATGTTTTAGGGAATTAATAAAATATCATATAAAAAAATTCACATAACATTAAATGATCATTTTTTAACATAACCAAGATATTACTTATAATAATAATAACTTTCATCATCTATATGAATACCTCCAAGAAATAAGATTTTAAATATAATTCCAATAATACCCAGGGAAAATGAAACATGTGACGGGTGAGATTAAACTATCAATAAGGGTAAAAAACCACGTCGACCATATAATGTCATAAATTAGAATAATAAGATCATAAGGGAATAATGATGAATTCAAAATATATGAGAAAATACTAAAGGAAATAATAAACATCAATACATGTATAATAAAATATGAAAAAAATAGAAAATAAAAGGTCATCAAATTCAAAATCAAGATCATTTTGATATAAATCTTAAACCTGATATACATTATAATCTCATAATTAAATATAAAAATATTTTTTGAAGGAGAGATCAACACATTCATAAAACCATTTCAAAAAAATTTAAATTTTAATAAACTTATAGAAATAATCATTTACTAATGCATTGTAGATCTATAATACGGTAAACCCTTCATATAAACTATATTGGGATTCCAAGTGAGATATAATGAGGATGAGCACTTCATAAAAGCTATATTGTGATCACTCGCTTCATATAATTATCTAATACCATATCATTAAAAAATTAATTGAATCAAAACACATAGATATAATAATCATTAATTTATAACATCAAAAAGACATATAAAACTAATTTTTTTTATTGTTAGTCCTTTTAGAACATGATTATCCAATGGAAAATAAATTTTTTCTATAAAAATATCAATGAAACATGATTTACCCATGGAAAAATTGTGTTGTATAGTTTTTTTTGAAACATGAGTAAAACATTGAAAATAAAATGTATCCATTGAAATCTCTTTGAAATATGGTAAACCTACAGAAAAGAAAGAAGTTACTTTAAAATAAAATTGATACAATATTAATCAAAAAGGAATTGAATGAGCATTACATTAATAAAAAATATCCAAATTAGAAGATATGTAACAACAATTATTGAATCCATGGTGAATATAAAATCCATTAAATAATCAGTCAAATCATTTTCACGAAAACAATCATTAAATATTCCAAATTTTCCCATACCACATTGAAATATTTGAATCATCAATCCCAAGAAACAATAAAAATAAATGGAAATTTTAATATAATTAAAATATAGACACTTGTGATATAATATGACATATGGAATAATATAAAACCCTCAAAAGAAAAGAGTGTTCAATATCACACACATTTGACATAAATAAAAGTGAGACTATAAATCCCCTTAAAACTATGGTAATATTTGAATCTGAACCCAAAATGTAAAAAAATAGAATGAAAAATATTGATACTATAAAATTAAACAAATTCATGATAAAATATATTCAAATGGGTAGTAGATACACAACAAAAAATTGGTAAGTGGTGAATATGATTTATATATCCCTACATTAAAAAGTGAGATAAAAAACCATTACAAATATCGTATAATTAGAGTTTGAATAAATCTAGGAAATAATTATTTTTTAGAACATTAAATACAATCAATATAAGTGTAAAAAAGTTATAAAATAATCAGTGGTTATTTTACACATATTATTCTCATAAGTAACCAATTAAAAATAATTAAAACCAAATAAAATGGAATTTAGATAAGATAACCCCTACAACTACGGTGACATTTGAATCAGAAGCCACAAAAGTAATAATAATCAAATTTAACTTTTAGAGATAATTAATATAAAATATTTAATTTTTTTTATATAAATGGATTACTATACACAAAAAACAAAATAATTAAATTTTTAATTTGATATTGATCTCACATATTTAATAAGTGAGATTACAATCCCCTATCTTGTGTTTGATTTTTTATTCCTAGCCATTTTCTTTGAATAATAAAATTATGATAACTATTTAATTACAATAAAACAATTTACACATTTATTATCAAATTTTTCACTTATTAAAATGTTATGTTATATTACTTAATCAATAATTATTTTGTCAGAAGTTTTGACCATATACATCTTATGTGTCAAAGAACTCATTGATATTTCAATTATGGTTAATGGGAAAATTATTTAAAAATATCCAAAATATTTAAAATGAAATAATTATATGAGTTTTAAATTAATTATAATTTTTATATAAGAGATATAATATGGATTATAAATAAAATGATTATATCAAGCTTATGGTAGGCTATACATACATATCAATAACTTTTTCATTTTTCAATTGTAAATGTGAAAAATAATATAAGAAGAAAATACATTTATAAATATATTATTATATCATAAATATTAAATTATATAATTATATATACTTATATATATTGTTAATTTGAATTTTTTTCGAAAAAGGAAGGATCAGATCACATCGTGGAGGTGGTAGTCCACAAATCCTTGAATGACGGTACCCTGCATTTTGTGGTTGAAATAGGAAGAGGGAATTTTTATGTAATATGTATATATAGATAATTATTTTGTGAATTTAATGATAATTTTATTTATATATTATATTTATCTTAAACACATCCTTAATATAGTATATATAAATTTTGAATGAATAACATCACTTTGAGAACTCATTTGGGTGTGAAAAATTATTTAAGTGGTGTAGAAAAAAATAGAAAAGTTCTCGTTGAATGAATGCTACCTCTTCTTGAGATAACACATTTGGGTTTGAAAAATGTAACATCCTTGGTTTAATTTCATAAAATAGTAATGATTCTAGGATTAGAGGTTGGATGTTTTGTGTCTAATATTAATGGTTTTTTACCATCCAAAAGGCCTGAGAGGGGTTAATGAGTAGGGAGACTGAAGAAAACATTAATACTGGAGGATGAGAGACAATCTTTTAAATTAAAAAATGTCAAAAATATTTGGAGGTATAACTTACATAATTCTTATCAAAAAATGAAATATAATTTAGTAGATTGTACTAATGATTCATAAACACTCACTCTATAAAAAATAAATTCCTATTTTAGTCATTTTATTTCATAACACAACAGTTTTTTTATATTTTCATTTTTATTTTTTAAATAAGATATTTATTTTTCTATCAAATTTTATTTATTAAAAAATAATAAAATAATGTTATAAATTTTAAATAAATTACATGGAATGTTTTAAATATTTAAATACAAATTACTAAATAAAAATTCCATGTGTTTATCCTTATATTTAACACAAGTGCGTGTAAATCAAAAATATACCCCAATATCCATAATTGTTCTAACACTGTTTTCATTATTTATGGGTCTATATTATTTTTATAAATGATAATGTGGTATATTATATTATAGTAATTATATTTAACAATGTCTTTATAGAACATATAATTTTTTTGAAATTTCAAATAATTTTTAAAAGTATCAACTGTTATAAAACACCATTAATATAAATATTGACATTACATAATAAATTAGAATTAAAAATATTACGAAAATAATTAAAGTAAAATATAGTAAGTTAATATATATTTTTCATTATATATTAATCTATACCAATAAATCTGCTAAAAATAACAACCTATTTTCATGTCTTTTTCTATTTTTAATATCATTTTTTGAATTATTAACAAAATAACAAAGGTGTTGGAATTTTAAAAGCATTTACCAATGTTAGAAAATCTATAAAAATTAAATATCATTTAATGTGATATTGTAAATTTATTTATCTTGAAATTTAATAGTTATAACAACTTTATATAGTTTTTTCCAATCTCAAAATCATTATTGAATTAAAAATGAAGAAGGGTACATATTTAAATTTTTATTTCATAAGAACTTATATTGGAAAATTTCAATCAATAGTATTGAAAATAATGTATATAAATAATAAATATTGTTACATGGGTTAATTTTTATCAATAAATGTATTTTTGGACATGTTTATAAGAAACTTGGACCTATTAAATCAATTTTTAACAACTATATCATGACATTTTTATCTCAATCGCTGTAATTAATTTTAACTATATTCACTAATATTTTAGGTAAAAACTATTTTTAACTATTATAAATTATAAATTTTCATGATTGATAATATGGATTCAATTTTTCCAAATTCCAATCACATATATAGAATAATATATCTTAATACTCATCCTATGGAAGGGATGAAACAATGATTTTTTAACAAAAAATGGTTCAATAGATTAAAATGATATTTTATCTAATTTTAATGTGAAATTCATTTAAATAAACTAAATTGGGGTATTTTTCTACAATTGATAAAAATATAACTTTAAAATAATATAAATTTAATTTAAATGTAAAAATATATATTCAAAAAATGAGGTTTTCATTTAAATTATTTTGAAATTTCATATTAAAAAAAATTTGTATGTTCTCAAAAAAATTGACCAATTCACCGAAATTAAATATTAAAATTCTTACTTCCAAAATAACTATTTTCTAAAATAAAATTAATAAATTTGAATAAAAAATTCATTTTAAATAAATTATTACATTAAAAGAATCCAAAAATACTATGTTAAATTATACCAATTTTTATTCATAAAATAGGATGGAATATTATTTTATTCTTGGACAACTAATTTTATGAATTGAGAAATTATCGATTGAATATATAAAAAAAATTATATATGATTGATGACTAATAGTGATTAATAATAATTATTATGATTAAATTATTGTGACTATAAAAATTGATTTCCATTAAAAATATACATTATATTCAATTAGTTTTTAGTCTAATTTACAATTAATTGGTCAAAAAGGATTCATTATATATACAATTTTAAATAATATTTTCATAATTTATGTAATGTTATTCATTTATATGATTCCTTTGGATAAGTGATAAGTATTATAATATTATTAGTATATTGTTTTTTATTATGACTCAACCATTCATGTAACACATGTTATAGAGAATGAATGATGTTACGTGAAACAAAAGATAAATATGGGGTTATGTATAATGAACGGCCAACTATGCATTGTTTGTAACTAAATCAATCAAACAATATAAATTAATATTGAATATGATAGTTTATAAAATATTGGTATGTTACATCCTACCCCCATAAAATTAATTTATACATCAAAATTTATGTTTTTAATCTAATGATTCACATAATAAAAATTTATTTATTTAATCTACCATTGTAAAAAGGGTTTATAAAACCACCTCATTAAATTGTATATTAGGAAACATGAAGATCACTAGATGATATGAAAAAATTGGAATCTATATAGTGATGATATTTCTAGGAAATTAAATTATTTTTTGGGAATGATAAACTAATTCCCAATGACAAATAATGAGTGATAGAAAATGTTTCAAGAGGAAGCCAGAGGGAAGAAAATAAAAAACGAAATTGGTACGAAAAAGGACATTGATATCATTAATTTTTTTTAATAAGATAGATGTTTATTTCATGTTCCTTTTATAAATAGATTGGGTTTATTTCACCATCTTTACTGAGAGAATATGTCGTTATACTTACTTAATGAGTAGAAATTCATCCATATTTCAATTTACATCCCTTTTACATTGTTTCTCTAAATGAAGAATATTCTAAATGAGTTATCAATTACATAAGTGCTAAAATAAAATTTTATATATAAGATAATCGTATAAGGTATTTAAATATATTATTCATTACTTTAAATATTATCCAAACCCAAAATGTTTATAGCAATGTTATATTATTCTAAAAAATGAATACAACATCAAAAAATAATATTCAAAATAAAAAAATAATACTAAAATATAAAAATAAATAATTATGTCACCCTATATACCTATATAAAAATTAATCTCATAATTAAAGAGTTTTATAACAAAATATATATCTCATAAATTTCATATTTCAATCAAAAAAAATATGGGGATCCTCCCTTCAAGTAATAGTAATCACATAATCCCCAAATTTCGCTATATTCTCATGGTTATATATATATATATATATATATGTGACAATACATGTGTTTCCATAATTACCACAATATCCAAGATAATGTATAAACTAATGTTTATAAATACAATGAATGTTATCTTTATAAAAATTTAATAAATTCATCATATAAACCAATTATTCAGTTATACATAAACAAAAAACCAATAAAAAATTCACATAAACTTTCATTAAGAACTTCTATAATTTTTATTACATAAAACCCTCAAATGAGGTGTCTATAAAATTGAAATTATGATCATATATAAACATAGAGCCCAATTAAGATATATATAACTCTCAAGATAAAATATTGTGAAAAAATACAAATCTCTAAATTTATATAAACTTACCATTGATGCCATATAAAAGATCCCAAAACCCACACTCTTTAATACAATTATGAAATATATAACAAAACATTTCATGATATGATGTCAATAATGTTAACCACATTTTTTAAACCAAAACCATAAAATCAGAAAAGTAAAAAATCGATACCATATACTATAGGGGACCATTCAGGTTTATAGTTTTTGAGAATTAGATAAAACTTTAAAATTAATAATTCCAATTCATTTAATGTTTATTTATCATATATAACCCATATTTTCTTTATCACATTAATAAATCATCATCATCCATATGAAATCTGTTACATTTATAACTCGTTCAACTTAATTTTGTTAAAACATGGTGAAAATTACATATAAGATGGATTATCTCCATTGAAGAGTAATTTTAAATATATTAATTGTTAATTTAATGTAATAAATGAAAATAATAAAACCATTATGGTATGGGGGACTAATTAATGTACATCATAAAATCATAAAAGAACACACAGACATAAAAAAAATTGGTCATAAAATATTAATACATTAAAATTGTAATAGGTTGCATTATAAAAAAATTATCCATATGAAATCAATATCGATAATGAGAAACCTTACAAACTCATAACAAAGAAATAAAAATTCATTTTTCGTAACATGGGAAATTTTTTAAAAATTCCAATTTAAAACCATTTAAATAAAAATTAAAAACACTTACAACTAGAAAAAACATAGCGCAATCATCCATAATAATAATTACCCAAATTATTTGGGATATATCTTGGTGATCACCCTTTCAATACAGAAATATCTGCCTCACCCATTTTCCATGATCTATATGGGACATAACACCTCTTATAAAGTAAATGGGGATCACCCATGGCATAAAATAGGGATTAACACTTCATGTAGTCTATTTGAGGATAACTTGTTTTTTTA
This sequence comes from Viscum album, assembly GCA_963277665.1. Taxonomy (NCBI): domain Eukaryota; kingdom Viridiplantae; phylum Streptophyta; class Magnoliopsida; order Santalales; family Viscaceae; genus Viscum; species Viscum album. Next base: position 1,768,976,327 of record OY728135.1, read on the forward strand.
AAAATGATGAATCACCATATAATTTATAAAAAAATTTCATCATAATCCCTTTAAAAATAATTGTATTTAATTTATAATTGGATAAACCAATATTAATGAAATTCTTTTAGTTCAAACACAATGAACCAGTGTAAACACATGGATATGAAATTGGTTTAAATAGAATATAATTGAATCATGATTAATGTATAGAAACTAAATTGGTTCTATAAAAATATCATTAGAACTTGAGTAACCCATAGGAAATAAATAGGTTATATAAAAATCTCTTCAAAATGTGGTTACCCCACTGAATATAAACAGGTCCCAAGATATTCTATTTAAAAAAAATTAATCTATCTAGAAAAGGATGAGGATGATATAAATAAGAAATAACAGCAATGTAGGATACATAATAATATGTACTCTTAACCATGATTATTTTAAATAAAATTTAATTTTTCTTAAAATAGTTTTTGATGAGAATAATCATAAAACATTCCAATATGTCCCATAACACATTTAAAAATTTTGAATAATCAAATCCATGAAGTAATAAAAAAATGAAATATTTAATATCATGAGATTAATGAGAATATTGAAATAAAATATCATACGTAAGAATATAAGTGAAAAATAATAAACTATTGGTGAATATAGAATATGTCTCGTTGAAATAAAGGTTAGATTAAAATATCATTAAAATTATGGTAACATCTGAATCAGAAACCCTTAACGCAAAAATCATAAAATGAAAAAATTTAATACAATTAATTGAATATAATTAATTATATTATATAAAAAACTATAAAGTATATACATCACACATAATAATTAAGTGGCGAATATGATATTTCTCTCACATATGTAAAAAGTTAGATGAAAATTCCAAATAATGATCGTATCATTAGAGTGATAATAATTCAAGTAAATAACTACTTGTAAAAATGATAATCCAAAATATATATATATAAATATATTAAAATCCAATAATTTGACATCTCAAACATATTTTTTTCATAATATAACCAATGAGGTATTAGATTTACACATTAAATGGAAATTGAGAAAAGAAATCTCTTGAAACGATGTTAACATCAGAATCCAAAGTACTAAATGTAATAATCATAAATTTAATGATTTGAATACCATATATGTTTAATGATTTATTATATAACATAAAAAATTTGGTGTATATACAGAAACATTAATTTTCTGGTGATATGACATTTAGGACACATATGTAAAAAGTGAGATGAATATCACATTACATGAGTTAAATTTGTCATGGTTTTCACCAATCATTATGAATATTAAACATATAACAATTATTTCAATTAGAAGAAAAAATATAAATTTATTATCAATTTTATTTCTCCGATAATAATTTATGTACATTTACATAATAAATAACAATTAACTTCGGGGTTCTAACAATATTCATCTTCTTTTTCAAAACGGACATTGACAGGTCGGTTTAGGTCAATAATTTTTTTATACAAAAAAAGAATAATAAATATGAAATATTTTTTACATTTTAACAGCATTTATACTTTTAAATTTATTTGGGAAATATTGTTATGAAAAATGAACAATGTTACAATCCAGGTGAATGTCGGGCGTATATACACATAATTAATGCTCAAATTATTAAATAATTAATATGGAATGAAGGTAAGTAAAAAATTATCATTCCATTTTTGACCATTATATAAATAATATCATATTATTTTACTAGATATAACAATATATATCAATATTGTAATATGGTGATGATAACAGAAGAATCACATGGATTCATGGAGGCGTTAGTCCATACTCCCATGAACGATGTTGTCACTTTTTCAGTATCTGACATGTAATGAAGAAAAGGGTTTGTTATGTGTACATATATATTATTATCTTTAGAATATAACAATTATTTCCTTTATATAATATATGATTAATAAACCCATACATAATTTAATACACCTAACAAGTGAATGTATCACATCCCGTAGAAGGGGTGGTAGTCCTCGCTTACACAATCGATTGTATCATATTTCCAAAAGATAGAAATATTGAAGGTATGTGTTATATAATAATTCATAATGTACTAATATATTCTAAATATAATATATATATATATATATATATTATAATTATAGTATATAAATCTTAATTATCAACCCTAAGTGGTCGTTTAGGAAAAATAAGCCACATATTGTTTATTGGAAGTAGTCCTCCCCAAACACGAATTATGATTTCCATAACCATTTCATGGAAGTGTGTGCATAAATATGTGTAGAAAAAATAATATAAAAGAAAAATTGTATATTTATTAATGTTAGTATATTTCATAATATTGATTAATAATTGATAAGGTGGGAAAAGAAATAAAACAAAAGTTCTCGTTGATGAACGTAACATCTACATTTGATAAATCTCTTTGGCTCATAACAAATGAAATCTGTAGTTTGGGATTTGAAATAAGTTTGTCTACTATGATTAAATGAATTATTTTTTGTATTTAATTTTATAGGGGTGGTATGAACCATTCTTATTGTGAGGTATGAATAAGTTAGTAGAGGGAATAAATTATTATATATGAGTGTGATTGTCATTCTTGTAAAAATAAAAAGATAAACAATATTGGGATGCATCCCTTAACTAATTTTCTTCTAAAATGAAAAATAAATGAGTGTATTGGACATACGGAGGACCCAATCTCATGATATATAAGATAAAAAAATATAAAAAAATTATTTCCTCAACTCATTTGATTTCATATTTTTTCATTTCTGTTTTTTCATTAAGGTATCTATTTTTCTAACATATTTAATCCATTCATTAAAATAAATTAAAGTGATTATTTTCATAAAATTTAAACAAAAATATTATTAATAGGAAATCAAAATTATCTATCAAAAATACCAGGTGTGTTGGAAATTACATTTTGAAGAAGAAAATGTAAAACATAAAAAAAATTTTCAACCATAACTATACCAACAATTTCTATTTTTATGTAGGGGTAAATATATTTATTATAAAAGAAAAAAATTCATGGATTGAATAATATTTTATATGAATTAGTATTTAAAAATTAATTTATTGAAGATTTGTTTATTTTAAATTTGAAATAATTTAATAAAAGATTATTTATTATTAAACAACAATACTATCAATTTACACATTATATATTAAATTACATATGAAAAAATGGAAACAAATGGAAGGTAAATAATGTATGTACAAACCTATTTATCATGATATATTCATATAAAAAATTAAATCCACACAAAAAAAACATTATGTTTTTCTTACTTTTATTGTTTTTAGTATAGTTTATTACTATTTAATTATTGACTAAATATTCTTGGTATTGTAATTTTATAAAAATTTAGTGTGATTGTGTCTTCTATAAATATTAAATATTAATTATTAGTATCACTAAAATTAATTTTTCATTATAATTTATATTATAAAAAACCATGAAGTTTCTCTATATCCCCAAATCCTTTAAAATAATAAATGGATGAAAGGTAAATTTCTGGTCTTATTCTTTTCATAACATATTATTTGGGTAACATGAATTGAATAGTAATCCCAATAAAAAATATAAATCATTACAATGGTCATATGGGTTGATTTATTAAAATATAGGGGTGTTTGAAATGTTTATAGGTCATTTGGCTCCATAATGTTAATGGTTAACCACTATGTAAACTAATTTTTACCTTAATCACTATAATGAATTTTATTTCTATTCAATAATCTATTTTATAAAAAAATTTACCTTACTGAACATTATAAGTAATTACAATTCCACATATGGAATAAATTTTCTCAATTTCCAATTACATAACTCTGATAATGTAATTTAATATTAACCTCACAAATATGACAAATCAACGGGTTATGACAGTAAACTTATAAATTTTTTGAAATGTTATTATATGTAACATCACTATGAAATAGATTACAATGACCAAAATTAGATTTATTGATAAATAAATGAATTAGGTGTCCTAATAATATATATAATTTATAATTTAAGTATATATTAATATTTTAAAAAATGCAGTATTAAATTAATAATTAGTGTCTCACTCTTAATCAAAATTAGGATGTTATAAAAATATAACGAAAAAATATTTTAAATGTAATATTTAATATTAATAATAAAATAAATTAATTTTATTATTTAATATAGAATTTATAAATTTCTAAAATAGTATTTTTGAAAACATTACATCAATTAAAAGGTCATGAAACTATTATTTTGAAAAATAAATATTTATATGCTTAATATTGGACTTATTCTTTTTTAATGCCTATAAAAATTATTATATGAAATTAAAAAATTTATCTTAAATATATATTATATAAATTTAATTATTCCTTTTTCAATAATACTTATAATATTATTTTATTGGGATAAAAATCATTTGTCTTCAAAAAAATTTATTTTCATACAAATATATAATTTATATATAATTGGTTTTTTTTCATTCATAAATAATTACTCATTTAATTATTAATTATATATACATTTTTAACCCATAGGTTCATAATATAAATAATCTTATGGACTCCATTCATTCATATGGATGTGATATTTATTAAAAAAATAATATTATACTGTTGTCTTTTAAGACTCATCCATTCATATAATAAAATTTGTATAAACAACTAGATTTTACATGATACACAATATAAAAATAGTGCTGCATATAATGGAAGAGAAAATGTTAATTTCATTGAATTAAATACATACAAGAATTAAAATTAAAATTAAAATTAATGAAGATAATTAATAAAATGATGGGATATGACATCCTAGACCCTTAAAATTAATTTCTCCATAAATTGTTTTTTGTTATATATTTATTGAATTTTGAGAATTCATTTATTTAATACCTCATCATACGAAGGGATTATAAAACATACTCATTGAATGGTAAACTTGACAAAATAAAGCTCACTAGAAGATACCAAAAATAGAATTCTTCTAAGGGTGGTAATTTTTTAGAAATTACTATATGGACATGAAATGAAAAACTATTTTCCATGGACTACTAAAGACTGATAGTGTAATAGTATGATTTTTTATGATATATTTTCTCAAATAAATTATTTTCATGATCTTGTATTTCTCACAATCATGATTTTAAAAGAACTAAAATCTTCCATTTGTAAAAAATTAAATTTTTACCCAACCATTAAGTTATGGGGAATTAATATATATAACTTATGAATATATAGTGTTAATTCTTTGGCTAATAATTATTTATGAATAATATAGAGCAAATAAATTTAATAAAAATATTTGATTATTCGAATTAATAATTATCTGAATTGCAATAAGTAAATAAAAATAATGAGATAAATTCTTTCTATATTTAATAATAAAATATTTATATTCATCCAATATATATTTTATTCATAGGATATGAATTAACAATATTTTATATATAAAAACTTATTTTTTATAAAATGATAATTTGACTATTTTTAATGGTGAATCATTTTTAAGATAAAATTGTTTATAGATTAATAATTATTATATAAAAACATAAAATTATTATTTGTATTTGAGATATATAAATTTATTTTTTATAAATTTTTTATATTTTTTTGACAATTTGTAATATTTTATAAATAATAAAAATATAGGTATATTTTATTGATTTTTTTCGTCAAAATAATTTTTTTATTTATATTATTAAATAGAGTGAAATTATAAATATATTATATTTTCATCTATTAATAAAATGTTGTTCATTTGAATTAATTTTACATTGAATTCATATGTATAATCATTTCAATCATTTACAATGTTTTTACATTTAAAACTTGTTTTCTCTTTTCGTAAATGAGGTAAATTATATATTACTTAATGATAATTGTTTTATTTTAAAATTTTAAAATGGATACCATATTTTGAATTAGTATGTCCAAATAATATAAATATATTATGTTTATTTTGTAGGAATTATGAATAGTAACATCTTTATTTTTTTTAACATAGTATATGTGTAAATATGGTAATTAAGGGTACAAATAATGATAGAAAATAACCCTAAAATAGCTGTTAATATCATTAGATCTGTTTGCCTCCCAAAACATACTTGGGTCTAAATGTTATCCACTGTAACCCATTTGGTTGAGATTTGGACATTTAATTTATTTATAGAAATGTTTAATTTGTCATTCTTAAATTTTGAAAACTACATATTTGTTAATATGAGGATATTCAAAAGAAAAAATTGAATATAAATAGGAATATGAGATATAAAATTTTTTATCATGGAAACTTTTTTTCTAATATTTATGAATAAATAATTTCCATATATACACAAACATTAATGTAGCACATATTATTTAATTTATGGGAAATTAATAAAATATTTTTTATTAAAATTATAATTACCATTAAATGACCATTAAACATGTCCAAATATTATTGGTCAGTATATCTCAAAAATATTCTCCCATGGTAGTGTTATTTTCTATTAAATTGCAAATGGAAATGGTTAAGAAACTTATAATGTTTTATTTAAATATATAATAATGTTTTCATGTTCATTTTTTAATAAATGCAACATTTTTATGTTGTATTTTAGAAGATATATTAAAATAAAATTATTCTTATGAAATAAATATTAGTAAGTTTATTCATATTAGTTTAATTTAATTTTCATTCAAAAAATTATTATGTTATATAATTACACAAAAATGATATGGTAATTATTTTACTAATGTAGATAATAAAGAAATGTTACTAAAAATTTGAAAATAAATATAATTAGGGAAAATTAATATAATAAAATTAGAGTTCACCATTACCTCTTATAAATTTAATAAAATATTTGGTTTCATATTAACTTTTTATATTTATATTTTTAATAATCAATTGTTTGTATAGTATCAAAATTGAAACTATTGATTTTTTATCAAAATAATAAGTTATTAAATTAATTATTAATAATAAAAAATTTTAAAAAAATATATAATAAATATTAAATGGTTTTAAATTTACTTATTTACACAATTATGGTCTAATGTACATCAAATAAGTAAATATTTAACCCTTAAAATATATAATTATTACATACCATAATTAAAATTCAATTGAATAACTATGTGTAAAATGAAACTAATTAGGACCTAATGGGAATATAAAATATCTATAAAATATTTTATTGATGAAATTACAACCATATATTGTCTCATATTAGAAATTAAAACATTTTAGTGTTTTTTGGATGTTTTTTTTATTTTTTTAATTAATAATTTTTTATAAATTCTAATGGTTCCCCCAACTTCATTATAAAAGGGAACCTCCATCATTTCGTCACATTACATTTAGCATCAAAATTCATCAATCAACTAACCATGTACCGTATAAAATCCCCTAGTCACATTATATAGGTTCATGTATTCTAAAATGTTAATCTTTAATCACGTTAAGATGATAACTAGATGGAGCTCACCGAATAAGATGTAGTCTTCTTTATTGACTCTATCAAGATCATTTCTTCTTCTAAAACCTCATACAATATTGTCTAAATTACTAATTAATAAATAAAATATAACTTATATACTCATATGTTATTATAGTTATTTAAAATAATTATTTCACCCTCTAAAAACTATACGAAAAATGAAATCACAACACCTGTATATGTACATCTTTTGTCTCCACGACTTGGTGTAATATGTTATTCACCACTACTTTACCCGGATGGGTATAATGAAGGAAATTATATATATAAATATTATAAAAATAAAATGATATTTATTATGGAACTATATATATACAATCTACTTCAACACCATTTTATTATAAAATGAATGATATCAGCGCTCATGTGTATGTACGACCAAATGTCTCCACGATGCGATGAGATTCATTGCACAATATATCCATCAAATCATAATTAAATAAATTTTTATAATGAATAAATATCATATATTTCATTTTAATATCATTATTTAAATGATGCAACTATTTCCTATATGGAATAACTAGAACATATTCGACAATACCAACATTTGAAAATGAAGCCATTTTTTCACAAATAACGTGAAATAATGAAACGTTATTATCGAACAGATGATAATATGATCATATATAATATTGTAAAAATTACTATGAATCTAGAATAAGTCAATCAAATTATATAAATCATTATAAATTTGGATTAGCTACATACAAAGGATATCAGACCTAAGGAAAGGGGTAATTTCAGAATCTTTTTATATTCCTTGATTTTTTGTACGTGTATTTATATTAGATATATTTATCATCAATTTCTATGTTTCTTGAATTTGAAATTTTATTTATATTCCTATATAATTTTTTAATTTTAGGTTTACACATTATTTAATTTTTATTAAATGGTATGAAGAGAATCTTTTTTCATTTTTCGATATGAGGTTATTTTTGACTTACCTGACAGAATTATGACAAGAATGTATTATTTTGACTGAAAATTAACTTTTTTATTATCAAAACACATTTAAGGGTAAAGTGAGAAACCAAGAGTTCCATCAAAACAAGCATAAACAAATAAAATAGAGAACTAACCTAAACAAACTATAGGATCTGCCCCTCCCCAGTAACTGCGCCATGACGAAGCCTCCACCAAAGCATCACCATTCGACAAGAAGTCCCGTGCAGGAAATCACAGGCATGGAACCGATGGTGAAGCCATAACCCCTCGATCATCCAAATTCAAATGGCATGCACCAGCGAAGGTTTTCTGCTCTGAACCCCATATGAGGCAGATCCAAGTAGAGTGCTAGCATCGTAGCCCCACAACATGATATCATATCCAAACATAAATCTAAAGCAGAATCAGAAGAAGAAACAACACAAACCCACCTTCCCCAGACCAAACAACAAAAACCATCCATTAAATAGGGTCATTAAAAAGAAATATGAGATTCCTAGAATCTGTTTCCCGAATCAATTTCCAGGATAAGGATGAAACCTGGATGCCTGATGACTCCATCATTAGCTTCTCAATCTCAAAATACATCCAGTCCCAGGACCATATGTATTCTTCAATGCTAGTATTACATTTATTATATCCTCCAAATATAATTAGGTCTCGCTTTTCAATCCATGAGAATTGTCCCTCATTCAGAGTCACGTTTAGAGGCTTCCCCATCATATTGGAAGCTTCCTCATCAGTTGCATTAAGCAGCAAGAACTTTTCAATCACTTCATCTTCAAAACATAGTAATAAGTCAAAGGCTCGAACACCCTGGTCCCCTAAATTTTGGTGGCTAATAAATTTAGTGTGCGTCTTCTTGTCGTTAACCTTTTTAGCAAAACGAGTCTCCAAAGGAGGATGTAAGGATGAGTAATCCTTCCTTCCCTTCCTCCTCCTCAAGCTCCTCATACTCTTCGGAAATAAGTCTTCATCTTCCTATCCCCCTTGCCTTCCCTTATATGAATTTGCACCACCCAAACAAACCACCTCCACATAAGACAAAGAAAGTGAAGCCTCTTCATCGCCTTCCATCTGCTCCATAACAACGTTGATCCCCTTCCCTTGATCCTCCACATGAGAAGTGTACTGTTGGAGTGACCCACCCCCTCCCGAAGTAATATTTAAAATATTTCATCGTTATTTTCAAATAAAATATTTTTATTATAATTGTGTGGAATTTTGATAAAATATTAGTATTTGATGAAGAAAACATATATTCCTCAAGAATTAATTCCATGTGTTCAATCAAAATTATATTCCATATAAGATAGAATAATTTAATAAGGATATGTTTCAAGTATAATATAACTATTATTTATATTGTATTATAGGTTTTATTTTTGGAATTATTTTTATGAAATCCATTTTTACATGGATTATCATATGATAGAATTATGTTTAAGAAACCCATTGTATACCATGGGTTATTATTTGAAGAATGATTTCTATTTTTGTGTCACATGTAAGAATGATTTCATTATAATATGAGTAGTACATATAACTCACATCAATTAATTGGTTATTGATTTAAATCACAAGATCTAGACATGGAATAATAGAGGAATGATCTGGGTTCAGTAATATTGGGTATCAACAATGAGTGATCTCAGATTAGTAATGAAAATATTCGACTATGATAGTCTAATAAATATCCTCAACTAATATGAAATTATTTTATTTCATTATGTGTATTCCAAAAAATTTCATATATTATGTTTTGAATTTTTCTATTACATTCATGTATTATTATGACCTTTTATGATTTATCCAATAGAACTATATCATGTTCTTTCATATAGAAGATAATATTTTAAAACCTTATGTTATTATATGTTATGATTATGATATGATTGATATATCCTTGTTTACCCTAACTAAGAATTTTAGCTCACCAAATTTATGTTTCTTTTCCCCATGTTATGATAAAGGGTAATAAGTACGATATGCCAAAAATGGGTCTATCAATGAATGAATAAGCATGAGATCATATTGATGAATTTTAGTCCAGTTTTTTATATTTCTCAGTTCATAATGAAACTAACCCTATATGTTCCTATAATGGGTTGGATATATTTTTTAATATATATTCATCATTTGTTATGTAATATCTACATATGTAACGTATGGGTTATTATATATGGTATTAGAGGGAAGGTATAGATATCCTTTTAAAACTAGGAAGATAAAACCACATAAACAACCGTAACGATATGATGAAGTATAGGCACTAATCCATGTATTTTTGTAATGATCACGAATAACCTAGGATAAATAATAAAATATCGTTAATTTAAGTTTGATTCTTTATTAACTGGTTTTCCCATTATGATTAGTATAGATCTTTCTATCCTTCTTGGTTTTAGTTAGTTGATGTAACCTAGAAAAACCATGTAAATGCAGAATATTATATGCAATACAATGATTGTTCTACTAAGAAATGTAATTTTATGTTATTTGGAATTAAAAACATTATTGTTTTTCTCGAAGAAATATCTTCTGTTATGAATAATGTAAGACTTCCAAACAATCAATTGTGTAAATAAATTGCGTGAGGCCTTCATGAGGCAGTTTACAACATCATTCAGTGGGTTTTCTAATCCACTAATGGATGAAAAATGTATTAGTACTACTATCTATATATTCTTAGTTCTACAGTATTCAGAAAATGATAATGTCATCTTGGTAGTCGATTATTGGGAAGGTGAAGCTTATAGATGGTGGAATAGTATCAACAATATGAGGAAAATAGATAAAATATAATCTAGGGATTGTGACAAGTTTAATAAAATATATTTCAATACGAAATTCATCATATACTATGAAAAAAATCAAAGAAGGAGTTACTAGAATGGAAGAAATTATGTGTGAATCTATTGGTACCTATAAATGTTTTTTACAAAACTAGAATGGTATGCTTCTGGGATTATTATCCAACATTACAGTTAAAATGGTAGATTTTAATTGTGGGTTAAAACCAATTCTATAAATGGAATTATCTATAATGGACATCAATACCGGTTGGGAAATCGAATGATGATATGTCATGTTTGAGATAGAGATTGCAGGGGCCATTCATTCCAATGAGTTTGATAAGAAGAGAATAATGGAATTCAATGGAAAGTATTAAGACCACATTGAAATGATATGTCATGTTTGAATGTTGATGTTATGGGAAAAAGGGTTCTACTAATGAGAATAAATAAAAGGACACTCGGAATGCACCACCTATAAATGAATGCTAATAGTTCCTAGAAATGGTCCATTATTCAAACAAATTCCCTATTCTAATGGTAATCAATGATGATCTATAAAAAAAATCTTATGGAAAAGCACAAAGTCATGCAACATGTGATCGCTATCGGTGATGTGGAGTGCGATAATAATGTGGTGAAATGTACACTTTCCATCTACTATAAATAAGAACATGTTTTATTTGATTCTATATCCATCCAATATTTTATTTATGAATAATTTCTTAAAGGTATCAAAATATTATATCATCAATTAGATGTGGATTTTTCGGTGAAAATTCATAATAAAAAATCAGTAGCATCAAAAAAATTTCATTCTTCTATAGTGATTGTTTATTGAGATGTTCTTCCTATAAATACTATCATCCTTCCTTTATTAGAGTTTTCTGTGATTACTTGAATGTTACGTATTTGAATATATGTAGGAAATAATAATTGGAAGTGAAGTAAAGTCAAATATCATATTACGGATCAATCTATGATTATCTATTGATGCATGAATGAATATTAACATTCAGTGGAAATTTATTCCATCTTATGGGTCATGATTCCTATAAATGAAGGTTATCTATATTAATTGTTTGGGGAGAATTTCATTATTATTAATACACATATTTTACTAGCATTTGTTAACTTATTTCCAGTTTAAATCTATGGTATTCCAAAAAATCATTATGTTGAGTGTTCAATAAAACTCAAATTCGTGCTACGCATTTTTCAATTAAATCTTGTAGAATGGCACCAATTGAGTTTCAGGAATAAAAGAAGAAACTCAAATAGAATATTTACAAAGGATTCATATTCCACAGTGCATCACATTGGGTTGAAACTATTCTATTAGATAAAATGAATGATTTTTCAAATACACACTACATTAACTACAAAGAACATAATAGGAACACTGTCAAGAACTAATATCCTCTTCCCCACATTGATGAATTCTTTGACCAAAAAAGTGGAGATCAATAATTTTCCATGATTTATATTCAATTAGTATAACATCATTTGAATGTCATGAAGAATGATATAACAATTATGACATCATGTATAAGCTATGGACATAATAAATTTATATATATGCCTTTTTGTCTTACTAATGACCCACCTATGATCATGGATCTAATGAATAGAGTCTTTAGAGACTATGTTGATTAGTTTTTTTTATTCATTACGAAGTGTGAATTTTTTTTCAAAAATATTCTTATTTGGGTAACATATTCTTAAGATAGGGGATATCTATAGATCAATTGAAAATAGAAGTTATTTATTGTTTTCCTAGACCAACAACGGTAACTAAGACCCAAAACATGCTCTGTTATCCTGGATACTAACAATATTTTGTGATGAATTTTTTCCAACTATATAATCAACTCATGATGTTGACTTGGAAAAGAGTTATGTTTAAGTGGATTGAGTAATTTGAAGAGAATTAAAAAGAGTTAAAAATAAGATTATCTAGTGAACCTTTGATCACACTATCATGCAGTGTAAAAATGTTTATTTTCTATAGTGATTCATCCAACAAGGGGTTGAGAGGTGTTCTGATTAAAAATGAAATGGTGATATCTTATGCATTACAAAAATTTTAAATTCATGAGAAAAATTTACTAAATCATGATTTGGATTTATCGTCTATAATCAATGAAGTAAAGATATGGGGGAATTATGTTTATGGTGAAAGTACTGATATTCATATTGATCATAAATGTTTAATATATATTTTCCCACAAATGAAGCTAAATGTGTTCCAAAGAAGATGGTTGGATTTTATAAAATATTACAACTACTTAACACATTACCACAATGGGACGGTGAATAAGGTTGTAGATGCTTTGAGTAGATAGGGCCATGCGAGCATATCCATGATAAGGATCACAAAGATCTAATATTTATGGATTTGGGATGTATGGATGTGGAAAATTTAAATTAAGGGGATAAGTACTGTCATTTTGAAAAAAAAATTAATCAAACTATACAATGATGATTTAGGAGGTATATAAAGTAGACATATAGGTAAAAAAGTAGGTGATAAATGATTATTAATTAAACACTGATTTTTATGGAATGATAAGTTTCAATGACATGGTTTTTATTCCTTCCATACCTTAATTATTGAAGGATTTGTTGGATGAAGATAATAGTTTTTGATTCTCTATTCATGTTGGAAATAAAATTATGTACATGGACCTAAAATATTATTTTTGGAGCACTAGAATAAATAGATATGTTGTTGAATATGTCTCTTGGAACATAGTTTTTCATCATGTTATGGTTGAGTGATAGTTCACTAAGGGGATGATACAACCATTACCCATAATAGGATGGAAATTGGAAACATCACTATGGACTTTGTTGGTGGAAATACCAAAACATATGAAATAAATATTCTCCACTATGTTGTTGTTGAATGCCTTAAAAATTCGACACACATAATTTCTAATATAGTGGATTTTACTCTTGATCAACATTACATTATATATATAAAGTATATGTTTATATTTCATGAAGTAATGCTTTACATTATATCTAATTACAATATGAGGTTTAACTCCTTATTATAGTGATGTCTTATGGGTCTCAGGTTACATAGTTATTTTTCATCACCACTTATCATCCTTAGATAGAGGGTCAGACTAATAAGACTATTAAAACTCATGAAGGCATGTTCAATTCGTTCTCTATTGATTTCAAATATTTATAGTTTCAAAAACTGCATTTGGGGTGAAATTCATACAATAATATCTTTCAATATAGTATTCATATGTATCCTTATGAAACCCTCTATAGAAATAATAGCATAACACCGAATTTATGGGATGATGTTGGGAAAATGAAGCTATTAAGACATTTTCTTGTTGATGACATAGAATAGATTTTCTAATCAATTAAAAAATAGATAATATTATCTTAGTGTCACCAAAAAACATATTCTCACAAAAGAGGAAAATGACTACAGCATTAAGTGGGTTATAATGGGATTTATTGAATATATCCCTATAATTGAGTAATGAGGTTTGGAATGAAGGGATATATGAGCACCACATATATCGGTTCTTGTGTAATTCTGAATCATGTTTGGAATGAAGCTTATAGATTGGTTCTTCCACAAAATCTCTCTCAATTTTAGGATGTTTTACATGTTTATATTCTGAGAAAGTACATACCTGATTCTTTATATTTAGTCAGAACAGAAGTCATACCACTGGAAAAAAATATTTTTATGAGGAACAACCATTGCATATTATTATTCATTGTGAAAAAAGATCTTTGAAACAATACCTCTCGATTCATTAAAGTTTTATGCAAGAACCAAAAAAAATTGGAAGCTAAGTTAGAACATGATGACTTGATGACGAATATGTATCCTTGTCTATTTTTTTAAAAAGTGAAAACATTTCTAGGAGAATGTCATTTAATGTGGGGTATAAGGTGACAGACGAATGTTTTTAGGAATTATTTCCTTTTAATGATGTAATTCATTAATAGCATATGTTTCACACAATCGTGGGAATAAACAAAACATGTGATTCCATTGATATAAAAGGAACATTATAAAATAGGTGTTAAATTAGTGGGTGTAAATATAACTAACTTATGAATATTAATGGTGAATTCTATGGCTACATGTTATTAATGAAAAATATAAACCAATTAAATGTAAAGGAAATATTTTTATTTTTATATTAATATACTAAGTGATTTTTATTATTTAACTAAAATTAATTAAATATATATGTGTGTATAATTAATAATTTTTTTATTCATGAAATATATATATTAGTCATATGATATAAATAAACTGTATTAAAGGTATAAAAACCTATTTTTTCAAAAAGGTAATTTTACCACCTTTTAATGGAGAGGACTTTTTATATTAAAATTTTTACTCATTAATAATTTTTATATAACAACATAAACCACTTATTAAGAATAGAGATACAAAATATTTCATTGGATAATTTTTTGATATTTTTCTGATGACATTAATGTTTTAATGAATAGTAATAATATGCTAAATTTTAAATGAAAAAACTTATTTCATCAAAATAATTTTCATTCATGAATTATATTATTGAGTGTTTTTAAATTATAAATTGAGAATATTTTTATAAATTAATATAATTTTGGTCATTGTAATTAATTTTACAGTGAATTCATATATAAAAAGATGTCAATCTGTTGCAATGAGTTATATTTTATGAATATTTTTTATTTTTTGAACAATGAGATGAATTTTAAATTAACTATTACTACAACTGTTTTTTCAGATCTAAAAAATTTATTCCATATATCGACATAGTAGCTCCAAATTATGTTAATATCATTTTTCTATTTTTTGGAATTATGAGTTGTAACTTCGATAGTTTTTTTGACACAATTAAAATTAAATTGTGTAATTAAGGGTTAAAATAATGATATAAAATTACCATATAAACATTAATAATATAATTGGATGTGTTTTTTTTCTGAATAATTAATTCTAGGTTGAAATGGTATCCTTTGGAAGCCCCTTTTTTGAGATTAGGATATTTAATTCATTTAAAAATTATTAACTTTTTCTTACTGAAATTTTAATAACTACATGATTTTTAATATAATATTTTGTATAACGAAAAATAGAATATATATATTAATTAGAAAAATAATATTTTTTATTTCTAACTAAAATATATTTGTAATTTTTAGAAAATAAATAATTGCATTAATAGATTATAAATTAATGATGCAGAAATTATTTTATATTTGAGAAATCAATAAAATAATAATTATTAAAATAATATAAACCAATAAAGGAAAATAAAACATAGCCAAATGTTAAAGGATGAGTATATAATGACCATATTTATACAACTCATATGTTATTGACCTTTGGGAGAAACACAGAAGTGATTATGATGCTTATAATATTTTATTTAAAGGAATGTCAAAGTCGTCACATTCATGTTTTAAATAATATAACATTTTTAATATATGATTTCTCAGAGTATATATTAAACTATAAGTATTCATATGAAATGTGGAGTATTTATGTTCATTATTGAATTTTAATTTTAATTTATTTTCAAAAAATAACTATGTAAAATTATTAAAGAAAATTGATGTAGTAATTACATTATAAATAGAGATAATAAAAAATTGTTATTAAAAATATTAAAATAAATATAACATGGGATAATTAATTTATATTAATAATTTAATATACATCCATTACCTATTATAAATATAATAAAACATTTTTTTCTTAGTAAACTTTGTTATTTTTATATTTTTAATAATCAATTAATTATATTTTATCAAAATTTGGAGGTATTGATTGTTTTTCAAAAAATGTATTACTAAAATATATAAATTTTATATTTTTTTAGAAAATATTTTATAACTAATAAATGTTTTAAAATGATCTATATTGTTGTTTTATGTTCTAATTGACATCAAATAAGTAAATCTTTCACCCTCATGGTATTGAAGTTCTTATTACCATGAATAATATTTAATAGAATAACAAAGTGTTAAATGAAAATGATTTTGTTTAAATATAAATAAAAACATGTATAAAAATAATTTTTTGATTCCATTGCAACCACATATCATCTCTTCTTCAAAATTAAGACATATGTGAGGTTTTCATATGTTTTCTGAATTTATTATAAATGAATATTATTTAAAATTCCAAAAGGTAGTTCCAATCTAAACTGTAAAAGGGAACTCACTCCCTTTTTTCCATACATCACATGGAGAATTAAAATTTCTCCATACCCTACACATTTCACTTCTCAACATCCATAGTAACATTATATTGGTGGTGGTATTTTCAATATAATTTTATTTCCTTTTAGAAGCGATATAGAGCGAGCTCATCGAATAAGAACTAATCTTCTTTAACGACTCTCTCAAGATCATGTCTTCTTCTACTTCTACTTACTTTTTTGTTTAAAATTACTACCTTATAAATCTAGTATCACCGATATACTAAGACTTTATATTGGTAATGGAACAAACATATTTTTTATTATATTCATCCAATGAAAAAAAATCACCACACAATCATAAATACATCTAACCATCTCCATGTTGTGATGTAATATGCTATTAACAAGAACATTACATGGATTGGTATAATGATGTAAATAATAAAAATATATTATTTTTATAAAATAAAATATTTAATATGGAAAAATATATACACCATCCAATTCTATACCATTTCAATGTAAAAGTAAGGATATAACCATTTTTGTTTACGTATGGCATACCGCCTGCATGACGTGTTGCAATTCATTTTACAAGATATCCATCAAAGAATGATTATATAAATTTTTATATTTAATAAATATGATTTATATTTTATATTTGTATAAATATTTAAATTATATAATGATAACTTATGAATAATAATATTATATTATTCGACAAGCCATGCATAAGAAAATAGTGCAGTTCATTCTAGAATAACGAGTAATAATGAAATTTTTTAAACCGAAGAAAGATAATACAGGGAAATATGATATTAAAAAAATGACTATGATTGATGAATATTTCATGAATATTATTAAAATAATTATATTGGAAGTTGTGAGGAATACAAAGAATTTCAAACCTACGATAAGGGTTAATTTTATAATCTTGTTATTGTCCGAGATAATTTATTTATATATGTTTACTATAGAATATTTATCATCCACAACCATTTTTCTTAAATATAAAATATAATTTCTATAATTCTATAATTTATTTAGGTAAATTTAATATATTTTGTAATTTTTATTAAATGGTATGAATACAATATTTTTTTATTTTTCAATTCAAGGTACTTTTTGTATTATCTGAAAAAAAATATGAAAATAACATATTATTTTTACTTATATAACATGAAGGGTTATTTACATTTTCATAACACCATATTTCTATAATGATTTCATTAAAATATCTCAATTTTATTTTTAATGCGATTTTTTTCTTTTAAAATAGTGTGGAAATTTGAGAAATTAAAATATTTTTGAATAAAAATTGATATTTTCCTCAATACTTAATTAAAAGTTTTCAATCAAAATTATTTTTCCATCAAATATAGAATTAATTAATAGGGTTATAGATCTATTTAATTATGAGATGTGTGGGACCTATATCTCTGTCTAATGGATTAGGTAAATATTTACATATCATGAGATATATTGGGTTAGAATAGTAAATGGTCATAGTTCAGTAATACATGGATGGAAGGAGGAGTTAGATCGGTCCAATAAAGGACTTTTCCCACTGTTATGCTCATGCTAGTGAGCCTTTATTAATATGAAATGATTTTACATGCTTATATGTATGCCAGAAATTTCATGTCTTATATTATGACTTTTTGTTTTACATTCATTAAATCTTATGAGATTTTATGATTTTTCCATTACATGATACATTATCATTCAGATACATGATAAGATTTTGAAATTTTATGTTCTTATGTCTTATGATTATGATGTAATTTATATATCCATATTACCATTATCAAGCATCTAGGCTAACCCTTTCTTATTTTGATATTCCCTCAGACATGAAAAAGGGTATTAAGTATTTTATGTCAAAAAGTGGTCTAGTTATGATTAAAATAATAGGGATATAATATAGGTGCCATATGAACCAGTTGTTTTTGTTTCCTAGTTTCAAATGAAACTAAATCTATACGGTCTTGTAATGTTTTTTATATTTTTCATTGGAATATTGGTCAATTTAATAAAATGTATATGTATATACATTATGTTTCATTATAGGTAGCGAGCATGGTAAAGGGGATTTCAATGAAAAAAAGAAAATAAATATTTGTGGAAAGCATCATTGATATCATTAGAAATGTTAGTAATATGATAAAATATTATTTCATGATCCATTTTATATTGTTTAATGGTTTTATTCACCATACAATATAAAATAATATTGAATTATATTTCATTTATGTATATAATTTTATGTTTTTTTCAATATTTACCACAATTACGTAATTTCACTAGATGAGAAGTATTCAATGTGAAATTTAATTCATTAAACACTAAAATCATATTTTAATTATTTTATAATTAAAAAAGTGATAAAAAAACTATTGCACCTACCTGTAAACATTATCCAAACCCCAAATAGTTAGCACATGGTTAATCAAAATCAAAATTGAATAATAATTCCTAAAAAATCATACTAATATAGTAATACTAAAAGTTAAAACCCAATTAATTGGTAACCCTATATCCATATAATACTAAATAACAAAAATATTATTTATTGCTTTAACATAAAATTTTTTCACATATGTTTCATATTCCATGCACAAAACAATGTGGACCTTCTCTTAATGTAACACTTTTCACTTTGTTGGAAAATCTTGTTTCAATAATGTGGTTATTTGTATGATATTACTTGTGTTACTGTAATTACCACAATATGAATAATTATATATAACCTAATGGTTATTAATACATTATATATTTATTAAGTTTAATTTTTATTACAAAGGCAATTAAAAACCAACCAGGAGAAAAAGGGAGATAAATCAGGGTGACCAAATGTGATGAAAACCCTGGCCATACCCTTGTATTAAAAACATACATTACATAGAAATAGATAACATGTTTTTGTAGATAGAAAAAAAAATCATCCACCCTCCCAACACGAGAAAGTTCATCCACTGAGAACATAACTTCTCTATAAATGTGATGAATAATATGACCACAACTACCCTCCATTGGGTAGCTTCATATGAGGTAGATTATAACCCATGGTGGTTCACATTCCCCATGAATATTTCTCACCATCACATAGTGTCTCACTTATCCTATTTTACTATAAGTTCTATTTTCTTTCACAACCTGATGCCAGTGTGAAGTACCCTCACCTCCACACCCACAGAGCATCCTGGACTATAAAAATAAATTACCCCAGTTCAGACTGGACCCCATGAGCCTTGAATAATCCCTACAACTCTCATATGTCCATTCATATAGGATCCTCATATGTTGACATTCAAACCATTTGTTGGTGGAGACCACCTAATCCATCACCCATTTGATATATAAATAGAATGGGGCATGTTAAAAAAGTTATAGAGGTTAAGCTAGGTCCATCCCCCATTCAATAGATACCCAAACTCACTAATCAATTCATCCATCCTCATAATAAGGTTAATATACATGTGATGGGAATCAATTATAAAATGGTTTTGTTCTTCCTATAGATTCCAATGACGATAAATTAGAATAACGCTTCACACCATATCATCCACTCCATTCTTCTCCACACCCTAGAACCATATTGAGATAAAATCTTGTGAGTAGTAAAGATCCTCAATGAAACATGGTCAAAGACTGAAAAAAATAAAAGAATAAAATATCTGATTTGAATTGTAAGTAGAGATGTGCATTTGATTCAAATTTTGTGGATGCATAGAAAAAGCATCGAGAATCAAGGGAAATTCCCTTCCATTGGATGTTATTGTCTATACTATTATCCTATTATCTCAGGCACTAGATATTGAAATTAATTATTGTGGGATGATCGTTTCACCATAGCACAATATACAACTTGACCTTAACAACCATTTCATGGTGCAACCTTCTAAAATCGTGAGTTGAAAAGATACTCAAACATGAACAAGTGATGTAACACTTATAATCCTCATCATTCACTATAATACTCTCGAACATATCCTCTTGATACTATTTTAGGATAAATATCATAACAGAAGGATGGAATCTCACATCCTAGAAAGAACTGGTGGGGGCAAGAAATCTAGGGAAGAAAAACCTCTCCTCGTCCTACTTCATATTCCAAAAGTTAATGTAACGTTTCCCCACTATCCATCAAGAGGAAACACAGAGATCATATAGATGTGGCATTATACACATAACTAGGATACAGATATGGGATATATGAGACTCCCAACATCCCATTGATTACCATTTATAGATCTGAATAATGAATAAGAGAGAGTCATCTGTAACAATATTCCTAGAAATTTGTTCTTGCAATCCCTGCATGGTTTCTTTAATGTCTCATTATCCTATACAACTATATTCAATTATCTTTGAAATGTTCTTCTAAGAGTCCTAATGGAAGCATCCTATTTTATTTTAATCTAACAGAAAAACCATCATAATATTATCCATATTGTCAATAGTGCCTTTGGGATAGTTAATGACTGAAAAAATATTCATCAGAAATGATGTAAACAAACTATTATAAAAGGCAACTCACCCACCAGAGGATAAAAATTTATTCTTCCAATTAAGTATTAACCCCATTAATCTATTGATGATGCCATCAAAGATGTATTTCATAACTTTACCAAATGATAATGGGGTCTTAAGATAAATCATAGGGAACCCCCTTCTATGGAAACCCAGGATTTTAAGGAAATACGTGCATAGACTATTCTAACCCTTGATAGATATAAACCCCTATATTTTTCATGAGTTCATATATTTCCCATGTTAACATCTATTAGATAAAATGACCTCCCTAAAAAATAGATTTTTCATTGCTAATAATTTATTAAGATCAAAACATCATTTACAATTATGAGATGAAAAGAGATAATTGTTCCTATTTTGTTGTGATACGGAAGAATTAATCATTCCACGGTGATTCGACGAAAATTTGGAGAAATATAATCTTCATCTAAAATGAAAATTGTTGGTGTCCCCTTGGTGGACACCACACTTTCTTTATTAGAACCCAAAGGCCTTCCCCATTGGGGAAATTGAGAGCCATGTAGTGGAAAAACACATGATGAAAATGACGAAACACCATTCCTAATAGAAAAATCCCTTCATAAACAAAATAATGAAACACCATTAAAAATTTTCATATTCCTTTTCCATATCAAATACAATAATGAAATCTGATACAATTAATAATTTTTTAATATCATCCATGTGATACTAGTGACACTATAAAACATGGAACATGCCGTACATGGATTAATACCTATCTTGTAGTAGCAATAGATATGATAACATCCCGACTATTTCATGAATCTCAAATGACACTATGTACTGAGGCAACAAATTCTGTTTCATTAGTAACAATATATTATCTAGCCCGGGTGATACATGAAAGAGAACAGTCTCCTAAACCTAAAATGTATAGGTTATTTATAGTTAGTGACCTCATAATTATATATAGAATAAACATTAGACAAACTCTTATTGTTCAGTTTAACCTACTCTTATGTATCCTTTACAAGACGACGACCTAGAAGGGATGACTCAACTACCTCTAGCTATCACATGGGTGAACAATTCATCATACCATATAAGGCACAAGTGGATCCATCTAAATTGTGTCATAGAAGGTGTTATTATAGAGAACATGATGACTGAGATGTGCTACTCCCATGTACCACCAATGTTCGTGACAAATGATCAGAGCATGTTAAAAAAACATGTGTTGTTTTTATGTTTTTCCATATATCTATTGGTGAATGTATATTCTTAGAAGAACATCTCTACCCATATACTTAAGAATACCCTTCTTGAACTATGATGTCAAATGAGAACCCATCTAAAATGAAAGTTATAAGGATCCTATATAGTCTTATAATCTAATGGACATATATTCTTCCCAACTAATCAACCGATAAAGTATAAAAACTGGATTGTAGTAGGATACATATGTTAGTCAGTCAGTAACTACCCATACAGTGTGGCTAGCACTCAAAAACCAAGGAAACCTGACTCTAATGTTAATAGTAATATCTTCTTATCTCTATTTCAAGACTAAAAGTGGCTATAACAATCATTGAGGTGTCTAGTGCTCCACCATCACCAACAGATAGGTGGAACAACATGGGTTGAAGACTTCTTACTTCCATTTTATATTATGCCACCAATACTAGTGTATCATATATTAATAAATTTTATAGATGCCTGGATGAACTACCCACTTTGAATCATGGGACTCTTGAATCAACTCCTCTCTCATATCTATAGGAACCCAGAAGTTTCCTTGTATGCACATGATTTTATAACAACCCAAAGACCAATCCAGCGGTGAGTTATCTTCTTATATAAACTAATGGAGAACAAATCTATTAGTATATGAAAATTACCTACCCTTCACATCCTCAAGGAGGGAAGAGGTAACTGTCAAGGACATGAGGTAAGACTGCTCGTGACTATCATGAAACTGTAGATTCATCTCAGAGATGGGGGACCTTAATTTACAATAATAATTGGATTCATGTATTGCATGTTAATATGTTTTACAACTCATCACATTATTTACTATGCTTAACAATCCATGCTTATATGAAATTTAGAAATCAATGCACCGTAGATATTTGACCCATATATGTTGTCGGAGGTTCATGTCACTCGGTTAAAATATATATATATCAATCTCAGTATATGTATAAACCACAAGGTTCTCTCATAACAAATAATGCCTCCATAAATGTAAGGAATGGACACTGTCATCTATCTCAAGGATTCCCATTGAGTAAATTATCTAATGATTCCTCGATATCAAAGATCCATATGTAATGAATATTTACTCTTATATCATTACTGATCATAGGACGATGAAAAATAAATAAAAAAATATTATATATCCCTCTATTTACCTATGGTAGAGTTAGAATAGTTGTTGAGACTAGCCTCCCTTTCATCTACAAAAAGGATTTATCACACTCTTCTGAGCAGAAGACTTTATCCCTATTTACTATAAGTCCCATAAGAGGTGATGAATGGCGGGATAAATATTTTATGAAACATCAGTAACATCCATCCCTCCATATGAAAATATGTATATCAAACAAGTAATTGGGATGCTCTTATGAAACAATATCACTAACTTTTTATGGGTAAACATATAATTCATATTCTGATATGATATGCCCCAATATGAGAAAAATTGTCGATCCAAAAGTGTCAAATAGATAGCCTAGAATAATGATTATGATCACTAAGTGTACGTATAATTATCTCAAAGTGTTTCACATGTTCATTATGATTATAAGAATACACCAAGTTGTCATCCACAACAACCTCGTGAAATGAATACCGAGAGGTATGTAGAATTCTGTTCATTTGAGCCATGAAATGGAGGCTTTTTTTCATGATTGAACGGAATAATTAGGTTCTCATACATTCTATACCATCTATGGAATGATATATAAGATATATATGATGGTATGACTCACACATGATGATATAGTGGTATTGTGTTGATCATAGAGAAGACCCTAACTCCTCAGAGTTTATTGAGGAGATCATATATTCATGGTAGTTAATACCGGTACTTAACAAAAAGTTGTTTCAAACTTCTGAAATCCATGCATAGATTTATGGTTCCACCCACCTTAATAGTGAATAATATGGGATAACCCATATTGGATATATTGGTCCATATAAAAACATTGGCATATATAATTCAATAACTTCCTATTGAGTTCCTAGAGAACAGTAGGTTCCATCATGTACACAAGAATGGACAAAATGTATTCTCTTAGAAAAATCCCAATCATAATCACTAACTCTCTCTTAGGATGTAGGCCAAAAAAGTAATCAGGAAAAAATCTATAAATTGATCTACTACTGGAGAAAATTTTGACTGATATAAATCCTATTCCTCATGGAATATATGTTCAATCTGGAATTCACTTAATTGTTTCTATAATGATCTATTCCTATTATATAAGCCTGGACATCCGAATCACCCATATGAACTTGACTGATACCATTTAGTGGTATAAATGATTCCCATGTGGTGATACGAGTCTTCAAAAGTGTGATATTATACCAACCAATCCTTCTATATAATGTCATTGAATCATGTCATTTTTTTAACAAAGAGGTTTCATATGAATGGACAAGTCCCTTCCATAAGGGGATTGTCACTATATTAGCTTATTCCCTTTAATAACACAACTGATTGTGTATCTAAGGTAAAAACACCAGAATAATGTTGTATCTCCAATCCAAAATGTTGCATGATAGATAAGGGATAATTGAGATTGAAGTAGCCATATAAAAAAATTAATAAACTATAGTATATTATACTATAATAATACCTTGTATTATAGATGGAACCCATGCCTAATCCTCATGTATCATCTCTTGTGCATCAAAATGTCTAGATACATGACCCTATGAAATAGATGAACTAAAAATCTCATAAGTGCTCATTTTTCACGGCTAGGGATCCGGGGTTGGGATACCATGACCATGACCTCCTCTTAATCCATTCATGAAAGATCTTTTACATCTCCCTTTATAAAAAGGTGTAGAATAACCCACTACTGAGGGTTGAGATGGAACTGATCCAATTCCACTAAAGGAGGGTATAAAGATCTTATAGAATCAATGATGATTCCCCATATAGACTCAAGTCCAATATTATTGTGGGTATCTATTACAATGATTAATTAGATTCCCTTGTCAATCCACACTGATGATTAAAAATGGATTTATCAAAATGGGTTCTGTGGTAGTCACTGCCCTGATGAGAAACCATGATGGAATGTTTCTTACCACCAGGAGAACTATTGCCTTGTCATGAAAAAGATCCTATATACCTTGTGTTATTTTCTTCCCTCAGATTGTGCTCCATGAAAATATCTTGATTGAATATTTTATAAAAAATTGTAAGAATGAAAAATAAATTCACCTGTGTATGAATGGCGTACACAAGCCCATCCTCTAAGTTTCTTGCATCAAATCTCATCATTGACTAGAATTGTTACAAAAAACATTAACTATGTGAAACAAATTGAATACTCCATTACTGACATTGAACTCTCATCGAGATGTATGAAATCTCCCTTTATGTCATCTCATAGAATTTGGGGAAAGAACTGATCATAGACGATAGTGTGGAAATCAGCCCAAACAATTCTTTGACGGGGACCATCATGGGTAATCACTTCCACCAAACGCATTACTGATTCCTTAGGAATTTATGCGGAAATCATGAAACTTCTTTCTAGTGGTGTTTCCATCTACTCCGAGATATATTGGCTGGCCTATATCTATGGATAAATTGAATTTAGATCATCATTCCCTAAAAAAGTCATAGGATGTTGTGGCTTGAATTTCAAAATGATACCATCCATCATTAGTTCAACTCAAGGAGAAATATGCATTGAAGACATTAGAAGTAGGAAACATTCACGAACATGGGAATCATTGCTAAGATTAAGAATTGTAGGAGGTGCCTCATAAACAATAATGGGGTAATACAAGCTGCTCAAGAACCACCATGTCTGGTGTATGGTTATTTAAACCATTATGGCATAAGATACATGGAATCCAAAAAAATAGGTTTAAAAATTACAATCACAATGATGTGAACATTCATAAAGAAGATAGAAAGTTAAAAGTATGAAATCTAAACTAGGAAAGACTCACTACCCAAGGTATACTACCAAAAATGTACCCTTATATTTCCACATTATAGTATATGCTCATGTATAGGTCTCATTTCATTTTACATTTAATTACCAGGTTCACTCCTTTATTATTGATAATCAAGACAAAGTGGGACAAGGACATGAAACCATTTAACATTAATGCATTCATCTTCTTAGAACATTAATCAATGTTACTTTGACATTAATTTTACATCCCATTTAATCATGGCCCATATAACATATCCCTGAGATTAACACCCACTTTAATTTCTAATTAATTGATTGATTTTGTATATTATCAATCCAACCCGTTAGGGCCCATAAAAACTCATTAATTGAACCACGATATCACTAAATCCCAACTACAATAGAATCTTAATCTTATATATAGGTATCACTCAACAATAAAATGAATAATAGGAAATGAAAAGTACTGAAATTCACATCTATGGAATTTCAATATCCATGACATCCGAAATATAGGTACCTACTGTGATGCATGTAACAATTATTATTTCCCTCATGTCATCAGGCCATGGATAAATAAGAATATAAATCCTAAAAATATAACCATAACCACATATAATTTCCATCACACAATAGTGAAATAATTTCAAATGTAATTTGGAAAAATAGAAGAAAAAAATATATTTTTGTTTACTTTGATTTAACCCTGATATTGGGTTCATGTTGCCCGATAATAGATTATGACAAAATTAGAAATCATTCCAAATCTATAATATATTGACTCCAAATTTTAAACAAGAAAGGAACCCCTCAAAATTCCAAATTTCGACATCCTAATCTTAGATGCCACAAAATAGGTGTCCCGAGTGGGGTGGGCCTCATTTCCTCAAGAGGATCTCCCAAAACACCAAAGGCTACAAACATGCAGTGAGGGTATATAGTGTGTCTATTGGGAGACTATGCCATAATTAGAAGAGAGTAGAACATCAGTTATTAATAAATATCAGTAAAAATAACTAAATCAACTTGAATAATAGACAAAAAATGATGAAGATGTGTCATGTATGTAGAAATATGGAAACAATTATACAAGTTATCAATCATACATTAAAAAACTGAAGTATCCTATGAAATACATAAACTATCCCAATCATCTCGAGTTATAGCTTACTCATCTTCTACCATCTACTTCCTTCAGCAACACTTGAACACTTGTAGTCCTCCCAGGTACCAGTGGTGCCTGGATAGGCTGTGATATTAATATATGTGGGCCCCACCAATGGTGTCTATAACATTCATTTTGTGTAATGGAAATCTAACTGTGCGAAATAATGCGTACAAATTGTAATCAGTAAAATGTATCTATATACCCAATTAACTACTTATTCCCTAAAATAGTTTATAAACATGTAACCGGTTCATTATATTGTTATTACTAGTTAATAAATAAGTCACATGATACCAATAGTGAGGGTTCTAAGATGTAATAAGGAAGCCTGTAAAGATAGTTAGTAATGAATTTCCAAGGTAATAACTAATGAAATTTACACCTTAAGGGTCCCAAACTCTATAATGAATATATCCAGTATAATTGTAAGATAATAGTACAAGGAGAACATTATAATTCATTCGACATAATGAATCCTTCCGAGTCTAAGGAGTCCATCGAATATTAAACGGGGTTTCAAAATGATTGGGCCCAATGGTCATTAACCAATGAATATAGATGTAAATGTGGGAACCAAGGTGTGTAACCATGGAATCATGTAGTACTGAATTATGGATCGTACAATGTAATTCCAGGAATCCAACATTAGATATGGATCAGGTTCTAGGTGGATCTAATACTAATAAAGTCGTACCATTGAATTAAAAATGGATTCCTCGAGTGGTCAAAAAATTCCCTCAAGAATTCAATGAGAGCTCGAGTCAATCCACTCTTATATATATAATGATGTCATATATAATTCTCAAGGTTAATGAAATTAAATTTAATTAATGTGACAATGATAATTTAGTATGAAACTATTTAAACATTTCATAATTAATCAATAATTCTAATTGGTTAAATCCTTTACTTTTATTACTATGAAAAGGCCTTGTATCGTGCATCCCTTTATTTCATACGTATAATATTTTTACATAAATCATGGTGCACTTCACTACAATCCCTTAAGGTAATGTGGTGATACAGACGTACAGTGTATTAGATAATTACATTTAAAAAGGTCATGTCATTCACCAATTATACATGCAAATTTCCATTTTAATTTTAATTATAAAATTGAATCCGATGGATTTGTTGTTCATGTGGGGAGAATAAATGGGACATGGAATTATTAAATTCGAAAATAAAATAAACCATTTAGAATATAAAATACTACCCTTGGAATGGCTAATAAAGGACACCTGAAAGGAGACCCAATCATGTCCAAACACTAAAATGATAAATAAGGAAAAACATCCAATATGGGATGTATGTAGTTGTGGTATTAACAACTATAATATAATCACATATTTGGTAATATTATTATCATATGGTTTTAATGACTATTATAATTACTTATAAATTCAGTATAGGGATATTGATGAAATTTGTGGGAACCAGATGACAATTCAAAAATCAATGTACTTGAGTGATGATTCATTGACCACCCAAAATAGGGTTGTTCAACTCTCCTAAAAAATTAGTAGACTTCTATTTTGAGTGGAAGCTAGAAGATCTGAGAATCGATTAAAAACTACAACTCCTAGATAACTAGGTAGAGAGTAATATAGATGAGGAATGAATAAAAAATACACTAGTACTTACAGTTGTGCATCTGATGCGAGAAATGGAATCTTGAATAGATCCCAAAAGATGGTGATATAATGATCCCCATGATGGACCTCCCAAATATTAAAAATGAAAGAAAAATAGAGGTTCATTCCACAATAGATGTAAGGACCTGACCCCATTAGCCAAGAGTCGGTGCCTTATTTGACTATATTTGCATAAAATAAGGAATAAGAATCCCTAAGGACTGAGTAGTTTAGAGTCATTGGAAATGAGATACAAATATATGTTCAACGGTAAAACTTTAAATGAAAACTACATCAAAACTTCTTAGCCACTTCCATAACTCCTAGGATATTTTAGCTTGTGAGTCATAATAAAATTTTTATGTCTTTAAAATTCAATCATAAGAAAGGGGTTAGCTCAAATTCTTAGTATGGATAAGCAATACATCATATGATAACGTAATCATTAGATATGGTGAATATTTGAAAACACATGCCTTTAAAAATAAACATGAACATAATATGGCATAAGAATGAGATAAGTAAATATTTTCCATAACATAACATAATCATCGGTATTCAACTAGTCGAATAACCAAATGAACCATCAATTATTTTTTCATAATTGGGGAATTCATAATGCATGACAATATAACCATACTGTCAAGGCTCATTCCAATACCATAAATAATAATTTTGTCAAAGTCTTGCGCCAAGACCATAGTTTGTCTCATGAGAGGTACTGATAAACCAAGGGGCTATAGTGGGCCCCACCCAATGCTAACTATGTATAATTCATTCACCATATGATGGGGATAACATAAATAGAATATGAATTCGTATTGAAATAAATATATGAAATGTAAATAACTTTCCACTAACATTAAGAATAAACACTAACCATTATTAGCAAATTGGTGAATGGTTTTAAGGTAGAAAATCCATAGACAAATTAATAATAAACCATTAAATTATATATGGTAGATTATTTAATAGATTAATAATCCCAATAATACAAATTAATCAACATGTGTGTTGAAATAGATGAAGATTCTCTTATAAAATCGTTGAGTAAATCTTGAGATAAATACTCAATTACTTTAAAAAGAAGATTTATTTTGAAAAATTATTTCTATGAAACAAAAAGGGAAGTAAGGTAGTATTATTATAATAAACTGAGTATATTTTTAAATCTAATGGTTTCTAAAAATATATTATCGAGTTTCCTTGAAAATAGGTTAGAATTACAGAAATTCCCTTGGATCGGGCTTGTATTTCATAAACAATTTCAATGGTTCCTTTTAAAATGTTTGACCATCCATAAAATGAGGAATTATTATGGTTGTAAAACATATATATAACCCACAGAAATATCATTTTATGAGTAAATAATAATAAAAAAGAGTTTTATTGAGGTTATTAGACAACAAAAGTAACCCAAATGTAAATGGAAGTTCAGGTCAAAAAACGCTAACTTTAAGTCCGAACGTGTTCTACTATTGAACTTATGCTCCAAGAATAAAAAATTAGAATTATTAATAACATAATATATAATAAATTATAGATTTATTTATTTTATCATGATTCATGTTTAGTTCATTTATTCCCATAGTAATAAGGTATTATATTGAATTTCATTGTTCCATAGTGTTCGTTTTCTTTATTTACATAATCGGTTCACTTGTTCTTAGGTAATGGAGTGTAATGGATGTAAAAATCCAGAATTTAAATTAAATATTATTTATGAATATCCCAAAGTGTTAATTTTAATTTATTTCATTTGGTTACAAGTAAATAGGATGAATAATTAGATGAAATATTTACCTCATTCACTTAGATTACTTAGGCGTATTTTGATTCTTAGGAACTAGTTTGGTTGTACGATTTAATAATATGTACATATACTAGTTAATGAATCATAATTATGTTATAATACATATATTAAAATCTTTTTAAACCACGAAAATGGTTTCATGGGTAGTAATGAAGGATAATTTTATGAATGTAACATTGTCATCCACGTAGGTTATTAAATGAAACCTCATGGATGTTGATTTCATTTATAAGATAAAATAGGGAGAAATATAGAGAGTATATTGATGATGGTTATTTCATTGACATGTTATAATTATAGTATATAGATGAAAATGGATATATCATGGTCATTTGGGTAAGGGAGGTTGGGAGATGAATACAAAACAAAGGAACCAGACAGGAAACTAAACGAAAAAGAATGGTGCTTTACGTCCTGTTATAACCTCCCTCGGAACCTCTATAAGGGAAGGTGTTTGGGTTTTATGGAAAGACCAACATAATCATTAATGTTGGGAGTGAATAGGGAAGGCTATTTAGGCAGAACACAAGGGAGATTCAAGTCATATTGGAGGTGAGATAAGGGGGAGTGGTGGGGTGTTTTATATAGGAGGAGAGGAGTGAATTTTGAATATTTAGTTTATTATTATATTAATTCATTAATGATAACCAATAGTGTTGGTTAATGTGATCCATTATAGTAATGCGTGCATGTGAATTCAAACCAATTGTCCTTACATCAATTATGATGTTATAAATAGTTTATTTAATTGATAATTTGTATATATGATATTTTACCGTATTTCAGTATTCATAAAAAATTCAACATTTTTAGAAAAATCCTTAAAAATCTCCCCTAACATTTTTGAAATAGTAGAAATCAAAAATGAACACCATTTTTCAAAAATAAATTTCTATGTATTATTAATTTTAATTTTAAATAATGTCATAATAAATTTGAAAAATAATAATTTTAGTCGTATAATTATTTTTATATCACATTGAAAAATTAATTATTATCTAATTATATTATTAAAAAAAAGAAAAGAAAATATTATCATTTTTTATTATTCATAAAAGGTATATTAATCTTCATATTACTATTCATAAGGGTATGTTACTATTCACCAGAAATCAATTTTGATCTATAAAACTCAAAATGACATACTGATCACTACTCTAGATGATTGGTTTTTCAAAATTCAAAACATATAAGAGGAAAAGTTGTGTTTAATGTCTAGATTATAAAAATAATATATTTTCAAAACCATGGGGTGTTACATTCTCCCCTAGTTACAAAAAATTCTTCCTCGAAATTCACAAAATGTTACCTAAAAATATTTGGGTTTGTCTTCAACATAATCTCATTAGGCTCCCATGTTGATTCCTTCATATTATGATTCCTACAGAGAAGCTTTACCAGAAAAGCCATCTGATTTCTCAATACTTGTTATTTGGTATCAAGAATCTTGATAGGCTCTTCACAATATGAAAAATCGGGATAAAGTTCTATTTCGTCATAGGTGAGTACATCTATGGGGTCTAGAATATATTTCATTATCATTAATATGAGTAACACATTTTGAACTTCATAGAGACTTGGCGGCATTTCCAAATGGTAAGTTATAGATCCAATTAAATCCCAAATTTCAAAAGGTCTGATGAACCACAAATATGATTTTCCCTTCTAACCAAATAATATAATACCCTTCCATGGTGATATATTTAATAAAACATAATCTACATGATATTACAATACATTCATTAGGTTATCATCATAGATCTTCTACCTAAATTGAGATGTTTTGATATGGGTTTGGATAATCTTCACATATTTCGTTGTTTCCTCAACATGTTCTAGGACAAAAATCTTTATTTCACCAACATCATATCTACAAGTTGGTGTACGACATTTGTTTGCATACCACGCTTCATATGGTGCTATTTGAATACATGAATGGAATCTGTTGTCATAGGAAAATTCGACGATAGATAAATACATATCCCGCATGAATTTAAAGTCTTGTGAGCAAGACCTCAACACGTCTTCCAAAGATTGTATAGTATGTTCTAGTTTTCCATCAGTTTTTGGGTTGTAAATAGTGCTCAAGCAAAGATCAGTATTTTGGGACTTTTGATTAATTTTCTATAATTGTGATTTTAAATGGGGATAGTGAACATAAAAAATTGATAAGGGTACACCGTGAAGTCTTACATCTTCGTTAATTTATAATAATTCTAAATTTTCAAGTGGAAAATATTCTCTTATAGCATGAAAATGTGTTGATTTTGTATGATGATCAACAATGACCCATAACTCATCATAATTTAATGGATTCTTTGGATTCCCCATGACATAGTACATCATAATATATTCTCATTTACACATAAGAATTTGAAGGGTTTTCATGACTCAT
Source organism: Viscum album (assembly GCA_963277665.1). Taxonomy (NCBI): domain Eukaryota; kingdom Viridiplantae; phylum Streptophyta; class Magnoliopsida; order Santalales; family Viscaceae; genus Viscum; species Viscum album. The sequence continues at coordinate 1,769,010,402 of OY728135.1, forward strand.
AAAGGATAGTGTCTTCCAGCCTTCACTGGTTAACACACCAAACCTCGCAACACATAATCTTAAATATACCACTTCAAGATTTCCAACCAAAAATATTCTTATAGTTATATATATATCTTTGTGATATCAGGGTGTACAGACAATTTAGATCTATGGGAATCATCCAATAGTTCCCACATTAGATCAGGAATAGCGGGAAGACAAATCCTCTTTTCGAATTTCAAAACACCACATTCAAATACAATGTCAGTCAACTTCCATTAATTTGTATCATTAATTTTCATTTGAAACTCCACATCATCATCCTATTAACATTTTATCCTTACCAGTAAAAATGTTTTGGAACCCATTTGAATATGTACTTATGTGTAACCTTCCTTGATAATTCCCATAACCATCTTTACTAGATCCATGAAAAAAGTATCCTTTTCAACTCTCATCATGTTAAGAATTCAATTGAAATTACTACTCAAATCATCTACTATCTTATTTACCTTCCCTGGGTGGTAGTGTATTTTGTAATCATAATAGCTGAGTAGCTCAATCCGTCTCCTTTTCCACATGTTATGTTCTTTCATTGAGAATATATATTTCAAACACTTATGATCTGTATATATCTCACATTTTTCTACATAGAGTTAATGTCTACAAATCATCAGAGAATATACTACTACTGCTAACTCAATATCATGAGTTGGATAGTTTTTTTCTTGAATGTTTAGCTTCCTATATGAATAATAAATCACCCGATCATTCGGCATACTGATAAAACTAAGTACTTTATTTGATGAATCACTATAGATAAAAAACCCATCATTCCCTAATTGTAGGGTAAGGATCAAAGAACTCACCTTTCTAATATTCAATTATTTAAAACAGTCTTAACATTACTTTCTATATATGAGCTTAACCCCTTTTCCTATGAGCCTGGTTGTTGGGTTGTCAAAACAGGTGATGTTCTAAAGGAAACACTGCAAATAACCTTCTAAACCAAAAAAACTACATATCTATGTTATGTTTGTTAGAGTAATACATTATTTCACAACCATTATCATAGATGGATGGACAAATATTCCATACATATAGACAATTTGGCCCAGAAAAGAAACTAACTGGAGCCAAAAATCACACTTTCTAAACATCACATATATTTCATTTCTTCTCTATGTCATCTGAATAGTGAGCAATTGATTTTCATGATATTTGTGGCTCTTACAGTATACTAGGATACCATCAACAAACACCACCACAATTTCATCAACATATTACACGAAAACTCAATTAATCATATATATGAAGACATATGGTGCATTAGTTAGTCCAAAAGGCATTAATATAAACTTGTAATGCTCGTACCTAGTTTGAAATGTTGTATTTGGAATGTCTTCTATCCTCACAAGCAATTGATGATATCCAGATCAGAGATCAATAATCAAAAAAATTTGGGCTCTATGATGTTGATCAAGTAAATCATCATTTCATGCTAGAGTATACTTACTATTTATTTTAATAACATTGATTTCTCTGTAATTAATACATAGCCCCTTGGATCCAACATTATGCATGAAAAAGAGGACAAGGTCTCCCCATAGAGAAAAACTAGAAAAAAAAATCCTTTCTCATTCAATTCCTCTATTTTCTTCTCTAGTTCCATTAAATACACAATGTTCATTGAATAAGGGGTCTTTAATATGGTCCTTAAACCATGAAATAAATCAATTGATAACTCATGTTCCTGTTGTGGAGGATGTCTAGGTAAATCCTTTAGAAAGAACTGACCATATTTTTGTAAAATATGCACATATTCCATTTTATGATTTTTTTTCACCGCCAATATATATTGGGTTCTTTTCCTCACTAATAATTGAATGTAGTAGAGCTACTGGGGGTGGATCTAGATGAGAATCAAATAGTGATGATTCAGCCGAAAAGATATGGGATTTCACACCATTTTTAGAAATTGTAACTTCCTTCATATTACAATAGATCATTACATAATAATTTGATAACCAATTCATACCGAGAATTATATCCAATTTAGTCATTGGTATGATGATATGTTCAGCAGCTAAATCACTTTAATGTGTAATTAGGGGGACTAATTTACATGCCTTTGTTATAATGATACATCCACAGGGGGTTTTGACTGATACCTCCTTTATTAAATCAAATTTGAAATATCTAAATTTCATTAGAAATTGGGAAGATATAAATGAATATGATGATGCAGAATTAAGTAAAGCATTGGAAACGTTTTATTAAACAATCAATGTACCATCAAACACCCCTTTAGGAACTTCATCCTCACCGGTTGTGACCGCATAATCTTGGTCGTGCTCCCTTGTCCTTCATTGGGGAACATTTCCTTGATTCTTAGGACATTCATCTACATAATTACCCATATACTGGAAATTTTAGAATTGTACATTTGTATCTTATTTATCCCCATTATAATCAAGAGCTTGGTGAACTTTTTATCCACACTTTTAATAGACTACCATTCCCTTAAGAAAAGTTCCATGGTGTTTCTTCCCACAATTATTACATGATTGAAATTCAAATATTCCATTCTTCTCCATTTTATTATTTATTTTTATAATGTTTTTGGTAGTCCTATTCTTTTCTTATTTTACTTCAATGTAATAACCCTTAAAAATTCCATTTATTTTTTGATATAACCTGAGATTATATCATCATATAATGAGAAATGCTGGGAAACTAGAGTCCTTAGGATGATTGGTTTTAAGCCATAAATGAATCAATCAGTTTTTCACCCTGGATTACATTTTTTGTCTGCAGCAAGCCTTTCTAGCCATGTATAGTGGGCTTCATACTTGGAAAAATTTTCATCCTCATTCTGACTCAGATCCAAGAATTTCCCCTCAATATAATCTCACACTTCAACAAGGAAATATTTTTCTAATAATATTTCAATAAAATACCTCAGTTCCATCCCTTATATTTATTCCTCCTACATTGTGTTTTGGATTAATGACAACCATTGATATGCATATTCTGTTAGATGATAATACTCAAACAAAATCATTAATATTTTCATTATAGACATAACCTTTTTTATATTGGAATCAGATATTTAAAAATCCATGACAATATAAATGAAAAAAAATTCATTGTAAATGAACTTTTATACTTTTAATTTATTCCTGAATATTATAAACAATATTGAAATTAAAAAAATAAACTCTTTTATTATAGGTTTTAATAAAAGATTTCTCTCTATTTTATTAAAAAAAGATACGTTTAAAATAGTATTTGTAAATAAAATCATGGGAATTTTCCTAATGAATCAAATAAATTTATTAGCTATAAATCCACATAAAAAAGTATAAATAAAAAATATTTTAATTATAATTAATTTTACAAATGAAAATATCATTGTATTGAAGTTTCAATATAAAAACATGAAATAGAATTAAAAACATTTTTGAGGAAGAAAATCTTTATTCATTCAAAAGTGCTACATAACTGTTGAAACATTTGTATCATAGTCCAAAATACGGAATAAAATTTTACCAAACACTAAATAACATGGGAATAAATAAATTAATATTTATATAAATCTCGATCAATATACATACACCAAACATATGAAATAAGTGGTGAATAAGGTGTCTCCCATAGAAATAAAAGTGAGTTATGAAAAACCCTTAACTTATGTCTGAAACCATTATACACTTTGCATTATATATTGAATAATCAAATTAGATTATTCCCAGAGTGTTCATTTCATGGTTGTATAGTCAGTTACCAGCAGTATAAATATGGTAATTCTTTTAAAACGGGAATACCTTCTACATATGTGTAATTATTTGTTACTAATTTTTTTATAAGAGTTTAAATAGACTCATTTAATATTTGGTTATATGTTATGAGGATTAATCATTAGATAAAATATTTATGAATAAATTATTTGATTATTTTGGCAGTTTTTATGACCATGAAAAAATAGAATCATTGTATTTAATAATATTTTTATATACTAGTTCATGAACAATAAATAATTATTAGGACACTGATTATAATATGTTTCAGTTATAAAAATGTTTTTATAACCATCTATGAGGGTGATAATGATAAACAAAAAGTCATTCTCCATGAAGGAAGTGAATCAAATCCTCATATATGATGTTTTCATTTTAGGGAAAAATTTTATTATAATGGATTTGATGATGGGTATTGCACTAATATAATAAAACTAATGTATATATAAGATATTTTATTTATCATTGATGTTTGTATAGTGAATTAATGTATAGAATAAGAAATGAATATAATAGAGAAAGAATGAATTTACCTATTGAATATTGACTTCTTGAGACCATCCTTAAGCAACATGGAAGTGTAATTTTCCTGAGAACCAAAACACTAAAATTTGTACATTTATAAGGATAATGGGATTTGGAATATAATGGACGATCACAAATTATCAGGGGGACGAAATTGAGAGAATGGTTGAGTCCCCATTTCTAATTGATGAGGTGGGGAAATTTTTGAATTACGTAAAATATTAAAATTGTTATTAGGATATAAATTGGTAAAAAAATATCCCATATGACCTTAGTAATGTTTTTTGGGATTTTTTTAAATAATTAAAATATTTTATTCATTAAATATCAATTCTTTTAAATTTAATATTATCCATTAACATGACATTACAAACATATAAAAGATTCAACTTTTTAAAAAGTTTCTATATCCTTTAAATATAATATTCTGCTATAAAATTCATGAACTGCACCAAATATATCAGAATATTTTAATTTTATAATTTTTATGATCATTTATATTACTTTTTTTAATTAATTATTTTGTTATTGTATCATCATTTTGGTGTCCTTTAAGGTAATTATATATTCTAAAAAAATAAAAAAATATTTCTATGTAGAATATTAATTTATTAACATTCCAATATCTATTTTTGGTCTAATATCTCTTCAGGAAATGATTTATGTAAAATTATAGTAATTAAAATCTATATTTTCAAAAGTATTACTTACACATAAATAATATACTATATGGGTCTTAATCATATCAATTTTTCTCTGAATGTTATATAAAGAAACCATTGGATAAAATGGTCTAGATATAATGATAAAAAATTTATCTATTTTTTGAGTCCTTTAGTGGATCTTATATTTTTAATCTTTATCATTTTACTAAATTTTTTAATTCCAGCAAAAACAGGTCATCTACATTACATAATTATTGATGCTAATGATATCATATATAAAAAAATAAAACTACATTTAAATAATAATTTTATATTAGTAAGTTCAATTTAATCATTTTGATTCATCAATTATGTATATTTACCCATATCCATGTCAAGACAACTTCATTAATTTGTTAATTATAATTTCCAAGCCTTATGAATGTATTTCACATGCATTAGGATAATATTAATGTAATATTTCTCTAAACATAGAAAATATCATAAAAAATAATCAATTATAAAAAAAAATTAATGAAAAATAAAAAATATACATTTTATGACTCTATTATTAACTATAAGGAACCTAATTCTATTTCTCAAATTATTCATATGCACTGCGTCAACACTGACAAGGGTTTGTTTAAATATCCATAATAAAATTATATTTTATATGTACTGACTTATTTTGGTATTTTTCGAATATTATAATATCATAATTACTTAATTTATAAATATTAAAAAATTATATCATAATTATTTCATAATTATGTCACAAATTACTATATTTTTTCAAAAAAATATTCCGCATCACAAAAAAATTAAATTTATCAGAATATTCTAAAACATTAACCCTAAATTTATTTTGATATTTTTATTTCGTGAATAGTCTCAAACTAATGAAAATTAGTTTCTAAATATGATAAATTTTATAATATAACTATTTTTTCATACAATATTGCTATTAATGTTATTAAATTTTTTTGAAACATTGAAAAAAATAATTATTGTCTGATAACATTCTCTTGTTATGATAGTAAAACATTATATTAAAACATGAATGAATATATTTAAAATTATGTTCGTTCTTAACCATTAAATTAATCATAAAATTCAAAATATGAAATTTGGTTTGAAAAAATTAACCAAAATTATTTTATCATTTATAAAAGATTCTTTTGCTTATTCCATAATATAAATGTATAATATTTTGCTTTATGGATACCTAAATTTTATTTTTACTTTTCTAGGTAATATTATTATTCTAATTTCCACATTACTATTCCATATAGTCATGTTACTATTCAAAAGTTCATGAAATTTTTAAGAGCATATTATAATTCATTTAAGGCCAATATTACTGAATAAATTGAATTAGTTTAAGGAGGTACATACAATAAAAAATTGGGGTGTTACATTCTACACTACTTTAATGAATTGTGTCTTCATAAATTTAAAATTTCACATGTATAATGAATGGATCATAATTAAAATTCCTTTATCAAAAACCCACATTGTAAATAGGGTTAATATTACATCCTATTAAAGTATTGAATGGTAAATGTGAAGGTGACCATAGAAGCAAGAATATGATTAACTTAAAGTTTGTGAAAAATGAAAATATGGACATGAATGAAAATCAATTCTTCTTGTTGTGATGGGTATTGATAGAGAACATGGTTATTATAAATTTAGACATCAAAATCCCAAAATCTATGATCGGTTAATACCCCATTGATTTCATAGAAATAGTAGTAAAAAATATGATGGTTTTTTTCAAAATCGTTTTCCTAGAGTTGATAATTAATTTTACTAACCAGATAATCACTTGAGAAAATAAACATTCTTGATTCCTTTCTATATGATAATATCATACATAGGTAAGGAATTGATATATCTAAACATCATTTATAAGAACAAAAGTTAGATATTATAGATTTATTTTTATACCTGAATCACTTTATCGATGATAAAAAAGTCATTCATTCTACCATTAAATATTTACTGAATACAAAATTTATATAACATGTTATGTAATATGATAAATCATACATTATTCATAATCAATAATATCCTTTATCGATTACAAACATATTTATACTTAAGAATCATACAAAATATGTCTATCGAAATTCAACGTCAATAGATTTAGAAGGAAGGACACATAACATCATGTCTTCCCCAAAATGAAATAATACATCTCATATTTTAACATAGAAAATAAATCAATACCATTATCAACATAAAAAACAAATAAAATATTTATGATTCTAAGAGAAAAATTCAGGTTTTCCTTGATTATAAACATATAAATATTCTAGTATAAAATAAACCATCAATTAACTGACCACACATATGGTCACCAATAAGTTCACACAATCATCTACTCATTATTATCCAAATAATCAAGAACAAATTTAGGTTAATATTTCAACAATAATGGGTTTTTAAAAATAATAAATTATAATAGGATCACGTCTCTTTATTATAATTTTTATTTATGTTTTTCTACCCATTCCATAATGAAGAAATAATGTAGTAAAATACTTATATAATACATTTATCTTATAAAATGTTAATTGTGGATTATATACTAAAATAACATAATTTTATTATCCAAACAGAGAAATGTTAATCATTTCACTTTTTCTATGGTAGAAGAATAAGTTTGAACATGATTCACTTGCTAATTCTGATATATATTCCCTTAACTCGTGAGTAATTCATTTTTGTAGGTCCCAATTTCATATTTGTTGACTTTTTAGACAACTTAATTTAGATCTTTTAACTCACAAGCCTAGATTCATTTCTCTCTATAATTTTAATAAAAACGCCATTACCTTCAAGAATTAATTAGGTCATTTCCATACAAAATTACCACATATGGTAATATCATTCATTCATTTCTTCTTTTTATAAATATTTTTATATGTCATCCTCTTATTCTATTGCTTCATTTCGAAACCATAATAAATTGTTAATTTTTTCTCTTTCTTGGTATCAAAATATATTAATTCATCATATAACGATATTGTTTTGGAGCCATTTTCCATTTGAAATTTTTTTATAAGACTATTAAATATGAGATCCTTATTAATAATTCGTTTATGTACATTAGTGAGGTTCATATTCCTTCCATGGGGTTCCATTTATAAATAAAAATATGAAATATATTAGGTCATATCATTATGAAACATAATTTATAATCCCAAAACGATTTATATACTTTCCATAAATTGAATAATTTCTGCATATTTGAACTCATAAACATGCTTTGTTTTCAATGTAATTCTATATTTATCATCACAATATATCATATTATTTTTATCCATAATCATGGATTCCTAAATTTAGTTTCTAATATTTATACTAAACATACTCTAATACAAATTATAAAGACCCTGACCCCATTAGTCAAGAGACAATTACTAACTTTATAAGATTTCCAAAATAAAAAAGGATGTCTCATTTTGTTGGACTGAATAGTTTAGTATATTTGGAAAACCTTATAAAACATAATTGTTAAATTAAAACATGAAATAAATATAAATATATAATCTCTATTGAATACACTCGTATTCTCGTCCCTTATCACATCATATAAATCATATTATTCGTAATATCATATTTCTAAAAAATAAAACATATGAAATATGTGAGTATAGATGCCCAGAAAGGGTAATAAATTATATAGTCACTACCCAAAATAAACATAATAAATATTGAATGGTGAATAAATAAAAATAAATTCCACTAAAACATAATAATTATAATAATATGGTTAGAATATAATGTGATCATATAATTTCATATAAATATTCTCATGAGAGTAAATAATAACCATTGATATTCTATTGGTCTAATAATCCCCTGGAAGCTAAATATTAATATAAAAATTATTGAATTCATATTACAATACATCATAAATATAATGGAACTTATGCGGCTAAGACAACATACATAAATGGGTACAAACCCGGTCTTGTTTCTCTCATGATACAAATTGATGCATTATGGGGATATTGTGGACCCCAATAATGACTGAATATGTCTAATTCAGTTCTTATATAGAATGGGTGAAGAAAAATTTGCATATTAATTCATATTCAAGATTGAATATGAAATATTAATATCTTACACCAAATCCTAAACCATCCATTGTAATATAGTGAATATAATCGAGATAGTTCATCCATTTTAAAAATTATTATAATCCATTCAATAAAATATGTTAGAATGTATAATAATATATCTACTTATTTTATGTTTTTGATTCAACCAAGGTTTTTGACATAGATGAAAATAATCTAAAAAAATAATTGAAGGTTTTTTTGATAAATACAACTTCCACATTGGAATAATTTATTTACAAAGTTGTGAAATTATAAAAGAGTGGATTTTCAATTAAATAAAATCATAACTTGTAATGGATTCCTGAAATAATTTCTGTTTTTGAAAATCTAGAAAGTCACCTCATTCTATTTAACATTAAAATGTAATTTTAATTTAAAAAAAAATAATAAATAAATATTTAAATGTGTATTTTTTTAAAATATTAGTTAATCAATAACGTAATGAATAAATTATATGTGATAGATGTAAATACACATAAATAAAATAAATAAAACATAAGATAATAAAAAACCATAAGGAATAAGACATTATACTTTTATTATGTTTTTCATCCAAATAATAAAAAAACCCAAAAGAACATTCATGAAGAAGGTAGACATTAAACATTCCAAAGTGTCTCATATAACATTTAAATATTTTAATCATTATCCCAATTAAGAAATAAATTTAAAAAACTACATTAAATAACATGATAAAAAATAAATTAATGATTATATATATCACACACATGTATATATACACCACACCTGTGAATGAAATGGTGAGTAAGGTGTATCCCACAACAATGAACGTAAGATTAGAAACATCATTAACTCTTAAGGACATATAATTAATCTCTTATAAAATAAATTTTTAATAAATTATATAAAAGTGAAATTATTTCTTAATAATTTCAATATATAATATTAAATGGTCAAAAAAGTCATTTAGTTATGTGTAATAAAGACGATACATTTTTATAATATATTAATGAAAAATGATTACATTAATTTACTTGTTTATATATCAATCACGAATTATTATAATATTAATTAATAAAGTATTTATTTAATAGTTCTAGAATATTAAAAAAATTAATACACATAAAATATTATGTTATAAAAAAAATTGGAATAATTGAAGGTGATACTGAAAAACGAAAACTGAATGTCCACGAAGGTGTGGATTTGACACCTTACAAATAATGTTTTTATTTTTAAAATAAATTTGGAGGAGAATGGATTATTGTAATTTATATTCCATTAACATATAAAAATTAAATATTATATTATATAGTATAGTTATCAGTAATTGTTTATAGACATGGAAATGGGAGGATACGTTATTAAAATAAAAGAGAAATAGTAAATTTACCTCTTGAATATTTTTTCCTTGATGACCGCACCATGGATCTCGAAAATTGTTTCTTGTGAGACAAGAAACAAAAGAATGTATCTAGGGATGAGGATAATGAGAATATATCAGGGGATAGTTACGTAAAAAGGTTCTTGGAAATGAAATTTCATGACGGAATGAGTCAACTTTTATAATTTAGGTTAGGGGGATATTGAGGAATTATTTAAAATATTAAAACATAATAATTTTATTATAGATATAAAGATATTAAAATTCATAAAACATAAGGGAAATTATAATTTCAAAACAATATTTTCTCATTTGTCCATATGAAATATTTATGTGATTTTTATATAAATAAATAAAATATATTATTCATGAAATATCAATTTTTTCCAATTTAAAACTGTAAATTAATATGACATGAGAAACCTCAAAAAACTATCAAATACAAAACCATTTTTTTATTATATAATAGAATAATTGTATTCATCATGATAATTCAGGTATTACAGCAAAAACTTCACCTTATTATTATTTTAATATAATTAATATTATCAATTTTATTTGTTGATTTATAAAATTATTTTTTCTACATCATTATAAATGATTTTAAGATAATTATATATTACATAATTACTAAAAATTATTTTCCATGAAGAAGATAAAATTTTTATATTTAAAATGATAATTTATGTTAAAATATTTCTTTTCAAAAATTATATACTAAGACATTACAAAAATTAAAATTTATTTTATTGAACATTTTTAGTTATTTTTAGTAAAATAATTTAAAATAATAAATCATATCCACGTAGATCCATATTTTCTTTAATTTATACATTGGTTAATCATGGTTGATATATAATCAATCAATAATATTGCCCCATATTTTGGGTAATTTATTACTTCTCATAATTTTAATTAAAGGCATTTTATTGGTTTTTTTCTTCTTTCACATGATATACGTCAGCATTGTCTAATCCTTCTTATTAATTATTTTACATATAAAAAATAAAGATATATTAAATTAGTTCAAATATTTCATTTATATTAATTAATTATGTATACATACTCATATCCGTATCATGAAAACTTCATTATTATTTTTGATTTGATGTTTCCGACATTGCACAATATTTCCACAGAAAATGGATAAGATTTATGTAATATAAATAAAAAATTCAGAAGTATTTGGAAAATTAAAAAATATACACAATAAAGAAAAACATTAGTTGAAATACTTTTTATCACTCAATTATTATCTATATAGAACCACATTTGACTTTTCCAATGGGTCCTTGACAGTACATCGACATTGAAAAGGATTTATTTACATATCAATAAATAAATATTAACACACTGTAGTGAATTATTTTTGTAAAATATTAATATTATAATATTAATGTTTATTCATTAAATAATTCTAATAAATTTTATATCATAATTACGTAGTGAATGTAATGTGTCATATTTTTCCATCTATTATTTTTTATAAATATTATATGGAATAATTTCACAACCGGGCGTGAAGACGACACAACTTTTTTAGGCCTAGTGAGCCCGGAATGGTGGATTGAACTTTTCTTATGTTAAGTGAGTCGAAACATCTGTGTGCATATGGTAGTTTCCAAACAGATGTCTACATTAATACTCTGAGGGCACCACTGTATCTGGGATGATGACTTTACCTAAGAATGGGTCTAACCTTGATTGGTACAGGTCGAGGGAAAATGATAATTTTCGAAAGTTTCAAGTAAAATTAAATAAAATAAATTCACATGTTTATTTTATTTCTTTTGTGGAAACATCCGCTACAGCGTGGCGACAAGGTAACCGTTTCTTTAATAAATTCCATGTCATAATGACTTTGAAATGCAAATCTTGACTCAATAATACTGCAGCGTGTTTTTGAATGCCAAAACATGATTCCATTTTTATTTGGATAATCATACGTCAATTGTTGGAAAAAGACTGAAGGAAACTCAGGAGAAAATCTCGGCAACAAACGATGACAGATCGAAGCTGCGAATCGCTGCACCAACGAGGTTGGAGGATCTCAACAATGACAGTAGCACGACCTCTTCTTCGGCGATAGATCACTTCTTATGTTAGGGGTTTGTTATTTAAATTCTTTTCCCCACTTTTGATTTAAACAATGAATGTGGATCAACCTCAAACAATTTAATCTGATGTTTCGTATGTTCTTGCAGGAGAATTTTATTAGGATTATTTGGGGGATTGATCAATGTTGAATTTTTGAGGTTTGATTCTACTTCGTTTAATCCTAATAACAGGAGCAGATCAACGCAATGATGAATGATGGCGGAGGTTTGTTCCTTGATATGTTTAATTAGATTTCTTCCCCCTTTCGTTTCTCGGTGTGTTCTTCGCTTTCTTCGTGTGGCGAGGAACAACATATTTTTGAGCATCTATTTTGTGATGCAATGATCCCAAATTTATGATTCAACAACACAACGACCTTACAAAGGTGTGAAAACGATAGCAGATGATGAATCAGACCAGGTCGGGAAGTTCCATTCATTGAGCATTCTTTACGTGGGTGGATTGTTACATGTTTTCAGAGGCGATTGGAGGTATGAAAACAATAGAATCAGATTCTTGGTTCTGGGGTAAAAAAAACTTGGGAGTTGCGTGGCGACCAAATGACCGGATCGACGAACGAAGCATCACTGGAGGCACGACGGTGGAAGTCCGCATTTCTATAAATTTCTAGAATACACGGATTGTACTTTTGAAGAACACGCCATGTAGTACTGGCGGCGACTAGGGTTTCTGGGGTCTGAGAGGAATCACATGGCATGTGACCCTGGTTACACGGTGTGTTCGGCTTTCCTTGATGCTCGGCGTGTATTTTGGGATGTACACGGACACTGGTTGGCCTGCACGGCTTCAGGTGACGTTGTGTTTACAACATGGCAGAGGTGGCTACATGGAACTTGTCGTGTATCCAGGGGGTACACGGACATGGGATGTAGTACATGACCGTGTACTCCATCACACGACCACCCGAGGCCAGTAACATGGGTCAACCTATGTACTGGTTACATAGGTTGGCGTAGATGGGTTGATGACCATCTACGGGCACATGGATAGCATACACGAAGCCAACCCCAGTCACTCGGACAGGGTGTGTACACCGTATTACACACTGTGTACTCATTTTTTCTATACGAATAGCTTTACAACACGGTTCATTGTACACAAGCAGTACCCGACATGCTGTGTTCTTTTTTGAGAACGGCATGGTCCTATTGTTCACCGTATCTTATAAAATATTCATTTGGGTTTGTTCCCCTTGTTATCGTTCCCCTTATGGTAATACATCGTTTCCTTCTACAATAGTATGATCACATTAGCAGAACATTCTATGATAGAGTCAGGAATCCATCTGAGAGTCTCAGATAGAGATCCTCTATCCATTATTGATCCTAGGTAGAGTCTGGAATCGACGTGACCAACTCTACCAGGTGTTGATCATCTACTAAGTAGGTGAATTCCAGATGAGTCATGGTATCCTCCATGGCCCCGGAAGTGAACCCCATCTATATATCGTTATCTTGCTCAATCAGGAGAGTGTCTCGCACAATGAGTGCATCTATCTATCATAATCTACCCACTCCAGAATGTGTCTCCTGTAATGAGTGTAAGTAGCACTCGTGATGATTCCCCACGAATGATACATCTCAGAAGGACTTCATTAGAGCTATATGACACATGGAGTGTGTTCTCCAGGAACGAGTGCTTTATAGAATCTTCGAACTGAACCCCTAGTAGGGGGTGAGCAGTTGTGTGACTTTCCCTTAGACTACGGATCTGGTATTTGAGTATATCTGGTATCTTCTATATGTTTGATGGACATATACTGTTCATAGATGACTGTACATTTACTTTATGTACTACGTTGTGGTTTTCGGGGTCCTCTACTGAGTATTGTTATACTCACCCCTACATGGGATTTTCCCACACGTGTCGTGTCTTGTGAAGACGAGCATCCTTTTGACAGATTCCATGGTGGACCAGGACAAGACCAAGATTTCGGAGTTCCCTATAGGCCGAGGAATTCATACATCTACAAGAATAAGTAATAGTACCTTCTATGTTTACAGGTTGGACTTTTTAGTTTTCATACTCTTAATTAGGTGGGTTTGTATTCTAGCCCAGTTTACATTTAGTAATTCACCTTCTTTTGTACTCTTCTTGTTGGGTTTAGTTATATGCATGCATTTTGTTCCTTAGTGTTTTTTCATTTCAACAATTGTGGGATTGGATATGTGTGTGTGTGTACAGGTACATAGGAAATTCCTCCCATGTTAGTATTATTCCTACTCAGTGCTAGTCACCAACCCATGGCCTATTGGAGGCGGGCATGGGGATTCATGGCGCGGGCCCCACTAGGATGGTTAATGACAGATTGGTGTCATAGGTCATCATTTCTACCTAAGGACAAAGAGTTTGTGAGATTGGTTTGGGGAAACAGTGTTATGAGTTATGAGTTTGGATTTCAGGCTAGAGACAATAGTGTTGGTGCGGCAGCCGGCATATCCATACACCATGACTCTAATAACCTACCTTTCGTCTCGGTAAACGAAGACTCCGGTTTCTGGGAAATAAAAGAATGGTACATGCATCATATAGTAATGGGTTGTGTTTTCCATATTCTTTATGTCAGTTTTCCAGATACACTCATTGACCATGGTACATCTTGTTTCATTACAGGATGCCTCTACGATGCATACCCACTATGATTCAGCAGTGTGATAATGAGGAAGACCCCATTAGTGGTGAGTCCTTGATACAGGGAACAATTCCCCAGGCGTTGCCACCCGGTGGTGCACCTTCTATGCCACCACCAGTGGATCAGCCCATGGTACCTGCGGTACCGACCGATGAGGAGCACAGGCTTAGCACAATCCATGAGTTCCAGAGACGGAGACCCCTCAGGTTCCGAGGTGAGCCCGACGCTTAGGCGGTTGAGGACTCGATTGAGGCAGTGGATAGAGTTTTCCGTCTAGTGAGGACCCCAGCAGACCAGATGGTGATCCTATGAGTGAGCCTTCTTCAAGGTTCTGCGGGACGATGGTGGTGTCTAACAACACAAACTCACGACTAGGAAATTATTTAGTGGACGGAGTTTGAGAGACCCTTCAAGGAGGATTTCTGTCCTGTTACGCTGAGAGCAGTTCACATCCAAGAGCTTCTCCTGCTCCAGCATAGCAGTATGACAGTAGCTGAGTATTCATCGAGGTTCACCAACCATTCCCTGTACTGGATGGATTTGGTCAAGGATCAGCACTTCAAGGATCGGAAATTCGAGTGAGGTCAAGGATGAGACATCCGAGCTAGTGTCTTGCCTCTATGCATTTTGACTTATGATGGAGTTTTGGAGCAGGCCTTGGTGATCGAGATCTTTTTAGTAGAGTAGAGATAGATGATGATGGTCAGTATCAGGAAGACAGGTGCAGAGACCCCGTCAGCAAGGAGCCAACGTCAGGCTTAGGTAACTAGATGTGGGAAATGTCATTGGAGGACCTAGGACAGAAGATCTATAGTCCTAGTCTCTCAGGATGGATCCGGTTAGCCTATGAAGAAATGATGTTATGCGTTCAATGGTAGGGGAAATCTTGCTATAAATTTTCCGTCCAGTCGATCTGCTGACAGGGAAGCGGTGGATGGATCACTAAGGTAGAGGTAGAGAATGGAGCAGACAGACCCGCCAGGCGGCGGACGTCATAGATTAGCAGGAAGAGCTGGGGGTGGTGGCAGACAATTTGACTCAATTCCACCACTACCCCGAGGAGATCCGCTCCAGGCTCAGGGAGCTGGGGGACAGGAGTGGGGACAACTGAATGCGGTCGAGGCATACGACACATGGACTCTAGGGATGATTTTAGGTATGTTATTTGTATTTTATTCATTAGGATTATTAATTATAGACACAAGTTATAGTCATTCCTTCATAGCCACAGGTCTTGAATGAAACCTCTCGATTCAGGTAGAACTATTGACTCGATCCTTACGCTTGGAGACACCTAAGGGAGGAGACTCGACGATCACACCACTTTGCAGACAGTGTGATCTTATCCTTTGGTGTGAGAGTTTCGGTTAGATCCTCTTTGTGGTAGCGTCGAGGCCTTACAACATAATTCTCGGAATGGATTGGTTATCTTTGGTCTATTCCCAGACTGACTGTTTTTGGCGAAGAGTCCGGTGTGTCTACCATGATGGAATAGTGTTTTCATTTGTCGGAGAAAGGGAAACCCAGACAGCGCAGAATGGGCTTATGGATAGGAGGGTGTAGCCAATCACTCATGAGTTGGCTTGCCTTTCCCTCAGAGCAGTGGATGTTGTGAGCTCCCAATTCCAAGTAGTAGTGGCGGAGTATGAGAATGTATTTCCTGAAGATGATCCAGGATTACCTCCTTGCTGGGAAATTGACTTCTGCATCGACTTTCACCGCGAGGTGACACCAATTTCCACATCATCATATTGGATGGATCCCACAGTGCTTCGTGAGATGAGTGTGCAGTTGGTGGATTTTTAGAGAAAGGGTTTCGTGAGACCCATCTTTTCACCCTGGGTGGCCCCATTCTTATTAGCCAAGAAGGAAGACATGAGCCTGAAGTTGTGCGTATATTACTGGAGTCTAAACCTGGTGACGGTGTAGAACAAGTATCCACTACCTTGGATCGATGACCTATTCAATCAGCTAAGAGGGGCAGAATGGTTATCACTGGTTGACCATCGACCAGGCAATCACCAGTTATGAGTACGGGATGAGGATACAATGAAGACAACATTCAGATGCAGCTACTGTCACTATAAGTACATGGTGATTCCTTTTGGATTGAAAAACGCACCTGTAGTGTTATTGGGACTGATGGTCCGGATTTTCCATCCGTATTTGGACCAGTTCATACTGGTCTTCATCGAAGAAATCCTTGTTTACTCGGCATCATAAGAGGAGCATGAGAGACACCTGCGGATGGTTCTAGACGTACTTTAGGAGCACCAGCTTTATGGGAAGCTCTCAATGTGCCAGTTCGGGATTCCGGAGGTCCACTTTCTGGGACATGTCATCTAAACCGATAGAGTAGTTGTAGACCCAGCCGTGCTGGAGGCTGTGTCAGCATGAGAGCCACCTTAGAGTGTGATGGATGTGCGATTTTTGGGTTGGCATGATATTACTAGAGATTCATTCCTGACTACTCTCATATATCAGCAATGATGACAGCCTTAACCAGGAAGGGGAAACCCTCCGTGTGGATGAAGAACGTCGAGCATGATTTCAAGCAGTTGAGATAGATATTGATGACCACCCCTCTCTTGAGATTACTGGAGGAGGGTGTCGAGTACATAGTATTCTGTGACTCATCAGGGATTGGGCTTGGCTATGTCCTGATGTAGAGGTAGGAGGTGATTGCATATGGTTCGCGCTAGCTTATACCTCATTAGTAGAACTATGCAACCCATGATCTCAAGTTTGAATTGGTATTCTTCACATTGAAGATGTGGCAACACTACTTTATAGGCTAGCGGTTTATCGTATACTCTTACCACAAGAGCCTCGGGTACATGTTTTCATAGAATGATCTGAATCTGAGTCATAAGAGTTGGATAGATTTCTTCAGGGACTATTATTTTGAGATCATCTATTCTCCTAGGAAGGGACACAAGGTGGAAGATGCTCTATGCAGAGGATCGATCTCACAGCTATAGTGTGAGGTGACAAAGCATTTATCCACGTTTCAGTTGTCTTTCGTGGACAGAGAAGATGCAGCCAATCTATAGTCGATGGTTGTTGCCCCTCTACTCTTAAATCAAGTTAGGGAGGCGCAGCTATGAGATGTCGACTGTGTGGATCTACATGCTCATGTATCCACAACACATGCTCCTGATGAATATTTTCAAGGTGGGGAGCACATACTTCTTTTCAGAAGACACACTATTGTACCAGTGGCATTGGAGGAGGAGGTCCTGAGGGAGTTTCATTCATCCCCTTTGGCGGAGCATCCTGGAGTCGAAAATATGTACCAAGATCTCTGAAGACAGTTTTGATGGTCAGGAAAGAAGAAGGTAGTAGCCGAGTTCATTTATTGAAGCCTTATATACCATCAGGTGAAGGGCGAGCTCCAGGTTCCAGCGGGATTAGCTCACCCCTGGAAGTTCCAGAGTGGAAGTGGGATGGAATATCGATGGACATCGTGACAGGCTTACCATAGATGTCCATGGGGAATGACTTAATCTGGGTGATCTTTGACCGACTCACCAAGTCGGCCCACTTCCTAGACATCAGGGAAAAAGTACCATAGAGAACTTGTGACACCTCTATGTGCAATGATAGTTTGGATTCATGGAGTCCCATAGACAATAGCCTCAGACCGAGATTCCTGTTTCACATCCCGGTTGCATAAGGTATTACAGAAGGCTTTTGGGAGTCAGCTACTCTTGGGCACAACGTTTCATCACCTGAAATGTGGTCTGGTGGAGAGGACCATTCAGGTTCTAGATGATTTGTTGCAAGCCCGTGTCATGGACATTGGTCGTAGTTGGGAGGACCAACTACCACAGGTGGAGTTTCATACAAAAATAGCTACCACTCCACCATTGGTATGGCACCGTGTGAGGCCTTGTATTGGAGACCATGCTGATCACCGCTTTGCGTGACCGACCTTGGAGAGTCAACACTCATGCGACCAGAGTTGGTGCGAGCTACAACTGAGAAGGTGCATATCATCTAGTAGAGGATTAAGACTACAGAGAGATGGAAGAAGTCTTATGCAGACATACTATGGAGACCTCAGGAGTTAGAAGAAAGAGACCTTGTCTTTCTTTGGGTCTCACCTTGACAAGGGTTACAAAGATTTGGTCGAGGCAGAAAGTTATCTCTGAGGTTCATCTGACATTTCCAGATACTGTGCAGAGTTGGCAATGTGGCGTACCACCTAGCTCAACCACCATAGTTGAATCAGGTACATGATTTCTTCCATGTGACGCAGCTGAGGAGGTACATGGATGACCCATTACACATCATCGACTTGGAGGAGCTGGACATTGAGGATGGAGTGAACTTTGTGGAGTACCCAGTAGATATCGAGGATCGACAAGAGAGGATATTTCGTGGGTGATCAATTCCCTTGGTGTGAGTCTAGTGGCATTACAGGAATCTTCAAAAGAGCACGTGGGAGCGGGAGTCCCATATCCTTTCCCAGTACCCACATCTTTTTGAGTAGATTTTTTTGGCTTTTCGAGGATGTAAATCCTCAAGGTGGGGAGAATTTAATGTCTTAGATTTTTATATGTATTATTTTATTTTTATTTTTTTAAAATATTATATGAAATTATTTCGAGACCGGGTGCGAAGATGGCTCATCATTTCGATGCCTATTGAGCCCGAAATGGTGGTTTGAACTTTTTTTGTAGTGTGATTCAACACTTGTGCATGGTTGTGGACGTTTCCAAACAGATTCCTTGATTAAATTATGAGGGCACCATTGCATTCGAGAAGATTACTTTACCTATGAACGAGTTTAACTTTGATTGGAACAGGTCTAGGGAAAAAGATAATTTTTGGACCTTTTAAGTAAAATAAATTCGCATGTTTATTTTATTTATTTTGTGGAAACATCGGCTGCCGCACGACGATGGGGAAGCTGTTTCGTTAATATATTCCATGTCATAATGACTCAGAAATGCAAAGCTGGACCCATTAATACTGCAGATTGTTTTTGAATGACAAACCTCGTTTTCCTTTTTATTGGTATCATCTAATGTTGACTGTTGGAAAAAGAATGAGGGAAACTCTAGAGATAACTCTTAGCGACAAACGATGACAGATCAAAGTAGTGAATCTATGTGACAACGAGGTTGGAGGATCTCGATGATGATAGTAGTATGGCCTCTTTGATGACGATTGATCCCTTCGTGACGTAGGGTTTTTTATTTAAATTCTTTTCACTTCTTTTTATTTAAACGATTAACGTAGATCATCCACGAACAAGTTGATTTGCGGATTCGTACATTCTTTTGGGATTTTTTTATTTGGATGATTCGGGGAATTGATCCATGTTGAATTTTTTTTGTTTGATTCTCCTTCGTTTAATCCTACTAATGGGTGCGGATCAATGCCCTGACGAAGGCAGGCAGAGGTTGGTTCATCGATTTGTTTTATTGGATTTCATCCCCCTTTATTTTCCCTCTACATTCTTCATGTTCTTCGTGGGGAGAGGAACAATCGATCGTTTCACATCCGTTTTGATACACAACGATCCCATATTAATGATTCAACACCACAACGACCTTGAGGAGGTGCGACAACGATAATGAACAATGAATCCGGCCGGATTGGGAAGGGTTTCTCATCGAGCATTCTTCATGTGGGTGTATCGTTACAAGTTTTCAGAGCCTACCAGATGTTCGAGAACAATAAAATCAGCTTCGTGGTGTCGAGGTGACCAAAACCTGGGAATTTCGTGGTGATCAAATGGCCTGATCGACGAAATGAGCATCACCGGAGGTGCTACAGTGGAGGCCCACGTTTCTGGAAATTTACAGAATACATTACGTGCACTTCTGAAAAAAAACGCTGTGTATCTATGGGGTACACGGATACGGGATGGAGTGCACAACCATGTACTCCATCACACGGCCAGGCAAGGACAGTAATGCGGGTCACCCCATGTACCAATTACATGGGTTGGAGTACATAGTTTGATGACCATGTATGTGCACATGGTTAGTGTACATGGAGTAAACACCAGTCACTCGGACAAGATGTGTACACTGTACTGCATTCCGTGTACTCATTTCTTTCTACACAAACTGCCTTACGACACACGTTGTTGTACACGGGCAGTATCGGGGGTAAGATAACCCGATGTGTAACTTTTCTCCACACCGTGTAATTTTTGTAGAACGACATGGTCCTCTTGTTCACTTTTTCTTGGACATAATTCATTTGGGTTACTACCCCTTCTTCACGGTCCCCTGAAGGTATGGAATCATTTCCTTATATAGGAGTATGATCCCTTTATCAAGTCTTTCTGTGATAGAGTCACACATCCATCCGTGAGGACTGGATTGTGATCCTCTATCCATTATTGACCCTTGGTAGAGTCCGACATCTACATGACCAACTCCACTGGGAGTTGATCCTTTACCTAGAATGTGAATTCCTGATGAGTTGCGGTATCCTCCATGGCCCTGGCAGTGATCCTCTTATGTGTATCATGATTTTTCCCACTCTAGAGTTTGTCTCCCGCAATGAGTTCATCTATCAATCGTAATCTTCCCACTCAGAAGTGTGTCTCCCATAATGAGTGTAACTAACTCTCGGGACATTTCCCGACAAACAATACTTCTCGAAAAAACGTCATTAGTGATTTATGACTCATGGAGTGTGTTCAATCGGAATGAGTGATTTTTTAAATCTTCGAACTGAACCCCTAGCTGGGGTATGCAGATGTGTGACTTGTATCTAGACTACAGGTCTGAATTTTGATTATATCTGGTTTCTATTAAATGTTTTTTAGACATATAGTGTGAATTGCTGAATGCACCTTTACCTTTTGTACTTCATTTTGGTTTTCTAGGTCCTCAACTGAGTATTTTTATACTCACACCTGCATGGACTTTTCCCGCACGTGTCGTGTCTTGTGCAGACATGTAGCCTTTTGACATAGTCTAGGGTGGTCTTGGAAAGGACTGAGATTTCTGAGTTCCCTACGGGTTGATGCATTCCTACGACTATGAGAATCAGTCCAATTTCCTTTTGTGTTGAAACATTGGAATTTGCAGTATTCAGACTCTTGTTTTTGTGGGCTTGTATTCTGGACCTGTTTACTTTTTGTATTTTACATTCTATCGTACTATGTTGGTTCAGTTTAGTTGTGTGCATGCATTTTGTTCCTTAGTATTTTTACATTTCAGAATTTGTGGGCATGAAGATGTGTGTGTGTGTGTGTGTGTGTACTTTGAGAATGCCTCCCATGCTAGAATTATGCCTACTCGGTGCTAGTCACCAGACCCTGGCCTATTGGATGTGGTCTTTGGGAGTCGTAGTGTGTGCCCCACTGGGACTGGTCGTGACAATGAAAATGAAAAACAATCATTAATTTTTCCAAAAAATCACTTATTTTTTATTATTAACATATAATTTATATTTTTCATAAAATTCTCTAAAGTTAACCCAAAAAAAAATTTATGTCTATTTTTCTACAATGGAATCAATTTAAAGAAAATATTTATCTATATATGAGAAATTTTATAAATAATCATTCACTAAAAAATATAAATTTAAATGTTACAATCGATTTTACAATACATTGAAATATTAATTGTCCATTATAAAATAAAATTTTAATTTTAATGAAATAAAATTTTATTTCATGACTGAATTTAATGGAAATGAGGATCTTTTAAAATAATTAAATTAGTTATAAAATTGAAATTAATATTTATGTTTCAAAAAAATACCAAGACATAATTAATCATTTTTAGTAAATTTATTTACTTATTTCATAAAATAAATATATCATATATTCATTTATGAGGTACATAAATATTATTTATACTTTTATAGGTAAGGTTATTACTCTAATGGACAAATTACTATTCTCTAATGTAACCAAACTATTCAATGTTCTTGTAAATATTTCTTATGATATTATTGTTCATTTAATCTATAAGTTCTAGAATAATTGAATTGATTTAGAGAGATTAATACAATAAAATAATATGGTGCTACAAAAACTATTCAACAGTTTATTTATTAACTTAGTGAGTGTACATTTATAGTAATCTAATTAAGATAAACATGTTATGAGGAAATGATTAAATATAATATCCATATAGAAAAAGGAATTTTTATTAACAAGATGGGAAAACTAGTGAAGGAAAATATTAAACCAATTCATGGGGAATTAATATATCATATGATGACTGAATCCACTATAATGATATTTACCCTTTCACTAGGAATGGATCACATAATATAAAATGTGTAAAAATCAGGATCAGGAGCCATCTTAGATGTATAAAAATATGCTGTATAATTCCCTTCATGCCATGTGTGAAGAACCCAAATCATGTAAGAGATGATATACTAACAGAAATGGATTTGACAAACGATAGTCCATGGAATTGGAATTTTTCCAATATAATACTCACATATGATCTGTGAATCATTTTCAACAACATACACCTCAAAATTTTTCTTACAACAAAAATCAAGACCCTTAATCATTTCCCAAGTGACTATCTTGTGCAAGAATCTTCTTTAAAATGAAGATTCCAAAGAATAGACGTCTAAAACATCAATATAATTATTGATAACACCAGCCAAAAATTATTCTTGAAGAACAAAATATATCAAAATTAACATTGAATACTCTCAAGAGAGGATGACATGGAACGCCACATGCCAGAGAAAGGGGTCTATAAGTTTTAATATTGTAATTATTTTTCACTATATTGATTATAACAAATGGGGAATGATCCCATCACTTAGGCTGTATAATAATATCCACCAATATGAACATGGTTTAAAAAACCAATAAGACATTTGGGAATTACATCAATTCATTTAGGGAGAGTTCATGGAATTCCAAATACAAAGACTCCAATATTATATAATAATATCCTCACATTCATTTCTAGGGATTATTCCATACACAATGGAACTATTATTGAAAAAACCATTTTCAAAAAGACACATTGTTTGTCACTCCCCTAAATGTTCCAACATAAATCCTTATATTAGAGGCCCACTCTCCAGATAATAATATATGAAAATGGGAATTCTAAGTTAGGAAAGTGAAAAAATGAACATATAATCAATTTGAATAATAGTTTGATGGATGACCTCATTCATGGGATGTTACTAATTACTTTTAATCCAGATGAAAAATTTTCATGAATCATCTTATGGTACATTATATCATTTCTATATTTAAAAATAATTTAGATAAAATGATACAGATTCAATTTAAACATTAGAAACTATTTTCTTATCAAATAATATTACATATTAAGACAATTATAAAAAAAATATCAATCTTCTTTATACAAAAATCTATAATGTTTATATTATGAAATCCCAAGTGATGTGATGACCCCCTCATAATAGGTCAACTCACACTTGGACATAGGTCCACCTTGATGTTGTGATAGAAAGTATCCTTCCATATAAACTAATTTATTAATTATTGATATGGTATTATAATCCTATAGAGGAAAATTAATATTAAACATATAATCCTATGTTTTAAATACTCTTCAATTTCAACAAATATATATTAAAAGTAATTAACCTGGTAAAACAATATCATAAAAATAACAAACACAACACTCTATCTCAAGGTTCATAGTCAAAGTGAATGAATGTATATTCTGTTTATTATTAATATCATTGTTCAACAAATTACATAAATTTAACTATGAAATAAAATTAATCATATGAAATAAATCTAAATTATACAATTATAAAATACTTTATCCTTATAGATTATGGAATCAATGAATTCCATTCCACAAAAAAATAATAAAATACAACATAAAACATTTGGGAAAATAAACTATCATACAAGATTCTAGTAATCAAAATCCATTCAATGCATGTCATAGTATGATGATATACATACAAAACTGTACACTATATGATATGCATTATTTGGGTTATTTATATGGCTTTCTCAACTACCAAATACCGAATCATGCACTAACATTTAAATTATAGAGATATTACACAGATTTATGTAATCAATCCTAGTGTTTTTTTAAATATTCTTAATCATTTAGAGAAGTTTCCAAGGACCAACAAATATTTTTCAGTAGAAGATAATTGATTTTAAATTGTATGATTACTAATCCAAATTATTTATGAATTAATATGGAATA
Source organism: Viscum album (assembly GCA_963277665.1). Taxonomy (NCBI): domain Eukaryota; kingdom Viridiplantae; phylum Streptophyta; class Magnoliopsida; order Santalales; family Viscaceae; genus Viscum; species Viscum album. The sequence goes on from OY728135.1 coordinate 1,769,035,738, forward strand.
TAGATACATAAAATTATTGGGAAATTGAAATAAGCCCAAGAAATAAGTGATTGAAATCAATAAAGACCGTACATGAGTACAAAAAAAAATCATATAATCGAAAATATGTAGATATTTTTGTTTATGTGGGGGAGATAATGGAAAATAATAAAGGTGTGTGAATTAGGTAGATCAATAACACTTTGGTGGATAGTAGAATATGAGTAAGGGGTGTAGTTTTTTACCAATATATATTTAAATTTTTGTAACATATTTAAAAATTAAAATCCTTGAGTACATGGTTACCCTCCATCTGATGCCTCATGGTGAACCTAAGACTATAACAAATTCTTTGACACTCATTTTTTATTTAGTTCGCCCCTTATCGGTAGTCAATGGATTATATTTAATATTTTAATATATGATAAATCCTATATCCTTCACAGAAAAATAACATATTTACTTTTAAAACACCATTATTTCTGTAAACCTATAACTACATTGTGGAACTAATTATAAAAATATACATTAAATATAGAATTGAAAAGAAATTCCATCTCCAAATTAACTAGATATGGTTAGAACAAAATGACCAATTAAAATTAAAATGATTTATTACAAACTATATCCTAAAAATAAATAAATATTAAAATATAATGTGAGTATGATAGAATACTATATTTATTTTGATGTTGAAACCAATATAAAATATGAAAAAAATATAATAATTGAACCCTATATTAAATATAAGAAAAATACAGCAACTAACAATATATGTCCACACAACTCGTTTAAAAATTATAATAATCTACAAAAAACAGACCTCTATAATTATACCATTATCAAAAAAGATCTTTATGGATCATAAATCCGACATGTAAAATAAAAAAATTATATAATAAAACAACTAAGGGGAAATAATATCCTTCTAGTAAATATATCTAGGGAATACAATACCCATAAATGATATAAGAAAACATGTATGTCTAGCATGAGTATACATTAAAATAAATTTTAGATGTTTGTGATCATTCAAAATAAAATACCACATGTAAAATGGATTTATTTAAATAAAAACTTTTTTGAGGATGTGTAGAATATTATGAAAAATACATTATCTAACTTTTAAAAATGATAATTCAGTATCTATAAAATGGAAAAAACAGTGAGTATTATCTTTTTATTTATGTAAATTCCTCATTCCTGTATTAACAAATCTATGTGTTGAGTTCAATTTAGTCATAATTCTATATTCAACCTAAACCGTTATAAAACATTATATAATGAATCATGATTTTAAAATCAAAATATTTAAAAAAAACGTTTATGTACCACAATCTTGTTCATGAAATAATTTGTGAAAATATATCCCCATTTAATTAATAATACAAACATAATTTAATTATCAAAAAATACCAATCACTAATGAACATTTACAAATCGTTTTGAGAAAAATATTTATAATATCTTCTTATCAAATTCACTTCAAATAATTTACCGAAGGCTAATATATTTATTAATATATGTGTAAAAAATATCCTATAAAAAATCATAAAAAATCATTTAAATATCTATATTGAATTCATATATATATATATATATATATATTAATACAACTTATTTCCCCTCTAACAAAAAAATATAATTACTTAATTAATAAGACTATATTAAATCTATACTACTATTATAAAATTATTTCAATCACATATCAATTACATAATATAATAATAGTTCGAAACCATTTAAAAATTAAAAAATAAATAAATAAAATGTTTAACATAATGAAATTCCAAAAAAAATTAAATATAAAATCTTATTATGATATCCTACTATAATCACTAAATCTTAATATGTCCTTATAAACACATAAATAAAATGATAATTATATACTTATACTAAATGGTGATAAAATTAATTTTATTCATTTTTTATCTATCATAATCTCTAATTATAAATGATTTATCCGTGTATAAAAATATCGATAATCTAATATAGACACTGACACTGAATTCCTACAAGAGAAATTGTTTCCAAGATGGATTCGTTATCCCTATAAACTAATTAAACTCATTGGGGAAAATTGAATCATAGTATATTTCTGCAATGAGTCAACTAGTAAAAGGGTGATGATGTTTGTTAGGAAAATATTTTTATAAATCCATTGATAAAAATCAACTCCCAAACGAATTCTAAACATATAAAATTAACTCTTCATGTATTTTGATTTATATTTAATCTTATTTATGGAAATTAAGTCTACCTAACAGAGAGGAAATTCCATCACTAATAAAATATATCTTGATACATTAGCATGTTTATTATATCACTTTAATAATATCTAATAAAATATTTTAAATTATAGTATATCCAATCTAAAATATAATGTAAAATTTTTAAAGGAACTACACCGTGCATAGATGTTTTATTCAAAATAAATTGTTTTTATTGGGTGAATATTTTCCTATATATAATTAAAAAAAATAAAAATATATATATATTATTTGAATATAAAATACTATAATGAATAATTTTTTACCATATATTATATGATATGTTCATTGATTTTTTTTATATTTATCATTTATGGGAAACTAGGGTGCCCCCCAAATAGAAGATAATTGCATCACACGAGTCTCCTAGAACTCTAAATAGAACATCCAAATATCGATGGCCTATTAGAAACAAGGAATAAATTATTTGAAGAATGAGTGAAGAAAAAATAATTTATAGAGTAAATATAACACACAATATCCTAGGAAACATTTGTAGAGTATCCTAACACATTAATAGGAATTAGATTCCATAAAATGATAAATATCATTTTACCAAAAAAATTTCAAAACATTTAAACATTTTCACTTTTGAATGATTTTTTATTCAAAATATTTATGAATTAAGTAAATGTTTTTTAACCTTTAAACTCATTTTATTTTTTCTATAATGAAAAAAAACTTATAATGGCCCATATATTTAAATATCCAATGTATTTCTAGGTAATATAAACAAATAATGTTCAGTAAGATATTCAGAACATCATGATGACTTTCACTGTGTTGTCGAGAGTTGTAAAATATAATAAAAAATACCATTAGTTGTGGTTTAATCAATTTTTCATTATATTACATTAAAAAAATACCATTAACAATATCTCATATTCCTAATTAAAATTCCCATTATGTCACATAATATGCATTGAATAATGAAATTGTATCTAAAACACATAGTGGTAAAATTTCAAAAAAAAATTATTAATTATATCAATGATTTACACTTTTTTATAAATATTATTAAATATATAAAAATACATATATCCAGGATTTTTTATGTCCTATAAAAAATTTTTATATCACAACGTTATATATACATAATCTTTATTAAAAAAAACTATATAATTATACTCTATGGAATATTGGATAGTTGGAAATATCTTTGAATTCCACCTTATAATAATGTAACCAACGATATCCCTCTAAAATTAGTCAACAATTATTATGGAAAAATATGGTCTATATTTATCATTACCAATCACATGTATATACATACATTTTCACCCCAAATTAATTGTATATATCATTTACTAATCTCACAATGACATTTAAAAATATATGACGTAACCGAATTTCATTGAGAATTAAAATTAGTTATATCTACTCCTTCATTCTCAATTCAATATAAATATATTGACTGTGTTAATAGATATATATAATTTCATTCATTAAATTATATAAATATATTAAAATAAATTAATATAGAATATATTATCATAAAATATATACCACATCATTGTATAAACAAACACAACATAACTCTATATCAAATTGATGGTCTGGATGTCCTACTAATTATATGAGAGGGGAAATACAATCTTGGGTAAGTATAAAATAGTTATATTATAATCAATATATGAAATGACACCATATTTTCTAATCCTCAATGCTTCCACATATTAAAAATATCAAATTAAAATAATTATAATGATAATTATATTTTAATCATCATGTATAATTATTTAATGTTAAATGTGTTTCCCTGGTATAACTCTACAGACTTGTAGACAATAATCTAGTACAAAAAGTTAATCTCTACAATTATATCATTCATAATAATAGATTTGATTGAAGTTTATGCATCCATAATTAAAACATAAATAGGAAATTTTAATTAATGAAAAAACCCAAATTCATTATTGATCTGGATGTTTAATGAATAAGGAATCCCTTTTTTGTAACTTTTCTCGTGAATTTCTATCAAAATAAAAAATTACAATTATAACTCTATTTTCATACTCCATGATATTTCTACATCATATCCTAAAAAATTCACTACACATGATTCCCTTCTAGAAATAATTTAAATAATCAAATTTTTATAACCTAGGAGAATAGAAAAAAATAAGGGTGATATAAAACACAAAATATAGTTAAACATGGTCACTAATTATTTAATATAATACGTTAACATAAGATGAACATATGGTTAACAAAATGTAATAAAACTATATGATCATGACATAAGAATATTCATTTACATTAAAACATAGATAGTAATAAATGAATCAATGATAAAATATATAGAATAACACAAGGGAAATTAGAGTGAAATATTATTATCCAAATGAAATCAATCATTGTTCAAAATAAAAAAAGAAAATGTATAGATAATAGATAAATCATGTTTGTATCATGGAAAATTGTATTCATCACATGGGATCACTCGTATTTAATAGTTATTGTAATAACATGGAACAATTATATTAAGATCAAAACTTTTTTGGAGAAGTCTCAAGCTCATTTTTATGTATTTTTGTTATTTTTCATATGTTTTTAACCTTGTGATGTTTTTCAAGTATATTTAAGAATATAGGAATGCGTACGGGTAATACTTGATTGATTTTGGGTTTTCCCAAAATATTCTCTCATCTCGATAAATAATGAAAACCTCAAATTAGTGTATTTTCATGACTCGAGCATAGTTTTTCAGACAATGAACGCTTTAGGAGTAATCATGAACCACCTAAAAGAAGTGCACATTATAGGATCATAGTTTGGAAAACCATGTATCAATTCCAATTAAATAGTGTGATCTATTTTAAATTACCCATAAAATCATATTTTAAAATCTACAAACCCCATACATCACCCCAATTCCTCCTAAATCACATATAACCTATTCATATCATTTTGTGTGGTTCTATGAAAGATTTCGTCCTCTTAAAATTTTCATTCATGGAAATTTGAATATCGGAATAATGATCTTGATCTCTCCCCATAAGACAATGTCATGTCGTGTGATTTCCTCCCACACTCACATAATTTGTTCGTTCTATAAGTTATGTTTTACCCTATTTGTTTTGGATATAGATATAAGATAAAAAATATACAATCTATTGAATCCTGGATCGTGGTTTTGGATATAGACCATTTTCCTGATCAACATTTTGTAATTTTGCTTCAAATTGGGGATTTATATTGGCGTGTCTTCATCATAAGATATGATGCATGATGCCTCAATTTAATTCCAATTGTATATATTATAATTGTGTATACCCATTGTTTGAATTAAATTTTCATTTTTGGTAATTTAATCATGATTTGATTATATTTATTGAATATTTAATTTATTGAAATATTGAATTTCATTAATTAATTAATGAATTAATTTATGTAATTTTTGAATGGATAATTATTAGGAAATTTGGATTTTTGAGTTTTTATTATTTAATTTTTTCATAAATTAATAGAAAATTTTCATTGGGGAAATGATGATTTACTAATATTGTTAAATTGAATTTATTAATTGGTTTATAAATTAAATAAATCTTATGATTTAGGAGCTGATGTGACATCAAGATTATGAAATTGAATTAATTAATTTGTGAATTATTTAATAAAATCCACTGATTGGTTAATTGATGTGATATTGAGATTGTAAAAAATGATACATAAAATAATAGGTGAATTATTTACAGGGATATAGGATTGTGGCTATAGATTTTATAATTTATGAATTATTCATTGGATTAATGGGCTACATATTTTAAATAGTGAATTTCTAATTTTATGACATGTGATTAATGTATTGAATATTGAATTTTTATATAATTGAAATGATATTTATTGTTGTAAAATGTGACAAAGGGGTAAATTTTTAGTAAAATAGAATGAAGTGATATATGTTATATATGTGTGATTTTGAAATTCATGTGTATGACTTCGCCTAATTCTTGAAAACACTTGAGTGATATATGTGTGTGGGATAGGGAATGTTGCTCCAAATACCCTTGTGTGCTAATTGTGTGAGTCCCACAGACTAAGGATCAAAATACCCATATGAGATACGAGTATGGGATGTGGAGTGTAGCTCTAAATACCAATGTGACATTGAGGTGTGGGATAGGGTATGAGTCTCCAAATACCAACGGGTTTTCAAATATGACATTCTTACACCAATGAGTATGTATTGGAATTTGGATATAATTTTCTATGATATGAATTGATATGAAATGAAAATGGATAACTGTGATATTTGAAATGGTTTAGAAATATATCATGTGCCGAAGAAGGTATTGAAGATTTATCTGTCCATAGGAACCCAAGTGTTTTTTTATTAAATAAAGATTTATTTAATAAATGTAAAGTAGTAACATTATCGATTTTACATTATACATTATACAACCAAAGAGAAATGTTTTTGAATTGATATTATTTTGTGCACCGTTGGTTATAGCCTTATGTGTTTTATTGAAACACTACTCGGGATGTGCGATTAGTACCCAAACAAAATTGCATGGCTACTGGATTAGATAAGGGAAATAACAATGCATTAAATGGCTGAGTCAAGATGGATTTTAGAGGAGGGGACCAAACATGTTATTGGGACCGTCTTGGGAGTTGACAGTGTTGTTATTTATTTTTCTATTTTCATATTAACATTGTACATGTTCATGAAAATAAATATGTACTATTTGATTTAAATATTGTATTTCCTACTTTTTTTCATCAGGTGATACTAGTTTTTTTGTTATATCATTTGGTTGTTTTTTATTTTTTTGTTCTTTCCCAATATTATTATAGGGGGTATAATGTCTCCATTATCTGTATTGGACTGTCACTACTAATATTTAGGATCTCGCATATGGGGAGGTGCAGTTTAGGTCACATTGTAACAACCCAAACATCCACGGTACACTTCTTGTTGAATAATACATTAGTGTGTGTTGTATACAACTTCGAGTTCTAACACACACCACAACCAATCAAACTAGCCGTTATGAACAGTAATAACCACTTTTGGAAATTTTATACATTTAATCATTCAAAATGGACTTCATTTTTGGATTAGAAATATCAAAAATAGCTTAGGATGAATTTTTTAGTACTTTTTGGATAACTTTCATATTTTGATAAATAGTGAAAATTACTAAATTTTAATTATAAACAAAATTTTTAATCGAAATAATTAATAGTTATATATTATGAATTTGACTGAATTTAGAGAATAATTAGATTATATTTTTACCATTTAATCCAGTTTTCTTCATTGGATATAAATTCACATTTAAATTGGACATAACCAGGTGCCAATCTTATGATAGTTATTATCTCTTAAAAACATGCTTTTTTATTTTAACAACGAGAATTAATTTTAATTTAATTACTTATACTTATATTTTTTGAATTTAGAAAAATGGTTTCCATATTTAGAATCATGAGTTACAAATTTTGTAAATAGGTAACTTTTATTTTTAGATATTTTGAATAATTACTGCGGTAAATATTTATTTTACCGTGGATAAAGTGTAAATCCGGTAAATAAGGGTAAAAATATTATTATAATAATAATAAATTACCATAAACATGTCATAACCCTATTTTATGATACATGTCTGACCATGGTCATATTTGAGTCGATTTTGGGTCCCCATTGATCCACATGTAAGTGATAATGACTCTTTATATTAATTAAGTTAAAGTAAATACAAAAATGACATGAGCATATATCTTTTAGAAAAAAAAGTTATATAAGGTTATATAAGTTATATTTTAGACTAAAAAATTAATTAGAAAGATATAATTATTTCCAACATAATTGTATTTTATTTATCATTTTTATACATTGAATAATTAAATTTATTTATGACACAATAATGATTCAGTATTTTCCTTATTAATGAAAGAATCAAATAATTGGAATTGTAAATATTAAAATAAATATATTTTGAAAGTTTTTATGCCATAAATGAATTTTATTGATAAATATGACGTTTAATTATTCCTTTTAATTAATAAATTTGTTAAGAATTTAATAAAAATCAATTATTAAATAGTGCCAAAATTGGCATAAAAGAGTTTTTTTAAAAAAATATTATATTACTAATACACATTATATTCCTAAAAATATAATGTTCGGCCAAAGGACTTATATAATAATATTTGGATCATAAATGGACCACTTGGGGGTCTCTTGGAACTAAATAGTAAATTTACTAACAATATAATATAAAAAACAAAGTGACATGGTAAATGTCAAACTATTTAACAAAGAGTTAAATATAAATGATTAGGTTAATATAGTGACCCAAACATGTCTAAAATCTATTGGATGAAATTATTTCTACCCATACTCACCTTATACATTGAATAATCCACTTTTGAGCAAATAGAAACTGAAAATGTGTTTTTTATAAATTAATACTTTAAGGTTTTCCTAAAGATCCCCTCCCCCCCCCCTTATAAAAGAACACCACTTATAACCAATTATTTATACCTTTGAAGCCTTTTGGTTAAGCCAACCTCTTCCCAAATACCCTCGCAACTATCCTCTATTAATCACAGAGGCCATTATTTAGTCATAAATCCAACCTATGGATCCCTCTTGATCAAATCAAAAGGAAGAACCTGAAAAATATGTAATGTTTTCACCACCCTCTTTCAAGTTCCTTTCTTCATCAAATTATTCATTCATTGTTATTTACATTCCAAAATAATAACTCCATTATCTTATATATACTGTGATGTTATTATAAATATGTTACAACCATATCCAGTATACTATTCATCCTTTGAATATCATGTCACCATACGTGTGTACGTACGACCTACCATCTCCACGTCGGGGTGTAATTTGTATTCAATACATTATTATTTAGATGTGTATAATAATGATGTGTAATTCATGTAAATAATAAATATAAAATGATAATGATTTATTATATATGATATAACATCCAATGATATATTATTTTTATATCAAAAGAATGATATTTTCGCTCGTGTGTACGTACTGATTACCGTCTCCACGAACGCGATGAGATTCATTCCCCGTCGTTTTCATTCAAGACTAAATTTTATTTGATGATTAAAAATAATTTTTAGAGACATTATATCAATCTGGATATGAAAAATATAAATCCCATCCATAACAAATATGTCTCACATAGCGAATAATATAAAGAAAAATGAATCTATTAACACCCAAAATGATGATAATACTAAGATATTATTAACAAATAAATGTTAAAAGATCATATATCATATCATATTAATGTATATGATTCATGTATAATTTAATAACAGTTATTTCACCATTATACATGAGGTTAACCTACCATCAACCATGTAAATGTATGAGGTAAGAGTTTATTTCACAATCTCTTCAGTATCTGAGGTTGTTTATACGTATTTATCTATTGAGACCTCTTTATTATCCACATCCATGTTTCTTATAAATGTATTTCAAAAAATTCTTAATATTTTATAGAATATGTTTTAAAGTCAATTATACCCTTGTTTCACTTTTTATAATAATTTTATAAAGGAATCATTCCTTCATTTTCCAAACAAGGACCTTTTTAACCTTTTTGACATAATTAAGGTAAAAATGTCTTTTTTAACTTATATGGTGGGTGCAGCTATTTTCCGCAATTATAAAATCGTCGAAGCTTACCTTACAATGTTATAAGTATATTTTCAATGTAAATTTTTTAATTATATGGATTTTAAATGATTTAAAAAAAGATATATGTATCTCAAATAGTTTTGACTTCGTCCATGTCAACATCCTTTGATGGATTTTAAGCTTACTTGAAGTTGATTTATTATGATACAAAATGTCCATATTGTATTGAATGATTTGTGATATTTTTGACTGTGGATGTGTTATTTATATGACATTCATGGTTTATGGAGAAAGTATGGACATTTTTTATGGTAGTTTTAGTACGAATTTTTATGTTTTGTTTAAACTTATTCATATGAGGAATGCATTGGAATTAATAAGTGATGGATGAGCCCACTATATCTCTTTGATACATCTGTAGTTTCATGAGACAAACTAGTGTCTTGGAATAAGGCCTTGACAAAATCTTATTTGTAGTCTTGGCACAAGGACATGACTATGTGGTTATGATAGTCTTCCATTATGTATTCCATCATTATGAAAGTTGTCATTGAGATTGCATGTGATTATTTGACTAGTATAATATTCATGTGAATAAGTAAATGAAATTATTTAATTTTATTTCTTATATATTATTCTTATGTTCAAGTTTAAAAGGATTTTTTAGTTATAAATTTCCTTAAATGTTTATACTTATTTATGAAGGTTTCTGCTATATTGGTATCCTTACTGGGCATTTGAGATTACCCCTTTCTATGTTTTATATTTCCTAGTATGTGAAAAATTATTTTATGAATGACATGTAGTGATAGTATTAGGGGATATGAGTGTGGAGACAAGATTGTTTTTCTAGTTCTCACTTTTTGATGTAATGTAAACTTTATGAATATATCTACTGTTTTCAAGGCTACTAAACTAATCGGTCTATCGAGATTTGATAATTCGTGTGATCATGCCAATGTTATGTAATAATTCACCGACTATGGGTAACTGGGGCCGATCCATTATAGTTTGTATCAGAGGAAGTTTAGTACAAACCTTTGAAGCTTGATTTTGATAAACTCAAATTAGGGAACATAGACTTAAGATGGACTTTGAGTATTAGTATAGAAGAACTTCCTAGAATTTTGGTATTGTGGAGATTTTGTAAGTTTTCTAAGAAATAAATCCCTATCTGGATACAAGTTTGTAGAAGCGGCTATGGCACAGATGTACCTAGGGGTAAAACCCGAAAACACCTCTTTGAGTTAGACTCGAACGGGAACTGGGGCACAAGAACGGGCCTTTCTGCACTCTTGGTGACGACACTCCGAGGGGAAATGCTTAGGATAAAAATAATTTTCTATATAAAGCATTATGAAGGGTTTATGAGTATATACTTCTTCAAAGAAAATATATTTATTATTATTGAGTATATCCATAAACTGTTCAATTTATGTTAGGTGTTTTGCAAGTTTGTATTTATGTGTTGCAATTCATAAACTAATCTAGTTATGTCATTATTTAGAAATATAGCCTAGTAGAATAAATGGAAACCGTATCAACACACACACTCTATTTATGGATTTCCCTCCGGATCAAGATAATTATAGTGGAGATGGTGATGCAATTGGTGCTGATCAGCTAATCACCATACTGGGAAAACTCCCTCAGGTTATGAATAATAAGCTTACCCGTATGGAGCACCCTGATCCGTAGCGTAGAGGATCAATGTTAGATCTCCTCATGAGGCAATAGACACCAACAATCAATGGGAGTACAAATCCCTTAGTAGCTGAGAAATGGATAATTTCCTTTGAGAAAATATTCCATGCCGTGGGGAGTATTGAAAGGGAAAAATTTATCATTGATGTTTACCGCCTAACTAGAGACGCTGATCAATGGTGGTCATTGATTCAAAACATGAAGGAAGATGATGAAGTATGAAATATGTTATGGATAGAGTTTAAAGATCTATTCATAGAAAAATAATTTATTCGTGACCATCGAGCAGATTTGGAAAGGCCATTTCAGAGTCTGAGACAAAAGGAGGACGAGAATGTCGCAAAGTAGGAGGCTAACTATAGAAGGTTAGCGAGGCAATCCAAATATTATATACATAACCCAAGGTTTATGATTGATCGTTTCTTTGATGTATTAAAACCATTTATCCGTCGATCATTAGTCTCACAATCATTCTCTTCATTCAAATATATTGTCTCATGTGTTATCAAGACAGAAAATGAATTCTCAAAGTCTTAAGAATTTAAAGAAATGAAAGAGATGGAGAGATCTGCTAATAACTCTAGAATTGGAATTAAGGGGAAGAAGAGAAAAATTTAATAATATTCCGGTAGTAAATGAAGGAAAAAACACCCTGGTACTTTCTTGAATAGGATGGGAGTCTATTACAAGTGTGGTGAAAAATGCCACCAAGATCGTGATTGGAACTAGATAAAATAAGATATATATTTTCGATGCTACAATCGCATGGAAAAGGGACATTATGCAAATGAATGTCCTATGTTTCAAGGGAACATACCTCAGAAAAGGCCATGGGATCAAGGAAATGCTTATGTTATCACTACTGCTGATGTAGAAGCTCTGAAAGACGTGGTGGAAGGTAATTTAATGGTTTCCTCAAGTTTATAAAATGAATTATTTGATTATGGATCATCGAATTGTTTCATATCTTCCCAGTTTGCTAAGAAAATAAGATATTTCCAATTTGATTTAACAAGGGAGTTATCAGTCAAAACTCCTAAGGGAAGTATCATCGCAACAATGTTTTGGGAAACTGTTCCCATTAGAGCATATACATGTTTTTTATCTGTGGATCTCATCGTCTTACCCAAGATTGAGTATGTTAGAATCCCCGATATCGATTTCCTTTCATACATTGATGCGAAGATTTTTTGTAAGAAGAATGAGGTTAAGATTTTTGATGATGATGATAAGGAACACCTTATCATTACAACAGAATCATCAGCACCTAATTTTTACCTAGATCCACCCCAAGTAGCTCATCTAAATTCCATTATTGGGGAGGAAGATAGTGAAATGACTGTTGGTGTGGAAAGGAATGTTCAAGTATAAGATGTACCTATTTTGAGAGAACATGTTGATGTGTTTCCAGATGATTTACCTGGACATCCTCCAGAAAGTGAAATTGAGTTTTCCATTGATTTAATTCCTGCATCAAGGCCCATATAGAAGACCCCATATAGAATGGACACTTTGGAATTAGTTGAACTAAAGATAAAACTAGAGGAATTGAGTAATAATGGATTTATTTTCCCTAGTGTTTTTCCATGGGGAGCCCGTATCATTTTTTTAGAAATAATAATGCACCTATGATTTTAGGTATCGACTACATCGAAATTAATTCTATAACAATAAAGAACAAATATCCCCTACCTCTTGATGATGAATTATTAGACCAATTGAATGGAGCTCAATAAATTTCAAATATTGACCTTCGATCTGGATAACATCAGTTCTGTGTGAAGAAGGAATACATTCTGAAGACAGCATTTTGAACTAGTTACAGGAATTAAAAGTTTACAGTAATTCCTTTTGTATTGACTAATTCACCCTATGTATTCATGCATATAATGAATAATGTTTTCAAGTCATGTCTCGATGATTTTTTGGTGTTTTTTATTGATGATATCTTGGTATACTCCAAAAGCTACGAAGATCATGAAAATCACATTCGCATTATCTTGAATACTCTTAGAAGTCATGAATTATTTGGGATGTTTAGCATGTGTGAATTCTGGCTTCAGGAGATATCTTTTCATGGCAATATTGTCTCTAAGGATGTAATCTTTGTTGATCCTTCTAAGACAAAAGCAATCCAAAAATAGCCATCACCAACGAGTATAATCGAGGTACACCGTTTTATTGGCATAGTAGGTTATTATCATAGTTTCATCCAGAACTTTTCCAGATTGGATAACCCATTAACAGAGCTCTCAGGTAAAGGGGTTAAATTTGTTTGGAAAAAAGCGTGTGAATATTGTTTTGATGAACTTAAGATAAGATTAGTAAATGCTCTTATATTGACTCTACCATATGGGTATGATGGGTTTGTTATTTATAGTGATTCTTCAAAGAAAGGACTTGGTTGTGTCCTTATGCAGAATGATAGGGTTATTTCCAATGCATCACGACAACTAAAAAGTAATGAGAAAAACTATCCTACTCATGATCTTGAGTTACCTGCTGTAATTTTTACTTTGATGATATGGAGACTTTATCTCTATGGTAAAAAATGTGCTATTTATATAGATCAAAATATTTTGAAGTACATTTTCTCACAGAAATAACTCAACATGAGGAAAAGGAAATGGCTTGAACTACTCAAGTATTATGATTTCATGATACACTACCATCCAGGGAGGCTAAATAAGGTGGATAATTCTTTGAGCAAAAAAGATCATGGAGTTTTGAACATGATGATAATTATAAGGGATCCTATTTTCATTGACCTAGTGAAGATGGATATGAGAATAACCATGGAAGGTGAAACCTCGATACATTTTCAAATGGTTGCAAAACTATCTTTACTAGAAAGGATAAAGAGTAATCAGACAGGTGATGAAGAGTTTCAAAAGAATATTAAAGCTGTTAATGATGGGCGATTGAGAGACTTTGTGTATGAAGAAGGAATTTTGAAATTTTTGAAGAGACATTGTGTTCCCGATAAACCTGATATGAAAAGGAAATTGTTAGATGATGCTCATAGCTCCAATTTCTCTCTACACCCTGGAAGCATAAAAATATATAGAGATTTGAAGGAACATTTTTGGTGGGACAAAATGAAGAGGAAGATTGAAGATTTTTTGTCAAGATGTATGGTTTTTCATCAAGTGAATACTGGAAGGAAACATCCAAGATGATTCATACAAACTATTCCCATATCATAGTGGAAATGGGATAATATTATGATGAAATTTGTCATGGGGATACAAAAGACTCCTAGAAGGAATGATGAAATATGGGTTATTGATGATCGTATTACCATGGCATAACATTTTCTTACTATAAGAGAGGATCTACCACTTGAATGTTTAGAAATACTATATATTAATGAAGTTGTGAGACATCATGGAGTACACCTATCAACTGTTTCTGATTGTGATCCACATTTTACATCAAGATTCTAGAAAAGTCTTCAGAAATCTCTGGATACTGAACTTCATTTGAGCACTACCTACCACCCTCAAACAGATGGAAAATAAGATCGGACTATTCAAACCATAGAGGAAATTTTGAGATCATTATCACTTGACTTTCAAGGTATGTGGGATCAATATTTATCTCTGGTAGAATTTTTCTATAACAATAGCTTCCATTCATGTATTCGGATGGCGCCATATGAAGAGTTATATAGAAAGAGATGTCTCACACCAACTTTTTGGGATGATGTTGGTGAAAGAAAACTCGTTGGCCCATAAAAGTTGGAGGAAATGATGGAAAATGTGATGGTAATCCAAAACTACATCAAAGAAGCTCAAAGTAGGCATAAGAGAAATACTGAAAACCGATGGAAGGATTTTGAATTTCAGCTAGGAGATCATGTTTTCATGAATGTATCTCCATGGAAGGGTGTTATATGTTTTGGTACTAAGAGAAAATTGAGTACTAGGTAAATCATACCATTCAAATTTCTAGAATGAATTGGGGATGTAGCTTACCATTTGGAAATACCGCCAAGTCTCTCTAAAGTTCACGATGTTTTCCACTTATCACTGTTGAGAAAATACATCCTGGACCCAAGTAATGTACTCACCAATGAGGAATTAGAAATGGAACCCGATCTATCTTATTGCGAAGATCTTATCAAGATTCTTGATACAAGAGAACAGGTTCTGAGAAACCGGACGACTCATCTAGTAAAAGTTCTATGGAGAATCTATAAGATGGAAGAGGAAACGTGGGAACCCGAGGAACTTATAATAAAGAACCACTCATGTATTTTTATGCAGTAATATTCTAGAAAATTTGAGGATGAAATTATTTTAAGGAGGGATAATGTTACACCCCATGCTTCCATGGTACGCTTGTCTTTAAATAATACAGTAGCATGTGTTGTACTCAACTTCGAGTTCTAACACACACCACAATCAATCAAACAAGCCATTATGAATAGTAATACCCAATTTTTGTAATTTTATACATTTTATCTTTCAAAATGGACTTTATTTTTCAATTCATAATACCAAAATTATCTTAGGCTGATTTTTTGGTACTTTTCGGATACCTTTCATATTTTGATGAATAGTGAATATTTATAAATTGTATTTAAAAACAAATTTTTTAATCAAAATAATTAATAGTGATAAATTTTGAATTTTAGTGACTTTAGAGAATAATTAGATTATATTTTTATCATTTAATCCAATGTTGGTCATTGGATAAAAATCCACATTTAAGTTGGACATAAGAAAGTGACAATCTTTTGATAGTTATTATCTCTTAAAAACACTCTTTTTATTTTAACAACTGGAATTAATTTTAAATTAATTACTGCCACATTTTATTGAATTTATAAAAATGGATTCCATATTAATAACCAAGAGGTCCAAATTGTGTAAATAGATAACTTTTATTTTTAGACATTGTGAATAATTACTTCGGTAAATATTTTATTTACCGTGGTTAAAGGGTAAATCCGGTAAATAATGGTAAAAAATAATTTTATAATAATAGTAAATTACCCTAAAACATGTTCTAACCCCATTAGTTGATACATTTCTGATCATGAACATCTTTGAGTCGATTTTGGGACCCCATGGATCCACATTTAATTGATAATGAAACTTTATATTAATTAAGTTAAAGTAAATAAAGAAATGACAAAACCATATATCTTTTAGGAAATGAATTTTTTCATATGGTTATATTTGTTATATTTTCAAATATAAATATTAATTTGGTAGATAAAAATATTTTCTATATAATGGTATTTTATTTATAATTTTTAGACATTGAATAATTAAATTTTTTTATGACATAATAATGATGCAGTATTTCCTTATTAATGGAAGATTCAAATAACTGGTATTATAAATATTAAAATAAAATTAATTTGAAAGTATTTATGCCATCCACGAAATTTGTAATTTATATTACATGTTAGGATTTCTTAAATTTATTTGATTCCAATTAATAATGTTTTTATGACTTTATAAAAAATCAATAATTTAATATTGTCAAAATGGAAATAAATGAGTTTTTAGAACAAATTTTATATTATTAATTCATATTCTATTCCTAAAAGTATATGTTCATCTAAAAGGACTTATATAATGATATATGTATCATTAAATGACCACTAGTGGGTCTATTGGAAGTATATAGTAAGTTTATTAACCATATAATATAAAAATACAAATTGACATGGTAAATTTGAAACTATATTACTAAGAGTTAAATACAAATGATAAGTTTTATATAGTGTCCCAAACCTATCTATAATCTAATGGATGAAATTATTACGACCCATCCCCAACTTATACATTGAATAATCCACTTTGGAGAAATAAGAAACCAAATATGAGTTTATTATAAATTAATACTTTAAGTTCTTCCTAAAGAGCCCCTCCTCCCCCTTATCAAAGGACACCACTTCTAACCAATTAATCATACATTTAAATCCTTTTGGTTCAGCCAAAAACTGCACAAATACCCTATACACCATCCTCCCTCAATTTCTAAGGCCTTAGTGTATTCAGAAAGTCATCCTATGGAGCTATTTTGATCAAATCAAAAGAAAGATCCCGACGAAGAGGTAATGTTTTCACCACCCTCATTCATGTTCCGTTCTTCTTCAACATCTTATTTCATTTTTATTTCCATTATAAAATAATAAATCATTTATCTTGTATATAATTTGATGTTATTATTATTATGGTATAACCATATTCAGTATTCTATCCATCTTTTGAATGACATGTCACCATACGTGTGTACGTACGACATACCGTCTCCATGTCGTGGTTTAATTGTTATTCAATCATTATTATTTGGATGGTTATAATAATGATTTCTTATTCATGTAAATAATAAATATAACCTGATAATTATTATTTATAAATGATATAACATGAAATTATATATTATTTTAATATCAAAAGAATAATATTGTCGCTCGTGCGTACGTACGGAATACTGTCTCCACGAACACAATTACATTCATTCCCCATCATATCCATTCAAGACTAAATTTTATTTTTGATTAAAAATAAATTTTATTGACATGAAATCATTCTGGATATTAATAATATACATCCCATAGATAACAAATATGGCTCACATAAAAATTAATATAAAGAAAAACGAATCTGTTAACATACGAAATGATGACAATACTAAGATATTATTAACAATACAATGTAAACAGATCATATATGATATCATATTAATGATTATGAATCATGTATAATTTATTAACAATTATTTCACCATTATACAAGAGGTTAACCTACCCTCAACCAATTATAAGTACAAGCTAAGGGTTTATTTCACAATCTCCTAATTATCTGAGGTTATTTATACGTAATTATCTATAGGGACCTCTTTATCATCCACATCGATGTTTCTTATAAATTTATTTCAAAACATTCTTACTATTTTATAGAATATATGTTAAAGTCAATTATACCACTATTTTACTTTTTATAATATGTTTATAAATGAATATTTCTATCGTTTTCCAAACAAGGCCCTTTTTATCCTTTCCGACAGAATTAAGCTAAAAATGTCTTTTTTTAACTTATACGGCTGGTGTGGCTATTTTCGATATTTATAAAATCGTCTAAGATTACCATAAAATATTATAAGAATATTTTCAATTTAAATTTTTTAATTATGTTCCTATTAAACGATTTTAGAAAAAAAGAGATATTTCTCTCAAATAATTTTGATTTCATCTAGATCAACATCGATTGATGGATTTTAAGATTATTTGAAGTTGATTATTTATGATACAAAACTTCCATATTGTATTGAAGGTTTTGTGATATTTTTGATTGTGGATGTGTTATTTTTATGACATTCATGGTTTATGGAGAATGTATTGACATTTCGTATGATAGTTTTAATACGAATGTTTATGTTATGTTTAAACATGTTCATATGAGAAATGCATTGGACTTAATAAGTGACGGGTGGAGCCCACAATAGCTCCTCGATGAATCGGTAGGTCTAATGAGACAAACTAGTGTCTTTTAAGAAGGCCTTGAAAAAATCTTATTTGTAGTCTTCGCACAAGGCCTTGACTATGTGGTTATGATAGTCGGGCATTATGCATTCCATCATTATAAAAATGGTTATTGATATTGCATGTGATTATTTGACTAGTATAATATCCATGTGAATAAGTAAATGAAATTTATTTCATTTTATTTCTACCATATTATGCTGAATTTCATGTTTAAAATGCATTTTGTTTAGTTATACATTGCCTTAAATGTTTTTCTTATTTATAAAAGTTTACGCCATATTGGTATTCTTACCGGGCATTTGAGCTCACCCCTTTCTATGTTTTATTTTTCCAAGTAAGTGATGATGTATTTTATGAATGACCTGCAGTGGTAGTATAAGGGGATATGAGTGTGGAGTCAAGATGTTGTTGTAGTTTTCACTTTATGATGTAATGTAAACTTTATGAATATATCTAGTGTTTCCAAGGCTACTAAAATAATCAGTCTTTCGAGATTTGATCTTTCTTGTGATCATGCCCATGTTATGTAATAATGCACCGACTCTGGTTATCTGGGGTTGGGGAGTTACACACATAGGGAACCAGTATGGGGTACTAATGTGTGGGACCTGAAGTGGGATATTACAAAGTGTAATTAGAGGTTATTTTATTCTATTTTCGTTTCTCTTACTATCGGGGAAAGGAATACATGAGAATAGAGTGAGATGGAAGTTATTTATGATATTTGTATTTGGAGTAGATATCCATTGTGTAAGGGTAAAATCCAAGCATCCATGGTGGAATTTTTGTTAATAATGTGTGTTGTTAAAGAGTATTATAATTTAACATGGATGATTCTATTGTTGTGTGATGTGATAATTTGATTTTAGATTTTTAAAATTTTACAAATGTTTTATTATTAAACAATATTATTTTAATTTCGAATCAATCTAGGATGTTGGGATTTATTTTCAGATGAATCATTTTGTCCACTCAAAAAAATTATATTTTAGAATGTTGTTGAATTTGAATTTCTTTCATTTCATTTGTCATTGAAAATACGAAGGTGACTAAAATGAATTTAAATTGAAATAAGATTATAAATTTGAATAATTGGTATCTATTTATAATTTTTCAATTATAATGATTTTAACCTTTTACGACGTTTTCCATGATGTAGGATGGATGACGTTAGTGATAGTGCCTCAGAACTAACCATGTGGTGGGGTTTGGGAGAATGAATTATAGTAAAATTTGTGAATCCCACTTGTTAAAATTTTTAATGTTGTTTTATGTGTCCTAATATATGTATTTTTAATTGTAGAGATATTAATTAATGATTTATCTTATTGAGATGAATAAATAATGACATGGATGAGGCTGCACCTCTAGTAGTGACAAATTAGGCATTGATTGTTCCAGATGAAGATGCATGAGGGGAGTTTAATTACACATTTTCTCTCATCATGTATGTTTTCTAGAGAGACCCAGTTTGGGTTGTGAGGATTATGTTGAATGTGAAAAAAGAGTTTCAGTTTTATAATGCTCCAACATTTACTAGAGAGGGTAGACTTGAGACAACTATGTTCCGGATTAAGTCTGTATAGACTACACTTGACCATTTAAAAAATCGAACTGAAAAGATGGTATGTGTAGATACATATATATTATGAGGATAAAAAAACCATTGGATTCATGTTCGAGTACATATAATTTTCGAATAGGGTATATCAAGGATGAACATTTCAGATATGTCCCTTGAGAAATTTAATCTAGATACATTGAGAAGAGACAGATAAATTGTGTTAATAAGGACGAGTCAGGGGAGTATGACTGTGTTGGAATATGTTTTATTCCTTAATGAACTAAATATATTATTAATACAGTTTCTTGGTGATGAGACAACTATGGAATGGAGGTTCCAGGATTGACATAAATGTGAGATAATTTAGCAAGTAAACATGTTTAGGTTAATGATGTTTGCTTATGTTGTGGATAATGATTTAAATGATGGGGGGGAACCATAAGTAGCATTCTAGTGTATGACATGTGGTTTCTATTATCAAATCATGAGTAATATATTTCTTGGGTAGAAATAGTGTTACGATAATTTTCACAATATTTGTTGAAGGGAGAGTGGAAATGGGGAAGGATTAGATACACAATATCTTACCCTATTAATTTACCAAAAAATCAGTATGTCTCCCACTAATGTAAAAATTTTCCCCAAACATTGATATATTATTGATCCTAAGGATGTAAAAGTCATATATAGAGGTTCTATATAAACCCTTCATAATTGGGTAATGATGTATATGCTAATAAGAATCATTGTGTGGGAATGAGATATTATACATTAATTTAGTTTGGAAGATGGTGTACTATTTGCCATGGATTTTTTTTGTAGAAGATGGTATTATGGGTATTGATGCCCATATCAGGAGAGTGGGGAAGATTATGGGACACCAACTACAAGATAATAAATTGATGAAATATTTCTACATGTCATTGATCCTACAATTTTGGGAGGTGAGGTTTTACCATATAAAGTAATAGGTACTATTCATGTAGCTTCCATGATAGCTACATCTTTTTTTATTGGTTCTTTCAAATCATTCATATCTAAAAAACATGTAATGGGGTGATGATAATAGATAAATTTTTTCGAGTCTGGTCAAGGGACATCTATTTATTAAAGGGTTTTTCTATCATGTTTTGGGGGAATTAGTTTTTTTTATCTTTATATCATTGACATGTCAGGATTCATCAAAATTATGAGTATGGACAAGTTAGTATCATTAATTTAACACATTTATTGTTTCCATGGGATGTTTACTTTTTGTATCATGAGGTTAAAAAAGTCCACCATAGAGAGTGGGATATCTTGGCAGGCCTTGCTGGGTAAATTAATCACTAACATAGAGAGCTTAAAACTCAATATGAATGTCTTATTATAGATGATTGGTGTGTGTAACAAGATGTATTTCCTCCCATAGTGGACAGGATCTATGAAATGTTTCCTAGGGACATCCGAGGGCTTCCACCTTAGAGAGACACTGAATATAAAATTGAGATCCTGACAAGGGATGATCCATTTTAGTTTCACCCATATAGAATGCTATCAATTGATCTTCATGATCTCATGACTCAGATGTAAAAGTTAATGGCTAAGGAGATTATCTATCCAAGTATGATTTCTTGGGGTGTTTAGTATTTCATAAAAATAACGTTTATATAACCAAGCACTTCTGTACTAGTTACCATAATTTGCATTCGTAGACTATGAAGAACAAGTATCCACTCCCAAGTATCGATGACTTATTTTTTAATTTGTAGGGGGCTTGATTTCTCTCCATGATCCATATGAGATCAGGATATCATCATTCATGTGTTAGACGTTCTAATATATTTACAATTGCATTTAGAAGTGGGTATAGCCATTATTAGTTCATTTTGAAGCCTATTGGGTTAAATAAATAACCAACTGTTTTTATGGTCATGATGAACAAAATCTTCTACCGGTACAAGGTTCATTTTATGATATTGATTGTGGATAACATATTGTAATAATCCAGGACATATGATTATCATTCCCAACATCTTCAAATTTTATTGAGTATATTAAGAATGAATCATCAATATGCCATTCTATCTAATTGTTAGTTTTGGGTTCATCGGGTACACTTCTTGTGTCACATAATCCCATATGAAGGTGTTTATATAGACATATAGATAGCCTATGTAGTTTTTATAGGGATAATATAAATAATATTTATGATATATTTAGTTTTCTAGGTTTAGTGAGATATTATAAAAAAGTTGACCATGAAATTTCTCACATGGAAGAAACCATTTAAGGATTAAAAAATTAGAATAATGTTTAAATGATTAGATTCTTAGGAAAAAAAATCATGGTATTTAAAGAAGCACTTGACATTGACACCAATATTCTTTTTAATAAATCATGGTGAGGTGTATAAAATGGTTTGTGACACTTTTGGGATCAGGATTGGAGCAATTTTGATTTAGGGATATCGAGTAGTAGTATATGGGTCTCAGTTGGTGTGGTAGTTTGAATGGAACTATCTGACACATGAACTCATGTTAGAGGAATTCATTTATTCATTGATGTTTTGAAGACATTATAAATTCTTAGAAATATGTAATGTGGGTAAAGACTCTCAGGGACATAGTGTATATCATATCATAGTGATATTTCAATCTTCATCACCAATGGTTGGTTGATTAAATGCAATCATTCAATTTTAATCTTGCATATATTTCTTAAAACAGAAAATGTTTTCCGCAACAATAAGAAGGAAAACTCAAATATCAAACTTTCCAGAATCTTTAATTATGTGGAATATTATGAAAATTCTTTATGAGATACATGTTGATGTTTATGAGAGAAAGGTGTAGATTTCTCCTAAATTCGCATCATTGGATTCTACAATTTTGGGCCAGAATAGAGTAATATAGTACATTGATTTAGAATATATGAAATTTAGGTAAATCTAGGTAGGTGTGGAATCACCTTACTTTTGGACCAAAGATGTAGATGTGATCATTTATTTCAGGATCCTCTTTGTTTTTCATATAATTATATGGGTGTATTTGATGTGAGAATTTTAATTCCTCCATGTGGGAAGTGCATCTTGTTGTGACTAAAATGTATCATGATCTACAACAATAGTTTTTCCTTCTAGGCATAAAAAATGAGATTTAAGGGTTTGTGGATTGATGTTTTTCCAATTTATAAGTGAATTTTGAGCCTCTGTGAACTTGTAGTTTAATACATCCATTTCCAATTCTACAGTGGAAGGGTGATGACATAACTTTTGACATTTTGGTGGGTATCCTGAGCATTCTTTTAAATAATGAAACAATTTTGGTGATAATAGAGCTTTTGATTAAGCTAATATATTTATTAAAAATATAAGGGAACATCTTTGTAGACTAGTTGGTATAATTTTATGCTTGGTAGATACTCAGTTAATTTGGGGTTCCACAGAGTATAGTTTTAGATCATCTCTCACACATTATTTCACGCTTCAAGAAGGTCTTACAGAAGACCCTTGGTACATAGGTTTTTCTAGGTCAAACATTCCACTCATAGACACATGCAGAATTAGATTGTACAATCCTAGTTCTTGAATATATTATTTGGGTGTGAGTCATAGACCGTGGTGGGTCTTTATAGAGTCACATAACATTAGAGGAATTCACTTATAAAAATAATTATCATGAAACTTTTCAGATGGAACCATATGATTTGATTAATGTTATGCCAGGCAGATTACTACTATATTAGTTGGATGCATGGGAGTAATAGCTTTTGGGACTCAGTCTCATGCATGACACATCAACACATGTTTAGTTTACTCATAACTGTAATGATACAACTCAAAGTATATTTAATTCATATGATTATACACATAGGTGACCCATAGAGTTTTTATATGGTGATAATGTATTCATTAGAGTGTCGTCTAGGTTTCGTCATCAATGGATATAGAGATAGGGAATGTGGGAACCTATGATTGCCTGAAAAATTGTGGTTATAGAGAGAATAAAGCTAGTGGCCTAATAATTGGATCATCTACAGTTGTACAACTCTATGTGTGATGTTTATTATTTTCCACAACATCAAATGTATCATAAAACCTGTCTCATTTTATTGGTGACGATTATGTTGATATTGAAAAATAGGTGTCCTATAAGGCAAATACGATACATGAAATGGATAAAATTGAGAATATTTTATGGGGGATGATGATGCTGATGGTTCATGTACTGTGGAATCCTGGACATGTTTAGAAGGAAATATGGGATTTAGAATATGATTTTCTTTCTCAATGGATTCTCCTTTTTCAGTAAAAATCATAGAGATTCTTCGGAGTGAAAGTATAATAGCGAATAATATATTTTGAATTAAATTTAATATCCTAATAAATTCTACAGATGTCTTGGGATCCTTTACATGTACTGGATTTCATTTTTTTGTGTTCATTTTGTATAGTTTTTTTCTTGGGGAATTTTTAGGTCAAATTAAAGAAAATTTTAATGGGATGATGAAGTTTAAGATTTGAAATCCATTTTCCCAAAGTGTGTACTCAAAACAAAAGACATAATGAACCCAAAAAAATGGGATTCACATAGTTGGTGATTTTTATTAAAGAGTGTTCTCTTTTAGGAGTAAATATGCACCCCACAAGATGAGATGTATAATTTGGAGAACTGTTTGTCCTGACCATTGAAAATAAGCAAAAACTTTTTGTTAGATCAAATATTATATTTTAAAATATGGATGCCCCTAAACATCATCCCAATTTGTCCCATCTTCTCCATAATCCATTCATCTTTTTAGGAGGGTTCTGGAAGGATTCCTTGCGATTTTGATCTTATTTCATGAAAATTGAAATCTCGGATTTGAGATATAAACCCCTACTGATAAGTGAATAAATGACCTTATGTTTCATCCCAATCTCTTATCTATCATTTATTCATTTAGGGGAATGTTATAAAGTGTCTATGTGTATTATTATCTAGGATTATACAAATATATTTCTTTTAATATATGATTTAGGATTTGGATAGAGATCATGTTCCTCATTATGATTTCGATTGATCTGCTTCAAATTGGGGATTTGTATTATTATGTATTTGTCATTAAATTTATGCTTGGTCGTCTTGATTTAATTACCATTATCTCTATAGAAATTGTGTGTATTCATTTCTATTACTCAATTGCAACATTTGGTGGTTGAATGTTGTTTTTATTTAATTAATTGATTAATTAAATAAAAGAAACATGGAATTATAATAATAAATTTTCAATTTAATAAATGGAACATGTACATGGGGAATTGATGGGAAAATGGCATTTGTTAATTTTATATCAATTAACTGGTGAATTTGATAGTGGAATCTTGTGATTATGGAATTGATGAGATATTGAGATTTTGAAATTTAATTATTTAATTAGTGAATTAATTAATGAAATAATATGATTGTGGACTGGATGTGATTTTAAAATTCCGAAATTGAAGTAAGTAAGTGGTCGATTAATTAATTAAATATTATCATAGATGAATTTATTAGATATAAATTTTTTGAAATTCAATGTATTAATTAGATATTTAATTAATAAATTGGATATAGACCTATTAATTTTGATTAATTAAATGATGAATTAGGTAAATTATTAATGGGGAATAAGGTTAATATAGTAAATTTCCCAATATATTCCATATGATTAATGTATTTAATCATCATTTTTTTGATAATTTAAATGGAATGTTACTATGTGAAATTTAATAAGATGAATAATGATTATTATCGACGAATGAATTGATATATGTGATATATGTGTGAGTTTGATATTTGTTTATGGTACATGGACTGATCCTACAAAATACCTAATTAATATATAGGTGTTGAACATGGACTGAGGTTCCAAATACATATGCCTACTAAGTTTTTGTGGCATAGTTAATGTAGATCTAAATACCCATATAAGATATGAGTATGGGGAAATGACTAAAGCTCCAAAAAATCTGTGTGACATTGAGGTTTTGGATGAGGGATGAGGCACCAAAAAACCATAGGCTGTAAGAAATGATGTTCTATACCCATGAGTTGTAATTTAATTATGGTTTTAATTATATGATTCATGAAATAATATGAAATGATAAATGATTATTGTGATATTAGAAAATGGTTCAGACACTGGAATTGGTCGAGGATGTTGTCGAGGGTTCGGGTTTTGTTAGGAACCTTTGGATTTATGTATTTTTATAAAGATTCATTGAATAAATTTAAATTAATAGCTATTTTTCTTTCACATTAATATTTATAAAATTTAATAGACTATTATTAAATTGATATTATTTAGGACCCCATTGGTGGTGGCCTAATGAGTTCTTCCCATACACAAATCAGAATTATTGATTCGTAGCTAAATTAATTACATGGTTTCAATATAGGATAAGGTCATGTGCCATATATTATATAGTTGAATTGGGTTGGATCATAGATGAGGAAACAATACATGGTAAATGGACCTGTTTAAGACTTGTTACAGTCTATTTTTTTGGTTTCTTTTATATTAACACAGAAAACATGTTTGACGTGAAATGAAAAAAAATTTGTATATTGTACTTCATGTTTTTACATCATGTGATTATAGTTTTTTGGTTATTTTTTTATTCAATTGGTATTTTTACTCATTTTGAACTTTATTGATATATTGATTAGAGGGTATAGTCTCCCCATTATCTATATTTGACCTTGAATACTAATAACCATCCTCTACTTTAGGTTTTGGTGTACCTATGTTCACATAGAAAACTAGATTGGTCTGCTATTGTATTTAACATAGGACAAGATGCTACAATTATTCTCCATAGATGGAACCGTAATGGTTAGCTCCAATACCATTGGGGTAAATTATTTTTCTTTTATTTCATCATTTTACATAATTAATTATAAACATATATTAGGAACACACATCTCCTTTGATAATTACAATGATGGAAGGACTAAAATATACATTGAAATTATAATTCATATTAAAAATCATATAATCACCCATCATTACCTTCTCAACATGATTAAACCATGTAAAACAGCTAGTTTTATTGAAAATATGATAACAATTATAAAAAAATCCTTCTAAATAAATAATATGGGTAATATCATTATAGAATATCCCCATTTAATTATTTAAATACATTAAATGATTTTACTATAGGTTTTTTTTATAAAAGTAATTATAAATACACAGTTGAGAAAAAAATGAATAAACTTTTTGTGGATAACATTAAAATATTTAAAATTAATAAATTCATGGGTAATTTATTTTTTTATAAAAAATTTAAAACATAAAAATAATAATTTATAATGAATAATTTTCATGATAGCATATTTTCATTATAAAAACATTTAAGAAACAGTGATTTCAAAATTATATAGACGGACTTAAAAGTGAACATAGCCGAAACACATAACATGATTACTTTTAAATAATTTTAAAAAATTATATGATAGTACATAATAACATAAAAAACACATCAATATAAATAATATCATAATTGAGTAATTCTATAGAACACCATGAGGAAAATGATTGGGTACATAGTTAATGACCTCTAAAGAATCATTTTTTATGTAACAACATAACGAAATATTAAAACCGAAAATAATTTTAAACCATAAAAATTATATGGAAAATAAAATAAAAATTGTATTCTAATATTAATGAAATTTCATGTGAATGGGTTTGTATATACACTATATAAATATATATATGTTCATTTTTGAAACCATGTCTTATAGAATGATGTTTTAGACTAGAACACCCTATGAAATTAGTAGTTCTAGAATTAGTATTACATTGAATGAGGGAAATTAGTAATATAATTAAAGGGAAACAACATCTAATTTATAATATATAAGATAATTTTTTATGTCAATATGTGCAATTTATAATGAAAACTAGGGTGCGTAACAAATAACATGTCTCAAGAAATTGAAATTGGAACCAAGAAACCATTAGAAATAGTGTAAAATTTTAGATAGAAATCCATAATTAAAATACTGGATCAAGAAAAATTAAATCCATATTAAGTAGATTTAAACAAAATATAAACAATGATAGGTTATATAAAAAATAATATCATCATAACATATTTAATTAGTACATGATATAATATAAAAAAGAAATTGAGTAAAAAATCCACGTACCAAATGTATTGATTTACCTCTTACACGAAACACCATCCTGAATATTATAATAACAATAACTAAATATATTATTCAAATCATATTGTTTATGATATTTATTAGTATCCTTTCTTATAATGTCTCAATTATTTATTAAATCAGAATAATTCACATCAGATGTTATGGGTTGGGTTGGATGAAAATTTTAAAATATATTTGTTATATTCATTGAGTTAAAATTTCTTAGTAAAGTTGATTAAAAAACTCAATATTTTTCATGTTATAGGGTCCATATAAAATCCATAATTTAAGACTTTAAATAATTCAATGAATTTTTTAGATACTGAAAACCATCATTAATAAGAATGTTTTTAGTTTTCAAAAATAACCATGTTCATTTTAATTTAAATTTATTATTATAATAGATATAAAACCAATATAGAATCATAATAATAAATTTTATATCACATTAATATTTTATTTATTCGTTAAATATATTTTTATTTCTGTTCATGTGGAATTTCATTTCATGAGAAAATCAACATTCATATAGGCTTCTTAAAAATTCCATGGCAAACAACAATTTTCAATAGTGTGTTGATGATTTTTAAAAGAAGTAAATATTTACATACTATAATATATATATATATATATATTACATATAATAATTATGCATGATAAATTATAAAATATTAAATTATATTTTCAAAAATAAGTGGGAATTTTTTAAATGAATGTATCATCTTTAAACAACTCATATTAAAATTTTGTTAATAAAAATATGACATCGAGAGGTATCAATTAATTCATAATTATAAAATTACCAATATATTTCAATACCAAAGTAATTGAATCATGTTCAAAATATATTGGATTGACTATAATTTCGACTAGATAAATAATAATAATTAAGAAATTTGAGGTGGGATTGGGAACTATTATGTTGATATTTGAGACACAACCATTAAATTAAACATAATGAATTTTTAGAAGAGAAATTCAATAACTCAAGTGACATAAAGATGTGGTATAGTATGATAAAAAAATTTTTTGGAATAGTTATATTAAAAATAAAAACTCATGTGTGAATAATTAATGTTTACATTAAGACCCTTTTTATAGTTTTATTTAAATGGAAAATTTCTAATATTCAATATATATGTGTTGGAATTTTAATTTAAAAATAAATATTTTGAATTTAAATAATATAATATTAAAATTATATATACATTCTAATTCACATGAGTAATGAAATTATATTTAAAAATTATCTAATTACTAAAAAATTATTTCAAAAACAACATATATATTTTAATGTCATTTTCCTTAATATTTGTGTATTTTGACTATAATGACATAACTACAACAATATATTTCTAATAAATACACTTTAAACAACACTAATACATCATAATTATACATTACATATTTGGAGAAAAATTATTATTCAAAAAAATAATAATGATTTTGTATTTAAAGGCATGAAAAGAACAACAATATTACATAATATATGAGAAGAAGTGTTAATGTGTAAATTAACCATAAAAATATATAATAAAAAGTCAATAATAGATAAGATTCATCAGTTGTATTAAATAAAGTATCTTATTATGGAAGAATAAGTTGTATATGTTTTTTATCACTTGAGAGATCACTGAGAAGTAAAAATATTGATCGCACATGACTTGGTTCGTACAGTATATCAAAGACAATTATAAAGCTATTTTTAATTTTGAAATTTCTTATTTTTATTAAAATTGTGTTTGTGAAAATTATACATTCCTTAAATTCATTAAATTGGATTGTGATTCTCCGTAGTAAGTACAAACACCTCATGTAATATCATTATAAACATTGTTTTATGTCTAAATATCCTTTATGGTAATATCATTGAATAGATATAAAGTAAGAGGTAGTGAATTAAATTTGTTTCATTTAATAATTCATATTGATGAGGAATGAAATGATTTTCAAATATTATTTTGTAAGGGAATGAAAATGTATTGGTGATGTTGGGAAGGCAGATAAAAGATATGATGAGGATACCACAGAGGATAGTGGTCATGTAGGTGTGGCAGTGTATCCTCATGTGGTTATTCATTCATGGTAAAATACAAATATGATTATAGTAAATGTATTTGGTTGGTTGATGATCAAATAATACAAAATGATAAAGACAATTCATACGATAACTAGAACTATTCATGGGGAAATTAAACTTGTTCATGTGGTATGTACCAGTGGGATCATTTTTTGGATGAAATCAGATCCACGTTCATTATAAATAATGTTTCATGATAACCTAAAAAATGTGTTTGCAGTAGGTACTCTTAATCATTAAATAAAAGACTTCAGTAACTTTTCAACTATATTATCAACTAACTCGGGAAATAGATTACTTCACATAAATGAAGTTAACCTCAAGAACATTCCAATATTTAAAATTATTATTTCTTATCCAAAGGATATTTTTTTATAAATATAAGAGCTATATAACCATGTTATAATATAATAATAAAATCTATCATCAAAACATGATAAAGTGAATCAATTTTCTAACAGAAATATTATATATCATGTTTATATGAAAAATAAATGATTATGTGGTTTGATGCATACCATAATGTTGTTTATTAAAAGTTAAATAATCATATAATATTTAATATCAAATTTGATTGATAAATATTTAATATAATTATATCCAGACATAATGAAAATATTTTGAACTAGTAAAAATTGATATCCATATAATATATTTAATGGATTTGGAATTCTCAAAAACAAAATTTATTTACAGATAAAAAAAACTCCCAAAATTTGTAATAAAATAATTAATATTATATATATAATATAATTATGATTCTTAAATTTTATATATTCATTTAACTTCATTCCCTCTCATTCATTGATTAATGGAATCATTAATGTTGAATTTTTTAAATATATAACTTCTACAAGAAGTGAGTTTATTTGGTCATACCCACCCTTAATGGTTATTTTTAACAAAATATTTATTATATAACCATTATTTATATTATAAAGATAATTTTATTGACATTATGAAAAAACTTACATTTTTATGACCATGATCAATATTCTAATGGAGTTGTGGAAAAATTGAGCAAACAATCATAACTAATCGTTGTAAGAATTAAAAAAACTATAATTAATAAATAGAATATAATAATAATTCATTAATATTAAATTATATATATAGAAATAAAATTCGTTGAAATATATTTTATAATTTCATTTCCAGATACAAGCTAAATACAGAGAATGAAACTGGAACACAATAAGGGTTTTGCCTCAATAATTCATTATATAACTCACAATTTTAATTTATTTAAAATATTTTAAATTTTTATTGAGATGATATTTGGATATATAATAGGTATATTTTCATTATAAATTGTATTTTAACATCAAAAACATACCCTTCCACTATCACTGGATTATTATTATTTTATCTATCAAACATTATTGGAATATGTATCAACTACTGATAGTTTTAAATGATATTATTTTATGAAACCATAATAATATATACCATTTAACAACTACAAAATTTTCTAATAATAACATAAATTTTTTTTATTCTTTTAAAATCAACTTCCAGCCATACTCTTCCATTTCTGTATCAATGATTGTTTTCTTCCCGAAAATAGAATGGACCTTCACAACTTTATGTTGTTTCATGAGTAATAATGTATGTCCATGATTTTCATAACTTATTTCATATTTAATAACCAATTAAAAACATGTTTTAATCAATTTGATTCACATATTCTATATTTGTGAGTACTATTCCAATTGAAAATCAAATTTCTTACGAATATTTCACATCTTCTTAATTAATGGTTTATCTTTCATGTCTGTGTTTTCCTCTTCCTACCAATGTTTTCCATCAATATTTAGATTAGAAATAATGTTTTATTTCATATGATACCCATAATTACCCATATACAATTCCCAAAAATCTTTTTAGGATCATTTTCATGATGTTCCATTTTGATAATGGTATATAAAAGAACTGGTTTTGGTCACTTCATAATAAATGGTTTTTTTATACTCTACACATCATCAAGATAAAATGTAATGTCCCATTAAAGTATCCATTATTTTTGATAATTTATTAGATAAAAATTTTCAAAATATTTGAAACCACCTCCTTGAATGTAAATATTTAAAATGGCCCAGAACATCTTGATTTATGAATATTCTAATACTAAATTTCCAATGATTCTCTTACATTTTTTAATCCCTTTACAGTTTTAATATTCAAATAAAAATACCAGGATGATATTTATGTTTACTTATATTAAAACTTATTTACGCGATATAATTTTATACTTTCGATAATTAAACTCATTCTATTAATCAAATTTTAATCTCTTTTGGGCTGCCATGTCAATATTTCTTCTTATAAGGGTATTTTTACATCTATATCGACATCACTATTGGTTTCATTTATTAACTAGGAACATGTTCTTTTTGAACCATCATCAATATTTATGTAGATAGAATTTAGCAATATGTTATGTAAATAATCATGAAATATATTAATTTTTTAGTATATTATTTAATATAGGAAAAGATGATTTTTTCTATGTATCACACTTATGCCTATACATATTATATTTTCCCAAGAGGGTAAAAATTATGTATCTCATAAAGACATTGGGTATATATATATATATATATATATATTTACATTTTATGTATATTATTAGGGATTTAATCATTTACACTAAAGGACATTTTTTATTATGTGTGAAGCATGAGAAATTATCCACAAACACAATTTTATACATTGTCTTGGAGTAGAATTATATATCCCTCTAATAATTTTCATGATAATTTATATATAATGAGATTATCAAATCAAAAATGGGACATTTTAATCTATGATTATATTAATGGGGAGTAAAAAAAATTCACCATGTTACATTTTTTCTCTATGTTTTTGGGAATTGTAAGTGAACCCAATCCACCATGGGACTTTATTATCTTTTTTATGGTGGTCTTGGAAGTGACCCTTGACTTATGATGACATATTAAATGTTTTTTAAACATATTATATGATTCAATGATAATATTACTTCATTTACTTTTAGCGTTTCCATATTATTTTGATACACTTTTTTATAATGGTACATGTCTATTCTGTTTAGAATATAATTTAATCATTCTTAATTTTTGGACAATCTGTATTTTTTATTTTATTTTGACAAAAAATCCATACTATAATTTTCAAAATTTGGATTTGATATAATATAGATGAAATATTCATATGGTTTCCCTTACATAGTGTTTTATACCACCCCATTCTAATGATTCCCTTCCATATTTATAAATTTAATAATAACACACGATATGTCTAAAAGGGAGTCTAGAAGAGTTCAATTATCTAGACCTATTAAAAAATTATGATGTAATTAGAACTCAAAGAACCTAAAATAAAATTTTCCACCAGACGTGTGATATTAGTTAAAGATATAATTTCTAAATTTATTGAAATTATTAAAAATAATTATATGTAAAGATCAGATCATTATAGAAGGAATCAATACAATGTTTAGTTATTTTTTGTATTATTCTGCTTATTTTGAGGGATTATGATTATAGAAAATTATTGAAATACCACGATTGAAGCCAAATATATAAGACCAATTATATGATTATATAATATATGTTTTTTAGTATTTTTTATATATTTATATCTTATATTATTGATACTCATATGGATAGTATAATGTGAAGAGGATTCCATACAAATGAACATATGGATAATAAAAAAACGAGTCGGTTGATCAGGGAATCGATCATCACTGTAATGTTTGATTTGAGGTCCTATTACTATATAACTAGATAGACACCATATGGGGATATTAATTTTAGATCATATTCTATATATGAACCACTATGAAGTATATATTTCTTATTTATATTGAAGGACTATGATTATAAGTAATTATTTTCCCAACATAACGTAAACTGATATTAATCCTGACTAATATCTGTTGATCCATGGATGATATATAATGATATAATAAAGGATAGGCCAATCAAAAAGTGATACATCATTAAATAAAATAAATATGGACTTATATGCTGTAATTATAATGTGATGCATCATTAAGATAAATTGCCATTTGGATATGTAGGATACTTCTCTTATTATAATAATTTTCCATCACACATGTTAACACCTTTTTTGATTTATTAATAGTTGTAAGTAGAAGGAATAGAATTATGAATATGTGTGCTGGACAATTTTGGGATTATATCAATGATCATAACATTGAAGTGTGAGCAAGATTGAGATATCTCATCGTTAGTCCAAACAAACAATAATGAATTTTCATTTACCCTGTTAACATTGTTGAAATCTAAAACCCACATAAGAAGTTATGTATGTAATCTCAAATGAACTAGGGAGATGAAGATGATAAGGGAATTAATATTCAAATACAAAATGTTAACGTTGAGGAAAGAAGGATGAAGCGAATTCCATTAAATGGGGTTTTAAGATACATTTTTTGTAATAGAGGATATTGGTAGGATGATGTCTACGGAAAATGTGGATGCATTAATGGAAGTTATGGTTCTTCATAAAGATCAACAAATGATTTTATGTTTTATATTTTAGTAATTTTGGGAACAATGAAACCTAATAAACAACTCCATGGGTTATAGATAAAGAGAAATATCAAACAATCCATATATCATGGTAATATGAGAAATCCCATGTAATTATATTTAATGAGGTAGTTTGAAATTTTTATTCAATATTATTTGATTTATTTTCTCATATAGGTTTTAAGATATCAATTATTGAGTGGTAAAGAAGAAAGTGTATAGTGGTATATTAATTAATTACACAGAATATGAATCTACATAAATGTTTCCAGAAATTTACACCTTATACATGTATACATTCATTATATTATAATCTTATATCAGAAATGGATTATGTCCAAAAAACCAAGGGATTATAAAATGATTCTTATTGGGAAATATCAATTCATATCTTAAATTAACCAATTATCAAATACTAGAATATTTTTAATTATAACATTCTTATTGAAATTCTTATCTTCATAAAATTTTAAATATTTAAAGTATATAATTTAATTTTGGTGGTTAATAAAAAATGTGAATTTCAAAAATTATTTTCATTAAAGAAATAAATTTTTTAATATTTTATTCTCCACATAACAAAAAAACATGAGAAATAATGGAACATTATATAACAAGTATAATTTTATTTTCATGTTATGAATTATAAATATTTTTATGAACTGTTTGAGATAAATGATGAAATAAATATTGATATTTAAGATATTTATATATCTATTAAGATCATTTTTTTAAAAATATCAGACATTTTTTACTCCCTCTTTTAATAAACTGAATATGTTTTAGGATTGAATTTGTTTTTTCAGAATAATATACATGTGGATGTAAATAATATATTAAAATAATTTTATTTGTAGTTTTTTAGAAATAATTTTAATGAATGCTAATATTTTTGAACGGTACATTTCTATAAAAAGGATTTTCTTAAAATTTTATTATTATAATTAAATGATAATTAAAATAATATTATTTTTTGAATTTTAAAAAATTTCAAACATTTTCTTTTTTAGTATAACAGTATTGGATAAAAATTAATGTTTGGATTATTTTGAAATAGTTTATTTATAGGTGGTTATTAAAAATATCGATTTTTCTAAAACCATTCACTTTTATTATTCACTAATGACCTAGAAGTCTAAAATAACATTTAAATATATATAATAAATTTTTAATAGTAAATATAAATAATTTAAAAAGAGTATTTGAATATATAGAACTCATGATTTATATCATTAAAACACAAGTAAAATTTAAAAGTAATTTTTTTTATATTAAATATTGGACTATATCAAGTATACATATTAAATAAATGAAAATAAATTTCCATTTTCAATTAAACATATCAATTTTATTTATTATTTTGAAAATCATTTTTTAGAGAATTGGAAATATTAAAAAGTTTAATGACAATAAATGCGATGACAGTGAAGATCTTTTTCATTAATATCATATAGTATTTATTTAAAAAATAAAAATTTTCAAATTTAAATTATGATTCTAACATTATTTTTAATACTACATATAATTAATTTACACTGACATAATTTATTATCAATAAATTGAAATATTAAATCACACATTATGGTTAAAAGACATTTTTTAATTATTACATTACTTTGTAAATTATATTTTTCAACGTAAATGTTGATATAATAATATTAATAATTTTTTTAAATTAAGTAATTATTAATGATATTTAACAAACATGAAAAATATATTCAATTTGGGTAACCTTATATTATTTAATAAAATAATAATCACTTAGTAAAAAATTAGTTATCATAGAAAATTTCAAAATATAAAAATGTAAACACGTATACTAAATGATAATAAACATGTATAAAAGTTTTTTATATTGCATTGGATGAGGATATATTAACCTTAAATCACCCATAACTCCATTGTTATCAAACCATGGAGTCATTAAAATGGTATTTGTGTATTGATATTAGGTACCTGTCAATTGTATTCCCAAAACTGCCATTTTTATCCTTAATAAAATTTATTGACATCCACCATTCCAGTGATAGACATTCCATTATGATTCCTTTTTTATCCCTAAAAATATAACTCTACTATACATTAATTCACCATCCCTAACACATCATCACTAGAAGATATCCTAAGGACATAACTTCCATGGAAATATCACACAAAATATCAACTCTCCTATATACGTATTACAATATATATATATATGTATATATTTATCCATAATATTAATCTTAATAATATATTATATATATAATAATATAATATCATTTTTTTAATTAATTATTATATTGTTTCATAATATTAATGTAATAAACATTATTTTTTCCTCCCCTTCAAATAAATAAACAATTGATAGTTTGTGGCTTGGAATATGGTCTCAACATAGTGATTTCATTCATTTAACATCACTGCCATCAATGTCTGATTAAAAGGATCTAATGGATCATAAAATATGAAACATATAATATAATGATTATTAGTAAAATATAAAAAAAATTCCTTCACCCTCTCTCATTGTTTGGTAAATTGAAACATTAATCATGTTTTTATGCGAACTATATCCTCCATGTGTAATGAGATTAATATTTCACAACCTCCCATCATGGTTAGAAATAAAAATATATTTATTATATAATAATAATTTAAATATATCAATAAGTATGTTTGATATTGTGAAACTAATTTAAAATCATTCAACCCTTGGACAATATACATAAGAGTTTATAGATTAATTTACTATACAACATTAAGAAACTGGTGTATGAAAGAAAACTATGTCATAAATAAATATAATACAATTATATAAGTTACAAATTAATGTAAATATATTTCAATATAGTTACTAATAAGGTATTCAACAAAATTAATGTTATTATTTATAATTTTAGGAACATCCAAATAAGTTATAATGAAGAAAGTACTTACTTCGTCTCAAAAATATTCTTTTTTGGGGCACATTTATTATATGTAACAAATTTTCATTAAATATTGTGTAATAAATTAATTAGAAATATAATATGAGGTAATATATTTATTCATGATTAATTTAAATAAAATGATTCTAAGAACCCTAAAAATCCCAGTCAGACCATTTATCTGTTTTTTTATTATGAGGTTACTCAGAAGACTAGAGTCGGTCTAGTGGTGTTTGGATACAATAATATCAAAGAAGAGACAAATATTGATGTGTATGGATTACATGTCATGAATTTGTGGTTCATGGATTAGTTGAGTTCTTGATTCATGATTAGAAATCCATTACTATATTTTTACATGTTGATTCATGGGATGCCTCCTGACATGAAACAAAATGTGGCCAAATGTTTTTTTCAATGTGTTTTTTAGTTTAACATAAAAATAGATATTTAAAATTTTTTAAATTGAATCGAAACATCATAATATTCTCTACAAAAACCCATTATATGTTATAGTTTTTCATGATTCCTAAAACCATATAACTTCTCTCTTAGTTTATAGATGATATGTGGTTCCCACTTTATGGATTATTTGATCCTTTCAATTGGGAATGATTCTCAAAATCCAATTTTTTATTTATGGTGATTTGAGTTATACCTAGCCTTTTTAACTTATGGAAATTAAATCTTGATTCTAATTATTCATTACATGTGATGTTAGTTTCTCTTTTTTTATTAATGTTGTTTTAATATTGGATTATTGGTGTGTTGTGGCATATCATTCTTGGAAGAAGAGAGTTCTTGCAGGAGGGTTAATTATTATCTTCAATGTGGGCCAATAATTGTGCGAAGAACATAGATTTATTTAAAGTACGTGATTTATTTATTAATGCATTTAATTATATTCAATT
Organism: Viscum album; assembly: GCA_963277665.1. Lineage (NCBI taxonomy): Eukaryota > Viridiplantae > Streptophyta > Magnoliopsida > Santalales > Viscaceae > Viscum > Viscum album. Next base: position 1,769,074,989 of record OY728135.1, read on the forward strand.
TATAATTTTTCGTGTTTTATCCCATAGTATGGAAATTTAATAACCCCAATAATTATTGTTCCCAATTTATATTTAATAAGGTGGTGATCGTGGTGATATTTTTCATACCAAGATAGGAGTTTACCAATATATATTCTTGATAGTCTTCTATTTATTTTATTTTTTCATCATGTCTTCATATAAATTGTATTAGAATATTTAATTTATTTAATATTGAAAATAAATTAAATTCAAAATTTATTTGGTCAATTAGATTAGGAATTAATGACGAGTAATATTGTTCTGAAATTCATATATTTTATAATTTTATGGTAATAAAAGTCATCCAAATAAAATTATTAATTGATTGTTAATATTAATTGTAATGGAATAAAAATGAAATGTTAATAATGATAATTATTATCAATAATGTTAAATTAACTTGAATATTAATTAGAATGGTACATTTCAATGTTTCTTAAACCTGATATTAATGTTAATTGCATTATTATTTTCTGATAAATTTTACTATCATAACACCTTAGGATTCCCATATTTGGAACCTATGAATAATGATTCTATTAGTTGAATATTCTATAAAATTACAACATTATGATATGATTAAATAAAATGCCGTAAAATTTCCATCTTCTTGAGAGGGATGTGTACCATGATTTTGGATATGTGACATTTTTATTTGTTTTAATGCTGGATTCCATGTTTTAGGGCCTAATATTCCCTATTAAATATTATTGTTTGTTTCCTTATAAATTTTTTATGTTATCTAGATAGAATATTAATCATTAAATTAATATTTTCATAGGATGGTTCATCCTATAATTTATGATATGATATTTGGACAGGGTCTCCATGATAATGCAGTATAAATAGAAACTTCTAATGTTGAGATGAATTAGGATATCCTTGTGGTTTTCTAGGATAGATCAGTAGATGACGAAACATGTTTTATATGCGACTACATAATTTTGATATAAATTTATATTCATTCCTAAAATTAATCTATTTAATTTCTGATGGATGTGTTTCTTTGTTTACATAAATTCATTTCCTCGGTACATGAGGATTTTAGTGGTGTATAATTCCAGGATTTGACATATATATAGAATTTGTTAGTATTTTTAGTGTACATATATTATGTAATGTTGCTAATAATAAATAAATAATTCATCACTAATCGTATTGGTGTCTATGGAATAAAAATGATTAAAAGATACTATTCTTGATAAATAATGGACTCGGTTTAGATTATTCATAAAGGAATGGAATTCTAGATAACCATTTATCAATGTATCCTAAAATAATTATAATGGTTAACTCTTTTTCTACTAAATAAATTAACAAAAGTAAATATTTAAAATAATATAAAAAATAATTATTGTAGCTCATCAAATTCTTGTTTGTATATTAGATATCTAGTCCCTAGTAGTGTCATCTAGTTGAATGAGTGAAGATATATGTAGTTTATCTTAGGATTAGGTTATTACCATTGGTTTGTTGTGAGATTTATTATAATATTGGAATTATATGATTTCTTATGGTTCCCCACCCATATCTATTATAGAGGTTGAAAACCAGTATAGACTTAGAGGTTGTTTTCCCTAAAATATATATGGGAGGATGGATGAATGACTTCACCCTCTAACCTATATCTATTTTCATTGTAGTTACTTGTACTAGAATGAAGTATAATTAGATTCCCCAAATCTTCATGTAGTGGTATGGTATGGATTTTGGTTATTTAACACACGTGTATTATGAGATATAATATCGAATGTAATATTATAGATATGATGTGTATATCATTTGATGGATTTTGGAACCCAACATAGTATTTGGGTTGTAATGGCTTGAGGTATAATTCATGATGTATAATACATTTAACAATGGGTATGGTTGATATAGAAAATACATGGTTATTAGTTTTAATGATGTGATACGGAATAATTTTATTATTTATTCCATGGGGTACATGTTGAGATTCCTTGACCATTTGTCTTCAGGTTGGCTTATTGTGGAGTGTGATGGTGCCAGACAGGTGTCATTGGGGTATAGGGGAAAACCAATGGGTAAGAACTTGTGGTGAACCCTGAAAATTTATTTAATATATTATATCATATATTTTATTTGATTCATATTTAGTTTTTTTAATGGAGAGGCATGGAACATACTATACCTACATAGGGTCTGAATATGTTTCAATATTTGTCACAATGCTTTAACCTGGTTTATTTATCTTTCTCACGTGAGGATGAAAGAAGTGTCCTACTAATAATAATGTTTTTCTCAGCATATATATATATATATTTATATATTGTATTTTCATGTCAAAAAAATAATTTCTTTGATTAGTAAATATGTTATTACTTATTATTTTTTGAGTAATATTTAGGGAATTGTAGTGTCTTCCAACATTACCTTCTAGAAAATTAACTTTTCCATTCAGTATTTTGTACTATATAGAATTGAGTGTTCTGACATGGACATTATTTAACATCATGAAATAGTTGATGATAGTCTTATACATATTATCATTCACCTTTACATTTTCACTTGTAAGATAATGTCACCAATATGTATGTTTATTATACACTCAACTTTATTTTCATACCCAAGGCCTTCATCTAGTGGGACATTGTGAGTCAAAAAATAATTTCACTAATGTCCATCCTAGGAGGAGAAACATTTTTGTAGAGAGGTCATGTCACAACCGTATTAAGGGAGGTTTGGGGGTTGGGATGGATATTGGTGTTAGGAATAGATGAGGTTTCTTGTGATGGTTTGTTAATACTATTAGCTATGTTTAGTAAGCAATGTTAGCATGGGAGGCCAGCTGTGACATATGTATTTAGGCCCCCAATATAATAATATATAGATACTATATTGTTCACTAAGCCCACTACATTTTTAGATACTTTTTAGGGTAGATACCTTAGATATGATCATGTAACAATCATCTTTTTTATTATGTTTCTAATGGGTTGAACTATAGACATGTTAAAAAATTAAAAATATAATAATATAATTCTTTAAATAATGTTATGTATTCTATATTATATATTTGTATGATCTAAAATATTGTTCTCATTGTAGTAATGGATCTAGGTTAAGGTAATATTCCTGTTCAAATCAAGGATGTGTAATACAATGTCCCAATAGGTAACCATGGTTTGATGGTAAATGAGAAACAAACATGGAGGAGTACACACCAAGTGTTTCAGTGCTATGGTATGTAGAAGTATGAGGTCTCTATTTTCGAATCAGTCACTAAATATTTGCTGGATGTCACGACCCGTCCTTGGGGCCCGTGTCGTGACTACCCCAAGCCCGCCTTCCATAGGCCAGGGGCTGGAGACTAGCACCAAGGCGTAAATATCGGAAAAAAAGGGAAGGCATTTACTTTGAAAAGTAAACAAGCACCACAGAGTAAGCAAGCTGAAAAGTAAACACTATGTAAAAACTGTAACAAGATGTGTTGAAAGTAAAAGGGGCCGGAAATACAAGCCCAACTGTAAAGTACAACTGAAAGGGGAAAACGACAACTGAAAAGAAAATCCACAACGTCGAGCCATCCACTGGAAGTCCCACCTGAAGGGTTGGTACAGATAGCCTCAACTGCTCCTTGGGTCCACCTGACCTCTCCGAGTACCTCCCGCCCAGTGGTCCACCTCCAGGTACGGTCCTGCTCCGCAAGCCTCCACCACGATCAGCATTGTCCGTCGTCTGCATCCAACACAACGATGTGTGGGCATAGCCCGTGTAGGGGTGAGTATAACTATACTCAGTGGGGACCCCGAGACCCTCAAGGTCTCACTAAAACCGACAAGGAAAACCACAAAGAAGATCTCAATAGATAACCTCTACTTAGGTATATGCCCATACATAAACCTAAGTTACCATGTAACCCATCTCAATCATGAGAAAACACATGGATTATGAAATCAACGGATAACCACCACCCAGGTATATGCCCATACATATACCCATGTTATCATGTAACCCATCTCAATCATGAGGAAACACAAAGATCAAAGACACAGCTCAAACCAGGATTTTCATTATCGAAACCGCAACTGCCGAACAACCTCGTCTCTAGAGTGTACAATGGTCCTGTCATGACTCCGAGGTACTACTCACTAACCTAGGACTGCTGTAGTACTCCACCTATCGAGTACTGCGGGCCTGCTCCTACAACTAAGTGCTCTCTCGTTCCGCTACAACCAAGTGCTTTCCTGTACCGCTACAACCAAGCGCTCCTCCGTCGTGGGTCTGCCGCTAAAACCAAGCGCTCCCCTATGCCGCTATAACCAAGCGCACCTATGTCATGGGTCTGCCGCTACAACCAAGCGCTCCCCTGTGCCGCTACAACCAAGTGCACCTCTGTTGTGGTTCTGCCGCTACAACTAATCGCTCCCCTGTGCCGCTACAACCAAGTGCACCTCTATCGTGGGTCTGCCGCTACAACTAAGACCTCCCATGTTCCTCTACAACCAAGCGCACCTCTGTCGTGGGTCTTCCCCTACAACCAAGTGCTCCCCTGTGCCGCAGCAACCAAGCGCACCTCTTTCGTGGGTCTGCCGCTGCAACCAAGTGCTCCCCACTGGGCTTTCTGTAACACACTGAGTCATTCGATCAGAAGTCGTCAGGTCTCAGTAAGCTACACGGTCTCCGTATTCCGCACGCTCGTCTCCGGGAGGGTCCGCTCCACGAGCTGCTGGTCGATACTACAAGTATCACAAGGTTCCACGAAGAAGTATCTCAAGGGACCGCCTCGTCACAGGGGTCTCAACACAACAGACAGCGTGTCAATCGGACGCCCGGTCTGTGAGATACTAGCCTTTTCGTCCCAGGGGCCCGGTTGGTTTCATGTGCGAACCAACCCGGCCGTATCTCAACTGTACCCTTAACTCCAAAAGGCTATACTCAAAGGGATTGTTTCTCAACGTGATCAACAACGTCGCTGACGGTTCGTCAAACGGACGTCCGGTCTGAAAGATATCAGCTTTCTGTTCTAGGGGCCCGGTTGGATTTCGGATACAATCCAACCCACCACTATCAAACAGCAACCAAAACTCGGGCGAAGTATGCCAAAAGTTCTGTCCCTTCAAGATGAATTCAACGAGACAGACGGCGCGTCAATCGTACGCCCGATCTGTGTGTTATTGGCTTTTTCGTTCCAGGGGCCCGGTTGGTTTTTAAGGAAAAACCAACCCGACCGTACTCCACCTGTGTCCAAAATTCGAGCGGATTGATCCAAAAGATCCGTCACACTTAGAGGAATCCACCAAAGTCGACGGCACATCAATCGGACGTCCAGAACTCATGATATGAGTGTTTCCGCTCCGAGGCCCCGGTTGGTTTCGTGTACGAACCAACCCGGAGGAACACAAAGTTTTCCGAAACCTTGAGTGCGATATACTGAAACGACCGTCTTGATCCAAGGATCGCATCGTCGCTGACGGCGCGTCATTAGAAGGCCCGTAGCTCATGTTATGGCCAAAAGACCGAACATAGTCCTAAGACGGGGGGTCTGGGCCCGGGCCGACACCCCCCCCCCCGGGTCGACCGAACCGGGTGGACCCGACCCGGTCCGACCCGGCTTGACCCGGTCCGGTCCGGCCAGGGCGCTGCCCCCACGGGTTGGAAGAGTCGTGGCCCCGCGTGGGGCCGCGCTGGAGATCAGCGGACACGGCTTTTGCCGCGTCCCGCGTGAGGGCCGGACCCGGGCGGCCATGGGTCCGCTGGCCACTACCGCCACAGCTTCAGCCGCGGCGGCCCTGTCCGGTGGTGCGCCGAGGCGCCGCCACCTTCGGCCGCCGGTGGCTTCCGCGGGCCACTGGAGTTGCTCCGGTGGTCCGTTTTCCTTCCCTCCTGCGCCGCTGCTCCTCCTGGGACCCGTTATTCTCTACGGAATCATCAAATTGCCTTCGCGGCATGTTTTGTCGTCACCCACCAAATCCGCACAACAATGAAGAACGACGGAGGTTTGACGGGCCCTGTTTGTTTGGCCCGTACCCTCCGCGTCAAATGATACAAACGAGAAGATAAATAACACATGACAAACGTATCAAAACAATTTTAATAATTTAGAATTGAACATGATCCAGGTTCTTGTTTTAAAAGAAACAATCACAGGGATATAAATTATTTCACAACAAACCCCTACCTCGTAAATTCTTTGCACGCGCGTTCTTTGCAGAAATGACCATCGCGGAACAAGTGGAGCATCGCGTCACGGTATCCGGCGTTGCGTCGACGAACTCCGAGGACCAAGAAACAACAGATTAAATTTTAATAATTAAATCCATATCAAGTTATAATCCACAATGGAAATTAAAGGACCGCAATCCCCTACATTGACGTTGTCGATCGAAGGTTGTCGCGGGGTTGGATCGTCGCGGAAGAAGCATCGCGGATGGAGAATTGTCAGCGTCGTGGTACACGGTGTCGCGTCGCAGATCTCCGTGGGTTCGGCATTCTTCGTCAGGGGTCGGCGTTCTTCACATTCTTCACGTTCTTCGCGAAGGAGGATGAAGGCACAATGTTGTCAAACCTCTCAATGAGCATTTTTCCGGAAGTCGTGCGTCGATCTTATTTTATTATTACGCCAACGGATTGAAAACAGGTTAAGAAATGATTAAATTAATTCATCAAATTAATTCAATGAATAAAACCACCCAACAAATGAACAAATAAAACCGCCCAATTAGTTGGTGCGTTAATAAATTAAGAAAACGCGCCAGTTGACTTTAATAATGACGGGTTTTCGCGGGTTCATTACTTAGCGGAAAGAAACGGTGGGGCTCGTACGGGCCCCACCTCAAAAATATACTACCAAGAGGGTAGGATATTTCTGGATAGAACCCTATCTCCATCAACTTAGCTTAAGCTGCTTTATGTGGCTTCAAGTGGCTTCCAAGCGGCTTAAGTGAAATAAAATAAAATTTGTCGTACAATTTATTTTAGTTTTTAACTTTAAGCTCAAAAATTAAAAATGACAACCGAGCAAACGAAACTCCGGAAGAGGAGTTTCTAAGAAATTACCGGCACTGCAATTCCATCAGTGCCCTCAGAATTCGATTCTGAGCACCAGTTCAAAAGTTAGAAAAACCCGCTTGTCCGTTCACTGAAAGTACCCGAGGAAAACTTCGGAAAATGATTCCGGGCACACCGGGCCTCAGAATCAGGTGCCGTCAGAAACTGCGTTCTTGTAAAATTCCAAAGAAAATTAAGAAAAAAATTTCCTTGAAATTTACGGGTCTTTACATTACTCCCACCACAAGGATTTATGTCCCCGTAAAGCTTCACCACAAACTTAGGGATACAAAGGCGGTATTGAGGACGCATCTGAGCCTCCCGCTCCCAAGTGCTCTCCTAGAGGTTCCCAAGCTGCCATCTGAAGTGCACTAGAGGAATCGATCTTCCACATATGACCCGCTCCTATCGATCCTCGATCTCCACTGGGACCTCCGCAAAAGTTTCCCCATCATCAAAGACCATCTCTCCATGGTCAAAGATTTGCGTCGGGTCGTGCACGTATCTCCTCAGCTGAGATACGTGGAAGACATCGTGCACCCGGTGCAACTTAGGTGTTAGAGTCAGGCGATAAGCCACCTCACCAATCCTGCTGAGGACCTGGAAAGGTCCGATGAAGCGTGAAGACAAATTTCCGCCTCATCAAAATCTTCGTAATCCACGTCAAGGGGAGACACGCAAGAAGACGTGGTCACCATACTCGAACTCTAGTGGCCTCCGCCTCATATCAGCACAAGACTTTTGTCGGTTCTGAGCTATACTCATCCACTCCTGGATGACCAGGAACTTTTCTGTCGTGGCTTGGACCATCTCTGGCCCCACAAGTGCTGCTAAGATTTCTTCTTTTCCGATAAGAGAAATCTGGTCTCATCCCCTGGATGAACCACTTCCTTTGCCTAAAACAGTCAATACCGACATGGATGATACTAATCCATACCAAGGATGAAGTCGTAAGGCCTTGACGGTACTACCAAGAGATCCAACCATTACTCTCGCCTCCAAGGGTTGAGTCACACTGTTGGCATCAGTGTGTGGTAACTGGGTATCCTCCAGTAGATGTTTCACAAGTGAGGGTCAAGTCAACAGTCTAAACTGAAACCTCATAGTAACAACACAAATGAGGACAGGAATGAAAACATCACAAAGGCATGCATCTTTTTTATTTCAGCTCATAATAAAAGGACGCTACACAACAGAAACAAAGAACTAGAAGTACAAAAGACGTATCCACTAGTTCCGCTCCTGTCCATCTGCTCCCAGAGCTCCATGATCGAAGGCCTCAGCTGCCTGAAGCTGAGCTCTCCCATGTCCACCAACTCCCTGTGGTTGGGGTGGACCTCCTGGTGGTGGTGGTGGCAACACCTCGAAGCGATGTCCACTGCCTGCTGCTCGGCCAACTCCTCTGCCACGGTCTCCTACTCCATGCGATCCGCCTCAATCGAACCTCTGCTTCTGCCTAGGAGGTCCTTCGTTCATCTGCTGGTCATCCGTATGGCGAGTCGGACAGTCACAAGCCATGTGACCAACCCCACCGCAGGAGTAACACTGTCCTCTCATAGTAAGTTGTTGTCCACCCCGGGTGCCTCGCACAAATGACCATGTGTCACGCGGTCGACCACCGGTAGGTCTAGTCCTCTTGGACCCCTGTTTTATCGGCCTACTGCCCGCTGCAGAGGACTCTACCACATGCCGGCTCGTGGGGGGTCATGCTTCTGGAGACTGCTCCGCAAGGAAACTCTCCACTAAGAGGGCTCGGTCCAACACTCATGTCTGTGTCGGAATGCTATGAGAAACAACTGAAGCTCTGATCTCTCGCCTGAGCCCCTGATCGAAGGTTCGGGCCCTGAAGAATGGGTCCCATACCATGTCTGTGGAATAGCGCGAGAGATCGGTAAACCTTGCTGCATACTGGGCTACTGTCATGCTGGTCTGCCGCAGCTGTAGTAGGTCCTGAATGCGCACCGCTCGGAGGGTGGATGTGACGAACTCTAAGCGAAAAAGGCTCTCAAAGCCCGTCCAAAGGGGTGACGCCTCGTCGTGCACCTGGAACATCAAGCTCCACCATCGGCCTGCTGCCGCATGCAGGAGGCTCGCTGCAAGGACCACCATAAGGTCCATTGGTGTCCCCACTAGCCTGAAAACTCGAACAACAGCCTCCAGCCAGTCCTTGGCTGCCTAGGGGTCCATCTCCACGCGGAACCTAGGTTGTCGCTGGTGCTGGAACTCATGATGTGCACTAAGGCGACATGAATCGTCAGCGGCTGGGGCTGGAAGCATTGGTGGCTCGGCGGGTAGAGGTACCGTCGGTGCCTCTGCTGTAAAAGGGACCTTTACCGAGGCCTCGTCGCTCGGCGGGTTGTCGTCACGTACAACACTTGGAACCATAGCTGGCTACCGTCATGGGGCCATTCTAAAAGGAAACAGGTGCGCCACGGTCAGAACAGTATACCTGGTGATCTGATATAAGTAATCACAAAGAAAACTTGAAACACACACGCAATCAATGTTTTCGTGCATTAAGTCGGAAATCAGAAGTCAGGGTCCTTGTGTACGGATACGTCGGCCGCTGTACCAACACTAGACTCCCTGGACTGATAACCACACCCAATATACTAAACACTATTGCTTCACATAGAAGAAAGATCAGAGTGTGTGGTAGAACCGAACACCACTGCTACCAATTTGTCACGACCCGTCCTCGGGGCCCGTGTCGTGACTACCCCAAACCCGCCTTCCATAGGCCAGGGGTTGGCGACTAGAACCAAAGCATAAATCTCGAAAAAAAGGGAAGACATTGCCTTTGAAAAGTAAACAAGCACCATAGAGTAAGAAGGCGGAAAAGTAAACACTAAGTAAAAACTGTAACAAGCTGTGCTGAAAGTAGAGGGGGTCGGAAATACAATCCCAACTGTAAAGTACAACTGAAAGAGGAAAACGACAACTAAAAAGAAAATCTGCAGCATTAAGCCATCCTCTGGAATTCCCACCTGAAGGGTGGGTACAGAGAGCCTCCACTACTCCTCGGGTCCACCTGACCATTCCGAGTACGTCCCGCCCAGTGGTCCACCTCCAAGTATCATCCTGCTCCACAAGCCTCCACCACGACCAGTGCTTTCCATCGTCTGCATCCAACACAACGAAGTGCAGGCATAGCCCGTGCAAGGGTGATTATAATGATACTCAGTGGGGACCCCAAGACCCTAAAGGTCTCTTGAAAACCAACAAGGATAAACATAAAGAATATCTCAATAGATATCCTCTACTTAGGTATATTCCCATACATAAACAAAAGTTACCAAGTAACCCATCTCAATCATGAGAAAACAGAGGGATTATGAAATCAACGGATAACCACCACCCAGGTATATGCCCATACATATACCCAAGTTATCAAGTAACCCATCTCAATAATGAGGAAACACAAAGATCAAAGACTCAGCTCAAACCAGGATTTTCATTATCGAAACTGCAACTGCCGAAGAACCTCGTCTCTAGAGTGTACAGTGGTCCTGTCACGACTCTGAGGTACTGCTCACTAACCTAGGACTGCTGTAGTACTCCACCTATCGAGTACTACGGGTCTGCTGCTACAACCAAGCGCTCTCCCGTGCCGCTAAAACCAAGCGCTCTCCCATACCGCTACAACCAAGCGCTCCTCTGTCGTGGGTCTACCGCTACAACCAAGCTCTCCCCTATGCCGCTACAACCAAGCACACCTCTGTCGTGGGTCTGCCGCTACAACCAAGCGCTCCCCTGTGCCGCTACAACCAAGCGCACCTCTGTCGTGGGTCTACCGCTACAACCAAGCGCTCCCATGTGCCGCTACAACCAAGCGTACCTCTGTCGTGGGTCTGCCGCTATAACCAAGCGCTCCCCTATGCCGCTACAACCAAGCGTACCTCTGTCGTGGGTCTGCCGCTACAACCAAGCGCTCCCATGTGCTGCTACAACCAAGCGCACCTCTATCGTGGGTCTGGCACTACAACCATGCGCTCCCCTGTGCCACTACAACCAAGCGCACCTCTGTCGTGGGTCTGCCGCTACAACCAAGCACTCCCCACTGGGCATTCTGTAACACACCGAGTCGTTCGATCAGCAGTCGTCAGGTCTTAGTCACCTACACGGTCTCCGTATTCCGCACGCTCGTCTCTGGGAGGGTCCACCCCAGGAGCTGCTGGTCGATACTACAAGTATCACAAGGTTTCACGAAGAAGTATCTCGAGGGACGGCCTCGTCACAAGGGTCTCAACACAACAGACGGTGCGTCAATCGGACTCCCGGTCTGTGAGTTACTAGCATTTTCGTCTGAGGGGCCCGGATGGTTTCATGTGCGAACCAACCCGGCCGTATCTCAACTGTACCCCAAACTCCCATAGGGTATACTCAAAGGGACCGTTTCTCAACGTGATCACCAACTCCGCTGACGGTTCGTCAAACGGACGTCCGGTCTGAAAGATATCAGCTTTCTGTTTCCAGGGGCCCGGTTGGATTTCGGGTACAATCCAACCCGGCCACTATCCAACAGAAACAAAAACTCGGGCGAAGTATGCCAAAAGTTCCGTCCCTTCATGAGAAATTCAACGAGACAGACGGCGAGTCAATCGGATGCCCGGTCTGTCAGTTATTTGCTTTTTCGTTCCAGGGGCCCGGTTGGTTTTTAAGGCAATACCAACCCGACCGTACTCCACCTGCGTCCAAACCTCGGTTGGAGTGAGCCAAAAGATCCGTCTCACATAGAGGAATCCACCAAATTCGACGGCACATCAATCGGATGTCCGGAGCTCAAGATATGAGCGTTTCCGCTCCGAGGGCCCGGTTGGTTTCGTGTACGAACCAACCCGGTCGAACCCAATGTTTTCCGAAACCTTGGGTGCGATTTACCGAAACGACCGTCTCGATCCAAGTATCGCATCGCCGCTGACGGCGTGTCGTTCGGAGGCCCTTAGATCATGTTACAGCCAAAAGACCAAAAACGGTCCGAAGACGGGGGGTCGGGGCCCTGGCCGACCCGGGCCCCCCCCGGGTCGGCCGAACCGGGTCGACCCGACCCGGTCCGACCCGGCGTGACCTGGTCCGGTGCGGCCAGGGCGCGGCCCGGCCGGTCGGACCGGCCCGGCTCGGCTCGGCCGAGCAGGCGACCGAGGCAGCCGTGGGGCGATGCCCCCGCGGGATGGAAGAGTTGCGGCCCCGCGTGGGGCCGAGCTGGAAATCAGCGGACGTGGATTTTTCTGCGTCACGCGTGAGGGCCGGACCCGCGCAGCCGCGGGTCCACTGGCCGCCGCCACCGTGGCTTCAGCCGCGGCGTCCATGTCCGGAGGCGTGACGGGGCGCCGCCGCCTCCGGTGACCCACGCCGCTGGTGGCTTCCGCGGTCCACCGGAGTTGCTCTAGTGGTCCGTTTTCCTTCCAGCCTGTGTCGCTGCTCTCCCGGGACCCGTTCTTCTCTGCAGAATCATCAAATTGCCTTTGCGGCACATTTTTTCATCGCCCGCCAAATCCGCAAAACAATGAAGAACAGAAGAGGCTTGAAGGGCCATGTTTGTTTGGCCCGCACCCTTCGCGTTAGATGATACAAACGAGAAGATAAATAACACATGACCCACGTATCAAAACAAATTTAATAATTAAAAATTGCACTTGATCCAGGTTCTTGTTTTAAAAAAAACAATCACGGGGATATAAATTATTTCACAAAAAACCCCTATCTCGTCAAGTCGTCGCACGCGCGTTCTTCGCGGAATTGACCGTCGTGGAACAAGTGGAGCGTCGCGTCGCGGTATCCGGCGTTGCGTCGACGAACTCCGAGGACCAAGAAACAACCGATTTAATTTTAATAATTAAATCCATATCGAGTTATAATCCACAACGGAAATTAAAGGACCGCAATCCCCTACCTTGACGTTGTCGATCAAAGGTTGTCGCGTGGTTGGATCGTCACGGATAAAGCGTCGCAGAGGTAGAATTGTCGGCGTCGCGGTACACGGCGTCGCGTCGCAGATCTCCGCGGGTTCGGCGTTCTTCGTCAGGGGTCGGATTTCTTCGCGTTCTTCGTGTTCTTCACGAAGGAGGATGAAGGCACAAAGTTGTCAAACCTCTCAACGAGCAATTTTCCAGAAGTCATGTGTTGGTCTTATTTTATTATTACGCCAACGGATTGAAAACAGGTTAAGAAACGATTAAATTAATTTATCGAATTAATTCAATGAATAAAACCACCCAATTAATTCAACAAATAAAACCCCCCAATTAATTGGTGCATTAAGAAATTAAGAAAATGCGTCAGTTGACTTTCATAATGACGGGTTTTCACACGTACGTTACTCAGCGGAAAGAAACGGTGGGGCTCGTGCGGGCCCCACCTCAGAAATATCCTACCAAATAGGGTAGGATATTTCTGGATAGCACTCTATCCGCATCAACTCAGCATAAGTTTTTTTAAGTGGCTTCAAGTGGCTTCCAAGCGGCATAAGTGAAATAAAATAAAGTTTGTCGTACTATTTATTTTTTTTCTTAACTTTAAGCCCAAAAATTAAAATCCACAACCGAGCAAACACAACTTCGAAGGAGGCATTTCAAGCAATTATCGGCGCTGCGATTCCATCAGCTCCCTCAGAATTCGATTCCGAGAACCGGTTCAAAAGCTAGAAAAACCCGCGCGTCCGTTCACTGAACGTACCCGAGCCAAACTTCGGAAAATGATTCTGGGAACACTGGGCCTCGGAATCAGGTGCCGTCAGAAACTGCATTCTTGTAAATTCCAATGAAAATTAAGAAAAATATTTCCTTGAAATTTACGGGTGTTTACACTGGAGGAGGAAGATATATCATTCAGTTTGATTCATTCATTGATCGAACCCTCAGATTCGTTAGATATAATGATTTTAGGATGAGCATTGCGATATTATTGGTTCTTATATATCAAAGATCATGATTAGTCGATAGTCTCATGAGATATTTTCCAAGACATGCATTGAGATGAGTTCTATTATTCTACCAATAATGAGGCCAATCTGCATATTCTTTTTTTGAAGGCCAAAACATTAAACATTACATAATCATTAATTAAGTTAATAATTCAAATTTATGATCATTTCATGTTTATAATTTTACAGAATTAGCCCATAACTATTAAAATACATTTCAAATATCAAAAGTTAGACACTTCTACATAGTATCCATTTTCTTCATAAAATAAAAATTATTAAAATAAAAAAATAATTATTTTCATGATATAAATCTTCTTTCTTTTTCCCTTCTCTTACCCTATCATTTACCCGGAGATCAACATTTCAAAAACATGGGATGAGAATGAAAATATCAGTAAGGGTTATAAAATAATGAAAGTAAAAATTAGTTCATGAATACATAAAAAGAATAATCTCTTTAACATAACTCATGAAATCATAATATTTATGACTCACACATAGTAATCACAAATCTTAAAGGCAACTTGTGGCGTCCATATCAAACTTACATTGTTTCTTTCACAGCTACATAGAGTGTTATGTTTGGAATACCCATCACACTATATTCCCTAAATCTCTTAAGAGAAACATTAATGTTTACCTCTATCATGTTACCCAAAGCATTGGAGGGATATCTCGGGCTCACCTACCATAGGATTATTACATAACCACCCATATACCTAATCGATTCCATGAATCATACTATATTCAAAACACAAAAAACAATCATATTGGAAATATAACATGTCCACATTTTAATAACAATATATCATTTAAATATATTGACATAAACAATCCTTAATCAAAACCATTTTAAATACCAAATAAATATAATAGATTATATGGTATTTATATTCCAAAAAAAAAATTTGTCATGTTGATGAATCCAAATATCAAATAATTGTTGCGGAGATGGAATGGTTATTTTCACTATGTATGATAAAAAGAGACTTTTCCTTTGTCATTTAGTAAAAATATAACTATAAAAATACTCTATTTGAATTGAAATGAATATTCAATGGTGTTTACACATCATATAAAATAAAGTCATGTATAAATCGAAATATACCTCAATGAATGGATATTGAGATGAAGTCCCTTACATCGTGTCTGACCTGACTGTAACACCTGAGATTTTTATGAGTAATATTTTGTTTTTATGTTATATATATATCATCAAAGTAATGTTTCACTACAAACTAGATTGACTTACTTTACATGAAATCACGACCTTCCTCGATAGCTTGCGTTGTACGCAATACCGAGTTTCACTAAACAACGATATGCTATTAAAATATTATTAAAACTAGTCGTTATGAATATTAATAACCACTTTTTGAAATATTATAAATTTTATTTTTCAAAATGGACTTCATTTTTGGATTCGGAATACCGAAATTATCCTAGGGTGAAATTTTGGTATTTTTCTGAAAACTTTCAATTTTTGATGAATAGTGAAACCACTAAGTGGTAGGTTAAAAACTGAATTTTGCATAAAATTAATTTTACCACTTCTGTGAATGGAATTTCGAAAATCCGACAGACACGGTTGATATCAGTAAGTAATATGTGGTTCAATGAGATAAAAATAATTTTTTGGTGAATAGTAACTTTTTACTTTTTTTACCGCGGTTAATAGTAAATAGGGTAACTAAGGGTAAATATGATATTACTATTACCCTAACACATGTTCTAATTCAATTGGATAAGTGTAATTCGACCAAAAACAACCTTATGAATATAATATGACCATTTAGGTCCACTTGGATTTGATTATGACATTTAATATTATTTTATTTAATGAATAGTTAAAATTTTTAAAATCAATGTTTAATAACTAAAATATTTTTAATATGGGGTTATTCATAAGATAAATTCGACTATAAATATTAATTGGAAATATATAAAGACATCCTACATAAAGATATTTTATTTATAATTTTTAGACTTTAAATAAAGTAATTTATTTATGACACAACGATGATGCAGTAATTACCCTTTTTAGGAAATGTTAACATAATTGATGTTATAAATGCTCAAATAAATGTAATTTGAGACTTTTTATGAATTCCACTAATTTTCTAGGTTAATATGATATATTAGTGTTGATTTAATCAACTTGGTTCGCACATATAATTCTGTTATGACTTTCACAAAAATCATATATCAAATAGTGTCAAAATTGACACAAAGTAGTTTTTAAATCAAATATTATTTTATTAAATGTTATTTTATTCCTAAAAATCTAAGGATCAGCCAAATTACTTAGATACGGATATTTATATTAATAATAAACAACTTGGGGTTCGTTTGGCATGTTATAGTAAGTTTATTAACCATATAGTGTAAGAAATCAAAAATACACGGTCAAAGTTAAATTATTTAACTTAGAGTTAAATCTAATTGATAAGGTTAAAATAATAACCTAAACTTGTCTAAATCCTTTTGGTTGATAGTATTTCGACCCATCCCCACTTTACCTTAGAAATAAGACCCTTTGGAACCATTATAAACCGATTTTGACTTTAATATAAAATAATATTTTGAGATATTCCTAAGGTGCCCCTCTCCTCCCTTGTAAAAGGGCACCTCCTCCCCCTCCTCCTCACACCAATTTGAGCACTCAAGCTTGGCCAACCCCTGCCAAAATCCCTTCTCCACTTCCCTAGAATAATCCTAGAGGTTCTGGTCTTCTTCAAAGACCAATCTTAGTTCCCTAAGTGGAGGATTCAAAGAGGCGTTTCAACGAAGAGGTAATATCCATTACCGATCTTTTCAATTTCTTTCTTCTTCAACATCTTCTTCTTTAGTTTTTTCACGATAAATTAATAACATCAGTATTAATTACATACTGATATGTTATTATAAATATGAAACAACCCTGATTCACCTTCTATCCATCCTACGGAAAAATGAAATCATCGCGCGTGCGTACGTACGGAATACCGTCTCTACGCCGTGGTGTAATCTATTTTCCACCATCACCTTACAAGGATGGGTATAATGGTTTAATGAGTAACTATATATGATTATTATAAAGTGATATTGATAATGAAATAGTATTCATATACTCCAATACAATTCCACGATCATAGGAACGATATCATCACTAGTGTGTACGTACCGAATACCTTCTCCACGATGTGATGCGACTCGTTCTACATGATCATCATTACATAGTAATTATATAAATGAATTTAATGAATAAATATTAAATATTTTACACTAATACAGTTCTGGATATAAGTTATCTATAACCTTAAAAGAAGAATAAGAATTTATTTGGCAAAACACGCATAAGAACAAAAGGCAATAAAGACCCGAGTAACAAGTAACAATGAAATATTACTAATAAGAAGCTAAGAATATGAACATATATGATATAATATCAATATGTATGATTCTGGAATAAGTAAATAACATTATTTAAACCATTATACAGGAGCTTCGGACACGTACAAACCAAATCAGACCTAAGGTAAGGGAAATATCACAATCTCATTTTTATCGGAGATTGTTTATACTTTAGTATTTACTGGGGTGTATTTTATCATCCACATCCATGTTTCCTGAATATGTAATATTATACTTTAGTATTTACTGGGGTGAATTTTTCGACAAAAATACGAAGAATTTTTTTTAACTTATATGGCAAGAATGGATTTTTAAAACATTATTTCCAAGAATCTTCTTTTATAAGTTTTCACGTTTATTTTTAATCAACTTCTTTTAGTTTATAATTGTATGACATGTTAATAAAAGAAAAGTGTTTTTGAAGAAGAAATGATATTTTCCTCAAGAATGGAGTTCAAATGTTTTATCAAAATTATTTTCAATCTAAGATAATATAGGGTTCTGTTTTTATCCCTATTATTACAATGATTTGATTATGTTTTGAGGGAATTATTTTTATGAAGTCATTTACCTTATATGAATTGTTTTATGATGTCATGATGTTTCAAGAATCCAATTTTTGTTACATATGTTATGCGATGATGTATGATTTATGATTATGTGGCACACATAAGAAAGGATTCATTATAAGATGGGTGGGACATATATCTCCCTCCAATGCATTGGGTAAAGATTTATATCTCATTATATAGACATGGCTGGAACGGAAGGTTATTTCGGTTCAGTGATACAGGACTGAAACGAGGAGTGAACTCGGTTCAGAAATGGACTTTGTCCGCTAAGATAGTCTGGGCAATGAGTCATGACTAACAAGAAATTATTTTCCAGGATTATGTGTGCATTCCACAAAATTTCAAATTTTATGTAATGATTATGGGGATCTCATTTTCACTTCTAGGATTTATTCCATGTTACGATATTATGATCTCTTTTGCATGTTATGATTTTCAAAAAGATATGATATGATTTTTATTTCCTTTATTTTCCCTTGCTGAGAATTTTAGCTCACCCTTTTTTGTATGTTTTCTTTTCCCCAGGTTAGGAAGATGGATATTAAGTAGAATATGAAAATAGGGACTCTATATATGATCAAATAAATGGGAGGCAAAGTAGATGCTTTATGAACCAGTTGTTTATGTTTCCCAGTTTCTAAAGACACTATACCTATACATTCCTTTGTGGTTTTGTCATATGTTGTAAGAAGTGTGCATCATTTTTGATGTATTAAAAATGTATATAAAGTATAGGTCATTATAGTTTGTATCAGAGGAATGGTATAGTCAACCTTCGGAAACTAGGATGTGAAAGCCTTAGTAAGAACCCTAAGGATAAGTCTAAGAATAGAACAAAATATTAGTGTCTTAGAAATGGCCATGAATAACATAGGATAAGACCTTAAGCGTGAATATTTTATACATGAATTATGTGGTTTTCCTATTATAATTAGTGTTGCTCACACTATTCTTCTTCGTTTTAGTCAATGGCTGGAACCCGAAGGAACCGTGTTAATGCGGAATGCGATGGGCAGTGCAATGATTGTCCCCCTGAGCAACCAAACGATATGGGAGCTGGAATGCAAAATCTTTTAGCCATGCTCCCACAACATTCTCAAGCTATGAATCATGCAGGACTTCCAAACGAGCAAAGGAAGAAGCAACATTCTGTTGAATCCTTTATGAGGTAGCGTCCACCTTCTTTCAGCGGGTCTACTGATCCATTAGTTGCTGAACAATAGATTAGTACTACTGAAAAGATATTTTCAGTTCATCTATGTTCTGAACATGATAAAGTCATCCTAGAAGTGTATCGTTTGGAAGGAGATGTTGATCAATGATGGATTCTTATTAAGAATACGAGGAAAAGGGATAAATTGAGTCCATGGAATGGGACGAGTTCAAGAACTTATTTTTCAATAAGTACCTCCCTCATATTCTCCAAACAAAGATGGAGAAAGAGTTTCGTGAACTGAAGCAAAGGGATAATGAATCTGTTGGTACCTATGAAGCAAATTTTACAAGACTTGCAAGGTACGCTTCTGGTATTATTATCCAACCTAAGTGTAAGATCGATCGATTCGTTAGTGGCTTAAAACCAAGTCTTCGAAGGGCGTTAGCCATAAGGGACTTCAATAGCTATGAGGAAATCGTTCGATGTGCTCTCAAAGTCGATATGGAGATTGGAGTAACCCATCAGTCATATGGGTTTGATAAGAATAGGAAAATGGAATTCAAAGGAAAATCTAAACAGCACACTGAAAAGAAGATGAGCTTTCCCTTATGCTCAAAGTATGGAAAGAAACATGGAGGGAGTTTTCTTAAAGGGACAAGTAAATGTTTCAAATGTGGAAAGGAAGGTCATCGGGCATTTGAATGCCGCGATAATGGGAAGAAGATGACTAATGATGCAAACAAAGGAATGGATACACAGAATGAACCTACTACACTTCAATGTTTCAAGTGCAAGGAGATGGGGCATTATTCCAATCAATGCCCAAATCCAAGGGTTGATAATGATGGTCGATGTCAACAAACTCTTAAGGCTAATGACAAAGGAAAGTCACATGCAATTTCTATCAGCGATTTGGAGTACGATAATGAAGTGGTGAAAGGTACACTTACCATCCACTCTAAAGTAGAAAATGTTTTATTTGATTCTGGATACACCCACTCTTTTATTTCTGAAGAATTTTCTAAGGGTATCACCGTATTACCTCAACAATTAAATGTTGAGTTAGCTGTGACAACACCTAATGGCACATCAATCGCATCAAAAGTTTATAATTCTTCTCCGATCGAAGTTTGTGGGAAAGTGCTTCCTGCAAATCTGGTGATCCTTCCTTTAGTGGAATTCGATGTGATTCTTGGCATGGATTGGCTTTCTTTATATGGATCTCATATCAATTGCCAAATAAGGGAAGTCAAATTTCATATTCCAGATCAATATATGATTGTCTATCAATGCAAGGATGAACATAACCTTTCAGTGCAAATTTATTCCATTTTATGGGTATTGATTCCACTAAATGAAGGTTATTTATCTAAAATGGTTGGTGAGAAACTCGCGATTAAGAATATTCCCATCGTACGGGAGTTTGATGATGTCTTTCCGGAGGAATTACCGGGTCTTCCACCAAATCGTGAAGTTGAGTTTTCAATAGAACTCATACCGGGTGCTTTTCCTATTTCAAAGACACCTTATAGAATGGCCCCAATTGAGTTGCAAGAATTGAAGAAGCAACTCCAAGAGAATCATGATAAGGGATTCATACGCCCTAGTGCGTCACCTTGGGGATCACCTGTTCTATTTGTTAAGAGGAATGATGGATCAATGAGACTCTGCATTGATTATCGAGAACTTAACAAGATCACTATCAAGAACAAATATCCTCTCCCACGCATTGATGACTTATTTGACCAACTACACGGAGCTCAATACTTTTCAAGATTGATCTTCATTCAGGGCATCATTAATTAAGGTTCAAAAGGGAGGATATACTAAAGACGAATTTCCGTACAAGGTATGAACACTATGAATTTATAGTGATTCCATTTGGTCTTACTAATGCCCCTCCTATCTTCATGGATCTAATGAATAGAGTCTTTAGAGACTATCTTGATCAATTTGTGGTAGTCTTTATAGACGATATTCTTGTCTATTCAAAGGGAAAGGAAGATCATGAAGATCACTGGAGAATTATATTGAATACCCTCATAAAGGAGAAGCTTTATGCCAAATTTACCAAGTGTCAATTTTGGCTTCAAAAAGTTCCATTTTTGGGTCACATAATCTCAAAAGAGGGGATATCTGTGGATCCAGCAAAAACATAGGTTATCGAAAGATGGTCGAGACCAACAACAGTAACTGAGATCCAAAGTTTTCTTGGTTTGGATGGATATTATCGACGTTTTGTAAAATATGTTTCACGATTATCGAACCCACTCACCAAGTTGACTCAGAAAGGAGTTAAGTTTGTTTGTACAGAGGAATGTGAAGAGAATTTCAAGGAGTTGAAAAGAAGGTTATCCAGTGCACCTATGCTCACACTGCCTTATAGTGGAGAAAGGTTTGTGATCTACAGTGATGCATCCAATAAGGGATTGGGGTGTGTTCTTATGCAAAATGATATGGTGATAGCTTATGCCTCACGACAGTTGAAAATACATGAGCAAAATTACCCAACTCATGATTTGGAGTTAGCTGCGGTAATGTTTGCATTATAGATTTGGAGGCATTACCTTTATGGTGAAAGGTGTGATATTTATACTGATCATAAAAGTTTAAAGTATATTTTCACACAAAAGGAGCTGAATATGCGTCAAAGAAGATGGCTGGAGCTGATTAAAGATTATGACTGCTCAATCCATTACCACCCTGGGAAAGCAAACAAGGTGGCAGATGCATTATGTCGACAAGAACATTCTAGTTTATCCATGATGTGGATAACAAAAGATCCAATATTTATGGATTTACAAAGGATAGATCTTGGAATTATAATGGAAGGGGAAAAATCTTATCTTTCTCAAATGAATGTTCAACCATCTATACATATGAAGATTAAAGAGGAACAAAAAGAAGATGTCGAGTTACAAAAGAAGGTGAGAAATGTTCCTGAATTCAACCTTGATTGTGATGGGATAATAAAGTTCAGGAATCGGGTTTGTGTTCCTCCCATCCCCGAATTAAAGAAGGAGCTGCTAGATGAGGCTCATAGTTCTTCATTCTCTATTCATCCTGGAAGCACGAAGATGTATAGGGACCTGAAAGAGTACTTCTGGTGGGATGGCATGAAAAGAGATGTTGCTGAATATGTCTCTCTATGCTTGGTTTGTCAACAAGTTAATGCTGATAGACAGAAGTCTAAGGGGATGTTACATCCATTACCCATACCGGAATGGAGATGGGAAAACGTCACTATGGAATTTGTCACAGGACTTCCTAAAACATCCAAAGGAAATAATGTTATCTGGGTCATAGTTGATCGCCTTACAAAGTCTGCACACTGCATTGCTATTAGAGAGGATTTCTCTCTAGATCAGCTTGCCATGATATATGTAAAGGAAGTGGTAAGATTGCATGGAGTACCACATTCTATTATATCTGATAGGGATCCGAGATTTACCTCGAAGTTCAGGTAAAGTCTTCAACATACTCTGGATACAGAGTTGAGTTTCAGCACTACTTATCATCCTCAAACAGACGGTGAGTCTGAGAGAACAATTCAAACCCTAGAAGATATGTTGAGAGCTTGCTCTATGGATTTCAAAGGAGGTTGGGATCAACACCTACCTTTGGTGGAATTTTCTTATAATAATATCTTTTACTCCAGTATTCATATGTCTCCTTATGAATCTCTCTATGGAAAGAAATGCAGGACTCCAACTTGCTGGGATGATGTTGGGGAAAGAAAGCTATTAGGACCTGATCTCGTTGATGAAATGGCCGAAAAGGTCAGATCTATTCAAAAACGCATAAGAGAAGCTTAGAGTTGACAGAAAAGTTATGCCGGCAACCGAAGAAAAGACCTAGAGTTTGAAGTAGGTGATAAAGTGTTCTTACTTATATCTCCCTGGAAGAGGGTTATGAGATTTGGAAAGAAGGGGAAGTTGAGCCCGAGATATATCGGTCCTTTCGAAATACTGGATCGTGCTGGAAAGGTAGCTTACCGATTGGCACTTCCACCGAATATCTCTCAAGTTCACGATGTGTTCCATGTATCTCTCCTGAGAAAGTACATACCTGATCCTTCACATGTACTCAGCTCAGAAGTTGTACCACTGGAGCAAGATCTTTCTTATAAAGAACAACCGATAGAGATTCTGGATCGTAGAGAAAAAGTCCAACGAAACAAGACCACTCGATTGGTGAATTTTTTATGGAGGAACCACCAACTTGAAGAAGCTACATGGGATCTTGAGGATATGATGAGGGATAAGTATCCTCATCTTTTTGTTACAAAGTGACGAATTTCGAGGGCGAAATTCATTTTAAGGGGGGTAGAATGTAACACCCGAGATTTTTATGAGTAATATTTTGTTTTTATGTTATATATATATCATCAAAGGAATATTTCACTACACACTAGCTTGACTTAATTTACACGCAATCGCGACCTTCCTCGATAGCTTGTGTTGTACGCAATACCGAGTTTCACTAAACAACGATATACTATTAAAATATTATTAAAACTTGCCGTTATGAATAGTAATATCAAATTTTTGAAATTTTATAAATTTTATTTTTCAAAATGGACTTCATTTTTGGATTCGAAATACCGAAATTAGCCGAGAGTGAAATTTTGGTATTTTTTTGAAAACTTTCAATTTTTAATGAATAGTGAAACCACTAAGTGGTAGGTTAAAAACTGAATTTTGCATAAAACATAATTTTACCGCTTCTATGAATGTCATTTCGAAACTACGACAGAGACGGTTGATATCAGTAAGTAAAATGTGGTTCAATGAGATAAAAATAATTTTTTGGTGAATAGTAACTTTTTACTTTTTTTACCGCGGTTAATAGTAAATAGGGTAACTAAGGGTAAATATGATATTACTATTACCCTAACACATGTTCTATTTCTATTGGATAAGTGTGATTCGACCAAAAACAACCTTATGAATATAATATGACCATTTTGGTTCACTTGTATTAGATTATGACATTTAATATTATTTTATTTAATGAATAGTTAAAATATTTAAAATCAATGTTTAATAACTAAAATATTTTTAATATGGGGTTATACATAATATAAATTCGACTATAAATATTCATAATAAAGATAAAAAGATTTCCTACATAATGATATTTTATTTATAATATTTAGACTTTAAATAAATTAATTTATTTATGACACAACGATGATGCAGTAATTACCCTTTTTAGGAAATGTTAACATAATTGATATTATAAATGCTCAAATAAATGTAATTTGAGACTTTTTATGAATTACACTAATTTTTTATGTTACTATGAAATATTATTGTTGATTTAATCAACTTGGTTCGAACATATAATTCTTTTATGACTTTCAAAAAAATCATATATCAAATAGTGTCAAAATTGACACAAAATAGTTTTTAAATCAAATATTATTTTATTAATTGTTATTTTATTCCTAAAAATCTACGTTTCGGACAAATGACTTATATAAGGATATATATATTAATAATAAACAACTTGGGGTTCGTTTGGCATGTTATAGTAAGTGTATTAACCATATTGTGTAAGAAAACAAAAAGACACGGTAAAAGATAAATTATTTAACTTAGAGTTAAATCTAATTGATAAGGTTAAAATAATAACCTAAACTTGTCTAAATCCTATTGGATGATAGGATTTCGACCCATCCCCACTTTAACTTCGAAATAAGACCCTTTGGAACCATTATAAACCGATTTTGACTTTAATATAAAATATTATTTTGAGATATTCTTAAGGTGCCCCTCTCCTCCCTTATAAAAGGGCACCTCCTCCCCCTCCTCCTCACACCAATTTGAGCACTCAAACTCGGCCAACCCCTGCCAAAATCCCTTCTCCACTTCCCTAGAATAATCCTAGAGGTCCTGGTCTTCTTCAAAGACCAATCTTAGTTCCTTATGTGGAGGATTCAAAGTGGCGTTTCAAAGAAGTGGTAATATCCATTACCGATCATTTCAATTTCTTTATTATTCAACTTCTTCTTCTTTAGTTGTTTCATGATAAAGTAATAACATTAGTATTACTTACATACTGATATGTTATTATAAATATGAAACAACCCTAATTCACCTTCTATCCATCCTATGGAAAAATGAAATCACCACGCGTGCCTACGTACGAAATACCGTCTCCACGCCGTGGTGTAATCTATTTTCCACCATCACCTTACAAGGATGGGTATAATGGTGTAATGAGTAACTATATATGATTATTATAAAGTGATATTGATACTGAAATAGTATTCATATACTCCAATACAATTCCACGATCATAGGAATGATATCATCACTCGTGTGTACGTACCGAATACCGTCTCCACGATGTGATGCGACTTATTCTACATGATCATCATTACATAGTAATTATATAAATGAATTGAATGAATAAATATGATATATGTTACACTAATACCATTCTGGATATAAGGTATCTATAACCTTAAAAGAATAATAATAATTTATTCGGCAAAACACGCATAAGAACAAAAGGCAATAAAGACCCGAGTAACAAGTAACAATGAAATATTACTAATAAGAAGCTAAGAATATGACCATATATGATATCATATCAATATGTATGATTCTGGAATAAGTAAATAACATTATTTAAACCATTATACAGGAGCTTCGGACACGTACAAAGCAAATCGGACCTAAGGTAAGGGAAATATCACAATCTCATTTTTATCCGAGATTGTTGATACTTTAGTATTTATTGGGGTGTATTTAATCATCCACATCCATGTTTCCTGAATATGTAATATTATTTCCATCCACCTACAAATTTTTAAATCCAATTTTACCCTTCGTTGAGTTTTTAGTAAAGAATATGAAAGGAATCCTTTGTCTTTTTTCGTACGAGGTACTTTTTGACTTTTCCGACAGAAATACGAAGAATGTTTTTTTAAATTATACGGAAAGAATGGATTTTTAAAACATTATTTCCAACAATCATCCTTTATAAGTTTTCAAGTTTATTTTTAATCAACTTATTTTAGTTTATAATAGTATGACATGTTAAGAAAAGAAAAGTGTTTTTGAAGAAGAAAGGATATTTTCCTCAAGAATGGAGTTCAAATGTTTTATCAAAATTATTTTCCATCAAAGATAATATAGGGTTCTATTTTTTCCCTATTATTACAATGATTTGATTATGTTTTGAGGGAATTATTTTTATGAAGTCATTTAACTTATATGATTTGTTTTATGATGTCATTATGTTTCAAGAATCCCATTTTTGTTACATGTGTTATGCGATGATGTATGATTTATGATTATGTGGCACACATAAGCAAGGATTCATTATAAGATGGGTGGGACCTATATCTCCCTCCAATGAATTGGGTAAAGATTTATATCTCATGAGACAAACATGGCTAGAACGGAAGGTTATTTCAGTTCAGTGATACAGGACTAAAACGAGGAGTGAACTCGGTTCAGAAATGGACTTTGTCCGCTAAGATAGTCTTGGCAATGAGTCATGACTAACAAGAAATTATTTTCGATGATTATGTGTGCATGCCACAAAGTTTCAAGTTTTATGTTATGATTATGGGGATCTCATTTTTCACTTCTATGATTTATTCCATGTTAAGATGTTATGATCTCTTTTACAAGTTATGATTTTCAAAAAGATATGATATGATTTTTATTTCCTTTATTTGCCCTTGCTGAGCATTTGAGCTCACAATTTTTTGTATGTTTTCTTTTCCCCAGGTCAGGAAGATGGAAATTAAGTAGAATATGCAAAAAAGGGACTCTAGATATGAGGAAATAAATGGGAGGCTAAGTAGATGCTTTATGAACCAGTTGTTTATGTTTCCCAGTTTCTAAAGACACTATACCTATACGGTCCTTTGTGGTTTTGTCATATGTTGTAATAAGTGTGCTTCAATTTTGAAGTATTAAAAATGTATGTAAAGTATGGGTCGTTATAATGACTCGATCATTATTTAAACTCTAAAATAACAAACTAAATTTAATTTATACTTTCTTCAGAATTTTTTTCAATTTCATTTTTCATTTTATATAACTTATTAATATTATATAGACATTTTATAATAATTTAAGTTAATAAGGGTAGTATTTTCGAAATTAGGCACTTGATTAAAAAAAGTACTTTTTATAACTACAAGTTGTCCATATGGTAAAAATTCCATTATCTATAGACTGATGTTCAAGATTTTCATATCATATATCTATCATATATATATAGTATATATATCTCTCTGTATATATAATAGTACATAGCATTTAGTGATAATAAATGAAATGCACCATTCATCGCGACAGTAAGCCATATGTATGCATGAACACTATGTTCATTTCTATAAAATATTAAATGGAATGAAAACATAATAATACATAGGTATATTATAAAATTAGTTTAATATTCTCTATAATTTTATTAACACCATTATTTATACATTCCACTTATAGAATTAACGACTCGTATCACTTTGGGGGGCGGTAGTCTGTACTTTGTCAAATGAAATTATCGCATTTATAAATTATGGAAATCATAATGGTATGATATAAATGAAAAATACCAAAAACTAGAGATAATATAATTATAATAAATATGTCACTTATGACTACTATTCCATATTAATGGCCACCATAAGAGGTGGTAGTAGAATATTGAATAATTATTGTTTTGTGAGGAAGTAGTTTTTCATCCAAAGAAATAGTATGTTTGTATCCATTATATGGAGGTTTTTGAAAGTGTAATTAGAATCATTGTAATTACAATAACATGGTATATTGAGGATATTTGTGTCGTTATTTAATAAAATAATATTAATAAAATAGGTAATGTATAAGGAAAAAAGGGAAAAGAACATGAGAGGAGACGTTGCATTTAAATCAGATAACTCCCTTTGGTATGAACCAAATGATTTTCTTTGATTTCCTTCTGCATAGGGGGTGGATTCAAAGAACAATGATAGGGGTCTATGAATATTATTTTGGAAGATGTTGGATGATATAATAGTCAAGATAGGTTTTAGTAATTTGTTAGAGGAGATGGATTTTTATAAGGGGGGAGGGCCTCTTGAAGAAAGATTGAAAATATTATTTTATTATACACAATCATTCAGTTTCAAAAAGGTCCCAAACATATTAAATTATGTGATAATATGACTAATATTTTAAATCCTCGCAGCCAATAGTTTTTAGATATGTTTTGTATTCAAATTTACCCATATCATTTTGCTTTATCCCATAGTGAAAACTAATTTGACTCTTACCAAGTCTTCTTGTGCATTCACTCTATATGGTTAACATAGTTAACATAAAATTCCAATAGAACAAAAAGGTGTTAATTAGGGAAATTTTCAATCTTATATAAGTCATTAAAAAGAATCATACAAATTATTAGAACAGTTTTATCATTTATGAAAATTTTAATTGATTAAAAAACTCATTTATCTCAATTTTTAAAATATTCATATCATGACTTTTTAAAAATTCCAAACAAACATTATTCTTTTAAAAACTATTCATTAATTAAAATATAACTATTAATACACATCTATATAATTACTGTATGGAATTAAAAGTTACAAAATAAATTTATTTCATTATTTATAATCTCATTTATTTAAAATAATAATTATTGAGGTAATTATTACATCATCATTGTGTCATAAATAAATATATTTATATCGTGTCTAAAATTTATAAATAAAATATCTTGATGTAGTAAATATTTGTAGGATTATAATTACTATTTTTTGTTGAAATTATAAATTATATAACCCCACATTAAAATTGTCTTAGAAAAAAAATCATTCTAAGATATTTTAATTTTTTACATTAAATAAAAAATTATTAATGACATTATCTTACCCAAAGTGATTTAAAAATCCAAAATTTTCACTGAAGGATCATATTGGTGGGACATGACTCAGATGATAAGGTTAGGTAAAGTTTTAAAATAATTTTATATATTTATAATATTATTGTTACCTTGATTTACCCTATTTAACTTTAACTTCAGTAAATAAAAATAAAAATGTTACTATTCGCCAAAAATTATTTTATCCTGGTGATCCACATTTTACATACAGATGACAACCATGTATGTCAGATTTTATAATTTCAATTCATAGAAGTAGATAATTTTTATTTAAATGAATGATTCGGGTTTTTAACTACTATGTATTGTTTTCACTATTCATAAAAAATTGAACGTTTCCAAAAACATACCAACAATTCATCAAAAGTTAATTATGATATTAGAATTCAAAAATGATGTATATTTTAGAAAATTCATAAACAATAAGTTTCATTAATTAATTAAAAACTAATATCTGTTGTCTAAACAAGAAAGCACGTTTTAAGAAATAACAACAACAAAAAGAATGACATATGTTTTTGTCCAATTTTAATGTGAAAATTATATCCAATTAAACTTAATTGGATTAAATGGTAAAAATATAATCCAATTAAACTTTAAAACCATTTAAAAATTTTATCTAACAATTTTAATATAGAAAATTAAAAGACATATTTTATTTAAAATACAAAATTTTCACTATTCATTATCAAAATGATCTTTATCAGAAAAATTACAAAATTTCATCAATGTAAATTTTGATGTCCCGCTTGTAAAGAAGAATTTTATTTTGTCAAATGGAACATATATAAAGATATAGAAATTATATTTAGTAGTGGTTTTCCATCAAAAGGAAATAAAAGTACCTTTTTAAAAATATTATTGATTTTATGGATAAAATTGGTTTAATTCTCATTTTAAGCCTCTAAATATTATTATATAAATGTAAAAACATGTAAAAAACTTGTTTAATCATAATATAGTTAGTTCATTTCATTACAGAAAATAAAATTGTTAGGCATTTACTACCATTTAAAATTATAATATTATATTATTATTTTAACAGTATGACTCATCATTGTGTCAAACATACGACTTCCGAAAACCCATTGTTGCATGTCAGGTATGCCATAGAAAATAGAATCCCATTTAAAATAAAATTAAAATTTAATTCTCAAATATTAATAAATATGAAAATGTCATATTCTTTATTTACTTCAGATGTTACATCCTTCCCCACTTTTTAAAAATTGTGTCATTTGAATTTTATTCACTTATAAAAGAATTGTGGGTATTTATCCCTCATAGAATTTTTAGATTCCAATGTTTCATAGTCAAATATATAGTTTTCCTAAAAAACTTTTACCTGATGAATTACCTTATTCTGCAACACTTTCTCTCTATGGTCAATAATCGTGACTGGTTGTTCATCATTAGAATGATTCTCTTTCAACTAAAATACCTCTAGACTGAAAACATGATATGGATCTGACATATACTTTTTCATCATCGATACATGAAAAAAAATTGTATACCTAGGATAAGATTGATGGTAATGCCACTTTGTATGAAACTAATCAAAAATTCATCAGGATTTCATAGATTCCAATGAACCATGAAGTCCACATTCCCTTCTTATCAAAATACATCACACTTTTCCATGGAGAAGCTTCATGAAATACATGATCACCAATCTCGAAAAAAATATCCATCCAATTGTTATCTACATATATTCTCTACATTATCTGAGCTATTCTCATGTGCTTATGAATCAAATGAACTTTTTATTACAGAACATCAAAAAATTATGATCCCATCAGTTTCCTTTCACCTACTACATATTAAATTGCGGGAGTTCGACATCGCTTTCCATATAATGCCCCATATGGAGACATCTATATACTGGAAAGAAAATTGTTATTTTAAGAAAATTCAAACAATGAATGATGTTGTTCCCAACTTCCCCGGTAATCGATTTGAAAAACATAGCATTTCTTCCAATGATTGAATTGTTTATTCTAACTACCCCTCTGATTGTGGATGAAAAGTTTTTCTAAAATTTAATTCAGTACCCAAATCCTTCTAAAGGCCTTTCCAAAAGTTAGAAGTAACATTGGATTACATTCAGATACAATGGATAGGGTCACTCTATGTTTCTTGACTATCTCTTTAACATATAACCGAGAAAGCTGATATAGAGACAAAGTATATCTAATAGGAAGAAAATGAGGATATTTAGATAATAGATCAACAATAACACATATTTCATTATTACCTCGAGACATCTTTGGTAATCCCACAACATAATCCATGGATATATTTTTCCATTTCCACTCTAGAATCGGTAAATGTTGAAGAATATCTTTCGGTAACTACCACTTTGATTTTACATGTTGAAAATTCAAGAATTTCACATGAAATTCAAAAATATCTCTTTTCATTCAATCCCACCAGTAATACTCAAGAAGATCTATGTACATCTTTGTATTGCCCGGATGAATTGACAATATTGAACTTTGATTTTCACATAACAACTCATTCTCCAAATGTGAATCACTACGCACACATTATCTCTTATAAAATCACAAAAAAAGAATCTTTAACAATGTTAATTTCCGAAAACATTCCCTTCTAAACAAACTCATCATTTTTCTACAACTCATTGTCTTCCTTCTGTGCTGGCATTATTCACCCAGCTTGTGATGATTTCACCAACACCTGGAACATAAAAAATGAATTTCCTTCACCAAAAACATCAATTCCAATGTTCAAAAAATCTATAATCAAAGGAACTTCTTCCAAACATAACATGGTTTTTTTTTCATTACATATTCAACTCAAAGCATCAACCGCATTATTTTCAATTCATTGATGGTACTGAACCATGAAATCATAATCCTTTATTAATTTTAACCATCTTCTCTATCTTATGTTTAATTATTTTTGAGTAAATATATATACTTAAATATTTTGTGGTCATTATATATTTCTCATTTTACTCCATACAGAGGATTCCTAAATATTTTAAAAGAAAAAAACAACAGCAGCTAATTCCAGGTCATGTGTAGGTTAATTCCACTCACGAGGTTTCAACTGACGTTAACCATAAGCAATTACAATAAAATTCTACATTAGGACACAAACATGTCCATTCGATGAAGCATCACTATATATACCAAATTCACCATCTCTGGAAGGAAATTACAATACTAGAGAATTCACCAATCTTTTTTTAAATTCATGAAAACATTAATCACATTCTATTGTCCAAATAAACGTAACAACTTTTCGAGTTAACATTGTCATTGGGATAGAAAACTATGCAAAACCTTCCACAACCTTCTGTTAATTAGTCATTAAACCTAGAAAACTAAGAGTATATGTGACATTTTTAGGTTGTGGACACTCTACATAAAAATTTGTTTTAGAAGGGTCAACCGTTATCCTATCATTAGATACAAAATGACCAAGATATGAAATTTTTTGCAACCAAAATTCAGTCTTACTAAACATTCCATATAGTTTCTTTTCTTTTATGGTTTTTAGAAAAATCCTTATATGACTTTGATGCTCCACTATAACTTTTGAATATACTAAAATATCATCTATAAAATAACCATCATTTATCACCTGGGTCAATTGAGCCATCACTACAACAAACTGTTCAATTGTGATTCCGACCATCTCATGATGTTGTGTTTGGATGTTCTTTTCCCTATGTATTCCTTCCCAGCATAGATGCCTTGTTCCATCTATGAGAAAACCATTCTAAAAAATCATATATTAGAAGAAGCAACATATCTATCTATAAATGATATATCATTTCAATATTACAATAAATTAATTTATGGACATTGATTTAACAATACCCTAACACCAAAAGTTGTCTAAACCGACCTCTATTACCAACTATAATGCCCAGCCTTCAACATTACATAAACATAAATTATGTTAATAATTCACATTGAGGCTCATTTCAGGTTTAGAGTTTTATTGAATTTTTCCATTAATATTATATTACATTTCAAATATTTCAATGTAGACACTTGTACTCAGTATCCATTTTTTCATAAAAAAAATTAATAAAATAAAACTAAAATTATTTTCATAATATAAATCTTCTTGAATTAGTCCTTTCACATACCACACCTTATACCCAGTGAAAACATTTGAAAACATGGGATGAGAATAAAAACTCTCAATTTGTGTTATAAAATAAATAAATAAAATATTATTTCATCATTACATACAAATCATCAACTATTTAACATACATCACAAAATCCTAAGATTTAGGAATAACACATAGTAACAACAAATCAAAAGGTAACTTGTGGCATCTATATCAAACATACATTGTATCTTTCACAACTACGAAGGGAGTTATTTTTGGAATACCCATCACATTATATTCCCTAAATCTCTTAGGAGAAAAATTTATGTTTACCTCTGTCACGTTACCTAATACATTAGAGTGCTATCTCGGGCTCACCTGCCCTAATATTATCATGGAACCACCCTCATAGATAGACAATTACCATGATCTATAACATATTCATAACACATAAAACAAACAAAAAGGGAACATAAACTTTCCACATTTAAATAAAAATATATCATTTAAATATATTGACATAACCAATCCATTATCAAAACCAGTTTCAATAACAAATTATGCAAAAGTGTATATGGTTTTTATTTTCCTTTGAAAAACATTATGGCTTTTAATGGATCCAAATATCAAATAACACTCATGGTGGCGGAATGGTCAGTGTCACCACATACATGAAAAAGAGACATTTATTTTTTAATATAGTGAAATGCTACGTAGAAAAAGATTCTAATTGGATTGAAATGAAAATTCAATGGTTTTTATACAATGTATAATATAAAGTCTTGTACAAATCGAAATATTCCTCAATTAAAGGATATTGAGACGATGTCCCTAACATCCTGTCCGACTTGACTCATTCGTTCATTAATATCCTGAATAATATTCTAAAGATAATTTCTACCTAATTTAGATCCTTTTTCAATTTTACTATTCATTTTATATCACTTATTACCATGTTATATACAATATATAATCATTTATGTAAATAATGGTCATTTTATCGATATTGGTACTTGATTCAAAAATGAACTTCATATAATTACTAGTTGTCCATGTGGTCAAATGTCAATTATCTCTAGAATGATATTAATGACTATTATTTCATATAGATATAATAAATATTATGTATATATTTTTATTTATAATTGTACATAACATTTGGAAATATTAAATGAAATGCACCGTTCATGGAGGCGGAAAGTTGTACGTACTTATGAACACTACTTCCATTTATATTTAATTTTTAATAGAATGGAAACATAATGATACATAGGTATATTATAAATATAGTATAATATAATATATATTTTATTTAACACCATGTTTTATACATTCCACTTATGGCATGAATGAGTCATATCATTTTGAGGGGGCGGCAGTCTGCACTTCCCCAAATAAAATTATCACATTTACCCATTATGGAAACCATAAAAGTACGATGTAAATGATAAATAAAGAAGAATAGATACAATATATATATATATAATATGTAACATATAAATACAGTTCCATGTTAATTTCCACAATAAGAGATGGTATGAGATGATTGAACAATCATCATTTCGTGGGGAGTAGTTCACCGTTCACATAAATAGTTTTTCCGCATCCATTAGATAGAGGGGTGTGTAAGTGTAGTTCAAATAAATATCATAAAAAAAACAAAGTATAATAAATACACTTTTTTGTTATTTAATAAATTAATAAGAATAGTATATGTTGTATAGAAAGAAAATAAATGACAAGAACTTGAGAAGATACATTACAATTAAATCATGTTACTCCCTTTGGTTTGAACCAAAAGGTTTTCATCAATTTCGTTCTGCCAATGGGAAGAATTCTAAGAGGAATAGTGGAATATCTGTAGCTTATAATGAAACAGTTTTGTGGAGACAATGGGCTCGAGAGGTGTGACTAATGGGTTAGAGGTGATGGATTTTTATAAGGGGGAGGATGGGCTATTTATGAATGTATGATAATATTATATTATTATAAACTAAATTTCGATTTCAAAAGGTCCCAATCTTATTAAAATATAAATAAGATGAATATTATTAAAATTAATATTATCCAATTGGTTTTAGACAAGTTTTTGTTTCAAAATTAACCTTATTTTTTAGCTTTAACCTTTAGTTAACTAATTTGATTCTTATCATGTCTTCCTGTGTATTCACACTATATTGTTTTTATAGTTACCATAAAATGAGAATTGAACCAAAAGTTGTTAATTATTAAATTTTCAATCTTATATAAGTAATTTGGCCATGTCATTGATTTTTAGGACTATTATTAATTTAATTTAATATTAATTTATTTACAAACTCATTTATGTCAAATTTCATAGTATTCATATCATGACTTTTTCAAAATTCAAAAGCAATGGGATTTATTTAAAATATGATCATTATTTAAAATATAAAAAGACATATTCACCAATAAAATTCTTGTATGGCTTAAAAAGTTTCAAAATAAAATTATTTTAAAATTTAAAATATTAATTTTTTCAAACATTCATTAATGAGGCAATATTACATCATCATTTTGTCATAAATAAATATACTTATTGGATGTCTAAAAATTATAAATAATATACCAAGATTTAGGAAGTATTTATAGATTTATAATGACTATTTATAGTTGAATATATCAAGTATACAAACCAGATTAATATTTTTTTTTTAAAAAAATTACATGTTTATTATATTTTTATTTTTACTTTAAATACAAAGTTATTAATGTCATTATCTTACCAAAATATACTTCCAAGTCCAAAATTGTCACCTAGGGATTTTATTTCAGTCCATGATGCAACCAATAAGGTTCGAACAAGTGTTAAGGTAAATTTATATTATTATAATATTATTTTTCCATGAATTACCATAATTACCTTTAACGGCAGTTAATAAAAAACAAAATGTTACTATACTCCCAAAAAAAATTTCCTCATCAACAACATTTTAATAACTTATGAAATGAATGAATTTATAATTTTTGAATTTCAATTCACAGATGTGATAAAATTTTATTTAAATGAAAATGTCATTTTTTAACTACTATGCATTGTAATAAAAAATCATAAAAAAATAAACGTTTTCTAAAAAATACAAAAATTCACCCGAATATTATTCTCATATTCCAAATACAAAAATTATTTCTATTTCATAAAATTCAAAACTTCTATGTTTCAATAATTAATTTAAAATAAATTTCCACTATCCAAACAAGAAATCGTTTTTAATGAATAACAAATATAAAAATAATGTCATGTGTTTATGTCCAATTTCAGTAATAAATTACATCCAGTGATGAAAATTGGATTAAATGGTAAAAATATAATCCTATTAATTTTTAATTCTATGTAAAAATAGAATCTAAAAATTTAAATAAATCAAATGAATGTCAGTTATGACATAATGTAATGACCTGCCAATTCATATTGGCTTGAGAGCTCAATGAGTCATTACATGGCCTTAAGCGACATCCCCAAGGCGCCAAAGGGTGGAAATAAATGCTGAAGGGTTTCAAAGAAAACATTGGGGACGATTTACCACTGTAACTAAAAACAACCCACAAACAAGAAAACCAGATAAACATCTCCAATATACAACTATATGATGCATGATTTAGAACGAAAACAACTGAACCATTATTTACATAAAACAACCAAGAGTACCACAGTGGAAACAAATACTAAAACATCAGAGTAAATAGCAGAAAGACAACTCAAATATTACAAGACAACAACCCAACTCCATGATCCACATGCTCCCAGCTCCAACATTACAAACCAACCCAAGAATCCCAAGGTAGTGCTCTAAACATGTGACACTTTAACATTGCCAACATCCTGGTATGTGACATCTACAAAGGCACCAACGTGACAAAGCATGGGGGAGTGATGATACTCAATTGGTTTTCCCTGGTGACTTCCCAACCCATGCCTCTAGGATAAAACATGTTAACACATTTATAAAAAACAATTTATATAAATCATTTTCGAAGCAGTGCACAATATAAGAAGTTCCATGTCAAAATCCATTTTCCAACAAAACCCATCTTTATCAGGAAAAGAAACCTAGTAAAGTTCCCAATTCCATTCACATTTCCATCTGGCACATTCATTCCATTTCAACAATCCACATAACCAACCATGAATGCAACCTGGACCTCCCCATACCCGCGAGTGGTGAGTTATCCTTCCACAAAGTCATAACTTAGTGGAATACCTTGATGAGGGTACTTCATGACCTTATCCGTCCCTTTCGATGGGGGTACGTCATGACCTTATCCATCCAAACATATTTATGGGGGGACTTCTCACCCTTATCCATCCCAATGCATATGAACACACACCACGACCCAAGCAATCCATGCCCAAAACCAAGTGTGTTCAAAACCATTTAGTAACGCATCACTCTTTTATTTAAAACCATTTCATTCAAACAGCGAGACCATAGCCAATTTAAAATCACCAATTAAAATTTACTTCAACAACCACTTTCCAAAAACCCAAAAATTTCATCACCAGTTACTAAAAAGGGGTTTCAACCATTCTATCATAACAGATAAACAAACCATTTCAATCAATGAAAAAAATTTGAAACTAAGCCTTCAAGTTCTAAGAAAGAGGAATTGTGAGTGAAGCCAAGTACCTCAACCAATTGGGCGAAACCAAGCCACAGATGAAGAACACTCAAGAACACACGGTCAAAACTCCAAAACCGTCCTTAGATCTATTCTCCTACCACAACCAAGACCAAATCATGTCATTTTTCGCATCCACAACCTTAGATATACCCATCACGGGCGTAGTTTTAAGAAAACGAGAGAATAGGAGAAGTAGATCTAAGTAGATCTATGAAACTGATCAAGAACGACAACATACCTTAAGAATTCTGCTTCAATTTGCCAATAGAATCCTTCGGATCACCTCTGGAACGCTTGGGAGAAGTCTTCCAACCTTCAAGGGAGAGTAATACAGAGTTAGGGCTGCATAGGAGGTATAAACAAGGCAATTAATGGAAAACTTGTTAGATCCACAAATTTAGGAACAAACTTTATGTGACAGCACGGTTAGTCCACACGGTTTGACAAACTGTGCACTAACCATACGATAGCTTCTGCCTCAGTCACCCTTCACGCACGGTTTGGCCGCATGGTTTAGACAAACTGTGCACCGACCGTGCGGAAGTAATAGCCTCCAATAACCACTGTGCACAGTTTGGCCGCAGGGTTAGACAAACTGTGCGCCGACCGCGGGGCTTCCCCTTTCCCTCCCAACATCATTCCAAGATTTCCCGACTCTCCCATTCAACACCCATGAATTTAAAACCATGGAAAGAATAAAGAATGTGTTACATACTAGAAACCGGGGGTACTACTTTCTCCCTACCATTGGCTTTTCCATCCTCGGAATGTAGAAAACCATCGCTTTACTGAAAAGAGTTCCGACCACTGCTCTCTGGTTTCTTTCTCACATTCCCAAGTATCTTCCTGAATCTGACCATGTTTCCACAAAACACTCACTAGGACAATGATTTTTCCATGAAAGTCATTATCCTGCATATCCGCAATCCGCACCGGGATATGTACCAACAAATCATCTGGCTCTAGGTCACCGAGATCCCATCTGATCACATGGTCGGAATCAGGCTGATACTTCTTCAACTGAGATACATGGAACACCTTATGTACTGCACTGAATCATGGTGGTAATGACAACCGATATGCCACCTCTCCAACCCGTACCACTATCTGAAAAGGCCCTATATATCGAGGGGATAATTTTCCCTTCTTCCCAAAACGATGTTGTCCATGTCTTGGAGATATTCACAAAAAGACATGATCACTCACTTCAAACGACAATGATCTTCGATGGTGATCCATATAAGATTTCTGAAAACTCTAAGCCATCTCCATCATCTTTCTAATAAAATGAATCTTCTCTGTTGTTTCTCGGATAGGGCTCGGTCCATCTAGTGATGTTTCACAAGTTTCCACCTAGCATAGTGGTGAACGACAATGATGCCTATATAATTTTTCAAAAAGAGCCATGTGTATCGAGGCCTAATAACTGTTATTGTATGAGAACTCCACTAAGGGTATATTCTCCTCACATGAGCCACAAAAGTCCATTACCCAAGCCTGCAACATTTCTTCCAATGTTTTTATTGTCTGCTCAGATTACCCATATGTCTGAGGATGATACGCCGTACTCATCATCCACTGAATCCCCAGGGCGTGCTGTAATGATTTCTAGAAATGAGATGTGAACCTCGGATCTCTATCTGAGACAATAGACACTGGTACCCCATGCCTCTTTGCCACTTCTCAGATATATATTTTCAAATGATCTTCCACCATATGAGTTTCATGAATCGGGATGAAATTGGCCGACTTGGTTAGACGATCCACTATCACCCAAATGGTAACGGGTTTTCACACCATTCTTGGAAGACTTGTAACAAAATAAATTTCTATATGCTTTCATTTCCACACTGAGATAGGTAAAGACTGTAACATATCAGTTGGTCACTGATTCTCTGCTTTAACCTGATGACAAGTTAAGCATCGCGAGACGAACTCGACCACCTTCCTTTTCATGTTGCTCCACCAAAACATCGCCTTTAGCACCTTATACATCTTCTATGTACCCGGATGTACTGCCCATATCAAATGGGGGTAGCATGAAGGAGATGTTCCTGAAAATCCATAGGTACAACCATCCGATCTCTGAAACTAAAAACTGAAATCCCCTCCAGTTTCCATCACTCTATAGTCTCCCCACCATTGAGTTTTGAACTCATTGCAACACTCTCTATATCGGATTCCTATGCCTCCATTACTATCTCCAAAAAATCATGAACAGGAGTAGATGAAAAGAAAAGAGCAACATTATCTCAGTTTTCACATTCCACATGCATATCGGCTAAGACTGACATCAACTGCCATTCATCTGAAGCTTCCTTTTCCAACTGAATATACGACTTCCTTCTTAATGTATCAACCACCTAATTGCCTTTACCCGGTGTATACAATAAGTCAAAGTCGAACATTTGAAGATACTCTATCCATCTCCACTGCCTCATATACAAATCTCACTATGATAAAAAAAACGAGATTTTGTGATCCTTAAACATAGTAAATTTCCCACCCAAGAGATAATGTCTCCATGTTTTCAAAACATGGACGACTGTTGCTGACATCAAATCATGTGTTGGGTAATATTTCTCATGCACACTCAACTTACTTGAGCCATAAGCAATAACATTGTATCCTTGCATGAGAACACAACCCAACCTTGTTCCCAAAGCATCACAATACACCACATACAACTGTCCTGATTCCGGAAAAATAAAGATGTGTGCTGATATAAGGCGAGCATTAAACTCTTGAAAAGACCTCTGACATCATTCAGTCCATTGGAATGCACTTTTTTTCTTTGTCAATGCTATCATAGGAGAAGCTAGTCATGCGAAGTCACACACAATGCGTCGATAATAACCAGCTAGACCAAGAAAACATCGTATTTAAAAGACATTATTCGGTGGTTTCCAAGAAATAATAGCTTCTATCGTTTCTGGATCCACTAAAACATCGTTCTCAGAAACAACGTGGCCCCGAAAACATACCTCTTGTATCCAAAAATCTCACTTTGATAATTTGTCATACAATTGATGGTTCCTCAAGAATTCCAATAATATTGCCAAGTGTTTCTCATGCTTAAACCTTGTTCTTGAATACAACAATATTTCATCCAACAACACCACAACAAAATAATCTAGATATTTTAGAAATATATGATTCATTAAAGCCAATGAGACTTTTTTTGCATTCGTTAGACCAAAAGGCATGACTACATATTCGTAGTGTCCATATCTACTTTTGAAGGCTGTCTTCGAAATATCCTCCATCCGAACTCGCAACTAGGTATATCCTGACCGCAATTCGATCTTGGAGAACTACTGAGCTCCCTTTAATTGACCAAACATGTAATCAATGTGTGGAAGTGGATATCTATTCTTTATCATAACTCAATTAAGATTACTATAATCCACACAGAGCATCAAAGATCCATCTTCATTATTTACAATCAAAACTGATGCTACCCACGGAGACATGCTTGGCCGAATAAAACCTTTTCTTTCCAGTTTTTCGAACTACACATTCAATTCCTTTAACTCCGTTGGTGACATCCTATAATATGGAAGTGAGATAGGCCTGGTCCTAGGAAGGAGATCAATCATAAACTCTACATCTCTTACATGCGGTAACCCTAAGCATTTCTTGGGAAAAACATCTGGAAATTGATCCACCACAGTTGGAAAACTATTTTCCTTGATCTCTTCCATTGATGCCAAAGTCAACACTTCCAATTGGTGAGAAATAGTTCCCACCATTGGTTCCAACAAGCTCTTTGCGTCTTTCTTTACTATCCTCTCTCCTCTAAAGAGATTCTTCGTTCTGTCCTCAGTCGTGAAACAAACAGTTCTTCCATAACAGTCGATGTGAGCCTTAAACATGTTTAACCAATCCATACCTAGGATTATATTATATACATCCATATCCAACATGGAGTAGTCCCATTTCATCTCAACTCCCTCAACAGTTATAGCACATGTTCTACACACGAAGACTTGACATTCTCTTTCACCCATATGAGTTTGTAGTTTTAATACAGAAAGAATTATTTCAAGTTTTAAACATAGAAAGTCAACAACACGAGAAGCAATGAGGGAATCTGATGAACCAGTATCAAACAACACATGCATGAGGGTAGAATTCAAAATAATTATACCTCTCACCGTAGATGGTCCAGGCTGATCATCGACCATCATTTTTCCAGCTCCATACAATTGTTTCATCGCTACACTGTTATCCTTTTTTCCTTTTTGAGATTTCCATGGTTGTGTGGTCATGGTATTCCTGGAATCCCCATAAGTAGATCTATTCTGATGGCAAGACTGATTTTAATGTCCTCGCCCTGTCGAAGCATAAGATGCTTTCGACACTTGAGATGTGTCATGAACACCAGACCGTGGAGCACTGTGACAATATCGCCGAAGATGCCTCATCTGCTTGCAATTGTGGCATTCTCTGGGGTCGTGGAAGAAGGTTTACTGATCCTACTGTCTTGTTTTCATTCACACTCCCTCCTTGGAAGTAGGTTTCCCTCTTCCTCTTGTTTCCAGCAGTAAAGTTCCCAACCGTTCCTGCGTGTATCATTATGTTTCCTCCCATAGATCTTGAGATATCACGTTCCGCAACCATTTCTCTATTCACCATCTCTGTATAATCCATAATACAGAGCACCACAATCTTCGATCGAATCTCCTGTCTTATCCCCGATTCGAAGATGCGTGCCTTCAAAGAATCACATTCCGAAACATCTGGTGCAAAACAGACTAAATTCATGAACTTAGATGCATACTCTGTGATAGAGAGGCTCTCTTGTTTCAAGCTGATGAAGTTCGTCATTTTCTGGATCTTGAACGTGTGAGGATAGAATTGTTTGTAAAAAAAATACATTAAAATCCTCCCATGTAAGGCCTTCATCCAATTAAGCATGAACCGCTAAATCCCACTATTGACGTGCAAGATCATTTAGCATATATGTTGCCATATTTACATTCAGTTCTATTGGTGGGCCGATGAAATCAAAGATACTATTCATCCTACTCAGCCACACCTCCACCCTTTCTGGTTCAGAATCAACCCGAATGATGTGTGGATTCTGCTTCTGGAACAAGACGAAATGGTCTATATACCTTCACTCATCCCTCTGATTCCCTATGTCCATAGCATGGAATACATAAACGATACTCTGAACCAGCTACTGGTTCACATGTGGTTCAGGTGCAACCATATTCTCTGCATCTTCATCAGGTTGATTTCTACGATGCCTAATGGGTTCCATTTTCTATACAAACAACACACGCCGTCAGTCTCACTTCTTAGTAACTGAAGTCTTAGCATTTCAATTTCGATCACATCAACTATCACATCATTATTTTCCAACCATCCAACATATCCACATGTTCAACCATTTTTAAAAACATCCCACATACGTTTTGAAAATCCACAAGTTTTGAAAATATACTAAATATCTAGTTTTCAAAATCATTTATTTGAAAAAGCAATTTATGCCTTTTTCAAAAAAACTCACCATGCCAAAAATCATAAATCATTCATTTCAAAGATATATGCCATCATTGTGTGATGTCATTCTTCTAATGCATGCCATTC
The DNA here is from genome assembly GCA_963277665.1 of Viscum album. NCBI lineage: Eukaryota > Viridiplantae > Streptophyta > Magnoliopsida > Santalales > Viscaceae > Viscum > Viscum album. The sequence goes on from OY728135.1 coordinate 1,769,118,292, forward strand.
TCTTCTCATTGGCTAATCCCATGACAATGAGATTTGTAACATTCTAGAAGTGCATCCAAAACACTTATGTACCCAACACCCTGGTAACATGATGTTCAGCATAAACAGGTTAGCTACATCCTTTTATGCTATACATTTCAAGATCCAAAAATCCTACTCCTGTCTAAGATGATCACCCAATGAATTGACAAGAGGGAATTTGAAATCCATGACCAAGAACATCGATGACTTCTTGATAGGCAAGGACCGAACAAGCTGATACCATTTGTCATGACCCACCAATTCTCATTGGCTTGAGAGATCAACGAGTCATTAATTGGCCTTAAGAGACATCCCCAAGGCACCAAAGGGTGGAAATAAATGCAGAAGGGTTTCAAAGAAAACATGGAGGATGATTTACCCCTTTAACTGAAAACAACCAACAAACAAGAAAACCAGATAAACATATCCAAGAAACCACTATATGATGCATGATTTAGAACCAAAACAAATGAACCATTATTTAACAAAAACATCCATGTGTACCATAGTGCAAAGAAACAGTAAAACATCAGAGTAAACAGAGGAAAGACAACCCAAAGACTACAATACAAAAACCCAACACCATGCTCCATAATCTCTAAGCTCCAACATCACGAACCAGCCCAAGTATCACAAAGTAGTTCTCTAAATATGTGACACATTATCTTTGCCAACATCCCGTTATATGACATCTACAAAAGCACCAATGTGCCAAAGTTTTGGGTGAGTAATGAAACTCAGTAGGTTTTCCCCGATGACTTCGCCACCCATTCCTCTAGGATAAAACATCTTAGCACATTTATATAAAAAAATTATATAAAAAAAATTCAAATCAGTTCACAGTATAACAAGTTCCATGTCAAAAACCATTTTACAACAAAACCAATCATTCTCATGAATTGTAACCAAGAAAAGTTCCCAACTCCATTAAAATTTCCATCTGGAACAATCGTTCCATTTCACCAATCAACATAACCAACCTTGCATGCAACATGGACTTCCACATACTCATGTGTGGTGAGTTATCCTTTAACTAAGCTGTCACTTAGTGGACTACCTTGACGACGGTACTTCACGACCTTATCCGTCCCTTTTGATGTGGGTACATCACGACCTTAACCATCCCAACCTATTAATGGGAGGACTTGTCGCCCTTATCCATCCCAATTCATATGAACATACACCACGAGCCATGAAATCCATGCCGAAAACCATGTGGGTTAAAAACCTTCAAATAAAGCACCACTATTTTTTGAAAACCATTTCATTCAAACAGAGAAACCATAGCCAATTTAAAATCACCATTTTAAATTTCCTTCAACAACCACTTTCCAAAAACCATAAAATTTCATCACCCATTACTAAAAATAGTTTTCAACCACTCTTTAATAATAGATAAAAAACCCTTTCAATCAATGAAAATAATTTGAAACTACGACTTCAGGTTCTATGAAAGATGAATCTAGAGTGAATCCACCTACCTCAACAAATTGGGCGAAACCAAGCCATGGACGAAGAACGCTCAAGAACACTGGGTCAAAACACAACAACCCTCCTTATATCTCTTCTCCTATCACAAACAATACCAAATCGTTTCATATTTTTCATCCAAACCCTTATATATACCCATAAAGAGCATAGATCTATTAAAATGAAAGAATATGAGAAGTAGATCTAAGTAGATCTATGAAACCAATCAAGAACGACATCATACCTTAAGAATACAGCTTCGATTATCCAAGAGAAGCCTTCGGATCACCTCCGGAACTCTTTGGAAAAGTCTACCAACCATCAAGGGAGAGTAATCTCAAGTTAGGACAGCTTAGGTGGTTTAAACAAGAAAATTAAAGGCAAAACGAGTTGGATCCACAATTTTAGGATCTAACTTTATGTGACCGCACGGTTAGTCCGCAAGGTTTGACAAACCGTGCGCTAACTATGCGTTAGCTTCTGCGTTGGCCATCCTTCACGCAAGGTGTGGCCACACTGTTTAGACAAACCGTGCACCGACCGTGTGGAAGCCACTACCGCTAAGAACCACTGCGCATGGTTTTTCTGCAAGGTTAGACAAACCGTGCACCGACCGTGCGGCTTCCCCTTTGCCTCCCAACATCATTCCAAGTTCTCCCGACTCTCTCATTCAACACCCTTGAATTTAAAACCATGAAAATCATCATGAATGGGTTACATATTAGAATGCGTGGGTACTAAACATACCATCCAGTATTATTCAATATTAATTAAAAAATAACATTATCAGAAAAATACCAAACTTTCACCAAAAGTAAATCATCATATCCCTCTTATAAAGAATAAGTTTATTTTGTAAAATATATGCAATAAAATGGAAAAACTATATTTAAAAGGGGATTCCATCATCAGGCAGTAAAACTACCTTTTTAAAAATATTAGAGTAATTATGCTTAAATTTTGATTTATTATCATTATAAGCCTCAAAATATTATTATATAAATGTAAAAACATTTTAAAAGTGTGTGTAATAATTATATGGTTAGTTCTGCTCCTTCCCACAAATAAAAAACAATGAGTTAACTACCATTTGAAATAATAATATTATATTATTATTAATTTCAGTATGACTCAACATTGTGTGGAATATAAGAATTTTGAGAAACCCATTGTTGTGGGTCGGGTATACCATCAAATATAGAATCATATTTTAAATAAAATTAATATTAAATTATCAAATATTAATAAATATGAAAATGTCATATTCTTTATTTTCCCGGGATGCTACATGTTTACCTTTTTAGAGGAGAGTTAGAACATGTCTCTATTCATGATCTACTGTAGGCCCCTATGTGATATGATTCAGAACTATTGTAATATGAGTAGACTAGAAAGAGGTATTTTGAGGAGTATTTAAATAAAAATATAAAGCACTATGTCAATGAATTTATACTAAATTTATATATTGAGTATATGGGGAGAGACTTTTTTTTATATGAAACAGGACAAAATGGATCATTGAATGAAATAAGATTCTTGGACACCTCATGGTGAAAAGCTATGGTATGTGGTCCCCTTTATCCTTGAGAGAGGATCTTTTTGGTTGAATTGGGTTGGTTCGAACCCTCATATTCTCATTTTTGTATGGGTATTTTCTCTCAAACCTATGAGAAGGGATCATACATGTGTTTTTATTATGGAGTATTAGGTCATCAGTAGCTAATGTTCATAACCATTCAGAGTAGTTATAATTCACAAGGGGTTCCACATTGGGTTCCTCTATTGAGGAAATTTCAACTGAGGAATTAATTGTAAGATATTATAGTTTGGTATATTCGGAGATGTGATAGGGAAAGAAGTGCACATCCTAGTGATGATATATAACCATAGGTAGAGTATCCTAACCGTGGAGGTGGATTTCCTTATGGTTAGAGTAGTAATGGTGTAACGCAAGGTAATATTTGTGACTTATTGTTTCCAGCTCTAGGTGATGAATGCATCGTTCGAGGTACCATTAGTTTAATTATTTTTGGAATATGATTTTTTTTAAAGAGATATTCACTCATTTATATATTCTAACTTCTTCCATGATTCTTTACATTGGGAAGAGATATTTCTTCTGCACTTGTAATTTACTACACCATTTAAGTATTCAGATTACATTGATAATGTATATAGAGACTATGACATAGTGTTGGGGAACCACCGATCATGATAAAATGTCCTATTTTTATGGATACATCCATATATTATCATAATTGGCTAGGATTGGTTATATTCGGTGTACAATATCATGGAATTATTTATGTTTTATATTGTTTTATATGATTTTCATCAAGATTTATCCATTTTTGTTGGTGATTTATACCCTTAGATGGATCATAGGCATGTTTCGTACTTGTCTTCGTAGATTTCCAAGATGATGATTAGTTATTTAGAGGATTATTTGTCCCGATAGCGGAGGTTTATAGAATAGTACCATGATTTATTTACAATGGATTTTGTAGAATTAAACCATTAATATTATTTTTATTATTGGATGGAACTATTTTTATGCGTTTTTATTTTATCGATGATTCTGTATAGGATGTTTCCTTTTGAGTTGTCTGATCTATTTGTATTGCTCAATGATCCATTGCGTTGTGGTTTTATTCATATGATTGTGTCACAATGGGGAACAATATATTTTTTCAGGAATAATGATTATGCTAGTTTATTACTTTATGTTTATTATCCCCACTAGAATTAGGAGATGGTGAAGATACTTTATATCATCTACGGATATATGATTTATTCAAGCAACTGAAGGGAGAAATTTGTTTCATGATGATTGATATCGGATTATGATATCATCATATGTGGGTGATGGATGAGGACATTATTATTAATATTTGTTTTTCATAATGGTAATGATGACTTGTTTTTCCTGTTGTTTGCGGTGAAGAATGTTGTAGTCAAGTTCATGGGATAGATTGTAACACCCCAAGACACTATATTGTGTTTCATTTATTATAAATATAATTATGTGGATAGATTACATTATAAGAATCATAACGGTATGCATACTCTATAGACAAAATTAGATTAACTTATAGTACACACACCACTAATTGGGATACTGTTATACACAATACCATGATCATTTGATAACTTATGTTACACAAGACCTTGTTTTACCAAACTACAATATAAATTAAATTAATTATATAAAATGATATTTATCACATTTCTATTGTATTGTAATATAAAAAAATTATTAACTATATTTGTTAAATATTTATTACATATGGTTATATAATTCTTGTGTGTTACAAATAAATTCAGAACCCAATGGAATGTAATGATAATATTCTTATAAGAAATCATTTTTAGTGACCAAATGGTGTTTTTTTGTCAATAATGTAAATTAATTTTTCCTTGGGAATAATATTAATGAAATTTATATGTTATATATTCATGAAATTAATTTTTTATTCATTAAATATGTTTGATATCAGTAATATATGAAAAAAAAATCCAATTTTATACATTGAAGTTGTAATTTTCTAAAGTCATTTTTATATCCTTTTAATGGGGGACCATCTAGAAAAAAAATATTTTTGAACTTTAATACATAAAAAATCTAAAAATAAAAGTCATTTTTTAAATTTTAATTTAAAAATTAACATAGGGGGACCTTTTTGTATTTTCCGATGATGTTTCATTTTTTGATGATTATTTGAAGGTAGTGAATTTTAATCGGAAACTAAATTTTCATATAAATAATTTATATTTGTAAATTATATTTTTAGTTGGATTTAAATAAATATTTGAATAATATATATTAATAAATAAAATTTATTTCATTTTAATAATTTTAAATTTTAATTTAGATAAAAAAACGTACCAACCATTGAACATGTTCACATTAATAACATGATTACTCGTCCCATTTGTTGGATTACTTTTAAGTTAAATTCATATTGTTTTATGATTTAAATTTATAAAAATCAATTCCATTTTTGGAACCAACAAAAAAATCTATTTTTCAGTATAGCCAAAATAGTTTTTAATTAAAAATATTAGTGAAACAATTAAAAATTTATCGTAATAGTTAAAGAGAAAATGGGTTTACCAAGTGGTAAAATTTATTCATTATGGGAAAAATTACGTTGAAACTTGTCCAGAACTGGATTTCTTTCCAACTATTCTCACCATATATGGTATTTTCTATAATTTTGTTTTATTATTGGAGTTTCTTGATTTAAGGGTGAACTGAAAATAGAGTTTACCTTCTAATATTTATATGAATACCAATCCTCCTCCACATAGAATATACACTCATCCCACAAAATATTCAACCCTATAAATCCATTTATCTCATAAAAAACCCTTCAAAAAAATCACCCAACATGTCTTCCCAAATACTAGAATCATTATATTGGGAACAAGTATAGATTTATAAGTACATTCATATAAACCAAAAGGAGTTACCTGAAAAAAGATGTAACCTTATTCAATGAGAACATTTGTTTCATTTTTTATCCACCACATTAATTTTTCATATATCATGCTGATATGATTTTATAATTATCTGAAATATACTTGTAAGGTTTTATAATAATTTTATTGCCTACACCTTCACACATATACATAAAATGATATATTCAATCATCATTCACTTGTAAGGTGAAGTATTCCATCGTGAACCGATGTCGTTCATTTTACCATTACATCCTTTTCGTTGATGGAAATAAGGATGGTTTTATAGTTTATATATGATATATGTGATATTTATAATTTTTTCTGCTTCTTTATTTTTTCTATAACACATTCCTTTATTCATCCCATTTTGTGGGAATACGTATACATCATCTGAGGATGTGTGGACTGCTGCCTGCTAAGGGAGATGTGATTCATACACATGTTACATGGAATGTATTAAGGATTATTTTAATTAAACAATGACATGTATATAAAATAACTATTATACATTAATTATAATATAATGATATTTCACTTAACTTTCATTCCATTAATATGAAAAGAAAATGGAACAACAATCATGGATGCGTAAGACGTGCCGCCTCCTGGAATGGTGTATTTCATTTCCCATCACTATTTCCATGGAATAAATTATTAAATTTTTAATGAAGAAAATATAATATTTACATAGTGGTTTAAATTATATATATAATGAAATCCTAATCAATATAAAAGAAATAGAAAATAATAAGTCATATCAAACGAAAGAAATAATGTAATTAACACCATATATTATCAAAATAATAATGTAGTATTAATGAACATGTTGTAAAATGTTATAAAAGGATAATATATGATATCAAAAATATTAATACGTCTCTATTATAATTTAATAACATGATTAAAACAATCATTCCTGATTTTAAAGTTCATCAAATCAAAATGGACCGTAAGGTAACGGATTTTCGTCCAACCTTTTTTGTATGTTAGAAAAATTTCATATTCACCACCTAAAACATTTTTCGGTGTATCTAGTTCCCAATTTGTTATATTATATAATTAATTTTATATAATAATTTTAAATAAATGTTTCAATTGATTTTTAAATTTTTTTAGGTTTACGATTCAGATGATACGATAGTTTTAAGGGGATTTATACTCTCACTTTTATTTTTTTGAGACATATTACGTATTCACCATCTATTTCTTTTTTGTGGTGAATATAAATACATATTAATTATTATATCATGAATTTAATTTTTTTAAATGTTATTGAAATTTCCATTTTATTATATGATTTCAAGGATATCATGTTTTAAAATTTACTCATGTAGTAAAGGATTTCATCTTAAATTATATTTCAGTAAGTCTTATTTTTTACTCTTAAGTAATACACATATATGTGTTGTATATACTATACCAATTACATGTAATTTCATGATTTATTCAATTGTTAATTATATTTTATGATTCACCATGATTTAGTTCATCCGGGGAATTTTACTTGAAATTTACCAAGAGGTAAATTTGGTGAATATTCTTATTTTATATTTTGATTGACAAATTTATCATGAAATAAACATTATTATAATCCTTTATCATTTAAAATTTCATTTATCAAAAATATCCAAATAATTTATCACTAATATAATTATTTATAAATATTTTACCCTTTTTACATATTTTTTTTACTTTAATTTATTTTGATCTAACTAGGTAATGTTTGATAAATTTATTTCTATTACACAAAATGGGAATTTTTTTATTTATGAAATAAATAAATTATTTGATATATTTTTGTGATTAATTGGATTGTAATAACAAGGGTTGTGGTCTGTTTAATTATATAATCTCAATACAATGATATGATTAATGATAAAAACTAGATACAGTTTCTGATGAGGTCCTACACTTTTATTAAATTTTTGTCAGGAAGCATTGAAAATATTAGATTTTTGGAACAAATACTTGATGGGTTTAATTCATGTAATATTGCAATGATATTATTATATACATGGACTAATTCCTTGACAATTTGATTTAGATATCTATAATTATGTATTATATTATTATGAATTCAGTTATTTATATTCTATGTGAATATTTTATTAGTTAGAATATCCATTGTTTATTTTCATACACAAGTGATTATTTATCTGAAATAATTTATTATTCAATTATTCAAGACATATGATGATCTTTTTATTCATTTAATAGATTTTCATTCAGTTATTGACCTTTCCTTTTTGATTAATCATTATTTATTTACAGAATCAACTATAGTATATCATTACTGAGGTTATAATCTGAACATTATTTTTATATTCCCTAATATTCCATAAAGTGTAATAAGAATGATATGAAAGGATATGTTTAATGGAATAGTTTTATTATAGAAAAGATTTTATTTTTATTTTTGTATTCTTTTTTAATAAAATACTCAATTATGTATATAGATTATAATGACTACTACTGGATTCGGTAATTTGGGAAGTTATTTCCTTATATATTAAGCCAATACAATGGATTATGCCACCATCTCTGATCTAAATGGTTTTGAAGTATTAGATGAATTTTATTAGAATACATTTCAATAGGATGTATGAAAAAAATTATTAAGGAACATAACCCTATGATAGACGTAGAGGTTACATATTGAAGATCATCCAAAAGATTCCATGTTTTATATTATGAGATATAATTCAAAAAATATTTCCATTCTATGTAATGTATTTGACTAGTTATTGGATTATAAAATATGTTTCAAAAAAATTGATCTATTCTACTGTATTTCATCATTTAGAAATAATGCGCAGAAGATGAAATTTGAACCCAAACAATCCACCTCAACCGAAGAGTAAAAATGACCATGTATTTTATTGGCCTAAGATGATATTTTGAAGTGAAATAATATCCAAAATATTTCAATCATATAAGTATATATTACCAGGTGATATATAGAAAAAGATATAGTTATCTATATATTCTTTATTCGGAGTTAATCTTGAGATGAAGAAGGCATTTGGGAAACCTTATGATTAAGTGATGAAGGGAATATAGTATTTTCCCAAAATGTGATAACTATGGAATGAAAAACCCTCAATCATGCTTGAATGGAATATGAATTTGTTATATTTTTTGAGATAATGGAATACATGATCAATAATGAAAAGTGAATAATAAAAATTATATAATATAGTGTTACAATTGTAAGAAGATAGGGAACTATAAAAAATAATTCCTCAAACATCAGAATAATACTGTATAAAAGAATCTAATGGTTCATGATCAATCTTATCCAATTAGCTTCGCAAGATATGAATTATTATTGTTCTTCTGTTCAAATTTATGAACTATTTAATTTGAGTATTTTATCAAGGATTTTATTTTTAGATTTATTACGAAATGAATAAATATTTTACTATAGTACTTTTCATCAAGGATTTAAAAGCATGTGTTGATCGGAACTGATGAACTAGGAAAATGAATTAGTGAGAAGTTAAAATTCTTCAAAAAAATATTTTTGAGGTAATCACAACCCGAAATATTTTCATGATGTTTTCATAATGTTTTTTGAATAATGACATTATTGATATTGATAATGTAAATTGGATATTACTGATAAACTTGAAACTGAATAATATTTTGCTGACAATAAATTTTATTTTATAATTTCTATAGTCTATCGCATTTAAGGATTTAAGGAATATAACCAATAATATCTATTATGTTTCTGCAAAACAAATGAATTCATGATTTCAATATTATTTTATAGAAATTCATGGAATTAACATGTTTCATGAAAATAAAAGTTTCATGTGTTCATATGATTGGTTTGTGATGATCAAAGATATACAAAATATTGATTGAAGATGAATGATATGTTAATTATGGAATCTTAGGAACCGTCCATAAAAAGTGTTGGATTTTAATATTTTGTATGAACTAACCATTTATGAATAGTTTTTAGTTGATATATGGACACGATTTTAAATAATAGCATATTTCTTAATCATATGATTCAATATGTGCTAATAGATGAAGTTAATACATTTCAAGGTAAAACCAATTAATATTATGATTCTTATAAAATTGGAATGTATCATGTAATTATATTTCAACACATTCTTATGGAGGGACAAAATTATTACCATCTATATGAAAATTTTCTTGAATGAAAAATGTTAACCAATCATCATTCCATTTTTTGGTATAAATGCTCTTTTTCACAGCATTGGTTTATGGATTTTTAGTCAACAAGTTTCTCGTAAATATTGAACTATGTAAATCACTATCCAAAAATGATAGTTAGATTTCATTTCTATGATCGACTTTTTAATAATGTTCTCCTATTTGAAGGTGTAGTTTTATATTGGCCATCACATTTCCTTTTCGAAATCAGCAATAAAATGTTTCATTAACCGTATTTAGGATGTGATTTTTTCAATAATGTTATTTAAAAATATAAATACAAGGATTACTAATTTCAGGATTTAATTACAGGGATGAAATTTATTTAATGTGGGAAAAATCTAACACCCTAAGATAAAACAATATTTTCCTTTTTGAAATAATATAATTTTCCTATATTTATTTATACACAATAAATAATTAATTTTTCAATAAACATAAACTATTATGATATGATGTTACACAAAACATTATTTTGGATTTCTGTTCACATAATTCAAATTATCATTTATATCTTATATTTCATGCAAGATTGAGTTTTACCAATCTACAATATCATATAAATAATATTATTTAACATAATCATTAATAACTATATGATGAAATGAAATTTATTTAAAGGTTGAGTTTTTTTAAATATTTATATATCTCAATAAAAATATTTACATTCATGAGTGATTATAAAATCCAATTGAAATAGGAAGGAATTTATCATATAAAAAACTATTTTATACACCCAATGGAATTTATTATTTAATTAAATACAGTACTATTACTGTATGATATTAATTAAATATATACATATATACACACTCTTTTTTATTAATTCTTTATGAAATTCATCCAATTGGTTTTACAAAAATTTGATAACAACAAATCCAATTTTATGTATAAAAAGCTATATTTTTTGAAAGGTAGTTTTGTTGTATTTTAATGTCGGGCCTATTTTGAAACTAAAATTTATATCTATTATAAATTTTATATGACAAAATACACATAATTTCTTATTTAATAATATCAACAAAAGTTATAGAGAACAATTTATATATATTGGTGAATTTTAAGTTTTTGTTATGAATACTGAGAAATGAAAACTTTTAATTGAATACTGAATTTTTTTCTCAAAAATTAATAAGGTTAAATTAGATTTCAAATGAATTTTCACAATGAATTTTATGAATTATAAATCTATTTTTAATTTGTTTCATTTAAATATATTTTTTACCAAATTTTGATCTAAATAAATAACAAACATTTTAACATTTTGGAATTATGCGCATGATTTCTCATCCCATAAGTGGGATTAATTTAAAATTAATTTATAAAAATTATGTTATTTAAAAATATGATAATAGTTAAAACATTTTTAATAATTATAGTTTTTATTTCATAATAAGATATACCTGGGCTTTCACAAAAAATACTAATGAATTCAATTAATATAAATTATAGCGATTTTGGTGAAAATGAGTTTACAGAGTGGTTAAACATTAATATTAAGGGAAAAATAACATAAAAACTAGTCGAAAATACATTTTATTCACAGAATATAACAACAACCCATTTTTTATCAAAAGTGATAAATTATTTGTTTCATATTATTTATGAGAGACCTCCGAAAATATTTTACCTTTTAAATTTTACAACAATGTCACTTCTCCAATATAAAAAGTGTACTCTCATCCATACATATTAACACCTATAAAAACATTTATCGGACTAATCCTTACAAAATATACTCCAAACAACCATGAACACATAATACAAGACTCACTGCTGTCAAAAATCCAACCAATGGTGTCTTTTGGTATAAACAAAATGTAGTTACCCGATAAAGCATTAACATTCTTCAACAAAATATTTTGTTTGATATCATTATCCACCCCGTAAATAGTTTTAATTTATTTATTATAAAAAACATAAAAATCATCAATATTCATATAAATTTATAACTTATAGTATTTACCTACACATTCACGGACTACCATCACAACGTATATGTAATCATTGTCCATGTGTAGGTAAGACTAACACCTCTTGAACTAATTTCATCTATTCTTCCATTACCACCATTAAAGGTATAAAATTATGTTGAAATATTATTTTTTATGTCATATATTCAATATTTAAAATTTATTTAGGGTTTTATAATTATATAATGACATAAAACATCAAGATTTACATTTTTTGGAATACAATAACATTATTTGGGGACGTGTGGACTACAACCTCCTCAAAGCGATGTGATTAATTCACACATCACATTTAATATATTCATATGGTTCTAACAAACATATTTTATTTAATATAAATAAATATGATACTATATTTATAATATATTTATATACGATGTTCATTTCTTTTATTTAATTTGATAATAAAATGGAATAATAGTTTAATCATACATACAACCCACCATCTCCATAAATGTTGTATTTTGTTTATTATGAACAATTTCTACGAATATATATAAATAATTATTAGATTAATTAATTTGATAATTAAATAATTATTTAAATTAAATATATGATTAAATAATGTTTTAATTAATGGGGAAAAATAACAAGTAAAATCATACTCAAAAAACAAGCCAATCAACATATGAAATGATTATAATATTGAAAATTTATTAATGATAATGTTGTTACATGTTATATAGTCATTATATATGGCATAATAAATATATATATTTTTCATGTATAAGTTAGTAAAATGATTAAAAATTATTTAACTGAGGTTAATGAATATACAATCAAAAGGGAGTAACAGGTATGAGATTTGAGTATCACATTTTATATATGTGAAATAAATGGAATATTCACTCCTTACATATTTTTAGTGGTGTCTCTACTAAAACATTTTATATATTATATCATTATTTAATTTATTTTCATGGTATTAAAATTAATGATTATTGGTCATTACATTATGGGTTTCTAATTCAGATGCTACCACTATTGTAAGTTGAATTTTAGACTCAATTTTACTTATGTGAGACGTAATCCATATTCAGTAGTCATTTCTTTTGGGTGGTGTTAATAATGACCTATTACATGTTATATCATTAATATCATTAATTTCATTTCATTAATTTTTACATATGATTTTATACATTTATAGATTACACGATTCAATAATTAATCAGTTACTATGGGATTTCATATCAATTCACATTCCATTGAGCCTAATTATTTACTAAGCATTTATTCAATACAATGTGGTATATATACTTTACAAATGACATTTAGTATCATGATTTTGTAATTATTCAAGTTATTTTATGTATTACCATGAATTATTACATAAATGGTGATTTGACAAGAAAATTACCAAGTGGTATCATTTATTGAACAATCTCACTTTTGTTTTGTGAATATTGATGAAAAGTAGTTTTCATTCTAAATTAAAAAGAGAGAGCATTCAACCAAAGTCATCAAGGAAGGAGAAAATAATAGAGATGAAGATATTCATTTTTTACAGTGACTTTGCAATCATCAGGCAGATATCCCAAGCAAGTGTTGGTAATCAGACTCTCTCCTGATGTTCCCTTACTAGCTAACAAGTCAACTATATAATTCCCTTCACGACAAGTGTGCTTGAAATAAATATAATTTTTTTAAAGGTTTTTACATTACTGGACCATATAAACCATCTCTTAGGTGATGTCCCCATAGCCCTGAAGAAATGTGACCATAATAGCAGAATCTATATCTACTTCAGTGATGTGGATATTGAACTGCATACAAAAGAAAATACCTGTGACCAAGGCATTAGCTTTCGCACTCAAGGAATTACCGACACCAAATTAGGAACTTTGGCTCATTAGCATGGAATCCCTGCTGTCATGAACCATCCCGCCCCCACTTATTTCTCCATTCAATCATGATCCATTAACATTCAATTTTATCACCTTGCATGGAGGGACCCATCGCACCCATCGTCCCTAGTAAAGTTTGCTGGAATCCAAACATGAGAAAATATCCTGGATAAATCTTCTCAAAGTCACAAACTACCCAACATTTTTAATAAGATCCCCCAACTCCATCACAATAAGTCTCACATGCACCTATAAATAGTAGCCCAAAATCTTGGCTATGTACCTGACGTTGTTCCTAGTTTCCCAGAGAACCGAACAAGAAGATGAAACAACCATCCCGCAGATCTGATCCTCTATCTCAATTACCCCGATCCCTTGTACCATCACATAATCACCTCATTCATGGGACCAAAGGATCCATGTATATTAGACACCAGTTTCTGAAAAGACAAGATTCTTTTGGCATAATCGTCGTGGAAGAAAAGGTGCTCCGATGTTTCCTATTGTGGCCTGCTGCAACATTGGCACCGAGAAGGCAAAATTGCACCTCTTTTTGGCACATTATCACCTGTTGGTATAGCATGATTCCTCAGGCACCCATCTTGGAAGTTCATCATCACTGGGATCTCCTTACACCAATGCTTCAAATCCCACAAGTACATTCCCCTACTAGAATGGATCAGGTTCCTGATGTCACAACTAGAGAATATACAGGAAGAGGATCCAAAAAGATTACACAAGTCCGGCTCATCCACCAAGATGATAATGACAAAAAACACCCATTGGTCCATATTCAGGATCACATCAATGAATTGCGATTAAATACATGCCTCATTAAATGTGATTTTCGGAGACGAGTAGCACAGAAAATGGAGAGTGGTTCCAGACTAGTTTGAGTTCCAAAAGTTGACATCACCGCAGCCAACGGTTAAGAAGACACTTCCTTCCATTTCTTCCATTTGATTCAACATTCCGCGAGCAATTATAGATAATCTTCTTGGATTCAATGACCAGATCCTCCAATCCTCCCTGTATCTTTCAATGATGAACTTTGACTAAAGGTATCTCCCATAAAAAATCTCCCAAGCCAAACTCGCTTGCATAACTTCCATAGACTCCTCCACATTGCAAAGACCAATACCCCATTCATCGATAGGTCTATCCAATTGCTTCCACGAGGCCCAATGGAAACACCCAACTTGATTTTCATCCCAAATGTAGGTATTAATAATATTTTCTAGGGTCCTGATAGTTCCCTTCGGTGGCCTTATAAGAGACAGCACCTGCATTAGAATAGAAGTGGGAACACTATTGATCAAGATGATCCAACTTCCAAAATAAAGAAACTGATTTTTCCAATTGAAAATTCTACCCGTGATCTAGTAAATAATTTTAACAAATAACACCTTTTTTGAATCTTCCATAGGAGATCAGGGTGCCAAGATACACCATCGACAGTTTGCGGTGCTGAATACCCAACTTTTATTGGATAGTAGAGATGCGTCTTCCAGGGCACTTATTAGAAATGAAAACACTTATATTTTTATAATTAATTCGTTGACCACTCTACTTGACAATGATATACAAAACCTTGGTGAACCCATAAATTGATTCTGGTCGTCCATTAAGGAAGAATAACATATCATCATCAAACATGAGATGAGAGACCATGTCATTCCCAAACCTATTGCGAAAAGGAAGGATCTTCCCATCCAAGAGGCATTAAAGAATATTCCATGTGAGCACATCTTGGCCCATGATGATCAAAGTAGGAGAAAAGGGATCACTCAAATTTTTTCAATCATTTATAATTGGAAATTATAGTACTCCTAAATATTCATTTCATTTATCATGGATATTCATATTTCAAAAAACACTATATTATTTTTCAATGTTCTATTTACATTGAATGTTATTTGATTAACTAAGGATGTATTGATATATATTTATCATTTACCCTGTATAAATATTAAATTTCTTATGAAATATAGTGATTATTTATTATATTTGGAAAAATTTGTACTAGAATAAAATGTGTTGGGTAATGATTAGTGAAAACCCCTCTATTCATTGGTAGTTTTTATTAGAGATTCTATATATGGTTTTGGCTATGGTTGTCCTGTTTGAGTGAATCTTTCCAGGAACCATTGATAATTTATTATTCTTAGTTTTAATCCATGATGTTATTATATTCTTAGACTGAATAATTGATATTATTTGGTTTTTTCATTATTCAACTCTGAAAAATTTTATACATAAATAATTAGGCATTACATCATCATGAATTCAGTTATTGATATCCTATGTGAATATTCTATTTTATAGAATATCCATGGTTGAGTTTCTGGATCATGTGAGTAATTATGTATAACTATTAAATCACCAATTTTTCATTACATATTATTTTAATGTTAATAATTTAATCACATGTGCTTAATTTATTTTCTTTTTTAAATCAATTAATCCTTATTCATTCATTGATTCAACAAAGAAAATACCTTACTAATTATTTGATCTTACCCTTATATTCATTCCTTTACCTATGATTCTAGGATCTGTACAAAGAATGATATTCACGCATATGTTATAAGGAGTAATTTTATTATCCAAAAAATTAGGTTTTAATTTATGTTATTTGTAATACAATACCCATGTATGTATATAGTTTTCCAAAAATATAAAACTATTTTGTCCCATGGGATGTTATTCCACTATATTATATATGAATGTAATGGTAGTAGGAATTGGGTCTAGGATATTGGGTTTGGGGTCTCTACAATGATAAACACAATGGTCAGATAGTTCCTTGATATGTTCATGATGGGTTTCATCAACAACATCCTTTTACACTCCCCATATGGGGAAAATCATGGAGAGCATTTTCATTCTATTTTGGGAGTCCATTATCATGAGAATTTATTTTATATTTTGTTCATGTTTGAAATATATTATCACAATGAACATTTCATTTGTAATTTTGTGCCTTAGTAGGGAGTATATGTTGATCCTTTAATGGTAGATACAGTGGATTCAAGGGTAGTCCCTAGGATAGTGGAAGAGGTGTGGAATTTCTATGGCCATGTATGCTATTACAGAAGAATTATTCCTAATTTATATACATTTTTCAATAATATAAAATAATTAAAATAAAATTATTTGAAATTATTTCTCACCAAATAGTGTCAAGAGTATTTTTATTACATGAAGGGGGAGACAATCAATGCACTTATACAATGTTTTCCAATAGTTAGAGTTCATTATTATGTTTTCATTGATTCATTACATCATGGCCTGGGATGTGTCAAAATCATATTGATATTAATTTATTCTTATGTATATTAATAATTTTTCCCCAATGATAGTAAATATTACACCCATGAAATGTGTAGGTATTAGTTGTTTTCTATTTTATATTGTAATGAAAATAACTCACCAGTATGCCATTTCTGATTTCTACTAAAAGAATGACCTTAAGGTATATCTTCTTCAAATCTGACATGAACCTGAATAATCATTGATGGAAGAAATTAGTGAAATATTATGACTTCTAGATTTCATATATTCTTGGTATTTAAAATAATATACTCTCTCTATTCAGAAATAAGTTATATTGAGATGTCATGCATTAATATAGTGTTTATAAGAGAGGCTACATATAGAGGATACCATTTGTAGATTCCATTTTTTTTCAAATTCGACATATATGGTGGAGGAGTCCCAATTTTTAGATTATAAGGGGTTTTATAGAGGGATTGAGTTTTTTTACTGTCCATGAGGGTTAGTTAGATGATGTATTACGATGATTTTATTTACATTGAAGGATGTTAATTCCATATAAGATATGTAAGATAGGTCTCTATGAGATCAGTATCCCTCATTTGGTGCTACATATAGATATAAAAAATAAGTTCCATGATTATTTAGGAAAATTTTTTTTGTATGGGTTAAATATTATAGTTGTATATTTTGTTTCACAATATGTAGTCTACCATAATTTGCAGGCTATGAACAATGATACTAGTGGTTTTCTCCTTTTGTAAGATATTCTCGATTTCAGTTGGTAGGAAATCACTATGGGAATTATTATTTGATTATTGTGAGATTAAGGATTATATGATTCTATGGGGTTGATTGAGGAAAATTTTATTAAATCAACCAACTATATAGTAGTCAGGGAGTGGATCATGGTGGTCTTTTTGATGAGGTAGTATCTAAAAGAGGTGGGGGGACTCTTCAAGGTCTCTAGGGTGGTCATATTTAGTTATGATATTCATTTTACCACCATAGATTGTGTAGATCTATAGGGGGATTGTTGTTCTTTGATATGCCATAGAACTACTTTCAATCAACCAGAAGATGGAATGATAGTGTACACCAACCTGAATCCTAATGACATGTTGCATTATTCTATTATTTATTTTGGATATTCAAGGATTAGAAAATCATTCTTTGTATATTTTTCTTACAATATTATTTTCCACTAGACCATTATTTTTGCTTCATTTTTCAATATTTATGATTGACCATTCAATTAATTATTTTACTATAGAGTGTTCAGAGAAGAAGAAATTGTGATGCCATTACTAGTAAATAATATGATATGGATGGTTTTGTTAACTCATTAGAATATAGAAGAAATGATGGGTCTTCTGAAATCCCATGTCCATCGTAGGAGGAGACCTATGGTGTTCATATAAAGAGATCACGTGTTCAGGAATGTGATTCCTCCTTATATGAATGAATGGGTTTTTAGTTGGATTGTTTTTTCTCTATTTTATTTTTTGAACTACACAAGGTAATGGATTTATGTTGGAGTAATGGATATCATATAAGATATCCTCCATAGATTAATAGATACATGATGTTTCTTCTATGTCATAGCTCCAACATAATCCTCATGATTACTCTCAAGTCATTTATTGGGGTGAGGATGATGTTGAAGATGATTTGACAATCAGAGAGAGGCCTTTGGAAATATATAATGTACAAGAGAATATGTTTCATAAGTTTTTACTCACTTTGTTTTTTTATTGTGAAAGAATTCCATGGGGATGATTATCTAGGAAAGCGAGTAACAATTTCACATTTAGTACCCCATGTGGTATTTTGTTTGCCTCTTCTCCTATAATGTTGCTCTTTTGGAGGTTTTAAACCTTTATGATTTATAAGATGTTTCCCCCTTTTTGGTTTTTGATATCCTTATTCTTATTTCAAGAGTATATCCCCTAGGAGAGTGTTAATGTGATAGATTTTTTTCATATATTTGTGCTAGTTTAAGGATGAGGTTTGTTATGCAGTTGTGGTTAAGAGATCCCTGAGAGGTGTCTCATTAATAGGTTTTTTCAGATGGCCCTTTTTCATTTTTTAAATAATGGTTATGGATTCTCACTGAAAATAATTTATTTATAGGGGTTTAATATATGGTCGTGGATCCATCATGTTTGACCCATTTTGTTTTTTTGAACGTCTGAGGTACTTAGAAGAGTCCTATTATAGGTATGGTGCTGTTCTGAAGCTATAATATATAACCATGGAGAATTCACCAAATGTAAGGGTTTTACCTTATGAATGAATAGTTCATGGATTGAGCGAGATCTCACTTCACAACACTAATGATATTTGTTCCTGTTGAGAGGCCAACTCACTAGGTCATTCATGTTTTGAAATAAATCAAGTCAAAATGGTTCAAAGAAACATTTATTTTGATGGATCTTAAAATAAAATACATAATAATGTGAAAGGGTTTCATTCCATGAAAATTTTATATGAGTTGTTCCATTAATAGTTGAGGATCCACAACATTCAACAAACCCTACAACATTTCTATTAATTTTGGGATCTTCAATGTTTTTTCGTGAATATTCAAATCACTTTGATAGGGATCAATTCATGACATCCCGTATTAAATATATTGTGATTCATAGTAAACTCAACCCATTTTATCTTGTGGTTATTCAATATGGATCATGTCAAATGTTTTATCCATGTGATGGATCATTTTTAAAGTCATTGTAATATATATTTATTGGTTGTTTGTTGGTGTAGTAATGATATAGTGTCCTTGGATGGATGTGGTTCTTATAGGAGGGGTGATTAGGATTTATTATGTGGGTCTATTGTCATTCGAAGAATTTTTACTCCACTATGTTATGGGGATCATTTATTATCCAATTTATTTATATGAATTCATAAATTAATCATGTATTATACATTTTTTATTGAGATAAACTGAATAAATATTACATAACATTTACCATGAATTTGATTTAAATCATAGGTATTCATTTTATACATTGATAAAAGATTTTCAATTGATTTTCTGGATATATTTATGTCATTTTTATACCTATTAGACTATCATATTATGTTTTGGGTTATCATGTAATTATTCATGAAAAATGGTAATGAATATAAACATGGAAACAATTGATTAATTCAATTTATAATTAATGATGACTCATGTTTTGGTGTATTTAATTCTTCTTTGTAATTTGGAATTAATAAAACAAATGTAATAAAAAAATTAATTAAATGAATTATTCATGTTCAATGGAAATACCAATGAATGTGATTCATTGAAATTATTTTACAGATTTTTCAAATTAAAAGGGAGGTTAATGAGAATGGAACTTATATATGATTGATAAAACATGTTTTAATTCTAAGGGATATATTTATTTGGATATATTGTTATATATTGATGCCTTATGTTGAAGTTGTTGGAACCTAATGAATTAGTTAATCTATCATAACAGAAATAGGATGTTTGATAAAGTATATTTATATATACTATGTTCCCCATATAGTTTATAAGGTCAATTTCCTAGAGCTTGGAGCCAAGATATCTTATTTTTATGTGATTTCCAAATTCTTTGTTTGAGTGCCTTTATTTAAATTTTGGATTTACTTGTTTGTATCCTAAAATTTTTATAATTTTCTCTATATGTGATGTGATATGATCTTGGGAGGGCTAATAAAGGGATATATTAGGTGATATATGGGTTCGGTGGTTCTGATGAATTTGTATTAGTTTGGACATTTGATGGAAAGATGCATCAGGATCTGCAAGTGGGTGTCAGTGATGGAGATGATGATTATAGAAAAAATTTATTCTAGGATTATATTTTGATGTTCTAATGTTGTGTGATTTTTATAAATTAATCAATTTAATAGATTGTGACCTGGTCGATTATTTTAACTCCATTTAGTTCCCCCTTATTGGAGTCACCTAGGTATGTTTGGATTCATGTTTCCTCCTAGATTTTGATTAATTTGTTTTTTCAAGAGTACATGGACTATGTAATGATGAAAAAAATTAATAAATAATTTTAACCCCATGGGGTTGGTGTTATAGAATTATAAATACTAAAATTATGTTATTCAAGATATATTATGCACTCTGTTTGGATTATGGATGGATGGAATGGACACATTCTACTGGTTAATGAATTTTTATTGAAAATAATTTAATTTTTATTTATGTGGATAATAAATATATTAAAGAAAAATAATATTTAAAATGAAAATATGTAACAAACATTAAATTATTATTTTTTTATTTGATATCTTTTCCCCAGTAGTAGAAGCATGTTGTCTATGAAATGATACATGCGATTGTGTTTGGAGGTAGGATATGACCTTAACATGGTTGTGATATAAATATATAATATAGATTATTTACATTCAAACAATAACCCCAAAGATGTCATTTTTGGAGACTAACACCTATTGAAATCTGGGAGGGTGTTTTCCCAAACATACTAGTTAGAGGATTGATGGATGACTACACACTATAACCCAAATCTATCTTTTTTTAGTTACTTATGTTTGTATGTAAGGTAATTTGTTTTAATTTTTTTATTTAGTTGGTTTTGGTGGATTGAGGTAATTTCCAACAAATGTATTACCAGAATTAGTATCCAACAGATTATTGTAGGTTTGACATGTATTGGTCCAGATGGATTTTGATAACTCACTCAGTGTATGGGCTGAAAGGTATTGAGATATAAAACATGATATATGATAAATTCCATATAGTCCTTGGTGGATACATTAATATCCATGGTTACTATATATAGTTATGTTAAATGGGATGATAGGATAATTTGATGAATGAGGAGCATGTTAGGATTCATTGTCAAGGTATCTTTTGGATATATTATTTTGGATAGAGATATGTCTTATGATGTGCGACATTGGGGATGAATGTAAAATTATTTATAAAACAAAATCATAGTTCCCTTGATGTTTCATTATTATATTATATTCTTTTTTATGTAATAATTTGATTGAGACATCCATAGTGATGTAGGGAACATAATATTCTAGTTTAGCATATTAGTTAGTTTCACTATCGATCACATTGATTCACCGTGATATAATTATATTTTTTATTTGAGGATCTAGGAAGGATGATATATAGTATACTATAATATCCACCTTATGTTTATATAAAATAGTTTTCGGTAAGCTGGATGAGGATATAGATTGGGTTGGATATTGTTTTTGCATAGTTTTGATGATGTTTTTTGTGTCTATTATCATTATATTATTAAACATCTGGTATTTTTATATTAATTTTTTTTTTCTATATGACATTTCATTCTTCCACTTGGTATTTATTTCATATATCAAAGTGTTTATCAAATAGTGTATCTTTCTTATATCTGTAATCAAGATGTCTTTAAAAATGGTAATTCCACCCACATGTTTTTTTTATTATTTATATGTTAGTCGCAAAACCTAGATTAAATAGTTGTGGGACTGAGGCATTCCTCATCTCCCGTAAATCATTGTCATAACAGGTGTGGTACCCTTTCGGAGAAGGGTATCATGAAATGATTCCTTATATCATTTAATGAGTTAATTATAGTATGTTTTTACCCAGTATGGTTTCAATCTAAATAACTATTTATTATTCCATTCATTAGAATTATTTGTAATTATTCATTTTAATGGTTTAACTACATCACACATGAATTTTTATATTATAATTATTAATGAACATTGAAAATTATATTTTGTCAGATATGGTGATTTAATATTGTCTAGAGTGGAGGAGTTTATTAGCATAGATTAGAATTTTAATGAGATTTATTAATTAGCTTTTTTAATTATCAAAGTTAATTATAAAATTAAATAACAATGGAAAATAAAATATATATAAATAATTTATTTTTATATTTGTGTGGTCTATGAATGACATATATTACTTTTATAACTCCCAACGAAATAAGAGTATCATTTTCACTTCTTGAGTTTGATGAAAAATCATATCCAGATAGAGATTAATTATTATAGTGTAAGTATAATGAAGACACATATCATTTACATGGGGAGAAAACCCCCAAAGAAAACACATACATTACATAATGGTGGTTAGAACCTAATGATTTTGAAATTTTAATTTGAGTCAAAAAATAATGTAACACTAAAATTTTTTATAAGGAGTAAAAATACTCAAATAATGAATTTATAATACCAGAGTCACAACATTAGAAGAAATATATATTTTTTATGGTAAAATCATAATAAAATATTTACAACATGTATGATAATATAATATGAATTATTGAAATTTCCTGGCATGACTTACCACTAAACCAATAACTGGAAAAGACATCACATAACCTCAATTGCATCTCCTTGTTTTCTGGAGGTCATCGACTAGTAGTGATGGAGTTTAGTTTGTTAAATGTGGAGACCATAACCTCAAAATTAGAGTTATTTTTTTAACTAGATAACAAAAAATAGATAACAAGGTATGTAATATAACGAAATAATGAAATCAGTGGAAGACAATACCAATAAAAACTAAATATAGAAAAATGGACAACACCAGTTTATACAATGCATTCAAGACACCAGGATACATAATTAAAAAGTAGTAAACTATAAATAATTCATTACATATCAGTATATAATTAATTAAATGGACTAAATATATTAGGCTATCTGCACAAGCATCCCATGATCTCCCTCGATCCTCTTCTCCTAACTCCCATTTACAAGAGAAATAGAACAAGTGTAGGTCCATAACCCAGCAAACGAGAAGATTCTACTCGAGCACCAATGGTAACTGAGTAGGGTGTGGAATAATATCTCAATAGGCTGCAACCAATGGTTTGAATCCCCAACCGATATATGAAATATCTAAAAAAAGATGTTTTCAGGTATATTTGTAAGCATGAAATACATGTAATTAATTACCACGGAATGTATGATGATAAAAACAGTTATACCAAGTTAGTCCGACAATGCACCCTTCACAAAATTTTCAGGCTCCAATAACAAGGAAAATAAAGGTATTTCATAAGTAAATTACACATTCTATCTAGTCATAAAACTTTTCAGACCGTCATGGACATTCTTTATAACCGTTTCAAAAAATTTACCGCATCTAATTCGAATATATGCACATATCGCATACCTCTTGGTTGTGCTGTAAAATGACGGGTAGACCATGAAGTGTCAAATCCAAGGTTTCATGTACAAAGGAATCCATATAATAAATCTAAAACAAAACGAGCCATATCTGAAGAATTCATCCAAGGAATCCACATTGAGTTTCATGGGAATCTTAGTGGATACATGGTCTAGGCATAGGTCAGAGTGTTTGGAATATGTGTACTGATATGTCCTATATGATTCAGAGCATGCTGGATCCATTGGATAGAAAGGACGAGGCTTCCCATTGAATTAAGACATGAGGGGAATAATGAAACCAAGGCATCCAGTTCTGCATTCCAAATCCATGGAGAGAATTCCATGTCATCTACATTGAACCATTCATTCATTTAAAATCATTTATAAAATCTAACCATATGAGAATACCGAATCATATAAATCATTCCATCGTTATCCATATGAGTATACCCACTCATATCAACATTTAAAAATTTCATTCTATATTAGTATTCCCACTAATATCATACGTTTGACCACTTCCCATCAGTTTAGCCAATCGTTCATCACAATTCAATATGAGGCTTTACACATAAGAATAAGGGTATACCCACCCATATTACAATAGAAATCAATTTATTGAGTATGATCACTCATAATTATCACACATGACATGAGTATACCCAATCATGTATGCTACTACATATAATCAAGCCATGTGTGTGTACACACCCATATACAACCATTTCATCATTAAATACACCACAAGTCATCCATTGAGCACACCCTATCATGTATACATTAAATATTTAAATAAATCCTTTTAATTTTCCCACTCATTTTTCAATATTTATCTAATTAACATTTTTAACAATAAAAAACAACCTATTATGTATTCAAACTCAATTAACCAATTACCCTCATGCATAACACATGTGTTTACCCACCATATATCCCTTTCTAGTTAATTAAAACCATTTAACTCAATTGTGTCAACATGAAAAGGACGCAGTACATCTCCTTGATTGAAATTCATATCCCTTTAGTATAAACAAGCTTCCTATAACTAGGAAATCATATGAAAAGCACATAATGTTAATATATTGAAACATAATAGTCTACATAGAATGTTACATTCTTGAAGTAAGTGCCCCTATAATGGAGATGTTTTATTATAAAACATGATTTTGTATTCTAAGAAATAATATAAAACTTAAAAGGCATGTCTTTACATAATTTTAGTTAAAATTATCCAATTTAGTAAATAAAAAAATACTACACTATTAAATTAAAGAATGATTGAGGAACCTACCTCAATGAATGGAAAATGAAATTCATTCTAACTCAAGAAGTATCCATCCCACCCACACATACATCAATATACATATATATGTTTTCGAACTGATGTATGTGTTCCTTACACTATGAGGGAACATTCCAATGGAATATATATATATATATATATATATTCATACAATATAATTCGGGTGCACACACATGGAAATTGATCAGAACACCCTATAAAAAAATCCATGAGGAATAAAAAACCGAGAATCACTACATAGATGGTGTGAATCCACTTAATGGTGTGAACCCCTACCTCAAACTGATGGCGGTGGACCAAATCATCCCAGACCACCCCAACATTAGTAGCCATTACTATAATATGGACCAACAGGTCCCGAGAGAACCTTTGCATAACATATAACAAGAATAATCCCAAATATCATTTTAAACACCAACCTTAGTGTTTTGGTCGAATTCCATAGGGTGACAGTGATACAAAAATATTCTATGTAAAGTATGGATAAGGGTACCTAAGTCCCTACATTGATGAATCAGTGTGAAATATAAAGGAAACTAGTGGAAGATCGAAGAGATGAGGAGATATGAGGGATGAGATTGTGTCTCCCATAAAGGGGAGGGCCGCCCTTTGCAACATGCGATTGAGGTGATAGAGAAAATGGGTTATGTTTTATTTTATTTCTTGTATCAATTTAATTTTATAATAATACATGTCTTTAAAATAGAACAACCTGAATTATTTGTAAAGACCCGAAAAATTCAAAGAAATTTTTTTCTTAATTTTCTATGGATATTTACAAGAACGCAGTTTCTGACTACACCTGATTCTGAGGCCCGGTGTGCCCGGAATCATTTTCTAAAGTTTGGCTCGGGTACGATTAGTGAACGGACGTGCGGGTTTTTCTAACTTTTGAATCGGTGCTCGGAATCGAATTCTGAGGGCACTGATGGAATCGCAGCACCGGTAATTTCTTATAAACGCCTCTTCCGGAGTTGCGTTTTCTTGGGTGTGGTTTTTAATTTTTGGGCTTAAAGTTAAGAAATAAAATAAATTGTACGACAAACTTTATTTTATTTCACTTAAGCCACACGAAATCCACTTGAAGCCACTTAAAGCTGCTTAAGCTGAGTTGATGCGGATAGGGTGCTATCCAAAAATATCCTACCCTCTTGGTAGGATATTTGTGAGGTGGAGCCCACACGATCCCCACCGATTCTTTTCTGCTAAGTAACGCACCCACGAAAACCCGTCATTATGAAAGTCAACTGACGCGTTTTCTTAATTTCTTCACGCACCAATTAATTGGGTGGTTTTAGTCATTGAATTAATTATATGAATTAATTTAATCATTTCTTAACCTATTTTCAATCCGTTGGCATAATAATAAAATAAGACCAACAGACGACATCTGGAAAAATGTTCGTTGAGATGTTTTGACAGAAACCAAGAGTTTTTCATCCACCTTCGCGAAGAACGCGAAGAACGCGAAGAACGCGAAGAAAGTGAAAGAACGCGAAGAATGCCGATCCCTCGGAAATCGGCGACGCGACGCCATGTTCCGCAACGCCGGAGATTATCCTTCCGCAATGTTCTTCCGCGACAATCCAACCCCGCGACAACCATCGATCAGCATCGACAAGGTAGGGGGTTGCGCTCTTTTTTTTAATTTTACTTTGTGTATTAAAACAAAAATATGGATTTAATTATTATTAATTAAATCTGTTGTTTCTTGGTCCTCGGAGTTCGTTGACGCAACGCCGGATACCGCGACGACGCAACGATCCCCTCCTTCCACGACGATCAATTCCGCGAAGAATGCGTGTGCGACCACTTGATGAGGTAGGGGTTTTATTGGGAATGATTTTACCCTTTTATTCCATGGGTGTTTCCATTCAAAACAAAGAACCCGGTTTCATAAGAATAATTTTAATTTATTAAAATTGTTTTCTTGTAATGTTATCTGTGTTGAATATTTTCTCCCGACTGTTATCATCTAATACGGAGGGTGCGGGACAAACAAATACGGCCCGAAAACCCTCCGCAGTTCTTCGTTGTTGTGCGGATTTTGCGGGCGACGACAAAATGTTCCGCAAAGGCGATTCGATGTTTCCGCAGTGAAGAACGGGACCCGGGAGGAGCAGCGGCGCAGATAGGAACGGAATCGGACCACCAGAGCGACTCCGGTGGCCCGCGGAAGCCACCGGCGGTGTCGGCGGCCGGAGGCGGCGGCGACCCGGCGTGTCGCCGGAAGGATCCGCCACGGCTAAAGCTGCGGCGGTGGCAGCGGTGCCAGCGGACTCGTAGCTGCGCGGGTCTGGCGCACACAGGACGCGGCCTTGCTGCGTCCATTGACCAGGGCGGCCCGTCGCGGGGGCCACAGTGTTGTCGCACGGGGGCAGCGCGCCCCCCCGCGTTGCTCGGCGGCCCGATCAGGCTGGGCCGCGCCCTGGAAGGCCCGGACCGGGTCCATCCGGGTCGGACCCAGTTCGGGTCGACCCGGTTCGGCCGACACAGGGGGGTCGGGCCGGGTCGTCCCGGGCCCAGACCCCCATTTCCGGACCTTTTCGGTCATTTTCCCGTAACGTGAACTACGAGCCTCTGAACGACGCGCCGTCAGCGGTGATGCGATACTTGGATCGAGATAGTCGTTTCGGTATATCGCACTCAAGGTTTTCGAATACCTTGGGTTCAGCCGGGTTGGGTCGTACACGAAACCAATCGGGCCCTCGGAGTGGAAACACTCATATCTTGAGCTTCGGAAGTCCGATTGACGTGTCATCGACTACGTTGGATTCCTCTATGTGAGACGGATCTTTTGACATACTCTGCACGAGGTTTGGATGCAGGTGGAGTATGGTCGGGTTGGTTTTTCCTTAAAAAACAACCAGGCCCCTGGGACGAAAAAGCCAATATCTCTCAGACTGGGCGTCTGATTGACGCGCCGCCGTCTGTGACGTTGAGTTTCTATTGACAATACAAAACTTTTGGATACATCAACTCTGGACTATGTGTCAATTGATGTATCAACCTCTCGGCTCATGGAGCGGACCCTCCTGGTTCACGCCCAAATTTACCCAAGAGAAGAAAGGTAGAACGGTCCTTGTAGTGTAGCTTGGGTTGTCGATTCCACAGAGACCTAAGAAGATACCTAAGATACACAACCTAAGGGATAGATTTTTGGCTATGAAGTGGCCAACTTGGATTGATTTTGGATGGGTTTTAAAGATATCTAATAGATTTATGTGTATTCAATTTAAAAGAATGAGTTGATCCTAGGTTATCGCTCGACGTGGATTGGACGTATTTTATTTTTCATGATTTCAATTTGTTAAATTTGAGATGGGTTCATTTAAGGAGATAAAACAACATCATCACTTACTGGTTTAATGCCTACATCCTCTAATACTAATCACCTATACACTTGAAGGATCATTGTTTTGAGAACTTCAAGGTAAAGGATCGTATTAGTACTTGAAGTGTGTGGCCTTAAATTCAACAAGGACTATGGAGTTTAAAAATCATCAAATAAAAATCCAAATTAAAGAAGTGATTATACATTAATTAGGTGATAAATAACATCCAATCCATCCCCTTGCAACTCCCTTGGATCAACCCATACGTGGGTTATCCCTCCATTGATCCCATGGTTTCAATAGAAGCGGAAAGTAGACTCATGAGGGAGGAAATGGAGAAGTAAAGAAAATAACAAAAATAAAATAATCACTCCACCGTTGTGTGAATAATTTCACAAGGGTTGGTGTGAATAAATTCACACCATGATCCAACGGTATCAAAGTGATATGAATAACAACATAATAAGAGTAGAAGAAGAACTTTTATTAAGAAACTAAAGTGAATTGAACAACTTACATGTGAACGACAAAATTGAGGCAACAAAAATGCAGCATAACATTACAATTGAATAAAGCATCCAACTCAATTAGGTGTAATGATGTGTTGTGTATCACAATAGATATGGGGGTTCATTTTAATTCAAGAGGGAAATCATGGAAGCGCTAGGTGGAATCACATTTAATCCTAATATGAGTATTCTTCATTTTTTTTATTTTTTTTTGCAATATTTCCATAGTAATTGAGATTGCAGTTAATCAAATTAACCCATGTAGCAAGACTTTGACGATGACTCCCAGACTCAAAGGCCTTAGGGCACCAAGTGAAGCCCACATACTCAGGCATCTTCTCGAGTTAACTTAATCAAAAAAAAGTCATATTACCATAAATAGAGATATATTGAAAAACTCAAGGCTATAAAACTCTGGAGTCACGATCCCCATGTGCCGAAAGCCTCACATTTTATCAATCCATTGCTCTACATGCAAATATTTTTTTATTTTTTTATTTTTTAATAATTTTTTTTAGTTTTATTTTGAATACTCATATTATTCAGAAAAATAAATCCAGCCTATGCAATGTATTATGGGACCCCAAAAATTCAAATTAGTACCCCACAGTCTAGAGGATTTGCATTGTGGCATTTTTTTATTTGGATGAAAATATAAACGATGAAATATCACATTGGAAAACCACACTTTCCAAAATCTAGTCTTTTAAACTTAATCATGAATTAAATTACGAGTCAAGGAAATAATAATAATTTGATATGTAGTTTTTATGTGAGCAATGATGTTATAATATGAATGATAAATGAATTTTACTTGTTTTTGTTATCATTTTTTTTTAAACAAAATTTTGTTTCCACACCCCCTAACATAGAATGAAACTGTCCCTAGTTTCATAAAAACAAAATTTAGAATGGGGTAGAGGAATAAAAAGGGGAGTTCAATAAGGAAATTGAAATATTAGCATCATGGAATGAAGTCACCTGGTGGTTGAAGTTTGAAGTTCTTGCCGATCGAATTTATTCCTTTGATATCCATTTCACTTGCAAAGTTCCCTAGTGGAAAAAGGAAAAAAACAAAAAAAAAACAAAAACAAAATATATATATATATATATATTTACATAATAAAGGAAGTAAAATATAAGAATATATATAAAAATTATAGAATAAGGAAGCACAAGAATCTGCAGGTCAGTGGTAAGCGCGCACCCCTGTCTCCCTTCGGTCCCAGGTTCGAGTCCCCGCGACTTCGCCGGTTGTGACGGGGTTTGCCCCACGGCCTATGGCGTGGACTTATTATTATTATTATTATTATTTTATATTTATCTTAACCTATAAAATAATAAAAATAAAACAAAATAAACTGATGATACATTGTCTTCTTTTTAAATTTTTGGGTAAGGTATTACTCAAGGATCACACCACGTGACACAGATAAATATGGTGCTCCCCTTTCGTACCCATCCATACTCATTATAGAAGAACATGTCAACAGTTTATTTTTTTTTCAAAATATCAAAATGTCTCATTAACCCTATTTAAAATATAATGTTCATTAAAACAATGAAATTATTGGAAACTTGAAAACCATGGGTTGCCTCCCATTCAGCGCTTTGTTTAACGTCGTTAGCCTGACATGGACCCTAAATCTATTAATTTTTTCCTTGTTCATAGGTTGGCTCAGTTAACTCAACCTCTATTTCCTGTTTATTGAATGATTCAATGAATGGTTTTAACCTTTGACCATTGACCTTGAAAATGTAACCGC
The DNA here is from genome assembly GCA_963277665.1 of Viscum album. Classification (NCBI taxonomy): domain Eukaryota; kingdom Viridiplantae; phylum Streptophyta; class Magnoliopsida; order Santalales; family Viscaceae; genus Viscum; species Viscum album. The sequence continues at coordinate 1,769,149,593 of OY728135.1, forward strand.
GTGTGGGATCTTTAATCTCTACTGCCCCATGGGGGAATACATGATACACTATGAAAGGTCCTGACCATCTAGACCTTAACTTTCCCAGATGTAAATGAAGTTTTGAACTATATAAGAGCACAAGTTTTCCTGGTTCAAAATGTTTGACCTTGATATTTCTAGATTGGTAGGCTTGAACTCTATCTTTATTGATCCTTGAATTTTCATAAGCCTCCATCCTTAGTTCCTCCAGTTCATTGACATCTAAATTCCTTTTTGTTCAGGCCAATGATAGATCATAATCCATTTTCTTAATTTCCCAAAAGGCCTTATGTTCAATCTCCACTGGCAAATGGCATGCTTTACCATAAACCAACCTACATGGGTACATTCCTAAAATGGTTTTATATGCTGTTCTATAGGCCCAAAGAGCATCTAAGAGTTTCTCAGACCAATCTTTCCTAGAGGGGTTGACAGTTTTTTCAAGAATTTTCGTAATTTCACGATTTGCTAACTCAGCTTGACCATTGGTCTGTGGGTGGTAAGCAGTGGACACTTTGTGAGAAATTCCATATTTTTTCATGAGTGATGATAATGAACGATTGAAAAAATGAGTTCCACAATCACTTATGATTGCCCTAGGAATTCCAAATCTAGAGAATATGTTTTCTTTTAGGAATCTAATCATAGTTTGATGATCATTGGATTTTGTGGGAATGGCCTCAACCCATTTTGAGACATAATCAACAGCTAAGAGTATGTAGAGGTATCCCCGAGAGTTTGGGAAGGGACCCATGAAATCAATTCCCCAACAGTCAAGGATTTCAACCACTAAGATGGGAGTGAGTGGCATTTGATTCATTTTTGTGATGGACCCTACTTGTTGACACCTAGGACAGCTTTGAAAAAATGTGTAGGAGTCCCTTGAGAGTGTGGGCCAGAAAAGACCACATTGAAGAATCTTAGAAGATGTTTTATTAGAGGAAAAGTGACCTCCACATGCCTCACTATGACAGAATTTAAGGATGGACTCTTGTTCAGATTCTGGAACACACCTCCTAATGACTTGGTCAGGGCAGAACTTATAGAGGTATGGATCATCAAACACATAGTGTCTAACATCATAAAGGAATTTCCTTCGATCTTGAGTCCCTAAGAATTTTGGAATGACTCCTGTCACTAAGAAATTTTTTATGTCAGCATACCAAGGGCAGTCACTCACAATGTATAAGTGTTCATCAGGAAATGAATCAGACACAGAAAGGTGATTTGAGTTGTCCTTGAATTCCATCCTAGAGAGGTGATCATCTACAACATTTTCAACTCCCTATTTATCCTTGATTGTGAGGTCAAATTATTTTAAGAGGAGGACCCACCTAATCAGTCTAGCCTTAGCATCTTGTTTTTGGAAGAGGTATGTTAGTGTAGAATGGTCAGTGAACACAGTGATGGGTGATCCTAAGAGTTAGGACCTAAACTTCTCTAAGGAAAACATAATAGAAAGTAACTTCTTTTCAGTGGTGGTGTAGTTGATTTGGGCATCATTTAAGGATTTTCTTTCAAAAGCAAAGACATAAGGAGTTTTATCACAATGTTGTCCTAACACAGCTCCAACAGCAAAGTCACTGGCATCACACATAATTTCCAAAGGAAGGCTCCAATTTGGAGATTTCATAATGGGAGGAGAGGTGAGAGAGGATTTGAGGGTTGAGAATGAACCCTCACAGCTTTTTGTCCAAACAAATGGAGCATCCATTACTAAGAGAGCACAAAGGGGACTGTATATTGAACTAAAGTCCTTGATGAATCTTTTATAGAAACCAACATGTATTAAGAAAGACCTCACTTCCTTGATAGTTTTGGGTGATGGAAGGTGACGAATGATTTCAACATTTTCTTTATCAACTTCAATCCACCAAATCGAGACCAAATGGCCTAGAAGAAGTCCCTCTTTTACCATGAAATGGCATTTTTCCCAGTTTAGGACCAGATTTTTTTCTTCACATCTTGACAAGACTCTCTCCACATTCTGCAGACATCCCTTAAAAGTAACCCCAAACACAGAGAAGTCATCCATGAAGACCTCAAGAAAATCCCCTACCATGTCTGAGAAGATTCCCATCATGCACCGCTGGAAGGTTCCAGGGGCATTGCATAACCCGAAGGGCATGCGTTTGAAGGCAAAGGTACCGAAAGGACATGTGAATGTAGTCTTCCCTTGATCCTCTAGCGAGACCTCAATTTGATTTTACCCTGAGTACCCATCTAAGAAACAGTAGAAGGCATGACCTGCCACTCTCTCAAGGACTTGGTCAATGAATGGTAAGGGGAAATGGTCCTTCTTGGTGAATGAGTTTAGTTTCCTATAGTCAATGCAGACCCTCCATCCACTACTCACCCTTGTTGGAAGAATCTCTCCATCCTCATTGGTTATCACTGTTATTCCAGCCTTTTTTGGAACCAATTGGATTGGGCTCACCCATTCACTCTCAGCTATGGGATATATGATACCAGCTTTCAACAATTTCATAAGTTCTTTCCTTACTACCTCCATGAGATTAGGATTGAGTCATCGTTGAGGTTGAAGACATGGATTTGAATTAGATTCCAGAACAATCCTATGAGTCCCGATAAGTGGGCTAATCCCAGGAATATCATACAGGGTCCAACCAATGGATTTCTTATGTTTCTTAAGGACATCTAGAAGAATCCTCTCATTTTTGGATTCAAGGGAAGAAGAAATGACAAAAGGGTGTGTCTGATTATCCCCTAGGAAAGCATACATGAGTGTAGCAGGAAGTTCCTTCAATTCAAGATCAGGTTGGTTCAGAATTTCTGCTGATGATTGGGACATTGGATCAAGTTCAATTTCTTTTTTAGAGTTTCAGATATGATTGATTCCCCACCTGTAAAAGTTTCAGCTACTAGATTGGCTTGATCATATTTAGGGAAGGAAGTTTGATTGGTCTCCATGAAATTGATTTCATGAAAGGTTTCACTGATTTTTGGACCTAATAATTCATCAAAAGATCAATTTGGAAATGATTCAATCCAAGGAGATAAACTTCCTCCATATGAACAAAGGAAATCAATCTCATCTTGACATAAAAATTCATCAAATATTCCGTTATGTTCCATGGATTCATTATCAATGCTTCCTATCATGTTTACTTCATGAATTTCCTCGTCATCCCCTATTTGTGAGGTTGCATTATAGATGTTCAAGTCTAGACTCATGTTCCCAAAGGTGATGGTCATGTTCCCATTTCAGACTCTGATAAAAGAGTTGATTGTTGCAAGAAAAGGATGGCCAAGGATGATTGGGGTTTGTTCCTTATTTCTTAAGATTGGATGGTTGTCAAGGACAATGAAGTCAGCATGGTAGATGAAGTTTTCAACCTTTACCAGAACATCCTTTAAAATCCCCTTTCGAACCCTAATGCTACGATCAACATGTTGAAGTGTGACAGATGTGGGTTGGAGTTCTTCTAGGCCTAACTGGAAGTACACATCATATGGTATGAGATTGACACTAGCACCTAGGTCACACAAGGCTTTGACAACTTTTCTTTCTCCTTGTTCAACATTGATGTAAGGGCAACCTGGGTCTTTCAACTTAGGATGATTGGTCCCTTGAATGGTGGTACTCACATTAGCAGCCAAAAGGACTTGGTTTATATGTGAAAATTTTCATTTAAAAGTACACAAGTCCTTGAGGTACATTGAGTAGGCTGGTATGGTTTGGATTTCATCAAGAAGGGGTATGTTCAACTTTACTTGTGAGAATATTTCCCTCAACGTTTCACTCAGTTCAGGCTTGGTTTTCCCCCTCATGCGTTGGGTAAATGGTGCAGGTTGTGGGGTTTATTGTTGAAGAGTTGTTTCTTTCACATTGTTATCAGTTTCCTCAGTTTGATCTTGTGGTTCATTTGAATTTTCATCCATGTTTGAATCTTTAGGTGGGTTCTACATTAGTTGTTCAGGTTTCTCAATTGATTTCCCACTTCTTAAAATAGTCACAACCTTTAGTTGTTCATGAGTTGTTTGAGCACAACTTGACTCTCCTATTGAAGTTGAGGATGGCACCACCTGAGTAGGCATGGGTGCCTTTCCTGTTTTGATGGTTTGAAGTTCTTGTTTTAGGGAAGATACTTCTGGGTTCATCCTCTCAATTTGGTTGCACAGTTGTTCTAGTAGGATTTGTGGAACAGTTTGGGTTGGTTCTTGAGTAGGTTGGTCTATCCCAGAGGGATATTTTGGAGGTGGGATGGTTTGTTGAAAATGGACCGATGGCTGTTGGTATCGGATAGGTTGGGTTTGGAACTGGTTATGGGCTTGTTAGTTCTATTGAGGGTAAGGATTTTGCCCTTGTGGTTGGCTATGTTGTTGGTTATCCTTCCATCGGAAGCTTGGGTGGTCATTGTACCTTGGATTGAAGGTGTTTTGGTATTGGGGCTTTTTAATGTTTAGGGAATTGACTTCCGCTGGGGGTCCTCCTAGAAGAACATCCTTGATGGGTGGAATGGTTGGGCAGTTGTCTGTTTTATGGTCATGTTTTCCCCAAATTGTGCAAACAAGGTCTACATTTTGGATTTCATGGACTTTCCTAATGTCTATCTCTTAAACCTTCCTAGAGAGTGCTGTGAGTTTAGCCCTAAAGATTTCCTCTTCTCTAAGTGTATGAATTCCAGTGGTTCTTGTGGCATTTCAGAATAAGGTGATGTTCCCCAAGTTTGGTTTCGTTCAGCCAGACTTTCCAGATACTCGTAAGCATCATTTGGGGCCTTGTTTTTAAAAGTTCCATTACACATCATGTCAATGAATTGTTTATTACCCGGACCCAACCCTTCATAGAAAATTCTCACTTGTTCAGGTACGGAAAACCCACGGTGTGGAACCATGTTTAGGGTGTCTTTGAACCTCTCCCATGTTTCATAAAATGACTCTCCCTCTTTTTCAAAAAAATTTTGGATGCTCTTTTTAAGTGAAATTGTTTTGTGATGAGGGAAGTATTTTTTGTAGAATTCTCTTTGCAGTTGGTCCCAAGAGTGGATTGATGCAGGTCTCAAGTTGTTTAGCCAATTTTTAGTTCGATCCTTTAATGAAAACGTAAATATCCTCATCTTAGCGTATTCTAGTTGATGTGGGGGACACATGGTTTCAACAATGTCGTTGAACTCTTTGACATGAAGGTATGGCATTTCTTACTCCATACCATGAAAGGTTGGATGGTGGTTTAGGACATGGGGTTTGAATATATAGTTGGTTTCTCCTATGTAATTGTGTCTAATGCATGAGGGGGCATTGTTCCAAGCTGGAGTGAGGTAGTCGTTCATGGTTTGATCAACTACATTCCCTAAGTTTGGAGCTTCTTGGTTTTGGTTTCCATTTGATTCCCCCCAGGGTTTACAATTTGATTTTATGGATGACCCTCCATTGGACTTGTTTCAAGTTCTGACTTTGGGGTTTCAAGAATATTTGAATCTGATTTAAACAATCCCTCAGGGGCACTTGACTCCCCTATCCTAGGACTTTCCAACCTTACTAGTCTGTTTGAGAAATCGCGGGTGTAGGCGGACATGCGCTAAAAAAAAGCGAGAAAGGGACAAGATAAGAGATCTTGGGTGAGAGTAGAAGAATGGTGGTGAGGAAAGAAGGTTTTTTTTATCTAATGTACTTACATGGTCCCCGGAAACGGTGCCAAAATTTGGTTCACGCCCAAATTTACCCAAGATAAGAAGGGTAGAACGGTCCTTGTAGTGTAGCTTGGGTTGTCGATTCCATAGAGACCTAAGAAGATACCTATGATACACAACCTAAGGGATGGATTTTTGGCTATGAAGTGGCCAACATGGATTGATTTTGGATGGGTTTTAAAGATATCTAATAGATTTAAGTGGATTCAATTTAAAGGAATGAGTTGATCCTAGGTTATCGCTCGGGGTGGATCGAACGTATTTTCATTTTAATGATTTCAATTTCTTAAATTTGAGATGGGTTCATTTAAGGAGATAAAACAACATAATCACTTACTGGTTTAATGCCTACATCCTCTAATACTAATCACCTAGACACTTGAAGGATCAATGTTTTGAGCACTTCAAGGTAAAGGATCGTATTAGTACTTGAAGTGTGTGTCCTTAAATTCAACAAGGACGGTGGAGTTTAAAAATCATCAAATAAAAAACCCAATTAATGAAGTGATTATACAATAATTAGGTGATAAATAACATCCAATCCAGCCCCTTTCTACTCCCTTGGATCAACCCATAAGTGTGTTATCCCTCCATTGATCCCATGGTTTCAATAGAAGCGGAAAGCAGACTCGTGAGGGAGGAAATGGAGAAGTAAAGAAAACAACAAAAATAAAATAATCACTCCACCGTTGTGTGAATAATTTCACAAGGGTTTGTGTGAATAAATTCACACCATGATCCATAGATATCAAAGTGATATGAATAACAACAGAATAAGAGTAGAATAAGAACTTTTATTAAGAAACTAAAGTGAATTGAACAACTTACATGTGAACGACAAAATTGAGGTAACAAAAATGCAGCATAACATTACAATTGAATAAAGCATCCATGATTCTCAACGTCTTCACCACCACTACCTTAAATTGGCATTTTTGGATCCTTGGGTCGAGCCTCAAATAGTACAAAGCATCTAAATTAATTTTGGTTGGCCATAGGTGGTGGAAAGCTTGTGGAATTTGAACATTTCAACATTTGACCCGAGGTGGCAGCCAACTTTCCTTCACCGAACAGACATGTCTGGAAGTCCTTCTAGACGGCCGAATCAGAGTGTGCCATAGAATAAGAAAATTGATCTCCTGACGTATTATAACCGCCTGTAAAAGTTGGCCCATTTAGAGTTACGGATTCCGAGATATGATAAAATTAGTGGACTGTTTTTCTGGGCCGCAGAATCTGGCCCAGATTTGTATCTCTAAATTGGGCCGCTTTAATTACACCCATAGATGTAGCATTAGCATTGTCTCATGAAGAGTTATTTGTTCCTCTGAATGTATTCTAGAATCCCACAAAATATGGGATTCATTGGGCCTGTATGTTGGGCCCCACAGTCTCAGTAGTGGGCTAGTGTCCAATCTGCCTTCTCTAGAATTGCTTCCATTCATCACAAAATATCCCCATCTTCTTACATGAATTATCCATTGATCCCTGAATGAAAAATGTTCAAATTTAAGTGTAGATAATGTTCCCAAAATATAAAATTAAAAAAATTGATAATTACATTCCTTAGAATCAGATGAATCATTGGGCATAAATTGGTGTATATTAGGCATGAAGTGCACAAATGATGAGAATAGATGTTCATAATGAAAATGAACTAACTCAGGCCCAAAAGATCGAAAATGAACATTTAATACCATTAAAATGTAATTAAAATATATGTTTTTATTGGATAATTACCTCTCGAATGAGCTTGTTGTGTGCGGGAACCCTAGAGCTGGCTGCGACTACTACTGTGACGACGACGACTATGCAGAGATCCTCAGTGGATTCGATGCGACGACTACAACACTCAGCGATCCTTTGTGGGTCAGTGCTACAGGTCATGTTTGGGTCCGATCCTATGTGGGTCCGATCCCGTGTGGGTCAGCGCTCATCGGTCCTGTGTGGGCCAGCCCCTACAGGTCCTGTGTGGGCCTGATCCTTTGTGGGTCTTTACGGGGGTTAGTTACCTATCGATCCTTTGTGGGTCAGATCCATTGTGGGTCATTGCGAGGGTTAGTACCTATCGATCCTTCGTGGGTCCAACGACTTAGATGGATCAGTGATCATCTCTATCGTCATTTGAAGAAGTATACCTGTGTGAGCTGAAAACCATTTTTTCTTTCCTTTGTGGATTGTGTTGTGATATCCTGTGTGGATTTACGTTTCCTATGTGGATTTTGTTGAGCTATCCTGTGGGGATTTCACGTTTTTGTTTCCTGTGTGGACTGGGTTGTACATGAGCTCGGATGTTGGAGTCGAGCGAGAATTGATAACTTAGGTATATGTATAGGCATATACTTAAGTAGTGTCGGATGTTACTTTGTGATTGTATCTTTCCTTTGTGGTTTATCCTTTGTGGATTCTGGGAGACCTTTGGGGTCTCAGGGTCCCTACTGAGTAGCTAATACTCACCCATGCACGGGCTATGCACGCACTTTGTTGTGGTGGTTGCAGACGATGGACATCACTGATCGTGGTGGAGGCTTGCGGGGCAGGACTGTACCTGGAGGTAGACCACTGGGCGGGACATATTCGGAGCGGTCAGGTGGACATGAGGAGCAGTGGAGGCTTTCTATACCCACCCTTCAGGTGGGACTTCTAGAGGACGGCTCGACATTGCGGCTTTACTTTTCAGTTGTTTTTTCCCCTTTCAGTTGTACTTTACAGTTGGGCTTTTATTTCTGACCCCCTTTACACTTCAGCATGCTTAATCTGTGGTGCTTGTTTAATTTACAAAGGCAATTCCTTCCCTTTTTACCGGGATTTACTCCTTGGTTCTAGTCGCCAGCCCCTGACCTATAGAAGGTGGGCTTGGGGTAGTCACGACATGGGCCCCGATGACGGGTCGTGACAAATTGGTATCAGAGGGAGGTTCGGTTCTACCGCAGACTCTGATCTTTCTTCTATGTGAAGTAATAGTGTTTAGCGTATTGGGTGTGGTTATCAATCCAAGGAGTCCAGTGTCGGTGCGGCAGCCGACGTATCCGTACACTAGGACCCTGACTTCTGATTTCTGACTTAATGCACGAAAACATTGATTGCATGTGTGTTTCATGTTTTCTTTGTGATTACTTCATATCAGCTCACCAGGTATACTGTTCTAACCATGGCGCACCTGTTTCCTTTTCAGGATTGCCCCATGATGGCAGCCATCTAGGGTTCTGAGAGTCATATGTGACGACAGCCCACCGAGCGACGAGGCCTCGGTACAGGGCCCTTTGACGGCGGAGACACATGCGGTACCTCTACCCGCCGAGCCACCGATGCTTCCAGCCACAGCTGCCGACGATGCACGTTGCCTTGGAGATCTGCACGAGTTTCAGTGCTAGTGACCTCCTAGGCTCCGTGGGGAGATGGAGCCCCAGGCAGCCGAGGACTGGCTGGAGGCAGTTGTATGAGTTTTCCGACTAGTGATGACACTAGCAGACCTCATGGTGATCCTCGCAGCGAGTCTACTGCATGTAGTAGGAGGACAATGGTGGAGCTTGATGCTCCAGGTTCTCAATGAGGTCTCTCTCATCTAGATAGATTTTTAGGGCCTCTTTCGCTCATAGTTTTTCCCGGCAACCGTCCGTGCGGTACACATCCAGGAGCTTCTTCAGCTGCGGCAGGGCAGCTTGACGGTTGCCCAGTACTCGGCGAGATTCACCGATCTCTCGCGCTACTCGACCGATATGGTACGAGACCCGTTCTTCCGGGCCCGGACCTTCGAGCAGGGATTGAGACACGAGATCAGGGAATCGCTGATCTCCCTCAGCATTCCGACTTAGGCAGGAGTACTGGAGCGAGCCCTCTTGTTCGAGATCTTTCTTGCTGAGACTTCTCTAGTGGTGAGACCTACCGTGGGGCGGCACGTAGCAGAGTCTTCCGCAGAAGGTAGTCGATGGATGACTCAGGGGTCCAGGAAGACCATAACCTCACGTAGACAGCCTTAGGACACTGGCACATCCGTGTGGGGAACATAGCGCGGATCCAGTCTTTCGAGAGGCAGGCAGTGCTACACATGTGGCGGTCAGGGTCACATGGCTCGTGACTGCCCGACACACCGTGACGAGGAGCAGCAGACAGTTGAGGGGCCACCCAGGCAGAGGCAGAGGGTCAACCATGGTGGTCCGCAGGGAGGAGGCGGATGAGGGAGGTGAGCTGTCCGAGCAGCAGGTGGTGGGAGACGCTTTGAGGCTCTACCACCACCACCACCAAGAGGCCCGCCCCGACCACAGGGAGCTGGCGGGCAGAGACAGACACAGCTCCAGGCAGCAGAGGGCTACTACCACGACGCACCCGATATGATTTGAGGTACGATCTATGTCTATTCCACCCTTGCTGCAGTTCTTATAGACACAAGATCAAGTCACTCTTTCATAGCCGCTGCCCTTTTTCTGTGCTTGGAGATTCTGACAGAGCCGTTGGATCGATCCTTACGGCTAGAGACTCTTACGAGAGCTGACTCGACGATTACACACTGGTGCCGACAGTGTGAGATTACTCTAGGAGGTGAGAGCTTCGGCTGGGATTTTCTTGTAGCAGCGTCGAGGCCTTACAACGTCATATTGGGCATGGATTGGTTATCTACATTCCATGCACAAATTTACTGTATTAGGTGCAAGGTGCGATGTGTACGCACCGATGGGAGCAAGTTCACCTTCCCTGGAGAGAAGGGAGCCTTCACAGCACAGGATGGACTTCTGCAGAGGAGAGGACATCCCATCACTCATCAGTTGGCTAGAATCATCCTAGGAGTTGTTGACGTGCTGAGTCCTAGTTTTCCTGCAGTGGTGGATCAGTACGCGGACGTCTTTCTTAACGACGTTCCAGGGATACCTCCTTGCAGAGAGGTAGACTTTCATATTGATCTGTACCCCGGGACAACCCCGATATCCACTCCAGCATATCGGATGGCCCCCGCTGAGCTTAGAGAGCTACGGTTACAGTTGGAGGACTTCCAGGGCAAGGGTTTCATCCGATCCAGTGTTTCACCCTGGGCTTCACCGATATTGTTCGCCAAGAAGGCGGATGGGAGCTGGCGACTTTGTGTCAATTATCGTCACCTGAACTAGGTGATAGTGAGGAACAATTATCTGCTACCGAGGATTGACGACCTCTTCGATCAGCTCAAGGGAGCACGGTGGTTCTCGAAGATAGACCTCAGGTCAGGCTATCATCAGCTCAGAGTTCTAGACGAGGACGTGTAGAAGATAGCCTTTAGATGTCGGTATGGCCACTATGATTTCTTGGTTATGCCATTCGGTGTAACCAATTCTCCAGCGGTGTTCATGGGACTCATGAACAGGATCTTTCAGCCATACCTCGATCGATTTGTCGTGGTCTTCATCGACGACATTTTTATATACTCGACGACTGAAGAGGAGCACGCCTATCACTTGAGCATTGTACTAGACACACTCCGAGAGCACCAGATTTAAGGAAAACCCTCTAAGTGTCATTTCTGGATATGTGAGATCCACTTCTTGGGGCACGTCATCTCTGAGACGAGAGTTGCAGTGGATCCTGTGAAGATTGAGGCGGTGCTATCTTGGGAGCCACCCAAGATCGTGACAGAGGTGCGGAGTTTCTTGGGACTAGCTGGATACTATCAGAGATTCATCCCAGACTTCTCCAGAGTTGTGGCACCACTCTCAGCTTTGACGAAGAAGGGGAAACCCTTTGTGTGGTTAGATAGTTGTCAGTAGAACTTCCAGGAGCTGAGACAGAGATTGACCAGCGCACCTATCTTGAGGTTGCCTGAGGAGGGATTAGGGTACGTAGTCTACTACGATGAATCATGGAACGGACTCGGATGTACTGATGCAGGAGAGGGAAGTGATCACCTATGGATCACGTCAGTTGAGGCCTCATGATCAGAACTACTCTACCCATGACCTGGAGTTAGCAGCAGTGGTCTTCTCTCTGAAGACATGGAGACACTATCTGATGGGAGAGCACTTTACAGTCTTTTCTGACCACCGGAGTCTCAGGTACATCTTCTCGCAGATGGACCTGAACCTGAGACAGCAGCGATGGCTCGAGTTCTTCTAGGACTATGACTTTGAGATAGTCTATACTCCTGGGAAGGGGAACGTGGTTGCCAATGCCCTCAGTAGGAGGACGGGCATTCAACTACTTGGGGAGGCGACCAAGCAGCTATCTGCTTTACAGATATCCTTCATGGATAGAAATGGAGCAGCCATCCTTTAGTCTCTCATAGTCACTCCTCCACTACTACAGCAGGTCAGAGAGGCACAGCGTGGGGACGCCGACTGTGAGATGCGGCGTGCGCAGTTATCCTCAGGACAGGCACCTGATGGCTTCTCCTTTGCAGAAGAGAATGACATCATTTTCAGAGGGCGTACCTTGGTACCAGTAGCTTTACGATAGGAGGTGATGATAGAGTTTCACACTTCTCTTTTGGCGGTACATCTTGTGGTGGCGAAGATGTACCAGGACCTTAGACGACAACACTGGTGGCCAGGCATGAAGAAGGCTGTGGCATAGTTCGTTTCTCGATGCCTCACCTGCCAACAGGTGAAGGAAGAGCATCAGGTACCAGCAGGCTTGGTACATCCCTTGGAGGTCCCGGAGTGGAAGTTGGACGGCATATCTATAGACTTCGTTACTGGAATTCCACGTACTTCCAGAGGTCACGACTCCATCTGGGTGATTGTTGACCGACTCACCAATTCGGCTCCCTTCTTACCCATCAGAGAGCAGGGCTCAGTGGAGAGATTGGGGCGTCTCTATGTTCAGAATATTGTATGGATTCACAGTGTGCCATCATCTATCGTCTCTGATCAAGATGATCTCTTTACTTCCCGGCTTTGGAAGGGGTTGCAGGAGGCATTCGGGACGCGACTACGTCTGAGCACCGCCTTTCACTCTCAGACGGATGGTCAGATGGAGAGGACCATTCAGACTCTCGATGACATGCTCCGCGCATGTGTCCTCGAATTTGGTCGCAGCTGGGATGACCACCTACCCTTGGTGGAGTTCGCGTACAATAACAGATACCACTCCACCATCGGGATGGCACCATACGAGGCGTTGTACGACAGACCTTGCAGATCTCCTTTGTGTTGGACAGACCCAGGGGAGTCAGCACTTGTGGGACCAGAGATGGTCTGGGCCACGACAGAAAAGGTCTAGGTCATCCAGGAGCAGACGAGGATAGCTCAAAGCTGGCAGAAGTCTTACGCTGACAGGAGGCGGAGGCCACTAGAGTTCAAGGATGGTGACCATGCCTTCTCGCATGTCTCACCTTAACATGGATTGTGGAGATTTGGCCGAGGCGGCAAGTTGTCTCCATGCTTCATAGGACCATTCCAGGTCCTCAAAAGGATTGGAGAGGTGGCTTATCTCCTGGCTCTACCGCCTCAGTTGAACTGGGTGCACGATGTCTTCCACGTATCTCAGCTGAGGAGATACGAGCATGACCCGACACACATCATTGACCATGGGGAGGTAGACGTGGATGATGGGGCGACTTTTGTGGAGGTCCCAGCGGAGATCGAGGATCAACAGGAGCAGTTCCTATGTGGACAATCGATTCCTCTTGTGCACATCAGATGGCAGCACGGGAACCTCCAAAAGAGAACTTGGGAGCAGGAGGCTCAAATGCGTGCTCAGTACCTTCATTTGTTTCCCTAGTTTATGATGTATCTTTACAGGGATGTAAATCCATGAGGAGGGAGTGATGTAAAGACCCGAAAAATTCAAGGAATTTTTTTTCTTAATTTTCTTTGTATTTTTACAAGAACGCAGTTTCTGACGGAACCTGATTCTGAGGCCCAGTGTGCCCGGAATCATTTTCCGAAGTTTGGCTCGGATAGGTTCAGTGAACGCACGGGCGAGTTTTTCTAACTTTTGAACCAGTGCTCGGAATCAAATTCTGAGGGCACCGAGGGAATCGCAATGCCGGTAATTGCTTAGAGATGTCGATTCCGGAGTTGCGTTTGCTCGGGAGTGGTTTTTAATTTTTGGTCTTAAAGTTAAGAAATAAAATAAATTGTACGAAAAACTTTTATTTCACTTAATCCACTTGTAAGACACATGAAGCCACTTAAAGCTTCTTAAGATGGGTTGATGCGGATAGGGTGCTATCCAAAAATATCCTACCCTCTTGATATGATAATTGTGAGGTGGGGCCCACACGAGTCCCACCGTTTCTTTTTTGCTATGTAACGCACCCGCAAAAACCCATCATTATGAAAGTCAACTGACGTGTTTTCTTAATTTCTTAACACACCATTTAATTGGGTGGTTTTATTCGTTGAATTAATTATATGAATTAATTCAATCGTTCCTTAACCTGTTTTCAATCCATTGGCGTAATCATAAAATAATATCAACGCACGACTTCTGGAAAAATGTTCATTGAGAGAATTTTGATAGAAACAAAGAGTTCTTCATCCTCCTTCGTTAAGAACGCGAAGAACGCGAAGAACGCGAAGAATGGGAAGAACGCGAAGAACACCGAGCCCTCGGAAATCGACGATGCGACGCCATGTTCCGTGACGCCGGCGATTCTTCCTCCACGACGTTCATCCGCGACAATCCAACCCCGCGACAACCTTCGATCAGCAGCGACAAGGTAGGGGGTTGCGCTCTTTTTTTTAATTTTACTTTGTGGATTAAAACAACAATATGGATTTAATTATTATTAATTAAATCTGTTGTTTCTTGGTCCTTGGAGTTTGTCGACGAAATGCCGGATACCGCGACGACGCGACGATCCCCTCCTTCTGCGACGATCAACTCCGTGAAGAACGTGCCTGCGATGACTTGACGAGGTAGGGGTTTTATTGGGAATGATTTTACCCTTTTATCCCATGGGTGTTTCAATTCAAAACGAAGAACCCGGTATCATAAGAACAATTTTAATTTATTAAAATTGTTTTCTTGTTATGTTTTCTGTGTTGAATATTTTCTCCCGACTGTTATCATCTAACGCGGAGGGTGTGGGCCAAACAAACATGGCCCGACAACCCTCCGCAGTTCTTCGTTGTTGTGCGGATTTGGCGGGCGATGAAAAAACGTGCCGCAAAGGCGATTTGATGTTTCCGCAGGGAAGAACGAGACCTAGGAGGAGCAGCGGTGCAGACGGGAACAGAATCGGACCACTGGTGGCATGGGTCACCGGCGCGACACCGGAAGGAGCCGCCACAGCTTCAGTCGCGCGGGTCCGGCGCACACAGAATGCGGCCTCGCCGCGTCCGTTGACTTGGGCGGCCCCCCGCGGGGGCCGCTATGTTTTCAGGCGGGGGCAGTGCCCCCCCCCCCCCCCCGCGTTGCTCGGCCGCTCGGCCGAGCCGAGCCGGGCCGGGCCGCGCCCTGGACGGCCCGGACTGGGTCCATCCGGGTCGGTTCGACCCCGTTCGGGTCGACCCCGTTCGGCCGACCCAGGGGGGTCGGGCCGGGTCGGCCCGGGCCCAGACGCCCGTTTCCTGACCTTTTTGGACATTTGCCCGTAACATGAGCTATGAGCCCCGAACGACGTGATTTAATCGGCGATGCGATCCTTGGATCAAGATGGTCGTTTCGGTATATTGCACTCAAGGTTTCGGAATACCTTGGGTTCGGCCGGGTGGGTTCGTACACGAAACCAACAGGTTCCTCGGAACGAAAACGATCATATCTTGAGCTTCGGACGTCCGATTGATGTGCCGTAGACTACATTGAATTCCTTTAAGTGAGATGGATCTTTTGGAATACTCCTCCCATGCATTGGAATCAGGTGGAGTACGGTCAGGTTGGTTTTTCCTTAAAAACCAACATGGCCCCTGGGACGAAAAAGCCAATATCTCTCAGACCGGGCGTCCGATTGACGCGCCGTCTGCGACGTTGAGTTCCTGTTGATGATACAGAACTTTTGGATACATCAACTCTGGACTATGTGTCAATTGATTTATCAGCCTATCAGCTCGTGGAGCGGACCCTCCCAAACGAGCTTGCTGTGTGCGGGAACCCTAGAGCTGGCTGTGACTGCTACTGTGATGACGACGACTGTGCATAGATTCTCAGTGGATTCGACGGAGACGACTACAACACGCAACGATCCTTTTTGGGTCAGTGCTACAGGTCCTAAGTGGGCCCGATCCTATGTGGTTCTGATCCTGTTTGGGTCAGCGCTCAGCGGTCCTATGAGGGCCAGCGCCTACAGGTCCTTTGTGGGCCCGATCTTGCATGGGTCTTTGCGGGGGTTAGTTACCTATCGATCCTTTGTGGGTCAGATCCTTTTTGGGTGATTGCGGGGGTTAGTTCCTATCGATTCTTCGTGGGTCTGAAGACTTAGATGGATCAGTGATCATCTCTATCATCATTTGAAGAAGTATACCTGCGTGAGCTAAAAACACTGTTTTCTTTCCTTTGTGGATTGTGTTGTGCTATCCTGTGTGGATTTACATTTCCTTTGTTGATTGTGTTGAGCTATCCTGTGTGGATTTCACGTTTTGCTTTCCTGTGTGGACTGGGTTGTACATGAGCTTGGATGTTGGAGCCGAGCGATAATTTATGACTTAGGTATATGTATGGTCATATACCTAAGCAGTGTTGAATGTTACTTCATGATTGTATCTTTCCTTTTTGGTTTATCCTTTGTAGATTATGGGAGACCTTCGGGGGTCTCGGGGTCCCTACTGAGTAGCTTATACTCACCCCTGAACGGGCTATGCCCGCACTTCGTTGTGTTGGTTACAGACGACGGACAACGCTGATCGTGGTGGAGGCTTGCGGAGCAGGACTATACCAGGAGGTGGACCACTGGGTGGGACGTACTCGGAGAGGTCAGGTGGACCCGAGGAGCAGTGGAGGCTTTCTGTACCCACCCTTCATTTGGGGCATCCAGAGGACGGCTCGACGTTGCGACTTTACTTTTCAGTTGAAGTTTTCCCCTTTCAGTTGTACTTTACAGTTGGGCTTGTATTTCCGGCCCCTTTACTTTTCGGCACTTACTCTTGTACCAGCTTTTACTTAGGGTTTACTCTTCCACTTTCTTACTCTGTGGTGCATGTTTACTTTACAAAGGAAATGCCTTCCCTTTTTACCAGGATTTACGCCTTGGTGCTAGTCGCCAGCCCCTGGCCTATGGAAGGTGGGCTTGGGGTATTCACGACATGGGCCTCGAGGACGGGTCGTGACATTATTCAAGACACACTATTTGGAAAACCATTCGCCAACCATGTGGAACCCCCTGTTTAAGAAATTTAATTCCTACAGATATCTAACACAGTTATCGTAACCATGCATAGCGCATGTGAAATCTTTTTCCCCAAACCACCCCCACCCAAATTATTTACATAACTACTTGCAATGGTTCCCATGGAATAGAAGATAGTATGTAAAGTATGTGACCCATACAATTTATTAAAGCCATATGTTTCTAGTTCTACTTCACCAGAAACCCATTGAACCACACATGAAACTCATCAAACATTTACCCAGCCCAATAACATTACTTTATGAAGTTACCACACACGAAACAACATTTCTATAATCAGTTTTAAATTTTTCATACATGTAATTTCTAAAAATTAAAAAAACCTTGTAAAATGGCCATGTCCAAAAACAAGGGTGTCAACAATATACCAATAATAAAATTACCTTCCCTGAAAATTCATCGATAACTAAAAAAACATCACCAAACCCATAGTGGTCGTAATATTTCCTCCAAAAAATCATGTTTCATTTCCAAAATCCAAAATCACCCTTAACCATTTCAAAATACCAAGTGCATAAGAATTCAAAAATGGATCCAATGCTCAAAATCCAACAAAAACATAAAAACATAGTTTAACTGAGTCCATGAAACTAGAGACTCAATCATGTTGTTGTCTCTATAACCATCCACACATTTGTGATTTACACGAAGGGTATTATCTTTTAATGTCCACATAGAAACCAGAGTTCCTCCACCATTTGAATTGAAAAATTGGAATGTACTATGAATTTTGTGTATTTTATTGACATGGATTCCTCAATTGGGAAAACTAGATTCCATCGTATTTCATAACAGATTCCACTTTGAAGGAAATAGTTGAAACTAAATCGACCATTTAAAACTAGTGATACATGATTTCCAAAAATGACATCACCGACCAAAATCCCACACATTCCCTTAAACTAGCGTTGCGTTTCTTAAAAAGGGTTCAATCTCTAACCATGTTCAGAAACAAAAAGTGAAACCATCCATGAATCAATAGGCTAACCATTATAGTACATCGTTTTCGGTAGCCAATAAAATACAAACCAAACAACAAAGACTTCCTCCCCAAGGAATTCATCGTCTTTCAAAAGCATGAACACTAAAATTCTTTCCCATATTCCGGTGACATTCCCAGAATAATCAATTACTATGATATTTTAAAATATTCTATCCTTATAAAAAATAATGGAACAACCTTAATATCCAAACATCCCAAATAGATCCTAGGTAACAACCACTTACCAATCGCAATGACTATTGAAACTTTATCACGATGTATGACTAATGACATCTTAGTGCATCTAGTACGACGTCAACATAGGGGACATGCTCATCATATTATAAATAGTAAACTAAGAGTAAACTATGAAGATAAGTTGAACCACTACCGGTCGAATTTTTACAACAACTTGAATTATCGTCTCTTCATCAACTAAATCCTAATATATATACCACACAATACATTTGACTTTATTCATGCTCTACCACTGAAACACTTCTAATCCTATAATAGTTTCAAAATGGGTTGCACATACCACTAACCGCATCGAATTCATCCTTCCATGGAGGAACCAAAACCTACACTAGTACTGATGCGATGCTACCCACCATAGGATTGTCCATGTCATATAATGAAAACACTATTCTCTCATTAGATCTCTATATTGGAACACCTTAAACGCACATGTGATGTTCCAAGAACCATGATCACCATGTAAATAATCTATATTGAAGTATAAATTATGTTGATCATCATGTCAAAACACATGAGTCCCAAATGATCTCATTTGTAGTGGGTCAAACTTACCTTACACCCCACACACTCTACTCATGGTTTATACTAAGAACATACTAAAAAGCAGAAATATCATGGAAAAAATGAACTCAATATGTTCGTTGGATCATTAAAAACTAAAGGGATACTATATATGTCAACACATACAACCCTAAGTTCCCAAAATATATTGGCACATAATCTCAATCATCCACTAACTCCGACAAATATATATCAAACCATCCATAACTAAAGTTAAGACAGGTTCACACAACCTCCTAAATATTTGACAAATTCCCGAGGCATGCCTAACCTACTAAAACAAGAATTCCTCGATGCTTATTCCCACATCAACTGTCAAGATTCATTGAACATACCTCCAAACAAGGGTCCCCTTTAAAACCCACAGTCATCGTGGGTACAATGACACCCAAACGACACCATCCAATAAACGATCATAGATGAAGCATGGAATCTTAAGCACTTAGGGTGATACCTACTATGAGATAGCCCCTTAGGAATCATATGTGTATATTCTATCTATATGTCGTGCAGAATAGATTTTACTTGGATCAAAACCCCCTTTATCATTTATTCCAACTAAAAAAGAAATATCCCATAGATAACGCTCTTATTTACATTATAGTGTATACTACATGGAACCTTTAAAACTATATTTTCAAAAAGGGAAAAAAAACAAATGACACCACTTCTGGTTCCAATTTAAATCCACTCATTAATTCATTCCATCCATAAACATTTTAAGGATGTTTAAAAAACACACAAGTACCATTTCAAAAACATAGACCTTTTTTATAATCAATTCCCTATGGAAGAAAAGTGAAATTTAGCATCCAAAATCATATTAACAAAAATGAAGACCTCTTAGGGCCCCAATTATTCAACATGGGTTCTTCAAAAAGAAACCTCAAAACATTTCAATTCATAATTCATACCCCAACTAACCCACTTTGGTATTGTTGAGATGTTTTAAAATTAACTAACTATTTCACAATATATCATTCTCACAGCAGTAATGGTGTGGTTATATGAGTGTATACCAAACCATAAAGGGCTCAAACACTTTACTGGTGGCATTTGGATCGCTTTTTATAAAATAAATTTATTTATTCTCAAAACATAATAGAATTAAATTTTAAATAGTTCCAATAAAAACACAATAGTTTTACATTTATAACCATTTCCAAACTGCCCATGGTTTTACAATTGCTCAGTCACATGGGTATATTTGATAAGGATCACAATCACCTAATCGATGTAATTTGGATCCCATTAATCACATAAAATTCAATTTATCATTTTAATTTTATCATACCATTTTCAGTGGTTCATTTATCATAGTCCCATTTTTTCTTCTTATAAGGCACCGATAAACTATACCACTCAAATTGAATCCCTTTATAAATGCAGCCAAAAAATTTCATCCCACCCACCATTTTCACAGGAAAAAATATCTAACATGCCATCATAACCTGTATCATAGAAACATGTTACAACATATAAGCAAGGAACAATAGAAAAAATTTCTAAAAATAAAGGCATCATGTCACATAATTTTCTAAACAAGTTATACAAGATGTCATGCTATGGAAAAAAATGTCACTACACCCAAAGAACACAACCAAATTTAGAAGAAGTCTAACTATTGAATCTACATGGAATTTCACAAATGAGACATGTGAATATATTAGTGAAAAATATGATAAATTCCATGATCCATCCATGATATACCATTACAAGGGTATGTTTCCAATATTATCAGTATCATTAAGCATTGGAAGATTCACTAGTAACCCAATGTGAAATCAAATCAACATAAACATCGAAAATTATAATCAATAATTATTATCCATATCCCCATAGTCATTCCTCATACGTGGGGTGATTAGTCCTGGGAAAGGACAATTATAGTTGATACAATGTGTGCATGACATGGTGATACATATTAGAAAGAAGTAAACAATAAAAAATATTTTCATCTTAGTAAATAAATAAATGAAAGAGCCAAACCCCAGGGAGATATACATGGGAATCCCAATATCATTCTTAATATTATGCTTCTATGCTCCAAGTAAAAGAGAAAACACTAAATAATATTTCCACAACCCTACAAATGAGAAGATTCCACTCGAGAACAAAGGGTACCCAAGAATGTTATGAGATAACATCTCATTAAGATGGAACCCATGGTGTTAAGACGTATCTCATATGTGAAATACGTAAAAAGGATGTTTGTTGTAAATAAAGAAGTAGTAAATGCTTACAATAAATTCCCATGGCATGTATGATTCTAAATTAAGTTATACCTGGGAAATCCTACAAGTAACCCTACACAAAATTGCCAAGACCCTACAATAAGGTAGCTATATGTATTGAATATTTAAATAATATGCCCTCTCCATTAATCCAAAATTTCATTCCATCATAGACATACTATATAACCACATATCACAATTTACAATGTCCATGACTTATATTGGAACATATCATATACCTCACAACCATGCTATATAAATATGTATAGTCCAAGAATGGTCGGATCCAAGGTGTCATGTACCGAGGAAACCATATAAGAAATATAGGCCATAACGGGATATATTCAAGGAACTCCCCCAAGGCATCCAAATCAGGTCCCATGGGTGTCCAAGTGGAATGCCAGTATAGTCACATGATGGAGTCTAAGGAGAATGTGTATAGACATGCCATATGTTAAAACAAGAATGTTGGATCCACTAGGTTACAATGCCTGTGTAATCTAGTTGAATCAATAATTTTGGGTCATAACACACCCAATGCATCCACTGCAAAATTTGAGATCACGTAGATAAGTCTATGGCATCTACATCAAACCATTCATTCATTTAAAACCATTTATGAAATCATACCATATGAGTATACCAAATCATATAAACAATCCCATAATTTCCATATGAGTATACCCATTCATATAAACATTTAACAATTCTATTGTATATGAGTACACACACACATATCACTCGTTTAACCAATTACCAAGGGTTTACCCTCCAATTCATAACAATTTAAAATGAGGTTTTTAACATAAAAACATAGTCATACCAGCCCTTATGACCATCATAATTTGTTTAGTGAGAATACCAACTCACAATTATCACACAGAAGAGAGTATACATACTCATTCATTACATTCCATTTTATCAAGACATATGGGTGTACCTGACCATACACCACCATTTCGTGATTAAATACCTTACATGTCAACTAATGATCAAACCCTCTAATGTTTTAATTTCATAATTAAATAAATCCTTCAAGTTTACCAAATAATTTATCTATTTTTTTTAATTACCCCTTTAAATAATATTATCCTACCAATTGAGTATTCCCACTCAATTAATCAATTACCCTCAAGCATTCAACAAGGGTTCACCCATCAATAAATCCAATTATAGGTCATTAGAGAAATTTGAATCATGTACATATACAAGAAAAGGAATAAATACATATCCTATATTGGAAATAAATATATGATTAGTTTAAAAAAATATTCTTCTTTATAGTAAATAATAGGAAAACCTCATTAATTGTATCCCCAAAAGGATTACCGTCTAATCACTATTTTTTCTTATAAAGGATGTGAAGCTCGGATTGATGGATTTTAAACATGTGTTTTTTATAAAATATTGTTTTAAAGTAATATGGAACGTCATTCCAAAACTAAAATTCAAATTCTCGAGATAATAAATAATTACAATTTTAAATTAATGAAATATTGAGGACTCTACCAAAATGAATGGTCAAGTCAATGCATTCTAACTCAAGAAACGACTTGCTCGCCCCCAGAAACTTACATATATATATATATATCATTAAAGGGATTCACCTATTCCATGTTACTTGTGGAAACCTAAAATAAAAGACATATAAAACTATTTTTACTCATTCTAGGGAATATTTGTTTACACACTTTTAATTATTCATAACACCCTAAAAAATCCAAAATGTCTCAAAACACCACTAAATATAAATAGATGGTGTGAAAAAAATTATTCATATAAAACCACAAATAATATTGATGGAGGAAGACTATATCAACCCGAACCTTTGCTTGTTCAGCTATGGTTACCAGAACATGGACCAATTGGTCCCTAGAGGCCCTTTGCACTACCTATAACGGGAAGAATAAAATACTACTAAACTCCATGCCCATGGATTCATCCAAATTATGTAGGGTGACTGGGAGGCCACAATCATCCATTGAATGGAAGGATAAGAGAACATGGGTCCTTTCTAGGGTGAAATAGATTGAAAATTGAAGCAAACTTGTAGAATATCAAAGAGACGGGTTGATCTGAGGGATGTGGGCATCATGAATTAATGGGAGGGCCTCCATATGCATAATATGAGTAAGGTGAATGTGAGAAGGTTTTATGTTTGATTTTCAGTTATTTTATTTAATATTAAAATAAAACAAATTTTTAAAATTGAACACCACCCAGGGTTTAAGTCACACTGTTTTGAAAATCATGTGTCAACCATGTAAAACCCCTTGTTTAATAATCTCTATATGCATGGTTGTACCACAAAACTTTCATAACAATGAATAGTCCATTAATAAGACTCTATCTCCCAATAAATAAGCTCTATGGGTACATATAATGTGCCACATTGTTAGTAAAATCGTCCACCAACCATTTCCCTCTTCCGGTTCTAAAAAATATGTATTTCTAGGTCCGGGGCTCCTGAAACCCATCGAGTTACCTGAGAAAATAATTTAACCTCTTCCCATGCCCAATAAAATTTTTAAGAGGTTACATGTCAAATAATATCATTTCAAAACTTAGTATTAAATTCGGCACAACGAGTAATTTTAAATAATTCAAAAACTCTTCGAATATTTCCTCATCCAAAAAACAAGTTTCAACAATTATAACATAAGAATAAAACTAATTAATGTGTACGTTATTGAAGAAGAATGATTCATATCTTCTTTTTATTGAGAAAGTACCAAAAAAACTCTTTAATGATGAATAATATTGTGATGAATTTTCCAACATTCAGATTTAATATTGTATATAAGTGAATTTTTTTCACATGGAACCATTCAAAATATTAACAGCTGGCCTATAAAAAGAATAATCATTTCATGTGGAACATGAACAATTTAAATAAAAATAATTGAATAATTAAAAATATTTTGTTATTTAATTAAAAATAATAGAAAAATATCTAAAATTATCACAGAGAGAAATATAAATTTATAATAGTTTGAATTTAGAACCATTGAAAAATTTAATCATATTTAAAATCACTCAATTAAATTGTTCAAAAAAAATCATAATGAATTGGAAAAATTACATAGGAGATAACACTCACATATTAATAGTTGAAAATTTCTACTTTAATTTCAAAATTCATTCAATAATCAACCTAACATAATAATAAATATTATAATACACTACATTAAAAATTATAAAACATTTCTAAATAAGTTATTTAATGAAATAAATTACTTTAGAAACATTAAAATGAAATATATTATATCAAGTAAATAAATTTTAAATATAGATGTTTCATATTGTATGTGTATGTGAGAATGAAGAAAATACATGATCTTCATGTAATTATGATTCATAAAAAGTAAAATAATTTCATACATTTTCAATATATTGAATAAGAATGCATGGAATCATTAGAATAATTAAAACACAAAAATTAATCATGTAGTATGTAAACATATCATAAGAATATAAAATAGATCCAGTTGAGTACAAATAATTTTTTATAAGAATTTATGGGTTATATAAATACCATTTCTAATGGTAAATTTTATTTCTCAACTCTTATATAGTGGTAAACATAAAATTTCCCATGTAGTGTAATGGTAAACCATGAAATATATGATACTAGAGGTTATAGTCAATAACTATGTACATGTTATAAACTACGTATAAAAGTTATATAATTATAAAATGATATGTTGTTTAAATTTTAAACAACCCATGTATATGGTTAATATCCATTTTCACAGATGGTAAATAGATGAAACATATGCTTGAATAAAGGATATATAATGTTGTTCTAATGTAGAATGGAATTTTTCTATGATGTATAAAGTTACCTACGTATTCATATAAGATTAAAATGAATTGAATTTGATGAGTAATGGAACATCATGGGTTTTATAATGATAAATAAATATTAATATTATAGGGTTAAGCGTAAGACCATGCTCATGTATGTGTAACATGTTTTTGTGCATTGGTAACAAGAAACTCATGTAAAAGTAAATATAAATATAAATATCTTTTTTAATAGTAATCATAACTGATGTGAGGGTAAAAGTGTATCTTCAAAACGTAAATAATGTTGATGAATCATTATCATACGTTACATATGGGTAAAATAAAACATCTAAAAATTAATATTTTCTATAAAATAACAAAAAATATACAATTTAAAATGAATAGTATTTATAAAGGATGCAATAGTTAAAAAAATTATTTCAATAAATTATATTATGAGGAAAAACAAAAATATTTGACTTATAAAAAAATAAATAATTAACATTATAGGGTTCCAATCCAATATATTCCCCCTTTATGATATTTTAAAAAAAAATATCAATTTACAAAATGCCATGGTATTCAATACAAAAGAATAAAAAATATGAAATCATCATTTTATCCCCTTTTTGAAAATTCTAATAAATTATCAAACAGTATAATGAATTTTGTTTCCTAAATAAACATTTGACTCAAATTAAAAATATCCACCAATATGAAATAATTATATGAAAATATATATAGCTCCACCAAAATTTAATCTTCTTTGAAAAAATAAATATAAGGAACCACAAATATAAAAATTTATGAAATTAAAAGAATATTTATAAAATATATGAATATAATTATAAATGTATTTAACATGTAACACCCCAAAAATTATAAAAGAGTAACTTTTAATTTGATACTCTATTTGATAAACAACACAAAAAATATGAAGTAATATAACATGTCATGATATTATGTTATATTTAAAATTATAGAAGAATTATTATATTTTATAGTTTTCAATGCATGAAATTCCGGATTGTCTTGCTTCGAACCACCTAACAACTTTCATTGATGACATACATTAAACATGAGACTGAGTTTTCCCAAACTAGAATATATTATTAATAAATTATTTAATATAATAATGTAATAAATATCAATTAAATGTGTGTTTTTGAATAATATTATCTATATTATTAATATGTATGTTTTATAAAAATATAAATTAAATTAATTTGATAAAAATTAATTAAAATGAATATAAAAATAAATTGAATATAAAGAAAATGATTTTATTATCAGAAAAGAGTTTTATCTTAATAAATTTAATGAATTAAAATATGTGAATGATATAAACGAAATATATATATTAAATTTTAATTAATTATTTTTTGATATTAATCATATATTTATTATTATTAAATGATAAGAATAAATCATGTTTTATGCATTAAAATATATTTTCTAAAAAGGATCTTTTGGCTCTTTTTAATGGAATACATAATTTAAATATTATTTTTGACAGAATTATAAATATAAAATGAAGAAATTAACATCTTTTTTTCAAATATTAAAATAAAAATTTACTTTGGTAGAATTTTTGGTATTTTTTGAGAAGATTCATTTTTTCAGAATATTGAAATATAATAAATTTTAATTGAAAACATACTATTCATATCGATAATTTATGAGGATAAATTATATAATAACACTGACTAAATTTAATTATAGATCAATTATAAAACAGTTAAACCAATTTAAGTCATTTTAAGAAATATTAAATTGAAATTTTATATAAAAACATTTCAATATCTTGACCCTTTTTATATTAAAATCCTAATTTGTCATCCCATCAAGAATATTCATTTTAAATATATATATTTTTTAATTTTGTAATTTTAATTATGTAGAATGGAATCTATATTTTAAATAACTGTAATATATAAGGTATGCTTAGGTTAACATTCTATTGTACCAATTTGATTAGTAAATGTAGTTATAATAAATTAGAGTGATTAAGAGAAAACTTAGCATAAGAAGGGTCTAAACACTTAATCATAAGAGAAATAATTACATATAAACATGCCAAAAATATATATTTATTATAATATATCTATTATATGATTTGGTTTATATCATTTTGTAGATTATAAGAATAATTTTATGGGGAATTTTTTTTGAATTCATTCTTTCAAAATTTTTCCAGAATTCTACAAATCCTCCAAAATAAGAAATCATTCAGTCCAACCACTTATTCACCCCTATTTAGTCTATTGGATCATAAATAATATTCCAAAAAAATCACCACACTTCCTTCCCCTCATCCATGATTCCTCACAATGGAATGAATGGTATCCAAGGATTTCTTTTGGAATAAACCAAAAGGAGATACCTGAATTAGAGGTAAAAATCATCAACAATAACATTTTTGTCATTTATTTCTTAACCACAGAAATTAATTTCATATCATAATTATATAACCAATATTTTTTTGTCAATTTAATGAGTTTTTATTGATATAGGTTTACCGTTATATACAAACACATCCATAGAATGTGATACACAATAATTGTTTGTGTGTACAGTGCACAACCCCCTCACAAACTGATACCGTTCGTTCTTCCAATTACCACCATTGAAGTATTGAAATAATTATTTTCATGACACCATACCCACAATGTTTACCACTCATGGTCCAACAACGTGAGAAATTAGATAGTGTCCCCTGATTCCCGCCTCACCATGATAACACTCACCATATATTGAAAAAAAGAGTGTATATTATAGTGAATAATATATAAAGCCACATGCTACCACTTCCCCAATAGATTTCCATTTTCCCCCAAAATAACATGTCCTAATAATATCTCTCAAAAAAATCATTCCCGCAAACACCTGGGTATAAAAACACAACATACAACTCAGGCATCAAAACCACCACATCCATGTAACCAATGTAACCATGTTGTTTTCGGGAACCACCAGATCTTACATAACATTTTTCATACATCGAGTATTAAACATCAATTTATTATATCCCATACAACGTGTAATGATCCTCAAGCTATCATATCTTATACATGATACACCTATAGTAGTCTATATAAAACTATATCCAGAATATGTGTATGGAATAACCATGAGCCATTACAGCTCTCTACACACATATATGGGAAAAAATAATCGTTGCTCCTACTAGCACAAGTAACTACCAAGAAATAATAATGTAGAATAACGTAGGAAGATATGCCATCCCTTTAATGGAGAAGTATTTTATGATACACTAGATGTTCTATTAAAAAGGATCGCACTAAAAAAACATTTTAACAATGTAAAGTAATCCTAAGACATAAAAAAATTAATATATAAGTTATAAGATTTTAATTAGACATAAATCCCTTAAAACAATGATTTTAATTTGTATTTTTTCATAAAAACATTAATTAGAATAAAATGAAAAACAAAATCCATAATTTTTTCAAAGGTAATATTTAACAGTTATGGAAAACTTGTTCATGATAATGTTTGTATGACCTAGTTTTTGTGACGCTATTTTTATGACACCATTTCTACACCACTATTTTTGTGACACTATTTTCATGCCAGCGTATCTATGCCAGCATTTTTCTGACACCATTTTTGTGCCACCATTTCTATGCCAACATTTATGTGATACAGTTTATAGGCCACTATTTCTCTGCCACCATTTCTATGGTATCATTTCTATGCCACCGTTTCGGTGACACCGTTTTGATTCCACCATTTGTGTCTAA
Source organism: Viscum album (assembly GCA_963277665.1). Lineage (NCBI taxonomy): Eukaryota > Viridiplantae > Streptophyta > Magnoliopsida > Santalales > Viscaceae > Viscum > Viscum album. The sequence goes on from OY728135.1 coordinate 1,769,178,110, forward strand.
CAGTTTTGGTGACACCATTCATTTTCTACTGCTTCTATGACACTATTTCTGTGGTATTGTTTCTATGACACTATTTATGTACCATTGTAACTTTTCCACCATTTCTGTGACACATTTTATGTGCCCCTGTTTCTCTAAAAATGATTATGTGCCACTGTTTCTATGAAACTGTTTCAATGCCACTATTTCTGTGACATTATTACATAAATCAAAAATATTATATAGTTTGGAAACTTAGTGAAGTAAGTGACACCATTTCGTGAATCAATTTGGAGATTTGGAATACTAAGCGATATTATTTTGTGAAATGGATTCATGAAATAGTTTGGAAATTTTGAAAAGGATGTGGCACCGTTTTTTGAAACTATTTAATGAAATAATTTGGAAATTTAGAAATGTATGTGATAGAGTTTCATGTAATACTTTAATAAAATAGATTGTAATTTTGGAAACGTGTTGCGAATATGTCACCTTGAACTCCAAGAGCACCTAAACAACAGATTACAGAGGTGAAATGGACCAGATTAGAATGGGTCAATACATCATATAACTCTAAAAATATTCTCATCATTGAGGATTCAAAAGCAACCCCGATATGAAGGGTTCCGAAAAACCACACATTGAGATTCCAATCAAATAGATCACGCCATAAACATTAAGAGAATAAAATATAATTACCATTTAAGGGATCCAGTTACAAATGAACTGTATTACAAGAAAAGAGTTCAAAATCAAAAAAAGAGGGACAATTTCACATATATGTGATTCATGTTCCCATGTATCTTCCTCCATGAAAATATGTCACCACAAGACACAAAAAATAAAATATAACACCATTAAAAATCATTCTTCATATGGTCATGTATCTCCACAGGCCTTTCCTCGAAGGTCACATAATTTTCAACATCAATATTTCCTCATTCGATTTCATGAGTGTCTCCATGAAGATAACGACGATGCTGTGACACATGGAAAACTTTGTGCAGTCGACTCATCTGCGGGGAAATTTCTACTCGATACGCCACAACTTCGATATGAGACAACACCTTAAATGGCCCAACAAACCATGGAGAAAGCTTACTCCCAGGAACAAAACATCACTTCCCATGATGGGGAGTCACCTTCAAAAACAAGAGATCCCCAAAATAGAATTTTAACGATCTCCTCCATTCTTTGGATTATATTTTCTTATGATTCTATGCTGCCTTTATCCTCTAACAAATCAACTAAATCGTCTCTATCAGATTCAACAGTATTTTTGGTATGATAATTGCTGACTCTATATCGAATATCTATCAAAATTGATAACATACTGTTTGGTTATAAAAGGCTTCAATCGGTGCTATATCAATGATGGAGTGAAAAATAATTTTGTAAGATAACTCCACCAAGGTTAATTTCCTCATCCACAAGCCTCGAAAATCCAGGACTCAAGATTGCATCATGTCATCATGTTTGGATGGTTTGATATTTCTGACTATTTATCTGTGGATGAAAACCAATGATAAGGCATATTTGATTCCCAAAATCTTGTTGGAGACGTCCCCACAAACTATCGATAAAATGAGGATCTCCATCTAAAATGATCGTCCTCTGGAGTCTGTGGAGTCTTACAACCTCCTCGATATGTTTCCTCAACAAAACATCCCCTAATCACAACTCCTTGATCTCTGTAAATTGGGTAGTTTTCATTAAAATTTCACCTACTACCCATACATAGTCATGTCTTCCTGAGCTCGAGGTAAAATAGTATCAAATTATATTGATATGTCCTCCCGATTTCATTGAGGAACATATAATGTATATATTAAGCCACCGAGGACATGGTGCATGTCCTTCACCATCTAGATGACCAAACTTCTACACACAAACTCCCCAACCACATGATTTTTCACAGTTAAACAAAACAAACTCCTCATGGAATGATACATCATTGTCACACCAGGATGCACCACAAATGGTGAACTGTTAAACTATCATAGAATCATATTTCGCCACACCAATGGAAGGAAATTCATTACCTGATACAACACTTGTTGTTTTTCATTATCAGGGCGACCATTGTGGGTCCATGCTCAAACAAATTAGTATCTCCAGACCTCTTCCTATAGATATCCCAATTGGGTCTCTTCCATTTGGTGCACTGTATATGATTTCCCCATAATCTAAAAAAGACAACATCTTCCCCCCAACATTGTCCCCCCAACATCTCCCATATCAAGATGCAATGAAAAAAGTTCATTCATTACTTTCCAGAAATCACCAGATTCACGCACGACATCACAATGTGACTTCTCTCTCAGTGAATCAACTAAAAAATTTCCATTCCCAAGTGTATATGATATTTTTATTTCATATTCCTATAAGAAATCCACCCACCGACTTTGCTGCATGTTCATGTCATGATGGGAGAAAATATAACTCACGCTCTTCTGATCATTAAAAACCACAGAGCACTGGCTAATGAGGTAATGTATCCACAACATTAGAGTAATCACCATGAACACCAAAACAAGATCATGGGTGGCATAGTAACATTCATGGAAATGCAACTTTCGAGACTCATAATAACTGACTGATCTCTAGTGTATCAGAACACAACATCACCATAGATGTGAAGCATAACCGAAAACATCAAACTAAACTCCCACTACTAGAAGTAAATAGACTGTAGAACTTACCAACATCACTTCTAGTAATTAAAACTACCTGATAGTGATTAGTCAACAATAAAACCTGAGCCTTCCTAGTCAGTGCTATTATAGGAGTCACAACCTCAGAAAAATTAGCAGCAAACCACCTGTAGTAGCCTGTGAGTCTAAGGAAAATTCAGAAATTTGCAGCTATCTTTTGGGCTTCCCAAGACACAACAGCTTCAATCCAGTATAGTTCGACTTATATTCCCTTCTAGGACCCCACATTCCCCAAAAAACATAATCCATGAGCTAAAAACTCATGGTTTTTTACTTTCCAAATAGTTTTTGTTGATGTAGAGCTAAATAAAGGTGGGAAGATTATCCGCGTACTCCTCATCATACATGGAGTACCCAAGGATGTCATTGATGAAAACAATCATGAAATTATCTAGGAAATTACAAAACATGGCATTCATCGGCCCCATAAACACGGCTGGAGGATTCATCACACCGAAGGAAATTACAATGAACTCTTAATTCCCATGATAGTAAAGGAATTTATTCTTTGGGATAATTTCATCCTTCACACACATATGATTAAAAACTGAACGAATGTCAATCTTCGGGAACTATATTTCACAATTCGGTTGATCAAATAAATTCCATAATCAGCATATGAGGAAATATTTTCCTCACTTTCAATTTATTTATGTGATGATATTATATACACAACTGCAACCTGTCGTTAGCCATCTTCAAAAAAAAATTGGTGGACCCCACATTGACCTACTTGTCAAAAAAAACAAAACTATAACAGATTATTGATCTATATATGCATCTATTGTAACTCAGAAGAAGACATCCTATATGAATACATAGAGATATGAGATGCTCCTGGCTGTAGCTCGATCCCAAAATCGATCTCTCGGTGAGGGGTTAGTTCTAAAACCTCTTCTAGAGAGATATCTGGGTACTATTTTATGATACTGGGAGACAAAAATTGTCGATACTCCGATGAAGATAGCATCAGCTTAGCCATAAAGGATGATAAGGACATAACACCCCTCCGACCCATCCTACAGTCTCGCTCTCCAACAAACATTGTTGGATCTCAATCTGCATCTAAGAACACCACCACCCTCCTAAATCAATATGCAAGAGCCTTCACCATATTCAACCAATCAATGTCATGTATGAAATCATATGGTTTTATCCATAAAAAATTGAAATACCCCCAAGTGTAGTGATTCCCCAACACAAGCTAACAGTCTCTACACACTTCAAAAAAGTTTTATCAACCTTCATGTGGTGTAGTCAATACCATGGGCACTGGAATCATGTCTACCTCAAGTACCAAAGAATGGAAAATGGAATTTGATATAAATGATCACCTCCCTAGTGAATCAAAAAAAGGAGAAACCCATGTATAATACATTAAAGGGTAGCTCAAATGACATCTTGATCACCTGGTGTTGGAAACACTAAAGCATAAAGCTGACCATTACCTCCTCTATGGACTCTCTACCACTAGTGATGACCTCCACCACGACCGTGATATTCTCTATAAGGACAATTAGAATCATGGGTGTGTCCTCTACCTGCCCCATCTACTCTCTGTGGATGCAATGATGGTGAAACCTTCTATTGCTGCCTCAGCTAGAACTGCCTCAACGGAGGAACCTGGCGAGGAACACCTGGGGAACACTGGTCATTTTGAAATATCGATAAATTTCGATGCAGATGACCTTGGCCTCCATAAGTAAAACATGTTCATCATAGCTTGGCATAGGCCTGAGAGATGTCACCCATTATAAATGATATGGTGAGGTCTTGGATATACCATAGAAAAACAAAAACTGTTTTTCCATTAAAAAATAGGAAACCCATGACATAGCTCTGCTTCGTGAGGAATCCTGGTGACTCCTCTATCACGATGATCTGATTCTGGATATTTTCCTCTCGATGACCTCTACCCTCACTAGTACATCAGGATATGTCTTCAGTATAAATGATGTGACCTGGCACTGGATCTCTAGTTTCAAAGACTCCTAGAAATGCCTCACCATGGCCCCCTCATTTAACAATAGCTCTAAAGCATATCATAAAAGGTTTCTAAAATGAATTCCAACTTCTCACACTCTAGAGAACCCATGTAGGTGGGTAGGTAGATTTGGAGACTAGATGCCTTCATGATCGAATTATGAATGTCAACTCTGAACTTGTATCCAAACTCCACCACGAGATCGCTAACTCCTCGCAATCCCCAAGGAACATAAACCACCACTACCTCACTGCCCCATGGAGAATCATCAAAACCAAAGATTCCCAATGATCAGTATTATCATAGATTAATTTGAAGGATATATCAACCTCTTATAACTGGTCATATGTGACTACATCTGAAACATAATCAGCATACATCTGGAGACTATAGTGTTGAAATTCTCAGAGTATCTTCCTCCAGATGTCGTCGTCAACATCAACTACCTTATGGTGATCTGTTGGTGCTACATGTTTTACATATTTTACGCAAACCTGATCAATATGTTGACCTAGAGCCATACGTACAAAATAAAAACCATTTATAGCTCCTAAACCTGGAATATGTAAGACTCATCATTAATTTATTAATTTTTTCTTTTATTCATTTTAGGTTAATTGATCCCATGGTCTACTCATTCAAACATAGTAACAAGGAAGAATGGCGCATGATACATTCCTTTGTATCAATCCTCCAACCAGTATCAGCTCGTTTAGTAGCCACTTTAAACATAATGGTTCGAGCATCTGATCATAGTGGGCCCTAAACCCCTATATATCAATAGATCTACAGTGTTTATATAACATTCTATACTGGGCTGACATTGTTTTCCAACCTACCCATGAAACCTCACATGTTCCTAACTCCAAACTCCATCCTATCCCTCAACCAAACCTCTTAATACACTCAGTCATGAACCACTCACCACATGGTGCACCCCTCTAGGGCCAACAATGTGAAAAGGGAGATATTGTCCCCCGAGTCCCACATCACCGTGGATACTCTCACCAAGTATAACATACAATAGTTTATACTTTATTAATGAATATCAAGTTTTCCACGTTACTACTTTCCCATTTTATTTGCACATTTCCCCAAAAATTTCATGACCTAATAAGCTCTCTCCAAAAAAAATTCACACAACTCCTTGGGCGTAGCACCGCAACATGCTCCCATTTCAACAAAACCACCACATACAAATAACCATTGTATCTAGGTAGTTATCAGGATCCACCTCATCTCGAAAAACATATATCATACATTGGGTATTAAACCTCAATCCATAATAGCCCACAAACAGACTAAGGATCCCCAATCAATCACAACCAATACATGATACACCTATAGTAGTCCATATGAAACTATATCCTGAATACATGGATGTGAATAACCAAAATCAATTGAAGCCATCTACCCACATATATATGAAAAACTAACTATTGTGCCTACCAACATAATTAACTACCAGGAGAAGAGAGAGGGGCCAAAGGGGGTAATCATCCACCAATCCTCCCACTAAAATTTTGAGACAACACCCCCCATGGATCAGAATCCCTACGGTGTCGGTTTAATTAACTAACTGGGTGGATAGTGATATAGAAACACAAACAGTATAGAATTTATAATATCTCACAACCACACTATTGGAAAAACCTAGTCTTATAATCAACTATAGCAAATGTCTCTAAGAAGTTCGACAACCACTACTGAGACTAGGTATCCTCTATGCACACAACCATTTATGAAGATTTATTATATTAATTAAATCCCTTTTTATCAGTTTCAAATTAATTTTTTTAATTATTTAAACAATAATTAAAATTTTTTAATTACATATTATATTCTATTATCATCACATTTAAAGTCCACTAACCTTTTAAATTTCATCCTCAACAGCACATCCCAGCAAGCTCTGACCAGATTGGTTAACATCATTTATTCATTCATTTATTAATATCATTATTACATTCCCTTATTCCCCGAAATTATAGAAAAATATTCTAACCTACTAAACAGAATGGGGATCACACATTGAGTATAAGAATTACTCATCTTGTATTTTCCACCTATATAAAGAGCGTAGAACCATTCCCTTGGTTAGATAAACACAGAAAGAACATGTCACACCCTATAATTCATCCCCCCTTTTGGATGGACGGCAATCAAAACTAGCTCCCTTGAGCAGTGGGGAAAGTAAAGAACATAAATACAATGAAGATTTAGTAAGAATCCAACATTCACATCGAACTTGTTTAATCATCTCTGGTGTCCTCCCCAACATCCACATGCATATACTGATGCATCTCACCAGTCTATGTTTCAACTGATTCAATAACCAATGGGGATACTAACCCCAACATTTCACAACATCCATCCATGATCACATCACATGAAATTCAGAAAGAAACAAACATCATATCAACTTGGATATTGGACCTTAAAAATTACATCTAAAATTCATACATAAGAAGCACTCATGGATCCAAAGAACAAGGAACTCGGCCTAACAAGTAAGAGTGTAACTCATAACCCTATTAGGCAATGTAATTTTTTTATCAACCAGTTTGTTGTTAAATAAATATGGAATTAACTGATTTAATAAATGTATGTTCTGACTATGTGAAAACTAAACAGTATGTAATCCCAAATAATTAAACATTATTACTACATCAATTTAATTAACATCAAATTATTACAACATCAACAACTACCAAATTCATTTAATTTCCTCTTTATATTTATCCAAACAATTATCCACTAAATCTGTATTTTTGTTTATTACCAATTACACCGAGAATGAAATACTAATAAGAAAAGCATAGATATCATACTATCAATAAAAAACAAGAGTCAATAATATATTATTGATACCAATTAACATATCCAGTTAAAATATTTATTAAGTCAATTCCATTGATATTCAGTTGGATAAAACATGCTAACCCTAATTTTTCATTTAAAAGGATAGGAAAACTGCGAATCCCCAACCATAAAAGGTTTTTGATGCCCTTTTCATGAGAAAATGTCAACAAAACAGATCATGGTAACATCTCATTGAGGACTGCATCCACCAAGGATGTAAAGATACCACCACACCAGCGAAACATAAGAAAAGTCCATTAAGAACATGGAGATAACATATGAAAACATGTCTAGGAGAAATAGAATGACATGAACCCAAAATAATGATGACAAATCATACATTATATTAGAGATTGATCGATACTATCTGGTTGCACCAAAATAGGGGGTGCACTTATATTAAGGAGAACTTGATGGGGAACCAATCAAAGGAAATTCGATCGCATGAATCCAATGGGAAGAATGGAATTGTTTGAGTGTCTCATATAATGAATCAATAATTAAGAACAATGGAGGAAGATATATACTCCCCTTATATGATTTAATAGTGCATCTATCTAGGATATTGTGGATTTTCCACTAATAGAAGAACACAATAAACAACATGGTTTGACCACGTAAAAGAATACCATGACTTATGAAAATTAATATTGAAGTAATGGGATATTAATTTTCCATAAATCATATAAAACAAGGCTTTCAATGTGTTTTTCTTCAAGGAAAACATTAAATCAACAAAACATGATTTTTTTTGGATATTTAGCAAATGAAATATGAAATAGTTCTTGAAAAATTGTAAATGAGATAGTTTTGGTGAAACCATTTTTGTGACACTATTTTTTCTCCACCATTTCTATGACACTATTTATATGCTAATGTTGTGGGACACCGTTTCTATGCAATCATTTCAGTTACACTGTTTCTGTTCCATGGTTAATGTGACACCATTTATGTTCCACCATTTCTATGACACTATTTCTGTGCCACCATTTCTATAACACTATTTCTATGACACCATTAATGTTCCACCACATATGTGACAATTTTACTCTACTACAGTTTTTGTGACACCATTTTTATGCCACCATGTCTATGAAACTGTTTTGGTTACACTGATTCTATGCTACCAATTCTAATAGTAAATTTACATGTCACAGTTTCTATGACATCTTTTCTGTGCCACCATTTCAATGACACAATTTAATGAATATTTAGAACAATAAGTACCACCGTTTCATGAAACAGTTTATCAAAACTGTTTGAAAATATCTGAAAGGAAGTGAAACTGTTATATAAAACTATATCGTGAAATAGATTGGATATTCACCTAAGGATGTGATACAATTTTATGAAATAGTTTCATGAAAAAATTTCCTTAAATAGTTTGTATTTTTTGCAAAGTGATAGGGATATGTCATCCTGAACACCATGAACACCACAAACATTATATTTCTGAAATGCAATGAAATAGATATATTTGATCCATTACAATGGTGGATTTATATTTTTTATATTATATATAAGATATTTATAGTGGATTTGTAAATATTTAGGTTATTTATAAATGAAATAAATTCTTTTTCATTTTTTGGGAATACAATAACATTTTTTTGGATATGTGCACTACCCCTCCTCAAAGTGATGTTGTTCGTTCATGATATAGTTAGAAAGTATAATTTTTATTAAAATTATATCTATAATATATGAAACAAATATTAAACAAGAATTATATTATACATATAAATATAATTTATTTTTCATTCTTCTAAATATTATAATGAAATTGAAGTAGCATTCATGGGTATATATGACTTAACATCTCCATGAACTGTGCATTTCATTTCATATCCAAAAATATAATGGATTTCTATAAAGATATATATAATGAATATATATAATATTTAAATCATTTCATACAATATAAATATTATTAAATAAAAATATATGTAATAGGATCGAATATTATAAGTTAAAACATATTCAATAGACTTGGAAATTAACACATGAAATAATGAAATAATGATTAATTATTAACAAACAGGTATTAAGTCATTATAAGAAGATTGTATATGATATTATAAATATGATTATGGCATTGGTTGAGGGTAATAAAATGACTCAATTAATAATAATTTAGGTTAATTCAATGTCACCCAAGAGGAAACCAAATGTAAGTGATTTTTATCTCATTTTCTACATGTAAGAGATAAATGTAAAATTTACAACATACATCTTTTGTGTGGTGTATCTACTACCAATACTGAAATATTATATCATGAGTTTTAATAAATTCCAATTATTTTTAGTTTCAATTTGATTTATTAATTGATGTGTATTTCATTTACTATTAACCTATTGGAATTGAATTTTGTAACCTGATTCCTTTTTATTTCATTATATTACATCCTTGTTGTCATTAATATTTTATAACTATGTGTGTAATAAATTTTTTACATTATATTAATTTATGTAGACTAATTTTATATGTATTAATCATTTATCCAGATAATATATTAATTTATTTCTTCTCACTATAATGTTATGGTATTTTCAATGGATTACATCACAATCTCATTTTGTTACAGATTATTTACACATGAATTTACATTAAAGAAAACAATTTTATTATTAATACATAAGATAATTAATTTTATTCTCCACTATTTATTCAAGAAATGTTTCAAATGTTATTTTATTTTTTTAGACTCTTTAGAACTAAAAATGTTCTAGAAAATGTGTTTATGAATACTCAGCATCATTTTATTCTACAGTAAAATAAACTATTATCTTCTAAAAACCATATTTTCAAGAATGGTTTTCGAAAATTTATACCCTTTATAAAATTATTTATTAAATAATTAGTTAATAATTTTTTCATTTACAAATGTTTTTAAAAGAATCATCATATCTATTGCAGAATAAGGCACATTTCTAGCCATTTTACCTACTAAATGGAATGGTATTTTAATCTTCTACAACATGTAAAAAATTACCCACCATCAGTTCGTTGAATCTTCTATTTCATTATTATAAGGTAAAATTTTAAAGAAAATGTATTTAAAAATTGCATTTTTTATTAACTGATTTAAAAAAGTATTTTAAAATCAATATTTTATTATTTTAAATAATGATTAAAAAATATAATTTTATAGTGTTTTATTTAATCGATGACAACAACTATTAATTTTTATTTATCTTGGGATATGTTGTTTTGATACCATTCTTAATCTTCTTTTGTATGAGTTTTTTTTGATTTGGATATGTTATTATTGAAATTATATTCCATGATTCATTTTTGTAATCCCTATTGAAATATTTAGTTTCTTATGTTCATTAAACATTGAATTTCCCTTAATTATTCCTCTCATTTATCATGAATGTATTAAACAAATAAAGTAAATACATTTTTTTCATATGGTAATCACATTAATTTTTATTTTTTTTTCTGTGGAAATATAGATAATTCTAAATTCTTTTTACAATATCGTTATTCGATAAGACACATTGTTCATTAATTAAATCAATTATTCTATATATACGTAATTCCGTGGACATGAACTATATAGGTTGCAGATAGGTTAATTCAAGATCCTCAATGAATTTATAGTATAATGAGAAGAAATAAGTAGGATATCCTATCCTAATGTAGTTCCACCTAGAATGATTTCCAACATGTATAGTATAGTTCGTTAGAGAAAGGGTATATTGTTTTTAGGAAACACATCGTTCGGTAATTAAGAATTACATTTATTGATGATTAATATATTATTATTATCTATGAGATTATATCATTGACATTATGTATATTATTTTTTAGTTTTCTATAATACATGGAATCTGTGATAAGTTATTTGTCATAGAATTTTAATTATTTCTCATCCAGTAAATTAAATGAAATTATTTCATTTTATTTCTTATATATTATACTGATGTTCAAGTTTAAAAGGATTTTTTAGTTATAAATTTCCTTAAATGTTTATACTTATTTATGATGGTTTCTGCTATATTGGTATCCTTACTGGGCATTTGAGATTACCCCTTTCTATGTTTTATATTTCCCAGTATGTGAAGAATTATTTTATGAATGAAATGTAGTGATAGTATTAGGGGATATGAGTGTGGAGACAAGATTGTTTTTCTAGTTCTCACTTTTTGATGTAATGTAATCTTTATGAATATATCTACTGTTTCCAAGGCTACTAAACTAATCGGTCTTTCGAGATTTGATCATTCGTGTGATCATGCCAATGTTATGTAATAATTCACCGACTATGGGTAACTGGGGCCGATCCATTATAGTTTGTATCAGAGGAAGTTTAGTACAAACCTTTGAAGATTGATTTTGATAAACTCAAATTAGGGAACATAGACTTAAGATGGACTTTGAGTATTAGTATAGAAGAACTTCCTAGAATTTTGGTATTGTGGAGATTTTGTGAGTTTTCTAAGAAATAAATCCCTATCTGGATACAAGTATGTAGAAGCGGCTATGGCACAGATGTACCTAGGGGTAAAACCCGAAAACACCTCTTTGATTTAGACTCGAATGAGAACTGGGGCACAACAATGGGCCTTTCTGCACTCTTGGTGACGACACTCCGAGGGGAAATGCTTAGGATAAAAATAATTTTCTATAAAAACCATTATGAAGGGTTTATGAGTATATACTTCCTCAAAGAAAATATATTTATTATTATTGAGTATATCCATGAACTGTTCAATTTATGTTAGGTGTTTTGCAAGTTTGTATTTATGTGTTGCAATTCATAAACTAATCTAGTTATGTCATTATTTAGAAATATAGCCTAGTAGAATAAATGGAAACCGTATCAACACACACACTCTATTTATGGATTTCCCTCCGGATCAAGATAATTATAGTGGAGCTGGTGATGCAATTTGTGCTGATCAGCTAATCACCATACTGGGAAAACTCCCTCAGGTTATGAATAATAAGCTTACCCGTATGGAGCACCCTGATCCGTAGCATGGAGGATCAATGTTAGATCTCTTCATGAGGCAATAGACACCAACAATCAATGGGAGTACAAATCCCTTAGTAGCTGAGCAATGGATAATTTCCTTTGAGAAAATATTCCATGCCGTGGGGAGTATTGAAAGGGAAAAATTTATCATTGATGTTTACCGCCTAACTAGAGACGTTGATCAATGGTGGTCATTGATTCAAAACATGAAGGAAGATGATGAAGTATGAAATATGTTATGGATAGAGTTTAAAGATCTATTCATAGAAAAATAATTTATTCGTGACCATCGAGCATATTTGGAAAGGCCATTTCAGAGTCTGAGACAAAAGGAGGAAGAGAATGTCGCAAAGTAGGAGGCTAACTATAGAAGGTTAGCGAGGCAAGCCAAAAATTATATACATAACCCAAGGATTATGATTGATCGTTTCATTGATGTATTAAAACCATTTATCCGTCGATCATTAGTCTCACAATCATTCTCTTCATTCAAATATATTGTCTCAAGTGTTATCAAGACAGAAAATTAATTCTCAAAGTCTTACGAATTTAAAGAAATGCAAGAGACGGAGAGATCTGCTAATAACTCTAGAATTGGAATTAAGGGGAAGAAGAGAAAAATTGAATAATATTCCGGTAGTAAATAAAGGAAAAAACACCCTGGTACTTTCTTGAATAGGATGGGAGTCTATTACAAGTGTGTTGAAAAATGCCACCAAGATCGTGATTGGAACTAGATAAAATAAGCTACATATTTTCGATGCTACAATCGCATGGAAAAGGGACATTATGCAAATGAATGTCCTATGTTTCAAGGGAACATACCTCAGAAAAGGCCATGGGATCAAGGAAATTCTTATGTTATCACTACTGCTGATGTAGAAGCTCTGAAAGACGTGGTGGAAGGTAATTTAATGGTTTCCTCAAGTTTATAAAATGAATTATTTGATTATGGATCATCTAATTGTTTCATATCTTCCTAGTTTGCTAAGAAAATAAGATATTTCCAATTTGATTTAACAAGGGAGTTATCAGTCAAAACTCCTAAGGGAAGTATCATCGCAACAATGTTTTGGGAAACTGTTCCCATTAGAGGATATACATGTTTTTTATCTGTGGATCTCATCATCTTACCCAAGATTGAGTATGTTAGAATCCTCGATATTGATTTCCTTTCATAAATTGATGCGAATATTTTTTGTAAGAAGAATGAGGTTATAATTTTTGATGATGATGATAAGGAACACCTTATCATTAAAAAAGAATCATCAGCACCTAATTTTTACCTAGATCCACCCCAAGTAGCTCATCTAAATTCCATTATTGGGGAGGAAGATAGTGAAATGACTGTTGGTGTGGAAAGGAATGTTGAAGTATAAGATGTACCTATTTTGAGAGAACATGTTGATGTGTTTCCAGATGATTTACCTGGACATCCTCCAGAAAGTGAAATTGTGTTTTCCATTGATTTAATTCCTGCATCAAGGCCCATATAGAAGACCCCATATAGAATGGACACTGTGGAATTAGTTGAACTAAAGAAAAAACTGGAGGAATTGAGTAATAATGGATTTATTTTCCCTAGTGTTTCCCCATGGGGAGCCCGTATCATTTTTTTAGAAATAATAATGCACCTATGATTTTAGGTATCGACTACATGGAAATTAATTCTATAACAATAAAGAACAAATATCCCCTACCTCTTGTTGATGAATTATTAGACCAATTGAATGGAGCTCAATAAATTTCAAATATTGACCTTCGATCTGGATAACATCAGTTCTGTGTGAAGAAGGAATACATTCTGAAGACAACATTTTGAACTAGTTACAGGCATTAAAAGTTTACAGTAATTCCTTTTGTATTGACTAATTCACCCTATGTATTCATGCATGTAATGAATAATGTTTTCAAGTAATGTATCGATGATTTTTTGGTGTTTTTTATTGATGATATCTTGGTATACTCCAAAAGCTACGAAGATCATGAAAATCACATTCTCATTATCTTGAATACTCTTAGAAGTCATGATTTATTTGGGAAGTTTAGCAAGTGTGAATTCTGGCTTCAGGAGATCTCTTTTCATGGCAATATTGTATCTAAGGATGTAATCTTTGTTGATCCTTCTAAGACAAGAGCAATCCAAAAATGGCCAGCACCAACGAGTATAATCGAGGTACACCGTTTTATTGGCATAGTAGGTTATTATCAGAGCTTCATCCAGAACTTTTCTAGATTGGATAACCCATTAACAGAGCTCTCAGGTAAAGGGGTTAAATTTGTTTGGAAAAAAGCGTGTGAATATTGTTTTGATGAACTTAAGAGAAGATTAGTAAATGCTCTTATATTGACTCTACCATATGGGTATGATGGGTTTGTTATTTATAGTGATGCTTCAAATAAAGGACATGGTTGTGTCCTTATGCAGAATGATAGGGTTATTGCCAATGCATCACGACAACTAAAAAGTAATGAGAAAAACTATCCTACTCATGATCTTGAGTTACCTTCTGTAATTTTTTCTTTGATGATATGGAGACTTTATCTCTATTGTAAAAAATGTGCTATTTATATAGATCAAAATATTTTGAAGTACATTTTCTCACAGAAATAACTCAACATGAGGAGAAGGAAATGGTTTGAACTACTCAAGTATTATGATTTCATGATACACTACCATCCAGGGAGGCCAAATAAGGTGGATAATTCTTTGAGCAAAAAAGATCATGGAGATTTGAACATGATGATAATTATAAGGGATCCTATTTTCATTGACCTAGTGAAGATGGATATGAGAATAACCATGGAAGGTGAAACATGGATACATTTTCAAATGGTTGCAAAACTATCTTTACTAGAAAGGATAAAGAGTAATCAGACAGGTGATGAAGAGTTTCAAAAGAATATTAAAGCTGTTAATGATGGGCGATTGAGAGACTTTCTGTATAAAGAAGGAATTTTGAAATTTTTTAAGAGACATTGTGTTCCCGATAAACATGATATGAAAAGGAAATTTTTAGATGATGCTCATAGCTCCAATTTCTCTCTACACACTGGAAGCATAAAAATCTATAGAGATTTGAAGGAACATTTTTGGTGGGACAAAATGAAGAGGAAGATTGCAGATTTTGTGTCAAGATGTATGGTTTGTCATCAAGTGAATTCTGGAAGGAAACATCCAAGATGATTCATACAAACTATTCCCATATCATAGTGGAAATCGGATAATATTATGATGGAATTTGTCATGGGGCTACAAAAGACTCCTAGAAGGAATGATGAAATATGGGTTATTGATGATCGTATTACCATGGCATAACATTTTCTTACTATAAGAGAGGATCTACCACTTGAATGTTTAGAAATACTATATATTAATGAAGTTGTGAGACATCATGGAGTACCCCTATCAACTGATTCTGATTGTGATCCACGTTTTACATCAAGATTCTAGAAAAGTCTTCAGAAATCTCCGGATACTGAACTTCATTTGAGCACTACCTACCACCCTCAAACAGATGGAAAATAAGATTGAACTATTCAAACCATAGAGGAAATTTTGAGATCATTATCACTTGACTTTAAAGGTATGCGGGATCAATATTTACCTCTGGTAGAATTTTTCTATAACAATAGCTTCCATTCATGTATTCAGATGGCTCCATATGAAGAGTTATATAGAACGAGATGTCTCACGCCAACATTTTGGGATGATGTTGGTGAAAGAAAACTCGTAGGCCCATAACAGTTGGAGGAAATGATGGAAAATGTGATGGTAATCCAAAACTACATCAAAGAAGCTCAATGTAGGCATAAGAGAAATACTGAAAACCGATGGAAGGATTTGGAATTTCAGGTAGGAGATCATGTTTTCATGAATGTATCTCCATGGAAGGGTGTTATATGTTTTGGTATTAAGAGAAAATTGAGTACTAGGTACATCATACCATTCGAAACTCTAGAATGAATTGGGGATGTAGCTTACCATTTGGAAATACCGCCAAGTCTCTCTAAAGTTCACGATGTTTTCCACTTATCACTGTTGAGAAAATACATCCTGGACCCAAGTAATGTACTCACCAATGAGGAATTAGAAATGGAACCCGATCTATCTTATTGCGAAGATCTTATCAAGATTCTTGATACAAGAGAACAGGTGCTGAGAAACCGGACGACTCATCTAGTAAAAGTTCTATGGAGAATCCATAAGATGGAAGAGGAAACGTGGGAACCCGAGGAACTTATAATAAAGAACCACTCATGTATTTTTATGCCGTAATATTCTAGAAATTTTGAGGATGAAATTATTTTAAGGAGGGATAATGTTACACCCCATGCTTCCATGGTACGCTTGTCTTTAAATAATACAGTAGCATGTGTTGTACTCAACTTCGAGTTCTAACACACACCACAATCAATCAAACAAGCCATTATGAATAGTAATACCCAATTTTTGTAATTTTATACATTTTATCTTTCAAAATGGACTTTATTTTTCAATTCATAATACCAAAATTATCTTAGGCTGATTTTTTGGTACTTTTCGGATACCTTTCATATTTTGATGAATATTGAATATTTATAAATTGTATTTAAAAACAAATTTTTTAATCAAAATAATTAATAGTGATAAATTTTGAATTTTAGTGACTTTAGAGAATAATTAGATTATATTTTTACCATTTAATCCAATGTTGGTCATTGGATAAAAATCCACATTTAAGTTGGACATAAGAAAGTGACAATCTTTTGATAGTTATTATCTCTTAAAAAAATTCTTTTTATTTTAATAACTGGAATTAATTTTAAATTAATTACTGCCACTTTTTATTGAATTTATAAAAATGGATTCCATATTAATAACCAAGAGGTCCAAATTGTGTAAATAGATAACTTTTATTTTTAGACATTTTGAATAATTACTTCGGTAAATATTTTATTTACCGTGGTTAAAGGGTAAATCCGGTAAATAATGGTAAAAAATAATTTTATAATAATAGTAAATTACCCTAAAACGTGTTCTAACCCCATTAGTTGATACATTTCCGATCATGAGCATCTTTGAGTCGATTTTGGGACCCCATGGATCCACATTTAATTGATAATGAAACTTTATATTAATTAAGTTAAAGTAAATAAAGAAATGACAAAAGCATATATCTTTTAGGAAATGAATTTTTTCATATGGTTATATTTGTTATATTTTCAACTATAAATATTAATTTGATAGATAAAAATATTTTCTATATAATGGGATTTTATTTATAATTTTTAGACATTGAATAATTAAATTTTTTTATGACATAATAATGATGTAGTATTTCCTTATTAATGGAAGATTCAAATAACTGGTATTATAAATATTAAAATAAAATTAATTTGAAAGTATTTATGCCATCCACGAAATTTGTAATTTATATTACATGTTAGGATTTCTTAAATTGATTTGATTGCAATTAATAATGTTTTTATGACTTTATAAAAAATCAATAATTTAATATTGTCAAAATTGAAATAAATGAGTTTTTAGAACAAATTTTATATTATTAATTCATATTCTATTCCTAAAAGTATATGTTCATCTAAAAGGAATTATATAATGATAGATGTATCATTAAATGACCACTAGTGGGTCTATTGGAAGTATATAGTAAGTTTATTAACCATATAATATAAAAATACAAATTGACATGGTAAATTTGAAACTATATTACTAAGAGTTAAATACAAATGATAAGTTTTATATAGTGTCCCAAACCTATCTATAATCTAATGGATGAAATTATTACGACCCATCCCCAACTTAGACATTGAATAATCCACTTTGGAGAAATAAGAAACCAAATATGAGTTTATTATAAATTAATACTTTAAGTTTTTCCTAAAGAGCCCCTCCTCCCCCTTATAAAGGGAAACCACTTCTAACCAATTAATCATACATTCAAATCCTTTTGGTTCAGCCAAAAACTGCACAAATACCCTATAAACCATCCTCCCTCAATTTCTAAGGCCTTAGTGTATTCAGAAAGTCATCCTATGGAGCTATTTTGATCAAATCAAAAGAAAGATCCCGACGAAGAGGTAATGTTTTCACCACCCTCATTCATGTTCCGTTCTTCTTCAACATCTTATTTCATTTTTATTTCCATTATAAAATAATAAATCATGTATCTTGTATATAATTTGATGTTATTATTATTATGGTATAACCATATTCAGTATTCTATCCATCCTTTGAATGACATGTCACCATACGTGTGTACGTACGACATACCGTCTCCATGTCGTGGTTTAATTGTTATTCAATCATTATTATTTGGATGGGTATAATAATGATTTTTTATTCATGTAAATAATAAATATAACCTGATAATTATTATTTATATATGATATAACATGAAATTATATATTATTTTAATATCAAAAGAATAATATTGTCGCTCGTGCGTATGTACGGAATACTGTCTCCACGAACACAATTACATTCATTCCCCATCATATCCATTCAAGACTAAATTTTATTTGTTGATTAAAAATAAATTTTATTGACATGAACTCATTCTGGATATTAATAATATACATCCCATCGATAAAAAATATGGCTCACATAAAAATTAATATAAAGAAAAACGAATCTATTAGCATACGAAATGATGACAATACTAAGATATTATTAACAATACAATGTAAACAGATCATATATGATATCATATTAATGATTATGAATCATGTATAATTTATTAACAATTATTTCACCATTATACAAGAGGTTAACCTACCCTCAACCATTTATAAGTACCAGCTAAGGGTTTATTTCACAATCTCTTAATTATCTGAGGTTGTTTATACGTAATTATCTATAGGGACCTCTTTATCATCCACATCGATGTTTCTTATAAATTTATTTCAAAACATTCTTACTATTTTATAGAATATATGTTAAAGCCAATTATACCACTATTTTACTTTTTATAAGATGTTTATAAATGAATATTTATGTCGTTTTCCAAACAAGGCCCTTTTTATCCTTTCCGACAGAATTAAGCTAAAAATGTCTTTTTTTAACTTATACGGCTGGTGTGGCTATTTTCGATATTTATAAAATCGCCTAAGATTACCATAAAATATTATAAGAATATTTTCAATTTAAATTTTTTAATTATGTTCCTTTTAAACGATTTTAGAAAAAAAGAGATATTTCTCTCAAATAATTTTGATTTCATCTAGATCAACATCGATTGATGGATTTTAAGATTATTTGAAGTTGATTTATTGTGATACAAAACATCCATATTGTATTGAAGGTTTTGTGATATTTTTGATTGTGGATGTGTTATTTTTATGACATTCATGGTTTATGGAGAATGTATTGACATTTCGTATGATAGTTTTAATACGAATGTTTATGTTATGTTTAAACATGTTCATGTGAGAAATGCATTGGACTTAATAAGTGAAGGGTGGAGCCCACAATAGCTCCTCGATGAATCGGTAGGTCTAATGAGACAAACTAGTGTCTTTTAAGAAGGCCTTGAAAAAATCTTATTTATAGTCTTCGCACAAGGCCTTGACTATGTGGTTATGATAGTCGGGCATTATGCATTCCATCATTATAAAAATGGATATTGATATTGCATGTGATTATTTGACTAGTATAATATCCATGTGAATAAGTAAATGAAATTTATTTCATTTTATTTCTACCATATTATGCTGAATTTCATGTTTAAAATGCATTTTGTTTAGTTATATATTTCCTTAAATGTTTTTTCTTATTTATAAAAGTTTCCGCAATATTGGTATTCTTACTGGGCATTTGAGCTCACCCCTTTCTATGTTTTATTTTTCCCAGGATGTGATGATGTATTTTATGAATGACCTGCAGTGGTAGTATAAGGGGATATGAGTGTGGAGACAAGATGTTGTTGTAGTTTTCACTTTATGATGTAATGTAAACTTTATGAATATATCTAGTGTTTCCAAGGCTACTAAACTAATCAGTCTTTCGAGATTTGATCTTTCTTGTGATCATGCCCATGTTATGTAATAATGCACCGACTCTGGTTATCTGGGGTTGGGGAGTTACACACATAGGCAACCGGCATGGGGTACTAATGTGTGGGACCTGAAGTGGGATATTACAAAGTGTAATTAGAGGTTATTTTATTCTATTTTCTTGTCTCTTACTATCGGGGAAAGGAATACATGAGAATAGAGTGAGATGGAAGTTATTTATGATATTTGTATTTGGAGTAGATATCCATTGTGTAAGGGTAAAATCCAAGCATCCATGGTGGAATTTTTTGTTAATAATCTGTGTTGTTAAAGAGTATTATACTTTAACATGGATGATTCTATTGTTGTGTGATGTGATAATTTGATTTTAGATTTTTTTAAATTTTACAAATGGTTTATTATTAAACAATATTATTTTAAGTACGAATCAATCTAGGATGTTGGGATTTATTTTGAGATGAATCATTTTGTCCACTCAAAAAAATTAGATTTTAGAATGTTGTTGAATTTGAATTTCTTTCATTTCATTTGTCATTGAAAATAAGAAGGTGACTAAAATGAATTTAAATTGAAATAAGATTATAAATTTGAATAAATTGGTATCTATTTATAATTTTTCAATTAGAATGATTTTAACCTTTTTCGACGTTTTCCATGATGTAGGATGGATGACGTTAGTGATAGTGCCTCAGAACTAACCATGTGGTGGGGTT
This sequence comes from Viscum album, assembly GCA_963277665.1. Taxonomy (NCBI): domain Eukaryota; kingdom Viridiplantae; phylum Streptophyta; class Magnoliopsida; order Santalales; family Viscaceae; genus Viscum; species Viscum album. The sequence continues at coordinate 1,769,199,363 of OY728135.1, forward strand.
TGGGAGAATGAATTATAGTAAAATTTGTGAATCCCACTTTTTAAAGTTTTTATTGTTGTTTTATGTGTCCTAATATATGTATTTTTAATTGTAGAGATATTAATTAATGATTTTTCTTATTGAGATGAATAAATAATGACATGGATGAGGCTGCTCCTCAAGTAGTGACAAATTAGGCATTGATTGTGCCAGATGAAGATGCATGAGGAGAGTTTAATTACACATTTTCTCTCATCATGTATGTTTTCTAGAGAGACCCAGTTTGGGTTGTGAGGATTATGTTGAATGTGAAAAAAGAGTTTCAGTTTTATAATGCTCCAACATTTACTAGAGAGGGTAGACTTGAGACAACTATGTTCCGGATTAAGTCTGTATAGACTACACTTGACCATTTAAAAAATCCAACTGAAAAGATGGTATGTGTAGATACATATATATTATGAGGATAAAAAAACCATTGGATTCATGTTCGAGTACATATAATTTTCGAATAGGGTATATCAAGGATGAACATTTCAGATATGTCCCTTGAGAAATTTAATATAGATACATTGAGATGAGAGAGATAAGATGTGTTAATAAGGACGAGTCAGGGGAGTATGACTGTGTTGGAATATGTTTTATTCCTTAATGAACTAAATATATTATTAATACAGTTTCTTGGTATTGAGACAACTATGGAATGGAGGTTCCTGGATTGACATAAATGTGAGATAATTTAGCAAGTAAACATGTTTAGGTTAATGATGTTTGCTTATGTTGTGGATAATGATTTAAATGATGGGGGGAACCATAAGTAGCATTCTAGTTTATGACATGTGGTTTCTATTGTCAAATCATGAGTAATATATTTCTTGGGTAGAAATAGTGTTACGATAATTTTCACAATATTTGTTGAAGGGAGAGTGGAAATGGGGAAGGATTAGCTACACAATATCTTACCCTATTAATTTACCAAAAATTCAGTATGTCTGCCACTAATGTAAAACTTTTCCCCAAACAATGATATATTATTGATCCTAAGGATGTAAAAGTCATATATAGAGGTTCTATATAAACCCTTCATAATTGGGTAATGATGTATATGCTAATAAGAATCATTGTGTGGGAATGAGATATTATACATTAATTTAGTTTGGAAATTGGTGTACTATTTTCCGTGGAATTGTTTTGTAGAAGATGGTATTATGGGTATTGATGCCCATATCAGGAGAGTGGGGAAGATTATGGGACACCAACTACAAGATAATAAATTGATGAAATATTTCTACATGTCATTGATCCTACAATTTTGGGAGGTGAGGTTTTACCATATAAAGTAATAGGTACTATTCATGTAGCTTCCATGATAGCTACATCTTTTTTTATTGGTTCATTCAAATCATTCATATCTAAAAAACATGTAATGGGGTGATGATAATAGATAAATGTTTTCGAGTATGGTCAAGGGACATCTATTTGTTAAAGGGTTTTTCTATCAAGTTTTGGGGGAATTAGTTTTTTTTATCTTTATATCATTGACATGTCAGGATTCATCGAAATTATGAGTATGGAAAAGTTAGTATCATTAATTTAACACATTTATTGTTTCCATGGGATGTTTACTTTTTGTATCATGAGGTTAAAAAAGTCCACCATAGAGAGTGGGATATCTTGGCAGGCCTTGCTGGGGAAATTAATCACTAACATAGAGAGCTTAAAACTCAATATGAATGTCTTATTATAGATGATTGGTGTGTGTAACAAGATGTATTTCCACCCATAGTGGACAGGATCTAAGAAATGTTTCCTAGGGACATCCGAGGGCTTCCACCTTAGAGATACACTGAATATAAAATTGAGATCCTGACAAGGGATGATCCACTTTAGTTTCACCCATATAGAATGCTATCAATTGATCTTCATGATCTCGTGACTCAGATGTAAAAGTTAATAGCTAAGGAGATTATCTATCCAAGTATGATTTCATGTGGTATTTAGTATTTCATAAAAATAACGTTTATATAACCAAGAACTTCTGTACTAGTTACCATAATTTGCATTCGTAGACTATGAAGAACAAGTATCCACTCCCAAGTATCGATGACTTATTTTTTAATTTGTAGGGGGCTTGATTTCTCTCCATGATCCATATGAGATCAGGATATCATCAGTCATGTGTTAGACGTTCTAATATATTTACAATTGCATTTAGAAGTGGGTATAGCCATTATTAGTTCATTTTGAAGCCTATTGGGTTAAATAAATAACCAACTGTTTTTATGGTCATGATGAACAAAATCTTCTACCGGTACAAGGTTCATTTTATGATATTGATTGTGGATAACATATTGTAATAATCCAGGACATATGATTATCATTCCCAACATCTTCAAATTTTATTGAGTATATTAAGAATGAATCATCAATATTCCATTCTATCTAATTGTTAGTTTTGGGTTCATCGGGTACACTTCTTGTGTCACATAATCCCATATGAAGGTGTTTATATAGACATATAGATGGCCTATGTAGTTTTTATAGGGATAATATAAATAATATTTATGATATATTTAGTTTTATAGGTTTAGTGAGATATTATAAAAAAGTTGACCATGACATTTCTCACATGGAAGAAAACATTTAAGGATTAAAAAATTAGAATAATGTTTAAATGTTTAGATTCTTAGGAAAAAAAATTCATGGTATTTAAATAAGCACTTGACATTGACACCAATATTCTTTTTAATAAAACATGGTGAGGTGTATAAAATGGTTTGTGACACTTTTGGGATCAGGATTGAAGAAATTTTGATTTAGGGATATCGAGTAGTAGTATATGGGTCTCAGTTGTTGTGGTAGTTTGAATGGAACTATCTGACATATGAACTCATGTTAGAGGGATTCATTTATTCGTTGATGTTTTGAAGACATTATAAATTCGTAGAAATATGTAATGTGGGTAAAGACTCTCAGGGACATAGTGTATATCGTATCATAGGGATATTTCAATCTTCATCACCAATGGTTGTTTGATTAAATGCAATCATTCAATTTTCATCTTGCATATATTTCTTAAAACAGAAAATGTTTTCCGCAACAATAAGAAGGAAAACTCAAATATCAAACTTTCCAGAATCTTTAATTATGTGGAATATTATGAAAATTCTTTATGGGATACATGTTGATGCTTATGAGAGTAAGGTGTAGATTTCTCCTAAATTCGCATCATTGGATTCTACAATTTTGGGCCAGAATAGAGTAATATAGTACATTGATTTAGAATATATGAAATTGAGGTAAATCTAGGTAGGTGGGGAATCACCTTACTTTTGGACCAATGATGTAGATGTGATCATTTATTTCAGGATCCTCTTTGTTTTTCATATAATTATATGGGAGTATTTGATGTGAGAATTTTAATTCCTCCAAGTGGGAAGTGCATCTTGTTGTGACTAAAATGTAACATGATCTACAACAATATTTTTTCTTTATAGGCATAAAAAATGAGATTTAAGGGTTTGTGGATTGATGTTTTTCCAATTTATAAGTGAATTTTGAGCCTCTGTGAACTTGTAGTTTAATACATCCATTTCCAATTCTATAGTGGAAGGGTGATGACATAACTTTTGACATTTTGGTGGGTATCCTGAGTATTATTTTAAATAATGAAACAATTTTGGTGATAATAGAGCTTTTGATAAAGCTAATATATTTATTAAAAATATAAGGGAACATCTTTGTAGACTAGTTGGTATTATTTTATGCTTGGTAGATACTCAGTTAATTTGGGGTTCCACAGAGTATAGTTTTAGATCATCTCTCACACATTATTTCACGCTTCAAGAAGGTCTTACAGAAGACCCATGGTACATAGGTTTTTCTAGGTCAAACATTCCACTCATAGACACATACAGAATTAGATTGTACAATCCTAGTTCTTGAATATATTATTTGGGTGTGAGTCATAGACCGTGGTGGGTCTTTATAGAGTCACATAACATTAGAGGAGTTCACCTATAAAAATAATTATCATGAAACTTTTCAGATGGAACCATATGATTTGATTAATGTTATGCCAGGCAGATCACTACTATATTAGTTGGATGCATGGGAGTAATAGCTTTTGGGACTCAGTCTCATGCATGACACATCAACACATGTTTAGTTTACTCATAACTGTAATGATACAACTCAAAGTATATTTAATTCATATGATTATACACATAGGTGACCCATAGAGTTTTTATATGGTGATAATGTATTCATTAGTGTCTTCTAGGTTTCGTCATCAATGGATATATGGATAGAGAATGTGGGAACCTATGATTGCCTGAAAATTGTGGTTATAGAGAGAATAAAGCTAGTGGCCTACCAATTGGATCATCTACAGTTGTACAACTCTATGTGTGATGTTTATTATTTTCCACAACATCAAATGTATCATAAAACCCGTCTCATTTGATTGGTGACGATTATGTTGATATTGAAAAATAGGTGTCCAATAAGGCACATACGATACATGAAATGGATAAAATTGAGAATATTTTATGGGGGATGATGATGCTGATGGTTCATGTACTGTGGAATCATGGACATGTTTAGAAGGAAATATGGGATTTAGAATATGATTTTCTTTCTCAATGGATTCGCCTTTTTGAGTAAAAATCATAGTGATTCTTCGGAGTGAAAGTATAATAGCGAATAATATATTTTGAATTAAATTTAATATCATAATAAATTCTACAGATGTCTTGGGATCCTTTACATGTACTGGATTTCATTTTTTTGTGTTCATTTTGTATAGTTTTTTTCTTGGGGAATTTTTAGGTCAAATTAAAGAAAATTGTAATGGGATGATGAAGTTTAAAATTTGAAATCCATTTTCCCAAAGTGTGCACTCAAAACAAAAGACTTAATGAACCCAAAAAAATAGGATTCACATAGTTGGTGATTTTTATTAAAGAGTGTTCTCTTTTAGGAGTAAATATGCACCCCACAAGATGAGATGTATAATTTGGAGAACTGTTTTTCCTTACCATTGAAAATAAGAAAAAACTTTTTGTTAGATCAAATATTATATTTTAAAATACGGATGCCCCTAAACATCATCCCAATTTGTCCCATCTTCTCCATAATCCCTTCATCTTTTTAGGAGGGTTCTGGAAGGATTCCTTGGGATTTTGATCTTATTTCATGAAAATTGAAATCTCGGATTCGAGATATAAACCCCTACTGATAAGTGAATAAATGACCTTATGTTTCGTCCCAATCTCTTATCTATCATTTATTTATTTAGGGGAATGTTATAAAGTGTCTATGTGTATTATTATCTAGGATTATACAAATATATTTCTTTTAATATATGATTTAGGATTTGGATAGAGATCATGTTCCTCATTATGATTTCGATTGTTCTGCTTCAAATTGGGGATTTGTATTATTATGTATTTGTCATTAAATTTTTGCTTGGTCGTCTTGATTTAATTACCATTATCTCTATAGCAATTGTGTGTATTCATTTCTATTACTCAATTGCAACATTTGGTGATTGAATATTGTTTTTATTTAATTAATTGATTAATTAAGTAAAAGAAACATGGAATTATAATAATAAATTTTCAATTTAATAAATGGAACATGTAAATGGGGAATTGATGGGAAAATGGCATTTGGTAATTTTATATCAATTAACTGGTGAATTTGATAGTGGAATCTTGTGATTATGGAATTGATGAGATATTGAGATTTTGAAATTTAATTATTTAATTAGTGAATTAATTAATGAAATAATATGATTGTGGACTGGATGTGATTTTAAAATTCTGAAATTGAAGTAAGTAAGTGGTCGATTAATTAATGAAATATTATCATAGATGAATTTATTAGATATTAATTTTTTGAAATTCAATGTATTAATTAGATATTGAATTAATAAATTGGATATAGACCTATTAATTTTGATTAATTAAATGATGAATTAGGTAAATTATTAATGGGGAATAAGGTTAATATAGTAAATTTCCCAATATATTCCATATTTTTAATGTATTTAATCATCATTTTTTTGATAATTTAAATGGAATGTTACTATGTGAAATTTAATAAGATGAATAATGATTATTATCCACGAATGAAGTGATATATGTGATATATGTGTGTGTATGATATTTGTTTATGGTACATGGACTGATCCTACAAAATACCTAATTAATATATAAGTGTTGAACATGGACTGAGGTTCCAAATACATATGGATACTAAGTTTTTGTGTCATAGTTAATGTAGATCTAAATACCCATATAAGATATGAGTATGGGGAAATGACTAAAGCTCCAAAAAATCTGTGTGACATTGAGGTTTTGGATGAGGGATGAGGCACCAAAAAACCATAGGCTGTAAAAAATGATGTTCTATACCCATGAGATGTAATTTAATTATGGTTTTAATTATATGTTTCATGAAATAATATGAAATGATAAATGATTATTGTGATATTAGAAAATGGTTCAGACTCTGGCATTGGTCGAGGATGTTGTCGAGGGTTCGGGTTTTGTTAGGAACCTTTAGATTTATGTATTTTTATAAAGATTCATTGAATAAATTTAAATTAATAGCTATTTTTCTTTCACATTAATATTTATAAAATTTAATAGACTATTATTAAATTGATATTATTTAGGACCCCATTGGTGGTGGCCTAATGAGTTCTTCCCATACACAAATCAGAATTATTGATTCGTAGCTAAATTAATTACACGGTTTCAATATAGGATAAGTTCATGTGCCATATATTATATAGTTGAATTGGGTTGGATCATAGATGAGGAAACAATACATGGTAAATGGACCTGTTTAAGACTTGTTACAGTCTATTTTTGTGGTTTCTTTTATATTAACACAAAAAACATGTTTGACATGAAATGAAAAAAATTTGTATATTGTACTTCATGTTTTTACATCATGTGATTATAGTTTTTTGGTTATTTTTTTATTCAATTGGTATTTTTATTTATTTTGAACTTTATTGATATATTGATTAGAGGGTATAGTCTCCCCATTATCTATATTTGACCTTGAATACTAATAACCATCCTCTACTTTAGGTTTTGGTGTACCTATGTTCACATAGAAAACCAGATTGGTCTGCTATTGTATTTAACATAGGACAAGATGCTACAATTATTCTCCATAGTTGGAACCATAATAGTTAGCTCCAATACCATTGGGGTAAATTATTTTTCTCTTATTTCATCATTTTACATAATGAATTATAAACATATATTAGGAACACACATCTCCTTTGATAATTACAATGATGGAAGGACTAAAAATATACTTTGAAATTATAATTCATATTATATATCATATAATCACCCATCATTACCTTCTCAACATGATTAAACCATGTAAAACAGCTAGTTTTATTGAAAATATGATAACAATTATAAAAAAATTCCTTCTAAATAAATAATATGGGTAATATCATTATAGAATATCCCCATTTAATTATTTAAATACTTTAAATGATTTTACTATAGGTTTTTTTTATAAAAGTAATTATAAATACACAGTTTAGAAAAAAATGAATAAACTTTTTGTGGATAACATTAAAATATTTAAAATTAATAAATTATATGATAGTACATAATAACATAAAAAACACATCAATATAAATAATATCATAATTGAGTAATTCTATAGAACACCATGAGGAAAATGATTGGGTACATAGTTAATGACCTCTAAAGAATCATTTTTTATGAAACAACATAACGAAATATTAAAACCGAAAATAATTTTAAACCATAAAAATTATATGGAAAATAAAATAAAAATAGTATTCTAATATTAATGAAAATTCATGTGAATGGGTTTGTATATACACTATATAAATATATATATGTTTATTTTTGAAACCATGTCTTATAGAATGATGTTTTAGACTAGAACACCCTATGAAATTAGTAGTTCTAGAATTAGTATTACATTGAATGAGGGAAATTAGTAATATAATTAAAGGGAAACAACATCTAAGTTATAATATATAAGATAATTTTTTATGTCAATATGTACGATTTATAATGAAAACTAGGGTGCGTAACAAATAACATGTCTCAAGAAATTGAAATTGGAACCAAGAAACCATTAGAAATAGTGTAAAATATTAGATAGAAATCCATAATTAAAATACTGGTTCAAGAAAAATTAAATCCATATTAAGTAGATTTAAACAAAATATAAAAAATGAAAGGTTATATCAAAAATAATATCATCATAACATATTTAATTAGTACATGATATAATATAAAAAAGAAATTGAGTAAAAAATCCACGTACCAAATGTCTTGATTTACCTCTTACACGAAACACCATCCTGAATATTATAATAACAATAACTAAATATATTATTCAAATCATATTGTTTATGATATTTATTAGTATCCTTTCTTATAATGTCTCAATTATTTATTAAATCATAATAATTCACATCAGATGTTATGGGTTGGGTTGGATGAAAATTTTAAAATATATTTGTTATATTCATTGAGTTAAAATTTCTTAGTAAAGTTGATTAAAAAACTCAATATTTTTCATGTTATACGGTCCATATAAAATCCATAATTGAAGACTTTAAATAATTCAATGAAATTTTTAGATACTGAAAACCATCATTAATAAGAATGTTTTTAGTTTTCAAAAATAACCATGTTCATTTTAATTTAAATTTATTATTATAATGGATATGAAACCAATATAGAATCATAATAATAAATTTTATATCACATTAATATTTTATTTATTCGTTAAATATATTTTTATTTATGTTCATGTGGAATTTCATTTCATGAGAAAATCAACATTCATATAGGCTTCTTAAAAATTCCATGGTGAACAACAATTTTCAATAGTGTGTTGATGATTTTTAAAAGAAGTAAATATTTACATACTATAATATATATATATATTACATATAATAATTATGAATGATAAATGATAAAATATTAAATTATATTTTCAAAAATAAGTGGGAATTTTTTAAATAAATGTATCATCTTTAATAAACTCATATTAAAATTTTGTTAATAAAAATATGACATCGAGAGGTATCAATTAATTCATAATTATAAAATTACCAATATATTTCAATACCATAGTAATTGAATCATGTTCGAAATATATTGGATTGACTATAATTTTGACTAGATAAATAATAATAATTAAGAAATTTGAGGTGGGATTGGGAACTATTATGTTGATATTTGAGACAGAACCATTAAATTAAACATAATGAATTTTTAGAAGAGAAATTCAATTACTCAAGTGACATAAAGATGTGGTATAGTATGATAATTTTTTTTTGGAATAGTTATATTAAAAATAAAAACTCATGTGTGAATAATGAATGTTTACATTAAGACCCTTTTTATAGTTTTATTTAAATGGAAAATTTCTAATATTCAATATATATGTGTTGGAATTTTAATTTAAAAATAAATATTTTGAATTTAAATAATATAATATTAATATTATATATACATTCTAATTCACATGAGTAATTAAATTATATTTAAAAATTATCTAATTACTAAAAAAATATTTCAAAAACAACATATATATTTTAATGTCATTTTCCTAATATTTGTGTATTTTGACTATAATGACATAACTATAACAATATATTTCTAATAAATTCACTTTAAACAACACTAATACATCATAATTAAACATTACATATTTGGAGAAAAATTATTATTCAAAAAAATAATAATGATTTTGTATTTAAAGGCATGAAAAGAACAACAATATTACATAATATATAAGAAGAAGTGTTAATGTGTAAATTAACCATAAAAATATATAATAAAAAGTAAATAATAGATAAGATTCATCAGTTGTATTAAATAAAGTATCTTATTATGGAAGAATAAGTTGTATATGTTTTTTATCACTTGAGAGATCACTGAGAAGTAATAATATTGATCGCACATGACTTGGTTCGTACAGTATATCAAAGACAATTATAAAGCTATTTTTAATTTTGAAATTTATTATTCTTATTAAAATTATGTTTGTGAAAATTATACATTCCTTAAATTCATTAAATTGGATTGTGATTCTCCGTAGTAGGTACAAACACCTCATGTAATATCATTATAAACATTGTTGTATGTCTAAATATCCTTTATGGTAATTTCATTTAATAGAGATAAAGTAAGAGGTAGTGAATTCAATTTGTTTCATTTAATAATTCATATTGATGAGGAATGAAATGATTTTCAAATATTATTTTTTAAGGGAATGAAAATGTATTGGTGATGTTGGGAAGGCAGATAAAAGATATGATGAGGCTACCAAAGAGTATAGTGGTCATGTAGGTGTGGCAGTGTATCCTCATGTGGTTATTCATTCATGGTAAAATACATATATGATTATATTAAATGTATTTGGTTGGTTGATGAACAAATAATACAAAATGATAAAGACAATTGATACGATAACTAGAACTATTCATGGGGAAATTAAACGTGTTCATGTGGTATGTACCAGTGGGATCATTATTTGGATGAAATTAGATCCACGTTCATTATAAATAATGTTTCATGATAACCTAAAAAATGTGTTTGCAGTAGGTACTCTTCATCATTAAATCAAAGACTTCAGTAACTTTTCAAATATATTATCAACTAACTCGGGAAAAAGATTACTTCACTTAAATGAAGTTAACCTCAAGAACATTCCAATATTTAAAATTATTATTTCTTATCCAAAGGATATTTTTTTTATAAATATAAGAGCTATATAACCATGTTATAATATAACAATAAAATCTAACATCAAAACATGATAAAGTGAATCAATTTTCTAACAGAAATATTATATATCATGTTTATATGAAAAATAAATGATTATATGGTTTGATGCATAACATAATGTTGTTTATTAAAAGTTAAATAATCATATAATATTTAATATCAAATTTGATTGATAAATATTTAATATAATTATATCCAGACATAATAAAAATATTTTGAACTAGTAAAAATTGATATCCATATAATATATTTAATGGATTTGGAATTCTCAAAAACAAAATTTATTGACAGATAAAATAAACTCCCAAAATTTGTAATAAAATAATAAATATTATATATATAATATAATTATGATTATTAAATTTTATATATTCATTTAACTTCATTCCCTCTCATTCATTGATTAATGGAATCATTAATGTTGAATTTTTTAAATATATAACTTCTACAAGAAGTGAGTTTATTTGGTCATACCCACCCTTAATGGTTATTTTTAACAAAATATTTATTATATAACCATTATTTATATTATAAAGATAATATTTTTGACATTATGAAAAAACATACATTTTTTATGACCATGATCAACATTCTAATGGAGTTGTGGAAAAATTGAGCAAACAATCATAACTAATCGTTGTAAGAATTAAAAAAACTATAATTAATAAATAGAATATAATAATAATTAATAAATATTAAATTATATATATAGAAATAAAATTCGTTGAAATATATTTTATAATTTCATTTCCAGATACAAGCTAAATACAGAGAATGAAACTGGAACACAGTAAGGGTTTTGCCTCAATAATTCATTATATAACTCACAATTTTAATTTATTTAAAATATTTTAAATTTTTATTGAGATGATATTTGGATATATAATAGGTATATTTTCATTATCAATTGTATTTTAACATCAAAAACATACTCTTCCACTATCACTGGATTATTATTATTTTATCTATCAAACATTATTGGAATATGTATCAACCACTGATAGTTTTTAATGATATTATTTTATGAAACCATAATAATATATACCATTTAACAACTACAAAATTTTCTAATAATAACATAATTTTTTTTATTCTTTTAAAATCAACTTCCAGCCATACTCTTCCATTTCTGTATCATTGATTGTTTTCTTCACGAAAATAGAATGGACTTTCACAACTTTATGTTGTTTCATGAGTAATAATTTATGTCCATGATTTTCATATCTTATTTCATATTTAATAACCAATTAAAAACATGTTTTAATCAATTTGATTCACATATTCTGTATTTGTGAGTACTATTCCAATTGAAAATCAAATTTCTTACGAATATTTCACATCTTCTTAATTAATGGTTTATCTTTCATGTCTGTGTTTTCCTCTTCCTACCAATGTTTTCCATCAATATTTAGATTAGAAATAATGTTTTATTTCATATGATACCCATAATTACCCATATAAAATTCCCAAAAATCATTTTAGGATCATTTTCATGATGTTCCATTTTGATAATGGTATATAAAAGAACTGGTTTTGGTCACTTCATAATAAATGGTTTTTTTATACTCTATACATCATCAAGATAAAATGTAATGTCCCATTAAAGTATCCATTATTTTTGATAATTTATTAAATAAAAATTTTCAAAATATTTGAAACCACCTCCTTGAATGTAAATATTTAAAATGGCCCAGAACATCTTTATTTATGAATATTCTAATACTAAATTTCCAATGATTCTCTTACATTTTTTAATCCCTTTACAGTTTTAATATTCAAATAAAAATACCCGGATGAGATTTATGTTTACTTATATTAAAACTTATTTACGTGATATAATTTTATACTTTTGATAATTAAACTCATTCTATTAAACAAATTTTAATCTCTTTTGGGCTGCCATGTCAATATTTCTTCTTATAAGGGTATTTTTACATCTATATCGACATCCCTATTGGTTTCATTTATTAACTAGGAACATGTTCTTTTTGAACCATCATCAATATTTATGTAGATAGAATTTAGCAATATGTTATGTAAATAATCATGAAATATATTAATTTTTTAGTATATTATTTAATATATGAAAAGATGATTTTTTCTATGTATCACACTTATGCCTATACATATTATATTTTCCCAAGAGGGTAAAAATTATGTATCTCATAAAGAAATTGGGTATATATATATATATATTTACATTTTATGTATGTTATTAGGGATTTAATCATTTACACTAAAGGACATTTTTTATTATCTGTGAAGCATGAGAAATTATGCACAAACACAATTTTATACATTGTCTTGGAGTAGAATTATATATCCCTCTAATAATTTTCATGATAATTTATAAATAATGAGATTATCAAATAAAAAATGGGACATTTTAATCTATGATTATATTAATGGGGAGTAAAAAAATTCACCATGTTACATTTTTTCTCTTTGTTTTTGGGAATTGTAAGTGAACCCAATCCACCATGGGACTTTATTATCTTTTTTATGGTGGTCTTGGAAGTGACCCTTGACTTTTGATGACATATTAAATGTTTTTTAATCATATTATATGATTCAATGATAATATTACTTCATTTACTTTTAGCGTTTCCATATTATTTTGATACACTATTTTATAATGGTACATGTCTATTCTGTTTAGAATATAATTTAATCATTCTTAATTTTTGGAAAATCTGTATTTTATATTTTATTTTGAAAAAAAATCCATACTATAATTTTCAAAATTTAGATTTGATATAATATAGATGAAATATTCATATGGTTTCCCTTACATAGTGTTTGATACCACCCCATTCTAATGATTCCCTTCCATATTTATAAATTTTATAATAACACACGATATGTCTAAAAGGGAGTCTAGAAGAGTTCAATTATCTAGACCTATTAAAAAATTATGATGTAATTAGAACTCAAAGAACCTAAAATAAAATTTTCCACCAGACGTGTGATATTAGTTAAAGATATAATTTCTAAATTTATTGAAATTATTAAAAATAATGATATGTAAAGATCATATCATTATAGAAGGAATCAATACAATGTTTATTTATTTTTTAGTATTATTCTGCTTATTTTGAGGGATTATAATTATAGAAAATTATTGAAATACCTTGGTTGAAGCCAAATATATAAGACCAATTATATGATTATATAATATATATTTTTTAGTATTTTATATATATTTATTTCTTATATTATTGATACTCATATGGATAGTATAATGTGAAGAGGATTCCATACAAATGAACCTATGGATAATAAAAAAACGAGTCGGTTGATCAGGGAATCGATCATCACTGTAATGTTTGATTTGAGGTCCTATTACTATATAACTAGATAGACACCATATGGGGATATTAATTTTAGACCATATTCTATATATGAACCACTATGAAGTATATATTTCTTATTTATATTGAAGGACTATGATTATAAGTAATTATTTTCCCAACATAACATAAACTGATATTAATCCTGACTAATATCTGTTGATCCATGGATGATATATAATGATATAATAAAGGATAGGCCAATCAAAAAGTGATACATCTTTAAATAAAATAAATATGGACTTATATGCTGTAATTATAATTTGATGAATCATTAAGATAAATTGTCATTTGGATATGTAGGATACTTCTCTTATTATAATAATTTTCCATCACACATGTTAACACCTTTTTTGATTTATTAATAGTTGTAAGTAGAAGGAATAGAATTATGAATATGTGTGCTGGACAATTTTGGGATTATATCAATGATCATAACATTGATGTGTGAGCAATATTGAGATATCTCATAGTTAGTCCAAACAAATAATAATGAATTTTCATTTACCCTGTTAACATTGTTGAAATATAAAACCCACATAAGAAGTTATGTATGTAATCTCAAATGAACTAGGGAGATGAAGATGATAAGGGAATTAATATTCAAATACAAAATGTTAACGTTGAGGAAAGAAGGATGAAGCGAATTCCATTAAATGGGGTTTTAAGATACATTTTTTGTAATAGAGGATATTGGTAGGAAGATGTCTACCGAAAATGTGGATGCATTAATGGAAGTTAAGGTTCTTCATAAAGATCAAAAAATGATTTTATGTTTTATATTTTAGTAATTTTGGGAACAATGAAACCTAATAAACAACTCCATGGGTTATAGATAAAGAGAAATATCAAACAATCCATATATCATGGTAATATGAGAAATCCCATGTAATTATATTTAATGAGGTATATTGAAATTTTTATTCAATATTATTTGATTTAGTTTCTCATATAGGTTTTAAGATATCAATTATTGAGTGGTAAAGAAGAAAGTGTACAGTGGTATATTAATTAATTACACAGAATATGAATCTACATCAATGTTTCCAGAAATTTACACCTTATACATGTATACATTCATTATATTATAATATTATATCAGAAATGGATTATGTCCAAAAAACCAAGGGATTATAAAATGATTCTTATTGGGAAATATCAATTCATATCTTAAATTAACCAATTATCAAATACTAGAATATTTTTAATTATAACATTCCTATTGAAATTCTTATCTTCATAAAATTTTAAATATTTAAAGTATATAATTTAATTTAGGTGGTTAATAAAAAATGTGAATTTCAAAAATTATTTTCATTAAAGAAATAATTTTTTTAATATTTTATTCTCCACATAACAAAAAAACATGAGAAATAATGGAACATTATATAACAAGTATAATTTTATTTTCATGTTATGAATTATAAATATTTTTATGAACTGTTTGAGATAAATGATGAAATAAATATTGATATTTAAGGTATTTATATATATATTAAGATCATTTTTTTAAAAATATCAGACATTTTTTACTCCCTCTTTTAATAAACTGAATATGTTTTAAGATTGAATTTGTTTTTTCAGAATAATATACATGTGGATGTAAATAATATATTAAAATAATTTTATTTGTAGGTTTTTAGAAATAATTATAATGAATGCTAATATTTTTGAACGGTACATTTCTATAAAAAAGATTTTCTTAAAATTTTATTATTATAAATAAATGATAATTAAAATAATATTATTTTTTGAATTTTAAAAAATTTCAAATATTTTCTTTTTTAGTATAACATTATTGGATAACAATTAATGTTTGGATTATTTTGAAATAGTTTATTTATAGGTGGTTATTAAAAATATCGATTTTTCTAAAACCATTCACTTTTATTATTCACTAATGACCTAGAAGTCTAAAATAACATTTAAATATATATAATAAATTTTTAATAGTAAATATAAATAATTTAAAAAGAGTATTTGAATATATAGAACTCATGATTTATATCATTAAAACACAATTAAAATTTAAAAGTAATTTTTTTATGTTAAATATTGGACTATATCAGGTATACATATTAAATAAATGAAAATAAATTTCCATTTTCAATTAAACATATCAATTTTATTTAATATTTTTAAAATCATTTTTTAGAGAATTGGAAATATTAAAAAGTTTAATGACAATAAATGCGATGACAGTGAAGATCTTTTTCATTAATATCATATAGTATTTATTTAAAAAATAAAAATTTGCAAATTTAAATTATGATTCTAACATTATTTTTAATACTACATATAATTAATTTACACTGACATAATTTATTAACAATAAATTAAAATATTAAATCACACATTATGGTTAAAAGACATTTTTTAATTATTACATTACTTTGTAAATTATATTTTTCAACGTAAATGTTGATATAATAATATTAATAATTTTTTTAAATTAAGTAATTATTAATGATATTTAACAAACATGAAAAATATATTCAATTTGGGTAACCTTATATTATTTAATGAAATAATAATCACTTAGTAAAAAATTAGTTATCCTAGAAAATTTCAAAATATAAAAATGTAAACACGTATACTAAATGATAATAAACATGTATAAAAGTTTTTTATATTGCATTGGATGAGGATATATTAACCTTAAATCACCCATAACTCCATTGTTATCAAACCATGGAGTCATTAAAATGGTATTTGTGTATTGATATTAGGTACCTGTCAATTGTATTCCCAAAACTTCCATTTTTATCCTTAATAAATTTTATTGACATCCACCATTCCAGTGATAGACATTCCATTATGATTCCTTTTTTATCCCTAAAAATATAACTCTACTATACATTAATTCATTATCCCTACCACATCATCACTAGAATATATCCTAAGGACATAACTTCCATGGAAATATCACACAAAATATCAACTCTCCTATATAAGTATTACAATATATATATATATATATATATTTATCCATAATATTAATCATAATAATATATTATATATATAATAATATAATTTCATTTTTTTTAATTAATTATTATATTGTTTCATAATATTAATGTAATAAACATTATTTTTTCCTCCCCTTCAAATAAATAAACAATTGATAGTTTGTGGCTTGGAATATGGTCTCAACATAGTGATTTCATTCATTTAACATCACTGCCATCTATGTCTGATTAAAAGGATCTAATGGATCATAAAATATGAAACATATAATATAATGATTATTAGTAAAATATAAAAAAATTCCTTCACCCTCTCTCATTTTTTGGTAAATTGAAACATTAATCATGTTTTTATGCGAACTATATCCTCCATGTGTAATGAGATTAATATTTCACAACCTCCCATCATGGTTAGAAATAAAAATATATTTATTATATAATAATAATTTAAATATCTCAATAAGTATGTTTGATATTGTGAAACTAATTTAAAATCATTCAACCCTTGGACAATATACATAAGAGTTTATAGATTAATTTACTATACAACATTAAGAAACTGGTGTATGAAAGAAAACTATGTCATAAATAAATATAATACAATTATATAAGTCACAAATTAAAGTAAATATATTTCAATATAGTTACTAATAAGGTATTCAACAAAATTAATGTTATTATTTATAATTTTAGGAACATCCAAATAAGTTATAATGAAGAAAGTACTTACTTCGTCTCAAAATATTCTTTTTTGGGGCACATTTATTATATGTAACAAATTTTCATTAAATATTGTGTAATAAATTAATTAGAAATATAATATGAGGTAATATATTTATTCATTATTAATTTAAATAAAATGATTCTAAGAACACTAAAAATCCCAGTCAGACCATTTATCTGTTTTTTTATCATGAGGTTACTCAGAAGACTAGAGTCGGTCTAGTGGTGTTTGGATACAATAATATCAAAGAAGGGATAAATATTGATGTGTATGGATTACATGTCATTAATTTGTGGTTCATGGATTAGTTGAGTTCTTGATTCATGATTAGAAATCCATTACTATATTTTTACATGTTGATTCATGGGATGCCTCCTGACATGAAACAAAATGTGGCCAAATGTTTTTTTCAATGTGTTTTCTAGTTTAACATAAAAATAGATATTTAAAAAATTTTAAATTGAATCGAAACATCATAATATTCTCTACAAAAACCCATTATATGTTATAGTTTTTCATGATTCCTAAAACCATATAACTTATCTCTTAGTTTATAGATGATATGTGGTTCCCACTTTATGGATTATTTGATCCTTTCAATTGGGATTGATTCTCAAAATCCAATTTTTTATTTATGGTGATTTGAGTTATACCTAGCCTTTTTAACTTATGGACATTAAATCTAGATTCTAATTATTCATTACATGTGATGTTAGTTTCTCTTTTTTTATTAATGTTGTTTTAATATTGGATTATTGGTGTGTTGTGGCATATCATTCTTGGAAGAAGAGAGTTCTTGCAAGAGGGTTAATTATTATCTTCAATGTGGGCCAATAATTGTGTGAAGAACATAGATTTATTTGAAGTGCGTGATTTATTTATTAATGCATTTAATTATATTCAATTTATAATTTTTCATGTTTTATCCCATAGTATGGAAATTTAATAACCCCAATAATTATTGTTCCCAATTTATATTTAATAAGGTGGTGATCGTGGTGATATTTTTCATACCAAGATAGGAGTTTACCAATATATATTCTAGATAGTCTTCTATTTATTTTATTTTTTCATCATGTCTTCATATAAATTGGATTAGAATATTTAATTTATTTAATATTGAAAATAAAATAAATCCAAAATTTATTTGGTCAATTAGATTAGGAATTAATGATGAGTAATATTGTTCTGAAATTCATATATATTATAATTTTATGGTAATAAAAGTCATCCAAATAAAATTATTAATTGATTGTTAATATTAATTGTAATGGAATAAAAATGAAATGTGAATAATGATAATTATTATCAATAATGTTAAATTAACTTGAATATTAATTAGAATGGTACATTTTAATGTTTCTTGAACCTGATATTAATGTTAATTGCATTATTATTTTCTGATAAATTTTACTATCATAACACCTTAGGATTCCCATATTTGGAACCTATGAATAATGATTCTATTAGTTGAATATTCTATAAAATTACAATATTATGATAAGATTAAATAAAATGCCGTAAAATTTCCATCTTCTTGAGAGGGATGTGTACCATGATTTTGGATATGTGACATTTTTTTTTGTTTTAATGCAGGATTCCATGTTTTAGGGCCTAATATTCCCCATTAAATATTATTGTTTGTTTCCTTATAAATTTTTTATGTTATCTATATAGAATATTAATCATTAAATGTAATATTTTCATAGGACAGTTCATCCTATAATTTATGATATGATATTTGGACAGGGTCTCCATGATAATGCAGTATAATTAGAAACTTCTAATGTTGAGATGAATTAGGATATCCTTGTGGTTTTCTAGGATAGATCAGTAGATGACGAATCATGTTTTATATGAGACTACATAATTTTGATATAAATTTATATTCATTCATAAAATTAATCTATTTAATTTCTGATGGATGTGTTTATTTGTTTACATAAATTCATTTCCTCGGTACAAGAGGATTTTAGTGGTGTATAATTCCAGGATTTGACATATATATAGAATTTGTTAGTATTTTTAGTGTACATATATTATGTATTGTTGCTAATAATAAATAAATAATTCATCACTAATCGTATTGGTGTCTATGGAATAAAAATGATTAAAAGATACTATTCTTGATAAATAATGGACTCGGTTTAGATTATTCATAAAGGAATGGAATTCTAGATAACCATTTATCAATGTATCCTAAAATAATTATAATGGTTAACTCTTTTTCTACTAAATAAATTAACAAAAGTAAATATTTAAAATAATATAAAAAATAATTATTGTAGCTCATCAAATTCTTGTTTGTATATTAGATATCTAGTCCCTAGTAGTGTCATCTAGTTGAATGAGTGAAGATATATGTAGTTTATCTTAGGAGTAGGTTATTACCATTGGTCTGTTGTGAGATTTATTATAATATTGGAATTATATGATTTCTTATGGATCCCCACCAATATCTATTATAGAGGTTGAAAACCAGTATAGACTTAGAGGTTGTTTTCCCTAAAATATATATGGGAGGATGGATGACTGACTTCACCCTCTAACCTATATCTATTTTCATTGTAGTAACTTGTACTAGTATGAAGGATAATTAGATTCCCCAAATATTCATGTAGTGGTATGGGATGGATTTTGGTTATTTAACACACATGTATTATGAGATATAATATCGAATGTAATATTATAGATATGATGTGTATATCATTTGATGGATTTTGGAACCCAACATAGTATTTGGGTTGTAATGGCTTGAGGTATAATTCATGATGTATAATACATTTAACAATGGGTATGGGTGATATAGAAAATACATGGTCATTAGTTTTAATGATGTGATACGGAATAATTTTATTATTTATTCCATGGGGTACATGTTGAGATTCCTTGACCATTTGTCTTCAGGTTGGCTTATTGTGGAGTGTGATGGTGCCAGACAGGTGTCATTGGGGTATAGGGGAAAACCAATGGGTATGAACTTGTGGTGAACCCTAAAAATTTATTTAATATATTATATCATATATTTTATTTGATTCATATTTAGTTTTTTTAATGGAGAGGCTTGGAACATACTATACATACTTAGGGTCTGAATATGTTTCAATATTTGTCACTATGCTTTAACCTGGTTTATTTATCTTTCTCACGTGAGGATGAAAGAAGTGTCCTACTAATAATAATTTTTTTCTCAGCATATATATATATTTATATATTGTATTTTCATGTCAACAAAATAATTTTTTTGATTAGTCAATATGTTATTACTTATTATTTTTTCAGTAATATTTAGGGAATTGTAGTGTCTTCCAACATTACCTTCTAGAAAATTAACTTTTCCATTCAGTATGTTGTACTATATAGAATTGAGTTTTCTGACATGGACATTATTTAACATCTTGAAATAGTTGATGATAGTCTTATACATATTACCATTCACCTTTACATTTTCACTTGTAAGATAATGTCACCAATATGTATGTTTATTATACACTCAAATTTATTTTCATACCCAAGGCCTTCATCTAGTGGGACATTGTGAGTCATAAAATAATTTCACTAATGTCCATCCTAGGAGGAGAATCATTTTTGTAGAGAGGTCATGTCACAACCGTATTAAGGGAGGTTTGGGGGTTACGATGGATATTGGTGTTAGGAATAGATGAGGTTTCTTGTGATGGTTTGTTAATACTATTAGCTATGTTTAGTAAGCAATGTTAGCATGGGAGGCCAGCTGTGACATATGTATTTAGGCCCCCAATATAATACTATATAGATACTATATTGTTCACTATGCCCACTACATTTTTAGATACTTTTTAGGGTAGATACCTTAGATATGATCATGTAACAATCATCTTTTTTATTATGTTTCTAATGGGTTGAACTATAGACATGTTAAAAAATTAAAAATATAATAATATAATTCTTTAAATAATGTTATGTATTCTATATTATATATTTTTATGATCTAAAATATTGTTCTCATTGTAGTAATGGATCTAGGTTAAGGTAATATTCCTGTTCAAATCAAGGATGTGTAATACAATGTCCCAATAGGTAACCATGGTTTGATGGTAAATGAGAAACAAACATGGAGGATTACACACCAAGTGTTTCATTGCTATGGTATGTAGAAGTATGAGGTCTCTATTTTCGAATCAGTCACTAAATATTTGCTGGATGTCACGACCCGTCCTTGGGGCCCGTGTCGTGACTACCCCAAGCCCGCCTTCCATAGGCCAGGGGCTGACGACTAGCACCAAGGCGTAAATCTCGGAAAAAAGGGAAGGCATTGCCTTTGAAAAGTAAACAAGCACCACAGAGTAAGCAAGGTGAAAAGTAAACACTATGTAAAAACTGTAACAAGATGTGTTGAAAGTAAAAGGGGCCGGAAATACAAGCCCAACTGTAAAGTACAACTGAAAGGGGAAAACCACAACTGAAAAGAAAAGCCACAACGTCGAGCCATCCACTGGAAGTCCCACCTGAAGGGTTGGTACAGATAGCCTCCACTGCTCCTTGGGTCCACCTGACCGCTCCGAGTACGTCCCGCCCATTGGTCCACCTCCAGGTACGGTCCTGCTCCGCAAGCCTCCACCACGATAAGCATTGTCCATCATCTGCATCCAACACAACGATGTGTGGGCATAGCCCGTGTAGGGGTGAGTATAACGATACTCAGTGGGGACCCCGAGACCCTCAAGGTCTCACTAAAACCGACACGAACAACCACAAAGAAGATCTCAATAGATAACCTCTACTTATGTATATGACCATACATAAACCTAAGTTACCAAGTAACCCATCTCAATCATGAGAAAACACATGGGTTATGAAATCAACGGATAACCACCACCCAGGTATATGCCCATACATATACCCATGTTATCAAGTAACCCATCTCAATCATGAGGAAACACAAAGATCAAAGACTCAGCTCAAACCAGGATTATCATTATCGAAACCGCAACTGCCGAACAACCTCGTCTCTAGAGTGTACAATGGTCCTGTCACGACTCCGAGGTACTACTCACTAACCTAGGACTCCTGTAGTACTCCACCTATCGAGTACTGCGGGCCTGCTCCTACAACCAAGTGCTCTCTCGTTCCGCTACAACCAAGTGCTTTCCTGTACCGCTA
The DNA here is from genome assembly GCA_963277665.1 of Viscum album. Classification (NCBI taxonomy): domain Eukaryota; kingdom Viridiplantae; phylum Streptophyta; class Magnoliopsida; order Santalales; family Viscaceae; genus Viscum; species Viscum album. Next base: position 1,769,222,341 of record OY728135.1, read on the forward strand.
CAACCAAGCGCTCCTCCGTCGTGGGTCTGCCGCTACAACCAAGCGCTCCCCTGTGCCGCTACAAACAAGCGCACCTATGTCGTGGGTCTGCCGCTACAACCAAGCGCTCCCCTGTGCCGCTACAACCAAGCGCACCTCTGTTGTGGTTCTTCCGCTACAACCAAGCGCTCCCCTGTGCCGCTACAACCAAGTGCACCTCTATCGTGGGTCTGCCGCTACAACCAAGACCTCCCATGTGCCTCTACAACCAAGCGCACCTCTGTCGTGGGTCTTCCGCTACAACCAAGTGCTCTCCTATGCCGCAACAACCAAGCGCACCTCTTTCGTGGGTCTGCCGCTACAACCAAGTGCTCCCCACTGGGCTTTCTGTAACACACTGAGTCGTTCGATCAGAAGTCGTCAGGTCTCAGTAAGCTACACGGTCTCTGTATTCCACACGCTCGTCTCCGGGAGGGTCCGCTCCACGAGCTGCTGGTCGATACTACAAGTATCACAAGGTTCCACGAAGAAGTATCTCAAGGGACCGCCTCGTCACAGGGGTCTCAACACAACAGACAGCGTGTCAATCGGACGCCCGGTCTGTGAGATACTAGCCTTTTCGTCCCAGGGGCCCGGTTGGTTTCATGTGCGAACCAACCCGGCCGTATCTCAACAGTACCCTGAACTCCAAAAGGCTATACTCAAAGGGACTGTTTCTCAACGTGATCAACAACGCCGCTGACGGTTCGTCAAATGGACGTCCGGTCTGAAAGATATCAGCTTTCTGTTCCAGGGGCCCGGTTGGATTTCGGGTACAATCCAACCCGCCACTATCCAACAGCAACCAAAACTCGGGCGAAGTATGCCAAAAGTTCTGTCCCTTCAAGATGAATTCAACGAGACAGACGACGCGTCAATCGGACACCCGATCTGTGTGTTATTGGCTTTTTCGTTCCAGGGGCCCGGTTGGTTTTTAAGGAAAAACCAACCCGACCGTACTCCACCTGCGTCCAAACATCGGGCGGATTGATCCAAAGGATCTGTCACACTTAGAGGAATCCACCAAAGTCAACAGCACGTCAATCGGACGTCCGGAACTCATGATATGAGCGTTTCCGCTCCGAGGCCCAAGTTGGTTTTGTGTACGAACCAACCCGGAGGAACACAAAGTTTTCCGAAACCTTGAGTGTGATATACTGAAACGACCGTCTTGATCCAAGGATCGCATCGTCGCTGACGGCGCGTCATTCGAAGGCCCGTAGCTCATGTTATGGCCAAAAGACCGAACACAGTCCTAAGACGGGGGGTCTGGGCCCGGGCCGACCCCCCCCCCCCCCCCCCCCGGGTCGGCCGAACCGGGTCGACCCGACCCGGCTTGACCCGGTCCGGTCCGGCCAGGGCGCGGCCCGGCTCGGCTCTGTCGAGCGGCCGACCGAGGCAGCCGCGGGGCGCTGCCCCCACGGGTTGGAAGAGTCGCGGCCCCGCGTGGGGCCGCACTGGAGATCAGCGGACGCGGCTTTTGCCGCGTCCCGCGTGAGGGCCGGACCCGGGCGGCCCTGGGTCCGCTGGCCACTACCGCCACGGCTTCAGCCGCGGCGGTCCTGTCCGGCGGAGCGCCGAGGCGCCGCCACCTCCGGCCGCCGGTGGCTTCCGCGGCCACTGGAGTTGCTCCGGTGGTCCGTTTTCCTTCCCTCCTGCGCCGCTGCTCCTCCCGGGACCCGTTATTCTCTTCGGAATCATCAAATTTCTTTTGCGGCACGTTTTGTCGTCACCCACCAAATCCGCACAACAATGAAGAACGACAGAGGTTTGACGGGCCCTGTTTGTTTGGCCCGCACCCTCCGCGTTAGATGATACAAACGAGAAGATAAATAACACATGACAAACGTATCAAAACAATTTTAATAATTTTGAATTGAACTTGATCCAGGTTCTTGTTTTAAAAGAAACAATCACAGGGATATAAATTATTTCACAACAAACCCCTACCTCATAAAGTCGTTGCACGCGCGTTCTTTGCAGAAATGACCGTCGCGGAACAAGTGGATCGTCGCGTCACGGTATCCAGCGTTGCGTCGACGAACTCCGAGGACCAAGAAACAACAGATTAAATTTTAATAATTAAATCCATATCATGTTATAATCCACAATAGAAATTAAAGGACCGCAATCCCCTACATTGACGTTGTCAATCGAAGGTTGTCGCGGGGTTGGATCGTCCCGGAAGAAGCGTCGTAGAGGGAGAATTGTCAGCGTCGTGGTACACGGTGTCGCGTCGCAGATCTCCGTGGGTTCAGCATTCTTCGTCAGGGGTCGGCGTTCTTCACATTCATCACGTTCTTCGCGAAGGAGGATGAAGGCACAATGTTGTCAAACCTCTCAATGAGCATTTTTCCAGAAGTCGTGCGTTGGTCTTCTTTTATTATTATGCCAACGGATTGAAAACAGGTTAAGAAATGATTAAATTAATTCATCAAAATAATTCAACGAATAAAACCACCCAACTAATTGAACAAATAAAACCGCCCAATTAGTTGGTGCGTTAAGAAATTAAGAAAACGCGCCAGTTGACTTTAATAATGACGGGTTTTCGCGGGTTCATTACTTAGCGGAAAGAAACGGTGGGGCTCGTACGGGCCCCACCTCACAAATATCCTACCAAGAGGGTAGGATATTTCTGGATAGAACCCTATCTCCATCAACTTAGCTTAAGCTGCTTTATGTGGATTCAAGTGGCTCTCAAGCGGCTTAAGTGAAATAAAATAAAATTTGTCGTACAATTTATTTTAGTTTTTAACTTTAAGCCCAAAAATTAAAAACGACAACCGAGCAAACGAAACTCCGGAAGAAGAGTTTCTAAGAAATTACCGGCGCTGCAATTCCATCAGTGCTCTTAGAATTCGATTCTGAGCACCAGTTCAAATGTTCGAAAACCCCGCTCGTCCGTTCACTGAAAGTACCCGAGGAAAACTTCGGAAATTGATTCTGGGCACACTGGGCCTCAGAATCAGGTGCCGTCAGAAACTGCGTTCTTGTAAAATTCCAAAGAAAATTAAGAAAAACATTTCCTTGAAATTTACGGGTCTTTACATTACTCCCACCACAGGGATTTATGTCCCCGTAAAGCTTCACCACAAACTTAGGGATACAAAGGCGGTACTGAGCACGTATCTGAGCCTCCCGCTCCCAAGTGCTCTCCTAGAGGTTCCCAAGCTGCCATCTGAAGTGCACTAGAGGAATCGATCGTCCACATAGGACCCGCTCCTATCGATCCTCGATCTCCACTGAGACCTCCGCAAAAGTTGCCCCATCATCAAAGACCAGCTCTCCATGGTCAAAGATTTGCGTCGGGTCGTGCACGTATCTCCTCAGCTGAGATACGTGGAAGACGTCGTGCACCCGGTGCAACTTAGGTGGTACAGTCAGGCGATAAGCCACCTCACCAATCCTGCTGAGGACCTGGAAAGGTCCGATGAAGCGTGGAGACAAATTGCCGCCTCATCAAAATCTTCGAAATCCACGTCGAGGTGAGACACGCAAGAAGACGTGGTCGCCATACTCGAACTCTAGTGGCCTCCGCCTCCTATCAGCACAAGACTTTTGTTGGTTCTGAGCTATACTCATCCGCTCCTGGATGACCAGGAACTTTTCTGTCGTGGCTTGGACCATCTCTGGCCCCACAAGTGCTGCTAAGATTTCTTCTTTGCCGATAAGAGAAATCTGGTCTCATCCCCTGGATGAACCACTTCCTTTTCCTAAAACAGTCAATCACGACATGGATGATACTAATCCATACCAAGGATGAAGTCGTAAGTCCTTGACGCTACTACCAAGAGATCCAACCATTACTCTCGCCTCCAAGGGTTGAGTCACACTGTTGGCATCAGTGTGTGGTAACTGGGTATCCTCTAGTAGATGTCTCACAAGTGAGGGTCAAGTCAACAGTCTAAACTGGAACCTCTTAGTAACAACACAAATGAGGACAGGAATGAAAACATCACAAAGGCATGCATCTTTTTTATTTCATCTCATAATACAAGGACGCTACAAAACAGCAACAAAGAACTAGAAGTACAAAAGACGTATCCACTAGTTCCGCTCCTGTCCATCTGCTCCCAGAGCTCCACGATCGAAGGCCTCAGCTGCCTGAAGATGAGCTCTCCCATGTCCACCAACTCCCTGTGGTTGGGGTGGACCTCCTGGTGGTGGTGGTGGCAACACCTCGAAGCGATGTCCACTGCCTGCTGCTCGGCCAACTCCTCTGTCACGGTCTCCTACTCCATGCGATCCGCCTCAATCGAACCTCTGCTTCTGCCTAGGAGGTCCTTCGTTCATCTTCTGGTCATCCGTATGGTGAGTCGGACAGTCACAAGCCATGTGACCAACCCCACCGTAGGAGTAACACTGTCCGCTCATAGTAAGTTGTTGTCCACCCCGGGTGCCTCGCACAAATGACCATATGTCACGCGGTCGTCCACCGGTAGGTCTAGTCCTCTTGGACCCCTGTGTCATCTGCTTACTGCCCGCTTCAGAAGACTTTACCACATGCCGGCTAGTGGTGGTTCATGCTTCTGGAGACTTCTCCGCAAGGAAACTCTCCACTAAGAGGGCTCGGTCCAACACTCATGTCTGTGTCGGAATGCTGTGAGAAACAACTGAAGCTCTGATCTCTCGCCTGAGCCCCTGATCGAAGGTTCGGGCCCTGAAGAATGGGTCCCATACCATGTCTGTGGAATAGCGCGAGAGATCGGTAAACCTTGCTGCGTACTGGGCTACTGTCATGCTGGTCTGCCGCATCTGTAGTAGCTCCTGAATGCGCACCGCTCGGAGGGTGGATGTGATGAACTCTGAGCGAAAAAGGCTCTCAAAGCCTGTCCAAAGGAGTGACGCCTCGTCGTGCACCTGGAACATCAAGCTCCACCATCGGCCTGCTGCCGCTTGCAGGAGGCTCGCTGCAAGGACCACCATAAGGTCCGTTGGTGTCCCCACTAGCCTGAAAACTCGAACAACAGCCTCCAGCCAGTCCTTGGCTGCCTAGGGGTTCGTCTCCACGCGGAACCTAGGCGGTCGCTGGTGCTGGAACTCATGATGTGCACTAAGGCGACATGAATCGTCAGCGGTTGGGGCTGGAAGCATTGGTGGCTCGGTGGGAGAGGTACCGTCGGTGCCTCTGCTGTAAAAGGGACCTTTACCGAGGCCACGTCGCTCGGTGGGTTGTCGTCATGTACAACACTTGGAACCCTAGCTGGCTACTGTAATGGGGCCATTCTAAAAGGAAACAGGTGGGCCACGGTCAGAACAGTATATCTGGTAATCTGATATAATTAATCACAAAGAAAACTTGAAACACACACGCAATCAATGTTTTCGTGCATTAAGTCGGAAATCAGAAGTCAGGGTCCTTGTGTACGGATACGTCGGCCGCTGCACCAACACTAGACTCCCTGGACTGATAACCACACCCAATATGCTATACACTATTACTTCACATAGAAGAAAGATCAGATTGTGTGGTAGAACCGAACACCACTGCTACCAATTTGTCACGACCCGACCTCGGGGCCCGTGTCGTGACTACCCCAAACCCGCCTTCCATAGGCCAGGGGTTGGCAACTAGCACCAAAGCATAAATCCCGAAAAAAAGGGAAGACATTGCCTTTGAAAAGTAAACAAGCACCACAGAGTAAGAAGGCTGAAAAGTAAACACTAAGTAAAAACTGTAACAAGCTGTGCTTAAAGTAGAAGGGGTCGGAAATACAAGCCCAACTGTAAAGTACAACTGAAAGAGGAAAACGACAACTAAAAAGAAAATCTGCAGCATTAAGCCGTCCTCTGGAATTCCCACCTGAAGGGTGGGTACAGAGAGCCTCCACTACTCCTCGGGTCCACCTGAACATTCCGAGTACGTCCCGCCCAGTGGTCCACCTCCAAGTATCGTCCTGCTCCACAAGCCTCCACCACGACCAGTGCTGTCCATCGTCTGCATCCAACACAACGAAGTGCAGGCATAGCCCATGCAGGGGTGATTATAATGATACTCAGTGGGGACCCCAAGACCCTAAAGGTCTCTTGAAAACCAACAAGGATAAACACAAAGAAGATCTCAATAGATAACCTCTACTTAGGTATATTCCCATACATAAACAAAAGTTACCAAGTAACCCATCTCAATCATGAGAAAACAGAGGGATTATGAAATCAACGGATAAACACCACCTAGGTATATGCCCATACATATACCCAAGTTATCAAGTAACCCATCTCAATAATGAGGAAACACAAAGATCAAAGACTCAGCTCAAACCAGGATTTTCATTATCGAAACTGCAACTGCCGAAGAACCTCGTCTCTAGAGTGTACAGTGGTCCTGTCACGACTCTGAGGTACTGCTCACTAACCTAGGACTGTTGTAGTACTCCACCTTTCGAGTACTACGGGTCTGCTGCTACAACCAAGCGCTCTCCCGTGCCGCTAAAACCAAGCGCTCTCCCATACCGCTACAACCAAGCGCTCCTCCGTCGTGGGTCTGCTGCTACAACCAAGCGCTCCCCTATGCCGCTACAACCAAGCGCACCTCTGTCGTGGGTCTGCCGTTACAACCAAGCGCTCCCCTGTGCCGCTACAACCAAGCGCACCTCTGTCGTGGGTCTGCTGCTACAACCAAGCGCTCCCATGTGCCGCTACAACCAAGCGTACCTGTGTCGTGGGTCTGCCGCTATAACCAAGCGCTCCCCTATGCCGCTACAACCAAGCGCACCTCTGTCTTGGGTCTGCCGCTACAACCAAGTGCTCCCCTGTGCTGCTACAACCAAGCGCACCTCTATCGTGGGTCTGGACCTACAACGATGCGCTCCCCTGTGCCACTACAACCAAGCGCACCTCTGTCGTGGGTCTGCCGCTGCAACCAAGCACTCCCCACTGGGCATTCTGTAACACACCGAGTCGTTCGATCAGCAGTCGTCAGGTCATAGTCAGCTACACGGTCTCCGTATTCCGCATGCTCGTCTCCGGGAGGGTCCACTCTAGGAGCTGCTGGTCGATACTACAAGTATCACAAGGTTTCACGAAGAAGTATCTCAAGGGACCGCCTCGTCGCAAGGGTCTCAACACAACAGACGATGCGTCAATCGGACGCCCGGTCTGTGAGTTACTAGCATTTTCGTCCCAGGGGCCCGGATGGTCTCATGTGCGAACCAACCCGGCTGTATCTCAACTGTACCCCGAACTCTCATAGGGTATACTCAAAGGGACCGTTTCTCAACGTGATCACCAACACCGCTGACGGTTCGTCAAACGGACGTCTGGTCTGAAAGATATCAGCTTTCTGTTTCCAGGGGCCCGGTTGGATTTCGGGTACAATCCAACCCGGTCACTATCCAACAGAAACAAAAACTCGGGAAAAGTATGCCAAAAGTTCCGTCCCTTCATGAGAAATTCAACGAGACAGACGGCGCGTCAATCGGATGCCCGATCTGTCAGTTATTTGCTTTTTCGTTCCAGGGGCCCGGTTGGTTTTTAAGGCAATACCAACCCGACCGTACTCCACCTGCGTCAAAACCTCGGTTGGAGTGAGCCAAAGGATCCGTCTCACATAGAGGAATCCACCAAAGTCGACGGCACGTCAATCGGATGTCCGGAGCTCAAGATATGAGCATTTCCGCTCCGAGGGCCCGGTTGGTTTCGAGTACGAACCAACCCGGTCGAACCCAATGTTTTCCGAAACCTTGGGTGCGATTTACCGAAACGACCGTCTCGATCCATGTATCGCATCGCCGCTGACGGCGCGTCGTTCGGAGGCCCTTAGATCATGTTACGGCCAAAAGACCAAAAACGGTCTGAAGACGGGGGGTCTGGGCCCTGGCCGACCCGGGCCCACCCCCCCCCCCCCCCCCCGGGTCGGCCGAACCGGGTCGCCCGACCCGGCTTGACCTGGTCCGGTCCGGCCAGGGCGCGGCCCGGCCGGTCGGACCGGCCCGGCTCGGCTCGGCCGAGCGGGCGACCGAGGCAGCCGTGGGGCGATACCCCCGCGGGATGGAAGAGCTGTGGCCCCGCGTGGGGCCGAGCTGGAAATCAGCGGATGTGGATTTTTCTGCGTCCCGCGTGAGGGCCGGACCCGCGTAGCCGCGGTTCCACTGGCCGCCGCCGCCGCGACTTTAGCCGCGGCGGCCCTGTCCGGACGCGTGCCGGGGCGCCGCCGCCTCCGGTGACCCATGCCGCCGGTGGCTTCCGCGGTCCACCGGAGTTGCTCTAGTGGTTCGTTTTCCTTCCCGCCTGTGTCGCTGCTCTCCCGGGACCCGTTCTTCTCTGCAGAATCATCAAATTGCCTTTTTGGCACATTTTGTCGTCGCCCGCCAAATCCGCAAAACAATGAAGAACAGAAGAGGGTTGAAGGGCCGTGTTTGTTTGGCCCACACCCTCCGCGTTAGATGATACAAACGAGAAGATAAATAACACATGACCCACGTATCAAAACAATTTTTATAATTAAAAATTGCACTTGATCCAGGTTCTTGTTTTAAAAGAAACAATCACGGGGATATAAATTATTTCACAAAAAACCCCTATCTCGTCAAGTCGTCGCACGCGTGTTCTTCGCGGAATTGACCGTCGTGGAACAAGTGGAGCGTCGCGTCGCGGTATCCGGCGTTGCGTCGACGAACTCCGAGGACCAAGAAACAACCGATTTAATTTTAATAATTAAATCCATATCGAGTTATAATCCACAAAGGAAATTAAGGGACTGCAATCCCCTACCTTGACGTTGTCGATCGAAGGTTGTCGCGGGGTTGGATCGTCACGGATAAAGCGTCTCAGAGGTAGAATTGTCGGCGTCGCGGTACACGGCGTCGCGTCGCAGATCTCCGCGGGTTCGGCGTTCTTCGTCGGGGGTCGGATTTCTTCGCGTTCTTCGTGTTCATCGCGAAGGAGGATGAAGGCACAAAGTTGACAAACCTCTCAACGAGCAATTTTCCAGAAGTCATGTGTTGGTCTTATTTTATTATTACGCCAATGGATTGAAAACAGGTTAAGAAACGATTAAATTAATTTATCGAATTAATTCAATGAATAAAACCACCCAATTAATTCAATAAATAAAACCCCCCAATTAATTGGTGCATTAAGAAATTAAGAAAATGTGTCAGTTGACTTTCATAATGACGGGTTTTCGCGGGTGCGTTACTCAGCAGAAAGAAACGGTGGGGCTCGTGCGGGCCCCACCTCACAAATATCCTACCAATAGGGTAGGATATTTCTGGATAGCACTCTATCCGCATCAACTCAGCATAAGTTTTTTTAAGTGGCTTCAAGTGGCTTCTAAGCGGCATAAGTGAAATAAAATAATGTTTGTCGTACAATTTATTTTTTTTCTTAACTTTAAGCCCAAAAATTAAAATCCACAACCGATCAAACACAACTCCGAAGGAGGCATTTCAAGCAATTATCGGTGCTGCGATTCCATCGGTTCCCTCAGAATTCGATTCCGAGAACTGGTTCAAAAGCTAGAAAAACCCGCTCGTCCGTTCACTGAACGTACCCGAGCCAAACTTCGGAAAATGATTCCGGGAACATCGGGCCTCGGAATCAGGTGCCGTCAGAAACTGTGTTCTTGTAAATTCCAATGAAAATTAAGAAAGAAATTTCCTTGAAATTTACGGGTGTTTACACTGGAGGAGGATGATATATCATTCAGTTTGATTCATTCTTTGATCGAACCCTCAGATTCGTTAGATATAATGATTTCAGGACGAGCATTTCCATATTATTGGTTCTTATATATCAATGATCATGATTAGTCGACAATCTCATGAGAGATTTTCCAAGACATGCATTGAGATGAGTTCTATTATTCTACCAATAATGAGGCCAATCTGCATATTCTTTTTTTGAAGGCCAAAACATTAAACATTACATAATCATTAATTAAGTTAATAATTCAAATTTATGATCATTTCATGTTTATAATTTTACAGAATTATCCCATAACTATTAAAATACATTTCAAATATCAAAAGTTAGACACTTCTACATAGTATCCATTTTCTTCATAAAATAAAAATTATTAAAATAAAAAAATAATTATTTTCATGATATAAATCTTCTTGATTTTTCCCTTCTCATACCCTATCATTTACCCGGAGATCAACATTTCAAAAACATGGGATGAGAATGAAAATATCAGTAAGGGTTATAAAATAAAGAAAGTAAAAATTAGTTCATGAATACATAAAAAGAATAATCCTTTTAACATAACTCATGAAATCATAATATTTATGACTCACACATAGTAATCACAAATCTTAAAGGCAACTTGTGGCGTCCATATCAAACTTACATTGTTTCTTTCACAGCTACATAGAGTGTTACGTTTGGAATACCCATCACACTATATTCCCTAAATCTCTTAAGAGAAACATTAATGTTTACCTCTATCATGTTACCCAAAGCATTGGAGGGATATCTCGAGCTCACCTACCATAGGATTATTACATAACCACCCATATACCTAATCGATTCCATGAATCATACTATATTCAAAACACAAAAAACAATCATATTGGAAATATAACATGTCCACATTTTAAAAACAATATATCATTTAAATATATTGACATAAACAATCCTTAATCAAAACCATTTTAAATACCAAATAAATATAATAGATTATATGGTATTTATATTCCCAAAAAAAATTTGTCTTGTTGATGAATCCAAATATCAAATAATTGTTGCGGAGATGGAATGGTTATTTTCACTACGTATGATAAAAAGAGACATTTCCTTTGTCATTTAGTAAAAATATAACTATAAAAATACTCCATTTTAATTGAAATGAATATTCAATGGTTTTTACACATCATATAAAATAAAGTCATGTATAAATCGAAATATACCTCAATGAATGGATATTGAGATGAAGTCCCTTACATCGTGTCTGACCTGACTGTAACACCCGAGATTTTTATGAGTAATATTTTGTTTTTATGTTATATATATATCATCAAAAGAATCTTTCACTACAAACTATCTTGACTTACTTTACATGCAATCACGACCTTCCTCGATAGCTTGCGTTGTACGCAATACCGAGTTTCACTAAACAACGATATGCTATAAAAATATTATTAAAACTAGTCGTTATGAATAGTAATAACCACTTTATGAAATATTATAAATTTTATTTTTCAAAATTGACTTCATTTTTGGATTCGGAATACCGAAATTATCCTAGGGTGAAATTTTGGTATTTTTCTGAAAACTTTCAATTTTTGATGAATAGTGAAACCACTAAGTGGTAGGTTAAAAACTGAATTTTGCATAAAACTTAATTTTACCGCTTCTGTGAATGGAATTTCGAAAATCCGATAGACACGGTTTATATCAGTAAGTAATATGTGGTTCAATGAGATAAAATAATTTTTTGGTGAATAGTAACTTTTTACTTTTTTTACCGCGGTTAATAGTAAATAGGGTAACTAAGGGTAAATATGATATTACTATTACCCTGACACATGTTCTAATTCAATTGGATAAGTGTAATTCGACCAAAAACAACCTTATGAATATAATATGACCATTTAGGTCCACTTGGATTTGATTATGACATTTAATATTATTTTATTTAATGAATAGTTAAAATAGTTAAAATCAATGTTTAATAACTAAAATATTTTTAATATGGGGTTATTCATAAGATAAATTCGACTATAAATATTCATTAGAAATATATAAAGATTTCCTACATAACGATATTTTATTTATAATTTTTAGACTATAAATAAAGTAATTTATTTATGACACAACGATGATGCAGTAATTACCCTTTTTAGGAAATGTTAACATAATTGATGTTATAAATGCTCAAATAAATGTAATTTGAGAATTTTTATGAATTCCACTAATTTTATAGGTTAATATGATATATTAGTGTTGATTTAATCAACTTGGTTCGCACATATAATTCTTTTATGACTTTCACAAAAATCATATATCAAATAGTGTCAAAATTGACACAAAATAGTTTTTAAATCAAATATTATTTTATTAATTTTTATTTTATTCCTAAAAATCTAAGGATCGGCCAAATTACTTAGATACGGATATATATATTAATTATAAACAACATGGGGTTCGTTTGGCATGTTATAGTAAGTTTATAAACCATATAGTGTAAGGAAACAAAAATACACGGTAAAAGTTAAATTATTTAACTTAGAGTTAAATCTAATTGATAAGGTTAAAATAATACCCTAAACTTGTCTAAATCCTTTTGGTTGATAGGATTTCGACCCATCCCCACTTTACCTTCGAAATAAGACCCTTTGGAACCATTATAAACCGATTTTGACTTTAATATAAAATAATATTTTGAGATATTCCAAAGGTGCCTCTCTCCTCCCTTGTAAAAGGGCACCTCCTCCCCCTCCTCCTCACACCAATTTGAGCACTCAAGCTCGGCCAAACCCTGCCAAAATCCCTTATCCACTTCCCTAGAATAATCCTAGAGGTTCTGGTCTTCTTCAAATACCAATCTTAGTTCCCTAAGTGGAGGATTCAAAGAGGCGTTTCAAAGAAGAGGTAATATCCATTACCGATCTTTTCAATTTCTTTCTTCTTCAACGTCTTCTTCTTTAGTTTTTTCACGATAAATTAATAACATCAGTATTACTTACATACTGATATGTTATTATAAATATGAAACAACCCTGATTCACCTTCAATCCATCCTACGGAAAAATGAAATCACCGCGCGTGCGTACGTACGGAATACCGTCTCCACGCCGTGGTGTAATCTATTTTCCACCATCACCTTACAAGGATGGGTATAATGGTTTAATGAGTAACTATATATGATTATTATAAAGTGATATTGATACTGAAATAGTATTCATATACTCCAATACAATTCCACGATCATAGGAACGATATCATCACTAGTGCGTACGTACTGAATACCTTCTCCACGATGTGATGCGACTCGTTCTACATGATCATCATTACATAGTAATTATATAAATGAATTGAATGAATAAATATGAAATATGTTACACTAATAAAGTTCTGGATATAAGGTATCTATAACCTTAAAAGAATAATAAGAATTTATTTGGAAAAACACGCATAAGAACAAAAGGCAATAAAGACCCGAGTAACAAGTAACAATGAAATATTACTAATAAGAAGCTAAGAATATGACCATATATGATATCATATGAATATGTATGATTCTGGAATAAGTAAATAACATTATTTAAACCATTATACAGCAGCTTCAGACACGTACAAACCAAATCAGACCTAAGGTAAGGGAAATATCACAATCTCATTTTTATCCGAGATTGTTTATACTTTAGTATTTACTGGGGTGTATTTTATCATCCACATCCATGTTTCCTGAATATGTAATATTATACTTTAGTATTTACTGGGGTGAATTTTTCGACAAAAATACGAAGAATTTTTTTTTAACTTATATGACAAGAATGGATTTTTAAAACATTATTTCCAAGAATCATCCTTTATAAGTTTTCAAGTTTATTTTTAATCAACTTCTTTTTGTTTATAATTGTATGACATGTTAAGAAAAGAAAAGTGTTTTTGAAGAAGAAATGATATTTTCCTCAAGAATGGAGTTCAAATGTTTTATCAAAATTATTTACAATATAAGATAATATAGGGTTCTGTTTTTATCCCTATTATTACAATGATTTGATTATGTTTTGAGGGAATTATTTTTATGAAGCCATTTACATTATATGATTTGTTTTATGATGTCATGATGTTTCAAGAATCCAATTTTTGTGACATATGTTATGCGATGATGTATGATTTATGATAATGTGGCACACATAAGAAATGATTCATTATAAGATGGGTGGGACATATATCTCCCTCCAATGCATTGGGTAAAGATATATATCTCATGATATAGACATGGCTGGAATGGAAGGTTATTTTGGTTCAGTGATACAGGACTGAAACGAGGAGTGAACTCGGTTCATAAATGGACTTTGTCCGCTAAGATAGTCTTGGCAATGAGTCATGACTAACAAGAAATGATTTTCCCTGATTATGTGTGCATTCCACAAAGTTTCAAATTTTATGGTATGATTATGGGGATCTCATTTTCACTTCTAGGATTTATTCCATGTTACGATATTATGATCTCTTTGGCATGTTATGATTTTCAAAAAGATATGATATGATTTTTATTTCCTTTATTTTCCCTTGCTGAGAATTTGAGCTCACCCTTTTTTGTATGTTTTCTTTTCCCCAGGTTAGGAAGATGGATATTAAGTAGAATATGAAAAAAGAGACTCTATATATGATGAAATAAATGGGAGGCAAAGTAGATGCTTTATGAACCAGTTGTTTATGTTTCCAGTTTCTAAAGACACTATACCTATACGTTCCTTTGTGGTTTTGTCATATTTTGTAATAAGTGTGCATCATTTTTGATGTATTAAAAATGTATATAAAGTATGGGTCGTTATAGTTGGTATCAGAGGAAAGGTATAGTCAACCTTCGGAAACTAGGATGTGAAAGCCTTAGTAAGATCCCTATGGATAAGTCTAAGAATAGAACACAATCTTAGTGTCTTAGAAATGTCCATGAATAACATAGGATAAGACCTTAAGCGTGAATATTTTATACTTGAATTATGTGGTTTTCCTATTATAATTAGTGTTTCTCACACTATTCTTCTTCGTTTTAGTCAATGGCTGGAACCCGAAAGAATCGTGTTAATGCGGAATGCGATGGGAAATGCAATGATTGTCCCCCTGAGCAACCAAACGATATGGGATATGGAATGAAAAATCTTGTAGCCATGCTCCCACAACATTCTCAAGCTATGAATCATGCAGGACTTCCAAACGAGCAAAGGAAGGAGCAACATTCTGTTGAATCCTTCATGAGGCAGCGTCCACCATCTTTCAGCGGGTCTACTGATCCATTAGTTGCTGAAAAATAGATTAGTACTACTGAAAAGATATTTTCAGTTCATTAATGTTCTAAACATGATAAAGTCATCTTAGAAGTGTATCGTTTGGAAGGAGATGTTGATCAATGCTGGATTCTTATTAAGAATACGAGGCAAAGGGATGAAATTGAGTCCATGGAATGGGACGAGTTCAAGAACTTATTTTTCAATAAGTACCTCCCTCATATTATCCAAACAAAGATGGAGAAAGAGTTTCTTGAACTGAAGCAAAGGGATAATGAATCTGTTGGTACCTATGAAGAAAATTTTACATGACTTGCAAGGTACGCTTCTGGTATTATTATCCAACCTAAGTGTAAGATCGATCGATTCTTTAGTGGCTCAAAACCAAGTCTTCGAAGGGCGTTAGCCATAAGGGACTTCAATAGCTACGAGGAAATCGTTCGATGTGCTCTCAAAGTCGAGATGGATATTGGAGTAACCCATCAGTCATATGGGTTTGATAAGAATAGGAAAATGGAATTCAAAGGAAAATCTAAAGAGGACACTAAAAAGAAGATGAGCTTTCCCTTATGCTGAAAGTGTGGAAAGAAACATGGAGGGAGTTTTCTTAAAGGGACAAGTAAATGTTTCAAATGTGGAAAGGAAGGTCATCGGGCATTTGAATGCCGCGATAATGGGAAGAATATGTCTAATGATGCAAACAAAGGAATGGATACACAGAATGAACCTACTACACTTCAATGTTTCAAGTGCAAGGAGATGGGGCATTATTCCAATCAATGCCCAAATCCAAGGGTTGATGATGATGGTCGATGTCAACAAACTCTTAAGGCTAATGACAAAGGAAAGTCACATGCAATTTCTATCAGCGATTTGGAGTACGATAATGAAGTGGTGAAAGGTACACTTACCATCCACTCTAAAGTAGCAAATGTTTTATTTGATTCTGGATCCACCCACTCTTTTATTTCTGAAGAATTTTCTAAGGGTATCACCGTATTACCTCAACAATTAGATGTTGAGTTAGCTGTGACAACACCTAATGGCACATCAATCGCATCAAAAGTTTATAATTCTTCTCCGATCGAAGTTTGTGGGAAAGTGCTTCCTGCAAATCTGGTGATCCTTCCTTTAGTGGAATTCGATGTGATTCTTGGCATGGATTGGATTTCTTTATATGGATCTCATATCAATTGCCAAATAAGGGAAGTCACATTTCATATTCCAGATCAATATATGATCGTCTATCAATGCAAGGATGAACATAACCTTCCAGTAGAAATTTCTTCCATTTTATGGGTATTGATTCCACTAAATGAAGGTTATTTATCTAAAATGGTTGGTGAGAAACTCACGATTAAGAATATGCCCATCGTATGGGAGTTTGATGATGTCTTTCCGGAGGAATTACTGGGTCTTCCACCAAATCGTGAAGTTGATTTTTCAATAGAACTCATACCGGGTGCTTTGCCTATTTCAAAGACACCTTATAGAATGGCCCCAATTGAGTTGCATGAATTGAAGAAGCAACTCCAAGAGAATCTTGATAAGGGATTCATACGCCCTAGTGCGTCACCTTGGGGATCACCTGTTCTATTTGTTAAGAAGAAAGATGGATCAATGAGACTCTGCATTGATTATAGAGAACTTAACAAGATCACTATGAAGAACAAATATCCTCTCCCACGCATTGATGAATTATTTGACCAACTACGCAGAGCTCAATACTTTTCCAAGATTGATCTTCATTCAGGGTATCATTAATTAAGGGTCAAAAGGGAGGATATACCAAAGACGGCTTTCCGTACAAGGTATGAACACTATGAATTTATAGTGATTCCATTTGGTCTTACTAATGCCCCTCCTATCTTCATGGATCTAATGAATAGAGTCTTTAGAGACTATCTTGATCAATTTGTGGTAGTCTTTATAGACGATATTCTTGTCTATTCAAAGAGCAAGGAAGATCATGAAGATCACTGGAGAATTATATTTAATACCCTCAGAAAGGAGAAGCTTTATGCCAAATTTACCAAGTGTCAATTTTGGCTTCAAAAAGTTCCATTTTTGGGTCACATAATCTCAAAAGAGGGGATATCTGTGGATCCAGCAAAAACATAGGTTATCGAAAGATAGTCGAGACCAACAACAGTAACTGAGATCCAAAGTTTTCTTGGTTTGGATGGATATTATCGACGTTTTGTAAAAGATTTTTCACGATTATCGAACCCACTCACCAAGTTGACTCGGAAAGGAGTTAAGTTTGTTTGGACAGAGGAATGTGAAGAGAATTTCAAGGAGTTGAAAAGAAGGTTATCCAGTGAACCTATGCTCACACTGCCTGGTAGTGGAGAAAGGTTTGTGATCTACAGTGATGCATCCAATAAGGGATTGGGGTGTGTTCTTATGCAAAATGATATGGTGATAGCTTATGCCTCACGACAGTTGAAAATACATGAGAAAAATTACCCAACTCATGATTTGGAGTTAGCTGCGGTAATCTTTGCATTATAGATTTGGAGGCATTACATTTATGGTGAAAGGTGTGATATTTATACTGATCATAAAAGTTTAAAGTATATTTTCACACAAAAGGAGTTGAATATGCGTCAAAGAAGATGGCTGGAGCTGATTAAAGATTATGACTGCTCAATCCATTACCACCCTGGGAAAGCAAACAAGGTGGCAGATGCACTAATTCGACAAGAACATGCTACTTTATCCATGATGTGGATAACAAAAGATCCAATATTTATGGATTTACAAAGGATAGATCTTGGAATTATAATGGAAGGGGAAAAATCTTATCTTTCTCAAATGAATGTTCAACTATATATACATATGAAGATTAAAGAGGCACAAAAAGAAGATGTTGAGTTACAAAAGAAGGTGAGAAATGTTCCTGAATTCAACCTTGATTGTGATGGGATAATAAAGTTCAGGAATCGGGTTTGTGTTCCTCCCATCCCTGAATTAAAGAAGGAGCTGCTGGATGAGGCTCATAGTTCTTCATTCTCTATTCATCCTGGAATCACGAAGATGTATAGGGACCTGAAAGAGTACTTCTGGTGGGATGGCATGAAAAGAGATGTTGCTGAATATGTCTCTCTATGCTTGGTTTGTCAACAAGTTAATGCTGAGAGACAGAAGTCTAAGGGGATGTTACAACCATTACCCATACCCGAATGGAAATGGGAAAACGTCACTATGGACTTTGTCACAGGACTTCCTAAAACATCCGAAGGATATAATGTTATCTGGGTCATAGTTGATCGCCTTACAAAGTCTGCACACTTCATTGCTATTAGAGAGGATTTCTCTCTAGATCAGCTTGCCAGGATATATGTAAAGGAAGTGGTAAGATTGCATGGAGTACCACTTTCTATTATATCTGATAGGGATCCGAGATTTACCTTGAAGTTCAGGTAAAGTCTTCAGCATACTCTGGATACAGAGTTGTGTTATAGCGCTGCTTATCATCCTCAGACAGACGGTGAGTCTGAGAGAACAATTCAAACCCTATAAGATATGTTGAGAGCTTGCTCTATGGATTTCAAAGGAGGTTGGGATCAACACCTACCTTTGGTGGAATTTTCTTATAATAATAGCTTTTACTCCAGTATTCAGATGTCTCCTTATGAAGATCTCTATGGAAAGAAATGCAGGACTCCAACTTGCTGGGATGAAGTTGGGGAAAGAAAGCTATTAGGACCTGATCTCGTTGATGAAATGGCCGAAAAGGTCAGATCTATTCAAAAACACATAAGAGCAGCTTAGAGTTGACAGAAAATTTATGCCGACAACCGAAGAAAAGACCTAGAGTTTGAAGTAGGTGATAAAGTGTTCTTACGAATATCTCCCTGGAAGAGGGTTATGAGATTTGGAAAGAAGGGGAAGTTGAGCCCGAGATATATCGGTCCATTCGAAATACTGGATCGTGTTGGAAAGGTAGCTTACCGATTGGAGCTTCCACCGAATCTCTCTCAAGTTCACGATGTGTTCCATGTATCTCTCCTGAGAAAGTACATACCTGATCCTTCACATGTACTCAGCTCAGAAGTTGTACCACTAGAGCAAGATCTTTCTTATAAAGAACAACCGATAGAGATTCTGGATCGTAGAGAAAAAGTCCTACGAAACAAGACCACTCGATTGGTGAATTTTTTATGGAGGAACCACCAACTTGAAGAAGCTACATGGGATCTTGAGGATATGATGAAGGATAAGTATCCTCATCTTTTTGTTACAAAGTGAAGAATTTCGAGGGCGAAATTCATTTTAAGGGGGGTAGAATGTAACACCTGAGATTTTTATGAGTAATATTTTGTTTTTATGTTATATATATATAATCAAAAGAATTTTTCACTACACACTAGCTTGACTTAATTTACACGCAATCGCGACCTTCCTCGATAGCTTGTGTTGTACGCAATACCGAGTTTCACTAAACAACGTTATACTATTAAAATATTATTAAAACTAGCCGTTATGAATAGTAATATCCACTTTTTGAAATTTTATAAATTTTATTCTTCAAAATGGACTTCATTTTTGGATTCGGAATACCGAAATTAGCCGAGAGTGAAATTTTGGTATTTTTCTGAAAACTTTCAATTTTTGATGAATAGTGAAACCACTAAGTGGTAGGTTAAAAACTGAATTTTGCATAAAACATAATTTTACCGCTTCTATGAATGGCATTTCGAAACTACGACAGAGACGGTTGATATCAGTAAGTAAAATGTGGTTCAATGAGATAAAAATAATTTTTTGGTGAATAGTAACTTTTTACTTTTTTTACCGCGGTTAATAGTAAATAGGGTATCTAAGGGTAAATACGATATTACTATTACCCTAACACATGTTCTATTTCTATTGGATAAGTGTGATTCGACCAAAAACAACCTTATAAATATAATATGACCATTTAGGTCCACTTGTATTAGATTATGACATTTAATATTATTTTATTTAATGAATAGTTAAAATATTTAAAATCAATGTTTAATATCTAAAATATTTTTAATATGGGGTTATACAAAAGATAAATTCGACTATAAATATTCATAAGAAAGATAAAAAGATTTCCTACATAATGATATTTTATTTATAATATTTAGACTTTAAATAAATTAATTTATTTATGACACAACGATGATGCAGTAATTACCCTTTTTAGGAAATGTTAACATAATTGATGTTATAAATGCTCAAATAAATGTAATTTTATACTTTTTATGAATTACACTAATTTTCTAGGTTACTATGATATATTAGTGTTGATTTAATCAACTTGGTTCGAACATATAATTCTTTTATGACTTTCACAAAAATCATATACCAAATAGTGTCAAAATTGACACAAAATAGTTTTTAAATCAAATATTATTTTATTAATTGTTATTTTATTCCTAAAAATCTACTTTTCGGCCAAATGACTTAGATAAGGATATATATATTAATAATAAACAACTTGGGGTTCGTTTGTCATGTTATAGTAAGTGTATTAACCATATTGTGTAAGAAAACAAAAAGACACGGTAAAAGTAAAATTATTTAACTTAGAGTTAAATCTAATTGATAAGGTTAAAATAATAACCTAAACTTGTCTAAATCCTATTGGATGATAGGATTTCGACCCATCCCCACTTTAAATTCGAAATAAGACCCTTTGGAACCATTATAAACCGATTTTTACTTTAATATAAAATAATATTTTGAGATATTCTTAAGGTGCCCCTCTCCTCCCTTATAAAAGGGCACCTCCTCCCCCTCCACCTCACACCAATTTGAGCACTCAAACTCGGCCAACCCCTGCCAAAAGCCCTTCTCCACTTGCCTAGAATAATCCTAGAGGTCCTGGTCTTCTTCAAAGACCAATCGTAGTTCCTTATGTGGAGGATTCAAAGTGGCGTTTCAAAGAAGTGGTAATATCCATTACCGATCATTTCAATTTCTTTATTCTTCAACTTCTTCTTCTTTAGTTGTTTCATGATAAAGTAATAACATTAGTATTACTTACATACTGATATGTTATTATAAATATGAAACAACCCTAATTCACCCTCTATCCATCCTATGGAAAAATGAAATCACCACGCGTGCCTACGTACGGAATACCGTCTCCACGCCGTGATGTAATCTATTTTCCACCATCACCTTACAAGGATGGGTATAATGGTGTAATGAGTAACTATATATGATTATTATAAAGTGATATTGATACTGAAATAGTATTCATATACTCCAATACAATTCCACGATCATAGGAATGATATCATCACTCGTGCGTACGTACCGAATACCGTCTCCACGATGTGATGCGACTTGTTCTACATGATCATCATTACATAGTAATTATATAAATGAATTGAATGAATAAATATGATATATGTTACACTAATACCATTCTGTATATAAGGTATCTATAACCTTAAAATAATAATAATAATTTATTCGGCAAAACATGCATAAGAACAAAAGGCAATAAAGACCCGAGTAACAAGTAACAATGAAATATTACTAATAAGAAGCTAAGAATATGACCATATATGATATCATATCAATATTTATGATTCTGGAATAAGTCAATAACATTATTTAAACCATTATACAGGAGCTTCGGACACGTACAAAGCAAATCAGACCTAAGGTAAGGGAAATATCACAATCTCATTTTTATCCGAGATTGTTGATACTTTAGTATTTACTGGGGTGTATTTAATCATCCACATCCATGTTTCCTGAATATGTAATATTATTTCCATCCACCTACAAATTTTTAAATCCAATTTTACCCTTCGTTGAGTTTTTAGTAAAGAATACGAAAGGAATCCTTTGTCGTTTTTCGTACGAGGTACTTTTTGACTTTTCCGACAAAAATACGAAGAATGTTTTTTTAAATTATACGGAAAGAATGCATTTTTAAAACATTATTTCCAAGAATCTTCCTTTATAAGTTTTCATGTTTATTTTTAATCAACTTCTTTTAGTTTATAATTGTATGACATGTTAAGAAAAGAAAAGTGTTTTTGAAGAAGAAAGGATATTTTCCTCAATAATGGAGTTCAAATGTTTTATCAAAATTATTTTCCATCTAAGATAATATAGGGTTCTGTTTTTATCCCTATTATTACAATGATTTGATTATGTTTTGAGGGAATTATTTTTATGAAGTCATTTACCTTATATGCTTTGTTTTATGATGTCATGATGTTTCAAGAATCCCATTTTTGTTACATGTGTTATGCGATGATGTATGATTTATGATTATGTGGAACACATAAGCAAGGATTCATTATAAGATGGGTGGGACCTATATCTCCCTCCAATGCATTGGGTAAAGATTTATATCTCATGAGACAAACATGGCTAGAACGAAAGGTTATTTCGGTTCAGTGATACAGGACTAAAACGAGGAGTGAACTCGGTTCAGAAATGGACTTTGTCCGCTAAGATAGTCTTGGCAATGAGTCATGACTAACAAGAAATTATTTTACATGATTATGTGTGCATGCCACAAAGTTTCACGTTTTATGTTATGATTATGGGGATCTAATTTTTCACTTCTATGATTTATTCCATGTTAAGATATTATGATCTCTTTTACAAGTTATGATTTTCAAAAAGATATGATATGATTTTTATTTCCTTTATTTGCCCTTGCTGAGAATTTG
The DNA here is from genome assembly GCA_963277665.1 of Viscum album. Lineage (NCBI taxonomy): Eukaryota > Viridiplantae > Streptophyta > Magnoliopsida > Santalales > Viscaceae > Viscum > Viscum album. Next base: position 1,769,244,941 of record OY728135.1, read on the forward strand.
AGATCACAATTTTTTGTATGTTTTCTTTTCCCCAGGTCAGGAAGATGGAAATTAAGTAGAATATGAAAAAAGGGACTCTAGATATGAGGAAATAAATGGGAGGCAAAGTAGATGCTTTATGAACCAGTTGTTTATGTTTCCCAGTTTCTAAAGACACTATACCTATACGGTCCTTTGTGGTTTTGTCATATGTTGTAATAAGTGTGCTTCAATTTTGAAGTATTAAAAATGTATGTAAAGTATGGGTCGTTATAATGACTCGATCATTATTTAAACTCTTAAATAACAAACTAAATTTAATTTATACTTTCTTCAGAATTTTTTTCAATTTCATTTTTCATTTTATATAACTTATTAATATTATATAGACATTTTATAATAATTTAAGTTAATAAGGGTAGTATTTTCGAAATTAGGAACATGATTAAAAAAAGTACTTTTTATAACTACAAGTTGTCCATATGGTAAAAATTCCATTATCTATAGACTGATATTCAAGATTTTCATATCATATATCTATAATATATATATAGTATATATATCTCTCTGTATATATAATAGTACATAGCATTTAGTGATAATAAATTAAATGCACCATTCATCGCGACAGTAAGCCATATGTATGCATGAACACTATGATCATTTCTATATAATATTAAATGGAATGAAAACATAATAATACATAGGTATATTATTAAATTAGTTTAATATTCTCTATAATTTTATTAACACCATAATTTATACATTCCACTTATAGAATGAACAACTCGTATCACTTTGGGGGGCGGTAGTCTGTACTTTGTCAAATGAAATTATCGCATTTATAAATTATGGGAATCATAATGGTATCATATAAATGAAAAATACCAAAACCTAGAGATAATATAATTATAATAAATATGTCACTTATGACTACTATTCCATATTAATGGCCACCATAAGAGGTGGTAGTAGAATATTGAATAATTATCGTTTTGTGAGGAAGTAGTTTTTCATCCAAAGAAATAGTATGTTTGTATCCATTATATGGAGGTGTTTGAAAGTGTAATTAGAATCATTGTAATTACAATAACATGGTATATTGAGGATATTTGTGTCGTTATTTAATAAAATAATATTAATAAAATAGGTAATGTATAAGGAAAAAAGAGAAAAAAACATGAGAGGAGACGTTACATTTAAATCAGATAACTCCCTTTGGTATGAACCAAATGATTTTCTTTAATTTCCTTCTGCATAGGGGGTGGATTCAAAGAACAATGATAGGGGTCTATGAATATTATTTTGGAAGATGTTGGATGATATAATAGTCAAGATAGGTTTTAGTAATTGGTTAGAGGAGATGGATTTTTATAAGGGGGGAGGGCCTCTTGAAGAAAGATTGAAAATATTATTTTATTATACACAATCATTCAGTTTCAAAAGGTCCCAAACATATTCAATTATGTGATAATATGATTAATATTTTAAATCCTCGCAGCCAATAGTTTTTAGATATGTTTTGTATTCAAATTTACCCATATCATTTTGCTTTATCCCATAGTGAAAACTAATTTGACTCTTACCAAGTCTTCTTGTGCATTCACTCTATATGGTTAACATAGTTAACATAAAATTCCAATAGAACAAAAAGGTGTTAATTAAGGAAATTTTCAATCTTATATAAGTCATTCAAAAGAATCATATAAATTATTAGAACAGTTTTATCATTTATGAAAATTTTAATTGATTAAAAAAATCATTTATCTCAATTTTTAAAATATTCATATCATGACTTTTTAAAAATTCCAAACAAACATTATTCTTTTAAAAACTATTCATTAATTAAAATATAACTATTAATACACATCTATTAAATTACTGTATGGAATAAAAAGTTACAAAATGAATTTATTTCATTATTTATAATCTCATTTATTTAAAATAATAATTACTGAGGTAATTATTACATCATCATTGTGTCATAAATAAATATATTTATATCGTGTATAAAATTTATAAATAAAATATCTTGATGTAGTAAATATTTGTAGGATTATAATTACTATTTTTTGTTCAAATTATAAATTATATAACCCCACATTAAAATTGTCTTAGAAAAAAAATCATTCTAAGATATTTTTATTTTTTACATTAAATAAAAAATTATTAATGACATTATCTTACCCAAAGTGATTTAAAAATCCAAAATTTTCACCGAAGGATCATATTGGTGGGACATGACTCATATGATAATATTAGGTAAAGTTTTAAAATAATTTTATATATTTATAATATTATTGTTACCTTGATTTACCCTATTTAACTTTAACTTCGGTAAATAAAAATAAAAATGTTACTATTCACCAAAAATTATTTTATCCTGGTTATCCACATTTTACATACAGATGAAAACCATGTATGTCAGATTTTTTAATTTCAATTCATAGAAGTAGATAATTTTCATTTAAATGAATGATTCGGGTTTTTAACTACTATGTATTGTTTTCACTATTCATAAAAAAATTGAACGTTTCCAAAAACATACCAACAATTCATCAATAGATAATTATGATATTAGAATTCAAAAATGTTGTATATTTTAGAAAATTAATAACCTATAAGTTTCATTAATTAATTAAAAACTAATATCTGTTGACCAAACAAGAAAGCACGTTTTAAGAAATAACAACAACAAAAAGAATGACATATTTTTTTGTCCAATTTTAATGTGAAAATTACATCCAATAAACTTAATTGGATTAAATGGTAAAAATATAATCCAATTAAACTTTAAAACCATTTAAAAATATTATCTAACAATTTTAATATAGCAAATTAAAAGACATATTTTATTTAAAATACAAAATTTTCACTATTCATTATCAAAATGATCTTTATCAGAAAAATTACAAAATTTCATACAATGTAAATTTTGATGTCCCGCTTGTAAAGAAGAATTTTATTTTGTCAAATGGAACATATATAAAGATATAGAAATTATATTTAGTAGTGGTTTTCCATCAAAAGGCAATAAAAGTACCTTTTTAAAAATATTATTGATTTTATGGATAAAATTGGTTTAATTCTCATTTTAAGCCTCTAAATATTATTATATAAATGTAAAAACATGTAAAAACTTGTTTAATCATAATATAGTTAGTTCATTTCATTACATAAAATAAAATTGTTAGGCATTTACTACCATTTAAAATTATAATATTATATTATTATTTTAAAAGTATGACTCATCATTGTGTCAAACATACGACTTCCGAAAACCCATTGTTGCATGTCGGGTATGCCATAGAAAATAGAATCCCATTTAAAATAAAATTAAAATTTAATTCTCAAATATTAATAAATATGAAAATGTCATATTCTTTATTTACTTCAGATGTTACATCCTTCCCCACTTTTGAAAAATTGTGTCATTTGAATTTTATTCACTTATAAAAGAATTGTGGGTATTTATCCCTCATAGAATTTTTAGATTCCAATGTTTCCTAGTCAAATATATAGTTTTCCTAAAAAACTTTTACCTGATGAATTACCTTATTCTGCAACACTTTCTCTCTATGTTCAATAATCGGGACTGGTTGTTCATCAATAGAATAATTCTCTTTCAACTAAAATACCTCTAGACTGAAAACATGATATGGATCTGACATATACTTTTTCATCATCGATACATGAAAAAAAATTGTGTACCTAGGATAAGATTGATGGTAATGCCACTTTATATGAAACTGATCCAAAATTCATCAGGATTTCATAGAGTCCAATGAACCATGAAGTCAACATTCCCTTCCTATCGAAATACATCACACTTTTCCATGGAGAAGCTTCATGAAATACATGATCACCAATCTCGAAAAAAATATCCATCCAATTGTTATCTACATATCTTCTTTACATTATCTGAGCTATTCTCATGTGCTTATGAATCAAATGAACTTTTTATTACAGAACATCAAAAAATTCTGATCCCATCAGTTTCCTTTCACCTACTACATATTAAATTGTGGGAGTTCGACATCGCTTCCCATATAATGCCCCATATGGAGACATCTATATACTGGAAAGAAAATTGTTATTTTACGAAAATTCAAAAAATGAATGATGTTGTTCTCAACTTCCCTGGTAATCGATTTGAAAAACATAGCATTTCTTCCAATGATTGAATTGTTTATTCTAACTGCCCCTCTGATTGTGGATGAAAAGTTTTTCTAAAATTTAATTCAGTACCCAAATCCTTCTAAAGGCCTTTCCAAAAGTTAGAAGTAACATTGGATTACATTCAGATACAATGGATAGGGTCACTCTATGTTTCCTGACTATCTCTTTATCATATAACCGAGAAAGCTGATATAGAGACAAAGTATATCTAATAGGAAGAAAATGAGGATATTTAGATAATAGATCAACAATAACACATATTTCATTTTTACCTCGAGACATCTTTGGTAATCCCACAACATAATCCATGGATATATTTTTCCATTTCCACTCTAGAATCGGTAAATGTTGAAGAATATCTTTCGGTAACTACCGCTTTGATTTTACATGTTGAAAATTCAAGAATATCACATGAAATTCAAAAATATCTCTTTTCATTCAATCCCACCAGTAATACTCAAGAAGATCTATGTACATCTTTGTATTGCCCGGATGAATTGACAATAGAGAACATTGATTTTCACATAACAACTCATTCTCCAAATGTGAATCACTACGCACACATTATCTCTTATAAAATCACAAAAAAAGAATCTTTAACAATGTTAAATTCCAAAAACATTCCCTTCTAAACAAACTCATCATTTTTCTACAACTCATTGTCTTCCTTCTGTGCTGGCATTATTCACTCAGCTTGTGATGATTTCACCAACACCTGGAACATAAAAAATGAATTTCCTTCACCAAAAACATCAATTGCAATGTTCAAAAAATCTATAATCAAAGGAACTTCTTCCAAACATAACATGGTTTTTTTTCATTACATATTCAACTCAAAGCATCAACCGCATTATTTTCAATTCATTGATGGTACTGAACTGTGAAATCATAATCCTTTATTAATTTTAACCATCTTCTCTATCTTATGTTTAATTATTTTTGAGTAAATATATATACTTCAATATTTTGTGGTCATTATATATTTCTCATTTTACTCCATACAGAGGATTCCTAAATATTTTAAAAGAAAAAAACAACAGCAGCTAATTCCAGGTCATGTGTAGGTTAATTCCACTCACGAGGTTTCAACTGACGTTAACCATAAGCAATTACTATAAAATTCTACATTAGGACAAAAACATGTCCATTCGATGAAGCATCACTATATATACCAATTTCACCATCTCTGGAAGGAAATTACAATACTAGAGAATTCACCAATCTTTTTTTAAATTCATGAAAACATTAATCACATTCTATTGTCCAAATAAACGTAACACCTTTTCGAGTTAACATTGTCATTGGGATAGATAACTGTGCAAAACCTTCCACAACCTTCTGTTAATTAGCCATTAAACCTAGAAAACTAAGAATATATGTGACATTTTTAGGTTGTGGACACTCTACATAAAAATTTGTTTTAGAAGGGTCAACCGTTATCCTATCATTAGATACAGAATGACCAAGATATGAAATTTGTTGCAACCAAAATTCAGTCTTACTAAACATTCCATATAGTTTCTTTTCTTTTATGGTTTTTAGAAAAATCCTTATATGACTTTGATACTCCACTATAACTTTTGAATATACTAAAATATCATCTATAAAATAACCATCATTTATCACCTGGGTCAATTGAGCCATCACTACAACAAACTGTTCAATTGTGATTCCGACCATCTCATGATGTTGTGTTTGGATGTTCTTTTCCCTATGTATGCCTTCCCAGCATAGATTCCTTGTTCCATCTATGAGAAAACCATTCTAAAAAATCAAATATTAGAAGAAGCAACATATCTATCTATAAATGATATATCATTTCAATATTACAATAAATTAATTTATGGACATTGATTTAACAATACCCTAACACCAAAAGTTGTCTAAACCGACCTCTATTACCAACTATAATGCCCAGCCTTCAACATTACATAAACATAAATTATGTTAATAATTCACATTGAGGCTCATTTCAGGTTTAGAGTTTTATTGAATTTTTCCATTAATATTATATTACATTTCAAATATTTCAATGTAGACACTTGTACTCAGTATCCATTTTTTCTTAAAAAAAATTAATAAAATAAAACTAAAATTATTTTCATAATATAAATCTTCTTGAATTAGTCCTTTCACATACCACACCTTATACCCAGTGAAAACATTTGAAAACATGGGATGAGAATAAAAACTCTCAATTTGTGTTATAAAATAAATAAATAAAATATTATTTCATCATTACATACAAATCATCAACTATTTAACATACATCACAAAATCCTAAGATTTAGGAATAACACATAGTAACAACAAATCAAAAGGTAACTTGTGGCATCTATATCAAACATACATTGTATCTTTCACAACTACGAAGGGAGTTATTTTTGGAATACCCATCACATTATATTCCCTAAATCTTTTAGGAGAAAAATTTATGTTTACCTCTGTCACGTTACCTAATACATTAGAGTGCTATCTCGGGCTCACCTGCCCTAATATTATCATGGAACCACCCTCATAGATAGACAATTACCATGATCTATAACATATTCATAACACATAAAACAAACAAAAAGGGAACATAAACTTTCCACATTTAAATAAAAATATATCATTTAAATATATTGACATAACCAATCCATTATCAAAACCAGTTTCAATAACAAATTATGCAAAAGTGTATATGGTTTTTATTTTCCTTTAAAAAACATTATGGCTTTTAAGGGATCCAAATATCAAATAACACTCATGGTGGCGGAATGGTCAGTGTCACCGCATACATGAAAAAGAGACATTTCTTTTTTAATATAGTGAAATGCTACGTAGAAAAATATTCTAATTGGATTGAAATGAAAATTCAATGGTTTTTATACACTGTATAATATAAAGTCTTGTACAAATCGAAATATTCCTCAATTAAAGGATATTGAGACGATGTCCCTAACATCCTGTCCGACATGACTCATTCGTTCATTAATATCCTGAATAATATTCTAAAGATAATTTCTACCTATTTTAGATCCTTTTTGCAATTTTACTATTCCTTTTATATCACTTATTATCACGTTATATACAATATATAATCATTTATGTAAATAATGGTCATTTTATCGATATTTGGTACTTGATTCAAAAATGAACTTCATATAATTACTAGTTGTCCATGTGGTCAAATGTCAATTATCTCTAGAATGATATTAATGACTATTATTTCATATAGATATAATAAATATTAAGTATATATTTTTATTTATAATTGTACATAACATTTGGAAATATGAAATGAAATGCACCGTTCATGGAGGCGGAAAGTTGTACGTACTTATGAACACTACTTCCATTTATATTTAATTTTTAATACAATGGAAACATAATGATACATAGGTATATTATAAATATAGTATAATATAATATATATTTTTTTTAACACCATGTTTTATACATTCCACTCATGGCATGAATGACTCATATCATTTTGAGGGGGCGGCAGTCTGCACTTCCCCAAATAAAATTATCACATTTACCCATTATGGAAACCATAAAAGTACGATGTAAATGATAACTAAAGAAGAATAGATACAATATATATATATATAATATGTAACATATAAATACAGTTCCATGTTAATTTCCACAATAAGAGATGGTATGAGATGATTGAACAATCATCATTTCGTGGGGAGTAGTTCACCGTTCACATAAATAGTTTGTCCGCATCCATTAGATAGAGGGGTGTGTAAGTGTAGTTCAAATAAATATCATAAAAACAACAAAGCATAATAAATTCACTTTTTTTGTTATTTAATAAATTAATAAGAATAGTATATGTTGTCTAGAAAGAAAATAAATGACAAGAACTTGAGAAGAGACATTACAATTAAATCATGTTACTCCCTCTGGTTTGAACCAAAAGGTTTTCATCAATTTCGTTCTGCCAATGGGAAGAATTTTAAGAGGAATAGTGGAATATATGTAGCATATAATGAAATAGTTTTGAGGAGACAATGGGCTCGAGAGGTGTGACTAATGGGTTAGAGGTGATGGATTTTTATAAGGGGGAGGATGGGCTATTCCTGAATGTATGATAATATTATATTATTATAAACTAAATTTCGATTTCAAAAGGTCCCAATCTTATTAAAATATAAATAAGATGAATATTATTCAAATTAATATTATCCAATTGGTTTTAGACAAGTTTTTGTTTCAAAATTAACCTTATTTTTTAGCTTTAACCTTTAGTTAACTAATTTGATTCTTATCATGTCTTCTTGTGTATTCACACTATATTGTTTTTATAGTTACCATAAAATGAGAATTGAACCAAAAGTTGTTAATTATTAAATTTTCAATCTTATATAAGTAATTTGGCCATGTCATTGATTTTTAGGACTATTATTAATTTAATTAAATATTAATTTATTTACAAACTCATTTATGTCAAATTTCATAGTATTCATATCATGACTTTTTCAAAATTCAAAAGCAATGGGATTTATTTAAAAAATGATCATTATTTAAAATATAAAGAGACATATTCACCTATAAAATTCTTGTATGGCTTAAAAAGTTTCAAAATAAAATTATTTTAAAATTTAAAATATTAATTTTTTCAAACATTCATTAATGAGGTAATTATTACATCATCATTTTGTCATAAATAAATATACTAATTGGATGTCTAAAAATTATAAATAATATACCATGATTTAGGAAGTATTTATAGATTTATAATGACTATTTATAGTGGAATATATCAAGTATACAAACCAGATTAAATTTTTTTTTGAAAAATATTACATGTTTATTATATTTTTATTTTTACTTTAAATACAAAGTTATTAATGTCATTATCTTACCAAAATAGACATCCAAGTCCAAAATTGTCACCTAGGGTTTTTATTTCAGTCCATGATGCAACCAATAAGGTTCTAACAAGTGTTAAGGTAAATTTATATTATTATAATATTATTTTTCCATGAATTACCATAATTAATTTTAACGGCTGTTAATAAAAAACAAAATGTTACTATACTCCCAAAAAAAATTTCCTCATCAACAACATTTTAATAACTTATGAAATGAATGAATTTATAATTTTTGAATTTCAATTCACAGATGTGATAAAATTTTATTTAAATGAAAATGTCATTTTTTAACTACTATGCATTGTAATAAAAAATCATAAAAAAATAAACGTTTTCTAAAAAATACAAAAAATTCACCCGAATATTATTCTCATATTCCAAATACAAAAATTATTTCTATTTCATAAAATTCAAAACTTCTATGTTTCAATAATTAATTTAAAATAAATTTCCACTATCCAAACAAGAAATCGTTTTTAATGAATAACAACTATAAAAATAATGTCATGTGTTTATGTCCAATTTCAATATTAAATTACATCCAGTGATGAAATATGGATTAAATGTTAAAAATATAATCCTATTAATTTTTAATTCTATGTAAAAATAGAATCTAAAAATTTAAATAAATCAAATGAATGTCAGTTATGACATAATGTAATGACCTACCAATTCTTATTGGCTTGAGAGCTCAATGAGTCATTACATGGCCTTAAGAGACATCCCCAAGGCACCAAAGGGTGGCAATAAATGCTGAAGGGTTTCAAAGAAAACATCGGGGACGATTTACCACTGTAACTAAAAACAACCCACAAACAAGCAAACCAGATAAACATCTCCAATATACAACTATATGATGCATGATTTAGAATGAAAACAACTGAACCATTATTTACAAAAAACAACCAAGAGTACCACAGTGGAAACAAATACTAAAACATCAGAGTAAATAGCAGAAAGACAACTCAAATACTACAAGACAACAACCCAACTCCATGATCCACATGCTCCCAGCTCCAACATTACAAACCAACCCAAGTATCACGAGGTAGTGCTCTAAACATGTGACACTTTAACATTGCCAACATCCTGGTATGTGACATCTACAAAGGCACCAACGTGAAAAAGCATGGGGGAGTGATGAAACTCAATTGGTTTTCCCTGGTGACTTCCCAACCCATGCCTCTAGGATAAAACATGTTAACACATTTATAAAAAACAATTTATATAAATCATTTTAGAAGCAGCGCACAATATAAGAAGTTCCATGTCAAAATCCATTTTCCAACAAAACCCATCTTTATCAGGAAAAGAAACCTAGTAATGTTCCCAATTCCATTCACATTTCCATCTGGCACATTCATTCCATTTCAACAATCCACATAACCAACCATGCATGCAACCTGGACCTCCCCATACCCACGAGTGGTGAGTTATCCTTCCAAAAAGTCATAACTTAGTGGAATACCTTGATGAGGGTACTTCATGACCTTATCCGTCCCTTTTGATGGGCGTACTTCATGACCTTATCCATCCAAACATATTTATGGGGGGACTTCTCACCCTTATCAATCCCAATGCATATGAACACACACCACGACCCAAGAAATCCATTCCCAAAACCAAGTGTGTTCAAAACCATTCAGTAACGCATCACTCTTTTATTTAAAACCATTTCATTCAAACAGCGAGACCATAGCCAATTTAAAATCACCAATTAAAATTTACTTCAACAACCACTTTCCAAAAACCCACAAATTTCATCACCAGTTACTAAAATGGGGTTTCAACCATTCTATCATAATAGATAAACAAACCATTTCAATCAAAGAAAAAAATTTGAAACTAAGCCTTCAAGTTCTAAGAAAGAGGAATCGTGAGTGAAGCCAAGTACCTCAACAAATTGGGCGAAACCAAGCCACAGATGAAGAACACTCAAGAACACACGGTCAAAACTCCAAAACCGTCCTTAGATCTATTCCTCTAACACAACCAAGACCAAATCATGTCATTTTTCGCATCCACAACCTTAGATATACCCATCACGGGCGTAGTTCTAAGAAAACGAGAGAATAGGAGAAGTAGATCTAAGTAGATCTAAGAAACTGATCAAGAACGACAACATACCTTAAGAATTCAGCTTCAATTTGCCAAGAGAATCCTTCGGATCACCTCTGGAACGCTTGGGAGAAGTCTTCCAACCTTCAAGGGAGAGTAATACAGAGTTAGGGCTGCTTAGGAGTTATAAACAAGGCAATTAATGGAAAACGTGTTAGATCCACAAATTTAGGAACAAACATTATGTGACAGCACGGTTAGTCCACACGGTTTGAAAAACTGTGCGCTAACCATACGTTAGATTCTACCTCAGTCACCCTTCACGCACGGTTTGGCCGCATGGTTTAGACAAACTGTGCACCGACCGTGCGGAAGTCACAGCCTCCAATAACCACTGTGCACAGTTTGGCCGCAGGGTTAGACAAACTGTGCGCCGACCGTGGGGCTTCCCCTTTCCCTCCCAACATCATTCCAAGATTTCCCGACTCTCCCATTCAACACCCATGAATTTAAAACCATGGAAAGAATAAATAATGTGTTACATACTAGAAACCGGGGGTACTACTTTCTCCCTACCATTGGCTTTTCCATCCTCAGAATGTAGAAAACCATCGCTTTACTGAAAGAGTTCCGGCCACTGCTCTCTGGTTTCGTTCTCGCGTTCCCAAGTATCTTCCGGAATATGACCATGTTTCCACAAAACCCTCACTAGGCCAATGATTTTTCCATGAAATTCATTATCCTGCCTATCCGCAATCCGCACCGGGATATGTACCATCGAAGCATCTGGCTCTAGGTCACCGAGATCCCATCTGATCACATGGTCAGAATCAGGCTGATACTTCTTCAACTGAGATACATGGAACACATTATGTACTGCACTGAACCATGGTGGTAATGACAACCGATATGCCACCTCTCCAACCCATACCACTATCTGAAAAGGCCCTATATATCGAGGGGATAATTTTCCCTTCTTCCAAAAACGATGTTGTCCATGTCTTGGAGAGATTCACAAAAAGACATGATCACTCACTGCAAACGACAAAGATCTTCGATGGTGATCCATATAAGATTTCTGAAAACTCTAAGCCATCTCCATAATCTTTCTAATAAAATGAATCTTCTCTGTTGTTTCTCGAATAGGGCTCGGTCCATCTAGTGATGTTTCACAAGTTTCCACCCAGCATAGTGGTGGACGATAATGATGCCTATATAATTTTTCAAAAAGATCCATGTGTATCGAGGCCTAATAACTGTTATTGTATGAGAACTCCACTAAGGGTATATTCTCCTCCCATGAGCCACAAAAGTCCATTACCCAAGCCCGCAACATTTCTTTCAATGTTTTTATTGTCTTCTCAGATTACCCATATGTCTGAGGATGATACGCCGTACTCATCATCCACTGAATCCCCAGGGCGTGCTGTAATGATTTCTAGAAATGAGATGTGAACCTCGGATCTCTATCTGAGACAATAGACACTGGTACCCCATGCCTCTTTTCCACTTCTCAGATATATATTTTCAAATGATTTTCCACCATATGAGTCTCATGAATCGGGATGAAATGGGCCGACTTGGTTAGACAATCCACTATCACCCAAATGGTAACGGGTTTTCACACCATTCTTGGAAGACTTGTAACAAAATACATTTCTATATGCTTTCATTTCCACAATGATATGGGTAAAGACTGTAACATACCAGTTGGTCACTGATGCTCTGCTTTAAACTGCTGACAAGTTAAGCATCGCGAGACGAACTCGACCACCTTCCTTTTCATGTCGCTCCACCAAAACATCGCCTTTAGCACCTTATACATCTTCTATGTACCCGGATGTACTGCCCATATCAAATGGGGGTAGCATGAAGGAGATGTTCCTAAAAATCCATAGGTACAACCATCTGATCTCTGAAACTAAAAACTGAAATCCCCTCCAGTTTCAATCACTCTATAGTCTCCCCACCATTGAGTTTTGAACTCATTGCAACACTGTCTATATCGGATTCCTATGCCTCCATTACTATCTCCAACAAATCATGAACAGGAGTAGATGAAAAGAAAAGAGCAACATTATCTCAGTTTTCACATTCCACATGCATGTCGGCTAAGACTGACATCAACTGCCATTCATCTGAAGCTTCCTTTTCCAACTGAATATACGACTTCCTTCTTAATGCATCAACCACCTAATTGCCTTTACCCGGTGTATACAATAAGTCAAAGTCGAACATTTGAAGATACTCTATCCATCTCCACTGCCTCATATACAAATCTCACTATGATGAAAAAATCGAGATTTTGTGATCCATAAACATAGTAAATTTCCCACCCAAGAGATAATGTCTCCATGTTTTCAAAACATGGATGACTGTAGCTGACATCAAATCATGTGTTGGGTAATATTTCTCATGCACACTCAACTTACTTGAGCCATAAGCAATAACATTGTATCCTTGCATGAGAACACAACCCAACCTTGTTCCAAAAGCATCACAATACACCACATACAACTGTCCTGATTCCGGAAAAATAAAGATGTGTGCTGATATAAGGCGAGCATTAAACTCTTGAAAAGACCTCCGACATTCTTCAGTCCATTGGAATGCTCTTTTTTTCTTTGTCAATGCTATCATAGGAGAAGCTAGTCATGCGAAGTCACACACAATGCGTCGATAATAACCAGCTAGACCAAGAAAACATCGTATTTAAAAGACATTATTCGGTGGTTTCCAAGAAATAATAGCTTCTATCTTTTCTGGATCCACTAAAAAATCGTTCTCAGAAACAACGTGGCCCAGAAAACATACCTCTTGTATCCAAAAATCTCACTTTGATAATTTGTCATACAATTGATGGTTCCTCAAGAATTCCAATAATATTGCCAAGTGTTTCTCATGCTTAAACCTTGTTCTTGAATACAAAAATATTTCATCCAACAACACCACAACAAAATAATCTAGATATTTTAGAAATATATGATTCATTAAAGCCAATGAGACTTTTGTTGCATTCGTTAGACCAAAAGGCATGACTACATGTTCGTAGTGTCCATATCTACTTTTGAAGGCTGTCTTAAAAATATCCTCCATCCGAACTCGCAACTAGGTATATCCTGACCGCAATTCGATCTTGGAGAACTACTGATCTCCCTTTAATTGACCAAACATGTAATCAATGTGTGGAAGTGGATATCTATTCTTTATCATAACTCAATTAAGATTACTATAATCCACACAGAGCATCAAAGATCCATCTGCATTATTTACAATCAAAACTGATGCTACCCACGGAGACATGCTTGGCCGAATAAAACCTTTTCTTTCCAGTTCTTCCAACTACACATTCAATTCCTTTAACTCGGTTGGTGACATCCTATAATATGGAAGTGAGATAGGACTGGTCATAGGAAGGAGATCAATCGTAAACTCTACATCTCTTACATGTGGTAACCCTAAGCATTTCTTGGGAAAAACATCTGTAAATTGATCCACCACAGTTGGAAAACTATTTTCCTCGATCTCTTCCATTGATGCCAAAGTCAACACTTCCAATTGGTGAGAAATAGTTCCCACCATTGGTTCCAACAAGCTCTTTGCGTCTTTCTTTACTATCCTCTCTCCTCTAAAGAGATTCTTCGTTCTGTCCTCAGTCGTGAAACAAACAGTTCTTCCATAACAGTCGATGTGAGCCTTAAACATGTTTAACCAATCCATACCTAGGATTATATTATATACATCCATATCCAACATGGAGTAGTCCCATTTCATCTCAACTCCCTCAACAGTTATAGCACATGTTCTACACACGAAGACTTGACATTCTCTTTCACCCATATGAGTTTGTAGTTTTAATACAGAATGCATTATTTCAAGTTTTAAACATAGAAATTCAACAACACGAGAAGCAATGAGGGAATCTAATGAACCAGTATCAAACAACACATGCATGAGGGTAGAATTCAAAATAATTATACCTCTCACCGTAGATGGTCCAGCCTGATCATCGACCTTCATTTTTCCAGCTCCATACAATTGTTTCATCGCTACACTGTTATCCTTTTTGCCTTTTTGAGATTTCCATGGTTGTGTGGTCATGGTATTCCTGGAATCCCCATAAGTAGATCTATTCTGCTGGCAAGACTGATTTTAATGTCCTCGCCCTTTCGAAGCATAAGATGCTTGCGACACTTGAGATGTGTCATGAACACCAGACCGTGGAGCACTGTGACAATATCGCTGAAGATGCCTCATCTGCTTGCAATTGTGGCATTCTCTGGGGTCGTGGAAGAAGGTTGACTGATCCTGCTGTCTTGTTTTCATTCACACTCCCTCCTTGGAAGTAGGTGTCCCTCTTCCTCTTGTTTCCAGCAGTAAAGTTCCCACCCGTTCCTGCGTGTATCATCATGTTTCCTCCCATCGATCTTGAGATATCACGTTCAGCAACCATATCTCTATTCACCATCTCTGTATAATCCATAATACAGAGCACCACAATCTTCGATCGAATCTCCTGTCTTATCCCCGATTCGAAGATGCGTGCCTTCAATGAATCACATTCCGAAACATTTGGTGCAAAACAGACTAAATTCATGAACTTAGATGCATACTCTGTGATAGAGAGGCTCTCTTGTTTCAAGCTAATGAAGTTCGTCATTTTCTGGATCTTGAACGTGTGAGGATAGAATTGTTTGTAAAAAAAATCTTTAAAATCCTCCCATGTAAGGCCTTCATTCAATTAAGCATGAACCACTAAATCCCACTACTGACGTGCAAAATCATTTAGCATATATGTTTCCATTTTTACATTCAGTTCTATTGGTGGGCCGATGAAATCAAAGATACTATTCATCCAACTCAGCCACACCTCCACCCTTTCTGGTTCAGAATCAACCCGAATGATGTGTGGATTCTGCTTCTGGAACAGGACGAAATGGTCTATATACCTTGACTCATCCCTCTGATTCCCTATGTCCATAGCATGGAATACTTAAACGATACTCTGAACCAGCTACTGGTTCACATGTGGTTCAGGTGCAACCATATTCTCTGCATCTTCATCAGGTTGATTTCTACGATGCCTAATGGGTTCCATTTTCTATACAAACAACACACGCCGTCAGTCTCACTTCTTAGTAACTGAAGTCTTAGCATTTCAATTTCAATCAAATCAACTATCACATCATTATTTTCCAACCATCCAACTTATCCACATGTTCAACCATTTTTGAAAACATCCCACATACGTTTTGAAAATCCACAAGTTTTCAAAATATACTAAATATCTAGTTTTCAAAATCATTTATTTGAAAAAGCAATTTATGCCTTTTTCAAAAAAACTCACTGTGTCAAAAATCAAAAATCATTCATTGCAAAGAGATATGCCATCATTGTGTGATTTCATTCTTCTAATGCATGCCATTCTCTTCTCATTGGCTAAACCCATGACAATGAGATTTGTAACATTCTAGAAGTGCATCCAAAACACTTATGTACCCAACACCCGGGTAACTTGATGTTTAGCATAAACAGGTTAGCTACATCCTTTTATGCTATACATTTCAAGATCCAACAATCCTACTCCTGTCTAAGATGATCACCCAATGAATTGACAAGAGGGAATTTGAAATCTATGACCAAGAACATCGATGACTTCTTGATAGGCAAGGACCGAACAAGCTGATACCATTTGTCATGACCCACCAATTCTCATTGTCTTGAGAGATCAACGAGTCATTAATTGGCCTTAAGCGACATCCCCAAGGCACCAAAGGGTGGAAATAAATGCATAAGGGTTTCAAAGAAAACATGGAGGATGATTTACCCCTTTAACTGAAAACAACCAACAAACAAGAAAACCAGATAAAAATATCCAAGCAACCACTATATGATGCATGATTTAGAACCAAAACAAATGAACCATTATTTAACAAAAACATCCATGAGTACCACAGTGCAAAGAAACAGTAAAACATTAGAGTAAACAGAGGAAAGACAACTCAAAGACTACAATACAAAAACCCTACACCATTCTCCATAAGCTCCAAGCTCCAACATCATGAACTAGCCCAAGTATCACAAAGTAGTTCTCTAAATATGTGACTCATTATCTTTGCCAACATCCCGTTATATGACATCTACAAAAGCACCAACGTGCTAAAGTTTTGGGTGAGTAATGAAACTCAGTAGGTTTTCCCCGATGACTTCTCCACCCATTCCTCTAGGATAAAACATCTTAGCACATTTATATAAATAAAATTATAAAAAAAAATTCAAATCAGTTCACAGTATAACAAGTTCCATGTCAAAAACCATTTTATAACAAAACCAATCATTCTCATGAATTGTAACCAAGAAAAGTTCCCAACTCCATTAAAATTTCCATCTGGAACAATCGTTCCATTTCACCAATCCACATAACCAACCTTTCATGCAACATGGACTTCCACATACTCATGTGTGGTGAGTTATCCTTTAACTAAGCTGTCACTTAGTGGACTACCTTGACGACGGTACTTCACGACCTTATCCGTCCCTTTTGATGTGGGTACATCACGACCTTAACCATCCCAACCTATTAATGGGGGGACTTGTCGCCCTTATCCATCCCAATTCATATGAACAGACACCACGAGCCATGCAATCCATGCCCAAAACCATGTGGGTTCAAAACCTTTCAATAAAGCACCACTATTTTTTGAAAACCATTTCATTCAAACAGAGAAACCATAGCCAATTTAAAATCACCATTTTAAATTTCCTTCAACAACCACTTTCCAAAAACCCTAAAATTTCATCACCCATTACTAAAAATAGTTTTCAACTACTCTTTAATAACAGATAAAAAACCCTTTCAATCAAAGAAAACAATTTGAAACTATGACTTCAGGTTCTATGAAAGATGAATCTAGAGTGAAGCCACCTACCTCAACAAATTGGGCGAAACCAAGCCATGGACGAAGAACGCTCAAGAACACCGGGTCAAAACACAACAACCCTCCTTATATCTCTTCTCCTACCACAACCAATACCAAATCATTTCATATTTGTCATCCAAACCCTTGTATATACCCATAAAGAGCATAGATCTATTAAAATGAGAGAAGATGAGAAGTAGATCTAAGTAGATCTATGAAACCAATCAAGAACGACATCATACCTTAAGAATACAGCTTCGATTATCCAAGAGAAGCCTTCGGATCACCTCCGGAACTCTTTGGAAAAGTCTTCCAACCATCAAGGGAGAGTAATCTCAAGTTAGGACAACTTAGGTGGTTTAAACAAGAAAATTAAAGGCAAAACGAGTTGGATCCACAATTTTAGGATCTAACTTTAAGTGACCGCACGGTTAGTCCGCAAGGTTTGACAAACCGTGCGCTAACTATGTGTTAGCTTCTGTGTTGGCCATCCTTCATGCAAGGTGTGGCCACACTGTTTAGACAAACCGTGTGCCGACCGTGTGGAAGCCACTACCGCTAAGAACCACTGCGCATGGTTTTTCCGCAAGGTTAGACAAACCGTGCACCGACAGTGCGGCTTCCCCTTTGCCTCCCAACATCATTCCAAGTTCTCCTGACTCTCTCATTCAACACCCTTGAATTTATAACCATGAAAATCATCATGAAAGGCTTACATATTAGAATGTGGGGGTACTACACATACCATCCAGTATTATTCAATATTAATTAAAAAATAACATTATCAGAAAAATACCAAACTTTCACCAAAAGTAAATCATCATATCCCTCTTATAAAGAATAAGTTTATTTTGTAAAATATATGCAATAAAATAGAAAAACTATATTTAAAAGGGGATTCCATCATCAGGCAGTAAAACTACCTTTTTAAAAATATTAGAGTAATTATGCTTAAATTTTTAATTATTATCATTATAAGCCTCAAAATATTATTATATAAATGTAAAAACATTTAAAAAGTGTGTGTAATAATTATATGGTTAGTTCTGCTCCTTCCCACAAATAAAAAACAATGAGTTAACTACCATTTGAAATAATAATATTATATTATTATTAATTTCAGTATGACTCAACATCGTGTGGAATATAAGAATTTTGAGAAACCCATTGTTGTGGGTCGGGTATACCATCAAATATAGAATCATATTTTAAATAAAATTAATATTAAATTATCAAATATTAATAAATATGAAAATGTCATATTCTTTATTTTCCTAGGATGCTACATGTTTACCTTTTTAGAGGAGAGTTAGAACATGTTACTATTCATGATCTACTGTAGGACCCTATGTGATATGATTCAGACCTATTGTAATATGAGTAGACTAGAAAGAGGTATTTTGAGGAGCATTTAAATAAAAATATAAAGCACTATGTCAATGAATTTATACTAAATTTATATATTGAGTATATGGGGAGAGACGTTTTTTTATATGAAACAAGAAAAAATGGATCATTGAATGAAAGAAGATTCTTGGACACCTCATGGTGAAAAGCTATGGTATGTGGTCCCCCGTATCCTTGAGAGAGGATCTTTTTGGTTGAATTGGGTTGGTTCGAACCCTCATATTCTCATTTTTGTAGGGGTATTTTCTCTCAAACCTATGAGAAGGGATCATACATGTGTTTTTATTATGGAGTATTAGGTCATCAGTAGATAATGTTCATAACCATTCAGAGTAGTTATAATTCACAAGGGGTTCCACATTGGGTTCCTCTATTGAGGAAATTTCAACTGAGGAATTAATTGTAAGATATTCTAGTTTGGTATATTCGGAGATGTGGTAGGGAAAGAAGTGCACATCCTAGTGATGATATATAACCATAGGTAGAATATCCTAACCGTGGAGGTGGTTTTCATTATGGTTAGAGTAGTAATGGTGTAACGCAAGGTAATATTTGTGACTTATTGTTTCCAGCTCTAGGTGATGAATGCATCGTTTGAGGTACCATTAGTTTAATTATTTTTGGAATATGATTTTTTTTAAAGAGATATTCACTCATTTATATATTCTAACTTCTTCCATGATTCTCTACATTGGGAAGAGATATTTCTTCTGCACTTGTAATTTACTACACCATTTAAGTATTCAGATTACATTGATAATGTATATAGAGACTATGACATAGTGTTGGGGAACCACCGATCATGATAAAATGTCCTATTTTTATGGATAAATCCATATATTATCATAATTGGCTAGGATTGGTTATATTCGGTGTACAATATCTTGGAATTATTTATGTTTTATGTTGTTTTATATGATTTTCATCAAGATTTATCCATTTTTGTTGGTGATTTATACCCTTAGATGGATCATAGGCATGTTTCGTACTTGTCTTCTTATATTTCCAAGATGATGATTAGTTATTTAGAGGATTATTTGTCCCGATAGCGGAGGTTTATAGAAGAGTACCATGATTTATTTACAATTGATTTTGTAGAATTAAACAATTAATATTATTTTTATTATTGGATGGAACTATTTTTATGTGTTTTTATTTTATCGATGATTCTGTATAGGATGTTTCCTTTTGAGTTGTCTGAGCTATTTGTATTTCTCAATGATCCATTGCGTTGTGGTTTTATTCATATGATTGTGTCACAATGGGGAACAATATATTTTTTCAGGAATAATGATTATGCTAGTTTATTACTTTATGTTTATTATCCCCACTAGAATCAGGAGATGGTGAAGATACTTTATATCATCTAGGGATATATGATTTATTCAAGAAACTGAAGGGAGAAATTTGTTTCATGATGATTGATATCGGATTATGATATCATCATATGTGGGTGATGGATGAGGACATTATTATTAATATTTGTTTTTCATAATGGTAATGATGACTTGTTTTTCTTTTTGTTTGCGGTGAAGAATGTTGTAGTCAAGTTCATGGGATAAATTGTAACACCCCAAGACACTATATTGTGTTTCATTTATTATAAATATAATTATGTGGATAGATTACATTATAAGAATCATAACGGTATGCATACTCTACAGACAAAATTAGATTAACTTATAGTACACACACCACTAATTGGGATACTGTTATACACAATACCATGATCATTTGATAACTTATGTTACACAAGACCTTGTTTTACCAAACTACAATATAATATTAAATTAATTATATAAAATGATATTTATCACATTTCTATTGTATTGTAATATAAAACAATGATTAACTATATTTGTTAAATATTTATTACATATGGTTATATAATTCTTGTGTGTTACAAATAAATTCAGAACCCAATGGAATGTAATGATAATATTCTTATAAGAAATCATTTTTAGTGACAAAATGGTGTTTTTTTGTCAATAATGTAAATTAATGTTTCCTTGGGAATAATATTAATGAAATTTATATGTTATATATTCATGAAATTAATTTTTTATTCATTAAATATGTTTGATATCACTAATATATGAAAAAAAATCCAATTTTATACATTGAAGTTGTAATTTTCTAAAGTCATTTTTATATCCTTTTAATGGGGGACCATCTAGAAAAAAAATATTTTTGAACTTTTATACATAAAAAATCTAAAAATAAAAGTCATTTTATAAATTTTAATTTAAAAATTAACATAGGGGGACCTTTTTGTATTTTCCGATGATGTTTCATTTTTTGATGATTATTTGAAGGTAGTGAATTTTAATCGGAAACTAAATTTTCATATAAATAATTTATATTGGTAAATTATATTTTTAGTTGGATTTAAATAAATATTTGAATAATATATATTAATAAATAAAATTTATTTCATTTTAATAATTTTAAATTTTAATTTAGATAAAAAAACGTACCAACCATTGAACATGTTCACATTAATAACATGATTTCTCGTCCCATTTGTTGGATTACTTTTAAGTTAAATTCATATTGTTTTATGATTTAAATTTATAAAAATCAATTCCATATTTGGAACCAACAAAAAAATCTATTTTTCAGTATAGCCAAAATAGTTTTTAATTAAAAATATTAGTGAAACAATTAAAAATTTATCGTAATAGTTAAAGAGAAAATGGGTTTACCAAGTGGTAAAATTTATTCATTATGGGAAAAATTACGTTGAAACTTGTCCAGAAATGGATTTTTTTCCAACTATTCTCACCATAAATGGTATTTTCTATAATTTTGTTTTATTATTGGTGTTTCATCATTTAAGGGTGAACTGAAAATAGAGTTTACCTTCTAATATTTATATGAATACCAATCCTCCTCCACATAGAATATGCACTCATCCCACAAAATATTCAACCCTATAAATCCATTTATCTCATAAAAAACCCTTCAAAAAAATCACCCATCATCTCTTCCCAAATACTAGAATCATTATATTGGGAACAAGTATAGATTTATAAGTACATTCATATAAACCAAAAGGAGTTACCGGAAAAAATATGTAACGTTATTCAATGAGAACATTTGTTTCATTTTTTATCCACCGCATAAATTATTCATATATCATGCTGATATGATTTTATAATTATCTGAAATATACTGGTAAGGTTTTATAATAATTTTATTGCCTACACCTTCACACACATACATAAAATGATATATTCAATCATCATTCACATGTAAGGTGAAGTATTCCATCGTGAACCGATGTCGTTCATTCTACCATTACATCCTTTTCGTGGATGGAAATAAGGATGGTTTTATAGTTTATATATGATATATGTGATATTTATAATTTTTTCTGCTTCTTTATTTTTTCTATAACACATTACTTTAATCATCCCATTTTGTGGGAATACGTATACATCATCTGAGGATGTGTGGAATGCTGCCTGCTAAGGGAGATGTGATTCATACACATGTTACATGGAATGTATTAAGGATTATTTTAATTAAACAATGACATGTATATAAAATAACTATTATACATTAATTATAATATAATGATATTTCACTTAACTTTCATTCCATTAATATGAAAAGAAAATGGAACAACATTCATGGATGCGTAAGACGTGCCGCCTCCTGGAATGGTGTATTTCATTTCCCATCACTATTTCCATGGAATAAATTATTAAATTTTTAATGAAGAAAATATAATATTTACATAGTGGTTTAAATTCTATATATAATGAAATCCTAATCAATATAAAAGAAATAGAAAATAATAAGTCATATCAAACGAAAGAAATAATGTAATTAACACCATAAATTATCAAAATAATAATGTAGTATTAATGAACATGTTGTAAAATGTTATAAAAGGATAATATATGATATCAAAAATATTAATACGTCTCTATTATAATTTAATAACATGATTAAAGCAATCATTCCTGATTTTAAAGTTCATCAAATCAAAATGGACCATAAGGTAATGGATTTTCGTCCAACCTTTTTTGTATGTTAGAAAAATTTCATATTCACCACCTAAAACATTTTTCGGTGTATCTAGTTCCCAATTTGTTATATTATATAATTAATTTTATATAATAATTTTAAATAAATGTTTCAATTGATTTTTAAATTTTTTTAGGTTTACGATTCAGATGATACGATAGTTTTAAGGGGATTTATACTCTCACTTTTATTTTTTTGAGACATATTATGTATTCACCATCTATTTCTTTTTTGTGGTGAATATAAATACATATTAATTATTATATCATGAATTTAATTTTTTTAAATGTTATTGAAATTTCCATTTTATTATATGATTTCAAGGATATCATGTTTTAAAATTTACTCATGTAGTAAAGGATTTCATCTTAAATTATATTTCAGTAAGTATTATTTTTTACTCTTAAGTAATACACATATGTGTGTTGTATATACTATACCAATTACATGTAATTTCATGATTCATTCAATTGTTAATTATATTTTATGATTCACCATGATTTAGTTCATCCGGGGAATTTTACTTGAAATTTACCAAGAGGTAAAGTTGGTGAATATTCTTATTTTATATTTTGATTGACAAATTTATCATGAAATAAAAATTATTATAATCCTTTATCATTTAAAATTTCATTTATCAAAAATATCAAAATAATTTATCACTAATATAATTATTTCTAAATATTTTACCCTTTTTACATATTTTTTTTTACTTTAATTTATTTTGATCTAACTAGGTAATGTTTGATAAATTTATTTCTATTACACAAAATGGGCATTTTTTTATTTATGAAATAAATAAATTATTTGATATATTATTGTGATTAATTGGATTGTAATAACAAGGGTTGTGGTCTGTTTAATTATATAATCTTAATACAATGATATGATTAATGATAAAAACTAGATACAGTTTCTGATGAGGTCCTACACTTTTATTAAATTTTTGTCAGGATGCATTGAAAATATTAGATTTGTGGAACAAATACTTGATGGGTTTAATTCATGTAATGTTGCAATGATATTATTTTATACATGGACTAATTCCTTGACAATTTGATTTAGATATCTATAATTATGTATTATATTATTATGAATTCAGTTATTTATATTCTATGTGAATATTTTATTAGTTAGAATATCCATTGTTTATTTTCATAAACAAGTGATTATTTATCTGAAATAATTTATTATTCAATTATTTAAGATATATGATGATCTTTTTATTCATTTAACAGATTTTCATTCAGTTATTTACCTTTCCTTTTTTATTAATCATTATTTATTTACAGAATCAACTATAGTATATCATTACTGAGGTTATAATATGAACATTATTTTTATATTCCCTAATATTCCATAAAGTGTAATAAGAATGATATGAAAGGATATGTTTAATGGAATAGTTTTATTATAGAAAATATTTTATTTTTATTTTTGTATTCTTTTTTAATAAAATACACAATTATGTATGTAGATTATAATGACTACTACTGGATTCGGTAATTTGGGAAGTTATTTCCTTATATATTAAGCCAATACAATGGATTATGCCACCAGCTCTGATCTAAATGATTTTGGAGTATTAGATGAATTTTATTAGAATACATTTCAGTAGGATGTATGAAAAAAATTATTAAGGAACATAACCCTATGATAGACGTAGAGGTTACATATTGAAGATCATCCAAAAGATTCCATGTTTTATATTATGAGATATAATTCAAAAAATATTTACATTCTATGTAATGTATTTGACTAGTTATTGGATTATAAAATATGTTTCAAAAAAATTGATCTATTCTACTGTATTTCATCATTTAGAAATAATGCGCAGAAGATGAAATTTGAACCCAAACAATCCACCTCAACCGAAGAGTAAAAATGACCATGTATTTTATTGGCCTAATATGATATTTTCAAGAGAAATAATATCCAAAATATTTCAATCATATAAGTATATATTACCAGGTGATATAGAGAAAAAGATATAGTTATCTATATATTGTTTATTCGGAGTTAATCTTGAGATGAAGAAGGCATTTGGGAAACATTATGATTAAGTGATGAAGGGAATATAGTATTTTCCCAAAATGTGATAACTATGGAATGAAAAACCCTCAATCATGCTTGAATGGAATATGAATTTGTTATATTTTTTGATAAAATGGAATACATGATCAATAATGAAAAGTGAATAATAAAAATTATATAATATAGTGTTACAATTGTAAGAAGATAGGGAACTATAAAAAATAATTCCTCAAACATCAGAATAATACTGTATAAAAGAATCTAATGGTTCATGATCAATCTTATCCAATTAGCTTCGCAAGATATGAATTATTATTGTTCTTCTATTCAAATTTATGAACTATGTAATTTGAGTATTTTATCAAGTATTTTATTTTTTGATTTATTACGAAATGAATAAATATTTTACTATAGTACTTTTCATCAAGGATTTAAAAGAATGTGTTGATCGGAACTGATGAACTAGGAAAATGAATTAGTGAGAAGTTAAAATTCTTCAAAAAAATATTTTTGAGGTAATCACAACCCTAAATATTTTCATGATGTTTTCATAATGTTTTTTGAATAATGATATTATTGATATTGATAATGTAAATTGGATATTACTGATTAACTTGAAACTGAATAATATTATGCTGAAAATAAATTTTATTTTATAATTTCTATAGTCTATCGCATTTAAGGATTTAAGGAATATAACCAATAATATCTATTATGTTTCTGCAAAACAAATGAATTCATGATTTCAATATTATTTTATAGAAATTCATGGAATTAACTTGTTTCATGAAAATAAAATTTTCATGTGTTCATATGATTGGTTTGTGATGATCAAAGATATACAAAATATTGATTGAAGATGAATGATATGTTAATTATGGAATCTTAGGAACCGTCCATAAAAAGTGTTGGATTTTAATATTTTGTATGAACTAACCATTTATGAATAGTTTTTAGTTGATATATGGACATGATTTTAAATAATAGCATATTTCTTAATCATATGATTCAATATGTGCTAATAGATGAAGTTAATACATTTCAAGGTAAAACCAATTAATATTATGATTCTTATAAAATTGGAATGTATCATGTAATTATATTTCAACACATTCTTATGGAGGGACAAAATTATTACCATCTATATGAAAATTTTCTTGAATGAAAAATGTTAACCAATTATCATTCCATTTTTTGGTATAAATGGTCTTTTTCACAGCATTGGTTTATGGATTTTTAGTCAACAAGTTTCTCGTAAATATAGAACTATGTAAATCACTATCCAAAAATGATAGTTAGATTTCATTTCTATGATCGACTTTTTAATAATGTTCTCCTATTTGAAGGTGTAGTTTTATATTGGCCATCACATTTCCTTTTCCAAATCAGCAATAAAATGTTTCATTAACCGTATTTATGATGTGATTTTTTCAATAATGTTATTTAAAAATATAAATACAAGGATTACTAATTTTAGGATTTAATTACAGGGATGAAATTTATTTAATGTGGGAAAAATCTAACACCCTAAGATAAAACAATATTTTCCTTTTTGAAATAATATAATTTTCCTATATTTATTTATACACAATAAATAATTAATTTTTCAATAAACATAAACTATTATGATATGATGTTACACAAAACATTATTTTGGATTTCTGTTCACATAATTCAAATTATCATTTATATCTTATATTTCATGCAAGATTTAGTTTTACCAATCTACAATATCATATAAATAATATTATTTAACAAAATCATTAATAACTATATGATGAAATGAAATTTATTTAAAGGTTGAGTTTTTTTAAATATTTATATATCTCAATAAAAATATTTACATTCATGAGTGATTATAAAATCCAATTGAAATAGGAAGGAATTTATCATATAAAAAACTATTTTATACACCCAATGAAATTTATTATTTAATTAAATATAGTACTATTACTGTATGATATTAATTAAATATATACATATATACACACTCTTTTTTATTAATTCTTTATGAATTCATCCAATTGGTTTTAAAAAAATTTGATAACAACAAATCCAATTTTATGTATAAAAAGCTATATTTTTTGAAAGGTAGTTTTGTTGTATTTTAATGTCGGGCCTATTTTGAAACTAAAATTTATATCTATTATAAATTTTATATGAAAAAATACACATAATTTCTTATTTAATAATATCAACAAAAGTTATAGAGAAAAATTTATATATATTGGTGAATTTTATGTTTTTTTATGAATACTGAGAAATGAAAACTTTTAATTGAATACTGAATTTTTTTCTCAAAAATTAATAAGGTTAAATTAGATTTCAAATGAATTTTCACAATGAATTTTATGAATTATAAATCTATTTGTAATTTGTTTCATTTAAATATATTTTTTACCAAATTTTGATCTAAATAAATAACAAACATTTTAACATTTTGGAATTATGCACATGATTTCTCATCCCATAAGTGGGATTAATTTAAAATTAATTTATAAAAATAATGTTATTTAAAAATATGATAATAGTTAAAACATTTTTAATAATTATAGTTTTTATTTCATAATAAGATAAACCTGGGCTTTCACAAAAAATACTAATGAATTCAATTAATATAAATTATAGCGATTTTGGTGAAAATGAGTTTACAGAGTGGTTAAACATTAATAATAAGGGAAAAATAACATAAACACTGGTTGAAAATACATTTTATTCACAGAATATAACAACATCCGATTTTTTATCAAAAGTGATAAATTATTTGTTTCATATTATTTATGAGAGACCTCCGAAAATATTTTACCTTTTAAATTTTACAACAATGTCACTTCTCCAATATAAAAAGTGTACTCTCATCCATACATATTAACACCTATAAAAACATTTATCAGACTAATCCTTACAAAATATACTCCAAACAACCATGAACACATAATACAAGACTCACTGCTGTCAAAAATCCAACCAATGGTGTCTTTTGGTATAAACAAAATGTAGTTACCCGATAAAGCATTAACATTCTTCAACAAAATATTTTGTTTGATATCATTATCCACCACGTAAATAGTTTTAATTTATTTATTATAAAAAACATAAAAATCATCAATATTCATATAAATTTATAACTTATAGTATTTACCTACACATTCACGGACTACCATCACAACGTATATGTAATCATTGTCCATGTGTAGGTAAGACTAACACCTCTTGAACTAATTTCATCTATTCATCCATTACCACCATTAAAGGTATAAAATTATGTTGAAATTTTATTTTTTATTTCATATATTCAATATTTATAATTTATTTAGGGTTTTATAATTATATAATGACATAAAACATCAAGATTTACATTTTTTGGAATACAATAACATTATTTGGGGACGTGTGGACTCCAACCTCCTCAAAGCGATGTGATTAATTCACACATCACATATAATATATTCATATGGTTCTAACAAACATATTTTATTTAATATAAATAAATATGATACTAGATTTATAATATATTTATATACGATGTTCATTTCTTTTATTTAATTTGATAATAAAATTGAATAATAGTTTAATCATACATACAACCCACCATCTCCATAAATGTTGTATTTTGTTTATTATGAGCAATTTCTACGAATATATATAAATAATTATTAGATTAATTAATTTGATAATTAAATAATTATTTAAATTAAATATATGATTAAATAATGTTTTAATTAATGGGGAAAAATAACAAGTAAAATCATACTCAAAAAACAAGCCAATCAACATATAAAATGATTATAATATTGAAAATTTATTAATGAAAATGTTGTTACATGTTATATAGTCATTCTATATGGCATAATAAATATTTATATTTTTCATGAATAAGTTAGTAAAATGATTAAAAATTATTTAACTGAGGTAAATGAATATACAATCAAAAGGGAGTAACAGGTATGAGATTTGAGTATCACATTTTATATATGTGAAATAAATGGAATATTCACTCCTTACATATTTTTAGTGGTGTCTCTACTAAAACATTTTATATATTATATCATTATTTAATTTATTTTCATGGTATTAAAATTAATTATTATTGGTCATTACATTATGGGTTTCTAATTCAGATGCTACCACTATTGTAAGTTGAATTTTAGACTCAATTTTACTTATGTGAGACGTAATCCATATTCAGTAGTCATTTCTTTTGGGTGGTGTTAATAATGACCTATTACATGTTTTATCATTAATATCATTAATTTCATTTCATTAATTTTTACATATTATTTTATACATTTATAGATTACACGATTCAATATTTAATCAGTTACTATGGGATTTCATATCAATTCACATTCCATTGAGCCTAATTATTTACTAAGCATTTATTCAATACAATGTGGTATATATACTTTACAAATGACATTTAGTATCATGATTTTGTAATTATTCAAGTTATTTTATGTATTACCATGAATTATTACATAAATGGTGATTTGACAAGAAAATTACCTAGTGGTATCATTTATTGAACAATCTCAATTTTGTTTTGTGAATATTGATGAAAAGTAGTTTTCATTCTAAATTAAAAAGAGAGAGCATTCAACCAAAGTCATCAAGGAAGGAGAAAATAATAGAGATGAAGAGATTCATTTTTTACAGTGACTTTGCAATCATCAGGAAGATATCCCAAGCAAGTGTTGGTAATCAGACTCTCTCCTGATGTTCCCTTACTAGCTAACAAGTCAACTATATAATTCCCTTCACGACAAGTGTGCTTGAAATAAATATAATTTTTTTAAAGGTTTTTACATTACTGGACCATATAAACCATCTCTTAGGTGATGTCCCCATAGCCCTGAAGAAATGTGACCATAATAGCAGAATCTATATCTACTTCAGTGATGTGGATATTGAACTGCATACAAAAGAAAATACCTGTGACCAAGGCATTAGCTTTCGCACCCAAGGAATTACCGACACCAAATTTGGAACTTTGGCTCATTAGCATGGAATCCCTTCTGTCATGAACAATCCCGCCCCCACTTATTTCTACATTCAATCATGATCCATTAACATTCAATTTTATCCCCTTGAATGGAGGGACCCATCGCACCCATCGTCCCTAGTAAAGATTGGTGGAATCCAAACCTGAGAAAATATCCTGGATAAATCTTCTCAAAGTCACAAACTGCCCAACATTTTTAATAAGATCCCCCAACTCCATCACAATAAGTCTCACCTGCACCTATAGATAGTAGCCCGAAATCTTGGCTATGTACCTGACGTTGTTTCTAGTTTCCCATAGAACCGAACAAGAAGATGAAACAACCATCCCGCAGATCTGATCCTCTATCCCAATTACCCCGATCCCTTGTACCATCACATAATCACCTCTTTCATGGGACCAAAGGATCCATGGATATTAGACCCCAGTTTCTGAAAAGACAAGATTCTTTTGGCATAATCGTCGTGGAAGAAAAGGTGCTCCGATGTTTCCTACTGTGGCCTGCTGCAACATTGGCACCGAGAAGGCAAAATTGCACCTATTTTTGGCACATTATCACCTGTGGGTATAGCATGATTCCTCAGGCACCCAACTTGGACGTTCATCTTCACTGGTATCTACTTACACCAATGCTTCAAATCCCACAAGTACATTCCCCTACTAGAATGGATCAGGTTCCCGATGTCACAACTAGAGAATATACAGGAAGAGGATCCAAAAAGATTAGACAAGTCCGGCTCATCCACCAAGATGATAATGACAAAAAACACCCATTGGTCCATATTCAGGATCACATCAATGAATTGCGATTAAATACATGCCTCATTAAATGTGATTTTCAGAGACGAGTAGCACAGAAAATGGAGAGTGGTTTCAGAATAGTTTGAGTTCCAAAAGTTGACATCACCGCAGCCAACGGTTAAGCAGACACTTCCTTCCATTTCTTCCATTTGATTCAACATTCCGCGAGCAATTATAGATAATCTTCTTGGATTCAATGACCAGATCCTCCAATCCTCCTCGTATCTTTCAATGATGAACTTTGACTAAAGGTATCTCCCATAAAAAATCTCCCAAGCCAAACTCGCTTGCATAACTTCCATAGACTCCTCCACATTGCAAAGACCAATACCCCATTCATTGATAGGTCTGTCCAATTGCTTCCACGAGGCCCAATGGAAACACCCAACTTGATTTTCATCCCAAATGTAGGTATTAATAATATTTTCTATGGTCCTGATAGTTCCCTTCGGTGGCCTTATAAGAGACAGAAGCTGCATTAGAATAGAAGTGGGAACACTATTGATCAAGATGATCCAACCTCCAAAATAAAGAAACTGATTTTTCCAATTGAAAATTCTACCCGTGATCTAGTAAATAATTTCAACAAATAACACCTTTTTTGACTCTTCCATAGGAGATCAGGGTGCCAAGATACACCATCGACAGTTTGCGGTGCTGAATACCCAACTTTTATTGGATAGCAGAGATGCGTCTTCCAGGGCACTTATTAGAAATGAAAACACTTATATTTTTATAATTAATTCGTTGACCACTCTACTTGAAAATGATATAAAAAACATTGGTGAACCCATAAATTGATTCTGGTAGTCCATTAAGGAAGAATAACATATCATCATCAAACATGAGATGAGAGACCATGTCATTCCCAAACCTATTGCGAAAAGGAAAGATCTTCCCATCCAAGAGGCATTAAAGAATATTCCATGTGAGCACATCTTGGCCCATGATGAACAAAGTAGGAGAAAAGGGATCACTCAAATTTTTTCAATCATTTATAATTGGAAATTATAGTACTCCTAAATATTCATTTCATTTATCATGGATATTCATATTTCAAAAAACACTATATTATTTTTCAATGTTCTATTTACATTGAATGTTATTTGATTAACTAAGGATGTATTGATATATATTTATCATTTACCCTGTATAAATATTAAATTTCTTATGAAATAAAGTTATTATTTATTATATTTGGAACAATTTGTACTAGAAAAAAATGTGTTGGGTAATGATTAGTGAAAACCCCTCTATTCATTGGTAGTTTTTATTAGAGATTCTATATATGGTTTTGGCTATGGTTGTCCTGTTTGAGTGATTCTTTCCAGGAACCATTGATAATTTATTATTCTTAGTTTTAATCCATGATGTTATTATATTCTTAGACTGAATAATTGATATTATTTGGTTTTTTCATGATTCAACTCTGAAAAATTTTATACATAAATAATTAGGCATTACATCATCATGAATTCAGTTATTGATATCCTATGTGAATATTCTATTTGATAGAATATCCATGGTTGAGTTTATGGATCATGTGAGTAATTATGTATAACTATTAGATCACCAATTTTTCATTCCATATTATTTTAATGTTAATAATTTAATCACATGTGCTTAATTTATTTTCTTTTTTTAAATCAATTAATCCTTATTCATTCATTGATTCAACAAAGAAAATCCCTTACTAATTATTTGATCTTACCCTTATATTCATTCCATTACCTATGATTCTAGGATCTGTATAAAGAATGATATTCACGCATATGTTATAAGGAGTAATTTTATTATCCAAAAAATTAGGTTTTAATTTATGTTATTTGTAATACAATACCCATGTATGTATATAGTTTTCCAAAACTATAAAACTATTTTGTCCCATGGGATGTTATTACAATATATTATATATGAATGTAATGGTAGTAGGAATTGGCTCTAGGATATTGGGTTTGGGGTCTCTACAATGATAAACACAATGGTCAGATAGTTCCTTGATATGTTCATGATGGGTTTCATCAACAACATCCTTTTACACTCCCCATATGGGGAAAATCATGGAGAGAATTTTCATTCTATTTTGGGAGTCCATTATCATGAGAATTTATTTTATATTTTTTTCATGTTTGAAATATATTATCACAATGAACATTTCATTTGTAATTTTGTGCCTTAGTAGTGAGTATATGTTGATCCTTTAATGGTAGATACAGTGGATTCAAGGGTAGTCCCTAGGATAGTGGAAGAGGTGTGGAATTTCTATGGCCATGTATGCTATTACAGAAGAATTATTCCTAATTTATATACATTTTTCAATAATATAAAATAATTAAAATAAAATTATTTGAAATTATTTTTCACCAAATAGTGTCAAGAGTATTTTTATTACATGAAGGGGGAGACAATCAATGCACTTATACATTGTTTTCCAATAGTTAGAGTTCATTATTATGTTTTCATTGATTCATTACATCATGGCCTGGGATGTGTCAAAATCATATTGATATTAATTTATTCATATGTATATTAATAATTTTTCACCAATGATAGTAAATATTACACCCAAGAAATGTGTAGGTATTAGTTGTGTTTTATTTTATATTGTAATGAAAATAACTCACCAGTATGCCATTTCTGATTTCTACTAAAAGAATGACCTTAAGGTATATCTTCTTCAAATGTGACATGAACCTGAATAATCATTGATGGAAGAAATTAGTGAAATATTATAACTTATAGATTTCATATATTCTTGGTATTTAAAATAATATACTCTCTCAATTCAGAAATAAGTTATATTGAGATGTCATGCATTAATATAGTGTTTATAAGAGAGGCTACATATAGAGGATACCATTTGTAGATTCCATTTTTTTTCAAATTCGACATATATGGTGGAGGAGTCCCAATTTTTGGATTATAAGGGGTTTTATAGAGGGATTGAGTTTTTTTACTGTCCACGAGGGTTAGTTAGATGATGTATTACAATGATTTTATTTACATGGAAGGATTTTAATTCCATATAAGATATGTAAGATAGGTCTCTATGAGATCAGTATCACTCATTTGGTGCTACATATAGATATAAAAAATAAGTTCCACGATTATTTAGGAAATTTTTTTTGTATGGGTTAAATATTATAGTTGTATATTTTGTTTCACAATATGTAGTCTACCATAATTTGCAGGCTAAGAACAATGATACTAGTGGTTTTCTCCTTTTGTACGTTATTCTCGATTTCAGTTGGTAGGAAATCACTATGGGAATTATTATTTGTTTATTGTGAGATTAAGGATTATATGATTCTATGGGGTTGATTGAGGAACATTTTATTAAATCAACCAACTATATAGTAGTCAGGGAGTGGATCATGGTGGTCTTTTTGTTGAGGTAGTATATAAAAGAGGTGGGGAGACTCTTCAAGGTCTCTAGGGTGGTCATATTTAGTTATGATATTCATTTTACCACCATAGATTGTGTATATCTACAGGGGGATTATTGTTCTTTGATATGCCATAGAACTACTTTCAATCAACCAGAAGATGGAATGATAGAGTACACCAACCTGAATCCTAATGACATGTTGCATTATTCTATTATTTATTTTGGATATTCAAGGATTAGAAAATCATTCATTTTATATTTTTCTTACAATATTATTTTCCACTAGACCATTATTTTTGCTTCATTTTTCAATATTTATGATTGACCATTCAATTAATTATTTTACTATAGAGTGTTCAGAGAGGTAGAAATTATGATGCCATTACTAGTAAATAATATGATATGGATGGTTTTGTTAACTCATTAGAATATAGAAGAAATGATGGGTCTTCTGAAATCCCATGTCCATCGTAGGAGGAGACCTATGGTGTTCATATAAAGAGATCATGTGTTCAGGAATGTGATTCCTCCTTATATGAATGAATGGTTTTTTAGTTGGATTGTGTTTTCTCTATTTTATTTTTTGAACCTCACAAGGTAATGGATTTATGTTGGAGTAATGGATATCATATAATACATCCTCCATAGATTAATAGATACATGATGTTTCATCTATGTCATAGCTCCAACATAATCCTCATGATTACTCTCAAGTCATTTATTGGGGTGAGGATGATGTTGAAGATGATTTGAAAATCAGGGAGAGGCCTTTGGAAATATATTATGTACAAGAGAATATGTTTCATAAGTTTTTACTCACTTTGTTTTTTTATTGTGAAAGAATGCCATGGGGATGATTATCTAGGAAGGCGAGTTACAATTTCACATTTAGTACCCCATGTGGTATTATGTTTGCCTCCTCTCCTATAATGATGCTCTTTTGGAGGTTTTAAACCTTTATGATTTATAAGATGTTTCCCCCTTTTTGGTTTTTTATATCCTTATTCTTATTTCAAGAGTATATCCCCTAGGAAAGTGTTAATGTGATGGATTTTTTTTCATATATTTGGTCTAGTTTAAGGATGAGGTTTGTTATGCAGTTGTGGTTAAGAGATCCCTGAGAGGTGTCTCATTAATAGGTTTTTTCAGATGGCCCTTTTTCATTTTTTAAATAATGGTTATGAACTCTCACTGAAAATAATTTATTTATAGGGGTTTAATATATGGTCGTGGATCCATCATGTTTGACCCATTTTGTTTTTTTGAACGTCTGAGGTACTTAGAAGAGTCCTATTATAGGTATGGTGCTGTTCTGAAGCTATAATATATAACCATGGAGAATTCACCAAATGTAAGGGTTTTACCTCATGAATGAATAGTTCATGGATTGAGCGAGATCTCACCTCACAACACTAATGATATTTGTTCCTGTTGAGAGGCCAACTCACTAGGTCATTCATGTTTTGAAATAAATCAAGTCAAAATGGTTCAAAGAAACATTTATTTTGATGGATCTTAAAATAAAATACATAATAATGTGAAAGGGTTTCATTCCATGAAAATTGTATATGAGTTGTTCCATTAATAGTTGAGGATCCACAACATTCAACAAACCCTATAACATTTCTATTAATTTTGGGATCTTCAATGTTTTTTCGTGAATATTCAAATCACTTTGACAGGGATCAATTCATGACATCCCGTATTAAATATATTGTGATTCAAAGTAAACTCAACCCATTTTATCTTGTGGTTATTTAATATGGATCATGTCAAATGTTTTATCCATGTGATGGATCATTTTTAAAGTCATTTTAATATATATTTATTGGTTGTTTGTTGGTGTAGTAATGTTATAGTGTCCTTGGATGGATGTGGTTCTTATAGGAGGGGTGATTAGGATTTATTATGTGGGTCTATTGTCATTCGAAGAATTTTTACTCCACTATGTTATGGGGATCATTTATTATCCAATTTATTTATATGAATTCATAAATTTATCATGGATTATACATTTTTTATTGAGATAAACTGAATAAATATTACATAACATTTACCATGAATTTGATTTAAATCATAGGTATTCATTTTATACATTGATAAAAGATGTTCAATTGATTTTCTGGATATATTTATGTCATTGTTATACCTATTAGACTGTCGTATTATGTTTTGGGTTATCATGTAATTATTCATGAAAAATGGTAATGAATATAAACATGGAAACAATTGATTAATTCAATTTATAATTAATGAAGACTCATGTTTTGGTGTATTTAATTCTTCTTTGTAATTTGGAAATAATAAAACAAATGTAATAAAAAAATTAATTAAATGAATTATTCATGTTCAATAGAAATACCAATGAATGTGATTCATTGAAATTATTTTACAGATTTTTCAAATTAAAAGGGAGGTTAATGAGAATGGAACTTATATATGATTGATAAAACATGTTTTAATGTTAAGGGATATATTTTTTTGGATATATTGTTATATATTGATGCCTTATGTTGACGTTGTTGGAACCTAATGAATAAGTTAATCTATCATAACAGAAATAGGTTGTTTGATAAAGTATATTTATATATACTAAGTTCCCCATATAGTTTATAAGGTCAATTTCCTAGAGCTTGGAGCCAAGATATCTCATTTTTATGTGATTTCCAAATTCTTTGTTTGAGTGCCTTGATTTAAATTTTGGATTTACTTGTTTGTATCCTAAAATTTTTATAATTTTCTCTATATGTGATGCGATATGATCTTGGGAGGGATAATAAAGGGATATATGAGGTGATATATGGGTTGGGTGGTTCTGATGAATTTGTATTAGTTTGGACATTTGATGGAAAGATGCATCAGGATCTGCAAGTGGGTGTCAGTGATGGAGATGATGATTATAGAAAAAATTTATTCTAGGATTATATTTTGATGTTCTAATGTTGTGTGATTTTTATAAATTAATCAGTTTAATATCTTGTGACCTGGTCGATTATTTTAACTCCATTTAGTTCCCCATTATTGGAGTCACCTAGGTATGTTTGGATTCATGTTTCCTCCTAGATTTTGATTAATTTGTTTTTTCCAGAGTACATGGACTATGTAATGATGAAAAAAATTAATAAATAATTTTAACCCCATGGGGTTGGTGTTATAGAATTATAAATACTAAAATTCTGTTATCCAAGATATATTATGCACTCTGTTTGGATTATGGATGGATGGAATGGACACATTCTACTAGTTAATGAATTTTTCTTGAAAATAATTTAATTTTTATTTATGTGGATAATAAATATATTAAAGAAAAATAATATTTAAAATGAAAATATGTAACAAACATTAAATTATTATTTTTTTATTTGATATCTTTTCCCCAGTAGTAGAAGCATGTTGTCTATGAAATGATACATGCGATTGTGTTTGGAGGTAGGATATGACCTTAACATGGTTGTGATATAAATATATAATATAGATTATTTACATTCAAACAATAACCCCAAAGATGTCATTTTTGGAGACTAACACCTATTGAAATCTGGGAGGGTGTTTTCCCAAACATACTAGTTAGAGGATTGATGGATGACTACACACTATAACCCAAATCTATCTTTTTTTAGTTACTTATGTTTGTATGTAAGGTAATTTGTTTTAATTTTTTTTATTTAGTTGCTTTTGGTGGATTGAGGTAATTTCCAACAAATGTATTACCAGAATTAGTATCCAACAGATTATTGTAGGTTTGACATGTATTGGTCCAGATGGATTTTGATAACTCACTCAGTGTATGGGCTGAATGGTATTGAGATATAAAAAATGATATATGATAAATTCCATATAGGCCTTGGTGGATCCATTAATATCCATGGTTACTATATATAGTTATGTTAAATGGGATGATTGGATAATTTGATGAATGAGGAGCATGTTAGGATTCATTTTCAAGGTATCTTTTGGGTATATTATTTTGGATAGAGATATGTCTTATGATGTGCGACATTGGGGATGAATGTAAAATTAATTATCAAACAAAATCATAGTTTCCTTGATGTTTCATTATTATATTATATTCTTTTTTATGTAATAATTTGATTGAGACATCCATAGTGATGTAGGGAATATAATATTCTAGTTTAGCATATTAGTTAGTTTCACTATCGATCACATTGATTCACCGTGATATAATTATATTTTTTATTTGAGTATCTAGGAAGGATGATATATAGTATACTATAATACCCAACTTATGTTTATATAAACTAGTTTTCGGTAAGCTGGATGAGGATATAGATTGGGTTGGATATTGTTTTTGCATAGTTTTGATGATGTTTTTTGTGTCTATTATCATTATATTATTAAACATCTGGGATTTTTATATTAAATTTTTTTTTCTATATGACATTTCATTCTTCCACTTGGTATTTATTTCATATATCAAAGTGTTTATCAAATAGTGTATCTTTCTTATATCTGTCATCAAGATGTCTTTAAAAATGGTAATTCCACCCATATGTATTTTTTTATTATTTATATGTTAGTCGCAAAACCTAGATTAAATAGTTGTGGGACTGAGGCATTCCTCATCTCCCTTAAATCATTGTCATAACAGGTGTGGTACCCTTTGGGAGAAGGGTATCATGAAATGATTCCTTATATCATTTAATGAGTTAATTATAGTATGTTTTTACCCAGTATGGTTTCAATCTAAATAACTATTTATTCTTCCATTCATTAGAATTATTTGTAATTATTCATTTTAATGGTTTAACTACATAACACATGAATTTTTATATTATAATTATTAATGAACATTGAATATTATATTTTGTCAGATATGGTGATTTAATATTGTCTAGAGTGGAGGAGTTTATTAGCATAGATTAGAATTTTAATGAGATTTATTAATTATCTTTTTTAATTATCAATGTTAATTATAAAATTAAATAACAATGGAAAATAAAATATATATAAATAATTTATTTTTATATTTGTGTGGTCTATGAATGACATATATTACTTTTATAACTCCCAACGAAATAAGAGTATCATTTTCACTTCTTGAGTTTGATGAAAAATCATATCCAGATAGAGATTAATTATTATAGTGTAAGTATAATGAAGACACATATCATTTACATGGGGAGAAAAACACCAAAGAAAACACATACATTACATAATGGTGGTTAGAACCTAATGATTTTGAAATTTTAATTTGAGTCAAAAAATAATGTAACACTAAAATTATTTATAAGGAGTAAAAATACTCAAATAATGAATTTATAATACCAGAGTCACAACATTAGAAGAAATATATATTTTTTATGGTAAAATCATAATAAAATATTTACAACATGTATGATAATATAATATGAATTATTGAAATTTCCTGGCATGACTTACCACTAAACCAATAACCAGAAAAGACATCACATAACCTCAATTGCATCTCCTTGTTTTCTGGAGGTCATCGACTAGTAGTGATTGAGTTTAGTTTGTTAAATGTGGAGACCATAACCTCAAAATTAGAGTTATTTTTTTAACTAGATAACAAAAAATATATAAAAAGGGATGTAATATAATGAAATAATGAAATCAGTGGAAGACAATACCAATAAAAACTAAATATAGAAAAATGGCCAACACCAGTTTATACAATGCATTAAAGACACCAGGATACATAATTAAAAAGTAGTAAACTATAAATAATTCATTACATATCAGTATATAATTAATTAAATGGACTAAATATATTAGGCTATCTGCACAAGAATCCCATGATCTCCCTCGATCCTCTTCTCCTAACTCCCATTTACAAGAGAAATAGAACAAGTGTAGGTCCATAACCCAGCAAACGAGAAGATTCTACTCGAGCACCAATGGTAACTGAGTAGGGTGTGGAATAATATCTCAATAGGCTGCAACCAATGGTTTGAATCCCCAACTGATATATGAAATATCTAAAAAAAATATGTTTTCAGGTATATTTGTAAGCATGAAATACATGTAATTAATTACCACGGAATGTATGATGATAAAAACAGTTATACCAAGTTAGTCCGACAATTCACCCTTCAGAAAATTTTCAGGCTCCTTCAACAAGGAAAATAAAGGTATTTCATAAGTAAATTACACATTCTATCTAGTCATAAAACTTTTCAGACCGTCATAGAAATTCTTTACAACCGTGTCAAAAAATTTACCGCATCTAATTCGAATATATGAACATATCGCATACCTCCTGGTTGTGCTGTAAAATGACGTGTAGACTATGAAGGGTCAAATCCAAGGTTTCATGTACCAAGGAATCCATATAATAAATCTAAAACAAAACGAGCCATATCTGAAGAATTCATCCAAGGAATCCACATTGAGTTTCATGGGAATCTTAGTGGATACATGGTCTAGGCATAGGTCAGAGTGTTTGGAATATGTGTACTGATATGTCCTACATGATTCAGAGCATGCTGGATCCATTGGATAGAAAGGACGAGGCTTCCCATTGAATTAAGACATGAGGGGAATAATGAAACCAAGGCATCCAGTTCTGCATTCCAAATCCATGGAGAGAATTCCATGTCATCTACATTGAACCATTCATTCATTTAAAATCATTTATAAAATCTAACCATATGAGAATACCGAATCATATAAATCATTCCATCGTTATCCATATGAGTATACCCACTCATATCAACATTTAAAAATTTCATTCTATATTAGTATTCCCACTAATATCATACGTTTGACCACTTCCCATCAGTTTAGCCAATCGTTCATCACAATTCAATATGAGGCTTTACACATAAGAATAAGGGTATACCCACCCATATTACAATAGAAATCAATTTATTGAGTATGATCACTCATAATTATCACACATGACATGAGTATACCCAATCATGTATTCTACTACATATAATCAAGCCATGTGTGTGTACACACCCATATACAACCATTTCATCATTAAATACACCACAAGTCATCCATTGAGCACACCCTATCATGTATACATTAAATATTTATATAAATCCTTTTAATTTTCCCACTCATTTTTCAATATTTATCTAATTAACATTTTTAACAATAAAAAACAACCTATTATGTATTCAAACTCAATTAACCAATTACCCTCATACATAACACATGTGTTTACCCACCATATATCCCTTTCGAGTTAATTAAAACCATTTAACTCAATTGTGTCAACATGAAAAGGATGCAGTACATCTCCTTGATTGAAATTCATATCCCTTTAGTATAAACAAGCTTCCTATAACTAGGAAATCATATGAAAAGCACATAATGTTAATATATTGAAACATAATAGTCTATATAGAATGTTACATTCTTGAAGTAAGTGCCCCTATAATGGAGATGTTTTATTATAAAACATGAATTTGTATTCTAAGAAATAATATAAAACCTAAAAGGCATGTCTTTACATAATTTTAGTTAAAATTATACAATTTAGTAAATAAAAAACTACTACACTATTAAATTAAAGAATGATTGAGGAACCTACCTCAATGAATGGAAAATGCAATTCATTCTAACTCAATAAGTATCCTTCCCACCCACACATACATCGATATACATATATATGTTTTTGAACTGATGTATGTGTTCCTTACACTATGAGGGAACATTCCAATGGAATATATATATATATATATATATATATTCATACAATATAATTCGGGTGTACACACATGGAAATTGATCAGAACACCCTATAAAAAATCCATGAGGAATAAAAAACCGAGAAACACTACATAGATGGTGTGAATCCACATAATGGTGTGAACCCCTACCTCAAACTGATGGCGGTGGACCAAATCATCCCAGACCACCCCAACATTAGTAGCCATTACTGTAATATGGACCAACAGGTCCCGAGAGAACCTTTGCATAACATATAACAAGAATAATCCCAAATATCATTTTAAACACCAAACTTAGTGTTTTGGTCGAATTCCATAGGGTGACAGTGATACAAAAATATTCTATGTAAAGGATGGATAAGGGTACCTAAGTCCCTACATTGATGAATCGGTGTGAAATATAAAGGAAACTAGTGGAAGATCGAAGATATGAGGAGATATGAGGGATGAGATTGTGTCTCCCATAAAGGGGAGGGCCTCCCTTTGCAACATGCGATTGAGGTGATAGAGAAAAGGGGTTATGGTTTATTTTATTTCTTGTATCAATTTAATTTTATAATAATACATGTATTTAAAATAGAACAACCTGAATTATTTGTAAAGACCCGAAAAATTCAAAGAAATTTTTTTCTTAATTTTCTATGGATACTTACAAGAACGCAGTTTCTGACTACACCTGATTCTGAGGCCCAGTGTGCCCGGAATCATTTTCTAAAGTTTGGCTCGGGTACGATTAGTGAACGGACGTGCGGGTTTTTCTAACTTTTGAATCGGTGCTCGGAATCGAATTATGAGGGCACTGATGGAATCACAGCACCGGTAATTTCTTATAAACTCCTCTTCCGGAGTTGCGTTTGCATGGGTGTGGTTTTTAATTTTTGGGCTTAAATTTAAGAAATAAAATAAATTTTACGACAAACTTTATTTTATTTCACTTAAGCCACATGGAAGCCACTTGAAGCCACTTAAAGCTGCTTAAGCTGAGTTGATGCGGATAGGGTGCTATCCAAAAATATCCTACCCTCTTGGTAGGATATTTGTGAGGTGGAGCCCGCACGATCCCCACCGATTCTTTTCTGCTAAGTAACACACCCACGAAAACCCGTCATTATGAAAGTCAACTGACGCGTTTTCTTAATTTCTTCACGCACCAATTAATTTGGTGGTTTTATTCATTGAATTAATTATATGAATTAATTTAATCGTTTCTTAACCTATTTTCAATCCGTTGGCATAATAATAAAATAAGACCAACACACGACATCTGGAAAAATGTTCGTTGAGAGGTTTTGACAGAAACCAAGAGTTTTTCATCCACCTTCGCGAAGAACGCGAAGAACGCGAAGAACGCGAAGAAAGTGAAAGAACACTAAGAACTCCGATCCCTCGGAAATCGGCGACGCGACGCCATGTTCCGCAACGCCGGCGATTATTTTTCCGCAATTTTCTTCCGCGACAATCCAACCCCGCGACAACCATCGATCAGCATCGACAAGGTAGGGGGTTGCGCTCTTTTTTTTTAATTTTACTTTGTGGATTAAAACAACAATATGGATTTAATTATTATTAATTAAATCTGTTGTTTCTTGGTCCTCGGAGTTCGTTGACGCAACGACGGATACCGCGACGACGCAACGATCCCCTCCTTCCACGACGATCAATTCCGCGAAGAACGCG
This sequence comes from Viscum album, assembly GCA_963277665.1. Lineage (NCBI taxonomy): Eukaryota > Viridiplantae > Streptophyta > Magnoliopsida > Santalales > Viscaceae > Viscum > Viscum album. The sequence continues at coordinate 1,769,288,950 of OY728135.1, forward strand.
CGTGCGACCACTTGATGAGGTAGGGGTTTTATTGGGAATGATTTTACCCTTTTATCCCATGGGTGTTTCCATTAAAAACAAAAAACCCGGTTTCATAAGAATAATTATAATTTATTAAAATTGTTTTCTTGTTATGTTTTCTGTGTTGAATATTTTCTCCCGACTGTTATCATCTAATACGGAGGGCGCGGGACAAACAAATACGGCCCGACAACCCTCCGCAGTTCTTCGTTGTTGTGCGGATTTTGCGGGCGATGAAAAAATGTGCCGCAAAGGAGATTCGATGTTTCCGCAGTGAAGAACGGGACCCGGGAGGAGCAGCGGCGCAGACAGGAACGGAATCGGACCACCAGAGCGACTCCGGTGGCCCGCGGAAGCCACCGGCGGTGTCGGCGGCTGGAGGCGGCGGCGACCCGGCATGCCGCCGGAAGGATCCGCCGTGGCTGAATCTGCGGCGGTGGCAGCGGCGCCAGCGGATTCGCAGCTGCGCGGGTCTGGCGCACACAGGACGCGGCCTTGCTGCGTCCATTGACCAGGGCGGCCCCTCACGGGGCCCACAGTGTTGTCACGCGGGGGTAGCGCGCCCCCCCGCGTTGCTCGGCGGCCCGGCCGAGCCGGGCCGCGCCCTGGCCGGCCCGGACCGGGTCCAGCCGGGTCGGACCCAGTTCGGGTCGACCCGGTTCGGCCGACCCAGGGGGGTCGGGCCGGGTCGGCCCGGGCCCAGACCCCCATTTCCGAACCTTTTCGGTCATTTTCCCGTAACGTGAACTACGGGCCTCCGAACGACGCGCCGTCAGCGGTGATGCGATCCTTGGATCGAGACAGTCGTTTTGGTATATCGCACTCAAGGTTTTGGAATACCTTGGGTTCATCCAGGTTGGGTCGTACACGAAACCAATCGGGCCCTCGGAGCGGAAACACTCATATCTTGAGCTTCGGACGTCCGATTGACGTGTCATCGACTACGTTGAATTTCTTTATGTGAGAAGGATATTTTGGCATACTCCGCCCGAGGTTTGGATGCTGGTGGAGTACGGTCGGGTTGATTTTTCCTTAAAAAACAACCGGGCCCCTGGAACGAAAAAGCCAATATCTCTCAGACCGGGCGTCTGATTGACGCGCCGTCTGCGACGTTGACTTTCTGTTGACGATACAAAACTTTTGGATACATCAACTCTGTAAAATGTGTCAATTGATGTATCAGCCTCTCGGCTCATGGAGCGGACCCTCATGGTTCACGCCCAAATTTACCCAAGAGAAGAAGTGCAGAACGTTCCTTGTAGTGTAGCTTGGGTTGTCAATTCCACAGAGACCTACGAAGATACCTAAGATACACAACCTAAGGGATAGATTTTTGGCTATGAAGTGGCCAACTTGGATTGATTTTGGATGGGTTTTAAAGATATATAATAGATTTAAGTGGATTCAATTTAAAAGAATGAGTTGATCCTTGGTTATCGCTCGACGTGGATTGGACGTATTTTCTTTTTAATGATTTCAATTTGATAAATTTGAGATGGGTTCATTTAAGGAGATAAAACAACATCATCACTTACTGGTTTAATGCCTACATCCTCTAATACTAATCACCTATACACTTGAAGGATCAATGTTTTGAGCACTTCAAGGTAATGGATCGTATTAGTACTTGAATTGTGTGGCCTTAAATTCAACAAGGACGATGGAGTTTAAAAATCATCAAATAAAAATCCCAATTAAAGAAGTGATTATACATTAATTAGGTGATAAATAACATCCAATCCAGCCCCTTGCAACTCCCTTGGATCAACCCATACGTGGGTTATCCCTTCATTGATCCCATGGTTTCAATAGAAGCGGAAAGTAGACTCATGAGGGAGGAAATGGAGAAGTAAAGAAAATAACAAAAATAAAATAATCACTCCACCGTTGTGTGAATAATTTCACAAGGGTTGGTGTGAATAAATTCACACCTTGATCCAACGGTATCAAAGTGATATGAATAACAACATAATAAGAGTAGAAGAAGAACTTTTATTAAGAAACTAAAGTGAATTGAACAACTTACATTTGAACGACAAAATTGAGGCAACAAAAATGCAGCATAACATTACAATTGAATAAAGCATCCAAGATTCTCAACTCCTTCACCACAACTGCCTTAAATAGGCATTTTGGGAGTCTTGGGTCGAGCATAAAGCATTAAAAAGCATCTAAATTAATTTTGGTAGGCCATAGGTGGTGGAATTCCTGTGGAATTTGAACTTTTCCACATTTGACCCGAGGTGGCAGCCAACTTTCCTTCACCGAACAGACGCATCTGGAAGACCTACTAGACGGCAGAATCAGAGTGGGCCATAGAAGAAGAAAATGGATCTACGGATGTCCTATAACCGTATGTAAACGTTGGGCCCATTTGGAGTTACTTATTCCGAGATATGATAACATTAGTGGACTGTTTTTCTGGGCCGCAGAATCTGGCCCAGAATTGTATCTCTAACTTTGGCCGCTTTAATTCCCACCATAGATGCCAAATTAGCATTGTCTCATGAAGAGTTATTTGTTCCTATGAATTTATTCTAGCATACCAAAAAAAATTTGGGATTCATTGGGCCTGTATGTTGGGCCCCACTGTCTCATCAGTGGGCTAGTGTCCAATCTGCCTTCTCTAGAATTTCTTCCTTTCATCACAAAATATCCCCATATTCATCCATGAATTCTCCATTGATCCCTGAATGAAAAATGTTCACATTTAAGTGTAGATAATGTTCCCAAAATATCAAATTAAAAAAATTGATAATTACATTACTTAGAATCAGATTACTCATTGGACCTAAATTGGTGTATATTAGGCATGAAGTGCGCAAATGATGAGAATGGATGTTCATAATGAAAATGCACTAACTCAGGCCCATAAGATAAAAAATGAACATTTAATACCATTAAAATGAAATTAAAATATATGTTTTTATTGGATAATCACACCCCCCAACTTGAGATTTGCTAGTCCCGATCAAATAATTCAATGATTTTATTTCAATTCCTTTCTTCAAATACATTATAACAAACAGTTCTCACAATGTAAACTGCACACAAATATATTTTTATAACCTATCAAGATAATTTAAAACAAGATGAATTTAAAAGAAGATCCCAATACCAATCCCATTCCTTTGATCAAATCCATCATCATACTTCATCCAACTCAATTAGGTGTAATGATGTGTTGTGTATCACAATAGATATGGGGGTTCATTTTCATTCAAGGGGGAAATCATGGAAGCGCTAGGTGGAATCACATTTAATCCTAATATGAGTATTCATCATTTTTTTTGAATTTTTTTTGCAATATTGCCATAGTAATTGAGATTGCAGTTAATCAAATTAACCCATGTAGCAAGACTTTGACGATGACTCCCAGACTCAAAGGCCTTAGGGCACCAAGTGAAGCCCACATACTCGGGCATCTTCTCGAGTTAACTTAATCAAAAAAAAAAGTCATATTACCATAAATAGAGATATATTGAAAAACTCAAGGCTATAAAACTCTGGAGTCACGATCCCCATGTGCCGAAAGCCTCACATTTTATCAATCCATTGCTCTACACGCAAATTTTTAATTTTTTTTTATTTTTTAATAATTTTTTTTAGTTTTAATTTGAATACTCATATTATTCCGAAAAATAAATCCAGCCTATGCAATGTATTATGGGACCCAAAAAATTCAAATTAGTACCCCACAGTCTAGAGGACGTGCATTGTGGCATTTTTTTATTTGGATGAAAATATAAACGATTAAATATCACATTGGACAACCACACTTTCCAAAATCTAGTCTTTTAAACTTAATCATGAATTAAATTAAGAGTCAAGGAAATAATAATAATTTGATATGTAGTTTTTATGTGAGCAAAGATGTTATTATATGAATGATAAATGAATTTTACTTGTTTTTGTTATCATTGTTTTTTTTAAACAAACATTTTGTTTCCACACCCCCCAACTTAGAATGAAACTGTCCCTAGTTTCATAAAAACAAAATTTAGAATGGGGTAGAGGAATAAAAAGGGGAGTTCAATAAGGAAATTGAAATATGAGGATCATGGAATGAAGTCACCTGGTGGTTGAAGTTTGAAGTTCTTGCCGCTCGAATTTATTCCTTTGATATCCATTTCACTTGCAAAGTTCCCTAGTGGAAAAAGGAAAAAAAAACAAACAGAACAAACAAAAACAAACAATATATATATATATATATTTACATAATAAAGGAAGTAAAATATAAGAATATATATAAAAATTATAGAATAAGGAAGCACAAGAAGCCGCAGGTCATTGGTAAGCGTGCACCCTTGTCTCCCTTCGGTCCCAGGTTCGAGTCCCCGCGACTTCGCCGGTTGTGACGGGGTTTTCCCCACGGCCTATGGCGTGGACTTTTTATTATTATTATTATTATTATATATTTATCTTAACCTATAAAATAATAAAAATAAAACAAAATAAACTGATGATACATTGTCTTCTTTTTAAATTTCTGGGTAAGGTATTACTCAAGGATCCCACCACGTGACACAGATGAATATGGTGCTCCCCTTTCGTACCCATCCATACTCATTATAGAAGAACAGGTCAACAGTTTATTTTTTTTTCAAAATATCAAAATGTCTCATTAACCCTATTTAAAATATAATGTTGATTAAAACAATGAAATTATTGGAAACTTGAAAACCATGGGTTGCCTCCCATTCAGCGCTTTGTTTAACGTCGTTAGCCTGACATGGACCCTAAATCTATTAATTTTTTCCTTGTTCATAGGTTGGCTCAGTTAACTCAACCTCTATTTCCTGTTTATTGAATGATTCAATGAATGGTTTTAACCTTTGACCATTGACCTTGAAAATGTAACCACTTGTGGGATCTTTAATCTCTACTGCCCCATGGGGGAATACATGATACACTATGAAAGGTCCTGACCATCTAGACCTTAACTTTCCCAGATGTAAATGAAGTTTTGAACTATACAAGAGCACAAGTTTTCCCAGTTCAAATTGTTTGACCTTGATATTCCTAGATTGGTAGGCTTGAACTCTATCTTTATTGATCCTTGAATTTTCATAAGCCTCCATCCTTAGTTCCTCCAGTTCATTGACATCTAAATTCCTTTTTGTTCAGGCCAATGAGATATCATAATCCATTTTCTTAATTTCCCAAAAGGCCTTACGTTCAATCTCTACTGGCAAATGGAATGCTTTACCATAAACCAACCTATATGGGGACATTCCTAAAATGGTTTTATATGCGGTTCTATAGGCCCAAAGAGCATCTAAGAGTTTCTCAGACCAATCTTTCCTACAGGGGTTGACGATTTTTTCAAGAATTTTCTTAATTTCACGATTGGCTAACTCAGCCTGACCATTGGTCTGTGGGTGGTAAGCAGTGGACACTTTGTGAGAAATTCCATATTTTTTCATGAGTGATGAGAATGAACGATTGAAAAAATGAGTTCCACGATCACTTATGATTTCTCTAGGAATTCCAAATCTAGAGAATATGTTTTCTTTTAGGAATCTAATCATAGTTTGATGATCATTGGATTTTGTGGGAATGGCCTCAACCCATTTTGAGACATAATCAACAGCTATGAGTATGTAGAGGTATCCCCGAAAGTTTGGGAAGGGACCCATGAAATCAATTCCCCAACAGTCAAAGATTTCAACCACTAAGATGGGAGTGAGTGGCATTTGATTTATTTTTGTGATGGACCCTACTTGTTGACACCTAGGACAGCATTGAAAAAATGTGTAGGAGTCCCTTGAGAGGGTGGGCCAGAAAAGACCACATTGACGAATCTTAGAAGATGTTTTATTAGAGGAAAAGTGACATCCACATGCCTCACTATGACAGAATTTAAGGATGGACTCTTGTTCAGATTCTGGAACACACCTCCTAATGACTTGGTTAGGGCAGAACTTATAGAGGTATGGATCATCAAACACATAGTGTCTAACATCATAAAGGAATTTCCTTCGAGCTTGAGTCCCTAAGAATTTTGGAATGACTCCTGTCACTAAGAAATTTTCTATGTCATCATACCAAGGGCAGTCACTCACAATGTATAAGTGTTCATCAGGAAACGAATCAGACACAGAAAGGTGATTTGAGTTGTCCTTGAATTCCATCCTAGAGAGGTGATCATCTACAACATTTTCAACTCCCTATTTATCCTTGATTGTGAGGTCAAATTCTTTTAAGAGGAGGACCCACCTAATCAGTCTAGCCTTAGCATCTTGTTTTTGGAAGAGGTATTTTAGTGAAGAATGGTCAGTGAACACAGTGATGGGTGATCCTAAGAGTTAAGACCTAAACTTCTCTAAGGAAAACACAATAGAAAGTAACTCTTTTTCAGTGGTGGTGTAGTTGATTTGGGCATCATTTAAGGATTTTATTTCGTAAGAAAAGACATAAGGAGATTTATCACAATGTTGTCCTAACACAGCTCCAACAGCAAAGTCACTGGCATCACACATAATTTCCAAAGGAAGGCTCCAATTTGGAGATTTCATAATGGGAGGAGAGGTGAGAGAGGATTTGAGGGTTGAGAATGAACCCTCACAGCTTTTTGTCCAAACAAATGGAGCATCCATTACTAAGAGAGCACAAAGGGGACTGTATATTGAACTATAGTCCTTGATGAATCTTCTATAGAAACCAACATGTCCTAAGAATGACCTCACTTCCTTGATAGTTTTGGGTGATGGAAGGTGACGAATGATGTCAAACTTTGCTTTATCAACTTCAATCCCCCAGCTCGAGACCAAATGGCCTAGAACAAGTCCCTCTTTAACCATGAAATGGCATTTTCCCAGTTTAGGACCAGATTTTTTTCTTCACATCATGACAAGACTCTCTCCACATTCTGCAGACATCCCTCAAAAGTATCCCCAAACACAGAGAAGTCATCCATGAAGACCTCAAGAAAATCCCCTACCATGTCTGAGAAGATTCCCATCATGCACCGCTGGAAGGTTCCAGGGGCATTTCATAACCCGAAGGGCATGCGTTTGAAGGCAAAGGTACCGAAAGGACATGTGAATGTAGTCTTCCCTTGATCCTCTAGCGAGACCTCAATTTGATTGTACCCTGAGTACCCATCTAAGAAACAGTAGAATGCATGACCTGCCACTCTCTCAAGGACTTGGTCAATGAATGGTAAGGGGAAATGGTCCTTCTTGGTGAATGAGTTTAGTTTCCTATAGTCAATGAAGACCCTCCATCCACTACTCACCCTTGTTGGAAGAATCTCTCCATCCTCATTGGTTATCACTGTTATTCCAGCCTTTTTTAGAACCAATTGGATTGGGCTCACCCATTCACTCTCAGCTATGGGATATATGATACCAGCTTTCAACAATTTCATAGGTTCTTTTTTTACTACCTCCATGAGATTAGGATTGATTCACCGTTGAGGTTGAAGACATGGCTTTGAATTAGATTCCAGAACAATCCTATGAGTCCCGATAAGTGGGATAATCCCTGGAATATCATACAGGGTCCAACCAATGGCTTTCTTATGTTTCTTAAGGACATCTAGAAGAATCATCTCATGATTGGATTCAAGAGAAGAAGAAATGACAAAACGGTGTGTCTGATTGTCCCCTAGGAAATCATACATGAGTGTAGCAGGAAGTTCCTTCAATTCAAGATCAGGTTGGTTCAGAATTTCTGCTGATGATTGGGACATTGGATCAAGTTCAATTTCTTTTTTAGAGTTTCAGATATGATTGATTCCCCACATGTAGAAGTTTCAGCTACTAGATTGGCTTGATCATATTTAGGGAAGGAATTTTGATTGGTCTCCATGAAATTGATTTCTTGAAAGGTTTCACTGATTTTTGGACCTAAGAATTCATCAAAAGATCAATTTGGAAATGATTCAATCCAAGGAGATAAACATCCTCCATATGAAAAAAGGAAATAAATCTCATCTTGACATAAAAAATCATCAAATATTCTGTTATGTTCCATGGATTCATTATCAATGCTTCCTATCATGTTTACTTCATGAATTTCCTCGTCATCCCCTATTTGTGAGGTTGCATTATAGATGTTCAAGTCTAGACTCATGTTCCCAAAGGTGATGGTCATGTTCCCATTTCAAGCTCTGATAACAGAGTTTATTGTTGCAAGAAAAGGACGGCCAAGGATGATTGGGTTTTGTTCCTTATTTCTTAATTTTGGATGGTTGTCAAGGACAATGAAGTCAGCAGGGTAGATGAAGTTTTCAACCTTTACCAGAACATCCTTTAAAATCCCCTTTCGAACCCTAATGCTACGATCAGCATGTTGACGTGTGACAGATGTGGGTTGGAGTTCTTCTAGGCCTAACTGGCAGTACACATCATATGGTATGAGATTGACACTAGCACCTATGTCACACAAGGCTTTGACAACTTTGCTTTCTCCTAGTTCAACATTGATGTAAGGGCAACCTGGGTCTTTCAACTTAGGATGAATGGTCCCTTGAATGGTGGTACTCACATTAGCAGCCAAAAGGACTTGGTTTTTATGTGAAAATTTTCATTTAAAAGTACACAAGTCCTTAAGGTACATTGAGTAGGCTGGTATGGTTTGGATTGCATCGAGAAGGGGTATGTTCAACTTTACTTGTGAGAATATTTCCCTCAACGTTTCACTCAGTTCAGGCTTGGTTTCCCCCTCATGCGTTGGGTAAATGGTGCAGGTTGTGGGGTTGATTGTTGAAGAGTTGTTTCTTTCACATTGTTATCAGTTTCCTCAGTTTGATCTTGTGGTTCATTTGAATTTTCATCCATGTTTGAATCTTCAGGTGGGTTCTACATTAGTTGTTCAGGTTTCTCAATTGATTTCCCACTTCTTAAAATAGTCACAGCCTTTAGTTGTTCATGAGTTGTTTGAGCACAACTTGACTCTCCCAATGAAGTTGAGGATGGCACCGCCTGAGTAGGCATGGGTGCCTTTCCTATTTTGATGGTTTGAATTTCTTGTTTTAGGGAAGAGACTTCTGAGTTCATCCTCTCAATTTGTTTGCACAGTTGTTCTAGTAGGCTTTGTGGAACAGTTTGGGTTGGTGCTTGAGTAGGTTGGTCTATCCCAGGGGGATATTTTGGAGGTGGGATGGTTTGTTGAAAATGGACCAGTGGCTGTTGGTATCGGATAGGTTGGGTTTGTAACTGGTTATGGGCTTGTTAGTTCTATTGAGGGTAAGGATTTTGCCCTTGTGGTTGGCTATGTTGTTGGTTATCCTTCCATCGGAAGCATGGGTGGTCATTGTACCTTGGATTGAAGGTGTTTTGGAATTGGGGCTTTTTAATGTTTAGGGCATTGACTTCCGCTAGGGTTCCTCCTAGAAGAACATCCTTGATGGATGGAATGGTTGGGCAGTTGTCTGTTTTATGGTCATGTTTGCCCCAAATTGTGCAAACAATGTCTACATTTTGGATTTCATGGACTTTCCTAATGTCTATCTCTTAAACCTTCCTAGAGAGTGCTATGAGTTTAGCCCTAAGGATTTCCTCTTCTCTAAGTGTATGAATTCCAGTGGTTCTTTGTGGCTTTTCAGAATAAGGTGATGTTCCCCAAGTTTGGTTTCGTTCAGCCAGACTTTCCAGATACTCGTAAGCATCATTTGGGGCCTTGTTTTTAAAAGTTCCATTACACATCATGTCAATGAATTGTTTATTACCCGGACCCAACCCTTCATAGAAAATTCTCACTTTTTCAGGTATGGAAAACCCATGGTGTGGAACCATGTTTAGGGTGTCTTTGAACCTCTCCCATGTTTCATAAAATGACTCTCCCTCTTTTTCAAAAAAAAAATTGGATGCTCTTTTTAAGTGCAATTGTTTTGTGATGAGGGAAGTATTTTTTGTAGAATTCTCTTTGCAGTTGGTCCCAAGAGTGGATTGATGCAGGTCTCAAGTTGTTTAACCAATTTTTAGTTCAATCCTTTAATGAAAAAGTAAATATCCTCATCTTAACGTATTCTAGTTGATGTGGGGGACACATGGTTTCAACAATGTCGTTGAACTCTTTGACATGAAGGTATGACATTTCTTAGTCCATACCATGAAAGGTTGGAAGGTGGTTTAGGACATGGGGTTTGAATATATAGTTGGTGTCTCCTATGTAATTGTGTATAATGCATGAGGGGGCATTGTTCCAAGATGGAGTGAGGTAGTCGTTCATGGTTTGATCAACTACATTCCCTAAGTTTGGAGCTTCTTGGTTTTGGTTTCCATTTGATTCCCCCCAGGGTTTACAATTTGATTTTATGGATGACCCTCCATTGGACTTGTTTCAAGTTCTGACTTTGGGGTTTCAATAATATTTGAATATGATTTAAACAATCCCTTAGGGGCACTTGACTCCCCTATCCTAGGACTTTCCAACCTTACTAGTCTGTTTGAGAAATCGCGGGTGTAGGCGGACATGCGCCAAAAAAAGCGAGAAAGGGACAAGATAAGAGATCTTGGGTGAGAGTAGAAGAATGGTGGTGAGGAAAGAAGGTTTTTTTGGATCTAAGGTACTTACATGGTCCCCAGCAACGGTGCCAAAATTTGGTTCATGCCCAAATTTACCCAAGAGAAGAAGGGTAGAACGGTCCTTGTAGTGTAGCTTGGGTTGTCGATTCCACAAAGACCTAAGAAGATACCTAATATACACAACCTAAGGGATGGATTTTTGGCTATGAAGTGGCCAACTTGGATTGATTTTGGATGGGTTTTAAATATATCTAATATATTTAAGTGGATTCAATTTAAAATAATGAGTTGATCCTAGGTTATCGCTCGGGGTGGATCGAACGTATTTTCTTTTTAATGATTTCAATTTATTAAATTTGAGATGGGTTCATTTAAGGAGATAAAACAACATAATCACTTACTGGTTTAATGCCTACATCCTCTAATACTAATCACCTAGACACTTGAAGGATCAATGTTTTGAGCACTTCAAGGTAAAGGATCGTATTAGTACTTGAAGTGTGTGTCCTTAAATTCAACAAGGACGGTGGAGTTTAAAAATCATCAAATAAAAAACCCAATTAATGAAGTGATTATACATTAATTAGGTGATAAATAACATCCAATCCAGCCCCTTTCTACTCCCTTGGATCAACCCATAAGTGTGTTAGCCCTCCATTGATCCCATGGTTTCAATAGAAGCGGAAAGCAGACTCATGAGGGAGGAAATTGAGAAGTAAAGAAAACAACAAAAATAAAACAATCACTCCACCGTTGTGTGAATAATTTCACAAGGGTTGGTGTGAATAAATTCACACCATGATCCAACGATATCAAAGTGATATGAATAACAACATAATAAGAGTAGAATAAGAACTTTTATTAAGAAACAAATGTGAATTGAACAACATACATGTGAACGACAAAATTGAGGTAACAAAAATGCAGCATAACATTACAATTGAATAAAGCATCCATGATTCTCAACGTCTTCACCAACACTACCTTAAATAGGAATTTTTGGAGCCTTGGGTCGAGCCTCAAACAGTACAAAGCATCTAAATTAATTTTGGTTGGCCATAGGTGTTGGAAGGCTTGTGGAATTTGAACATTTCCACATTTGACCCGAGGTGGCAGCCAGCTTTCCTTCACCGAACAGACATGTCTGGAAGACCTTCTAGACGGCCGAATCAGAGTGTTCCATAGAAGAGGAAAATTGATCTCCTGACGTCTTATAACCTCCTGTAAAAGTTGGCCCATTTAGAGTTACGGATTCCGAGATATGATAAAATTAGTGGACTGTTTTTCTGGGCCACAGAATCTGGCCCAGATTTGTATCTCTAAATTGGGCCGCTTTAATTACACCCATAGAGGTAGCATTAGCATTGTCTCATGAAGAGTTATTTGTTCCTCTGAATTTATTCTAGAATCCCACAAAATATGGGATTCATTGGGCTTGTATGTTGGGCCCCACAGTCTCAGTAGTGGGCTAGTGTCCAATCTGCCTTCTCTAGAATTGCTTCCATTCATCACAAAATATCCCCATCTTCTTACATGAATTATCCATTGATCCTTGAATGAAAAATGTTCAAATTTAAGTGTAGATAATGTTCCCAAAATATAAAATTAAAAAAATTGATAATTACATTCCTTAGAATCAGATGACTCATTGGGCATAAATTGGTGTATATTATGCATGAAGTGCACAAATGATGTGAATAGATGTTCATAATGAAAATGAACTAACTCAGGCCCATAAGATCAAAAATGAACATTTAATACCATTAAAATTTAATTAAAATATATGTTTTATTGGATAATCACCTCCCGAACGAGCTTGCTGTGTGCGGGAACCCTAGAGCTGGCTGCGACTACTACTGTGACGACGACGACTGTGCAGAGATCCTCAGTGGATTCGATGCGACGACTACAACACTCAGCGATCCTTTGTGGGTCAGTGCTACAGGTCATGTTTGGGTCCGATCCTGTGTGGGTCTGATCCCGTGTGGGTCAGCACTCAGCGGTCCTGTGTGGGCCAGCCCCTACAGGTCCTGTGTGGGCCCTATCCTTTGTGGGTCTTTACGGGGGTTAGTTACCTATCGATCCTTTGTGGTTCAGATCCATTGTGGGTCATTGCGGGGGTTAGTACCTATCGATCCTTCGTGGGTCCAACAACTTAGATGGATCAGTGATCATCTCTATCGTCATTTGAAGAAGTATACCTGTGTGAGCTGAAAACCATTTTTGCTTTCCTTTGTGGATTTTGTTGTGATATCCTGTGTGGATTTACGTTTCCTATGTGGATTTTTTTGAGCTATCCTATGTGGATTTCACGTTTTTCATTCCTGTGTGGACTGGGTTGTACTTGAGCTCGGATGTTGGAGCCGAGCGAGAATTGATAACTTAGGTATATGTATAGGCATATACCTAAGCAGTGTCGGATGTTACTTCGTGATTGTATCTTTCCTTTGTGGTTTATCCTTTGTGGATTCTGGGAGACCTTTGGGGTCTCAGGGTCCCTACTGAGTAGCTTATACTCACCCCTGCATGGGCTATGCACGCACTTTGTTGTCGTGGTTGCAGACGACGGACATCACTGATCGTGGTGGAGGCTTGCAGAGCAGGACTGTACCTGGAGGTGGACCACTGGGCGGGACATATTTGGAGCGGTCAGGTGGACCTGAGGAGCAGTGGAGGCTTTCTATACCCACCCTTCAGGTGGGACTTCTAGAGGACGGCTCGACGTTGCGGCTTTACTTTTTAGTTGTTTTTTCCCCTTTCAGTTGTACTTTACAGTTGGGCTTGTATTTCCGACCCCCTTTACACTTCAGCTTGCTTAATCTGTGGTGATTGTTTACTTTACAAAGGCAATGCCCTCCCTTTTTACCGGGATTTACTCCTTGGTGCTAGTCGCCAGCCACTGGCCTATAGAAGGTGGGCTTGGGGTAGTCACGACATGGGCCCCGATGACGGGTCGTGACAAATTGGTATCAGAGGGAGGTTCGGTTCTACCGAAAACTCTGATATTTCTTCTATGTGAAGTAATAATGTTTAGCGTATTGGGTGTGGTTATCAATCCAAGGAGTCCAGTGTCGGTGCGGCAGCCGACGTATCCGTACACTAGGACCCTGACTTCTGATTTCTGACTTAATGCACGAAAACATTGATTGCATGTGTGTTTCATGTTTTCTTTGTGATTACTTCATATCAGCTCACCAGGTATACTGTTCTAACCATGGCGCACCTGTTTCCTTTTCAGGATGGCCCCATGATCGCAGCCAGCTAGGGTTCTGAGATTCATATGTGATGACAGCCCACCGAGCGACGAGGCCTCGGTACAGGGCCCTTTGACGGCGGAGACACATGCAGTACCTCTACCCGCCGAGCCACCGATGCTTCCAGCCACAGCCACCGACGATGCACGTTGCCTTGGAGATCTGCACGAGTTTCAGTGCTAGTGACCGCCTAGGCTCCGCGGGGAGATGGAGCCCCAGGCAGCCGAGGACTGGCTGGAGGCAGTTGTATGAGTTTTCCGACTAGTGAGGACACTAGCAGACCTCATGGTGATCCTCGCTGCGAGTCTACTGCATGTAGTAGGAGGACGATGGTGGAGCTTGATGCTCCACATGCACAATGAGGCCTCTCTCATCTAGACAGATTTTGAGGGCCTCTTCCGCTCATAGTTCGTCCCGGTAGCCGTCCGTGCGGTACACATCCAGGAGCTTCTTCAGCTGCGGCACGTCAGCTTGATGGTCGCCCAGTACTCGACGAGATTCACCGATCTCTCGCGCTACTCGACCGATATGGTACGAGACCCGTTCTTCCGGGCCCGGACCTTCGAGCAGGGATTGAGACATGAGATCAGGGAATCGCTGATCTCCCTCAACATTCCGACTTAGGCAGGAGTACTGGAGCGAGCCCTCTTGTTCTAGATCTTTTTTGCTGAGACTTCTCTAGTGGTGAGACCTACCGTGGGGAGGCACGTAGCAGAGTATTCCACAGTAGGTAGTCGATGGATGACTCAGGGTTCCAGGCAGACCATAACCTCACGTAGACATCCTTAAGACACTGGCTCATCCGTGTGGGGCACACAGCGCAGATCCAGTCTTTCGAGAGGCAGGCAGTGCTACACATGTGGCGGGCAGGGTCACATGGCTCGTGACTGCCCGACACACCGTGCCGAGGAGCAGCAGACAGTTGAGGGGCCACCCAGGAAGAGGCAGAGGGTCGACCGTGGTGGTCTGCAGGGAGGAGGCGGATGAGGTAGGTGAGCTGTCCGAGCAGCAGGTGGTGGGAGACGCTTTGAGGCTCTACCACCACCACCACCAAGAGGCCTGCCCCGACCACAGGGAGCTGGCGGGCAGAGAGAGACACAGCTCCAGGCAGCATAGGGCTACAACCACGACGCACCCGATATGATTTTAGGTACGATCTATGTCTATTCCACCCTTGCTGCAGTTCTTATAGACACAAGAGCAAGTCACTCTTTCATAGTCGCTGCCCTTTTTCTGTGCTTGGAGATTCTGACAGAGCCGTTGGATCGATCCTTACGGCTAGAGACTCTTACGAGAGCTGACTCGACGATTACACACTGGTGCCGGCAGTGTGAGATTACTCTAGGAGTTGAGAGCTTCGGCTGGGATTTTCTTGTAGCAGCGTCGAGGCCTTACAACGTCATCTTGGTCAGGGATTGGTTATCTACATTCCATGTACAAATTTACTGTATTAGGTGAAAGGTGCGATGTGTACGCACCGATGGGAGCAGGTTCACCTTCCATGGAGAGAAGGGAGCCTTCACAGCACAGGATGGACTTCTGCAGAGGAGAGGACATCCCATCACTCATCAGTTGGCTAGAATCATCCTAGGAGCTGTTGACGTACTGAGTCCTAGTTTTCCTACAGTGGTGGATCAGTACGCGGACGTCTTTCCTAACGACGTTCTAGGGATACCTCCTTGCAGAGAGGTAGACTTTCATATTGATCTGTACCCCGGGACAACACCGATATCCACTCCAGCATATCGGATGGCCCCCGCTGAGCTTCGAGAGCTACGGGTATAGTTGGAGGACTTGCAGGGCAAGGGTTTCATCCGACCCA
The DNA here is from genome assembly GCA_963277665.1 of Viscum album. Classification (NCBI taxonomy): domain Eukaryota; kingdom Viridiplantae; phylum Streptophyta; class Magnoliopsida; order Santalales; family Viscaceae; genus Viscum; species Viscum album. The sequence continues at coordinate 1,769,304,522 of OY728135.1, forward strand.
GTGTTTCACCCTGGGCTTCACCGATATTGTTCGCCAAGAAGGTGGATGGGAGCTTGCGACTTTGTGTCAATTATCGTCACCTGAACTAGGTGACAGTGAGGAACAAGTATCTGCTACCGAGGATTGACGACCTCTTCGATCAGCTCAAGGGAGAATGGTGGTTCTCGAAGATAGACCTCAGGTCAGGCTATCATCAGCTCAGAGTTCAAGACGAGGACGTGTAGAAGATGGCCTTTAGATGTCGGTATGGCCACTATGAGTTCTTGGTTATGCCATTCGGTGTAACCAACTCTCCAGCGGTGTTCATGGGCCTCATGAACAGGATCTTTCAGCCATACCTCGATCGATTTGTCGTGGTCTTCAACGACGACATTTTTATATACTCGACGACTGAAGAGGAGCACGCCTATCACTTGAGCGTTGTACTAGACACACTATGAGAGAACCAGATTTAGGGAAACCCCTCTAAGTGTAATTTCTGGGTATGTGAGATCCACTTCTTGGGGCACGTCATCTCTGAGACGAGAGTTGCAGTGGATCCTGTGAAGATTGAGGCGGTGCTATCTTGGGAGCCACCCAAGATCATGACAGAGGTGCGGAGTTTCTTGGGACTAGCTGGATACTATCAGAGATTCATCCCAGACTTCTCCAGAGTTGTGGCACCACTCTCAGCTTTGACGAAGAAGTGGAAACCCTTTGTGTGGTTAGATAGTTGTCAGTAGAGCTTCCAGGAGCTGAGACAGAGATTGACCAGCGCACCTATCTTGAGGTTGCCTGAGGAGGGATTAGGGTACGTAGTCTACTACGATGAATCATGGAACGGACTCGGATGTACTGATGCAGGAGAGGGCAGTGATCACCTATGGATCACGTCAGTTGAGGCCGCATGATCAGAACTACTCTACCCATGACCTAGAGTTAGCAGCAGTGGTCTTCTCTCTGAAGACATGGAGACACTATCTGATGGGAGAACACTTTATAGTCTTTTCTGACCACCGGAGTCTCAGGTACATCTTCTCGCAGATGGACCTGAACCTGAGACAGCAGCGATGGCTCGAGTTCTTCCAGGACTATGACTTTGAGATAGTCTATACTCCTGGGAAGGGGAATGTGGTTGTCGATGCCCTCAGTAGGAGGACGGGCATTCAACTACTTGGGGAGGCGACCAAGCAGCTAGCTGCTTTACAGATATCCTTCGTGGATAGAGATGGAGCAGCCATCCTTTAGTCTCTCACAGTCACTCCTCCACTACTACAGCATGTCAGAGAGGCACAGCGTGGGGACGCCGACTATGAGATGGGGCGTGCGTAGTTATCCTCATGATAGGCACCTGATGGCTTCTCCTTTGCAGAAGAGAACGACATAATTTTCAGAGGCCGTACCTTGGTACCAGTCGCTTTACGATAGGAGGTGATGATAGAGTTTCACACTTCTCTTTTGGCGGTACATCTTGTGGTGGCGAAGATGTACTAGGACCTCAGACGACAGCACTGGTGGCCAGGCATGAAGAAGGCTGTGGCATAGTTCGTTTCTCGATTCCTCACCTGCCAACAGGTGAAGGCAGAGCATCAGGTACCAGCAGGCTTGGTACATCCCTTGGAGTTCCCGGAGTGGAAGTTGGATGACATATCTATGGACTTAGTTACTGGAATTCCACGTACTTCCAGAGGTCACGACTCCATCTGGGTGATTGTTGACCGACTCACCAATTCGGCTCACTTCTTACCAATCAGAGAGCAGGGCTCAGTGGAGATATTGGGGCGTCTCTATGTTCAGAATATTGTATGGCTTCACAGTGTGCCATCATCTATCGTCTCTGATCAAGATGATCTCTTTACTTCCCGGCTTTGGAAGGGGTTGCAGGAGGCATTCGGGACGCGACTACGTCTGAGCACCGCCTTTCACTCTCAGACGGATGGTCAGACGGAGAGGACCATTCAGACTCTCGATGAAATGCTCCGTGCATGTGTCCTCGACTTTGGTCGCAGCTGGGATGACCACCTACGCTTGGTGGAGTTCGCGTACAACAACAGATACCACTCCACCATCAGGATGGCACCATACGAGGCGTTGTACGACAGACCTTGCAGATCTCCTTTGTGTTGGACAGACCCTGGGGAGTCAGCACTTTTGGGACCAGAGATGGTCTGGGCCACGATAGAAAAGGTCTAGGTCATCCAGGAGCAGACGAGGACAGCTCAGAGCTGGCAGAAGTCTTACGCTGACAGGAGGCGGAGGCCACTAGAGTTCGAGGATGGTGACCATGCCTTCTCGCATGTCTCACATTGACCTGGATTATGGAGATTTGGCCGAGGCGGCAAGTTGTCTCCATGCTTCATAGGACCATTCCAGGTCCTCAAAAGGATTGGAGAGGTGGCTTATCTCCTGGATCTACCGCCTCAGTTGAGCCGGGTGCACGATGTCTTCCACGTATCTCAGCTGAGGAGATACGTGCATGACCCGACGCACATCATTGACCATGGGGAGTTAGACGTGCATGATGGGGCGACTTTTGTGGAGGTCCCAGTGGAGATAGAGGATCGACAGGAGCAGGTCCTATGTGGACAATCGATTCCTCTTGTGCGCATCAGATGGCAGCACGGGAACCTCCAAGAGAGCACTTGGGAACAGGAGGCTCAGATGCGTGCTCAGTACCTTCATTTGTTTCCCTAGTTTATGATGTATCTTTACAGGGATGTAAATCCCTGAGGTGGGAGTGATGTAAAGACCCGAAAAATTCAAGGAATTTTTTTTCTTAATTTTCTTTGTATTTTTACAAGAACGCATTTTCTGACGGAACCTGATTCCTAGGCCCAGTGTGCCCGGAATCATTTTCCGTAGTTTGGCTCGGGTAGGTTCAGTGAACGGACGGGCGGGTTTTTCTAACTTTTGAACCGGTGCTCGGAATCAAATTCTGAGGGCACCGAGGGAATCGCAATACCGGTAATTGCTTAGAGATGCCGATTCCGGAGTTGCGTTTGCTCGGGTGTGGTTTTTAATTTTTGGGCTTAAAGTTAAGAAATAAAATAAATTGTACGAAAAACTTTTATTTCACTTAAGCCACTTGGAAGCCACATGAAGCCACTTAAAGTTTCTTAAGATGGGTTGATGCGGATAGGGTGCTATCCAAAAATATACTACCCTCTTGGTATGATAATTGTGAGGTGGGGCCCACACGAGTCCCACCGTTTCTTTTCTGCTAAGTAACGCACCCGCAAAAACCCATCAATATGAAAGTCAACTGACGCGTTTTCTTAATTTCTTAACACACCATTTAATTGGGTGGTTTTATTCGTTGCATTAATTATATGAATTAATTTAATCGTTCTTTAACCTGTTTTCAATCCATTGGCGTAATCATAAAATAATATCAACGCACGACTTCTAGAAAAATGTTCATTGAGATAATTTTGATAGAAACAAAGAGTTATTCATCCTCCTTCGTTAAGAACGCAAAGAATGCGAAGAACGCGAAGAATGCGAAAAACGCGAAGAACACCGAGCCCTCGGAAATCGACGATACGACGCCAAGATCCGTGACGCCGGTGATTCTTCCTCCACGACGTTCATCAGCGACAATCCAACCCCGCGACAACCTTTGATCAGCAGCGACAAGGTAGGGGGTTGCACTATTTTTTTTAATTTTACTTTGTGTATTAAAACAACAATATGGATTTAATTATTATTAATTAAATCTGTTGTTTCTTGGTCCTCGGAGTTTGTCGACGAAATGCCGGATACCGCGACGACGCGACGAACCCCTCCTTCCGCGACGATCAACTATGTGAAGAACGTGCCTATGACGACTTGAAGAGGTAGGGGTTTTATTGGGAATGATTTTACCCTTTTATCCCATGGGTGTTTCTATTCAAAACGAAGAAACCGGTATCATAAGAACAATTTTAATTTATTAAAATTGTTTTCTTGTTATGTTTTCTGTGTTGAATATTTTCTCTCGACTGTTATCATCTAACGCGGAGGGTGTGGGCCAAACAAACACGGCCCGACAACCCTCCGCAGTTCTTCGTTGTTGTGCGGATTTGGCGGGCGATGAAAAAACGTGCTGCAAAGGCGATTTGATGTTTCCGCAGGGATGAACGAGACCTAGGAGGAGAAGCGGCGCAGACGGGAACAGAATCGGACCACCGGTGGCATGGGTCACCGGGGCGACGCCGGAAGGAGCCGCCACAGCTTCAGCCGTGCGGGTCCGGCGCACACAGAATGCGGCCTCGCCGCGTCCGTTGTCTTGGGCGGCCCCCCGCGGGGGCCGCTGTGTTTTCAGGCTGGGGCAGTGCCCCCCCCCCCCCCCCGCGTTGCTCGGCCGCTCGGCAGAGCCGAGCCGGGCCGGGCCGCGCCCTGGACGGCCCGGACAGAGTCCATCCGGGTCGGTTCGACCCCGTTCGGGTCGACCCGGTTCGGCCGACCCAGGGGGGTCGGGCCGGGTCGGCCCGGGCCCAGACGCCCGTTTCCGGACCTTTTTGGTCATTTGCCCGTAACATGAGCTACGAGCCTCCGAACGACGCGATTTAATCGGCGATGCGATCCTTGGATCAAGATGGTCGTTTCGGTATATTGCACTCAAGGTTTCAGAATACCTTGAGTTCGGCCGGGTGGGTTCGTACACGAAACCAACTGGTTCCTCGGAACGAAAACGCTCATATCTTGAGCTTCGGACGTCCGATTGATGTGCCGTAGACTACATTGAATTCCTTTAAGTGAGATGGATCTTTTGGCATACTCCTCCCATGCATTGGAATCAGGTGGAGTACGGTCAGGTTGGTTTTTCCTTAAAAACCAATAGGGCCCATGGGACGAAAAGGCCAATATCTCTCAGACCAGGCGTCCGATTGACGCGCCGTCTGCGACGTTGAGTTCCTGTTGATGATACAAAACTTTTGGATACATCAACTCTAGACTATGTGTCAATTGATTTATCAGCCTATCGGCTCGTGGAGCGGACCCTCCCAAACGAGCTTGCTGTGTGCGGGAACCATAGAGCTGGCTGTGACTGCTACTGTGATGACGACGACTGTGCATAGATTCTCAGTGGATTCGACGGCGAATACTACAACACGCAACGATCCTTTTTGGGTCAGTGATACAGGTCCTATCTGGGCCCGATCCTATGTGGGTCTGATCCTGTTTGGGTCAGCGCTCAGCGGTCCTATGTGGGCCAGCGCCTACAGGTCCTTTGTGGGCCCGATCCTGCATGGGTCTTTGCGTGGATTAGTTACCTATCGATCCTTTGTGGGTCAGATCCTTTTTGGGTGATTGCGGGGGTTAGTTCCTATCAATCCTTCGTGGGTCTGAAGACTTAGATGGATCAGTGATCATCTCTATCATCATTTGAAGATGTATACCTATGTGAGCTAAAAACCCTTTTTTCTTTCCTTTGTGGATTGTGTTGTGCTATCCTGTGTGGATTTACATTTCCTTTGTTGATTGTGTTGAGCTATCCTGTGTGGATTTCACGTTTTTCTTTCCTGTGTGGACTAGGTTGTACTTGATCTTGGATGTTGGAGCCGAGCGAGAATTGATGACTTAGTTATATGTATGGTCATATAGCTAAGCAGTGTTTAATGTTACTTCATGATTGTATCTTTACTTTTTGGTTTATCCTTTGTAGATTCCGGGAGACCTTCGGGGGTCTCGGGTCCCTACTGAGTAGCTTATACTCACCCCTGAACGGGCTATGCCCGCACTTCGTTGTGTTGGTTGCAGACGACGGACAACACTGATCGTGGTGGAGGCTTGCGGAGCAGGACTATACCAGGAGGTGGAACACTGGGTGGGACGTACTCGGAGAGGTCAGGTGGACCCGAGGAGCAGTGGAGGGTTTCTGTACCCACCCTTCAGGTGGGACTTCCAGAGGACGGCTCGACGTTGCGACTTTACTTTTCAGTTGATGTTTTCCCCTTTCAGTTGTACTTTACAGTTGGGCTTGTATTTCTGGCCCCTTTACTTTTCTGCACTTACTCTTGTACCAGCTTTTACTTAGGGTTTACTCTTCCACTTTCTTACTCTGTGGTGCATGTTTACTTTACAAAGGAAATTCCTTCCCTTTTTACCAGGATTTACGCCTTGGTGCTAGTCGCCAGCCCCTGGCCTATGGAAGGTTGGCTTGGGGTATTCACGACATGGGCCTCGAGGACGGGTCGTGACATTATTCAAGACACACTATTTGGAAAACCATTCGCCAACCATGTGGAACCCCCTGTTTAAGAAATTTAATTCCTACAGATATCTAACACAGTTATCGTAACCATGCATAGCGCATGTGAAATCCTTTTCCCCAAACCACCCCCACCCAAATTATTCACATAACTACTTGCTATGGTTCCCATGGAATAGAAGATAGTATGTAAAGTATGTGGCCCATACAATTTCTTAAAACCATATGTTTCTAGGTCTAGTTCACCAGAAACCCATTGAACCACACATGAAACTCATCAAACAATTACCCAGCCCAATAACATTACATTATGAAGTTACCACACACGAAACAAAATTTCTATAATCAATTTTAAATTTTTCATACATGTAATTTCTAAAAATTAAAAAAACCTTGTAAAATGGCCATCTCCAAAAACAAGGGTGTCAACAATATATCAATAAAAAAATTACCTTCCCTGAAAATTCATCGATAACTAAAAAAACATCACCAAACCCATAGTGGTCGTAATATTTCCTCCAAACAATCATGTTTCATTTCCAAAATCCAAAATCACCCTTAACCATTTCAAAATACCAAGTGCATAAGAATTCAAAAATGGATCCAATGCTCAAAATCCAACAAAAACATAAAAACATAGTTTAACTGAGTCCATGAAACTAGAGACTCAATCATGTTGTTGTCTCTATAACCATCCACACATTTGTGATTTACACGAAGGGTACTATCTTTTAATGTCCACATAGAAACCAGAGTTCCTCGACCATATGAATTGAAAAAATTGAATGTACTATGAATTTTGTGTATTTTATTGACATGGATTCCTCAACTGGGAAAACTAGATTCCATCGTATTTCATAACAGATTCCACTTTGAAGGAAATAGTTGAAACTAAATCGACCATCTAAAACTAGTGATACATGATTTCCAAAAATGACATCACCGACCAAAATCCCACACATTCCCTTAAACAAGCATTGCGTTTCTTAAAAAGGGTTCAATCTCTAACCATGTTCAAAAACAAAAACTGAAACAATCCATGAATCAATAGGCTAACCATTATAGTACATCGTTTTTGGTAGCCAATAAAATCCAAACCAAACAACAAAGACTTCCTCCCCAAGGAATTCATCGTCTTTCAAAAGCATGAACACTAAAATTCTTTCCCATATTCCGGTGACATTCCCAGAATAATCAATTACTATGATATTTTAAAATATTCTATCCTTATAAAAAATAATGGAACAACCTTAATATCCAAACATCCCAAATAGATCCTAGGTAACAACCACTTACCAATCGCAATGACTATTGAAACTTTATCACGGTGTATGACTAATGAAATCTTAGTGCATCTAGTACGACGTCAACATAGGGGACATGCTCATCTTATTATAAATAGTATACTAAGAGTAAACTATGAAGATAAGTTGAACCACTACCGGTCGAATTTTTACAACAACTTGAATTATCATCTCATCATCAACTAAATCCTAATCTATATACCACACAATACGTTTGACTTTATTCATGCTCTACCACTGAAACACTTCTAATCCTATAATAGTTTCAAAATGGGTTGCACATACCACTAACCGCATCGAATTCATCCTTCCATGGAGGAACCAAAACCTACACTAGTACTGATGCGATGCTACCCACCATAGGATTGTCCAGGTCATATAATGAAAACACTATTCTCTCATTAGATCTCTATATTGGAACACCTTAAACGCACATGTGATGTTCCACGAACCATGATCACCATGTAAATAATCTGTATTGAAGTCTAAATTATGTTGATCATCATGTCAAAACACATGACTCCCAAATGTTCTCATTTGTAGTGGGTCAAACTTACCTTACACCCCACACACTCTACTCATGGTTTATCCTAAGAACATACTAAAAAGCAGAAATATCATGGAAAAAATGAACTCAATATGTTCGTTGGATCGTTAAAAACTAAAGGGATACTATATATATCAACACATACAACCCTAAGTTCCCAAAATATATTGGCACATCATCTCAATCATCCACTAACTCCGACAAATATATATCAAACCATCCATAACTAAAGTTAAGACAGGATCACACAACCTCCTAAATATTTGACAAATTCCCGAGGCATGTCTAACCTACTAAAACAAGAATTCCTCGATGCTTATTCCCACATCAAATATCAAGATTCAATGAACATACCTCCAAACAAGGGTCCCCTTTAAAACCCACAGTCATCGTGGGTACAATGACACCCAAATGACACCATCCAATAAACGATCATAGATGAAGCATGGAATCTTAAGCACTTAGGGTGATACCTACTATGAGCTAGCCCCTTAGGAATCATATGTGTATATTCTATCTATATGTCGTGCAGAATAGATTTTACTAGGATCAAAACCCCCTTTATCATTTATTCCAACTAAAAAAGAAATAGCCCATAGATAAAGCTCTTATTTACATTATAGTGTATACTACATGGAACCTTTAAAACTATATTTTCACAAAGGGAAAAAACAAATGACACCACTTCTGGTTCCAATTTAAATCCAATCATTAATTCATTCCATCCATAAACATTTTAAGGATGTTTAAAAAACACACAAGTACCATTTCAAAAACATAGTCCTTTTTCATAATCAATTCCATATGGAAGAAAAGTGAAATTTAGCATCCAAAATCATATTAACAAAAATGAAGACCTCTTAGGGCCCCAATTATTCAACATGGGTTCTTCAAAAAGAAACCTCAAAACATTTCAATTCATAATTCATACCCCAACTAACCCACATTGGTATTGTTGAGATGTTTTAAAATTAAATAACTATTTCACAATATATCATTCTCACAGCAGTAATGGTGTGGTTATATGAGTGTATACCAAACCATAAAGGGCTCAAACACTTTACTGGTGGCATTTGGATCGCTTTTTATAAAATAAATTTATTTATTCTCAAAACATTATAGAATTAAATTTTAAATATTTCCAATAAAAACACAATAGTTTTACATTTATAACCATTTCCAAACTGCCCATGGTTTTACAATTGCTCAGTCACATGGGTATATTTGATAAGGATCACAAACACCTAATCGATGTAATTTGGATCCCATTAATCACATAAAATTCAATTTATCATTTTAATTTTATCATACCATTTTCAGTGGTTCATATATCATAGTCCCATTTTTTCTTCTTATAAGGCACCGATAAACTATACCACTCAAATTGAATCCCTTTATAAATGCAGCCAAAAAATTTCATCCCACCCACCATTTTCACATGAAAAAATATCTAACATGCCATCATAACCTGTATCATAGAAACATGTTACAACATATAAGCAAGGAACAATAGAAAAAATTTCTAAAAATAAAGGCATCATGTCACATAATTTTCTAAACAAGTTATACAAGATGTCATGCTATGGAAAAAAATGTCACTACACCCAAAGAACACAAACAAAATTAGAAGAAGTCTAACTATTGAATCTACATGGAATTTCACAAATGAGACATGTGAATATATTAGTGCGAAATATGATAAATTCCATGATCCATCCATGATATACCATTACAAGGGTATGTTTCCAATATTATCAGTATCATTAAGCATTGGAAGATTCACTAGTAACCCAATGTGAAATCAAATCAACATAAACATCGAAAATTATAATCAATAATTATTATCCATATCCCCATAGTCATTCCTCATATGTGGGGTGATTAGTCCTGGGAAAGGACAATTATAGTTGATACAATGTGTGCATGACATGGTGATACATATTAGAAAGAAGTAAACAATAAAAAAATATTTTCATCTTAGTAAATAAATAAATGAAAGAGCCAAACCCCAGGGAGATATACATGGGAATCCCAATATCCTGCTTAATCTTATGCTTCTATGCTCTAAGTAAAAGAGAAAACACTAAATAATATTTCCACAACCTACAAATGAGAAGATTCCACTCGAGAACAAAGGGTACCCAATAATGTTATGAGATAACATCTCATTAAGATGGAACCCATGGTGTTAAGACGTATCTCATATGTGAAATACGTAAAAAGGATGTTTGTTGTAAATAAAGAAGTAGTAAATGATTACAATGAATTCCCATGGCATGTATGATGCTAAATTAAGTTATACCTGGGAAATCCTACAAGTTACCCTACACAAAATTGCCAAGACCCTACAATAAGGTAGCTATATGTATTGAATATGTAAATAATATGCCCTCTCCATTAATCCAAAATTTCATTCCATCATAGACATACCATATAACCACATATCACAATTTATAATGTCCAGGACTTATATTGGAACATATCACATACCTCACAACCATGCTGTATAAACATGTATAGTCCAAGAATGGTCGGATCCAAGGTGTCATGTACCGAGGAAACCATATAAGAAATATAGGCCATAACGGGATATATTCAAGGAACTCCCCCAAGGCATCCAAATCAGGTCCCATGGGTGTCCTAGTGGAATGCCAGTATAGTCACATGATGGAGTCTGAGGAGAATGTGTATAGACATGCCATATGTCAAAACAAGAATGTTCGATCCACTAGGTTACAATGCCTGTGTAATCTAGTTGATTCAATAATTTTGGGTCATAACACACCCAATGCATCCACTGCAAAATTTGAGATCACGTAGATAAGTCTATGGCATCTACATCAAACCATTCATTCATTTAAAACCATTTATGAAATCATACCATATGAGTATACCAAATCATATAAACAATCCCATAATTTCCATATGAGTATACCCATTCATATAAACATTTAACAATTCTATTGTATATGAGTACACACACATATCACTCATTTAACCAATTACCAAGGGTTTACCCTCCAATTCATAACAATTTAAAATGAGGTTTTTAACATAAAAACATAGTCATACCAGCCCTTATGACCATCATAATTTGTTTAGTGAGAATACCAACTCACAATTATCACACAGAAGAGAGTATACATACTCATTCATTACATTCCATTTTATCAAGACATATGGGTGTACCTGACCATACACCACCATTTCGTGATTAAATACCTTACATGTCAACTAATGATCAAACCCTCTAATGTTTTAATTTCATTATTAAATACATCCTTCAAGTTTACCAAATAATTTATCTATTTTTTTTAATTACCCCTTTAAATAATATTATCCTACCAATTGAGTATTCCCACTCAATTAATCAATTACCCTCAAGCATTCAACAAGGGATCACCCATCAATAAATCCAATTATAGGTCATTAGAGAAATTTGAATCATGTACATATACAAGAAAAGGAATAAATACATATCCTATATTGGAAATAAATATATGATTAGTTTAAAAAAATATTCTTCTTTATAGTAAATAATAGGAAAACCTCATTAATTGTAGCCCCAAAAGGATTACCGTCTAATCACTATGTTTTCTTATAAAGGACCTGAAGCTCTGATTGATGGATTTTAAACATGTTTTTTTTATAAAATATTGTTTTACAGTAATATGGAACGTCATTCCAAAACTAAAATTCAAATTCTCCAGATAATAAATAATTACAATTTTAAATTAATGAAATATTGAGGACTCTACCAAAATGAATGGTCAAGTCAATGCATTCTAACTCAAGAAACGACTTGCTCGCCCCCAGAAACTTACATATATATATATATCATTAAACAGATTCACCTATTCCATGTTACTTGTGGAAACATGAACATAAAAGCCATATAAAACTATTTTTACTCATTCTAGGGAATATTTGTTTACACACTTTTAATTATTCATAACACCCTAAAAAATCCAAAATGTCTCAAAACACCACTAAATATAAATAGATGGTGTGAAAAAAATTATTCATATAAAACCACAAATAATATTGATGGAGGAAGAATGTATCAACCCGAACCTTTTCTTGTTCAACTATGGTTACCAGAACATGGACCAATTGGTCGCTAGAGGCCCTTTGCACTACCTATAACGGGAAGAATAAAATACTACTAAACTCCAAGCCCATGGATTCATCCAAATTATGTAGGGTGACTGGGAGGCCACAATCATCCATTGAATGGAAGGATAAGAGAACATGGGTCCTTTCTAGGGTGAAATAGATTGAAAATTGAAGCAAACTTGTAGAATATCAAAGAGACGGGTTGATCTGAGGGATGTGGGCATCATGAATTATTGGGAGGGCCTCCATATGCATCATATGAGTAAGGTGAATGTGAGAAGGTTTTATGTTTGATTTTCAGTTATTTTATTTAATATTAAAATAAAACAAATTTTTCAAATTGAACACCACCCAGGGTTTAAGTCACACTATTTTGAAAATCATGTGTCAACCATGTAAAACCCCTTGTTTAATAATCTATATATGAATGGTTGTCCCACAAAACTTTCATAACAATGAATATTCCATTAATAAGACTCTATCTCCCTATAAATAAGCTCTATGGGTACATATAATGTGCCACATTGTTAGTAAAACCCTCCACCAACCATTTCCCTCTTCCGGTTCTAAAAAATAGGTATTTCTAGGTCCCGGGCTCCTGAAACCCATCGAGTTACCCGAGAAAATAATTTAACCTCTTCCCATGCCCAATAACATTTTTTAAGAGGTTACATGTCAAATAATATCATTTCAAAACTTAGTATTAAATTCGTCACATCGAGTAATTTTAAATAATTCTAAAACTCTTCGAATATTTACTCATCCAAAAAACAATTTTCTACAATTATAACATAAGAATAAAACTAATTAATGTGTACGTTATTGAAGAAGAATGATTCATATCATCTTTTTATTGAGAATGTACCAAAAAAACTCTTTAATGATGAATAATATTGTGATGAATTTTCCAACTTTCAGATTTAATATTGTATATAAGTGAATATTTTTCACATGGAACCATTCAAAATATTAACATCTGGCCTATAAAAACAATAATCATTTCATGTGGAACATGAACAATTTAAATAAAAATAATTGAATAATTAAAAATATTTTGTTATGTAATTAAAAATAATAGAAAAATATCTAAAATTATCACATAGAGAAATATAAATTTATAATAGTTTGAATTTAGAACCATTGAAAAATTTAATCATATATAAAATCACTCAATTAAATTGTTCAAAAAAAATCATAATGAATTGGAAAAATTACATAGGAGATAACACTCACATATTAATAGTTGAAAATTTCTACTTTAATTTCAAAATTCATTCAATAATCAACCTAACATAATAATAAATATTATAATACACTACATTAAAAATTATAAAACATTTCTAAATAAGTTATTTAATGAAATAAATTACTTTAGAAACATTAAAATGAAATATATTATATCAAGTAAATAAATTTTAAATGTAGATGCTTCATATTGTATGTGTATGTGAGAATGAAGAAAATACATGATCTTCATGTAATTATGATTCATAAAAAGTAAAATAATTTCATACATTTTCAATATATTGAATAAGAATGCATGGAATCATTAGAATAATTAAAACACAAAAATTAATCATGTAGTATGTAAACATATCATAAGAATATAAAATAGATCCATTTGAGTACAAATAATTTTTTATTAGAATTTATGGGTTATATAAATACCATTTCTAATGATAAATTTTATTTCTCAACTCTTATATAGTGGTAAACATAAAATTTCCCATGTACTGTAATGGTAAACCATGAAATATATGATACTAGAGGTTCTAGTCAATAACTATGTACATGTTATAAACTACGTATAAAAGTTATATAATTATAAAATGATATGTTGGGTAAAGTTAAAACAACCCATGTATATGGTTAATATCCATTTTCACAGATGGTAAATAGATGAACCATATGCTTGAATAAAGGATATATAATGTTGTTCTAATGTAGAATGGAATTTTTCTATGCTGTATAAAGTTACCTACGTATTCATATAAGATTAAAATGAATTGAATTTGATGAGTAATGGAACATCATGGGTTTTATAATGATAAATAAATATTAATATTATATGGTTAAGCGTAAGACCATGCTCATGTATGTGTAACATGTTGTTGTGCATTGGTAACAAGAAACTCATGTAAAAGTAAATATAAATATAAATATCTTTTTTAATAGTAATCATAACTGATGTGAGGGTAAATGTGTATCTTCAAAACGTAAATAATGTTGATGAATCATTATCATACATTACATATGGGTAAAATAAAACTTCTAAAAATTAATATTTTCTATAAAATAACAAAAAATATACAATTTAAAATGAATAGTATTTATAAAGGATGCAATAGTTAAAAAAATTATTTCAATAAATTATATTATGAGGAAAAACAAAAATATTTGACTTATAAAAAAATAAATAATTAACATTATAGGGTTCCAATCCAATATATTCCCCCTTTATGATAATTTAAAAAAAATATCAATTTACAAAATGCCATGGTATTCATTAAAAAAGAATAAAAAATATGAAATCATCATTTTATCCCCCTTTTGAAAATTTCAATAAATTATCAAACAGTATAATGAATTTTGTTTCCTAAATAAACATTTGACTCAAATTAAAAATATCCACCAATATGAAATAATTATATGAAAATATATATAGCTCCACCAAAATTTAATCTTCTTTGAAAAAAGAAATATAAGGAACCACAAATATAAAAATTTATGAAATTAGAAGAATATTTATAAAATATATGAATATAATTATAAATGTATTTAACATGTAACACCCCAAAAATTATAAAAGAGTAACTTTTAATTTGATACTCTATTTGATAAACAACACAAAAAATATGAAGTAATATAACATGTCATGATATTATGTTATATTTAAAATTATAAAAGAATTATTATATTTTATAGTTTTAAATGCATGAAATACCGGATTTTCTTGCTTCGAACCACCTAACAACTTTCATTGATGACATACATTAAACATGAGACTGAGTTTTCCCAAACTAGAATATATTATTAATAAATTATTTAATAAAATAATGTAATAAATATCAATTAAATGTGTGTTTTTGAATAATATTATCTATATTATTAATATGTATGTTTTATAAAAATATAAATTAAATTAATTTGATAAAAATTAATTAAAATGAATATAAAAATAAATTGAATATAAAGAAAATGATTTTATTATCAGAAAAGAGTTTTATCTTAATAAATTTAATGAATTAAAATATGTGAATGATATAAACGAAATATATATATTAAATTTTAATTAAATATTTTTTGATATTAATCATATATTTATTATTATTAAATGATAAGAATAAATCATGTTTTATGCATAAAAATATATTTTCTAAAAAGGATCTTTTGGATCCTTTTAATGGAATACATAATTTAAATATTATTTTTGACAGAATTATAAATATAAAATGAAGAAATTAACATCTTTTTTTCAAATATTAAAATAAAAATTTACTTTGGTAGAATTTTTGGTATTTTTTGAGAAGATTCATTTTTTCAGAATAGTGAAATATAATAAATTTTAATTGAAAACATACTATTCATATCGATAATTTATGAGGATAAATTGTATAATAACACTGACTAAATTTAATTATAGATCAATTATAAAATATTTAAACCAATTTAAGTCATTTTAAGAAATCTTAAATTGAAATTGTATATAAAAACATTACAATATCTTGACCCTTTTTATATTAAAATCCTAATTTGTCATCCCATCAAGAATATTCATTTTAAATATATATATTTTTTAATTTTGTAATTTTAATTATGTAGAATGGAATCTATATTTCAAATAACTGTAATATATAAGGTATGCTTAGGTTAAAATTCTATTGTACCAATTTGATTAGTAAATGTAGTTATAATAAATTAGAGTGATTAAGAGAAAACATAGCATAAGAAGGGTCTAAACACTTAATCATAAGAGAAATAATTACATATAAACATGCCAAAAATATATATTTATTATAATATATCTATTATATGATTTGGTTTATATCATTTTGTAGATTATAAGAAAAATTTTATGGGGAATTTTTTTTGAATTCATTCTTTCAAAAAATTTCCAGAATTCTTCAAATCCTCCAAAATAAGAAATCATTCAGTCCAACCACTTATTCACCCCTATTTAGTCTATTGGATCATAAATAATATTCCAAAAAAATCTCCACACTTCCTTCCCCTCATCCATGATTCCTCACAATGGAATGAAAGGTATCCAAGGATTTCTTTTGGAATAAACCAAAAGGAGATACCTGAATTAGAGGTAAAAATCATCAACAATAACATTTGTTTCATTTATTTCTTAACCACAGAAATTAATTTCATATCATAATTATATAACCAATATTTTTTCGTCAATTTAATGAGTTTTTATTGATATAGGTTTACCATTATATACACACACATCCATAAAATGTGATACACAATAATTGTTTGTGTGTACAGTGCACAACCCCCTCACAAACAGATACCGTTCGTTCTTCCAATTACCACCATTGAAGTATTGAAATATTTATTTTCATGACACCATACCCACAATGTTTACCACTCATGGTCCAACAATGTGAGAAAGTAGATATTGACCCCTGATTCCCACCTCACCATGATTACACTCACCATATATTGAAAAAAAGAGTGTATATTATAGTAAATAATATATAAAGCCACATGCTACCACTTCCCCAATAGATTTCCATTTTCCCCCAAAATAACTAGTCCTAATAATATCTCTCAAAAAAATCATTCCCGCAAACACCTGGGTATAAAAACACAACATACAACTCAGGCATCAAAACCACCACATCCATGTAACCAATGTAACCATGTTGTTTTCAGGAACCACCAGATCTCACATAACATTTTTCATACATCGATTATTAAACATCAATTTATTATATCCCATACAACGTGTAATTATCCTCAAGCTATCATATCTTATACATGAAACACCTATAGTAGTCCATATAAAACTATATCCAGAATATGTGTGTGGAATAACCATGAGCCATTACAGCTCTCTACACACATATATGGGAAAAAATAATCGTTGCTCCTACTAGCACAAGTAACTACCAAGAAATAATAATGTAGAATAACGTAGGAAGATATGCCATCCCTTTAATGGAGAAGTATTTTATGATACACTAGATGTTCTATTAAAAAGGATCACACTAAAAAAACATTTTAACAATGTAAAGTAATCCTAAGACATAAAAAAATTAATATATAAGTTATAAGATTTGAATTAGACATAAATCCCTTAAAACAATGATTTTAATTTGTATTTTTTCATAAAAACATTAATTAGAATAAAATGAAAAACAAAATCCATAATTTTTTCAAAGGTAATATTTAACAGTTATGGAAAACGTGTTCATGATAATGTTTGTATGACCTAGTTTTTGTGACGCTATTTTTATGACACCATTTCTACACCACTATTTTTGTGACACTATTTTCATGCCAGCGTATCTATGCCACCATTTTTCTGACACCATTTTTGTGCCACCATTTCTATGCCAAAATTTTTGTGATACAGTTTATAGGCCACTGTTTCTCTGCCACAATTTCTATGGTATCATTTCTATGCCACCGTTTCGGTGACACCGTTTTGATGCCACCATTTGTGTCTAACAGTTTTGGTGACACCATTCATTTTCTACTGCTTCTATGACACTATTTCTGTGGTATTGTTTCTATGACACTATTTACGTACCATTGTAACTTTTCCACCATTTCTGTGACACATTTTATGTGCCCCTGTTTCTCTGAAAATTATTATGTGCCATTGTTTCTATGAAACTGTTTCAATGCCACTATTTCTGTGACATTATTACATAAATCAAAAATATGATATAGTTTGGAAACTTAGTGAAGTAAGTGACACCATTTCGTGAATCAATTTGGAGATTTGGAATACTAAGCGATAGTATTTTGTGAAATGGCTTCATGAAATAGTTTGGAAATTTTGAAAAGGATGTGGCACCGTTTTTTGAAACTATTTAATGAAATAATTTGGAAATTTAGAAAAGTATGTGATAGAGTTTCATGTAATAATTTAATAAAATAGATTGTAATTTTGGAAACGTGTTGCGAATATGTCACCTTGAACTCCCAGAGCACCTAAACAACAGATTACAGAGGTGAAATGGACCAGATTAGAATGGGTCAATACATCATATAACTCTAAAAATATTCTCATCATTGAGGATTCAAAACCAACCCTGATATGAAGGGTTCCGAAAAACCACACATTGAGATTCCAATCAAATAGATCATGCCATAATCATTAAGAGAATAGAATATAATTACCATTGAAGGGATCCAGTTACAAATGAACCGTATTACAAGAAAAGAGTTCAAAATCAAAAAAAGAGGGACAATTGCACATATATGTGATTCATGTTCCCATGTATCTTCCTCCATGCAACTATGTCACCACAAGACACAAAAAATAAAATATAACACCATTAAAAATCATTCTTCATATGGTCATGTATCTCCACAGGCCTTTCCTTGAAGGTCACATAATTTTCAACATCAATATTTCCTCATTCGATTTCGTGAGTGTCTCCATGAAGATAACGACGATGCTGTGACACATGGAAAACTTTGTGCATTCGATTCATCTGCGGGGCAATTTCTACTCGATACGCCACAACTTTGATATGAGACAACACCTTAAATGGCCCAACAAACCATGGAGAAAGCTTACTCCCAGGAACAAAACATCACTTCCCATGATGGGGAGTCACCTTCAAAAACAAGAGATCCCCAAAATTTAATTTTAACGATCTCCTCCATTCTTTGGATTATATTTTCTTATGATTCTATGCTGCCTTTATCCTCTAACAAATCAACTAAATCGTCTCTATCAGATTCAACAGTATTTTTGGTATGATAATTGCTGACTCTATATCCAATATCTATCAAAATTGATAACATACTTTTGGTTATAAAAGGCTTCAATCGGTGCTATATCAATGATGGAGTGAAAAATAATTTTGTAAGATAACTCCACCAAGGTTAATTTCCTCATCCACAAGCCTCGAAAATCCAGGACTCAAGATTGCATCATGTCATCATGAGTTTGGATGGTTTGATATTTCTGACTATTTATCTGTGGATGAAAACCAATGATAAGGCATATTTGATTCCAAAAATCTTGTTGGAGACGTCCCCGCAAACTATCGATAAAATGAGGATCTCCATCTAAAATGATCGTCCTCTGGAGTCTGTGGAGTCTTACAACCTCCTCGATATGTTTCCTCAACAAAACATCCCCTAATCACAACTCCTTGATCTCTGTAAATTGGGTAGTTTTCATTAAAATTTCACCTACTACCCAAAAATAGTCATGTCTTCCTGAGCTCGAGGTAAAATAGTATCAAATTCTATTGATATGTCCTCCCGATTTCATTGAGGAACATATAATGTATATATTAAGCCACCGAGGACATGGTGCATGACCTTCACCATCTGAAAGACCAAACTTCTACACACAAACTCCCCAACCACATGATTTTTCACAGTTAAACAAAACAAACTCCTCATGGAATGATACATCATTGTCACACCAGGATGCACCACAAATGGTGAACTGTTAAACTATCATAGAATCATATTTCGTCACACCAATGGAAGGAAATTCATTACCTGATACAACACTTGTTGTTTTTCATTATCAGGCCGACCATTGTGGGTCCATGCTCAAACAAATTAGTATCTCCAGACCTCTTCCTATAGATATCCCAACTGGGTCTCTTCCATTTGGTGCACTGTATATGATTTCCCCGTAATCTAAAAAAGACAACACCTTCCCCCCAACATTGTCCCCCCAACATCTCCCATATCAAGATGCAACGAAAAAAGTTCATTCATTACTTTCCAGAAATCCCCAGGTTCACTCACGACATCACAATGTGAATTCTCTCTCAGTGAATCAACTACAAAATTTCCATTCCCAAGTGTATATGATATTTTTATTTCATATTCCTATAAGAAAGCCACCCACCGACTTTGCTGCATGTTCATGTCATGATGGGAGAAAATATAACTCACGCTCTTATGATCATTAAAAACCACAGAGCACTGGCTAATGAGGTAATGTATCCACAACATTAGAGTAATCACCATGAACACCAAAACAAGATCATGGGTGTCATAGTAACATTAATGGCAATGCAACTTTCGAGACTCATAATAACTGACTGATCTCTAGTGTATCAGAACACAACATCACCATAGATGTGAAGCATAACAGAAAACATCAAACTAAACTCCCACTACTAGAAGTAAATAGACTTTAGAACTTACCAACATCACTTCTAGTAATTAAAACTACCTGATAGTGATTAGTCAACAATAAAACCTGAGCCTTCCTAGTCAGTGCTATTATAGGAGTCACAACCTCAGAAAAATTAGCAGCAAACCACCTGTAGTAGCCTGTGAGTCTAAGGAAAATTCACAAATTTGCAGCTATCTTTTGGGCTTCCCAAGACACAACAGCTTCAATCCAGTATGGTTCGACTTATATTCCCTTCTAGGACCCCACATTCCCCAAAAAACATAATCCATGAGCTAAAAACTCATGGTTTTTTACTTTCCAAATAGTTGTTGTTGATATAGAGCTAAATAATGGTGGGAATATTATCCGCGTACTCCTCATCAGACATGGAGTACCCAAGGATGTCATTGATGAAAACAACCATGAAATTATCCAGGAAATTACAAAACATGGCATTCATCGGCCCCATAAACACGGCTGGAGGATTCATCACAACGAAGGAAATTACAATGAACTCTTAATTCCCATGATGGTAAAGGAATTTATTCTTTGGGATAATTTCATCCTTCACACACATATGATTAAAAACTGAACGAATGTCAATCTTCGGGAACTATATTTCACAATTCGGTTGATCAAATAAATTCCATAATCAGCATATGAGGAAATCTTTTCCTCACTTTCAATTTATTTATGTGATGATATTATATACATAACTGCAACCTGTCGTTAGCCATCTTCATAAAAAAAATTGGTGGACCCCACATTGACATACTTGTCAAAAAAAAACAAAACTATAACAGATTATTGATCTATATATTCATCTATTGTAACTCAGAAGAAGACATCCTATATGAATACATAGAGATATGAGATGCTCCTGGCTGTAGCTCGATCCCAAAATCGATCTATCGGTGAGGGGTTAGTTCCAAAACCTCTTCTAGAGAGATATCTGGGGTACTATTTTATGATCCTGGGAGACAAAAATTGTCGATACTCCGATGAAGATAGCATCAGCTTATCCTTAAAGGATGATAAGGACATAACACCCCTCCAACCCATCCTACAGTCTCGCTCGCCAACAAACATTGTTGGATCTCAATCTGCATCTAAGAACACCACCTCCCTCCTAAATCAATATGCAAGAGCCTTCACCATATTCAACCAATCAATTTCATGTATGAAATCATATGGTTTTATCCATAAAAAATTGAAATACCCCCAAGAGTAGTGATTCCCCAACACAAGCTAACAGTCTCTACACACTTCAAAAAAGTTTTATCAACCTTAATGTGGTGTAGTCAATACCATGGGCACTGGAATCCTGTCTACCTCAAGTACCAAAGAATGGAAAATGGAATGTGATATAAATGATCACCTCCCTAGTGAATCAAAAAAAGGAAAAACCCATGTATAATACATTAAAGGGTAGCTCAAATGACATCTTGATCACCTGGTGTTGGAAACACTAAAGCATAAAGCTGACCATTACCTTCTCTATGGACTCTCTACCACTAGTGATGACCACCACCACGACCGTGATATTCTCTATAAGGACAATTAGAATCATGGGTGTGTCCTCTACCTGCCCCATATACTCTCTGTGGATGCAATGATGGTGAAACCTTCTATTGCTGCCTCAGCTAGAACTGCCTCAACGGAGGAACCTGGTGAGGAACACCTGGGGAACACTGGTCATTTTGAAATATCGATAAATTTTGATGCAGATGACCTTGGCCTCCATAAGTAAAACATGTTCATCATAGCTTGGCATAGGCCTGAGAGATGTCACCCATTATAAATGATATGGTGAGGTCTTGGATATACCATAGAAAAACAAAAACTGTTTTTCCATTAAAAAATAGGAAACCCATGACATAGCTCTGCTTCGTGAGGAATCCTGGTGACTCCTCTATCACGATGATCTGATTCTGGATATTTTCCTCTCGATGACCTCTACCCTCACTAGTACATCAGGATATGTCTTTAGTATAAATGATGTGACCTGTCACTGGATCTCTAGTTTCAAAGACTCCTAGAAATTCCTCACCATGGCCCCCTCATTTAACAATAGCTTTGAAGCATATCATAAAAGGTTTCTAAAATGAATTCCAAATTCTCACATTCTAGAGAACCCATGTAGGTGGGTAGGTAGATTTGGAGACTAGATGCCTTCATGATCGAATTATGAATGTCAACTCTGAACTTGTCTCCAAACTCCACCACAAGATCGCTAACTCCTCACAATCCCCATGGAACATAAACCACCACTACCTCACTGCCCCATGGAGAATCATCAAAACCAAAGATTCCCAATGATCTGTATTATCACGGATTAATTTGAAGGATATATCAACCTCTTATAACTGGTCATATGTGACTACATCTGAAACATAATCAGCATACATCTGGAGACTATGGTGTTGAAATTCTCAGAGTATCATCCTCCAGATGTCGTCGTCAACATCAACTACCTTATGGTGATCTGTTGGTGCTACATGTTTTGCATATTTTACGAAAACCTGATCACTATGTTGACCTAGAGCTATACCTACAAAATAAAAACCATTTATAGCTCCTAAACCTTGAATATGTAAGACTCATCATTAATTTATTAATTTTTTCTTTTATTCATTTTAGGTTAATTGATCCCATGGTCTACTCATTCAAACATAGTAACAAGGAAGAATGGCGCATGATACATTCCTTTGTATCAATCCTCCAACCAGTATCAGCTCGTTTAGTAGCCACTTTAAACATAATGGTTCGAGCATCTGATCATAGTGGGCCCTAAACCCCTATATATCAATAGATCTACAGTGTTTATATAACATTCTATACTGGGCTGACATTGTTTTCCAACCTACCCATGAAACCTCACATGTTCCTAACTCCAAACTCCATCCTATCCCTCAACCAAACCTCTTAATACACTCAGTCATGAACAACTCACCACATGGTGTACCCCTCTAGGGCCAACAATGTGATAAGGGAGATATTGTCCCCCCGAGTCCCACATCACCATGGATACTCTCACCAAGTATCACATACAATAGTTTATACTTTATTAATGAATATCAAGTTTTCCACGTTACTACTTTCCCATTTTATTTGCACATTTCCCCAAAAATTTCATGACCTAATAAGCTCTCTCCAAAAGAAATTCACACAACTCCTTGTGCGTAGCACCGCAACATGCTCCCGTTTCAACAAAACCACCACATACAAATAACCATTGTAGCTAGGTAGTTATCCGGAGCCACCTCATCTCGAAAAACAAATATCATACATCGGGTATTAAACCTCAATCCATAATTGCCCATAAACAGACTAAGGATCCCCAATCCATCACAACCAATACATGATACACCTATAGTAGTCCATATGAAACTATATCCAGAATAGATGGATGTGAATAACCAAAATCAATTGCAGCCATCTACCCACATATATATGAAAAACTAACTATTGTGCCTACCAACATAATTAACTACCAGGAGAAGAGAGCGGGGCCAAAGGGGGTAATCAGCCACCAATCCTCCCACTAAAATTTTGAGACAACACCCCCCCATGGATCAGAATCCCTACGGTGTCGGTTTAATTAACTAACTGGGTGGATAGTGATATAGAAACACAAACAGTATAGAATTTATAATATCTCACAACCACACTATTGGAATAACCTAGTCTTATACTCAACTATAGAAAATGTCTCTAAGAAGTTCGACAACCACTACTGAGACTAGGTATCCTCTACGCACACAACCATTTATGAAGATTTATTATATTACTTAAATCCCTTTTTATCAGTTTCAAATTAATTTTTTTAATTATTTAAACAATAATTAAACATTATTAATTACATATTATATTCTATTATCATCACATTTAAAGTCCACTAACCTTTTAAATTTCATCCTCAACAGCACATCCCAGCAAGCTCTGACCCGATTGGTTAACATCATTTATTCATTCATTTATTAATATCATTATTACATTCCCTTATTCCCCGAAATTATAGAAAAATATTCTAAGCTACTAAACAGAATGGGGATCACACATTGAGTATAAGAATTACTCATCTTGTATTTTCCACCTATATAAAGCGCATAGACCCATTCCCTTGGTTAGATAAACACAGAAAGAACATGTCATACCCTATAATTCTTCCCCCCTTTTGGATGGACGGTAATCAAAACTAGCTCCCTTGAGCAGTGGGGAAAGTAAGGAACATAAATACAATGAAGATTTAGTAAGAATCCAACATTCACATCGAACTTGTTTAATCATCTCTGGTGTCCTCCCCAACATCTACATTTATATACTGATGCATCTCACCACTCTATGTTTCAACTGATTCAATAACCAGTGGGGATACTAACCCCAACATTTCACAACATCCATCCATGATCACATCACACGAAATTCAGAAAGAAACAAACATCATATCAACATGGATATTGGACCTTAAAAATTACATCTAAAATTCATACATAAGGAGCACTCATGGATCCAAAGCACAAGGAACTTGGCCTAACAAGTAAGAGTGTAACTCATAACCCTATTAGGCAATGTAATTTTATTATCAACTAGTTTGTTGTTAAATAAATATGGAATTAACTGATTTAATAAATGTATGTTCTGACTATGTGAAAACTAAACAGTATGTAATCCCAAATAATTAAACATTATTACTGCATCAATTTAATTAACATCAAATTATTACAACATCAACAACAACCAAATTCATTTAATTTCCTCTTTATATTTATCCAAACAATTATCCACAAAATCTGTATTTTTGTTTATTACCAATTACACCGAGAATGAAATACTAATAAGAAAAGCATAGATATCATACTATCAATAAAAAACAAGAGTCAATAATATATTATTGATACCAATTAACATATCCAGTTAAAATATTTATTAAGTCAATTCCATTGATATTCAGTGGGATAAAAAATGCTAACCCTAATTTTTCATTTAAAAGGATAGGAAAACTGCGAATCCCCAACCATAAAAGGTTTTTGATGCCCTTTTCATGAGAAAATGTCAACAAAACAGATCATGGTAACATCTCATTGAGGACTGCATCCACCAAGGATGTAAAGACACCACCACACCAGTGAAACATAAGAAAAGTCCATTAAGAACATGGAGATAACATATGAAAACATGTCTAGGAGAAATAGAATGACATGAACCCAAAATAATGATGACAAATCATACATTATATTAGAGATTGATCGATACTATCTGGTTGCACCAAAATAGGGGGTGCACTTATATTAAGGAGAACTTGATGGGGAACCAATCAAAGGAAATTTGATCGCATGAATCCAATGGGAAGAATGGAATTGTTTGAGTGTCTCATATAAAGAATCAATAATTAAGAACAATGGAGGATGATATATACTCCCCTTAGATGATTTAATAGTGAATCTATCTAGGATATTGTGGATTTTCCACTAATAGAAGAACACAATAAACAACATGGTTTGACCACGTAAAGGAATACCATGACTTATGAAAATTAATATTGAAGTAATGGGATATTAATTTTCCATAAATCTTATAAAACAAGGCTTTCAATGTGTTTTTCTTCAAGGAAAACATTAAATCAACAAAACATGATTTTTTTGGATATTTAGCAAATGAAATATGAAATAGTTCTTGAATCATTGTAAATGAGATAGTTTTGGTGAAACCATTTTTGTGACACTATTTTTTCTCCACCATTTCTATGACACTATTTATATGCTAATGTCGTGGGACACCGTTTCAATGCAAGCATTTCAGTTACACTGTTTCTGTTCCATGGTTAATATGAAACCATTTATGTTCCACCATTTCTATGACACTATTTCTATGCCACCATTTCTATAACACTATTTCTATGACACCATTAATGTTCCACCACATATGTGACACTTTTACTCTACTACAGTTTTTGTGACACCGTTTTTATGCCACCATGTCTATGACACTGTTTTGGTTACACTGATTCTATGCTACCAATTCTAATACTAAATTTACATGTCACAGTTTCTATGACATCTTTTCTGTGCCACCATTTCAATGACACAATTTAATGAATATTTAGAAAAATAAGTACCACCGTTTCGTGAAACAGTTTATCAAAACTATTTGAAAATATCTGAAAGGAAGTGAAACTGTTATATAAAACTATATCGTGAAATAGATTGGATATTCACCTAAGGATGTGATACAATTTTATGAAATAGTTTCATGAAAAAATTTCCTTAAATAGTTTTTATTTTTTGCAAAGTGATAGGGATATGTCATCCTGAACACCATGAACACCACAAACATTATATTTCTGAAATGCAATGAAATAGATATATTTGATCCATTACAATGGTGGATTTATATTTTTTATATTATATATAAGATATTTATAGTGGATTTGTTAATATTAAGGTTATTTATAAATGAAATAAATTCTTTTTCATTTTTTGGGAATACAATAACATTTTTTTGGATATGTGCACTACCCCTCCTCAAAGTGATGTTGCTCGTTCATGATATAGTTGGAAAGTATAATTTTTTTTAAAAATTATATCTATAATATATGAAACAAATATTAAAAAAGAATTATATTATACATATAAATATAATTTATTTTTCATTCTTCTAAATATTATAATGAAATTGATGTAGCATTCATGGGTATATATGACTTAACATCTCCATGAACTGTGCATTTCATTTCATATCCAAAAATATAATAGATTTCTATAAAGATATATATAATGAATATATATAATATTTAAATCATTTCATACAATATAAATATTATTAAATAATTATATATGTAATAGGATCGAATATTATAAGTTAAAACATATTCAATAGACTTGGAAATTAACACATGAAATAATGAAATAATGATTAATTATTAACAAACAGGTATTAAGTCATTATAAGAAGATTGTATATGATATTATAAATATGATTATGGCATTGGTTGAGGGTAATAACATGACTCAATTAATAATAATTTAGGTTAACTCAATGTCACCCAAGAGGAAACCAAATGTAAGTGATTTTTATCTCATTTTCTACATGTAAGAAATAAATGTAAAATTTACTACATACATCTTTTGTGTGGTGTATCTACTACCAATACTGAAATATTATATCATGAGTTTTAATAAATTCCAATTATTTTTAGTTTCAATTTGATTTATTAATTGATGTGGATTTCATTTACTATTATCCTATTGGAATTGAATTTTGTAACCTGGTTCCTTTTTATTTCATTATATTACATCCTTGTTGTCATTAATATTTTATAACTATGTGTGTAATAAATTTTTTACTTTATATTAATTTATGTAGACTAATTTTATATGTATTAATCATTTATCCAGATAATATATTAATTTATTTATTCTCACTATAATGTTATGGTATTTTCAATGGATTACATCACAATCTCATTTTGTTACAGATTATTTACACATGAATTTACATTAAAGAAAACAATTTTATTATTAATACATATGATAATTAATTTTATTCTCCACTATTTATTCAAGAAATGTTTCAAATGATATTTTATTTTTTTAGACTCTTTGGAACTAAAAATGTTCTAGAAAATGTGTTTATGAATACCCAACATCATTTTATTCTTCAGTTAAATAAACTGTTATCTTCTAAAAACCATATTTTCAAGAATGGTTTTCGAAAAATTATACCCTTTATAAAATTATTTATTAAATAATTAGTTAATAATTTTTTCATTTACAAATGTTTTTAAAGGAATCATCATATCTATTTCAGAAAAAGGCACATTTCTAGCCATTTTACCTACTAAATGGAATGGTATTTTAATCTTCTACAACATGTAAAAAATTACCCACCATCAGTTCGTTTAATCTTCTATTTCATTATTATAAGGTAAAATTTTAATGAAAATTTATTTAAAAATTGAATTTTTTATTAATTGATTTAAAAATGTATTTTAAAATCAATATTTTATTATTTTAAATAATGATTAAAAAATATAATTTTATAGTGTTTTATTTAATCGATGACAAAAACTATTAATTTTTATTTATCTTGGGATATGTTGTTTTGATACCATTCCTAATCTTCTTTTGTATGGGTTTTTATTGATTTGGATATGTTATTATTGAAATTATATTCCATGATTCATTTTTGTAATCCCTATTGAAATATTTAGTTTCTTATGTTCATTAAACATTGAATTTCCCTTAATTATTCCTCTCATTTATCATGAACGTATTAAACAACTAAAGTAAATACATTTTTTTCATATGGTAATCACATTAATTTTTAATTTTTTTATGGGGAAATATAGATAATTCTAAATTCTTTTTACAATATGGTTATTCGATAAGACACATTGTTCATTAATTAAATCAATTATTCTATATATAAGTAATTCCGTGGACATGAACTATATAGGTTGCAGACAGGTTAATTCAAGATCCTCAAGGAATTTATAGTATAATGAGAAGAAATAAGTAGGATATCCTATCCTAATGTAGTTCCACCTAGAATGATTTCCAACATGTATAGTATAGTTCGTTAGAAAAAGGGTATATTGTTTTTAGGAAACACATCGGTCAGTAATTAAGAATTACATTTATTGATGATTAATATATTATTATTATCTATGAGATTATATCATTGACATTATGTATATTATTTTTTTGTTTTCTAGAATACATGGAATCTGTGATAAGTTATTTATCATAGCATATTAATTATTTCTCATCCAGTAAATTAAATGGATTTTTTTAGTTATTTACCTTTACATGTTGTTAAAAAACTTATTTCAAGGTTTATTTATTTAATTTATGTTGTCTTAAGATATTAAATATTCAATTTCATTATTCTTTTTGATTATTAATTTTTTTCACCATACATATTCCTAAAGAGCATTTGATATCACCATTATTTTTTCCATTCCATGTAATCTATGATGTTTAATATAGAAGATAAGAAAGAATATTCTATGTGGGAACAATTATAACTTCAAAATAAAAAATGTGTTTTAATTATTTTATTTATATTTAATACATGACTCTTGTATGTATTTCATGTATTCATACTACTAAATTTACATATCCTTCAGGATACATTAAATTGTGTTTATAAAAATTTAAGGGTATTTGAAACTAGCGCCAGGTTAATAGGGTGTAGGGAACTACAAATGGTATGAAAGGATGTTTAGTAAAATCCATGGAAACATGATCAAAGAACATGTTGGAATGAATAAAAAAACCTATGATAAAAAATGATGTCATTATCAGAGAATATCCTAATGTTTTGTAAGAAATAGATTTTTTGGTTTTTTCTATAAATACATCCACGTATGTTTTGTATCATTTGTTTATGAGTTTATGATTAAATATATGTTCAATGACATAAAAATTTTATTTATGTATTATATAATGAGAGTATATAGGGATTAAGGACATTTTTAAATATATAAGAAAATTATATGTTCTGGTAGAAATTTTTTTTGGGGAATAATAACAATACATTCTAGAGACATAATTTTAATGTTACTAATGACATTTAATGTTATTATGATCAATATTTACGTTTTAATAATATTAGTATATATATATATATATTATCCTTTTAAAAAAAATATTTGTTTTAAAAACCTTAGTGAAATGGTTATTTATTGATTAATTTAATTTCAAGGATATCTTTCATAATTTTTAAAAATGATATAAGAATTAAATTAATGTTTTTTAGAAATAGGAAAACATGAATGTATGGTGAAAACATGTTTCATATAGTAAGGTGGTTGGATTTAAACCCACAAATGAAGCAAGATAAGGGTTTCATGACAAACACTGTCTAAGAATAATTCCTAGTATTGGGGGAATTTGTTAGCTAAACTATTTTGTGAATAAAGATTCATAATAAACCATTAGGGTTACTTTTTTGGATAAGATATTGTTTTATTTAACATATTTATATATTGAAAATATATAGAGAAAATGTAAAAAACTTTATTTATGGATATTCTGATCTGTAAAAAGTAAATTTTAGTACTACATAAAAAACACAATTTTATGATATCCTAATAATATCATTTTTTATTGAACCATTAGACTTTTAAACTATCCTAGATTTATGGAATTGATGCCCTAAAATTTCCAATAATCATTCAATTATTTGTGATAAATGACATAAACCAAAAATATAAATATTTACAGTTTTTATATATGTATGTATCTCAACATGACACTTATGGTATCCCACATAGAGACCTAGTTATAAGTTCTTCCATGTGATCATTGTACATATCAGTCTATCTTATTAAGAGGATATATTTTTAACACTTACCACAATGTGGTATTTATAAAATGGAATATTCAAATATACCACCCTAGATATTCAATATTGAGTTTAAGTAGTGATGTATCAATTTATATATGAAGGGGAGAATGTAACACCCTGAAATTTCTAAAATAGTATCTTTTTGTTTAATAACATTTATGACACACCACACCAAATGTACAAGTTATATAACATATCAGGAATATATGTTATATTGAATAATTGAAATAGATTTCATTTGTTATATATCATAAAATTTCAACAATATTTTTTTATTTTTTGTCGCAAGAAACAATGCTTTTTTGGTGAATTTCATTACACACAAGACCAAGTATTACTAAACAACAAGATATTAAAAAAATATTATATTTAATATAATATAATTAAACCTAGCTGATAAAATAGAGTTTATGAATAATTTTAACTAACTTATAAAAATATATAGTTTCTAAAAATACCGAATGAGTTCATTGGTTACTATTTTGTTAGCATGTAATATAAAAACATACTGAATATAATGGAATTGCTTGTATTATCATAAATGTGTTTTATCCTAATAAATTAAATCAATCAATTTTAATGATTGATATTAATGAAATATATATATTATATATTTAATAATTTTTTATATTAATGCAACATATTTATATGCATAAGAAAAAAAATAGTTTTCATGTCTAAAGATTTTATTTTCTTAAAAGGAAATATTGATGGCTTTTAATGGAACGACTTCATTAAATAAAAATTTAGACACATTTATAAATTTAATATTAAAAAATGAATATTATTTTATAAATTATAATTTAAAAATTTTCTTTTTGTACTGCATTGGTTTTTTTGGAACAGTTTCATTTGTTCAAGAATAATAAAAATAATATTGGTTATTAATAGAAAACATACTTTTGATATCAATAATTTATAAGGTAAAGTTATATCTAAATTTTCATTAAAATTAATTTGAGATCAATAATTAAAAATTAATGAAATTTACTTCGTTTAAATAAATGTAAATGATGAATTGGATATTAAAATATTTCAAACATTTGATCATTTTATTCTTTAAAAACATGCTTTTTCATTCCGCCTATATGATTAATGTTATATTGATATCTTCTAATTATATTTAAATTTTAGAAAAAGGGACATCATATTATTAATAATAATAATTTATAATTTATAATTTATAATATATTTATTGTAGTTTTAGACTAACAAGATATGTGAATACTGTTATAATTAATTATAGTGGTTAAGGAAAAAATAACTTAAAAGGGATTAAACAATAAACTTGAGGGACCAAATTACCTATAAACATTTCCAAAACCTATATTATAGATACATTTAGACCATAATGTCACTTGGATCTATTGTTTACCCTTATTTCTACCACAGGACCTGAAAAAACACATGGGTGGAATTCCATCATTAAAACATTTTTAATAATGCCACTCCCCCTCAAATATAACAAGACACTCACCCCTCATATTTGATAATTCCTCTCAAACCATTGCGATAATAAAAAACATACCCAAATAATATCAAAAATTAACTCTCATAAAACTAGAAGCCACATGTTGTGATGAAATCCTACCACAGTATTCTTCTAGTATAAACCACAAGGAGTTACCCAAAATATATGTACCACACATCAATGATCATTGTTGTTTCATTTCATTATCAACACAATAAATTACTTTTTATCATTATTTTATAATAACCAACTTATCTTCAAAATAGGTAAATTTTATTTCAAATATTTAGTCATAAAATTTCACGCAAATCAATGAAATTTGATACAAAATCATTTTTTATTTGTACGGAATACTACCACCTCACGAATAGATGTCATTTTTATTCCATTTACCACCATTCATGGATGGAAATAATGAATTATTTATAGTATATATATGATATATATGATATATATATGATATATATGATATATATATGATATATATGATATATATATATATTATTTAATATTAATTAATTTTTTTATATAATTACTTCCATAATTATTTCCATATTATGGGAATAATATTACAACATTAGTGGATGTGTCAGATATCGCATTCTCAAAGAAATGTGATTTGTTCACTGTACAGATGTAATGTGTAAATTATGGTTTTAATAAAACAATGTGAAATATATGAAACAATTATGATACTCGAGTTATAAGATACATATATATAATTTTATTTTATTCTTTTAAATATGGAACGAAAATGGATTTAGTGTTCATGCATAAGTACGACCTCCCATATACATGAATAGTGCATGCCATTTCCTATATCAAGATATCTTGGATTGTTATAAAAAAATATATAATGAAAATATATAATATTTAAATCATGATTTTCATTATTTATATTATTTAATCATGATCTATGTTATTAGAAGAATACTATAAATTTAAAACATAATTGACAAGTAAGGTAATTAAAAACTGAAATTGTGAAAATAATGAATGATTATAAACAAACAAGTAGAAAGTTATTATAAGATGATCATGTATAATATTATAAAAATGATTATGGTTACGATATAATTTAAAAATTTGAATACAATTTTTATGCAATAGGTTAAATAATGTTTGGACTAAAGGAACCATAATGTATGGTACACTTATCTCAGTTTTACCCATCTGAGATAAAAGTCATATTCACAACTAAATTCTATTATGTGGGGAATATAAAGAACATTTTGATATATTATATCATGATATATTTTTTCATTATGTTTTATTAAGTTTAAATTTAAATCATTTCTTTAATAGTTGTTTTAATTAAAAATTACAATTTTATAATGAATTTCATATCCCAATTCATTTTAAATCCATTATAATATTTTTTTTTCATTAATATTAATCTATTATGATTATATGTGTGATCTATTTCATATATCAATTTATTTATCTTTACTTTTCTTAATTTTGATTTATATTTTTAACACATAGTCTATTTATTTATTTATGCTCACATTAATGTTGTGGTTTTCCAATAGTTTATATCGTTGTCTCATTTTTTTAGGATTGTTTGCACATGAATTTATTTAAAACAGAATTATTTGATAATTATTTAATATACCCATTAATTTTTTTTACAATGGTTATTCATATTCTTTTTACATTAATATAACTATTTCCCACTCATTGGTACTAAAAAAGTTTCATAATTGTTTTTACATAAACCCATCATTATTTCATTCATTAGTTCGAGAACCTATTTTTAAATAAAACCCATTTTTTAAAAGGTTTTGAATAAGGTTTTCCCTTTCCAAAAATATTTTATAAAGAAATATTTACCATTTTTGACTTTTTCAAATGTTTTCAAGTTAATATTCTTGGTGATTACAAAATAGTGGCCTTTTTAAGAATTTTTTTCATACAAAGAAAATATTTTACCTTATTTGGAATCTATAGAAGAACCCATCATAATTTCATTGAATTTTTATATTCGTATATATCGGGTTATTTATATAAAAAAATTTTAAATTGTATATTCAAAGAAATGGATTTCAAAAAAAAATTTAAAAATGAAAATGATATGTTCCTCATGAATGTTTTACCAGATCATTTTATAGTATTTAGAATCATCAATGAAAAAATACATATAATTTTACTCCACATGGGATATGTTGCATTGATACCATCCTTATTCTTTATCTGGATGGTTCATTATAGAATTTGGAAAGAATAAAATTATTATTGAAATCACTTATTATTTTTTTCCCCTTCTACATATTCATCTTTTACCAATAATTTTATATTGAATATCCTCTTATTATCCATATTATTTTGTAATGGATATGATCATTTCTTAATTAATATACAATTTTACAAATAATAATCATATAAAAATTAATTTTTATGGGGAAATATTGGTAAATTTTTATTCTTTACTCAATATAGGTTTTTGATAAGTTAAATTTTTCGTTAATTAAATTTACTATTTTATATAAGTGGAATAATTTCGATATGTACTATATACAATGATACCAATTAATTTATCACCATTGATGAATCAATAGTTCCATCAGACGTTTTAGTTGGATACATAATGCTAATGGGTTTCCAACTATAAATTTATTACCCATTTAGATGATATATCTCTATAGTAAATGTATCAGGTTCCAAGAAATAATTAGGTATAGAAATTAGTTATTACATTTATTGTGGAACCATTTATTAGTATTATCATAGATGTTATTTCATTGAAATTATATATGTATGTACTTTCCCACTAAATTTCATGAATATATGGCATGTGTGTTCAATTATTTTCCTTACCAAAAAAATTATGATATATATTATCATTTAAATGAAATTAGTTTTTAGTTATTTAACATTCCATACTGATTACATGCTTCTTTATTAGTTCATTTGTCATATGGAGTGCATCTTCCAATATTACCTTTCCAGATTTCTATTATAATGGATTCATTATTGATTCTACTATACATAAGAATTATTGATCATTTGATCTCAGACTTATTTTTATCCCTTCCTTATGAATCCAAGAAGTGTACTCTGGATGATATAAAATTTTATTTAATGTTTTAATAATTTTTTCCATAGAAGCAAACAATTTGTGTGTAATTATTACATCCCATTGTAAAACAATAATATTATATGTATCTATTTTAATAAGACTATAAAATTGGTTGGTCCATCAAGAAATATTTACATGTAATCAGGTTAATGTAATGGTAGTTGACATGGCATCCAATCCTACTCAGGTTAGGGAACTACATAACTCTTACGAGAAAACAAATCCAAATTTAAGACAAATAATTCATTATCACATTAACAAAATAAATAGAATATTATTCACCTGGAAACATTCTGTATTATAAAAAACTGAAAATATATTTTATGTCAATAAAATAATTAAAATATACTTGGTAATAATGAAATTATTTGTGAAATTTCATTATAAAGTACATTTTATCACTCAAAAAACATATGTTTTAGTCCACTTAATATTGAAATAATGCTTAGAAATATAATCCTTTGTGTGACCATGTTGAAAAAAACAATATAATTAATAATCAAATGAAGAGTGTCAAAATAATACACCACTATAACAATTAATTTTGTACATTAATATTAATATTTAAAAATATTTTTTTATATATTTTAGGTAATATAATATGACATGAACTAAAATTTCTATTTTACAATGTAAATAATTTCAGACTAATAAATTAATCCACCAATTTACACCCTATAGTAAATATATAAAACATTTCATTAAAACAAAATATCTCAAACATTATGTTCATATTTTTCATTGTTTTAATTTCAAAATCATTGAAAAAATTATACATATTAATGAAAGAATATTTTATCAAACATTGAATCTATTATTTTATTTTATAATAATACAAATTAATGACTATTTTTCATTATCATAAATATAAATTGTGTTTTTATATTTTCAATTTTGAAAACAATATTTTTATTTCCTTCTTTTATAATATTATTCTCGTTATTATCATTCTTAAATTACATTATTAACTTCTTATTCTAGTATTTCAATATTTATAAAACATAGTAGAACTTAAAAAATTATTTTTATGTTACTAATTTTTTTCATATAATTCATCTAAACTATATCCATCACTATTAGTATAATAATTATAGTAATTAGAATTCATACACAACCTATTATTATTTTTATTTCCATAAATAATAAGTTGAATAAATATATCATGCTTCTAAATTCATCACATTAATCATATTACTTCATTAATATCCCCCCGACTATTGATAAGAACATTTAAATTCATTATTTAATTTTTTATCCCTTCCTTATTGTATAAAATTAGGACAATCTGGTATGATATGTACCTTAATAATACATTTGTAAATATTTACATTTTAATTATATAAGGTACCCTTCTCTTCATTTCGATTATAATTTAGATAGTTACTCTGTCACATCTTATGCTTTTAATTTAACTTTATTAAATTCCATTTCTTATATCCCCCATTTCCTATTTATCACTATCAATTAATAGATATTTTGAAGGGTTTCATGGAAAATTTTTATGAGGTTTTAATGTGATACCATTCATAATCTAGTATTTTTTTATGAAACATTATTCAACACCCATTCATTTTAGTGAAGTGATATGATGTCTTCATCCAATTTGTACTCCTTGAAGTTTAATATTCATTATTGTATACAAATTTTATTCCCTTTCATAAATTATGATTTTATAACAATTACACAATACACACGGTAATGTTATATTATTCAAAGGGAAGTCGTTAAATTAAACATGCTAGTGAACTAGTGGAACATCCAATTTATAGTGTATTATTCATCAATTTTGAAATAATAGTACTCAAGTTGATGCATTCTATGTTTTTTTATCAACTTATTTATGTAACGGTGAGTAACTTGTATAATGTACAACATTTAATGTGGTTTCTTACATGAAGACACTTGAATATACACACTTATATTATATAAATATTTAAAATAATTAGTACTTTGGAATTGAAAACATATATAGTTTCATTGTTTAATGTATGAGTACCTTGTTCATATACTACTAGTATTTTTTATTTTACAAAGATATAATAGTTTTATATTATTAATACCTTTGGTTGTTCCTCTAGTTTGTTTTTTTAGTAACCATTTTCATTACCATTAAAGTGAGGATGATTCGAAAAATCAATTTGTAATTTTCATTCGCTCCTTCCATAATGTAAAAGCCATATGAATTTTCATAACTGTAATGAAAAACACGTCTAAATGTAAAATAATATAAATAGCCTAAATTATTATAATGATAGGCTATAAAATGATAAAAATATACAATCAAATATTATTTAAATGTAAATAAAATTTAAAAATAAACATATTATGGTAAAATAAAACCCAAGAATATATAATTTTTATTGTATATTTCTGAAAATTAATATTGTGAATAATATGAATATTAAAACTAAATTTTAAAATAATTAATAAAATATTAATAAGAAAAAAATATTATTGAATTTTAAAAAATTATTTTGAACATAATAAAAAATTAAATAAGAATAAATCCACTAAAAAAACTCAACATTCATTCATTATTTTCCTTGAAGTGGCATAGGTTGGATGACTTCCTTAAAATATCGGTGGTTTTAAATATTTTTTATCCTTTGTTGTGTTATAATTATTCTAATTGATTTTTATGTTTTATTTCAATTTGAATTCCCAATTAATATCCAAAGAGAATAAGTGTTTAATAAAGTCATCATTATTTAGGGTTTATAATGATTCTTTACATGAAACTATGTTGAGAATAATTATAATCACCTTAATTTCTAGTTTATTATTCATATACATGATTTGTTATTACCAATACCATTTTCTATTATATTTTTAATAAAATGAATTTTTGATATCATACATAATTCATACATACTATTATTGATTTATTATTTCAACAATATTGTTCTCATAAAGTAGGTTTTCAATAAAGGTATTTTAAATAATTCACTTTCTTCCAACTCATAATAAATTGGTTTTATTTTACACCAGACATCCTCATCATAAACCATTATTCAATGAAAATTTATCTATATTGGTGATGATTTTTTAAAGTAATTTTTTGAATGATTTCATTACACCTCTCTATAATTTATCTTTTAAAATGACCAAATACTCAGTCTTTTATGACAATGTTAAATGTGTTTTCATATAAATTCCATTACATTTTTTCCAACCCATTTCCCCATTACATTTATTAAATAAATTAACTTAATGTGATTTAAAATTCATGATTTAGCCTTGGTTTTAGATTATATTGTTTTTTCAGAATTAACATCCTGGTAACGAAATAACCCAAATTATTATTCTCTACAACAGTACTGTTTGAAACATTTTTATATCATGGGTGTTTTAAAATATGTATAAACATACTTTTATATTTATTTTTAAAATTAGGAACATGATATGTTCCAAAAATCGACATTATTTCATTATATGGTTTATGGACATTCTTTGTGGATATAATCACAAAAACTGTTCCTTTCTGGGGGTATTATATCATTATTGAGATTATGAATGTTTTTATATATGGAAGATATATTAATGTAAATTATATAATGTGATGGGTGTAACAAGAGATATATATCCCTACATTACATTATGTATAAAATTTGATATCATGATTTCATAGGTCTGTGATTATGGAGAAAACCTAATAAAATATAAGACACATTCCATAATTTATAATTCATGATAGGTTATCCTAAAAACTCTATTTTATGTGATGGGAAACATCAAAATAATATATAACATAAATTCACTGGGAAAATCATTATATCTTATTATATGATATTTAAGGTATTATAGAGAAAACCAAATGCACAATGTATGTAAGGGTGCATATGATTATAACAAATTCCTTTGCATGGTTCCCTAGGATTTTTGGTTCTTGAAGAATTTATAGATTCTGATTAGTCGATTTTGAGAGATTGAAACAAGAACAATGAGGTATTTAAGACATGAAACAAATTTTATTATACCATACATCATTTTATGGCCAAAATAGATTTTTGTGGCTTAGGTAGAGAAGTTAACATTGTGTGATTCATGATGTGAATGTACTAGGGTTTAGACTTGATTGATATTTCCCTGAAAACATGATATAAAAATTATGTCTATGACATGTATTAATTCCATTTAATTTAGATATGTGATTTTTTTCTTATGAATATCAATTCTAAACATTCACGATGTGAATGACACATTAACAAAGTAAAATTATTCCTTATTTTGGGCCTATAATTTCACATGCAACCTAAAATATCAACTAGAAGTCTAATTTTATATCAAACCTATAAGAATCTTTGTGTATTTCAATTCATTATTAATTTATTTCAAAAGCTATTGATCCCATGATATTTGTGTCTAGTCTATGGTGATGCGTGGTGTGTTATCCTTTGTCTCTTGTGCTATCATAATTGATATATCTAATTTCATCTTTTTCTCTACTTCTATGATATGGTGTTATTTTATTTTTCATTGGTGCTGTTCTTGGGACGTTTTATATATGGGTGGTAGATTATTTATAAGAGAAATAATTAGAGATCTATGTTGTTGTTCTGTTATTTTTTTATAATATTGAAAGACTTGTGGTAGATAATTCATTACTTATATAATAATTAAATGTGAAGTTACAAGGTAATCATGGTTTATAAGTTACTGTGACTATGTATTGAATCAAAATAAATTTTTAACTAGATTAATAAAATGAACATGTTTATTTTTTTCTAAATCACAATTATTACTTGAATGATAAATATTTTCATCATCTTTTTCTCGATAGCGTATTTTCTATTTTAATTATTTAGATAACATGTTTTTTTGTTATGTTATTGAATTTATTGTTTAGTGAATTTGAGTAATTAAAATAAATCATTTGTATAAGGACTCAACCTTAATCATTACATAATAATTATTTGTAATTATGAATTCCCATTGAGAATCATTTCAGGTTTATAGTTTTAGAGAATTTGGCGATAACTCATACATATCAAAACCATTGAAATAAAATGTGTAAACTTTAAATGGAATCAATTTAATCTATAAAAAAAATAAATTACAAAGAAACATGGATTCATTTCATATAAAATATTAAAATTTACTTGATCCCATACTTGACTCTAGTATTCATTAAAACCTATGAAGAACATTTCAAAACCTGTGATAAACACAAGATGTTCTTTAAAGGATATATAAAGAAGGATAACAACTTTCTTGAAAAAACCTGTAGACTATTAATACCTAATCATAAACTAATACTTTTCACCTTTATGAAGTAGTAAAATACACTTCACTGAATATAAGATCAATTATTAACCTTTATATAACCAAAATATTACCATAAACCTATTGAAATAAACATATAACATATCTAAATAACATGGTACATAAATATACATAAATTGAATAACCATACATTCAACTTCCACACACATTAATATGTGGATTAGCCAAATGGACGACTACCACACCGAATGCGTTGGAGGATATAATGTAACCACCCATCCATTATTATCATGGAACCAATCTGTCTTTGGTTTATCACATATCCACCCATATTTGGTATATCACAAAACCACTCTTCAAATGACTGAGTACCATAACATAATAATAGAACATAAACAAGTATAAAGGAAAAAAATACATTTCAACATTTCTATCACAAGTAATCATTTCAAGATATTGATATGATCAACCATTTATCAAAACCATTTTCTACACGAAAGCACATAGAAAGGGTAAATTGTATTTAATTTTCCTTTATAATAAATTAGTATGTAGAGGAATCCAAATATCAAATAACGGTTATGGAAGAAGGTGATTCCTTATCACTAAATACGTTAAAAACAATACTTTTTGTTAATTATTAAAATGATTCATAGAAAAATGTATTACTTTTTAATGAAATTACAAGTCATAAGTTTTTATTAATCAAAATATAAATAAAATCATGTATAAATGAAAACATGCATCAATGAAAGGAGATGAGATGAAGTCCCCAAAAATTAAAGAGTCATTTGATTATTGATAAATAAATGACATAAATATTTGTGAAAAATGATAAATATATTGAATATATGTAGATATTTACTGAAAAAAAATCATATGGAAATCAAAATTATTCTTCGAATAACCAAACAAATGACATAGGTATTTAACTCATCAAATGGAGATTGATTTAAGATTTCCCTCAAAATGATCATTTTGTTATGAAAATAGATTGATTATGTGTTTTCACTATAAATAAACACCATAATTTTACAAATTCAATATTAGATATAAAAATTTATTTCACACATGATCTTATCATGACATAATCATGAAGTAGAAGATAAAACTAATGAATGAAATGTGGGTGAAGAAATTCCCTTACCTTGAGTCTGACTTTTCACGTACAAAAATTATGTTCCAAAATAATTTACACATGTTAATTTATAACTTCATGATAACCATATTCAAGATTATTATTATTTTAATATAATATGTTACCATATTAAAACTATTACAGGACTATTTAATTTCATATCAAATGTTTTCTCGATATTGGGTACTTGAGTCAGAAATGATTTTTTAAATATAAATTGTCTATGTTTTAAAAATTAAATCATCTCTAAAATATTATTTCTCATTTAAATATAATGAATTTATAGTATATATGTATTTATAATTATCCAGAATATTTTGGGATATGATATGAAATGTACCGCTCATGGATATTG
The DNA here is from genome assembly GCA_963277665.1 of Viscum album. Taxonomy (NCBI): domain Eukaryota; kingdom Viridiplantae; phylum Streptophyta; class Magnoliopsida; order Santalales; family Viscaceae; genus Viscum; species Viscum album. The sequence goes on from OY728135.1 coordinate 1,769,346,618, forward strand.
TAGGTTGTATATACAAATTAATGATACATTCATTTCATTTTCATATTAGAAGAGGAATAATAAAATAATTTAATTAATATAGTAGTATTATATAATTGTGATATATCTATGTTATTTTTAATAAAACCATCCTTCATAATGTTAATTTATAGTGGGAATAAGTTATATTACATTGATGGGGTGGTAGACTACAGTAAGTCATGCAAAATATCATATTTACAGAACATGGAAAGCATATGGGATTGTTCTAAAAAATCATAGAAGAATGAAGAAAATAAAAATATAATAGATATCATATAGAAATATATTTTCCATCACAATGACCACAATGAGAAGTTTTTGGGGAAAATTGAACAATTATCGTTTCATCAGGTTGTATGTTCGATGTACATAGAAACAATATATTCATTTCCCATAAAATGGAGGTGTGTTTGTGTTTATGTAAACAAATATCATTAAGGAATCCTATTCTATTATTGATAATGTTATTATTATTTAATCATAAAATAATAATATTATATGGGATGTAGAATGGAAACAAAACTAAAAAACAGGAGATAAGGCATTATCGATTAATTGGGTATCATCTTTTGGTTTATACGAAAAGGCTTACATGGGATGCATTATGAATTAATTGAGGATTCAAGGATGTGGGTATTAAATCAAGTAAGAGTTATTGGAAAATCTTGGCCTAATAAAAAGGAATTGTATGTGTGAGTAATATAGAGGAATGAGTTCCTTTTTTAGGAGTTGAGAGGGCCACCCTTGGAAGTATCTAAAGTATTTATCTAATATAAATTCAATTTCTATTCAAAATGGTCCAAAACTAATTTATTTATTACATATGATGAATGTTGTTCCCAATAATCTCATCCAATATTTTTAAGACGTTTTATTATTTAATTTAATACCTTATCATTTTAATTTACCTTTAATTATCTCATTTTAATTATAATTGAGGTAAACAATTAATTATTAATAATCTATTAATTTCACTCATATGAGGGTAAATTTTATACTTTTGGATGCTTAATTAAATTTTATACAATTATATATATACCGTATAATTTTAATTTTTTTTATTTCTAAATAATTTATTATTTTACTAAATCATTAAAACATCAATTATGAGAATTTTTATACCATTGAAATCACTGATTTTTAATAAAATCCAAACTAAGAGACAAAATAGATCCATAAAATTAAATAGTATTATAACATGTCATATTCAACATGAATAGAATTTTATGACATATATTATTTCATAATAATATTTATTGTCCAATTTACAAAATCACTTATTTGATATTTATTTAATTAAAATAATTACTATATCAATTTTTTGTCGATATATATTCTATTTATTTAATCTATAAAAATTATAAATAAATCCACATAAATTAGATAATTTTATTAGGATTATGGAGATAATTTATTTTCTAATTATCATCAGGTTTTCCTTATATTAAAATAATTATACTTATAAGATATTAGGGAGTGACTTTCTATTAAAATTATTATATTTGTTGTCACTTTCTATTTTTTTTGTAATAATTACTTCACTTTAATGGGAAAAATTCCATTAAATTAATAAATTATAAGTCATAAGTGATATTCAAAAACATTAAATCATCAAATATAATATTTTAGGTGTTAAGTTGATTTTATTTTCCTTATCATTTTCTTTGTTAAACTAATTTACTCCATTTCCCTTTATCTGTGGTAAATATAGTATACCATAGTTATTGTACAAAATATATAGAAATATGAATGTAACTTATTAGCATAATTTGAAATCATTTATTCTATATATCGAATAATTTTTTAAAAATTGTAAACATATAATTATCTTTAATTACTTTAAAAATAATTCCGATTGTTAAATTTAGAAAACAAGTATATAAAAAGATAAAACTATAAAAAGATTGATGTGTGTTTATATCTCATTTGAATGTGAAATTACATACAAGGACCAAAATTGGAGTAAATTACAAGAACATAATCTAATTATATGTTACAGGAAATTAAATGATATTCTTTCTATATAAATAAATTAGGTGAAATTTTTTTTTAAATTATAATGCTGTATTTTTCACTAATCATTAAAAAATGAATATTATACAAAAAATACCAAATATTTATAAAACAAATTTATTTCCCAATTATAAATTAAAAGTGTATTTTCATAAAAACACGATAATATATTTTTAAAAACAAGATTTTAAATGTGTTCTCTGTCCAAACGCATTAAAACAATATTTTTAGGAAAACACTCAATTTATCTGTAAAATTAAATTGGTTCTTATATCATGCCTAATAAATATATAATTTGAATTTTAAACCATACATTGAATATATTTCATATTTATTTCATTAATAAAATCCATATATATGGATTTAATTATTTTATAAAATCACTTATTCTCATATAAATATTCCTTTCAGAAAATACATTTCCTTTTAATTAAAAATGGTTTTATTTTGATTTATAATTACATTTTCACATAATAATTAATTAAATACATATGAATACAATAATTTCATAAATAAATTAATTATATTAATTACATCCATTTTAACAGATAGGTTATAAGGTAACATAATAATTCTTATGTTTGATATGGTGTATTCTGTATGATATTAAACATATTGTATCCTTTAAAAAACTCGAAATGTAACATTCTCCCCCCACCTTTCAGAAAATTCATTCATGCCATTGGAATTTGGTTTTGGTAACTACGGTATGAAATTTCAAAATTACTTTATCGAAAAACCACATTAAAAAATGTTTTAATAAAAAGTCCACATTAAATGATAGAAAATAAAATACAAAGTTCACCCGATATAACTCAAACTGGTGTTCCATATAAGAAAACCTGAATATTGAAGAGAAAACTAACCATCATGTTTTTTGGGTGGGTGATGAAAAGTAGGATCAGGAAAAGGTTAGAAATCATAAATCAACAAACATTTTATGGGTAAAATGATATTTGATTTCACAGTAGGAAATGTAAATGGAAAAAAAATTTAAGATACTTTTCATAAAGTTGAGGAATTTATTTTTGAAATTGAATAAGAACAAAAGGAAATATACTTACATATAAATTAGAGATTCATCCTTTAGTAAATTTAAAAAAAACTCATATTTTATTCTAATTATGAGTATTCAAGATGTCTTTGTGACACCTGATGATCTAGAATCAACATATAAAGAATCACATAATCAACAAATGATTAACTATCTATTCATCCTATATTGAAATATTAACCAATTACAAAAAGGTTCAGATAAAATAAGATAATTATCCAAAATGAATAATCTGTTGTATTAATAAAAACTACTTTTAAAAATCCAAAATTCAAGATTAATATTTTATGTTATACAAAGACCAATTGATAAATATTTGTCCTTAAAATACCTCAAAATAATCCAAACTAAGATTGAAACCCAAAAAGTAGAAGGATTTTTTAACATAGACTTCCATGATTTATTGTCACTTTTATCTCCAAATAAAATCTAACACCCTTAATATCTCATACCCAAAATTAATTATCCTAATCAAATTTTCTCCAAGTTTTGTTAATCATATCCATAAATAACACAAATCTCCATATGACCATAATTAAAATAGTGATTCTTCGAAAATGAAGTTAAAACATTACTCCACTAAATAAGTCATATATTATTCTACGTATCATAATCATATATAGTTCCCAAAATACTGAGCCTCTTCCAAAATTACATTTATCACTTAATCCAAAAATCATTTTCTAATCTCATGTTTATCTATTAAATAAAATTTATATCTCCCAAATTATATAATTATTAATCAATTAAATCATTTAACTAAATGTAATAAGTCATACAAACTAGGGACATCAAATAAGATAGTGTTTGGATATAAAGGAATGCAGCAGTCCAGTTGTGGGTTCGATTATAACAACCTTGTCCAATGATATGGGTTGTAACATGGTCTACATATTTTCCTTTTTTTTAAAAAAGTTTATAATTGTTATAATATTCAAAAAATAATATATAGACCTCAGAAATAATCATAACATGTATTAACCTTAGAGGTTATTTCTTACCTTATATTGATTATCCCAAAAACTAATAACCCATAATTTCTTCAAAAGTGAATGTCTCCAAAAAACCATTAATTTATTTAATATTTCAGATCACTGATCCGTAAAATATGTTATTAAGAAATATAATTGTATATCATCCATAAAATTATAAACCCATGATGATATCCATAACTAATAAGAAAATATCATAATCTCTAAAGTTGTATAAACCATAAATGATACCAACTGTAATGTCCCAGATCTCTCTGAAATATTCCATTAATTAAATCCAGTGTCAGAGGTGTTCTGGGGGGTCAAGGTGACATATTCCCAACAATTTTCCAAATTTATAATCTCTCTAAATAGTGTATATAGATCTGTGAATAGTTCCATTGATGAGTCATTATATGAATAGTGTCATCAGTGAGACATTTTGTGAACAATTCCATAAGTGTTTCATTTTGTGAACAGTACCATCGGTGATTCATTTTGTGACTTGTGATACCGGTGATTAATATTGATAATGTTTCCATTCCAGAGTCCGTTTTTGATCAATGCCATCAGTGATTGATATTATAAACATTGACATTGGGGATTCAGTTTGTGAATAGATCTATCGGTGAGTTATTGTGGATAGTTTCATCAGAGAGTCATTTTTTGAATAGTTCAATTGGTGAGTCATTATAAACAGTTTAATCAATGATGCGTTCTGTGAATAGTGCCATTGGCGAGTCATTCGTTGAACAGTGTCATCGGTGAGTCATTTTGTGAACAGTTCCATCGGTGAGTCATTTTGTAAACAGTACCTTCGGTGAGTCATTTTGTGAGTAGTGATTTCGACATCAGTAGGTGTACAGTGGTTCCAGCAATGTTAGGTGTATAGTGCTTCCCGTATCAGATGGTGTACAGTGTTTCCATCATCGGTAGGAGTACAATTCTTCCAGCAATATGCAGTTTCCACCCTTTAACATTTTTATTGATGTTAAACACATTCAAGGGCTTAATTTATTGAACTTAATTCCAACTCAAAGACCATAACTCCTATATAAATTATCCTAATGGTTGGGATGCCTTTACATAGTCAAGACGCATGGTATAATGTGATCCTCTTTTAATAGAAAATCCATCATATCTTAAATTGTTGCCCTGTAAATCATCTAAATGGATGAGATACCTACCTCCTATGTTCTAAATTTTTATTCCCCTGGTGCGAGACACTCGAACCATTCCTTCTTCCTAGAGGAGTAGTGTGATAAAACCATAATCCTTTGATCATTTCCCCTTGATGTTTCTTCTTGTTGCATGTGAACCCCGTGTTTTTGTGTAACATGTGTGTTTCAATCCGTCATCGATATAGGGTATGATCTTCCTCTGTTCAAGTGTTTTCTTCGATCCTTTCCTATGTTTTTTATTATCCATATTATGGTTATGTTATCTAGATTCTTCTAATTGAGTTTTTTGGGTTTATGTTTGCGAGGTCGTGTCGTGACGTCCTCAGGTGGGTGCAGTTATCATGGGGGAGGAGATCATAATCCATTGGGTGGATCATTCCTCTATAAATAATGTCATGAACATTTTGATGAAAGAGGATTCATTTGTTCTCTATTATTTTTTGTAAACCATTAGATTTAGCATGTTTTATCCACTGGAACATAATGGAATTGAAAAAATAAATATGTGAATTGGGTAAATAATATGACATCAATCGCATGTTAATGCATCTTCTTTTTCTAGATAGTGTGACATTTATGCATGCCTTGTTTACCATGTCGTTCTTGACAAAGATTGGTTAGAAATGTAAAATGGGATTAAGCATAATTATTTTCCAAAGAAAAAGAGGAATGTAAATGAATCTAGTTGTTGTTGGTATAATTTGATATTAATCAAATAGATGTAGTCAGCATGATTTTTATTTGTCATAGATTACTATTTAAGATTCATTCCATTAGAACCTACAAATAATTATATGGTTCAATCACGATGGATTAAAGAAATAGTTGTCTGATAACAGATAATTCATCATAAGGTTAAGAGTTACCATGTTTCTTGTAAAGGCCATGAGCCATATGCTTGGAGTCATGAGAGCTCATTGTGTTTAAAGGTTAGATGCCTTGTTTAAGGCATAAGGTCCTAGTGGATATGTTATTGGTTTTCTTTATTCTAATGTTGTGAGGTGAGCATGGATGGTGATGAATTATGTGGGTTTAGGGAGGTCATTTGGTTGTAGAATCAGTTTACACCTTGAGAGGCAAGATGAATCACTTTATGCATGTGGGTGTCAGGGATGACACCAGAGATGATGAAAGGGGATTGATTTGAATGTTTAGATGCTGGAAGATTCTTGTTGGTTGTATATACACTTTACATTCCACACTATTTATGGAATCTTGTCTTTCTTACTATTAATCCAAAAGTGTATAAAATGGATGGGGTATTCCACGTGCTTTCCATGATTAGATTCATGAGGTAGGATGGGTCCATGTTCATTCTATAGGGGGAAAGACGTGACCGGTGGTTCATCTACTAACATAGTTGATCCACCTATGTTTAATATTTTAGATTTTTCAAGAATTCCTGGTAATATTGGAATGTAATAATGATTTTAATAAATGATTTAATGAATGATGATTAACCCATGGGGTGGGTGTTTACTTGTAAGCAATGTTGAGGTTACAATTTAAAGGAACATTAGACATTGGGTATGATACTAAAGAAATATAATGTGAAAATTTAATTTTTTAATTAATTTTAAAATAATTAATTAACTTAACATGATACTAATAAAATGTTATAACATAATCAGATATATCTTTAAAATGGTTGTGTGAATATATGAAGCATAGCCCTAGCAGTGGCAGCCAGGAGTCTGTGAGACATTTGTTTTAGTTCAATATGAGACTATGTTTTTTCTATAGTGTGGTTGTGAGAAATATTATATCTTGTAACTTTTGTGATTCTATATGATACCCCACCCTGGCGGTTAGTGATACTGAAACCCTAGGTATACTGAGCCATTTTGGGGTGTATTGACCATCAATCTGTTGGGAGGATGGATGAATGAATACCACCTTTGTCTCCACTCTCTTCTCTTTGTTGTTACTTGTTCTAGTTGAAAAAATGGTTAGTTTTCCACTTATATGTATGTGTATGGATATAATATCGTATGGATTCACATAGATATATTATGGATATTGTTTCCATGGAGTACTATAGGCCTAACATGTATATGTTGTGATGACTTGAGGATCTGTATGTAGTGTATGGGATATAATGGATTGAGGTTTAATACCCAACCTATGATAATTGTTATGTGGCTATGGTGGATCCTTAAAACTACTAGGTTACACTGGTTATGTGGAAGATGTAGTTTAGTTTCATGAGGTGAACATTGTGGTGCTAATCCCAAGTGTCTGCAGTTAATATTTTTTGAGAGAAATTCTTTAGGACGTGCAACATAGGGGAAAAGTGGAAATCATGTGGGAAAGTGGAAGAAGGGTACCCTTGATATTCTTTTTTTATATACACTTTTATGTGATACATAGTGAGATTATCCATTATTAGGTTAGGATGTTGGTATACCTGTTTAGGTGAGGAGTTAGTTTCACATGTTGTTCACTGGGCTTTATCATGCTTTCCTTACTTTTGCACAAGAGGCTCCAGGGATGATCCAACAAATTATACTGTTATACTCCCCCTACATACATATAATCTCTTTCCCATGGCACTTAGAGGATATTTTATATCAGGCTAGTTACTAATTTCTTGGGGTTGGAGGATCTGTTTGGGCTGTGTGGTTACTATTGGTTTTTTACTTTCCTTTGGAACTTGTAGTTTTTCTATTTAGTTGTTGTAGTTTTTCAATGTCATTACATATGTGTAATTGGGATTTATTTTATATTTCATATGAGTTGGATTAGTATGGTGTCTAAATTATCTCTATCATTTGCATGTGTTCTTTTATATGTTAATGCCTTTCATATATGTGTTTACTATACACTTGGTGCTAGTCGATAACACATAGCCTAATGGAGGTGGGATTTAGGGTCAGTATCTCCCTTCCCACATTTCCGGCAGAAGAGGGGTACACCGAATAGGGAGTGGGTCATGATAGATTGGTTTCAAATGTATGGTTGACGGGTAGGATTGAATTTGGTGTTAGGCCCAGGTGAGGTTCCAAGGGTTGGCAGGGCAACCAGGTCAGTGGATTGATCATGTGATGTAAGCATTGTAGACTGGATGAGACATAGGCATTTAAGGACACCTATGATCGGATAAAATAACATTTAAGCACTCAATGGATACTAAACAAGGCGATACTAGTTACAGGATAGAGACCTAGGAATAGATCATGATTTATTCCTCATTGAGCATGTTTTTGAATTGGTAGACCGTGGGATAGGATAACCTAAAATGAAAAAAATAATAATTAATGGTAATTCTTCCATATTATAGGTTTAAGAGATCTAACTAATTATTTAATGGTATAGCTACTGGTCAAAGACCACTTCAGGTCCGCACTAAAGATGTCATGTAGGATGTGCCACTAGATCACCACAGGGTAGATGATGATGATGATGACACTTGGTGGGGGAAAATATTGAAGTTTCACTGCCAAAGTCTGCAGATGTACAAGGGATCTATTTTAGATTCAGTCGTAGAATACTGGTTAGAGAAGTTTAATATATCCTTAAATTCGATTTATACTTGGAAATACCATTGTGTGCCTTTGGTTGCGACGATGCTACATGGGTCAGTGAGGAAATGGTTGTTCTTGTTCATTGGGGTTCTCTTGGTGTCAATGAACTTGTAGGAGGAGTTCTGATACTTGTTCACAGTCAAATTTATTTCTTTGACTGTAAATGATTCCAATCACCAATTGTTTCTTTCCAATTTATAGTGGAGCTCTAGTGTGTGATAGTTTGGAATCCAATTTAGGATTCTTTGAATAGATTCTTAAGACATGGTTCCAAAATAGGAAGCTAGGATGAAGCATTTCATGGATACTTTGAATCTAGAGATATAGCGCCAGGTCACCCTACTTATGAAAAAGACTTATCTTGAGGTGATAGAAATGGTACAGGTATTTGAGAGGACATTGGAAAAAACTAGATCATCAAAAGAGGGGATTCATCATGATTCCTCATGATATAGAGATGTGGTCCAGGGTTTCCATTATTCAAGGGGAAGTGTTTCTATTTGGATGGGGATACGTCCAGACCCTCTGCATCTCATTTCTCTAGTGGAAGCGTCTCTCTGGAATCTTACAAGGGTTTTGGTGCATGTTTTTCATGTGGAAGCTGAGGTCATCAGCAATGAGTGTACCCTAACTTTCAGAACATTCATTGTGCAGCCAATGTACCACTCCAAGTTCCTTCATTGAGGTAGTTCCAGCTAAGGTATTTGTAGCAGGTTTCACCTTCTTTGGATTAGAAGAGAGTAGATATGGTATGAAGATGACTGCTCCATGAGGTTCCCCATCCTCCAAGAGCAGATTGTGGCCATGGTGGTAGTCGTTATCAGGGTCAAAGAGGTTGTGGAGGAGGTCCTGGTAACATTCATGCTTTAGAGTGTCTAGCACCAGGTGATCCTGACATCGTTTAAGGTACCATTTTCTTGTTTTCTTATTGGGTGTATGCCTTTTTGGATTCAAGAGAGGCACACTCCATCATATCACCTTCCCTTTTCCATGCTTTGGGACTTGAGGATGATAGTGAAATTTCGTAGACCCATGAGCCACTAAACTGGTTCTTCGTGTCGGGTTGTTCCATGACCTTAAGTGGGCTTACCCCTATGCCAAATGTTTCTGACTAGAAGTTGTGGTCCTAATAGTCAATTGGGGAGACTATAACCTCCTTTTATCAGAGTAAGACACAATAAAATAAGTACAAAATAGCATAATAATAACCAATAATCCAAGATCATGCATAAAAACCAATCCCAAAATCGGATACAACCATGTTCAATAGTAGTTATGTGATGTTTTTCTACAAGTGGGAATGTGAAAAAAACCCTAAAATAATGACATACTGTAAAATCTAAAAAATGTTCTAGACACCATGTCCAGGTCCTCCTCCATGTACACTTGTGCCAAACCCAATATCTAAAAAAATCTATTTTCCTTTTCCTGACCTTGAATCATAAGTCTTCTCGGGTAACCAACGGTGGCCCGAGCATGTTGTGAGTACAACTCAGTATTCCACCACAAGGGGGGGTCTACAAAATAACTGGTATAAATAATTTTTCCTGAAAAAAGGAAAATTAATAATAAACAACCAAGTAACGATTAAGTGCCCTTAGCCTGTTTGGTTCCATTACCAACATTTATTACTACCTCCTTATCATACAATTTCATCTTGTTTCCCATTGCATACCAGTTCCAACACATTTATAGTGGGTTCATCACACAACAAGTTGCACAGGCTCAAATTACACAATCATATACAAGTGAAAAAACATGTAGTTGTCTAATCTCAATATGAACAACTTCCTCATTCCAACCATAACCTCACCTTATAGCCTCAGTATGGGTGGATGAATCCTATATGGAAATAGAGAATCTGTCTTACACTACCTTGTGCATAATGGGAGGATTTTAGAGCCTTGGTCCAACTCGACCTGTGCTCATAGAACCTCAGTCAATACATGACACTACTGAGCTATGTTCACATGCTATACATATATGTATCGATTTAATATTCACAACATCACAACCAATGCCAACAGAAAACATATACAACAACAATAAAATGAGGGTGAGCACTATTCCATAACCCATGAACACATTAACCACATTTCACATCATTTTATCCACTTATCCAAATTCTCCTTTTATGTTTCTTATCTCACTAAGAATTCATTCATTGTCCCTATCTCTATATTATTGTTCATTACCATGCTCATAACCCATTCATTTATTGTATTTAAAAACATAAAAAAATTATCCCAATATCCCTAAAGTTTTTATCAAACCTAGGTGCATCACCAAGCTTATAAACCAAAAAAAAGTCACATCAACATGATTATCGAGGGATTTACATGATTACACAACAATCTAACTTATTCATCAAAAATCCATTGGTTTGGGAGAGTTGGATCACTGCATGGGTGGTCATAAATTTTCCTCATCACCCTCAATGAAACCCATACGGATCGTGAAGGTATCCATTGACCATTTAAATAACCATTTCACCTAAACATTCCAAGGGTGATCAAAACATACCAAGAGACGCCTATGAAAAAATCCAAACATGCCCAAACCCACAACTGAACCAGCGGATATAACTTATAGACCACCTATCTCAATTCCACATGTGAAAACACTAATAATAAAGCCCTTATATTCCACTTCAACCAACCTTTCAAGCTTTAATCTAAATATCACCCAAGGAGTAAGGTTTTAGAGAATCAAAAATAGAGGGGAAGAAGATACAAATTCTATACTCAAAAGAGAATAATGTATGGTATTAGCCTTACCCGGAGCTTCGATCCGCAACAAACAACACTAAGAACACGTTAAAAATAATGGTGATTGATCTATTGGAGCCCTTGGAAGGTTTGGTTCATTCCTACAGTGATGGGGGGTGAAATAGTAGGAAATCCTGAGTTGGTGTAAAAAATATGGGGGTGGAAAATTGTATTTTTTAAAAGGTTTCTGGGCCACATAGTTTACCCGTATTGTCTTCCAAATCATGCACATACCATGCAGAGGCCACTATTAGAAACATATCTACCACAATATTCCTTGGGCTGTCTGCACGGTTATCACTAACCTTGCACAAACTGTGCAGCCTACTGAGAAAACCCCCTTTTCTACACTTTTCTAGTCCAGAACCCTAGGAAAACCCTCGAGCCTCCTATAGGACTTGGTTAAGAACATAATTAACCAAAATATTAGATTCAATCCAAAACATTAATTAAAATATACCATTCCAGGAACTGGGATCTTTCAACCTCCCCAAATTATAACGAATCATCCTCGAGCCGAGCTCCCAATCTCCATTGCACATCCTAGGAAAATAGATTGGGGAACTGATCCTGCATATCTAATTACCACTCCAATGTTTCTTCCAGATGATTTCGATGATTCCATTGTACTCGCATGAATGGAACAACCTTTCCCCTCAGGATATTCTCACTAGGATCCAATACACGAACCAGATGGTCCTTAAAGGATGCATCCCCATCAAGAACAACTTCCTCAACATCCACCAATTTAGTCGGTTCAGGGTGATACCAGTGAAGCTATGACACATTAAAGACATCATGCATCCCACTATACCATTTTGGATGTGCCAATCGGTATGCCACCAGCCCTATCCTATCAAAAATGTCAAACAGACAAACACACACATGACCCAAATTTCCATTCTTACGAATCCGTCAGTGACCCAACATTTGCGACACTCGAAGGAACACACTCTCACCCACCTCGAACTGAAGAGTTCTATACCTCTGATCCACTTAATAATTATTCCTAATATGAGCCGTTCCCATTGGTTTATTAATCAAATCAACCTTCTCTGAACTCTACTGCATGAGAATTGGTCCAACCAACTTAGATTCACCAGCCTCCAATCAACTCTGTAGAGATCTATACGGCCTCCCATAGAGATCCACCAATGGGGACATCTGAACTGTAGCCTGAATACTATTTTTGTTTGAAAATTCAACAAGAGACAAGTTCATTTCCTAGGATCCACTGAAATCCAAGGCACATGACCTCAACATATCTTCCAACACATGGATTTGTTTCTCTGACTGCCCATCCGTCTGCAGGTGGAAGGTCGTGCACAAAAGAACATGTGTACTAAGCACCTTCTGAAAACCATTCTAGAAACATGATGTGAAATGAGGCTCACAATCTGAAACTATAGACTATGGTACACCATGCAACCATACTATTTCCCAAACATATAACTCACCCTACTGATCAACTATACAGGTCTCATGAATTAGTAAGAAATGAGCAACATTTGTTAGCTGATCCATATCCAACATGATTGCATCACTCATCAGAGGTGTCCTCAGAAAACCCACAACAAAATCCAATGTCACATCATCCCACATCCATTATATAATATGAAATTGATGTAACAGTCCTCCTAGGAGGTCATGCTTAGACACACCCGCTGAAATGTAAGACATTGTTCCACACGTCTCACAACATATTTTTTCATCCCTAAACACCAAAAGTATCTACAGAGAACACGATACATATTAGTCAAACCAGGATGCACTTTCCATTTCAATGCATGGAAATCACACATCAACACTTCCCACATGTATGTCGGAATAACCACATTACCATGAACACATAAAACCCTGTCCATGCTAATGGACCAACCAGATGGTTGCTCCCTCCCATTCAGGCATTCATTCATGTTCAATATTTCAGTATGCACCGTAAACCATACCCCAACATGTAGTTCCTCCTACACTTTTATCCATACAATACGGAAGTGAACATAAGATCATGAGAGGGATAATTCAAATAGTGGGGACTCAATTACATCGAACCATAATCCAAAACCTGCTCATCTTACATCAATACAACCCCAAAGACCGTTACCTGATTCTTCACAAAACAGAACCTACTTCCTACCGAGCTCAGTTAAGATCAAAATAGGTGTAGTCGTCAATCACTTTTTCAATATTTGATAGGCATTCACACAATCCTCATACTATTCAAACCTAATTCCCTTCTTGGTCACGCCAGAGAGTTTTTCTTCCAAGAGAGAGAAATCATTGATGATCCCCAGTAAATATCTAGACAAACCCTGAATACTTCAATAATCTGAAACACTCTTGGTATATTCCCAACACAAAACATCATGCACTATCTCTGGATCCACTAAAAAACCATCCTCAAATTCTATGTGGCACTGCAAATGCACTTCTCCAATCCAAAACATACACTTTGACTTCTTTGTGTAAATTTGGTGAAATCTTAGTGTACATAGAAAGATGTCAAGATGTTGGGCAAAATCATCATATGTTTTTTATTACAATAACATGTCATAAACAAAGACAACAACAAACTGATCTAGATTAGGATAAAAGAATAGGTTCATTAAATCCATGAACACCGGTGACGCATTGGTCATGCTGATAAGCATCACCACAGACTCAAACAACCTTTACGGACTCCTGAATGATGTCACTGGTATGTTTGATGGCCTCAACCTAAACTAGGGTTATCTCGATTTCAGAGAAATCAAATAAAACACCGATGCACCCCTCAAATGGTCAAATAAGTCATCAATTCTTGGAATAGGGTAAATATTTTTCTCCTTCATTTGATTTATCTTCCGATAATCAACACACAGCTTTAACGACCCAGCATCATTTTTTTTAAAAATAACAGGAGATCCCCATGGATACATACTAAGGTGTATGAACCCCTTATGCTCCATTTCCTCAAGATGAACCATTACCATATGTATTTAATCCGGTTCTATTTGGAATGGCGGAATAGAAACTAGCTCCTCTTGGTGATGTAACACAATCGTGAACTCAATATCCTTCATAGGTGGCAACCATGAGTAATCCTCAGGAATAAAATCCTAAAACTGATCAACTATGGGAGGAAAGAAAAAAGGTTCCCACTTTCATCACCATGAAAAAGACATGCTACTTGAGTATTGATCCTGCACAACTGCTGACAAAATGGTCTCGCAGGACCTGCTCGAACATCCTACTCTCCACGATGAACAAAAGAGTTAACCATAACAATTGTTTACGATACCATGCAATGGTAACAATCTATGTGCGCCTTATACAACACCAACCTATACATACCCAATATCTGGTCAAATCCTGATATCACTAGAATGATCAAGTCACATGGAAAATGGTACCCATCGACTTTTAGATAACATTATTTACACTTTCTGATAACTACCTTTTTCATCTCCAACGATGTGTAAATCGACAAAACCCCACAAAACCTTTCCATTAGAAATCCCAATGCTACCACAAACTGATCATAAATAAAAGAGTCTGAGGGACCAGTATCAAACAACACACTAGAAAGAGTTAAAGTGACATTGATAAATCCGTTGATAGTTGATGGGATAGCTTCACCATCACCATGTGCAGACTGAACTTCATGAAGCTAACATGCCCCTCTACCTTGGTCTCCAATATATCGTTCATGCACTACACTTCCCTAATAACGTGGGAAATCCTTCCCCGATGTTCTGCAACCACTACCCATTCCATTACATCCATTGGAGCTCCAACTGCCTTCCTGATATAGTTCAACTGATCCCCTGCCTCAACATGGCATCTGTCTGTCACTAACATTCATACTCTCTTGGTGAGGGATCCTAAAGAAGATGTGCATGTGACCTAATCTTCTGCATGATAGAAAATAAATTGGTGGTTAAGGAAACTGGCCACGCATGTGCCCCGACCTACCATACAGATAGTAGAACACCCTATCACGACCAGAAGAGGATGAACCTCTCTTATGACAACCTTTCACAGTTACTCCTTGTTTAAAACATAAAAAACCACTCTTTTGGCCTACTAAATCTACGCTACTTGTTTTCCCATCGGGCACGACAAGACTATCACCAGAATCTCCCTTCAGGTTCCCCTATGAGATCAAATCTTGATCCAAAACCTCTGTAAACCACATCAAGAGAAATATATTCTCCTTATAATTGTTCTTGTGTCTCATACCATCCTACAAGCGCCTCACTACTTTCGCCTCATCCCCCACCAATGATGGAATAAAGCGATGCATGATGGTGAAGCAGCCAACATGCTCCATCACCGACATCGATCCCTGAACTAGGCTCATGAACTCTGCAGCCCAATCTTGCCTCAATGTCTCTTGGTAAAAATTCTCCAGAAACCATTCTGGAAAATCCTTCCACTACATTCCCTCAGCCTGCTCATTATGAGCATGGATGTCCCACCAAAGTTTTACATGGTTTCCGTAGAATATTGGCATCCAACATGACCCACTTCCAATCAGGAGTCTCCAGATGATCATGTATTGTATTGACAGACTCTATCCAGAACTCTGCTACCTTTGGCCCACCCTCTCTGGTAATGGTCATAGGGTGCTACAACTAAAACTCCCGAGTCTTCTCCAACATACTAGGTGCAACCCACCCTAGGTCTCGATCTGTCATCTGTCTACAATGATCCAATTACTCTCGAAATAGCTCTTCTCTATCTTCCTAAATCGCCACATTCTCTTTCTCATCTACTATAAGAGTGTTCTCCACAACATTCTCTTGTTTCCCAACCCGCACTCAGTATCGTGGTGGATTTTCTCTTTATTTCTAAACAAAATGTTTAGAACACATTCCAAAAAACTATCCCAATTCATACCATGATGTATCTTCTCCAACCACAACAACCCACCTTATATTCACCATCCAAAAAACCCTAGCATTTATAAAACATCACCGCAACCATCCCTATAATGGTCCATGTTCTACAAGGTGTATACAACTATAAACCTCTACAAGTATCACACAATGTGTTACAAACAACATTCTTAATTCAATACAAACCGTTAATTACACATATTTTACTAATCATCACTTATCATTTATTTATCTTAACCCCCTTGCATCACTCAATTTACAACATTTTCCATTTTCAATAATCAAGATGAAAGGTGAATTTTATCTTTTCATTCATCACACACCCAACCCCTTGTGTTCCTACCAAGATGCACACCACCTATATCTCTTGGTTCCTAAAATGATGTATGAATGAAAAACATTGTGCCATTGAGGACATGAACCAAATATTTTAAAACAATAACATCACACAACGTGTGAATCGCCCAATGGTTAAATATCATCAACTGTAACATCGTACCATCAAGAACAACAATTCCCGCCTTGGGAGAGTTGGGGTTTCCTCCTTACATGGGTTAACTACTCTAAGAATTATGTCATTCCCATGGCTTGACAAATCCTAACTCCCATATACCATTAAAAAATAACAATATTTTATATAAGGATAATAAATTCCTTCTTTGATACCACTTTGTAACGTCCCTGACCCGTGAGACACTAAAATGGTGCTCCGATTGGGGTTGTTACATGACCTTAAGCACGCCTCCCAATACAAAAAAGTTTTCCGACTAGAAGAGGGGGTCCAAAAACTAAATTAGGGATACAATACCCCCTTTTTATCAGATACATCCATAATAGATGATAAAAAACAGAATAATAACCAATAATACAAGAGGATGCATAAAAAACCATTCTCAAAATGGGTTATAGAAAATTTCAACATAAATATTCCATGTTTTTCTACTAGTGAGAAAGTGAACAAATAAATAAATAAATACAAACTACAAAATCCACAAAATGGCCTCAACACCATGTCAGGGTCCTCCTCCACGTACACTCATTCCACCCTAACTATATACAAAGATCCCTAGCCCTTCTCCTGACCTAAAAGCATAAAGTCTGCTCGGGTACCCAATGGAGGCCAGAACAGGGTGTGAGAACAACTCAGTAGGCCACCAACAATGGTGTCTACAAAATATCAGGTATAATCAATTGGGAAATCAAAAAGATAACGGAATAATAAATGACAATGTTTTGAATAAGTTCCCTTAGCCATGTTAGGTCCATTACCGATATTTATTGCCTTTTCTATAACTTAACATTTCATCCAGTTTCCCTTTACATTCCATATTCAACACGTTTATCATGGGTTCATCACAAAAAATGTTACATGGTCTCAAAGTACCAAATCACATGAATGAGAAATAACATAGAGTTTTTTATCTCACTAAGAATAACATCTTCATGCCAAACATAAACTCACCCTAGAGCCTTATTCCGAGTGAATAGAACCAGTAGGGAAACTGAGAATCATTCCTATACCTTCCTTGATCATTCAGTGTGGTATTTATAGACTAAGTCTAACTCGACCCATGGGTGTATAACCTTAATCAATACCCCACAATACCAAGCTATCTGCACATTCTATACATATATGTATCCGTTAACCATTAACAACATCATAAATATTTCCCAAAGAAAACATAAACCATAATAATAACAACATAGTGAACATCATGACATATCCCATTAACAAAATTACCACATTTCACATCATTTATCCATTTAGTCCAATTCCCCTTTTATGATTCTTATCTCACTAAGAATTCATTCACTATTCCTATCTCACTAGGCTTGTTCATTACCATTCTCATTACAACCTAATTTATGGTCTTTAATCACGTCCACATATTAACCTAATACCCATTAGGTTATTATTGATCATAACTGGATCACCTAGATTCTAACCTAACACAAAAAGTCACATCAGCACATTTATCATCGGTTATTCATGATTACACAACAATCTCACTGGTTCTTTACAAATCCCTATGTATGGGAGAGTCATCTCACCCCATGGGTGGCCATAAATTAGTTTCATCAGCCTTGATGCATCCCCTATGGATCATGAGGGTCTCCATTTTTATTTTAAATAACCAAGTATCCTAAACAATAAAGGGTGATCAAAACATACCGAAAGACACCCAAAAACCAAACCGCACATGTAACACCCGAGACTTTTATGTTATATAAATCATCAAAGGAAAATTTTTCTACACAACATTTTCTTGGCTTTCTTTACACGCAATCGCGACCTTCCTCGATAGCTTGTGTTGTACGCAATACCGAGTTTCACTAAATGACGATATGCTATTAAAATATTATTAAAACTAGCCGTTATGAATAGTAATAACCACTTTATGAAATTTTATAAATTTTATTTTTCAAAATGGACTTCATTTTTGGATTCGGAATACCGAAATTAGCCTAGGGTAAAATTTTGGTATTTTTCTGAAAACATTAAATTTTTGATGAATAGTGAAACCACTAAGTGGTAGGTTAAAAACTGAATTAGGCATAAAACCTAATTTTACCGCTTCTGTGAATGGAATTTTGAAAATCCGACAGACACGGTTGATATCAGTAAGTAAAATGTGGTTCAATGAGATAAAAATAATTTTTTTGGTGAATAGTAACTTTTTACTTTTTTTTTACCGCGATTAATAGTAAATAGGGTAACTAAGGGAAAATATGATATTACTATTACCCTAAAACATGTTCTAATTCTATTGGATAAGTTTAATTAGACCAAAAACAACCTTATGAATATAATAGGACCATTTAGGTCCACTTGGATTAGATTATGTCATTTAATATTATTTTATTTAATGAATAGTTAAAATAGTTAAAATCAAAGTTTAATAACTAAAACATTTTTAATATGGGGTTATACATAAGATAAATTCTACTATAAATATTCATTGGAAATATAAAACGATTTCCTACATAATGAAATTTTATTTATAATTTTTTGACTTTAAATTAATTAATTTATTTATGACACAACGATGATGCAGTAATTACCCTTTTAAGGAAATGTTAACATAATTGATGTTATAAATGCTCAAATAAATGTAATTTGAGACTTTTTATGAATTAAACTAATTTTCTAGGTTACTATGATATATTAGTGTTGATTTAATCAACTTGGATCGAACATATAATTCTGTTATGACTTTTACAAAAAACATATATCAAATAGTGTCAAAATAGACACAAAATAGTTTTTAAATCAAATATTATATTATTAATTGTTATTTTATACCTAAAAATCCAAGGTTCGGACAAATGACTTAGATAAGGATATATATATTAATAATAAACAACTTTGGGTTCGTTTTTCATGTTATAGTAAGTGTATTAACCATATAGTGTAAGAAAACAAAAAGTCACGGTAAAAGTTAAATTATTTAACTTAGAGTTAAATCTAATTGATAAGGTTATAATAATAACCTAAACTTGTCTAAATACTATTGGTTGATAGGATTTCGACCCATCCCCTCTTTACCTTATAAATAAGACCCTTTGGAACCATTATAAACCGATTTTGACTTTAATATAAAATAATATTTTGAGATATTCCTAAGGTGCCCCTCTCCTCCATTATAAAAGGGCACCTCCTCCCCCTCCTCCTCACACCAATTTGAGCACTCATGCTCGGACAACCCCGGCCAAAATTCCTTCTACACTTCCCTAGAATAATCCTAGAGGTCCTGGTCTTCTTCAAAGACCAATATTAGTTCCCTAAGTGGAGGATTCAAAGAGGTGTTTCAAAGAAGAGGTAATATCCATTACCGATCTTTTCAATTTCTTTCTTCTTCAACTTCTTCTTCTTTAGTTGTTTCATGATAAATTAATAACAATTAGTATTACTTACATAATTATATGTTATTATAAATATGAAAAAAACCCTAATTCACCTTCTATCCATCCTACGGAAAAATGAAATCACCGCGCGTGCGTACGTACAGAATACCGTCTCCACGCCGTGGTGTAATCTATTTTCCACCATCACCATACAAGGATGGGTATAATGGTGTAATGAGTAACTATATATGATTATTATAAATTGATATTGATACTGAAATAGTATTCATATACTCCAATACAATTCCACGATCATAGGAACGATATCATCACTCGTGCGTACGTACGGAATACCGTCTCCACGATGTGATGCGACTCGTTCTACATGATCATCATTACATTGTAAATATATAAATGAATTGAATGAATAAATATGATATATGTTACACTAATACCATTCTAGATATAAGGTATCTATAACCTTAAAAGAAGAATAAGAATTTATTCGGAAAAACACGCATAAGAACAAAAGGCAATAAAGACCCGAGTATCAAGTAACAATGAAATATTACTAATAAG
Source organism: Viscum album (assembly GCA_963277665.1). Lineage (NCBI taxonomy): Eukaryota > Viridiplantae > Streptophyta > Magnoliopsida > Santalales > Viscaceae > Viscum > Viscum album. Next base: position 1,769,367,455 of record OY728135.1, read on the forward strand.
AAACTAGAATATGACCATATATGATATCATATCAATATTTATGATTCTGGAATAAGCCAATAACATTATTTAAACCATTATACAGGAGCTTCGGACACGTACAATGAAAATCGGACCTAAGGTAAGGGAAATATCACAATCTCATTTTTATCCAAGATTGTTCATACTTTGGCATTTAATGGGGTGTATTTTATCATCCACATCAATGTTTCCTCGATATGTAATATTATTTCCATCCACCAACAATTGTTTAAATCCAATTTTACCCATCAGAAAGTTTTTAGTAAAAGATATGAAATGAATCTTTTGACGTTTTTCGTACGAGGTAATTTTGACTTTTCCGACAAAAGTACAAAGAATGTTTTTTAACTTATAAGGCAAGAATGGATTTTTAAATCATTATATCCAACAATATTCCTTTATAAGTATTCATGTTTTTTTAATCAACTTCTTTTAGTTTATAATTGTATGACATGTTAAGAAAAGAAAAGTGTTTTTGAAGAAGAAAGTATATTTTCCTCAAGAATGGAGTTCAAATGTTTTATCAAAATTATTTTCCATCTATGATAATATAGGGTTCTGTTTTTATCCCAATTATTACAATGAATTGATTATGTTTTGAGGGAATTATTTTTAGGATGTAATTTACCTTATATGATTTGTTTTATGATTTCATGATGTTTCAAGAATCCTATTTTTGTTACATGTGTTATGCGATGATGTATGATTTATGATTATGTGGCACACATAAGAAATGATTCATTATAAGATGGGTGGGACCTATAACTCTCTCTAATGCATTGGGTAAAGATATATATCTCATGAGATAGACATGGATGGAACAGAAGGTTATATCGATTCAGTGATACAGGACTGAAATGAGGAGTGAACTCGGTTTAGAAATGGGCTTTGTCTGCTAAGATAGTCTTGGCAATGAGTCATGACTAACATGAAATGATTTTACATGATTATGTGTACATGCCACAAAGTTTCATGTTTTATGTTATGATTATGGGGATCTCATTTTCACTTCTATGATTTATTCCATGTTAAGATATTATGATCTCTTTTGCAGGTTATGATTTTCAAAAAGATATGATATGATTTTTATTTCCATTATTTGCCCTTTCTGAGCATTTGAGCTCACCCTTTTTTGTATGTTTTCTTTTCCCCAGGCCAGGAAGATGGATATTAAGTAGAATATGCTAAAATGGACCCTAGATATGATGAAATAAATGGGAGACACTGTAGAAGATTTATGAACTAGTTTTTTATGTTTCCCACATTCTAAAGACACTACACCTATACGGTCCTTTGTGGTTTTGTCGTATGTTGTAAAAAGTGTGCTTCAATTTTGAAGTATTAAAAATGTATGTAAAGTATGGGTCGTTATAGTTGGTATCAGAGGAAAGGTATAGTCAACCTTTGGAAACTAGGATTTGAAATCCTTAGTAAGAACCCTAAGGATAAGTCTAAACATAGAACACAATCTTAGTGTTTTAGAAATGGCCATGAATAACCTAGGATAAGACCTTAAGCGTGAAAATTTTATTCTTGAATTATGTGGTTTTCCTATTATAATTAGTGTTGCTCACACTATTATTCTTGGTTTTAGTCAATGGCTGGAACCCGAAGGAACCGTGTTAATTCGGAATGTGATGGGCAATGCAATGATTGTCCCCCTGAGAAAACAAACGATGTGGGAGTTGGAATGAAAAATCTTGTAGCCATGCTCACACAACTTTCTCAGGCTATGAATCATGCAGGACTTCCAATCGAGAAAAGGAAGGAGCAACATTCTGTTGAATCCTACATGAGGTAGAGTCCACCTTCTTTCAGCGGGTCTACTGATCCATTAGTTGCTGAACAATGGATTAGTACTACTGAAAAGATATTTTCAATTCTTCAATGTTCTGAACATGATAAAGTCATCCTAGCAGTGTATCATTTGGAAGGAGATTCTGATCAATGGTGGAATCTTATTAAGAATACGAGGCAAAGGGATGAAATTGAGTCCATGGAATGGGACGAGTACAAGAACTTATTTTTCAATAAGTACATCCCTCGTATTATCCAAACAAATATGGAGAAAGAGTTTCTTGAACTGAAGAAAAGGGATGATGAATCTGTTGGTACCTATGAAGCAAATTTTACAAGACTTGCAAGGTACGCTTCTGGTATTATTATCCAACCTGAGAGTAAGATCGATCGATTCTTTAGTGGCTTAAAACCAAGTCTTTGAAGGGCGTTCGCCATAAGGGACTTCAATAGCTACGAGGAAATCTTTCGATGTGCTCTCAAAGTAGAGATAGATATTGTAGTAAGCCATCAGTCATATGGGTTTGATAAGAAGAGGAAAATGGAATTCAAAGGAAAATATAAAGAGAACACTGAAAAGAAGATGAGTTTTCCCTTATGCTCAACGTGTGGAAAGAAACATGGAGGGAGTTGTCTTAAAGGGACAAGTAAATGTTTCAAATGTGGAAAGGAAGGTCATAGGGCATTTGAATGCCGTGATAATGGGAAAAGATGTCTAATGATGCAAACAAAGGAAGGGATACACAGAATGAACCTACTACACTTCAATGTTTCAAGTGCAAGGAGATGAGGCATTATGCCAATCAATGCCCAAATCCAACGATTGATGATGATGGTCGATGTCAACAAACTCTTAAGGCTAAAGAGAAAGGAAAGTCACATTCAATTTCTATCAGCGATGTGAAGTACGATAACGAAGTGGTGAAAGGTACACATACCATCCACTCTAAAGTAGGAAATGTTTTATTTGATTCTGGATCCACCCACTCTTTTATTTCTGAAGAATTTTCTAAGGGTATCACCGTATTACCTGAACAATTAGATGTTGAGTTAGCTGTGACAACACCTTATGGCACATCAATCACATCAAAAGTTTATAATTCTTCTCCGATCGAAGTTTGTGGGAAAGTGCTTCCTGCAAATCTGGTGATCCTTCCTTTAGTGGAATTCGATGCAATTCTTGGCATAGATTAGCTTTATTTATACGGAGCTCATATCAATTTCCAATGAAGGGAAGCCACATTTCATATTCCAGATCAATCAATGATCATATATCAATGCAAGGATGAACATAACCTTCCAGTGGATATTTCTTCCATTTTATGGGTATTGATTTCACTAAATGAAGGTTATTTATCTCAAATGGTTAGTGAGAAACTCGCGATTAAGAATATGCCCATCGTACGGGAGTTTGATGATATCTTTCTGGAGGAATTACCGGGTCTTCCACCAAATCGTGAAGTTGAGTTTTCAATAGAACTCGTACCAGGTGCTTTGCCTATTTAAATTACACCTTATAGAATGGCCCCAATTGAGTTGCAGGAATTGAAGAAGCAACTCCAAGAGAATCTTGATAAGGGATTCATACGCCCTAGTGCGTCACCTTGGGGAGCACCTGTTCTATTTGTTTAGAAGAAAGATGGATCAATGAGACTCTGCATTGATTATCGAGTACTTAACAAGATCACTATCAAGAACAAATATCCTCTCCCACGCATTGATGACTTATTTGACCAACTACGCGGAGCTCAATACTTTTCCAAGATTGATCTTCGTTCAGGGTATCATCAATTAAGGGTCAAAAGAGAGGATATACCAAAGACGTCTTTCCGTACAAGGTATGGACACTATGAATTTATAGTGATTCCATTTAGTCTTACTAATTCCCCTCTTATCTTCATGGATCTAATGAATAGAGTCTTTAGAGACTATCTTGATCAATTTGTGTTAGTCTTTATTGAAGATATTCTTGTCTATTCAAAGAGCAAGGAAGAGCATGAAGATCACTTGAAAATTATATTGAAAACCCTGAGAAAGGAGAAGATTTATGCCAAATTTACCAAGTGTGAATTTTGGCATCAAAAAGTTTCATTTTTGGGTCACATAATCTCAAAAGAGGGGATATATGTGGATCCAGCAAAAACAAAGGTTATCGAAAGATGGTCAAGACCAACAATAGTAACTGAGATCCGAAGTTTTCCTGGTTTGGCTGGATATTATCAACGTTTTGTAAAATATTTTTCACAATTATCTAACTCACTCACCAAGTTGACTCAGAAAGGAGTTATGTTTGTTTGGACAGAGGAATGTGAAGATAATTTCAAGGAGTTGAAAAGAAGGTTATCCAGTGCTCCTGTGCTCACACTGCCTTGTAGTGGAGAATGGTTTGTGATCTACAGTGATGCATCCAAGAAGGGATTGGGGTGTGTTCTTATGCAAAATGATATGGAAATAGCTTATGCTTCACGACAGTTGAAAATCCAAGAGCAAAATTACCCAACACAAGATTTGGAGTTAGCTGCGGTAATCTTTGCAGTAAATATTTGGAGGCATTACCTATATAGTGAAAGGTGTGATATTTATACTGATCATAAAAGTTTAAAGTATATTTTCACACAAAAGGAGATGAATATGCATCAATGAATATGGTTGGAGCTGATTAAGGATTATGACTTCTCAATCCATTACCACCCTGGGAAAGAAAACAAGGTGGAAGATGCATTAAGTAGACAAGACCATGCTAGTTTATCCATGATGAGGATCACAAAAGATCCAATATTTATGGATTTTCAAAGGATAGATCTTGGATTTATAATGGAAGGGGGGAAATCTTATCTTTCTCAAATGAATGTTCAACCATCTATACCTATTAAGTTTAAAGAGGCACAGAAAGAAGATGTAGAGTTACAAAAGAAGTTGAGAGATGTTCCTGAATTGAACCTTGATTGTGATGGGATAATAATGTTCAGGAATCGGGTTTGTGTTCCTCCCATCCCCGAATTAAAGAAGGAGCTGCTGGATGATGCTCATAGTTCTTCATTCTCTATTCATCCTGGAAGCACGAAGATGTATAGAGACCTGAAAGAGTACTTCTGGTGGGCTGGCATGAAAAGAGATGATGCTGAATTAGTCTCTCGATGCTTGGTTTGTCAACAAGTTAAAGCTGAGAGACAGAAGTATAAGGGGATATTACAACCATTACCCATACCCGAATGTAAATGGGAAAACATCACTATGGACATTGTCACATGACTTCCTAAAACATCCAAAGGCAATAATGCTATCTGGGTCATAGTTGATCGTCTTACAAAGTCTTCACACTTCATTTCTATTAGAGAGGATTTCTCTCTAGATTAGCTTTACAGGATATATGTAAAGGAAGTGGTAAGATTTCATGGAGTACCAATTTCTATTATATCTGATCGGGATCCGAGATTTACCTCGATGTTCTGGCGAAGTCTTCATCATACTCTGGATACAGAGTTGAGTTTCAGCACTGCTTATCATCCTCAGACAGACGGTCAATCTGAGAGAACAATTCAAACCCTAGAAGATATGTTGAGAGCTTGCTCTATAGATTTCAAAGGAGGTTGGGATCAACACCTACCTTTGGTGGAATTTTCTTATAATAATAGCTTTCACCCCAATATTCCGATGGCTCTTTATGAAGCTCTCTATGGAAAGAAATGCAGGACTCCAACTTGCTGGGATGAAGTTGGGGAAACAAAGCTATTAGGACCTGATCTCGTTGATGAAATGGCAGAAAAGGTCAGATCTATTCAACAACACATAAGAGCAGCTCAGAGTCGACAGAAAATTTATGCCGACAACCGAAGAAAAGACCTAGAGTTTGAAGTGGGTGATAAAGTGTTCTTACGAATATCTCCCTGGAAGAGGGTTATGAGATTTGGAAAGAAGGGGAAGTTGAGCCCTAGAGATATTGGTCCTTTCAAAATACTGGATCATGTTGGAAAGGTAGCTTACCGATTGGCGCTTCCACCGAATCTCTCTCAAGTTCACGATGTGTTCCATGTCTCTCTCTTGAGAAAGTACATACCTGATCCTCCACATGTACTCAGCTCAGATGTTGTACCGCTGGAGCAAGATCTTTCTTTTGAAGAACAACCGATAGAGATTCTGGATCATAGCGAAAAAGTCCTACGAAACAAGACCATTCGCTTGGTGAAAGTTTTATGGAGGAACCACCAATTAGAATAAGCTAGTTGGGAGCTTGAGGATATGACGAGGGAGAGGTATCCTCATCTGTTTGTTACAAAGTGACGAATTTCGAGGGAGAAATTCTTTTTAAGGGGTGTAGAATGTAACACCCAAGAATTTTATGTTATATAAATCATCAAAGGAATCTTTTTCTACACAACACTTGCTTGGCTTTCTTTACATGCAATCATGACCTTCCTTGATAGCTTGCGTTGTACGCAATACCGAGTTTCACTAAACGGTGATATGCTATTAAAATATTATTAAAACTAGTCGTTATGAATAGTAATAACCACTTTATGAAATTTTATAAATTTTATTTTTCAAAATGGACTTCATTTTTGGATTCGGAATACCAAAATTAGCCTAGGGTGAAATTTTGGTATTTTTCTGAAAACTTTCAATTTTTGATGAATAGTGAACCAACTAAGTGGTAGGTTAAAAATTGAATTTTCCATAAAACATAATTTTACCGCTTCTGTGAATGGAATTTCGAAAATCCGACAGACACGGTTGATATCAGTAAGTAAAATGTCGTTCAATGAGATTAAAATAATTTTTTTGGTGAATAGTAACTTTTTACTTTTTTTTACCGCGGTTAATAGTAAATAGGGTAACTAAGGGTAAATATGATATTACTATTACCCTAACACATGTTCTAATTCTATTGGATAAGTGTAATTCGACCGAAAATACCTTATAAATATAATATGACCATTTAGGTCCACTTGGATTAGATTATGACATTTAATATTATTTTATTTAATGAATATTTAAAATAGTTAAAATCAAAGTTTAATAACTAAAACATTTTTAATATGGGGTTATACATAAGGTAAATTCGACTATAAAGATTCATTAGAAAGCTAAAAAGATTTCCTATTATTTAAAATTTTTAGACTTTAAATAAATTAATTTATTTATGAAACAACGATGATGTAGTAATTACCCTTTTAAGAAAATGTTAACATAAATGATGTTATAAATGCTCAAATAAATGTAATTTGAGACTTTTTATGAATTCCACTAATTTTATAGGTTACTATGATATATTAGTGTTGATTTAATCAACTTGGTTCGAACATATAATTCTTTTATGACTTTCACAAAAATCATATATCAAATACTGTCAAAATTGACACAAAATAGTTTTTAAATCAAATATTATATTATTAAATGTTATTTTAATCCTAAAAATCTAAGAATCTGCCAAATGACTTAGATAAGGATATATATATTAATAATAAACAACTTGGGGTTCGTTTGGCATGTTATAGTAAGTTTATTAACCATATAGTGTAAGAAAACAAATATTCACGGTAAAAGTTAAATTATTTAACTTAGAGTTAAATATAATTGATAAGGTTAAAATAATAACCTAAACTTGCCTAAATCCTATTGGTTGATAGTATTTCGACCCCTCCCCACTTTACCATCGAAATAAGACCCTTTGGAACCATTATAAACAGATTTTGACTTTAATATAAAATAATATTTTGAGATATTCCTAAGGTTCCCCTCTCCTCCCTTATAAAAGGGGACCTCCTCCCCCTCCTCCTCACACCAATTTGAGCACTCAAGCTCGTAAAACCCCTGAAAAAAATCCCTTCTACACTTCCCTAGAATAATCCTAGAGGTCCTGGTCTTCTTCAAAGACCAATCATAGTTCCCTAAGTGGAGGATTCAAAGAGGCGTTTCAAAGAATAGGTAATATCCATTACCGATCTTTTCAATTTCTTTCTTCTTCAACATCTTTTTCTTTAGTTGTTTCATGATAAAGTAATAACATCAGTATTACTTACATACTGATATGTTATTATAAATATGAAACAACCCTAATTCAGCTTCTATCCATCCTACGTAAAAATGAAATCACCGCGCGTGCGTACGTACAGAATACCGTCTCCACGCCGTGGTGTAAACTATTTTCCACCATCACCTTACAAGGATGGGTATAATGGTGTAAGAGTAACTATATATGATTATTATAAATTAATATTGATACTGAAATAGTATTCATATACTCCATTACAATTCCATGATCATAGGAACGATATCATCACTCGTGCGTACGTACGGAATACCGTCTCCACGATGTGATGCGACTCGTTCTACAATGTCATCATTACATAGTAATTATATAAATGAATTGAATGAATAAATATTATAGATGTTACACTAATACCATTATGGATATAAGGTATCTATAACCTTAAAAGAATAATAACAATTTATTCGGCAAAACACGCATAAGAACAAAAGGCAATAAAGACCCAAGTAACAAGTAACAATGAAATATTACTAATAAGAAGCTAAGAATATGACCATATATGATATCATATCAATATGTATGATTCTTTAATAAGTCAATAACATTATTTAAACCATTATACATGAGCTTTGGATACGTACAAAGCAAATCAGACCTAAGGTAAGGGAAATATCACAATCTCATTTTTATCCGAGATTGTTCATACATTGGCATTTACCGGGGCGTATTTTATCATCCACATCCATGTTTCCTCGATATTTAATATTATTTACATCCACCTAAAATTTTTTAAATCCAATTTTACCCTTCGGTAAATTTTTAGTAAAAGATTTGAAAGGAATATTTTTTTGTTTTTCGTACGAGGTACTTTTGACTTTTCCGACAAAAGTACAAAGAATGTTTTTTTAACTTATAGGGAAAAAATGGATTTGTAAAACATTATTCCCAAGAATATTCCTTTATAAGTTTTCAAGTTTATTTTTAATCAACTTCTTTTAGTTTATAATTGTATGACATGTTAAGAAAAGAAAATTGTTTTTGAAGAAGAAAAAATATTTTCCTCAAGAATGGAGTTCAAATGTTTTATCAAAATTATTTTCCATCTAAGATAATATAGGGTTATTTTTTAATCCCTATTATTAAAATGATTTGATTATGTTTTGAGGGAATTATTTTTATGATTTCATTTACCTTATATGATTTTTTTATGATGTCATGATGTTTCAAGAATCCCATTTTTGTTACATGTGTTATGCGATGATGTATGATTTATACTTATGTGGCACACATAAGAAAGGATTCATTATAAGATTGGTGGGACCTATATCTCACTCCAATGCATTGGGTAAAGATTTATATCTCATGAGATAGACAAGGCTGGAACATAAGGTTATTTCGGTTTAGTGATACATGACTGAAACGAGCAGTGAAATCGGTTTAGAAATGTACTTTGTCCGCTAAGATAGTCTTGGCAATGAGTCATGACTAACATGAAATGATTTTCCATGATTATGTGTGCATGCCAAAAAGTTTCAAGTTTTATGTTATGATTATGGGGATCTCATTTTCACTTCTATGATTTATTCCATGTTAAGATATTATGGTCTCTTTTGCAAGTTATGATTTTCAAAAAGATATGATATGATTTTTATTTCCTTTATTTGCCCTTGCTGAGCATTTGAGCTCACCCTTTTTTGTATGTTTTCTTTTCCCCAGGTCAGGAAGATGAATATTAAGTATAATATGCTAAAAGGGACCCTAGATATGATGAAATAAATGGGAGACACATTAGAAGATTTATGAACCAGTTGTTTATGTTTCCCAGTTTCTAAAGACACTATACCTATACGGTCCTTTGTGGTTTTGTCATATGTTGTAAAAAGTGTGCTTCAATTTTGAATTATTAACAATGTATGTAAGGTATGGGTCGTTATAGCACATGCAAAAATCCAGAAATAAAACAAGGGATATAACATGTAGGCCACCTACCTCGATTATGTGGGTCATCACACTCTTAATAAAGCCCTGAGATTCTAATTCAACAAACCTTTAAAGCACCAACCTAAATATCACCCAAAGAGTAGGGTTTTAGAGCTTCCGAAAGAGAGGATAAGAAGATACAAACCCTAAAATGAAAGGAGAATAAATGATGGGATTAGCATTACGCAGAGCTTCATTCTGCAACTAACGACAATAAGAATGCCTCAGAAATGATGGATATTGATCTCTTGGAGCAATTGGGTGGTTTGGTTCGTTTCTAGGGTGAAGAGGGATGAAATATATGGAAATCCAGAGTTGGGGTTACAAATATTAGGGTGAAAAAATTGAAATTCATAAATGGTATGTGGGCCACATGGTTTACCCGCACAGTTTTCAAAGCCATTCCAAAACTATTGGAATGATTATATCCCAAAAATTCCCCACCACATGGTTTACCCACACATTTTTTCCATACCGTGTGCAACCCATACGGAGACCACTATCCAAAAACAAATCCTTTGCACAGTTTCATAGGATGTCTACATGGTTAGCACGAACCATGTGCAGGCTGTGTGGCCTACCAAAAAAACCCATTTTCTACACTTTTAATGTCTCAAACCCTTCGAACACCCCAATTCCTCATCTAGTACTTGTTTAATCACTTAATTAATAAAAACATGTTATTAAAACCAAAACATTAAGTAAAATAGACATTTCCAAGATCTCAGATCTTACAGAAAGGATTTCAGTGCCCTTGACATTGACTACGCCAGTTGGAGGTCATGGTAACTTGTTTGAAGTATGTAGAGACTGTGAACTAGTTTCCTCAAAGTACCACTCTTGGGTATATTTTCTATGTTTATGGATACAACAATATGATTTCATCATTGTCATGGACTGGTTGTATTCGGTGAAGGATATCACGGATTGCTTCAGGAGGCAGGTGGTGTTCTTCGATGTTGATGGAGAGCCTGCAGTGTTTGTTGACGAGTGAGACCCTCAGATGGGACAAAGTCATGTTCTGCCCTTGTCAACCATGGTGTATGATCTGATGTTGATTTCTTCGTAGGATTATCAGTTGGAATTTCCTAAGGTCTTTAAACAATAACATGTTGTCTTTCTAGATGTGGATGTTGCATTAAACCCTCGACAAGAGATAAAGTTTGGGATCAAGAATCAACCAGGAGTGTCTCAAATCTCTATGTCTACAAATAAGATGTCACATTTACAGTTATGAGATCTAAATATATAGATTTATAGACTTTTACATTGTGGTTTTTTTCGGCCGAGTGTGTCACTACGGCGTGCACCAATTTTGTTCCTAAAGATGGCTGATTGATGTTTGTGGTTGTGTATTGATTATCGTCACTTAAACAAATTGATATTGAAGAATCTATGTCCTCTTCTATAGATTGATGATTTATTCAGTCACCTAAGGGGTGATTTTTTATTCTCAAAGATCTATTTTTTGTTAGAATATCATCAAATGCATGTGAAAGATGAGGATCTCTCAATGACTACATTCTGTTGTCATGATGGTCATTTCGAGTTCTTTTTATTGTCATTTGGTGAGAGTCATGTTCCATTTGTGTTTAAGGAATTAGTGAATGTTGGGTTCCATGAGTTCCTAGATAATTTCATGGTGGTTTTCATTGATGAAAACCTTGTTTACTCCACATTTTATGAGGAGAATGCAGAGAATCTGCACGCCATTTTTGGAGTTCTTTTTCAACAGATGTTGTTTGGTAAGATTTAGAACTATGAATTTCAGGCTTGAGAGATTCATTAAAAAAGGAATTTGGTGTTTCATAATGGAGTAGTTGTGGACCCATCGAAGATATATGCGGTTGTGTCTTGGGAATCCCCCAATATAGTGGAAGAAGATAGAAGTTTCCTTGGTCTCGCAGGCTACTACAGTTGGTTTGTAGCAGATTTATCTTGGGTCTAGACTCCCCTAGCAGAATTGACAAATAAGGATCACGAATTCATGTGGAATGATCACTGTAAGACAGCTATTGTGTATCTTAGGGAGAATTTGGTATTTTCTTCAGTTCATTGTCCTCTGGTAGAGGGTGTTAAGTTTCATGTTTTCTGTGATGCTTCAAATATAGGGATAGGAATTATTATGATCCAAAAGAGATCAATTATATCTTATGGGTATCAGAAATTGTGTCCCCATGAACGAATATATTACACCCATGATCATGATTTGGTGGTATTGGTTTTTTCTATGATGTTTTAGAGACAAAACCACAATGGTGAACACTTTCTGGTTTGCATCGATCATAAGAGTCTGAGGTATATTTTATCCGAGCATGTCTTGAAATTGAGACAATGTTGGTGGATGGCATTCTTATCAGAATAATACCTTGAAATCTCATAATCACATGCATTCGGGAATGTTGTAGATAAAGCCCTAAGCCGGATGTCACATAGTGATGCAGTGCATGAATCTGGGGAATTATGGAGAGTGGTGGAAGAACATTCATCATTTCCTCTTGATATGGGTTATGTTTTGGGAAGAGATTAAATTTTCTAGATAATAGTGTTGTCATATCTAGTTCAAATGGAGTAAGAGTCCCAGAAGGAGGATATAGTGGTAGAGGTCTGGAGAGACCGATTTGTTTGTGGCAGGGCCCATTATGGTTGGTCTTACGATGAAAATGACCGAGTGTGGTATCATGGATGAATTTACTTTTTCTTTTAGAGATACATGAGACAATACTAATAGAGTTCCATAGTTCACCTATTGTGGTTAATCATGGTGGAAAAACATGTATGGAGGCTTGAGGAGTCAATTTAGGTGGCCTAGGATGAAGCATGAAGTTGTAGAGATTGTGTATTGATGTTTGGTTTTCCAGCTAGTGTAGGTCAAGCACTGCATCCCCAATGGTTTGATACTTACATTAGATATTCCTTAGTTGATGTGGGGGGGAATCTAAATTGAATTTATTACTGGTTTACCTTGATCACTGGGAAGACATTACAATATTTGGGTGGTGGTGTATTGTTTAATGAAGTCAACTCACTTAATAGTTATCATGGACTCGATATCAGTTAATGTTTTGTTGATGCAGTATCTAGAGGAGGCGGAGAGAATCCAATGAGTCCCTAGGATGATAATTTTTAACTGAGACTTGCATTTTAACTATAGTGTTTTGAGAGGTCTCTTGCATTATATTTTTTCGCAGTAATTCTATAGCAATTATTTTCATCCACAGATGGACAGGTAGACAGAGCAGACCATTCTGACCCCTGATGACATGTTTGCGCTATTTTTTCATGAATTTTGGTGGTTCTTGGATGAGTAACATAACCTTGGGGGAGTTTTCCTACAAAAATGTTTATCACTGAAGAATCTATATAGCCCCATTTGATGCCTTTTCTGGTCGACCATGCCATTCCCCATTATGTTATACTAGAGTTGGAGAGTCTACAATTATCAGACTGAAAGTAGTGCTGAATATGACAGATATGATTTAGGTGATTCGTGTGAGGATGAAGACATCACATTATCATGATAAATATTATATCGATCAAAGGAGAATACCATTATAATTTTTTTGGGGGATCAAATGTTATTGAAGGTGACTCCCTGTCATGGGAAGAGAATGATTTATCTTAGGAGTAAGTTTTCTCCCAATTACGTTGGGCCATTTAAGGTGTTTCCCATGTAGGAGATGTGTCATAATGAGTAGAACCTCCCCCACATACGATCCAAATACGCAATGTTTTTAATGTTTAAATGACGCAATGATATATTATTTATGATTCTCAGGTCATCGATTGGGGAGAGATTGATGTTAATGATGATATGACCTTCAAGGAGCCTTTGTGGAGAACCAAGATAGTGAAGAAAAAGGTGTTCTGTGGGATTGGTATCCCATTGGATCATGTTTTATGGTGACATAGTGGCATGGAGGAGTGTTCCTAGGAATGTGAGTTGCATATATGTTCATAGTACTGAGAGTTTTTTGACATTTAACTCTTTTAATATAATGATTTTTTCATTGTGGTAGTATAAATTTGGTGTTTCTGAGATGGTTTTACTTTTGTTTATACTTATAGATGGATTTCATTCAAGAGGTATCTTGGTGGGTGGTTGTTCAGATCCATTTTTTATTTCCTTTTAGGTTATTCCTTTTCTGAAATCTGGTGTCTGATGTGTTCTTGTAGGTCATTGTTACTTATCCCCAATACCTTTTCCAAATTTTCTTTTCTATGAACAATGATTCTACTTTTTTGAATATTTCCTTCCCTAAGTCATTTTGTGAACAATGCCATTAGTGGTTTAACTTCTGAATAGTTCCATTGGCGAGTCAATTTGTTACAAGTTCCATCAGGGAGTCATATTGTAAACAATTCTATTGGCGAGTAATTTTTTGAACTATGCCACTAGCGAGTCATTTTGTGAATAGTTCTATGAGTGACTCATTTGTTGAATAGTCCCATATGTGAGTCATTTTGTGAATAGTTCCATCGGTGAATCATTTTGTGAATAGTTCCATTGATGATTCTTTCTTAACAGTTCCATATGTGGGTCATTTTGTGAATAGTTCAATCAGTGAGTCATTATGAACACTTCTATAAGTGAGTCATTTTGTGTACAGTTCCGTCCGTGAGTAATTCTACGAAGAGATCCATCAATGAGTCATTTTGTGAATAGTTCCTTCAGTGAGTCATTCTGTTAGCATTGCTTCCAGCATCGGTAGGTGTATAGTGTTTCCAGCATTGATAGGTGTACATTGTTTCCATCTTCCTAGAGTTTTACACCTTTAACGTTTCTATGCAGTTAAACACATTAAAGGACTGATTTTAAATGATTTAAGGACAATCAAAACCCATAGCTCATATATTAATTTTAATAAGGATTAGGATTTCATTACATGGTTACACCACATAGTTTAATGTGACCTACTTTTAAGGGAAAATCCTTCAGATCATAAATCGATTATCCATAAATCTTCTAAAGGGACAATATATCTTCTTCCATTGTTCTACCTTCTTGTTCTTTGATGAGATATTCTCAAACATTTACTTCTTCCCATATGATTGGTGTGATTGATCCACAAACCTTGGATAATGTCCCCATGATGTGTATTCCTACTATTTGTGATCCCCCTCTTTTGTTGCAAGTAGAAAGTGTCTATCTGTCATTGATATAAAGAATGATAGATTAATGTTCTTGTGTTCAATTTAGTCCGTTTATCTTGTTTTTCCTTTGAATGTTTTGTAATGTGATATCCATGCTTCTAATGGTTTATTCTTTGGTTTTGGTTCATGCGGTCGTACCGTGACGTCCTCGGGTAGATGTAGTTGTCACGGTGGTGGAGATCACAATCTGTTGTGTGGATCATTCACATATAAGTAACATGAATAATATTTTGAGGTATGGGATCAATTTATTTTCTATTCATTTGCATGAAACTATATAGTTAGCTTTATTTAGCCACTCGATCACAACGGTATTGACATAATAAATATTTGAACCAGAGAAATAAATTGACATCGATTGTAATTTATTGCCTCTTGTTTTTTAGATAGTGTGATATATATAATTTTCTTTCTTATAATATTTTTGTTGATGGAAATTGGTAAAGAACGTAAATTGGGATTAATTGTAATTATTTTTCAAAGATAATTATGCATGTAAATTAATCTAGTTATTATTGATTAATTTTATGATAATAAAATTGATGTAGTAAACATGTTTAATTATTTGTGATAGCTTACTGTTTAGTTTTCCAATCATAGGATCAAACGAATAATAAATTTTTTAATTATTATTGGATTAAAGAACATGTGGTTTTATAAAAGATAGTTCCACATAGGGTTTTGAGTTACCCACTTTCTAATAAAGGAAAACGGCCTTATGCTTGGAGCTGTGAGAGCTCATTATGTCTGAGGGTTAGATGCCTTATATAAGGGATATGAGCCAAATTGATATGTTGTTTGTTTTCCTACTTCATGTGTTATGATGTAAGCTTGGATTTTTGTAGTGATATGTGGTGGTAGGTAGGCCCATTGGTTATGGAAGTAGATGATGTCTAGAGTGGCGAGTTGCATCAGTTTATGCATCTGGGTGTTGGGGAGGACACATGAGAAGATGAAAAAAGTTTCATGTGAATGTTTGGATCCTCTCTCATTCATGCTAGTTTTTTATCATATTTACATTCCCCACTACTCAAGGTAGAGGGTCTTGATCACCCTATTTCCAAAAGGGGCGATGACCCATGAGGCATTCCCCGTACATTCTGTTTTTAGTTTCTCGAGAAAAGATTTGTCTACACACTTGTTATAGGTTGACAGGAGTTGAGGGCACGTTCATCTGTTCAATGAGTTGATCCAAATTTTTATGAGTTCATTAGAATATTGTTATAGAATTACTTAGAATATGGGGATGTAACAATGATGTTATGAAATGATTTATTGAATGATGATTATCCCATGGGTTGGAGTTTTTTGGGATGCAATGTTGAGGTTACAATTTAATGGGATAGTGTACTTTGGCTATGATGATAATGAAATACAATGTGAAATTATTAATGTTTACTTTATGTTTAAAAAATTAATTAACATATTTTGCAACCGATAAAAATGGATAAAATAATGTAATGCGGATCTTTAAATGGTTGCTTCCTTATAGGATACTTAGCTTTAGAAATGGTGGGTGAGAGTCCAAGAGACCTTAGATGTAGTTGGGTTTGATACAGGGTTTTTTCCATAGCGTGGTTGTGAGATATATTATATCATGAACATTTTTTGTTTCTATATGATACCCCACGTTTTTGTTTAGGGAAACTGACACCCCAAGGATTCTGAGACATGTGGGGGTGTTTTACCTATCATTCTGGTTGGAGGATGGATGGATGACTACCCCATTTGGCCCCACACTCTTCTCTTGGTATATATTTGTGTTGGTAGGCACATTAGTTATTTTTTCCCATATATGTGTGTAAAGGGATGTAATTGCTTGTGGTTATTAACACAGAAAAATTCTTCATAACGTTTCATTTGTTCTACCATAGGGTTAATGTGAAGAGGTTGTGATGGATTGAGGATCCTTACTATGTGTGTGTATTATAATGACATGATGTTTAATACTCGACATATTTTACTCGTAATGAGAGATGTGGTGGATCCTGAAAACTGCCTGGTTACTCTGGATAAATGGAAGTGGTTGTTTTGTTACACGATGTTCATGTGGTGGTGCTTCACCCAGGTGTTTGTGTACAAGCATTTTTCGAAAGAGATGGATTATTACATGCGACATTTGGAAAAATAGGAAACCAGTGGAGAAGTGGTAGCAGGGTAACTTTGATATTATTTTTGGATATACTCTTGTATGAAACACTTGGTGGGAGTAGCCACGGTGAAGATAGAATCATATTAAACCCTTTTAGGTGATGAGTTAGTTTCACTTATTGTTCATAGTGATTTAGAATTCTTTCTTTACATTCACACAATAGGATCCATGGAGGATCCTACTGATTATATTATTATACTCACCCTACGTACAAATAAACAATTTTTCTGGTCTCTTGGAGAAGGTTGAAGATCAAGATGGTTAATATTAGCATAGGGTTGCAGGAGCATTTCGATATCCATGGTTGATGATGTTTTTACATTCCTTTGGAACTTTTAGTTTTCCAATTTAGTTGTAGTATTTTTTTCATGACATTAAATAAGTGTAATTGGGATTTATTTTATATTGCATCATGATTTGGAGTTCGTCGGTGTCTATACTATCTCTCTCATTCACATGTGTTATATTAGAGGGAAATGCCTTCCATTGGTGTGTTTACTATACCCTCAGTGCTAGTCTCCATCCCGAGGCCTATTTGAGGCATGACTCGTGGGGTCACTATCCTCATTCCCACATTTCCTCTCAAAGAGGCGTACACCTTGTGGGGAGAGGTTCATGATACCAATGATAAAATCCCAACACTAAATATTACATAATCATTATTTTTAATGAAGAATTCAGATTCAGGATCTTTCCAGATGTATAGTTATAGGGAATTAGCCCTAACTAATACAAAACAAAACCATAGAAATATAATGTATACACTTCCAATAGTATCTATTTCATCCATAAAACAAAAACATTTTAAAAGAAACATGGTTTGTTTTCATGTAAAATCATAAGCTGTTTTTTATCTTATCCATCACTATATTAATTATTCAATCATGTGAAGAAAATTTCAAAACATAGGATGAACATAAAAACTCAGTACGAGATACATAAAGAAAAAACATGTTTGATGATGGGAGGGGAAACCGTGGAATTATAAAAATTATTCAATTAATATAATATAAATATCCATTCTAAATGGTCCGAAATGCATTATTTTCAAAAATATGATTAGCATAGTTCGAAATAATCTCAACCAATTTTTTTTGACATGTATTTAATTTATTTTAATCCATATATTTTAATTTTATTGTTAATTACTCTATTTTAATTTAAATTTACATATAATCATTTTAATTTTTAATGTAAATTAACTTCACTTATATGGGGTTAATATCACATAACTGGCCACTTAATTAAAGTGTAGACTATAAAATATCTACATTTAAAAAAAATTATTTTTAGGATTTCTAAATAATTTAATAAATTATAATTTTTATAAAGCATCAATTATGTTAATTTTCACACTATTCAAATAATTGAATTTAAAGAAAATCCAAAAAGAGATATAACATCACAATAAATAATTTAATAGACTTATAACATGTAATATTCATCATATATTATTTTTATGACAAAACACATTTAATAATATATATATATATATATATTAATATTTATAATATTATTTTTGTATATTTATCATAATAAAATAATTAAAATATCACTTTTCTGTCAATATTTATGGCAATTATAAATTCTCAAAAAATCTATATAATCTCGAATAATTTAGATATATTCATTTTATTTATAAGGACTTTTTTATTTGTTAAGTTTCATAATGTTTATCACTATAATAAAATTATTATACTTATAAGAAATTAAAGAGTGACATGTTCTCACTTTCTTTTTTTAGTAATAATTACATATATTTCATGGAAAAATTTCTATTAAATGAGTCAATTATGATCCATAGGCGATATTGGTCTAAATTAAGTCATCCAATATGACTTTAGAAGGTTTCTGGGTAATTTTATCAAACTCATAATATTGTTTGTGAGGATAATTTACATGATTTTCTTGTAACTATGGTAAATAAAAATAATTTTAGCTTATATTCAAAATAACCAAAAAAAAATTAATGTAACTAATTAACATAAGTTAGAAAAAATGATTCCAAATATGGAATAAAATTTTAGAAATTTAATTCACAGAATTTTCATTAAATAAATTAAAATTATTTCCCATTTCTAAATCGAGAAAACATGTTTTTTAAAAATAAAAACAATGGAAATATTTATGGGAATTTATATCTAATTTCAATATGAAATTACATACAATGAAAAAATTGGATTAAATTATTAAAAAATAATCTAATTAAATTTTAGAACAGTTATAAGGATAATCTATATTTATAAATAAATTAGTTTAGAAATTCTTTTTAAATTAAAAAGAAGTATTTTCACTATTCATTAAAAAATGAATATTATAAATAAAACTAAATACTAGTCCCAATAAATTTTGATGTCCCAATTCCGAGTAAGAAGATTATTTTGTCAAAATGAAATAATAAAACTGTAAAAAACTATATTTTAAATGTGATTGTCATTAAAAAGCATTCAAACTGCATTTTTATAAAACCCCTCATTTTATCAATAAAATTGAATGTGTTCTTATACAATGAATAGAAAACATATAATATTAGTTTTACAAATAAAATTTAATATATTAAATATATAAATCACTAATAAAATCCATATAAATGGATTTTCTTATTTTAGAAATTCACTTATTTTCATTTAAATTATTTTTTAGACAAAACCGTTCTTTTTAATTAAATGGGATTTGTTTTATTTAAAAATTTCAGGTAACAAAATAATTAAATAAATAAATGTGTAAACAATATTTTTATAATAAATTAATACTTTTCATCACATCCATTTTAATTGCAAGTTTATAAGGTAACAAAATAATTCTTAAGTTGGATGGGGTGTATTATGTATACTATCGAACATATTGTCTGCTTTAAAAAACTCTAGATGTTACAATGTATATTTGGTTGAATAGAGAATTAAATAGTAATTTTACAAAAACTATAATTCATATATTTATTGTAAGTCAGTGTAATACATAATTCATGATTAATTGATATATTTTTCTATATGACAATATATTTTCTTAAAGATAATGAGTTAAAAACTCCCATTATAATAATAAAAAAATGGAATGTTAAATGTATTGTTATACCTTTATGTTTTTGAAATAGGATTTATAGATGAGATCATGAATATATAAATTATATCTTTAATATCTAATTAGGAAGGTTTCCATATATCGATGACATATGATAAATAAATCAATTAAATCACTAAGATTAAAATAGTTTTAATGATAAATACTTATTCTTTGGGGATTAGTGATAATATTTTAATGTGAAGATCAGCTGATCAGTTTTTAGGGACAAAATTTCAAATTGATTTTTTTTTTCATCCATCGATGATTTCTCTTGATCTGGGCCTTGATATGTGACGTGCTTTGATCCGGGGATGGATGATGGTGTATGATATAAGGATTGGGAGGAATGGGTTTTTTGAAGTAGTTTATGCCCATAGAAGTGGGATGCATAATGATATTGATGGTGGTGTCGATGATGGATCTATATTTATGATATTTTTTACTTCTTATACTTCCAATTATTTTGATAAATCTATATAGTTGATTGATTACATTCATCTATAAATGATGGATGGTGAGTATCCTTGTTTCATATTTCCATACCCAATATTTTGAGGAATCTAGTAATTAATGGATTCAGCATCTCATTTCTTGTATTATAAGTTGTTTCTTAGTTCAACTATAATTATAAAATTATAATGATTTAAATTTTTTTATCATATGGGATTTTTTCTTGAATGGAAGGAAAATTTGGTTGATATTATAGAATCATGGAATTTTTTTGATTAGACATAGTGATATTTCACTTCACATAGTGATTAATGATATGTGAATGTAATAATTTTTTTAATTAGATGATCAATGAATTAACATTATGTGAAATGTAATAAACTAATTAATTAAATAAATTAATTTAGTGGATTTTTTTATTACATGATATCAAGTTCATAGTTGTCAAAGTAGGTTGTCCAATTGAAGATTGTTTCATTTGGGACTATGAATTGATCAATTCATTTAGTTTGGATATGAGATATATTATAAACTATTAGTTTTCTAATTTCATTTTATACCTGAATAATATTGGTAGTGAAATGGACTCCAAGTGGCCATTAAGAAGGATTTTCCCCTGATATCTAGTTTATTATGAAACAAATTTCTAACTATCCCATATACCCTATAATCTTTTCCAAGTAGTATTGTATGTTATAATGGATGATTGATATCTTTCCATTTGTATTTGTATAGATGGATTGAATTTTTTTTGTTATTCAATTAACCTGTATATCCCTTTATATTTTCTCGGAGATTATTATATGTATGATGTGTTTGGTATGTGATAGACAATGGTATAATATACAATATAAGTGATGTGCTGGATCATAGAAACTACTTGATTACTATTTTAAAATGTGATGTAATGATGTGATGAATGGGGTTCATGGTATTATATGATTTAAAGATGTGTTTCAAAAGATTAATTTTATAAAAAATTAGTATATGTGTCTTTAAGAGTGTTTCTTTTACAGAGGGATGAATCAAAACATGTGACATAAGGTAAGAGAGGAAAACTGGAGAGGATTTTCTAGAATGGTATATTATTTTATCAAATATTATATATTCATACTTATGTATACATGGGGAGAGAAATTCAATGCATGAGCCAATGAACATTCTATAATAATTGAGGAAACAAGATTTCTTCACTTGGAGTTATTTAGGGTTTATCTGGTTTTCTTTATTTTTTTCATTATATTATCTAGGTTTTATCCTCTGAATTATACATTTCATGCTCACCCTACATATATATAATATTTTTATAATTCAGTATGAATTTGATGGTAATGATGGTCGGCCTTACTTATTCCAGATTTTTGAAGAGCTCTTTGGGATTTTTTGGTCCTAGTTAATAATTCTCAATTTGAAATTTCAATTCATTTTTTTGTATCACTTTTTCATGTAAGACATTAATTTATTATATTTGAAACATTTACATTTATAATTTATAATTGTTTTATGTGGTTTCAATATTATCACTCTAAATTCTTATATCTTAGAGGAAAATTCCTCAAATATTGGTGTATGAATTACACATTCTTCTTATACCAATCCCATGAACCATGAGAGGTGATAATGAGGAACTATTTTCACCCATTTCTAACAACCTACAATAGAGGGGTTTCTATGGGGTGAGGGGGACATGACTAAGTGTTATCTATGGATCAAGTTGAGGAATATGATTGATTTTGGAGGCATGGTTAGATGAGTAAAACAAGAGGTTATCGATAAATGATGATGATATGTTTAGTGAGAAATCTAAACAATATCGCTCAGAAAAAACATATTTATTTATGGCCCTTCTGATCTAATATAAAAACCATAATTTTTAAATATTTTAATAAAATAATATGTACTTATTGTAGGGTAGAGACCTAGGAATGGATTAAACATCATTATTTTTAAAAATATTTTTTATGTGTGTAAACCATGGGATTAAGTTAAACATTTAATTAGTAAAAAAATTTTATATAATAAATATTCGATTTTCCAATTATTGGAATCCATGGAAATTTTGTCTTTTCACCATACACCAGTATGAAAAAATCATTAGTATGATCAAACTAAAGATTTTAAAGAAGGATATTTTAAAAGATCACCCAATTTTTTAGGTTGAGAACAGTGATACATAGAGAAAGAAACTCTCTATGATTTAGAGATAGTGTATTCTGTTGATTTTTGAATTTGTTTTAAAAATATTAATGGATGATTTTATGGAGGTTGTGGTAATATAATTCAAATTTATTTATGTTGATTGATATCCTTTGGTGTAATTTAAATTTATAAGGATTTAGGGAGAAATGAATATTTTTTTATTCTTATTCCTATGTGACCCTAAAATGTTCGTCATCTCATGGGGTATTTTGAGACCCATTTCAAGATTATTTACTATCTTCAATCATATCAGAAGAAAATGTAATCGATCTTATAATCCTTTGATAAAGGAGTACCATAATATTAGTGTCAAATATTTTTTTATATACCCTCTTATATTATGAATCAAATATATTACTAGAGGATGAGGATAAGGAAATGAATTTCAATGAGGATAATCATGTTAATATCTTTCTCTAAGTAATATTTTTATGCTGATGATATTTATTAATTTTTGGGCACAATAAGCGGGAATTGAGATGATTCTGGTGATAATGAGACCTCCATGAATGGGAAGTCAATTATATTATATATGTTGCATGGTTTTTTTATGGGTTTTCCATTTTCCTAGAAATAAGATCTTTTAGAAAAAGTATGGTAGATCCCACCCCTCATTATTCCATTTATTATGGAGTGTTTTCTTCTTTTAAAACAATCATGTAATGAAACACAATATTTTATTTTAAAGGTAGTTCTCATAAATAGTGAAAATCCATGATCTTTTTGAGAATAAATCATCTAGAATATTTTATTATTTACATTTCACTATTAATTTTGTTCAAAATGAGTATGTAGTAGTAGGGTTCCAAAAAATTTAGATATTAAAGAGGTGGTGGGATACGAAGATAAGATTCCATGTATGATTCTCATTTCTAGACATCAATACATGGATGTGGTGATGCTCATCAACAATGTCAGAGAGGATGTGGAAGAAACCCTGTCCAACTAAAAGTCAAGTAGTTTACATTGAAATGCTTTAAAAATATAAACTAATGTTAACATTTCTTCTTTTCATAATTTTTTCATTTCATATTTGAATTATGTTCTATATATTACATCATATCACATTCCATATTTCATTATGTAGTACATCAGGTAGATTAGATTTTAGTTCCCCAGGTGTCGTCCCTTATAGTTTGAGGTTGATATTATATGTATGAATTCTATAGAAATAATGTGATCATTCTCGTTAAACATATATCCCCATTGGACATATTATCTCTATGGATACATCCATTCAACATAATCATTGACATGGATCATTTACAATCTATAATAGCCATTATGGAAAACTATAGTTGACATGATTTTTTCCTGATACATATGGAGAACCTATATTGTTCATTTGTATGTGATACATTTAGATTAGTTATATTCATGTTCTATAATTATCATACGTAGTGGTGGAGATGATGCTTAATTTATCAAAGACATAGTAGGTGGAATTTCCATGTGTTATAGAAGAGGTTCTCATTGTATTTGTAGATGTCGATGTGGTGTTACTCCGTTGAGGGGAGATCATGCTTCATATATATATCTAAAACCATGTTATACTATGATCATGATGTCTATTTAAAAGATATTTGTTTTATATTTTCAAGACCTATAGGTAAATATTGATGATCATTTTGGTTTTGGTTTTGTTTTGTAGTGCATTCCATATTGGGGAGATAGTAATTAGTTTTTTTAGAATGTGAAATGAATTCTATGTCTCTATATCTATTATCAAATCTTGAACCAGGTGAATATGCATAACCACTATACTTTTTATGGATTTATTATTTATTTAATAATCTTAAATGAGGTAGATTATCCCAAATATTTCTCTATGGTAAGGATATCATTATATATAAGTGAAAAATGTGGATATTCCGAATACCACATTTTGTTGTTGTTATAAAAATTATGAGTTTTATGTGATTATTTTCAGTTTGATTATTCATGTATCCATGATCATTGGATGGATGAATTTATTCTTGAAAGCATTTTGGGATCAGTTCTTGGTTATTTATGGACATAATTTTTAATTATTTCACTTCTGAGGAGGAGCATGATGTATATATATGTTTTATTTTGTGGATTATTTTTTAGTAGAATAATTTGGTAATCCTTTTATTATTGAGTTTGTGCTAATGGGGTTTTATTCCTTCGTAATTTTGTTCCATGATTTGGGTAGTTATATTTCCATTGAATATCGAGGTAGTCATTTCATGTGGTATCATCAATACATATGTAGAGGGAAGAGGTTACATTGACTGAAAATATATTATTGGATATTGTTAGGCTATTTTTCTCAGGTTACGATAACTATGACAACATTTACCAGAAAAAATACATGTGTTATTTTTTACTGAAGAGTGTATTATCAATTTTGAGTACCAAATGTAGAATTTGGGAAGTGCTCTAGTTCTTCATCTTCTATATGTTGGATTCTAGTTTGATGTTTTCTATGATTATTCAAATCCTTGTTTAATGTTCATTCTTATGTAGTGAAGATTAATTTTTTCTTATGATTCTTGGTTGTTAAATACTTATGTGGTTAATTGGGAGACCCATGACATCGAGTTGGAATCATTTTCATTTTCATTTATATTGTGGGTCCATTAAATTATTACAGAGTAGTATATTGGTTTTAGTGTTCA
Source organism: Viscum album (assembly GCA_963277665.1). Classification (NCBI taxonomy): domain Eukaryota; kingdom Viridiplantae; phylum Streptophyta; class Magnoliopsida; order Santalales; family Viscaceae; genus Viscum; species Viscum album. Next base: position 1,769,392,902 of record OY728135.1, read on the forward strand.
CAAGGTCCTGATTTTTGTCTTCTAATGTTTTTAAGAAGTATGTGATATAAAAAATTAATAGAGTTTGTTACAGATTACAAATTTTAGATTTCATATACACAGGAAAAGGGTAAGGTTATAGCTGATTTGATGAGCAGGAAGACACACATAGATATAATTCATGAATCTAGAGATATTCATAGAGTGACTATATAATTCTGTGTGATAAAATTTTATAGGGGATATGTCTTTCATTTAGATTTCATTTTCAGATCACAGTGCTTCAATCATTGGTGCAACAAGTGGATGATTCACATCTAGTGGATTCTGAGTTATATGTCTTGAGAGACCATGTATTCATTGATGTTTTTTATTATTAATCCTTAAGGATTGGGGTTGTTTTTTTGATAATAACATTATTGATGAATGATCAATATAATATGGTTAGGTTTTGTAAAAAATAAGGTTTTAATATTGAAAAAAATATGTTTCATTGTACATTAAGGAAAAAAGTAGGATTGGTTAAAAATTGAATTTCTGGCAACACAATTTGAACATGGAAAATGTGTTGATGTGTTCGTTATGATATTGGTTCTTCAAAATGTTTCTAGAAATGTGTATTGTTCACATTATTACCTATTTATATCATTATCATAAGAAAAAAAAGTTTTTTTTAACATGCCAAAGATGTATGGAGACATTCTTTATTTGAAATTCATTTACAATGGTTCACAATAGTGAATGATGACAAAATAACAGAGTCCATAATATAGTGGTGTTTGTAGTGTTCAGGTTCATAAGGGAGTCTATCTATATATAATTTGTATATTATGGTACATTCCAATGAGGAGATATTATACATCAGTTAATTTCATTGGAAAACTATTCATGTTGTAGAGGAGATGTTAGAGGATAATTTCAGTGTATTCCCATGTCGTAGTCATTATAGAAATGACGAATGAGTACTGGATAAACAAAAATACTATATGAAAGGGTGAAAAAATAATTCCAAAAATGTATTCTATTCCATTTCACCTTGTTCATCCTTATGTTAGAACACACTCGACCATTATGGGTTATGATACAACAATCCAACTTTATTAGCACCTGGAGATAGGAAGGAAGCAACACTTGTAGGCATATCATGGGATCAATAGTCCATAATGAGGGGTGAAATCCTAGAGAAAGTGGTACAAATTGAATTTTGAACGAATGGAGGATAATGATTAAAAACCCTCTTACTCACAATATTTGAGTCATTGGATATAATTACATATACTTACTGAGAAAATTAATAGTGTTTTTATGAGGGTTGTTATGTTTTTTATTATTACTTATCCAGGACAACCATTATGTAGGAACATCTTTGTTAGTGTAAATCACCATCTATATTTTTGTACGAGACTAAATGGATTTTTAGGTTTTCACAACATAGAATGGAGGCATATTTTGCAATTCCCTTGAAAACGAATATGTAGAAACCATATAAATTTTATTCAGAATAGATGGTCTTAAATCAACATAAATAATTATATAACATGATTACATTCCAAAAACAAGTAATTCTAAACTGATGATTCAACATTATATTTATCTATTTGTAAGAAGTTTTTAAATTAATTTATAATAGAGATCATGTTATATATTTCGATACATTAATTTCAAAGAAAATGATTTGGTCAATAATATATTCCCACATCACAGATCTATAGAATATTCTATAGTGATGTTCGAAAAGTTAATATTACGCCATAATAGACAAGGCCATACAACATAAAATAAAACATAAGAGATTTATATTCCAATAAAATTTATTCATTACTATAAAGAATCATAATGGGGTTATTTCCTTTATTAAATAGTGTTAAAATCGTATTCATGGGATAAATATAATACCATTAAAATAAGGGACAAATGGAGTGTTTTCAGGGAATAATATATTGAATACTATCAATTCTATTGAATGGAGAAGGAATTGTTCTATAAAAGTATGATACATATAGTTATTGAGAGGGATATGAAGAGAAAACAAACATCCATATTAGATTCATTGGGAGATATAATATTTTGTTAACTTGAATGTTTGATGTCATGAAGAAATGGTATATATAGAACATGCTTCTTAATGTGAAGAATGTTTTTTATAAAAATATAAAAATTATTCTAAGTGTATTTTCTATAGAATAAGATGTTGTATCAATGTGTATTAGCATAGTTAGTGAAAAATTAGATAAGAAAAATATGAAAAAATAAACCTTTTTTGAAGAGTCATTTAGTGTTTCTCAGGATGGAAACCACTTGTATAGATTCAGTGATGGTTATCTATTTCACCATTTGTGTTTCTAAAAATGAACATTCAATGGTGTGAAACATGGGATGAATTTTTCCTAAATTACGTAAGGATGTTACCATTGGAATTTCAGTGACATAGAATGAATAATTATTTGAAGGGAAAATCGTTGTGATTTATTAGAGTGACACAACATTGATGAATTATAGTGGTACATATCCCAGCTGGAATGAACCATGTAAAAACTTTTCTTTATATTTAAATTAATCATGAAAAATAATACTAATAAATCATCCTAATGTACATCTGATTAATATGAAATCAATGTTACCCTCAAGAATTAGAGGTCATGATCACATATGTTAACTGAGAGTGCTACACGAGGATGATTTTTTTTATTTTCATTGAAAATATGTATATTGAATCACCCCCCCCCCCACATTCTCAGTATAATCTCAGGCTCTATACAAAATACAATTTCCACTACAGTTTGTTTGGAGGCTGATTAACCTTGAGTGTTAATCATGATAATCATTATTTTCTTCAACTGATGTATGAGATTATTATTTATTAGTTTCACATCGCACACAAGAAGTCATATCCTTTCATAAAAATAATTCAATAAGTAATGAAATGTTAGTTTTGGAGACTTGGGTTTAAATTTTTAGTTCAAGTATTTTCATATTGCTTATTTTCCATCTTGTAACGACCCAAAATATTATTAATGAATGTTTATCTTAATCTAATTCACTATCTTATTATGAAAAATGCTTTTATAAAATATTCACTTCCTTAATTTTATGGCTTTCAAAATACCCTTAAGAATTGTTACTGTTGCAAATATATCCATTGAATATTGATCCATTGATTAGTATAAATATAGGGATTTAACAAATCCAATTTACTCAGAAAAAGGAAGAGATTACCTCCTCCAATAGATTTTCCATGTACGAAGCCCATTTGCTGGATCTCGTAAAGGATGTGGTATCACTAATCTTTGCACTTAACAAAGACCAAACCTAGATTCGACACGTTTAGCTCGAACAGAGCCGCCTATGGGAGAAGGGTAAGTTGATAGAGATTACCACCTAAGAGATGTTATCTGAGCCACCCTAGGAGTATATCACCATCTTATACCTTACCCTTAGGACATATAAATGTGTTATAATAGGTTACATAAAAATCCCCTAGAACTATGATTACGTGCATTATTTTTTATATAATTAAAAATATACATTCATTTTATTATCGTTAAATTGTAAATAGTATTTAAGGAACAGTTATTACTTTTAGTTAATATTAAATTAAATAAACTATTTTGATAATTTAATCGATTTTTAAATTAAATATTAATTTAATGAAATATTATTACTAAATTACTTTTTATAAAATATAAATGATCGTATAATTTCTTTCTGAATACAATGGATATTTTTTTAGGAATGGAAACTATTTTTGTCCAAACCCATGAATTTTTTATAAATATCAGTTTTTACTTTAAAATTGAAAATTCACATATGTAGATAATTATTTAGATAAAATTAATATTATTTTATGATTTTGGATGTCAAAATTATCAAACTATTGAATTTTCAATATTTTCTGAGACAATAAAATTTTTCGGTACAAAGTAAATATCATTTTTTATATAATGTGTTTTATGAGATAACAATGTCCCTATAGTGATAAAATACTATTAATAAGATTTTATAAAAAATATGTTTTAAAATTAAAATAATGTGATTTTAGGTTTGTTTTATCTATTTTACAAAGCTTTTTAGACCCTGCAAGGCTTATAGAATATTTTATCATTTGAAAATGATTTCCGTGAGAGTTCAACTCACCTCCACATAGGAAGTCCTAATATTTTAATAATTTCATAGATTACAATTATAAAATAATTTACTCCACTAGCCTTTGGAAAAAACCATGTAAAAAATAATGGGTTAGATTGGGGTTTTGGTTAGTTTAATGTGCAGAGTCCAAAACCTAAATAATAATGAATTCCCTCTCATTCCATATATAATGCCTCCTAAGATCCCACTTCCTCTTCACATGAATCATTTAGAGCTCAACCAACCACTGCCATCCAATCTCTAAAATCATCTCAAGGAACCCCAAGCTCCCATGTAGCCTCTATCAATCCTCTCACAACCTTTGGGATCACAAATCCATGTAATGGATTTCTTCCTTTCATGATTTTCCATGATTTTTTATATGTTTCTATAACATATCATTTTAAATTAAAATTCGTGGGGTATGATTTGAAACCTCTCAAATAATTACCTCCTTATTATTTAATGATTATAAACCCCCATCACTGTAACTAATTCCTCCAAAATAAAACTGTTACATTTCCAAAATTCCTTAAGGGATTTCTTCTACTCTCAAATTTTTTCCATGTCTCTTTATGTTTCTACACCCTTGCATTTTCAATTACTAATGTTGGAGTATGATTTCACACCTCCCCCATGATGTCGTATTTGTGTTTTAATGATGATATACCCCATTATCATTCATTAATTCTTACCATATACAATGGTTACCATGCCAAAATTCCAAACGGGATTTCTCTGTCCTCATTTTTATTAAAGAGATTATTTTGTATATTGACTCTATATTCCATTCCATATATTGATAAATTTATATATATGAACCCCATTGTTGTCTATTTAATATAATTTTAATGAGACACCCCTTAATCTATCATCAATCATTTTTATGAATTCTTATGGCACACTATTTAGCTATCTAAATTGAACCGTGATTTTCCAAGACAAAGTCATTGTGTAATAAATACAATGACCATTTCTCTATCAAGGGTATTCACCATAATGCACATTTAATTATTGATTATCGAGATTAATGAATGAATTTAACATTATTTTAACATGGAGTACCATATGATGTTTAATGAATTCATGTTATATGATCTATGTGGTACATATATGGATGAAATGAAATGATTAAGAAGTCTGTGCCTTGATAGTGCTCCAATACATTGGGTAAAGATTTGTATCATGTTAAATCATGTGAAATGGGGGTTTAATCATTCTAATTCAAGTTAAATGTGTGTTTACTCAGGCACTATGTGCAATGAGCCTTGGCACATGCTAATATCATGTTACATGTTGATGCCACGTTACCATGCTATTATAATCAAGTTATATCAATACTTTATGTTCATATTTCACTTATGCTTCATTGATATACCTATTTCTTAACATGTACTATATTCTTCATTTTATGCCATGTTTAATACCTTAATTGGGTATATAGATCACCATTTTCTTATACATGTCCTTAGGTTATCCAATGAAATAAAAAGTACGAACAAATTTTGTGGTCATGTAAAAGAAATTTTCAGTAAATATTTGTTTTTTATTATTTATGTTGTTATATAATGTTCCTATTCCCGAATGACACTTGACCTCCCATTCTTCTATGTTTTATCAAGTGAATTTTTTTATTTATTATATTTTGTTTATGTTTGTCATAATGATCTTTGCGTTTATATTTTTTATCAGTGGATGGGTTTAGTTATTTTGGGATTAGGATTTGAATACCCCAGTGAATGTCTTATAAAATATACCACAAATAAAAAACACCCCTAAACTTGGGTGAGTTTTGGGTAAGAGGTTTATAATTATAATACATACTTTTCTGGATATTAGTAGGTATAAGAGGATCTATCATAGATATATGTAGCGGTAAAAACAAAAAACACTATTTTGTGATTGAAAAAAATGAAAACTGATGCATGATAACATGACTTTCTGCACAATTTTTTATAACACTCATAAGAGATATGCATTGGTAAATCCATAAGCTTAATATAAACCATTTTTTAAGGGAATAAAACAATATTTCCCTAAAGAATATATGTTTCTAAATAGATCATAGATAACATATATTGAAGCATATGAATTCACAAGTTAATGAAATAAGATTAATTTATAAGTTCGATCGTTTATTTATTTGGATTCCCCTTTTATGGGTTTCCCATAAATTTCCTTTTATTACTTCCAATGGCTAGTAACAGTAGGAAATGGGCTACCAATCGTTGTGAAGATCAATGTGTCGACTATTATAATGAAATACCCAATCCGATGGGAGTGGGAATCATTAAATTTGCCATGATAATCTCTCAGTTTACTCATTTTTTGATTAGAAACATGGGTTAAGAGAAACATCCAACCCCCCTAGGAAAAAACAAGTCACATTAAAGAGATACCTGAATGAAATGCATCCTAAATTTAATGCCTAATTTGATCCACCTATCATTGAATAATGGATCAACTCCATTTAGAATATCATCTCAATCATTCAATGTTATGAACAAGAGAGGTTTCGTAGGTATTCATTTCACATGGAGGGTAATGATGATCAATGAGGGACATTGATGAAAATTAAAAAGCCTGAGGAAGAGATCATGGTGATGGAATGGAAGGATTTTAGGAAAATGTTTTTCGATAAATATTTTATGTGTATCCTCCGTCATAAGATGGAAAGGGACTTCCATTCCCTCAAGGAAAATAGATAACAAATTTGTCACAGTTTACAAGGATAACATCACAAGGATTTCATGATATGCCTCCGACATTATCGTCACCCCCCCCCCCCCCGAATGCTTGTTCGACCACTTCTTTGGAGGGATAAAACCTAACCTATTGAAACACCTTGTGATCGGTGACTTCGTGATCTATAAGGAAATTTTATGATGTGCCCTCTATGTCAAAATGGAGATCACTGAATATGAGGGGTATCAGGGGGACAATAACATTAAGGTATAATTTAATTATAGCGGTGCGATGGATAAATCCTACAGTGAAATGAAAATATAGCACCACACTTGCCAGATGTGTGGAAAGAAGGACCCTAGAAATTTCCAGAAGAGGATGAGGAAATGCTTTTGGTGTGGAAGTGAATGGAACCTAACTTCCAACAAGAATAACCTGCGATAATGACAGATGATTGGAATAATCCTTTTGACCCTCAACACAGTGTTATTTTTTAAACAATAATGAACCATAACAATTTTCAAACCAATTCCCAATGACAAGGGTTTTCCGAGGTAACCAACAACCTCCAAGGCAGCAAGGGTGATATTTTTCCATAACAACTGCCAAAGTGAACCCCGTCAATGAAGTGGTGACATGTACGCTAGTTATTCATTCAAGAATAGAGAATATATTTTTTATTATACTTTTATGAATTCTTATATATCTCAAAATATAATTATAATAATCCCAAAACCACCACACATAATGGATGTAACGATGCCGATGAGTGAGAAAAATTTGTCAATCATTACATCCTAATAATATAACTCCTCTCATGTAATAGCTTGTGGATTGAACTTCCCAGAAAACCTCTTCATACTACCTTTAGTGTAATTTAATATAATTAATAGCATAGATTAGCTTTCCATATATAAAGCCAACATAAAATGTTGTGAGAGGGAAATCACTCTTTTTATTGTGAATTGACCACCGATTATGTATAAGTTCAAGGAGGAGGATGGATATTCCTTAAAACCATCATCACAAACGTGAATATTAATACCCTATAAGCATGCATAACTAACATAGAAGATTGAGTCTATGGAAGAAACCATCCATTAAGACATTCTTATTGTGAGGGAATTCGCTGAACTATTTCCTAAGGAATTTTGTGGCCTTCCTCTAAAAAATTTTTGAATTATTAATTATTATTATACTTGGGGTGTTTCCAATATCCAAGACTCCATATAGAATGGTTTTTTTGGGGCTTGAGGAGATGAAGAGACTACTACAAGAGAATAGTGATAAATTATTTATATGCCAATGTGCTTCACCATGGGGTGAACCAATCCTCTTAGTCAAGAAGAAGGATGGTTCAACACACATTTGAATTGATTATCGTGAGCTCAAAAAAGTAACGATAAATTACAATTATCGTCTTCCATGAATTGATGACTTGTTTGATCAACTACATGAATCACAATAATTCTACAATGTATATTTGCGTTCGGGATATTACCAAGTAAGGGTGAAGAAGGTGGATATCCCCAAGACTACATTTAATATATGATACGAGCACTATGAATTTATTATAATTCCTTTCACACACACTAATGCTATAGTAATCATCATGGACATGGGGAATAGTGTATTTAGAGAATATATTGAAAAATTTGTGGTTTCCATTATAGATGATATACAAATATACCCCAAAACCTTGGAAGAGCATGAGGAGTGTCTAAGCACTATACTAGAGACCTTGTGATAGGATAACCTCTATGAAAAGTAAAAAAATGTGTGAGTTCTAGTTGAAGAAGTTTTCATTTGCGGGTCATATCATCACAAACAATTGGATATCTTTGGATCCCTCCAAGACAGCTGCAATTGATGGATGGCCTAGGCCACCATCATTAACATATGTCTATAGATTCCAGGGTTTAACAGGATACTGTAGATGATTTGTGAGAAATTTATCAAGATTTTCAATCCCTCTTACGATGCTAATTCAGAATGGAGTAAAATTTGGTTGGAGTGATGAATGCAAAGAGGGAATCAAGGATTTGAAGATGATGATTATCACTACGCCCATGCTTTCATTATCCACAAGAGGAGAAAGTTTTTATGTATTAGTGATGATTCAATGAATGGCGTGAGTTTTTTGTGGATGAAAAATAAAAATTTCATTGGCTAGGAATAAAGTAAATTGAATGTTCATGCGAAAAACGATCCAAGACATGATCTGGAGTTGGAAACAGTAATATGCACTTTAAAAATTTGGAGACATTTCCTCTTCAGGGTAAAGTGTGAAATATACACAGATGAAAAAAGCCTCAAAATTATTTTCACATAGAAATAGTTGAATATGTTCCAATGAATATGGTTAGAGATGATCAAATACAATTAATTATCAATCCTCTACCACCCAAGGAGTGTGTATGAGGTAGAAGATGCTCTATGTATAATGGTCCCAATGATTCTATCATTGAAGAGAATTGAAAATGATCGAGTCTTATTATATTTGATGAAGATGGACATGGGAATCTTAACTAAGGGATCACCATAAATCCTTTAATAATGGATTAATCAAATTTCGATTTTATAAAGGTTAAAGTATGCTCAAAAAGATGTTGTGGGAATTAAAAATAACATTGAAAGTATCCAAAAATGGAAATCCTCAGATTTTAATTTTAATGAAGAATGAACCTTGATATTAGGGATAATACGATCTGTTCTGTCAAATTTGGTGTAAAAGAGTGAAATTTTGGATGATGCACACGGTTCAAATTTCTCCCATCACCAATAAAGCAAAACGATGTATCGAGATCTCTGAGAGCATTATTTGTGGGATAACATAATGAATTATATCACTGATTTTACATCAATGTTCATGGTATGTCAGCAATTGAAGTGTGAGAGGAAAAAGTTTATGGGTATAATGCAACCATTACCCATACAAGAATGGATGTGGGAGAATATCAAAATGGAATTTGTCACAATACATTCAAAGACATCCAAAGGAAACAATGTTCTATAGGATTTTGTCGATCATCTTATAAAAACTGCACATTTTACTCCAATTTGAGAGGATTTATCATTTATAAAACTTGCACAGATATATATTATAGAAGTGGTAAGGTTGTATGGAGTACTAATATCAATTTTATCTGATCAAAATCCAATAATCAGTTCTATGTTTTAGAGAATTCATAAACAAGCTCTTACTATTGACCTGAACTCCAGTACGACTTACAATCATCAAACAGAAGGTCAATTTGAGAAAACTATCCAAACACTTGAATACATATTTATATCATGCTCAATAGACTTAAAAGGAGGATGGTATCAACATCTTCCTCTAGTTGAGTTCTCTTTTAATAATATTTTTAACTCATGAATTAAAATGTCTGCTTATTAAGCATTTTATGAGAAGAGGTGAAGGACACCGGTACGTTTGGATGAAGTTGGGGAGGGAAAACTCATTTGTCCACAAATGGTCGATGATATGGAAGATAATTTTAATACCATACAGTAACACATTATAGAAGCATATAGTTGACAAAATAGGTATGTTGATAATCGTCGACGAGACCTAGTGGTTGATGTCGGAGACTTGGTATCCCTTCACATATCACTCTAGAATAGAGTTATGAGATTTAGGAACTAGTGTAAGCTTAGTCCAAGGTACATTGACCCTTTTGATATCTTTGATCACATTGGATTAATTGCCTTTTGATTACAACTCCCACCGAAACTATCTCAGGTACATGATTTATTCCATGTATAACTCTTAAGGAAGTATATACCTGACTCATCCCTTGTACCCAATACCAAGGTGGTACCATTGGAGAAGGACCTCTCCTACGAAAAGATTTTGTTGAAGATCGTAGATCATAGGAAAAAAGTACTACGAATAAGTCAATGTACCTCATGAATTTGTTTTGGGGGAACCACATGATTGGAGAAACAACAGGGGAATTAGAGGAAGTGATGGATCAAATTTACCGTCATCAATTTTAGAGTGGGAAAAAGAAATTTCTAGGGTGAAATTTATTCATGGGTAATATTATAACGACCAAAACATTTATTAATAAATATTATTATTGATCTAATTAAATGTATTATTATGTAAAATGGTTATATAATATATGCACTTCCCTGGTTTTATTAACATAAAAATACCATTAATAATTCTTACCATTGCAAACATAGCCATTGAATAGTGATCAATTTATTAGTATAAACACATGGCTTTACCTAATCCAATTTATTCCGATAACGAAAGTGATGACCTCATCCGGTATAATTTCAATATACGAAGCCCATTAGTCATAGATGAGAACCGGGGTGGCATCACTAGGATATGCTCTTGACCAAGCCTAATAAGATTTTCAATACGTTGAGCGAAAATGGAACCTCTTATGGGAGAGGAGGAAGTTGATAGAGATTACCACTTGAGCGATGTTATCTAAGCCACCCTATGAGTCTGTTAACATCGCACACCTTAGCATCAGGTCATATGTATGTGTTAATAGGTTTTATGTAATTATACCCCAACACTATGATTATGTGCATTATTTTTTAAGGAATAATGAATATACTTTCATTTTATTATTTTTTACATTGTAAATAGTTTATAATGAACCAATAATATTTTTAGTTACTATTCAATTAAGAAATATATTATAATGAAATCATGGATTTTTTTGAATTAAATAATATTTAAAATATCATATTATTACTAAATTACATTATATTAAATATAAATGATGTATAATTTTTTTAATACAATTAAATTTTTTATTGAGGATTGAAAACTATTTTTGTCAAAAGCCATGAATTTTCAATAATTATTGGTTTTTATTTTAAATTTGAAAATTCACATGTTTAGAAAATTATTTTGATAAAATTAATATTAATTTATTATTCAGGACAACAAAATTTTCCAACTGTGAAATTTTCCCAATTTTCTAAGATAGTTGAGTTTTTGGGGAAAACGTAATTGTCCTTTATTTATAGTGTATTTTATGACATCATAATTTCCAAATAGTGATAAAATAATATAAATAGTATTTTCAGAAAATATATTTATTACCCATAAAATAGTTTTATTTTAGGTTAGTTTTATTTTATTTAAAAATATTACGTGGATCCTCTAAGGCTTATTGAATATTTGATCTTTTTAAAATGTTTTCCTAGAATGTGTGACTCACCTCCACATAAGAATGCCTAATACTTTAATAATTTCGATCAATGTCATTATAAAATATATATTTACAATCCTATATATCAAAAACAATGTAAAAAACTATGGGTTGGATTGTGTTTTTGATTAGTTTAATGTGTGTTTTCCAAAACATAAACAATGAAGAATTCACCCAGTTTTCAAATATAAATCCACCCACGATCACACATTCTCTTAACTAAAATCCATTTTATCTCAACAAACCATGCCCTCCTCTATCTAAAATCATCAAAAGGGGCCCAAACCTCCCATGAAGCCTCTATCAAGCCTCTCCCAAGCTATTGGTATCACACTTCAGAGTTAGGGATTTATTCTCTTATCAATTTGGAATAAAATTATTTATGTTTCCATAAATTTATATTTTAAATTAAAAATGTTTTAAATAATTTTTAACCACCAATATAATTTACTCATTATGTTTTAATGATTACATACCCCTTTTTCTCTCATTAATTCCTCACATGTTCACTGGTTACCTTGATGAAATTTCGTAAGGGATTTCTTTCTCTCTATTTTAGACCAATTTTATTTATGTTTGTATACCCTTGTATTTTCATTTAAAAATGTTGGGGTATGATTTATCACCTCCACCATACATACCTATTTATGTATGAATTATTATAGACCCCTTTATCACTCATTAGTTCCTCCCATCTACACCTATTAATATACCGAAATTCTGTAAGTGAATTCTCTCTCATCATTTAGGTTCAAGAAATTATTTTTTATTATGAACATAAATTCCATTAAATATATAGGGGGAATGTATCTATATGATCCAATAACTTTCCATTTTATTTAAATATTATTTTTCAACCATTTCTCTCTCATAACCCATTTTTAGGAATTCTTATTGCACAATTTAATGCTACCAAAATTACACCATGATTTTCCAAGAAAATGTCATTGTGAAGTGAATTCCATTACCATTTCCATATCAAGGGTTTTCACCATTATTCACATTTAATTATTGATTATAGATATTCAGGTATTAATTCAACATTCATTTATCATGTAATAAATTATGATGATTAATGAATCTGTGTTTTATGATCCATGGTTCAAAATTATGCATGAAATTAAATGATTAAGAACGGTGCACCCTAATAGTTCTCTAATGCATTTGGGAATGATTAGTATAATGATTCCTCAAGTTAAATATGGGTTTACTCCTTATATTTCAATTTCAATGAGTTTTAACTCATTCTACATGTGGAATTAGCCTTTTCTCATTCTAATATCATGTAAAATGTTGACGCAACATTTCCATGTAATGATAACCATGTTATAGCATGCCTTTATGGTCATATTTATCTTACGGTCCACCGATATGAATATTTCTTAATATGTGTTTTATTCTTCATTTAATTCCTTTTTTAATCCCTCACAGGGATTTTTAGCTCACCCTTTTCTTATACATGTCCTCAGGTTATCCCATAAAATGTTAAGTATGAAGGAATATGGTGGTCATGTAAAATAATTTTTCAATAAAGATGTTGTTTTTTTACTATACTTTTATGTTATATTCCTAATCCCCAAATACACTAGACCATACGATATTCTATTTTTTATCAATTAAAGTGTTTTATGTATTAAATTTGGTTTATGTGTGTAATAAAGAGCTGGGATGTTATACTTCTAGATTGTGACACATGATCACTGTTCTCCTTTATGATTGATCATGTCATTGGATGTTCCTTGGTGGATGGGTGAGGTAATATGAATGGAATGTATCACTTTTTTACATCAATATTAGTTATTAGTGGATTTTATATGGGAGATAGTGGAACATTTTAATGAAATTGTCAGAAATTAAAGTTTTTATTATGTTAAAGTCATTGGAGATTTTTTCATTGCACTACATGGAGGAGGAGAGACTCCCTGGAGTCCTCAGGATGACCATATTTGGTCATGATCCTATTCTTAACTCCTTGTTTTGGAGAGTTATCTAGTATTATTTTGAATCTCATTTATTCCTTAACCCTAATTTTCTTCTAAATATGGACATTCATATATAGTGTACTATCCACACTATTGAAGAAATGTCACGTTCATTGTCTTAGATTTTAGAGGTCTCTAGATGATGTTCCTACAATTAGTCATTCTTTTTAAAAAAATATGTTTTAGTCCACAATGGAGGTGGTATCATGTGAATAATTTTATTAAAAATCATGTCTTACTAAATTATTCTATATAAGGATTGGAGAGTCATCAATTCCTGGTTGAAAAATAGTGAAACAAATAACCTAGTTGGTTCAGGTGATTTGTGCGAAGATGAAGGTAGTATAAGATCATTATATGTTATACAATGATAGTTTTAGGAGACCTATATATATATATTTATTCATATAATTTGACATAATTATTAATCCTCGTAATGGGATGTGGTGTTTTGGGTATAGGGGTATGATTTCTCTTTGATTTTTTGGTCATTTAGAGGTGTTAACTTGTATTGGTGTTGTTTCGTATTAGATAACCCATCCCCCATATATGATCTAGATACATGATGTATTATATGTGTCATTTACTAACTATTAAATTCATTTTGTTTTTTAATAAAACATTTCCCTTTAGAGTTGTTCCCCTTGAAGTTCTTCTTGTTGCATGTGCACCCCCTGTTTTAGTGCAACGAAGCTGTATCGATCAATATTCCAGATAAGGTATGATCTATAACCATTATTTTGAGTTCATATACTTCTATTTATCTTTTACATTTAATGGAATGTGATATACATTATTGACATTAATTTTTATTTGGATTTAGCTAGTGTGGTCGTGCAGGTACATCCTGGGGTGGATGAAATTTTCACAAGAGGAGGCGATCATGGTCAGTTGTGTAAATCATTCTCATATAAAGAGCATCATGAACCTTTTGATATAGGGTATTAGTTTCATCTCTATATTTTATGTTATTTCCCATACTATGTGAGATTTATCCACTATACAACAAGGGAATTTACATAATATATAATTTAACTGGTTAAATAAATTAGTATTGATCGAATGCTATTGCCTCTAGTTTTCTATATAGTATAATATTTTTTATTTAATGTTTTATCATTAAATTATGGATATAAAATGGTAAATATCGTAAACTAGGATTCATAGTAATTATATTTTAATGATAAAGATTCATGTAAATGAATTTGATTATAGTTTTTGTAATTTTATGTTAATGAAATTGCTGGTGTAAGAATGTTTAATAAATTTGTGATAACTATGATAGATTTATGTTAAGGTTTTCCACTTTTAGAACATATTATTAATGAAGTGGTTATTTAATGATGGATTTATGAACAATTTTTTTGATAAAATATAATTCATAGTAGGGTTCTGAGTTACCCAATTTCGTTAAGGATGAGTGCCTTATGCTTTGGACCCTTCAGATCTCATTATGTTTGAATGAAGTATGCACTATTAAAGGGATAATAACCCAGTAGATATGGTGTTTGTTTTCTTGCTTCTTGTTATTTGATGGGAGACTGTATGGCTGTCGTGATTTGTGGGGGAAGGTAGGCCCATTGGTTGTGACCTAAGTTTCTGCCCATAGTGGCGATATGCATCAATTTATACATGTGGGTGTCAGGGAGGACAGAAAAGATGATGAAATGGGTTGGATGTGAATGTTTGCAGCTTACTGAATATTTTTTTGTTATCTTCTTTACATTCCCCACTACTCAGGTAATATATTTTTATTTACCCTCCTTCCAAAATAAGTGAACACACATGGTGTATGCCATATGATTTCTGTGTTTAGATTCATTATGGAGGATGGGTCTACACTCTTTCTATATGGGAAAAAGACTCAATGGGTAGTTCATATACTCACTGTGTTAGTATCCCTAGTGTTTAGTGTCTTATAATGTTTTCCTATAATGATTGGGGACATTGGAAAGTAATAATACTGTTAATAGATTATTTAATAAATGAGTTTAACCCATCAAGTTAGAGCATTCTAGGACGCATTGATCTGGTTGCATTTCAAAGAAACAATGGAATTGGGGTGTGATTCTAATGAAATATAATTTGGAATTGTAAATGGATAATTAATGAATAATTAATTAATCAATGTATTGTAAAACTGATATATAAAATGTACAAAGTAATATAATGTAGATTTTTAATTGGTTCGGTTCTTATATGATACATAGTCTTAGTAGTGGGATCCAGGTGTCCGATAGAAATTAACTACATTTGAGTATGAGACTTGATTATTTACATATTGTAGTTGTGACAAATATTATATCATATAATATTTGTGTTTCTATATGCTACCCACACTGTCAATTAGGGAAACTAACACCTTTCGGATTATAAGCCTTAGGGGGTATTTTCCCTAACATTTCAGTGGTAGGATGGTTGGATGACTACCCCCATTGGACCCGCTCTCTTCTCTTGGTAGTTATATTCGCTGGGGGGAATATTGGTTAGTTTTTTGCCCATATATTTTTATAGATGGATGTGATGGCTTGTGGTAATTCACCCACATATGCTCTGGATATAGTTCCCTATGGACTACTATAGTGGTGACATATATATGGTGTGATTCCATCAGGATCCATACTCAGTGTATGGGCCTAATGGCTTGAGGTATAATGTCCAACATCTGATATATGTTATGCCACATATGGTGGATCGGGGAAACTACATAGTTACTTTTGTAGTGTTGATGTTTTTCTTGTACTACATGAGGTGCCTGTTGTGGGGATTCCCCTAGGTGTCTTTGGGAATGGATTTTTAAATAGGGAGGCTAAGGATGTGTTCCATTGGGGAAAAACATAAATCTAGTGTGTATGTTGTAGTGTTGTACACTTAATAATTTTTATTATAGTATATACTCTGGTATGCGATACTTGGTGAGATTATCCACAGCGAGGATGGAGACATAGAATACCTTTTTAGGCGATGAGTTTGTTTCACTTGTGGTTCATAGTGATTTATCATACCTCCTTTACTATCACATGAGAGGGTCTAGGTATGATCCTACCGAGTATACTATTATACTCACCCAGTGCATTTATAAACAGTTTTCATGTCATTTGGAGAATGTTGGAGACCAGGCTAGTTACTAATAGCTTGGGGTTGTAGGAGCTATTTGAGCTTTGTGGTTGCTTCTGTTTTTACATTCCATTAGTACTTATAGTTTTTCATTTCAGTTGTTTTAGTTATTACATGAACCTACATATTTTTACTTGGGATATCTTTTATATTGTAGTTTAGTTGGAGTTGGTTGGTGTCTGTCTTATCTCTCTCAATCGCATATGCTATTTTAATGTGTAATTCCTCCCATCCGTGTGTTTAAAATCACCCCCAATTCTAGTCACCATCCCGGGGCCTACTAGAGGTGGGAGTCGGGGATCACTATCTCATTCTCACATTTTTGGCCCATGAAGGGTACACCATGTGGGGAGGGGTTCGTGACAGTCCCTTTTTGAAACAAATTGGATATTGAAACATATATATATTTATATGAGATGAAAATTATTAATCATTTTTTTTAAATAATGGGCTTTGTTTTTGAATGATATGAACTAGTTGATGATCTTGAAGAACTATGGTTAATATTAAATATTCTTCATTGGAATAAAATTGAAATTGAATTTAATGAAATGTGAATGGAATGATGTAAATTAATGGATGAATAATTAAATAATGTATTTTGAGATACATTTGGTAAACAATAAATTAACAGATTCTCATTGATTTCTTATGTTTTTATAGAATATCATGGGTTCAATAGTAGTGGTCATGTATTCAATAGATGAGTGTTATAGTTGATCATAATACATGGTTAATGACAATATTATTATAGAGGTTTATATTATATTCGGTATTTTGTGTGAATTCATATACTACTCCCCTCATTTAGGTTGGGATATAGACACCTATTGGATTATGGTATGTTATTTCTCCAAAAATCCAGGTTGTCAAGGAATTGAAGGCTACCCACCCCATTTGGCCTCAATCTACTCTCACTGTAGTATTATATACTAGTACACACCATAGATACCATTCCACATATAATTCAATAGACAAATGTAATGTTTTTTTATTTCACCCACTTGTATCTCTATAAATAATGTCCCATGAATTAATATATGTATGAATTTTATAGGCTCATAGGGATGGAGTTATAATACATGAAATAAAGGCTAAATTGTATCATGTAAAATCCTCGATTATAATATAGATATGCGATGAGATTATATGATGAATTTGCTTCATGGTAAACAGTGAGGAGATGATTTAGTTCATGGGATTCATGTTTTGAATCATTATCCCATGTTTCATTGGGATGGATTATTCTAGAGAGAGATGGATCATGATATGGGATGTTAGATAATAGATGAAAATAAGTGTCAAAGTTTTACCATGGTAAATTAATTTATATAACAATATATTTTCACTTATACACAATACATGTTGATAGATGTGAATTCCCAATCTGGGAAATTTTTTTACCAGGTAAGCTGAAGGGATAGATTCAATTTTTGTTAAATTAGATTTAACCATATTTCATTATCTTATACTAGAGTAGATTTTGATAAGAAACTACTATTTATGAATATTATACTCATCCTACGTAAATTAAAACTATTATCAGGAAGTATGTATGTGTCTATAAATTGGTATAGACATTACTAGTTAATGGGAAGTTCATGAGATATTCTGGATTTCACAATTAATTTTGTATACATTCTTTTTGTAATTTCTCATCAATTTTATAGTTGTTAATTTTTGTATCATAATATATATGTATCATTGTTGTTTTACATTTACCCAGAGATGGTGATATATGGTTTTTTCTATCTTATCTCTCCCATTTTTTATATCTTATAGGGTAATGTCTCTCATATATGTCGATGATATACCTTATATTAAAGCTTCACTAGTTTGACTTAATAGAATGGTATTTAGGCCCCATTATTCTCCTTCTCACATTTCCATCATAAAAGGGATCCATTGGTGGTATGTTGTCCTAAAAATGGGATAATTCCATTAATGTTTATTGGAATGGTGTGTGAAACCAATTTCCCATGGTACATTTTCCACAATGATTATGGGAATTGGTATTGAACCGAATAAACCATGAGTAATTTTCCACCATATGATAATGGACATGTGAGTATTCCTTGACTTGTATTTTTATTTATTACAATTTTCACACATTTTCCATTATTCATGGATCATATGATTTTATTTCATTGTTCCATGTTATAAATAATGTCTAACTCTGTTATGTTACAATATATGTTGATATTATACGATATTATTTCATTTTTTAAAAACAAATTATTTATCTATGTTATTGTAAAATTTAATTTCTCAATGATCTTGTATTATTATATTATTATGATCTCCCCATTGAATAAATTTTGAAATGTTATCCCTCAATTTTTTCTTTGAGATCAGCCCTTTAATATGTATTCATTCCCAATGTTATAAAGATAAATATTATGTATGTTAATACTAGGAATCTATCTAGAAGGGATTGGTTGTGGTAAAATGTTTACGTGTATTTTAAAATAATATTCCTATGTAAATGGTATTTCATTGTAACGACCCGAAATTTTGAATAAATATTGTTTCCTAATTTTGTGTGTTGTTTTATTTTATTTTTATACTCAACCAAAATGTTTCATTTGATAAAATGAGTATAATTAAAATGAGATCGTTGGGTTTTGATTGTTATATGACCATTGGTCAATATGACCACTGCAAACTAAACGTTTCAATTATTTTCTCTAAATACAAGTAATCTTGGTTAATTATTATAGAAAGAAGATTCGATGGCCTCACCCAGTAGTCTTGGACCGATCGAAGCCCATCTAACAGAACATGGGAAGGAGATAGCACCACTGGGCTTTGCTCTGGACCAAACCCAAGCTGAACTTCATCGTGTGAAGCTAGAATGGGATCGCCTTCGCGAGAAGTTCAAACTGATAGAAATTACTACTCATGCGATGTTGGCCGAGCCTCCCTCAGATTCTCTCACCTTATCACACCTTACACTTAGGTCCTATGATGGTGTGATAAGGGGCTATGTAAGGAGACCGTAACTTCCTTGTATAATCCATTATTTTAAATAAAAATTTTGATTTATTCTTATGATGAAGTTTATGAATTTTCAAATGTCTGGATAAACATAGTATGGATAATTTTGATGAATTTTAGAAATAGGATACTTTAAAAATGTTTAAGAAAACCTTAAATAATTAAAAATGTGTAATGATTTTCAAAAAATGATCTTCTACAATTTTGTTCAGTACAAAATTTAGAGTCTAATAAGATCAAATTATTTTTTGATGAATAGTAAATTATGAATAGTGATTTAATGCTTAGGATTAGTAATGTGACCAAATGGATTAGTAATCTCACTTAAAGAAAGTATTAAAATAAGCTTGGAACTTTGATTAAGTAATGTGATTCAATAAAATTGTTAAATAACGGTTTCATAAATTATTATTCATGTATTAGTTTTTTCAGATGAATAGTGTTTTTTAATTAATAATTTAATTAAAAATATTTAGAAAATTATTTTTATAAAATGGACTTCATTTTTGAACTCAGAGCATCAATATTATGTTAAGGTAATTTTTGGGGATTTTTCTGAAAAAATGAATTTTTGATGAATAGTGTTTTTTAATTAAAAATTTAATTAAAAATATTTAGAAAAATATTATTATAAAATGGATTTCATTTTTGAAATCAGAGCACTTATATTTTGTTAAGGTGAAATATTGGGATTATTCTGAGAATGTTGAATTTTTTATGAATAGTGAAAATACAATTTTTAAGTTACGAGTGTTTAATGACATCATTAAATGATGTATTAAGTATGTAATCAATATGGTCGAATTATGAATAGTAATTTAAGGTATGAGGTGTCCCATGTGGCCAATACCATGGGAAAATACCACGGTAAAGCCCATGGTTTTGCCAAAACCACTAATGAGGTGTCCCTTGGCCATTAATGCCTTGTCCCCTCAATTTCCCTATAAATACCAAGCCATCCTCTCATAAATTCGACTCCCCAATCTCCCACAAATATTTTATGGTCTCATTACCTCCCAAGGAGTCCTCCCAAGGTGCCCCCATGCCCTCAATGTCCCAACCATTGAGTTTTAAGAGTTACGTTTTAAGGTAAGGGATCAGATCTCTCTCTTTCTTTTCAAGAAATATCTTTTATGTAATTTCTTTTATGATCCATGTTATTATGTTAAAGGGTGTTATTTTATACTCCTCTTAATTAACTTTTCAATTTCACATAATGAGATATCCCCTCTTACTCCCATTATTTTGTTTTATGAAGTTTTAAGTGGCGTCGTTAGGCTGCCGAAATTTTTGTAACATATTCTTTCTCCTTTCTCATTTTTCAAGATCTATTTTCATGTAAAGTATTTCAAGTTTCTTTTTATTATGTTGGGGTATGATCTCTAAATTTATCATACTGATCATTTATGACCATATGATGAGCGACGCCATTTGATCTCTTTAATTCAGTATATTGATGTTTTAAGTGGCACCGTTAGGCTGCCGAATTTTTAAGTTGTTCTTCACCCTTCTCGTTTTGAAGTTCTACTTTCATGTAAATTCTTTAAAGTTACTTTTTGTTATGTTGGGGTATTATATCAATATCTATCATACTTATCTATTATGACCATATGATGAGATACCCCATTTGATCTCTTCAATTCAGTATTTTGAAGTTTAAGTGGCGTCGTTAGGCTGCTGAATTTTTAAGTGGTCCTTGCACCTTTCTCCCTTTTCAATGTTCTAATTCCATGTCAAGTCTTGCAAGTTCCTTTTTATTATTTTGGGGTATGATCTCTATATCTATCATACTGATCTTTTACTTTCATATGTTGAGAGACCCTATTTGATCTCATTAATTCATTTTCGGTTGAAGTTTATGTAACGCTGTTAGGCTGCCGAATTTTCATAAGAGAAATCTTATTTTTTTTCTTCCATTCATGTTCTTAATTTCATTTGTATATTTTCAAATTTCATTACGATGTTCTTAAATCCATTATATTCCGACCATCTACTGTTTTATGGGTCATTTATTAATGTTTGACCCATGTCCCCTCTCTTTTCAATGTTTTCTAAAAACCTTGTAACATAGCCGTTATTCGGTAGAATTTTCATCTCAAAATTCCTCTCTCTTTTCTCAAAATTATTTTATGTTATAAAGTGAATACTCAAAGTTCTTATATCTACAAGGTTATTCACATATATATCAAAATGTTATATGTTAAATTCTGGGATTTACATACATGAGACCCTCTTTCCCTTTCCGTGGGTTTAAAGTGACATAAAGATCATGTCTTTAAAGCAGTTTTTAAAACGTTATGATTTTGAAATGAAACCCATTTATTTTATGCTATATCGGTTATTTATGAAATGTTTGATGATGATATATGTTTTTCACATGATAATAAAGTCAAATTTAAGGGTGTGCCCTGATAGCGCTCCAATGCATTGGGTAATGATGTAACCACTAGAGATTAAACTTTTCACGATATCTTAGTGAATAACCTTGGTAATTTTCAAATGACACCTTGGGGATGGACCTTGGTGATATGTTCATGATTGTCTATGTTAAATGATGTAGCCAAATCTTAAAGTTATGAAAATATTTTATTTTTATTATGATATGCCACATGATTCTTTCTCATGCCTTAAAGTTTTTTTTCTTGACATAGTTGATGTATCTCAATTTCACATGTTAAATGTTTCTCTTTTTCCCCTTACTGGGCCTTCTGCTCACCCTTTATTTTGATTTATGTCCACAGGTTATGAGATGTAGTAATGAACCTAGGATGAACATGAGGAGAAGCATTTCAAGTGTTTAAGAAAAATGTTTTATGTTTTCATGTTTTATGTTCCTGGTTTCCAAGACACTAAACCTTAAAGATTCTCGGTTTTGTAAAATGTAATGAAAGTTTATGTGATAAAAAGGCGGGATGCTATAGTTGCTATCAAAGGATGGATTAGTTATTTGTGGAAATTAGGATATGAAAACTCTAGGAATAACCCTATTGAAAAGTTTAAATATAGGAAATCTTCATGGTATTTTGGTGAGTAATGATTAAGGGGTTGCCAAGCAAATACATCCCTGTCTGGATACGAGCAGGTAGAGGTGGCTCTGGCACAGATGTACATAGGGGTAAAACCCGAAAACACCGCTTTGAGCTAGTCTCGAACAGGAACTGGTACACGACAACAGGCCTTGCTGCACTCTTGGTTACGAAACTCCTGGGGGATATGCTTTGGTAAATTAATAAGATTAGTATGAACCATTGTTAAAGGAACAAAGAAAAAATAAAATAAATATTCACATAAGAATATATGATCATGGATAACCTAGATGGGAACCTAGGGGGATCACAAGTTAGTGTATACTTTTCTTTTACAAGTTATCCTTATATGCTTTCAGTTCCTTTTCATGATTATTGGCGAAGTACTTAAGCCCTTAATTATGCTTTCCCTTCTTAGTTAACGGTGGGAAATGGAAGAACATGTCCCAACAACCAATGTGATAGGAAATGTGACGAATGCCGTATTAATATGACAGGTATGATTAGGGGATTAAACGATGATTATTATTTTGGAAGACGTTCACTATTTTGGGGACCCTATATGATCGAGGTAAATAGATTAACACGATATTTTCATTGAGGAGTAAGGTTGACTTATATTTTAAAGAATCGATGAATTTATGGTGGACTTATAGTAATTTAGGTTACTTATGAGAATGATTAACCTGTCTTGAGTAAAATATGTTAGCTACTTTTGTTATAAGATGTTAGGAGTGGATGATGTTGTTTGGAGATGAACAATGAAGTTTATTTTGGAATACTATGTTATCAAATCCTTCTTTTATTTGGGTTTCAATCATAGTTTGGTTTCTTTTGAGGAATTTTAAGGACCGTTATTGATGGAATGGTCTATGATGGACTTTGGGTAGTACCATGGAACTTTGAAGATTTAAAAGTACTTTCCATTCCTATGGCATTCTTTATTTTTGAAGAGTTGTTTTACCTTAACCTTTCTATTTTTGGGATAATGTTTAATTATAGAAGAAATAGACAGTTAATCTTTTGTGGATTATGTGATTCTCTAGAAGATGATTCTTGTACTTTCTATGAGACCAAGTGTTTTTGAAATTCTCATCATTTATAGAAAAGATTAGTGTTGGTAGGGACTTATTAAAGGATGAAACACTACTTGAAGGTAGGTATATTTTCTTATGTTTGGTTCTATGTAGTAAATGAATTCCTTAAAATTATGAAAAGGAACGTAATACAAAAATTTTGTTGGTTTACGTTTCCTACTAGGTAATCAAAGACCGTTTACACACATCATAAGTTTGGGATTTTCTTATGGTTAACTTTTTCCTAATCATGTTTTCTATCAGTCTCCCCCAGAACTTGACCCTTTGTTTTTTCTTCCATGACTATGTTTTCCTACATGGAATCCTAGTATGGGTTAACTCGGGTGACCTTTTTTACTTCCCTTTATTTCATTTAAAGTAATATTTTTACTGAGTCCTTTTCCGGTGTGGGACATTCAATGAAATTTCAAAACCCAATTTTAAAAATTGCGAGGACGCAATTTCTTAAGGGGGAAGATTGTAACGACCCGAAAATCTGAATAAATCTTGTTTCCAAATTTTGTGTGTTTTTTTATTTTATTTTAATACTAAACAAAAATGTTTCATTTGATAACATGAGTTTAATTAAAATGAGACCATTGGGTTTTGACTGTTATATGACCATTGGTCAATATGACCGCTGTAAACTAAATGTTTTGATTATTTTCTCTAAATACAAGTAATCTTGGTTAATTAATATAGAAGGAAGATTAGATGGCCTCACCCAGAAGTCTTGGACCGATCGAAGCCCATATAACAGAACTTGGGAAGGAGGTAGCACCACTGAGCTTTGCTCTGGACCAATCCCAAGCTGAACATCATCGTGTGAAGCTAGAACAGGATCGCCTTCACGAGAAGATCAAATTGATAGAAATTACTACTCGTGCGATGTTGGCCGAGCCTCCCTCAGATTCTCTCACCTTAGCACACCATACACTTAGGTCATATGCTGGTGTGATAAGGGGCTATGTAAGGAGACCGTAACTGCCTTGTGTAATCCTTTGTTTTAAATAAAAATTTTTATTTCTTCTTATGATGAATTTTATGAATTTTCAAATGTCCCGGTAAACATAGTATGCATAACTTTGATGAGTTTTAGAAAAAAGATACTTTAAAAATGTTTAGGTAAATCTTAAATAATTAAAAATGTGTAATGATTTTCAAAAAATGATCTTCTACAATTTTGTTTAGTACAAAATTTAGAGTCTAATAAGATCAACTTAATTTTTGATGAATAGTAAATTATGAATAGTTATTTTTTGCTTAGGATTAGTAATGTGATCAAATGGATTAGTAATCTCACTTGAAGAAAGTATTAAAATAAGCTAGGCACTTTGATTAAGTAATGTGATTCAATAAAATGGTTAAATAACGAGTTCATAAATTATTATTCATGTATTAGTTTTTTCAGATGAATAGTGTTTTTTAATTAAAAATTTAATTAAAAATATTTACAAAATTTGTTTTATAAAATGGACTTCATTTTTGAACTCAGAGCATCGATATTATGTTAAGGTAAATTTTTGGGATTTTTCGGAAAAAAAGGAATTTTCGATGAATAGTGTTTTTTAATTAAAAATTTAATTAAAAATATTTAGAAAAATATTTTTATAAAATGGATTTCATTTTTGAAATCAGAGCATTGAAATTTGGTTAAGGTGAAATTTTTGGATTATTCTGAGAAAGTTGAATTTTTGATGAATAGTGAAAATACAGTTTTTAAGTTACAGGTGTTTAATGACATCATTAAATGATGTATTAAGAATGTAATCAATATGGTCGATTTATTAATAGTAATATAAGGTATGAGGTGTCCCAATTGGCCAATACCATGGGCAAATACCATGGGAAAGCCCATGGTTTTTCCAAAACCACTAATGAGGTGTCCCTTGGCCATTAATGCCTTGTCCCCTAAATTTCTCTTTAAATACCAAGCCATCCTCTCATCCATTCGACTCCCCACTCTCCCCCAACTATGTTCTGGTCTCATTACCTCCCAAGGAGTCCTACCAAGGTGCCCCAAGCCCTCAATGTCTCAACCATTGAGTTTTAAGAGTTACATTTTAAGGTAAGGGATCAGATCTCTCTCTTTCTTTTCAAGAAATCTCTTTTATGTAATTTCTTTGATGCTCCATGTTCTTATGTTAAAGGGTGTTATTTTATACTCCTATTACTTCCCTTTTCATTTTCACATAATGAGTGATCCCCTCTTACTCTCATTATTTCTTTTTTAGAAGTTTTAAGTGGCACTGTTAGGCTGCTGGAATTTTTGAAATAGATTCTTTCTCCCTTCTCATTTTTCAAGATCTATTTTCATGTAAAGTATTTCAAGTTCCTTTTTATTATGTTTGGGTATGATATCTAAATTTATCATACTGATCTTTTATAACCATATGCTTATAGACCCCATTTTATCTCTTCAATTCATTATTTTGAAATTTTAAATGGCGTCGTTAGGCTGTCGAATTTTTAAGTGGTTCTTCACCATTCTCGTTTTGAAGTTCTACTTTCATGTAAATTCTTTCAAGTAACTTTTTTTATGATGTGGTATGATCTCAATATCTATCATACTTATATTTTATGAAAATATTATGAGAGACCCCATTTGATCTCTTCAATTCAATATTTTAATGTTTAAGTGGCGTCGTTAGACTGCTAAATTTTTAAGTGGTCCTTGCACCTTTCTTCCTTTTCAAAGTTCTAATTCCATTTCATGTCTTGAAAGTTCATTTTTTATGTTGTGGTATGATCTATATATCTATAATTCTGATATTTTATGTTCATATGATGAGATACCCTATTTGATCGCATCAATTCATTTTTGGTTGAAGTTTATGTAACGCTGTTAGGCTGCCAAATTTTCATAAGAGAAATCTTATTTTTTTCTTCCTTTCATGTTCTTAATTTAATATGGTATATTTTCAAATTTCATTACCATGTTCTTAAATCCATTATATTCCGACCCTCTACTGTTTTATGGGTCATTTATGAATGTTTGACCCATGTCCCCTCTCTTTTCAACGTTTTCTAAAAACCTTGTAACATAGTCGTTATGCCGTAGAATTTTCGTCTCAAAATTCCTCTCTCTTTTCTCAAAATTATTTTATGTTATAAAGTGAATGCTCAAAGTTCATAATTCTACAAGGGTATTCATATATATATCATCATGTTTTATTTTAAATTCTGGGATTTACATACATGAGACCCGCTTTCCCATTCCGTGGGTTTAAAGTGGCGCAAAGATCATGTCTTTAAAGAAGCTTTTAAAACGTTATGATTTTTAAATGAAACCCTTTTATTTTATTCTATATGGGTTATTTATGAAATGTTTGATGATGATATATGTGGATCACATGATTATAACGGAAAATTTAAGGGTGCACCCTGGTAGCGTTCCAATGCATTAGGTAATGATGTAACCACTAGAGATTACAATTTTCATGATATCTTTGGTGAATAACCTTGGTAATTTTCAAAAGACACCTTGGGGATGGACCTTGGTGATACGTTCATTATTTTCTATGTTAAATGATGTAGCCACATCTTAATGTTTTTAAAAAATGTTATTTTTATTATGATATGCCAAATGATTCTTTCTCATGCCTTAATGTTCTTTTTCATGATATAGTTGATGTATCTCAAGTTCACATGTTAAATGTTTCTCTTGTTTCCCTTACTGGGCCTTCTGCTCCCCCTTTCTTTTGATGTATGTCCCCAGGTTATGAGATGCAGTAATGGACCTAGGATGAACATGTGGAGAAGCCTTTCAAGTGTTTAATAAGAATGTTTTCATGTTTTCATGTTTTATGTTCCTGGTTTCCAAGACACTAAACCATAAATATCCTCGGTTTTGTAAAATGTAATGAATGTTTATGTGATAAAAAGGCGGGATGCTATTTTCATGATATTGAACCATGAGTTTCTATAATCTATGTGAGACTAATTTGAGATGCACTGTTTATAATTATGAATGTGATGTAAATAAACAGCATTTTATTCTTTGTTCAACATATTCATGAATTTTTTAATGGGAGTATTATGTATTATTCATATTTAAGATAATTTAAAAAATATTATTTTAGTAATTTTTATTGAACCAATGATTTTATAATATTAATGAGTAAAATATTTAGATTATCATTCCAATATGACAAATATAAAAACAATTTCTTAATTAAATCAAAATTTTAAAATAATCTAGTTTATACAGTCATCAAGAATATAAATTTGTAGTTTCATTCATGAAGGAGGTAAAATCATCCATAAAAAGAACCCGTTACAATTTATTCTTGATATTTGAATGTTGATAAGTACGATTTTAAATTCATAGGATTTCAATAATATTTATGTTGAAGGTTTGAATATTCATATTGAGAGACTCATAAAAAGGATTGCCTTTGGAAAACCTGCTTGAGGACATAGACTAAAAACAAAGGGATATTACTTTAGTAGAGTAAAATTGGTTGGAATTAAAAAATAATTTAATGGGGAAGTATGGTTTAGAGTTGGTTAAGGAGACCCTCTTTTATATGTGAATGTTAAGGAAATTTCATTTTAAATCACATTACGTATTGGATTAATATGTAATGACCACAATTTTTTATGATCATGGAAATTCAATATTGGTGAGACATGTGTGATTGAATTATAGATAGAAAAGTGACACCTATAATATGTTTTATCGTTTCATTTTTTTCAATACATCATCCAATTAATGTTAAACTATTTTATACCTTTTTTGTCACGACCCGTCCCTCAGGGACCGTGCCCTGACTACTGGAAAATCCACCTCCCATAGGCTAGGGGATTTCAACTAGCTCGCAGTATGAATTTCTCAATAGTGGAGGCATTTTATTATAAAAATCCACATATGTACTCATTCCCAAACTAAAGTACTGAAAATGAAAACCCTCTGTAAACTCATATACAACCCAAAAAATGAACCACTTAGTGTAATAATACAAACTAATATGTAAACATTATAGAATACATGACCAACTGAAATTGATTAGCACAAGCTCTGCGATCTCATCAGCAAAAAAACCCTACCAAAAGGGTAGGTACAGTTAGAAGAATGATTTTTTTATGAAGAATACTACTTCCATCTGATCACTGTGAAGCACCCCTGTATTCGGCCCAACAAGTACACTATTAAATATGTTTTTATTCTTCACAAGACATGATTCTTTTGAATGAAGCTCATGAAGGGATGATTGAAACAATACCTAGTAATACCTAATAATACTATGGAATTACACAATGTAAACCAACATGAAAAGCACAAAACAATGCACATGACAGACTACCAAACATGTACACTGAGTGTAGCTGCTAAGAAGTACAATCAAGAGAGTCAATAGAGTCATATCACGCCATGTATATTTCAAAAACACATATTATATGAATATCTTGGTATACTAGTAAAAGATTCCATGACTCACAGTAATGTCCACTACCAGCCAGATTTTATTCTTTTAGCTTGCTCAATTTTGAGAGATCTCACCCTAGCGCTATCTGATAGAATGTTCCTAGATAAAGTCTACAAAAAAATATGAGAGAACATCATGACCTGATACCTCATGAACATTTCTGGAGACTTCTGGTCTCTCTATGTAAAACCCAGAGTCAAGGTAAAAATGGTTTTTTGGTAACACATTCAGTGTTGGTAACACATGAAGTGTTGTTAACACAAAGAGTGTTGGTATGTCATAAATCCCATATGTCACATATTCACTAATTATGGGTCTATGGTATGTATAAAATGTTTATTTTTAAAAATACCAATAACCCTAAAGTTGTAACACACAATGTGTTGGTAACACAC
The DNA here is from genome assembly GCA_963277665.1 of Viscum album. NCBI lineage: Eukaryota > Viridiplantae > Streptophyta > Magnoliopsida > Santalales > Viscaceae > Viscum > Viscum album. Next base: position 1,769,422,896 of record OY728135.1, read on the forward strand.
CTAGGATAGGTTACACATGGATTGCTTAGAACACACGAAGTGTAGGCAACTCACAGAGTATATGAAACACACAGAGTGTATATAACACCCAGAGTTTTGTCAAAGTCTATTGGACCTGTACCATGGTGGAAAGGGGAGTACCGACTTAGTTTATCTAAGACAAAAGGTCTAAGTAATAAATATATTTTCGGTAATTCAAAAATTCTATGTAAGACACATAGACTCGGTATGACATTGAGTTTAGGTAAGACACATATTCTAGGTAATCACATAGCATATAGGTCACAACCATCCATATGATTCGATCCTTATCAATCTCACTCTATAGGAACCTCCTCTTCAAGAAGATTGGTTGTACGCCATCTTCCATAGAAACTATCTTATGAATTTTATAATGACCACCTCGTTGTGAGAGATTGAATTCTACAAATTACTCATCCTGGTGGAGAACGATTTGATATTTGTGATCCTTAAAGTAAAATGGGGTCTGTTGGGTGTGGGTATGGTTTGACCCAGTCAGACCAACCAAACCCACATGGTCTGACCCGACCACATTGGTCCAAACCAGCCAGCTAATCCAACCTAACCATTTGGGTCGACCCTGCCTGCTAGTTCATGCCCGGACTGGCTTGGCCTAGCCCCACTGCCCTACTCGGTTCACTATAAAAGGCTAATTTATTACACTCGGAAGGAGTTATTTCCACATCCTAATAGAATTATCATCAATGTGGCTACCAATATTCTGTACATGGTCCATGGGACCGTTTGAAAACCAGAAGATGCGACACCATACCAAATGCCTTATCTGTCTCACTACCCTCCCCCGCCCCCTACCATGAGTCTTCCTTCTACCATGGTCCCATTGGACGTCGTGTTTCCACCATCTTCCATGTCGGTGACCATCCTCTTTCCCATGTATCTCCATCGGGAAAGTTCTGCTTCTACCATTGGCCCGCGTCACCAATGACATCATCTCACATCACGTCTTCTATCGCACCTGTGTGGGGTCGCTACGATGTCAAAATCCTTAGTCTCCATATTGTTTCAAAATAAATCAACAATAGAATAATCAATCTGTTCATGTCTTTATTAAGATAAAGAGAGAAAAAATAATGTGGGGAAAAATAGAAACATAATAACTCCTGAAAAATGGATAAATTACATTGTTCGTGTCGGCCTGAGTTCATTATTCTTAGATGGATCACAATGAAGAAAATAAAAATAAAAAATTTCTTATTCCCCCATTATTCCTTCATTTTAAACCATCCCACATAAAATATTGATACATAGATCAACCTATTCATGGGTTGGTCTACGTTATTCTATGGAAACATGAAAAGGAATCATGAAGAAAAAAAAACACCCTACCACAGATTGGATAGTCTATTGATAAAGCGTGATTCCTGTGTTCTTCTTTCATCTCTCTACCGACACATGTTCCAAATCTGATCATTGATCCATGATATATAATCTACATTCCACAATCCACCTATGTTATTGGTCATTTGTTATTTTCCCATGGCAGGGAACCACCGACCCTAGATAATTCATTTATTATACATCAAGGATAAATTCATGTTTAATTGGGAAGAAAGGAAAATAAGTCAGCCCATTGCATGGTTGTTGCATAGCTTCTCCATACGGTTTCATTTAGGAAAAAAATTGGAAAACTTTTCACAATTTCACTGCGTCGCTGCATCAATGAAATACATTTAAAAGTAACAAAATAAAGTTCTTTATGTATATTTATTTCTTCATTAAAATTTCCCAAAATTAACTATCATATTCAACCCACATCAGTCGATGCTAGGCCTTTCTTAAAGAAATAACACACTAACGAGCCCAACCATAGTCTCAACTATTAAATTTTGGTACCCATTATGAGTTATAATGATTTGAAAAATAAAATTATTTTATTTAATTATTTTACTTATGTTTATGTACTTTTTTTCTTCTTCCACAACAGCCTCGTGTCGACTAAACATTAGTCGCAACAAGGGTAATCCCACTGCTCCAAATGCAATTGAGCCTTCTGATTTCTGATTAGGGAAACCTTTTAAGAGTTATTTAACATCATCAGTAAAAATTCTCATGAATTTTTTTTAAAAACATAACATTTTCGCCGAACCGTACGGGCACACCGGGCCTCATAATTGAACGGTTTCTTAGTACTCAGTCTTATAATGTTCCCAATTAATTTATAAAATTAAAACAAGGAATATCTAATTCATTACATTTTATAAAACATAAGGATTTACATCCATGAATTACAAACCAAGGGATACACAAATATATGAGGGTATAAGAACAAACCTGAGCCCCCCACTCCCTTGTGCTCTTATACAGATTCACATGTTGTATCTGGGGACACACTAAAGTAGTCAAATTCCCATAGAGGGTCCTATCATGCTGATCCTTTATATACAATACTTGGTTGAAAAGCAAGAATCCCAATTAGAAGCTATACCTAAGGGATTCCATGGAGTCGAGCTATCTCCTACACATAGTGATATCTCATGCTCTCTACTAAACACTTCTCTTGAAAATATTTGAAGTGGGAAATATGGTGAGTCTATCAACGATCACCCAAATGAAATCATTTTTTCCAGGAATTATGTGATAAAACCATCCCTAAGACATTTAATTTTCTTTGAGATCAGCCCTTTAATATGTATTCATTCCCAATGTAATAAAGATAAATATTATGTATGTTAATACTAGGAATCTATCTAGAAGGGATTGGTTGTGGTAAAATGTTTACGTGTATTTTAAAATAATATTCCTATGTAAATGGTATTTCATTGTAACGACCCGAAATTTTGAATAAATATTGTTTCCTAATTTTGTGTGTTGTTTTATTTTATTTTTATACTCAACCAAAATGTTTCATTTGATAAAATGAGTATAATTAAAATGAGATCGTTGGGTTTTGATTGTTATATGACCATTGGTCAATATGACCACTGTAAACTAAACGTTTCGATTATTTTCTCTAAATACAAGTAATCTTGGTTAATTATTATAGAAAGAAGATTCGATGGCCTCACCCAGTAGTCTTGGACCGATCGAAGCCCATCTAACAGAACATGGGAAGGAGATAGCACCACTGGGCTTTGCTCTGGACCAAACCCAAGCTGAACATCATCGTGTGAAGCTAGAATGGGATCGCCTTCGCGAGAAGTTCAAACTGATAGAAATTACTACTCATGCGATGTTGGCCGAGCCTCCCTCAGATTCTCTCACCTTATCACACCTTACACTTAGGTCCTATGATGGTGTGATAAGGGGCTATGTAAGGAGACCGTAACATCCTTGTATAATCCATTATTTTAAATAAAAATTTTGATTTATTCTTATGATGAAGTTTATGAATTTTCAAATGTCTGGATAAACATAATATGGATAATTTTGATGAATTTTAGAAAAAGGATACTTTAAAAATGTTTAAGAAAACCTTAAATAATTAAAAATGTGTAATGATTTTCAAAAAATGATCTTCTACAATTTTGTTCAGTACAAAATTTAGAGTCTAATAAGATCAAATTATTTTTTGATGAATAGTAAATTATGAATAGTGATTTAATGCTTAGGATTAGTAATGTGACCAAATGGATTAGTAATCTCACTTAAAGAAAGTATTAAAATAAGCTTGGAACTTTGATTAAGTAATGTGATTCAATAAAATTGTTAAATAACGGTTTCATAAATTATTATTCATGTATTAGTTTTTTCAGATGAATAGTGTTTTTTAATTAATAATTTAATTAAAAATATTTAGAAAATTATTTTTATAAAATGGACTTCATTTTTGAAATCAGAGCATCAATATTATGTTAAGGTAATTTTTGGGGATTTTTCTGAAAAAAATGAATTTTTGATGAATAGTGTTTTTTAATTAAAAATTTAATTAAAAATATTTAGAAAAATATTATTATAAAATGGATTTCATTTTTGAAATCAGAGCACTTATATTTTGTTAAGGTGAAATATTGGGATTATTCTGAGAATGTTGAATTTTTTATGAATAGTGAAAATACAATTTTTAAGTTACGAGTGTTTAATGACATCATTAAATGATGTATTAAGTATGTAATCAATATGGTCGACTTATGAATAGTAATTTAAGGTATGAGGTGTCCCATGTGGCCAATACCATGGGAAAATACCATGGTAAAGCCCATGGTTTTGCCAAAACCACTAATGAGGTGTCCCTTGGCCATTAATGCCTTGTCCCCTTAATTTCCCTATAAATACCAAGCCATCCTCTCATAAATTCGACTCCCCAATCTCCCACAAATATTTTATGGTCTCATTACCTCCAAAGGAGTCCTCCCAAGGTTCCACCATGCCCTCAATGTCCCAACCATTGAGTTTTAAGAGTTACGTTTTAAGGTAAGGGATCAGATCTCTCTCTTTCTTTTCAAGAAATATCTTTTATGTAATTTCTTTTATGATCCATGTTATTATGTTAAAGGGTGTTATTTTATACTCCTCTTAATTAACTTTTCAATTTCACATAATGAGATATCCCCTCTTACTCCCATTATTTTGTTTTATGAAGTTTTAAGTGGCGTCGTTAGGCTGCCGAAATTTTTGTAACATATTCTTTCTCCTTTCTCATTTTTCAAGATCTATTTTCATGTAAAGTATTTCAAGTTTCTTTTTATTATGTTGGGGTATGATCTCTAAATTTATCATACTGATCATTTATGACCATATGATGAGCGACGCCATTTGATCTCTTTAATTCAGTATATTGATGTTTTAAGTGGCGCCGTTAGGCTGCCAAATTTTTAAGTTGTTCTTCACCCTTCTCGTTTTGAAGTTCTACTTTCATGTAAATTCTTTAAAGTTACTTTTTGTTATGTTGGGGTATTATATCAATATCTATCATACTTATCTATTATGACCATATGATGAGATACCCCATTTGATCTCTTCAATTCAGTATTTTGAAGTTTAAGTGGCGTCGTTAGGCTGCTGAATTTTTAAGTGGTCCTTGCACCTTTCTCCCTTTTCAAAGTTCTAATTCCATGTCAAGTCTTGCAAGTTCCTTTTTATTATTTTGGGGTATGATCTTTATATCTATCATACTGATCTTTTACTTTCATATGTTGAGAGACCCTATTTGATCTCATTAATTCATTTTTGGTTGAAGTTTATGTAACGCTGTTAGGCTGCCGAATTTTCATAAGAGAAATCTTATTTTTTTTCTTCCATTCATGTTCTTAATTTCATTTGTATATTTTCAAATTTCATTACGATGTTCTTAAATCCATTATATTCCGACCATCTACTGTTTTATGGGTCATTTATGAATGTTTGACCCATGTCCCCTCTCTTTTCAATGTTTTCTAAAAACCTTGTAACATAGCCGTTATTCGGTAGAATTTTCATCTCAAAATGCCTCTCTCTTTTCTCAAAATTATTTTATGTTATAAAGTGAATACTCAAAGTTCTTATATCTACAAGGTTATTCACATATATATCAAAATGTTATATGTTAAATTCTGGGATTTACATACATGAGACCCTCTTTCCCTTTCCGTGGGTTTAAAGTGACATAAAGATCATGTCTTTAAAGCAGTTTTTAAAACGTTATGATTTTGAAATGAAACTCATTTATTTTATGCTATATTGGTTATTTATGAAATGTTTGATGATGATATATGTTTCTCACATGATAATAAAGTCAAATTTAAGGGTGTGCCCTGATAGTGCTCCAATGCATTGGGTAATGATGTAACCACTAGAGATTAAACTTTTCACGATATCATAGTGAATAACCTTGGTAATTTTCAAATGACACCTTGGGGATGGACCTTGGTGATATGTTCATGATTGTCTATGTTAAATGATGTAGCCAAATCTTAAAGTTATGAAAATATTTTATTTTTATTATGATATGCCACATGATTCTTTCTCATGCCTTAAAGTTTTTTTTCTTGACATAGTTGATGTATCTCAATTTCACATGTTAAATGTTTCTCTTTTTCCCCTTACTGGGCCTTCTGCTCACCCTTTATTTTGATTTATGTCCACAGGTTATGAGATGTAGTAATGAACCTAGGATGAACATGAGGAGAAGCATTTCAAGTGTTTAAGAAAAATGTTTTATGTTTTCATGTTTTAAGTTCCTGGTTTCCAAGACACTAAACCTTAAAGATACTCGGTTTTGTAAAATGTAATGAAAGTTTATGTGATAAAAAGGCGGGATGCTATAGTTGCTATCAAAGGATGGATTAGTTATTTGTGGAAATTAGGATATGAAAACTCTAGGAATAACCCTATTGAAAAGTTTAAATATAGGAAATCTTCATGGTATTTTGGTGAGTAATGATTAAGGGGTTGCCAAGCAAATACATCCCTGTCTGGATACGAGCAGGTAGAGGTGGCTCTGGCACAGATGTACATAGGGGTAAAACCCGAAAACACCGCTTTGAGCTAGTCTTGAACAGGAACTGGTACACGACAACAGGCCTTGCTGCACTCTTGGTTACGACACTCCCGGGGGATATGCTTTGGTAAATTAATAAGATTAGTATGAACCATTGTTAAAGGAACAAAGAAAAAATAAAATAAATATTCACATAAGAATATATGATCATGGATAACCTAGATGGGAACCTAGGGGGATCACAAGTTAGGGTATACTTTTCTTTTACAAGTTATCCTTATATGCTTTCAGTTCCTTTTCATGATTATTGGCGAAGTACTTAAGCCCTTAATTATGCTTTCCCTTCTTAGTTAACGGTGGGAAATGGAAGAACATGTCCCAACAACCAATGTGATAGGAAATGTGACGAATGCCGTATTAATATGACAGGGATGATTAGGGGATAAAACGATGATTATTATTTTGGAAGACGTTCACTATTTTGGGGACCCTATATGATCGAGGTAAATAGATTAACACGATATTTTCATTGAGGAGTAAGGTTGACTTATATTTTAAAGAATCGATGAATTTATGGTGGACTTATAGTAATTTAGGTTACTTAAGAGAATGATTAACCTGTCTTGAGTAAAATATGTTAGCTACTTTTGTTATAAGATGTTAGGAGTGGATGATGTTGTTTGGAGATGAACAATGAAGTTTATTTTGGAATACTATGTTATCAAATCCTTCTTTTATTTGGGTTTCAATCATAGTTTGGTTTCTTTTGAGGAATTTTAAGGACCGTTATTGATGGAATGGTCTATGATGGACTTTGGGTAGTACCATGGAACTTTGAAGATTTAAAAGTACTTTCCATTCCTATGGAATTCTTTATTTTTGAAGAGTTGTTTTACCTTAACCTTTCTATTTTTGGGATAATGTTTAATGATAGAAGAAATAGACAGTTAATCTTTTGTGGATTATGTGATTCTCTAGAAGATGATTCTTGTACTTTCTATGAGACCAAGTTTTTTTGAAATTCTCATCATTTATAGAAAAGATTAGTGTTGGTAGGGACTTATTAAAGGATGAAACACTACTTGAAGGTAGGTATATTTTCTTATGTTTGGTTCTATGTAGTAAATGAATTCCTTAAAATTATGAAAAGGAACGTAATACAAAAATTTTGTTGGTTTACGTTTCCTACTAGGTAATCAAAGACTGTTTACACACATCATAAGTTTGGGATTTTCTTATGGTTAACTTTTTCCTAATCATGTTTTCTATCAGTCTCCCCCAGAACTTGACCCTTTGTTTTTTCTTCCATGACTATGTTTTCCTACATGGAATCCTAGTATGGGTTAACTCGGGTGACCTTTTTTACTTCCCTTTATTTCATTTAAAGTAATATTTTTACTGAGTCCTTTTCCGGTGTGGGACATTCAATGAAATTTCAAAACCCAATTTTAAAAATTGCGAGGACGCAATTTCTTAAGGGGGAAGATTGTAACGACCCGAAAATATGAATAAATCTTGTTTCCAAATTTTGTGTGTTTTTTTATTTTATTTTAATACTAAACAAAAATGTTTCATTTGATAACATGAGTTTAATTAAAATGAGACCATTGGGTTTTGACTGTTATATGACCATTGGTCAATATGACCGCTGTAAACTAAATGTTTTGATTATTTTCTCTAAATACAAGTAATCTTGGTTAATTAATATAGAAGGAAGATTAGATGGCCTCACCCAGAAGTCTTGGACCGATCGAAGCCCATATAACAGAACGTGGGAAGGAGGTAGCACCACTGAGCTTTGCTCTGGACCAATCCCAAGATGAACATCATCGTGTGAAGCTAGAACAGGATCGCCTTCACGAGAAGATCAAATTGATAGAAATTACTACTCGTGCGATGTTGGCCGAGCCTCCCTCAGATTCTCTCACCTTAGCACACCATACACTTAGGTCATATGCTGGTGTGATAAGGGGCTATGTAAGGAGACCGTAACTGCCTTGTGTAATCCTTTGTTTTAAATAAAAATTTTTATTTCTTCTTATGATGAATTTTATGAATTTTCAAATGTCCCGGTAAACATAGTATGCATAACTTTGATGAGTTTTAGAAAAAAGATACTTTAAAAATGTTTAGGTAAATCTTAAATAATTAAAAATGTGTAATGATTTTCAAAAAATGATCTTCTACAATTTTGTTTAGTACAAAATTTAGAGTCTAATAAGATCAACTTAATTTTTGATGAATAGTAAATTATGAATAGTTATTTTTTGCTTAGGATTAGTAATGTGATCAAATGGATTAGTAATCTCACTTAAAGAAAGTATTAAAATAAGCTAGGCACTTTGATTAAGTAATGTGATTCAATAAAATGGTTAAATAACGATTTCATAAATTATTATTCATGTATTAGTTTTTTCGGATGAATAGTGTTTTTTAATTAAAAATTTAATTAAAAATATTTACAAAATTTGTTTTATAAAATGGACTTCATTTTTGAACTCAGAGCATCGATATTATGTTAAGGTAATTTTTTGGGATTTTTCTGAAAAAAATGAATTTTCGATGAATAGTGTTTTTTAATTAAAAATTTAATTAAAAATATTTAGAAAAATATTTTTATAAAATGGATTTCATTTTTGAAATCAGAGCATTGAAATTTGGTTAAGGTGAAATTTTTGGATTATTCTGAGAAAGTTGAATTTTTGATGAATAGTGAAAATACAGTTTTTAAGTTACGGGTGTTTAATGACATCATTAAATGATGTATTAAGAATGTAATCAATATGGTCGATTTATTAATAGTAATATAAGGTATGAGGTGTCCCAATTGGCCAATACCATGGGCAAATACCATGGGAAAGCCCATGGTTTTGCCAAAACCACTAATGAGGTGTCCCTTGGCCATTAATGCCTTGTCCCCTAAATTTCTCTTTAAATACCAAGCCATCCTCTCATCCATTCGACTACCCACTCTCCCCCAACTATGTTCTGGTCTCATTACCTCCCAAGGAGTCCTACCAAGGTTCCCCAAGCCCTCAATGTCTCAACCATTGTGTTTTAAGAGTTACATTTTAAGGTAAGGGATCATATCTCTCTCTTTCTTTTCAAGAAATCTCTTTTATGTAATTTCTTTGATGCTCCATGTTCTTATGTTAAAGGGTGTTATTTTATACTCCTATTACTTCCCTTTTCATTTTCACATAATGAGTGATCCCCTCTTACTCTCATTATTTCTTTTTTAGAAGTTTTAAGTGGCACCGTTAGGCTGCTGGAATTTTTGAAATAGATTCTTTCTCCCTTCTCATTTTTCAAGATCTATTTTCATGTAAAGTATTTCAAGTTCCTTTTTATTATGTTTGGGTATGATATCTAAATTTATCATACTGATCTTTTATAACCATATGCTGATAGACCCCATTTTATCTCTTCAATTCATTATTTTGAAGTTTTAAATGGCGTCGTTAGGCTGTCGAATTTTTAAGTGGTTCTTCACCATTCTCGTTTTGAAGTTCTACGTTCATGTAAATTCTTTCAAGTTACTTTTTTTATGATGGGGTATGATCTCAATATCTATCATACTTATATTTTATGAAAATATTATGAGAGACCCCATTTGATCTCTTCAATTCAATATTTTAATGTTTAAGTGGCGTCGTTAGACTGCTGAATTTTTAAGTGGTCCTTGCACCTTTCTTCCTTTTCAAAGTTCTAATTCCATGTCATGTCTTGAAAGTTCATTTTTTATGTTGTGGTATGATCTCTATATCTATAATTCTGATATTTTATGTTCATATGATGAGATACCCTATTTGATCGCATCAATTCATTTTTGGTTGAAGTTTATGTAACGCTGTTAGGCTGCCAAATTTTCATAAGAGAAATCTTATTTTTTTCTTCCTTTCATGTTCTTAATTTAATATGGTATATTTTCAAATTTCATTACCATGTTCTTAAATCCATTATATTCCGACCCTCTACTGTTTTATGGGTCATTTATGAATGTTTGACCCATGTCCCCTCTCTTTTCAACGTTTTCTAAAAACCTTGTAACATAGTCGTTATGCCGTAGAATTTTCGTCTCAAAATTCCTCTCTCTTTTCTCAAAATTATTTTATGTTATAAAGTGAATGCTCAAAGTTCATAATTCTACAAGGGTATTCATATATATATCATCATGTTTTATTTTAAATTCTGGGATTTACATACATGAGACCCGCTTTCCCATTCCGTGGGTTTAAAGTGGCGAAAAGATCATGTCTTTAAAGAAGCTTTTAAAACGTTATGATTTTTAAATGAAACCCTTTTATTTTATTCTATATGGGTTATTTATGAAATGTTTGATGATGATATATGTGGATCACATGATTATAACGGAAAATTTAAGGGTGCACCCTGATAGCGTTCCAATGCATTAGGTAATGATGTAACCACTAGAGATTACAATTTTCATGATATCTTTGGTGAATAACCTTGGTAATTTTCAAATGACACCTTGGGGATGGACCTTGGTGATACGTTCATTATTTTCTATGTTAAATGATGTAGCCACATCTTAATGTTTTTAAAAAATGTTATTTTTATTATGATATGCCACATGATTCTTTCCCATGCCTTAATGTTCTTTTTCATGATATAGTTGATGTATCTCAAGTTCACATGTTAAATGTTTCTCTTGTTTCCCTTACTGGGCCTTCTGCTCCCCCTTTCTTTTGATGTATGTCCCCAGGTTATGAGATGCAGTAATGGACCTAGGATGAACATGTGGAGAAGCCTTTCAAGTGTTTAATAAGAATGTTTTCATGTTTTCATGTTTTATGTTCCTGGTTTCCAAGACACTAAACCATAAATATCCTCGGTTTTGTAAAATGTAATGAAAGTTTATGTGATAAAAAGGCGGGATGCTATTTTCATGATATTGAACCATGAGTTTCTATAATCTATGTGAGACTAATTTGAGATTCACTGTTTATAATTATGAATGTGATGTAAATAAACAGAATTTTATTCTTTGTTCAACATATTCATGAATTTTTTAATGGGAGTATTTTGTATTATTCATATTTAAGATAATTTAAAAAATATTATTTTAGTAATTTTTATTGAACCAATGATTTTATAATATTAATGAGTAAAATATTTAGATTATCATTCCAATATGACAAATATAAAAACAATTTCTTAATTAAATCAAAATTTTAAAATAATCTAGTTTATACAGTCATCAAGAATATAAATTTGTAGTTTCATTCATGAAGGAGGTAAAATCATCCATAAAAAGAACCCGTTACAATTTATTCTTGATATTTGAATGTTGATAAGTACGATTTTAAATTCATAGGATTTCAATAATATTTATGTTGAAGGTTTGAATATTCATATTGAGAGACTCATAAAAAGGATTGCCTTTGGAAAACCTGCTTGAGGACATAGACTAAAAACAAAGGGATATTACTTTAGTAGAGTAAAATTGGTTGGAATTAAAAAATAATTTAATGGGGAAGTATGGTTTAGAGTTGGTTAAGGAGACCCTCTTTTATATGTGAATGTTAAGGAAATTTCATTTTAAATCACATTACGTATTGGATTAATATGTAATGACCACAATTTTTTATGATCATGGAAATTCAATATTGGTGAGACATGTGTGATTGAATTATAGATAGAAAAGTGACACCTATAATATGTTTTATCGTTTCATTTTTTTCAATACATCATCCAATTAATGTTAAACTATTTTATACCTTTTTTGTCACGACCCGTCCCTCAGGGACCGTGCCCTGACTACTGGAAAATCCACCTCCCATAGGCTAGGGGATTTCAACTAGCTCGCAGTATGAATTTCTCAATAGTGGAGGCATTTTATTATAAAAATCCACATATGTACTCATTCCCAAACTAAAGTACTGAAAATGAAAACCCTCTGTAAACTCATATACAACCCAAAAAATGAACCACTTAGTGTAATAATACAAACTAATATGTAAACATTATAGAATACATGACCAACTGAAATTGATTAGCACAAGCTCTGCGATCTCATCAGCAAAAAACCCTACCAAAAGGGTAGGTACAGTTAGAAGAATGATTTTTTTATGAAGAATACTACTTCCATCTGATCACTGTGAAGCACCCCTGTATTCGGCCCAACAAGTACACTATTAAATATGTTTTTATTCTTCACAAGACATGATTCTTTTGAATGAAGCTCATGAAGGGATGATTGAAACAATACCTAGTAATACCTAATAATACTATGGAATTACACAATGTAAACCAACATGAAAAGCACAAAACAATGCACATGACAGACTACCAAACATGTACACTGAGTGTAGCTGCTAAGAAGTACAATCAAGAGAGTCAATAGAGTCATATCACGCCATGTATATTTCAAAAACACATATTATATGAATATCTTGGTATACTAGTAAAAGATTCCATGACTCACAGTAATGTCCACTACCAGCCAGATTTTATTCTTTTAGCTTGCTCAATTTTGAGAGATCTCACCCTAGCGCTATCTGATAGAATGTTCCTAGATAAAGTCTACAAAAAAATATGAGAGAACATCATGACCTGATACCTCATGAACATTTCTGGAGACTTCTGGTCTCTCTATGTAAAACCCAGAGTCAAGGTAAAAATGGTTTTTTGGTAACACATTCAGTGTTGGTAACACATGAAGTGTTGTTAACACAAAGAGTGTTGGTATGTCATAAATCCCATATGTCACATATTCACTAATTATGGGTCTATGGTATGTATAAAATGTTTATTTTTAAAAATACCAATAACCCTAAAGTTGTAACACACAATGTGTTGGTAACACACCTAGGATAGGTTACACATGGATTGCTTAGAACACACGAAGTGTAGGCAACTCACAGAGTATATGAAACACACAGAGTGTATATAACACCCAGAGTTTTGTCAAAGTCTATTGGACCTGTACCATGGTGGAAAGGGGAGTACCGACATAGTTTATCTAAGACAAAAGGTCTAAGTAATAAATATATTTTCGGTAATTCAAAAATTCTATGTAAGACACATAGACTCGGTATGACCTTGAGTTTAGGTAAGACACATATTCTAGGTAATCACATAGCATATAGGTCACAACCATCCATATGATTCGATCCTTAAAAATCTCACTCTATAGGAACCTCCTCTTCAAGAAGATTGGTTGTACGCCATCTTCCATAGAAACTATCTTATGAATTTTATAATGACCACCTCGTTGTGAGAGATTGAATTCTACAAATTACTCATCCTGGTGGAGAACGATTTGATATTTGTGATCCTTAAAGTAAAATGGGGTCTGTTGGGTGTGGGTATGGTTTGACCCAGTCAGACCAACCAAACCCACATGGTCTGACCCGACCACATTGGTCCAAACCAGCCAGCTAATCCAACCTAACCATTTGGGTCGACCCTGCCTGCTAGTTCATGCCCGGACTGGCTTGGCCTAGCCCCACTGCCCTACTCGGTTCACTATAAAAGGCTAATTTATTACACTCGGAAGGAGTTATTTCCACATCCTAATAGAATTATCATCAATGTGGCTACCAATATTCTGTACATGGTCCATGGGACCGTTTGAAAACCAGATGATGTGACACCATACCAAATGCCTTCTCTGTCTCACTACCCTCCCCCGCCCCCTACCATGAGTCTTCCTTCTACCATGGTCCCATTGGACGTCGTGTTTCCACCAGCTTCCATGTCGGTGACCATCCTCTTTCCCATGTATCTCCATCGGGAAAGTTCTGCTTCTACCATTGGCCCGTGTCACCAATGACATCATCTCACATCACGACTTCTATCGCACCTGTGTGGGGTCGCTACGGTGTCAAAATCCTTAGTCTCCATATTGTTTCAAAATAAATCAACAATAGAATAATCAATCTGTTCATGCCTTTATTAAGATAAAGAGAAAAAAAATAATGTGGGGAAAAATAGAAACATAATAACTCCTGAAAAATGGATCAATTACTTTGTTCGTGTCGGCCTGAGTTCATTATTCTTAGATGGATCACAATGAAGAAAATAAAAATAAAAAATTTCTTATTCCCCCATTATTCCTTCATTTTAAACCATCCCACATAAAATATTGATACATAGATCAACCTATTCATGGGTTGGTCTACGTTATTCTATGGAAACATGAAAAGGAATCATGAAGAAAAAAAAACACCCTACCACAGATTGGATAGTCTATTGATAAAGCGTGAGTCCTGTGTTCTTCTTTCATCTCTCTACCGACACATGTTCCAAATCTGATCATTGATCCATGATATATAATCTGCATTCCACAATCCACCTATGTTATTGGTCATTTGTTATTTTCCCATGGCAGGGAACCACCGACCCTAGATAATTCATTTATTATACATCAAGGATAAATTCATGTTTAATTGGGAAGAAAGGAAAATAAGTCAGCCCATTGCATGGTTGTTGCATAACTTCTCCATACGGTTTCATTTAGGAAAAAAATTGGAAAACTTTTCACAATTTCACTGCGTCGCTGCATCAATGAAATACATTTAAAAGTAACAAAATAAAGTTCTTTATGTATATTTATTTCTCATTAAAATTTCCCAAAATTAACTATCATATTCAACCCACATCAGTCGATGCTAGGCCTTTCTTAAAGAAATAACACACTAACGAGCCCAACCATAGTCTCAACTATTAAATTTTGGTACCCATTATGAGTTATAATGATTTGAAAAATAAAATTATTTTATTTAAATATTTTACTTATGTTTATGTACTTTTTTTCTTCTTCCACAACAGCCTCGTGTCGACTAAACATTAGTCGCAACAAGGGTAATCCCACTGCTCCAAATGCAATTGAGCCTTCTGATTTCTGATTAGGGAAACCTTTTAAGAGTTATTTAACATCATCAGTAAAAATTCTCATGCATTTTTTTTAAAAACATAACATTTTCGCCGAACCGTACGGGCACACCGGGCCTCATAATTGAACGCTTTCTTAGTACTCAGTCTTATAATGTTCCCAATTAACTTATAAAATTAAAACAAGGAATATCTAATTCATTACATTTTATAAAACATAAGGATTTACATCCATGAATTACAAACCAAGGGATACACAAATATATGAGGGTATAAGAACAAACCTGAGCCCCCCTCTCCCTTGTGCTCTTATACAGATTCACATGTTGTATCTGGGGACACACTAAAGTAGTCAAATTCCCATAGAGGGTCCTATCATGCTGATCCTTTATATACAAGACTTGGTTGAAAAGCAAGAATCCCAATTAGAAGCTATACCTAAGGGATTCCATGGAGTCGAGCTATCTCCTACACATAGTGATATCTCATGCTCTCTACTAAACACTTCTCCTGAAAATATTTGATATGGGAAACATGGTGAGTCAATCAACGATCACCCAAATGAAATCATTTTTCCTGGAATTATGTGATAAAACCATCCCCAAGACATTTAATTTTCTTTCTAACTCCCTTCATAGATCCAAAAGGATGGAAAATGAAACCCCTTCTGAGAATAGGGGCTCAACCAGAGGAGTTGATAACCACAAATCTAAATCGAACAAGCACTGGAATTTTACAACAAATAGGTTATCCTATATTCAACTTGTTATTTCTTCCCATGTGTCTTTCATGAAACCAAAATGCATATCAAAATGCATATTAACATTCAAGGCATCCATTAATACAAATTTGCATACTTTCAATGGAATGAAGTGCTTCCCACCAATTGAATATGCATCACAGTAATTCCCTATGGTAAACAGAGCATGTAAAGTTTCACCATCGGTGAGATTGAGTCCCACCTCCATAAATAACTATTATAGTGGAGGTGTAAAAACCACATATTTCAGTTAAGATACATCATCTTTATCCACATATGATAACTGTAATGAGGCCGACTACTGTATTCCTCATTCTGTAACTATGATGTTTATATCCTACTATGAGAATTCATAACCATATTTTTCATTCCATGATTACAGACCCTCTACATGTAATAGTCAATGAAGAACATTATAAAATGCATCTATACCATGTTTAGGACATTCTGATAGATGATATACAAGAGTATTTATTTGTATTAGTAACGATAAACATCATTCCCATCCGGTAGTGTCGCCACATATTCTAT
Source organism: Viscum album (assembly GCA_963277665.1). NCBI lineage: Eukaryota > Viridiplantae > Streptophyta > Magnoliopsida > Santalales > Viscaceae > Viscum > Viscum album. The sequence goes on from OY728135.1 coordinate 1,769,439,443, forward strand.
GAAAATAATACCGTTGCTGACTCAAGATCGGAGTGCTCATCATACTCTATCATAAATACTTAAATTCATGTAATCACCTTTATATATATACAATATTCCATCCCATTTAAACTAATCTATGTTCTTATCAACCCTATGGTAATTGATACTCATTCTCCATAGAGACAGAGTTAAATTCCCAGTAATCCAAAAATAACCTCTAACAGTAGGTCTGACTAAGGCCTTCCTATAATGTCCTCCACCTGCACCATCAGCTCATGCTATTATGCGAACGCCATTGGATATATTAATATTTATATTGGATCCATATCGGGTTGTAGAACAACGCATAATTCTAAATCCCTATGGGGAGGTAATCCAAGAACATCTTCTGGAAGGACATTATCATACTCCACCAGTACTGCTAGGAACTGAAAAATCATAGCATCCATTAATCTAATAGTAAGGATTTCTAACTCAACAGTGATCAGATGCACCATCCTAGGCACGAGTATATCTTGTGCTTCATGGGTTTCCTTTTTCACAGACAAATGAAAACAATATTCCATCATTGTAGGCATACCTCCCACTATTTTCCTAAAATATTCAACTCGGGCAAGGAATGTCGATAAACAATGCATATCATGAATGACATTGAGAGGCCTCTATGCTAACAAAAAGAGGCTCTAACCGAAACTCTCACCTCAATGGTCATATCACACTATCAACGATAGTGTGATTATCTAATCTCCTCTCATAGGAATATCTAGACGTAATGGGAAAATCTACATTTTAATACGAAACATTAGGTTTTGAGCCTGATCCGTGACATGGAAGAATGATTTTCACCGATTCTATTTAATATGGAAGTTATCTGTAGACACAGATCGTAACTCGAATCAATCTTGGAGCTCTTGGGTTATATTCCATGACCACATAAAGCATCCCCTTACCCAATCCTCTAGCTTTCTCAGCCTTGTGTGGATCACATGGGTGTGGTGTTGGTAACTTATCAAAATGTATAAAACCTCCTATTTCTCTCCCATCAGCACTTCCACACATTCCACCATGCAGTTTCATTTTTTTCAATCACTGTAGCTTCCACTGTGGCCCATCCACCATTTCCCTACCAAGAAGAAAACATGATGGACAATCTATAATGCGATGTCCCATACCATCTCATGAAAATAATTTCCTCACTCATGGATGAATGGACTCACTCTATTAGCCTTGATCTATAGATACCCGATCCTAGATCCTCTTCTCAAAATGACTCACAAGTCCTTGCCTTTAATACCGACAACGTATTCTTGCAACTGAGGTCAATGTTTCTACTTTCCCCTAGTTACAACCAATAACTAAATCCATTTAGATAAATGGCTTTTAACGAAAAAGGATAAATCTAGAAACTAATAATAATTATGAATACATAGAGGAATAATGTTGGATCAGATGTCTCTATGGATACCTTGCTCAAAGGTATGATCCACATAGTACTAGTTGATGTTTTTTCATTGGGTACCTAGAATTTTCAATATGCCTTGATGAATGCTCAGCTTGAAAATTTTTTTCCTACCGAGTCTGTAAAATAACTTGGGCATGCATAGAACATAGATTTTATAGTGAGGGCCCCTCTCTGAGTATGGTTCAAAACTCTTTCCATTTAATATTCACCTCATCTTATGATGAGTAATCTAAACCCTTCCATTTCCCTATAGAGCCACATAGATGATTCACCACCAGAACCCCCATATGATCTAATGGTGTCTTGGCTTGATAGAAAACACTATCACCCCCTCATGAAAGTCTATAGTCGCCTGTTATTAGGGATCTCTAGGAATATGTGGGGTCTATATAACTAAAACTTATGAAGACCACTCATATAATGCATCAGATATTCTAGTACTACGGGTACCATGTGGTTCACCAAATGTGGTGTTATAGTTGGTACACAACCTGAAGGTAATATCTCTAGTATAAAACCATGTACACATATTTCACCATGCAGATCATCCTAGTGATCACATGGTGGTATCCAGGATGGACGCCTTTGTATAAGCCTCTTGAATAAAAAATATATATACCTTGATCAATAGTGTATACTTGATGAGCTGACTCAATAAGGCCATGGAAAACTAAAACCAGCCTTATATGATAAATGAACCATCTTTTTTCCCTCCAACTAGTGCATTCATGTATTGAGTCAAAAAGCTGAATCCAGGGTCATTGTGTATGGATATAACGGCCTCCACAATATCAATGGATTCCCTGGCTTAAATTTTGAACTCAAAACACTGAAAACTGTTTCCCCAAACCAAACTCATAGAAACATGGTTGTCAATGTATAATTGTCCTCCCATTGATACAACTTCGTGAAGACCCATACCCTGGGGAGAATTCCGGGACTACCACAGGACCACATTACATAGGTTAGGGGATAGAGACTGGTGTCGAGTATGTAATTAATAATACATGAGGAATTTTCCTACAAACCTGCACACTCATACCCATTCCCAAACTAATGTATATAAATTGAACGCACAGAGTAAGTAAATATACAACCCATTAAGACAACCACTAAGAGTAACAGTTCAATCAAAAAAAACTGGCCAGAATAAATTCCTAATAAAATAAGAATACTACAAGCTCTTATATATCATCAGTATAATACCATACATGATGCGTAGGCATAGTAAGCAGTCTGACTGAATCTAAAGCGTTCATTTATCTTTGTACTTTTTTGTTCGGATTTGATTCATTCCCTTTACTTTTCAGTGTGTGATGTTACTCTCAGTGGAATTCTTATTTAGAATCCCATATATTTATAGAGTGTATTTCGTTTCATTACTTTAGTATGGGAATGGGTACATGTGTGAATTTTTATAGTCCAATGCATCCCGTGATGGGAAATGACAACTCAGAACTAGTTTCCATACCCAAAAATATGGGAGGCGGGCTTGAGATAGCCCCGACATGTGCGATAGAGAACATGTCATGACAGAGGCTCAAAGAGGATATTCCTACTTACATTTCCATTCTACAACACCTATGGTGTTGTCTTGTGCCGCAAATGATTTCACACCTCCATAGGGTCACTGTGGTGCTAAAATCCATGGCCACTAGATTTTTGTGACAAGTCTCAACGACATAATAATAAATCTTCATAGTCCAACATAAATAATGAAGATAAATTGAACAATGATAGGGAAAAGTGAAACATACGAACACCCAAAAATGGTTCCTAGAATTTTTTATTGTTTCCCCAAACTCATTCTTGTTATTATGTTATTGAATAATAAATTTAAAATCACAAAGATCTATTTCCCACATTAATCTATCATTTTTTACCATCCCATATAAACAGTCAAACAATGGATCACCATATTTATGGGTGTGTCCACATTTATCATTGGAAAGATGAACAAGAAAATGAATCACAATGAAAAATAAACAACTCACATGGTATTGGATAATCCGTTGATGATGCAGGTGTTCATTGTTCTTAATTATTCAATGCATTGACACCTGTTCCTGATCCGATCATCGATCTATGATCCATGACCTGTGAGGAAAAATACATTATTGTTCATTATCTTTTTTCATTTTCCAATTGGAGGGAACACCCAACTAATTTCACTAGAATTTATATTGAATTTTCTGATTGTGCGTTAACCCTGAGTTTATGTTTAACTAGGGAGAAAAGAAAATGTGTCGGCTCTTTACAATGATGTAACATCCCCACATTATTTTATTTACGAAAAAAATGGGATGACATGTGCTCCATCTTAGAATCTCTATGCCATTATGAAACGTTTAATAGAAAAAAAATAAACTCCTTTATGTTTTATTTATTCATTTTAAAATGTCCAAGAGTTAACTATCGCATTCGACCTACACTGGTCAATGTTATGCCCCACATATGAAAATAACACACTCTTGAGCTCAATGAGGATCTCAAATTTTAAATCCAAGTTACTGTTTATTATTTTTGTGTAATTTAAAAAATAAATAATTTCTAATAATTAGTTTATTTACAATTATTCCCTTTTTTGGTTTTTCATCAGCAACTCCACACAGACTAATCATAAGTCGTTCCTAATGTAATCCCACTGTTATGAATGCAATGGTGCCCTCATTTTTCTATATTAGGCTGTAGTTTTAGAGTTATACCACTTTTTTCGGAACAATTCTCGTAAAATATTTTTAAAAACATAACAATTTTGTCCATCCATTTTAGGAACATCAGTCCTTGGAGTCACATGTCATCTCGTAGCCTGGTGTTAGAATTTTTTCGTAATAAAATTACAAAAAAATAATATATGAAAATATGAGTCATTAAATTTTTATATTGTTTAAATATTTTTTATGGAAATTATTTTTTTACCAAATTATTGATATTACAGCCTTACCCAATTTCAATAGTATGATTAAATGTTTCGAATCGAATTAATAAAATTAAATGTTTAGAGATGATATAATTAAAATTTAAATAAAAATAGAATATATTAAGAAAAAAAAACTTGTTGAAATTTATTTTCCTATATGAAGTCTATGAAACATATAATATGGATGTTAAAATTATATGGAATATATATAATTCAAAATTCAGTTAATATTATACTTAACCTTTTTTGAACAACTAGATTGGTAAGTCGTGGTGCGCTTGAAGTCAGGGTTGCGTGTGGCGCAAGTTATTAAATTATTCCAAAAAATTATGTACTATGTAATCATTGGGTTTTACAAATCCTCTATTGATGTTTTACATCAATCAACATGATGAATATAAGTTTACCATAGTTTTATTGGGAAATTCATTTCCAATAAATTCTTGATCTTAACTTCTTTTGTGAAGAACACATAGCCTTATCCATACTTCCCAATTATGAACAAGTACACAATTCATTTGAAAACATCACAAATATTGACAATGTCACATCATTCATTATTCTCGACTATTCTTATCGAAGATAACTCCATTCAAAATGTATAACACTTTTGAAAATCTCACATACCCTCTACTGAGTATAGAATATTTAGTAGTGGGTTTTAACCTTAAAAATCATAAATAATCTTATTTTTATCAAAAAATTCATTCATCATTCGTAGAAATCATGGACATACCTTCTTCGAGATATTTTTCACAAGGACATCATTTTTGAATAACCATCACTAATTAGGAGCCTTTGAATATTCTTAATCTATTGCTCAATATTGTTGTAGTTGTATAGAATTTTATATACTAATTACCCAACATTATAATATACCCCATCATCTTCATTACCATATTATGAGCTCTCTAATAACATTTGTGAATCTCCAAATTTCCAGAAATCTCCAGGTAAATTTATCATACAAAAATATTATTGAAGGCATAGAGATTTTTCGTATTCCATCATGCATTTGCAATTATACAAAACTGACTTTGTAAAGACCCTGAATATCCATGTAATATTTTTTAATTAAATGGAAATCTTACAGATCCGTGAAATCTGATGGAGCGCGATTCTGAGGCCCAGAGTGCCCGGAATAATCCTTCAATGTTTTTGTTAATCTTTTGTTAATGTGCATAAGTAGTTTTCCTATAAAAGTGGAATAACTCATAAATAGTAACTCAGATCAGAAATCCAATGGCACTGTTGTGTTCAGGATGGCGGGTTTACCCTATGTGCGACAATTGATTAGTCGGCGCAGGCCTCCAATGAGAAAACCCATATTTGGAATAACCATAAATAAAATAATTAAATATATAATTTTATTTTTCATATGCTTATAACTCACAAAAGGGGGGTCGGATTAAAAATATGAGACCACCGCAGAACTCATGAGGGAATGCATTATTTAAGAAGATAATAACTTTGGATGGTGCATGACACCATAAAATGTTAGTTTTTGGCGGTAATTTAATTAATTAAGTTACAATTATTTTATTGTAAAATTCAAACCTTCTAAATGGTACTCAGATTGAAAACCTTTGAGTACCATTGGCTTTTTTGGGGGATATTTCACTTAGGAAGAGCCTAACCTCAACCGGTGCGGGTCGAGGGTGACTAATAATAATTTTCTGAACATTTTTTTGGTTATGTTCAGTAAACGCTTAAGCGTCGTTTTGTAAATTTTCAACCTATGGTTGTAATTGAAATCCGAGAGCACCATTGAACTCGCAGCGCCGAAAGAAAGAGATGCAGCCACACAGGTTGCAGAGGTCAGAAACGCTGGGTGCGGTGCCATCCTGCCCTATCAGAGGAGAACTACGACCATAGGACGCGGTGGAAAGAGGAGGACGGTCGACTGAGTCGGCCACCGGTTCGCGCTACAGGCAGGACTTGGAATGTCCTGCAGTGACCTGGACCGGCGCCACCAAGCACCGGTTTGGGATCCTACCTGAACGGCTTGTCGTTAGAGAGCCACGGGGACGCGCGTTTTCCCCCTAGTTGCGACTAAGGCGGACTCCCGCTATGCCTCTGGGTGGCCCGGCCGATCAGGCCTCCAGGTCGACGTGGCTTCCAGGCCGACCGGACTGGGCCGTCCTACCGGGCTGGGCTGTCACTAGGCCAGGGCACCACCATGAAGGGCTACAGCTAGGCCAAGCTTCCACCGGGCAGGGACACCACCCAGAAGGGCTACCACTGGGCCGAGCTGCCACCTGGTCGGGCCACATTCAGGCAGCCACCGAACAAGGTTGCCCCATCAGGTTGGGTTGGACCTGCAGACTGGGTTGGACCCACGGACCGGGTCGGACCCACGGACGGGGTTAAACCCCTATCCAGACCTGTATAACCCAAAGTCACATTTTAGTTCGTATCATAGGCTATGGGTGTCCGATCGATGAACTGTCTATGGTGAAAGAAATCTCAGAGAAAGACTGTTCTTTTCGAATACCTCACTTGTGGTTTGGACCCATTTGGGGTATGGCCGGGTCGGTTTGAACCTAAAAACAAAGCGAGCCCCTGTAACAGAAATGGCATTAACTCACAGACCGGGCATCCGACAAACGCGCCATCTGTCACATTTGGTTCCTTATAATGAGACAGAACGATGGGATACATCACCTCGAGACATCGTGATAGTTGATGTATCGACACTTGGTTCGGTGAGCGGATCCTCTCGGAATCGAGCGTGCTGTGTGTCAGAACCTTGTAGCTAGTTGCAGCTGAGATGATAGGATCCTATGTGGACCTACTACTGTACCAAGATCCTCGATGGGTTCGACATTGACGATAATGTACCAAGATCCTCCATGGGTTTGGTAGCGATGACTTTTGTACTGGGATACTCCGTGGGTTCGAAAATGATGAATTTTGTACTAGGATCATCTGTGGGTTCGACATTGCTGATACTGATATAGGATACTATGTGTCTTCGACAGATGAGATGATTTAGTGGCAGACATATAATCATCTCTACCACTCTACATGGGTTTTATACCTTTGTGAGTTGAGTCTTGAATTTCTGTTGTTATCATCATGATGATTGACTTTACTTCCTTTGTTCAATGGGTTGTACTTGGGTTCGAGTGATGGAACCGGACTGTGATTGGTAACATAGGTATATGATTTTGTATATAACTATGTAGGTATGGTTGATACTTCATGATTGAATCTTACTACGGTGGTTAATCCATAGAGGATTCTAGGAGACCATCGGGGGTGTCTGGGTTCCTTACTGAGTATTGTTATACTCACCCCTGCACGGGCTTCGCGCACACCTTGTTGTGTTCGGTACAGACGACAGTTAGCAGTGATTGAGGTTGAGGGTGAAGGATGGGAGGCTTCTCGGAACTGGACAAGATGGGATGTACCTCAGGGATGAGTTTTTCGAGTTCTATACCTACCCTTCAGGTAGGATTCCCCTGTGGATGATCCAGGAGCTATTTTACCTTTTTTTACTTGTACATTTACTTATTGTTCAGTTGGGTTTGTATACAGAACCACATTCATTAAGCACACCATTCATTTCTATATTAGTACTTGTTTCTTCTACTTCTTGTGTTCAGACTATGTGTGTTACAATTTTAAAGGCAATGCCTTCCCTTTTTATCGGGGATTCCCCTTTAGTGCTAATCGCTAGCCCCTGGCCTATTGAAGGTGGGCGTAGGGTAGTCACCACATGGGCCCTGCGGACGGGTCATGAAAATTTGGTAATAGAGGAGTCGGTTCTACCGTAAAACATAGGACTCTGATCTGTGTTACTATGATGAAATATTGTTAATAGTATTGAGTGTGGTTTTCAGTCCAGGTAGTCAAGTGTTGGTGAGGCAGCTGACGTAACCATACACCAGGACCCTGACTTCTGATTTCCGACTCAGTGCATGAAAACACTGATTATGAGTGTGTTTTCAAGAGTCTTATTTATGAACACTTTGAGTCAACTCAGCAGGTATAACTTATTGACCTTGGTGGACCTGTTCATTATCAGGGTGCTGCTGCATAGACATCCAGCTAGGGTTTCTGAGAGAGTACATGTTGACACACAACTGAGCAACGAGGCTCTAGTTTAGGGACCTCTTTCTTAGCTGGCACCATCAGGTGGTGTACCAGCACCACCACCACCCGTAGGACATCAAATACCCCCAGGTGCACTAGCAGACAGTGCACGCCGACTGAGCACTTGTTACAAGTTCTAGCAGCAGAGGCCCCTAAGGCATCAAAGCGAGATAGATTCCCACGTAGATGAGGGCTGGATGGAGGCGATTTGCTTGTGTTTTCTGCCTAGTTGAGACAGCAGTAGTACATATAGTGATCTTAGATACAATATTTTTTCATTGAGTGACCATGAGAATGGTCCACGCAATGATGAGGCCTCGGTATGTGGACCATTACCCGAGATAGTACCTCCAGGTAGTGTGTCAGCTATATCACTGCCTGTTGGTCAGTAGTTGCTACCAACGGTACATGTAGAAGAAACTTTTAGGATTAGTGCTGTATACGTGTTTCAGCATCATATACACCTCAGGATCCAAGGCGAGCCTGACTCACTGCTGGCTGAGGACTGGCTTGAGGAGGTGGCTGAGAATTTTCTAGAGCTTATACAGCTTTGGCAAGATGACATGTCGGTAGATGAGTATTCATCAAGGCATACTGATCTATCCTGGTAATCGATGAATATGATACGATCAGTTCATTAGAGATCGGATCTCTGAGAAAGTTCGGTTTAAGGATATCCAATCTAGCACTTTTTCCTCTATGCATTCCAACTTATGTTAGTGTGCTAGAGGGAACCTTTTTGGTTGAATGTTCTTTGGATGAGCAGATACAATCATTGAATGTTAGCAGTTTGAAAGCATGAAACTGGAAATAGTCTCAGAGTCTTGATCATTTAAATGTTTCATGAAGATAATGTTTTAAGGACTGATGAATTTGCAGGGCAGCAGATGTGGAAGCAATGTTAGGAGACTAAAATGATGTGGTGAACATTTCAACATGTTACTGCCACCTGCCTTTGTAGTGCCCGCTAGGCACAGGGAGCTGGAGGGTAGGGAATAACAGTCACTTCATGTGGTCAAGGAGTGTGACCCAATGGCTCTAGGAATGATTTGAGGTACTGTTTGTGTCTACTACTAGCTTCTGTAATCAATATAAATGGTTACTAATCATTCCTTCTTTCCACGAATGTTATCCCAGACCTAGAGTTCCCGGTTAAACTATTGACTTGACCCTCACATCTGAAGATTCCTTTAGGAGGAGACTCGATAATCACACATACGCCTATGGTTTGATCTGACCCTTGTGGTGAGAGTTTCGTTTGGAACCTCTTGGTGGATGTGCCGAGACCTTACGATGTTAGTTTGGGTATGGACTGGGAAACTACAGTTCATACACATATTGACTGTATTAGGAAAAAAGTTTGTGGTTTATCTACATCGTTTGGAAGGGGTTTTCCTTGTACAGAAATAAGGAAAACCCAGACAACACAGGTTGGAATCATACCTAAGAGGGAGCAGTCGATCACTCATGAGTCGGCCAGACATAACTTTGTGCTAGACCTCTCCAGAGTTTCAGCACCACTATCAGATTTGGAGAAGAAGGGGAAACCCTCCATATGGTCGGAGATATGCCAGCAGTTCTTTTAATAGCTGAGGGAGAGGATGATTAGTGCCTCAATTCTGATTATTCTAGAGGAAGGAATAGTGCACATAGTTTATTGCGACGCATCAGGGACCAAACTCGGATTTCTCTGGATGCAGGAGTGAGCAGTGATCACAAATGGTTCTCGGCTGCTAAGACAGCATGAGCGTAACTATGCTACCCATGACCTGGAGATAGTAGCAGTGGTCTTCGCCTTTAAGATGTGGATGAACTATCTTATGGGTTAACGTTTTACCATATACTAAGATCAAAAGAGTATCATGTATATCTTCTCTCATGATGACCTGAACTTGAAACAACAACATTGGCTCGAGTTCCATCAGGACTATGACTTCGAGATAGCCTGTACTCCTGGTAAGGGGAATATTGTTGCAAATGCACTTAGTGGGAGATATGGTATATAGCTGTTAGGCAAGGGAACAGAGAAGCTGGCTTCTTTACAGATATCCTTTGTGGATAGAGATGATTCATACTTCCATCACATTCTTACAGTCACTCCCACACTTCTTCAGTGAGTCAGGAAGGTGCAGCGTGAGGATGAAAACTGTGAGACAAGACGTGCTCAGATAGCCATAGGACAAGCACCTGATGGATTTTCTGATGGTGAGGAAAATGTCATCCTCTTCAGAGAACATACTATGGTTCCAGTGTCACTTTAATAGGAAGTGTTGAGGGAGTTTCACACATCCCATTCAGCGGTACATCCAGGAGTGGTGAAGATGTACTAAGTCCTTCGATGACAGCACAGGTGGCAAGGTATGAAGAAGGCACTAGTGGATCTTTTCTCTTGATGCCTCACTTGTCAGCAAGTGAAGGCAGAGAATCAGGTACCAGTAGTATTTGTTGAGCCCTTAATGGTGAAAAAGTGGAAGATAGATGAGATATCCATGGGATCTGTGACGAGTCTTCCATGTACGTCCAGGGGACATGACTCTATTGGGTGATCGTCAACCGACTCACCAAGTCGGCCGAATTCCTACTGACGAGAGATGGTATGAGCTACCATAGAGAAGGTGCAAGTCATCAAGGAGCGGATGAAGACTGTGCCGACCTAAAAAAAGTTGTTTGCTGATAGGAGATAGAGACCCCTGGAGTTCGAGGATGGAGACCACGTATTTCTATGGGTCTCACCTCGATGAGGTCTATAGATATTTGGTCTAGGTGTAAAGTTATCTCTGTGATTCGTCAGACCATTCCAGGTCCTCAGTAGAGTAGGAGAGGTGTCTTACCACTTATCTCTTCCACCTCAGTTTCACTGGGTGCATGACATCTTCCACATATCTCAAGTGAAGAGATACGTGCACGACCCTTCTCACATCATCGACCATGGGGAGCTGGAATTCGACGATGGGGAGAATTTCACAGAGGATCCAATAGAAATTGAGGATTGACAGGATTAGGTTTTTCATGGATGGTTGATACCTTTGGTGCACATTCGGGGCAGCACGGTAACTTCCAGGAGAACACATGGGGAGAAAGATGCTAATATTCATGCTCAGTAACCCCACTTCTTCCCTTAGTTGTGAGTTGTGTCTTATGGGGACATTGAGCCCTGAAGTGGGGAGAATTTAATGACGCCGAATTTCCATGTAATATTTTTCATTAAATGGGAATCATAACTATCCGTGAAATCTGACGGCGCGAGATTCCGTGGCCTGGAGTTCCCGCAATGATCCGTCGAAGTTTATGTAAAGCATAAGATAATTGGTGTAAGCAGTTTTCCTAAAAAGGTGGAAAAAATCATAAATGGTAACTCAGATAAAAAATAAGAGCTCACCATTGCTCTCAAGGTGGCGGGTTTATCCTATGTGCGACTTAAGATTTGTCGACACATGCCTCCTTTGAGAAAACCCAAATTTGGAATAACTGTAAACAAATTAATTTAATAAATTATTTTATTTTTCATATGCTTATAACTCACAAATGGTGACTAGGATTAATAATATAAGACCACCTATGAAATCGTGGGGGCATGCTTTATTTATGATGATACTAACTTTTTCTGGCACGGGTCACCAGCAAAAGATAGTTTTTGGCCGCAAATAAAATAATTAAGTGACAATTATTTTAATGTAAAATCCATAACATCTAAACGGTAACTCGTATTGAAAATATGAGTATACCGTTGGGTTCGTTGAGGTATATTTCACCAAGGAAGATCCTAACCATGACTGGCATGGATCGAGGGTGACTGGTAATAATTTTCCGATCTTTTTTTCTTCTACATTCAGTAAACGCGCGAGAAGTGTTTTATAACATTTGAACTAGTTCTGTGAATTGAAATTCGAGGGAACTATTGAAATTGCTGCACCAGAAGAAATATCTGCAACCACGTAGTCCGCGGTGGTCAGAAGATCTGGGTGTGGCGCCATCACATCGCACCGTAGGAGAACCGCGACCATATGCTGTGGAAGATAGAGGAGGACGACTGACTGAGCCGGCTGCCGGTTCACGCTATAGGTAGGACCCGAAGGGTCCCGCGGTGACCTCGACCGGTGCCACCTAGCGCAGGTTTGGGGTCCTACATGAAGGTCTTACCGTTCAGGAGCTAGGGGGACGCGCTTTTTCCCCTGGCCGCAGCTAAGGCGGACTCCCGCCGGACCGCCAAATCGCCAGGCCAACTGGGAGGACAGGCCGACTGGACTGGGCCGCCCAACCGGGTCGGGCCACCACCGGGTCGGGCCGCCACCAGGACGGGCCGCCATTGGGCCCGACAGCCCTTGCAGGCCTGACTTCCACCCAGCCGGGCCACCCCATTGGGTCAAGTCGGACCCACGGACCGGGTCGAACCCCTGTCTGGACCCGTTTAACCCAAAATAATATTTTGGTCCATATCATGGTCTACGAGTGTCTGGTCGATGAACCATTTGTGTTGTTTGAAAATATAGAGCAAGACGGTTCTTTTGTCATACCCCACTTGAGGTTTGGTCCCAATTGGGGTATGGTCAGGTTGGCTTGAACCTAAAAACCAACCAGGCCCACTGGAATGGAAATGCCAATAACTCACAGAACGGGAGTCCGATTGATGCATCGTCTGCCGCATTTGGTTCCTTAAGATGAGACATAACTACTATATACCACAACTCGAGACTTTGTGATAGTTAATGTATCGACACTTGGCTAAAGGATCATACCCTCTCAGAATCGATCATGTTGTGTGCAAGAACCCTATAGTTGGGTGTGAGTGAGATGATAGGATCCTAAGTGGAGATAATACTGTAACAGGAACCTTTGTGGGTTCTACAATGACAATACCATACTAGGATCTTTTGTGGGTTTGATAGCGATGACTTCTGTGCTAGGATCCTCTGTGGTTTCGAAATCAATGACTTCTGTACTGGGAACCTCCATGTTTTCAAAAGCGCTGATACTGATATAGAATCCTACGTTGGTTCCACAGTGGAGATGATTTAGTGACAAACATATAATCATATCAACCCCTCTACATGAGTTTTATACTTGTGTGAGAAGAATATTGACTTTCTATTGTTATCATTTAGATGATTGACTTTACATCCTTTGTGGAATGGGTTGTACTTGGGCTCGAGTGTTGGAGCGGGACTATGATTGGTAACATATCAGCATATACCTAAGTAGGGAAGGTTGATACTTCGTGATTGTATATTACTGTTGTGGTTTATCCTTAGTCGATTCTGGGAGACCTTTAGGGGACTCAGGGATCCCTACTATGTATTGTTATACTCACCCCTGCACGGGCTTCACCCGCACCTTGTTTTGTTCTGTGCGGATGATGGCCAACAGTGATCGAGGCTGAGGGTGATAGACGGGAGGCTGCTCGGAGCTGGACTAGACGAGGCGTACCTCAAGGATGAGTTGTTCGAGTTTTGTGCCTACACATTAGGTAGGATTCCCTAGTGGACGATATAAGAGTTGTTTCCCCTTTTTTACTTGTACTTGTAATTGTTGTTAATTTGGGGTTGTATACTAGCCAAATTACATTCAGCACAACTTTCTTTTCTATATTAGTACTTGTTTCTTACACTTCCTGTGTTCAGACTATGTGAGTTAGAGGTTTAAATTAAATTCCTTCCATTTTTATCTCGGATTCACCTTTGGTGTTAGTCATCAGCCACTTCCCTATGGAAGGCGGGCTTGGGGAAGTCACAGCACGGCCCCCGAGGACGGGCCGTGACAGCCTTTCTAAAACCCATCCTTCTCAAAAATCATATATTTTCCATTTTTATGAGGAATTCATGGATATAAAAATATCAATATTATTGAGTAATCCTAAAATGTTTTACTCCAAATATATTGTGAACACTAAGAAAAAACATCACCTTGTATGATCATCTATCTCAACCACCTCTAGATCATTTATTAAATTTTTTTTGGATATTATTCAAAATAAATATTCAAACATTTCTCTGTAAAATCCCAAATGTCCATGAAAACATTCTTTCTTAACAAAACACAATCAATATAAACATTATGTAATGTTAACTAGAGGGATTTCAATACAAGTCATAGGGTTTCTAGACACAATGATACCATTTATATTAACTATATTTGGGATATAATACCATCCATCACAACATTGTCTTCTATCATTCACTACCATATAGGTTTTTCCTTTAGGAGTGATCACTTCCCACCGAGGTGACTCACTGCCTTCCCAATTTTAAAAAGTTATTGGGATGGTGTGAGGATTGTTGGTGCATATATACCATTCTCAACACCAATCCAATCCTCGATGTGGGGAGAAGGACATGGTGTCATGGTGTGACTCCCATATGCCATCTAATGACAGGCTATATCCAGCAATCCATGACCCGTAGGGTTGAACTACTTCCATTTGTGACTCCAACTGATCTACGCCCCTAATAGAACTGATTTTTTGGCAATGGAATCTATGTTGATCATCAAATGGGTACACCGGATGAATGTCTTTTATAATATATAGTATGATCTATCATCCAATAATTCTCCATGATCATGTTAGTGTGTGTCCTCTTCAATAAATATCATTCAAAATAGATCCATTTATCACATTATTAAGAACATCATAGATATATCAAATATATTTAAAAACAAACATCAATGTTATATTAATTAAACATAGGCCTTATGGTTTCTAATTAAATATTCATATCATAAACACTATTATAGTCTTTAATGATAATTCTCAATGTTGGTTATGTTCATCTACTATTAATGATGATATATACAGTTCTATCAAGAATTTTTATTGAGATAATGAATACTTTATAAGCATATTTGTAACTACATTAATTTTAAATAAACCCAATAATGTCTATAATGAATTATAAATAATTAATAGGTGAATACTTTAAATGAAGAAATTGTGATTAAAAATCTATCTTGATGTGAAATGATAATCATGGAAGTCATCACCATTAAAAAACTGGATGATCAAACAACCATTTTCATGTATTAAAAATATTTCCAACAAAAACAATCATTATTGAAATATTTATGTAATTATTAAATATGTTAAATGTATAAGAAATAATATAAAAATAATAATAAACCCACTTATTTTAAAAAAATAATATTCAATATTTCAATGAAGAATCTCTCGTTTGATGTATATATTTTATTTTTTTTCATTACCCTTTTAAATATAATCCAATGGAATAACAGAGTTATAGTTATATGAATTATACCACATTTTTCATCCAATGATGTTTTTTATATTTATCAATAATATTGAATATGGATTTCTCCTTTGAAATAAAGGGGATATAATAACTATCTACAACAAGATATTTACTCCATCATTAATAGATAATAATTTTACTATTTATCATTACTTATTATGTATTTGTTGTAAAAAAATAAAAATATTTAAATGCCATAGTAATTTTATTGATTAATCAAAATGATGATTATAATTCAATAAATTATTATATTAACTAAACAGAAATAATTTTCATGTAACCCAAATTAATTAATAGTTAGAAATATAATTATTAATTAAATACTCCAACCATATGAGAGTAAACATATTATTTGAAAAATAAAATTTATCTAATAAAATTATTTTTTTCATGAATGGCCATTCAATATAAATATCCGGTCTAACATTTATAAAACACGCTAATGTTGTTTTTATAGGGTTTTGTGGTGATAAAAATGAGTTTTATATGTATTTTAGAGGAAAATGGAGTTTTTTGGGTATTCTAATTATCAAAAACTGAGGTACTAGTTATAGTGTTGGCCATTTTTAATCCCATATTATGACTTGAGGGGTGTGGTATGACATTTATTCCTTTGGTATTCTGATAATGGTCATTTAGTTAGTTGTTGAGTAATGGGATTCACCACAGTGAATTACAAATCATGTTTATAGAAATTTAAATAGCCTTTTATAGGGAGGATAATAGTATCATAAATGGAAGATGAATACATGCCATAAAATAGGGTTTAGCATCTGTAGGTGCCTTAAATATCTTATGATTGTCACTTGAGTAAACTAACTCTAACGAAATGCTCATGTCTCTAAATTATTCTTTACATTCCGTATGAAATGTTTTTCATTTTGAGATAAATTGTTTTGTTGATTCTATAGTGGTCTCCATATATGTTCGAAGATATTTTTTAAAATTCATTAGAAATAGGTGTCCAAAATCATTAATAAATGATCTACCCATTGAATAATATCACCACATGTGTTTTGAGGATACCCATGCTCTATTAGTGGTTGTTCAATGAATCCAATATAATATGTGATTTAGTTACTTCTTTGGATTTTTTTAGGTAACTCACAAGATCTAGTTTACTCTTTGATCTCTTATTTCCCTCTGATCAACCTCTCGTGTATTAACAACATGGTTCATCATGAATCTTGTAACATTAATTGAGGAACCATATTATCCTCCATTATTCATTATCCATTATTAAATTTTCCATAGGTAGTGACACTATTTTTTACATTGGAAATCATGAAATTATTTCTAATCACATACAATGGATAGGTTATTATTATCAACTAATATATTATTTGGTGGATTTATTCTTGATCGTATTTTATTTCTTAATGATTTTCGAACAACATTTTTGAGTAAGGGATCCATAATATTTTCAATTTTTGTGAACCCTTACAAATTACATTATTTCATATCCATTATATTGAAAAAATTTGTTTAAATATGAAGATAATTGATTGGTTTTAAATAATATTTATTTACATGGGGGAAATTCAAATGTAATTACTTTTTCAAGAGAATTTTTCTATATGGGTTGTGAATTGTACTTAAATTAAATGAAATATTTTTTTGGGGGATGTATACATTATTTTTACTTTTATGATTTAATGGATTATGATTTTTTACATTATCTAATTTACAATGCATATAATGATACTCAATTTTATATGAATAATGAATCATTTTTTTGAGTTATGATTGTATTAGAATAACCATGATAAGAAATTTATAAGGTTATATAATATATATATATAATTATTGTATCTTTAGAATATGAAACCATTATTATAAGGGGTTTTTTAATCATTTAGTCTCTTAGGGATATTATTATTTCATTTTATGGGGATATTATAATGATGTTGATGACTAAATCATATGTGAAATGTGTTTGGAAGTGATTGTATGATTTTTTTGGTAGGTTATTTGATGAGGTGTGATATTCAATGGTTTAATTTTTATAATTTAATCAAGAGTTGTGTGAAGTAGAGATGATTTTTCAGTAGGATGTTATGATGAGATTTTATTGTTGGATGGGTTTTGGACTATTTCTTTTTTTTGTAGTTTTTTTGTGGTGATGGAATTATATGGTAATGATGTAATGAGAATCAAATTAAATGGTAGTTATATTTTTGATTGATATAATTAATATGTCTAATATTAATTATGAAATAAATGGTAATAAAAATTTCATGATGTTACATAGAAAATGGATGTGGGTAAATACATAAGTGAATCTTAAAATGGATAAACTATTAACTAAATATAGAATCATGTCATGTGTATGGATGATTTACTAGCCTTTTATAGTAGTGATATTAGTTGTCAGAGATATATATTATGTTGTGATGAGTTTATTTTTCATGAGTGAGATTTGTAAAATATTTTATAGAACATTTTTTGGGACTTTTGAGACTATATGTTCATGAATTGTTGTCATGTAATTTATATAGAAATAACACATGATCATGAAAACATCAAAAATTTCAAGTAGATTTAGGTAATTTTTGTTTTTCCAACATACATATTGGTGGTGAGCGTGGTGGAAAATTTCCACCTCTACCAAAATATTATTTGGGTTGTGGTTTGTGATATAGGTACATTGTCCATGGTGAGTACTAGCCATAAAGACCTCAGATTATAATGGTTCCTAAAGAAGATGTATATTTCTTAAGATACCTTATGAAATTTTTTATGCGATCTATAATTTGAATCATGAGTATTTCGAGGAGGTCCTTATGTTAAATCCCTTTAAAATCATTAAATTGTATTGCAATAATATTCAAAAATTATATGATGATTAATGTGATGATGGGTTAGGTATGGTTTCATTCTTAATCACATCTAATATGGTTGTATTTTTTATGCGATGCTATTTAGTGGATTGGAGCTTATGATGTTAATGATTGGCTTTGTGATTTGAAAATCCAATAGAGAATTTGATGTTCAGTACAATTGAATATATTCATTGATAACATTTCACTAAAATGGATGGGTCATTTGGTGAGTGGCCCGCAGGGAGGTGGAGATTGGATAATTGATATAATTTGGTGATTTATCATTCTTTTTTTGGTCAATGGTGAATAAGAATGATATTTTCACATTTTATGAAGAAATATTTTCTATTACCCTACTATGTATACACATTATTCTCACCAAATGAATAAATCAACTATATTTTCGCATTGATATTCAGATTAAGTAATAGTGTTTGGAAATACTAGATCGAAGGATAATGTTTTTGATGAAAATATTTCATATAAATTTTCATATGGTATTTACTAATAGAAATTTAATTTTATTTATTTTAAATTTTATGTGTGTTTTAGGATGGATTATTTCCTATTATATTATGTGATGAGGTTTCTTTTTATGTTTTTTCATATATCCAAATTTTAATTTTACTAAAGTGGTAAATGCCTTCCATTTCTATTTTTATTATACCATTAATTCTAGCCAGCAACACAAGGCATTAAAATGGTTTGTTTCTGGGGGCCTTATCCATCTACCTTAAGTTTCATCCAAGAAGAGTTTCGTTAGAGATACTATGGAATGAAATAACGTCATTAAATTATTTTGGGTGAAAAATGTGATGAGGTTTATAGTTTGTCCCTAGTGAGACTTTAATTTGTTGGTATGGTGATTTTCATTTCAAAGTTAGTATGTAATATAGTGAGGGAGACTCGTATGGGCATAGGTATTTAAGGACCTCTATGATCTGATGCATGTTCCATAAGCTTACCCAATACTCTGTTTGAGATAATGATGACTACAGGGTTGATAAATGTTAAAATCATAGGCATCATGACAATTTATGTTTCTGAGTTCTTTGGGGTGATTTTTGAATTTATATTAACCTAATTGAAAAAGTGTGAATTAATTATATTTTACTAGGATTATTGGTTTTTTGTATTTATGGTAATCTATGTTACATACTTATTACAATAATAAAGGGGTATTAATCTTATCTATATGAAATATTTCCTGATTCATTTAAATCTGTGTGGGTTCGACAACGTCATACATTGAAAAAATCATGGTACAATGGATTGGATCCCATGATTCTCATGCTTATGGAAGATAAATTAGGATTATATAAGAGATCAAATTATTTGGTTGAAAATAGTGTACTAATTAAATAAACCACTGTGATGTAATGATACTCACCTAAAATAAATAGCTACTGAAGGAATTTATCATTGAGTGTTTTATTTTTAAGTCATTAAGGAAATTATTGGTATATTATAAACCTATAGAATCTGTAAACAGAATAATGGGAATTTTTGTAATGTTAGGTTTTTTTAAAAAATATTTATGTTTGTAAAATCATGTTCTGAATTTATAAAAAATGATGTAAATTGGTTGAATATAATTATTTGATATTTTGATGGATGACATGTTAATATCTAGAATTAAATGATATAGTAAAAAGGATGAACCATTTTCAAATTACTGATTATAATTACATAAATCATAATTTGTATTAACTTATGAAATGAATTCATTTATTAAAGGTGACATTTATATTTACTTATATCATGAATGTGTTCCAAGGTTTTTTATAAAAACATTTCAACATCATTCTTGAAATGAAAATATATGTGTTTCTATAAAAATATTTGTAAATCGTTATCTATAATGTTGACCATCTAATTTTTTTTATATAATGGTTTTAATACAGTGGATGAATGGAATACTTATTTTATTTTTTAAATTGGTGATTTTTGTACTGATCCATCCTTTTATTTTAAATGATAATTGAAATCTTTAGGCTTCCAGATTCATTATAATATTCAAATATTGAAATATTTTTATGTCTAATTTTATACTATTTTTTTATATATAATATTTTTATTAGGATATTATTATGAATAATATTCATCCATAATCAAATTAGCACATGCCAGCTGAAACATGCTTCATTATATGTTATAAGATGATAAATAATTAGTTTTTATTAAGAACATTCCATGATTTTAATCAATTATATAATTTTACTTTAAAAAATATGATTGAATTATTTTAAATGAATTTAATATTTTAAACTGATATAATAAGTATGTTAATATGGTCATTAGAAAAGAATGATTCCCATTTTATTTTGAATTTTCTTCATTAATAGTTATGAATGATTTTCTTAACTAAACTTTCCTTTGATAGAAATATATTATTCATTATTGAATGTTTAATGATGAAGATATAGATTATAATATTTTATAACATGATATGTTCTTCCATGTCCCAAGCTAGATAGAATATAATTAAAACACCATATCATAGTGGTTAATTTAATTATATATTATGTTAAGTGATATGTAATCATGTTGTTCATTATTTCAATCGAAAATAACAGTTGTGGATTTTTATTAATCGATAGATTTATCCTTAAAATGAATCTATTTTTGTAAGATTAAATATGAAAATGATTAATAAATGATGTTGATAAATGTATTTTGAGGCCATTTTAGGATTGATGTGTGATGAATGATACAGATTTAATTTCATAATAGATTATTTATAATATTTATGATAATGTATTATGCGTAAATAAAGAACATATAAATATTATTTGGTAAATTAATGGTCAGATAATACATTAATGAATGAATAATTTGGTGATACTATTACTATGTGATATTTATAAGAATAATTTTGTTTTATATGAATTAGGAAATAAAAAATATTGGGGAACAACACATTATATGTGTTAAAAATAGAAAATAGTAATTCTTTGTAACATGATTTCGATAATGACCTATTCATCCTATAAATAGATATAATATATTAATATATGTGTATTCATTACAAAATAAAATATTTCATTCCAATATCTTGCATTAATAGTATAATTGGAGTCATGGATAGGTAATTATATAGTTTATAATAATTCTATATCACATCCAACTAATTTATTCATAACTATCACCATTGTATGAAATATTATTAAAATTACCATTATTCATAAACTGGGGAAATATAAAAAACAAAGGGTAACATCATATTCTTATAATGAGAAAATAATGAGATATTAATTATCAAATAATCATATTATGAGTATAATTTAAAGGGAACTTGATAATAACATTTGAAAACCATTCCCTACATATCAATTTTCATAACAATATTTCATGGAAGATTTTTTTATGTATAGAACGCATGAATCATAATGGAATCAATTAATATGGTCCACAAGAGCTTAAAATTATAATAATACATATATTTGTTGCTAACACATAGGTATAGAATAACATTCATTAAAATAAAATCGATGAAATTCAATACATGGTTGGTTTGGACTAACCACATATGTAGTTTCTTTAGGATTAGGATTCCATCATATAACCCCTCTTTTTTCATTGGTATATCCTCTAAGAAGACATAATTTTTTTTTGTTGGTGTAACCTCTACTGTACCAACTATATTAAGAATTAGATAATTGATTTTTTACATTATGAGATCATAGAACATTAATCCTTACCAAATGAATTTTATTGACATATAATTCTATGTCAGGTCATAACATAAATATAATCATAAATATGGGTTCCTCAGAATCATTCATAATATGATAATCCTAAAAAACATAAATAGATGTCCTAAATATTTAATTATAGCATAACACATGGGAATGAAATGAGTTTAATAAAAATTATTCAAAATATATTATCCTTATAGGGATTGGATAAGGATGGTGTCATTAGATCATATCACAATATAATATTAATTATCCTTTAAGTTTTTTCCGTTAATAAAAAAAATAAAATTGAAATTCATTAAAACATTATTCTGAAAAATATATATTCCATTTTGAATTCAGATATTTAATATCATGAAATTTCACAAATATTATATAAAAAATATTAATTGCAAAAAATATAGAAATATTTAAGGGATGAATCAAATAAGAATGCATTCAAGATAATGGTAATTATTTTCAAATCAATAGAAGTTAAAAGAAAAATTCATGTAAATTTTTTAAAAAAAAATATTAAACTAATCACAATCAAGTAATGGAAGAATTATTTCATTGATTTTTTTTATAAAATATTCAGAAAACAGGAAAAATAATTTTGAACCATATTTGGAGAATAAAATAATATTATTGACATAATTTATAGAAAACATGAACATGTAGGATGAATGATTTTAAACTAAAGAGATATATTCTATAAGATTTTAAATAAAAACATTCATTCAAAATACTTTTACATAACCTGAGTAGAATTATAGGAAGACCTATAATTTCAAGAAATTAATAAGTGATGAAAACATTCATGACAATTTTGAGAGATATATCATAATATTTCATCATTGAAAACATAATAATAATAAATCCCAAGAAAAAAATTATATTGTATCATTAAACACATACCTCACTGATATATTATGAATTGTAGGCCTTGTAATAGAAAAAATATTATATGGATATTTATATTCCGTATGTTTAATTTAATAAAAACGAAACAAATTCTTTGGAATTATATACATTAATAAAAGTAAATAATTGATGAATATAATATGTTTCTAATAGAAATTATAGCGGTATAATATCATTTACCTAAAGTCTCTATTATCAACATTCTCATTAGAAAATAATATATAATAAATATATGTTTATTATAAATATATTAAAAACCATAATAAAATATATCATACAATATATTATTTAATATTGAACGTCTATTTAATGTTTATTAACAATCCTTTATTGAAATAAGTGTTTCGGTTGATTACAATATCATTTTTCATTTATTATTTTTTTGGGTAGTTTTGGTTGTTGTACATTTATTATTGTTCAATAATATATATAATGTTAATAATGATATAAATATAATATGTATTCATTATATAAAAATATATATTCAAATATAATATATATATATGAAATTTATTTACACCATTCATGACGAGAGTAAGTCACACATAAGCTAGAATTTATGTCCATATTTCCGACAGATTGAATGAAAGGAAGGTATACTAAAACTAATTTTACAAGAATTATTTAAATATAATATATATCATTATATTTATTTTACCAATCCTTATTACCATCCATGATAATATAAATTGAAATATGTATCACATCGCTATGTGGATCCATTTGTCCTCATTTAATGACAAGGGACATTATAGTTTTTCAGTAGAGTTAAAGGTAAGAATTGATATGTGAGATTATAATTTAATAAGTATAATTTTTTCAAGAATAATATATATATAATTTCAATATATTATTATATCCATCACTTATATGTGGTAGTAGAATAAAAAAAATCATTAGTTTGTGGGGCGGTAGTTTTCCATACACACACTCTATGATTTTGATTCCTATTTCATATAGGAGGAGATACAT
Organism: Viscum album; assembly: GCA_963277665.1. NCBI lineage: Eukaryota > Viridiplantae > Streptophyta > Magnoliopsida > Santalales > Viscaceae > Viscum > Viscum album. The sequence goes on from OY728135.1 coordinate 1,769,463,541, forward strand.
ATACATTGTGCCATTACCATGATAACATATTGTTGATGAGAGATACTTGTGTTATTAGTTCACCTCATTTGGATTAGATCTAATGGTGGTGATATAAATAAAACCTGAGAAACATGGTTAGGAATTTTTCCTCTCCTTTTTAGAACATCATTAATTATATAACATGTAATTCATTGGACATATAATGTGCGAAAATTGTATTCAATAGATGTATGGAATGAAAAACCAATTGAATTCGGGAAAATAATATCCAAATAATTTATTATATTTTTATCATTCTAAATAAATACATTATATTTTTTATCTTGAAATTCATGGGACACTGATTTAGTATATGTCATATGAAACAACGAGTTCATTCAATGGTTTACATTACACATAAGAATGTCTTTTACCAAACAATATATTATTAGAATATTATTATTTCATATAATAAGATATAGAATTTCCATTTAAAAAGAGGTTCTCAATATGATTTACTAAATTATTAAAATATATGGTTTAAACAAATTTAAAATTAATTAACTGGATAATAATAAATTAGAAATCAATATTAGAAAAAACTTGATATAAAAGAGTATTTTTATAGAATCTATTTTTATTTTCAAAAATAATTTGTAGACTAATAAATTTTATTAATTACAATTAGTGATTGTTGATAATGTAATAAACTTATTTTATATCCAACATAATATTTTTTATATTCATCTAATATATTTTATAAATATAATATATGAATGAACCCAATTTTACACATAAAACCTATATTTTAATTAAGGCATATTTACTGGGTTTTAATGGAGATGCTATTTTAAATTCAATTATTGGATATTTTATAATTTATATATTTCACCATAAGAATCACCACTGAAATTTAATCACATAATGATCATTAGGATGAATTGTTTTTTTGAGACATTTCATTTTTAATCCAAATTGAATAATACTGAATTAAAGACACTAATTTTTCATATAATATATTTATATGGTTAAATAATATTTAAAATTAGTTTTAATTTATATTTAGATCATAATTCTTATCAACTAATACAATTAAGGTAATTGGCATAAATTTCACATTGAAATTGACTATAAAAATAATAAAAATGTTCTTGCATTTTTACATTAAAAACATGCATTATCATTCCATCTACAAGATTGAATTTAAATTAAATTATGAATCACCAGACAATATAATATAGAAAATAGATTCCAAATATCAAATTATAATAATATAAAATTTATAATAAGGTTAACATAGTATTTAAAAAATTTATTATGAAATGTGATTAAAATTAAGTAAAAATATTGATGTAAAAGCAAGCATAATAAAGGATAAAAATAATATATTAAAGGCCCAAATGACATATACCAATTTAAAAATCACATTTTACAAACATATATATTCCATGAACATTCCATATTTGAATTTTTATTATTTTTATAATATTTTGTTAAGTAAAAATGTGGGTACACATAACTTCTATTAAAAAATAACAAGTGAGTCCATTTCCTCTCTTATAAAAGGCCACCAACTCTCCCACAAACAAACACCTCTCAAGGAACATTGGATAAAAAAATATCATAAAAAATAACTCATAATAATATCTCCATTATTTTTAGGGGAATTCAATTATTATGAATGGAATCCAATGAATCCCTTTGAAACAACCTTAAAGGATTTACCCAATATAGATATAACATATTTCCTCAATGACTTTGGTATTATTTCCATCATCAACCTCTTAAATATTCTTATTACATGAATATATAAGAAATTGTAACATATAATAAAAGCAGTTATGATATGGTTTTTACTTAATCATAAATACGATTCTATCAAATTCATAATGAACATATTTTTTTTAAGAAAGGTGATCTACCACATCAAAAAATGATGATTATTTGTTCATCCTTTAACAACTAAAATAGAATCCTTCATGATGGAACTACTATTCAATGATGTTATATATTATATTTATATGGTATTTATAATTATATAATTAATGTATAAAACAAATCCATATGTACTCAATTTTATGGGAATATGATAACAACGTTAGTGGAAATCTGTACAACCGCCTCTAAAAAGCGATGAGATTCATTCACATGATACCTGAATTATATAAATAATTATTTTAATTAAAAATATTTGAAATATGAGATGTATATATATTATATTTATGAAATAATTACCATTATAGAAATATAGTATATATCATTTTCTTTCTTACTTGTTCGCATACTTAAAAAAGCGATAACGTTCTTCGTGGACATGTGGACTACCTCCAGCTCAATATGATGTGATTCCTTTTACGTCAAAATAATAACATATATAAGTATATATGATTAAATAATATGGTATTTATAATAAATTAATAATTTCTGAAGATATAATTCTACATACCTTCTTTCCATAATGATCATTGAAAAATGAGAATGTTACTCATGCATAAATATGAACCACCGTCCCCATGATTGTAACGTTGATTCAATTTTCATAACCATATTTAATTATTTTCTTATAAAAAGAAATTCCACAATTATATGATAATTATTTCATTGTTTTTATGAACCCAGTTCCTTTTATACGGTGTATATAATTCCATTTGACATGTTATATCATGAATATCATTATTATTATTATATTTTAATTCTAATTTAATGATATTAAGTCATGTGTATTATGATTAAAATGTTTTAATTTTGTATGTGACACATTGAAATGATTAATTATTATTCCATCAATATCCTTTTTAATGATTATCTAAACAATATCACCTACTTTTATGATTGTTAAATATCCCACTAGACAATCAAAATAATTTATCTTAATTTCGTAAATATTGTTTATATACTACCAAATTTCTATATAATATCTCGATTCATTCAATCTTCATGGTAATTTGAGTTTCAATTTGAATTATTTCATCTAAGGGGAGTCGATTTAAAAGGATCCAAGTGGAAGAGAGAATTCATAATCCAATTCCTTTTTTTATTTGTTTATAATATGTAATATTTTCCATTATTATTATTTGATTATATGTATGATGAAATTAACTATCTATTTATTTATATTTACTTCATTATGTATATTCATATTTGATACACATAATGTATTTTTTGATTTAATCTCACTTCAAAATAATGGTCTTCTAATGGGATTTATGTTCAAATATAATTTTAATAAGGATTTTTTAAACATGAATATTTGTTAGAGGAAATTATTTTCATATTAATCATTTTTGGAAAATGTTTTTATCAAAACTTGACTTCATTTCTCCCTTTATTAACACAACATGTTTTCTTTAAAAAACACCATTTTATATAAAGGGTTTTTATAGTTTTTAAAATATGATTTAGTAAAAAAAATTACATTTTTTTTCTAACATTTTTTCAAAGGAACCTTCATGTTGCTTTCTGAATAAGGGTTACTAACTCTTTTACTATGAAAAAGGAATGTTCTTTTAACCATGAATATAATGTATTGGTTTAATCCAAATAATTTTTTTGAATTTCAGATTTTATTCGTAAAAGTTTACATAATAATTTTTTTTTCACAAAATTGATTTTTATAGAAAGAGTTTTTGAAAAGGATTATCAAAATAAAAAAAAATTTACATACACTTTTTTTAAAAGAACTTTTTATAGTATTTCTATACATCAAGGATAAGAAAAAATTATATTTCTCCAATTATGAAATGTTATTTTAATACCATCATTATGATTCTTGTGGATGGTTTATTATTGATTTGGAAAAAGACAATATTCATATTAACATCCTTGATCTATTTGTTTTCCCACATAAAATATTCGATCTCATATAATCCTTGAATAATAAATTTCCCATAAATTAGCCATTTAATTTATCATGGATATTAATATTTCATATACCATATTTCATTTTACATAGAATGTCTACATTGAAACATATTTGATTATTTGGTAAAATATTAATGATTACATATTCATCATTAAATAATGATATTTGATAAGGAATATTATTTATTTGGTTTATTTGATATGATGAATGATTTAGACTGACAGTGATTGGTGGATCCTGTAATATATATACCTCATAGATGCATCAATTGTTTCACATGAGACAAATAAGTTACTCATATTAAAAAGGTTTCTATCTGTAGTGTTATAACTTCTACTGAAATGTGTTGATGGTATATGATTTCATTTTATGCATATATGATGGCCAATAATTATGAAATGACCTCATTTATATTACTTAAAGATTTATCCCTTATATTTTTCTATCGACATCTCTATGGATGAATTTCATTATTGGTTCATATATTAAATGGAATGTGTTTCATCTTGTAACCATTCCATATTTTATATTCCTTATCCAGTTTCGTGAATGGAAATTGTTTTTGTTTAACTTACCTTATAGTTTATTCATGTAAATTATAACCTATTGATTACGTAGAATGTGATTTTAGTTTTCTTCCATTCCATGATGATTTATTCCTACTGATTTATTTTTTTATTCTCTATACATTACTTACAATGAGAATTTGATATCACCCTTATTATGTTTCCATTAACAGTGATTCCAATGATTTTACTATCAAAGTCGTATAGGGATATTTTTTATTGAATAAATTTATTATCTTTGATGTTATTAATTTATAACAAAATTATATTCTAATTAGTGTAACAATTATAATACTAATGTCACCTATGTAACTAGTTTACCAAGACAGTTAAACCCTCATACCTTTGGGATTGGATAACTTGTAATCCGGTCAATGTAATATTAGTAGACAATATGTGTGGGCTTGCTAGTGTCGTGACTCTAATACTCTTATCAAAGGATGTTTAATAAATCCCCTGGAAATAGATTTAGGACAACATAGTTTTGGTAAGGAATCCCCAAGTTAAATTTGATGATAGGTGTTAAAGAATAACCTAGAATTTTATTATATTATATAATATATGGTTATTTTTATTAATGAAACCATCTATGTATAATACAAGTTGAAATGGTTTTGAGAGGAATGTACAAAAAAGTAACAACTCTGATATCGTGTTTCAGGCCATACTTGGCGTACCGTGGTACATGACAACATGCCTTACTGTACACGTAGTTTGACACTCCTGGGGGATATGCATAAGAGAAATTAGATTATTTTAAAACATAGTATGATTTATTTTTATAACCAATAACCTCAGTTAATCCTAAGGTGTTTTAGATTGATTATATATTTCAAGATTTATAATTAATATAAAGGGAATTTTTTATAATCCTTTTACAAGAGAAGGTGTTATGTTGAAATAAAATTAATGAGGTATTTATGTATTATGGTTTTATAAAAAACATTAGATAAAAAGATATTTAGTGAATTAAATTATTTCAATAATTTATATTATATTTATTTTGGAAATAAAATTAACATAGATATAGAAAATAAAAACATGTAGTCAAGGTGAAACCCCACAAAATCCAAAAAGGCTATAAGACTAGATCCCATGACTAAAGGACGATAAAGGATTTACACCAACCACTAACATACAAAATGTCCTTGATAAAATGTAATTATTTTTCGTTCAACAATACGATGAATATATAGTAATGATGTTTTATTATTGTTTGTTTTTAGGTTTATAAATTTAATTATTAACCATACTAGTTATGGAAAATATTTAGCCAAAAATTGCTAGACTTGTCACTCATTTATATGGATTTTTATCCTTTATAAACCCATTTTAGTTCCTCAGGAATCAATTTTGATATTTGGATAAACATTTCATGATGTCATTGTTAATATATAAGTTGAAGTTAATTAAAAATATATGATGAAATTAAATATTTAGAAATATATCATGTAAGTATACATATTTTGTAAAAAAAATCCTTAATATTAGGAAAAGTATCATCAAACAAAAATGTTTTTATAATAACATAATTATTGTTGTATCTATTAACATATAAATAATAATAGACTTATGGATTTGTTGCCCTCAAAATACTATTAATCATTAAACATCATGATATTAAAGACATCAATAAATCCCTTTAAATATTTATTATTTTCATCCAAATACATATATCTTCTTCCCACTAATCATCGCGTACTTATATACCTATTTATATATTAGTCTATGAAACCTTTTCACATGCTATTTATTATTTTCTTAGTGATGATTGATTAAACATTCCAACATTTTGTTATTTCATCCTTAGAAATACCACAAAATCTATAACAAATATATTTTTTAAATTGCAAGGACACAATATAATTAATTTTGGGATGATGTTTTAATGACGAATAATACATAATTAAGAAGTTATTATTTAATATAATAAGTTATAAAATAGACATTAATATATTATTAAATAATATTATTATGTAGAATAAGAATATATATGTCTAACACAGATTTATAATTTATTAATTGGTTAACAATTAATTACAAATCAATATAAGTCCAATGGAATATAAAAAATGTATTTATAAATTAAAATATTTTTATGTTCACAAAATTAATTTACTATTAGAAATTAAAATAATTAAAATTAGTTATCTATATTAGTATTATATATATATTATAAATTAAATAAAATATTTTTTGTATTAATACAATATAATATATTAGAATAAGATAATAATATACACATGTATTTCACATAAAACCCTATAGTTTTAGTAATACATTTTTACCAACTTATAAGGAAAAACCTATTTCAAATTAATGTTTATGGAGATTTTATATATTATAAATTAAAAAAACAAAAAATTATAATTTTAAAAAATAAATTCGGTATGGTTGATTTTTTGGAATTTTTGGTGAGGTTTCATTTATATAATGAGAAGTGAAAAACATTGAATTTTAGTTCAATACTATCATTTCATCTAATTTATATGTTCGGATAAATCTTATTATAAATTGGTTTTAACGTTAAATTAGATAATATATTTCATAATTATTCATATTTTGATCAATGGAATCAATTTCTATTTGAAATAAACTATAAAAACATAGATAACATTTGGATGTATTACATTTAAAACCTACTTTGTCTCCCCGTTTTTGGGATTAAATAAAAAATATTTTTTCCAATGATATAAATGAAATTTGGGAATTTGGATTCTATATTTAGAATAAGAATGATTTTTTATTTCTAATAATGTCGAATATGTTTTTTTAAAATAATTAAATTATTTAAAATTAATTACAATTATTAAGGAAAATGATTTTTAATATAGGACTAATCATTTAATATGGTGGCCCAAATGACATATACACTTGTAAAAAAATCCATTATATGGACATAAATTAGATATAAACCTTCTATTAATGATTTATGATTTTTTATGACTTTTTTTTTGGAAAAAACGTGGGTACACCTAACTTATTTTCAAAAATACCAATAGAGTCATTTCCCCCCTTATAAAATGCTACAAACTCTCTCACGTCCTCACACTTCTCAGGTCACAATGTAGTTACCAATATCTATAAAATAACTCCTCAAAATACCTCCCCTCATCATATATTTCAATCTTTTGGTATAAATACAACCAATTAATTCCATTGGTTTAATGAAAAATGAAATACCCGATTAAAAGTTATCATCTTTCCCAACAGGCTTTAGTTTTATTTTTATTATCCACATACTAAACTATTCTTATGAAAATATAATATATGAAAAAGAGTTTAAAAATAGTTTATTAATTTTTGCTGATAATTTTTCTAAATTATAGTTCCCATAGTACTATCTAATGTGTAACAATCATATAGTTTCTGTGAATTGAGAACCGATACCTCACTAAATGATGATTGATCATTATTCCATTTCCAACTATGATGGTGTTAGTTATGATGGAATATGTGTTTATATATTTCATATATGATACATATAATTTCTTTATACAAAATTAATTATTTTATAACACAATAATTTATGCACACTTTTTTGACTATGATAACATCATTTGTGGAGGATTGAATTAAAAACTCCTAAAAGCAATGTAATTCATTCACACGGTACATGGAATATATAAATGATAGTATTAATTAATAATTTATAATATTGAAAAAATCCATAATATATTAATTTAATCATTACCTTTCTATAAATATAAAAAAATCATTGTTTTCTTTTCAAAGACATAAAATGTGATATCATAATTAATGGACATGTGGACTACCGCCTCCTTGAAATGATGTGATTCCTTTTATAGCATAATAATTATACTTATAAGTTCATATGATTATATAAACCATTAGTTATAATAGAATGTTCATTATGTAAATATGTAAGTATACTTACCTTCTTACCATAATGATCTTCCAAAAATGGGAACATTACTCATGCCAACATATGACCTACTGTCACCATTGATCATATCATTGATTTACTTTACATAACTGTATTTTGTGATGTTTTGAAAAAGTATTATTAATATATATATATATGATAATTATATCATGATAAATTTTATGGGGATTTTATATAATGACCCATTTGACCATTGTTGAGATACTAATGTTCTTTTTGACAGATTAACCAATTTTTTTCAAAATAACTGATGTAAGCATAATTGTATATGTAGTTTTATAAGACATAGTTGAAAGTGAAGTAAAAATAATGAAGAAAATGAAAACATTTTTGAATAAATTAAATTCTTAACTGACAGGTATTAGTTAGGAATACGAATATATAATAAAGATTTTAAGCTCATGTTTAGGGATTTCATCTCAATTTATATTCAGTTGATACTTATTTGTTGCTCAACACCTAGTTTCATGTATATGGTTAATATATTTACCATGGACATGTTATATATTGAAATAAATTATTATCATGATATTATAAGTTTAATTTAATTATATTAATTTATTGGAATTATCATTCAAATGTTTTAATATTTTATGTGACACTTTGGAATGATTAATGGTTATTCTCAACAAAATTGCCTTTAATGATTATTTATGGAATCTCACATACTTTTTTGATTGTTAACATTCACTTTAAACAAACACATAAATTTTTTAAACCTAACATCATATATGTGGTGTAAATAATTCAAATTTTTTATATAATATCATAACTCATTGAGTATTACGGATATTTTGAGTTTTAATTTAAATTATTTCATCTAATGGGATTTGAGTTAAATTTTACCAAGATGACAAGAGATTTCATTGACTAGTTCCTTTTAAATTGTGTCCAGCTACTTCTTTTGTTTTTCATTAATATCATTTAATTATGTGTATAATGAAATTGACTATCTATTAATGTCTTTCATCTTATTTATGTGTGTGCATTCTTGATAGATATAAATAATTAATTTATTAATTCTCATTTTTACGTTATGGTATTATCTAGGGTTTTACGTCACAATATGATTTTTTTTATTATTGTATAATCTTGAATTACCATCAGAAGAAATTATTGTCTAACAAAAAATATAATTTTCTTCTCATCTAATTACTCAAAACCATTCCAAGTAATATTACCATTTTCCTAACCTTTTATTCCAATTAATTTTTAAAAAATGTTTTTAAGAAATGACGTCATCAATTACATTTTTAGTCAGAGAACATGTTTCTCTATTAAAACACCATTTTGTAAAAACATTTTCAAAAAAATCAACTTGATTTATTAATGAAATTTTAAACCCATTTGTATTTTATAAATTTTTTTTAAGGGTATTGTTTGATAACTTTTTATACAAGTAATATAATGACCCGACCTTAACCATTATATAATATTGAATTAAATGAATAATTCGCATTAAAGATCTTTTCAGGATTCGAGTTTTAAAGAATCAGGCCATAACTATTAAATTTCAATGTGAATATTACAAGTAGACACTACTACTATGTATCCATTTTTTTCACAAAATAAAAACTCTTAAAAAGAAACATCTCTAGTTCTATGTTTTAGGTATCATGACTTTTCCATGATCCCATCGTTGACGCTATTCATCATTAATTCATGTGGAAAACATTTCAAAAAATTAGGATGAGCATAAAAAGCTCAGTAAGGTTTATAAAATAAGGATTGAAAACATTATCCCCTTAATAAATACAAATCAATGAAACCATACTTTTCAATCATAACATACCTTATGAAATCATAAGATTTATGAATAACACACACAAATCATAAATTATAAATGTTATTTGTGGAATCCATATCAAACATACATTATATGTATCATAGATACGTAGGGAGTTACACTTGGAATACCCATCACATTATATTCCCTAAATCTATTAGGATAAACATCACATTTACCTCAGTCACGTTACCCAATGCTTTGGAGAGCTATATCGGGCTCACCCACCATATGTTTATAACAGAACCACCTGTATATGTAAACAATTCCCAATAACCACAACATAATCATAACACACAACCCAAGTATAATGGAAAGATAACATTTCCACATTCTAATATATCTAATCAAGATATTGAAATAAACAATACTTTATGAAAACATTTTCAAAACCATTTAAAAAGAATTTTATTAATCAAAGTGTCCCATACCACTTTGAAACTTTTAAATGAATTATCAGTTGAAAAAATTAATTTCCATATAAATATATCCAAAAACCCAATTTGAAGACATGGACAATAATGGGAAATATTTAGAAAAATAAATCTTTAAAACATTTAAAATGATATTTTTGTTAAATATTTTTTTAACAAAAAGTGAGATGCTTGAATACAAATAATTGAGGAATAACATTTAATAAGAACATTAAAATATCATGTGAATAAAGGAATTCATGATATAATATGTCAAACTACACTATATACACCACATAAAAGTTTATTGGTGTATAACAACAAAGAAGTCTCAATGGAATGGAAATTGAGATGAAATCTCTTATAAAGACCATATCTTTAGGTTAAGGATAAATCGATGACATAATTATATGTGAAAAATATAAATACACTGAATATGATTAAATATTAAGTGTAAATAAATCAGAGTATATTCACACATATTCTTGTAAAAAACACCAATGAATTGGATGTTTAACTCAATAAATAGAGATTGAGTTAAAATTACTCTTATCCAGTTTATATTGATGAGTTGAGAATTTATCAATGGAGAGATTATGTGTATCAAAAGTATATCCACATAAAGTGGAGTTTAAATTACTACACAAATAATAAATATCTATTCCCCATATAATCATATCATTACATAATCACGAAATAGAAGATTAACCATGTACTATAAATTGGTTTAAAAGTTTCCTTTACCGATTTGGTAACTTAGAAAACATAAAACTAATGAAAGAAGGATAAAAAATGAAGATGTAAATACCCATATATTGAATTATATTACATAATTAATAAAATCTTGGTAAGTACATACACAACACAAAAGTAAATTGTGTATAATATAGCATTACTCTCACAGGAATAAAATGTGAGATGAAAACCCCTTTACCACGTTGTAATCATTCGAGTCATATTACCAAATGTTAATAACCACCATAATTATCACATAATTATATGAATATGATAATAATAATGATAGTATATACCAAATTTCAGTACAAAATACAACTCATGCAATGAATAAGTGGTGAACAATGGAAATATCACGGAATTAAAAGTGAGATAAGAAAATCCCTTACAAAAATTCTGTAGTCAAACGACGCCACATTAAAATTCATAAAATGAATTGATTAGAGTAGGAGGGGGAATCTAATCATTTTAAAATACAAATTATAGTATGGTTAATATAAAATAACATCCTCTAAAATAATAACATGTAGCATAAAAGAAATGTCATAAAAGAGAGTACATGAATAGAAAGAGAGAGGTCGGATCACTTACCTCGTGTCTGACTTGACTCCATCATTCTTCAATCTCATTAATAATAAAATAAATTTAATTTATAATTTCATAATAACCTTTTTTATTTTTATTATTCCTTTTAAAATACTTATCACCATGTTATAAAAATTATGTAATCATTTAAGTTAATATAGTCCATTTTGTCGATATTTTTTACTTGAGTCGAAAATGGACTTCTTATAATCACATGTTGTTCATGTGTTCAATGGTTAATTATATACATAATGATATTCATGGTTTGGATATAATATATATCATATATATCTAGTAAATACGTGTATTCATAATAGTACATAACATTTTGAGGTAAGAAATGAAATGCACCGTTCATGGAGACAGTAAGTCGTACATACAAATGAACGATACTTTCACTTTTATTTTTTATTTTAATGGAATTAATTCATAATGATAAATAGGTATATTATAATTACAGTATAATATCACATATAATATCAATAAATCCATCCTTTATATATCCCACATAAGGCATTAATGAGTCACATCACTTTGAGGGGGCTGTAGTCCGCACTTCCTCAAATGAGATTATCATATTTACCCAAAATGGAAACCAAAATATGTGCTATAAATGGTAATTAAAGAAGCACATAGAAATCATAAAAATAATATATATATCTTATAAAAATAAAGTTCCATCATAATGGCCACCATGAGAGGCGGTAAGAGGTAATTGAACAATCAGTGTCTCGTGAGGCGTAAGTTTTACATCCACAGAAACATTATGTCACCCACCCATTAGATGGAGGTATGTGTAAGTGTAGTACGAATAATTCTCATAAAAATATCTTAGTATATTGAGGATATAGTTTTTTGAGAGGTGTCAGTGATTGGATATAAATGGTCTCCTTTTATAAGGGAGAGGAGGGGCTCTTTTGGAAAGTGTGATAACATTATTTTATTATATAATGATATTCTGTTTTTAATTGTCCACAAATAATTATAGTCGAATATAAGATGGCTTATGGTGGAAATAAAATCACACAATAAGAATTGAAAAGGTTTTGGATAATATTTTAATCATTATAATTGTATTTATTTAAATAATTTATTAATGAGGTAAACAATGCATCATTATTATGTCATAAATACTTTAAATTATTTAATGTCTAAAAATTATAAAAAATATACCATGTTCTAGGAAATATTTTTATCTTTTAAATGAAAATTTATATTATAAATGAAAATCTACATAACCCCTTCGAAAAATTAATTTACTAAAAGATATTCTCTTTTGTTATTTTTTCTTGTACTTTAAGTTAATTAATCTAAATTGTCATTATAACTATCATGTGGCTTAATGGGGCCCCAAAATCGACCCAAATATGACCATGGTCATAAATGACTCAACCAATACGGTTTGGAAAAGTGTTAAGGTAATTTTGAATTATTATAATATTATTTTTACATTTAATTACCTTATTTACCTTTAACTGTGGTCAATAAAACTCAAAAGTAACTATTCACCAAAAATTATTTTCAAATTAATGAACCAAATTTTACTACATGATTACAAAAATTTCTGTAAGATTTTTTATATTCAATTCATAGAAGTGGTAAAATTTCATTTAAATGAAAAAGTCAGTTTTTTTAACTACCACTAAGTGGTTTCACCATTCATCCAAAATTACGGTTTTTCTGAAAAATACAAAAAAATCAGCCTAAGCTATATTTGATATTCTGAATTCAAAAATGATCTCTATTTTTCCAAATTCAAAACATAGAAGTGGAATTAATTAATTTTAAAATTAAATTACCATCATCAAAACAAATATCTTTTTTGTATAAAACAATAACTATCAAAAAAATGATACTTGCTAGGTCCAATTTCAAAGTGAAATTAGTTTCAAGGACCATGATTGGATTAAATGGTAAAAATATTTTTTAATTTAAATTTAAAACTAATTAGAAAGATAATGTAACCATATAAATAAATTATATTAAATGGCACTTTTGAATTAAAATAAAATATTTTTCACTATTCAATAAAAAAATGCACTTTATCAGAAAAATTCAAACAATTTACAAAAAGTACGTTTTGATGGCCCCAGTATATAGAAGGATATTATTTGGTCATATTGAATGTATTAAATTGAACAGAAGTAGATTTAAAAATGGATCTCCATTAAAAGGCGATAAATCGGCCTTTTAATTTAAATTATGCTAAAAATTAGATTCATTCACATTTTATGCCTCTGACTTTTTATTGGAAATTGTAAATACATTTAAGAACCATATATAATAATATTGTTGTTAGTTTTAATCATTCCCACCAATTAAATGGCTAGGATTTAATTATGATTTAATATAATAATATTATATTCTTAGTGTGCCACGTAATATTTAAATGAAATCCATTGTTGCATATAATGTACGCTATCAAACATAGAAAACATTTTAAAGTAAAGTTAATATTTAATTCACAAATATTAATAAAGATGAAATATTTTTTATTTTTCATTTACCTGGGATGTTACATCCTTCCCCCCTTTATGGAATTGGGTCCACACAATTTTAAAATTGTTCATAGGAACCTCATTGAAAGCCCCACATCAAATAGAAATAGTCAATAAAACAATCAGCTTAAAATAAAGGAATAGAAGTACAAAGGTTACACAAGACAAAAAATACTATGATTACATGAAAACATTGATATGGAGGAGAAAACGAACCATCACGTTCTGATGGAGAGTGATAGAAAACATGTTTAGGAGAAAGTTACCCCCAATAAAATCACAAACTTGTGATGGGTTAAATAGTCTTTGATTCCCTAGTAGGAAAAGTTAACGGAAAGGTTTTTTTTTATAGTTACATTTCATTGAGGAATTTATTTATGAGCTTAACTACAAACATAAGCAAATATACTTAATTGTCATGTAGAAATTCATCTTCTACTAGATTTCATACACAAACTCTTATTTTCTCCAAATGATGAGTATTCAGGATGACTTTTTTTTCACATAAAGAGTGCAATAATCAACTTCTTGAGATTCATATAATCCAAAAAATATTAACTATATATTTATTATGTTATTAGATATTAACCAAAATGTTTAGTACAATATCAGATAATCCCCCAAAAGGGTAAACTTTTACATAATGAAATGATACTCTTAATCTCCACAATTTGTCTAACAAAACCCAAAGATCAACAAAGACCATTCAATAAACAATTGTCCCTAAAATTATTCAAAAGTAATAAAAATGGTGATTGTAACCCAAATCTTATGAGTATTTAATTACATATACTTCCAAGATACATATTATCATTTATCTCTATGTAACACCATTTACTAATAATGTTTCATATTGAAAATTAATTAACCTAATCACATATTCTCCATGATAGGTTAATCATTTTAATAAATAATTCAAATCATCATGTGTCCATAATAAAATATAGATTCTTACAAACTAAAATTTCAACCATTATTTCACAATTGAAATCTTATAGTATTCTATATTCCGTAGGCATATAGTGTTTTCTCAAAAGAGAGAACGTTTTCCTCAACAACCTTTATAACTTAATCACTATATCATATTTATATAAAAACTATATCCATTTGATAAAGCATATCATCCAAAAACAAACTTATTCTTATTATATAAAATAATTTTATTAAAATAATAAGTCATACAGACCAGAGACTTTATGTAGGCTAGTGGTAGGTGATGCACCCTTGTCTCCCTTCGGTTGGGGGTTCTATTCCTGCAGCCTTTCCGGATACGATGGGTTGTCACACATCCTATGTGTTGTCCTTTTTATAAATCACAAAAACAAACCTAATGTGTTTTAACCTCAATGGTTTACTTATACCTCTAATTTTTATCCAAATTCAGAATTACCTCAAAATCTTAATTCGTGAAGTCTTATTTCACTGTCATATGATAAAATAAAACTATCTCCAAAATATAGAACATCATACCTTGATCATTCTGTCCATTTGGTTTCATCGTCATTTTGTTCACGTAGGTAGAAGGTCCATGCATCACAACAATGATATAGAGATCCTTGAAAATAATTTTCTTCCACCATCCAAATACACCATGTACAACATGGGTCATATGGGTGTTCATAAAAAAATACATTTGGAAAATAATCATTAATGACATATAATTTCAAAACAACTGAAAAACACAAATTATATAAAATAGACGGACCGAATTTGAGTTGAAAATTTCAATTAATGGTCCTTTTAAAATAACATAGGTATATGATGAGAGACTATATGGTAATAGAAAATATAAATAGGTTGCACACGGGTCTCCTTTTTCAGCACCTTTTTTAAAATCTTAATATTCTTCCAAATCATGTTATAAGGTAAAATATTTGAAAATGCCTTGATAATATATATCATTCTTGAATATATGAGAATATTGTGAAAATTATATTTTTCTAAATACGACCCATGATCCACAATGATAACGTGGTATAGTGGAGGTGTTTGATATCTCAAACAACTGCTTGCAAGTGAGTTGTATACTAGAAAAAGATTCACAATCATCCAAACATGACATTGCAATAATTTTTTGAAGCTTGTCATCAAGAAGAGATATGAATGTTGTTTGAGATCCTCATCATTCCATTTATAACTAGATTTCTTTGATCTGAAAAAGTTATAAAACAAGGATTTAACTAAAATAAATGATAGAGACTAACCATATGTCTTACTAAAACTCCGAGTCCCAAAAGATGTCTAAACCGTCCTCTGATACCAACTGTAAGGACCCGACCTTAAACATTACATAATATTGAATTAAATGAATAATTAAAATTGAGGATCTTCTCAGATTTAGTGTTTTATAGAATTAGGCCATAACTATTACATTACAACTTGAATATTACAAGTAGACACTACTACTCAGAATCCATTTTTTTCATAAAATAAAAACTCTTAAAAAGAAACATGTCTAGTTCCATGTTTTAGGTATCATGACATTTCCATGATCTCATCCTTGACCCTATTCATCATTAGGTCCTACGGAAAAGATTTCAAAAAATTCGGATGAGCATAAAAATCTCAATAAGGGTTATAAAATAAGGAAGAAAAACATTATCCCATCAATAAATACAAATCAATGAAACCATACATTTCAATCATAACATACCTTATGAAATCATAAGATTTATGAATAACACACAAAAATAATAAATCACAATGGTTACTTAAGGAATCCATATCAAACTTAAATTTTATCTATCAAAACTACGTAGGGAGTTACACTTGGAATACCCATCATAGTATATTCCCTAAATCTCATAGGAGAAACATCAAGATTACCTCCGTCATGTTACCCAATGCATTGGAAAGCTATCTCAGGCTCATCCGCCATTGGTTTATCACAGAACCACCCTTATATGTAAAAAATTCCCAATAACCTCAACATAATCATGACACATAACACCAGTATAAAGTAATGATAACATTTCAACATTCCAATATTTCAAATCAAGATATTGAAATAAACAATGCATTATCAAATCATTTTCAAAATCATTTAAAAAAATAATTTTCAATCAAAGAGTCCCATAGAACATTGAATATTTTAAATGATTTATCATTTTAAAACATTAATGTCCC
Source organism: Viscum album (assembly GCA_963277665.1). Taxonomy (NCBI): domain Eukaryota; kingdom Viridiplantae; phylum Streptophyta; class Magnoliopsida; order Santalales; family Viscaceae; genus Viscum; species Viscum album. The sequence goes on from OY728135.1 coordinate 1,769,480,980, forward strand.
TATAAATAAATCCTAAATTCCAGTTTTAAAACACGGACATTAATGAGAAATATTAAGAAGAATAAATCATTAAAACATTTAAAATAATATTTTATATGAAGAGTTTTTTTAACAAAAAAAGAGACACTTAAATACAAATAATTGAGGAATAACATTTAATCAGAACAATATAATATCCTGTGAATAAATGAAATTGTGATATAATATGTCAAAGTACATTATATACACTATATAAATGTGAATTGGTGTATAACAACAAAGAAGTCTAAATGGAATGTAAATTGAAATAAAATCTCTTATAAAGACTGTATCACTAGTTTATGGGTAAAACAACGACATAATTATGTGTGATAAATATTAATACACTAAATATGATTAAATATTCAGTGTAAATCAATAAGAGGACATTCACACATATTCTTGTAAAAACAACACCAATGAATTGGATGTTTAACTCAATTAATCAAGATTGAGTTAAAATTACTCTTATCATGTTCATATCGATGAGTTGAGAATTTATCAATGGTGTGATTATGTGTATCAACATTATATCCCCATAAAGGGGAGTGGAAATTACTACACAAATACAAAATATTTATTCCCCACATAATAATATCATGACATAATCAATAATTAGACGAATAACCCATGTAATGGAAATTGGGTTAAAAGGTTCCCTTACCGATTTGGTATCTTACGATACATACAACCCATGAAAGAAGGATAAAAAATGAAGATTTAAATACCCATATATTGATGTATATTGCACAATTAATACAATATTTGGAAGTACATACAACACACAAAAGTAAACAGTTGCAAATATAGCATGAATCTCACTGGAATAAAAAGTGAGATGAGAACCCCTTACCACATTGTAATCAATCGAGTTGTAATACCAAAAGTTAATAACCACCAAATTTATCACAGAATAAAATGAATAAAATGATAATAATGATAAAATATACCAAATGGCTGTACAAAATACACCACATGAAATGAATAAGTTGCAAACAATGGAAATCTCATGGAATTAAATGTGAGATAAGAAAATCCCTTACCAAAATATGGCAGCCTAAAGGCACCACATAAAAATTATTAAAATGAATTGATGAGAGTAAGAGGGGGTCTCCCATAATATGAAAATACAAATAAAAATATGGTTAATAACAAATAAAATACTCCAACAATAGAAAATGGAGAAGAAAAGAAATGACATAAAACAGAGTACTTGAAAATAAAGACAGAGGGCGGATCCCTTTCCTCGTGTCCGACATGGCTCGATCATTCATTAATCTCCTGAATAATAAACCAAAGTAAAATTTCTACATGATTAAGAAAAAATTTCATATTTATTATTCTTTTAATATCACTTATTACCATTTTATAATCATTATGTAATCATTTACGTTAATAACGTCCATTTTGTCAATATTTGGTACTTGAGTCAAAAATGAACTTCTTATGATCACATGTTGTTCATGTGGTAAATGGTTCATTATATCCATAATGATATTAATGATTTGGATATCATATATATCATATATATCCATTATATACATGTATTAATAATAGTACATAACATTTGGAGGTATGAAATGAAATGCACCATTCATGGAGACGGTAAGCCGTAAGTACGAATGAACGCTACATTAATTTCTATTTATTATTTTAATGGAATTAAAACATAATGATAAATAGGTATATTATGATTACATTGTAATATAATATATAATATCTTTTACTACATCCTTTATACATCCCACATAAGGAATTAACGAGTCACATCACTTTGAGGGGGCGGTAGTCCGCACTTCCTCAAATGAGATTATCGTATTTACCCACTATGAAAAAAGGTGTGTTATAAATGGGATGTAAAGAAGAGTAAGTAAATCATAAAATAATATATATATATATATATATATATATATCATATATAAATACAGTTCCATCATAATGGCCACCATGAGAGGCGGTAAGAGGTAACTGAACAATCATTGTATCGTGAGGCGTTAGTTTTCCATCCACAGAAACAATATGTTCTTCACCCATTAGATGGAGGTTTGAGTAAGTGTAGTTAGAATACTTCTCAAAACAACATAATAGTGAACTTATGATACTGGTTTTTTATAGTAGAAATTAATTAAAAGAGTTTAGGGGTTGGATAAGTAAAATAAAATAAAACAATTTAAGAGAAACTATTACCATTAATTTGGGTAACTCGCTTTGGTTTGAACCAAATGACTTCTTAAAGTGCCTTCTGCCTAAGTTATGGCTTCTAAGTGGAGGATAGGGATGTAGGGAGCTTAATTGGTCAGAGTTTGGATGATCCAAATGTCTTTAGAGTTGTAAGGAATTGGATAGAAATGGTCTCCTTTTATAAGGGAGAGGAGGGGCTCTTTATGAAAGTGTGAAAACATTATTTTATTATATAATGATATTCGGTTTCTAATTGTCCAAAAATCATTATTTTCTAAGATAAGATGACTAATGGTCGAAATAATGTCATCCAATAGTAAATGGATAGTTTTTGGATAATATTTTAATCATTATAATCTTATTTATTTACATGATTTATTAATGAGGTAAACAATGAATCATTATTGTGTCATTAATAATTTAAATTATTTGATGTATAAAAATTATAATGAAAATTCCATGAAGTAGGAAATCTTATAGAATTTTAATGAATATTTATAGTATAAAAAATAATCTATATAAACCATTCTAAAAATTAATTTACTAAAAGATATTTTCTTTTGTCATTTTTTCCTTTGATATAAGATAATTAATCTAAATTGTCATTATCACTCCCAAGTGGCTCAATGGGGTACCAAAATTGACCCAAAGATGACCATGGTCTTAAATGTCCCAAATAATAATGTTTGGAATAGTGTTAACGAAGTTTTGAATTATTATAATATTCTTTTTTACGTTGATTTTACCTTATTACCTTTAACCACGGTAAATAAAAAACAAAAGTTACTATTCACAAAAAATTAATTTCATCTTAATGAACCACATTTTACTTCTTTATAACAACCATGTATGTCGTATTTTTGTAATTTATTTCACTAAAGTGTTAAAATTTCATTTAAATGAAAAAGTCAGTTTTTTAACTACCACTAAGTGGTTTCACTATTCATCAAAAATTGATGTTTTTTAGAAAAATACTGAAAATTCAGCCTAAGAAATATTTGATTTTCTGAATTCAAAAATTATGTCTATTTTTTCAAATTAGAAACATAGAAGTGTCTTTAATAAATTTTAATATTTATTCATGTTATCAAAACAAATAGAATGTTTTTACGAAACAATAACTATCAAAAGATTGTTACTTTCTTATTTCCGATTTCAAAGTGAAATTAATTTCAATGACCAATATTGGATTAAATGGTAAAAATATATTTTAATTATACTTTAAAACCAATTAAAAATATAATCTAACCATATAAATAAATTATATTAAATGGATCTTTTGAATTAAAATTCAATATGTTTCACTATTCATTAAAAAATGAACTTTATCGGAAAAATTTGAAAAAATTACACAAAGTAAATTTTGATGTCCCTATTATAAAGAAGGATTTTATATGTTCATATAGAATGTATTAAAGTTACCAAAACTAGATTTAAAAAGTGTTCACCATTAAAAGGCGATAAATGGTCCTTTTAATTTAAATTATGTTTAAATTTAGATTCATTAACAATTTAAGCCTCTAAATTTTTATAAGATAATGTAAATACATTTAACAATCATGTATCATCATAATGTAGTTATTTTTGTTCATTCTCTCTATTACAACGTCTAAGATTTAACCACTATTTAAAATAATAATATTAAATTATTAGTGTGCCATTTATGATTTCAAAGAAACCTGTTGTTATGTATCGGGTACGCTATCGAACATAGAAACCAATTTAAAGTAAAATTAATATTTAATTTACATATATAAATAAATATGAAATATGTCTTATTCTTCATTTACCTGTGATGTTACATGTAAAATTTCTATCTTTTTTACCATGATGTGGAATGTATTTTTTCATCAAACTTATAATATAAATTTACTCACCATTAGTTCATTGATGTTTCCATTGTATATTTAAAAGGATATATTTTAATGATTTCTGTTCCAAAATTTATTTTAAGTGAAAAAACTTTTCATATGGTTTTTCAAATTAACGAATATTTTTCCTATAATTTAATAAAAGTAATTTTTATAGTATTACTTTTCTTCAATGAAAATAACCTTTTATTTTACAACACATGGGATATATTTTATTGATAATATTTTTATTCGTCCTCTTGATGGGTTGTGAATGATTTTTACAAGGATAGTATTCTGAATCACAGACTTGACTTTTTTTATCCCCCTTGATATATTCAATCTCTTATGCTTGTTGGACATTGAATTTCACTGAAATTTTATTTATAATTTATCGAGGATATTATTATGGAAAAATTTATACCATTTTACATATGGTTTCTACTTTGATATTTATTTGATAATTTTTGGGGAATATTAAAAATTATATATTATTTTATTAACATAGAAATTTTACAAGGAATATTATTTATTTTGGTTATTCAATATGAGGATCTCATTGGACTGTAAGTGATGCGTGGAGCTCAGAATATATATAGCTCTTCAATGCGTAAACAAGTTCCCATGAGACATCTAATTTTCACAAATTAATGGGTTTCAAACTATATTTTTAAACATTGTCATGAAAGGTCATGATTGTATAAATTTTCTTCTGTAATTGAAATAACATCCAATAATTTAGAAATTCCCCCATTTAGATTATTTTACATTTTATCCATTTGATTTTCATCGACAAATCAAGGGATTATTTTCATTTTTAGTTCAATGATTAAATAACATGTGTTTCATCTTCTTACCTTTCTATATTTATTTTTCCTTATCTATTTCTTTTAATGGAAAGTGTTTTTATTTACCATAACTTATTGAATATTCAAAACATTTATAAATTGTTGATTATGTGGCATTATTGTTTAGTTATTTACCATTTTGTGTTTATTTTTTCATATGGATTAATTATTATTTATACTATATTTCACCCACAGTTGGGATTTTATCTCACCTTTATTATGTTTTGTTTAAATTATATTATATTAAGTGTACTAAGATTGATATAAAATGATACCATTGATGGAATAATGTTTTTAAATTTTTTAAAATTTAGAAAAAGACCAAGTTGTAGTCAGTTTTTGAGTTTTAATTAAATACTCAAGTATTTTTCTTAATTACCAATTTATTAAACTCATGGCCCTTCGGTATTTGATTCATTTTAATCAAAACAATTTCATGGTAGTAGATACCATCTTCGGGATTTCTGGGGTCAGGTATCTACATAAATATATCCCTCATAAACTATATTTCTCATCAATATAGAGAGTCTTTATTGGGAGTAATGATTTTAGGAATGTATTTTTTCTAATTCTAAAAAAAGATTTTTTTTGTGTGAAAATGAGAGGAGAGTCGGCGACCTTTTATAATTCAGGGAATAAGAACACTTGTAATATATAGATGTTTTAAATTAATTACATTTAATGTTCCTTTAAAAAATTGTGAAAAGGATCATTATCGACCATTATAAGAGTTATGTTATAAAATTTCAATAAAATAAGAATTTTAAATGTTTTTTAGTTAATCTTAACACTTATGTTTATTTTTTTACCCCCGGTAATATTGTTTTTATTGTAGTGACAATATTTCGTTTTAAACATTTTTACTATTAAATATGAACAGAAAATCAAGTTTTTGATCTCAATGAATAGTAAATATTTTTATTCAAAATATGGAACCCATTAATTAAAATTTAATTTTTATATTTAATAGAATTTAATTTTAAATTATACCAACAAGTGGGACTAAAATGTAGATTTCCGAAGATAATGATTTTCAAAGTATAAAATGTTTTTATATACAAATTCAATATTAAATATATTCCAATGACCTAAATTGGATTAAATTTTTTTTATTGCAATATTTTAATATTTAAACCATTTTTAAATATGATGGAAATTTTAATATTATTTAAATATAAATGTTATTACAACTAAAAATATGTATTTTTACTATTTCATAGAAATTTATTATTTTTGGAAAATTATAAAACAAACTTTAAGGTAATTTTAATTTTTTAAAAATAGATTTGATTTCATAATTTCTTATTTCTAATATTGAGAAATTATTTTTTAAAATAATTTCAAAAAAATCATTGAAACATCTTCTCGAAAAATAGTTTTTAGATTAAATATTAATTTATTCAAATCACATGCCTAGAAAAATATAAGATGAATGATAAAAATTATAATCTATTAAATAATATATATATTTTATTAACATAACTAACAAATGTTTATTGATTTAATTTATTATTTTAACAACACATTACACTTATAAATTTTTTTAATGAAATTATTTTTCTTTAAAATGATTTTTATTTTCATTATAATAAATAGAGTTAAAATGAATATATGTCATACATTTCCTGAAATATAATTTTGATAAATATTATATTATAATTCATAACATCAAATTTAATAGCTATTATATAACTATCATATTAGATAATAATATTTTAATAATATATGGTGGTTTGTTCAATCGCGATGTCGTATGTAATATTATCAATTGAGAATCATAATTTTATTTTTAAAAAATATAACATAAAATCTAGGGTTTTCAAATTATAACACCCATAAAATTAAAATTACCAATGAAATTATATCACCTAGATAAAAAATTTTGGATACTTCTATATCCTCATAAACTCATGTTCCCATGTTACATTCTAAAATTAGTGGTTTCACCATAAAACATTGACCATGGGAGGGGAGTTATTTCATTCAAATTATCTATATGATCAAGAACATCAAAGTGTTATCACTCATAAGAAAGATATTTCCCTAGTCCAATATATTCAATGTTTATTATAACTAATAGTTAATGTATGTATTTCATTAAGATATTTGTATCAGACAAATCGTCAACCTGGCTGTTATTCTGAGGGAGTTCCATGTGATAATATCCCATACCTTCCAGATCAAGAATCATGAAAGGTAAAATATAACATGAGATCATATTTACATTATTCTATAGTCTATTAATATTATTCAATTTTATAATTCAAAAAATCCATCTCACCAACATCAAACTCCAGAATGCATTGATGATTATCAGTATAACACCACTCTCAAATTTGTGATACCCTTATTTGTTGATAAATGGGTATATCCTTCCCTACCATTTATCTACATATAATAGGTTAACATATCTTCCATTTTAAAGAACCATACAATAACATTGGTGTTCTAAAATTATTTCTATATAGAGATACAAAATGATTCATTTGAATGATTGATTAAATGATAATATTGTATGAAAAAATCAACGCGGGGATGACATTGATCGCAAACACCATTGTAATGAAAAAAACTAGATCTCAAAAAATATTATACGATAATAATGTCTCTCTTATAAATAAAATCAATCTAATTCTGATTAGATTTTATGACATTCAAAAAAATTTCCTGATATTGTAGAAGACAACAAAAGTGTTTTGTGGAAAACAAAAAATTCCAATCAGATAAAATTGAACTTTTTACTCAATTAAACCATTCCACTAAGATAAAATATATTATGTGAATAATAAATAAGGTGAAAAACTAAAAACATAATTTTAATATATCATACATATATATTTTGTGGAGTCTGAGAAAAAAATCCCAGGGGATTTTTTCAGATTTCCATTCTAGCCATTTTTATGTCTATAAAAACCCTGTAGAAATTATTTTGTTAGCCTTATATTAATAACATAACAAAAATTGATAAATAGAAAAAAAATAATCTTTACATCCCACTAGAAATAATCAATAAATATATATACATAATTTTATTTAATGGAGCAATAGTTAATGAAGAACTGTAAGCTTCCTCATACAAATCCTTAAAATCTGGTATTGATAGTACTCATAAATAGCTCTTAATGTGTATTTTTCCAACAAATTCAAGGATAAATATATGAATATTTTTTAATTTTATCTAAGTATACACAACTTAATTTTTATCCTGATTATTTATGACATTGATATATGGTTGGACACTCATTTGAGAATGGTAAACAATCTCTAATTCTTTTAATATTTCAATATCTAACCTTTGAAAATAAATATATAATGGATATTTTGGGAACATTCCTCATAAATAAGAGATAGTGATCTTTTTAATTAGAACCATAACCCACCATATTTTATTTCTTATTATGGTAATGAATGAATGAGTCATAATCACTATTTAAATCTAAAAATCTTCCATTATATATATTTATCAATTTTTCTGTCAATATATAAAATAATTTTTAATTATAAATATATATATATATATATCAAAAAATTATCTTCAATGATAAATTATACATATTTTTACTAAAATAATTAACACTTATAAATAAAAAGTAGTAGTTTTTTTAATTATTTTCATTATCCTTGTATCTTAAATGAGAAAGATAAATAACCATATTTTTCTACATGTGAATGAATCGAAATATATTATTTTATGACTAAATATATATTAAATACCCATATCCACTATAGGTTAATCGAGGAACATGTTTATTTAATCACATTATCATTTTTTACTTGAAATTTTTATTATATTCATCTATCTAATGAAACATGGCTCCCTTCAAAGGTAACATACCGAGTGGATTGGATAGTTATGATAATACCTCCGTAAACCATAAATACTATATAGGAAAACAATGAACACATCATATATCATCGATAATGATAGTTCTTTAAAAACAATACTTAATATCACTCCTTGATTGATCCATAGATAATCCTCCTCTTGATATTATATGACCCAAACATAAAACCTATTATATCCAAAATTCACATTAGGGAAATTATTAATATAACATCTCATTCCTCATTGTATTGGACACAATTCTCAAGTGATCATAATATTCATCCATTATTTGGGAATACATATTAATATTACCTTTATATAAAACCAAAAACTAATCATGGGAATCTCTAGAGAACTATTCAATAAATCAACAATAATAGGAGGTGATTACAATGACCAAAAGAGTGGCATTATTTATATTGTGTCTATACCTTGTAGGTAATTATTTATTTATTATATAATTAATAATTTCCTTCAATTTATGATACTCATAATGAACGAAACCCTAGGGAATGTATTGAGTTTCACGTAGTTGATTAAATAAGTCATTCTAAGGGTGGATGCCAGATTTTTTTCATTTTCATGTTGTTATGATCTCTATAATCACATTAGAGTCACATTGATCAGTATTTATTATTAAAAAAGAAATAATACCATCTACGTTGACACAAATTTCTAACTAAATAAATTCCATGGATTCTATTTTACATTGTTCTTCAATTCATGAAACTCAATTAGCTCCATTATATAGGGATTCATTGACATTAATTTTTCAACAAGTATGATTTATATTAACATGATACATTTATTAGGAAGAATAAGTATATCTATTTTAAACACATAAAAATAAAAATCACACAATTAGATAATCAATGTTTTGTTTTTCTCATATTAACTAATATAATAACCCATTTTCAAGTGGAGTCATGACCCATTAAATAGATGAAATTTCCATTAGATGTTCACATTTAGCGTTGAACTGGTTGAATATAATAAGATGGATTTTATTAGAATTTTTTTTTCCAAAAATTGAAATTAATGTGGGATTTATATTGTTAAATCATATAAATAACAGAGATAAGTACAAGTTATACTATGGGAAAATATCATTAATTTCTAGAAGAACATTCCCATAAACTTCACCTAGAGAGGAATATTAGGCATGGGATGTTATCTACCGAGAATTATTGTTTTTAATTTATAATTAACCATATAATAATTAGGGGGTAATTTTTATACCAATAGAAAAATTATCATTTTTGAAATAATGGGTTGATCCGGTGTTGATCTGGTGTCAAGTAAGATATTAACATTTCAAGAGTCGATAGCGAGTTTTAGAATCTCAATGTCATAATCGTATCTCTTAATATAAATTTTGATAACATAATATTTCACATTTCCTCTAGGATTATGATGTTTCTGACATTTATGGACAGCATTAACCTCATATTTGAGAAATTGGTTGCATAATGACCCATATAATTCCATTTGAAAAATTAGGCTGTGAATGGTGTATTCAAATGAGATTTCTTTACATTCGCATCATTATATAACTTCTTATTTTCACAACAGCATTCAACGTACTTATGTCTAAACTTTTCACATAGAAATCATATTTTTGACCCATTTAGAACATTCGATCTGTGTTTCCATCCACAAATAAAGCAGTAAAGAATGATTTTATTCATTACACCATGGATTATGGAGTTCCACTGAATTCCATAATTCATTTATTTTCATGTCCATTTGATTAGTGTGTAACAAGGATATCATTTTTCACCTCAATAGAGCATCAAATTATTTCCCTACATCTATTAATGTATCTATTTGATAACACTCCTTGATACATGTTTTGAAGAAATGTTGGAATCAATCAACCTTGATTTTTAATTGGATGATAATATCATAAAATAACATGAATGTCTCAAAGCATTTTCCTCCAAGGTAAAAATGGAATCATAATAATTGTTCTCTTTCTCAATGATTTCCTTTCCTAAAATTTCTGATATATCTGAGGAATGTAACTAATGAAAAATAATCTCTTAAAATCATCCCACAACATGGTGTAAATTTATTAATTTGTTCATCATATTATCATTATGATTCAACTATTGATCATATTTTCAATTGAAATGACAGACAATATGAAATCATTTTACATTATATGAACATAATAACTATATATATATATATATCATTTCAATGGTACTGGTCCATTTTCATTAAAAATTTACTCTGTATGATCAATAATTTAATGTAGTTTTGGCCTCATGAAGGACACAAAAAAATGATGTTCCCTTATCTTCGTGTTTTGATGTTCATAATGATCCATATATTAAAAATGATTCTTTATAATAGATAATATATTATCCATTCCATATAACATGGAATTTATTTTATTTAGAGGACAAACATTTAATTTTTTTCACATTCAACATTTACATCATTCCATTGGGTTCCAACCACTGACGAATACCAAAAAATTAGTATTATATGAAATATTAATGTTGTAGAAGCACATAATAATGTAAAATATTTAATGTCATAAATAAATAATTAAATATTCTATTTAATACATGAAATAATAGTTTCATCCAATTTTATCAATGTTAATCATCCATTCAATACTTTCTGACGGGTTTAAAATAATTTATTTTGTTCAAAAAATATTACATCATATGTGTGAAATCGAGTGTGTGACAACTCCCATTATCGTGAAATAGGTGATGGTCATATAAATTTCAGATGTTCCCCTTTTAGAGATATATATCTAATATACTAATTTTTTCAAAATAAATAAATGTTATTTTATAACATGAATTACACACAACAAAATGTTAGGGTCCCACTACATGAAACAGTAGGTAAGAATGCATTACACACGACCATTAGTGTAAAAATATCAATGATAATTACAAAAATTATTATTTAAATGGTATTATTAAAACATTAATGTTAATAATAGTGGTATGAATAATTATAACTTCTTTTTATGTATTAAAATTAATGTGTTTAGATAAATAGAAAATATTGATTAAATGTAATTATATTTTTTGAAGTTCTTATATTGTTCAAATATAATATTTTCTTAAAAAAACATAACCTTACATTTTGGCAAAAATAATGAAATTAATTTTTCAAACACATAGAAGAAAATATTTAAAATTTATCTTTTTTTTTTGAAATATAATCCTCAAATCATAACTATGTGTAATTTTTGGTTTTTTAGAAAAAAATTCATTTCTTGATGAAAAGTGAATGTATAGAAATATAATTTAAATCCCTAATTTCATGTAATTTATTTATTTTTTTAAATCATGTTATAAATTTATTATAAATATAAATAATTTAATTATAAATATATTAATCCAACATAGTTAAATGGATTTAAATTTATATTGACCTTTCAAAATGAAACTATGTAAACATATGATAATTTTTCCCTTTAAAAATTCACTTTCATGTCAATTCTACATGATTAATTTTAAAATAAATAACGACAGATAATTGAATGTTATTTGAATTGATGGATTAAATATTTTTAATTAATAAAATATTTTTTATTTGATACGTTTATTTTATTTTTGGTCAAAATTGAGTGTTGAAAACTGTAAATATTATTTATCATGGTTAAGGTGTAAATGGGTTCACTAGAGGATCAACAAAAAATATATTGTTTAAAAATAACCAAAATCATTTGAAAAACATAGTTTATTAATATATTTAGATATTATACCTTATTTTATATATTATTATAGAACACTATATCATTTTGACCAGAAAATTAAGGAGTTGGTTTCTCACTTTTCAAAGATTACATGTATGGCAATCACCTCACTTATAAATTGACACCCCTTTCATTTCATAATCAAAAATGAAAAAAAATTATTCCAGTAATTTATCTAAGAAATTTCAAATTTACCTTCCCTGAAATATGAATCAATAGTTTTGACATAAATACAACAAAAAATTTCTTTTATTGTAATCATATGTATGATACCCCCAAGAAGAGGTAAAGTTTATCAATGATCATTTGTTTTATTTCATCATAAACCACATAAAATTATTATTATACCCTGCTTTTATCTTAAAAACTATATATAACCTATATTTATATATTGTTATACTAATTACATGACCATCAACCATATTCAGTTCAACCAAATGGGTTACAAAATCATTATTCAGGTGTTTAGTTCCCTACCGCCTCACTAACCAATGTCATTAGTCTTTCTATTACCATTTATCAAGGATATAAATAATGATTTATTTATTGTTTATATATGATATATATTATTTTATTATACATCATTAATTATTATATTACACATACCAACATGATTTCTATTTGTTTCTAACATGGTAATGGAGAACGTGTGTACCATGGAATATCGACAAATGAGGTGATTAGATTATTTTCCATGTTCATGAAAGGTCATAAGGATAGGTTTAATTAGAATATATGATTAATATGAAATAATAGTTATTATATACTTAATATATATCAATTCATATTATTTTCTCAATACATAAATGAAATGATAATAGCGTTCACGGCTACCTGTGGCCTACCATATCTATTAATGTTGTAATTCATTTTATAACACTAAAATTTATAGAATAACCGAAATAAAAATATACTTAATATAAATTATATTTAGATAATTATTAACTATATTGATATTATTATATTGTTGTCAAATTAACAGGTAAAAAATAAACTAAATCATATATAAAAGAAGAAATTATTACATGAAAAGTAACATTAAAAATGATATTTTTAATAAATGTGAAATTAATGTTCACGTGAAATTAATATATGGTATGACATATATAAATATTATTCTATAATGGATCTATAATAGAATTATAATTATAAAAAAAGAATTTTAATGAGTGTGAGGTATGTTAAGACATATATTAAAGGATTTTTTTTTCAATTTTCCTTCATTGATACGTATAGTATCTAATGCATATATTTACTAACATGATGATTATTTATAGACCATATGACATGTAATATCACGAATGTTTTTCCTCATGATATTTTCTATTCTATTTTATGTTATTATATAATGTGAATTATAAATCAATGTTATCAATGTTGTAATAAATTTATATAACAATCTAATCATTTATTGATATTATTGATGATTATTTTTTCAATGATAAAATATTTTGATCCATTTAAAAATAAACCCCTCAAATTTTCTATAATTAATAATAATATTTTCTAGTAATAATAATTTTTCAAATCTTTTTTCAAAAAAAATCTGAATTTTGTACTATAAAAATATGACTATGTTTATTTCTTTGTAAAAAATATTATTTTGTTAAAACAATGTTATCAAAAAACTATTTCAAAAAAATTATTATTATATTATTTTTTGTTAGAGAATATTGTGGATATCCATAATTTTTCAATAAAATTTTGAAAATATTATATTGGTCATTTCCTAATGAATTCATGTCCGGATGTTACAAAAAAATTGAAAGTAATGTTTATTTTTACATGTATGAAATGAGAAATACCTAACATCTTCACGATGTTTCATTATTTTAATCATCATTTATATGTTTTTGGGGTTATTTCTAAACAAAAATACACTTAAAAATATTTATGTTTTTATTGTTTTTTTCTTATAAGAAATGATATTTTCATCAATAGGTATCATGACATTTCCATGATCTCATCCTTGACCCTATTCATCATTAGGTCCTACGGAAAAGATTTCAAAAAATTCGGATGAGCATAAAAATCTCAATAAGGGTTATAAAATAAGGAAGAAAAACATTATCCCATCAATAAATACAAATCAATGAAACCATACATTTCAATCATAACATACCTTATGAAATCATAAGATTTATGAATAACACACAAAAATAATAAATCACAATGGTTACTTAAGGAATCCATATCAAACTTAAATTTTATCTATCAAAACTACGTAGGGAGTTACACTTGGAATACCCATCATAGTATATTCCCTAAATCTCATAGGAGAAACATCAAGATTACCTCCGTCATGTTACCCAATGCATTGGAAAGCTATCTCAGGCTCATCCGCCATTGGTTTATCACAGAACCACCCTTATATGTAAAAAATTCCCAATAACCTCAACATAATCATGACACATAACACCAGTATAAAGTAATGATAACATTTCAACATTCCAATATTTCAAATCAAGATATTGAAATAAACAATGCATTATCAAATCATTTTCAAAATCATTTAAAAAAATAATTTTCAATCAAAGAGTCCCATAGAACATTGAATATTTTAAATGATTTATCATTTTAAAACATTAATGTCCCTATAAATAAATCCTAAATTCCAGTTTTAAAACACGGACATTAATGAGAAATATTAAGAAGAATAAATCATTAAAACATTTAAAATAATATTTTATATGAAGAGTTTTTTTAACAAAAAAAGAGACACTTAAATACAAATAATTGAGGAATAACATTTAATCAGAACAATATAATATCATGTGAATAAATGAAATTGTGATATAATATGTCAAAGTACATTATATACACTATATAAATGTGAATTGGTGTATAACAACAAAGAAGTCTAAATGGAATGTAAATTGAAATAAAATCTCTTATAAAGACTGTATCACTAGTTTATGGGTAAAACAACGACATAGTTATGTGTGATAAATATTAATACACTAAATATGATTAAATATTCAGTGTAAATCAATAAGAGGACATTCACACATATTCTTGTAAAAACAACACCAATGAATTGGATGTTTAACTCAATTAATCAAGATTGAGTTAAAATTACTCTTATCATGTTCATATCGATGAGTTGAGAATTTATCAATGGTGTGATTATGTGTATCAACATTATATCCCCATAAAGGGGAGTGGAAATTACTACACAAATACAAAATATTTATTCCCCACATAATAATATCATGACATAATCAATAATTAGACGAATAACCCATGTAATGGAAATTGGGTTAAAAGGTTCCCTTACCGATTTGGTATCTTACGATACATACAACCCATGAAAGAAGGATAAAAAATGAAGATTTAAATACCCATATATTGATGTATATTGCACAATTAATACAATATTTGGAAGTACATACAACACACAAAAGTAAACAGTTGCAAATATAGCATGAATCTCACTGGAATAAAAAGTGAGATGAGAACCCCTTACCACATTGTAATCAATCGAGTTGTAATACCAAAAGTTAATAACCACCAAATTTATCACAGAATAAAATGAATAAAATGATAATAATGATAAAATATACCAAATGGCTGTACAAAATACACCACATGAAATGAATAAGTTGCAAACAATGGAAATCTCATGGAATTAAATGTGAGATAAGAAAATCCCTTACCAAAATATGGCAGCCTAAAGGCACCACATAAAAATTATTAAAATGAATTGATGAGAGTAAGAGGGGGTCTCCCATAATATGAAAATACAAATAAAAATATGGTTAATAACAAATAAAATACTCCAACAATAGAAAATGGAGAAGAAAAGAAATGACATAAAACAGAGTACTTGAAAATAAAGACAGAGGGCGGATCCCTTTCCTCGTGTCCGACATGGCTCGATCATTCATTAATCTCCTGAATAATAAACCAAAGTAAAATTTCTACTTGATTAAGAAAAAATTTCATAATTATTATTCTTTTAATATCACTTATTACCATTTTATAATCATTATGTAATCATTTACGTTAATAACGTCCATTTTGTCAATATTTGGTACTTGAGTCAAAAATGAACTTCTTATGATCACATGTTGTTCATGTGGTAAATGGTTCATTATATCCATAATGATATTAATGATTTGTATATCATATATATCATATATATCCATTATATACATGTATTAATAATAGTACATAACATTTGGAGGTATGAAATGAAATGCACCATTCATGGAGACGGTAAGCCGTAAGTACGAATGAACGCTACATTAATTTCTATTTATTATTTTAATGGAATTAAAACATAATGATAAATAGGTATATTATGATTACATTGTAATATAATATATAATATCTTTTACTACATCCTTTATACATCCCACATAAGGAATTAACGAGTCACATCACTTTGAGGGGGCGGTAGTCCGCACTTCCTCAAATGAGATTATCGTATTTACCCACTATGAAAAAAGGTGTGTTATAAATGGGATGTAAAGAAGAGTAAGTAAATCATAAAATAATATATATATATATATATATATATATATATATCATATATAAATACAGTTCCATCATAATGGCCACCATGAGAGGCGGTAAGAGGTAACTGAACAATCATTGTATCGTGAGGCGTTAGTTTTCCATCCACAGAAACAATATGTTCTTCACCCATTAGATGGAGGTTTGAGTAAGTGTAGTTAGAATACTTCTCAAAACAACATAATAGTGAACTTATGATACTGGTTTTTTATAGGAGAAATTAATTAAAAGAGTTTAGGGGTTGGATAAGTAAAATAAAATAAAACAATTTAAGAGAAACTATTACCATTAATTTGGGTAACTCGCTTTGGTTTGAACCAAATGACTTCTTAAAGTGCCTTCTGCCTAAGTTATGGCTTCTAAGTGGAGGATAGGGATGTAGGGAGCTTAATTGGTCAGAGTTTGGATGATCCAAATGTCTTTAGAGTTGTAAGGAATTGGATAGAAATGGTCTCCTTTTATAAGGGAGAGGAGGGGCTCTTTATGAAAGTGTGAAAACATTATTTTATTATATAATGATATTCGGTTTCTAATTGTCCAAAAATCATTATTTTCTAAGATAAGATGACTAATGGTCGAAATAATGTCATCCAATAGTAAATGGATAGTTTTTGGATAATATTTTAATCATTATAATCTTATTTATTTACATGATTTATTAATGAGGTAAACAATGAATCATTATTGTGTCATTAATAATTTAAATTATTTGATGTATAAAAATTATAATGAAAATTCCATGAAGTAGGAAATCTTATAGAATTTTAATGAATATTTATAGTATAAAAAATAATCTATATAAACCATTCTAAAAATTAATTTACTAAAAGATATTTTCTTTTGTCATTTTTTCCTTTGATATAAGATAATTAATCTAAATTGTCATTATCACTCCCAAGTGGCTCAATGGGGTACCAAAATTGACCCAAAGATGACCATGGTCTTAAATGTCCCAAATAATAATGTTTGGAATAGTGTTAACGAAGTTTTGAATTATTATAATATTCTTTTTTACGTTGATTTTACCTTATTACCTTTAACCACGGTAAATAAAAAACAAAAGTTACTATTCACAAAAAATTAATTTCATCTTAATGAACCACATTTTACTTCTTTATAACAACCATGTATGTCGTATTTTTGTAATTTATTTCACTAAAGTGTTAAAATTTCATTTAAATGAAAAAGTCAGTTTTTTAACTACCACCAAGTGGTTTCACTATTCATCAAAAATTGATGTTTTTTAGAAAAATACTGAAAATTCAGCCTAAGAAATATTTGATTTTCTGAATTCAAAAATTATGTCTATTTTTTCAAATTAGAAACATAGAAGTGTCTTTAATAAATTTTAAAATTTATTCATGTTATCAAAACAAATAGAATGTTTTTACGAAACAATAACTATCAAAAGATTGTTACTTTCTTATTTCCGATTTCAAAGTGAAATTAATTTCAATGACCAATATTGGATTAAATGGTAAAAATATATTTTAATTATACTTTAAAACCAATTAAAAATATAATCTAACCATATAAATAAATTATATTAAATGGATCTTTTGAATTAAAATTCAATATGTTTCACTATTCATTAAAAAATGAACTTTATCGGAAAAATTTGAAAAAATTACAAAAAGTAAATTTTGATGTCCCTATTATAAAGAAGGATTTTATATGTTCATATAGAATGTATTAAAGTTACCAAAACTAGATTTAAAAAGTGTTCACCATTAAAAGGCGATAAATGGTCCTTTTAATTTAAATTATGTTTAAATTTAGATTCATTAACAATTTAAGCCTCTAAATTTTTATAAGATAATGTAAATACATTTAACAATCATGTATCATCATAATGTAGTTATTTTTGTTCATTCTCTCTATTACAACGTCTAAGATTTAACCACTATTTAAAATAATAATATTAAATTATTAGTGTGCCATTTATGATTTCAAAGAAACCTGTTGTTATGTATCGGGTACGCTATCGAACATAGAAACCAATTTAAAGTAAAATTAATATTTAATTTACATATATAAATAAATATGAAATATGTCTTATTCTTCATTTACCTGTGATGTTACATGTAAAATTTCTATCTTTTTTACCATGATGTGGAATGTATTTTTTCATCAAACTTATAATATAAATTTACTCACCATTAGTTCATTGATGTTTCCATTGTATATTTAAAAGGATATATTTTAATGATTTCTGTTCCAAAATTTATTTTAAGTGAAAAAACTTTTCATATGGTTTTTCAAATTAACGAATATTTTTCCTATAATTTAATAAAAGTAATTTTTATAGTATTACTTTTCTTCAATGAAAATAACCTTTTATTTTACAACACATGGGATATATTTTATTGATAATATTTTTATTCGTCCTCTTGATGGGTTGTGAATGATTTTTACAAGGATAGTATTCTGAATCACAGACTTGACTTTTTTTATCCCCCTTGATATATTCAATCTCTTATGCTTGTTGGACATTGAATTTCACTGAAATTTTATTTATAATTTATCGAGGATATTATTATGGAAAAATTTATACCATTTTACATATGGTTTCTACTTTGATATTTATTTGATAATTTTTGGGGAATATTAAAAATTATATATTATTTTATTAACATAGAAATTTTACAAGGAATATTATTTATTTTGGTTATTCAATATGAGGATCTCATTGGACTGTAAGTGATGCATGGAGATCAGAATATATATAGCTCTTCAATGCGTAAACAAGTTCCCATGAGACATCTAATTTTCACAAATTAATGGGTTTCAAACTATATTTTTAAACATTGTCATGAAAGTTCATGATTGTATAAATTTTCTTCTGTAATTGAAATAACATCCAATAATTTAGAAATTCCCCCATTTAGATTATTTTACATTTTATCCATTTGATTTTCATCGACAAATCAAGGGATTATTTTCATTTTTAGTTCAATGATTAAATAACATGTGTTTCATCTTCTTACCTTTCTATATTTATTTTTCCTTATCTATTTATTTTAATGGAAAGTGTTTTTATTTACCATAACTTATTGAATATTCAAAACATTTATAAATTGTTGATTATGTGGCATTATTGTTTAGTTATTTACCATTTTGTGTTTATTTTTTCATATGGATTAATTATTATTTATACTATATTTCACCCACAGTTGGGATTTTATCTCACCTTTATTATGTTTTGTTTAAATTATATTATATTAAGTGTACTAAGATTGATATAAAATGATACCATTGATGGAATAATGTTTTTAAATTTTTTAAAATTTAGAAAAAGACCAAGTTGTAGTCAGTTTTTGAGTTTTAATTAAATACTCAAGTATTTTTCTTAATTACCAATTTATTAAACTCATGGCCCTTCGGTATTTGATTCATTTTAATCAAAACAATTTCATGGTAGTAGATACCATCTTCGGGATTTCTGGGGTCAGGTATCTACATAAATATATCCCTCATAAACTATATTTCTCATCAATATAGAGAGTCTTTATTGGGAGTAATGATTTTAGGAATGTATTTTTTCTAATTCTAAAAAAAGATTTTTTTTGTGTGAAAATGAGAGGAGAGTCGGCGACCTTTTATAATTCAGGGAATAAGAACACTTGTAATATATAGATGTTTTAAATTAATTACATTTAATGTTCCTTTAAAAAATTGTGAAAAGGATCATTATCGACCATTATAAGAGTTATGTTATAAAATTTCAATAAAATAAGAATTTTAAATGTTTTTTAGTTAATCTTAACACTTATGTTTATTTTTTTACCCCCGGTAATATTATTTTTATTGTAGTGACAATATTTCGTTTTAAACATTTTTACTATTAAATATGAACAGAAAATCAAGTTTTTGATCTCAATGAATAGTAAATATTTTTATTCAAAATATGGAACCCATTAATTAAAATTTAATTTTTATATTTAATAGAATTTAATTTTAAATTATACCAACAAGTGGGACTAAAATGTAGATTTCCGAAGATAATGATTTTCAAAGTATAAAATGTTTTTATATACAAATTCAATATTAAATATATTCCAATGACCTAAATTGGATTAAATTTTTTTTATTGCAATATTTTAATATTTAAACCATTTTTAAATATGATGGAAATTTTAATATTATTTAAATATAAATGTTATTACAACTAAAAATATGTATTTTTACTATTTCATAGAAATTTATTATTTTTGGAAAATTATAAAACAAACTTTAAGGTAATTTTAATTTTTTAAAAATAGATTTGATTTCATAATTTCTTATTTCTAATATTGAGAAATTATTTTTTAAAATAATTTCAAAAAAATCATTGAAACATCTTCTCGAAAAATAGTTTTTAGATTAAATATTAATTTATTCAAATCACATGCCTAGAAAAATATAAGATGAATGATAAAAATTATAATCTATTAAATAATATATATATTTTATTAATATAACTAACAAATGTTTATTGATTTAATTTATTATTTTAACAACACATTACACTTATAAATTTTTTTAATGAAATTATTTTTCTTTAAAATGATTTTTATTTTCATTATAATAAATAGAGTTAAAATGAATATATGTCATACATTTCCTGAAATATAATTTTGATAAATATTATATTATAATTCATAACATCAAATTTAATAGCTATTATATAACTATCATATTAGATAATAATATTTTAATAATATATGGTGGTTTGTTCAATCGCGATGTCGTATGTAATATTATCAATTGAGAATCATAATTTTATTTTTAAAAAATATAACATAAAATCTAGGGTTTTCAAATTATAACACCCATAAAATTAAAATTACCAATGAAATTATATCACCTAGATAAAAAATTTTGGATACTTCTATATCCTCATAAACTCATGTTCCCATGTTACATTCTAAAATTAGTGGTTTCACCATAAAACATTGACCATGGGAGGGGAGTTATTTCATTCAAATTATCTATATGATCAAGAACATCAAAGTGTTATCACTCATAAGAAAGATATTTCCCTAGTCCAATATATTCAATGTTTATTATAACTAATAGTTAATGTATGTATTTCATTAAGATATTTGTATCAGACAAATCGTCAACCTGGCTGTTATTCTGAGGGAGTTCCATGTGATAATATCCCATACCTTCCAGATCAAGAATCATGAAAGGTAAAATATAACATGAGATCATATTTACATTATTCTATAGTCTATTAATATTATTCAATTTTATAATTCAAAAAATCCATCTCACCAACATCAAACACCAGAATGCATTGATGATTATCAGTATAACACCACTCTCAAATTTGTGATACCCTTATTTGTTGATAAATGGGTATATCCTTCCCTACCATTTATCTACATATAATAGGTTAACATATCTTCCATTTTAAAGAACCATACAATAACATTGGTGTTCTAAAATTATTTCTATATAGAGATACAAAATGATTCATTTGAATGATTGATTAAATGATAATGTTGTATGAAAAAATCAACGCGGGGATGACATTGATCGCAAACACCATTGTAATGAAAAAAACTAGATCTCAAAAAATATTATACGATAATAATGTCTCTCTTATAAATAAAATCAATCTAATTCTGATTAGATTTTATGACATTCAAAAAAATTTCCTGATATTGTAGAAGACAACAAAAGTGTTTTGTGGAAAACAAAAAATTCCAATCAGATAAAATTGAACTTTTTACTCAATTAAACCATTCCACTAAGATAAAATATATTATGTGAATAATAAATAAGGTGAAAAACTAAAAACATAATTTTAATATATCATACATATATATTTTGTGGAGTCTGAGAAAAAAATCCCAGGGGATTTTTTCAGATTTCCATTCTAGCCATTTTTATGTCTATAAAAACCCTGTAGAAATTATTTTGTTAGCCTTATATTAATAACATAACAAAAATTGATAAATA
Source organism: Viscum album (assembly GCA_963277665.1). Classification (NCBI taxonomy): domain Eukaryota; kingdom Viridiplantae; phylum Streptophyta; class Magnoliopsida; order Santalales; family Viscaceae; genus Viscum; species Viscum album. Next base: position 1,769,503,897 of record OY728135.1, read on the forward strand.
GAAAAAAAATAATCTTTACATCCCACTAGAAATAATCAATAAATATATATACATAATTTTATTTAATGGAGCAATAGTTAATGAAGAACTGTAAGCTTCCTCATACAAATCCTTAAAATCTGGTATTGATAGTACTCATAAATAGCTCTTAATGTGTATTTTTCCAACAAATTCAAGGATAAATATATGAATATTTTTTAATTTTATCTAAGTATACACAACTTAATTTTTATCCTGATTAGTTATGACATTGATATATGGTTGGACACTCATTTGAGAATGGTAAACAATCTCTAATTCTTTTAATATTTCAATATCTAACCTTTGAAAATAAATATATAATGGATATTTTGGGAACATTCCTCATAAATAAGAGATAGTGATCTTTTTAATTAGAACCATAACCCACCATATTTTATTTCTTATTATGGTAATGAATGAATGAGTCATAATCACTATTTAAATCTAAAAATCATCCATTATATATATTTATCAATTTTTCTGTCAATATATAAAATAATTTTTAATTATAAATATATATATATATATATCAAAAAATTATCTTCAATGATAAATTATACATATTTTTACTAAAATAATTACCACTTATAAATAAAAAGTAGTAGTTTTTTTAATTATTTTCATTATCCTTGTATCTTAAATGAGAAAGATAAATAACCATATTTTTCTACATGTGAATGAATCGAAATATATTATTTTATGACTAAATATATATTAAATACCCATATCCACTATAGGTTAATCGAGGAACATGTTTATTTACTCACATTATCATTTTTTACTTGAAATTTTTATTATATTCATCTATCTAATGAAACATGGCTCCCTTCAAAGGTAACATACCGAGTGGATTGGATAGTTATGATAATACCTCCGTAAACCATAAATACTATATAGGAAAACAATGAACACATCATATATCATCGATAATGATAGTTCTTTAAAAACAATACTTAATATCACTCCTTGATTGATCCATAGATAATCCTCCTCTTGATATTATATGACCCAAACATAAAACCTATTATATCCAAAATTCACATTAGGGAAATTATTAATATAACATCTCATTCCTCATTGTATTGGACACAATTCTCAAGTGATCATAATATTCATCCATTATTTGGGAATACATATTAATATTACCTTTATATAAAACCAAAAACTAATCATGGGAATCTCTAGAGAACTATTCAATAAATCAACAATAATAGGAGGTGATTACTATGACCAAAAGAGTGGCATTATTTATATTGTGTCTATACCTTGTAGGTAATTATTTATTTATTATATAATTAATAATTTCCTTCAATTTATGATACTCATAATGAACGAAAACCTAGGGAATGTATTGAGTTTCACGTAGTTGATTAAATAAGTCATTCTAAGGGTGGATGCCAGATTTTTTTCATTTTCATGTTGTTATGATCTCTATAATCACATTAGAGTCACATTGATCAGTATTTATTATTAAAAAAGAAATCATACCATCTACGTTGACACAAATTTCTAACTAAATAAATTCCATGGATTCTATTTTACATTGTTCTTCAATTCATGAAACTCAATTAGCTCCATTATATAGGGATTCATTGACATTAATTTTTCAACAAGTATGATTTATATTAACATGATACATTTATTAGGAAGAATAAGTATATCTATTTTAAACACATAAAAATAAAAATCACACAATTAGATAATCAATGTTTTGTTTTTCTCATATTAACTAATATAATAACCCATTTTCAAGTGGAGTCATGACCCATTAAATAGATGAAATTTCCATTAGATGTTCACATTTAGCGTTGAACTGGTTGAATATAATAAGATGGATTTTATTAGAATTTTTTTTCCAAAAATTGAAATTAATGTGGGATTTATATTGTTAAATCATATAAATAACAGAGATAAGTACAAGTTATACTATGGGAAAATATCATTAATTTCTAGAAGAACATTCCCATAAACTTCAACTAGAGAGGAATATTAGGCATGGGATGTTATCTACCGAGAATTATTGTTTTTAATTTATAATTAACCATATAATAATTAGGGGGTAATTTTTATACCAATAGAAAAATTATCATTTTTGAAATAATGGGTTGATCCGGTGTTGATCTGGTGTCAAGTAAGATATTAACATTTCAAGAGTCGATAGCGAGTTTTAGAATCTCAATGTCATAATCGTATCTCTTAATATAAATTTTGATAACATAATATTTCACATTTCCTCTAGGATTATGATGTTTCTGACATTTATGGACAGCATTAACCTCATATTTGAGAAATTGGTTGCATAATGACCCATATAATTCCATTTGAAAAATTAGGCTGTGAATGGTGTATTCAAATGAGATTTCTTTACATTCGCATCATTATATAACTTCTTATTTTCACAACAGCATTCAACGTACTTATGTCTAAAATTTTCACATAGAAATCATATTTTTGACCCATTTAGAACATTCGATCTGTGTTTCCATCCACAAATAAAGCAGTAAAGAATGATTTTATTCATTACACCATGGATTATGGAGTTCCACTGAATTCCATAATTCATTTATTTTCATGTCCATTTGATTAGTGTGTAACAAGGATATCATTTTTCACCTCAATAGAGCATCAAATTATTTCCCTACATCTATTAATGTATCTATTTGATAACACTCCTTGATACATGTTTTGAAGAAATGTTGGAATCAATCAACCTTGATTTTTAATTGGATGATAATATCATAAAATAACATGAATGTCTCAAAGCATTTTCCTCCAAGGTAAAAATGGAATCATAATAATTGTTCTCTTTCTCAATGATTTCCTTTCCTAAAATTTCTGATATATCTGAGGAATGTAACTAATGAAAAATAATCTCTTAAAATCATCCCACAACATGGTGTAAATTTATTAATTTGTTCATCATATTATCATTATGATTCAACTATTGATCATATTTTCAATTGAAATGACAGACAATATGAAATCATTTTACATTATATGAACATAATAACTATATATATATATATATCATTTCAATGGTACTGGTCCATTTTCATTAAAAATTTACTCTGTATGATCAATAATTTAATGTAGTTTTGGCCTCATGAAGGACACAAAAAAATGATGTTCCCTTATCTTCGTGTTTTGATGTTCATAATGATCCATATATTAAAAATGATTCTTTATAATAGATAATATATTATCCATTCCATATAACATGGAATTTATTTTATTTAGAGGACAAACATTTAATTTTTTTCACATTCAACATTTACATCATTCCATTGGGTTCCAACCACTGACGAATACCAAAAAATTAGTATTATATGAAATATTAATGTTGTAGAAGCACATAATAATGTAAAATATTTAATGTCATAAATAAATAATTAAATATTCTATTTAATACATGAAATAATAGTTTCATCCAATTTTATCAATGTTAATCATCCATTCAATACTTTCTGACGGGTTTAAAATAATTTATTTTGTTCAAAAAATATTACATCATATGTGTGAAATCGAGTGTGTGACAACTCCCATTATCGTGAAATAGGTGATGGTCATATAAATTTCAGATGTTCCCCTTTTAGAGATATATATCTAATATACTAATTTTTTCAAAATAAATAAATGTTATTTTATAACATGAATTACACACAACAAAATGTTAGGGTCCCACTACATGAAACAGTAGGTAAGAATGCATTACACACGACCATTAGTGTAAAAATATCAATGATAATTACAAAAATTATTATTTAAATGGTATTATTAAAACATTAATGTTAATAATAGTGGTATGAATAATTATAACTTCTTTTTATGTATTAAAATTAATGTGTTTAGATAAATAGAAAATATTGATTAAATGTAATTATATTTTTTGAAGTTCTTATATTGTTCAAATATAATATTTTCTTAAAAAAACATAACCTTACATTTTGGAAAAAATAATGAAATTAATTTTTCAAACACATAGAAGAAAATATTTAAAATTTATCTTTTTTTTTGAAATATAATCCTCAAATCATAACTATGTGTAATTTTTGGTTTTTTAGAAAAAAATTCATTTCTTGATGAAAAGTGAATGTATAGAAATATAATTTAAATCCCTAATTTCATGTAATTTATTTATTTTTTTAAATCATGTTATAAATTTATTATAAATATAAATAATTTAATTATAAATATATTAATCCAACATAGTTAAATGGATTTAAATTTATATTGACCTTTCAAAATGAAACTATGTAAACATATGATAATTTTTCCCTTTAAAAATTCACTTTCATGTCAATTCTACATGATTAATTTTAAAATAAATAACGACAGATAATTGAATGTTATTTGAATTGATGGATTAAATATTTTTAATTAATAAAATATTTTTTATTTGATACGTTTATTTTATTTTTGGTCAAAATTGAGTGTTGAAAACTGTAAATATTATTTATCATGGTTAAGGTGTAAATGGGTTCACTAGAGGATCAACAAAAAATATATTGTTTAAAAATAACCAAAATCATTTGAAAAACATAGTTTATTAATATATTTAGATATTATACCTTATTTTATATATTATTATAGAACACTATATCATTTTGACCAGAAAATTAAGGAGTTGGTTTCTCACTTTTCAAAGATTACATGTATGGCAATCACCTCACTTATAAATTGACACCCCTTTCATTTCATAATCAAAAATGAAAAAAAATTATTCCAGTAATTTATCTAAGAAATTTCAAATTTACCTTCCCTGAAATATGAATCAATAGTTTTGACATAAATACAACAAAAAATTTCTTTTATTGTAATCATATGTATGATACCCCCAAGAAGAGGTAAAGTTTATCAATGATCATTTGTTTTATTTCATCATAAACCACATAAAATTATTATTATACCCTGCTTTTATCTTAAAAACTATATATAACCTATATTTATATATTGTTATACTAATTACATGACCATCAACCATATTCAGTTCAACCAAATGGGTTACAAAATCACTATTCAGGTGTTTAGTTCCCTACCGCCTCACTAACCAATGTCATTAGTCTTTCTATTACCATTTATCAAGGATATAAATAATGATTTATTTATTGTTTATATATGATATATATTATTTTATTATACATCATTAATTATTATATTACACATACCAACATGATTTCTATTTGTTTCTAACATGGTAATGGAGAACGTGTGTACCATGGAATATCGACAAATGAGGTGATTAGATTATTTTCCATGTTCATGAAAGGTCATAAGGATAGGTTTAATTAGAATATATGATTAATATGAAATAATAGTTATTATATACTTAATATATATCAATTCATATTATTTTCTCAATACATAAATGAAATGATAATAGCGTTCACGGCTACCTGTGGCCTACCATATCTATTAATGTTGTAATTCATTTTATAACACTAAAATTTATAGAATAACCGAAATAAAAATATACTTAATATAAATTATATTTAGATAATTATTAACTATATTGATATTATTATATTGTTGTCAAATTAACAGGTAAAAAATAAACTAAATCATATATAAAAGAAGAAATTATTACATGAAAAGTAACATTAAAAATGATATTTTTAATAAATGTGAAATTAATGTTCACGTGAAATTAATATATGGTATGACATATATAAATATTATTCTATAATGGATCTATAATAGAATTATAATTATAAAAAAAGAATTTTAATGAGTGTGAGGTATGTTAAGACATATATTAAAGGATTTTTTTTTCAATTTTCCTTCATTGATACGTATAGTATCTAATGCATATATTTACTAACATGATGATTATTTATAGACCATATGACATGTAATATCACGAATGTTTTTCCTCATGATATTTTCTATTCTATTTTATGTTATTATATAATGTGAATTATAAATCAATGTTATCAATGTTGTAATAAATTTATATAACAATCTAATCATTTATTGATATTATTGATGATTATTTTTTCAATGATAAAATATTTTGATCCATTTAAAAATAAACCCCTCAAATTTTCTATAATTAATAATAATATTTTCTAGTAATAATAATTTTTCAAATCTTTTTTCAAAAAAAATCTGAATTTTGTACTATAAAAATATGACTATGTTTATTTCTTTGTAAAAAATATTATTTTGTTAAAACAATGTTATCAAAAAACTATTTCAAAAAAATTATTATTATATTATTTTTTGTTAGAGAATATTGTGGATATCCATAATTTTTCAATAAAATTTTGAAAATATTATATTGGTCATTTCCTAATGAATTCATGTCCGGATGTTACAAAAAAATTGAAAGTAATGTTTATTTTTACATGTATGAAATGAGAAATACCTAACATCTTCACGATGTTTCATTATTTTAATCATCATTTATATGTTTTTGGGGTTATTTCTAAACAAAAATACACTAAAAAATATTTATGTTTTTATTGTTTTTTTCTTATAAGAAATGATATTTTCATCAATAGATTTTTTAAAATATTTAACACAATTATCATTCATATAAGAAGAAACCCATTGATGTTAACTATTCCTTAATGGGGTTATCACCGATGGATAAATGTTTTATTATTTATTTTTCTCGATTAGGATTATTCTGGAGAGAGTTTTTTAGAACTTGATTGGCAACCACGAGTTATACTATAATTAAATTATTATGTGAATTTCTCCTTTTTTATGGGAAATTTATTGATGAAATGACCATTTATTTAAACCTAACTAATTTCTATAGTATCATTAAATGTATATAAAAATCATTTAATATACATGTGAATGGATATTATTAATTTTTTATGATCTTATTCCATTAAAAATATTTTTACCCTAATGATAAGAGTAGAACATATATCTTCCACCAACACATTCTGTAATGATTTATATATTATAGGAATGGGAAGGGTGGAATGGTGATTGATCTTGATTTTTTAAGGGAATTTTTCTGGTTTGATATTTTTTTAATTGAACCTTGACAAATATGATACTTTGAGGATTGGAACCATTCCACTATGATTTCCATGGTTATGATCCAATATGTATATATATATATATATATATATATATATATATATATATTTGATTTTGTGTACTCCATAAATCTATATCTTATGCCAATGTTATTATATCATTTCACACTTTCATTGATTCCCTAAGTAATAATTTCAGATTCACTATTAATATTTATTGCATTAATCATGATATGGATATTAGTTTTTGAGGGAATTTGTTTTCAAATGATATTCTCATGTTTCTATACCGATATGTTCCCAAATATATCGTTTTTACCATTACTAAGCATATGATCACACCCATTCTTATATTTCTAATTCCATGGTTATAAAAAGATGTATTACATATGATATGTCTATGGATGTTTCTATTTATGATAATCTAAGTTGTAGGGAGTTAAAAATACTTATGTACCATTTTTTATTTCCATGATTCCAATATAACTAAACAATTACAATCACCATAAATTGGTCTATGTAATGTAATAAATATTAAAAAAACAACTAATATCTATTAATTTTATGATTTAGTTTCTATATTTACTCCATAGCTATAATAATGTTAGAGCCACATCTTATTATATCATCTATAGATAGATTTGATTTCTTGTATGTTAGTCTTCCAATCCTTGACCAAAATTCTAGGATTTTTCATATACATTGACTTATCCTATGCTTTCTGAATAATATTTTTAAAAAACTGATTCCAAATAATTATTATAAAATAATTTTATACCATAAATAGAAACTAAATATTTTTATACATATATATCACAACAAAATATGTTAATATTCATTACATAAAAAAATTATCAAGGAAAAAATCATATGGTTCTAGTATTATTGGAATCAATGACATATAAACAATTGCTTCCTTAGTGATCTACATTATCTTCCACTATGATATTCTTAACAAGAACCCATCATTGAAATATAATTTATATTTCCATTCATTATAGTTAGGGGATATGAACAATATGAAAGGGTGATCTCAAATGCTCAGTAAACAAAAAAAGGTGACACTAATGATCAAATAAAAATTTAATGATCATAAGCGTGTTAAAATATGATAATAAGATTCAAAAACCATACCCCACATATCGATGATAATAATAATGATTCATGTAAAAATTATTGATGCCTTTTTCCTTGTAAGACTTTTTTTTAAATATATTCTATTCACTAAACAACTAGACAAAGTGGGATTATGAGGTTCGATGTTCCCATAATTAATTATTTAATAATATTTACAAAATTTTAGATTCCATGGACACATTATAAAAAAATTAAATGGGACAAATGTTAATTATTATTTCAAATAAAAAATGTGAGACAAATTTTTGGGAATGTCGTTTTTACCCTATGTATTATAGAAAATAGGTTTGAGTAGGGTGTTCATATATAAATTTTCATGGGATATTGTGTTGAGATAAGTAAATAAATAAATTTGTATAACTGAATTTTATATCCATTATGTATATTAATTTAATAATGTTCTCTATGGTTATCCACAAAAATAGTTTGATAATTGAGGGTTGATATTCCTATCCTACATTGGTGAACTAAATTCATATGATGACTATCCACTGGATCCCTACAGACCGACACTCAATGAATGCAACGACCCCTCTCATTCATTGGCGAGTGATTTATTCCTTGATGAATGATCAAAAAACACGTATGAATCCTAAATTTAGGTATTATTCCTATATTTATTTAAAATATTCATCATTATCATTCCATCCATTCAACTATTCAAATTACATGAAATTTCAAGCTATCAAGTACCCGTCTCATTTGATTATTCATTTGTTTGTCACTGAGGAAATGCTTGATAGATTTTATTTGAAATTATCTCTTGTAAAATCAGTATTCCACCTCTTTTTCATGTGTATGTATCACATCATTTTTTTCAGTAATCATTTTTGGACCATTAGGTCATGATTCCACATTGTTTGGAAGTACCGGGACAAATTAGACCCTTATATTTATGATAGATTCACATGTGATGAATTTAAAAATGAATCAGGTATAGATTTTTTTATTTTGGGATGAGGGTGATAGATTTTATGATTCTGAAAAAATTGAGATTGCATGACACAATATTTGTTTGCGGTGCATCAGGATATGAGTAGGATATGGAAAACTAACATCTGACCAACGAATGGAAGAAAACGATGAATGGGGGAATGATCCACTAATTGTGGAAATTTTAGAGGAGTGATATGAAGTAGATAATGCATATCAATAATGAAAAATGACAGGTTTGACATTCTATATAAATCTTTTTTTTATGGAATTTAGTATGAATAAAACATTACACGTTGGGACTAGAATGTAGTGGCTTAGGTTTTGTGAGATTATTTGTATCACACGTTTTGTGGCACCACCAAAAATCATGTGTACCTAGTTAGGGTGACTGAGTGAACTCTTTGAGTTTATATTATCATGGTAATAGCCTTTAAAATTCATCTTTTAGGTACACATTCTCAATAAGGATACACATACATGGTCTATGAGTATAAGCATAACCCTAGATGGACGAGGCATGCTGTGTAATAAACCTACACTCCATGTAGGGATACATGGGAAATGATCTATGTACATCTATGTATATTTCAATGAGATGGTGTGGAACCACACACTTTTGGGTACCCATACACATCATGTAGCCCGGATCATATTTATATGGAATTATCTACCACTCAAATATCCTCCATTTTGATGCAGATTATGGACATCATGTGGACAATGATAAGTATTTTTTTAAAATAGAACATGATTTTGGCCATTTTAGTAGACTTCGAGATATGATATAAGATGTTACAAATATAATTCTTCTTCAACAAATCCACGAGGATGGTAGTGATCACGAATGATCAACATGGGCATCAGAGTTACACCATTTAGATGGTCTAGTCATGGCTGGTTTACCAATCTATAACATCACCCCATCATACAGGGACAGTTATGGTTCATCTATTAATTATTAGATTTTACCCCCTTACTTCTATATGGAATGGGTCCTCTATCATTCCACTGAGTCTCTCTCTCCAACTCGTATAGGGTATGGGTCCTCGATTTTAAGAGTGACACCCTCTTATAATGCATGCAATGTGCATTGTTTTTTATATCAAAGTTGAACAGTATTGTTGTATTATTGAATGGGTCAACTAATAATATAGTGGATCCTTCAAACTAGGTTGTTCATGGGTCTTCTACATGTTGTTATAGGGTCTCCCACTAGCTTCACTGGACATTGATCCAATACCATTTAATTGAGTGTATAATAGTATTGGGATATGTCATGATTCCAACAGATATCTACAGTGTGAATCCATCCTATTGTATAAGGATGTGGGTCCACTACATAGATATTTTTTCCAATCAACTATGTTGAATAGTGGAAAGGTGTGGTTGACTTGGATGTCTCTTCATATAGACACATGACATGTCGTGAAATGTTATTGGACTTTTGGAACTAATGTAACTCTTTTATTTGGGTGATATGCGATATTTATGTCCCCTTCTTTATTGTTTTGGTTTTATTGGAATGAACTTATAATTATATATATATATATATATACATGTTGTGGGATTCTGTTTAATCTCATTCATTGGGTTTAGTGGTTTACTATCTATTCTTATCAGGTCTCTTACATGACCCCCTTTATCTTTTCTGGAGTCCAACGGGTTAAGTATATACTCACCCTATCATGGGATTTTTCTACAAAAGTCATGTCTTATGATGAAAATGAAATATTTGAGAGTGTCTCTAGAGATATATAGGGATACCTTGTTGGGTGGACAACATATGGTGGTATGATCATAGAGATAATGAACTATGATCTCTCATCACATTTAGTTTCCAATTTTGTATGGTTAGGACGTATTTCATGTCGGGTTTGAATGTGTCTCCCAAACATTTAGTTTTCACCATCATACTGAAGTACACAGTAGGAATTTTTATGTTATTGGTTATAATCTAGATATTTATTCTTTATATTTTTTTCATATGAACTCTTATATAGAAATTCTTTGTTGTGTTCATATAAGTATTATACTAAATGGATTATTATGTAGTTTATTCAATTTTGTGCTTAATTCCATAAATGGCCTATAGAGGTGGGAATGGGGAAGTTGGAGATCAAGCCTTGTTGGGTCAGGCAATAAAGGATTTTTATAAAAATAGTTAATTTATTTTCATTATTTCTAGTGTATTCCACGAATGAATATTTAATTGGGATTAGGGAAACCATGTCAAAGTTATTAGATTGTGGATTTCAAGCTAGGGAATCCAGTGTTGTTTTAGTGATCGATGTATCCATTCAATATAACCTCGAACACAATCATGTCAATATGGAATACATTATGTTGGACATTAGAAAAAAAATTAAATCCATTATAAAAGATTTATAATATTTATTTCCTTATTGATTCAACTCGGTATTTATTATTTATATTCTCATCTGACCATCTTGCGTCTAGATAAATTTTCCCGATTCCCCTACAACGATAGCCATCCAGGTTAAAAATTCAAAAAAATAATAAACTAATAAAATATATTATTAAGATTATTAGGTTCTATATCATAATATCATTAATCTATGTGCATAGGTTTTGGAATTACAGTATTTTGAGAAGAATATCAAATCAACATGACAAGAAGAGGATTTGTGCTGGATTAGCACACTCCACTTTTTCAATCTCCATAGGAAGCTGAAGTTCTTTGGAGAGCCATATCCCCATGAAATGGAAGATTATATAACGATTCTAATACATATTTATAGGCTCATCTGATAAGTGACATATTATGGGGTTACACTTCAATATACTGTATTCCTTGATGAATAATACACCTCTATTTTGTGTTCATTTTGGATTAAGGTGGTTCTTGAAAAATAATAGGGATGGATGATTGTTTAATTTCATGATAAAATGTTCACGAACCTTATATAGTAATCCATTTACATGATTTGGGATGGATTATTCTGAGAATATAATTTTGAGTAGGGACACTGTAGTGACATCCATGTCCGTGTTGTTCTCTTTGTAATTCACAGTTATTTTGGGGTGTCCGAGATGGAGAAGGTGATATAGAGATTCCTTTCAGATTGACACTAGGAAGTTGGAGCTATCTGTGTGTGTCATACAGTTAATTAATCTATATTATCTTGCATAATCCTATCAATAAGAACTCATATAATGATATATTCCAATGATCGGGCATGAGCATCCATTTGGGGATAGAATAGAGGGATATGGAAGCTCGGATAGGAGACATTATATGCTCGTGGCTAGAGAGGTCACATGGAACATGAATACTGAAGAATATTTTTTATGGGGAACATCCTACTAGCGGGGAATAGTTCATGGAAGGGGAGGCACTATGATCTGGGATGTCGTATTTAAGGGAATGATGGCCCCCAAGGGTGTAAATCATGAAGAGAAGAAAGTGGTGTTGTATAAAGAGGACCAATTGGTAGTGGATGAATCTATGTGACATATGAACCACAACCACTAAGTGTCCCACATCTGGTTTAGGGAGATGATAGGGGATGTGAAGGATATATACATGTTATGGAGGCATAATACCCAGAGACACAAAATTTCATTAGATATATTATATATGACCATTTTATTCTTGACTCAGTATTAGTACGCATAAATGTTATTTATTCTTTCATCCATTTAATCACTTTGATAGTGTTCGAGATCCTAGATTAAGAATTAGAAGAAAATCTATTTTTAGGGTACCTAATGGGAACATTTCATATATATCCTTTTTAATCCTTCAATGTGATATATAAAATGATGTGTAGAGGTTCATGTGTGAAATTTTGGTCATCATGATGGAACCCATTTACATCATAATTTATATTTATTTCTTTTTTATGGTATTAGCCGAGATTGAATTCAATATTAGATGATTCAAAGACCTTATCACGAATGATACAATATTCCACTTTATGAGAATTTGAGATCGCATTGTGAGATGGGTTGGATTTTTTTATCAGGCGGTTGATGCCCACCACCGATCTGTTAGAAAGTGAATCCCATGGTAAAATAGTATATTTGGTAATTTATATTCAATAATTTATGGTTTATATCATGGAAAACATCCCCAAGGACGTTCTGCGACTAACTCCGATGTTGGATATAGATTATTTTATTAATATACATCACATGACCACATCAATATAATATGATAAATTAAATATTACCTCTAATATTATAAGATATATGATGTTGCGTTATGAGGACTTTCATGTAAAGGTTTACATTATAACTATTGTTCCCCCCTTAGCATCACCAGTGTTGTTAATGAAAAAGAAGCACATGAGATTGTGGCTTTGTGGGGACTATCATCACCTGAACATGGCCACAATAATGAATATATAACCATATAAAAGGATTTATGAACACATTTACTAGGTGAGAGGTGTAATAAGGATCTAGAATATTCATATCATGTCAGGATTCTAGTAGTAGAGTGTTCATGTGCCTTATATTTCGATTCAGGATTTGTATTGTAGATATAGACAATATGAGTTTCTGGTTATTATCATTGGTGTGATTAATTCTCTCACTATATTCTTTATTCATGATGTTCACCTCCTAGGGAATGTCATTTATGTGAATGGTTTAGTATTAGACCTAGTAGTGATTGATGTTGTACATTCTAGGGATCAACCAAAGAGTAGGTTAGAAGTGGAGAGATTTCATGGCATGGTGTGGTACTATTGATGTTTTTTTGGAAAACATATATTGGATTTCATCATATTTAAATAAACTTATATAGAAAGGGTATCACATTGAATTGACTAATCATTTACATTGGGCCTTTAAGCAGCTGAGGATAATTCAGAAAAGTTCTTCTATGTTGAAAATACAACAGGATGATGTGGAGTACTTATTATGTTTTGATGTGCAGGGAAATGGGCTCACAGGTATGTTGATGAATGGGTAGACAATTATCACATTCATGTTATGGTATTTGAGATCCCATGATAATAACTACACAACTCAATCCTTATACATATAACTAGGAGCTATCTATATGAGGATGGTGAGGAACTATCATACATGATATTTCATTGTTTTTTACTCATACCATCATACTCACATGTATTCATTCACTTAGACAGTCTAGATTGAAAGATAGAGGCATTGGTTAGACATCCTGTGTGACTATGACATTGAGATAGTTTATACTCCGAGGATGGGAATCATTTAGTTGATTCCCTTAGTAGAACATACTAATGTTGTTTTGTACAACATGAATCTACATATTATATATCTTGTAGCTGACCCGATATGACTAGGATGTTTTATATTTTCACGATTCCATAGTGTTGAATCCTCAAATCCATCAAATTAAGAGAGAGTCCCAGTTGGGAGAAATATAATGTGATGTCTTGTGTGACCATATATCCTCAAAAAAATTTCAATATGGATATTCTAGGTGGGGAAATGGGGTTATCATTTTTGAGTGATTGAAAATGTTACTATCATGATGCATGAGATATTAATGATGAATAATAACAATTATAAACTTTGATGATCTGTAGGGACATTTATTGGTGGTTTTTTGTTCCGGAATGTCACTGACAATGGACAAGTTTGTTTCACGATGCCTCAACTATTAGTAGTATAAGGATGAGCACTATGTTATGATAGGATTTGAGTCATCCTCCTGATATACTGGATTGGATATGGTATGAAAAATCCATGTACATTGTGATGCAGTTTCTTTGGATAGCGAAGGTCCTTGATGCCATCAAGGTTGTAATTGAATTTCTCACAAAGTCATCACACACCCTTTATATCAAGGAATATAGTTTTGTGGAGTTTAAGGGATATTTTTACGTATGGAAGATTATTCCCTATCACAAGGATCCCTTACAAATTTTCTCTGACCGTGATTCACGATTCAGTTCATACTTGTGGAGATGCTAACAAGAGGAATTTGGGGCTCTAAGGAGGAATAATATACCCTTTGACCCCTATATTGATATTTATACTTGGATAGCTATCCATGTATAATAGGTTATGATAAGGGATTTCATGTTTGACTTATACATGAGTCGAGAGGATCAAATTTCCATTGTAGTTTTTACATTCAAAAAAAAAATAACTACCACTCCACTATCAACTTGAAATTTTCTAGACCCATTTCATGAGGCCCTTCAGGTCACCCATGTACTAGATAGATATCGATATGGAATCTATTATGGTTATATATATGGTATCAAAACATTTGGTGAATTTCAAGGTCATCCATAAACAAATAAGGACCTCCGAGAGCATGCATAATTCTTATACAGACTATCATCATATTCATGCGGAGTTTGAGAAGGGAGACCATGTTTTTCTTGAGAGTATCCCCACGATGTTGATTACACAGATTCAGCTAGGGTGATAATCAATCCTAATTCTTCATTGGGACATTAAAAATATTTTAGTCTGTTAGAGACATTATATACCACCTTTCCCT
This sequence comes from Viscum album, assembly GCA_963277665.1. NCBI lineage: Eukaryota > Viridiplantae > Streptophyta > Magnoliopsida > Santalales > Viscaceae > Viscum > Viscum album. The sequence goes on from OY728135.1 coordinate 1,769,519,452, forward strand.
TTCCAAATATTGTATTTGGTGTATAAAATCTTCCATGTGTCATAATAGATAGGATAGGTGCACCACCACATGATATTTTTTTGACTATAGAGAATAGGAAATTGAGGATGTACAGATATTTGTGGATCACTCAGTTCTGATCCAGGAATGGATTCAAATGGCCTTATTTTGATATACCTCCACCTTTTTTCTTGTGATGTGGTTGGACGAGACAACGGATAAGAACTCCTTAGAGAAGCAGAGCTAGAAATTTCTCAATATCCCAATATTTATTTCTTATATTTTAATTTATAGAGTGAAAATAATGAATAAGGAAATTAATTAGTGACCATTGTTTTATTATATTGATATATATATATATATTTATAATTGGATCCATGTACTATGATGGAGTGGAATTCTTAGTCTTGTTATACATAAAAAATATCAAATATAATTTATATTAACATGGAATATTAATTAAAAATACGAATAACATTAAAATGATTTTCAGATCATAAATATTATATCAAAATCGAGTTTAGAACATAATGTTTACCCAAAACATGACCTAAAACAGGACTTCAAAGGTTATTTAGAAAATAGCTATCATGGGTCGATCTGTGCAATTAAATAAATAATTTAACATAATTATTACATTTATTTCACATTGTTCTACAACCTATATCTCAGAACCAATATTTTAATTATTTATTTTAGTTTCATAATCCCATGGATAATTTAGTGGTTTTCTTTTTATTATATATTATTTAACATAATCCAAACAATGAAGAACCTCTATATCTAAGAATATGGACACAAAATGAATGCAATGACACCTCCCGTTCTTTGGAGAGTTTGTTTTTTAATATTGATCATTCCAAAACATTATAGGAATAATTAATTTTAACATTAAGGATTTATTATTTAAATTGATAGAGAACGATCATCCCTTTCATTGATATGTTCCAATTGTTAGACTTTTCTTGCACCTATATATTATATTTAATTGATTTCTTATTTTTTTCTCACCCGGTAAATACTTGATTATTTTAAATTGAAAATAAATAATTTCCAATGATATTTTCAATCCTTTTTATTTTGGATTTCTCCCCTCTACCTTCACGTTAATCAACATTTGACAAGAATGTTATGATTTGGCATTCTTGTGGAGGATTGAGCCTCAAGGACCCTGGGATTTTCGACATAGTCATGTGTGACTAATAGGATGATAAATCACTGATTGATTTGGGATGTTTAAAGGTTTTGCTTGATAAATTTGAAGATAATATTGAAGTATGGAGTGGTACGATATAAGATACTCATGTGGTGTGTCGTTCATTGAGTGGGCCATAAAAAACAAAACTCTTCCCCATGTATGGATGGAAATGATGAATAATAGAAATATCCACAAATTAAGGGTGGCATAGAGGAAGGATATATGGTTTATAAGCATGATATATAATAAATTACCAGGTATTGTACTTTTTAAAAAATAATGTTTTCACACTATATAATCTAAAGAACACACAATGTGTGGTGCCTTGGTTATGGAATAAATGGTTTCACGAGAGGGTATGTATCAGACATAGTGTGGGAACCACTCACACTGTGTGACCCTTGTGATGGAGGTCTATAATGTACTCTATGACTTTATAGAAAATTTAATGGCCTTGTATATTCCATGGTCCAACATACATGGGAATATATAGGAGACATGGACATAGAGAGTATCGGCATGATCCCAGGTTGATGAGGAATTCCATGTAGTAACCCTACATATTGTGTTGGGATACATGGGAAGATATTCATGCATCAGAAAGTATATTTCTATGTGATGGATAGGGATATAATTCCATGTTGGTACCATGTACCCCTATATTCATTCTAAGAAAATATTAACCAATTGAATCAAATTTATATGGACTCTGATTTCCCCCAACTAGTAGCCTATCTGGAGAGTTTATATGTATAGAATGTGTAGGTCTAAAATGTAGTGTTCATTGAGATATTAATTAATATTCTTCAATAAGTATTCTTCTCTAGGAAGATCTCAATTATAGTCATGACCAGGAAGAATAACTATGTGATTTAGAGTGGCACACTCCAGTAAGGATAGGAATGGGTCTCTATTAATCTATATACGGGAAACAACTTGCGGTGAAGTTCAAGGGTCTCTATATATTCTGATAGTGTAAATCTCCTAAAGGTATTGGTCTTAGGTCCTTTAGATATCTACCAAGTCCCACCCCCACACATATATTAGGAATGGGTCCTCGATAATGAGAGTATCACCCGAATAGTGGGTAGGTCATGGGTCAACAATCTACTATCTAATTCAAACTATCATGTTTTATTAGATCATTGATCCATGAAAAATAGTTTTTCAGTCATTCCCTGGGAAATGAATTGAGATGGATAATAATTCTCTCCCATACAAGTTTCTTTGGATTTAAAATATATATATATATATCAATGTCATTGAATTATATTTAATATTGTTATATGAATTTAGTTTTCTAATATCCATTCCTACCATTTCCATTACTGATTCCCTGTCATCTTCAAGAAATCCTCATAGGTATGTATATTCTCAACCCTACATGGGATATTTGATCATATTTCTTATCTTATGAAGAAAAATGGCATTTTGGTGGTCACAATAGATGAGTATAGGGATACCTGGTTGATTGGATTATGTACACTAGTTTCAGTATTCAGATCAAGAGATGATGCCACTTAACACTCATATCTAAAAGTTTTTCAATGTTCAGACATGTTTTTTGTTGGTCTTTTATTTTTCCACTTTAATTTTACTTTCCACTATAATAAACATATAGACCCATGTGGTTTTCAATTTTATAGTTATACTCCAGATATTTCATCTTTCAGTTATTATTCTTCTGAACATTTTAATTAATATAGATTGGAGTCTTCGTACAAGTACACTAGGAAAACTCCTCCCATTTAGGTTATCCATTCTTCACTTTTTTCCACCCAATGGCCTATGGAATTGCGATTATTCTCATTATAGATAAAGAAATATTGGGTTGGGACATGAAATATTACCAATTTATATAATATATGAATCCAATAAAAATGATGGAGTATTTTCCATGAGGGAATAACCATTGAATAAGACATAGAGATTTGGAATATTTTTCGGAAATGAAACTATTATGTCAAGTCTACCTTATAATACATTCATTACCTAAGGGGTTTTCTATAACAACTTTTGAAAATACATTGATATTGGGATAATCTCCCATTTACCATATTTTGGTCTTTAACTAACCTCATTTTTACCCTTTTATTCTAGATTTTGATTACCTCCAATGAATCATCTTTTTAGGTATTTCGATAACCTATAATATAACATTTCTTCTAAAAAAATCAATCATTATGTAACTCATTTGAAAAATATGTATATATAAATTAACATCCATCAAATAATGAAAAAGATAGATATTTGTGAAAAAAAATAATTCTAATATATCTTAACCTATGAAAAGAGAATTACTTTTTAAAACATTTTAACTAAGCATTACAATTTCAAATAAAAAAAATTTTCACAGTAATTTGTTTTCATAATCATTAAATATGTAGTTAATGTATAATAATGGTTGCATTTAATCATTTTTCCAATAAATCTTAACTGGCCTCTGAGGTATTTCCCATAATGAATAGAAATACAATAAAATTACCATTAGAACATTCTTGAGGAAAATATCCGTTAAATATTTAATTCACTTATTTAAAAAGTAAGAAATGACCAAATATTGAATAAAAAAATTTCTTTAAAATTAATATTTGTAACATATAATCGATGCTAATAATCTACGACTGTTCATGATGGATGCAATTTATATAAAATCTGTTTATGTTAAAACATAATATTCTAATCACTATTTTATAGAAGTGCTATAAATGTTCCTTGTTCCTAATTTTAACATTGTATTTCTATTAGAACATTTTTAAAAAATATTTTTTTTAAATATGAATTTAATCAAGATTTGTAGAATAATCATACCATTTTTTAATACATTTTTATAACACATGGACAAGAAATATAATTGATTTGTTAACGAAGGGATGAATAATGTATGGTTTATATTATAAAGTTTCTTTTGAAATCATGATTACGTATAAGAAAATGAAGGGAAAATTTTTTATTAATAAAATAACAATAGTATTATAAAACTCATGGGTTTCGAGATATATATAATAAAATATTTGTTTCATTGAAAACTTATTCATAAATAATTCCATTATAAAATTAGATTGTATCATAAAACATTTACCATATAAGAAACATTAGAATAATAATATCCATAAAATAATTCACATTACATGGATGTGTACAATCTATAATATTCATGATAATAATCAACGAATACAATCATGTTTTGTATATAAACTACATAATAAAATAATGTACTGAATACAACATGTGTACCATGAAAATAAATGGGAGAAGAAAATCCATTACCCCAAGTCTCTACATTAATCATAAATGTTAGAATATCATGTACAATATATATATATATATGTTAACTATATATCTATTGAAAATAATAATCATATATATAATAAAAAATAATATTTATTTATAAAAATTAATTATCTGATATTCATATTTCATTTATTATAATCACATTTTTGTGTGATAAATACTTAGATTATCAGGTATGTCATGGTTTATTAGTTTTTTCCTTGAAAATTGATAATGGTTTCATCATGTCAATTTTTTTTATCATTATAGAAATATCAAATTTATTCCCTATATTTATTTAATTTCATCCATAAAAATAAGAGGTTAGAAAATAAATGAAACTATTCATGGAGTTGTTGGGTCATATGTACAAATAAACATTATTTTCATTTTTTGATGGATTCAATGAATGAAATGTATATAATGTTTCAATTTTAAATCATAATTTTTATGTCATTAATGTCATATACATTAATTAATTAAAATCCTCATTAACATAAATTTCAATATAAACGGAAATTGGTGTCACATCACATTGTGGATGCAATTGTCCACAGTTACGCTTCGGTGATGCTATCATTTTCCAATAGATGTGACTGTAAGATGGTATATTTGCTATTATAATTAAAAAAAATAATGATATCATTCATATTTGATCATAAAAATATAAATAAAAAATCCAACAACCGACACCCATAACCCTTACTTATTAACTCTTAAACAATAAAAATAATTGATAACTATATTTTCATGCCCCTCCTCATTGCCTCGAAAAGGTGGAAGGATAGTACTTGGCCAAAAGAAACACCCCCACGATGCCAATTTATTGTATTAAATTGAAAGGGATTCAATATAATTGGTTATGATTTTCCATTTTATAAATACAATAACCCAACCATCAAATCCATAACAAAAAACTACCACATGATGCATGATAAAAATGATAAACAACATAATGTAATAACATTGATATCTAATCTAAACTACAATAGATTACAAAATTGGAAGACTACAAATATCTATTAAAAATTTATAATTTCAATAAAAAACCAATGGAATCCAACGACAAACTACAATTCTCCTAACATGTTTCATTACCCTAGTCCACAAAATAGCCCATGTATAATGATATACCACTATAAATGTTTGATACATTATCTTTTCAATTGTCCCAATAAATATTATAAGAAAAAAAAACCAATGATCTAGAGGAAAGGTGATTAATGAAAATCATTAGGATTTACCATATTAATTCCTTACTCACACCAGAATGACAAAACTGGTTTTCACAGTTAGGTAAATTATTTTATATAAAAACATTTTGAAATAGTTCAATAAATTATAATAATTATAAAAAAACCATACTAATGTATTTTTCATAATTAAATAAAATTCCATTGGAGAAACCAAGCATGTTTTTAAAAAATATATCAATTTCTATGTTTTTATTACCCAATATTTTTCATATAATCACACATACTCAAACACTCACATAATGATAGAACCACAGAAAAACATAGTGTTTAAACAAGATTGGATGATAATATCTAATATATTTTCACTTTGATGGTTATACTTCAAGACCGATATCTTTAAATTCTATAAATGCTTAATCATTTACCCTATATCACATACCAATTCAACCAATTCTATACCAATTGAATAAATTCTATAAAATGACACATTTATTGATAACCGTTACAAATTAATATTTCAATAAAACTAAACATTTTTTAAATATCAATTTCCATCAAACCATTTAAATAATAGGGACCTCTTATTGAAAATAATTTTCACTTCATCAAAACCAAATCATTAGTTTAAAATCATATTATAACATTGTGTTACCAAATTCAACAATACATAACACAACCTATTTTTCAAAATACCACAAACCTTCAATAAAAAAGGTTTCCAAAAATGATTTCACAATAATTTCACTATATTTTTCAAACATAAAAATTATTTTTAAATCCATCAATCTAGTTCTTCCAGGAGTATTCGTGAATGAAACAACCTACCATTGGAGTTATGTATATAATAGAAAATGGAATGAAAACGTCAATGAAACATAGATGAATCTCCAAACCCCCACCTTAGAAATCATAACCATCATAAAATGGATTCAACAAACCAAGAGTGTCTTCCATATTGATTATAAATCAAAGGTTAAAGGTTATAAAACCCTTAAGAGGGCGAAATCTCGAGTCATAGTGAGTTTGGGAAATGAATGAAGGGTCAAAACACAATCCTGACCTAGATTAACATTTTTTGATTTTTTTTAAACAATGAATGATTATTCATAGTGGTAGGAAAATTGTACACTTACAATGTTCTATCCACTACCTCAAGAAAATTACTCACACATTTGTAACACATGGTTAGAAAACTGTGCTCCAACTATACAACATCCCATTGTTCCAATTTACACAATTTTCTAAAGAGTTCGTATGGTTTTGATAAATTTTACTCCTTCCCATGAGTTACACTATTGGCCAATGTTTCATTGTGGACAATTTCTTTAGTAGTTTAACAATTTCCACTAATTTCTAACCAATCATGCACCTATATTAATGTGGTATAAACAATCCATATGGTATATGAACCCTCCCAAACATCACCCAAACACATAACATCCATAAAATGCATAAATTTAATATTACATACAAGAAATATTATGTTCTAAATTCCCCCCACCATTGGTATTTATATAATACAATTTAGAAAACCCTCATTACTCGAAAAGTTATTTTCCTATTTCCCATTCATTTTATTCTACTTTCTCTAATTCTATTCATGAATCTGAACATGTTATTACAAAACCAACACTCAAATGATGATTTTTTCATATAATACATTAACTTTACTATCCAGAATCAATAGAAGCATGTGAACCAATGATGACTCTAGATCTATGTCATTATGATCACATATAATGACATGTTCATGATCAGGAAGATACATTTTCAACTGAGATACATGATATAAATTATGAACATCAGTGAGCCTTTGTGGATAATAAAACCAATATGCCACCTGAACATCTCTTCCATGTATCATTAATGGAACCATTTATATTTGATATTACTTTATATTATCACCAAAATGACGATGTCCAATCCATGGAGAGATCCTCAAGAACCCATGATCACTAATCTACAACGACAAAAATCAACAATGATGATCCTAATGCGATTTCTAATGAATCTATGTTGTCTCCATCTGATTTCTGATCAATAAAATCTTCATAGGATTTTTATGGACATGTATAATTCCAAATATCGAACTCCCACATATTTCCCCCCATAAAAGTGGATAATGAAAAAAGGTGATAAAAAAATCCCCAAAAAGATCCATTGGTATTGATCCATAATAGGTACTATTATAAGAGAACTACACTAACAGTATATGCTCCACCCATGATCCATTAAAATACAGTGTGGAAAAACACAATATGTATTCCAACATTTGTATAATCCTTTTGGATTGTCAATACATCTATGGATGATATGCCGTCGTAAGTTCCATATGAGCCCCAACAGATTATGATAAGGATTTTTAGAAATGAGACACAAACAATAAATCCCTATCTAACATTATCGAAATTGGTATTCTCTTCCTCTTTACCAATTAATGGATATATTTATTTTTTCAATTCCTCCACTGTATGAGATTCATGAATAGGTATGTAATGGTATGAATTTGTGAGTTGATCCAATATCACAATGATGGAATAGTGTTTACAAATAATTATTAGTATAACTATTACAAAATACCCAGTAATCTATTCCAATTTCCTTATAGTAATATGTTAATAATTAAAAATAACTACATGTCCATGATGCTCTTCCTTAACATGCTGAAAAGTTAGGAATATCAAAAAAATCAACCACCCTCCTATTTGTAATGAACAACCTATATTATGATTTTAGTTCATTATAGATATGTTGTATTTCATGTTGAAAATCCTATCATGAATTGTGGTATGCATGAAGATATTTTTCCTGATAACTGATAAGTATGACCATTAGCTTTATGACACATAACACTAACCTCTTATCTGGGTTACACCCTTCACATATCTACCTAATATTAAGTTTTGACCACATAGTCACTCATTATAAATTATATTTATGTTCCTATATTACCATGTTAAACATATCCGGAACATAATTAAATTGATATATAATATTAGCATAACCTCCTTCATGAAATTAGTTGTTCATTTATTCTCTTACCAACATCAGTTTCCATTGATCTATAACTTATATTTCCAATTCATGATGTGAATTTATTATTAATTAATCATCCATAGTATTTCCCTTACTCGATGTGTAGATAAAGTAAAATTAAATCATTTGTATATACTCAATCCATATTAATTCTCATAGGTTCAAATCCCATTTTTATGAAAAGATGCTTTAAGATATTTTCATCTATGTAAAAAGTAAATTTCTCACCAATGTGATATTGAAACCATGTTATCAATGTATAGACAATGGTAGGTTACTCGAAATCATGTGTTGGTTAGTTATTATCATGTACCATCACCTATTATGACCAAAGAAAAATAAAATGATCTCCCTACTAAGAAACAAATCCCATTTTGGACCACAATTAATCACAATACACCAACTACCCATGTCCTAATTCATGAAAAATCCATATTGGGGTAGTTGTAAGGTGAACATTATCCTCCTAAAAACATCTAACATTCCTCATCCCATTGTCATAGATCATTCATCCTTCTCAATGTTGTCAGAAGATACACCGGTCATGAAAAAGAATAAACGTAGAATTATTAATAACATGTTAGACCAAGGAAAATGTTTATATTAAATACATTCATTGGTATTTTCAATGAGAAAAAATCATTCATCATTTAAAAATCCATAGAAACAAACTTTATAGTTGTTACATGGCAAAGGAAAGATTACACATATTACTAAAAATAACAAGTTGATAATTTGGAATTAAATGGTTGATCTCGACATATTCCAATCACTGTCCCCAACTGTTTTCATACCCTTACATTTTCCTTCAATACAAAAATATATCATCCACAAAATATAACATCCCATGCTTAACATACATTATTATTAAATCATTTTAGAGTTATATTTACAAAATTAAAAAAATACATGCCTGAGAACATTAATATTTTAATGCCTTTGTAATCATGAAAACATAATCTTCTGTCCTAGTTAACGAACATAAAAATATCCAATAAATATTTCCACCTTTACTAATTATAACTAAATCCATTATTTATATCCTTGGAAAAGAAAACATAAGAAATGTGTGAGATAAAATGCTCAATAATGGGATTCTAGTGAGATATGGAAGCATAATCAAGAAAATAAGGGTACGATAACATTACCATGAAAATATAAGATCATACTCAACATATCAAAGATAAAATACAAGAATCAGGTTCCCAATAATGGCAATTTATAATAAATGAATCATAAGGAAATAAATTACATAATCCAAGAAGGCATAACATTAGAATAAAATATGTAATTTTTGTAAATAAATAATCATAAAATATGATTTATATAGTAGAGAATTGCTTAATTAAATACCATCTTAGAAGTATTGCATCACCCCCATACCATCCTGGATGTCATGGATCACTCCCATAGTCATCATAGTATCATAATTTCACTAATCAAATCATTTTGGTAGTAATGATTCAGTACCATGACTCTATTAGTAGTATGATAACCCTCATCATGCCATCTTTATAGATATGGTTTACTGTTGTGTCCATCTTAGTAGTCAAGGTTCATTCCTAAGACCATATTAATCATTCTCATGTGACATAAACATTTACCCATTCATTAATGGGAGATATAGGTCCAACCCATTTAATAGTGTAATCATACAAACATGTTCCACATAATCATATGTAATAATATGATAACCCATGAAATGAAAAGTGTATCATATTCATGTGATCATATCATAACATATGGAAAATTCATGTTTCATAATCATTTCATCATAATCATAACATGTGAAACGAATGGGGTTTCCATGGCATATAATATATGAAAAAAAGATAAAGACTCAAAAATAAGATTTGACAATTTATAACACACTCATAGATATAATATGAATGGAACCATTATATCATTTACTAATTGGGAATAATTATCTTCAACAAATTCTATCTTCGATGGAAAATAATTTTGAAATACCATTAAAAAGGTTCTTTACGAAAATATCATTTTTAGTTTGAAAAATACAATTAAATACATAAAACCATTTGGATATAATATTCATATAAAATACCTCTAAAAAATATAAAAAATACATGCAATCATTTGAAAACTATTTTCCTTTAAAACTTTGAAAAATAGATTCAAAAAATTTTAAAACCATTATATTTTGAAAAAACATTATAAGTTTATAAAGAAATATAGAAATTTATTAACAACCATTTCATTTGAAAATACATTGAAAAAATATAAATTAATAATGAAAATGTAATGAAAATAATTTCTCAAAAAATACATTGAAAATTGAAAGAAACTGTTTAAGGGGTTTTGAAATCCATTTCTGGAAAATACTATGAAAACTAATAAATAAATCTTGAAAACATTTACAACACCATTTTCCTGAAAAATTATAAAAGTATCATGAATGTGCATTGAATAATTTTTAAGAAAATAAAATGAAAAACTATTTAATAAAAATCCACCCATTAAACTTGAAAAAGAATCTTCATAAAAATGACGTCGGGTAAATGCTTACATGTCGTACAAGTAAAAAATTATTTACTTTGTATGAAAAAATTGTTTGAAGATAGACTTGATTGAAAATAGACATGAATATTCTGTTGAAATTTTGTAAAATAAAGAAGGAAAAAATATATTTTAATTATCATAGGATATTATGAAAATATTATTGTCAACCCTTTTTAGAAAACATTGTTATAAAATAACTCACGCTTATCATTGAAGAGAGGGTAATGTTGGGATTTAAGAAAAAGAAATTCATAACTATATTATGTACCAATGAGTATATATATGGTTCCAATACATGATTTTATTACGAATATTAATAGGATAATAAATTTCATGAATTTTCATGAGATATTGATCATGTTATTTTATCAGAGAAAACATAAACATAAACAATATTGAAAAGAGATTATATTTTTTCAAAAAAAGCTTATAACCTTGTAACTTCTGATCATACTATACATGAAGAAAAATGAAATAAAATTAACCTAAAAGTATAATGAATATTTTTATAATTATCATATTAAATTAAAAATAGATGTATATACACCAACAAAAAAATATGGGCATAACAAAACATGCGTCTCAAAGATGGAAAATTGAGACCAAACAATTTTTCCAATTTTGTATCATTTGAAACTTAAACCCCATGAAATAAAAGGAATAAAGTGTATAAGTTTATTCCCATAAATTTATTTTTACTATAAATATTAAATAGTAGTTGTACGCACATACACCGGTTAAAATGATGTTGCGGCGAACATAGCATGTATCTCATATAAATGAAAAATGAGATGAAATCCCCTTATCATTTGTCTTGACTCTGGTCGTACTCATTCATACCTATTGTATAATAAATATAAATTTATAATATATATTTAACAGAGCCATATTTATATATATAATTATCTATATGTTTTTATTATGTTCCTATATTACCTGCTTTTTAACCATCATATGTTATGGTTTCACTTCGGTTAATATTCTCCTTGTATTTTATTTCTAACTTAATTTCTTACATTGTCGGTACATATACATATAACATGATTTCAGAATGTAAAAATTGATATAAATATCATATATATACATATTATTATTATTATTATTTTATATAGTATATATATGTAGGAAATTGAACACACCATTCACTGAGACGGTATGTCGTATATACACATTAACGATATTTCTGTTTAATTGTCATGTTCTATGAAAGAATGTATAAAATATATATGTATATATATACATATATATCATAATTAAATTTTATTTATGAAATCATATATATCATATATATTCAATAAAACCATACAAAATAAAATCCATGTAGTGTGTGAAAGAATCATATCACAAAGCGGGGCGGTAGTCCTCATATCCTCAATCAAAATTATCGTATTTCCATAAGAATGAAAAACATTTATGATCTAGATAAAAATTATAGAACAATAAATACATTATTAATATAAAACATATCATATATAAGAGTGCGATCCATTATAACGGCCACCATGATATGTGGTATCGAAAAAATGAACAACCATCATTTCGTGAGCCAGTAGCTAACCGTACAGAGAAACATCATATTCGTTACCAATTAGATGGAGGAGTTTGTAAATGTAGGTCGAACCAAATAGAAAAAATCTTAGTATATTTTGGATATTTTTATTATTATATAAACACAGAAAAAATCTAGTTTGTGAGGGAGGATAAGGAAAATAAATGAAAGGACTAGAGATAAGATGCTACCTATAAATCAGAAAACTCTTTTTGATTTGTGCCCAAAGGAATCCTTGGATTTCCATATACCCAAGGTAAGGATTATTGGAAGAAGTTATGATTTATTGGATATGAATTGGTTAGTAATTTACTGAAATTAAGTGGTTTTATAGGTGTTTAGAAGTGGGATATGTGGTGGATTTTTATAGGGAAGGAAAATGAATCATTGGATATTTTTTAGAAACAGATTATGTGTACACATGTTATCACATAAAAAGTCATAAAAAACCAAAAACAAATAATTAATTTAAGGATTATTGGATAAACATTGGAATCAAACGTGTTTTTTAAATTTGTATAGATCATTTGGGCCATTAATTTTAATGTTTTTTCCCTAATAATGCTTAATTTGAATTAAATGCAGTAATTAATTTTAATCACTTTTTCTAACCATTTTGGTTAAAATTAACTTTTTATTAACATAATAAAAATATTACATGTAATAATATATTTTATTAGGGGTTTATAGAAATTATAATCACTTAATTTAAAAGATTATGATTAATGGTAGTCTCATAGATGAGATAAAATAAAGGATTTTAAAAGTAGAAAATTTTTCAAACATTGGTTAAGATTGTGTATTAAATTTACAATACAATTAGATTATAATCAATTAAATTTTATTAATATATTTAATATTTATATTATGCAACATTAAAAAATTCTAATATCATATATCAGTGATAATTAATTAAACAAAAATCATTTTTTTACTAAAAATAGATTTTTTCACAATTCATCAAAAAATGTTGTTTCTTGGAAAAATCCCATTAATTCAGCTTAAGATAATTTCTAAATTTTGAATTAAAATTTTTTGTTTATTTTATTAATTTCAATTTATTAATGTTTCTAAATTTTATTTTATTATTATATTTCCATTCATTCTAGAAAAAAATATTTTTAATTAAGTAGGACATTATCAAAAATAAATCATTATCTATCAATATAATTTATTTATATAAAAAAATTAAAAATTTTGAAAATTAGTTATTTCTATTCCAATGACTAATAATAATGTCTAGGTAATAATTTTCTTAATTAAATAATAATATAAAACAGATGTTTTCTATAAACATATTGTTGTTTGAATCATACAACAAGTCGGTGTTGTGTGTAACTTACGCAACGTCGTATGCCAAGTCGGTGTGGTGTGTAATGTATTCTAAGTGAATTCATTTTAAAATGACTTTATAAATTAGTGAATTTCTAGAAATAAATGAAAATTTAATATATTATGGTAAAAAATATTTGTGACTATAATATTATTTTATTTTATCTTCAAATATTTTACATTTTCATTTATAATTATTTTGTAACCTATGAATACATATTATATTCGATAAACCATATATTTTCATAGGTTATTTAATAAAATTATTAAACTCTAATTTAATGTCATGTATATATATTTTAATATTATATTATTGTTATTAAATCCATAGTCTTCAGTGTTATGAATATCATTGAGGAATGTCGTTATTGTGTATAAAACATGCTGACCTCGCCGTTCTAGGTAGAGCAAGAAGAAGTTTAGGTCTCATGTAAATAATTATTATCATAGATTTGTGTATGGTGAATTCCAAAAATATGGAATTATTTTAAAATAAACTATATTAATTATTTTATGTAATGAAAAAAAATGGATAAATTAATTCAAAAATAAAAAATCACTAAATCTCACGTTGTGACATTTTAACTACTTTAAAATGAATTTCCCCAAAAAAATCATCTGAATTTTTAATGGTTTTTTACTTCAATTATTTATTCATATAAAGATGCATTAGAAAAATAAAAACAATCCCTTCCTTTAAAAAATTAATGTTGGAACCCGAACAGTTACCTAATGTAACATATAACTAGGTTCCCACATTGAAGAATAGAGGTTGGGAGTGAAGATTTGGCATCATGAAAAAGAATAAATTTTATAGGATGTGACTGAGGACATCAACCACAAACAAATTAATGATCAAAAATAGTTGGGGGCTCAAATTCATAAATCTATAATTATTTAAGTGGCTATCAGTTCTATGAAAGTTATTAGGATCAACCATATTATTTTATATCATTATCCTATAAACAAGTAATTGTTATTTTTACCATGAATACAAAAATAAATTTAATTATTTTTTTTGATTTTATATATTTCTAATTCCTCTATTACATGAATAAATGGATGTAAATAAATAATATTTTATTCAAGAATCACTAAAATACAATTTTAACAGATATTCGCACCCCTAAAATAATGATATTTTTTACAATTTCTCAATATCTATTATCAAAAATCAATATGGATAATATATTAATCTATAAATAAAAAATTTAAAACTACTATTTCATTATAAATAATTATTCCTAAAAAAATTATGAGACATAAACAAGGACGTCGTGTAGGTCAGTGTTATGTGTGAAACCCTTACCATCCTTTGAATAGGGGATCAAGGCCCATAGACTTTCTGGACATGATTTCTGGTCACCCCATATAAATGTTGTATTTTCAAATACCACACTAATATAATTTATAAAATAAATATGATGGAAGACCTTGAAATATGGTTAATAACTAAAAAAACTTTTATTAATTTTTTTAATACAAAATATATACTTTAATACCTCCTATAATGTCTAAATTAATTTATTATTAAATGGGTATCCTTCTAAAACATCCTAAAGATGGAAATCCCACTATGTAGAAAGAAATTATAAAATAATCCTAACATTTCATGCCAATATTTCACAATGTACCACATTTTTTTCACATTCAAAACATGTGAATACCCTCATCATATATTCCTTCAAAACACCATAATAAAAATAATTTACATAAATCCATCTGATAATATTTAATGCATCGTTATTACAATTTATATTGGATATTTTACTCAAATTCAAAATGATGTAAACTTCATCCATGATAACATAGAATATTTTTTCAATAATCAGTCCCAAGGTAATCTATTCAATCCAATTTAATTATTCATATCACAAATATTTGCATCCAATGTGAGGAACATTATAATAATTCTCATTCCCTTAATCATTGGTTTTCCATGGTCATAAAATTTCCATTATAACACTTCTCTATTCCATTGGAACCATTCAATGTGTTCTATTTTATCTATAGTCGATAAAATGAACAATCCTTATATACATCACCATTTATAATACATTATTCTTGAATCAAAATACAAAAAAAGTTATTATCCCACTTCATCGTCATGCCACATACAATAATACATCATCTATAGTACCCCTGGTTAGAGGAAAATAACTATATCCTCATTTATTTTATGTAAAATATGCGTCATTATAAAATTGTTTCCCCTTTAATGGGTTTTATAAAATCTGTTGTTTCCATAAAATATGCAGTTTCCATAAAAAATGAGTATCAACAAAATAGGGAGTTTCCATAAAATAGTGATTTTCCATAATTTTTGTTGTTTCCATAATGATAGGATTTTCTATAATTTTGGTTTTTAAACAAAGCTTGTTGTTCCCATAATGTTAGGATTTTATAAAAGGATTGGTGTTTCTACAAAGTTTAGTGTTATATAATGATGGTTGTTTCCATAGAGGAGGATGTTTACATAAATATGTTTGTTCCCATAAAAAGATTAATTTTTAAGGATGTGATATTTTTGGAGATTCCAATGGAATTTTGGGGCCAAAAGAAAAGTTACATAGTCTTCCAAAATAGTGCATTCAAACTTTACACAGAGGTAAAAACTAGATCCTAATATATAAGAACATTCACATTTTTTCATTAATTATTTAGTTTTGTCTTCAAAACACCCGTAAGTCTATATTTATATCCCTATAATGCTATAGATTCCTCCCCAAACGAAATGAGTCCAACCTGTAGCCCTCCCATGGTGATTTCAATCTCGATTCTCAATGTTAGTGCCCTATGATCATCGTTTTTGTCTCACTTTATTAGATCTCCTTCTTCTATTTTACTGTTTTTATATATCTACACATCATATGGGTAGATATAAAGTTTTTCATATAAAATATATCCAAATATTTTTTTGTTCATTATAGAGTAAGATATCTAAGCTACTTTCTTCAAATCAGGATCCTATTCATGAGGCATTCCACCATTCATTGCTAATTTTTCACATTTTCTAAGAGCTATTTAGATCTAATTCTCCAAACTACATTAATTACTATATATAAAATAATAGTGTGTAGATATATGTTTTTGGATTCCAAATAATTAAATGTTGGTTTTTGATATAGCGAGAATAAGAGAACTAGGGCCGTTCTTAGAGGATCGACCCGCTTTCTTGTGTGTTCTTCATCCTGTGTCAAGTTTCATCAAAACAATTGAGGTAGGTGGCATCACTCTCAAATAATCATTCTAGAATTGATTGGATTAGTTTCAAATTTATTATATTGAATGAAATTTAATGTGAAATCATGGTTTCATTGTAACATCCTTGGAAAATAATGAATATGAAAGTTTCAGATATATTAATATTTTCGATTGAAATAATGTTTTTATTTTAAAAGGGGTGATATATTCAATGGAGTACCTAACACGCAACAATGGGTTTCCTTGAAGACTTATGTTGCACACAATGCTGAGTGATAATGAAAATTATGAATATATTATTATTTTAAATTTTAGTTAACTCATAGTCATTGTAATGGTGGGAATGAAAAGATTTAACTAAAATATGATTATACAAGTAGGTTAAATGTTTTTACATTTTTACAATAAAAGTTAGAGGATTAAAATGTGAGTCAATTATATTTTAAGAATAAACACTTTAATATTATATAAATGGGTGATTTTCCACCTTTTTACGGAGAACCCAAAATAAATCTTGTTTTGGTCACTTTTATATTTTCTATTTGAAAAAAAAATTAGATTCGAGAAATCAGAATATAATTTGGGTAAAATTTTGGTATTGTTATGATAAAGTTCACTTTTTTTGAATAGCGACAAATACTATCTTTTAATACAAAACTACATTTTAATCTAATTTATTTATATGGATATATTATATTTTTAAATGGTTTTGAAGTGTATGTAGATTGTATTTTAACAAGTTGATCCAGTGTTGGTCAGTGTAAGTAATTTCAATTTGACGTTGGACATAAACATGTGTTAATATTTTGTAGTTATTATTATATAAAAACAATGATTTTTTTGAGAACAAGAATTAATTTGAATTTAATTAATGAAACATCAATATTTTGAAATTGGTAAAATAGAAAAAATATTTATTTCGAAATATCAAATATATCATAGGATTAATTTTTGGTATTTTCCAGAAAACCTTCAATTTTTATGAATACTGAAAACACTTAGTATTAGTTAAAAAATCGATCTGTTTCATTTAAATGAAATTTTACTGGTTCTGTGAATAGAATTTATAATATCATAAAAACATGGTTGTTATCATTTAGTAAAATATGGTTCAATAAGATGAACATAATTTTTGGTGAATAATAATTTTGGACTTTTATTTACCACAGGTAAATGTAAATAGGGTAATTCAAGGAAAAATAAAATTGTAATAATATAATATTACCATAACACTTGTCATAACTTTATTTTATGAGTAATGTTCTTCAAATAAAATCCTTCGGTATGAATTTTTGGCTTTGAAATCCCTTTGGGTAAGATAATGATAATAATTAGTTTTTATTAAAGTGAAAATAAATATTTCATAAACAAGTATTGTTTGGATAAATAAATTTTAATGTAGGGTTATATAATTCATATATAGGATTATAAATATTAATTAGAAAGATAAAAATATATAATACATCATGTGGTTTTATTTATAATTTTTAGATATCAAATAAATAATATTAATTATGAAACAATAATGATTCAGTGTTTACCTCCTCAGTGAATGATTTAAATAAATAAGATTATTAAAATTAAATCAATATTCAAACCCTTAACAATTCATATTAAATTCTTTTATTTAAAACAATAATAATATTATCTTTGACTTTAAAATGTTATGGACCATTAGAAATGGAGAATCAATATATAATAAAACAATATTTTCAAACTTTCCTAAATAGCCCCACCTTCCCCTAATAAAAAGACCTCACCCCTAACACATGACTCACACTTCTCAAGACCATTTGACTCATCCAAACTCTACCCAAATAAGCTACCAATATACTTCTATTCCACCAAAAATCATTATATTATGAATAAGGCACTTCAATAAATCCTTTTCGTTTAAACCAAAAGAAGTTACCCGATTTAAAGGTCACATTTTCGCTTTAGTTATTTTCTATTATTTTACTTATCCAACCCACAAAACGTTATTTATTCCATTATTTTATAAAAACACCTGTATTATAAATATACTTGGGTTTTGTGATGATATTTATTCTAAATACACTTAAAAACTCTTCCATCTAATGGGTAAATAATATAGTTTTTCTTGTAGACGACAAACTACTGCCTCACGAAATGACAATTGTCCAATATTTTCTTACCACCTATTATGGTG
The DNA here is from genome assembly GCA_963277665.1 of Viscum album. Lineage (NCBI taxonomy): Eukaryota > Viridiplantae > Streptophyta > Magnoliopsida > Santalales > Viscaceae > Viscum > Viscum album. The sequence goes on from OY728135.1 coordinate 1,769,538,930, forward strand.
GTCATTATGATTACACTATATTTATATGTGATATATATTATATTTATATTATCAATATAATTCTTTATTTTTAATTTATATCATACCTTTATGGCCTCCATAATGGGTAAACACGATAATTTCACATTGAGGAAGTGTGGACTGTCGCCCCCTCAATGTGATATGACTCATTCATACCATATGTGGAACATATAAAGGATGGAGTTAATGAAATTATTTTTGATATTATAATGGAATTATAAAATATGTATTTATCATTATGTTTTCATTCCATTAAAAATATGAAATTGAAATGAATGTAGCGTATATTCCTACTTACGGCTTACCATCTCCATTAATGATGCATTTCATTTCTTACCTCCAAATGTTATGTACTATTATAAATACATATATATACTGAATATATATGATATATATTAAATCTAAATATTTAATATAATTCTAGAGATAATTGACTTTTGACCACATTAACAACTTGTAATTATAAGAAGTTCATTTTTTACTCAAGTACCAATGTCGACAAAATGACCCTTATTAACATAAATTATTCCATAATGATTATATCATGGTAATAAGTGATATAAAAGGAATAACAAACATTAAAAATGTTATTAATTATGTATAAATTAACATTAGTTTATTATTTTGGAAATTAATGAACGGACGGTCAAGTCGAACACATGGTAAGGGGTTTCTTATCTCACTTTTAATTCCATGAGATTTCTATTATTCACCACTTATTTATTGTATGTGGTGTATTGTGTCCATAAAGTTGATATATATTATAATTATTCTCTTTATATTCATTTTATTCTAGGATTCAATTGGTGGTTATTATATTGGGTCCTCCAACTCGATTGATTACAACATGTTAAGGGGGTTTCATCTCAATTTTTATTCCGGTGAGATTCATGATATATTTTCAACTATTTAGTTTTGTGTGGTGTATTTACTTCCAATGATTGTATTATTTTTGTAATATAATTTAATTTATGGGTATTTACAACTTCATTGTATGATCCTTCTTTTATGTGGTGTATTTTTCTTTCTTACCAAATTTGTAAGGGAACCTTACACCCTCATCTTTTTAAAAGACTTCTTTTGTTATATATTTTAATTTATATCTTCTTACATTGGGATATGTTCTTCTATATCCCTATTGTTTTAAATTTTATGTCCAGGTGATGAGATACCCTTTTCTCTCTCATAAATTTTTTTTCCAAATTTTAAAGTGATGTCATTAGGTTGTCAATTCTCTGTAAGGGAACTTCTAAAACCATTTTCAATTCTTTTGTTTAAACATCTAATTGTTGATCATATATTTCTATAAATATGAGTGAATGACCTATGATTGTTTTACACATAATATCCACGTATATTGGGTGTATTTATATTTTCCAAACATAATTTTCATAATGATTTATCATTAATATAAGGATACGGTCTTTATAAGAAATTTCATCTCAATTTAAATTCCATTGAGTCTTCATTTTTGTTATGCACCAATTCACTTTTAAATGGAATATATAAAGCCCTTTGAAATATTATTTTATGAATCATATTATTCTCATGATATTATTAGATTTTTTTAATGTAATTATATATTTATTTCTATTCATTTATTTTCTAAGTGGTAATGAACTATTTAACTAAAACATTGTTTTAAATGTTTTATTAATTTATTCTTCTTAATAATTCACATTAATGTTAATGTTTTAAAAATGTTTTTATTTATTTATTTATTTGGACATAAATGTTTCAAAATTTTGTTTTTTTTCAATTTCTTCAATGTGGTATGGGACACTTAGATTCAAAAATCTCTTTATTAACTGTTTTAAATGTTTTTGAAAATGGATTGATAAAGCATTGATTATGTCAATATATTGAAATGATATATTATGATTGCAATATGTAAATTCAATATTTCCTTTATGCTTATTTTCTTTCTAAATAATATTTTATGGTTAGTAGACATTAATTATGAATACGGATGGTAATGTGATAAACCTAGGGCGACTAAGCCTAAGATAGCTCTCCAATTCATTTGGTAATGTGACCGAGGTAAACATGAATGATTCTTCTAAGATATTTTAGAAATATATTTTGATGGGTATTCCAAACATAACTCCATATATTGCTGTGAAATATACAATGTATGTTTGTTAGGTATGCCATAATATACCATTATAATTTATGATTTTTGTGGGTTATTCATAAGTTATATGATTTTGAAAGGAATGTTATGATTGATAAGTATGGTTTCACTTATTTTTATTTACTTATGGGATAATGTTTTTTTATTTTATAACCCTTACATAGAGTTTTATGCTAATCCCATGTTTTGAAATGTTTTTCACACGACTAAAATATGAATAGGGTCAATAATGGGATGAAGGAAATGTCATGATTTCTAAAACATAGAACAAGACAAGTTTTTTTAAGAGTTATTATTTTATGAAGAAAATTATGCTGACTATAAGTGTCTAATTATTAATTTTTGAGATGTATTAGTTATGGACACATTCCCTAAATCTCTAAACCTGAAAATATCCTCAATGTGAATTATTCACTTAATTCAAGATTATATAATGTTTAAGGCTGGGTCCTTATAGTTGGTATCATAGGTAGGTTTAGATAACATTACATGTTAGGGTGTTATTTAAGAATAAGTGACATAACAATAATGGTTAGAATATTAGAAATAGTTATAATTATTTTAGAGGTGAGAAATGGTTATTACATTTTGCAGTAAAAAATGAATGGTATTAGATTACCTTTGAGGATAAAATATTTCCTGGTTATTTATGAGTAATTTGTCTCATTTTATTTTATTGGTATGAAATTGTATAGTTTTCTAAAAAGGACAACCATCAGACCGTGTGACAACCCATAACTTCGGACAAATCTATGGGAATCAATCCCACAACCAAAGTGAGATTGGGATATATTTACTTCTACTCGACTACATGATGTCCCTAGTTATTATGAATACTTTTGTTAGTTAAATAATTTTATCGATAAAGAATAAGTTTATTTAGGATTTTATGTTTTATAAAATTTATATCCTTAGTATAGAAAAATTATTTTCTGATTAAGTGATAAAGGTTATTTTGGATGGCATTCTCTCTTTTGGAAAAACAATATGCTTAAGTAATATAGAATACAATGGGATTTAATATGTGGAGTAATGGTTGAAATATTATTTTTGAAGAATATATGTTTTTATTATGGACATAAGGTTATTTAGGTTATTTATGGAAATGATTAACCTACCATTGAAAAAATATGCTTACTGATAATAATTTAGTATGAGACATTAAGAGTTTTCGATGTTTTTTGAGATGAATGTTATAATTTATTGTGAAATAAAATGTGATTAAATCCTTTTTAGTATTGGGATTCAATCCTAGTTTGGATTATTTTGAATAATTATAAGGATATCTATATATTGAATTGTCTTACTAAAACATTCAGTAATTTTTGAATAATTTTGGAGATTATGAGTAGCATTTATTTTTTTAAAGGATTATCATTTTGGGGATTATATGATCTCGTACTACTAAATTATGGTCTTTGTTAATGTATAAAGACATGGGAAATAAATGGTCCATATTTTGTGGAAGAAATTTTCAAAATGAAGAAATTATACATGCAATATAGGTAGGTTTCATTATGTTCTTATTAAATCTCATAAAAAAACTCTCTGAATATTTGAAAAAGAACTTAAATCAAAAACATTGTTTGTATACATTTTATTTTGGTAGACCAATGACTGTTTAACCCATCAAAAATTTGTGGTTTTCTTGTTAAATTTATCATAATCTTGTTTTCTATCACTCTACATAAGATCTTGACAGTTATTTTCTCCTCCATATCTACGTTTTTTTGGAAACCATGTATGGGTTTTCTCGGGTGACCTTTGTAGCTATATTTATTTATTATAAATTTATTGTTTTGTTTACTCTTTTTCTGATTTGGGATATTCAAATAAGTTTCAAAGACAAATTTTAAAATTTTGAGGACGCAATTTCCAAAAGGGGGGAATTATGTAACATCCTAGGAAAATAAAGAATGTGACATTTTCATATATATTAGTATTTTGGAATGTAATGTTAATTTTATTTTAAAGGAGAGGTTATATTCAATGGATTACCTAACATTAAACAATGTGTTTCTCGGATGTCTTATGTTGCACCCATTGCATAGTCATATTAAAAAATAATAATATATTTTTATTATAAATGGTAATTTATGCCATGATATAGTGATGGCGGTAATGAAATGAACTAACTACAGTATGATTATACATATTTTTTAAATTATTTTAAATTTATTTAATAAATGATAGTGTTTTAAAATGAGAATGAATCTAATATTAACCGCAAATACTTTACTATTATTTAAAAGGTAGATTTACCACCTTTTGATAGAAAAACATCATTAAATCTAATTTTGGTCACTTTTAAATGTTATATTTGTCAAAATAAAATTATTATTTTTAATTAGCACATCAAATTTTACTTTGGGTAAATTGTTTTTATATTTCTGATAATGTTCATTATTATATTAATATTGAAAAATATTGCATTTCAATTCAAGACATCCTTTTAATATAATTTATTTATATGGTTATATTATATTTTTAAATGTTTTTAATGTTTAATAAGATTATATTTTTACCATTTAATCCAATTTGGTCATTGGAAGTAATTTCACAATATAATTGGACAAAAATAAATGGCAATCTTTTGATAGTTATTATTTCTTAAAAACATGAATTTTGTTTTGACAATGAAAATTAATTTTAAATTAATTATTGATACTTTTATGTATTTAGTTTGGAAAAATAGACATCATTTTTGAATTCAGATTATCAAATTTAGGTTTTTCTGATGTTTTTGTATTTTTCTGAAAACCTTCAATTTTTGATGAATAGTTAAAACACTTGGTAGTAGTGTAAAAAATCTATTTTTTCATTTAAATGAAATTTTAAATCTTCTGTGATTTGAATTTAAAAAATCAGAAATACATGGTTGTTATCAGTAAGTAAAATATGGTTCAAATAGATGAAAATAATTTTTGGTAAATAATGTCCTTTGATTTTTTTACAATGGTTAATCGTAGATACTGTAATTCAAGGAAAAACTAATATTATAATAATATAAAATTATCTCAAATCATGTCCTAAACATGTTTTTTGAGTAATTTTATACAAATAGAATCTTTTGTTATTAAATTTTTCAATTGAATTCCATTTGGGTAAGATAATAACATTAATAACATTTTAGTTCATGAAAAAATAAAAATATCATAAACAACTATTGTTTTGTTAAAACAATTTTATTGTTTGGTTATGTAATTGATATATTTGAATATAATTATTAATTATAAATATTAAAAAATTTCATATATCATGGTATTTTATTTATAATTTTTATACATTAGATAAATAAAATTATTTGTGACCCACTAATGATGCATTGTTAAATTCATTAATGAGTGTTTTAAATAAATTAGACTATTAAAATTAAAACAATATCCAAAACCTGTCCAATTATTATTGTATGATTTTATGTCGAATAAGAGTAATCTTATCTTAATCATTAATCAGTTTTGGACCTTCATAAACCAATAATCATTATATAATAAAATATTATTTTCAAACATTTCTAAAGAGCCCCTCCTCTCCCATATAAAAATCTCTCACCTCTAACCCATTACTCACACCCCTCAAGCCCCATGAATCGTCCAAAATCATCCCAAAAAATCTTTCATGTTCCCTATATTCCCTCTATATTTTTTACATTATGAATAAATCAATTTAATAATTCGTTTTGGTTCAAACCTAAAGGAATCAACTGATTTTAAGGTAATATCTTCTCTTATGTTCTTTTATTTTATTTGACTTATCTAACCCTATAAACTATTTTTATTCATTTATTTTATAAAAAAATAATTATCCTTAAAATAATATGTTTTTTTTGTAATTTCATCTATCTATATTACACACACCTCCGTCTAATGAGTGAAGAACATATTTTTTATGTGGACGATGACCTACTGCCTCGCGAAATGATGATTATTATATCTTCTGCTACCACGTCTTATGGTAGAAATTATGAAGGAAATATATTTATATGTGATATATATTATATTTATATTGTCTATATACATCTGTAATTTTCATTTATATCATATCATTATGGTATCAATAATGGGTAAACAAGATAATTTCACTTTGTAGAAGTGTGAACTACAACCCCCTCAATGTGATATGACACGTTCATGTCATACGTGGAATGTATAAAAGATCGAGTTAATGAAATTATATATGATATTATACTGGAATCATAATATACCAATTTATCATTATGTTTTCATTCCATTGAAAATAAGAAATAGAAATTAAAGTCGTGTCCATTCGTATGTACCACTTACCATCTCCAAGAATGGTGCATTTCATTTTTTACCTCCAAAAGTTATGTACTATTATAAATATATATATACAAGATATATATGATAAATAATATATTTAAATCAGTTATATAATTCTGGATATAATGGACAATTTACTACATGGACAACTTGTAAAAATTAGAAGTTCATTTTTGACTAAAGTACCAAATATCGACAAAAGGATAGTTATTAACGTAAATGATTCCTTAATGATAATAAATTGATAATAAGTGATTTAAAAGAAATAATAAAGTTGAGTTATTTTTTGATGAAAATACTAATTAACTTTATTTTATTGTTCTGGAAATTAAAGAACGAATGGGTCAAGTCGAACACATGGTAAGGGGTTTTTATCTAACTTTTAATTCTGTGAGATTTCCATTATTTTCATAATACTTATTGAATGTGGTGTATTTTGTACTTGACTTTGATATATATTATCATTAGTTTCATTATATTTATGGTATTCTGTGATTCATTTAGTTGTTATTATGTTTTTTTAATACGACTAGATTGATTACAACATGGTAAGGGGTTTTCAGCTCACATTTTATTCGCATAAGATTCATGATATATTATCCACTTTTTAATTTTTTATGGGGTATGTAATTACCATGATTGTATTATTTGAGTAATATACATTAATTTATAGGTATTTACAACTTCATTGTATGATCCTTTTTTATGGGGTGTATGTTTCGTAAGATACCAAATCGTAAAGGGAACCTTTCACCCACCTTTTTTAAAAATACTTATTTTGTTATGTCTTTTAATTCAAATATTCTTATGTTGGGATATGTTATTATATATCCTTATTGTATTAATTTTTTTAAAAGTGATGAGATACCCATTTATCTCTCATCAACTCATTTTATGAATTTTAAAATGACGTCTTTAGCCTGTCAAATTTCTATAAGGGAACTTCTTAACCCAATTTCAATTCGTTGGGTTAAACTACTACTTGTTGATTAATTATTTATATAAATATGTGTAAATTAGATATTATTGTTTTACAATTAATATGTACTTATATTGGGTGTATTTATATTTTTCAAACATAATTATGAAATTGATTTATCCTTAAACTAAGGATACGATCTTATAATAGATTACATCTCAATTTACATTCCATTTAGATTTAATTGTTGTTATGGAACAAATCAATTTTAAATGGTGTATATACTAGAAATTGAAATATTATTACATAAATCTCATTATTTTCATGTTATTATATTTTTTCTTAACATAAATATTTAATAATTTTCCTTCAAGTATTTTTTATGTGGTAAAGAACTCTTTAACTAAAAAATGTGTTAAATGTTTTAATGATTTATTCTTCTAAATATTTCTCCTTAATATCCATGTTTTAAAAATTGTGTTAAGGATTTATTTATATAGACATAAATGTTTTGAAATTAAAATATCATTCCAATTATTTACAATGGAATGGGACACTTTGATTCAAAAATAATTTTATTAAATGTTAAAATGGGTTTTAAAATGGTTTGACAATGAATTGATTATATAAATATCTTGAAATTATATATTGTGATTGCAATGTGGAAATTTTATCTTTCCATTATTATTGTTCTATGAGTTATTAATATGTTATGGTTATTGTGCATTGTTTACGTATACAGGTGGTTCTAGGATAAACATATGGAGAGAGTGCCCGATATAGCTCTCTAGTATATTGGGTAATGTGACAGAGGTAAACATTAATGTTTCGCCTAGTTGATTTTAGAAATTTACTGTGATGGTTATTCCAAACGCAACTCCCTACATATATTTTAATGCTACAATATACGCATGTTATGTATTCCATATGTTACCTTTATAATTTATGATTTTGGTGTGTTATTTATAAATAATATGATTTCATAAGGAATGTTATGATTGAAAATTATGGTTTCATTAATATGTATTTATTGATGGGATAATGTTTTCTTTCTAATTTTATAACCTTTACAGATGTTTTTATACTCATCCAATGTTATGAATTATTTTTCACAGGATATAAAAAGAAATAGGCTCAAGGATGGGATCCTGGAAATGTATTTTTTTTTTCTAAAATATGGAACATAACAATATTTTTTTTTAAGTTTTTCATTATATGATAAAAATTTAAATTGAGAAACGTTTCAACACTTCAAATTTTGAGATGTAATAGTTATGGACAATTTCTCTAAATCTTTAATCCTGAAAAATCATTAATGTGAATTATTCACATAATTAATGATTATGTAATGTTTATGGTTGGGTCCTTATATTATTTATTTCAATAAATCTTCTATAGTGGTGATTTATGATATTGGTGAAATCATGAAATCTTGATATATGGTTTTGATAACTGATTTAATTTCCTGATTTTAAAATGAATAATTTAAATTATTTATTTTCTGTCATTTCTAAAAGGTTTTAGGGGAAATGGGTTTTCAATAAAATGTTTGATATATTTAATTTTTTTTATTGAGATTATTTATATGTAAAATATTTTTCAATAAAAATCTAATTTTATTGAAAATGTTTATTGGCATGATTCTTTAGCATCTTGGTGTGTGCGTTCATATTGAATTTATGGGGCTGGTTTGAAATAAGACCATGTGATCAGGGGAAAAATTCAATTGGAACACAGGATATAATTACGTAGTGACGACTAGTTAGATCGATGAGAAACCTCTATTGAGAATTGAATTGTCATCAGGTTGCATTCATGGTTGGTTGAGTGGGTTTGTTGAATGTTTGGGGTATGAAAAAAATAGGATATTGTGAAATTGTTTTAAAGCGTAGATTTGTTATTTTTTCTAGAAAAATAAATTGTTGGAAATTGGTTTCATTCAGTTTTGTTTTCCCTATGTTACAAGCGGTTTTTGGAACATGCTTATATTTGGTTATAAAATGTTTGGGTAAATGGTTTTATATATACTATTTTATATAAATGTGACTAACATTTATATAATAGTGGAATCAGTAGGTATGTTATTGGGAGAAAAGCGTCTGAGTTTTATACTTAACCCTACATTGACACATTGGTGGTATTTCAGATACTATCTTCCAGAACAGGGGCCAAGAAAATGTGTACCACATTTTTCGCACTACCTCTGGATGTTTAGGATGTTCGGTGATTGTAGAGATTGGAGCTTATGATAACCTTGACCGTTATTACCCACATAAACATGATTTATTATGTAAAACACTTCACTTGATACAACATTGAATATTGATAGGTCTAGTGACCTTGGGTCTTACGAACATTACATAACAACATAGAACATAAAACACAACATCTTTTTTGATGACATCTTTTACAGTACCACAACATTCCTTCATATATAGCGTTGCATGGAATAACCTGAGGAAATAGATAAGAAAAGTGTGAGAAATAAATACCGGTAAGGAAGATAAAATGCATAACATAATGAATACAGTACATGATAAGAAATAGGCATATCGATTTTTCACAATAGAAACAAAAACATAAAGGCAAGATATAGAATGATTATTATAACTTGTAAATGTGGAAATATCACTTAAAATGATATTATAATGAGACAAGGCCCATTGCATTTGGAGCATTAGTAAAATAACTTTTCTCTAGAATTATCATGAGTAAAACCTCATCTCAGTTGTCCTATAATGATATTAATCCTTACTTAATGTGTTGGAGCACGATCAGGGCACACCATTCTTAAACATTTCATTTCATGCATAAGTGTTCCACAGAGATAATTAAACATGGATTCATTAAACATAAACATTTATTCCCTGATAATAGAATGTATAATTTATACATGAAATTATATAATAAATAATTAAATGTGACTAATGTGAAATACACTTGATATATAAATGGTCATGTTATTTACTACAAAATGACTTTTCCTTTGAAAAATCGACGTCCAATTTCGGCAGCATAACGGTGTGACATAAAAATTCATAAAAATGGATGATGAGATAGAAAGGGGTGTATCATCATATGTAAATAAACTTTACAGTAAGGGGTTCATATAGATATATGTCCCAACATAAGTAATTGAATTTGGATTCGTTATAAAAAATAATTTCTTGAATGTAAATGAGGAGCGTGAAATTCCTTACAGAAATATAGCATGGTAACAGTTATACATGGGAGGCAGTAATGAGAGAGAAATGGGTCTATAATAATTGAAACAAAAATTAGGAAGTATGGGGTAGGTTCAATGTCATACCCCAACATTTTTAATTGAAAATTAGAGGGTATAATAACATAATGAAATTCAAAAAACAATGAGAAAAGAAGAAATATCTTACATAGATGTGTGATCTCAACGGCTTGGGAGAGGTTTGAGAGAGGATTATTAAGAGCTTGGTCAACTAATGGATGATTATAGATAGAGGAAGGAAAAGTTTGGTCTATCTCCAAAGTCTCTGAATGAAGATAATGTGCGATCACATGTGGGTGTATATTGGAAAAGTGAGTGAATTCTTTATTATTTGGGTTTTGGACACTACACATTAATCTATTCTAAGCCACAAACAATTCCATGGTTTTCGACCATGGTTTTTTCCAATTTGGAGTAGTAAAAATTACATTATAAGGCCTATTTAAAAACATATTAAAATATTATGATTTATAATGTGGTGGTGAGTCAGAATCTCATGGAAATCAATTTAAACGAAAAAAATGGTACATAAGTCTTGGAGGGTCCACTAATGCTTTGTAAAATATATCAAAAAAAACTAAAATAATGTTATATTAATTATAAATCATATATTGTCCTAAAATCCCATTTATATTATTTTATAACATCACTATTGTGTCATTAGGTTGTCATAAAACAAATTATATAATTAAAAGATATTTAATTTTTATCAAAAAATTTGACAGTCTGAGAAAATTATGAAAAATTCACCAATGGATTATTTGGACGTCCTAATTTAAAAAATAATATTCATTTTCTATAAATAATTTTAAAAATATTTTAAATTTTACTTTTAATATAAAATCGTAAAATTATCGATATTTCATGGGTTTTGATGAAAATATTTTTCAAAAATTAATAAAAATAACACTTGTATTCATAAAAATTATATGATCATTATTAAAAAGTAATTTAGAAAAAATATTTTATTTATATATTATTTAATTAAAAAATACAATAAATCATCAAAATAAATTTCTTAATTTAATATTAAGTAAAATACTATTTTTGGTTTTAAAACTATTTACAAAGTATCAATGATTTAATGAATGTATATAAATTATAAATATTTTTTACCTAATCATAGTGCTAGGGTCTTTGACATAACCCCTTAATGTTCCCGCTTATGTCATAATGGTAAGGTTTGTGATGGTGACTGGCTGTTGGGGTGGCTTAGATAACAACGCTATGTGGTAATCACTATCAACATCCATGTCACCCATAAGTGTTTTGATACGAACATAACATGTTGAAGAACATCGTCGCCTTGGTCAATAAAAAATCCTAGTGACACCAAATCCTATTTGAACTCTAATAAATGGGCTCTGTATGGATCGATTATACTAGATGAGGCCATCTCTCCCCTTTTCTGAGTAAATTTTATTTGTTTAACCCATATATTGATACTAATCATGTGATCTATGTTCAACTTCTATATTAGAAGTGATCTCCATTTTTACTGGTATTTTGAAATCCAAAAACAACAAACCATGGAATTTCATATTTTATATAACCAATTTACATAATAATACATTTAAGTAGATAAATATGAATTTTTTTATAAAAGTTCTATTCATTACAATCTTTCCCCTAATGAAATTTCACCCTTGAAATGTGCTTTTACAATCCTAAATTAGATAATGTTAACTCTACGTCATCACTTCCTTTGATTCTCACGTTGCTTCTTCAAACATGTGGTTTTTTCAAAACACATTCACAAGGGGCGTTGTCTGATTTCGTAGAAAAGTTTCCATATGATCTAATATCTTTATTGGATTTTCCTCATAGGAGAGGTAATTCTCCAATGGTACCACCTCAGTATTGAGTACATGATATGGGTCAGGTTTATAGTTCCTTAAGAGTGATACAAGGAATATATCTTGTACTTGAGATAAAGTCGGTGGATGTTCTAGTCAATAGGATGCTGTTACAATGTGATAAAGGATATCAAAAGGTCTGATGTACCTTGTAATAATATTTCCCTTGTTACCAAATCTGAAAACATTCTTCCATGAATATGATCATAGGAATACCATGTCTTCGACATCAAAATATTTATCACATTGATGATTATCAACATAAGTTTTCTATCGACTCTGTGAATCTTTGATGTGATTCTATATGGTCATACCCTTATCCCCCATTTCTTGGACCAACATTAGACCTAGTAGTTTTCTCTCCCCAATTTCATCCCTACATGTTGGTGTTCCGCACCTCTTCCAATGAAGGGATTCATATGGATCCATTTAGATGCCAGAGTGAAAACTATTATTATATGAGAACTCAATAAGAGAAATATGTCAATCCCATTCACCATTTAAGTATATTGAGAATGATCTCAACATGTCCTCAAGTGTTTTTATAGTCCTCTCGGATTGGCCATTTTTTTGGGTATGATAATCCATACTGATGTTTAGCTAAGTATTCAGAGCATGTTGAAAACTCTTCCTGAACTAATAAGGGAATCTTATACCTCAATTAGCTACAATAGATAGTTTTACTCCATTCACCATCACAACTTATCTGATATATATTCGTTCTTGTTGATCTCATGAGAAATACTATCTAATTGCAATGATGTGTGCAATTTTTGTAAGATGATCCACAAAACCCTAGATAACATTGTTTTCTTTTGGATGTCTTCAGATTTCCAGTGAAAAATTCCATTATGATGTTCTCCCACTTCCATGATGGTATGGGTAATGGTTAAATCATCTCCTTTTACTTTTGTATCTTACCCTTCACTTGCTGGAATGCCAGTTACTTTGATGTTTACTCAGTGATTTCCAACATCATGTTATCCCAGTAATAATTCTATCAGATATTTCGATACATCTTTATGTTTCTTGGTTGAATGGAGAAATTCGAACAATGTGCTTCATCCAAAAAATAATTCTCTAACTATGGATTTCAAGGAACACATATTCTTGAACCAAATCTCACTATTCCTTTTCATTAACAATATACTCCTATGATTTCGTTTTTCTGATAGTATCACATTCTTCTGATGTCCCACATCATCCTATTTAGTATCCATTAACTATTCCTAAAGAGACTTTTGAGAAATTATTTGAGAAAGGATTGATGATTTTCCCTTCTTTATGATTCCCATGTCCATATTCATCAAATCTAAGAAGTTTGGATCCTTTTCAATTCAAATCAATGTTATAAATTCTGGTCCTTTTTACATAGATAATCTTCCACCTTGTTTGCTTTCCCAGAGAGGTAATGGATTGAGAAATCACAGTCATTGATCATCTATAACAATCTTCAATGGTTCATATTCAACTGTTTCTGTGCGAATATATACTCGAGTCTTTTGTGATCATGTATATTTCACAATTCACCCCAATGATTCAATGTCACCAAATAATTAAAGCGATGATTACTACAACCATATTCAAATCCTGTGTTGGATATTTTTTCTCATGAATTTTCATTTTCTCTTAATCATTGGAATGGACATTCTCATTTTTCATAAACATACCACTAAGGCCCAACTTCTAACCATCACTAAATACCCCAATAGGCCTCCAATAGTGAGTAAAGTGAACACTGGCATAATTATAAGTCTCCTATTCAACTACATGATGTCTTTTTTCATTCATCGCTCCATGAATTTCTGACACCCTTCTGAGTTATCTTGGAAAGAGGGTTAGACATTCCTGAGAAATTTCTCATAAATCAGTGACAATACACAGATAACCCCTGGAAGCTATGTATATCAGGTTCCCATGTTGGACTTAGACATATCTTAATTATATCTATCTTGGATTCATCCATAGATATCCCATTGATTTTGATGATATGACCCTTGAATGAGACCTCATTCAACCAAAACTCACACTTGTTTACTTTCTATAGAGCTCCTCCTATCGCAAGGGTTTTATATTTTACTAGAATATTCTTAATAAAGACTATAAAAAATTTGTCAAGGTAATATCTAAATACTCTATTCAACAATTACATGAATAATTATAAATAATTATTGAGTCTGAAAGGAATTACTATGAATTCATAGTGCCAATATCTTGTACGAAAAGCAGTCTTGGGGATATCATAATTATTAAACCTTAATTGGTAATATCCCAACCATGAATCCTCCTTGGATAAATATTTTTCTCCATGTAGATGTTAAAAAAAGAAATTAAGTCATGGAATAGTATACTTTTTCTTTATCGTGAATTTTTTGATCTCACGGTAATTAATACAAAGGTGAATTGACCCATCCTTCTTTATGATGAAGAAGACAGGTGCAACCCATGGTGAATCACTTGGGCATAAAAATTATTTATCTAGATTCTCCTATAGTTGTTTATTCTTCTCTTAAATATCCACAACAACCATTATATATGATGTCTTAGAAATTGTAAATTCCACTGGTAAAATATCATTAGAGAATTCAACATCTATTATAGGAGGAAGACCATACAATTTCATAGGAAACACTTCAAAAAAATCCATCACAATATGCATGTCTTAAAGGATGGAATCTTCTTGAGACACAATCATTTAAGTGAGATACATGTTTTCATAGGGCAGTAATATCCACACTTAAGATGATGGTACTAAAAAATATTCATCCCCTTCCTTGCACTTATACATAATCGGGGGTCGATTCACCATATGGAGAGTGATTTAACTCTCATTGTAATTTATGTTGGATATATATAAGAAAATCAAATCGATGCCACTAATTGAATCAAATTACAATAGAGGGAGTTTTATGAGGTTAGGTGGGAAGGTAAATCAACAAACTATAACATGGGAGGAGTTATATTCATGGGTTGCAATGATTTCTTCATTTCTTATACTTACTAAAACATTACTTCCTTAATTTTTTGTGGTGTTTTGATTGTTCTATTAAACATTCAGGATATAAATGAATTCCTATATCTAGAGTAAAATGTTTTGTTCACTATTATCCATTGAATAACTTGTGTATCTATCACCATTTCATTTTTAGGGTTTACTATGATGGTAGTGATAGAAAAATCTCTCCATAGTTGTCATGGAGGTTGTTGGTTTCTTCCAAAATAACCTGTCTTAGGGATGTGGTTTTCAAATTACACCGGTTCATTGTATTTGAATTAATGAACCACAGGTTGGGGGTCGAATAGAGTGTTCCTCTCCTCTGTCATAGCTTCATGTTTCTCTTTTTGGTAGTTAATCGCTAAGTTCCCTTATCTTCCACTCTAAAATCATTTTCTGATCCCCTTCAGACTATTTCCAGGGTTCTCTTTCTCAACCATTGGCAAGTGTTGGGATGGACATTCATAACACCATTTTATTTATCCATCATATAGGTGGAATTAAATTTATCCATACACATCTCATCCCAATGATACTAGTATGAATATCCGATCTCTATTTTGACATTGAGGGAACATTAGACATTTTCCTCATAGCTCTCAAAGTCACAGATCATTTGGGAAATCTGTAGGCAAGGTTTTAGCCCACCCATGAAGCAGTCTACCTTGAATTCAGGGGTGATGTAAAATCTGGAGGCATATCATGTGATCCTTGTATATTTTTCCTCATATGGCCTGATTTATTATTTTCCTTTTTTTGAGGAAAAGGAAGTCTCTTTCCATATATTGTCAGAGGGTACATGGAAAATATTTATAAAAAAACATCTTCCAGAAATCCTTCAATTCCAATGCCTCAATCTCCTCCTAAGGCTTCATATTTTTTATCAATGTCCAACATTGATCTGCTTCACCCTCCATATAATAAGAATCCAAAATATCCTTATCTTTTTCAGAACATTGATGGATGGGGAAGATATTTTCAATGGTGTTGATCCATTGTTCATTGATTAAGGGATCTGATGATCTATTAAAAGTAGGAGGCATTTTTCTCTTGATGCTCTTGATTGTGACTTATTCATTCATAGGGGGTTTGAACGTTGATCTTCACATCAGTTGTTATCCCAAGTCCTCCTATTACAGACCATTGTCCGGAATAAAAGGAATGTTATGGGTAACACATAAATTGTTATTCAAAGGCAAAAATGGATGACTTATAATTTAATATTATTACCTTTACATTTCATTTTATAGGCATTAATCTATGTTATCCATGATCTACTTCCCAAAATATATTCATAAGGGATTTCTTTTATTTATTTTAATAATGGATCATACTAAGCTTCCGAATTTACCGAATAATATCCCCAGGTGTGTCATAACTAAGAGTGTAGTAATTCCCATTGTTATGCAGCAGTTCTTATTCGAGTCTTGATCAAAGTGGTGTTTTTGGGTTTTACCCCTAGGTACATCTGTGCTTATGCCACCTCTACCAGCTTGTATCTAGATATGGATTCATTTTCTTGATAAACCACGTAATCAATAATCACCAAAATTTAAGGGTGTTTTTATAATACGTATCCTTGTCCCTATTGTTTTCACTATGGCTTTCTGATCTAAATCCCAAAATTAACTAAACATATCCAATGATACCAACTACGACAACCATGCTCTTTATTAAACAATTAAAAATGATTTATTAAATTAAAATAATCTCTTTATTAAACAAATAATATATAGTGGCCAAGTGTCATTAGGGAATATGAACATTACATAACAACTTAAAAAATAAAACAGAATATATTTATTGAAAACCTCTTTTACATGACCACAACAATCCTTCATACATAGTGTTTCATGGGATAGCCTAAGGACATGCATAATCAAATGGTGGTCTATAAAGCCCAATAAAGGTGTTAAAAGTCATAACATGAAGAATATATTAAATTTTAAGAAATATGTATATTAATGGAGTGCAATAGAAAAATGAACAAAAATTCATGAAATAACATGACTATCTTTACATGCAAAGGTATTAACATCATTTAACATGATATTAGCATGATACAAGGCACATTTCACATTGAGTGATAGTAACCACTCATTACACTTGAATTAAAATCAGTAAACCTTAATTGAACTTGATGTATCATTATACAAACCATTACCAAAATCGTGTATCACTATTAGGGAACACCTTTCTTAATAATATCATTTCATGCAAATATATTCCACATGGATCATAAAACATGGATTCATTAAACAAAATCATTTACTACATGATAATGGAATGATTAATCCATACATGAAATCATACAATCAATAAGTAAATATTCACAAATTTGAATACCCTTGATAGAGAAATTGCATGGTATTCACTTCACAATGACTTCAACTTGGAAAAATCACAGTGCAATTTCAGAAGCATAACAACGTGACATAAGAATTCATAAAAATGGTTGATGAGAGAGAGATGTGTGGCTTGTCCTAAATAAATTACGCAAACATTAATGGTATCATATTGATACAAGTCCCAACTTATGTAATGTAATTTTTATTCATAACACAAATGATTTTCTTGAATGTATATGTGGAAAGAGAAATTCCTTATGGAATTTCGACATGGAAATGGGTGTACATGGGAGGAATTAATAAGAGATAAAAGTCATATCATCATTCCAACATAAATAGTGTATTATGGGGGAGTTTAGAAATCATACCCCAACATTTTTAATTGAATATAAAAGGGTACAATAACATAATGAAATTCAGAAAAATGGGAATGGAAGAAATCCCTTATTTAGAACTATGATCCCTATGCTTGGGAGTGGCTTGAGAAAGGATCATTTGGAGCACGGATAACCTTGGGAGGATTCTGGAGAGATGTGTGAAGATTTTGGTAGAGATACAGAGGCTTTGAGTGAATATGTTGTGGGATCAGAGGTGAATTTATATATGAAAAGGGAGGGAATTCATTATTATTTATTTTTTTGAACATACAAATTAAACTATTCAAAAACACAAACCATACCATAGTTTATGCCCATAGTTTTTTCCAAATGGGAGTGGAAAATATTATTTTATATTTCTAATTGCCTAACTTATTAAAATATTATACTTTATTATGTGTAGGTGAGTCACACTCTCAAGGAAATCAGTTTAAAATGTTAAAATGTTTTTTAAGTCTTGGAGGGTCCACTAAAGCATTGTAAAATAAATAAAACAAACATTAAATTAAACTATTTTAATAGTAAAACCTTTATTTTATAAACAACCCATTTAGAGTATTTTATTACATCACTATTGTTTCATTATGATGTCATAACACATATTCAATTATTAAATGGTATTTAATTATTACCCAAAAGTCAACTCTCATTAAATAATGAGACCTTCACCATTGGATAATTTCAACTTCCTAATTCCAAAATTAATATCCATTTTATGTAAATATTTCTCTAATTATTCTAATTTATTATTTGAAAATAAATCCTAGCATTTATTAACAATCCATGGGTTTTGGAAAAATCAGTTTTGAAAAATCAATAAAAATTACAATTGTATTCATAAAAATTATAATATCATTAATAAAAAGTAATTGAGTAAAATATTTTATTTAAATATTATTAACATAAATTATCCATTCATTCATTAAAATATATTTATAAATTGAATATTAAGTACATATTATATTTGTGCATTCCAAACTATTCACAATGTAACAATGATAATATGAATATATATTGATCATACGAAATAATGTATATAATCATCGTGATAATTTCTTGTTAAATTCCGCTTATAAAAACTATATATGACATAAGGGTAAGGTGTGTGATGGTATCTATCGTTTAGGGTGGCTCAAATAAAATAGCTCGGGTGGTAATCTCTATCAACTTCTACATCTCCGTTAGAAGGTTCCATTCAAGCATAAAATATTTAAGATATGCTTGGGTTTGGTCATGAGGGAATCCCAGTGATGCCACCTCCTTTCCAATATCCAACAAATGGGCATCGTGTGAAGAAATTCTACTGGCTGAAGTCATCACATCCTTTTTCTGAGTAAATTGGATATGATAAATCCATATATTTATACTTATAATGCGATCACTATTCAACGACATGGTTATCAGCAGTCACACATATTAATGGTATTTTGAAATCCAAAAACATAAAACCAAGGAAGTTCATATGTTATATAACCATTTTACATAATAATATATTTAATTAGATCATGATGAATTAGCATTAATAAAGGTTGGTTCGTTACATAGCTTGTATAACATAGAGTCTTATAGTCTTTTGAGAGAAGTCAGTTGTTTATCCACATTGTACATTGATAGTTTGTTTCTATTCTATTGTTTCGTAGTTTGATATGGTTTTGAGATACCAAAAGTTGTTTAGTTGTCAATATTTGGTTTATTCATCATTTTTTGAATGGTTTGGTTATGGGTTATTGGTTTATTGGTACATTTCCTAAGGGGAAAATCATCCCAAACTTGTATTTGAAACCATAAGACATTCATTAACTGATTTTGTTTTCTTGGGGATGTATCTTAAGTCCATTCATTCACTCATTGTCCTCTCAATCCAATAAGAATGGGTTGATAACTAAAAATGGTATCAGTCTAGTACATCCTTTTAGGTATATATGGTATTAGCCTTTTAAGTTGTTACCAAACATATAGGTCAAATTGTTCACGTTCTTGGAGTTAGAAATTTTACTTGTATATTCCTTGGGTTAGAACCATATTATGGAGTAGGATTATTGGAACTTTATATTTATAGAACAATAGGATGAAGATAATCCTTTTATTCGGAACATCAAGTTACTAGGGATTTAGGTAAATATGTGTTTAGGGACATTTCATGGATCATAGAATTTCATTGTAGTGGGTTTAGGTGATGAGATGAGCATGGAATGAATTTTTGAGGAAAAAATTTTCACTTGGAGTGAGAAATTATTTAATGTAATGATTTAGGTTGTGAGAAAATTTTTAATTTTGGAAAAATCATATTTTTTTTTCAAATGACCGATTTCTAAAAAATAAATCCTTATAGTTTTATTATAATGATTTAATTTTAAATAAATAAAGCTGAATGAATTAAAAAATGTTTGAACCTGAAGGAAATATTGTTTTTGTAAAACAATGTCGTTTTAGTTAGTGTGATATAATTTTAAATGTTAATTCATTAGATTCTAGAGAGAAATACTTGTAGATTTTGTTGTTTTTCTAGAAACTGGAACCCGATATGCATCATAAAAAATAGTTGGAAGAGGACAATGAGAATGTGGATTCACCTAAACCATAGGTGAATGAATAATTAGTCCAAATCATTGCTTAGTATTTTGATACTGTTGATTTTCCACTGCAACTAGATACTTTGTTTACTATATCATTCACTTCTGAAAATAAATGGGGAAGAAGTGTGATTCTATTCCCTAGATGAGCATAGAATCTTGAACTATGAGAAAGAGGAAATCAAATATCATTTCTCAATGAGGAATCAAAAATCGTAATAGGACTACAAGAGAAATTAACCTTCCTTCAAGACCCAAGAGATGGCTTGGTTGTTTATAGTGTGGTCTACTGAGTTACATCAAGAGGGAGTGTATAACACAACCAAGAGCATGCCACAATTGCAACAAGATGGGACACTTTAAGAGATATTGTCACATTTCTCTAAGGTCGGGCATCAGAGACACATCTCTGATGTCACAAACACCATATGTGCTGATTGAACAAGTGTCATCCTAGAAAGAAAACAAGGATAAAAGTGAAACAAATAAGCAATTTTGTGGAGCTGACCAGATGATTTTTGATGATAAAACTGGATCATCTATTTTTATAGTTTTGATTGTTTTCAATTTTATATTTGAGAAATTTTTGTTTGATACTGAGGCATAAAATTCAATCATTGCTTCTCGTTTTGTTGATTTTCTATGTTAAATGTTGGAAATGAAGCACTCTGTTTTAAAACTACAAACTCATCTCGGTGAAATATAATGTAATGAATTTGTGTGTAGAGTATATAATATAACTTTTTATGAAGCTAATATAAAATTGTAATTGTCAATGTTGTACATGGATGTCTATGATGCAATCCTGGTTATTGATTTGTTGATAATTTTTAAGGCTCGCATTGACTATTATATGAGAAAAATTAATTTTATGAATGAGGATAACATCAAACATTTCTTTAGAGGACAAAAGATTGTAAAAAAGGTGAAAAGTGTTTATTGACACCAATGGTGGGAATGATCTCTTAGAATTTGTTGCCGCTGAATATTATAGAAATGGGAGGGATAGAGGAAAGTGATTTTCCAGTAGTTGATGATCAATTTACATAACTATTTCCAGAGATCTTATCAGGGTTACCACCTATACGGAAATTGCAGTTTACAATCCATATATTTATAGAGACCAATCCTATTTCTCTTCCGTCAAATATGATGGAACCAATAGAGTTATGAGAATTGAATGTGTTTTTGGGGGATCTTGAAAACAATGGTTTCATTCAGCCAAGTACGTTTGTGTGTGAAGAACCCATCTTCTTCGTGATGATGGTGGATGGAACTCTTCAGTTCTGTGTTGACTATCATAATCATAACAAAGTTATGATAATGAAAAATATCCACTTCCCTGGATTGATGATTTGTTTGATCAATTAAGGGGACCTCAGTGGTTCTCCATGTTTTAATTGAAACCATGATATCCCCAATTCTGTGTTTGGAAGGGTCATAATCAAAAGGCAACTTTCATAAAAAGATACAACCACAATGAAAATGTAGTCATGAATTTTGGTCTAACAAATTCAATAGTGGTCTTTATGGATATGATGAATCACATATTTTAAATATATATTGATTCATTTGATGTGGAGTTTGTGGAAAAAATCTTGGTGTATTCAATGACAAGGGTTGAACACAAGGATCTCTTAGAAATAGTGTTACAAATCTTATGAGATCACTATTTGTATTCAATGTTATCAATGTTTGATTTTTAGATACTTAATGTTTGTTTTCTAGGACATTTCATTTCTAAAAAACGAATTTAAATTTATCATGAAAAGATAGATGTTGTTATCTCATGGAAGCCACTAGAGATTGAATTCATGATAAAAAAGTTTTCTTCATCTAACAAGTTACTACCGTTGCTTTGTGCATGACTTTCCATGAATATATTTTCCAATGAAAGCTCTAACAAAGCATATTGATCCATCTTAATGGACAAAGGAATGCCAAAAATCCTTACAGGGACTAAATTATCGTCTTACCTCGACACCTATCTTGATCATTCAAGAATCAGTATAGGGGTATGTGGTGTACTTATATTTTTTGGGATCACGACTGGGTTTTTCTCGCAAGAAAGGATACTGTGTGGTTGATTGTGGTTCAAGTAAACTGAGGGTGAAAGAAAAGAATCAAACAACCCAAAATTTGTGTTTTGCTTCAGTCATCCATGCTTTGAAAACATGATGAAATTATCTTTTTAGTGAGAAATTCATTTTTTTTTCAAACCTCAAAATCCTGAAACATATTTTCTCAAAATGAGATTTGAATCTAAGGTAATGGATATGGATGGAATACCTACAAATGAATGACTTTGACTTGATGTATAGACTAGGAAAATGGAATTCATTGTAGATCCATTGAGTAGAAATTCATATGCACAATTGGAAATAGAAGAATCAGATGAATGTGATATGATGTTGTCCTAGCTAACATACATATGGAATATGAAGATATAGGTGATGTTGCAGTTTTCATTTCAGCGATGCTGGTTCGTGATTTGGTAAATATGGTCAAAGAGGCACAAACATATGATGTAGAATTTTTGGTTATGAGTTCAAATGTAAATGGTGGGGAGACCATTTATTGGTGAAACTTGATGTGAGTTTTGTTCTGTGCTTTATAGATCGAATGGTTTTACCAATGGCTCATTCGAAAATATCCTTCATGCTTACCACCATTCAAGATGGGTTATACATATCAGTATATAGAAGATGTATATTGCTTTAATGGCGTAGTTTTGGTGGATCATCATAAAAAATAAGGTGGCTGATTTTGTCTCATGATGCATAACATGTCAGCAGGTTAAAGACGAGCAACATAGACTAGAAGAAATGTTGTAGTATTTACCAATCCAAGTGTTTAAATGGAAGAAGATAGAGATAGATTTTGTTATAGGTCTTCCAAGAATTGTACAGAAATACAATTCCATTTGGATGATAGTGGATCATCTTACCAAGTCATCCCAATTCATTTCAATTCGTGAAAATCATACGGTGGAGTATATGTCCAGAATTTATATCCAAGAAGTGGTAATGGGGAATGGAATACAAGTTTCAATCATTCCTGATAGAGAAATGATAATCACATCTTGTTTCTGGAGATCCTTACAAGAAACACTTGGGACTCATTTAACAATGAGTATAGTGTATCATCCTTAGATAGATGGAAAGTCTAATCAGACAATTTTGCCATTAGAAAACTTGTTGAGGGATTATGAAATGGATTTTTGTGGCTCATGGAAAGATAATATTCTCTTCATGGAGTTATCATACAATAATAATCATCATGTCACAGTACTTATGGCTCGATTTAATGTATTGTATGGGCATCCTTGTCTTTCTCCACTGTGTTTCCTTGAAACAGGTGAGACATCAGTAGTCAGGCTGAGCCTTGCCCACGAAACAACATAGAAGATCCAACAGAAAAAAATGAATATAGAGACAGCTCAATGTCTTCTGTAATCCTATTCAGATCATCATCGATCCCTATTTTCCTTTTTTGTAGGGGTACATGTGTTCTTGTGGATATCCCCAAGGCTTGGAAGTAATCGTTTTGTGAATTAGGGAAACTTACCTCATTGATTCATAAACAATTTAGAGATACTATAATTGATCGAAAATGTGGTATATTATATAGAAATGCCAGTAAGGTTCACCTCGGTACATAATATGTTAAATGTATTCCAGTTGAAAAATTATCACCATGATCCTTACGATGTGATCAAATTGGATCATGAAGACCTAGAATAGGATGCTTCATTGATTCATAACTAACTGCTGATCATGGATAGACAAGATAATGTCTTTTATGGGAAAATCATCAGTTTTGTGCTGGTTTAAAGGAAACATGGTCATAATCTCTAAGAGACATGCGAACGTGAGAAGGAAATGAAAGAGTAGTGGCCGAAACTCTATTTTTCCAGTGAGGTTTTCTACATTCCAAGGAAAAAAATACAAATGGTGGGGAGAATTTAGTACCCACTGGTTTCAGGTAAAAAACCCTTTCCTCACATATTTATATAAAATAGGCATTTTTTAAATGGCGTGTCTTTCAATGGGTTTGATAAAATAGGGAGTTCCCATAAAATAAAGAGTTTCCATAAAGTAGGTAGTTTATATAAAATATGTTGTTTCCATAAAATAGTGAGTTTCCATAATGTGGGTTGTTTCCATAATGTTTACTATTTCCATAATGTTTTTTTTTCGATAAAGTTGGTTGTTTCCATAAAGATGGGAGTTTCAATAAATTTGGTTGTTTCTATAATGTTGGGTGTTTTTTAATTTTATATGTTTCCATTAAGGAGGATGTTTACATAAATAAGTTTATTACAAAAAAATGGGTAAGGGTTTATGATAGGATATTTTGAGAGAGTTTGAAGGAATATTTTGGCTGAAAGGATGGTCCCCCAGTTTTCCAAAATATTGTTGACAAACCGTGAGTAGTGGTCAAAACTAGATTCTATTTTCTATGGTCTTTATCATTTTTTCTTTAACTATTTATTTTTGTCATAAAAAACCATATATGATATTTATATCCCTATATGTCTATATAACCATCCCCACAAGAATTTTAGCCGTACAAAAGCCCTTATTTGGTGATTTTTGTCACGATTCTCACGGTATGTGCCTGATGATCATCATTTTTCTTCGCTTTCGTAGAACACCTTCTTCTCTCTTCATGTTTTCAAATTTATATACCTACTATAGATAGATATAAAATTTTTCACACATCACATATCAAAATATGTTTTTTCATTATACAGGGAGATATCTAAGCTACCTTCTTGGAATCATAATCTGATTCTTGAGGTATGTGACCATTATTTCCGGATTCGACACATTTTCATAAATCTTCTTAGATATTAATCTTTGATCTAGATTCATTATTAGATCAAAACCTATAGTGAGTAGATCTATCATTTTTATTACAAATAATTTAATTTTGACTCACGATATTTCTATTGTAAGATAACTAATGTCATTCTTGGGGAATTGACCCGCCTTCTTGCGCATTCTTCATCTATTGTTGGGTTTCGTCAAAACCAACACGGAATGTGGCTTCACTGTTGACTCCTCATTAAATAATTGATTTTATTAGATTTTTTTATTGAATTAAATTTATAGATAAATATTGGTTTAATGCCAAGAATAAATCTTTTTTAATGATGATTTATTTTTTTGGTGGAATTGGAAATCTTGGAGAATTTTTGTGCAAAGTGATTTCATTTCTCTGAATTAAATTGATGAATTTAAATTAATGATTTTATGGAATTACTAAATGGTTTTTTGGGAAATATGTTTTCAATAAAATGGTTGTTTTAATTAAATGGTTTATCATGGAAATTATTTTTATGGAAAATTGTTTTCAATATAAATTTGATTTTTTGAAAAGGTTTTTTTGGCATGATCCTTATGCATATTGGTGTGTGTGTTCATATTTCTTTTCTATGGATTGGATAAAATACGAACATTTTCATGGTGACCTAATTCAACTATCACATGGTATATAATTGCCTTCTGATGACTTTCTAGATCGAGGAGAAACTGCTTTTGAGTATGGAACTATGATCACGTAGTATTCATGGTTGGTTGAATAGGTTTGTGGAATGGTTAGGGTATGCCAAAAAGGGATATTTTGATATGGTTTTAAAAAATTATTTTTCTTTAGAAAAAAATTATTCGATACTGGTTTCATTTATTTTTGTTTTCACTATGTTACAAATGATTTTTAGAACTTATATTTTGTTATAAACTATTTTGGTAAATTGTTTTATATAAACTATATTATATAAATGGGGATAAATTTTATGTCCTAATTGAGTGGGTGGGTAAGTCATTTTGGAAAACCAACTGTGTTTTATACTCAACCATGCTTTGGATCTTTAGTGATATTGCAGATATTATATTTTAGAACAAGGGAAAAGGTAATATGTCTCACTTTTTTAACACCACCTCATGTGGTTTGAGATGTTCGGTGATTGTAGATATTGGGGCTTGTGGAGTATATAGTTTTGTGGTATTTATAGATTCATTAGTTTTTTTGTCAAATTTTTACTTTGATACTTTGTTGGTCTTTCGCTATTTCATAGTTTGATATTGATTAGAGATAAATGACATAGTTTAGTATTCATTATTTTGTTCATGCATCATTCAGTGAATGGATTGGTTATGGGTTATTAGTTTATTGTTTTATTTCCTAAGGGGTAAATATACCGCCATATTTAATTGAAACTCATTAGCATTCACTATATGCCATTGGTGTCTTGGGGATGTCACTTAAGGCCATGTAATGAATCTTTGTACTCTCAATCCAATGAGAAAGGAGGGTCATTACATCATCCTATTTTACAATAAAAATTATGTTTCACATTTCATTGTAGTCTCATCATCATAAAAAATGTAACCATTACATACACCACCTTGATGGTTATCTTATTCAAATTTATCTTGGGTCATTGAGTAACATAATTTACATTCACCACACTCTTAAAATACATTACTATTAATGATTTTCTAGAGAGGACAATATTCACATCTAATTTTTTTAATTCAACACTTCATTTATCCCTCATAGTAACTTTATTTGAATCCTTCTTTAACTAAGTCAAAACAAATTTTTTGTTCCTCAAAGACAATCACATAGGTGATTCATTCAACAATTTGGACATAGAGAAAACGGAATATTCATTTCTTTATGGTTTATAATACCCAAACACTCAGTGAACTCCTTATGTCTTGTTCTTGGTGTTTCTAAGTATAGGTTATGGTACAAGTTGTTAATAATGTTCCATAAAAATTGATTTGGCATGATAACAATATATTTAACTCCAATGATCATCCCATTTGACTTCTCACCAAAAAATTGTCCATCACATTCAACATTAATCATGTTCCTTCTAGTTACCCCTATTTTTTAAAACTATAAGCATATTGTATGTATTACACATCATATAAAAACACAACATTGACATGAAAATAATTACTTATATTATGTATAAATAATTGAAACTTCTTTAAAATATGACACCCTAGGTTTGTAAAAGGTTATTCATAGAAAATTATATTTAATATCCTTCATTATTCTTCATGATGAGTTTGTTTATTCACAATGAATATCCCTATAGAGTGTTAGACCATGTGTGTAGTATGGCCCATTTTTTGTGTACCATATTACCCAGAGTTCGAACCACAAAATCTTGTCAGAGATGATACCCTTAGGTACATATTTTCTAGTGACACATAATATTTTAGTATCCATACATTTATTTATATAAAGGAAACCTATCACTCCACACTTTTCCAAATTTCAAGTACATGTTCCTGAACATTGAATCAACTTATATATATCCTTAAAGACTTCCCTAGACATATCCTTATAAATGTAACTCGGGATATCACAATATTTTTAACATCCTAGATTATAAATGTTTGAGTAAACGAATCCTTTAATGAAAACTATATTAACATAGTATTTACATACATGGATATTACATTATTTTAGATGTATATTTAGTACATTACAAAAATACATGTCTAAGGACCATTATGATTTAGGGTCTATGGAAACACAGAAAAAATACTATATTATTTTAATGATCTTAAAAATATCCAATAATTATCCCCACCTTTAATACTTCTACCTAAAACCAGTCTTTATAACATGTGGAAGGGAAACATAACAATGGGGTCTGATCAAATGCTCCATAAGTGAAAAAAATTAATATATATATATATATAATCATGATCATAAGGGTATGAGAACATGATCCTGAAAATATAAGGTCATACCCTATATATAAAAGATCATATAAACGAATACTTGGATAAATAATCGCAGTTCATATGGCATGAATCATATTGAAATAATTAACATGAGAAATTTATGCATTACATATGAATAAAACATGGAATTGTGGTAGACACATAAGAATATAATGTGATTTACAATGTAGATAATGCATTGCTTCCAAGACCAACTTGGAAGTATGT
This sequence comes from Viscum album, assembly GCA_963277665.1. NCBI lineage: Eukaryota > Viridiplantae > Streptophyta > Magnoliopsida > Santalales > Viscaceae > Viscum > Viscum album. The sequence continues at coordinate 1,769,567,659 of OY728135.1, forward strand.
ATTGAATCCCCATACCATCATGGTTGTCATTATTTATTCCAATGGCCATCCTAGTTTAACGAGTTTACTCATCATACTATATTTGTACATATTGTTCACTCCCATGTACATTTTAATTTCACGAGTTCACTCCTCATACCATTATGGTTCTCATGGTTTACTCCCTTGGCCATCATAATTGTCAAGTATCAATCCCAAATCCACCTTATATAATCTCATGACATATTAATATTTACCCATTTTATTGTAGGGATATATTGGTCCCACCTATCTTATATTTGAAATCCTACATACATGTTCCACAAAATCATTAGCAATCATATCATATACAATGAACTGAAATGGGTTTCAAAAACATTTAATCATATAGTATCCTATAAAAATAGAGAGGTTACAAAATAATTTCATCATAAACATTAATCATATTATGATGTGGGTTTGAAAATCATATGATCCATGGAAAAGATTCAGATTTCATAAATACTTTGAAATTATGATTATCCCATTCATAGAAAGAACATGAATGGACACTTTATATCATTTAAAAATAGGGAATGATAAAAATAAATAGTTTTCATCATAGATGGAACATTATTTTGAATCATAAATCAGAAAAACCTTTTGAGGATGATATCCATTTTTTATTAAATTTTTTTATTATAAAAAAAAAATTGACATTTGTTTTCCTATAAAATTAATTTATATCATATATAAAATACATTAAAGAATCTAAAAAACTTTTTCCTTTAAGGCTTATCAAATATGCTTTACAAAATAATTAGGAAATTTTTCATTGAAAAAAAATTGAATAATTATAATGAAAAATTGAAAAAGTTTCCAAACAAATGTGATTAAAAATACATTAAAATCATATATATAAGTCATGAAAACAATTTTAAACCCATTTCGTTGAACAAGTATTCAAAAAATAATAAATAACCCTTCAAAACATTTTGAAAACAATTTCATTTATAATATGTTAATAACTGATAAATAAATCATGAAATTGTTTTGAAAACCATATTTTGAATAAACATTTAAAATATACATTCATAAATATTGACCCATTAAAATGGAATAAAAGCTTTACAAAAAATGATGGATGGAAAATCCATACATGTATTATGATTTAAAACCAATAATCCATTTTAACAGTAAAAAGTTTATAAATATGCCATGTTCATAAAGCGATGAGAATATTTCTACAAAAATTGGTTAAATAAAAAATTGATAAAATTACATTTAATAATTATAGGAAGATATAATAATATACTTTTAAACCCTATTTATAAATTAATGATTTTTTAAAAAATATATTTTCAATCGAAGACAGGTAAATGCCAGGATATCCTAAAAACACATTCTCAATTAGCTTATGTACCAATGTGTAGGAAAATTCTTCCAATACATGATTATATTTTGAATATACATATTATATTTAAATTAAATAATTTTATTTTGATATTTATAATAATATATCATTATATAGATCCTAAACAAAAACAATCCTGAAAATGGATGAGAGTGTTTCAAACAACTCGTATAACTTGGTAACTTTATATTATTCTATCCATTTATGAAAATGAATAATAAATAACTATTTAAATATCATATAATTTATTATATTCAGGATATAACATGGAAAATGGTAGTATATACTCCATGATAATAAATATATATAAAAATTATCCTCAGTGGAGGAAAATTTAGACAAAACTATTTTACCGACGTGGTATCTTTTTAAACATATACCCCATGAAATAAATGTAATAAAAGAATATGTGAATACACCTAATTTTTATTATAATATTAATATAATAAAATAATTTTATGTGCATACAACACATAAAAGAAATGAGTGGATAACATAACAAGAATCTCGCAGATGTAAAAAGGGAGATGAATCCCCTTTCCTTGGGTCTTGAATCTTAACAGAGTTGTCAAAAGCACCAGCATAATAAATATAAATATATTATATATCTTTTACATAGTCATAATTTTATATCCACTTCCATATATGGTTTTATGAAAAACATATTTTACCCGCTTGTTAACCATCATATGTTATGGTTTCAATTTGGGTAATATTCTATTTATTCATCATATGTGTCTTAATTTGTTATATTTTTGGTACTTATACCTATATAATGATTCCAGAATGTAAATAATGATATAAATATCATGTATATACAATATATGTCTATTATCATATTGTATAGAACATATAAGTATGAAACAGAATACACCATTCACTGAGACAATAGGCCATACATATGCATGAACGTTGATTACATTTTATTTTATTGTTGAGAGAAAGAAATAATGAAATATATATATATATAGATATATAATTATTATATTATCATTATGATATCATATATATCAAATATTTTCACTAAAACCATCTTTAATACAATCAACTTAGAGTATGAACATATCATGTCGATTTGAGACATAGTAATCCACATTTCCTCAAACTAAAATATTGTATTCACAATAGACTAAAATCATAAAGGTTTTTTCAAATATAAATTACAGAACCATAGAGTCATTTTAAATATAATATATATATATTATAAATAGCATGTACATTATAATGGGCACCTTGATTGGTTTTAATGGAAAAATGAGCAGTCATCTTTTCATGAGGCAATAGTTCACCATACACAGAAACAATATATTTGTTACCCATTAAGTGGAGGTTTTTTAAATTGTATATCAAACCATTTAAATTAAAAAGGTATATTATATTTAAGATACTTATTTTTTATATAAAAATGGAATAAATATATTTTTAGTAGGTGGATAATTAAAATAAATGTAATTACTTGGCCGATGACATTACCTTTAAATATGGTTTTTCTTTTTTGGTTTGTGCCAAAAGGATTCCATGGATTTCCTTATACCTAATGGAAGGAATATTGGTGGAATGGTTGATTTAGGGGATTTTTATTGGGAATTTAGTGGTTGAAAATTAGTGGTTTGATATGTGTGATGATGTGGGATAGGTTGTGGAATCTAATAGTGAAGGAAAAGAACCCACATTGAATTTTCAGATACAAGTTTGGTGTAAAAATAGTACTACCTAAAAATAGAAATAAATATCAAGAATCCCTAGAATATTCGGTTTAGAGACGTAATATAGAAACCCAAGGGTTGCTGTAAATGTTGATAGATGATTTGGTCCCTTAATTTTAATGTTTTGTCCATAATTAAGAATAATTTGTCCTTAATCGTTGTGATTAATTTTAATTACGTTTAATAAACATTTTAGTAAAGAATTATCATGGACATATTAGAATATAAAAATTGTATGGAATAAAATGGTCAAGGTTAGGTTTTTGAAAATCATATAACAGAAGAAGAAATATTATGATTAATTTTAATCCCATGGACTGGATGATATAATGGGGGTTTAAACTAGTAAAATCCGAAAAATTTTGTTACATTTTTCTATTAAATTTCATAGTAATATTTATTACAATGAATCAAATTGAATTAATAGATTTATTTAATATCTAATGTGAACATAAAAAAATTTATAATATCATTTTACATTAATAATTAATTAATAAAAGGTATTGTTTTACTATAAATTAGTACTTTGACAATTCATAATAAAATTATATTTCGCAGAAAAATACAAAACATTCTACCGTTGATAATTTCAATGTCATGAATTCAATAATGATTTATATTTTATAATATTATGTTTCTATATGAATCAAATATTAATTTCATAAATAATATTTTCTCATTCACTAAAACAATGTTTTTAACATAAACAGACATTACATAAAAAAATATATTTCCTTATCTATATGTTTTATCTAAAACAATAATACTATGAAAAAATATTTTTAAAACAATTATTAATATTCCTATAAATATTTTTAATTTTTAGTTTATAATTGTCTCATTTAAATAATTATATTAAAAATGATGTTTTGTAGAAACATAGTGTTGCATGCACCATACACCATGTCAGTGTTGTGTGTAATGTATGCCAAGTCGTACGCGAAGTCCATGTTGTGTGTAAAATATTCCTCATCTGATACATGTTAATTTAATTTTTAAATTAATGAATTCTCAGACATAAAAGATAATTTAATTTATTGGGGTAAATTATCTTAGATATTACAAGAATACTCCCTTTTATATTTAATCGATTCACAAAATCAGTTATAATTTATTTGTAACCTAGGAATTGATATTATATTTTTTAACCATATATTTTTATATATTAGTTATAATTATTCATGATCTCTAATTTAACTTAATATTTTTTTTATTATATTAAATAATCATATTTTAATAATATATTATTATTTTTGGTAATCCTTGGGCTTGTGTGTTTTAGAAGTGAATGTGGAAAGTCATTATTTGAAATAATGCTTGATAACCTCGGTGTTTCATATTGAGAAAGACAATTTTTATCCTTCATATAAAAAAATTAATTTTTTTTCATATAACAGAAGACAAACAGAGTTTATTAATAAAATACACTCTCATTGTTGCAGGAAATGAAAAATATCAAAAAGGATAAATGAATAGAAAAATATAATTCAAACAATATCTAGGAGTTATAGAAACACTACCAATATAGATTCTATATATCATTGAAATAACATCTTCATCATTTTCATAATAACCAATGTTTAATTCAGCATACCAAAATTCCTTTCCATAAATTAATAATGACTAGATATACACATGAAATCATTTTTTGGGAATATCCTCATTCTGAACCCACAATTGGGTATATCATGATCATATGCTAATATTAGAGAACCAATGAGATCCCAAAAATGATCAAACATAACATAAATGAATGGAATTTTATTCCTATTCATTGTTGTATATTGGTTCAGAATATGATAATCCACATACACCCTTAGTGTTCCATTAACATTTTCCACAAACAAGACTTAGTTTCCCACAATGACATTATAGGATGAATGAACTATTTTCCTTAAAATTCATCAAACTGTACATTCAATTCCCATTATTTATTATGATCCATCCAATAATATTTAATGGAAATAGGATTTTTCCCTTGAAGGATATCAATCATAAACTAAACATCTATTTTAAGTAGATAATAAATGATATTATTGGGGAAATTATTTTTAAATTGATCAAAAATGGATTGAAAATTATTATTCCATCTCTTCTATAGATTCCAAAGTCCTGAAAACCAAATGGCATGATATTCTATAAATAGTACTTCCAAAAATAGTATTTCACCTTCCATTACATTATGGTCATTTCTAAAGAGATGATCAACTCCAACCTCAGTTATAAATAAAATTTTTCATGTATAACAAATTTATAATGCCATAAATATTTTCAACCAATCCATTCTATGGGTTATATCATACAAATTAGTATCAATATTAGAGAAATGAAATTCCAAATTATATCCCTCAATAGTTATAGAACTAGTTTTTTACATAATGTTTCCACACTCTCTTTGACTAAGAGGAGTTTTATATTTTAACATAAAATGAATAATCTCTCCATTTTAATAGTGAAAATACCAATAACGTGTAGTAATAAAGTAATGTGACACACATATATCAATCAAATAATTCCTCATTGTAGAGTTGAAAAGATTCGTACGACTCTCAATTTATATTCTAGACTGATCATCCACAATAACATTCTCTACACCATATAATTTCTTTCATGCAACGTTTTATTCCTTGTTTCTCTATTGAGATTTCACTATGTGAAAAGTCATGGAATTCCAAGAATAACCATGGGTATATTTATTGTACTAAAGTGATTGATTATTCATATGTTTTCATGAAAAAGAATATCAAAAACTGTGATAACTTATAATATTCCTATACACCCAACATATGATCACAATGATAATCGTGCTGATGATTCACCATCATATTGCTATTTTGTCATTATTGAGGTAGTTTCATAAAATCTCACATCATGTACCAAAATGATCCACATTGGAAGCATCCTTTATTTATAATCATCTTGGTATAAATATTTATTGATCCACCAATGCGATTCAATGTCATTCGACCTTCATGTAAATATGTGTCCCCTTTCAACATGGACTCATCATTATATTTCCAACCATTTAAATTAGTAATAAACATAAAACATCCACTCATAGTCCATGAGATGTCCCTTTTAACTACAATCAGTATATTTAGCCTCTCTGTATAATCTATAATACAAATCACATCAATAAAGGAGTGAATATCCATCCATATCCCTGATTCAAATATTTTTTTATTCAATGATGAATTTGTATAATCTTCAAGTGAAAAAGATGTCTATATTCATGAATTTAGATTTGTAATCTACCCTTTTTATCCTATTATGATTCAAGATGAATAAGTCCACCATTTTTTCATTCATGAACATACGAGGAGTTAATTTTATGTTAAATATTTCCTCAAAATCATCCCATGCATGTCCTTGGTATGATTTAGCCCGGAATGCTAAATCCAAAACACTATCATGAAAGATCATCCATCATATATGTGACCAAAAATACATTCATCTCTTCTAGTGTGTCAATAAAATTGAATAGTTCATTTTCCCTATTTAGAAATACCTCTTCATTTTCATGTTTCTAATCACCATGAAATATAGGTTGATTCTGATTCTGAAACTACCTATTGTGATCTACTTCCCTAGTTTAATCCCATTGGTTCCTTCTATCCAAATATTTTAATGAATTTAATATACACTGAATGAGCATTTAGTTCACTCTTGGCTCAGGTTCATCCACGTTCTCTGAAGCATCCTATAGATGGTTCCTACGAACTATACCAAGTGAAATTTTCTATACGTATACCAAATTACATGTCTTATCTCTAGAAAATTTCATCTAAAAAAATCATATTCAATCACATCATAGAGTCACAAAAAGTATTCAAAAAATTCAAAAAAATTCTACTGTAATTAATATTTTAATATTTAAACATGATTTTGTAGATATATCAATATTCAAAATATAATAACCATGACCTTTTCCAAATATTTCATTAGAAAAAAAATTAAAAATTTTAAAATATCAAAAAAATTTCTCCAAATCATAAATAATAACATAAAATTAAATATTTACTCCATACAGGATGTCATGTATATATTGCATATCATGCTTGTCACATTGTTTATACAATTTATAATGAGATTCAAACCCGTAAAATTTTCTCTAATATACTAATGCACCCAACTCCTTCATAACGTGATGTTTTTCAAAACAAGCATATCTACATCGTTTTATGTTCTACATTTCAATTCTTCAAAATAATAATCATTTTAACCATCCCAAATCATTGAATAACCGAAATGAATTTCAACTCCATGATTGACAAAACTTAAGGCCACTTATTTTTTATGTATAGATGATGATGATACAACTTGTTATACATAGGTATTTTGGAAGACCATGAATGATACCACTTGTAACATCCTGCCTCTGATCATTGGCTGGAGAAGGCAAAAGTTCATTACTTGTCTAGGATTAAATGATAATTTAATCAATAAAATTGGGAAATGATTTTCCCTTTGAGAAATAAAACAACCCAAACAAACATACCATAAAAAGGGTACTTCCTGATGCATGAAAACAAGATAAAACAACCCAATGTAATACCATTGATATCAAAACCAAACTAAAAAAATTCCACAGTGAATTACTAAAAATATCAATGATCATTGAAAAAACCCACAAAACCAAGGGGCTCCATATACTAACTCCTAATATCATAACTTATTCTATGATCCATCTCTAAAAAAGTGAACACGTATCATGATTTACCACTAAAGAAGGGTGATACTTTACCATTTAATATGTCTGGATGAACAATATCTAAAAAATTACTAATTTTAAATGTAGCGATGAGTAATGAAACATAATAGGGTTTTCGCATATCACATCTCTACTCGTTCCACAAGGATATATCAAATTAGCATATTTACATATATTATTTCTAAAAAAACCATTTTAAAACATTTAAAATTATATCACAAATACACAAAATTCCTTAAAGAAAATGTTTTCAAAAATAAAACAATTTCCATTAGAGAAACAAAAGAAGTTCTTAAACCATTTTACAATTTTCATTTTTGAATAAAATATTTCATCTCACATAATTACACACACACACTCTTAACCACAAAACAACACAGAAGAATGGTGTTTCCACTATGGTAGAAATTCACAACCATAACAAATTCCCTTTTATGGTTGTACTTCATGACCAATATCCATCCATTATAAACATTCTTAACCATTTAATACATCAAAAATTTCTATAATCCCATTTTTAAAACAATTAAATCAATTAAATAAAACAAATTTTTAACTGAAAACCAAAACAACAACCAATTACAATATATCCAAACAATTAATGATTTTTATTTTACGTAAAACTATTTCAATAAAAACATACATTTATTGAGAAATATTTACCAAGAATTAAAACCGAATAATTTTTTTAAAAATAAACATTCAAAAATTATGTTATAAAATCATCCTTTAAAAAACACACCCAAATTTCATAAATACCACACATTGTCACCAAAGAATGTTATTTACAATCATTGGTTAACAATTTCATAAACAATTTCACACAAAATAAATAATTTGAAATACTAAATTAATGTTCTGGAACTAGTAGTTAAGAGTTAATCAACATACCTCTGGATTTATGGCTACAATGGAGAACAACATCAAAACATTAATGAAATCAGGTTAAATCTCTAAAAACCCCTCCTTATATATCTCATCAATGAGAATATGGATTTAACATGCAATAAAAAACTTACAAATTTATTCCAAATTGTTGGGGAGTGTTATTAATACAGTTTAGAGAGAGACATCAAATGTTATGGTGGGTTTGGAAAAAAAGTGTGGGTCAAAAGACAATGATGACCCGTATCCACATTATATTATATTATTTTTTATCCAATCATTGTTAGTCACATAGTTATGAAAACCATGGACTAACCACGTTCCAACCACATCCTCAAGTAAGTACCACACATAGTTGGTATTCATGGTTATAAAATTGTTCGACAACCATGAAAAATCACACTATCCCACACGAAATTGTTTCACCATGGTCGCCACACATATTTGAAAAACCATGCACCTACCCAATTGCCATCCCCTTATCCTCTATTTCATTGTTCATGATTTCTTGTAGGAGATGAATGGTTTCCAATAACTTTACAAAAATTGTGCATATATAGAAATCCCCAAAAAGAGTCCAAAAATTCTCTAAAGAATACGAAATTTCACCCAAAAACATTATAATCATAAAATAAATGAACAATCAGTTTCATCATTGATACAAAGGGTGTTTTAAAAATCCCTTTAAAACCATTCAAATCCATAAAAAATCCAATAAAACACATTAAAAATCAAAAAACCGATAAAACCCATTCAAACCCTAAAAAAACCATTCCAAATAAAAATTCACACATAAGCCCCAAATTATAAACCATAAAATCCTATCAATAAACCTTAGAATTCTTTATATAAACATTAAATTTATAGTTATATACAACAGTTATAGGTATTAATGGAAAACTGTTTACATTGGTTCACAAGATTGTATTACTCCACATACATGATTGGGGATTTCATTTCCCATTTAATTGAGGAGTAGGTGGATGTATTATATTCCTTTAAAATAACAACATCGAAATATATAGTAAATGTTTTCCCTTATTTAGAAATATTTATTGAATATTTAATGGAGATAAAAGAAGATACAATAAAAAATACATTTTCTAGAATTATAAAATTGTAAAGACACGAACATTCCGTGGAAATTTTTTTCATAAATACATGGGACTTTTACAATCCCAGGAAAATTTACGACACTTGATTCTGAGGCCCGGTGTGCCTGTAATAAATTTATGAATTTTTGTTCGGGTACGTTAAGTAAAGGTGTGAGTGGGATTTTATATCCTTTAAACAGGTGCTCAGAATTAAAATCTAACGACACCATTGAACTCGCAGCACTAGTATTCTCTTAAGAATACCATCACCACTGTTGCGTTCTAACGTGAATGGAAATTAGATTTTATTTTTTTAATAAGTTAAATAAAAATAAGAGTGAAACCAATTTTTATTATGGTGGTGAAAACCTCCAATTGGAGGACGGGGGTGGGGGCCACCACACCCTAACCTCCCATGGGGGGTTATGGTGGTGGGGCCCACTAAAGCATAACCTACCATGGGAGGATAATTAAGGTGGGGGCCACTCGGGCTTGTAACTCTTAGAACCCGAAATTTAAGTGGAGGAAACCCTTCAAATTCCTTTAATTAATTGTGTGCCAACCCCAAAACTTCTCTCATAAGTGTCCCAAACCACAGAAATTAATTAATGGAATTAATTAATTAATTTGAAATCTTTTGACTTTTTTGTCCAACAACTAAATAATGGGTTAGGTTAAACCATTATATTTTTGGGAACAATTATTTGGTGGAGCTTTTGGGAGAGGAGTGGAAGAGTGACGAAGAACACCTCTTCTGCCAACAATGAACGACAAACTCCCTCATCATTTATCAACCAGAACAAAGGAGGGAGTGCTCACCATGAAGAACTCCGATGACTCTATACTCGGCTTCTTCATTTATAATGTCAATAAATCAATGTCATCCCTTTTCCCACGACTTCGTCAACGATCATCGAAAAAGGAGGTAGGGGATTTGAATTTTTTAGTACCCTATGTTCTTCGTTCAAATTATCGAATGTGAATCACTGATTTAAATCACCTTAATGAGGAGGGGTTGGAACACATGAGCATGGTAAAAACATCCCAAATTGTTGTTCTCATCTGGTGACGATGGCGGCGGCGTAATAGCGCCGCCGAAGGAACAGACTATGGTGAAGATATGGTGGTTGTCGACGGGCTGACCTCGAAGAAACCGGCGGCACAAGGCTGCATGTGTTCCAAGAGGGCGCAAAACAACTATTACATGCAGAATGAGAGCCACGGTCAGGGTGGGCCATGGGGGAGGAGTGCTGCACCGTCACACCGCACAGATGATAGTAGGGAACCGTAGCCATGGCAGGCCACAGCGGAGGGGCAGGACACTGTCATGCCGCGCCGGTGGTGCAGATTGGCTTGCTTGGAGGAGCAGGACCTTGTCTTGTCCCTCCTGTGTTGTACCGGCACCAATTGGCTTAGGTTGGAGCTCCACCCAATCATTAGAGTCATTCGGGAGCCAGGGGCACGCGGATTCCCCCCTGGCCCTGGCTTAGGCCGAACCGGCGAGCCACTGGACTGGGGCCCCCTCAGGCCGGGCCACCCATCCGGGCCGGGCCACCATTGGGTCGGGCCACCCACAGGTCGGGCTGCCCATCTGGAATAGGCCGCCATTGAGCCGAGCCACCCCCTCAGACCGGGTAAGACCTGCAGATTAAATTGAACCCTAATCCTGACCTATGTCGGGCTGGGACAGTCAAACTGGGTCGGACAGCACCCGGACCCGCTTTGACCTGTTTACACCTTTTACACATATCATGGGCTAGGGGTGTCTGATCAATGAACCGTTTGCGGACACGTATCATGATTTACCACTAAAGAAGGGTGATACTTTACCATTTGATATGTCTGGATGAACAATATCTAAAAAATTACTAATGTTAAATGTAGCGATGAGTAATGAAACATAATAGGGGTTTCCCAAATCACATCTCTACTCGTTCCACAAGGATAGATCAAATTAGCACCATTACATATATTATTTCTAAAAAACCATTTTAAAACATTTAAAATTATATCACAAATACAAAAAATTCCTTAAAGAAAATGTTTTAAAAAAAACATATTTCCATTAGAGAAACAAAAGAAGTTCTTAAACCATTTTACAATTTCCATTTTTGAATAAAATATTTCATCTCACATAATTACACACACACACACTTAACCACAAAACAACACAGAAGAATGGTGTTTCCACTACAGTAGAAATTTACACCCATAACAAATTCACTTTGATGGTTGTACTTCATGACCAATATCCATCCATTATAAACATTCTTAACCATTTAATACATCAAAAATTTCTATAATCCCATTTTTAAAAAAATTCAGTCAATTAAATAAAACAAATTTTTAACTGAAAACCAAAACAACAACCAATTACAATATATCCAAACAATTAATGATTTTTATTTTTTGTAAAAAAATTTCAATAAAAACATACATTTATTGAAAAATATTTACCATGAATTAAAACCGAATAAATATTTTAAAAATAAACTCTGAAAAATTACGTTGTAAAATAAACCTTTAAAAAACAAACCCAAATTTCATAAATACCACACACTGTCACCAAAGAATGTTATTTACAATCATTGGTCAACAATTTCATAAAAAATTTCACACAAAACCAATAATTTGAAATACTAAATTAATGTTCTGGAACTAGTAGTTAAGAGTTAATCAACATACCTCAGGATTTATGGCTACAATGGAGAACAACATCAAAACATTAATGAAATCAGGTTCAATCTCCAAAAACCCTCCTTATAAATCTTATCTATGAGAATATGGCTTTAACATGAAATAAAAAACTTACAAATTTATTCCAAATTGTTGGGGAGTGTTATTAATACAGTTTAGAGAGAGACATCCAATGTTATGGTGGGTTTGGAAAAAAAGTGTGGGTCAAAAGACAATGATGACCCGTATCCACATTATATTATATTATTTTTTAACCAGTCATTGTTAGTCACATAGATATGAAAGCCATGGACTAACCATGTTCCAACCACATCCTCAAGTAAGTACCACACACAGTTGGTATTCATGGTTATAAAATTGTTCGACAACCATGAAAAATCACACTATCCCACACTAAATTGTTTCACCATGGTCGCCACACATATTAGACAAACCATGAACCTACCCAATTACCATCCCCTTTTCCTCTATTTCATTGTGCATGATTTCCTGTAGGAGATGAATGTTTTCCAATAACTATTCAACAATTGTTCATATGTAGAAATCCCCAAAAAAATTCCAAAAATTCTCTAAGGAATAATAAACTTCACCCAAAAAAATTATAATCATAAAATAAATGAACAATCAGTTTCATAATTGATACAAAGGTTGTCTTAAAAATCCCTTTAAAACCATTCAAATCCCAAAAAATCCCATAAAACACATTAAAAATCAAAAAACCGATAAAACCCATTCAAACCCTAAAAAAACCATTCAAAAAAAAATTCACACATAAGCCCCACATTATTAACCATAATATCCTATCAATAAACCTTATAATTCTTTATATAAACATTAAATTTATAGTAATATACATCAGTTATATGTATTAATGGAAAACTGTTTACATTGGTTCACAAGACTGTATTACTCCACATACATGATTGAGGATTTCATTTCCCATTTAATTGAGGAGTAGGTGGGTGTATTATATTCCTTTAAAATAACAACATCGAAATATATAGTAAATGGTTTCCCTTATTTAAAAATACTTATTGAATATTTAATGGAGATAAAAGAAGATACAATAAAAAATACATGTGCTAGAAATATAAAACTGTAAAGACACGAACATTCCATGGAATGTTTTTTCATAAATTCATGGGACTTTTACAATCCCGGGAAAATTTACGACGCTTGATTCTGAGGCCCGGTGTGCCTGTAATAAATTTATGAAGTTTTGTTCAGGTACGTTAAGTAAAGGTGCGAGCGGGATTTTATATCCTTTGAACAGGTGCTCAGAATTGAAATCTAACGACACCATTGAACTCGCAGCACTAGTATTCTCTTAAGAATACCATCACCACTGTTGTGTTCTAACATGAATGGAAATTAGATTTAATTTTTTTAATAAGTTAAATAAAAATAAGAGTGAAACCTATTTTTATTATGGTGGTGAAAACCTCCAATTGGAGGACGGGGTGGGGGCCACCACACCCTAACCTCCCATGGGGGGTTATGGTGGTGGGGCCCACTAAAGCATAACCTACCTTGGGAGGATAATTAAGGTGGGGGCCACTCGGGCTTGTAACTCTTGGAACCCGCAATTGAAGTGGAGGAAACCCTTCAAATTCCATTAATTAATTTTGTGCCAACCCCAAAACTTCCCTCATAAGTGTGCCAAACCACAGAAATTAATTAATGGCATTAATTAATTAATTTGAAATCTTTTGACTTTTTTGGCCAACAACTAAATAATGGGTTAGGTTAACCCATTATATTTTTGGGATCAATTATTTGGTGGAACTTTTCGGAGAGGAGTGGAAGAGTGACGAAGAACGCCTCTTCCGCCAACAAAGTACGACAAACTCCCCCATCATTTATCAACCAGAACAAAGGAGGGAGTGCTCACCATGAAGAACTCCGATGACTCTATACTCGGCTTCTTCATTTATAATGTCAATAAATCAATGTCATCCCTTTTCCCACGACTTCGTCAATGATCATCGAAAAAAGAGGTAGGGGATTTGAATTTTTTAGTAACCGATGTTCTTCGTTCAAATTATCGAATGTGAATCACTGATTTATATCACCTTAACGAGGAGGGTTTGCAACACATGAACATGGTAAAAACATCCCACATTGTTGTTCTCATCTGGTGACGATGGCGGAGGCGTAATAGCGGTGCCGAAGGAACAGACTGCGGTGAAGATATGGTGGTTGTCGACGGGCCGACCTCGAAGAAACAGGCGGCGCAAGGCTGCCTGTGTTCCAAGAGGGCGCGAAACAACTATGTCATGCAGAATGAGAGCCACGGTCAGGGTGGTCCGTGGGGGAGGAGCGCTGCACCGTCGCACCGCACAGATGATAGCAGGGGGCCATAGCCAGGGCAGGCCACAGCGGAGGGACATGACAATGTCGTGCCGTGTCGGTGGTGCAGAGTGGCTTTCTTGGAGGAGCAGGACCTTTTCGGGTCCCTCCTGTGCTGTACCGGCACCAATTGGATTAGGTTGGAGCTCCACCCAATCATTAGAGTCATTCAGGAGCCAGGGGAACGCGGCTTCCCCCCTGGCCGCGGCTTAGGCCGAACCGACAAGCCACTGGACTGGGGCCCCCCAGGCCGGACCACCCATCTGGGTCGGGCCACCATTGGGTCGGGCCACCGACAGGCTGGGCTGCCCATCTGGAATAGGCCGCCACTGAGCCGAGCCACCCCCCCAGACCGGGTTAGACCTGCAGATTGAATTGAACCCTAATCCTAACCTATGTCGGGCTGGGATAGTCAAACTGGGTCGGACAGCGCCCGGACCCGCTTTGGCCAGTTTACACCTTTTGCACATATCATGGGCTAGGGGTGTCTGATCAATGAACCGTTTGAGGAGATATATATCAAAGAGTGAGATGATTATTTTTTCATATCCCACTTGAGATTTGGATACCGTTGGGATACAATTGGTTTTGTTTGAACCTGAAAACCCAACCAGGCCCTTAGAACTAAAATGCCAATAAATCATAGACCAGGCATCCGATTGACATTCCGTCTATTGCGTTGAGATCCCTATGATGAGGCGGAGCTTTGAGATACATATACATGATACTTATGGATATTATAAGTATCCACCAGCAGCTCGTGGAGAGGATCCTCTTGGAGATAAGTGGGCGGAGTACAAAGTCCTAGTAGCTGGCTGATACCTGACCACTACTGACCTTTCGACTCGGAGTGTTTTGAATAACCTAGTGGGGAGCGCCTCTGTGTGGCGCAACATACCTACAGTGGGTAACTCTTCTGTTTGAAGCAGAAAACCCTTGTTACTCGGCATGAGGAGTACCTCAGCAGGCTATGTGATGTGTTATTCCCACAATACTCTATAAAAGATAATTAAATCAGCATTCAAGGTTTCGATAGTTTGACTGGGAGTGTTACATGTTATCATCCTAGAATAAAATCCTGGATTTAAGATGAGTCATTGAATTCTGTGTTTAGCTCATGATTGATATGGGTTACTAGAAAACTAAGGTATATGTATGGGAATATTCCTATGTAACGGTTATCCATTTCTTCTAAATATTGGGGTTATACTTGATGGATATTGTGAGACATTGAGGGTCTCAGGGTCCATAATGAGTATCGTTATACTCACCCATGCATGGGCAATGCCTACATCTTGTTGTATTGGATGCAGATGAAAAACAGCGCTGACGGAGGCTGAGAGCGCCAAGACTGGATGGTACCTGGAGGTGGACCTTACAACAAGTCGGTACACAGAGGAGTCTGACGGACATGAAGGGCTGAGGTGGCCGTCTGTACCTACCATTCAGGTAGGATCCCCGAAGGATGATCCAGGACCTACCCTTTAACTTTCAGCTGTTTGTCCCTTTTTCTAATGTACTTGCTTTCAGTTGTACCAATACTTTATGTTTGTGATTGTATTTACGACCACCTTTTTACTTTCCATAACTTTTTTTGGTATACAGTATTTCTTAGTGTTTGGCTTCTAGTTGTGTACTCTATTTTTGTGTGTTTATTTTTTGTAAAGGAAATTCCTTTCTAGCTTACAGATTTTCACATTTGGTGCTAGTCGCCAGTCCCTGGCCTATGGAAGTTGGGCATGGGGTATTCACGGCACGGGTCCTGAGGATGGGTCAGGACAAATTGGTTTCAGAGGAGTCGGTTCTACCACCGAACATAGTACTTTGATCATTATTTTCTATGATTCAATAGTGTTAATGGTATTAAGTGTGGTTTTCAGTTTAGGGAGTCCAGTGTTAGTGCGGGAGACCGACATATCCATACACCAGGACCCTGACTATTAATTTCCAACATAGTGCATGAAAACACTGATTGCATGTGTGTTTTCAGGTGTATTTTAAGTCAGATCTACCAGTTCAGCTCACCAGGTATAATATTTTAACCATGTCACATCTATTTCATTCAATATGCCTTCCCACAGAGCCCTGAGAGTCGTACACTATGACATCCCACTAAGAAATGAGGTTTCAGTGCAGCTCCCTTTACTAGCATAGGCAGCAGGGGTACCACATCCCAATGGGCCAACGATGAAACCAACCCCAACAGAAGATGATGCACGACACATGAGTGCATTGCATGAGTTCAAGAACTAGAGGCCACCTAGGTTCTGGGGAGAAATGGACCTACAAATGGCTGATGATTGGATGGAGGCTGTGGTGTGAGTCTTCCGGCTGGTAGGGACACTAGCAGACCTCAGGGTGATTATTGTTGCGAGTCTCCTTCAGGCAGTAGTAGGCAGATGGTTGAGCCTGATTATTTTGATCCATGATGAGGCGACATTACTCTGGACAGAATCTGAGATCCTGTTCGGGGTGGAGTTTGTTCCAGCCACCCTTCGAGCGGTGCGGGTACAGGAGATACTTCATCTGTAGCAGGGCAGCATGATAGTACCATAATACTCAGTGAGGTTCACCGACCTCTTGCGATACTCCACGGATATGGTACGTGACCCATTATTCAAGGACTGGACCTTCAAACTGGGATCAGGTGAGAGATCCGGGCTTCGATGATCTCCCTAAGCATCCCGACGTAGGTGGGGGTATTAGAGAGAGAACTCCTAGTAGAGTGTTTTCTTGCAGGGTAGTCACCAGCAGCGAGGCCCCCTACTAGTCGACATGCAGCAGAGTCCTCTACAGCTGGAAGTAGACTGATGATGCCGAGGACCAAGGCGACCAGACCCACAGGTGGAAGACTATAGGAATCAGGATCTATTATGCGGGGCACCCGAGGCAGTGACATTCCTGCCCAGAGCATAAAGTGTTAATCATGCAGCGGGCAGGGTCACATTGCTAGTGACAATCGGACCAGCCATTCGGATGATCAACAGAGAGTTAAGGGACCTCCCATGCCGAGGCAGAGGTTCGATCGAGACAGTATGATGAGGGAAGGTGGATGTGACAGAGGATCTGGTCGAGTAGCTGGCGGTGGACGACGTTTTAATGTGTCACCACCACTAGCACTAGGAGGTCCACCCAGACCTCTGGGAGCGGGTGGACATGGGAGAGATAAGCTTCATGCAGGTGAGGCCGATGGACATGGTGATCTGGAGATAATTCGAGTTACAATCTGTGTCTACTCCACCTTAGTTGTAGTTCATATAGTCACGAGATCTGGTCATTCTTTCATAGCCACTTTCCCTCATTCGGATCTCGATGATTCCAATGGAGCCATTGGCTCGATCCCTATGGCTAAATACTTCTACGGGTGAAGACTTGATGATTAAGTGTTAGGTCCACTAGGCTGGATACCCTGAGAGGGGGGGGTGAATCAGGGTATGACTAATTAAAAATTAATGCCCGTTCTGATCTTGTTTCGCTGTTAAGCAAAACACTCTTCTCTCTTTTCCCTGTTGCACGATATAAACAGAATGTAAAGCAAGCACAGGACACAGCAATTTTACTTCGTTCACCGCTAAGGGCTACGTCCAAGGAGCATACGCCGACAGGTTGCCGGTCGTACCAAATTCCACTAATCTTCACTAGCTGTGGATTACAAGATTCGAGCTAGATCACTTCTATGCCCAGGCTCACTGCCTTTACAATGTTTAGGGTCAGCTCACTGCTTTCCCAAGGGTCACTCCCTGTTTCTCTCTCTCTGGCTCACTGCCGGTGGAGAGGATCACCTTCTTCCTCTTCCTGAGCTCACTGCTCTTGGATTGAATCCACTCACAGTTTATAGACCTGTAGGTCTCTTCATTTTCCTGAAAGAATGCATCTTCTCTTGTATGTAGATGCTCTGTTGAAGTTTAACTTTCACCCGTTGATGAATATCTCTTTGCACCGAAGGTATCGGGTAAACTTCCAGCTTCCACACAGTCTGAAAATCACTGCGGGAACAAAACCTTACTTGGCGCGCAAGTCAACCTCGGCGCGCAAGTATCGGCGCGCAAGTCACAACGGGCGCGCAAGTCCTCCTATGACACTTGCGCGACACAAGCTTCCTCAACTCCAAACTTGCGCGACTCTCTTCCCTTTACGCCCAAACCACCATTGGTGCGCAACTGCAAACCGGCGCGCAACTTCTAACACCGGCGCACAACTTCAACCACTGGCGCGCAAGTCCCACCTGCGCGACCACAACACCACTTGCGCGACCACCACACCTGCGCGACGGGAGCTCTCGTCCTGAACTCCGGTGAGAAATGAGGAGGGGTGGTCCGGTATTTATAGGCAATCTGACCACCCTGCGCGACGGCGCGCAAGTCACCTGCGCGACCCAGTTTCGGCGCGCAAGTCTCCTCTCCTTTAGACACTTGCGCGACCAACTCCCAAACTTGCGCGATCCTATTTCCTTAGCCATATTTTGATCTTCTGATCTTGAAAAACATGTGGCGCGCAAGTTTCCTGTACTCCATGTTCGCGGCGCGCAAGTCCCTTTGCCAAAAACACTTTTCTTCATTTGCCAATTTTCAGGCCCAAAAATTTGGCAAACACTGGAAAACGGCGCCACCTTGTATCTGTTCTTTTGTACCGCCTCCAGATCTTCCATTCCTTTTATCGACGTTCTTGAATCAAACATGGATCGTTGACCTCAGCTCTTGAACTCGACATTCCATCATGAAATCCTCTTTGTCAACAATCACAACTCAGATGTCCACTTTGTCAACAAACACAATCACCTCAAAAAGGCTTCAATGATACCTTGAGGGATTTTTGCCCAACAATCTCCCCCTTTGGGTTTGTTGACAACTCTCCCAAACAAAGATACGTCATTGATTCTTCAACCTCCATTCGCCGCATTGCGATTCCGACAGCGACCAAGGATTTACTCAACACATACTCTAAGCCCACATGAGCAATGCTCGGCGTGAGAAACAAGAGTAAATGAAAAGTTCATCAATGAATCACTTTGTCTCTAACATCCATTGTTGACACCAAACACTGTCCAACACCACTCTTCTGCTTTTATCACGATCCTCAGCTGTCGTGATATCTATTATTTGATCGATCACTTCTAGAATCGTCAGATTTAATACGCTCCCCCTTTCTGCTCACAGCTTCAACACCTCTTTAGCCATATTTCCTGTGTTGTCCAAGCTAAGCTCTGGCTAAGCACGTTCAACTAGCTTCAACTCCCCCTATCTGGCTGCTCCACCTGTCAGCTTCTCCCCTTATCATTCATGATTTATCAAATCTCCACATTGTCTCCCCCTTGAACAATCACTATTTTCTCCCCCTTTGTCAACGAACCCAAAGGTCACGCCTTTGTAGTCTGTAACATAGTAGAGAACACATTAGCACAGTAGAGAAAACACAGCATACCTCGGGGAGAGGGGGGGGGGGTGATCCCGCGTCCACACTATTTCAAGTGCGGGGAATCGACTGAACTCCCAGAGCTAGTCGATGCCTCTCAAAAGCTTCCTTGGGTAAGGCCTTTGTCAGAATGTCTGCAACCTGTAGCTCTGTAGGCACATACTCCAACTTCACGATGCCCTGCTCAACCTTCTCCTTGATGAAATGATACTTGATCTCAATGTGCTTTGTCCTGGAATGATGGACAGGATTTTTGCTAAGATTTATAGCACTTGAGTTGTCACACTGGATTCCGATCGGAGACTTTACTTCAACTCCCATATCCTCAAGCTGCTGCTTCATCCACAATAACTGTGTGCATGCTTGAGTGGCCGCTATATACTCAGCTTCTGCGGTGCTAAATGAAATGCAATCTTGTTTCTTGCTTAGCCAAGAAATACACAATCCACCAAGATAGAATGCACCACCTGACGTTGATTTTCTATCATCTGCTGAACCGGCCCAGTCTGCATCAGTATATCCCAATAACTCTATCTGAGATTTGTCGTTGTATGTCAAACCGAAGTCCACCGTGCCCTTGATATACCGAAGTATTCTTTTCACTGCAAGCATGTGACTTTCCTTGGGATTGCATTGATATCTCGCTGCTTGGCATGTGGCGAAAACAATATCAGGCCTTGTTGCGGTTAAGTACAACAGACTTCCAATGATTTGCCTGTATTCTGTGATATTAACTGCCTTGCCATCCTCATCTTTTGATAATTTCATCCGGGTAGCAACCGGAGTCTTCATTTCCTTGGAATTATCCATTCCAAACCTTCTTAGAACTTCCTTGGCATATTTGGATTGAGAAATGAAAGTTCCATTCCTTCCTTGTGTCACCTGTAGACCAAGGAAAAACGTTAGCTCTCCAATCATTGACATTTCAAACTCATTTTTCATGAATTCAGAAAATTGTCTGCACTGAGCTTCATCTGATCCGCCAAAAATTATGTCATCGACATACACTAGCACCATCATCCTTTGATTACTGTCATTGCTGAAATAGAGATTGTAATCAACTCCTCCACGCTGAAAACCAAGCTTCTTCAAGTACTGATCAAGCCTTGAGTACCATGCCCTTGGTGCTTGTTTCAGCCCATACAATGCCTTCTTCAGCCTGCAAACTTTGTTCTCATCCTCATGAATGAGAAAACCATCTGGCTGCTCAATATACACCTCCTCATCCAGAACCCCATTCAAGAATGCGGATTTGACATCCATCTGGAACACTTTGAACTTCCTTTGCACTGCGATGGCTAGGAATAATCTTATTGTCTCCAGCCTTGCAACCGGTGCAAATGTCTCATCAACATCAATTCCCTCTATTTGGGAGTACCCCTTGCACACTAGACGTGCTTTGTTCCGAATCACTGTGCCATCTTCATTCATCTTGTTGCGATAGACCCATTTGGTCCCAATGACATTCTTGTCTGCTGGCCTCGAAACAATCTCCCATGTCTGGTTCTTCTCAATCTGATCAAGCTCTTCGTTCATGGCCTGAACCCAGTTTTCATCTTCAGCTGCATCAGAAAAACATTTCGGCTCTACTTGAGACAAAAACGATGCTTGCTGTGATGATCTCATTCTTCGAGTCTGAACTGGAGCTGTTTGATCACCAATGATATTCTGCCTATCAATCTCAGCTCGACTCTTTGGCTTCCTCGCAGACACCGACTTGACACTTTCCTCTTCATCATCAGTATCTTCTTCTGAATCAGCTTCTGACACTTCTACTCCCCTTGGGTTGCTTATCTCATCATCACTTTCATCCAGGAACTGTTCACTGGGTCGTTGAGCAGTCTGTTCATTTTCGACTATAGTGACATCATTACTCTCAACAATTTTTCCCAGCCTCTTGTTGAAGCATTTATATGCTTTGCTTTTCCCTGAATAGCCAAGGAATATCCCTTCATCTCCTCGTGCCTCAAACTTCCTATGATGTTCTTTGTTGAGAATGAAACACTTACTTCCAAAGATTCGAAAGTATTTCAACGTTGGCTTCTTTCCGTACCACAGTTCATACGGAGTCTTCCCTTGCTTCGGACATAACAGGGACCTGTTTGAAACATAGACCGATGTCAAAACTGCTTCCTTCCAAAATTTCTCTGGCAGGTCCTTATCAATAAGCATTGTTCTGGCCATGTTGTTAATGATCCGATTCCTCCTTTCTACTACTCCATTCTGTTGGGGAGTTCTCACTGATGAAACTTGATGCCTTATCCCATGTTTCTCGAGATAGTTTTCAACCTGACTGTTTGTAAATTCCGTACCGTTATCAGTACGAAACTTCAGAATTTTCTGCCCAAGCATCTTTTCTGATTCCCTCCTGTACTGCTTTATGCAACTGAATACCTCTGTCTTATGGGTTATGATGAATACCCAGGCCATTCTGCTATAGTCATCAATGAAAAGAACATAGTACCTTTGCCCATTTATAGCTCGTGGTGAGATAGGTCCACATACATCAGCGTGCACCAATTCGAGCACTCTAGTTGATTTCTGTTCCTTTGGCCTGTATGTCTTTCTGATGATTTTCCCTTGCTGACAAGCATCACATGTATGAGTGCGATCACGTGATAGTTTGGGAAGGTCTCTAGCAGCATCACATTTAACGAGATCCTCCATAGATGGTTGGTATAGATGACCAAGTCGCTTGTGCCACAGCTGGTTTTCTTCTTCTCTGGATAAAAGACAAGTATCTTCTTCCCCACTTACAAGATAGAGATTTCCCTTTGACCTTTTTCCCTGCAGAACAGCTGCTCCATCTTTTCCTTTCACAATACACATCTTCTTGGTAAATTGGATAGAGTGCCCAGAGTCACATAGTTGACTGACACTGAGTAGATTATGACTGAGACCCTCTACTACCAAGACATCAGCACGTTTCATCTCTTTGCCCCCAAACTTAGCTTTCCCTGAGCCAACAATCTTCAGGCCTTCATCATTTCCAAATTTGATAACTCCTTCTTTGTCATATTTGATGCCTGTAACAAGATCCTTATTACCCGTCATGTGGGATGTGCAACCACTATCAAGGATCCAAACACCAGATCGATCTGATGCTTTAAGGGCAATCTCCGCCACCACAGCCTTCTCATTTTTCTTCTTCTTGGTCCATATTTTTTCTTTCACACTCGGCATGGATTGAGGCTTCTGTTCTTTCTCAGAGTATGATGGACCATCCTCATCTTGCAGAGCTGCAAATCTGTTCTGAACTTTTAGCTCACTTGTTGGTTTATTGATCTGCTGCTTGCGAACATTTTGATTATTCTTTGACACATTTCTCTGAATGATTGATGTGCAATACCTAGCCATGTGTCCAAATCCTCCGCACCAAAAACAGTGTCCTTCAAAATGTGTTCTGGAAAACCTTTCTCTGTTTGGCTGCCGTCTCTGCTCATGTTCCCTTCTGTATCTCTTGGCTATGGAACACACAAACTGTGAATGTCCCATTTTCCCACAGCAATAACACCTGATATAGGATGCATTCCCTCGTGATATTTCAGCACTGTGATTTCCCCTTTGGGATCTCTGAATATTCTGATTCTGTTTTGTTCCCAAATCAACCGTCACTTTCGGGATGAGTGCTTGCGGTCTGACTGCAATTGTCGCCAATTTTTGTTCTTGACTAAGCCCAGAAACGACCTTAACATCTGAGCTCAATTGCTGTTTCTTTCCTACTGAACTGCTAGGCTCCGCTTTCATCTTCTCTGTCTTCCGAATAGCCTGCTTTTCAGATATCACATTGGGGGTCAAGAGTTTATCTTGATCCTTGAGTTTTTGTCGCAGACTGACCACTTCTTCTTCAAGCTCTTTGATACATCTAACCTGCTCCTTTCCTGTGTTTGTCAGACAATCAATTTCCTTCTTTTGTTCCTCAATTTTAAGCTTATACTCAACAATATTTTCTGAGCTCTCTGGTGTTGAGGATTTTAGTCTTTCAATTTCTTCTAACAGCTCAGACTTTTCTTCATCCTGTTGTTGCATGTAGAGTTTGGAATCACGAACCACTTTATTGGCTTTCTTCGTTTTGGCTCTCCAAACATCTATCTCCTCAAGAGCTGCTTCCAATTCGGCTTCCATATCAATTCTCCCTTCAATTTCTTCTTCTTCTTTAGCATCAGCTTCTTCTCCCTTTTGAGAACTACCAACAATTGCCACCAAGGCATTTACCCCACGATCTATGCAATTTTCTATTTCCTCAACTTCTTCATCCTCAGACTCATCTGAACTTTCAAATTCTTGTGAGAGAAGATTCTTTTTCTTGAAGAAATTTCTCTTGAATTGTTTCTTCCCTTTCACAAAAGCTGAAGACTTCTTTTTGGGAATTTCAGCGTCATCATCATCATCATCATCTTGAAACTTCTTGGGGCATCTTGCCGCAAGATGACCAACCTTTCCACATCTAAAGCATGCTAGTGGAAGTTTACCTTTAAACATTCCTCTTCCTCTTTGTAGATTCGAAGAAAGGAATGACATCACCTCATCTGTCTCTTCTTCTTCATTAGAATCTTCAATGGTGAGCTTCTTCATGGCCTTAAATGCCACCTCTTTAGACTTCCCCTTTTCCACAGCCTCATTATCATCGTTCCTCATTTCATATGCAACCAAGGTACTGTGCAAATTGTCCAATGTCAGCTCTTTTGGATCTTTATCTTCTAGTACTGAAACTTTCGGATTGAACCGAGGTGGAAGTTTCCTCAAGATGCGCTTTACAATCTTTATGTCTTCAATGACTTCTCCAAGACCTCGCATATCTTCCACAACAATGTTTACCCTATCAAAGAATGCGTCAACAGACTCATTCGGGTTCATTTTCAGATCTTCATATTTGTTCCACAACACCTGCAGCTTTGCCTCTCTGACTTTTGTGTCCCCTTCATATATATTCAAAAGCTTTTCCCACATGGAATGTGACGTTTTGCATGACATCACCTTTGTGTAGATGGGATTGGAAAGGGCTCCCCCTAAGGCATTGATTGCTTTGGAATCAGCATCCAACTCTCTATGCTCAGCTTCTGATAAGGCACCACTATTAATATCAGCTGTGATACCATGCATAGCTGCTGAAAACACATCCATTCCCAAGGATCGGAAATAGTGTTGCATCCGATTCTTCCATATCTGAAAATTATATCCGTCGAAGATCGGAATCCCTTTATGATTGGTTACCTCCATTGAGAGAAGAACAACTTTCAACCTTTCCCTCTGATACCACTTGTTAGGTCCACTAGGCTGGATACCCTGAGAGGGGGGGTGAATCAGGGTATGACTAATTAAAAATTAATGCCCGTTCTGATCTTGTTTCGCTGTTAAGCAAAACACTCTTCTCTCTTTTCCCTGTTGCACGATATAAACAGAATGTAAAGCAAGCACAGGACACAGCAATTTTACTTGGTTCACCGCTAAGGGCTACGTCCAAGGAGCATACGCCGACAGGTTGCCGGTCGTACCAAATTCCACTAATCTTCACTAGCTGTGGATTACAAGATTCGAGCTAGATCACTTCTATGCCCAGGCTCACTGCCTTTACAATGTTTAGGGTCAGCTCACTGCTTTCCCAAGGGTCACTCCCTGTTTCTCTCTCTCTGGCTCACTGCCGGTGGAGAGGATCACCTTCTTCCTCTTCCTGAGCTCACTGCTCTTGGATTGAATCCACTCACAGTTTATAGACCTGTAGGTCTCTTCATTTTCCTGAAAGAATGCATCTTCTCTTGTATGTAGATGCTCTGTTGAAGTTTAACTTTCACCCGTTGATGAATATCTCTTTGCACCGATGGTATCGGGCAAACTTCCAGCTTCCACACAGTCTGAAAATCACTGCGGGAACAAAACCTTACTTGGCGCGCAAGTCAACCTCGGCGCGCAAGTATCGGCGCGCAAGTCACAACGGGCGCGCAAGTCCTCCTATGACACTTGCGCGACACAAGCTTCCTCAACTCCAAACTTGCGCGACTCTCTTCCCTTTACGCCCAAACCACCATTGGTGCGCAACTGCAAACCGGCGCGCAACTTCTAACACCGGCGCACAACTTCAACCACTGGCGCGCAAGTCCCACCTGCGCGACCACAACACCACTTGCGCGACCACCACACCTGCGCGACGGGAGCTCTCGTCCTGAACTCCGGTGAGAAATGAGGAGGGGTGGTCCGGTATTTATAGGCAATCTGACCACCCTGCGCGACGGCGCGCAAGTCACCTGCGCGACCCAGTTTCGGCGCGCAAGTCTCCTCTCCTTTAGACACTTGCGCGACCAACTCCCAAACTTGCGCGATCCTATTTCCTTAGCCATATTTTGATCTTCTGATCTTGAAAAACATGTGGCGCGCAAGTTTCCTGTACTCCATGTTCGCGGCGCGCAAGTCCCTTTGCCAAAAACACTTTTCTTCATTTGCCAATTTTCAGGCCCAAAAATTTGGCAAACACTGGAAAACGGCGCCACCTTGTATCTGTTCTTTTGTACCGCCTCCAGATCTTCCATTCCTTTTATCGACGTTCTTGAATCAAACATGGATCGTTGACCTCAGCTCTTGAACTCGACATTCCATCATGAAATCCTCTTTGTCAACAATCACAACTCAGATGTCCACTTTGTCAACAAACACAATCACCTCAAAAAGGCTTCAATGATACCTTGAGGGATTTTTGCCCAACAATCTCCCCCTTTGGGTTTGTTGACAACTCTCCCAAACAAAGATACGTCATTGATTCTTCAACCTCCATTCGCCGCATTGCGATTCCGACAGCGACCAAGGATTTACTCAACACATACTCTAAGCCCACATGAGCAATGCTCGGCGTGAGAAACAAGAGTAAATGAAAAGTTCATCAATGAATCACTTTGTCTCTAACATCCATTGTTGACACCAAACACTGTCCAACACCACTCTTCTGCTTTTATCACGATCCTCAGCTGTCGTGATATCTATTATTTGATCGATCACTTCTAGAATCGTCAGATTTAATACGCTCCCCCTTTCTGCTCACAGCTTCAACACCTCTTTAGCCATATTTCCTGTGTTGTCCAAGCTAAGCTCTGGCTAAGCACGTTCAACTAGCTTCAACTCCCCCTATCTGGCTGCTCCACCTGTCAGCTTCTCCCCTTATCATTCATGATTTATCAAATCTCCACATTGTCTCCCCCTTGAACAATCACTATTTTCTCCCCCTTTGTCAACGAACCCAAAGGTCACGCCTTTGTAGTCTGTAACATAGTAGAGAACACATTAGCACAGTAGAGAAAACACAGCATACCTCGGGGAGAGGGGGGGGGGGGGGTGATCCCGCGTCCACACTATTTCAAGTGCGGGGAATCGACTGAACTCCCAGAGCTAGTCGATGCCTCTCAAAAGCTTCCTTGGGTAAGGCCTTTGTCAGAATGTCTGCAACCTGTAGCTCTGTAGGCACATACTCCAACTTCACGATGCCCTGCTCAACCTTCTCCTTGATGAAATGATACTTGATCTCAATGTGCTTTGTCCTGGAATGATGGACAGGATTTTTGCTAAGATTTATAGCACTTGAGTTGTCACACTGGATTCCGATCGGAGACTTTACTTCAACTCCCATATCCTCAAGCTGCTGCTTCATCCACAATAACTGTGTGCATGCTTGAGTGGCCGCTATATATTCAGCTTCTGCGGTGCTAAATGAAATGCAATCTTGTTTCTTGCTTAGCCAAGAAATACACAATCCACCAAGATAGAATGCACCACCTGACGTTGATTTTCTATCATCTGCTGAACCGGCCCAGTCTGCATCAGTATATCCCAATAACTCTATCTGAGATTTGTCGTTGTATGTCAAACCGAAGTCCACCGTGCCCTTGATATACCGAAGTATTCTTTTCACTGCAAGCATGTGACTTTCCTTGGGATTGCATTGATATCTCGCTGCTTGGCATGTGGCGAAAACAATATCAGGCCTTGTTGCGGTTAAGTACAACAGACTTCCAATGATTTGCCTGTATTCTGTGATATTAACTGCCTTGCCATCCTCATCTTTTGATAATTTCATCCGGGTAGCAACCGGAGTCTTCATTTCCTTGGAATTATCCATTCCAAACCTTCTTAGAACTTCCTTGGCATATTTGGATTGAGAAATGAAATTTCCATTCCTTCCTTGTGTCACCTGTAGACCAAGGAAAAACGTTAGCTCTCCAATCATTGACATTTCAAACTCATTTTTCATGAATTCAGAAAATTGTCTGCACTGAGCTTCATCTGATCCGCCAAAAATTATGTCATCGACATACACTAGCACCATCATCCTTTGATTACTGTCATTGCTGAAATAGAGATTGTAATCAACTCCTCCACGCTGAAAACCAAGCTTCTTCAAGTACTGATCAAGCCTTGAGTACCATGCCCTTGGTGCTTGTTTCAGCCCATACAATGCCTTCTTCAGCCTGCAAACTTTGTTCTCATCCTCATGAATGAGAAAACCATCTGGCTGCTCAATATACACCTCCTCATCCAGAACCCCATTCAAGAATGCGGATTTGACATCCATCTGGAACACTTTGAACTTCCTTTGCACTGCGATGGCTAGGAATAATCTTATTGTCTCCAGCCTTGCAACCGGTGCAAATGTCTCATCAACATCAATTCCCTCTATTTGGGAGTACCCCTTGCACACTAGACGTGCTTTGTTCCGAATCACTGTGCCATCTTCATTCATCTTGTTGCGATAGACCCATTTGGTCCCAATGACATTCTTGTCTGCTGGCCTCGAAACAATCTCCCATGTCTGGTTCTTCTCAATCTGATCAAGCTCTTCGTTCATGGCCTGAACCCAGTTTTCATCTTCAGCTGCATCAGAAAAACATTTCGGCTCTACTTGAGACAAAAACGATGCTTGCTGTGATGATCTCATTCTTCGAGTCTGAACTGGAGCTGTTTGATCACCAATGATATTCTGCCTATCAATCTCAGCTCGACTCTTTGGCTTCCTCGCAGACACCGACTTGACACTTTCCTCTTCATCATCAGTATCTTCTTCTGAATCAGCTTCTGACACTTCTACTCCCCTTGGGTTGCTTATCTCATCATCACTTTCATCCAGGAACTGTTCACTGGGTCGTTGAGCAGTCTGTTCATTTTCGACTATAGTGACATCATTACTCTCAACAATTTTTCCCAGCCTCTTGTTGAAGCATTTATATGCTTTGCTTTTCCCTGAATAGCCAAGGAATATCCCTTCATCTCCTCGTGCCTCAAACTTCCTATGATGTTCTTTGTTGAGAATGAAACACTTACTTCCAAAGATTCGAAAGTATTTCAACGTTGGCTTCTTTCCGTACCACAGTTCATACGGAGTCTTCCCTTGCTTCGGACATAACAGGGACCTGTTTGAAACATAGACCGATGTCAAAACTGCTTCCTTCCAAAATTTCTCTGGCAGGTCCTTATCAATAAGCATTGTTCTGGCCATGTTGTTAATGATCCGATTCCTTCTTTCTACTACTCCATTCTGTTGGGGAGTTCTCACTGATGAAACTTGATGCCTTATCCCATGTTTCTCGAGATAGTTTTCAACCTGACTGTTTGTAAATTCCGTACCGTTATCAGTACGAAACTTCAGAATTTTCTGCCCAAGCATCTTTTCTGATTCCCTCCTGTACTGCTTTATGCAACTGAATACCTCTGTCTTATGGGTTATGATGAATACCCAGGCCATTCTGCTATAGTCATCAATGAAAAGAACATAGTACCTTTGCCCATTTATAGCTCGTGGTGAGATAGGTCCACATACATCAGCGTGCACCAATTCGAGCACTCTAGTTGATTTCTGTTCCTTTGGCCTGTATGTCTTTCTGATGATTTTCCCTTGCTGACAAGCATCACATGTATGAGTGCGATCACGTGATAGTTTGGGAAGGTCTCTAGCAGCATCACATTTAACGAGATCCTCCATAGATGGTTGGTATAGATGACCAAGTCGCTTGTGCCACAGCTGGTTTTCTTCTTCTCTGGATAAAAGACAAGTATCTTCTTCCCCACTTACAAGATAGAGATTTCCCTTTGACCTTTTTCCCTGCAGAACAGCTGCTC
Source organism: Viscum album (assembly GCA_963277665.1). NCBI lineage: Eukaryota > Viridiplantae > Streptophyta > Magnoliopsida > Santalales > Viscaceae > Viscum > Viscum album. The sequence goes on from OY728135.1 coordinate 1,769,597,980, forward strand.
CATCTTTTCCTTTCACAATACACATCTTCTTGGTAAATTGGATAGAGTGCCCAGAGTCACATAGTTGACTGACACTGAGTAGATTATGACTGAGACCCTCTACTACCAAGACATCAGCACGTTTCATCTCTTTGCCCCCAAACTTAGCTTTCCCTGAGCCAACAATCTTCAGGCATTCATCATTTCCAAATTTGACAACTCCTTCTTTGTCATATTTGATGCCTGTAACAAGATCCTTATTACCCGTCATGTGGGATGTGCAACCACTATCAAGGATCCAAACACCAGATCGATCTGATGCTTTAAGGGCAATCTCCGCCACCACAGCCTTCTCATTTTTCTTCTTCTTGGTCCATATTTTTTCTTTCACACTCGGCATGGATTGAGGCTTCTGTTCTTTCTCAGAGTATGATGGACCATCCTCATCTTGCAGAGCTGCAAATCTGTTCTGAACTTTTAGCTCACTTGTTGGTTTATTGATCTGCTGCTTGCGAACATTTTGATTATTCTTTGACACATTTCTCTGAATGATTGATGTGCAATACCTAGCCATGTGTCCAAATCCTCCGCACCAAAAACAGTGTCCTTCAAAATGTGTTCTGGAAAACCTTTCTCTGTTTGGCTGCCGTCTCTGCTCATGTTCCCTTCTGTATCTCTTGGCTATGGAACACACAAACTGTGAATGTCCCATTTTCCCACAGCAATAACACCTGATATAGGATGCATTCCCTCGTGATATTTCAGCACTGTGATTTCCCCTTTGGGATCTCTGAATATTCTGATTCTGTTTTGTTCCCAAATCAACCGTCACTTTCGGGATGAGTGCTTGCGGTCTGACTGCAATTGTCGCCAATTTTTGTTCTTGACTAAGCCCAGAAACGACCTTAACATCTGAGCTCAATTGCTGTTTCTTTCCTACTGAACTGCTAGGCTCCGCTTTCATCTTCTCTGTCTTCCGAATAGCCTGCTTTTCAGATATCACATTGGGGGTCAAGAGTTTATCTTGATCCTTGAGTTTTTGTCGCAGACTGACCACTTCTTCTTCAAGCTCTTTGATACATCTAACCTGCTCCTTTCCTGTGTTTGTCAGACAATCAATTTCCTTCTTTTGTTCCTCAATTTTAAGCTTATACTCAACAATATTTTCTGAGCTCTCTGGTGTTGAGGATTTTAGTCTTTCAATTTCTTCTAACAGCTCAGACTTTTCTTCATCCTGTTGTTGCATGTAGAGTTTGGAATCACGAACCACTTTATTGGCTTTCTTCGTTTTGGCTCTCCAAACATCTATCTCCTCAAGAGCTGCTTCCAATTCGGCTTCCATATCAATTCTCCCTTCAATTTCTTCTTCTTCTTTAGCATCAGCTTCTTCTCCCTTTTGAGAACTACCAACAATTGCCACCAAGGCATTTACCCCACGATCTATGCAATTTTCTATTTCCTCAACTTCTTCATCCTCAGACTCATCTGAACTTTCAAATTCTTGTGAGAGAAGATTCTTTTTCTTGAAGAAATTTCTCTTGAATTGTTTCTTCCCTTTCACAAAAGCTGAAGACTTCTTTTTGGGAATTTCAGCGTCATCATCATCATCATCATCTTGAAACTTCTTGGGGCATCTTGCCGCAAGATGACCAACCTTTCCACATCTAAAGCATGCTAGTGGAAGTTTACCTTTAAACTTTCCTCTTCCTCTTTGTAGATTCGAAGAAAGGAATGACATCACCTCATCTGTCTCTTCTTCTTCATTAGAATCTTCAATGGTGAGCTTCTTCATGGCCTTAAATGCCACCTCTTTAGACTTCCCCTTTTCCACAGCCTCATTATCATCGTTCCTCATTTCATATGCAACCAAGGTACTGTGCAAATTGTCCAATGTCAGCTCTTTTGGATCTTTATCTTCTAGTACTGAAACTTTCGGATTGAACCGAGGTGGAAGTTTCCTCAAGATGCGCTTTACAATCTTTATGTCTTCAATGACTTCTCCAAGACCTCGCATATCTTCCACAACAATGTTTACCCTATCAAAGAATGCGTCAACAGACTCATTCGGGTTCATTTTCAGATCTTCATATTTGTTCCACAACACCTGCAGCTTTGCCTCTCTGACTTTTGTGTCCCCTTCATATATATTCAAAAGCTTTTCCCACATGGAATGTGACGTTTTGCATGACATCACCTTTGTGTAGATGGGATTGGAAAGGGCTCCCCCTAAGGCATTGATTGCTTTGGAATCAGCATCCAACTCTCTATGCTCAGCTTCTGATAAGGCACCACTATTAATATCAGCTGTGATACCATGCATAGCTGCTGAAAACACATCCATTCCCAAGGATCGGAAATAGTGTTGCATCCGATTCTTCCATATCTGAAAATTATATCCGTCGAAGATCGGAATCCCTTTATGATTGGTTACCTCCATTGAGAGAAGAACAACTTTCAACCTTTCCCTCTGATACCACTTGTTAGGTCCACTAGGCTGGATACCCTGAGAGGGGGGGTGAATCAGGGTATGACTAATTAAAAATTAATGCCCGTTCTGATCTTGTTTCGCTGTTAAGCAAAACACTCTTCTCTCTTTTCCCTGTTGCACGATATAAACAGAATGAAAAGCAAGCACAGGACACAGCAATTTTACTTGGTTCACCGCTAAGGGCTACGTCCAAGGAGCATACGCCGACAGGTTGCCGGTCGTACCAAATTACACTAATCTTCACTAGCTGTGGATTACAAGATTCGAGCTAGATCACTTCTATGCCCAGGCTCACTGCCTTTACAATGTTTAGGGTCAGCTCACTGCTTTCCCAAGGGTCACTCCCTGTTTCTCTCTCTCTGGCTCACTGCCGGTGGAGAGGATCACCTTCTTCCTCTTCCTGAGCTCACTGCTCTTGGATTGAATCCACTCACAGTTTATAGACCTGTAGGTCTCTTCATTTTCCTGAAAGAATGCATCTTCTCTTGTATGTAGATGCTCTGTTGAAGTTTAACTTTCACCCGTTGATGAATATCTCTTTGCACCGATGGTATCGGGCAAACTTCCAGCTTCCACACAGTCTGAAAATCACTGCGGGAACAAAACCTTACTTGGCGCGCAAGTCAACCTCGGCGCGCAAGTATCGGCGCGCAAGTCACAACGGGCGCGCAAGTCCTCCTATGACACTTGCGCGACACAAGCTTCCTCAACTCCAAACTTGCGCGACTCTCTTCCCTTTACGCCCAAACCACCATTGGTGCGCAACTGCAAACCGGCGTGCAACTTCTAACACCGGCGCACAACTTCAACCACTGGCGCGCAAGTCCCACCTGCGCGACCACAACACCACTTGCGCGACCACCACACCTGCGCGACGGGAGCTCTCGTCCTGAACTCCGGTGAGAAATGAGGAGGGGTGGTCCGGTATTTATAGGCAATCTGACCACCCTGCGCGACGGCGCGCAAGTCACCTGCGCGACCCAGTTTCGGCGCGCAAGTCTCCTCTCCTTTAGACACTTGCGCGACCAACTCCCAAACTTGCGCGATCCTATTTCCTTAGCCATATTTTGATCTTCTGATCTTGAAAAACATGTGGCGCGCAAGTTTCCTGTACTCCATGTTCGCGGCGCGCAAGTCCCTTTTCCAAAAACACTTTTCTTCATTTGCTGATTTTCAGGCCCAAAAATTTGGCAAACACTGGAAAACGGCGCCACCTTGTATCTGTTCTTTTGTACCGCCTCAAGATCTTCCATTCCTTTTATCGACGTTCTTGAATCAAACATGGATCGTTGACCTCAGCTCTTGAACTCGACATTCCATCATGAAATCCTCTTTGTCAACAATCACAACTCAGATGTCCACTTTGTCAACAAACACAATCACCTCAAAAAGGCTTCAATGATACCTTGAGGGATTTTTGCCCAACATTAAGCACTGGTTCTGGCAATGTGATATTACCCTTGGAGGAGAGAGAATCGGCTGGTATCTCCTCATAGTGGAGTTGAATCCATATGATGTCTTCATGGGTATGGACTGGTTATGTACATTCAATTCTCACATTGAATTTATTAAGCGCAAGGTACGGTGTGTCCGCACGGATGGGACCAGGTTTACCTTCACCGGCGAGAAAGTAACCATTACAGCATATGATAGATTTACTTAGAGGAGGGTTCAGCCGATCACTCACCAGTTAACTTGCATTACCCTAGTAGAAGTTGATGTGGAGAGTCTGACATATCCTGTAGTGGTGGACTAGTACACAGATGTTTTCCCTAATGATGTTCAAGGACTACCACCTCACAGAGAGGAAGAATTCTATATTGAATTGTACCCTGGGATAGCAACGATATCTACTCCAGCATATCAGATGGCTCCCGGTGAGCTTCATGAGATGCAGGTACTACTAGAGGACTTCCACCGAAGGTATTCATTCGGCCCAGTGTTTCTCTATGGGCAGCCCTGATTCTATTCATCAAGAAGGCGGAAGGGAGCTTGAGGATTTGTGCTGACTACCGTCACCTGAAGAAGGTGACAATGAATAACAAGTACCCACTCTTGAGGATTTATGACCACTTTCATCATCTCAAGGGAGCAAGGTGGTTCTCAAAGATAGACCTCAGATCAGGGTATCAACAGCTCAATATTCGAGACGCGGATGTGCATAAGACGGTATTCAGATGTCGGTATGACCACTATGAGTTATTGTTTATTCCCTTTGTCATAAACAACTGTACAACAGTTTACATGTGTCTAATGAATAGGATCTTCCATCCATACCTCGATCTCTTTGTTGTAGTCTTCATCAACGACATTCTGATCTACTCGTCTACTGAGAATGAGCATGCCTACATTTTACATGTAGTACTGGACACACACCGAGAGTACCAAATTTATGGTATTCCTTCGAAGTTCCAATTTTTGATTCATGAGGTACACTAATTGGGACACTTCATCTCAGATGCTGGAGTTGTAGTGGATCTAGTAACGATTGAGGCGGTACTTGCTTGGGAGCCACCTAACAGTGTGACGGAGGTACGAAGTTTCTTGGGCATGGCTAGATACTATCAGAGATTCATTCCAAACATCTCCAGAGTTTCTGCACCAATATCTACCTTGATGAAGAAGGGGAACCCATCACGTGGTTGAAGATATTCCAGTAGAGCTTTCAGGATCTGAGGCAGAGGTTGACTAGTGCCCCCATCCCGAGGCGTCCAGAGGAGGGTGTAGGGTACATAGTCTATTGTGATGCATCTGGAATCAGACAAGGGTGTGTACTAATGTAGAAGCGAGCAGTGATGATGTATGGTTCCCAGTAACTGAGAAAACATGAGCATAACCATGCTACCCATTACCTAGAGATAGAAGCAGTGGTCTTCGCCTTGAAGATGTGGCAGCACTAACTGATCGGTGAACATTTTTCCATGTACTCTGATCACAAGAGTCTCCGTTATATCTTATCTCGGATGGAACTGAACCTGCGATAGCAGCGATGGCTTGAGTTCCTACATGTCTATGACTTTGAGATTGTCTATACTCCTAGGAATGGGAACGTTGTTGTAGATGCGCTCAGCAGGAGGAAATGTATTCAGTTTCTAGGATAGTCGAGAGAGCATCTAGTTGCCTTTTATATATCCTTTGTGGATAGGAATGTAGCTGCCTATATATAGTCTTTCACAGTCACTCCTCCACTTCATCAGTGAGTAAGAGAGGCACAATCTGGAGATGCTGATTGTGAGACATGACGTACTCAGATATCCATAGGACAGGCACCTGATGGATTTTCTGAAGTTTGGGAGCACGTCATACACTTCAGAGGACATACCTTGGTACCAGTTTCATTTTAGGAGGAAGTGTTGATAGAGTTCCACACTTCCCCTCTAGCGGTAAATCGAGGAGTGGCGAAGACATTCCCGGACCACTGGAGATTGCACTGGTGGCCACAAACGAAGATGTCAGTAGAAGAGTTTGTCTCATGATGTCTCACTTTTCAGCAAGTGAATGTAGAGCACTAGGTACCATAAAGCTGGATACAGCCGTTAGAGGTCCCACAATGAATGTTTTATGGTATTTCCATGGAATTCATGACGGTTCTTCCACATACATCCATTATTCTCGATTTCACATGGGTGATCATTGACTGAATCTCCATGTCGGCCCACTTCATACTGATCAGAGAGCAGGGCTTAGTGGAGATATTGGGATGACTCTATGTGGAGGAAATTGTATGTTTTAATGGAGTAACTTCTTCTATTATCTCTCACCATGATGCGCATTTTACTTCACGGCTATGGAAGGGGTTGTAGGAGGCTTTCAGGACATAGCTTCGTTTGTGCACCGCCTTCCATCCTTAGACGGATGGTTAGACTGTGTGGACCATCCATACCCTCTAGGACATGCTCTGTGCTTTTGTCAACAACATCAGTCATAGCTGGGAGGACCACTTTCCTTTGTTGTAGTTTTCATACAACAATATCTATCACTCCACCATAGGGATGAAACCATTTGAGGACTTATACGAGAGACCATGCAGGTCACCGTTGTGCTGGAATGTCCCTGGTAAGTCAGCACTAGTGGGACTAGAGATAGAACTGGCTACCATGGAGAAGGTGCAGATCATCCAGGAGTAGATGAAGACTGCACCTAGCAGGCAGATGTCGTATGCTGACAAGAGATAGAGGCCTCTGGAGTTTGGGATGGCGACCACGTCCTTCTACGGTTATTTATTTGATGTGGTCTATAGAGAATTTTCAATGGCGTCAAGTTGTCTCCTTGATTCAATGGACCATTACAAGTCCTCGTCAGAGTAGGAAATGTGGCTTACCACTGAGCTCTTCCACCTCAGTTTCACCGAGTGCATGGTGTCTTCCATGTATCCTAGCTGAGAAGATACGTGCACGATCCATCCCACATCATCGACCACGAGGAGTTGGATATCGATGATGGGGAGACATTCACGGAGGTTCCAGTAGAGATTGAGGATCGACAGGAGCGGGTCCTAGGAGGATGGTCGATACCTATGGTGTGCATTCGCTGAAAGCATGAGAACCTCTAGGAGACCACATGGGAGAGGGAGGCTCAAATGCGTGCTCAGTACCCCCATTTGTTCCCTTTAGTTTGAGTAGTAGCTTACGCGGACGTAAAGACCTGAGGATGGGAGAATATAAAGACCTGGAAATTCCATGGATTTTTTTTCTTAAATTCCTGGGATTTTTACGAGTCCACGAAAATTTACGGCTCTTGATTTTGTTCCCCAATGTGCCCAGAATCTATTTTTGATGTTTTGTTCAGGTACGTTCATCAAATGTGCGAGCCGGATTTTATATCATTTAAACCAGTGCTCGGAGTTGAAATCTGAGGGCACCGTTGAACTCGCAGCATCGGCATTATCTTAAGAAGACCTTCACCACAGTTGTGTTCTAACAAGAATAGAAGTTAGATATTGTTTTTTAATAAGTTAAATAAAAATACGAGTGAAAATTATTTGTATTGTAGTGGTTAAAACCCCCAATTGGAGGTTGGGGTTGGGGGACACCACACCCCAACCTCCCATGGGAGGTTATGGTTGTGGGTCCCACCTAAGCATAAACTCCCTCATGAGTATAATTAATGTGGAGTCACCCTGGCTTGTAACTCATGGAACCGCCCATTGCACTGGAAGAAACCCTTCCAATTCCATTAATTAATTTTGTGCCAACCCTTGAACTACCATCATAAGTGTGCCAAACACTACAAATTAATTATTGGAATTAATTAATTAATTTCAAATCATTAAAATTTTTTGGCCAATAATTAAAAAATGGGTTAGGTTAACCCATATATTTTGTTGGTACAATTATTTGGTAAAACTTTAGGGATAGGAGTTGAAGAGAGACGAAGAACGCCTCTTCCGCCAACGACGCTATACTCGGATTCTTCATTTCCAACATCCATGAATTGATGTCGGCCCTTTCCCCACGACATCATCTATGATCATCGATAAACGAGGTATTGGATTTGAATTGTTTTTGTGCCCGATGTTCATTGTTTAAACTATGGAATGTTAATCGATGATTTATATCACCTTAATGAGGAGGACTCAGAAAACACAAACATAGTCAAACCCTCCCTCTTTATTGTTCTCTTTTGCTGATGACGGTGGCAGCGCAACAATGTTGTCAGAGGAATGACCAACAATGAAGCAATGGAAGCCGGTGACAGTCTGACTTCGATGAAACCAGTGGCACAAGGTCGTCGGGTCGCCAAGAGGGCGCTGCACCAACGTACAATGTGGAAGGAGCGTCATGACCAGGGTGGGGTCGTGGCGAAGGCTTGCGACACCGGCACACCGCGCGGAGGCCAGTAGTGGTCCGCGACCAGTATGGGCTGCGGTAGAGGGGCGCGGCTCTGGTGCGCCGCGCCGGAGGTGTGGAGGGGCTGGCTGCTCAGCCAGCCGGGAGGAGCAGGACACCGTTGGGTCCCGCATGTGCTGTATCAACACCACATTGCACCGGTTGGAGCCCTACTCGAATGGCAGATCAATTTGGAATCCAAGAGGCACAGATTCCCCCTAGTCGTGGCGTAGGTGGACCACATGATCCGCCGGGCCGCCACACTGCTTTAAGGTCGGGTCGTGAATCTTGGTCAGGCAACCATCGGTTCGAGATGTCGATAGGTCGGGCTACTCATCCGGGCCGGGCCACCCACTCCGGACGGGCCGACCACTTCGGTTGGGATGCCCCCATGGACCAGGTCAGACCCACGGATCGAGTCGGACCCCGGTCCGGACTTGAGTCGGGTGAGGTCAGTCCAACTGGGTCGGACTGGACCCAGACCTGCTTTGGCATGTTTACACCTTTTTCCCATATCTTGGGCTACTAGTGTCCGATCGACGAACTGTATGTGGTCACGAAAAGGTTACAGTGAGATGGTTCTTTTGGAATACCCACATGAAATTTGCAAACATTTGGAATATGGTCGGGTTGGTTTGAACCTAAAAAACCTACCGTGCCCCTAGAATGGAAATGCCAATAACTCACAGACCATCCGTCTGATTGACTCACTATCTGTTGCATTGAGATCCCTATAACATTGATGACCATTGAGATACTTGTAATTAGGACTTCATGACAGTTGGAGTATCATCTAGTAGCTTTTGGAGAGGATCCTCTTGGAGATGAACAAGCGGAGTACAAAGACCTAGTAGATGGCTGATACCTGATTACTGCTGACCTTTTTGACTTGGAGTGTTTCGACTTTCCCAGTGGGGAGAGCCTCTGTGTGAAGCTGTAGACCCATAGTGGGGAGTTCCTCTATGTGACATAGCTGTCCCACGATACTCTACAGGAGGAGTACCTCAGCAGGTTACGAGGGGGAGAACCTGTGTGTGAGCGTGACATACCTACATTGGGGAACGCCTTTGTGTGACGCATCAGACCCACGTTACTAGACAGGAGGAGTACCACAACAATCTAGTACAGAGGGAAGCAGCTATGTGTGACACGTCAGGCCCACCGTACTCTATAGAGGGGGAGTACCTTATCAGCTGAGGTTTCTATTGATTGGCTGGGAGTTTTACATGTTACCACCTTAGTATAAAATCCTGGGTTTGAGCTGAGTCAATGACTTTAATGTTAACATCATTATTGAGATGAGTTTCTAGTTTACATAGGTATATGTATGGGAATATACATAAGTAAGGGTTATTAGTTGTTTATTTACATTGTGTTTATCCTAGTTGGATATTGTGAGACCTTGAGGGTCTCGAGGACCCTACTGAGTATCTTTATATTCACCCCTGCACGGGCTATGCCCAAACCTCATTGTGTTGGATGCAGATGACAGATAGAACTAATGGAGGCCGAGAGCACCAGGACTGGAATGTACCCATAGGTGGACCTTACGACGATTCGGTACACAGAGGAGTCTGACGGACGTGGAGTTCTTAGGTCGCTATCTGTACTTACCCTTCAGGTAGGAACTTCGGAGTACGATACAAGAGCTTCTCTTTACCTTTCAGTTATTTGTCCCCTTTTTCAGTTGTACATGCTTTTTGGTGTACCTTTACGTTACTATTGGGCTTTTATTTATGGCCCCCTATTTACTTTCCACCACTTCTTCTGTATACAGTATTACATAGTGTTTTGTTTCCAGTAGTGTACTTTGTTTGTGAATGTTTACTTTTTATAAAGGAAATGCATTCCCATCTTAGGGATTTACGCCGTTGGTGCTAGTCGCCAGCCCCTGGCCTTTGGAAGGTGGTTTTGGGGTAGTCACAACATGGGTCTTGAGGACTGGTTGTGAAAAAAACATCTTATATAGTACCACTAAATGTTTATACAATATTCCTTCCTAGGATTGTTTTTTGATAATCAGAATGTCCCTTGGTCCTGGTTACAGATGTGGGGATGGTAATAGGGCCTTTTTTGAAAAAAAATACTTTTGAATTTTGGGGAAGAGAGTAGAGTTGGTTTACATTTGTTATTGTTGTTATTGGAACACTGAAATATTATAATGATTTATAATAATTCAATTACCAAATCATGTAAACATGGAAAAAATGATCATCATCAATAATTATATTATACATGGTCGATATATATTTATCAAATTAGAATTAGTCAATTTTGGGACATTTTAACCGTAATCATTTTAGTTTAACCACACGGTAAAACAATTTTACACATTAAAATTTAAATTTATTTTCACAATTTTTACTTTTAATTATGAAAAAAATTATGTTACATTTATTTTATAATATCAATTCGTGTAATTATGTAAATCTGATTAATTTAACCAAATTCAATAAAATAAATTATTCGAATTAAATTTAAAATTTATCTTCTAAATGATTCTAAAAATTTGTTTTAAATTAAAGTTTTTTCATAAGTAAAAAAATGTTATATATCAAATTTAAAAATGAAATTGATTCTAATTGAAAAAATTATATTAATAATATTATAATTAAACAATTTTTATTTTTATAACATTTTCTAACAATATGGATATTTTATTTATCTTTAATTATAAAAATATGTTTTAATTAAAAAATATTATATTTTATTATTTATAATTTTTTTAGAATATTCAAAAAAAATAAATTCTATGATTATATTTAAAAGATATTTTCTAAACATAACATTATTTTCAATTTCTTTTCTAAATTTACAAATATATAATTTTTTTTAAATCAGCGTAAAAACAGAACAAACAACATTTTAAAAAATACATTATTAAGAATAATAAATTATTTATTATTATCCAATTCAACGAATAATTCATATATGTATGATAAATTTTTTTATAAAATTTATAATATATTAATTTATTTAAATTAATTCACTTATATTAATTAATTTAATAGTATATATTGAAAACACATGAATCACATTAGAAAATGATTTTCCAAAAAACATTTCTTTTACATTACTGGAATTTTATTTTCATTTCTAATAAATTAAGAAGAAAATTTATTTTATACATTTTTTAACCAAATAATTTATTATTTAGTCATCACGATTTATAACCGCCAATTTAACTACTACATTATAAAATCCCCCTTATATAATAAAATTTTAATATCATATCATATATCATTTAAAATCAATGATTCATGCAACACAAGCTATAAAAAATTTAAATTTACCTAAAAATCATTATTTTATAAAATATTGACTATTTATAAATTCCCCAATATTCTTCTCTTATATTAAATTAATCTAATGATATTGAATTTAATTTAATGTTTATTTACTTCTATTATAGTTGCAATAGATACGGGAGAATCATGTATGATTTTTTTAACATATTTGCTATATAGAATGCTTCATTTAATACAATCACCCTTAGTAGATTACAATAATATATAATGAAATGAAATTTCATTATATAAATGAACTTAAATTTTGTATAAGGTTTGATTCCCTAATATATTATACACATGTTCTCTAAATTTATTGAATGATCTTAATTTTTAATATTATATATGAATATCCATGAAGTTGGTGAGAAATTGTATTGGTTATAATTTCATATTTTAGAACATATTTCATTTATAAGACTATTTACTCTATTTTATATGATGTTGAATAATTTGAAAATGACTAATAATTTTTTTTGAAACATTATATATGCTTAAGTTAAATGAGTTTATTTTAAAATTTTCATTAATGTGATGAGAAAATTTGAAATCAATTTTTAATATGGAATTTATAAAGAAAATAATATTTTATATGTGCTAGTAATACACATTCAATAATCCATGTTACATACATTTAGCATCATGTATATAAATAATTAAGTAAAATCATGTAATAACATATTTTCCTTGTAAACATGTATTTGTTAAAGGTGGGATGATTGGGGGAACATTAATTGGGCATTAATTATTTTAGGCCAGATATTTAATCATATTTACTTTGATTTTTTTAATCATTAATCATGTCACCTATGTGGTATATTATATGAATGAATATTTTAGTGATATATTCAAAAATAATGGAAATAAACTTATCAAGGGATGATTTTCAATTCTAGTTTAAGAGCATGTATTGTTAATATTACTAATTTGAACAACATAAATAAAATTTCAAAATTCTAACTTGATGTAGTATAAAATAATTTAGAAAATATATTTTGATAGTTTTTTCATTGATGTGAGGGATTTATATGATGTTCCTTAGTATTATGGTTTTTTGACATAGTTGTTTCCAAATGATCTCTGAAAAAATGCTAATTTTTTGAATTAAAAAATTAAATTTTATGTTAATGAATCTAGACAATATTATTCATGGATTATTTTCGATACATGATTCTTATGGTGACAATGATGGAAAATGGGGGTAGAATTTTTTTATTTTCTAATAGTATTTTGCGGTTATTTGTTTTTATATTATTATAATACTTATGAACCTAAAAAAATTTTGTGTGTAGTTTATATGGTGGTGTGTGATTAGAAGTGGGTAATGATGTTTTTTATTTGTGTAAAAAACTAAGGTATCATCCATCATAGGTAAAATAGTATTTGGATACTTTTGTATGATATGATAGAATTTCGTGGAATTACTGCACATGAGAAGCTATGTGAAAGTTCTATCTGGTTGAGATGATGATATTATAAGTTATTTTATGGTGAGGGAGAGTGTTTATTTATGGTATACATTTTTTCTGTTAGGAAAATACGTACATAAAAATGATCTATTTGATATGTATCATTCTTGTTATGTTTTATTTGGATCATCCATTTTCATAATGGGAAGGATATGAGATAGGATCCCAAAATCATAAATGCTAACTATGGAAAAAGTATTCCCATTGATTTTTCTGTCCTATTCTATAGATAGGAAGGTGTTTTTTCTTAGAGTGGATAATATTGTTTAGGTCATTGATGATTTTTCTAATTCTCATTTGTGATGAATACATGTGACTAGGTGTTGAGAAATAACCCCCAAAACAAATATTTTGATGATTTGATTCACCCCATTCTATTGAGAATATATGTGTTGACCACACACATTATACGAGTATGAATGTATTATTTGTTAATGATATTTTATGATTATGTTTTTTCATGCATTGTCTATTGATGGGATTATGTTTGCATATAGTTTCTATAGGTATCTAATGTAAGGACCATGTTATCTAAATATCTCTAAATTTTTTTCTATATTTTCATGGTCCCCGATGGGATTTTGTAGTTGTTAAATAGTAAATATTTTTGTTTTGGTAATTAATACATTCACTATTCCCTATTATTGGGAATGGTTCTTTCAATTTTTTATCCCTTAGGATGTTTTGAGTATGATGTAGGCAATTTTTTACTTTTGTATTTATAGTCCTTAAATAGAGTTTGTTATTGGGTATTGGGGTGAAACTTGTTGAATGAAACAAAAATTATAGATGTTTTTCATGTTCATTTCCCATAGATGATCCCCTTGTGGTAAATGTGGATGTATTCCATCTCCATAGAGGTGGGTTGGTGTTATAGGGTTCCTTATAGGTCATGATCATTTTTATTATCGAATCAGGCATAGTGGAAATTCACAGGTCAAGACATATTGTAAAATTTGGTTGGCTAAATCATCATGTGATCTGAAAAAACACTATAGTTGTGTCGATGATGGTAGAAAAAATAGCATGATATTATATTTAAAAATGATTTATAATCAAGGGTTCAATGTATCTTATTCCAAATCATGTAGTTAACAACACAAAACATGTGAATTTTTAGAAAACCCATGAATTGAGGTACCACCTTATACTCTATTCATCATTGTCATTGTTCTTATTTGGTTGAAATGATTGTTTTTTCGGATATCCTCATTTCTAGTATTGAAATTTAGAAAGGGGTGATGGTAAAAAATTTGGATAGGATCTAATGAGACATTATTAATTTTTTTTGTTATTTATTTGATGATGTTCACTTCTTGATCATCTCATCATTCATGAAAATATAGAAAATCTAATTAAGATAGGGGACCCTTATTCATTCGATATTGTTTGCATCTATTGTAATTTGAAGATTTATTTTACTGATTTAGATGTAGGGAATGAAAAATTAATGTAATTTAGACTATATGACTAAAATAAATTGGTATTGGGTCAATTCCCATGTGTTTACATATTATTGAAATATTTCTTATAGAGGATGTTAATGCTTGCTACTTTTACTAAAATAAAAATTTTTCTTATGACATGGAAACTACCGTGGATTTAATGAATTTATTAGTTACCAATCAATTTTTTAGTTATATTTACCATACCTAAATGGATAATTACTTATATATGTATTATGATTATGATTATAATGTAATATCGAGATTTTCGGGAATCCAAAAGAAATAAAATTAAAAATGATGTAAACATTCTATTAAAAATTATTGTTATTTTGAAATAAAAAATCACTTTTATAAATATTTTTATTCATATTTAATCTTCCAATGTTTTTATAGGGATAAATTTAGGATCTTTCTATTATTATGGTGATTCGTTCATATGAAAAGTGTATTGCCTAATGATGTTTTTGTTTTTTATGGAATGAGTTATGACATGGGATGTTGTTTAGTTATTGAATTATAATTATTATTCTGAGATATATGGGATACCATTATATAGTTGGATTGTTATGATATTATTATTATTATAAGGTGAATTTTTCATTTAGGTGTGTTTTTATAAGTTTCCCTACATTGATTACATTAATACACAATGAATATATTTTAATGGAATATTTCATAATTTAAAATGTGTAGGATTAAATTAATGTGTGGTTTTCATATTTTGGAATTTAATATTAAAATTAATATGAATAAATAGTTTTTTAAATGGGTTTTTGTTTTAATTTTGTTAATGTATAAATATTTGGACTTTTAATTGAAGGGGAGGGGCATAAAATGTGAATAGTTTCTGGTTTATTGTGTTTTGTAATTGGTGTTTGTATTTTGTGGTTGATGTCCTTATGTGAATGATGTGGTGTCATGAGTGAAATTAATTATATCCATTTGAAACCATATATTATAGTTTTCTTATTATACATAATTGTTTTTATTTATTATATTTATTTTCACAACATACCTGAGTTGGAAATCCCAACTAAAACACAAATGTTTTGGGTTCTGGTATCTCTCCCAAATGTCCAAATTCATAGTGAAATATTTTTATTAATAATCCATGATCTCCATTAATCCAACTATAGTGGAACAAAATATATACATGTAGTTGATGAAACTACCTAATAATGATAGCTTAGTTGGATTTGATTCATAGATATGAAGGATGGTTGTTGGGATTCACATATATTATGAGGTTATGATATGTGGTGGGGTTTGTGTGTTTTAGGAGGAGGTAATGACTTAGATTTCATGAAATTACACTAAATATAACTTCCCATGTTATGTAATAAAGTTTTAATTGGAATATTAGATGATTACAATTGGAAATGGCTGAACAAAAGAGGTGGGGTGGGTAGGTACGTGTCACGACCCACAACAAAGATGTATGGATTTAGAATTTGGTTGTAAATAATGGATTGGTGAACATCTAATTTGATGTTGAGGTGTGAGGGGATAATGTTTTTTAGTGATGTTTATGTGGGTGACCATTCATTTATTAAATGATATTAGTTTACAATATTGGATGTGGAATGTAGTGAGGGTGACATAGTGAGGTTTGGTCTAGATATTAGTCTTATTAAGAGATTTTTAGTTATATTGTTATCTACTATTATATTATTATTCTCTTCTGTAATATTAATGTGAATCTTTGTGAAATATTTCTCTTAGTATACAAGTTATGCTTTCTATAAAATTTGTTTATTTTTCTTACTTTCCCATGATATATTTGGGTATTTAGTATGGAAATAAAATCATTCGTATAGGATAATTCATTTATATGGTATGTTAGGTGTCTTCATTAGGTATTTATTTAGATATCATTATGGGTAATTTTTTTAAAAAATAATGCAATGTGGGATGGTTTGGTTTTATTTTACATTATGTGATGTAGTTTTATGGTGGTTATCATCCCTTTTCGTGATCATGATTTTTCGTAGTTTTAGAATGCCATCATTATGGGTTATTTTTATACCCCAACATCCACTCACCAACCCATGGACTATCAAAAACATTCTATAAGGGAAATTTTCATTCAACATTTATGTTTGTCCCGATATGGTTACAATTTTTGGGGGAGTTTCCTATAGGTAAATATTATTGTAAAATAGTATAATTCATTTATAAAGTAAATATCACATTTAATGATATGAACCAATATTGAATTAATTAATTTATAAATGTAAATGGTTTATAAACACATCACATAGTATTTTAGTGAGCTAAGATGAAGAATTTATAATAAAATTATAGTCTTATGGTTATATCATTTAACTATATGAACATTTTTATGTCTTTCGCAATCTATTCCAATGATATCCTTATTCTATTTCATGATAACATTAACCACTTTTTGGTTACTACAATTCATAATTCATTGAAAACCATTTTCTCCTCCATCTCAATATGATTTTATAAGTTCAAATAGGTATCCCACAATATGTACATGTATCAAGAAATTGTTTATATTTTTTACATAAGAATACATTTTCTAAATCAATCTATTTCATTCATTATATTAATTAATCAAATTTAACCTAAACAGAAATTTTACTTTCCCATTTTGTGATTGTATTATAAAAATATTTAAAACTATATGTGTATTGAATGAGACCCCCTTTATTTTCCATATCAAAAATTACCAAAATATCTTTATTTCATGAATTATTTACGGAATTAAAATCACTTATAAAATTTAATATATATTTCATCATTATGATATATTTCGTTGTATTGTGTTTTATTTTTTTAAAATCATCATGTCTCTACTACTACAAATTTATTACTTGAATCAATCGACTGTTATATTGACAGTTTCAGGATTTCTCATTTCATGTATTTTAAAAATTCAATTCATTATATATTTTCCCTATAATTTTTATCCAAATAAACCATTTAATAAAAAACCTATATACTCCCTTGATTACCTCTATAAATATGATTCTGTATATAATTTGAAATGTTTATTTAGTTGAAATACCACATTAATTAAAATTTAATCATACACCATTGATTTCATTATTTTATACTCATTATGGGTGTTCTCAATGTATACTCGTTAACATAGTCATTTTGTAGGATTTTCCACACAAATATTATTTTTCTTCAATGGTGCATGAAATTAAATTAGTTGGTCATTTAGAAATTATTATATAATTATTTTTAACCCATTTAATGTAGGTGTTATCCTTATTTATGGAATCTAAATTAGTATAACTCCCTCCCACCTTCTATGTAGTTCCACCATTATAAATAATGAAATTATTCCAGATTTTTTCTCTACTATAATTACATTTTCACCTTTATTATGTGATATAATAACATTTAGCATCCAATTCAATTAGTTTTCTCCATTCCTATTGATACATAATGTTAAATTACTAAAATATTCTAAGGAAAATTTTTTAGAATTAAATCCAAATTTTAAAAATATATACCATTATATATCTTGGATTTTTATCATATCTAAATATATATATGAAAAGTTTTTCTATGATAGAACTCATTATATCAAAAAATATTTCATCCCATTTTCCATATATTTTGGATCTCTTAATCATAAAATATTGACTTCATGTATATAAATGATAAAAAATCTATTTATCCAATATAAACATAATATCTGTATACCTATAGGAAAAGTCATGCCTCCACATATAGGTTGAAAACATAATCGAAAACATTTTTTTTGTTAATTCTAAAGGTCTAAAAAAATTCTGATCACATCACATTAGAATATTTCATAGAATCCATTAATTAAATTATATTTAGTAATTTAACAACCTATATATATTTTTTGTTCTTTAATTACTTGTTTTGAATAAAAATATATTTAAATTATACAATTTATATAAAAATATTGTGTGAAGCCTTTAAAATTTCACTTGTAAATTAATGGGGTCATTTAAATAATATAGAGAAGTAAATACATAATCCATTAGAATAAAACATATTCATTAGTGATTATAATATATAAAATCATCTATAGTGAAAAATTTCTATATCATATGAAATTGTTTCCCAAACCATCATGAGTGGGAAAAAATATATAATAATTTGAAATAGTGTACCGATACATCAATAAATTAATGGTTATTTCTCATTTTCTATAAAAACATATTAACCATGTTGAAAATTATTTACTCATTAATATGATAATATTAATGATAAAAAATATCAAGGCCATATGGTTGATTCACAATTTTGATGAGGGTGTCCATAAATAAGAGGTGTGAGTTCAATAGTAACATTCTTTATAATAAAATCATTTTTATCTAAAATAGTATTTTTAATAAAAATTAAGCAAAAAACCCATATTAATGATTACAATTATAGATTTAGAGAACGAATATTTATTTAATAAATAATAATGAAAGTCATGGTTAACTCACTCTTGTTATTGTGTGACAATATTTTTGGAGTAAACCGATTTTTTGAAATATTAACATCAACAACTTACTATAATGAATTAAAAAAATTGTTTTATATAGTATGAATATTATATTAAAAATATATAGGTTTGATAAAAAAATAAAAAATAAAAAAATAATTAATTATAACACAACTGACATGTGTTTTTTCCATTTATTTCCCCAATTTACTCTCTGTTAATAGTTGTTACACCACCTTTTCTTTCCATGCATTTTATAGTTGGATGGGTATCAAGGAAGATTTTATATATAATAATTTCACTTAAATAATCAGTACATATGTAATTCAATAGTAGTATTATCAATTTTTGGAGATATTTCACATCTTTATATCTTTATTTATCAATAACAATTGATCAATGTATCAAAAAAATAAATTTTCCCTTATAGTCATGCAATTAAATCACGAGTCAATGTAATTATCATAACTGTTGATAATTTATAATGTATGAGATTATATGATAGATATATTTTTGTAAATTTAATCTCTTAATATTAAATATTTCAAGATACCATGGTGTGATTTCGAGTTCATCACAACATGGAGACACTTTATAAATACGCCTAATAATTTTAGCAATAGATATCATCATCTCTTATGTTATTGATGTCTATTTTTCACCATAAAAATTCCATATTCTCATAAAATAATTAATTAAATTAGTTCCATATATTAATTTTTTGTACTATGGAATAAATATACCCAACTTAGTTGGTTATATTCAATTGAAAACTATCTACAATAAAATGTTTTACCACAAATGTATAATTTTTTATTCATTTGATTAATCATAACTTTCATAAAAATATAATTTCTAATATTTATTTATTCTATGATAATGATGTATATCGGTATTTATAGAATTTATCCTATATTAATTTTATATTATACACATTTTTTTATTACCCATGGTGGTATACCAGCATGACTATTTTTTGTTTTTTTCATTGTTTTGACTCAAAAATAATTCAATGGTGATAATTATCATAAAAATGATGTCCTATTTCAAAATTTGAGTTTTTAAAACCTAGAATGATATAATATGAAATTTAAATGAATTGGATAATTTATTTGGGTCATATATATGAATATTCATGATATAAATGAACCACCATACCTTTTTTATATATTGTCTTCACCTGAAACTATTGGGTACTCAGGGAAACGTCAAGGTGTATTCCTCTATTGATGTCATAAACTTTCCTATTTTGTTATGACCCACATAGTTACCTAATTATTTTACATAATCCATATTTTCTCCTAATGATTATTATATTGATACAGGATCACCTCATATTCAAAATTCAAACTTGATCCTCCCTCTTAGTATTCATATTTTATTTTTGAAATGTTAGACTTGCGAATAATCAACATTAAAATAAATCACATTGATGCCACAAAAATAACCATCATGAAATAACCATATTATATATAAAACATTATATATAAATTAATAATATATTATTGATTTATAAACACTTTTAAAAATAATTAAATATCTATCCACTTGTTTTTGGACGTTATTTCAAGTACAAAAATATTTTGGATAACATTTACGTGTGATTAAAACCCCTAAATGAAAATAATATATTATGGTTTAAGTAAAATCATTTGATCATCACGTTTTATTAAAAAAACTTCATGTTAATCTTAATCAATTTTCTACTTACTCTATTAAGGGTTCTTCATGATGATTTTCTATAATATGCTCTTCAATGGAATTCTAAAAATTTATAAAAATATCACTTTAGAAAACTGATAAATGATCCTAACAAGATATACAATAATACATGAATACAAAAATTCTATGTTAGTAAATGAATCATAAAATCAATCCCCATTAGGAAGATGAAATATTCAAATTCATTTCAAAACTAGTATAACATAATATATAAAAAACAAGAAATTGCAATGAAAACATTCATTATCTAAAATGAAATATATATACATTATATTAATGAAATAACTTAGCACATAAACTATTATAAATCATTTACTAACTTAAAATTTAATAATATATTTTTTATTCGACACCTACCTACACAGGGGTGGTATATATGTAAAAAATTCTAGATAATGGTGTGATAGATTATATATGCATAAATACATTATATCGTTATCATAATAGGTGTATAACAGTTTCTAAAGGCCTAAAAATAAAATAATATGATTCATTATTTAGAGATAGTAAGATTTAATTGGATCATGTGAGTATATATAAGGGTTATATACAACATAGTTGTCCATTCTATATAAACCTATGAGTATACTAATGATCATGGAATAATTAGGTATTAAAAACCATTTTTATTTACTAAAATTTGGTATTTTATTATTCATGTAATATAATATTGGGTTATTATAATAAAACTAATCAAGAATTCTTTGCTGTAATATGTTTTTTTTAATAGATTAATTTTAGATGAAAAATATCATTAATATTTTTTAAGACAATTTTATTTGAATTACGGACATATATTCACCTTAAAGAATGTAAAAAAAATTTTAAGAAGTAATAATTATTGTAAGAGGTAACTTAATTAATTTTCATACTATGGAATTTATTATGTTTGATATGGGTGAATCTAATTTTCTATATAAATACATGTAGAAGAATAGATTAATATTTATTTAAAGATAATATATTAATACTTAATTATGGAATATCACCATGAAGAAATTATTAAAAACTTATTCAAATTTAATTTTTATTCCATTTTTATTTGTGATGTAGAAGTAACATTTTACTTTTTCATCTTACAAGTGAACACATATTAAAATAAATTAATAACTTTTTATATAGTGATGATTAAGGATATTAATTAATTATATGTTTATAAATCACTTTTCTTATTTTCCATATATATGGTTTAGAAAAATATTAGAAGCATGGATCAATAATGAGTTTCACTATGATTTTGCTAAAAAAACACATAGTATGAAATTTATTATTATCTATATTATTTCGATGATAGGAAAATTTTAGTGATCAATTTATCTTTATAAATATAATAGATAATTTTTTGTTTTTACCATTATAGATTCTCTCTTAACATACATTATATAAGAAAATTATATTCAATATTATAATATTCATACAGTTTTCAATATGTGAGATGTTTTTTATTGATCTTTCAGGGTTACAAATCAAATAAACGTATTCATATGGAAGGGGTTTAGATCGATGAAATTTTTGACTTTTTTACCGATTTACTATTTTTATAAAAAATAATTACTCTGTGAGGTTATAAATTTTCTATTATAATTTAAATAAATTTAAATTCATGAATAAAAAAATAATATGTAATTCTGATTAAATATTTTAATTTTTAAATAATATTTTATTTCATAATATTTAATTGAGATTTGGATTTCTCCCTTCGAGATATTTATAGGTATATATTCAAGGGACAACATATGATTCATATATGCACATATTGAGTATTTTTCAAATACTTTTGATATTATAAATTATTCCACAATTTTATATCCCAAATTTAATTTATTTTATTAAATAAATTAACACTAGTCATTTTTATAATGGTTTTATATGATGCCTATATCAATGGCGGATTAAATAATCATTTCATGAATCATTAAAGTTATTTAAATTTTCATAATCAATTATTGTTGATATAATAAATTAATTTTTGGGTTTCATGTTGATGTTATTAGGTTATGTAATACCTATGTTCTATTTTTTATTTTTATGTCAATTTTTATGTTGTCATAACATTTCAGTTAACTATCTAATTTGTTGAGATTAAATGTTTCTTTTTGGTGTAAAATCCACTAATGATAATTTATTAAAAAAATATAATATTCGAAATCATTGGGGATGGTGTTTAATTTAAAGTGTGTGAATTATGAGTGGGATGAAAATTATAATGGATATTTTGATGATCTGAAGAGGTATCTTAATTTTACATAATTATTATAATAATATATTCATGAGAGGGGTATTAAATTCATTATTACAAATTTAGAACAATATTTTGATTAATGTTTACATAAATGAATAGTATTACTATTTATGGATTTAATCATATTACATTTAATCATTGGAATTATATGACTCATGAATAAGATAATGGGTAATCCATTCAATCATTTAATATATACTATGATTATGTTTTTGTTGAGATGTTCCTGATTTTTTATAGTAATATGTTTAAGAAATAAATTTTATATTATAAATATTTGATGATATGACAATAGATATTGGCCACCAGAATTAATACATATAATATTATTTAACATATTTTTATTTAAAATTTGACTAGTTCATCACATCCATTGGATGGAATATAGAAGCATTGATGTTGATGAACCCATCTCTGTGAAAATGTTTTATTTTTTTGCAATGAGTAAGGAATTTAATTTATATCGATATGATGATGATAAATTACATATAATTAGTTGGTAACTTCCCATTCATGAGGAAATTATGTGTGGAGGTATTAGTCTAAGATATTATTATTTTTGAAGAATATTGTATAATGTTTTTGTATTTATGTTTTACCGTATTTCATGGAAATTGGAACTTGGATATAAATTTAGTTATTATGAATGTATATAAAATTATTTCTTCACTTTTGTTAATTATTTTTAATGAATAATTACTTTGAATTTGGGGACGATAGTGTATACATCATATGGATTCGTTCTATTATAAAATTTACTATAATGAGATCATAATAATGAAATGATATCATGTCCAATACAACACACCAACCACCACCACCATGGAATCACAAGAACCTTATAAAACTTATAAATGTGGAAGAAATCCAAGATATGATTTGTATATTTAATAGAGTATGAAGAGAACCTATATAGGGACACATAATATAAGATGGTGTGACAAAGCTATATTGGGTGGTATAATTTACCCTTTTCGATGGTGTAATACATGTGGGATTTACAGAGATCTTGGTGGATAATGTGACTTCTTAATGTAGGGAAATCTTATATAAACATCATAATTGGGAGTCATCCATTCCCTATATAGTTGAAAATATAAAATTACATTTATTAGTTGATGAAATAATGTAGTAATAGTCACCTTATACATTCCATTATAAAATTACCAGATAATCATGCCACACTTTTTAAAAGTTTTTAAATGATTGAAATTATATTTAGATGAATATTTAAGGATCCCCATGTAGAGTGATGGTTTAATGTACATAAACAACCTGAAGGGGCACAACGAAATCCAAACTAAACGTAATACGTTGTCATGTCAATTTAAAAAACTGTAAGTATAACTATGTTAATGTGTTGATAAAATGGATAATAGTTTGAATGTGACATTATTCTATATTGATTAAATAATTTATTTTAATCATAATTTTAATTATTAACATTAAAAATGAATTTATCATAGTATAAAGACAATCTCTTTTGTATATACATCATTCTAGATGTCAATTTTATAAATTCTTTATTAAGATGTTAACACTAAAAAAATAAAAAGCATGTTGCTCATAATTCATGTATTTAGGATGTATTATGTTGAAAATGAATAATGAAACTGTTATTGATTGTGATCCATAATAGACAGAGTTGGTATGTTACATGGGATCATCATAATGTTCATGGTGAACCTTGTATCGTATCTAATACAATAAAAAACCACAAGGGTTAACCATTATCAATATTTTGTCACTAAGATGAGGAATCCTCACTATGGATTCACAATGATGAAAATGAAAAAAATATTGGAACCGTGGATGAAGATAAAAATAAATCAATACGTGTACCACAATGTTATTATAATAAAATTTCATCCCTATGTTGATATATGAATTTATATTTATGTTACATGATCTAGGCCTGGGGATTCATGTAAAGATTTAAACATGTAATAATTGATTAAAATTTATTTTAGTAATAATAGTTGAAATACAACTATATATATTTTTGTAAGTAGGTTTATTGTTGTTTTATAAATAAATGTTGTTTTTAAATATTTGGAGGAATTAATGAAAAATATAAACATGTCATAAGATAGATTAAAATGATTTAATATGTGAAATGGATAATATGAAATTTCAAACGACATGATGAATAATTATGTTCCTTAGGATGTTTAAATGATTAAAATTGATATGAAGATATTATTATAATATTTTTAATGATTATAATTATGGACATTTAATTTTTTATTATTGTGAAAAAATATTCAGAATGAGAAACTAATATAGTTGATATTAAAAATACAGATTAAATTCCATACCAAATTATCCAATGATTTGTTATGGGTTTTTAGGTCATTAGAAAAAACAAATTGAGTTCTAGGGTAGATGAATGGGTTCTTATAATGATATGATGAAGAAAAAAATGATAAGGGTGACGAGAAATATCAACCCTTGTTAAAACCTATCATATTTACCCGAATGAAGATGTTTTTTGTTTCACAATAGATTTTGTAAAAATAATGATGAATATAAATCCATTATTTTTCATGTGGGAATTGAGCTGAAACATTTATTCTTACATTATGGATGTTCAAGTGTAATTTTTTATATTAATGAACTATATTTTTGTGCAATATTTATATCTATTCAGTGCTAGAATGAGAGTTCCATATACATAGTCATTCATTTTTTTCTATTATAAAATGATAAGAGTTATTCTTGGATTGAAAAAAATTGTTGTACACTAAGAGTGTATTAACCCTTAGAGAGATGAAACTCCCCGAATGGCCTGAAGGGAAATGTGGATCTTAATTCTTATATTAGGAGATCTCGTTCACACTTAGATGTACCATTAATGGGGATTCACAAACTCCCTCCGAAACTCCTCTCACAACGCCACTAGTATCTCTGCATGTTATCTGAAACTAAAAATGTACTCCCCACCCAATGAATCTCTATTAGGGGGACGCCCTGTATACACTTTAGGATGTATATCCTCATAGTCAGTTTCTCTATGTCATTCCTCACTTCCTTACTATATGATTTTAGGGGTTATAATCATTGATTGGAGGTAATATACTACCTATCCATCCACAATGTATATTTGTAATGAGGCTAACTACACTAATGAATTGTTCTATAATTGTGAACATGATCTCCTACTAATAGAATCAGGATCCACATTCCCCATGATAGTTTCCATGAAAATTTCCTAGTCCTCATTCTAGAGGAACACTATACATCACCTCTATACCATAGTCAGGTCCATCTAAGAGAAGATACACCTTAGACTCTTGTGTCTAGAGTAGATGATAAACCACTCAACGATCAGGTAGTGTCTCCACATATTCAATGTGATGAATAACATTGTCATATAAAGATCATGGTTCTCCTAGTTATACTCATGTGGTCTCAACTGGCGTGAACCATATTCAATCACATCTTTCATTAATAGTAGGGACCAAATGAGTATTTTCTTTGATGTATCACATAACACTAAGTACTCGAATCCAACCTCTAGAAAACTCATTATCAGGTTACTCTTGAAACTATATCTCAACTGATCGAAGAATACATCGATTTAGAGAAGTGGATACTAGTTCTCCAAGTTCACAAGGTTTAAACACCGGTAATCCACACATAACCTCAACTGTTTTTTTAGTTCTCCATAACTCTGCATGTCCTCCAACTGCACGCTCAGCTCACAAAGATCTGAAAAGGACATCAAATATTTTGATACATATTCTACTACCATCCAGGTGTGAGAATCAATGTAGAAGTCAATCTCTTTATGAGAAAGTAATCTTGTAAAATATTTAAGGAATACATCCTCATACTATACCACTACTACAAGATAATTTAAAACTCCTAAAATAAGATAATTCTAGGATAATTCTAGCTTATTCAGGAGTGATCATCTGCACCCTCCTACTTATGAGTCCATCCAATGCTTCATGTTTTTCATTTAATCATCGACCAAGGAAACCGTCATTCAGTCAAGTCTTCAGTTTTATTGGAAACTCATTTTCTTGAAAAAGATTCATGAAAAAAAATATTGATTAGAACCACTTTATATTAATAAGGAATCTAAGAGTAGACCCAAATGGTTCCTTAAATAATTCATGGATCCCTTGAGTTATATGCCTCAACCGCATGCAATTGTCCCCTCTATTTTCTTCTAGCACTCTATGCCTTCTGTGGACCACATGGGGGTGGGGTGGTAACATGTCAAAATGTATAACACCTCTTGCTTATTTCCCATTTCCATACCACATCTTCCCCCCTACCAACCAATATGTTCTTGTCATTTTATCTTCCATGGCAGCCTATCCACTGTTTCCCTATTAGCAGTAATACAGGTCGGACCATACTTAGTGAGATATACACAATTTATACATGAAAAAATTCTTATCTCTAGGATGAATGGACTCACCCAGTGATCCATAAGAAATTGATCCCATTTCTTTGGACCTCCTCTTGGAACATCTCAAACATACATTCTCTTAGAATAATGTCAATTTCCTACTCCAATTGTCTCTTCCTCTATTTTCCCACTACTAACATTCATTGGATGTATCCATGTATCCTAAGGACTTCCACCGTAAATTTTTTTTTAACACCCTGGCTTAAGTATGAATTTACAAATAAATAATTCCATCTTAGATGTCCGTAGGAACGTCTTCTTCAATGTTCTATGCTCTGAAGTAATGGTTGTATATCATAGGGATTGAGTACGTGGAAAAATCAGTATGCCTCAATGAATACTCAGATACCGACATTTCATCCTAATGAATATGTAGAATCTCCTATGAATTAATTGAACTTATATTATATGTTGAGAAATCCTTCTCAAAAAATTATAAAATCCTTTTCATAGAGAATTCAGCCCATCATATGATAGGGTAATCTAAACCCCGCCAATTCCCTGCAATTCTACATAACAGGGTCCCTACTAGGACCACCATCTGATTGAATGGTTCCCTGACATGATTGAAAACTTTGTCACTACCTCGAGATAGTCCTCAAGAACCTGATAGTAAGTCTATCCTTAGTACTTGATTTGTATCTATTTCTGAAGCATGTGAAGTGTTATCATCCTACACATCTTATCTAAGAGAAATAGGGGTACCATGTGTTACTCTACAGGTGGTTGTATAGTTGGTACACCACCTGGAGGTGCTTTATCTACTAAAAATCTCAATATTGATATCTCATTACCCCACATATCAACCCCATGATCATGTACCAGAATCATATCTTGTTGTCTATGTGGAATCACGTTGATGTATAATAATATGTACCACAATTAATAGTCTATACCTAAGTAACTGACTCAAGGACATGGAAAACACAAACCATTTCTCTATGATGCATTAACCATCATTTTTCCCATGAACATGTGTTTTCATGTAATTATTTAAAATGATTAACTTATGGTCATGAGGTTTCGATACATCTGTTGTCGCGCCAACACTATATTTTATGGCCTGAATTCCAAACATGTAACATTTAACATTGTTTTCCCAAAGAAAAACTCATAGACTCTTGGTTCGTAAGATAAAACCTACATACTCTAATACGACTCTATCTCGACCTGTCCAAGAGGGGCCCGTGATGTGACTAACCCAATCCTAACTCCCATTGGCCAGGGGTTGGCGACTAGCACAGATTTTTCATATACAATAAATGGGATGAATTATCCAATGTAGTCGTACACATACACACATCACCATGGAATAGTGATTATACTAAAAACATTGTGTAAAAAAGGAATACAACAATGATAAAAAAATTGAAGAAAATATAAAATTGAATGTAAATGGGTCCAAGATAGATGACCAATAAAATAAAACGTAAAAATGTAAAATTCCCCAAGACTCCTATGTGGAAAACCCTACCTAAAGGGTAGGTAAAGGAATGTTATCTGAACCCAGAGAAGCACACACCATCTATCAGCATATGACAATAACACATTTGAATAGAACATCTAGGTATACTCATTATTGATTCCAAGACTCACGGCCTCCTCCATTTCTAGCAATATGGTTTCACACATATCCCAGTCATTCTAGGAGATCTCACTCATCAGTCCATCTGATAGTAAACACATAGAACAGGTCTACTGAAAGTATCCAAGAGAAAACCTGGTCTTGAAACTTCATGAGGTTTCCATACAATAACTAGTATATCAGAGACAATGTTTCTTGAAATCACAACGAATCATTAGCCATAGGATTCTTCTCCAAGAATTCTCATTATGGGAGAACGTACTCCTCATGCTAAGATGTCATCGAAGACTCTCGTAAATATTCCCCACTTATTTGGTCCATGAACAAATGAAACATAGTAGACAAGGATCACTATATAAAATTAGGGAAATCATTTGGGAGAATACCAACAACTATATCCATATTTATTATCAATGTATGGGATTATTTTTAGATAATAACGTGAACCCTACCAATGCAGCCCGTTATGTTAGGGATTATACACCGAGAAACCCAAAAACTGTACCGATATGGGACACTAGATAGATGATTAAATCCCTATTATTAAAGGTCATTTAAATTCCAAAAAAACATCATTATGGGTGATAGAGGATCAAACCCGCCTGAAGGAGTAAATCCAGGACTTTATCCGGTAATTGGAATATAGTGGAGATTGATTTCTAGTGATGTAGATGCAACTCCACAAAGAAATGTCAAGGGAAGATCCATTGTAAAATATGTAGTTACACTGGTCAACACTAAAAACCCAAAAATAAAACTCAAATGGACTTCATCCCTACAAGGGTCCAAATTCCGTATAAAACTCATCAAACCAACATTTTTAGATAGTTACAACCCATTTTCGTTAAAAGGGTTGTGGTCTGGCCCGACCTGGGTTTGGCCAGGCCTAGTCAGGCCGACCTGATCTAGTCAGTCTGAATTAGCACAAACTGGCCCATCCAATTGGGCCATTTTTCCATGGGAGGGTCCTAGATTCTCAGCACATCCCTCATAGGGTAGGGCCTCCCAAATGCAATAAAATTGGCCCTCTGGCCACACCACAATCCTAGTCCACGTTGTCGCAACCCACGTAACTCGTCTAGAACCAAGCCAATGCGGCCAAACCAAATTGTGAGGACATTATAAATGGACCTACAGATCATATGGATTCCCAAGAACCACATGGTGCCCCCTTTGACGTGGTCCCACTAGACCGTGTTTTCTACAGCCCGCTGTCGACTGTGGAGCTAGCGGCCTTGTCGTCACCGACCGCGGCCAGTCCCCCGTAGGGCATCCCTCTCTGGATATCATACCATGAATGTGGGATGACACCGCCTCTAACTATCAAGCATATGGTTGTTCTACTAGGTCCTCTTGGCCCGGCTGCCTTGCCGAGTAGGTGCCACCTCAACCACAGGATGCCCCGCCAGTGGCCTCGCATCCCTACACTACACTTGGTATTGCCGAAATATCCATTCTTTGGGACACCTCCTGCTGCTGTCACATTTCCTCGATACGGTCTAGGATCCCATTCCAGAATGATGCGACCAATGAAGACCAAAACTAAATTAAGGGAAGGTGGATATTCACATGAATACCAATGATGAAAAGATCTTGGCCTTGTTCGGGTATATCTTTTTACGTTCATGTTATAATTGATGAACAAAGGGAAAAATGTACAATTACAGTATGATTCAACTAGATAAAATCCCCACATTCTAAAATAAAGCAAACTAACAATAAAAATGATCTATGTGTTAGCCTATTATTTTAATAATCCACCTTTTTTGAAGGGATATATAATGGGAAAGGAGAACCTAACAAAACTCTCACCATTCCTAGGGTTTGGATCGATCAGTGATGAATGAACATCATCATCTGGGATCCTAAAACGAGATATCTCTATATGTCACCTTATCATCTGTCTTCATTCACCAATAAGAAGGTTTTTCAGTGATTTTCTTGGGCCATGATTCTGTAGAATTTCTCTAGGATTGTGAATCTAATCTTCTATCCATTCCATGTTGTTAAATGAAGTAAACACAACATAGAATGGCCAGGTCACTGTTTTGTAGTATTGAAACATTATTAAATTTTTATATGAAAATAGGTTGTCCCATCATGTTATCAAATCATCCCTGCATCTCTACAAAACATCAAAAGAAAAAAATTATTTTTCTTTTATTCAACTTTCAAACATCCAAAAAATTACATTCACCGTCGACCTGCATTGGTCTATGTTATGTATCTCCTAATAAAACACCATCTTACAAACATAATTTTGATATCAAATTTTCAATTTGAGTATCTATTTATGAGTTATTTAGATTTTAAGATAAATTAATTTTTATTTAAATATTTTCATTATGATTACACCCCTGGTAACATTTTCTATATGTGACCCGTTCAAGTCAATGATAAGTTTGGAATTTGGCAATTCCAATATTCTAAGAATAATGGTTCCCTCAGATTAATAATCTAAGCACTCATTAAGATCTGTTTCAATTTTTTAGAAAATTATAGCGCACATTCTATTATAAGCGTAACATAAATCAAATAATTACTTTGGGCACCTCGTGCCTCGGAATCGCAAGCCATCTCAGCACCTGGTCTCAGAATTGTTCCAAATAATTTATAAAGAAAATCATAAAATTCTAGGTAATTACATGGATCATGAGATGAATCTACTGAAATAATCCCACAATATCAAATTGTTTTCCTTGATGAAATCAGAAAAATTCACACAATGGGAATTGAACGATAGATCCACTAGGTTCACCATTATTATTCCATTTTATTTTTCCCACTACTAAAAATAAAATATTTTGAGTATTATATCTTATGTTTTCTAATTGAAATTGCTTTTGTAATGTTTTTAGATGGTTCATTATTTTTTTATTTGAGAGATATAGTATAGTTCAATGGTTTAGGTGACATTGATTTCAATTAGCAACCCAAATACAAATTTTGATCATTAAAATTTTTATTTTGCAAAGGAGAATTTATAAAAAATAGTAATAAACTCATTGGATTATTAATGAACTATTAATAGTTGACCATAAATAAAATAACAAGTTAAAACAACATAAATAATATAACAACTAGTTAAATGTTTAGTTGAAATTAAACATACTTATCTCACTGTTCTTAAATTAAAATATTTTATTGAGTTGTTTTTTAGTAAAAATATTAATATATTGATTTTAATTATTAATATTTTAAATGATATATCAATTTTTAGAAATCATAACGTAGAGTATTATTCCATGCATCAATATTATAAATATGTTGAGTGACATATAGGATTTTTTGAATTTCTAATTTAACATTTATTTTAACATAAATGTTTAAAATCATCTAAAATCAACATCTACATATGTTATTAAGTAAAATTATATTATTTTTGGTTACTGTAAATATTGAAAAATAGTTACATTTTAATATATAGTATCTATATTAACTTTAATAAAGTTATATTAGTTTGGATTTAATAGGAATGTACATCATATAAAGATACTAATGATAATTTATAATGTACATCTTGTAAGTTATGGAAGACATTCAATCATACCTCTAAACAACTTTTGGTCAACTGGTTTTCAATATTCATCGAAATCAAGTTTCAAATTTCTACACATTAGAGTTGTATATATTTTAAAATTATCTATTTTCATAATTTTATATAAATTAGTAATATATTTTCATTGATATAAAAAATTACCCTAAATCATTTGATATATTTTCAAACATGTAACTGAATATAACTATCCCATCGTAATCATTTCATCTTTTTTTTTCTCATAAGTTAAAAAAGTAAATGAAGATGGTATTATTTTTTAAACAAATAATATCAACATATACATAAATTTTTTTAATAAAATAGTAAAAAAATGTTATATTTATTACATTAGGATCAAAATATCCTATAGAAAAAAATTAGTATTTGTAGTGATAATAATTTATCATATTAAAGTCTTGGTAATGGCTTATGTCCATATATATGATTTGTAATATTGAAAACTAAATTTGATAGATTTTTATATTTTTATGCATTGGTTATTCAATATAAACTATCCCCCATAAATATGCATTTAAAAAATAAAATTATATATATATCAAATATAATTACAAATTCATATGTGATGCATATGCAATATGTTTTATAACAGAATAAAATCATTAATAATGGGAAATTTTTTCATCTTAATAAATTCTATACTTTGGATTATACCCATTAGGTACTAATATATAATTATTTGTAGTAATTAATCGTTGTTCATATCTATTTTTGTAAAATCCAGTTATGTTCCTATTATAGGATTAATAGTGGATCTATTAACCAAATCCAAAACATTTACTTTTACGAATTTGTTGTGTTATTAGTATATAGATATTATTAAACATTTAACTCTTAAATTTTATTCTATGTTATATCAATATAATGATATATAAAGGTAGATCATTCAACTAAAATTCTATAATTACTTATTTTCCAAACTCCTTTATCAAGATTTATAATTATTATTTTATGTGATTATCTATTATGGTTCATTAATTTATAGGTAAGATACTATTGGGTCAAAAACATCCTTTTAATATACATAAAAATGAATTAAATAATATTATAGTTTATTTTTATAATCATCTCTACGTTGTTGAAGTATGACATTATCAAATAAATATGTGAGATCGTTATTTTTTTTTGATCCATCCAATAACTTTAATCAAACATTACATGAAAATATATTCCAAACATTATTTTCTATTTATTTTAGACTATACAAGAATTAGAAGATATAAAATATCCTAGAAATACTCCCCCATCATATTTTTTTTCATACTTAACTATTATTTCCTTAGTATCTAATATATACACCTTCATACAAATCATTATCAAGTATATGACATTATGATTTCTGTGAAGACATAGGTCAACAGGAATCTTGTAAAGAAATTGTTTTAAAAATACATGATTCATTATTTGAAAAGTTCTGTTATATGATTCTACCAAAAATATATAAGAAGAAAATATTCATTCAACACAGTTCATTCCATTTCATGAATAGTCCAATTTAATATTTGTAAGAATTCCATTTCATTGAGGTGTTGTTATATTAGATAATGTGTGTTTAACACCCATGTTGGAGGAAATATAATTAAATTCCAGATATTTAAATTCTCCATCATGATAAATTATCAATAAAGTTGTTTTTATAATATTGTATATTTTGAATATTTTAACAAAACATATTAAAATTGGAGAAAACAAAAAACATTATGTCATATAAAATAATACGAAGTAAAATATGAAAAATAATCAACTAAAAACAAATTTTCCATCACATAATTATACTCTCTATGGACAAGAAACATGTCATTGGACATATTATAAGAATTTTAATGGAGAAAACAAGTTAATTGATATAAAGGATCACTTATTTTATATTCCTATTTGGAATGCTTCAACAAATCAAGCATAATCAAATTTAAAAATATGAAAGTCATAAGATATGTTTTTTAGATAATTTAGTTAAATTAAATTCATCACAATTTCCAAATATCTTATCCCAAATCCATGATTCATATTTCATAGACATTAAAAAATTTACTTATCCTAAAATAATAAATTAAAATCCAATGTTCAATCATTATTATATATGGGTTCTTTACATTTAACTATGATTCCATTGAAAATAATGTATAAATTAATTGAGAAATCAACATAAAAACCATCATAAAATATTTCTTAGTTATTTATCATATTTACATCATCTTGGGAACATATATTAATTTATTGATAAAAATTTATTTTAGATTCCCAACTTACACCACTCCAAATATTTACCCTTTTTAGTTTTATAAAATTTAAAAAATACTCCATGTAGTTTTTTTGAATGAATGAAAATTGAAAAAGTCTCCAATAATGTGTATTTATAAGTCAATATTCGTATTTCAAATATAATTTTTTTATTGTGACCCTTTTCATATAATTAATGTATTTAATAGATTTTTAGGTAGACATATTTTTATGGGTCCACCTATATGATCAATAAAACTTATATGAAACTAGATTTGTGGAATTTTAGAAAAATCTATAGAACAATTTTGTTCCATATTTTATGAAACAAAATAAATTATTAGTCCATTGATATAAGGATTTTTCTGAATATAGGTTATTAAAAAAATGAGAATTCACACTAATGTAAAAATAGAGGACTTTTGGAAAATTTGTTATTTTTTATATCTCTTTATAAAGAAAAAAGAAACATATTCTTGATTTTTATACATTTTAAAATATTAAAATATTATCCTTATATAATATATTTTACCATGAGTCTGGTTTTGAGATTATTCTGTCCTGATTAATATACAATAAGTAAATTT
Source organism: Viscum album (assembly GCA_963277665.1). NCBI lineage: Eukaryota > Viridiplantae > Streptophyta > Magnoliopsida > Santalales > Viscaceae > Viscum > Viscum album. The sequence goes on from OY728135.1 coordinate 1,769,633,255, forward strand.
TATGACTCAACTTATTCTAGAAATTCATTACTACTTTTTTCTTCATTAATATAGTTTGAGGAAGATTTGAAAAATGTTATTATGATTAAATGTTTCGTTTTAAAATGGAACAATTTTCCTATAGAATAGAATTATGTATTTTTATTATTAGTTATGAAATGTCACTAAATTATCATATTTTCATAAATAATTAACAAGTATGAAGATAATATATTATTTAAACAACTATCATAAATAGATATAGATGAATAGAATAAATTTATATTGTATTTATCATTATTCCTAATGAATATAATTAATTTTAATTTGGTTTTATCGATTTATGAATGACTTTTATATGTATTTTTTGAGTCTTTAGAGACACTCTAAGTATAATTCATATATTTTTTAATTATTTTGGTCATGATCTGTTCTTATCTGTTTTTCATTATATTAAATCCTTATTTTTACATTATTTAGAAAGTGTAAATGAATATTGATATGTCCCTTGTATATTCATTCATAAAATCATGATTAACACCTCAGCCATTATTTGTATAGGACTTCTTTAATCCTTTCCTTGTTTTATAAAATTTATAGAATTTTCTATCTAGATTTTCTAGTTATGAACATTCCAAATCATTTCTGAATACTTCATCCTCTCTGGATTTCATTCATATGTATAGATCAGTAACTATATGAGATTTATTATCCAATTTTTACATATTATGGTCATTTTTTAATCTTTCAGTTCCACATTATAAATCATTAGTATTATCATAAATTACATTTATGTTAATTCTTTAAATTGTATGTATTATCAAATAGATGTAGATATTTCCTTCCACATTGTGGGTATGAATCTGAGAACCTTTAATGCCTAATCTTATTATTTTATTGGATATCCCATGGATACAAAACTCTTGATAGTTTTAGTCAATAATCTATTCATCTGGATGATTAATTCACAAATATATATAATGAATGTAAAAAATTTATGTTAATATGTATTTTATGCTTGTTTTAAAACATTATTGATTCATCTAAATGTAAAAATAAAATTTTTTGATATCTCATAGGTATTATCACAACATAATACTCCACGAAATTCATACAGACCAAGTCCACATATGATTTCATTCATGGATTTTGAATTGATATTAGACATTACTAATTTTAAATCATCCCATATTTATAGTATTTTGACGATTTCATAAAAATTGCTAATATTAATATACACATTGAATCCATTATTCAAATAATTGATAAGCCAGTTATCTTTCCTTCACACATAATTACATTTAATAAAACAAGGAGCATTAATAATTTAACTACATTATTTTATTTTTTTCAATGAAATCTATCATTTTAAAGATATTTTCCATGAATTTACTATATTTTATCAGAAATCACTAAAATAAATTCTTATGAATAAAATTTTTACTGGTTAATAATATGATGATACTAAATAGGGTCATGAATTTATTTAATTTAAAAATAAAAATAGATTCTAATTTTTACCCCTCTTGGAATATAATAACATTATTTAATAATTGGATTCCTATGGAATATAATGATGTAGAACAAGACTATTTTTATTGAGATTTGGGGAAAATTGATCATCTACTTCCCTCCCCCAATACTCTCTCAACAAACGTGATGCTTTTTAGTAGTCATGAACTCTTATCTCAACACCTAAAAAAATTAGTACAGGTAGCTGAATCCATTAAAAAAAGATTTATGAATGACATATGTTACATTTATAGGGAACATAAAATATAAAGATATTAGTCTGAGAATATGAAAATCCATAAATTATTGAATTACAGAATCAAATACTCAAAAAAAATCAATAGTAATTTACATGATTTAGAAATATATATTTCTCATAGTTACAATATAAACTAATCGAAAATTATATCAAATTATTCATGGATAATGAAGATTTATGAAATAAATTCTTAGAAGTGATCCATGTTATAATGGATAGTCATGAAATGTTTTAAGAGAACAATAATATAAGTAATTATATATCAAAAGATTAAAAAAATAAGATCAAAACATCGATTCTTCCAAAGTGTACATATTATAGAATTACACAGATGTTTTGTTGAAAGAAGTATTATGTTAGTTAATGATATAAGTCATGAAATTTATTAAGATAACATGATATATGTTCTGTTGAATAAATCCTTTCATATAACCTGATATATCACATTAATTTTAACTTCAAAAATTAAAATAAAATCATCACATCCTTTATTAATAGGAATAATATTACCTGTTGAATAGAATTACGTGAATTAGTCCTTATGAAAAATTGAATAGGTATTTAAAACTAGTTATATCATTATAGAAAATGAAAAAATAATATCAGGAATTTAAAATTATCCATTGATTAATTGAAATATAGGTTTTTAGTTTGATGTATGGTTGGAAATATATGATTGATCTTCGAAACATCGTGTTGTTGAAAAATGCATTAGTTTCACAAACATCTGTTTTCTTTTAAAATTTACATTACTAGATCTACACATTTACTACAATTCATGTTATCAGATACATACATTCATTCATAAAACAGGGTATATAATATTTTTCTAGATGATTTTTCACAATTTCTGGAACAAATAAGATAAAAACAGTAACCCATTAAATAATATAAATATATCAAGAAATATAATATAAAACAAATAATGCAATATCATCTGTAAAACTATCATATGAATTTGTGACAATAATATTCAACTAAATTCACTAAGTATTTATGATAAAATACTTTCCCCAAACTCCAATTCCAGATTTTATTGAGCTTATTCATGATTCTCCATGGTAAAGAGAATGTAACATCCATCCATTCGTTTGTCTCAAAAATTTCATATCAGATGAAGCTTATCAATTCTAATTGAAAAAATCTTGGTCTTCGGATAATGTTAATTTATTATTTGGGTGTTTATTTTAGTTATTATGGGATGTTCCTTCATGTATACATTCCCTTTATGTCTTGGTTGATTCCCAATGAAGGTGAGTAATTTAAACTACTTCATCATGATTTTTATGATGGCATGTATTGACTCCATATTTAGTTAATCTATTGGAACATTTAATTATAAATTTTTATTTTTAATATTTTACAATGATTATATATGAATATATTTTTACATAAATAGCCTAAATGCTTGTGATGAATGGTCATTTTAATGTTTTATATTGAAAATTATTGTCTTTTTGGAAATGTAATGACAATGTATCTGTAAATTAATTTTTATTCATTAATTTAGTATTAAAAATAATAATTTAAATCCCCAACACATGGGTAGGGTAGTCTATATTGGGGTACATTCTGACACTCCTCGCAATGCTAGTGAAGTAAAATGTTCTCCATTGTTGGCTAGTGATGTAGAATGAGATTCATTCGATTTTTATGGGGCGAAATCTTATTTACTAATATATAATTTTTAGATAACATATAATTCATGATGATAGAGTGAAATAAAATGATATTATTTTTAAACTATACTTTTTAATTGTCTTATGTTGTTTTCTATATTTTGATAATATCATTTACCCATTCCTTTTTATCAGAATCCTCAAAAAATTTAATTTATTAATTTAAATTTTTAATGATTATTATTTTTAATTTATCATTATATATTTAACATGGTGGTATTATTCTAGGTTTCCTTATTATAACCTATATACCTCCAGCGGAGTATTTCATCAATGATTATTAAAATGTTAGAAATTTCCAATTCCCACGTGGTGGTTATTCGTATAATGCTAGACATATCTATATTTATGGTAGTGATATGGAGGTAGGATGATTATCCCATGTAACAAAAATATATGTTTCATGTACTTTTTCTTATTTTTGTATATTTTGTACTGTGTTGTTATGTATTTGTATATCCAACTTGGCCTCCTTCATCATCTATTATTGTTGTGGTAAATAGTGCAGAATTTATCCAACTAGATATTATGAAATTAATAAATGTTATATTTGTTCGTTTTTATTAATTTATTATATTATCACATTATGTTTCATAAAATATATTAATGGAATTGATAACCTATATATTCCACGGTCTTATAGGTTAATTGTTTCAAACCACATATTTTTTCAATCCTTTTTGGGGAATTATTCCCAATGGTGATCACAAAATCCTTGGAAGATTATTCAACCCAATGGGGCATAGGAATTACAATTCATCGATATAATGGAATGATTTCGATTATTATTTTAGGGGGAAAATCTTGATGTTTCATCCAAATGATTCATCTTTGTAATAAATAATTTTTTTATCAGAACTTCCAATATTATATATATGGGAACTACAACCCAATTAAAATATAATCCTATATATTAGCATAGTAAATTAATTATTCAATTTATCATGATATAAGACATATAAATACACTTATCCACTATTAATTATTATAATATACAGTGACATACAACAAATATTGTGGTGATCTAAAAAAATTTAAATGATTTAATAACATTTATTGAACTATAGTCATGAATAAACATAATACATGTGTAGTAATATAATAATAATAATATCTTAAGAAATTGATTTCCATAAAATAAATTTAGTAACCACTTTTAATTTCATTCTATGTGGAATATGAATATTGAGGAAATAATAAGAGATTTTTATTTAATATGAAAAAGATGTTGTTAATGAATATAATAACATTATCAAGAATAATTTTTTATAAATATTCAAATCAGAAATTTTAAAAAATGATATGTTCATGTTGATGATTAGTACATTATATAGTGTGAGATATAGTACATTAATATACACAATTTAGTTATATATAATTTTTATTCCACCTATTACATCACAATATTATCATTATAATGCATTCCTTATAGGAGGGACGTATTTTTGTAACATAGATATAATGTAATCCCATGAAAATAGATTGAGATTAAAGATATCATAATAAATATTATATCTATAACATAAAATTTTTTATTTTATTATGGGTTTTGACCCATTGGATCGAGTATCTAATGGTTGTATTTCATTGCAGGGTGGTTCTGGTGTTTTTGTGTCTTTATATGTTTTTTTGGCGAGTGAATATTGTTTTCTTAATATGTTCAATGTTTGACAATGTGTACGACCAAGATAATAGGGGTCACACTATTTAATCACTATTATATCAAGTGTCAATCCTAAATATAGATATCTTCTAAAGGCACTATTTTGGGGGCACAATTAGGTGAATGGTTTGTAATAACATAAAAATAATTATGAACTCAAAGTAATGTTCATAATTTTGTAAATAGAACCCAAAACCCCCATTAATGTCCCAAAAATCCTCCCATGTGAACATAAATTGATCATTATTCCCAGTAGGATCCCTCTAGATAAATTTAAATCATAAAACCCATCTCTTGGATGATCAATGTATGAATTTAAGCACCAATATTCTATTTCGATGTGTTACTTTCATATTGATCTTTGATATCAAATAATATCATGATCCATTCTCCATATTGGTTATGATTCTTATTTGAATCATGACTAATTAATGTAAAATTATATATCGTAGATATATTCTCTCCTATATTGATATCTCTTTTTGGATACGGTGGTCAACATCGATGGAGACAAATCTCAATTTTTTTTTGTTTTTATTCATAATATTACATGATGTATTATCAATGATTTTCCTTCACCATTTATTTATAAATCCATGGATGTGTGTTTCTCAATTTCTAACACTTATTCTATGAATGTTTTCATTGAAATTCAATTTAAATTATTATTCAAATTTTATTTTGAATTGAACATGGAATTCCATAAATGTATATGATCTTTATTTTTCAAATAATTTTAAGAATTTTTTATATTCTAGGATTCTTTGGATTTATTTTCAATAATCATTAAATGATTATTTGGGGAAATTGATGGTTTTTAATACTTTCTTGTCAATTTTGAATTCTTTAATTTTAATTAATTAATTAGAACTATTTTATATTTCTATTAATTTTCAAATGAATGAATATTTGACATGAAAAATTACCCCCATTTAACGATTCTTTCTTTATTTTTAAATCAGTGTTCATGGATGATATAAAATTTATAATTTATAAAAATGGAAAGATGGTGTAAACCAGTGTTTTTAAATATATTAATAATTTTTTATATTCTAATACAACCTTTGAATGTTTTAATGTTTAATTGAAATAAGTGATTGTTTTGAAGTCAATTATCAAATTATTAATTTGATTTCTAAAAGGATTGTTGTGTGATTAACAATATTAAATAGGAATTATTCGAATTTATACTAATTGAATTAATGATTCTTCAGAGGCCCATTGGAACATTATGATGATTCTCCCTTGTAGTAAACCATTAATGAATATTTAATCTTATTATACTTTACATTATTAGGTGATCAAAATGAGATATTTAATTTAATGCAGTTTAAAGGAGAGAGTGATATATGTTTTGACAGTTTTTTCCCATTATTGAAAATGATAATGATTCCCATGTGGTCCACATAACATGATTATATCATTGACCTATATTGACAATCAATGGGATCTAGAATAACTAGATGCGATAAGCTATATACATTATTGATTAGATGACTAACACCATGTCTATTTGATAAATAATGAATTTTAATGGTTTTGAATATAATCATATGGCTAAGATGGTGTATTTGTGTGGAACTGGTCTTAATGAGACTTTTGAAACTAGATAAAAGGCCATTAATTAGTTATGTTGTAATTTTATTAGCTGTTAAAATGTTGATCCACTATCATTCCTATGTAATACCCATTATATCCGTACTCATTAATCGATCGATGAAAATTTCACACTCACCAAATGACACTACAGTTCCCTATCTTAATTTATCATTTTATAATTATTATTCACATTAACTGTGTTGTGTTCACTCTTATACTTTTCTTAAAATTAGGTGGATATTTGTATATTATGGATTTTATATTACTATATATTTTAAAAGGGTGTTTAATATTTTTTAAATGATGTTAAACTGTAAATTGATATGTTTTATAGGTTTTAATTGATAACTAATATTTATACATTTAAACTCCAATTTGAATCTAATTTTCATTGTCTCATTATTTTACACTTATATTATCATATATGACTTACATAATGTTGTAACTACATAAAATATTTATTTGAATACCATTTATCTCTTTATATCACACACATCTTATACTTTTTGTGTTTTCATCCATTTATGATATATTCATAGGTGTTCAAGATATCATCTTTTTTTTGGGATTGAGTTTGGGTTACTAAGGGAGAGTAACTCGGAAAATTCTTAGTGGTAGTGGACCATGAGTTTAACACCCCATTCATCCATTGTAATTTTTCTTTTGAATAATGAAATAGCTTGCATTGTACGTAACATCGAGATTCTAACACATGACGACCAATCATACTAGTCGTTATGAATTTTAATACCCAATTTTTAAAATTTTTTAAATTTTATATTTCAAAATGGTCTCATTTTTTGATTCAGAATATCAAAATCATCTTAGGGTGAGTTTTTTGTATTTTTCTGAAAACATTAAATTTGTTATGAATAGTGAAAAACCCTGAGTTATTGTTTAAAACCAACATTTTTCTAAAAATTTTATTCATTTTATTTAAATTTATTTTAGTTCCAAATTGATACATAATACCATTATATGTTAAATATAAATCATTGGAGTCATTTTTTAATGAGATTAGATAAATAAAAGTTTATCGAAATTTTTACCGTCTTTTACCTACCTCCTAGGAGAATTTCTAAATTTATATAAAATGAAATTTTACTGCTTCTATGAGTTGAATTTCAAAAATCCTAGAGACATGGTTGATATCAGTATGTAAAATGTGGTTCAATATGATAAAAATATTTTTTGGTGAATAGTGACATTTTACTTTTATTTACCACGGTTAAATGTAAATACGACAATTAAGGGTAAAAATGATATTATTATTACCCATGAACATGAAAAAAAAATTTATTGGATATGTAAAATTCGACCAAAATCATCCTAAGGAATAAAATATGAACCTCTTTGGATAAACATTGATTAAATTAGGACATTTATTATTATTTTATTTAAGAAGAGTTAAAAGAGTTAAATTCAATGAATAAAAACTAAACGATTTTTAATATAGGGTTATACATTAGATAAATTCAACTATAAATATTAATTACAAATATAATATTATTTCCTACATAATCGTATTTTATTTATTATTATTTGAAATTAAATAATTAAATTTATTTATAACATAATGATGATGCTGTAATTATGTTATTAATGAAAGATTAAAATAATTGATATTTTAAATATCCAAATAAATCTAATTTTGAGACTTTTAGTGAATTAAATTGATTTTATAGGTAAAATGAAATGGTAGGGATGATTAAATAAATATTTTGTTACTTTAGAATGCTTTAATGAATTTCACTACAACAGAACAAAATAGTATCAAAATTGACATAAGAGATTTTTAAAAATAAATATTATATTATAATTGATATAATAATCGTAAATATATAAGAATCAGAAAAAGTCTTGAATAAAGATATGATTATCATTAATGAACTTCTTGAGGTTCTCTTGGACGTTTATAGTATGTTTATTAAACATATAATATACAAATACAAAGAGAGATAATAAATTTCAAACTATTTAACCAAGAGTTAAATCTAAATGATAAGGTTAATATAGTGACCCGAACCTATCTAAAACCTATTGGTTGATAGGTTTGAGAGCCATAACAACCTTATCATTTAAATAATTTATTTTTGAGCCATTAGGAATCGAAATTGATTTTATTATAATATAATATTTCAATATTTTACTAAGGTGCCCCTTCACCACTCTTATAAAAGGGCAGTTTCTATTCTCTCAAATTCACACCTTCAAAGCTATTTGGCTTAGAAAAACCCTGCCAAAATATCCTACCAACTGTCCTCCATTCATCTTGGAGGCCTTAATTTAGTCATAAATTCAACCAGTGGTGCACTTTTGATCAAATTAAAAGTAAGAACCCGAAGAAGTGGGAAATATATCATCACCTCATTCAAGTTCTTTTCTTCTTCCACTTATTCTTTATTAGTTTTATCCATTATAAAATAATAAATCTAGAGCCTTATATATTAATAATTTTTATTATATAAATGGTAAAACCATATTCATTAATCTAACCATTCTATAATTGACATTGTCACCATACATGTGTATGTATGGATTACCGTCTCCACGTCCTGGTGTAGTTTGTTATTGAAACACTTCTTCATTTGGATGGGAATAATAAGAAGTATAAATGATATAAATAATAAATAAAACATAATAATTATTTTTTATACATGATATACCATCCAAATATGTATGAATTTAGTATCAAAATAATGATATTGTCTCTCAGGAGGACGTACGGTTTACCGTCTCCTGGAAAGCGACGAGATTCATTACCCATCTTATCCAATCAAGACTAATTTTTATTTTATGATTAAATATAATTTTTATGAACACAATATAATTATCTATATTAATCAAATAATTCATATTCATAAAAAATGTGGCTTATGTAACCAATCATATAATGGAAAATTAATCAGTTAACACCCGAAAGAATGATACTACAAAAATATTATTTAAAATGAAGTATTATAAGATCATATTTGATATCATATTTATGTAGGTAGTTTTTGTACAATTTAATAACATTATTTTAACTATTGTACATGAGGTTAACATACCATTTACTAAGGAAAAGTACAATGTAAGGGTTAATTTCACAATCTCTTTATTACCCGAGGCTGTTTTTACGTAAGTATCTACTGGGATCTCTTTATCATTCACATCCATGTTTCATAAAAATGTATTCTAAAACATTTTTACAATTTACTAGACTATGGTTTATATTCAATTTTATATTTTTTTTGACTTTTTATAAAAATATTTGAATGAAATATTTTTGTCATTTTCCAAACAAGGTACCTTATGACCATTTTGAAGAAATTAATGTAAGATTGTTTTTTTAACTTATACGATGGGTGCATATTTTTTTACCATTGTAACATCGTGAAATCATCCCTTACAAGTTTAATAGAATATTTTCAAAATAAATGGATTAATCTATAATTATAATAATTTTAAATGATTTCAAAATATTAATATTCATTTCTCTAAAAAATGTTTTAATTTCATCAATGTCAACATCCTTTGATTGATTTTAAGCTTCATTGATATTGATTTATTATGATACAAAACATCCATATAGTATTGACGGTTTTGTGATCTGGTTGAATATGGTTGTGTTATTTTCACACCATTCATGGTTTAAAGAGAAATTATTGACATTTCATATGTTAGTTTTAATAAGAATGTTTATGTTATTTTAGAACCTGAACATATGAGGAATACATTGGACTTAGTTTGTAACGTGTGGAGCCTGCTATTGCTCCTCGATGCATCGACAGTTCTCATGAGACAAACTAGTGTCTTAGAACAAGGATTTGAAAAAATCATATTTATAGTCTTGGGACAATGCCTTGACTATGTGGTTTTGCAGTCCGGAATTATGCATTCTATCATTGAGGAAATGGATATGGATATTGCATGTGACTATTCGTCTAGTAGAATATCCATGCGAATAAGTAAATGGATTAATTTTATTTTATCCTTTCCATATTATTCTGAAGTTCATCTTTAAAAGGATTTTGTTCTAATCTTAAATTTCCTTAAAGTTTTATGCTTATTTAAAAGGATTTTGTTCTGAATATGTTTTCACATTTTAAATAGTTTTTATTATAATTTTATCGAAAAATCGTTCCCAATGTTGTTGTATTATTACTAGGTTCTTTCTCTCAGCGTGTGGATATTGATAATGATCTATAATTTTTTTGATACATGGGTATGTTATCATTTTATATTGTATTATAGTATGGTTTCTTACCAATGCTATCAATGTAAGTATTTCTTCAAAGGTAAATACTTGACATTGAAATCCTTTCTATTTTTTGGATTGTGTCATTATTAGTATGATAGTAATAATATTTCATGTCTCAAAAAGTTAGTTTGTTGGTGGGTTCATTATAACCCCTTCTTAAGGAAGTTGCTTTAGTTACCAGGGATGTGGTGAATTGAGTATTTTTTTCTATTTGTTTCCTTCCTAATTGAAAATTAGATTTTTATTCATAATAATTCTAACATAGATGTTGAGAAAATCTTAGTTGTTTTGGGTTGGAATAAAATGATGTCAATAAATTCACTAAACCATAATGGTATTATATACTATGAGGTATTGGTGCGACTTATTTGGATGTAAATCATAAAACTATTATGATATTGTTGTATGTTTGACCACCCCATCATACAATATCATTTATTGTTATAATCAAACCCAAAATTGACACCATTATACTATATTCTATGAGACTGGACTTGGGTGAGGATAGTTAGTATTGTTATGACCACACTCTGTTTCATGCACATGATTGGATTTTTTTAGTTTAAATACCATGTTAATTAATTTAAATCCTTTGTGAATACAATATTTGTGTCTAAAAATAAAATTATTTTGAAAATTGGATTCAATTACAATAATTTGAGTATTAGGAAATATTTTTTAAAAAACAGATATTCAGAGACTATTATGTATTGTGAGAAAATATTTTTTTATAATGAAATTATGTTTCGTAATTAAATTAAATTGAAATGGTTTTTATGATTGGAAATGGGGTTCATTCTTCAGAATCCATGGAATAGTTTTCATGTATGGGAAATGGGTTTTAAAAACTATTTTTTATTGATGATATGGTTTATATTTTTAAAAGGAAAGGGTAATGTTTTATAAATGATGAACAATTTTTTGTATTCAATTAAATGACTCGTTAATAAAGTTAATTGTGCCTTTTTTAAATGATATTGTATTTTTTTTATACGTTAGTTTACATGATAGTGTTTTATTAGGTTTATAAATGTCTATCATCAATTCATTCCATAAATTAGAATTATTCTCCAATGGCCTGGTCCTTAGGCTCATTCTTCATATATTCTAATGATAGTGCCTAACATTGTTGACGATACTGAGACTCCATACTAGGTGGTGTTTCCAGATACCTTCCAAATTTTGAACCCCATAACTGAATTCATTCATTTTATTCCATCTTCACATATTATAGAACAAGGATCTCTTGAGGTAGTAAAGATGTCTACATATATTGATGTGATTTTTGATTCTCTCAATAATTATGAAACATTTAAGGTTATGTCTATAAACTTCTTATTTGAGGTGTATATCCAAGGGTGGTTGGATTTTTTGATTCTATATTCTCTACATAATATAATGTATTGGTAATTATTCATGTCAATATTTATTCTAGTCTAGTATCCTAAGGTAGTAAATAAGGACAACGTTTTAGAGTTGAAGGTTTTGTTTGAGATAAACTATAAATTGTGGCACATTCGATGTAATTATTTCATTTGGTATGTCATATAAATTGGATTTTTCATAATTATTTCAGTAAGGCTATCTATTTTATAATAGGTATTCACCAATACCACATTTCCATAATTTATGAGATAAAGTATCTCTCTAATTCATGGTTTCTAAATAAGTATTTCATGGATAATGTGGATATTGAAAAACTAAATGAATTTATAGATTACTATTTCATGGTTGTAGAAGGATAATATCCTCAAGAAAATAATATTACTATAATGTCTTTCCAGCACTGAGTATATAGTAATTCAATGATGTTGTTTATGGATTATCAATGATTTTGTATATGGTGTAGCTTCTTAGTTCACCATTTATGTATTTTGTGTTCAGAGAATGAAATGGGATGTTTTGTGTAGGAACATTAGATCCTAAATATGGGGAAGAAGATGGTTTATGTTAATAGGTATCTAATAATATGCCTTGGACAGATTCATTTCAAACAGTGGAGGATTTCAATTCGATCATCAGTATGTTTCTAGATATGGTTGATGACGATCTATAATTTTTAATACATCATTATAAGATAAAATATTTTGTATATCTGTATTATGGATTTTGTATTAAGGAAATTTTTTATATGATCAATATGAGTGATATCATGAGGAACATTGTTTTGGTCCTCTGTGAATTGATGATCTGATAATTGCTTCATTTTCATCGGATCTTTATTGTTTCTTCATTTAGATGATCACATATTAATTCATAACTATTATTTTATTAACAAATTTTGTACATGTATAATCATAGTTATCCTGGTGATTGAGGGGAATCATATTTTGAGAATCCTCAAGATGTCTAGGAAATTCTGTTCCCTTGTACCATTTTGATTTAAATAGATGCTTACAACTCAATTATGATGGGATGGTTGACATCTGTTTTTGGATTATAGTGACACATCGTGAACTAAAATGTATGTTTGATCTCATTGTGGTTTTACATTGATTTACCATGTTAATGTACACAAGTATCTAGAACAATGTGGATTTTTGATATAACATTCACCTAATTGTGTAGGAAATTTATTTGATGAGTTCATCAAGGGGTGAGGATTGATTTTAAAAAACCAATGTTAGAATTGAGAACATACTTGAAGAAGAAATTCTTTGAAGTTTTTTCATATATTTTTGGAATTGGATCATTGATTTTTATCCATGGTGAGCGGTTAAAGTATATCATTTTGGGTGAAGCGATATGATTTTCCTTTGTCACACCATTGTTATGAACCACAAAATGTAAAGGATACATATTCTAGGACTCAATTTTAGCTTTGATATAAATTATTCATGATGATTTTGGTGTATTTATCATCATATCAAGTGTTTTTTTATCCTTTGGGTGATTATATCTTCCTGACCACATACTATCCACCTCACAAGTTTAGTGATGGATTTTGTATTCTATTTTACTATTTTATAACTTGGATTGGAATCTTTTGGGGGGAAATATTATCCTATGTTGTGCATCTTTTAACATCCAATTACATATTTTTGTGTTCCATCTATCTATTTACAAGAGTATCTAATGATTTTATATCAATTCAATAGTTTTTGATTTGTGGTTTCAAAATTATATAGATTGTGTTCTTCTACATAGTTTTCTCAGGGTTTTCTCATGTTTAGAAACATTGTAATACCTAGAGAGATTGGGACCATATATTTTGATCATTGTTCAACTATGTGTGTAGGATAAGAGTGATGTTATTCCCATGCTCTGTTTTGGGCACATGATTTATCACAATCAAGTACTAAAAATGCGACATAACCTTGGAAACTGTTGGAATATTAATTAATGTTCATAAAATTTAAATTTAAATATCATACCATTAATTACTAGTAAACTCAAACCACATGAACCTAAATCGAAACATTGGATTCTGAGATACTAGTAGATTCATTTGGGATCCCAAAACCTCATTCCATGGAGGATTGACGTTCCAATCAAAGAAGATATATGATCATTTTTTGTGTTATTTTCATCTTGATCTTGGATCCCCCAAATTTTTTTGATTCCTTCTCGTTGAGATTATGATTGCCTTGATGATCATTGTTATTTTATGTTGAATTTTATATATAATATCTAGAACTCATTTCATGAATATCCATCTTAAATCCTGTGACCTCTATTGAAGGTAACACATCAAAAAATCATTGTTATTGCATTCCAAATAATCACAGTATTTGTTTATATCCACCAAATATTTTTATAATATTCAAATAAATGTCACATAATTGTTTGAGTGAGAACCAAACAAGAATAAAATTATGATCTAGTGAGAACCAAACATTGTAGACTAAACCCCAATATTTATATAAGTAGGCCATTTAAAGAAACATTCCCAATTAAATACCCCCCAGTGTAGATGTTTCAATGTTTTTTCTTCATTTTTCAATTCATTTTTTCATTATAAATTCACGGTTTTTTGTTTATTATTTTCTAAACATATTCTATTATTGTAGTACTTGAAGAACCATGTAAAATATTAATTATAAAATTTACCATTTAATTCATTATTCTATGATTTTAATGGATATGATATTAATCTCTCACAAAATTTTAATAATTACATAAATTCCCTGTTTTTAGGGATTTATTTTCATTGTACATTTTAGAACATTTTAGTTTAATTAAGGGCTTTATCTTGTATATAATTTATAAAGTGGAATTCCTTTTTTAGGATGAGATGATTTTAACTGATTTATGTTTTATTTATTGTCTAGTATTAATGATAGTTTTATATGACCAATTACAATATTTGTATTATTTTTTATTTTTTAAAGGTTTTGACTTGAATTGATAAATGTTGACATCATGGATGGAAGATTATGATTAAACCATATTATAATTAAATCATATTTCTACAAGTTTATTATTATAAATAACTTTATTATGTTTCTAAAATTTAATTATTCACTTTTAGGGAGTTTGGGGGTGACAATTGGATGTTATTTGATTGTTTGTTCCTATAATTGACAATGATAATGATTAATGTGTGGTCCTAAAAAAATGAATATATCACTAACCACATTTAATTATCATGGAATCCCAGATATTTATATGTGATGTCCTTGATATATTATTCATTAGTGGGATCACACCCCATTTAGTGAATCCATATGTAATATAAAAGGTTGTATATATGGATATGTGGATATGAATGTGGGTGTGTATGGAAATGTTTTTCATGAGACTAGTGAGACTAGATGTATGATAAAAAATTATCCATGTTGTAATTTGATTGAATTTTCTATTCTTAATTCAAAACCATACCTAGTTTGTAACCATGTAATCCATATACTTGATAATATATTATAAAAAAAAATCATTTCCATGACTTGTCACTAGATGTTACTTTATTGATAAATCTGTTTAGGATTATGATGCACATTGACTCTATTATATTGACTATTACACAATATTTAAAATCATTTACATATTCTTATATATTTTTTATTATATTACACTATATTTTGATGTGTATTTCAAATATTTTCAAGAAAATTTTCAAATTTTAAATTGTCAAATGTTATGTTTTACTGGTTTTTTTGGATTAATGAATGTTTAAATATTTAAAAACATTTTGTTACACTAAGCCTCATTCATTGATTATTGTACTAAACATTTATAATATATTACTGACCTTATGAAGTTACTATATAGAATATTTTGTGAAATCCTACCAAATACATTATCTCACACCCTGTTAGTACCTTTAGGTTTTTGTAGCATTTTATGATCATGTCATTGGTGTTTTTTCTATCATCATCCTTTATGTTTTTGACTTAGGGTGACTATTGCAGGGTGACATTGGATATGATGGTTGGTTATAGACTACAATACTATTTTTTTCATTATTACTATCATTATATCTTCATCTTATAGACAATATGATTGCATTTATGTATGTATCTGATGATGTTTATTCTTTTTACATTGTTATTTTAAATTAATTTGGGTGAAATCATTCCTAATGATGTTTTATTAATGCTTGGTTTCTTATCATCATCCCATGGGGATCCTGAACACTCTTCAGGTTAGTGGAGAATCCACATGGTTAATAGTTTTGAATTTTATACAAGGTTGGTTCGTTATAATAAAAATTAATTAATCACGGATGTAACAAAAAATTGAATGGAGGATATCTAAGTTGGAATTATTGGGTTTCACTAATAAGTATAATATCACGATTCTTTGTGATGATAATAAATGGAAAATGTTAAAAAGATTAAAGTGTCTTATGGATAATAAACATTATATCATTATTCATGAAGGTGGTTAATAAATCATCCTAATTATTTGACAACATTAATATCCCCATTAGAGTTATTCGAACTAAATAAAAAGAAAATTAATTATTTATTGAAGTGAATATATTGAAAAATAAATCAGTGATGAAGTCCAAAATAAAGAGTTAGTTTTAAAATTACATTTATAATTTTATGTTGTTTGTAGTCCAAAATAATTGAGATTAGCATGGAAAGAAATGTAAATAATTATAAATGGACACCAAGAAAATGAATCAAGGATTTACAATAGAATACAAGATTAAAATTTTTAATGAATATTAGATTAAAATAATGATCTATAAGGACCCAACCTCAATGATTAAATAATATTGAGTAAAGTAAAAAATTCAAATTTAAGATCTTTTTAGGAATATCCTTTTAGGGAATTAGGACATATATATTTAATTACATCTCAAAAATTACAAATTAGACACTTCTAAAACGTTTCAGTTTTTTTATTAAATAAAAACCCGTAAAAAACATGACTTCTTCCTTGTTTTAGACATATTGACATTTTTTTGATCATATCCCTGTACATATTCAAAATTTTCTACTATGAAAAATATTTCAAAAAAATGGGATGAGAATAAAAAGATCAGTAAGTGTTATAAAATAATGATAGAAAACATTATTCAATAAATAAATACAAATAAATGTAACCATACTTTTTAATGATAATATACCTTGTGAAGTCATATTATTTATGAATAACACACAGAAATTATAAATCATAATGGAAATTTATGGTACACATAACATACTTACATTGTATCATTCATATATATGTTTTGGGTTACATTTGAAATACCAATCACAGTTTATTCCCTTAATCTGTTAAGAGAAACATAGATGTTTACCTCTGTCACGTCAACCAATGCATTGGTGAGCTATCTCAGGCTCACCTGCCCAAGGTTTATCACAGAACACACTATATACGTAAGAAATTACCAAGACCCATAACCTAATAATAAAAAATAAATCAAGAATAAAGGAAAGACAACATTTCCACATTGCAATCCCAATATATCATTTCAAGATATTTACACAATCAATGTTTTATCAAACCATTTAACACTTTTAATAAATATATTTGTGATTCAATGTGTCCCCTAAAATGTAGAATATTTTAAAGTAATTAAAATTTTAAAACACTAAGCTCCATATAGATAAATCATTAAAACCATTTTTCAAACATGGATATTAATGAGAATGATTTAGAAAAATAAATATTTAAAATATTTAGAATAATATTTTAGTTAAAGAGTTCCCAAAAAAATCACAGGCACATATAAAAAACAAATTGAGGAATAAAATTAATCAAAGCTTATAATATCATGAGAATAAGTATATTCATGATATAACATGTCAAAGTGCATTATATACAATATATAAAAGTAAATTGTTATATAACAACAAAAATGTATCAATGGAATGTAAATTGAGACAATGTCCCCTACAATGATCATATCCTTAGATTAAGGAAAAATCAATAATATAAATATGTGTGAAAAATAAGAATGCACTAAATATATGTGGATATTAAGTGTAATATAATTATAGTTCATTCACACATATTCATAACAATACATAATCAAGACGTATAAGTTTAACACAATTAATTAAAATTTGTTTAAGAATTTCTCCTATAGAAATTCGACAGCCTAACGATGTTGCATTAAAATTTAGAAGATGATTTGATGATAGGTAAATGGGTTCCTCATAACATAGAGATAAAATTTATAGTTATAAGGATATATAAGAACATATCCAAAAAATTGAAAAATCAATTTTAAAGGCAAAACATAAAAGAAGTCCATGACTAGAAAAGATTATAGTGAATGGTTCCATTACTAATTTCTTCACGTAAAAAACATACTCCCCATGAATAAAGTACCATAAAAATAATATGTAAATACCCCTAAATAAATTTATATTACACAAAGAGTACAACCATGGTCAGTACATACAATGAACATGTAAATACCGAAAAAAAAATTATTTATATAATGTATAAAAATTATAAATAAAATAATATAACATATTAAATCATTATAGATTTAAAATGAATATTTATAGTTGAAGATATCACATATATAACCCCATAAAAATGGTTTTACTAAAAGATATATGTTCATGTTACTTTTGAATTCACTATACAATAAATTAATATAAAGTATCATTGTCACTCCCAAGTTGCTCCATTGGGTCCCAAAATCTATCCAAGGATTTCCTATGTTGGAAATATATCATCCAATAGGGTTAGGACAAGTGAATGTATCATTTAATATTTTTATAATATTATTTTTCACCCTTATGCATTAGATTTATCCGTTAACCACAAAAAAACAAAATATTTACTTAATTAAGTATTCATAATATTTAAAAATAAAAGTTACCTAATTAGAAAATTTGGACCTCCTAATTCCAAATATTGAATCCATTTTTCTATATTCAAATCACAGAAGTTGTAGAAATTTATTTACAATTAATTCCTATTTTCAGAACAAAAATCACGTTTTTATGGAATAATAAGTATTAAAAGATTGAAAGTTGTTTATGTCCAATTTTAATGTGAAATTACTTTGAAAGACCAAAATTAGATTATATGGTAAAAATATAATCTAATTAAACATTAAAAAAATTTATATAGATAATATAAACATATAAATTAATTATATTAAAATGAAAATTTGAATTTAAATATAGTGTTTTTCAATATTCATTAAAAAAGTTACTTTATCAGAAATATACAAAAAATTTACCGGATGAAAATTTTGATATCCCAATTCCAAATAAATTTTTAATTTTGTCAATAAAACATATAAAGGTGAGAAAAACTAGATTTAAAAAGTGTACACTATTAAAATGTGATAAATAGACTTTTTTTAGAATATTAGAGAATTTTTTTCATAAAATTGGATACATTCACATTTTAAGCCTCTAAATATTATTGGATAATTATTAAAACATATAACAAACATGTGTAATTATATTTTAGTTAGTTATGTTCATTCCCAACAATACAACGACTATGCATAAAACACAATTTAAAATAATAATAATATTATATTATTTTTTGGTATAACTCAACGTTGTGTGCAATGTAGGATTTCAGAGATATCTGTTATTTCGTGTTGAGCATAGATTCAGAAAAAAACTTCCCGTTTAAGAAAAAATAACATCTTATTCAAATTTATTAATTAAAATAAAAAATATTTATTCTATAAATATCTAGGTTGTTACATCCTTCCCCCTTTGGAGAATTTCATCCTCAAAATTTTAAAATTGGGCTCAAAAACATTTTTGAAAGTCCCACATATGAAAAAGAGTCAACAAAACTATCACTTTAAAATAAAGAAAGAGAACTTATATGGTCAAATAAGATAACCCATACATGGATTACAGTTAGGAAAACATGCATATGGAAGAGAAACTAACCATAAAATTCTAATGGAGAGTGATAGAAAACATGATTAAGAGAAAGTTACCCACCATAAATTCAATAAATTGTGTGGGGTTAAATGTCTTTGATTCCCCAATAGAAAAATATAACATAATTTTTTTTTTGTTTTAAGTCATTTTTCAAAACATTGAGCAATTTTTTTATGAGATTAATAAAAAAACATAAGAAAACATACTTATATGTCACGTAGAATTTCATCCTTTACTAAATTCCAACCACAAACTCATCTTTTCTCCCAACGATGAGTATTAAAACTGACTTGGTCATGTCAAAATAGGAAGAATAAACTTATAGAGTATCACATAATCCACAGAAGATGAAATATTTCTTTCCCCTATCATTAGACATCATCCAAAACTAAAATGGTTAGTACGAGATCAGATAATCCCCTAAAAGTTTAATCATTTATATAAATAAGTACTACTCTTAACTTCCAATATTCATCAAACAGTACCCAAATTTCAAAAAGGACTTTTAAATAAACAATTTTCAGTAAATTTATTCAATATAATCCAAAAAAATATTGAAACCCAAAACTCAGATGAATTTTATCACATAGTCTTCCACTATCAATTTTAACATTTATCACCAATGAACATTGTCTTCTCTTAAAGTATCATATTGAAGTGTAAAAAACATATTCACACATTCTCTTTGATAGATTAATCAATTATATAAATAAATCAAATTGACATATGTCCAATTTAAAAACATATATTCTTCATAAATAAAATTTCAACCATTCCTCCACAAATTAGATCCCATTGTATTATATTTCAACATAGCATTACATATTCCCCAAAATAGAGACATATTCAAAAATATCCTTTATCACTTAATCTCTAAATAATTTTCCTATATTAATGATATTGATTTGATAAAATATATGTTCCAAAAATCAACTTATTCTTGATCCATAAAATGATTTAACTAAAATGAATAAGTCATAATAACCAGGGACATCACGTAGGCCAGTGGTAGGTTATGAGCCCTATTCTCCCCTCAGTTGTGGGTTCGATTCATGCAGCCTTTCCAGATGCAATTATTTTTCACCCATCTTACAAGTTTTCAATTTTATAATAAAAAATAACCCTAACATGTTTTAAACTAAATGATTTTCAAATAACATTATTTTTCTTCCCAATACATTAAGACCTCGACATCTTATATATTGTCATTTTTTTCAACCCCATATGATAAAATAAAACTTTTCCCAAAAGAATGAACGTCATTCTTTGATCGTGGTGTCCATATGGTTTCATCATCATCTTGTTCACGTAGGTAGAAGGTCTATGCATTGCAACAATGATTTAGAAATCCTTCAAAAACATTTACATCATACTTCCAAATACACCATGTATAACTTGGATCATATGGGTATTCAAATAGAAATAGTTTAAGTAAATAAACATATATGACATATAATTTCAAAATGAATGGTAATACATGATTTTTATAAAATATTTAGACTTATTTTGAGTTGAAACATTCAATCAATTGTCATTTTAAAATACCATAAGTATGTGTTTAGAGAATTATTGTAATAGAAAATATAAATATGTTGTGAAAATTACTCAATCTTCAACAACTTTTTCAAAATCGTAGTATGCTTGAAAAAATTTTGATATGGAAAAATATTAGAAAATTCCTTGATAATATTTACCTTCATTTAAAATAATATAATATTGTGAAAATATGATTTGATTAAATACAACACATTATCCACGATCATATCGAGCTATAATAGAGGTGTTTGATATCTTAAACAAATTCTTAGAAGTGAGTTGTATGATATAAAATATTTCTCAATCATCAGAACATGACTTTACCATAATTATTGTAATAATGATATCAGGAGGTGATATGAATGTTTTTTGAGAACTTCCTCCTTCAAATTGAAACTGAATTTCCTTGATCTTAAAGAGTTATAAAACAAGGATTTAATTGAAATAATATTCATAGGAACTAACCATGTGTTTAACGAAGACTCCTAATACATTATTTTGACTAAACTGACCTTTGATACCAACTATAAGACCCCCCCCCATAAAAATTACCTAATCATGAGTTATGGAAATAATTCACATTGAGGATCTATTCGGTTTTAGAATATTAGATAATTAGGACATAACTATTACATTACATCTCAAAATTACAATGTTGACACTTTTACTCAGGTTCCCATTATTTCATAATATAAAACCTCCTAATAAAAGAATCATTTCAATTTCCATGTTTTAGAAAATAGTACTTTTCTTTGATCACTTCCTTGACCCTATTCCAATTTATGTCCTATAAAAAACATTTCAATAACATGGGATGAGCCTAAAATTCTCAGAATGTGTTATAAAATATGGAAAGAAAACAATAGTCCATCAAGAAATAAAAATCAATGAAACCATACTTTTCCATCATAACACACCTCATGAAATCATATGATTTACGAATAATATATGAAAATTATAAATAATAATGTTAAATTATGCAATACAGAACATACTTACATTGTAGAATTCAGTACTATGTACATAGTGATGTTTGGAAGACCCATCATAGTATATTCCCTAAATCCATTAGGAGAAACATTAACCTTTACATCCTTCACATTGCAAAATGCATTAGAGATATATGTCGGGCTCACCCACAATAGGTTTATCACAGAACCACCTATATATACAAACAATCCCCAAGAACCATAAAATAATCATAACACAAAAAACAAGTATATAGGAAAGATAACATTTCCACATTTCAATCAAAATATATCATTTCAATATATTGACATAATCAATTCTTTATCAACCCATTTTTAAACCATTTAAAACATTTAATATAGAGATTTTCGAATCAATGTGTCCCATACGATATTGAACATTATAAAGGAATTCACATTTTAAAAAATTAATTTCTATATAAACAAATCCTTAAAACCATTTTGAAAACATTTTCATTAATGAGAATTATTTAGAAAAATAAATCATTAAAACAGTTAGAAAAATATTCTAGTTTAAGTGTTCCAATCCAAATGGAGGCACTTGAAAACAAATAATTGAGGAATAATAGTAATCAAATATTATAATATCAGGAGAATAAGGAGATTCAGCATATAATTTGTAATAGGGTATTATAAAAACCATATAAAAGTGAATTGGTGTATAACATCAAATAAGTCTCAATATAATGAATCTGGAGACAATTTCCCTTACAATTATCATATCCATTGATTAAGGACAAGTCAATGACCTAATTATGTGTGAAAAATAATAATCCACCCAATTTATGTTAATATAATTTGTAATTAAATCATTGTTCATTCACACATATTCATATCCACACATAAATAATAAGTACAAGTTTAACCGAAATATTTGAAATTGGGTTAATAAGTACTCTTATATGAATTCGACTGCCTAACGATGTCACTTTAAAAATTAAATGATGATTTAATGAGAGATAAAATGGTATCTAATCACATGGACCTAAAATTTACAGCAATATGAATATATATGAACATTTATAAAAATTTTAAAATTTAAATTAAATTATGTAACATGTAAGAAGTCTTTGACTAGAATAGAGTATTTTGAATGGTTCCTTTATAGATTTTGTATCTTTAAAAACAAAAACACCATTAATGAAGGAACTTAAAATTATTAGGTTAATAAATATAAATAATAGTATATTACACAAGAAAAAAATCACGGGATTTATATACACCACAGAAAAGGAAATAATGGAAAATATAGCCTGAATCCCATGAGAATAATAGTGAGATAAAAACACCTTACCTCATGTCGGACATGACTCATTTGTTCATGTTCATCCTGAATAATTAACTTATATTAATTACAAAATGATTCAGAACCTTTTATAGCGTTATTATTTCTTTTATATCACATATTGATTTTACATAACTGTTATTAATTGTTTGAGTTCATATCAGAAATTTTGTCTACATTTAGAGCTTATGTGAAAAAATAAACTTGGTATAACCACAACCTGTCCATGTGGTCAAAAGTAAAATATCTAAAAATGATATTCATGAATTATATATCATATATATAATATATTTCAAGTATTGATGTATTTATAATAGTCCAAAAAATTTGTTCATAAAAAATGAAATGCATCGTTCATGGAGATGGAAAGTCGTACGTACGCATTAACAATAATTTCATTCCCTTTTCATTTTTAATGGAATAAAAACCAAATGAAACATAGGTATATTATAAATAAATTATAATATATATGTTATATATGTTACATCAGTTCATAAATTCCATCCTTTATACGTTCCATGTATAGAATGGACGATTCATATCAATTTAGGGGGGTTGTAGTCTTCACTTCCTCAAATTATGGTATTAAATTTACGCATTTATGGAAAGCATAAATATATGATGTAAATGAAAAATACAGAATCGTAGAGATAAAAAATATATCATAAATATTGTATATCATTACAATTCACTCATAAAGTCCACCATAAGAAGTGGTAGAAGGTGATTGAACAACCATCCTTTCATGAGACAATATTTCACCGTCCATAGAAATATTATATTGTATGTCCATTAGATGGATGTGTGTGTAAGTGTAGTTCAATTAATTATCATAAAATAATATTTTTATATTGAAGATAATTTTTTAGTTATCAAATAATGTAATAAAGAGTTATTATGAGGTTTGAGAACGAAAATTATTAGAAAATTACTTGAGAGAAGACATTACCTTTTAATCAGGAAACTCCATTTGGATTAAACCAAAAGGCTTTCTTAAAGTGCCTTCTACATATGATAAGGATTCTAGGAGGAATAAAGAGATGTTGATAGATTTTTTTGTAAGATTTTGGATGATAC
This sequence comes from Viscum album, assembly GCA_963277665.1. Taxonomy (NCBI): domain Eukaryota; kingdom Viridiplantae; phylum Streptophyta; class Magnoliopsida; order Santalales; family Viscaceae; genus Viscum; species Viscum album. Next base: position 1,769,658,345 of record OY728135.1, read on the forward strand.
AAAGTGCTTTGAGAGGTGTGAGTAAGTGTTATATGTGATGGCTTTTTATAAGGGTAATGAGGGGTTCTTTTAGAAAGGTCTAAAATATTATTTTATAATATAATATTCTTTACATTTCAAAAGGTCCAAATAAAATTAAATTTGATGATAAAATGAATATTTTTCAAGATAAAATCTCCCAATAATAATTGGATGGGTTTTGGTTGTTGTTTTAATTATTATAATATCATTTATTCAAATCATTCATTATTATGGTAAACATTGCATCATCATTGTGTCACAAATAATTTATTAATTTAATGTATAAAAATTACAAATAAAATACCATGATATCGGAAACATTTCTAGAATTCTAATTAATATTTATATTATAATAGATCATGTATAAAACACCATATAAAAAATCATTTACTAAAAGATATATGTTTATATTACTTTTGTCTTTTATTAAAAACATTTAATTTATAGTGTCATTATCATTCACATGTGGCTCCATGGGGTCCCAAAATCGACCCATGGATGACCATGGTCTGAAATAACAAATTAAATAGGGTTAGGACTTGTTTGTACTTAATTTCATATTCTTATAATTTTAATTTTCAACATTATTTACCAGATTTACCCATTAACCATGGTAAATAAAATATTTACTCAAGTAAATATTCATAATGTGTAATAATAAAAGTTTCCTATTTGCATAATTGTTACCTCTAATTTCCAAATACGGAATCCATTTTTCTAAATTAAAATTACTGATGTTTCATAAATAAATTTAAAATTAATTCTTGTTGTCAAACCAAAAAGCATGTTTTTATGTAATAATAACTATCAAAATATTGACAATTCTTTATGTCCAATTTCAAAAAAAATTGCATCCAATGACAAAAATTGGATAAAATGGTAAAGATATATTATAATTAAATATTAGAATCATTTATAAGGATAATATAACCATATAAATAAATTAGATTAAAAGGTGTTTTTCAATAATAATACAGTATTCTTCCCTATTCATTAAAAATGAACATTATCAGAAAAATAACAAAAAATTACCCAATGTATATTTTTAAGCCCCAATACTGAATAAGAATTTTATTTTTCCAAATATAACATATAAAAGTGACAAACTGTATATTTAAAAAGGGTTCCCCAGAAAATGAACTTAATCGTACTTTTAATGAATATAAGAGTATCTGGGTTTAAAATGGGATTCTTTCAAATTTTAAGACTCTAACGATTATTTTATAATTATAAAAACAATTAAATAACATGTGTACTCATATTATAGTTAGGCTTGTTCATTCCCTTAAATAAAAAGGCTATCTGTTAACAACCATTTAAAATTATAATAATATTATACTATTTTTCGGTATAACTCAATGTTGTGTGCAATTTAAGGTTTCAGAGATATATGTTGTTGCATGTTGTGTACGGTATCATAAAATGTACCCCATTTTACATAAAATTAATATATTATTCATAAGTATTAATATAAATCAAAAAGTATTATTCTAAAAATAATTGGGTCATTACAAAAACTAAAATGTGAAACATCGAGAGATAATCCACTTCAGAAAAATATAAAATTACATGAAAATATGTTTTATTCAAACTAAATGATTATTTAAATACACTTATTATGATAAAAATATATTAAATACAATGTATGTATAAGAAAATAAAATAATAAAAATTTGAATGTGAATTTCACCATGGGAATAAAAATCATGGGGTGTATCTATTTTCAATATATAGTATGTTAATATGATTTATTTATGAATGAAATATGAAGATCTATATGTTCTCAATTGATTATTTTTTTAATCGGATATGGTGTGGCGGTGATTCAAAAAAATTTTATATAATAATTCCTCAATAATTTATACAAAATAATTATTATAAATTATTATAATTATTTATTTGTTTTGTTCTACATTATAATGGATCTCAATTGGTGTAATGAGAGGGTATAAATTTTTTTTCAGGCTTACATTTGTATGGATTTGATTAGAGAAGGGTGATTCCCTTGGATGGTCGAGAGTTCGAGATACAATAGATTTTGGCCACATATACTCATGTTAGGTGCTGTATAGAAGTTGTATGATTATGTATCACTAGATGAATTTGAATACAATTAGAGAGTTTGTAATATATTATCAAAATAGACAACTTGGATTTCACGGTTGTGAGATAATATAAAAATCATACCATCATTTCCCAATTCCTAATTGGGGGATCAAGAGAGGATTTAACCCAATTATGATGGGTGATATAGCTATATAAATCATTACTAAGGAGTGAAACACTTACAATGGAGGATTGAATCATGTTTATTCTTCTAAATTAGTAGAATCCATTGGTACTATATTAGGTGTAATGGATAGGGGTTTTATTGGGTGATAGGTTGAGATTTACTCTTTATGGGACGTGGGATGATACCTAGATGTGCTTCATTAAAGGTTCTCATTGTACATGGAATTATGATTCATAATAGAGTTTTTTATATGAATTTTACACCCAAATTGTAGGTTTTTGTTTTAGATGTGCCTATAATATATGTTGTAATAGAGGGTTGATTGATGTGAGTTGGTATTAATGTGAATAGAAAAGGAATTTTCTAAAAAAACCTAATGGAGTTTTTATTGGGAGAGGTGATATTTTCATTGAAAAAATGTTATGGTTCTAGTATTACCACCAACCTACTGATATTGTGACATGATTGAGATATATGTGTAAGGATATTGCCCTATATAGTGTGATTTTTGAATTTTTGTTAGGTGTTGAATCTCTATGTCTATATTGGATCCAAAGTATTTTAACTAATTTTATTGAGGTAGCATGGTTTGGAATTCATGGTGATTTCGATTCTGGGATACACAAGTTTACTATTGGGAATCTATGAGTGAGATGGTGTGGAATTGGAAAGGATAAACTGATAACATTTTTTGATACAAATGGAGGATTCTCAATGAGGGAGATAACGTCCCTTGAATTGGGACTATGTTGTGAGATTTTATGATGGTACCCCAATGAGTGATATGGGTTTTGGGATCTTTTTTCCCTATATTGGACAATAGGATCATCAATAGATACATGGGGTCTAGTGTTGATTAAAAATATAAGCGATGGAAAATTATTTTTGTGATAAGTTATAGGGTAATCCATATTTGTGTAACCATACATGTGAGAGGATTTAGTTGAATATATAGTAATGTGATCCTAACATAATTTGGGTAACAATTGGGACTTGGATGGAACACTCGCCTGAGTCATTTGGTATAGAATTAGTACTGTGGATGGAGGCCTGATGATATGAGTTGATTCTCAAGTAGTTCTCTAATGAAATATTCATGTGTTGTGATGTATGAGTAATAAAATTATTTAAGGATGTTAATGGAGCCATTATGGCCATGATTTTAGATGATATATAACATTCCTTAATAACATGTTATTTATATCTTCTACATATGTGTATATGATGGGGTTTACTATGGGAACATAGTGAGGCCCTACAGAAACTTATTCCCCACAAACTAAACTTGAACCATGGTGAATGTGCCGTAAATTTGACATCATTAAGGATTATAATAACATGTGAAATGGATTAGGAAGGATTATCATAATTGTTAGTGGATAAAAGATTGTGTTTTTTCCTATGTATCATTGTAGTGAGAATGAATAATAATCATATTTTTTATCTATATTTTGAATTTATCTATTGGGTTATCAATGTATGATTTCTAGAATGAGGTGTCAATATATATCCATATGATATTTTATATATTATTTTATACTTTTTTTTATTTTTTATTTTTTTTACTGAAAATTATTTTTTAAATAAGGCCACTTTAAGGAAGGAAGTGGGAAACCAAAAGTACAGCAGACCCAAACAGCAACAAAAAAAGCAGGAATCACCTCATCCAAGCAAAAAACAACGCCGCTCACTCCAAGGGAGAGCCACTCAGCGACCCCATGCAAGCATGGTCCCTCCCGATGGCAAGCCATCCCTCTGATCAGCCACCTCCCAAGTGACCTGCCAAGGAAGGAGCAGCATGTTCTAACCCATCCGAGCCGATCTGTTCCTCCGACCTTCCACACACAACAAGAACAGAAACTTGACAAGGCATTAGGAAGAGAGAATATAAAAGGATTCATTGAAAACAAGTCGGAATCCACCAGAGGCCGTGTCCCTAAACAATTTCCAGGATAAGTCACAGACCTACAATAGGGGGTCCCCCTTATCAAGGCCTCAAAGGCAGTGGTCAATCTATTCCAAACCTGCATGTACTCCACAAGACTGATCAACCCCTTGTTAAATCCTCCAACTAGGATCGAATCCTGCTTATCAACCCAAACATACTGCTCTTCATTCAGCTCCGCTTCAAGGTTCTAGCCCATCATTTTGGATGCATCCTCTTCTGATGCGTTAAGATATAACACCTGTTCTGACACCACATCCTCCGAGCTTAACACCAAGTCCGAGGAGATTTCCTGCTGTCCAGGAGAGCTAAGATGACACATGATCTCCCTGTCCAGTGCCACGACCGTTGGTTTTTTAGTTGACCGGGTCCTCATAGGAGGAGGTAAGGAGGAGTAATCCTTCCTACCTTTCCTCCTCCTCTTCCTCCTGTAACTCCTTTCCTCGGTTTCGGCTTCAGAAAAACTTCTACATATCCCATCAAGTCCTGCTTCCCCTCCACCATCAACACACTCTAGGAGAGCATGCCCCCTTATCTGACTTTCCAACCCGAGGTCATCAATGTTCCTCCTGTAGTCTTTAACATCCACAACCAGAGCAGAAGATTCTACTCTGGAATCCACCTCACCCAGTTCAGCAAATCTGTTGCTCAAAACAACTGGAATCCGGGCTGGAGCTACACTCTCTGGCAGGATGCCAGAACCCGAAACCTCTAGGTATCCAATGTTAATCTGAGTCTGCACCTCCTCCCCATTTCCATTCAGCTGACAAGGGGTGTTACCCAAGGCAGGGCCAGCCCCTTTGCCCCCTTCTTTATCCCTGAAATAAGCTTCCCCAACCCCAGACCCATCCTGTAGAGCTGGTTGCTCAAAACCCCTGCCCATATACTGCATCTGAGGATTCTGAACCTCCCAGCCCCTAAATTCACCTAGAGGCAGAGAGATCCCTGCCAAGGCCTCATCCGCCTGAATCGTACACTCCTTCCCCATGCTACTGGCCGTCTGGACTACACCTAAGTACTTCCTGAGGCGATCAAACACAGCCTTCACCTGGGGCCCCGAGTCCCTGACAGTCTCCTTCAAGATAGAACCGGAAAATCTCTCCCTCCCCAAGCCAGAAGGATCCACCATCGAATCGCTGGCCACACAGTGCAACCCCACCCCCGGTTGGCAAGGAGGCCAATGCTCTTGATCCCCCTGTGGAGTCTCGACAGAACTCAGGTTGCACACAGCAGGTTCAGAACCATGGCCGGAGCCTGACCCATCTCCTTCGACATTCACTGAGACACCCTTATCCACCGCAGAAGTATCAACCACCACAGCCGGAGCCCTTTTGCGGCATTCCTCCAGACGGTGGCCTTGTCTGTGGCAGAAAGTGAAAAACAAAGACCAATATTCATAAAACACACTTTGAACGTACCTGTATTGCCCCTCGATCACAATCCACACCTTGTTGGGTGGAGGACGAGAGAGCTCTACTTCCACACAGATTCTCGCAACAATCGGGTGCACCATTGCATCCGTTTTCCAATCCGCACAGAGGAAGCGACCCAGGGAGTTACCTATTGAGCGGAGGAGGGCATGATTATGAAAAGGGAGTGGCAACCCTGGAAGTTGAATCCAGATCGCCGCAGAGGAAGAGTCCCGATTCATGTTCAAATCAAACATCCAGTAATTAAGATGGAACGGTAATCCTCTAAAGGACCTGCTAGCTCGAGACCAGGCCAGCGCCATGTCGTCTTCATCAGCAAGTAAAACAAGGATTTTTCGCGGCCCGAGAAGACCGACAACCGTCCGACGACCTAAACCCCAATCCTGATTCACGTACCTCTCGAAAACCTCCACTGGAGGCCTACAGCGGGTGAACTTTGCAACCAAGGCTGTGGAAAGAAGTGATGAAGCTTCCGAAAATTCCTTAGACGAGACCGGGATCACAGGTTGACCATTACACACTCCAGGCACCTTCGGAGCGACCTCAATGTCAGGAAAGAAAGGGCGCCTCCTAACAGCAGCATCTCTAGAAGAAGAACCCAGCCCCTCCCCCGGACGGGGAGGGGCCGTCGCCGCCGCCATGGAAGCTAGGGCATACAATCGCCCGTCACCCGTCGCTCGTCGCCCGTCTATAATTTTATTGTTATTAATTAAACTTATAAGGTATTTTTATATATTGGTTATTTTACATGGGTTTTTATCTAATTTATGTTATTTATCACTCCACCCTATGAAATAAGCCCTCACCAAGAGTCAGAAACCTCTGAAATATGGGGAGGAAGGATTGAGTATAAGTGAAACCATGGTCTAAGAAACCATTGGGTATGTCAAATTACCATGGAAAAAAATATAGGGTATATCATTATTGATTCAATGTAGAATCATCATCATAATAGAAAAGGATTTAATAAATATTCTTTTAAATTTAGAAAAATAAAAATTGGCAAGTGATCTTTGTGAGAAACCGAGTACATGTGATGATAAGAGAAATAAATAAAATGATAATGGGAAATTTTAAATTAAATATATCTATCTAGAATAATTATAATACATTAATGGTAGATATTTCACATGATGAGATTGAGTGTGGGTGTTTAGAAAAAGAAATACTAGATTAGTGATAAAGAGAATCTATCCATGGGTATTTTTAATAGGGTGATAACTAAAATCATTAAACAAATAATATTTTATTATATTTTAGAATGTCTAATGATTCACGATATTTATTATATATTAATATTAATAATTATAGAATTGTTGAGATATAATAACAAATATTATAATATTAAGACACTGTAAGATTTATTTTCTAATACTGGGGTTCTGTGTAAGTTGAATCTGATCCCATAATGACAATATAATCAAACCCTAATAATAATCCAAAAAATACGAGTCCATCTAAATAATATGATACTATAAACATTAATTCATATAATGTCGAAATCCACCTACATGAATACATCACACATCCCATAATGATGGAACATCATAGGTATAGTTTCCTATGAAATTAGGAATGATTATATAGATTAATCACTATAATTATGAATCATCATATAATAATCATTCCAGTATATATAATGGTTTCTTAATAATGAAAAATAATGTTTGGAAACTGTGTGAATTACATAAAAATAATGAATCCATATGATGTCGTAAGGATGAAAAAATGTAAGGACCATTTAAAACATTTCAAAAAACTTAACATTATATAGATATTTAAGTGTTAATATCTATACAAGGAATTAAATTTTGACGATTCCAATAATTTATTCATGTTTCTGAGACATAATATTATAAATAATTGTGTTTGAATATATCATTTATGTTACTTCAACATAACATCAATATTTACAAGGATAACAAAGAAAGAAAAAAATATTAAAGTCATTCTTAATGTCCGAAATTGAATTCCCGTAATATTATATTCTTATTAAAATTGTATTTAAAGATGCATTTTATATTTATTAAATTAATTAAAATCAGAAATATGTTTATATAAATGATTATTATTTGGTTTCTACATAACAAAATGGAAGAGTAACATGATAGAGTAAAATAAACACCACTGATGTATATAAATATTGTAGTTTATGTTATAAAGATCATCATGTTACCACCCAGTATTGAAATAATTTTCATGCATTATTGATAAAAAAAGTATGACGTCAATATTCTAATATTCAATAATGAGTAATCTAGATTCTATATTGGTCCAATTTGGATGCACTAAAATATGAAAATGTGCAATTCTTTATTTATTAAATCTGCTATTGTATTTAACACAACTTTTTATGATTTTTTTGTTGGTTTGTTGGAGTTTATTTTGAAATTAATATATTGAGACTTTATTAGGAATATAATAAAAAAATAATTTAGCAATTTTTTCAATTATTAAAATTATTTTTTGAATGTCCCATGAGTTAAAAAAATGGGGTAATAGAGGAAAATAGTGTATATGTAATAGTAATTTTTGCTTTTCGTATAATATATTCCAATAATTACATTTATTTTTAGAGATGAAGAAATTATATTAATATATTTTTTTTAGAGGAAGATATCTCTATTAAGAGAAAAATTATTTTTTGTATTGATTTTGAGACATTTATTATGATTTAAGATACACAAGAGCATAAATAGTGATATTAATGAAATATGTATAAAAGAGGAATATGCACAGAGGGAAGTATATCAAGTTTTTAAAGATGTATTGACAATTAAGAGAGAATAACTAGGCCTCGATATAAAGGGGAATTAAAAAACTATGATATTTTCAAACTGATTCCCTATCTAACATCAATAAAATGAAATGAGTTTGTTGAGATTGACTATATTGAATTTTATAGTGAAGTAGGATGAATATTTTAAATAAATAGAAATTTTTAACACTAATGATTCTAGGTGTAAAGTTCTTAGATGTTTTTGGGGTTCATGAGAAGGTACTAATGAATTTTTATGTTGATGATGTTATTTTGTTTATGTTATTAGTGATATTATATAGGTCTATAGTCATTCATATATACATTGATATCTATATAAATGTTTGATGTACTTCACTAGATTACCAATTAATGTAATAAATGGTTAAATAATATGGGAGGGAGTATATAGATTAAAACACTAGTAACATATAGTGATGTACTTTATTCTATTTAATATAGAGACCAATTTATCGTGTAATATGTAAATGCATGGTTTCAGATAATCCATGGAAGACTGCATTTTTGAAAAATAATATTATTTGGGTGGAATTTGGGCTTCAAAAGGATTAAATCATAAAAATTGGTAGGTTCCCAACATTGAATCAAATCCATTTAAAATAATTATTCTTTCATTATATTTACAATAATCATTTTTTATATGTGTATTATAGATAATTTGACTAAAAATATATTAATTTTGTAGTAGGTGATAGAAACATGATGAAAAATGTGAATAACCAAACAAATTTAATAATTGGATTTTGTTAAGAGGAATTTAATTCTCCTGATTCACCACAACCCATATTAGTTCATTCAATAAATTTACTATGGATTATATAATTCATGTCATAGAAATGGATACCTATTATTAAACATGTATTTCTATACCAAAGGTTTTAATGAACATTTTTTCAATGGTCGGTTCATCTATTAATTATTGTGGAAGTTTTTACATGTTTTAAAGAAGTAATTATTTAAAATAGAAGAACTGTAGTGGGATAAATATACATCCATTCCTTTTAAGACCTATTTGGGGTTCTGAAAGAATAAAATGTATGGTAGGAATAATAATATTGATCAAAAACTTGAGTATGAGATCAATGTTAAAATTATATATTCTACTGGATTAACATGATCAGAGAGGGGTGTATCATTCTAAAACAATTTTTTAGTATTACTATTATGAGAATGGTAAATAATGATAAAATTTTTATATTGATTTCAAAAATGACCTATATATTAAGGTAAAGGAATATTTGAAATTTATCCCTATTAGAGTGGTGACTTATTTATTTAGGATTGACATGGAAATTTTTTTATGATAATTTACAATTATTAGTATTATATGATTTCATTAAATATTCATTAATAATGATTGTTAGATATTTTAATAATGTCATATAGTTTATGAATAAATTTGAATAATCTATCATTCATTGTCAGCAATAAATATATACTTTTTATTAAAACATTTAATGAATTTTATTTGATAATGATGTGTTTAAAATGATTTTATTAGAAGTGGGTATGCTTTTAATAAATATCAACATGTATCCTTGGATTTAATTTTTTATCAACTATAAATCAATATATAATGGTTGAAAGAACATTACAAATGGTTATGAAATACCAATTAAAATCATGACAATATATTAGGATGATAATGTGAATATATATGGAAAATGTGAAAAAAAATGTTATCCCGACATAAATTATTGAAATGATGTGTCTTGAGTGGGAATTAAAGATAGGAAATTGCGAAACCACATAATCAAGAATGACATAGTCAATTTATAAAAAGTTATATACCATACTAACAACACTAATGATTCTTTAATCAAATGATACATAAAATGTTGAATTGGTGGGTTTTTTATTATCTAAATAATCTTACACATGTTGATCTCATATAAAAGAAATCAAATAAATAATGTGAATTTATATTTACATTATATTTTTAAAAAAAAATTAGATATAACAATTATTAAATTGTAAAAATGTCGAGGAGTATGAAGTCCATAAGAACTAAAAAAATATAATAGTATAACTAACCATTTATATGAAATATTTTCCCCAAAACAAATCCCTTAAAAATAATCTTCCAAAATAAATATATGAGGGTATGAAATTTATAATTTTTTAACAGTTTTCCAATATTGTGAAATGAAAATAATTATTGGGAGACATTGATGCATTTGGAGTTTTGTGTGTTGGTGTATTGACTCTTGAAAAAAAACACCAACATATACCACTTACATAATCCATAATGTAAGGGTGGTGGAGCTAAATAAAATATGAAAAAAAATATTTCCACATGAAATCAATTTGAATGGCTAAAAAACTTATTTTCTTATTTTTGGAATATAAATATATTTCATTGAATATTGTTTTTATGAACCATCAATACACAACAACAAAATTGGTGAATATATAATGAAAAAATATACCATGAATCAGATAATATAATATAATTTTCTGTTATAGGAGAAACATAAGGTGAATTTTTAACCATGTCCACCTAAAATAATTTGATGAAATCAAATTTATGTATGGAAAAAATTATACTACTATGGATGGGGAGGAAACATTAAGAGAGAAATATCTATTTCTATTAATTATAATGTAAATGTGATATATAATAAATTATAAATGGAATAAAATCAATAGATATATACCCAAATGTATTAATGGTTGACCCTCATTTTAAATATGGTGAAAATTTTGAAATGAAGGGATGTATAAAAAAGTAAGTAATGGAATGAAAATAATTGGTTTGATGTTGTGTTATAATATTCAAGATTGTTATACTTGGTAAAATGAGTACATTGGGGACTAGAAAAATAACTACTCAATTTTAGCATTAATAATGAAATTATAAAGAAAAACTCCACACCAAAGAAGACATATAGTTGTTTTAATAATATGTGTTTTACATGTGGTTAAAATTGTTTGGAATAGTGTGGTAGAGATAGAGAGATGAAATGGGTGAAACAAATATAGTTTCTAATTTTGAGAGGCCTATTAGAACTGAAAATAATATGGACATGATTTAGAATACCAAAAATCTATGTAATGTTTATATATGGAAACCAAAAAGTTAATTAAATATAATGTTTGTTTATGAATTTTAGAATGTTAAAAATAAACCTCTCATTGATGATATTGCTTTCACTACCCTATGGATCACATTTAAGAGGTTACAGAGATCCACATTATTCACATAATGTATTGTTTATATATCTTTGAATTGGGAATTTATGTTAAAGAATGAATTTTATGAATAATTTAAAAAAATCATTATATATATTACATTGATTTTAAATAATGGAATATATTAAGTGGAATTAATATCCAAATTAATATAAAAATTATCCACTAGAATAATACATGATTATAAACACCTCTGGTAGAAAACTAAATATAAACCGTAAGAATGTGAAACAAAATAATACAAAAATATTTGATGATGCACCCTACATTAATGTTGGTTTTTTGGAATTATTTTTTGATGTTGAAAATTATGGAATTAATTTCAATCACCCATCCATATTATAACATATATTTAGTATGATAATGAATGTGTTCATATTATATACCAATATTGGGAATAAAATAGTAAATTTGATAAATATTGATGTGTGTGTGTTCATTTTACTAAAGGTTCATGAATGTATTGGATATTCAGTTTGAAAACCCTCTATAGAGTATAAAATTCAGTTGATGAAAAATGGTTTCTGTTAATATAATTTTTTTATCGATTGACCACTATTATATTACAATGGGATAACACAAGTTGGATAATGTTTGGGTTTTCAATGTCACTTCACTATGGGTAATGTGGTCCTCTATTATATCATATAATATATATAGAAATATTAATATTGATAAACACATTTAGAAATGATAATATTCTTAAATTATTAATATTTGATTTGAGATGGACCTTTCAATATTTCATATAATATCAAAAAGGTGGAGAAAAACATTCCCATCTTGTAATTTAAATGGGGTTATATAATTTATAGTTTTGGATAAAAATATTATATAGAAATATATAATTATTTTCTACATCATGGTATTTTTTTTTAATTTTTAGACATCATATAAATTAAATTAATTATGACACAATAATGATGAAGTGTTTACCTCATTAAAAAATTAGTATAATAAATAAGATTATAATGATTAAAACAATATCCAAAACACATCCAATTATTATTGGATGAATTTATTTCTACTGTTAGTCATCTTATCTTATACTATAATTATTTTTGGACTTTATGAAATAGAATATATGTTTTAAAAAATATAATTCTTTCAAACATTCCTAAAGATCCCCTCCCACAATTATAAAAGGTCATCACTTATAACTCATTCCTCAGACTCCAAAATCCAATTTTATAATCCAAACTCTTCCCATTTAATCTCCATACAACCCTATCCTCCTCCTAGAATAATTATCTTTGGCATAAGTCACATCAAGATGTCTATTTGGATCAAATCAAAGGGAGTTACACGAATTAAATGGAATGATTTCTATTAAATTATTTTCAATTATTTTACCTCTCCAACCTCTACACTATTTTCATTCCATTATTTTATAACAAAAAAATTATCCTAAATATAAAAGGATTTTGTTATAAAAGTATTATAACTACACTAACACACACCTTCATCGAATGGATACAAAAATATTTTTTCAGTGGATGATGAACTAACGCCTCATGAAATAATGATTGTTCAATTATCTCTTACCACCTCTCATGGAGGCTATTAATATGAAAATGTATATATATATGATATATATTATGTTTATGTTTTCATTATGATTGTTTATTTTTCATTTATATCATACCAATATGGTTTCCATTTTGGGTAAATGTGATAATTTTTTTTGGAAATGCAGACCACAACCCCCAAAAAGTGTTATGACTCATTAATGACTTATGTGGGACATAGAAAGGATGGATTTTATGATATTATATATTATATTATTCTGGAATTATAATTTACCTTTATTTCAATATGATTAAATTTCATTAAATAGGAAATAGAAATGAATGTAGTGTTAATGCATACGTACAGCTTCCTGTCTCTATGAATGGTGCAATTCATTTCATAACTCAAAATGTTATGTATTATTACTAATACATATATATATATATACTGGATATATATGATATATTTTACATATACATCATTAATAGAATTATGGAGATAATAGATATTTGACCACATGAAAAACGTGTAATTGTAAGAAGTTTATTTTTGACTCAATTACCAAATATCGACAAAACGTCCACTATTAACATGAATGATTAGACAATGTTTATAACATGGTAATAAGTTATATAAAAGGAATAATAAACATGAACTATATTCTTGATCAAGTAGAATTTATCATTAGATTATTATTTAGGAAATTAATGAAATAATTGTCAAGTCGAACATGAGGTAAGGGACTTCGTCTAAATCTTCATTCATTGTGGAATTTATTATTTTAATACACAGAATTTTTTTATATGTTACATAAACCCCATTAATTTTCATTTCATTCAGTGGGAATATTTTTCGAAGTAGAATTTTTCTAAACGAAAAAAATGAATGATTCTTTTTATCGTATGTGGTGACAACGACCTTTCTGCCACCGTGAGTATTACTGGATCTTTGGCTTCCTTAACATGTATTAATGTTTTTTAAAGAAAAATATTTTCCATATACTATTTTATGTATTTTTATATTAAAAATGGTTTATAGAATGTATTTATTATTTCAATATCTTAAAATAATATATTTTAATTGCAATGTGGGAATTTTATCCTTCCTTTATGCTTAAGTTATGTTTTATGGTTCTTAAGCATTGTTTATGTATATTGGTGTTTCCATGTTAAATCTATGGTGGGTGAGATCAAGGTATCTCTCCAATGTATTGGGTAACATGATAAACATAAAAGTGAATTTTTCTCTTAAGTGATTTAAGGAATATACTATGATGGGTATTCCAAATTTTACTCCCTACATTGTTGTGATAACTAAAATGTAAGTATGATAAGGTTTCCCCAAGTTACCTTTTTTATTTAGGTTTTCTATGTGTTGTTCGTGAGTCTTATGATATGATGAGGTATGTTTAATAGATAATGTTATGCATTTAATGATGAACTAATGTTTTCATTCATTGTATTATAAACCTTACTTAGATTTTAATTCTAATTCCATGTTTTGAAATGTCTTTTACAGGACTTAATGATGAATAGGGTCATGGATGGGATCTACGAAAAGTCATGCTATCTAAAACATGGAACTAGACATGTATATTTTTCAAAAGATTTTATTTTTGTGAAAAAATTGAAACTACTATGAAGTGTCTACTCTGTATATTTTGATATGTAATGTAATAATAAAGGACTAATTTTATAAAACTATAATCCTGAAAAGATCCTTAATGTTAATTATTCATTTAATTCCATATTATGTAATGTTTTAAGTCCAGGTCCTAATATTTGGTATCAAAGGTTAGTTTATATAACATTAGAAGTTTGGGTATTGTTAAATTAATATCTATAATGAAATTTACGTTAATATAGAAATGATATAGAATATAGAGATTACAATGTTGATTCACCTAAGATATATTTGTGTTATGAATTATTTTTCATAGAAAAAATAGGAAAACTATGATGGGAATTCATAGAGAAGGAAATGACCTTCCTAATCCGCATTTTATGATGGGTGAAATCCGAATTGAATATTTTTTTATAGTGATGGATCAATTGACTCAGGTGATAAAAAATGGTTGTGTTCATTGATGACATTTTGGTTTATTCTAAAAGTAAATAAAATCATGAAATTCATTTAAGGGTTGTCTTTAAAACCATATACGAAAAGAAACTATATGGGAAATTTAGCAAGTGTGAGTTTTAGATGCAAACAATTTCATTCCTTGGTCACATTGTTTCAAAAAATGGAATAACTGTCGATCCTGTTAAAACAAAAGTGTTTGAAGAATGGAAAAGACCCACAAATATAACCATGACCCATAGTTTTATTGGTTTGGAATGTTATTATCGGAGGATTGTTGAAAATGTTTCATGTTTATCTAGTTTAATAAATAAGTTAGCTCAAAAAAATTTAATTTCATTTGGAAAAAAGAATTGGATGATTGTTTTTCGGAATAGGAAAAAATATTGGTGAATGCTCCAATTTTGGAACTACCTTCTAGATATGGGGAGTTTGTTATTTATATTTATTCTTTGTTGAATGGACATGGTTCTGTCCTTATATAGAATGATCAGGTAATTGCTTATGCTTCATGTCAGGTGTTTCCTCATGAGTTAAATTACCCTACGCATGATTTGTAGTTATATTCTGTTGATTTTTCATTAAAAATTTGAGGCACTATTTGTATGGAGTGAAATGTGAAATATATACTGACCAAAAAAGAAAAAAGTATATAATCACTCAAAAATAATTTAGCATGATTCAAAGCAGATGGTTGATATTAATCAAGGATTATTATTTCATGATCTATTACCATCCAGAAAAGAAAAAAAAGTGACTGATGCTTTGAGTAAAAAAACAATGCTTCTTTAACCATGCTATGTTTGGAATGAGATCCATTGGTTTTTGATTTGATAAAATTCGGAATAATAGTTTTTGGTGCAAGAAATTACTCTATATTGTTTTAGGTGTCAGTGAAATCATCTCTATCAGATAAAATAAAGCAAAGACATAAGGAATAAATTGAGTTGCAGAATGAGTGGTTATGTGAAGCTCATTGTTCCCCGTTTTCAGTTCATCCAGTTTGTACTAAGATGTATAGAGATATTTGGATGTATTACTGTTGGTAAGGAATTAAAAAAGATATTTCTGATTTTACTGTGATATGTTTATTTTTCAGTAGGTTAAATGAGAGCAGCAGTTAAAGAAAGGTGTTTTTTAGTCTTTACCAGTGCAAGAGTTAAAAAGGGAAAATATATCTGTGGACATCATTATGGGATTACCGAAGACATCTAGAGGTAATAATGAAATCTGGGATATTGTTGATCGATTTTCTGATGCGACACATTTCCTTCCAATTCGAGATCATTTGACTCTAGATTGACTTTCGGGGTTTTATGTTAAAGATATAGTCCAGTTTCATGGTGTTATTTTATCCATTGTATTTGATTGTGATCCTAGGTTTACATCTGACTTTTGGAAATGCCTTCAGAATACGTTGGGTACATGATTTAATTTTTGTACAACTTTTAATCCGCAATCATATGGGAAGTCAAAACGAACAATTAAGAACTTGAAAGATATGCTACATGATTTTTAAATGGGTTACCAAGGGAGTTGGGACCCACATAATACTTTGGTTAAATTTTCTTATAATAAAATTTTCCATTATAGTATATAGATGGATTCATTTGAGGAATTATATGGGAAGAGGTGTCGAACACCATCTTGTTGGGATGAATTAGGTGGAAGGATGTTGACGGGACCAGAATAGGAAGAAGTGATGGCCGAAAATGTTCTGTTGATTTAGAAGAACATGAGAATAGCTTAGAGTAGGTAGAAAAGTTATGTGGATAACCAGAGGAAGGATCTTTCATTTGAGGTAGGTGATCATGTCTTTCTCAATGTTTTTCCATGGAAATGTTTGATGTGTTTTGGTAAGAAAAAAATGTTGTGTCCATGGTTCATTGGACCCTATGAAATCCTGGGGAAAGATGGATCAGTTTCATATAGAGTGGCTTTACCTCCATGTATATCCCAGGTACACATTTTTTTTCATGTTTTAATGTTGAGAATGTACTTTACAAATCCATCTCATGTTTTAAATCTAGAGGAAGTTCAGTTGGAAGAGAATCTCTCTTATGAGGATCAACAAGTCTAGATTCTTAACTGTAGAGAGAAAGTTTGGTGGAATAATGTAATTCACTAGGTAATGGTTTTGTGGAAAAACCATATGGTTGAATAGGCAATGTGGGAATCTGAAAATGTTATGAGGGGTAAATACTCCCCATTTATTTTATTAGTGAATAAATTTACAAGGACAAAATTTAAAAAGGGGGGGGGAGAATGTAACATCCCAGGTAAATAAATAAATAATACATTTTCATATTATTAATATTTTTTTATTTAAATAATAATTTTATTTTAACGGGGTATTTATGAATGGTGGCATACCTGATTCAAACTAGAGGTATCACTGAAATCTTACTTTGCACCCTAATAATATAGTATAATTATTTTAAACGATAGTTAACACCAAGAAGTTGTATTTGTGGGAATGAACATAACTAACTATAGTATGATAATATATATTTATTAAATTTATCTACATTCATCCAATAAACGTTCGAGGATTAAAATGTAAATGAATCTAATTTTAAGCATAATTTACATTAAAAGGTTAATCTACCACCATTTTATGGATAACTCTCATTAAATAATGTTTTGGTCACTTTAATATGTTATATTTGACAAAATATAATTCTTCTATATAATTGTGACATCAAAATTTACTTTGTGTAAAATTTTCGTATTTTTATGATAAAATTTTCTTTTGGATGAATAGTGAAAAAACTGTATTTTATTTCAAAAGTGAATTTTAATCAAATGTATTTATATGGATATATAATATTTTTAATTGGTTTCAAAGTGTAATTAGATTATATTTTTACCATTTAATCCGATTTTATCATTAGAAGAAATTTCACATTGAAATTGAACAAAAACAACAGTAAATCTTTTGATAGTTATTATTTCTTAAAAACACTCTTTTTCTTTTGACTACGAGAATTAATTTTAAATTAATTTCTGCCAAATATATTTTTTTAATTAGGAAAAATTAATTTCATATTTGGAATATGTAGTTCCAAATTGTTTAAATAGGTATTTTATATTTTTAGGCATTTTAAATATTTACCTGTGTAAATATTTTATTTACCATGGGTAAAGGGTAAATATGGTACATATGGGTAAAAAATAATTTTATAATATTCTAAAATTACATTAACATGTGTTCTATCCCTATTGGTTGATACAGGTATTACCATGTTAATCCATGGATTGATTTTCAGACCCCATTGATCTACTTATTAGTGACAATGACACATTATATTAATTAATTTAATGTAAAGATAAAAGTGACACATACATATATCTTATAGTAAATTAATTTTTACATGGGGATATATAAGTTATCATTTTTAATATAAATATTCTATGTAAACATAAAATGATTTCCTACATCATCACAATTTTTTTAATTTTTATACATCAAATATATTATGTTATTTATGACACAATAATGACACAGTGTTTACCTCATTAATAAATCATTTAAAGAAATAATATTATAAATTTTAAAATAATATCCAAAACCTATAAAATTCTTATTGGATGATTTTATTTAGAATATTAGTCATCCAATATTTTACATTAACTATTTTTTGACCTTTTTAAATCAAGGAAATTTTTATAATAAAATAATTGTTTCAAACTTTCCTAATGAGCCCTTCTCCCCCTTATAAAAAGACACCACTCCTAACCCATTCCTCAAACCTAACAATCCTTTTAGGTTGACCATACTCTACCCAATTAATCTCTCTAATTCACTATCCCCTTCCTAGAAGATTTACCTTAGGTAGGAGGAACTTCTAGAAGTCCTTTTAGTTCAAACCAAAAGGAGTTACCAAAATTAAAGGTAACTATTTCTCTTAAATTATTTTCATTTACTTTACAAATAGAACACCTAAAATATTTTTATTTCATTCCATTATTACAATAAAAGTATCCTCGATATACTATGATGTTTTTATGAGGAATTATTTTAACTACACTGACACACACCTCCATCAAATGGATATGAACATACAATTTCTACTGAAGGTGAACTAATGCCTCATAAAACGATGATTGTTCAATTATCTCCTACATCCTCTCATGGTGGCCATTAAGATGGAAATATATTTATATATGAAATATATATTGATTATTTTTTCTTTATTCTTCTTTTTTTTCATTTATATCATTCCTTTATGGTTTCCATTGTTTGTAAACACAATAATTTTATTTTTGGAATTGCGGACTACCGCCCCCTCAAAGTGATATGACTCATTAATGCCTTATGAGGGATTTATAGAGGATGCAGTTAATGATATTATATAAGATATTATATTGGAATTATAATATAAATTTATATCATTATGTTTTCATTCCATTAAATACCAAATAGAAATGAAAGTAGTGTTTATGTGTATATATGACTTACCCTCTCCATAAACAGTGCATTTAATTTATTACCTCTAAATGTTATGTAATATTATAAAGAGACACATATATATATAATGGATATATATTATATATACATCATTAATATTATTATGGAAATAATGAATATGATACCACATGAAAAAATTGCAATTATTAGATTTTAATTTTTGACTCAAGTACCAAATATCGAAAAAATGACCATTATTAACATAAATGATTACATAAAGTTTAAAACATGGTAGTAAGTGATATAAAAGGAATAATAAACTTGAAAAATTTTATTAAACAAGTACAAATTAACATTAAATTATTATTCAAGAAATTAAAGAATTCACATGTAAAAGCGTACATGAGGTAAGGGACTTCGTCTCAATCTCCGTTTATTGAGGCATATTTTGTTTTAATAACCGACATTCATTTATATGAAATATAAACACATTTTAATTTTCAATTCATTTGAAGGGAATATTTTTTATTATGCGTTTAACAAAACAAAAAAAGTAATGATTCTTTTTAATGTACGCAGTGACAATGACATTTCTGTTGCGATGAGTACTATTTGTTCTTTGGATTCCTTAACAAGCTGAAATGTTTTTAAAGAAAAATAATTACCATATACTCTTTTTACATATTTTGGTATGGAAAACGGTTGTTATAATGTATTTATTTTTTCAATGTCTTGAAATTATATATTTTGATTTCAATGTGGGAATTTTATCTTGCCTTTATCATTATGTAATTTGTTATGGTTCTTGGGAATTGTTTACATAAACAGGTGGATCTGTGATAAAACTAGGGTGGTTTATCCCGATATATCTATCCAATGCATTGGGTAACATGACATAGATAAATAAGAATTATTATCTAAATAGATTTAGGGAATATGTTGTGATGGATATTCTAAATGTAACACCCTATGTAGCTGTGATAGCTATAATGTAAGTATGATTTGGAGGGTACTAGTTACCTTTATGATTTATGTTTTCTATGTTTTATTTATGAATATAATGATTTCATGAGGTTTGTTAAAGAGATTATTTTATGTATGTAATGATGAACTAATGTTTTCAATCATTGTTTTATAACCCTTACTAATCTTTTTATGATCATCTCTTGTTTTGAAATGTCTATCAAATGACTTAAAGATGAATAGGGTCATGGATGGGATCTAGAAAAAGTAATGCTGCCTAAAACATGGAACAAGACATGAAACCTTTTCTCATGAGTTTTTATTTTGTTAAAAAATTGGAAACTAAGTAGAAGTGTCAAATTTGTAACTTTTGAGATGTAATGTGATAGTTATCGAGTAATTTTCAAAAACTCTAAACCTAAAGAGATCCCCAATGCGATTTATTAATTTAATTCAATATTATGTAATAATTAATTTTGGGTCCTAATAATATCTCAAAATTTTCAACCATCAATTGATAAACGTGACAAAATTGGGTTTAAATGCCTCGTGCTTCAACATGGTTGATTGAAAATAATACGATTGTTACACCACACAGTTTTATTGGTGTTTTGGTGGTTGGGGTAGTTTCTAAGGATCATGGTTGGGTAATATAGTGTATCACATGTGTGGAAATTTGGATTTCAGCTTCTAATATTAAGGCATGTCCTCTTTATTTTCGGGGTCATCATGAAACCGTGATGTATAATGGAAAATAAGCCTTCCTCTAAAATGCATATATCACATTTACCTCTATATTGCGTGGTGCATAAAAAATAATAATATCACCTGGTTTTGATAAGATAATATATTTCCGAATTTTTAAGTGAAAATAATGATTATAATAAATGGGTTAATATTAATAAATAAAGAATTAATCCATTAATTTATATACCTAAATTATATGAAAACTGAAATATGTGTTTATGGAACAAAAATCTCAAATTAAATTAATGGGAATTTTAAAAAAATGATTTCCTGGGTATTATATAATGATTTGAGTAATATGTTATTATAATTTAAATTTAGTTTCTTTCATTCAATCACGAGTTACATTTTCTCCAATATTTTGGGCAGTGTAATTAATTTCCATTCACATCATATGTGTCCCATATGGTCTTAAAATACATTCCATGAATTAGAAACTAGTATTTTGAATTTTCTTTCATTGTGATACTCTACCTCCCACTATTATTGATGTTTAAGTGTATAAATATTCTATTAAAATTTTATCCAATAAATATCTGTTAATGTGTTCAATACATTAGATTATCATGCTTTTATTTTACTGGCTAATTTGATTGACACATAAAATATTAAAATCCCACATGAATGATTATGAAAGAAAGATGATGTAATTCCAATGTTATTAGATGTATTTTATACATCATTCAAACTTTTAACAACTGTGATGTTTCCAAATTTTTTATAAATTAATAAATTTAAATTAAAATATTATATTTGAATAAGAAATATATCGGAATGGAGTGGAACATATTTTCTAATACTACTTTCTGTTCAGCCATACTGAAAAGAAAATAATTTTTGTTATATATATAATATTTTCTATTAATATGTTATTTTATTGTAAATTTAATATAAATATAAATCCTTATATACCTTTTTTCTTGTGGTGACCACCAAGAGTAATTAGAGAATAAATAAAAATGGTTATTAAATTATTTTTTGAATACTATGGAAAAAAGTAATGTTTATGATATCCCAATTTATATTATTCATTGAATATAGTTATTATTATTGATGAGTGACTATGGTTTGGATATATGATTAAATTTTTGTTTATGGGGATATTATTGTGGAATAATCAAGGAATTAATCAATTGTGGTTTTTTATTTGATATTTTGTAATGAAAAAATTTATTGAACTCAATATAAGTGATCTATAATTTGATAACTTATAATTAATTCAATATTTGAATGATGGTATAAATGTAATAATTATGGATGGAATTATATTTGTGTGATGGTTTTCAATAATTAATTATTGAATATGGAAGATAAATTCAATAATCGACCAACCATTGGTTGGTGAGCCAATGTATAAAATTTTGTAATTAGATGAATAAAAGAAGAATCCTTGATTGTTTTTATAGTTGTGGGTGTGGATATTGAATTTTTTTTATAGATAATGTTGGTTTATTAAATGGTCCTCTTAATTATGTTGACTAATATCAAATTTCATATAGGTGTTATAATATTCACACCATGGTAGTGAGTTATATATATCTTATTCATTAATTTTTTTGTTATATATAAATGTACCCCATCCCAGTCACCTATTTTATACCACTACCACATGGGTTTCTTTTGAAGTATTTTACCAAAGAAAAAATTTATTTTGGATGATTGAAAACTACACCATTTTCACATTTTTAAATTTATAATAGACTATATGTGATAATATGATGTTTTTGTAGATCATGAAATGGGTGGGAGTGGATTGTGGTGTACCCGTTGAAGGGGTTATGGTGGTACCAAATTCATATGGAGGGTATCACGCTTGAAGGAGGAGGGAATGAGATTGATGTACTTCTTGTTCAGGATAACATACATGTATTGTATTATAATGTGATAAATTCTTGATGTGTCTATTGATATTATTAGAATACATTATATAAATTTTCCTTCATGACACTATGAGATGATGGATATTATGGGAGTTGGGGTAGGTATGGTTGTAACCTAATATAAATAAGGTATAAAGGGATATATTAGAATTCTTTTCTATTGCTATGTGGTAGAGAAAAATAGTTCCAACATGATTGTTGGTAAACTATGATTATATTTTTATGTATTATTTTAAAATACATTGATTTTATTCTTGGAGATTGATTCATAATGAGGAAAGGAGTTTGAAGATTGTCTAATTGGGGATTATTCATTCTCCTCTATTCCCAATGTATAATAATTATTATTTTATAACATTTTAATAATATGATATTAAAATGATACTAGTATGTAGACATGTTATTCTATATATCTCACAAAAAAACACAAATATATAGAAATATATTAGCTATTGGGTGGGTTATTCAGTGAAAAATCATGATTTTGAAATCGGAGTGATGGGGGTACTGAATGGATTAACTACATAAGAGTCAATTGTAAATTTTATTTTATATGTGTATTATGAATGACATGGAATGAATTTTTAGACACCTTGGGTGTTTCCATATATATTTTTATTTAATATTGTGTTGAATAATGTTTTTCCTCATATCAACATTACATAAATTATAAATATAAGGATAATACCTCCAATTCATTTTATATACACTTTGTGTTATTCTTTATCCAAGGGAATATTAGTGGAAAAAATTTGGGGGATCTCATTAAATTCATTATATCCAAGGAGGGGATCCAGTGGAGGTGGGGTCATGATAAGTTTTTGTTAATAAAAAAAGTTGAGAGAAATGTTATACATTGGATTTAGACATTTTGTGATTTAAAGGGTTAATAGTGGATTGGAATAAATAATTATTTTAGTGGGATATATTCTAGGGAGACCAAATAAGAAATGTTATTCTTTGGTCCCCTTGTATTCTTAGGAAATGAATTCGTGTCTACGAATAATTAAGTTATGTTATACTACTTGTAGCGTAGAGACTACATAATGGTACATGCATCATGTATGTTTCTTCTTATATAGAAATGGGGCGAATCTAGTGATTAAATGAACCTAATTAAATGAATTTTACTTAATTCCATACTATTGGGATGTGGGTTTTATATGGGATGGTAAAATCTATTCTAGATTTGTGAATATTAAGAGGGGGTGTTTTACCTGTTATAAATCATCATATATTGTGATTACTTATATTATAAATATGATAATATGAAAAAAAAAATGTAATAAGAAAACATTGAATTAAAATTGATTCATACTCATGTAAATATGTTATCCATAAACATATTTATTTATTAGATACATAGTTTAGGAAAAATATGGAATTTTTTTCAACCATAAATAATTAAAATATGTCATGCATGTTTATTACCAAACATATGATATCATGATTAAAATTGGAAATATTGGTAAAAATGATATTAGTATGGTTTTGATGAGTTTCCATTAAAATGGAATTTTATTTTCATTTCAAATTGAAATCATTTCACAAAAAAATATGTGATTGTAAATTCTATGAAAGTAGATGTTTTGTTTATACAAATAATATTAGAATTTGATATTCCTTAATATGATAAATTATTCAGTATGAAAATATATATCGATTTGAATTAATTAAATATGTATTTATTAATTGATTATTTAAAAATATATATATCTTACGAGACATAATCTTAATAACATTATAATCATGATATGATAAAAATGATTAGAATTGAAATTATAACGTGATTTATTATTCCTTATTTTAATTAGGTGTAAAGATTGAGTGAGGAACATGTACAAATTATCTAATAATTTAAAAACATGATACATTGAAATAAAAAAAGGTGTAGTCATTTATAAGATATATTTACTAATAAAATTGATTTTTCTCCGGATATAATGATCTCTTAAAAATGATTTTAATGAAATTATCAAATCTAAATTATTAACTATTTGATAAATTATGTCCAAATAATTTGATAATCTTTGTGGAATCCATATTTTCATCAACCAAATATAATTATTACAAAGGCTATCTATGATATTTATTTTCATATATAATATACTTTTGTTTGTTTCCATTCCATTTGTTTTCAATTGTAATGATGTGATTTCTCTCCATGATATTTTATATTATATGGATTGTGTGTTCTTATTGTTGATAATACCTTGATTTCACTATATATAAAATGATAATTATTTTTTTGAGAATTAAGGATAAATTTTTTATTAATATCTAATTAAGAGATGATATTCTTGTTGTATAAGAACAGTTCACACCAAAGTAATACTAAAATTGAAATAGGAATTCTTGTATGATGGATCTACCACAAATTTATGTGTGCCCCTTATTTTGAACTGTATAAATTGTATATAAATTTATATAAACATTTTTAAAATAAGAAGAGTTGTTGAACTTATTTTATAACATTTTTCATGAGATACTTTTACCTCAATTTTTGATGTATCATCCCCATGTTAGTGTATAAATATTTTTATGTTGTTTTTTATTCCTTGATTTTTTGGGAGTGCATAGTTTCTTGATTTGAATCCTATTATCATGTGGGTGGTGTCTGAACCCCCTTTCTCACAAGTTTTATTATTTTATTACATTTTCAGGGTTGATTATTATTTGAGGGCTATCATAAATAATGTCCAAAAACATCATTGATAATATAATTTTCATGTATATGGGTTCAATGCCTTGGGATAGTTACATTAAATTAGAAAATATTTTAAATTTGTATTGGAAACATATTCAATGTATTTTTATTGTGTTGAATGTGGGATATTAAAAGTTATAAATTAATCTAGATTTTTTAAATTGATTTGATTAATTTTAGAAATGGGTCAGAATTTTGGGATTTATAATAAAGTCTATAACTCATTATTAGGTTAATCAATAAAATTCAAATAAATTTTTGGTATATTTCTCCTTTCAATTTAACAATACCCATTACAAACATATATAATTATATCCCTTTTGTTATTCGAGTAATGTTAATATAATATTTCCCTTTATATTTTATGAGTAAATGAGGGGTTTATAAAGATGAGTGGAGGTATCTAAGGGTTCATGAGGTAGTATATATTATTTAATCATGTGACCAAGGCATGAAATGATGAGTATTAGATATCTAATTTATTTTAATCATCATTGATGATTAAATATTCTAGGTTCATTACACTACATTGTAGTGAATGACATGGTGGTCTTTGGTGGTTATTTCTATGGATCATGTGTTAGAAATGTATAGTCTCACATGATGGTGGTATGTGATTTCAAAAAATTATTCGTGGGAAAATTTTTCATTCACATTATGATATAATTAAACTATATTACATAATGTTAAACTATTTTATCGTAATATAGTGGTTATATATTGAGTGTGGGAAATGAGATTCATATTAAAAAACAAAATATATATTGATTGGTACCTCAAAAAAATGTTCTAAAATTTATAAATAAAAATAATGATTACTGTTAAGGGTATAAAATAAATACTAAAATAAATAAATCAAATATATAGCTCAAAATAATATATAATATTTTAAAAACAAGTTTGATGGATTTCAATTGAAAATCAAAGTAATGATAATTATAAATTTGAATAATCAGCATGTTTTCTATAAAAATATTCATAAAGAGTTATTAGATTCAAAAATATGATTCATACCTATATTAAATATTAATGTTTTATTCATTGAGATCAAGAAATATGACCATAAAAATTAATATTAGAGAGCCTGATGTGATCCTGAAATCTCTTCCTTACACTCCCTCTCATTTTTTCCTTTATATTCCACAATATTTATCACCCCTATCTATATTCTTGATGGTACAACATTTAATTATCATCCTTCTATGGAGGATTCATGAAAAAAAGTTAATTTTGTAAAATCTTATTGATTTACATTATATTACATTTCATGTAAAATGCATGACTCATTTATTAAGATATATGAATCAATATGATATATAATTAAATCAAAGTGTATTGTTTATGTTGATATATATTTTTATATGTTATTTTATGTTGTAATTATTACATTTATGTTTCATAACTAATTACCAATTAATTATGATAAATTATCATATTATAAATCAATAATATATTATGGTATATTCGTATAAATATTTATTCTAATACTATTGTTCTATTAACAACATGTAGAAAATAAAAAAATTATATTTGTATTGTTTATTTGTTCAAGTTATAAATTATTTTCTATAAAATTGTAATACCATAAAAATATGAATTTTTAAATATCTGTGCAGTGGTACGAACATACATAATAGGATAATAGGTAATGATGGTAATTAAATTTTTTTTTTGAATAATCAGAACGACAATGATATCGATGCTAGCCTCTGATATTTTATTGCTAAAATATTTTTATTTTTTGGATGTGGTTGGAAAAAATTATTATTTATCACAATAGATTATTTATAGAGGTGAATGATCCTAAATTTAAGGAATTTTGGGTTTTAAATTTCTATTTACTAATGGGATTAATACTCTATCTTGATAGGTGTGTATTTAATTAATATATGGTAGTTTATTTTTTAATTTTTCAATTTATAAATTATTTAAATGTAAATAAAAAGGTGAAAAATATATGTTGGGGATGGATAAAAAATGGTTTTCATTGAATATGTAAAATAAATATAATAATGAACCAAATATTGGATGGTGAATGGATGTCTAAAAATTTTAATGTTAATGAATCATTATTGAAATCCATTATGTGGGAATGCTTGTATACGTGGTTATTGACTAGTTTTGTTTTAGTAGAAGCATATTGGTTTATGGCTTGTGTTAATATATATATGTAATAGATGTTTTATAATTATTATTTTCCAATTAATCCATATTCCAATGTGTGAGTGTGTATATTATAAATGTATTTTACTAATGATTTGAAAATTCACAGAACCATAGATGAGTTTTTTATACAGACGCCAACTGTTTATGTTCAAGCTGTTTCTTATAAAATTTATTTTTAGGGAAGATAATGGAATTACCATATCTGTGGATACCCCATTAGAATTATAATGTAGGTGATGGAATAAGGTTGGAATGATCTTGAATTTGGTGGTAGTGTAATTTGGTCTACCTAATGATGAAATGATGATAGGAAAAACTATATGAGTTGGGGGTCATGTAAGGTAGGATTTGGTAATAAGATTGTTGACTTTCACATACAAAAAATCAATCTAATATAGTATTTTGATAGGTTGAACACGTTTTTTTGTATTATTTTTATTTTAGGGTTCATGATATGATGTTTCGTAGATTATAACATGGGATGATGTACATCAATTGAGTATGTGAAAAAGGTTTTCAACCCAACCCTTATCATGTATGATTGTATGAGTGAAAAAGATTATTTCTTTTTTAGTTTAATATTGGGAAACTAGTGAGGATTGTTTTTGCATGTAACACTTAAATATATTGTTCTAATATTATTTTAATATAATTGGATGTGATACGTGGTGAGTGATTCTTTGTGATGATTGTATTGGGCTGTTTTCTTAATAGGTGCATGTTGGTTCTACTCATTACACTCCATATCATTAGTATAATTTTATCACATTTTAAAAAGAGGGCTTAAATAAAATTATACCTACTATACATGTTATACTCTCCAATATATATAATTCATTAACGAGGGTTTCATTGAATAAGATATCTTATTGATTGGTGTTGTAGTTTATGATTGGAGCATCTACAAATGAGTAATTTTAAATTTTATTTTTTCAATTTATTCATCATGAACATAAATACATTAATTTTGTTATTGAATGGTTATTAATTTATTTATACCTTATATGGGGTTTATTAGGTTTCCCCCATTATTTATTTTTCTTAAATTTTTTATAATGATATAAATAGATTTATGTTGTGAGTAATACCTTTCCTTCCAGACACTAAACCAATGTGTATTGGCGGTAGGATTTAAGGGTTAATCCTTCTATTCATTATTTATAGAGTAGTTATTCCAATATAGCACAGGATATGATAATAATTAATATATGTTCTACTGTTTTCAATAAAAAATATTTATAATATTGTTCAATAATTTTTTTAAATGTGGATGATAAAATTGTTTTTATAAATATAATTTTATTGTCCATACATTAATATTAAAATTAAAAAATTATATGTTAAAATATTTTTATTCATGTGAGAAACATAAATTGGATATCAATTTATAAAAAATTAATGTTAATATCCCATATTTAAGATCTAATTTAATTTATTAAGTATTTATATATAAAATTTTAAGCATAATGTTTTTTTAAATTTATATAAAAAAATTCATCATATAAAAAAACACTAATATATATAAATCTAAATGTGGTAACATAAATTATTTTTTCTCCTAAAAAATACATTGTTGATATTATTTTATGTTCATCTTTAATGAAACCATTTGAGTGAGAAGTTCAAGCACATGGAAATCCTTATGAGATCAATGATAGTCGAATAAGGATGTTAGACCACCTCTAATATTTATCTCATATTAATGTATTATTAATATACATTCATATTATTTTCTATTACTATTTATTATTTTTATAATGTATAGTTATTATAAGATAATTTTAATAAATATTTTATTATATAATGTATTTTTATTAAATATATGAAATAGAAATTATTATGTAAACTAAATTTCAAAATTCTATATTTCCATAATAATTAAAATTAATATAATGATTAATAATTTATTATAAATAAGAATATGATAACATTATTCTCATAATGATAAATTTTTTAAATAGTATATAATGAATTATAAAATCATTTATTTTTTTTAAATTACTTTAATTTTAATTTAATATAATTCATTTCATAATTAAAATGATGATTTTCAAATTGGTTATGAAGTTAAAAAAATTGCTGAAAAGAAAAATATGGATAAAATGAAAAAAATGGTGATTCTAGAAGTCATCATTCTCTTTTAAAATCATGAAGAATAATATAATAGGGATATTTATTTTTGATGATCAATGTTCACATGGGAAATACCGTGATTCCTATTGTTGTGAATATGGATATTAATACATATAAACATTTCATAAAAATATTGAGTGAGGAGATTGATGATGTATTAATCATGTAAGATTGAATTTCCTAGATATTGATCAAGAATAATAAAATAAACATTGGAGTAACAATTATAATTAATGGGAACATCTTTGATTCCTATAACTTCTATCAAGAACTGCACCATCCTAATCATTTCTAATGTATACCTCACCATTATATACTAGCTAGTAGGAAAAATGATTGTAATGATAAAATATAAGAAGATATAGTATGTAATTTATATATCTGTATAGAATAATTTAATATCTATAAAATATAATGATATTTTATTTTTAAGTAACTATAAATTAGTTTCCTATCAGGATCGTCGATGCACTATTTATGAACAAAAAAATTATATAATGAAGATATGTATGTGGAAGTGAGGTTTTTTTTCAATAATTGAGGATTTTTTCTTGAATAATATAGAAGTTATTATTAATTCCATAATTTCATTATGTTGTGTGGTCATAAGATTTCATAATCCCCCCCCCCTCTCTTATTTTACCCACACATATGCCCAAAATGAAGAGAATTATAATAACTCTTGAGGATTTTCTCTAATATTTTGTCGGTTAGTGACTAGAAGTAAGGGTATAACATCAAAAAATGTGTTTTGATTCATTTATTTCTTGATATATGAAAAACTATTTTTTTAAATTTATTAATATAGCATTAATTGTATTATTAGGTTGTCTTGAAGGGTGTGTTGAACACTGATAATAATTTTTTTATTAATTTGTTATCATATATGGGTTTTATTTTGAAATATTGAAATCTAAAGTTTTTTAATACAATTAAATATATTATTTTATGAAATAAGGTGAAATAGTGATTGTGTCACTAATTCATTCCAACCATAAATTACACTCTTTTACTAAAATTTATTTTTCTTACATTTATTATTATTTTAAAATTGAATTGTAATAGAATTTGATCACTAAAAAATGTGAGGTTAGTTTTTTGGTGTAATGGAAATGTGGACCCTTATATATCAATATCCCATCAATTGTTGATGTATCTTCAATAATGTATTACTAAACAACAAAATAAATACCCAATTAGGTGTCGTTGTTCATGGAAAAATTAAAATTGAATCACTTATTCCAATCATTTTGTAGGAATTTCTATACACTCAACTTATAATATATCCAAATACATTTATAATTATTCCATTATCTAAAAGAATATAAATTTTTATAAACCTAAATATTAACATATTACAATATCTAAATAATATTATATTAAAAGGATCACATAATTATTGGAATATAAAATTGACTAACAATAAATTGTTTTAATCCATCAATTCTGAAGGACTGAACAATTACAAGGTAGAATAATCCATTCCAAAATAAATCAATTATTACCTATACACTGATAGGTTATGTGATGTGAATGATGAATAATATTTAATATAGGATTTTGATGATAGAAATGAAATTCATGGACTCTGAAATCTCCAACAATCAATAAGAACCAATTTTTTTGTAAGTTATGACCCATTGAAATATGGTCATATACTTTTATAGAATGTAAATTTCCACTATATTACTCTTGTTAAACAACCATGATAATCACTATTTTGAATCTTATAATATTTTAATCATTATTACGACATAAAATAAGATATACATCCATAAATATTATTTTGATAATACATGTTCCCTAACCATTATTTAATTATATAAAATTATATGGAATCCTCCTATTGATTTAATATTTGATGACATGGTATATAATATTACGTAGGTATATTTTTAGATAAATCCATCTATTCATGAATCTTTTCATCCAATAGAAAAAAATTTAAAATTTAGAAATGATAAAAACTTTGGTTGATTCTAAACTATACAAGGGAAAATGAAAACCTACATTAGGTTAAAATGACACATATGTTCAATACATTCACATATAGGTTGAGATGATCCAATTTTCATTTTATATTTCACAAATACATTTATATAAAATCTTCTATTGTTATTTTAGGTTCCCACATGTTTTCTCCATAAGTTTTGGTTTTCCCTTACAATAGGTTCATAGAATGAAATATATTGTATAATCAATAACCAATTCACTATTTTGAATCCTCACAAATTCATATTCAATAATAATATATTATCAAAAAAAATTTAATATTTCTATAGCCAAAAATTTTAAAAAATAATTTTCTACTATAGAAATACATTGATGAACTAAAATAAAATCCATCCACCTCAAATAATTATCATATGTATAAATATTAAATTACAATTTTATTTTAAGAATTCTAAAGATATAAAAAATAATTAAAACACAATTGTTAAAAATATTTTAAAAGTATACCCAAAATACTCTGATAATTCCTAGTTGTGACAATTACTTGAAAAATAATGAAATTTCGTGATTTTAGTGAATAATATAACCTGATGATATTCATGAAAATATTTGTTTTCTACTATCCCAATACAAGGACCATAGAGTCCTAAAAAAATAAATATAAAGGATTAGCATTGAAAAATTCAAACACATATTCAATGAGATTTTCACATTCAACCTCATATATATAAATTTTATCATTCCTTCTTAATGTTAATGATTCCATTTTAATCATAATGTACATTCAGTTAATTTCATATTCATTAGACCGTTAATAAAAATTTAATCCAATATTTTCAAAATTATTCCACACATTCCTTAAGTATCAATTTTTTGAAATATTACTCTCATCAAAATTTCATTTTAGTATCACCATATACATGAACAATTTATATATATCAACCCAATGAGAAAAATATTTGTGAATATAACTAGTTATTTTCATTATTATTTTGTGGAATAATGTTTTATGTTTATAATGAGAATATTAGGATGAATATTATGATTTTTTACACATTTTTATACATAATACACGTTCATTAGTTTTAATATAAGATATATTCAACCATAAATCCCTCAACCATGGATATTTCCCATCTTTTTTGAACAAGTTACTCACATCCCACACAATTTATCATTTTTTTGTTGAATCAATTCTCTATTTTCCTCCATCATTAGGATTCCATTTTTTTTATTATTCACTTAATGGTAGAATGGGAATTTTGAATCACATTTTTTTGAGAAAGATCAATATTCATGGCTTTAAAAACCATTTCTCCTTCATTTTAAAGGGTTAAATTGACATAATTCAAATTCTCGTAGTAGTTCATTAAAATAGATTATCTAGAATAGTATTTACAAATTCAATATTATTATATAGATTTCACCAAAAACGGACCTCCAATATCATCGAGAGATTCATAGAAAATAACAACTTATAATCCATAGGAAAAAATGAAACAATTCCATAAATTTAATTTAATATTTAACATTTTTTTAGATTAAATTTATAGTCGAAATATTGTGCCAAACTGATATTTATGAGACTTTATGATTAAATATTTACATGAAAAATTAGACTTACTAGAACAACATTGGATGAAATATATGACATTATCATATCCTTTACAACATGAATTAATTAAAAAAATAATAGAATAACATAAAATTAATTCCTTATTTTTCTCACGAAGATTTAGTAAAATAGTTATTAACATCATAATTTTTTTCTCACCCCACACACGAATAAAACAATGATAACTCATTAAATTATATATAATTATAGATAATTATATTTTCATTTAATGTGGCCAAATAAAAAAATAATTCATGGTGTAAAATGTTTATAATATTTTAATAAAAAGTAAATTTTTATGATTGACTATACAAAGAATGCTTCCTCTAACAAATTATTCTTCATTGTTTTATAAAAACGGTCCTTAAATACAAAATGGGATTATCTAGATTACACTTAACAGTTTGGGTATACATTATTTTATCAATTATCCTAATAAATAAGTACTCATAATGAATTTTTCAAAATAAAAATTCTAGAATCCTCTTAGATAAATAAATTTAACATAAACAACAACAAATAATATTACAATATTGGGAAATCAATTATACAAGAATGAATATCTCTCCCATAGGATTTGAATTTCTTGTTTCTTTAAGAATTATTATATTTTAGTAAATGAGTAACATATATTTTTCATCATTAATACTAGTTTGAAAATTGAAATTTCATTTATATTAAAAATAATATGATTGAAAAATACAAAAAAATTTAAACAGACATAATATTTGAAAATGACATGAAAATGAATATTTTTTCTATAATTTCATAGTATAACATGGTTACCTAAACAAAAATAATTTACGAAACATCCTAAATTTATTTAATAATATATAACATTATGTTGATTTTACATGGAAACATAGAAAAAAATAAACGAGTATGTGAAGTACATCATTACTATTCTTAGAGATAGATATGATAGAAAATCGTGATATGTTCTATTAGTTATTGAGGAAGGTTTCATTTAAATTTATTTATTTTACAGAAATTTATAATTTATTTTTATATGATATATTTTTAAAGAAATTTCACAACATCAAAAAATGAAAAATGAATATTTTAATTTTTTCCTCCACATAATGAAAGTATTTACATATCATGAGTTGGAGTTTGAAATTATATTATATTTCTCGGTCTCATGGAAAAATTTATTTCCATTAATTCAATAGTTATTTAGAGACTCATTTTATATGATTAGGTAATTTTGATTCTCAAAATCATCTCTTATAATTTCATCACATTCTAGTAGTTTCAATGTCATATATGTTCAGGGACTTTCAATTTACAAATTTTAGTCTCTTAGGAAGCATTATGATGTATGTTAGAACTCGACTACTAAATGATATAATTTTACAAAAATGATGCTATAAAGTTTTACTATAAAATGTTGTTTTTTTATTTTATTTAATACCGCATGGTTACCACCATCATATGGAACTAGTCATTTATGGTGTGTTTAAAATTCCTCACTATAATTCTATTTCTCTCATTTTGTACACTATATAGAAGATGGTTTTCTATTGATATCTATGTTATAAAATCACCTAATGTAATCGATTTTTCCTTGGTAAATAATCCTTTTTTAGTTTGATATGTTTTTTATTTATCAATACTAATTTTTCTTGGAGTCCCAAATCTATAAATGATATTACATAAAAAACAATACCCAAAATAATAATCATTAGTTTTTGTGAAAATGGA
The DNA here is from genome assembly GCA_963277665.1 of Viscum album. Classification (NCBI taxonomy): domain Eukaryota; kingdom Viridiplantae; phylum Streptophyta; class Magnoliopsida; order Santalales; family Viscaceae; genus Viscum; species Viscum album. The sequence goes on from OY728135.1 coordinate 1,769,693,812, forward strand.
ATCCATTAATTTAGAATCATAACTCATATACATTAAAATAAAACAGTAACCAAAATATTTAGAAAATGTATGAATAAAATTTACATCATATATGAAATTATTCATAAGAATAATATTTTTAGTGGTATTTCCTATGAATGCAATTTTAAGTACAAAATAGAATTTTTAATGATTTTAAACAATGTACTTTAAGACACATGTCTAAAAAAATAAAAAAAAATATTCAACTAGTGATCAAATTAATATCCACTGAGAGTGGAATAATCCAAAATTATATATTATAAGTATCTAATATAGATTAAAACATAATTAACAAACACCTGTAAAAATTATCTAGGTATTGTACATTTATAAAATAATGAATTTTATTAAAGGGTTCAAATGAGATAGTTAAATGTATTGTTCCATTGAATTTCAAATTAAATGGTTTCAATACAATATCAGAAAAATAAATTCAATAATATATTATTAGGATTTTTTTCTATCCTATAATCTATTTAGATAATTAATGGGTGTTTCAAGTGATCTTTTCCGTTTTATAGGTTTTGCTATTTATAATCTATACAGTTCCTTTAATTGGTCTGAATATTTTCATATATATCTTCATTCAGATAATTTTAAGTAATTGAAAGACTAATTTTTATGGAACTACATGGATGGGGATGGACCACTCTTATTATGAAAATAATTAGTTGTTCTATGATTCCAAATTATTCATTATATACATATTTCACTATGTATACAATGATATGATTTATATTATTGGTAGGTTTGTAGAAAATATTATATTCATATTCTCTCATTCAATGATTTAGAACTATTTCAAATCAATATATAGTGGATTAAAATCATAATTCAGTGGTATTTATAATAAGAAAAAATAAAATATGTGTTTCTAAATTATACTACATGACTTTTCTAAAGACAAGATAACTTAAAAAAATATTGATTTTTAAATAAGAATAAATCCATTAAATAATTTTATGGTTTCCTCTTCATCTCAAACAATATCAAATTCCTTAAAATTATATAAATATATACATCCTCTATATATATTTTATTCATTATCAGTTTTTTAATGTCATGGTTATATAATGTATACTTGAATCATTATAGGCTCATCAAATTTAAAATGAGAAAATTGTTGCAATTAATTATATGTCTAAGATTGAATCATGAATTCATTTATTGGTCACCCCAATATGATGGTTTATACTTTTTTTCTTATATATTCATTAATTTCAAGTACATTTAAGTCAACATTGAAAATTATAACAATTGAACTATTAAACACATCATCCATGTATATTTCTAAAAAATAGATGAACTGATTTATTATTTTATAGGAAATCGTGGGGAATTAAAAAATCACATCATTAAATATTTATATTCTTAGTGTATAATAAGAACTTACCAGGCATATAAATAGAAAAAAGTAGCAAAAATGGTTTAGACAAAAATTTTATAGGTATAGAAAATATAAATAAAACATGAAATGTAGTATGAAATAATTATGTGATAAGGGGTGATTAATATTTCCCTAGTCTAATCCTTTCATTTCACTAATGTATTTTTTTATTTGTGAATTTTTAATTGATGAATAAAGAATAATTTTTAATTTATATTATAAATAAATAAGGTAAATATTAATATTATCATTTTTATTTGTATCCAAAAGTTCTCATAGATTTTCATCGTCATTAATATTCATAACGAGATGATTGATTCATTATGAGAATAGATATGGATGTTAATAATTCTACCTTTGTTATTTTGGACATATCTTTTCTTTCTTTTCATCATTTTCCCATGTTTATCCTCATAAAATATTTGTTCTTCACATTGTATATTGAAATAAATACACTTTCAATAAATTCAAGGTGATGTTTGACCATTTGCTTTCAGATTTTATTGGGTTTAATGAATACATTTTAGTGAATCACCAGGTCATATATAATTTTTATCTAGATGCAATTTTCATAACTGATGAATTCTAGATAAGCTCTATGATTTCCTATAATTTTGTACAAATTTTCTCCTACATATACAATCCACTTCTCAACACTCTAACATTAGTACCTATTTTTCATCCCCTTCTTATTATGGAATTATAACTAGATATCGTATATTGGTGATATACATATCAAAGATGATATTTGAATTGAAATAGGGTAGATTTTATTATATCAGATGGATATATAGTTTCTTCTATTTGTATTAATATGTAGTGGGATGTGGTAAGTTTTGTTTTACAGGTGGAATATGTGTTTTTAGGGTGTTAGTTTTGATAGGTATGTCTAGTGTTCTCATATTTAATTTCACATCCATATTGGCCCTCATTGTTTCTCTTTTATCCTTTATTTTGTACCTCATATTTCTTCAGCAAAATATTCATTTTCAAAACACCTTGCCTTATAATTCGTACCACTAATCTATGAAATGGATAGGTGAATATCATAAAAAATGATAAATGGTTATTTTTTTAACTTTTTGTATAAAATATAATTATATCATTAGGCATGATTTCTTATCATGAAAAATATTCTAAAAATATATTTTTTTATAAGTATTTTTTTGTTATTTTTCGTGCACCATCAACTTGTTTGTTTAAATATTAGTTGTTTCATAAATTATTCTAAATCATACCATTTGATTCCTATCGTGTTTTATCTATAATGGTTCATCCCGAAGAAGCATCGAGATGGTTATAAAAAATATTCATTATTCATTTTCAAAATAATACAAGATTCTAGGGATCCTCTACTACTACATATGGGAAATATTATGATTTAATAGTAAGCCTCTCCATTACCCCTTTATATTTTTCTTAAAATCATGTATGATGGTAGAAGACTTATTTGTGATGGTTTTTCTCATGAATTTGGGTGAAAATGATCTCATGATGCTCCTATATAGATCATCCCGGTTATATATATCTCATAGTAATATACCATATAAAAAACCATTTTCTCCTCCATCGAAGAAATAAATGATAATTCGAAAGTCTATTCATTATCATTACAATATCCATGGGGATTCTATATGAAGTAAACATGTGAGAAAAAATAGATATTTTTGTTATTGTAGTTACTCCCAAGACCATGATTCCTATATAGTAATTGAATTAGTCTCATATGATAAAAATAATTATTATGGTCAAATATAGAAATAAAGTTATTATTTTTTACTAAACAATGTTTTTAAAATAAATATAAGAGTTCGGTTCTGGGTTATTGAAATTTTTCCATGTTTATAGTAAAAATTAGAGATTAATTTCAGTCTATGATATATATTTCTATTGTTTCATTAACTTACATTATATTCTTATTCCTATTTATCTCGATTATTATTATAATTTTAGGACCTATTGAGTACTTTTTAATGAATTGTGATATAGTCTCTCATGTTATAGGTTAGATTATTTACATCCCACAAAAAATGTGTCACTTTTTGAAACACGCCTTTGATGGGTTTTGGGAAAGAAATTTATTTTCAGGATCAAATATATTATTAGGAGTATCATAATGTTATATCGTAGAGAGTTGATACAAAATATAAATTTTCATTTATTCATCTTCTAAATAATATTTTTCTTATTTTTAGTATGTGTTTTTTGAATATAATATAAGTCAATTAATCATACATTTGATGTATGACAATTAAAAATGATATTGGGTTTGGTTCAGATTCTGACCTTCTATTTTATGATAGTTTGAAACGGGTTTTAGTTCCCTTTCTTTATAGATGATAACTGTAACGGTCATCAATTTTATTAATAAAAAACCTTATCCTTAGAGTTATTCTTAACACTAGAATAATAGTTAGTACAACCCGATCATCCATCGTTCATGTGTGTGTCTATTGTTACTAAAAATATAATAAAATTTCAATAGAAAACTTATTCATGTTATGATGTTCTATGTGAAAAAGAAAAAATAATCACATCATCCACACGTTTTTTTGAACCACCGTTAAGCTTAAATTTTATACTACTATAATCATTCATTACAAGATATTAATGGTGGAGTGATATGACATCTCATCACAAAAACTAGACGGAATACTAAATTTATAATCCTAAATAATAGTTTTATTAAAATATTTATATAATTTCAACAAGGAGAAATCAATCAACCTGAATGATTTTTTATTTAGTTAAGGATAATGAATCAAGAATTACAAGGGAAACCATTTTTTCATTAATCAATTTAAAATATAAATTCCTTTTAATGTGTTTGATAAATTTATGGAGAAGTTGAAAGAGTAAATAATAAAAATTTAATAATATAAAATAGAAAAATGAAAATAAATTTTAAATACAGTTGAACAGTATCTCTATCAAAAAAAATCTCAAAAAGCTCATTCCTCCTAATTTATTTATATTCATATAGTATCCTTCCCTTTTCATGATATTAAACTCTGATATCATATACAATTAAGATTTTATATTATTTCCCTCTTTCATGGTGCTACAAATTTTCTAGGGATCTATAGCCGTTGTTTTGATTTTTCATATTTACATATTTATGATTTTATTAATTCTAATCTACATTGTGGCCTCTAATTGATTTTCTGAGTGATAACATGTTCGTTAAAAAATATTATATCAATGAATAGAAAAATAAAAATAGTATGACAGATTTGATCGTTCATAAAAAATTTTATTAAATAAAAATGACGCAAACAACAATATATTTTATCCAAGAAAGTTGATAAATTAAATCTATATTAGGATGAAATGATAATTATTCCCATTTTTATCACACGTACGATGCAAATATGATCTATATACTCATACAACAGATATTTTGATAGATCCATATGACACAAACATGAAAATAGGTTAACATATAAATGCATCTTTATTTTTATTTTATCCTTCAATAAGAAGAGATATAGACACATATAATGGATGGAAGGTACCATATGATGGTTCATATTCACACATATTTTAACCTAAGATGTCATGTATTCTAGTTCATTTTCTATTTTTCACCTAAATAAATTTTGTGATTGAATATTCTAATACAGAACCACAATGATCCATAGAAATGAAATCCTACCACTATGAATAATTTTTAAAACAACCATGATAAAATATATTATTTATTCTAGGAGTTTAAAAGATATATAAAACAAAAAAAAATCAATGAAAATATATATTTTCACAATTAATCCATGAATACCATATTAATCCATATATGTGAAAATTAAAAAAATGGAAAAGTAGTTGTATTTATATCTCTAATTTATAAAGATAAAATTTATGAAATTTTTTTGGAGGAATTACCATCTTTAATTTAATTAATGAAAATTGTTATAATGAGATAACACTAATTAAAATAGTCATAAAAATAAGAATTTTCAATACATGAATGTACTCTTACAGATATCTAAAAATATATATAACAGTAATAAAATTATTCATTAGCATCCATGATATTTCAGAGATGATGAATCTACTATTCAAATGAATATGTTATACATATATATGTGTGTGTGTGTGTCGATAATAATAGTTCAAAATGGATGATACTCTTTATATCCTCGTGTATATAATATGAAAGAACTATACCCAGACATATTGAATATAAAATGTTATCAAGTTATTACCTAAAAGGGTAAAATATAATTCCATCCTCACCATGGATCACTCATCATATTACACAATGATGTAGTCAATATATATGAAGTTATATATATATATATATTATTGGTTTATTTTAGAAATAACGACACATTTGTGTCACTTTCATTTCCCAGTGGCTTAGTTCCTTTGTATATCCAACCCAGATGTCATCATACCCTAAAATATTTAGTAAAATAGAGACCTACATCCCATATTGCTCATAATACCCTCATATGATCCCAAAATAATTCAATAATTGTCTACAAACCATGTACAATGCATTACAATTCGATTGATTGTATTTCATTCATTTACAGGAAGATAAATCTATAACTAGAACAACTATATAGATCTTTGATCTATAAAGTTAATCTATTATAACCTGCAATTTTTTTAACAAGAACGAGTAAAATAAAAAGTTACATTATATTAAAACATAAAAATTATTCCATCATTTCATGGGTATAATAACATAATATACTACTGTTGATGTGAGATAGGGGTGATGAAGAAACCACATAACGATTCCAACACAGTCTTTGATTTTAGGCAATTAGTTAGCTTCCATGTTGACATAGGTTGTGAAATTATATAAATCAGATAATATATAAAGATATTATTATACATTGTCACACCCCGACCGCAGATGTCTGTAAATGTTTCTCCTTTCTTGGTCCTGGTTTAAATTTTTCGAAGATTAATTGCGTTGGCGGTGTCGTGCCGGTGCGCGGTCACCGCATCGTTAGCGGTGACCGTGCGTTCAGCCCGGGTGACAGTGTGTTCACCCGGGGTTTTAAATATTATAATTTTTATGTTGACATTTTATTATTATTACTATCTAAGTTGTGTATTATTATTGTAGTTATTTTCTGTGTATAAGTATATATATATATGTCTATATATGTGTGTATATATATACATATGTATATGCTTTAATACGTTATGTTTATATATATATATATATTGTATCTATTTGTATGTGTTCATATATAGGTATATATACATATATATGTTTAGGTATGCGTATATATATATATGTGTGTGTGAGTATTTTGATTATAATTATTATTATTATAATTAACTAACATTTATTTATTTATTTTCATTATTTTATTGTTATGATTATTATTATAAAGTATTATTAATATTATTATGAAGGTTTTTTGTTATTATTATAGAGCGATTATTATTATCATAAAGTTTTATTTTTATTATTATTATAAGGTTTTACTAATATTATTGTTGTAAATTTTTATTATTATTAAGATTAGTTTTCATTATTTTATTCAGCCTTTTATTATTATTATTATCAATTATATATATATATATATATAATTTTTTTACCCTAGCCTAACCCTATTCTACCCAGCCGCCACCCCGTCCCCCCGTTTCTCTCCCGCTCAGCCCAGGCGCGGCCCCTGGCTCCTCCTACGCCCTCCACCGCCGCGGCTCTCCGTTCCGACCTCGCCCCGTTCCGGCCGCCAGCCTACCTCCCTCCGGCGTCGTTCCCTCGCGAAGCACCCCGGACCCCGGCTCCCGACCTCACTCCCACAGCCCGGTGACCCGCTCCCTCTCCCCCTGTCCCGGCCTCCCTCCGTCGCCGGTGCACCCTGCTGCCTCCACCAGTCTGGCCACCCCGTCAATGCTGCCCGCACCCGACTCGCCCCGATCCGGCGCGCTCCCCCTCCGGCGGCGACCCTCCCCCTGTCCGAACCCACTCCCTCTCAGCCCCGGTGCGCTCCCTCTCCGGCGGCCTCCCCTGCTCTCCCCCTGCACCCCCGCCTTCGCCGCTCCTAGCGGCTGCCTCCGCCCCCATGCTGGTCGTCCCAGCTCCCCCGTGCAACCCCCTCCTGGCGTCCCGACCCCTGCCCGTCACCGCGCCAGCCTCCCTGCCGCGTCGCCGTCCCGGCCTCCCTGCTTTGCCGCCTCCCGCGCGCACCCCCCCCCCCCCTCCAGGGTGTGAGTTTTATTTTTATTCTTATTTTCATTTTTTTGGTAATCTTAATTTTATAACGTTAATTATTTTTATCATATTAATAATATTATAATTATTTTATTATTCTTATGTCATTATTATTATTGTTTTATTATTATTATTATTATGTTAATATTATTTTATTATTATTATTATTATGTTAATATTATTTTATTATTATTATTATATTATTATTTTTATTTTTATTGTTAGTATTATTGATATTAACATTTCATATTATTATTATTATTATCATTATTGTTATGCGAATATTATTATTATTATTATATTATTATTATTATTATTATTTTATTATTGTTATTTATATTATATTATTGCTATATTATTATTATGTTAATATTATTCTATTATTATTATTTTATTATTATCACTGAACCCGTTTAACGGTCTTTTGATTTAGGACCGGTTTGACGGCGCAATACGGTGCGACCATTACGCAATGAGAGTTTTGCGCCGTGTCGTTTTTCATTCCGAGCTGCGTCTTGAAGTAGGTCTCCCTTTGCACTCGCCTTTAAATTTAGAATTTATTTATTCCTTGAATTTTTATTAAGTTTCAGTAAATTTAAAAGTATTAATAAGTAGTTATATATATTTTGGTGATCTGCTGATGATAAAAGTTGTTTTAATTCTAGCGTTTCATTAAAAGCGTTTTCTTGGATTTAATTGTGTGCTTCCATGGTAGTGTTGCTAGATGGTTCTTCCTGAATAATGAAAGACATGTTAAATTGTGTTTTGAAATGTTTTTAGCGTGTGTAAATTAGTAGATGTATTGTTATTAAAAAAAGGGGGTGTTTCTTAGGACACAGATTAGAGAAAATGACCGTATGTCCTTTAAACTTGATTTTGGAAACTTAAAGTGTGGTTCTTGGTTGACGAGAAATGTTTTCCTTTTTAGCGTGAACAAAAGTTTGGATTTCATTTGAGAAATGGTGTTCCTTCAAAAAAATGATTTAAGGCCCGTTTGGCTCTTGATAAAAGTGGGTGCGTTTGGATATCGGAAAATGATTCTACATGTGGAACCAGTGTGTTTCGGGTTTAATATACTGATTTGAGTTTCATAAATAATGTTCTAAGTGTGTTTCTAGTTTTCAATGGCATGGCGTGTGTCATATCCCTTTGGAAAATTTTTAGTGTAAAATGTTAAAAATGTAAATGATATGACAGCCCGGTTGGCACTTTAATAAATGTGATGTGATTATACATATATATATATATGTACTTGTGAGGTCCTTTCTACAGGGGGACTTCCCTTCGAGGGTTGTCGTGTAGCGATGTCCGTGCAAGGGGTTGGGAAGTGCGGTGAGATGAGTCACGCATGTGAGGGTCTCCCACTTACACAGTGTAACTAAAACCATCATGGGTTCCTGGGCGTCTTATAGATTATTGAGTGACGGTTGCTTGCTAACCCTGATTAGACGGGTTGGTAACCCCTGGATTTGTGGACAGGCCAGGTGGGATGTGCCACTGGTTGGCTATTAGGGAGGCCATTTGGTTATTGACTGTGAAGTACCATGTCGGCATGTAGTCTGAACCCGAGTACGTCTAGGGGTTTTCTAGGGTTGTTCAGGATCGCCCATGGTTATTGCTGATAACTTCTGGTTTATTTTTACTTGCACTTGGTTTTCCTTGCCTGTTTACCTTTACTTGCACTTGTTTTCCCTGCTTGTTTGCTTTCAGTCATATTTCACAGCCTATACTGTTCGACTTTGGGAAAAATGGTTTTCAAATGAAAATGCTTTATTCTCTTTGGGTTAGATTTGAAAATGTAACACTTTTCTTTTCAGAATGAGTTTAAAACTAATGAAACGGAACTAACCTTCGAAAAAGAATATGGGAAATGTCTCGTGTTTGATTTTCAAGTAAAGCATTATGAAAAATTACTTTTATACATTATAGTTCAAACCTAGATTATGTAGATTCTATATTTACAGGAAGTGCTTTGGGATTTATTGTTGGGCTCACCTACTGAGTACTTTTGTGCTCACGCCTATCTTTTACCTTTTTCAGTTGCAGGTTCCTTGTGTCCAGGTTTTTCCTGGCTTGAGTCGCTCAGTGAGGGAGCGACTTTTGTTGTAGTTGGGTGGTGACCCGCGATGTCACGTAGAGGAATGTCGTGGTGTAGTTTTTTTTATGTCTTTAGTGTTTGTATGTTTGTTTAGTTTGTATTCTTTCTTTAGATCATGTTTTTAGTTTGGGCTGAAATCGTTCCCATGTGTTCTCTATGATGCCCTGGCGCTTGTCGCCCTCCCGGGAGGATCGGTAACGACTCTCGGGACTTGCCGCGGACCGGCTTGGGTGATCGGTTCAGGGTCGACCCAGGCTGGTTCGTGAAAAAATGTTATCATAGGGAGGTTCTTGTTATTTGGGTTGTTTGGTAGGTGAAGATTAGGACTGTCGGGACTCGAGAGGTAGGTACGGGAAGGACGTCATATAACCTCGCCCGTCCCGCACCTCGAGTCGCCAGGGTAGTCTGGGAATTGTGTCCTTGTCTCTTTCTGGTTTTTCTTGGATTGAGAGATGAAAATGGAGGTAAGCCGATGATACGTCGTGATTTCACATGGATTAGTGACTCATGTGTAGTCTGAGTACACGGTTCGAATTCCTCCTAGTGGTCGACGTCGGCTTGGGACATGGCCCACTACCATGTCTCCAGGTTGAGCGTGACTACTAGTCCCTCACTTCAGTGGTTGATGCAAATTTGGATGTTGTTTTCATTTTGGTCTGTGTGAGTGCGTAGTTCGAAATGAAAAAGTGTTTTTGAAAATTGGACTGGTTTCTTTTAAAAGACTTTAAATGTATGAAATTGGTTTTTAAAAAATTGGAATCTCTTGATTTGGAAATCTGTTGTTTGCTGGAAATTGGTTAAGAATAATTTGGGGTGAAACCCCAGGTCCTCTTTGTGAACGTTAGAACATGTATGAGAATGCATGAAAAATGTGTGTTGGTGTGAGTATTATTGGACAATGGATGAAGACATGGGAAACGGTTCATGAGATTACCTCGGTGTGTATTTGAAATTAAAGGCTTGACCTTGTTTTCTAAACTGGTTTTAAAGGGGAAACTGTTTTGGAAAGTTTTTGGTTTGAAAATGGATTGGTTTTGGAAAGCACTCTTGAAATAGGGTGGTTTTAAAGTCAAAAATAAATAGGGGATTTAAAAAAAAGAGGAGATTTTATTTTGGGTTGTGTTGTATTTGTTTGATCCTTGTGCTAACTGTTTTGATGAAGGCGCTTTTATTGATGTCGCTTCAGTTTGATGTTGGTTTAGGAAATTGTGTTTTATATATCTCTGAGGAAATGCCGCCCCGAAAGGTCTCTAAGGATTCGGACAAGTCATGCCCAGTTTTTGGTCCACCTCGGACATTGCCCATTCTCCATGGTGATCGGGGTCCGCTAGAGGCAGTGGAATGGCTCGGGGAAGTGGAGCGTGTCTTTAGAACATTGGGAACTCCGGATAGTGTTAAGGTTCGTGTAATTATGGATTTGTTCCGGGGTCCTGCTTTGGACCAGTGGAAGATGGTTACCCCACCGTCAACACAAGGTGAAATGACGTGGGATGTCTTCAGAATCGTTTTCATCCAATGGTTTGTACCTGAGGAAGTGAAGCTGGAGAAAAAGGGAGAGCTTGTGCATATTCAACAAGTCCAACGGACGGTGAAGGCATATGTTGACCATTTCAAGGAACAGATTCACTTTTCTCCAGAGGTAGCGTCGCATGAGCTCATGAAGGTCTCTCTTTTCACTGGGGGTCTTCGTCCAGAGATCAAGGAGCAAGTCCTCCCTTATAAAGACCTTGGTTTCGAGAAGCTGGTTGAGGAAGCATTTTTGGCTGAGTTGGTTTCCGGTGTGCGGGTGGTTAATACTTCAGCGTCCCTTGTTGTTCGTAAGAGTTCCCCCTCTGGTGAGGAAAAGGCGCCAGAGATACCTGTTCCTTAGGAGCTATTCCCTTTGGTCCCAACTCCCAGTTCATCGGATTGTTCAGTGGTGTGCTATCAGTGTGGTCGTTTCGGGCATTTAAAGTCGTCTTGTCACAACCCTCCGAAGACGTGTCATCGATGAGACTGTCTGGGTCATCTAGAGACGTTTTCTAGGAAGCATCGCTTGAAGAGGACGCAGTGATGTGAGAATGTCAGTACCGGACTGTGAGGCAGAAGATGCTTCAGCCATCAGAGCTCCAGCCATAGGTCTCGGGGTGAAGCTCGCGCACAGTCAGGAGTTCCCAGGGTTGTGAAGCCTTGGTCCAGGTTCTGTCTTCCGTATTGATGGTTGGACAATTAAAAACTTTTTCATACTTGTTTTCCTACTATTGAAGTTTCAAAAGTGTTTTAAATGCGAGGATTTCCCATAATGTTATGATGGACTTGTTCTATGATAATCTAAGCAGACATGTCGTGTGGAGGTGATATTCTGAATCGTGTGTCCTTCTTAATATTGTGTTTGACCCTCGTGTGGGTTGACCTCGTTTTAGTTATATTGTCGATGTGGTTATGTTTTGTGGACTTCGGCGAATCATGTCTCTAATTTGATATTGGTTAAATGTTTTTCTATGGGTTTTCCCAGGTGTTGGAGGTTGTTGACTCTAGTCGTGGGTTCAAGGTTTCGACGGAGGTGTAAATCTTATCGTGTTATAGGAGTCGGTTTGGATCGGTTATGAGTTCCCGCACTGGACCCTCATCCGTGTGGTAATATGTTTTGTGTGTTAAATTTTCAAACCAGTTAAGCTCTTGTGGTGGGGAGAAGCCCTTCGTGTTCTCCCCTCATCCTCGGACCTTAGTTTTCTCTTGAATCGGTCGGGTGTGACCTGTGTGGAGTAAGGTCATCCCGAGATTCTCAGTTTTCTTCGGTTCCTTTAGTTCTGTCTGGGCATAGACCTGAATCTGATGACTTTTGGCCTGGTGACTTTCTGGGGGCAGAAAGTGTCTGTGGTGGGGAGAATTGTCACACCCCGACCGCAGATGTCTGTAAATTTTTCTCCTTTCTTGGTCCTGGTTTAAATTTTTCGAAGATTAATTGCGTTGGGGGTGTCGCGCCGGTGCGTGGTCACCGCATCGTTAGCAGTGACCGTGCGTTCAGCCCGGGTGACAGTGTGTTCACCCGGGGTTTTAAATATTATAATTTTTATGTTGACATTTTATTATTATTACTATATAAGTTGTGTATTATTATTGTAGTTATTTTCTATGTATAAGTATATATATATATATGTCTATATATGTGTATATATATATACATATGTATATTCTTTAATACGTTATGTTTATATATATATATATATATTGTATCAATGTGTATGTGTTCATATATAGGTATATATACATATATATGTTTAGGTATGCGTATATATATATATGTGTGTGTGTGTATTTTGATTATAATTATTATTATTATAATTAACTAACATTTATTTATTTATTTTTTTCATTATTTTATTGTTATGATTATTATTATAAAGTATTATTAATATTATTATGAAGGTTTTTTGTTATTATTATAGAGCGATTATTATTATCATAAAGTTTTATTATTATTATTATAAGGTTTTACTAATATTGTTGTTATAAATTTTTATTATTATTAAGATTAGTTTTCATTATTTTATTCAGCGTTTTATTATTATTATTATTAATTATATATATATATATATATATATATATATATATTTTTACCCTAGCCTAACCCTATTCTACCCAACCGCCACCCCGTCCCCCGTTTCTCTCCCGCTCAGCCCAGGCGCGGCCCCTGGCTCCTCCTACGCCCTCCACCGCCGCGGCTCTCTGTTCCGACCTCGCCCCGTTCTGGCCGCCAGCCTACCTCCCTCCGGCGTCGTTCCCTCGCGCAGCACCCCGGACCCCAGCTCCCGACCTCACTCCCGCAGCCCGGCGACCCGGTCCCTCTCCCCCTGTCCCGGCTTCCCTCCATCGCTGGCGCACCCTGCTGCCTCCACCAGTCCGGCCACCCTGTCGCCGCTGCCCCCACCCGATTCGCCCCGATCCGGCGCGCTTTTCCTCCGGCGGCGACCCTCCCCCTGTCCGACCCCGCTCCCGCTCAGCCCCGGCGCGCTCCCTCTCCGGCGGCCGCCCCTGCTCTCCCCCTGCACCCCCGCCTTCGCCGCTCCAAGCGGCTGCCTCCGCCCCCTGTTGGTTGTCCCGGCTCCCCCACGCAACCCCCTCCCGGCATCTCGACCCCTGCCCATCACCGCGCCAGCCTCCCTGCCGCGTCGCCGTCCCGGCCTCCCCGCTCCGCCGCCTCCCCCGCTCACCCCCCCCTCCAGGGTGTGAGTTTTATTTTTATTCTTATTTTCATTTTTTTGTTAATCTTAATTTTATAACGTTAATTATTTTTATCATATTAATAATATTATAATTATTTAATTATTATTATGTCATTATTATTATTGTTTTATTATTATTATTATTATGTTAATATTATTTTATTATTATTATTATTATGTTAATATTATTTTATTATTATTATTATTATATTATTTTTATTTTTATTTTTATTTTTATTATTATTGATATTAACATTTCATATTATTATTATTATTATTATTATTACTAACATATTATTATTATTATTATTATTATTATCATTATTGTTATGCGAATATTATTATTATTATTATTATTATATTATTATTATTATTTTATTATTATTATTGAGATTATATTATTGCTATATTATTATTATGTTAATATTATTCTATTATTATTATTTTATTATTATCACTGAACCCGTTTAACAGTCTTTTGTTTTAGGACCGGTTTGACGGCGCAATACAGTGCGACCATTACGCAACGGGAGTTTTGCGCCGTGTTGTTTTTCGTTCCGAGCTGCGTCTTGAGGTATGTCTCCCTTTGCACTAGCCTTTAAATTTAGAATTTATTTATTCCTTGACTTTTTATTAAGTTTCAGTAAATTAAAAAGTATTATTAAGTAGTTATCTATAGTTTGGTGATCTGCTGATGATAAAAGTTGTTTTAATTCTAGCGTTTCATTAAAAGAGATTTCTTGGATTTAATTGTGTGCTTCCATGGTAGTGTTGCTAGATGGTTCTTCCTGAATAATGAAAGACATGTTAAATTTTGTTTTGAAATGTTTTTAGCGTGTGTAAATTAGTATATGTATTGTTAATAAAAAAAGGGGGCTGTTTCTTAGGTCCCGGATTAGAGAAAATGGCCGTATTTCCTTTAAACATGATTTTGGAAACTTTAAGTGTGGTTCTTGGTTGACGAGGAATTTTTTCCTTTTTCGCGTGAACAAAAGTTTGGATTTCATTTGAGAAATGGTGTTCCTTAAAAAAAATGATTTAAGGCCCGTTTGGCTCTTGATAAAAGTGGGTGCGTTTGGATATCGGAAAATGATTCTACTTGTGGAACTAGTGTGTTTCAGGTTTAATATGCTGATTTGAGTTTCTTAAATAATTTTCTAAGTGTGTTTCTGGTTTTCAATGGCATGGCGTGTTTCATATCCCTTTGGAATTTTTTTAGTGTAAAATGTTAAAAATGTAACTGATATGACGGCCCGGTTGGCACGTTAATAAATGTGAAGTGATTATACATATATATATATATATATATATATATATATATACGTACTTGTGAGGGCCTTTCTACAGGGGGACTTCCCTTCGAGGGTTGTCGTGTAGCAATGTCCGTGCAAGGGGTTGGCAAGTGCGGTGAGATGAGTCACGCGTGCGAGGGTCTCCCACTTACACAATGTTACTAAAAACACCATGGGTTCCTGGGCGTCTTGTAGATTATCGAGTGACGGTTGCTTGCTAACCCTGATTAGACGGGTTGGTACCCCCTGGAGTTGTGGACAGGCCAGGTGGGATGTGCCACTGGTTGGCTATTAGGGCAGCCAGTTGGTTATTGACTGTGGAGTACCATGCCGGTAGGTAGTCTGAACCCGAGTACGTCTAGGGGTTTTCTAGGGATGTTCAGGATCACCCATGGTTATTGCTGATATCTTCTGGTTTATTTTTACTTGCACTTGGTTTTCCTTGCCTGTTTACCTTTACTTGCACTTGTTTTCCCTGTTTGTTTTCTTTTAGTCATATTTCACAGCCTATACTGTTCGACTTTGGGAAAAAATGGTTTTCAAATGATAATGCTTTATTCTCTTTGGGTTATATTTGAAAATGTATCACTTTGATATTCAGAATGAGTTTAAAACTAATGAAATGAAACTAACCTTCGAAAAAGAATAAGGGAAATGTCTCGTGTTTGATTTTCAAGTAAAGCATTATGAAAAATTACTTTTATACATTATAGTTCAAACCTGGATTATGCAGATTCTATATTTACTGGCAGTCCTTTGGGATTTATTATTGGGCTCACCTACTGAGTACTTTTGTGATCACACCTATCTTTTACCTTTTTCAGTTGTAGGTTCCTTGTGTCCAGGTTTTTACTGGCTTGAGTCGCTCAGTGAGGGAGCGACGTTGGTTGTAGTTGGGTGGTGACCCGCGAGGTCACGTGGAGGTATGTCGTGGTGTAGATTTGTTTATGTCGTTAGTGTGTGTATGTTTGTTTAGTTTGTATTCTTTATTTGGATCCTGTTTTTAGTTTGGGCTGAAATCGTTCCCATGTGTACTCTATGATGCCCCGGCACTTGTCGCCCTCCCGGGAGGATCGGGAACGCCTCTCGGGACTTGCCGCTGACCGGCTCGGGTGATCGGTTCAGGGTCGACCCAGGCTGGTTCGTGACAAAATGGTATCAGAGGGAGGTTCTTGTTATTTGGGATGTTTGGTAGGTGAAGATTAGGACTGTCGGGACTCGAGAGGTAGGTACGGGAAGGACGTCATGAACCCTCGCACGTCCCGCACCTCGAGTCTCCAGGGTAGTCCGGGAATTCTGTCCTTGTCTCTTTCTGGTTTGTCTTGGATTGAGAGATGAAAATGGAGGTAAGCCGACGATACGTCATGATTTCACATGGAGTAGTGACCCATGTGGAGTCTGAGTACACGATTTGAATTCCTCCTAGTGGTCGACGATGGCTTGGGACATGGCCCACGACCATGTCTCCAGGTTGAGCGTGACTACTAGTCCCTCACTTCAGTGGTTGATGCAAATTTGGATATTGTTTTCGTTTTGGTCTGTGTGAGTAAGTAGTTGGAAATGAAAAAGTGTTTTTGAAAATTTGACTGGTTTATTTTAAAAGACATTAAATGTATGAAATGGGTTTTTAAAAAATTGTAATCTCTTGATTTGGAAATCTGTTGTTTGCTAGAAATTGATTATGAATAATTTGGGGTGAAACCCCAGGTCCTCATTGTGAACGTTAGCACATGTGTGAGAATGCATGAAAAATGCGTGTCGGTGTGAGTATTATTGGACAATGGATGAATACATGTGCAACGGTTCATGAGATTACGTAGGTGTGTATTTGAAATTAAAGGATTGACCCTGTTTTCTAAACTGGTTTTAAAGGGGAAACAGTTTTGGAAAGTTTTTAGTTTGAAAATGGATTTGTTTTGGAAAGCACTCTTGAAATAGGGTGGTTTTAAAGTCTAAAATAAAAAGGGGATTTAAAAAAAGTGGAGATTTTATTTTGGGTTGTGTTGTATTTGTTTGATCCTTGTGCTAACTGTTTTGATGAAGGTGCTTTTATTGATGTCGCTTCAGTTTGATGTTGGTTTTGGAAATTGTGTTTTATATCTCTCTCAGGAAATGCCGCCCAGAAAGGTCTCTAAGGATTCGGACAAGTCATGCCCAGTTTTTGGTCCTCCTCGGACATTGCCCATTCTCCATGGTGATCGGGGTCCGCTAGAGGCAGTGGAATGGCTCGAGGAAGTGGAGCGTGTCTTTAGAAGATTGGGAACTACCGATAGTGTTAAAGTTCGTGAAATTATGGATTTGTTTGCGGCTCCAGCTCTGGACCAGTGGAAGATGGTTACCCCACCATCAACGCAAGGTGAAATGACGTGGAATGTCTTCAGAATCGTTTTCATCCAATGGTTTGTACCTGAGGAAGTGAAGCTGGAGAAAAAAGGAGAGCTTGTGCATATTCAACAAGGCCAACGGACGGTGAAGGCATATGTTGACCATTTCAAAGAACTGATTCCCATTTCTACAGAGGTAGCGTCGCTTGAGCTCATGAAGGTCTCTCTTTTCACTGGGGGTCTTCGTCCAGAGATCAAGGAGCGAGTCCTCCCTTCTAAAGAACTTGGTTTCGAGAAGCTGGCAGAGGAATCATTTTTGGCTGAGTTGGTTTCCGGTGTGCGGGTGGTTAATACTTCAGCGTCCCCTGTTGTTCGTAAGAGTTCCCCCTCTGGTGAGGAAAAGGCGCCAGAGATACCTGTTCCTATGGAGCTATTCCCTTTGGTCCCAACTCCCAGTTAATCGGATTGTTCAGTGGTGTGCTATCGGTGTGGTCGTTTCGGGCATTTAAAGTCGTCTTGTCGCAACCCTCCGAAGACGTGTCATCGATGCGGCTGTCTGTGTCATCTGGAGAAGTTTTGCAGGAAGCGTCTCTTGAAGAGGACGCCGTGATGGGAGAATGTCAGTACCTGACTGTGAGGCAGAAGATGCTTCAGCCATCAGAGCTCCAGCCATAGGTCTCGGGGTGAAGCTCGCGCACAGTCAGGAGTTCCCAGGGTTGTAAAGCCTTGGTCCAGGTTCTGTCTTCCGTATTGATGGTTGGAAAATTAAAAACTTTTTCATACATGTTTTCCAGCTATTGAAGTTTCAACAGTGTTGTAAATTCGAGGTTTTTCCATACAGTTATGATGGACTTGTTCTATGATAATCTAAGAAGACATGTCGTGTGGAGGTGATATTCTGAATCTTGTGTCCTTATTAATATTGTGTTTGACCCTCATGTGGGTTGACCTCTTTTTAGTTATGTTGTCAATGTGGTTATGTTTTTTGGACTTCGGCGAATCATGTCTCCAATTTGATATTGGTTAAATGTTTTTCTATGGGTTTTCCCAGGTGTTGAAGGTTGTTGACTATAGTCGTGGGTTCAAGGTTTCGACGGAGGTGTAAATCTTATCGTGTTATAGGAGTCGGTTTGGATCGGATATGAGTTCCCGCACTGGACCCTCATCCGTGTGGTAATATGTTTTGGGTGTTAAATTTTCAAACCAGTTAAGCTCTTGTGGTGGGGAGAACCCCTTCGTGTTCTCCCCTCAACCTCAGACCTCAGTTTTCTCTTGAATCGGTCGGGTGTGACCTGTGTGGAGTAAGGTCATCCCGAGATTCTCAGTTTTCTTCGGTTCCTTTAGTTCCGTCTGGGCATAGACCTGAATCTGATGACTTTTGGCCTGGTGACTTTCTGGGGGAAGAAAGTGTCTGTGGTGGGGAGATTTGTCACACCCCGACCACAGATGTCTGTAAATTTTTCTCCTTTCTTGTTCCCGGTTTAAATTTTTCGAAAATTAATTGCGTTGGCGGTGTCGCGCCGGTGCGCGGTCACCGCATCGTTAGCGGTGACCATGCGTTCAGCCCGGGTGACAGTGTGTTCACCCGGGGTTTTAAATATTATAATTTTTATGTTGACATTTTATTATTATTACTATCTAAGTTGTGTATTATTATTGTAGTTATTTTCTGTGTATAAGTATATATATATGTCTATATATATGTATATATATACATATGTATATGCTTTAATACGTTATGTTTATATATATATATATATATATATTGTATCTATGTGTATGTGTTCATATATAGGTATATATACATATATATGTTTAGGTATGCGTATATATATATATATATGTGTGTGTGTATTTTGATTATAATTATTATTATTAGAATTAACTAACATTTATTTATTTATTTATTTCACTATTTTATTGTTATGATTATTATTATAAAGTATTATTAAGATTATTATGAAGGTTTGTTGTTATTATTATAGAGTGATTATTATTATCATAAAGTTTTATTATTATAATTATATGGTTTTACTAATATTATTGTTATAAATTTTTATTATTATTAAGATTAGTTTTCATTATTTTATTCAGCCTTTTATTATTATTATTATCAAATATATATATATATATATACATATATATATATTTTACCCTAGCCAAACCCTATTCGACCCAGCCGCCACCCCGTCCCCCATTTCTCTCCCGCTCAGCCCAGGCGCGGCCCCTGGCTCCTCCTACGCCCTCCACCGCCGCGACTCTCCGTTCCGACCTCGCACCGTTCTGGCCGCCAGCCTACCTCCCTCCGGCGTCGTTCCTTCGCGCAGCACCTCGGACCCCGGCTCCCGACCTCACTCCCGCAGCCCGGCGACCCGCTCCCTCTCCCCCTGTCCCGGCCTCCCTCCGTTGCCGGCACACCCAGCTGCCTCCACCAGTCCGGCCACCCCGTCGCCGCTGCCCGCACCCGACTCGCCCCGATCCGGCGCGCTCCCTCTCCGGCGGCCGCCCCTGCTCTCCCCATGCACCCCCGCCTTCGCCGCTCCCAGCGGCTGCCTCCGCCCCCCTGCTGGTCGTCCCGGCTCCCCCGCGCAACCCCCTCCTGGCGTCCCGACCCCTGCCCGTCACCGCGCCAGCCTCCCTGCCGCGTCGCCGTCCCGGCCTCCCCACTCCGCCGCCTCCCGCGCGCACCCCCCCTCCAGGGTGTGAGTTTTATTTTTATTCTTATTTTCATTTTTTTTGTTAATCTTAATTTTATAACGTTAATTATTTTTATCATATTAATAATATTATAATTATTTTATTATTATTATGTCATTTTTATTATTGTTTTATTATTATTATTATTATATTAATATTATTTTTATTATTTTTATTATTCTGTTAATATTATTTTATTATTATTATTATTATTATTATATTTTTATTTTTATTTTTATTTTTATTTTTATTGATATTAACATTTCATATTATTATTATTATTATTATGATTACTAACATATTATTATTATTATTATTATTATTATTATTATTATCATTATTGTTATGCGAATATTATTATTATTATTATTATTATATTATTATTATTATTTTATTATTATTATTGAGATTATATTATTGCTATATTATTATTATGTTAATATTATTCTATTATTATTATGTTATTATTATCACTGAACCCGTTTAATGGTCTTTTTTTTAGGACCGGTTTGACGGCGCAATACGGTGCGACCATTACGCAACGGGAGTTTTGCGCCGTGTCGTTTTTCGTTCCGAGCTGCGTCTTGAGGTAGGTCTCCCTTTGCACTCGCCTTTAAATTTAGAATTTATTTATTCCTTGACTTTTTATTAAGTTTCAGTAAATTTAAAAGTATTATTAAGTAGTTATCTATAGTTTGGTGATCTGCTGATGATAATTTTTTTTAATTCTAGCGTTTCATTAAAAGTGTTTTCTTGGATTTAATTTTTTGATGGTAGTGTTGCTAGATGGTTCTTCCTGAATAATGAATGACATGTTAAATGGTGTTTTGAAATGTTTTTAGCGTGTGTAAATTAGTAGATGTATTGTTAATAAAAAGGGGGGTGTTTCTTAGGACCTAGATTAGAGAAAATGACTGTATGTCTTTAAACTTGATTTTGGAAACATAAAGTGTGGTTCTTGGTTGACGAGAAATGTTTTCCTTTGTCGCGTGAACAAAAGTTTGGATTTCATTTGAGAAATGGTGTTCCTTCAAAAAAATGATTTAAGGCCCGTTTGGCTCTTGATAAAAGTGGGTGCGTTTGGATATCGGAAAATGATTCTACTTGTGGAACCAGTGTGTTTCGGGTTTAATATGCTGATTTGAGTTTCTTAAATAATGTTCTAAGTGTGTTTCTGGTTTTCTATGGCATGGCGTGTGTCATATCCCTTTGGAAATGTTTTAATGTAAAATGTTAAATATGTAAATGATATGACGTCCCAGTTGGCACTTTAATAAATGTGATGTGATTATACATATATATATATATATATACGTACTTGTGAGGGACTTTCTACAGGGGGACTTCCCTTCGAGGGTTGTCATGTAGCGATGTCCGTGCAAGGGGTTGGCAAGTGTGGTGAGATGAGTCACGCGTGCGAGGGTCTCTCACTTACACATTGTTACTAAAACCACCATGGGTTCCTAGGCGTCTTGTAGATTATCGAGTGACGGTTGCTTGCTAACCCTGATTAGTTGGGTTGGTACCCCATGGAGTTGTGGACAGGCCAGGTGGGATGTGCCACTGGTTGGCTATTATGGTGGCCAGTTGGTTATTGACTGTGGAGTACCATGCCGGCAGGTAGTCTGAACCCGAGTATGTCCAGGGGTTTTCTAAGGATGTTCAGGATCTCCCATGGTTATTGCTGATAACTTCTAGTTTATTTTTACTTGCACTTGGTTATCCTTTCCTGTTTACCATTACTTGCACTTGTTTTCCATGCTTGTTTGCTTTCAGTCATATTTCACAGCCTATACTGTTTGACTTTAGGAAAAATGGTTTTCAAATGAAAATGCTTTATTCTCTTTGGGTTAGATTTGAAAATGTAACACTTTGCTTTTCAGAATGAGTTTAAAACTAATGAAATGGAACTAACCTTCGAAAAAGAATAAGGGAAATGTCTCGTGTTTGATTTTCAAGTAAGAATTATGAGAAATTACTTTTATACATTATAGTTCAAACCTGGATTATGTAGATTCTATATTTACGGGCAGTGCTTTGGGATTTATTGTTGGGCTCACCTACTGAGTACTTTTTTGCTCACGCCTTTCTTTTACCTTTTTCAGTTACAGGTTCCTTTTGTCCAGGTTTTTCCTGGCTTGAGTCGCTCAGTGAGGGAGCGACGTTGGTTGTGGTTGGGTGGTGACCTGCGAGGTCACGTGGAGGTATGTCGTGGTGTAGTTTTGTTTATTTCGTTAGTGTTTCTATGTTTGTTTAGTTTGTATTCTTTCTTTCGATCCTGTTTTTAGTTTGGGCTGAAATCGTTCCCATGTGTTCTCTATGATGCCCTGGCGCTTGTCGCCCTCCCGGGAGGATCGGGAACGCCTCTCCGGACTTGGCGCGGACTAGCTCGGGTGATCGGTTCAGGGTCGACCCAGGCTGGTTCGTGACATACATAACCACATATTGGGATTCTACCTATAGATACAGTCAAATAGTCGTTATCATTACATAATAAACTCATCTTGAACCAATATCTACATGGTTACATTATCATGTACATTCTCAAGAGCACCAATATTAATATATTTATCTATTTTCATATTATAATTGTTAATTATGATTCATTATTTTAATAATCCAAAATTTACACATCATTTAATATACCCACATGAAATCATTTTATACATTTTTATATAATTAAGAAGCTTCACATTTCATATTTTAATGAAACTATTTTATTACAAGAAAATATTATTTCATAAACAATATATCAAATTAATATATTCAATTCAATTTGTCTTAGATCATTTAATTCAACAATATCTTGGTTTCAACTATTATATAAATAATTTATCCATAATATACACAATAACACCCAAACACATGAGATTATATGACATATTAACACATAATTCCCAAATTTAATGCTACAATGGGAAATACCAGGATTGAGCCAATTAATAACTCAACTAGAAACCCCCCCAAACTATAAAGGTGTATCATTGAAAGAATTAATATCATCATATTCAATCAACACATTCAAAAAATACTCCACTAGTAGAATTTGGAAAATGGTCCCATTTTTCATCAAATATATCAGCCCTACCAAGTTATTACATAATAAATATGGGATCCTCCATCATTGAGGAATAATAAAAAGTAGGAAAATTATTTTCAGTATGACACATATAATGTGAAACTGAGTCATTATACCTAAATAATTTGGGAATTTATCAAATAATAATTATATCTCTTAATTCTAAAAAATATCTCGAACATATATATTTTATTACAATATTGAATTAATAGCTTCATAAAGAACTGGTTATATAGAATGGAATTGATAAATAAAATCACATCAATAAATATGGATTAAAAATAAAAAACCCTTCATAATACATCCACATTTATAGAATTTCATTAAAGAAAAAATTAAATTTACATGGTCCTTTCATTTATAATTTCATTATTATTTTAGATTTACATTATTCCAATAATTTTAAAGATATTATCCATTCTAAAAATCAAAACAACTAAATAATAGAAAAAAAACTCACTATAAAATAAATCAATGAAATTAATGGGATAAAATAACATACAGTCCCAATATCCTAATTCTAAGAAATAATACAATTCACATTATTATCACCATTGCAAATAATATATTTTTACCCCCATAACAAGAACACAATACCCTCTATAATAGTCCTAAATAATTTTCTATGTGAAAAATATACTTCCATGATTTTATGTTCAACATAATCTGATATAAAATTAAAAAACAATAAAAACAACCATACTCAATGGGAATGTCACCAAAAAATAAGTACTACATATGACCATCTTGAGTTTCATAGAACACAACCAAAAATAGTGGGAAAACACTAAAAAAATTATCTTTAATGAAGATGAATATAGTTAATATTACCATTTTATATATATTAACATGATTCAAGAGTGTTTGATCAGAACTCACTAAAATATTTATAATCTCAAGGGATGTAGTTGTATGATAATGAGATGGCTACTAGTAGACTGGGGTTTGAAATAATGGATTTGATATCTAACTTGGTAGTAAGGAATATTTTTTTATATAGTAATTATCAATATAATTCATCATGTTGTGATGTATCCCTACTTTCTTTCCCCTCTATCAATATTGATCCCATTTTTGATGTATTTGAATCTCTAAGGATCACACATTTTAAAATGGGAATGAAATTCCTTTTATAATTGCAACACAATTCAATATTTTGTAGAGAATAAAATTTCACCCAAATAGATAGAAATGATGAACATCCTAGATGTAATAAAAAAAGAAAATTATCGTTTCACATCACCATAATGATATCCATTGTGTAATGAAACACATATCATTGTTTCTTCCAACCTCAGATACCAACCCCACCATACCCTCATGTGTAGAAACACATAATATCTGTGATAATAACTCATGGATGTTTCATAGAGTTTGACCTTACATTCATTGATTCAAATAAATTAGGCATGGTGGTCTCACCGTGTCAACCATTTCAACCAACATAAATGAATTCCTAGCCGAAACAGGCGCCATACATTTTTTTTCCTATTTTACATTCGAAACAACCACAAAATTCCTCATCTCGAAAATTCTTATCCACAATATGTAGATCACATTAAAATTTTATTCCATCCAATAAACTTCACAGAGGGTATTTCTATATGAAAAATATACACCACACAAAAGAACCATGTGTTTTATAGTGACTTTGTCCCACATAAGTAAAAGTGATGCAAAAATCCATCACCTCATGTGTCGAATTTTTTCATACATATTCAATACTACTATATGATAAATTTATTATAGTTATAAAGATATTTTAGAACTATACTCATATATATCATAGAAAATATTATATATTTATATCCACAAATCCATTGTTTACAAATATTTATTTTTTAAAATCTATTTTTCATGAAATAACTGCATTGTTTGTCATGTATGTTTTATGATGGTAATATTGTTCCGTGAACATATATTTTGGATCGATCATGAGAATAATTTAAATAATGAAATACATATCTTATATAATAAAAATATAAATTATATTTATAATCTAAAAATGTTATATATGTGAAAATAGGATACATCATTGAGGGAGATAATATGGGTACATAACCAAAACTCAAATTTTTATATTATCGATGGAATTAAAACAATGAATATTAACTATTAACTACCATGGGTGGAATCATTTTTAATAATTTATAAATAATATATTCCTTTTATATAATCTATTTATATTTCACATAAAAATAAATTAAAATTAATATACATCCCTTTTTGGAGGCGGCATTCCACTAACTATCACGGGCGATGTTATCATTACTGAATAGATTAATAGGTCAGAATGTAGATGTGATATTATAAATAATGTTTAATAATTTTCTCATAAATATCATATATAATATTTTAATGAATCATTATTCCTTCCAATGGGATATGGTGATGGAAAACTAATTCAAATATTTCATGATGTTGTAATCTATATTACACACTATCAATAGTTTAGATTACCATTTGTTGGAATAGGATGTGGATATAAGATATAAAATTAATCGAATAATATATTATTTTTGGAGAAATAATGATTTTACTATATCATCAATGTTGATGAATGTTTTATTTTTGTGTAAAAACAAATTAAAAATAAAAACATAGTTTAGAATGATACCTCTTTATTTGACAATCTATTATGTTATTCAATAAAATCAATAATATGGTGGTTTCCAAATCAGAATACAGAAATTACAAAATGATAATAGAATATTGTAATATATTATTTTAGGTATCTTACTATAAAAAATTTATTTTAAGTACGATGAGGATAGTATTAGTGATGTCATTTTATAAGTTGTGTGAGGACACACATGGAATTGTTTTAAAGAAATATATATAAGTAAGTTTATCGCTAATAATAAAAATTAAAAAATGGAAAATTATTGACACTTAGAAGATATTTTATCTCAATATGGCCATTCAATATCTTTAGAAAAGTTTTTATGATAGTTTAACACCTATTATCTCATATTAACCCCAAAACCCCATTTAATCCTCATATCTGGAAATTAATTTTTACTTCTTCTTCTATTTATTAGGAAAAAAATTTATTTGAAGTAATTTGATAATAATTATTCTTCTTATTTCTAATATTAAATTTATTTTTTGAAATAATATTTATATAATATAAATAATTGATTTAAAATTATATTCATATACATAATGAAAAATATATTTTCAAAATATTAGGTTTCATAAGTATGAAATGTTTTTAATCAAAAATCAACAGTAAGTTGATTATAATAAAATAAATTAAAAAATATAAAACATTAATAAAATATTTTACAATTTTAAAAATATATAATAAAATTATAACTTGTAAATGATTTCATCAAAAAATTATTTTTTAATAACAATAATTATTTTTCTTTATTCATAATCAAAATTATTTTCCAATAATTATAAAAAATTAACTGTAATAATATAATGAAATTTCGATTTAATTTTTTTTATTAATTTCAGAATTTATATTTAATAAATTGTAAAAAATAACATTTATTATTTGTAAAAAAATGAAATGAAAATTTTTTAATTGGAATAATTAATGTTCAAAAAAAATAATGACATTGCTAACAATTACGTAATTTATTATCAATATGTATTATTTATATAAAACCATAATACATAATTAAAAAATTTCTTATTCATACCACCAAATTTAACTTTTATTTTTTAATAGTGATGTTTAAAAATAAATATTATTAGTATATTGTTGTTCTTTATAACATGGTGTTGTTTGTAACACATGATATCAAACAATGTAATTATCATTGAAAAAAATCATAAAAAGATGGGGAGAATCATTAGACCAACATTACATTGATTTTATCCTTTAAAAAATGATCAATTTTATAAATACAATTTATGACACATATCCATCACTGTATCCTCAGGATCCAACACACCTTGTTCAAAATAGTGACTTCACCACATAACATTGAATATGTGAGCTATCTAGTTTAAGGTAACATTATTTATATGATCTACATTATCCATAGGATTTTCAGCATTATAATGATCATGATCTATTAGTATAACTTCTGTGTTCGGTAGATGTGAATGATTAAGTATGTACATCCTCCAGAGAAATACATGGTACACATAATGGACTTGAGGGATGTTTTTATGATTTGCTAGCAGGTAAGAAATTTTCACTAATTGATCACGAATATAGAAATGACCAATATATCTATTTTATAACATTATATTATTTTTCTATATAATGTATTTTTTCCATGGAAATTTTGAAGAGAAACATTTTCACCAACTTCATACTCTATATCATTCATATGATTTTCAGTATAAAATTTATATTAAGATTAATCTTCCTTTTTTAGATGTTTAATGACACTAAATTTATCTTCCATTTTCTAATATATATATAGTCTAAATTTAATTATTTCCCTATCATCATACCCACAAGTTGGATTTCTACATTTCTTGTCACATATGGCTTCAAGAGGAGCCATCTAAATTCTTTATTAAAACCTATCATTATAGAAAACTCGACTATAGTAAGGTGTTCATATGGAAATCATTTATAATCAATAGTGCATGATCATAAAATATCATCTGTGGTTTGAATTATTGTAATATAAAAAATTTGTCATTAGGAATGAACCATTAAATACTAGTGTGAATAGGTTTTTTTCTAATGGAATTTCATAATAAATTATGTATTGGTTTGAGGGTATACAGGGATAGTTTGTAGAATGTAATTTCGTTTTCTATAGGTGTAATATGAGGAACATGATTGAATCAAGGTAAGTAGTAACCATTCTCATAAAGCATATAACAAATATATATATATATATATCTAGAGACCTAACCCCATCCATCTTATATAATGTTTATACTACCATAATATTAGCTTGATTATATGGAATCAAATCTAGAAGGAATGAGACTTTATTATTCTTGGTAAACATGATACATACATGATCCTTGTACTAATATTAATAAACTAATAACAACATGATATTTTTCTAACTATATAACTTCAAGGAAAATTAATATTTTCCATATTGTATATCAGTTCATATTTTTATTAGTAAAAATCAATGAATCCTTGGAAAAATAAGCATAATATACATCATATAAAATGATTAGTTAGTGTAATGTATTTAATAAGAAATAATGAATCAATAGGAATAAATAAACAAGGTAATGAAAAAAACTGAAGAGAAATTACAAATAATAAATTGGTTGAATTGAAGTTAATAATAAATAAATAAAGGTAAATGAAAACACATTCCATTCAAATAACATGATAATGTAGAATAAATAATACATTGTAAGAAGTTGAAAAATATACTATTTAATCAATTAATTGAAAAATAATCGCATCCATACAAATTATGATGAAAAATATCATGCAAACATTATAAAATTATATAAATGACGAAATTTTGTATTTCTTTTAAATCATTTTTGTAGAACATGAATACGAATACCCTTAAGACATTTCAGAATAAGGTAAAAAAATGGATAAAACCCTATTTAATTTGCACGTCATAGATTTCTCATAAGAACCTATTGATGCATAGAAGTGAAATATAATATTCGGGCTCCACTTGTCATTTCAGGTCAAAATTAGTCATTATATCTAATATAAAAAATATATATTATGGCTTATCAAATCTCCATATTGAAGAAATAATATTAAATAATACTTTTTTCCAAAAAAACCCAATAACTATCGAATTAGACACCATATGTAAAATGGTATACTTTTTAGTCAATAATAGTTTCACTGACAAATGAAACTAATAATTTAGGGGAAATTAAATGTTTAATGATCATTGGAGATTGAATATTTCTTGTCTACTAACAAATAAATCACCTTAGTGAATGTGAATACAATCCTTTCAAAAAAATCATAAATCATAGAATTGATGAATAAGAATGGTTATAATAATATATATCCAATGATGAGTAAAATATTTTTTTTTCATTGATGAAGAGAAATACTATATAAATATATTCTATAGAACTCTTTAGTAAAATATTATATTGTTTTAGAAAACCTTTTAAAAAATCTTTTCGTTGAAAATAACAACTAATAAGATGGTTCCTTTGAAAAGTGAAAAGATTGTTCCTTTGAAACCATCTGTAAAGTTCATTAATGGAAAAATTTACATTACAAAAAAAACTATTTGAAATAATTTTTATAAAAATGTTTTTTAGAATAAAAAAGGTTCTCTAAAGAAAGAGAGAAATAAATGTGGTCTTTCTAATAAAATTCAATAAATATTTTTTGTACTAATTATTGAAAAAAATTTACTATTACATTATAATGTCATAAATAATGTAAATAGAATAAAATGATATGGTCTATTGAAATATAATTCACTCGGACATAAATTAATGTATACAAAATAATAGAAAGAATGATATGGTGAACTAAACCCATCGAGAAGACAAAAACATTAAAGTGAGAAAAAATCAACGAATAAATTATTATTATCAACTATGAATACACATAAATAAGTGGAAATAAATAAATAAAAAGTCAAATTTTCTATAAAAATAATCAAAAAATATTAAATAGTATGAGAAATTAGTATAAACAAATTAAAATGTAATTAGGTTATTAAATATGTTTTCGACTTGCTAACTTTTAACTCAAATCACCATAGATAAAATAATTCAAAATGAAACTAAAAATATCATGAAGATTGAATGAATAATTATATAATATTAATTTATTTGTTTATTTAAACCATTTCTATGAAATAATGGGAAAAAAATTATGTGATTATTTTAAGAGAAAGTTAACAATCATATATGAATTTATGATTTCAACGATAGTCATTAGCATCGTTCTTGAGGAGGATAGAATCTAAAAAATTCAAAGTGTCCCATACCATTTAGTATCATTTGAATCAAAATCTATGTGAAGTAATATAATAATATTAAATATATTCTATCATATGAATAATTATATTAATGATATAACATCTCAATGGGTGTTATATTCACCATAAAAAATGAAACTCGGTTTATAACAAATAAGTCTCAATAAAATGTCAATTGATGTGAAATCCCTTACCATGAGACCATCATATTTAGAATTTATTTATATTTTGAAATAATGAACTTATGTTGTTTATTTACCATCACCCAAACATTTATTTGGTCATAATTACCTTTATTACATTTATTAATATGTTTTAGAAAGACTATTAAACAATTATGTTTACGTAAATATTTTTGACAAAATTTGGGTTATGTGTCAAATGAAATTTGGTAGGCCAACTATGGACAAAGGTATCATTATATAACAACTTCTGAACAATAATGACAAAATAATTTTCATATTTATACATTAATTATACGTTAATGTTAAATCATTAAATATGGTTATTAATAATGAGTCAATATGAAAATCATTTAGATGGTACGTCACACAGATGCTTTGGTAACATTCTCTTTTATCAATAACCATTATGGAAATAAAATAAATATCATTATATCATCCATAATTTTATTTGTACAATAAATAAAATTTTATTAAATAATAAACACTAATATATAGAATATTTGTTATTTAAAATGAATCACATCATATTGAGGGGACTGTAGTCTACATGTTCACGAACAAAGATATGACTTTTTAGCGTGTGAATGGTTAAAAAGGAAAATGATATATATTATATTTCTAGAAAAAAAATTCATGATTTTATTAATTATCTTTTCCATGTACCATGTATTTAATTAAAATAATCCTTTATGAATTCCATGAATCATGTTAATTAATCACTTCACTTTTATGAGTTGGTGGTCCACACTTCGATAAATGATGTTACTGTATTCGAAAAAAATACACTGTATAAGTATTCTTATAAAATAAATAAAGAAGTATAATGTATCTTTAAATATCATATATAAAAAAATATATAGTTTCCATCATAATGAAAATAATTAGATGTGGTAAAGTAAGATTGAACAACAATTGTTTTGTGAGGCGGTAGTTCTCACTTCATAGAAATAGTTAGTTTGATACCCATTATATGGATGTGTGTATATGTGTAAACTGAAACCATATCATAAAAATATCCAAATATATTGAGGATTTTTTTAATACAATCATGGAATAATAATATTTCATGGTGTGTATAATGGATATAAAATTAAGAGCATGAGAAATGATGTTATGTCGTAATCAGGTAACTACGTTTGGTTTGAACTAAATGGATTCATTGGATTGATTTATGCATGGTATAATGATTATAGGATTATAAAAGGTCTGTTTTGTAGACATTTATAAATATATTGGTCTATGTAAATGTTCATTTTCGATTTTTTTATGTGGGATAGGTTGTGGAATTTTATTAAAGATAAAGAAGACTAACATTGATTTTTTAAAAGAAGATTTGTGTACACATATTTTTAGAAAAAAAAGTCATAAAAACCATAAAACATCAATAATTGAAGGACCATGACTTATTTTATGGTATAAAAAGGATTTTGCGTAATTTTATAGGTCAATTGGGCTACTATTTTTATAGTTTTTTCCTTCATTAATCTTAAATTTTCCATATTCATTGAAATTAATTTTAATAATTGTCAATACTATTTAGGGTAAACAATTATTGAGATTATTATAAAATATTAATTATTTTTATTCCAAATGTAGATTCCATTTTTCTATATTATAATCACATAATTTGATAAAAATAAAATAAATTTAATCTCACATATAGTATGACAATTTAGGTTTTTAAAGTAAAAAATCATTGGATGTTTTATTTATTTTAATTATAAATTTAAGAGGGAAATTCATTCCAAAGGAAAAAATTTGATCAATTGATAAAAATAGAATCAACATAAACCTAAAAACCAATATAAAATATGACTTTTCCTTATAAATATATTAGATGAAAATGTATTTCTGAATAGAATTTCTATATTAATCACTTTTCATTACAAAAAGAAACCTCATAGAATAAAATAAAAAACTCAGCTTAAATGTTTTTTATCTTATCATAGATATTTGAAGTTAATTTTTACATATATAATGTATAAATGATCCTAAAATTTAATTCAAAATATTTTCTCAATTAAATGGTGGTAAAATTACCTTAATAAAATTATAGTATTGTATATGATGAATTTGGGTATTTCTTATAATATGATCATAATATCTATTTTATTTATATAAAAAATAATATAGTGAATATATTTTATTAAGTTCACTTGGTAATTTGTAATAATTTAAATGAATAGCGTAATACTGATTTGCAAGAATAACAACTATTTTCTAAAAAATCACTCTTTTTATATTCAATTTTTTTAAATATATATTTAAATTTAATATCTAACAAATTATATCATTTTAAATTTTGTTAAACCATATATTTTGATTTCGGAAGCACTAAAATAAATTTATAAATGATATTATAGCCCATTAACTAGTTTCAATTATAACTACTTGTCATGAATTTTTTCAAAAAAAATAATCTATTTAACACATATATTTATAAACCAAAAGATGAAATACTATTGGTTTATCGTAAGAATATATTCATCAATTTTTCAACAAAAAATTAACATAATAGCCTGTAAATTTCATAGGTCTATGGTTCGAGTCAAATAGATAACTTCCTGCGGTCATGGGATAGAGTCTCGTGGTCATGATAGATTTGATTGGTTTTCACCCTTAATGCAGTTTTTCTTTTTGTAAAACAACGTTAATATAATTTCCAAAAAAAATATTTTGGGATCCTTTAAAAAAATTATTAACTAAATATCCTGTTAATTTAGGTTTCCAATTCAATAACAACACATAACTACATAATATATTTTATTTGAACACCGGTCCATACATGGTCTGACAATAATACATAATATCATTTATTGGATTTCTAAATCATTACACCATATCATCATTCTAAATCACCTTAAATTTAAACTAGTATATTCACTATCAAAATCATTCTTTGTGGTTTGTAAATAAAATTTGAATTTACATAGGCATTTCCTTCAAGAGTTTCAAACTATGTGAAAATTAAGGCATGTTATCATGCACTAGGTTACCCATAGTTACGAATGATAATCCTTTTCATAGTTTTTACTCATATGTGTATCTATTCTAATTCCTCGTAATAATATAATATCAAGAGATGGGAGTATTTATTGAAATACACATTTAATGTCTACAATAGATAATTTTGAGGGTTTTATTTTAAACATATCATAAAATTTCTCCCAGGTTTATGTTCTCTAAAATATTTTTTCATATATCATGTTCCCATATTTTCTAATAAATATCATTTATTACAAATAGCAGAAAACTGAACCCAGCATGCCCGACACAGGTCTTTACTACAATTAAAATTACATGTTTACAAGGAATCAAATACCAAAGGACCTAGAGTCTAGTTGTATTGGTAGATGAGATACATACATGAGTCCTGAATTGATATTAATACCTAATAATAACATAATTTTATCATAACAAATTACTTCATGTATAGTAAATTTACTCTATCTAACATACCCTAGTCTATCATTCATAATAAACTTCTTGGAATACATGTGAGAAGAAACATAATAATAGTGAGATCAAATTTTATGTACGACTAAATTATAGAGGATGAAATTATTAATCAGTTGGAATAAATTAACATGGCATGGTTAATAACTAAACACACATGCTATATAGTCAATATGCAGAAAATAAAGTGAATTTGTAATAAGGTAAAGTAAATAAAATCACATTAAATTAAAATATTAACATAGGAATAAATAAATATGGTAGATTATATAGCTAAAACACATTTCATTTAATCAATGAACTATAAATGAAATTAAACCATATATTCTTTGAAAAAAAATTCATCGATAAATAATAAAATAATCTAAATTAGGGAATTACTAATTTATTGGACGTTATGTCTAAGGAACATGGAATCCTATACTGTGATGACTATTCACAAGGGGGTGGAAAACTACAGATAGAAACCCATTTAATTTTCCCAACATTATTATCTCATTGAATCCTTTTGATGTATCAATGATCGATATAATGTCCATTCATTGGCAATTATTCAAAATAATTCTTCATATCAAATAAATGAGATAAATAATAGGAATTATCAAATGTTTATATTGAATTTATAATATGAAATTATCCATATTTAATAAATTAATTAAATAAGTTTCAATATAGTCACCATATGTGAATATAATATGATTTAAGAAACAATAATATCCTTGATAAATGAAATAATTTTTTTTGGAGAATTAAATTTCCAATGATCATCAGATATAGAATTTTTCAAGGGGACTGAAAAATAAATCATGTATAATAATGTTAATACAATCATTTCCAAATCATTTATAAACCATACAAGAAAAATAAACATGGTATAAATAAAATATATCCCAACTTGAGTAAACTAATGGGTTTTTGTTACTGATGAATAGAAGTACTATAAAATGATCTTTAAAAACATTCTGAGAAGAAAATGTAATTTTTTTGAATATGCATTTTGAGAGAACTATTTAAATACCTTTTCGATGAATTTCAGTTTTGAAAAAAAAATTAAAAATTATCCTTTTAAATATATAATGTAATTATCAAATAAATGATGGTGTGTAAATTAGTGCTTTCCATATGATGGAAAAATAAAATTCTTTTATCATGGTAAAAATGTTATAAATATTATTTGTTCTGAATGAAAGAAAAAGGTTCAATTGAAAGCATTAGAAATTGAAAATAATGGTAAAAATTATATTAGTAAATCTTGTAAAAATAATTATTTAAAACCAATTTATAATAAAAGGGTTTTAAGAAGAAATCATGTTCTTCGACTAAAGATATAAATGAAGTCCGAATTTATAAAAATAATTTTATAAAAAAACTTATTTATCAGATATTGTAAAAATGTTATTATTACTTTAAAATGTTCTAAATAACTAAAGGAGAATAATATTAAATGATTTATTAGTCAATAACATCCTTTGATGGGAATTAATGTGTAAAAAATCAGGAAAAAAATGAAATTGTGTTGTAAAACACTTGAGGAGACCATAATATTGAATTAAGAATAAATTAAGAAATATATTATGTGTATAAACTATAAATACATATATGGAAGAGTAAATAAATCAATATATAGTTAATTTTTTATATACATAGTCAAATTATATTCACAAAAATGATGAATTACTATAACCTAATTACAAAGTAATTGAGTTATGGAATCTCTTTTTTGTTTGGTAACATTTAACTCAATTCCACATATACGAAATAATTAAAATATAATGTAAAAATGACCTAAATAAATCATGAATCATGATATTATATGAAAATTTATCAGTATGTACACAATATATATGAAATTAGGTGGATAATAATTATGTTTTTGTTTTAGGAAAATGATATCAATCAAAAATGTAAGTGAGATTACAAAGATAGTCATTTAAATGGTCTTGACGAAAATAATATTTGAACATTCCAAAGTGGAATATACAACATTGATACATTTAAATAATAATCTTTAAAAAGAAATATTGTTAAATTAAATTTATAATATCATGGAAATAGTGATATTCATTATATAACATATAAAGGGTAATTATATATAACATATAAATGAAATTATTTTCATTATAATAAATAATTATCAATGGAATGTAAATTTATATGAAATCCCTTACAATGAAACTGACTTATCTCGTGTTTATTAAAATTCCTACATAATACACATGTGTTAATTAATTAATTAATTCATCTCCTTTTTTATGTCTATCATTAATTTTATTTCACTTATTCTTATGTTATATACACCTACCTATACTATTTTGTTTACATCAGTTGTTTTGTCCAAATTTGTTATATTTGTGAAAAACAACATTGATAGGTAATCTATAGTAAAAAGAGTCATTTTATAACATTTATATAATTAAAATCATGAGATAATTACAATATTTGTAAATAAAATATACTTTTAAAAACCATCCTTAAATATGGTTGTGAAAATTCTATCAACATTACAATCCTGGAGAAGGTTGGTCGTACATACGCATTATTACCTTTTTCATTTTTCAAACATCATTGTAGAATTATGGTATGTTGAATTATATCATTAATGAATGATCATTGTATCATTAATCCCACATTATTGAAATATATATACATATAAATATATATATATATAATTCATTTCATTTATAAAAATCACAACATGTTGAGGAGGCAGTAGTAGATATCCCCATGAATGATGATAACACATTTTAAGTGTGTGAAATGGTAACAAAGTAAATAATTTATATTTTATTTCAAAAAAGGTAATTATTTATCCATAATAATATATATGTTTTCAATGTCACATATTTTAAACTATAATAATCATTTGAAAATTCCTTGTATTGTATGAACAAATCTCATTTATTTTATGAGGATGCAATCCACGGTTCAACAAACAATGTCATCGTATTCCCAAAAAAATCAACTACATAAATATTTATATTATAACGGAATTAAAAAAATTATATTGATGTTATAAATTTTATAAATAATATATATATAATTAATTTACATAAAAATCACCACCATGAGAGGTGGTAAAATAAAAACCCAAAATCATCATTTTGTGAGACATTAGTTCTCTATTTCCCATTAAATATTTTTGTAGTATATATTAGAAGGAACTGTGTGTAAATGTAGTTAAAACCTAGTGTAAAAAACATCCCAGTATATTTAGGATAATATTGTTGTTATATAATCAATGTATAATAAGAGTTGAGGGGAGGAAAATGGAAATAAAACTAAAGATCCTGATGAATGATGTTACATCTTAATCAAGTAATTTCTCTTCATTTTAACCAAAAGGATTCCTTGGATAGATTACAACTAAGGGGTGTCATATTATAGGATGTGGTGATGGTTTTTTAGGAGCAATTGTTGAAGATATTGGTCAATCCAAAATGTCTTTAGAGGTGTGAGGATGTGGGATAGGTGGTAGCTTTTTATAAGGGGGGAAAAATAGCCAAAACATGTTACACAACAGCACAATAAGATACAATGGAAAGTACAAGTACAAAAAAATAGAATAGTCAGTAGAATCGTGATGCTGAGCTCAGTCCCATGCTCCCCTACACCACAGAAACACTCAAGTACCTATATATGGACCCTTTCCCTTATCCGCACCTACAGCAATATAGTTTGTTTGGGCTGAAAACATGACCCAAAAAAGGTGTGAGAAATAAATCCCAGTAGGAAACCACCAAAGGCATGTGACCAACTATCAGTGTAATGTGAAACAGTAGTGTGTTGTAGGAAATGAAATAAAATAAGAAATACTCAAAAGTAAAAATATGTACCATTTATATTTCCATTTTTAATATTCATTTAATCATTAAATATAATAAAATCACCACAGTGAATTTCTACATAAACAGTCAGTGTCCTCAGGCTCGTCAACCCTTACCCTAAGTTAATGAGAATAAAAACCCAAATTAATTTTCCCACATGCATATAGAATAATTCCTATAGGCATATGAGGTGTCACCCACAGGAACATAATCTACTGCCATCATGCACAAAAGAAGTTTCCCTCAGGATAAACAGAGCACTGCCCATAGGCTAATCATGACAATTCCGTCAGGCTAAACTAGTAATTGGCCCATGCCCAACAAATAAACAAGAAATTTATATACAATTCCTCTCATGGAAATTTATTACATGCTAAAATTTACGGTATTCCCTCGGGTAACCTGGCCAAATGTCTAAGAAGAGGAACACACCCCCGGGGTGGTCCTGGATCCAAGCAGTGATCCCAAATAGCAGTTTTAAAATTTTAATTAAATTACCAATGAAATTATATGTATTTAAAACAGCCAAGTCTTCCTCCACACGACAACCCAACAGGGGTTCATTGCACATTGGTATAAAAAAATGCACATCATATGGAATTTAAACACCAAACCACCAACCTCGATCGCCCCTGATCGGTATACCTGAACGACGCTCCTCCAATCGTCCATGAATGACGTAGATCTGAGGTAAAATAATTCCTATTAAAACGTAAATAACTTCCCCTTAGGATGTAATTTGTAAGAATGGATCAAGGGGAGGGGAGGGCATACCCATATGGTTCCATTGTGATCGAAGGAGGCAGAATCAGATTCACGGTACTCAATCAGGTGATCTACAAAGCTTCGGTCGTCCGTCTGAGCTCCCCTTCGGTTCTATGCCTTCTCTGTGAACAGCAGGGCCTACTACCCATTTTAAGTGAGGAAAAAAACTACACGGCATGTACTACTGAGTACACGGTGTGTACTTTTCATTTTTTTAATTGTTCCTTCGGTGGTTTCTTTCCACAATGACATTGTTCATCCGTCGACATGTGTACACGACGTGTATTTCTGATTATACGTAGTGTATTGTTGCTCAGCTCCCACCACATTACTGTTTGCCTACTGACTGACTCCACGACATGTAAATACCCACTACATAGTGTGTATTAGGTTTTTACACTCGTCATCGTCGACCGGCCTACACATCCTATGTACTCATTCCACATTGCCAAAGTACATGGAATGTGGAAAAGTACACGGTGTGTAGTCACAAAATTTAGGATCTTCTCTCAATTTACTTAATTCCTCAAAAAACACTTATGTAAAAGAGAAAAGAATAGACTCGTACCTAAAGAATAAGAACTGGGTTCTTACAAACTTCCCCCCTTAATGAAATTAGTCATTGAATTTCCCTTCAAAGGCTAGAGAAGATAAAGGTCAGAACAAATCTGGCCACTGAGCATGTATGTCGGTCTCCTGCTCCCAAGATTCTTCCTGCACTCTGCCATGCTACCATATCACCCTTACAAGAGGAACTGACCAACCTCGGAGAACCATCATTATCTTATCCATTATAAAAATCAGATGCTTCTCAAAGGACGCATCTACTTGAAGCTCAACCTCCTCTGGCTGACAGATGTATGATGCGTCTGAATGATAGTGGCACTACTAAGATACATGGAAGACATTGTGCATGGCTAGGTACCTCTGTGGTAACATCAACCGATACAAAACCGGCCCGACCTTCTCCAGAATCAGAAATGGCCACACATACCTCGACGATGTTTATCCTGTCTCCTGATCCACCTATGTCCCAACATCAGTGAAACACGCAAGTAAACCTGATCCCTGAACATGAACTCCAACGGTCATCTGTGATGATCATCATAAGATTCCTGACAAGACTATGCCGTAGCAATCCACTTCTATATCAACTGGACCTGCTCAGAAGTTTCCTGCACGATACGTGGTCCTAGTAAAGATTCCTCATCTGCCTCCATCCCGCACAAAGGTGATCGACATGACCTACCATATAAAGACTTGTAAGGTTCCATATCAGTAGTTTCCTGGAAACTATTATTATAGGGAAACTATACTAGGGGTATATTCTTCTCCCAGGAGCACCCACAGTCTAGGACACATGCACACAACATGTCCTTTAGCACTTGTATCATACGGTCTGACTGATCATCAGTCTGAGGGTGGTAAGTTGTGCTTAGAAGCACATGTGTGCACAATGACCTATGAACACTATGAAAGAAACGAGGCATAAAATCGGTGTCCCTATCTGAAATGATAGAATGATGGACTCCATGAAGATATAAGACCTCTTGGATATAAAACTCCTCAAGATCGTCAATTCTGATGGTCTCCTTGATCCACAAAAATTGAGCTACCTTTTTGATATTATACACAACACCCTACATGACATCATTTCATAAAGGTGACAATGACAAAAACTTTTTACCATCCTAGATCCCGGTTCCACTCCATGGGTGCCCTGAACCAGGTTGGTCACATGACCTCAAGCACATTTCCCCAAATTCCAGAGGCTGCCGACTCGCAGCGAGGGACCAAGTCTGATTGTGGGGAAACTATTCCCTCATTTTTCAAAGTGTAGCATAGCGTAATATAAGATAAAACATACAACAAAATCGGAAGCAATAAACGGTACACAAATGATATGAACAACTGTAGTAAAATTTAACCAACTATTATATAAAGATAATGATGAATCATGTCTCTAGTTATAGGAAAAACTGCCAGAACATGTTACACAGTAGCACAATAGGATACAATGGAATGTACAAGTACAACAAAAAAGAACAACCGGCAGCATCGCGAGCCTGATCATGGACCCATGCTCTCCTACACCTAACAAACAATCAAAATAATGTATAGGTACCCTTTCCCTTATCCACAACTATAACAATATAGTAAATTTGGGCCGATGAAATGACCCAAAGAGGGTGTGGGAAATAAATCCATGTAGGCACCCTCCAAAGGCTCATGCCCAACTTTCAGTGTAATGTTCAATAGTAGTGTGTAGTTGGAAATGAAATAAACGAAGTAGTACTCAAAAGTAACTTACTGTACCAGTTATATTACCATTTTTATTATTCATTTAATCATTCAATATAAGGAATCACCGTAGTGAATTTTTATGTGAACAATCAGTGCCCTCAGGCTTGTAATCCCTTACCATCTGGTAAAGAGAATCAAAACCCACAGGAATCTTCCCATACTCACATCGAATAATGCCCACAGGAATACATGGTGTTGCCCATAGGCATAGAATCTACTTCCCATAGGCACGAAAGATGTTTCCCTCAGGATAAATAGAGCACTACCCATAGGCTAATCACAACACCACCCTCAGGATATACAAGTAATCGGGACATTCCAAACATATAAACAAGAAATTTATATACAATTTCTCTCATGTCAATTTCTGACATGCTAAAATTTATTTTATTCCCTTGGGTAACCTGGCCAAACTGCTAAACATAGGAAGACACCCCAGGGGTGGTCCTGGTTCCAAGTAGTGATATCAAACAAAAGTTTTACAATTTAATTAAATTAACTACGCAATTATAGGTATTTAGAACAACCGAGGCCTCCACCACAAGACACCCCAACATGGGTTTGTTGCACGTTGGCACACAAAAACAC
Organism: Viscum album; assembly: GCA_963277665.1. Lineage (NCBI taxonomy): Eukaryota > Viridiplantae > Streptophyta > Magnoliopsida > Santalales > Viscaceae > Viscum > Viscum album. The sequence continues at coordinate 1,769,735,081 of OY728135.1, forward strand.
ACATCAGTAGGAATTTAAACACCAGACCACCTACCTCGATCGCCCCTGATCAGTATACGTGAACGACACTCCTCAAATCGTCTAAGAGTGATGTAGATATGAGGTAATACAATACTTGTTCGATCATAAATAACATCCCCTTGGGAATGAATTGGTAAGAACGACTCCAGGAGAGGGGAGGTCTTACCCGTATGGTTCCAACGAGATTGACGGAGGCAGAATCGGTTTCCTGGTACTTGATCGGGTGATCTCCAAAGCTCCTACCATCCCCCCAATTTCTTCTCTGGATCTAAGACTTCTCTATGAACAAGGAATGATACTACCCATTTTAAAAAAAACTTCACGGTGAGTACTACTGAGTACAATGAGTGTATTTTTCATTTTTTAACTGTTAATTCAGTGGCTTCTTTCCACAGCGGAACTGCTCGTGTGTCGACATTATTATACGACGTTTATTTTTGATTACATGGAGTGTACTGTCGCTCAGCTCCCAATGCCTTACTGTTTTCCTGCTGACTGACTACAAGTTGGGTAAATACCCCCTATAAGGCGTGTAGTCAGTTTTTACACCCATCATCATCGACCGGCCTACACGCCCTATGTACTCATTCCACACAGCCAAAGTACATGGCGTGTTGAAATGTACATGCCGTGTATTCAAAAAATTTAGTATTTTCTGCAATTTTCCTAACATCATCAATAAAACGTAAGGAAAAGAGAAAAGAAGAAACATGTACCTCGGTAATATGAACCGGGTACTTACAATCAACTACACCATTGTTTTAATAATAACAAAACCCTACATCAAAATCCATTTTTTTACATCCCTTTCTCTATAAAACATGTAAAGAATAATGTTGTTCAGGGAAAATCCTTACTCACCCCACCCTCATGTGGCCCATAATCTTATATTATCATCAACTAATATTCACATCAAAAACTCATCACATAACATGGGAACTAGGATATCATGATTGTGAAGTGCTTCATCTTAGTTCATTCCCCCTACAAGACAATGCCCAAACCACTTGATACAACATCATAATTATAAAAAATCATCATAACAATTCTTTATAAAAAGTAACATCCAACAACTGAATGACCATCAAATTGTAATTTCCAACAACTATGTATATCATTCTCATACAACTACCAAATTATGAGTGTGGAAGAGGGGATATCGAACCACACACATCAAAACCATCTTCAATGCTATGGAATATTTTAGGAACCCAAAGCCACTATACAATGGGAAGGTAGACCAACTAGGGTGTGGAGCATATAAAAATAAAATAGAGGACACATATTTACTCATATGAAAAAAAATTGGGTTCAAATGAAAAATGTATTAATATAGTTCATGAAACATCAACAACATACTCTTATTACCTCCACCAACTATTTCCACTACTAATGTAAAACATTAAATCACTTCCTAGACACATTTTTAAATCTATTATAATTTTATGTAAGCCATATCATTATTTAAAAAACAATGATCCTAATTAAACATACTATAAAACTGAAATTGATATTATATAAAAACATAATAATGATCACAACCCATTCAATTCAATATGTTTTTTAGTCTTTCTATTATTCATTATATTCTAACATGTGAATTCAAAGCCCACATACATTATCATTTCAACATAACTATAATGATATTACCAAAAATACATCAATAAATAGTCAAAAAGACTAATAGTAGTGAAAATAACCTCCCATTCGAATTCCATCACTATATCCCACCTCTCTAATAGTAATCATTCTAATTAAATAACTAAAAAACCCTCATCAAATTCAATTTCAACCATCCAGAAATCCAAAACCAAAACACATCATAAATCTGGGATAATCCCCATAATCTATAGAAAATAAAATAAAAAATATTGTATCAAAACCCCAATATATATCCAATATATAAAAAATTATAATCTACCACCCTATTCATTATAAAATATCAATCCATTTATTTTTTATCCTTACATCATATATTGTGTGGATATAACCATGAAAATCCATATTTATATTGTTAAATTATTTATAATCCATATAAAAATTATTATCTATTTATGAATTTTGAATAAAATAATTCAACATTTTATGTTAAAAAAAATTAAAACTAAAAAATACACATAGATCTATAGAAAAACTTATTTACCATATGAAAATAAAAATCCATAGCTACATAATAAAAAATTAAAAAACTAACCACATGTTATTACTCTTATCCCTTCCAATTTCATTTTAATAATTCTTCTAATATTATAATTTTGACCCATACTATCAATCAATAGGATGGATATTGTATTAAATTAATAAATATGAAAATAAAAAGTATATAAAGAACACCCAATTACTTAATAAAATTTTCAACATTCTCTAGAAATAAAAATGTTGTCCAAAATGAATGACCACTGAAGTAAACACCACCATAAGTAAGGAAGAACCATCATAACCGATTCTCTCTAAATAACCATCATGAATTACTCTATTTCCCACCTGAAATAATGATTCATTAAAAAAACATTGAAAAATTGATAAATGTGAACATATAGAAGATATGAAGGGATAATAAATGAAATATTATATTATAATATAGATGAACCATGGGTTTTAATCTAACAAGAATTGTAAAGAATGGGTGATGAGAGATCAAGGTGTTGACTAAGGAATAATATAGTATGTAAAACATCTCCAATGTAGATAATATTCTCTTATAGAAACCTAGCCTTATCATACATATATATTAAATATTTTAAATGAATATTAATTACCTCACACCAACACACAAATTAAGACTGTAATATTTATGAATTTTTGTAAAATTCAAAAATAAAAAATATTCCACAAGCGTTCTATATGATATCCACAGGGTTCATCATAACTAAAACCCTCCTTATACATATCAAGAATTATATGTTTTTTAATAACATGGGGAATGTAAATATAAGAAAAGGTCATCTCATATGCTCAGTAAGGGTAAACGAGTGAGATAAATAAGCTATCAATGAAGAAAAGGCCATCAAGACATGATAAAAAAATTTAAAAACTATACCTTGTATATCAATGATAATATACATGAATAATGGAATAAATATTTTTATTTTATAATACAAGAATAACTATGTAATCAAATTAAATGGCCCTTGAGAGCATACCATATTCAAAGGACATACATTTTTGGTATTCACATATTCAAGGAAAATAACTTCCCTATTATGGAAGGATTACAGTGAAGGATATCATAATGGAATGGGTAAACACCACAAACCATCCTAGTAGTAAATGATTTCCTCTAACACCATCATAATAGACAATGACCCACACTGATCATATTTAACTCATTTTCCCACTACTATCTATGTCCGGAGATAAAAATCATTACCCAATTCATTGGAAGGATATATAGGTCCCACTCTTCTCATAATGATATCAAAATTTATGTGCTCCAATATATCATAAAATATTCATCATATTTGAACCAGTTAATTTAAATAGTTTTCATAAATAATTCATCACATCCTAAACTATGTAAAATTGATAGGTTTCATAATCATTTCATCATTTCATCATTTCAAATCCCATATAAATGAGATTTATAATTATTATGAGGATAAAAATGTTTCATAAACATCATTCCATCATAAAAAACTAATAATTAAATTGAAATTAATTGTATTCTTGTATAATATCCCTTGTAATATATATTTAACATTATGAGATATCATCAAAGATGATAATTGATTTTTATTAGGTAATTTTTTTGTGTCGAAAATACCCTTTAATGTTTTAGTTTTTTTAGAAACATAAATTATTTTTAAAATAGTATTTTTTTGAAAATTTCCATGAATACATAAAATGTGATATTTTATGAAGATAAATGTCCTAGTGATGTTATTTTTAATTTATATTATGCACATTAAAACAAACATTCTATTAATTTTTTTTGTATAATGAAAACAAACATATACTGGAAAATTTCATGACGTTTCAATTCAAAATAGTTATAAATTTCTTAAATATGTGTAAAATTTTATTTTAAAATCATTTCAATGAAACAAATAATTTTTGGATACATTATTATAAAACATGGATTTTGAAGAATACTAATTGGCATCCGAAAAGGTGATTAACTTCATATTTATAAAAAATATATTTTCTCAATTATTTTATTTAAAAAAGAGTGTAAAATATTTCCTCTAATATTTGATAACATTAATAAATAATGGATATCAAATTTAAGTAGAAATAATATTAGTTATTTCAAGATATATCAACATAAAAGACTCAATCATTGACACTCAATTTAAACAATGATATTATAACATGAAACCATTTTCACTTTGGTTACCCTGAATCATATTCCCTGTGAAATGATTAAATAAAATGCAACATAATAATATACTAATGATAAAAAAATAAATGGTATTATATTTAAAAGAGAATGTATACACACATCATAACTGAAAAATGTGTATATCTTTACATATGATTCAATGGATGAATAATTGAGGCAAAATTCCCCCACCTAAATGATGAAATTTGTTTTACTCCTTAAAATATCATTTATAATAAATATGAGTTTTTTATAAATCTAATTTAGAAAAAAATTCATATATATAATTCCATATATGTATTTATTATGACCTGATATTACTAATTTATTTACTCTTCCATTCTAAAGTTACGTTTTGGTTAATAAGAGCCATTTTTTTTCATTTATTATTTGATTTATTATATATATTGCCCAATTAAATTGTTCATGGTTTAATAATATCCATAATGATAAAAATGTTATAAATATAATATAAAATTAATATATATATATATCTATAAAATTGAGGGATAAGAAATAAAATACACCATTACTAGAGATGACAGGTTGTATGTATGCATGAACAAAATTTCCATATTATTTATTGAATGAATGAATGAAATGAAAATTATTTAAATACTATCATTAGAAAATAATTTTTATACAATATTTATCACATATATTTATTAAAAATATCCTTATTACATTCCTTTTAAAACATATACAAATCTCATTGCTTCCTAACGTGGTTGTCCATCGTACAGTCGGGTGACATTATCAAATTCCCACAAAATTCAGAGTATGATAGAATTTGTGATTTAATAAAAAATAATTAGTAAAAAATATTCCATATCATATATATATAATAAATCTATAATTAAAATCAACCTTTGGTTATGGTAATAGAAAAACAAATGACATTGTTTCAAGAGGTGGCTGACTGTCATACACACAAACAATGATTTCATAACCTGTTTAATGGAAAATGATACGGTTCTAGATCATTACCTTAACATAACCAATTTTTAATAAATTTATTATAATTATAATATAATACCATATTTTCAATGTAATTATTTAATGAGGTGTAATAACAAATAATAATAATAATGGCCATTGAATAAGAAGACATCTTCATCAGATATCCTTTATAGTGTTTTACTAAAATAATTCCTTGGGAGGATTTATATCCATCATAAGTCTTATTGGATAAGGTATGGGATGATTAAAAGTTATTGTGGGAGTAATTGAATGGTTAAAAAGTTTTTGAAGTTGTTACGATGACATGACATTGTGTGGGTATTTATTTGTGTAAGAGAGGAAAAAATTGGTATTGTTGAAAAGAATTGAGTCGTACAACAATTTTTATACTTCACAAGGGTCAAATGTAAGATCATGAACATCATTCAGGTATCTACATAATTAAATTTTACAATAATTATCATAATTTTATTTAATTGAATGATTAATAGTGTTTTAGTTGCTTTGGGGCTTTTCGAGTGTTCCAGAATGTAAAGAAAGTGGATTCTGGCCACGCAATGCATGACACACAATTTCCATATTTATTGGTATAATAGTATTCCCAAACCTTTCTGACCAAAATTAGGGGTGAGTGTTTAAGAAAAACATGAAATGAAGAGGGGAGGAAAATCCATTTTGGTATGGAAATGAGGCATTCTGTATAATGGCTGCACTTCTTGTCAAACCATATGAGATCCCCATGTAACCATTCGACTTGGTCCCCTCTCGAGAAAGAGGCCAAAACATGGTTTCCGCATCATTTTATAAACCATTCAACAAAACCGTTGGCCCCTTAAAAGCATTCATTTACAAAATTAACCCTCATGATTTATAGACAGTCACCCCATTTTTTCCGCATTCTTCACCATGAAACCCTAATGACAAACATATGATCCCAATTTTTCTTAATGATGGTTCTCTATCCATTTTAGGTTGTATTGGGTATTTTTTGGTGCATATAGATTCTTCATCTATGTTTGACACTCTTATATCTTCTTTTATTCAGATGAGGGCATCGTCACATGTGTTATCTTTTTTGAATCCCTAAAACCCACTTTTTTGGATGATTCTTGGTTTAGGCTTCAAATTATTCTTGATTCCTGATCTAAGACTATGTTTAATGATTATTCAAATTTAGGTTATAGTTTGTTGGTCTATATGTTATATCCCATAATTTCATCATTGATTTTTGCATGTTTTTTAATGATATTTCCATCAACTTATTCATCCATTTTTTCACTTAATAATATTTTGAAAAATATTCTATTAAATGATTAATTTAACCTATCGTTATAACCATGGGATGTGTTATGGTTTTGTAGAATGATTTTTGGCCACCCATGGTGTGTGAAAAAGTTCTCGAGCAGGGAAAATTGAGATGATTATTAAGAAGATGACATTAGATAAAAGTAAATCCAATGATATACATGTTTCAATGAAGGAATTAGTTAAAAAAGAGAAATTAATTTTAATTTATAGACCATGAATATCATAATGGATTGTTTGGAATAACATGATGATGAAAAAAAGGAATAATGTGAACATTTCAAGTGGATTTTGGATTTGTAAATTTAAATATGTGAATGAATTAAGCCATTTTATTTGTTGGGATATGTGAAATGAAGAAATGTTTGCCAATTGATGATTATTATTAGATCATCAATACTTGTAGAAAATATGTTGGTTAAATAGGAAATGAAATGTAAATGGTATGTGTGTTAATGGGTTTACACTTAATGACGATCAATATGGTGAATGATTTTTGAAATGTGAATATTCTTGTTTATTGATTGTGTATTGTTTTGATATGGTATATGTGGTATATTGATGGATAATCATGTGAACATTCCATGGTGGTGTGGAAAATGCTCTTAGGCTCCTCACATAGGCCTAGTTTGGATAACACTCTAACACACCCCAATAATGCATGAGTTAGGATGTCATAGAGAAGATCTACATCCTAATGGTATCACAGGATGAACCTATATAGAGAAATGCACCATGGTTTTGGTGATTTAAATTATTATGATTTTTTTTACAGAGTTATTTAGGGAACATTAAATATTACTTATTATTGGTAATTGTATAGATGGGATGTTGTATAATTTGAGTAAATTTTTAACCTATTAAATACATGATGAAATCATCTATTCTAAATACTATTAACTAATGATACATGAGATCCTATTTTTTTGATCAGGTTATATATTTATTACATGCATTCACTATCTTTATAAAATTCATATTTGTAGTAACCATTGGGGATAGACTACTATCTTATACTCACGCCCTTCTCAGGGTACCATTGGGATCCTTATCAGATTTCACGGTCGTTGGTCATGACAATGAAAAATTACATATGAATGGGAGTTTATTTAGGCATGGGAAATGCATAAATTCAAGACTCATTCAGGAGTAATGTTGGTTGTCTTTATTTTAGTGATTTATTCTGTATGTCACTATTACCATGACATGAAATATTTACTTCGTATTTGTGGCTTGCAAATTATTGTAAAAATGATATTAATTTTTGTTGTTATTTATTATTTATTTTTTCTTTATTCAACTTGTTTTATTCTATGTAACACACATGTAATGAGGTAATAGTTTCCCTAATTAATCCATTATTGCCTCACTCCTTGTATGCAACCACTGGAATACATGGAGGTACTCTTGAGGCCATTTGGTGACTGAACACGGAGCACCAATTTAGTGGATTCTAGGTTTATGATGTTAAAAAATTTTATATGTCATGTTCCTTTATATTATATTACTAATTTGTAATAATGGTATATATATTATGATTAGTTGTTCCTTGGAAATGATCTCTTTTATGGGAATATCTAATCTATGTCTGAGGAAAAAACCATGTACCTAGTATGAGAATTCTAATTCCTGATATATATTCTTATAGTTTAATGATATTTCAAGTTTGGGTTATGAACATGTTGTCTGATTTGACATTTTTTAATATATTTTTTAGCATATAAAATGCTTTGAGGATGTGAATTCATTCATCGTTTTACACACCTATGGATATGGGTGGAATGCATCATGGTATTCACACATGGAATGGGTGTCTAAGACATGAAGTGTGGGATGAATTTTACTTACTTTAAATTAGAGGAAAATTATGTATAATAATGATGATGCAAATATGTAAATGGAAATAATTTTAATGAATGATTGAAGAATAGGGTGTTTAAATAAATATTATAGAAGGGTAAAAATTCATGGATTTGAAAAATCATAAAGATTCAATGGTTTCAATAAATGAAATATTTACGTAATTATGGGAAAATGATTGATGAATTATTCTTTCAGAATGTTGTGAATGAGCCAGAATATTTTTTGTGACATTTTGAAAGTGGGAATGGAACCTAAAGGTGAAATATTTTCCATTGATATATGGAAAGGGTTTAGAAATAGGGAATCTAATGAAGTAAATGTTTCCAAGTTAATTTGATTACCCAATGATGAAAAAGACCTATGGTTGGAATTGTTGAGGGTATCATTCAACATGTGACCACATCTATTGGGATAATAAGTGTTTAGTGTTTTTATTTTGGAGGATAATATTTTTCACCTAATGCTCATTATTCATTGGATGATCCATGCAATTTTCATTGACGATAGTGATTATATATGTGAATTATAATAAGTAATAATTTTTAAAATTTTGGGAAAATAGACCATTATATAGTATGAACCAATGTGTTTTCAAAAAGGCGATGTTAATTTTATGTAAATGTGTAAGGATTTAACATTAGGTCTAAAATATTTTTTATTACACCTTCTATTGTTTATGTGTATCAGTTTATGGGTTTTTTGGGATGTGAGGGTCTCCTATGAATATGCCATGATTATATTTCGGGAGACCATGATAACTCTTGATGTTTGGATAAATGGGTGTTCCATATTATGCATTCATTTTGGCTATGACATGTTGGTTTTCAATTGTTTCCTATTAATGTGAAAGTAGTTATATTTGTAGGTTTTAATTGACTGGGTTGTATATTAGACTTAAAAATAAGTTTCATGGTTGTGTCCTCATTACTGAACAGTGTTTTGTTGTGGGTGTAAAAACCCGGGTGGGTTCAGACGTTACAAATTGTGTTTTGGACACTTGAGTTTGGGTTTTGGATCGTGTTGATGGCATTTGTGTGTGAGTATATTTTTTGTGAAACCGATAGTTAATGTTTACCTTGGTTCATTGGTTTTAGTGTTTTAAAACATGTATTGGAGTGCCACCTATGAGTGGAGACTTGTCAGAAGATGAAGTATGTGGCCTTGAGAGAGGGTCCATTGAATTGCTACCATTAAACTAGATGTTGTTTTGGTATCATTCGACCACCAATAGTGACTTGTGAGATTGGTTGGTAGATTTTCCATTTCATATGGTTTCATGAGACATGAATGCATGTTTTTGTTTGGGACAGGTTCTATTCTGTCTAAGAGTGATATTTGGGAAGGTCAATGGTTTTGGGAGATGAGACTTGAGTTGTGATGGAGTGTTAATAGTCATGTAAAAATAAATGGTGACCATGTGGGAGGATATCCTAGTGTTTCACATGCATTGTAATATGAATTAATTGAGATGCATCAGAGGTATTCAGTATGCATACTCGGTGCTATCATGTTTTGAAATATAGTATGGTTGCACCCCAGATCTTTGAGAAGAGATCCCACGTTTTTTTACTAGTGTATCATTGGTTATGAGGTATTTTGTCATTTTGATGTCTGGCCCGTATCCTTGGATAATGATAAATTGAATCCATGATATTGATTTAGATAAGAAATAATATGGTGAGTAATGTGTGGTATGATTCTTCATTATGAAGGTGACACATGAGGAGAGCATGGTCACATGTTGGGGCTTTATCGTACGAAAGATCTAGTTGATCAGTGGAATGTTGGAATGCCTTAAGGATGTTGGGGTTGATGGACCAAGATGCATTATGAGGTAATTAAGAAATCATTTGTCATGGTTCTGGTTATTGCTATCTACTAGAATCTAATGTTGGTTTATGTGTGAGGTCTATGGATGGTGAAAGTACTTGAGTGATGCGATGAGTTCCAAATGAGAGAACAAATCATAAAGATGTGATTGTAATTGGTATTATTACTCATCATTATCCTGGAATCCATTTCGGGAAATATAAAAATGTGATAGTCCATTAGTTTTGGGTGGTGTGGTGGACCACAATGTTTAAATTGATAACTTCTAGGTGTGTGTTATAAGAACTCAATTGGGGTAGTGGAAGACTTTCCATGGGAAATGTTGGTGCATAGATTCATAAGTTATTTTCATAGAGAGGTTGACAGTTTTTTCACGGAAATTGTTCTTGATTTGTGGTGTATATGATTGGATGAGATTTGTTCAAGTAAGAAAGCCCATAAATCATGGTTGTTCATGGTTTCCCATAGTGTAGGTGACATTAGTGAAGGACTATTTGTAGTGGTGTTCGTTGACGGCTTCATAGAATATATATAGCTAGTGATGATGATTCTAAACATATTCACATAATCCCTGATATAATGATTAATTTCTATCATTATACCAAGTGACAATGAATGTGTTTGGGTTTGATTTGGTATATCCTAGATTTTAAACTCATGGGGTAGTATAGGAGGAGATGTAGGGTGGAATGTAAACCATTTACAGTTTATATTCGAGGTCCTCAGGATGGACCAGATGTTGACAAACATCATTGGTACAATTCACAAATTCATGGAATGGGAATCAGAAGATGATTATTTTGTTGATATGTGGAAATCCACATTTCAATTTCCATGTTTTTTGGTTCCCCTTAATGTTCATGAATTAACCATCATGGATCGAAATCGTTGATTAGAGTGATGGAAACAACACTCATAAGGTGGGGAGTAATAATTTAGTCTTGTATGTGTAGTGTTGAGTGTGGATTTGATGTGGTGGAATCGAGATGCCAATGTGAAACATATAAGGAGAAAACTAGGTTTCTCAAAAGATTACATGTTGTCCTTAGAAAGTTTTTTTTAAATATATAAGAATTTGGATTTGGGATGAGTGTTATTCCAAATAAATTTGATATTTTGGTGTTCAAATCATTGATGTGTGTGGTAGGACATGGAAACGGTTTGTGGAAAGAGAGGATGGGTTTTAGGACTCCCTAAATGTGGGCATGGAGTCTGATAGTTGTCATTGGGTGACATTGGAATAACATGATGTGTGAATGAACCTTTTCCAGGATAATTAGTGAAATTTCAATAGGGATGGTGAGAATTATAAGGATGAGTTAGTTGTGGATTACTTGAATCGACAAGGAAAAAAGGGATGATAATGGTGAGTTCAAATATTTATTCAGTAGATGTTTTGTGGTTGGACGTATGTTACAAATTTGAAAATGGCCTTTGAGGGAGGTCCTAATCATCTTTTTTCAATATTTGGAATGTGGATGTGTTTTTGTTAGTAATGGAAAAGTGTTTGGTGGAGAACGATGATGGTTTAGAGGGTAGTGGATTTCAGGATAGTACGGTTCTACTAGGAATCTGGGAATGACCCTAGTAGGTGAGTCAGATGATAGAAAAAAACATCAAGTCAGTAATTTGCTTATTGTCGTAAAAATAAGAGGCATGCATATGGTGGAAGACAATTGATCGTGTATAATATTACTGGTGTGATCCGATATGATATAGTGAAAAAGAAAAGATTTGAATATTCTGACCCACATTTTTAAAGTGATTTTTAGTAGAAATGGATTTTCATAAATTAAGGAAATCATTAGATAGGTCAATTTGTTTTTAGTCTGTGAATGGATGTCGTAGATATGTTCTCCCGGGTGGTTTATTTGGAATGGATGGATGAAAATACAGGGTTAATTTCCTTAAGGTTGTTTGGGTGTGGTGATTTTGTAACGTTTCATGTATATTTAAAATATTGACTGGATGTTCTAGTAGACTTTTTTTATACTGTATGGGTCAACCATTGGACGATTGTGGGGTAAGATAAATTTTTGGTGGGATCGCCATAGTGGGAAGGTGATGATTTAATAATGTTACTTGTGTTTGGGGTAGAAGGGACCTCAGTAAGCTCTAATTTTATGATTTTACCTTGGTATCATGAATTGAATCATGTTTAATTGGTAGAGTTATATGAGTCTGTTGGGTGGGTCTTGAAATATAAATTATATAATGGTACCTTCAACATCAAGTTGGGGGTCGATGTTTGATTGGAAATGTGGATTGAATTATTAGGTGTTTTCATTAGCTGGCATTGAGTTGGGGTCACTGTTAGTGTTTTGAGGACTATGTATAATGACAACATGTTATTTGGGTCTTGAGTTGTCAAGAGGATCATATTGATGAGGGTTTTCATTGGATATTTTATAATTGTTTGATGATGTGTGAGAAGTTTTATTTTTTTAAATTAATGGACTAATTCCTTATATTACCTATGGATTACATGTGGTTCATTTATGGTTATATGTTTATGAATATTTTGTGGAGTGTCCAATTAAATTTTTGAAATATGGTTAGAATGTTTTCCATGGAAAGATCACGCCTTTGTGGTGGAAGTATCGTAATGTTTAGGATGAATCATGGGAGGGGTAGATGGATATACAAGACTGATGGAGCAATATCTATACATTGGGATCTCATGGAATCTTTGGAATAATGGTTCAATGATTATCCATTATATAGAGGTGAGGTTGTAAGATCCCAGAAATAATTTAGGGATGTACTTGTATTAATATTGTACTAAATCTCTAAATTTTCTAATGGAATATATACTGGTGTGTGAGGGAGTTAGGGTTGTTTCAGGGCTTTATTACATCAATGAAAGGTTATTTTATCCATCCAGTTCATGTTTCATGGTTTTCAAATGGTTAGGTATAAAAATTCTCCCAAACTATTCTACTCACGATGAGGGGTGCACAGATAAGAAAATTATGAATGGAGGAGAACTAAACCATTCTTTCTTGGGATAAGGCATTCCATAGAGTTCGTGCATAATTATTTAATACAGGAGAGATCCCTAGGTAACTATACCATATATTAACCCTCCTAGATTGGGGATGTTATGTGGTTAGTGCACAGTTTGGAAACCCGTGCGGCCAAATTGTGCAACAAACTGCCCCGGGATTTTAAGAAACTCGCCTGATTTTACTCCCCATTCTTCCCCTTAAAACCCTAGTGAAGAACCTAGGCCCCCAAATCTTCATAATTGTGGATATCGTATATTTCTATGCCATTTTTACTACCATTAGGTGCAGATACAATTTCTATGTAGTTCAAACACACCACATTCAAATATTATTTAGAATAGGTATTATTTATTGAGTAATATCCTTCATAATCCCTACAACCCTATTTGTATGTAGGATTCCCTCTTGTGGCCTAAAAGGGTTCTGGAATCCAAATCTAATGATATGGTTAAGGGTTTGATCATCATCATATTCGAGGAATGTTTTCTATTAGTTGTATCCCATAGATTCTCTATAGAGTTGTGTATGTATGGTTATGATATCACATTCCTATTGTTATAATTTTTTCTCACATAGAAAAAATTTGTAAAATGGATTGTTGAATAATGAATTGAATCCTTCATGGTTCCAGTGTGCTTTTTTCTGGTTTATTTGACTGCGTTATGAGTTTTTTGAATCTTCTTGAGCATGGAAAATTGAGACGTCGAGTAAGAACATGAAACTAAGTAAAATTAGATCCCATGATGAACATGTTTGAATGATGGAATTACTTAAAAAGTTTAAAATTAATGTTTATGTATAGAACATTAATGTCTTAAGGGATTGGTTTTCATGGATTGAAAATGAAAAAATGGATTAATGTGAATATATTGAATGGATTGTGGAATTTTAATTGGAAGATGGGAAAGGATTATAGAATATGAATTATTGGGATATTTTAATGAACTAATGTGTGGTATGTTTTTATTTTGATTAATCGGCTAATGCCTGAAGAATTTAAATGGGATTAATAGGATATGTAATGTAAATGGTATGTGTTATAACAGTTTAATGCTTAATAGTGATCATCATGTTAAATTATTATTAAATTTTGAATGATATGTTTATTGATTATTTGTGGTTTTGATTTTGTGTATGTCATAAATTGATGGATAATAATGAGAACATGGAATAGTGGTGGGGGGAAAAGAACGTAGTCTCCTCACTAGGGTAAGGTTCGTTGGATGCCCTACCAACCAATAAGATGCACTATTTTGGTGAAAGATATATTATCTTGGACCTAATGGTAGAATTTGACAAAATTACCTAGACTACTTCTAAAAGGTAATTAGGATGTAAATGTATGTGAAATGGTTTTAAAAATTGAGACAGGGAACATGAATTATTCATTATTCTGGCTAATTTTGTAGATTGGGTTGTTGAGTAAATGGTCTAAATGTCTGGAACACAAAATAAATGATGAAATAATATATATAAATTATTGTAAACTAATGAATCCTAAGACTTGTTTTATTTATAATGTAACATCTATTGTAATTTCAGGTACTATGTTTATAGATTGAATATTTATTAGACATCGTAGGTGGCGTCTTACTGAGATGTGCATACACCATGATCCAATTATTGTTATGTAACAGAGCAGATCTCATGGTTATAGATTAAGACAAGGTCAGAGGACATATACTTCAAATTTTGTTTTATTGTGACATGCATGGATGAAGATATGGACTAGGAGACATTACCCATTTAGTAGTTTGGTTTTTTTCATTATTTGGGTTTTTTTTCTATCATTGATAACATGAAATTACATATTTAAATAACTATTGGGGCTTCTAACTGATTTAGAAATTTATTAGAAATTCATTATTTGGATTATTTTTTATTTTTATCCATATTCCATTGGGTATATATTGTGGTCTAAAATTGTAAATTTGGTATAGTCTCCCTGCATAATACATTTGATCCTCTCTATTATTTGGAAACCTCAGGCGTACGAGGAGGAATTTTAGGGGGTCATGTGGAGTCCCAACACAGATCACCAGTTTTCTAGGTTTCAAGTCAGGGATGTTGCATACAAAATTCTTCATTCATGAGCATTATTGGTGAATTTGTTGAAATCTAACTAGCCAGTATTTTTTATAAATTTTTATTGGTAATTTTAACAGATATCTTTTTTCATTAACCCTCAGGTTAAAACATTTTTCTATTAACATAAATATTTAACTTTTACATCACTCACTACTCAACTTGGTAGTAAAATTAATTTGAATTTATTATACTGTGTGAATTATTCAGATTCCAATAATGTAATGCATTTTTATAAATTAACTCATAAATATTAGATAATATTAATTTAAAATTATTCCCATAGTTGAGATAAGGAAGACGAGTTTAAAGAGAAAAAGTTCAATATTCTACAATGTTTTTATACAAATATCCAACATAAACATTATTCCAAAGACCTATATATGAAAAATTTATGAATTTTCGACTAATATAACATAAAATTCAATGTGAAATAATATACAACATTATAAATAAATTAATAAAAAATGCTGTTTTCAATTAAAATTCTAAATTTTCAATATCCATCTAATAAATAAAAACAACCGAAAAATACCAAATATTCCCCCTAAAATAATGTCGGCATGATAAATTAAAAAATAATATTTATTTTATCATGTTATCTTTCTACATGTATGAATTTATTTTGATAATTTTTAAAAAACTAAAATAAATTTTATTGGTGAGAAAATAATATTTTGGGTACATAAATAGACTACAAAATATTTTTTATTTTTTATAATATGATAAATTTATATAATAAATTATTAATAGTATTTTAAATTAATTATTACTAATAATATAAATATTTTAATAGGTTTTTTAAGGATAAAGTATAAATAACTATAATAATAATATTTCATGGTTTTGTTGAAAATAAATTTCTTCTATAAGACATGATAACCTAATGATGTGTATAGAACATGATTAACAAGGTTTATCAAGTAATGAGATATATCAATAAATTTTAATTTAGTATAATAAAATTCCTAAAAAATCAGGTTGTAATATTCCACCGCCCATAATATGAATATCACCCTCAAAGTTCATCACTATGATACATATAAATGAGGATATATTTCCATCATCATATCTCAATATTCCCATATAGTATCATCATATTGCTACTTTCACCATAATAATTCGACAAGGTGAATGACGATGTTTTGTAGAAAATTACTTATATGTTCTTTAATATCCACCAACTGATCCTTATAAGAATGATACTTCTCTAGTTCTATGATTTCTATGTTTATTACCAATGAATTTCTTGGTATGAATATTCTCAGGGGTGAAACATTGTACACATTATTTACTTTAGTGATGTTAATTGTAAGGGGAAACATAATGTCAAACATATAATAATAATTCATAAATTTGATGGGAATAAGGTATCATGGGATTAGTTTTATATTCTAATTCAATAGTACCACCTTCTTCTAAACTTAAATTCATAAAAATAGTTTCTCAAAAAAATTATCATATTGATCACTATAGTGATTATCAACCTGATTTTTCAGCCAACTCGGTGTTACATTTATATTTATATAAAAAGATATAACATTATATTTCTTTTCATTATATAACTTCAGACCTCACATATTTCATACTCCATCATTATTCCAAAACATAGGAGATCTACACTTATTTCTATATATGAATTTATAAGTAGCCTTCTCAATTCCTATGTGAAATCAACTTTTTTACGAAAACTAAAATAGGAGAATATGTTGTTCTTAGAAAAATTTAAAATACAATGAACAATATACGATCACATATAATAAGGTTTGATTGTTTTCTAAGACTTCCCTCATATTTGGTATGATACTATGTACATAAACTCAACTATGTTTCAATATCTTACAGAATACATCACCAGAACAATTAGGTAAACCACAGATTCCATTCAGACATAATGCAACGTGGTACTCCATGACATTGTTCAAAAAATTTATTGTATATCATAGAATTCAACTCAAGATATAAGTCTTATTTGATATAGAATATGTTTTTTTGACATAGTAAGGTGATCAAAAATAACTCATATATAATTGGACAGTTTAAAAATTTTGGGTATTCCATCAAAAAAGTCCATAGTAATGTTTCCCATTAATGTACAATAATCCCTTTATAATATAGTCATTCATCTGTAACTACTTGAAATATAGTGAAAAAGGACATGGAATTCCTGGAATCTACCTTAATGTCCAACCACTATAATATTTCATTAAAATAACTATATATATTAACAATTATATGATTAATAGAGAATTAACAAAATTCATTATGCTCTATCAACTCCCCCTATTATGGTATGGATAGAAAAAATACAAGACTCGAGAAAAATATCTTTTTTTCCGGATCATTGTTATACTCAAAAACATATCTAAACATATTTTGAATACCTATTTATTCCTTACACACCTCTTTAATATTATAGTGTAAAGTTTTATTATCATTATATTTTGTAAGATAATATTTTTCCCTTTCTTCCACATTTCTAGATCCATCGTATAAAAATACATAAATATTGGATATTTTGTTATCCTTTTTTTGGATAAGATAGTATAATCATTTAAACTCATATAATCTCCCACCATTTTGACATTCTTAGTTTTCTAATGTATGGAGTGGTCATAATATTTAATCATCTTTAACCATATTTTCTAGCACATGTTCAACTACATCTGTGTGAATATACACATTAAAATCTTGCAATTAATATATATATGATAATTTTCTCAATAATATTAATTCACCCATATCATTATTATATTAATTAATATGTTTAACTCCAAATAAATTGTGGGTTTAATTTTCTCATGAATCATAAGCTATAAACTTGTTATTCTAGAAAAAAAAAATATCCCAACCCCTTCATGGATGCTTCACCATATATTAAAAAATTATCTCCACTATAGGGTAATATAGTAATACATACGATTTCAATTCATCCTATTAGTTCCATAAAATTTTACTCACATTCAATTGTCTTGGGAAATGTGGCTCTCGTTTGAGTAAACATGGTCAGAGGATGTGTTAGTCTATGGAAATCTACACAAACTGTAGATAGTATCCTGAATATCCCAGAAAAATATAGATCTTTTTTATCATTTCTGATCTGGAATAAAACTAAATAGACTCTATATTGATAGATCTACATTCATACACTCCCTTTAGATAATGTACCCCAAAAATTAATACAATTTAAAGCAAAATTCATAGATATGCAATTTTTCATATAATACCTCCTTCAATATTGTATTTAGAAATAATTCACAAGTGGTATTCATTTAATTCAACTCAAATTTAATATATAACAAAATCACCTATGTATACTACCATAAACATTAAATGTTATCTCTAAATAGGATTTTTTATTAAAGACATGCCGGTAGAAGGTGAATTCGTATGAATAAGTATAATTATTATATATTCACAGTTTCCATACCTTCTATTGTATGTCATATTGTGTGTTCCCTCCTTAAACCATAATTGATTTTATCCATATTATAGTAAAATCCTGGAATAGTACTAACAACTTTACAGTTGATCAAATATATAATAAATATGGGGAAAATGATAATTGTTCTTGATTATAATCTTGATCGTCTATTGATAATCAATATAGAGTCTCATCAATCCTTTGTTATTTTCCACAAAAAGAAACACAAAAATGTTTCATAATTTCATTAATAAATAATTTTTCATTGGATTCCTAGTGTTTATTCTTCAAATCCCGCAAAAAAAATTCTATTCTATTCAATAGGGATTCTATGAAATTTTTATGACACCAATTTTTAATTAATTTTAGAACTCAACTTCATTATTTGTTAGATAACTGAGAAACTCAAATGGAAAGACATCAACAAAAATTAAAACAATTGGAAATATTATTTAGGCCTAGTTTATACCCAATCATCATTGATATACAACCCTTATAAATTAGAATTACAACCCATATACTGGATTTGATATCCATAAAGAGCTAAAACTTTTTGTTGCATTGATAGAGGGTAGAATGTTTATTTGGAATATCTAATGTGCCTTCCCGTCCTTGAAAATTGTTGCGGGGTTTATGTAAGGAAAGTTAACACATTCCTAATATGACATCAATTTCAAATATGGTATTAATGAAGATATTTAAAGGAATAACATTTGAACAAACATCCTCCTAGGATGAATGATATAATTGAGATTCAGTCATTACACCATTTGGGGTTTCCACTAAAAATTATATATCTAACCATATGGATAGAATATTTATTCTTTATGATAATTCATTATAGAATATATAATTACAAAATATATAATCAAATAATATATTAGTAGTTTGATAGGGGATTCTAAGTGAAACAGTTACTATGTCACTATCACACCCTTCATAGAAAATAGTGATCCATTGATATTTCACCTTGTCCCTCAGGATAAGAGGTTACTAACATCGATCATCATCACTAACCCTTTGAATTGGGAACTAGATAACATAGTTATCATGATCCATTCATTTAAACCAAAGGATTATGGGTGATGAAATTTGGATACTTTTTCACTATCCTCATCATTAGATAACAAGAACCCAAATCTTTTGAAAGAAGTTTCTCAATCTCATTCCTTTATAAGCATAAAACATATATAATTCACCAAAATACAATATTATCTATTATTATTCAAAAAATTTGAGATTAATGTAATGATTATCTTCTTTACTCTATGGTTTTTATATTTTTCTTTTGAACACGATATTCCATTTCTTGTCAAAACTATGCGATTGATACAAAACTCTTACCTTTATTTCCTCATTTATATAACATAAAACAATCCCTAATTAGCTACCAATGTATCTAATGTATAATGTAACTTGATAGTTTGGATTAAGATAACAAATAATATTTAAAACATAGTATTTGGTTGGATTATAATACTATAGTCTTACCTCAGACATCATGAAAAATATTTATCATTAGAACAAATGAATTTATTATAATTTATATTTAACATAAGAAGCTCATTTAACATCATTATAAGAATAATATGAGGAATTTAATTATTGAAAAATATATTTGAGAAAACATCCCCATAAATTATGTCAATTTATTATTTTTTCATTGAATTTAGGATGATATTCTATCATTGATGAGTATGGCCCTCAAAATGGTAGATTACAAAAATGACTTTTTCATGTTCTGAATAATGGACAACAGAAAATGTACATTCACTATTACTAATCTATTTTCCACTGACATGTGGATCAAGGTTTCTAATGGGGAATTTATAATTTTCCTCATAATGAACTGAACAAAATATTTTATAACCTTTGTATGTCAGGATAAATAGTATGATTAATAATTTCAGAAATTTTTATTTCCATATAAATTTGATTTATCATTCCATATGAATTAATAATTGGATTCTTAGTAGGAAACAAATTCATTTTCAATCAAACTTATCATTTACATGGTTCCTCTAGGTTCAATCTATCACATAATCCAACAAATAAGGTAAGAACCTATAATTTTATGGGTTACTACCTAATAATGAAAAAAATATCTTATTTGATGTAAAAATCAACCCATTTAATCATCATTACATGACAATATAGTTTTATACTATGTTATTCAGACACATATTATATTTAAATCCTTCTTGAAGGTTCATAGAGAAATTTTAAATTTTAAATGAATACCAAATCGAGTGTCATACTAGGTGTGCATCAAGTCCTGCTGTTATGTAATATGTGACTATAGTTTCAAGAACAATGTGGTGATTTTATTTTTATTACCCCTTGATACATTTTTTCTAAGTAAACATTCACCTATAGTATCCAGAAATGGATGTATTTTATTTAAATAAAAATTCAATATATTTTGTGAATATTCAAGGAAATTTCATAAAATTAGATTTATCATTATACTTATCCAAATACATTTACATATAGATATCACTTAGTATATATCATCAATGTTTCAAAATAAAAAATAAATATATCCATTTGATGAAAACAATTGTATATATATTACATCATTTTTATGAATATTAATTAAAATATTATAGTAACACACAAAGAACTTTAATTGTATAATTCCTTTTGGAAACACTAAAATAGAAAAAGTATCTCAAAAGAAAGCCTCATCATATCCCAGTACATTGTTCTAAACTATGACCCTTATAATGAATATCCTATATAACAAATTAATTCATAAATTTTGTAATGTAATCATATGAAATAGTGAGATGAGATGATCAGTAAGGGTAAACGGAGATACATAAGCATAACTTGAGAATAAGGGTATTATAACATGGTCATAATATTTGAAAACCATACCTACGTATCAATGGTCATAATAATGAATCATGGAATAATGATTGCATATTTATATGGCTTAAATTATTTGTGAATCATTGATTATGATCAGTGAGAGTATAACATTGGTATACTGAATATATTTCAGGAATACAAAAACATATATAATAAATATTAGTTAAGTCTCACTTCCATATACGTCATATTTTAATGAGTTCACCCAAAAAACAACCATATTAGTCAAGGTTTTCTCTTAAAAATTCATAGAGGAAAACCTCTCTTAATTATCCAATATTAATCAAAATTATTGTTTTGTATATTGAATGACATATATTTATTTACCAAATGAATTCAAGGGTGATAATGATCTCACACAGATCATAATGAAAATGATATTCATGTGTACCAAAAGACCATAAAAATAATCATATCTTAAACGCTAAATGGAAATGGAATCAATAATAATTTTATAACATAATAACCTATGTAAAATTGAAATTTTCTTATTATAATTTCAATATTTCATCATATAATAACCCTTAAAAATTATGTTTTATAATAAATTTTATCATAGAATGAAATATTGGAGTCAAATAGGATTCATAATCACCATTCCATCATAAAAATACAAAATTCATGGAAATGATATTATTGTGTTCTTGTATCATATCCCTTTTAAGGAATCAGTGACATCAATAGAAGTCATCACATAAGGAAAATCATGTTGATAGCTAATACATTTTTATAGGAAATTATCTTTTCTACATTGAAATAAAATTAAAACATAAATAATTATGATAATAATTTTCTTCAATAATGAATGTAAAAATATATAACATTATTATTGGTGAAAATAATTTCTATTATGATGGTATATTTCATTCATACCATACACATTAATACAATTATTTCATAAACATATTTTAAAAAAATACAGAATTGGAGTTGTTTGGAAAATTGAAATGAATATAACATTAAAAATTACATGTTTAATTATAAATAAGGGTGATAATGTGTTTTATAAATTATTTGAATGAAAAAAAAGAAATTTTATTTTCTTAGAAATCGTGGATATTGAGGAGAAAAATATATGAAAAATGGAGAAATACTATCTTATTTTCATAAAATTATTTTTTAAATTATTTCATATAAAAATGAATGAAAAAAATATTATGTTACTTTAATAATGAATGAATAAATATATAATAATAAATTTAATGGGAAAAATTGAGATATATATAATAAGATATCGATAACAGAGACATAATAATAAAAATCATGATAAGCAAAGTGATTGTAATGTGAAACCCTTAATGACTTTGAAGAATAGAATTATAAGAAACAAGAAAAAATAAATTAAATTGAAATATTAAAATATAAGTAGGATAAATATATTATCTATTTTAAATTTCAATGAGGTTTTATAAACACTTTTTAGATGACCATTATTCTATATCACAACATATTTCACAAAGAAGGAAAAATGAGATAAAAATACATTTCCCTCTGTCTTGAATTCCATTGTTCTTGATAAAACCTTTTATAAAATAAATATATTAAAGAACCATAATAACATATAAAATAAAATTTATTTTTTAATCATGATCCTTAAAGACATGTTTTTTAAAAATTAAATTCTTAATTTATGTTTTATGTAATAACCGCTTTGTTTTTCTTATTTTTATTGATTTTTTTTAATCTTTTGTCCTATTAAATTGATCATGGTTACATAATATAAAAAATTATTACCATGATATATATATATATATCATATATATTCAGTATATATTTATATTATAATGAATTTGATGTAGTTATACATAATGAAATACAATGTTCAACGACGTGGAAGGTCATATATACAAATGTATGATGTTTCCAGTTCCTTATTAGATTAGAATACTAAAAATTAAATTATGAATATATATATTTCCATTATATAATCATTTTATTTCATATTATTAACATATATTTATTAAAACTATCATTTATACATTCCCCGTAATGTGATTACGAATCACATCACTTCGCAATGTTGTTGTCCATTATACAGATGAGCAACGTAATCGTATTCCTAAAATATAAAGACTATAAATATATGTGTGATATATTAATTCTATAATTAAAATAACATCATAATTGCCTTATATAAAAAATAAATCCCTCATTAAAGCTATACATTAGTGTGTTTAATGGATAAATAAACTCAGTTCATTTGGAGGTAGTTTGTTTTACATAGGATGATGATTTTATATTCGATTTGATAGATGAGTAAATGGTTTTAGTTCATTTCCCTAACAGAATAAATATGATCATATGTAATATACATTTGTTTTTATATCAATATCTTATAGTTAAAATTTAAGGAGTTGGTCAAAGAAAAAAACACAATTTCTTATTGGGGAACGTAATCTATTTATCAAGTATCCTCCACTGGATTTCACAAAAATACTACTTATTCAAAAATTATGTAAATTATATAGATTATAAGAGATGATAGGTAATTATGATTTTATTGGGGAAGGAATGTTTTTACCAAATTTTTTTTCTAGGTTTTAATAATGTAGGATAGGGGTGGCCTTCTATAACAAATTGAGAAGACATACATTGTATTTTTCAAAAGAATTGAGTGATCCCATATTTTTCATATCTCACCAAGGTTAATAAATTGTAATTTATAAAAACCCTAGTGGTATAATAGACAAAATATGTGTAATTTTTTTATAAGATATTATATATCATTATGAGTCATTTTTTATTATTTTAACTCCCTAATAAACCCATTTTTAATTTAACCACACTTTTTAATATAAATTTTATTAATTAATTATAGTGGTCAAATAATTAATATAAATTATTTCATAATATAAATTATTATCATTTAAAATATGGAATACATTTTCCCAAATAATATTTGTCGATGTTGAGATATTTATAAAAAAAAATCCAGTATACGTGCAATGAAAGCGAGTTTTTGAAGAGAAACTGTTAAAAGGTTACAATCTATTAATATCTATACACAATATAAAATTGATTAAAATGATCTGTATTGGTTCAATGGATGTTTAATTGATCTAATTTTACAATAAAATTTATTTTCAGTGTAATATATCTTTATAATAACATTATATATGAAAGTATTATTCAATGAATATTCATTATTTATCACTATTAATCAAAAAATTAATCTTCTTATAAAAAAAATCATCCACTAATAATATTAAATTTAAGATTTAAAAAATTGATTCCTATTTTATAAAAGAATTTCTTGAAAATTGTGATAAGTTAATTTGAAAAACAATGAGAAAATAAAATAAAAAAATTTGTTTTAAAAATTTTTATTTTTAATATAGATAATTATATTACAAAAAAAGTATGTTTTATTATCTATTTTAATATATTAAAAAATTAATATTAATATTTAAAAAATACTCATAACTTATTATATAACTATTTTTAATGGAAATTTTATAATGGTCACATTTAAATAACTATGGCTGTAATATATCATGGTTTTGTTAAAAATATGTGTCGTGTGTATTGCAAGCTAAACAGTCTTGGATACATCAAAATATTAACTTGATTTTTAATTTAATGCAACCTATTAAATAAATAAGATTTATTCAAAAAAATCCATAAAAAAATGGGGAGTCACATTCCCCCATTATAGAGTATCCTTGATGAACATTTACAAAAATAAGTTAGAACACCCCACCTATGGTGATTGCTAACCAATGGTAAATCCTGAATTCTACCCATTAAACCCTTCATTCTTACTAATTATAAAACCTAAGTTTAACTATTTTTGTCACCACCATAGGAATCATAATGACATGTTCTATAGTGTGTTGGCCCCTAGACACCCATCATGACCATCCACTGTGTCATCAATCTATTAAATTTTATTTTTTATCCAATGTATGCAATATCGAATAATGTGTTCGTATTCATATTTTTTTCTCATACGGTAACCCTCTAAGTGGAATGCCCAATTTGTTATATGAAAAAGGATCCCGATGACAGTTTCCATGGATTATTTTAAATATGTAGATACACCATCTGATAGAACCTCTGATATAGCCAATTTGTCTCATTCACTCACGGTTCTGCTACCTATAATCGAATAAGCCCACCGCATTACAAAAATATGAAAAACCAATTCTAAAATGGTCTGACTCATTCTAAAGATGATAATATAAATTGAATTTATCCCAAACAACATCTATTACCACACTAAGGTGACCCTTTTAATGGGTAGGTTCCTCATTATGCTTCTAGAAAACAACTATACACCCTCTCGACCCCATGTAACCCTATTTAAATATAATTAGAGGGTTTTATAAATTTTAACCATCAATGTAGCTAAATGTAAAACAATTACCATCTTCCATAATCTAAGGAAATTTATGGATGTAATATGGAAAAATATTTTTATAAAAAACATCGCACAAGATAACATTCATGAATCTTTTTACCACCAAACGGAAGCTATTGCCTATGAGTGAGTAAAATGATAAAATAAATTATTACTAAAATAGTGAAAATTCATTAATTACATCATCCATGGAAAATTAATAATAATAACCAGTGAATTATATTGGAGTTATGAATTAAAATGTTTCTCAAGTAACTGAGTACCAGCCTTTTTGACACATTTCTACCACAAAACATAGAAAAAGGGAATGGATAATCAATGAAAACCCTCATCCTTTCTATTATTGATATAAACCAATTTTTCCACTATTTTAGTATCACCACATATATCATAATTTCCCTAGATAATGACAGGTGAATCATTTTGTAGATAAATGCAATGCTAGGACTTGTGGAAGATATAATGTATAATGTATACTATATTATATATTCCATTATACACCCAAACTCATAGATATATTCTAGCACCATGAAGGGTAAAATGAATTGAAGATAATATTACATCCCTAACAAAAACTATACTACCCTAGAATGCGGGAAGAAGCTAACACATGGTCTCTAAACTCAAACTCTAGGGGTCTCCTCCTTAGATCATCATTTTCCATATGATGGCTTTCCACTGCATTCATTTGATATGGATCCATCATGATCTTCTTATAGTGTGATGTGTACAACATAAGTATTGATTAATTCTAAATCTAAATCCTCACTCTAGAACAATTTAGTAAGAAAATGTTTTCCATAAAACAACTCAAATAGACTGATTCTATTATATGAGTGATGGAAATGATTTCTGTAAAAATTTCCCAAAGGAATCTGTTAATCCCATGATAACTAAAAAAATGACACATGCTCACAATATATCATCTTATGCATAAATGATCTATTCATTCTACAATACATCGGTAGATGAAATTTAGTGTTATTGAAAAAATATGGGGAAATGTACTGATGTAATACATTCCACTAATTTTATGTAAAACATGGTTCCCAATAATAACTTATGATCTTTTTTTACCATATAAATACTCAAAATCACATTCAGATAACTTCCCAAAAAACAATTCCTGACCCTTTACTCACAGATCACTAGCGAATGGTTTGAAATCATTAGATGTCCAGTGATCAGTCAAAAACATTAGATTACCTCTAATCCAATTCTAACCTAGGGATAAAATAAATTTTAATTTCTCCTACATACACATATGGGATTCCAAATAATGAAAAAAATCCTCTAGGATCACAATTTGTGACATTTAAATATTTATAAATCAAATATTATTGTACAAGAAATTCTATTTCTTAAAATATACTCTGACAAATAATAATAATCATTAACTAATTTTCATATTATAAAAACATATATACATGAATAATGATTAGATTTGAAACTCACTATGTACTTCCTCATAAATAACCAATAGAAAAAACAACCGACCAACAAATCTTTTGATTCTAGAAATCCTCCAATAATGTCATTGGGGTATCATAATGCTCGAAACTGTATCATGTCACTACCACCTCTGAGTATCCCCACTAATAATTATATACTTTCTAAATCAACGATGACTCCATAGTCATCTTATAATTGAACCCCCACTATTATCATCATCTACAATGTGAAGAATTTCTACATGGTCTTATATCCCACTCCAAACATCACCAGACTTGCAAACAGTATCACCTCATGAATTATAAGTCATTAAACTATCTATAATGTCTCATTTACCCATGTTATAGGAGACTAGAAAATTTAATCCTATAGAAACGACATACACACCCATATTCCTCTAATATGATTTTATGGGGAGAAAATATATCATATATTGTTGAGATAAATGATCATAATGATTAAAAAAATTCAAAAAAAATCTATAGAACAAAAAAATTTAGAACCAAATTTATTTATTTATTTTTAATTATCACAATTTAAGGATTTATTAACATTTTCATCTCAATAGTGAATATAATTTTCTTCTAAAATATAATAAATTTTATGACCATCTAATATTTTAGTTATAATTATTTCTAAACTGATCCATGGTGAATAGTTTTTTTTCTTCAGGATTAATTTTTTTTTTTAATATTATCAATTTGACTATATTTTTAACCAAATACAAAATTTTATTACTCAAAAGTATCATTAATTTTGGGTATTATAAAATATTAAATGAGTTTATGAATTTTTAATATTAGACAATATCACATAAATAACATTATTATAATAAATGAAATTTTATGTGGAGAATGATAAATGGATCTTGTTAGTTTTCGTCAAAACTTATTGTATGTGATTCTTCCAAAATAATTTTCATTATTTAATGGGGTAGTGAATAATTAAAATACAAACAATATTGCAGGACATAAAGAAATATTTATTAATTTGGATATAAAATTTTCTAATATTGTCTAATGTAGCAAAAAAATTTATGTTAGTATATAATATACAAAATGGAAGAGTTTTATATAATTCCATATTCCATTATATGGTAAATTAGTCAGAATACAAATAAAAAACATTTAGAAGTTAAAATTGGATGGAAATATGACCACCCTTTTATTATAAAAATATATCTCATATCCATTTTACATATTTTTAAATATTAGAAGCTAGTTTGGGTTTCATGTTGATCTAATAGTATTAAATTTTTTAAATATTTATATTAATATTTAATTTTAGTTATTTTAAAATAATATATGAAATTTTCTGTTATGTAATATCTCTATAGGATTACCATGTCCACTAAATTGGAGAACTAACATAATTTATGGGTTTATTGGAGTTAGAAGTGTTATTTGGAGTTCATTTAACTAAAATGTCTTCTATTTATTATAATATATAAATAAAAATTTTTGTTTTAAAAATATTTGTGCATGGCCAAACAACATTAGATAATTTACTATTCTTAATTCCATTAATCTTTTCCCCAAACCGTCATCATAAAAATTCAATATTTAGGGTATTGATATATATTTGAGGATTATTTGAGGAAGTATTATTCTATATGTGGAGGATTAATGTTAGGTAATTACAATTTAATTTTAGGGTGTATTGTGCTACAAATGATCTTATAAAAGGATAAGTTATTGAGAATAAATATTTTGATTATCAATGATTTTTTTACCATGAAATTTAAATAATAACTATTTCATCATCAATATGATATTTTTATCTTTTATTTCACTATGTGTTATTCATTAATATATTAATATAATTATATACAATGTAATTTTTAAATCCACCAACTATATTGGTGTAATTTAGTATTATATTTTTATATAAATTTTATCAATATAAAATGATTTTTTATGGGGGTCCTTCTCAATAGATCCAAACTGGGGCACATGCCATATTAAATTCTATGGAAAATAAAAATTATTAGATAAGGATACACAAAAAATCCATCTTATTAAAAAATATCATTCAAATATGGGGTAATTCAAAAAAATTATATAGAAAAAAATATTGTCGCCATATATGAATCATTGGTGGAATATTAATTCCAGTGGGAACTCCACCATTATGAAATTTATGTGGTCAGTTTCCATTCAAGCATCTTTATTCATTAGAAATATAATCATAAAGTGTCGAAAATTCCACCAAACATTTTCCATTTTCTATATTATGAAGCACTAGAGAACATATATATATCTCTATATAGGGTATGGAATCATCATTATAGTGATTACTAAAAATGAGTGTTTTTTCATGGAGATTGAAGCCAATGTGGCTGTAAAATATGTAATGTAGGATAGAATCCATTAATAAAATATCAAAAGACCAGGGAATATAAATACTCGGCCATAAGCATTACATAATATTGAATTAAATTAATAATTCACATTGAGTATTTTTTCAGGTATAGAGTTTTAGGAAATTATAACATAACTATTAAATCTAAAAATATTACAAAATAGGCACTTCTACCCAGAATCCATTTTTTCATAAAATAAAAACTATTTAAAAGAGCCATGTCTAATTCCATGTTAAAGAGATCCTGTATTTTCCTTGATCCAATCCTTGACCCGATTCATCTTTAAGTCCTGTGAAAAACATTTCAAAACATGGGATGAGCATAAAGGGCACAGTACGGGTTATAAAACAGTGAATGAAAACATTTGTTCATAAATACATACAAAACCTGAACTCTTTTACTTACATCATGAAATCATAAGATTTATTAAAGACACATAGAATTCATAAATCATAAAGGTATCTTGCAGCATCCATACCATTCTTACATTGTAGCTATCACAGCTACATAGGGAGTTACTTTGGAATACCCATAACAGTATATTCCATAAATATCATAGGGGATACATTCACGTTTAACTCTGTCATGTTACCCAATGCATTGGAGAGCTATCTCGGGCTCACCCTCCCTACGTTTATCATGGAAGCACCCGTATACCTAAATAATGCCCATGAACCATAACATGAACTTAACACATAACATAAGCATAAAGGAAAGATAAAATTTCAACATTGAAATAATAAAATATCATTTCAAGATATTGAAATAATAAATCCATTCTCAAAATCATTTTCAATACCAAAATACATAAAAATAGTATTTGGTATTTATTTTTCCTTTTAAAAAAATTTTGTCTTGTTAAGGAATCCAAAGATCAAATAATACTCATGGCGGCGGAATGGTCGTTGTCACCGCTTATGTTAAAAAAACCATTCCTTTTTTTCGTTTAGTAAAACACTTCGTATAAAAATATTCCATTTGAATAAAATTAAATTTCAAAGGGGTTTATACACCATATAAAATAAAGTCGTGTATAAGAAATGCCTCAATGAAAAAAGATTGAGACAAACTCCCTTACCTCGTGTTCGACTTGACCCGTTCGTTCTTTAATCTCATGAATAATAAAGTAAAGTTAATTTCTAATTGATTAAGAAAATGTTTCAAGTTTATTATTAATTTTATATCACTTATTACCATGTTATAAACATTATGTAATCATTCTAGTTAATAATTTTCATTTTGTCGATATTTGGTAATTGGGTCAAAAATGAACACCTTATATTTACAAGTTGTCCATGTGGTCAATAGTCCATTATATTAAGAATGTTATTCATGATTTTAGATATCATATATATCATATATATCCAGTATATAAATGTATTTTTAATAGTACAAAACATTTGGAGGTACGAAATGAAATGCACCGTTAATGGAGACGGTAAGCCGTACGTACGCATGAACGCTACTTTCATTCCTATATCTTATTTTAATGGAATTAAAAAATAATGATACATATTTATATTATAATTACATTATAATATCATATAAAATATCATTAACTCTATCCTTTTTACATCCCAAATAGGGCATTAAAAAGTCACATCACTTTGAGGGGGCAGTAGTCCGCACATCCTCAAATGAGATTATCGTATTTTCCCACTATGGAAAGCATAACGTCTTGATATAAATGTGAAGTAAAAAAAAATAAGGAAATAATAAACATAATATATATCCTATATAAATACATTTCCATCGTAATGTCCACCATGATAGGCGGTAATGTGTAATTGAACAATCATCGTTTCGTGAGGCGTCTGTTTTCCATCCACAGAAACATTATGTTCTTCATCCATTAGATAGAGGTTTGTGTAAGTGTAGTTTTAATCATTATCATAAAAAAATCCTAGTATATTGCGGATACTGATGTTGTTACAAAATAAAGGAAATAAAAATAGTTTAGGGGTTGGAGAAGAAAAATAAAAAGAAAACAATTTAAGAGAAATCGTTACCACTAATTTGGGTAACTCACTTTGGTTTGAACCAAAGGACTTCTAGAAGTGCCTTATGCCTACGTTAAGACTTCTAAGAGGAGGAGATGGATGTAGGTACATTAATTAGTAAGAGTTTGGACGATCCAAATTGCTTGAGAGGTGTGAGGAATTATATAGAAGTGGTCTATTTTTATAAGGGAGAGGATGGGATCTTTAGGAAAGAATGAGCGTATTATTTTATAATATAATTATATTCGGTTTTTAATGGTCCAAAAATCTTTATGGTCGAATATAATATGACTCATAATTTAAATAAAATCATACAATCAGAATTGGACATGTTTTGGATAATATTTTAATCATTATACTATTAATTAATTAAATCATTTATTAATGAGGTAATACTGGATCATGATTGTGTCATATATAATTTAATTTATATGATCTCTAAAAATTTTAAAAAATACCATGATGTAATAAATCATTTTAGATTTCCAAGGAATATTTATATTTGAAAATATAACTTGTATAACACCATGTAAAAATTAATTTACTAAAAGATATTTGTTTATTTCATTTTGGCCTTTACATTATATTAATTAAAATAAAGTGTCATAATCACTTTTAAGTGGATCCATGGGGTCTGAAAATCTACCTAACGATGACCATGGTCGGTTATGACTCAACCAATAGGATTAGGAAACCTGTTAGGGTAAATAAAAATTATATTTTTACCATTATTTACCTAATTTACCCTTTAACCACGGTAAATAAAATATTTACTGAGGTAAATATTTAAAATGCCTAAAGATAAAAGATACATATTTACACAATTTGAACCTCCTAATTAAAAATATGGAATCAATTTCTCCAAATTCAAAACATAGAAGTGGAATAAATTAATTTAAAATTAATACCTATTGTCAAAACATAAGGCGTGTTTTTAAGAAATATTAACTATGAAAAGATTGACAGTTAATTATATACAATTTAAATGTGAAATTGCTTCTAATGACAAAAATTAGAATAAATTTTAAAAATATAATCTATTTACACTTTAAAACCAATTAAAAGGATTATATAACCATTTAAATAAATTATATTAAAAGGCAATTGTGAATTAAAATACAATATTTTTCACTATTCATTAAAAAATGAATTTTATCAGAAAAATAACAAAAATTTATCCAAATTAATTTCTGATGTCGTCATTCTAAATAAGTATTGTATTTAGTCATATATAATTTATTAAAGTGACCAAAACTAGATTTAAAATGGATTCTCCATTAAAAGGCGTGAAATTGGCCTTTTAATGAAAATTATGCTTATAATTAGATTCATTAATATATGAATCCTCTAACCATTATTGGATAGATATAAATACATGTATAATCATATTATAGTTATTTTTTTTCATTCCCAAAAATACAACGGCTAGGAGTTAACTACCATTTAAAATAATAATAATAAATTATTAGTGTGCAACGTAAGATTCCAAAGAAACCCGTTGTTGCGTATCGGGTACGCTATCGAACATAGACACCCCTTTAAGCTAAAATTAATATTTTTTTCAAAAAGATTAATAAATATGAAAATATCTTAATCTTTATTTACCTGTGATGTTACATCCTTCCCCCCTTTTGGAAATTTCATCCTCGCAATTTTTATCCACTTATCAAAATAAGTGGGGGTATTTATCCCTCATATAATTTTCAGATTCCCACATTGCCTCTTCAACCGTATAATGCTTCCACAAAAAATTTACCTGGTGAATTTCCTTATTCCGCAACACCTTCTCTCTATGTTCCAGAATTTGGACTAGTCGTTCTTCATAAGAGAGATTCTCTTCTAACTAAACTACCTCTGGGCTCAAAACATGAGATAGATATGACATATACTTTCTCAACATCGAAACATGAAAAACATTGTGTACCTGGGATACACTTGGAGGTAAAGCCACTGTATATGTAACTGATCCAACTTTATCTATAATTTCATAACGTCCAATGAACCTCAGGCTCAACTTTCCCTTCTTACCAAAATGCATCACACTTTTCCAAGGAGAAACTTTGAGAAAGACAAGATCACCTACCTCAAAAGAATGATCCTTCCTCCGGTTATCCGCATAACTTATCTGTCTGCTCTGAGCAATTCTCATGTGCTTCTGAATCAACTGATCTTTTTCTGCCATCTCTTCTACCAATTCTGGTCCCATCATCTTTCTTTCACCTACTTCATCCCAAAAATCTGGAGTTTGACAATGCTTTCCATACAATGCCTCAAATGGAGCCATCTGTATACTATAATGAAAACTATTATTATTAGAAAAATCAACCAAAGAATGATGTTGGTCCCAACTTCCCTGGTAGTCCATCGAGAAAGCACATAACATATCCTCCAAGGTCTTAATTGTTCGTTCTGACTGCCCATCTGATTGGGGATGAAAAGTTGTACTAATGTTTAATTCAATATCCAATGACTTCTGAAGGTATTTCCAAAAGTTAGAAGTGAACCTGAGATCATGATCATATACAATGGAGAGGGGTACTCCATTCTAACTGACTGTCTCTTTAACATACAACCGAGAAAGTTGATCTAGATACAAAGGATCTATAATAGGAAGGAAATGAGCAGATTTAGTCAATCGGTCAACTATAACCCAGATTGCATCATTACCTCAAGATGTCATTGGCAATCCCACAATAAACTCCATGGATATATTTTCTCATTTCCACTCTAGAACCGGTAAAGGGTGAAGCATTCTTTTTTGTAACTGTCGCTCTGCTTTAACCTGCTGAGAAGTCAGACAATTCACAGTAAAATTAGCAATATCTATTTTCATTCCATCCCACTATTAATAAT
Organism: Viscum album; assembly: GCA_963277665.1. Classification (NCBI taxonomy): domain Eukaryota; kingdom Viridiplantae; phylum Streptophyta; class Magnoliopsida; order Santalales; family Viscaceae; genus Viscum; species Viscum album. Next base: position 1,769,769,799 of record OY728135.1, read on the forward strand.
CTCTAAAATCTTTGTACATCTTAGTACTGCCAGTATGAACTGAAAACGGAGAACAATGAGCTTCACATAACAACTCATTCTTCAACTGTGAATCACAAGGCACACATAATCTCTTTCCAAACCTAAAAACAAAATCATTATCAAAGTTAAATTCCGGAAACATACCCTTCTCAACCAACTCTACCTTTTTCTGCAACTCACTGACTTCTTTATGCACATTCTTTATTCTTTCTGATAGAGATGATCTCACTGACACCTGAAAAAAAACAGAAGAATTTCCAGCACTGAAATCATCTACACCAAATTTCATCAAATCAAAAACCAAAGGATCTTGTTCCAAACGTAGAATGCTTAATGATACATTACTTTTCTGCATCGAAGCATCATTCACTTTATTTGCTTTTCCCAGATGGTAATGAATAGTGCAATCATAATCCTTGATTAATTCCAACCATCTCCTCTATCTCATGTTAAATTCATTCTGAGTGAATATATACTTCAAACTTTTATGATCAGTTTATATTTCATACTTCACTCCATACAAATGATGCCTTCAAATTTTTAAAGAAAACAAAACAACAGCTAATTCCAAATCATTTGTAGGTTAATTTACCTCCTGTGGTTTCAACTGACATGAAGAAATTACCTGATCATTCTGCATTAGGACACAATAAAGTCCTTCCAACAAAGCATCACTGAAGATTACAAACTCACCATCTCTAAAAGGTAGTGCAAAAACTAGAGCATTCGCCAATCTCCTTTTCAATTCATGAAAACAATCATCACATTCTTTTGTCCATATGAACTAAACACTTTTTCGAGTTAACTTCATCATTGGACAAGTTAACCATGAAAAGTTTTCAACAAACCTCTGGTAATAACCTACCAAACCAAGAAAACTACGGATCTCTGTTATATTTGTGGGTCTTGGCCATTCATCAACAACTTTTGTTTTTGCAGGATCAACAATTATGCCATTTTTTGAAATAATGTGACAATGGAAAGAAATTTGTTGTAACCAAAACTCACACTTACTGAATTTCCCAAACAATTATTTTTCTTTTAAGGTTTTCAAGTCAACCCTTAAATTAATTTCATGATCCTCTTTACTTTTTGAATAAACAAAAATATAATCAATGAACACAATCACAAACTTATCCATGAATACCCGGAAAATTCTATTCATAAGATCCATGAATACCGCAGGTGCATTGGTTAACCCAAAAGGCATAAATAAAAATTCATAATGGCCATATCTAGTATGAAAAGGGGTCTTCAGAATGTCTTCTTCCTTTACTTTCAACTGATGGTACCCCGGCCTCAAGTCAATCTTTGAAAAATAATGACCTCCCTTGTACTGATCAAACAAATCATCGATATGAGGCAAAGGATACTTATTCTTAACATTGGTGTTATTCAATTCTCTATAATCAATGCAAAGTCTCATTTAACCATCTTTCATTTTAACAAACAAGAATGAAGCACCCCATTGTGATGATCTAGGTCGAATGAAAAATTTATCTAATAACTCATGAAATTTCATCTTTAAATCTAAAAGTTCAATTTGAGCCATTCGATAAGAGGGTTTTGAAAATGGCTTAGCATTATGAACTAATTCAATAGTAAATTCAACATCCAGATCATGTATAATACCAGGAAACTCATCAGAAAAAAATCAAGGTACTCATTTACCACTAGCACATCATTAATCTAAACAGTTCCTTTGTTTTAAAAAATATGTGAAAGATAACATTCATTTCCATCTTTTACCAGTTTTTCGACTTCCTGATATGTTATCAAAATCAAGGGATTATTATTGCATACAAACTGAAAATATTTCTGAAAAGAAACCTTTTTATCTCTATAGTCAATATTAGCATGATAAATAGAATGCCAATCCATTCCCAATATAACATCAAACTCAACTAGAGGCAAAACAATAAGGTTTTCTTATTGATTCTTTCCGCAGAGAAGGACGAGAATGTTCTTATGTTTTCTTTTTGTCTCAACATTTCCTCCCAGTGTTTTTACCGTATGTTTAGTATTCATATCATGAGATGGAATTCCCAATTTACTAGAAAACGTTTCCTAATGAATTAATGTTTAGACCCTGAATCAAACAACGCATTTCCATAATATGAAAAAATATAAAATCTACCTAATACTACTTCATTTGATGGCCCAACATCTGCTGAAGTTGTTGTAATGGATTTCGCCAACCCTTTCTGCATGTAGTCTGACTGCTTCTCATCACTCGATCTCTTTGTCGGACACTCATTTTCATAATGGAGCATTTAATTGCACTTAAAACATTTTACTGATTGTAAATCATATTTTTTCATACCATTACCCTGATGTTTTCAATGCAATTACGAGCCTTATGTCCCAATTTACCACATCGGTAGCACTTACAATAATTCAAAATACATTCCCCATCATGCTATTTACCACAATGTTCACAAATTGTAAACTTATTTTCTTACCATCAGACTTTTTTGAAGAGTTCACCCCTTTCGCATGCCATCTCGACCTCTTATTTTGTTGTTTGTCAAAGAATACCTAATCATCGGCAAACTCAATTTCCACTATCTCCGCACAACGAACAAGGTTTTCATATCTTTTGGACTCACGAGAAGCTAAAGCCCTTCGATACATTGTCTTTAATCCTGAGTAAACACTGTTGATTTTACTATCAATATCTCATATGAAATTTGGAGCATACCTTTCCAGTCAAGTGAATTTTTATTCGTAAGCAGCCACAGAGTCATCCTCCTGCCTCAATTCCAGGAATGGTTTTTTCATCCTAAGACGAACCACCTTAGGGAAATATTTCTCCAGAAAAATTCCTTTGAATTCATCCCAATTAAGAGAATAAATGTCCTCACTATCCCTGATATTTTTCACCATAGACCACCACTAATCATCTTCACCATAAAAACAGTAAACAGTGAGACTATCATTTTGATGTTCTAAATAACCCATGACATCAAAAATCATTTCCAGTTCATTAATCCACCCTTCAGTTATCACAGGGTCAGATGATCCTCTGAATGATGGGGGATGATGCCTCATGAAATGATCCACAACAAACATTTTCCACTGTGGATTATTCTCGCTCAAATTAACCCATGAGAAGAAGGTATGACGGTCCTTGTAGTTTAGTTTGGGTTGTCAAATCCTCAGAGACCTAAGAAGTAACCAATAGAAACGTACATTCTATGGACTGTTTTTGGCTATGAAGTGGCCATCTTGGGTTTATTTTAGATGGGTTTAATGGAACTCTATGAGATTTAAGTGAATTCAATTTAATAGAATGAGTTGATCATAGGTTATCGCTCGGTGTGGATTGGACGTATATCCTTTTTAATGATTTCAATTTCTTATATTCTAGACGGGTTCATTTAAGGAGATAAAACAACATCATAACTTACTGGTTTAATACATACACCCTTTAATAATAATCACCTATACACTTGAAGGATCAATTTTTTAGCACATCAAGGTAATCGTTCGTAATAGCACTTGAAGTGTGTGGCCTTAAATTCAACAAGGACGATGGAGTTTAAAAAACATCAAATAAAACCCCAATTAAAAAATTGATTATACATTAATGAGGTGATAAATAACATCCAATCCAGCCCTTTGCTACTCCCTTGGATCAACCCATAAGTGTTTAGCCCTCCATTGATCCCTTGGTTTAAATGGATGCAGAAAGTAGACTCATGAGGGAGGAAATGGAGAAGTAAAGAAAACAACAAAAATAAAATGATCACTCCACCGTTGTGTGAATAATTTCAAAAGGTTTGTTGTGAATAAATTCACATCTTAATCCAATGGTATCAAAGTGAAATTAATAACAACAGAATAAGAGTATAAGAAGAACTTTTTTTAAGAAACCTAAGAGAATTGAACAACTTACATGTGAAGGACAAATTTGAGACAACAAAATTGCAGCATAACATTACAATTGAACAAAGCATCCAAGATTCTCAAATCCTCCACCACCACTACCTTAAATAGGAATTATGGAAGACATGGGTCGATCCTTCAATAGTATAAAGAATCCCACTTGATTATAGTAGGCCTAGGGTGGTGGAATGCTTGTGGAACTTAGACTTTTCCACATTTGACCCGAGGTGGCAGCCAGCATTCATCCACCAAACAGACGTGCTTTGATGACCTTCTCAATGGCCGAAGAATAGTGGGCCATAGAATAATAAAATGGATCCCCAGATTTATCCTAACCTCTTGTAAAATTTGGGTCTATTTGGAGTTGTATATTCGGAGATATGATCAGATTAGTGGGCTGTTTTTCTGGGCCGCAGAATCTCGAGCAGAATTTTAGTTCTATCTTGGTCTGCCTAAATTGACACCATGGATGCCTAATTATCATTGGATCATGAAAATTTATTTGTTTCTATACATGTATTATAGCATCCCAAAAAATTTGGAATTCATTGGGCCTGTATGTTGAGCCCCACAGTCTCATCCGTGGGCTGGTGTCCAATCTGACTTTTCTAGGATTTCGTTATTTCATCACAAAATTTCCCCATCTTCATCCATTAATTATCCATTGATCCCAAAATAAAACATGTTCATATTTAAGTGTAGATCAATTTCCCAAAATAAAAAATAAAAATATGGATAATTATATACCTTAAAATCAGATGAATCATTGGGTACTTTAAATGATGTTAAAAAATGTACCACATAATAGTGCATTTTAAGACGTAATTACAATCATAATGTGAAATGATGTTAAAAGTGTAAAATGCACTAAAATGGTGTTTATGAATAAAAAATAACATGAATATTATGTATATTAACAATGAATATTAGCTTCATTTAGTGACTAATCACACCCCCCAACATGGGTTTTTCTAGTCCCGAGCAAAATATATCTCAACAATATGAAATTAGAATTCCATTTTCCAAATACATTTTAATACACAAATATCACCAGATACCCATATACGAAAAAATCATGAAACCCATAAAAATATTTTAATACAATATAGTTTCATAAGCAGATCCCAATCCCAATCCCATTACTTTGTTCAAATTTATTACCATATTTCATCCAATATCAATTAAGTACGAGAATGTGTTGTGCATCACAATAGACATGGGGGTTCATATTTATTCAAGGGGAAAATTAAAGAAGCGCTAGGTGGAATCACATTTCAATATTAAGATGAGTATTCAATTTTTTTTTTTGTATTTTTTTGTATTTTTTCAATTTTGCCATGGTAATTGAAATTCAACTCAAAAGAGTCAACCCTTGTAACGAGATTTTGCCGATAACACCCAGGATCAATGACCATATAGAACCAAGTGAAGCCCAAATACCCGGGAATCATCTCGAGTTAACTCAGTCAATAACAAATTCAAATTACCATAAATAGAGATAAAATTACTAACTCTGGGCTAGAAAACTATGGAGTCATGATCCCCAAGAGCCGAAAGCCACAGATTAGGTCATTTCAATTCTCTAAGTGCAAATGTTTTTTTAATTTTTGTTTGAATAATCATATTAAAATAAAATTATCACCAAACGTATGATATTTATTTAGGGGACCCCATGAACTCAAACTAATACCCCACTATCCAAAGGACGTGCATTGTGATCTTTTTTTTATTTGGATAAAAATATAAATGATGAAATATCACATTAGACAACCACCCTTTCCAAAATCAATGCTTATAAAATTATACATGGATTAAAATCTGAATCAGGGTATTCTAAATTATTTGATACTCAGTTTTAAAGTGTGAAATGTGTATTACAATATTTATAGTTAAAGGAATTTTTCCTTCCATTTTCACAATTTGTTTTTCTAATCATTTATCATTTTTTTGACATAAAATGATTTTTCATTTTATCTCCCCCCACCAACTTAAAATTAAACTATCCCCAGTGTTTAAAGAAAATAAAATTTAGAAGGGGGTAGAGGTAGAAAATGAAAGTTCAAAAATGAAATTGAAAATGAGGGTCCTGGAATGAAGTCGGCTGGTGGTTGAAGTTTGATGTTTTTCCACTCCAATTTAGTCTTTTTATATCCATGTCGCTTCCAGAGTTCCCTACTGGAGAAAGGAAAACAATCACAAAAAAAACAAAATAGTATATATATATATATATAAGTAATATATAAGTATATATATATATAATAAAATAAACTGATGATACATTGTCTCCTTTTTAAATTTCTGGGTAAGGTATTACTCAAGGATCACACCACGTGACATAGATGAATATGGATATCCCCTTTCATACCCATCCATAGTCATAATAGATGAACAAGTCAACATTCTATTTTTTTAAAATATAAAAATTATTAATTAAAATATAAATTTTATTAAAACAAAAAAATGATAGGAAACATGAAAACCATGGGTTGCCTCCCATGAAGAACTTTTTTAAACGTCGTTTGCTCGAGTTGAACCCTAAATCTATTAATTTTAACATGATTCAAAGGTTGGCTTAGTTAACTCAACCTATACATCCTGTTTATTGAATGATTCAATGAACCGTTTTATCCTTTGACCATTGATCTTGATAATGTAACCACTTGTGGGATCTTGAATCTCTACTGCCCCATGGGGGAATACATGAGGCACTATGAAAGGTCCTGACCATCTAGACATTAACTTTCCTGGGTGTAAATGAAGTTTGGAGAGGTCATAATCTATTTTCAATGAGATATAATTTCCTTTTTGTTTCGTCCAATGAGAGGTCATAATCCATTTTCTTAATTGACCAAAAGTACTTATCCTCAATTTCAACAGGTAAATGGAATTATTTTCCATTAACCAACCTATATGGTGACATTATTAAAATGGTTTTATATACTGTTCGATAGGCCCAGAGAGCATCTAAGAGTATCTCAGACCAATCTTTCCTAGTGGGGTTGACAGATTTTTCAAGAATGTGCTTAATCTCCCTATTCGCTAACTCAGCTTGACCATTGGATTGAGGATGGTATACAATGGACTCTTTATGAGAAATACCATACTTATACATGAGTGAAGAGAATGGGAAGTTGCATAAATGGGTTCCTCGATCACTGATTATAGCCCTAGGAATTCCAAATTGAGAAAATAAGTTAACTTTTATAAATCAAATCACAACTTGATGATAGCTGGACTTAGTGGAAATGGCCTCAACCCATTTTGAGATATAATCAACAGAAAAGAGTATGTAGAGGTATCCCCTAGAGTTTGGGAAGGGACCCCTGAAATCAATTCCCCAGCAGTCAATGATTTCAACCACTAATATGGGAGTGAGTGTCATTTTATTCCTTTTTCTGATGGACCCTACTTGTTGACACCTAGGGCAGCTTTGACAAAAGGCGTAGGAGTCCCTTGAGAGGGTGGGCCAGAAGAGAACACATTTAATAATCTTAGCATATGTTTTCATAGAGGAAAAGTGACCTCCACATGCCACACTATGACAGAATTTAAGGATGGACTCTTCTTTAGATTCTAGGACACACCTCCTAATGACTTGGTCAGGGAAGAAGTTATAGAGGTATGGATCATCAAACACATAGTTTCTAACATCAGAAAGGAATTTCCTTCGAGCTTGAGTCCCTAAGAATTTTGGAATGACTCATGTAACTAAGAAATTGTCTATGTCGGCATACCAAGGGTAGTCACTCACAGAGTATAGGTGTTCATCACAAAAAGAATCAGACACAGAAAGGTTATTTGAGTTTTCTTTGAATTTCATCCTAGAGAGGTGATCATCTTCAACATTTTAAACTCCCTTTTTATCCGTGATTGTGAGGACAAATTCTTTTAATATAAGGACCCACCTAATCATTCTAGCCTTAGAATATTGTGTTTGGAAGAGGTATTTTAGTATAGAATGGTCAGTTAACACAGTGAAGGGGGATCCTAAGAGGCAGGACCTAATCTTCTATAAGGAAAACACAATAGCAAGTAACTGCTTTTATGTGGTGTTGTAGTTGATTTGGGAATCATTTAAGGATTTTCTTATAAATGAAATGCCAAAAGGATTTTTATCACAATGTTGTCCTAAAACAGCTCCTACAACAAATTCCCTAGAATCACACATTAGTTCCAAAGGAAGGTTCCAATTTAGAGATTTCATAATGGGAGGAGAGGTGAGAGAGGATTTGAGGGTTGAGAATGAACCCTCACTGCTTTATTTCCAAACAAATGGAGCATCTTTTACTAGGATAGGACAAAGGGGACTGGATATTGAAGTAATTTCATTGATTAATCTTCTATAGAAACTAGAATGTCCCAAAAAAGACCTCACTTCCTTGATATTTTTGGGTGATGGAAGGTGAAAAATGATGTCAACCTTGGCATTATCAACTTCGATCCCCCTACCTGAGACCAGATGGCCTAAAACTAGTCCCTCTTTAACCATGAAATTGCATTTTTTCCAGTTTAGGACTAGATACTTTTCTTCACATATTGATAATACTCTCTCTAAATTCCTCAGACATCCCTCAAATGTATCCCCAAACATAGAGAAGTCATCCATGAAGTCCTATAGAAAAACCCCTACCATGTCTGAGAAGATTCCCATCATGCACCATTGGAAGGTTCCAGGGGCATTGCATAACTTGAATGGCATGCGTTTGAAGGAAAAGGTTCTGAATGGACATGTGAATTTAGTATTCCCTTGATCCTCTAGGGAGACCTCAATTTGATTATACCCTGAGTACCCATCTAAGAAACAGTAGAACACATGACCTGCCACTCTCTCAATGACTTGTTAAATGAATGGTAAGGGGAAATGTACCTTCTTGGTGAATGTGTTTAACTTCCTATAGTCAATGCAGTCCCTCCATCCACTACTCACCCTTGTTGGAAGAATCTCTCCATCCACATTGGTTATCACTGTGATTTCAGCCATTTTTATAACCAATTGGATTGGGCTCACCCATTCACTCTCAGATATGGGACATATGATACCAGATTTTAACAATTTCTGAAGTTCTTTCCTTACTACCTCAATGAGATTAGGATTGAGTCGCCATTGAGGTTGACGAAATGGCTTTGAATCAGATTCCAGAACAATCCTATGAGTCCCAAGAAGTGGGCTAATCCCAGGAATATCAAACAGGGTCCAACCAATGACTTTCTTATGTTTCTCACGGACATCTAGAATCATCCTCTCATGATTGGCTTCAAGAGAAGAAGAAATGACAATTGGATGTGTTTTATTGTCCCCTAGGAAAGCATACTTGAGTATAGCAGGAAGTTCCTTCAATTCAAGATAAGTTTGGTTCGGAATTTCAGAAGAATATTGGGGCATTAGATCAAGTTCAATTTCTTTTTATAGAGTTTCAGATAGGATTAATTCCCCAAATGTAAAAGTTTCAGCTACTAGATTGGGTTGATCAGATTTAGGGGAGGAAGATGGAGTGGTCTCCATGAAAGTGTTTTCTTGAAAGGATTAACTAATTGTTGGAACTAAGACTTCATCATAATAGCAATTTGAAAATGATTAAATCCAAGGAGATAAACATCCTTCATATGAACAAAGGAAATCAATCTCATCCTGACATAAACATTCATCAAATATTCCTTGATGTTCTATGGATTCATTATCAATGCTTCCTATCATGTTTACTTCATGAATGTCCTTGTAATCCCCTATTTGTGAGCTTGCATTATATATGTTCAAGTCTAGAGTCATGTTACCAAAGGTGATGGTCATGTTACCTTTTCAGACTCGTATAACAGAGTTTATTGTTGCAAGGAATGGACGACCAAGGATGATTGGGGTTTGTTCCTTATTTCCTAAGTCTGGATGGTTGTCAAGGACAATCATGTCAGCAGGGTAGATGATGTTTTCAACCTTTACCAGAATGTCCTTTAAAATTCCCTTTGGAACCCAAATGCTACGATCAACAAGCTGAAGTGTGACAGATGTGGGTTGGAGTTTTTCTAGGCCTAACAGGTAGTACACTGCATATGGGATGAGATTGACACTAGCACCTAGGTCACACAAGGCCTTGACAAATTTTCTCTCTCCTAGTTCAACATTGATGTAAGGGAAACCTGGGTCTTTCAAATTTGGTGGAATGGTCCCTTGAATGGTAGTACTCACATTATCAGCCAAAAGGAATTGGTTTTTATGTGAAAATTCTCTTTTGAAAGTGCATAATTCCTTAAGGTACATTGAGTTGGCAGGTATGTTTTGGATTGCATCGAGAAGGGGTATGTTCAACTTGACATGTGAAAATATTTCTCTCAACGTTTCACTCAGTTAAGGCTTGGTTTTCCCCTCATGCATTGAGGAAATGGTGCATGTTGTGGGGTTGTTTATTGAAGAGTTGTTTCTTTGAAAATGTTATCATATTTTTAAATTTGATAATTTGGTTCATTTGAATTTTTTTCTAATTTTGAATCTTCTGGTGGGTTCTGAATTAGTTTTTCAGGTTTCTTAATTGATTTCCCACTTCTTAAAATAGTCACAACCTTTAGTTATTCATGAGTTATTTGAGTACAACATGACTCTCCCCTTGAAGTTGAGGCTGGAACCGCCTATGTAGGCATGGGAGCCTTTCCAGTTTGGATGGTTTGAAGTTCTTGTTTTAGGGAAGATACCTCTGAGTTCATCCTATCCATTTGTTTGCATAGTTGTTCTAGTAGGCTTTTTTGAACAGTTTGGGTTGGTGCTTGAGAATATTGGTTTATCCCAGAGTGATATTTTGGAGGTGGGACAGTTTGTTGCAAATGGACCTGTGACTATTAGTATTGAATAGGTTGGGTATGGAACTGGTTATGGGATTGGTAGTTCTGATGGGGGTAAGTATTTTTTCCCTGTGGTTGGCTAGGTTGTTGGTTATCATTCTAGCGGAAGCCTGGGTGGTCGTTATACCTTAGGATGAATGTTTTTTGGTATTGAGGCTTTTGAAATTTCAATGCATTTACATACGCTGGGGGTCCTCCTAAGAGAACATCTTTGATGGATGGAATGGTTGGGAAGTTTACTGTCTTATGGTCATGTTTGTCACAAATTGTGCAAACAGGGTCAACAGTTTCGATTTCATGGACTTTCCTAAGGTCTATCTCTTGAACCTCCCCAGAGAGTGCTGCGATTTTATCCCTAAGGCTTTCCTCTTCTCTATGTGTATGAATTCCAGTAGTTCTTTGTTTCTTTTCATATTAAGGTGATTTTCCCCATGTTTGGTTTTGTTCAAAAAGGCTTTCTAGATAATCATATGAATCATTTGGGGCGTTGTTTTTAAATGTTATATTACACATCATGTCAATGAATTGTTTGTTCCCTGGACCCAAACCTTCAAATAAAATTCTCACTTGTTCAGGAATAGAAAAACCATGTTGTGGAACCATGTTTAGAGTTTCTTTGAACATTTCCCATGTTTCATATAATGACTCTCCCTCTTTTTCAAAAAAGTTTTCCATGCTCTTTTTAAGTGCAATTGTATTCTTGTGGGGAAAGTATTTTTTGTAAAATTATATTTGTAGTTGGTCCCAAGAGTTGATGGATAATGGTCTCAAATTGTTTATCCAATTTTTATCTCGATAATTTTAAAAAAAGAAATAGGCTCATCTTATCTGATTCTAGTTGATGTGTGGGACACATGGTTTCTACAATGTCATTTAACTCCTTAATGTGGAGGTATGGCATCCTGGACTCCATTCCATGGAATGTGGGAAGGTGGTTTAGGACATGGGGTTTAAAGATGTAGTTGGAATCTCATAGGTAATTGTGTCTAATTCATGAGGGGGTATTGGTCTAGGAAGGTGTGAGGTAGTCATTCATGGTTAGATCAATTACATTCCCCAAGTTTGGGGCTGCCTCATTTGGGTTTCCATTTTGGTTCCCACCCGGGTTTATGAGTTGGTTTAATTGAAGACCTTCCATTGAAATGGGATCAATTTTTGACTCGGGAGAATTAGGAAGATTATGATCTAATTGAATGAGTTCCCTTGGTGTACTTGACTCCCCAACCCTCGGATTATCCACCCTAACTTGACGGTTTGATTGATCGTGGGTGTAGGCGGACATGTGCCAAAAGAAAAAAAGCGAGAAAGGGACAAGATAAGAGAATTTGGATGAAAAAATAATAAATGGGGAGAATATAATGGTTTTTTAGATGACTTAATTGGGTCCTAGGAAACAACGCCAAAATTTGATTCTTGCTCAAATTTACCCAAGAGAAGAAGTTAAGACGATCCTTGTTGTTTAGCTTGGGTTGTCGAATCATCAGAGACCTAAGAAGTAACCTATAAAAACGTATATTCTATGGACAGTTTTTGGCTTTCCAGTGGAGAACATGGGTTGATTTTCTATGGGTTTAATGGAACTCTTATATAATTAAGTGAATTCAATTTAAAAGAATGAGTTGATCATAGTTTATCACTCGGGGTGGATTGGACGTATTTCCTTTTAAATAATTACAATTTCTTATAGTCGAGATGGGTTAATTTAAGGAGATAAACAACATCATCACTTACTTTTTTAATGCAAAAAAACTTTATTACTAATCACCTATACACTTTAAGGATCAATGTTTTGAGAACTTCAAGGTAAAGGTTCATATTTTCACTTAAAGTGTGTGGCCGTAAATTCAACAAGGACGATGGAGTTTAAAAATCATCAAATAAAATCTCAATTAATGAAGTGATTATAGATTAATGAGGTGATAAATAAAATCCAATCCAGACCCTTGATACTCCCTTGTATCAACCCATAAGTGGGTTAGACCTCCATTGATCCCATGGTTTCAATGGATGTGGAAAGTAGACTCATGAGGGAGGAAATGGAGAAGTTAAGAAAACAACAAAAATAAAAAGATCACTCCACCGTTGTGTGAATATTTTCACATGTTTTGGTGTGAATAAATTCACACCTTGATCAAAATGTATCATTGTTATATGAAGAAAAATAGAATAATAGTAGAAGAAGAACTTTTTTTATGAAACTAAAGTGAATTGTACAACTTACATGTGAAGGACAAATTTGAGACAACAAAATTGCAGCATAACATTACAATTGAACATAACATTGAATATTCTCAACTCCTCCACCACCACTGCCTCAAATAGGCATTTTGGAAGCCTTGGGTCGAGCCTCAAACAGTACAAAGAGTCCCACTAGATTATGGTATCCATAGGGTGGTGGAATGCTTGTTGAACTTATACTTTTCCACATTTGACCCGAGGTGGCATCCAGCTTTAATCCACCGAACAGACGTGCTTTGATGACCTTCTATATTGTCAAATCAGAGTGGTAAATAGAAGAATAAAATGGATCCCCAGATGTCCCCTAACCTCCTGTAATCTTTGGGTTCATTTGGAGTTATATATTCTGAGAAAAAATCAGATTAATGGTCTGTTTTTCTGGGCCACAGAATCTGGCCCAGAATTTTATTTCTATATTGGGCCGCCTAAATGGACACCATGGAGGCCTAATTAGCGTTGGATCATGAATCTTGATTTGTTCATATACATTTATGATAGCATAACACAAAATTTGGGATTCATTGGGCCTATATGTTGATCCCCACAGTACCATCAGTGGGATGGTTTCTAATCTGACTTCTCCAGAATTGCTTCCATTCATCACAAAATATCCCCATCTTCTTACATTAATTATCCATTGATCCCTAAATGGAACATGTTCATATTTAAGTGTAGATAAATTTACCAAAATATAAAATTAAAATATGGATAATTATAATCCTTAAAATCAGATCAATCATTGGGTACTTTAAATGATGATCAAAATTGTACCACATAATAGTACATTTTAAGAAGTAATTACAATCATAATGTGAAATGACGTTCAAAGTGTAAAATGCACTAAAAAGGTTTTTATGAATAAAAATGAACATGAATAATATGTTTATTAAAATTTAATATTAGCCTCATTTAGTGACTAATCAGTGGTTGATATAGCTGATCTCGTACATGGATTTTACCACCATTTATTGCTTGAGTCGACTGTACCATCACTGCAACAAACTGTTCAGTTCAAATTACGACCATCTCAGGTTACTGATTTGGAAGTTTGTCTTTCTCCTGATGATGTCCCAACATAGCTGCTCTGTTTCCTCTATAGAAAACCATTCTGAACACAAAAATATCATAGGCTAAGCAACATAGTAATATGGAAATGCTATATGATTTCAATATTAACATAAATTACTTTATGGATATTACTTTAACAATACCACAACTCCTAAAGTTATCTAAACAGACCACTGATACCAACTATAAACACCCTGCCTTAAACATTATATAATATTGAATTAAATGTATAATTCACATTGGAGATCTTCTCATGTTTAGAGTTTTATGGAATTTAGACATAACGATTACATCTTAAAATATTACAAAATAGGCACCTCTACCCAGAATCCATTTTTTTCATAAAATAAAAATTCTTAAAAAAAAGTAATGTCTAATTCCAATTTAAAGAGAGTATGGATTTTCCTTTATCCCGTTCCTGACACTATTCATCTTTATGTTCTATGAAAAACATTTCAAAACATGGGATGAGAATAAAAGGCTCAGTAAGGGTTATAAAATAGTGAATGAAAACATTTGTTCATAAATACATATAAAACATCAACTCTGTTACTTACCAAATGAAATCATAAGATTTATGAGGGACAAATAGAAATCATAAATCATAACGGTAACTTGCAGCATCCATACCATACTTTCATTATAGAAATAAAAACTACATAGGGAGTTACATTGGAATACCCATCACATTATATTCCCTTAATATCATAGGAGAAACATTCACATTTACCTCCATCACGTTATCCAAGGAATTGGAGAGATATATCGGGCTCACCCGGCCTAGGTTTATCATGAAACCACCCGTATACGTAAATAATACCCATGAACAATTACATGATTATAACACATAACATAAGCAAAAAAGAAAAAATAACATTTCTACATTGCAATAATAAAATATCATTTCAAGATATTGAAATAATAAATCAATTCTAAAAATCATTTTCAATACCAAAATATGTAAAAAGAGTATTTGGTATTTATTTTTCCTTTTAAAAACATTCTAGCCTATTAAGGAAGCCAAAGATCAAATAATACCTGTGGCGGCAGGAAAATCGTTGTCACCGCTTACGTTAAAAAAATATTCCTTTTTGTCATTTAGTAAAAAGCTTCGTATAAAAAGACTCATTTTGAATAAAATGAAATGTCAAAGGGGTTTATACACCATATAAAATAATTTCATGTATAAATATGCCTCAATGAAAGGAGATTGAGACGAAGTCCCTTACCTCGTGTCTGACTGGACCCGTTCATTCTTTAGTCTCCTTAATAATAAATTAGAGTTAATTTCTACTTGCTTAAGAACCTTTTGAAAGATTATTATTCCTTTCATATCACTTATAACCAATTTATAAACCTTATGTAATCATTTTAGTTAATAATGTTCATTTTGTCGATATTTGGTACTTGGGTCAAAAATGAACACCATATATTTACAAGTTGTCCATGTGGTCAATAGTCCATTATATCTAGAATGGTATTCATGATTTTAGATATCATATATATCATATATATCTAGTATAAACATGTATTTATAATAGTTCATAACAATTAGAGGTATGAAATGAAATGCACCATTCCTGGAGACAGTAAGCTGTACGTACGCATGAACGCTACTTTCATTTCTATTTTTTATTTTAATGGAATTAAAACATAATGATATATAGGTATATTATAATTACTGTATAATATCATATATTATATCAGTAACTCTATCCTTTTTACATCCCACATAGGGCATTATCGAGTCACATCACTTTGATGGGGCGGTAGTGCGCACTTCCTCAAATGAGATTACCGTATTTACCCACTATGGAAACCATACAGGCTTGATATAAAGGGGAAGTAAAAAATAATAATGAAATAATAAACCTAATATATATCATATATAAATACAGTTTCATCAAAATGTTCACCATGAGAGGCAATAAGATGTAATTGAACAATCATCCTTTCGTGAGGTGTTAGTTTTCCATCCACAGAAACATTATGTTTTTCATCCATTAGATAGAGTTTTATATAAGTGTAGTTAGAATCATTATCATAAAAACATCATAGTATATTTAGGACTCTAGTTTTGTTACAAAAGAAATGATATAAAATGGTTATATGGGTTGGAGAAGAAAATAATAGAAAACAATTTAAGAGAAACCCTTACCATTAATTTGGGTATCTCACATTGGATTGAACCAAATGACTTCTTGAAGTGCCTTCTGACTAAGTTAAGGCTTATATGAAGAGGATAGGGACGTAGGGAGCTTAATTTGGTAGAGTTTTGATGAGCCAAATGGCTTGAGAGGATTGAGGAATTGCATAGAAGTGGTCTCTTTTTAAAAGGAAGACGATGAGATCTTTAGGAAATAGTGAAAATATTATTTTATAATATAATGATATTCGGTTTATAATGGTTCAAAAATAATTAGGGTTGAATATAAAATGACTCATAATCTAAATAAAATCATCCAATCCCAATTGGACAAGTTTTGGATAATATTTTAATCATTATAATCTTATTTAATTAAATCATTTATTAATGAGGTAAATACTGCATCATGATCGTGTCATAAATAATTTAATTTATTTGATGTCTAAAAATTATAAAACAAATACCATGATTTAAGAAATCATTTTATATTTCCAGTTAATATTTATAGTCGAAAATAGAACTTGTATAACCCCAAGTAAAAATTAATTTACTAAAAGATATTTGTTTATTTCATTTTGGCCTTTACTTTAGGATAATTAAAATAAAGTGTCATAATTACTTTTAAGTGGCTCCATGGGGTCCCCAAATCTGCCCAAGGATTCCCAGGGTTGGGTTTGACTCAACAAATATGATTAGGGCACCTCTTAGGGTAAATAAATATTATTTTTTACCATTATTTACCTGATTTACCCTTTAACCAAGGTAAATAAAATATTTACTGAGATAAATATTTAAAATGGATAAAAATAAAAGTTGCATATTTACACAATTTGAACTCCTGATTCCAAATATGGTATCCATTTCTTCAAATTAAAAACACAGAAGTGGCATAAATTAATTTAAAATTAATTCCCGCTGTCAAAACATAAGGCGTGTTTTTAAGAAATATTAACTATCAAAATTTTGACAGTTAATTATATACAATTTAAATATGGAATTTCTTTTAATGACCAACATTAAATTAAAAGGTAAAAATTTAATCTATTTACACTTTAAAACCAATTAAAAGGATATTCTTACCATATAAATAAATTATATTAAAAGGCAGTTTTGATTTAAAATACAATATTTTTCACTATTCATTATAAAATTAATTTTATCAGAAAAATAAAAAAAATACCCAAAGTAAATTCTGATGTACTCATTCTAAAGAAGGATTTTATTTGGTCATATAGAATGTATTAAAGTGACCAAAACTATATTTAAAAAGTGTTCTCCATTAAAAGGTGTTAAATCGGCCCTTTAATGTAAATTATGCTTAAAATTCGATTCGTTCATATATTCAGCCTCTAACCTTTATTGGATAAATATAAATACATGTATAATCATTTAATAGTTAGTATTATTAATTCCCACCAATACAATGGCTAGGAGTTAACTACAATTTAAAATAATAATATTATATTATTAGTGTGCAATGTAAGATTCCGAAGAAACCCGTTGTTGTGTATCGGGTACGCTATCGAACCTAGAAAACCCTTTAAGCTAAAATTAATATTTAATTCAAAAATATTAATAAATATGAAATCTCTTATTCTTTATTTACCTGGGATGTTACAGGGAAGGTGTAAAAAACTACAATTTTCTTCATTTTTTTCTTTATACAACATAATTTGTCGTAAAGAGGTCCATCAGAACACCCTACTAAGACAATACATGTCCATGTAAATTCACAAAAAGTGTTTGAAATATGATGTTTCATTTTATACAATAGTTATAAAGGCGTAAATAAAATTCAAAACACTGAGATAATTTGTACACACCTCCATTATCATTGATTATATATTAATTTTTTCAATAAACACGATTAATAATCTATCTATGATCAAATTAAACATTTTTTCTAAAGCCCCATGATATATTCTTATTCATTATTTACACAAAAAGGCAATACAATGGACATAATGTTCCTTTAAAAACATAAGAAGGCTGTCCCTTCTAGTAAAAAAAAATGAAATCCCCTTCTATTGAAATATCCCCAGTTGAAATTAATAAAAAGACTAAAATAGTGTTTCAGTATGATTTTCATGATCACCGTATATAGTGGTTAGACACTACATTGGACGATTAGCTAAAACCCCATAGACATAGTAAGGAATTGTAAACCAGATTTGAGATACTCATGAACTACTGGGCATAGAATTATGTGTGAAGAACAACTAAGGTTAGATCCCATGTTATCAAAAGAACAACATCCCCATCATCAGTGATGAAATTAAAAAACCATTAATCCATATGGTTATCTACTGATCATCCTCTAATAGATTTCAATCAGTTCCTTCTGAGATGGAATAATTGGCTAAAGGGGGTGGGATGATTTTTAATCTTTTTGAAATTAATAAAATGATGTTTTGGAAAGTATACCAAAGAAAACATCAAAATAAATTTTATTTTCGATCATGAATATCCAGAATATACTCATAAATCACCTATAATAAGTGATAAAATAGGTACATACTAATATACTAACTTTTTATACATATTGATTACACATTTACAGACGTAAATTTTTCCCTACACGTAGGTATACCAAGACTAAAATTTATAAAGGACACAATTTAAACTGAACATACCTATTGAATTTGATGTGAAAACCAATTGTAATATAAAGTAGGAGGAATTAATTAAATTAAATGATAATTGATATAAAAATATCAATCTAAATATTAAATCTCAATCTTAATATACCATAATATACAATAATGAAAACTCAAACGAAATAACACATATATTGGGATTGTATGATGACATATTTCAATGTATCTATAGATCATTGATCACATAAATATTGGTTGATCAAAATTATATTGTTACATTATGATCATACTAATTAAATAGTAGAAACCCTATACTTTCATAACATTACAAATCACCTATAAATCTTGTGTAATAAACAATCAATGAGTATTATTTTTATCATGTTCTCAAGATCACAATCTATTTCATAGAATAATTTTATTAAATATATTATCCTCTAAAGCATGATGTTACTTATTGGGAATAGGTATCATAGTTCCAAATTACATAATAATACAATGAAAATAAAAAAATCTATTATCTTTATTATTAAGTATCATAATCTAATTCAACAAAAACTTATATTGATCTATTATTTTAAAAAAGAAATATTAATTCAAATTTTAACGTGTTTTATGTATTTTATCGGTTTTTATCAACATGATAAAACAAATAAGAAAATGTTAATATAATAAATGACCTAGAAAATTATAAAACACTTACAAAACAAATTAACATTATGATCAAAAAACATATACAACTCAAATAATAATATCCTATAAATAATTTATGAAAATTATAATAATCTCATTACCAGAAATTGAAAAATAAAAAAGTGATACTCTAAATAATATAAAAAATATTAATTTTGTTATGAAAATTTTTAAAAGGACAAAAAATAATATTTTCACATGACATTTATTTTGTTGTGATTGAATAAATAATATAAATTCTTATGAAATTATATATATTCATTTCTATATATGATGGAATACTATTTTTATATGAACATCATGATTCCTAAGATAATTATCAGTTAATGTACCAAACATATTTAATAATAATTATTTGATGTCAAAAATTCATGCACTAATGTGCAGCTACTGAGGGTAATAAAAATAGTTTTCCAAGTTTTGGGTATACCAAAGGTAGTTTAAAGTATTAAAGAGGAAAAATATTTATATAGTTATATTAAAAATGGTTGGATAATGAGAAATAAATAAGTTCATGTGATTAAATCATTCCATGAGAGTATACTAAAAAAATTTAAGGCATCTTGATCCATAAAAAATCATGGTCCTAAAAAACCATGATTCTAAACTGTGGAGTTATATAACTCATGATATCAATGATATTTCATATATTATGTATTTTTTTCTACGATTATAAATTATTGAATGTTGAAAAATAGGTTAGGTAATTTCTATATTTCATGATGAGATTGATACATAGCCACATGATAGGTTTTATATTTATCATGATGCTTGGAAAAGTATTATATGGTATGTTGTAGGATAAGTGATTTATGTTATGATGAAATCATATCATGGTGGGTTACATGTAATATAATGTTTCTTCATGACATGATGATTGATTTATGATAAATAATTCATCATTAGGATGATTCATATAGTATGTGGTCCACTACACTTCATTTTATTTTCAACACTCAATGTTTGATTCTAACATCTCATTTTAGAAGTTAATGCACCATAGGTTATTATATAACAATATATAGACATCGAAGGTAGAAATATCATGGTAGATTATGAAACTATAAGAACAAATATATATAGTTATTTTAGTGCTCACTCTGATTATTGAATAACATATATATTTATAAATATTTTAGTAGGATGATATTCCACCTGAAGAATTGAAAAGTCATCATTGTATATGGATAAAAATAAAATACTCCTTAATTTAATTAAATATGTATTTACTAGATTAATAATTTTTTACACACCACATTAAATAAAAACTTACAAACATAAAGATAACATTTCAAAATCAAAATATATCATCCATATGAATAAAATTCGTATCTACTATAAAAATAATAATAATAATATATCAACACATAAAGTCAAATCTCCATAATGTTTCATTAAAAATACAATTAGCAATAGTTATATGTGGCTAAATATGATAATATGATAAATAAAATTAAAAATAATTTAAATAATAATAATATATAATTTAGTATATCTAAAAAATAATAAACAAAATGGCATCATAAATGTGTACCTACCATTTTGGAAAGAATTATAATTTCACCATTTTTATAAATTCCAATAATTGAACAATAAATTTCCCTTCACATCCCCATTTTCAATTATTAACCAGAAGAAAAAATACAAATAAATGAAAGATTAATCATGTAACATTAATATCTCTAAATATATTTACACATTTAACATATATAAAAAATTAATAGGGTTAAAAAAATTATTAAAAAAATGCCAATATAAATTCACTACTATTGATAAAATATAAGAATCTTTTATAAAATTTTCATTGAAAACTAAATAATCAGTTACTAAAATATATTTTCTTAATAATATTTTTTAAAATAATAAATTCAACAAACTGAAATAAAAATCCAAATCACTAATGTATGTATGTTAAAATATATTTAAATTAAATATAGTTAAAAAAATTATATAATTATACTTCTAAAATAAAATTTAATTCATATAAATTTCATATGTTGAAAAAATTAATAATCCAGGTGTATCTTCTACTAAATATATTATTATTTAATAAATAAATATTTTATGGTAAATCTCTATCATCTATAGTTCAATCAAAAATATTACAAGACTCAAATGATTTGGTGATTTATAAAATATATTAAACAAGATAAAATTATATCAAAAACATTTCCGGAATGGTATTCCCATTCATTAAAAAAAATTGGACATGACATTAATATGTTTTTCCATGAATGTTTTAATGAATATTTAGATATTGGAATATAAGATGTTTTTTCACAATATAATGAAATTAGATAAAAATTATTATAGAAATTATATTGTCTTTGATTTATATAAGATGCTAAGAAAAAAATTCTTTTAGTAATTTACTCAATAACTTATTCTTTTAATGAAGATAAAGATTGATTTTTGGAACTTATTAAATTTAAACATTTTCAAATAAACTGACCCAAACCTAATATGATTTCTTATATAATCTACATACTCTACTGTCAATAACAATTATATATAAATCATATTGGAGTAAAAAATATTTTTGATTACATTTTATTTAATACATAATATTATTATTTTAAATATCAATTAAATGATTTTTTTAAATTTATTTTAAAAACTGAACACTTGTATACGTAAAATTTAATACCGAGCCTTGATGTTATCTACTAACGAAAGATTTTTTTTCATTCTACTATTTTGTTTTTTCATTTATATATTCATGTGATTAATCAATATCTAATTTATAATTAGTTCTCATTAGAGTTCTTGTATTTTTAAATGAATCAAGAATAAATATCATGACATGAACCTTATAATATTTTCTTTCCTTTTGAAAATTACCATTATTTAATTGTATAATTTTATGACTATATAAAAAAATTCACTCATTTAGTAAACTCGTATAAAATTTATTTCCCATTAATTAAGAAATATCATTAAAATAATTTCATTTGAAAACCCAAATAAATTTACATCGACCTATTTTTTTTATATACAAATATCATTATGAAACATTCTATAAAAATTTGATTTAGAATAACTTTTTTCAATTAAATTTATTTTTCAATAAAAAATTTTTAGTCTCTCATACCATGATATAAAAGAATTATTTAGATCATATAATGATTAATATTGATTTAAAACATTATTTTGATAATATTTATTTTCATGAACATGGTGTATATTAACATTCACCATTTAAAAATTGCTTGATTTAAAAAATTATTTTTTATGTCCATTATAATGAATCTAAAATGATGATAAAAGGAAAATAATCATATACAATGTATATATTATATTCTATAAACTATTTAAAATGAATCTTCAGAGTCATTTTTCTATGTGTATATCTATATATATATATGAAACAATAGAAGACATATTTATTAATATACTCTCAATATAATCCTTTTTTGTGGAAAATAAACTTTCATCCAAAGGGTTTTAGAAATTTATGCTATAGAAATAAATTTAGAAAAATATTATTTAAACATTTATATTCTCATAATCCATATATTTAATAAAATTTTAATCATTTAAGGCCTCATTATCTTTGTCATCCAAAAACTATACAAAAATAGCATAAATGAGAAAACAAAATGAAAAAAGTGTTTTGGTTATTATTCAAGATTGTTAATTTCTAAATACATTTTATAAATAATGATACATGTGACTCTTCCAATTTTTATTATAATATTGTGTATATTTATTTTCCCCCTATACTTGTACATAATAATTTTTTAGAATCATCGCATAAACTAAATTCATGAATTTAATCATCAAGCTTGTCACTAACATCATTCTATTTTTTATTATTTTCATTGATGATGTCATGACACATACTTCCATAGATATGGAATCACATAAAACTTATAGAAAATATTTTTTTATATTAAACATAAAATATTCCACTATATAATTTTATTTGAACAATCATGGGTTTCATATCACAGAATTATTCTTATGATGTTTTATTTAAAATGGTTTTAATGTTTACATTATTTATGATATAACAAAAATTAATAGTAGATTCGAAAAATATATATTTGTAAATTACATTTATTAAACCTAATTTAAGACATATCATAACGAACATAATTTTTCCTATATATAATCAAAATTTTATGTGGTGTTCTTTGTGGATGAAAAATAATCAAAATAACTATTTTCACCAAAAAAACGTCTAACATTCTTTTTCATCAAATTCTAGACCACTATCATGAATATTTAACATTAATAAATGAAAATTAACTATATTTATAATAAAATAATAAACTTTTAAATGTCTTATCTTTTATGAGATAGTAAATGAGTAAATGTAAACCTACTGAAATCATCAACAATTATAAAAAAATATTTTTGAACAACTAAATGAATGGATTTTATAAGGAAAAATAAATCAAGGTAGAGTACTTCTAATCATATAGTATTATTTAAATTATTAATTGATTTAAATGATACTTTATATTTCAGATATATGAAAAGGGAATCTAAAACATTCCACATAGATACTTTAGGATCTATTAGTTCATGAAAATGTCTTTGTTTTTACAACTTATTAAATTTAATAATGTCGATGCATCTGCAACATTCTTTTTGGAGAATATTGTCTATTTTTATGACATATAATAAAAATACATTATTTGGATTAATTCTAAAACTATATATAGTATACTTTCCATTTTTATATAAATAATAGAAATTGAATTAAATAAATAATTTTATTATCTTCAAATGAAAAATGCATTACTTTATCAAAAATCAATGCGATTTTAATTAAATTATTTTTCAATCAATCTATATATAGAAAATAAAGAATTTATATATATTTAAATACTCAATCGTCTTCAAAAACGCTATTCCATTTCATTATTATTAACACCATAATCAATAGATCCTCAATGACATGATTCATGATATAAAAATAAATAAATTTCATAGTTCATGTTCCTAGAACACCTATTTTTTATATACCATGTATCATTTTCACTCATTAAGAAAAATTATTATAAAATAGATTAAAAGGGTAATTTTTTTTATCCCATTATATTTTCTTGTCAAATTAAACTTCTGATAATAATTTTCGGAACCTATGATGAAAGAATACAATTATTGTATGGTAATATTAAATAAAAAATTTTGGAAATAATATTCATTCTATTGCCTATAGACTGTGTAAATATAAATGAAATGTATTTTTAAAATTCTCATTCAATTTACAAAAAATTCATGTTTCGTTGGAAAAATTTCATGTAATCATGTTTAAAATATTTTTCTCATGCACATCATGTGAATATGACTGTTATAACCACATATCATTGTGTATTTATTTGGATCATTCATATAAATCATTATTTCATATAATACTTTTACTTGAACAAAAACTATTATAGATTCAATTAAACCAGTTGTCTCATTTTTACAAAACCCAATTTATTATTTTATTATTTCAACACTAACACATATTTTATAATTAGAACATGAATTAAATATTTTGTTAGTTATTAATTTATTATTTATATTTCATGCATTAATATTATAGAATAGTGATTTAATTTAAAAATACACTATATTTAAATCTATTATCATAGTTATTTATAAAATGAATTCTTTTCATTCATTCGATTCTGTGAGTTTCCCATTCCTCTTTTTATTTTCAAATTTTCTAAATCAAATAAATTTTATATTATGAAAATATCCTTGTAAAATTTATATATTCTTGGGATAAATTATTATTTTGTCTATAAAAATTATTATTTTCCATTCACAACTATATATATAATTCTACCATTCATAAAATACCCTTTTGTAATATTTCATTTATATTTGTATATTGTTTAAATACATTTTAATGGTTATATTCAGACATAAAAAATAATCATAATTAGAAAATATTCCATTCATCATGGTTTCTAGTATACATACATATATATATTTAATTATTTTTATTAGGACCTGGCCTTAAACATTAAATTATATTGAATTAATATAATAATTTACTTTGAGTATCTTTTCAGGTTTAGATTTTTAGAGAATTAGGACATAACTACTACATCTCTAAATATTAAAATTAATGCATTTCTACAGAGATTCCATTTTTTCATAAATTAAAAACTCTTGAAAAAAATATTCATGTCTACTTCCATTTTTTACACAGCATGACTTTTCCTTGATCACATCTTTGAACCTATTCATCTTTACGTCCTGTGAAAAGATTTCAAAACATGGGATGAGCATAAAAAGCTAAGTAAGGGTTATAAAACAAAAAATGAAGAAATTTTCTCATAAACTCATAAAAAACATGAAATCATTTACATGCCTCATGAAATAATAAGATTTATGAAAGACACATAGAAGTCATAAGTCATAATGGTAATTTGTGTAATCCAGATCATACTTACATTGTTTCTATCATAGCTACATAGGGAGTTACTTTGGAATACCAATCACAGTATATTACATAAATCTCTTAGGATAAATATCCATTTTTACCTCCATCACATTACCCAATTCATTGGAGAGATATCTCGAGCTCACCCACCCTAGATTTATCACGGAACCAACCGTATACATAAATAATTCCCAGGAAACATAACATGATCATAACACATAACATAAGCATATAGAAAAGATAACATTTCCACATTGCAATAACAAAATATCATTTCAAGATATTGAAATAATAAATCCATGCTTAAAATCATTTTCAATTCAAAAATACGTAAAATGAGTATGTGGAATTTATTTTTTCCTTTTAAAAACATTACGACATGTCATGGAAGCCAAAGATCAAATAATACTCACGGTGGCGGAAAGGTCATTGTCACCGCATACGTAAAAAAAATTCTTTTTTTTTGTTTAGAAAAATCCTTCGTATAGAAAGATTACCTTTGAATAAAATGAAATTTCAAATGGGTTTATACACCATATAAAATATAGTTGTGTATAAAACAAAAAATGCCTCATGAAATGAGATTGAGACGAAGTCCCTTACCTCGTGTCCGATTTGACTCGATCATTATTTAATGTCATGAATAATAAATATAGTTAAATTATACTAATTAAGAACCTTTTTCATTTTTATTATTCCTTTTATATCAATTAATACCATGTTATAAACATTATGTAATCATTTATGTTAATAACATCCCTTTTGTCGAGATTTGGTACTAGAGTCAAAAATGAACATCTTATATTTATAAGTTGTCAATGTTGTCAATAATCCATTATATCCTGATTGATATTCATGAATTATGTATAATATATATCATATATATCCAGTATATACATGTATTTAAAATAGTACATAACATTTCTAACTAAGAAATGTAATGCACCATTCATGGAGACGGTAAGCCGTACGTACGCATGAACACTACTTTCATTTCAATTTCTTATTTTAATGGAATTAGTACATAATTATACATAGGTATATTATAATTCCAATATAATACCATATATAATATCATTAACACTATCCTTTATACATCCCACATAAGTCACTAACGAGTCATATCACATTGAGGGGGCGATAATCTTTTTTTCCTCAAATGAGATTATCGTATTTACCCACTACTGAAACCATAAATGCTTGATATAATTGGGAAGTTGAAACGCCCCGACCCCAGTTACCCAGAGTCGGTGGATTATTGCATAACATTGGCATGATCAAAAAAGATCAAGTCTTGAAATACCAATTAGTTTAGTATCCTTGGAAATACTATATACATTCATAAATGTTACATTACATCATAAAGTGAAAACTACAAAAACAGTCTCCATTTTCCACACACATATCCCCTTTAGACTATCCCTGTAGGTCATTCCTAAAATATGTTTCACATCCTGGAAAAATTAAAGCATTGAAAGGGGTGAGCTCATATGCTCAGTAAGGATAACAATATAGCAGAAGATTTCAAAAATAAACATAAAAAATTAAGGCAATGTATAACTAAAAAAAGCCTTTTAAACATAAACTTCAACATAATATGGAAAAAGTAAAATTAAATAATGCCATTTACTTATTCACATGGATATTCTACTGGTCGAATAATCACATGCAGTATCAATAACCACTTTCATAACGATAGAATGCATAATTCTAGACTATCATAACCATGTGGCCAAGGCCTCATGCCAAGACTACATATAAGATTTTTTCAAGGCCTCATGCCAAGACAGTAGTTTGTCTCATGAGACCTACTGATGCATCGAGGATCTATAGCGGGCTCCACTCATAATTTATTAAGTTCAATGCATTCCTCATACGAACAGGTTTAAACATATCATAAACCATAACATAATCATATTACATAAAACATTCATAAAGGAAACATAACATTTCCACATTTCAATCACAAGATATCAATTCAACACATTGATATAATAAAAAACACTTTCAAAACTATTTTCAATACCAAAATAAATGAAAATTAATACTTGATAATTAAATTTCATTTAAAAAAAGTTATTGATTGTAGAGGAAGCCGAAACACAAATAATTGTCACAGTGGCGGGGAAGTCGATGTTGCCGCATACCTAAGAAAAAAACATTCCTTTTGTCGTTTAGTAAAAAAACTTCTTATATAAAGCTTCGTTTTGAATAAATGTAAAAGTTAAATGGGTTTATACACCGTATAAAGGAAAGTTGTGTATAAAACAATATATGACTCAAGGAAAGGAGATTGAGAAGAAGTCCCTTACAAAGATCATTTTTTAAATAAAATAGATCTATTTTCTATATTCACTATATTTACACTTAAAGAACGTAAAAATACATTATAGGAAATAATAATATCATGACATAATTTGAAAGTAGGAGATTAACCCAAAGAATGGAAATTGGGTTAAAGAGTTCCCTTACCTCGTGTCCGACATGACTCGACCTCTTTTTAACCTCCTGAATAATAAACTAGAGTTAATATATACCTTATTAAGAACATTTTTCAAGTTCATTATTCCTTTTATATCACTTAATACCATGTTATGAACATTATGTAATTATTTAAGTTAATATCGGTCGTTTTGTCGATCTTAGGTGCTTGAGTCAGAAATAAACTTCTTATAATTACATTTTGTTCATGTGGTAAAATATACATTATATTAATAATTATATTCATTATATAGGTATCATATACATCATATATATCCATTATATAAATTCATTTATAATATTACATAACATTTAGAGGTAAGAAATGAAATGCACCGTTCATGAAGACGGTTAACCGTACATACGCATGAACGCTACTTTAATTTATATTTCATATTTAATGGAATGATGTTATAATTATATAAAGGTATAATATAATTCCAGTATAATATTATGTATAATACCATTTACTCCATCCTTTATACATCCCACATATGGCATTAACGGTTCAAATCACTTTGAGGGGGCGGTAGTCCACACTTCCTAAAATGAAATTATCGCGTT
Organism: Viscum album; assembly: GCA_963277665.1. Taxonomy (NCBI): domain Eukaryota; kingdom Viridiplantae; phylum Streptophyta; class Magnoliopsida; order Santalales; family Viscaceae; genus Viscum; species Viscum album. The sequence continues at coordinate 1,769,798,714 of OY728135.1, forward strand.
TACCCATAATGGAAATCGTAAAGGTATGCCATAAATGAAAAATACAGAATCATAATGAAAAAACCATAATATAAATAATATATAAATATAGTTTCATCATAATGGCCACCTTTGAAGGTGTTATATGAGTGTTGAACAATCATCGTTTTGTGAGGCAGAAATTCACCATCCAAAGAAATAGTATGTTCTTTAACCATTAGATGTAGGTGTGTGTAAGTGTAGCTCTAATACTTCTTAAAACAACATCCTAGTATATTTAATATACTGGTGTTGTTACAAAATAATTGAATAAAAAGTGTTTAAGGGGTTGGAGAAGAAAAATAATAGAAAATAACATAAGAGAAGACATTACCTTAAAATCGGGTAACTCTTTTTTGATTTCAGCCAAATGATTCCTTGGGAAGAATTATGCCCAAATTGAGGCTTCTAGGAGTAATAGAGGGAAGTTGATAGAGTATTTGGGCAGAGTTTGGCTGAGCAAAAAGGTTTTGAAGGTGTGAATAAGTTGGTAGTGGTGGGGGCCTTTTATAAGAGGAGAGGAGGGGCACACTTGGAAAGTAATGAAATGTTACATTATTATATAATGAGATTCGGATTTTAAGGTCCCACACGTATATATTTATAGTATATGGTGATAAGGGTTCGAAATATAATCATCCAATAGGTTTTTGACAAGTTTAAGGCTTACATTATACATTATCTTTTCATTTTATTTAAATCGTTAATTACCGAGGTAATCTCTGCATCATCATGGTGTCATAAAATATTTAATTTATTTAATGTCTAAAAATTATAAAAAAAATATAATGATTTAGGAAATATTTTTTTCTTTCCAATGAATATTATTAGTCGATATTTTTCCTTATATAACCCAATGTAATAATTGTTTTAGTAAAACAACTCATCTTTGTGACAATTTTATTTTTTACTTTAAATAAAAAGTTATTATTGTCATTTTCATTCCCAAGTGGCTGCATGGGGTCCCCAAGATGACCATGTATTTTCTTGGTCAGCCATGACTCATCCAATACGTATAGTAAAAGTGTATAGTTATTTCCATATTTTTATAATATCATTTTAACCTTAAATTTTACTCATTAACATTAATCGCGATTAATTAAACATAAAAGTTAGTATTCACCAAAAAGTATTTTAATCCCATTGAACCACATTTTACTTCCTAATGACAACCATTTATGTTGGGTTTTTGAAAATCAAATCACAGAAGTGGTAATGTTTCATTTAAATGAAAAACTAGTTATATAACTACCACTTAGTGGTTTCACTATTTATCAAAAGTTGAAGTTTTTCAGATCAATGCCAAAATTTCACCCTAATATATAATTGATATTCCGAATTCAAAAATGATGTCTACTTTACAAAATTCCAAACATACATGTTTCATTAATTAATTTTATAATTAATTCCCGCTGTCACAACAAATAGCGTGTTTTTAAGAAACAATATATATCAAAAGATTGACAATTTTGTTTGTCCAATTTCAATGTTAAATTAATTCTTATGACCACCATTGGATATAATTGTAAAAATATATTCTAATTATACTTTAAAACCATTCAATATTATAATTTATCACTATAAATTATTTTGATTAAAAAAGTTGTTTTAAGTATTTTCACTATTCATAAAAAAATGAAGTTCTCAAAAAATTACATAAAATTCAACTTAGGATAATATCGATATTCTGAATACAAAAAAAAGTCCATTTAGAAAGATAAAATTTATTAAATTTCAAAAAGTAGGTATTACTATTCATAACAGCTATATTGATTGGTTGTGGTGTGTGTTAGAACTCGAAGTTGCATACAACACACGCTACTATATTATTCAAAAGAGAAGTGTACCGTGGAAGCTTGGGGTGTTACATTCTCCCCTCCATCAATGAATTGCATCCTCACACTTTGAAATTGTTCTTCAAAAATAAAAGGTTGAAATAGAAAATACATTTGTGGAAAACCCACATCAGAATTAAGGTTAATAGAATTTGGCCTTAATAAGAGGGAATGGGAAATGAAAAAGTCACCACCAAATTATGATCTCGATAAAGAGAACAGTGGTGGAAATTAGAGACCTATAATTAGAGGAAAACATAAATATTTGTAGGGAGTGATTGTGGTCATCAATCACAAACAATTGTAAAATTGAGGGACTCAAAGCCATTAATCTATGTTGATTTAAAATATTATCAGTTCAACAAGACATAAGGTATTAGGATAACAAATTTTTTTAATATCCTTTTACTAATGTTTAAGAATTAATTTATTCATAGAATAAGAGATAGGTATATATATTTATTCTTGACAAGTAGAGTTTCAACTTTCAACTAATTTCTACCACAAACTCATCTTTCACTCAAAAAGAAAATAGAACTCAAAAATATTATATTTATCCTAATTTTATAAGGTTCAAAATTTTAAAAATATCATTTAGATTATGAAAACTATTTTGTAATAACCAGGGAATTCTTGTAGGCTAGTGGTAGGTAATAAAGGCAAGTCGCACTATGGTTGTGGGTTCGATTCATGCAGCTTTGTCCGACGCGACGGGTTATCCCCCGACCTGCAGGTTGTCCTTTTCCTAAAACTATAGTATTATAAAATTCAAAAAATAATCATCAAAAATTTTTAAGCTTAAAAAATACTATCCAAAGTTAAACTTTATCCATTACAACCTTTATAGTTATCCAAAATACCTCTGTCCAGATATTCTCTAAAAGGACTCTAAATTCCAAAATCAATTGTATCATCAAATTCCTCAAACAAAGTAAAGTTTCTCTTATTGTCACATATAAGAATATGATTACCTTCATCATATTAAAACCTTAATGAAAACAACAAGTACTACAGTACAATCCTTATATATATCACATTATTTTTATAACCAGAATATAATCCTTGAGTCCAAAAGCACCAATACATTAATAATTCCACTTCAATTGTTGTAACAATATATGATTGTCCATGATACCTTGGATTTTCTAAGATAAGTTTTCCTGACGCTTAGGACATTCATTTTCTTAATTTCCCATTCCCCTACTGTTGTAGAATTCAACATTGATAGCCTCATTCTTTCCCTTGCAATCACGCACCTGGTGACCTTTTTCTCCACATTTATAACAAACTCCCATTCCTTTTAGGCAAGTACCAGGGTGACTCTTCCCACAATTATCGCATAATGGAAAATCCTTCTTTCCCTTTTTCCAATTATTTTTCTCTTGTTCCACCATTTTCTTCTTCCCTTGCTTTACTTTATTGTCCTATGATTTAGAGATTTCCTTTTCTATCTTGATAGCACACGAGACTATTTCTTCGTATGTTGTGAAAGATTGTGATAATAATGCTCGATGGATAAACGGTTTTAACCCATCAAAGAAACGATCGATCTTACTTCTTGGGTTACGTATATAATCTAATGCATTCCTCGCTAACCTTGTAAAGTTAGCCCCATACATTGCGACATTCTCAGCCTCCTTATGCCTCAGACTTAGAAATTTCCTTTCCATATCTGCTCGATGGTCATGTGGAATGTATTTTTCTAAGAACATTTCCTTAAACACCCTCCATTCCATACTTGATACTTCTTCATATTCCTTTGTGTTTTGAATCAGCGACCACCATTGATCGACATCCCCAATGAGGCGGTAGACTGCCATGACGACCTTCTCCCTTTCGCTACTCCCCAAGGCCTGGAATATTTTCCCTAAGGAGTTTATCCATTTATCAAATACTAATGGATATGTACCCCCATTAAATGCTGGTGGTTGTTGCCACGTGAAGTAGTCTAGAATTGATCTTCTACGTTGCGGATCAGGGTACTCCATACGAGTAAGGTTATTATTCATAACCTGAGTGAGTTGTCCCAGTATTGTAATAAGTTGATTAGCTCCAGTTGTATCACCAAATCCATAATAATTATCTTGAGTAGGAGGGAAATCCCTACATGGAGTGCGTGCAATGGTACAGTTTCCATTCCTCCCAATAGGTGTCATTTCTAAACAATGGCATAAACTAGATTAGTTTATGAATTAAAATACATAATTCCATACTTGTAATCCACTTAACATAAATTGAACTATTAATGGATATAATCCATAATCATAAAAATGTTATCATTGAGGAAGTATATACTCATAACACTTCATAGTGGTTTGTAAAGAAAATTATAAATATCCTAAGCATATCCCTCGGGAGTGTTGTAACCAAGAGTGCAGCAAGGCCCGTTGTCGTGCACCAGTTCCCGTTCGAGTCTAGCTCAAAGTAGTGTTTTCGGGTTTTACCCCTAGGTACATCTATTCTAGAGCCACCACGACCTGCTCGTATCCAGAAATGGATGTATTGCTCGGAAAGCTCACAAAATCTCTATAATACAAAAATTCTAGGAAGCTATTCTATACTAATCCTCAATGTCTATCTTTGGGATATGTGCTCTAATCAGAGTTTATCTAAATCTAGCTTCCAAGGTTAGTACTAAACTTCCTCTGATACCAACTGTAACGCCCCGACCCCAGTTACCCAGAGTCAGTGCTTTATTGCGTAACATTGTCATGATCACAAAATATCATGTATCGAAAGACCAATTAGTTTAGTAGCCATGGAAACACTAGATACATTCATAAATGTTACATTACATCATAAAGTGAAAAACTACAATAACAATATCTATTTTCCACACTCATATCCACATCAGACTATCCCTGCAGGTCATTCCTAAAATACTTCTTCACATCCTGGAGAAATTAAAACATTGAAAGGGGTGAGCTCAGATGATCAGTAAGGATAACAATATAGTGGAAGCTTTCATAAATAAACATAAACATTTAAGGAAATGTATAACTCAACAAAATCCTTTTAAACATGAAATTCAACATAATACGGAAATATTAAAATGAAATAATGCCATTAACTTATTCACATTTATATTCTACTGGTCGAATAATCACATGCAATATCAATAACCACTTTCATAATGATGGAATGCATAATGTCAGACTATCATAACCACGTAGCCAAGGCCTCATTCCAAGACTGCAAATAAGATTTTGTCAAGGCCTCGTGCCAAGACACTAGTTTGTCTCAATAGACCTACCGTTGCATTGAGGAGATATAGCGGGCTTTACCCATCACTTATTAAGTATAATTCATTCCTCATATGAACAGGTTTAAACATATCATAAACAATAACATAATCTTATTACATAAAACATGCATAAAAGAAACATAACATTTCTACATTTCAATCAAAAGATATCAACACAACACATTGATATAATAAAAACACTTTCTAAACCATTTTCAATACCAAAATAAATGAATATTAAAACTTGATATTAATTTTTAATTTAAAAAAAGTTATGGCATATAGAGGAAGGCGAAACTCAAATAATTGTCACGGCGGCGGGGAAGTCATTGTCCCCACATACGTAAGAAAAAAACATTCCTTTTGTGGTTTAGTAAAAACTTATCGTATAAAAAGATTCCTTTTGAATAAAAGTAAATGTCAATGGGGTTTATACACCGTATAAAGGAAAGTGGTGTATAAAACAAAATAAGCCTCAATGAAAGGGGATTGAGACGATGTCCATTACAAAGATCATTTTTTGAAATAAAATAGATCTAGTATTTGTATTCACTATAATTAAACATATATAAAGTACAAATACATGATATGACATAATAATATCATGACATAATTTGAAAGTAGGAGATTAACCCAAAGAATGGAAATTGGGTTAAGAAGTTCCCTTACCTCGTGTCAGACTTGACTCGACTGCTCTTTAACCTCCTGAATAATAAATTATAGTTAATCTCTACCTTCTTAAAAACCTTTTTCAAGTTAATTATTCCTTTTATATCAATTATTACCATGTTATGAACATTATGTAATTATTTATGTTAATAACGGTCGTTTTGTCGTTCTTAGGTGCTTGAGTCAAAAATAAACATCTTATAATTACACTTTGTTCATGTGGAAAAATATACATTATATCTGTAATAATATTCATGATGTAGATATCATATACATCATATATATCCAGTATATACATTCATTTATAATATTACATAACATTTAGAGGTACTAAATGAAATGAACTGTTCATGGAGATAGTAAGCCGTACGTACGCATGAACGCTACTTTCATTTCTATTTCATATTTAATGGAAGGAAGTTTTATTTATATAAAGGTATAATTTCATTCCAGTATAATATAATGTATAATAAAATTTACTCCATTTTTTATACATCCCACATATGTCATTAACAATTCAAATCACTTTGAGGGGGTGGTAGTCTGCACTTTCTAAAATGAAATTATCACGTTTACCCATAATGGAAATCGTAATGTTATTCCATAAATGAAAAATAAAGAATCATAAGGAAAATAAAAACAGAATATATATCATATATAAAAATAGTGTCATCATAATGGCCACCTTTGAAGGTGTTATATGATTGTTGAACAATCATCATTTCATGAGGCAGAAATTCCCCATCCACAGAAACAGTATGTTTTTAACCATTAGATGTAGGTGTGTCTAAGTTTAGGTTGAATCCTTCTTATAAAAACGTACTAGTATATTTATGATACTAGTGTTGTTACAAAATAAAGGAATAAAAAGATTTTAAGGGGTTGGAGAAGAATAATAAAACAAAATAACATAAGAGAATACATTACCTTAAAATCGGGTAACTCTTTTTTGATTTGAGCCAAAGGCTTCCTTGGAAAGAATTCTGCCCAAAGTGAGGCTTCTAGGAGTGAGATAGGTAATTTGAGAGAGTATTTTGGCAGAGGTTGGCTGAGCCAAATGGATTTTATATTCTATAAAATATTTAAAATGATTCTTCAAAATAATTTTTGTGTGTGTATATATATATATATATATGAAACAATATAAGACATATTTATTAATATTCTATCAATATAATCATTTTTTTGGGAAAAATAAACTTTCATCCAAAGGGGTTTAGAAATTTATACTACAGAAATAAATTTAGAAAAATATTATTTAAACATTTATATTCTCATCATCCATATATTTAATAAAATTTTAATCATTTAAGGCCTCATTGTCTTTATCATCCAAAAACTATACAAAAATAGCATAAATGAGAAAACAAAATGAAAAAAGTGTTTTGGTTCTTATTCACGATTGTTAATTTCTAAATAGATTTTAAAAATAATGATACATGTGACTCTTCCAATTGTTATTATAATATTGTGTATATTTATTTTCCCCTTCTACTTGTACATAATCATTTTCTAGAATCATCACATAAACTAAATTCATGAATTTAATCATCAAGATTGTCACTAACATCATTTTATTTTTTATTATTTTCATTGAAGATGTCATGACACATACATCCATAGATATGGAATCACATAAAAATTGAAGAAAATAATTTTTTATATTAAACATAAAATATTACACTATATAATTTTATTTGAACAATCATGGGTTTCATATCACTGAATTATTCTTATGATGTTTTATTTAAAATGGTTTTAACGTATAGATTATTTATGATATAACAAAAATTATTATTAGATTCCAAAAATATATTTTAGTAAATTACATTTATTAAACCTCATTCAAGACATATCATAACTAACATAAATTTTCCTATATATAAAACAAATTTTATGTGGTGTTCTTTGTGGATGAAAAATAATCAAAATAAATATTTTCACCAAAAAAACGTCTAACATTATTTTTCATCAAATTATAGACCACTATCATGAATATTTAACATTAATAAATGAACATTAACTATATTTTTAATAAATTAATAAACTTTTAAATGTTTTATCTTTAATGAGAATTTAAATTAGTAAATGTAATCCTACTGAAATCATCAACAATTATAAAAACATATTTCGAACAACTAAATTAATGGTTTTTATAAGGAATAATAAACCAAGGTAGAGTACTTATAATCATCTAGTTTTATTTAAATTATTAATTGATTTAAATGATTCTTTATATTTCATAAATATTAAAAGGGAATCTAAAAAATTCTACATCGATAATTTAGGATCTATTAGTACATGAAAATTTCCTAATTTTTATAACTTATTAAATTTAGTAATGTGGCTACATCTGAAACATACTTTTTGGGGAATATTGTCTATTTTTATGACATATAAAAACATTACATTTTATGGATTTGTTCTAAAACTATATATAGTAGACTTTCCATTTTTTTAAAAATAATAGAAATTGAATTAAATAAATAATTTTATTATGTTCAAATGAAACATGAATTCCTTTATCAAAAATCAACGCGATTTTAATTAAATTATTTTTCAATCTATTTATATATAGAAAATAAGTAATTTAAATGTATTTAAATACTTAAACTTCTCCAAAAACGATATTCCATTTCATTATTGTTAACACCATAATCAACAGATCCTCAATGACATGATTCATGATATAAAAATAAATAAATTTCATAGTCATGTTCCTAGAACAGCTATTTATTATATACCATGTATCATTTTCACTCATTATGAAAAATTATTATAAAATATAATAAAAATGGTAAAAAAATTTCATCCCATTATATTTTTTTGTCAAATTAAACTTTTGATTATACTTTTCGGAACCTATGATGAAAGCACACAATTATTGTATGGTAATATTAAATCACAAATCGTGGAAGTATTATTTATTCTATGGCCTATAGATTGTGTAAATATAAATGAAATGTATTTTTAAAATTCTCATTCAATTTAAAAAAATCATGTATTATTGGAAAAATTTCATGTAATAATGTTTACAATAGTTTTCTCATGCACGTCATGTGAATATGACTGTTATAACCACATATCATTGTGTCTTTATTTGGATCATTCATATAAATCATTATTTCATATACTACTTTTCCTTGAACAAAAACTATTATAGATTCAATTAAACCAGTTGTCTCATTTTTATAAAAACCAATTTATTATTTTATTATTTCAACACTAACACATATTTTATTATTAGAACATGAATTAAATATTTTTTTAGTTATTAATTTATTATTTATATTTCATGCATTAATATTATGGAATAGTGATTTAATTTAAAAATATAATATATTTAAATCTATTATCATAATTATTTATAAAATGAATTTTTTCATTCATACAATTCTGTGTGTTTCTCATTCCTATTTTTATTTTCAAATATTCTAATTCAAATAAATTTTTTATTATGAAAATGTCTCTGTAATATTTATATATTCTTGGGTTAAATGATTATTTTATCTATAAAAATTACTATTTTCCTTTCACAACTCTATATATAATTCTACCATTCATAAAATACCCTTTTGTAATATTTCATTTATATTAGTATTTTGTTTAACTACATTTTTATGGTTATATTCAGGACATAAAAAATAATCATAATTAGAAAATACTCCATTCATCATGATTTCTAGTATACATATATATATAAATATATATATATAATTATAATTATTTTTATTAGGACCTGGCCTTAAACATTAAATTATATTGAATTAAATTAATAATTCACATTGAGGATCTTTTCAGGTTTATAGTTTTAGAGAATTAGGACATAACTATTACATCTCAAAAGATTACATGTTAGGCATTTCTACAGAGTTTCCATTTTTTTCATAAATTACAAACTCTTGAAAAAAATGGTCATGTCTAGTTCCATTTTTTAGACAGCATGACTTTTCCTTGATCACATCTTTGACCCTATTCATCTTTAAGTCCTGTGAAAACATTTCAAAACATGAGATGAGCATAAAAATATAAGTAAAGGTTATAAAACAAAAAATGAACACATTTTCTTATAAATTCATAAAAAACATGAAATCCTTTACTTGCCTCATGAAATAATAAGATTTATGAAAGACACATAGAAATCATAATTCATAATGGTAATTTGTGTAATCCAGATCATAATTACATTATATCTATCATAGCTACATAGGGAGTCAATTTGGAATACCAATCACATTATATTCCATAAATATCATAGGAGAAATATCCATGTTTACCTCCATCACATTACCAAATTCATTGGAGAGCTATCCCGGGCTCACCCACCCTAGGTTTATCACAGAACCAACCATATACATAAATAATTCCCAGGAAACATAACATGATCATAACACATAACATAAGATTATAGAAAAGATAAAATTTCCACATTGCAATAATTAAATATCATTTCAAGATATTGAAATAATAAATCCATAATTAAAATAATTTTCAAAACAAAAATACATAAAATGAGTATATGAAATTTATTTTTTCCTTTTAAAAACATTACGGCATGTTAAGGATTCCAAAGATCAAATAATACTCGCGGTGGTGGAAAGGTCGTTTTCACCGCATACGTAAAAATCATTCCTTTTTTTGTTTAGAAAAATGCCTCCTATAGAAATATTACCTTTGAATAAAAAGAAATTTCAAATGGGTTTATACACCAAATAAAATACAGTCGTGTATAAAACTAAAAATGCCTCATGAAAGGAGATAGAGACGAAGTCCCTTACCTCGTGTCCGACTTCACTCGATCATTCTTTAATCTCATGAATAATAAATATAGACAATTTATAATTCTTAAGAACATTTTTCAAGCTTATTATTACTTTTATATCAATTATTACCATGTTATAAACATTATGTAATCATTTTTGTTAATAACGTCCCTTTTGTCGAGATTTGGTACTTGAGTCAAAAATGAACATTTTATATTTGTAAGTTGTTGATGTTGTCAATAATCCATTATATCCTGATTTATATTCATGAATTAGATATAATATATATCATATATATCCATTATATACATGTATTTATAATATTACATAACATTTCAAGGTAAAAAATGGAATGCACCATTCATGGAGATGGTAAGACGTACGTACGCATGAACACTACTTTCATTTCTATTTCATATTTTAATGGAATTAGTACATAATGATACATAAGTATATTATAATTCCAGTATAATACCATATATAATATCATTAACTCCATCCTTTATACATCCCACATAATTCATTAACGAGTCATATCACATTGAGGGGAAGATAATCCGCTTTTCCTCAAATGAGATTATCGTATTTACCCACTACCGAAACCATAAATGCTTGATATAATTGGGAAGTTGTAACTCCCCGACCCCAGCTACCCAGATTCGGTGCATTATTGCGTAACATTAGCATGATCACAAAAGATCAATTCTCGAAATACCAATTAGTTTAGTATCCTTTGAAAGACTATATACATTCATAAATGTTACATTACATTATAAAGTGAAAAACTCCAAAAACAGTCTCCATTTTCCACACTCATATCCCCTTTAGACTATCCTTGAAGGTCATTCCTAAAATACGTTTCACATCCTGGAATAATTAAATCACTGAAAGGGGTGAGCTCAGATTCTCAGTAAGGATAACAATATAGAGGAAGCAATCAAAAATAAACAAAAAATATTTAAGGCTATGTATAACTAAACAATAGACTTTTAAACATGAAATTCAACATAATATGGAAAAAGTAAAATTAAATAATTCCATTTACTTATTCACATTTATATTCTACTGGTCGAATAATCACATGCAATATCGGTAACCACATTAATAATGATGGAATGCATAATGTCAGACTATCATAACCACATAGACAAGGCCTCATGCCAAGACTACAAATAAAATTTTTTCAAGGCCTCGTGCCAAGACACCAGTTTGTTTCATGAGACCTACCGATGCATCGAGGAGCTATAGCGGGCTCCACCCGTAATTTATTAAGTCCATTGCATTCCTCATATGAACAGGTTTAAACATATCATAAACAATAACATAATCATATTACATAAAACATGAATAAAGAAAACATAGAATTTCCACATTTCAATCACAAGATATCAATACAACACATTGATATAATAAAAAACACTTTCAAAACCATTTTCAATACCAAAATAAAACAAAATTAAAACATGATATTTATTTTTCATTTAAAAAAAGTTATTGCTTGTAGAGGAAGCCGAAACTCAAATAATGGTCATGGTGGCAGGCAAGTCATTTTTTCCGCATACCTAAGAAAAAAACATTCCTTTTGTCATTTACTAAAAACTCTTCGTATATAAGGAATCCTTTTGAATAAATGTAAAATTCAAAGAGGTTTATACACCGTATAAAGGAATGTTGTGTATAAAACTATATATGAATCAATGAAAGGAGGTTAGGACGAAGTCCCTTACAAAGATCATTTTTTTAAATAAAATAGATCTTTTATATATATTCAATATATTTACACTTAATGAACATAAAAATACATTATAGGTCATAATATTATCATGACATAATTTGAAAGTAGGAGATTAACCCAAAGAATGGAAATTGTGTTAAGAAGTTCCCTTACCTCGGGTCTGACATGACTCGACCGCTCTTTAACATCTTGAATAATAAACTAGAGTTAAAATCTAACTTCTTAAGAACCTTTTTCAAGTTCATTATTCCTTTTATATCACTTATTACCATGTTATGAATATTATGTAATTATTTAAATTAATAACGGTCGTTTTGTCGATCTTAGGTGCTTGAGTCAAAAATAAACTTCTTATAATTACAGTTTGTTCATGTGGTAAAATATACATTATATCAATAATTATATTCATGATGTAGGTATCATATACATCATATATATCCAGTATATACATTAATTTATTATATTACATAACATTTAAAGGTAATAAATGAAATGCACCTTTCATGGAGACGGTATGTCGGATGTACGCATGAATGCTACTTTCATTTATATTTCATATTTAATGGAATGAAGTTATAATTATATAAAGGTATAATATAATTCAAGTATAATATAATTTATAATACCAATTACTCCATCATTTATACATCCCACATATGACATTAACGATTCAAATCACTATGAGGGGGCGGTAGTCCGCACTTCCTAAAATGAAATTATCGTGTTTACCGATAATGGAAATCCTAAAGTTATGACATAAAAGAAAATTACAGAATCATAAGGAAAAAAACATATATATAAAAATAGTGTCATCATAGTGGCCACCTTTGAAGGTGTTATATGAGTGTTGAACAATCATTGTTTTGTGAGGCAGAAATTCGCCATCCACAGAAATAGTATGTTCTTTAACCATTAGATGTAGGTGTGTATAAGTTTACCTGTAATCCTTCTTATAACAACATCCTAGTATATTTATTATACTGGTGTTCTTACAAAATAAAGGAATAAAAAGAGTTTAAGGGGTTGGATAAGCAAAATAAAACAAAATAATATAAGATAAGACATTACCTTAAAATCCGGTAACTCTTGTTTGATTTGTGCCAAAAGATTCCTTGGGAAGAATTCTGCCCAAAGTGAGGCTTCTAAGACTAAGATTGTGAAGTTTTGAGAGTATTTGGGCAGAGTTTCGCCAAGAAAAAATGATTTTAAGGTGTGAATAAGGTGGTAGTGGTGGGGGACTTTTAAAAGAGGAGAGGAGGGGCACACTTGGAAAGTCATGGATTTTTACTTTATTATATAATGAGTTTCGGATTTTAAGGTCCCACGCGTATATATTTATAGTATATGGTGATAAGGGTTCGAAATATACTCATCCAATAGGATTTTGACAAGTCTAAGGATTATATTATACATTATCTTTTCATTTTATTTAAATCGTTAATTACTGAGGTAATCACTACATCATCATGGTTTCATAAAATATTTAATTTATTTAATGTATAAAAATTATAAAAACATATCATGATGTAGTAAATATTTTTTTCTTTCCAAAAAATATTAATAGTCGAAATTTTTCCTTATATAACCCAATGTAATAATTATTTTAGTAAAACAACTCATGGTTGTGACAATTTTATTTTTTACTTTAAATAAAAAGATATTATTGTCATTTTCTTTCCCAAGTGGCTGCATGGGGTCCCCAAGATGTCCATGGATTGTCTTGGTCGGCCATGACTCATCCAATATGTGTAGGACAAGTGTATAGGTATATCCATATTTTTATAATATCATTTTTACCTTAAATTTCACTAATTATCTTTAATCGCGATTAATTAAACATAAAAGTTACTATTCACCAAAAATTATTTTAATCCCATTGAACCACATTTTACTTCCTAATGAAAACCATGTATGTCGGTTTTTTGATAATCAAATCACATATGTGGTAATGTTTCATTTAAATGAATTTTTTTTTTAACTACCACTTAGTGGTTTCACTATTCATAAAAAATTGAAGTTTTTCAGAACAATGCCAAAATTTCACCCTAATCTATAATTGATATTCCGAAATAAAAAATGATGACTATTTTAAAAAATTACAAACATATAAGGTTCATTAATTAGTTTTATAATTAATTCCCACTTTCACAACAAATATCGTGTTTTTAAGAAACAATATATATCAAAATATTTTCAGTTGTTTAAGTCCAATTTCATTGTTAAATTAATTATAATGACCACAATTAGATAAACTGGTAAAAATATATTCTAATTATACTTTAAAACCATTCAATATTATAATTTATCACTATAAATTTTTTTTATTAAAAATGTTGTTTTATGTATTTTCACTATTCATAAAAAAATTGTAAGTTCTCAAAAAAATACAAAAAATTCAACTTAGTATAATAATGATATTATGAATAAAAAAAAGTCCACTTGGAGAGATAAAATTTATAAAATTTCAAAAAGTATGTATTACTATTCATAACGTCTACTTTGATTGGTTGTGGTGTGTGTTAGAACTCGAAGTTGCATACAACACACACTACTATATTATTCAAAGAGAAGTGTACCATGGAAGCATGGGGTGTTATATTCTCCCCTCCTTCAATAAATTGCATCCTCACACTTTGAAATTGTTCTTCAAAAATAAAAGGATGAAAATAGAAAATACCTTTGTGGAAAACCCACATTTGAAATAAGGTTAATATAATTTGGCCTTAATAAGAGGGAAATGGAAATGAAAAAGTCACCACCAAATTATGATCTCGATAAGGAGAACATTGGTGGAAATTAGAGACATATAATTTGAGGAAAACATAAATATTTGTAGGGAGTGATTGAGGTCATCAATCACAAACAAGTGTAAAATTGAGGGCCTCAAAGCCTTCAATCTATGTTGATTTAAAATATTATCAGTTCAACAAGGAATAAGGTATTAGGATAACACATTTTTTTTGTCTTAATATCCCTTTAATAAAGTTTAAGAATTAATTTATTCATAGAATAAAAGATAGGTTTATATATATTTATTCTTGACAAGTAGAGTTTCAACTATCAACTAATTTCTACCACAAACTCATCTTTAACTCAAAAAGATAATAGAACTCAAAAATATTATATTTATCCTAATTGTACAAGGTTCAAAATATTAACACATACCATTTAGATTATGAAAACTCTTTTTTAACAACCAGGGACTTCCTGTAGGCTAGTGGTAGGTAATAAAGGCCAGTCGTACTATGGTTGTGGGATCGATTCATGCAACTTTGTCCGATGTGACGGGTTATCCCCCGACCTGCAGGTTGTCCTTTTCCTAAAACTATAGTATTATAATATTAAAAAAATAATCATCATAAATTTTTTAAGCTTAAAAAATACTATCCATAGTTAAACTTAATCCATTCCAACCTTTATAGTTATCCAAAATACCTCTGTCCAAATATTCTCTAAAAGGTCTCTAAATTCCAAAATCAATTGTAACATCAGATTCCTCAAAAAGAGTAAAGTTTCTCTTATTATCACATATAAAAATATGATTACCTCCATCATATTAAGACCAAAATGAAAACAACAAGTATTGCAGTACAATCCTTATATATATCACATTATTCTTATAACAATAATATAATCCTTGAGTCCAAAAGCACCAATACATTAATAATTACACTTCAATTGTTGTAACAGTATATGATTGTCCATGATCCCTTGGAATTTTCTAAGATAAATTTTCCTGACGCTTAGGACATTCATTTTCTTAATTATCCATTTCCCTACAATTTTAGCATTCAACATTGATAGCCTCTTTCTTTCCCTTGCAATCATTCACCTGGTGACCTTTTTCTCCACATTTATAACAAACTCCCATTCCTTTTAGGCAAGTACCAGGGTGATTTTTTCCACAATTATCGCATAACGGAAAACCTTTCTTTCCCTTTTTCCCATTATCTGTCTCTTGTTCCACCATTCTCTTCTTCTCATTCTTTACTTTATTGTCATAAGATTTAGGGAATTCCTTTTCTATCTTGATAGCACACAAGACTATATCTTCGTATATTGAGAAAGATTTTGATACTAATGCTCGACGGAGAAAGGGTTTTAAACCATCAATGAAACGATAGATCTAACTTCTTGGGTTACGTATATAATCTACTCCATGCCTCGCTAACCTTGTAATGTTAGCCTCATACATTGCGACATTCTCGGCCTCCTTCTGACTCATACTCAGAAATTGCCTTTCCAAATCTGGTCGATGGTCATGTGGAAAGTATTTTTCTAAGAAAATTTCCTTAAACAGCCTCCATTACATACTGGATACTTCTTCTTATTCCTTTGTGTTTTGAATCGCCGACTACCATTGATCGACTTTCCCATTAAGGCGGTAGACTACCATGACAACCTTCTCCCTTTCTCTACTCCCCAAGGCATGGAATATTTTCCCTAAGGATTTTATCTATTTCTCAACTACTAATGGATTTTTACCCCCATTAAACGTTGGAGGTTGTTGCCTCATAAAGTAGTCTGGCATTGATCCTCCATGTTGTGGATCAGGGTGCTCCATACAAGTAAGGTTATTATTCATAACCTGAGTGAGTAGTCCCAGTATGGTAATAAGTTGATCAGCACCAGTTGTATCACAAACTCCATTATAATTATCTTGAGCAGGAGGGAAATCCCTACATGGAGTGAGTGCATTGATACGATTTCCATTCCTCCCAATAGGTTCCATTTCTAAACAATGGCTTAAACTAGATTAGTTTATGAAGTAAAATACATTATTCCATAATTGTAAAACAGTTAACATAAATTAAACTATTAATATATATAATCCATAATCATAAAAATGTTTTCTTTGAGAAATTATATACTCATAACCCTTCATAGTGGTTTGTAAAGAAAATTAGAATTATCCTAAGCATATCACTCGGGAGTGTCGTAACCAAGAGTGCAGTAAGGCCCGTTGTCGTCCACCAGTTCCCATTCGAGTCTAGCTCAAAGCGGTATTTTCTGGTTTTACCCCTAGGGACATCTGTACAAGAGCCGCCTTGACCTGCTCGTATCCAGACATGGATTTATTGCACGGAAAACTCCCAAAATCTCTATAATACCAAAATTTTTGGAAGCTCTTCTATACTAATCCTCAAAGTATATCTTTGGGATATGTGCTCTAATCAGATTTCATCTAAATCTATCTTCCACGGTTAGTACTAAACTGCCTCTGATACCAACTATAATTCCCCGACCCCAGTTACCCAGAGTCGGTGCTATATTGCGTAACATTGGAATGATCACAAAAGATCAAGTATCGAAAGACCGATTAGTTTAGAATCCATGGAAACACTAGATACATTCATAAATGTTACATTACATCAGAAATTGAAAAACTACAATAACAATCTCCATTTTCCACACTCATATCCACTTCAGACTATCCCTGAAGGTCATTCCTAAAATAGTTCTTCACATCCTAGAAAAATTAAAACATTGAAAGGGGTGAGCTCAGATGATCAGTAAGGATAACAATATAGCGGAAGCTTTTATAAATAAACATAAACATTTAAGGAAATGTATAACTAAACAAAATCCTTTTTAACATGAAATTCAACATAATATAGAAAAATTAAAATGAAATAATGCTAGTTACTTATTCACATGGATATTCTACTGGTCGAATAATCACATGCAATATCGGTAACCACATTAATAATGATGGAATGCATAATGTCAGACTATCATAACCACGTATCCCAGGCCTCATGCCAAGTCTAATAATAAGATTTTGTCAAGGCCTCATGCCAGGACACTAGTTTGTCTCATGAGACCTACAGATGCAGCGGGGAGCTATAGCAGGCTCTACCCGTCACTTATAAGTCCAATGCATTCCTCATATGAACAGGTTTAAACATATCATTAACCATAACACAATCGTATTACATAAAACATGCATACAAGAAACATAACATTTCCACATTTCAATCACAAGATATCAATACAACACATTTATATAATAAAAACACTTTCAAAACAATTTTCAATACCAAAATAAAATAAAATGAAAACTTGATATTAATTTTTCATTTAAAAAAGTTATGGCATGTAGAGGAAGGAGAAACTCAAATAATGGTCACGACGGAGGGGAAGTCATTGTCGCCACATAAGTAAGAAAAAACATTCCTTTTGTCGTTTAGTAAAAACACTTCGTATAAAAAGATTCATTTTGAATAAAAGTAAAAGTCAAAGGTGTTTATACACCGTATAAATGAAAGTTGTATATAAAACAAAATATGCCTCAATGAAAGGGGATTGAGAAAAAGTCCCTTAAAAAGATAATTTTTTAAATAAAATAGATCTATTATGTGTATTAACTATAAGTAAACATATAGAAAGTAAAAATACATGATATGACTTAATAATATCATGACATAATTTGAAAGTAGGAGATTAACCCAAAGAATGGAAATTGGGTTAAGAAGTTCCCTTACCTCATGTCCGAATTGACTCGACCGCTCTTTAACCTCCTGAATAATAAAAAAAAGTTAATCTATACCAGCTTAAAAACCTTTTTCAAGTTCATTATTCCTTTTATATCAATTATTACCATGTTATGAACATTATGTAATTATTTATTTTAATAACAGTCATTTTGTCGATCTTAGGTGCTTGAGTCAAAAATAAACTACTTATAATTACACTTTTTTCATGTTGTAAAATGTAAATTATATCAATAATTATATTCATGATGTATATATCATATACATCTTATATATCTAGTATATAAATTCATTTATAATATTACATAACATTTATAGGTACAAAATGAAATGCACCGTTCATGGAGATAGTAAGTCGTACGTACGCATGAACCCTACATTCATTTCTATTTCATATTTAATGGAATGAAGTTATAATTATATAAAGGTATAAAATAATTCCAGAATAATATAATTTTCAATACCATTTACTCCATCCTTTATACATCCCACATATGACATTAAAAATTCAAATCACTTTGAGGGGGAGGTAGTCCGCACATCCTAAAATGAAATTATCGCGTTTACCCATAATGGAAATCGTAATGGTATGACATAAATGAAAAATACAGAATCATAAGGAAAATAATTACATAATATATATCATATATAAAAATAGTGTCATCATAATGTCTACCTTTGAAGGTGTTATATGATTGTTGAACAATCATCGTTTCGTGTGGCAGAAATTCGCCATCCACAGAAATAGTATGTTCTTTAACCATTAGATGTAGGTGTGTCTAAGTGTAGGTAGAATACATCTTATAAAAACATACTAGTATATTTATGATACTGGTGTTTTTACAAAATGATGGAATAAAAAGAGTTTAAGGGTTTGGAGAAGCATAATAAATCAAAATAACATAAGAAAATACATTCCCTTAAAATCGGGTAACGATTTTTTGATTTGAGCCGAAGGCTTCCTTCGGAAGACTTCTGCCCAACGTGAGGCTTCTAGGAGTAATATAGGGAAGTTGAGAGAGTATTTGGGCAGAGGTTGGCCGAGCCAAAAGGCTTGTATGGTGTGAATAAGATGGTAGTGGTGGGGACCTTTTGTAAGAGGAGAGGAGGGGTACTCTTGGAAAGTCATGAAATGTTACTTTATTATATAATGAGTTTCGGATTTTAAAGGTACAAAATATATATATTTCGAGGATAAGGTGATAAGGGTTCGAAATATTCTCATCCAATATGTTTTTGACAAGTTTCAGACTTGTAACTTACATTATCTTTTCATTTTATTTAAATCGTTAATTAATGAGGTAATCGCTGCATCATCATGGTGTCATAAAATATTTAACTTATTTAATGTCTAAAAATTATAAAAAATAAAGTCATGATGTAGGAAATACTTTTGGATTTCATATGAATATTTTTAGTTGAAAATTTACCTTTTATTACATCATGTAATAATTGTTTTATTAAAAAAACTCATGTTTGTGACAATTTTGTTTTTACTTAAAATAAAAAGTTATTATTGTCATTTTTATACCCAAGTGGCTCCATGGGGTTCCCAAGTTGACCCATGGATTTTCCTGGTCGGCATGACTCATCCAATATGTGTATGAAAAGTGTAAAGGTATTTCCATATTTTTATAATGTCATTTTTACCTTAAATTTCACTAATTACCTTTAATCACGATTAATTAAACATAAAAGTTAATATTCACCAAAAATTATTTTAATCCCATTGAACCAGATTTTACTTCCTAATGAAAAATATGTATGTCGTATTTTTGAAAATCAAATCATAGAAGTGGTAATGTTTCATTTAAACGAAAAATCAGTTTTTTAACTACCACTTAGTGGTTTCAATATTCATCAAAAATTGATGTTTTTCAGAACAATGCCAAAATTTCCCCCTAATCTATAATTGATATTCCGAATTCAAAAATGATGTCTATTTTAAAAAATTCCAAACATATATGTTTCATTAATTAATTTTATAATTAATTGCCGCTGTCACAACAAATAGCGTGTTTTTAAGAAACAATATATATCAAATGATTGACAGTTGTTTATGTCCAATTTCAATGATAAATTAATTCTAATGACCACCATTGGATATAATGGTAGAAATATATTCTAATTATAATTTAAAACCACTCTATATTATTATTTATCACTATAAATTATTTTGATTGAAAAAGTGGTTTTAAGTATTTTTCACGATACATAAAAAAAATTTGATGTTCTCGGAAAAGTACAACAAATTCATCTTAAGATAATTTCTATATTACGAATACAAAACCGAAGTCCATTTGGAAAGATAAAATTTATAAAATTTCAAAAATTAGGTATTACTTTTTATTACGGCTACTTTTATTGGTTGTGGTGTTTGTTAGAACTCGAAGTTGCGTACAACACACGCTACTGTATTATTCAAAGAGAAGTGTACCGTGGAAGCATGGGGTGTTACAGAAGTACAGAAACATAAGGGAACCATAAATATAATATATAATATATATAAATATAGTTCCATCCTAATGGCCACCATTAGAGGTGGTAAGATGTAATTGAACAATCATCGTTTCATCAGGCGTTAGTTTCCCATCCACAAAAACATTATTATCTTCATCCATTAGATATAGGTGTGTGTAAGTGTAGTTCATATACATCTCATAACAACATCTTACTATATTTAGGATACTGGTGTTGTCAAAAAATAATGAAATAAAATGATTTTAGGGGTTTGATATATAAAATAAAAGAAAACACATTAAGAGAAACTATTACTTTTAATTTGTGTAACTCACTTTAGTTTGAATCAAAAGGAATTTTTAAAGTGACTTCTATATAAGGAAAGGCATCTAGGAGGAGGATAGTAATTTTGGTAGCTTAATTTGGAAGAGGATGGATGAACCAAATGGCTTTAGAGGTTTGAGTAATTCAACAGAAATCTTCTCCATTTATAAGGGAGAGAAGGGGGTCTTTAGGAAAGTATGAAAATATTATTTTAATATATAATGATATTCGGTTTATAATTGTCCAAAAATCATTAAAGATGAATATAAGATGACTCACTGTATAAATAAAACCATCCAATAGTAATTGGGAAGGTTTTGGATAATATTTTAATCATTATAATCTTATTTATTTAAATCATTTATTAATTAGGTAAATACTGCATCGTTATTTTTTCGTAAATATTTTATTTTATTCGATGTGTAAATATTATAAAAAATAATAATATCATGTAGGGGATATTTTAATATTTCCAAAGAATATTTATAGATGAAAATAGGACTTATATAACACAATATAAAATTTAATTACTAAAAGATTTTTGTTAATGTCAATTTTGTCTTTACATTAAATTATTAAATCTAAATTGTCATATCACTTCCAAGTGGCTCAATGGGGTCCCAAAACTGACTAAAAGATTTCCATGGTCGTAAATGACTCAAACAATATGGTTTGGATATTTGTTAAGGTAATTTTGATTTACCATAATATTCTTTCTACCTTGAATTACCTTATTTAACTTTAACTGTGGTAAATAAAATTGAAAAGTTACTATTCACCTAAAATTATTTTCTTCTTATTGAAGCACATATTTTTCTTGATAACAGCCATGTGTGTCAGATTTTTTAAAATCAATTCACAGAAGCGGTAAAATTTAATTTCAATCAAAAAGACATTTTTTACCTACTACTAAGTGGTTTCACTATTCATCAAAATTAATGTTTTTCAGAAAAATACCAAAAATTCAGCCTAATATTTTTTTGATATTCCAAATTCAACAATGATGCTTATTTTTCCAAATTCAAGACATAAAAGTGTCATTAATTAATTTTAAAATTATTTCTCGTTGCTAAAATAAATAGCGTGTTTTTAAGAAACAATAACTATCAAAATATCGACACTTGTTTATGTCCAATTTGAAAGAGAAATTAATTAAAATGACCCAAATTGGATGAAATGGTAAAAATATATTCTAGTTAAACTATAAAAAAATTAAAAATTTAATCCATCCATATAAATAAATCATATTAAAACAACGTATTGAATGAAAATACAATATTTTCACTATTCAATAAAAATGATCTTTATCGGAAAAATCCGAAAAATTTACACAAAGTAAATTTTGATGTCCCCATTCTAAAGATAGATTATATTTGGTCAATTAGAATGTATTAAAGTGGCAAAAAATATATTTAAAGAGGGTTCTCCATTAAAATGCGGTAAATCAGCATTTTAATCTAAATTTTGATTAAATTTTGATTTATTAATATTTTATGCCTCTAACATTTATTTGATGAATGTAAATACATTTAAAAAACATGTATAATCATATTTTAGTTAGTTTTGTTTCTTCCCGCCAATACAATCGCTAGGAGTTATTTACCATTTAAAATAATAATATTATAATATTAGTGTGCCACGTAAGATTTCAAAGAAACATGTTGTTGTATATTGGGTACGCTATCGAACATAGAAACCTCTTTAATGAAAAATTAA
Organism: Viscum album; assembly: GCA_963277665.1. NCBI lineage: Eukaryota > Viridiplantae > Streptophyta > Magnoliopsida > Santalales > Viscaceae > Viscum > Viscum album. The sequence continues at coordinate 1,769,821,972 of OY728135.1, forward strand.
TATTTAATTCACAAATATTAATAAATATGAAATATGTGTTATTCTTCATTTACATGGGATGTTACATCCATCCCACCTTTTGTAAATTGCATCCTCGAAATTTTTATTCATTTAATAATATAAGTGGGTGTATTTATCCCTCGTAGCATTTTCAGATTCCCACGTTGCCTCTTCAACCATATGGTTTTTCCACAAAACCTTTACCTGGTGAATTGACATATTCTACAACACATTCTCTCTACACTCAACAATATGGACTGGTTGTTCTTCATAAGAGAGATTCTCTTCCAACCGATGTACCTTTGGTCTCAAAACAAGAGATGGATATGGTATATACATTCTCAATATCTAAACATGAAAAACGTTGTGTACATGGGATAAACATGGAGGTAAAGACACTCTTTATGCAACAGATTCAACTTTCTCTATAATTTCATAAGGTCCAATGAATCTCGAACTCAACATTCCCTTCTTTCCAAAACGCATCACACTTTTCCATGGAGAAACTATGAGAAAGACATGATCACCTTTATCAAAAGAAAGATCCTTCTTCCTATAATTTGCATAACATTTTCGTCTGCTGTGAGATGTTCTCATGTGATTCTGAATCAACTGAAATTTCACTACCATATCTTCTATAAATTCTGTTCCTATCAGCTTCCTTTCACCTACATCATCCAAAAAAGCCAGAGTTCAACAACGATTTCAATATAATTCCTCAAATGGAGCCATTTGTATACTAGAATAAAAACAGTTATTATATGAAAATTCAACCAAAGAAAGATGTTGGTCCCAACTTCTCTAATAATCCATCGAGCAAGAACGTAACATATCCTCTAAGGTCTGAATTGTTCATTCTGACTTCCCATCTGATTGAGGATGAAAAGTTGTACTAAAATTAAATTTCATACCCAATGACTTCTAAAGGCCTTTATAAAAGTTAGAAGTGAACCTGGGATCATGATCAGATAAAATATAGAGGGTAACATCATGGTACCTGACTATCTCTTTAACATACAATCGAGAAAGTTGATCTAGAGGAAAAGCATCTCTAATAGGAAGGAAATGACCAGATTTAGTCAATCGATCAACTATAACCCAAATTGCATTATTACCTCGATATGTTTTCAGAAATCCCACAATGAAGACCATAGATATATTTTCCCATTTCCGTTCTGCCACCGGTAAAGGCTGAAGCATTCCTTTTGGTAACTGTCGTTCTGCTTTAACCTACTCAAAAGGAAAACACTTTATAGTAAAATTAGCAATATCTCTTTAAATTCCATCTCCCCATTAATACTCATGGAGATCTATGTACATCTTATTACTTCCATAATGAACCGAAGATGAAGAACTATGAGCTTCACATAACAACTCATTCTTCAACTGTGATTCACAAGGTACACATTATCTCTTCCCAAACCTCAATACAAAATCATTATCATGATTAAAATCAGGAATCATACCGTTCTGAACAAACTCTACCTTTTTCTATAACTCACTATCTTCTTTCTGTGCTTGCTTTTTTCTGTCTGATATAGACGATCTCACTGACACCTGATACAAAATATAAGAATTTCCTACACCAAATACTTCTATGAAAAAGTTTATTAAATCAAAAACAAAATTATCTCATTCCAAACGTAACATGGTTAATGAACCTTTACTTTTTTGACTCAAAGCATCAGCCACATTATTTTATTTTCCTGGATGGTAATGGATCGTGAAATCATAATCCTTGATTCATTCTAACCATCTCCTCTATCTCATGTTCAAATATTTTTGAGTAAATATATACTTTAAACTTGTTTTATCTTTATATATTTCACATTTTACTCTATTAAAATGATGCCTCAAAATTTTTAAAGAAAAAACAACAACAGTTAATTTCAAATCATGGGTAGGGTAATTTAACTCATGAGGTTTCAACTAATGTGAAGCATAACCAGTTACCTGATCATTCTGCATTAAGACACAACACAGTCCATTCATTGAAGCATCAGTGTATACAAAAAACCCACCATTTATGGATGGAATTTCCAAAAATTGATCATTCACCAATCATCTTTTCAATTCCTGAAATAAATCATCACATTCTTTTATGGAGATTAAGTAAAATCCTTTTTGGATTAACTTAGTCACTGGACGAGATAACCGTGCAAACTTTTCAACAAAACTCCAGTAATAACCTGCCAAACCAAGAAAAATACGAATCTCGGTTATATTGGTGGGTCTTGGCCATTTTTCAACATCTTTTGTTTTAACAGGATGAAACATTATGCCATTTGTTTGAAACAATGTGACCCAAGAAAGAAATGTTTTTTTAACCAAAACTCAAACTTGCTGAATTTCCCACAAAGTTTCTTTTCTTTTAAGGATTTTAAGATGTCCCTTCAATGACTTTCATGCCCCTATTTAAATTTAGAATAAACCAATATATCATCAATGAACACAACCACAATCTAATCCAAGAACTCACGGAAAATTCTATTCATAAGATCCATTAATACAGCAGGTGCATTGGTTAAACAAAACGGCATTACTAAAAATTCATAAGGTCCATATCTAGTAAGAAATGTGTTATTTAGAATGTATTCTTCCCTTATTTTCAACATATAGTACCCCAACCTCAAATCAATCTTCAAAAAATACTGAGCTCCCTAGAGCTTATCAAAAAAATCATCGATATGAGGCAAATGATACATATTAATAACTGTGATGTTATTCAATGCTCTATAATCAATGAAAAGTCTCAATGAACCATCTTTATTTTTAACAAACAACACAGGAGCACCCCATGGTGATGTGCTAGGTTGAATGATACCTTTATCTAATAACTCCTGCAATTGCCTCTTTAACTCTAAAATTTCAATTTGAGCTATTCAATAAGGGGGTTTTGAAATTTGCTTAGAATCAGGAAATAAGTAAGCAGAAAATTCAACTTTCGCATTCGGTATAATACTAGGATACTCATTAGAAAAAACATCAACATAATCATTTACCACTGTCACGTCATTAATCTGAATAGTTCCATTTGTTAAAAAAATACGTTCTAGTTAACATTAATTTCGATTTTTTCTAGTTTCTCAGATTTCTGATATGATATCAAAATAAAAGGTTCATTTTTTGTAAACAAACTGAAAATTTTTATGAATAGAAAACACAATAGCTCTGCAGCCAAACATAGCATGATAAACAAAATTCCAATCAATGCCCAAAAAACCATCAAACTCTACCAAATGCAAAACAATTAGGTTTAAAGGTAGATTCTTTATCACACAAGGACATGAATGTTCTTATGTTTTATTTTTGTCTCTACATTTACTCAAGGTGTTTTTACCATAAGATCTGTATTCATATCATGATATTGAATTCCCAATTTACTAGAAAACATCTCAGAAATGAAAGAGTGTGTATACCCTGAATCAAAAAACACTTTTTCATAATATGAACAAACAAACAGTGTACCTGATGAATCTTCATTTGATGGCCCAAAATCTTCTGAAGTTGTTGCAAAGTATATAACCACCCCTTCCTGCTTGTAGTCTGGTTGTTTTCCTTCGGTTGAGTTCATTTTTGGAAACTCATTTTCATAATTACCCATTTCATTGTACCTAAAACATTTTACTCACTCTAAATCAGATTTTGTCTTACCATTACCCTTATATTATTTACTGAAATGATGAGCCTTATGTCCCATTTTACCACAATATTATCACTTGCCAGAATTAGAAAGACATTATCCATCATGCTTTTTACCACAATTTTTACAAACTGAAAACTTGTGTTTCATTCCATTAGTCTTATTTGAAGTGTTCTTCCCATTCGCCGGCCACCTTGACCTCTTAATTTTTTGTTTGTCAAAGTATACCTTATCATTAGAAAATTACATTTCCACCTTCTCCGCACAACGAATATGTTTTTCATAACTGTTGAACTCATGAGAAGCTAGTTCCATTTTATACGTTGTCTTTATTCATGAGTAAAAATGTTTAATTTTACTATCAAGATCTCGTATGAAATTTGAAGCATACCTTGCTAGTCGAGTGAATTTTTCTTAATAAGTAGCCACTGAGTCATCCTCCTGCCTCAATTCCAGTAATTGTTTTTACATCATAAGACGACCCACCTTAGGAAGATATTTCTCAAGAAACATAACTTTGAACTCATCCCAATCAAGAGCATAAATGTCCTCATTATCCCTGATATTTTTTGCCATCGACCAACACTGATCATCTTCACCTTCGAAACGGTAAACATCAAGACTATCCTTTTGATGTTCTGAACAACCCATGGTATCAAAAATCTTCTCCAGTTCATTAATACACCAATCAGCTAGCATAGGGTCAGATGATCCTCTGAATGATGGCGGATGTTTCGTCATGAAATGATCCACTACTATCATGTTCCTATGTGGTTGATCTGGATGATCTCGTGCATGGATACCACCACCATTTATAGCCTGATCCAACTATTCCATCATTACAAAATATTGTTCAGTTCCAATTCTGACCATCTCAGGTTACTGATTTGAAAGGTTGTCTTCCTCCTAATGTCGTCGCAACATAGCAGCCCTATTTCCTATGTGTAAAACCATTCTAAACATAGATATATCATAGGATAAGCAACATGGTTATCTATAAATGCTATATGATTTCATAATTAACATAAATTAGTTTATGGATATTAATTTATCAATACCCTAACCCATAATGTTTTCTAAACTGACCTATGATACCAACTACATGGACCTGGCCATAAATATTACCTTATATTGAATAAAATGAATAATTCACATTGAGGATATTTACAGATTTTGAGTTTTAGGGAATTAGGACATAACTATTACGTCTCAAAAGAGTACAAGGTAGACATTCCTACACAGTTTCCATTTTTTTCATAACATAAAAACACTTGAAAAAATGAGACATGTCTTATTCCATGTTTTAGACAACATTACTTTTCCTTGATTCCATCCTTGACCATATTCATCTTTACGTCCTGTGAAAACATTTCAAAACATGGGATGAGCATAAAAATCTTAGTAAGGGTTATTAAACAAAGAATGAAAACATTTGTTCATAAATACATACAAAACATGAAATCCTTTACTTACCTCCTGAAATCATAAGATTTATGAAATAATAATAGAATTCATAAATCATAATGGTAACTTGTGGGATCCATATCATGCTTACATTGTATCTATCATAGCTACATAGGCAGTTACTTTGGAATACCCATCATAGTATATTACCTCAATCTCTTAGAGGAAACGATCACCTTTATCTCCGTCACATTACCCAATGCATTAGAAAGTTATATTGGACTCACCCACCCTCGGTTTATAACGGAACCACCCGTATACTTAAATAATTCCCATGAAATATAACATTATCATAACACATAACATAAGAATAAAGGAAAGATAAAATTTCCACATTGCAATAAAAAAATATCATTTCAAGATATTGAAATAATAAATCCATTCTCAAAATCATTTTCAATACAAAAATATGTAAAAATAGTATATGGTATTTATTTTTTCCTTTTAAAAACATTATGACATGTTAATGAAGCCAAAGAACAATCAATACTTGCGGCGGCGGAAAGGTCGTTTTCACTGCTTCCATAAAAAACATTCCTTTTTTCGTTTAGTAAAATGCATCTTATAGAAATATTCCCTTTGAATAAAATGAAAATTAAAAAGTTTTTATACATAGTATAAAATAAATTCGTGTATAAATCTAAAAATGCATCAATGAAAGAACATTGAGACGAAGTCCCTTACCTCGTGTCCGACATGACTCGATCGTTCTTTAATCTCCTGAATAATAAACTAATTTTAATTTTTACTTTCTTAAAATACTTTTTCAAGTTTATTATTCATTTTATATCATTTATTACCATGTTATAAACATTATTTAATCATTTACGTTAACAACGTCCATTTTGTCGTTATTTGGTAATTTAGTAAAAAATTAACACCTTATATTTATAATTTGTCCATATGGGAAATAGTAAATTATATCCAGAATGATATTGATGAATTATATATCATATATAACATATATATCTAGTATATACATGTATTTATAATAATACATAACATTTGGAGGTAAGAAATGAAATCCACCGTTCATGGAGACGGTAATCCGTACAGACACATGAACGTTACTTTCATTTCTATTTCTTATTTTAATGGAATTAGTACATAATGATACATAGGTATATTATAATTCCAGTATATTATCATATATAATATCATTATATCTATCCTTTATACATCCCACATAAGGCATTAACGAGTCATATAACTCTGAGGGGGCGGTAGTCCGCACTTCCTCAAATGAGATTATCGTATTTACCTACTATGGAAACCATAAATGCATGTTATAATTGGGAAGTACAGAAGCATAAGGAAATAATAAAAATAATATATATCATATATAAATACAGTTCCATCATAATGGCCACCATGAGAGGCGATAAGATGTAATTGAGCCATCATCGTTTCGTGAGGCGTTAGTTTTCCATTCACTGAAACATTATGTTCTTCATTCTCTTGGTGGAGGTGTGTGTACGTGTAGTAATAATAAGTACCATAACAACATACTAGTATATTGAGGATACTATTTTTGTTACAAAATAATGTAATAAATAGAGTTTTCGGGGTTGGAGAAGTAAAATAAATGAAAACAAATTAAGATAAACGGTTACCTTTAATTTGGGTAACTCCCTTTGGTTTGAACCAAAAGGACTTCTTGATGTGCCTTCTTCTAAAAGTACAGATTCTAGGATGATGAAAGGGATTTACGGTGATTAATTGGGTAGAGATTGGATGAGCCAAATGGCTTGGTAGGTGTGAGGAATTGGATATAAATTGTCTCCATTTATAAGGGAGAGGAGGCGCTCTTTAGGAAAGTGTGAAAATATTGTTTTATTATATAATTATATTTAGTTTATAATTGACCAAAAATCAATAAAGATGAATATAAGATGACTCATGGTCGAATTAACCTCATCCAATAATAATTTGACATTTTTGGAAAATATTTTAATCATTATAAGATTATTTATTTAAATCATTTATTAACGAGGTAAATACTGCATCATAATTGTGTCATAAATAATTTAATTAATTAGATATCCAAAAATTATAAAACAAATACTATAATGTAGTAAATATTTTTAGCTTTCAAAATAATATTTATAGTTGAAAATAAGACTTATATAACACCATATAAAAATTAATTAAAAAAATATTTTTTTAATATCAATTCTGTTTTTACATAAAATTAATTAATCAAAATTGTCATTATCACTCCAAGTGGCACAATGGGGTCCCAAAATCGACCCAATGATTACCATGGTCGTAAATGATTGATCCAATAAGGTTTGGACAGGTATTTAGGTAATTTTGAATTATTATAATATTCTTTTAACCTTAAATTTCCTTATTTATCTTTAACCGTGGTAAATAGAAGTCAAAAGTTACTATTCACCAAAAATTATTTCCATCTTATTGACCCACATTTTATTTCTTTATAACAACCATGTATGTCGGATTTTCAAATTTCAATTCACATTAGCAGTAAAATATAATTTAAATCAAAAATTTAGTTTTTTTCTACTACTAAGTGGTTTCACTATTCATAAAAAATTGATGTTTTTTAGAAAAATACCAAATATTCATCCAATGAATTATTTGATATTACAAATTCAAAATTGATTTTTATTTTCTCAAATTCAAAACATAAATGTTTCACTAATTAATTTTAAAATAAATTTTCCTTTGTTAAAACAAATAGCGTGTTTTTAAGAAACAATAACTATCAAAAATTAGACACTTGTTTATGTCAAATTTCAAAGTGAAATTAATTCCAATGACCAAAATTTGATGAAATAGTAAAATATATTATAATTACACTTTAAAAAAAATTAAAAAGATAATCTAAACATATAAATAAATCAGATTAAAACATAGTTTTGAATTAAAATACAATATTTCCACTATTCATTATAAATGAACTTTATCGAAAAAATACCTAAAATTTACACAAAGTAAATTTTGAAAACCCCATTCTATAGAAAGCTTTTATTTGGTCAATTAGAATGTATTAAAGTGACCGAAATTATATTTAAAGAGGGTTATCCATTACATGTCGGTAAATCGGCCTTTTAATGTAAATTTTTCTTAAAATTAGATTTATTCAAATTTTAGGCCTATAACATTTATTAGATGAATGTAAATACATTTAAAAAACATGTATAATCACATTTTAGTTAGTTTTGTTCATTCCCATTAATACAACAGCTAGGAGTTAAGTATCATTTAAAATAAAAATATTATATTATTAGTGTGCAATATAATATTTCAAAGAAGCATGTTGTTGCGTATCAGGTATGCTATCGAACATAGAAACCCCCTTAAAGAAAAATTAATATTTAATTCACAAATATTAATAAATATGAAATATGTATTATTCATTGTTTACTTGGGATGTTACAATTTTACATTATTATAATCATCACTTTTCAAGTTTATATTCTTAGGGATTCTCTATCAATCTTGACATGAATCTTTTTACTCCTTGTATGCCTATTTATAAATGACATATTATTTTAATTTTAGAAAATATGACTAGATATGTTCATTTCTCTTAGACAAGAACCATATTAGATTTGAAACACTATTGTATTTACTATAATTAACATCTATATCCCTTTTTGTTCTTCTTTTTGATCATCGGTTCTAGGACTCTTTTTTAATCCATTCATTCTTTTCATTTATTTATAAAACCCATTCTATGTTTTTATATTTCTTATTTCTCACTCAACTAAAACTATGAATAGGAGGTATTATAATAAAGATTATATTTCATTTCAAGGAAATTTATTTTCATTTTTTAATGATCATCAACAAAATTATTCTTAATCACCTTTTCGAATTGATGAAGTGATTCTATAAGTTCATCAATTGCAATACATTAAATTCCCATAATTACATAATTAAAACCATTAGTGAGTAAAAAAAATTAGTTAAGGATATAATAATTTTTATAATAATGAAATTATCATGTTTGGATTCCACAAGAGAAAATTTATTATATTCAATAATGGAAAATCTATTGTACATAACACTGACGCCTTATTTATAGTTCTGTATGATTTCTAGTATCTAACTTCTGAACTCTATACATCATTCTAGGTAACATATCTATTCCTAGACTTGAGTCATTTACTGTCCTCGAATTTTTATATGTATTAATGAAGGATAAACTAAGACATACATGTTTTTATATAATGAATAGTTGAGATAATTCATAACATTGTATTATAGAATGAATTTTCTAGATGTATTGATTGTTTGAGTTTTTTAATATGAATTTTTAAATCATGAATATTTTGAAATGGTATCTAAAAATCAATTAATAAAATTTCTACAAATTATACATATGATAAATCGTATATTAATAGTTGACTCCATTAAAATTTGGTTTTATAATTGGATTTAACAACTAAATTTCAAGAAATTACATAATTAATCATTCGATATTTATCTTGGTGGATATGTTTAAGATAGTGGAAAGTAATAACAAAAATATTAAGGAATTACTATTCATTGAAATACAAAAAATTCAATATTTTGTAATGATATTTTTTTCCCAGAGATATAGAATGATATAGTAGATATGGGTGAATAGTCTATTTTATAAAAGGAAACTATTAATATAGTAATAATTAATTAAATTAAAACACAATATATTTTTTTATGGTGGATAAATATGATCCTACATATACTCTTGAATCAACTATATTTTGTGATAATACTGGTTTAACCCAATTACAACTATACAGTTATCCCACCAAGTGGTTTAACCCAACTGAATTTTTCAAGAGTCATATCCCAATGAAAACTGTTGTTTTGTTCATGTGATAAAACCCAAATATCATTTGGAATATGAGGCATAAACTAGTTAGAAATATTTTTTTCATGTAACATATTTTACTAACTCATAGTTAAAAATACAAAATATGAAAATATACAATATTGAAAAAACTAAAGAATCCATGAATTGTAGTGGATCAGATAACAATAAAATATCGATTTCAATGAAGAACATAGATCACATCCAAAATTTATAGTAAAAAATTTGATGTTATATTGTCACAAATCAAATGAAATTGTACTCATTATGGTGTTTCATCACATTACAATGCTCATACGAAAATGGTGTAAAATAATACGAGTTGAACATTTTAATTGAGTTCTCATGATCACACTCCAATGTATATTCACATTACATTAACTATATTATTAAATCAAGCATGTGTGCACATTTTTTAATTAAATAATATAATTATGTGTTATAAAATAATAAAATGAAACCAAAAAAACGTTAGGTACATTTTGAAATATCTCAATATTATTACATAAATAATGTGATCATTCAATTATAAATACACAAAAAATTCTAATAATATACCTAAAATGATAATTATATTTTATTATTGTCTATATATGGGAAAAAATAATTTATAATATATAAAATATTATATATAAAATAAATATCATAAAAATCAAATAAAATAGAGTATGATGATGTGAAGAGTAAATATGCATAATGAATAATGATTCAATACAAACAAAATGAAAACAAGTTAAATATAATCATTAAAATTTCTAATAAAATTATATATTATAAAAACAAATAAAATAAACTAATATAATTTTTATTAAGTAAAACCATGGATTTGAGGTAAAAAATAATGTTTAGATGATTTGTTTTTTATGTTGGGAGGGAGAATTTATTGTATATGAATATTATTTTTTATGTGTTTCTAAATAATATTTAATTTTATTGATATTTGTTCGTAAATATTTTTAAGATAATTCAATATAACGAGATAAAAAATCAGTTGGAAACAGTTGGTTGATGTCATTCATGCATGAGTTGGGTGATTTTTCTCATTATTTTGAAAGCAATGGGTACATTTTTGAGTAGTTTTGAGGTAGTAACATTACATCATATAGACTGAAATTGGAATTTTCCTGTCACAAAAGAGAGTTGGAACATAAAAAATAATGTTCTTGAGAGTGTATATTTATGTGACAGTATTCTGAGAAACATGAATCTTCCTTGTCTATATGTCTTTGTGATTCTCATAACATTTGACTCTAATCTTTGGAGAATATTTACATGTTACTATTTTACTATATAATGAATGATGAGATCATTTGGTATTTTCATTTTTCACCAAATTATTAACAAAAATCATGATAATTGTTGTAGTTATTATTGTGATAGATACCTATTCAAACAATATTTTCAGTGTATATAACACATCAGTTCGAATTATAATATGGAAACAAATAAGATACACAATTCATGTTAAGAAAAATTCTTCACAATGTAGATTACATCAGGTGGATGTTTTTTCCAAAACAAAGTCAATAGATTATTTTTTCATAACATGATAGGTGTTTGATTCATAAAGGTTTCGGTCAATCAAACATAACTATATATTTTAAATCTTTTTATATTCAAACACCCAATTTTTTGTGTTAAATTATTGATTAATTGAATTATAAAAACAAAAAACTTTAAGTAGAAATATCATAGTAGTTTGTGCTACTGTAATAAAATATAAATACATTATGATGAGAAATCATGTGTTATATTTAATATATATATATATAACATTTAATGGTTCTGTGACAAGAAATAATGAGTTATATATTCTCTTATAAATTTTATAACCCTCGAAAGAGGTATTGGGTGGAAAGCCTACAACAATATGATTTCAATATTAACTAGACCCATTTAATGGGTAATGTCAGTTCTAATGGACTGAAGAGAACTATTCCCACCCATGAAATGAATGAATATATAAATAAGTTTAATCAGATGGATATCTTTACTCTGTTGCACATGGGATTATCGGAGGTTGTGGCTGAGATAGTTCTCCAAAATTATCAGTTTTCCAACATTAATATGGATATGGTATATCAAGAGCATTGAATTTATTTTAAATTATATGGAATTAGGGAGTCCCTTTATTATGGTATACCAATGGTGTGTGGTAGTTAAACTCTAATGATTTCCTCTATTTCCAAAATTTTTATATTATAACTTTTCTAGAATGATGTGTTGAAGCATTGTCAGAATTTTCTATTGAAGGTGCACCTAGGTCCAATAATAATGGTGTATGATATGAGGTAATGAATATTATGGCTAGTCAATAGATGATATATCTCTAAATATTTTTTCTCATTGTTATACGTATTAGATATTAATTACTGAGAACCAAAAACTGTTTGGTTTTTATTGGAACCTTCTTGTGAAGACATAGAACTAAGAAGAGGTCTCTATAGATTATGTGATTTTGATTCCACATAGTCATCAAGTGAATAATTTTAAATATTTCGTTATATATTGGATAACTAAATCAGATCTCATTATGCTTATTTGATTTACATCCATGGTTGGGTATTTGGGAAGTCTCTATGTAAATGAGATTTTGAGATTTCATAGAGTTATATATTCTATAGTCCACAATGGGGATTACTATATTAGTTCTCATTTTAAGAGTTTTCTCTTAGAGGTGATATGATTCTATCTTATATTGAGTATAATGATCATCCATAGATGGTTTCCCTAAAATAAGAACATAAAAATATAATGGAGTGCTTGATATATTCTTGTGTTAATGGTTTGGGTAGTGCTTGGGATATCCACAAGAGGCTTATTCATTTTATAAAAAATAATAGTTAATGTTTTGAAAATGTATGGAACCCTTTTAGTGATATTATGCATGGACATGTAGTTGTATATTTAATTGGTTAGATATTAGTGAAAATTAATTGATCGGATGTAGTTTAGTGAAAGGTATTATGAAAAAGGAACATTTAGTTTTGTATATAATGGTGATTTAATAGAGCTACTAAAAATATTATACTGATCATCATTTATTCCATTATGAGTTCATTGATGGAGAATATAGTTTTTAAGATTTTTTTTTGCATCACTGATGGTTATATTATAGGGAAATTTCTTTCTAAGAAATCTGTGATAATTTTAGATTTTTTAGATGCTGGTAATTTTGGAGTACCAGTTAGTGTTTCCACCATAGTAGACCACACTCAAAAATGTGTTTCAAGTATCATAGATCAGGATGTATCATTCAAACCACTGTCATGTCTTATTCTAAGAAGGGTATGATGTGGAAAATAATTTATAAATTACTAAACATAAAATATGGTTTCTGAACACTATGAAAAAGGTTTTTTATTGGATGTATATAACATTAGTGTGTCTACTATGGTATCATTGTTTTGATTTTAATGATATGTAATACCATGAGGAAAAAATTAAAAATTAGTGGAATAAACCATTTAAAATATATACTTCATTAAATTATTTCACGGTGAAGAATGTTTTAATTTTTGGGTGTATGTAACATCTAATTAATAATTTCAGGTACTACTTATACCTTATTCTGATTCACTTCTTATTCAGTTGTATATACAAGTCCATTTATGATATTTTAAGAATATTATTGTTTTATATAGGAATCTACACTATTCTATAATGGGTTATTTTATAGAGTATGTGTGAATCCAACATGGTATATCATATTTCGGTTGTGGGAATTTAGAGGCCTCATCAAATTTTTGCAGGGCTACAGTGTAGGTTGTAGGAGGATATTCTCATCTATGGGAGGTGTTTTTTTATTCATTTCATTTTAATTGTTTTTTCATCATGGTGTAGAGTTTATTTAAAATTTTAAGAAGATTTAAGAGAGTAGTAGTGTGTTTTTAGGATTATAATTTACCCAAATGGGTTTCTATGTTTTTTTGGTCGATGCAAGATGTTCTAGGTTATTTGACCCTTCTGTTTTGTGGCAATTTGGGGATGTGAAGTGGTATATACTTAATAGGCCTCAAAATTAAAAATACCATTATAAATATTTTTCTTCGCCAACTTAACTACCATTCAACTCATAAGATTATAGAGGTACCTAAGAGTTAATTTTGATCTCTCCACCTATTTTATTCTTCGATTGAGGAATCGTTGGATATGATTAATCCCTATAAAGTAAGTGAATATTCTTACATATAGAATCCTCTTTTTTAATTTTCTCATTATTTGATAGTGAAGAATCATTATGATGTCGATGGATTGGATATTTGATATAATTTTTCGTGTTTATATTCATTTCTTCTTGATCATCTATGCCATGGACTCTATGTTGGTGTTTCCGTTTATAGTGTTTGATTAAATTACCATTTAATTCAAGATAGTCTGTTTGGTTATTCATATTCCATTATATTTAAATCACAATTACATCAATTATTAACAGTATATTTAAAACCAATATAATATTAATTGAATTAATATCATTTAATTATTTAATTCAAGGGATTGATTTTTGTAATAAATCCTCATTTTAAGTAGTTTTATGATATTTAATTAATTAATATTAATTATGTCTTGTGATTGAAGAAAAATTTTAAAAAATTATTTTACATGATTTTGAAAAAATGGTTTTAAATTAAAAATGATTTTAACAGCATGGATTTTCTGAAATCCCATGATTCAGTTTTGAAATTGGGAAGACATGTTGAACTTGAAATTGGTCTTTTGAACTATGATGGATGGATTAATTAGAAATGATATGTTTTACCATAATTGATTGATAGGATGATTGAAGAACATATTAGCCTGATGATTTATTGGGATATTTCGACATCCGCACTAGTACATTGATTCCCATGTAACAGATTGATGATGACTGATCTAGCTAAATATAGATGTTTATTATAGCCCCCGATGGGATTTTGACTTAACAGTCTTGTTGGAATGGGACATGGAACATGTGAACATATACATGATCTATGATTGAAGATTCAGTAGTGTGACAAACCGATATCCTAAAAATAACATATGGTAGGGAATATGACCATGTTCAGTGGTTTTGAATTTATTGTGAATTACATTGTCAAAAGAAATATTTTATTCATTCAATATATTTTATATAATTATATTATATAAAATTTTTGTTAAACCACATTTTTATATATCATCTACGGGTTTTTAATGAATGAAATGATTTAAAATTTGAAAATGTTATTTCAATCAATGTTTTATTTTAAATGATTGCATAAATGGCGTATAGTTTTAGAATTTTTTATGGATCTCTTTGTGAAAGCCTACAATAATATTTTTCACACATCATACCATATCCATTAGAAATTTATATACTTTATTATGCCAAATCTAGGATAACGGAAAAGAACCACATAGTTTTAGTTCGAAAGAATGATTCTAGGGACACTAGAATGATGGTGGAGATTGGTGGAGGTATGTATCACATAGTAAAGAGGGTTTGTTAGTCTAATTCCAGATGTGTTTTGTTTTACTTTTGTTTAGTATTAACTTGCTATGTTTATCTATTTTTTGGATCTTTTCTACTTTTGCAGTGTTTTTCAAACCGATTTGTTATTCTCTTTTACCTCCATTATTTTACCTTGAAGGGTTTTTGTGTGGAATGATTTCCCCGTTTGATTATTGATATAATAATAGTTTATAGCAACCATATCATTTGAATCTATAATTCCATTCGTGCAATTTTAATTCTTATTTTGGTAATAGTGTACCAGTGTATCTTGGATGGTTGACGAAAATATGATCCCATTTAAGATTACATATAATGTGATATTACATGGTAATTCTTAATAACCCACATTATGTCAACGTATATATAATAAAAGGTTTTCAATGATTATCTATATTTTTTCGGTGGATCATTTTCCAATAAATATATAATTATATTATTGGTGAGCATGAAATTATATTACATCAATGGAATTGAGTAATTATTTAAAACACAATAGTCTAGTAGGGGATGTTTTTAGTGTTAATTAATCCCATATTTTATTATTCATGTTTAAAGATAACCAATAAAATATTTTATAGGATATTGTTAGTGATTCCATATACAACATGTTATTATTTTATTCATATATATCAGTGAAATTTGTTAAAACTTTCTTTTCATTGTTTTCCATATTCATATGTTGTATCACCATGGTAAAATTTTACAAATATTCAATCCTTATGAAATTATATATGTTATTATTTAGTAATTAAAATTTTAATTTTCTGTTATTATATCCCTAGATATGTTATTATGATAAAATAACTATTCGACATTTCATCTATTTTCAATTATACATTACATTAAATTTTGAATCTATAGAATATTTTTCATTTTTTAATATTTATAATCTAATTTTTTTTATAAATAACATAAATATATTATCATATTATTGATCATTTCAGCTAAATAAATTTTATATTTTATTAATTTCCATATTAAATAAGTAGGAATTTTATTTATTACATGTCTATAATGAAATCATGAATGAAAATTCGTTTTGTATTAACTGTTAATAGTATCATGAAATAATATAGATATATTGTGATTAAAAAATGAATCCAAAACTATGTTTTATAATAGCACATTTTAATAGGGATTTATTTTGTAAAAACATATGAAATGGTCCATGATTAATGTATTTTATGTTACAATTATATCACTAAATAGATGTATATTACAATAAAAAATTATAATAATATCATTAGAGGATTCCATGTATCCATATTAGAAATTGGGAAAAAATTCAAATGATTTAAGTTATGTGGGGGAAATTATAAAATGAATATATAAAATTATTTAATATTAAATATTGAGAACATTAATGATAAGAAAACAAATAATACTAACTTTATAGATATAAATTTAATATATTAAACCATATGTTCCTATATTATTTTTTAATGTGATTCGAAAAAATAACTAGGGGATCACCAATATGGAATTTCATTTGAAAAAATATTTATATGACATATAGATATTTAATTTGATGAATTTATATTTATATTTAACATATTATAAATTTTTAAATATTACACAATGTATAAAATTATTGAATATATATATATTTTTTGAACTATTGAATATAGATAACTATTTGATGAAGAGTAGAAAAATCAAAAACAAATACCATAAAAATGAGTTATTTTATTCAATTAATCATATGAGTATAAATACATACATATAAATATTAAAAAATTTGTAAATATTTTATTTTATTGACCTTTTGGCCTTGTAGAATCTTTTTAGAGGAATTTATGCAAGAACAAGAGTTATTTCAAATGGGTGAAAATATTATCATGTATAACAAAGTAATTATCGGTGAAATTATTAAATACATAAAAAAATATCTGTTATATTATTTCACTATACAAGTAATAAATCATTGTTTAAAAAATATATCTTCATATAAAGATGACATAAAGAATAATGGAAGGAATTTATGTATGATTAGTGTTAAAAATAAATATTGAACATATAATATATTAAAAATGTATAATTATAATTCTACTATTAAAATATAATTTCATTATAATGGTCATAAATATTTCTTTCAAAAAATATATCATTTTTTAATAACCATTCAAAACTATAATAACTGCTTTGATGGATTGTTAGCTCTGAAAATGGGAATTCAATTAGTAATATATAATATTGAATAGTGATAATCCTTCTTCTGAAATACAATTCCTTAAATTTTCGTACTCTTTTATAATAATATTAGATTCTTATATGATATTATTAAGGAACACATATTTTTTGAGCCAAGTCTCTTTTTTGATAATTTATTCAACTATAAATTTAATTAAATCCAATACATTTATTGTGTTTTGAGGTTATTACTTAATAATATTAGTCAATAGTGATTTATATGGATATTATTCTAAGGTTTATTAGGGTCCATATTTTTAACATTAGTTATATTAAAATTATTCCATGTTTACTACATTATTTTATAAATAAGTATATGATGAATAAACCATCCTATTTATCATTAATTACTATATAATATTTAATTATAAATCATAATATTTAAGTTTTTAATGATTAATAGAAGATTTATATTATGAAACATGTCAACAAATATTATAATTAATCCACATTTTTCATTAAAATTCGTTTTTCCAATAAAAGGACCATATAATTACTAATAAATATCCAAAATTATTATATTCTCTAACCAAAGTGGCAGAAAAGATTAAGGTGATTATCATTTTTAAATTAAAACTATATTATTGGTTCCAATTAAAAAAATATTTATTTTTAATTATTGTTGATTTAAAAAATTGTTCCATATTATTCATGTCCAACAATATGATTGAATAATTAGTATGAGAATAATTTATTTGTGTATGGTTTCAATAATGTATAAAAAATATAATGATGATATAATGAAAAAATAAAATCTAATTTCCTTTTAATGAAAAATGATTCTATATATTATAATGGGATAAATTTTATTTCTTGAAGGATTTTATTCTAGGTATATTCCAATATTAATAATCATTGATACTAAAATAACCAAGACATAAAATATTCACCTCTTCATCAATACATATCGATACATGTAATATAGAATAAAATATTATTATGTCACATTATTACAAATTTATAAGGGTGATGTTTGGCGAAAATTATGAGGAAATTTTTTTATTATCATTTACTATTTAACAATTTATTATAATATTTTGTTTTTTTGTACAATATGGATTGTTCTATTATATTCCTAGTATTGATTATCATTTCAATGAATTATTAAAATGTCACATATAAAAAATGAAATGTATTAATTAAATCATGTATTATGATTTTGCATTTCAACATATAATATGAATTTTAAAATATTTCTATTTTATAATCCTATATATGTAATGTAGTTCAGTTTCCCCTTTGAGATGTTATATTTTTTAAGTGATTTGTAAGGAATTTCATAAATGTCATTATGACATATAATTAATAAATTATTGAATAAATTTTATTTACACATTGATAACTCATGATTATGATAAATTTTATTTGAAAAATATTTATTTTGAGGAATAATAATTTTTGTATTGATGGAAAGGTAATCATTTATGAAAATATCTGAAAAAAGTTCCAGTAATTAGGAAATAGATTTATTGATAATATATTACTATAATATTTAATCAAACCTATTATAATATTATAATATATTGATGAATCATATTAGTAAAAAACACATTTCATAATAAAATTATATATATGTGTGTGTTCCATTAGAAAAATAAATGCACATTTTACTGTTTTCATTATTTCCCATATACATATATAATTCAAAATAAAAATAATTCCAAAATAAATTTGATAAATTAATATTACTGAATATAATGATGATTATAATATCATAATTTTATATGTACATTAAATAAAAAATATATGTGAATAGAAAATCTTTGGTCCCATGTTATCATGATATCGAGAATGAATAATACATGATAATTTTCAAATTCATCTAGTATGGGAAACTAGTTTCACTAGATATTATATTTCATATAAGTTATGTGAAGGAAAATGAAAATATAATATATGGTTCTTTATTAAAATGGAGAATTCATTTTGGATATGTATATTATTATTATAAAATATTAGGTTGGTTTACCTAATGTATCCTAAATTAAATATTTTTAACTAAAATAAATTGTTTTATAATAAATATTTTCTATTTTGACAAGATTGTTATATTAAACCATATGGATTATTATTTGGAGTTTTTTAAGAATTTAGTATTCTTCATATTATGTATTTTTGTTACAATTATTTAATTATAAAAATATTTTTTGTATTCAACTCGAGTTGAAATCATGGGAAACATAACTATTAGATGTTTTACATTGTCTTTTCATGTCATGTTTTTCAATAGTAGATATAAAAATTATAGGTTCATCCATATTCTCGTAAAAATGGGCATTACATGATTTTTAATTGAGGTCATCTGAATCAAAAAATGTAGTAATTTAGAGGTCACATATTTCAAGAAAAAAACATTACAAGTTATCTTTTAAAATAGTCATTATATGTGACCAAATAAATATATTTTGTTAAAACCTTTTGAGATATATTTTGAAAATATATAGAAATTAATGTAATATGGAAAAATATTAACATTAGAAGAAATAATTTTCTATCCAATTGATGATAAATATGTTTTTGAGAGGGCGGACGAAATTTAAATGAATAAGCATCTAGAAAATTGGATTATGAATTTTCCTCCTATTAAATATAGTATATATTAGAATTAATAAATTAACAATTTCCATTACATTGTGGAAAACTCTTAAATTTTCTTGTGGACTATGAAAATTTGACTACTATTATATAATGAAAATGAAAATTCATTGAAAATATAGTTAATAAAGTTAAATTATTATATTTCATAATAGTAACAAAATAATGAACTGTTCACATAAAATGTTACGAATAATTTATTATAATAAAATTATACATTTGAAATTATAAAAAAAATCATATATTTAAATAAGGTATTTATTTTTATTACTTTACATTATAAAAATTTATTTCATGGGAAAATAAAATCATTAGGTTCTGTATAATTCATTATTGTTCATAAATTTTACTCTACAAATTGTGTAGAATGATCTGAATAACATGTTGTTCGTTGAGAAAGGTTACAATATCAATCTATATTATTACCTAGAAATGGTATGGTATAACACTTCAATCCACGTACCATGAGAATGAGAAATATGTATTTTAAAAAAATTAGTTGAGGTGAAAGAAAAGTCATAAATAGTAATAAATGTTTCATTTTTTGTATTATCCTTTTGGGAATGAAAAATTTATTTTTATGAATGTTTTTTGTCCCATCTATATTAATATGTACTATTTTTTGGTTTTTTCTATTATTATGTACTAATTAATAAATACTTTTTTATCAATTTTTTTATTACAACGAATGAGGTAATTGATCCCAAAAACAGAATTAGGGTGATAAAAAATAGTGAATATATAAAAGGAGATCTATATGAATGTAATTAATTTGAAATAATGAATAAAATGAAATAGGAATAAATAATATGAATGGTTTTATAAGAGAAATGATGTTTTGGAATATATTGGGGTTTGCAAATAAATCATACCACACATAAAATGATAACAATTGTCTCAAATATCCAATAAATCTTAATATGATGGTTTTCATACACTGTTTAGTTTATCATTGAATATTTGAAGATGTTGTGGATGTCCCTAATGGGGTATCACAAATGGTTCAAATCATTGAGTTAGGGTGGGGTCACGGTATGTGATTCACTTTTTAACCTTTAATGAATCCCATGTACCTATCAGACCTGTTGGATATCATTCCCTCTATATAATCAATAATGATTAAAAGGAAATGGCCATATATCCTTTTGTTATGTACTTCACTCCATTAATTACTACTATTTCTCTGATGTGTCCTGGTCATTAACATGTGCAATGTTCCTCTCATGTAATCAATAAATTATTTTTCTAGGGTATAGCCTTATACATTTTACATTGATTTGGATTTAACTAGAAGAATCATTTTTGTTAACCAAAATAGATTCTTCACAATGATTAATAGTCATTGAGGAATATATGAGCCTTTATATAGAACACAGGGGATTGTTTTTATTCATCCTCAATATTAATCCACTGAATGCTTATAAGTAATATTTCATTATATTATGTTCATGATCTTCAGTGTATTTTATTACTATATTCAGATAAAAATTTGCAAATAACTATATATACAACTTTTCTATGTTTTATATTCACAGTATCTATTTAATATTATATCCACCTTAGTTTATGGATATTTTCCACAATTCTTTTATTTTGTTGACTTCTTTGTGTAATACAATCATTTATCGTGAATATTAATTTAAACGCTTTAAATTTGATATCTCTATAACAATCCGAATTTTGAATAATGTTTTCCCAATCAATGAAATCCTATAAATCCTTCTAAATAATCATCCTCTATTTCCCCATCTGATTCTTAAAAATCATAACATTATTATTTTTCTAAAATAATATGTTAAGTTTAAAACTTTTTAATTCCCGCATGTATGAAAGGAATCATGAAACATGGGGATTTTTATCTCCAAAATTTTGTCTTATTCCCCAAATGTTCCTCTAATGTATTTAATAGTATGAGTTGGTATTTTTTTATATTAATTAAGAAATTTAAATCCATGATGATTACAGAAACACATACTATCAATTTCTATATATTTTCGAATTTCTCAACAATATTTTCTTTTTATTTAGAATATATGATAGGTTATGAATTATGAATATGCAACCTGAATTTTAGAATATTCTAATGAAAAGGTAGATAATTAACATCCCATGTATAATTAAAACATTTAATATTTTATTACCATGAATCTTGTAAATAAATTTTTTGGTATAATGATTATGTATGTTAAAAAGCCTTAGTATTTTATGTAATTTATGATACATTGTAGTGTGATAAGATAGATATCCTGAGTGTTATGAACATCATACATTGTCTCTGTATAACACAGCAAAATAATAACATATGTTACATTTATATCTTATGTGGATTATAAATAAGTTTGGAAAAGAACAATTATTTTATACACTTTAGTAGAATATAACACAGTAAGAATTTTTTTAAATTTAATTAATGTAATCGTACACATTACCTAAAATATTATACAGGGTATTGAAAATTAATTATGGATATTATATATGTTTTTTCATTTTATATATCTACATCTTGAATGCATAATCCATTAAAATCTTCCTCGTTTCACTCTATTTCGACCCATTTAATTCTGAAACACTCCAGATGAATGAATTGACTCATAAAAGATTTTAGACTTTAATCCAATTTTAATTCATCAATTTTATTTGATTTCAAAACTAAATATTAGCTCAATATTAATAATTATATAAAATCATGTGTTTAAAAAAATTCAACATCATCCTAAAAGTTAGGAAATGATATCCTCTTTTGTAAATTTCATCGCAATTATCATTACATATATGTTAAAATGTAATATCAAAAGACTACTCCACTTAATTCAAATAAGATAAAATTTGAACAGTCATTTCCCCTCCCAATTGACAATTAACCTAATGAAATTTATAAGACAATTGTGTTAATAATGTCGAATATATAATCTGTAATGAAAAAAATATTTGTCTACGTGATACATGATAGATAAAATATAAATATTTATCTCGCTCAGAAATAAATGTTGTCATTAAAAAAATATTACATCCAATATTTTCTGTTAGGAATTGAGAATATAATATAATCATTTATTTAAATCACTCAAAAAATGTAAAAAAACAAAAAAAAGGAAAAAAATACTAACCATTGAATATTTCATCTCCACATTAAATAAATAATGAAAATATTATTGGATATAATGAAAATTATATAATTAATATACCTTGGTATTGGGATGTGGAATCAAAACTATTGTTATCCTCTTCTACTCCAAATTATCATTTGTTAGGGACATAACATAAATCATAAAATTTTGTCATTGGACGATAAAATTATATCATTAGAATTCCCTTAGACATCATATCCTTTAAGGAAATGGTATTTAATGTCTTTTTATTAAATCATTATTACAACTTATGATATTTGGATTTATTAGTAGATAAATGATTATCATATCCTATAACCAGATTATATTCCTCATTGACATTTATGAAATTCAAAATTTTCTTAATAGACATATTTTGTTGATTCAAATGATAAGCTGAACTATTTATCTTAGCTTAAATAAATATAGACTTTTTTTGAATTTAAATTCCACTAAAATCAAATATACCATTGAAAAATACTATAATTTATGTGGATTCATAACTGACTAGACACCATGTCAATTCTTTATAAGTAATCATTTCCAAATATAGAAAACAATTTGTAACATCCATTTTTGTCTCATTATCATGAGATGGAAGAAGGACATTGCCTGAACATAAGAGACTTCCCCAAGACGAGAAAGTATGGAAATAAATTCCAAGGGCTTCATTTAAAATATTAGAGATAAGGATCCATTTAAAAAAAAACCAAAATAAGTATTCACAAAATAGTCCACCACACGATTCACGTTATCAATATAAGACAACTCAATGCATACGATTCTTTTAAAATTGAATCTAAAAAAGTGTTCCACAACAAGAGACATCCAAACATTCAAGTTCCAACCCAAAGACACTACCAAATTTTTTGAAATACTCCATGAAAAAACTCTAGTTTCTAACAGCCCATATGCTCTGACTCTGAAAAAAAGCCAGTGTATCACTAAGAACCACAAGAGAAGTGTGAAAATTACCATTTACCATCTCTCAATATACTATATCTATAAAAGCACAAACGATCTCGTGAATGGGTGTGTACTAAAAATCATTAGGCATTCCAAAAAATTACTTCCATACTAATGGAACAAATATATAACATTTTTGAACATTTTTATAATAATTTATATAAAACTAATTCTAAATTAGTCATTTCTAAATATAAAAAATTTAAAAAGGCCAGAAATATTTATTAAACAAAATCATGTTGAATGGAATGAAACCAAACATTTCCCTAAAACAAATTTATAAATCCATATTTCCACTATCCATTACCTTCCTCATGTCCACACAACCAACCATGCATACACCAATATAACACTATAATATGACGATTGGTGATTCATCTTACCACTAAGACATCACGTAGTGGAACTGTTTGATGAGTGTATTGCATGCCCATATATGTCCAATAAATAATATGGGGGTACACCAAACCTTTATCCACCCCAATGCATGTTAACAGAATCCAAAAAACAATAAAACACCAATTCCAAAAACATGTATTCCAAAACAATGTTATGAAAATATTGAAAATTAATTTTCTAATAAAAAACAGGGAATATTTTTTAAATTTTCATTTAAAAATAATGATACAAAAATCTCCTTCCAACAAAACCTCAAATTTTAAAATTTCATTAAACCATTTATCAATAATATTTTTCTCTAATATTTTACAATGGATTGACAATAAATTTCAATAATATCCATGAATTTAAAATCATTCTTTCAATTTATAAATAGATATGATGTGATTTACTGCACTTATGATGGGATTTATAGAGAATACTAAGAATGACACTCAAATATCAGGGAAACTGGGTTGAAACTTAAGAAACCAACACTATATATAAAAAAATATTATGCAAGGGGACACTAACTTAAAACAAGGGGTGATACAATCTCCCTACCGTAGTCTATTCCATCATTGGAATTTAGAAATTTTTTGTTTCCATCAAATTGTTTTGGCTATTTCTCTTTCATATTCTTCACCTTAGTCAATATATCTTCTAGAATCTAACCATGTTTCCACAAAACTATTACAATACTGATAATTTTTCCATTTAATATAATATCTTTCCTATCTGCAATATGAACCCACAAAGTGCATCCCGCTTTTGGTTAATGTGATACAATTTGATCAAATTGTCAGAATCATAATGGTATTATTCAACTAAGATACATGAAACACATTGTGCACCACACTAAACTATCATGAAATATACAACTGATATGAAAACTCAACAAAAGGATACAATATCTCAATATGGTATATTTATCGAGTGGATTACTTGATATCCTTACCAATATAATGGATCCCATGCCTTTCAGGTATCCTCATTAAAACATGATCACTCACCTAAAATCATAATTTTCTTCGCTGAATATGATTTTTGAGGACTCAGTTCTGTATGTATATGTTTCATAATCAAGTAAATCATCTCTATTTTCTCATGTACAAGCCTCATTATATCTAGTAATGTATCACCTATTTCCAGCATTGAAGGTATAGAATGAAAATTAATCCCATAAAATGCTTCAATAAGATCCGTATGTATTGAGGTATGATAACTATGGTAATAAGATAACTTTACTAAAGGTATATGCTCGTCCCATGAGCCACTATAATCTAGTACATAGGCCTAAAACATGTCTTACAATATTTTTATCATTTGTTCAGATTGCTCATATTTTTGTGGATGATACTCTTTACTACTCCTCAATTGTGTCCCATGAGATTTTGTTACGGATTTTCCAAAATTGTTCTTAAAACTAAAACATATATTTTACTATATCAACACTGATATTCCATTCCTCCTTAAAAGTTCTTGGATATAGATTCTTGGAGAGTCCTCTAGTGTATTAGATTAACAATTAGGGTTGAAATGAGCATATGATATTAGTTGTTCCAATATCACCTATAATGAATCATGTTTCCAAACTGTTTATGGCATACCCATTATAATACATATAGATATATACCCCCATTTTAAAATTGGAATCGATAGAGACTGTAATTTACCTTGTGGTCGTTGATGCCCTATCATAGCATGTGAAATGATTAGAATTCCAAAACAATTTAATCCACCTATCATTTCATACCAATCCACTAAAAATGTGGTTTCAATGACTTATTCATTTTCCTTACTCTCGGATGAAAAACCCATATTTATTTGAGTAATGCATGAATAAGTTTTTCTAAAAAATCCATAGGTACGACAATAAGATTTAGGAACCCCAACATTGAAATCTCTTCCATCTCAAATCCCCCTTGGTCTCACCACCATTTTTTTGGAACTCATCATGTTACTTTGCAAATAATATTTATTTTCCAATATAAACTTATTTACCAAATCAAGAACCACAATAACTAGGAAAAAACGCAACATTCCCTTTGTAGTAAAATTCCACATGCATGTAAGCTAGGAACGACCTAAACATCCACTCATCTGAAGCTCTTTATACATCATATCATATGAATTTTTCGTTAATTTATCTATAATCAAATATACCTTATCCAGTGTATACATAAATATACTATAAAATAATTTGAGATACTTAATACTTCTTTACAATATCATGTTCAAATACCTTGTTGAGAAAATATGTTTGAAGCTCTTTTGATCCTTAAACCGACTAAATTCCTCAACTTATACATAATTATACAAAGTATTCAAATCATAAAATATGAACGGTAATTAAAAATATCGTGTTGGGTAGTTCCACCCATAATCTCAAAAAATATTTGATCTATAAGAAACAACAAGTTCTCCTTTGATGATATCACATCCCAACCTAGATCATGAATCATACAAATACATTATCTATCCTTGTTAAAATTCGGAAAAAAAACTATATAGCTGATATTGCATGGAAAAAATTCAGTTCTTGAAAAGGTTTAGTACATTCCCCATCACATTATAATGGATCACTAGTCCTTATAAAAGCTATCATAAATGAATCTAGTTGTGAGAAGTCATGAACAATGTATTAGTAATTACCATCAAATCAATGGAAACCAGGTATATCATAGACGAACAATGGTGGTTTCCAAGAGATAAAATCCTTTTTCCTTTTCGAGATCCCTAGAAACACATTTTTAGAGATTACATGGCCATCAAATCATACCTATTTTATCCAAAAATAACACACTAAGAGATTGTAATACATTCTATTGTCACTCATGATTCACTACACTTTCGTCCAATGCCTCTCATGATTATACCGTTTCTTTGAACCAAACAAATTTCTAAAACAAACACCACAACAAATAATACATATATCATTTAGTTATATGATTTATATATTCAAAAAATATTGTAGGTGCATTTATAAGACGAAAATTCATAACAACATATTCATAATTGGCATATATTTTTCTGAAATATGCCTTTGGAATATCCACCATCCGAACAGTCATTTGATTATATCCTTATCACTATTCATCATTAGAGAACCACATAGATCCACTCAATTGAACCATCAAATCAAAAATTCGTGGATGTGGATGCCAAATCTTTTTTCTAACTTCTGTAAAATTATAATAATCCACACACAACCATAGAGTATAGAATACCATTTAATTAATGTAATGTGTTACCCATGGAGATGTGCTTGGCCCATTGAAACCATTAAATTCAAGACCTTCCAATTGGACATTAAATTTATATAATTCAGTTGGTGAAATCTGATAAACCAGAATTGGAATTCGACTAGTCCTGACAATGTAATCAATTCTACACTACATTTTTTTATAGGTGGAAAAAATCAGATACTATTGAAAAAATAATCTAGAATCTGATAAAAAACTATGTGAAAACAATTATCATTATACTCTTACATTAATTATAAAATTAATTAAACTAATTGTTGTGTGATATTTCCAACTTCTGGTACCAAAACTTCTATTTTACCTATGATTTTATTTTGGTCCCCTATAAAGAGATTCTCAATTCCATTGTACATCATAAATATGAATCTTCTTATATAATAGATGATGATATCCTTGAACATCATCTGCAAATATCTATTCATCATTATATCAAATAATTTCATACGAATCATAGGGAATTCCTACTTATGCTCAAGTACATAAATAGTTGAGGAACATTCTCTACAGATAATGCATCGACATTTTTTATGACCATGAAGTGTTATAATTTTTAACACCGAATGAATCATATCAAATTTTAAAATCAACAAATAACTTAAATAATAAAGAATGATAAAATGTGAAGAAACTGTATCAAACTAATCAATCAATAGTGTAGAATTTAAAATAATTTTAATTCTCACCATATATGGTCCAGACTGATCATCTATAATCATCTCATAAGCTACATATAAATACATTCTCATGACACTATCATTCATATATCAATGTTGATATTTCCTTTGTTGAGGAGTCACAAAACACTTGGATTCAATATGGCTAGCTTTATTCAATAGATGAGAGGTGTCTTAATTCCCTCACCCCATCAATAAATACAATGGATGCGATAGTTGAGTAATTTCTCACCATCCAACCACATATCTCTATGAAAATAGCACTGAAGATTCACAATCTGATTTCAGTTTTTGAATGATCTAGTCGGTTTTATACAATATCACATTATGTGGTCGTGTGAACGACATTGGAAAAATCACTATTTACTATTTGTTCATGGAGGACGGTTTAGTGATATTTCAATCATATTGTTATTCATGATCCCACTATTTAAATTGTTGTTCCTCTTCCACTTTCTCCCTGACATAGATTTCCCAGCATTCCCCATGTGTATCAACATACATACTCCTCCCACAGTTCTGATGAAGTCGTATTTAGACACTATTGATATATTGAACATCTCTATATTTTTTGTGATACATGAACACCAATTTTTGAGTGAATCTCATTCCTCATCCTGGATTCAATGATGTATTACTTCATGGTTTCACTTGCATCGACGCTTGGTTCACATAGCATTTATTCGTGAACATAACAACATGTCTATGATATAAATATTTAAATTCTTGAAACTGAAGATGTATTTCATTCATTGAATTTTGAAAAAGTGAGGATTGAATTTTTTTTTAAACAATTCTTCTATATCCTTCCATGAACGTATTTGGCCTAATTAATCCTAAACTGTTAAATCCAACCACTCATATGAATTATCTTCATTTGTATCCCGATTTAAATTCATATCTACCAGTGTTCCAATGAAAAAAAATATTTGATTCATCCTATTCATCCATACATCGTCATTTTATGGTTCTGAATCACCCTGCAATATGGGGATATTTTACTTCATGAACTAGACTGAACGATCCATATACCTTGGATCATTCCACATGTTCTCCATTTCCAAAGCCTAATACACATGGGGAATACTCTGAATGAGTTTATGGTTCATATGGGGCTCTTGTGCAACCAAATTATTTAAATATTCATTTGGATGACTTCTAATAGGCCAATGGATTTTCATATACTATACAGACAAAAAAATTCTGAACTCTCACTCTATATAAACCGATGTATAATAATTTTAAATTATAAAAAAATTATCACAAAAATTCCTCAAAAAATAATCCTTTACAATGATAAAACCATTTTTTTAAAATTCCCCCTTCTTATGAAAATCAATCTATTTTCGAAATATCACAACTATGTACTTTTCAATGTCTATAATTTGAAAATAAATTCATAATTTTTAAAAAAGAAACATATTTCACAAAATCATGTATCATTACTCAAAATGAAATATGATCAGCTAGTGGGAAGTCATTTCTACAATTTATGTCAGGCCCGTCTCACTGGATAAACCCATGAAAATGATATTTAATTTCTTATAAGTGTATCTAAAACACTTTTTTACCCAAGTCCCTAGTGACATGAACATTAGTATAAGAAGGTTAGCTAATTATTTTTATGCTCTAAATTTCAAGCTTTGAGAATAAATCTCATTTTCACCATCCTAATATGGGGAATAGACAATAATGAAAATTAGCTCCATGAATGATAAAACTGAAGACCACATGTAAAAAAATGATATTTTGAAGGACCAATAATGATAGCACATTGAACATAAATCTTATTAAAATTTTATTATGATAGAGTAAGGGAATTTCATGGAGTTGTACAACACCCTAAATATTCTAAAGGCTAAAAATAAATGCAAAGTTCATCTTTTGTAATATTGGGGACAATTTTTCATTTGAATAAAAAACAAACCAAACAAATAAAAACTCAAAAAACACTACATGATTCATGATACCAAAGTAATAAAACTCAATGAATATAACTTTATCAAATTATAAATATAGAACTAAGAAGTATGTATTTTAAAAAAATAGTTGAGGTGAAACAAAAGTCATAAATAGTAATAAATGTTTCATTTTTTGTATTATCCTTTTGGGAATGAAAAATTTATTTTTATGAATGTTTTTTGTCCCATCTATATTAATATGTACTATTTTTTGTTTTTTCTATTATTATGTACTAATTAAAAAATAATTTTTTATCAATGTTTTATTACAATTAATGAGGTAATTGATCCCAAAAACATAATTAGGGTGATAAAAAATAGTGAATATATAAAAGGAGAACTATATGAATGTAATGAATTTGAAATAATGAATCAATTGAAATAAAAATAAATAATAGTAATGGGTTTAGAAGAGAAATGATGTTTTTGAATATATTGGGGTTGGGAAATAAATCATACCACGCATAAAATTATAACAATTGTCTCAAATATCCAATAAATCATAATATGAAGGTTTTCATACACTGTTTGGTTTATCATTGAATATTTGAAGGTGTTGTTGAAGTCCCTAATGGGGTATCACAAAGGGGTCAAATCATTGCGTTTGGGTGCGGTCACGGTATGTGATTCACTTTTTAACCTTCAATGAATCCCATGTACCTATCAGACATGTTGGATATCATTCTTTCAATATACTCAATAAATATTAAAAGGAAATGGTCATATATCCTTTTGTTATGTACTTCACTCCATTAATTACTACTATGTCGCTGATGTGTCCTGGTCATTAACATATGCAATGTTATTCTCTTGTAATCAATAAATGATCTTTCTAGGGTATAGCCTTATACATTTTACATTGATTTGTATTTAACTAGAAGAACCATTTTCTTTATCCAAAATAGATTCATCCCAATGATGAATAGTCATTGAGGAATATATGAGCCTTTATATAGTACATAGGGGATTGTTTTTATTCTCCCTCAACATTAATCCACTGAATGCTTATAAGGAATATTTCATTATATTATTTTCATGATATTTAGTGTATTTTATTACTATATTCAGATAACAATTCCCAAATAACTATATATACTTCTATTCTATGTTTTATAATCACAATATTTATTTAATATTATATCCACCTTAGTTTATGGATATTTTCCACAATTCATTTATTTTGTTGACTTCTTTCTGGAATACACTCATTTATCATGAATATTAATTTAAACCCATTAAATTTGATATCTCTATAACAATCATAATATTGAATCATGTTTTCCCAATCAATGAAATCCTATAAATCCTCCTAAATAATCATCCTATATTTCCCCATGTGATTCTTGAATATCATAACATTATTATTTTTCTAAAATAATATGTTAAGTTTAACAATTTTGAATTCCTGCATGTATGAAATGAATCATGAATCATGGGGATGTTTATGTCTAACATTTTGTCTTATTCCCCAGATTTTCCTCTGATGTATTTAATTGTATGACTTGGAATTTATTTATATTAATTAAGAAATTTAAATCCATGATGATTACAGAAACACATACTGTCAATTTCTATATAATTTCGAAATTCTCAACAATATTCTCTTTTTATTTAAAATATAAGATAGTTTATGAATTATGAATATGCAACCTGAATTTTAGAATATTCTAATGAAAAGGAAGATGATTAACATCCCATGTATAATTAAAACATTTAAAAATTTATTACCATGAAACTTGTAAATAAAATTTTTGCTATAATGATTATGTATGTTAAAAAGCCTTAGTATTTTATGTAATTTATGATACATTATATTGTGAGAAGATTGATATCCTATGTGTTATGAACATCATACATTGTCTCTGTATAACACACCAAAATAATAACATATGTGACATTTATATCTTATGTGGATTATAATTAAATTTGGAAAAGAACAAATATTTTATACACTTTATTAGAATGTAACACACTAAGAATTTTTTTAATCAAAATAAAGTAATCTTACACATTACCTAAAATATTTTACTGGATATCCAAAATTAATTATGCATATTATATATGTGTTTTCATTTTATATATCTACATCTTGAATGCATAATCCTTAAACGCTTCCTCGTTTCACTCTATTTCGACCCATTAAATTCTAAAACACTCCAGATGAACTTAATTGACTCATAAAAAATTGTAGACTATAATCCAATTTTAATTTATCAATTGTATTTGATTTCCAAACTATATATTAGCTCAATATTAATAATTATTTAAAATATTGTGTTTAAAAAAATTCACCATCATCCTAAAAGATAAGAAAAGATATCCTATTTTGTAAATTTCATCACAATTATCATTAAATATATGTCACAATGTAATATCAAAAGACTACTCCTAATTCAAATACGATAAAATTTGAACAGTCATTTCCCCTCCCATTTGACAATTATCCTAAAGAAATTTAGACGAAATTGGTGTTAATAATGTCGAATATAGAATCTGTAATCCAAAAAATATATTTGTCTACATGATACATGATTGATACAATATAAATTTCTATCTCGCTCAGAAATAAATGTTGTCATTAAAAAATATTACATCCAATATTTTCATTTAGGAATTGTGAATATAATATAATCATTTTTTTAAATCACTCAAAAAATGTAAAAAAACATAAAAACTAGAAAAAGAAATACTAAACATTGAATATTTCATCTCCATATTGGATAAATAATGAAAATATTGTCGGATATAATGAAAATTATATAATTAATATACCTTTGTATTGGGATGTGGAATCAAAACTATTGTTATCCTCTTCTACTCCAAATTATCATTTGTTAGGGACATAACATAAATCATAAAAATTTAGTCATTGGATGATAAAAATTTTATCATTAGAATTCTCTTGGACATCATATCCTTTAAGGAAATGGTATTTAATTTCCTTTTCTTAAATCATTATTACAATTTATGATATTTGGATTTATTAGTAGATAAATGATATTCATATTGGATAACCATATTATATTCAACATTGACATTTAGGAAATTCAAAATTTTCTTAATAGACATTTTTTGTTGATTCAAATGATAAGATTAACTATTTGACATAGTTTAAATAAATATAGAATTTTTTTTTATTTAAATTCCATTAAAATCAAATATACCATTGAAAAATACTATAATTTATGTGGATTCATTACTGACTAGACACCTTGTCAATTCTTTATAAGTAATCCTTTTCAAATATAGAAAACAATTTGTGACATCCATTTTTGTCTCATTATGCTGAGATGGAAGAAGGACATTACATGACCATAAGAGACTTCCCCAATATGAGAAAGTATGGAAATAAATGACGAGGGCTTCATTTAAAATCACAGATATAATCACCCCTTTAAAAATAAAACAACCAAAAAATGTCTTCACAAAATAGTCCACTACATGATTGACGTTATCAATATAAGACAACTCAATGCATACGATTCTTAGAAAATATAATCTAAAAAAGTGTTCCACATCAAGATACATACAAACATTCAAGGTCCAAGCCAAAGACACTACCAATAAATTTGAAATAATTCATGACAAAACTCCGGTTTCTAAAAGCCCATATGCTCTGACATTGCAAACAATCCGACGTATCACTAAGATTCACAAGAAATGTGTGAAAATTTACCATTTACCATCTCTTAGTATACTATATCTATAAAATAAAAAATGATCTCATGAAAGGGTGTGTACGAATAATCATTAGGCATTCCAAAAAACTACTTCCATGCTAACGGAACAAATATATAACATTTTTGAACATTTTTATAATAATTTATATAAAACTAATTCCAAATTAGTCATATCTAAATATTAAAAAATTAAAAAGGCCAGAAATTTTTATTAAACCAAATCATGTTTTAGGGAATGAAACCAAACATTTCCCTAAAACAAATTTATAAATCCATTTTTCCATTATCCATTCCTTTCATCATGTCCACACAACCATCCATGAATGCACCAATATAACACTATAATCTGACGATTGGTGATTCATCTTACCACTAAGACCTCACGTAGTGGAACAGTTTGAATAGTGTACTACATGCCCATATATGTCCAATAAATCAGATGGGGGTACATCACACCTTTATCCATCCGAATGCATGTTAACAGAATCCACAAAACAATAAAATACCAATTAAAAAACCATGTATTCCAAATCAATGTTAAAAAAATATTGAAAATTAAATTTCTAATAAAAAAACAGGGAATATTTCTTAAATCTTCATTTAAAAATAATGATGCAAAAATCTCTTTCCAACAAAACCTCAAATTTTAAAATTTCATTAAACCAATTATCAATAAGATTTTTCTCTAATATTTCACAATGGATTCACAATAAATTTAAATAAAATCCAGGAATTTAAAATCATTCTTTCAAATTATAAATAGATATTATGTGATTTACTTCACTTACGACGGCATTTATAGATAATACTAAGAACGACACTCAAATATCAAGGAAACTGGGTTGAAACTCAATAAACCAACATTATATATCTTACCCTATAATATAGAGGACATATCTAAATTTATTTGGGATAATATATCTTATATATGTTGAAATCTGATGTAGATCTATGAAATTGATAGATATAGGGAAGTATATATGAGAAAAACCACCAAGAACAGCCGTGAACAATCACATACAATTAGAATATGACTTCAATACCCCAATATATTCCATATATTCCCTACTATATCGATCGAATAGGATTCCATATCCATGAAGAAGAGATATAATTGAGTTAGACATGCATGTGAGAAAAAATGATGGAGTTAGAGACCAAAATGTGTGAGATACACAATTGTATGATCCCATATTTTTCCATTGCATAGTTAGTCAAACGGTTAAGAAACTTGTTTGATAACTGTGTCCTAGTTTCTATCCAATGTAGGAACCTATCGTGGTTGGCTCTAAGTGCTTCCAAACTATGTGAGTTCCCAATGAAATGCCTCTATCTCATGTATCATATTTTTTTCTAATATTATAATCAATTTTGTAAAACAATGTGCCTTCCATGAACCTTCGCTTTTACCATTATTTAATTGTGAATAGTTTATTTTATTTCTTTAATGATTTTTTCAAATTTATCAGCAAGTTTTGTCTCTTAAAAAATCCATAATAACATTTCAAAATTTCTACAAACTCTCCCAAACAACACCCATGAACATTGTATATACAAATATCTTAATGAATGGGACACTAACATAAAACAAGGGGTGATACAATCTCCCTACCTAGTCTATTCCATCATTGGAATTTCGAATTTTTTTGTTTCCATCAAAGTGTTTGGGATATTTATATTTCATATTCTTCACCTTAGTCATTGTCACTTCTAGAATCTAACGATGTTTCCATAGAACTCTTACAAGACCGATAATTTTTCCATTTAATATATTCTCTTTCCTATCCGCAATATGAACCCACAAAGTGCATCCCGATTTTGGTTAATGTGATACAATTTGATAAAATTATCAGAATTATAATGGAATTTTTCAACTGAGATACATGAAACAAATTGTGCACTACACTAAACTATCATGAAATATCCAACTAATATGAAACCTCAACAAAAGGATCCAATATATCAATATGGTATATTTATCGAGTAGATAACTTGAAATACTTACCAATATAATAGATCCCATGCCTTTCAGGTATCCTCCTTAAAACATTATCACTCGCCTAAAATCATAATTTTCTTCGATGAATTTGATTTTTTTAGGACTCAGTTCTATAATTATATGTTTCATAATCAAGTAAATCATCTGTATTTTCTCATGGACAAGCCTCATTATATCTAGTAATGTATCACCTATTTCCACCATTGAAGGTATAGAATGAAATGTAATCCCATAAAATGCTTCAATAAGATCCATATTTATTGAGGTATGATAACTATGGTAATAAGATAACTTTACTAAAGGTATATGCTCTTCTCATGAGCCACTATAATCTAGTATATAGGCCTAAAACGTGTCTTACAATGTTTTTATCATTTGTTCGGATTGCTCATATTTTTGTGGATGATACTCTTTACTACTCATCAACTTTGTCCCATGGGATTTTGTTAAGGATATTCCGAAATTGGGCTTAAAACTAAAATATATATTTTACTATATCAACACTGATATTCCATGCCTCCTTTAAAGTTCATGGATATAGATTATTGGCCATTTCTCTAGTGTATTAGTTTAACAAATAGGGATGAAATGAGAATATGATATTAGTCGTTCCAATATCATCTGTAATGAATCATGTTTCCAAAACTTTTATGGTAGTCCCATTACAATACATATAGATATATACCCCCATTTGAAAATTGGAATCGTTAGAGACTGTAATTTACCTTGTGGTCGTTGATGCTCTATCATAGCATGTGAAATGTATAGAATTCCAAAACAATTTAACCCACCTATCATTTCATACTGATCCACTAAAAATGTGGTTTTATTGACTTATTCATGTTCCCTACTCTCGGATGAACAACCCATATTTAATGGAGTAATGAATGAATATGTTTTTCCAAAAAATCAATAGGTACTACAATATGATTTAGGAACCACAACATTGAAATCACTTCCATCTCCAATCCCCCTTGGTCTCCCCTCCGTTTTCTTTGGAACTCATCATGTCACTTTAAAAATAATATTTCTTTTCCAATGTACACTTATTTAGCAAATCAAGAACCACAATAACTAGGAAAAAACGAAACATCACCTTTGTAGTAAAATTACACATGCATGTCAGCTAGGAACGACATAAACTTCCACTCATCTGAAGCTCTTTATACATCATATCATATGAATTTTTGGTTAATTTATCTAAAATCAAATATACCTTATCCAGTGTATACATAAATATTTTATCAAATTATTTGAGATACATAATACTTCTTTACTATATCATGTTCAAATACCTTGGTGAGAAAAAATGTTTGAAGTTCTTTTGATCCTTAAACAGAGTAAATTCCTCAACTTATACATAATGATACAATGTATTCAAATCATAAACTATGAAAGGTAATTAAATGTATTATGTTGGGTAGTTCCACCCATAATCTCAAAAAATATTTGATCTATAAGAAACAACATGTTCTCCTTTCATGATATCACATCCCAACCTAGATCATGAATCATACAAATACACTATGTATCCATGTTAAAATTCAGAAAAAAAACAATATAGGTGATATTGCATGGAAAAAATTCAGTTCTTGAAAAGGTTTTGGACATTCCCCATCACATTATAATGGATTGCTAGTCTTTATAAAAGCTATCATAAATGAATATAGTTGTGAGAAGTCATGAACAATGTATTAATAAATACCATCAAATCAATGGAAACCAGGTATCTCAAAGACGAACAATGGTGGCTTCCAAGAGACAAATTCCTTTTCCTTTTCGAGATACTTAGAAACACATTTTTAGAGATTACATGGCCATGAAATTATACCTCTTTTATCCAAAAATAACACACTAATAGTTTGTAATACATTCTATTGTCACTCATGATTCACAACACTTTCGTCTAATGCCTCTCATGCTTAGACCTTTTCTTTGAACCAAAAAAATTTCATAAACAAACACCACAAAAATATAATACATATATCATTTAGTTATATGTTTTATATTTTCAAAAAATATTGTAGGTGCATTTATAAGACCAAAATTCATAAAAACATATTAATAATTGGCATATCTTTTTCTGAAAGATTCCTTTGGAATATACACATTCCGAACAGTCATTTGATTATATCCTTATCACTATTCATCATTAGAGAACCACATAGATCCACTCAATTGAACCATAAATCAGAAATTCGTGGATGTGGATGCCAAAATTTTTTTCTATCTTCTATAATATTATAATAATCTACACACAACCATAGAGTATCAAATACATTTTAATTAATGTAATTTGTTACCCATGGAGATGTAATTGTCCGATTGAAACCATTAAATTAAAGACCTTACAATTGGACATTAAGTTTACATAATTCAGTTGGTGAAATATGATATGTCAGTATTAGAATTTGACTATTCCCTACAATGTAATCAATTATACACTACATTTGTTTTATAGGTGGAAAAAATCAGATAATATTGAAAAAATAATCTAGAATCTGATAAACCACTATGTGAAAACAATTATCATTATAATCTTACATTAATTATATAATTAATTAACCTAATTGGTGTGTGATATTTCCGACTTCTGGTGCCAAAAATACTATTTTACCTACCATTTTATTTTTGTCCCTTCTAAATAGATTCTCAATTCCATTGTACATCATAAATATGACTCTTCTGATATAAAAGTTAATGAGATCCTTGAACATCATCTGAAAATACCTATTCATCATTATATCATATAATTTCATATGAATCATAGGGAATTCCCACTTATGCTCCAGTACATAAATAGTTGAGGAACATTCTCTATAGATAATGCATCAACATTTTTTATGACAATGAGGTGTTGTAATTTTTAACACTGAATGAATCATATCGAAATTTAAAATCAACAAATAACATAAATGATAAAGAATGATAGAATGTGAAGAAACTGTATCAAACAAATCAATCAATAGTGTAGAATTTAAAATAATTTTAATTCTCTCCATATATGGTCCAGACTGATCAACTATAATCGTCTGATAAGCTACATATAATTACATGCTCATGACATTATCTTTCATATATCCATGTTGATATTTCCTTTGTTGAGGAGTCACAAAATACATGGATTCACTATGGCTAGCTTTATTCGATAGATGAGAGGTGTCCTAATTCCCTCACACCATCAATGAATACAATGCATGCGATAGTTAAGTAATTTATCACCACCCAACAACATATCACTGTGAAAATAGCACTGAAGATTCACAATCTGATTTCAGTTTTTGAATGATCTAGTCTGTTTTGTACAATATCACATTATGTGTTCGTGTGAACGGCATTGGAAAAATCACTTTTTACTGTTTTTTTATGGAGGATGGTGTAGTGATATTTCAATCATATTGTTATTCATTCTCCCACCATTTAAATTGTTGTTCCTCTTCCACTTTCTCCCAGACATAGATTTTCCACCATTCCTCATGTGTATCAACATACATACTCCTCCCATAGTTCCGATGATGTCTTATTTAGACACTATTGATATATTGAACATCTCTGTATTTTCTGTGATACATAAACACAATTTTTGAGTTAATCTCATTCATCATCCTGGATTCAATGATGTATTCATTCATGGTTTCACTTCCATCAACCCTTGGTTAACATAGCATTTATTCGTGAACATAACAACATGTCTATGATATAAATATTTAAATTCTTGAAACTGAAGATGTATTTCATTCATTTAATTTTGAACATGTGAGGATTGAATTTTTTTAAACAATTCTTCAATATCTTTCAATGAACTTCTTTGGCCTAATTAATCCTAAACTGTTAAATCCATCCACTCATATAAATGATCCTCATTTTTTTCCAGATTTAAATTCATATCTACCAGTTTTCCAATAAAAAAATATTTGATTCATCCTATTCATCCATACATCCACCTTTTATGGTTCTGAATCACCCTGGAATATGGGTTTATTTTATGTCATGAACTAGACTTAATGATCCATATACCTTGGATTATTCGGCATGTTCCCCATTTCCAAAGCCTAATACACATGGGAAATACTCTGAATGAGTTTATGGTTCATAGGGGGCTCGTGTGCAACCACATTATCTAAATATTCATTTGTATGACTTCTAATATGCCAATGGATTTTCATATTCTATACAAACAAAAAAATTCTGAAGTCTCACTCTATATAAACCGATGTATTATAATTTAAAATTATAACAAAAAATTTATCAAAAAAAATCATTAAAAAATCATCCTTTACCATGATAAAACAATTTTTTTAAATTTCCCCCTTCTTATGAAAAATCAATCTATTTTCGAAATATCACAACTATGTACTTTTCAATGTCTATCATTTGAAAATAAATTCACCATTTTTAAAAAAGAAACATATTTCACAAAATCATATATCATTATTCAAAATGAAATATGATCAACTAGTGGGAAGTCATTTCTATAATTTATGTCAGTCCCGTCTCACTGGATAAACCCTTGAAAATGATATTTCATTTCTTATAAGTGTATCTAAAACACTTTTTTACCCAACTCCCTAGTGACCTGATCTTTAGTATAAGAAGGATAGCTAATTATTTTTATGCTCTAATTTTCAGGCATTGATAATCATTCTCATTTTCACCATCCTAATATGGGGAATAGACAATAATGAAAATTAGCTCCATGAATGATAAAACTGAAGACCACATGTAAAAAAATGATATTTTGAAGGACGAATAATGATAACACATTGAACATCAATCTTATTAAAATTTTATTATGATAGAGTAAGGGAATTTAATGGCCTTATAAAACACCCTCAATATTCTAAAGGCTAGACATAAATGCAAAGGTCATCATTTGTAATATTGGGGAAAATTTTACATTTGAATAAAAAACAAACCAAACAAATAAAAACCGAAAACACACTACATGATTCATGATATCTAAGTAATAAAAATCAATTAATATAACTTTATCAAATTATAAACTACACATGAGTACCATAGGAGATGACAAAAAAACCACCATGTATACAAAGAAATTCATAACCTACAAAACTAAAAGGATGTATGATAAAACACCAGGCTCCAAATTTCTCCAAGATCCAACTCCACAAAAATTATCAATTATCAAAAATCACCATTAGAGAAGTGTGACACTTCACATTTTATCGTGTCCTAGTAAACCATATCTTTAATTACACTAAATATCAAAAGATTTTTTGTGTACTGAAAGCCAATAAAATTTCCCTAAAAAACATCCCTACATAAGCCAATAAAATAGAATAGTTTTGCACATTTATATCAAAAAATTATATAAAACAATTTATAAAAATGATATATCCTGATATAAAAAAGTTCTTAAAGCTTGCAGTTTTCGGAAAACATTATCATGTTCCAAGGAAAGAAACCATAAAATGATCTAACACCAATTCATAAGTCAATTTTGGAATAATTCATTCTATACAACATATCAACACATCCAACCATTCATCCAACTGTGGACTTCCCTATAATAACAATTGGAGATTCATCCTTCAATAAGTCATCAAATATGTGACCACAATGATTGGATTACTCCACACCCATATATATAACATCCTTTTTTTTTGGAACATCATTCCCTTATCCATCCCAATGCACATGAACACATGCCTCCCAAATATACCAAACCCATTCTAAACCTACATGTTCAAAAAACATATCAATAATT
The DNA here is from genome assembly GCA_963277665.1 of Viscum album. Taxonomy (NCBI): domain Eukaryota; kingdom Viridiplantae; phylum Streptophyta; class Magnoliopsida; order Santalales; family Viscaceae; genus Viscum; species Viscum album. The sequence continues at coordinate 1,769,863,921 of OY728135.1, forward strand.
TTTTTGTTGTTAAAACCATTATTCCTAGTAGAAAAATCATCAATCATTTTAAAATCCTAATTTCAAATTCATGTTAACAAATTATCATTCCAAAAAATACCTAATTTCCCAATTTCCACAAATATCCACTGATGAGATTTTTATCAATCCCATACAACGAGATAAATAATAAATTTGAAGAATGATCATGAATTTGAAATCAGGAATTCATATTCTAAATAGTGGAGTCAACGGTGAAGCCACCTTGCCCGGGTTTTAGGGATAAAACAGATAATGACACTCAAACATCAACATAGTTGGTTGATAATCCAAATACCCCAAATTTTATCTTTTCCCCCATCATCAATAATAAAAAATATTATTATATTTGGAATCAAATAAAATATATTTATATATGAATAGAATATATATCTAAGATACCATCATATTTAGTGAAGCAGATCTAAGAGAAACCACCAGGAACAACCAGGAATGATCACACACCCTGAGAATCATGCCTCAAATAGAAAGAGAAACAATAATATGGCATCCATATTTATGATATAATATTCTTTAACATCTATTAAAATTTAAAATAATATTAGGGATGTATATGTAGAAACAAAAGGGATTTTGAGAAAAAAAATGATTGGGATAGAAGTTTATTGGATATCACATTTAACATGTGCATAGTTACTCACACAGTTAGGAAAACTATGACCAACTATTTGCTAGCTTCTATCCAAAGTATGAACCTCATACAATTGGATCATACAGTTACTAAACCATGTGCCAAGTTTTCTATTGCCCATTTTCTCTGTTTTATAGTTTTCCGTAGGATTATAAATGATTTGTAAAAATTGTTTGTAACCCATGGAACTTCCCATTTACACCTATTTTGTTTTTCATAGTTTCATGTGGGTTTTGCATGGTTTTCTCAAACTGTGAATATTTAAAAAATCCCCATAAAATTAACAACATTTATCTAAACACACCTAGTCTTCACCAATATACATTAAGTAATTAAAATTCATAATTAATGGGTTACATACTTGAATACTAGATTTATACACCATTCATCTAATACATTAACTGATACTGAAGTGTATTTGAGATGTATCATAGATTTTGCATTATTTAAGAAAGTATTGATTCTTTATTACTAGATTCACATATTCCTCACTATGTTATAATATATATATTGTTTTCTTAGATCCTCTCAAGAGAATGAAATTCTAAATTAAACATAAGAAAATACTTCTCATAATATAATTTTCCAGTTATTTTTATGAAATTTTTATTATCGATGGGAAGGGGTTTCAAAGATCCTATTGATTCTCCAATGTTAGAAATATCCAAAACATCCATAGGCATTTTTTTGTGAATAAAATATAATCATGTTCATATACTTTCTCTATACCCAATATAATATTGAATTCTATTCGCATCAAAGTTGAATTTTTCAAAATCCATGATAATTATTTACATATCCTTTTTTCATTTATCGGAAAAACAATGACATCGGTGTTCAAAATAAAATAATTTTATATGGTATTTGGTCATTATAACATATAAATTTCTACTTCTATTACAATTAGGGAATTTTATTTTATGTAGGTATTCATCAAGGATAAATTTCTAATCCCCTATAATTTAATTAATGTTATAGAGTTATTTCCATTGCATACAAACCTTCAATATAAATCAACAATGATGGATTGATCCTCTTTAATGTGTACATTAATATTAATGTATCCATTGAAAATATTCTTATCTAAAATTCATTTTTAATAAATTAAAATTTTTCCATTTTGTAACAGTTATACATACATTGATTAATTCATTTCATGAAACTATAGAGGTGGCTTCATCAAAATCATCAATTTTATGTTGTTAATACCACTTACATATCTTAAGAGGCCTATTTTAACCTACATAATCCTTTTCAACTATCTTATTGAAAAATAGAAACATAGTTATAATAATAGTATTTTCATTAGGAATATGGAGCAGTTTCCTGGTTTTATTCAATCCATTTTGGTCTATTTATTCATTTATTTAATGAATCAACTCAGTATGCTCCAAATCCTATTATATATTTTGGGGTGAATTTTTAATAGAAAAATCATGATAATTTTTTCAATGACTCATCAAAAAGTTTTCACACATTGATTCTTACAATATATAATTTTCAGTATTAATATGATTCCTAAGAAATAAATTTTATTAACATTACTTATTACACTCATCATCATCACCGGAAAACATAGAAACTATATTATTATTTTATTTAAGCGTAAAGTAAACTGGTTCTTTGACTGGTTCAAAAATAATACCATCATTATTATCTTATACACTGAAAGTTCACTTTTAACTCCAATTCATCATAAAATATTTAAACATCGAGATATTAAATTACTAGTTTTGTATTATTCTTAATAACAACTAAAATATTCTCTTTGGGTGTATGAGAAAATAATATTCCATATGAAAAATTTTCATAAAACATTCCTACACTTTCTTAATTTATTAAAATCATCCATTGTCTTCTAATTACCATTAAATGATTAACATATGTGTTTTGTTAATCCTCATATCATATGGAATCATTCCAATATTTGGATATAGGAGTCAACTATTTCAAATTATTATCAAGGTAAGGATATATTTTATATAGTAAAACCATGATGTGTCCTACTATACCAACATTGTTCAATGTTTATTAACAATATATCTATTATTAAATACATCTAAATTATTATATTTAGTATTATAAGAACAATTATCTCATTCATTATTCAGTGTTTATCATTATGTTTAGTGAGATAATGTTTTCAATTATCAGTGATACGTTTAGTTCTAGAACACTAAGAAGATAAACCTCATTGGTTTCCAAAAATTCATATAAAAAAATTAATTCTACTAAACTATGAAGATTTATATAACTATAATATGATAAATTTAATTATATGTATGGCTTCTATGTATGTAAAAAATGTATATTTTATCACTTATTGACATATTTTCCATAGGTCCACCCATATCAGATATGGTTTTCTATATTGGACTTTTATTTTCAATTTATCCCCACTTGTACATCAAATTCACATTTTCTCTCTTTAAAATGTGATATAAATTTTTCAGTATCCACCATAAAAATACAAATATTCATCATCTCCTCTTATTTGATATGATTATCCATGACTATTTGTCAAATATAGAAAATAATGTTATATCATATAATTATTAAACAAGTTTACATAAAGAACAGTATATTCTAACTATAAAAATATAAATTATATATCTTAGACTACATATAATTTTATTAAGATAAATCCATTAATGAAACTTCTAACAATACACCCACACATTGTTTGAGATGATTTTTTATTTTCAATAATTTTTGTTTTATCTCATTCAATTTTAGGAGAGTTTTAATTTCCACAAGTCACAACTTCTCCTACACATTTTCAAAACATTTACAGTATTAATGACAACATGTCATATAAGATAAACTAACAAAATTTGGGACATATATTTTAATATATTTTATGCATTAGGTGTTACATTAATGAAGTTATCATGTTTTTTATATGAATCTACTTTTTAAATTTAGAAATGTTATATATTTACTATACAGAGGGGGTATAAATGGTTTACACACATATTATATGTATCTTACCTAAGCACACCTTACACAGACCACTTGAAACCATCCATAAACATTCTAAATCTTCAATTGTCTGATGATATTGATTGATATATTAATTTATATTATGTGTTTTTAATCTCTATTGAATCCTAATCCACACTCATTCTATATATAGATATATTCTAATATAAATTTTAGGACTTATGTCTTCACATAATAACAACACAAAAAATTCCCCAAATCCAACTTTTTTAATGAACTATAGTTGGTTATTGGGTTTTATACTAACATATGTTCCAATTTTCTCTCATGATTTCCTTATCAGTTTCTTCTGCATAATTCATTTAATTACCCGAAAAACTAATATAAGATATTTTCATGATTTTTTATATTTAAAACATTATGTATATTTAAAATATTATTTAAAATTATTAGTTGGTCCATATTGTAATTTCATATTTAATTATTATATATACACATATATATATATATATCTTAAGGTGTTAGTTCATTTTATGTTCATATTATTTATATTACATAATTAACATAACATATAATTTGATGTGGGTTATTTGGAAAAATCACACATTTCATAATAAATTTTTCCCAGTGAGAACATTTTTTCACTATATACATCAAAAATTTAGTTATAATATATCTGATATTATCAAAATCAATTTCCCCAAAAATACTATTATATGCCATGTAATTATATCGATTCACTTTTATAGTAACATAAATATTAAAAAAAATCATGTTCTTTTAGAAAGAAATATTTTTCAACATGTAGTTGAATTTTTATTCCTCACCATCCTTTCATCTAAATTCAACCTTCACCAAGTTGTTGAATTTATTTTAAAAATATGTAATTTTCACTATCATGTGATATTTGATTATTGATTATTATTCACATTTAGTAAACTAAATTATTTATTTATGAGTCATAATCTAATTATTAATAATCGTATTACACTTATATTATAAGAACCCTTCCTAAATCATTTTTGAGAGATTATACTTCAGCAATCAATTAATTAAATTTAAACACGCCATTTTTAGATGATAGAGTGTTTATTTGGAATTATTGGGTGAATTTATCATCTCTCCCATTGAGAAAAGATTATTTAATAAAACATTAATATTATTATTGAAATTCAATGTGAGGTTATTATAATATGTTTTCCCATTTTATTTTAAATGGGTATTTTAATGAAAAATGGACACCATTTTTAGAATTAGAAAATTTAGCCTTATTTTTATATATCAAATTCTTCCCCCTCATGTAAATATTTTTTATATAAGATTGAATAATTTAGATAATTTATACATAACAACAACATTATTTTAGAATAAACAGTCCTCTATAATATTGAAATGTAAATAGGAATTCATGAGAATTTCTTTCATTCATTATTCAGTTGTTCTGATGATTTTATTCTTATATCATAACACCATTTATAGGTATCATTTATACTTTATAAAAAATTGATTTCATCAAGATATCCATACACAATTTTCATATCACAGAATTATATTTATTTTGTATAAGACTCATTATATTATTTAACATATTTGAATCGTTAATTGCTTCTCTAAATAATATAATTGTTCCAATTATAGGATTGAAAATAGTAAATAAATATCAAACTTATTATATTTTAACATTATAATTTCTTTATACTATTATCTATTGATTTATATTGTGGATCCTTTCACAATTTTGTTTCAATCATTAATCATATAAATCATCAGAAATTTATAAATATTATTATATATCCCATAAACATTATCGTCTATCTCTCAAATATCAATGGAAACAATGAATTTATAGATATAAACTTTTTCAATAGTATTCCTACTTATATGAAATGACGACGAGGTCTCAAATGTCACTCTAAAATGATATTATATTGAGTCAATCATATCACCCTCATCAAAAATTTGGTTGGTATAATTATTTATTTCTAAATATAAACACCCATTCCATCATGCATTTGAATACCATTTTTGTTAAACAACTTGTCTGGATTGACATTACAAACATTAAAAGAAACATAGAGAGTATAATATAAATAATAATAATTTATAGTAAAAAATTAATGCTAAGATATAATGGGATGGATATTAATGTCTCAAAATATAGTCACAAGTACTTAAAATGTTCACAAATGATTTTTTAATAATGTTATACTTGTTTAATGAATACGACCATTATGTCCTAGTAATTATCCCATGCATAGATATCATCTAATTTTATAATGAAAATATTATTAAAGAGCATGTCATTTATTAAATAATTTTTTATTAGTGTAAATATTTTTATCTCATTACATTATTGGTTTATGTGTTGGATGTGTTGAGGGGTTATTTGAGGATCGAATGGATATTTTTGAGTAGAATGTTTTTATAGGGAATGTTTTTAGTAAATGGAATCCTATACACAATAGATGAAGGTTAGATTATATTATTTTAGTTCATGGATTCTTGGATTCACCGTATAGGTTAAGGTTTTGATATTTTGGGTTTCTATAATTTTATGGACCCATACAGAAAGAAACATCAGTAATTTTTTGATATTGATCAACGGTTGATATATATTGATTAAATGAAATTATGTTGGGACGTCATACATAATGATCCAGTGGCCTTTTATGGAAACAATGTCATTATTTCTATTATGTTTGATACCTTAATCAATGGTTCCAATAATCCTTCCTCGAATACATCCCAAAATATCGTGTTTTAACATGATAGTGATACTTCTCCCATTTTCTATCATTCATTTTATCACAACACATCTTTCAGAATGACATTTTTTCCATAGTGTGATTTTTAGTAAGGCCAAATGGTTTGACAACCCATGTTACACCTTAATATTTTTTTAAAAACATTTTATTTAAAAGGTGTATATATGTTGGGTTCGTGGTAATATATTTTATAGTCTCTATAAAAACATCACAAAACAATACACTATACAAATATTCATCCATTTAACATGATCATTATGGAATTACTATGTGAAATTAGGTAACCTTCAATCCTCTCAAATATATAATTTATTTTCAACTTCATGAGATTATATATTTATGATCCAAAGAGGGTCCATTTTCATTTAATCATGTATTTCCATCCATTAATACTTATGATAATGATGTGTCTTTGGATGTGGATGGGCTATGTGATCTTGAATCAATTTGTTAGTGATGAACGTGGTGATCTGGGATTCTATATTTCTTTGAGGGGGGGGGGGGGTGATATCGATCCATGGATAATACATTCAATTCATTTTCATGTTATTTTTATTAGGAAACATCAGTTTAGGTTGGAGAATTCAGAATTCCCTTCTATTATTATATAATTTAGGATTTCTTTGCATTTATTCCCATGGTTAAACATTATTGAAATTCCAAAAAATGGTAATTAATTGGAAAAAATTAAATTAATTATACAGGGTTGTTCTTGAAATTTTTTTAAGTTCCCTATGATATATAATTGGTATTGATGGTTGGTGTTGTTATTTATGAAATTTTTTTAGTGGTTTTGATAATTTGGATTTTATTATGGTTGAGATATTGAATAAATATTTTCAAAAGGATACAAAATTACGATTTGAAAGAACCAGTTATATGGTAATGTTGATATATGATATTAAATCTTTTTAAGAATGTGTTAATCAGTAATGAGAAGGTGATTATTCAAAAAATGTGAGTTAATAAATTTTTTTGATGATTATTTTATTATGTGGTTTTTTGGGGGAGGATATTGGGTATTATTTATGGTCGGGTTGTTTTGTGGATCAGAGAGTTGGGAAATTAAGTTTGGTATGTTTCTTTCCATGAGAAATATAATGGTATGCATGGGATTCATGGAGGGATGGTATTATAGTGTACAGTTTTAATTATTTGGGGTATTTGTATAAGTTTAGTAGTTGGGCTATAGATGTATTAAAAAAATTCCATGTTTTCTTTCAATGGTTATTTTGGGTGATGGATGTTTTTTGATATGGGCTGTTTTTTACTTTCAAACTATTAGTTGTTTATAACTAATTTATATGAAACTATAAATTGTAATGATATAGAGTTTAAAAAAATTCTGGCATTGATAAATTTTAATGAATTAAATGTATTTAAAATTTCTTTGACTAACAAGGGATAATCCTAAATGTGGGGTGAAATTAAATATGGAAAAAATTTATTATATAAATAAATAATGTAATGTTGATTCTTGGAGAAGGTATGTAATGTTATAATGTGCCAACATTTTTTTGTGATTGTTTTTAGTGTTTCTAATATATAGAGAATGAGTGTACTGATTATGGTGGGTAAATATGGTGATATTTTTCTCTGAAAAGTATTGTTTGATATTTTTTGGATATATATTTATATATATGTTCTATTTTAATGGATAATTCATTATTTATCAAAAAAATTCCAACATCCAAATTGATAGCCAATGTTTTGGGGTTTTGGATGATTTTAAACAATATCCATGATGGGGGGATGTATATCTTAATACACACAATACCACGATCTCCCTTCAATGGTACATTAGGGTTTGATATCTGTATTGTTACATAGTTTGTTAAAAGTATTGGAATACGAGGTAATAATTTTTATATAAATCATGTTCATGATAACTCGGTGCAATCCTCATATATGTGATATTGATTGGATGATATGATTGTTTAAATCATCGCTTCCATTTATGGTAATATGAGGAAATGAGGTATATTTCTTTTGGGTTAATGATTCCATCATTATAGGTTAGTGATGTAAAAATTGATAAGTGATATATGTTTGTGGATATGGATCTATGCCAACATGAAGTGGTGGATCCCATGGAAGGATAGGATAACTAGGGATGTGTGATGACCCATATTATTTGTGAAATAATATGATATGATATACATGAAATGTATTATCTAAAAACAAATAAAATATTGGGGCATCTGAGTGGAAAATTATTATGTTAATGGATTTATGTGTCAGTTTGTATGAGTTCTGGATACTAGTCTATTACAATTAAATATAATAAATTATGAGTCTTCCATGATGAGGTGGGGCATAATTCACCTGGTAGGTGTTGGTTTGATTCAACTATATGAATCCTTAGATAAATTATGTCACATTCACATCATCACATGATTTTTGGAGTATAGTCATACTATGTATAAAAGTTATTCAGACCCCTATATATAATAATATTTTTTATTATTACTATGGAATGAATTCTTATCAATATATACATTAGTAATATGAATATAAATATTATTGTTGGAGTTAATTACATAGGATTTATTTTCATATATTAATTGACATAGTTATATCAGTTGAAAAAATTCTTGTATTTTGGAAAAATTGTCGATCATAATTTTTTATGTAATTGTATTTATCTGTGGGTAAATTACTATATTATTGGGATATATGAAGGTAATGACACTAATTTTGTATTAAATATTCATATTTTTGGTGTCCTTCTTGGGATATACTAATGGAAAGGCTTGTAAGTTATTGCAATTTGCATAGTAGTTCCCAATGTTGTCAGTAGTTTTGTTAGGGTAATGAGAGATTTTTATTTTTGGTTCCAATATGAAAATGATATTAATATTTGAGTTATGAAATTATATAGACCATATGGGTTTTTTATGAAATTATTTTGTGTATATCATTGTGAAATTCATGTGATGAAGTGGTTATCTAGGATATATGATTTTTTGGACCCTCATGATCTATCGAGGAGGCCTAGAGAATAGTTAATGATCATCTTTAATGTTATTACTTTCTGGGTATGGACCTACTATGTGTACATGCAACGTGATTATTTTTACATGTGATTATATTAGGATGGGTCTTGTTAAATATATAATGAACATAAATAAATAAGTCAAAATAAATTTATGTTAATCTAGTATTAATATGTTTTTTATGATTGAAGATATCTACATTGGTTATTGCCTGCATGTGGTTATAATTGGAGAGGTTTTACATCCTAACCTAGTTGATCATGGGAGGGTTGATCCTAGAGTGTATGATATAGTATAAATGATGTTTTATGAGTTTTAGAGTTAGTTATTAGGTATTTATGCGGATATTGTATCTAATATGGATATATTTGACTTCCAAGAAGATCTCACGATATTCTATAGGTAATCCAAGCTCAAGATGAGTATCAGGTTTCACTATGATTTAGTCAATTATGGGGATCAGTATGGATGTAAATTATCATATATCTTATATAATATATGGATGTTTATTTTTTATTGAATGAGTTTTCCATGTATTATTCCATAATTTTATTCCATTCATGGTGAGTGTATTGAATGGGAAGGATCTTCTCAGCCCTTAGTAGCGATATTTAGCATGTGATGGAATGGGGTTATATTTATGGATTGATTCATCTTTACATAACGGCAATTTTTAGATGATTTATATGGTCATTAGTTATAGGAGGAGGTACTATGTGATTTTATTTGATATATAGTAACCCCAATTAAACAACCTAAATACATGCTTGTATATAATATGGATAGTTTCATATAAAGGATTCAAGATTATACATTTTCATCTAAAGATGGGGGAAAACAGGATCCTTGAGGAGTGGGGATATTTATAGGGATCTTAAATTTTATTGAAACAATAGTGATGAAAAATTGGCAGTTCGAATTAGGTAATTTATTCCACCATATTCTTAGGGGATAATTATTATAATTATCCCATTAGAAAAATTCTATGAATGTGTTTTCATTTTTTTCATTTAGGACACCATCAGATCTGGTGGAAAACCATTAAACAATATTAGTATGGTCAATGTGTTCATAATTCATATGATTAATAATATAATAAGAATATATGATTCTATTAATAACTTGGGAAAATGATTATATTTCACCAATAATAGTTTAATCTTGGTGATTTTATCTGAAATGTGTTGCCAATACTTGTGGACAAATGATTGAGTGGAGAATTAGTGGTGTCCATCTATAGCTAGGTAAAGGATAGAATTATGATTACATCATGAAATTAATTTTCTATATCCCAATAGATTAGAAATATGATTATCTACGATCTATTTGATCCACACCATATTATATACCAATATTTATCTATAGTATCAAAATAATTAATTTCACATCTTGTGGTCTATGACAAGGGAATAAAGTTAGAGGTAATCTACTTACACTAGGGCTGACTATGTTTGAAGTTGGTATAATCATTTTTATTGGTGTTAATAGTGATAATGGTTAATAATAATGTGACACCATTTTTCATGGGACTTAATTTTTTATCTAATATAATCAAATGATGTAATTATTTTCATTAAAAAATTATTTTGCATTATTGGTTTTATAAATTTTTTATGAGAATTTAATTATACGATAAGTAGGTCATGGGGATATTTTTTTTATTAATCATCAGATGGGTCCATGTTTTTTGAATATTTATATATATAAATAACTATAATTTCTATTATAATAGGTGGTGGCACCCTTGATGAATTTTCATATAGTTATAGAGAATTTTCATATATATTTTATTAATGAGGTTGTGATTGTTTAGTCACAACGTGAAATTGAGTTCATGAAAATGTTCACATATTATGATATTATGATTTTGATGGGTCCTATCAGATGAAACATTATGAGATATTGGAGATACTGATTTAGTTTGACTATTTAATTTCAAATGGTTATATCTAATCAAGTCTCTTTACATGAAGTTAAACTATTTTCTTCTATAAAAATGTGGTTGTTTTTTATAGAAGGGTATAATACAATAAAGAAGATTCCTCTAATTCTCATAAATTGTTACAATCATAAGAGAAATTATTATTTATTTGACTTGTCGAATAGAGGAATATGGTGGTTATGATCTATAAAAAAATTGATATTTTCAAATGAAGGTGAAAGATTATGGTATCTCAAAGGATATATAATGATAATTATTTTTCCTCCAAATGATTATAATTAGTTAGTTCAGTTTTATAAATTCCCAAATTAATTTTATGGTGACCTTGATATTTATGTGTAGTGAGTTCATTGATCAATTTTTGGTTGTGTTAATTGATGAAATACATAGTTAAATGATTTCAATTTACATGAATGCTAATAATGTTTTTGTTTTGTTGAACTCCAGGGATATCATCATAATTTTTTGAAGATGACTATGTATTTCTATAGACATTAAAGGTGCATTTAATTTCATTTATTGTGTCATGGGAGAGAGTTTCATTTAATTTGTTAAAGATTAAAGTAGTTGACTCGGGATTAGAACCTAAATATGTAGATTTGTATAGTTTATTTCATCTGATATTTTTTTATCAGAGGGTTAATTTTGATTTCTTGAACTTCGTAGACTCGTTAAAAATGAATATAAGAAATAATATGTGTACTTATTAAATTATTAGTGTAAGGTAGTTTTAAATAACTATGATGGATTGATCATTTCAACAACACTACATGATATTTTATAGTATTTTAGGTTAAAATTTTCTATGATTATCCCTTTTTTTCTTATATTTTTTATTAGTAAAACCATATACGTCCATGATGATACATAACCATTATCTTAATTTTAACCCCAACCATTTTTAGTCTGTGGGGGTGATTTTTTGGATGCTATATGGAATTGTACTAAAAAATGTGATATTTTTAGTCATCATAGACATTATAACCCTATTTTTTTCTATCATTAGAATTTGGTTATGAGATATTTCTAGATGATAGAGACTTTGTAGGACTCTTATAGTGAGATATCCTATAACATTTTATATTAAAATGCACATATTAATGTGATGAGTAGGATATTGTAGAAGGATTTTGTTCATGAGTCTGTATAATATTGGAGGATAATTTAGCATAATGTGGTGATTCGTCATAACGAATTTTCGGAATTCTCGTCTAAGGAATTTTCGGAAGCTTCATCACTTTTTTCCACAGCCTTGGTTGCAAAGTTCACCCGCCGTAGGCCTCCGGTGGAGGTTTTTGAGAGGTACGTGAATCAGGATTGGGGTTTAGGTCATCGAGCGATTGTCGGTCTTCTCGGGCCGCGAAAAATCCTTGTTTTCCTTGCTGATGAAGACGACATGGCGCTGGCCTGGTCTAGAGCTAGCAGGTCCTTTAGAGGATTACCGTTCCATCTTAACCGTTGGACGTTTGATTTGAACATGAATCTGGACCCTTCCTCTGCGGCGATCTGGATTCAACTTCCAGGGTTTCCACTACCCATTCAGAATCCAGCCCTCCTCCACTCAATAGGTAACTCCCTGGGTCGCTTCCTCTGTGCGGATTGGAAAACGGATGCTATGGTGCACCCAATTATTGCGAGAATCTGTGTGGAAGTAGAGCTCTCTCGTCCTCCACCCGACAAGGTGTGGATTGTGATCGAGGGGCAATACAGGTACGTACAAAGTGTGTTTTACGAATCTTGGTCTTTGTTTTGCTCTTTCTGCCACAGAAAAGGACACCGTCTGGAGGATTGCCGCAAATGGGCTTCGGCTTTGGTGGTTGATACTTCTGCGGTGGATAAGGGTGTCTCAGTGAATGTCGAAGGAGATGGGTCAGGCTCCGGCCATGGTTCTGAACCTGCTGTGTGCAACCTGAGTTCTGTCGAGACTCCTCGGGGAGATCAGGAGCACGGGCCTCCTTGTCAACTGGGGGGTGGGGATGCACTATGTGGCCAACGATTCGATGGTGGATCCTTCTGGCTCGGGGAGGGAGAGATCTGCCGGTTCTATCTTGAAGGAGACTATCAGGGACTGGGGCCTCAGGTGAAGGCTGTGTTTGATCACCTCAGGAAGGACTTAGGAGTAGTCCAGATGGCCAGTGGCATGGGGAAGGAGTGTACGATTCAGGCGGATGTGGCCTTGGCGAGGATCTCTTTGCCTCCAGGTGAATTTAGGGGCTGGGAGGTTCATAATCCTCAGATGCAGTATATGGGCATGGGTTTTGAGCAACCAACTTTACAGGATGGGTCTGGGGTTGGGGAAGCTTGTGTCAGGGAGAAGTAAGGGGGAAAAGGGGTTTTACCTGCCTTGGGTAACACCCCTGGTCAGCTGAATGGAAATGGGGAGGAGGTGCAGGCTCAGATTAACATTGGAGACCCAGAGGGTTCGGGTTCTGGCATCCTGCCAGAGAGTGTAGCTCCAGCCCGGATTCTAGTTGTTTTGAGCAATAGATTTGCAGAACTGGGTGAGGTGGATTCTAGAGTAGAATCTTCTGCACTGGTTGTGGATGATAAAGACTACAGGAGGAACACTAATGGCCATGGGTTGGAAGGTCAGATAAGGGGGCATGCTCTCCTGGAGTGTGTTGGTGGTGGAGGGGGAGCAGGACTTTATGGGATATGTAAAAGTTTTTCTAAAGCCGAAACTGGGGCAAGGAGTTACCGGAGGAAGAGGATGAGGAGAGGTAGGAAGGATTACTCCTCCTTACCTCCTCCAATGAGGACCCGGTCAACTAAAACACCAACAGTCGAGGATCTGGACAGGGAGATCATGTGTCATCTTAGCTCTCCTGGACAGCATGAAATCTCCTCGGACTTGGTGTTAAGCTAGGAGGATGTGGTGTCAGAACAGGTGTTATATCTTAACGCATCGGAACAGGACGCAGCCAAAATGATGGGCCGGAACCTTGAAGCGGAGATGAATGAAGAGCAGTATGTTTGGGTTGATAAGAAGGATTAGATCCTAGTTGGAGGCTTTAAAAAGGGGTTGATCAGTCTCGTGGAGTACATGCAGGTATGGAATAGATTGACCACTGCCTTTGATGCCTTGATAATGGGGGACCCCCTGTTGCAGGTCTGTGACTTATCCTGGAAGTTGTTTAGGGACATGGTCTCTGGTGGATTTCGACTTGTTTTCAAGGAATCTGTTTTTATTCTCTCTTCCTAATGCGTTGTGAAGTTGTTGTTCATGTTGTGTGTGGAAGGTCGGAGGAACAGATTGGCTCAGATGGGTTAGAACACGCTGCTCCTTCCTTGGTAGGTCACTTGGGAGGTGGTTGATCGGAGGGATGGCTTGCCATCGGGAGGGACCATGCTTGCATGGGGGCGCTCAGTGGCTCTCCCTTGGAGTGAGCGGCGCTGTTTTTGCTTGGATGAGGTGATTCCGGCTTTTTGTTTGTTGCTGTATGGGTCTGCTATACTTTTGGTTTCCCACTTCCTTCCTTAAAGTGGCCTTATTAATAAAAAATAATTTTCAGACAGAATACAAATATATCTTGTAGAGGATATGTAGTTGAGTGACATGAGTATAATATCATGTTAGATAATAAAATCCATATAATTAATATTGATTAATATTTGTGGGTGAAATCCATTATAAGGTTTTCTAGGATATGAAATTTTATTAATTTGTTGTTAAATAAGAGGATCTTTAAATTTTTCATATCATATAAGGGGAAATTCATCCCATATTATAAAATATGTATCACTCTATTAGATTATATCATTGGTTACCCAATATGTTGTAGTCCATTGTAGATTTCATCATGTTATTCTTAGTGTTTTCGTATTTGATAGTAGGGAATCATGTTCCATAAATATTATTACAACTCTAGGATATCCCTATGTATAACATTTATCACATTTATATGAACCTGATTACATGAAAACCATAATAAATGTGGTTTGATTCTCATTAGGTGAAAATGTATCAATTGAATGAATTATTATAATTCATTGAAATTATGGTGTCATGTGTAGTTTTTTTTGAGACCACATGTCAACGAGGTGTTGTGCCTTCATTGGGTTATAAGGTAAATTATTATTTATCAAGGCCCTAACTTTATAAAATATGTCTATAATTTATTGCAAAAAACTATACTCAAAGAATTTGGTACTATATCGGTGATCATTTTTCATTGGTCAATAGTTATTTATAAAATCATTATAATGATTACATTATAGTTTTTACATTAATGTAGTTGTATGGGAATCATTACTAATCAACAATTTTTTAAAAACATTATAGGGTCAAATTTAGTTTGTTCAAGATGTGGTCTGGAGCATTAGACTCATGATTTAGATAGATAGTGTGTAAATTATGGTAGAGTATGGTCATCAAAAATGATTTTCTAATTATATCTGTAGATCAATATATTTCAAGGATGATGACCATGTGATTATGTACTGATTCAACAAATCATGCTTTATAGCAGTTTATTTAGGGAAAAGATATCTCCACAACAAAGATAATTTTTGTAATCTATTTGAGGATGTTGGAGATGATGTTTTTAGTTAGATCATCTTATTTTGTAATTTTATATTCATTTCATCTTCCATGTTTAAAAAAATATCCACAATATTCATGATGATTTCAATGTCACATATAGACGAGAGTTAGAAATTAAGGATTATACAACTATAATAAATAACCAATTTAGATTCAAGGACATTAAGATTTTGATTCATGTGGGAATGATATTCCTTTATTATTACGTGAATGGAATCTTGGTGGAAACTGGGATACTAAGAGGGAATGAGAGATCCATATGCATGCTCACTATAATAATTTTTTTTAAGATGAATATTATGTTCAATTCTAGAATATTTCTCTTATATTGTGATAAGAAATTTATTTTATTTTTATATATAGATACAATAAATTGAATTATTCATCTCGTATGAATATTATACCTTAGGTTGTGACACATTTTTGGTGATTTGGGTTTTCATTATTTATGGTGTATTGATTCTCATTGATTAGAATCATTTGACAATTATCTTTTTAAGGGACTAGTAAATAAAAAAATATTATAATTTCTTTTTTTATGTTGGATGTGTTACAAGTTGTTTTTGGATGTAAGGATAATTTTAAAGATGAAATTTAATATGGTAACTTGTTATATGGTGTGGAGGTATAGCATGCACTTTTTATGTTCATGTAGGTGTCTAGTTTTTTCATGGATTGAAAACTACTCTTGGACGGTTTGGGGTTCATAATTGTTTGTTAATCAATTTTAGTGACCCTTAAATTTCAAAAAATGAGATGCATTGTGGTGTTTCTCTATAGAATATCGAGATATAGATTAGGTTGTCAGGTTGTGGTGTGGTAATTGATTTTTCAACATAGATGTGTGGGGATCGATGTAAATGTTTCTATCATTTTTGAGTGACCATCGAATGTGGATCACATACTATGTTGTGGACTATATTTTTAGTCTATGTAAAGTATTGTATAAGGGATACTTTCATTATGATCATCCTATTGTTTTATTAGACCATAGATTTTACCCTGATAATATTTATATATGATTTTTTTTCTAGGTCCAATTTGTGATAACTGATCCTATTTAACCACAATCAGGGTGATAATCAATTTTATTATGGGGAGGTTTTCAACCATGTCATGTGATGGAAATTTTTTCGAATATCTATAAATATTAACTCACTATAAAAATTGATTCATTATTTATAATAATTGTCCATGGTTTAATGTAGGGTTATTTTTATAGACTATACATATACTCATTCATTACATATTGCATATTCATATAGGGATTTACTACTAGTGAACCATAGTGATTTAATCTTATTATCTTCTATGATTTATCTTCATTCTTCAAGTGGAATTTTTTATCTTCGATATGGGGGAATATTCATTGGATGATATGTATGGTTGATGATGAATAATGTTCTAAAGGTATATGATGATCCCATATGATTTATATTTTTTCTCTGATTATATCATCTTTTATATGTCCCTATGATTCGATTCAATTTCAATCTAATTGGATATTGGAGTCAATAACACTGCAAAATGTAGTTTCTATTGTGTTGGTTTAAAAGTTTTTTTCTCCCTTGGTGAATATTATTGGATTTTACTTACAAATATAATGAACATGACTAAATAAAAATGATAGGATTGGGGATTTAAACATGAGATTTCATATTTCAATAATATTTCATGGGTAATAATTCATGTTTATAAAGTTCCAAATATTTCGTATGAGATTTATTCTTCCTTATAGATATTTAATTATTGAATCAAACATTATAAAATGTTAAAAAAATAGTTAAATTAATAAAGATTATTTCTAGAAAAAATTATTAACCTGATTATTCTTTTTAAATAATGTTGAATTATTGAATTCTTGATGTTTAAATATATTTTTGTGTGTTGTTAAACAACATATTTTATATATACATTCTTATTGGAATTTTTTGTGGGGTAATTTTTTTCATATGATGGTTGAGATGTTTTTGTTAATAGGGAAATATGGATATTATTTTTTGAATGTGTTGAGTAATAGATTGGTGATTGGTCACCATAAAATGTGTTTCAGGTTGGTTTTATATATATCATTAATATTATATAGGATTTTAGAGGGGTGAGAATAATGTATTTAATTTTAATTCCATTTATTTCAGTGGAGATTGAAGAGAGATTTAAGGTATATTTCGTTAAATAATGATGTGGGATGTTTATATTTCCTTAGTAATAGCATCATAAGAAATATAATGATAATATTTTGATTTTGATAGTGCTGGAGATAAATTATTTTTTTTCTATGATTATAATTTTTATTAATGAAATAAATGGTTAACTGATTGATGAGATTTGGGAACATCCAAATATTTTTATCATTAAATATACTATTAGTTTATTAGAAGAACACTTTTTTCAACATGGATGCATTATGTATATTTTTTTGTGGTAAAATCTGATATTATATAGTTTTATATTAGTAGTAAACATATAAAATATGGAAATTTTAGTGTAGTGATGATGGTGGGAAATAATGGTGTTGTTTCATTGTGTACATACTAGGCCAGGATTTTACAACTCTATATATAGGTTTAATATTAAAATTTATTTATTTATTCACCCAAATTATTTGTAAAACAGTTACTATAACTAAATATATTAGTTTCTATTTTCATTCCTTGGTATCAAGGTTGGTGTTTATACTGGAATATATACCACCTCTTCCCCTCCTTCTATTATATGGAAAATATAAAATGAAATAATGACATTTACTTATTCACATGGATATTCTACTAGTCGAATAATCACATTCAATATCAATAACCACATTCATTATGACAGAATGCATAATGACATACTATCATAACCATGTATCCAAGGCATCATGCCAATACTACAAATAAGATTTGTTCAAGCCCTCATGCTAAGACACTAGTCTGTCTCATGAGACCTACCGATGCATCGAGGTGCTGTAGCGGGCTCCACCAGTCACATATTATGTCCAATGCATTCCTCAAATGAACAGGTTTAAACATAACATAAACATTCATATTAAAACTAGCGTACGAAATGTCAATACATTTTCCATAAACCATGAATGGTATAAAAGTAACACATCCACAATCAATAATATCAAAACAACATCAATACGATTATGAATGTTTTGTATCATAATAATTCATCTTCAAATAAACATAAAATCTAACAAATGATGTTGACATAGATGAAAATCAAAATTATTTAAGATAAATATCTCTTTTTTTGAATCATTTAAAAGTCACATAATTCCATAGAAAACATTTATTTTGAAAATATTTTTATAAGATTGTAAGGGAAGCTTCAAAGGTGTAAAACGGTGGAGAATAACCGCATCCATCGTATAAGTTAAAAAAATACATTCTTACCTTAATTCTGTCGAAAAGGTTAAAAAGTACCTTGTTTGGAAAAAGATGGAATGATTAATTTATAAACATCTTATAAAAAGTCAATAAAGGTTATAAATGAATTTAAACCATATTCATTAAAATAGGGAAAATGTTAAGAAAAACATTTTTAAGAAACATGGATGTGGATGATAAATAGGTCTCAGTAGATAATTACATAAAAACAACCTCGGATAATGAAGAGGTTCTGAAATAAACACTTACCTTGTACTTTTCCTTGGTAGAGGGTTGTTTAACCTTATGTATTATAGTGAAATAATTTTTATTGAATTATACAATAATCATATACATTAATATGATATCATATATGATCTTATAATATTTCTTTGTAGATAATATCTTAGTATTATCATTGTTTTGGGTGTTAACTTACTCGTTTTCTTTTATATATTTTGTTAAATAAAACAAGTTTATTATGGATAGGTTGTATCTTATTCATATCCAGAATGATATCAAGTCCTTAAATATTATTTTTAATCATCCAATAAAATTTATTCATGAATGGATATGATGGGGAATGAATCTCGTCGCGTTCATGGAGATGGTAATCCGTACGTATTCACGAGCGATAGTATCATTATTTTGTTATTAAAATAATATATAATTGGATGTTATATCAAATAGATAGAGTAATTATCATGTTATATTTTTTATTTACATGAAGTATTCATTTTTATTATACCCATTTAAATAATAATATGTTGAATAACAATTACACCACAACATAGAGATGGTAGGCCGTACGTACGCACGTATGGTGACATGTCATTCATGGGATGGATAGAATAATGAATTTGTTTGTTACATAATTATAATAACATGAAATTATATATAAGATACTGGAGTTATTATTTTAGAATGAAAATAACAATGAAAGAAGATGTTGATGAATAAAGGAACTTTAAAGAGGGTGGTGAAGACATTACCTCTTCTTCGGGTTCTTCCTTTTGATTTGATCAAAAGGGCTCCATAGGTTTGCTTTCTCATTAGTCTAAGGCCTCTATGATTAAGTGATGGAAGTTGGGAGGATATTTGGGTAGAGTTTGGCCGAGCCAAATGGATTTTAGGGTTCGAATTAATTATAAGAGGGAGTGCCCTTTTATAAGAGTGGTGAGGGGCTCTTTAAGAAAAACCTAAAGTAATATTTCATAATAAAATCATATTAGGTTTCAAATGGATCCAAGGTGGATTATTCAATTTATATGGTTGGTATGGGGCGAAATACTTTCAACCAATAGATTTTAGACATGTTTGTATCATTATATTAACCTTACCTTGTAGTTTTAACTCTTAGTTAATTAGTCTGACACTTACCATGTCACTTTGTAATTTTATATTATATAGCTAGTAAAAATACTATATACATCCACGAGACCCCCAAGTTTTCCATTAATGAAACAAATATAATTATATAAGTCTTTTGGTTGAACCTTATATTTTTAGTAACAGAATATCAATTATGAATATAATATTTGTTTTAAAAACTCATTTTTTTCAATTCTAACACTATTTAATAATTGATTTTTTAAAAGTTTTAGAAACATTTTTTATTCGAAAAAAATTCATTTAAAAAATCCTATCATGTAATATAATCCAATAAAATTCGTGTATGTCATCAAAACGTTGAAATTATATTTATTTTAACATTTATAATACCAATTATTTGATTCTTTCATTAATAAGGAAAATACTATATCATTATTGTGTCCAAAATAAATTTTATTATTAAAAGTCAAAAAATTATAAATAAAACCCCATTATGTAGGAAATCTATTTATCTTTCTAATGAATATTTATAGTCTAACATCCAACATATATAACATGACGTAAAAATTGTTTTTCTAAAAGATATATGTTTGTGTCATTTTTTTATTTACTTTAACTTAATTAATATAAATTATCATTATCACATACAAGTAGATCCATGGGGTCCCAAAATCGTCCCAATGATGCCCATGGTCAGGAATGTATCAACCAATAATATTAGGACACGTTTTAGGGTAATTTATTATTATTATAATATTATTTGTTTACCCTTATTTACCAGATTTACCCTTTAACCATGGTAAATAAAATATTTACCGAAATAATTATTCAATATGTCTAAAAATACAAGTTACCAATTTACAATATTTGGACATCCTTATTACAAATATGGAATCCATGTTTCCAAATTCAAAACAAACAAGTGGTATAAATTAATTGAAAATTAATTCATGTTGTCAAAACAAAAAAAGGTGTTTTTAAGATAAAATAACTATCAAAAGATCGACACCTGTTTATGTCCGGTTTAATTTTGAAATTATGTCCTATGACCAACACTGTATTAAATGGTAAAAATATATTCTAAATATACTTTATAACCACTAAAATTCATAATTTATCACTAGTAATTATTTTGATTAAAAAAGTAGTTTTTAATTAAAATTTAGTAATTTTCACTATTCAACAAAATATAAAATTTATCCGAAAAGTACCAAAATGTCACCCTAGGATAATTTCTATATTCTTAAATCAATAATAAAGTCCATTTTGAGAGATAAAATGTATAAAATTTCAATAAGTAGGTATTACTATTCATAATGGCTAGTTTGATTGGTTGTGGTCTGTGTTAGAAGTCGAAGTTGCGTACAACAAACGCTACTATATTATTCAAAGAGATGCATACCGTGGAAGCTTGGGTTGTAACAATCTCCCCACCATCAAATAATTTCAACTTAAAAATTTCTTATAATATTACTGTATAAAAATATTCGGGTGATTCTTCATCATAATTTCCTCAGGTTCCCACGTTGCCTCTTCCATCTTATGGTTTCTCCATTGAACTTTTACCAGATGAGTCGTCCAGTTTCTTAGCACTTGTTCTCTTGTATCAGGAATCCTGATGGTCTCTTCACAATAAGACATATCATGTTCTAGTTATAATTACTCATAGGTGAGTATATGTGTTGGGTTAGGCATGTATTTTCTCAATAGTAACACGTGGAACACATCGTGACCATTGGAGAGACTTGGCGGCATTGCCAAACGGTAAGTTACAGCCCCAATTAGAACTAGAATTTTAAAGGGTCCGATGTATTTGGGACTCAATTTAATCCTCTTAATGAAACGTATAACTCCATTCCATGGAGATACCTTCAAGAAAACATGATCTCCTACCTGAAATTCCAAATCCTTCCTTCGGTTGTCAGCATAGCTCTTCTGCCTACTTTGAGATCCTTTGATGTGGTTTTGGATTTCCATTACCTTTTCCATCATTTAATCCACCAGTTCTGGGCCTACAAGTTTTCTTTCACCAACATCATCCCAACAGGTTGGTGTGTGACATCTCTTTCCATATAATGCTTCATATGGTTCCATCTTAATACTTGAATGGAAGCTATTATTATAAGAAAATTCTACCAGAGGGAAATATTGATCCCATATACCCTGGAAGTCAAGTGATCATGATCTCAACATTTCTTCTATGTTTTGAATAGTTCATTATTATTTTCCATCTGTTTGAGGGTGGTAAATAGTGCTCAAAAAAAGTTCAGTATCCAAGGCCATCTAAAGACTTTTCCAGAATCTTGATGTAAAACGGGGATCACAATCTGAGACAATCGATAGGGGTACTCAATGAAGTCTCACAACTTCATTAATATATAGTCTTTCTAAATTTTCATGTGGTAAATCCTCCCTTATAGAAAGGAAATGTGCTGACATGGTATGACGATCAACAATGACCCATATTGCATCATTTCTTCCAGGAGTCTTTGGTAGTCCCATGTCAAAGCCCATCGTGATATTATACCATTACCACTCAGGTATGGGAAGAGGTTGCAATACTTCACCAGGATATTCCCTTCCAGCATTCACTTATTGAAAATCCATACATCCTGACACAAAATCAGAAATCTCCCTCTCCATGTTGTCCCAACAAAAATGTTCCTTCAAATCTTTATACATTTTGGTGCACCCAGGGTGTATAGAGAAATTGGAACTATGAGCATCATCTAACAATTTCCTTTTTAAATATGTTATGTCAGGAACACAAAGTCTCCTCCCAAATTTAGAAATTCCTTCTTCATACACAAAGTCACTCAATATCCCATCATTCACGGCTTTAATATTTTTTTAAACTCTTCATCATCGGCTTGAGAACTCTTTATCCTTTCTAGTAAATATGGTTTGGAAACTATTTGAAAAAGTATTGATGTTTCACCTTCTATGGTGATTCCCATATCAATATATACTAGATCCATGAAAATAGGATCTCTTTCCACTCTCATCATGTTCAATAATCCCTGATATTTTTTAATCAAACCATCTGCAACCTTATTTACCTTCCCTGGGTGCCAGTGTATCGTGCAATCATTATCCTTGGGTAATTAAATCCATCGCCTTTGCCTCATGTTTATTTTTTTTGTCAAAATAAACTTTAAACTCTTTTGATCGGTATATATCTCACATTTTTCACCATAGAGATAATGTCTCCATATCTTCAAGGCATAGATTACAGCAGATACCTCAAGATCATGAGTGGGATAGTTTTTATCATTAAATTTTAGCTGTCGTGATGCATATGCAATAACCCTACCATTATTCATAATGACACAACCATGTCCTTTCTTTGATGCATCAATATAAATATGGAACCCATCATTATCTGACGGTAGAGTCAATATAACAGCATTAAATAATCTTCTATTCAAATCTTCAAAACATTCTTCACACTCTTTTTTTCAAAGAAATTTCACCCCTTTTCGTGTGATCTTTATTAATGGGTTAGCCAACTGAGAAATATTCTGGATGAAATGTCGATAATAACCTGCCAAACCAATAAAACAGCATACCTCAGTTATACTCATCGATTCTTCCCATTCATGGATTTCCTTGGTCATAGAAGGATCAACAAATATTCCATTCTTAGAGACAATATGGATAGTAAAAGAAATCTCTTAATGCCAGAATTTACACTTGCTAAACTTCCCATATAATTCATGTCTTCTAAGAGTCTTCAGGATAATGCAGAAGTGATTTTCATGATCTTCATATCTTTTAGAGTATTCCAATATATCATCAATAAATACCACCACAAAATAATCGAGATATTCCTTGAAAACACTATTCATTAGATCCATGAAAACAGAGGGTGCATTTGTCAATCCAAAAGGAATTGCTGTAAACTCGTAATGCATGTACCTTGTTCAGAATGATGTCTTCAGAATTTATTCCTTGTTCACACAAAAATGATGATACCCAGATTGAAGTTCAATCTTTGAAAATTATTATTCTCCATGCATTTTGTCAAATAAATCATCAAGGCGAGGTAGGGGATACTTGTTCTTTATTGTTATAGCATTGATCTCCCTGTAGTCAATGAACAACCTCATAGATCCATCTTTCTTCTTAACAAAAGGGACATGGTCTCCCCATAGAGAAACACTAGGGAAAATAAATCCCTTATTACTCAATTCTTCTAGTTGTTTCTTTAGTTAAACTAATTCAATAGTGGCCATTCTATATGGGGTCATCGATATAGGCCTTGATCCATGAATTAAATCAATGGAAAACTCAACTTCTCATTCTAGAGGATATCCAGGTAAATCTTCCGGAAACACATCTACATATTCATTCACAATAGGTAAGTCCTCTATTTGAACATTCTTTTCCTCACCAACAATTATTACATTCTCTTCCTCCTGGATAATTGAATTTATTTGAGGTACTGGGGGTGGATCTATATAAGAATTAGGTGGTGACGATTCTAATCTGAAGATAAGGTGTTCCTTATCATCACCATCAAAAATCGTAACCTCTTTCTTCTTACAATAAATCTTCACATCATGGTCTAAAATCCAATCCATACCAAGGATTATATCCAACTCAATCATAGGAATGACAATAAGATCAGCAAACAAAGAAAATTTATGTGCTCTAATGGGGATCATTCACATAACATTGTTGCAATGATACATACCTTAAGGGTTTTGAATGACAACTCTCATATTAAATCAAATTGTAAATATATAATTTTCTTGATAAAATAGGAAGATATGAAACAATGCGATGATATAGACTCAAATAATTCATTTTCTAAACTTGAGGAAACCATTAAATTACATGCCACCACGTCTTTAGGAGCTTCTACCTCAGTAGTAGTGATAGAATAAGCTTGGCCTTGATCCCTTGGCCTTTTCGGAGGAATGTTCCCCGGACTATTAGGAAATTCATTTTAATAATGTCCCATCTCTCTACAATTATAGCTTTCCACATTGACAAAAACTGTCTATCTCTGGCAATCATGAGCTTGGTGGCCTTTTTCACCACACTTGTAACAGACTCCCATTCCATTTAGGAAAGTATCGGGGTGCTTCTTCCAACATTTACTACATGATCATTTTTCAACATTTTCCTTCTTCCCCTTATTTCCATTTCCATATTTATCAATAGATCTCTTCTTCTCTTTCTTTTCTTTAATGTCATAAGACGTAGAGAATTCCTTTTCCGTCTTGATAGCATAAGAGATAATATCATCGTACGATGGGAAGGTTTGTGAGACTAATGATGGACGGAGAGATGGTTTTAACCCATCAAAGAAATGATCAATCTTAATCCTTGGGTTATGTATATAATCAGTGACATACCTCGCTAACCTTGTAAAGTTATACTCATAATTTGCGACATTCTTATCCTCATTCTGCCTTAGACTCAGAAATTTTCATTCCATATCTGCTCGATGGTCTTGAGGAAAGTATTTTTCTAAGAATAGATCTTTTAACTCCCTCCATTCCATATCTTATACTTCATCATCTTCATTCTTTTTTTATCAATGACCACAATTGATCAACATCTCCAGTGAGACGATAAACCGCCATGAAAACTTTTTCCCTTTCACTGCATCCTAAGGCATTAAATATTTTCTCTAAGGAATTTATCAATTGCTCAACTACTATGGGTTTTGTACTCCCATTTAATGTTGGTGGTTGTTGCTTCATGAAGATATCTAACATTGATCCCCCACGTTGCGGATCAGGGTGCTCTATATGGGTAATGTTATTTTTCATAACCTGAGTGAGTTGTCCGAGTATGGTGATTAGATATTCAGCACAAGTTGCATCACTAGCTCCACTATAATAATCCTGAGCAGGAGGGAAATCCCTACATGGAGTGTGTGCACTGATACAGTTTCCATTCCTTCCACTAGGCGCCATTTCTAAACAATGGCGTAAACTAGATTAGTTAATGAATCAAAATATATAATTCCATACTTGTAAAACACTTAACATAAATTGAACAGTTTATGGATATAATCCATAATCCTAAAAAAAATTCATTGAGGAAGTATATACTCCTAATACATTCATAATGGTTTCTACAAAAAAATGACAATAATCCTAAGCATATCCATTAGGAGTGTCGTAACCATGAGTTCAGAAAGGCCTGTTGTCGTGCACCAGTTCCCGTTCGAGTCTAGCTCAAAGCTGTGTTTTTGGGTTTTACCCCTAGGTACATCTGTTCCAGAGCCTCCTCTACTTGCTCGTATCGAGACTGGGATTTATTTCTCGGAAAACTCACAAAATATCTACAATACCAAAATTCTAGGAAGTTCTTCTATACTAATCCTCAATGTCCATATTAGGTCTATGTGCTCTAATTAGAGTTTGTCTAAATATAGATTCCAAGGTTTGTACTAAACATTCTCTGATACCAACTATAACGTCCAGACCCCAGTAACCTAGAGTCGGTGCATTTTTATATAACATTGTCATGATCACAAGAAAGATCAAATCTCGAATGATCGATTAGTTTCGTATCTTTGGAAACACTAGATATATTCATAAGTCTTACATTACATCATAAAAATGAAAAATAAAGTAACATAGTCTCCATAGTCCACACTCATATCACCAAATACAATCCCTGTGGGTCATTCATAATTTACTTCTTCACATCCTTGGAAAAATAAAACATTGAAACGGGTGAGCTCATATGCTCAGTAAAGGTAAAAATATAGCGGAAACTTTCATAAATAAACATAAACATTTAAGGCAATGTAT
The DNA here is from genome assembly GCA_963277665.1 of Viscum album. Lineage (NCBI taxonomy): Eukaryota > Viridiplantae > Streptophyta > Magnoliopsida > Santalales > Viscaceae > Viscum > Viscum album. Next base: position 1,769,891,241 of record OY728135.1, read on the forward strand.
AAATAAAACAAGAGCCTTTTAAACATTATCTTCAGCATAATATGGAAAAGATAAAATGAAGTAATTCCACTTACTTATTCACATCGATATTCTACTAGTCGAATAATCAGATACAATATCAATAACCACTTTCATAATGACGAAATGCATAATTCCAGACTATCCTAACCACGTAGGCAAGGCCTCGTGCGAATACTAAAAATAAGATTTTGTCAAGGCTTAATTCCAAGACACTAGTTTGTGTCATGAGACCTACTGATGCATCGAGGAGCTATAGCGGGCTCCACCCGTCACTTATTAAGTCCAATGCATTCCTCATATGAACAGTTTTAATCATAACATAAACATTCTTATTAAAACTAGCATAAAAAATGTCAATACTTTCTCCATAAAACATGAATGGTATAAAAATAACACCTCCATAGTCAATAATATCACAAACCTTCAATACGATTATGGAAGTTTTGTATCATAATAAATCAACTTCAAATAAACTTAAAATACATCAAAGGATCTTGACATAGATGAAAAGAAAAACTATTTGAGAGAAATGTCTCTTTTTTTAAATCATTTAAAAGTTAATTAATTCCACATAAAACCGTTATTTTGAAAATATTCTTATAAGCTTGTAAAGGAAGCTTCAGAGGTGTAAACCTGCAGAGAATAACCACTTCCTCCATATAAGATAAAAAAAAGAAATTCTTACATTAATTCTGTCGAAAAAGGTTAAAAAGGACCTTGTTTGGTAAACGGCGGAAAGATTCATTTATACACTTGTTATAAGAAGTCAATCAAGTTTATAAATGAATTTAAACCATATTCTTTAAAATAATAACAATGTTTTGAAATAAATTTTTATGAAATATGGCTGTGGATGATAAAGAGGTCCTAGTAGATAATTACGTATTAACAACCTCAGATAATGAAGAGATTGTGAAATAAACCCTTATCTTGTACTTTTCCATGGTCGAGGGTGGGTTAACCTTGTGTATAATGTTAAAATAATTTTTATTAAATTATATAGTAATCATATACATATATGTGATATCATATGTGATCTTTTAATATTGCTGTGTTGATAATATCTTAGTATTATCGTTGTTTCGGGTGTTAACTTACTCGTTTTCTATTATATGTTTTGTTACATAAGACAAGTTTTTTATGGATAGGTTATATCTTATTCATATCCAGGATGATATCAAGTCCTTAAATATTACTTTTAATCATCCAATAAAATTTATTCTTGAAAGGATACGATTGGGAATGAATCTCATCGCTTTTGTGGAAACGGTAATCTGTGCGTACACATGAGCGACAATATCATTTTTTTGATATTAAAATAAAATATAATTGGATGTTATATCATATAGAAAGAATTATTATAATTTTATATTTATTGTTTACATGAATTATAAATCATTATTATAGCCATCTAAATAATAATACATTGAATAACATTTACCCCACAATGTGGAGATGGTAGGCCGTACGTACGCACGTATGGTGACATGTCATTCAAGGGATGGATATAATAATTAATTATTTCTTTCCATAATTATAATAACATCATAGTATATAAAATATATTGGAGTTATTATTTTAAAATGGAAATAACAAGGAATGAAGAAGTTGAAGAAGAAAGGAACTTTAAAGAGGGTTTTGATGACGTTACCTCTTCTTCGGGTTCTTCCTTTTGATTTGATCAAAAGGGCTCCTTAAGATGGATTTCTGATCAAAATTAGGCCTCTAGAATGAATTTAGGGAAGTTGTGAGGATATTTGGGTAGAGTTTGGCCAATTCAAACGGCTTTGATGGTGTGAATTAATTAGAAGGGGGAATTCACTTTTATAGGAGGGGTGAGGGGGTCTTTAAGAAAAATTTAATGTAATATTTTATAATAAAATAATATTCAGTTTCTAAAGGATAGAAGGTGGATTATTCAGAGTATAAGGTGTGGATGAGTCTAAATCCTTTCAATAAATATATTTTAGATAGGTTTGGGTCGTTATTTAAACTTATATTTTAGTTTTAACTCTTCGTTAATTAGTTTGACACTTACCATATCACTTTGTATTTTTATATTAAATAGTTAATAAAATTACTATACACAACCCAGAGACCCCCAAATGGTCTAATAATGATACAACAATCTTGATATATGTCCTTTGACCGAACCTTATATATTTAGGAATATAATATCAATTAATAATATAATATTTGTTTTAAAAACCAATTTATGTCAATTATGAAACTATATAATAATTGATTTTTGTTAAAGTCATAACAACATTATTAATTAGAAAAAAACTCATTTAAGAAATAAAATCATGTAATATTAACCAATAAAAGTCTTTTATGTCATCAAAACATTGAAATTATATTTATTTTAACATTTATAATACCAATTCTGTTATTCTTTCATTAATAATGAAAATATTGTATCATTATTGTGTCTTAAATAAATTTTATTATTAAATGTCTAAAAATTATAAATAAAATAAAATAATGTAGGAAATATTTTTATATTTCTAATGAATATTTATAGTAGAAAATCCAACATATATAACCCTATGTAAAAATTTCTTTTCTAAAAGATATATGCTTATGTCTTATTTGTATTTACTTTAACTTAATTAATATAAAGTGTCATTATCACATAAAAGTGGATCCATGGGGTCCCAAAATCCACCCAATTATGTTCAAGGTTGGGAATGTATCAACCAATAAGTTTAGGACACTTTTTAGGATAATTTATTATTATTATTATTATATTATTTTTACCCTTATTTACTAGATTTACCCTTTAACCATGGTAAATAAAATATTTACCGAAATAATTATTCAAAATTTCTAAAAATAAAAGATACATATTTACAAAATTAGGACATCAGGATTCCAAATATGGAATTAATTTTTCCAAATTCAAAACACAGAAGTGGAACAAATTAATTTAAAATTGATTCCTTTTGTCAAAACCAAAAGTGTGTTTTTAAGATATAATAACATCCAAAAGATTGAAACTTGTTTATGTCCGGTTTAATTGTGAAATTGTGTACAATGAAAAAAATTGTATTAAATGGTAAATATATATTCTAATTATACTTTAAAACCACTCAAATTCATAATTTATCACTATTAACTATTTTGATTAGAAATGTTTTTTTAATTAAAATTAAATAATTTTCACTATTCATCAAAATATAAAAGTTGTCCAAAAAGTACCAAAATTTCACCGTAGGATAAATTCGATAATATGAATCAAAAAATGAAGTCCATTTTGAGAGAAAAAATTTATAAAATTTCAAAATTTAGGTTTTACTATTCATAATGGCTAGTTCGATTGGTTGTGGTGTGAGTTAGAACTCGAAGTTGCGTACGACACACGCTACTGTATTATTCAATGAGAAGCGTACCGTGGAAGCTTGGGGTGTTACACATGGTATGATCTAAATCATATTAGATAATACCTATTCCAGAAAACCAGGTACATAAACAATGTATGCTTGAATAACTAAGAACCTCGTGTAAAGAAACTCATATTGACATTTGATAACCAAGAGTTATTCCTCATGGTTTCTCGTTTTAATTTTAATATTAGAAAATTGAGTTATTTACCTTAAGATACAACTAATTTAATTGATTATGAATAATAAAATCTAATTTGATCCTCTTATAAATCCCATACGGCATGGCTTGTACATTGATGTAAGACCCCCATTAATTTCATCTATTAGTCCCAAATGATTCAGTTCTAGTTTCATCCAAAACATAGAGTTAACCAACTGCCTACATTCAACTTTACAATATCATGTATTAAAAAAATTTCATATATGATTTAGCCTTTCTATTTTGTAACTTCTCGGCCAGGATCACCACTAGGATGGTGGCTAGATCGGTCAACATATTACCTCATGTGCGCCACCCCATATGCTTGAGGATACATAATAACAAAGAGGGTGTAAAGATAGTTAGTCGGGAGAGTAAACCCTCTTATTAATGTTTCGTAGTGCTATAACCACGTAAATAACAATCAACAATAGAACAAGTAAAAAATAACAATAATGTAGTAGATGATATATTTCATATAAATGAACAGACGTGGCCAATTCTAGTTTATTAAATAAAAGAATGCATGGCTGGAAAATTGAAACATTATAGAAATATGTAAATGTAAACCATTAAATACTATACAATACAATATATTTCTAGTTAAATAATAGAAAAAAATTCATAAAGGCGATCTCCTCGAGCATCCTAATCTCCAGCTCAATCCTTTGCACCTAACTCATGTGTACATGAAATGAGAAACAAACAATGTCCAATTCCCTATGTTCAAGAAAGGTTTACTCAATTACACATGTGCAATTGCGGCCCATGTAGGGTGTGAGATATAAATATCATTAGGCTTGCACCACCATGGTCTAGCCCAATCCTGACATTTTAATATAAATTAAATAATGAACAGATATGCATAAATAATGTACAAAGTACAATGTAATGAAATTCCCAAGTAACTACATCATCCTCGGCTGGTGTCTGGAAATGTAATAAGTTCGTTTCTTGGGTATTTATAGTTTATTCATAAGTCACATGTGGACATGTAACCTACTGAGTCCAAGGAGTTTCCTCTAATGTAAAACAGGGCTAAGTAAGGATCGTGTCTGATGAGATTTTAGCATGGAACCTACATCTCAATGATTGAACCATGGGAAATATCCTTGGAATTCTATTATGATATTTAGTAATAAATTTCCAGGGAAATAACGAAGGAAACATATACCAAAATGGATGCTAACCCAATAGTATCCAGGAATAGCTGAAGGGTAAGGTTATAATCCAAGGAGCATTGTCCAAGTCATTCCAAAATGTGGCACCTACTGAATCCACAAAGTGAATACAGCTAAAATGGGGATTAAAAGGACTAGACCAATGAAGTTTATCTCTATAACCTAATTGTCAATGCTGGATCCATGGAGTGTATTCAAGGAATCCTATAGTACTACCAGGGGTACCCAACGATAGTATATCTAGAACCCATACAGAAGAAAAGGAATGTGATCTTTGTGAGTATTAACCTTATCAACCAATCCTTGAATTTGGAATGGGGTACCAGTGTGCTCAAGGTATTTTTTGATCATAATCCTTAACATGATCAAGTCTAAGAATTTATATTTAATAATGAAATCATATAATAATTTATTTTGTTTAAGGCCTCAGTATCCATTAGTCTGGAAAGGTCAAGTTGCATTGCAACAATTTATTTATTGGTTTATGTCTTTCCTTACATTAATGTAGATAGGTTATGTGGCATTGCATCTAATTAGTAAAAACCGTTTAGGAATTCTCCAATGTCATGGTCCAAACTTTAACCCTCCGATAACAAGGTTAGGGATTCCAAAAACGTGTAACCAGTTATTCTATCATGAAAATGTGTTCATCAATGGAATTAATATATGGGAATCCAAGTATCTCACAAGGTATGAGTATGATAACCCATTGAGTCCATTCATGTAATTACTATTTGGGAACCCACATGTCTCCCAAGGTGATATTAACATTTAAAACACTTGAATAAAATTATTAAATTTATTTGAGGGTCAATCCTTAAGTATAAACCATTCATCTAACTCAACTCAACCCATTTACAAAAACATTCCAATTACATCTATAAGCCTCCATGTATGTAGGGAAAAGGGGAAATTACATACATGGATAATTTCAATATAAAAACTGGACCAACCACTTAGATGGTGTCTTTGTCATTTATCATTTTAAAAGGGTAAATTCTGTTTTTCTAAGGCTATTAGGTCCATGTCCTAATCATTCCATATATAAACAAAACATCAATGAATAATAATTTTAAACATAGAAATTCATGTTTTCATGGTCTAAACACTACTTTTTACCAAGAAGGCAGTGCACCTCCATTGGAGAGGATTTATAATAAAATCATGATATTTCTTATCATAGAAATCATTTTTTACATTTGGAATTTTAAAAAACATGCTAAAACCAAATTTAAGAGCATTAAATATAAATACATCACTGCCTGGATTAAACATATAATAAAAGTGCAGTAATCAATTTAGTAATGAATTTATAAAATTGGGGACTTAAAAAGGAACCCTACTTCTCAGTGGAACCTAGCCATCCTCATCTAATCTTGGAGCTTTCTAAATAAAAGAAACTGGTCCCAAACTAATTATATGCACACCCAAACACATGTAAGGACAGCAGCCCCTATGCACACACCCGCATGGCCATGGAAATGCACAAGGGGATCCTTAAACATATGTTTATGTCTATATACTAGTCTCCACTAACCTATGCATGAATTATATATAAATATATATGTAAATGGGCAACCTAGACCCAAACATTTCTAATCATTAGCATTGATATTTACACTTGTAATGGGGGATCCCACATATATATATTTACTTTCCTATGCGCATGTAGGCGAGTCGCACATGACTATGCGACTCAATTGTGTAAGGAACTTCTCAAAAAATTACACATTTAGAACTAAAAATGATACAATAATTATTGAACACAATCTAAAAGGTCCAGTGCCATGAAATAGAAGAAAACCCCTACCTCATGTGGTGGCAATAAACCAACTCGAACTGAAACCACCCATAACAGATCAATTTCCTAACGATTAATTTAAAGGGAGTTAAAGACACATAGTGGAAATAATTCAAGAGGTTCTAAGTAAGTAAAAACCACTAAAATAGAACTAGGAATTAAATTGGTTTACCAATGTCACCTGTACCGCCTCTCCATTTTCAGTATTTGTTGGAACATGAACTCATCAGTTACAAGAGACCATTATCACCAACCTAGATGAAGAGAGAACTGAAAAATTGAAATACCCCATAACCCTAGGGTTCAGAAAATTCTCACAGGTCGACAAAGAGGAATGAATATTGCCGAAAATTGGGAGGGGAATGAAGAATATGACTCACGATGATGTATCAGAGGAGATTCTAAAGAAAATCGGGAAGAATTGAATTTAGGAGAAGTGGCCGAGGGAGGCAATATGTTCATTGAAGTGGGGGAACCCCTGTGTGGCTTTTCGTGTGACAGTAGGGTGAGGGAGAGTGTTAGTTTTGATTTTAATTTTTGATTTTATTTTAATTAAAATTCTAAAATACAGTGTCGCACACATTTTAACTCACATGGTTTCCCAAACCGTACACAAACTGTGTTGTGCCTAATGCATTCAAGAGACAACCTGCACGGGAAAAGTTCATGGATTCAGATACCGTGTGTAGCTCCCGTGAAAATCCACTAAACCACTTGAAACGGTGTAACAAGGCAACCTACTGTGGGCCACAAGGTTTTCCAGGCCGTGGAAAATTTGTGATCCCTCTACTGACATTCTGAACTTGATTTTTCCTAGGCCCAGCACCCCCTGAAACTTCTCAAGCCACTCAAGAGACTTCTCATGCCTTCATCAAAGTCCAAAACCTAAATTTTATGTGTTCCATCAATTGAATTTATTTCTCGATGGGAAGTTTTAAATATGACTCATCCATTATCTCAAAAAAATCAAAAACCAGTTGTACTTTTTTTGGTTGAAAAATACAGGATTCTATAATCTACCCATCTTATAACATCTCATCCCCATGAAGAAATCATGAATAATGGAACATCATCCTACCTACAACTTTCATGGTGTTTTTTTCAAATAGTTTAATTGTTCTCCCAACACCTAATACACCTTAATCATTTCTATTTTATTCTTCCCTTCAACCCATACAACCCGAACCAATGCTCAAAGTTTAACTTAATCATAAAAATGAATCTTACATGAGAAGGTTTAGATAGGGAGATTATCATGTCATAAAATCAATTGAACCATTTCCAATGGTGCTTCCCACAATAGGTCCAAACTCATAAAAGGGTAAAACCAATAAGAGGATCCTCTATCTTCAGATATTCCATACAAATAATCCCTTTGAGTGTTCGTACAAAACGCCTTGCCTATTCATCTAAAAAAGGAATGGGTGAATCCCGTTGTACCTAACAAAAATAGGTCGTGCAAGCTTTCTCAGAAGTCACTACTGACCTTGAAACCACACATTCCGTAACCTGGAAACGTAATTTAAAATGGATCCTTACACCTGTAAATATTGAAAAAAGAAAGAGGGAATTAGTCAAGACATTTTTTCAACTTGTCTCGATGCTATCCGACTGCGATGGTCGATGAAATTCAAAAGAAATGGGTTGTGTCCATGAGTCCAAACATGGAGTTCCTACAAATAAACTTAGGAATCACTCAGGACATAACAAACCTCATTATGAACAACAAATTATCATGTAACACTGAAAATATCATTCAAAAATTGAAACAACTGTTTATGATTTAGTGCAATGTATGACCGATGCTCTTTTAGGTCATTGAGGACGACGTCATGATAGGGGGAATGTTCTTCTCTTTTGATGAGAACACTTATAGTATTTAAAATAATTTTTTCAGTCAAAATCACTTAGAAATATGAACATAAAATAGTTTAACTATATCATAGTCATGCTTCTAAGCAAGTACTGACACAATTTAAGACATTTAATCATCATGGGCATTCAAGATAACACAACCATTTCCCAATGTTCCCATTAGGTTCTATCTATTCTACATGGAAGGATAGATTCACCAGGTTCAAGATGTCTCTAACCACCATTGGAGTATCCTAGTCACAGAAGGATGGAAAACTAACCGCTCATAAGCACATTAGATTATAACAACCAGACTGGCGTGTCAAAACACTCTAGTCTTTTGAAAACCATCCAGATAATTGGGATGAAATATATTATTTAACCCTCAATTCACTCTACATGAAGATGACATGTGACCATACATATCATTAATATAATATTTAACTAGGATTTGTATTACCTATTATAACTATCATCCTATATGATGCCATAATCACTCGTCCGTAACTATGAAAAAGAGAGGGTAAAATTACTTATGAACCATCTGACCATGCCCGAGGAACATCATAATAGCTGAAAATGAGCATTACTTGATGTTCAAACTCATATCATGTTCATAGAAGGTATAACCACCCATATTAACAATGGTGATAGTTTATAACTGAATTTCCTACTAGGGACAATGGCATATGAACAACACCAAATGTTATAAAATACAAATCACTATAATGGAATTTATGTTCTGAGGGAACTACCATCCAAGGGTTAGAACCTTATGAAGTGTCAACCCTAAAACTAGGTCACCTCAAAAAAAGTAACTATACTCAAAATATGACCATAATTCCATTAATAATGAAAATATTGCCAATGGGAAGTACTAATTATTTTGTTCAAAGATAACTTAAATAGATGTCTTATCTACCCTTACATAAGGGATTTAAATACCAGAAACCACTAGACATTACATTTTTAATGCCTCTTATATTTAATCACATTAAATCATTAAGCATAAAAATATTTAATCAAAACCTCAATGTACCATTTTTCAAAACAAAACACAAAGTATATTATTTTAACCAAAGACCCAATGGTAAAACATGAATGTTTAAAAAATCCATTTTAAACATTTACATTTTTTTTATCATTCATTCTTAAATTATGAAATTTATCAAAATAAATTACATTTAAATAGATAAGAATACCTATGAGGGTCCCATATTATCCAACATGGGATCTCTATAATACAAACCAAAAAAAATTAAAAATTCATTAAAATAAAAACACCCAAATAGTCATCTCAATAATCATTACCCCAACTGTCTTACATGGGTTCAATTTCAATTTAAAATATAACCGTTTGATTTCAGATAAAAGTAACCCCTCTTTCAAAATTAATATAATTTTACAAGGCCTTATGCCATCAAATTTAATATAGGTTGCATGTTCCCAATACATGAATCCCACATACACTTCATGGATTTAATGTTGGCTCCCATTAATCAATACCAATGTAAATATGTTGCATAACATGATCAAACAAGATGTCCCAAATTATATGGGTGTTCATATCCCAACCTAAAATCACCCTCACACTTTACAGATTGGCATTTGCCTCCCTTTATTCAATACCAACATACATTAGCAATTGAATTTAGCAACCTTTATACATTTGTTTATTTACATAGGTTACATTTCCCATATATAATGTTCCCATACACCTTACCACTAAAATTTTTCTCCCATTGTAATCAAAACCTTTTATTTTAACATGAGCAACCAACTATATAGAAATCAAGCAAGGTAGCATGCCCCTATAAGCAACAAAAATAGAGAAACATGATGAAATTTCTAAATGACAGCATTTAAATAATAGGAGAAATATATAACAAACACTAAGATGATAAGGAATGATAATGTATTACCGAAACAAATATAAATATAAATATGTCATGTCAATAAGGAAGAGAATCATGCATAGCATGAAACGAACTAATGAAACTAAACGGCATGTCATATATGCATGGAATGTAACTTTCTATGTGCCTAATATGATGCATATATGTTTAATCCTTTCCATAACAGGACCAGGGTGATATGAATAATTACAAAAATCATAACTAGTAAAATGTACACCAATCACTAGTGGTGAAATCATATCAATTGTAATATAGAACACAATATACATCAATTCCATGCATGGCCACTAAGTTATCCCTAATATGAAGGTTGATAAATCCAAAGCGCATATTTTAAGAAAGTGACTAAACATTCATAGTCACCTATCATTAAATCCAAAGAATTAATAAAAAAAATAAAAAACCAGCTTTGATTCCACTTTTTATCATCCTATCCTCCCTCACCACGAAGTCAGTGGTTGGACCGGTCACCACATTACCTCAAGCACATCTCTCACAAACTAGAGGCTGCCGACTTGCTACGAGGGTGTGGGTATATTTTTTGTAGAGACTATACCCTCTTATCAGAGTTGCGAAATTGTATAATGGATTAAATAACAATCAAAATAATAGGCCATAAATTGTACTAATAATGAACCAAAAGATATATTTCATATAAATAATAAAAAGTGGCCAATGAAAGTTTAAACGACGGATGTATGAATTTTATGGAATTGATACAATGTACAATTCATTAACCATTACAACATGATTTCAAATACAATAAAATGATGGACTCATGTAAATATAGGAACTAAAAATCCCAAAGGCATTCTCATTGGGCATCCTGATCTCCAGCTCAATCATTTTCTCCTAACTCTTGGGTACACGCAAATAGTAACCATCACAGTCCATGTCCTGGAAAACAAGAATGTTCTACATGGGTACCCATGTGCAATTGTTGGCTATGTAGGTTGTGAGATACAAATATTAATAGGTTGACACCCCCAGTGTCGCTCTGAATATCAATAGTGTAATATAAATTAAATAATGAGCAGGAATGCATAAATAATATAAGTTGTACAATGTATCTAAATACCCATGTACATGCTTATTACCTCATCTACTGTATGGACATGTAATTAGTTTATTAATTTATTATTACTAGTTTTTTCATAATTCCTATGTGATAATGTCGCCTCTCGAGTCCATGGAGTTTCATCGAAGGTAAAACGAGGCTAATAAATGACTGGGCCTGATCGCCTTTAACCATTGAACTTTCATGTCAATGATGGACCTAAGGACTATATCCACGGCATCATATAATGATTTGTAGTAATAAAGTACCGTGGTAATATTCAATGCAACAAAAGCCACATGGGTTGATAACAAAGTAGTATCTAGGGATAGCTGAAGGGTAATGGTGTAATCTAAGTAGTGTAGTCCAAGGCATTATATGATGAGGCACCTACCGAGTCCATAGAGTACATCCAATTTAAAATTGTGTTATGGAAGGAGTAGGCCCAATGAGTGTATTCAAGGAACCTAAATTTCAATTATAGATCCAAGGATTGTATCAAAGGAATCATGTAGTACTACATGGGGGACCGAACGGTAGTATACCAGCCATCCAAAGATAAGACGTTGAATGAGATCTTGGAAAGTATAATACTTTTTAACACATCCATGAATTTGTTCTGGGGTACATAAGTGATTAAGGTATTATCTGATCCAAATCCATGAGAAGATTGAGTCTAACAATTACTATTTAATAAAGAAGTCATATAAAAATTCATTTATGTCCAAGCATCGCCATCCATGAGAGTGAAAAGGTCAAGTAGCATTTCAACCATTTATTTATTAGTCCACACTGTTCCTTCCATTAGTGTGGAGAGGTCATGTAAAATTGTAAAAATCTTTAAAATCCATTATGGAATTTTCCAAATTCAATTTCCACACTAGTACCTTCCCTTAACATGGTTTGGGTTTCCACTGATGTGGAACCAATTATTCTCTCATGAACCATGGTCCGTCAATAAAATTTCTACAAGGGAATCCATGAATCTCCCATGGTATCAATATCAAAACCCATTTATTCCATCCATTGAATTCTAAAAGGGGAACCCGCATGTTACTTAAGGTGTTATAATAATTTTAAAAAGTTGAAAAAATTTGGTAAATTAATTTGAGGGTCAATCATTAAGTATTAACCATTCATCTAACTCACCTCACCCAATTAAAAAATATTTGACAATAACATTTATAAGGCTCCCAATATCGATGGAAGAGGGGAAATTACATACAAGGGTAATTCTAATCTAAAAACTGGAAAGACCACTTAGATGGTGTGTTTTCCCTTTAATTGTTTTTTAAAAGCGATAATTCAGTGTTTATAATTACATTAATGTCGTGTCCTAATCATGCCATATCTCAACACAACATCAATGAATATAAATTTTAAACATGAAATGTCATGAAATCAAGGCATAAACACTAATTTGTTGCTTGAAGGAAGTAAACCCCTATTGGATTGTTTTAAATATAAAATCATGATATTTTATTATCACAAAAATCATTTATTACATTTGGCATTTCAAAAAAATGATAAATTCACATTTAATATTATTTACTATAAATACTCCACTCCATGGATTTATATTTTAATAAATTTGCAGTAAGAAATTTATCGATGCATTTATAAAATTGAGCACTATAAAAGGGACCCTACCTCATGGTGGAACCAAACCATCCACTTTTTCTCTTATAGATTTCCAAATAAGAGAAGCAGTTTCCCCACTGAGTATATGCACCCCAACACCTATTCAACGACACCTAACCCCTTTTCACACACCAGCATGGCAATGAGAATGCACAACGGGATCATTATTTATATGATTATGTGTATATACTAGTTTCCACTCACTTATGTGTGAATTATATATATATATATATATTGGCACACCAATCCCTATACGTGTGTAATCACTGCCATGAATATTTACACACATAACAAGGGAATCCACATAGATATATTTACTTACCTATGCACATGTAGGTTGATCACCCTAGACATGGCGACTCAAAAACACATGGAAATCCAAACACACTACAAATTTAACACTACAAACCATAAAATAATTAATTAAATAAAATTAAAAGGTTTGGGAACAAGCAACAAATGAAAACCCTCACCTCGGGTGTTGGTGCGAAATAAAATCAAAGAAAAACCACTTGAAACATCTCAACTTCCTACCGATTAATTAAAAGGGAGTTAAAGACAAATAATGGAATTGATATAAGATGATTGATTCAATCAGAATTCATAAAAACTCACCTTTGAACAAAACCAGTGGACCTAAATCACCCGAACTGCCTAGCCATTGGCGGCGGTTGCCGGAACATGCACACACAAGTCTTAATAAACCATTCACATAGTAATAGATCAGGATAGAACTAAAAAAATAATATTACCCCACACAAACAATGGTTCAAAAGATTATAATCAGATGATAGAGATGTCGAATTTTAGTATGAAATTTGGAGGAGAATGGATAAGGGGACTCACCATGATGGATCAAAAGTGAATTTTGTAGAAAAACAGGTAGAAACTGTGTGGGGAGAGAAAGCCAAGGGAGGCAGTCTGTGCACATAAGAGGGACCCTCCCCCTTTTAGTGTGTGTCATGTGACTGAGGGTAGATGGAGAGTATTAGTTTATGTTGTAATTTTTAAATTCAATTTATATTAATTTTTATAGACTTATGAAATGGCGTGTCACACATAGTTTAAACTGTATGTTTTTTTCAAACCGTGTGCAAAAATTGCAGTGCCTACTACCTCTAAAACACACCCCGCATGGGCTAATCACATAGTTTCAGAAACCTTTAGCAGTCTGTATGAAAATCCACTGCCCCACATAAAAAGGGGGTCACATGGATACCTCCAGTGGGACGCATGGTTTAGCAGGTCGTGAGAAAGCTGTCTTCCCTTTGATGTTTATAAAAACATGATGTTTTATGGGTCTGGTACCCCAAAAACATCTCGAGTCATTTGAGAGGACTCTCTATACTTAACCAAATTTCAAAAAACACCTATAATTGTTCCACCACTCGAATTTATGTTTATATCCTCAATTTAAAATCTGACATGTCATGTAATTAAAAAAGATCAAAAACATTCTTACATTTTTCCAGTTCCAAAACAATGGATTCCTCATTTTTTCCCATGTTAAAATATATAATGAAAATTATGTATTTTATAACCTCATACTATACAGTATAAATTAAAAATCCTTGATTTGATAAGAGAATAAAATAATGCACAAGAGTCTACCCGAAATGGACATAAAATATTTAATTGTTTTTAATTCCTTGATACTAAACTCCCTTATGTATCATTAGATATTTGTACGATCCCCATATTAAAGAATCGCCCACCAATACAAGGACACTATAATAAAACAATTTATAATTTTCACATTTTTTCATGACATCCTATTTATATTATGTTAATATGTACATCAATCATCTATGGTGTTTTTAAACTATGAATCATTATGTCCTCAATGTAAATTCCAAAACTACGAAACATTTGAGTCCTAATATAATGATACATTACATGAAATGAGTGAAAATTAAATATATTGGCCCCTCATATTTAAAACATTACCAACATGAGATCTATAACCATTTAAATGTTCTTCGAATATGATCTCCATCAATTAATTTGTAATTGGTTTGACTTCTCCATTCCTAAGGATATAGAAATATTTTATCCTGGTTCAAATGAATTATTATTATCTTATTTTTAGTTTTAATACCATAAGTGGAAAAATATTAATATTCCCCTACCCTATGATTGATCTTGATATTTATATGGGTTCCTTTTCCATCATGGTGATTCAAGGGTTATTGCTAATATAACCAACCATTATGTCTTTGTTTTCCCAAATGATTTCTAAAAATTCTAACTCTATAGATATAAGGAATATCTATTTAGGGTACATAAATAAGAACTATTTATGAATTGATAAAAATAATTATGGGATACATTGTGATACAAAAATATCCATTTCATGCCTAGATATAAATACTTATAAAAGTACCCCTATCAACTAAGTGTTTTGGCCTCCACATTCACACTATCATTTAAAATAATCTCTGTATTATAGGGAAATACAATAATCATTTCCTTAAAATGATATTTATAATTTAAAGAAGGTTATATAATCATTGTTTTTTCTTTTTCTCAGATTAATGTGATACGATGTGATTGATAGATCATTATCCACAGAACAACCACTAATTCCATCAACAAATAAATACCCTATAGTTGATCCTAAAAAATGTATTTGAAACATGATTTTATGATCTCTATATTCCCTATTAATATTAATCCGTGAATTTTAGTTATGTATAAAATCACATATCAGGGACCTAACTGTATGTTTTCATTGATTCTTCCCCCCATTGAATCTTCCATAAGGATGGAATGAATATACCACCTATAATCTGAAGTAGTTTAATGTGACCCCAGTATGAGATATAAGACAATAAACTATGTGAAATTTCATCATTTTTAGATGAATGAAGCCAATATGAGATTTTCCTAGAAGTAGGAGGTAAAAACATATCTGACATTATTCCACTAAAATAATCATTAAATTATTAAATCAGATAATTTCAATTGTCCTCAATCCCTAACAAGACAACATGATCTGTTGAATAACTTTTTATGTATGATCTATAACATTTACCATCATAATCCAAGATGAAACTCAATCAATTTTTACATAATATATTTAAAAAAATAATAGTTAATATATCAACCACCCCATATTTTTTTATATCTCCCATACCACACATTCTCTCCAAATAAGGGTAATTTCTCTTCTTTCTCTTTTTTCTCACACTAATAATATCAAGGGTGAGACTAGATGTCATAGTGAATCATCCTGGTCAAAAAATATATAGGTAAACTGTATAAAATGATAATAGTTACATACATGATGCATGAAATTAATGCACAAACACAAAATATTTTCTGACACATATTATATAATTTTAGGTGGAATGCATACATAACGATTTTTCCATATATGAAATCATAATCTTGATAATATATTTTTTTCAATAAATACAAATTTAGTTGATATTACCAAGTAATCTTGTCACATGGAATTAAATATCATTATATATGATCATCATATGATGTAATTCATCTGGCTATGTGATTTTTTTACTTATTTTTTAAAATGTTATTTCCTTCACCCCATGAATGTGTTCTATATAAAATGGGCTAACATTTAGGGTTATCAAATCATACATAATGTATCATGTCAATATTAACCCAATTCATATATTTTATGCCTAAATCATTACCCATCCAATATACATTTAATGGAATCCCGTAATCATGAGAAAACCCTATTGGTTCTCCCTTTAATAAGAATATTGGTAATGGGGTATAACAGATCTAAAAAAACTCCATTCATACGTGATGGTGAATGACCACCCAACCTCCGAACCACTATTTAACCCATAGGGTATGTTTTAGTCCTAGAGAAAAGGTTCCCCTTATACATAACATTTATTTAATGATTTTGTGTAAAATGGTTTCCCACATTACGAATGGTCAGTGTACACCCATCAATCTGCATTTCCTATTGAATAAAAAATTCTTAGTTTCTGACATACAACTTCTATTACCCAACTAATCATGTGAGTTAACATAAAATCATTGTTAAAAACTGTTTCATCAAACCCAATATTTATTTAACATTATGGTGTCATATTCATTTTCTATTTCCTATCTAGGTTCACATATCCTATGGTGTACCGATTCATTCTATCAAATCATTCTGACACAAACACAAGAAAAATCATGGTCTAAGTAGTAGGACCAAAAAATTATGCAACATCCAATGTGTACATCTAAAAATAAATATTTTTTCTCTATTCATCTTGGCTTTTTCTATCTCCGATTTTTAAATAAATTGATTCATGACATTAAAAGATACAGGACCTTAAAAATAATCATTGTTTGGTAAAAATATTCATCCAAAACATCAGTAACTCAGTTTTGATAAATTAAAACCAATATATACATGTAATTTTTAATATATTGGACACTTTAAATCCATATATTGTAGATATATTTCATTATTAGAATATAATATAAGATCTATTTAAGGAAAAAGAGTATAATAACAATATAATATCAAATTAATCTAAAAATTAAAATTAAAAACATAAGACATATCTTGTAAATATTTCAATAAATTTAATAAATCCTTGATCATATACCAACAAAATTCTAATAATCATATAGTAGATTTAATTTTTTATAGGATAAAAATAATTATGATATTTTATTTTAAGTAGTAAGTGTCATACAACATAATTTTATAAAAAAATTTCATTGGATATGTGATACGAAAAAAAAGACTAATATGAATCTATAATCAAATAAAAATTATGGCATGATCTATCCATTAATATATATAGAAACATGGATAATAAAAATCATTGATATCATATTAATGTTATGCATAATTTTAGAAAAAAACATGTTTTCTAAGCCTTTTTCGAAGATAAATAATTTTATGGGAATATACATACACAAAACCCAACATATACTATCTCTTTGGAGTAGTCGATGAATCCAGGGGCTAGAGAATTTGGATCCCCACCCTTCAAAAGATAAAAACTAATAATTTAACCATATTATTCTTCTACTGCATTCATACCATCACCTATGTAAAAATTTGATGGCTGAAATTATTCATATCTATATAATGAGAAATTCTGAAAAAATAATCAAATTAAATGGATTATATTAGATATATATAAGAATACTCTTTTATCAAAATAAAATATATGGGGTATCATAAATATAACATGAAGTAGTCATACCAATGGAATATAAGGTACGTGGTATTTTTACTCTGATGGGTTTTCTAAAGAATATATTAATTTGGTTAAATATTTTTTATTGGACGGATACACTGGAAGTGGAACTAAAATGATGTCGTCAGGGTTCATAAATTGAATGTGTATATTCTAAAACACATCCCCTTCGCGATTATATATTAGTATCTACGGTCTATATAATTTACCAGGAAACAGAGTGATGATAAATATAATTATCATGAAACCTTTTTTGAGGTGATCGACCATATGTTCATCTACACAAAAACCACTTCCATTATCTAGTATTCATAAAGGGACGTTTTTAGGAAAATATATAAACATTTAATTAATGAAATAATAGGATGGTATTTCAAACATGGAAATAATTGAGTTTTAAATTATTATTTGTAACTATTTAATTAAATTAAAATGCTAGAGGATAACAATACTGGCCTTCAAATCCCCTTAATTTTATTACTATTATGGTAAAAATCTTTAATTTGAATTCATAAATCATATTAATCTAAATTTTAGTTGAATAGATCATGAATTAGGAGGAATAAAAATTTATATGGAAAAAATAACCATATAGATTGAGAGAAAATTCAATTAAGAGAAATTAAAATAAAAGGTTTCCAAATGGTAAAATATAATGAATAAAGGCATTGAATTGTATAACATATTGATTATGAAATAAATACTAAACATAATTTAATTTAATATTTTCATAAAACACATTTTCGAACATATGTAATTTGATACAAACAAACATACCTATAATCTGTAAATTCAAAAATATATTGTATCCTCAAATTTATAAACATACAAATAATAATAAATTAATTTTTAACCAAAATAATACCCATTTTCGTTCGTAATATTTGCAAATAATCATTCATTATTATAATGTTAACAATATATTTCATATAGTGTTTATAGTTTTCAATGTATGTATTAGATTCATAATACTATAGTATATATTCATTATTTTTATAAATAACATGTAAGATAGGATATTATATTTCTTTTTAGGGATTATTTATGATGATTCATCATTTTATAAATTTCATCCATGAATGTTTTAATCTTAATCATCGATGACGAAATAAACAACAAACATGTTTCAATGATTCATGATGATCAATGTGTGATTTCATAGTTAAATTTTGAAAATTGTTCTGAAATATCAATATATAAAAAATAAAAAAATTTATATTTACATGAAATTATATAAGTACATATTTTTTCATACTCATGTATGATTTAAATACATTTAATTTTTCAAATTGATTATTAAACAGATCATAACATGAACATAACTAGATTTAATGAATTATTATAATGGGTTTTTATAATATCATTATAATAAATGGATTTCTCTGTTTTTTTGTTTTTATTATTATGATGTAAGAAAAATTAAAGTAATTAGATAAATATTTATTGGATATGAATAAAATACATAATTTTCATAAATTATTATCCTCTTAAAACTCATTTGTTAAATAGCTAAATTAACCGCGATCATTGGATAATCATTTCAATAATATGTTCTAAAATATCTACTACTAGAACAATAATGAGACCTATAAATTTATTTTTATTAATTACTATAATAATTATATAAATACTTATAAAGTATAGAATTAAATACCAACATATTGCATCATAGAGGCGTTAGTCATTACAACACAATATTGATGGTTTAATGTTATTAAGGGAAACATAATTCTTAGTGATTGCTTATATTAAAAATATAAAAACATTAAATATAATATTATTATATATTTCATTATTTAATATTGTAAAAAATTAAAATTAAAATATTTAAAGGAATATATGATATCAAATAAATTAAACATTATTTAAAAACTTTTGGGTTCTCTTGGAAGATTCATTAGAGTAGAAGTTTTTGGGAAAATATATTATTACTAGAAAATAATGAGGGTCAAATGATATTATAGAATAATTAAATGGGGTAGTTTTTTAGGGAGGAAATTAATTTTTATTTCTGTTATTGATTGGTTTTTCATAATACACATTTATAGATGAAAACACGTGTTTTGTAAAAGAATCCAATGCTCTATAATGGAAGCATGTGTGAGTTGGGTGAATTTTTGAGAGATGGGTGAAATTAGAGAAGAAATGGTAGGTGTGATATGTGTGTATTACCTTCAACCTTAATAAATATGTCTATAATTTGAATTTTACCTTTTAATTATAATAAATTCAAGATATCTCATTTAACAATTTTACCCATTTTAATCTAGTTTAAAATTTAAAAAATGATAGTTATTTTTTAAGTAAAAAAATCATATGACCCTTCACAGTGGATTATGATTTGATGAATAAAAATTTAAGATCCATTTATCCATATTTAATTTCTACATTAAAAAAACAATATTATATATTAATTAATATTATATATTTATTCTTTTTAAAAAAAATTAGTATTTTCATATATCAACTGTAATTTTTTTTTATTTTAAATAAAATTTTCATTTAATTAATATTTATGTTTTGTATGTATTTAAACATAAAATTAATTCCATATTCTAATTTATATTGAAAAAATTTATTTATATTTAAATTATACAACACATATAAAATTAGTTAATTCAAAATAACTATTTTAATTTATCTTTGATAATTACTAATTATCCTAACTAATTTATTGTTATTGAATAAAATATTATTAGCATAGCTACATAATTTTTACTTAGTAATTAATGATATAATTTCTATTGGAATTTTTTTTATATAGATATAGAAATGTAATTTTAAAATTATTGTATATAAAACACGGTTTTTTAAAAATAAAAAAAATATAAAAAAAATATTAAAAATAAAATAACGAAATTTATTTTCTTAATGTAGAATTATAAAATTGGCAAACATTAATTTAATTAATTATGTGAATAAATTTTCATTACTCTATGCATCATGTGTAAGTTCATGATATGTTGATTACATACAAAAGTAGGTTCTAATGTAATACATTCTACCCAACCCCACCGCATAAATAATTTCATAGTAAATAATGCAGACTATATAAGTTATTGACAATATATAGATATCGATTTCTTATGGGTCTTCAATATCCCATGAAGAGTATTTTTATTTTTATTTTATCTTAAGTAATTTCTCTTATATATATATTCTATTCAACAATAATTTATCTCTACTATTAATAATCCTGATGGTCTCTTCATTATATGAAAATCCACACTCCAATTCAATTAACTTACCGGTGATAACATGTGTTGGATATATAATGTATTTCTGTAAAAAAGTACCATATATTTTGTTATGTTCATTTTGGAGGATGGGAAATATAGCCAATAAGTATTATAAAACACTAATTCATTCATGTGTTTCAAAAGTACAATTTACCATTGGATTAAAATCCTAAATTTAATAAATATTATAGGTCCATTCCATTGTGAAAGTGTTAAAATTACATGACCCCCACATGATTTGTAATGTATTTCCATCAATTATCAGCATAGAAGTGTTTCCTTCTCTTAGATTCCTACATAGGATTTTCAATACGTTGTACGTAAGTAGTTTTATCCTCGACAAAATATTCAAAAAATATCATTATTTCTTCTACTTCATCCCAAAATTATGGTGTAAAACACATCATATAATAAAAATTATCATATGGTTCCATATCAGTTCTTGAATGAATGATATTACTCTTCAAAAATTCTACCAAATCTAGAGACTGCTCCCACATACCTTGTAAATAGGGAAATCAGAATTTTATATTTCCTTCAAAATCTTTTATATTCTATTTGAACAACCCATTAGTCATTGGATGATAAGTGGTTTTTAAATAAATATTAGTGATAATATCCTTTTTAATGCTCTTCAATATTTTCAATGTGACCCAAGGCTTATGGTATGATACAATTGATATATGTTCGAATGAAGCCTGGGGATTTTTTGATATATTTTTAGGAATGGAGGTTAATGTGTAGATATAATATTATTATTATTAAATGGGAGTTTATAACATGATGGTCATAGACTAACCATATACAATCATTCTTCCACGATGTCATTTGGATTCTAATGACACATACACTATAATACTGTACGAAATCCATTTTGGCATAAAGAAGAATTAAAGACTCTAAAATAATGTTTTCATTTACTCCTAACCCGATATTATTGTATGAATTTTGACACATATCTTGAATTTCGCATTTCGATTTATCCATGGTAGAAATGCTTTCACACATCCATATATATCTTTATATACCTCTAGTGTATATTAAATTTTTTATTTGTGATTTTATAGTAGATTCATCCTCAACTCTATTATGTATGGAACATATAAAATATTTAGAAATGTTTACACTCCATAAGTACTGATGAGTTATGCCTATTTCCCTTCAATAAATTATTCAATATTTCTTTGTATATATACATTATCCTACTAGTACTTCTATGAATTTTCTTTTATGCATAGTTTAGTGATCTATTTGAAATAAAAATATTGACCACCTAACTAATAAGTAATTATATCAAACATTACTAGATTTATTTATATAGGATCATTTTTAGTCATCATGTTTTTTAGATCTCAATAGTCCCTATTAATCAATTCATCAGTGCAATTGCATACCTTCCCAATGTGGTAGTGCATCGAGCATTTATTGTCCGTAAGAAGATCCTATAATATTTATTGCCTCTTGGTTACCAATTTTATGAGAACCTATACATAGAACAATTTTAATCCATATATATATATATATATTATATTACTAAAGAGGTATTATCTCCATATTATCCAATACAATATTGTAGATTCTAGCTCAAGTATGCGAGATTGATAGTTATATTAAATGATTATTGTTTTCCTACATACATAGGCAATCACCCTATCATTATATATTATGAAACAACCAATTCCATTCATTAAGGAATCACCATATATTACAAATATTTATTTAACTAATGTAATGTTATTACTCATGCACAATTAAATCTCTTCTTCATCTGTTAAAAAATTCCACTCACTCCCTTGATTATGGGAACTTAACCTCTTTATGTGTTATACTATGTAACAGAATTTAAATCTTGGAAAAAACATGATCAACCCACCAATTTTGACATGATCAGGCAAGGAAGCATTAGATCTTAGTTAAGTTCATCAATTTTATACATTAATTAAAAAAAAATACTTTTTAGTGTAATAAAATATTCTACCCTTTGAGATAATAAGGCTATGAAAAAAACATCGTTAAGAAAAATCTCACACTGTATATATTTACCATATAATTACCTTTTTGTCACATGGTATACATAAATATATTTTAATGAATATCATACTCTTCCTATAACATAGTGTTTATCAAGATATCTCTTATCAATAACACTAGAATGTTATTATGATATTCTATTATTAATCTATTTTTCATATCTATGATTATATAAGGTGTATTAGTGAAACCAACATTAATTACTATATCCTCATAATTTTCAAACATTATTCATAATTTTTTCTTTGGTATATCATCAATCATCATCCTTTTATGAAATTTACAAGAAGATAAATAATATATGAATAGTATTGGGAAACATAATGTTTAAATGAAAATTCATAATTACTATATAAATGATATTTATACATTATATTATTTAATTTTTTTCTATATAATCAATGAAAAATATCACAAAACCATTATCCAATTTCATGAATTAAATTAGTTATCCCTACGGTAAGACAATAGTTTATAAAAATCACATATCACCAACTCCATTAGATATTTCATTAAATAAAAAACTCTATTAGTGGTACTCTATAAGAAGTATAAATTAAATGATATGCATAAAAAATTCATTTAATTGAGAACTCATCTTCAAATATATTGAGGGTTGTTTGGTATTTTATATAGGAACACACCAATAAAATCATATACCAGGAATTTTAAACACGTGACAACTTCCATATCCTTATATCACACTAGATCATCCACTCATCGAAAAAATTCATTATGGAGAGCCACTTAGTGTGTGTATATGAAGGATTGATGAGGTGAAGTCTCTCCCTTTAAATAATAAACCACAATGATGACCTTTTCTTCTCCACCACCCCCATTGATAGAATGATATTCTCAATATAGTTGATTGATTATTCTACTACAAATGGATTAGTTACTGCAAATAGTATTACTGGATTTATTTTCATAATTCGTTCGAAAATAGTATCACCATGTTTTGGATAAAAATATCACTATAATAATCAGTTTGTTTTCATAACCTAGGTAGAGAACACTAAAATTATTATGGTATAATTATCCTCAACATTATTCTGATTAACTAGTTCAGGTGGAATATCCTTACATTGAATATTAATATTGATACAAATCTCCTTCCTCCTACTAGGTAGATATTATATTTAATGTAATACATGTAATGAGAACATGATATTGAATTCAATATACAATTCTAATTATGTTTTATATTTTTTTCTATTAATCCCATGGGGTCTTCATAGTACATTTATTACATTACAGGTTTCCCCTAAATCTAATAGCTAAGGATCAATTGAAATAACCTCTAATTTGAACTGTAACATCATAGACTCCCAAAACCATGATTAGGTAGTTATATAACATTTTTTTACATATTACAATAGTTCATAAGAAGTTAATTTTGTTTTGGAATGATTTCATTCATACACATAAAAATATTATAACATAATATTATGTATAAACACATTAAATGAAAATTATTATCACTTATATAACACTAGGGAAAAAAACATTTCACACGTCGGAATTTTTCACATCCGTTCTATAAAAACAATGAGAAAGGCTGTAAAAATCGATCTATCACATTTTTTTATTTTATAACCGATGTGATACATCGATGAGGATCCATTTTTTACATCAGTTAAAAAATAACCGATGTAATAAATGATTACATTAGATTTTTGACAGTGGTTGTGTTATAATCGACATGAAAATCGAATTTGGAACTCTTTATCATGTCAGTTATTTTTTTATCGATGTGATAAAGAAAAGCTCAGTGTTATATCATGTTGGTTATAAAAAACTGATGTGATGAAGCACCATTGATCACATCGGTTATAAAATAACTGACGTTATAAATTATTTATTGTGTCATTTATTAAATAACCAAAGTTTTAGATATAGAAAAAAATAGTTCACTATGTCAGTAATTAAATAACCGACGCGATGAATATTTTAAATGATTTATCATGCCATGTATTCAGTCATTCTATTTTCTTCAATCGGGCGACCTTCCACTCATCTCTCCATCACGGAAAACCTATAAATGATTTTCTGAAGTAACTCCCTCCATCCACATTTTTCCAACATCATTCATCATCTTTATTGTCATGAAATCTTTCAAGTCAGCCCACAACACTAAAATAATCCTAACACGGTTATGTTTCAGTTTTTATTTTTTGTGATTCACTAACCAAATTTTTGAGATGTTATTTTTTTTATATTTGTTCTTTATGTCATGGTATGTTTCACATTGTTCATTTATACGATGGTAAATTCTTTTTTGGTAAAAGAAATTGTGGATGTGATATCATGAATGTTTACAATTTTTGTGTATTTGTGTGTGTGTGCATACAGGGGGTGTCCAAGTGGGTGGGGGTTTTCCAAGTCGGTGGCGGTGTCTATGGATGTGTGGGGGGGTGGGGGGTTGTCCAAGGGGTGGGGGTGTCCATGGGGTGTCAAAGGGTGTGGGAGTTGTCTCTAGGGGTGAGGGGCTGTCCAAGGGGGTTGGGGGTGTCCAGGGGTGAGGGGTTGTCCATGGGGATATGTATGTCCACATGGGTAGGGGTGGTGTCCAAGGGTGAGTTGGTTGTCCAAAGGGGTCGGGGTGTCCATGGGGTGGGGGCTGTCCAGAGGGGTGGTGGCTATCCATAGGTTTTGGTAGCTTTCCAGTAGGGGGGGGGGGGGTTGAGGGGGTGTCCTAGGGGTGCGGGATGTGTAGGGGTGGGGTGCTATCTAGTGGGGTGGGGGCTATCTAGGGGGTGGGGGATATATAGAGTGTTGGGGGGCTATCCTAAGGGTGGGGGTTGTCCAAGGGGGTGGTGGTTGTCTAGAGGGATGGGTGGCTATCCAAGGGTGTGGGATATGCAGAGGGTTGGGGGTTGTCTAGGGGATGGGGGTTGTTCAAGTGGTGGGGGCTATCTAGAGGGATGTGTGGCTATCCAGGGGCTGGGGGGTATCAAGAGGGTTGGGGGTGACCAGGGGGTGTCCAAGGGGGTAGGGAGTGGGGGTGTACATGGTGTTGTGGGAAGTCTAGAAGGGCGGGGGTTGTCCAGGTTGTCGGGGGCTATCGAGAGGGGTGTGGGATGTCCAGAGTGTTCGGGGGTTGTTTAGGTGGTTGGGGGAAAGTCATGAGGGGAGGATGGGTGGGGGTGTCCAAGTGGGTGGTAGTGTCCAAGGGGTGTGCAAGGGGGTGGGTGGTGTCCAGGCAGGTGAGGGGGCTTTCTAATGGGGTTGGGGTGTCTAGGGTTGGGGGTGGTGTCCAGGTGGGGTGAGGGGCAGTCCAGTGGTGGGGTGTGTCGGGGGGTGTCCAGGGGGTGAGGGTGTCTTGGGTGGGTGGCGGTTTCCAAGGGTGGGGAGTTTTCGAGAGGGGTGGGGCTGTCCAGGGGTGGGGGCTATCGAGAGGGGTGGGGATTGTACAGGGGTTGGGGGAATATACCAAGTGTTGGGGGTTTTCCAGGGGTTGGGGGCTGTCTAAGGTGTTGGGAGGCTGTCTAGAGGATTTGGGGGGCTGTCCAACGGGTGGGGGTTGTCTAGAGGGTTGGGGTGTTAAGGGGGTTTCTAAGGGGGCAAGGTTGGGGGATGTGTCTAGAAATGATGGGGGTTGTCCAGGGGGGATCTCCAAGGGGGTGGGGGTTGACCAGGGGATAGAGCATGTTCATAGGGGTGGGGGCTGTCCAGAGGGTTCTCGGGGCTATCATGAGGGGATGTCTAGAGGGGTGGGGCTATCCAAGGGGATGGTGGTTACCAGGGGGTGTACAAGGGGGTGTGGGTGGTTTCATGGGGGTGGTGTCTAGGGGTGAGGGGGCATTCCAATGGGTTAGGGGTTTACATGCTGTAGGGGTGGGTGAGGGGTGGTCAAGGGGGTGGGGTGTCTAGTGGGATGGGGTGTCTTGGGGGTGGGGTGTATCGTGGTGGGGGATCTCTAGAGGGGTGGGGGGTGTCCCTGGGTGGGGGTGTCTAGAGGGGTAGGGGTGTCCAAGGGGGAGGAGGTGTCGATGGGCTGGGGGGCTATTGAGAGGGGTGGGGGATGACCATGGGTGGGGGATGTCCAAAGGGGTGGGGGATGTCCAGGGGGTGCGGTGATGTCCAGGGGGTTGTGGGGCTATCCAGGGGGTGGGGGCTGTGTAAGAGGGTTGGGGTGTCCATAGGGTTGTGGGGGTGTCCATAGGGTGGGGGTGTCCAGAGTGTTGGGGGTGTACAGGGCGTTTCCAAGAGGGTAGGGGTGGGGTTGGGGTCAAGGAGGGTTAGGGTGTCCAGGGGGTGGGGGTAGTGTCCAGTGGGGTGACTGGGCAATCCATGGGGGTATTGGGTGTCCATGTGGTGGGGGTGTGTAGTGGTTGGCGGATTTCTATAGGTATTGGGGGGATGTCCAGTGGGTGGGGGTTATCCAAGGGGGTGGTGGGGTCGAGGGGGTATCCAAGGGGGTGGGGGCATTCTAAGGGGGCAGGGGTGTCCCAAGGGTGGGGGTGGTTTCCAGGGGTGGGGAGCTATCTAGAGGGGTGGGGGCAATCCTGGGGATTCAAATCAATGTGATCTGTTTAATTTTCTATAGTGAATGTATACATATTTTAATATTTATAATTCATGTTACTTTTTTTTGAAGGGTGAAATTGGTATCCTGTTTCACAAGGATGTATACTTTGTTTACCCTAATAAGAAATGATCCAAGATGAATTTAAAACTATTATATCTAACAATATATTCTTTTTTAAAAATCATTTTAATGCAAATTTTTTTAAATACACATAGATTTGTTTTATATTTCAAAATAGTTTTATATAAAAATTGTGATATTTTTCATGTAAAAAATTATTTTTCATATCCTAAAAAGATGTTAAAATTTTATATTTGGTATAGATAATAATGAGACAATGTTTTATTACAGCACATAGAATAATTAATGAATGTGAAGAAGGTGTCGATGCCTTTTTGGAATTTTCTAAATGAAATGTTCCAAAAAGTGACATTTTTTGTCCATGCCTGAAATGTTTGAATATAAAGAATATGAATAGTATAGAGATAGAAGATCATATGATTTTTAATGGATTTAATTGGAGTAATATCCCTTGGATTTGGTGTCATGAAACTGGACATAATGTCATATCTACTGATGATGATGATTTTCAAGATGGTAACTCTGATGGAATTGATGAAATGATTCACGATATTGAAGTAGAACAAATTGAGATAGAAATGAAATTTTTTTCATCTATATGGTGAGGCTGAAAAACCATTGTATCCAGGATGTATGTATTTTACGGATTTTTCGGTGGTGTTAAGTCAGATTAACCTGAAGGGGAAGCATGGATAGAGGGACAAATGTTTTATAGAGCTTCTACAATTGATGAAAGACAATCTTCCAAAAGATAATAATCTTCCAGATTCACATTATAAGGCTAAGAAAATATTATTCCTGATGGGATTTGGAAATAAGAAAATAAATGCTTGTCTGAATGACTATATGATATATCAGGAGGATTATGAATTTCTATCAGAGTGTCTTAAATGTGGGACATCACAGTATACGGTGAATGGAAAATCACCGGCTGATGTATAGATTTCAAAGATCCCTTCCTAGGTATTTTGGTATCATCCTGTAATTCATCATTTCAAATGTTTATTTTCTAATTAAAATGATGAAAATGGTTAGTATTTCATGATAATGAGCGGATATGTGATGGAAAAATACGTCATCCCGCTAATTTTCCATAATGGAAGAAAATTGATGAGCAGTATTCTACATTCAGAAATGAAAATAGAAATCTAAGACTAAGGTTGTGTATAGATGGAATAAATCCATATTAAACCCTCAGTAGCGCACATAGTTCATGGTCTATTTTATTGGTAATTTACAACCTCTCTTCTGATGTTTGTATCAATCACAAATATGTCATGTTGAGTATATTGATGTCAAGTCCGAAGAAACCCAGAAATGATATTATTGTTTTCTTATCACTATTGATTGATTATTTGAAACTTAAATGGGAGTACAAAATTAGGGTGTACGATTCTTATAAAATTCAATATTTTCAATTGCATTTAGAGATTAATTTCACTATAAATAACTTCCCAACATATGGAAATTTGGATGGATACATTTTTTAAGGGAATAATGCTTGTCCAATTTGCGAACAATAGACTTCATATTGTTAATTTCATCATGGGAGGAATACAATGCACTTGGTTCGTTGATTTTTTTTACCTATGGATGACTCTTATAGAAGAATAAAAAAGGCATTCGATGGCTCACAGGAATTTGATATTCCTCCAAAACAGTTATCCCCTGATATGTATTTTGAGAGGGTGGAAAACCTTATTGTGACATTGTAAAGGACACATAAATCTGGTAGTGATATACATATTTGGATGAAAAGGACAATATATTTTGAGCAACCTTGTTGGATATATCAGGAAGTTAAACATATTATTGTTGTCATGCACATAGAGCATATAATTTGTGATAGTTTGATTAGAACATTATTAGATATTAACGGAAAGGCAAAAAAATGTATTGAATGCATGATTAGACTTACTATCAATGGGAGAATGTTTGGAGTTATCTCTCACTTGTAATGGAAGGTGGAAATTTCTTCCCCTATCTTGTCATACATTTTCCAAGAGGGAGAAAATTATCTTTTCTCAGTGTCTTTATGATATTGATGTGCCTCAATTTTATTATTTAAATGTAAAAATTTTGGTCTCAATGAAGGATTTGATGTTTCTAGGTTTGAAATATCATGATTGGCATGTCATGATGCAACAATGTATACTAGTTTCATTGCGTGGAATATTGTACATCTATGTAAGAAGGTCTATAATGAAGTCGTGTTATTTTTTCATTTCAATTTGTAATAAGATGGATTCTGTGAATGATTTGAATGATTAGGAAAAGGATTGAATTTATATAATTTTTCAATTAGAAATATATTTTCCTCAATCATTTCTTGGTATAATGGTGCATTTAATGTTTCATCTTGTTCTAGAAATAAGGTTTTATGGATGATTATTTCATTGTTGGATGTTTCCTTTGTAAAGGTATATGAAAATATTGAAGGTTTATGTTAATAACCCATATCGACCTAAAGCATTAATTATTGAAAAGTATATTTCTGAGGAGGTTGCAGAGTTTTTTACATACTACATAGTTGTAGCAGAGCACATAGTGTTTCCTCCATCTCTACATGAATCAGATAATAATAAGGGAAAGTGGATTCGTGTTTCAAAAGTCAAATATTTATCGGATGAACAGATGAAGAAGATAGAATTATACATCTTGAATAACATAGTTGATGCTAAAATATATATTACATTGCATTTTAATGAGTTGAAACAATTTCATCCAAGGAAGAATGAAATTTGGATTTTGAATGAACACAACAAAACATTTTTTTCATAGTTTAAAAAGACCATGCATGGTAGATAAGATGTGTCGGAGACATTAAAATGGGTAGTGGGAGATCCATGTTTAAATATAATAACATGGTCCACTTATGAAAATAATGGTTATACATTTCATATGAATGCTCAGGACAATAGAAGTGAATTTCAGAATAGTGGTGTATTGGTGTTTGCAAAAGAAATAATTTTTTCGAGTTTTATAGAAAAAAACCAATTTCTGAATCAATTTCATATTATGGAGTGATTTATGAAATATGGGAGGTTGATTACATTAAAAATAATGATACAATTTTTAAATGTAAATTGTTTATTGGTAACAATAGTGTTAGACATGATGAATTTGGAATGGAAGTTAAAAATCTAAATATATTGGATGACAGAACTGATTCTTTTATAATAGAAACTAATGAACAGAAAAATTTTTATTTTTTTTATTAATATGATATAATGTGAGAAATTGTTCTACAAAGAGAAAACAATATGTTGGTGAGGATCAACTTGATGAAGATTCTAATTTATATGAAATCACTACTTCCCTGGAAAGAATAGCAGAACATAATGATGTGCATGTTGAAGACATGTTTTGTGTCATATGGAACGATTACGACGAAGGAATTTGGGAAAACAATCCATTTTTGCGTTCCTAATATTACAGGTAACGTATGATTATTTCATGTTTACACTCATTATTTTCATTAAATGTTTGATATTGTATGTTTTTTCTTTATTAAAACATGTATTAAAACAAATAAGTATAAGTATTTTGTCATTTTAATTTTGTTTAGTTTACTTTATCAGGTTTAACATTACATAAATTATATATCTATTATTTTTGTTGAATGGGAATTACTTTAATATGATTACCTTTTTTACCATGTTTTCCTTCATTACTATCATTACAATTGTTTCACATGCTTACGATAATAACCATGTTTACTATTATGTAACTTACTACAATTATTTATTATCTTTTACATTATTATTGGAATATTTGAATTTGTATATTAGTGAACTAGGGGTTGTTTTTTGATTTGAGGGATAATGAATGATCAATCAGTTGATCAACAAAATGATTATGGAGATGAGGATAATGATCAAACCTCTTTGGAGGAACATTCACATGTGCCTATTGATGTTCCCTAGTCATCTTTATGTGCTCGTATAATGAAAAAGAGTTCAAGAATTTGTAAACATGGGTTCACTTGTTTACCTAAATTGTCAGTTTCCCGTATGTAGGACCAAAGCATACTCAATGATTTTGATGAGAATGGTATTCCAGGAGGTCCAAATGAAAAATATTTTATGAATTTTGTATCAACTCAGTGTAAGAGCAATGTAATCATTCTGTTTGATGACTGGAGAAGTGTGGAAAGAGAAATTAAATCTCAGTTGTGTGAGATGATTTTGGTAAGATATTTTTGTATTGTTTTCCATTTATTTAAATGGTTATAGTATATATAATATGTTTAATCTATTCTTTTAATATGACATTTGATATTCCGGACACTAGAGGAGCATGGAAGATATTTTTATCGAAGGATTATAGGAGATGGAGGGGTTTAAAATCCACCTTGTTATATGATTTTATTTCCTACCATAGAAGTCACAAAAATCAACGTCATATATATCCTTTCATATATGAGGACACATGGATACCTTATTTTGAAAGTCGAAGAAAAGATTCATTTTTTGGTAAGGGGAATGTATACTTTTTTAAGCTTTCTTATATTAATGATCTTATTAATTTTTGTTAATAATTTCTTATTCATAGTTTATATGAAACAAGGAAATCTAATCTGCAGTTCCAATATAAAAATTTATTCCCTCATAGTTTATCTTCGGGAGGATATACTTTATTTGAAGAACCAATAATGGCAGATAAAATTACAAAAACATAGAGATCATTCTTCATTCTCTAGATAGGTGGCCCCTGAATCCCATCACTATAGACATGAAAAATGGAATAGATCTCGGATGGGACGACAAGGGAAATATCTTTTGCATGATTCGAGAATCTTAGCTAAGAGGATTATAATATATCTATTTTATTTATTGAAGTTAACTATAGTCTTCATATAATTTCAATCATTATAGAACTGTTTAATTAATAAATACAGGATTATCTTGAGGATCAGAGCTCACATGTAGTATTTACAGCAACTAGGAGGAAATATATTTTATCTTTAGCATTAGGAAACCAAAAACATCCTGATCGTGTGGGTGGATATTCAACTTATGTATCGTAAAGAAATTTGTTTCCATGTTCATCAAATTCATCTGTTGAGGGTTCTTATAAAAAAATTGAATCCTTGGAGGTTTAAGTACAGAATATTAATGCGGTGATGGAGGAAAATATTAGATTTTCATTATATTCTATGATTGTAGACAAGGAAAGTCTATTTCAATCTGCAGCTCCCACTCCTCAACCTCCCCCTGCAAACCCCATTGTTTATCCTCCACATTCGCTAGTACCTCACACTCTCCCACCGGAGCCTGTGGAAATCATTTTTTATCCTACTCTTCTGTCGAATCTTTTTACTTATTGTGGGTAGTTTGTTGATGATCTTCAACATTATATACTTGCATATGGGCAGGTATATTGTACAGAAGATAGATTTCATCATTAACTGTTAGAGTTAGAGCATCATAGGTTTACATTACAAGATATTATAATTAGATCATCTCAAGTACCATTACCTATAGATGAGGTGACGACAATTGAACATAATATCAACCATTTTTTAATTTGTCCATCCCGACTTCCACGACTCATTACCATAGATGTATATATGTTCTATATTCTATTTTATTGTTTTTATTAATGTTGTTTTATCATTTTAAAGCTAATATATTTTTCTATTTATTTTTACAGAAAAAAATAAAAGGTAAAGAAATACTATATAGACAACAAAAAATACAAATGGCTACAACATCAGATACATATTCTAGTACTCTTGACAGACTTTATAGATATTCAAATTTGATGGCGGATCATTATGAGTTACCAATGGAAGCACATGTTTGTGAATGTGCAATAAATGTGGGGATTGTGAAAACTGATATGAGGGAGATAGTTACTAGAGATAAATGGGGCATCAATGTGGTGCATGTTTTTTCCATGTAAGTCTTAACACCTTATCCATAAATTAAATTTATTAAAAATGTATACATATGTCTATTTTTTATAAGGTATCTTATTAAAATTTCTGAGAAGAATGAGCAGACATATGTTTATAGATTCATGGACCCGCATTTGATTTCCCCTAATGCATATGCATTGGATGAGGGACACTGAATGCTATATATTGCTGAAATATTTGAACAGAATATAAGCCTATAATGTTGGATTATGCCATCTTGTGAGAGGTATGAAACACATCTCTGAAAAAAATATCATTATTATATAACATAAAAAACCACTAACCAAAAATTATTTTTTATCAGTGATCATTAGTTTTTAGGTGTTTTTTCCAAGGTATAAAACACTTTATTGGTTATTCTCTGTCCATGGCGATGCGCCATAATGTTTTAAGAATATGATTGAAATGTAAATTTCAATTTCTCAATAGTTTTATATATTATAATGAATTTATAATTTGTACCATTCATATTATTTTCTAACAAGTGATGGATCTACATTCGAAAAAACACAATGAAAAGGAGTGTGACAATCAAATATGTAAGAGTAGTGGAAAATATCCATTTATAATTTTCATCTTTTGATTTATTACATAAAAATAATATTTTGAATTTAAACTAATTCAATAGTAATTTTCATGAACAAAAAGGCATCGTCGAATGTGGATATTATATGTTATGATTAATGTATGAAATAATTACAATTGGAACACTTGTAAACTTTGGAATGGTACAATTTCCATTTAAACTTTGCCATAATATTTCATTTGATTTATTCATTATACATGTAAACTATTATATTTTTAATTTGTAGCTATTTTATGACACTCAGCCCTATAATTATCAAGAGGTCAAACACTTGCAAGTGGAATGGCCAAATTATTTTACAGGTTTGATTGTATTTTAGTTTGTTTGTAGAGTAAAATGTAATCTGGAATATTTTCATTATAATTGTGCATTTGGTAGTATTTTATGTAGGATTTATGTTCTTTTTTAATTTTTAAATTTTATGTTTTAAATGTTATATATGGGAGTATTTAATTTTTCAATACTTCTTGTTTTGGTCTAGTTATAATGGTTTTTCTTGAAGGGATTCGTATATGGGGGGTGTTCTATGGGAGTGGGGGTGTCCATTAGGGTGGGGGATTTCCAGGGGTGCGAGAGGGTTGTCCAATGGGGTGGCAGGGTTCCAAGGGTGTGGGAGGGCTGTGCAGAGGGGTGGGGGTGTCCAGGATGCCTATGAGAGTAGGGGCAAGGCAGGGGGCATTTCCAGGAGGGAGGGAAGGTTGTCCAGAGGAGTGGGGGGGGGGGTGGAATGGGGTGTCTTGGGGTTTGGGGTTTCCTTTGGGGTGAGGGGGTTTCCATGGGTGTAGGAGGGATTTCTATTGAGGTCTGAGGTGTCCAAGTTGTCTATGGGGTGGATGGAAGTCCGGGGGGTTGGAGCATTTCAATGATGGTGGGAGGGCTGTCCCAGGGAGTGGGGGATATCGAGGGGGTGTCTAAGGGTATGTGGGGTTGTCTTGTGGGGTGTGGGAGGTTTAAAGGGGTGTGGGAGGGTTGTCTAGTGGGGTGGGGGTGTCCAGGGTGCCAAGGGGAGGGGGGTTGTCCAGTGGTGGGAGGGTGTCCAGGAGGGGGGGGTTATCTAGGGGAGTGGGGGATGTCTATGGGGTGTCCCTGGCTGTGGGGGTGTCCACGGTGTGGGTGGGTTTCTAGGGGGGTGTGATGGATATCCAGGGGTGTGGGGGTGTCCATGGTGTCCATGGGGGGCAGGGCTGTCTTGTGGGTTGAGGGGGGTTTCGAGTGGGTTGTGGGTGGGATGCCTAAGGGGGTGCAGGTGTCCTAGGTGACCATGAAGTTGGGTAGGAAATCCATGTGGCGGGAGCATTTCCAGGATGGTGGGAGGTCTATACAGTGGAGTAGGGGGCTATCTAGGGGGTGTCTAATGGTGTGAGGGGTGTTTCTTGGGGTGTTGGAGGGCGGTCCCCTGGGGTGGGGGTGTCCAGGGT
Source organism: Viscum album (assembly GCA_963277665.1). Classification (NCBI taxonomy): domain Eukaryota; kingdom Viridiplantae; phylum Streptophyta; class Magnoliopsida; order Santalales; family Viscaceae; genus Viscum; species Viscum album. The sequence goes on from OY728135.1 coordinate 1,769,927,292, forward strand.
GTTAATGGGGGTGGGGTGGGGGTATTCCATGGTTGGATGTGTGTCCATGAGGGTGGTAGAGTTATCCAATGGAGTGGGGGCTATCAAGGGTTTTCCATGGGTGTGGGGGTGTCCTATGGATGAGGGGGGGGGGGGGGGTTGCAGGGGTGTGGGAGGGATATCCAGTAGTGTGGTGGTGTCTACGGTATCCTACGGGGTGGGGCAGTCCATGCGGTGGGCACATGTCCAGGAGTGTGGGAAGGTTGACCAGGAGTGTGGGAGGATCCAGGGGGTGGGGGATATACAGGAGGGTGGGAATGTCCAGGGGGTGTCCATGGGTTTGGGGGTGTCAATGGTGTGGGGGTGTTCATAAGGGTGGTAGGGTTGTCCAGGGGGGTTGTCTAGGAGGGTGGGGGATCTGTAGAGGGCGTGTACAGGGGTGTGGGGGTCTGTAGTGGGGTGGAGGTTTCAGGGGTGTGGTAGGGATGTCTAGTAAAGTGGGGGGTCTTTGGGAGTTGGAGGGATGTCTTGGTGTGTGTGAGGGATGTCCATGGGGTGGAGGTGTCGAGGAGGGTGTGAGCAAATATAGCGGTGTTGGGGGTGGAGGATTGTCTAGTGGGGTGGGGAGGTTCAGGTGTGTGGTATGGATGTCTACAGGAGTGGGAAGGATTTCCAGGGGTGTGGTGGGCTTTCTAGGGGGTGGGTGGATATCCAGGGGTGGTTGAGGCCATGGTTGGGGGGGTCTAGTGTCATGGGGGTGTCAATGGGTGTGGTTGGGGATGTCCATTTGGGTGGGGGGGTTCTGGTCTTATTTTGGTTAGGTTTTGGTTTGATTTTGGATTGATTTAGGTTTTATTTTTCTATGGTATAGTAGTGAGGGGGGGGGGGCAGTCCAAGGGTGTGTGGGGGGGGGGGGTGTCTATTGGGGTGGGGGAGTTTTGGTCGGGTTTTGGTCCTCTTTTTTGTTTTCTTTCGGTCCGTATTTGTTTTATTTTGGGTATGTTTCAAGTCGTTTTGGGCAGGGCATAATAGTGGTTGAATAGTTTTATTAATGTTTTTTTAATATTTCTCTTTTATAACCGACGTAAACAATGCATGGGATTGTTTTTGACATATGTTATTTGAAATCCTACATATTAAATGATTGTGAAATGGTTTTTATGTCAGTTATTTCATTACTATCTTAATAAAAATAAAGGAATAGTTTTTAGGTCGGTTAATTTATAACCGAAGTAGTAGATATGTTTTCAAGTCTGATATTATTTGACCGGTGTGGAAAACTGCATGGCAGACAGATTTATCAGGTCGTTTATGAAAATAACCGACGTGATAAACACTTAAGAGGATTGATTCCTGATTGAGGTTATTATATAACTAATGTGAAAAAGTATATACCACGCCAGTTTTTAAATAACGGACATAATAAACCACGACATCGAAGCATTTTCCACATCAGTTTTTGAGGAATCTACATGTGAAATGATTCATCTTTCTATTTTTTACGTCGGTTTTAAAACAACCAACATAAAAAAGGTTTATAACATCTCCTGTAATGACGTCGGCCAAAAACTAACATAAAAAATAAAAAATAACTGCTGTAAAAAACGTTTTCTGCACTAGTTTCATATATATGAAAATTAAAAATATTCACCCTCACGGTATTTTTGGTAATTGAATAAAATTAGGGTAATCTCTTATTCTCATTATGGATTAACATACTGTGAAATCTTTCATAACATAAAAAATAAATTGTGTGATATGTATAGATTAAATGAAAAAATTGAAGCCATAATAAATTGAAACTAATGGAATTCCATATCAATGAATATTATGGAAAACAAAGATTACCATTATCCTTGATCACATACTAACAGAATTCTTAATTTTAGAAACCTAAACACCTTATCTGGGATTTGATCCAAGAATCTATATCTTTACCTAAAGTGGTATACACAAAAAAATGACCTATTTTTTCATGACCCCAATTGATGCATAAAGGTAATAATTTATTTCAGGCCCCACCCATCCCCTGATTATGTATAATGAATACTCTATATGATTCATCAAGGCCATTTATATTATTCGCTAATGAAATTTTTCCTGAAAAAATCATGGCTCTCTATGTAAGGAAAAATAAAAAAATAAATGCCTAATAAATTGGGAAAAATCGATGTTTCAAAAAATATACACTTATCATCGTAGGAATCATTTGGAATCATCAATGTAATATTATTTCAATTGTCTTTAAAACATTTGGATGAGGTGTAATTTATCATTATAGGTCACACATATATGATTGTAATTGGGTTAAATTATATTCATTATAATGATTCTATGGAATGTTTATGAAAAGTCCTTCCCCAAGGATCATAATTATTTGGTGGATATCCAAAATCATATCCCCTATGGTGTGTCTTGCGATTTGTGAAGTCTTCGGCCCAATCATCGTACTTATGAGAGATTATTGACTCAATTCCCACGTAGAAATTTTCAATGTCATTTTCCCTTGATGAATATATTCCATAATTGTATCCACATTACAATATCCAAAAAGTGAATTATTTTCAATGAACAAATATACAGTTTTACTTTACGAAGAATTGGTGTGATAATTCCACCATGTAAATTATTAAGTTCTATTATAGTTTTGGTTACTATATCATCAATAGAATATAAAGGACTGATAATAATATTGGATTTTAAATTGATTAAATTTCATGAGTAATATGGTAAAAAATATTCAACAAAAATTTATTCACTAAAAAAATAAAAACAGGAGGTGAATATGTCATAAATCCCAAACATCAATACCTGAAAAAAATAACCCACTTATCGATTTGGTAACAATTCAATCAGAACATACATATATATATAAGGGTTAATTTTTTTCATAAAATAACATTAATAATTAAATATCATGATACTATATCTCAAATAGTAATTATATCCTCCGCATAATAAAAATTATATGCATAATAAAATTAATGTCTCAAATAGATGAATTTTCGATTGAAACCCCTTGTCTATTTTCATATGTTTTAGTAAGATAATTGAATTTTTTTTCAAAAAATAGATAAATGATAATAACATATTTCGATACCATAATGATATCCATTTTCATTCATACTATTTAAAAATAATCATCTTCTATAATAATTTAGATGATTTTCCACAACAAATGCTTATAGTTTTGATCAACACTGATGGATTCATAATTTGATTGTTCATATTCATTCCAATTATAATGATCAAATTTAAAAGTAAATTAATGAATCAATTGGAGATAATTATAATTATTTATTATCATTCAAATTCCTTCCATTATTTTTTGTCATTATCCTCGTTGATGAACATGATAAATAGCATGCTTATGTGACTCCTCATAACTAATGTTTGTTTTAAAAATTAATGAACTAAAAACTAAAATGATACCTCTATTAAAATATATAATTACCAATATATATCATTTTATACAATAAAATCACTTATTATATTCAACCATAACATAAATTCATTGTATTGTTGATTTTAGTATTTTAATCAACCAAAACATGAACATGGACTAATTTAATGATTGATTATGGGGTCATTTTTTTGTAATATCATTATAAAAGAAATAATGATATTATTTATACATTATTAATGTCATGTACCAAAATTTTAATTAATTTAATGAATAATTACTAGATATAAAAATAAAAAAATGAATAGAATAAAATCCTTAGAGTATTTTGGGTTTATATAATTAAATTAATGATAATTGTTTGTTAATTATATGATAAATAAGATATCTAAAGTTTACATACCAAAATATTGATCATATCATAAGAATAATAAGTATCATTTATTCCAATCCATTGATCAATCATTTTCTACCAGTGAAATAATGTTTTACATATTGTGTTGTGGAGGAGGCAGTTCACACATGCACGAATGATGGGTACATTTTTTTTAAAAAAATATAAAAGGTGGAAGATATTTATTTAAACAATATAACTAAAAAATTATAATATAAATAATGACATAATATTATAAAATTGTAAAAATTATACATGAAAATAATTTATAAGGAGTAAAATATGTTATTGAATTGACTGATCTTATGTTTTGAACTTTTTTATACCGTTGGATGAATTCATGGAAAGGTATGGATTCAAATAATCTAATATTAGTGTAATATTATTATGGAGAAATTATATGTTATATGAAGGAAATATGTTATTGTTTTACGAATAAATCAAAATTCTATAGTGCAGCTGGAAGGATGATGAGATGCCTCCTTTTATTGGTCAGTAATGTTCAATTTTTCAAGAAATCTATTATTATTTGATCGATAGGAATGGAATCAGATGGGTTCAATGTGGACTTTTTGAGTTAGGGGAATTAGGTAGCTAAATGGAAGGGGATATAAATTTTTTTTTATTTAATAAATGAAATATCATTATAGAATATGTTTCTGTAATTTTTATTATTAAAAATTCATGGCACCTCATTTAACAAGTTCACTTGTAAATCATGATTGAAAACAAGAACTATTAATTATTTTGTTATTAAATATATGTGATGAATCATTAAAAAATTCAATGTGTTGATTTGGATTTTTTGATCTAGTTAAACTAATAAATTTCTTTAATATTATTAATATATATTTTCAATTAAAAATTAAGTTATAGGAATGTATTTTTTTTTAAATTGAATTTTTAAATATAAAGTATATTTTAATAATATTTATATTTAAATATTTATTAAAGAAATGTTATTTGTTGATTTTTTATCCAATATTATAGAATCATATTATAAAATATTTTAAACTAATCTATTAATACAAAAAATTTATTGCTCCTATAAAAATGTATTCTTTGAAAACAAAATAATAAAATTTTCAGGAGTAATTAATCATTGTCCTATGTAATTTATATTATTTGACTAATTGTTAGAATTGTTTAGTCATATATTATGGACCTACTAATTCAAAAATTAATTCAATTTTAATAAATAATATTAATATTAATAGAGAAAATTAATTTTAAAATATGTGAACACAAAACCCATTTTGTAGAGAAAGAATAAAATATAATTGAAAGAAAAATATTATTAAGATGATGTAAAATAATGAATTTATTTTTCAAAATAATTTAAAAAAATTAAAAATATATATCTAATTATTATTCTAAATATAAGAACATTCGTGTTTTTTAAATTGATAGTTTGGGACCAAGTGTTTCACTAATATAGTATAGTCTCAAGTATTACACACAACTCCTTGATAATCTCTTCACATGTGTCATTGGGTTCTCCTTAATGTATTGTTTTATTTTACATATCCCGAAAATAGACTATCGCAACATTTGGAAATTTTTATCTTACCTTAAATATCAGTTTTATTAGTCCATCATGAATGAAAATAAATATAAAATTGAATGTAAAATAGTAGTCACTAGGATAAATCATACAAATGAAATTGTAGGTAATGATCATGTCCTATATCTTTAAGAATCGTCTTCATATATTCTATAACAAAATCCGTGTTAACAACTAAAAAGGAACAAAAGAATTTATGTTGAAAACCCATAAACGGAATATGAAGTAATATTCCAGTTTAGTCATGTTATACCTCTCACTGCATGTCATGGTAAAAAAGTTATGGTGAAAATAAAATATAGAAATCTTTTAGGGAAAATTCTCTATCCAAAGAAAAAGTCATCATACAATCTACTATTCAACGAACCTAAGAAAAAATTATACACATCATTATTACTCATGATAAATCTGAATGATACCTTGTACTAATCACATGAATTAATACATATCAATATTTTTTCTATCATTAATGACCTTAAATCATCTCAGATAACACTTCCCATTAATATCTGATATTTTCACATGAATACTATTTCTGTGAAACATCCCCATAGACACATAGACCCTTAATTATGATTCTAAGGGGATGTGATGAAATTAAATTACATACATATTTTATAAATCAACATAATATCTTTAATCATAGTGTTTATCATCCATGAAGAAATGTTAAAAAATTCACCCCCTATGTAATGTGATAATGATCAATGATATATAACCTATCTGGGAATATATAGCCACAATAATTTTTGGGATTTATTGAGTTTTATATGAGAAAATATTCATTTTAAATGTAATTTTATACAAATTAATGTATATGAAATTTATGCAATATCATAATAAAAATTTCATTTTTTTAAAAAATGTAATTAATTTTTCATGATATGAATTTTCGAAATTTTTATGATTTTTTTATTTAATGATGATAATTTATTTTAATATTTTTATTATGAATTTTTTGTTTTTAGAAATAATCCATTTTTAATTCCATTATTCTATTATATATTTTTTGAGGTGTTTTTATTTTAAATATTTTTTTAAAATTAAAAATTAAAAGAATGGTATTTAATATTTAATGGTTAAACATTCATTGAATAATTTTTAATTTATTTATTTCATTTACATGTTTCTAATTTTTATATTATGTTAAAGTAATATTAATTATGATGGTGTTATATTTTTTTCCTTTTTATTGAAATAAACTATAAAAATTTTATAATCTGTGTATTTTTTATAAGTGGCCATACGGTAAATTGTTCTGTCGGTCAGTTGATAGAACCAAGAAATCAACCACATGAAGAGATTCCTCTATTGTTAGTAGCATAATCTACCATATATACCAACTCATCCTAAAATTCTATTAAAACACCCTAATTATTTTATTCACTTTCAAATAAATGTAATTTTCTTGATAACATATTTTAGACGCGAAAACGAGTTTGAATTGACCACTATAAAAATATTATTATTTACGGTGAAATTTATAACATAGACATTATATTCATAAGAAAAACTGAAATTATTGAAATTCTTAATATTATATTTTTTACACATTTTTAAAAATTAATTATTGGCAACTAATTTATTAAAAAAAATTATTTTGAAGTTAAATAAAATTTTTTTCCCAGGAATTGTTTTTATGTCTGCAATATTCTATTAACAAAATAAATTGATTTTATAACTAATGTAATGTGATTTAATATATATATATATTATATATTGAGTTAAATTTTATTACATTAATATGTATATATTTTATAGTTATGGTATAAGAATAAATTTTCTTTTACTCAGAAAAATTATATTTTTGTAAATGTGTTTTGAATAGTTTTTTCGAACTTATTTGAAAATTAAATGAATAATATGTTTCAATTTATTTTTTAAAAAATAAATATTATTTTTCAAAAAGATTCATGTGAATATTATCTTAGACTGAATAATTAATAATATTATGAAATGATAAGTTATAATTAAGAATAAGAAAGATTGATTTTCATTAACTTTTACATGTTCTTGTAGTGAAATAATAAAAGATACATCATGATTTAAATTTTTTTAGGAAATAAATTGTATGATATTATTGTCATTATTATAATTTAGTCTATTTTATTTCTTATAAAGACTAATGATGATATTAAATTTTTTGAATTATTAAAAAATATCTTCATAAAATTACTTTCATTCCACATTTATAGGTTTATCTTTGAAATTAAATAAACAGAATTTTTTGAATATATTTTGGTACAATTGATTCCATACTATGAATCAGATTAATAAAAATTATTTCCTAAGAAAATCATTATTTTTTGGTCATAATTGATAGTAAACCAAAAAAATTATTTTACCCTATAATGGATAAAAACCGATTTCCTAAGGAATAAATAAAAATATTGGTGTTAAAATGACATAAAATTATGTCTAATATATATTTATTAACCGTTTTTTCCATATAATATCTTTATCTCAAGAATAATGAACATTGGGTCCATGTATCCATGAATGTTAAATGGAACTATTTTATGACATTGAGTATATTCATGTGAGCCACTCACCTCAATTATAACAGGGAACCTTATCTCCTCTCCTATTAGTATTTCGAAATCCTTTTGGTTCATCCAGAATATACTAAAATCCATTCCATATATACATCCCTATGTCATATTGTACATAGTATTATCTAAAAACATAATTCAATGGGCATAATAAAAATTAAAAAAATGATCATTTCTCTGGTGGGAATTATCTAATATTTCAAGTTGAACTAGTCTCCTAAGCATACTAATAGTATAAAGATATATTATCATTTGATATCATTATAGTAAAATAATTCTATATATATTATAAAAGCAATGGTAATGAATATAAAAATATGATGAATGATAAATAAAAGGATAAATGGATGAAGGGAAATAAGGGTTTTACCCATATGATAATTATATAAAGAAACCCATCAATGCTTTCTTGAAGGCAATGGGAGTCTATTAAAATATATAGATAAAGGATACCATGAAATTTATCTAAAGGATTTTACACTGTTAAATAATTTTAATATAAGGATATGTGTAATTATTCAAAATAATATACCAAGTATTAAGGAATATACCATATAATAAGGTTCAGGGTCATTATCTAACGTACATAAATACTATAACTGAAGAGAAATAATGTAATTTTATTATTGGATTCATGAATATTTGTTAAATTACTATTTTTTCTATTCTTATCATTTTATATGAATCATAATATTTATATTTAAGGTATTGTAATCTATTTTCTTTATGGATTTGAGCGTATATGTTGAATTATAACGATGAACATGAAAACTAACACAGTTGGAAGTTGAACATTGTTTAAAACACAGGATTGGGGGATTATAATCACTAATAATTTATCTATATTGATATAAAAATTATATTATTATGGGATAGTATTATTGAGATGTTATTTTTTCATTAATTTAGTAGTTTACGATATTATTTATATAGTTTATCATATTTTTGGATTTATTGACTATATTCGACAAATTGTAATTTTATTTGTTGGATTCAGTAAATATTATCATTATTCTTTTATTTTGATTAAATTATTCAAGTATCTTGTATGTGAAATTAATATATTTATATTTTTGGAGACTATTGTTATGTTGATTTAGTAAATTTGATGACCAAATATCAGAATTTTTTAAATTTGAATTTGGACCGACATAATTTGGAAAATATTTTATATCAACTATTTTTTGAGTGCATGATGTTGAATGATATTTATTGTTTGATAAACTTTTAGATCCGTTATAGTATTGTAAAATATTAGAATACATAAATTTGGAAAATTTATTGATAGTACAATGTGTTAAATATTAATTTTAAATCTTTAGTTATATAAAAAACTCGTTTTTGGATATTAATATCATAGAGTATGTGATTAGTTAAAAATTAATTTAAGAAAAACCAATTGTTGAAATTTAACTTATGAAATTTTAAAATATCATTTGTGTAAATTTAGTAATATTCATAGATAGTAAAATAAATCATCATCCTTAGAGAAATGTAGTATGAGAAACGAATTATCATATAAACTTCATATCTGATCAATCAAATTGTTTCTTAAATCTGCACAGATTTATGTTTTTGAGTTCAATAACATTCCATTGATAATTATCATTCCCTTAATTATTGGATCTTATCACTCTATATAATTATTTATAAATTTCTTCAATTTTAAAAAATTCAGTTCACACCAATATTCTCTTACATGTAAACCTATTTTTTATTCATGATGACCTTTATAATTACCTTTATCTCTTATGAAGATTATTTATTATTACCCATTTTTAGGAATTGGGCTTCCAATAATGGTATTATCACATGTCAACCAATTATTTTCTAGAATAATTATTACATTATAAGGACTCGATTTTTGTAAATGTGGTAGAATGTATTACCCCTTGATTCTAAATATGGGATATCAATTTCGATTTCATATATGACAAAAAAAATATTTATTTTAAGATAACATAACACCCATATACATTATTACAAACATAATTTAAAAATATTTCAAATATATTGGTAACATTATTTACGAGAAACTTTGATTTTAAACAAAACATGATACACTATTAATATTTTATTACTTGAAGATAATATTTATAAACTAGGTGTTAGATTCCTGAGTTTTAATAGAAAAAAAAATTAAGAAAATAATATTCTTTATGAATTTGTAAAATAAAATCAACAATTTTATAGTGATTTCAAATAAAATAAAAAATATTTCAATGAAAAATCATTGTTTTCAAAAAGAAAATTAGTTCTCTAAAAATGAAATTTATAAGCACATTTCACACATAATTTAATTTTAATATTTTACAAATTTTATAAAAATATTTTAATAATTTAAAATAATATTTTAAATAATAATTAAATATTTTTCAAGAGTTGAATTTATGGGATTTCCCTCAAAAGATTAATTTTTATTAAAATTGAACAATTCTATTTCCTTAAGTAGATATTTATTAAAAATATATGAAAAGTAAAAGGAAACAAAAAATTGGTTTTAGAGTTAAATTTGATCAATTATATAAATTTTTTTACAAATTTATTTCATTTAGTTAATTTTCATATTAAATTATGATATAATAACTATTTAATTTTGAATGTTTTTATTTTGAAAACCCACTTATCGACGCATCAGCATGGAAAATTTAAAATTAAATTATTTTAATCATGAGAATTGAATTCTAAAAAATAAAATCCATGAATTTACTAATATTTATTTATATTATATAATAATTTTAATATAATTTTTCCCAAAATGAAATTTTAACAATATAAAAATTAATTACCACACATAAGGCAGAAAGTTTATTACGAGGTGGTTATGATAAGAATATAAGTGTAAAATGATCAAAAATAAATCTAAACCTAATTTATAGGAATATATTGAGATTATCACAAATATATTTTGATAATAACAAATTTTTGATGATTTATATGTAATTAAAATGTTGGTATCACATTATCGTTTCAAAAATTCCATGTGTTACCACTCAACAACTTATAAAAGGACACTAAATATCCTATCCTTTACACAAATCCAATTATATTTTTTTCTAATTCCCCAAAAATATTTCATATTACATACCTATGTAAAATAAAGAGGAATTATTTTTATTCAAATTCCATTATAGAAATTATTTATTTATAATCCAAAATTGTTTCTCTGAAGAAGAGGAAAATTTCTTAAATATGTATTGTTGTTTTATTTATTCATACACCTCAATTAAAACATATTCTACTATTCCAAAATTTTCTCAAAAATATCATATTCTATGGTATGTTTCATGATATAGTTATTTTATAAATGGAATTAATTGATCCTAACTTATTCCTTCCATATTATAATAATATTATTAGTTTAATGATGTGTGTTTCATTAATTTATATTTTCATATTTATTATGATTAAAAATTTATGATACCATCCACTACACTCGTATTGATATTGAGTGTCACATTTCATCCATTTATTTGTTTGTTTGCTAAATAACAATGGAAATATTTTGTTATTGAAATTATAGGGATACAATAAGGTGGTATATATTGTTCTAATAGAAAACACATTAGGTATTTTATATTTTCAATTGTAATATAAAATTTTATTATTTATATATTTCATTAATAATATTATACTATTGTGTACTCTTCGAATTGATTCCATATATCTTATGAAAATTTAATAAATTAAACATCACCAATTGATAATATAGTCATGGTCATTTTATAAATATGATTTTCCATAGACTACAAAAATTTAATTCATGTGATAAAAATTATCATACCAATGTATTATAGTAAGTTGTAGTTATTTTTCATTAATGATATATAATCACAATATTTATATTCATATGGGTGATATATAAATTATAAAACAACATATAATGTAAAATTTTATACAAATTGTATTAAACAAGGCACACAAGGATACTATTGAGAATTCTTATGGACTACAATTTATCTATTCAATATTATATTGTGAAATAAAGAAAATTAACATATGAAATGAGTTTGAATGAAATTGGGGTTTATACCATGATCATGATTGATGGAGATACATTTTAAAAGAATATATTAAATATGTATAACGAAGTAATAAGGTAAGGTACATCATTAATCCCCACAAAAATAAATTCTAAACAATCAATACTAAATAAGATCAACAAATAATAAATATATGTACAAATGATTTAAATTAATATCGAATAGTTGGAAAAGTTAATTTATTATATTTTTTATTGATCAACTGGGGTTGTTTATTTGTTGAAAACATATATATCTAATAATTTATATATTTAGAAACGATTTGGTGGAAAAATATCACACATCCCCATTATTTATACACCAAGAATAACAATGATGTATAGATATCTAAATGATAATTAATATTTGGATGATATAAAGAGTGATATTATTTATTATTAAAATGTAGTTTCTTTATTTATCATGTATAAGAAGAGGGAAATAATTATAGTGTCGTACTACAACAACTACCCATATATGTGTGGATGTGGGACAACGTCCAATGAATTTTTTACTATCCATCCTTAGGAAGCCATGGTAAAAAATCCCATAAGTTAAATTTTTGATATTTTAGAAATGAAAAATAATTTTATCATAAATAAATATGATCTATATGTTGAGTTCATTTTTTTCTTAAATAATAAGGAAATTGTGTTACAACATGGAGAACCACTGTCAGCTGTTTGACACCATGATCAATGATTTACTTCTATGTTCTCGAGAAGACTTCTTAATGAAATAAAATGCAATGTAAATAATGACAATGTCTATTGTAGACAAATCAATGGGTATTATTAGAGGAATATTATAAAAATTTATGACATGTTAAGGTAATTCTTAGAGGAAATTAATTGGATATCAGAAAAAAAATCATTAAATTGTTGAATAATTCAATAAAAAAATCACTAAAATATTTAAATTTATCCATATTAGTAACTCAATTGGAAAAGGTGTGTCAATAAAATATGTAGAGACATAGTTAAAGAAGGAATAATTAGAAGACCTTATCATGTGAATAAAACTATAGAGATGGTACATGTAACCCAAAAATAGATCAAGGATGTCTAATATTGTAAAACGTGTTATGATAAAAATCAAAAGAATGACAAAGAATTTCATGTGTGGGATAATTTATTTTTCCAAATATCCACATGTATTGTGGTAATTAGATTATGAAAATGTTTAAAATGTGTATATTTAAGATGGTAAAAGTTGATATTTTATATGTAACACCCCAATCTTCCTCTGTACGCTTCTCTTTGAATAATACAGCAGCGTGTGTTGTACACAACTTCGAGTTATAACACACCACAACCAATCAAACTAGCCGTTATGAATATTAATACCCACTTTTTAAAATTATATAAATTTTATCTTACAAAATGGACTTCATTTTTTGGATTCAGAATATCAAAATTAGCTTAGGGTGAAATTTTGGTGCTTTTAGGATATTTTTCATATTTTGATGAATTGTTAAAATTACTAAATTTTAATAAAAACAAATTTTTTGATAAAAATAATTAATTGTGATAAATTATGAATTTTAGTGGTTTTAAATTATATTTAGAATATATATTTTTACCATTTAATACAATGTTGGTCATTTGACGTAATTTCACATTTAATCCAGACATAAACAAGTGCCAATCTTTTGATAGTTATTATTTCTTAAAAAGCATGATATTTGTTTTTACAATAGGAATTCGTTTTTAAATTAATTAATGCAAATTATATGTTTTGAATTTTTTAAAATATAAATCATTTTTTAATTCATAATATCAAATATATCATTGGCCATATTTTTGGTATTTTTCTGAAAACATTCAATTTTTGATGAATAGTGAAAAATACTGAGTTATTGTTTAAAAACGAATTTTTATATAAATAATTATTTATTTTAGTTAAATTTAATTAAGGTCAAAATAGATACATAATAATGATATAAGTTTATTCTAATTCATTGATATTAGTTTAGAATAATTTTAGATATATAAAATTTTTATTGAACATTTCATTGTCTTTTACTCAACTCGTAGTAGAATTTGAAATTTACATAAAACATAATTTTTCTGCTTCTATGAGTAGAATTTAGAAAATCCGAGATACACGATTAATATCAAGGAGTAAAATGTGGATCAATTAGAAAAAAATATTTTTTGGTGAATAGTAACTTCTTTCTTTATTTACCACGGTAAAAAGTAAATAGGGTAATTAAGGGTAAAAATGATTTTAATATTACCCTAACACATTTCATAATTCTATTGGAAAAGTGTATCTCAACCAAAAACAACCATAAGAATAAAATATTATCATTTAGCTCCACTTAGATTAAATTAGGACATTTATTATTATTTTATTCAAAGAAGAGTTAAAAGAGTTAAAATCAATGTTTAATAACTAAAACATTTTTAATATATGGTTTTACATAAGATAAATCAGATAATAATTATTCATTAGAAATATAAACATATTTCCTACATCATGGTATTTTATTTATAATTTTTAGATATTAAATAAATTAATTAATTTTTGACACAATGATAATGCAGTAATTACCTTATTCATTAAAGATTCAAATAAATGGTATTATAAATATTAAAATAAATATAATTTTAATGTTTTTATGACATCCACGAATTTTTTAGGAGAATATCACATGTTAGGATGGATTCAAATTTCTTTATGTACATAATCATGTTGTTATTATTTTAACAAAAAAAACAAATATCAAATAGTGTCAAAATTGAAATAAAATTGTTTTTAAAACAAATATTATATTATTAATTGATATAATGGTCCTAAAAATCTAAGGATCTTCCAAAAGACTTATATAATAATATATATGCCATTAATGAACCAATTTGGGTTCGATTGGCAGTATATAGTGTGTCTATTAACCATATAGTGTAGGAATACATGAAGAAATGTTAACAGTTAAATTATTTAACATATAGTTAAATCTAAATGATAAGGTTAAAATGGTATCATAAACATGTCTAAAACCTATTGGTAGAGTTTATTGAGAAATATACCCACCTTATACTTTAAATAATAAACTTTGGTACCATTATAAACAGAATATGAATTTATTATAAAATAATATTTTATGTTTTTCCTAAGGTGCCCCTCACCCCTCTTATAAAAGGGCACTCCCCCTTCTCTCTAATTCACACCTTATAATCCATTTGGATCGACCTAACCATGACCAAATACCTTCTAAACTATCATACCTTCATTCTAGATGCCTTAATTTGATCATAAAGCCAACCTGAGGAGCCCTTTTGATCAAATAAAAACGAAGAACCCAAAGAAGAGGAGGCTAAACGTACCCTCGACTAATGGAATGTGCAAGGCAAGGGGTTTTCATCTCACTCTTTATTACTATGAGATTAATTACATATTTCCACTATTAACTTGTGTGTGGTGTATGTACTGCCCATAGTTTTATTGTTTTAATACACCTTAATTTATGTTTATTTACATATACATTGTTTGATACCTCTTTCATGGGGTGTATGTTTCGTATGTTACCAAATTGGTAAGGGTTAATTTCGCAATCTATTTAATATTAGAGGTTTTTTTTACAGAAGTATCTACTGGGACATATTTATTATCCATGTCCATGTTTTTAGAAAGTGTTTTCAAAGGAATTCCTCTATGTGACTATTTACTAAAACATCATTTCAAATGTTTTATATATTTATTCTTCTAAATCTTTCTCATTAATTTCCATGTCTTCAAAATGGGTTTTAAGGATTTATTTATATATAAATGAATGTTTTTAAAATTTTAATTCCTTTCAATTGATTCAATGTTTAATGGGACACTTTTATTCAAAAAATGACTTTAAATGACTTCTTTTCCTAATAGTGCGAATATTAAAATTTTTCATGAAAAAGGGTTATTTCTCTCAAAGAGTTTTATAAATCATTATCATCAACGTCAAAATCCATTAATGAATTTTAAACATATTTTTTTGTTTATTTATCATGATAAAAATCTTCCATATTGTTTTGAAGGTTTTGTGATATGTT
Organism: Viscum album; assembly: GCA_963277665.1. NCBI lineage: Eukaryota > Viridiplantae > Streptophyta > Magnoliopsida > Santalales > Viscaceae > Viscum > Viscum album. The sequence goes on from OY728135.1 coordinate 1,769,943,240, forward strand.
TCCCTGTGGATATGTTATTTTTATTCCATTTATGGTTTATGGGTAAATTATTGACATTTCGTATGATAGTTTTAATTCGAATGTTTATGTTATGTTTAGACCTTTTCATCTGGGGAATGCATTAGACTTAGTAAGTGATGGGTGGAGACTACTATAGAACCTCGTTTCAACGATACGTCTCATGAGACAATATAGTTTCTTGGCACGAGGCCTTGAAAAAAATCTTATTTGTAGTCTTAGCATGAAGCCTTTGCTACGTGGTTATGATAGTCTTGCATTATGCATTCCATCGTTATGAATGTGGTTATTGATATTTCATGTGATTATTCGACTAGTAGAATATCCATGTGAATAACTAAATGACATTATTTCATTTTATCTTTGCCATATTATGGTGATGTTCAAGTTTAAAAAGCTTTTGTTTTAGATATACATTTCCTTAAATGTTTATGTTTATTTATGAAAGATTACACTATATTATTATCCTTACTGAGCATCTGAGCTCACCAATTTCTATGTTTTATTTTATCCAGGATTCCAGGAAGTGTATTTTGATTGATATGCAGGGTTAAGACAAGGGAATAATGGTGTTCATAAAGGATTATTTATGTTGTTTTTTATGTTATGAACTGTAATGTAACATTCAAGTATGTAATCTATTTTCCAAGACTGCTAAAATGATCAGTCCTTTGAGACTTCATTCCTTGTAATCATGCTAATGTATTAAAATAATGCATCGACTCTGGGTAACTGGGGTCAGGGAGTTACATTTGGTATCATAGAAAGTTTAGCAATAACCTTGGAAACTAGATTTATATAAACTCTGATTAGAGCACTGAACCCTATGATATACTTTGAGGATTATTATAGAATAACTTCATAGAATTTTGATATTGTAGATATTTTGTGAGTTTTTTGAGCAATACATCCCTGTTTGGATATGATCAGGTTGATGCAGCTCTGGCATAAATGTACCTAGGGGTAAAACCCAAAAACACCGCTTTGATCTAGACTCGAACGGGATCTGGTGCATGACAACAGGCATTACTGCACTCTTGGTTACGACACACTCGGGGGATATTCTTAGTATAATTCTCATTTTCATTACAAACCACTATGAAGGGTTTATGAGTATATACGTCTTCAAAGAAAACATTTTTGTGATTATGGATTATATCCATAAACTATTAAATTTATGTTAGGTACTTTACATGTTTGGAATTATGAATTGTGATTCATAAACTGACTTAGTGTATTCCATTGTTTAGAAATGGCGCCCATTAGAAGGAATGAGAACTCCATTAATAAGTATGATCCAATGAGAATGAAAGGTCATATCATTCATAGTATTAAGTCAAAAATTTGAATGAAAATAGTCTCCCACGTATTATCATCATATGAATAAATAGTATCAAAAGGTAAATAAAGAACTCTCTGAATCCTAGGGCTTTAATTGGAATCCAGAGAAGAAAAGGATGGTAGAAATAAATATGGATAAAAGGAATAAGGGAAAGAAGGATTTTCCAATATGTGATAAATGTGGAATTAATCACCTTGGTAAATGATTTAAGGGAATGGGAGTTTTTTATAAGTGTGGAGAAAAAGGACACCAAGTACGTGATTGCAAGGGTAAGAAAAAGTTTTCAAATGTACGATGCTTCATCTCCATGGAGTTGGGACACAATGCAAACTAATGTCCAAATAATCAGAGTATGCACCAAATAATGCTATTGGATAATAATAAAGTTATGATATTACCACAGATGAAGAGGAATGACTAGTGTTCTTATGTTTTCAATAAATAATTATTTCATTTGAGTGTTGTATCAATGATGTACTGGTTATATGAATTATGGAGATTAATAATGATTGTACTACAGTACTATTTCACTAAGGAATTGAGATATTATGGTACTATGAAAAATGGCTCAACTGGAAGTTAATTGTTTTTGAAAATACATTTTTTAAGGAATGGTAGCCCTTAATATGGTCTTGATACTAAGATAGTAATTTTGGAATAAGAGGTGGTAGATTTGGATGAATTATATTAGATATTCTTGATTACCTTGGAACTGATTAATGGTTTGTTTATTTCATCATTGTTGGAATATGAATCATTTTTAAATATATGGAATATATCTAATATTCTATAAGGAATAAGGGAGAATGAATGTAATCAATAATATTTTATGGTAATTCAGGGTGTTACCATATTTGAAAAGAATAGACGATGAAGGTGTTCACATGAAATTACGTGAAAAAATGGATCTTCCTAGTGGTTACCTACCTTATAAATTTCGGACTATGAGCTTGGGCAGAATTATTTTGGATAATTCTAGTTTTAGATTATTTTTGGATTTCCATAAAAAGGACAACAGAGAGGTTGGGCGGCAACCCGTCACGTCCAGAAAGGCTGCCAGACTTGAACCCACAACCGAAGGGCAACAAGGGTGTATCACCTACCACAAGCCCACGTGATATCCGGGATAAAATAATGTAGTTTTTTAAAGGTTCTGATCTGTGAATTATAAATTCATTATTTTTGGAACCCCATATTATTATTATAAATAGAATATATGTATATATATATTTTAAATCTTTTAGAGTGAAAGACGAGTTTGTAGTAGAAATTCATTGAAGGATTAAACACTACTTGTCAAGTATATATATATATATATATATATTTCATCTTATTTTATGGATAAATTAATTATTAAACTTATGGGAAGGGATATTAAAAAAATATGTTATCCTAATACCTTACATTTTGTTGAACCAATTGTATTTAAATTATCATAAATTGGTGTCCTTGAGGCCCACAATTCTACAATTGTTTGTGATTGATGACCTCAATGACTCCCTATAAATATTTACATTTTCCTCCATTTACATGTATCTAATTCCCACCAATTTAATCATAATAGTGATCATAATTTTGTGGTGACCCTTTCATTTCTCTTTTCCTCTTATTAATAAAAAATCTTATTAACCCAATTTCCGATGTGGGTTTTCCAAGAATGATATTTTCTATTTTCAACGTTTTATTTTCGAAGAAAAATTTCAAATTGCGAGGATGCAATTTATTGAAGGAGGGAAGAATGTAACACCCCAAGATTCCTCATTATGCTTCTATTTGAATAATACATTAGCGTTTGTTGTACACAACTTCGAGTTATAACACACCACAACCAATCAAACTAGCCGTTATGAATAGTAATACCCACATTCTGAAATTTTATAATTTTTATTTTTCAAAATGGATTTCAGTTTTAGATTCGGAATATCGAAATTAGCTTAGGGTAAAATATTGTTGCTTTTCGGATAACATTCATATGTTGATGAATAGTAAAAATTACTAAATTTTAATTAAAAACAACTTTTTTAATCGAAATAATTAGTAGCGATAAATTATGAATTTGAGTGGTTTTAAAGTATATTTAGAATATATTTTTACCATTTAATACAGTGTTGGTCATTAGATGTAATTTCACATTTAAAACAGAAATAAAAAAGTGTCGATCTTTTGATAGTTATTATTTCGTAAAAACACGCTATTTGTTTTGACAACGGGAATTAATTTTTAATTTAAGTTATGCAAATTATATGTTTTTAATTTGGTAAAATAGAGATAATTTTTGAATTCATAATATCAAATATAGCATAGGATTAATTTTTTGTATATTTCCGAATACTTTCAATTTATGATGAATAGTGAAAAATTCAAAGTTATAGTTTAAAAATAATTTTTTATTTAAATAATTTTTTATTTTATTTAAATTTAATTAAGGAAAAAATAGATACATAATACCTATATAAGTTCAATGTAATTAATTGCAGTTAGTTTATAATAATTTTATATATATAAAAATTTTATTGAACTTTTCACTGTCTTTTACCCACCTCCTAGGAGAATTTATAAATTTACATAAAACATAATTTTACCGCATATGTTAGTGGAATTTAGAAAATCCAAGAGACACAGTTAATATCAAGGAATATAATGTGGTTTAATAAGATAAAAATAATTTTCGTTGAATAGTAACACTTTACTTTTATTTACCATAGTTAAAAGTAAATATGGTAATTAAGGGCAAAAATGATATTAATACTACCCTAACACATGTACTAACTGAAATGGACAAGGGTATCTCGACCAAAAGCAACCATAGGAATAAAATATTATGATTTACGTCAACTTGTATTTGATTAGGACATTTATTATTATTTAATTCAAAGAAGAGTTAAAAGAGTTAAAATCAAGGTTTAATATATAAAAATTTTTTAGTATAGGGTTTTATAAAAGATAAATTCTATTAAAAATATTCATTATAAAGATAAAATGTTTTCCTAAATCATGGTATTTTATATATAATTTTTAACCATTAAATTAATAAATTAATTTATGACACAACGATGATGTAGTAATTACCTTATTCATGAAAGAATCAAATAAATGGTATTATAAATATTAAAATAAATATAATTTCAATCTTTTTATGACATCTGGGAATTTTCTAGGTGAATATGACATGTTAGTATTGATTCAATGTATTTTTTTGAAATAATCATGATTTATTAATAAAAAAATACCAAATAGTGTCAAAATTGATATAAAATATTTTCTAAAAAAATTATATTATTAATTAATAAAATGGTCCTAAAAATCTAAAGATCGGCCAAAACGATTATGTAATAATATATATGACATTAATAAACCAATTTGGGTTTGATTGGAATTATATATTATGTTTATTTACCATATAGTGTAAGAATACATGAAGACACATTAAAAGTTAAATTATTTAACTTAGAGTTAAATCTAAATGATAAGGTTAAAATGGTAAGCTAAACTTGTCTAAAACCTATTGGTTGAGTTGTTTTCAACCTATCCACACAATAGACTTTATAAAACCAACTTTTGAGCCATTGGAAATCGAATATAAATTTATTATAAAATAATATTTTATGTTTTTCTTAAGGTTTCCATCACCCCTCTTATAAAAGGGTACCCCCCCTTCTACCTAATACAATCCTTTTAAGCCATTTGCCTCGGCCAACCCATGCCCAAATACCCTCTCAACTATCCTCCCTTAAATATAGAGGCCTTATTTTGGTCAGAAAGAAAACCTAATGATCTATTTTGATCAAATGAAATGGAAGAACCCGAAGAAGATGAGGCTAAACGTACCCTCGACTAAAGGAAAGTGCAAGGTAAGGGGTTTTCATCTCACTCCTTATTCCCATGAGATTCATTCCTTATTTCCACTATTACCTATTTTTTGGTGTATTTATGGCCCATAATTGTATTCTTTATGTAATACACTTTAATTTATGTGTATTTACATATTCATTGTATGATACCTCTTTCAGGGGGTGTATGTTTCGTAAGATACCAAATTTGTAAGGGTTAATTTCACAATCTCTTTATTATCCGATGTTGTTTTTACAGAAGTATCTACTAGGACATATTTATTATCCATGTCCATGGTTTATGAAAGTGTTTTAAAATGAACTCTTTTAAGGGACTTTAAACTAAAACAACATTTCAAATGTTTTAAATATTTATTCTTATAAATCTTTTTCATTAATAACCATGTCTTCCAAATGGTTTTTAAGGAATTATTTATATAGACATGAATGTTTTTAAAATGTTAATTCCATTCAAAAGATTCGATGTGGAATGGGATAAATTGATTCAAAAATGTATTTAAATGACTTATTTTCCATATTGTGTGACTTTTAAAAGTTCTCATAAAAGGGGTATTTCTCTCAAAGAGTTTTATAAATCATTTTCATCAATGTAAAAATCCTTTAATGAATTTTAAACTTATTTTGATGTTGATTTATCATGATACAAATCTTTCATATTGTGTTGAAGTTTTTGTGACATGTTTTATTGTGGATGTGTTATTTTTATACCATTCATGTTTTATGGGTAAAGTATTGACACATTGTATTCTAGTTTTAATACGAATATTTATGTTCTGTTTTGACCTTTTCATATGAGGAATGCATTGGACTTAGTATGTGATGGGTAGAACCCGCTATATCTCCTCTATGCATCGATAGATCTCATGAGACCAAATAGTGTCTTGGAACGAGGCCTTGATAGAATATTATTTGTAGTCTTTCCATGAGGCATTTGCTACATGGTTATGATAGTCTAGAATTATGCATTCCATAGTTATGAAAGTGGATATTGATATTGCATGTGATTATTTGACTAGTAGAATATCCATGTGAATAAGTAAATGGAATTATTTCATTTTATCTTTTCCATATTATATTGAAGTTCAAGTTTAAAGGCTGTTGTTTTAGTTATACATTGTGTTAAATGATTATGTTTATTTATGAAAGATTCATCTATATTATATCCTTACTGAGCATTTGAGCTCACCCCTTTCTATTTTTTTTACCAGGAGTCCAAGAAGTGTATTGTGATTGATATTCAGGGTTAAGTCAAGGGAATTATGGTGTTCATAAAGAATTATTTATGTTGTTTTGTATATTATGAAGTGTAATGTAACATTAATGTATGTAATATATTTTACAATACTGCTAAACAGATCGGTCATTCGGGACATGATTCCTTGTAATCATGCCAATGTATTAAAATAATGCACAGACTTTGGGTAACTAGGGTCGGGGCATTACATTATAAGATGATGGGGTAGTTTCCTACCAGTGAATAGTTATTACTAATTTTTCCTAGGCACATGATGTCAACATCATTTTAATGATTGGAATTTATATTTCTGGCCCAGTAGATATATGGAAGATTAATGATGTGTAATTGGAACAAAAAAAATCAAATAAATAATAATCAATATATATTATTAATAGAAATGAAATTGTATTGAGGAACTAGACTACTGACTAAAGATTTATTTTTTGGAAACATCATAAAATAAAAATATTGATTCCAAAATTAATAATGAAGGGAAAATATCATAATTAATTATCATTTATGATTCAAATTAGTATGATGAATTTTTTTTTGTGGGAGAATATAATATCATATAAATTCCTTTTATTATTAGTAAAAAAAATCATATTATGAAATGAATATTTTATTACATTCCACATTTTAATTAAATTGAGTTTCTTAAAAAATTAATTTAACGGCATGAAATAATATTTTATATAATATATTGGAATAATACATGGTTATAAAAAGAAACTAATAATAAAAACACTAAAATAAACTCTATAGAATCAAATTCATACATGAACATGACCCATTATATAGACATTGTAAAATGATAAAAATATTTATGAATATGATAGACATCATTGGGCGATGTTTAGAAATTATGTTCGTGAAGTAGTAAATAATGATTTATTATAATGGTGATGAATATATAATGGTTAATGGGAAAATTGAATATTAGATTATGATTATTACATGACTATTACATATATATTTTTGTAAATTATAATTTTTAATTATTAATATTTTAAATGTAGATATTATAATGTTACAATATTGGATTTTTAATAATTATATATAGTTGATGTAGAAGGGATAAATGGTCGCCATAATAATTAGCTCCCTTCCTTGAAAATATAATTTATTATAAATGGAGATGGAGTTTGTGTCCTATGGGTTTTCTCGTGACCTTACCCATTGTAGTTATTTAACAAGTGAGGCTTTGGAAGAATAAATTATGGGATAAGTTCAACAATATAGAGACCACCACAAGATTAGTTTTAGTTAAACCACGACATGAACATACTATAATCGCATGCCTTAACCTTTGGGATTGCATTGGTGTTACAATCGGTAATGTATCATGACATTATATAATAATAAGTAATAAATTTTTTTATAAATGGAATATTGGTTTCATTGATCAAGCATTTTAATTCAATGTATCATAATTATATAAAAAATGATGATGATTTGATAATGAATATGATAAAATTGATATATGATACAAAGACACCATATTTTTATATATGGGTAATATATATGTTTGATTTTCATTACAATAATTTTTTATGATGAATTCCAAAATTCTATATAAAATTTTACGTTCATAATCATATTTTAAAAACAATATTAATTATAATATTTGTAATATTAAAAATAATTCATTCATTTGAAATCTTTTATTTGGTATGAAATTAAAATGTATAATAAAATTAGAATTTATAATTAAAAATTAATATAATAAAATATTTAATATTTTCTAATTTATAAGATATATATTTATAAAATTGAAGTGATTATTGAAATTCGGACATAAAAATAATCGAATGGTTATTTTTATTACTTTTATTACAAAATAGAAAATTTGGGTAAACACTAAAATATTTTATAAATATTCAATATTTTTTAAGATATCATAATTACATAAAAGAGAATTAATAAACACTATAAGAGATTTCTTGATGAAAATTGATTTTCACATTGAAATAATTTATTTTATATAATAAGTCTACTTTTCCATGCCTATAATGAATCTTAAAAAACAAGGTATATTTTATGTTTTTTTAAATAATTTTTTATATAAATATTTTCCATATTTAAAATATTCTACCTTTCAGTCGGATAGGATAAAAAAATATTAAAATAATAAGACTCAATCTCCCTTAGAAAAATATGATGGTCTAAAAAAAATAAAAATACCAACAGTTTTTCACTTTTTATAACATTGTGTCCAAATTCAAGGTTTATTAATTATTAAACAATTGAAACTCTTTTTTGAAATATACCAAATCATTCCCCAATTCCAGTCCACTGAAAACCCATTATAAATAATTTTAATCCAAAATTATCACTCTGGATTCATTTCGATGAGTTTATTGGGTTATAAAGAGCTATTATCAGTCATTAGGGTATAAATATCCAAATTAATGGATTCTATTTTTCACTCGGTTATTTCAATTCATTTATTTATAATAAGTCATTTTATATTAAGCAGAATAAGTTAAAATGTTTAAATAATAAATATTATACTATCCTTTTTATTTCATATTTTTTAGATACTAAATTTCCCTATTATTATTCCAATTTCATTAATGTTTCTCTTTAACTATTATGATATATAAATTGATTATTTAATTTTACATTCCACATAATAATATTGTCAATATGCATCGTTATTTTCATTCACCTTTAGTTAAATATATATATATATATAACACACATTTATAACTTGATAATTCAATATAATAAAAACAAATTTCCTACACATGTGAAAAAATTATGAAAAATGTTCTAAAGATATATGATAATATTGGCCCATATAATGTCAGAAAAATGAAGTTTGTTCCCTAATACCACATAAAATCATGGGGTGAATAATTAATCTCTAGTGATTAAAATTCTATGATACAATGTATGTATTAAGTTCTAATGTTTTATGATACCTTATATAATATTATTTGTAATATTTTCTCAACTCCTTTGTGATGAACCATGGCCAATTTCTTATGAAAAGTTGATTTTAATGTTTTAACCAGATTTCTTTGATATATCTGAAAAACATATTATAATGATATTATTTTATTTCCAAAGGTATTTATGATTACTATTTTAACACCAATGGAATCTAAAATATTTTACATTTAGAATAAATTTAATTTTTTTCTATCTTTTTTCATACGCAACACAATGGTAATATTGCAATACATGAAAGAAATATTTTAGCTTATTAAATATGTAACAGTAAGCGTATAATAGAATATAATATTGTGATACTTTAATATATATTTTAAAATTTTAAAATATTTATTAATATGTTTTTAGAGTTACATTATATTCTTGATTGATGTAAGATAAGAACAAATCAATTTTAACAAATATTAAGCTCTATTTTTTTATTGTTGTTCCACCCTATTTTAATAGAGAATTAGTTTTAAAACTAAATTTCTAAAATTTAATAATCATTACATAAAAAAATTATTTATAAAATTTTAATGTTATAATTATCTTGGGGTGAATTTAATTTATTTTTCTATGAAATTTCTTTTTTTTGATAAATAGTTAAAATACGAGAATTGAATTGAAAACAACGTTTATTATAAATAATTTATTAGGATAAATTTTATTTTGAAAAATTTTTAATTTAAAATTAGAATGATTTTACATATATTAATATAATTTAGGTGATTATAATCATTTATTATTTAATTTCGATATAAAATCATAGACACGTTTTATATATTTTCACCTTAAAACCATGATTTCAAATCATGTCCCTAGGATTAGTATTAAATGAATTTTAGAAACTATAATTAATTCAATTTAAAAAATAAAGATAATTATATTTAATTAGTTAAATATTTATTATATAACAAGGATAACATAATTTTGTACCATAATTATTAGTGAATATAGTGAAAATTATGTACTGTGATTAAGGTAATAACAAGCATACAAAATGATTAAACATGGAATATAAGGGTTCAAAAATAAACATCACTTTTTTACCAACACTAATTTTATTTAAATATTACCCTCCCTCCATAATAAGCTATATTTTTATTATTTAGTGGTATAATATTCATTATAATAGTCATATTTATTATTTTATAAAAAAAGGACAAAAAATGAACCTTTCTATACATTAACACTTGTAATCCATTGAGATATAGAAACAACAAAAAAAAATTCATAATTAAATTATTTTTTGAAAGGAATATTAGTTTTTTATAATGAAATTTTATTTTAATCTTTTATATATTATATAATTAATTTAAACTCTTAAAAAACTCCATCACATTGATTTTTTAATTACCAATAAAATAAAATAAATGAAGTTAATATAATTATTATTAATGCAATTTAAATTAATTATTATGATTAATAATTTTTTTAAATTATTATATCATGTAGTGGATATTCAAACATACTATATTTTAAAATTAATATTAAATTGGTATTTCAAAATTAATATTAAATAATTAACTGAAAAATTGTCATTAATATTATATTACAATATAGAATATTTTATTAACACATTTGAAATTAATAGAAATCATATTATATTATAAGTTACATTTATTTTTTAATAAACATAAAATAGTTTCCATTCCTATAACAAATTATCAATTATAATTATCATATTCAACCCTTAATATTAAAAATATTACAAACGTTGTTATGGTTAACGATGTTTTTTCCTTACGTAAATTTATATTGAATTATATTCTAAAAAATATAGAATGTATGCCTATAAATTAGATATAATATATTAATATAAGTCAGTATTAATTTTATTATAATTATCTCATTAATTTATTCTTATGGGATGAATTTACTACATTAGAAAACAATTTAGATAAATGGAAACCCAAAATGGAAAATTATAAAACCTAATGAATATAGAACAAAATGATAAAAATTGTGTATTTTAGAGTGTTGTGATTTTTAAAAAACCTAATTACTTTTTACTCAATTAATTGTTATTTTTTATATACATAATGTCTGTAAGACCTCTAAATTTTGATTACCTATTTTTATTTACAATAATGTCACCCTTTCTTCAGAACAAATTAGAATTAAGTCCTTCCCTTCATCGCACATATGATGACATATTTACTTTTGTAATATATGAAAAAATAGACTCTAAACATCACATAAATAAACATAGAATCCTCACATTGGGCTTATAGACAACTAATAAAGGCTTTTTTTATAAACCAAAATAAGATACCAATTGACGAGTTTACATCCCTTGTGGAGAAATTTTTCGTTCTTTTATTCTACACTACTTGAAATATTATAATATATTTTTATTTTAAAAATTAATTATATTTTATATTATGACAGGTTTTTCTATCAATGGGATGACCTACTCTCACATACACTTAAATCAAATGGTAAACAGAACCATAATTCACATGTTCGAAGGACTATTGCCTCATGAAACGATGTCATTTGTTCTTCCATTACAAACTATCAATGTTTATGATAATGATGGATATACAGTTTATCAATGTTATATATTATTTTTATAATGAATTTTTTGAGGAAGTTTTATATAACACATACCTACATGATTTCCATTTTTTCTTAATGATAACACCATTTCATTATGTGTGGACTACCGCATGACCAAATATATATGATTTTCATTAGATTACATGAAATCTATATGGATAGTTTTAGTTATAATATTTTAAAAATATAAAATTATTATAAAATATAATTATAATGTTAATATATCTCAATTAGTTTATTCCATAAATATGAAAATAAAATTGAAACAATGTTCATGCGTATATAATCCATATCATATCGATGAACGATCAATTCCATTTCATATCTAGAATGATTATGCATTAAAATAAATAAATAGTGACTAAATATATATATGATATTTGAATAATGTGTTTAATTTTTTATATTATTGAATAAAGATGTAAATATGAAGAACACTAAATGGAATATCAAAACATATACGAAAAACATTCAAATTAACACTTGAAATGATGAAAATAATGAGTCATTATTAATGAATGTTTAATAATATTTTATAAAAGGATTATACGTGGTATATTAATTATTAATATGGATCTTAATTAAAAAATTAACAATTTTTAATCCACTATATCGGTGTTTAAATGAAATTCATCTTAAATTAAGCGTTTGGTAGTGGACTTCGTATCAATTTCCATTTTTTAGGAATAATGATTTTTTGTGAACAAAAATTATTATATATGGTGTACATACAACAAAATTGTAAATACCCAAAATTTTTATTAATTTTTTTAAATAAATAGAATTTCTATGAGCCTGAGAAATCTGACGGCACACGATTCTGAGGCCCGATGTGCCTGGAATGATCGGTCGATGTTTTGTTAAGCTTATGTTAACAAGTGTAAATAGTTTTTATAGAAAAAGCTGAATAAATATTAAATGGTTTCTCATATCAAAATTCCTAGGGCACCATTGTGCTTAGGATGATAGGTTTACCCCTGGCGCGACTTAAGATTAGTCGGTATGGGCATCCTATGAGAAATCCTAAAAATGGTATAATCGTAAATAAAATAATTAAATAAATTATTTTATTTTTAATATTCTTATAACTCACAAATGGTAACTCAAATTTAAAAATTGAGACCAACCTCGAACTCATGAGGGTATTCTTTTGTTACAGATATACCAACTTTCTTCGGCACAGGCCACCAGAGAATGTTTGTTTTAGGCTGTAAATAAAATTATTAATTGATAATTATTTTATAGTAAAATTCATAACATCTATACAGTAATGCTGATTGAAAATCTGAGAGTATTGTTGGGTTTTTTGGGGTGTGTTTCATCTAAGCAGAGCCTAACCTCAACCTGTGCGTGTCGAGGGAGACTGGTAATAATTTTCCAAACTTTTTTTTTCCGGTACGTTCAGTGAACGCAGATGCCGCGTTTTGTAACTTTTGAACTAGTACTCAGAATTATAATTTGGGGAAACTGTTGAACATGCAGCACCATAATTCTCTTATGGATACTTTCACCTCGATGGTAGTTAGTCAAGGTTGAAAGATACTTTTTTGGGTTTTTTGTGGAAGTAATAATATAAAAAATTCATTTTATTTTATTTTCAGCTTTCATGTTGATATTTTAGGTGGGGTCTTCCAGAACTAATCCTCCAGGTGGAAGTTGTATGTGGGGATCACTAGACCTTAACCTCCTATGAGAGGTTAAGGTGGTGGGGACCACCTAAAACATAACCTCCCATGAAAGGTTTTTGTGGTGGTGACAACCCGGGATAAAACCACCATTTAATTGGGGGAAACCCTCAACTCCCAGAATTAATGAGGGAGAGCATCTTGACTTCCTCCATAATAATTGTGCCAATTCACATACCATTAATCTTGCCAATGCACCGCATCATTGTTCCAGCATAAGTTAATTTTCATTTGGCTATTAAAATTAAGTAACGTCTGCGTTGAAATTTAGGAAATTCCCTAATAAATGATGCATCAATGATCGTTACCTACCTCCCCCATCTCCTATAAAAATGGAGCTTGGGAGGAGGGTTTTGTATGGCTTCGCCAAGATAAGAAGTGTTGGTAAAGTGACGTGATGACCAACACTTGGAGGATTACGCTCTCCAATGAAGAATGTGTTCTCCCAATGAAGAACGATCCCCTGATGAAGAATGACCTCAACTTCAAACTTCTTCCTCTGTAAATCCTCAGAAATAGGATGTATTCGAATATGACGAGCCAACGCATAAAACGACGATCGAGGAAAATTCCAAGGACTGTGACATCCTTCTTTTCCCAACAAACTGTCTTCTTCCCCGTGACTCTTTCGACGAACAATGAACACGGTTGTGATTTATTTTTAATATGATATTATTCCCATGATTCTTCCCATCTAAAATAATGAATCGTTGCAGATTTTTGCATTGTGGGATGGGAATAATTTGTTTCGGGAAGGGCTTGTTGTTCTTTATTCTAAAATTATGTTGAGCTTCTTTCTACCACTCTAAACATGGAGGGTGTAGGCCAAACTAACATGGCTCGACCCCTCAGATGATCTCCTTTGGTGTTATTTGTGATTTACAAGGACAATAACATATGTGGAGGAGGACAAGAATGGCGGTCGGCACCGTCGCATGCTGCAAAAACGGAAACGGCGCACAGCCCCACTCCGCAACACTGATGCCCCGTTGTGCCTTTCCTGCAACCTCGGCCGTGCCGCCCGCACCCTCGCGACAGCCTCACAGCTCCACCGTCTGTGTGCCCCAAGAACCCCACGGCTCTGCAGAACTCACTCCCCAGAACCCAGTCGCTCGCGCCTCCTGGCGAGGATGACCTCGTGACACCCTCCCGAGTCGCCCCCGCTGGGCCATCCGCCAGCCTCTTGATCCTCGGCCGGGCCAGCCTTCTGCACCCACGCGGCGCCTAGCCTGAGCCTTCCCCTCACACCACAAGCAGCTCCCATGACGAGACAAACTCACGCGCCCCTCACGGTGCCATGACAGAAGAAGCATTCTCCCTCGCGGTGCCCTCTGGGCTGAGTCATCCACGCGGTGCCCTCCGCGCTGAACATCCCCCATGTTGACCCTTAGCTGGTCTGAGCCCTCGCTATCGGTCCGCACCCACTCGGCTATCCGTAGCCCCTTGCAGCATGATGGGTTGGGCCCAGTGGGCTGAGTTGAACCCAACGAGTAGGCCGAGTCAACCCGAACCAGGTTTCCCAGGTGGGGTCGGGCCAGATCGGTCTGACCGGGTAGGACCAGACCTGGGCCCACTATGGCCACTTACTTCCTTTTGGCCATATTATTGGCACCAAATGTTAGTTTGACGAACCGTTAGTGGTGCTGGTAATCGTGGATCATGAAGGTCCCTTTGAGTATTCCCCACTGGTGTTTGGTGTATATTTGAGATATGGTCAGGTTGGATCGTGCATGAATCCAATTAGGCCCCCGGGACTAAAAGGCTAATAACTCACAAATCTGGCATCCGATTGTTACGACGTATGTTGTGTTGAGACCCCTATGATGTGGCAGTCCTTTGAGATACTACTTATTGGGACTTCATTAATGTTGTAGTAACGAACTGTAGCTCGTGGAGCGGATCTCTCCAGTGACGAGCGAGCAGAGTGCGAATAACTAGTAGCTGGCTATGACATGATGACTGATGACTGATTGACTAAGAGTGACTCAACTAGACTAGTGGGGATAGCCTAGTTGTGGTGGAAGATGCATGGAGGAGAAGCCCCTGGTTGTGGCGGAAGACCGGCTGTACTCGATAGGAGGAGTACCTCTACAAGCTATTAGAGTGAGCGCCTGGTTGTCACAGCAAACCCACAGTGGGGAGCGCCTTGGTGACACTGCAAACCCAAGGTACTTGACAGGAGGAGTACCTAAGCAGTCCATAGTTAGTGGGAAGTGCTTTGGTGTCATGGAAGGCCAACTATAATCAAAAAAGGAGGAGTTTTCCAAGAGTCGTGTTTTCAATAATGTGAAAAAAATTCTAGTTGAGCTGAGTCAGTTTTCCTGTGTTTTCATCATGATTGAGATGGATCACTTAATTACATAGGTATATGTATGGGCATATACCTACGAAGGTTAATTGTTGATTTAATATAATGTTGTCTATCCTTGTTGGATTTTTGTGAGACCTTCTAAGTCTTGGGGTCCTTACTGAGTATTTTAATACTCATCCATGCATGGGTTATGCCCGTACTGTGTTATGTTGGATGTAGTTGATAGACAACGCTGACTGAGGATGACGGTATGTGGATTGGATGGTACACAGAGGTGGACCATACGGAGTGTAGGTACACATAGTAAATGGACATATGTGGAGTACTGAGGAGGCGATCTGTACCTACCCTTCAGGTAGGAACATCGGAGGATGACCTAGTAGCTGCTTTTCTCATTCTTCAATTATATTGTATTTCATTTATACTTGTTCCTTCTAGTTGGGATTGTATTTTGGACCCTTATTACTTACATTACTCACTTTTTTACAATACAGTTGACTTTCATTTGTATCTTATTGTGTGTTTGGTTTCCTGTGTATACAGGTTATAATGGAAATTCATTCCCAATTTTTTTGGGAATATTCCATTGGTGCTAATCTCCAGACACTATTCTATGGAAGGGGGCATGGTTAGTCACGGCACGAGCCTCAGGTTACGGGTCGTGAAAAATTGGTATTAGAGGAGTCATTTCTACCTCAAAACTATAGACTCTGATCTTTTCTGTGAAGTAATAGTGTTACGTGTAATAATTTCATATTTCAGTTGAGGGAGTCCAGTGTTGGTGTGGGGGCTGAAATATACATACACCAGGACCATGACTTCTGATATTCAACTCAATGCATGAAAACACTCATTGCGTGCGTGTTTTCTTTGTGATCTCTTATGTCATCTCACTAGGTCATCTCACTAGGTATAATCTTTTGACAATGTCGCATCTGTTTCTTTTAGGACGCCTCCACACATATAGCCAGTTAATGTTTTGTGATTTGTACGCACTGATAGCCCACCGGGTGATGAGGCTCCGGTGCAGGGCACTCTAACTATGTTGGCAACTTTGGGGGGTGTTCCAGTAGCACCACCACCCGTTGGGCGGTAGATACCACCAGCCACACTGGTGGACAGTTCCCGACGACTGAGCGCATTTCATAAGTTCCAGTAGCAAAAGCCTCTAAGTATTCGAGGCAAGACAGTTTCCCACGCAAGTGAAGGATGACTGGAGGTGGTTTCTAGAGTTTTCTGTCTAGTTGATACACCAGTGGAGTAGACAATAATATTAGATACATGTCATTTTCATTGAGTTACCATGAGTATGGTCCACTTAGTTGTGATGCTTCGATATAAGGACAGTTTCTCGAGATAGTACCTTCGGATAGTGTGCAAGCTATATCACTACCCATTGGTCAGCCGTTACAATTGGATTTACCGGTAGAGGACACATGTTTTCATAGTGCCTTACAAGTGTTTAAGAATTAGATGGCCCTCAGGTTCCATTTTGAGCCCGAATCATAAGCAATTGATGACTAGATCGAGTTGGTGGTTGAGAGTTCTCTATAACTTCTACAACATTGGAAGGAGAACATGTCGTTAGCTGAGTATTCATCGAGGAGTATAGATCATTCCTAGTACATGATGAATACAATACAATCAGTGATTCGGGGCTTGAAATTCTGAGCAGAGTGTGTTTAAAAGGCATTCAAGCTAGTCTTTTCCTCTATTCATTCCTACTTATGGTAGGGTGTTACAGAGAACCTTTATGGATGAAAGTTATTTGGTTGAGTGGATATAACAAGTGAAAGATAGTAGTGGTAATGTAGTAAACTGTCACCATTCTCAGAGACTTGGGCATGTAAAATGTTTCTGGAAGAAGAAGCGTTAGGGTCAAATAAGCCATCAGGGTAGAAGATATAGAATTAGAACCAGGAGAGTAGCATTAGGTGGTGTACTATTCGACATGTTACAACCACCCCCCTTTTTTGTGGACCCCACCATGTTTAGGGAGTTGGAGGACGGGAAAAGAAACTAGTTTTATGCTTTCAAGGAATGTGTCTCGTGGACTATAGGAATGAATTGAGGTACGGTCTATGTATACTACTAGCTACAGTATAAATGGACATAGGTACCAATCATTCCATCATTACACGAATCTTGTCAAGGACCTAGATTTTCTGGTTAAACCATTGGTTTGAAACTCACGTCTGGAGATAAAATTCGGAGGAGACTCAATAATCACACTTACATAGACAATGTAATCTGACCCTTGAGATGAGAGATTAGGTTAGAACCACTTGGTGGACGCACCAAGGACTTATGATATTAGGTTGGGTTTGAACATGACATCCACAATTCACACTCAGATTGATTGTATTAGGCATAGAGGTTTTGGTTTATCTACAACATTAGGATGAGCTTTTCCTTGGGTGGCGAATAAGGAATACCTGGAAGCATATGATAAAAATATTCATAGGAGGGTATATCCAATCACCCGTGAGTCAGCAAACCTCACCCTCATGGAAGCAGAAGTTGACCTTGACATAGTCTATAATCATGGAAAGAATAACATGGTATCATATGCACTTAGCAGGAGGACTGACCTGCATCTGCTATGTAAGGCAACAGTGAAGCTATCCCCTTTGCAGATATCCTTTGTGGATCAAGATTGATCTGCTTTTCTTCTGTCTCGTACAGCCACTCCCCCAATCCTGCAGGGAATCTGGGAGGCGCAACATGGAGATGCTGACTACGAGACTCGACGTGCTCAGATATCCAAAGGATAGGCACTTGATAGGTTTTTTGAAGGTGGTGATCATGTCATTATCTTGATGGGACATACCAGGGTACCATTGTCACATCAGGAGTAAATGTTGAGTGAGTTCTACACATCTCCTCTGGTGGTACATCTATGAGCGGTGAAGATGTTCCATGAAATCCAACAGAAGAACTGGTGGCAATGAATGAATAAAGTAGTTGTAGATTTTGTCTCTCTGTGCCCCACTTGTCAAAAAGTGAAGGCAGAGAATCAGGTACCAGTAGGTTTGGTTCGGCATTTAGAGGTCCAATAGTGGAAGTGGGATGGGATATCCATGGACTTCGTTACATGACTTCCAC
The DNA here is from genome assembly GCA_963277665.1 of Viscum album. Classification (NCBI taxonomy): domain Eukaryota; kingdom Viridiplantae; phylum Streptophyta; class Magnoliopsida; order Santalales; family Viscaceae; genus Viscum; species Viscum album. The sequence goes on from OY728135.1 coordinate 1,769,962,291, forward strand.
ATACATCTAGTGGTAATGACTCGATTTGGGTGATCATCAACCGAATCACCATGTTAACCCACTTTTTACCTATCAAAGAATAGGTTTCAGTAGAGATCATAGGACTCCTCTATGTTAAAAAGATTTTGTGGATACATAGAGTTCCATCGATGATCCTTCCCGATAGTGATGCATATTTTACTTCCCATCTATGGAATTTGTTGCATGAGGTTTTTGGGGTGTAGCTTCATTTGAGCATTGCCTTCCATCCTCAGACATATAATTAGATTAAGCAGACCATTAAGTCCCCTGAGGAAATTTTTTGTGCTTGTGTCATTGACTTCGGTCACATATGGGAGGATCACTTACCTTTGGTGGAGTTTTCATTCAACAACAACTATCACTCCACCATTGGAATGGAACCTTTTGAGGACCTGTACGGGCATCCTTGCAGATAACCTTTGTTCTGGACTAACCCAGGGGAGTTAGCACTCATGGGACCAAAGATGGTATGGGCTACCGTATAAAATGTTCAGATTATCTATGTGCGGATGAAGACTGCACAGAGTAGGTAGAAGTCATATGCTGACTGGAGACAGAAATGACTTGAGTTCGAGGATGGTGACCACATCTTCATATGGGTCTCACCCCAACAAGGTGTATGGAGATTTGGTTGAGGCAGAAAGTTATATCTGAGATTAATCGGACCTTTTCAGGCCCTTAGCATACTTAGTGAGTTAGCTTACTTCTATAGAGACCCAAATCTTGACGTACATGGAAATTACATTACTTTAGAGGAATACTTAATACATAAGAAAAACAGACACACAACGACTGTAATAGTTTAGTGTCTTTGGAAGCTTGCTATGTAATCTTCTAATTGTGGTGAAAGATCTTCAACATATCCCATAAAGATCGTCCAATTTTTTTTCTTACATAAAACCTTTCTTTATATCCTGGAGAAAAGTAAACAAAAGAAGGGTGAGCTCAAATGCACGGAAAGGGTAAGCATGGATAAAATAAAACAAACCATATACATTTGAACATAAAAACATGAACATAATGTTTAAACATCAAAAGCTTCAGAAATGACATAAAACATGGAAGTACGTAAGGCATAGATCATAAAGAAACATTAAGAATGCTAAAATAGCATGGGAATAAAACATGTAATTTTGGAAACCATTAAGCACATGATATTATTTCCATAGTATCCAAGGATTTTCTTCCAAGACCATCTTACTGGACAAAGTCCCTTTCTAAATTGAGTTCAATCCTCGTTCCAGTCATGTATTACTGAACCGGTTTAACTTACCATTCCATACATGTCTATCTCATGAGATATAAATCTTTACCCAATGCATTGGATGGAGATATAGGTCCCACCCATCTCATAATGAAATCATTATTTCGTGTGCCACAAAATAAACATACATCATTCATAAAAACCCAATAAATAAATTGGGTTCCATAAACATCATCCCATCATCACATAATCCATATAAAAGAAATGGATATTATTTCATAATAATAGAAGTGAATCCTTGTAAATCATAGATACATTATACTTGAAACATACACATATGAAATAATGTCATCATAGATGTAAAATGGTTTTGATAAAACACTTGAAATGAATTCTTGAGGAAAATATCCCTTTTTCTTCAAAATAATTTTCTATTCACAAAATGTCATGCAATATTAAAAGAAAGGGATTTTGTTGAACATAGTCATGAAATCTTTTGGATGAATCTTCATGAAAACAAGGCTTTATAAAATCGTAAATATCCATTCGTGCCGTATAAGTTAAAAAAACATTCTTTTCGTACTTTTGCCGGAAAAGTAAAAAAGTGCCTTGTAATGTAAACAAAAGAAAGATTCCTTACATAACATGTAGTAAAAGACAAAAATGGGTAAAAATTACATTAAACATACATGAAAAAACTTTTATAAAACATGGAAATGTATTATAGAAATAACCCCAGTAAATACTTATGAATAAGCAATCTCGGATAAAAATGAGATCTGCAAAATTATCCCTTACCTTAGGTCCGATATGCTTTGTGCATATCTGAACCTCCTGTATAATGATTTAAATAATGTTATTGACTTATTACAGAATCATATTAATTTTTATGATATCATATATGGTTCACTTATGACTTTATATTACTCGTTCTTTTGTAAATTCCATGTTAAAGAGCGTTTTGGGTAAAATCGTTTCATTTGTCGTCCGTGTTTTCACTTGTAATTATTCATATGATTTCTTATATCATGATTACTTACATCCAGAATGTAAAACATGATTTATATATAATATATATTCAGAATATTCATATATACAATAGATCAATAAATGGAATGTAATACACCGTTCATGGAGACGGTAGGCCGTACGTACGCATGAACGTTGTTTTCGTTTCCTCATTGAATTGAATAGAATTAATTGGATGACATACATATATATATATATACAGTATCATTATTATGTATTATATTTCCTGATTACTTATTATATATACTTTATAATCATTTATGAATGGTTAATCATTGAGAATGAATCTCATCACGTCGTGGAGACGGTATTCCGTACGTACACACGAGCGATGATATCGTTCCCATGATCATGGAATTTTATTGGAGTGTATGTATACTATTATAGAATCAATATCATTTTAAAATAATCATATATAGTTATTATTTACACCATTATCCCTATCCAAGTATGGTGGTGGTGGAAAATAGATTACACCACGGTGTGGAGACGGTATTCCGTATGTACGCACGCACGGTGATTTCGTTTTTCGTAGGATGGATAGATTGTGAAATAGGGTTTTTTCATACATATAATTACATATCAGTATATGAGTGATAATGATGTTATTACTTCATAATTAATCAACCTAAGAAGAATAAGTGGAAGAAGAAATAAAGGTGAAAGAATCAGTAACGGAAATTATCTCTTCTTTAAAGTGCCTCTTTGAGACCTCCTCTTAGGGCACTACAAGTTGTCTTTGAAGAAGATCAGGACCTCTAGGATGTTTCTAGGGATTTGTAGAAGAGAATTGGGCAGGGGTTGGCCGAGTTTTAAGTCTCAATGTGGTGTGTGGAAGAGAGATAATAGGTTCCCTTTTATAAGGGAGGGCAAAGGCACCTTTGGAAATCTTAAAAATATTAATTTTTAATAAATCTAACCCCACGTAAAAACCTCCAAAAATGACTCATATTAGAAATTTAGATGATATCAGGTTGTAATCTCATCAACCAATAAAATTTAGGCATGTTTGGATCTTATTTTAAACCTTATCATTTTGATTTATCCTTATTTAATCTATTTAAGTTTATTTGTGGTAATAAAATTCTAAATTTTAAATTATAACAAATAATTACTTATTTGTTGTGAATTATCAATAATGGTTTACTTTATAAAATTATAGAACATATAAAATTAAATTTTCAATTTTTAAATATTGTTGTGATTTTTAAACAATTTTATAATATGTTATTTTAATAAAATAACAATAGTGTCAATTTTGGAACTATTCATTAATTTGAATTTAAATAAAATATATACAGAAGATATGTTCTAAATAAAAGGTTTAATAGATTCATAAAATGTCATATGTATCTATAAAAGTAGTGGATCACATTAAATAGTTCATATAATATTTATTTTATTATTTTTAAAACCATTTATTTGGTTTATCTCTTACTAAAATAATTACTACAACATTTTTGTATAATTATTTAAAATACATATTTTTTGCATAAAAATTAAAAATAAAATCCCATGATGAAGATAAATGTATTACCTTTCCAAATAATACTTTTACTCGAATTTATAATCTTAAAATCACAATATTTAAATTGTTATATTTATTAAATTATGAAGGTGACAACTTTGGCATCATTTAAAATAAAATAATATAACTGTCATAATCACTTTTATAAAACTCAAAACGGATATATATTATGTAATTGGATGATTAAGGTGTATATATACACTACAAATAAGTTTTGGTCCATTTTGTGGGCCTTTTATTGGGTTTTATTATTTCAATAAATACTATATTACTGATTTTTCACTAAATAAATAATTTATGCATCATTAATGTATCGCCATTAATGAAAATTATATAATCCCTAAAAATTATAAATAAATTATCATGATGTAGATACTTTTATTATATTTTTGGAGAATATTCATTTTCAAAGATTTATGATGTGTATCACTAAATTAAAATTATTATACTTATAATATTTAAGAGAGTGACATGTTGTCACTTTCTTTGGTTTTAATAATAATTAAATTATTTTCATGGCCCAAAGTCCATAAAATGAATCTAATCCGACCCTTAGGTTATATGGTCATACTGTTATCCATCCAATATAATTTTGGAATGTGTTAGAGTAATTTTATAATATTATATTTACCCTTAATTACCTGATTTACCTTTAACTAAGGTAAATAAAATTTACTGTAGTTGCTATTCATAATTCCCAAAAATAAAAAGTAGCTTATTAACATAATTTGGAACCACTGATTCCAAATATTGAATCCATTTTTCCAAATTCAATACACAAAAGTTTCCGAAATTAAATTAAAATTAATCCCGTTGTTGAAAGTAAACGGGGTTTTTTCTTTAAAACATTGCAAAAGATTGAATTGATTTAACCTACGAATTTAATGTAAAATCAATGCTAATGACATACATTATATTAAATGGTAAAAATATATTCTATTTATACTTTAAAACCATTCAATTTTATAATTTAACCATATAAATTATTGCGTTGAAAAAAGTTGTTTTTAATTAAAATATACCGTGTTTTTACTATTCATCAAAATATGAAGGTTACCAGAATAATATGAAAAATTTATCCAAAGTAAATTTTTATTTCTTGATTCCAAATAATAATTTTATCTTGTCAAATTGAACTTATTAACATGTCAAAAACTTGATGTAAAGTGGGCGCGCCATCAAAAGGCGGCAAAACTACATTTTTTTAAAAATACTTATTTTACACGAAAAATTTATTTTGTTCTTATACCATGTTCTAGAAAATGTGTAAGATGAATAATTATGTTATAAAATTCAAAATTTTGTTAATACTATTCATAACGGCTAGTTCATAAAAATATTATAATAATATATCATTGTTTAGTAAAACCCGGTATTGCGTACAACACACGCTATCGAGGAAGGTCGTGATTGCGTGTAATGCAAGCCAAGTCAGGGTTGCGTGTTGTGCAAGAACCTTTCGTTGTTTCGTATAACATAATCCAACCATATTTCATTTATACATTAAATATATATATATACATACACACTCAATGTTCATAGAATAACTATTATCAAAATTGTGTGTAACACGATCCAAGAATAGTGTTGCGTATACTGCAAGCTAATACGGTGTTGTGTATAGTGCAAGGTAATCTTGGTGTAGCATTCAACACAAGAAATTAATGAAATTAAAAGAATATTTTTCATAAAATCTCAGGGTTTTACATTCTACCCCCCTTAAAATGAATTTCGCCCTCGAAATTCATCGGGGTTATAAATGGTTTACTACTCGAAAGTTTGTTTAATAGAAACCCACATCGTAAAAAGGAATACCAAAACATGTCTTTAAAAACTAAAGTATGAAATGTAATGGTTACCCAAATTAACTCATCACTGGGTTTCCACGTAGGAGAATATAGGTGAAAATATGGATATGGAAGAAAAATCTAACCATCAAGTTCTGATGGAGAGTGGTAGAGAACATGGCTATGAAAAAGCCAACAATCACAAAGATATTGATTTTTGATGATCTAAGGTACCATATGATTAATCAGATATAAGGGAACTACGACAACATTTTTGTTTTTCAAGATCATTTCCCTATAGTTGATGAATTAAAAGAAATACTTGAATGATTTTGGTACAATCTCACGGTTGTTCGGGAATTGAACAATTTCTACTTCATCCCTTAAAGAAATGAAGTTGAATTTGTTATTCGTGATGTGTTAGCAGATCATGTGATAGAATGATGGGTCATTCCATCTCATTCAAACAATAGGTTATCAAATGTTATAAGTCCATCTTATGGTTAGATTAATCGTATATGGTTCCAAAAATGAACTTATACTTCATATATCACACCTCTTAATAAAATAATACTAGTTTCTACAAACCAAGGAATTCATGTAGGCCAGTGGTAGGTGATAAAGGCCAGTCGCACTTCGGTTGTGGGTTCGATTCCCACAACCTTGTCCTACGCGATGGGATGTCGCCCGTCATGCATGTTGTCCTTTTTCTAAAACTATGTTACTGTAACATCCCATCAATAATATCAAAAACACTTCTATCCTTAAACAATACTATCTTATGTCAAACATAATCCATTCCAATCCTTAGGCTTATACATAATACTGCAGTCTACTCTCATAATATAGTGAAAACGATTACCAGAGATTTAATACCATTGTTGATCCCCATATATCATAAGATATGTCTTGTTGGTCACATTCCAAACATTCGAAGGCCTTAATCATGTATTCTCTTGAAAAATGAATACCCATTGAACCTTATTGAAAACATGAATGCAGTTAATAGTTAACACTTTCCACTTACCAAAATCCTCAAAATTCTATATACTGAAACCATGATATCACTTAGTCCTTATATCAATCACAAGCTCATGAATACAATCAAACATCTCATTATCATCTTATTCCTTCATTATGCGCATATCATCTACTTTACAGTAATATCTGAATATCCTTCCTTGGTTACTGGTACCATTCAACAAATACATTCAAATATTTTTAGGAAAAACAATAGTGTAACAATCCTTAGATGATTCTTTATTCCATAGTACCACTAACTATACAACATAACTCTCGATAAACATACAATCATTCCACTAACTTCTAAAACAAACGATTGAGCTTCAACACTTCTTTCAGCTCATATATCATTTGTATACTCCTCATCATCATCCACATAAATACTAACCATGTGACCATGTTGATTCTCTTCATGATATTTTCCATTAGGACATTGGATTGCATAATGCCCATACATTCCACATTTAAAACATCTAATCATTGTTGATGTCGTAGCAATACCATTATCCTTGTCCATGGTGTTAACTGAACCTTTTCCTTTTCACTTACTGGCTTTGTGTCCGTCTTTTACACACCCAATGCATCTCCCAGTTCCTTTGAAACAATCTCCCTGATGCCTCTTCCCACATGAATTACATGAGAAAAATTGAGCTTTCTTTCATCTATGATCATCATTAAACTCCATCTTTCTCTTATTATCTGAGTTGGGAAACTTACCAAAGATGAGATTATTGATCATATTATGAGATTGCTAATTAGGCATAATAATGATGTTTGGACTTCCAGATCCCATTTCATTTGGTTTATCATGAAGAAAATCATTCCATTGTCTATCATATCCTCCATTATCGTGAATCTTCCTATTTCCAGCCATTTTCTAAAACCCAAATAGAATAGTGTGAGATGAAAAAATCATGCTAGGGAAAACAACATAGTAAACACGGAGTACCCTCAATATCTAACATCTTAGGTTAAATTCTATGATCATTACCATCATTATAGGACTGTATCCTATACGTATACTTATCCTTAGGGACATCTCTAGACATACCTTAGAAATATCTCTAGGGATCTCACTAATGTTTTTGCATCCTAGTTTCCAAAGGTTGACTAAAACTTTTCTATGATACAAACTGTAGATACCCAAAGCTTGACGTACATGGACATTACATTACTTTAGCGGAATACTTAATACATAAAAAAACAGACACACATGGACCGTAATAGTTTAGTGTCTTGTGAAACATGGAACGTAATCTTCCAATTGTGGTGAAAGATCTTCAACATCTCCCATAAAGATCTTCCCCTTTTTTTCTTACCTAAAACCTTTCTTTATATCCTGGGGAAAATGGAACATAAAAAGGGTGAGCTCAAATGCTCAGTAAGGGTAATCATGGATAAAATAAAACATACCATATACATTTGAACTTAAAAACATGAACATAATGTTTAAACATCAAAAGCTTGAGAAATGACAGAAAACATGAAAGTACGTAAGGCATAGATCAAAAATAAACATTAAGAATGAAAAAATAACATGGGAATAAAACATGTAATTTTGGAAACCATTAATCACATGATATGATTTCCATATTTGCCAAGGCATTACTTCCAAGACCATCTTAGTGGACAAAGTCCCTTTCTGAATCGAGTTCACTCCTCGTTCCAGTCAAGTTTTACTGAACCAGTTTCACGTTCCGTTCCAGCCATGTCTATCTCATGAGATATAAATATTTACCCAATTCATTGGAGGGAGATATAGGTCCCACCCATCTAATAATGAAATCATTCTTACTTGTGCCACAAAATAATCATACATCATTCATAAAAACCCAACAAATAAAATGGGTTCCATAAACATCATCCCATCATCACATAATACATATAAAAGAAATGGATATCATTTTATAATAAGAGAAGTGAAACCATGTAAATCATAGAGGCATTATACTTGAAACATACACATATGAAATAATGTCATCTTAGATGAAAAATGGTTTTGATAAAACACTTGAAATGAATTCTTGAGGAAAATATCCCTTTTTCTTCAAAATCATTTTCTTTTCGCAAAATGTCATGCAATATTAAAAGAAAAGGATTTTGTTGAAAATAGTCATGGAATATTTTGGAGGAAGCTTCATGAAAACAACGCTTTATAAAACCTTAAAAATCCGTTCGTGCCGTATATGTTAAAAAACATTCTTTTCGTACTTTTGCCGGAAAAGTCAAAAAGTACCTCGTAATGTAAACAAAAGAAATATTCCTTACATACCATGTAGTAAAAGTAAAAAAATGGGTAAAAAGGAAATTAAACATACATGAAAACACTTTTATAAAACATGGACATGGATGATATAAATAGCCCCTGTAAATACATATGAATAAGGAATCTCGGATAAAAATGAGATTTGCAAAATTATCCCTTACCTTAGGTCTGATATGGTTCGTACGTATCTGAACCTCCTGTATAATGATTCAAATAATCTTATTTACTTATTACAGAATCATATTAATTGTTATGATATCATATATGGTTCACTTATGACGTTATATTACCCATTCTTTTCTAAATTCCATGGTAAAGAGCATTTTGGGTAAAATCGTTTCATTTGTCGTCCATGTTTTCACTTATAATTATTCATATGATTACTTAGATCATGATTACTTACATCCAGAATATAAAACATGATTTATATATAATATATATTCAGAATATACATATATATAATAGATCGATAAATGGAAAGAAATACACCGTTAATGGAGACGGTAGGCCGTACGTACGCATTAACATTGTCTTCGTTTCCTCATTGAATTGAATGGAATTAATTGAATGACATACATATATATATATATACATAAATCCATAATCATTATTATGTCATATATTTCATTATTACTTATTATATATACTTTATAATCATTTATGAATGGTTAATCACTGAGAATGAATCTCATCGCGTCGTGGAGAGAGTATTCTGTACGTACGTACGAGCGATGATATCGTTCCCATGATCATGGAATTTTATTGGAGTGTATGTATACTATTACATAATCAATATCATTTTACATTAATCATATTTAGTTATTATTTACACCATTATACCCATCCAAGTAAGTTGGTGGTGGAAAATATATTTCACCACGGCGTGGAGACGGTATTCCGTACGTACGCACACGCGGTGATTTCATTTTTCATAGGATGGATAGATGGTGAAATAGGGTTGTATCATACGTATAATAACATATCAGTATATTAGTGATACTGATGTTATTACTTCATAATTAACGAACCTACGAAGAATAAGTAGAAGAACAAATAAAGGTGAAAGAATCGGTAACTGAAATTACATCTTCTTTGAAGAGCCTCCTTGAGACATCCTCTTAGGGAACTAAAATTGGTATTTGAAGAAGACCAAAACCTCTAGGATATTTCTATGGAAGAGTAGAAGAGAATTGGGCAGGGTTGGGACGTTCTTGAACGCTCAATGTGGTGTGTGGAAGAGAGGGAGGAGGTTCTCTTTTATAAGAGAGTGGAGAGGCACCTTTGGAAATATCAAATATATTAATTTATAATAATTCTAACCCCACTTAAAAACATCCAAAAACGACTCATATTCAAAGATTAAACGATATAGGGTTGTAATATCATCAAAAAATCAAATTTATACATGTTTGGATCTTATTTTAAACATTATCATTTTGATTTATCCTTATTTAATCTATTTAAGTTTATTTGTGGTAATAAAATTCTAAATATTAAATTATAACCAATAATTACTTAGTTGTTGTCAATTTTACATAATTGTTTACTTTATATCATTTTAGACAATATAAAATTAAATTTATATTTTTTAAATATTTTTGTGATTTTTAAACAATTTTATAATATTTTATTTTTATAAAATAACAATAGTGTCAATTTTGGAACTATTCATTAATTTGAATTTAAATAAAATATATACAGAACATATGTTCGAAATAAAATCTTTAATAGAATCATAAAAGGTCATAAGTATCTATCAAATTAGTGTATAACATTAAATAGTTCATATTTTATTTATTTTATTATTTTTAAAACCATTTATTTGGTTTATCTTTTAATATAATAATTACTACAAAATTATTGTATTATTATTTTATATACTTATTTGTTGCATAAAAATTAAAAATAAAATCCAATGATTAATATATATTTATTAACTTTCACAATAATACTTTTACCCGAATTTATCATCTTAAAATCAAAATATTTAAATTGTTATATTTATTAAATTATGAAGGTGACAACATTGGTATCATTTAAAATAAAATAATATAAGTGTCATAATCACATTTATAAATCTCAAAACGGTTATATATTATGTAACTGATGATTCAAGTGTAGATATACACTACCAATAAGTTTTGGTCAGGTTTTTGGGCCTTTTAATGGGTTTTATTATTTCAATAAAAACTATATTACTGATTTTTCACTTAATAAATAATGTCTGCATCATTAATGTATCACCATTAATGACAATTATATAATCCCTAAAAATTATAAATAAATTATCATGATTTAGATAATGTTATTAGCTTTCTGGAGACTATTCATTTTCTATGATTTATGTTGTTTATCACTAAATTAAAATTATTATACTTATATGATTTAAGAGAGTGACATGTTGTCACTTTCTTTGTTTTTAATAATAATTAAATTATTTTCATAGTCAAAAGTCCATAAAACGAATCTAATCAGACACTTAGGTTATAGGGGTCTACTTTTATCCATCCAATAGAATTTTGTCATGTTTTATTGTAATTTTATAATATTATATTTTCCCTTAATTACATGAATTACCTTTAACTATGGTAAAGAAAATTTACCGTAGTTACTATTCATAATTCCCTAAATTAAAAATTAGCTTATTAACATAATTTGGACCCACCGATTCCAAATATGGAATCCATTTTTCCAAATTCAATACACAAAATTTTCAGAAATTAAATTAAAATTAATCCCGTTATCGAAAGAAAACGGGTTTTTTTCTTAAAACATTGCAAAAGAATGAATTGATTTAACCTACGAATTTAATGTAAAATAAATGCTAATGACATACATTATATTAAAAGGTAAAAATATTTTCCATTTATACTTTAAAACCATTCAATATTATAATTTATCCATATAAATTATTGCGATGAAAAAAGTTGTTTTTAATTAAAATATAGCGTGTTTTTACTATTCATCAAAATATGAAGGTTACCAGAATAATATGAAGAATTTATCCAAAGTAAATTTTTTTTTTCTTGATTCCAAAAAAGAATCTTATTTTTTCAAATTGAACTTATAAAAATTTCAAAAACTAGATTTAAATGGGGTGCGCCATCAAAAGGCGGCAAAACTGCATTTTTTGAAAAATACTTATTTTACCCAAAAAATTTATTATGTTCTTATACCATGTACTAGAAAATGTGTAAGATGAATAATAATGTTATAAAATTCAAATTTTAGTTAATACTATTCATAACGTCTAGTTCGTAATAATAATATAATAATATATCATTGTTTAGTAAAACCCGGTATTGCGTACAACGCACACTATCGAGGAAGGTTGCAATTGCGTGTAATGCAAGCCAAGTCAAGGTTGCGTGTTGTGCAAGAATCCTTAGTTGTTTTGTATAACATAATCCAACCATATTTCATTTATACATTGAATATATATATATATACTGAATGTGGTGTAGAATAACTATTATCAAAATTTTGTGTATCACGATCCAAGAATAGTGTTGTGTATACTGCAAGCTAATACGGTGTTGCGTATAGTGCAAGGTAATCATGGTGTAGCATACAACACAATACATTAATGAAATTAAAATAATATTTTTCATAAAATCTCGGGGTGTTACAACCGCATAGCTCATCCACCTCAGTTGCACCAAGGGCACAACGTCTTCCACGTATCCCACCTGAGGAGATATGTGCATGACCTTTCACACATCATCAACCCTAGAGAGCTAGACGTCAATGATGGGGTGAAATTTACGGAGGTTCCAATAGATATTGAGGATCCACATGATCTGGTCATTCGTGGAAGGTTGTTACCTCTAGTGAAGATTTTTTGGTATCATTGGAACCTCTAGGAGAGCACATGGGAGCGGGAGGCTCAGATGTGTGCTCAGTACCCCCACTTGTTTAGGTAGATGAGTTGTTTAAAAATGTTACATAGATAACTATGATGGGGAGAATGTAAAGACCCGAAATGTACACGATTATTTCTAAATAAATGGGATTTTTACGAGTCCACAAAATCTGAAAGCACGTGATTTCGAGGCACGGAGTGCCTGGAATGATCTGTCAAGGTTTTGTGTAGCATAAGTTAATGCACCTAAGTAGTTTTCATGATAAAGTGGAATAACTCTTAAATGGTTACTCATATCAAAAATCCAAGGGCACAGTTGTGATCTGGATGGCACGAATACCATAGTCGCGACATCAGATTATTTAGCGTGGGCATCCTTTGAGAAATCCCAAAAATGTCATAACATTAAACAAAATAAATAAATAAATTATTTTCTTTTTCAAATTTTTAAAATTCACAAATGGTAACGTAGATTAAACAACAGAGACCACTTCTGAACTCTTGAGGGTATGATATCTTTATGCAGATACCAACATTGGATGGCGCGGGCCACAATAGAATGTTATTTAATGCCCGCAAATTAAATAATTAAGATCCAATTATTTTATTATAAAATTCATAACATCTATACAGCAACTCAGATTGAAAATATGACAGTACTGTTGGGTTCGTTGGGGTGTGTTTCATCTAGTCTGAGCCTAACGCCGACCGGCATGGTCCGAGGGTGACTGACAACAATTTTCCAAAAAAAAATTCTTGTGCATTCAGCTAATACGCAAGCAGCATTTTGTAACTTTTGAACTAGTGCTCGGAATTGAAATCCAAGGATACTGTGGAACTCGCATCACCATTATTTTCATAATGATAATTCTACCTCGATGATATTTGGTCAAGGGTAAAAGTAAGTTTTTGGGTTTTTGGTGGAAGTAATAAAATCAAATAAACTTTATTTTATTCTATTTTGAACATCCATTTAGATGTTCATGTGGGGTCCACCGGAACTAAACCTCTAGGTTGATGTTAGAAGTGGGCATCACAATACCTTAACCTCCCTTGAGAGGTTAAGGTGGTGGGGACCACCCGAACCATATCTTCCCATTAGAGGTTATGGTGGTGGAGACTACCCGGTATGAAACACCCCTTTAATTGGGATAAACCCTCAACTCCCACAATTAATAAGTAAGAGCCTCTTGACCTCCTTCACCTTAATTGTTCCAATGCGCAAACCAATAATATTGCCAACACACCACATCTTTGAGCCAGCATAAATTAATTGTCTTTCCACTTTTTAAATTAAATAATAGTATCGTTGGAATTTTGGAAGGTTCCTAATAAATAAACTGTCATAAATTCCAACGATCCTTACCTAACTCCCCCATCTCTTATATATATGGAGCTTTAGAGGAGGATTTGGTACGGATTCACCCAACGACGAAGCACTGCAAACGTGATGCGATGCCCAACACTTGAAGAATGACATTCTATAATGAAGAACGTGTTTTCCTAATTAATAACTCTCTCCTGACGAAGAACGGCCTCCACTTCGACCTTCTTCCTCAATAATTTCTCCACCATTGGAATTCTTTGACTATAAAGAGTTAATGAACAAAACGATGATAGATGAAAATGTTGATGACACCGACATCCATTTTTTCCCAACTATACTTCTTCTTCCCCACGACTTCGTCGATGAACAATGAAATAAGTAGGGATTTTATTTTGAATATGATACTATTCCCTTGATTCTTCTCTTCCAAAACAATGAATCTTTTTGTATTTTTTCCTTGTGGGATGTGAATAATTTGTTCTCGGAAGGGATTGTTATTCTTCATTCATACCATATGTGGAGCCACTTGATACCACTCAAAACGTGGAGGGTGCAAGCCAAACTATCATAGCCCGACCTCTTTGCCGATCTTTTTTGGTGTTCTTCACGATGGATAAGGATAGAAACCTATGTGGAGGAGTACAAGAACGACGACCGACACCACCATCGGACATGAAGAAGGCAACAGGTACCGACACCACTACACGTCACCCCCACACTACCGCGCCCTCATGGTAGCCCCAGCCTAGCCGCTCGCACCCTTGTGGCTGCCCCGCGGCTCCGGTTTCTCTGCGCCCCACCGGCCTCGCACACCTCGCCCACCCAATGGCTCCAGCAACCACGGGCCACGTCTCCCGGTAGCCTGTGCCTCCCAGCCGAGCCTGCATCGTGGTGCCCCTTAGAGCGTCCCCGACCACGCTAGCCGCTGACCTCCCAAGCCCCGACAGAGCTGGCCTCTCGTGCCCTTCATGGCGCTCTAGCTGAGCTGGCCTCCCGCACACCTTGCGGCGCCCGGGCCCAGCCGGCCACCCTAGCCCCTCGCGGTGCCCCGGCCGAACCGGTGCATTCCCCTCACGTCATCCCAGCCGAACCAGACCGGACCCTCATAGTTCCCTTCAGGTCGAGTCACCCACGTGGTGCCCTCCGGGCCGAACTTCTCTCACGCCAACCCGTGGCCGGTCCACGCCCTGATGGCCAGTCTGCACCGTCTCGCCTCCCCATAGCCCCTCGTGGCATACTGGACTGGGCCTAGTGGGTTGGGGTGAACAAAACGGGCCGACCCACCCAATGGGCATGGTCGACCCGAGCCGTGTCGGCCGAGGCCGGGTCGTGCCAGATCGGTCGGACCCAGTTGGACCGAACCTAGGCCCACTACAGCCCTTTAATTTATTTTGGCCATATATTTGGCACCAAACCTCTATTTGAAGAACTGCCAATGGCACTGGAAATCATGGTGAATGATGGTCCCCTTGAGTATACCCCACGAGAGTTTGGGGTATTGTTGATATATGATCAGGTTGGATCGTGCACGAATCCAACCGGGGCCTCTAGACTAAAATACTAATAACTCCCAGACCGGGTGTCCAATTGACATGTCGTCTATTGTGTTGAGACCCTATTGATGTGGTAGTACATTGAGATACGTCTTCATGGGACTTCGTGATAGTTGGAGTATTGACCAGAAGCTCGTGGAGAAAATCATTTCAATGAAGATCGAGCATAGTGTAGAGACCTAGTAGCTGGCTGAGGCATGACGATTGCTGACCGATTGACTCGTAGTGACTTTACTATCCTAGTGGTCAGCTCCTGTATATTGTGGCATACCCACGGTAGAATATTTCCTGGTTGTGGCGGTAGACAAGCAGTACTCAACAAGAGACAATCCTCTTTATGAAATTAGGGGGAGGGCCTGGTTATGGCGGCAGACCCACGGTGTGGAGCACCTTGGTGACGCAGCAGACCCACGGTACACGACAGGAGGAGTACCTAAGCAGTCCAAGGTTAATGGGAAGCGCCTTGGTGTCATGGCTGGCCCATTGTACAAAACAGAGGAGGAGTTCTGCAGTAGCCATGGTTTCAGAAATGTGAATAAAATCCTAGTTGACCTGAGTCTATTTTTCAATGTTTTCCTCATGATTGACAAGGATCAGTTGATATCTTATGTATATTTTTTGGAATTTATCCATGTAAGGTTATTTATTGTTTCATACTTTTTGGTTTATACTTGCTGGATTTTGTGAGACCTTGAGGGTATTGGGGTCCCTACCGAGTATCGTTATACTCACCCATGCACGCACTATGCCAACTCCTCATTATGTGGGATGTAGATGACTGACAAAGTTGATTGAGGCTGAGAGTACCAAGAATGGACAGTACCTGGAGGTGGACCATATTCAGTGTCGTTACATGGAGTTAACAGATGGATGTGGTGTGATGAGGAGGTGATATGTACCTACCCATCAGGTAGGATCCTCAGAGTACGGCCCAATAGTTGCTTTTCACATTCTTTAGTTGTATTGCATTTCAGTTTTACACGTACTGTCCAGTAGGGAATGAATTTTTGCCCCTTTTTAATTACTGTACTCACATTTTTACTATACAGTAGACTTACCTTTGTATATTGATTTGTGTTTGGTTGCCTGTGTTTATAGGTTATAAAGTCAATGCCTTCCCAGTTTTGTGGAACATGCCTTTGGTGCTAGTCACCAGCCCCTAGCCTATGGATGGCAGGATTGTGGTAGTCACGACATGGGGCCCGAGGGACGGTTTGTGACATAAATTGAACATGTTAAATCATGAATACAAAATATTTCATTTAATTTTATGTTTCAACTTGAATTAATTTATTCTATGGGGTTTTACTTGAATGTTTCCTTGTAGTAATGGAATTTCATTTCAAATTTTACATCTGTGGGATTAATATCAAATTCATATATAATTTTTTTGTGTCTACTGGGCCACATGATATAGTGTGTAATTAATTATTAAATCTTCATGGTATGTTAATAATTCACTAAACAGTTATTAATTTCAAGGCTACCATCTCATATATTACCACTATTTTAATGGAATTTCTTATCTCAATTTTATTTCTGTGAGGTTTATTTCTTATTCGCCACTCATTTTTATGGTGTATTTAATATCGTAGGATGTATTATAAAATGATTTTTTTCAGGATATAATATGTTTCTTTTTAAGTTATTACTTCATAGTTCTTTTGATTCATACTTTTCCAAGCTATATGGGATACTTTGGAATGTACTAAGAATATTATCCTTATAAATGTTCATAATGATATTTTAGTTGTGTCTATTTTAATAAATTAAAAAAACTATTATTCTTACTCTAATGCATGAGTATTATAATATTTTGACCATAATCTTCATATGTATGGTTTATGATTGTATTTAATAAGAATAATATTTCTGTAAATGTCCTTGATCCATTTTTGTGGTCACCTAAAAATATTCACTAGTCATTAAACTTTACCAATTTATAGATATATTTTATAATGGATATTATTATTTCTTAAACCATATATCATTTCTATATTTTTTACATTGAAATTTATTTTCTATATACTTAAAATATTTTCAATCATTATAATTTACTCAATACAAATATTTGATAAGGATCAATGTTTATGAATTAAATAACATATTCAATATAAGATTAATTATTTCGTTATGCTTGATAGTGTTTAGGGAATATTTATGGAAATCCACAAAATGCATCATTTCCATCATTATTTGAAGTCAACAGGTGATAAACCCATAAATTTTGTTTCTGTAATGAATTGGATGGGTTTCTACTGATAATCTTAAACTATCTTGAGGATAATTATTTACCATATTTTAGTTCCTCTTCCATATACATTATATCATAGAATTTTCTTCACTCATATTTAGAATTTATTATCAATGATATTTTATATATGAAAAAATAAGTGGTTGGATTTAATTATTTTCATATTGATTATATGGAATCTGTTGTTATTTTGTAACCTTTTCTTAGTAACTCTTCCTATCTTATTAATGCATTCATGTAATGTAAATGTCATGTGTGATTAGTTGATTATCATGAAATATATATTATATTCTTCCTTTTTATTTTATTGATTATATGGTATGTTTATTTAGTTATTAAATTCACATATTGATTATAACCATTCATTCATTATTTCATACAATGTACTTTACCAATACAGTGCATTTCATCCCACCCTTATTTTGATTCACTTCACAAGGATTCCATGATGTTTTTTAAAAAATGTGCTAGGATATTTTAGTGGGAATAATATTTTCCTAAAATGAATTAAATATGTTGTAATTATGGTACTTCGTTTTAATTTATGATTTCTGTATTTATCTGATATAAAAATACTATTAAACTGATCAGTCCTTCAAGATTTGTTTTCTTGTAATTATACCAATATATTGGTAGTAGAAAACAATAATGGATATACTAATTTAAAGTCGAAACTGTTGGAATCGATGGATATTTAGTAAAAAACATTGAAATTATATTTAAGATAATTGTGAGTAGATAAATTAAACCAGCAATAAAAAATAATGATAAGTATATGAAAATGTCCCAAAGATACCATGATTATGATCTTGAGGATAGTTATGGATACATTTTTAAAAAATGATAAGTATTTCATGGATTTTTTGAGATTATAATTTACAATCCAAAATGACATGGAATAATCTTAAATACATCATTATTTATACATGGAACCTACCAGAAGGGATGTGACGTGAACCTCACCAATCCATGTGATCCAAAGATTATACAAGATCCTTTATATTATATTCAAAAAATAATATGTCTATGGGAACAAGTACTCTAAAAATTATATTCATATGAGTAAATAGTATCATGTGATAACTATAAAAATAAAGAAGACACCATATATTATGTCTTCTTAGGGTTGTGAGACAATGATAATACATTTGGGAAAAATAATGCACAGCTGTAGAAAGAAAAATAGGATTATAATACATGTAATAACTTGGGAAAAACACCCAGGATCTTCCATGATGTGAATAATAGTTTCCTTAAGTATATATATAATGTTAAAACTAAAAAATAAGGGAATAAGATGAATAAAAAGGAAACAATTCAATGTTACAACTACATGGAGATTGGGAACATGGAAAATATATTCTGCAATAATTTGGATAATACAACTCAAATGAATACAATATATCCTCGTTATGATTACACAATTTCTATATACAATGATGACAGATTGAAGTTCTTGGACTAGAATTCAAAAATTATGTCATTTAATTATTTTATCAATGATATAGTAGTTATAAGAAATATAGAATTTCTGAGGATTCTGATGTAGTTATTTGTTGTTAGGGATTTGAATGTTTATAATGAATGGTATCGATGACCAATAAAAATTATAATGTGAAATGTTAAAATTTATGAAAACATATTCTTGATATATATATAATCCTTAATATATTCATGATATTGTTATAAGGATATTGAAACAAATAGATGATTGATTTGGAAAAAGTAAATAGGATCATGTCGAATACCTTGTAACTGATTATGGGTTTTTAAAAAGTTGATTTATGCTATCATAGATGATGTTTACATCATTTTTCAAATTAAATAATATATCCAATAATACATGTTTTACTAAAAAAATAAAGAATAATCAATTTTTAAAAACTTGCTTTAATGTAATTCATTTAATTAACATGTTTTCAGAGAATACATAGTAAAGTTGTTCACAATGTTCTTTATGTGATGATTAAAGAGGTACATCATGTTTATCGACAACTAATGAAAAATTAAAATTTGTAAATTTAGGGACCTTCATTATAATGTGATGGAATATAATATTTTCTAATGTTAACCCTTTATTAAATGGTTCATGTTGATATTTGTATTTTTTTTGGAGGTTAATTATTTAATTTAGTATATGAATCAAACTTTTCTAAGACATGAAGTTTAAATAGTTAAATGAACATCAAAAGGAAAAGATTGTGTTTATTAAATAGAAATGTATAAAGTATGTATATATTTAATTATATTATTAATTATTTAAAGAATTTATCATCCTTAGTAAAATGTTCTTGAAAAAAAATATTAACATATTTTCTTCATTTTAAATGATATCAATGGCCATTTTTAGACCTCAAAATTATGACATTATTGTCGAAAACATTCTCAAAAACCCAATATCTATCACTCTCCATCAGAATATTATAGTCATATTTCAATTTCTTTTCCATGTTTTCACAAATTATATGTTCATAAAAATTCTATTTTTTGTCACTTCCACATTTCCCTTCACCACTTATTTAGTGGATTTTTCATTAACCCTATTTAGGATGTGGGTTACGTAATATTATTATTTTCAAATATCAATCCCTCAACTATCAATATCCTTATAAATTTAAAAAGATAAATTTTATTTATGTTGTTGATAATGTAAGTCCCAAATTATTTACAATATTTTCCTTTTTGAATAAATTTAATTTTTTTCTAGATTTCATTATACGCAACTATATGTTAATGTTACACAACTGGAAACAGTAAGATTGTCCTGGAGAACATAAAACACTTAGAATTTAAGGGAATATATGATCCTATGAAAATAATATTTATTAAATATATTAAATATATTATATCAAATGGTTTGACATTTATATAATATTTCAGAAATGCGTAAGATAATAACAAAATAAATTTTATACATAAGATGATGTATTTTTTTATACATCATTCCAGTTTTAAATGTAGATCCTATTTTAAAACAAAATTTATATTAATTTATAATTTTTATATAAAGACATAAATTCAGGAATCATAATTTCCAAATAATCATTTCTAGGATGTTTTGGTCTTTTTCCGTGAAGACTCAATTTCTATGAATAATGAAAATAATAGATTCTATTTGAAAACATATTTCCCTTCTAAATGATTTATAAGATAAATTATATTTTGATCTATTTTAATTCACATTATTTCAATTATATATAAATTAATCTATTTTAGGTCATTGGGATCAATTTTATATTCAACATAAATATCAATAAGTTATGAATTTTCCAACATTTTCACATTAAAAACATGCATTATCATCATCTCTCTAGGATTATCAACAAATTAATTTTATCAACCTCTGTGAATTGAATTTTAAAAAAATATGTATATATATTTATAACTAGTATACTATTTATAGTCTAATATGTCCAAATTATGTGTTTACAGTGAGTTCTATATAAAAAATGATAAATATTATTTACCTATATGGAAATTAATATTAACCACTAAACATGATCTTAGTCTTCTCGAATCCACATAATGGTATTTAATAACCGATTAACTATTTAACTAAGTAATTCATTGCCAAATAATTAAAATAAATATTTCATTCACAATATGTAGAAAAAATAATTATTTAATATTAATAAAATAAAATAGTTAATTAATTAATTAATTAATACTTATTATAAACTACTAATTATTAATGATTAATAAAAATTTGGTAAAATCATTCCCCATACATAGGAATAATTTTTTATTTTAATAAAAAAATTAAAATATAATATAATATTGACTGTTGAAAATTGATAGTGTCTGGGACTTTTGGATTTGAACTCATTGTAATTTTCTAGGATTGCAAAAAATTACTTGATTATTGTCTAGTAATGGTTCCATGAACCCATAATAAAGATATTCATTTGATAATATTGATAACAAAAGATGAATTATTTTATGTAATATAATACATTTTTTCTATATCTCTTCAAATATGTTTCACTTTTCAATCAATAACCTCTATAATTGGTACTATTTTCCTTCAATATCAATATTAAACAATCTATTACACTATGGAAATGTAATTTTTTTTCCACACATCTATTTTAACCAAATTGAAAAGATAACAACATCCATAAATAATAAAGGTAAAAATCCTTTTTCAATATATTTATTTGTATCAAATAACACCTGAGGAACAAAACTTATCCAATGTTTCCATGAATGGTTTCTCCATTCATTCCTAAATATGGCTATGTGAGAGAGTTGTAACATTAATTAATAATAATCATAATGTTTAATGACTGTCACACACTTTTTTAAAAATGAAAATCTGATGACACCAAAACCTGTGTAATTCTCATTAGAAGGTTAATTATCATAATTTCGTTTCATGTAGATTTTTTTGTGATATTCATGAGGAAAATACTCATTCAATTAAGACTATTCACTCTTGAAAATCACATTATATGTGTCCTATAATTGAATTATATCTATCTTTATAAATAATGTTTAGATTATCATTATATAATTTTATGGTTCAAATCATATTGTAGAAATGTTACGACATTATCAATGTGAGTGATATGGTAAGAAAATGTTAAATTATATTCATGTATAACGATAACTAATAATTATTAAAACATTTTTATTATCATTCAAATAATAGAATATGAATTTAACCAAAGTGAAAATATATGGCCATAGGGAAAAAAACTCCCAAATAATCCCACATATAGTGGATTAAATTACATTAGTCATTAAATCTTTTAGGCATCACATAATAATCATGTTTATGTTGACTCAAGGTTATAATAAAATATTCCCCACACTGAATTATGTTCATATTTTGAACTCGTTGACTTCACCAATTAGTGAAAAATCCCTCAGAAGATGATCATTCAAGTATTTTTCCTTTATCTACTTATATTACCATTTATTATTTGAGTGATCAACTATGGATGTTTTTTGTAACACCCTGAGCTTCCACGATACGCTTCTCTTTCAATAATAAAAGAGCTTGCATTGTACACAACTTCAAGATTCTAACACACCACGACCAATAAAAGCAGCCGTTATGAATATTAATAACCACATTTTGAAATTATATTAATTATATAATTCAAAATGGACTTCATTTTTGGATTCGTAATGTCTAAATTAGCCTATGTTGAATTTTTTGCATTTTTCTAAGAACTTCCAATTTTTTCTGGATAGTGAAAAATACTTAAAAACAACTTCTTTAATCAAACTAATTTATAGTGATAAATTATTATATTTAGTGGTTTTAAAGTATAATTATAATATATTTTTACCATTTAATCCAATGGAGTTAATTAGAATTAATTGGACATAAAAAATTGTCTATCTTTTGATATATATTGTTTCTTAAAAACACGCTATTTGTTGTGACAACGAGAATTAATAACAAAATTAATTAATTCAAATTATTTGTTAAGAATTTTGTAAAATAGACATCATTTTTGAATTCGGAATATCAATTATAGTTTAGGGTGAAATTTTGGCATTGTTTAGAAATACTTCAATTATTGATGAATAGTGAAACCACTAAGTGGTAGTTAAAAAACTGATTTTTCATTTAAATGAAACATTACCACTTCTATTATTTGATTTTAAAAAATTATACATACATGGTTTTCATTAGGAAGTAAAATGTGGTTCAATGGGATTAAAATAATTTTTTCGTGAATAGTAACTTTTAAGTTTAATTAATCGCGATTAAAGGTAATTAGTGAAATTTAAGGTAAAAATGATATTATAAAAATATGGAAATACCTTTACACTTGTCCTACACATATTGGATGAGTAATGGCCGACCAATAAAATCCATGGGTCAACTTGGGGACCCCATGGAGCCACTTGGGTAAGAAAATGACATTAATAACTTTTTATTTAAAGTAAGAATAAAATTGTCACAAACATGTGTAGTTTTACTAAAACAATTATTACATGGATTTATATAAGTTAACTTTTCGACTATAAATACTCATTAGAAATATAAAACTATATAATACATCATTATATTTTATTTATAATTTTTAGTCATTAAATAAATTAAATTATTTATGACACCATGATGATGCAGCGATTACCTATTTAATTAAGGATTTAAATAAAATGAAAAGATAATGAAAAATATAAGACTTACACTTGTCCAAAGCCTATTGGATGAGTATATTTCGAATTATTGTCACTTTATCCTCGAAATATATAAGTGTGGGACCTTTAAAATCCGAAACTCATTATATAATAAAGTAACATTTCATTACTTCCCAAGAGTGCCCCTCCTCTCCTATTATAAAAGGCCCCCACCGCTACCACCTTATTCACACTTTCAATCCATTTGGATCGGCCATAATCTACCCAAATACTCTACCAAATTCCCTCTTTTACTCCTAGAAGCCTCACTTTGGACATACCTCTTCCCAAGGAAGCCCTTGAGCTCAAATAAAAAAGTGTTACCCGTTTTAAAGGTAGTGCTTTCTCTTATGTTATTTTGTTTTATTTTTCTTCTCCAACCCCTTAAAATATTTTTATTCCTTTATTTTGTAACAAAAAAGTATATTTAATATACTAGGTTGTTTTTATGAGAAGGATTTTATTTACACTAACACAAACCAACATCTAATGGTTAAAGAACATACTGTTTCTGTGGATGGTGAATTTCTGCCTCACAAAACGATGAATGTTCAACACTCATGTAAAACTTTTAAAGGTGGCCATTAAGATGTCAATATATTTTTATATGATATATAATATGTTTATGTTTTACCTAATATTCTGTATTTTTAATTTATTGCATACCTTTATGGTTTCCATTAAGGATAAACGCGATATTTCCATTTTAGAAAGGGCGGACTACCGCACTCTCAAAGTGATTTGAATCGTTAATGCCATATGTGGGATGTGTAAAAGATGGAGTAAATGATATTATTTATGATATTATACTGGAATTATAATATAACTTTATATCATTACGATTTCAGTTCATTAAATACGAAATAGAAATGAAAGTAGGGTTTATGCGTACATACGGCTTACCGTCTCCATGAATGGTGCATTTCATTTCTTACCTCTAAATGTTATGTAATATTACAAATGCATATATATACAGGATATATATGATATATATGATATCCTAATCATGAAGATAATTCTGGATATAATAGATATTTTACCACATGAACAACTTGTAATTATAAGAAGTTTATTTTTGACTCAAGTACCAATGATCGACAAAAAGACAGTTATTAACTTAAATAATTACATAATGTTCATAACATGGTAAGAATTGATATAAAAGGAATAATGAACTTGAAAAAGTTTCTTAAGAAAGTAGAAATTGACTCTAGTTTATTATTCAGGAGGTTAAAGAACGATCGGGTCAAGTCGGACACGAGGTTAGGGAATTTCGTAACCCAATTTCAATTCCTTGGGTTAATCTCCTAATTTCAAATTATGTCATGATAATATTATGTCCAATATTGTATTTTAACATTATTTATGTGTAATTATAGTTAATACACAAAATATATCTATTTTATTTAAAAAAATGATATTTGTAAGGGAACTTCTTAACCCAATTTCCATCATTTGTGTTAATCTCCTACTTTCAAATTATGTCATGATATTATTATGTCCTATCTTGTATTTGTAATTTCTATATGTGTACATATAGTGAATACACATAATAGATCTATTTTATTTAAAAAAATTATCTTTGTAAGGGACATCGTCTCAATCTCCTTTCATTGAGGCATATTTTGTTTTATACACAACTTTATTTTATACGGTGTATAAACCCCTTTGACTTTTACTTTTATTCAAAATGAATCTTTTTTATACGAAGCATTTTACTAAACGACAAAAGGGGTTTTTTGTTGTTGTACGTATGTGGCGACAACGACTTCTCCACCGATGTGACCATTATTTGAGTTTCGGCTTCCTCTACAACCGACAACTTTTTTTAAATGAAAAATAAATACCAAGTTTTAATTTTCTTTTATTTTGGTATTGAAAATGGTTTTTATAATGTTTTTATAATATCAATATGTTGTATGGATATCTTGTGATTGAAATGTGGAAATGTAATGTTTCCTTTATGCATGTTTTATGTGATATGATTATGTTATGGTTTATGATATGTTTAAACTTGTTCATATGAGGAATGCATTGGACTTAATAAGTGATGGGTGGAGCCCGCTATAGCTCCTCGATGCATCAGATAGTCTCATGAGACAATCTAGGGCCTTGGAAGAAGGCCTTGACAAAATTTTATTTGTAGTCTTCGCATGAGGCCTTGGCTATGTGGTTATGATAGTCTGGCCTTATGCATTCCATCATTATGAAAGTGTTTATTGATATTTCATGTGATTATTCGACCAGTATAATATCCATGTGAATAAGTAAATGGAATTATTTCATTTTACTTTTGCCATATTATGTTGAAGTTCATGTTTAAAAGGTTTTTTATTTATACATTGCCTTAAATGTTTATGTTTATTTATGAAAGCTTCTGCAATATTGTTATCATTACTGAGCATCTGAGCTCACCCCTTTCAATGTTTTCTTTTTCCGAGGATGTGAAGAAATATTTTATGACTGACCTACATGGATAGTCTAAAGGGGTTAGAAGTGTGGACTATGTAGACTATGTTATTTTCATTTTTCACTTTTTGATGTAATGTAACATTTATGAATGTATCTAGTGTTTCCAAGGCAACTAAACTAATCGGTCATTCAAGACTTGATCTTTTTTTTATCATGACAATGTTCTGCAATAATGCACCGACTCTGGGTAACTGGGGTTGGGGTGTTACAGTTGGTATCAGAGGTAGTTTAGTACTAACCGTGGAAGCTAGATTTAGATAAAATCTGATTAGAGCACATAGCCCTAAGATAGAATTTAGGGATTATTGTAGAAGAACATTATAGAATTTTGGTATTGTAGAGATATTTGTGAGTTTTCTGAGCAATACATCCCAATCTGGATACGAGCAGGTAGAGGTGGCTCTGGCACATATGTACCTAGGGGTAAAACCCAAAAACAGTACTTTGAGCTAGACTTGAACGGGAACTAGGGCACGACAACAGGCCTTGCTGTACTCTTGGTTACGACACTCCCTAAGGATATGCTTAGGATAATTCTCATTTTCATTACCAACCACTATGAAGGGTTATGAGTATATACTTCCTCAATGAAATTTTTTTAATGATTATTGATTATATCCATAAATAGTTCAATTAATGTTAATTGTTTTACATGTACGGAATTTTTTATTTTGATTCGTAAACTAATCTAGTTTATTCCATTGTTTAGAAATGGCGCGTAGTGGAAGGAATTGAAACAATATCAATGCATGCACTATATGTAGGGATTTCCCTCCTGTTCAAGATAATTATTGTGGAGCTGGAGATACAACTGGTGATGATCAACTTATTACCATACTGGGACAACTCACTCAGGTAATGAATAATAACCGTACTCGTATGGAGAACCCTGATCCGCAACGTGGAGGATCAATGTTAGACCGCTTCATGACGCAACAACCGCCAACATTTAAGTAGGGTACAAATCCATTAGTAGCTGACCAATGGATAAACTCTTTAGAGAAAATATTCCATGCCTTGGGGAGTAGCGAAAGGGAGATGGTTTTCATTGCAGTCTATCGCCTCACCGGAGATGACGATCAATGGTGGTCACTGATTCAAAACACAAAGGAAGATGAAGAAGTATCAAGTATGGAATGGAGGGAGTTTAAGAAAATTTCTTCGAAAAATACTTTCCACATGACGATCGACCAGATATGGAAAGGAAATTTCTGAATCTGAGGTAGAAGGAGGGTGCGAATGGCGCAAAGTATGAGTCTAACTTTACACGGTTAGCGAGGCATGCTGCAGATAATATACGTACCCCAAGAAGTAAGATTGATCGTTTCTTTGATGGGTTAAAACCATTTATCTGTCGATCATTAGTCTCACAATCGTTGTCTTCATACAACGATATAGTCTCGTGTGCTATCAAGACAGAAAAGGAATTATCTAAATATTATGACAATAAAGTAATGTAAGAGAAGAAGAGAACGGTGGAACAAGAGACATATAAAGGGAAAAAGGGAAAGAAGGATTTTCCATTATGCGATAATTGTGGGAAGAATCACCCTGGTACATGCCTAAAAGAAACGAGAGTTTGTTATAAATATGGATAAAAAGGTCACCATGCTCGTGATTACAAGGGAATGAAAGAGGCTATCAATGTTGAATGCTACAATTGTAGGGAAATGGGGAATTATGAAAATGAATGTCCTAAGCATCAGGAAAACTTACCTCAGAAAAGGCCAAGGGATCAAGGACAATCTTATGCTGTTACTACAGTTGACGTTGAATAATTAATGTATTGGTGCTTTTAGAATTAAGGATTATATTATGGTTATAGGGATAATGTGATATATATAAGGATTGTACTGCAGTACTTATTGTTTCATTAATGTTTTAATATGATTCCGGTAATAATATTTTTGTATGTGACAATATGAGAAACTTTTATTTGTTTGAGGATTTTGATGATACAATTGATTTTTGAATTTAGAGACCTTTTAGAGAAAGTCTGGATAGAGGTATTTTGGATGACTATAAAGGTTGGAATTGATTAAGTTGAACTTTGGATAGTATTTTTTAAGGTTAAAACATTTCTTAATATTATTTTTGGAATATTATAATACTATAGTTTTAGGAAAAGGAAAACCTGCAGGTTGGGGGATAACACGTCGCGTCGGACAAAGCTACAGGAATCGAACCCACAACCATAGTGAGAAATGCCTTTATTACCTACCACTAGTCTACAAGAACTAAATGGTTATTAAAAAATATTTTTCCTAATCTAAATGGTATGTGTTAATATTTTGAACCTTTTACAATTAGGATAAATATAATATTTTTGAGTTCTATTATCTTTTTGAGTGAAATTTGAGTTTGTGGTGGAAATTAGTTGAAGGTTGAAACACTGCTTTTCATGCATAAATATATATACCTATCTCTTATTCTATGAATAAATTAATTCTTAAACATTAGTAAAGGGATATTAAAACAAAAAATGTGTTTTCCTAATACATTATGTGTTGTTGAACTATTGATATTTTATGCCAACATAGATTGATGGCTTTGAGGCCCTCAATTTTACACTTGTTTGTGATTGATGACCTCAATCACTCCATACAAATTTTTTAGTTTTTACTCAAATTATATGTATATAATTTCCACCAATGTTCTCCTAATTGAGATCATAATTTGGTGGTGACCTTTTTATTTCCCTTTCACTCTTATTAAGGATAAATTTTATTAACCTTATTTCCAATGTGGGATTACCACAAAGGTATTTTCAATATTCAACCCATTATTTTCAAGGAAAAATTTCAAATTTCGAGGATGCAATTTATTGTAGGAGGGGAGAATGTAACACCCTGTGCTTCCACGATACACTTGTGTTTCAATAATACAAGAACTTGCATTGTACGCAACTTCGAGATTCTAACACGCCGCGACCAAATAAAGTAGCTGTTATGAATAGTAATAACCACATTTTGAAATTATAGTAATTATATAATTCAAAATGGACTTCATTTTTGGATTCGGAATGTCGAAATTAGACTATATTGAATTTTTGGCATTTTTCTGACAACTTCCAATTTTTTATGGATAGTGAAAAATACTTAAAAACAAATTTTTTAATCATAATAATATATAGTGATAATTTATAATATTTATTGGTTTTAAAGTATAATTAGAATATATTTTTTCCATTTAATCCAATGGTGGTCCTTAGAATTAATTGGGCATAAACAGTTGTCAATCTTTTGATATATATTGTTTCTTAAAAACACGCTATTTGTTGTGACAGCGAGAATTAATTATAAAATTAATTAATGAAATATATATGTTTGTATTTTGTAAAATAGACATAATTTTTGAATTCTTAATATCAATTATAGATTAGGGTGATATTTGGGCATTATTCTGAAAAACTTCAATTTTTGATGAATAGTGAAACCACTAAGTTGTAGTTAAAAAACTGATTTTTCGTTTAAATGAAACATTAACACTTCCGGGATTTGATTTTAAAAAATCCGACATGCATGGTTGTCATTAGGATGTAAAATGTGGTTCAATGGGATTAAAATAAATTTTTGGTGAATAGTATCTGTTAAGTTTAATTAATCGCGATTAAAGGTAATTAGTGAAATTTAAGGTAAAAATAATATTATAAAAATATGGAAATACCTTTACACTTGTCCTACAATTATTGTATGAGTCATGGACGACCACTACAATCCATGGGTCAACTTGGGGACCCCGGGGAACCACTTCGGTAAGAAAATAACATTAATAACTTTTTATTTAAAGTAAAAATAAAATTGTCACAAACATGTGTAGTTTTACTAAAACTATTATTACATGGGGTTATATAAGTTTACATCTCAACTATAAATATTCATTAGAAATATAAAACAATTTCCTACATCATTATATTTCATTTATAATTTTTAGTCATTGAATAAATTAAATTATTTATTAACCCATGATGATGCAGTGATTACTTAATTAATTAACGATTAAAATAAAATGAACATATAATGTTAAATCTAAGACATAAAATTGTCCAAATCCTATTGGATGAGTATATTTTTAACCCTTATCACCTTATCCTAGAAATATATATGTTTGGGACCTTTAAATTCCGAAACTCATTATATAATAAAGTAATATTTCATTAATTCCCAAGAGTGCCCCTCCTCTCCTCTTATAAAAGGCCCCCACAACTACCACCTTATTCACACTTTCAATCCATTTGGATCGGCCAAACTCTTCCCAAATACTCTCCCAAATTCCCACTTTTACTCATAGAATCCTCAATTTGGGCATAACTCTTCCCAAGGAAGCCCTTGAGCTCAAATAAAAAAGAGTTACCTATTTTAAAGGTAGTGCTTTCTCTTATGTTATTTTGTTTTATTTTGCTTCTCCAACCCGTTAAAATATTTTTATTC
This sequence comes from Viscum album, assembly GCA_963277665.1. Lineage (NCBI taxonomy): Eukaryota > Viridiplantae > Streptophyta > Magnoliopsida > Santalales > Viscaceae > Viscum > Viscum album. The sequence goes on from OY728135.1 coordinate 1,769,993,188, forward strand.
CTTTATTTTGTAACAAGAAAAGTATATTTAATATACTAGGTTGTTGTTATGAGAAAGATTTTATTTACACTAACACAAACCTACATCTAATGGCTAAAGAACATACTGTTTCTGTGGATGGAAAATTTCTGCCTCACAAAACGATGAATGTTCAACACTCATATAACACCTTTAAAAGTGGCCATTAAGATGTAAATATATTTTTATATGATATATACTATGTTTATGTTTTACCTAATCCCTTTTATTTTTAATTTATTGCATACCATTATGGTTTCCATTAAGGGTAAACACGATATTTTCATTTCAGGAAGGGCGGACTACCGCCCTCTCAAAGTGATTTGAATATTTAATGCCATATGTGGGATGTGTAAAAGATGGAGTAAATGATATTATATATGATATTATACTTGAATTATAATATAAATTTATATAATTATGATTTAAGTTCATTAAATATGAAATAGAAATGAAAGTAGCCTTCATGCGTACGTACGGCTTACCGTCTCCATGAACGGTGCATTTTGTTTCTTACCTCTAAATATTATGTAATATTATAAATGCATATATATATACAGGATATATATGTTATATATGATATCCACATCATGAATATAATTCTGGATATAATAGATATTTTACCACATGAACAACTTGTAATTATAAGAATTTTATTTTTAACTCAAGTACCAAAGATCAACAAAAAGACCGTTATTAACTTAAATAATTACATAATGTTCATAACATGGTAATAAGTGATATAAAAGGAATAATTAACTTGAAAAAGGTTCGTATGAAAGTAGAAATTGACTCTAGTTTTTTATTCAGGAGGTTAAAGAACAATCGAGTCATGTCGGACACGAGGTAAGGGAATTTCATAACCCAATTTCCATTCATTGGGTTAATCTCCTACATTCAAATTATGTCATGATAATATTATGTCCTCTATTTTATTTTTACATTCTATATGTGTACTTATAGTTAATACACAAAATACATCTATTTTATTTAAAAAAATGATATTTGTAAGGGAACTTCTTAACCCAATTTCCATCCTTTGGGTTAATCTCCTACTTTCAAATTATGTCATGATATTATTATGTCCTATCATGTATTTGTACTTTCTCTATTTTTACTTATAGTGAATACACCTAATAGATCTATTTTATTTTAAAAAACTATCTTCGTAAGGGACATCATCTCAATCTCCTTTCATTGATGCATATTTTGTTTTATACACAACTTTATTTTATACGGTGTATAAACACCTTTGAATTTTACTTTTATTCAAAATGAATCTTTTTTATACGAATCATTTTACTAAACGACAAAATGGAATTTTTGTTGTTGTACCTATGCGGCGACAACGACTTCTCCGCTGACGTGACCATTATTTGAGTTTTGGCTTCCTCTACAAGCGACAACTTTTTTTTAAATGAAAAATAAATACCAAGTTTTAATTTTCATTCATTTTGGTATTGAAAATGGTTTTTATAATGTTTTTATAATATCAATGTGTTGTATTGTTATCTTGTGATTGAAATGTGGAAATGTAATGTTTAATTTATGCATGTTTTATGTGATTTGATTATGTTATGGTTTATGATATGTTTAAACATGTTCATATGAGGAATGCATTGGACTTAATATGTAATGGGTGGAGCCTGCTATAGCTCCTCGATGCATCGGCAGGTCTCATTAGACAATCTAGGGTCTTGTAAGAAGGCCTTGACAAAATCTTATTTGTAGTCTTCGCACAAGGCATTCGCTATGTGGTTATGATAGTCTGTCATTATGCATTCCATCATTATGAAAGTGTTTATTGATATTGCATGTGATTATTCCACCAGTAAAATATCCATGTGAATAATTAAATGGAATTATTTCATTTTAATTTTTCCATATTATGTAGAAGTTCATGATTAAAAGGTTTTTTATTTATACATTCCCTTAAATGTTTATGTTTATTTATGAAAGCTTCCCTTATATTGTTATCAATACTGAGCATCTGAGCTCACCCCTTTCAATGTTTTTTTTTGAGTGAAATATGAGTTTGTGGTAGAAATTAGTTGAAGGCTGAAACTCTTCTTGTCATGCATAAATAAATATATACCTATCTCTTATTCTATGAATAAATTAATTCTTAAACTTTAGTAAAGGGATATTAAAACAAAAAATGTTTTTTCCTAATACCTTATGTGTTGTTGAACTATTGATATTTTATATCAACATAGATTGAAGGCTATAAGGCCCTCAATTTTACACATTTTTGTGATTGATGACCTCAATCACTCCCTAAAATATTTACATTTTTACTCCAATTATATGTATCTAATTTCCACCAATGTTCTCCTAATTGAGATCATAATTTGGTGGTGACCTTTTCATTTCCCTTTCACTCTTATTAAGGCTAAATTTTATTAACCTTATTTCCTATGTGGGATTACCAAAAAGGTATTTTCTATTTTCAATCTTTTATTTTCATTGAAAAATTTCAAATTGCGAGGATGCAATTTATTGTAGGAGGGGAGAATGTAACACCCTGAGCTTCCACGATACACTTGTGTTTCAATAATACATGAGCTTGCATTGTACGCAACTTCGAGATTCTAACACACTGCGACCAATAAAAGTAGCCGTTATGAATAGTAATAACCACCTTTTGAAATTATATTAATTATATAATTCAAAATGGACTTCATTTTTGGATTCGGAATGTCGAAATTAGCCTATATTGAATTTTTGGCATTTTTCTGAGAACTTCCAATTTTTTATAGACAGTGAAAAATACTTAAAAACAAATTTTTTAATAAAAATAATTTATAGTGATAAATTATACTATTTAGTGGTTTTAAATTATTATTAGAATATATTTTTTCCATTTAATCCAATGGTGGTCCATAGAATTAATTGGACATAAACAGTTGTCAATCTTTTGATAAATGTTGTTTCTTAAAAACACGCTATTTGTTGTGACAGTGGGAATTAATTATAAAATTAATTAATGCAACATATATTTTTGTATTTTGTAAAATAGACATCATTTTTGAATTCGGAATATCAATTATATCTTAGGGTGATATTTGGCATTGTTCTGAAAAACTTCAATTTTTGATGAATAGTGAAACCACTAAGTGGTAGTTAAAAAACTGATTTTTCGTTTAAATGAAACATTACCACTTCTGGGATTTGATTTTCAAAAATCCGAAAAAAATGGTTTTAATTAAGAAGTAAAATTTGGTTTAATGGGATTAAAATAATTTTTTGGTGAATAGTTTCTTTTAAGTTTAATTAATCGCGAATAAAGGTAATTAGTGAAATTTAAGGTAAAAATAATATTATAAAAATATGGAAATACCTTTACACTTGTCATACACTTATTGTATGAGTCATGGCCGACCACGACAATCCATGGGTCAACTTGGGGACACCATGGAGCCACTTGGGTATGAAAATGACATTAATAACTTTTTATTTAAAGTAAAAATAAAATTTTCACAAACATGTGTAGTTTTACTAAAACTATTATTACATGGGGTTATATAAGTTAACATCTCAACTATAAATATTCATTAGAAAGATAAAACTATTTCCTACATCATTATATTTCATTTATAATTTTTAGATATTGAATAAATTAAATTATTTATGACACCATGATGATGCAGCGATTACCAAATTAATTAACAATTTAAATAAAATGAACATATAATGTAAAATCTAAGACTTACAATTGTCCAAATCCTATTGGATGAGTATATTTTGAACCCTTGTCATCTTATACTCGAAATATATAAGTTTTTGACCTTTAAAATCCGAAACTCATTATATAATAAAGTAACATTTCATTACTTCCCAAGAGTGCCCCTCCTCTCCTCTTATAAAAGGCCCCCACCACTACCACCTTATTCACATTTTCAAGCCACCTTTCTCGGCCAACCTCTACCCAAATACTCACTGAAAGTCCCTCTATTACTTCTAGAAGCCTCATTTTGGGCATAAGTCTTCCTAAGGAAGCCCTTGAGCTCAAATCAAAAAGAGTTACCCGTTTTCATGATAGTGCTTTCTCTTAAGTTATTTTGTTTTATTTTGATTCTACAACCCATTAAAATCATTTTATTCCTTTCTTTTGTAACAAAAAAAGTATCTTTAATATACTAGGATGTTGTTATGAGAAGTATTTGATTTAAAATTACACACACCTACATCTAATGGATAAAGAATATACTATTTCTGTGGATGGCGAATTTCTGCCTCACGAAACGATGATTGTTCAACACTCATATAACACTTTCAAAGGTTTCCATTAATATGTAAATATATTTATATATGATATATAATATGTTTTTTTACCTAATATTCTTTATTTTTCATTTATTTAATACCTTTATGGTTACCATTATGGGTATATGCGATATTTTCATTTTAGGAAGTGCGGACTACCTCCCTCTCAAAGTGATTTGAATCATTAATGCCATATGTGGGATGTGTAAAGGATGGAGTAAAAAATATTATATATGATATTATACTAGAATTATAATTTAACTTCACATCATTACGATTTCAGTTCATTAAATACGAAATAGAAATTAATGTAGCGTTCATGCATACGTACGAATTACCGTCTCCATGAACGGTGCATTTCATTTCTTACCTCTAAATGTTATGTAATATTATACATGCATATATATACTGGATATATATGATATATATAATATCCACATTATGAATATAATTATGGATATAATGGATATTTTACTACATGAACAACTTGTAATTATAAGAAGTTTATTTTTGAATCAAGTACCAAAGATCGACAAAAGGACCATTATTAACTTAAATAATTACATAATGTTCATAACATGGTAATAATTGATATAAAAGGAATAATGAACTTGAAAAAGGTTTTTATGCAATTAGAAATTGACTCTAGTAAGAATGATCGAGTCAAGTCGGACACGAGGTAAGGGAATTTCTTAACTCAATTTCCATTGTTTGGGTTAATCTCCTAATTTCAAATTATGTCATGATATTATTATGTCATATATTGTATTTTTTACTTTATTAATGTGTACATATAGTGAATACACATAATAGATCTATTTTATTTAAAAATTGATATTTGTAAGGGAAACTCTTATCCCAATTTCCATTCTTTGGGTTAATCTCCTACTTTCAAATTATGTCATGATATTATTATGTCATATCGTGTATTTGTACTTTCTCTATGTGTACTTATAGTGAATACACATAATAGATCTATTTTTTAAAAAAATGATCTTTGTAAGGGACTTCGTCTCAATCTCCTTTCATTGAGGAATATTTTGTTTTATACAAAAATTTATCTTATACGATGTATAAACCCCTTTGAATTTTACTTTTATTCAAAAGGAATCTTTTTTATACGAAGCGTTTTACTAAACAACAAAAGGAAAAAAATTGTACGTATGCGGTGACAACAACTTATCCGCCACCATGACAATTATTTGAGTTTCGGCTTCCTCTACAAGCCATAACTTTTTTTAAATGAAAAATAAATACCATGTTTTAATTTTCTTTTATTTAGGTATTGAAAATGATTTTTATAATGTTTTAATTATATCAATGTGTTGTATTGATATCATGTGATTGAAATGTGGAAATGTATTATTTCATTTTTGCATGTTTAATGTGATATGATTATGTTATGTTTTATGATATGTTTAACCCTATTCATATGAGGAATGCATTGGACATAATAAGTGACAGGTGGAGCCCGCTATAGCTCCTCGATGAATCATAATGTCTCATGAGACAAACTAGTGTCTTGGCACAAGGCCTTGAAAAAATATTATTTTTAGTATTGGCACGAGGCCTTGGCTATGTGGTTATGATAGTCTGGCATTATGCATTCCATCATTATGAAAGTGGTTATTGATATTGCATGTGATTATTCGACCTGTAGATTATCCATGTGAATAAGTAAATGGAATTATTTCATTTTACTTTTTCTATATTATGTTGAAGTTCATGTTTAAATGGATTTTGTTTATTTATACATTGCCTTAAATGTTTATGTTTATTTATGAAAGCTTCTGCTATATTTTTATCCATGCTGATCATCTGAGCTCACCCCTTTCAATGTTTTATTTTTCCCAGGATGTTAAGAAATATTTCATTACTGACCTACAGGGATAGTCTGAAGGGGATAGAAGTGTGGACTATGGATACTATGTTATTGTGTTTTTTCACATTATGATGTAATGTAACATTTATGAATTTATCTAATGTTTCCAAGGATACTAAACTAATCGGCCTTTCGAGACTTGATCTTTTGTGATCATGCCAATGTTACGCAATAATGCACCGACTCTGGGTAACTGGGGTCGGGGTCTTACATTTTATCATAATACACATTCATAGAAACATTACATCTGCATATCACAATATGATTTTAGAATAATATACATATCCAAAGTACTTCATTAGCATCCTAAAAAGCAAAAATATTCATTGTATCTAATCTAGTATCTATTACCACATTCTTCTTTCATAAAATTCAACATGATAGACCTCTATATTAAATTTTCATGTTTCCAATATCCTATTTAAAATCATCAAAATCTATTTAGAAACAATCATTTGAATTAATTATTATGACTTATATCCTCTGTAGATCAAGATCTTAACCACAGTACACATCAGATAAATATATATATACTTAAATTCTATCCAGTGGTGGTCACTAGGATAAGATTAATTTCTATATACCATAATTAAATAATAAGTAATTTTTAGAATATAAAATAGAATAACATGCATGATTGAATTAATAGGAAATGCATATTGACTCATGTTTAGAATTTATCATTCTAATGTGTCTGAGGAAACATTATCCTCAAAATATGAAGGGCATGATAGACAGGAAATAGTATCTTCGTGGAGTGTTCTATAATGAACCCATTTAGTATCTTGTAAAATTAAATACCTTTACATTGGTTGATAAGTCTATTAAATCTATCACAATGTATCTCAATTAAAATAAAGTATGATTGCATGCATATGTCATTCATGGTGAAGTATTTTTTAAACCATTATTTAATATAATATAAGAACTGGGTTTTTTCCAATATGTAATATTTCATAAATATAAAATATAATGTAAATGATTAAACCAACAAAATACTTATTGGAACGAGGACCAGATTCATTATTCATAATACTGTATTACCTAATGCCTTCATCAACCCAACAATTTCCTAGAATTGATTCAATATTTAATAGATGCATAGATATTTGATATTTAAAAACATTGTTGGGATCATTTTGTTTAACAAACTATTTTGTTTTTTCATATTCAAATCACCCTAAAGGATCATATTATGGAATGATCTATTGTCATAAATTTTATAAATATCATATTAATGGAAGAAAATGATTGAAATTATAATAATGATGGATTTTGGTTTAGAAAATTTTGAATGTGTTTGGTAATAGATAACTAACTAAATATTCTTAAACATTTAGAAAACTAGTCGGGATTTATGGGCACTGAGTTTTCAATCCATGTTAAGATTCATCTTCAATAACCATTGATATTTCAAATGGATTACATCCAATATATGATCTATTAATGTTATGCCATGGTATTGGTACATGAAATCAATTTTAAAAATAATGTCCTCTTGAGACATTTCAAAATATATTCCCCATTCTTCTTCCTTATTTGTTATAGTATAATTATTATATATCTGGTCATATCAAGTATGATATTTGATATAAAAATGCATATTTTTTATATATTAATGATTAGTTACTCACTATTTATTTAGCTGAATTGTTCAAATTTTGAAATAAAATAAAATGTATGGAAAATAATAAAAAAAGAGTGAAAACAACATTTAATTCCACAATAAAATGGTTTAACCAGATGATTGATTTTAATGAGATACATTTGGATGGGTTAAAATGATGACTCAATTTGAATAAATGAATAATGTTCTATAAACTAAAATTTTATTTATTGTAAATGTTATACGATGTGAATCCAGTTTAGGGCATGTAAACAAGAGAAGGTGTGAAACCATTTCAGTTTTTGTAATCAATACATGACATATAAATATTACTGGGTGTGGAAAATATTTGGACATGAAAACATTATAATGATGACATCAGTAGACCATCTCATTTAGTGAGACACTATTCTATGCATGGTCCTAAAAAGTTTTATTTCTTTGATCCATTCATTATGATTTATTTTATTATATTACATCCCTCTTACTCTCTCATATTTAGTATGAAGGGGGTAAATTGCACATTATTCTATGTTTATATACTCCATGAGGTAAGGTTTACTAATATTTATTTTGTTTCTATATTCATGTATTTTTTTTAAAGAATTCGTTATTAAAATTAAAATATATTAATTTCAACATTCAAAACCATTTATTTGAAAATGAATGGGAAATTTTTAATTGAACATCCAGTAACCCTAAATTCAACAGGACTATTTCTACATTTAGGGTTCCTAGATATAAAAATTGTATCATGATAGTCTTTGTTCAATGAATCCCTTAATTATCTATCCATGTAAAATTTTGGATTGTCACATTGAGGAATGAATACAATGATTATTAGATTCATCTTCTCTCAATCCCAATTCTTCACATGGATTTATAATTTCACTGATAGAATCTGATATATACCATACCCTAAAAATAAAAACCCCAGTACACCATGAAATATATTATTTCAAATAATCATCCATCTTCTTATTTGTTATTCTTTCATAAAATTAATTAGAACCATCTCTTATTAACCTTTTTTATCATTTGAATTAAATGAATTATGATGTGGAAATAAATTATAGAATATTACCATCCTTGTGTGATTGGTGTCGACTAATCTCTAAAATTATTTTAATTAATTACTTTCATCTGTTGAGTTTTTCAAAGAAATTTATTAGACTTGTAGGAAAATAACGAAACCTCTTGGGGAAATCATAACGTGCATCGTATCTAGGAATTATTTCTTGATATTTTTAGTTTTCATTTATTTTTAAGTTTCATTTACTAAGTTATAAAAATATCCTTTTTATAGTGTTTCTTTCATGCTACCATTTTATGGATTTTAATTCAACAATACATACCACAACATGCATGAAAAATTAAATGATGTTTTTATCTTTAATTTGAAATATGATAAATACCTATAGAAGAAAAATGAGTCTAAAAAAAAATAAAAAAATCATTTAATAAAGGTAAAAATGAGATATTTTGGGTTTTTTACAACACTAGAAAATAGTACACCGTCAAATATTCGATGAAAATCGACCATCAGATTTCCACATGACACTATATTTCACGTATAGATTAAATTAGTGATCATTCCAATGATTTAAAACAAGTTATCAGTTTTTTCCTATATACTGAAAACATGATCATGCATCTAGGGAGCTCCCATAGGCTGTGATACATATTTATGTTCAATAATGTTACCTAAGAGGCAGTATGGCTTCATCTTAAAAATATTATTTTCATGTGAAATATCATGAGTGGTTTCATATCTTCTCATCCCATTCCATCATATCAATGGATGAGTTGGAGAAAAAACATCTAACCCATTTCATCCCAGCATCTAATTTACTAGACACATAGGTAAATTTTATTTAATGTTTTAAATTTGAGGATGAATTACTCTAGTCTACAATGTAATATAAAAATGCTGAAACTCATAAATGACCACATCATGTCATAAAGAGATTTCTACTAATCAAAACATTTTATAATGGTTTATCATAAAGAAATAGGAAAATTCACGATGTTATAGTAGTAGGATCACTGAATAATAAAACTCATAAAGATACTTATATATTGTCTGATGAATGGAAGAGAAATAGTTTCTAGTGGGAATGGGGAGGGATGAAACAGAGAGTGGTTCACATAATTAGCCATAATTATAGGATGGATTCATAAAAAGAATCACTAATAATGAAAAATGGAAAGGATGATAGAAAATATTAAATACCCTGAGGTACATATATGGATGATGAAAATTATGATGATTAAAATCATTTTAGTTTGTTTTAGGGTTTGTAAACATTAAAAAAGAAAACGAAAGGGTGATAGAAAAGATCACATGGATATAAAAACCCAACAACGGGAGAAAAAATATGTGTGAGGTCCATACATTGAATGAGCCAGTAGACAATTTTATGAATATTATTTTTATGATAGTTACCTTTATAAATGATGAAACAACGAGAAAAAACTCTAAATTGTAAAATATGGAGTGTCAAATTGGAAAAGTCATTGATCATCTGGAGGAGAGCTCAAGGGGAGCACTGTGATGATTCCATAACGTGTTCCAAAATTTTTATTTAAAATTCATATCACCATGATGTGGAAAATCACTCAGGATAATTTAGAAGTGAGTTAGAGACAACAAACATAAAAGTATTATTATAAAGAAAATATTAATGTAATGATTGAGTAAGATTAAAAAGAAAAACCATTGGAAATATGGTCAGGTCTAAAATTTCTATAATAAATGGTGCATGTCAATATTGATATGAAAAATGGTACATTTTGGATTATTTTTATAAAATAGTATATTAAAATTTATTTTAGAGAAATCCTTAGAAATAAGATGTGATATGAAAAATTCATGAAGGGTATAATTAAAAATAAAAATAAGTAGGATAAATTGGAATTATCCCACTCAAACATGACTATAATAGGCAATATTAGAAGACTAGACAATGAAGAAATGTGATTCATGTAGAAAATAATTCCCACATTAATTAGATCTAGAATATTTATAAAATATTTTATTCTTAAATAGGTGAGAGTGTAAATAAAATTACATAAAAAAGATCCATTAGTTTGGGACCAAAATTACTGAAGTGAACAAAAGTTTTACTCCTAATGGTAGACACAACAGTGAAGTTCCTGAGATGGATCAGTGAGGATATTTTTTCCAATGATGATGAATTCTAAATTACATTCAACATGTTATTAATTTAAATGGATGATTATAAGACTCTTTTTATTTATAGAAGACCATTTTTCGCCACTAAGAATGAACTAATGAACATCCAATATAGAGATATCTCTCTATCAGTTTGATGGAAACATGTATATTTTTTTTATTTTTAACCAATAAATAAAAACGATGCATTGGATGATAATAAGATTGTTAAATAAAAAATACCTGATTGTATGGGTTTCATTGATTGTTAAGAGGTACATGATATAGTTTCTATTATGAATGAAATTGGTCAACTAAAAAATAAAAATGTGATTAAAAATATAAAAGGTCCGACTACTATCATATGAGTACTAACCCAATCAACTAATTTGGAAAATAAATAATATGTATATATTTTACATGATTCTATATATACATTTTTATAAAAACAGATAAATATTGGATCAAATTTATATTGATTATGAAATGTCTTCCATCATGAAGAATTACTCTATGTTGATAAGGTAGAAAGGGCCCCATTTATGTGGAATGAAAAAAGATGATAACAATTATAGAACATGATGGCGTAAAATATCTCAATAATTAGAAACATGAGATGATTCTAGAGGATGTCTGGTTATGATGAAAACATTAAACAAAATATCTTCTCTAAGGAATCACAATTTTACTGTGGTTATATTCAATTTTTTTTTTATTAACTAATCATAATCACTGACCCAAACTTAATTATAATTCAATAATTATGGAATTTTCTATCACCTATTTAATCTAATTATCTTGGACAATCATGAACATGTCAATAAAAATTTAGATAAAATAAAAATATGAAGCTACATGACCAATACATTCCATGAACACCATTCATGTCAAGAATTCTAAGTCTATACATCATGAAACACATAGGCATATTGAATTAGGAGATTAAATAACCTACAATGTTGACCTTGAAATGAAATTTTAAAGGGGGTATGTATTAAATTTCTACAATTTTAAACTATACTTCCCAAATTTATTTTTTAAATAACGTTTAACATGAAAATAACATATCATTAATTGATTCATTATTTAATCATCTAAATGAGGAGTCATAAGTTGAATAAGATAACTATAGTACCATTATTTAAATATTATTTCATTAAATTGGAGTGATTAAGAATGATAGTGAATTAGTATAGTTAATCATAGGGTTTGGGGTATAATAAATCATGGATTAGGGAAAAAGTTATTCTTTTAAAATGAATTTTTCATGATATTTTTCGATGCATTAATTTTAAAATATTTTCGTTAACTATTTTAATCACTCTTATATTTTTCCATGAGTATTGTTTCCAACCATTAATATAGTTATAGAGACTCTTATGTGGACAATATTTCACATTCTATTCTATATTATACTTCTTGTGTTACTCAAGCTTATTCAATTCTATAATATTCTTTACAACTTATCAAAACTATCAATGCATAGAATAAATTTAAAAATAGTTGATTAATTCTTAATTTTTATAAAATTATCGTGGATTCAACCATGAATTAATCATTTTTATCCTGATAGAGAATATAAAAAACAATTTTAGGAAATGATATGAGCTATACTAATATTATATACATTATTACCTTTTTATAAATATATTCCATGGAATTTAAAATATTATGTGTGGTGGATATTATTTATATGATCACTTAGGATGTAGATTATTATAAATGCAATGGTTGGAGTTTTTCATCAGATTTGGGGAGAAACCATTATATCATTTAGTGTACATAATAATATTCGCTATCATTATTATATATATATATGATGTGCCATTAACGAAAACAAAAATTACAAAACATGAGATATTTAAATCATATGTGGTTATGTGGTGCATTTGTGATTTTTCTAAATGACAATTTTGTTAAAAAATAGAAATGATGACTGAGAAAATTATGGAATGATAATTGATTCATTTTGGAAACTAGTATTATGATCCCACATTGAGATTATTTAATGTAAGAGAGATATTACCTTTGAATATGGAGATTTTAATTGAGATTATATTTTTTATATCATGCATTATGGTTTAGTTTTAAACCATAATCTTGACATTTACATTTTATTTCATTTATTAACCACCCTTAATGATCAGAGTTGCTTTATCCTAAATGATGAATACCTCATGATTAACATTTATATTTTTCTTCAAGGACTAGATATTATATATTACATTAGAATCCAATGGTATGTGAATTGTTTTTTTGAGGTATGTGACATACTATTTTTACAATTTTACCTTGATGATGAGTGAAAAATATTGTAGTTAGGTAAATGTTTAGTTTCATGTTTATTAGTATTGAATTGAAAAATAATAATAACTGAATGAAAAGGTTTAGAAATTTCAAAAGAAATTATGTATAATACATGGTAAATTTTTTATTAAAAAAATGAGGAATCGAAAGAAGATAATTTGAGATTATTGATTATATTATTTTTCATTCAATCCATATATATTATTGATGTCTAGATTAATAAATTTTTAGGTTATCATCATGTGTTGTTTATTAAGATTACATCCGTGAGTTAAATTCTGAATCCATGTGTGGGGATTTTGATATGATAATTTCATGAATTATTATATAAATATATAAATTCATCACATTATATATATATAGTATTAATAATTTTTTATTTATTTAATATCATTTTTCATATTTGGAATGAATCTCTAATTTATGGGAAACAAGAAAATGTGGGGAAACATCCGTGATTACCTATAAAAAATGTTTCCCATGATGGAGGATATCAAAGGGTTATATATGAGAATAAAAATTGGGGAATTAATGTAAAACAGATCTTCATGAGTTATAAACTACCAATTTTCAATGGGTTAATATTACATTGTGTGAAACAAGTTCAGGGATTGTAAATATTAATGATTTGAAACCAATTCATCTCATGAAAACATTATAGGACATATAAATATTATAGGGTGTGAAAATGTTATAGGGTTTGAAATAATGACAATGTGTATATAAAAATCATGATGAGAAAACATTACTGGGAGTGAGAATATTATTGGGCAATAATTTTCTTGGATTTTTCTAGTAAATGATGATTTTGATGATATTTTTGATACAATAATGACCCCGAAAGTCACTAAGAACCATGTATTGACCATATAATTAAAATGGGACATATTTATGTTTAATTAATAAGAAACAAATCTACCTTTTATGTATATAAATATATTGATAATATTTTATTGAAACAATGAGAGCAGTATATCATAGAATGGAGCAAGAATCTGCAATGTGTAGGGTCCTCACCCGTTCAATGCCTCCACTATTTTCTGTAAATCTTATTTGACACCATTCCTTCCATATTAACCTCAAATAACTGGGATTATAGTGTCAATTATACCATATTTATTTTTTATATAGATAAAGGGAGAAGTTTTCCTTTTATTTATTTCATTTTATTTATTCGTGTATTTTGTTTTCCATAATTCATTATTAAAATTTCATTATTTTTTTCAATTAATTACTATTTAATTGAAAAAAATGGCATATTTTTTAAATTTTGAACAGATTACCCTTAATCAAGAATTACCATTTTTTAATTTTGTATACCCTAGCATAAAAAAGTATCAAGAGAACCTGATTATATGAAACCCAAAATTTCCCATCCTTGGTAAATAAGGGATTTTCCCATTTAGGAGATGATACGGTGATAACTAGATGTAATTTTTATAATCTATAATGTTGTATATTTATTAGTAATTAAACTAATAAAATCTAATTGACCATGAACCTTGAATCTATGACACCCATTCAGGATTTACCAATATAATTTTTCCAAATAATAATCCTTCTTCATAATCATTCAATATTCATCAAATCAATCAAACTCATCTATTCCTACCAATATTACATATATTAATTAAAATATAGTTTTAGAAGAAAAATTTTACTAGTTTCACCATATTTTTTGGTCTGGCCATGACAGGATTCTATAATCATATTTATTAATTAGTTTCATATACTAATGTTTTATTAATATTTGATTTTAGTTATATATGTAAAGAAATAATGATGCAATTTTGGAAAGTAAATTGTAAACATTTAATGTGAAACCGTCCTAGTGATAGGATGTAATTATATTTTATCATTATATGACTATTATTTTAATCATATGGAGTATTGATGAATCAATAATATCTTTTCCATGTGTATTTGTTGAATTTATTCTTATTCCACCTCTATTATATCATGTTCCTTGACTTCATCAAAATCTGTCTTGCTAACACTATATCATTTCGATATATGATCCTTATTAAGGATTAATGGATTTCTATCCAACAATACCTTTTTTGAATAATTTTATAGTAAGTCTACCCATGTTTCATTGGGATAGACTATAAAGATACACATAATGACTTATTGTGAAGGTTTTTTACTAAAAGGGGCCCCAAAAAATGCTATTCACCACCAACTATTTTCCTACATCATCATATGTTATTTCAACTCATAAATTTTTGTTTAATACTTCTCACCAACTTTTTAATGATTTCAATTTACTTGTAAAAATTTTAGTTATTATATAGATTATTTTCATGATCAGGAAGTGAGACCACAATTGATTCTGAGGCACGATGTGCCTGAAATAAATCTATGAAACATTTTAAAATATTTTATTCATGCATTCATAGTTTTCCTAAAAAATTAGAATAAATGTTAAATGAGTGCCTCGATTAGGAGTATAATTTTAAATTTTGAAATTAGAGTGGTCATTTTACCCTATGTTTGACCTAATATTGGTCAACATGGTTAATTTGTGGAAAATTTGTCTCATATGTAAAATGTATAATATTATTTAATAAAGTTATATTAATTCGTTATATTGATACAAATCCTAGTTATTATTTATAATTATCCATAAATTGGATTTCTATGAATATCATCATATCCCAGGAAATTTTCATAGTTCATTGGACATAGATCTGAGAATCATTTAAGATGAACGACAACTGACTGAGGATTGAGAATCAATGATCGACACACATCGATATTGAAGGATCTCACCAAAAAACGAGACAAGACATAAGTATTCTATAGAGATCGATCCAAATAGATTTAAGGAATGTGATTTAATTGTTTCATATCAATTTTTTATTTCTATGATGAGCACAAATCTATCAGTGAAAGGATATATTCACAGATCGTGCGTATTGTGAGGTGGGATTTATAATTGGGATATGTGTGATCTTTTTTCTAACTCAATTACCACATTTTAGATTTTTGACCAAGAGTTATAATCCTATGATAATAAACCATTGGTATTGTGGCTTTTATACCTCTGTTCTCTAGTTCTTTAGGGGTTATAACCCCATAGTCTCTGCTCGACGTTAGAAGGTGGTTCCAAGATCGACCGAACTCCCTGATTTTAGTTAAATAAACAACAAGGGAGAGTGTAATATAGATTGTTACCAATAGAGTTCATATTTATGATTGTTTCTCCTTTCAGGCATCAAAGAATATTTGGTGTTCTGTGGAGGGTACCACCACAGCGTGGAAGCAGTGGCATACAGGTCACTGGGGATATCTTCTTGTGAGATGCCTAGTCGCGTATGTGTAGTTCCAGATGCATCGGGTGTCCAAGCCTAATTGGGGGGTTGGGTTTTGATAGTTGGGTGGAACAAAAGATAGAATATGGTTGGACATGGGTTTGATCTGATGCAACTGGGGGACATCCCCGTTATGGTCAATCTTAGTGCTGATATAGCTCGAGCGACTGCGGGCACAGTGAGTGTGAGGCATGCCCATATGCAGTCGATAATGATGGTTGACCATAGAAGATGATCGAAATGATAGGTGGACTACCCATGGTAGTTGTTCCATTGGTGGGAATTCCTCAAGGTATGTGGACTGACTATGTCAGTCAGTCTATGGGTACGAAGAGGTATACTATAATCTTATCAAGTTCCATGCTCAAATGATCATTATTAAAAAATAGAATATCCAAATGATATTCCATCAGCCTCCGTGTGAACCTTACATTTACACAGGTGACTGAGGGAAAATATTGGGTATCATATTTGGTTATTGTGATTTTCAATCCCCTTGTTTTTACCAGTATAGGTTGAGTATGTTCCCTTTTTTCCTTCCACGAGGGTACAATGTGTCATTATATCAAAATCATTACATTTAAATCCCAACTAGAGGCCAATTCTCTTCTAGAGTTTTGTTGTCCCTATGAGAAAATAGAGTACGATACTATATCATCTCAAGTGGAGTTTTTGTAATCTTTGTGACCACGTTTAGTATGATGTTGATCCTCATTCATACAGAATGACTTGATTGGGGTTGTTGAATCATTGGAATACAATTCTCAATATAGTTGTTACATCTAGATCGGGTTCATGTTGTCACCCATAGATTTTTTGTGTGACCCCCACTCTGTGTAATATAGTCTTTTGAAACTATTTTTTTCACTTTGGGTAGGTCCAAAAAGATCTAGAACTATTTATACATTACCGTTAATGATATCATTGCTTGTAGGGTGGGATCTCCTGGAACATTATTTCTATTGAACTGAATCATGTAGCTTGAATTTGGATATGACCAATATATGGAATGATTTATCTACTTAGTATATAATGGTTTATATTATTCATGTATATGTTATAATGTGTTGCATTTTTTATTGATGTGGAAATAATTATAAGATTGTTTTTAGTGTTTTTGGGGTGGCCTACTTATTATTATAATACTGACCATTGCACGGTCTTTTCCCACATGTGTCATGTCTTGGGAAGAAGTCAGCACTTTAGATTATGTCCATGGATGACTAAGAGCAAGTGGAGCCTATCTACAGTTGTGTAGAGTGAGGTGTTTCCTAGAAGCATACATTTGATGTTGTCCTTTCCTATGGAGTAGGTTGGGCTCTTTATTCTTTATCTTGTACTTGTGTACAAATTCCTTATGGGGGGATTATATATTTTCATGTTTACTTTTCATTTACTTCTTATTGTACTCTATTATTTAGATTATAGATGTTTCCATCCATAATTTTAGTTGTATTCAATTTCACCATTGTGAGGGTTGGTGATCTGTGTGTGTGTGTGTGTGTGTTTGTTCATGTACATTAATATATTGTATCCCATTTAGGGAAAATGCATAATTGGTGCTAGTCACCATGCTCTAGCATATCAGATGTGGTATTGACATAGTCACGGCAGGAGAACCACTTGGACGGGTCATGGAATAGTGGTATCATAGGACGGTATGTTATACATCAATATGAAAATTATATGAAACTGGTTTGGGAAAAATAGTGTTAAGTTTTTCAAGTTCTAATTTCAGGACAAGGACCCCAGTGTTGGTGTGGTGGCTGACGTATCAATCAAACATGAATATTTCATGTTTCCATTCAAATCAATACATGAAAATATGAATTTTCGGGAAAAAATGGATAATGGATCATATAGTAATGGTTATGGAATCTATATACTTATTTTTTCAGCTCAAATGATTTACTCTATTATCCACGGTATATCTTGTTTTCTTTATGGATAACTCAACATAGAATTCCAGCCATGATTCCACTGTGTGATCAAAAGGATGACCCTCCTAGTGACGAGGCATTGGTATTGGGGCAGTTTCAGGAGATATCCCCTCGGGGTGGTTTACCCACGATACTACACCCTTCGAGCAACATCTACCACCATCACAACCATCCAATGATGCACAGAGGCTGCACATATTGAATGAGTTGAACATGAAGTGACCTCTAAGGTTTTAGGGTGACCCATACCCCCAGATGGCTCTAGATTGTCTTCAAGAATCCATCAATGTTTTCCCTTTTGAGGATGTATGCCAACCAGAGGGAAGTCCTCAATTCGACTCTTATTTATAGATTTTCACGGTGATAATGAATTTTGGAGACTAATTCACATAATGAGATAACACTCTCCAAGATAGAATTCAAGAATCTCATTATATATAAGCACTATCTGGACACATTTTTATCGGTACACATATTGAAGCATCTAAATCAACTACACGGTTGTATGACCATTGGAAATTATTCAGTGATGTTTAATAATATTTTGTGCTACCTCGCAAATATTTTACAAGACCCATTCATCAGTTCTCATACCTTCAATAAGTGCATACATCCGGACTTCAGGGAATCAATGGTATCCCTTATGATTTATTCCAATGAGGGGGTACTTGAGTTATCCCTATTAGTGGAATGTTTTCTGTAATAGAAACATCAAAAGTTGTAGATAGTAGTTGTATCCTAGTTGGTGAGACCTTATCAGTTAGTAGATGTTGGAATATAGAGGGATCCTTGCATGTAAGGAACATTCCTAGGTGATCCTCAGACTCACAAACAACATTTTAGGGAGCCTAGGGTAGATTTAATCATCCAAGGAAAATGTTTTGATTCTTTTTCAACGTTTGGGGATATCCAGAATGATGTTTCCCAAACCATCATATAGGTGATCGAGAGACGGTCGAGGGACCACATAGATGTAGACAATGAAAGGATCTGGGTTTTCTGATGGGAGGAAGACATGTTATAGGTGACAGAAGGGATGATGCTGGTGGTTTATGGTTTGACTTATCCTCACCACCACCCCTAGGAGGTACATTCCAGGCTAATGGAGTTGGTGGATATGGAAGATGATATTTTCCTAACATGGAGGCTTATTAACTCACGACTCCAGTGATAATATAAGGTGTGATATTTTTATTATCTACCTTAAATGTTGTATTTATTGAATTATGTTCTAATCATTATTTTCTCCAAAAGAATCTTATTCAAGACCTGGAGATTCTGGTTAAACTGTTCACTTGATCTTTATACAAGGAAACCCCTACTATGAGGGACATTTTGATGACACAATAGTGCATACTATTTTACATGGCTCTTGGTGGGGATATTTTCAGTTGTGATCTATTGGTAGCTATTTCCTATCCTTGCAATGTCATTCTAGGTATGTATTATTAATTCATAGCTCATGGTATGATGGAGTTTCTTGGGCTAAGAGTGTGGGGTGTGTGTAGTGATGTAACAATGTTTTCCTTTCTTAGTGAATAAAGAATTTACGTTCCACATGATATTCCATCAAGAAAAGTGGTTGTAGCTGAATACTCAGTAGATAGATTGTCTGACCCACATTGTGGTGGATTTTATGAGCTCTTGGTCTCCTCATGTGGTGGAAATGTTTGAGGACGTAATTCCAGAAGTTATTCATGTTTTACAACCCCAAAAGGATATGGAATTATTCATTGATCAACACCCTAGGGAGGAACCAACATCAACACATTAAAATCATGAGTATTCAGTAGATCATTGTGAGATGAGGATATAGTTGGAGGTATTACAGATTAAGGGCTTTGTGAGACACAATGTCTCATAATGGTAAGCCCTAGTATTCTTCCCTGAGAAGGACGATGATATATTGAGGTTTTGTATATACTATTGTCTCTTAATCCAGGTGAACATGATGAAAATGAACCCATTTCCAATTATTGACAACCTCATTGGTCATTTGAAATTATTGTGACGGTTTTAGAAGATCAACCATATATATGGCTATCACCAACTATGAGTATGAGATGAATATATATTGAGGTCAGCCTTAATATGTCATTATGGTCACTATGAGTGCTTGGTATTTCCATTTTCCATGAATAACTCCATATAATTTCTCATAAGACTCATGAATTGGATCTTTCAAAGTTATGTAGATTGGTTTCTATTTGAATTCAACGATGCAATCCTAGTGTATTCATCAGATTTGGAGGATCACGTGATACACTTAAGGATTGTTCTAAACACTCTGTGAGAGAACATGATTTATGTAAGTCTCTAAATGTGATAGTTCTCAATTCAAGAGGTCCATTTCCTGGGACATTTCATCTCAGTGGTTGTAGTTTTAGTGAATACAACAATGTTTGAGGCAGTTTTTGTGTACAATCCACCATAGAGTGTTACCAAGGATTGGATTTTCATTAGATTGGTAGGACACTACTAGAGGATTCCATATGAATTCTCCAGAGTGGAATCAACCTTGATATATTTTACCTGAAAAGGTTCATCCTTTCATATGGATAGAAAATTTACAACAGTGCATTCAATAGATGAAGCATAAGATGATGATGGCTCCCATGATGTGGTTATAGGAGGAAGGCATCAAGTAGCAGGTGTTCTACGACGAAGATGTGGTGAGACTAGCTCATGGGTGGATTTTTTTGATCTAATATGATCACAGGAGTATCAATAATATATTCACTCTGAATGAGAATAATGTGAGATAGAGGCAATAGAAAATGTTCCTCTATATTTATGAATTTGTGATTGTTTATACCCATGGGAAGAGGAACTTCATGGAAGATTCTCTCATTAAGAGATCCATATTAATTTGATGAAAAAGGAACCAGAGTATATGTCCTTGTTGTAATTATCCTTTTTGGATGGCGATGGATTAGTATACCTCTAATCGATTATTTTCACTCCTCCACTCATTCAACGACTTAGGGAGGCATATCATAGGGTTTATGACTACGAGACACTAAATGTCCATTTTTTCATAGAGAATGCTCGTAATGGATATTAACTAAGTAGGTAGAACATCAATCTCTTAAGAGGATGCATGATGATACCAATGAAATTGTAGGAGTTGGTTTTTTGGTAGTTTCAAAAATCCCCTTGGGCAGTTCATCCTTTTTTATGAAGATGTACCAGGAATTATGATGTTTGTTTTGGTTACCAGGGATAAATAGAAGTGTTATATTGTTTTTTTCCAAATTCCATACTAGTCATAAAGTAAATTCTGAGAACCAAGTTTCATGGGATTTAGATAAACCCCATTAGGTTCATGAATGTAAGTGGAGTGGGATATATATATATATATAGTGATTAGTATTCCACATACATATAGTGGACATGATTTCATATAGGATATCTTTTATGGACTCACCATGTATAGCCCCATCCTATCTATCTGAGAGAGGAGATCAATAGAGAGATTAGGATTACACTACATTTCGAAGATAGTTCGACTCTGTGTAGCTTCTTCCATTATTATTTATGATCATGATTTAGTATTCATATCCCACTTGTGGGAAGCATTACATGATACATTGTGGACCCAAATACAATTTAGAATAGAATGTCAACCACAAATGGATAACCACACTGAGCAGACCATTTGGTTTATAGAGCTAGTTTTGTGATCTTTCATTATATATTTTGGAAATATATGGGGGGATCACCAACAAAAAATCAACTTTGCGTACAACAAGAGAGTCCATTCCACAAGCATTAGGTCAATGTTTGAGACTTTGTATCGGAGACCCTATAGGTCACCACAGAATAGGATTGATATAGGATAGTTTTAACCCATGGTCCCAGAGGTGGTGAGAGCTACTATAAAAATGGTAGAGATCATCTACGAATGTATTAATACTACAAAGAGTTGTAAAAAGTATTATGTTGATAGGAGACAACAGACTTTTGAGTTTGAGAAAGGAGGTCATTTGTTCATTTGGGTTTCAATTCAGTTGGGATTACATAGATTTGGACGATCTGGAAAACTATAACTGAGGTTCATCAGCTATTTCCAAATACTATGTAGAGTTTATGAGGTGGAAAACAACATGGATATACCTTCATATTATGACATAGTTCATGAAATCTTCCACATGTCAAAACTGAGGAGTAATGTGCATGAACAATCAAACGTTATCAATTGGTGAAAGATGGACATCGAAGATGGAGAAACCATTTTTTTGTATGCAATGGAGATTTAGGATCAACATAATAAGATCCATTAAAGGTGATCAATTCATTTGGTGAATGTTCGATGGATGAATGGGAATCTCCATGAGAGAATATGGGAGTGGGGGGATTATATTCATACTCCGTACTAGCATCTATTTGAGTATCCCTTGTCATTTCATTAAAAGGATACAAATACCTATGGTGAGGAGAATATAATGACTCATATTTTTTGTGTATTAATTTTAGGTATTATATAGAATATTTTGAAGACTATGTTCTATGATGGTCTGTGATTCTGAGGCCCAGTGTTTCTGGAATAAATTTGTGAAAAATATTAAAATATTTTTTCAGCATGTGTGAAATAATTTCAAGGGAAATTAGAATAAATATTAAATAAGTTATTTTATTTGGCGTATCGAACAAAATAGATTGCTCGCTGATGTTGGCCTGAAAAATTTTGGCATTCAACTCTATTCTAATTGCCAACTGTGTAATAAAAACAGGGAGGATTCTGATCATCATTTCATGTCATGTGCTACGACCTCTGATCTATGGAATTACATTTTTTCTTATTTATCTACAGATGGCCATCTTCTGATTCGATCTATTTTCTTTTGAAAAACTGTATTATACATAAAGCCTCACAATAAATTAAACACATATTTCATACGGCTATGGAAAACTATTACATGAGATATTGTACATTATAAATGATATTATTTATAATAAACACTCATTATGTCTCAATGCATGAAAATATTGAATTCTCATAGAAATTCAAGAGGACAATTCAATCCAAAATGACTAATGTAACAATTCTATTAGTGATTTAGAGATTCTTATCGATATTCATGATGCGGGTATTTATCCTCTTCCCAGACGTACCTTTATTGTATTCTGGAAATCCTTGATGCCAATGTGGGTCAAAGTGAAGGTTGATGGTTCTTTAAAGGGAAATATTGGTCCTTCCTACTATGGAGCGATTTATAGAGACTCTTCTGGTCAGTGATATGAATGTTTCTACAGTGGATGTGGTTTTGCTTCATCTTTGGAAGTGGAAAGGTTGGGGGTCATCCATGATATTGATTTGTCTCTCCAAAGATGATGGAGAAAGCTTTGGATTTAATGTGATTCTATGACCATTTTCCACGCTATTTGTAATGGTATGATTCATCTACCTTGGCCGCTTAAAACTTTTTTGATGAATTCCCGGAATTCGCTTCATAGGATTGACTACATTGCTACTCATGCATTCCGTGATGTGAATGTTGTTGCTGATTCCCTTTCCAACAAAGGTGTTCACTAGAATTTGACTTGGCTAGATGCTCTTCTAGATGATTTATTTCATCTTTTGGACAGATATTGTAATAGAATCCCATCTATTCATCTTTTGTAACATTTTTTCTTTATAATTCAATAAATTGCGCTTTGGTCTTTGACCAAGGAACATCCTTCTTTAAAAAAAATTATATAAGTAATGATATTTGTAATTTCATATTACTTTTGATCTTAGAGTGGTTGTTTTACAATAGGCAAGAACTAACATTGGTTATCATGGGCTATTTGTGACATATCTATTGTTTGTGTAAAATGAATTAAAATATTTAATAAAATTATCCTAATTTGTAATGTTCGAGCAACAACCAACTTTTCTAGTAACGTATCATTAAGTTAGGAATCACATATTAGCCTTACTACATTGGACCTTCAGGATGATCATTAAAGTGAACTATAGGAATCCTTTTATATGAATGAAAATAGATCATGGATTGACGATCGACCCACCCTGATTTTAAAGTATCTCACCAATGAACACAACGCATCTTTGTTCTTCTTTAACAATAAATCCAAGTAGAAGTAGGAATTGTGATATAATTATTTTTTTTCTTTGTCCTTTATTACTATAATGTGCGTGAATCAATCAATGAATATATAGATTCAAGGATCGTGCATATTTCGAGATAGTATTTATTCTATGCAATTTATTTGATCAGTTTTTCGCACCCAAATCCACTATTTTTCATTGTTTGCTAGAAAAACAAGGAAAATAATGATAAAAGTATATTAATGTCACTTTTCACCCTCTATTATCGCATTCTTCTATGGTTCGATACCACTGGTCCAACATCAACATTGTTGGGTGGTTCTAAGCTTGATCAGACACCTAGATTTTAGTAAAATCAACTAATGAGGATTGATTAGTGTATAATGGTTCCCAATGACCTCATATCTATGATCATTTATTCTTTTTGGAATTGGGGGAGGCATCATTGTTGGTGGAAAGAACCAAATACGTGCTATAGTTGCTGGTGGTGGTGGTGTGTTTTGGCAGTCTGCATGTGGGAGATGAAGCCATGTGTGGGCAGTCCTAGACAAGTTAGTAGTCGAGTTGAGGTCAGTGGATTGGGTCAGGCCAGTGTTCTATGTTTGATGAGACAGATCTGGTTCATACCTTGGTTGAATATTAGGTAACCAGGGCAGAGTCCAGTTCTGGTCCGCACAGCTCGAGCTACCAAGGGTGTAGTAATCTCCCAACTGGTCCACATACAGTCACTATGGAGGTCAACAGTTTTCTATAGTCTGCTCATTGGGTGGATTTACAATTGTGGTATATACATTTGTGTTCAATCATGTGTTATGTAGATCAATAATGGTTTTCGGTTTGTCTTCAATAGCAGGTCTATAGGAATCATCTCAAGAGGAAGTTTCCAATGATCATAACACCTAAATGGAATGACCAAATGATGCGCCTACATTGGATGTGCGATCCAAACATTGAAGAGTTTGACCCAAGTCAACTGTTGGGAAAATTATTCAATTTTAGGCCCTTATATTTCATATGATGAACCATTATAGTTGTATTACATTCCCTTTGTCCCTTCCTCGATTGTACAGTTATGAATTACATCCACATCATTATATTATAATCCCTTATAGATATCAAGTATCATGTTGATTTGGGGTGTCCCTCTATAAAATAGATTGTGATCGTTAATTATCTGTACTTATTTTTTTGGAATCGATTTGATCTCCTTCAGCAGGTCGTTGATCCTCCAACTAGTAGGACACATTGGTTGGATTGTGGAATCATTGTAATATGATTGCTTACATAGTAGTTTGATCATTATTGGGTTCATGGTATCCCCAATAGGTTATAGGTGTTACCCCTCTCGGTGTATCATAGTATTCTCAGACCAGTGTGTTCTCCTAGTGAGGAGACAAATGGGGCTATACCACTTAATCGAGTGTCTCCGAATTTTTCATGTGTTATAGAGTGGGATCTGCTGGAATGATCCTTGCTTCAATAAAAATCATGGGGCTGATAATTGGTTATGAATCCCTAATGGTGTGGAGTCTCTCCTAAGTGTATCTGGGTATCTTGTCTTCTTCAGTGTTATATGTTTTATTGTGATGATTATATATGGTGATTCATGTTTACTGTTTTTGGGATGTCTTATTGAGTATTGTTATTTTCGAACCCACATGGCCTATTCCTTTAAGGTTGTGACTTTTGCAGAAAGTGGCCCTTTTGATGGTGTACTAGGAGGACCGAGAGTGGGTGGATCATGACGAGATCTATGTAGACCAAGGTGTTTTTTAGATCTTACCTATGACACAATCCTCACCCCCGGAGAAGGTTTAAATCTTTATAGTTTTTGTTTGTCTTGTGTATAGATGCTTTGTTGTGGTCTTGTATTTGACCATGTTTAGTTTTCCATCACATCCTTTGGAACTTTCGTTATAGAATCATGGTATTATATAGACGTCTTTTAAATATATTTACATTTTATAATTTTGAGTATCGAAGATGTGTCTCTTTGAATAGGAACATTAGGGTAATGCATCCTAGTTATGGGAAATATCTACTGGGTGCTATTCCATTTCCACTGAACTACCGAAGTAGGAAATGGGTTAGTCACAGAATGGGACCCTCTAGAATGGGTTTTGAAAAAATTTGTCGGCACTCAATTTTTTTATTCAAATATTTGTATCATGTATCCCAAAATGGATAATATTAGACTCCCATGACTCTTCATTGATCTCTAAATATTTAACTGGGTTCAGTTCAAGTTATAACACATTCTATCCCACTAGGTTTTATAAGGGTATTGAGTTGAGATAGAATCCCAAACAACTATTAATAATCATCGAGGACATTATTATTATTTTCTCCACCATGCTTTATTTTTTGTTTCGTTTCAAGTTGGGAATCCATTTCATTCATTTTTTTATTAAACCTATCAATTGAATATGACTAATATCACATCAGTTAGACATATCTATATCTTCATAATTTATTAGTAAATTTTATGAAATATGAGTAACACCCCTTTAATCAATAATAAATGATCCTCCACATCGATATGAACAAATTCATTACGCTTTTTATTCATCCCACATTTTCCACTAAAATTGGAATTGGTCATTTTTCGCTATAGACAAGTGGGACATACAACTTTTTGTTTTACCTCAATAGAATGTAAATATTCATTATAGAAAAATTTAGTCAATTGATTTTAATTTACATGAATTATTCCATGGTTCAATGGATTTTTGTAGAATGGGATTTTGGAAGTTGATTTATTTTAATTTTTCATTAAATTGTATTTGTAGTAAAACAAATAATGAATGTGAGTAAAATTTTCATTTCCATATTATTTTTTATACATATAAAAGAATAAACATTTGATTAAAAATTTATATATATATCCATCTGAATGAATATTTGAAACATAAATAATGTTTCTATCAATAGATAGAAATTAAATATAAAAAACATTTATTAGAAATATCACTCTTATAAAAAATATTAGCTGTCAGTCACCTATAGCTAAAATTTCATCTTTATCATCATTGGATACTCATAGATATACCTCCCCTGGTCTATTATTTTTTACTATAAAATGGATCCAATATTTTAATACAAATTTCATCACCAAAAGAAATATATAATACCCAATTATTTGAAAAATATAAATTACACTTGATAGAAAACACACATAATGTGTCCCCCGATTCTTGGGATAGTTGTAGTTTTTCTGCGTATAGCCCTCACCAACACCTATGAAATATATAGAGTAACATTCCATTTCATTTATATTGATATTCCTCATCTTTTTTTGGGAAATGTTAATAAGTGGTTTTATTAACTTTCATCTCATTACATTTTTGTTCATTCAATATAAAGATGGATAGCTTTTATTAGTTTTTCTCATTTTCAACATGGTGTAGAAGAGTGTGTATATTTGAGAAATAATCCATAATATTTTAAATATTAAAATTAGAAAACAAAACAAGGAAAAACATCTAAGTATTAATTCATTAATGTGATCGGTTCATAGTTCCAATGATAGTTTAAACTATAGGTCCACAATGCACTCATTGTAGTATATGAGTTGAATCCGTTAAGGCCAATAGGTGGAAAATCTCAAAAATTACTCTAAAAGATAGATTTTGATATGTAAAATAGTTCATGTATCTGTCTCTCATGGAAATCACCATGAAAATTCTTGAATATGGTATATGAAACCATGTTTTAATGAGACGTCATGAGTTAACTACATATATGAAAATCTGTTAAACACTGAACATTGACAATGTATCAAGGTATTATTATAAACACTTAACTCTGCATCACTCACCTTCATAAAAGGTTGAAAATGTAATCTGTATTAAATAATGTATGATACTATTCATGGAGAAACACAACCCAAATAAATAAGAACCATTTATATAAGTTTATACATGTTAAGAGATTTCATTTAACTAATATTTAATGTGTTGATATTATGGATGATTCACATTCCATTTATTCTACTATTATAAAAGGATCATATTATTAATACTTTTCTAAATTAAAATTTTTCCAGGATATAATAAAAACTAATTTTATAAAATATAACTCTATTTTATAATGCCCCAATATCCATCACTATTGAACTCAAATTTTCCAATAATAGAATAAATTATTTTGGAAGGAATCCATATTTCCTTTTATTAAGATATATGACCTGGCCATGAAAAACATGAGAATGAATTTAGGTTGGTGGTTATTACATATGCAATCTTTTAGCTCCATGATTCATGAAGTGGGATACCTATATTAAGAAATCAAAACATTGATTTCATTTTTACCTACCTCAAAATATGTGTTGTATAGATTTCACCATTAAATTAATTAAATTTTTGGTTTTTTAAACCCAAAACTGAAATAACAACCTCCCAATAAAATAATTTGTGAATAATTTTTTCATGTAATCACATAGTTCTATTTTTTCTTTCCGAATCAAGAACTAGAAGGATTTTTCAAAAATAATATTAATTTGAGGAATTTCAGTTTATTATGTATCAATATTTCTTATTTTAACCATTACGTGTATTGTTAATATTTTGTGCATCATACCTAAGTGAATTGCCATTTTTTTTTAAAACAATTTCTCATGATCCATTTATGGATACTGCTACTTTTAACATTACTTAATTTATTAATGTTATCATGGCCTGGAATACATAAGATTCGTTATTAATATGAAAGAATGAATAATAAAAATAAATTACCCAATCATCAATTTATATATAAGTTGATTTATTGAGTGGATAAAAATTTCACCTTTAACATAGTGGAAGACCACATTTTGTTGGTCTTTTCATTAGTTAAATAATTCTTTAATTTCATCTACGTATCAATTGTGTTGGATTTATTTTTTATCCATCCTGAACAACCTCAACATGACTTGGGATTGTATATTTATTATATGTATTTATAACTCACACACATGTGAGGGGGAACCAAATGATTAGTTAACCATAATTACATATATCACTGTGGAAAAAACTATTCTAATATAGTAATGGTTGGAAGTGTGACACACAGTTCATAATTTTAATTTAATAAATATTATTTATATAATCATAAAATAAAATAAATAAATTAATTCCCACACATATAATGGTCTTGAATAATCTAATTATAATTGATTCCCATGACATTTTTTTAAAAATATTACGTTTTCTAACATTCATTTTTATTCATTATTTATAATAAAGATTAACATACCTTTATTTATTAGTTAATTATATAATTAATTAATTAATTAATTCTGATTTATAATAATTTTCTACAAAATTAGCTTAAAGATACCCATAATAGAGGGTACTGATGGAAAAAGTGTTTGAATATATCATTAAATTGAAAAATAAATTAATTGATCAATGAATAATTCATTAAAATGATTTCTAAAATGTGAAACACAATAATTGTTAATCACATTAATAATGTTTTCATGACATAATTATAAATATAATTTTTTTAAGTCCTTCCATTATTGATAGATAACATGGCTTGTATATATAATAATCACTCCATGTACCTTGATTGTTGAGTACTAAGGAATCATACATGTAGCTATCATGGATAAATCCCCTGGACTACATATTGTGGAAAATAAAACTACATGTCATGTATGGTTCTTTTCATCTATCCATGGAACCTTATTAAGGACTTATAATGTTCATTGGGTGTGGGAATAATCAAAATTTACATTCAAACTACATGTTGTGTATCTTGCATGTTGAGTGTACTGCTAAATTGTTGAATGTATTATTTTGTAATTTTGATGTGGTAAATAATTAACTACACATTGTGTACACAAGATACACATTGTTAATACTTTTATTACTCAATTTTTTCATTATCATGTGGTTTCATCATGTATTTCACCACAATGATTACCCAAACATCACCGCCAAACCTTTTGGACTACATGATGTGTGTAAGAGATTCATGTTTTGTAATATGACAAACGTTTTTCTAGATCGTCCTAGTGTACACATAATGGGAAATGAATATTCCATATTTAGTTACACATTGGCTTTTCATGTATCTTGTGGCTTGTACATATAAATTTAACATGGGTATACAACGTAAAATATAATTACATGTAGTGTAAAATTACATTAATAGAAATCAAATTGGAACATATCAATGGAATCTAGGATTATTCTACATATCTTCATAGTTCAATATTAAAATTTATGACAAGATGTTAATAATTAAAATTTCAAATTAGTCACAACTAAATATCATTTTAATGAAAAAAGGATTCTAAAATAATATATCTAAACTGAAATAACCATATAGATCAAAAATAAAATGAAAAATTATATATTTGAAATATGACAACATTAATACAACTTTTTGTGTTTGTGTGCATTGGAATTGTAAGTATGGTCAAAATAACAATATAGTTTTTGTCTAGTTGCTGGAAAATTCATAATTTTTTACAATAAAAGAATGTACTGACCAAAAAATTGTTCCATAAAATATGGAAAGACAGAAACCCACAACCTAGAGAGGATTCTGAGATTGTAAATTTATTGCTACTTTTTTCTTGATATGAATAAATTTTTACCAAATAAAAGAAACATTTACCCGTGAATATGGTGTTGATAATATAACGCCATTTTTTGTATTACAATTATTGTGTTGTATGGATGAATTTTTAGAGTCCTTTATATTGTGATCACCACTGTAACCATTTAATGTTGAGAAAATAAAATAAATTTTTGGATACATGTGTTGTGAATCATTTTTTTTGATTTGTTATTGAAGAGAACTTATTGTTCCATTGATATGGAATAAATATATTTATAAATAATAATAAATCAGGGGAAGAGAGGAGGATGAATTATGATAAAAATTCTATTTTTCACAATGATTCTCAAATTTTAATTAACACATCATAATACTTATAACCATCTATTTATTGAGAAAGGGTTTAGGATAAAATTTTATATAATAATGAATCAAACCTTAAATAATATAGTATCAATTATTAACCCCCATTCCATAACATAATTTATATTGTTATTTTTGTGTGTTAAGTAGGACAATGATAAATATTATTTACCAGATTGAAAACATGTATTTATCACCAAACATGATCCTTCCAAATCCAATTCATTACAATTAATTTAATATCATATTAACTAGTTAATTAAGTACTTCATTAATTAATAAATAAAATATATATTTTTTCGTAATCTAGTGAATAAATATTAATTAAGTATTCATGCAATATATTATATTTTTAGTTAATGAATAAATATTTATTTTTTTCATAAAAAATATTAGTGATCAATATAACAAGAATACAATAATTTATTGAGAGTGATATTTATCCAAATAATTAGATTCAAATAGAATTTATTACTAATAATTGTGAATTAATAGTGTGTTACCACTGAGGATTCATTCTCATTATAAATAGCTGAGTTGACCTAAATTCCACGATTACTAAATAAAAATATGTAAAAGAACACAATTAAAACAAAATATTGTCACTAAATAGAAAACTACACATGAATTATCACCACACAATATAATATCATTGTCACAAAATATAATAAAACATAATTCCTAATTAATTTATCAACCTATATTCTTTATTGGTGTAACATAGAATATCAGAAATTAACAAAAAATAACACCATGTCCATTGAATTTAATGAAATGTTTCTATTCTAAAAAAAGGTTAAAGAAAATAAAATTCCACAAAGATGGATTGGATAATTCCATTATTGAATTATTCATTAAAAACACACCACTCATTATGAACACAAAATATACATATTTTCCATGAAAAATAACTTCTGTGTCTATAAAATCCATATTACTACAATAGTTTTAATATTAAATAATGAAATTATTAACTTCTAACCTCTATCACAACTCTTAACAGATTGAAATATCTTGTGAAACCAAAACGTGTGAATTTATTATTAGGGGAACATTTTCATAATTTCATTTAATATTAATTTTCATGTGTGAATAGTGTGAAATGACGTGTCAACGTCTTATGAGTACTCATAATTAAGAGTAACATTCTATGTGTCCCATTATAGAATGTAATATAATAGTAGAACTATATTTAATAATATCCTCAAATAATTTCATGGTTCACATATTACTGGGGAACTTCCATGATGTCATTAATGTAATAGATACTCTAGGAATTCATTCAACAATTATCAAGAAAAATTAAGAATATATAATAATATATATTTAAAATATTAAAATAATTAAATATACAACTACTAAAATAATAAATAGTTTGTTCTATAACATCAACTCTATAAAATCAATCATATTATAAAATTTATTCCAAAATTTTGAGTAAATATTTGGTACTGACACTGAGATCAAACCATGAAAAGATACCAAATGACATTATACAAATTATTAACTACATTGAATACGGTTTTTAATGTTTTTAAATGATATAAATATTATTTTATATTAATAAATGATGTTTTTAGAATACAATAAGGGGAATTAAAAATGAAAATCAATCCTGTAACATTGGTTCACACTGATTCACCCCTCCCCCCTAAATGATACAGGATGATTAGGATGGGTATTTCATGTAGTCGTATAGATCATCAATTTTTCCTCTTTTTGGATCTATGTTTTCATTTTACTCTACATTTACAAAATATATATATTTATGTGGAATATCTGATTGAATAAATTTAAATAATTCATTATATATGTTATATTACTTCAATCCTTATTAATAAGGACTTGGGGGATTCCACTAAATCCCATAAAAAAGATATAAAAAGGGGTTATCAAGTTGGTAAATTACATTATGGGGAAATTTGATTCACCACTACATGATGATATTTGAATATGTAGTTTTTCATAATAGTCGAATTAAAATCATCCCCATAAAAAATAATCTTTATATATTAAATAATATATGTATACTGAATTCGTATAAAGCCACATGTATGATTGTGATAATTAAAAAAATACTATTAAATATGTTACTTTGATTTTTGACATTTTGATGCAGCTTCTTGATGATTAAAATAATCTTGAAATATATTGAGAAGTGATGAATAAAAACTGATTATAAATTTCAAATAGTAAAATTATCACACCAAATATGTGAAATTTTATGAAGAGTCCTTTGAAAACTATAATGAATTTTTTTTCCATTATTAATAAATTATTGAAAAATATTATTGATGAATAATATAAGGTAATTAAAATAAGTTTTGAGATGATACATTAATTAAATTATCTAACAAATCTATGATTAGTGTATATGATATATTGTTAGAAATAAATGATAAATTAATATTGGATCTTGATATTTCATTAAAAGAAAATAGTGAAAAAATTGAAAAATAAATAAATTAACCGTTACATTATGTGATGGTATAATCATGTGTGAGGTCATAAAATCCCCAAATTTGTCTCATAAAAATAATTGTTTTCTATAAAAATATAATGATATAATATTTTTCCAGACTGAATATAAAGAAAAATGAAAAAGGTATGATGGCCATTAAGGTACAATTAAAGGATTTGAATATGTTTTTTGAATAAATTAATACATTTTCTATTCTGGAAGATTATATAATTTATATTATAAAATGGTTTGGAAATTTATAACCATGAATAGTCAATTGGAATGAGGCATGACCAATATAAGAGGATGAAGTTTTTTTCAAGCACAATCCTTAGGGTACACCATATCATGTGTTATGGCACACTTGCTTCATATTTGTGGCCATGAATTTCCACATTAGAAAGGTGGGTGACATTGATCAATTTTCGGTTATGTTTACTCCTTGAACGAAATGGGATGATGAGATGACGATTACTCCTTTGATGGATTCATCCTATATATTTTCACTAAGTTTGTTTGTCATTCGAAAATTATGAAGTGTTCATGAAACACATTCTCGGTTCTATATCCATGTGGATTCCAATTAATTTTCCTTCATTAGACAATAAATTTTAAGGGATCCTGACAAGGAAGCAACATTCAGTAAAGTGAGTAGTCTTTGTTGGTATCTCTGGAATGTTTGGACACTTGAGGATACATGGTGGATTGATTAAAACATATAACAGAATTGGATCAGAGAGGTACATCCCTAAGTGGGAGCATCCGGAAGGTTTAATAGATGGTTTGGTCGGAACGCCCTATTAGGGATGAACCATGGTGGTGTTTCCCATAAAGGTAAGATGCCACACAGTGAAGGGGTAAATACCTATGAGTTAGTTACCATTATTTAGTTATGGTCAGTAATTATTCTAAAAGAGGATTCTTATATACCTTGGCTAGGAGGAATGGATAAAAACCCACGTAGTTTGTTTGGGTGTGGTGTGGGGATTACACATGGTTAACTTCCCTATGGAGTGTAATGATCTCATCATGATGTGACTTCCCAAGTATGATCCGGATGTATATGGATGAAGTGGATGAGGAGGATGTGATGGAGTGTATTTTTTATACTGTTTGAACGACAAAATATTTTCCTACTGATCCCAATTATTTTGCAATCAAATTCAAAGTAGTTCTGAATAGGGAATTGGGACATATAACTATGAGGATGCCTAGTGAAATTGGGAATTGTGGTTGGCAATTATGTGTAGGAGTTGTCTGTCTTACATGAATGGAATTATACATGGTTTCATCCCAAATGGATGGATATTGGCTCATACTATCTAAGAGATGACCTTGGGGAACAGATGATATGTTAAATTTTGGCTAGTTCATTATCCTCCAATGACATAGTGACTCGAGGGAAGAAACCTGATGGGATTGAGATATGGAAGGATTATGGATTAAAATATGTTCATCCCAAGGAGGAGGGAATCATGTTTTTTCATTTTTTGGGATTAAACCCCAAGGAGTCATACTACATACATTGTTTATAATACAGGGGTCAAAACCCGAAAATTCTAGAAGGGGTTTGATCTTATGCATGGCTAGAGGCGAAGCACTGAATATGATGTAGAATCTAATAACCTTAAATCCCATACGATTCTTTCTCAGCGTGAGAAACAAGAAAAAATAGTAGACCTAAGGGTTGTCTCATGAAAGTTTCACACACTTGAGATGGTGCGGGGATTACATGTAGAATCTTACCAAAGAGAACATCATTCTAGGTGATGAGGATCTCATTCCCTGAGAGGAATATCTCACTACCATAAAGAATAGTTGTAATTGAAAATTATAGAGGCAGAGCACCCCATGTGAATTTCATGGGATGATGCTACCATTTAATGTTTTGAGATGATTACAATGGTGTTGTGATGTTTTACGGACTATAACATGGATAAAGTGGATTCACTACTTACCCCTTGGGCATTAATGATTGAATGCCACCATCCTCTTGGTAAGGGAATGTGTTAGAAATTCCATGTTGGAACTATGTATAGGAGTGGTTGATAGTGGGGTCCATGATAGTGTCCACGTGAAAAAAGAAAAGGGGATTGTCGTACCTATTTCAGTAAGCTGGTGGTTGGGAAACACAATAAGGGATGCCTATTGGGGGACTAAGAAATCAATTCAGGGTAGCCTGGGGTTAAACATGGAGGATTTTTAAACATTCCATCAATGTTTTTCATAAGATCTGGTCAAACATGTCTCCTTAGTGTAATTGAAACTCATTGACCTTCATGTATGGGTAGCATGTAATATTGGGGGATTGTGTGAAAAAGAGAGTGGGATAATAATAGGATTTGGTTACTATCAAGGCCATGCTAGCACATAATGGGATACATTTGTATGTGTCTGACATAGGCTGAAACAATGTTTGTGGGGGTCAGTCCCTTGTGGTCTTACAATAAGGGGGACATATAGTGGAACGATCATACAAGATACCATACCTTGAGGGGTTCATGGTTTTCACACTCTCATAAAAGAGGTAGTCTTAGAGATTGAAGAACATTGATTCACCTTCAGGGGGATCACCCTTCTGAAGGAGGTGAAATTAAATATATAGACGTGGGATTTAATGGAGGTGTCTATGATTTATAGTGGAGAAACTAGTTGGTGGACGTCGTACTGAGCGCATAACAGGCATACTATTGGTTCATACTTTTATTCAATATTACTCCACAAACAGGCATTGGACATGGACATTCTAAGATAGTTTGGGAAAAATATTCCACATTCAACATCCTATTGGATGTGTAAGGCACTTTTTTTTGGATTTACACCTCACTTTCAGATCACAAAATTTATGCACAACTCCCTCTTCAATATTTGAAATTTTTATTGATTCATTGTGTTTCTTCAATATTTGTAATGTAGAATATTTATGTATTCAAGATGAATTTGGTGCCAATAATTCCCCCACAAAATCAAAGCTGAAAGGGGACTACATGGCCGGGTTTTGAGGGAAGGACTGAGTAGAATGGTTGATTTAAGTAGGTATGGAACAACTTTTCTCTATTGAGTATAAGAAACCTTGAACACATGTAGAAAATTCATTCAATGCATATAAATATGTTTGGCTATCCTATTAATATTACATATACATTCTATATGTTATGATATTTCTCTCTCATATGCATAGTTTTCTAAATCCCATGTTGAAAAAGAAAATTTGGTCATTGAATTATGATCCAACTCTTGATTCATGAACTCATTAGACTTTTCTGGAATTCTCAACCTTTTTCTCGACCTCATTTTAATATTGTGCACTTGAGATCCTTTTACCTTCCAACCATTAACAATTCACAATCCATCCATGGGTTTGAAACTCAATCGATATGGCTGATCTACAATGATATAATAATAGGGAATATGAAACTTAATTTAGGAGACAGTAAATCACCAGAAACCCTCAAATGATTATCACATGGAGATTCATGTCTGATAATCAGATTCTCATCGCCATGCCAACATAACTATAGAACGAATATCATTAAAGAGACTTTCTCCTATTGTGTAATTTTGGTATATTTGATGGTGTTGTAATCTTAGTCAGTGAATCTGATTCACCCATGTCATGTTTCATGCAAAAGATACCCTCTAGTGATACAACGTAAATTTTCATGTCCATGTTTCTAGAAAGATTAAAACAATGTACATCTATGACTTAAAAGAAAAGACTAGAACAAACTTGGGAGATGATATAGTGGCTATGAATTACAATATCCACTCTGTGAGAACCATAAAATGTATTATAAGGGATGAATATGTGGGTTAGAAATATGTCTGGGACTTGAGGTCCAGGGGAATCATCACAAGAGAATGTGAATGTGGGTACTAGGAATGCTACACATGTGAAGAGTTTGGAGAAGAGTTGTACAACATATGGTTGAATGATGATATATAGAGATTAATATTCCATATTTATCATCAATAGAACTAGTGCCATGTTTATTCATCTGATGGCCTCTCGACACAACCATGTTACACCTCCACTCTGGGAAGTCCGGTGTATGCGTATGGGACATTTATTGCATTTGAGAAATTCTATTTGATGGACTTCATTATTACAAGTTCCTACCAGTATAGAATACAAGAAAGGATAGATCACTCACCCCCATCATAACATGGAATCTCTTGAATGCATCAAATGAGAAAATGAATCTTGTGTAAATCCATAAAGATAATAAATTCCTATTATGGTTCAAGATATTCATTGAAAATGATAATAAGGATAGGATTCCATGTTGGGGGAAGTAGTTCACGAATACATCATAGAGGGGAATGGAGGGATCATACAGGGTGACCATATAGGAGGAGAAATATTAAAAATGGGGGTATATAATTGATGAGATACAGGATCAAATTTTTTTAATATTCTCCATTCATGACTGCCTTCATGAGTGCATGGCTATTTTCAGTGAGAGAGACTGGAATGGGTATCCAATTGGGAACCATAGGGATAATGAGTATTATGGTATCTCTCAACAAATTCAACTCGATAGTGCCTTTCTTGGATGAACTATACAGTACTGTGGGATGCATGTCAAGTTACTGTACACCCATGATAATATATGAACCATTCTAGATAATACATGGGATGATTGAATCTAATATTAGTTAATATGATTTTCAAAACACTATTCATCATCCAAAAAAGGTAAATTACTATCCCTATTAAACTTTTCGAGGGTCTGACCACCACCCCAACCTCATAACGTAATCATTCTTCATATTTGAAACAATGAAAATTTCAAATTTTAATCATTCGAAACCCTAGTTGGCTAGACGGTGGATGACCAAAGACGTTCAACAGAGTATAGTGAATACACACGGTATATCAAGGGGGGTGTTCGATTGGTCCATATTAATGAAAAGATTATATGAAAACCTTACATTCCATCCTGCTTCACCATCCTGTTTTGATGCCTCCAGAAGGAGACAAAGAAAATTTATAAAGAGGTTCATGAAGAGAGACACCAATAAATCCTCTACTTTTGGTGGTGAATTAAAGTGTTTGGAGGCATACCATATGGAAATATTGTAAATTATACTTCAGTATTTCAAAAAATTGAGTGAAAATATTGAGTGGAGGGAAGGAAGGATTCCTCCAAAGGTGTGAGCCATGAGGAAAGCCAAAACACTACAGAAGCCTAATATTGGACCAAAATGGAGGAAAAATCATAGTGTGAGGCCAAACCTACAAATCTAGAATTGGTTTGGTCCCATAAGAAGCCAAGGAAACTAGATAAATAATCTACTCAAAAAGATAAGGTATCTCTTTTATCGAGTTTCTGATTCCATTTTTCATCACTTTTTTCTTCTTTTAGGACATAATGAAAATCATAATCATCATTTTACCATTGGATGTAACTGACAAAAATTCAATCCAGATATACTATTAATCGGGCGAATTCATGTTGAAAACATGATGGATTTAAATAGGAATAATTCATACCTCCTTTAATGAAAATTAATCCATTCCTGTGGGAGAAATACAATTAACCACAAATTATGGTGAATGCGACTCTCAGTCAATTTCATAACCAAATAAAGATACCTCCTGAGGATGATAGTGACTATGAAGAAGAATAATCTATCATAAGGGATCAATAACAATAGGAGGAGTAATATGATGAGGAATATGATTGTGTGGTTGGGGAAACCTAGGGGGAATTTTTCACCATGAAATCCCCTATGAGAGTAGAAATATTTTGATTATTAATATGGGTCCCACCAAGTATATATTGGTACATTATAACATACATATAATTAGTCTGTCCCCCTTTCTAAAATAAGGATATAATAATTAAATCTTGTCTAGTACAAGACCACATCAATGTGGATGATAGATCCCCTAATGTATGGTGTGAGAACATTGAAATAGATGTGGTGGGATATACAGCTGGGCCTATACACGAGGATGAGAAAGCTGATGAGTTGCTCGTGGTTGAGTGGGCTTTTGTTTGTCCATCCTAGGGAGTTAGTTGAAAACCATTAGAATATTAGGCTATTAATATTCCCAATGGGATCTGATTCCATCCATTGAAGTAAAAATATCTAAAGGGTCACACTTTGGGGATTTACCTATGGCATCTCAGGCACATGATACAATAGTTCTCAACACTCGTAATTAATTACTTTAACCTACCCATACATTTCACTTGATGACCATGTTGACTATTGTGTATCTCATTCCATTTATTTCTTGAAAGACTATTAGATCAGCAACCATACAAGTCTGAAATAATAATGGGACCTCTTCTGAATTGTAGACCGATCCAAGAGAATATCGTCATCCAAACTGATCAGACCTTGGAAAAATATGAGTGGGAGGTTGTAGATAAGGATTCTTCCACAATGGGGTAATATATATATATGTTGTAATAGGTGAGATATGTAATGAATAAATAACATCAAATTTTTATCCCCATGATTTGGTGCACATTCCCTTAAAGGGGATGCCATTGGGTGATCCTACTACTAGACTTCTGGATAGTTTCCTAAAATGATAACATGTCGATCCATAAGAACTGGATGAATATTTCCCTGAGTAATTCAATGAAAATAACATAATTTGGTATTTATAAGTGAATTGAATCAATATTTTCTTTCTAAACACTAATGAATCACAATTGGTGGGACATATGGGGTCACTTATCTATTGTCTTTGTTGTATGCATTATGGAGGGTTTGAAGGTCGTGGTATCCTTGCACTGGTCAGTGACCGTATTGCTGAGATGGTTATATAAATTAGTTAATCTTGAATTACTCTTAGTGGTAGTACAAATCTGATAGAATTATGAATATTTGGTAGGACGAATAGAAGATCTAGTATCTGGAATGACAAAAAAATCAGAATTCCTCTTTTTTCACCAATAAATAAGAACATTTCATACAACTGGCAGTCTAGTAGGAAGAAGTCTAAGAGATGATAAAACATAAAATACATCAATTGGATTATATCCAAGATGAACAAGAACAAGTAAATAATAAGGGTAATTATCTTCTCCAAATTTCCATTGATGAGTAATGGGAGCCCAATAGGTCAATAATGACTCTGGAGGCCACACGACAAACAGTGATGGAGTTGAAGCACTCTGTTGGTGGTGCAGACCCATATGTGTTGTTTTTTCCCATCCTCATGAAATGTAAATTCATTTTTTATTTTATATTTTGAAATTTATTCATGGAAAAAAAATTCCTTTCTATAATTAAATTCTCTTAATTATATCTACAAATCTACTAATTACCAACCTCTAAGAAGACATGGGTGAGCCTTGGGTGATAAAGATTGTGCAACCACATAACTATTCACTTTGAGTGATAGTTACATATAGTAATAAAAAAATCATCGTATTCTATTATTTACTGGCCACAAAGAGTGTTTGGGCATTGACAGGCTGCAACAATAGAGTGAGTCTCTTATAACAACCAAGGTTCTTTTTGTAGCATGCACTATTAAGAGAATGGGATAATTCCAGGGGTGTTGGAATCTATCTAGTAAAATGGAATTGGGAAATTTAAATCTTTATACCGATGATTCCGAACATAATGGAATTATCATCATGATAAATGACCATTATTTATCATGATCAAATCATTGTATGCCTATCACATAGCCTTAAATGTGTAAAACAAATGAGGGTTGACAGCTAGCCATGTATGAAACAATAAAACTCTATTGATGATTCAGCTAGTGAATTTAGTAATTTTTTCCCAAGACTGTAGGTTAAAATTATGTAAACACCATTTCATTATAGGGTCCCTTCTAACATGAATTTAGATGATGATCTGAATGATGGGAACACAATGCGTGGATGTGTAGTGATGAAATGTTTGAATTGATTCCAACACTCTGGGAATTACACTAATAATACATAGAGAACACTGGGTGTGGACTTATTACTATGAATAATGGTCAAATACATATTTTAGTGGGGAAATCATCTCTGCTGCTATGAAATAGCTAATGGTGAGAAAAATCCAGTAGTTGACCAACATCAAATGAGAAGACCTCATGGGAGAAGCCTAACATTATTTTTAGTATTATATCATGCATGTGAATATAATGATCACATATTCTAACATCATTCAGTGAGGAATATGCATGGTATAGTTTAATATTATTTGGCATGGATACATCCCACAATTTAACATAATGTGATTCAGATGTTTCACATAGTGTAAGGTCCTTCAACCTAGACCCTATCCAAAAATTTAAAGTTAGGTTACATGGAGTAGATGCTTCCTAAAGTATTCATGTGGTATAGAGGGAAGAAACCATACAATAATCATGCCAATGAGGTCACCATTCCACAAAATAATCAGTAAATAGATAGGAATTGGATTCACAGAACTGTTGTGTGTAGTGAAGTGGGGAAATAAAACTGGATATGAATAGGGTTTCAAGGGACCTAGGGCCACAACACAATTTTACTAGAAAGTAAAGGAGTTTATTTTCATATAGTTCGGATCCGTTGACTCATTTTTTGATTGAACACATTGATATACACCATAAGACAACACATAATCCCATATGAGAATTTATAGAAGTAGAAAATAGGGAACAACAAAAAATTTGATACGTCATGGTAATGTTCACATTAGTGGTGATGCTAATAGTGAAATCTCACCATGATACAAGATCATAGAAAGGAATGTATATCGGAATGATTGTGATCATGGTGAAATAGAAAATGGTGAGTATAGAATGATTGTTGGTCATGTTGAAAACACAAGGATCATAACCATACCATCTAAGAGTAACATGATAAAATGAAGCATCCGATGATTATTGTTAGGCATCATAAATTTTTATGGGGACATCCTCAGTTTATCATCACATGTTTAGGACAATGGATCATTGTTTAAGGTCATATAAATTAGTCAATCATATATGGTATCTTTAGTAGATATATGCAATGTAGTGTTATGAAAAACCTGATATAAATGGGGGTTAATGAGGCCCACACCACAACACATCCTAGATGAGATCTTCATATAATTTTAAGTCAAGATGCATGGACTTTTTTAATTAGTATATGGTCATCCTTCGTGGAAAATCATATATTAGTCTATGTTCATAGGTTTTGGACCTCAGGGTTATCACTGCAAAAGAGTATATGTGTATAGAGGTGGAATAATAAACCTTACATTAATGGGGGCCATATAGGCCCTAACATCACACACACATTCCTAAAGAGGATTCCATATAGTTTTATGTCTTGATGATTAGACACCAGGCTTGTAGTTTAAAGTCATTGAGTTTAGTATTGTGGAAGGAGGCTCCAGAAAATAGGCATGTCTAGTGCGGGTGAGTAATTTATATGGAGTGAAATATGGCCTAATAGGAATTATCGATCAACAAATTTTATTATTAGGTCATAATAGAGATCGAAAGAAAGATTTTATTATTTCAGGGAAAAAAGTAAAATTTGACATGACTGATTCGGGGAGGCACATGTTCAATAAATAAGTATTATGATAGAAGGTAAAAGGTATAGGTTAATTTGTGGTTTCACCCAAATAATATGTTCATGGGATACTATATGTATCCCATGATAATGGGAATCAATTAATATATAGTTTTTAAAGCGGGAATATATCCTCAATTGGCTGAACACTACATATAAGAAGGAAATTTTTATATTTATTTAGTGGCTACACCATGATATAAATCCCATGCATCTCTACATATCGTTTATTGATAAGAATCAATTCATATGTTTTTATAGGTGGCATGGTGGATAATTGGTGCTCTAGATGATGTCATGTACTATTTTAATAACACAATGTTGTCTATATTTCATCTTTTATCCTTGAGGATGATGTTTCTTGTTAAGGTCATGTGAGAGGACCAGTCAAATGAGGTTTATCATCATTGAGTAAGGACGTTATTTCCTATGGATTTCATAAATATTCATCATGGATGGTAATTGTAACATAGTTTTTTGTCATGTGATTAGGAAATTTTGGATGATGAGGGATCCAATGGGTAATTGTATCGAAAAACAGTTATAACTCTATGTCAATGAGAACCATGGAGACCAACACCATATCAAAACCTTCCTAGAAAATGTCAATACAACATTCCAAAATATTTAATTTACGACTGGGCCCTAAAATGATATATCTTGTAATTATTATGTATATCAAAAGGTTGAGAATCAACCCACACATAGTTCTACAACACATCATTGTAGATGACCAACGGTATATGTGATATCCCATAATGCGGTAAAATTGAAAGAGTGTTGTCCATTTAATGGTCATGTTTGATAAACTATATGATTGATTGTTTAGAGTCATAAACATTGGAATATTTAGGTGTTCATCTCAGGATGATATATGCATAATGGAAAGGTGAAGAACCTGTCATTATTGACTTCCATGAAGGCATGTTATTGAAACACATATTCCCGATAATACATGAATAATATTTAGATTTTAATTCTTGGTAAAATCACAGTTTATGGTCATAGAGTTCAGAACATGGGTATCTTAGTATAGGGTCATAGAGTTTAGAAAATATTGTTATTAGTTTATAGTCTTCTAATTTTGAACTATGGGGTTGTGAAAATCCACCATGATCATACAAAGCATGCAACGAATCCCAATCCCATGTGTTTATTGAGAGTAATATTTATCCAAATAATTATATTAAAATAGAATTTATTACTGATAATTGTGAATTTCTAAAGTGTTACCACTGAGGATTCATTCGCATTAGAAATAGCTGAGTTGAACTAAATTCCATGATTACTATCTAGAAATATGTAAAATCACTAAATTAAAACAACATATTATCACTAAATAGAAAACTACACATGAATTATCAATATGCAATATAATATCGTTGTCACAA
Source organism: Viscum album (assembly GCA_963277665.1). NCBI lineage: Eukaryota > Viridiplantae > Streptophyta > Magnoliopsida > Santalales > Viscaceae > Viscum > Viscum album. The sequence goes on from OY728135.1 coordinate 1,770,038,030, forward strand.
TAAATAATAAAACATAATTCATAATTATTTTATCAACCTATATTCTTTATAGGTGTAACATAGAATATCATAAATTAACAACAAATAACACCATGTCCATTGAATTTAATGCAATGTTTCTATTCTAAAAAAAGGGTGAAGAAAATAAAATTCCACAAATATGGATTGGATAATTCCATTATTGAATTATTCATTAAAAACACATCACTCATTATCAACAAAAAATATACATATTTTCCGTGAACAATATCTTCTGTGTCTAAAAAATTTGTATTACTACAATAGTTTTAATATTAAATAATAAAATTATTAACTTCTATCCTCTATCACAACCCTTCACAGATTGAAATATCTTATGAAACCAAAACATGTGAAATTATTATTTGGGGAACATTATCATAATTTCATTTGATATTAATTTTCTTGTGTGAACAGTGTGAAAAGATGTTTCATCATCTTATGAGTACTCATAATTACGAGTAACATTCGATGTGTCTTATTATAGAATGCAATCTAATAGTACAACTATATTTAATAGTATCATAAAATAATTTCATGTATCTCATATTAATGGGGAACGTCCATGATGTCATTAATGTTATAGATACTCTAGGAATGTATTCAAAAAATATCAAGAAAAATAAGAATATATAATAATATATATTTAAAATAATAAAATCATTTAATATACAACTACTAAAATCATAAAGAGTATGTTCTATAACATCAACTCTATAAAATAAATCATATTATAAAATTTTTTCCCATAGTTTGAGTAAATATTTTGTACCAACACTGAGATCAGACCATGAAAAGATACCAAATGACATTATACCAAATTGTTAACTACATTGAATATGGTTTTTAATGTTTTGAAATTATATAAATATTATTTTATATTAATTAATGATGTTTTTAGATTACAATAATGGGAATTAAAATTGAAAATCAATCCAGTAACATTGGTTCACACTGATTCACCCCTCCCCCCTCAATGAGATAGGATGACCATGATGGGTATTTAATGTAGTCTTATAGATCATTAATTTTTCCTCTTTTTGGATCTATGTTTTCATTTTACCCTAAATTTACAATATATATATATGTGGAATATCTGATTGAATAAGTTTATATATTTCATTATATATGTTATATTACTTAAATCCTTATTAATAAATACTTGGGGGATTCCACTAAATCCCATAAAAATGATATAAAAAGCAGTTAAGAAGTTGGAAAATTACACAATGTGGAGATTTGATTCACTACTACATGATGATATTTGAATATGTAGTTTTATATAAAATTATAATTAAAATCATCCCCCTAAAAAATCAACTTTATATATTAAATATTATAAGTATACTAAATTCTTATAAAACCACATGTATTATTGTGATAATTAAAAAAATACTATTAAATATGTTACTTTGATTTTCGACATTTTGATGGACCTTCTTGATGATTAAAATAATCATGAAATATTTTGAGAAGCGATGAATAAAAATTGATTATAAATTTTAAATAGTAAAATTATCACACCAAATATGTGAAATTTTGTAAAGAGTCCTTTGAGAACTATAATGAATTTTTTTCCATTATTAATAAATTATTGAAAAATAATATTGATGAAAAATACAAGGTAATTAAAATTAGTTTAGAGATGATCCATTAATTAATCAGTCTAAAAAATCAATGATTGGTGTCTATGATATATTGTTATAAATCAATGATAAACTAATATTGGATCTTGATATATCATTAAAAGAAAATAGTGAAAAAAATGAAAAATAGATAAATTAACCATTACATTATGTGATGGTATAATCATGTGTGAGGTTATAAAATCCCCAAAATTTTATCATAAAAAAAATTGTGTTCTCAAAAAATATAATGGTATCATATATTTCTTTACTGAATATAAAGAAAAATGAAAAAGTTATGATGGCCATTAAGGTACAATTGAAGGATTTGAATACATTTTTTTGAATAAAATAAGATGTTTTCTATTCTGGAAGATTAAAGAATTTATATTATAAAATGGTTTGAAAATTTATAATCATGAATAGTTCAATTGGAATGAGGCATGACCAATATAAGAGGATGAAGTTTGTTTCAAGAACAATCCTTAGGGTACACCATATCATGTGTTATGGCACACTTGCATCATATCTGTGGCCATGAAATTCCACATTCGAAAGGTGGGTGACATTGATCAATTTTCATTTTTGTTTACTCCTTGAATGAAATGGGATGATGAAATGATGATTACTCCTTTTATGTATTCATCCTATGAATTTTCACCAAGATTCCGTGCCCTTCAAAAATTATGACGTGTTCATGAAACACATTCTCAGTTCTATATCCATGTGGATGCCAATTAATATTCCTTCATTAGACAAGAAATTATAAGGGATCCTGACAAGGAAGCAACATTCGGGAAAGTGAGTAGTCTCGCTTGGTATCTCTGGAATGTTTCGACACTTGCGGATACATTTTGGATTGATTAAAACATATAACAGAAGAGAATAAGAGAAGAACATCCCTAAGAGGGAGCAGCCGGAAGGTTTACTAGATGGATCGGTCAGAACGCCCTATTAGAGATGACCAATAGTGGTGTTTACCATAAAGGTAAGATGCCACACCATGAAAGGGTTAAGTACCTATGAATTAGTTATCACTGATTAATTCTGGTCAGTAATTATTCTAAAATAGGATTCTTATATACCCTGGCTATGAGGAATGGATAAAAACCCACGTAGTTCGATCAGGCATGGTGTGGGGATTACACATGGTTAACGTCCCTGTTGAGTGTAATGATATCATCATGATGTGACTTCCCAAGTATGATCCGGATGTATATGGATGAATTGGATGAGGAGGGTGTGATGGACTGTGAGTTTTTATAATTTTTGAACCACAAAACGTTTTCTTACGTATCACAATTATTTTGGAATGAAATTCAACGTAGTTTTGAATGGGGAATTTGGACATATAACTATGATGAAGCCTAGTGAAATTGGGAATTGTGGTTGGGACTTATGTGTATGAGTTGGCTGTTTGACATTAAAAGGATTATACATGGTTGAATCCCAAATGGATATAGATTGGGTCATACTGTATATGATATGACCTTGCGGAACAGATGATATGTTACATTTTGGTTGGTTCATTATCCTCCCAAGACATGGTGACTCGAGGGAAGGACCCTGATGGGAGTGAGATATGGAAGGATTATGGATTCAAAGAGGTGAATCCCAAGGAGGAGAGAATCATGTTTTTCAATTTGTTAGGATTAAACCCCAAGAAGACATACTACATACATTGTTTAGAATACAGGGATCGAAACCCGAAAATTCTAGAAGAGGTTTGATCTTATGCATGGCTAGAGGCGAAGCACTGAATATGATGTTGAATCTAATAACCTTAAATCCCATAAGATTCTTTCTTGGTGTGAGAAACAAGAGAAAATAGTAGACCAAAAGGTTGTTTCATGAAATTTTCACACACATGAGATGGTCTGGGGATTACATGTAGAATCATACCAAAGAGAACATCATTCTAGGAGAGGAGGATCTCATTCCATGAGAGGAAGATTTCACTACCATAAAGAATAGTGGGAATTGAAAATTATGGAGGCGGATCACCCCATGTGAATTTCATAAGGTGAGGCTAACATTTAAAGTTGTGAGATGATTACAATGGAGTTGTGATGTTTTAGGTTCTATAACATGGATAAAGGGGAATCACTAATTACCCCTTGGGAATTTATGATTGAATGTCACAAACCTGTTTGGAAGGGAATGCGTTAGTAATTCCATGTAGGAACTATTTGCAGGAGTGGTTGATAGTGGGGTCTATGTTAGTTTCCAAATGAAAAAAGAAAAGGGGATTAGCGTGCCTAATCCAGCAAGCTATTGGTTGGGAAACACAATAAGGGATGCCTATTGGGGGACTAGGAAATCAATTCAGGGTATCCTGGAGGTAAACATGGAGGATTTTTAAACAAGCCATCAGTGTTTTTCATAAGATCGGGTCAAACATGTTTCCTTAGAGTAATCGAAACCCATTGAACTTCATGGATGGGTAGCATGAAATATAGGGGGATTGTGTGAAAAAGAGAGTGGGATAATAATAGGATTTGGTTACTATCAATACCAAGCTAGCACAAAAGGGGATACATTTGTACGTGTCTGACATAGGATGAAACAATTTTTGTGGGGGTCATTCCCTTGTGGTCTTACAAGAAGGAGGACATATAGTGGAAAGATCGTAAAAGATACTATACCTTGAGCTTATCATGGTTTCGACACTCTCTTTTATGAGGTATTCTTAGAGATAGAAGAACATCGATTCACCATCAGGGGGATCACCCTTATGAAGGAGGTGAAATTAAATATATAGACGTGGGATTCTATGGCGGTGTCTATGATTTATAGTGAAGAAACAAGCTGGTGGACGACGTATTGAGCACATAACAAACATAATATTGGTTCATACTTTTATTCACTATTACTCCACAAACAAGCATTGGACATGGACATTCTAAGATTGTTTGGGAAAAATATTCCCCATTCAACATCATATTGGATGAGTAAGGCACTTTTTGTGGATTTACACCTATCTTTCAGATATCAAAATTTATTTAAAACTCCCTCTTCAATATTTGAATGTTTTATTGATTCATTGTGTTTCTTAAATATTTATAATTTAGAATATTTATGTATTCAAGATGAATTTGGTGCCAATAATTCCCCCACAAAATCTAAGCTGAATGGGGACTACATGGTCGGGTTCTGAGGGATGGACTGAAAAGAATGGTTCATTTAAGTAGGTATGGAACAAATTTTTTCTATTGTGTATAAGGAACCTTGAACACGTGTATCAAATTTAGTCAATGGATATAAATATGTTGGGGGATCCTATGCATATTACCTATACATTCTATATGATAGGATATTTCTCTCTCCTATGCACAGTTTTCTGAATCCCATGTTGAAAATTAAAATGTGGTCCTTGAATTATGATCCAACTCTTGATTCATGAACTCTTTAGACTTTTCTGGAATTCTAAACCTTTTTATCGACCTCCTTTAAATCTTTTCCACTAGAGAACCTTTTACCTTCCAACCATTAACAATTCACAATCCATCGATGGGGTTTGAAACTCAATCGATATGGCTCATCTACAATGATATAATAAGAGGGAATATAACACTTATTTTAGGAGAGAGTAAATCACTGAAAACCCTCATATGATTATCACATGGAGATTCATGTTTGATAATCAGATTCCCATGGCCATGCCAACATAACTATAGAAATAATATCATCAAAGAAATTGTCTCATGTTGTGTAATTTTTGTATATCTGATGGTTTACCAATCTTAGTAAGTGAATCTGATTCAACCTAGTCATGTTTCATGCCAAAAGATATCCTCTAGTGATACAACGTAAATTTTCATGTCCCTGTTTATAGAGAGAATCAAAAAATGTACATTTATGACTTAATAGAAAAGACTAGACCAAACGTGGGAGATGATATAGTGGCTATGAATTACCATATCCACTATGTAATCACCAAAAAATGTATTATAAGGTATGAATATGTGGGTTAGAAATATGACTGGGACTTGAGGTCCATGGGAATCATGACAAGAGAATGTGCATGTGCGTACTGGAAATGCTACACATGTGAGGAGTTTGGAGAAGAGTTGTACAACATCAGGCTGTATGATGACATATGGAGATTAATTTTCCATATTTATCGTCAATAGAACCAGTTCCATATTTATTCATCTGATGGCCTCTCCACACAACCATGTTACACCTCCACTCTGGGAAGGCCAGTGTATTCGTATGGGACATTGATTGCATTTGAGGTGTTACTTTTGATGTACTTCATTACAACATGTTCCTACCAGTATAGAATACATGAAAGGATATATCACAAACCCCATCATATCGTGGAATCTTATGAATGCATCAAATGAGAAAATGAATATCGTGTAAATACAGAAAGATAATCAATCCCTATTACGGTTCAAGATATTCATTGAAAATGATAATAATGATAGGGTTCCATGTTGGGGGATGTAGTTCACGAATACATCATAGAGGGGAATGGAGGGATCATACTGGGTGACCATGTAGGAGGAGAAATATAAAAAATAGGGGTATATAATTGATGAGATATGGGATCAAAATGTTTTAATATTATTCATACATGACTGCCTTCATGAGTGCGTGGTTGTTTTCAGTGAGGGAGACTAGAATGTGAATCTAATTAGGAACCATAGATATAATGGGGATTATGGTATCTCTCAACAGAGTCAACCTGATAGTGCCTTTCGTGGAAGAACTATACAGTACTCTGGGATGCATATCAAGTTAATGTACACCCATGATAATATACACATCATTCCAGATAATACATGGGAATATTGAATCTAATATTAGTTAATATGATTTTCCAAACACTATTAACCATCCAAAAAAGGTCAATGACTATCCCAGTTAAACTTTTCATGGGTATGACCACCACCACTACCTCATAACGTAATCTTTCTTCATATTTGAAACAATGAAAATTTGAAATATTAATCATTCGAAACCCTATTCGGATAGACGGTGGATGACCAAAGCAGTTTAACAGAGTATAGTGAATACACACGGTACATCAAGGGAGGGTGTTCGATTGGCCCATATTGATGACAATATTATATGAAAACCTTACATTCCATCCCGCTTCACCAACCTGTTTGGATGCCTCTAGAAGGTGAAAAAAAAATTATAAAGAGGTTTTTGAAGAGAGAAACCAATGAATCCTCTACTTTGTGAGGTTAATTCAAGTGTTTAGAGGCATACCATATGGAAATATTGTAAATTATACTTTAGTATATCAAAAAATTGAGTGCGAATCTTGAGTGGAGTGAAGGAAGGATTCCACCAATGGTGTGACCCAAGAGGCAATCCAAAACACTAAAGAAGCCTAATATTGGACCAAATTGGAGGAAAAATCATAGTGTGAGGCCAAACCTCCAAGTCTTGAATTGGGTTGGTCCCAAAAGAGGCCAAGAAAACTAGATAAAGAATCTACTCAAGAAGATAAGGTATCTCTTTTAACGAGTTTCTGATGCCATTTTTCATCATTTTTTTCTTCTTTTAGGACATAAAGAAAATCCTAATCATCATTTTACCAGTGTATGTAACTGAGAAAAATACAATCTAGATATACTTTAAATCGGGTGCATTCATGTTGAAAACATGATGGATTTAAATAGGAAGAATTCATACGTCCGTTAATGGAAATAAATCCATTACCATGGGAGAAATATGATTAACCACAGATTATGGTGAATGTGACTCTCCATCAATTTCATGACCAAATAAAGATACCACATGAGGATGATAGTGAATATTAAGAAGAAGAATCTAACATATATGATCAAGAAGAATAGGAGGAGTAATATGATGACGAAGAAGATTGTGTGGTTGGGGAAAACTAGGGGAATTTTTCACCATGAATGCCCCTGTGAGAGTTGAAAGCTTGTGATCATTAATATGGATCTCACCAAGTATCTATGGGTACTTTATAACATTCATATAATTAGTCCCTCCCCCTTTCTAAAATAAGGATCTAATAAATAAATCATGTCTAGTACAAGACCACATCTGTGCGGATGATAGATCCCCTAATGTATGGTGCAAGAACATTGCAATAGATGTGGTGGGGTATACACCTAGGCCTGTACATGAGGATGAGAAAGGTGATGAGTTGCTCGAGGTTGAGTGGGATTTTGGTGGGACATCCTAGGGAGTTAGTTGAAAACCATCAGAATATTAGGCTATTCATATTGTCAATGGGATCTGATTCCATCCATTGAAGTAAAAATATCTTAAGGGTCACACTTAGGGGATTTACCTATGACATCTCAGGAACATGATAAAATAGTTCTCAACACACATAATTAATTACATTTACCTACCCATACATTTCACTTGATGACCATGTTGACTATTGTGTATCTCATTCCATTTATTTCTTGAAATACTATTAGATCAGCAACTATACAAGTCTGGAATAATAAAGGGAACTCTTCTGAATTGTAGACCGATCCAAGAGAATCTCGTCATCCAAAATGATCAATCCTTGGAAAAATATTTCTGGGAGGTTGTAGATATGGATTCTTCCACTATGGGGTAATATATATATATGATATAATAGGTGAGATATGTAATGAAAAAATAACATCAAATTTGTATCCCCGTGATTCGGAGCACAATCCCTTGAAGGGGATGCCATTTGGTGATCCTGCTACTAGACTTCTGGATAGTTTCCTAAAATATTAACATGTCGATCCATTAGAACTGGATGAATATTTCACTGAGGAATTCAATGAAAATAACATAATTTGGTACTGATCATTGAAGTGAATCAATATTTTATTTCTAAAAACTAAATAATAACAATTGGTTGGACATATGGGGTCACTTATCTATTGGCTGTGTTGTATGAATTATGGAGGGTTTGAAGGTCATGGTATCCTTGCCCTAGTCAGTGACTTTATTGCTGAGATGATAATATAAATTAGTTAAACATGAATTACAATTAGTGGTACTAGAAATCTGAGATAATTATGAATATTTGGTAGAACAAATAGAAGATCTAGTATCTTGAATGACAAAAAAAATCATAATTCCTCTTTTTTCACCAATTAATAAGAACATTTCATACAACTGGTAGTCTAGTAGGAAGAAGCCTAAGAGAGGTTAAAACATAAAATACCTCAATTGTATTATCTCCAAGATGAACAAGAACAAGTAAATAATAATGGTAATTATCTTCTCTCATTTTCCATCGATGAGTAATGGTAGATCAAGAGGTCAATAAAGACTCTAGAGGCCACACGACAAACTGTGACGGAGTTGAATCACTCTGTTGGTGGTGGGGATCCATATGTGTTGTTTTTTCCCATCCTCATGAAATGTAAATTCATTTTTTATTTTATATTTTTATATTTATGCGTGGAAAAAAATTTCTTTTCTATAATTAAATTCTCTTAGTTATATATACGAATATACCTATTACCAACCTCTATGAAGGCATGGGTGTTCCTTGAGTGATAAAGATTGTGCGACCACAAAACTGTTCACTTTGAGTGAGAGTTACAGATATTAATAAAAAAAATCAGGGCATTCTATTATTGACTGTCCAAAAAGAGTGTTTGGGCAATGAGAGGCTGCAACAATAGAGTGAGTCTCTAAGAATAACCAACATTCTTTTTATAGCATGCACTATTTCGAGAATGGGATAATTCTAGGGGTGTTGGAATCTGTCTATTAAAATGGGATTGGGAAATTTAAATCTTTATATCGATGATTCAGAACATAATGGAATTATCATCATGATATATGAAAATTATTTATCATGATCAAATCATTGTATCCCTATCACATAGCCTAAAATGTGTAAAACAAATGAGGGTTGACAGCTATCCATGTATGAAATAGGAAAACTATATTGATGATTCATCTAGTGAGTTTAGTAAATTTTTACCAAGTCTGTAGGTTAAAATTATGTAAACACCATTTCATTATAGGGTCCCTTCTAACATGAATTTGAATGACGATATGAATGATGGGCACACGCTGCGTGGATGTGTAGTGATCGAATGTTTGAATGGATTCCACGACTCTGGGAATTACACTAATAATACATAGAGAACATTGGGTGTGGATTTATTAGTATGAATATTGGTCAAATAAATCTTTTATTGGGGAAATCATCTCTGCTGCTATGAAATAGCTAATGGGGAGAAAAATCCAGTAGTTGACCAACATCAAATGAGAAGACCTCATGGGCGAAGCCTAACATTCTTTTTAGTATTATATCATGAATGTGAATATGATGATCCCATATTCTAACAGCATTCAGTGAGGAAGATTCATGGTGTAGTTTAATATTATGTGGCAAGGATACATCCCACAATTTAACGTCATGTGATTCGGATGCTCCACATCGTGTAAGGTCCTTCAACCTAGACCCTATCAAAAAATTTAATGTCATGTTACATGGAGTAGATGAATCCTAAAGTATTCATGTGGTATAGAAGGAAGAAACCTTACAATAATCATACCAATGAGGTCATCATTCCACACAAAAACCTGTAAATAGATAGGAATTGGATTCACAGAACTGTTATGTATAGTGAAGTGGGGAAATAAAACTGGGTGTGAATAGGGTTTCAAGGGACCCAGGGACACACCACACTTTTCCTGTAAATTTAAATTGTTTATCTTCATATAGTTCGGATCCGTGGACTCATTTGTTGATTGACCACATTCATATACACCATATGACAACACCTAATCCCATATGAGAATATATAGAAGTAGGAAATAGGGAAAAAAAATTTCATATGTCATGGTAATGTACACATTAGTGGTGATGATAACAATGAAATCTCACCATGAATAAAGATCATAGAAAGGAATGTATTTCAGGATGTTTGTGATCATGGTGAAATAGAAAATGGTGAGTAAAGAATGATTGTTGATAATATTGAAAACACATGGATCATAACCGTAACATCTAAGTGTAACATGATAAAATGAAGCATCTGATGATTATCAATAGGAATCCTATATTTTTATGGGGACATCATCAGTTTATCATCACATTTTGAGGACAATGGATCATTTTTTAAGGTCATATAAATCAGTCAATGATAGATGGTATCTTTAGTAGGTATGTTCAATGTAGTGTTATGAAAAACCTGATATAAATGGGGGTTAAGGAGGCCCATACCAAACAACACATCCTAGATGAGATCTGTATATAATTTAAAGTCATGATTCTTGTACGTTTGAAAATATTTTATGGTCATCCTTCATGAAGAATCGTATATTAGTTTATGTACATAGATTTTTGACAACAGGGTTATCACTCCAAAAGAGTATATGTGTATAGAGGTGGAATAATAAACCTTACATTAAAGGGGGGCATATAGGCCCTATACTCACACAGACATTCCGGAACTGGCTTCCATATTGTTTTATGTCATGATGATTAGAATTCAGGGTTGTAGTTTAAAGTCATTGAGTTTAGTATTGGTGAAAGAGGCTCCCGAAAATAGGCATGTCTGGTTTGGGGGAGTAATTTATATGGAGTGAAAGATGACCTGAGAGGAATGATCGCTCAACCCATATTATTATTGGGTCCTAATAGAGATCGAAAAAAAGATTTTATTATTTCATAGAAAAAAGTAAAATTTGACATGAGTGATTCGAGGAGGCACATGTTCCATAAATAAGGCTTATGATAGAAGGTAAAAGGTAGTGGTTAATTTGTGGTTCCGCCCAAATAATATGGTCATGGGATACTATATGTATCCCATGATAATGGGAATAAATTAATATATAGTTCTTGAAGTGGGGATAACTCCTCAATTGGTTGAACCCTACATATAAGTAGGAAATTTATTTATTTATTTAGTTGCTACACCATGATATAAATCCCATGCATCTCTACATATCGTTTATTGATAAGAATAAATTCATATTTTTTTATAGGTGGCATGGTGGATAATGGGTGCTCTAGATGATGTCATGTACTATTTGAATAACAAAATGTTTTCTATATTTCATCTTTCTTCCTTGAGGATGATGTTTCTTGTTAATGTCATGTGAGAGGACTGGTCAATGAGGTTTATCATCATGAAGTAAGGACGTTATTTCCTATGGATTTCATATATTTTCATCAAGGATGATAATTGTAACATAGTTTTTTGTCATGTGATTAGGAAATTTTGGATGATGAGGGATCCAATGGGTAATTTTATAGAAAAAAAGTTATAACTTGATGTCGATGAGAACCATGGAGACCAACACCATATCCAAACCTCCTTAGAAAATGTAACACCCCGAAATTTTATGAAAAATATTCTTTTTAATTTCATTAATGTCTTGTGTTGTATGCTACACCAAAAGAAGCTTGCACAACACGCATCCTTGACTTGCCTTTCATTACACGCAATCGTGACCTTCCTTGATAGCGTGTGTAGTACACAATACCGAGTTTCACTAAACAATGATATGCAACTAAAATATTATTAAAACTATGCGTTATGAATAGTAATAACCACTTTTTGAAATTTTGTAAATTTTATTTCTCAAAATGGATTTCATTTTTGGATTAGGAATATCGAAATTAGCTTAGGGTGAAATTTTGGTACTTTTCGGATAACGTTCATTTTTTGATGAATAGTGAAAATTACTAAATTTTAATTAAAAACAACCTTTTTAATCGAAATAATTAATAGTGATAAATAAATAATTTTAGTGGTTTTAAAGTATATTTAGAATATATTTTTACAATTTAATACAATGTTGGTCATTGGATGTAATTTCACATTTAAACCAGACATAAACAAGTGTCAATCTTTTGATAGTTATTATCTCTTAAGAACACGCTATTTGTTTTGACGGCGGGAATTAATTTTTAAATTTATTATTGCAAATAATATGTTTTGAATTTGGTAAAATCGACATAATTTTTGAGTTCATAATATAAAATATAGCTTAGGCCTAATTTTTGGTATTTTTCTGGAAACATTCATTTTTGATGAATAGTGAAACCACTAAGTAGTAGTTAAAAAAAATGAATTTTTCATAAAACGTAATTTTACCGCTTCTGTGAGTAGAATTTCCAAAATCAGAGAGACACTATTGATGTCAGTAAGTAAAATGTAGTTCAATGAGATTAAAATAATTTTTGGTGAATAATAACTTTTTACTTTTCTTTACCACGGTTAAAAGTAAATAGGGTAATTAAGGGTAAAAATGGTATTATTATTACCCTAACACATGTCCTAATTCTATTGGATAAATTTAATTCGACCAAAAAAAACCTTAGGAATAAAATATGACCATTTAGGCCCACATGGATTAGATTAGGACATTTATTATCAATTTATTTAAAGAAGGGTTAAATTAGTTAAAATCAATGTTTAATAACTAAATAATTTTTAATATAGGGTTATACATAATATAAATTAGTCTATAAATAATCATTAGAAAGATAAATTGATTTCCTACCTAATGATATTTTATTTGTAATTTTTAGAATTTATATATGTTAATTTATTTATGACACAATGATGATGCATTAATTATCTTATTAATGAAATATTGACATAATTGATGTTATAAATACCCAAATAAATTTTATTTGAGACTTTTTTATGAATTCAACTAATTTTTAAGGATAATATGACATGTTAGTGTTGATTTAATTAAATTTTTTAGAACTAATCATTCTTTTATGATTTATTGAAAAATCAATTACTAAATAGTGTCAAAATTGACATAAAATAGTTTTTAAAAAACAATTAGATTATTTATTGTTATTTTATTCCCAAAAAATATATGATTCGGCCAAATGACTTATATAAGGATATATATATTAATAATAAACAACCTGGGGTTCGTTTGGCTTGTTATAGTAAGTTTATCAACTGTATAGTGTAAGAACACAAAAAGACTTGGTAAAAGTAAAATTATCTAATTTAAAGTTAAATATAAATGATAAGGTTAAAATAGGAACCTAAACTTGTCTAAATTCTATTGGATGATATGATTTATACCCATCCCCACGTTAGCTACGAAATAAATCATTTTGGATCTATTTAAAACCGAATATGACTTTATAATAAAATAATATTTTTAGTTTTCCAAAGGAGCCCCTCTCCTCCTTTATAAAAGGGCACCTCCTCCCCCTCTTCTTCACACCACTTTGAGCCTTCATTATCGGCCAAACCCTGCCAAATTATCTTCTCCAAGTCCCTATCAACATCCTAGAGGTCCTTTTCTTCTTCAAAGACCAATTTTTGTGCCCTAAGAATAGGACTCAGAGAGGCGCTTCAAAGAAGAGGTAATGTCTGTTACCGATTCATTCAACTTTATTTCTTCTTCCACTTATTCTTCATAGGTTGTTTCATTATGAAGTAATAACATAAGTATCACTCATATACTGATTCGTTATTATAAGTATTAAACATCCCTATGTCACCATCTATCCATCCTATGGAAAAAGAAATCAATGCGCGTGCGTACGTACGGAATACCGTCTCCACGCCATGGTGTAATCTATTTTCCACCACCACCGTCCATGGATGGGTATAATGGTGTAAATACTAACTATATATGATTATTTTAAAGTGATATTGATTCTGAAATAGTATACATACACTCCAATACAGTTCCACGATCATGGGAACGATATCATCGCTCGTGCGTACGTACAGAATACCATCTCCACGATGTGATGTGATTCGTTCTACATGATCTTCATTTGCATAAAAATTATATAAATGAATTGAATGAATGAATATGATATATATTACACTAATAACATTCTGGAAATGATGTATCTATAACCTAAAAAAAATAATAGAATTTATTCGACAAACACGCATAAGAACAAAAAGTAATAAACACCCGAATAACAAGTAGTATTGAAATATTAGTAATAAGAAGCTAATAATATGACCATGAATGATATCATAATAATAAGTATGATTCTTGAATAAGTCAATAAAATTATTTAAATCATTATACAGGAGGTTCAGACACTTAAGAAGCATATCGAACCTAAGGTAAGGGAAAATATCACAATCTCATTTTTATCCGAGATTGTTTATACATTGGTATTTACTAGGGTGTATTTTATCATCCACGTCCATGTTTCCTCAATATGTAATATTGTTTCCATCGACCTCCAATTGTTTAAATCCAATTTTACCCTTAGTTGATATTTTAGTAAAAGATATGAAAGGAATATTTTGTCGTTTTTCATATGAGGTACTTTTTGACCTTTCCGACAAAAGTACGAGAAGAATGTTTTTTTAACGTATACGGAAAGAATGGATTTTTAAAACATTATTTCCAAGAAACTTACATTAAAATATTTCATGATTATTTTTAATCAACATATTTTAGAATTGTATGACATATTAAGAATGGAAAAGTGTTTTTTAAGTTGAATGGATATTTTCCCCAACAATGGAGTTCAATTGTTTTATCAAAATTATTTTCCATATAAGATAATATAGGGTTCTGTTTCTGTCCCTATTATTAAATTGATTTGATTATGTTGTGATGGAATTATTTTTATGAATCCCTTTATCTTATATGAGTTGTTTTAGGATGTCATGTTTTTTAAGTATCCCATTTTTATTACATGGGTTATGCAATGATGAATGATTTATGATTTTGTGGCACACATAAGAATGGTATCATTATGATATCGGTGGGACCTATATCTCCCAACAATGCATTGTGTAAAAATTTAATATCTCATGAGATAGACATGGCTAGAACGGTAGGTTAAACCGGTTCAGTGAAACAGGAATGAAACGAGGAATGAACTCGGTTCAAAAATGGAATTTGTCCACTAAGATAGTCTTGGAAACGAGTCTTGACCAATAAGAAGTGATTCTCTATGATTATGTGTGTATGAAAAAAAATTCATGTTTTAAGTTATGATTATTGGGATTACATTTCACTACTATGATTTATCCCATGTTATGATATTATGATCTATTTTGCAGGTTAAGATTTCCAAAATGTTCTGTTCTTATGAATATAATGTGATTGATATTTTTTTTACCCTTACTGAGCATTTGAGATCAGCCTTTTATGTTTTCTTTTCCACAGGATAAAAATAAAGGTTTTAGGAAAGAAAAATAAGGGGGAAGATCTTTATGGAAGATGTTGAAGATCTTTTACCATGATTAGAAGATTACGTTCCGTGTTTCCAAAGAAAATAAACTATTATGGTCCTTGTGTGTGTTATGTACTATGTATTCCTCAAAAGTAATGTAATGTCCATGTACGATAGGCTTTGGGTCTCTACAGTTGGTATCAGAGGAAAGGTTTAGTCAACCTTTGGAAACTAGGATGCGAGAACATTAGTGAGATCCCTAGAGATATTTCTAAGGACTGTCTAGGGATGTCCCTAAGGTTAAGTATAAGTATAGGTTATAGTCCTATAATTACGGTAAATATCATAGAATTAAACGTATGATGTTAGATATTGAAGGTACTCCTCCTTTATTGTGTTTTCCCATAGCATGATTTTTTCCCCTCACACTATTATTTTTTGGTTTAGAGGATGGCTGGAACCCGAAGGAACCGTGTTGATAAATGTAATGGACAATGCAATGATTGTCCTCCTGAACAAAAAAAATGTTATGGGAGATGGAGTGCAAAATATTATTGCTATACATACACAAGCTATAAATCATTCTGGACTTCCAAATGAGCAAAGAAGGGAACAATATTCTATTGAGTCCTTTATGAGGCAACATCCACCTTCTTTCAGTGGTTCTTCTGATCCACTTGTGGCTAAAAAATGGATCAGTACTGCTGTAAAGATATTTTCAGTTCTTCAATGTTCTGAACATGATAAATTCATCTTAGAAGTGTATCGTTTGGAAGGTTATGCTGATCAATGGTGGAATCTTATCAAGAATACGAGGCAAATAGATTCAATTGAGTCCATGGAATGGGACGAGTTCAAGGACATATTTTTCAATAAGTACTTCCCTCGTATTCTTAGAACAAAGATGGAGAAGGAGTTTCTTGAACTAAATCAAAAGGATGATGAATCTGTTGGTATATACGAAGTGAATTTTACACGGCTTTCAAGGTATGCATCTCGATTTATCATCCAACCTGAAATTAAAGTTGATCGATTCTTGAGTGGCTTAAAACCAAATCTTCAAAGGGAATTAGCTATAAGAGACTTCAGTAGCTATGAAGAAATAGTGCTTTGTGCTATCAAGGTAGAAATGGAAGTTGGTGTTACTTATCCATCTCTTAGTTTTGACAAGAAACGAAAGATGGAGTTCAAGGAGAAATCTCTGAATAATGGTGAAAAGAATATGAATGTTTCCATATGCTCAAAGTGTGGAAAGAAGCATGGTGGAGATTGTCTTAGAGGGACAATTAAATGTTTGAAATGTGGAAAGGAAGGTCATCGGGCATTTGAATTCCGCAATGATGGGAAGAAAATGTCTAATTTTTCAAACAAAGGAAGGGATACACAGAATGAACCTACTACACTTCAATGCTTCAAGTGCAAGGAAATGGGGCATTATGCTAATAAATGCACTAATCCAAGGGTTAGTGATGATCGACATGAGCAACCACTTAAGGAAAAGGACAAAGGGAAGTCACATGCGATCACGATTGGAGATGTTGAATATGAAAATGATGTGGTGGGATGATTAAGTGTTTATGTAATGGGATTAGAAAATAATTTTGTATATAGTATCGTGGAATATTGGAATATTTATGTATTGGTCTATTGTGGTTTTCAATAATTTAATGGTACCGGTAACCATGGAAAGTGATTGAGATATTTTTGGAAAAAATATGATATGCACATAATTAAGGGATAAGGAAAAAATTAAATGTTTGATAGTATTCTTGAGCTCATTATTGATATAAGAACTAAGTGATATCATGGTTTGAGTATATAGAATTTTGAGGATTTTGGTATTCGGAAAGTGTTAACTTTAAACTGCATACATGTTTTCACTAAGGTTTAATTGGTATTCCTTTTTCAAGAGAATACATGATTAAGGCCTTTGAATGTTTGGAATGTGACCAACAAGACATATCTTATGATATATGGGGATCAACGATGGTATTAAATCTCTGGTAATCTTTTTCTCAATATTATGAGAGTGGACTGCAGTATTATGGATAAGCCTATAGATTGGAATGGATTATGTTAGACATAAATTAGTATTGTTTAAGGATAGAAGTTTTTTCTATATTATTGATGGGATGTTATAGTAATATAGTTTTAGAAAAATGACAACCTGTAGGACGGGCGACAGCCCATCACGTCGGACAAGGCTGTGGGAATCGAACCCACAACCGAAGTGCGACTGGCCTTTATTGCCTACCACTGGCCTACAAGAAGTCCCTGTTTAGTAGAAACTAGTTTTATTATATTATGAAGTATGATATATGAAGTATAAGTCCATTTTAGGAACCATATATGATTAATCTCACTATAGATGGACTTATGTATTTTTTGATAACTTTTCTAACCTTTTGTTTCAGACAGATGGAATGACCCATCATTCTGGCACATGATCTGCTAACACATCACGAATGAAAAATTCAACTTCATTTCATTAAGAGATGAAGTGGAAATTGTCCAAAGAACGACCAATGGTGAGTCTATATGAAAATCCCGAAAGTATTTCTTCTAATTCCAATTTCATCAACTTTAGGGAAATGTTCTAGAAAACCAAAAATTGTGTCCTAGTGCTCTTATATCTGATGAATCAGATGGTACCTTAGATCGTCACAAATTTATGGCCTTGTGATTTCTGGCTTCTCCATAGCCATGTTCTATACCAATCTCCATCAGAACATGATGGTTAGATTTCTCTTCCATATCCATATTTTCACCTATGTGGAAACCTAGTGATTGGTTTATTTGGGTAACCGTTACGTTTCATACTTTTGTTTTTAAAGATTGGCTTTGGTATTCCTTTTTACGATGTGGGTTTCTATTAAAGAAACTTTCGAGTAGAAAACCATTGATAACCCCGACGAATTTCGAGGGAGAAATTCATTTTAAGGGGGGTAGAATGTAACACCCTGAAATTTTATGAAAAATAATCTTTTTAATTTCATTAATGTCTTGTGTTGTATGCTACACCCAATGGAGCTTGCACAACACACATCCTTGACTTGCCTTTCATTACAAGAAATCACGACCTTCCTCGGTAGCCTGTGTAGTACGCAATACCGAGTTTCACTAAAGAACGATATGAAATTAAAATATTATTTAAACTAGCCGTTATGAATAGTAATAACAACATCTAGAAATTTTGTAATTTTTTTTTCTCAAAATGGATTTAATTTTTGGATTTGGAATATCGAAATTAGCTTAGGGTGAAATTTTGGTACTTTTCGGATAAATTTCATTTTCTGATGAATATTGAAAATTACTAAATTTTAATTAAAAACAACCTTTTTAATCGAAATAATTAATAGTGATGAATTATTAATTTTAGTGGTTATAAAGTATATTTAGAATATATTTTTACAAGTTAATACAATTTTGGTCATTGGATGTAATTTCACATTTAAACCAGACATAAACAAGTGTCAATCTGTTGATATTTATTATCTCTTAAGAACACCCTATTTGTTTTGACGACGGGAATTAATTTTTAAATTAATTAATGAAACTAATAGGTTTTGAATTTGGTAAAATAGACATAATTTTTTAGTTCATAATATCAAATATATCTTCGGCCTAATTTTTGGTACTTTTCTAGAAACTTTCATTTTTTGATGAATAGTGAAACCACTAAGTGGTAGTTAGAAAAAATGAATTTTTCATAAAACATAATTTTACTGCTTATATGAGTGGAATTTCCAAAATCCGAGAGACATGGTTGATGTCAGTAAATAAAATTTGGTTCAATGAGATGAAAATAATTTTTGGATAATAGTAACTTTTTTCTTTTTTTACAACGGTTAAAAGTAAATAGGGTAATTAAGGGTAAAAATGATATTATTATTACCCTAACACATGTCCTAATTCTATTGGATAAGTTTAATTCCACCAAAAAACCTTAGGAATAAAATATGACCATTTAGGCCCACTTGGATTAGATTAGGAAATTTATTATCAATTTATTTAAAGAAGGGTTAAAATAGTTTAAATCAAAGATTAATAAATAAAACATTTTTAATATAGGGTTATACATAAGATAAATTAGACTATAAATATTCATTAGAAATCTAAAACTTTTTCCTACATAATTATATTTTATTTAAATTTTTATCATTTAAATAAATTAATTTATTTATGACACAATGATGATGAAGTAATTATCTTATTAATGAAATATTGAAATAATTGATGTTATAAATACCCAAATAAATGTAATTTGAGACTTATTATGAATTCCACTAATTTTATAGGTTAATATGACATGTTAGTGTTTATTTAATTATCTTTTTTCGAATTAATCATTCTGTTATGATTTTGAGGAAAATCAATTACTAAATTGTGTCAAAATTGACATAAAATTGTTTTTAAAACAAATATTATATTATTAATTGTTATTTTATTCCTAAAAAATCTAAGGTTCGGACAAATGACTTAGATTAGGTTATATATATTAATAATAAATATCCTGAGGTTCTTTTGGCTTGTTATAGTAAGTTTATTAACCTTATTGTGTAAGAACACAAAAACACACGGTAAAAGTAAAATTATCTAACTAAAAGTTAAATATAAATGATAAGGTTAAAATAGGAACCTAAAATTGTCTAAATTCTATTGGATGAGATTATTTCGACCCATACCCACCTTAGATTCGAAATAAATAAATTTGGAGCTATTTAAAACCGAATATGACTTTATAATAACGTAATATTTTTAGTTTTCCAAAGGAGCCCCTCTCCTCCCTTATAAAAGGGAACCTCCTCCCCCTCTTCCTCACACCACTTTGAGCCTTCAAGCTCGGCCAACCCCTGCCAAATTCTCTTCTACACTTCCCTAGAAACATCCTAGATGTCCTGGTATTATTCAAAGACCAATTTTAGTGCCCTAAGAATAGGACTCAAAGTGGAACTTCAAAGAAGAGGTAATGTCTGTTACTGATTCTTTCAACTTTTTTTCTTCTTCCACATCTTCTTCTTAGGTTGTTTCATTATGAAGTAATAACATCAGTATCTCTCATATACTGATATTTTATTATAAGTATGAAACTACCCAATTTCACCATCTATCCATATAAGGCCCCAGCCTTAAACCATACTTAATCTTGAGTTATTACAAGATTACACATTGAGGATCTTTTCAGGTTTAGAGTTTTAGAGAATTTGATCATGAAACTTGCATTACATTACACATTTAAATAAATTGGTTACATAAAAGATAGTATTCATTCTTAACATCAACAGAAACATATTTAAAATAAAACATGGATTTTTTCTTGACACATCCTTGACACTATCATCACATCATGTACCCTTCCCTTGACCTGTGAAAAACATTTGAAAAAAACTAGGGATGAGCATAAAAAGATCAAGAAGGGTTATAAAAAATATGGAAAGGAAACATGAGTTCATATATACATATGAATGAAATCATACTTTACCCATAAAACATAGGCACTTTAACATACCTCATCAAATCATGAATAAATCATAGAAATCATAGGACATAAAGGTAACATGAGGCATTCATAACATTCCTATGTAGGGAGTAACCCTCTTGGTTACGTTTGGAATACCCATCACAGTATATTTCCTAAATCTCTTCGGAGAAACCTTAACGTTTCACTCCTTCGCGTTACCCAATGCATTGGAGAGCTATAT
The DNA here is from genome assembly GCA_963277665.1 of Viscum album. Lineage (NCBI taxonomy): Eukaryota > Viridiplantae > Streptophyta > Magnoliopsida > Santalales > Viscaceae > Viscum > Viscum album. Next base: position 1,770,059,455 of record OY728135.1, read on the forward strand.
CGGGCTCACCTGCCCTTAGTTTATCACGGAACCACCTGTTTTCATAATAATTCCCAACAACCTCTACATAATCATATCACATAAAATATGAATAAAGGGAGCATAACATTCCCACCTTTCAATCACAAGATATCAATACAACACATTGATATAAAAACATTATGAAAACCATTTTCGATACCAAAATAAAAGAAAAGTAAAACATGGTATTTATTTTTCTTTTAAAAAGAAGGTATGGCTTTTAGAGGAAGCTGAAACTCAAATAACGGTCACGACGGCGGAGAAGACGTTGTCGCCGCATACGTACGACAAAAACATTCCCTTTTGTCGTTTAGTAAACGCTTCGTATAAAAAAGATTCCTTTTGAATAAACGTAATATTCAAAGGGGTTTATACACTGTATAAAAGAAAGTTGCGTATAAAATAAAATATGCCACAATGAAAGGAGATTGAGACGAAGTCCCAAACAAAGAATGTATCCTTGGTTTAAGGATAAATCAATTACATAATTATTTGTGAAAAATGAATACACCAAATATAAGTGGATATTATGTGTAAAATAATCAAAGGCCATTCATATATATTCAAAGTATGACATATTCAATAACTACATGTTGAACCCAAAGAAATCGAAATTGGGTTAAGAAGTTCCCTTGACAGCCTAACGGCGTCACATCAAAAAAGGGTTTCTCATCACTTGGACATAAAATTTACATCAATAAGGATATATGAGAAAATATCCCAACATAAAATTATGTAAATTAAAAGACCCAACAAAAGAAGTCTTTTTAAAAGAGGAGGGTGAAAGGTTCCCTTACCGACATGGGTATCTTTCGAAACATACGCCCCGTGAAAGAAGGACAATACAACATTGATGTAAATACTCATAAATGAAAGAATATTAAAAAATGTGTTAAATAATTTTCAGTACATACACCACTCAAAGGAAATTGTGGCAAATGTAGCATAAATCTCACAGGAATAAAAGTGAGATGAAAAATCCCTTACGAAACCTCGGCAGCCTAACAGAGCCACTTAAAACATCCAAAAATGGATTGATGAGATCAAATAGGTTATCTCATCACATTAAAATAAAAGGTACATCAATAGTTATATAAAATAACATCCCCCATCATAAAAAAGAGGAGCTTAAAAGAAGAGACATAAAGGAGAGTACTTAAAAAGAAAGAGAGAGGTTAGATCTCTTACGAAAATTCGGCAGCCTAACGGCGCCACTCAAAACTTCCAAATTGGATTGATGAGAGAGAATATGGTCTCTCATCACATGAACATAAAAATTACAGTAAATTTAATATAAAATAACATCCCAATAACAAGAATGATGAGATTTAGAGGGAATGACATAAAAGAGTGTACTTGAAAAGCAAGAGAGGAGTAAGATCCTTTACCTCAAGTCCAACTTGTCTTGTTCGTTTCTTTATATTCCTGAATAATAAACTTTGGTCAATTAATAATTGCCTAAGTACCTCCTTTAGAGATTATTATTCAGTTCATATCACATATTATAATGTTATAATAATTGTTTAATAAAGTTAGTTCGTATCAGACGTTTTTGCCGATGTTTGGTACATGAGTCAAAAATGAACTTGTTTGAAAAAATATTGCACATGTTGTTATAAGTAAATAATTTCCAGAATAGTATTAATGATTAAAATATCATATATATCCAGTAAATATTCATTTCATACTATTCCATATCATTTGGAGATAAAAAACGAAAATCACCGTTCATGGAGACGGTAGGTCGTACGTACGCATGAACGCTACTTTCATTTTTTTGTCATATTAATGGAATTAAAACAAAATGAGAGATATATATATGTGTTATAATTCCATAATGGTATCCATAATTTTGATTTAATATATTACATATATATCCAATATATATATGTACTTATAGTATTACATAACATTTTGAGATAAGAAATGAAATGTACCGTTCATGGAGACGGTAAGCCGTACGTACGCATGAACTCTACTTCCATTTCTATTTCATATTTAATGGAATTATAACATAATGGTAAATAATAGTATTTTAATTCCAGTATGTTATCATATATAATATCATTAAATATATCCTTTATATGTACCACATATGTTATTAACGAATCAAATCACTTTGAGGGTGCGGTAGTCCACACTTCCTTAAATGAAGATATATCGCGTTTAACCATAATGGAAACCATAAAGTTATGTCCAACATTAAACATACAGAAGCTTATGGAAATCATAAACATATTATATATCATATATAAATATAGTGTCATCTTAATGGCCACCTTTGATGGTGTTAAAAGAATGCTGAACAATCATCGTTTCGGGAGGCCGAAATTCACCATCCACGGAAAGAGTATGTTCTTTAACCATTAGATGTAGGTGTGTGAAAGTGTAGCTAGAATACTTCTTATAACAACATCCGAGTATATTGATAATACTGAATTTGTTACAAAATAAATGAATAAAAAGAGTTTAGGGGGTGGAGAAGCAAAATAAAACAAAAGTACTCAAGTGAAGACATTACTATGAAATTGTGTAACTCCTTTTTGTTTGAGCACAAAGGCTTCCTTTGGAAGACTTTTTCCCAAAGTAAGGCTTCAAGGAGTAATAGAGGGAAGTTTAGAGACAAAATGGGCAGAGTGTGGCCGATCTAAAGGCTTTGGGATTGTGGGTAAGGAGGTAGGGGTGGGGGCCTTTTATAAGAGGAGAGGAGGGACACTCTGGTAACGTTACAAATTGTTACTTTATTTTCAAAAGAGTTTCTGATTTTAATGGTCCCACATTGATGTATTTCGAGGATAAGGAGATAAGGGTTCGATATCCACTCATCCAATTGGTTTTGGACTTGTGTAGGTCTTAGATATTACATTATCTTTCCATTTTATTTAAATCGTTAAATAATGAGGTCATTGCTGCATCATCATGATGTCATAAATAATTTATTTTATTTTATGTCTAAAAATTATAAAAAAATACGATGATGTAGGAAAGCTTTTTATCTTCAAAATTAATATTTATAGTCAAAAATATGATTTGTATAACCCCATGTAAAATTTTTTTTAGTAAAACATTTCATTTTTGTCTCATTTTTACTATAACTTTATATAAAAATATATTAATGTCATTTTCCAACCAAAGTGGCTTCATGGGGTCACCATGTTGACCCATGGGTTTTCTTGGTCGGCCATGACACATCCAATAAGGTTATGACATGTTTAATGTTCATTTCATATTATTAAAACATTATTTTTACCTTAAACTACACTAATTACCTCTAATCGCGATTAAAAATTTAATAAGTTACTATTCACCAAAAAATTCTTTTTATCCCATTGAACCACATTTTACTTCTTAATGACAACCATTTATGTCAGATTTTTGAAATTTAAAACACAGAGATGTCAAAATTTCATTTAAACGGAAAAATCAGTTTTTATAAGTACCACTTAGTGGTTTCACTATTCATCAAAATTGATGTTTTTCAGAAAAATCCCAAAAATTCACACTAAGCTATATTTGATATTCCGAATTCAAAAATGAAGTCTATTTTACAAAATACAAAACATATATGTCACATTAGTTAATTTAATAATTAATTCTCGCTGTCAAAGAAAATAGCGTGTTTTTATGAAACAATAAGTATCAAAAGTTTGACACTAGTTTAAGTCTGATTTCAATGTGAAATTAATTCCAACGACAACTATTGGATTTAACAGTAAAAATATATTATAATTTCAATTTAAAACCAATTCAAAAGATAATCTAATCATATAAATAAATTAGATTAAAAAGAGGTTTTGAATTAAAATACAACATTTTACACTATTCATTAAAGAAATAAACATTATCGGAAAGATACCAAAAATTTACACAAAGTAAATTTTGATGTCCCGATTCTTAAGAAGAGTTTTATTTGGTCAAATATAATTATTAAGAGTGAAAAAAACTATATTTAATGAGGTTTCACCATCAAAAGGTGATAAGTGAACCTTTAGTGAAAACTAGGGCATATACGCCTAAAATTGAATTCTTTCCGTATTTTAAGCCTTTATCTTTTATTGGATAAATGTAAAAACATTAAAAAAACATATATAATAATATTTTAGTTATTTCTATCCATTCCTACCAATAAAACGGCTACATGTTAACTACCATTTATAATAATATTATTTTATTCTCTGAGTGCAACGTAAGATTCCCAAGAAACTCGTTGTTGCGTGTTGGGTACGCCATTGAGCATAGATTCCCCATTAAAGTCATATTAATATTATATTCAAAAATATGGATAATTATGAAAATGTCATATTCTATATTTACCTGGGGTGTTACAATCCATCCTACAGAAAATGAAATCACCGCGCGTGCATACATACGAAATATCGTCTCCACACCGTGGTGTAATCTATTTTCCACCACCACCTTCCATGGATGGGTATAATGGTGTAAATAATAACTATATATGATTATTTTAAAGTGATATTGAATCTTAAATAGTATACATACACTCCAATATAGTTCCACGATCATGTGAACGATATCATCGCTCGTGCGTACGTACGGAATACCGTCTCCACGATGTGATGCGACTCATTCAACATGTTCATCATTTTCATAATGATTATATAAATGAATTGAATGAATTGAATGAATTAATATGATATATATTACACTAATACCATTCTGGAAATGAGGTATCTATAACCTAAAGAGAAGAATAAGAATTTATTCGACAAACACGCATAAGAACAAAAAGTAATAAACACCCGAATAACAAGTAGTAATAAAATATTACTAATAAGAAGCTAAGAATATGACGATGTATGATATCATAACAATAAGTATGGTTCTGGAATAAGTCAATAACATTATTTAAATCATTATACAGTAGGTTCGGACACTTATGAAGCATATCAGACCTAAGGTAAGGGAAAATATCACAATCTCATTTTTATCCGAGATTGTTTCTACTTTGGTATTTACTGGGGTGTATTTTATTATCCACATCCATGTTTCCTCAATATGTAATATTTTTTCCATCCACCTCCAATTTTTTAAATCCAATTTTACCCTTCAGTGAGTTTATAGTAAAATATATGAATGGAATATTTTGTCATTTTTCGTACGAGGTACTTTTTGACTTTTCCGAAAAAAGTACGAGAAGAAATATTTTTTTAACATATACGGCATGAATGGATTTTTAAGACATTATTTCCAAGAAAAATACTTTAAAAGTTTTCATGTTTATTTTTAATCAACTTATTTTATAATTGTATGACATGTTAAGAAAGGAAAATTGTTTTTGAAGTTGAAAGGATATTTTCCTCAAGAATGGAGTTCAAGTGTTTTATCAAAACTATTTTCCATCTAAGATAATATAGGGTTCTATTTCTATCCCTATTATTACATTGATTTTATTATGTTGTGATGGAATTTTTTTATGAATCCCTTTATCTTATATGTGTTTTTTTATGATGTCATGTTGTTTAAGTATCCAATTTTTATTACATGGGTTATTCAATGATGTATGATTAATGATTTTGTGGCACACATAATAATGGTATCATTATGAGATGGGTGGGACCTATATCTCCCTCCAATGCATTGGGTAAAGATTTTATATCCCATGAGATAGACATGGCTTGAACGACAGGTTAAACCGGTTCAGTGAAACAGGACTGAAACGAGGAATGAACTCGGTTCAGAAATGGACCTTGTCCACTAAGATAGTCTTGGCAATGAGTCTTGACTAATAAGAAGTGATTGTCTATTATTATGTGTTTACACCACAATTTTCATGTTTTAAGTTATGATTATTGGGATTACATATCACTATTATGATTTATCCCATTTTATGATATTATGATCTATTTTGCAGGTTAATATTTCCAAAATGTTATGTTCTTATGAATATAATTTGATTGATATTACTTTTGTTTAACCTTACTGAGAATTTGAGCTCACCCTTTTATGTTTTCTTTTCCCCGTGATATAAAGAAAGGTTTTTGGTAAGAAAAAAAAGGGGGAAGATCTTTATGGGAGATGTCGAAGATCTTTCACAATGATTAAAAGATTACGTTTCGAGTTTCCAAAGAAACTAAACTATTACGGTCCTTGTGTGTGTGTTTTTGTTATGTACTAAGTATTCCTCAAAAGTAATGTAATGTCCATGTACGTTTGGCTTAGGGTCTCTATAAAAAATTTCAATAAAACATTCCAAATTAGGTAATTTACGACTGGGCCCTAAATTAATATATCTTGTCATTATTATTTATCTCAAAAGGTTTAGAATCAACCTACACATAGTTCTACAACACATCCTAGTAGATGACCAATGGTATATGTGATATCCAATCATGCGATAAAATCGAAATAGTGTTGTCCATTTAATGGTCATGTTTGATAAACTATACGATTGAGAGTTTAGAGTCATAAACTTTGGAATATTTAGGTGTTCATATCATGATGTTATATGCATAATGTAAAGGTGAAGAACCTGTCATTATTGGCTTCCATGAAGGCATGTTATTGAAACACAAATTCCTGATAATACATGAATAATATTTAGATTTTAATTCTTGGTAAAATCACAGTTTATGGTCGTAGAGTTCAGACCATAGGTATCTTAGTATAGGGGCATAGAGTTTAGAAAATATTGTTATTAGTTTATAGTCTTCTAATTTTGAACTATGTGGTTGTGAAAATCCACCATGAGCATACAAACCATGCAACGAATCCCAATCCCATGTGTTTAGTGAGAGTAATATTTATCCAAATAATTATATTTAAAAAGAATTTATTACTGATAATTGTGAATTTCTAGTGTGTTACCATTGAAGATTCATTCGCATTCGAAATAGCTGAGATGAACTAAATTCCACGATTACTATCTAGAAATAGGTAAAAGCAACCAATTAAAACTACATATTTTCACTAAATAGACAACTACACATGAATTATCACTATGCAAAATAATATCGTTGTCACAAAATATAATAAAACATAATTCATAATTATATTATCAACCTATATTCATTATAGGTGTAACATAGAATATTAGAAATTAAAAACAAATAACACCATGTCCATTGAATTTAACGCAATGTTTCTATTCTAAAAAAAGGGTAAAGAAAATAAAATTTCACAAATATGGATTGTATAATTCCATTATTGAATTATTTATTAAAAATAACACTCATTATGAACACAAAATATACATATTTTCCATGAAAAATATCTTCTTTGTCTATAAAATCCGTATTACTACAATATTTTTAATATTAAATAATTAAATTATTAACTTCTATCCTCTATCACAACCCTTCACAGATTGAAATATATGGTGAATCCAAAACATGTGAAATTATAGAATGTAATCTAAGAGTAGAACTATATTTAAGAATATCATAAAATAATTTCATGGTTCTCATATTACTAGGGAACGTCCATGATGTCATTAATGTAATAGATACTATATGAATGTATTCAAAAAATATCAAGAAAAAATAAGAATATATAATAATATATATTTAAAATATTAAAATCATTAAATATACAACTACTAAAATCATAAATATTATGTTCTATAATATCAACTCTATAAAATCAATCATATTATAAAATTTTTTCCCACTTTTGAGTAAATATTTTGTACCGACACTAAGATCAAACCATGAAGAGATACCTAATGACATTATACCAAATTATTAACTTCATTGAATATGGTTTTTAATATTTTGAAATTATATAAATATTATTGTATATTAATTAATGAAGTTTTTATATTACAATGATGTGTATTAAAATTGAAAATCAATCTAGTAAAATTGGTTAAAACTGATTCACCCCTCCCCCCCTCAAAGATACAGGATGATCATGATGGGTATTTAATGTAGTCTTATAGATAATCAATTTTCCTCTTTTTGGATCTATGTTTTCATTTTACCCTACATTTACAATATATATATATATATGTGTGTGTGTGTGGAATATCTGATTGAATAAGTTTATATATTTCATTATATATGATATATAAATTCAATCCTTATTAATAATGACTTAGGGGATTCCACTAAATCCCATAAAAAAGATATAAAAAGGGGTTAAGAAGTTGGATAATTAAACAATGGGGAGATTTGATTCACCACGACATGATGATATTTGAATATGTAGTTTTACATAGAATTCTAATTAAAATCATCCCCATAAAAATCTTTTTTATATATTAAATAGTATAAGTATACTAAATTCGTATAAACCCACATGTATAATTGTGATAATTAAAGAAATACTATTAAATTTGTTACATTGATTTATGAAAATTTGATGGACCTTCTTGATGATTAAAATAATCTTGAAATATATTGAGAAGCGATGAATAAAAATTGATTATAAATTTAAAATAGTAAAATTATCACACCAAATATATGAAATTTTATGAAGAGTCCTTTGAGAACTATAATGAATTTTTTTTTTCAATTATTAATAAATTTTTGAAAAATAATATTGATGAAAAATAAAAGGTAATTAAAATTAGTTTAGAGATGATCCATTAATTAATGAATCTAACAAATCTATGATTTGTGTATATGATATATTATTAGAAATCAATGATAATCTAATATTGGATCTTGATATATCATTAAAAGAAAATAGTGAAAAAAAAATGTAAAATAGATAAATTAACCATTACATTTTGTGATGGTATAATCTTGTGTTAGGTTATAAAATCCCCAAATTTTTATCATAAAAATAATTGTTTTCTCAAAAAATATAATGGTATGATATTTTTCTAGACTGAATATAAAGAAAAATGAAAAAGGTATGATGTCCATTAAGGTACAATTGAAGGATTTGAATAAGATTTTTTGAATAAAATAAGACGTTTTATATTCTGGAAGATTATAGAATTTATATTATAAAATGGTTGGAAAATTTATAATCATGAATAGTTCAATTGGAATGAGGCATGTCCAATATAAGAGGATGAATTTTGATTCATGCACAATCTTTTGGGTACACCATATCATGTTTTATGTCACACTTGCATCGTATTTGTGGCCATGAATTTCCACATTCAAAAGGTGGGTGACATTGATCAATTTTCTGTTTTGTTTATTCCTTGAAAGAAATTGGATGATGAGATAACGATTACTCTTTTGATGGATTCATCCTATGAAATTTCACCAAGTTTGCATGTCCTACGAAAATTATGACGTGTTCATGAAACACATTCTCAGTTCTATATCCATGTGGTTGCCAATTAATTTTCCTTCATTAGACTATAAATTTTAAGGGATCCTGACAAGGAGGAAACATTCGGGCAAGTGAGTAGTCTCGCTTTTTATCTCTGGAATGTTTGGACACTGGAGGATACATAGTGGATTGATTAAAAAATATAACAGAAGAGGATCAGAGAGTTACATCCCTAAGGGGGAAAAGCCGGAAGGTTTACTAGATGGATCGGTCAGAACGCCCTATTAGAGATGACCCATAGTGGTGTTTCCCATAAAGGTATGATGCAACACCGTGAAGGGGTAAGTACCTATGAGTTAGTTACCATTGATTACTTATGGTCAGTAATTATTCTAAAAGAGGATTCTTATATACCCTGGCTATGAGGAATGGATAAAATCCCACGTAGTTCGATCGACTATGGTCTGGGGATTACACATGGTTAACTTCCCTGTTGAGTGTGATATCTCATCATGATGTGACTTCCCAAGTATGATCCGGATGTATATGGATGAAGTAAATTAGAAAGATGTGATGGAGTGTATGTTTTATAATGTTGGAACCACAAAAAGTTTTCATATGTATCACAATTAGTTTGGAATCAAATTCAACGTAGTTTTGAATTGGGAATTTGGACATATAACTATGAGGAAGCCTAGTGAAATTGTGAATTGTGGTTGGGAATTATTTGTAGGAGTTGGTTGTTTGACATGCAAGGGATTATACATGGTTGCATCCCAAATGGATAGAGATTCGTTCTTACTATCTAAGAGATGACCTTGGGGAACGGATGATATGTTACATTTTGGTTGGATCATTATCCTCCCAAGACATGGTGACTCGAGGGAAGGACGTTGAAGGGAGTGAGATATGGAAGTATTGTGGATTCAAATAGGTTCATCCTAAGGAGGAGGGAATCATGTTTTTCCATTTGTTGGGATTAAACCCCAAGGAGGCATACTACATACATTGTTTAGAATACAGGGATCAAAACCCGAAAATTCTAGAAGAGGTTTGATCTTATGCAAGGCTAGAGGTGAAGCACTGAATATGATTTAGAATATAATAACCTTAAATCCCATACGATTCTTTCTCGGTGTGATAAACAAGAGAAAATAGTAGACCTAATCGTTGTTTCATGAAAATTTGAGACTCATGAGATGGTGTGGGGATTACATGTATAATCTTACCAAATAGAACATCATTCTAGGCGAGGAGGATCTCATTCCATGAGAGGAAGATCTCACTTCCATAAAGAATAGAGAGAATTGAAAATTATGGAGGCGGATCACACCATGTGAATTCATAGGGTGAGGCAACCATATAATGATGTGAGATGATTAAAATGGTGTTGTGATGTTTTAGGGTCTATAACATGGATAAAGGGGAATCACTACATACCCCTTGGGAATTTATGATTGAATGTCACCAACCTATTGGGAAGGGAATGCATTAGTAATTCCATGTTGGAACTATGTATAGGAGTGGTTGATAGTTGGGTCCATGTTAGTTTCCACCTGAAAAATAAAAAAAGGGATTAGCATACCTATTCCAACAAGCTATTGGTTGGGAAACACAATAAGGGATGCCTATTGGGGGACTAGGAAATCAATTCAGGGTAGCCTGGAGATAAACATGGATGATTTTTAAACAAGATATCAGTGTTTTTCATAAGATTAGGTCAAACATGTTTCCTTAGAGTAATTGAGACTCATTGAAATTCATGGATGAGTGGCATGCAATATAGGGGGATTGTGTGAAAAAGAGAGTGGGATAATAATAGGATTTGGTTACTATCAAGACCAAGCTAGCACATAAGGGGATACATTTGTACGTATCTGACTTAGGCTAAAACAATGTTTGTGGGGTCATGCCGTTGTAGTCTTACAAGAAGGAGGAAATATAGTGGAACGATCGTACAAGATACCATACCTTGAGTGGTTCATAGTTTTCACACTCTCTTGTAAGAGGTAGTCATAGAGATAGAAGAACATCGATTCACCTTCAGGGGGATCACCCTTGTGAAGGAGGTGAAATTAAATTTATAGATGTGGGATTGTATAGAGGTGTCTATGATTTATAGTGAAGAAACTAGCTGGTTGATGAAGTATTGAGTGCATAATAGACATACTATTGGTTCATACTTTTATTCACAATTACTCCACAAATAGGCATTGGATATTGACATTCTAAGATAGTTTGGGAAAAATATTCCCCATTCAACTTCGTATTGGATGTGTAAGGCACTTTTTTGTGGATTTACACCTCACTTTCAGAACTCAAAATTTATTTAAAACTCCCTCTTCAATATTTTAATGTTTAATTGATTCATTGTGTTTCTTAAATATTTATAATGTAGACTATTTATGTATTCAAGATGAATTTGGTGCTAATAATTCCCAAAAAAATCTATGCTGAAAGGGGACTACATGGCCGGGTTCTGCGGGAAGGACTGAAAAGAATTGTGCATTTAAGTAGGTATGGAACAAATTTTTTCTATTGAATATAAGGAACCTTGAACACATTTATAAAATTCAGTCAATGCATAAAAATATGTTGGGGATCCTATTAATATTACCTATACATTATATATGATAGGATATTTCTCTCTCCTATGCATAGTTTTCTGAATCCCATGTTGAAAAATGAAAATGTGGTCATTGAATTATGATCCAACTATTGATTCAACAACTCTTTAGACTTTTCTGGAATGCTGAACCTTTTTCTTGACCTCCTTTAAATATTGTGCACTAGAGATCCTATTACCTTCCAACAATTAACAATTAACAATCCATCCATGGGGTTTGAAACTCAATCAATATGGCTTATCTACAATGATATAATAAGAGGGAATATAACACTCATTTTAGGAGAGAGTAAATCACCGGAAACCCTCAAATGATTATCACATGGAGATTCATTTCTGATAATCAGATTCCCATGGCCATGTCAACATAACTATAGAAAGAATATCATCAAAGAGACTGTCTCCTATTGTGTAATTTTGGTATATCTGATGGTGTAGCAATCTCAATCAGTGAATCTGATTCACCCTAGTTATGTTTCATGCCAAAAGATATCCTCTAGAGATACAACATAAATTTTCATGTCCATGTTTCTAGAGAGAATAAAAAAATGTACATCTATGACTTAATAGAAAAGACTAGAACAAACTTGGGAGATGATATAGTGGCTATGAATTACCATATCCACTATGTAAGAACCACAAAATGTATTATAAGGGATGAATATGTTGGTTAGAAATATGACTGGGACTTGAGGTCCAGGGGAATCATGACAAGAGAATGTGAATGTGTGTACTGGGAATGCTACACATGTGAGGAGTTTTGAGAAGAGTTTTACAACATCAAGTTGTATGATGATATATGGAGATTAATCTTCCATATTTATCATCAATAGAACCAGTTCCATATTTATTCATCTGATGGACTCTCAACACAACCAAGTTACACCTCCACTCTGGGAAGGGTAGTGTATGCGTATGGGATATTTATTGCATTTTAGGAATTCCTTTTGATGGACTTCATTACAACATGTTCCAACCAGTATAGAATACATGAAAGGATAGATTACACACCCCCATAATAACGTGGAATCTATTGAATGCGTCAAATGAGAAAATGAATATCGTGTAAATCCATATAGATAATCAAATCCTATTACGGTTCAAGATATTCAATGAAAATGATAATAAGGATAGGGTTACATATTGGTGGAAGTAGTTCACGAATACATAATAGAGGGGAATGGAAGGATCATACTGGGTGACCATATAGGAGGAGAAATATAAAAAATGGGTGTATATAATTGCTGAGATATGCAATCAAAATATTTTAATATTCTTCATTCATGAATGCCTTCATGAGTGCGTGGATGTTTTCAGTGAGGGGTACTGGAATGGGAATCTGATTAGGAACCATAGAGATAATGGATATTATGGTATCTCTCAATAGAGTCAACTCAATAGTGCCTTTCATGGAAGAACTATAAAGTACTCTAGGATGCATATGAAGTTAATGTACACCCATGATAATATACGCACCATCCCAGATAATACATGGGATGATATAATCTAATATTAGTTAATATGATTTTCCAAACACTATTCATCATCCAAGAAAGGTCAATGACTATCCCTGTTAAACTTTTCTAGGGTCTGACAACCACCCCTAACTCATATCGTAATCTTTCTTCATATTTGAAACAATGAAAATTTCAAATTTTAATCATTCGAAACCCAAGTTGTCTAGCCGGTGGATGACCAAAGCAGTTCAACAGTGTATAGTGAATACACATGGTACATCAAGGGAGGTGTTATATTGGCCCATATTGATGACAAGATTATATGAAAACCATACATTCCATCCCGCTTCACCAGCTTGATTGGATGCCTCCAGAATGTGACAAAGAAAATTTATAAAGAGGTTCGTGAAGAGAGACACCAATGAATCCTCTACATTGTGTGGTAAATTCAAGTGTTCGTAGGCATACAATATGGAAATCCTGTAAATTATACATTAGTATATCAAAAAATTGAGTGCAAATCTTGAGTTGAGGGAAGGAAGGATTCCACCAAAGGTGTGATCCAAGAGGCAAGACAAAACACTACAGAAGCCTAATATTGGACCATAGTGGAACAAAAATCATAGTGTGAGGCCAAACCTCCATGTCTTGAATTGGGTTGGTCCTAAAAGAATCCAATAAAACTAGATAAATCATCTACTAAAAAAGATATGGTATCTCTTTTAACGAGTTTCTGATGCCATTTATTATCATTTTTTTATTCTTTTAGGACATAAAGAAAATCATAATCATTATTTTATCAGTGGATGTAACTGAGAAAAATTCAATATAGATATTCTATAAATCGGGATCATTCATGTTGAAAACATGATGGATTTAAATAAGAAGAATTCATACATCCTTTAATGGAAATAAATCCATTCTCGTGGGAGGAATGTGATAAACCATATATTATGGTGAATATGACTCTCGGTCAATTTCATGACCAAATAAAGATACCACCTGAGGATGATAGTGACTATGAAGAATAAGAATCTAACATAGAAGATTAAGAAAAATAGGAGGAGTAATATTATGAGGAAGAATATTGTGTGGTTGGGGAAACCTGGGGGGAATTTTTCACCATGAATGCCCCTGTGAGAGTTGAAAGATTGTGATCATTAATATGTGTCACACCAAGTATCTATTGGTACTTTATAAAATACATATAATTAGTCCCTCCCATTTCTAAAATTAGGATCTAATAAATAAATCATGTCTAGTAAAGGACCACATCAGTGCGGATGATAGATCCCCTAATGTATCGTGCGAGAACGTTACAATAGATGTGGTGGGATATACACCTGGGCCTATACACGAGGATGAGAATGGTGATGAGTTGCTCGTGGTTGAGTGGGATTTTGGTGGGCCATCAAAGGGAGTTAGTTGAAAACCATCAGAATATTAGGATATTCATATTTCCAATGGGATCTGATTCTATCCATTGACATAAAAATATCTAAAGGGTCACACATAAGGGATTTACCTATGGCATCTCAGGGACATGATACAATAGTTCTCAAAACTCGTAATTAATTACATTTACCTACCCATACATGTAACTTGATAACCATGTTGAATATTTTGTATCCCATTCGATTTATTTCTTGAAAGACTGTTAGATCAGCAACAATACTAGTCTGAAATAATAAAGGGACCTCTTCTGAATTGTAGACCGATCCAAGAGAATCTCGTCATCCAAACTGATCAGACCTTGGAAAAATATGAGTGGGAGGTTGTAGATATGGATTATTCAACTATTACAGAATATATATATTCTGTAATAGGTGAGATATGTAATTATTAAATAACATCAAATTTGTATCCCCATGATTTGGATCACATTCCCTTGAAGGGGATGCCATTGGGTGAACATGCTACTAGACTTCTGGATAGTTTCCTAAAATGTTAACATGTCATTCCATAAGAACTAGATTATTATTTCCCGGTTTTATTCAATGAAAATAACATAATTTGATATTGATCATTGAAGTGAATAAATATTTACTTTCTAAACACTAAATAATCACAATTGGTGGGCCATATGGGGTCACTTAGCTATTGGCTTTGTTGTATGAATTATGGAGGGTTTGAAGGTCATGGTATCCTTGCACTGGTCAGTGACTATATTACTGAGATGATTATATAAATTAGTTAAGCTTTAATTATACTTAGTGGTAGTATAATTATGATAGAATTATGAATATTTGGTAGGACGAATAGAATATCTAGTATTTGGAATGAAAAAAAATCATAATTCCTCTTTTTTCACCAATCAATAAAAAAATTTCATACAACTAGCAGTCTAGTAGGAATAATCCTAAGAGAGGCTAAAACATAAAATTCATCAATTGGATAATCTCCAAGATGAACAAGAACATGTAAATAATAAGGGTAATAATCTTCTCCCAATTTCCATTGATGAGTAATGGGAGCTCAAGAGGTCAATAAAGACTCTGGAGGCCACACGACAAACAATGACGGAGTTGAAGCCCTATGTTAGTGGTGGGGATCCATATGTGTTGTTTTCTCCCAACCTCATGAAATGTAAATTCATTTATCATTTTATATTTTGAAATTCATGCATGGAAAAAAATTTCTTTTCTATAATTAAATTCACTTAATTATATCTACGAATCTATTAATTAACAACCTCTAAGAAGACATGGGTGTGCCTTGGGTGATAAATATTGAGCGACCACATAACTATTCATTTTGAGTGATAGTTACAGACACTAATAAAAAAAATCAGGGTATTCTATTATTGACTGGCCACATAGAGTGTTTGGGCAATGACAAGCTACAATAATAGAGTGAGTCTCTTAGAAAAAACAACATTCTTTTTGTAGCATGCACTATTTCGCGAATGGGATAATTCTAGGGGTGTTGGAATCTATATAGTAAAATTGGATTGGGAAATTTAAATATTTATACCGATGATTCAGAACATAATGGAATTATCATCATGATATATGACAATTATTTATCATGGTCGAATCATTGTATCCCTATCACATAGCCTAAAATGTGTAAAAATGAGGGTTAAAAGCTAGCCATGTATGAAACAAGAAAACTATATTGATGATTCATCTAGTGAATTTAGTAATTTTTTCCCAAGACTGTAGGTTAAAATTATGTAAACACCGTTTCATTATAGTGTCCCTTCTAACATTAATTTGGATGACGATCTAAATGATGGGCACATAATACGTGGATGTGTATTGATGGAATGTTTGAATGGATTCCAACACTCTTGGAATTACACTAATAATACATAGAGAACATTGGGTGTGGATTTATTAGAATGAATCATGGTCAAATACATATTTTTGTGGGGAAATCATCTCTGCTGCTATGAAATAGCTAATTGTGAGGAAAATCCAGTAGTTGACCAACATCAAATGTGAAAACCTCATGGGTGGAGTCTAACATTATTTTTTAGTATTATATCATGCATGTGAATATGATGATCACATATTCTAACATCATTTAGCGAGGAAGATGTATGATATAGTTTAATATTATGTGGAAAGGATACATCCCACAATATAACATCACGTGATTCGGATGTTTCACATAGTTTAAGGTCCTTCAACCAAGACCCTATCCAAAAATATAATGTCATGTTACATGGAGTAGATGCTTCCAAAAGTATTCATGTGGTATAATGGGAACAAGACATACAATAATCATGAAAATAAGGTCATCATTCCACACAAAAATCAGTAAATAGATAAGAATTGGATACACAGAACTGTTGTGTGTAGTGAAGTGGGGAAATAAAACTGGATGTGAATAGGGTTTCAAGGGACCCAGGGCCACACCACTCTTTTCCTAGAAAGGTAAGGTGTTTATTTTCATATATTTTGGATCCGTGGACTCATTTCTTGATTGACCACATTGATATACACCATACGACAACACCTAATCCTATATGAGAATTTATAGAAGTAGGAAATAGGGAATAACAAAAATTTTGATACGTCATGGTAAAGTGCACATTAGTGGTGATGCTAATAGTGAAATCTCACCATGATACAAGATCATAGAAAGGAATGTATTTCGGGATGTTTGTGATCATGTTGAAATAGAAAATGGTGAGTAAATAATTACAGTTGATCATGTTGAAAACACATGGATCATAGCCATACCATCTAAGAGTAACATGATAAAATGAAGCATATGATGATTATCATTAGGAATCCTAAATTTTTATGGGGACATCTTCAGTTTATCATCACATGTTGAGAAAAATGTATCATTGTTTAAGGTCATATAAATCAGTCAATGATAGATGGTATCCTTAGTATGCATGTGAAATGTAGTTTTATGAAAAACCTGATATAAATGGGGGTTAAGGAGGCCCACACCACACAACACATCCTAGATGAGATCTGTATATAATTTAATATCAAGATGCTTGGAAGTTTGTAAATATTTTATGGTCATCCTTCGTGGAAAATCATATAATAGTTTATGTTCATAGATTTTGGACCTCAGGGTTATCACTCCAAAAGAGTATATGTTTATAGAGGTGGAATAATAACCCTTACATTAATGGGGGCCATATAGGCCCTAACATCACACACAAATTTTTGAAGAGGCTTCCATATAGTTTTATGACTTGATGATTAGACATCAGGCTTGTAGTTTAAAGTCATTGAGTTTAGTATTGGGGAAGGAGGCTCCAGAAAATAGGCATGTCTGGTGCGGGTGAGTAATTTATATGGAGTGAAAGATGACCTGATAGGAATGATCGCTCAACACATTTGATTATTGGGACATAATAGAGATCGAAAAAAAGATTTTATTATTTCATGGAAGAAAGTAAAATTTTAAATGAGTGATTCGAGGAGGCACATGTTCAATCCAGTGACATTGGGTCACACTGATTCACCCCTCCCCCCTCAATGATACAGGATGATCATGATGGGTATTTAATGTAGTCTTATAGATCATCAATTTTCCCTCTTTTTGGATCTATGTTTTCATTTTACCCTACATTTACAATATATATATATATGTGTAATATCTGATTGAATAAGTTAATATATTTCATTATATATGTTATACTACTTCAATACTTATTAATAAAGTATTGGGGGATTCCACTAAATCCCATAAAAAATATATAAAAAGGGGTTAAGTAGTTTGAAAATTACACAATGTAGAGATTTGATTCAACACTACATGATGATATTAGAATATGTAGTTTTACATAAAATTCTAATTAAAATCATCCCCATAAAAATCATATTTATATATTAAATAGTATAAGTATACTAAATTCGTATAAAACCACATGTATAATTGTGATAATTAAAAAAATACTATTAAATATGTTACTTTGATTTTTGACAATTTGATGGACGTTCTTGATGATTATAAAAATCTTGCAATATATTGAGAAGCGATGAATAAAAATTGATTATAAATTTCAAATAGTAAAATTAACACACCAAATATGTGAAGTTTTATGAAGAGTCATTTGAGAAATATAATGAAATTTTTTTACATTAATAATTAATTATTGAAAAATAATATTGATGAAAAATACTATGTAATTTAAATTAGTTTAGATATGATCCATTAATTAATGAATCTAACAAATATATGATTGGTGAATATGATATATTGTTAGAAATCAATGATAAACTAATATTGGATCTTGATATATCATTAACAGAAAATTGTGAAAAAATTATAAAATAGATAAATTAACCATTACATTATGTGATGGTATAATCATGTTTGAGGTTATAAAATCCCCAAAACTTTATCATAAAAATAATTGTTTTCTCAAAAAATATAATGGTATAATATTTTTCTAGACAGAATATAAAGAAAATTGAAAATGCTCTGATGGCCATTAAGGTACAATTAACGGCATTGAATAAGTTTTTTTGAATAAAATAAGACGTTTTCTATTCTGGAAGATTATAGAATTTATATTTCAAAATGGTATGAAAATTTACAATCATGAAAAGTTCAATTGGAATGAGGCATAACCAATATAAGAGGATGCCGTTTTTTTCAATCAAAATCCTTAGGGTACACCATATCATGTGTTATGGCACACTTGTATCATATTTGTGGCCATGAATTTCCAAATTCGAAAGGTGGGTGACATTGATCAATTTTCGGTTTTGTTTTCTCCTTGAACGAAATGGGATGATGAGATGACGATTACTCCATTGATGGATTCATCCTATGAATTTTCACCATGTTTGTGTGTCCTTCATAAATTATGACGTGTTCATGAAACACATTGTCAGTTCTATATCCATGTGTATGCCAATTACTTTTCCTCCATTAGACAAGAAATTTTAAGGGATCCCGACAAGGAAGCAACATTTGGGAAAGTGAGTAGTCTCGCTTGGTATCTATGGAATGTTTGGACACATGAGGATACATAGTGGATTGATTAAAATATATAACAGAATAGGATCAGAGAGATACATCCCTAAGAGGGAGCAGTCAGAAGGTTTACTAGATGGATCGGTCAGAACACCCTATTAGAGATGACCCATAGTGGTGTTTCCCCTAATGGTAAGATTCCACAACGTGAAGGGGTAAGTACTTATGAGTTAGTTACCATTGATTACTTATGGTCAGTAATTATTCTAAAAGATGATTCTTATATACCCTGGGTATGAGGAATGGATAAAAACCCACGTAGTTCGATCGGGTATGGTGTGGGGATTACACATGGTTAACTTCCATGTTGAGTGTAATGATCTCATCATGATGTGACTTCCCAAGTATGATCCGGATGTATATGGAAGAAGTGGATGAAGATGATGTGATGGAGTCTAATTTTTATAATGTTTGTACCAGAGAAAGTTTTCCTACGTATCACACTTATTTTGAAATCAAATTCAACGTAGTTTTGAATAGGGAATTTGGACATATAACTATGAGGAGGCCTAGTGAAATTGGTAATTTTGGTTGGGAATTATGTATAGGAGTTGGATGTTTGACATGAAAGGGATTATACATGGTTTCATCCCAAATGGATGGAGATTGGTTCATAATATCGAAGAGATGACCTTGGGGAATAGATGCTATGTTACATTTTGGTTGGTTCATTATCCTCCCAAGACATGGTGACTCGAGGGAAGGACCCTGAGGGGAGTGAGATATGGAAGGATTATGGATTCAAAGAGGTTCATCCCAAGGATTAGGGAATCATGTTTTTCCATTTGTTGGGATTAAACCACAAGGAGGCATACTACATACATTGTTTAGAAAACAGGGATCAAAACTCGAAAATTCTAGAAGAGGCTTGATCTTTTGCATGGCTAGAGTGGAAGCACTGAATATGATGTAGAATTAAATAACCTTAAATCCCATACGATTCATTATTAGTGTGAGAAACAAGCGAAAATAGTAGACCTAATGGTTGTTTCATGAAATTTTCACACACATGAGATGGTGTGGGGAATACATGTAGAATCTTACCAAAGAGAACATCATTCTAGTGGAGAAGGATCTCATTCCGTGAGAGGAAGATCTCACTACCATAAAGTATAGTGGGAATTTAAAATTATGGAGGTGGGTCACCCCATGTGAATTTCATAGGGTGAGGGTACCATTTAAAGTTGTGAGATGATTAAAATGGTGATGTGATGTTTTAGGGTCTATAACATGGATAATGGGGAACCACTACTTACCCCTTGGGCATTTGTGATTGAATGTGACCAACCTATTGGGAAGGGAATGCATTAGTAATTCCATGTTGGAACTATGTATAGGAGTGGTTGATAGTTGGGTCCATGTTAGTTTCCACATGAAAAAATAAAAGGGGATTAGTGTACTTATTACAGCAAGCTATTGGTTGGGAAAAGCAATAAGGGATGCCTATTAGGGGACTAGGAAATTAACTTAGGGTAGCCTGGAGGTAAACATAGAGGATTTTTAAACAATCCATCAGTGTTTTTCTTAATATCGGGTCAAACATTTTTCCTTAGATTAATTGAAACTCATTGAACTTCATGGATGGGTAGCATGCAAAATAGGGGGATTGTGTGAAAAAGAGAGTGGGATAATAATAGGATTTGGTTACTATCAAGACCAAGCTAGCACATAAGGGGATACATTTGTACGTGTCTGACATAGGATGAAACAATGTTTTCGGGGGTCATTCCCTTGTGGTCTTACAAGAAGGAGGACATATAGTGGAACGATCGTACAAGATACCATACCTTGAGTGGTTCATGGTTTTTACACTCTCTTGTAACAGGTAGTCTTAGAGATTGAAGAACACCGATTCACCTTCTGGGGGATCACCCTTGTGAAAGAGGTGAAATTCAATATATAGATGTGGGATAGTATGGAGGTGTCTATGATTTATAGTGAAGAAACCAGATGGTGGACGACGTATTGAGTGCATAACAGACATACTATTGGTTCACACTTTTATTCACTATAACTCCACACACAAGAATTGGACATGGACATTATGAGATATTTTGGGAAAAATATTCCCCATTCAACATCGTATTGGATGTGTAAGGCACTTTTTTGTGGATTTACTCCTCACTTTCAGATCTCAAAATTTATTTAAAACTCCCTCTTCAATATTTTAATGTTTTATTGATTCATTGTGTTTCTTAAATATTTATAATGTAAAATATTTATGTATTCAAGATGAATTTGGTGCCAATAATTCCCCCAAAAAATATATGCTAAAAGGGGACTACATGGCCGGAATCTGAGGGAAGGAATGAAAATAATGGCGAATTTATGTAGGTATGGAACAAATGTTTTTTATTAAGTATAAGGAACCTCAAACACGCGTAGAAGATTCAGTCAATGCATATAAATATGTTGGGGGATGCTATTCAAATTACCTATACATTCAATATGATATGATGTTTCTATCTCAAATGCACAGTTTTCTGAATCCCATGTTGAAAATGAAAATGTGGTCATTGAATTCTGATCCAACTCTCGATTCATGAACGCTTTAGACTTTTCTGGAATTCTGATCCTTTTTCTCGACCTCATTTAAATCTTGTGCACTAGAGAACCTTTTACCTTACAACCATTAACAATTCACAATCCATCAATGGGTTTTGAAACTCAATCGATATGGCTTATCTACAATGATAATATAAGATGGAATATAACACAAATTTTAGGAGAGAGTAAATCACTAGAATCCGTCAAATGATTATCACATGGAGATTCCTGTCGGATAATCAGATTCCCATGGCCATTCCAACATAACTATAGAAAGAATATCATCAAAGAGACTGTCTCATGTTGTGTAATTTTGGTATATCTGATGGTGTAGAAATCTCAGTCGGTGAATCTGATTCACCCTAGTCATGTTTCATGCCAAAACATATCCTCTAGTGATACAACGTAAATTTTCATGTCCATGTTTCTAGAGAGAAATTAAAAATCTACATCTATGACTTAAAAGAAAAGACTAGAACAAACTTGGGAGATGATATAGTGGCTATGAATTTCCATATCCACTATGTAAGCACCACAAAATGTATTATAAGGGATGAATATGTGGGTTAGAGATTTGACTGGGACTTGAGGTCCAGGGGAATCATGACAAGAGAATGTGCATGTGCGTACTGGGAATGCTACACATGTGAGGAGTTTGGAGAAGAGTAGTACAACATCAGGTTGTATGATGATATATGGAGATTAATCTTCCATATTTATCATCAATAGAACCATTTCCATAATTATTCATCTGATGGCCTCTCGACACAACCATGTTACACCTCCACTGTAGGAAGGATAGTTTATGCGTATGGAAAATTTATTTCATTTGAGGAATTCCTTTTGATGGAATTCATTACAACAAGTTTCTACCAGTATAGAATACATGAAAGGATATATCACACACCCCCATCATAACTTGGAATCTCTTGAATGCATCAAATGAGAAAATGAATATCATGTAAATCTAGAAAGATAATCAATTCCTATTACGGTTCAATATATTCATTGAAAATGATAATAAGGATATGGTTCCATGTTGGGGGAAGTAGTTCACGAATACATCATAGAGGGGAATGGAGGGATCACACTGGGTGACCATATAGGAGGATAAATATTAAAAATGTTGGTATAGAATTGTTGAGATATGGGATCAAAATGTTTTAATATTCTTCATTCATGACTGCCTTTAGGAGTGCGTGGCTGTTTTCAGTGAGGGAAACTGGAATGGTTATCCACTTGGGAACCATAGAGATAATGGGGATTATGGTATCTCTCAACAGAGTCAACCCAATAGTGCCTATATTGGAAGAACTATACAGTACTCCGGGATGCATATCAAGTTAATATACACCCATGATAATATTCACACCATAAAAGATAATACATGGGAAGCTTGAATCTAATATTAGTTAATATGATTTTCCAAACACAATTCATCATCCTAAAATGGTCAATGACTATCCCTATTTAACTTTTCTAGGTTCTGACCACCACCCCTCCCTCATAACATAATCTTTCGTCATATTTGAAACAATGAAAATTTCAAATTTCAATCAGTTCAAACCCTAGCCTCCTAGATGGTAGATGACCAAAGCAGTTCAACAGAGTATAGTGAATACACACAGTACATCAAGGGGGTGTTCAATTGGCCCATATTGATGAAAAGATTATATGAAAGCCTTACATTCCATCCGGCTTCACCAACCTGTTCAGATTCCTCTAGAAGGTGACAAAGAAAATTTATAAAGAGGTTTGTGAAGAGAGACACCCATGAATCCTCTACTTTTTTGGTGAAATAAAGAGTTTGGAGGAATACCATATGGAAATATTGTAAATTAGACTTCAGTATATCAAAAAATTGAGTGCAAATCTTGAGTGTCGGGAAGGAAGGATTCCACCAACGGTGTGTGCCAAGAGGCAAGCCAAAACACTACAAAAGCCTGAGATTGGACCAAAGTGGAGGAAAAATCATAGTGTGAGGCCAAACCTCCAAGTATTGAATTGGGGTGGTCCCAAAAGAATACAAGATAACTAGATAAAGAATCTACTCAAGAAGATAAGGTATCTCTTTTAACGAGATTATGATGCCATTTTTCATCATTTTTTCTTCTTTTAGGACATAAAGAAAATCATAATCATCATATTACCAGTGGATGTAACTGAAATAAATGCAATCCAGATAAACTATAAATCGGTAACATTCATGTTTAAAACATTATGGATTTAACTATAAATAATTCATACCTCCTTTAATGGAAATAAATACATTCCTGTGGGAGAAATACGATTAACCACAGATTATGGTGAATGTGACTCTCGGTCAATTTCAGGACCAAATATAGATATGACCTAAGGATGACAGTGAATATGAAGAAAAATAATGTAACATAGAGGATAATGAAGAATAGGAGGATTAATATGATTAGGAAGAAGAATTTGTGGTTGGGGAAACCTAGGGGAAATTATCACTATGAATGCCCCTATGAGAGTTGAAAGATTGAGATCAATAATATGGGTCTCAACAAATATCTATTGGTACTTTATAACATACATATAATTAGTCCCTCCCTATTTCTAAAATAAGGATCTAATAAATAAATCATGTCTAGTACAGGACCACATCAATGCAGATGATAGATCCCTTAATGTATTGTGTGAGAACGCTGCAATAGATGTGGTGGGATATACACCTGGGCCTATACATGGGGATGAGAATGGTGATGAGTTGCTTGTGGTTGAGTGGGATTTTTTTGGGACAACCTAGGGAGTTATTTGAAAACCATGATAATATTAGGCTATTCATATTTCCAGTGGGATATGATTCTATCCATTGAAGTAAAAATATCTAAAGGGTCACACTTAGGGGATTTACCTATGGCATCTGAGGCACATGATACAATAGTGATCAACACTCTTAATTAATTAATTTTACCTAACCATACATGTATATTGGTGACCATGATGACAATTTTTATCCCATTCCATTTATTTCGTGAAAGACTATTAGATCAGCAACCATACATGTGTGAAATAAAGGGACCTCTTCTGAATTTTAGACAAATCCAAGAGATTCTCGTCATCCAAACTGATCAGACCTTGGAAAAATATGAGTGGGAGGTTGTAGATATGTATTCTTCCACTATGGGGGAATAGATATATTATATAATAGGTTAGATTTTTAATGAATAAATAACATCAAATCTGTATCCCCATGATTTGCAGCACATTCCCTTGAAGGTGATGCCATTGGATGATCCTCCTACTAGACTTCTTGTACCACCCCGAGATTTTATGAAAAATATTCTTTTTAATTTTATTAATGTATTGTATTGTACAATACATCAAAAGGATCTTTCACAACACGCATCCTGGACTTTCCAAGCATTACACGCAATCACGACCTTCCTCGATAGCGCGTGTAGTACGCAATACCGAGTTTCACTAAACAACGATATGCTATTAAAATATTATTAAAACTAGCCGTTATGAATAGTAATAACCACCATTTAAATTTCTAGAAACTTTATCTCTCAAAATGGACTTCATTTTTGGATTCGGAGTATCGAATTTAGCCTAAGGAGACATTTTTTTACTTTTCAGATAACATTCATAATTTGATGAATAGTGAAAATTACTAAATTTTAATTAAAAACAACTTTTTTAATCAAAATAATTAATAGTGATACATTATTAATTTTAGTGGTTTTAAAGTATATTTAGAATAAATTTTTACAATTTAATAAAATTTTGGTCATTGGACATAATTTCTCAATTGAACTGAACATAAACAAGTATCAATCTTTTGATAGTTATTATATCTTAAAAACACACTTTTTGTTTTGACAGCGGGAATTAATTTTAAATTAATTTCTGCCACGTCTGTGTTTAGAATTTGGAAAAATGGTTTCCATATTTGGAATCAGGATGTTCATATTTTGTAAATAGGTAAATTTTATTTTTAGACATTTTGAATAAATATTTCGGTAATATTTTTTTTACCATGGTTAAAGGGAAAATCCGGTAAATAAGCGTTAAAAAATGATATTATAATAATACAAAAATTACCCTAAAACGTGTGATAACCTTATTGGTTGATACATGTTCGACCATGGGCATCGTTGGGCCAATTTTGGGACCCCATGGTGCCACTTGTAAGTGATAGGGACACTTTATTTTAATTAAGTAAAAATGAATACAAAAATGACACAAGCATATATCTTTTAGAAAAAAAATTTTACATAGGGTTATATATGTTGGATTTTCGATTGTAAATATACATTAGAAATATAAAAATATTTCATACATAATGATATTTTATTTATAATTTTTAGACATTAAATAATTTAATTTATTTATGACACAAATATGATGCAGTAATTATATTTTTAATGAAATATTGACATAATTGATGTTATAAATACCCAAATAATTGTAATTTGAGACTTTTTATGAATTCCACTAATTTTATAGGTTAATATGACATGTTAGTATTTATTTAAGTAACGTTTTTCGAATTAATCATTCTGTTATGAGTTTTACAAAAATAAATTACTAAATAGTGTCAAAATTAACATAAAATAGTTTTTCAAAAAAATATTATATTAGTAATTGTTATTTTATTCCTAAATATATAATTTTCGGACAAATGACTTATAGAAGGTTATATATATTAATAATAAACAACTTGGGGTTCTTTTGGCTTGTTATATTAAATTTATTAACCTTATAGTGTAAGAACACAAAAAGACATGATAAAAGTAAAATTATCTAACCTAATGTTAAATATAAATGATAATGTTAAAATAGGAACCTAAACTTATATAAATTATATTAGATGAAAGTCTTTAGACCCATACCCACCTTATCTACGAAATAAATGAATTTGGAGCTATTTAATACCGAATTTGGCTTTATAATAAAATATTATTTTTAGTTATTCCAAAGGTGCCCCTCTCCTCCCTTATAAAAGGGAACCTCATCCCTCTCTTCCTCACACCATATTGAGCATTCAATCTCGGCCAAACCCTGACAAATTCTCTTCTCAACTTTCCTATCAACATCCTAGAGGTTCTGGTCCTCCTCAAAGACCAATTTTATTGCCCTAAAAGGAGCTCTTAAAGTAGCGCTTCAAAGAAGATGTAATGGATGTTACCGATTCTTTCATCTTTATTTCTTCTTCCACTTATTCTTATTTAGTTGTTTCATCATTAAGTAATAACATCAGTATCAGTAATATACTGATATGTTATTATAAGTATGAAACAACCCTATTTCACCATCTATCCATCCTACGGAAAATGAATTCACCGTGCGTGCGTACGTACAGAATACCGTCTCCACGCCGTGGTGTAATCTATTTTCCACCGCCACCTTACGTGGATGGGTATAATGGTGTAAATAATAACTATATATGATTATTTTAAAGTTATATTGATTCTTAAATAGTATACATACACTCCAATAAAGTCCCACGATCATGAGAATGATATCAACGCTCGTGCGTACGTACGGACTACCGTCTCCACGACGCGATGAGATTCATTCTCCACGTTAACCATTCATGAATTATTATAATGTATATATAATAAGTAATCATGAAATATATGACATAATAATGATACTAGATAAATGTGTATATATATGTATGTCATCTACTTAATTCCATTCAACTCAATAAGGAAACGAAAACAGCGTTCATGCGTACGTACGGCCTACCGTCTCCATGAACGGTATATTCCATTCCATTTTCTGATCTATTATATATATCTATATTCTGAATATATATTATATAAAAATCATTTTTTATATTCTGTAATTATGTAATCATGATCTATGTAATTATATGAATAATTACAAGTCAAAACACGGATGACAGATGAATCGATTTTACCCAAAACGCTCTTTAACATTGAATTTACAAAGTAAAGGGTAAAATAAAGTCATAAGTGAACCATATATGATATCATAACAATGAATATGATTCTAGAATAAGTAAATGACATTATTTATATCATTATACAGAATGTTCGGACACTTACGAAGCAAATCGGACCTCAGGTAAGGGAAAATATCACAATCTCATTTTTATCAGAGATTGTTTATACTTTGGTATTTACTGGGGTGTATTTTATCATCCACATCCATGTTTCCACAATATTTAATATTTATATTCTTCTACAATAGTTTATATCCAATTTTACCATTCAGAGAGTTTTTAGTAAAAGAAATGAAAGGAATATTTTGTAATTTTTTCGTACGAGGTACTTTTTGACCTTTCTGACAAAAGTACGAGAAGAATGTTTTATTAACATATACGACATGAATGGATTTTTAAAATATTATTTCCAAGAAGCTTCCTTTACAAGATTTCAAGTTTATTTTTAATCAACTTCTTTTATTTTTGAATTGTATGACATATTAAGAAAGGAAAAGTGTTTTTGAAGTAAAAAGGATATTTTCCTCAAGAATGGAGTTCAAGTGATTTATCAAAATTATTTTCCATCTAAGATAATATAGATTTTTGTTTCTACCCCTATTATTAAATTGATTTGATTATGTTGTGATGGAAATATTTTTATGAATTCCTTTATCTTATATGAATTGTTTTATGATGTCATGATGTTTAAGAATCCCATTTTTATTACATGGGTTATGCAATGATTTATGATTTATGATTTTGTGGCACACAAAAGAATGGTATCATTATTATATGGGTGAGACCTATATATCCCTCAAATGAATTGGGTAACGATTTTATATCTCATGAGATAGACATGTCTAGAACGCTAGGTTATACCGGTTCAGTAAAACAGGACTGAAACGAGGAGTGAACTCGGTTCAGAAATGGACCTTGTCCACTAATATTGTCTTGGAAATGAGTCTTGATTAATAAGAAATGATTCTCTATGATTATGTGTGTATGCCACAATGTTTCATGATTTAAGTTATAATTATTGGGATTACATTTCACTACTATGATTTATCCCATGTTATGATATTATGATCTCTTTTTCAGGATACGATTTCCAAAATTTTATGTTCTTATGAATATGATGTGATTGATATTTCATTTGTTTACCCTTACTGAGCATTTGAGCTCACCCTTTTATGTTTTTTTCCCAGGACATAAAGAAATGTTTTAGGTAAAAAAAGGAAGATATTTATTGGAGATGTTGAAGATCTTTCACCACGATTAGAAGATTATATTCCGAGTTTCCAAATACACTAAACTATTACGGTCTTTGTGTGTGTATTTTTTTGTTATGTACTAAGTATTCCTCAAATTTAATGTAATGTCCATGTACGTTATGCTACGGGTCTCTACAGTTGGTATTAGAGGTAAGGTTTAGTCATCCTTTGGAAACTTGGATGCGAGAACATTAGTGAGATCCCTAGAGATATTTATAAGGTATATCATGGGATTTCCATAAGGTTAAGTATAAGTATAGGTTATAGTACTAGAAATATGGTAACCCACGATGTTAGATATTTAAGTTACTCCCCCTTTATTATATTGTTTTTCCTAGCATTATTTTTGCCTCTAACATTATTCTTTTTGGGTTTTAGACGATGGCTGCAACCCGAAAGAACCTTGTTGATCAATGTAATGGAAAATTAAATGATTTTACTCCTGATCAAACAAATGTTATGGGAGTTGGAGTGAAAAATCT
The DNA here is from genome assembly GCA_963277665.1 of Viscum album. Lineage (NCBI taxonomy): Eukaryota > Viridiplantae > Streptophyta > Magnoliopsida > Santalales > Viscaceae > Viscum > Viscum album. The sequence continues at coordinate 1,770,089,424 of OY728135.1, forward strand.
TATTGCTCTACTTAGACAAGCTATGGATCATTCTGGACTTCCAAATTAGTAGAGAAGGGAACAATATTCTATTGAGTCCTTCTTGAGGAAACGTCCACCTTCTTTCAGTGGGTCTTCTGATCTACTTGTTGCTGAACAATGGAACAGTACTACCGAAAAGATATTTTCAGTTATTCAATGTTCGAGACATGATAATGTCATCTTAGCAGTGTATCGTTTGGAAGGTGATGCTGATCAATAGTGGAACCTTATCAAGAATACGAGGCCAAGAGATGAAATTGCGTCCATGGAATTGGACGAGTTCAAGAACTTATTTTTCAATAAGGACTTCTCTCGTATTCTTCAAGAAAATATGAAGAAGGAGTTTCTTGAAATAAAGAAAAAGGATGATGAATCTGTTGGTATATATGAAGCGAATTTTACAAGGCTTTCAAGGTATGCATCTGGATTTATCATCCAACCTGAAAGTAAAGTTGATCGATTATTCAGTGGCTTAAAACCAAATCATTGAAGGGAATTAGCTATAAGAGACTTCAGTAGCTATGAAGAAATTGTGTGTTGTGCTATCAAGGTAGAAATGGATGTTGGTGTTACTTATCCATCTCATAGTTTTGACATGAAACGAAAGAAGGAGTTCAAGAAGAAATCTCAAAATAATGGTGAAAAGAAGATGAATGTTTCATTATGCTCAATGTGTGTAATGAAGCATGGTGGAGATTGTCTTAAATGACAAGTAAATGTTTAAAATGTGGAAAGGAAGGTCATCGGGCATTTGAATGCCGCAATGATGGGAAGAAGATGTCTAATGATGCAAACAAAGGAAGGGATACACAGAATGAACCTACTACACTTCAATGCTTCAAGTGCAAGGAAATGGGGCATTATGCTAATAAATACCCAAATCCAAGGGTTAGTGATGATCGACATGAGCAACCACTTAAGGAAAAGGACAAAGGGAAGTCACATGCGATCACTATTGGAGATGTTGAATATGAGAAAAATGTGGTGGAATGATTAAGTGTTTATGTAATGGGATTTCAAAATAATGTTGTATATAGTATCTTGGAATATTGGAATATTTATGTATTGGTCTATTGTGGTGTTCAATGGTACCGGTAACCATAGAATGTGATTGAGATATTTTTGGAAAAAAAGATGATATGCACATAATGAAAGGAAAAAGAGAAAATGAAATGTTTGACTGTATTCATGAGCTCAGGACTGATATAAGGACAAGGCTATATCATGGTTTGAGTGTATAGAATTTTTGGCTTTTGTTATGTGGAAAGTGTTAACTTTTGAATGAATTCATGTTTTCACTAAGGTTTAATGGGTATTCATTTTTCAAGAGAATACATGATTAAGGTATCCACATGATTGGAATGTGACCAACAAGATATATGGGGGATAAATGATGGCATTCACGTGATTGTTATGTGACATTTCAAGTAATCATTTTCTTTATACTATGAGCTTGGACCGAAGTATTTTAGATAAGCGTAAAGATTGGAATGGATTATGTTCGACATAGGTTTGGATAGAAATTTTTTCGATATAATTGACGGGATGTTATAGTAATATAGATTTAGAAAAAGGACATCCTGCAGGACGGGCGACATCCCATCGCGTCGGACAAGGATGTGGGAATCGAACCCACAACAGAAGTACGACTGGCCTTTATTGCCTTTCACTGGACTAAAGGAAGTCCCTTTTTATTAGAAATTAGTATTATTATATTAAGAAGTAAGATATATGAATTATAAGTCCACTTTAGGAACCATATATGATTAATCTCACTATAGATGGACTTATATATTTTTGATAACTTTTATAACCTTTTGTTTGAGACAGATGGAATGGCCCATCATTTTATCACATGATCTGCTAACACATCACAAATAACAAATTCAACTTCATTTCATTAAGTGATGAAGTGGAAATTTTTCAATTAACGAACAACATATAGATTGTACCAAAATCATGTAAGTATTTGTTTTAATTCATCAACATTTGGGAAATGATCTTGAAAACCAAAAATGTTGTCCTAGTGCTCTTATATCTGATTAATCAGATGGTACCTTAGATCGTCACAAATTTATGGCTTTTTGATTTCTATCATTTCAATAGCCATGTTCTCTACCACTCTCCATCAGAACATGATGGTTAGATTTCTCTTCAATATCCATATTTTCACCTTTGTGGAACCCAATGATTAGTTTATTTGGGTAACCATTACGTTTCATACTTTTGTTTTTAAAGATTGGTTTTGGTATTCCTTTTTACTATGTGGGTTTATATTAAAGAAACTTTCGAATAGTAAACCATTTATAACTCCGAAAAATTTCGAGGGAGAAATTAATTTTAAGGGGGGTAGAATGTAACACCCTGAGATTTTATGAAAAATATTCTTTATAATTTCATTAATGTTTTTTTGTACGCTACAGCAAAAGGATCATTCACAACATGCATCCTTGACTTGCCTTGTATTACATGCAATCACGACCTTCCTTGATAGCGTGTGTAGTACGCAATACCGAGCTTCACTAAACAACGATATGCTATAAAAATATTATTAAAACTAGCCGTTATGAATAGTAATAACCACATTTTAAAATTGTAGAAATTTTATCTCTAAAAATGGACTTCATTTTTGGATTCGGAGTATCGAATTTAGCCTAAGATTAAATTTTTTTACTTTTCAGATAACTTTCATATTTTGATGAATAGTGAAAATTAATAAATTTTAATTAAAAACAACTTTTTTAATAAAAATATTTAATAGTGATAAATTATGAATTTGAGTGGTTTTAAAGTATATTTAGAAAATATTTTTACCATTTAATACAACCTTGGTCATTGCAAATAATTTCCCAATTAAACCGAACATAAACAAGTATCAATCTTTTGATAGTTATTATATCTTAAAAACACGCATTTTGTTTTGACAGCGGGAATTATTTTTAAATTAATTTCTGCCACTTCTGTGTTTAGAATTTGGAAAAATGGATTCCATATTTGGAATCAGGATGTTCAAATTGTGAAAATAGGTATCTTTTATTTTTAGACATTTTGATTAATTATTTCGGTAACTATTTTATTTACCATGGTTAAAAGGTAAATTCAGAAAATAATGGTTAAAAATGATATTATAATAATACAACAATTACCATAAAACGTTTTATAACCTTATTGGTTGATACATGTTCGACCATGGTCATCTTTGGGTCAATTTTGGGACCCCATGGTGCCACTTGTAAGTGATAGGGACACTTTATTTTAATTAAGTAAAAATGAATACAAAAATGACACAAGCATATATCTTTTAGAAAAACAATTTTTACATAGGGTTATATGTGTTGGAAATTCGATTGTAAATTTTCATTAGAATGATAAAACGATTTCATACATAATGATATTTTATTTATAATTTTTAGACATTAAAAAATTTAATTTATTTACGATACAAAGATGATGCAGTATTTATCTTTTTAATGAAATATTGAAATAATTGATGTTATAAATACCCAAATAAATGTAATTTGAGAATTTTTATGAATTCCACTAATTTTATATGTTAATATGACATGTTAGTATTTATATAATTAACGTTTTTCGAACTAATAATTCTGTTATGATTTTTACAAAAAACAATTACTAAATAGTGTCAAAATTGAAATAAAATAGTTTTCCAAACAAATATTATATTATTAATTGTTATTTTATTCCTAAAAATCTAATGATCGGCCAAATTACTTAGAGAAGGTTATATATATTAATAATTAACAACTTGGGGTTCGTTTGTCTTGTTATAGTAAGTTTATTACCCTTATAGTGTAAGAACACAAAAAGACACGGTAAAAGTAAAATTATCAATCTTAAAGATAAATATAAATGATAATGTTAAAATAGGAACCTAAACTTATCTAAATTATATTGGATGAGATTATTTCTACCCATCCCCACCTTATCTCTTAAATAAATCAATTTATAGCTATTTAAAACCGAATTTGGCTTTATAATAAAATAATTTTTTTTGTTATTCCAAAGGTGCCCCTCTCCTCCCTTATAAAAGGGCACCTCCTCCCTCTCTTCCTCACACCACTTTGAACCTTCAATCTCGGCCAAACCCAGCTAAATTTTCTTCTACACTTCCCCAGAAACATCCTAGAGGTTCTGGTATTCCTTAAAGACCAATTTTACTGCCCTAAAAGGAGATCTCAAAGAGGCGCTTCAAAGAAGAGGTAATGTCCGTTACCGATTCTTTCATATTTATTTCTTCTTCCACTTCTTCTTCTTTAGTTTTTTCAGCATGAAGTAATAACATATGTATCACTCATATAATGATATGTTATTATAAGTATGAAACAACCCTATTTCACCGTTTATCCATCCTACGGAAAATGAAATCACCGCGCGTGCGTACGTACAGAATGCTATCTCCACGCCGTGGTGTAATCTATTTTCCACCACCACATTACATGGATGGGTATAATGTTGTAAATAATAACTATATATTACTATTTTAAAGTGATATTGATTCTTAAATATTATACATACACTCCAATACAGTCTCACGATCATGAGAATGATATCATCGCTCGTGCGTACGTACGGACTACCGTCTCCACGACGCGATGAGATTCATTCTCCACGTTAACCATTCATGAATGATTATAAATTATATATAATAAGTAATCATGAAATATATGAAATAATAATTATACTAGATTTATGTGTATATATATGTATGTCATCTACTTAATTCCATTCAACTCAATAAGGAAACGAAAACCGCGTTCATGCGTACGTACGACCAACCGTATCCTGGAACGGTGTATTTCATTCCATTTACTGATCTATTATATATATGTATATTCTGAATATATATTATATATAAATAATGTTTTATATTATGGAATTATGTAATCATGATCTATGTAATTGTATGAATAATTACGAGTCAAAACACGGGTGACAAATGAAACGATTTTACCAAAAATGCTCTTTAACATGGAATTTACAAAAGAACGGGTAAAATAAAGTCATAAGTGAACCATATATGATATCATAACAATTAGTATGATTCTGGCAGAAGTCAAAGACATTATTTAAATCATTATATAGGAGGTTCAGACACTTACGAAGCAAATCGGACCTAATGTAAGCGAAAATATCACAATCTCATTTTTATCCGAGATTGTTTATACTTTGGTATTTACTGGGGTGTATTTTATCATCCACATCCATGTTTCCTAAATATGTAATATTTATATCCTTATACAATAGTTTATATCCAATTTTACCCTTCAGATAGTTTTTAGTAAAAGATATGAACGGAATCATTTGTCGTTTTTTCGTACGAGGTACTTTTTGACTTTTCCGACAAAAGTACGAGAAGAATGTTTTTTTAACTTATATAGAATGAATGGATTTTTAAAACATTATTTCCAAGAAGATTCCTTTACAAGTTTTCAAGTTTGTTTTTAATCAACTTCATTTATTTTATAATAGTATGACATGTTAAGAAATGAAAAGTGTTTTTGAAGTAAAAAGGATATTTTCCTCAAGAATGGAGTTCAAGTGTTTTATCAAAATTATTTTCCATCTAAGATAATATATGCTTCTGTTTCTACCCCTATTATTAAATTTATTTTATTATGTTGTGATAGACTTATTTTTATGATTTCCTTTATCTTATATGAATTGTTTTATGAATTCATGATGTTTAAGAATCCCATTTTTATTACATGGGTTATGCAATGATGTATGATTTGTGATTTTGTGGCACACATAATAATGGTATCATTATTAGATGGGTGGGACCTATATCTCCCTATAATGCATTGGGTAAAGATTTTATATCTCATGAGATAGACATGGCTGGAACGGCAGGTTATACCGGTTCAGTAAAATAGGACTGAAATGAGGAGTGAACTTGGTTCAGAAATGAACTTTGTCCACTAAGATAGTCTTGGCAATGAGTCTTGAATAATGAGAAATGATTCTCTATGATTATGTGTGTATGTCACAAAGTTTCATGTTTTATGTTATGATTATTGGTATAAATTTCACTACTATGATTTATCCCATGTTATGATATTATGATCTTTTTTCCAGGATAAGATTTCCAAAATATTATGTTCTTATGAATATGATGTGATTGATATTTCTTTTGTTTACCCTTACTGAGCATTTGAGCTCACCATTTTATGTTTTCTTTTCCCCAGGATATAAAGAAATGTTTTAGGTAAAAAAAAGGAAGATCTTTATGGGAGATGTTGAAGATATTTCACCATGATTAGAAGATTATATTCCGAGTTTCCAAAGACACTAAACTATTACGGTCCTTGTGTGTTTGTTTTTGTTATGTACTATGTATTCCACAAACGTAATATAATGTCCATGTACGTTAAGCTTCAGGTCTCTATAATTGGTATCAGAGGAAAGGTTTAGTCAACCTTGGGAAACTAGAATGCGAGAACTTTGGTGAGATCCCTAGAGATATTTCTAAGTTATGTCTAGGTATGTCCCTAAGGTTAAGTATAAGTATAGGTTATAGTACGAGAATTACGGTAACCCAAGATTTTAGATATTGAAGTTACTCCCCCTTTATTTTATTGTTTTCCCTAGCGTGATTTTTCCCTCTCACACTATTCTTTATGGGTTTTAGACGATGGATGGAAACCGAAGGAACCGTGTGGATCAATGTAATGGACAATGCAATGATTGTCCTCCTGAACAAACAAATGTTATGGGAGATGGACTGAAAAATCTTATTACTACACTTACAAAAGCTATGAATCATTTTGGACTTCCAAATGAGCAGAGAAGGGAACAATATTCTATTGAGTCCTTCATGAGGCAACGTCCACCTTCTTTCAGTGGGTCTTCTGATCCACTTGTTGTTGAAGAATGGATCAGTACTACTGAAACGATATTTTCAGTTCTTCAATGTTCTGAACATGATAAAATCAACTTAGTAGTGTATCGTTTGGAAGGTGAGTTTCTTGAACTAAAGTAAAAGAATGATCAATCTGTTGTTATAGACGAAGCGAATTTTACAAGGCTTGCAAGGTATGCATCGGGATTTATCATCCAACTTGAAAGTAAAGTTGATCGATTCTTCAGTGGCTTAAAACCAAATCTTCGAAGGGAATTAGCTATAAGAGACTTCAGTAGCTATGATGAAATTGTGTGTTGTGCTATCAAGGTAGAAATGGAAGTTGGTGTTACTTATCTATCTCATTGTTTTGACAAGAAACAAAAGTTGGAGTTCAAGGAGAAATCTCAAAATAATGGTGAAAATAAGATGAATGTTTCCTTATGCTCAAAGTGTGGAAAGAAGCATGGTGGAGATTGTCTTAAAGGGAAAAGTAAATGTTTCAAATGTGGAAAGCATGTTATCAGGCATTTGACTACCGCAATGATGGGAAGAAGATGTCTAATGATGCAAACAATGGAAGGGATACACAGAATGAACCCACTACACTTCAATGCTTGAAGTGAAAGGAGATGGGGAATTATGCTAATAAATGCCCTAATCCAAGGGTTAGTGATGATCGACATGAGCAACGACTTAAGGAAAAGGACAAAGGGAAGTCACATACGATCACTATTGGCGATGTTGAATATGACAACAATGTGGTGGAATGATTAAGTGTTTATGTAATGGGATTTCAAAATAATGTTGTATATAGTATCGTGGAATATTGGAATATTTATGTATTGGTCTATTGCGGTGTTCAATGGTACCAGTAACCATATAATGTTATTGAGATATTTTTGGAAAAAAAGATGATATGCACATAATGAAAGGAAAATGAGAAAATGAAATGTTTGACCATATTCATGAGCTAATGACTGATATAAGGAGAAGGTTATATCATGGATTGAGTATATAGAATTTTTGGATTTTGGTATGTGGAAAGAGTTAACTTTTAGCTGCATTCATGTTTTCACTAAGGTTTAATGGGTATTCATTTTTCAAGAGAATACATGATTAAGGTATTCACATGATTGGAATGTGACCAATAAGATATATGGGGGATAAATGATGGCATTCACGTGATTGTTTTGTGACATTTAAAGTAATCATTTTCTTTATACTATGAGCTTGGACCAAAGTATTTTAGATAATCTTAATGATTGGAATGTATTATGTTTGACATAAGTTAGGATAGAACTTTTTTCGATATTATTGATGGGATGTTATAGTAATATAAATTTAGAAAAAGGACATCCTGCAGGACGGGTGACAACCATCGCGTCGGACAAGGCTGTGTGAATCGAACCCACAACCGAAGTACGACTTGCCTTTATCGCCTACCACTGGCCTACAGGACATCCTTGTTTAGTAGAAACTAGTTTTATTTTATTAAGAAGTATGATATATGAAGTATAAGTCCATTTTAGGAACCATATATGATTAATCTCACTATAGATGGACTTATATATTTTTGATAAATTTTATAACCTTTTGTTTGAGACAGATGGAATGAACCATCATTCTATCACATGATCTGTTAACACATCATGAATGACAAATTCAACTTCATTTCATTAAGGGATGAAGTGGAAATTGTTCAATTAACAAACAACAGTGAGATTGTACCAAAATCATGTAATTATTTCTTTTAATTCATCACCATTAGGGAAATGATATTGAAAACTAAAAATGTTGTCCTAGTGCTCTTATATCTGATGAATCATATGGTACCTTAGATCATCACAAATTTATGCCTTTGTGATTGCTGGCTTTTCCATAGCCATGTTCTCTACCACTCTCCATCAGAACATGATGGTTATATTTCTCTTCCATATCCGTATTTTCACCTTTCTGGAAACCCAGTGATTAGTTTATTTGGGTAACCATTATGTTTCATACTTTTTTTTTTAAATATTGGTTTTGGTATTCCTTTTTACGATGTGGGTTTCTATTAAAAAAACTTTCGAATAGTAAACCATTTATAACTCCGACGAATTTCGAGTGCGAAATTCATTTTAAGGGGGGTAGAATGTAACACCCCGAGATTTTATGAAATATATTCTTTTTAATTTCATTAATGTCTTGTGTTGTACACTACCCCAAAAGGAGCTTTCACAACATTCATCCTTGACTTGCCTTGCATTACACACAATCGCAACCTTTCTCGATAGCGTGTGTAGTACGCAATACCGAGTTTCACTAAACAAAGATATGCTATTAAAATATTATTAAAACTAGATGTTATGAATAGTAATATCCACCTTTTAAAATTTTAGAAATTTTATCTCTCAAAATGGACTTCATTTTTGGATTTGAAGTATCGAATTTAGCATAAGGTGAAATTTTTGTACTTTTCAGATAACATTCATATTTTGATGAATAGTGAAAATTTCTAAATTTTAATTAAAAACAACTTTTTAAATCAAAATAATTAAATGTGATAAATTATGAATTTGTGTGGTTTTAAATTATATTTAGTATATATTTTTACCATTTAATATAATTTTGGTCATTGGACATAATTTACCAATTAAATAGAACATAAACAAGTATCAATCTTTTGATAGTTTTTATATCTTAAAAACACGCTTTTTGTTTTGACAGCAGAAATTAATTTTAAATTAATTTCTGCCACTTCTGTGTTTCGAATTTGGAAAAATGGATTCCATATTTGGAATAATGATGTTAAAATTTTTTAAATAGGTAACTTTTATTTTTATATATTTTGAATAATTACTTCGGTAAATATTTTATTTACCATGGTTAAAGGGTAAATCCGGTAAATAAGGGTTAAAAATGATATTATAATAATACAAAAATGACGCTAAAACGTGTGATAACTTTATTGGTTGATAAATGTTCGACCATGGGCATCTTTGGGTCAATTTGGGGACCCCATGGCGCCACTTGTAAGTGATAGAGACACTTTATTTTAATTAAGTAAAAATGAATACAAAAATGACACAAGCATATATCTTTTAGAAACACACTTTTTACATAGGGTTATATATGTTGGATTTTAGATTTTAAATATTCATTAGAAAGATAAAAAGATTTCCTACATAATGATATTGTATTTATAATTTTTAGACATTAAATAAATTAATTTATATATGATATAAAGATGATGCAATAATTATAGTTTTTAATGAAATATTGACATAATTGATGTTATAAATACCCTAATAAAGGTAATTTGAGACCTTTTATGAATTAAACTAATTTTCTAGGTTAATATGACATTTTAGTATTGATTTAATTAACCTTTTTCGAACTAATAATTCTGTTATGAGTTTTAAAAAATCAATTACTAAATACTGTCAAAATTGACATAAAATAGTTTTTCAAACAAATATTATATTATTAATTGTTATTTTATTCCTAAAAATATTATCTTCAGGGAAATGAATTAGATAATGTTATATATATTAATAATAAACAACTTGGGGTTCGTTTGCCTAGTTATAGTAAGTTTATTAACCTTATAGTGTTAGAACACAAAAGACACGATAAAAGTAAAATTATCTAACTTAAAGTTAAATATAAATGATAAGGTTAAAATATGAACCTAAACTTGTCTAAATTCTATATGATGAGAGGTTTTCGACCCATCCCCACCTTAGCTCCGAAATAAATCAATTTGGAGCTATTTAATACTGAATTTGGATTTATAATAAAATAATATTTTTAGTTATTCCAAAGGTGCCCCTCTCCTCCCTTATAAAAGGGAACCTCCTCCCTCTCTTCCTCACACCACTTTGAGCCTTAAATCTCGGACAAACCCGGCCAAATTATCTTCTCCACTTCCCTAGAAACATCCTAGAGGTTTTGGTATTCCTAAAAGTCCAATTTTAGTACCCTAAAAGGAGAACTCAAAGAGGCGCTTCAAAGAAGAGGTAATGTCTGTTACCGATTCTTTCATCTTTATTTCTTCTTCCACTTCTTTTTATTTAGTTGTATGATCATGAAGTAATAATATCAGTATCACTCATATACTGATATGTTATTATAATTATGAAACAACCCTATTTCACCATTTATCCATTCTACAGAAAATGAAATCACCGCGCGTGCATACGTACGGAATACCGTCGCCACGCCGTGGTGTAATCTATTTTCCCCACCACCTTACTTGGATGGGTATAATGTTGTAATTAATAACTATATATAATTATTTTAAAGCTATATTGATTCTTAAATAGTATACATACACTCCAATACAGTCCCATGATCATGAGAATGATATCATCACTCGTGCATACGTACGGACTACCGTCTCCACGATGCGATGAGATTCATTTTCCATGTTAACCATTCATGAATGATTATACTGTATATATAATAAGTAATCATGTAATATATGAAATAATAATGATACTGGATTTATGTGTATATATATGTATGTCATCTACTTAATTCCATTCAACTCAATAAGGAAACGAAAACAGCGTTCATGCGTACGTACGGCCAACCGTCTCCATGAACGGTGTATTTCTTTCCATTTACTGATCTATTATATATATGTATATTCTGAATATATATTATATATAAATAATTTTTTATACTCTATAATTAAGTAATCATGATCTTCGTAATTATATGAATAATTACACGTCAAAACACAGATGACAAATGAAATGATTTTACCCAAAATGCTCTTTAACATGGAATTTACAAAAGAACGGGTAAAATGAAGTCATAAGTGAACCATATATGATATAATAACAATTATTATGACTCCAGAATAAGTCAATGACATTATTTAAATCATTATACAAGAGGTTCGGACACTTACAAAGGAAATTGGACCTAAGGTAAGGGAAAATATCACAATCTCATTTTTATCTGAGATTGTTTATACTTTGGTATTTACTGGGGTGTATTTTATCATCCACATCAATGTTTCCTCAATATGTAAAATTTATATCCTTATAAAATAGTTTATATATATTTTTACCCTTTAGAGAGTTTTTAGTAAAAGATATGAAATGAATCTTTTGTCCTTTTTTCGTTCGAAGTACTTTTTGACTTTTCCGACAAAAGTACGAGAAGAATGTTGTTTTAACTTATACGGCATGAATGGATTTTTAAAACATTATTTCCAAGAAGCTTCCTTTACAAGTTTTCAAGTTTATTTTTAATCAACATATTTTAGTTTATAATTTTATGACATGTTATGAAAGGAAAAAAAATTTGAAGTAAAAAGGATATTTTCCTTAAGAATGGAGTTCAAGTGTTTTATCAAAATTATTTTCCATCTAAGATAATATAGGGTTTTGTTTCTACCCCAATTATTAAATTGATCTGATTATGTTTTGATGGAATTATTTTTATGAATTCCTTTATCTTATATGAATTGTTTTATGATGTCATGATTTTTAAGAATCCTATTTTTATTACATGGGTTATGTAATGATGTATGATTTATGATTTTGTGGAACACATAAGAATGGTATCATTATTAGATGGGTGGGACCTATATCTCCCTCCAATACATTGGGTAAAGATTTTATATCTCATGAGATAGACATGTCTGGAACGGTATGTTATACCGGTTCAGTAAAACAGGACTGAAACGAGGACTGAACTCTGTTCAGAAATGGACTTTGTCCACTAAGATAGTCTTGGCAATGAGTTTTCACTAATAATAAATGATTCTCTATGTTTATGTGTGTATTCCACAAAGCTTCATGTTTTATGTTATGATTATTGGGATTACATTTCTCTACTATGATTTATCCCATGTTATGATATTATGATCTCTTTTGCAGGATAAGATTTCCAAAATGTTATGTTCTGATGAATATGATGTGATTGATATTTCTTTTGTTTACCCTTACTGAGCATTTGAGGTCACCCTTTTATGTTTTCTTTTCCCCAGCATATAAATAAATGTTTTAGGTAAAAAATGGATGTTCGTTATGGGAGATGTTGGAGATATTTCACCACGATTAAGAGATTGTATTCCGAGTTTACAATGACACTAAACTATTACGGTCCTTGTGTGTGTGTGGTTTTGTTATGTACTATGTATTCCGAAAACGTAATGTAATGTCCATGTACATTAAGCGTCGGGTCTCTACACTTCTGGATAGTTTCCTAAAATTTTAACATGTTGATACATAAGAACCACGTGCATATTTCATTGATGAATGCAATGAAAATCACATAATTTGTTATTGATCATTGAAGTCAATCAATATTTTCTTTTTAAACACTAAATAATCACAATGGGTGGGCCATATAGGGTCACTTATCAGTTGGATATGTTGTATGCATTATTGAGGGATTGAATCTCATGGTATCCTTGCACTGGTCAGTGACTGTATTGCTGAGAAGATTATATAAATTAGTTAAACATTAATTACTCTTAGTGGTAGTATAAATTTGATAGAATTATGAATATTTGGTAGGACTAATAGAAGATCTAGTATCTGTAATAACAAAAACAATCATAATTCCACTTTTTTCACAAATCAATAAGAACATTTCACACAACTGGCATTCCAGTAGGAAGTTTCCTAAGAGAGGATAAAACATAAAATAATTCAATTGGATTATCTCCAAGATGAAAAATAACAATTAAATAATAAGTGTAATTATCCTCTCCCAATTTCAATTGATGAGTAATGGGATCTCAAGTTGTCAATAAAGACTATGGAGGCCACACGACAAATAGTGGAGGAGTTGAAGCACTCTGTTGGTTGTCGGGAGCCGTATGTGTTGTTTTTTTCCCAACCTCATGAAATGTAAATTCTTTTTTTATTTTATATTTTTAAATTTATGCATGAAAAAATATTCCTTTCTATAATTAAATTCTATTAATTATATATACGAATCTACTAATTACTAACCTCTAAGAAGACATGGGTGTGCCTTGGGTGATAAAGATTGTGCAACCACATAACTATTCACTTTGAATGATAGTTCCAGATAGTAATAAAAAAATCAGGGTATTCTATTATTGACTGACCGCAAAGAGTGTTTGGGAAATGATAGGCTGCAATAATAGAATTAGGCTCTCAGAACAACCAACATTATTTTTGTAGCATGCACTATTTCACGAATGGATAATTCCAAGGGTGTTGGAATCTATCTAGTTAAATGTGATTGGGAAAATTAAATCTCTATACTGATGATTCAGAACGTAGTGGAATTATCATCATGATATATGACAATTATTTTTCTTGATCAAATCATTGTATCCATATCACATAGCCTAAAATGTGTAAAACAAATGAGGGTTGATAGCTAGACATGTAGGAAACAAGAAAACTATATTGATGATTAATATAGTGAATTTAGTAATTTTTTCCAAAGACATTAGGTGGGAATTATGTAAACACCATTTTATTATAGGGTCCCTTCTAACATGAATTTTGATGACGATCTGAATGATGGACACTCAATGCATGGATGTGTAGTGATGGAATGTTCGAATGGATTCCAACACTCTGGGAATTACACTAATAATACATAGAGAACATTGGGTGTGGATTTATTATTATGAATAATGGTCAGAAACATCTTTTATTGGGGAAATCATCCTTGCTGCTAAGAAATATCTAATGGTGAGAAAAATCTAGTAGTTGACCAACATCAAAAGAGAAGACCTCATGGGCAAAGCCTAACATTCTTTTTAGTATTATATCATTCATGTGAATATGATGATATCATATTCTATGATCATTCAGGGAGGAAGATGCATGGTATTGTTTAATATTATGTTGCAAGGATACATCCAACAATTTAATATCATGTGATTCGGATGTTTCACATAGTGTAAGGTCCGTCAACCTAGACCCTATCCAAAAATTAAAAGTCATGTTACATGGAGTATATGTTTCTTAAATTATTCATGTGGTAAAGAGGGAAGAAACCATAAAATAATCATGCCAACTAGGTCATGATTCCACACAAATATCAGTAAATAGATAGGAATTGGGATTCATAAAACTGTTCTGTGTAGTGAATTGGGGAAATAAAACTGGATGTGAATAGGGTTTCAAGGGACCCAGGGCCACAACACACTTTTCTTAGAAAGTTAACTTGTTTATTTTCATATAGTTCAGATCCGTGGACTCATTTGTCGATTGACCACATTGATATACACCATACGACAACACCTAATCCAATATGAGAATTTCAAGAAGTACGAAATAGGGAACAAAAAAAATTGATACGTCATGGTAAAGTGCACATTAGTGGTGATGCTAACAGTGCAATCTCACTATGATACAAGATCATAGAAATGAATTTATTTCGGGACGTTCTTGATCATGGTGAATTAGAAAATGGTGAGCAAGGAATGGCTATTGATCATGTTGAAAATACATGGATCATAACCATACCATCTAAGAGTAACATGATAAAATGAATCATCCGATGATTATCATTAGGAATCCTAAATTTTTATTGGGACATCTTCAGTTTATCATCACATGTTGAGGACAATAGATCATTGTTTAAGGTCATATTAATCAGTCAATGATAGATGGTATCTTTATTAGGTAGGTGCAATGTAGTGTTATGACAAACCCAATATAAATGGGGGTTAAGGAGGCCCACACCACACAACACATCCTAGATGAGATCTTTATATAATTTAAAGGCAAGATGCTCAGACGTTGGTAAATAGTTTATGGTCATCCTTCGTGTAAAATCATATATTAGTTTATGTTCATAGATTTTGGACCTCGGGGTTATCACTCCAAAAGAGTATATGTGTATTGAGCTGGAAAAATAAACCTTACATTAATGGTGGCCATATAGGCTCTATCTTCACACACACATTCCTAAAGAGGATTCCATATAGTTTTATGTCTTGGTGATTAGACTTCAGGCTTGTAGTTTAAACTCATTGAGTTCAGTATTGGGGAAGTATGCTATTGAAAATAGGGATGTGTGGTGCAGGTGATTAATTTATATGGAGTGAAAGATGACTTGATAGGAATGATCGCTCAACACATTTTATTAATGGGTCATAATAGAGATCAAAAAAAGATTTTATTTTTGCATGGAAAAAAGTAAAATATGACATGAGTGATTTGAGGAGGCACATGTTCCGTATATAAGGCTTATGATAGAAGGAAAAATGTGGAGGTTAATTTGTGGTTGTTCCCAAATAATATGTTCATGGGATACTATATGTATCCCATGATAATGGGAATCAATTTATATGTAGTTCTTGAAGTGGGGATATCTCCTCAATTTGTTGAACCATACATATAGGTAGGAAATTTATATATGTTTTTAGTTTCTATGCCATGATATAAATCCCGTGAATCTCTACATATCATTTGTTGATAAGAATCAATTCATATTTTTTTGATAGGTGGCATGGTGGATGATTGGTGCTCTAGATGATGTCATTTACTATTTGAATTACCAAATGTTGTCTATATTTCATCATGCATCCTATAGGATGATGTTTCTTGTTAAGGTCATGTGAGAGGACCGGTCAATGATGTTTATCATCATGCAGTAAGGACGTTATTTCATATAGATTCCATAAATTTTCATCATGGATGATAATTGTAACACAGTTTGTTATCATGTGATTAGGAAATATTTTATGATAAGGATTCTAATGGGTTATTGTATAGAAAAACAGTTATAACTCGATGTCGATGAGAACCATGGAGACCAACACCATATCAAAACCTTCCTAGAAAATGTCAATACAACATTCCCAAACATTTAATTTACGACTGGGCCATAAAATGATATATCTTTTCATTATTATGTATCTCAAAAGGTTGAGAATCATCCCACACATAGTTCTACAACACATCCTAATAGATGACCAACAGTATATGTGATATCCTATCATGCGATAAAATTGAAATAATGTTGTGCATTTAATGGTCATGTTTGATAAACTATATGATTGAGAGTTTAGAGTCATAAAATTTGGAATATTTAGGTATTCATCTCATGATGATATATTCCTAATGGAAAGGTAAAGAACCCGTCATTATTGACTTCCATGAAGGCGTGTTATTGAAACACATAATCCTGATAATACATGAATAATATTTAGATTTTAATTCTTGGTAAAATCACATTTTATGGTCATTGAGTTTAGACCATGGGTATCATAGTATAGTGGAATAGAGTTTAGAAAATATTGTTATAAGTTTATAGGCTTATAATTTTGAACTATGGGGTTGTGAAAATCCACCATGAGCATACAAACCATGCAACTAATCCCAATCCCATGTGTTTAATACACGTTGTGGGAAATAGGGCATGGTTTTAGGATTTTTTGATCACATGGATGTACATAAAAAGGGTAGGTAAATTCTAGGTGGGAATGTCCTAATGATACTGACCTTCATTCTCAATGTGTGTAGATTATTGGAGGGGTAACACCAATGGTTTTGGGGTTCCAATAATACACATGGAGGTGGAAAATATGAAAATAAAAACTTTTGAGACTTAGAAAAAAACGGGGTGACTGATGTGTTGGGACCACTATTGACATTATTCGAAATAGAAGAACCAAAAATACACCAGTCAAGGATAGGGCTTGGAAATAAAAGAATCAATTGATTACCATTTTCAAAGCACCTGATCCCATATTTGTTTCCTAATATCCATTAGGGAGTTCAACCATAATATAAAGTGACCCATTTTATCATGGCACCATAGCCATTATGGGGTCCTTTTGGATATGAATGATGGTGGCGATCAGAACACAAAATGTCTATCATTATGGTAATGGATTCGTGAAATTTCTATCTAAATCAAGAAAATTGATGTTTGATGCCCCAAAATAATAGATCACGTTAGTGTTAGGATGTGTCATGGCTCCTTGTAAAGGACCCTTGGGATGCATATAGTTTATGGTCATATGGCTTGGACATGAGGATCTATGATTAATGTAATGGTGTAAAAACACGTGGTTCATAGAATATGGTCCAAGAATTTATACATGTCGCCTATTTCAATGGCATGTTCCTTGGACAAAAATGTTATGGGTATCTAAGAGGTTAGATATTTGTGGAATTGTAAGAAAAATAAATAATGAATTAGGTCCATAGGAAGAATCCCCCATGTGACACATCTTCAAGTAAAACCCACACATAGTTTAAAGTCACAATTCATGGAATTCAGTTCCCAATTCAATGTCATGCACTAGCAACATGAGATAATATTTAGTTTATCACCATACAACTAAGAGGTTTTCTTTTTGGTATTTTACCATCATGTGGCTATGATTATTCAATCCATTCATGTGAATTACTACGTGATGATCGCAGAATTTTTTTAGAGGATTGATGGGCTCTCCATATGTGATGACCAAAGAGTAAACACTATTGGAATTGACCATGTGAATGAAGTATGGTCCTTCACATCTCTCTTCGGTATAGGTGTCATTAGAATTCATAGAGAAAACATGCAACTCCATGAAGGACATAGTAAATGAAAACATTCTCATGGATTACATTGGATATCTTGGTCAGGGGCCACCCTATGTTGTGAAATGATTGAATCCTATTCTTGATGATGGATTCTAGTTCAAATAGTTGGAAATTAGATATATTTTCATGCATTTTATGATCATATAGATCTATTCAATGTTAAGGAAGCTAAATTTAAAGGGATTGGAAATAATATATTCTATACACTAGGCAATATAGAATCACCTTGTTGGAATTTGGAGTTGTGGTTTGATAATACCACAGGGTGATGGGGGCACTTAATGACCAATTTTATTATCCTATACCACAAATTATGTAGAATTTTGGAGAGGGTTTTGTTAAATTCCTCAATTTATCCATTCTTGTGTGCATCATAGTGTGAGGTATGGTTTTCTATGATGTATTACATGGTGTACAACTTCTTGAGATCTACTTCCTAAATACTTGATTCATTGTTAGTGATAATCGAGTGATTGAATCTGAATTGATAAATGATATTGGATATAATCAATTATAAAACCAATCAGTCATTTAAATAATTGATAGATACCTTTTCGGACCACAAATAGAAGAAATCTATCATGGTGAGATTCAAAAAACAATGGCCATCTATGTCATGTGGATATAATCCAACATCATCAAGTCCCTATAACATAATTTTCCATGAGTACATTGAATTATTGAGGGGAACTTGCTGTCATTTTATGATGATGGAAAGGATCTCAAACAAGTCACACCACATAGGTAACTCAATACTAACATGGAAAATGTTGGTAAAAATGAATCCTAGCCTTTCAATATAATAGGAGTTTTTAACACTTCCTAGTGATAAATATATGAATCATCAGGAAAATATTTCCTAACTTGTCGAATATCATCTTATTCAATGTAATGGAAGATAACTCCAATAAATCCACATTTATAGACAGTCTTCTCATGGATGGTCCAACTATAGTGGGTCAAATTTATTGTATACTGACAAATTTTCTAATGTTCATTTTCATCTAGATTGAGAGTTCTATGATATAGATACTCGATGAAGGGATTTTTCCAATCAGATGATTCATCGGCTTTGGGGGGATATGGTTGTCCTAATGTGGAAACACCTGTAATAAGTTATTTTACCTGCTACATTTCATCATAATCTGAACTGATTGGGGTGATTAATATTTAGTGTACCACATTAATGATTATATCATATTGTTTTTTTTCTATAAGAGAAGTATCTAGAATTTCTAGGGAATCATCTCAACCGTTATGTGACCTAGGAGCATTACAGACGTCTATATGATAAAGTAACTAAGTGATTAGCTAGCGAGTGTGATCCAACAAGTTTATAAGGAATATATTTTGAAATATGTAGTATCCATTGATCTAGTTAATGATTAAATAAAACTCTCACTTAATGTGAAGGTGGAGAACCTCAATCTAGACTACTATCATGTGATTAGTAATGACATATAGTTAGTTTGACTCATTCTTGGTGATGCGTTATGATAGTATGATTGATTAGAATATAACATCTTATGTTGTAATGATGAAATAAATCCCCAATCTACTCCATTGATTCTAGTTTCATTCCAACTTTTACCAATTACAATTCATGGGTTTCCATCAAAATAAATAATTCAACATGGAATAGTCTGATTCATTGATAGGATCACCTCATCGCTGAAATATAAATCACGGGAATTATCTATATGGGTTGTATAGGAAAAAATAATGTATACCAAGTACCAAACCGTGATGGCCATCCATGGAAAAAAATAATTTCAAACAGCAGATGAATCACTTCACATCATGATACAAGGCTTTTCATCATAGGGTGGTTCAAGAATACATTAGTTGATCATTGAAAAAAAACAGTTGTATCTCATGGTGAAGTAGGTTGCGTCATAACTTCTACATTTTTAATACCATCATGAGGAATAACTTCTCGATAGGATATTATCTAGATATAAAGTTGAGGAGAATGATATTTATATAATATAACTTGTTCTTTATCCCATTGTTGTTCTTCTAGGTTAGAAAGGAATTGAAGGATCATTTTAGAGTGGCCACATATAAGACCAGAATCTTTTTGGGGATGGGTGGAATTTGAATCATAGGGTTTTGAATAACTTTCTGAATCTCTAAAAATATGGTCTGGTTCTCATCATCCAACTAGTATAGAATTTTTTACATTATGGTTTCGGTGGCATGCATCCACATTCCAACTAGATTCATGATGAATCGACTTATGTAGGACATGATTATTTGAATGACATAGATCTCGCAGAGTTTTCTCATAGGTGGATTCTTACTAATTTCCTTGATATTATCTAGGTACTTCTTAATACCCTTGTACCTGATGATTATTCCATGATCCATCCAAGAGGAAACCCTAACTGCACACATCAAGGGGCTTAACATCATATAGTGGGAGTAGAGGAAGCCAAGAAAACTCAAAATCACTATGGTGGCCATTCCACTTGTGGGATTTTAACACCATGGATTCCAAATTTCATTTCACTTGAACCTAGAGGATTGGTTTGAATATGTGGTTAATGGATCGTGGATTTTTGGCTTTTTCATTCATTAGAACACAGAGAATTTCTATATATAGAAGGGTCCCTTGAATCACATTTAAGGTCGTGGAATCTTCATCCTCAAGAACTATATGGATCTTATTTTACTTATAAAAAATATCGATTAAGGAGAGAGACTGAGACCTAATGTTGTCATCGATCAACAACAATGTCACATAATTGGGAAATCATCCTTCAGACAGTGGTAGTGGAGCTCCCAGAATTCGATGAAAACTTTTATATTTTCATTCTCCTAGACGATATGAATTTTGTTCTCTAACCAATTATGGTACCAAAAATTCATAATGATATTTTTTTGTTTATATTATCATTATAGGCCTCAACCATGAAACAATGAGATGGTTCATTTATTGTTAGGTATCTTGACCACATTATGGTTTAGTGGGAGACCACGACGAAGAACAATGAAAATCAGGTCTAGTCCTCAAATTCTTGTTAAAAGTGGGTTCCCTATACGAAACATGTCCTTTAGAATGATTACCAATATTTTTATATATTTTGTTATATATGCATGTTTTTATCTAGCTGTAATAGTGTAAATACTTCTGGATCCCCTTTGTTTATGGAAATTTGGTTAGATCGAAGGACATATCAAAGGGTTATAGATGATCCCATGCTATAATGAGAACCTTTAGATGCTAGGATATTAATCATAACGTAATTTCCTATGGTCCAATTTCATCATTCTAAAAGGAAAAATATTTTGTGTGACCATCAGATTATAGGGTCACATAAGAATTGACACTTCTTCTCCTGATTTTTTCCACTTGATGATATCAAGTTATTGAGATCATGAGGACTGACCAACATAAAAGGAATATCACATGTTTCAAGTGTCATTAGTCGTTCCTATCTATGAACACATGTAATAGCATCTATACATGATATCATTATCATTGTATGTCATTTAATTATGTAGATTGATGAAAGGAGAAAACCATGGAAATTAAGTCGTGGTGAGGAAGTTTTTTTTGGGTATCTCCTTGGTGACATGACATTGATCGAATGTTCAAGATAGGATATGTCACTTCCGTGTTGAGGAAGAGATATCTTGATCCAGGTTGATTAGGATGGCCACACCTTCATTAAATCCATGTCCATGGTAGTTTAAGGTAAGACTAGTGAGACATATCAACAAATAAAATAAATCCTTATAAAGGATGATGAATCATGTGTGCATTATACATTATTGAGATATCAATGGTGAAGAGAATTTATTACAAACACCATGTCCTTAAGAATTTAGTAATTGCATTGACTCTTCCTTATATATATAGTTGCCTCAATGGGTTCCTTGTCCCAACTCTTGGTGGATAAATATTGTTCACTACTATTGAGATATGGGCCTAGAGGGTCACACACTATAGAGCTTTGAGAATTTTCCCTATTCTGGAGAAAAGTATTATATAACATGGTGGGCCCTTGCAAGGGGATAGATTATTATCCATGTTCTATGAATCATCATGTAATAAATAATTTATTTTTTTAATCAAGTTTGGAATAATTTTTTGAATTAATTTATAACATGTATTTACATGTAATTAAGTAAATAAAATGATAAAATATTATTCAAAAGGAATTAAATATCAAGGGTTCATTTAATATTTTTAGAATAAGTGAGTTGAGTTATAGAGTGATGTTTATCACACCATATATATATATATATATAATATTGATGTTACTGATAATGTTATAAATATTATTTATGGAATACTTTAATTTTTAATAAATAAATATTTATAATAATTATACTCTAAATATCTCTTTCCTGGTGGCTAGGAACCCATAATTGGTATTTTAGATATTCCATATATAAGTAAGAGAGCAGATCTCACAATAAAAACCATCCATGTGTTCGAATTGAGAGCCTGTCTCTCCTCCTAGATTATAGATTGATATTCACTCAAGCAAGGAATATCTTAATGCTCATCCTTCTTGGATCTAAGACTCCTTCCATGCGGTGATCACTATTGTGTCGGTGTTCTCATTGATGTAACATGATAGCACCCAGATTTCAATGAACTCTGCATGAAAAAATGTAAGAGACGTGTGTGGATGATCTAGAATACTTTTACGTCAGAGTATTCATGAAATGGTCATCAAAAAACTTCAACGGACTTGCACACATCATATCCAAACAAGGTACATGTTCATATTATTTTTGTGCTCTTTCATATCCATGAATGGAGCTTGAATTTTATTGGGATAAGATAACTGGAGTCCACATTGTTTTGTTTCTCCGGTGATGTAGAAAAGTTTAAATTCTCGACACATATACATCTATTACTCTTCCCAGTACCTTACAGTGCTATCAGAGTTGAATCGTGGTTTTTTAGAGCGAAATAAAAAATTAAATTACATTTAATTTATATAAGGGGCATTGAATAAATTCCAAAAGATTTGAACATACGTCGATCTGTTTCCGAATGGAAACGTTATGAACATTTGAAAATTTTAATATGAATGAAATCGTCAATTTAACTTTTAGGATTTTTATTTTATGAAGAAAACATTTTTATTTTACTTATGTGTTCTTCAAACTACCACGATATAGACACACTTCGTCTGGAATCTGGTTTCCAGAATATTTCGTGTGGGGTTATTTTTTGGAGATAAATAAAAATTAATTTTATTTTATTTTATTTTTCTCAATTAAAAAAAAATAAAGGTGTACTTTTACCCAAAGGGTAAAGTAATTATTTTTGAATTTAATATTCATTAGACATTAATGTTTAATAAAAATAGAAACCATGACCCAAAATTTGGTCATCTCCTTTTATTTTTTTAAAAATAAAATAATGTTGGGTTTTTTGTTTTTTTAATCTACAAAACAAAAATAATAGAAAAAAGGTGATGAAAACCCAAAGGGTATTCCTTGTAGCAACATGACACACACTCCCCTAGGAGAACCCCAGCCACTCTCTCTCATCGCCAGAAACATACCACACCGCCTTCCTTAACCCAACTCGATGATGCTGGACCGTTCTGCTTCCGAACCACACCGCTCGCCCTTTCCTACCTCCCTATTCAATCTTACCAGAATCCCACCTGGGGATACCAACTCATCCGGACCACAACGTCTGGCCTTCTTTACTGTCGTGTCGGACTGTGCAGCCACCCTCGCAGCAGGATGGAGTAGGGGGGGCACTGCCTTCATGGCCGACTGAAGGAGCCCACCGCAATCCTCATGGAATTCCAGAGATGTAGGCCACTAACATCATGCCTCACTCGAAGTGGCTGCTGTCACGGGGTGCTTCTGGATTGGGAGAACACACTGCGTTCATCCCACAGTCACACTATAGTAACCCCATGGTCTTGTCATGGTTATGTGGTGGTAATGCTGCTGTCATGTCGTGGTAACTTCGTGGTCACATTGTGGTTATGCCACGATTTTTCCCAACTATAGTAAGACACCCTCGCTATAGATTACAGTCCTTCCAACCACCTTCATGGTTAGAGGTAACTCTGATAATTAGTTTTAATAAATTTATTATTTTAATTAAATAAATTTTAATTATATTTTTGTTTAACTTTAACAACAATATGAAACATATATACACCTATGTTTAAAATTAAATCAATGGTTCAATTTTATTTTTATAATTACAAATTAATTAATGGTTTAATTAAATTTTTATAATTAATATTAAATTATAAAATTAGAACTAATAAAATAAATTAATTTAATTTATTTAAATTCTATTAATTTATTATAGGGCCCTCATACTATTTAAATTAATTGTAGTATAATATTAATTTTTCTTTTATTTTTATAGAGTGGTCTTGATAATGCTACCAAAACATGCATGTCTGGTTTATTAATTTAATTATTTATTCAATTGGTGTGATGATTGTAATAATTAATTAGACAAATGATGGTCTGCGAATAATATTTTAATTCAAAAATGTATAAGGGTGTGCATTTCCAATGGACATGTTGTGTTTTTTCCACTAAATTCCCTCAAATGTGTGCGAGTATATTTGATATTAAATGGTGATGATTTGACATGCAGACCCCGCCTAGTCATTGTGGTAATCCAGAAGGTAGTCGAGCGCATTGCACTGGGGCTAGCAGCGATGTGAGTCAGGTGTCGAATCAGGTATAGATGCCACTAGGTAATGATTGATCCATTATGGATCGATCATAATAGAATGATCAAGACCAGTATGATTTCAGTATTTACATTTATGCTTTTTTTATTATTTTATGTGAGTGCATTATTATTGCATGATAACATAGAATAATAGACAAGACAAAAATTCAAAAAGAAGTGACTAATGTCTTTCTATTTAATGTTCTGTTGTGAGCACAAAAATGTAGTTTCAATATATAGATAGATAAGGATTATATTCTTCAAAAAAAAATTAAATCTCTCTATGATATATTATGTCCAAAATCCTTCCATTTATCACATATAAAGAAAACTGGGTTATTGCGGTTCTCGTCATCCATAGTTGAGAGTGATTCATAATACCGAGGAGTTTCTAGGAGACAACTGGGTCGAATTATGTAATGTGAGTATTCAAGGATTATCTATAGGTAACATACATTCAATTTATAGGAAAGATGATGATGGAATCATGTTCAGATTTCATAACCTTGGACTTTACCCAATAAAGAGAGGAACCACATGTCAAATGGTTATCCAGCCTATTGAATACCTAGAAAACCTCAGAGTAGTGGCGTATCCATAGCTTATAGATAATGGGGGGGGGGGGTTGAGGATAAATTCCCCTAGAGTACTCATGCGAGAGAGTATTTTGAATCTAATAGTGAGGGATTTTGAGTTTCGTTAAAATAGTGCTATAAATTAAAATGATATAATAATTTATTGATCATAAATGTAAATCTGTAATCAACATAAATTACTAATTGATAAATGTTTATCTGATGTATATTTAAAATGGAAATCACCAACACCACCTGTAATTTATCTTTGGGATCAATTCTTGATAATGAAAATATCATGACATGAAATAACTTCTAGTAGTGGTATAGGTGCTTGCACATAGTAATACACCAAGAAAGGAGGCAATATGTGATTGAATCCCAATTTCCCACTGATCCTCCTTAAGGAGAAATTATGTCAGTAAAATATAAATAGAAAACAAATATAGATGATTCACTTGATTTTCAATGCATCACGTTTTCATCCATGACCAAGAAACTACAAAAAAATGCATGACAATTAGGATGCCTTCAAGAAGAATTCACTTGTCTAATAATTATATCAGAGGAGGGCCAGGAAGGAAGGGTATGAGATTTCAAGTGCCCTCTATAAGTGTTGGATAGAATAATGGAACCAA
Organism: Viscum album; assembly: GCA_963277665.1. NCBI lineage: Eukaryota > Viridiplantae > Streptophyta > Magnoliopsida > Santalales > Viscaceae > Viscum > Viscum album. Next base: position 1,770,115,730 of record OY728135.1, read on the forward strand.
GACAGTCCTCATTTACTCAAAATGATCAGGTATAATGAGAGGCCTGAAGCCCTTGGGTTCAAATTGAACAAATAACATTCCATGGATCTCATTCTTACATCATAACTGCCAAGATTTTTAGATTTAATAGTAAATTATAACATGAATGATATGACAGAGTCAATCCCAAACCATTTGGATTTTGTTTTCCAATAAAAAATGGATATGAAAAATAAAAATTCATAATTCCTTGTAGATAACAAGGAAATCAAGGACAAGGAAAAGGGTTCTACTACCAGTTCTAGGACAAAGACACAAATGAATCACTCAACAAAGAATCCAATGATTTAGAGGTAGATAAATGAGCATGAAGATTTTTACTTGGGATGTGGCAAGAAAGGTCACTAGTTGAAGAATTGCAGAGCTGGGAAGAGAACGAAACCTGATGCTTTTAAATCATGTATTTTTTTCATTGAATGAAATATATCTTTATTTACATGTTGGGTATCAGATATGGAATGTTCAGTAAATATTTTATTATATATACATGTACAATGTTGGTTCAAGAAGATTTCAAAAGGTGAAGTCACTCTATGAGTGAAAAATAGTGCAAGTATAGTAGCCCCGGCTGTGGGAGACTATCACATAATGTTGAATATGGGTTTTGTTTTAGATTTAAACAATGGCTATTTGGTACCTTCTATAACCAATAACACTATCTCCATGTCGAGTTTAGACACTATGTGATTTTATTTCATGTTAGGAAAAAATGTAGTCACTTTTATAGGGATAACAAATGTTATGGTATGGCACATATTAACAATGGTTTATACATGCAGGAACTCGAGAACCCTGTGATGGAAATCATTGACAAAAACAACCCACATGACTCATATGTTACCCGACTATGACACATTAGGGTAGATCATGTAAATGAAATCCAATTACGATGATTACATTGAGAAGGGTATTTTCACTCCGTACAATTAGATCCCTTCAATGTATGTCAATCTTGTTTATTTGTAAAAATGAAAAAATCCCCATTCATGGGAATGGTAGAAAGGAAAAATGTAGTACAGTAATTAATACACCCTGATGTATGTAGTCCATTTCTAGTAGAATAACGGGGTGGTTTTAAAAAAATTATTACTTTTACCGAGGCCTATTGTGGTTATGGATATATCTAAAAGTTTAATAGTTATTTTGAAAGCAGTTTTTGAAAAAATTTATGAATTTACAATATTTGGTTTGTACGTAGAGTTTAAAATTTTTAAAATGGATTTATATTGGTTTTAATGGAAATATGATCCACTTGTTATGGATCCATAGATTTAAAAATGATATTTTTATAAAACATTACTTGTTTTTGTAAATTTGGTGTCTTTTCTCTCTGTTGTGTGTTTTGATACATATTATTGTGACTTTTTGGACAAGACTATATTTTGTACTATATCTCATATTTTATAATTTGACCACTCCCCTATAAAAACACTTCCCATATAAATGAATAGTGTTTTTATGGGTCTTATATCCACTATTTAATGCTATCCAAATATCAAATGGATTGATATACATAATTTGAATATCAAATTAATGGTTCATATATATTTTTGAAGTAGGTTATCCTTGTTTTCCATTTTAGATAATTTTGGGTCTATAGGTTTTGACCCATGAAACATATCATCACGGTTAGATACATAGAGACCTATTATTTTGGTAATGTGGATGTGATCTAAAATTTGAAGAATTCTCCTTGGTTGAAAATGGAAGTGTTTGATGTTTAAGTTGTGATTGGCCATAACTTATTGTGATCGTATTGTGTTTTTTGTGTCTATTAATTTGTCATATATAAGATCTTATTCTCATTGATTGTAGAGAAGATTTGGCCCGATAAACCCTTATTCTGGGGTTTTCAAGGGTCCTCTCTTGGTGTCTATTGCAACTAATATTCCCTATGTGAGTTTCTTCATCCCCCATTGCATTATATTGGTAGATTAAATCTTTTTGTGTATACCAAGGTCATGATCAATCATTTAATTGTTGAGATTGTTTTATAATAATGTTAATGAACCTATGGTGAATGTATGGATACATTGGGTGTATTTTTCTTCTACTTTGGATGATTATTCCACTACGTTGTGTTATCCATGGAGTTTATTATGAGACTGCACTCTGAGGATTTATATTTGAACACTAACATATGATTTATTTTACCTCTAATTTAGAGTTTCACCATTTCATAATGTGGGTTTCCTTCTATTATATATATTCTTGCTTGGATATGTTGAGTTTCAGTGATCTGATTTGTGGTACATTAGGATGTTCGGCATATGTGAATTCCCTATAGATATATTTGGAACTCGATTACATAGAGACATCCACTAGATTTTAGGACATATTTTGACAATTATTCCACTATTATAAATTATTTATAATTTTGGGGATACCAATGATTAGTAAATATTTCTATAGGTCCCTTATTTCATAGTTATGTGATAGGGTATTGTTTAAAGAAGTTATATTTTTTTTGGATTCAATTAATTATTGTAGATCCAATATTTTTAATAAAACTGAGAACATATTAGAAAATAGTTCCCCTATATTATATTAAAAAAAACAAGAATCACACATGTCTAAAAGAAGAAAAATTACATTTGTCCCTAACAAAAATAAGGAAAACATCTAAAGGACGATGATCAGAACAAATATGACTGTTACCATCTACACCATTATTGAAAAGATAGTCATCCAAAGGATTCCCCCTCCCAATATGTGTAACAATATAATTAATAGATAAGATATAATGTAATAAAGAAATCCATTGGTTAACATGTCGCAAAAAAATATGAACAGAAGCAGATCTAATAGCATAAACAATAATAGTAGAATCACACTCTAACCATATCATATTCAGACCTATTTTTTTAACATGATCCAATGAAATGATTACACCTAGAATATCCACTTCCAAAGAGGAAACAATACCACAAGAGCCATATGAACAAGTAACCACATCCCCAGAACTATTCCAAAAAATAGCCTCATGTCCTGATGGACGTGGATTACATCTAGAAGTACCATCAATGTTAATATTAGAAAAACCAGTGAAAGGATATTCTGTATAACATCCATAGTTCACATATGAGGTGTAACATTACCCATAATATTGAAATACATGAGAATAGTGAAGTAATGAATTGCTTTCCAAGAATAAACATTCCATGGGATTTTAACAGTCTAACGAGAAGAAAAAATTACACCCCAAGTAGTAGGGGGTTGAAAGCCACCCCGTCATGAAAACACCTATTCCTCAATTGGAAAATAATGCCGACTAATTATCCACAACAACATAGATAAGAAACAACAAAAAAGGGGAAAGGGAATACAAATCATACCTATAATTACATCCCAAACAGAGTCATAGCCTGACTAAAAAATTTCAAATACATCAAGGATGACCTTCTACATAGTTTAAGTAGTAACAAATCGGAATAATAAATGATACAGATCCTCATGATGTTTATTGCAATGAAGACAGACAGAGTACCAAGAAATGCCACAAACCTGTAGATAATTTTCAGTGGGAATTTTCAAATACACCAACCTACGAATCAGAGTCAACATAGAAGGATAAATAATTCATCTTTTGAAATTCCATAACTAATGTAGACCCAACATAGGAGGAATGGATTGAGAATTAAAAGTCATTGAGGAATGAATTAAAAAGGAATTCAGCTCCCAAATCAAAAAATCACAAATAGAGGAAAATTATTAATCCCTGTAAACCTGTTTAATATGATCTAGAACAATATCCTTTTTAAAAAACTAGTACTTTATTGAAATATCATGATCAATTTTTGGAATCTATTTATTGAGGGAATCAACTAGAGGAGCTCCAATCTAGTTGGATTTCCAGAACTAAAGAGAGGAATCATTAGATACAAACTACTGATCATTAAAGTTAATGAGAGAAAAAAAATTCTTTAGAGAGGGCCAAAACAATGAGTCCAAATGATTTTAAAAACTAGATTTTAGATTTAAAATAACAAATCGTAAAAAAAGTAGTGGCTTCAGAATTATCATTAACTATCCCCCCAAAAAAAGTATCATGAAAATCTCGATTACAAGTTATATGATTTTTCAAACCATGACCCCCCCCATCTCAAGAGGCTTGAAACCATTATTCCTAGAAATATTTAGGAATATTATTTCCAAAACACTACCGGTCTAGATGATGTTCTTAAGGGACATATGAATTATTTTATTAAGTGAACCCAGCAATTTATAAAGCATAAAATAGTAAACCTATTTAAATTTACCAACATCTTTATGATGAAAAACCCTATATACCATATATTGGGATTTACCCTTACTAGAAGAAAAGTAATTTTTTCTCCATCCAAGAATCCCAAAAAAATAAAAAGACATTGGACGACCCCAAATCATTGGTATTCCAAGATTGGTAAAAGTAAAGGTTCTATGTATAACCCCTAATTCATAAAAGATATCAATTTTAATAACAGAGGAAATATGAATTCTAAAATAAACAATTGATTTGTTTCAACTGATCTGCAGAACAGAGACCTTCTCATAATGAAAGAAAACCGTCTTCATATTTTGAATTTTTTTAATGGTCCCTTCAGTGAATAAAATAAGATCATATGCAATAAGATGATACGTTAGAGAAGAAATAACTCTTTCAACACCAATGGACTGCAACATTTAATTAATATCCATCTTAGAAAATAATATGCTAAGATAATCCCCAAAGATGGAGAAGATAATAGAAAGGGGGGATAACCATGTCTAACCCACCTGGAACAAGTGAAATACCCCTCTGGGGAACCATTCACAAGAAATGAAAAATGAGAAAATTAAAAAATAAATTTAACCCAGCAAATAAAAGTATTATCAAATCCAAACATGTCAAGTATTTTAAAAGTAATTTTCTAATTTATTTTGTCAAAAATGTTTTTAATATCAAGATTTAGTGCATAATTACATCCTTGGATATTATTTTTGAGATGTTTGACACATACCTAGGATGAAAAAATATGATCTTGAATTGGTGTCCCTTTGACAAAACCAAACTGATTATATGAAAAAAAATTAATAGAGATAGGTGACTATTTGTTAGCAAATATATTTGTAATAACATTGGACAAATTATTGATTAATGCCACATGCCTAAAGAGAATAATTTCATTGGAATTCTCCTATTTAATAATCAATGCATGGAATAGAGCTTTTAAAACGTAAACAAGAAATCCACCTCAAAAAAATGTACAACAACCTTGTAGACATCATCCCGAATAGTATCCCAGTTTTTCTGAAAAAAAAAATTACTAAAACCATTAGGGCCATGGAAACTGTCAAGCATGAGGAAAAACACTATGTCCTTGATCTCTGATTCCATGGTAATGGAAGTAAGCCTTTAAAATTCCCCTTAATTAATATTATTTGGAATAAATCCATCCACATGAGTATAAATAATTTTAGAACAATTAAGGAGGCCATTAAAAATGAAATAATGAACTCACAAAGATCATATCTATTGTTCAAAATTTTATCTCCACTCATACGCAAAGAAATAGGATGATATGTTTTCTTAAATCATTGAAGAGATTTAAAAAAATAGAGCTCATATCCCCATCCTTGATAAAAAATTCCTTGAAAATATCTCTTTTCCTGGAATCATTCATATTAAGAATATAATTGAGTTTAAAAGTCAAATGCAATTCCAACACAACGATAACATAAAAATCATCATGATAATACTACTTGTGGAAACACTGAAGTGATGTTTCAAGGTTGGAAATTTAAATATCATGTTGATTGAAACTATCCTTACCACGTAGTTTGAGATGCAACTTGAGAATATTTAATTTTATAATGTAAGAGAAAACATTACTCTTACAACCCACAGATCCCCAAATATCACTAACAAGATTATCACACACAGGATGTAAAACCCAAACCTTAGTAAATCTAAAAGGAAGGGACGACTTATAATATGTACCTCGAGATTAACCATGACGGGATGATGATCAATGTTGAGCCGCGATAATTTCTCAGAAGATATAGAGTCCCAAAAACAAAGACAAGACTCATTAAAAAAGGACCTATCATGTTTACTAGAAACCATACCTCTAAGATGTCTTCTATAATGAGTGAAATTTGAAGCAGCAAAGTTGACTTCAATTAGTTCATTTTTTTCAATGCATTCATTGAATAATATTAATGATGTAGAATTATTAATTGGTCTCATTTTTTCATTTGGGTTAAGAATTGAGTTAAAATCACCAAGAATGATAGATCTTCCATGAATGATGCTTTTGAGATAAGTAATATCGGACCAGAGACTTCTATGATGCCAATAACTATTATTGGCATAAATTAAGGAACAAACTTGGTTGAACCCCATCACCAAAATGAATCAAGTAATATACTGAGGACCAGAGTCAACTAGAAGAGAATCATAAAGAGAAGAATGGTTCAGAAACCATAAATTCTTGAGCTATGATAAACTGTTGTTCACACCTGACAAATATAATTCTTTATGTTTATGGTCAGAATGTCTATTTGAAAAAATTGTTTTAAGCTCAGATACCCCCAAAAAAATAGTTTAACGAAGCTGAATATGATGTTTAAGAGACTAGACAGTGGCTGCATTATCTAGACCTTGATAATTCATTTCTAAAATCCTCATTTATATCCAATTTCGGAAGTAACCCCCCAATTATTCCCATCTCCATCATTTTTTAATGATTTACATAGGCCTCCCATAATTCTTCTTAGGAACCATTGTATTTCGAACCAAATTGATTGTGTCCACTAGAATAATCTGTAACACCCCAAGCTTCCACTTTACTCTTTTCTTTGAATAATATATTAGTGTGTGTTGTATGCATCTTTGAGTTATAACCCACACCACATCCAATCAAACTAGAAGCAATAAATAGTAATACCCACTATTTAAAATTTTATAAACATGACCTTCCAAAATGGATTTTATTTTTGGATTCTGAATAGCGAAATAAGCATAGGGTGAATTGTTTGTAATTTTCTGAAAACATTCAATTTATGATGAATAGTGAAAAAACCAAGTTATAGATTAAATACGAATTTATATTTAAATAATTATTTATTTTATTTAAATTTATTTTAGGTCAAAATAGATATATAATACTTATATAAGTTCAATTTTCTTCATTGGAGTCAGTTTATAATAATTTTAGATATATAATAATTTTATTGATCTTTTTACAGTCCTTTACCCACCTCCTATGAGCAATTGAAAATTTTCATAAAACATAATTTTATAGCTTCTGTGAGTTGAATTCCAAAAATCAAAAAGTCACAGTTGATATCGTTACATAAACTGTGGTTCAATAATATGAAAATATTTTTTGGTGAATAGTAACTTTTTACTTTTATTTAACATGGTTAAAAGTAAATATGGAAGTTATTGGTAAAAAAGATATTATTATTACCCTAACATGTGTCCTAATTATAATGGATAAGTGTAATTAAAAAAAATAATCTTAGGAATACATTATGATCCTTTTAGGTCTAGTGGGATTAGATTTGGACATTTATTATTTTTTAATTAAAAGAAGAGTTAATAGTGTTTAAATCAATGTTTAATAACTAAAACATTTTTAATATTGGGATACACATAAGATACCTTCGACAATAAATATTCATTATAAATATAAAATTATTTCTTATATAATTGTATTTTATTTATATAATTTAAATATTAAGTAATTTAATTTACATATTACACAATGATGATGTCATAATTACCTAATTAATGAAAAATTAAAATATATGATATTATAAATATCAATTTAACTGTAATTCAATATTTTCTTATGAATTAAACTAAATTTATAGTTTAATATATCATTTTATGGATGTCTAATTGAATTTTTTAGAAGTAATAATTCTATTATTAATTTAGCAAAATCAAAATACCAAATTATGTCAAAATTGAAATGAAAGAGTTTTTAAAACAAATATTATATTATAAATTGATATTCTATTCCTAAAAATAAATACTTAGGACAAAATAAGTATATAATGATAGATGTATCATTAATTAACCACTTGGGGTTCTCTTCAAGTATATTGTTTGTTTGTTAACCATATGATATAAAAATACAAAGAGACATGGTAAATGTCAAACTATTTAACTTAGATTTAAATCTAAATTATATGGTTAATATAGTGACCCAACCTATATAAAACCTATTGGATGAGTGGTTGTCGACCCATTCCCACCATATCCTTTAAATAATCCATTTTGGATCCATTATAAACCCTATATTATTTTATTATTAAATAATATTTCTAGCTTTTCCTAAGGTGCCCCTCACCCATCTTATAAAATGGAACTCCACCTTCTCTCTAATTAACACCTTCAAATCCATTTGGATCGGATAAACCCTGACCCAATACCCTCTCATCTATCCTAACATAATTCTAGGGGCGTTCCTTTAGTCAGAAAGCCAACCTAAGGAGCCATTTTGATCAAATAAAAATTAAAAACCCAAAAAAGAGGTAAATATTTCGTCACCTCTTTAAAGTTCCTTTCTTCTTCCACATCCCCTTTCTTTGTTGATTCAATTATAAAATAATAAATCCATTATATTATATATAATATTATGTTATTATAAATATGTTACAACCATATTCATTATTCTATCCATCCTTTAAATGACATGTCTCCATACGTGCGTACGTACAGCTTACCGTCTCCACGTCGTGGTGTGATTGTCCTTCAATACATTATTATTTGGATGGGTATAATAATGATGTGAAATTTATGTAAATAATAAATATAACAAGATAATTATTCGGTATATATTAAATAACTTCGAATTATATATTATTTTAATATCAAAAGTAGGATATTGTCGCTCAAGCATACGTATAGATTATTATCTGCACGAACGCGATGAGATTCATTCCCCATCGTATCTAATCAGGAATAATTTTAATTATATGATACAAAATAATGTTTAAATACATGATATAATTATTGATATCAATACGGTACAACCAATCCATGAACAATATGACTCACATAACAATGATTATAAGGGAAAATGATACCGTTAACACCAAAAAAGATAATAATACTACTATATTATTATCAATCCAATGTTAAAAGAACATGTATGATATAATATTAATTTATATGATTCATTTATAATTTAATAACAATTATTTATCCATTATATAAGAGTTTAACCTACAATCGACTAAGGAAAATGTACAAGGTAAGAGTTTATTCTACAATCTCTTCATTATCCGAGGTTGTTTATACGTAATTATCTACTAAGACCTATTTATCATCTACATCCAAGTTTCATAATATTGTTTTTAAAAAACTTCTTTATATTTTATATAATATGGTTTAAGTCATTTATACCTTTTTTACATTTATAGGATGTTTATAATGGAATCTTTCCATCATTTTTCAACAAGGTACTTTTTGACCTTTTCGACAAATTTTATGTAAGAATTTTTTTTGCACATACAGTGGGTGCAGATATTTTATGCAGTTATAACATCGTCGAAGCATCCCATACAATATTATAAGAATTTTTTCAAAATAAAATTTTTCTTTTATAATTATATGACTCTTAAATGATTTCAAAATAGAAAGAGGTATTTCTCTAAAAATGTTTTGATTTTATCTATGTCAACATCCTATGATGGATTGTTATCTTATTTGAAGTTGATTTATTAAAATAAAAGTCATCCATATTTTATTGAAGGTTTAATGATAGGTTTGAATTTGGATGTTCTATTTATATACAATTCACGGTTTATAGATAAAGAATTGACATTTTGTATGCTAGGTTTAATGCGAATTTATATGTCATGCTTAAATGTTTTCATATGAGGAATGCATTGGACATAGAATGTGATGGGTGGAGCCTATTATAGCTCCTAGATCAATAATTAGGTATCATGAGAAAAACTAGTGTCTTGGAACAACGCCTTGACAAAATCATATTTGTAGTCTTCGCATAAAGCCTTGACTCTGTGGTTATGAAAGTCTGCAATTATGGGTTCCATCATTATGAAAGTGGCTATTGATATTTCATGTGATTATTCTACTAGTAGAATATCAATGTGAGTATTTTAATGGAATTATTTTGATTTATATATCCATATTATGATGAAGTTTTTTTCGAAAAGGCTTTTGTTTTAATATTATACATTTTCTTAAATGTTTATGATTATTTATGAAAACTTCCGATATATTGTTAACTTTAATGAGCATCTGAGATCACCTATTTTATGTTTTATTTTTCCATGGATGCAAAGAATTATATTATGACTGAATTACAGGGATAGTCTATGGTATCTCATTATTTTTTATGAAAACAATTTAGTTATAGTTTTCCATTCTAAGATGTAATGTAAGCCTTATGAATGTATCTAGTAATTCCAAGGATACTAACCTAATTGGTTATTCGAGACATGATCTTTTGTGATCATCCAAATGATACATTATAATGCACTAAGTCTGGGATTTTGGGGTCGGGGCATTATAGTTGGTATCATAGGATGTTTAGTACATACCATGGAATCTAGATTTAGATAAATTATGATTATTGCACATTACCCTTGTTGAGCAATGTATTGTTTTCAAACAATTCAAAATAATGTTTTTTAAAGGGGGAGATTATTTTAAATAATACTCTGTCTATTTATGATTATTTTGATGCTCACAAATACCCTTAATTATTTACTAATTATTTCGTTGAGTATTTTGCAGGAATTATTTTATTAATTCATTTCATACAACGAGATTTCATACTTCATTTATTCCGAGATCGATTTTAGCGCGTTCTGGAATCACTGTAGCACGAGATCAATTTTAGCGCGTTCTGGAATCACTGTAGCGCGAGATCAGTTTTAGCGCGTACTGGAATCACTGTTCATACCCTACGTTGACGAACGTAACGTATGGATGAAAAGTTTACTTTTTATGTTAAAAGAAACGTATGGTTAAGGAACCTTACGTTATTTTGAAACGTATGGTTAATGAACCTTACGTTGTTGAAAAGTATGGAAGAAGAACATTATGTTTGGAAGGAACCTTACGTTTTTGTTGTTGGACAAGTATGGAAGAGAAACCGCACGTTAGTATTCAGTGTTGAGTTTGTTTCTCAAAAGTATGGATCATCAACCTTACTTTTATAATCAACCGTACGTTCTTTGGAGAGTTGAAGCAAGACAAAGTATGGATGATCGACCCTACGTTTGAATGCTGAAGAGAAAGTATGTATGTTCAACCTTACGTTCTGAACCTTACGTTCTGAACCTTACGTTTGTGAACCTTACGTTTGTGAACCCTACGTTTGGAGCCACGTCATCAACCCTACGTTTGGAGTCGGGATATTTTTGACAGACGATATTTCCTTTTGCATTGGTCAAACAGGTGGATTATTGAGCGGATTTCGAGACGATTCTTAAGTACGACTTTGACTGAATTAAAGATGATTTTCAATGGATTAATGATTGATTTAAACAGAGCTTTTTATGCCGATTCTTGAGGGGAGTTACAACGGCTCTGTTATTTCATTTTTTTTAATATCGCGAATCTAAAGGAGATTTTCATGGATCTATTTATGCGGAAGATTTTCTCAGATTTGAATATATATGTTCTATCTTGGAATCTTCGGATATATATATACACAGGAAAGTGTATGAAATATATAGATTGATCTTTTAACGAGCAAGAAACAGAGACTGTGTGAAGGCGTTCTTTTCTGGTGATCGAGAAGAAGTGTAAAACCTTTATTACCGAAGGAAGATCTTGACAGCAGATTCACGTGTTCTACATCGACTATCTGTTGTGAATCTACTGCTTCTGAAGTTGTGAAGTTTCTTGTAATATCTATTGCAACTGGATCGACTCATAACTGTTTTTATTACAGATCTTTATTTTCTGAAGACAACGATCTATCTAATGTCAATTTCATTCTGTTTCAATTGTGAAAAACAACTGGAGAAGTGTTTCCTTTATCGAAACCCTTTTTATTTTTGAGTGATCAGCTTCTCGTTCTAGGCTATGTGGGTTCGTGTTTGAACCAGGAAGGCTGTGTTTGCCTGAAACTTGTAAAGGTGTCAACTGCCTGTACTCAGTTGTGAACAGGTCTGTGGAAACGAGGACCAGATAGTGAAAATCGCCAAGCTCGTGGATTTGAGCATTGGTGGAGTGGACTAGGGGCCTTCTGTTCCCCGAACCACTATACATCCGTGTGTTCATGCTTTTACTTTTTTCCGCTGCATATTTAATCGTGCTAAAGCATAGTGGACAGAATTTGTCTAAATTGAAGAGAGTGTAATAATTTTGAAATGACACAATTCACCCCTCCTCTTGTGTGTAATCCGTAGATTCAGATCCAAAAATTGGTATCAAAGGAGGAGCTTCTTATTTTTAAAGTCTTATCAAGCTAGAAGTATTTAAAGATTATACATAGTGTATCATGGCTGATATGAGAGAGGGAATGTCAATGGTCAGAGCACCTTACTTTAATGGAGATAATTATGGCTGCTGGAAATCACGTATGATTATTTATCTGAAAAATCTTGGTTACAAAGTCTATTCAAAGATTCTGACTCCCTATGAAATTCCTGAAAATCCCGATACATGGAGTGCTGCTACAGAGGCTGAGTATGACATGAATTCAAAAGCTATGAATGCAATCATCTGTGGTCTAGGACCGGATGAATTTAACAGAGTATCTCAATGCCCGACTTCATATGAAATGTGGCAAACAATAGATGTTGCTTATGATGGAACAGATAATGTAAGACAGATGAGATATGCAACTGCTAAAATAAAATTCGATACTTTCAGAATGATTGAAGGAGAGAGCATCACTCAGATGAATGGAAGATTGACATAAATTGTCAATAATATAACAGCTCTAGGAGAACCAATCAAGCAGGCTGATCAAGCGTTAAAGGTACTGAGAGTACTTCCTACTCGATGGAATGGAATCTCTGTAGCAATGAGACAATCAACTTCTGTTAAAGATCTAACTATGAGAGAGCTGATTGGTACATTGATGATGTACGAGGCTGAAATGCAAGATGAGGTAAATGAGAATAAAGTCTACCTAAAAAGGGAAAATACTGATTTGAAAGTGACTTCTCAACAAAAGGATAGAAAGATGAAGAACATAGAAGTAAGTGCTAAATCAGAAAGCTCTGATTCTTCAAATTCGGATGAAGAACTCGCTCAGCTAGCCAGAAAATTCAAAAAGTTCTACAGTAAGAAAAAAAGACTTCAAGAAATCCTTCAAGAAGGATAGCAAGGAAGTGAGATGTTATGAATGCAAAAAGATGGGACATATCAGACCGGATTTCCCAAAATTGAAAGATGAAAAGAAGAAGAAATTCTTCAAAATAGATGATTCTGAGAAGAAAGACAAGAAAGCTATGAAAGCTACTTGGAGTGTTTCTGAAGACTCAAGTAATTCTTCTGAATCAAGCTCAGAGAAGGAGGAAGCCAAATTAAAAGCAAATATGTGTTTCATGGCTGAAACTGATGAGGTACACTCATACTACTCCTCTGACTCAAATAATGAATCAAACTCTGAAACAAGCTTCTCAATTAAAAAACTTACATCTTACTGCAATATGCTTGAAGAAATGTATGACTCATTATTTAAAAAATATAAATCTATAAAGAACATGCATAAAGCTATTTCAGATGAGAGAAATACTTTGCTAAAAAAACATAAGGAATTAATTGACAAATAAAACTCTGCTGACTCAAATAAAATTAATTTTGAATCAAAAATAAAAACTCTACAGGATGAAGTAGAATCTTATAAAAAGGCTGCATTAGTTTTTACAAAAGGAGAAAACGCCTTAAATGAGATACTTGGAAAAACTGTAATTAAAAAGGAAAGGTTTGGAATTGGAAGTAAAGGAGAAAAACCTAAGTTATACAAGAATTATTTTGTTCCTAGCACTAAACAGGTTATTTGTATCTTCTGTGGAACAAAAGGTCATATAACTAAAAACTGTTTTCTAAGACAACCTCAAATATGTGGAATTAAGAAAGCTTATATTTCCAATGATCTATATGATTCAATCAATTTTAAGAAAACAAAGCAAATCTGGATACCCAGATCACTGCTTACTAACACTCCTGGACCCAACAAAATATGGGTACCAAAGCAATTTGTTTGAATGTCTTTGCAGGTAGCAGGTCACCAAAGAAAGAATGAAATATGGTATATGGACAGTGGCTGCTCAAGACACATGAGTGGAACTTCAGCTAATTTCTCTTCTCTTACTCGAAAGGAAGGAGGACTTGTCACCTTTGGTGACAATGCCAAAGGAAAGATTATTGGTATTGGAACAGTTGGAGATCCAGAGACAGTCTCAATCAACAAAGTACTTTATGTACAAGGGTTAAAACACAATCTGATAAGTATCTATCAACTCTGTGATGATGGATACACTGTTTATTTTACTAACAATAGTTTTACTATTTCTAAAGATAAACTGTTTAAGTTTAGAGCACCCAGAACTGATAATGTTTATACTTTGGATTTGTATTCTTTCTGTAAACAACAAGTAAACTGCTTAACTGCTAATATAAGTGAATCCTGGATCTGGCATAGAAGACTTGGTCATTGCAATATATATGCTTTACATAAATTATCTAAGAAACATCTAGTTTCTGATTTTCCTAGTCTCAAATTTGAAAATGACAGATTCTGTGATGCATGTCAGCTTGGCAAGCAACACAAATCATCATTCAAATCTGTTAATAAAGTTGCTACAACTAAACCTCTAGAACTTATCCATATGGATTTGTTTGGACCTTAAAGAGTAGAAAGTTTAGCTGGTAAATTATATGTTTATGTATTAGTTGATGATTATTCTAGATTTACTTGGATTTTCTTTTTGAAATTTAAAAGTGAAGCTTTTAGTTTATTTGAAGGTTTTTGTAAATCTATTCAAAATGGAAAAGGTTTTAATATAATCTCATTGAGAAGTGATCATGGTGGAGAATTTGAGAACCAGGAATTTAATTCCTTTTGCTCAAACATGGGTATTAAACATACCTTCTCTGCTCCAAGAACACCTCAACAGAATGGGATTGTAGAAAGAAGAAATAGAACTATTCAAGAAATGGCTAGAACTATGTTAAATGAATATAGCCTACCTATATATTTCTGGGCAGAAGCTGTTAATACAGCTTGTTATATAATGAATAGAATTTTAATAAGACCTATTTTGAAAAATACACCCTATGAACTATAGAATAACAGAAAACCTAAAGTAAATTACTTTAAAGTTTTTGGATGCAAGGTTTACATCTTGAATACCAAAGATAATCTTGGTAAATTTGATCCAAAATCTGATAAAGGTATTTTCTTAGGATATTCTGCAACCTCCAAAGCTTATAGAGTCTATAATAAAAAGTCAAGGATTGTTGAAGAATCAGTTCATGTGAAATTTGATGAATATTATCCTTTTGAGAAAAGGATAGAACAAATAGATGAACCTGATTCTAATGAAAACATGAGACTTGAGAATTTAATGAATGATTTTGAAAATGATATAAAAGAAATTCAGTCCAGTTCAGAAGAACATGACACTGAAGAACATTTGAATTTAATTCCTAGATAGTCTAGAACCTTAAAGAATCACCCTTTAGAATCTGTGATAGGTGACTTAGAGACTGGTATTCAAACTAGAAGAAACCATGGAAACATAGTTGAATTCTCTGCTTTCCTATCCCAACAAGAACCTAAGAACATAGAAGAAGCCTTAGATGATGAGAGCTGGGTAATAGCAATGCAGGATGAATTGAACCAGTTCAAGAGAAATAAGGTTTGGGAATTAGTTGAAAGACCACATGATTATCCAGTAATAGGAACTAAATGGGTCTTTAGGAATAAACAGGATGATCAAGGGATAATAACTAGAAATAAAGCAAGATTAGTAGCTAAAGGATATAATCAAGAACAAGGAATAGATTATGATGAGACCTTTGCACCTGTAGCCAGGTTAGAAGCCATTAGAATCCTTTTAGCCTATGCATCTTATATGAATTTTAAATTATTTCAGATGGATGTTAAATCTGCCTTTTTAAATGGTTATTTAATGTAGGAAGTTTATGTTGAGCAACCTCCTGGTTTTGAAAATTCTCAAAAACCAGATTCTGTTTTCAAACTTACTAAAGCTCTTTATGGCCTTAAACAAGCACCTAGAGCTTGGTATGAAAGACTAAGTTCTTTTCATTTGAAAAATGATTTTACTGTTGCACTGGCAGATCCAACACTCTTTAAGAAAACTGTGAAAAATAATGTTTTGTTGGTTCAAATTTATGTTGATGATGTAATTTTTGGATCAACCAATAAAATTCTTTGTCATGAATTTTCAGAATTAATGCAAAAAGAATTTGAAATGAGTATGATGGGAGAATTAAATTTCTTTTTGGGTCTTCAAATATTTCAAAAAGATTTTGGAAATGTTTTAAATCAATGCAAATACATTACTGATTTACTTAAGAAATTTGGACTTCAAAACAGCAAGCCATTTACAACTCCTATGTGTACTAATATAAAACTTGATTTGGATGAAACTGGAAAATCAGTGGACAACAAGTTATATAGAGGTATGATTGGTAGTTTGTTATAACTTACTGCTAGTAGACCAGATATAATGTATTCAGTATGTCTTTGTGCTCGATTTCAATCAAATCCCAAAGAATCCCATTTAACTGCTGTTAAAAGAATTTTTAGATATTTAAAAGGTACTATTTATCAATCTCTACTTTATCCAAAAACCTCTGATTTTAATTTAATTTCATATTCAGATGCTGACTTTGGAAGCTGTAGATTAGATAGGAAGAGTACTTCAGGAACATGTCACTTTTTAGGGAAGTCTTTAGTATCATGGTCTAGTAAGAAACAACACTCAGTTGCCCTGTCAACAGCCGAGGAAGAATATGTGTCTGCAGGTAGTTGCTGTGCACAGGTGTTGTGGATGAAAAACACTCTTATGGACTTTGGATTAAATTTCAATAATACACCTATTTTATGTGATAATACTAGTGCAATTAATATTTCAAAAAATCCTATTAGTCATTCTAGAACTAAGCACATTGATATAAGACATCACTTTTTAAGAGATCATGTGTTTAAAAAGGATATATTTTTAGAATTTTTAAATACAGAAAATCAATTAGCAGATATTTTTACTAAACCACTTCCCACGGCAAGGTTTGAATTTATTAAGGGGGAGTTAGGTTTATTTAATTTTAAATTGTTTTTTTTAAATCTTATTCTGTTTTCGAATTCTGCTTAATTTATGTTTTCCGCTATAATTAATTTTATTTTGTTTTAAATAAAATTAATGATTAGTGATTACATGGGAATCAAGGCTGTCAGAACCGTTTCACCTTCTATACTGCTTCACCTTTTTCGGAAACCCTTTCGAAAACCTAAAACCGCAAATCTGCTCCAAAACCCTTTTCTAAATCTTCAAACCCTAAACTTACGAACCTTCAGAAATCGTTGTTGGAATGGCAAAGACTAAGCGTCCAGATGAAGCCGAGAGCAGTGCTGCAAAGAAACCTAAGGTAGTTAGTCGGAAAATACTGCAAGGTAAAGTCATAGATTTAGAGTGGCTGTTTGAAACTAATTTACTGTTGAAGAAAGCGTTGTCGTTTCAAAGCCTTGAGCAAGCTTTTAATAGTGAAAATTCTGAGTTTCTATATGAGGCAGAAATGAGACATTTCTTTAGAACTGTTCAGTTTAGCCTTGGAGATACAGAGGATAGTTTATTGGCTCAAATAGAGGATAAGGAATTTTCAATATCATCTGTAGAGATAAGTCAAATTCATAACTGCCCTCATGAAGGAGTTTTTCATTTCGATTTACGGAATATTGGAGATTCTGTACATAAGTCTGAAGACATTATGTCTTTTCTGTTTGGAACCAGAGTGATAAAGAAGATGTTTATTAAGGATTTGGAGCCCGATCAGAAAATTTTGGTAAAATTTGTTCAGACTGGGTTAGCACCAAGAATGGCTGAGATGGAGAAAATCCTATACCCTGACATGTACATAATGTATCTTCTGATGTGTGATATTAAGTTTAATTTTCCTCGGTTTATGATAAGATATCTGAGTTACTGCTGTCAGAGTGAAGCAAGAATGACCTTTTTCCCTTATGGAAGGTTTATTTCTTTGTTTTTGTTTAAAAGAGGAATGATCAGATTGGTAGATGCTGGGGTGAAATGTCACCACAGTAATGTTTTTAATGCTGGAACTTTGAGGAAAGTAGGATACTTCTGGAGCACAATTAAAGGAAAACTCTTACCTGTTGGAGCTGAGGAAAACTCGGAGAGTGCTCAGGCTCAACCGGCTAAGTACAAGGAGGGACAAGCAGAATCAAGAGTTAGTACAGTGGCAAGGAGAATTCGTTTTGAGATGGAGGAATTTGAGGAAGAGAGAAGTCAAGAAGGACTTCAATCTAGAAGGAAGAGGTCAATTGATGAAGAAATTATCTCTCCTGCCTTGAAATCCTCTGAACCGTTATTTTCTTATTCATTTGTGAGAGAAGCTGTTGTGGAGCAGACTGCACTGATAGAGGAACCAGCAGCTCAAACAGAAACTCAAAAAGAACTTCAATCTGCTGCTGTGGCTGTTGAAAAAGTAATTCAACAAGAACAACTTATGGAGGCAGTGCCTGATGAAGAAGTGGCCCGACCTCAAGATTTACATGAAAATATTGTTCTTGACCAATCAGTAGAAGTCAGAGAGACTACTGTTCGTGATGAACATACTTCTGAAGCTAATACAGAGGTACTTCAGGAAGATTTTTCAGTTGAAGAGTTTCGGGCTTCAAAAGATAGTTCAGTGAATCAACCTTGTCAGGACAAGGACAAAGAACAGTCAGATGCAGATTCCTTACCACTTGCCCTGCTTCATCAACCTAATTCTGGACATGAGAATCGAGCACAGGGTGCCCCTGATTCGAGAAAAGAAGAAGTTGTTGAGTTGTAGAAGCGTATCTCTCAGTTAGAATCTGAGAATGTTAGTCTCATAAATTCTCTGAACTTAGAGCAGTTGAAATTTCAGAAGCTGAAAGAATGTACTGTTTCAAGACAGGAAGTAGATTTGTTTAAGACTGATATGCTGCATGCTGTTGATCAGTTAAAATCAGAGATGGTAAAGAAAGATGATTTGTCTGAGTTGAAGATTTACATGGAGAATAAATTTGAGTCTGTTGCAAACAGTGCTGTGAGTGGATCAGGCTCTTCACCTAATTTGATTCGGAAATTTCAAGCAATTACTGCAGAAATGAGCAATATGAGTGAAAGATTACACGATCTTCAGTGTAATAGTGCCCCTTTGTCAGTTTTGCTAGATAATCAGAGATTTTTAGTGGATCAGTTGACATCTGGAGAGCAACCGATTAGGATTCTTTTGAATCAATTATCAGAAAAACTGGCTCTTTTTGTTGAAAAAGAAGAAAGAATGCATGATTTTTTCAGAGTTAATTTGATTGAAGATATTCATATGACTCAAGAGAACAGAGATCTTATCATCAAGTTAGGAGATGGGATGATGAAGAGGCTCAGAGAACAGTTTACATAGATAAAGACCGCGATTCAAAGGAGATAGACACTTTTTTCCCTGTCTTATCTATGAACCTTGATTCCTCTGTATATCACAATCATTTATATATAACAGCTTGTGAATGAAAATTCTATTCTTACTTCTTTTTTGTTTTGTTGTTCATTTTTTTATGATTGAGTTAGCCAGTATAACAAATTAACTTATTCATACACAGTTAATTATAGCATTTACTTATAGTTCAGTGCAATATTGAATGTGTTCAAATCCGTAATTTTGCATTCTTTTTGATATCACAAAAAGGGGGAGAATTTGGATAAACACAACATTTAAATTCATTTGTTTCCTATGAAGAAATTTGGATATATGGGAGAATATGGATATATACGACATTTATCTTTTATCTATTTTTAGCTGAAAATTTATTTTTATGGGGGAGAAATTTTATTATAGTTAAATATTGTTTTAATCCTTTCGAAATTCTAAAATTTTATAAAACTAATTTTTCAATAAAGATTGCAATTAAATTAGTTCTATTATTTTATGGGTTTTGTGATCATCAAAAAGGGGGAGATTGTTGAGCAATGTATTGTTTTCAAACAATTCAAAATAATGTTTTTAAAGGGGGAGATTATTTTAAATAATACATTGTCTCTTTATGATGATTTTGATGCTCACAAATACCCTTAATTATTTACTAATTATTTCGTTGAGTATTTTGCAGTAATTTATTTTATTTATTTATTTCATATAACGAGATTTCATACTTCATTTATTCCGAGATCAATTTTAGCGCGTTCTGGAATCACTGTAGCGCGAGATCAATTTTAGCGCGTTCTGGAATCACTGTAGCGCGAGATCAGTTTTAGCGCGTACTGGAATCATTGTTCATACCCTACGTTGATGAACGTAACGTATGGATGAAAAGTTTACTTTTTATGTTAAAAGAAATGTATGGTTAAGGAACCTTACGTTATTTTGAAACGTATGGTTAATGAACCTTATGTTGTTGAAAAGTATGGAAGAAGAACATTACGTTTGGAAGGAACCTTACGTTTTTGTTGTTGGACAAGTATGGAAGAGAAACCGTACGTTAGTTTTCAGTGTTGAGTTTGTTTCTCAAAAGTATGGATCATCAACCTTACTTTTATAATCAACCGTACGTTCTTTGGAGAGTTGAAGCAAGACAAAGTATGGATGATCAACCCTACGTTTGAATGCTGAAGAGAAAGTAGGTATGTTCAACCTTACGTTCTGAACCTTACATTCTGAACCTTACGTTTGTGAACCTTACGTTTGTGAACCCTACATTTGGAGCCACGTCATCAACCCTACGTTTGGCGTCGGGATATTTTTGACAGACGATATTTCCTTTTGCATTGGTCAAACAGGCGGATTATTAAGCGGATTTCGAGCCGATTCTTAAATACGACTTTGACTGAATTAAAGACGATTTTCAACGGATTAATGATTGATTTAAACGGAGCTTTTTATGCCGATTCTTCAGGGGAGTTACAACGGCTCTGTTATTTCATTTTTTTTAATATCGCGAATCTAAAGGAGATTTTCAGGGATCTATTTATGCGGAAGATTTTCTCAGATTTGAATATATATGTTCTATCTTGGAAACTTCGGATATATATATACACAGGAAAGTGTATGAAATATATAGATTGATCTTTTAACGAGCAAGAAACAGAGACTGTGTGAAGGCGTTCTTTTCTGGTGATCGAGATGAAGTGTAAAACCTTTATTACCGAAGGAAGATCTTGATAGTAGATTCATGTGTTCTACATCGACTATCTGTTGTGAATCTACTGCTGCTGAAGTTGTGAAGTTTCTTGTAATATCTATTGCAACTGGATCGACTCAGAACTGTTTTGATTACAGATCTTTATTTTCTGAAGACAACGATCTATCTACTGTCAATTGCATTCTGTTGCAATTGTGAAGAACAACTGGAGAAGTGTTTTCATTATCGAAACCCTTTTTATTTTTGAGTGATCAGCTTCTTGTTCTAAACTGTGTGGGTTCGTGTTTGAACCAGGAAGGCTGTGCTTGCCTGAAACTTGTAAAGGTGTCAACTGCCTATACTCAGTTGTGAATAGGTCTGTGGAAACGAGGACCAGATAGTGAAAATCACCAAGCTCGTGGATTTGAGCGTTGGTGGAGTGGACTAGGGGCCTTCTGTTCCCCGAACCACTATACATCCGTGTGTTCATGCTTTTACTTTTTCCCACTGCATATTTAATCGTGCTAAAGCATAGTGGACAGAATTTGTCTAAATTGAAGAGATTGTAATAATTTTGAAAAGACACAATTCACCCCCCCCCTCTTGTGTGTAATCCGTAGATTCAGATCCAACAACCCTAAGATAGACTTTGAGGATTAATATAGAAGAAAATCCTAGAATTTTGGTATTGTATTTATTTTGTGAGTTTCCCATGAAATACATCCCTATATGGATATGATCAGGTAGAGGCGGCTCTGGCACAAATTTACCTAGGGGTAAAACCCAAAAACACCACTTTGAGATGGACTCGAATGGGAACTGGTGCACGACAACGGGCCTTACTGCACTCTTGGTTACGACACTCCCGGGGGATATTCTTAGAATAAATCTCCATTTCTTTACATACCTTAATGAGTTTTTTATGTGTATATAATTCCTCAAAGAAAACATTTTTTATGATTATTGATTATATAGACTAACTGTTAAATTTATCTTATGTGTTTTATAAGTTTTGAATTTTGTATTTCGATTCATAAACAAATATAGTTTATTCCATTGTTTAGAAATGGTACCTAGTGGAAGGAATAGAAACCTAATCAATGAACACACTCCATGTAGGGATTTCCCACCTACTCAAGATAAAAATAGTGGATACGGTGATACAATTGGTGATGATCATTTTATAACTATACTGGGACAACTCACGTAGGTTATTAATAATAACCTTACCCGTATTGACCACCATGATCCACAACATGGAGGATCATTGTTATATTTCTTCATGAGACGACAGCCACCAAAATTCAACAGGGGTAAAAATCAATTAGTATCTGAGAAATGGATAAATTCCATAGATAAAATATTCAATGCCTTGGGAGTAGTGAAATGGAAAAAGATGTCATGGAAGATTACCGCCTCACTGGGGATGCTGATAATTGGTTGTCATTGATTCAAAAAACAAATAAAGATGATGATGTATCAAATATATGATGGAGGATGTTTAAAGAGCTTTTCTTAGAAAAATAATTTCCTCTTGACCATCGAGTGGATATGGAAAGGCCACTTCTGAGTCTGAGGAAAAAGGAGGATGCAAATGTCGCAAAGTATAAAGTTAACTATACATGGTTAGAGAGGCATGCTGTATATTATAGATGTATCCAAATAATTAAGAAATATCATTTATTTGATGGGTTAAAACCATTTCACCATCGAGCATTAGTCTCACAATCCTTCTCTTTGTATGAAGATATTTTCTCTTGTGCTATCAAGATAGAAAAAGAATTCTCTATGTCTTATGACTTTAAAGCAAAGCAACAGATGAAGAGATCTACTGAACACTATGGAAATGGATATAATGGGAAGAATTGAAAAGTTGAATATTTTTCCATTAGTAAATGTGGGAAGAAACACCCTGATACTATCCTGAAGGGAATGGGATTTTGTTACAAGTGTGTTGAAAATGGTCACAATGCTCGTGATTGAAATGGGATGAAGGAGGATGTCGAAGTTTAATGCTAGAATTCTAGAGAAGGGGGTAATTATACAAATGAATTTTCAAAGTTTCAGGGGAACATACCACAAAAAATTTCATGGGATCAATGCTAAGCTTATGCTATCACTACTACTAAGGTTGCTTCTCTGAAAGACATAGTGGCGGGTAATTTACTGGTTTCCTAAACATTAAAAAATGCATTATTTGATTCTGGATCATCACAATGTTTCATATCTTCCCATTTTAATATGAAAATTATATATTTCCAATTTGATTTAGCAAGGTAGTTGTTGGTCAAAAATCCTTAGGGTTGTATCATTGAAAAAATGTTATGTGGATCATGTCCCCATTAGGGTATATAAATGATCTATATCTTCTTATATCATTATCTTTACCATGATTTAATTTGATATAATCCTTAGTATGGATTGGATTTTGGACCATGATGAAAACATTTTATTGTAAGATGGAGGAGGTGACCATTTTTTGTGATGATGATAAAGAACACCTTATCTTTAGAGAAGAATCGTCACCACCTAATTCTTATATAGATCCAGCCACAGTAGATCAACTAAATTCAATTATTGAGGAGGAAGATTATGAAATAAAAATGGGTGAGGAAAATAATGTTCAAAAAGAGGATGTACCTATTGTGAAAGAATATTATGATGTGTTTCCAAAATATTTAAATAGTCATCCTCTAGAATGAGAAATTGAGTTTTCCATTAATTTAATTCATGGATCAAGGCCCATATCAAAGAACCCTTATAAATTTTCCATTGTGGAATTATTGGAACCAAATAAAAAACTAGAAAAATTCTGTAATAAGGAATTTATTCACCCTATTGTTTCACTATGGGGAGTACCTATACTTTTTGTCAAGAAGAATGATGGATCTATGAGTTTGTTCATTGTCTATAAGGAGATCAATGCTCTAACAATAATGAACATGTATCCCCTAGAATGCATTGATGATTTATTAGACCAAAATCATGGAGCTAAATTCCATTCAAATATTGAACGTCTATCTGGATACCATCAGTTGTATGTGAAGAAGTAAGACATTCCAAAAACATCATTTTGAACTAGGTATGAGCATTACGAGTTTACATTAAGGCCTTTTGGATTTACCAATACACCCTCTGTCTTCAGGGATCTAATGAATAGATTTTTCAATGAATATATTGATGAATATTTAGTGGTATTTATTGATAATATCTTGGTATAATCCAAAATCTATGAAGTTCTTGAAAATCACTTGTGCATTATCTTAAATAATCTTAGAAGACATGAATTATATGAAATTTTAGCAAATGTGAATTCTGGATTTTGGGTATTTATTTTCTTGGTCATATTCTCTCTATGTATGGAATATATGTGGATCCTTCTATGACCATGGGAATCCACGAATGACCAACACCGACGAGTATAACTATGGTATGTAGTTTTATTTGTTTAGCAGGTTATTATTGATGTTTCATCCAGAATTTTTCCCAGTCGGCTATCCCATTAACAATTCTCAAATAGAATGGGGTTAATTTTTTTTGGAAAAAAGTGTGTGATGAATTTTTTGAGTAATTGAAGAGAAGAATAGTCAATGATCCTATCTTGAATCTATCATTGGGGAATGATGGATTTGTTATTTACAGTGATGCATCGAAGAATGTACTTGGTTGTGTCCTTATGCAGAATTATAGTGTTATTGCCTATGCATCACGACTACAGAAAATTAATGAGAAAAATTAAACTACTCATGATCATGAGTTAGTAGCTGTAATCGTTTCTTTGAAGATTTGGATAAAATATCTCTATTGAAAATAATCTGAGATTTATAGTGATCACAAGAGTTTTAAGTATATTTTTTCACATAAAGATCTCAACATGAGGAAAAGGAGATGTCTTCAACTAGTCAAGGATTATGATTGCATGATACACTAGCAGCCTGGAAAGGATAATAAGGTGGCATATGCTTTGAGAAGAAATTATCATGGATTTTTCTAGCAAGATGAGAGTTGAAAGGTATCCTATTTTCATGGATCGAGTAAAGATAGATATGGGGATAACCATGGAAGGTTAAAAATAAATAATTTTTCAAAAGGAATCCAAATCAGCTTTTCTAGAAAAGATAAAGAGTTCTTAGACTTATGATGAATAGTTTCAAAAAAATATTAAATCTGTGAATGATGGGAGATTGAGTGAAATTTTGTATGATGATGGAATTTGGAAATTTTAGAATAGTAATTGTGTTCCTGATATTCCTGATCTAAAAAGGGATTTTTTGGATGATTCTGATAGTTCTAATTTCCCTATACACCCTGGTAGCACCATAATATATTGAGATTTGAAGGAAATTTTTTGATGGGAAAACCTGAAGAGGGAGTTTTCTGATTTTTTGTCAAGTTGTATGGTTTTTCAACAAGTGAAATCTATAAGGCAACATACTAGAGGAGTTTTGCAACCTCTTCCCATACAAGAGTGGAAATGAGATAATACTATGATGGGTCTGTCATGGGACTACCAAAGACTCCTAGAAGGAACAATGCAATATGGGTAATTGTTGATCGTCTTACCAAGTCATCGCATTTACTTTCTATGAGAGATGATTTACCACTATAACGATTAGCAAGACTATATATCAATGAAGTTTTAGGACTTAATGGAGTACCACTATCGATTATTTCTAATCGTGATCCCCTTTTACATCATGATTTTTGAAAATTCTTAAGAAATCCTTGGATACTAAACTTAATTTATGCACTGCGTACCACCCCCAAACAGATGTAAAATCAGAACAGACTTTTCAAACCTTAGAAGACATGTTGAGATCTTGCTTAGTTGACTTTCAAGGAATGTGGGATATATTTTTTCCTCTGGTATAATTTTCTTATAATAATAGATTACATTCAAGTATTCAGATGGCACCAAATGAAGCATTATACCGAAAGAGATGTCGCACACCAACCTATTGGGATAATGTTAGTTAAAGAAAACTTATAGGCGTAGAACTTGTGGAGGAAACAATGGAAAACGTGAAGGTAATCCAAAACAACATCAAGCCAGCTAAAAGTAGACAAAATAGCTATGTTGATACCCCAAGGAAGGATTTGGAATTTTAGGTAGGATATCATGTTTCATTGAATGTATCTTCATATGAGGGAGTTATACGTTTTAGTATGAAGGGTAAATTGAGTCCCATGTAAATTAGAGATTTCGAAATTCTAGAACGAATTGGGGCTGTAGCTTACCGTTTGGCAATGCCTCCAAGTCTCTCCAATGTTCACGATGTATTCCACGTATCACTGTTGAGAAATTACATGCCTGAAGCAATGCATGTACTCACCTATGAGGAATTAGAACTGGAACCCGATCTGTCTTATTGTGAAGAGCCTTTCAAGGTTCATGATACATGAAAACAAGTGTTGAGAGAACGAACGACTCGTCTGGAAAAAGTTCTATGGAGAAACCATAAAATAGAAGAGGCAACGTGGGAACCAGAGAAACAGATGATGAAGAACCTCCCGAGTCTTTTTAAGTATTAATTCTATATAAATATTGAGGAATAATTTATTTCAAGGAGGGGATAAAGTGACACCCCATTCTTCCACGGTACATTTCCTTTTTAATAATACAATAGAGTGTGTTATACGCAACATCGAGATCTAACACACATGAAAACCAATGAAACAAGCCATTATGAATAGTAATACCCACATTTTTAAATTTTATAAATTTTATCATTAAAAATGGACTTCATTTTTGGATTTTGAATATCGAAATTAGATTAGGGTGAATTTTTGGTATTTTTCTAAAAACATTCAATTTTTGATGAATAGTGAAAAACACCGAGTTATAGTTTAAAAACGAATTTATATTTAAATAATTATTTATTTTTTTTAATTTACCGTAGGTCAAAATAGATACTTAATAAATATATGATTTCAAAGAAATTTATTGGAGTCAGTTTATAATAATTTTAGATGTATAAATATTTATTGAAATTTTTACAGTCTTTTACCCACCACCTAGGAGCATTTGCAAATTTACATAAAACATATTTTTACTACTTCTGTGTGTTTAATTTAAAAATTCTGAGAGAAATGGTTGTTATTAGTAAGTAAAATGTTTTACAATAAGATAAAAAATAATTTTCTGTGAATAGTAACTTTTTTCTTTTATTTACCACGGTTAAATGTAAATATGGTAATTAAGGATAAAAATGATATTATTATTACCCTAAAACATGTCTTAATTCTATTGGATAAGTGTAATTCGACCATAAACTGCCTTAAGAATAAAATACGATCCTTTAAAACAACTTGGATAAGATTAGGACATTTATTATTTTAAAATTCAAATAATAGTTAAAAGAGTTAAAATCATTGGTTAATAACTAATTCATTTTTAATATGTGGTTACACATAAGATAAATTTGACTATACATATTATATCGTAAGATAA
Source organism: Viscum album (assembly GCA_963277665.1). Lineage (NCBI taxonomy): Eukaryota > Viridiplantae > Streptophyta > Magnoliopsida > Santalales > Viscaceae > Viscum > Viscum album. The sequence continues at coordinate 1,770,143,534 of OY728135.1, forward strand.
AATTATTTCATATATAATGGTATTTTATTTATATTTTTTGACAATAAATAATTTAATTTATTTACGACTGAATGGTGATGCTGTAATTACATAATTAATAAAATATTTAAGTAATTGATATTATAAATATCCATGTAAACTGAATTTTAAACTTATTATGAATTCCACTATTTTTCTAGGTTAATATGACATGTTATGGTTGATTAGATAATTTTTTTTCGAAGTAATAATGGTGTTATGTATTAAAAAAACAAAATACCAAATAGTGTCAAAATTGACAAAAAACAGTAATTAAAACAAATATTTTATTATTAATTGATATTATATTACTAAAAATATATGGATCATACAAAAGACTTATAAAAAGATAGGTGTATCATTAATTAACCACTTAGGTTCTCATGAAGTATAAAGTAAGTTTATTAAACATAAAATATAAAAATACAATGAGACATGGTAAATGCCAAACTATTTAACTAAGAGTTAAATCTAAATGATAAGGTTAATAGAGTGACCCAAACCTGTCTAAAACCTATTGGTTGAGTGGTTTTCGAGCCATCCCAACCTTATCCTTGAAATTATATATTTTTGACCCTTTATATACCGAAAATGATTTTTTTATAAAATAATATTTCTAACTTTTCTTAAGGTTCCCATCAAACCTCTTATAAAAGGGAACCCCCTTTCAGTTTAGTTTACACCTTCAAAACCATTTGGATCGGCTAAAACCTACTCAAAAACACTCTCAACTATCCTCCCATAATCCTAGAGGAATTATTTTAGAAAGAATGACATCCTAGGGATCCCTTGGGATAAAATCAAAAGGAAGAACCTAAAAAAGAGGTAAATATTTCATCAACTCTTTCAAGTTTTGTTCTTCTTCCACCTCCTCATTTTTGTTTTTTTACATTCTAATATAATAACTCCAATATATTATTTATATTTTGATGTTATTATAAATATGGTACAACCATATTCATTATTCAATCCATCCTTTGAATGACATGTCACCATACATGCGTACGTACGACTTTCCGTCTCCATGTCATTGTGTAATTGTTATTTAATAAATTATTATTTGTATGGATATAATAATGATGTTTAATTGATGTAAATAATAAATATAGAATGATAAATATTTATTATATATGTTATACCACCCAATTATAATTTATTTTAATTTCAAAATTACGTTATTGTCGCTCGTGCATACGTACAGATTACCGTCTCCACAAACGCAATGAGATTCACATCCCATCTTATCCATTCAGGAATAATTTTCATTTTATGATTATAAATAAATTTTTAAGACTTGATATCATTCTGGATATGAATAATTTACATCCCATCCATGAGAAATATGACTCACATAACAATGAATATAAAGGAAAACAGATCTGTTAACACCTGAAACGACAATAATACGAAGATATTATTAACAAAGAAATATTAAAAGATCATATATGATATAATATTAATGTATATGATTCTTTTATAATTTAATAACAATTATTTCACCATTATACATTATGTTATCCTACCCTTGACTAAGGGAAAGTACATGGTTCGGGTTAATTCTACAATCTCTTCATTATCTGAGGTTGTTTATACGTAATTATCTACTGTGACCGCTTTATCATCCACATCCATGTTTCATAAAAATATATTTGAAAACATTATTAATATTTTATATATTATGTTTTAATGTCATTTAAACCCTTGTTTAACTTTTATAATATGTTTATAAACGAATATTTTTGTCGTTTTCCAAACAAGGTACTTTTTGACCTTTTCGACAAATTTTAGGTAAGAATATTTTCTTAACATATACAGCAGGTGTAGTTATTTTATGCCATTATAATATCTTTGAAGATACCCTTACAAGATTATAATAATATTTTCAAAATAAATGTTTTCTTTTATAATTATATGACTTTTAAATGATTTCAAAATAGAAAGAGATATTTGACAAAAAAATTGAATTCATCTATGTCAACAATTGTTGATGGATTGTAAGCTTATTTGAAGTTGATTTATTATGATACAGAACTTCTATATTTTTTTAAGGTTTTGTGATATGTTTTAATGTGGATGTGCTACTTTTATACCATTCATGGATTATGGATAAAGTATTGACATTTTTTATGATAGTTTTAATACGAATGATTATGTAATGTTTAAGCCATTTCATTTGATGAATACTTTGGACATAGTCTGTGAATGGTGGAGCCTGCTATAACTTTTTGATGCATCGGTAGGTCTCATGAGACAAACTAGTGTCTTGTCACAAGGCCTTGACAAAATCGTATTTGTAGTCTTCGAACAAGGCCTTGACTATGTGGTTATGAAAGTCTTGCATTATGCATTCCATCTTTATGAAAGTGGCTATTGATATTGAAATTTATTATTAGAAAAGTATAATATCCATATCAGTAAGTAAATGGAATTATATTGATTTATATTTTCCATATTATTATTAAGTTTATGTTAAAAAGGCTTTTTTATAGTTATATACATTTCCTTAAATGTTTATGCTTATTTATAAAAGATTCTTCTATATTGTTATCCTTAATGAGCATCTATGCTCACCCCTTTCAATATTTTATTTCTCCTAGGATGCAAAAAAGTATATTCTGACTCACCTGCAGGGATAGTTTATGGGATCTCAGTGTTGTCTATGGAAATAATGTTGTTGTAGTATTATATTTTATGATGTAATGTAAACCTTATGAATGTATCTAGTAATTCCATGGATACTAAACTAATCAGTATTTCAAGACATGATCTTTTGTGATCATGCCAATGATACGTAATAATGCACCAACTTTGGGATTTTAGTATCAGGGCGTTACATAATTTCCTTATTTTCCTCCTCCTGAATATCATTAGGGTTAATCATAACTGAATATTGAGTTGAAAGATCCTTTATAACCTTTCTAGATTCCATGGAACCTGTACATTACTTCATTTTAATAACATCTAATTCCCTATATGTGATTTTAGAATGAATGATATTGTATACCTTCTTGATTTACTTGTCCTAGACAATATTGGAATCATTCCGGGATAAAATATGAATAAAAAATCCTTCAAATCATGTTCAGACTCCTTAGAACCTGAAATCTCTTGTACATTAATAGCATTGAGATCGGCCTTATCCGAGTATTGAGATTCACAAATATAAATAACATTCTTCAAAAAACCTGATTCCATATGATCTATTTTATTTAGTTGAAAATCATTAGATATATGAGATCCTTCATGGATCAAAGGGGAAACATTTGATTCTAACACCTGATTCAGAAAAATTGGCACAGGAGTAGAAAACTGATATTTTTCTAAGAGAAGGAGTTACTTCTTCATACTTTTAACAATATCAGAGATATATTTAGAAATATATATGAAAATAGAGTGCTCCTCCTCAGTCAGTTTCATGTTGTAATCCAAATTAGTAATATCTTGCGGAATTTCAAAGGCCGAAAAATCATCATTGATAACACCTTTAGCAGGAACCTGGATCCCTGGAAATTTAAAGGACTTGGAAGAGAATATTCCACCTCATCAATCTCAGCCCGTGATTTATTCATAGAGACCCTTAACGATGGAGGGAAGGCTTGGGACTCTTGCTCCAAAATTTATTTATCAGGCTTCATCCCATGGGGCTCAACTATGTTTCATTGAGAATCTTAAACATCCGTCTATTCATTAAAATTAGGTGGCACCCATTCCTTCGCTTGAATTACTCTACAGGTCTCCATATAGTTTCTCATAATCTATCAGAAATCAAAAAAGGAAGGAACTAGTTATAACTCTTATTTTATTTCAATTTTCCTATCATTGGCAATCCAAATGATGGACTTTAGAAAATCAGTACCCAAATGGAATTCAAAAATAATTAGAGAATACATGTGAAGTTCACATTCCAATGTTCTTTTATCTAATTTAACATGGATGCCAATACATGAATCCTGATCATTAGGAATCATAGGATTAAAATACATCACATTTAATCCTTGAAGTCTAAACTGAATTTGGGCATTGGATTATTTCTGATTGAATGGATAAAAATTACAATAACACTCTATGATCTGAAATAAAACTAGTTTAAGATAATGATTTCTAGTGGAACAAGACATTTGTAGGACATGCTCCTTAAAAACATAGGGAAAAAACAATTTCCAATTAGTATAAGTTCCCATTCACTGATACCCTAGAAGATCAAGATCCGATTCTTATTATCATCAAATTTCAATGGCTTATACCCCTTGATAAAATCATCCGTCCAAGAAGCCAGAACCTGTATATGTTAAATCATTGTTTCAAAACATATGGAACCTCCACCACTACGAATCTTCTGCCCTTTAATTTATGAATATAAGAGGGAATGAGATCATCTAATTTTACTGGATCTTGAACACCTGAAAGAACCTCTACAAAAGAGACACTAATCCATCTATGAGATATATAATTAGAGATTCCATTGATAGAGGAATTCAAAGGGCCTTTAAATGCAAACAACCATTCTGGATTGAATGAGTTCTTGATCAAATAGGGAAATTAGACCAAAGATAATCACCATTTCCAAAAACAATTAGCAGTCATTAAATCCAAGAAGAGAATTTCCATCTCCACCATGAGATTTCAATGTAAAATTAACCTCTTATTTACTTTGGATTCATCTTAAAACACTGTTATTATTTTCACCTATACATGGATCTAATACATTTTGGGGGTTGGTGGTGGTATGGTGGGGAGATAAGGAAACCCCATGTGTCAGTGTGGTACTATTTAACAACTTAATTTAATTAATTGTTTTCAATATGTTTGGAGTCTCTATGAATTTATGGTTGAATGTTTTTTATTTATTTTCGGTTTTTGTTGTTGTGCATGATTTTCTCATGATTTGGAGTAACCATGCACGGGCTGTGTTTGCGGTTCAACAACTAATACAATGCCATTTGGTATGATTGGAGAATGGTTTTTCCACCCACATGACACCAATTTGAAACCATTCGTGGAGGGTTTTTGACTGACTAGAGGCTAGAACACAGTGGTAGCATGGTTTGTGAAATCCTATGGCCTAACCATACCGTTTTCGCAGTTTTAAAACGAATTATTTTTGTTTTTTAGTTATTTTTTATTTTCCATATATTTTCCACCTCTCTTATCTACATGATGAAACATTAATATCCCCTCCCCTCCCAATCGATGTTATATGCCACCCCCTTTCGCAGGGTCCCCTCTACACAAACATTTAACCTGATTACATAAGGACTCTTGTTTGAAATCTTATAGTAAGGTCCGCTCCCCCATAAACATTATAATACATAAATATTTCTCTTCTCACAATTTCCAAATTTATTCATCTAAATGCTATCTTGTTGAAGTTAACCTAGATATTTAACAATCTATACTTTTGTTAAGGAATGTTTTGGGACATTTGTGATACCCTCAAATGTGTTTTTGTTATCACCACTGATGTTGATGTGATTCAAGCTATTTTGTCTCCTATTCCACTATTTATGGGATTTTCTCTAATATAATTTCTTTGGACCCATTGTAATGACTTATTTTATGTTTCTTATTACCCATTTTTTACATAGTGCGTCTAGCGGTTCATTATTGGAAGCATACATGTTTATAAAAATATAGTCAAGTATATAAGGAGCCCCTTGTATTTATTCATTAATGGTAATTTGAATAAATATATTAGTGATTGATTTTATTAGGTATATTTTATGAATTATACATTTTTAGAGAAAAATGGTTAATTTGAGTTACTATAATTGATGGTTACAAGTTTTAAGGTAGGTTTTTCTATATAGCTATTTTATTTTTGAGTTCATACTATGTGTTTTCTCTCTAAATTTTATTCATATGAAAGAATGATATATGATAGAGCATTATGGTATTTTAAAACAATTTAATTATATATTAATGCATGGAATTAAAATTTTATTGTTGGAATACCATGTTTTAGTATGTAAAATGGAATGTTTAGCTGTGATAAGAAAATTTTGATGCTCTTATTTGGATTTAAAATTATATAATGAAAAATTAATATTTTTCTTTGGTTTTATTTTTCATGGATTGAAATATTATTTTTCAATGGAATATAGTTTTTAACAGATATTTTGACATCAAATTGTTTAGGTGTGGGTTCTTTTTTATTTAAAATGGTGATATGAAAAGTTTGTGTGATTTTATACATATTGAAATTCATTGAAGGGTTGGTTTAAAATAATATTGATTATAATGGATGTAATGAAGACATTTCATGGTATTCAAATATAAATAACCTTTTATTAATGGTGGTTTTGAAATGTTTTGACTGTTTTTTTATTTTTATTTTCTTCCAAATAGTTTTTGGAATGTTGTTTTATGAAACGTCAAATGGGTTAGCATCATGTGCCTTATTTGGTATTAAAGGGTAAGTTGACCCTTTTTTAAAAGGATATTGTGAAAGACATGCCTTATTTTCCCCTTTATTGTTTTCTCATTATATGGTATCCATATCACTATTTCATTCTTCTCCTCTACCCTTTTTCCTGATTTTCATTTTTTATGAAAAGATGTAACATGTATGTGGGGATTTTCTTCATTGGCTGTCAAGGGTGAGGGTAGATTTGGTTATTTTATAATGTTTTAGGCCCCATTTTTATGTAATATTCTTCACATCCATAATTAGTCATGGGATACTGGGTACTAGTTGGAGGATCTAACATTTTTATATTGTTTGTTTACATGCCGCTAGATTCATACTTGTTACGATAGGCCGACAAGATTTGTGTGGGATTTTCATTGTAATGATGGTTATGTGGGATAATTGGGAGATATGTAGGTTGTATTTAGAGTATCCGAGAAGATATTTATTTGTTGTTACACAATCTAATTGTCAAGGTATCATCAAAATATATAACATTACTAGGTCTGATGACACGTTTTATTTCTTGGTGAGTTTATTAAGGACCGTTTTATCTACTCAATTGTTGTGTCATTTAATATGATGTCATTATCATGGAACCATTTCTTATTATTTTGATGTATTCCATATGATATATGTGGGTCATACATTTTGATAGTTGATTCGTTTATGTTAGATCATTTTCATTAGAAAATGTTTTCTCAATGACATTGGAATACGTTTTTGAAATAAAATACCCTTGTGTGGGTGTTTTAATTTTATTTTCAATGTGACATTTTTGGTTTAAATATGGATTCATATAGTTATATCTTTTAATGTGACATTTTTAATTTAGAAAATACATATATGATGTTTTTTATAAAATGTAATTGTGTGTGTAGTTTTTCAATGGATTAGTTAAATGGATTGTTTTCAATGAAAATTCATTCACGTTAAACAATTAATACACATGTTTTGAAAAGTGATAATGGGTGTGTATGGATTCCTATAAAATATATGCAAAAAATCAACATTCTACATTAATTATAAACTAGAATTGTAGAAATTGGTTGTGAAATATGCTACATATATTTGATAGGTTATCATCGAATATTAAGTGCTTTTATGCTCATGATTGAATTATCAACTTATTTATGGGTCCCTAATCAAGCAGGTTGTCTACTAAGTGAGTATAGTTTTTCTTATGAATTGTGATTAGTTAATTTTTATAAAAAATTTCCAATTATAATTTTATTATATTATATAGATGGAAAATATTTATATTATTTAAAGGGGTCCATAAGGTAACTTATATTGGCTAAAATTATCTTTTCAGTGGAGGTAGTCTATTGTAGTAGAGGGATTTGGTAGTGTGTATATTTTTGATTTTATATTTATTTATTTTTTTGGTTGTTTAACAATAAAAGTCCAATGCATGATAGTCTCATTCTGAATTATTATTATATTTCTACTAATTATATATACTAATTACTAGTTTAAACCATTCCCAAATGTGTTATGGAGTGGTGTTGGAAATAGTTATCATCCTTTGGGGATTAGTAATGCACTTTTGGCATGATGTGTCTCAGTTCAAGAATCTATTATAGGGACAAACAGAACCGGTTATTTACACCTTCCATTCCTTTCATTTTATTAATAAAATGATTTATTCTCAACATATCATTATAACATGAAAATTGGTAAGGTTCAAATGTTCATTTATTTTGTATTAACATTAGTAATATAGAGAATTACATTATCTCTGACTCAACTAGATTACAATTACAAGAATCCATGTTATACACCTCATCTCCTACTCAATAAAAAATTAATAATTTGAGGTGGTGGTGTATTCATTAATATTACGACATAAATTGTTTGTATTTGAGATAAATTTCGTTTAAAATTTCCTTAATATCCTAATATATATATTTCCAATTTTATAAGGAAACACAAAACATTTTAGATCAGTCATTTATATTATTTATTTTCTGCAAGAGATGATGCATATTCTCGAAAATGGAATTTTTTAGTTTCTATATTGAGGTGGATGACTAAGGATCATGTGTTCTCTAAGAAAAGTTTAATTGTAATGTATATAAAACTATTTTTATAATCAATCCTTATTTATAATATTATTATACTAAAAACCCCCTTAAAACCAGAGGGAATACCACCGCACTCCATAAGAGGGTGATGTAGATTCATTGGTCCAAACATTTCTTTTATATAACCAGTGAAATATTTAGCGGGGAGGCACAATAAAATTATAATAACGAATATTATTAGATAATTTATGTATTGGGTAATTATTTGGTTCATATGATCATTTTAAACAATTTTCGATGGGATTCATAATCCTAATAATTATGTTTTCCCTCAATTACGACAATAAAAATTCATGAGATCCAAAAGATATAATGTTTTTATTGGATAAATCAATACATATCAGTTTTGAATTCCATTTTCTTCCATTTTCAACATTTTATGGAAGTACATCATAGACATGTAGTAATTCATCAACAATTTTATATCAATAAAAGGAAACTATCTGATATAATGATAAAATTAGTAATGGGATATTCATGGACATCCAAGTAATGTGATGTGATATAGATTATTATAGATCATTTAAAAAAATTAATAATTTTTCATCAATCTAAGATACCCATTATGTAAAAAATATCAAAATGTTTTATATATGCGATATAATATTCTCATTGGCACATCCGAAGTAATACAACACTAACAAGCATAATATATATATCTACCATATTAATGCATATTATGAAACTTAGCAACTATAAATAGTTTATCTGATTACAAGACTACTGAAAACTAAAAGCTCACAAGAATTAAAATAAATGGAAGTAAAACAAACAGATAAAAAACAAGGAAATGGAACAAGGGATTAACATGCATTAATAATTTATACCAATAGTTTTTCTATAAAAATATGTTTTCCCATATCAATTACAATAGGAATGTAAAATAAATAATAATGAAAATTAGTATGAATAATTAATGAAAACATAATAACATAATCTACTATCATTATATTCTCCAATTTATTAATATTAAAAATTGAGGAATCACATTAATATATTGTATCATTCAATCGACTTGTGAAAAATAATCCCTTAAAATCATGGTGAAATCAAAATTATCGCCTTTATTGGTGTTTAATGTTGGCAACCTTAACACTTACATAAAAATTAAAACATTCCTCGCTCTATAGGAATGTATAATAATTTTATGGATTTACTACATTATAGATCAATATTTTCGTAGTAATATAATATTCATCCATATTAAGCTTCAAGATCAGTATAATTTGTTGAAAAAAATTTATGATGGACTGAAACCAGAAATCACATCCCATTCATGTCCAATATGAAACCATATTTTATAAATCCATGAAAAACTCAATAAATTTTGGAAGATATGAAAATATTTCTTCATTTCTAATTTTCCCCATTTCCATTATATTAAACAAATACCAAATGATATGTGTTGTAAAATATGTCTTTACTGAACTAAATATTTTGTGATCATGTCATATAGATTAGTGTTTCAGGTTATCATTTAACGATTTAGTAATATTTCTCGAAGTATATTCTTGATTAAATTGTAAATTTGATCAATATATTTAATATATGAATAGAAAACTATAATTTAGTGTTGATGAATTCAATTCAGATTATACTAGAAAAAATATCAACCTCCACTGGATCATCCAGGATTCTTTATAAGTTTCACAAAACAAACCAAATTCATTGTTTATATAGTTGCAAATAAATGTTCTTTCCATATTCTTATTATATAAAATTTACACTATATCGATGAAATCTAAAAAATAATTTTCCCACCATAGTTATACATGAATATTCATATGACTATATGAATTTCTTAATGACCATCAATGTGCATATACAAAAATCATTACAATTGAACATACTCCCTAAACCATTTACTATCATCGATTGAAACTTCTATGTTATGGTTATTCCATTTAGGGTATTCATAATATTCATTTCTAGGGTAAAATATTATAATGGTTTCACCTCATTCTATCAACGAAATATATTCAATTTACAAATAATTATACACATCAAAAATTTTGACTCTAATACAAATGGAAATTTTTCTATATATCTACCATCTTAATCGATTGTCACTACATGTGCCTCAGAAAATTTGAATTGTCTAATAAGGGTGTTTTATATGATCATGAATACAATATTAAATTCACATACTCTATTATTTTTAATTTTTTATAAACATTTTATATAGGTTTATATTTATTCGTGGAACATGAATCAAATTTTATTCATTAATTACATTCTATAAATTATTTCAATGATGAAACATGTTAATGAATATTAAAATTATATAGTATTTATTTTCAATATAAAATACCTTTTGGTATTACATGGAATCCTCTCATACAATTCATCTATTCTATGAAACCCAACGGATCTTGAATTCTCTTCTAGTGTCCAAAAAACAATATGAGTTTCATCTAACCTCTTCATGAAGTATAATTACATTTACAAAGTGAGGTATATAGTAACATTTAATGAAAATAATTTTTAGGTTCTTTGGGTTTTCGATATATACACAATTAAAATGGTCTAATTTTTGTAAAAAAATGTTAGAACATTAAAATTCTATAAATCTACCTAAAAACAGTTATTAAGATAAAGTTATAAAATATTTTAAAATTAATAATTTGTGATAATGGTGAGTAATTTTTTAATTTTGAAAATTAATATTGTACAAAATTCATTTCAAGACCATAATAATTGATGAAATTAGTTATAAAAGTAGTATATTGGTCAACTAATAGAGAGTTTCGTTTTATTTATAGTTTCATATAAATTAATAAATTATACTCATAATTTTAGAAATATATTTTCAACAATTAACTAATAACCCATGATATCAAGAAATTATTTATTTTAAATATATTTTTTATAACATTCACAATTCTCAAGTGAGAGGTGGAATTAAAAATTCCCCATTATTTTTGAACATGCAATGTTATTTTATGATAATAATATTATTGTTTAAAATTTTTATCATTATGTAATTGAATTATATATTTTATAAAATATGTGATTCATATTAATTTTTATTTCATGAATATTTATAAAAATAATTCTTCCAAAAAATATAGACAATAATTATTTATATTTTGAGGATGGTTCATTAGATGTTTGACTCAACAACCAATTACCAATATAGGATTAACAATTTATTATATGTTATTAATTTAGATTATTCAAAATAATTAGAATGTTAGGTGTGTGGGAGTACTAAAATTATAATTAATAGAATATTTAATATTTAAATTTCTATTTTAATTATTCACATTAAAAAACGTGATTTAAATATTTTTTTCTAGGTTTTTAATTGGTTTACTGCTAAATATATGAATTGATCAAAATATATTCATTTAAATGAAAAAAATATTTTTTATATTTGAATTTTAATGTTTAAAATTTATATATAAAATTTATTTAAATATTAAGTTATTATTGTATCATATCATAACATTGATAAAATATGAATTATAATTGATAATTCAAATAGTTTTTTAATTTTTATTTTTAAAAGAAATATTATAATTTATATTTCCATAAAATATAATTGTTTAATATTCATTATCTCTTTAATATAAATTTTTAAAATCGTGATTAAATTAGTTTTTGAGTCAATTTTTAATTTCTATAAATAATAATTGGATAATAAGTTTCATTTTTGTGAATATTTGTACGGAAAAAATATATTTGATGAATTATAAAAATATGAAATCATTTGTGTCATTAGAATGATTTTTTTTTAATTAAGAAGTTCTAATATTTTTTGTGTTTTTAGGATATTAATGTTAAACAATAATTTTTAAAGAAACTGATGGTAGTCCACATGAATCTAATTGTTAGTTGTATCTTTGAGGAAAACATTGTGAGGGGGAATTTTAATGGAATTTTTGTGTTTTAGTGGGTTTTCAAACTAATTTGGTTTTTCCAAAAAACCTACATCCTTATTTTTTGTAGAAATTTGCAATTATAATTTTTTCAAATGGTTTTCTTAACCATATAACCAAACATTGTTGATTGTACATGATATTAAAACATTGGATTTTACTATTTTCTAAAATCCATTTCATCTCCCCTTTTCCCCATTTCATTCTACATTAATGGTTGTGTCTCTCCCATGGAGTTTGTGAATCATTTAGATTAGTTCATGGAGGGTTACCTTGATTCATATGGTGATTTACTTCAAGGAATTATTTGTTTTTGATGATATTTTAATCCTTTCACCTTTTATATAATTTTTTATATTTCCATTGAATATAAGAACAATATATTGTGACTTATATGTATACTGTATAGGTGATATGGAAATGAGATGTTTCATTATGGTTTGGTTGTATGTGTATCTATCTCTTTTGATATATGTGATATTTTTTGGAAACATGATTAATTTATTTATCTGATATGTGTCTCAATTGAAGGAGTTATTTCGATGGATTAACATTGATTTGTAATTAACATTGATTAATGTGTTTAAAATTTTCTGTACTTTGTATAATTGTTTACGGTTTATACCTATATATTGGACTTTTGAAATATGATTTAATTTGGGGCGGTTAATGTTACTATTCTAAAGGGATCTAATTTTAATGAGTAAGATTTATTTGATTAAATTATTCCAAGGGATTTAATATATTAAATGGTTTTAAAATGCGGTTTTGAAGAAATATTAACATTATAAAGGTGTTTGATTATTATGGGCATGTGTAATTTATAAAATTAAGACATTAAATATATTTTTATTTCAATATATATCACATGGGATACTATACATATTTTAGTTGTCTGTTCAAATTATTAATTAGTTTGTGTCATGAACTATCTCGATAGTGTAAACCAAGAGACCATGTGATCCCATGGAAATATTTCATTCATTTTTATAACATTTAACATAGATACCAATGATTCCCATTGGAAAGAGTTAGATATATGAAGCATTTTCTATTGGAAAATTGACACAACTTATAATTTTTTGATTATTATTAGGTCTGTAGAAGACCATATCATAAACTAGAACCCATTGGACCCATTTGATTATATCCCATTTTTTTAATACATAACCATATTTTATTTTTATTACATGGTTATTATGTTTTAAACCATGATTATTATATATGTTGGTTTTTTTCATGTTTATGTGTGTAATATTGCTTACACTTTATTTGGGTATGTTATTATTAGTTAATCTGTAAGACATCATATTTTTTTACATGATCACTATTAATTCATATTTGTTTTATTAAAGAACGTATTATATTGAATGAAATAAATATTTGAAAAAAAATCATTCAAGTGAACTTTTTTCAATGTGACTTGAGGATGATAACACTTTTATTATGTATTTTTGAATTATAAAAAATTTTGGATGATTTTTAGGTTATTATGTATATTATTTATTTTCGTGGAAATCATAACAAGAGATTATAGTTTAATCATGTTTTATAGAAACTGTAAAACATATCTAGGAAAATATACATTTATTCTTGGTGTCACTACATAAGAACATAGCTGTAACACTTTTTGGTCAAACTTTGTGTGTTTCATGTGAAATAATGTTAATAGGGATGTAGTATAGAACACATGATATATTGATTTTTGGAAAAACTCATAGGATAAAATTTATATGGGTGTTTAAAGAATACATCATGAAATGTATTTGTGAACATTTTCAAAAATATTGTCGACAAAAAATGTTACATGCATGTATTAATATTAAAAATTGATCTTAACATAGTTTTTCACTAATGTCCATCATTTTTCATATTTATTCTTAGGATAAAAAATCATTTACTTAACTAATAATTCATTTGTTTTTCCTTTTTATATAATATGTTTTTTTGATGAATCAATGTGTTATATATCTCAAGAATCAATGGAGATTCCTTGTTGTATCTTATTCTATCTTGATCTTCCTAGATTCCCTCTTATAAACGAATGATTCAAATGTGTTATAGAGATATCTAATTTTGGTCTATATTTTGATGGGATTTTTTGGGTTGTTATTATAATTATTTTTCTATGGAAAAAAATAATTTTCATAATTATTAAATCATTGGTTTTGAAATAATACACATCATCTTTTTTTAATTGTTTTCAAAAAATGGTTTAAAAAAGAAATGGTTTCATACTGAGAAATTGGATTTTTTTAATTTTTTCCATTTAATGAAATGTCATTGTAGAGCCTAAATGGTTCATAATTGTGGATATTTATAAATTATAATACGATAAAATTAATTAGTTGAAGACTTGGTGGTGTGACTAGTCACTGATCAAGATTATTTGGGTAGTCATTTCGAATGAATTTGTGTGTGAGTTTTGGAAGAATTATTCCATGTTGATATGGTTTTTGAAAATTATTTATATTATTTATTATGTAAATGTTATTGATTTCCTCTTATTATATATATATATGAGTGTGTGTATATGTGTGTTTTCTCACATGTTATTATTCTTATTGGTGGGATTTGGGATTTCAATGTGGATTGCCTAATGAGTTTTAGACATTCCCACTATGTAGGAACCATGGTTCAACTGTAGATGTTGTATAATGAGAAACATGTAATGTTAGTGGTCAAAACGTCTATAGTGATTCATAATTATTTAGTGGTCTAGGGAATTGGTGTTATATAATATTTCAATTTTTTACTGATATAATCTATGATTCCAATATGGTGGTATTGAGATAATCAGTAAATTATTCTATCACTTTTATACCAATATATTAAATTTTCATCATTGATTTAACTTTCTAGTTTTTTTATATTTCAATAAAATACGTAAATCTTATCTAATTTTTTTTCATGAATCATATTCATAATGTTTTTCAGATTTAATGTAAAATCTCCCCCAATGATCTATAATTACCTTATACATTTTTCCATGTATTGGTATCCTATGAATGTAACCTTAGGTTATTATTACCTCCTAATATAAGAAAGCAAATTTTTGTTGTAAATATATTAAAACAGTGTCATTTATGGCCAGGTTGTCATCTTTTTATGGTATAACAGAGACCAAATTATTAGAACATCAATTATATAGCATAAAAAATTGGTATCTAACTTGTATATGATGAAATTCAAGAAACAATGGTTGTTTGCGTAAAAATGTGCTATAAGATACTTCTATAATGTTTTACCACCTAATCATGTTTTTACTAATGATGGCATCATTTCATGCAATAGTGATGCGACATCCAACTATAAATAAATTTTTTATTTTGGGATGGAGTGTTTATTAGATTGTATTCAATGAATATTATTAAAAATATTTGGAATATTTTAATCCTTATGATTCATGCATTCTATGAATATGTGGTTTTCAAATAAGTATATAGAAATAATGTCCCCAGTTCAATGGCATGGGAATCCACAAGAGGTTTCAGTTGAGAATGTGGAACAACCTTAGCCACAAGTAAATCAGTAGCTCTTCCAAATAATAGTCTATGCATTTCAATTTTTTGAAAGGGGAAAAATTATTCCACAAAAGATGAATTGATAAATATTCCATTTAATTTTAGAAACCCATTAGAATGATATTTCAATAAAATCTGGTACCAGTGTAAGAGGATTCCTGGTTAAGGAAGATGAATATAATTTTCTTATTTTTCAGAATACCTGAGGGGGAATAAAGTGAATCTGGTGATTTATAAACAATATGACTATTATAGGATATAGGGAGGACATTATTTTCTATACCAAACATGACCAGGACCTAATATTTCTAGTCTATAAGGAGTTGTTAAATTAATATATTTATCCACATACTATTGTGATCACATTGAAGATTGATTTTATTACTATAGAGTAGGAAGATCTATTACATATGGAGTATACATATAAAATTTTAAGGTTCATTCATGTTTCTCTTGAACTATTCACAGGTGAATACTTAAAGGAATGTGGTTTTTAGGAAAATCTATAATCATAAATATGCTTAATCATGGCTACATTTTGTATTGACATCTATATAGATATGTTTCTCATTGTGATGTTAGTTGAATTGGATATATTGGGAACACGTTTTTGGTGAAACACTCTTACCTATACAAGTACATATCAGATCTCCAATATGGGGAATAATTAGAATATGGATAATTATCATGAAATCAATGCATAGAGAAACCATGATGTTTTAATTTCCATTAAACATAACTATTCTAATTTGTTAGAATATTTTATATACATATTTTTTATCAAGTTATTTTAGAAAATAAATGACCCTTATTATAGGACCATTACTATAGAAAATTGGAAAATATGAAATTTAATTTTACAGTGAATGTTTTGATGACTAATAGAAAATGAGAAATTTTCACAAGATTATAATTCTCATAAGATTCAATCCAGATACAATGGTAATCTCCCATTGGAATGCACGATATATGATGTCTCCCATATCACAGCAAAACCTCAGAAGTCATCCCAACCATAATGAGTAATAATTAATAATTTCCAATACCTATTATTTAGATAAATATTTTTCAGAAGATGAGCGTATAGGATAAATATATTCTTTTGAGGATGTGTGGTAATATTCTATTAAACTCTACCCCATACAATATTTGTCTTAAAATGGAATGTATTATTCATTTATTGTTTTTTAGGATGTTTACCATTTGATATTTCATATCGAAATGAATATATATCTATAGAAACATCAAACACCAAATTGAGATTATGAAATTTTAGACATTAACATTAATGTTTATTCTATAAATATTAACGTGGATGAGTTTTTTTGGTACTTATATTTTAATTTATTTAAATTTTTTAAAAGATAGTTTGAATTGATTGGATGAAATCATTAAATAACCACATAGAATCATATTTTTGGTAGATTATATTCACATCACATCATGGTGTTTAGCATATCTTTAAGGGTTATTGTGATGTGGATGCATGTATCATAGAAACACTAGTACTAATATACTTACCATTTTGGTAATGGGTTCTATTGGTGAATAGTTTGATGACTAATTGAGAAATCCATGAAACAACACTATAAAAAATTGAGAGATAATTTATGATTCAATGGGTAGAAAAATCACTAGCTCGTAATTTGGTAAAATGATGTGACATTAAAGAAAAACAATTCAAGTAGAGATGAATGGGAAATAATGGTTTGTATAGATTTTATTAATCTTTACAACTCTACTATTTATTATTATGTTCAAAGATGATAGCATGTACATGGTCAGTAAATGATATCATAAATCATTTCACCTATACTAGATACATGAATTTATTGTTAAAAAAATTTGACATTAGTTTAGTTTTTTACCTTAAATCCAAATTTTATTCTCCTATCTTAGGATCATTGACTCCTCAATTTTCATAAGTGTTCTTGGGGATACAATAAGATATAGGAGGCGATATTAATGAATCATGGTGTTTTATGTCTTAAAAAATATATTAATTTATCGTTATTAAATATTCTTTCTATATATACTCATCATCCATATCATGTAGTTGTAAATCACATCCTTTATAGATATTGTTATATCCAATGATGTGTATATTGATGAAAAATAATTTGGGTATAGTGAAGGGAATATTTTTCATGGAAATATCTACATGTTTCATGTGTCATTATTCATTTTCATCAATCACTATAAGTTATGTGGATTCTCTCCAATAGTATTTGTTTTAGAATATAATGTCTTGATATTTAAATAACATTATATCTTTTATGGGAAAAAAATTTGTTGGATTTAGTACCTAATACATTGGTTTTAAAGAATACAACTATTTTCAATGATAAATTTCTATAAATAAAATGGGTCCAATAGAAATTGATTTTTGTCGATGAAAAAATATTTTTTGTTTAATTGAGATCATAATACACATTTTGATTCATAGTTTATTATGGATTTAGATCAATTCAAAATATGTCACATGGTTCATTCCATTAGGTTACTATTTGGTGATGGTATATGTCACCATTCATAAGTTTTTGGAATTTTATTGGGCATGAAAGGGTGTGAGAGATATGGATTGATTATGCCATGTGGTTATGGTTTTGGAAATTTAATTAATTTAGATATTATGAAAATGATTTAAATTTCCACTACACAATTATATATATATATATATATATATATAAATTAAGGATTAAATGATCTTATTCATATTGGTGTGTGTTGGGAATCCTTTTTTATTATCTACTAATGTTTACACTCACCCTCAACATGTGAACATTAATGAATCTACAAATGTTATTTACAGAGAACCATGTAAAGGAAAAGTGTCTTACAGATCTACTGATCTATTATGATGTAGTTGTATTGGTACATGGAGTTGCAACATATATATTTTTTGGTTTATTCTGTGGTTGAGGCCAAATTTTATTCACTAGGTTCTAATTTACATTTTGTGTAATTGTTGTTCCATTTTAATCAATATTAAACTCTAATTTTATATTTTTTGATTTTCTATATTTTATTAATATAATAAATTATATAAATTGTCTTTTATTTGATATTTCTTCTACATTATTTTCATATTTTTGGAAAACTATACTGATAATGATCTAGGATTCCCTTTAAACAAAATTCATTTCATTAGTTCCATGGGGAAGTTGCCTTATTATAATAGAACTTCATTCCTTTTCCACTGAAATGGGTGAGGGGATATATGTCACATTGATGTTATCCTCTCAATCATTAACCTCCTAACTATCATATACCATTTTGTTTAATAATATATTGTTATTTTGATACATATATTGGTAAGGGGACCATATAATTTTGTGTATATTCATGATTACATACAGCCAATGTTATTTGGTGGTGGTTGAGACAACAGTCTCATAGAGTTAGCTTTTGTGGGTCAAATTTACTATTTTTTTAGTTTGGGATGTAATTTTTTTTATTTTTTGGTCTTGATCACTTATTTAATCTTTTTATCTTCTTAAACATTGGATATCATATACCTAACATATTTATTAATAGTATTTTAGTATTTTTGTGATATATTGTTATCATAATGTTAGGTATTCTCTGTTTAGTTATACTATCTATTATTCTTTTATTTTTTTGGGTATGGATATCCAATTCTAAAATGGTTCAGACAACATTTCTTTGTGGGGAACCATTCAAAAATAGTTATTTATAAAGTCTTTGTATTGTTCACCATATCATAGTGATTATGTATGATCTTTTAACCTTGTGGAATGGTGGATCTGGTGATGAAGAAGTATGATATAGTATGGCTAGTTGAAAAATTATGTTAAAAGCCACTATTAATTGGAGGGATAGTAGTAGGGTTGAGATAGGACCGTTGAAGCTCTAGAGGTAGGTCTAGGGGATTTATAGGCCAAATCATTGTTATTCTATACCTCATGTTTCCATCGTAGTTTTTGAATTGTATTTACAAATTGAGACTAGTTCTTTTAATTATATTTTATATTTACCATCATTATCAATGTTTTTCAATAATAAAACCTCAGTAGTTATGGGAAATATTGAGATTCATAGTGAGACTAATGTGGAAATAAAATTTCCAATATTAACAAAATCGATGAAAAAAACATTTGTTTATAACTACAATCAATCCAATGTTGTTACACATCCTTTTATAAATATTGGATAAACATTGTTTCCAATATATGCCCAATATGACATTGTTTAAATTTTTTACGGTTTAAAAAATTCTTAATTAAAATTTCATATTCCTGTTAATTATTTCTTCATGGAACCAATCTTATGTTTTTCATATTAATTAATTGAAGTTGGTTGAGTTTAAATTGTGTATTGAATTAGGTGGTGTCTTGTGTTTTTTAAAAAATGACTCCTAGAAGGGAAAATTTTGGATGGAGGGAAGGAGTTTCTGAGCATGTTCCATTGGTGATAAAGACACACATTGGTTACATGTGGTATTTTTTAAATCATAAATCATTGAGTCGTCGAGGAAGATATGAGGAATAATTGTTTTAATAAATTTATGTGGGTTTGAACCCTAGTTGTTGTGTTGGAATGTCCTGCCATGCTAGTGGTTAGATCTTATAATGATGGGGTACCGTAAGATTGTAATAATGTGGATATGTCCTTTATGTGTATTCATAGTATGTCATCATGGTTTGCAATGAGATGTACACAACCATGGTATAATCAATGCAGAATGATGAAAGATATGATAATGATCTATCATGATTCATCTTTAGTATATCGAGGGATCAACAATCTTATGTTGAAGTCCATTTATTTTTAATTTTTTTTCATGTTTAGGAAAAAAAACTATTTAGGTTGTTCATCAGGATTGATGTATGTAAATACATATGGTATGAATTTCACTATTGGCTATTTAATGGTGGGGACCCTTGTTTTCTTGTTGGAATTCAGAATTTTTCATTGTCTGTTGTGCTCAAATTTTTGTTGTGAGACAATGGTATGTGTATTCCAATAGTGGGGGTACAATATTTGTGATAGTTTCATGCCCTCTATATAGAAGGAATTTTTTAAAACTATAATGATGGTCATTTGATACTCTAGAATTCTTGGTTTTGTAAATACGAGTGTGGGGAGCATGGATTCTTATGATTTTATTAATCATTACATGGATGATAAGTTTTATGCAATGTAGATTGTAAGGACATATGATTTTTCATACATCAAATTTGAGTAGAAATTATTTATTATTATTTTTAGATGAACTTGAGGGGAAAATTGACCATTCACCCTAGAATAAAATCTATGAATATTTATCTGTCCATTAAATTTTTCATTGAATAAGGCATTTTTTATAGGACTTGAGTTTTGTTGAAATATGGGCCATTCAAATTTTTGCAGAATAATTACTAATTAGTATTTAATAAATTAAATATTAAATTTTTTTTAATCTTTTTCTTCAAAAAAAATTTAATTCAGTGTATTATTGTGATTTTACATCCACCATTGAGTATGAAATGTGGATTGTAGTATAGGAGAGGCATAAACTCATGTTCGGCACTGGGGCCAGCTGGAGTCCATTTTTATTTTCATTCCATTTATTATTTTTTATTCGTTTTTTTCCTATTTTCCTTCATCCTAATCACTAAATAATCATATAGATCATACAATTACACTATACCAAGAGATAAAAGAGGGAGAGGGATAAAGAGTTAGAGAGAGGGATGGGGAGAGCGGTGCAACTGGGAAGCCCTCTACGCGTCAGATCGACGTGCGACATTCGTGGATCTTGAAATCAAATGAAGAAAAATAATTTTCCTCCCAAGTGTATTAATTTTTCTACTTTCACCACTGATCCCAGTATATTTGTTGGTTTTCCAAATTTATTTCCTGATTATGAATTCATGTATCCCCTACAGTCCAAATCTGTTGTTTGGGGGGGGAGGTGATTTAAGAGGTGTGATGATTTTTTGTTTGGGAAAACAATGTTACACAATGCGTAGTATATGGAGACATGCCATGTGTTATTCTTCATCATGTATAATGTTTTTTAAGGGAGTGCATTCCATGTACAGGGGTGTACATTCAATGTACTACTACTCGACTTTGTAGCTGAGTACCCGACCATACGAACACGTGTAGGGGTACATGTCCATGTAGAGTAGATGTCCAGAACCCATCTATGTACCATTCCATGTAATATTACACAACCATGGAAAGTATACAGCTAGTCTAGTTGTGTAACATAGTCATGTACCCCATGATGGTTTTATGGAAATTACCTTCATCGCACATCATGTACTTTGGGTGTTTACATGGACATTTCAACTTGATTAAATTCCCATGTCGGAGCATGAGGGTTAAATTTCTATGGTATCTACATGTTGTGTAATCCTTTATTGGTAAAAATCATGGGACTGTCGTGATTTTGTGCCCCCTTCATGGAATTGGATATGTGGGTAGTCCAGTCTTAATAGTTTTCTACATAGATCATGATGGTGAAACTTGTGTATCATCCTAACGACTCATATTAGTTGTTATAGATTTCCTACATAAATGTGGAGTTTCTTCTTCAAATAATATAATTTAAGTGTCTCATGAGTGAGATACATGAATGGGACCAATTTTTTGGGTGTTTAGATTGACCTAGTTCATACCATTGATCTGCAATGAGATATGATCAATCTACCATGACCAATGCTTCTGAGGTGGTTCTCCTTGTGATACATAATGTTTTCTCCATTGATTCCATGATAACAATTTGTTCTATGGAACCCTCTAAGGATTGCATCACTTATGAGATAATCTAGTCTGTCCCTTACAAGATTCCAATATTATATATTATTTCTCCCGATCTGTTATACTATGCATCTATTTTCTTATCACTATAGTATCTTGAGTAGGATTCCCCCATACCTTTAAGATAATGTTCCCAAGTAGGATTCATTCATTTATTATTACTCTAGGATCCCATTTTACGATGAAATTATATGTTTGGATTGAGGTACCTAGGGTGTGCACATTATTTGTCCGATTCTGAGCAGTACATTTGGATTGGGTTGATGTTTTGTCTGGGTTTTACTTTACAAAATGTTTTGAATATGTAATACCATGGGTTTGTGGCTGGATTTTTGTGTTGTTCATTCAGGCCATCCTCATTAATTTTTTAATATTTGATATGGTTAGTACTGATTGAACAGTATTCACCAGAGATACTTCATAGTTGGTGGATATTGATCCTAAAGAAATGTGTCAATCATTTTATTGGAATGCTCATACATTTTTTCAGGGATCATTATTACTTATTGGGATTCATAGTTGTGCATACCGAGGATCAGTTTTCCCGGACATGTTATTATTGATATTCTCTAGTATAAAAATGTTTACTACCTAGGACTTGGACGTTGTGATTAGAAAAATATATATTTTTTGATATATTATTTTTTTTGATTTTCATATGTTTTTCCTTGTATTTAACTACATAGAATTACTTGTTGACTTGTACACCATGAGTGAAACTTGGATTCCCATAATCCTAATTCTTATGAAAAACTCGCATGATTGATGATATATGATGAAGATGATTATACTCTCCTTGATATGGGCACGAAATCCATTGACTAATGGTATATTATTCTCTCCCGAGTGGAGGGGGTGATTACCGTCTACTCATCCTTTGATCAGAATGTTTACGCTCTTTCAAATCACGTATGAGACTCTAGCGGTGTAGTGTAGTGTCTCATTGATGTGTTATCTCTTTTTATGGGCATGGAATACCAAGGATCATGGAATATTTTTATCTCCAGAGTGGTGGGGTTGATTACTATCTCCTCGACCTATTATCGAAATGATTACACAATTTTGGATCAATTATGGGACTCGAGGGATGTTGCATGCCATCTAACCAATTATTTCTATTTACATATCACCTCATGGTTATCCACTTAGAGTTCATCCATTTAACGAATGTCATGACTGCCTATGGACTGAGACCAATGCCCCACCCATTGGACAAGATTTATAGTCCTGGTCATCATGGCTGCTAATTATTGGCCTATTACATGATGTCAGGATGTAGTCCCTTCAATCGTTCATTGCATTATAGCACATTAGTATATGTTATAATTGTTAATAGGATTGACTATTAGTATATAATATCCTTTTTGATAGGATTGATCATTAGTATATGGTATAATAGTGAGTGACTATAGGCGAGTACGGTTGAACTCATATATAGGAATAGTATCCATCTGTGGTGACATAGCTTTCATAGAGATATAATGTTGCCATTTTCTGAAGAAATCATATGTTGATTGTGATTAAAAACCCAATGATAAACTTAATGTCACAATACATGAGTGGACTGATGTCCAGCTCAATTCTGTTAAATAGTATGTCTAGGAAATCGTCCTTACAGATGAATGGATAGACAACAGATGTGGTTTCATGTTTTTGTTTTTCACATTCCAATGAATATTCATATATATATATAGGTATGGGATTGTACATGTATAAATATATTTATATAGAAACTCATTATGGAAAATTTCTAGTTGAATGTGATTATGGACCAAGGATCTAACTATGGATTCACATTTTTTTAATTACTTATTTCTTTATTCCCTAGCTAGGATGAGTAGTTTACTTCTTCATACACTTATAGAAGTACATTTAATAGTTTCATTACAGGGTGGACTGCAGGGATTCTTTCTCACCCCATAATGTTCACCATGGTGTATGTGTAGACCTTATGTTTTATTTTTATCTTGATTGTGTGTTGAATGATTGATAGGGATTTGGACTAATATTTCATTGATCGATCTAAGATGCTCAAGTGAGTTCTTTTGATTAGAATGGTGTAGTTTGATAGTTCTGGGAGACCAAGTTTTTTGTATGGATCAGGGTATGTAAGAAGAGAACATTACATTTACCTTCATTTTAATTTATAATTTTGTATATGTATGTTATAACTATTGGGTTACTATTGTTGTATTTTATTTCATTAGTTTTTGGTATTTTTTAGCATTTACAATTATTATTATAGCATGATCTATTTTATTTATTTATTACGTTTGATCATTATTTTCATTCTAACGTATATGATTCAATGTTATTTCTTTAGTTTTTTACTCTAATATGATGGCATATTATCTCCACTATCACAACCTTGGACTACTTTTGTAGTCTGTAGCCTCTGACATATGGGGAGGTGTTCATGGGGCCTTGTATCCCATATGTTAGGTACAAGTAATTCTTTCTTGTTGTATGTGAATTATGTTGTCATGGGTTTGAGATGAAGGGGAGGAGAATTAAAAAAAATTCTAGGTAGGGGACAATTTATTCCACTTGTTATCTGGTCCAGTATGGGTGGAGCTCAAGGGCTTGTTATCAACCGGTGTTGGGAATTGGTGTGCTTGAACATCCTGTATGGAAATCACCTAAATGAATATTGTTGCAATCATCATGATTATAATTACAATGTTCTAAAATGGGACATATAGGGAAAGTGATCATTAAGAAGGTTTGTTCCAATAAAAAGGAGGCCACACACATTATATTTAACATAAAAAATAAATGTTAGAAAATTAAAAAATGCACTATTTTCGTGATGGAATACCTAAACAGAAAATATTTTTGAATCCAAACTAATTTCCATTATTAAGAATCATGAAAGGAATGTATTTTTAATGATATTATATAAGGAATTCCATATGAGAAAGTTTTAAAATGACTAGTAGTTTCAGGAAGACCTTGTGTTCTATGATTTTTGGGAGCCTCGTGAAGGCCAAGAGCATCATAAATTCTATTATCATCATTAAGTTATGTGGTTTTTGGAATGATGATATTTAATTTAAACAAATTATTTGTTTCACAAAGGATGGGATCATTATAAATAGTTTTCATAAACATTGGGTCTCAGTGAATATTAATTTAAAATGCATTAACACTAGGATATAGTGTAAGTAGTGCCTCATTATATTCAAGGACAGGAACATAAATTCCAAATGTATTGGAGCGACCTTGATGTCATCAAATTAAGTATGAATTCACTAATGGAATTGTGTTAGTGGGAGTCAATAGAAGTGTTCCATTGTAGGAAATTTTATATCCATAAAATTCATATAAATGAAATATGTTTGGAAGAAAGTGACAATAAATTATTTTCATTATTCCACTATAAAATGTGAATCTTGGTGTATTTAGGTAAAACAGACAAAATTTCTAAGTATTCTCTTTAGATTTCCCAATAGAAGTTAACTATATAAAATTATGGTGTTATGTCTCTGTATTCAAATTTATAACTACTAAATGATTCAATAATATATTTTTTAAATCATCCTCACAATGTCAGAACACAATCTATTATTTAAAAACGTTACACCCTGATTTACCACCCCCTATCACATGATTTGGGGTCCAAAAAGTGGTATTATATCATGGTTATTTATGGTTAACATGAACTATGTTTTTTTCATGATGAATTTTCGGATTGTTATAGGATAATTATTTTTTTATGGAGGAATCATCTGGATTTGGAATAACAAGATGAGATATGATCTGATATTCCTTAGTATTGATGTTATAGTATCCACTCTTCAGTGCATATTAGTCACTAATTCATCATGATTTTGAATAATTGAAAAAAAAACAAAAAAAAATCATGGTGTATATTTTGAAGTAGAAAATTATTGTACATAAACACATTTCTATCAAATGCGATAAAGGTGATGAGTTTCACTACAGTAACTCCCATGTGGGAAAAACAATAAAATATATACCATGGTTATGAAAATGTAATAGAGACTAAACCTAGAGTCTTGGATAGTTATTTTGACGTTATTAAAATGCATTAAGATCAAAAAATATACCTTATTTAGTACCATAACTAGAGTTGTTATAGATATTCAAGGACATGGGGAAAACAATAAGGATGTTATTTTTTTTAATAAAATATTGATAAGGGTCTATCACTATATTATCCAAAGTTTTTTCATGTTGAGGAATGATATTTGTCTATGTTCTCTCTTGATGATCTACAATGTAGTCTAGTGGCTTAGTAGATATGAGTCAAACCAAATGATGCTTCCACTCAAGTAAGAAAAGTAATTTTATTCAAATCCTAAGAAAAAATATTGAAATCTAGAGTATATAAAGATTATGAAGAAGAAATTATTTCTATTCATGCAATGAAATTATAAATAATAAAATATATAATTAAAATATATATTCCATTAAATTTTTTTTCGATGTGGTAATGTATGCCATGTTGCCTCTCGATGCCCAAGGAAAATTAATAATGTCGAAAGTGAAGCATAAATCATGAAAATTTCAAAACAGTTATTAATTAAAAAATGATACTTCCAATAAGGAAACAAATTTCTGAGAAATATGTTTTTCAACAAATAAGGACATTATTATAATGAATTTTTGGATGATGAGGAACCAGATTTATAGTTATAATATGAGGCATCCATGATGTCTACAGTTGAAAATGTAGAACCATAAACATGTGAATATAATCAGTTTTTTGGTGTTGTTTATCTAAAGGTGAATCTTGAGGGTTATCTTGATGTTCATGAAATTAAAAGGAATTGAAAAAATATATAGGAGTTTTTATAAAATATTCATCATAGTGTTTTGATCGTCTTGAATGAGAATATTATCGATGGGTTATAGAGTCAGGAGAACATGTACACACATTTTTAATGATAATAAGTGTCCGTGAAAAATATACACAGGATTGAAGAGTATGTGAAATTCCACAATGACCTTATATCAAGATTGGAGTAAAAGGATAAATAATTAAGGGACATTAGAGAAAAAATTTACTATGTGAAAACTAGATACATAATCAAGATAATGGGAAATAATAAAGAAAAATATAGTTTCAAAATTCACGTATGAAGAGATAATGGAAAAAGAGAACATGGTTTTGAAGGATTAAATTAGTACTTGAATAACCATAGATAAAAAATTAAGGAAAAATAGATTTTTTGTGTTGCTGAAACAACAAATACAAGAAACTTGATGATAAAAAATAAATGGAAGGATAATGTTGGACATTTCAAAGAGTCACATGGTGTCCTAATAATGAATTATTCAAATAAAAATGAAAAGTGGGTTGAATTTTATTCTATTGTTTCCATAGTGCACCTCCAGTAAAATTCCTTTACCAAATAAGGGGACATGGGGGTTATGGAATAGAGAATAAATTTCTTCTTATGAAATTTCAATGATTAGGCTATCTGGGCTATACCATTTCTTACTATAAAGAGGTAAGGAAATATCTGAATGGGAATGAATTTTGATGTCATGAATGAAAAAGGATATTATATCCTTTATCATATATATAAAATATATTCTATGGTTATTGTTTTCATTTTTCTATAACTGGGAATTAATAAATTCATTTTTGATAGAGGAAAGGTAGGGAAAAGACCTAAATAACATAGGGGCAAGTCAATACCTTCAAACCAAGTGGAGTTGATCATGAAAATTTATATTCATATTTGGAAGAATAATTCATGTATGGTGAAACCAATAATATTAAAAATTTATTTTATGGATGATATTATTTCTCCAATCCATCTATTATTCTGTATAAGGAAATGATCAAAATCATGACATGGAATATTTCTGAATAGCCTTCATATATAAAAAGTATAATAAAACCAGGATTCATAATAGTGTTTGTTCATCCAACATAAATATAAAGGTGTATTACATCAATATTATCCATATATGGGTGGCTGAAATAATGAGATTCAGAAGCAATGGTTCTTTAATGAAAAAAGGATGTAGGAATACAAGGCTAGAAAATAACGCGCTATGAAAAAATGATGTTATTTATGTAGAAAATTTGTGTAACAGTCTCTTCTGTGTGATTTAAAAATATGAATCAAGACTTATAGTGAAATTAAATTAGAAGTGATTAAGTATCAATTAAAAACATGTATTTATCTCGGAAAGGATTCATAATTGAGGGGATGTTTTACTATATTGATGATAATGAAAATAGTTTTTACATAATAGTTTAATAATAAAACAACTTGAGGTACCAATGGTTGGTTCATATTAATAATCATATACAAGAAATAATATCAATGATTAAGTTATTTCTGGACATTCTTAATATAAATACGGATTTAGAAAAGTTATGTGAAGCATGCATGCATGGAATGATAGTGAGGACATCATGTCGACCAATAAAAAAGGGCATTGAAACTTCTTTGATATTGTCTACATAAACAAATTTGATTCAATGAATGTGGATATAAATAATTGAGATAGTTACATAATATTTTATATTAATTATTATTTTAGTTTGGATTTTATAATGTCTATGTAGAAGAAATAACATTTTATTGATTTTGTAAAGAGTTATCACCAAATAGTTTTGAATGAAATAATCCACCCATTTAAAATTCTACAATTTAAAAATGGAGGAGAATATACATCCTTCAAATTTTAAAATATCCTTGATAAAAATTGGGAACCCCAAAAAATTGGGTTTGTTGGACATTGGATAAATCATTACATTCTCTAGTGTGAACACCAAAAAGGGTTTTTAGAATGTTCAATATTTATAGAAGAAAAATATTTATAGAACTATGATGATTGACTATCATCATTATTGTCATTATTAAAAAGAGTTTGTTCATGTTGGAGTATACATATATAACTATACAATGATATTTATGTGTGAAGCCGACAAAATAAATTATATATGGTACACATAGAATCCTTCCCTGTAGTATTTTTATGTTTGGAATATTAATGTTTCATTATTATCAATGTAGTCCGTCATGTAATTTGTGGTGATGATATAGATGAGGGAATATTTTTTTGATATTCAATGAATAGTCAAACCTATAAATATTTCAATAATTATCGTATAAATATTATTGAATGTTGTGATGTCATGATAATTGAGGATATACCCATATATAGAAAAATGAGCACATATTTCCTTGTGATTGAAGATGAATAAGAATGTAGACATGGTATATATTCTAATAAAGAAATACTGGAAGGCTTGAAAAATATTCAGTGATCAAAAAATGATGATTATTTAGAAGAAGAACCACAAGAGCAAACAATTGATGATGAATCATTATCAGAACAACACATGATAAATAAAATATCATAAATTGACTACTCCAACATCACTGGAGATTAGAATTCACATATATAGACCTGGAGAATGAGTAAAAAAGAGTATTTTTCTTCATATCAATTGTTGATCCAATCGAATTTGAAGAAGAAATGAAGGATAATGCATGGCTTAATTCCATGAGTAAATAACTTGATTTTAATGAACAAAATAAACATTGTATCTAGTTGGGAGACTTTAAAATAGCAACCTTATAGGATAAAATATGATTTAAAAAAATCTATGATAATGGAAATTGGATTGGATCCCAGTAATGATGGTTTTGTGAATGCTATACACATATTGACGGCCATGAATTTTATAAAAAGAGTTCACCAGTAGCATTACTATAATCAATTAATATTTTCCTTACCATGAAAATTCAATGTATGTTCAATGTTTAGTATATGGATTTCAAACCCGCATTTTCATATGGATTTCAAGAAGAATAATTCTATAAATAAAAATAAATGTGATTTATAATTAGAAATAACGAGACAATGATTTTACTGTATAAGAAGGTACTCTAGGTTTTTAATTAGGAACCATGTTAACGATACTGCAGAATAGATTGTTTTATGAAAAATCATGAATTAAAATGAATTTTTTTTTGACAATTTCATCTCCATGAATAATTCTCATGAAGATAAATTTATTGTGTGTAAATTAGGATTATATTTTATTTGAAAAAAATGATGGGATAAGTTGAATAAGTGACTAATCACATGTGATAAGTATTAGAAATTTATTTTATTGGTAAAGTCACATACCTTTTAGGGATACAATATGTTTATTGAAATAATTATAACATAATTTCTCAAAAAAAATGCGAGAGAACTGCTGCTGAAAATCAATATTCATTAATAAAATTTTTTCCTATCCAATTGTGATTTGGATAAAATAGAATGTATGTGGATACTACATCTTTCAATCACACCTTTTATAGGTGAATCATTGGAATCTTATTATTCATTACTACGACATGACCAGATAACCTTTTTACAACATTCATAGTTACATGAATTCAGTGTAATCTAAACGACTAGAGTATAGAATTTGGAAAACTATTCCTGAGGTATATTCAATGTTCTTTATATTTTGGATTATAATTTTATGTCTGAAGAGTTAATTAATTATCTCTATTTTATGATGTTTTATGGGCTAGATATGTAATGGATTAGAATTCCCCTAATGGTGGTGATGTTCATATAAGAAACAAGCATCTCTTCTAGTTAACCAATATACAATTAAAAACATTTATTAGTATGCTTGAATAATATATATATATATATTATATTATTGATTTTACTATTTTATTGGGGATGACACAATAACTATGTGATAGCGGTGATGAGGTGAAACATAAAATTGTAATTTATTATGAAAATTATAGAGTGGTTGATATTATTAATAATCTGTTTTACGAATTTCATATAAAACATAATGAGATCATATATAGCTAAATCAATGAAAAATTTGAACAAAATATGATTTAAATAAAGTATCTTCGATCTGATTACCATGTTCATGACATTATGATTATTATTTTGGATGAAAATATATTTATATAACATTTATTTAACTTCGTTATTGAAAACCCTACCAGTTCCTAAAGAGGATACAGTTGATCCCCTCTCTCTATTTGTCGTAGTTATTTTAATTATTTTTTAGTGGAGTATTTTTTTGGGTAGATATGATCCCGGGGGAATTTTTTAAGAATATCACATAAAATTATATATTCATTGTGTATATTTATAATGAAGGAGGTAATTGAAATCAATTAGTTTTTCAAGATATTTTTTCTTTTTTCGAATTTTTGTTATTATATGGCGGCCTGAAATTATCATTTTCCACACTTTTTTTCTATAACTTTATTTTATAATATAGACTTTGAATTATTTATGAGTTATTTCAGGTTTTTTGGTTCATGTTTTATGCAATTTCATTATATAATTTATTTATAGATGTCCAACTAAAAAATGGGGAGATTTTTGGAACAATAGACGTTAATAGACAGAAATGAAGTCTATGATTTGTCTGTTGACAATCCACAATGGATTAATCCTGGAGGTTTCTTAGAATGGGATTGTATAGATCAATATACCTATAGTGTTTAATGTGGAATCATTCCATAGTTTTCACCAAACTTTTGGTCTCAAAATAAAAAGGATAGAGAATGCTTAAAAAGTTGTTTATCCATTATTAACTAATCTCACATATGGTAAATTAATGAATTTTAAAAATATAGTGTTTTGGGATGGGTGTGCATCAGAATGATGTGGAGGAACATGAAAAACACAATGAGAAAATGTAAAATCATCAGGAAAATTAGATGTTTCAATAACAGATTAAATTTAACTGGTGCATAAAAAATATAGGATCTTTATGAGAATTTATGAAGTGGTTCATTAAAAGGAATCTAGAAGAGTAGGATATTCACAATGTGTTGTTCTTATTGATATGCGATAACACCCACTTAATATGACTCAAAAAAAATAATAAGAGAAAATGATAAATTTCTCATATTTCTACATGGTATTCTTAATATGGATATTTATTCATATGAAGAATCATTCCTGACATTAAGCATCATGAAATGAATGGATTTTTATTGTTTCTTTCTACATAATATCATATGTGGTGATTTAACAAAGACTGGTAATTTCCCAAATAATCAGTGTTCCATGGAGGCTATGAGCCGTGAAAAGGAACTGCGATACATGAAGGATGGATTATTTTTGATTGTTTGGTGCTTCATGATATTATGGGGGATAAAAACACTGGTATTCTTATGATTTATAATTGGGGTTTTTTGAATTTTGTGATCTTTGAAAAAAATTGCATTGAAAATCTATTTTTAACGAAAAATCCTATCAACTACATCAATTATGTCTTATAGTGAACAAATAGTCTGATTTTAAGCACGGAAAATAAATATATTAACAATCATCTTGTGAAAATTTTAATTCGTTAAATTGATTAATACTAATCCCAAGTATGTGATCTGGGTAGTGTCGATAGATTGTTCAATGAGATACTATGTGAAATCCTTAAAATTATTTTAATTGTAGTGTGCCTAGAATCGAGTGATTATTTTTGATCTTCTATATTACACTCTAACTATTGATATTTAGACAATTATATTAAAGCCAAAAAAATTATAATTTTACCCTTGGACTATACATTAGTGGTGAACCATGTAAAATTGAGGTTTCACCTCTTTTCTTATGAATGTCAAACAATTTAATGATTCAATTAGAGTGGCATTAAAAGTTACTACAAATTTGGGAACATGATCTATTGTTTTAAATGAAATACATGACACTCTCAATAACCCCTCCCAAAATTGGTGTTTTAGTGTTTTATTGTTAAATTTTATAAAACCAATTTGATCTTCATATTTCAATAATCCATGATTAATGAAAAATTAGTACTAAATTTAGACTAAAAAACTGTTCGTTGAATATTTAATATAAAAAATCATTATTTTCAAACCTTGGATAATGCAAACATCTAGATTAAGAAAAACGATATTCCATGATCAAAATAATATATAAATATGACCCATAGGTTATCACCATTCATCCCCACCATAAGTGATTTGATACTAAAAATGATCTCATGAATCTGAACTCACAAAAGATAGGGCCACTATTATCTCATCCGTAGCACATATCCTCCCATCTCTTGGTTTTCTCTTATGTACTAAAACATTATAAAGACTAAGGTAATTTTTTTACAATTTGTTAACATAACATAGAGATCCATAATATAAGTCAGTTTGTTATACACCATTTATGTATAAATTTATTTTAAAATAATAATTTATTTTTCATTGATATATTTCATTAACAAAGGCACAAATTTATGTGCGTTTGACATGATACATTGTGTTAAGATCCATTAAAAATTATAATATTTTTTAACGAATACATGATATATTAATAAAATAGTTCTTCAAATGCACCCATTATAAGATATTCGTTAAATTTTTAGATATTAATATTAATAACTAATTATTAATTATTAATCATAATTATTTTATATGTAGAAAACAATTCTTCGAAAAGTTATTATTTTTTAAAAATTCTTATATATGATTGAAAAATAATACTTTATAAAAAAAGAATTATTCAGTTTTTATGAATACTAATAATAAAAAAATCACAGAGATATAAAATTAAGTTCATTAAATAAACATTATTTTTGAAATCGTCATTTCAAAAATATCGTAAGTTGATAGTTGTTTTTAATTAATATTTCATTTTGTGATGAATTATGAAAAATACTAGATTTTAAGTGAAAAATTAAATTCTGTTTAATTTAATTATAATGTTAAATTATATTTTAAACTAATGTCGAAGAAATACTAGATTAATTATACATCCCCTAATCAAAATTAGTTTATTAGAATCAATTTCATTTTGAATCATAATCTAAAAACATTTTATCCTCTTGATAATTTTCTCATAGAAAAGAATCATTCTCATTTTGTCCAATAGATTAATTATTAATTAAATTTTTACATGTATTTGAATTTAATTTGTAAAAATAGATTCATTATATTGAATCCTCAAAATTTATATCATTTGATAAAATCAATATATGTTTTTTTCTAAAGGAATAGTAAAATAAGTAAAAAATATTTATCATGGTTATGTTAAAAATGGGTTTTCTTAGAGGGGTTAAACTAAAAAGATATGGGTCAAAAAAACCCCAAAACACCTACAACTTCAATTTTATATAAATATTTAGAACATACCTTTTATATGTGATAGAAATTTAATATGGTTTTATCTATATGAAATGATAAAACAAGTGTGAAATTATTACTTTAAAAAATTAAATGTGTGCCACTCACCAATGTTTTTATTAGAAACCCCCTATCATCTATTATTGAAAAAATATATCATTTTTGATCATCTAAACCCATCACAAATAAACTCATAAATTACCTCTTCTTAAAATTTATTCCTTATTTGGGACATAAATCTAACATAGGAGGGGTTTTGGGACAAAAGTTTGAGGACCCTCAAAGAATATTTAACACAAATGAATTAGTGTTTTTATTTTGTTTCATCCTCCACATCACTAAATTAATGTTATTAAATGAAAAGATATTATCATATTTATCTTCTATATACATATAATTTTATATTATACTAATGAAGTACATCTAACTCAACTTCCATTAAATTCATTATTAAAATATCTTTTGTCTGTACGATAGACTACCTCCTCACATTCTGATGTAAATAAATTTTCTATTAAAAAAACTAAAAGATGGAATAATTAATTATTTTATGATTATATATGATATTTAAGAAATTTATATTATTTTTTAATTATTATATAATACATAAAATCATATATTCCATTTTGTGGGAATATGGTGTCATTGCTCTTGTGTACGGAAGAATACAACATCATGAAGAAATGTGAATCATATATGCATTAAATGGAACATTATAAGGATGGGGATAATAATAATATTCCATATTTATGATATTAAAATATATCTTGAATGCTAATAAATCATTTATATTAATTTCAATCAATAATTTGTAAAATGAAAAACATTGTTCATGAGTACATATGACTCTATGTCTCCATAAACGTTGTATTTCAGTTTCTATATCAATATTTTATATATTAATATAAATAAATATATTGTAAATATATATGATAAATATATCATGGTTTTAATTATAGAGAGTATGGATCCATTATTAAATCAAGAGGACACAAAATAAACAATAAAAACATATATGAAGAACAAAGATGTTATTGAATAAAATGTGACATTCACATGGAATTGTTAATAAATTGGAAATAAAAAGTACTATGAAAACAATATAGGGTATGATATATATAAATTATAATATAAAACAGTTGTATGATAATATTTTATTTTTATGAAATAATTTAGAATGTGAGAATGAGAATTCAAAATATAAAGTATGAGTTTTCTGTTAGAAGTTGTCTTCTTGGGGATGTGTATTATGTTATGCACCTTTATTATTTGAAATGGATTATATAAATATCCTCTGAAAAGAAACATAATTATTTTACATATCTACATGACATTTATGGTACTTTTTTTGAAATTTTAATGTGATTACAATCCATTGATTCTAAATTTGTTATATTTATATGTTACTATGTCATTGTTTATTGTGATTGGTCAATATTATGAATACAATGATAAAATAATCTTATCCAAATCTCAAAAATCTATTTTTTTATCCTCAAGGTATTACTTATATTTCAATATATTAGACACATTTTGTTTATTTTTTTTACTTATTATAATTTAGAAAATGTTTGAAGGAAATCTTATAATATTTTCCTCTTCATTAAAAAATATATTTTCCACCCAAACCCTTTTTTCAAAAAATGGTTTCAATAATGATTATTTAATCATATACTATTTTAAAATAAAATATGTAAATATTATGGGATTTTTAAAAAAATATTTTGAAAGAGATCATTATGTGGTTTTCTAAACAATGTCTGATTGTCTTTTTACAAAAACGATAGAGGAATCATTTTCGTTTCATATATAACCTGAATGAAGCTTCCCTTCATCATTAGCATTGATTTTTTTTGAATATTAAATTATTATTTTTCATTTTTCTTTTCAAATAAAATATTTTTCAGAAAGATTTATGTATTATATGTTTTATTTAAATTTAATGGATTTTTTCATCACAAATTTATTAAATGATGTTCTTATATAATTTTCCATACAAGATTAAATATATTGATGTTACCTAGGATTTTTTGGGGTTAGGTTCTAGGGATACCATTAATATTATTCCTCTATATGGTTTACTTTTTTGATGAATGTATATCTACGAAACAATTATCTCTTCCAAGGGTCATTCCATGATGAAATACTTATAGATCCTACTTCTTTTCATGGTTTTCTTCTATGATGAACTTATTAAATGATTATGAAAACACCATATTTTCAATATTTTTAGATTTGGTGATGATATTATGAAACCCTTTTTCATTTCATGTGTTATGATATGATGAATGTTTTTTTGGTATTTTAGAATAAATATGTATGATTTTACATGTATGAGGTGTGGGACCTATATATACCTCCAAACCCATGCATAAAGATTATTGATATATTGTTTGAATGGAAAAATCACGGTTATACCATGCCCAAATGTAGGATCCCGATAGTTCACCCTCACATCCAATGATGATACACAGCTGGTTATCCCAATAATAACATGTTATGAATGTCATTACATGAAACATGGCATAAGATTTTATATTACTATGTTTATGCCACAAAAATATGTCTTAATCTAATTCTATGTTATTATGGATCATGATATTTTTATTCCCTTATAACCCATGCCTTATAAACATCCAATCATTATTCCATAACTCATGATTAAGAGTTTTGATATTCATGGTATGGTTTTAAATTGTCGTCCCCATGTTCTCATACACTTATTTTCATGTTATTCAAACATAACTATCTCATTTACCCTTACTATTAATATGATAATTCATGTTCATTGGTATCACTTCATGGGTTATGAAAATTGTGTTAAGTATGAATTTTTTAAGAAGGATGTGAGATATGTTAATCTTAGTGGAATATGACGTAACTCATCTATGAACCTCTTGTTTTTGTTTCCATGTTTCCAGATGAAATACACTATTATGGACCTAAGGCATATATTTTCTTAATGTAATGAATATTCATCACAAATTATATAATATCTATATGTGATATAAATGGTCATTATAGTTGGTATCAGGGTATATTATTGGTTTTCTATAGAAATTATTATAAGAAAAAACATGTGAGATAAATAAGGAAATGGATAAAGATTATCCTATGTTTGATTTAATGTATATCTAAATATACTCGAATTTGGTAATGGATGGAGAAAGTGGAATTAATGAAATTATATCCATGTTTGGATACTAAAATTGTTTGAATCTATAGAAAATATATACATAGTGGTAATAACTATAAAAAGGGAGATTTGTGATTGGATTGAACGTCACATGGTGCACAAAAATTGGACTTCTTGTCCACCTTGTTTTATATTCTTGAGAATACAATTTAAGAATTTTACAATCTTCATTGGGACCATCATATAGTTTTTATATAGATGATGAAAATGAATTTCCAAGGATAAATATAATTTTTCATATATTAAAAACACTTTTTAATTATTTAGATATCATATGCAAAAATTTTCAATATTATATCATTCTCCAATATTATTAGCATATCTTAGACTATTCATTTTGGTTTTATTCAATTGATAAAATGTGAATGAACCTTGTTAATTATGAATTTGATGGAAGATCTAGTAATTTTCTTCCTATGTAACAAAAATATTTCATAGATAGGATATAAAATCATGTTTTTATTCTTACCAAACATTCTAAAGATATGTATCATTTATGAAATTGAAAAAAAACAAGGGAACATGATTCTTTTGAGTCCTTTATAAGGAATTTTACAAATTCATTCAATGGGACATATTATGAACCACTTTCTGAAAAATGATCAGTTCCATATAAATGAATTTTATTATCCATTTTTTTCATAATATAATAAATTCATTTTGGAATTCAAATAATTAGAATCTAAATTTGATAAATAATGGATTATTTTATGAAAATAGAGAAAACAAGATAAAATTGCTTCTACAGATTTGGATGAGTTCAATAACATATTTTTCAATAAGTATATTCACATTATTCTCTATAAAAATATAGAGAAGGATTTCACAGATATAATGAAACGTGATTATGAATTTATTTTTACATATGGGGGAAATATTTCAAGACATGAGAAATATGCTTCTGGTATTATCATTTAAAATTAATGTATTGTTGATTGACTCTTCAGTGTCTTAAAAAAATTCATCTAATGTTGTTATCCATATAAAAACATCAGAAGAAATGAATATATTTTTGGATGTGCTATCTTATATTAAATCTATATTGGGGTTCCATACCAATTTAGTGGTTTTTATAAAAAGAAAAAAAATTTAACCTAAATGGAAAAAATATGAACTATGTGTACAATAATATGATAGTAACTTCATTCTAAATGAATAGTGATATGAATGGAAGAAATTTACTTAAGGGGGTTACTATGTTTATTAAGTACCTAAATAATGTAGTTATTGTAAAAATTTATCTAATTATTTAAATAAGGGTAAATATCTACAAAATTCCTCACCCACAATCTTGTGATTCATATGAATGGAGTTTGGAAATTGTGATAATATGTTTCAAAATCCCTGGGATAATGATGTTAATTAATTACATTAGCTTATAAATCCAAGAGAATAGGGAAAATATCAGGGGAACACTATTTATAATGAGGGGTGTGATAAATACTAGGTTAAAGGTGCAATTCCTATCATGAACCAGCTTTCGCATTTCCATGAACCATGTAATAATTCCTCACGGTACCCCTATAATGCATTTTTTTTATTCTAGCACAAAAGAAATTTATTAAAAAATGTGGTCAGATATCAGAATAATTATTTTCCACACATTATAACACCTTTTCATTGAGGGTTATTTTTCTTCACTCACACACACCCATGGAAACATCCCAGATATTCACTCAACCTAATCACAACTCTAGGACAAGAACACATATCTTTGGAGTTAAAATTAGAAAAAACCTAAATGTAAATGTTTTCTTTGTCGAAAAGGGAAGTAAAACATAAAATTTTCAGGTCTTCATATTCCAAGTGGTGTTAAGCACTCCCCCCATTAAATAAAATTTGAGCTTTTGTTGACCTCAATCGTCAAACCTATGAATTGGGTTTTCAATTCTGGATGGGTATTGTCTCTAGGGTCCCTATCAAGGAATTTTTATATTAAATGTTAGAGAGTGTAACACACGTTGAAAAGTGATACATAAATAGTTTTTATGTCATTACCCATGTAAACATGTTGCAACATCTATTTGGTAGCCTACATAATTAGATATATTATATATAATAATTTTCATGGATTAGTGATTAGGATTCATAACCATCTAGAAATTTTCCATGGGAGTGTTTGATTGAGGAAAAACACATTGAAATACTTAGTTTTCTCATGTGAAGACAATAATTTGTTAGATAAGAAACAAAAATGAGTGATATCGTATCGTGAGCTAGTATAGAAACCAATGTATTATAGGAGTCCAATAGTGCAAGATGATAAGGTATATATCATAGGGATGTTTGTGTCATGAAAAATGGTTTTAAAGAATATGAAACCTAGAAGACCTGTATTTTATAGGAATATTCCTATTTAGGTAGTAATTTTAGATGGATAAGGGATGTTAGAACTCATTGTCTAGGTAAGGGGATGTTTCCCGACAATATATCATGTGATAGACCTCCAGTTTCCATGGGATGTTGGGTTTTATGGGGTTTGGTTCCTTTATGTTGTTTTTTGTTTGGTGTTCAGAATTAGGAGTTGGGACACTGGTCTCACTACGATCATAGGGCATGTGAAAAAACTATTGGATCCTTGGATATGCCCCTGAAATAATCTATGTGAATGCAGCATCATTGGAATGTAGCCAAAAATATATGTACCATCCACCGATCGACATGAGTTCCCCCTTGTGATATTTTCTTAAGTCTTCTTGATTTTGAGATTATATAGAAACCCATGTTTTGAATGTCGAAATGGTTATATTTAGTGGTGATTAATTTTTTTGAATGAGGTAAAATGAGTTTTCAAACATATGTTTTGGAAATCCATAGAAATGGATCATTAATAAGAAGATTTTAGGTATAATCTTAGTTAAATGATTGAAAATAAATTTTGGTAATAAATAAAATATTATTTATAACAAATGGATGTTCTATAGAAATGAAAAATATTTTTTCGAATGGAATGGTTTCGGGAAACAATATGGGGGATTGTTAAAATGTTTTGTACAATTTAAAATGGACAGTACAATTATAATTTGAGTCATGGGTTGAAATTTTTTATTGATCATGGAAATGTCTTATTTTAAGTATTATTATTATTATGAGTGATTAAAAGAATGGATGTGTTTGAGGAATTGGATTATTTATATCATGCTTGATTGGGTGCCCATATTGGCATGAATATATATATTTTTGTCACTCCATGGTATAAATATTTTGAGTATGAAACTTGTCTTATTCGTTTTTCTTTTTGAAAGATATTTTTAGATGAAACATTATGAGGATTTGAGAATTTTTGGTTGTTTATTATGTTTTTTTTCTGATTTGAAATTGTTTATTATGTTTTTATTGAGTTAGAAATTCTTTTTGGAAAATTGTTTTTCGATTCAGTTCTTGGTTTTCTAGTTATTTAATGTATTCCCCAATAAAATATTCAATGGATATTCGAGGTGTGGCTATAGATTGTTTACCTTTAAAATAAACTTCAGTTTAACAACCAAATGACTTATTTTCTTGTGTGTAGGATAGTCAATCATCCTATCTTCTATTGTCTAGTGGTCCCTTTTGATGTAGATGTGTGGATTCAGAAAATTTAAAATTTCATCAATTTTATCGAGTTTCTGAATTCTAATATAGTAATATTATTTAACTTTATTTTCAATAGAATGACATGAAAGTAGTGAAAGTTGATCTTTCTTGAACAAGACTCAAGAATTTCAAATATTAGAATACTTGAATGCTTCAGTCACATGTATATTTTTATCTAAGGTTGTAAAGGTGATTAAAGAGATAGAGGTTCATTACCATCACCAAGGGGATGCAAAAATGGGTTATTTAATATATCATTTTGAGGATATGGTTCTGCTTTATCTGAAGTGGCCTGGGTGTGATTCTTTGAAATATAAACATTTTGAGGTTATGTATCATCAGTATATTCATTCAATTGGGTAGGATCCTGGTCTAATCTTTATTTTTTATATGTCAGGGAAATATGTGCAAGTTGAAGGTGTGCTGGTGTTAGTGCTTAATGTAGGAAATATCCTTTTAGTCTATGGAATTAGTGAATGGAATTCCATTATAAGAGTTAGGATGTTTCCAAAGGTTGTGAGACATGCAGCTGAATTATGATTCGTACTGATATTTAATCATCATCATCAAGGAATGTAACTCATGTGTGTCAAAGATGGATTAATTCGAGTAAGATAAATCCTTCATGAATATATTCTTCGATTAGTTTCCATACATGTGGATGATAAGTTAATTTGTGACATTTTTTGGGGTTTTAAATGATTCTTTTTTGAACCAGATCCATACCTTTGGTAAACTCCCCTACCCATATTCATGAGTATGGTACTAAATCGAGAATGGTTTGAAATACAATTTAAGAAAATTATTTCCATATTTTAAATTTTTTGTCTATATGTGTATATATTTGTGGAATTTTAAAAGTGTTGTTGTGGATCTCCTATGAGTCTCTGAATTTATGAATGTGTGCATTTTGGAAATTCTAAAATTTTTTATTATTAATGAAGTGAGTCCCATGTAATTTCATCAATATTGGATTCCTTCGGTGGGTTGCTCTTTTTTGGTTAAATTTGGAAGCTCTGTGTGGGAATATTGAATTGGTCAGACATCTGGTCAGAATACTAAAATGATGGGGTGTCCACTCGAGCATCCCATGTTGAATCTAGTAGTTTATCATTTAAATATGAGTTGTACCTTTCTAATCATTGTATTACTTAAAATTATTCCCTCTATGTAGGCCTAGTGTATTTTATTATATTGAGTTTTTCAGCTTCTAGTGTGGGGTTCTTAATCATTCAATGAGATTTGGGATGGTCCCAAGGATCATTCTGGATAAAGTTATTGATTTTTTTGTTAGTGTTCGAGGTGTTATTTTGATTGAGAATTTTGATCTCGAGAGTGTGTGAACCTTTTTATTTTATCTAATGACGTTAAAATTATGGCTTCGAGGGGAAGGTATTTTTTTTGCAGGAACTATGACACCCTTATTTGTATTTTATATTATTATTTCGGTTATTTTTTAGCTTTGTCTTTTATTTTTATTTTATAGTGTTTTAGATTATAATTTTGCATTTCACAAGGTTTTTCATTGGTTTTCCAGATTAAGTTTATGTGTAAGGGGTAACCGTGGGACCCCATGAGGATAAGTCTCCATTTCGTTCAATTTGAAATTTAAAAGTTTTAGTTTTATAGATTCATTATTGTATGATCCACACCACATGGATTCAAGGATATATCTTGTGGGTCATTGATTTTGTTTGGTCATTGGTACATGGTAGGGATTGGGGAGCCAAACCATGCGGAATGTGTCACCATGCCTCTAAATTTTCATATAGAACCAAGTCACAAATGTGGTGTATACTTTCCCTATCCATCC
Organism: Viscum album; assembly: GCA_963277665.1. Classification (NCBI taxonomy): domain Eukaryota; kingdom Viridiplantae; phylum Streptophyta; class Magnoliopsida; order Santalales; family Viscaceae; genus Viscum; species Viscum album. The sequence goes on from OY728135.1 coordinate 1,770,186,913, forward strand.
TTCCAAACCATATATGTATAAGGTGTGCCCATGGATGGGTTCAAATAAGGTGCATGGATTGGGATATTGTGTGGCCAAACAATTAGAAGTTCACAAGTGTCTTAAAAATGGTAAAAATATTCTCTAAAATATTTAATTTTTCCCCAAAAATTCCACCTATCCTCCACTCTTGGCACATCCAACTAGAATTTAGCTCTTATATTCTACTTAGACCATCCCATCCTCTTCCGAAAGTGGAATCTTGTGATTTATTAATCATTTTAATGCTAAATCATTAAGTCAATCCTCTCATTTCCTATTCCCCATCCTTATACATAAATTTTCATATTGGTTCCTCTTCTCCCATGATATTTTTTCCTATGTTTCATGTTAATATTATTAATATTTAGTGGATTTTAATTAATAATATTCATTTTGTATGTTATTACATAATGAAAACTTCTTGTTGTTGTTTCTGGTAGACATTTATGAGTCCCTTGTTGTTTAAGGATGGATTCCCATTCCATTTGGCCATTAAATTTTATAATTATTTATTTCATTTCCTTTTTCACTTTTAATCAAAATAGATTGCGATTAATATTTTGTAGACTAATTTATATATTTAATAAGATGCTATTTCATAGTTATTTTTGAATATATGGTATTTTTTAAATTATTCCTCACACACCACATGTTTGATAAATTTCCCAGTTCGACATTGAATTTAATATTTGGTATCTAAGGTATGGGTTGGATTTTTAATTGTCTATTGATTTATTGAATGTATTTATAAATGGGTTGATATTTAAAAATGGTGTGACTAATTCATTTTTTAAAATGATTTTATGGTTCTTTTGAAATATCTTATTACTCCACAATTTTATTAGCCCATATTTGGTTCTTTCCTACATTGGTCCGCTATTGAAAGATCTCATGGGATGATACCCTTGAAATGGTTATGATGAATGTTGTAGGAGGTCACTCATTTGGGACATATTTGTGAACTATTTTTTGAATGGTTAGGATTGTACCTTATGGTGATTTGAGGATATGTGTGTGTGTGTTTCATGGATGTGACTCACGAATATGTGGTCGGTATGTTGTTGGTATTTAATTAGATCACCCAATTTTTTTATTTACAATGAATCAAATAAATTATAGTGGATTATATAGGAACAATGTTTCACTAGATTAGGATTCGGTTACTAATAGTGGCCATATGGAACATTCTTTGCTTTTAGATTTTTCCTTTGGTTATGCCATGTAGTGTATGACCGAGAATGTGGGAGATTTAATGTCATCAGTAGGGGAATCTCAATGGGATTATATAGGTAATAGTATGTTAACAATACTACACATAGCTCCTAGGTTATAACCTATTTTTCCGTACTTGTTTTTCTGTGACAGAATATCAATGTTCCTTTCTTTGTTGGCCACCCTTGCTAGATATTTTTCCACTTACATTATAGTGTGAAAATTTCACCAAATTATTTATAAATTCTATCTATTTTCCAATGGTGATGAAGTGTTTTGAAATTTTTTATTTATTTTTTTAGAATTATTTCAAAATGATTTTCACTTTTAAATATATAAACTTTTCCATATAATCTATATCCTATTCATTAATTTTTCATATATTCCATTAATTAAATTTAAATATTTCTAAATAAAATGGGTTATGATGCATTACTTTATTTAAGGAGAATATTTATGAAGACATATTTATATAGATATTGTATTTAAAACATCAAATTGGTGATTATGTTATAAGGGAAATTCATCTAGAAGGGACTGTTTGGGTACACCTACCGAGTTTAAATTCACACAACTATATATATTTATTATTTTCAAATTATTTTCTCTGTTTCCTCTTAGTTCTGATAATCATGTGTGATATTCGGTTTTGGAAAATTGAGAGACATTCAGGGTCACATAGAGGATTAGTGTTTATTAGGTTCATTTCTATTTTGATGTTTGAGATTATTGTATTTTCAGTTTATGTATAAATTGTTTTCAGATGTATTTTATATGTATGATGGGGTTTCTTTTTGTATTAATGATACATGGTTTATTTATACTAACTAAAATCATTCACATTGGTCCTTTAATATTCCCTTTGTTCTTATCGCTATGCAGGGAGGATTGGGAACACCTCTAGGTTATGGTCACTGACTGGCTTGGTTGATTGGTTCTGGGTCGACTCAGGCCGGATCGTGACAGATACCATGGACACTAGAAAAAATTATTGTCGTATTTAACACTTTATCTACCAATTAGTTTTTATCTAAAGTATTTTAATATTCTATAATTATTCCATCCAAACAATTATATGTAAAATTATATGTGGAATCCTAGAATGGAATGTTGATAATGTCCCAGAAAAACATTTCATTATTGTCTTAGTTAAATTTTATGTTATCATATTCATGGTTTTTATATATCTACATAAATCTCACATAATTTTCTATGTAAGGCAACTAAAAATAAATATTCCAAACCAACATATGATTATCTGTCAATGTGATGATAAGTACGTACCTCCAATAGACATTTTATCCTTTGAATGGTTATTAATTCACACTCATGAGACGATTTTTTCTTAAGTGTTTTGGCAGAAATGTGACTTTAATGATATGCCTATTTTTTAGAAATTTATTGATTTCTTCAAGAAAGTGTTTCTGAGGGTTCCACTAGAACATGATGTTGAGTTACCGATAGAACTCATAAATGGTGTCATTTTAATTTAACATAATCCCTATATAATTCCCATGATAGTGTTTCAAAATTTAACGAAACAACTCTGTGAGATCATTGATAAGTGATCCATTTGGATAAGTGTGTCACCATGGTTTTCACCTGTTCATTTTGTTAAAAATAGTTCTAGATCAATGTGAATCTGAATTGATTATTTGGATCTGAACATGAACATAACAAATCAAAATTAACCAATTTCATGTATTGATTAATTATTTGATAAACTATGAATAGATCAACACTTTTCCATGATTTACCTTTTTTATAGATATCATAAATTTTGGGTCTAGAAGGTGGGTATAGCCACTACGGAATTCTATATAGGGTATGGAAATTATGATTAAATAGTAATGTCAAATATAAATAATTATTCTCCTACAATATATAGGTATTTAATGATTATAGTCTTCAGATAATAAATTGTTCACTTATTTTTTGCTGTTATTGAAGATATTATTATATATTAAATGATTATATAGGATAATGGAGATCACTTGTGATTTTTACTAATGACCCTGATGAAGGATAGACTATTAGAAAAATTTACAAATCATGATTTTTGGGTGAAAACTGATAATAATTTTAGGTAATAAAATATGAAGAGATGGAATATTGGTACATCCCCAAATTAAAGATGTTATTTAATTTAAACAAAAAACATCCATTGTGATAGAGAAGTGTATTTTTTTAAGGAATATATGGATATTATCAATTTATTGTAGAAAATTTCTAGTGAATCTATAATTCACTCAAATTGTTACCTTCAATGGGAGGCATGTTCCTCTTGATAATTGAATATGGGAAAATTTCATTGAACTATAGATATTAATATTCAGATCCCAACTTATTTTATTAAAATATAATTGAGAAGTTATTACAGTCTAAATATATTCGTCTAGGAAGTAATTGGGATTTTTTTATGTAGAATGACATGATGATAACATGTTCCTAAAAAAATTGATAATTCGTGGGAAAAATTACCCAATTCATTATTTCAAGTTACCTAAAAAATTATTTTCATTATATAAATAGATTCATTGTCACTATATTGAAAAGTGTGATATATATATATACTAATTAATACCAGTTTAAGTTTATATTAATATAGAAGGTGATGAATATGTGACAGAAGAATATGGTTAGATCTAATTAAACATTATGATTTATAATTACATTACCACCCTGGGAAAGAGAACATGTATGAAAATTCATTTATTTGAAATGACCATTCATTTTTATCAATGATGTGTATTAAAAAAGATCCAATATTTCTAGATTTTAATATGATTGATCTAGAAATATTTAATAATGGGGAGAAATCATATCTTTTTCAATTGAATGTTCAACCATCTATCCAATTTATAATTAAAGTGGTAATGAAGTATTATATAAGGATAAAAATGAAGGATATAATGTTTATTGATATTAACATTTAACATGATGAAATTATAGGTTTCTAGAACCATGTATGAATTCATTCTAGACAGTATTTAGTGAAGTGATTTTTTGTGGATGCTCATAGTTATTCTTTCTATATTTATCTAGGATGTATAATGATATATAGATATATCATATAGTATTTCTGTTGGTATGTAATAATGTCATATTTTGAAATATTTTTATCTTAATTCTCAGTATTTCAGAAATTTATGGTTGAAAAATTAAATTTTAATGGGTTGTTACAACCATTATCCATACTAGAATGGAAATAAGAAAACATCACCATTTATGTTTTCATTAGACTCCCCAAAACATCAAAATGTTATAATGATATATGGGTTTTAATATATCACCTTAAATATCATAAAAAATCATCACTTTTAGATGATAACATCATATATTCTAACATTCAAAGATATAAACTAAAAAATATGTAATGTTTCATAGAGTGTACATTCTATTGCATAGGCTTATGATACATGAATAATCTCAATGTTTGGGTGATCATTCAGGGACATATTAATACAGATTTGAGGTTTAGTATTTTATATTATTATAAAAAGGAAGATCAATTTGAGATAACAATTCAAAACATAGAGGATATATTGAGATTTTTTATTTGTATTTAAAAGGTGTATGGGATAAATATCTCCTCAATTGGAATTTTCTTATAATTATATCATTCAATCAATCATTTATAACTCCCATATTTAGACTTATATAGAATTTTCTATATATCGATAATGTGAAGTCGTGATGTTGGGGAAAGAATGATATTGGGGAATGAGTTAACTGATGAAAAGGATGATATATTTATATGCATTTAGAATAACATCAATTCATCTAAGAGTTAGAAAATTGTTCTTCTGATATTTATCCTTATTATATAAAATTTGATTTTATTGACAATAATTTTCCAAAAAAAATTTATGGAAAGAGGTTATCATATTTTGGATGAAATTGAAACCGAGATTTAGGATTATTCACCCCATTGCAATTGACGATCTTATGAGGATCATATTCTATTACATGGTACTTATAAAAAATCTATGATGTGTTCAATATATCTCTATCATAGAAGTACATACCTAACCCAAAACATGTATTGGACTCAAAGTATATACTACATGACAATATATATGATATATTTAACAACCAATGGTGAATCTAGATTATACAGGGAATATTACAGGGTAAAATACAGTGTACATGGCCAATGTTTTTTTAAAAAACTACCAGCTAAAGGAAGATTAAAGGGAACATAAGGTTATGTTGCAGAAGAAGTATAAACATATTTCTATACCATAATGATGATTTTTTAGGGAGAAATTCATTTTAATGGGGTAAAATTTAATAACACTGTATTTTATGAATTATTTTTTAGAATAAATTATTTTAAATAAATATTATGAGTCACAGAGTACTCACATTTATGTTTACATGATAGTAAAACACTATGATTTCTTCTATTAATTGCGACACAAACTTGTAAAACCTATAATTTATTACCAATATAGTTATTTAAATGGAACTGTTATAACTTGTTTTTTAATCATAGTGTTATAAAATGTGATAATTTTATTTTATGTAATAATTATAATTGTTCATTCATAAAATAATCATACAATTAAAAAAATTACATTGATTTTGGTAATGTCTATATATGTTTTGGAAATAATTTTTTCTCATAGAAAAGAATTATATTCCTTTTTTTGAATAATAATAAAATAAAATTTAACATATTTATAAAATTAATTTGATAAAAAAAAAAATTATAATTAGAAAGTAAAAAATATCTTATTGTGGAAGTTGGGGTTTTTATAAACTATTCATGTTTTGATGAATAGTGATATGTATTGAATTTTAATTGAAAACTACCAATAAATTTAATTCAATTAAAAAGGATAAATTGAATTTTAACTGGTTTAAATGAAATCATAGTTCAATTATACAACTATTAATTAAATTTTTTCACTATAATAAATTTCATATTGAATAAAGATATATAAACTATGTAAAATATGGAAAATTTTCCATTTTAAAAAATACATTCTCATCTCATCAATGGGATTAATGTAAGATTAATTTTTCTTGCAGTGAGAAGTAAATTTTTAAGAATTAATTAAATATATCATTACATCATATTTTTTATTAAAAAATAATATCACATATATCTTTGACCAAAATGTATAGTAAAAATAATAAAAAGTATATACCACGTTAAATGTAAAAATGGGTTTACCTTGGGTAAACTAAAAATATATGGGTAAAAAATAACATACAATATATCCATAAACAATTGGAAATTTATTTTTAGAACATATCATTTCTATTATAGATAATTTTTATTTATTTGGTCCTTATAAATTGAAAAACAAATGTGGGTGGAATTCATTCACTAAAATATTTACAAGTGTGTAACTCAACACACTTATATAAATAAACCCCCTATCCTCTCTTTTTTACATATTAAATATTATTTATTTCATTCAATGACTAGCCAAAACACAGACAATCATTCATAATATCGTCCAATAAACATAATTTTTGATAAAACTCTAATATTTGATGGATTTTGCTGATATCCTATGTATGATACCAGAAGAAATTGTAACATTCATCAATGGTGATTTTCATTTTATTTATTCCTAAAAAAATTTGTATTTTATAAGTATAATATAATAAAATAATTATATTTTATATACATAGATGTATTTCTATTATGATCAAGACCTAAAACCTTCACGACATCCATTAAATGGGATACAAAAATCATCTATCATGTGTATAGTCAACTACAGCATCGCAAAACAATGTCAATCATATTTCCATTACCACATATCATTTATGGAAATAATTATATATTTATATATATATAATAATTATCATTTTGTTATGCTTCCTAAATTATTATACCATACAAAAATTCATTCATTCTATTTTTGGGAATATGATAACATTGCTCATGTGCATGATGGACTACCACCTCACATACTGTTGTGATTCTTTGCTGCTACAAATAGAAGGTATTAAAGATGCGTTGAACAAAAATATATGACTTATATTAAAAAAATATTCTCAGTTGATAATGTATGAAATACTTTATTTCATTGAATATGTTATGGAAATTGAAATAGCGTTCATTCGTACGTACGATATACCATCTCCTTGAATTTTCTATTTCATTTTTTATCTCGATCATTAATATTATTATTATAAAAATATATATATATAATATATGTGAAATTTATATTTAGTTGGAATTATAATTCTTATATAATCTTCATAAATGTATGATTACCAAAAAACCAATCAAACCAAACAAGAAAAACTAGTAGTAATTTCCCAAAAAACGACTATAACATGGATTTTATAATCACTAAGTAAAAAATGATTACATGAAAATAATATATTTTATTATATATATAAATATAGTTCTATAATCAATGTTTAATAAACTTATATATATTACTCTGGATGTTTGAAAATGTATGTTGTGAGTCAAGACTTATGGTATGTGATTTTTTTATAAAAGATTCCTTCATTAGGATATATGTTATTTTATAAACCAATATTCAACCATGAGGTGTATATAGATACAATTTGACATGAGATATGTTGAATTAATTTATCGTCATGTTTTTATGGCTCATTTTCTATTATTTCATCATTAGGATTATGATTCAATGTTACCAAAGAGGTTAGGATTTTTTTACAATCTTATCATTTATTGTGACATTTTGTATTCGGTTTCCAAGAATAAATTATTATGAGATATCTATCATTAAACCCATGAATTTTAATATCCTATAGTAATTCTTGAGTTTTTCTTGATCTATAACAAATTTTCAAAAACATGATACTTAATATAATTGGGAAAATGATTTCTATAAAATTTGACTTAAATTATACCTTCTCTTGAAAATAAATTTTCATATAAAACCATATTCTCAAATAAATATTGAAAAATATTTTATTATTATTGTATTATTTCTAAATAAAATTGTAAATCTTGGTAACTTTTTGAATTTTTTTTTCAGAATTTATCTTCTTTTCATTTTCTATAAAATTCGTATTTGAAATTTAACATAAATTTCGAAGGGACAATGGTACTAATTTGGATTACAAGAACAAAACATCCACTTCTAGCTACCATTATTTTCATTACATAATCCTTGAAAAGGGTTTACTGATATTATAAAATAAAAATAATGTCATAATTTTTTATTTCATAAAACCAATTTCTCAAAGAAGAAATGATTTCTTCATCCCGAAATGTTACAAGTTAAATTTAAAATTCAGTTTTCATATTATATGGCATATGTTGATGTTTCCTATTATTTAAATGAGTTATGAACCATGGATACCATTATTATTAGTTTTCTAAATTATTAATATTTTTTAAGATAATATTTTCATGAAACACATTCCTCTACCATGGGTTATTATATGATGAAATACACATGAACCCCATTTTATTTCATATATTAATCTATTATGAATGGATTAAATGATTATAAAAAATGTATCCACTTCACAATTTACAATATGATGAAATGATGATGAAACATAATTTCATTTCATGGGTTATAAAATGATAAATTTTTTATGATCATATAGAATACATATGTTTTATATATGTTATGTGATATGTGGGACATAAATATATATCATGTTATTGGGTAATTATTATTGTCATTTTATCTAAACGGTTCTGCGGTGTGTTATCACAGGCCTGAAAGAGTGTTCATAAGAGATCATTCCAAACTCGATGAATGTACATGGGTAGTTAGGACAAACCTAACATTTAATGAATTTAATTTTTGTTATACCTGAAATATGTGTAACAAAAAATAATGTATTCTAAATATTATTTATTAAAATAAATTTAAAATCGTCAATAAATTACTTTTCCCAAATCACCAAATTTAAAAGAAGTCCAAAATTATATAATTTTATCAAAACCTTTATAACATAGCCATTTTGAATGGGGGGAATGAATGAGATAAAATAAAATAATATGTAAAATTTTAAAAATGTTTATAAAAGCAAATAATAGGATAAAAATTAATTAGAAATGTGTATATGAAAACTAATTGATCATAAATGATCGATTTTGTCAAAAAATATTTTTATTCCCATTATAGAATTGTACCGCAATAAGTTAAATCAACCATTATTAGTGAGATATATAAATGAAATTTATATTTATTGTATTAATTAAAATGCTATAAAATTAATCCAATATTTATTATTTTCATATGATAAGAATAAATCAAATTTTAAACAGAAAGGCAATATTTTTTTCAAATGGAAATTCTTCATCATTTTATTGGTGAACATATTTTAGTTCTAAATTTAACACATTTTAAAATATTAATTGTAAGAATAATCATCCATTTGAAATTTTGTAATAAAAAATATATTATAGTGAATTTATATTTTTTTTATGATGTTTCATTTATGGATGAATAGATAAAAATACTGTATTTTAAATGAAATAAACATTTTAATATAAATAATTATTAATGTAAAATTATATTTTATGTTGGTTTTGAAGTCACAATTGATCAATACATTATCTATTATCAAAATTTGTTTAATTTAAATCATTATAATATTTTATTTTTATATAAAACATTTGAATCAGTCGAATATTTTCCCATTAAAACAATGATTCACCATCTCATATGAGAGGTTATTTTTAAATAACAATTCTAAAATGTTGGGAATTGAATTTTTTTAAATGGATGAAAATTTTTTATCTTAAGGTTTAAATTAGTTTTTATGTTCATTTTTATTGTTTGTAATAAAAAAATTCAGGGTATAAAAATGATTTACCGTTGTATTTTTAAAATAATTTAATAGGTTAATGTTTAAAAGTAAAAGTATAAAATCCATAAAATCTATAACAATAAATGTAATTAGAGTTTAATGATAATAAACTGAATTCACACCTATAATTATATTAATCATTTTTGGGAATCATTTCAACCTAAATGTGGAATAATTCGAATTTAAAATCATCATTATTTTAAATTTTTTACCACCCCACCTCAAGTAATAATACAATACATCACCACACCCTTACTCATAAAAATACATGATTATCCTAAAATATTTAATCAAAAAAAATCCCCAAAATCTCCCCATGTCAATGTTTCTTTGGCCTCACCAAAATTCCAATTCCAATTCCATTAAAGGAACATTTAAGGAGGAAATATTCAAGATGTGATTTTCTCAAACCACTATTTTTATTGTTTATTATTATTCTACATTATCCATAAAACATTCATCCATGAAGGAATAATAACTCCATAATCTTATAAATAGTATATTTTATTATTTCTAATGGAATATAATATATCCATTCAATTTAATTCCCCCACTTATCAAATGAAATGAAACCACTATTCAAATTATGACTATTAATTATCATTTCGAATTATGTTATTGTTAATTTTCTACTTCCACCATCATTTATATTCATAAAATTATTATTTTTATTGTCTAATATTTTAATTATTATATTATAAACTACATCATTTCAGGCTTATACATAATTAAAAAATATTAAATAGAACAAAACATGTTTTGGATGGTTAGGAAAACAGATAAATTAAACTAAATATTTATCATTAAAATTTAATGAAAGGAATCATGCTATTATAAGAAAAAGATATTATATATTGGAAAACAGTAACTAAGGGGAGATAATTAATAACATATCATTTTAGTCTTTCAGTTTTACTTTTATTAGACATGAAAATCCATAATTATACATAAAGGAACTGATCATGAAAACCATGAAACAAACACATTTAAAACAACTAAATTATGAATTATTATTATTTAATGGGTTGTAATATATCATAAAGATATCATATATGATATTATAAATATGAATATAATTATAAAAACTATTAATTAAAATTCATTAGAACATTATGCATGATGTTGCTGTAAAAAATCTAACAGGAAGTGTGAGGTAAGGTTTTTATGCCTTTCTTATTTTATGATGAACATGACTTATTTAAAAATTATTTCTTTTTTGAGGAGTATATAATTTACATTGATATATGATATTATGAATTAAATTATATAAATTTTAATTACTGATTTATTTGAAAATTATTAGTTTTTATGGGCTATATGATTCGACTGATTAAAATGTTTTAAGGAAACCGTTAACCAAATTTCATTTCATTAGTTTAACCTTCTAATTATTCAGTTATATTGTGTCATTAATATGTATGGTTATATTTTTTGTTATATATGGTTTAATTTCCAATTTTTTCATTGGTATTTATGTGAATATAAATAATATATTAATTTTATTAATGGTCAGTTCAATGATATTATATTTATTTGGGATTTTATTTTTAAATTTTTTATTTAATATAAACATAAATACTATATCATTCATCCATGTGAATGTTATAATGAAATTTATTTGAAAAAAGTTCTTACTATTTTCTTTTAAATATTGAAATTCATTTTTAATCATGTTTTATTTTTTACAATATGAACTGAAAAGATTATTAATTTCATTTTATAGGTGAGGTTAGGTAGGAAGATTAGGGAAAAATGAAGTATCAATGTTTTATTAACATATATGATATAAGATATTATTAGCTCCATCATAAATAATTAATTCCATGAATCAATCCTTTGAAGACTACAATGTAGTTTTAAAATATAATTTTTCGTTTATATTTCCAAAACATGTTTTGATAAATGTTTTTTGAAATAGAAATGATATTTTCAAAAACAATTATTTCATGTGGTCATGAAAAATTAAATCCCTTATAATATTAAATTATTTGATAATACTTATGCTTTACTGGGGATATTTTTGAAGGATATAATCCTTATTTCTTAATGGATGATTTATGTTTATGATTACATGGTTCTTTGAATCCTGCTTCTTTTCCATGAGTTTTTTTATTATAAAACATTTTTGAAACTCATTCCTTACCTGGAATCTTATGTGATTAATTTTTTTTTGGTTTATTGAGAAACATATGTATGTTTTTAATGAGTTATTGGTGGGACCTATATCGCCCTCCAACAAATCTGGTCTTTTTGTATATCATATGTTGTAAATATGTTTCACATGGGCAGGATTACATGTTCACATTTTTATGAATGGATATTGTTTTCAAGTCCATAATTTTATGTGTGGACAAGGATTTCTTATCAATATGTTTATGTGTGGAACCAATTATCAATTCTAAAATTTTATGTGTGGAATTGGTGTTAATGTTTATATTATTACGTTTTAAATTGGTTTCTTGTCCATATGATTATAAAAGGGCCTCGATTCAGTTACATAAATTAATGAGTGATCCTATTTCAACATAGATATGTTCACAGTATTATATGTTTACGTGCATGCCACAATTTTATGTTTCATTTCAATATTATCCACTTAGGGATTATTTTATTTGACTATTTTTTTATTCAGGTCTTATTATTGTAAATGATTTTTCCTTGACTCTAGTTTATGAACATCGATTGAATGGTATATGTTTCAAATGTTATGTATGTTATCATATTCTTATGTTAGGGTTGATATATCCCTTACATAGCCAAACTAGGCATCTTATCTCACAACATTCTATCCTTTATCATCAAAAATGAAATGATGGAAGGTATTTAGAATAATATTTTAGAAAGGACATTATTTTTGATATACTGACAGAAAATTATCTTCTTTATTTTTCAAACAAATTTTTTGAAAAGTCAGAAACCATGCATTACCTAATACAAAACATCAAATACCGTAAGATATAATTGTTCCATTGCAATATAATTTAATTTTGTTAGACACTCTACTCCTAAATAATATCCAATGGTGACCATTTACATCTATGGACAGATCATCCTTGATAAGGTCTTCAAACCAATAGTCGATCTTATCCCCTATTAGAATGTAATCCTCTAACATAATCATTTTGGTATTGAAACCTATTATTATAATGCGATATTGCATGTCAATCCACTCTGAATGCATCTTATTAGTGTCCACCCGAAGAAGTCACTCCGACATCTTAGCTGCATCCTCTTTCGAGGCATTAACCAAAAACAAATCCTCCAACATTTATTCTTTGGATTGAATAATAATTTATCATATATTCAAATTACCAACAACATCAAGATGGCCAGAGTTCTTTCTAGGAGGAGGGTTCAACACCACCGAGACTTCTTGAATTTTCATTAAATCCATTGAGATAACTCCTTCTTACTCATGTTTCTTATGGTACCCTAAAGTGTGCATGTTATTACTAATAACCTAGGGATCACAATTGATCACCTTTTCAATCGCATTTTTGGCAGATCTAGTCTCTATAGGTTGTAATAAGAATGAGTAGTCCTTGGGTCCCTTCGAATTGTGTAATTTAATCAGGATACACCTCCCTCAGTCTTGATTCCCTCTTTGGCCCTTCCTTCTCCTTGGACATGGTATCCCTCATCACTGGATTTCAATTGCACTGTCTTATGAAAAATTAGAAGATCCCTCACTCTAATCTTCAATTTGGATTCTCTAATATTAATTACGGTTCTCTACCCAAGATTTATTGTGGTCCAGATCCAGCCCATCTTTGGCAAAACCATCAAATCAGTTAACAAGTTCGATATCAATAATTTTCTTTAGCGTTATGTGCACCCCAACCCCTGATGTCTGTAATTCCTGACCATTGCTAGAAGTTTCTTCACCCTTCATTGCCTCATAAAAAAACTATTTCAAGACCATGTCACCCTAGTGTCATCTCTCGACACCCCTCGCTTCCAGCATGCACCACCTATGCCTATGACACAACCATTGAAGCATCAGTGTTCTGCTAAAAAATTCCTGAAATACATACCCAATCTAGCACTCTGGACTCAGGAAGACCTTTCTCTTCTAGATTCTGGTTACAACGAAGTTTTCCAATGACATTTTCACCAGTCAGATTATGATTCATTGGGAAAACATTATCCAGAACATGAGCATCGGTGGATACTCCCCCTGGAATATTCACCTTTAGATCAACCACTGAGGATACACAACTAAGGGTCATCACTTCCATACCATTATCCATTACCACACTAGTACCCATTTCTAAAACCGCTACATCCCTATGATGACTGTCCATTAACCCACGGTGGCACATTGATAGCCGATGACCCATTTTCATGCAAACTGAATAGAAATCCCTCCAAGATTCAAAGATAATTTATTTCTTATTCTGGAATGCGTTTTCAACATCAATCCAAACAAAATAAATATGTAGTTATGAAACATCAATCTCAACACATGTATGAGGATAAATCAAGTGAAATATTATGTTAGTTATATTATCTGAAGAATGAAAATGACCTATCATATTACCTATTATCCGGATTATCAATGGGTTGTGTAACAGAAGAGGAAGATCTAGCAAGAGGACCCAGATCGTCGTTGTTAGAGAATCATGATTCATGTTGAAATCATAGGACCACCAAAAAAAAGAAAGAAGCTGGATCCATTGTAGACCCGGGGTGCTTTGGACTATGATTTGATTAAATCAAACTCCGATGAATAAAAAACAATAATATGCATGTTGTCGAGAAGCCCTACTATTTCCCTTTTGGATAAACCCCATGTGTCAATAAAAACCTGTCGAATAAGTCCACTGATGGTCGGTGATGCTTGTACCGAGCGACAAATTTCAAATTCAGATCAAATAAAGCATTGGAGCACTCTAAAGATGAAATTTAGAGCTACGGGTGACCTTCAAATAGATTCAGAACATTAGGGAAAAGTGCAATCAAAGGAAAAGGAGGAAGAGAATCGGGGTCAGGGAAGGGAAGGAAAGAAAGTGAAGCGGGAAATGAATAGGGTCCCTCCCCTATAAGGAGGGGAGGGATAGGAGCAGTTCCCATCATTGCCTTGTTCTAGTTGGTTGGGTAGTAGCACCCATCATCGCCCATTCTAGTTATGATATAATAAGATATATAAGAAGTTTATGTTTTATAGTCTAGTTTTTTCTTCTCACGGTTTCTAAAGAGACAAATATTATTATGATTATAGTGTGATTTTGTTGTTATATTTATTTTAATCTATTTTTATTTTATATCATGGAGTAAAAATGGCTGGTAATTATATTTTTTATAATATATAGGATTATTAATCCATTATATTCATAAATGAATAAACCCTAGTAAAAACCCCTAGGGATATGTATAGGTTATTATCATATTGATTTAATAATGTTCATGAATAATATATATTAATATTATTGATTCATAGATTGGTATTTTATATTATATTTCCTCTGATTATGTGATATTCCCTATATATCCAATATTTCCCACTATTATTTTATGTTTTGGAAAATAGCGGTAACTCAAAGGAATTGGGAAAACATTGAATTTGATGGGAAATCTATTGACGATATTTCAAATTGGATGATGATAGGAGTGAAAGAAATTGTGATTATGGAAATTCAATTTTCACAGAATAAGATTAATTTTATATATATTTACAAACTCTCACACTCACTAAAGAAGATAAGTAAATAGATTATCCCTAATTTTGACTGTGGAGACAATAGAGAAAAGATGTCTTAGTTTCCTACATGATGATAATGTGGATGAAAAAACACCAATGGGTTCAATAGACTACACACGTATTGTTTTATAATGGAAAAGAATGACAAAAGAATGTAACTCCAGAGGAAAATTTAATAGTTATGATCAGGTAATGGAGGGGAATATTAGCCGAAATAATTCATAAAGTATAGATGAATTCTTTACATGATGAATGTTTCAGAATTATT
This sequence comes from Viscum album, assembly GCA_963277665.1. Classification (NCBI taxonomy): domain Eukaryota; kingdom Viridiplantae; phylum Streptophyta; class Magnoliopsida; order Santalales; family Viscaceae; genus Viscum; species Viscum album. Next base: position 1,770,202,890 of record OY728135.1, read on the forward strand.
AAAATCATTATCCTTGGGGAATGGTTGTAATGAAAATATAAACTGTGGAATGACTAATTGTTATCTTGAGACTATAAATGACATGCCAAAGGAAGGACACGTTATTCAATAAGAAGATGAAGCTGGATTAATTTTTTTGAGAATGAATTGGGTTGAATGAAGTGTTTCTGTATTTAAATTCAATGATTTATTATAAGAATCAGTAAATATATATGTATTTTTAAGAATAATATTTTCTTTAATGAAATTAAAGAATGTGCTGAATGATGAATATTGACTAGAAATGTGATTTAATGGTCATATATTAATTTTTTAGAACATGTGATTAATGAAATGATAACACTGTATATGTGTATAATTATGGGATAATATTGAGATAATCTGATTTTTTGTGATAAAATAAATTGGTTAGTAATGATTTTTTTGTAGCTGATTTGTAATATAATGACAATCCGGTTTATGTTTATATATTTTTTGGATTAATGGTATGGTAAAGGAGTTAGTTTTTGAATCAAAGTAATTTTGCAATATTTTTTATCAAAATTCATTTCATTACATTTTTTCAATAAAATATGTGACAATTATGTAAAGAATTTTAGGGAGTGAGTATTTATATTTATATAATGCTATTTAGGGGATTAATTATAAGTGGATTTTGAATATTTAGTGACCTCCAAGACAATGTTTTAGATTTTAATATTCTATATGTTTTTAAGATAACAATTCATGTAATTTTTCATAATAAAATTTGGAAAATGATTTAGCGATTAATTTATTATATATCCTTATTAATATATTTAAATATTGAAAAATCTATACTAACCATTCATTTATGATAACATGACACAGAATGAATTACTTCTTATCCCATTATGGATCTTATGATCCACTAGTTTTTAAAGAATTACAATATCAACATCATATCATAGATTATGAATGTAATTGGATTCTAATAAATACTCAATCATAGAGTGATATTGTTGTTATGTGATAAAATCATGTAAGTATATATTCACAATTTTTTTCTAAAATAAAACCCCATCCTATTATAGTCATTTATTATGATATCAATGAACGTTTTCATAGCAATTTTGTTTATTTTATTTTGTTTTTTAACATTATAATGATCGTGTTCCCTATCATTATCCATCAAAAATGATAGTTACAATTCCCTCACATGTCCATTTTTTCAAGTTTTACTAATTAGAAAACTAGTTTTGTGCTGATTATATCCTGTTACGTTTACTCATTTTCATAGGAAATTTTATTTACCATATTTAGGATATGGGTTTCCTATAAATTATTTTATAAATGTGTACCATTGATTATTAATGTTAAATTTTGAAATTTTATGGCTGTATGTTTTTCAAATTCATGATCGATTTGGATAGTTTCTCATCGATTGACTCTTCCACCAAATTTCATTAATGTTTTCTATGTTATCCATGTTTCTCTCCTAACGATGTATAGACCTTCTCTTCTTTATGTAACAAACTCAAAGGTTGTAACACTGAAGAATGATCCTGCTTATAAAGCCAGCTGGTAGAGATTTTTCATTATATAAATAATGTTATATGAAATAATTCCACACACCTAGTTAAATATATTTATTATTGACACCAATTTGAGTAAGAAACAAGTGAACATGTGGATGTAATGTGTGGTTTATTTATTTTTTAAGATCCATGTACAAAAAATTTGGCTAAAATTTATTATATGTTGGGATGAATTTAAACCTCCATTATATTATAGTATTTCTTTTGTTAACAAAATTAGTATATTTAAGAGCTTACTGATCACAAAACAATAAGATTAAAAAATCCAAAATAGTTTTGTTTAACAAATTTTTTTTAACAAATCAATTGGAAGTATGTGAATGAAGGAGATTAAAAAAAGAAATAAATATACTCATAACATGTTTATAAAATGAATTTATTTTTCAACAATTTATTATAAATGAAAATAAAAAACCAATTAAATATAAGGGTTGTGTTTCATAAAAAACAAATTTTATACCAATAATAGAATTTTATCTTAATAAGTTATATTAATCAATATTAGTAAAATATCTTAATTATGTATAAATTTTATATATTAAATCAATAGTTTTTAGATTCATCCAATATATTTGATAAGATTTTGAAAAAAATAAATATAATTTAAGGCATATAAATATATATTTTTCTCAAAGGCCATTTTACAACCTTTTAATAGAGAAAAAGTTTTAAGACTCACTGTTCACACTATTATAAATTTTATTTTAATAAACAAACTTTATTTTTTGAAATGGAATATAATATAATTCATTGGGTCATTTTCTGAATTCTTCTAAGAAGTTTCATTTTTTGGTGATTAATGATAAAATTGATTTTTAATTGAAAAAATTCTTTTTCGTATACAATATTTATAATGTCAAATTATATATTAATTCTATAAATTGTTAATATTATTTCTAATATATAGGTATTAATACATTTTGGATCACTAATATCATTTTCATATTTTATTTTGTTATAAAATAATTTCAATCTTTTGAATATTTTCTCTTTAAACCCTGCTTCATCATCACATATCTTGGATTAATGTTAAATTGAAATAAAACAATTATGTTTTTTGAATATGTTATAATGGATTAAATATTTTTAATAACAATGTAAAATTTTGGTTTTATGGTAAATTGTTTAGGATTAATAATGGTACCTTTGTAAAAACAATTAAATCATTATAGGTAAAATAATGTACCGATTTAAACATCAAATATAGATGATAAAAATACCTCAAAAATAAAAATTTAAATGGTTTTTTGATGTGTTTATAAACTCTTAAAAACCATTATACAATTAATATTCATCCAAATTCATTAGAATTAGTTCCACCAAAATGTGGTTTTCCTTTGACATAAAACAATTATTTTTTACTTACACACAACCATGTCATCTCAAGTATGAATACCACCAATCACCAACCATTTTATAATAAAAACCATTTAATATCGTAATATATTTTACAATCACTATTTTCTCTAACATCCCATCATATAAGGGATTATTTCGTAAAAATATATGAATTCCAATGTCATTTATGAATTTTTCAAGGATCTAATATTCAAGAGGTAATTTTCTCAAACCACCACAGTTATTTTCATTTCTTTTTATACATTCTCCTAGAATCCATCATCCAACAAAATAATAATAACTATAGAATAATTTTTATATTTAAATATTATATTTTAACTGAATAACATATATCCATCAATTTTATTACCTCTTATTATTGGATGAAATGAACGAATTGTTAAAATTATGATGGTTAGTCACGTTAATGAAAAATGTTTCAATCATTTTCCATTATCTCTATCATGGTTAGACATAAAAGTATTATTACAGTTAAGTATTATTTTAATTTTTCTATAATAAATAATTTAATGATATGGACGAAAAATACATTGACATAATTTTATATAAAACAACATCAATTCATGATACTAAAAAATCCACTAAAGTAAACTAAACATTTATCATTCACATTTTATAAAATGATTCATCCTCACGTTAGAAATAAAAAATAAATATACTAAAAGAAAAAAAATGTAATTTAACAAATACAATTTCATTTCCATTTTGGTGTTTTATTTCCATTCAACATGAAAATCTGTATTTATACACAAATGAGCCGACCATGAAACCGATAAAACAAATGACCCTGAAACAATAAAAATTATGAAATGTTATAAAGGAATGGGAGGAAATATTTTGAAATATAACATATAAAATTTTATGAAAAGTAATATTGTTTCAAAAAAAATTAATTAAATTATTTAAATAATTATAATGGAAGTTAAAGTAATAGAAACTCGTAGGAAGTGCGTGGTAATGGATTCCCATCTCACTTTTCCTTATGGGAGAAATATTATTTATTAACCAATAATTTACTGTGTTTGGTATATATAAATCCAATTGATATATATTATAAGGAATATAATAATATTAATCTTATTTAGGCATTAATTTTTTAATTATTACTTTTATGGGGTATATGATTCGATATATTACAGTGTTCGGTACTAATTATGTACCTAATTTTTATTCATTGTGTTAACCTTCTAATTAATTGATTGTGTGCTGGTATGATTATTTTTGGTGTTATTATGGCATATATTATTTTTCATTTAATTTTTTTTGGATATATATAGAATATACATAATTGATTAATTTTATTAATCATAACTTCAATGATATTATATTTATAAGGTATTTATTATATAAAATTATATTTTTAATGATTTTCTTAAAAAATTGTTTTTTTTTTCAATTTATAGGATTTCAAATTTTGTTTTAGAAAATTTTTCAATATTTTGTTATTATTATTTAAATTTATTTTTTCCCTTATTTTTGTTTTTATAAAATGGCTTGAATCTTTTCATTTTTGCTTTACTTAAAGTAAATGTTATTTAAGAAATTTACTATAAAAATATATAACGAATGGATTTTTAAATACCTAAAATGATAGGATTTTAGCACCATTATTATAATTTAATTCCAAAATGATTCCATTAAAATCTTATAGGGTTATTTTAAATGAATGTTTTTCTTTTATAATTGTGCAACACTTTATTTTTTTCAAAACATAGATAATATATTCCTCATGGATTATTTCACATGATGTTTCAAAATTACAATTTTTTCCTAGATGAAATTAATTTTTGATGATTATTAATAACACGGGATATTATTAAATGATTCAATCATCATTCATGATATACTTTATTCATTTAATGATTTAACTATTTCTATGAATCACAATGTTTCCTTTAAGATATGTTAGGATATAATGTTTATGAAACTCATTACATTAAATGGGTTCTGATGAGAGAAATTATTTCTAATCTTGGATAACACATATATCTGATTTTAATTAGGTGACATGTAGAATTAGAAACCCACTCAAAATAATTACTTAATGATGGATATCTCATGGGGTAAATAAGTTATGTGTCAACCAGATTTCACATTCACAATTTAATCATTGTCCTAGTTCTCATATACAGAATTTTATGGAATTACCTAGTATTCAAGTCCTTCTGTTTATGCATGGACCTTTTTTATGCCAATTTTTTTTTGTGGAATTAGTTTCAGATCCAAATGTTGTCTATAAAACATGGTTTCATGTCCATAACATAATGAGTGAACTTGTTTTTGTTTATACATGTTCACAATATTATGTGATTAAGTGTATCCCGTAATTTCAAATTTTATGAAAATATTATTCACTTATGTATTGTTTTATTTTAATATATTATTGTTAATGTATTATTAATCTATATTATTTGTTCCTTGACTTATTCTTATGATCTCCGATATGCATGTTATAATATTGAAATGTTATTTACATGATCTTGTGCATATATTATAGTTGATATCTCCCATGTTTACCATTATTGAGCATCTGAGATCACCCTTTTATTATTTTTATTTCCCCATTATATGAATGAAGGTATTTTGGATGAAAATTCCAAAAGGGTTCTTAATATGTTGTAATAAGGGTGGGATGATGTGTATGTTTTGTAAACTTGATGTTTATGTCTCTATGATTCCAAAAACACTAACTCAATACGATTATTGTATAGATTTTATTTTCCATTAATATTAATGTATTTTTATGTTATATATTTGTTTTAAAATATTATAGAATTATAATGAGATTTAATTATTCTTCTATATACACCTCAAATCAATGTTTTATTCTAATTTCGGTCTCATAGGTGTCTTGTTCTTTGAGTTCCTTATTATTAATGTATTACGAAATGACAATAATTATTCCATTACTCAATAATATGTTCATTGATATATAGGGTATGGTATTAAATAGTAATTATCATGTTTCTAAACTTTTATTTTCATTTCTGATTACATATCTTGATGGAATACCAATATTAACCATCTATGCGCAACATTTCTTATTTTTCCATTCTCAGGTTATGAATAAATATATTATGTAACAATTTTTTGAATGGTAATTGATATTAAGAAGTTATTTGGAGATATTATATATCGTATATGAATTTTTTTTCCATGTTTCCAAAATCATGAAACAATAATGGTCCCAATGATTGTTTCTATGAAATTTAATGATTATTCAAAAAAAATTGATGTAATATATATTTAGGATAATACGGGGTCCCAATAGTTTGAATAAAATTAAATTTTTAGATTAACATTGGAATATTTTATGATAAAATATTGTGATGATCCCTTTTTACATGCCAAAGGATCAGTCTATGGTGAAGTGAATGTAAAGGAAAAAGTCATGGAATCATGGTAATGTTCTGAGTGACTGGTTTAAAAAAATAAAACCTTATTTTGATAAAAAAATTATGGGGATATAGAATAGAATATCATCTGGGTAAAACCTCTAAAATGGGTACATTCATATACATTCGATTTTCAACTGGTTCACAACAACATTCCCTATTTCACACCTATTTTGATAATCTCGGGGTATATTACATAGGAATTAACAAACATGTTATAAAACATCTTGATGGATTTAAATATATTATAACTATGAATGAATTAGGATTAACCTATGGTATCATATATTAAAAATATGATGTCACAATTTAGAAAACCAATTTTCAATTTCTTACGTTTATGCAGTTTTCTATTATAGTTATTTTATCTTACCCTATGCTTCCTATTTTTAGTCAATGGATTGAATCGGGAGGAACTAATTTAGTTATATGTGTTATCAGAAATGAAAGGATATTTCTCCACAGAATCCAACTAGTATGGGATATAGAATACAAAATAATGTTTCTATACTCACACAACTGTATAAAGCTTTAAATCTGATAGATATCCAAATTGTCATAGCAGGGACCAAAATTATTTAAGTCATTCATGAAAAAATGACCATTTTGTTTTATTGTGTTATAGAATCCACTACCATATAAAGAATTTATTAGTACATGTAAATAGTTATTTACCAATTATTGGTGTTCAAAAGATGAACTATTCACTTTGGTTTTCTAAAATTTTGATTTTGAAGCGGATCAAAAATTGAATCGTATCAAGAATATGAGTTCATATGATGAAATTCAGTCCCCTGATTAGGATTAGTTCAAAATAAAATTTTTCAATATGTAAATTTCACATATTATCCAAACAAATTGTGGGAAGGAGTTCATTGAGATAATGAAAAAGGATAATGAATATGTTGGTACATTTGAAAAAAATTACAAGACATCCATGGTGTGACATTTTTATTACCATCCAACCTTAACGTAAGTTTGATAAATTATTATGTGTCTTAATATAATTTATTTTAATAGTGTTGTAAAAAATTTAATTAACTACAAATGAACATATTGTTTGATGTTGCATCAATGTTAAAATGGAAGTTTGAGTTTCAATTCAATCATAGTGCTTTTATAAGAACATTAAAATGGAACTCTAGTGATAACATTACAACCATATATAAAATTAAAGGATATTTATTTCATACTAATTGTGTGGGATAGATCATCGTATAATAGTTTGAAGATGAATACTAAATATTTTTAGTGAACAAGGGAAGGTTATCATGTGTAAGAATTCTGATGCGATTGGGTGGAGTTGGATAATTATACAAAAAATCAGAATACTCTACATAATACATCACCTAGAATCCAAAATTATAAATTCTTTGAATGTAGTAATTATATTAACAAGTGATCCAATTGAATGGCTAATGATATTGTTCAAAATATATAGCAACTTTAGCTTAGGGAAAATGTAAAATACCAAGTGAAATATGTTTCTAATTAGGGGAAGATAATGATATTCTGAAAGGTTCACATATAATCATCTTTATAATTGATAATTTTTTATTTGAATATAAGTAATCCTATTATTTTTTACATATAATGAATTGTATAATTGTATTAAGATTATACATAATTAATTAAATTTAGAATTAGCTGTGAAAATCTATATGGTATGATGATAATATCTCATCAATATTATTCTTCCCGTATTTATGTTTGTTGGAGGGTGCTTCCTGTAAATATTTTTTATTCATCCTATGGATGAATATATTATTGTCTTAGGTGTAAAAAATATTTCTGAACATAAATCCCACACTAATTGATAAGGAAGGGAAGTCACATTTGATATTCTAAACAAAACAATGATCTTAAACCAATGTGTCAATAAGTAAGTACTCTTAAAAAAGACCACATTAATTTATTGGACTTGATACCTACTTATAAGGGTTGTTTGCATAAAATTGTTATGTATTACCATCAAACCAATGATATTCATATTTTAAATGAATGTTTCATGTATTACACTATGACATATGAAATGAAATTTATTAAAAATATTTCTTGGTGTAGTTAAAAATTCATATGCCTTGGTGTAATTGAAAATTCATGAGAAAATGTCATGAGAAAATGTCATATGACTTGGTTATAGTATATGACTTAGTGTAATTGAAATTTCAGGCGAAACCTAATCCAACCCGTGATTTGGAGTTATATATATGATATTTTGTCATTAATAGTATATGGGAATTATCATTAATGAAAAATGTATTAAATATTTTCCTATCATAAATGATTAAATTATATTTTCACACATATTGAGTTGAATTCCTTCCAAGGAATGTTCTCATTGTTGGTTAAAGATTATTAAGGCTCAATACATTACCACCATAATAAATGGAACAAGGTGGATGAAACATTGATTCCACAATATCATGTTATCATATCCATGATGATGATTAAAAAATATCCAATATTTATGTATTTCTAATGGATGGATCTAAAAATCCTAAATTCTTGGGAGAAATAATATCTTTATCAATTGAATGTTCAACCATATTTCAATGTGAACATTTAAAAGGTTCAAATAAAAGATATGCCGTTGAAAAGAAGGATTTAATTTTTTTTAAATATTATAATTAAAATTGAAGAAAATTTTAAGAATATAAATATTATAATAATTATAGAAATAAAATATTTGAAGATGGATTTGATAATGGAATCTCAATTTTCTTTATTCACTATTCATCTAGGATGTATTAATATTTATAGAGTCATGAAAGAGTATTTCTTGTGTGATAAAATGAACAGATATATCAAATAGTTTATATATCGGTTATTTTAATGTTATGAAGTTAATGTTGATATAAAAATACCTTAGGGGGTGTTATATTCATTACCCATACAAAAATGCAAATACGAAAATGTCATCAGGAATATTTTTTCTAGACTCCAAAAAATGCATACTTGGAATAATGATATATAGTTTGTAGTTGAACACTATAAAAAGACAAAAAAATATAATCTCCATCAGATAAGGATTATATCTATATTATATTATCAAGATATACCAGAATGAAGCTGTAAAGATTCATGGTGTGTATAATAAATTTTCATTGATTATAATATGAGATATAACTCAATATTCAATAGAAGCCTCTAGTATATCTAAAATTAGAGGTGATTTTTAGTAGTACATATCTTCTATATCATGATGGTCAGTCAGAGATAATAACTAAAACCATATATGATATGGTAATATCATTTTATTTTTGTTCCAAAGGTAATATTATCAACACACACATCTAGATGAGTTTTCATAAAAATTATCACAAACTCAATCAATAAATTTGATTCTAATGAATCCAACTATAAAAATATATTTATATATCCATCATGAATAATGATTATGGATAATGAAAGATATTATAACATGAGATATCTGAATAAATTGAATAAATTCTTATAACTGTTCATAAAGATGTCAATGTAGCACAAAGTCAACAGAAAAGGTATTCAGATTATCATTGTAGTAAACCATAATATTATATCTCTGACAATGTGATTCAATGAATTTCTCCATGAAAGTGGTTTTGAGATTATGGATGAAAAGTAACTATTTACTTGATATATATGTCCCCTTAAAATTCCATATCATATGAATACCATGTCATATCACATTGTGCTTCCATGAAGCCTCTCTCTTGTATGTTTCGTGTTCCGTGTAACTATCCTAGGTAATTACATCCTCATCCCTTCAAATATTCAGAACACATAGTTCACACACATGGATAAAGGTGAATGCTATGAGCGAAATTTTTTGGATATTATAGATCAAACATTGATTTTTCTACAATACAATAACAATCACATAGTCAATGTTTTCTATCAAAACATACTGTTCGAGGAAGCTACATGGGAACTTGAGGAAATGATGTGGAATATGTATCCTTATTTTATTATATTGGATTAATGAACATCCTTGGTTAAAATTATTTTAGGTGGGATGAAACACCATGAGTTATTTTAAATTTTTGTTCTAAAAAATTAAATTATATTGATCACTCCAATTATATTCTATAACATGTTACGATTTATGTATAAGAAAAACATGGCTGGAATTCATTTCTCAAGACACTGTGTTTTAATAACACCATGATATACAATTTATATATTTATTTAAATGTGATGATTATAACCATGTCATAAATATTTTTGATATTAATCGTATAATAAACATTTAAAATAATAATTTTAATGGTTTTATATTAATTAAATATATTTATACAAAATTTACATATTTTTTGTTAATTTATATATATGATTTTAAATTACTTTTTTATAAAATAATTTATTTTTACCAATAATAAAATTAATTTTCCACACATATATAATTTATTTTTGGATAATATGTATATAATTTATAAACTAAACATGATAAATGTATCATAGAGATAATTTTTGGGATTTTTATGAAATGATTTATTTTTTAACGATTACTCAAAAAATACTATATTTTGATTGAGAACTATCTTTTTGTTTAATATTTTTATATTGATAAATTAGTTATTAAATTGGTTTTAAAGTAATATTATCTTAATTATACATCCATTAATCCAATCTATGTTATTTTAATCAATTTGATATTTTATTTCAATAAAAAACATTGTAAATTGTTTATAATTTTTCCTTTAAGAACCACATTCTCATCACCTAAAGGGAGTTAATTTAAAATTTCATTTTCCATTTAAGTGAATTGAATTCAGAAAACATTATTTAATTTTTTAATTTTAATTAATTATATTATATAATAATTAAAACATTAATTTTTACCAATTTAATAGTTAAAATAGTAAAAAAATATTATCTATGATTAAGGTAAAAATAGGATTAATGGGTGTTAAAATAAAAAGATATGAGAAAAATAACCCTAATATTATCTGAAAACCGTATTATTGACAAATTTCAATCATATATATTCTATTATTGATAATGGTATAATATTTGATCCATGTGACATGAAAAAATTGTGATGTAATTCATTATTTTGAAAAACGAAATGTGTACCACTCACCCAACATATAAAAGGCCACTCACTCTCCTATATTAATAATACAATAAATAATAATTTTTTCAAAAAAATATACAAAAAAATTTCCTAAATCTCTCATAAAATCAAATATTCCACATTATGTAAATAAATAAATCATAGGAAGTGTTTTGGTGAAATAAAAAGAGGATACCTAAAGAATTGGTATTATTTATAAACATCAATTACGTTTTATTTGTTTCTCAACCTCCATGAATTATTTTTATATCATGATGATATAATAAACTATTTATATTCCTTACAATTAGTTGATTTTATGTTATGGTAATGACCTAAAATCATATACACCTCTATGAATTGGGTTGTAGAATAATAATTCATGTGTACAACATGCTAAGTACTTACGAACCAAAGTAATTTTTTTCAATTAAAAGATTTCAATATTATAAATAATGATTGTGTTAGTGTTTAAATATTATATTTATAATATTTTTTTTAATTAATATGTCACATATACCTTCATTCATTCTATTTTCTGGTAATACAATATCGTCACATATGTGTAAAACAGTCTACAGTCCAAATGTGATCTGATTCGTTCATGAATTAAATTGAAACCAATTATAATAATATTGAAAAAAATTATATAAAAATTATTATCTAATTATAATATTTAATTTACCTTTTTTTATTATATATATTTATAAAATAGAGACAATTTTCATTTATACATATGGCATATTATCTCTATGTATGATGCTTTTCATTTCAAATATTAATCATTTATAGATTACTATAAAAACTTATATACAATGTATATATTATATTTTTATCATGAATAAAATTAAAAAGATGATTTAACCATGGGGATTTTAATAGGATCACAATAACCCATCAAAATATACATGAAGAACAAAAATAATTATCACCCAAAACAACACTATAACCTGGAATTGTTAATAAAGTAGTAATAAAAGGTCACTTAAAAGACATATATGGAATTGTATATAAAAATATTCTTATGTAATATATGTATAATAAACATATATTTATTATATAGTAAATTTTAACTTGTATTGTGGATGTGAGAACCTAAGGTAAGAGATTTTTTAGAAATTTTATTTTTCTGAGACATTTGTTAGGTCAGACACATATTTTCTTAGATGAGGCTTATATGAGTCCCATTTTAATTGAAATATAAGTTTTTTACTAATCTAATATATTTTATAATTTCCAATTTATTTCATTACCTCATGGGTCTCATTATTAAATGTTACAAATTGTTGTAATGGTGTTATGTTATAATCTCATCATTTACCAGGATCATTTCAAATTATGATGCTGATGATAAAATATTTTCATCCATCTATCAAAAGTATCATGAATATAATTCTCCATTTATTCTAGATATTTTAATGTAATATTAAAAAATTATTAATATTTCATACCAAATATAATGGGGACAATGTTTTTACGAAAAACCTACATTATTACTCTCATCGGTCAAAAATCCTTTTTTTCACAAAACTGTGTCATATAAAAGCATTTTATTTTTTATTATATAATAATTATTAAAAGTAATTTTTGTCATTTGTTACTTGTTAATTTTTTATATATGTTATCTGGAATCATTTGTACAATTAATGCACATTTTTTTTATTGAAAATTATAAAGGAATCTTTTACATACCATGAATGGAATGGTAAAAATATCCAATAATCATGGAAATTATTTTGATTAAATATTTCCATATATCTTTTTAAAATTCGTTTTAAAATAAAAGTATTTTAATATTTAATTATCCTTGAAAATATTTTTTTCAATGTATAATGGATATTTTCATAATAAAATTTAAATGATCTTCCGAATTCATTTTCCTTCTATGATTACATCTATTGATGATACCAATGGTTTACTGGGGTGATGATCCAAGAATATCGTTCCTATTATTTGACAAACTGGTTTATTTTTATAGTGAAAATATGTTTATGAAACATATTTTTTCCATGAGTAATTCCATTTTGTAATTAATATTTATACATTTCTTTTTGTGTGTTATACTATGATCAAACAAAGAAATAATTATGAAACCTATCTCATTTACACATGAAATTAATTTATGAGAGGTTTATGAAACTCATTTTTATTTCATTGTTTATGATATGATCAATAATTGATGTTCACATGGAACATAATTGTATGATTTTAGTTATGTAACTCGTGGGTCTAAAATCTCCCTCCAATGTATTGGGTAAAAACTATTGTTTCATGAACTCAATGTGTTCATGAGAGATTATAAAAACCAGAAATATTAAATACAGGAGGAATTTCTATTCCTAATAGAGGTAAAAAAGTGGTTATTCTAATCCATAAATATTTCGAATATCATGGTAGTTATCCATGAAATAGTAGTCTTTTGGATTATGTGTATTCCAAAAATAAATTTCTTATGTTAATTATACGCTCTCATGACGCATGTTTTTTATTCCCTTTTGATTCGTGTATTATGAAATACCATTAAATATTACATGACTCATTATTATGTTCATTGATATATAGGTTATGGTTATTGAATGTTATTCCCATGTTTATATACACTTATGTTCCTGTTATGCTTGCATATCCCCCTTGTTTAGTAATATGAATAATTTTATCTCACACATTCTTATATTTCCATTCCAATGTCAGGAGTACATATATTAGGTATTAATTTTTATGAATATGATTAGATACTATTATCATTGGGGTAGATGTTTTATCTCACTTATGAAACATGTTTTTGTGTTTTAAAGTATCCAAAAGAAATAAAATATTATAATCATCCATCATGTGTTTCGGTAATGTAATGAATATTCATAAAAATGATGTAATATATTTCTATAGTTAGCCTATATAACTATAGTTGGTATTATATGATAGTTTTATAGTAAAACATTGTAAACTATGATGATAAAACATGAGTGTGATCCTTTATGATATGTATAATAACAAGTCAATAGATGATTCAATGTATAGGATAATTTCCTAGAATATTTCAAAAGGATAAAAATTAATTTTTACAACAAAATACGTCAATATATAGATACGTTAAGTGGATTTGGCCCCGGAACATAGGTACATAGTGTTAATAACTCTAAAAATTCCACATATAGCTTCAATCGATTGTCATCTATTACAGGACAGTGGGCCATGTATCACACAACGTTTGACACTATATTTGAATATTCATTAGAAATTCAAAAGATTTTTACAAACATAGATGAATGTTTTAGATAGATGTTGAATATAAAAAACATATGATAAAATGAATATAACATATGTTAAAAATAATATGTGATGATTTTGATATCATATATATGATTTTTTCTTGATTATGTGGTTTCGAACTCTGATTTTTATTTCTTACACTATTATTTTTTCTCTTATTAAATGAATGGACCCAAAGGAACCATGTTAATTATGACTATGATAAAAAATAATATTAGTTTCCGCATGATCAACCAATAAATATGGGGGATTGAATGGAAAAACGAATTGGTTTTTTTTGAAACAACATTCTCAATATGTGAATCACGATTGATTTCTAAAAAAATAAGGGAACAATATTATACTGATCCATTCATCAGGTAACATTTTCATTCTCTCTATTGGTCTTCTTGACCGCTTGTTGATAAATAAAGGATCTGTAATACTAAAATTATATATTTCATTAACTGATCTTTGAATCCTCAAAAAAGTAATTTTGGATGTCAACAACATGGCAGATTATTATGATCAATGGAGTAATTATATCAGGAATGTGAGGAAAAAAACTATATTGACTCTGTAGATTTGGTAAATTTTAAGAGATCAATTTTTAATATGTAATTTATTCATATTTTCTACATAAAGAAGGTGATGGAGTTCCACGAGATAAATTATAATTGTTATTAATCCAGAGGTACCTATAACGAAATTTTTAGAAGCCTATTGAGTTTTACACTTTGTATTATCATCCAACATAAAAAGAGGGTTGATCCTTTCATTACTGGTCTAAAACAAAGTCACTGAGGGGAATTATTCATAAGAGAAATTAGTAGATTTCAAAATATTATTGTATGTTTTATCAACAAAGGAATTTGGTATTGAGTTATATATTGTTCAAATGGTTTTGATAAGTTATTAATAATGGAAGTGAAATTAAAATATAGGAACCCATCAGATAAGAAGATGAAATTTATATTATTATAAAATTATTGGAAGATGAATTGGAGAAATTTTCATATTGGGACAACTAAAAATATTATGTGTTTACTGGAATTTCATGGAGTTGATAATTTTTTTTAAAGGTTGTTCATGGAGTTGATAATGCCAATGTTATGGAATGAATAAATATAATGATATGATTAATGATAAATGTTCATAGAATGAACAACCAATACTCTAGTGTTTTAAATACATGGAGTTTGTGAATTATTCTAAAATGTTACAAAATATAATTGATAATAACATTGATCAATGTTGATACCCTCTTATGTTTTGGTATTGGGGAGATACCATATTATTACTTTTTTTATGAGTATCACGATAACGATATAGTTAAAGTCATACTTTCAATCCACTCTCTAATAGATAATATCTTATTTTACCCTAAGGATACCAAATCCTTAATATCAAAATAATTTTATTACTATAACAATATTCCATTAAATTGATAATATTTATGATTAATATTGATATCCCATAATGGAATGATAATCACATCTCACGTATATTTTTCTAGTTTATTTTTATTGGAATTTATTTCTATTAAATATTTTTATTCTTTCTATATTTTAATTTGATGTTATATTTAGAATGTATTTTAATTATCTAAATAAATCCATCATAAATTATCATGGAATTGAAGTAAAATAATATATTCCAAAGAAAAGAATCATCATATATCCTAGGGATGATAATTACAACCATCTGAGGGAGTTCACATCCATTACATGTGACTTAATTATCATTAAAATGGGATTTAATCTGATATGTATTGGAATAAAATTTAGACATATTTTAATCATATAATTTGGAAATTTGAGGATGACATTAAATAAGACCTTAAAATACATCCACAAAAATATTATGGTGAGATCTTAATTGAAATCACATCTGGTGACATACCAATTTCAAAGACTATAAACAATGAACCTGGTTGAGTTGATGGAATTGAAGAATAAACTCTAGTATAACATTGACAAGGGATTCAATCATTAAATTGTTTCTCATTGGGGTTAACCTTTTAATTATGATAAAAAAATAATACTATTGTGGAAATTATTGATTATTTGTAATTGAACATGATCATGATGAAGAAAAAGTATCCACTTCTTGATATTGAATAATTTTTTGATCAAAATTGTAGAGAACAATACTTTTACATGACTGAACTGTTGTGTAGATGTCATCAATTGAGGTACGATAAGATTATATAACTAATAATTCATACCATATAATGTATGAAAACTATTAATATAGAGTTATTCCATCTGATATTATCAATTCCACAACAATATTCATGTATTTAATGAATAATTTCGTTAAACATTATGTAGATAGAATTCTGGATGTCATTATAAAATATATTATTATCTATTCCATTAGAATATTCATGTATTTAATTACATGTGGATTTTGAATATTTAGTGACCTTTATTATAATTTTTTGGATTTTATTCTTTTTTATGTTTTTTAGGGTAACACTTTATTTAATTTTTTAAATTATAAATTTGGAAAATTCATTAGGGATTAATTTATTACGTATCCTTATTAATATATTTAAATATTATAAAATCTATTCTAACCATATTTTTATGGTAACTAGAGACAGAATGAATGATTTTTACACTGCTATATATCATCTGATTCACTAGTTTTGAATGAATTACCATATCAACTTCATATCATGGAGTATAAATTGAATTGGATACTAATCAAGACTCAATCAAGGATTGATATTTTTATTATGCTATAAAATCATGTAATTATATCTTCATAAATTTTTTTCTAAAATAAATCCTTATAATATTACCATCATTTCGTATGATATCAATAACCATTTTTCATAGTAATTTGGTTTTTAGTTTATTGTTTAATGTCATTCTAATGATCGTGTTCCCTATCATTATCCATCAAAACATGATAGTTATAATTCTCATTCAAGTCCATTTTTTCACATTTTGATAATTGGAATACTAGTACTGTGGTAATTTTATCCATTTACTTTTATTATATTTAAAAATAATTTTAACTTTGCATTTTTATGATATGGGTTTCCCATAAGATAAATTATAAATATCCACCATTGAATATTGATGTTCAATATAAAATGTTTGTGGATGTATGTTTTTAATATTAATGATTGATCATGATAGTTTCTCATCAATTGACACTTCCACTAAATATCATTAATCTTCATTATATGGTCCATGTTTCTCTCATAAGTATGAACATACCTTCTCTTTAATATGTACATAACTCATAGGTTGTTATTCTAATGAATGATCCTTTTTATAAATAAAAAGTGGTATAGATTCTTCATCATATATATACTGTTATACAAAACAAGACCACACTCGTGGCTAATGTTATTTAGTAAAGCCACCGATTTGAGTAGGAAACATGGGAACCCAAAATTGTAATTTTTATAGAGTTTTATTAATTTTCTAATATCCATGTAAAACTTTTTTGGGAGAATTATATTATATGGGGGGAAGAATGTAAAACTCCATAATTTTATAGTATTACCTTTTGTTAACAAATTTAATCTCTATAACTGCATACTAAACAAAAAAAACTATGATTAAACAACCTCAATAATATTTTTATTTAAAACAAATTTTATCACATATCAATTGGAAGTGTGTGACTGAAGAAGAATAAAAAAATTAATACAATATTTTCAGAACATGTTTATAAAATTAATACATTGTTTACTAATAAATTATAAAATAATATAAAAAACAAATTAAATATAAAGGTCGTGTTTCATAAAAAAAATTATACCCATAATGGTATTTTATCTTAATAAGGTATATTAATAAATATTTTTAAAATTACATAATTATATTTACATGTTATATATTAAATAAATTTTATTAAATTCATCCTTTTTGTTTGATAGTCTTGTGATAAAAATAAAAAAATGTACTCATAATAATATTTTATTTTCTAAAATGAAATTCTACTTAATTTTAAAGGAGAACACGTTTTAAAAAAACTATTGAAGGTATTATAAATTTTATTTTAAAAAATAAATATCATTTTTTGAAATGGAATATAAAATATATCTTCTGCCGGTATTTTTGAATTCTTTAGTGAAATTTAAATTTTTGATGATCAGTGAAAAAAATAAAATATTATTAAAAATGACTTTTTTTATAAATAATTTATAATCATAAATTACATATAAATGTTTTAAGAATAATAAATATTTTATTATATATGTATTAATACGGTTTGGATCCCTATAATAATTTTCATATTTAATTTTGATATAAAAGTATGTCAATCTTTTGATCATTTTCTCTTTAAACCTTTCTTCGTCATATCATCTACATGATTAATATTAAATTGAAATAAAACAATTATGTGAATTGAATATTACATAATGGACTCCAAATATTTAATAAAAAGATGAAATGTAGGTTTTCTAGTAAATTTTTTAGGCATAATAATGTTACCTTTGAAAAACAATTACATAATTATAGGTAAAATAATGCAACAGTAAGAATTTAACAGCTAGATGATTAAAATACCTCAAAAATAAAAAATTGAATGGTTTTTTGAAGTTTTTATAAACTCTTAAATTCCTAAATAAAGTTAAAAATCATCCAATTTCATTAGAATTAGTTCCACTAAATTGCGATTTTCCTTAAAAATAAAATAATCATATTGTAATCACATAAGACAACATCATCTCTAGTATTAATACCACCAATCACCATCCATTTTATAATAACAACCCTATAATATATTAATAAATTTTAGAGTCACTATATTCAATAATATCCCCATATTCAAAGGATTATTGTCTCCAAAAATAATAATTCTAATGACATTCATGGATCCTTCATGTATCTGATATTCAAGAGGCAATTTTCTGAAACCACAATAGTTTTTTTTTCATTTTAACTTCTATATTTTCCTGGAATCCACCATCAAACAAATAATAATAACTACATAATCATTTTTAAATTTTAACAATATATTTTATTTTAATAACATATATCCATCATTTTTATTACCTCTTTTTATTTGATGAAACAAAACTATTGTACAAATTTGGACCGTTAATCACCTCAATGATTTTTTTTTATTTTTCCATTATCTCCATAATATATATTAAAAAATGTATTATTATAGATAAATAATATTTTAATTTATATATTATAAACTATTTAATGATATGGAATCAAAATACATTGAAATAATGTTATATAAAACAACACCGGTTCATGATAGTAAAAATTATGATTAATTAAATTAAACATTTGTCAATCATATTTTATCAAATGATTCATCCTTATGTAAAAAATAAAAAACAATTACGTTAAACTAAATACAAATTGAAATTCATGAATAGAATTTAATTTCTATTTTGGAGTTTCATTTACATTAAACTAGAAAATATAATTTTACAAAAGTGAACTGACCATGAAACCCATAAAACAGACAATCCTAAAACAATAAAAATTATGAAATGTTTTTAATGAGTGTGTGGTAATATTTTGAAAGATAACATATAAAATTTTATAATTATTAATATTGTTTCAAAAAATTTAATTATATTATTTAAGTAATTATATTGAGGTTGATGTGAGAAAAACTGGAAGGAAGTGTGAGGTAATGGGTTGTCGTCCCACTTTTCCTAATATGAGATATATTATTTATTAACAACTAATTTATTGCATTTAATCTATATAAATACCATTGATAGATATTATCCTGAATATACTAATATTAATTTTATATGTCACACCCGAAGTTCGTAGTGGGTATGTTTTTAACTTTTATTTTATCTCATAATTCTTATTATAAATTTTAATAATTGTTTACTAGAATGTGGCCTGAGCCCGCCTTGAGTCATTTGCTTCTTGCGCTGATAAATGAATTTGAATCAGACGCGTGTGGTGCACCAGTGGTACTAGTGAATGTTTCTTGGATTGACAACGCCCGATGCACGGGCAGGGCACGGGCGAAGCGGTGTGGCCTTCCCAACGCACGAGCGGGCCCCTTTCATTTTTTTTTATTATTAGCATTTTAAGCTTGTATTTGTTTTTACATCAATAGTGTTTTCTTGTTATCGTTATTCTACATGTTAATATAAATTATCAAATTTATTTACTCTTTTTTTTCTTTTCTTTTCATCGGTTATTTATTATTATTATTTTTGGGGGTTCTATTTCTTTGTTTTTTTATCTATTCATTTTTTATCAGGTAATTTCCTTTTATTATTATTATTACAATTATTATTATTCTTGTTCTTGTTATTATGATTTTTATTATTATTATTATTATTATTATTTTCCATATTATTATTATTCTTATTTTTATTATTATTGTTATTATTATTATTATAATTATTTTTCATTATTATCGTTATTTTTACTATTATTATTAATATTTATTATTATTGTTATTATTATTATTATTATTATTATTATTTTGTGGTTATTATTATTATTATTACTATTATTATTATTATTATTTTATTCTTATTATTATTATTATTATTATTATTAATACTATTATCATTATTAATCTTTTTATTATTATTATTATTATTATTATCATTATTGTTATTGTTATTATTATTATTATAGTTATAATTATTACTATTACTACCATTTTTATTACTCTTGCTTTCGCCTTTTCTTTGTGAGGGGTTTTTTATCAAATTATATTTGTTTTTGGTTGATTTAGGATTTTTAGGACCCGCGCATGGCGTTTCCAAGTGAGCGCCACCATCGCGCCTTGTTTCCGAGGTTCCGTCGTCGATGTGCCTCAGTTTTGAGGTGAGCGTTTTTCCCCGACATTTGGTTTCGCATGCTCTAGTGAGTCTTGTATGTGTCTGAGTCCTTGATATTGTTTATGTAGAGTGTTAGACTTTGTCACGTGGCTTCGGACACACGTTGTGCCATCGCTCCTTGCTTCCAAGTCGTTTTGCCGTCGCGCTTTGATCTTGAGGTAGGTCCGCTTTGCACTGCTTTTAAAATTTAAGTTATATTATTTCATGCTGTTTGCGCACCCTAATTGTTCAAAATCAACATTTTATTAATTTTAATTAATATGAGATAATATACGATAATTAATTTTTAATATAAGAGGGTAAATTTTTAAATGGTTATTTAATGTCAAAAGGAGCCATTTATTTTATACACGACACATGAAACATCCTTTTGACGGGCGGAAACCCAATAATGAAAGAATGCATGTTTGGATTTTAAACATAATTCATGGAATATAAAATAGAGTTCTGGTTTAATGAGAAATGATTTCTTTTGAAGCGTGAACAAATACTTTGGTTCATTTGAGAAATTTCCCGGTTGGCTCTTAAAGATTATTTGGAAAAAGAAAATGGTTTGGTTTGGTTTATAAAAATATTGTTAGCCTGTGACGTAGTGTTTTTTTTGGGTTCTCTAAACGGTTTTAAATTGGGTTTTGTCTCATAAAGAAGTTGTACCTTTCTTTGAGTAGTGTTTTTGAAATGTATTAAATGCCTGTTTGGGACTTTATGGAATGCGATGAAAATGTTTTGATAAAAACCCTCTTAGGACGACTCTCATTCCTTGTTTGTAATTGATTGTTTGGGAGGCCGCTCTTAGTATCTCCCAGGTACGTGAGTAGTTTAAAGGCATGAGGTTGTCCCATGGAGTGGCTCGGGGAATGCATGTTGTTCTTTATATATATAGATATATCTGATTGGATGCTCGGTTGGCATCAGTTGGCTCACCCCTTTTTTTAAACACTTGAGACATGGGAATCTGGCATATTGAGAGAATATTCTAAGAATGATTGCTGCATTGGTAGGTTATGGTACTGACCAGTGGCCCATAGTAGGTGGATATATTGGGTTTATTGCTATGGGATTTTCCCCCGACCTGCCCGTGAGTGGATGGTCGAGCGTATTGTGCGTTTGGATTTCATCGTGACATGTCGATAAGGATGATTTCTCATGTATTGGTGTCTTCTGGTTTATTATCGTTCTCCTAGGTTCACCCATGTCTATTCAGCTTTTTTTGCTTGCGGTACTGATTATGATGCTCACATGTATACCTACATTTCCCTTGCTGTGTGTTTTACATTGTGCATTCTTGTGTATTGTTTTCCTTGGAAAGTGATAAATCGTTTTTGATTAAGTTTCTAAAAATTGTTTTCAAATGAAAGTGTTTAATCCCCTTTGTACAAATTTGAAAAATGTAAACATCACTTTCCCTTTTTCCTGAAATGTCATTGACACTAATGAAATAAACCCCAAATTTGGAAATGGTAAAGGAAAATGGTTCGTACTTTGTTTTTAAGTAAAACAATTATAAAAACATACTTTTATAAATTGTAGTTCAAACATGAAATGATGTTTCTTTTATTTTAAAGGTAGTGCATTGGGAATAGATATCGGGCTAGCCTACTGAGTTTTAATACTCACGCCGATAGTTTTTTTTTCTATTTTTAGTGTTTGTGCAGGCTATAGCTTGAGTGCACTCGCCTAGGGCGACGCTTGATCGCTGAGTCAAAGAGCGACCCGCGAGGTCGCACGGAGTTTGTTCGCACGTCGTGTTTGGTTAGTTTGATTCTTGTTTGTTCCTGTTTAGTCACTTTATCTGGTTTATCTTTTCTGCGCTGCTCTGTATTATTTTCGTTGTCTTATTTATTTATATTGGGCCAAATTGTTCCCATAGCCTCTGTTGATGCCCTGGCGCTTGTCGCCAGCCTGGGAGGATCGGGAACGCCTCTCGGGCCATGTCGCGGACCGGCTCGGGTGACCGGTTCAGGGTCAACCCAGGTTGGTTCATGACAAAATGGTATCGCAGGAGGTTAGCTCTTAGCGACCTCACTTTTCAGAGTGCCCTTTGTTATTTGGGATGTCAAGGTAGATGGAGTAGGATTGTCGGGACTTGAGGGGTAGGTGCGAGAAGAGCGTCGCGAACTCTTGCCCGTACTGATCCTCATGTTTCCATGGGAAGTCCGGTTTAATTTGTTTGTTTGGGTTTTTATGGAAAGGTTTTGTGATTGGGATACGACAAAGGGAGTTGGGCCACTAGTCCACCTAACCCGCACGGCCTGGCAAGCCATGCAGAGCTAGGGGCATGGTCCAAGAAGGCTCTCTACGTTAGTGACGTGTTTGGCATATGGCCGCCAACCATATGGTCAAGACACCCACTGACACTAGTCCCCTGTTTGAGTTGTTTTGGGTCCCCCTTGATTTTTGAAAGTGGTTTGAATTAGAAAAGTTGGTTTTGAAAAAAAAATGTTGTTTGAAATGACACGTTTAATTTGTAGTTTGTTTTAAAAGAAGTGGTATGAATAAATTGTTTTTGGAAAATGAAGTTGCTTTGTTTTGGCCTTGGTGTTCCGATGAGTACTCACATGCATTGTGGTATGTTGGAAATGTGGATGGATTTCTGGTAAGGTGGATGGATTCCCGGGGTGGCACGGATACATGCATGTGAGTGAGGCTCTAAAGAATACCAATGGGGAAGGTTTAACCCACTAAGCTTGTTATAAATTAAAGACGTTTTCAAAGAGAAATGTTCTGATGTTATGATAACTTGTTTTCTCGGATTTCAATCTTGTCACCTATGCAGTGTTTGATTTTGAGTTTTTTATTCATTTGTTGAGTTGACCTTGATTGGGGTTTGACTTTTCCTTGTCCAGCGGTTATCCCTTTGAAGGTTCGATGGGTGGTCGTAGTGCGGCTGATCAACCTAAGGATTTTATGCTTGAGTTTCGGAAGTTGGATCCACCTCTCTTTAATGGTCAAGCAGAATGTTCTGTGGCCGAGGAGTGGATTCGGAAGATTGAAAGGGACTTTAGACTCATTGAGTTGCCCGATTCGTTGAAGGTCAAGTTTGTGACCTTCATGCTTGTAGGTTCACCGTGGATGTGGTGGAAGTCAGTGTCTCGGAACAAGCCTCGTCAAGAGATTACTTGGGAGTTATTCAAGTCTTTGTTCATTCGTCAGTATCTCTCTAAGGAAGAAAGGGTGAGAAAGGGGATGGAAATGTGCTGTCTGTAGCAGGGCGACAGATCCGTGTTAGAATATTTCCTTCGCTTTGTGGAGCTAGTACCTTATGATTCAGAGTATGCCACAAATGACCCCGTGAAGGCTCGACGCTTTGAGGCGGGTCTCCGCCCTAATCTGCAGTCGAAGGTGTCAAAGTCCAACCTAACTTCTTTTGTCGATGTGGCAAGTTAAGCTTTTCGTGTCGAAGCTGTGATGGCAGGAGTGCTCGATGTAGTTCTCCCTCCTTCAATCCCTATGAGCACTGGTGAAGGATCTGGAAAGGATATTAGTAAGAAAATGGAAGTGGATGGTTCGGGTCATGGAATCAAGAGGCCTCGGGATCTTTCATCAACCTCTTCGGTACGAGAGATTATTGTGTGTTATCAGTGTGGCATGCGGGGTCACAAGAAGTCATCATGCCCAAGCACTCCGAAGCCCTGTGAGGCATGTGGACGCCTGGGTCACTTGCGACCATTTTGTCGGGGCGTTGCAAGGAAGCGTCACAGAGGAAGTTCTCAAAATTAATGTGTTGTAGGGTCTTTGTTCAAAGTTTCTAGTGTTAGTTTACTTTCAGTGTAAGTGATCTATTATTGTGGCCTATGTATGGGTGTTGATTTGGGTTTGTAATGTATGGAAATGTCATGGGTCTTTTGATGAACATAGGATTTCAATGCTGGTGTTTTTTTTAATTTTAAAATCTTGTCCTTTCTTTTGTCAAATCAAAAGATGTATGTATCTCATTGGGACTATCAGAACCTGACAGTGAGGCAGAAGATGCTTCATCCTTTAGAGCTCCAACCAAAAGGTCTCGGAGTGAAGCCAGCGCGTAGTCAGGAACCCCTGGGGAAATTTTGAAGAGTCTGGTGAAAGTCGTGCCTCTTGGATGTAAGTTGCTGATCAGTGACTTTGCATGGGCCACTGATGTAAATCAGTTGCGGCCCTGGTTTGGGTCCATCCCGAAGTGATGGGTCGTGAGTAGTCGTACGTTGTAGTTTCAGTAATTTGATCCTTGGGCCCACCCTCCCCGCCCATGAGGTTGGGGTTTTAGTTGCGCAAAGTATCCATTTAAGCTTCTATCCATTTCAGATGAGAGTAAGTGGTTTAAATGTTTTTGATGTGCCTTTATAGCTTGAGTAAGGTCTGGTTCTGGCCTAAGTTGGATTTCCGGTTGGTCGTTAAGAGGTCAGTCCTTTTATGGTGGGGAGACCCACCATGAGTCTCGCTGGGTTTTCTCTTGAATAGTTGTCAAATTCTAGTGGAGTTCTTATGGTGGGGAGCCTGTTCTGGCCTCCCTCTGTTGGTGATTTATTTCGAGCAAAGAAGTTTAGTCCTTCTAGTAGTCAGTGTGATGTCTTTGGGATGAGGGGTTGGATCGTGTTGTGTGGAACCCTTAGGTGTTGATCGATCGGTTGGATAGTGATGTGGCTTTCCGTGGGCGGAAAGCGTTATGGTGGGGAGAATTGTCACACCCAGAGTTCGTAGTGGGGTATGTTTTTAACTTTTATTTTATCTCATAATTCTTATTTAAAATTTTAATAATTGTTTACTAGAATGTGTCCTGAGCCCGCCTTCAGTCATGCGCTTCTTGCGCTGATAAATGAATTCGAGTCAGACGCGTGTGGTGTGCCAGTGTTACTAGTGAATGTTTCTTGGCTTGACAACGCCCGATGCGCGGGCAGGGCACGGGCGAAGCGGTGTGGCCTTCCCAATGCACGAGCGGGCCCCTTTCCTTTTTATTATTATTAGCATTTTAATCTTGTATTTCTTTTAACATCAATAGTGTTTTTCTTGTTATCGTTATTCTACATGTTAATATAAATTATCAAATTTATTTACTCTTTTTTTTTCTTTTCTTTTGATCGGTTATTTATTATTATTATGTTTGGGGGTCTATTTCTTTGTTTTTTTATCTATTTGTTTTTTATCAGGTAATTTCCTTTTATTATTATTATTATTATTATTATTATTATTCCTATTTTTCTCTTTCCCCCGCAGCCCTTCACTATTTATGTTTTTTTTCCCTTACTGTCCGGCGTCGAACCCTAGCAGCTGCCACTCATCAGCGCCCAGCCCACCTCCTGCCTTCCGCACGGACTCCCCTTCAACCAGCGGGCCTCCCTTCGCCCTCCGCCCTGTTTCTCCTACATAGCAGCCTCCCTTTGTGTAGCATGGACCACCAGCACACACCGGCGCCTCGGTCCGCCGGCCTCGCCACCGCCTACATTTCCACTGCGAGTTCTCGCCGCCTCACCTCCCGTCCTGCAGCCAACCTTCACACGCAGCGCAACCCGCTGCCCCCTGCACTGCCTCTTTGCGCTCCGCCTTTTTTTTCACCTCCACTACGATCGACCCTTTTCCCTATCCACAGCAACCCCTCCTACCTCCTGCTGTAGCGCACGGCTCCCAGACCTCGTCTCCTCCTTCGAGAAGAAGCCGACGCCGCTGCTCCCCTGCTTCACCCACGCCAGACCCCCCTCCGCCCTCCTGCTACCTCCGAGCCCACCCAGGCCTCGCCAGCCTTTCTTCCTAGCGCCGATCTCTCCTTGCGACCGCCCCTGCACGACTCCTCCCCTGTCCAGCGCGCACAGTCGGCGCCCCAGCCCTCTTGGGCAAGCCCTTCCGACCTCGCGCCCTCCCTGTGCACCAGCCGGCTTCCGGCCGCAGTGCCCTCGCCGCACCTCCTCTCCTGCACCCAGCCAGCCCGCGCCCCTTGCCTCCTATTCTTCTCCCCAAGGTTTGTTTGTTTTTTTTCTTTTTCTCTTCCACGTTATTTTGTTTACTTTCATTGTTTGTATTATTATTATTACAATTATTATTATTCATGTTCTTCTTATTATGATTATGATTATTATTATTATTATTATTTTCCATATTATTATTATTCTTATTTTTATTATTATTGTTATTGTTATTATTATAATTATTTTTCATTATTATCGTTATTATTACTATTATTATTATTATTTATTATTATTGTTATTATTATTATTATTATTATTTTGTGGTTATTATTATTTTTATTACTATTATTATTATTATTATTTTATTCTTATTATTATTATTATAATTATTATTATTAATATTATTATCATTATTAATCTTATTATTATTATTATTATTATTATTATCATTATTTTTATTGTTATTATTATTATTATAGTTATAATTATTACTATTACTACCATTTTTATTACTCTTGATTTTTCCTTTGCTTTGTGAGGGGTTTTTATCAAATTATATTTGTTTTTGGTTGATTTAGGATTTTTAGGACCCGCGCAGGGCGTTTCCAAGTGAGCGCCACTGCCGCGCCTTGTTTCCGAGGTTCTGTCGTCGCTGCGCCTCAGTTTTGAGGTGAGTGTTTTTCCCCGATGTTTGGTTTCGCATGCTCTAGTGATTCTTGTATGTGTCTGAGTCCTTGATATTGTTTATTCAGAGTGTTAGACTTTGTCATGTGGCTTCGGACACACGTTGTTCCATCGCGCCTTTCTTCCAAGTCGTTTTTCCGTCACGCTTTGATCTTGAGGTAGGTCCCCTTTGCACTGCTTTTAAAATTTAAGTTATATTATTTCATGCTGTTTGCACACCCTAATTGTTCAAAATCAACATTTTATTAATTGTAATAAATATGAGATAATATACGATAATTAATTTTTAATATAAGAGGGTAAATTTTTAAGTGGTTATTTAATGTCAAAAGGAGCCGTTTATTTTATACACGACACATGAAACATCCTTTTGACGGGTGGACACCCGCTAATGAAAGAATTCCCGTTTGGCTTTTAAACATAATTCATGGAATATAAAATAGAGTTCTGGTTTAATGAGAAATGATTTCTTTTGAAGCGTGAACAAATACTTTGGTTCGTTTGAGAAATTGCCCGGTTTGCTCTTAAAGATTATTTGAAAAAAAAAATGGTTTGGTTTGGTTTATAAAAATATTGTTAGCCTGTGACGTAGTGTTTTTTTGGGTTCTCTAAACGGTTTTAAACTGGGTTTTGTCTCATAAAGAAGTTGTACCTTTCCTTGAGTAGTGTTTGTGAAATGTATTAAATGCCCGTTTGGCACTTTATGGAAAGCGATGAAAATGTTTTGATAAAAACCCTCGTAGGAAGACTCTCATTCCTTGGTTGTAATTGATTGTTTGGGAGGCCGCGCTTAGTAGCTCCCAGGTACGTGAGTAGTTTAAAGGCATGAGGTTGTCCCATGGAGTTGCTCGGGGAATGCCTGTTGTTCTTTATATATATAGATATATCTGATTGGATGCTCGGTTGGCATCGGTTGGCTCACCCCTTTTTTTAAACACTTGAGACATGGGAATCTGGAATATTGAGAGAATATTCTAAGAATGATTACTGCACTGGTAGGTTATGGTACTGACCAGTGGCCCATAGTAGGTGGATATATTGGGTTTATTGCTATGGGATTTGCCCTCGACCTGCCCGTGAGTGGATGGTCGAGAGTATTATACATTTTGATTTCATCGTGACATGTCGATAAGGATGATTTCTCATGTATTTGTGTCTTCTGGTTTATTCTCGATCTCCTAGGTTCGCCCATGTCTATTCAGCTTTTCTTGCTTGCGGTACTGATTATGATGCTCACATGTATACCTACATTGCCCTTGCTGTGTGTTTTACTTTGTGCATTCTGGTGTATTGTTTTCCTTGGAAAGTGATAAATCGTTTTTGATTAAGTTTCTAAATTTTTTTTCAAATGAAAGTGTTTAATCCCCTTTGTACAAATTTTAAAAATGTAAACATCACATTCCCTTTTTCCTGAAATGTCATTGACAATAATGAAATAAACCCCGAATTTGGAAATGGTAAAGGACAATGGTTCATACTTTGTTTTTAAGTAAAACACTTAGAAAAACATACTTTTATAAATTGTAGTTCAAACATGAAATGATGTTTCTTTTATTTTAAAGGTAGTGCATTGGGAATAGATATCGGGCTAGCCTACTGAGTTTTAATACTCACGCCTATAGTTTTTTTTTCTGTTTTTAGTGTTTGTGCAGGCTATAGCTTCAGTGCGCTCGCCTAGGGCGACGCTTGATCGCTGAGTCGGAGAGCGACCCGCGAGGTCGCACAGAGTTTGTTCGCACGTCGTGTTTGGTTAGTTTGATTCTTGTTTGTTCCTGTTTAGTCACTTTATCTAGTTTATCTTTTCTGCGATTCTCGGTATTATTTTCGTTGTCTTATTTATTTATATTGAGATAAATCGTTCCCATAGCCTCTATTGATGCCCTGGCGCTTGTCGCCAGCCCGGGAGGATCGGGAATGCCTCTCGGGCCATGTCGCGGACCGGCTCGGGTGACCGGTTCAGGGTCGACCCAGGTTGGTTCGTGACATTATATATGGATTCATTTTTTAATTATTAATTTTATGAGGTATATGATTCGATTGATTTCAATGTGATATGATTTTTCATTACTTAATTAATATTCATTGTGTCATCCATTAAATTAATCAATTATGTCATGATATGATTGTGGGTGACATTATTTTTTAATATATTATGATTCATTTCAATTTTTTCGGATTTATATATAATATATATAAATGATTAATTTTATTAATAATCACTTCTATGATATAATATTTAGAAGGGATTTTATTTTATAAAATTAAAATTTCAATGATTATATAACAAAATTAAATTTTATTCCATTGATAGGTTTTTTCAAAATTTGTTTCCAATATTTTTTTATTATTATATTATTATTATTTAAATTCATTTTTTCTATGTTTTAATTTTTATAAAATAGATTGATGGGATTAATTTTTTTAAGAAATGTTCTTTTTTAATTTTAAGATAAAAAAGTAGAATTAATTATTTTTAAATATATAGAATGATATGATTTTATCACTATCAAGAAATTTTTTTCCTTGATGATACCTTTAAAATACTACAGGGTTATTTTAAATGAATTATTTTCCTTTATAAATTTGCGACAAAATAATTTTTTTTGGAAACCAAATCGATAAATTCCTTAGGAATTATTTCAGGTGATCTTTCAAAATTAAATTCCATATATGATGAAATTATTTTTTGATACTTATTCATTAAATGCAATATTATTAAATGATTAAATTATCATTCATTTTGTATTTGGTTCATTTCATGATTTCACAAAAATCATGAAACCTAAATATTTTCAATGAGATATGTTAGGATATAGTTTTTATGAAACACATTATATTAAATGGGTTCTAACATGAGAAATTATTTCTATTCATGGGGAACACATATATAATAATTTTAATTGACTAACTTTTTGGATTAGTTTCTCCCTAAAAATATTTGGGTAACGATTGATATCTCATATAGTAAATATGTTATTCATGGACCTGTTTTTTATGAAATAATCTATTTTGTGGAACTAGTTTCAGATCCAGATGTTTATTCAAAAACAAAGTTTCATGTCCATAACATAAAGGGTGAACTAATTTTTTTATACGTGTTCACAATATTATGTGCTTATTTGTATCACAAAATTTCATGTTTCATGAAAATATTATTCACTAATGGATTATGTTATTAGATTATTTTATTATTTATATCTTATTAACTTGACTGATTTATTACTTGAATCACATTTAGGATCTCTTATATTTAGGTTATAATTTTTAAATGTTATGTAAATGCTATTATGCTTATATTATTATTGATATCGCCTTGTTTACCACTATTGAGATTATGAGCTCACCCTTTTCTTATTTTTATTTCCCCCTTGATCTGACAGAAGGTATAATGGATGAAAATTCATATAGGGATCTAAATATGATGTAATAGGGGAGAGATGTTATAGATTCTTAATGAACCAGTTATTTAGATTTCATTGATTCCAAAAACAGTAAACCAATACGATTCTGGAAATGATTTTAAGTATAATTAATATTAATCTATTTTTATGTAATGTATATGTTTGAATTGATTATTTAATAATAATAATTATTATTTATTCTTCTATGTAAACTTCAAATAAATGATTCATATAAATTTCAATCTATAATGGGTCATGTTCTTTAAATCCCTTTTGATTAATGTATTATCGATTTTCCAATCAATATTCCATGATTCAATATTAAGATAATTGATATATATATATATATTGTATGGAATCAAATGGTTTTTATCAAGTTTCTAAACTATTACTTCCATTTATGATTAAATATTTCTATTGATTACCATTATCGAGCATCTTAACTCAACCTTTCTTATTTTCCCACTCCTAGGTTATGAATAAATAAATAATGTAATTTTTTTTGAAGGATACTAGTTATTAAGTAGTTAGATGGAGATGTTATATATCAAATATGGTTTTTTTGTTTCCATGTTTCCAAAATCATGAAAAATATACGGTCCCCTTGACTGTTTCTATGAAATTTAGTGATTATTCATAAAACATTATGTAATATATATGTATGATAATACTAGGTTACTATAGATTGTATTAAAATATAGGTTTTGTTTACCATTAGAATATTAGATGATAAAATATTTTGAATATCCCTATGTACATGTCTGAGGATCGGTCTATGGAGGTGTGAATGTATAGGAAAAGGTCATGGAATCATGGTAATGTACGGAGTCGGTGGTTTTAAAAAAATAACACTGCTTTTTTTATAAAATGATATTATGGTGATCTAGAATAGAGTATCCTCGTATTAAAAAAACTAAAATTGGTACATTCATATAAATTTGATTTTCACCTAGCTTGCAAAAACATGCCATGTTTCACACCTATTTTGATAATATCGGGAGATATTCATTGGAAATTAACAAACATGTTACGAACCATTAGGATATATTTAAATAGATGATATCTATGAATAAACTAGGATAACCCTAAGGTATCATATAATAAAAATACTGTGTCCTGATTTAGAAAACCTCTAATTGATTTATTTTGATTATGTATTTCCCTATTATAATTATTTTTTTCTTACACTTTGATTTCCGGTTTTAGTCCGCGGATTGAATTGGGAGAAAATAATTTAGTTATATTTGGGATTGTAAATGAAATAATTTTCCCCCCAATCATCCAATTTTTATGGGATATGGAATGAAAAATATAATTTATATACTAACAAAACCTTCTCACGCTATGATTCTTGCCAGATATCCAAATTTAAAAAGGAGGGAAAAAAATTGTTTTAGTCATTCATGAGATAACGTCCATGTTTTTTAATGGTTAATATAATAAACTATTTTTTAGATAATGGATTAGTACAGTTAAAATGATAATTTCCATTCATCTATGTTTAAAAGATGAAAAATCCCATTCAGTTTTCTACCAATTTTATTTCGAAGAGGATCAACAATGGAATCTAATGAAGAATAATAATTAGTATGTTTATATTATCTCCCTTTATTTTGATGATTTCAACATCATATTTTTCAATTTTTTAATTTTCATAATCTCCATAATAAGGATAAGGAGTTATTTAAGAAAATGAAAAGGAATAATGAATCTGTTGGTATACATGAAAAAATTACATGACATCCAATGTATGACTTTTGTATTACAATCCATCCTTAATGTAATGTTGATCAATTATTATATGGGATAATATAAAATCATTTAATGGTATTGTACATAAATTAATAAACTAGAAATAAATATATTCTTTTATGTGAGTTCAGTAGTAAAATGGATGTTTGAGTTCTATATCAATCTTAGTGTTTTTATAAGAACAAAAAAATGGAATTCAAGTGATAATATTAGAGATAAAGATATATGTATATGATATTTCATTTATACTCTATGTATTGAGAGAATCCAACTATAATCATCTTATGATGACTACTAAATAATTTTACTGAATAATGGAAGGTAATCATGGGTAGGAATTATGATGCGATGGGATGAAGATGGATAATTATACAAAAATTGAGAAAACTACACATAATACATACCCCACAATCCAACATTTTAAATTATTCAAGTTTAGGAAATATACTAAATAGTTACCAAATCTAAGGGTTAAAGATATTGTTCAATATTTATGGCCCCTTATGCTGAGAAAAAAATGGGAAATCCCAAGTGGTATCTATTTATAATAATGGGTGCTATAACAACATACTAAAAGGTAAGAATATAATTATCTTTAAAAATATTAATTTCTTATTAGAATCTTAGTCAGACCATTATTTTCTAAAACTAATGAATTTTATAATGGTATTAAGATTATAACCATAAAATTATATTTATAATTAGTAGTAAAAACCCATAAAAAATTATGAAAAAATCTCATTTATATGATTTTTCCAATATTTATGTTTGTGGGAGAGTACTTCCTATAAATATTCATATTCATCCTATGAATGAAGATAATGTTATCTTAGTCATGGGTGAGATTTATGAACATAAGTCCCACATTAATTTTCAAGGAAGGGATGTAACATTTGATATTCTTAACCAACCAATGAACATCAACCAATGTTATGATAAGTATGTACTCTTAAAAGAGACAACATAAACTTATGTGGTCTTAATACCTATTCTGAAGGGTTGTTTGCCTGAATTGGTTATGGATTAACAAGAAACCGATTATATTCATATTTTGAATGAATGATTCATATATTTATTAATGTGATTTAATTATTTTCACTAAAACAAGATGTTGATTTATAAATAAAAAACATAACTGGTGTCATTAAAATTTCAATGACTCCCAATTTATTCTCCCCAATTGAGTAACATTAATTAAAGAATATTCTTCAAGAGAACCATGAATAGGGAATCTAGCATCCATTTATATATCCCATAGAGGAAACTATACTTATAATGACTAATATTTATGGATATATAAATATATACATTGTTTATCCAAAATAGGTAAAGATAATGATCAAGAACAAGTTTCTTATTCCATGTATTGATGATATGTTTAATCAACTACAATGATCTCAATACATTCAATGATTGACCTTCATTTTTGATATCATCAATTAATGTTCATGATGGATGATATAAAAATTATTTAATTTCATAAAAGGTATAAACACTATGAATATATAGTAATGTTTTTAGGTTTTATCAAATCCTTACAATGATTATGGATTTAATGAATATAGTATTTATAGATTTCATTAATTAGTCTGTGGTTATTTTTATAAACAATTCTATAGTCTATAAAAAGTATAATTATGAGAATGAATGTTCCGTTAGGATTTTTCTAAATACCCTATGGAATTATAATTTATATTAAAACATTAAAATATTATATTCTTAATTGTGATTATATTATCTCAATAGAAATTATATTTTACGATCCATCAATGTTGAAGGGTATTAAATACTGACCCAGACCTACCATAGTGAATGAGATATATAGTTTTATTTTTTAGCAAGTTTTTATCAAAAAAATAAAAACAATTTCAAACAATTATCTATTAAACTCTCCATGTTATCATAAGAAGATACCCATGTTCCTCTAGATATAAGAATGTAAGGAATATTTGTTTTAGTTGAATAGAATATTATTCAGTGGACATGTACTTACAAAACCCAATAGTAGTAAATGTTTTTAATAAATATTAATTCATCCATGAATGGATTCATATGTGTTCACCTACAAAATGACTTGTTCAAAGCATATGACTAATTTTAATTGAAAATTATTGATAAAAATAATCCAACTCATGAATTTGAGTTATCTATGGTAATTTTTTCATTAATCATATTTGTGCATTTTATTTATTGACAAATGTGTTAAATATTTTCCTATAATAAATTATTAATTACATTTTCACCCAGAATGAGTTGAATTTGTACCACATAAGATTCTTAATGTTTATTAAAAAATATTAATGCTCAATTCATTACCAGCATAAGAAATGGAATATGGTGGACGATAATGTGAGTTC
This sequence comes from Viscum album, assembly GCA_963277665.1. Taxonomy (NCBI): domain Eukaryota; kingdom Viridiplantae; phylum Streptophyta; class Magnoliopsida; order Santalales; family Viscaceae; genus Viscum; species Viscum album. The sequence continues at coordinate 1,770,238,365 of OY728135.1, forward strand.
ACAATATCATGTCATCTTATCCATGATGAGGATTAAAAAAGATCCAATATTTATATATTTATAATTCATGGATCTAATAATGCTAAATGAATGGGAGAAATCATATATTCATCAATTTAATGTTCAACAATATTTCCATGTGATCACTAAATAGGTGCAAACAAAAGATATGCATCTAAAAATGATGGATATAAATGTTATAAATATTATCCTTGAAAATGAAGGAATTATAAGGCTTAAGAATCCTGTATTAATTCTAGTTATACTGGATTTGATTAAGGATTTGTTAGTGGAATCTCAATGCACTTCATTCACTATTCTACCATGATATATGAATATGTATAGTGTCCTAAAAGAGTGTTTCTTGTGTGATAGAGTGAAAAAAGATATAACACAGTTTATATATCGGTTCTAGGTTTTTTAAGAAGTTAAGCTAGAAATAATAATGTATATGCGAATTTTATATCCATTACCCATTTAGGATTGGAAATGGGAAAATGTAAGAATGAAATTTTTTCCCATAATCCCAAAAATTCCAACTTCAAATAATGTTATATAGTTTTTATTTTATCACCATATAAATTCAATGAAGGTAATATCTATCAAATAAGTAATCTCTATATATCATATTATAAAGATATACAATAATGAAGTGTTAAGGATTCATCCCATGGACAATCCATTGTCTCTAATTATGATATGATAAATACCTCAATACTCAAGAGAAACTATTAGTATGCCCTAAAAATAAAGGTGAATTTAGTAGTTCATATCATCATTAGAATGATGGTTAGTATGATATAAGAATACTAACCATATAGGACATGTTAAGATCTTTCACTTTTAATTTCAAAGGGTATTTGATCAACACTCACATCTAAATGTGTTTTTGTAAAACTATATCCCAATCCAAATCATTAAATTTTATTATTATGATCACCTCAATAAAAAAGGAGATGTACTCTTACAATGTAAAATAATGAATTTGGATAATGAAATATATTGGAACCTGAAACAGTTAATAAAATCAAATAAATTATTTTATCTTTTCAGGAACACATCCTGAGAGAATAGAATCAACTGAAAAGGTAATCAGATTATTGTTGGAGTGAACTATAAATTAAATGTTTGTAAGAAGATGTTTCTATGAATTTATCAATGGAAGAGGTTTTGATATGGGGGATGAAAAGGAAACTAATCCCATGATATATATGACCGCTTAAAATTCATGATCATATGAAGACCATGTCCTATAACGTGGTTCTTCCCACAAGACTCTCTCTTGTATGGGTTGTGTTCTGTGTAACTATCCTAGGGAATTAATTACTTATCCATTTAAATATACAGAACACATTGGTCATACCCTAGGAGAAAGATCATTCTTATGAGGGAAAATTGGTGGATATTCTAGATCATACATTGAATAGTCTACGATTCAAGAACACTCACAGAGTCAATGTTTTCTATCAAAACCTACAGTTGGAGGAAGAAACATGGGAACATGAGGAAATGATGTCGAATATGTATCCACGTTTTATTATAATTGGTGAAATTTATCTTTCGTGGTATGTAACACCAAATGTTTTTTTTTGAATAAATTTTTATAAAAAATTAAATTCTATTGAAAAAATCGCATTCTATTCTATAACAAGTTATTCTTTCTCTATAGGAAAATCATTGTTGGAATCAATTTATCAAGACACCGTGTTTTAATGAAATCATGACATACTATTAATATATTTATTTAAACGTGACTATTATAACCCAGCCATAAATATTTGACATATGAATAGTTTAAACAAGATTGAAAATAATAATTCTAATAGTTTTATACAAATGAAATATATTTATAAAAAATTTACAAATTTTTTTAAAGTATATATATAATTTTTTAATATAAATTGTTTTAAAAATTTATTTTTTTTCAATAATGAAATTAATATTCCACTCATATAGAAATTTATTTTTATAAAAAAAATATAATATCTGAAATAAACATTTTATATTTATCATAAGATTCTTTTTTGGGTTTTTAATGAAATGTATTTTTTTTTATGAATACTAAAAAATATTAAATTCTTATTAAAAACTACCTTTTTGTTTAATATATTAATAAAGAAAGATTATTTATTAAATTGGTTTAGATATAATATTATATAAATAATACACCCATTAATCTAATTTATGTCATTATAATCAATTTCATATTTCATTTTATTAAAAAAATATTGTAAATTGTTTTTCATTTTCCCTCTAAGAACAACATTCCTATCACCTCAATGGGATTAATTTAAAATTTAATTTTCCTATTAAGTGAATGGAATATGAATATCCTTATATGATATTTTTAATTTTAATAATTTATATTATATAAAAATTATAACATATATGATTAACATAATAAATAGTAAAAAAGTATTAAATAATAATGTTGATTATGGTTAAAATTGGTTTAATGGGTGTTGAACTAATATGAAATTGGAAAAAATAACCCTGATATTCTCTAAAACCCATTTATTGACATATATAAAACATATATAATCTATTATTGATAATGGTTAAATATTTCTTCCATGTGAAAAGAAAAAATGTGATGGAATTCATTATTTCAAAAAACTAAAATTGTACTACTCCCCTGACATATAAAATACCACGCACTCTCCCATCTTTTTAACACTATCAATAATTATTTTTAACAAAAAAATATGAAACAAACATCCCTATATACCTCATACAATCCTATATACCTTATGTTGCGCATAAATAAATCACATGTAGGGTTTTAGTGTAATCATAATATGGATACCCAAAGAACAGTTAATGTTTATGAACATGAATATGTTTTATTTATTAGTCAACAACCTTTAATTATTATTATTTTATGAAGATATAATAATCTATTTATATTCCATACAATTATGTGATTTTATTTCATGGAATTGACCTACAACTATAGACACCTCTATAAAATGGTTTCAAGAATCATCATTCGTATGTAAGGTGGACTACCTCCTTACGAACCACTGTCATTCATTTTTAAATTAACAAATCTCAATAGTATAAATAATTATTTTTTTATTATTAATATATTATAACTATAATATAATTATGGTTTTTTAATTAATATATCTCATATACCTCCATGCTTTCTATTTTTTGGTAAAACAATATCGTCACATGTGTGTACAAAGAACTACAGATGCAATGTGATGTGATTCATTCATTCATTAAATAGAGGTGTTTATTTAAAATATGGGACACATATTACATAAAAAAGATTATATAATTATAATATATCATTTACCATTTTTATTCAATAAATAAACAAAATGGATACAATTTTCATTTATACATATGGCATACTATCTCCTGGAAGGATAATTTTCATCTCCAATATTTATCTTTTATATATTACTAGGAATATATATATATATATTGCGTATGTAAGATATTATTTTTATGGAAAAAAATTTAAATATGATTCTTCCCTGGTCATTTTAAGAGGATAAAAAATCAATCAAAACATATATTGCGAACAAAATAGTTATATCCCAAAACATGAATTTAACATAGAATTGATAATAAACAAGTATAAAAGGCTTATAAGAAAATCATAAATGGAATGATATATATAAATATTATTATACAATATATCTAAAATAAACTTATATTTAATATATGGTAATCTTTAACATGTATTATGGATGTGAAGACTTAAGGTAAGATATTTTTTTTATCAGTTTTATTCCTTTGTAATGTATATTAGGTCATGCACATATTTTAATAAATGAGGTTTATGTGAATCCCATTTTAATTGATATATTAGTAATTTATTAATAAAATATTTTTTTTAATTTAAAATATTTGTCATTACATAATGGGTCTCATGATTCAAATTTACCAATGTGGAAAATATGTTATGTTATAATCTCAACATTTGTCAGAATCATTTCAAATTATGATTCTGATGATAAAATATTATCATTAATCTCTCCAAAAACACCGTAATTTTATTCTCCTATATTTATTCAAGATATTATCATTTAATATTACCATGTTCAGCCTCTTTAATATTTAATTTAATTAGGAAAATGTTTTTATGAGAATCCTACATCATTACTCTCATTGGTCCGAAATCTTTATTTCCCCAAAACAGTGTCATATATAAATAAATGATTTTTTAATTATTATCTTATTATTATTAAAAGGAATTTTACCCATTTTGTACATGTTAATTTTTTAAATGTATTCCTGATTCATTTTACAATCAATCCACTTTTTTCTTATGGAAAATTATAAGGGAATCTTCAACATAACATGTATGGAATGTTCAAAACATCCCATAATCCTGGAAAATATTTTCCTTGAATATTTCATTATTTTTTTAAAAAATTTATTTTAAAATTATAATATTTTCAAAATTAATGATCTATGAAAATATTTTTTTCAATAAATAATGTAAATTTTAATCATGAATTGTTTTAAATTATTTTCCTAATTCATTTTCCATGGTGGAATCTATTGATAATACCTATGATTTACTAGGGTTATGATCCAAGGATACCATTTATATTATTTCACTAAATGGTTTATTTTTAATGGAACGGATGTTTATGAAACATAATTTCCTTCCATGTGTTATTATAGGATGTATGGATTTTGAATCCATTTCTTTTTTTGGGTTATAATATAATGAAACAATTATGAATCATATCTCATTTAAACAATAAAATAATTTTTGAAATGTTTATGAAACACATTTCCATTTCATTATTTATGATATGATCAATGTTTTATGGCCTTGTGGAACATAATTATATGAAATTGTTTATGTGACATGTGGGTCCTATATCAACCTACAATGTATTGTGTAATGAATATTGTTTCATAAGCTCAATGTGTTCATCAGAGATTATAAAATACCAAAAATATTGTATACATAAGGAATTTCTAATAGTAGTAGAGGTACATATGTGGTTATCCCATGCCTAAACTTTTATCAGTTTCATTGTATGTAGCCTTGAAATATAATTACTTATGATTATGTGTATTCAATCATATATGTCTTATGTTAATTTTATGGTTCCATGACTCCTATTTTTGATTCCCTTATGATTCATATATTATAAACTACCATAAAATATTCCATGGATCATGATTATGATCATTGATATGCAGGTTATGGTTTCCTAATGTTATTCCAATGTTTATATATACAAATATTCATGTTATGCATACATATCCCCCATGTTTACTCATCTGAATAATTTTATCTTGCATATTGTTATGTTTCAATTCCCATGTTATGAGTACCTATATTAAGTAATATTATTTAAGAAGGGTTTTATATAAAATTAACATAGTGGAAGATATTTTATTTGGCTTATGGAATAGGTTTTTGTGTTTCAATGTATCCAAATTCACAAATATATTATGGTCATTAGTCATGTGTTTCGATTATGTAATGAATATTCAAAAAAATGATGGAATATATTTCAATAGTATGATTATACAACTATAGTTGTTATTAAATGATATTTGTATAGTCAAACATTGTAAATTGGTATGATAAAACCTATGTGTAAACTCTAAGGATATGTATAATGAAGAGTCATTGAATGATTCAATGTATGTGATGATTTCATAGAATTTTGGTGAAGGATAAAAACTGATTTTTAACATAAAATAAATCCTTATATAGATTCATTAAGTGAATCTAGCTCCAGATCGTATATACCTAGTGTTAAAAAAAGTCCATATACCACATTAATCATTTCTAACCTATTACACAATAGTAAGCCATGTAGCACGCAATTTTTGACACTCGCTTTTAGATATTCATTGGAAATTAAAAATCTCATTACAAACAATCATGAAGGATTTAAATAGATGATGACTATAAATAGACAAATATAAACTATATGTGACAAATGATAGAAATAATATTTCATGATTTTGATATCCTATCTATGATTTTTTCAGTATTATGTGGTTTTCAACTCCTATTTTTTTCTTATAATATTATATTTCCTTTTGGTCAATGACTGGACCCATATGAACCATGTCAATTTGGACTATGATAGAAAATAAAATTACCTTACACATTAATAACAAATCATTATATGATATGGAATGGAAAATATAATTTTTTATTTTCAATCAATATTCTCAAGATATAAATCAAGATGAATTTATAAAAAAATAATGGAACAATATTCTGTTGCATCCTTTAAGAATTAATATTCTCATTCTCTCAGTAGGTCTTCTCATGCACTTGTTCTTGAATAATGACTTACTAATACTAAAAATATATTTTCCATTCCCCGGTGTATGAATCATCAAAAAAGAATTCATGTCTACAACTTTATAGATTAACACGATTAATGGTGCAATAGTATCTAGAAGATGGGGAAGAAAATTAAATTCACTCATTTGATTGGGATGATTTCAAGAGCTTAATTTTTAATATGTAATTTCCTCTTATTCTCGATTCAATGAGTGATAATGTGTTCCATGAAATAATTTAGAAGGATGATTAATCCATAGGTATATATAATGTCATTTTTAAAATAATATTGAGGTTTTTAATTTTTGTTATCATCCATCATGAAAATAGGGTTGATCATTTAATTTGTGGTATAAAAAAATTCATTGAGGAGAATTATCCATATGTGACATTAGTATATTTTAAAATATTGTTTTATGTTTTATCAATGATGTCATTTGGGTTGGAGTTACATTAAAATTATTGGAAGAAGAATTGAATAATATTTCATATTTGGAAAACTAAATATGTTAAGTGTTTAAGGGAACTTCATGGAGTGTATAATGACAATGTTATGGTATGAATAAATATAATGATCTGAGTAATGATAAATCATCATATAATGAACCACCATCACTCTAGTGTTTCAAATAAATGGATTTTTTGAATTATTCATAAATGTTCCGAAATATAATGGTTAATGACATTTATTAATTCCAATGGCCTCTTATGTAGAAAAATAGGTGGTAATTTTCATACTATTGTTGTTTTTGATGATTACCAAGATAATGATATGGATATATTTATACTCACAATCCACAATATAATAGATAATATCTTATTTTACTCAAAGGAAATCGAATCATTAATATCTAAATAATTTTATTATTTTATCAAGATTCCATTAAAATAATTAGATGTAGCATTAACAGTGATATCTTATAATGGAATCATAATCTCATCTCAAGTATATTTGTTCCTGTTTATTTTTATTGGAATTTATTTATGTAAATGATTGTTATTCTTCCTGTTTTTTAATTTGATGTTATCCTATTAATGTATTTCATTTGTCTATATAAATCCATAAAAAAATATTAAGCAAGGGATGTAACTTTATTTATTCCAAAGAAACATATGATCTTTAATCAAGGGGATTATAAGTACAACCATGTGATGGAGTTCACATCCATTATGTGTGGCTTAATTATAATTAAAATGGGTTTAAATCATAAATTTCATCAAATAAAATTTTGAAATATTTTATTCCTATCATTTATGAATGTGATGATAAAAATAAATGATATTTTACTATCCTTCCACAAAAATATGATTACAAGTACCTAATAGAATCACATCTGGTGATATACAAATTTCAAATACTCTACAGAGAATGGACCTGGTTGTGTTTATATAATTGAAGAATAAACTCTTGTAGAACATTGTAAAAGGATTCAATAATGAAATTTTTTCTCCTTGAGGTGTAGCAGTACATTTTGTTAAAAAAGGTACATCATTGTGAATTTTTTGGATTATTTGGATTTGAACATGATCATGATTAAGAACAAGTATCTACTTCTTGATATTGTTGAATTTTTTTTCAAAAGTGTGCAGAAGAATACTTTTACATGATTTAACTGTGTTGTATAGATAATCAATTGAGTGTCAATAAGGATGATATAGAAAATAATTAATACCATATAATGTATAAAAACAAATAATATAGAGTGATTATATTCAATATTACCTATTCTAATACAATATTCATGGATTAAATGAATAATGTAATTAAATATTACCAATATCATTTTTTATATGTCTTTATAAAAGATATTATTATCTATTCATTGTGTCTGTAAGAGCATGAATAACATATTAAAATTATACTGATGGCCTTGATGAAGGAAAAAATATATAAAAAATTTATAATATTTTGAATTATGTATAATAAATAATAAATTCTTTTTTTCTATAATATATCAGGAGAGGATATAATGATACATCCCTCGGTGATATAGTATATCGAATGTTATCCCAAACAAACAATTGTTACAGAGGTACACTATTTCCATGATTAAGAATGATATTAACAATGATTTGTGGAGAATTTATCATGAATATAAAATCCACTCATGTTGTCAACGTGAAATGGATATATTTTTCATTTGATAGGTGAAAGAGGAAAATATCATGAATTTATAGAGAATATTATTCAGTACACTAGTTCATACAATACACTATAGTAGAGAAGGTTTTTTAATTTATATTGATACATTAAAGATGTTATTTAGATGTGTTCTTATGTAGAATTACATTGTAACTTTTTATCCTCATGATAATATTTTATTAAGGAGGCAAATTACCGAACTCATGATTTGGAGTTAATTGGAGTAATTATTCTATTTATTATATAGTAGAATCATCTTTTTAGTGAATGTTTTATATATAGACATATCAAAAAAAAATTAAATTATATATTCACTTAGAATGAGTTCAATATCATCCAAGTATTTTTTTTAGTTCTAATTAATGATTATGAGTTCTCAATACATGACCACCAAAGGAAAGAGAAAAAAGTGTCCAATTCATTCATTCAAAAAGATTATTCTATCTTATCCATGATTTTTAGTAAAAAATATCTAATACTTCTTGGTATCCAAAGGATTTATATGGAAATATTGAATGATGGGGTGAAATATAATCATTCTCAATTTAATATTAAACCATTTCTCTTTATATTGATTAATGTGGTGATGATGATAAATTTAGACCAAAAAAATATGGTTACAAATTTTATTCAGATAAACAGTTATCCTTATGAAATGATATGGTTTAGGAATACTATATGTGTTTTGTCCATAAAATAACTAAATAAGGAGTTTTTAGTGGATTCTTGTAGATCTTACTCATCCATTCATATGGGATTTCATAAGATCTATATAGACTTGAGAGTGTATTTCTAGAGGGATCCCATGAAGAGAGACATCAAAAATCTTATATATTAGTGCATGGTATGTCGACTTTTTGTGGCTCAACGACAAAATTCTATGGGGTTGTTACATCCATTGACCATGTGATAATGTAAATGAAGAAAAAAAAAACCATGGATTTTTCGATTTGAGCCGACTAAGAGACTAATGGGTTTAATTATATATGGGTTATAATAAATTTTCTCACAATTACATCACACTTTATCGTTATCGAGGAGGAAATATATCTCTTTTTTATTTCCTGTATATATATTAAGGGTGTGGTAAGGTTCTATGGAGTACTCATTATATTGTTTCTAATAAAGATTCATGGTTATGATAAATTATTTGGAGATATATTATGAAAAATCAGGATACAATATTGTGTTACAAAACTGCTTATAATCCTTAGACAATGGTTTAGTTTGAGAGAAATATTAAAACCCTATATTACTTGTTGAAATCTTGTTATTTGGATTTGAAATGATTTTGGGTACAGAAACTTCCACCTAATGATATTTATTTACAATAATATCTTTCACTAAATCATTAATATTTACACATATGAATAACTCTAATGAAGGAAATGTAGAGATACGACATGAAATAATGATGATAGAGAAAGACTTTTATTGGGACATGAGATTGAAATATAAATGGATGACATTTTTTAATTCTTCCAGAAACACACTAATATAGTATTGATCTAGATGAATGATTATGAAAAATGGTATTTTTTAAAAAAAATGTTTAATCACGCTTTTCTAAATTAATATAATATTTATTTTCAGAACTATTTGATAATTTATTTTCATAATTAATATTAATTTTTGAAATCAAAATATAAAAAATATCTTAGGTTGAATAATATTTATTTTTCTATCAATTATTATTTATTGATTAATATTTAAAAATTATTATTATTAATTTAAAATTTACATTGTGTTTGTATAATTTATAATTATATGTTATATTTTCAATTGTTTTTAATGTAATAAAATACCAATTTTATATCAAATAATTCAATTTGTTTCATTTTATCCATTTTAATTTTAAATATTTATATAAAAGAAATTTAAAATTTTTAAATTTCTCACACTAAAACCATGATTTCTTGTATTATTTGTTGGAATATTTTTAAATTATAATTTTCCACTTATTTGAATTGAATTTGGAATAATGGATTTAATTTTTTAATAATACTTTTTTTTTTAATTTCGAATAATTTGAACATAAATTTCTACCAAAAAATAGTGAAAATAGACATATAAATTATTTAATGCATTTTTGCTAAAAAATTATTAAAAGGGGGATAATAACAATTTATTAGAGTTTATAAAAAACTAAATATTTTACAAATTTATTTTTATTACTATATTTAGTCATTTTATATTAATTTATATAAAATATGTTAATTTCATGCATCATTCCATTATATATCTCTCTCATAATAAAACAATATACAAAAATGAAAAAAATTACCATCATTGATTTTAGTATCCATAGTGTGGGGTTGGGAAAAAAGAAACATGGTTTCAATAATTGAATTTATTTTAAAGATATATTTATCAATTTTTTCAAAAAAATGTAACATCATCATTATTATATGAAAAATTCCCATACTTTTCATAAAAAATTCCAATTCTGTAATTATTTAGTTTGTAATTAAAAATATTATACTAGAAATATTAAAATTTATATAAATTAAATATATTTAAATTTTAATTTAATTTTTTAGATGAATATAAAATGTTAAAATTGTTTTAACAAATTATATTTGAATTCCATCATTGTCTTGTTATTTTAATAATCCAATTTAATGAATAATTCACAATAATGTTATTATATAACAAATTACATTGTATACAGTGAATTAAAATTTAAAAAAATGACATAATATCAAAACAGATTTTTAAGTGGTTAACAATATCAAATATGTTTTATTCACATATTATTTTTTCTGTATTGTGGTTATATTGATGCATAAATAGTAAAACCTATGTTTTTATTCTTAATGTTAAAATGATGTTGTTGCACGTTACATGATTTTGTGTAAAAATTATTTTCCAAAAAATATGTTATTCTTAATTGAATAAATATTATTTCATAATTACTTGTTTAAAACTATTTGATATGTGTAAATTCTTCTTTTTATGATATAATTCAACTAACTGGGAAAATTAGTTCTTAAAGTGAAAAACTAGAAAAGTAAAATTAAGGGAACATTAATGTGAAGGAAAAACATTTTTAAATAATGTTTTTTCTGTTCGGTGGACTTTTTCCTGACTAAATAATCCATATATAACATTATTTATGAATTTCACGGATTTTTAGGTGATATTGACATGCCAATAGTGACTATATTTGTGTATTTACAAAAAATTCACTCCTCCTCAACTATAAAAAGGCACCCACTGCCCTCATTTATTCATATATCTCAAGATATATAGATTATCCAATACATGAAAAATGATATTTCCTAAATCAATAAATTCATCCTTCAATCCTTTTTTGGGAAAAGATCATTCTTAGGATGTCCTTTCTCAGAAACCTAATGATGATTACTATAGAAGAGGTATTATTTTCAATGTTTGTTTTTATTTTATTTATTTCTCCACCCCCACAAAATATTCTATATCCATGATCATAAAATATGATTAATATATTCCATACAATTATATATTGTTATAAAATGGTCATTACCATAAAAAACATACATATCCATAAAATGGGTTTCGAAATTGTCATTCATGTATATGGATGACAATCGGCTCATGAACAGATATAATTTTTTTTCTAATTACCATCACTCACATTTAGGAATTATGTTCTATATGAATTATATATTTAATTTTTATTACATAATTATACATGTCATTTAATAATATTATATAAATTAATTTTTTTATTTCCATTACCATGGGATTAGATAAAGACTATATGTATACAACAGACGATAACATCATGAAAATATGTCATTTGTTTTTCACTAACTTATTATGTGGAAGGTAGAAAGGAAACATGTAATGAATAAATCTGACATAAATGGAATAATTATTATAATAATTATATATGTATCATTATTTTAATATAATATATCATTTTACTTCATATCTTTTAACTCCTTCAAAATGTGATAACATCAATTACATGCATGTGGACTACCACCTTCACAATGTGTTGTGACACGCTGTTCTTAACCACAACACATTAATGATGTATAAAATTATATATAAAAAAAGAATATTTTATTAGGAAATATTTTTCATTATTTAAATACATAATATTACATACCTTCATTTTCTAATGATTATTGAAATAATATAAATGAAACCCATGTGTACGCATGACCTACCATCTCTTTGATGGTAATGTTAGTATATTTTTCACAACCATATGTATACATATGATAAATATTTCATTATTATTATTATATTTATAATGTAAATATATAATATATACATGATTTTTAATATTCAAATACAATTCACAAAATAGAAAACAAGGAAGTTAACACCTGAAATAGTGAAAATAATGAAAAATGACCAACGAATGGGTGATAAAATGATATAAAAGGATAATATATGAAACTATAATTACATATATGGTTATTTAATAGGTTATTAACATGTTTTAAAGAAATATAATTTAGATTATATCATAGATATCCAAAATAAATAGTGGGGTTGGGGTTTTCTAATATAAATTTTATTTCATTGAGATATATTATATTTTAACAAATATATTTTTTATGGATTATGTATTTCACATAAACTTATTTTATGATTTCTATTTTTATAGTAATTTGAATATACATACAGAGTATGGAATATCTCTTTTATGGGGTTTATGGGATCGATGTTACCATTGCAGTAAGATATTTTTTAAAAAATTCCCCAAATTGTGGTGTATCATTTAATATATACATATTTTATTTTATTAGGTATATTGATATACCCTTTTACATATTAATTCAGTAATATACTTATTTTATATATTTTTATTTATTTATTTATTTATTTTATTTCATAAAATTATGATTCAATGTTACAATAGTGGTAAGAGTCTTATTCCACAATCTAAACGTATATAAATATTCTTCTTAATTATGAATCCAACGATGAGGTCTTATGGTCCATATCTCACAAAATAGATGAATTTTCTTTTCCTATGGTAATTCATTAAATTTTCAGTTAGTTGTATGATTTTTACTAACATTAGTAAATAAATGTGAATTTTTTTAAAGAAAACATCTTTATTTATCCATTTAGTCAATAAATAGTTTTCTTCCAAACCCATGCTTTCTAAAAATATGTTAGAAATTTTTTTTTTCATTTTAAAAAAAATTAAAAATCATCCAATAAATGATTTCAATGAAATTTTTGAATAAAAATTTTTTCAACATGATTACAAATATGTTTTTTAAAAATTCATTAAATACTTGTCATTAATAAAAATTTTGTATTATTTTTAAAAAACCTTTATATGATACCTATGTTATTTTAAAAGAAAATGATTTGGATAATATTTAATTTATTTTTATGATTGTAAATGAGTTGTCAAAAGGAAATTTTTATTTTCTTTGAATATTGTTTTGGAACTTCTAATGGTATTTTAATTCATCAACATCTATATGCCATGTTGTTAATTATGTTTTACTAGGGATATTTTTTTAAATGATTCCATCCTCATTGTTTTAATATATATTTTATGAATATTTTGAATTTATTTTAATGTAACCCATTTCATTCCAACGAGATAATTTGGATTAATATTGGTCATTATGGAACCTAATTATTTCCCATGAGTATATAACGATTCAAATAGAATATCATTGAACAAATTTCATTACCAATAGTTCATAATTTTTTCAAAAAATTATTTTGGAAGTTATTATTTTTGAATAATTTAATAATGATTTAGATAGATTGTTATATAAACCATTTATTTTCAATATGTTAATAATTCTTCAATGTGATTTTTATAGAACCTATTTTTTCCTTGTGTTAATTGTGATTCAATGATATTGCAGGGGAACATGTTTCCATGACCTGGTTTAATCATGTTTAAAATATATTTTTATTGAACTAATTTCTTCTTCACAAGATAATACTATTTCAAAGAGGATTAAATGAAACCAATTTATTTCTTGTGGGTTAATTTGATTATAGAATAATAATAAGTTTTTTCTATGAATTTTATTATAAATGATCTATATAATTTATTAATGTGTGGTTAGTGAATATTATAAATGATGAATACACCCAAATTGTTATGAGTGAGCCTAGTATATGTTATATGACGAGTAAACCAATATTGATCACTAATTAATTGGGTAATGATTATGTTTTCTAGAGAATATTATTTTAAGACTTATGAATATTATTCAAAATATAAGTGTTTTGTATGGGGTTTTTAAGTGTTATGTAGTGTCAACATTCCCAGATACCAACGCATACTATCTATTATTTTTATGAGATTATAATTCTTTCATTGATATAAATTCATATCACATGAATCATGATTATTTATTGCCAAATACAATTTTTTTTAAAATCATTATTCCATTTTTCATGATTCATGATTCATGATTTGATGGGTATGAGTTCATTTTTTATTTCTCAATTCACCCTAATTATGACATCATATGTGTATGAACTTCTTAATCTACTTGATAAAATTCTATTGTTTATGATTATGTTTACCCTAACTGATTTGTTGAGATCACCCTTCCAATTATTAATTTTCAAAAATCAATAAATAATTATGTTGAAATAATTTGGAATAAAGGTATTTCATATTTAAAATTATGATTATGAAATGTGAAATAAGAAAAGATTTTTTAAGAGGGAGAAAAGATCATTAAATGACACTGTTATTATTTATAGAGAATTTTTTCCTAATCCTATGAAATTATAAATCTAAAATATCCTTTAAAATGTATGTGTTATATTTTTCCATTATATATTTTATGGTTTGGATAAAAAAATATTAGGTAAAAATTATATATAAATTTTTTTTAAATGAGATGTTTATGATTTCATCACCAGATCATGGCATTAAGTTTATTGGATATTATATTATTTCTCTCATGAGTCTTGTTCTTTTTTAATGTTATAAATCATCTCTCATGAACTACTAATGTTATTCTATTACTCAAAACACTGATCTTTGATTTTTAGGGTATGGTTTCCAAATTTATATCTAATATTCACAAACACTAATTTTCATGTTATTTCTAGGTTTCTAAATTGATTGACCTTAATGATTATATGAGATCAACTATTGTTATTTTTTCATTCTAATGGATTGAATAAATGTATTAATTTTTTTTGACTAAGAAGTGAGAGAGTAATGAATACCTTTGTGGGATATTTTATACATCACATATGAACCATTATATTATGATTCGTTGTTTCCAAAGGCAAAAAAGTATTACAATACTTAGGAATTATACTTTATAATATATCTAATTATCAAAAAATAATTTTGTCACATCTATGTATGATAAACATGAGAAACTATACATTTTATTAACCACATGTTAGTTGGTTTAGAGATCAAAAAATTTCCCATTAAATAACATGATAATGATATGGTGATACCTTTATATATGAGAAAAATAAAACACATCTAAAATTATTGTTAAGAATTTTGGAAATTCAAACCAATAATCCACCATTATAAGTTATTTAATGATCTCGAAGGGGATAAAAATCCTTGGTTCCAAAAAAACCATAAAACCCTATTAATGATGTCGCAATAGAGGTGTAACCATGATATTTTGATGATATATAACCTCAAGCTCATGTGAGTTGCGCTGATTGTACACATAGGATTTTTATAAATTTGAGTAGTCCCTAACCTCTTATGGATATGTTATAATTTCTCTACCATCTCTTGAAAAATTCTCGGTAAAACTAAATAATCCTCTCGCAACTATTTCAAGAACTTGGGAGATCTACAAGAACTCAAATTCAACATTTTAAATGGTGCTATTTTAATCAAACATTGATAACTATTTTTATTGGAAATATTTTAATAGAGGAAGATTATTATCACATGAACACTGAATATAAATAATAAAAAACCAAATAGTATTCCCGAAAATATTGATATCAATTTTAGTCTATATATCAATCATCAAATGATATATATATTATATTTTTAACTTGGAATCCATTACCATTTTCAAAACATTAAAAAAACATTTATATAAACTGAGGGTCCCTATTATAAGCAACCTTAGAGTTAACTCCGTATTGACATAAAACCTCTTGAATGTACAATTTTCCAGGCTCCACCACCTTAATTATTTCAATGATAAAGATGAAATAAGAAGCTTTTCTATGTCAATTAATAATATACAAATCATGTCCCACCAACTATGATAGTACGGTAAACCAATGGTTATTTCCATTGAAAGATCGTCTAAATTACAAATAAAAATGGGTAAATAGAGGAACAACATCACTCAATACTATTCCATACATAAGATATGTTTGTTGAAAAAACTAATCAAATAATTCTCCTTCATTGATTCATTCAAGGATTTTTTAGTAATTTCATTGTCAATTCATCTGCAACATACAATTTCCTAAACCACTAGGGACATCCTAAATAGATGATGGGAGATCATCCCAAACCAAATGCCTTCATTCAATAGGCTATGGGCTTTTGATAATCACTTAGAAGGAATAACTAAAATGGGAGGCCTTTACATAATATTCTTGTACATGTGCACCAACCCATATTTATATATATGTGAATAGGAAAAATAAAAAATGTGGTGACATCAAGAGAAAACATGCATTTAATAACCTATAGGGGTTAAAAACGTGTGTGACTATGTAATTTGAAATTTAATGAGGGAAAATACATTCCTGAAAATAAAGGATATCCCAATACGAAACTAATTTAATAATTTAAATATGAGAGAACAATCTTTTCTTAACCAAGATCAATCACAATATCATAAAAAAACAACTAGGTATCACTATTATGCACTGTGATTGACACTAATCTCACTATTATCATTATAAAATAGGAAAAATATGGTAAATTCCCATATAGAAGTTAATATATAAATACATTTTAGGAAAATCAAAAAAAATATTGATAGTGGGATATTCTAATAGTAATTATAAACTAATGTATGTGTGAAGAAGAACTTGATTATCATTCTATACTAGGTATGGATTCAAATACATGGATACAAAAATATCAGACAAGGTAATGGTTAAAGAAATTTCCCGTAAAGCATTATATCATTGTAGTGTATGGAACCATAATAGTGGTTGGACATCCCATATGATAGGAAACAATGATCTTGTAACATGCAGAAAATTGGATAATAAGGTTGTTGTCAAATTTGAAAACAGTGAAGGTTTTATGATAATTGGATTGGAAGATGCCATGTTTGGGGGAAAGGAAATGAGGATTGTTTATGTCTTAATATTAAAAAGGTCTCAATCAGAACATTATTAGTTTTAGTAAACTATGTGGCTCATGGAATGGTATAATATTGACTATTGAAGAATATATTGTGAAAATAAGTGATGATGAAGATCTTATAGGGACAAATGGAAAATGGGTAAGCATTACCGTGTAAGTGGATAAAAATATATGTTCGGGTTATACAACGAGAAGTAAAACAAGATATTGAATAAAAGACTTCGTCTATATGACAACCTTCCCTATAAGATCTTGTATAATAATATCTATCTAGTGTCCTCCCAAACATATAATTACATTACACTCCAACATGCAGAGCTTGTAAAAATGTGTAGATCATCAAAAATAATTATAAGGAAAAGTAGAAAAATTCAACAAAAATGCTTGAATTAGTGCTTCTAGATGCATGTAGATGAATTTCATCAAGATTAATTGGTGTGATGAGGTATTTCATTTTTTTCATTAATGATTTCAGTTGTATAGAATGGGTATTTTTCATTTCATACAAGAATAATGTGTTCAGTCATATAAAACAATATCGGAGGGAATAAAATGGATGTATTGGGAAAAAAATTATGTTTCGTAGTGAAAATGGTTTAGAATTTATAAATATCCAGGTGGAATGTTATCTCAAGAAACATAGAATAAGGAATCATGTTTATTAATTGATAACTCCTCAATACAATTGAGTGGTTTATAGAATAAATTTCATCATCAACAATATACCCAGAATTATGATGATTAAAAAATGAATTCCAAAGAAATTTTTTAAGGAATGAGTCTTAAAAATGATATATATTTATAACAGGACTATTTTGTTTCAAAATAAAGAAATGAAATTATATGATATATTTTACAGAAGGAATCCAACAATCAAATACTTTAGAATCAATGGAAGTAAGTTATTTATTCACAAACAGAAAAAATATGAAATTTGAGTCATGTGTAGATATGAGAATATTCTATAGATACATAAGAAATGGAAAATACTATTAACACTTCATTAAGAGACTGGAGAAATTAGTTGAAAATAATAATGACACTGTTGTGGAGAATAAACAGAATACTTAACTACATAGTAAATTGGTTCCAAATGATAGTGATGAGGAAGTGAGCAACAAAGGGGGATAAAAAGTAAGAGATGATGATTAACAAGAAAATATATTTTATGAGAATGATGAATTAAAATATGTCAATTCATTTAAGATAAATAACTGAGATGAAATTGATAGGAAAAAAATCCATGGGGATCATAGAGTTGCATTTCAGCCAGGAATAATGAAGCCATTACATAATGCATCATTCCAATATCCAGAAGATCCAAAATGATTTTATGATGTACCAAATGATAAGAACTGGGTTTATGAAATGGGTGAATATATTGAAAAAATTTAAATGAATCAAATGGGGGAGATTTTTCATGAGGCCAAAAGAAAATAATTTCATCAGATTTCAGTGTTGTGGAGTTGGTTACAATCTCTATGTCAATAATGAATGTAATTAAATAATATTTTTTTGGTTTATCTTGATGAAATAATATTAGGTGAATTAGATTATTATTGGTGAAAAAAGTTTGTTAAATTCTTGATACGTAAGTACGAATTGTAAATTATTTATGAGATGAAATTTTTCATTTGATTGCAACTATCGTAAAGAAAGAGTGGGAAAATAATTTTTCAATATAATTATACCGATGAGATTATGATAAGATTTGGAATGATTAATTCCAAGGAGAGAAGTCTATGGTTTCTACCCAGATGAAACTATTTATATATGATGAATGAAATGTGGTTCATGTAACAAATTACACATAGATTGGTAGAATTCTATTGTACATAACTCAATACAATGTTTATTTCACATTCCAATAGGTAACGTATAAAAGTATTCTCAAAGAAATACAAATTATTGAAGTGAAAATAATTCTTTGGTATATCATGAGAGCAACTGATTTCAGAATGTTGTATAAGGACAAATTTCTACAAAAGTTATTGGGGTATACCTATGTAGATTAGTCCTGTAAAGACCCGGAATTTTCCAAGTTATTTTTTATTATATGGTATTATTAAGAGACTATAAAAATTGACAGTGCATGATTTTGAGGTCTGGAGTGCCCAGAATGAATTTATGAACTTTTCTTTAGGTATGTTATATAAACATGCAAGCTGTGTTTTGTAACATTTTAACCGGAGCTCAGAATTGAAATCTGAGGACACCGTTGAACACGTAGTGCCAATATTAACTTAATGAGACCTTCAACTCGACTGCAGTCAGTCAATGGTGGATGTTTTTTTTTCATTTTTTTCCTAGAGGTTATATAATATATATATAGTTTATTTTAAACACATATCCTACAACCTCTTATTGGAATTTTGGAGGTGGTGACTACATAAACTCTTCTATTAATGAGAGTTAACCATTTTAATTTTCGAAATTAATGTTTCAACATTAATTTAAATAATATACTAAACTCATTTAAAATGAGATCCTCAACTACTAGTTGGGGATCATTGGAAGGGGGGGTTTGGAGAACATTTGGGGCAGAGGAGAACATGGTGGAAGAACATCCTCCAATGAAGAAAAACCCCAACGATGAACGAGTCAACATTCAAGGAAAAACAAATGTCACCATCTTCATCTCCTTCCTCAATGAACCTCCATCTAATGTCACGGTTGGGGTATTGAATTTAGTTGTTCTAGATTTTTTATCGTGACTCTACTTTATGATTCAATCTATATAAGAAACCTGTTACAGATCGAACGTGGAGGGTGTGAGCCATGCTAACACGACACGATCCCTATACTAATCATTTGAATGACGTGATCTCTGTGAGAGAGACATCATGTTAAACGGAATCTAACCCCATTGATCATTGATTGATGGAAACATCCCAAGACCCACAATGGTTATTTAGGTTTGAAGAACGGGACATTGGAGCTCTCCCGGTGACCCGATGAAGTTTTTCAGTGACTACTAACAGTGACCGATGCTGGTAGGGAATGAGTGGCGATCAACACACCGGTCGTCCATGATGAGTGATGTGGTGTGTCCATACCGTTGGAGAGGGAGGTCACGACCCTTTGGTTGTGGCAGAGCGGAGGAGCGGTCGACACACTGGTAGGCTGCGTGGTGAAGTGGTGGTGCGCGTTCGCACCGTCGGAGATGGATACCACAACATCTTGGTTGCTGTGGAGATCGGAGGGTGGCCGGCACTCAGCTGGCCATAGTAGAGCATCGGCGCGGGTCCGCGCCACTGGAAAGAGGGCAGGCCATTCCGGCAGGCCGTCTCGCACCGAGCAGGACCGCTCTGTCGGGTCCCGCGTGTCTATCGTCCCACCTACATGGAGGCTAGGTCGGACCCCACCACAAAGGGCTACCCTAGTCTCATTATGCACATGGGCCGCCCAGTGGTATAGGCCAGACCGCTGCCCTGCTGATCAGGGTCGGACCCGGACCCAGTCGGATCGGGTCGGACCGGACCTGGGCCCATCTGGACCCTGATACACCTTTTCGGTTATATCTTGAGAACCAGGTGATCGTTTGACAAAACATTTACATCACCAGAATACAAGGATATAGATGGTCATTTAGGAATACCCCACATTAGATTTTCATGAATTTGGCGTACATATGGGTTGGATCAAATCGAATTCAACCGAGCCCTCCGAACGAAAACTCTAATTTCTTACAGACCATGGGTACGATCGACACGCTATCGGTTATGTTGGGTCTCTTATGAAATGATGGAGCTTCATGATAATTCTTCATAGGACGTCATAGAAGATGAATTATTGACTGATGGCTTGAGGAGAGGAACCTCCCTGAATCAATCATGCTTAGTGAAAAAACCATGTGGCTGATAGTACTTGAGGATTATTCATATCCTTTTTGGGTCATCATCGAATCCTATGTGGGTCAGATATCATCAATCATGTGTGGGTGAGTGCATATAGATCCTATGTGTGTTATCTCCAGATCCTGTGTGGGTCATTTTCAGATCATGTGTGGGGCATCATCGATCCTGTGTGGGTCAACAGCCGAGCTTCTCGACGAATTTAGATGATCTAGAAATATAGCTAATCATCTATAATTCTATATTTAAGTTATACCTTGTGTGAGTTGAGTCTTTTCCATTGTGTGAACTTACCTATGTGGTATTCTTCTGTGTGGAATTACCTTTTTGGTACATACTTACATGGTATTCTTCTGTGTGGAGTTACCTTGGGTGTAAATAAATTCTTTTTACTCTTCTGTGTGGCATTACCTTTTTGGTTCATACCCACTTGGTGTTACCATCATGGTATTCTTTCCTTAATGGAACAGACTTACTTTTGGCTAGAGAGTTGGGCCTTGTGTTTCCTTAAGAATGAGATGGGTATACTTGATAACTTAGTTATATGTATGTTAATATACCTAAGTATGGTTTACTATTTTTTTCCGGCTTTTTGGTTTATCCTTTGTGGATTCTGAGAGACCATGGGGGTCTCAAGGTCCTTAATTTCTATTTTTATACTCACCCCTGCATGGAATACGACCACACCTTTTTGTGCCTTATGCAGACAAAAGAAAACACTGATCAAGGCTGAGGGTGCCGGGACTAGAGGTCGCTCGGAGGTGGATCATTAGATGAGATGTAACATAGATGCGACCATTTGAGGGTTGTACCTACCCTTCTGGTAGGATCCTAGGTGGGTGTTCATAGGATATGTTTTCAGTTTTACTTGTACATTCCAGTTGGGCTTGTATTCTGGACCCTTCACATACTGAATAGCCTTGTCTACAACAAATATAACTTTGTACTTTTATCATGTTGTGTTCTTCATTTGTGTGAGTTAACAAGTTAAAGGGAAATTCATTTCCGGTTTTAGGGATACACCTTTCCAACGCTAGTCACCAGCCGTTGGCCTATGGAAGGCGGGCTTGGGGTAGTCACGACAAGGGCCCCGAGGGACGGGTCATGAAAAATTGTTATCATAGGAGTTGTTTCTACCGAAGAACAAGCACTCTAATATTTTAATTTCTAACAGTGTTAAGTGTTATGAGTGTGGATATTAGATTGGGGAATCCAGTGTTCGTTCGGAAACAGATTTATCTATACACAGGGACTGTATCTTCTGATTTCTGACTCAGTGCATGAAAATACTGAATGTGTGTGTATTTTTGGAAAGCATTTTTTTTTCACATTGAGTCTGCTAACCAGGTATAAGATAATGATCATAGAGCACCTGTTTATTCTCAGGATTCCTCTACATAGACATCCAGGCTAGGTTCCATGTATATTAAGCGATGAAAACCCATCGAGTGATGAGGCTTTGGTGCAGGGAACCCATTTGGCAGTTGTACCATTGTGTGGTGTACCATCATCACCACTACCCGTTCTGTAACTGAGGCCACCAACCATAGCAGGAGATGGAGCACGCTTATTTAGTGTGTTGCACGAGTTCTAGTGCCAAAGGCCACTGAGGATTCAGGGTGAGACAGATCCACAAGCTACTGAGGACTATATCTCGGTCATGGGTAGTGTTTTTTGACTGGTAGGGACACCAGCTGATCTCATGGTGATCATTGCTGCCAGACTTCATCATGTCGTAGTGGGAAAATGGTGGAGCTTGTTGATCCATGTTTATGATAAGGTCTCTCTCATCTGGGTGGACTTTGAGTGCCTTTTCAGCGCATAGTTTTCCCACTGAATATATGCTCAATGCGTCTACAGGAGCTTATCCACTTGCTGTAGGTTTTCATGACTATGGCATAGTATTCAGTGATGTTCACCGACCTTTCACGCTAATCCACTCACATGGTGTGGGACCCTTTTTTTCAAGGCCCGGACCTTCGAGAAAGGGAACATACAGGGAATTAGAGCTTTGATGATTTCTCTTAGCATCCCGACGTTGGAAGAGGTGTTAGGGAAAGCACTCAAATGGGAGAACTTCCTTGTCGAGCAATCACCGACAGAGAGTCCAACCACCGAATTTTATGTAGCAGAGACCTTAGCAGTTGGCTCTAGAGAGATGATGCAGAGGTCAACAATGACTTAACCTATATGTGGAAGACCGCAAGATACATGGTCAGCAGTGCGAGACTCTCGAGATAGATCATGGAAGGTAAAGAGCAGGCTGTGTTACTCGTGCTGTGGGAAGGGTCACATGGATTGAAACTACCTGACCTGCCATACAGATGACCTGTAGACAGCCGAAGGACTGCATGGGCAGAGGCGAAGATTTGATCGTGGAGGTCCACATGCATTAGGCATACATGGAAGAGGATCTGGTCGTGTAGCTGTAAATGGGTTGCGATTTGAGGTTTTACCACCACCACCTCCAAGTGGTCCTCCCTGACCATAAGGAATCAATGGAAAGAGAAGATCTCATGTCAAAGCAGCTGAGGCCTACAACCACAACACTCGGGTGATGATTCAAGGTACGATCTATGTCTACTCCACCTTAGATGCAGTACAAATAGAGACAAGTTCTGGTCACTCTTTTATTGTCACAGACCTCATTTAGAGCATGGGGATTCCTATGGAGCCGTTGGCTCGATCCTTATGGCTAAAGAATCTTACGGGATAACATTCAACGATTACGCAATGGTACCGATAGTGTGATCTTACTCTCAAATGAGAGAGTTTCGACTGGGATCTTATAGAAGCAGGGTTGATGCCATACGATGTCATTTTCAGTGTTAATTGGTTATCTATAGTCCATGCTTAGATCAACTATATTTGGTGCAATGGGTGGTGTGTATGAACAGATGGGACAAGTTTTTCCTTCGCCGGTGAGAAGGGAACCTTTTTAGAACAAGATGGAATTACCCAGAGGAGATTGCATCCGATCACACATCAGTTGGCTAGGATTAACCTCAGAGAGGTTTTCATTGAGATTCTGACCTCTCCTTTAGTGGTGCACTAGTACATTGATATTTTTCTTGATAGTTTTCCAGGTCTACCCCTTTTTTAGAGGTGTACATTTATAATAACTTGTACCCTAGGATGGCATTGTTCTCTACACCATGATATCGGGTGGCTCACGCGGAGCATCGAGAGCTGTAAGTAAAGCTGGAGGACATACAGATAAATGGATTCATTAGTCCCAGTGTTTCTCCTTATGTTGCCCCAATATTGCTCGGTATGAAGGAAAATGTGTGTTTGAGACTCTGTGTGGACTATAGGCACCTGAACTAGGTGGCCATGGAGAAAATGTTCCCACTCTCAAGGATTGATGATCACGTTGATCAATGAAGGGATAATGGTGGTTCTCAATGATAAAACTCAAATCATGAAATCACGAGCTCATTGTATGAGACAAGGATGTGCAGAGGATTACCTTTAGTTGTCGTTATGGCCACTATAAGTTCTTGGTTATGCCATTCTATGCGAGAAACACCGCATCAGTGTTCATGGGACTGATCAATAGGATATTCCAGCCATACCTCAATCTCATTGTGGTAGTCTTCATCGACAACATCTTGTTATACTATGTTATGGAGGATGAGCATTCCTATCATCTCCAGATATTTTTGGACAAACTCAGAGAGCACCAACATTATGGTAAACTCTCGAAGTTCGAGTTCTAGATCTGAGAGGTTCACTTCCTAGGACACATCATCTCGGTGGTTGTATTTGCAATGGATCCAGTGAATATTGAGGTTGTTCTTGATTGGGAGACACCCAGGAGTGTGCCTTTGGTGTGGAGTTTCCTTGGTTTGGCCGGTTACCACCAGAGGTCTGTGCTTTAATTTTCCATAGTTGTGGCACTATTATCATCATTGAATAAAAAAAGTGCAACCCATCGTGAGGTTGGAGAGATGTTAGCAGTGTTTCTAGGAGATGAGGCAGAGTCCAATGAGTCCCCAATTTAGAGGTTATCAGAGGAGGGAATTGGGTATATTGTCTACTATGATGCATTAGGAACCGATCGTGGATATGTCTTGATGTTGGAGAGAGAAGTGATCATGTATGGTTCTTGACTACTGAGGTAACATGAGAAAAACTACGCTACCCAAGACCTGCAGTTATAAGTAGTGATCTTCTCCTTGAAGATGTGGTGTAATTACTTGATGGGTGATATTTTTATAGTCTACTCTAATCACAATAGTATCAGTAATATCTTTTTTTATATGGACTTGAACATGAGAAAGAGACATATTGTTTAGTTCATCCAGGTCTATGAATATTAGGTACTCTATACTCCTGGGACGGGTAATGTAGTAGAAAATGCACTTAACAGGAGATCTGGAATAATGTTTTTGAGTGAGGTGATGGATCATCTAGCCACATTGTGGATATCCTACATGGATTGATATTAATCAGCTTATATTCAGTCTCATACAGTCAATCCCCCACTCATTTATTGAGTGAGGGAGGCGCAACTTTGGAACACTGACTACAAGGCTCGACAAGATCTGATATCCACAGGACATGTTCCTGATAGATTTTCTGAAGGCGGTGTAGAGCACGTCATCTTCCTCAATGGGTTTTCTAGGGTACCAGTGGAACATAGAAATTATTTTTTGAGGGAGTTTCATACATCCCCTTTAGAGGTACATCCATAAGTGGCAATGATGTACCAAGACCATTGTTGTCAGTACTTGAGGCCGGGAATGAAGAAATAAGTGGTATATTTAGTCTCATGGTGCCTCACTTGTCAGCATATAAAGGGAAAGAATCTGGTTCAAACAATCTTAGTTCTGCCACTAGAGGTGCTAGAGTGGAAGTGGGATGGAATTCCCATAGACATCGTGGCAGGAATTCCACACACATCCATGGCCCATGATTCTATACGGGTGATTGTTGATTGACTCACCACACCAGACCACTTCCTAACTATCAAAGTGTAGGGACCAGTAGAAGGATTAAGACGCCTCTACGTGCAGAAGATTATGCGGCATCAAGGGGATATATCTACGATTGTTTCCAATAATGTTGCACATTTTACATCTCAGCTATTGATGGGGTTTCATGAGGCGTTTGGGTCACAACTTTGTTTAAGCACCGCCTTCAATCCATAGACGAATGGCCAGACAGAGCAGACCATTCAGAACCTTGAGGATATGTGGCATTATTGCATCCTTGATTTTGGTTGTATCTTGGAGGATCACTTTCCCTTGGTGGATTTCACATACAAAAATAGTTATGACTCCACAATCATTATGGAACAATTTGAGGCATTATATAGAAGACCTTTCATATAACCTATGTATTGGATTGGCTGAGGGGAGCCAACGCTCATGGGACCAGAGATGGTCTTGGCTACCAGGGAGAAGGTGTTGATCATACAGAAGTGGATAAAGACTGTCCAAAGTAGGCAGAAGTATTATGTTGACTGGAGACGGAGACCCCAAGAGTTTGAGGATGGTGACATAGTCTTTCTAAGGTTCTCACCTTGAATGGGTTTGAGAATATTTTTCCTGGGAAACATGTTATCTCCATGTTTTATCAGACCCTTTCATGTCCTCAGTCGATTTGGTGAGGTGGCCTACCAGTTAGCTCTTCCACCTCAGTTGAACCAAGTGCATGATGTTTTCCATGTATCCCAGATGGGGAGATACGTACATGATCACTATCACATGATTGACTATGGTGATCTGGACATCGATGATGGGGTGATGTTTTCGGAGGTTTTGGTAGTGGTTGAGGATCGATAGAAGTGGGTCCAACGTGGGCATCCAATACCTCTGATGAGATTTTGTTGGAAGCACAAAAACTTCCATTAAAGAAAATGGAAGTAGGAGGCTCAGATTCATGCTCAGTACACCCACGTGTATCCCTAGTTTGTGTTGTGTCTTTCAGGGATTCAAAGACATGAGGTGGAGACAATGTAATGTTCTGAAATTTTCCATGTAATTTTATTATTATATGGAATTATAATGTGACATAAAAAATTGAAGGTGTGTGATTATGAGTCCTAGAGTGCCCTGAAATAATTTCTGAACTTTTATAGGTACTTTCGGTAATGGTGCAAGATGTTTTTTGTACCTTTTAAACTAGTACTCAGAATTGAAATCTAAGATCTCCATTGAACTAGTAGTGTCGATATTCACTTAAGGATACCTTCACCTCGACCATAGTAGGTTGAGGGTGGAAGATGGGTTTTTCATTTTTTTCATAGAGGATAAGTAAAATAAATATAATTTTCTTTAAACACATATCATCCTACCTCTTATTTGAATCATGGTGGTGGGGACCACTTGAAATCCTCTTCTAATGAGAGTTATCATTTGTAACTCCCCCAATTAATGTGACGACATTAATTGAATTAATAAACATAACTCAATAAAAGTTTTCACCGTACCTATTGCTTGGGGATCGTTAGAAAGGGGAGTTTTTTGGTGAAATTTGTGTGGAGAGGAGAACATGTTGGAAGAAACTCCTCCAGCGAAGAAAGACTCCAATGAAAAACAAACTGATGATCGAGGAAATGTTGACGTCATCATCTTCATCTCCTTCCTCCTAGAACCTCCAACAAATGTCAAGGTAGGGGTTTTGAAATTTTTTGTTCTTGATTGTTCATCGTGATTCAATGTTGTGATTCAATAGACATAATCCACATGTTACTGATCTAACACAGAGGGTGTGATCCAAGATAAGATGGCCCGATCCCCCTACTAATCCGCTGAATGAAGTGATCTTCATAGGGGAGAATTCATGTTGAATGGAATCTTACCCTATTGGTCTTGGATTGACGGAAACGTCCCGAGACCCGCAATAGTTCTTTTAGTTTGAAGAATGGGCCACCAGAGCTCTTCCACTGACTCGAGGAAGTTTTCCAGCGACTGGAGCCATCGACTGCTGTAGGGAGGGAACAAGAGGCATTCAGCCATGAGGAGGGTGGTGGCACGTCCACACCACTAGAAGAGGAGGTCGCGTCCCATCGGCCGAGGTGAAGCAGAGCCGCGACTGCCACACCGACCGACCACTCAGTGAAGTGCCAGAACACGTCTGCGCCACCTGAGTTGGAGAATATGGCCGCACAGACATGGAAGAAATCCGAGGGCGGTCAACACTCGGTCGGCCGTGGTGGAGGATCAGCGCACATCCACGCAGCTGGAAGGAGGGCTGACCATTCCGGTCGGCTGCGTCGTGCCGAACGGGACTCCTCCGGCCAGTCCCGCATGCCACCTGACAGAACCATGTTGCTCTACCTGGGTGGCCCAAAACCGAATGGCCTACATGCCATTTGGGTGACCTAGGGGGCTTCCCTCCCGGGTGGCGGCGAGGGTGGACCCCACCACTAGGTTCCACCCCACCCGCGAGCTGCACCACAGGTCATCCAGCGGGCAGTGCTAGGGTGCCACGGCCGGAAGGCCGGGCCAGGCTCGCATCTTCCCAGGTGGTCTGGGTCAGACCCAGTCCAGGTCGTGTCGGCCCAGGCTGGGTCGGGCTAGGTCAGAATGGACCTAGGCCCATATGGACCAGGATATGCCTTTTCATCCATATCATGAGAACCGAGTGTACGTTTGATGAACAATATATGGAACCCGAATCCTTGAATCGATAAGGTCCTTTCGGTATACTACACATGAGTTTTGGATGATGTTGGTGTACGGCTGGGTTGGATCAAACCCAAATCCAACCGAGCACTTGGAAAAAAAATTGATTATAACATACAAAAAAATCATATGATTGGCACGACATCTGTTATGTTGGGTCCCTTTTGACATGATAGACAATTGTGATACATCTTCATAGGACATCGATGTAGTTGAAGTATCAAATAATTGCTTAAGAAGAAGAACCACTACGAATCAAGCATGATTAGTGCAGAAACCCTATTATAAACTGTACTCGAGAGTCTTCAGATCCAGAGTGGGTCATCTTCGGGTCCTATGTGTATCAGCGCTTAGCGATATTATGGGTGTCAGTGCATTCCAATCTTGTGTGGGTCATCTCCAGAGCCTTTGTGGCTCATTTTGAGAACTTTTGTGGGTCATCTTTGACCCTATGTGGGTAAACAGTATAGCTTCTCGATAAAGTAAGATGATATAGCAATACAACGAATCATCTATAATTCCGTATTTATGTTATACCTTTTGTGAGCTTATTTTTTACCTTTGTGGTACTTACCTAAATGGTATTCTTCTGTGTGGAATTACCTTTGTGGTATGTACCTAATTTTTATTCTTCATTGTGGTGTTACCTTTGTGGTACATACCTTCATGGTATTATTCTGTGTGGAATTACCTTTTTGGTACTTACCCTCGTGGTTTTACCATCATGGTATTCATTCCTTCGTGGAACATTTCTACATTTGGCTACAGAGTTGTGCCTTCTGTTTCCTCATGAATGAGATGGGTATACTTGATAACATAGGTATATGTATGGGTATATACTTAAGGAAGGCTTATTATTGTTTTCATGATTTTTTGTTTTATCCTTTGAGGATTCATAGAGACCTAGGGGGTCTCGAGGTCCCTACTGGGTATTTTTTTACTCATCCTTGCATAGGCTACACCAACACAATGATGTGTATAATTCAGATGACTGACATCATTGATCGAGGCTGAGGGTGCCAGGACTGGAGGTTTCTCAGTGGTCGATCATTAGAAGAGACATACCATAGAGACGACAGTTTGAGATCTATACCTACCCATCTGGTAGGATCCGTGGCGTGTGTTCCTAGGATTTGATTTCAATTTTACTTGTACTTTCCAGTTGGGATTGTATTCTATCCCCCTTACATACTTTACACCCTTATCTAATATACATTTTACTTTGTTCATGTATCTTGATTTGTGCATGGATTGTGTGAGTTAATAGGTAAAAGAGAAATACCATCCTAGTTTTTGGGATATGCATTTTCGGTTCTAGTTGCCAGCCCCGACCATATGGAAGGTGCGCTTGGGGTAGTCACCGCACGGCCCCCGGGGGAAGTGTCGTTAATGGTCCAGACAATAATATGGTAAAAAATGAATGTCATATTCGTTCATTATATCTTGGTGTATTGTGTATTACATGGATCAACATGAAAAATGATTTCATTTAAGTATGTTATATAGAAACTGGATATATTATGGATACTTGTAAATGAGAATAGTTATTATGGACGAAGAAGCATCTTGATTACATGAGTTTCGAATTGAAATCTCTGATTAGATTCCATTGTGTTAATTCAAATTCTATAAATCATAGAAAACAAAATCGGGTCCATAACTCATGGAAAAAGCACATTGAAATCAAATACCACTTGATCAAGAAGATGGTCGTGGAATGGCATGTGATATTAGAGCATGTAGCTATAGACTTACATGATGCCGACATTCAAACAAAGGCCTTACCCAAAGAACCTATTGAATATAATCGACTGGCTCTGGGAGATTATTCGACTCCTCGCACATGAAAAAGTGTGTATGTGGGAACCCCTCTCCCCAAAATATGGTTTTCCTCTTAATATACTGATATTTAGTTTCTACCCTCCTACAAACAACAATGATGTGACCTTTTCATTTGTTAACAATGGGGGAAATTGTGGATATCAAAATGGAGAAAATTTTTTAATCAACAATGGGGAATATATAGTACATTGAAAAGTGGGAAAGGTAGATTAATGTGATAGGGGAGTTATAAATATGATAATGATATAGTTGATAGATCAACGATTATATAGAATGAAAGATTATTTTTTTGATGAATGGAGATGATTTTTATTGGTATGAAATGAACTGTTTTAGTATTGAACATTTAATGATAAACTTGTTTCTCACACAGACCATGAATTAAATGGGAATATAGTGTGTGTGGAGTAAATATCGAATCTCTGTCATAATCGTAATAATTTTTTTTGAAAATGATGGAAGAACCATCAGTGAGATATCAAAATGTGAATATTTTTTAAAAAACCAAAACGGGAGATTGTTATTTTATTAGTCAAAAAATAATATCAATTCTTCCATTTTATTATTAAAGTTGATGTATTTACAAATAATGTGGTTCACATCATTTTTATTTTATTAATTTATGGGATTCCTCCTCTTCACTAATATAGATAGAGGGTTGGTTTATTATTGAATAATGCAAGGCCCATGTGAAAGAGATTTCATCCACATGAATAATTTTGTTGATAGTTTCATGGATTCTAAAGTAGTGCACTTTATTTACTACTTGTGATGTGTTTTCATTTCAATTAAATATATGAAAATGGTTATAATTAATTGAGATGGGTTTGTTATTTAATGTGTCAAAATCCATTTTTTGGTTCACATATATATGTAGGGTGGAAGTAGAATTGAACAACTCCTCATCTGAATTATGGAAAATAAAATAATATAAATGAATGATTAATGTGATATATTTGGTTGAATAACGTTCCAGTAAAAAACCTAAAATGTAATTTAAATAATTACTTTTGAATGGAATTATATCAAATAAAATACCATGGGAAACATAATAAATATTTTTAAATTTAAAATGATGGTTAACAAATTTTATTTAAATTTGAATACTTATATTTTATATTTTGGAGGTTAATCTAAATAAAAAATAATATTAGTTATAGGGATCATTGAGATGTGTATTAATGTTTATATGGTCTGAATATTCGTACAGTTTGTTTGATGATAGATATATAGGTCCCATGATGAGATACATTGAAATAGATATAAAATATGGTCATATGTTACTTATTATTCATTAATTTTACATTTAACCATGGTTATGTTGGGAGTTGTTTTTTTCCATAACATTGTGTTAAATTCATGAGACGATGACCTTTATAGTAATGTTGGACCATAGATTGGGCTTCCTAGATCATAGTGCCAATGATAATATTTGTGAGTTGGTGGGTTCATAAAACCTTGATTAAGTGTTTCACATGGTCCTAGAGATGTTGAATGATTTGAATTTGTGTTAGGAGATCTAGCTGTGAGAAATTTCTTAAGATATGATCAGACTAATTGGATCAAGAGATCCAAGTGATCATTAACATGTGGCTCCAGAAATATGTCACTACCAATGTTTTGATCCATGGTAGGATTTTATGGTAATTTGAATTTTAAAATTCAATGGATGGGATATTCTATTGATGAAACGTCAAAAATCAAATTCCATGTGATGGAAAATTGGAATGAGTTTTTTTAGTTATGGTTTCTAGAGAATGTGGCTTCCATAGTGATTGGATGGGTTTTTTATGAAACAATGGACTTAAAGTAAAAATTTAAAATTGTGAAGTGTGAGGCACACATTTAGAGTTAATAGTCAATCATTCTAGGAGTCACCATATAACCATACAGTAGCACTATGAATTGTTTTTCAAACTGCTCTAGAGGGGTTCATGGTCATGAAATGGTATTCAGTTTTTTATCATAGGTTGTGTATGGTTTTCTGAAATTTTACACATAGACCACATGCTTAGTAATACTTAACCAGTGTGTTTTAAATTCATTGGGCCTAAATATTGCACGACTTTACAAACCATGTGGTATACCCATGTAGGGGGTGGTTCATATGAATTGGGAGCCATATGGTTGGAGTACGATTTGGCCACCAATGCGTCCAAACCCTGGGACATGATTTATAAGGTGGAAATTAATAAAATGAATTTAATGATCTAATATAACTATTTTCTTTTTTCTTTCTTCATATAAATCTGCAAGAGGCCATCCCTTGACCATGTTTATTATTCCTCACCATTCTCCTAGTCATAGTGATATCTCCCTCGTCCGAATATAAATTCGACCACCATCAGTTATATTGTATTCATATCATTATGATCTCAATTATTCATGCTTCATATTTCAATTTCTCTGATAATAAATTGTTCTATATTAATGAGAGATCATTCCCTCTATTATCTTGGTTGATTTTTTGTTTCATCAAATTATTCCCAAGAAGAATGATTCAACAATTAATATCAGATGAGATAAGAATCATAAGAATAACATTTTTGGCCTATATCTCTTTTCACATGTTAACATTGATTTATAAATATTTCTATTTTTCATTGGACCATCCATCAATGTGTTCCACCCTAAAATTTATATCATCATTAAAATATGATATGTGAACCATTCAATAATACCAAGGAAAATATTATTGTAATTTTTTTATATTTACATCCAACTGGGTAAACCATTAGTTGTTCTTTCTTAAATTCAACCTTATCAATTAAATTATTAAATGTTCTAAAAACCTTCAAGGAATTTACCTTGGATTATAAATAGAATATAAATACATTCAACAGTTTTATTCAACCAAAGAACATACTATGTTTTTATTTTTTGTTATGAATGCAATTTTCCCACGTATTTCCCAAAAGGCTTTTTCACCAATTATGCATATGTTTTGGTCCTGAAATTTTTTTTCCATGTTTGGTCTCTTTTTAAATTAATATTATTTGTGAATTTAATTATAACTATTAAATTTGATTATTTATTGTGAAAAATGAATTGTCTATTAACAATGTCATAATTTATAATAAAACAACTTGGAAAATGTGTGGCGTCTTTTAAATTACAATGTTGTGATTCATGATTTAAATATTTTCTTCCCTTCTGGAATTGGAGTTTTTCTATAACATTTTGTAATTTCATGTTATTTGGATTGATTAATAAATAGACTAAAATGATATTAATAAATATATTGAATAAGGGTGAATATCCTTACTTTTTAGAAATTATTTCAATGAAAAACCACTAATTATATGGGTTATAAAGACATGAATATAAATTTTCATTAGTTGATAATTGATACATATTAATTAATGTTGAATGCATAATTAAATCGGCTGGTATGACCATGCCACATTCTATATTTAAATATTGGAAACTTATTTGAATTGTAATAAATTTTAATCCCATTATTATAATGGGATTATCTATAAATTATTATTGGTATGTAATTCATTATTATTGTAATTATTATAACACCTTTTATATAGGGTGTGGAATGATGGTAAGGGTTTTTTGGTCATTCTGATTAATTCCCCCTTACTTCTGCTGTTGATCATAATATCTTACACTATTGAAACTATTTAGATTGTGGGAATGATGAACCATGTGTCATTTTTAGGTGTTTCCATGACGACACACCCTTCATATCGAGTGTTTATAATAAATACTCAAATATATTATGGGATGTTTGGAATGAACGCTCTTTTTAAGGTAATTTTCTAGTTTATATTTGTTATAGAAGCATGAGTTGCACCCTAATCCTGCAATCACCTAGTATTCTGTGTATATGGCCACTTAAATTCACAAAAAATTGGTCCATATATATAGTTGGAATATATAACTATAATATATATATTATTAAAATATATATTCTATCACTAATCAAACACTCATTCCGACAAAAGACAAAGAAGGTAGAGTTGTCTGGTGTCCTTCAGCACCAAAAGCATGATGGCTTTTATCTATTTATTTTTTTTAAAAATCGGTATTACAACATATTTTTGAACATTATATTCACATACTCAATTCAGCTGTAGACCCCTTTGGTCGTGTCTGACTATGATTTTATCTGACACCCTACTCAGGATTCCATTTCACTAGGGTACATGATAAGATATCATGTTAACTTGTCCATGACAAATTTCTTGTTATGTAACTATTATTTGATGGTGTTAGAAGTGCATGACTTAGATGTAGTATAGGATGATCATGGATGTCATCATCATGGATTATATTTTTCTATTTAATTGTATCAAGATTTCTATTTTTTTATTTTAGTAGTTCAATTAAAATTATCTAGACATGCAAGGAATTTTTTATATTATTGTTGGAAATATCATATTATTTATTTAATATTGATTCACTAATTTTTTATTCATTTATTACTACTTACACTCTTCTCTAGTATTTAATTTATAATATACAATTGTGTTACAATGGTAATGATGATATAGTCTCCCGAAATTCACCTCTATAGACCCTCACTAATAGTCTATCACCTCTAGTGCATGATGATGAGCATGTGGCCATGTGTCGACTGGTCTGGATACCAGTTTAGTTCTCAGTTGGGATGGGAAATTTTGAAGTGGAATCAAATATTTTCTTTTTTCCATTTAACATTCTACTTGGGAGAGATATATACAATACTTGTAATTTTTAAATTATTTTTAATTGTTGTTCCTAGGATTTATCACCCCTAAAGAAAAGAAAAAGTGTTTTGAAATTGGATTATTATTTGTACTATTCATTGTTATAGTTGAGTATAATTTTACATTGAGTGATGTGGGTATAATTCAATGATTATTGATTTATATATTTTATGGTTTTTAATTTTTTAAGTTATGGGAATGGAGTTTCATTTCATTAATCATTCTAGGAACACAAAAATTCACAATTTATGCACATGACGTGCCATGTAGTTTCATTTGATGCATGTCTGCAGATTGTTTTGATGATCCTTCTGTGATTATTATCCTATTTTTTCTAATCCAGGTTAGGTATATTAGTGATATTATATGTTTTTTAAATGTTTAGTTGTTCTTTTCAATTATTAATAAATTACATTCATGGTTTATATTTTCATGTTAATCTTCTACCATGTGTAGGTAATTATATTTCACGCTTCTTGAAAATTTTTCATTTATTTCATTGGTATCAAGCCTATTTTATTTTTAATATATTCCACTATGTATACCAATTTCGGTAACATGAATTTTTATTATTATGATATTTAATTAATTTCAGAAGTTTATACAGTTTTGTTGCAATTAAACATGATACAGTTTTCTGTTGATTGTTGTATATGCTCCTTATGAATTTGTGAATGGTAACATGTGTACTCGAACCATATTTTGAGAATATATATATATATATATATATAATATTTTTAAAATGTAAATGACTCTAAATTTCATTTGTAAAAATCAATTGTCTTCCATTATATAGGAGTTAATCTAGGATCAGTAAATTGTATTGGATCTTTATAAACTGGCGATGGAAATCCGTATAGTCGAATTACTATTTAATCAACAATTAATAATATAGATAACTGGCAGATTCCTCTATACTTGTTTGAAATTATCACTCTGTCATGATGATCTATATTTTTAATTTCATATATGCAAAATTAGTTCCCTGAAGCTCAGTTGGAGAATGATTCTTAAAATATAAACTACTATGGGTGTTTTGAAACATTAATAATTAAGAAACCACTATATATTTTCATTCTAATGATCCTAGGGATAAATAATTGTTCCCTCGTAGGTTATCCTAACAATAAATTATTAATGATTAAAAATGATCTTTGATAAAAATTACCTATTTTTTAGAAGTTAGTTAAATGTGGTATATAGATAAATTCACTTATAATTTTTACATGATGTTTGGAATAAAACATTTTAAATGTATAATGATTGAAGGTTACTTAATGAAATAACATAAAATGGTACCATTTGTTGTATACATAGTTTAAAACCGCGCATAAGATTAGTTTATAAACCTCTTATGTTTCTCTGGAATGGAAACCTTAAAATTTTCCACAAGCCTTCTAACTTTTATCATAGGATTAAATGATAGGTGCATGGCCAAGTAAATTATGTTTGAATGAACTAGTTATTCTTTTGACACATTTTAGTTTTTATGTGGATATATTATGTTTTATATAACCATTGGTGAATAAATTCATTGATGAATGCTATGACATTTATGAAGTATGATACTGTTTTAGTGAAATGGTCCATATCAGGACTCATAGATTCTATAAGACACCATTCCTTGGATGGGTGGTCATTGAATATAGACCCATATTATGGGTTTCATCATCATTTAATTCTAGTTTTTAGAATGATAGACAATCATAGGTCATCCATGGACATTATTTAGGTTATATATCCCTTTATTCTCCTTAGTGATAGGAAACTCATTATTATAAAATCATGGTTTATTTTTGTATGGGTCAATTCAAATCTTGGATAAATCTCACATACATACCACATGATACATTTATGAATATGGAATACAACATATGTGTGAATTATGGGTGTTCCAAATTGTTTCTAAACCATGTGTTGATGTGCATTCTTTTACATGAATCCCATAGAGTTGTTAAATGATATAACTAACCTATTCAATTCGAATGAAACATTTATCCATGAGATATTGTGGCATTATCGTGTTAGATTTAGAGTCTAGTGTCATTAACATTAAAGGAATCGAATTTTTTACAATTCATGGGATGGTGTTCCAAGAGAATCTAGTCATAGAAATGATGTTATGGTTGGATTCTTATTTTATGTCTAATGCTATGACATTTGTGATCGTGGCCTGTAGAAGAGTTCCGCATAAATTTATGTTGAAATTGACCGAGAGAGATTTGGAGTGGCTAGTCTATCACCCATTTATATGTCTTGGAAACCCATAAGGTGAGAGATTCACATCAGTTTTAGTGGATGTAAATATTTCATAGTATAAAGGAACGAACATTGAAATACCATTTGGATATGATTTTTAACATTTATGAATTCATGCGAGGAATGTTAGACTTATGATGTCATGTTATTCCTTGTAAGCCCATCACTATTGTGGTTGGATATATATGAAACCCTTGAGAAACACTGTTGATCATGTATGGTCTTTGGTGGTGAATCTTGAAAGATAATGGTATGATAATAGTTTAAAAAATATTATTTGTAAATGAAAACATGTCAGCAATTGAAGTTGTGCATCTTCAATGAAGAGGACTAGTATCATTTTGAACGCTATTCTTCCTGTTGATTGGTATTTGTTTTGAACAATATACTAAGAACATCATATTTTACATGATCCAGGTGTCTTAAGACATTTTCTAATTATTTTTATCCTTATAGTGTGTTATTTCTGTTGGATTATTATGTTCCCTATCTTGACATCATATTTGATTAATAGAGAGAACATTAGTAATATATCGAGAAAAATGATTCAAGATAACTTTAATTTCAATAAATACGGATTATCCAAGTTTCATATTGGATTCATGGATGTTGTTGAATAATTATTTTCAATTATTCTTACCTTGATTATTTTGAATAATATCCTTGGATGAACCCTAAAAAATAACATATTATCCTCTAACTCAATCATCAGGTAGATGCTGCTCTAGGATCAGTCAATGTTTCTATGTAGAAGTCATAGAATTATTTCTATGTCTCGATTTTAAACATGAAATATGGACAGTAATGGGTTAGTTATTTGGACTATATTTTAATTAATCTGATCCATTATTGGTCTTGTAGTTTGGAACATATGTCTTGTTTATTTAGAGACAACTCTATCGTAATAGATCTGGATTACACCCCTGTTAATTCTGAGGCACGAAATATTAAATGGTTATGTGTTGTATTGATCAGGTAACATTACTGAAATCCAGGTTTGGGCTTTGGTGAATGTGCAGATGGTAAAAGTGAGATTCCATTGAACAAGGGATCACGTTTCACAGTGTAGTATTTTGTCTATCTACTCTAACTGATTGAGGTTGGTGAGATATATGTGTTTTTAATTATTTCCATTATCTACATGGAATAAGGTCATTTGTGAACTATTTTATATCTCATCGTCATGTGGGTACTAGTGTAGTTTTTATTGAATAAGGGTTCCTATGAGAATATGGCTTGATTCAGATAAATAAAATCAGTGGAGAATCAGCTATTTATCCTATTCAAAATCCTATAATGATAGCATTAGAACTATTAGGCTGCACTTTTTAGGAAATTACAATGTTAGAGGAATCATGGCTTTGAATAACCCATTTTTGATACAGTCTATATTAGTAGGGATCTTAAACAAATATATGTTTAATGGGACAATTCCATGATCTCGTATCTAGATAAACGATATCGGTTATGCACTGTTTCAGTGTTTTAGTCAAAAAATGAGTGTTGGGTCAGGTTTTCCTATATTATGATTTGTATTCATATGTGATTATGAGAGGTGAGTTTGGAACATTGGAATGTGATATGGCCATTTGAATGATACTTCACCACACTTGTAGGTCATGTGATGTTTTCATTGTTTCCCCAAGGCTTCTAAGGAATGAGAAGCTATACGGAGGGGTGGTTGTAATGACCTGAATTTCGATCCAAGGAAGTATTCGAATGTAATATAAATTTTTGATATTACTGGAAGGGATGTTCAATGAACCTAAAAAAATGCAATTCCACGTGTTTTAAGACTTATTTTTTTATGTGTTTTAATGCTTGAGATGTATATTTGTTGTTTAGAAATGTATCAGGTGCATATGAGGCCATGTGGGCCTATTGAGAATTGTCCAGACTAAGGAGAATAGTTATTTTCTATTGTGCATCATTCCTCGTGTAACTATAAATCCTATAGCATCACTAGGTACCATTTATTCAATCCATGAAAGAGGAGTTGAATGGTCCATCAAGGATCTATAGTTTTTTATCAGTGGGTGTTCTTGGATATGATCAGTTTTTCCAAACCATGTTTCATGAACGCATACATAGAGCCACATCAGTAGAGTGTGCATTGTGTATAGCACGTTCGACACATAGTTGCTTAGTCTATTTAGTAATAACATGTGGGGTGTGTTACTTAGGTTCTGGAAATTTGGAACATGCTTTATACATCCATATGGCCAAATTATGGGGCCCATTTTATAAGGTTTAAATTACTGAAATTTGGTTGATTATATATTAAAGCCTTTTTCTTTTAAATTATTCTTATCTAGATATATTATAATCTCCTTTTCTCACATGGTTTACTAATCCTCTATATTCTCATCAAAATGATATCTCCCTCATTTGAAATCTGATTCAAGCAATGTTGGTCATGTTGGATCTCCACCGGTAATCTCTTTATTCCTAATTCTTCTGATATCATTTTCTCTTCTGATGTATTTCACTATCTGGTAGTGACCTCATTGACCATATTTTTTGTGTAGACTTCCATTTCATCGATTTATTCCATACTGAACCTAATCAGGCATTGATATTAGATGAGAATAGCAACATAAGAATAGGGTAGGTGTTTTATAGATCTTTACCAATGATTCCAATGATTTATAAATATTTTATATGTGCTTTTCATAGGTCATCCACACATGTAACCCTTAAATTATGTTATTCATTATAAATTTATATATTCACCCTATTATACTGCCATGGATCTTTCTTTAGTGATTAAGGGATACCATCCTCTTTCATGGACAACCCATGGATGTTCCGTCATAAATTTCACATTATTAATTAAATAATTAAATTCTCAAAATAGATTTTATTTTCTTGGACTTTATTATAAGTGGAATTTCAAGCTATTCAATAAATTTATATAGAACCAAAGAAGATACAAAGTGAATTTATTTCCTTAGGAATGAAATTTTCCTCGGTAGTTAATATCCCACATTAATTAGGAACATTCTAGTTGTTTCCTTGATTAATGGATTTTTTTCCATGTTTGGTATCATTAAAATTTACTTCCTTTTGGTGAATTCATATATTCTTCTAGAAAATGATTCCTGATTAATCTAATTTAATTTTTTGATTTCAAAGTCATTTTTTATAATAAAATCCCTCAAATGAGGTGCATTTTATTATAAACTAAGATGTGTTAATTCATGATATCAATCATCATGAACAAAGGGAGTTTATTTTTTCTTATGCCTTTATATTATTTCTTTATATGTGGTATTGATATTAAATTACCTAAAATTATATTCTTAAATCAATAATATAAGGGGGAATGGACTTCATTGTGATAAATTATTTCAATGACCGAACAATTTCTATGTGGATTGGAAGTACATCATTATAAATTTCCTTTCATTGATAAATAAAATTTCTAGTTTAATGTTTTTTGGAAAATTGAATTGTGTGGCATGACCAGACCACATTCTGTATTTAAATAAGAATTTATTAAGGGAATTCTAATGAATGTGATTTTTTTGATAATAATAGCCTTATGGCTAACCTTTGATTGTGTGTTATTTTCATGTTATTATTATTAGTATTTCCTCTTTTATATAGGGTGTGGAATGATATAATGGGTTATGTTGGAAATAATTGTTAATTATCCATACATCACGTGTTCAATAAGACATCTTACATCATTGACACTATTTGATTGTTGTTCATGACGTATCTTTCCCCTTGTTTGGATGATTTCATGAAGAAACATCTACCATCTTTAGTGTTGAGAATGACATCTCACATTAAATATGATATATAGATATTTTACCATCTGGTTGACCCTAATGTTTTGTTAAAAAATGTAATAGATACCTTCATTACACCTAAATCCATAAAACAACTAGTATTCATAGTATATGGACACTTATTTCCTCACATACATGGTCAAAATATTTTGAAGTGATATATAACAATACTATATTTATATATATTATAACAGTGTATATATAGTTACTAATGAGACCCTAAAGTCGGCATGGAGACCAAGTAGGTAGATCTACAAGGTGTTCCTCAAGAACATGAGCATGAGGGTTGATATATTTTTAGTTTTTTTGTTATTTTCTTACATACCAAAACCTGTACCTTATATTCATTTTATTTTTCTATCAATTGAAACCATTTTTTATGGATTACATAGATTTTTTATCACACCCTACCTAGGTAACCATTTCACTAGGTTACCAAATAACATCTCATGTAAGAAAGACCATATAATTTTTATTCTGTTATGAGGCATGTAACAAGATGTTAAGTGCATAAACTAAGATGGATCTCAATATTATCATTTTGGTTTCCCGTGGGGATTCTATTTTCTTCATTATAGTTGTATTTCACTATTTTATTTTTTGTTTTCTATGACTTTTTTTCATTATGAATCATCATATGGACATGAATCAATTATTTTGTATTGCTGTTGGCCATCAATTTTTCACATTATATTATTATTACTCTCATATTTCATTCATTTATTAATTCTTCCACTATAATTTATTATTATTATCCTATTATACCCATGTGATACTCTAATAATGAGGGCACCGTCTCCCTACTGTCACCTCCAAAAATCCTTGTAACTAGTTGTTAGACTCTGGCATATGGGGAGGTAGGAATGAGTCCATGTGGTGACTAGTTTAGCAATCTATTTAGTCTTATGTTGGGATGAGGTGTCACAATAGTGTGTAATTTTTGACATTCCATGTTCAAGGGTGACCCCATGGGAGGTTATCACGATATTTTAATCTCTTTAGATATATGATGTGTTATTAGATGATTTGATTTGTAGAATCAATTATCATAAATTTCAATGACTATTTGGGAAAGGCATTGTTATGCATTGAATTTTAATATCTAATAATCTTATCTTTCTGGTTGTTGTATCCTATGTTAGTTTAAAATGGAAGGATTGTTCAGATGCATGATTTGGTAGGCCTCTAACATAGTATTCTATGAACTATTCAGTGTTTTCCCTGGTTTTATGGGTATAGTGTTCATGGAACATTGGTAAATGAATCTCATCATGATAAATATCTATGAATATTAGTGTTCATGGGGTTACTGTAACACCTTGATATTTTATGATATATCTTTCTTTAAATAAATTTAAATATTTTAATATCCTACAATACACTATTTCCCATTTATTATTAAACCATTATATTGTATATCATTAGAGCCTACATGGTAAATTTTTTGGTTTAAATACAATTAATCGTGTTATACAAAACATGAATAATGATTTTATATGAATGAATTTCTCCACAAATAAGTGCCTAAATTCAGATAAAAAATATAATACTTATCTGAAAATATTATAAAATTTTATGCATAGATTTAATAAAAAAGGTTTTCTAAATATAGATATGGGTTTATAAGAACAATTTAATTTAGTATATAAATAATTAAAAAATATCTTATGGATATGTTTTTTTATTTTTCTGAAATGAATGATTTTTTAGTGATTAATAATATATATTTATTTCAAATATTTCCATTTAAATTCAATATATTAATTAATTTTAAAAATAAATTCAATTTTAATTTAATATTAATATAGAATATGAATATTTTTTCTTATAATAATCAAATTAATGACATTTTCAATGGCGTATATTAATGAATTTTTCTAATTACATTTTTAAGATAAAAATGAATTATTTTAAAAAAAATCTTTTAATTTTTTGTATTTATATCAAAATTTATTTATTCCTATAATAATAATTGAATCATAAAAAATTGATACCATAATTAGAATCATGATGTATAAATTTGGTAAAGAGTTCCCATGTATGGTGGATGATATTTTTTATACAAAGATATCACATCTTATTTGATGAATATTAATTACATAGTCTAATGATCCCCACTTGAATTGTATAGGTCTAGTATCATAGAAGACATAGACAAAAAAGAATCTGGTTCATGAGATTATCCCATTATATCCATTATAATAAGAAACATTCTTATACATATCATTCCCAAATTGATTTTATAAATAGGGGAATTGAAAAAATGTACGCATGAGCACATATTATCAATATGTGTAATCAATTGAGATAAAAAAAGATCATATAAGAATAATACGAGGATACATGTTCCAGAACAGTATCTTACATTTATATCATCAAAATATGAATCCTAGATCATATAATATATATTTTAATTATATTAATTATCACCAATTAATTTTTATTATATATCAAATATAGAATAATAACAATATATATCATATAATATATATTTTAATTATCACCAATTAATATTTATTATATATCAAATATAGAATAATAAAAAATATACTTCATATAATATATATTTTAATTATATTAAATATTATCAATTTTATAACAATAATGTTTTAAAATAAATATTCTTGGTTCTCTCTACAACATTTTCCATATATTTTTGGGTTTAGTAGATTTTGTAAATATATTTTCATCATGGTTACATTGTTATAAAAATGTTAATAAGGATATAAATATCATAATTATTTATTTTATATATCTATAATTTCATCTATAAAATAT
Organism: Viscum album; assembly: GCA_963277665.1. Taxonomy (NCBI): domain Eukaryota; kingdom Viridiplantae; phylum Streptophyta; class Magnoliopsida; order Santalales; family Viscaceae; genus Viscum; species Viscum album. The sequence goes on from OY728135.1 coordinate 1,770,282,914, forward strand.
ATAGACATAAAAATGAATTACATAATTCATAAAGACTGTAGGTTGTACGTACACATTAATGTTGTTTCCATTTTTTAAGATATAGAAAAAAGAAAAAAAATAATAAAATAAATTTAAAGAATAATTATAATTTCATATATTTCTTTTATACTTAATAAATATTTCCTTATTAATATCTAATAAAAATATAAATTAGAAAATTATCACGTCGCCTCATGGAGGTCATAGTCACAAATATGCATGAGTGAAGTTATAGTCTTCAAACTGATGGGAATGTAATATGGTAGATATGCCATTATTATTATACAATTAAAATTGTTTCATAATTATCATATTTAATCATAAAACCAATCATAATAATCATCCATAAAATATGGAGATTATGAATGAATTTTATCACTACATGGAGATAGTAAGTCGTACATAGGCATGAGTGATGTATTCACTTCTCCTTTGATTGAAAGAGGGTGAATAATGGTGGTTTATAATTTATAATAACACTTCCTAATATTTATGATTCTAATATTATTATTTTATGTTGAATATAGTTGATTTAGAGTAGTAAAATAAACCATAAAAATTCACTTACAGATTGGGTGATTACCAATTCATTGAAATAAATCAATTTGATCTACACCTAAGACACACGTGTTTAGTCCTTCGGGATGTCAAAAAATACTATAAATTGGATATTGGGGTAGAAAAAAACATACTTGATTTGGTCAATCTATAAGGGTCAAAGAGGTTTGAATTATATGAAGTAGGGTTTCCCTATTATAATTTAGGGGAGGGAAACTCATGGAATATATTAAAAGATTAATATATATTAATGTCATTCTCATGAGAAAACATTCAATATAGTGTATTAATGCCAAAAAGGTGGAATTATTGACCATATAATATATCAATTATCATGTTTCAATAATTTTATTATTTTTCAGTCATTTCATAATTTATTATTTTCATTAAATATCATTATTTCCAATTAAGAAACTATTATTTTAAATTATCTTAGAAGAAAAAAATACGAGTTAATATTAAAATTTAATTCAATAAAAATTTAATAATATATCATATTAAAATAAAAAAGTGGATAACACATTGAATAAGTTAAATTTTTTTTACTTATATTTGTTTTCAAATCATCTATTATTTTCTTTATTAATTTGGGAAAAACTACATTGCTATTGCATAAGAATTTAAGGTATTATATAAATTATAAAAAAATTAATGAAATTTTCATGAAAAATAATTTCATTAACAAAAAAATAGAAACTTATATTCGTTCATAACATTCATTTTCTATATTTTTACACATAATATATATTTAAATCTTGTGAATGAAATTAAGAAACCTCATTTATTTTAAATAAAATATATTTAATTTTTATGGAAAAGTGTCCATTAAAAGACTAAATTTATCTACAACGGTGGAAATGGTATAATTATATTCAATCGATAACAATTACAGTGAAAAGTTATGGCCTTATAACATATTATTAACTTATATTAACATGATTTATCCCATAAAAAGGTGACAAATTTTAACATGGAAATTATTCATACTTTTCAAAACTAAAAGAGAAAAGTTTTTCAAATTTAAACATACTAATTATAAATATTTAATCCATTTTTTTCAAATCCAATAAACATTAGATTATGTAAATAATTCAAATTAATCATGAAAATTTTGATGAAACCCACATTTAAAATAACACATTTTAATTATAATACAAGGATTATTCTTATCCCATAATTAATAAAATTAATTAATTAAAGACAAAAAATTAAATTCAATATATTGTATAAATTTTATTAAAATTAGTCATCAATAGTGATTAATTTAATTAATTGACATAGAAATAAATTCTATTCACAAATAACATTATTTTCGTAAACATTTTTTCATTTTGATTGATTCTAAATTTCAATTATATTCAATTAGTAACCAATTACATAATTTTTTAAATATGTTACTATAATGTTTTCTTAATTTTTTGATCCCTATTAATATATGAATATCTAATGCTTTGGTGATATTTATAACACATTAAATAATAATATATTAATGATATATCATTTTTCTCTTAAGTTAGGTGTTTTGTCTGATATAGGATATCAATAAAATTAAATTATAAAAAATGATATATTTTTTAAATTCTTACTATGTCACATCCCCCACATTTTATAAATTTTATCATCTCAATTTTAACATTTACTCAGTTATCTGTGAGTTTTATTTGAGATTTATTTTGTGAAACAAAAAATCAAAAAATTATTTAGTAAGGCATACTCATAAAAAAGGGGGAAAAGGTTATAAGAAATAAATAAACTATGTTATCAAATATGATAACAATAGTTGGAGGAGAAAATATGGACATGGAGGAGAAACAAATAGCTATAGATGTATTGAGAGTGATAGCGAACAAGGTAAAAATAATTTTAATGACCACAAAACCATCATAATATGATAAAATAAATGTGAATGTGTATTCTTTTATATCAATAATATTTTCTTCATGTTGATGAATTATTTGACAATAAATATAGAGTATTAGATACAAAATATTTATTAGGCTTACTTCAAAATAATAAGAACAATTGGATTATTTTGTTGTACAATGAATAATTTATCACTTTCTCTCTTAACCAGTGTAATGAAAAATATTGATTGATTTTTTATGAATGATGCAATAAAATTAATATTTAACATGTAATAACATATATAACATAATAATAATTAATTATTACTAAATTTATAATTTTACCAAAACCATAATATTTAACATGGGTTTTACAAAATATAAAAATCATTTGTTAACCTCAAAAACTACTTCATAAAAATAACACAATACATTCCATTATTTTTTTTTCAAATAACCATATAAAAATCTTCATGTAAATATTAAAAAAAGATGACTTTATTAAATATCTTTATAAGATCAATTTAACCACTAAGTTAATCACAAATAAATTCTCAAACCAATATGTATATACTATGATCATATATTATCTAATATAAACCAATTGCTTCCAAATATAAACACTCAACAAATTCATATATTATTATAAAATATAATTCACCAATTTTCACTTAAATATACACTAATATCAGCAGAAACATTTACATTCGAGATTTGGGTTCATAAATTCACAGGTAGTTGATGCGTAGTTAACACATATTATCAAAGGTGATTTCATTATTCAATCTGTATATATTGAAAATATATATGAATATGTAATAAATTCATGGAATCACACAATATTTAACTAATGGAAAAGTTTTTCATTGGGATTATTCATATAAATAAAAAATGGAATTCATAATTCTAGAGTGGAAGATATATGATATTTAACTATCATGATTCACATAAAAATTTTAATTTAATTAAAATTCCATTTTTTCAATTTAGATCATAGATTTTTGTGGATAATTTTTTTAATTAGTCCTTGTATAATTATATTGATTTTCATAGTTCCCAATATATTTATATTTATATAAGTAATGTGGTAGTGGTGTATTTGGTTTATCTTTATCTTCATTCATTTCATTTATGGATCTCTTTATATCAATTATTCATTATTTCTCATAGTCGATAGGATTCCCACATATGAAACATCTTATTATTACTTATATTCATTGACCAGAGTGCTCATTACAATATATTTTCCAAATGGGAGGGTGAAAACATTTCATCCCTCTATGTGAAAACCCACTAGATCATTAATAAAGTTGTATATTATTTTTCTTATCAATTGATAATTGATGTTTTCTAGCATTAATTTCCACAATTTATTCCAATAAAACTATTTATTAATATCTTATAAAGAACATTAGTTCAAGTTCATTTTGAATAAATAGTATCCATACTCCATGGAACAATAAACATATCTATCAGGTCTAATGATTAATCATTAAACATACCTTAAAAGTATCATAAAATTTTCATCGTATGCACCAAGGGATTCATCATCATCATTCAATAGGTCATGTAATTCCATATTCATTTTAATACATACAATATGAGAGAAAAAAATTTAAGGAAAAAAATATTCCATTAAAATAGTCCCATTACATTGAATCAATTTCATCCTCCTTCCTCATATTTTTTTTAATATTTCACCAATGATATGCTTCTCCATAAAAACAAAAAATATATAGGAAAAGTTTTTTATGGTCCAAGTAATACAGAATATAAAATTTATATTCCCATCTCATTGATCTATTACTAAAAATAAAATGGATATGAACTCCTAAATAAGTAGTGTATGCATTGTTTCAAAAAAGATTCAATAACATGTTCATCCATCTTATTTGCATTCAATGCTTCGACATGATCTATGTGATCAATAGTCACATGATATATTTGAGTGAGAATAGTCACATTTTATTCCATCCAAACACATAATCGATTCATTTGTTCATTAGGATGGTCATTTTATTGGTCATCACATTCATTTGTAACAATATCCTTACTGGTTCTGTAACACCCTGAGATTTTATGAAAAATATTATTTTAATTTCATTAATGTCTTGTGTTATATGATACACCAAAAGGAGCTTTCACAACACACATCCTTGACTTGCCTTGCATTACACGCAATCGTGACCTTCCTCGATAGCGTGTGTAGTACGCAATAACGAGTTTCACAAAACAACAATTTGCTATTAAAATATTATTAAAACTAGCCGTTATGAATAGTAATAACCACTTTTTGAAATTTTATAAATTTTATTTTTCAAAATGGAATTTATTTTTGGATTCGTAATATCAAAATTAGCTAAGGGTGAAATTTTTGTGATTTTCGGATAACTTTCATATTTTGATGAATAGTGAAAATTATTAAATTTTAATTAAAAACAACTTTTTCAATCGAAATAATTAATATTGATAAATTATTAATTTGAGTGGTTTTAAATTATATTTAAAATATATTTTTATAATTTAATACAATGTTGGTCATTGGATGTAATTTCACATTTAAACCAAACATAAACAAGTGTCAATCTTGTGATAGTTATTGTCTCTTAAGAACACGCTATTTGTTTTGACGATGAGACTTAATTTTTAAATTAATTAATGCAACTGATATGTTTTGAATTTGGTAAAATAGAAATAATTTTTTAGTTCATAATATCAAATATATCTTAGGCCTAATTTTTGGTATTTTTCTGAAAACATTCTATTTTTGATGAATAGTGAAACCACCAAGTGGTAGTTAAAAAAACTGAATTGTTCATAAAACATAATTTTACCGCTTCTGTGAGTGGAATTTCAAAAATCCGAGAGACATGGTTGATGTCAGTAAGTAAAATGTGGTTCAATGAGATGAAAATAATTTTTTGGTGAATAGTAACTTTTTTCTTTTTTTACCACTGTTAAAAGTAAATAGGGTAATTAAGGGTAGAAATGATATTATTATTACCCTAACACATTTCCTAATTCTATTGGACAAGTGTAATTCGTCCAAAAAAAAACTTAGGTATAAAATATGACCATTTAGGCCCACTTGGATTAGATTAGGACAGTTATTATTAATTTATTTAAAGAAGGGTTAAAAGAGATACAATCAAAGTTTATTTACTAAAAAATTTTTAATATAGGGATATACAGAAGATAAATTCGACTATAAATATTCATTATAAATCTAAAAATATTTCCTACATAATTTTATTTTATTTTTAATTTTTAGACATTAAATAATTTAATTTATTTATGACACAACGATGATGCAGTGATTATCTTATTAATGAAATATTGAAATAATTGATGTTATAAATACCCAAATAAATATAATTTTAGACTTTTTATGAATTTCACTAATTTTATAGGTTAATATTACATGTTAGTATTGATTTAATTAACTTTTTTCGAACTTATCATTCTGTTATGATTTTCACAAAAAACAATTACTAAATAGTGTCAAAATTGACATAAAATAGTTTTTAAAACAAATATTATATTATTAATTGTTATTTTATTACTAAAAATCTAAGGTTCGGCCAAATGACTTAGATAAGGTTATATATATTAATAATACACAACTTGGGGTTCTTTTGACTTCTTATAGTAAGTTTATTAACCTTATAGTGTAAGAATACAAGAAGACACGGTAAAAGTAAAATTATTTAACTTAATGTTAAATCTAAATGATAAGGTTAAAATAGAACCTAATCTTTTATAAATTCTATTGGATTAGGATATTTCGACCCATCCCCACCTTAGACACGAAATAAATCAATTTGGAGCTATTTAAAATCGAACTTCACTTTATAATAAAATAATATTTTTAGTTATTCCAAAGGTGCCCCTCTCCTCCCTTATAAAAGGACACCTCCTCCCTCTCTTCCTCACACAACATTGAGCCTTCAAGCTCATCCAAACCCTGCCGAATTCTATTCTCCACTTCCCTAGAAACATCCTAGATGTTCTGGTCTTCCTCAAAGACCAATCATAGTGCCCTAAAAGGAGGTCTCAAAGAGGCGCTTTAAAGAAGAGGTAAATTCCGTTACCAATTCATTCAACTTTATTTCTTCTTCCACTTCATCTTCTTAGGTTGTTTAATTATGAAGTAATAACATCAGTATCACTCATATACTGATATGTTATTATATGTATGAAACAATCCTAATTCACCATCTATCCATCCTACGGAAAATGAAATCACCACGTGTGCGTACATACGGAATACCGTCTCCACGCCGTGGTGTAATCTGTTTTTCCACCAACACCTTAAATGGATGGGTATTATGGTGTAAAGAATAACTATACATAGTTATTATAACATCATAATGATTCTGATATATTGTATCATCCACTCCAATTCAATTCAATAATTATGGAAATGATATCATCTCTTGTGCGTACGTACGGACTACCGTCTCCATGACGCGATGAGATTCATTATCCATGTTAACCATTTAAGAATGATTAAAAGTATATATAAGAAATAATAATGAAATATATGACATTATAAAACTACTGGATTATTTGTATATATATGTATGTCATCTACTTAATTCCACTCAATTCAATAAGGAAACGAAAATAGTGTTCATGCGTATGTACGGCCTACCGTCTCCATGAATGGTGTATTTCATTCCATTTATCGATCCATTATATATATGTATATTCTGAATATATATTATATATAAATCATGTTTTATATTCTATAATTAAGTAATAATGATCTAAGTAATCATATGAATAATTACAAGTTAAAACACGAACGACAACTGAGACGATTTTACCCAAAATGCTACTTTAACATGAATTTACAAAAGAACGGGTAATATAAAGTCATAAGTGAACCATATATGATATAATAAAAATGAATATGATTCTTTAATAAGTCAATGACATTATTTAAATCATTATACAGGAGGTTCAGACACTTACGAAGAAAATCGAACCTAAGGTAAGGGAAATATCACAATCTCATTTTTATCTGAGATTGTTTATACTTTGGAATTTACTGGTGTGTATTTTATCATCCACATCCATGATTCCTCAATATGTAATATTTATATCCTTCTTCAATATTTTATATCCAATTTTACCCTTCTGTGAGTTTTTAGTAAATGATATGAAAGGAATCTTTTGTCGTTTTTCGTACGAGGTACTTTTTGACTTTTCCGACAAAAGTACGAGAAGAATGTTTTTTAACTTATACGACATGAATGGATTTTTAAAAAATTATTTCCAAAGATGCATCCTTTAAAAGAATTCAAGTTTATTTTTAATCAACTTCTTTTAGTTTAAAGATGTATGAAATGTTAAGAAAGGAAAAATGTTTTTGAAGAAGAAAGGATATTTTCCTCAAGAATGGAGTTCAAGTGTTTTATCAAAATTATTTTCCATCCGAGATAATAAAGGGTTCTATTTTTATCCCTATTATTAAATTGATTTGATTATGTTGTGATGGAATTATTTTTATGAATTCCTTTATCTTATATGAATTGTTTTATGATGTCATGATGTTTAAGATTCCCATTTTTATTACATGGGTTATGAAATGATGTATGATTTATGATTTTGTGGAACACATAATAATAGTATCATTATGAGATGGGTGGGACCTATATCTCCCTCCAATGCATTGGGTAAAGATTTTATATCTCATGAGATAGACATGGCTGGAATGGTAGGTTATACTGGTTCAGTGAAACAGGACTGAAACAAGGGTGACTCGGTTCAGAAAGGGACTTTGTCCACTAAGATAGTCTTGGCAATGAGTCTTGACTAACAAGAAATGATTCTCTATGATTATGTGTGTATGCCAAAATGTTTCATGTTTTAAGTTATTATTATTGTGATTACATTTCACGACCATGATTTATCCCATGTTATGAAATTATGCACTCTTTGGTAGGTTAAGATTTCCAAAAGTTATGTTTTTATGAATATGATGTGATTGATATTTCTTTTGTTTACCCTTACTGAGCATTTGAGCTCACCCTTTTTTGTATGTTATCTTTTTCCCATGTCAGGAAGAAGGTTATTAAGTAGGATATTCCAAAAAGGGACCCTCGATATGATGAAATAAGTGGGAGGCAAAGTTGATGCTTTATGAACCAGTTGATTATGTTTCCCAGTTTCTAAAGACACTATACCTATATGGTCCTTTGTGGTTTTGTCATATGTTGTAATAAGTTTGCTTAAATTTTGAAGTATTAACAATGTACGTCAAGCTTCGGGTCTCTATAGTTGGTATCAGAGGAAAGGTTTAGTCAACCTTTGGAAACTAGGATGCGAAAACGTTAGTGAGATCCCTAGAGATATTTCTAAGGTATGTCTAGGGATGTCCCTAAGGATAAGTATACATATAGGACATAGTCCTAGCACTACGGTAACGATCTTAGAATTTAACCTAAGATGTTAGATATTGACATTACTCCCCCTTTATTATGTTTTTTGCCTCTCACACTATTCTTTTTTGGTTTTAGAAAATGGCTGGAAACAAGATGATTCATGATAATGGAGGATATGATGGAAAATGGAATGATATTTTTCATGAGAAACCAAATGAAATGGGATTTGGAAGTCCAATCATCATTATTATGCCGAATCAGCAATCTCATAATATGATCAATAAAGTAAAATTTGGTAAGTTTCCTGACTCTGCTAATAAGAGAAAGATGGAGTTTCATGATGATCATAGAGGAAAGAAAGTTAAATTTCCCCTATGTAAATCATGTGGGAAGAGGCATCAAGGAGAATGTTTCAAAGCAACTGGAAGATGCTTTGGTTGTGGAAAAGAAGGACACAAATCCAGTAAGTGTAAAGGAAAAGTTTCAGTTAACACTAGGGATGAGGATAATGGTATTTCTACAACATCAACAATGGTTAAATGTTTTAAATGTGGAATGTACGGGAACTATGCAAACCAATGCCCTAAGGGAAAGTCTCATGAAGAGAATCAGTACGGCCATATGGGTAGTATTTATGTTTATGATGATGAAGAGACTACAAATGATATGTGAGATGAAAGAATTGTTGAAACTCGGTCAATGGTTTAAGAAGGTAGTGGAACGATTACATGATTATCATGTGTAATGTTGTACTATAGAATAAAAAGACATCTAAGGATTGTTACTCTGTTGTCTTTCCTTAGGTATTGAAAGTTTATGATGAATGGTATGAGTAACAATGAAAGGTTATTCAGATATTTTTTGGAAAGTGGATGATATGCGAATAATGAAGTGATAAAGGGAAAATGAAATGTTTGACAGTATTCATGAGCTCATGATTGATATAAGGACTAAGTGTTATCATGGTTTGAGTATATAGATTTTTTGGATTTTGGTATGTGGAAAGAGTAAACTTTTGACAGCATTCATGTTTTCACTATGGTTTAGTTGGTATTCATTTTTCAAGAGAATGCATGATTAAGGTATTCACATGATTGGAATGTGACCAACAAGGCATATCTTATGATATATGGGGATCAACGATGGTATTAAATCTCTGGTAATTGTTTTCACTATATTATGAGAGTGGACTGCAGTATTATGGATAAGCCTAAAGATTGGAATGGATTATGTTGGACATAAGATAGTATTGTTTAAGGATAGAATTTTTTCGATATTATTGATGGGATGTTATAATAATATAGTTTTAGAAAAAGGACAACCTGCAGGACGGGCGACAGCCTATTGCGTCGGACAAAGCCGTGGGAATCGAACCCACAACCGAAGTGCGACGGGCCTTTATCGCCTACCGCTGGCCTACAAGAAGTCCATGTTTAGTAGAAACTGGTTTTATTTTATTAAGTGGTATGATATATGAAGTATAAGTCCATTTTAGGAACCATATATGATTAATCTCACTAAAGAATGACTTATGTATATTTAATAACATATTCTAAACTTTTGTTTGAGACAGATGGAATGACCTGTCATACTAACACTTCATGAATAACAAATTCAACTTCATTTATTTAAGAGATGAAGTGGAAATTGTTCACAGCATGAACAACAGTGAGATTGTACCAAAATAAAGTTAGTATTTATTCTAATTCAAATTCTTGAACTTTAGGAAAACGATCTTGAAAACCAAAAATGTTGTCCTAGTGCTCTTATATCTGATTAATCAGATGGTACCTTAGATCGTCACAAATTTATGGATTTGTGATTGCTGGCTTTTCAATAGCCATGTTCTCTACCACTCTTCATCAGAACATGATGGTTAGATTTTTCTTCCATATCTATATTTTCACCTATGTGGAAACCCAGTGATTAGTTTATTTGGGTAACCGTTACTTTTCATACTTTTGTTTTTATAGATTGGTTTTGGTATTCCTTTTTACGATGTGGGTTTCTATTAAAGAAAATTTAAAATAGTAAACCATTTATAACCCCGACGAATTTCGAGGGAGAAATTCATTTTAAAGGGGGTAGAATGTAACACCCCGAGATTTTATGAAACATATTATTTTAATTTCATTAATGTCTTGTGTTATATGCTACACCAAAAGGATCTTGCACAACACGCATCCTTGACTTGCCTTGCATTTCACGCAATCGCGACCTTCCTTGATAGCGTGTGTAGTACGCAATAACGAGTTTCACTAAACAACAATATGCTATTAAAATATTATTAAAACTAGCCATTATGAATAGTAATAACCACTTTTTGAAATTTTGTAAATTTTATTTTTCAAAATGGAATTTATTTTTGGATTCGTAATATCGAAATTAGATTAGGGTGAAATTTTGGTGATTTTCAGATAACTTTCATATTTTGATGAATAGTGAAAATTATTAAATTTTAATTAAAAACAAATTTTTCAATCGAAATAATTAATAGTGATAAATTATTAATTTGAGTGGTTTTAAAGTATATTTAGAATATATTTTTTCAATTTAATACAATGTTGGTCATTGGATGTAATTTCACATTTAAACCAGACATAAACAAGTGTCAATATTTTGAAAGTTATTATCTCATAAGAACACGCTATTTGTTTTGACGACGGGAATTAATTTTTAAATTAATTAATGAAACTGATATGTTTTGAATTTGGTAAAATAGAAATAATTTTTGAGTTCATAATATCAAATATATCTTAGGCCTAATTTTAGGTATTTTTCTGAAAACTTTCAATTTTTGATGAATAGTGAAACCACTAAGTGGTAGTTAAAAAATCTGAATTGTTCATAAAACATAATTTTATCACTTCTGTGAGTGGAATTTCAAAAATCTGAGAGACACGGTTGATGTCAGTAAGTAAAATGTGGTTCAATGATATGAAAATAATTTTTTGGTGAATAGTAACTTTTTACTTTTTTTACCACGTTTAAAAGTAAATAGGGTAATTAAGGGTAGAAATGATATTATTATTACCCTAACACATGTCCTAATTCTATTGTACAAGTGTAATTAAACCATAAACAAACTTAGGAATAAAATATGACCATTTAGGCCCACTTGGATTAGATTAGGACATTTATTATTAATTTATTTAAAGAAGGGTTAAAAGAGTTAAAACCAAAGTTTATTTACTAAAACATTTTTAATATGGGGTTATACATAAGATAAATTCGACTATAAATATTAATTAGAAATCTAAAAAGATTTCATACATAATTTTATTTTATTTGTAAATTTTAGACATTAAATAATTTAATTTATTTATGACACAACGATGATGCAGTGATTATCTTATTAATGCAATATTGACATAATTGAATTTATAAATACCCAAATAAATATAATTTGAGACTTTTTATGAATTCCAATAATTTTATAGGTTAATATGACATGTTAGTATTGATTTAATTAACTTTTTTCGAACTTATCATTCTATTATGATTTTCACAAAAATCAATTACTAAATAGTGTCAAAATTGACATAAAATAGTTTTTAAAACAAATATTATATTATTAATTGTTATTTTATTACTAAAAATCTAAGGATCGCCCAAATGACTTAGATAAGGTTATATATATTAATAATAAACAACTTGGGGTTCGTTTGGCTTCTTATAGTATGTTTATTAACCTTATAGTGTAAGAACACAAGAAGACACGGTAAAAGTAAAATTATTTAACTTAATGTTAAATCTAAATGATAGGGTTAAAATAGGAACCTAAACTTGTCTAAATTATATTTGATGAGAATATTTCGACCCATCCCCACCTTAGACACGAAATAAATCAATTTGGACCTATTTAAAACCGAACTAGACTTTATAATAAAATAATATTTTTAGTTATTCCAAAGGTGCCCCTCTCCTCCCTTATAAAAGGACACATCCTCCCTCTCTTCCTCACACAACATTGAGCCTTCAAGATCTTCCAACCCCTGAAAAATTCACTTCTCCACTTCCCTAGAAACATCCTAGAGGTTCTGGTCTTCCTCAAAGACCAATCTTAGTGCCCTAAGAGGAGGTCTCAAAGAGGCGCTTCAAAGAAGAGGTAAATTCTGTTACCAATTCCTTCACCTTTTCTTCTCCTTCCACTTCTTCTTCTTAGGTTGTTTCATTATGAACTAATAACATCAGTATCACTCATATACTTATCTGTTATTATATGTATGAAACAATCCTAATTCACCATCTATCCATCCTATGGAAAACGAAATCACCAAGCGTGCGTACATACGGAATACCGTCTCCATGCCGTGGTGTAATCTATTTTTCCACCAACACCTTAAATGGATGGGTATTATGGTGTAAAGAATAACTATACATAGTTATTATAACATCATAATGATTCTGATATATTGTATCATCCACTCCAATTAAATTCAATAATTATGCAAATGATATCATCGCTCATGCGTAGGTACGGACTACCATCTCCACGACACGATGAGATTCATTCTCCATGTTAACCATTTAAGAATGATTATAAAGTATATATAAGCAATAATAATGAAATATATGACATTATAAAGCTACTGGATTTATGTGTATATATATGTATGTCATCTACTTAATTCCACTCAATTCAATAAGGAAACGAAAACAGCGTTCATGCGTACGTACAGCCTACCGTCTCCATGAAAGGTGTATTTATTTCCATTTATCGATCCATTATATATATGTATATTATGAATATATATTATATATAAATCATGTTTTATATTCTATAATTAATTAATAATGATCTAATTAATCATATGAATAATTACAAGTTAAAACACGAACGACAAATGAGACGATTTTACCCAAAACGCTACTTTAACATGAATTTACAAAAGAACGGGTAATATAAAGTCATAAGTGAACCATATATGATATAATAAAAATGAATATGATTCTGTAATAAGTCAATGAAATTATTTAAATCATTATACAGGAGGTTCGGACACATACGAAGCAAATCAGACCTAAGTTAAGGGAAATATCACAATCTCATTTTTATCCGAGATTGTTTATACTTTGGAATTTACTGGGGTGTATTTTATCATCCACATCCATGTTTCCAAAATATATAATATTTATATCCTTCTAAAATAGTTTATATCCAATTTTACCCTTCTGTGAGTTTTTAGTAAAATATATGAAAGGAATCATTTTTCGTTTTTCGTACGAGGTACTTTTTGACTTTTCCGACAAAAGTACGAGAAGAATGTTTTTTTTAAATTATACGACATGAATGGATTTTTAAAACATTATTTCCAAAGAAAAATCCTTTACAAGTTATCAAGTTTATTTTTAATCAACTTCTTTTAGTTTAAAGTTGTATGACATGTTAAGAAAGGAAAAATGTTTTTGAAGAAGAAAGGATATTTTCCTCAACAATGGAGTTCAATTGTTTTATCAAAATTAATTTCCATACAAGATAATAAAGGGTTCTATTTTTATCCCTATTATTACATTTATTTGATTATGTTGTGATTGAATTATTTTTATGAATTCCTTTATCTTATATTAATTGTTTTATGATGTCATGATGTTTAAGATTCCCATTTTTATTACATGGGTTATGAAATGATGTATGATTTATGAATTTGTGGCACACATAAGAATGGTATCATTATGAGATGGGTGGGACCTATATCTCCCTCCAATGCATTGGGTAAAGATTTTATATCTCATGAGATAGACATGGCTGTAATGGTAGGTTATACCGGTTCAGTGAAACAGGACTGAAACGAGGGTGACTCGGTTCAGAAAGGGACTTTGTCCACTAAGATAGTCATGGCAATGAGTTTTGACTAACAGGAAATGATTCTCTATGATTATGTGTGTATGCCACAAAGTTTCATGTTTTAAGTTATGATTATTGTGATTACATTTCACGACCATGATTTATCCCATGTTATGAAATTATGCTCTCTTTTATAGGTTAAGATTTCCAAAAGTTATGTTTTTATGAATATGATGTGATTGATATTTCTTTTGTTTACCCTTACTGAGAATTTGAGCTCACCCTTTTATGTTTTATTTTCCCCAAGATATAAAGAACGGTTTTAGGTAAAAAAAGGAAGATCTTTATTGGAGATGTTGAAGATCATTCACCACGATTAGAATATTATATTCTGAGTTTCCAAAGACACTAAACTATTACGATCCTTGTGTGTGTGTTTTTTTTATGTACTAAGTATTCCGCAAATGTAATTTAATGTCAATGTACGCCAAGATTCGGGTCTCTACAGGTTCCAACTAATGACTATAAAAAAATAGTGTGGGAAATGATCATCATTCCAAAGTCATCCATGATCATTTCCAAAGAATTGGGTTGTTACAAACTACATAAATCTATCCCAAGGACTGTCAACAATTTTTTATCTTCATAATTTCTAAAGTATAACAAAATCATCCTCTAACACAAACAATAACGAACCAAAATTTTCATTCATAAATATAATATTTTATTATATGAATATTAATTAAATAATATAATGATCTGTTTTATAATCTTATAATTATAGTACCATTACAAATAGGGAGACACAAACAACTGGATCATAATAATCTCATATTTTATATTTTCTAACTAGGACACTTATTAGAAATATAAATCCAAAAAACATTTATCATAAGCAATGGGGTAGGAAATATTTGTATGTGTGATCAAATATTCTCATTAATGGTAGAAAAAGTAGATATCATTGATCACATAATCATAACATGATCATAAGTGAATTAAAAAAATAGATTAACATTATAAATCAATACCATGTATATCCAATTTCATAATGTTTAATCACAGAATAAATATTTATTGATCAAAATATCCTAATCATAAATTAATCAAAGAACACGATTCATGATACCATTAAAATATAACGAGGAATTTTGTTTTTGAATACATTCATTCTTAAATTATTTTTAATATGTGTAAATAGAAACATGTTTAGTCATTGAGATTAGGGAATGAAATAATTCGCCAAAATATGTTTATTTAAATGAAACAGTATCCACATAAGATCATATAGACATGAATGATACATACAAACATAATTATATGGATATGAAAACTATGCTCACACATAATATTATGTATATAAAATCCAAGCCCTTGCATAAACATATATAATAAAAACAATGTCCACACATAATCTTTCTGAAATGAAATCGTTGTCTATGCATAATATAATTTACATGAAATATAAGATTAAAAATAATATTAATGACTTTAAAAATTGTTCCACACATAAAAATATGGATAGAAAAGAGTGGTCCTTAAGGAAAAATGCGAACATGAAAATTGCTATACGAATAAAATTTTTACCTCATGAATTATCCATATTTACCATCGAATTTGAGGAATATATAATCCCAACAATAATATAATGAAAAAATAGATCTGTTTTCTACCAGATAACAATAAATTATTCATATAAAAACCCATGAAAGTAATAGGGATTCAAAAACATTTCATCTGAGAGTAATCCATAGAAATTATCGTTTTTCATATAATTAATAACATCATAAAAATTCATCCAGATTAATAATAAGGATGAAATACTTATATTATATTCCATTAAAATCACATACAATTGGGACATTTTTTATCATTGATAAATAAAATTATTATTTTTATATTCTCTATATAATATCACTTCCATAAAGAAATCATTTCATTCAAATATAAATATTTCTACTATATTATAGAAAATAATTTATTTTGAAACAACTCTTGTAACTTATAATGATGCTTCAAAACATTTATTATCAATGATATCATGAAATTACATTAACTCCAAATAGTTTTTCAATTATTACATCATTATTTTTGAAGGAAAAGTTAGAAAGTGCCTTTTATGGAAAACAACGAGAATATTTTGTTCAAAATATTTGGTAACCATTATATCATGGATAATGATGAATTTAGTTACTCATAGGATAATTATCAAAAAATCAGTTAAAACATTATTAGTAATCATGGATAGAGATGAAAAATGTTATTCGATTGAATAGATAAATGATATTAATTTCCCAGAAAAACCTATTTTTAGAATGTTATATAATAAAATTAGGAATAATAAATGAACATTTGTTGTTTCACGAATCAACAAAAGTATATGAAAATTATTGAGTATCATGATAGGATGATCAATATAACTCATTATCATAAAAATATCATAAATAGTCTTTACAACCAATGAGACTGTGTCATAAAAATCTTACCACATTGGAAATAGTTGAATAATAAGTCCCAAAAATAAAATATCTGTATAGGGATATATTTATAC
Organism: Viscum album; assembly: GCA_963277665.1. Lineage (NCBI taxonomy): Eukaryota > Viridiplantae > Streptophyta > Magnoliopsida > Santalales > Viscaceae > Viscum > Viscum album. The sequence continues at coordinate 1,770,300,065 of OY728135.1, forward strand.
AAATGAATTTTCATAATAATAACCATAAAAAATTTCTTGAGAACAATATAGACCTCATAAACAAAACAAATGGTCAATATGGAATTTGTCTCCCAAAAATATCTAAGTAAAAAATATATTACATTGTGTCTAATGTTCTCATATGTGATGAACCTCTTATATAGTAAATTTATTTTTTTATAGTTATATTCCTGAATAATATTCATTTATATCATATCATATATGATTTAATTTTATCATTTTTTGGTACTTATTAAATCTTATTTATTAGATTAAAATTTCCTATATATAAATATATATACTTTGTTTTTCATACATGTTTTTATTCAATAATTTTTGTTTATAAATTAGATAATGGATCCATCAACTTTATATTGTAAATAATGTTATAAATTTTATATATATTCATTATATAAATTTGTATATTCATTCATAAAATATAGAAATAGAAACACAAATTATAGTGTTCATGGTCAAAATAGGCTATACGTATGCATATACACTCTATCAATTTTTTCAAAACATGAAAAATATTAAAGGGAAATATTAAATCACCATTCATGAATAATTATTATATCATATATATATATATATATATATATATTTCAATAAATATATGATTATTACCATCCTTGTAATATATAAAGAAAAAATGAATCACATTGACCCGTAGAGGTGGTAGTCCTCACAAAAGCCTGATAGAAGATATATTCATCAAATGGTTTGGAATATAACAACATATATGAGATATTGTAATTAAATAATTATAATTATGTATAATATAGCATATATTATCATATAAACCATAAAAAAATGCATCTAATTTTTTTTTTGATGAGACATGAATTTTATCTCTATGATGTGATTGTAGGACATGTGTATGCATGAGGGATATTTTTATATTCCATTTAATATAATTTTTCTGAATAATGATTTATAGATAATAAAAATAGAATTTTAGAATTATCAATATAATTAATTTATAATTATATGAAGAATATAACATATTTATATGATGTAAAATTGTAATTACAAAGAAATTGATTATTTTGATTTCCCCTGATTTGAAATAACTCATTTAGAACTCCATCCAAGGGGTATGGTGATAGTATTTTGAAACAAATACCACTATAATGAGTTTAGGGGGTGACTACCAGATCTTCTCTATGGTATGATGAGTTATAATGCTCAATGTAGTGTGAATAATAGGATAAAGGTGTTCTCATTTTTAAATATAGGGCGGGTAAAGGTTGTAATTTCTTAAAAAAAGTAATTATATTATATTAAATCTCATGAAAATGGTTATAAATATTCTATTAATGGGAATTTGATGCAATTTTCAATCTTTTATTATACTCATTCCTTATTTCATTTATTTATTTTATGTAATTTAATTACATATTATTTTTATAACATGAATAATTTTAATTTACACAATACCCATTTAATTTTTCATAAAATACATAAAACAAATTTATAATCAAATATAACAATTTAAAATAAAACTAATATCTAAATTTCATGTAGATAATTATTGAAAAAAATTAAGTAAATAAAATTATATTAAATTTCATATTTATAAAAAAATTTATTATATTTTTATTTATTTAGTTTGGAAATAATGCAACAATGTTTCATAAGAATTTATAGTTATTATATATTTTCCAAAAAGATTAAATAAATTTATTTAATTATAATAATTTTATTAAGATAAATATAAACACATAAATTCATTAAAAAATTCTTATTTTCTCTCTGTGGAAATATATGATTCAATTAAAACTAAGAGTGTGACATTTGATAACATACTTTATTTTAAATATTAGATTTGTAATTTTGTTGTTAATGTGTCCAATATACAACTCAATTTGGATATTAATATGATAATGGTCGAATTATTTTCATCTATTATGAATTTGGAAGAGAATGTAGGGCCTTATCATTAATTTTTAACATCAATAAACAAGACTTTCCATTTACCAAGGTGATAAATTTTTCTATATTTGCTATTCCTATTGGGGGAAAATAAAAGGGTAATATTTAACAAATATAAGCAGTATAATTATAATTAATGATTACATTTTATCAAAATAAAATAATATAGCTGGAATAAATTGATTTAAAAAAAATAACGCAAAAGTTGCAATATTATACATATATGAAAAAAGATTTGGAATAAACATGGTTTATTATAATCCCATGATTATAAAAATATGACATGAAATTTATAAATATTTTTGTTATATTATATATATAATTTAAATAATTAATTATCAGTTATTAATTGACATTATTATTATAATAATACATTACCTGTGAAAAATGTATTTCCAAGAAAAATATTTCTATTTCATTGCAATAATTTTTATTTTCATATATTATAAATTTATAAACAATGAATTAATTATATATATAGATTTTATTTTATTGTAATTTAGTTAGTCTTATTCATTTTCAAAAATCCAAATCCGGGGAAATAATTATCACTGTAAATTATGATATTTTTGACTCATATCGCTATTTATCTAAACTTAGTGATATATTTCATTCAACCAATTAAAGAAAACATTTTAATTAAAGGGAAATATATTCTTATGTCTTCTGGTTTTACACCCATAGTTTTTTTATAATGAATAATAATTTTATTTTATATTTTTCACCTTGGTATGGGAAAATCGAATAATTATTTTAAAACTTAATGAGATAAGGCCTAAAAACAACCTAAAATCTGTCATAATTTTAATTTATAATTTTGTTGGACCCTATATCTCAATTAATAAAAAAATAGTAATTTCTGGCCACATGAAATTGATAATTTCAAAAATATAATTTAAAAAATAGAAACAATGGTATATTATGAAAAATAATTTGTTATTAAATTAATTAAAAATTATAAAAACATTAACATTTTTTATGAGAATAGTATATGGTTGAACATATCACCCATTTTAAATTTATTTGTATCATCCCATTTTATGTTACAATATTGAACCTTAATGAGTAAAAAAATTGATGTTGTGGTATTTGTCAATAAAGATAATGAGGTATTAATATAATGGGACACGATATAAACATAAAAAATGTCAACTTTTAGATGATTAGATGATAATTAATCATATCGTACAAAATGATAATTATATAAATATGGATCCAAATGTACTGAAAATTAATTTATAATAACTCAATAATTTATGTAATTCGAAGGGTTCCCATCCCATCAATTATAAATGGAAACCATTTCTATATGTTCTTCATTAAATAATAACACATATTGCTTAATAAAAATATGGATAATTATATAAAAAACATCCACATTTGGGATATTTAAATTTTTTATTCTTAAAATAAATTTGAAAATGTTAATAAGAATAGATCTAAATTAATTCAACCCATGAAGAAGTATTCTTCATAATTGTCCTCTTTCAATTTTTTATCATACAAATCATGTAAATATATGGTATTCATTGTAATATATTAAAATCAATAACTTAAATATTATTAAATTTTATTATAACAATGGATCTACAATTATTCAATCTTTTTTAATCAAATGGAATGAGAATGTTTCACTTTTATGTATATAGAGACTACTGCGACCATGTCAAAATACATTTTATATTTAATAACTATATTTAATAAATAATGATTATGATGGGTTTATTGACTATATGTTATTTTCATTAAAACATTATTCTTATTTAATTATTATTTCATATCTTCTTTCATACCTTCTCATCTAAATTCCAATGATAATGTCACTCATGCGTAAGTGTGGACAATCACTTCCTCAAACTAATGTGATTCATTTTTTATCTATAACTTATATGGATTGTATTAAGGATATATTTAATAAATATATAAAATATATTTTATATATTATAGGTTATAGTGTTGGGAAATTAATATTTACTTATCATTTGTTCCTTCAATTTAAAAGTGAATTCATTATTCATGCATATATATTTTCATCCATATAAATGAATGTTGTAATGGATTTTTTTATCTCAACCTAATATTTATAAGAATATATATATATAAATATAGTTAATATTAATTATATTTATATCAATATTAAAATTATAGATATTATCGATTCATGATCAATGTAGAATCACAAAAACATACCAACCAAGGTTCTCTTAAAAATGAATCTATTTATACTATAAAATGAAATTTTTAATCATAAATTTAAGATTAATTGGTTACTAAAATTGTATAAATGGATAATATAGTATTTGATAATTATGTACATTAATCCATTCTATAACTATTAAATATCTTAATTTATTATATAACAGCTCAAAATCGCTTATAAAGGAACTTAAACATGATGTATGGGATTTAATTCACAATCTTTTTTTATTGCAACATTGATTTGGTTTAAATTTTCATGGGGGAAAATAATATTATATTTATATAGTAAATCCATATAATTTTAGTATTTTATATTGATTCATGTAATTTTCAATAAAATGTTCCATTTTTTATGTCTGGGGTACTTCAAAATACTGATAAATTTTTTTTTGAAAAACAGTTTATATTTTCAATTTGTTTTGGAATAATTATCTTCAAGGACAACATTTTCTAAGAATGTTTTCAATAATGTTTTTAATATTCCACTATTATTTTTTAAATTCACCTTTACCCATGATTAAATTTTTAAACCATATACCAAAATGAAACTTCGTTATGTTTTCCGGATGAAATATTGTTGATTTTTCAATGAATGTTTTATAGGAATCATTGTTTTAATTTAAAAATGGGAATAGAATTTCTCGTCATCATGCCCATTCAATTATATGATACATCCAGTACAGTTTTCAAAATATATTTTAGAAAAGAATTAATATTTGGATAATTTTTAATTTAATATGAAATTTCAATGTGAAAATGGTATTTTCATCAATTATTATTCAGATAAACATTAATAAGTTACCAAAACTAGAACACCACCCAATGATATTAATGGTGTTATGATCCAATAGTAATGAATTAAATTTCCCTATAGATGGTTTGTTATTATGAAATATTTATATCCTGTATTATTTATTTAACACATATAATCCTTGGGATATAATATATTGGGATAATGAATTTTAGTAATCATTCTTAATATTAAGAATACATAAGAGAAGCTTATGATAGGTGAGGCCATGTTTTTGATATCCATAAATAAAATAACGAGTCCAATTAGATAAAATAATGGACATTCTACATTATATGGGTATTTCATTTATACATACCCATTTATGAAGAATGGTTCATTTATTTAGATGAACTAACTATAAGATTCATGATATTAGTATTGATATCCAATTATCATGAATGTATAATATTAATCATTTGAATTATAAAGAGAAATTTTTTTTATCCTTGTCTTTTTATAGGGATATTGTCCATGGATAATTATTGAATGTAATTTACATTTTAATGAAATTTTTCTTGATGATCCAAAACCCTTGTTTATAATGACTTATTTACACATGAGAAATTTTGTTCTTCATAACATTCACTAGGAATCTAATCTCACAAAATATGTTTTCCATTAAGATGGATTTGATGAAGGATATTATAAATGATATAATTGATGCGTGAATGTATACTACGTTTGAGCGGCGACTTCTCCCTCCCCCCTCTGCATACGCCTAGTGTTTCTCCTCTAGCCTGTTTTCTCCACTCCTCCGTCTTGGCCTGGCTAAGGTGGCAGCCTTCACATCTTAGATCAACATCGATGGGAGGTGGATCCATGTGGTATGTCTTCCTTCAGTGTTTGACGGTGGCTTCATTGTGCCTCTCGGCTTCAGGATCTCCTCTTGCTTCTAGTGTGCTCAGCGCCGGCACAATTACACTCAATGATAGCTTCGTCGCTACTGGTTTTAGATCTACTCATCTTAGGCGTGCATCTACTCTGAGGGGTCTGACATCAGGTGGTGGAGATTACCCTTCCGGCTATTGTATCTCTTTGCGGCTCTGGGGTTTTGTTGTCGACTTCGCTATGCTCGGTGTCAGCCTCGTCGTGCCTTTGGCTTTAGGATATTTTCGTAGATATGGTCTTCTCATCGTCATCTCCCATGTTCTAGCCATTGACTGCTTAGGATTCCATGGCGGATGTGGTGTACTTAGTGTGGTCTATGGTATTCTCAATGTTTGCCTTGGCATGCTTTCTGACTCTGTGATCTCAGAACGGCCTCATTCCAGCTCAACATCGGCTCTGGCATGTTCTGGTGTGCTCGGGGTGGGATCTGGTGTTTTGGAGGTGGGAGGTCCTTCATTTTGGAACTCCTGTTAGTTTTTTATAGGATTTTATTTGGTTAAGGTGAGATCTTGTTTGATTAGATGTGAAATTTGAGGTATTATGGTGGTGATATTGATGTGGTTTGCAGTGAATCTGCTGCGTACCTACTGATTAACATTTTTTTGAGGTGAAATAGATGACTGTTGGGGATTCCAGACATTCTACATGGTTTTTATTCAGATGGGGATAAATATGGTCATCTCCATCATGTATGTCTTTTCAGATTTGGAAGACTGAGAGTGTATAGCATAGCCATCAATAATGGGTCTCTTTGTCCTTCCACGGGACAACTTGCTAATCATACATACTTTGGTGGAGGCATACCTTAATGATATTGATGTTGGGTAGAGGATCTTTTGTGTAGTCTTGTCCTGGGTTGCAACCCTTTATTTTTTGAATCTTGTTTATGTCCAGATGCCACTGATGTCTTGGTTCCCACCTTTACCATTAAAAGGGGCTTATCCAAAATCAATAAAAATATCATCCTTCAAGACATTTAGTCATTAATGTATACAATGTTGTCCTATTTTATTTTATATTTCCATTATAATATTGGAATCATGTTCGAATCATGTTTTCCATGTCTTTTTAAATGATTGATCCTCCTCAGTGAGAATTAGTATATATTGTAAGAATGTGATAATGGGTTAATATGTAATGGGTTTCTAGAGTTGGATTTTTTATAGTTGGTATAATATCATTTTTATTAGGATCCACATGTTCTATCTTTTAAAATAATATAGTTAACATGAGAATTATGATAATTCTTAATAGTATCTGAGAACCATTAACTTTATATGTATTCATATTTAATGGGATATTAATCAATATTTTTATAATATTAATAGTTTTTTGAAATTCATTATTGATCGAACCTAATTGAAGAAAGGGACTCAAAACATGGAGGAACTGTTGAGATTGAACTACTAAGAAATCCAATATAACAAGTGTTGTAACATATATAATCATGAAAATATTTGGCCATCTAATATAGTTTATGAAAAATAAACTTAACCATCTATACTACCAAGTATTAATAGTATGATACAAAAATGTTGAATCACATTATGTGATAGAATCCTCCATAAATTGTTGGAGCTATCAATCCATTGGTCTGCTAACAATGGATTAAGTCCCTCAAAATGTTATTCTAGGATTTTGGATATAGTTATTTTGACTTTTTTTCATTATTAGTGTATTATTTGAAATAAGTTGTTGATAAATAGTGTTAATTAATATATAATAATAAATAGTGTGATTATATTTAAATCATAGAAAAGAGAAATTTTATTGTGATATTATTTGAGAAATGATTCCTCTGATAATAGAGTGTTAAAATTGTGATGAAGGTCAATGTTTTAAAGTAGATAATAGAAGAAGGCCTAGAGGTGTATAAAGTAATCATTAGAATATTGTTCATGAATGCAAAATAATATATATTAATATTGGACATTTCATTAATAGGCGTAATCAGAGTCTTTGAAGGGAACTGGTTTCTCAAATATCCTCATCATTTGAGGATATTGTTTGAACATCCATAAATATAGAGAAATAAATTTCAATGTATAAATACATTAAATGCTATCATGAAAAGAAGAGGTTGGAGAGGCATCAATGAAGAAAGAATGATTTATTGATGAAAAAATGGTGGATGGGATTTCCATTATATTATAGTTATGGATGGAAACATCTAGTTGTAACATAAGTCTGTTTTATGTTTAGAAAATGGTGTTATATGAATCATGATTTCATGATAAAGAAATAATCCTATATTATCTAGTGATATAGTATTAAAGAGAAAAGTCATTATTCCAACCAATTTCCTAAATGTAATGGGAATATTCAATGAATGGTTCAAATATAAGACATAGATAATGAAATTCTGAGAGTTGAAGTGGGATTTACAAATAATATGGTGAAATGTGCACTTACTATCCAATATAATAATGATTTTTTTTAATTTTTATTTTAGTTTATATGAACCCATTCATATAAAAATAAGTTTTATTTTCAATAAAATCACCACCTCAATGATTAGATATTGGGTTTAATGTGAAAATATCTATTGGTAAAATTATCAATTATATAATCTATTTCTCTTATATAATGTAATTTTCTATGGTTTCTCATTTTAATGATCTTTTTATTTTTCATATTGTTGAATTGGATATATTTTCTTGGAATGAATTATATCACATAACCAAGAGAATTTATGAATATTTGTGAATGGAACATTACAAAATATATTATAAATCAACATACAATCATCAATTATTATGAGGATGAACCTCACCACCCAATATAAATTATCAGGAAAATAAAATCATCGATATAATTAAAAATTATCTGCTAACCCATATCGATGGACTGTTTGAAAAATTATTAATAGGGCTCTATCATTCAATGATTTAATATTGATCGAGATATCATCATCTGATTCCAATAAGGATGATAAACCCATGGAAACCATTATTAAGAGGAATTGTCTTTTGGAATTTATAGTAAGTCCATTTGTACTTACCAATAATCCTATTATATAGATTGATTTAATGAATAGAGTCTTTATATATTAACATGATCAGTATTTTGTGGTATTTATAAATGATATTATTATATATATGAAGAGTAATTAATATAATGAAATTCATTTTATGATTGAGATGATGCCCTGGGGAATGAGAAGTAAAATTCCAAATTAACAAAGTGAAAATATTGAATGAAAAAAAATAACATTTATTGTTCATATTATATAATGTGAGGGTATATAAGTGGATCATTAAAAGATATAATTTACTAATAATTCACATGATTACCTAATTCACCAACCTAGGTAACTTATAATGGTTTGGGTTCTTGTTGATATATTAAGGTGAGAATAATTTCAAATAACTATATAGAGTTTTCGTCAGTGCATTTATTCCTTTACTACCCTCGAGTAGAGTAAGATTTATTATATATATTTATTTATCAAAGAAGGGAATGGGATATATCCCTGTGAATAATGATATCATGATATATTATGAATATCACCTATTGAATACACATTATATAAAAAACCAAAATAATGATTTGGAGTTAGTAGAATTTTTTAGTTAAATATATGGTGGAATATTCTATTTGGAGAAAGGAATGATATATATACTAATCATAAAACATCAAATTATATATTTAAATAGAAATATTTCAATATTTTCTAGGGATTAAGGACAAAGTTGATCAATGATTATGACAGCTCATTAGATTACAACCATGGGAAGGATTATAAAAGATAGATAATGATCAGATTCAAGATGTCCATGTTAATTTTTTCCATAATGGGGATTAAAATAGATCCCAAATTTATTGATTTTTTGAAGTTTAATAAAAACTTATTTAAATTAAAAATCTTTTTTATTAGGGTATTTTATTTTAAATTTTTTTATGCTGAGAATTAAAATAGTTCTACCATTTATTGATTTAATAATATAGTTATTAAAATAATTATTTTTAAAAAAATTATCATTTATTTTGTTTTAAATTCATGTAGAATGGATAACTAAATTAATTGTGATAGAAAATAAAACACAATATTTATTCAATTAATTTAAAAGTATATAAATTGTTTAAGAAATATTAAATGTAATAAAACGTGAGTTAATTATTTTCTGATATGAAATATTTTGATAAATATAACATTATAGTGTGGTTTTAAATGTTCACATTTTAATTTTATTTTTTTCTCTTAATGTCGTTAATGTACAATTTAATCTATATAGTTAAAAATGAAATTAATAAAAATCTATATATTATTAATTTATTTACAATTTATATTAATCTTATCTTCATCCATGATAATGGTGTGTTGTTGAAAATATATGCCATGGTAATTTTATGTTTCACTTTTTCAATGTGTGGTACCATTATTTATCATTATGGGGTAAAACAATTATAAATTTTTTAATTTTTAGAATGATTATTGGGGGAAGAAACAATGATAAAAGGTCATATTCATCATTGATTTGAATTATGATAATTTATACCACTTGAATCTAAAAACTAATTTATATTAATTTAACAGTTTAAATATTTAAAAGGGTGACCCTCAACTCTCTTAAAAAAGGAATACCCTTCTCTCTTATCATTACACTGCATTGTAACACATAGAGTGAATAAACATAAAAAATTCTATTATAAAATTTAATAGACTCTAATTATATGTTCTGGTCCTCTTAAAAAACAGTTATAAGAGTATCTATGAAGGGATATAATGGTGTCCTACCGAATAAAAGGTAATTGGCCTACCAAACATATTTTAATAATTTTAAACAAACAAATCATGTAAACATGTGATATTAATGATTAAATTATTTTATAAGGAACCTAATAATACTAATTTGAAATTTTTATTCGAGAAACAAATATTTTTCACACTCTTATCCATAAAATGGGAATTGAATGTATCTCTCATACACACATTTTGACTAGCACATCTAGGTGTTGATATGATTAATTAACTATCACATTATTTGACGAAAGGTTAGTATGATGATTCTAATATTTATATATTATAATAATTTCATAATATTTTATTCTGTATTATAATATCATATATATTTTCATACCTTCTCATCATTTGTAAAGTGATAATGTCATTTATGTGTACCTGGGGAGTATAACATATATGTAGTGATATTTTTTAATAATTTATGATATGGAAATATGGTAATAAGGATCGATTTAATGAACATCTATGATATATATTATATTATAATGATTCATTAATGGTGGATGAATATTTTCTTATCATTAATTCCATCTGTTCAGAAGTGAAAATATTGATTATGTATAGATACAACATATGTTCTCTAATAATGTCATAATTCATTTTCATATCTCAACATTCAGTTAATTACTATATATATATAATGAATATAAACCTTATTGATATCATGATGAAGATTTTTCGATATAATGAAACCATGATATATTAACAATGATTATATCCTCTAAACCAAAATTCTCATGAAAAATGAAATTATTAATACCCAAAAATTTCAATTTTAAAAATAAATTATTAATAAATGATAGATTAGAATGTAATAAATAGATTCCAATCTATATTATTATTGTTTCTATAAAATCATTATAGAATTATTCGAAAACATATAATTTTTCTTCAAGAGGTTAAAATATCTTATGTAGGTTATCAAACATGGTCAAACAGATTTTATTTATAGTCACATTCTATATTGAGATCATTTATGTTTGAATTTCCATTAAGGAATATGATATGATATTTATCAGAAAAAACAATTAAATTTTCTTATCTTCTAGTAATTTCTGGGATTTTTATATAATAGTTTTATTTTTCTCTCATTGGTAATTACAGAGATTGGAAAATTAAATTTTTTTAAAAATATATAGAATTTTGTCTTTGGTTATGAATATTTTACATCCATGTATATATATTCCAAAAATGATTTCATGAATGCTTTTAAAATGTTCATAGGATTTCGTTTCAAAAACAAGTTATGTTCAACATTGAATTGGGATCCCAAAATTATATTTTCGATGTCATAAAGGGAATCCACAATCCCCATTGGGTGGAAAAAAAGTATATGGGAATCATCAAATAAATCATTGGTGATGAGGTGACCGAGTTACAAAAACATAAATGAGAATATAGTTTGTAGAAGAATATAGATTATAAACTACGAAAAAAAAGATAAACATGCATCAAGATATTGATACAATATACCAAAAAAATATCCAACTAATAAAAACACAACATGATCTCCATACATACTCTTGGTCACCCCCATCATCCAAAACTACCCACTCCGTGGGAGAACAAGAAGAATGACCAGAAATATTGAAACAACTATGGTCCACTGATGCATTGTAGAGAAAACAAGGCATTGTAATATAACATCAGAGTAGGTAATAAAAAAATCACATACATTTCATATCCGTAAATAGTCCATAAATGATGGAATTAAAATACAGAGAGAAAAATGGTATTTGACTATAAAACAACCAATCACATATTTTTCCAGATTAGAAAATGATACAACGATTTTCTTTAAAAATATTTTGAATATAAAACAATGATTTTGAAACCAAAACTAAGAAGAAAACAACCCTTAGGTTAGAATTTAATCAAGAGGAAAATTATGAAAAATAATACTTATATATAAGAAGAAAAATGAAAAAAAATATATATATTTCAAAAGTGTAATCATATATATGAAACAAAACTACAAAACCTCATCCACATATAAATCTAGGAAAATATAGATTTTTCTAGGAAAGTGTTATAAATATACCATGTGGAATTCCAAGACATACTCAGTTTCAGACCCATCTATTGACATATGATAAGATACATGATGTATAACCAACCATTTTCCTTACAAAGCCTCTCTAGTAGAACATCCCACCCGCCCTATCCTCAATCAATGTGTTTCTAGTTAAACATGTCAAGAAAAGAAAATTACCACCTATATACACTCTATATGACATATATGACCCTATGGTGACAATATAGTGAATGAGTGAGGAGGTTATCACAATCTTGAAAAAAATATAGTCTCTAATGTGTCTTCCTTTCCCCATCCCCAACAAAATTAATTTAGAGACACTATCCAAATCAGAAATCAATGATTGTTTGAATATATTTTAAAAGTGTAATCATAACTGAAAAATCACATTCAAAGCCCTAGTGATTGTTTGAATACATTTCAGGGTTCCAACCAGGCCTTTCCAACAATCCTTATGAAACACCATTTTAACCCTAATTTTGAGGACATGTAGAATCCATGAGTCTAATCAAAATGAATTTATAAATTTATAAAAAATTTTAAGAAGAAAAAGATTTAAGAAATATGTGATTTAATGTAAGATACCATTTATAGGAATTTACATGTATATTTGTACACCTCGTTAGCATATAGATATTTAAAAAATATATTTGTATATATATGGAAATCCATATGAATTTCTAAGCCCCATAAAAAACAATAATCAAAATTAATGAAAAGAGGTTTCATATAATCACTATTTCCCTAAAGTGGTAAAAAACCAATAAAAACAACATTTCAACATGTATCCTAATCTCATAAAACACCAACAAATCCAAAAAATAATATTAATGCACCAAAAAAAATTTGATAGGATGCTGATATTTTATCAAACTCCAAAAATATGTATTATTTGTTACAAATCTGAATTAATATAGAAATTATCAGAAAATATCATTTTGCAACAGTCCACCAATATATAATGTCATAATAAATTCCTTTAAAATAACCTTAAGAATAATCAATACATTCAGAATTGATTTAAAAATCCTAATGAATAACATGAAATATGTGAGAATGTAAATGGATGGAAACACTATCCTCAATGATATGTGATCATGATGGAACTCACAAAGATGGAAGAACCAATAACATTGGAAAAACTACATACCCTAAATTAAAATAAATCACATCCACCATCACTTCCCCACCTCTAGGGTTCGACCATAAAATACCCTAGTAAAAGAAGAAAAAGTATCCAATATTAGATGAATATACGGTGAGTAAAACCAAAAAAAAATATAAAAATACTCACACAAAACCCAATAAGGGAGCTTAAATCCATTGGAGGGAAGTACTAGAGAGGGGTCTGAGAGACCCTACATGACCCATAAAAACATTGGATGGTTTATTGTCTAATTTGGGATAAAATCCATGGGGTGGAAAGGTAATTTCATGTATTTGAGAACATGATAATATTTCATAGTTTGGTTGTATGGTTTGTAAACTGGGTTCCATCCTTTTGAACCCTTTTAGAGAGAAAACAAATTGCATAATATATGAAAAAATATTCAGAAAATATACACATGACATGCTAAATTGATCTTCCGTCATTTGATCGGAGAGATGCTAGCGGTGTTTCTAAGAGGTGATCCAGAGAATGATGAGTCCCCAATCTAGAGGTTATTAGAGTGGGGAATTAGGTACATTTTCTACTATGATGCATCAGGAACCAATCTTGGAAATGTCTTGATGTTGGAGCGAGAAGTTATCACGTATGGTTCTTGACTACTGAGGCAACATGAGAAAAATTACGCTACTGATGACCTACAGTTTGAAGTAGTGGTCTTATCGTTGAAGATGTGGTGTAATAACATGATTTACGAACGTTTTACAGTCTACTCTGATCACAATAGTCTCAAGAATACCTTCTCTTATATGGACATGAACATGAGACACAGACATTGTGTTGAGTTCCTCCAGGTCTATGAATTCGAGATATTATATTCTCCTGGGAAAAGGAATGTAGTAGCAAATGCACTCAACAGGTGATCTGGAATTAAGTTGCTGAGTGAGGTGATGGAGCATCTAGCCGCATTATGGATATCCTACATGGATCGATATGGATCATCTTATATTCAGTCTCGTACATTCACTCCCCCACTCATTCATCGAGTTAGGGAGGCGCAACATTGGGACACTGACTACAAGCCTTGACAAGCTCTGATATACCTAGGACATGCGACTGATAAAATTTATGAGGGGGGGGGCACGTCATATTCTTTAAAGGGAGTACTATGGAACTAGTGGAACTTAGAAAGGTTTTTTTCAGGGTGTTTCATACATCCCCTCTTGTGGTACATCCAAAAGTGGTAATGATGTACCAAGTCCTTTGGCGTCAGTACTTGAAGCCGAGAATGGAGAAAGCAGTGGTAGAGTTTGTCTCATGGTACCTCACTTTTTAGTATATGAAGGCGAATAATCAGGTCTAAAAAATCATAGTTCTTTCACTATAGGTGACAAAGTAGAAGTGTGATGCAATTCCCATGTACAACATGACAGTAATTCCACAAAGGTACAAGGTCCATGATTCTATCCGGGTGATCATTGACCAACTCAAAAATTCAAACCACTTCCTATCTATCAAAGTGGAGGGACCAGTTGATGGATTAGGTCTCCTCTACGTGCAAGAGATTGTGCAACATCAAGGGGTTCTATCTACCATTGTTTCTAATTGTGTTTCATATTTTACGTATTGGATATTGAAGGGGTTTAATGAGGAATTCGGGTCACAGCTTCGGTTGAGCACCGCCTTCCATCCTTAGAAGGATGGCCAGACAGAGCAGACCATTTATACCCTTGAGTATATGTGGCATTCTTGCGTCCATGTTTTTTGTCATAGCTGGGAGGATCACTTTCCCTTGGTGTATTTCACATACAAAAATAGTTATCACATCACAATCAGTATGGAACAATTTGAGGCATTGTACGAAAGACCATGCATATCACCTATTTGCTGGACTGGCCGAGGGGAGCCAACACTCATAGGACCAGAGATGGTCCGGTCTACCACGGAGAAGGTGTTGATCATCTAGGAGCGGATGAAGACTGCCCAAAGTAGGTAGATGTCTTATGCTTACTGGAGACAGATACCACTAGAGTTTGAGGATGGTGACCAAGTCTTTCTAAGGCTATCACCTCGACAAGGTTTGAGAATATTTTTCATTGGAAACAAGTTATCTTCCAGTTTTATCAGACCCTTTCAGATCCTCAGTAGAGTTGGTGAGGTGGCGTACCGCTTAGATCTTCCCCCTTAGTTGCACCAGTTGCACAATGTTTTCCATGTTTCCATGCTAAGGAGATACGTACATGATCCCTCACACATGATTTACTAGGGTGATCTGGACATCGATGATAGGGTGATGTTTTCATAGGTTTCGGTATAGGATGTGGATCGATAGGATCTTGTCCATCGTGGGAAGTCAATACCTCTGATGAGCGTTCATTGGCATCACAAAAACCTCTATTAGAGAAAATGGGAGTGGTAGGGTCAGATTCATACTCAGTACCCCCACTTGTATCCCTAGTTTTTGTTGTGGCTTTCAGGGATTCAAAGACATCAGGTGGAGATAATGTAATGGCCTGAAATTTTCCATGTAATTTTATTATTAAATGGAATTATTACGAGACAGAAAAAATTGACGGTGCGTGATTCTGAGGCCCGAAGTGCCCTGAATGAATTTCTGAACATTGTTTGGTACTTTTTGTAAAGGCGCAAGCTGCGTTTTGTAACTTTTGATGTAGTGCTTGGAATTGAAATCGGAGATCGCCATTGAACTAATAGTGTCGACATTCGCTTAAGGATACCTTCACCTCGACCATAGTAGGTTGAGGGTGGAATATGGGTTTTTCATTTTTTTCATAAGGGATATATAAAATAAATATAATTTTCTTTAAACACATATCCTCCTACCTATTATTTGAATATTGGTGGTGGGGACCACTTGAACTCCTCTTTTAATGAGAGTTATCATTTGTAACTCCCCCAATTAATGTGCCGACATTAATTGAATTAATAAACTTAAATCAAAAAATGTTTTCTCTTTACCTATTACATGGGGATCGTTGGAAAAGTGGAGGTTTTGGGTGAACTTTGGGTGGAGAGGAGAACATGGTGGAAAAAACTCCTCCAACGAAGAAAACCACCAATAACGAACGAACCGATGATCGAGGAAATGTTGATGTCACCATCTTCATCTCCTTAATTAGAAAACCTCCAACCACTATCATGATGTGGGTTTTGAAATTGTTTGTTCTTGATTTTTCATCATGATTCCATGATGTGATTCAATCTACATAATCCACATTTTACCGATCTCACACAGAGGGTGTGAGCCATGCTAACATGGCCTGATTACCCTACTAATCTGCTGAATGAAGTTTTCTTCATGGGAGTGACTTAAAGTTGAATGGAATCTTACCCTGCTGGTCTTGGATTGATGGAAACATCTCGAGACCCACAATAGTTCTTTCAGTTTGAAGAACAGGCCAGCAGAGATCTTCCGATGACCCGAGGAAGTTTGCCAGCGATCGGTGCCATCGACTGCTGTAGGTTGGGAACAAGTGGAAGTCATCTGCAAGGAGGATGGTGGAAGGTCCACACCACTAGAAGAGGAGGTCGCGGCATGTCGGCCGAGGCGGAGCAGAGCTTCGGATAACACACTGACTGACCACTCGGTGAAGTGCTGGAACACTTCTGCACCGCCTGAGTTGGAGACTGTGAACGCTCAGCCTTGGTAGAAATCTAACGGCGTTTGACACACGGTTGCCCATGGGGGAGGAGCAGCGCACATCCACGCAGCTGGAATGAGGGCCGACCATTCCGTTCGGCTGCATCATGCCAAGCGGGACTCTTCCGGCCAGTCCTGCATGCCAATCGACAGCACCATGTTGCTCTACCTGGGTGGCCAAAAACCGAACAGCCTACAGGCCATTTGGGTGACCTCGGAGGCTTCCCTCCAAGGTATCGGTGAGGGTGGACCCCACCACAAGGGGCCGCCCCAGCCGCAATTTGCACCACAAGCCATCCACCGGGCCGTGCCAGGGGCCGCGTCCAGTGGGCCGGGCCATGCTCACAGTTACCCAGGTGGTCTGGGTCAGAGACAGTCCAGGTCATGTCGGCCCAGGCTTGGTCGGGCTGGGTCAGAACGGACCTGGGCCCATCTGGACCATGATACGCCTTTTCGGCCATATCATGAGAACCAATTGTCCGTTTGATGAATCGTCTATGGAACCAGAATCCTTGAATCGAGAAGGTACTTTCAGTATACTCCACATGAGTTTTGGATGAAGTTGGTGTACGTCTGGGTTGGATCAAACCCAAATCCAACCGAACACTTGGAACAGAATTGATTATAACTTACAGAAAAATCATATGATTCGCACGCCGTCTGTTGTGTTGGGTCCCTTTTGACATGATGGAA
This sequence comes from Viscum album, assembly GCA_963277665.1. Classification (NCBI taxonomy): domain Eukaryota; kingdom Viridiplantae; phylum Streptophyta; class Magnoliopsida; order Santalales; family Viscaceae; genus Viscum; species Viscum album. Next base: position 1,770,318,121 of record OY728135.1, read on the forward strand.
ATTCTTGATACATCTTCATAGGACATCGAAGTAGTTGAAGTATCAAATAATTGCTTGAGAAGCAGAACCTCTTCGAATCAAGAATGATTAATGCAATAACCTTGTGGTTGACTATACTTGAGAGTCTTCAGATCCAGTGTGGGTCATCTTTGGGTCCTTCATGGGTCATCACATAGCAATACTATGTGGGTCAGGGCATTCCAATCTTGTGTGGGTCATCCCCAGAGCCTGTGTGGCACATTTTGATATCTTTTTTGGGTCATCTTCAACCCTGTGTGGGTCAACAGTAGTGCTTCTCGATTAATGAAGATGATCTAGCAGTACATCTAATCATCTATACATCCATATTTATGTTATTGCTTCTGTGAGATGAGTCTTTACCTTTTTGGTACTTTCCTACACGGTATTCTTCTGTGTGGAATTACCTTTGTGGTATATACCTAATTTGTATTCTTCTATGTGGTGTTACCTTTTTGGTACATACCTTAATGGTTTTCTTCTATGTGGCATTACCATTTTGGTATTTACCCTCATGGTGTTACCATCGTGGTATTCTTTCATTCGTGGAACAGTTCAACATTTGGATAGAGAGTTGGTCCTTATGTTTCCTAATGAATGAGATGGGTATACATGATAACATAGGTATATGTATGGTTATATACCTAAGGAAGGTTGATTAATGTTTTCACGATTTTTGTTTTATACTTTGTTGATTCATAGAGACATAGGGGGTCTCGAGATCCCTACTGAGTATTGTTATACTAATCCCTGCATAGGCTACACCAACACAATGATGTGTATTGTTCAGATGGTCAACATCATTGATCGAGGCTGAGGGTACCAGTACTAGAGGTATCTTAGTGGTCGATCATTAGACGAGACGTACCATAGAGACGACAGTTCGAGAGCTATACCTACCGTTCATATAGGATCTGTGGCGTGTGTTCCTATGATTTGTTTTCAATTTTACTTGTACTTTCCAGTTGGGCTTGTATTCTATCCCCCTTACATACTTTACACTCTTGTCTAATATATATTTTACTTTGTGATTGTATCTTGATTTGTTCTTGGTTTGTGTGAGTTTATATTTAAAAGGGAAATACCTTCCTGGTTCCTTAGATATGCATTTTCAGTTCTAGTCACCAGCCCCTGGAATATGGAAGGCGGGCTTGGGGTTTTCATAGCACAGGCCCCGTGGGATGTGTCGTGAAATGGCCGGACAATAATATGGTAAAAAATCAATGTCAAAATGGTTCTTTATATCTTGGTGTATTGTGTATTACATGGATCAACATGAAAAATGATTTCAATTCAGTAAGTACTATAGAAACTGAATATATTATGGCTACTTGTGAATTAAAATAGTGATTATGGATGATGAAGCATCTTGATTACATGTGATTAGAAGTGAAGTATCTGATTAGAATCCATTGTGATAATTCAAATTCTATAAATCAAAGAAAACAAAATGTAGTCCATAAATCGTGGAAAAAGGACATTGAAGTCAAATACCACTTGATCAACAAGATGTTGGTGGAACGACATGTGATATCAGAGCATTTAACTATAGACCTACATCTTGCAGGCATTCAAACAAAGTCCTTAACCAAAGTACCTATTAAAAAGAATTGACTAGCTCTGGGAGATTAGTCGACTCCTCACACATGAAAATGTATGTATGTGGGACCCCCTCTCCCCACACTATGGTTTTCCTCCTAATATACTGATATTTATTTTTTACCCACCTACAAACAACAATGATGTGACCTTTTCATTTGTTGAAAATGGGGGAAATTGTGGATGTCAAAAGGGAGAAAATTTATTAATCATCATCGGGGAATATATAGTACATTGAAAAGTGGGATAGGTTAATTAATGTGATAGGAGAGTTATAAATCTGAGGAGGATATAGGTTATAGATCAATGATTTTATATAATTATAGATTATTTTTTTGATTAACGAAGAATATTTTTATTGGTATGAAATGAACTGTTTTATTATTTAAAATTTCATTATAAACTTGTTTCTCACACAGACCATTAATCAGGTGGGAATATAGTGTGTGTGGAGTTAATATCAAATATATATCATAATCGTAATAACTGTTCTTTGGAAAATGATGGAAGAACCATCAGTGAGATATCAAAATGTGATGATTTTTCAAAAAAAACCCAAAGGGGGAGATTGTTGGAAAACATATATCAAGGTAACATTATATTATTTTTTTTGGGTGAATTTTTTTTTAAATTTTATTTCCATTTAATGTTTTGGAGTCCAAAGAGATTATTGACATTACATATTGACAATGATTCCAAACAAAGGAATGGATTCTGCAGAGACTTTATAGAAAATTGTTTATAGAAGGTGATATCATTTTATAATTCTCGGAAAAATATTATAGTCTAAATATGGAGTTCTTGCAACCGTTGTGAATAATAGAGTTCGTTAAAGGTCTTTTGAAAATATGTAAAAGGAAATATTTTCATGATGATGGTGTTTTTGATGGCTATTTTAGAACGGATCAAAGAAAGCTAGATGTGATCTAAAAGATAATAATGATATTTGTGAACGATGAATTAGAGAAGCATCACGTGTGGAGACTCATGGTGGCTTGATGGTTTTTTTGGATTCTTCGTGTCTTTGATAGGCATAATGAATTAAGAATTTTGATGGAGCTTCATGAAAATGGGATCTTCACATTGAAATAGCGGTAGCTCAATGAAATGTTGTTGTTGTAGCTAGAAGGTTCTTGAATTGGTGGAAAACACAAATAAATTGGCCTCTGTCCCCATCAAAAATTATTCAAGACTCATTGAAAATTTCAATGTCTGTAGGTTCATGAAGGTTGTTCATGAAGGTTGTTCATGAAGGTGATTTGGTGATAAACGTCACAAAGGATATATCATCCAACGAAATGTTTTGACCATCGCCATGGAAAAAAATTCTCAAAGGTGATAAATAATAAAACTGAATCTTGTGAGTTTCATGGAGGCAAATTTAACATCAAAGAATGTGCTTTCATCATGACGACTATTTGTGCTTCGCATAAAATGATCTTTGTGGAGGATAGTTTAGAATCAAAAAATAAGGAGTGTCAAAATGGATTTTTGAGCATCATGAAATTAGGAGTCTCCCAAAGGAGGTGAGAATTGAAAAAGTGTTTTAAAAGGGATTGGTCAGTGTTCTGTGGTAAAGTTATCTTATTCATTTAGATGAATGTGGAACATAATGATACATTAAATGAGTGGTAAACAACATTTATTCAAGTAATTATAAGAATATATTATGTTTATGTAGAGAGTATATTCCATTTGAGATATTGATGACCTTTCAAATTATGATTGGTCATAAACGAGGTGGGATAGTGAGTCTCCACAAAATATATTAAACAAAGGTGCACTTATAGTGGATTTGGTGCTTGCGAACATTGTCATTGATTTTTTACATGGATATATCCAAGTGAGGGCGACCATGTAATAATTATTTTTCTTTTTCATGATTTAATTTCTATATGTACATTGGAAAATGAAAGAGATAGTAGTATGCCTCAATTTACATTGAAATAAGTTCTTATGTGAAATTTTATTAATCCATCATACCTTGATTCTATCCCCCTTCCTATTAGTGTATTTAACATAATTAGTCCAAAAAAAATTTATGTTCTTCAATTTTATTATTAAAGTTAATGTATTTACCAATTATGTGGTGCACATCATTGTTATTTTATTAATTTATGGGATTCATCCTCCTAACTAATATAGAAAGATGGTTGTTGCATTAATGAATCATGCAAGGCCCATATGAAAGAGATTTCATCCACATGAATTATTATATTTATATTATCAAGGATTTTAATGTAGCGCACATTATTTTCTACTTGTGATGTGTTTTATTGTAATTTAATATTTGAAAATGGTTATAATTAATTGATATGGGTATGTTATTTAATGTGTAAATATCTATTTATTTGGTTCACATATATATGTAGGGTGGAATTCTACTTAAACAAATCCTCGTGTGAATTATGGAAAATAAAACAATATAAATGAATGATTAATGTGATATATTTGGTTGAATAATGTTCCAGTGAAAAAATGTATTTTCCATAATACCTTTTGAATGGAATTGTATCTAACAAAATATACCATGGGAAACATAATAAATATTTTTAAATTTTAAATGTTGGTTTATAAATTTTTTTAAAATTTTAATCCTTATATTTTATATTTTGGATGTTAATATAAATTAAAAATAATATAACATATATGGATCATTGAGATGTGTATAATCTATGATATGGTCTGAATATTTGAAAGTTTGTTTGAGGATAGATATATTGGTCCCAAGGTGAGATACATTAAAATAGATGTAAAATATGGTGGTATGTTACTTATTATTCTTTAATTTTACTTTTGACTATGGTTATATTGGGAGTTGTTTTTTACTATAACTCTATGTTAAATTCACGAGATGATGATCTTTAGAGTAATGTCGGGCCATAGATTGGGCTTCCAAGAACATATTTCCAATGATAATATTTGTTAGTTGGTGGGTGCGTAAAACCTTGATTAGGTGTTTCACATGGTCCTATAGATGTTGATTGATTTGAATTGGTGTTAGGAGTTCTGGTTGGGAGAGATTTCTTAAGATATGATTAGACTAATTGGATCGAGAGATCCAAGGGATCATTAACATGTGTCTTCAGAAGTATGAAACTACAAATGTTTTGATCCATGGTATGATTTTATGGTAATTTGAATTTTAAAATTCAGTGGATGTGATATTCTCTAGACAAAACATGAAATTTAAATTACATGTGTTGGAAAATATAAATGTATTTTTTTTGTTATGGTTTGTAGAGAATTTGGTTTCCATAGTGATTAGATGGGTTTCGGATGAAACAATGGACTTAAGGGAAAAACTTAAAATTATGAAGAGTGAGGCACACATTTAGAGTTAATAGTCCAGCCTCCTAGGAGTATCCATATAACCATCCAATAGCACTATGAATTTGTTTTCAAACTGCTCTAAAGGGGTTCATGGTCATGAAATGGTATTCTATTTTTTATAATTGTTTGTGCATAGGTTGTGTATGGTTTTCTGAATTTGTACACATAGGCCACAAGATTAGTACTACTTAACCAATGTGTTTTAAATGCATTGGTCTTAATTAGTGCACGATTTTTCAAACCATGTTGTATACCCATGTAGGGGGTGGTTCATATGAATTGGGATCCATATGGTTGGAGTACGATTTGTCCAACTGTGTGTCCACACCCTGAGACATGATTTAAAAGGTTCAAATTACTGAAATGAATTTAATTATCTAATACAACTCATTAATTTTTTTCATTCTTCATCTCAAACAGAAAGAGGTCATCCCTTGACCATGTTTATTATTACTTATCCTTCTCCTAGTCATAGTGATATCTCCCTCTTCTTAATATAAATTCGACCACCATTAGTTATATTGTATTCATATCGTTATTCTCTCAATTCTTCATGCTTCCTATTTCAATTTCTCTTATAATCAATTTTTATATATTCATGAAAGATCATTATCTCAAATATCATGGTTGATTTTTGTTTCATCAATTTATTCCCAAGAAAAATGAATAAAAAAATAATATCGGATGAGATAAGATTCCTAAGAATATGGTTTTTGGCCTATATCTCTTTCCATATGTTAACATTGATTTATCAATATTTCTATTTTTCATTAGACCATCCATCACTTTGTTCCACCCTAAAATTTATATCATCATTAAAATTTTATATGTGAACCATTCAATAATACCAAGGACAATATTATAGTAATTTGAGTATTTTGACCTCCAACTGGGTAAACCATTAGTTGTTCTTTCTTAAATTCAACCCTATCAATTAAATTATTAAATGTTCTGAACACCTTCTAGGAATTTTCCTTGGATTATAAATGGAATTTAACTGTATTCAACAATATTTATTCAAACCATAAATATAACATGTTTTTCTTTATTGTTTTGAATGAAAATTTCCAATGTATGTAATTTCCCAAAAGGCCTTTTCAAATACTATGCATAAGTTTTGGCCCTGCAATTTTTTTTCCATGTTTGGTAGCTTTCTAAAATGAATATTTTTGGTGAATTTAGTTATAACTATTAAATTTGATGATTTATTGTGAAAAATGAATAGTCTGTTAAAAATTTCATTATTTATAATAAAAAAACTTGGAAAATGTGTGTTTTCTTTTAAATTACAATGTTGTGATTCATGATTTAAATATTTTATCCCCTTACGGAATTGGAGTTTTCCTATAACATTATGTAATTTTTTGTTATTTGGATTGTTTAATAAATGGACTAAAATGATATTATTAAATATATTGAATGTAGAGACCCAAAGCATGACATAAATAGCCATTAAATTACTTTTGTGGAATTCTTAACTCATAACAAACACAGAAACACAAGGACCGTAATAGTTTAGTGTCTTTGGAAACTCAGAATTTAATCTTCTAATCATGGTGAAAAATCATCAACATCTCCCATAATGTTCTTCCCCTTTTGTTTTCGTAACTAAAACGTTTTTTTATATCCTGGGGAAAAGAAAACATAAAAAGGGTGAGCTCAAATGCCCAGTAAGGGTAAGCATAGAGAGCATAAAAAAATCCATAAACATTTGAATGCAAAAGCTTGAACATAAAATCTAAACATCAAAATATTGAGCAAAGTCATAAATCATGGAAGTACATAAGGAATATATCATAAAGGAATATAAATCTTGATAAAATATCATGGGAATAAATCATGTAATTAGGGAAACCATTAAACACTTGTAATGATTCCCATATTAGCCAAGTCATTACTGCCAAGACCATCTTAGTGGACAAAGTCTCTTTCTAAATCGTGTTAACTCCTTTTTCCAGTCTTGTATCACTAAACCTGATTAACTTACCATTAGAGCCATGTCTATCTCATGAGATATAAATAATTACCTAATGCATTGGAGGGAGATATATGTCCCACCAATCTCATAATGAAATCATTCTTACTTGTGCCACAAAATAAACTTAAAACATTCATCATAACCTAAAGAATAAAATGGGTTTCACAAACATCATCCCATCATCACATAATACATATAAAACAAGTGGATATTTCATCATAAGAAAAGTAAAACCATGTAAATCATAGAGACATTATACTTGAAACATACACTATATGAAATAAATTCATCCTAGATGGAAAAATGTTTTGATAAAACACTTGAAATGAATTCTTGCGGAAAATATCATTTCTTATTCAAAATAATTTTCCTTTCACAAAATGCCATGAAATTTTAAAATAAATGGATTTTTTTGAAAATAGTCATTAAATCGTGTAGAGTATGTTTTAGGAAAATAATTCATTATGAAACCTTAAAAATCCTTTCACGTCATATAAGTTGAAAAAAACATTCTTCTTGTACTTTTTCCGGAAAAGTCAAAAAGTACCTCGTATGGTAAACAAAAGAATTATTCTTTCTATAAAGACCTGTAAAATTAAAGGGAATGTTTTTCTTAATTTTCTTTAGAATTTTACAAGAGCGCAGTTTCTGACAGCACCTGATTCCGAGGCCCGATGTGCCCGGAATTAATTTCCAAAGTTTGGCTCGGGTACGTTCAGCGAACGAATGAGCGGGAATTTATAACTTTTGAACCGGTGCCCAAAATCGAATTCCGAGGGCACCGGTGAACTCGCAACGCCGATATTCACTTAAGGAGACCTTTTCCGAGGTTGCTTTTTATGCGGGTTGATAGTTAGTTTTGGGGAAATTTAAATGAAGTTAAATAAATTGTCGAAACACAATTTATTTTAAACCATGTTGGTTATATCCTCCCAAAGGGAGTTATAGGTGGGACCCACATCCACTTTACCTCCCTTGAGAGGATTATGTGTGGTGGGTCCCACACGAACCCTAACTCCTCAACTCCCCTTTAAACTCCCAATAACTCCACTAAATTTAATTTTGACAACTTGAGTTTTAATTGATATGAGTTGTTGTTTTTCAAACTTTTGAAATTCAAAGAGGTGAAGTTGTGTAAATAAAATAAGGCTTAAGCTTATTTTATTTTGGTTAGTTTTCTCTTGCCACCTTGAGTGAATTTGGGAAGCATTCTTCATCTTCTTCAACCACGACGAAGAACACAAAGAACACTTAGGCTCCAACGAAGAACATAGTGACCATAAGAAGAGAAAGAAGTGTCGTCTCTTCTCTTCTTCGCAACAGGTGTGTTTCCGAAGATCGACGACGCCTCTTCTTTCGATCTTCTTCCCGTGTCAACGAAAGGAGACACCGCTTCCTCCTCGTACTTTCTTCGTTAGCTTACAAAGCTTCTCCAGCGACGATACCTCTTCGGACGCACCTTTACTTCAACAGAATCGACGTTCGATTACCGCGACGCCGACCTCCGTGACGCTTGTCTTTCGTGGCTTGTTGGCATGCTCCGCTCTTGAAACCGAGGTAGGGGAATTTTTTATTTATTTAATTATTCCGTTCTTGATTCTAGCATGTCGAACTTCGTGGATAATCGAATAAATGCTATCATTTAACGAGAGCGGGCCGGACCGCACAAACACGTGCGAACCCCCTCCTTTGTTCATGATTTTTCCTTGCGGATGGAACAAGATGGCGTGGTTTCGTCACACCACGCGGGTATCCTACGGCAAGTATTGCCCGGCGCCGTCGCGCCGCGCCGTGGAATGAAATCCAAGAACGCGACGCCATCATGTCGCGTCGAAGGAAGTCAAAGGCGTCGTGGCCAGAGCTGGGCCTCGGCGAAGGGGAGCGGTGCCGTCGCACCGCGCTGGACAGAATAGGCCGCAGCCGGTTCCAGGCTGCGGCGGAACAAGGTGACCGACGGCCAGCCGGGTCGCCGATGTCGGAAGCCGGAAGGGGATCGACCCTTGCCGGTCCAGTTGAGGAGGAGCCGGCCGGCCAATTCAGGCCGGCTGGAAATTGGGAAGCCGGGGGAATTAAATTCCCCTGACCAGCACAAAAACGGCCCCCCATAATGAGGGGGGGCCGCGGTTTCACAAAGGGGGGCAGGCGCCCACCGTTTTCTCAATCAGCTCGGCTGAAGGCCGAGCTGGCAGCGCGCCCAGCGCGTTGCCTTGAGTTGGGCCGGGCCGGGCCAAGCCGCTCCTAGCCGGGCCGGGCTGTGCCGGGCCGGGCCGACCATGTCCGGGGCAGGTCGACCCGGTTCGGGCCAGCCAGGGGGGTCTCGGGCCGGGTCGGCCAGGGCCCGAAACCCCCGATACCGAACTGTTTAGGTTCAAATGCCCATAACTCGGGCTACAGAACTCCAAACGACGCACCGTCAGCGGCGATGCGATCCTTGGATCGAGGCAGTCCTTTCGGTATATCACACTCAAGGTTTAGGATTACTTTGTGTTCTGCCGGGTTGGTTCGTACACGAAACCAACCGGGCCCTCGGAGCGGAAACGCTCATATCTTGAGCTACAGACGTCCGATTGATGTGCCATCAGCTTTGTTGAGTTCCTCTTAGTGAGACAGATCTTTTGGCATACTCCGCCCGAGGTTTGGATGCAGGTGGAGTACGGTCGGATTGGTTTTGGCTTAAATACCAACCGGGCCCCTGGAAGGAAAACGCCAATAACTCTCAGACTGGGTGTCTGATTGACGCGCCGTCTGTTGCGTTGAGTTTTTGTTGACGATACAGAACATTTGGTTACATCAACTCTAGACTATGTGACAATTGATGTATCAGCCTCTCGGCTCGTGGAGCGGACCCTCCAGAACAAGCTTGCTGTGTGTGGGAACCTTAGAGCTGGCTGCGACTGCTACTGTGATTGCGATAACGGTTGTGCAGAGATCCTAAGTGGATTCAACAACGACGACTACAACACTCAGCGATTTTGTGTGGATCAGTGCTACTGATCATGTGTGGGTCCGATCCTGTGTGGTTCAGCGCTCAGCGGTCCTGTGTGAACCAGCGACTACAGATCCTGTGTGGGTACGATCCTGTGTGGGTCTTTACGGGGGTTAGTACCTATCGAGCCTTTGTGGGTCCGACGACTTAGATGGATCAGTGATCATCTCTATCTTCCTCGAAGAAGTATACCTGTGTGATCTGAATCCAGTTTTCTTTCCTGTGTGGATTGTGTTGTGCTATCCTGTGTGGATTACGTATACTTTCCTGTGTGGACTGAGTTATACTTGGGCTCGGAGGTTGGAGCGTATTGTAATTGATGACTTAGGTATATGTATGAGCATATACCTACGTAGTGTTGGTTGTTAGTTCGTGTTTGTATATTTCCTTTTTGGTTTATCCTTTGTTTATTTTAGGAGACCGTCAGGGGTCTCGGGGTCCATACTGAGTAGCTTATACTCACCCCTGCACGGGCTATGCCCATGGTACGTTGTGTTGGTTACAAACGACGTACAACGTTGATCATGGTTGAGGCTTGCATAGCAGGACGATACCTAGAGGTGGACCACTGGGCGGGACGTGCTCGGAGCAGACGGCGGGACCCAAGGAGCAGTGGATCTATCTGTACCCACCCTTCAGGTGGGATTTCCTGTGGACAACTCGGTGTAGTGGTTTTTACTTTACAGTTGATGTTTTCCCTTCGAGTTGTACTTTACTTTCAGTTTTGGGTTTGTATACTTGCCCATTTACTTTTCTGCACTTTTAGTTGTACTCTGTTTTTACTTAGTGTTTACTTTTCCACTTGCTTACTATGTGGTACTTGATTACTTTACAAAGGCAATGCCTTCCCTTTTTATCGGGATTTACGCCTTGGTGCTAGTCGCCAGCCCCTGGCCTATGGAAGGTGGGCTTGGGTTAGTCGCGGCACGGGTCCCGAGGACGGGTCGTGACAAATTTGTATCAGAGGAGTTCGGTTCTACCGCGAACTCTGATCTTTTCTACATGAATCAATAATGTTTAGCGTATTGAGTGTGGTATCAGTCCAGGGAGTCCATTGTTGGTGTGGCGGCCGACGTATCCGTACACCAGGACCCCGACTTCTAATTTCCAACTTAATGCACGAAAACATAGATTGCGTGTGTGTTTCAAGTTTTATTTGTGATTATTTTCTATCAGCTCACCCGGTATACTGTTCTGACAGTGGCGCACCAGTTTCTTTTTCAGAATGGCCCCATGAAGGCAGCCAGCTAGGGTTCCGAGAGTCGAGCGTGATGGCAGCCCACCGAGCGACGAGGCCTCGGTGCAGGGCCCTTTGTCAATAGTGTCACCGGCGGTAACACTACCCGCCGGACCACCGATACTTCCAGCACCAGCCGCTGACGATGTACATCGCCTCAGCGCACTGCATGTGTTTCAACGCCAGCGACCTCCCTGGTTTCGTGGAGAGACGGACCCCCAGGAATCTGAGGACTGGCTGAAGGCAGTCGTACGAGTTTTCAGGCTAGTGAGGACACTAGCAGACCTTATGGTGATCCTCGCGGCGAGCCTACTGCACGCAGCAGCAAAACGATGGTGGAGCTTGATGCTCCATGTGCACGATGAGGCATCTCTACATTGGACAGACTTTGAGAGCCTCTTCCGCTCGGAGTTCGTCCCAGCCACCCTCCGTGCGGTGTGCATTCAGGAGCTTCTTCAGCTGCGGCAGGGCAGAATGACAGTCGCACAGTACTCGGTGAGATTTACTGATCTCTCGCGCTACTCGACCGACATGGTACGAGACCCATTCTTCTGGGCACGGATCTTTGAGCAGGGTTTCACACACGAGATCAGGGCATCGCTGATCTCCCTCAGCATACCGACTCTGACGGGAGTAATGGAGCGGGCCCATTTGATCGAGAGATTTCTTGCTGATTCTACACCAGCGCCGAGACCCACCGCAGGGCAGCACGTGGCAGAGTCTTCTGTAGCTGGCAGTCGACGGATGACTCAGGGGTCCAGGCAGACCAGACCTTCAGGCAGATGACCACAGGACACTGGCTCAGCAGTGCGGGGCACACAGCGAGGAGCCAGTCTTTATAGAGGCAGACAGTGCTACTCGTGCGGCGGGCAGGGCCACATGGCTCGTGACTACCCGACCCGCCGTGCCGAGGAGCAGCATATGGTTGAGGGACCACTAAGGCAGAGGCAGAGGGTTGACCGTGGCGGTCCGCAGGGAGGAGACGTACGAGGCATAGGAGCTGGCCGAGCAGCAGGTGGTGGGAGACTCTTTGAGGCTCTACCACCACCACCACCAGGAGGTCCACCCCGACCACAGGGAGCTGGCGGGCAGAGACAGGCACAGCTCCAGGCAGTAGAGGCCTACCACCACGACATGCCCGAGATGATTCAAGGTACTATCTGTGTCTATTCCACCCTTTCTGAAGTTCTTATAGACACAGGAGCGAGTCACTCTTTCATAGCTGCTGCCCTTGTTCAGAGCTCAGAGATTCTGACAGAGCCGTTGGCTCGATCCTTACCGCTAGAGACTCCTACGGGAGAAGAGTCGATGATTACGCACTGGTGCCGGAAGTGTGAGCTTACTCTAGGAGGCGAGAGCTTCGGCTGGGATCTTCTTATAGCAGGGTCGAGGCCTTACGATGTCATCATGGGCATGGATTGGTTATATATGGTCCATGCACGGATTGACTGTTTTAGGCTCAAGGTGTGATGTGTACGCACTGACGGGAGCAGGTTCACCTTCACCGGCGAGAAGGGATCCTTTGCAGCACAGGATGGACTCTCGCAGAGGAGAGGAAAACCCATCACTCATCAGTTGGATAGCCTCATCCTTGGAGCAGTTGACGTGCGGAGTCCGGTTTTTCCTGCAGTGGTGGATCAGTTTGCGGACATTTTTTCCAACGACGTCCCATGGTTACCTCCTCACAGGGAGGTAGACTTTTATATTTACCTGTACCCCGGGAAAGCCCCGATATTGACTCCATCATATCGGATGACCCCCGCCGAGCTTCGAGAGGTACGGGTACAGTTGGAGGACTTACAGGGAAAGTTGTTCATCTGACCCACTGTTTCACCCTGGGCTTCATCGATATTGTTCGCCAAGAAGGCGGATGGGAGCATGCAACTTTGTGTTGACTATCGTCGCCTGAACCAGGTGACATTGAGGAACAAGTATCCGCTACCAAGGATTGATGACCTCTTTGATCAGCTCAAGGGAGCACGGTTGTTCTCAATGATAGACCTCAGGTCAGGCTATAATCAGCTCAGAGTTAGAGATGAGGATGTGCAGAAGATGGCCTTCAGATGTTAGTATGGCCACTATGAGTTCTTTGTTATGCCATTCGGCGTAACTAATTCTCCAGCAGTGTTCATAGCCCTCATGAACAGGATCTTTCAGCCATACCTCGATCGATTTGTCGTGGTCTTCATCGACGACATTTTGATATACTCGACGACTAAGGAGGAGCACGCCTACCACTTATGGGTTGTACTAGACACACTCCGAGAGCCCCAACGTTATGGTAAGCTCTCGAAGTGCCAGTTCTGGATACGTGAGGTCCACTTCTTGGGACACGTCATCTCTGAGGCGGGAGTTGCAGTGGATCCCACAAAGATCGAGGCAATACTAGCTTGGGAGCCACCCTAGAGAGTGACTTAGGTGCGGAGTTTCTTGGGACTAGCTGGATACTAGAGGAGATTCATGCCAGACTTCTCTAGAGTTGCGGCACCACTCTCAGCTTTGACAAAGAAGGGGAAACCCTTCGTGTGGTCAGATAGATGTCAGCAGAGCTTCCAGGAGCTGAGACAGAGATTGACCAACGCCCCTATCTTGATGTTGCCTGAGGAGGTAGTAGGGTACGTAGTCTACTGCGATGCATCAGGGACCAGACATGGATGTGTCCTGATGTAGGAGTGGGTAGTGATCGCCTATGGATCACGTCAGTTGAGGCCGCATGAGAAGAACTACGCTACCCATGACCTGGAGTTAGCAGTAGTGGTCTTCACTCTGAAGACATGGCGACACTATCTGATGGGCGAGCGCTTTACAGTCTTTTCTGATCATCAGAGTCTCAGGTATATCTTCTCACAGAAGGAATTGAACCTGAGACAGTGGCGATGGATTGAGTTCCTCTAGGACTATGACATTGAGATAGTCTATACTCTTGGGAAGGGTAACGTAGTAGCCGATGCCCTCAGCAGGAGGACGAGCATTCAGCTACTCGAGGAGGCGACGGAGCAGATAGCCTCTTTGAAGATTTTCATTGTCGATAGAGATAGAGCAGCCTTCCTTCAGACTCTCACAGTCACTCCTCCACTACTGCAGCGAGTCAGAGAGGCACAGCGTGTGGACACTGACTGTGAGATGCGGCGTGCACAGATATCCTCAGTACAGGAACCTGATGGTTTCTCATTTGGAGGAGAGTACGACATCCTTTTCAGAGGACGTACCTTGGTACTAGTCGCTTTACCGGAGGAGGTGCTAAGAGAGTTTCACACTTTTGCTTTGGTGGTACATCATGGAGTGGAAAAGTTGTACCAGTACCACAGACGACAGCACTGATGTCCGGTCATGAAGAAGGCTATGGCAGAGTTCGTTTTTCGATGCCTCACCTGCCAGCAGAATAAGGCTGAGCACCAGGTACCAGCAAGCTTGGTACAACCCTTGGAGGTTCCAGAGTGGAAGTGGGATGGTATATCTATGGACTTCGTTACTGGACATCCACGCACTTCCAGAGGTCACGAGTCCATCAGGGTGACTGTCGAACGACTCACCAAGTCGGCTCACTTCTTACCCATCAGGGAGCAGGGCTCAGTGGAGATCCTAGGATGAATTTACGTTCAGGATATTGTACGACTTCACCGTGTGTCATCTTCTACTGTCTCCGATCGAGATTCTCTCTTTACTTCCCGGCTTTGAAAGGGGTTGCTGGATGCGTTTGGGATGTAGCTACGTCTGAGAACAGCCTTTCACCCTCAGACGGATGGTCATACAGAGAGGACCGTTCAGACTCTTGAGGACATGCTCCGCGCATGTGTCCTCGTCTTTGGTAGTAGCTGGGAGGACCACCTAACCTTGGTGGAGTTTGCGTACAACAACAGCTACCACTCCACCATCGGGATGGCACCGTACGAGGCGTTGTATAGCTGAACTTGTAGATCTCCATTGTGCTGGACAGACCCTGGGGAGTCAGCACTTGTGGGACCGAAGATGGTCCAGGCCACGACAGAGAATGTCCAGGTCATCCAGGAGAAGATGAGGATAGCTCAGAGCCGGAAGAAGTCGTATGCTGACAGGAGGCGGAGGCCACTAGAGTTCGAGGATAGCGACCACGTCTTCTTGCGGGTCTCACCTCGACGTGGTATACAGTGATTTGGATGAGGCGGCAAGTTATCTCTGCGCTTCATCGGACCCTTCCAGGTCCTCAACAGGATTGGCTAGGTGGCTTATCGCCTGGCTCTACCACCTCAGTTGCACCAGGTGCACGACGTCTTCCATGTGTCTCAGCTGAGGAGATATCTGCACGACCCGACACACATCATTGACCATGGGGAGCTTTATGTTGACGATGGGGCGAATTTTATGGAGGTCCCGGTGGAGATCGAGGATCGACAGGAGCGGGTCCTATGTGGACGGTCGATTCCTCTAGTGCGCATCAAGTGGCAGCATGGGAATCTCCAGGAGAACACTTGGGAGCAGGAGGATCAGATGCGTGCTCAGTACCCTCAATTGTTTCCCTAGTTTTGATGTATCTTTATGAGGACGTAAATCCCTGAGGTGGGAGTAATGTAAAGTCCCGTAATATTCAAGGGAATTTTTTTTAAATTTTCTTTAGAATTTTACAAGAGCGTGGTTTCTGACGGCACCTGATTCTGACGCCGGTGTGCCCGGAATTAATTTTAGAAGTTTGGCTTGGGTACGTTCAGTGAAAGAACGAGCGGGAATTTCTAACATTTGAACCGGTGCCCGAAATCGAATTCCGAGGGCACCGGTGAACTCACAGCGCCGATATTCACTTAAGGAGACCTTTTCCGAGGTTGCTTTTTATGCGGGTTGAGATTTAGTTTTGGGGAAACTTAAATGAAATTAAATAAATTGTGGAAACACAATTTATTTTAAACCATGTTGGTTATATCCTCCCAAAGGGAGTTAGAGGTGTGACCCACGTCAACTTAACCTCCATTTAGAGGATTAAGTGTGTTGGGGCCCACACGAACCCTAACTCCTCAACTCCCCTTTAAACTCCCAATAACTCCACTCAATTTAATTTTGACAACGTGAGTTTTAATTAAGATGAGTTGTTGTTATTCAAACTTTTGAAATTCAAAGACGTGAAGTTATGTAAATAAAATAAGGCTTGAGATTATTTTATTTTGGTTAGTTTTCTCTTGCCAGCATGAGAGAATTTGGGAAGCATTCTTCATCTTCTTCAACCACGACGAACAACACGAAGAACACTTAGGCTCCGACAAAGAACGCTATCACCATAAGAAGAGAAAGATGTGCCGTCTCTTCTCTTCTTCGCAGCCGGTGTGTTTCCGAAGATCGACGATGCCGCTTCTTTCGATCTTCTTCCCGTGTCAACGAAAGGAGACGCCGCTTCCTCCTCGGACTTTCTTCGTCAGCTTACGAAGCTTCTCCAGCGACGATACCACTTCGGACGCACCTTGACGTTAACGGAATCGACGTTTGATTACCGCGACGTCGACCTCCGCGACACTTGTCTTCCGTGGCTTGTTGGCGTTCTCCGCTCTTGAAATCGAGGTAGGGGAATTTTTTTATTTATTTAATTATTCTGTTCTTTATTCTAGCATGTCGAACTTCGTGGATAATCGAATAAATGCTATCATTTAACGAGAGGGGGCCGGACCGCACAAACACGGCCGAACCCCCCTCCTTTTTTCATGATTGTTCCTTGAGGATGGAACGAGATGGCGTGGTGTCTTCGCACCACGTGGGTATCCTACAGAAAGTATTGTGCGGAGCCGTCGCGCCGCGCCATGGAAAGAAATCCAAGAACGCGACGCTGTCGCATCGCATCGAAGGAAGTCGAAGGCGCCGCGGTAGGAGTGGGGTCGTGGTGGAGGGGAGCAGTGTTGTCACACCGCGCCGGACGGCATAGGCCACGGCCTGTTCCGCACCGCGACGGAACAAGTTGACCGGTGTCCAGTCGGGCCACCGGTGTCGGATGCCGGAAGGGGACCGGCCCTTGCCGGTCCCGTTGAGGAGGAGCCGGCCGGCCAGGTCGGGCCGAACGGAATTGGGGAATCCGGGGTAATTAAATTCCCCCTGCCAGCACAAAAACGGCCCCCCATAATGAGGGGGGGGCGCAGTTTCACAAAGGGGGGCAGGCGCCCCCCGTTTTCTCAATCAGCTCGGCCAAAGGCTGAGCTGGCAGCGCGCCCAGCGCGCTGCCTTGAGCCGGACCGGCGCCTGGCCGGGCCGCCGGGCCGGTCCGCGCCCAGCCGGGCCGTGCCGGGCCAGGCCAACCCTGTCTGGAGGTGGTTTGACCCAGTTCGGGCCAGCCGGGGGGGGGGGGGGGGGGGGTCTCGGGCCGGGTCGGCCCGGGCCCGAAACCCCCGATACCGAACTGTTTAGGTTCAATTGCCCATAACTCGGGCTATGGACCTCCAAACGACGCACCGTCAGTCGCGATGTGATCCTTGGATTGAGACAGTCGTTTCGACATATCCCACTCATGGTTTCAGATTACATTGAGTTCGGCCGGGTTGGTTCGTACACGAAACCAAACGGACCCTCGGAGCGGAAACACTCATATTTTGAGCTACGGACGTCCGATTGACGTGCCATCAGCTTTGTTGAGTTCCTCTTAGTGAGACAGATCTTTTGGCATACTCCGCCTGAGTTTTGGACGCAGGTGGAGTACGGTCGGATTGGTTTTTCCTTAAAAACCAACCGGGCCCCTGGAACGAAAAAGCCAATATCTCTCAGACCGGGCGTCCGATTGACGCGCCGTCTATGGTGTTGAGTTCCTATTGACGATACGGAACTTTTGGTTACATCAACTCTGGACTATGTGACAGTTGATGTGTCAGCCTCTCAGATCGTGGAGCGGACCCTCCCGAACGACCTTGCTGTGTGCGGGAACCCTAGAGCTGGCTGCGACTGCTACTATGACTGCGATGACGACTGTGCAGAGATCCTCAATGGATTCAACGACGACGACTACAACACTCAGCGATCCTATGCGGATCAGTGCTACTGATCCTGTGTGGGTCCGATCCTGTGTGGGTCAGCGCTCAGCGGTCTTGTGTGAACCAGCGCCTACAGATCCTGTGTGGGTCTGATCCTGTGTGGGACTTTGCGGTGGTTAGTACCTATCGATCCTTTGTGGGTCCGACGAATTAGATGGATCAGTGATCATCTCTATCGTCCTCGAAGAAGTATACCTGTGTGATCTGAATCCTGTTTTGTTTCCTGTGTGGATTATGTTGTGCTATCCTGTGTGGATTACGTATACTTTCCTGTGTGTACTGATTTGTACTTGGGCTCGGAGGTTGGAGAGTATTGGAATTGATGACTTAGGTATATGTATGGTCATATACCTAAGCAGTGTCGGTTGTTTCTTTGTGTTTGTATCTTTACATTTTGGATTATCTTTTGTGGATTTTGGGAGACCTTCGGGGGTCTCGGGGTCCCTAATGCGTAGATTATACTCACCCCTGCATGGGCTATGCCCGCACTACGTTGTGTTGGTTGCAAACGACGGACAGCGTTGATCGTGGTTGAGGCTTTCAGAGCAGGACGGTACCTGGAGGTGGACCACTGGGCGGGACGTGCTCGGAGCGGACGATGGGACCCGAGGAGCAGTGGAGCTATCTGTACCCACCCATCAGGTGGGATTTCCAGTGGACAACTCGGTGTAGCGGCTTTTACTTTACAGTTGTTGTTTTCCCTTCGAGTTGTACTTTACTTTCAGTTTTGGGTTTGTATACTGGCCCATTTACTTTTCCGCACTTTCAGTTGTACTCTGTTTTTACTTAGTGTTTACTTTTCCGCTTTCTTACTCTGTGGTACTTGTTTACTTTACAAAGGCAATGCCTTCCCTTTTTACCGGGATTTACGCCTTGATGCTAGTCGCCAGCCCCTGGCCTATGGAAGGCGGGCTTGGGGTAGTCAAGGCACGGGCCCCGAGGACGGGTCATGACACTTTACATACCATGAAATAAACGTCAAAAATGGGTAAAAAGGACTTCAAACATACATAAAAACTTTTATAAAACATTTACATGGATGATAACAATATCCCTTGTAAATACATACGAATAAACAATCTCGGATAAGAACGATATTGTAAAGGTTATCCCTTACCTTAGGTCTGATATGCTTCGTACGTATCTGAACCTCCTGTATAATGATTTAAATAATGTCCTTGAATTATTACAGATTCATATTCATTGTTATTATGTCATAAATGCTTCACATATAACATTATATTACCCATTATCTTGTAAATTCCATGTTAAAGCAGTGTTTTGGATAAAATCGTATTATTTATCGTACATGTTTGGACTTGTTGTTCTTCATATTATTACTTATATCCATATTTAATTAATTACAGAATGTAAAACATTATTTATATATAATATATATTCATTGTATACATATATATATAATAGATCGATAAATGGTGTGAAATACACCGTTCATGGAGACGGTATGTCGTACGTACGCATGAACGCTGTTTTCGTTTCCTTATTGAATTGATTGAAATTAAGTAGATGAAATAAATAAATATATATACATAAATAAATTATCATTATTATGTCATATATTTCATTATTAATTATTATATATACATTATAATCATCTATGAATGGTTAACATGGAGAATGAATCTCATCGCGTCGTGGAGACGGTAGTCCGTACGTACGCACGAGCGATGATTCCATTCCCATGATCTTTGAATTGTATTGAAGTGTATGTATAATATTTCAGAATCAATATAAAATTCATGTAATCATATATAGTTATTTAGTTACACCATTATACCCATCCAATTAAGTTGTTGGTCGAAAACAGATTACACCACGGTGTGGAGACGGTATTTCATACGTACACATGCGCGGTGATTTTGTTTTCCGTAGGATGGATAGAAGGTGAAATAGGGTTGTTTAATATTTATAATAATGTATCAATATATAATAAATACTGATGTTATTACTTTATAATGATTCATCTAAAGAAGAAGACGTTGAAGAAGAAAGAAACATGAGAGAATCAGAAGAAGAGGTTAACTCTTCTTCGACGCACCTCCTTTAATCTTCCTCTTATAGAAGTACAGTTAGTCTTTTGAGAATTCCAGAACCTCCAGAATGATTCAAGGGATGTGGAGAAGATAAATGGTCAGGGGATGGCCTAGAATCAAGGCTCATAAGGGTGCTAAGAGAAGAAGGAAGGGGTTCCCTTTTTATAAGTGAGGAGAGGGGCCCCTTTGGAAAAACACAAAATATTATTTTATAATAAACTCATATTTGGTTTATAATAGCTCAAAATTGATTTATTTAGAAGATAATGTGGGGATGGATATAAATTCTCTCAACCAATGGATTTTCGATATGTATAGGTTACAGTTTTAACATTATCATTTAGATTTAACTCTAAGTTATATAATTTAACTTTTACAGTGTCTTCTTGTTTTCTTACACTATATGGTGAATAAACAAACAATAAAAATCCAAACGAACCCCAAGTGGTTAATTATTAATATATATATCCTTATATAAGTCATTGTGACCGTCCTTTGATTTTTAGGAATAAAATAACAGTTAATAATATAATATTTGATTTAAAAACTATTTTATGTCAATTTTGACAGTATTTGGTAATTGATTTTTGTGAAAATCATAACAGCATTATTAGTTCTAAAAAAATTCATTAAATCAATACTAAGATGTCATATTAATCTAGAAAATTAGTTGAATTCATTCAAATTCTCATATTACATTTATTTGGGTATTTATAATATCAATTATTTTAATATTTCATTATTTAGGTAATTACTGCATCACCATTGTGTCATAAATAAATTAAATTATTTAATGTTTAAAAACTATAAATAAAATAACATTAGATAGAAAATCTTTTTAAATTTATAATGAATATTTATAGTCGAATTTATCTTATGTATAACCCTGTATTAAAAATGAATTTGTTATTAAACTATGATTTTTACTATTTTAACCGTTCTTTAGATAAATTAATAATAAATGACCTAATAAAATCCATGTGGACCTAAATGGCCATATTTTATTCCTAAGGTTGTTTTTGGTCGAATTACACGTATCCAATAGAATTAGGACATATGTTAGGGTAATAATAATATAATTTTTACCCTTAATTACCCTATTTACTTTAAACCGTGGTAAATAAAAGTAAAAAGTTACTATTCACAAAAAATTACTTTCATCTCATTGAACCACATTTTAGTCCTTGATATTAACGGTGTCTCTTGGATTTTCGAAATTACACTCATAAAAGAAGTAAAATTATGTTTTATGTGAATTTCCAAATTCTCCTAGGAGGTGGGTAAAAGACGGTGACAAGCTCAAAAAATATATATATATAAAATTATTATAAAATAACTCTAATGAATTTGATTGAACTTATATAGGTATTATATATCAATTTTGACTTAAAATAAATATAAATAATATAAATAATTATTTAATTTAAAAGTCGGTTTTTAAAAAGTAACCCAGTGTTTTCACTATTCATCAAAAATTAATTGTTTTCATAAAAATACCAAAAATTCACCCTAGGCTAATTTCGATATTCCGAATCAAAAAATGAAGTCCATTTAAAAGGGTAAAATTTATAAAATTTTAAAAAGTGGGTATTACTATTCATAACGGCTAGTTTATATAATATATCGTTGTTTAGTGAAACTCGATATTGAATACAACAAACGCTATCGTGGAAGGTCGCGATTATGTGTAATGCAAGACAAGTCAGGGAGGTGTGTCGTGTAAGCTCCTTTAAGTGTAGCGTACAACACAAGACATCAATAAAATTAAAAAGAATATTATTCATAAAATTTTCGGGTTTTACATTCTACCCCC
Source organism: Viscum album (assembly GCA_963277665.1). NCBI lineage: Eukaryota > Viridiplantae > Streptophyta > Magnoliopsida > Santalales > Viscaceae > Viscum > Viscum album. Next base: position 1,770,340,113 of record OY728135.1, read on the forward strand.
CTTAAAATGAATTTCGCCATCAAAATTCGTCGGGGTTATAAATGGTTTACTACATAAAAGTTTATTTAATATAAATGCCACAACGTAAAAAGGAATACCAAATCCAATCTTGAAAAACTAAAGTCTGAAATGTAACGGTTACCAAAATTAACTAATCACTGGGATTCCAGATAGGAGAACATAGGTGAAAATATGTATATGGAAGAGAAATCAAACCATCATGTTCTGATAGAGAGTGGTAGAGAAGATGGCTATGAAAAATCCAAAAATCACAAAGCCATAGATTTGTGATGATCTAAGGTACCATCTGATTCATTGGATATAAGGGCATTAGTACAACATTTTTGGTTTTCAAGATCATTTCCCTAAATTTGAAGAAATTTGAATTAGAAGAAATATTTTCTTGATTTTGGAACAGTCTCACCGTTGATTGTTCCATGGACAATTTCGATATCATCTTTTAAAGAAATGAAGTTGAATTTGTCATTCGGGATGTGTTAGCAGATCATGTGATTGAATTATGGGTCATTCCATCTATCTCAAACAAAAGGTTAGAAAAAGTTATCAAAAATACATAAGTCCCTCTATAGTGAGATTAATCATATATGGTTCCTAAAATGGACTTAAAATTCATATATCATACTTCTTAATATAATAAAAATGTTTTCTACTAAACATGAACTTCATATAGGATAGTGGTAGGCGATAAAGGCATGTCACACTTCAGTTGTGGGTTCGATTCCCACAGCCTTGTCCGACGCGACGGGTTGTCACCCGTCCTGCAGGTTGTCCTTTTTCTGAAACTACATTTTTATATCTTTCCATAAATAATATCGAAAAAGTTCTAAACAAAAACAATATTATCTTATGTTCAACATAATCAATTCCAATCATTAGGCTTATCCAAAATACTATTGTCCAATCTCATATTATAGTGAAAACTATTACCAGAGAGTTCATATAACAAGCATGTTAATACCATCATTGATCCCCATATATGAGAAGATGTTTCTTGTTGGTCACATTACAATCATTCCAAGGTCTTAATCATGTATTCTCTTGAAAAACGAATACCCATTTAACCTTAGTGAAAAAATGAGTGCTGTCAAAAGTTAACTCTTTCCACATACCAAAATCCCAAAATTGTGTATACACAAACCATGATATCACTTAGCCCTTATAACAATCATGAGCTCATGAATACTATCAAACATATTATTTCCTCCTTATCCATTAATTATGTGCATATAATCTTCTTTCCAAAAATATCTAAATAACCATTCATGGTTACCAGTACCATTCATCATATAATTTAAAATACTTTTGGAAAAACAATAGTGTAACAATCCCTGGATGTTTCTTTATTCCATAGTTCCACAAAATTAGCTATACAACATAACTCGTGATAAACATACCATCATTCCACTACATTCTTAAACCATTGACCGAGCTTCCACACTTCATTCATCTCATATATCATTTTAAATCTCCTCATCATTATCCCCATAAATACTACCCATATGACCATGCTGATTCTCTTCATGAGATTTTCCGTTAGGGCATCGTTTTTCATAATTCCCATACATTCCATATTTAAAACATCTAATAATTGGTGATGTCGTAGCAATACCATTATCCTTATCCATGGTGTTAACCGAACCTTTTCCTTTTCACTTACTAGATTTGTGTCCTTCTTTTCCAAACCCAAATAATATTTCAGTTCCTTTGAAACATTATTCTGGATGCCTCTTCCCACATGATTTACATGATATAAATTGGTCTTTTGTTCCTCTATGATCATAATGAAACTCCATCTTTCTCTTATTAGCTGAGTCGAGAAACTTACCAATGTTTATATTATTGATCATATTATAATATTGATGATTAGGAATAATAATTATATATGGACCTACGGATCCAATTTCCTTGGGTTTCTCATGAATAATATCATTTCATTGTCCATCGTATCCTCCATTATTGTGAATCTTCCCATTCCCAGCCATTTTCTAAAACCCAAAAAAAATAGTGTGAGAGGCCAAAGTCATAATCAAGGGGGATTCCTTCAATATCTAACATCTTAGGTTAAATTATAAGATCGTTACAATAATTATAGGACTATAACCTATACATATACTTATCCTTAGGGACATCCCTAGACATACCTTAGAAATATCTCTAGGGTTCTCACTAATGTTCTCGCATACTAGTTTCCAATGGTTGACTGAACCTTTCCTCTGATACCAACTGTAGAGGTCTGAAATTACTTCTAGTGGACTATAATTGATAGCTATCAGGGCACTCCATGGGCAGCTACACCACCTAGGTGGGACACAACACCATCCCCAGTGGAATCCATTTCCTCATGAAGCCCTTGGGCAGAGAGCCATCCTTCATCCAATGCTCACATGTGAGAGTTCCCAAGGATCAGATTCGTTCCTAACTCCTTTGCCTATAATACCAACTGTACAGACCCAAATCTTGATGTACATGGACATTACATTACTTTTTTTGAATACATAATACATTACAAAAACAGACACACAAGGACTGTAATAGTTTAGTGTCTTTGGAAACTCGGAATTTAATCTTCTAATCGTGGTAAAAGATCTTCAACTTATCCCATAAAGATCTTCCCTTTTTGTTTTCTTACCTAAAACTTTTTTTTATATCCTGGGGAAAAGAAAACATAAAAAGGGTGAGCTCAAATGCTCAGTAAGGGTAAGCAAAGAGAATATAAAACAATCCATAAACATTTTAAAGAAAAACATGAACATTAAATCTAAACATCAACCCTTGAGAAAAGACATAAATCTTGGAAGTACGTAAGTCATATATCATAAAAGAACATAAATCATGATAAAATATCAAGGGAATAAATCATGTAATTGTTACAACCATTCAGCCCTTGTTATTATTTCCCTAGAAGCCAACGCATTGCTGCCAAGACCATCTTAGTGGACAAAGTCCCTTTTGAATCGAGTTCACTCCTCGTTCCAATCTTGTATAAACAAACTAGATTAAAATACCATTCCATCCATGTCTATATCATGAGATATAAATATTTAGCCAATCCATTTGAGGGAGATATAGGTCCCACACATCTCATTATGAAATCATTCGTACTTGTGCCACAAAATAATCTTAAAACATTCATAATAACCCTATGAATAAAATGGGTTTCATAAATATAATCCCATCATCACATAATCCATATAAAACAAATGGATATTTCATCATAAGAAAAGTGAAACCATGTAAATCATAGAGACATTATACTTGAAACATACACATATGAAATAATTTCATCTTAGATAGAAAATGGTTTTGATAAAACACATGAAATGAATTCTTGAGGAAAATATCTTTTCTTATTCAAAACCATTTTCCTTTCACAAAATGACAGGAAATTTTACAAGAAAAATAATTTTGTTGAATATAGTAATTAAATATTGTAGAGAAATATTTTGGAAAATAAGGAATTATGAAACCGTAAAAATCCATTCATGTCGAATAAGTTGAAAAAAAGACTTTTCTTGTACTTTTTCCGGAAATGTCAAAAAGTAGCTTCTATGGTAAAAAAAATAAATATTCTTTACATACCATTCAGTAAAAGTCAAAAATGTTTAATTAGGAAATAAAAAATACAAAAAAAACCTTTATAAAACATGGACATGGATGATAACAATAGCCCCAGTAAATACTTCTGAATAAACAATCTCGGATAAGAACGAGATTGGAAATGTTATCCCTTACCTTATGTTTGATATGCTTCATATGTATCCGAAAATCCTGTATAATGATTTAAATAATGTCATTGACTTATTATAGAATCATATTCATTGGTATGATGTCATAAATGGTTCACTTATGACTTTATATTACCCATTCTTTTGTAAATTCCATGTTAAAGAAGCGTTTTGTGTAATTCGTTTTATTTATCATACGTGTTTGGACTTGTTTTTCATGATATTATTACTTATATCCTGATTTAATTAATTCCAGAATGTAAAACATGATTTATATAAAATATATATTCCATATATACATATATATATATGATAGATCGATAAATGGAGTGAAATACACCGTTCATGGAGACGGCAGGCCGTACATACGCATGAATGCTGCTTTCGTTTCCTTATTGAATTGAATTGAATTAAGTAGATGACATACATATATATATACATAAAAATAGTATCATTATTATTTCATATATTTCATGATTACTTATTATATATACTTTATAATCATTAATGAATTGTTAACATGGAGATTGAATCTCATCGCGTCATGGAGACGGTAGTCCATACGTACGCATGAGCGATGATAGAATTCCCATGATCGTGGAATTGTATTGAAGTGTATGTATAATATTTTAGAATCAATATCACATTACAATAATCAAATATAGTTATTTATTTACACCATTATACCCATCCAATTAAGGTGGTGGTCGAAAACAGATTACACCACGGCGTGGAGATGGTATTCCTTACATACGCATGCGCGGTGATTTCGTTTTCCGTAGGATGGATAGAAGGTGAAATATGGTTATTTCATATTTATAATAACGTATAATTATATAAGTAATACTTATGTTATTATTTTATAATTATACAACTAATGAAGAAGAAGTTGAAGAAGAAAGAATCTTGAGAGAATCAGAAGAAGAGATTACCTCTTCTTCGACGCACCTCCTTTAAGCTTCCTCATATGGAAGTAGAGTTGGTCTTTTGAGAAGACCAGAACCTCTAGAATGTTGATAGGGAAGTGGAGAAGAGAAATGTTCTGGGGTTGTCCGAGCTTCATGGCTGAAAATTGTGTGAAGTGATGAGGGAAGGGGTGCCCTTTTTATAAGGGAGGAGAGGGGCACCTTTGGAAAAACTTAAAATATTATTTTATAATAAAGTCATATTCAGTTTATATATAAGGCCCCAGCCTTAAACCTTACTTAATATTGAATTAAAAGAATAATTCACGTTGAGGATCTTTTTAGGTTTAGAGTTTTATAGAATTAGAACATAACTATTACATCTCAAAATATTACAAAGTATTCACTTCTACTAAGTTTCCAATAAAATAAAAATCTTAAAAAGAAACATGTCTAGTTCCATGTTTTATATAGAATGACATTCCTATGATCCCATTCTTGACCTTATTCCACATTAAGTCCTGTGAAAAACATTTCAAAAAAACTTGTGGTGAGAATAATGAGCTCAGTAAGGGATACACAAAGAATGAAAAATGTTAGTTTTTCAAAATCAAGTAAACCATGTATACTCTATAAAAGTAATACCTTCACCTTCATGAAGTAGTAAAAACTCTTCACTGAATAAAGTATCATTACTTACCTTTTTGTAATCAAAGTATTACCATAAAACCCATATAAAGAACACATAACATATATAAAGGTAACTTGGGACATAAACATACTTAAGTGGAATAACCATACGGTCGACTTCCACACATATCACTTAATGGAATAGCCATACAGACAATTTCCATAAATACTTAATGGAATTGCCATACGGCCGACTTCCATACCCAATGCATTGGAGGTTATAACACAACCACCCATCCTGGTATTCACGGCACCACCCGTCATATGGTTTATAACGTAACCACCCGTTAAAATGTCCAAGTACCAATATAAAATCATAAAACATAAAACCAATATAAAGGAATGATAACATTTCCACATTTCAATCACAATATATCATAAATATATTGACATAATAGAATCCTTTTCCAAAATCATTTTCAATACCAAAATACATAAAAGAGTATATGGTATTTATTTTATTCTAAAAACATTACGGCTTGTTGAGAAAGCCAAAGACCAAATAATACTCGCGGCGGCGGAAAAGGTCGTTGTCACCGCGTACGTTAAAAAAACATTCCTTTTTGTAATTTAGTAAAACGCTTCGTAGAAAATGATTCCTTTTGTATAAAAGTAAAATTCAAAGGGGTTTATACACCGTATAAAAGAAAGTTGTGTATAAAAAGAAATATGCCTCAATGAAAGAAGATTGAGACGAAGTCCCTTACCTCGGGTCCGACTTGAATTGATCGTTCATTAATGTCCTGAATAATAAACTTGAGTTAATTTATACTTGATTAAGAACATTTTTAAAGTTAATTATTCTTTTTATATCACTTATTGACATGTTATAAATATTATGTAACCATTTAAGTTAATAATGTTTGTTTTGTCAATATTTGGTTCTTAAGTCGAAAGTTGACTTCTTACAATTACATGTTGTTTGTGTGGTCAAAAGTTCTTTATATCCAGAATGAAATTCCTGATTTGGATATCATATATATCATATATATCCAGCATATACATGTATTTATAATATTACATAATCATTTAGAGGTAATAAATTAAATGCACCATTCATGGAGACGGTAAGTCGTACGTACGCATGAATGCTACTTTCATTTCTTTGTCATATTAATGGAATTAAAACTAAATGAGAGGTATTTATATTTTAATTCCAGAATTATATTCATAATTTAGATATATCATTAATTATATATATCCATTATATACATGTACTTTTAATAGTACATTACATTTGGGGATAAGAAATGAAATGCACCGTTCATCGAGACGGTAAGCCGTACGTACGCATGAACGCTACTTTCATTTATATCTCATACTTTAATGGAAAGAAATAATAATGATATAGAGGTATATTATAATTACAGTATAACATCATATATAATAACTTTAAATCCATCCTTTACACGTCCCACATATGGCATTAACGAATCACATCACTTTGAGGGGGCGGTAGTCCGCACTTCTTTAAATGATGATATCGTGTTTACCCATAATGGAAACCATAAATGTATGCCCAAAATGAAAAATACAGAAGCTTAAAGAAAAAAATAAACATATCATATATCATATATAAAAATAGTTACATCATAATGGCCACCCTTGAAGGTGTTAAATGAGTATTGAACAATCATCGTTTCGGGAGGTAGAATTTCGCCATCCACGGAAACCGTATGTTCTTTAACCATTTGATGTAGTTGTGTGAGAGTGTAGCTCGAATAAATCTTTTAACAACATCCTAGTATATTGAGGATACTGTTGTTGTTACAAAAGAAGTAAATAAAAAGAGTTTAGGGGGTTGGAGAAGCAAAATAAAACAAATGAACATTAGAGAATAAATTACCTTTAAAAGTGTAACTCCTTTTGATTTGAGCCTAAATGCTTCCTTTGTAAAGATTCTGCCCAAAGGGAATCCTCTAGGATGAGGAGAGGTATGTGGAGAGAGTAAATGGGAAGGGTTCGGCCGAGCCAAAGGCTTGAGGAGTGTGTGAAATGAGGTAGAGGTGTGGGCCTTTTATAAGAGGAGAGGAGGGGCACTTTTGGAAAGTAAAGAAATATTACTTTATTTGAAAATTTGATTCGGTGATAAAAGGTCCCACATTGAAATAATTCGTTTATAAGTTGATAAGGGTTATAAATCCACTCATCCAATTGGTTTTGGACATGTGTAGTTCATAGATTTTACATTATCTTTCCATATTATTTAATCGTCAAATAATGATGTCATCGTTGCATCATTATTATGTCATAAATAATTTAATTTATTTAATGTATAAAAATTATAAAACAAATACTATGATGTAGGAAATCGTTTTAGATTTCCAATGACTATTTATAACCAAACATCTGACTTGTATAACCCCATTTAAAAATTGTGTTAGTAAAACATATCATGTTTGTTTCATTTTTACTTTTACATTAAATGAAAACTTATTTATGTCATTTTCCAACCAAAGTGTCCCCATGGGGTCCCCAAGTTGACCCATGTCTTGTCTTGGTCGGCCATGACACAACCAATATGGTTGTGACATGTGTCTAGGTCATTTCATATTATTAAAGCATTATTTATACCTTAAACTACCCTAATTATCACTAATCACGATTAAAAACTTAATAAGTTACTATTCACCAAAAAATTATTATAATCTCATTGAATGACATTTTACTTCTTAATGACAACCATGTATGTCGGATTTTTGAAATTCAAAACAAAATGATGGAAAATTTTCATTTAAATGGAAAATCAGTCTTTATAAGTACCACTTAGTGGTTTCACTATTCATCAAAAATTGAAGTTTTTCAGAAAATTACAAAAAATTCACCCTAAGCTATATTTGATATTACGAATTCAAAAATGAAGTCTATTTTACAAAATTCAAAACATATAAGTCACATTAATTAATTTAATAATTAATTCCCGCTGTCAGAGAAAATATCATGTTTTTATGAAACAATAAGTATCAAAAGATTGACACTACTTTAAGTCCGATTTCAAAGTGAAATTAATTCCAACGACCACTATTGGATTTAATGGTAAAAATATTTTCTAATTTCACTTTAAAACCAATTCAAAAGATAATCTAATTTTTTAAATAAATTAGATTAAAAAGTGGTTTCGAATTAAAATACAACATTTTACAGTATTCATTAACAAAAATGAACTTTATCCGAAAGGTACCAAAAATTTACACAAAGTAAATTTTGATATCCTGATTCTAAAGAAGAGTTATATTTGGTCCAAAAGAATTTATAAGATCGATCAAAACTATATTTAATGACGGTTCTCCGTCAAAAGGTGATAAGTGGACCTTTCGTGAAAATTAGGGTATAAATGCCTAAAATTGAACTCTTTCCGTATTTTAAGCCTTTATCTTTTATTGGGTAAATTTAAAAACATTTAAAACATATATAATCATATTTTAGTTATTTCTATCCATTCCCGCCAGTACAACGACTACTTGTTAACTAAAATTTAAAATAATATTATTTTATTACTTGTGTGCAACATATGTTTTCAAAGAAACTCATCGTTGCGTACCGAGTACGCTATCGAACGTAGAAACCCCTTTTAATTAAAATTAATATTTAATTCGTAAATATTAATAAATATGAAAATTCTTTATTCTTTTTTTACCTAGGATGTTACATTATAATAGCTCCAATATGATTTATTTTGAAGCTAAAGTGGGAATGGGTAGAAATTATCTCAGCCAATATATTTTAGACAAGTTTAGGTTACAATTGTAATCTTATCATTTAGATTTAACTCTATGTTTAATAATTTAACGTTTACCGTGTCTTCTTTTTTTCTTACACTGTATGGTTAATAAACATACAATAACAAGCCAAACGAACCCCATGTGGTCCATTATTAATATATATATCCTTATCTAATTCATTTTGACGGTCCTTAGAATTTAACAATAAAATAACAATTAATAATATAATATTTATTTTAAAAACTATTTTATGTCAATTTTGACACTATTTGGTAATTGATTTTTGTGAAAATAATAACAGAATGATTAGTTTGAAAATAGTTAATTAAATCAATACTAAAATGTCATATTAACCTATAAAATTAGTGTAATTCATAAAAAGTCTCAAATTTCATTTATTTGGATATTAATAATATCAATTATTTTAATATTTCATTATTTAAGTAATTACTGCATCACCATTGTGTAATGAATAACATTAATTATATAATGTCTAAAAATTATAAATAAACAATAATTATATATTAAATATTTTTATGTTTCTAATCATTATTTATATTCGAATTTATCTTATATATAACTCTATATTAAAAATGAATTAGTTATTAAACTTTGATTTTAACTATTTTAACCCTTCTTTAAATAAATTAATAATAAATGTCCTAATCTAATCCAAGTTGACCTAAATGGTCATATTTTATTCCTAAGGTTGTTTTTGGTCGAATTAAACTTATCCAATAGAATTATTACATAAGTTAGGGTAATAATAATATCATTTATACCCTTAATTACCCTATTTACTTTTAACCGTAGTAAATAAAATTAAGAAGTTACTATCACCAAAAATTATGTTATTTTCATTGAACCACATTTTAGTCCCTGATATTAACCGTGTCTCTCAGATTTTAAAATTCCACTCACAGAAGCGGTAAAATTTAGTTTTATGTAAATTTCCAAATTCTTCTAGGAGGTGGGTAAAAGACGGTGAAAAGTTCAATAAACTTTTTATATATCTAAAAATTATTATCAAATGACTCTAATGAATTACGTTGAACTTATATAGGTATTATGAATCTATTTTGACCTAAAATAAATTTAAATAAAATAAATAATTATTTAAATAAAAAGTCAGTTTTTAAATAGTAACCTAGTGTTTTCGCTATTCATAAAAAATTTAAAGTTTTTAGAAAAATACCAAAAATAAACCCAATGCTAATTTTGATATTCTGAATCCAAATATTAATTCCATTTTAAAAGATAAAATTTATAAAATTTTAAAAATTGGGTATTAATATTCATAACTGCTAGTTTATATAACATATCGTTGTTTAGTGAAACTCAGTTTTGCGTACAACACATGCTATCGCGGAGGGTCGCGATTGCGTGTAATGCAAGACAAGTCAGGGATGCGTGTAGTGAAAGCTCTTTTAGTTTAGTATACAACCCAAGACATCAATAAAATTAAAAAGAATATTTTTCATAAAATCTCAGGGTGTTACATTGAATAAGGGTGAATACCCTTACTTTTTATCAATTATTTCAATGAACAACCACTAACTATATGGGTTATAAAGAATTGATAATAAATTTTCATTCGTTGATAATTGAAAATTATTAATTAATGTTGAAAGGATAATTAAATAGACTGGTATGACAATGCCACATGCTATATTTAAGTAAGATCAACTTATTTGAATTGTAATAAATTTTAATCCCCATTATTATATTGGGATTATAGATTATTTATTATTGGTATGTAATTCATTATTATTGTGATTATTATAACACCTTTAATATAGGGTGTAGAATTATAGTAAGGGTTTTTTTGGTCATTCTGATTAATTCCCCCTTACTTCTATTGTTCATCATGATGCCTCACACCATTGAAACTATTTAGATAGTGGACATGATGAACCATGTGTCATGTTTAGGTGTTTCCATGATGAAACACCCTTCATATCAAGTGTTTTGAGTAAATACTCACATATATTATGGGATGTAGGGAATGAACGCTCTTTTAAGGTAATTTTCGGGTTTATATTTGTTATAGAAGCATGAGTTGTGCCCTATTCCTTCTTTCAACTAGTATTCAATTTATATGGCCACTTAAATACACAAATAAATGGTCCATATCTCTGGTTGGAATAAATAACTATAATATATATATTATTAAAATATATATTCTATCACTAATCAAACACTCATTCCGACAAAGAGACAGAGGAGGTAGAGTTTTCTGGTGTCCTTCAGAAACATAAGCATGATAGTTGTTATCTGTTTAGTTTTTTAATAATTGTTATTACTGAAAATTTTTGCACATTATATTCAGATACTCAATTCAGCTGTAGACCCCATTGGTGGTGTCTGGCAAAGATTTTATCTGACACCCTACACATGATTCCATTTCACTAGGGTACATGAGAATATATCATGTTAACATGACCATGGAAAATTTCTTGTTATATAATTATTATTCCTTGGAGTTAAGAGTGAATGAATGAGATATAGTATAGGATGCTCATGGATTTCGTCATCATGTATTATATTTTTTTATTTAATTGTATCATGATTTCTTTTTTTTATTTTAGTATTTTAATTAACATTATCTAGACATGCAAAGAATTTTTTATATTAGTGTTGGAAATATCATATAATGTTTTTATTATTCATTCACTAATTTTTTATTCATTTATTACTATTGACACTCTTCTATAGTATTTAATTTATAATATACTATTGGTTTACAATGATAATAATGATATATTCTCCCAACATTCACCCACATAGACCCTCACTAATAGTCGATCACCTCTAGTGAATGATGATGAGCATGAGGCCATGTGTCGACTTGTCTGGATACCAGTTTAGTGCACAGTTGGGATGGGACATTATGAAGTGGAATAAAATATTTTCTTTTTTCCATTTAACATACTACATGGGAGAGATATAAATTATACTTGTAATGTTTCAATGATTTTTAATTGTTGTGGCTATGATTTATCACCCCTAAAGAAAAGAAAGAGTGTTTTCGGATGGGATTATTGATTGTACTATTCAATTTTATAGTTGATTATGATTTCACATTGAGTGATATGGTTATAATTCAATGCTAATTGATTTATATAATTTATGGTTTTTAATTTTTTATGTTACGGGAATGGGGTTTCATTTCATGAATCATTCTAGGAATACAGAATTTCACAATTTATGCACATGACATGCCATGTAGTTTCATTTGATGCTTGACTGCAGATTGTTTTGACGAACCTTTTGTGATTATTATCCTAGTTATTCTATACCAGGTTAGACATATTAGTGATATTATATGTTTTTTAAATGTTTAGTTATTTTTTTCATTCATTAACTTATAACATTCATGGGTTATTTATAACATGTTAATCTTATACCATGTGTAGGTAATTATATTTCACTCTTCTTGATAATTTAGCATGTTTTTCCTTTCTATCATGCCTATATTATTTTGAATATATTCCTCTATGTTTACCAGTTCCGGTAACATGAATTGTTAGGATTATGATATTTAATTAATTTCAGGAGTTTAAACAGTTTGGTTGTAATTAAACATGATATAGTTGTCTATTGATTGGTGTATATGTGCCTTATAAATTTTTTATTGGAAAAATGTGTACTCGAACCATATTTTGAAATTTTTTTATATCTATATAGGATTGTTAAAATGTAAATACCTTTAAATTACATATGTAAAAAAACAATTGTTTTCCATTAGATAGGAGTTAGTCTATGATCGGTAAATTTCATTGGATCTTTATAAACATGAGATGAAATCCATATAGTCTAATTAATATTTAATCAACATTTAATAATATAGATAATTGGTGGTTGCCTCTATACATGTTTGACATTATCACTCCATCCTGATTATCTATATTTTTTATTTCATATATGAAAAATTAGACCCCTGAAGCTCAGTTGGAGAATGATTCTTATAATATAACCTTCTATGGGTGTTTTGAAACATTAATAATTACGAAACCTCTATTGGTTTTCATTATGATGATCCTAGTGATAAATAATTGTTCCCTCGTAGGTTATCCTATAAATAAATGATTAATGATTAAAAATGATCTTTTATAATACATACCTATTTTTATTTTGAGATGTTAGTTAAATGAGGTATATAGATAATTTCACTTTTAATTATTACATGATGTATGGAATAAATCATTTTAAATGTATAATGATTAATGGTTAATTAATGAAATAACATAAAATTGAACCATAGGTTGTATAAATAGTTCAAAACCTCACATATGGTTAGTTTAATGACCTCTTATGTTTCTTTTGAATTGAAACTTGAGAATTTTCCTCAATCATTCTAACTTTTTATCATAGGATTAAATGCTAGGTTCAGGGCTAGGTAAATTATGTTTGAATGAACTATTTATTGTTTTGACACATTTTATTTTTTATGCAGTTATATTATGTTTTGTATAACCATCAGAGAATAAATTCCTTGATGACTTCTATGATATTTATTTATTATGATACCGTTTTAGTGCAATTGTCCATATTAGGACTCATAGATTCTATAATACACCATTGCTTGGATGAATGGTCATTAAATCTAGACCCATATTATGGGTTTCATCATCATTTAATTTTAGTTTTTAGAAGGATATACATTCATAGGTCATTTAGGAACATTATTTAGGTTATATATCCCTTTATTCTCCTTAGTGATAGATAACTCATTATGATATAATCGTGGTTTTTTTTGTATGGGTCAACAGAAATCTTGGATAAATATCACATTCAGAAAACTTCATACAGTTATGAATACGGTGTACAACATATGTGCATATTAAGGGTCTTCCAATTTTTTTCTAAACCATGTGTTGATGTGCATTCATTTACATGAATCCCATAGAGTTTTTAAATGATATAACTAACCTATTCACTTCAGTTGAAACATTGATCCATGAGATATTGTGTGCATTATCATGTTAGTTTTAGCATAGACTATCATTAACATTAAAGGAATCGAATTTTTAACAACGCTTTGGATGGTGTTCCAAGAGGATCTAGTCTTAGAAATGATATTAAGGTTGGATTGGTATTTTATTTATAATGCTATGACATTTGTGATCGGGGCCTGTAGAAGAGTTACACAAGAATTTAAGTTGAATTTGGCCAAGAAAGATTTGGAGTGGCTAGTCTATCACCCATTTAGATGTCATCGAAACCCATAAGGAGAGAGATTCACATAATTTTTAGTGGATGTAAATATGTCAAAGTATAAAGGAAATATCAATGAAATAACATTTGGATATGGTTTATAACATTTATGAATTCATGTGAGGCATGTGAGACTTATGATGTCATGTTATTCCTTGTATGCCCATCTCTATTGTGGTTGGATATATATGAAACCCTTGAGAAACATTGTTGATCATGAATGATCTTGGTTGGTGAATCGTGAAAGATAATGGGATGATAATAGTTATAAAAAAAATTTAGTTTTAAATGAAAATCTCTCAGCAAGTGAAGTCGTGCATCTTCAACGAAGAGGACTAGTATCATTTCGAAAGAAATTCTTCATGTTGATTGGTATTTTTTTGAACAATATACTAAGATCATCATATTTTACATGATCCAGATCTCTTAAGACATTTTAAAATTAGTTTTATCCTTATAGTGTTTAATTTCTGTTGGATAATTATGTTCCCTGTCTTGACGTAATACTTGATTAATGGTAAGAATTTTTGTTATATACCGAGAAAAATGATTCAATTGAACTTCTATTTCAATAATTATGGATTATCCAAGTTTCATGATAGATTCATGGATATTGTTTAATAATTATTTTTCTTTATTATTACCTCTATTATTTTTAATAATATCCTTAGATGGACCCTTGATCATAACCTATTATCCTCTGACTCAATTGTTAGGTGGATGCTTCTCTAGGATCAGTCAATGTTTCAATGTGGAAGTCATAGAATTATGACTATCTCTCAATTTTAAACATGAAATATGGACTATAATAGGTTAGTTATTTGGACTATATTTTAATTAGTAAAATCATTTCTTGGTCTTGTAGTTTGGAACATATGTTTTTTTTATTTTGAGACGACTCTATGGTAATGGATCTGGATTACACCCATGTTAATCTTGAGGCATGAAATATTAAATGTTTATGTGTTGTATTGATCCGGTAACATTACTGAAATTCAGTGTTGGGAATTGGTGAATGAGTAGATGGTAAAAGTGAGATTCCATTGAACAAGGGATCACATTTCACATTGTAATGTTTTGGCTATCTACTCTATGTGATTGAGGGTGGTGAGATATATGTGTGTTTTATTATTTCCCTTATCTACAAGGAATAAGGTCATTTATGAACTATTTTCTAGCTCATCGTAATGAGGGTACAAGTGTAGTATATATCCACTAGTGGTTCCTATGATAATATGGCTTGATTAGGATAAATGAAATCGGTGGAGAATCAACCATTAAGACTATTAAAAATCCTATCATGGTAGCATTAGAACTCTTAGGGTGTACATTTTAGGAAATTACAATGGTACAGGAATCATGGATTTGAATAACCCGTTTTTGATACAATCGCTCTTAGTAGGGATCTTAATCAAACATAAGTTTAAAGGGAAGATTCCATGATCATGTATCTAGGTTAACAATATCGGTTAAGTAATTTTTCATTGTTTTATTTCAAAAAAGAGTGTTGGGTCAGGTTTTCGTGGATTATAATTTGCATTATTAAGTTATTATGATAGGTGAGTTGGGAATTTTGGAATGTGATATGGCCATTTGAATGATACTTCACCACACTTGTAGGTCATGTGATGTTTTCATTGTTTCCCCAAGTCTTCTCAGGAATGAGAAGTTCTGCGGAGGGGAGGTTGTAATGACCTGATTTTCGATCTAAGGAAGTATTCGAATGTAATATAAATTTTGGATATTAGTGGAAGGGATGTTCAATGAACCTAAAAAAAATGTAATTCCATGTGTTTTAAGACTTATTTTTTTTCCTGTGTTTTGATGCTTGAGATGTATATTTGGTGTTTAGAGAGGTATTAGGAGCATATGAGGCCATACGGGCCAATTGAGAAACGCCCAGACTGAGGAGAATATTTATATTCTATTTTACATCCTTCCTAGTGTAACTATAAATCCTATAGCATCATTTGGTACCAATTTTCAATCCATGAAAGAGGAGGTTAATGGTCCATCAAGGATCTATAGTTTTTTACCAGTGGGTGTGCATGGGATGTGCTCAGTTTTTCAAAACGATATTTCATGACCGCATGAATAGAGCCACATCAGTAGTGTGTGAAATGTGTATAGAAAATTTGACAAATAGTTGGTTAGTCTATTTTTTAAAACCATGTGGGGTGTGGTTCTTAGGTTGTGGACAGTTGGCACATGTTTTATCCATCCCTATGGCCAAACTATGGGGCCCATTTTCTATAGTTGAAATTACTGAAATGTGGTTAATTATATATTAAACCGCTTTTCTTTTAAATTATTCATATCTAGACATATTATAATCTCCTTTTCTCCCATGGTTTTCTAATACTCTATATTCTCATCAAAATGATATCTCCCTCATTTTAAATCTGATTCAAGCAATGTCGGTCTTGTTGGATCTTCACCGGTATGCTTTTTATTCCTAATTCTTCTGATATCAATTTCTCTATTGATGTATTTAACTATCTTGGTGTGACCTCATTGACCATATTTTTTGTGTAGACATCCATTTCATCTATTTATTCCATACCGGACCGAATCAGGCATTGATATTAGATGAGAATAGCAGCATAAGAATAAGGTAGGTGTTTTATAGATCTTTCCCAATGATTCCAATGATTTATAAATATTTTATATGTGCCTTTCATAGGTTATCCCTACATGTAGCCCTTACATTATGTTATTCATTAAAAATTTATATATTCACCTTATTATACTTCCATGGATCTTTCTTTGGTGATTAAGGCATTCCATCCTCCTTCATGGACACCCCATGGGTGTTCCATCATAAATTTAACATTACTAATTAAATTATCAAATTATCAAACTAGATTTTATTTTCTTGGAATTGATTATCAGTGGAATTTCAAACTATTCAATAAATTTATATTGATTCAAAGAAGATACGAAGTGCATTTATTTCCTTGTGAATGGAATTTTCCCCTATAGTTAATATCCCATAGTAAATTGGAACATTCTAGTTGTTTCCTTGATCCATAGATTTTTTTTCCATGTTTGGTATCATTAAAATATACTTCCTTTTGATGAATTCATATGTTCCTCTAGAATATGATTCCTGATTAATCTAAATTATTATTTTTATTTCAAAGTCAATTTATATAATAAAACCCCTCAAATGAGGTGCATTTTCTTATATACTAAAATGTGTTAATTCATGATAACAATCATCATGAACAAAGGGAGTTTATTTTTTTGTATGCCTTTATATTATTTCTTAATAGGTTGTATTGTTATTAAATTAACTAAAATGATATTCTTAAATAAATAGAATAAGGTCGAATGGAATTCATTGTGATAAATTATTTTAAAGACCGAACACTTTCTATGTGGATTGGAAGGACATGATTATAAATTTCCTTTCCTTGATAAATTAAATGGCATGTTTAATATTTACTGGAAAATTGAATTGTGTGGAATGACCACACCACATTCTGTATTTATATAATAATGTATTAATGGAATTTTAATGAATGTGATTTTGTTGATAATAATATCCTTATGGCTATCCTATGATTGTGTGTTATTTTCATGTTATTATTATTAGTATTTCCCCTTTTATATAGGGTTTGGAATTATATAATGGGTTATTTTGGAAATAATTATTCATTATCCATTACATCACATGATCAACAAGATATCTTACACCATTGACAATATTTGGAAGTTGTTCATGACGTATCATGCCCCTTGTTTGGGTGATGGCATGAAGAAACATCTACCATATTCATTGTTGAGAATGAAATCTCACATTAATATTGATATATAGAGATTGTACCTTCTGGTTGACCCTAATGTTTTGTTTATAAAGGTAATAGATACCTTCCTTTCACCTTGATCAATAAAACACCTAGTATTCATAGTATTTGGAAACTTATATCCTCAAAAACATGGTTAAAATATATGTAAGTAATATATAAAAATACAATATATATATATTATAACATTGTATATATTGTTACTGATGAGACAATAATGTCATCAAGGAAACCAATCAGGTAGATCCACCAGGTGTTCTTCAAGAACATGAGTATGAGGGTTGATATCTTTTCATTTTTTTGGTTATTTTCATACATACCAAAACCAGTACCTTATATTCATATTATTTTTCTATCAATTGAATCCATTTGTTATAGATTACAAGATTTTGTCTCACACCCTACCTGGGTAACCTTTTCAATAGGTTACCAAATAAAATCCCATGTATGAAAGACCATATAAGTTTTTTTTGTTATCAGGGATGTAACTAGATGTTAAGAGCATAAAACTAAGCTGGAACTAAATATTATCATTATGGTTTCCCTTGGGGATTCTATTTTCTTCATTATACATGTATTTCACTATTTCGTGTTTCTTTTTCTATGATGTTTTATCTTTATAAATCGTCATCTGAACATGAATTAATTATTTTATATTTCTATTGGCCATCCATTGTTCACATTATATTATTACTCCTCTCATATTTCATTCATTTATTAATTCTTCCACTATAATTTATTATTATTATCCTACTATACCTCTATGATACTTTAATAATGAGGGAACTGTCCCACTACTGTCACCTTCAAAAATCATTGTAACTAGTTGTTAGACTCTGGAATATAGAGAGGTAGGCTTGAGTCCATGTGGTGACTACTGTAGAAATATATTTAGTCATATGTTGGGATAAGGTGCCAGAATTGTAGGGATTTTATGACATTCCTTGTTCAAGGTTGACCCCATGGGAGGTTATCATGATATTATAATCGCTTTAGATATATGAAGTGTTGTTAGATGACTTGGATTGTAGAATTGATGAACAGAAATTTTAATCACTATTTGGTAAAGGCCTGGTTATGCATTAAATTTGAAAATGTAATAAACATATCTTTCTGGTTTTTGTTGTCTATGTTAGTTTTAAATGGAAGGATTGTTCTGATGCATGATTTGATAGGCCTCTGACACAGTATTCTAGGAAATGTTCAGTGTTATCCTTGGGTTTATGGGTATAGTGTTCATGGAACATGGGTAAATTAATCTCATCATGATTAATATCTATGAATATTGGTGGTCATGCGGTTACTGTAACACCTTGATATTTTATGATATATTTTTCTTTAAATAAATTTAAAATTTCCAATAGATTTAAATACACTATTTACCTTGTATTATTAAATAATTATATAGTATTTCATTAGAACCCACATGGTAAAATTCATGGTTTAAATAATTTTAATCGTGTTATAAAAAACAGGAATAAATATTTTATATGAAGCAATTTCTCCATAAATAAGTGCCTAATTTCAGATAAAAATATTATACTTATCTTAAAATATTATTAAATTTTATGCATAGATTTATTAATAATGGTTTTCTAAATATAGATATGGGGTTTTATAAGAACTATATAATTTAGTAGATCAATAATTAAAAATTATTCTATGGAGATGTTTTTGGATTTTTCTGAAATGAATGATTTTTAGTGAATAATAATATATTTAATTTTCAAATATTCTCATTTTAATTCAATATATTAATTAATTTTAAAAATAAATTCAATATTAATTTAATATTAATGTAGCATATGATTATTTTCTCATATAATAATCAAATTATTGAACTTTTCAATGGCGTATATTAATGAATTTTTCTAAGTACATTTTTAGGCTAAAAATGATTTGTTTTAAAAAAATTGTTTTAATTTTTTAATTATTTCAAAATTTATTTATTCCTGTAATAATAATTGAATCATAAAAATTGGATACCATAATTAGAATCGTGAGGGATAAAGTTGGTAAATAGGTCCCATGTATGATGGATGATATTTTTTATACAAAGATATGACATCTTATTTGATGAATATTAATTACATAGTCTAATGATCCTCACTTGAATTGTATAGGTCCAGTATCATGGAAAACATAGACACAAAAGAATCTGGTTCATGAGAGTCTCCCATTATATCAATTATAATAAGAAACATTCTTATACATATCATTCACAAAATTGTTTTTTATAAATAGGGGAATTGAAAAAATGTATGTATGAGCCCAAATTATCAATATGTGTAATCAAGTGAGATAAAAAAGATCATATAAGAATAATATGAGAATACATGTATTGTAATAGTATCTTACATTTATATCATCAAAATATTAATCCTAGATCATATAATAAATATTTTAATTATATAATAAATATTATACTCTCACTACTCAAATTCTATGAATGTGAGAAAAAAATTGATTACCTTAGGTACGACTTCCTCCACATGTGTTTGAAATTACAATATATTAATTAAATATTTATTATATGTCAAATATAGAATAATAAAAATATATATCATATAATATATATTTTAATTATATTAATTATCATGAATTTTTTAACAATAATTTTTTTAAAATCAATATTCTTGGTTGTCTCTCTAACGTTTTCCATATAATTTTGGGTTTAGTAGTTTTTGTAATTATATTTTCATCATGGTTACATTGTTATAAAAATGTTAATAATGATATAAATATCATATTTCGTTATTATATATATCCTTAATGTCATCTATAAAATATATAGACAAAAAAATGAATTACATTATTCTTAAAGACCGTAGGTTGTACGTACACATGAATGTTGTTTCGATTTTTCAAGATAGGGAAAAAAGAAAAGAAAATATTCAAATAAATTTATAGAATAATTATAATTTCATATATTTCTTTTATATTTACTAAATATTTCTTTATTAATATCTAATAAAGATATAAATTAAAAAAATCACATCGCCTAATGGAGGTAGTAGTCTCAAATATGCATGAGTGAAGTTATAGTCTTTAAACTGATGGGAATTTAAGATGGTATATATTCCATTCTTATTATAAAAATAAAATTGTTTCATAATTATCATATTTAATCATAAAACCAATCATAATAATTATCCATAAAATATGGAGATTATAAATTATGTTTATCACTACATGGAGATAACAATTCGTACATAGGCACGAGTGATGTCTTCACTTCTCCTTTGATGGAAAGAGGGTGAATAATGGTGGTTTATAATTAATAATAACAATTCCTAATATTTATGATTCTAATATTATTATTTTATATTGAATATAGTTGGTTTAGAGTAGTAAAATAAAACATAAAAATTCACTTACAGAATGGGTGATTACCAATTCTTTGAAACAAATCAATTTGATATACACCTAAGATACATGTGTTTAGTCCTTCGGGAAGACAAATATTACTATAACCTATATATTAGGGTAGAAAAAAACATACTTGATTTTGGTCAATCTATAAGGGTCAAAGAGGTGTCAATTAAATGATGTAGGGGTTCCCTATTATAACTGAGGGGAGGGAAACTCAGGGAATATATTAAAAGATAAAAATATATTAATGTCATTATCCAGAAAAATAATTCAATATAGTGTATTAATGCCAAAAAGGTGGAATTATTGACCATATAATATATCAATTATCATGTTTCAATAATTTTATAATTTTTCCGTCATTTTATAATTTATTATGTTCATTAAATATCATTATTTCCAATTAATAAAATTTTATTTTAAATTATCTTAAAATAAAAAATACATATTTAATATACAAATATAATTCAATATAAAATTAATAATATATCATATTAAAATAAAAAAATGGATAAAACATTAAATAAGTCAAATTATTTTTCTTATATTAGTTTTCAAATCATCTATTATTTTTTTTATTAATTTGGGAAAAACTATACTGTTATTGCATACGAATTTAAGGTATTATATAAATTATAAAAAAATTAAATAAATTTTTATTAAAAATAATTTCATTAACAACAAAATAAAAACTTATATTTGTTCATAACATTCATTTTCTATATTTTTACACATTATATATATTTAAATCTTGTGAATGAAATTAAGAAACATCATTTGTTTTAAATAATATATATTTAATTTTTATGGAAAAGTGTCCATAAAAAAAATTTACCTACAAAGGTGGAAACAGTATAATTATATTCAATCGATAATAATTACGGTGAATATTAATGGACTTATAACATATTATTAACTTATAGTAAAATGATTTATCCTTTAAAAAGTTCACAAATTTTATCATGGAAATTATTCATATTGGTCAAAACTACAAGATACAAGTTTTTAGAACTTAAACATCCTAATTATAAATATTTAATCCATTTTTTTCAAATCCAATAAACATTAGTTGATGTAAATAATTCAAATTTATCATGAAAAATTTGATGAAAACCACATTTAAAATAAAAAATTTAAACATATTACATGGATTATTCTTATCCCATAATTAAGAAAATTAATTAATTAAAGTCAAAAAATTTAATTGTATATATTATATAAATTTTATTAAAATTAGTCATTAATAATGAATAATTTAATTAATTAACATAGAAATAAATTATATTCACAAATAACAATTTTTGAAAACATTTTTTCATTTTGAATGAATCTAAATATCAATTATAATCAATTAAAAACCAATTACATAATTTTATACATATTTTACTATAATGTTTTCATATATTTTTGATCCCTATTAATATATGAATATCGAACTATTTGGTGATATTTATCACATTAAATAATAATATATTAATGATATATCATTTTTCGCTTAACAAAGGTGTTTTTTGTGGTGTAATTTAACAATAAAATAAAATTATAAAAAGATATATTTTTTAAATTCTTGCTATAACACATCCCCCACATTTAATAAATTGTTTCATCTCAATTTTAACATTCACTCAGTTATCTGTGCGTTATATTTGTGATTTCCTTTGTGAAAAGGAAAATCATAAAATTAGTTAGCAAGGCATACTCATAAAAAAGGGGTAAAAGGATATAAGAGATAAAAAAACAATGTTATCAATTAGGATAACAATATTTGTAGGAGAATATATGGACATGGAGGATAAACATAATAGCCATTGATGTATTGAGAGTGATAGAGAACACAATCAAAATAATTTTAATGACCAAAAATCTATCAAAATATGATAAAATAAAGGTGAATGTGTATTATTTTATTTCAATAATATGTTCCTCAAGTTAAGGAATAATTTTACTATCAATATAGAGTATTAGATAGAAAATATTTATTAGACTTACTTCAAAATCATAAGAACAATTTGATACTTGTGTTGTACAATGAATAATTTATCACATTCTCTCTTAACCAACGTAATAATAATATTGATTTATTTTTTATGCATGATGGAATAAAATTAATATTTAACATGTAATAACCTCTATAACATAATAAAAAATAATTCCTACTACATTTATAATTTTACCAAAACCATCATATTTAAAATGGGTTTTAAAATATATAAAAAATCAATTGTTAACCTCACAAACTACTTCAACAAATTAACATAATACATTCAATTATTTGTTTTCCTTATAACCCATCTAAAATTCAACAAGTAAATATTAAAAAAATATGACTTTATGAAATATCCTTTTTAGATTAATTTATCTACAATGTTAATCACACATAAATTCTCAAACCAATATGTATATACCATGATCATATATTATCTATTATATACCAATTGATTCCAAATATAATGAATCATAAAATTCATATATTCTTATAAAATATAATTCACCAATTTTTACTTAAATATGCACTAATCTCAGCATAAACGTTTACATTCGAGATTTGGGTTCATAAATTCACTAGTAGTTGATGAGTAGTTAACTCATATTATCAACGGTGGTTTCATTATTCAATCGGTATATATTGAAAATCTATATTTTTATCTAATAAATTCTTGTAATGATCCAATATTTAAATAAAGGAAAATATTTTCATGGGGATTATTCATATAAATATCAAAATGGAATTCATAATTCTAGTGTGGAGGACATATGTTCATTAACTATCATGATTCACATAAAATTTTTAATTTAAAATAAATTCTCTTTTTCCATTTAGATCATAGATTTTTGTGGATTTTCTTAATTAGTCCTTGTATAAGGGTATTGATTTTCATAATTCCCAATATATTTTTATTTATACAACTAATGTTGATGTGGTGTATTTTGTTTATCATTATCATCATTCATTTCATTTATGGATCCCTTTATTTCAATTATTCATTATTTTTTATAGTGTAAAGGATTCCCACATAAGAAAAATCTTATTATTACATGTATTTATTCACCGGAGTGCTCATTATAATATTTTAGCGAAATGGGAGGGTGAAACAATTTCATCCCTCCATGTAAAACCCACTGGATCATTAATAAAGTTATATATTCTTTTTCTTATCAATTGATAATTGATGTTTTCTAGCTTAAATTTATACAATTTACTCCAATTAATCTATTTATTCATATCTTCCAAATAACATTAGGGAAATTACATTTTGAATAAATAGTATCAATCCTCCATGGATCAATAAACATATCCTTTTGGTCTGATAATTAATCATGAAACGTACCATAAAAGTATCATAAAATTTTCTTCCTAGGTACCAAAGTATTCATCATCATTATTCAATGGATCATGTAATTCCGTATTCATTTAAATACATAAAATATGAGATAAAAACATTTGAGGAAAAAATATTCCATTAAAACAATCCCATTACATGGAATCAATTTCATCCTCATTCCTCATATTTTTTTAATATTTCACCAAGGATATGATTCTCCATCAAAACAATAAATATATAGGACAACATTTTTATGGTCCAACTCCTAAAGAACATAAAATTTATATTTCCATCTCATTGATCTATTACACAAAATCAAATGAATAAGAACTCTTAAATATGTAGTGTAGGAATTGTTTCATAAAAGATTCAGTAACATGTTCCTTAGTCTTATTTACATTCATTTCTTCGATATGATCTATGTAACCAATAATCACTTGATATATTTGACTGATAATAGTCACATTTTATTCCATCCCAACAAATAATCTATTCAGTTGTCCATTAGGATGGTCGTTTCATTGGTCATCACATTCATTGGTAACAATATCCTTTCTGGTTCCAATTATTCACTATAAAACAAATAGTGTGGGAAATGATAATCATTGTGGATCTACACATAATAATGAAAATAGATTCATTGGACGTCCAAATCAAGACACCATTCTCAATTTATGATAGTAGAGGTCATTCCTAAGTCATCCATTATCATTTCCAAAGAATTGGTTTGTTATAAACTACAAAAATCTATACCAAGGGATCTCAACAAATTTTTATCTTTATAATTTCTAAAGTATAACAAAACCTTCCTCTAACACAAACAATAACGAACAAAAATATACATACATAAATATAATATATTATTATATGAATATTAATTACATAATATAAAGATTTGTTCCGTAATCATATAAGTATAGTACCATTAAAAACAAGGAGACACAAACAACTGGATCATAATATTCTCATATTTGTTTCTTTTCTAACTAGGAATCTTATTAGAAATTTAAATCAAAAAACCATTTATCATAAGAAATGGGGTAGGAAATATTTGTATTTGTGACCAAATATTTTCATTAATGGTAGAAAAATTAGATATCATTGATCACATAATCATAACAAGATCATAAGTGAATGAAAAAAATAGATTAACATTATAAATCAATTACATGTATATCCTATTTCATAATGTTTTATCATGGAATAGATATTTGTTGATCAAAATATCCAATCATAAATTAATCAAAAAACTTGATTCATAATACCATTACAATATAACATGGCAATTTTTTAATACATACATTATAAAAAAAATTGATAATAGGTATAAATAAAAACATGTTCAGTCATTGAGATTAGGGAATGAAATAATTCAATAAAATATGTTTATTTAAATGAATCTGTATCCACATAAGTTTATATGGACATTAATGATACATACATACATAATGATATGGATATGAAAACTATGCTCACACATAATATAATGTATATGAAATCCTGGACCTTGCATAAACTTATATAATAAAAACAATGTCCACACACAATCTTTCTGACATGAAATCCTTGTCCATGTGTAATATAATTTACATGAAATATAATATTAAAAATAATATTATTGACTTTAAATAATGTTCCACACATTAAATTATGTATAGAAAAGAGTGGTCCTTGAAAAAAATTGTGAACATGAAAATTGTCGTAGGAATAACATCTTTTCTTCATGAATGATCCATATTTACCATAGAATTTGAGAAATATATAAGTCCCAATCGTAATATAATGAAAAAATACATATGTTTTCTACAAGATAACAGTTAATTATTCATATTAAAACCCATGAATGTAATTGGGATTCAAAAACATTTCATCTGAGAGTAATCCATGGAAAATAATCGTTTTTCATTTAATTAATGACATCATTAAAATCCATCCATATTAATAATAAAGATGACATACTTATATTATATTCCATTAAAATCACTTACAATTTGTACATTTTTTATCATTGATAAATAAAGTTATTATTTTTATATTCTTCATAAAATATCATTTCCATAAAGAAATCATTTCATTCAAAAATAAATATTTCTAATATATTATAGAAAATAATTTATTTTAAAATAACTCTTGTAACTTGTAATGGATGATTCAAAACTTTTATTTTCAATGATATCATGAAATTTCATTAACTCCAAATAATTTTACAATTATTAGATCCTTATTTTTGAAGGAAAATTTAGAAAGTACCTTTTATGGAAAACAATGAGAAGATTTCCTTCAAAATATTTGGTAACCATTATAACATAGATAATGATGAGGTTATTTACTCATAGGATAATTATCAAAACATCAATTAAAACATTATTAGTATCCATGGATACATAAGAAAAATGTTATTCGATTGAATAGATAAATAATATTAATTTCCCAAAAAAACATATTTTTAGAATATTATATAAAAAATTAGGAATATGAAATGAAAATTTCATGTTTCACAAATCAACCAGAGGATATAAAAGTTATTGAGTATCATGATAGGGTGATAAAAATAATTCTTTATCATAATCTTATCATTAATAATCCATACAAACAATGAGACTGTATCATAAAAATATTATTACATTGGTAATAGTTGAATAATAAGTCCCACGAATAAAATATCCATATAGGGATATATTAACCCCCATGAATTTTCATAATAATTACCATAAATAATTTCTTGAGAACAATATAGACCTCATAAACGAAACAAGTGGTGAATATGGCATGTTTCTCACAAAAATATCTAAGTAAAAAATATATTACATTGGGTCTAATGTTCTCATATGTGATGAACCTCTTATATAGTAAATTTATATTTTTATAGTTAGATTCCTTAAAAATATTCATTTATATAAAATCATATATGATTTAATTTTAACATTTTTTTGTTCTTGTTGAAAATTATTTATTAGAATCAATATTCTTATATATATATATACTTCATTTTTCATACATGTTTTTATTCAGTAATTTAGGTTTTTAAATTTGACAATAGATCCATAAACTCTATATTATAAATAATGTTATACATTAAATATATATTCATTATATACATTTGTATATTCATTCATAAAATATAGAAATAGAAACACAAATTATAGTGTTCATGGTAAAGATAGGCCATATGTATGCATGTACACTGAATCAATTTTTTCAAAACATGAAAAATATTAAAGGGAAAAAGTAAATCACCATTATTGAATAATTAAAGGATCATATATATATATAATTCATTAATTATATCATTATTACCATCCTTGTAATACATAAACAAAAAATTAATCACATTGACCTGTAGAGGTGGTAGTCCTCACAAATGCCTGATAGACGATATATTCTTCAAATGGTTTGGAATATAACAACGTATATAAGATATTGTAATTAAATAATTATAATTATGTATAATATAACATATATTAACATATAAACCATCAAAATATCCATCTACAAAATTTTTTGATGAGAAATGAATTT
Source organism: Viscum album (assembly GCA_963277665.1). Taxonomy (NCBI): domain Eukaryota; kingdom Viridiplantae; phylum Streptophyta; class Magnoliopsida; order Santalales; family Viscaceae; genus Viscum; species Viscum album. The sequence goes on from OY728135.1 coordinate 1,770,368,416, forward strand.
TATCTCTATGTGGTGATTGTAAGACATGTGTATGCATGAGTTGTATTTTTATATGGCATTTGATACAAGTTTTATGAATAATGATTTTTAAATAAAAAATATATAATTTTAGAAGATTAAATGTAATTAATTTATAATTATATGAAGAATATAACATATTTAGATGATGTAAAAGTGTAATTAAAAAGAAATTGATTATTGTGATTTCCCATGATTTGAAATAACTCATTTAGAACTCCACCCAAGGGGTATTGCCATGGTATGTTGAAAAAAATACCACTACAATGAGTTTAGGGGGTGACTACAAGATCATATCTATGGTCTGATGAGTTATAATGCTCAATGTAGTGTGAATAATAGGATACAGGTGTTCCCATTTTTAATTATAGGGAGGGTAAATTTTGGAATTTCTTAAACAAATTAAATATATTATATTAATTATCATAAAGATGGTTATAAATATCCTATTAATAAGGAATTTGATGCATTTTTTGATCTTATATTATACTCATTCTTTATTTCAATTATTTATTTTATGTAATTTAATTAAATATTATTTTTATAATATTAATATTTCTAATTTACACAATACCTATTTAATTTTTCATAAAATACAAAAAAAAAATTATATTCACATATAACCATTTAAAATAAAACTAATATCTCAATTTCATTTAGATAATTATTGAAAAAAATTAATTAATAAAATTATATTACATATAATATTTTTAAAACTATTTATTTTATTTTTATATATTTATTAGAGAAATAATGCATCAATGTTTCATAAGAATTTATAGTTATTATATATTTTCCAAAAATTATAAATAAATTTATTGGTTTATAATAACTTTATTAAGATAAATATAAACACTTAAATTCATTAATAAATTTCTATTTTCTCAATGTGTAAATATATAATTCAATTAAAACAAAGAGTGTGACATTTGGTAACATACATTATTTTAAATATTAGATTTGTAATTTTCTTGTTAATGTGTCCATTATACAACTATAATTTAATATTAATATGATTATTGTCGAATTATTTTCATCTATTATGAATTTGGATGAAAATTTAGGGCCTTATCATTTATTTTTAACCTCAATAAGCATGAATTTCCATTTACATAGGTGATAAATTTTACTATATTTACAATTCCTATTGGGTGAAAATATAAGGGTAATATTTAACAAATATAAAAATTATAATTTTAATTAATGATTACTTTTTATCAAAATCAAATAATATAATTGGAATATATTGATTAAAAAAAATAACGCAAAAATCGCAATATAATACTTTTATGAAAAAAAATTAAGAATAAACATGGTTTATTATAATCCCATGATTATAAAAATATGACATGAAATTTATTAATATTTTTATAATATTATATATATAATTTAAATATTTAACTATCATTTTTTAATTTACATTATTATGATAAAAATAAATTACATGTGAAAAATCTATTTCCAAAAAATAATTCTATTTTATTCCAATAATTTATATTTTCATATATTATAAATTTATAAACAATGAATTAATTATATATATATATATATATATATATATATATTATATTATTTCAATTTAGTTAGTCTTATTCATTCTCACAAATCCAAATCCTGGGAAATAATTGTCTCTGTAAATAATGATATTTTAGACTCATATCGCGATTTATCAAAGCATGGTGATATTTTTAATTCAACATATTAAAGAAAAGAAATTTAATTAAAAGGAAATATATTATTATATCTTTTGGTGTTACACCCATTGTTTTTTTATAATGAATAATTATTTTATTAAATATTTTTCACCTTGGTATGGGTAAATCGAATAATTATTTTAAAAAATAATGATATATGGCCTAAAAAACATAAAACCTATCATAATTTTAATTTATAATTCTGTTTGACCCTGGATATCAATTAATAAAAAATTAGAAATTTATTTACACATTAAATTGATAATTTAAATAATATAATTTCAAAAATAGAAACAAGGGTATATTATGAAAAATAATATGTTATTAATTTAATTAAAAATTATAAAAACACTGACATTTTTTTTGAGGATGTTATATGGTTAAACGTATCACCAATTGTATATTTATTTATAACATCCCCTTTTATGTAACAATATTGAACATTAATGTGTAAAAACATTGATGTTGTGGTAATTGTCAATAAGGTTAATGAGGTATTAATATAATGGGATACAGTATAAACCATAAAAAATGTCATTTTTAACATGATTAGATGATAATTAATCATATCATACAAAATGATAATTATATAAATTTGGATCCAAATGTACTAAAAATTAATTTATAATAAACCAATAATTTGTGTAATTCAAAGGGTGCCCCTCACATCAATTATAAAAGGACACCATTTCTATATGTTCTTCATTCAACAATATTGCATATTTCTTATTAAAAATATAGACAATTATATAAAAAACATCCACATTTGGGATATTTAATTTTCTTATTCTTAAAATAAAATTGAAAATGTTAATAAGAATGGATCTAAAGGAATTCATCCCATGAAGAGGTACTCTTCATAATAGTCATCTTTTAATTTTTCATTATACAAATCCCGTAAATATATGGTATTCATTGTAATATATTAAAATTAGTATTTTAAATATTATTACATTTTATTATAACAACGGATCCACAATTATTCTATCTTTTTTAATCAAATGGAATGATAATGTTTCAATTTTATGTATATAGAGACTACTGCGACCATGTCAAAATACATTTTATAATAAATAACTATATTTAATGAATGATTATTATGATGGGTTTAATGACTATATGTTATTTTCATGAAAACATTATTCTTCTTTAATTATTATTTCATATCTACTTTCATTCATTCCCTTCTAAATGACAATGATAATATCACTCATGCGTAAGTGTGGACTATCACTTCCTCATATTAATGTGATTCATTTTTTATCTATAACGTATATAGATTGTATTAAGGATATATTTTATAAAAATAAAAAATATATTTTATATAATAGAAGTTACAGAGTGGGAAATTAATATTTACTTATAATTTGTTCCCTCTATTTAAAAGTGAATTCATTATTCATGCATATATATTTCCATCCATATAAATGAATTTTGTAATGGATTTTTATATCTCCACCTAATAATGATGAGAATATATATATATATAGTTAATATTAAATATATTTATATCAATATTAAAATTATAGATATTATCTATTCAAGATCAACATAGAATCACCAAAACTTACAAACCAAGGTTCTCGTAAAAATGAATCTATTTATACTATAAAATGAAATTTTTTATAATAAGTTAAAGATTAATTAGTTACTAAACATGTATAAATGGATAATATAGTTGTTGATAATTATGTACATTAATAAATTCTAAAACTATTAAATTTCTTAATTTATTATATAATATCTCAACATTTCTTATAAAGTAAGTGTAACATGATGTATGAGATTTAATTCACAATCTTATTTTATTTCATCATTGATTTTGTTTAAATTTCCATGGTGGAAAATTATATTATATTTATCTATTAAAACCATATAAATTTAGTTTTTTATATTTATTCATATCATATTCAATAAAATGTTCCGTTTTTTATGTTTGGGGTACTACAAAATAATGAGAAAATAATTTTTATGAAAAACAATATATATTTTCAATTTGTTTGGGAGTAATTATCTTCAGGGACAACATTTTATAAACATGTTTTGAGTAATGTTTTTAATATTCCACTACTATTTTTTAAACTCATCATTACCCAATATTTGATTTTTCAACCATATATTAAAATGAAACTTCATTTTGTTTGCCAGATGAAATATTGTTGAATTTTAAATCAATGTTTTATAGGAATCATTGTTTTAATTTAAAAAATGTGAATAGAATTTCTCGTTCTCATGCCCATTCAATTATATGATACATCCAGTACAGTTATCAAAATATATTTTAAAAAAGAATTAATATTTGGTTAATTTTCAAATTTAATATGACATTTCCATGTGAAAATGGTATTTTCCTCAATAATTATTCATATAAACATTAATAAGTTTCCATAACTACAACAACACCCAAGGATATTAATGGGGCTATGATCCAATAGTAATGAAGTAATTTCCCTATAGATGGTTTATTATTATGAAATATTTATATTCTGTACTATTTATTTAACACAGATAATCATTGGGATATAATATATTGGGATAATGAATTTTATTGATCATTCTTAATATTAAGAATCCATAAGAGAAGATTATGATAGGTGAGGCCCAGTTGTAGATATCACTAATTAAAATAACCAGTCCAATTAGATAAAATAATAGGCATTCTATATTATATGGGTATCTGGTTTATACATTCCCATTAATGAACAATGGTTCCATTGTTGAGAGGACTTTACTATAAGATTCATGATATCATTATTGATATCCCATTATCATGAATGTATAATATTAACCATTTTAATTATAAATAATACATTTTTTATCCTTTTATTTTTATAGTGATATTTTCCATGGATAATTATTGAATGTAATTTCCATTTCAATGGAATGTGTATTGATGATCCAAACTCCCTTGTTTATAATGCCTTATTTATGCATGAGAAATTTTTTTCTTCGTAACCTTCACTAGAAATCTAATCTCAGAAAATATTTTTTCCATTCTGATGGATTTGATGAAGGATATTATAAATGGTATTATGGAATTGTGAATGTATACTATGTTTGTGAGGCGGCTTCCCCCCCCCCCCCCCACCCTCCGTGTGTGCCTAGTGTTTCTCCTCCAGTCTGTTTTCTCCCCTCCTCCATCCTGGATTGGCCATTGTGGCAGTCTTCACATCTCAGATCGACATCGATGGGAGGTGGATCCATGTCGTCTGGCTTCCTTCAGGGTTTGATGGTGGCTTCACTGTGCTTCTCGGCTTTGGTATCTCCTCTTGCTTCTGGTGTGCTCAGCGTCATCACAATTACTCTCAGTGACAACTTCGTCGCTACTGGCATTGGATCTAATCGTCCTAGGCATGCATCTACTCTGAGTGTTCTGACATCAGATGGTGGGGATGATCCTTCCGGATCCTGTATCTCTTTGCGGCTCTGGGTTTTTGGTTTCGACTTCGTCGTGCTCAGTGTCGGCCTCCTCGTACCTTTGGCTTCAGGATCTTGTCATAGATATGGTCTGCTCATCGTCAGCTCCCCTATTCTATCCACTGACTGCTTGGGATTCTGTTGCACATGTGGTGTGATATTTGTGGGATACGGTGTGCTCAATGTTGGCCTTGGAATTCGTCCCAACAATGTTATCTCGGCACGGCCTCGTTCTAGCTCAACATCATCTCTGGCATGTTCTTGTGTTCTCAGGGTGGGCTCCGGTGTTCCGAAGGTGTGAGGTCCTTCATTTTGTCACTCCTGTAAGTTTTTACTAGTATTTTATTTGGTTAATGTGATATATTGTTTGATTAGATGTGACATTAGTGGTATTATGGTGGTGATATTGATGTGGTTGGAAGTGAATATGATGCTTACCTACTGATTTACTGTTTTTGGAAGTGAAATGGATATATGTTGGGGAATCCAGACATTCTATATGGTTTTTATTCAGATGAGGATAGAGCTGGTCATCACCATCATGTATGGCTTTTCAGATTTGGATGACTGAGAGGGTATGGCATAGCCATCAGTACTAGGTCTGTGTGTCCTTACACTGGACAACTGGCTAATCAAACATACTTTGGTGGAGGCATAGCTTAATGATATTGATGTTTGGTAGAGGAACTTTTGTGTAGTCTTGTCCTGGGTTCAAACCCTTAATTTTTTGAATCTTGTTTAAGTCCATATGCCTCTGATGTCTTGGTTTACGTCTTTACCCTAAAAGGGGATTATCCAAAATCAATAAAAACATCATCCTTCGGGCCATTCAGTCAGTAATGTATACAATGTTATCCTATTTCATTTTATATTTCCTTTATAATATTGGAATCATGATCGAATCATGTTTTCCATGACATTTAAAATTACTGATCCTACACGGCGAGATTCATTATATATTTTAAGAATGTGAAAATGTGTTCATATGTAATGGGTTTCTAGAGATGGCTTTTCTATAGTTGGTATAGGATCATTTTTATTAGGATCCACATGTACTATCTCTTAAAATAGTATAGATAACATGTGAATTGTAATAATTCATTAAAGTATCTGAGAACCATTAACATTATAGGTATTCATATTTAGTGGGCTATTAATAAAGATGTTTATAAGATTAATAGGTTTGTGAAATTTATTATTGATCAAACCTAATTGAAGAAAGGGACTCAAAACATGGAGGAACTATTGGGATTGAACTACAAAGAAATCCAATATACCAAGTGTTGTAACATATATAATCATGAAAATATTTGGGCATCTAATATAGGTTATGAAAAATAACCTTACCCATCTATAATACCATGTATTAATAGCATGATACACAAATTTTGTATCACTTTATGTGATATAATCCTCCATCATATGTTGAAACTATTAACCCATTGGTCTTCTAACATTGGATTAGGTCCCTCAAAATGTTATTCATGGATTTTGGATATAGTTTATGTGAATTTTTTTCTTTATTAGTGTATTATTTGAAATAAGTTGTTGATAAATAGTGGTAATTAATCTATAATAATAATTAGTGTGATGAAATTTAAATCATAGAGTGGAAAAATTTTATTGTGATATTATTTGAGAAATGATTCCTCTCATAATAGAGAGTTGAAATTGTGATTAAGTTCCATGTTTTAAAGTAGATAATAGAAGAATACCTAGGGTTGTATATGGTAATCACTAGAATATTGATCATGAATTATATAGAATATATAATTATAATATATATTAATATTTTCCATTTCATTAACATGCATAATCAGTGTCTTTAAAGGGAACTGGTTTCTCAAATATCCTCATCATATGAGGATATTGCTTGAACATCCATAAATATAGAGAAAGAAATTTCATAGTATAAATACAGTAAATGATATCATGAAAAGAAGAGGTTGGGAAGGCATCAATGCAAAAAAGAATGATTTATTGATGAAAAAATGGTGGATGGGATTTCCATCATATGATAATTATGGATGAAAACATCGAGTTGTAAATTAAGTTTGTTTTATGTTTAGAAAATGGGGTTATATGAATCATGGTTTCATGATAAAGAAATAAACCTATATTATATAGTGATATATTATTAAAGATATAAGTCATTATTCCAACCAATTTACAATGTGTTATGGGAATGTTCAATGAAAGGTTCAAATAGAAGACATAGATAATGAAATTATGAGAGCTGATGTTGGATTTATAAATTATATGGTGAAATGTGCAAATATTATCCAATTTAAAAATGATTTTTTTAATTTTTACATTAGTTTATATGAACCCATTCATATAAAAATAATTTTTATTATCAATAAAATCACCACCTCAATGATTAGATATTGGGTTTAATGTGAAAATATCTATTGGTAAAATAATCAATTCTATCATTTATTTCGCCTCTATAATGTATTTTCCTTTGGTTTTTCATTTTAATGAAATTTTTATTCTTCCTCTAGTTGAATAGAATATATTTTCTTGGAACGAATTATATCTCTTAACCAAGATAATTTATGAATATTTGTGAATGGAACAATACAAAATATATTATAAGTCAACATACAATCATCAATAAGTGTGAGGATGAACCTGAACACCCAATAGAAATTATAAAGAACATAAAATGATCGATATAACTAAAAATTATCTCATACCCCATATTTATGAACTGTTTGAAAAATTATTATTTGGGCACTATCATTCCATGATTTTCTATTGATCCAGATATCATCATCTGATTCCAATAAGGATGATATACCCATGGAAACCATTATTATGAGGAATTGTCTTTGGGAATTTATAGTAAGTCCATTTGTACTTACAAATAATCCTTTTATCTTCTTGGATTTAATGAATAGAGTCATTATATATTAACATGATCAGTATTTTTTGGTATTTATAAATGATATTCTCATATAAATGAAGAGTAATTTACACAATGAAAATCATTTTATGATTGAGATGATGCCCCGGGGAGTGATAAGTTAAATTGCAAATTAACAAAGTGAAAATATTGAATGAAAAAACGCACATTTATTGTTCATATTATATAAATTGAGGGTATATAAGTGGATCCCTAAAAGATATAATTTACTAATAATTTTCATTGACCTACCAAATTGACTAAGATACATTTTTTACTAGGGTTCTTTGCATATTATAGATCTATTGTATGATAATTCTCATGACTACCTAATCCACCAACCTAGGTAACTTGTAATGGTTTGGGTTCTTGTGGATATATTAATGTTAGAATAATTTCAAATAACTATATAGATTTTTGGTCAGTGCATTTATTCCTTTAATACCCTCGAGTGGAGTAAGATTTATTATATATAGTTATTTATCAATGAAGGGAACGAGATATGTCCTTGTGAATAATGATATCATGATATATTATGAATATAACCTATTGAAAACACTTTAGATAAACAACCTAAATAATGAATTAGAGTTAGTAGAATTTTTTAGTTAAATATATGGAGGGATATTCTATTTGTAGAAAGGAATGATATATGTACTAATCATAAAGCATCAAATTATATATTTAAACAGAAATATTTCAATATTTTCCAGGGATGAAGGAATGATTTGATCAATGATTATGACAGGTTAATAGATTACAACCATGGGAAGGATTATAAAAGATAGATAATGCTCTGATTCAAGAATTCCATGATAAGTATTTCCTTGATGGGGATTTAAAGAGATCTAATATTTATGGATTTTTTTATGTTTAATAATAACATATTTAAATTAAAAATGTTTTTTATTAGGGTATTTTATTTTAATTTTTTTTATGATGAGAACTAAAATTTTTCTACAATTTATTGATGTAAGAATATTGTTATTAAAATAATTATTTTTTTAAAAAAAATATATTTTATTTTATTTTAAATTCATGTAGAATGGATAATTAAATTCACTATGAAAGCATAGAAAGAAAAATTTATTCTAACAATATAAAATTATATAAATTGTTTAAGAAATATTAAATTTAATAAAACTTGAGTTAATTATTTTCTGATATGAAATATTTTGATAAATATAACATTATAGTGTGGTTTTAAATGTTCATATTTTAATTTTATTTTTTCTCTTAATGTATTTAATGTAAAATTAACTCTATATAGTTAAAAATGAAAATAATAAAAATCTATATATAATTAATTTATTTATAATTTATATTAATCATATCTTCATCATTGATAATGGTGTGTTATTGAAAATATCTTCCATGGTAACATTATGTTTCACTTTTTCCATGTGTGGTAACATTCTTTATCTTTATGGGGTAAAAACATTATCAATTTGTTAATTGTCAGAAAGATTATTGGGGGAAGAAACAATGATACAAGGACATATTCATCCTAAATTTATATTATAATAATTTATACCAATTGAATCTAATAACTAATTTATATTCATTTAACACTTCAAATATTTAAAAGGGAGACCCTCACCTCTATTAACAAAGGAAGACCCTTCTTACTTATCATTACACTGCATTGTAACACATAGAGTGAATAAACATAACTAATTCTATTAAAAAATTTAATGGACTCTGATTGTATGTTCTGGTCCACTTAAAATACGGTTACAAGAGTATCTATGAAGGTATATATTGGTGTCCTACCGAATAAAATGTAATTGGACTACCCATAATATTTTAATAAATTTTAACTTATAAATCATCTAAACATGTGATATTAATGATTAAATGATTATATAAGGAACCTAATAATACTAATTTGAAATTTTTATTCAAGAAACAAATATTTTTCACACTATTATCCATCAAATGGGAATTGAATGTATCTCTTATGCATACATTTTGACTACCACCTCCAGGTGTTGATAGGATTAATTAATTATCCCATTATTCGACAATTGGTTAATATGATGATTATAATATTTATATATTATAATAATTTCATAATATTTAATTCTGTATTATAATATCATATATATTTTCATACCTTCTCATCATTTGTAAAGTGATAATGTCGTTCATGTGTACGTGGGGAGTATAACATATATGTAATGATACTTTTTAATAATTTGTGATATGGAAATATGGTAATAAGGATCGAATTAATGAACATATATGATATATATTATATAATAATTATTCTTTAATGGTGTATTAATATTTTCTTTTCATTCATTCCATCAGTTCAAAAGTGAAAATATTTATTATGTATACATACAAGATATGTTCTCAAGTAATGGCATAATTAATTTTCATATCTCTACATTCAATTAATTACTCTCTATATATAATGAATATAAATTGAATTGATATCATGATTATCATTTTTGGATATAATGAAACCATGATATATTAACAATGACTTGATCATCTAAACCAAAATTCTCATGAAAATTCAAATGATTAATACACAAAAATTGCAATTTTAAAAATAAATTATTAATAAAATATAGATTGGAATGTAATAAATAGATTCCAATCTATATTATAATTATTTATATAAAATTATTATAGAATTATTTGAAAACATATAATTGTTCTTCAAGAGGTTAAAATATCATATGTAGGTTATCCAACATTGACAAAGTGATTTCAATTATAGTCATGTTCTATTTCAAGATCATTTATGTTGAATTTCCATTAAGGAATATGATATGATATTTATCAGAAAAAACAATTCAATTTTATTATCCTCTAGTAATTCATGGGATTTTCAACTAATAGTTTTATTTTACTATCACAGGTACTTACAGAGATTGGAAAAATACATTTTTTGAATAATATATAGAATTTTGTCTTTGGTTATGAATATTTTACATCCATGTCTATATATTCCAAAAAATGATTTCATGAATGATTTTAAAATGATACTAGGATTTCGTTTCGAAAACAATTTATGTTCAACATTTAATTGGGATCCCAAAATAGTATTTTTGATGTAATAATGGGAATCCCAAATCCATGTTCGGTAGAAAAAATTATATGGGAATCATCAAATAAATAATTGGGGATGAGGTGACCAAGTTACAAAAACATAAATGAGAATAGAGTTTGCAGAACAACATAGATTAAAAACTATGAAACATAAAATAAACACATATCAAGATCTTGATACAATATACCAAAAAAATATCCAACTAATAAAAACACAACATTATCTCCTTACATACTCTTGGTCACCCCCATCATCCGAAAGTACCCACTCCTTGGGAGAACAAGAAGAATGACCAGAAATAATGAAACAACTATGATCCACTGATGCAGTGTATGGAAACTAAGGCGTGGTAATATAACATCAGATTATGTAATCAAGAAAAATTACATATATTTCATATCCCTAAAAAGTCCATAAATGATAGAATTAAAATACAGAGAGAAAAACGGTATTTGACTATAAGACAACCAATAAAATATGTGCCCAATTCAGATTAGAAAATGAAACAACGATTTTCGTTAAAAATGTTTTGAATATAAAATAATGATTTTTAAACCAAAACAAAGAAGAAACCCACCCTTGGGTTAAAATGTAAACAAGAGGAAAAATTATGAAAAATAACACTAATATATCCGAAGAAAAATGTAAAAAAATATATTTCAAAAGTTTAATAATATATATGAAAAAAACTACAAAACCTCATCAACATAAAAATGTAGGAAAATATAGATTTTTCTAGGAAAGTGTTATAAATATACCCAGAGGAAATCCCAGACTTACTCAGTTTCAGACCCATCTATCGACATATGATATGATACATGATGTATAACCAACCATTTTCCCAACATAGCCTCTCTAGTGGAACATCCCACCTGGCATATCCTCAATAAATGAGGTTCTAGTCAATCTTGTCCAGAAAAGAAAATAACCACCTATATACAGTCTATATGAAATATATGACTTTATGATGAAAATACATTGAATGAGTGAGGAGGTTATCAAAAGCTTGAAAACAATATAGTTCCTAATGTGTGTGCCTTTCCCCATCCCCAACAACATCTATTTGGAGACACTCTCCAATTAGTGTAAATAAATCGTGGTTCCTAAAATAGTGAAATAATATTAGAATTCCAAACTAGGCATACACATAATGGTAGATCAAAACATTTTTCCATGTTATACATAAATATTCTAAATAGGCCTACAGACATTAGTTTCCTAAAAAAATTTCCAAATCAGAAATAAATGATATAAAATGAGTCTTATAATTCAATATCCAATATATTTCTAATAAAAACGACATAAATGAAAAAATCACATTCAAATCCCTGGTGATTGTTTGAATAGATTTCAAGCGTTCCAACCAGGGATTTCAAACAATCCATATGAAACACCATTTTATCCTTCATTTTGAAGACATTTAGAATCCATGAGTCCATTCAGAATGAATTTATAAATATAGAAAATATTTGAAGAAGAAAAAGATTTATAAAATGTGGGATTCAATGTAAGATCCCATTATAGGAATTTACATGTAGAATTTACACCTCATTAACATGCAGATATTTAAATAATATATTTTTATATATGTGGACATCCATATGAATTTCTAATCCCCATAAAAAAATAAGAATCACAATGATGAACAAGAGGATTCATAGAATCACCTAGTCCCTAAAGAGGAAAAGAACCCATAAAACCAACATTTCTACATGTATCTTAATCTCATAATACACCAAAAAAGCCAAAAAATAATATTAATGCACCAAAAACAATTTAATAGGAATGATGATATTTTATCAAAAACCAAAAATATGTATTATTTGATACAAATATGAATTAATATAGAAATTAATAGAAAAAATACCATTTTGCAATAGACCACAAATATATAATGTCATAATAAATTCCTTCAATATAAACTTAAGAATAAACAATACATTCATAATTGATTTAAAAATCCTAATGAATAACATGAAATATATGAGAAAGGAAATGGTTGGAAACACCATCCTCAATGATATGTGATCATGATGGAACCCACGAAGAGGGAAAAACCAATAACATTGGAAAAACTACATAACAAAAAATAAAATAAATCACATCCACCATCACTACCCCTCTTCTAGGGTTCGACCATGAAATACCCTAGGAACAAAAGAAACAATTTCCAATATTAGAAGAATATACGGCGAGTAAACCCAAAAAAATATATAAAGACTTATACAAAACCCAATGAGGGAGCTTAATTCCGTTGGGGGAATGTACTAGAGAGGGGTCTGAGAGACCCCTACAAGACCCATAAAAACATTGGACGTGTTATTGTCTAATTTGGGATAAAAACCATGTCGTGGAAATGTAAATTCATGTTTTTGAGAAAATGATAATGTTTCATAGTTTGGTTGTATGGTTTGTAAACTGGGTGCCATCCTTGTGCACCCTTTTACAGAGAAAACACATATCATAATATATGAACAAATCTTGAGAAAAAATACACATAACATGCAAAATTGAACTTCAATAATGATAGAATTCATTGTATTATTATCACATGGTTTCAAATAACAATCCATATGTTGTGTTCCATGTCTCAAACCCCCGAGAAAGACACATAGTTTACCATTTTCCACATGTGGTTTGTACCAAAATATAGACTGACCATGCAAGACATACATTTCAAGAAAAAGATAGACTATAAGTTCCCATTTAATCCACCATACAATTTTTTATCCACAAACCATGGAAAATAACAATGTACAGGTCCCCACACAACATGAAACCTCCCCAAATTAAAAAATTCTACTGAAAAATGAAGATAGTAAAAAAATCCATAATTTTGATATAATTAAAACAATTAGGGAACCCATATTTGGATTGTAGTAATTCTACCCACAATAAAACCTTTCAAACCTAATAATTTCTTAAATATCAATAAGGTAAACAATACCAAAACTCTCTTTCCCAAACTATTAAACTCTCTGAAGAAAACATTCAATACAAACTAAAAACTGAACAAATGTAAATGAATCATCTAAAGTTGGTATGACACTAATATTCCCTAGTCACACTAAATAAATGTAGAAAAAATAGAAACATTTCCCAATGTGTGTATATTTATCATGAAATAAACCAACAATCATATTAAAAACCCCTGACACAAGATAATCAAACCAAAGAAACTCAGATAGAGCACCAGATCAGTCAATAATTCCAAATTTTCATATGACACATTCAAAAAAAAGGAATGAATTCCCTATACATAAATAGAAACATAAATATAATAATAAAAATGACCAATAAAAGTTAATAAAACCAAAGAATTTGAGAATCAGGAAGAACTAATAAGGTTACAATTAAAATAAGATTACCTAAACATAATAAAGTGAGACAGATGGTAGGATTCAAAAGTAGCCCAAACATATTTATTATTTTTTGATGGTCTCATCCCTTAAATTTTTTGATGAAGTCCCAAGTGACCATTATAATTACAGATCTTCATAGGATTATGAAAAGGTGTCTAAAAATTTCCAAAACAACAATATTGCAAACAAACAAGTGAGTGGGCCATCTAACCAAAATTATGAACTAGAGAGGAATAAGGCACCAGAATGGGTTCCTCATTTTTACCATCCTCGTAGAATGGGGAAAAATTAATTATTCAAAGAGAGATTCTGTTTCTGACTCATAAAGTATTCTATCTTGATAACAACTCAGCTAGAAATTCATCATCCACTAGCATCGTGAGTTAGACATACCAATATAAATATAGTAATCCATGATATATATAGGTATAACCCATTACTATATCTGATCAATCATTATTCCACAAAAAACAACATCTGAATAAAAGGAAACTACTCATTTAAGTGGTCGATATAGTCATTCTCCTTTTGTGAACCTTACTGAACACATATTAGGTCTTATACTTTCTTTACATTCACTTCCTCATGGAAAAACTAAGGGGGTAATGTCATTATAATGATATCAAAGGAAATTTATTTTTTTAATGAGGTTGGTGTGATCATTTAATTCTGAACATAAAAAATTACTTCAAATAGTTCAAATACATCATGCATGCTGATGTCATTTGGAGTTCCTATATAAGAAAATATTAAATTCATTTAACAAACTCCCCAACATATAGAAGACCAAAATCACTATCAAAAATAGTATACAACTAAGAAGAACATTACAAAATCACTCAAATTATGGTTTGAGCTTGATTAGAAAAAATAAGACTCCTTAGAAACCATTGGGATATTTCTTGAAGAATATTATAAAAAACATAAAATAATAAACCAAATTAACACAAAACCAATGATAATATAAAATAGTGATTCAAGACAAATATCCAATATCATGGTCTAAAAACACCAAATGAAACCATAAATCCATTTTCATGAAGTACTATTTCCATTCCTAATTTATAAACATTTCCCATTCTACAATTTCTCATAATATAATCACTTCTTGAAATTTAATTTCCCATATAAATATATTTTCACACAATTTTTCCTGTAGATATTAAAAAAAATCTTGCTCATTTCAATTAAAGATGAAAAAAACATTCCATCTATCTGATTGATATAACACAATTCTTGAAATCCAATTCCATTAAAAACCAAAAATACCATTCAGAAATAACAACCATTTATTCAAAAACATTTATAAAAGACACTTTTATTTCAAAATCCACTAATAGTAATAATGAAAAAACCAACAACATCACCCACATTGAATCCTAAAAATATGGAAATAGGGTCATTCATGACATCGACACATGGTTTAGAAGGGAATGAACTTAGTATACAACTAACGAGGGAAGAAAAATAAACTACTCACTAAGGCTCTATAAGATTATTTATTCCATGTTTTCTCACAATGTTTCTCATGATCCCACCTATTTTCGTTTCCAAACACATATTACTCGTCATTCCAAACATGCAGAAACAACATTATATGAAAACTGAAATAATTAATCAAAATCCAACAATCCATGGAAACTCGTTTTTTTAATGATTGTTGTTGATCGATAAATAACCCTTAAAAACAAATAATGATCTAACAATCATATCTCCAATATAAATAACTCCCCACATAGAAAACAGATTCACTGATAATAGTTTTTCACAAACCATTCTAGTTCAACCCTAAACCATGAAACTAAAATGGTCAACAGAAATTCCATATGGTAATTATAAATCCCCTAAATTTGATGAAATATTTATAGACATCACCAAATAAATATTTTTTTGATATGTTTTATTTTTAACCAAAACATTAAAGGAAACTGATAATGAAGCACAAGCATGGTAAAAAATCACTAAAAACAAAATAAATTAGTATCATGATCTAGATAAAACATACTAAAAAGACACTAAAAAGAAATAGAAATTCTAACGATCCCCACCTGACCTCTTGAACACTGACATATTTAAAAAAAACCCTCTATATGAGTGATCTAAATTTATTACATGAGCATTAAAATTTAATCGGGTCACCCAATGTCACGTGGAAGAAGGAGGGCTTGAGAATAAAACATTTCAATGCTTAAGAACCGATGAATACATATAAATCCCATCAAAAATACGAAATAAATAATGGTCTGAATGTATATATATTTAATTAGGTTTTATCTCTGAAACATCTGAACTCAACATTCACAAAATCACACCTGAAACTGAAAATTTTAATTTTTTAATATAGTTATCCTCTAAAAACAAAATTTCAGAATCTAAAAATACAATAAAAAACAAACCATGGGTTGGAGAAAATCTAAGGGGAAATTGACTATGAAAAAGAAGAAGAATTTATTGGAAGATAAATGCAAAATGAAAATGAAATTATACCACTATAAGTAGGTATTTGAAAATAATTACGGAAAATTGGATTCCAGAAAATCCTACGAGAAAATATTGATAGTAGTCATGGGAATGTCCTAAAAAAATCGAGCAGAAATCCAATACATAAATAGCTTCATACCCATCTATTATTGTACAATGTTTTCCAATGTCTACAAATAACATGGATACCCTTCATGGCCTCACCAACATTATAGCCCACCTAATATACCATATTTTAGGTTATTTTATTACATATAATTTGGACTAGAATGTAACTATATGTACACACTAATGATAATATCTTTTAAAAATTGATGATATTAGGATGTCATTACAATGTTGAAAAAAAGATGACTTCCAACTACCAAGCCTTATTTACTCCACAGAAACATACATATAGAGACCCTTACTATCTTGAGGAAAACCATGGGGGTGCCCATCACACTAACACCATTTTTTATGTTCCAACCAATCCTATTCATCATGGGATTTAAAAAAAATATTTTCATGGAATAAATTAAGGTTAAAACTGCTCCAATAAACATGAGAGTCCACAACCCTTATTTATAAATGTGACTCAGTTTACCAAATGAATATTAGAATTCATGATCCAAACATTTTCCAATAAATAAACCATTCCTTCTTGAACTAATTTAAAAAATAAACTCAATATTCTGAATAGAATTGAATGTTCACAAACTGAACTTTTATGAAATATATAGAAAACCCCATTGATTCCTCATTTGGAAGATATATAAAATCAAAGTGACCATTAAGAAAACATTTAGAAATTTTATAATCATTTAAATAAAACATGGGTTTATGAAAACATGAACTCTATGGAATTTACATTTTATATGAATTTTCATGATTTTTTCACCCCTTTCACCTATGAACATGTAATTATTACCTTATAATATATATTTAGATACATAATAATGTATATCAAATAAAAAAATCCTTTAATGAGGCATCACAATGCGACACAAGAGGTTTCACATAAGCGCCTTCTCCATAAAGAGGCCATAAATCCATACCCAAAACTTCTTCATATTACCCAATCTAATCATGATAAACGCATAAAGAAACACTTAGACAGATCCAAAACTATTTATGTTTCCAATTTTAATTTTTATCATACACCTAGTATACATATAATTTGATACAAATAGGCACAACTATATGAGTCCATTGAAAACTGAATTTCCCATTATCCCAACAATATATAATTTGATAAAAAATAATTTCAAAAAATTATATCATGAATAATATATTAAAAATTTATTTATAAAAGAATAAGAATCACATATCATGTTATATATATGAAATTTATGGAAACACCATAAAAAATGATGTACGTATAGGAAAAAATCTAAATGGTTAAGGAACAAAGACTAAGAGATAAAATGAATAAACACACAATAAATTGAAGCCAAGAAAACGATTAACTAACCTCCTATAATGATTTTCAAATAAAAAACCAAATAAATGAAAAAAACCAATATGGGTTGAAGATAAGATGTGGAAGACAAAAAATATCCCAATATACATAACTACAACCTAGGAGGGTGCTTCAATCCAAGGAGATGGAAAAATGGATATGGTTTTTTGGATCACCCATCATGTTATATTTTCAAATGGGGTTGGTCACAATCAAATTAAAGATAAATCCCATGATGGTAATATAGAGAATATTAGGTTATGAAGAAACGTGGAAATTCAAATAGTTCGGCTACATAGTTATAAAAATTATCACCAAACTGTGTACACCCTAATGTAGATAGAATCACCTCGTATCCTCTAAATGTATGTTTCAAGAAACAATGTGTATATAATGAAAACAACCTCTATTAAACTAACATTAATCCTTCAATGATTATCTCATATTTTCCTCTTACCTTGCATAAGTCGGGTGCTAGGTCTCAAACAACCCTAGATTTGTACACTGTTACCCCTTTATCTCACATTATTTGGGTAAAAATATGAGTAGTTCATTTAAGAAAACCACAGTAAGGAAAAATATAATGGAAACATAAATTTCTTCCATTGAGACCATGATTTATCCTCAACCCATTTACAATAACCATCCACCTGGGCTAGAACTACCTAAAAACACCCCAAACTAAAAAATGAAACTGTGAATTCATTCCAAAAATAACATGAAAGTTCAGTAAAGATTTAATTAATTAAATATTTATCTAAATTGGGTTGGGTTGTGAAAATTCTACCAACCATCAAAATTGTCTGCCCACATAATATTACATTCTGAATAATTGAAAATAAAACCAAAACTCTATAACCTATAATGGTAAACACCGATAATGAAACATCAGAACATAACAGAAAACCAATAAACATAAAATGAACCCAGCAACTTGTTTTTGAACCATATCTGCAAAATTCTCATTTTATAGGATGAAGGGAAAATATAAACAAGACCCATTGTGGGTCTCCCTTCCATTTAAGAAACCAGTTATCAAAGGACCATCCCCCACACAATATAAGTACACTAATGAAACTAAAATGGATCATGATATAATAAAATAAATGATTTACACATGAAAAATAATGCATGGGTGGTTTTATATAATAAAAGAGAGAGAATTATTTATTATTTTGGTTTTGGACCCTACACATTAAAATAATCAAAATAAGAATCCAACCCATTTTTTACCATGGTTTTTTCAAAAGGGGACTGAAAAAGATCATTTCATATGGCCAATGGCCAAAAATATTAAAATATAAGGAATACTTATTTGGAGGTGAGTCACACTGTCAAAAAAATTATATTAAAAGTTAAAATTATTAATAAGTATTTAAGGGTCCACTAAAGCTTTGTAAAATAAATTAAAAAACATATAGTAAAGTTATTTTAATTTTAAATCAAATATTTGGCATAAAGAAAATTTATATTATCTATTACATCACTATTGGGTCATTATTATGTCATAAAACACATTATATATATTAACGTTATTTAATATTTACCAAAAATTCGATTGTCTCATAAAATTAAGAAAAATTCATTATTGAATAATTTCGACAACCTGAATCCAAAAATAATATTAATTTTATCTAATTAATTTTCTAAATAGTTTATTTTTTACTTTTAAAATAAAAACCGATATTTATAAAAAATTCATGGGTTTTAACAAAAATGGATTCCAAACCACAATAAAAATTACAATTGTTTTCATAAAAACTATACCATCATTTATATTTAAAAAAAATTATTTTAGTAATAATAATTTATTAAAATATTAATTAACTCAAAAAATCAATTAATTAATCAAAATAGATTTCATAATCGAATATTAAGTAAAAATATTATTTATTCTTTATAAAATATTTAAAAATAACAATAATAAAATTAGTGTATATTCTTTATTATATATAAAAATAAAGTACACAATAATATTGATAGGGTCTTGTTACATAAACCCTTATAGTACCTGCATAATACCGAAGGGTATGGTGTGTGTTTGTGACAAACTCTTGGGGAGGATAAGATAACATCTCTTGGGTGGTAATCTCTATTGACATTCACTTCTATCCTATGTTGTTCTGCTCAAGCTTAATGTGTTGAAGATCAGTTTGGGATTGGTCACGAGAAAATATTATTAACACTACATCTTTTCCGAGCTACAAAAAATGGGCATTGAATGGAGAAATTCTAATGGATGAGACCATCAAATACTTTTTATAAGTAAATAGGCTTTTATAAAGCCCATTATTTATAATAACCATGTGATCACTGTTCAACTTCTATATTAGAAATGTTAACAATTGTTTATGTTATATTGAAATCCAAAAACATAAAACGAAAGTAGTGAATATGTATTATAAAAATATTTTACATAATAAGTCATTTAATTCAATTAAGAGTAATTTTCTTTAATAAACTTTTGGGTCATCACAATCATACCCACATATGAAATTTCAAACTAGAAATTTCATTTTCCCAAACTAAAAAAGAAAAATGTAACTCTACTTCATCACTTCCTCTGATTCCCATGTTTCTTCTTCAAACCAGTGGTTGCGCCACAACAACATGATGAGGGGTATTATCTTATTTCCTAGAACCATTTCCCTATGACATAATATCTTCAACGATTTCTATTTATAGGAGAAGTCATTCACCAATGGTACCAACTCTGGATTGTAAACATGTGATGGGTAGGGTATGTATTTCTTTTACAGTGATACATGGAATACATCATGTACTTGAGATAGGTTTGGCGGGAGTTCTAGTGAATATGGCACTTCTGCATTGTGAACAAGGATATCAAGTGGTCAGATGTACCTTGGACTAGGCTGTCCCTTATTCCAAAATCTCATAACTCTCTTCCATGGTGATATACAGAGGAATATCATGTCTCTTTCATTAATATCGAGGTATCATCGATGATTATCAGCATGGCACCTTTTTCGACTCTAAGAAGATTTCATGTGTTGTTGGATGGTCTTATCCTTCTCCACCATTTAATACAAAATTTCTAGACCAATTTGTTTTCTATCCCCAACATCATCCCAACATGCTTGTGTTCTACACCCCTTCCCATAAAGGGCCTCATAAGGAGACATTTGGATGCTTGAGTGGAAAATGATATAGTAGGTAAACCTATCCAAAGGGAGATTTTGATCCCATTCTATTTGGAAGTTAATCGTGAATTCTTTCAATGTGACCTCAAGTGTTTGGATAGTATGCTCAGATTGGACATCTGTTTTTGGATGATAAGCTATAATGAATTTTTGCTCACTATTCATACCATGTTGAAGACTCTTCCAAAACACAGAGGTGAATCTTGGATCTCGATAAAATATAATAGATATTGGTTGTCTATCCATCCATACCACTTATTTGATATATTTTTGTGCCCATTGACCCAATGTAAAATCCTCTCGAATTGAAATGAAGTTTGCAGTCTTTGTAAGACGATCCAAAATATCCCAGTTAGCATTGTTTCCTTTGGATTTCATTAGTAGTCTTGTGACAAAGTCCATGTTGATTTCTACCATTTCCATGATAGTATGGGTAATGGTTGCATCACACCCATATACTTCTTCCTCTAAGACTTAATATTCTATGATACCAATCACATAGATGTATACTCATATATATCATTCTTCTTGTTATCCCACCGATAATTCTCTCATAGATCTCAATTCATCTTTGTGTTTACTCGATGAATAGAGAAATTCAAACAATGTGCATTATCCAAAAGTTCTTTCTTTTACTTCAGATTTGATGGACCACATAGTCTTGACCCAAATATCCCAATTTCCTCTTCATTAACATTAAACATTGAGGATTTAATCTTTTTGATAGTTTCAACATTCTTATGAATTCCCACATAATCCCTTTGAGCATCTTTTAAACATTTCAAAATAGATGGTAGATTAATTATTTATAAATTGATTTATGATTTTTCATTTTTTATGATTCACATGTTTTTCTTCATCAAGTCAAATAAGATTGGATCTTTATCAATTTTCATCAATGATAAAATAGTTGAGTCCTATCTATGTAGAGCATCTGCTAACTTTTTATCATTCTATGGGTGGTAATGGATTGAGCAGTCATAGTCTTTGATCAGCCATAACGATCTTCATTGGCGCATATTGAACTCTTTGTGTGTGAATATATACTTGAGGCATTTGTGATCCGTGTATATATCACTATTCTCCTCAAAGAGGTAATGTTGTGATGTTTTCAAAGAGAATATTGTAGCATCTAACTCGAAACCCTATGTGGGATAGTTTTTCTCATTAAATATCAATTGGAATGAATCAAAGAAAATGACATTGTCATTTTTCATCAACACACAGCCCATGAACTTCTTCAAAAAATCACTAAATTTCTCACAAAGATCGCAACTTGTGGGTAGTGTGAGAATGGGAGTAGTGTGAAGACTTCATTTCAACTCTTTGAAGCTCTATTTGAATTCATCACTCTAATAAAACATGAATCCCTTCAAAGTTATCTTGGTATGAGGGTTAGAAAATAGTGAGATTTTTCTCACAAATCAGAGATAATATCAATCTACCCTAAGGATTCTATGGATATCCATCACTGACGTTGGCCTCGACTATCCATCAATTTCATCTGTCTTGGAGGGATCCATAGATATCCCATTTCATGATATGATGTGTCCAAATAAAGAAATTTCCTTCAAACAAAACTCACGCTTGTTATACATTTCATAGTTCCTTCCCATTCACAATGTCTCTAGTGTAGTGATTTTATGTTCCTCATTCCCCTCCATGGTTTAGGACATTATTATAATATCTTCTATAAAGACAACCAAAAAATTGTAACGGTAATCTCTATAGACATTACTAAGAATGTCCATGATGATTTCTGGAGCATTAGTGAGTCTGAAAGGAATTAATATGAGTTCAAAGTGCTTGTATATTGTACAGAAATAATTCTTGGATATATCCTCTTTATTGTCACTTACATGGTAACATACCAACCACAGATCAGCCTTGGAGAAGTATTGTGTGCCATGTATTGGATCAAAAAAGTCAACAATTCTGGGCAGAGGATACTTTTTCATTATCGTAATTTTTTTATCTCACAATATTAAATGAAAAGGAATGTTGACCCATCATTCTTTTTGATGAAGAGTACTAGTGCATTCCATAGTGAAGCACTTGGGAATATAAAACATTTATCTAGATTCTCCACTAGTTTTTTCTTCAACTCCTCCAGCTCCAAAACATCCATTCTATATGGATTCTTTGATTTTGGCAATGGCCCTGGTATAATAACAATTGAGAATTCAAAACCATTTCTAGGATGTAGACCAGAAAATTCCTCGAGAAAATCTTCATCGAATACCCCCACAATATGCATGTCTTCAAGGATAAACACATACCTAGACTCAATCATCTGAGAATTATATTCATGATCGTAGGACAAAAATATCATTTCATGAGATGATGGTTCCAAAAAATACTCAACCACATCCTTGAACTTTTACAAAATCAGTGGTCAATTCACCATATTGAGATTGATTTCCCTCTCATGATAATTTATATTTTCACTATATATATAAGGTGAATCCATTCCAATAATTGCATCAAATTCCACTAGAGTGTGTATTAATACGTTCAATGTGATGTTCTATCCACGAATTATGAATGGGGAGGAGTTATATTCATGGGTTGCAATGATTTCCACATGTTCTGCTCTCACCGACAGCTTTACTTCTATGATTTTTGGTGGCATCAGTATGGTTCTAATAAAAATTAGTGAAATAAAATAATTCTTAAAACGAGAATAAAAAATTATTTTTGCTATTTTTGAATGAATAACTTGTGTACCGATCTGCACATCGTTGTCGCGGTTCACTTCTGCGGTAGTGACGTAAAAATATCTCCCTTACTACCATGAAGGTAATTTTGGATTCCTTCAAAAACCCTCATCATGGGGAAATAGTTTTCAATGTTTCCATGTACTTTTCAGTTGAAAAAATGAACAATGCATTTAGGGTCTAATGGAGGATTCCTTTCCTCTATCAAAGAAGTAGGTTTTTCTTGTCAGCAGTTAAGGTCTAGGTTTTCTTCTCTTCCAACCCTATAGAATTTCATCATCTAATGCCAGAAATTTTTAGGGTGCTTCTTTCTGCACCTTTGGAATGTGGGGTGCTATATTTTTTATAGAATCGTCGTATTTTTCCATCATACCGCTCAAATTTAATTGCACCTTATTCTTCGAATCCCTAAGATACCCTGTAGACGCCGGAAAAGTCCGTTGCTCCCAAACGAAGCTCCGGATGCGGAAAGCGAGGTCATATTTGGAGTCGGAAGGATGTTTCGGAGGGCCCGGAGGCCGTGCGCGGAATTTCAGAGGCCCGCGCGCAAAGGTGATGTCCCGCGCGGAAAACCCCCGGGATGCGCGCAATGCGCCGGCTCGGCGCGCAATTCTGCGCGCCGCGGGTCCGCGCGACTCCCTTACGCGCCGCGCCCGATTCCGCGCCCGCGGGGGGAATTTCGCGCTCGCATCCTGGATTCCGCGCCCGGGGTTGCCTATAAATACAAGGCGACCCCCAACGTTTCAAAGGTTGCTGGAAGTCGAAACGTCTCCCGTGCGCGCAATTCAACCCCTTCCGCGCGCAATGACGAACTTCAGGTAACCTCCTTTCTTTCGCGCAAGAAAGCCTCGGGGTCCGCCTTCGCGCGCAATCCCCGCTGGCTCCTTTCATTTGAATAAAAACTCACCCTAAGGCCTTTGCGCGCAAAAGAACCCGCTTGCGCGCAATTGCCCCCGGGGTGCGCGCAATCCGGCCTGATTGCGCGCACCCCCCTTCTTTCAAGTGGCCATTCGTTAAAGAATGAGCCGTTGCCCCCGCGCGCTATCCGAAGCCCGGTGTGAGCAATCTCAAGCATCCGCGCGCAAGGCGCTGGCCCAATTGCGCGCCAGCCGCCCCGATTGCGCGCCGGCCCGCAGTATTGCGCGCAAAGCTTCCTTTTTGCGCGCAATCTGCCAGGGTCGTCCCCGTTGACCTCCTAAGGTTACCCGCCTGTGTGGCACCCGATGATTCTCATCCCGGGTGCCCGCACCGTGCGTTGTCTTCCCGTGCGGCCCTCCAGGCTTGCGCGAAGTGACACGCACCTATGTCCAGCATGACGTTAAACTGCATATATGTCCAGCATGACGTTAAACTGCATATATGTCCAGCATGACGTTAAACTGCATATATGTCCAGCATGACGTTAAACTGCATACTCGTCCAGCATGACGTTAAACTGCATATACGTCCTGCACGACGTTAAACTGTACATCGTCCGCGCTGCAAGACGTTAAACTGCCAAGTGCTTCGTCCGGCAACCTATGCCTAGCATGACGTTAAACTGCACACCCGTCCAAGCTGCACGACGTTAAACTGCCTAGCCCCCATCGTCCGTGCTGCAAGACGTTAAACTGCCAAGTGCCTCGTCCTCAACACATGACGTTAAACTGTACTTCGTCCGGCAAGACGTTAAACCGTCCGCTTCGTCCTCAACACATGACGTTAAACTGTACTTCGTCTGGCAAGACGCTAAACCGTCCGCAACCTGATCCCGTGCTCCGCACGCAGGGTCTCCCCCGGTTTGGACGTGGCCCCCACCCGCTCGTCTCTGCAGGGATGTCGGGATTGTCCCCCTTTTGGGACGATTTAATGGGAGTGGCTTTTCCCTACGGGGGCAGGGTATTACAAACCCCTAGTTTCTCGTGGGAGGCTGCACATGTGTATCTCCATTGCACCTCCCCACTGCCGAAGCCAGTAGAGGGTCTGACTGGGATCGAGGTGTCTTTTGCTTTCGGTCCAAGTCCCTTCCAACTGAGTTTTGCAGTATCCGGGCTGCCCCAAGTGCGTAAGTCCTGACAGAATGAACTACGTGGACTTTGATCCCTGTCTTCTATACAGGGTACGTAGGAAGCCTCCCTGAGGTCCAAGCCCACCACCTGGTCGTCCCGGTCGTATTTACGTCGGTTCGTCCATCAGTGGACCCCTCCAGGGTTCACGCTTGCGTTGATTCACCTATGAATCCGCCCCTGTGGGAGACCGCCCGTGTGTATCTCCACGGTGCCTCCCCACAGCCCCCCTTTTCCATTTCCCCTTTTATCGTCCAGCATGACGTGAAACTGTGATCCACCCGGCTGTTCCATCCCCCTCCGTGCGAGGTGGTTCGGTTCAATCCTCCGCCCGGCGGCCTCGACCTCTTCGTGAGTCGGCTTGCCGACGTCCAGCATGACGTTAAACTGTATGCCCGAACTACGTTGACTTTGATCCGTGTTAACGCGCGGTACGTAGGAAGCCCCTCTGGGGTCCAAGCTCTTTACTCCATCATCCACCCTGATCCTTACCCGGGCCGCCACATCCCGGTGGGGTCATGCCACTTCACTTCACTCCACGTTACTTGGGAAGCCGCCCATGTGCTGGCCCCAGCGTCGGAGGTTCCCCGCAAGGGGTTCTGTCATCTGATCCACTTTTCGTGTTGATCGGTCCGATGCCGTCCCCGCTGGACGTTAAACTCGCGGCATACCCCGTGTTAAACACGGGAAGCTGAGGAAAACCTCAGGTGACACAGTTCCCCGCACCTAGTACGGGATGCCTCAGGCCATCGTGCCTTCGAGAAGCCCTATTAGGGACGGAAGACAGACGTGCAGAGCCGCAGTGTTACAACACGCCCCCAGCACCCAGAGCCACCCGGCCTTCTCACCGCAGGTTGCTGCCCCGCCCAGACTCCTTGGAACGTCCGGGCGGAAGCAGCGTAATTAACCGGTGTCCATGAAGATATGGCGCCGGGAACGAGATTCACGAACATTCTTAAGTCTATGAGGGAGACCCGGATTAGGCGACAAGTTCCGAGGAGACGTCCAAGGAAGGAGAAGCCGACATCCCATCATCCCGGTTTCGATCAAGGAGCAGACGCCCCTGAATAAGGGACGGATGCCGCCCGCCCTTGGAAAGCGGGACTGCGGGACCACAAGCCGCGCGCCCATCCCCTCGGGTTGACGGGTGCACGCGCGAACGCGTCCTGGCGGAACAGCGTAACCCGACGCACATCCGCACCGAAACAGAAAAATGGTGAACCCGACGTGAATCTCTTCTCCTCGATACGAAGACCGATGGCTTTCAGAGGTGTTGGAAGACCGGCGTGTTGCCCGGCCAAGCATTCAGTCTTACCCGCCAGGGGCTGGGGAAGGGACATCGGGCACTCCGTCTCGCAACGTCGAGGGCCTGGGTTCCCCCCACGGAAGGCGTCGTGGCGCTAATGGTTGGTTGTCGATTCCTTTTTCCTGTCAGTATTAATGGGTCATTCTCCCTGCTTTCAGAAATCAGGTCGCCCGATCTAGTGCCCGAACGCCACCCGCCCACTGGCGCAGGGACAGGGGAAACACCGACGCGGCTACTCCGCGCGGTCCCGCCCGTTCCACAGCCGTCCCAGCAGCCGCAATTGCGGGACGACCACGCCCTCTCTCCCCCTCGGAGGTCATCCAGAGAAGGGTGATCAACACCCTGGTGCGGAGATACGAGGAAGAGGGAGTCATCCCCACTAGGGACATGGCTCGCCTAGACCTTGAGGAGGCTGCGCCTCGCCACCACCGCCGCCCCCGAGGGCCGCGCAGGGAGGCACCACCGCCTACCTCAACGTCCAATCGCTTCGGGAGTTTATCCCCGGAGCGCTCTGACAGTTCCCTTCCCTATGCGGATGAAGTGGAAGATGCCCAGGATCACCCTATCCGAGGTCCGCTCCAGGGATCCACGATAAGGGCTCCCGCCAGGCCACGGCGACATCGCCGCCAGGCCCCTCAAGTCGAGGAACAGTCTCTCCACCTGCCCGCGCCGCTCATCCCGGCTCGTCTGTCTCGACGCCAACGTCGGGCACGAGCGGAAGAGGATGCCCACCTTGGGGCTCTAGCAACAGCGGCCGCATTGGCCCAAGCCACTGCTGGCTCCAGTCGCCAGGCCTCTGTGCATCCTGAGCGGGGGAACTCCTATGCCCGACCCGGATCGAGGCCCCGACCGCCCCAAAGGCAGGTTGGGTTGACTCTCCCGGTTGCTGGCACTGGCAGTAGCCACCGCGGACCACCTCGCGGTAGCGCTATTCACCGGCAGGATCTACTCTGTGTGGCCGATCCAGGAGGCATGGGTCATCCCACCTCCCGATCCCGGCCCGGAGTCCTGCCCGGGATCATCTCTCCCCGCGTCCCCTTTGATATCTGTCCCGGTGCCCCTCGCACCTTGGTTCCCAGTCCTCTCGGCCCCAGCACCAGTGCGGCCGGAGGACGCCAGGACAGAGATCAGCCCTGCCCCGAAGAACCACCCAGGGGCAGGAAGGCAAGGCGTCGACGCCGAGGGAAGAATGTTGCGGAGTTCCGGACAGAGATCCGACCGGTTTGCTTCTCTGACTCAGAGGCAGAGTACGATTCGGCGACAGAGCCCCTTCCCCAATCCCGCCAGTCAAGGGCAGGGGTAGGAATGCGGCACGTCAGCCTCGTGCTCCCCGAGAGCGAGATCGATGTGATCCCCGCGTCTCTCCGAAGGTATATCCGGAGTAACGAGGGCCTGGTAGACCCCCAAGGATCAAACTTGCGGTTGGTACCGGCCCCTCCGGAAGTGCCTTCCGTCTCGATCAGAGAAGCCGGAGACTTTTTCTGGGGACCGACGGTCGAACCACGATCTGGTGCGCCCTCGGCGAGCACCGATGCTACGGCAGGATGTTCGCTCGCCGGCCCGTCCTATCGTGATGTGGTAGCTGGGGCACCGCCACCCTCAGGGGGAGGCCCGGGATATGGAGGCCAATCGGCCTGCTCGCCGTATTCACCGCCGGCCAGCCCGTCGGCCCGACGGCCCGCCTCGGCACCACTACCAGTTCCCCGTCCGTTCCCAGCCATGGAAGAGGACCGAGGAGATCTGGGTCCCGAGTTTGAGTCGTGGAGCTTCTGGACCGTCCTTGCAGAGGGCCACTTCCCTGAGAAGTTTTGGCCAGTCGCAGGACCGGGCTTTGATGCACCCGAATCGCTCACCCCGGATGAGTTCGAGTGCTTCCGCCGAACCCTCCGGGAGACTCACTCCCGTCTTCACTGCCTACAAATGCCATACCCCGGGAGTCAACTACACCTGGAGGATATTAGTGAGCAGTGCCGTCAAATTGACCTGGCCATGCTCCCCGCGGTTCGGCACCCCGGGTCATTTGGGCACCACGAGGCCCTCCAACAACGATGCGTTGAGTGCTTTCAAGTACTCCGCAAAGTTATCGAGGAAGCCACTCCCCACGTGTATATCCGTGGATGGGGGCAGTACGCTGCCCTACGCTTCAGTGTGATCCGCCGACAGCCCGATTCGCTGGGTGGCCCTGAGGGTATATCCCCAGGGACAGGAACAGTCAATATGGCTGACCTGTCGGGAGAGGGGAACGACTTGGAACTTCTCGACGGGGGCTTCCCCCCCGAAGACAAGCCGTCGTCAGACCCATCAGTGAGAGTTACTCGTCATCAGAGGAACCTCCTGGGGCTCCCCGCACCCACTGAAGCACTGACGTTGAGCCGAAACATCAGCAAAGGAAAAGAGCACAGCGAGGCTATAAGGCCCTCCGACCCATCTGCCTCCATGCGGAAGGCAGAGGAGGATCCCGAGAAGGCTACGCTACGTCAGCAGCTCGCCGAACAGAAGAGGCTGGTTGACCAGCTCCTCGCCGAGCGCGCTGCAGAACGGCGGCCTGACTACGGTGATCCCAGGCCAGGGCAGCAGGGACCGGAACAACCACCCCTCGATGAGACTCTCCCGGGAAACCGTGATTACGCCGTGTTCGCCGACAGGAGAGAGGCCATTGCCTACGGCAAGAGGGCGCGGTATGTTTCGCCACACCCTCCCGAGCAGCGCGACTACCCGAGAGATCCCGCTCGGATTCCTCCCGCTGCCCCAAGGGCCGCTCCGCCAGCCATCCCACGAGCTGCCGAGTTCGACGATCCGGTCGACGACCCGATTGAAGGGCCATGCAATGCGCTCGTGGTTAGAGATCCTCGCCAGGACTGGAACCCATGTCCGGACGATCCGATGGCGGCACTCATTGCCTGCTTGGAAGCCTTGGAGACTCGGCAGGTGGCGATCCCACCGGACGGCAAGCCATACCCAGCATGGGTGGATGACATGCCGGCGCCTCCGGGATTCGGGAATCCCACTTTCGCCCCCTTCAACGGGACCGGAGATCCGCCACAACATTTGGCCCATTTCAACTCGAGGTGCGGGCCTATGTTGGGGACTCCGGCGCAGCAAGAGGCCGCTAAGCTTCGCTGCTTTGTCCAGACACTGGAAGGGCCAGCATTTGTCTGGTACAGCCAGCTCCCCGTCGGGTCGGTAACCAGCTGGGAGGACCTTCGTAGACAATTCCTCTACCAGTTCAGTTCCACGACCCGGAAGACGAGTATCGCAGACCTCTTCAAGTGCAAGCAGAGGCCTGATGAGCGAGTCGCGGACTTCGTCGCCCGATGGAAGGGTCTCACGTATTCCCTTGACATGCCATTGACTCAGGAGCAGTTGCTGACAATGTGCGTCGGGAACGTCAAGACCGAGCTGGTCCCTTCCCTGATTACTCAGAATTACCCCGGAGGGTTCAGGGACTTCTCAGACAAAGCTCAACGTCTTGAGGAAGCCCTGCAACAGGCCAGCCAGGCACACCCGCTGCCTCCTATGATTCCTGCAAGGAGAGCCAGCAGGGCTGAGCCCGCTGCTGTGGCCCAGATAGAGGCTCCCAGGCCGTTGGAGCTGCTGCCGGTGAGGCCAGCTCCACCGCCTCACAGGAATCCGCCTCCACGGGCTCAGTTCCCGGCCCAGCAGCGGCAGCCTCAGAACCGGCCGGCCCCTCCGCGTAATGTACCGCCACAACCCAGGCGAGATAATCAGGGTCCACCTCCTCGGCAGGCCCCTCCAGCCCCTCGTCAAGACCGCGCTCCCAGGGGCCCGCGACACCTGACGTACTCATTCCATGAGGATCAGGTCCCCGGTTATTTCCGGAGCGCCCTGGAGCAGAGGATTGTGCGACTGCCTGAGTGTTGGAAGCCAGAGGAGGCACATCTCACGGATAACCCCCGCTACTGCCCCTACCATCGGGCCCTGGGGCACACCATCCAGCGGTGCTATGTGTTTAAGGACTGGCTCCAAGACCAGATTAACAACAATGTAATCAGGTTGGGCCCAGCTCCAGCACAGGTAGCGGGTGTGTTCGTGGGATCAGATGACGATAGTGGCAACGAGGACGAATGGCAGCTGGTCTCCGACCGCGGGTCCCAGAAGTATAATAACTGGATGGCCCGCAAGACGACCATTCGCGCCCAGGGAATCATCCGTGCGCGCTTGAATCAGCCTGAGCCCCCAGAACCTGCGGGTGCTGCTTCGGCATCGTCGTCCCAGTCTGCCTCCTCCAAGAGGAGCAAACGGCGGCAGCGCAAGAAGGAAGAGCGCGCCCCGCCAGTTCCGCCACTATCCCGTACTCTCGGCGATTTCATGCCCCCGGGGATGGGGGTCCCTCCTCGGATCCGCCCGGTGATGGATGATTCGTCCGACGACGGTATTGGGTACGCTTCGGTTAACACCGTCGAGCTGGTAAATCCCTTTTCGGTTCCCGACGTTGAAGAACACCAGGTGGACCTCCCTAGCGTCCCCGGTCGTCGCCACCGTCGGAAGAACCGCAGCAGCAGGAGTCGCCGGGGCACAGCCGTCGGTACCTCCGGCCAGGCCGTGCACGCCACTGAGACTAGGCGGCAGGCTCAAGATCGAGCTCAACGTACGCAGGCTCCCCATCCGGGGATGACGGATTCGCCTCCGCCACTGTTTGTGGTATGGGACCGGGCAGAACCGCCTCAGCCGCGTCGCGACCAGCTCCGCCCTGCCACAAGTCCATCCCGGCCTCCTGACTCCAGTACGGTGACCATTTCCCGGACTGCGACCAGTGAACAGCGAGATGCGCCAAGTACCATTCGGCCGCCGATCCAACCGGTAAGGCCCGTCATGCCACCAACCGCAGAGCAATCTCCTGCAACCAGGAGCTCGCGCTTGGCCAAAAAGTATGATGTCCTGAAGCACTTGGCCGACATCCCAGCAAGGCTCTCCATCCTTGAGGCTCTGCGCATGTCATCTGAGATGCGCGAGGCACTCGCTGAAGCCCTGAAGAGCCCCCTCCAGTTCGAGACAGAGGTTGCGGCTGCAGAGGCCTTCCACGCCGAAACGATCGAGGACGCCGAATGTCAGGCAGTTATCTCGTTCTCTGGTAAGGATGAAGACCCTCCTATACAGGGACACATTCGTCCGCTGTATGTCACCGGCCAGTTCAACGGCCTTGAAGTCCGGCGCTGTCTTGTCGACACGGGGTCCGGGATTAATCTGATTCCAACTCGGACGCTCCGGAGATTGGGGTTGTCTGAGGATGACTTGATTCCCTCCGACCTCAGGATCCAGGGGTACGACCGCACCGCGCAAACCCCGGTCGGCAAGATACGTTTGAAGACCCAGTTCGGTGACTTGGTTGCCAACACCGAATTCATGGTAGTCTCTCAGGACACTGCGTATAACGCATTGATGGGCAGGCCATGGCTTCACCTTCATGCGGCGGTTCCCTCGTCATACCACCAATGCCTCAAATACTCTCTTAATGGTCGAGTAGGCGTGCTTCAAGGAGATGCCTCTCCTTTTGCCTCATGTGAAGCCCGCTATCTGGACGCGGACTATTACAAGAGCAAGGATAAGCAGATCCTGGCAGGTGAGGTTGAGCCTGTCGCTGTTGCAAGCGATCCCTGGGCAAGTCTGGATGACGCTTACGTCCTCCCGATTCACCGGTTGGACGTCGCCATGGTCTTGACGGTCCGCGAGTCTCCTGATGAGACGGCCGCGACCGCCCGCGCCAGCACCAGTGGCCCAGCAGGATCTGGTAGCCCCAATGCAGTTTCCAACGCAGTCTCTCCCGTGGATGATCCCTCCCCGAGTGGAGAGGGTATGGAAGACGCACCCCCAGCCTTTGAGGAGGGCGTCCCCGCCACAGTCGATGAGTTAATACAGGTGAACCTTGGAACCGAGGCCGATCCAAGACCCACGTTGGTTAGTGCCGCCATGCCCTCTGAGGAGCGGCAGCAGTACGTGGACTTTCTTAGGCAGCACCGTGATGTGTTCGCTTGGGGCTATGACGAGATGCCGGGGCTAGATCCTCAGGTAGCCGTCCACCGCCTAGGTCTCCCGGCGAACCATCGCGGGTTCAAGCAGCCTCCCAGGAAGATGCACCCATCCCACGGTGCCATGGTTGAGGCCGAAGTTGACAAGCTTATCAAAGCCAACTTCGTGAGGGAAGTTCAGTACCCCAAATGGCTGGCCAACATTGTGCCGGTCAGGAAGAAGAACGGGCAGATTAGAGTCTGCATCGACTTCCGCGATCTCAACCGCCACTGTCCGAAGGATGATTTTCCCCTTCCAGTGACAGAGCTGTTGATTGATGCCACAGCAGGGTTCCAAGCCCTCTCCTTCATGGATGGATACTCCGGATACAACCAAATTCGGATGGCCCCTGAGGATGAGGAGTTCACTGCCTTCAGGGCCCCCCAAGGTACCTTTTGCTACCGGGTCATGCCCTTCGGCCTGAAGAATGCAGGTGCCACCTACCAACGGGCGATGCACCGCATATTCAAGCCAATCCTCGGCACACTGGTGGAATGCTACGTCGACGACTTGGTTGTCAAATCGCGCCAGCGTCAGGACCATCTCAAAGATCTTGAAAAGTGTTCAGCTTCCTCCGGTCTCGCTGCCTGAAGATGAACCCGTTGAAGTGTGCCTTTGGGGTCACCTCCGGAAAGTTCCTTGGATTTGTGGTAAGATACCGGGGTATTGAGATCGACCCAGAGAAAATCAGGGCGATTAGCCAGATGCCTCCCCCGGGTACCGTCCGGGAACTGCAAGGGTTCCAAGGCCACTTAGCCTATATACGCCGATTCATCGCGAATCTGGCCGGCAAGTGTAAGCCCTTTTCTCGGCTTATGAAGAAGGGTGTCACCTATGTATGGGATAAAGAGTGTCAGACCGCTTTCTAGGAAATCAAGCATTACCTGCTTCAACCTCCGGTCCTGATGCCGCCCGTATCCGGAAAGCCGCTGGTCCTTTATGTGACCGCCCTGGAACGGTCCCTGGGTGCCCTTCTCGCCCAGAAGAACAACGAGGGAACAGAGAATAGCCTCTATTACCTCAGTCGCATGCTCCTCGATGCGGAGGTTAGGTATTCCCCCATCGAGAAGAGCTGCCTGGCGCTCGTATTTGCCGTACAGAAATTACGGCACTACTTGCAGCACCATGAGGTACAGTTGGTTTCTCGGGTAGACCCGTTGAAATATATCCTGAGCCGACCTATGTTGACTGGCCGTCTAGCGCGGTGGGCTGTGATTCTCCAGCAGTTCGACATCAGGTATGTGTCTCAGAAGGCCATCAAAGGGCAAGCGTTGGCAGACTTTCTGGCCGCTCACCCGACCTCCGCGGATCAGCCGCTGGATCTAGGCTTTCCTGATGAGACCATTCTCTCGGTTGATCGAGCCGATCCATGCTGGCAGATGCACTTTGACGGTGCCTCCCGGAGCCCCACCGGTAGAAGACTCGATAATCCTAAGCTCAATAGAGTGGGCTTGGGCATCGTCTTCATTACCCCGGAGCGAGCCGTGCTGCCATACTCTTTCCTGTTGTCAGAGGGCTGTACCAACAATGAGGCGGAATACCATGCCCTCATCACCGGCCTCGAGTTAGCTCTCGAGATCGACGTGCCCCATCTGTGTGTGAAAGGGGACTCCGAGCTGGTCATTAAGCAGATCAATGGCGACTATGTTGTCAGGAAGCCGGAACTTGTGCCATTGTTGGAGTGCACCCTCCTTCTGATGGCCCGGTTCCCTTCTCGGCCAGAAATTGTCCATATTCCCCGGTCGCAGAACGGTCGAGCAGATGCTTTGGCCAGCCTGGCTGCGTCACTTGCGGAACCTGAACAGGACAACCTGATCGTCCGCGTGACGCGCCGCAGGCTCATCGCTCCCGTTATCCCGGAAGAAGATCGCGGCCCGTTGGTAAGTAATCTCACCACGGTTGCCCCTATGCCCGGAGCCCCGAGTACCCCAGATATAGCAGTCGAATCAGCCCCTGATTGGAGGACGCCTTTGGTTGAGTACCTCCAACATGGCATTCTTCCGTCAGATCGGGCCGAGCGCGAGCGAGTTCGACGCCGCGCATCGCAGTTCGTCCTCCAGAGCAGTCCCGGCCTGGAGCAGATCCTCTACAAACGCGGATTTGATGGTGTTCTCCTCCGTTGTCTTCAGGGAGTTGAGATCCCACGAGTCATGCAAGAGGTTCATGCTGGTTCATGCGGCGCCCACCAAACTAGGCCGAAGCTGTCCCACCAGATTCGGAGGTTGGGATACTTCTGGCCCTCTATGATCCATGACTGCATCGAGTACGCCAGGAGGTGCCATGCGTGCCAGGTTCACGCGAACTTTGTGCATCGGCCGCCGGAGCCTCTCCATACCACAAGGTATTCCTGGCCCTTTGCAGTCTGGGGACTGGACGTTGTGGGACCTTACCCG
The DNA here is from genome assembly GCA_963277665.1 of Viscum album. NCBI lineage: Eukaryota > Viridiplantae > Streptophyta > Magnoliopsida > Santalales > Viscaceae > Viscum > Viscum album. The sequence continues at coordinate 1,770,404,450 of OY728135.1, forward strand.
CCGGCGACAGCTCGCCAGTGCCGGTTCATTCTGACCGCCACGGACTTCTTCTCCAAATGGGCAGAAGCGATTCCGCTCAGAGAGGTCAAATCCTGTTCGATCGCTGACTTCGTGACCTCCAACATCATCTATCGATTTGGAGTGCCTCACGCTATCCTCACGGATAACGGAACCAATTTCCGAGCAGCCGAGTTGAAGAAGTTGTACGCCAAGTATAACATCCGCTCGAACCATACATCTCGCTATCATGCGCAGGCGAATGGACAGATCGAGGCGTTTAACAAAACCCTCTCTAACATTCTGCAAAAGATGGTTGGTCAGAACAAGAAGAGTTGGCCGGACAAGCTCCCCAACGCCCTCTGGGCTTATCGGACGACGACTCGCAATTCCACCCAGATGACCCCTTATTCCCTGGTGTATGGAGCTGAGGCCGTCCTGCCCATCGAGATCCAGTTACCGTCCTTGCGCACTGCGGTCTACGACCAGCAAGCGCCGGACAGAGTTGCTGAAGCCCGTCTAGTCGAGTTGGAAGCATTGGATGAGAATAGACTTCGCGCTTTGCACAACTTGGAGAGGCATCAAAGCAGGATGGCTCGAGCTTTCAATAAGAAGGTTCGCCTCCGCTCCTTCCTACAGGGTGATCTAGTGCTAGCCCTAAGAGCACCGATGATCCCCGGCAGGAAGCCGCCCAAGTTGGAGCCCAAGTGGGAGGGACCTTTTGTTGTCCACAAGGTCTATCCCAATGGCGCGTACTCCCTAGCGACTATGGATGGTGAGTGTGTCACTCCTCCCACCAACGCTAGGTTCCTCAAGCAATACTTTGCCTGAGTGTCACCACGTCCTGCACGACGTTAAACTGCATTCGTCCAGGCTACAAGACATTAAACTGTTCAGCATTCGTCCGCGCTGCAAGACGTTAAACTGCCAAGTGCTTCGTCCCGCATGACGCTAAACTGCACTACGTCCGAGCTACAAGACGTTAAACTGTTCAGCATTCGTCCTGCATGACGTTAAACTGCCTCTCCAGAACTACGTATGGCTTGATTCCCATCCTTATGGGATACGTAGGACCGCCTGAACCCTCGTGTTTCAGGCCCAGCCCCATCCTTCGGGAATTTCCATCCCATCTCGGGCCCTTGGCCCAGTTGCCCCGGGGTGTGCGGCGTATGGTGTGAGTGCGGGGCTATGCCCTCATTCACGTCGGTTTGTTCGTCACGCTGTACGCCCCCCTCCACGTTTGGGGATGCCTTCTGCTCCCCTCTTCTTTTTTCCTCATCGTCCTGCATGACGTTAAACTGCACTTCAAGAACTACGTATGGCTTGATTCCCATCCTTATGGGATACGTAGGACCGCCTGGACATCATGTTTCAGGCCCAGCCCCATTTCCCGGGAATCCCTATCCCGCGTTGGGCCTCTGGCCCCAGTTCCCCTCCTTTTTGTGCGAGGCGTATCGCGTGAGCGGGGGATTATGTCCTCATTCGCGTCGGTCTACTGGCCGCGCCGTACGCCTCCCCCGTGTGTGGGACTACCTCACACCCCTCATCGTCCTGCATGACGTTAAACTGCCTTTCCAGAACTACGTATGGCTTGATTCCCATCCTTATGGGATACGTAGGACCGCCTGGACGCTTGTGTCTCAGGTCCAGCCCCGTATCTTGGTTGATCACGGGGACCTGCCCCCCTTCGGTTGCTCTCAGGGTGAGTCCTCCGACCCTTTCCGGAGATCTGTTAACATGTTTTTGGGTGCTTCGGTCTATGACTCGTAGTGTCAGATTCAATCCCGACAAGTCCTGTGTTGCTTGTCAGGCCTCGCGCTTCCTCTTGTTCGAGCCTTCACTCAAAGGGATCCTCGTTAGCGGTTTGGGTACGATGCCTCAGTGCTCTCCCACCGCTCCGGGTCGATTTACCGGCGGGTCTTGGGCCGCAAATCGATATGAATCCTGCGATTGAGCGGTTGATGCTCGTTTGCTTGCCCCGTCTTAGGCTGACGCGATCGGATGTTGTGTTGCGAATGCGTCAGCAACGTCCTTGATCGCCATGTCAGCTCTCTCGGGCTCTGAACATTGGTTGCGCAGTCCTCATCACACTCCGCCTTTGTGCGTTGTAGTGGGATCTTGACACTCTCTTCATACCGACCTCCGGTACGCCTCTACACGTTAGGCAGACCAACCAGGGTAATGATGTCGTTCGAGGCTCCCATGATCTGAGCACCAAGGATATATGCAGATATCCTCCCTAAGGGCCATGCGTAGCTGGACCCTCGTCCCCATAAGGAGGAGGGAGTCGCCCGAACAATTGCGTTCTGGGCCCAGTATATCTGGAGGCTAGCATCTCTGCCCCTCGGGTGATGGACATACGCAGACCCCCATCCCAAGACTCTTCTCCTGGAATCGTGCGTGACCGCAGGGCTGGGTATGCTCCCACCTCCGCCGTGTCCGCCGTACCGCGGTAAGCGGATTCCTCCATGGTCCGAACCACACGACCTTAAACTGTGTTGTCTGGTCCTACCACACGACCGTAAACTGTGATCGTCTTGGCCGCCCGACGAGAAACGGCACTGCATCGTGATGTCCTCCTCAGGGGACACTCATGTTGGGCGCTGGTTAATGACCACGCCATTCATCAATGCCTTCCATGGCTTGATTATTGTGGCGACGCCAGAGATTTCTCAATCACGGGCATGTCGCCGCACAAAGAAAAACCATTCATCTTTAAGGACAAACAAGAAATATCAAATGCCGCTCCTTTTGTGTGCGAGGGTCAGACCCGCACTCTTCCCCGCGCTGGTGCCCGATTGTGTTGCACCGCGCTTCAAGAACTACGTGCGGCTTGATTCCCATCCTTATGGGATACGTAGGAACGCCCGGATGTTTGAAACTTCGGGTCCAGCCCCCCACCTCTTAGAGATTCCCCCTTCTCTGGGGAATCCGCCGCCTTCAGGTCACCCTCAAGGCGTGTTCCCCGACCCCTTGCCGTGGTCCACCGGTGTCAAGAGTACTCTGGTTTATTGCCAGGAGGGTCAGGATCCGCTTGGTCAGGTTTCCTCCACTTTTCAGGCTTCGTGCTCCCTTTCATTCGGACCCATCGTCTACGCCCTGGGTGGAGCCCCCGTGAACGGTTCGGACACAATGCCTCAGTGCTCTCCCACCGACTCGGGCCGGTACCCCCAATGGCCTCGGGCAGCAAATCGATATAAATCCTGCGATTGAGCGGTCGATGCTCGTTTGCTGCCTCATTCCACCAATGGTTGGTGCGATGTTGATGCTGCTTTTCCGCCACGGTCGGCAGTATTCTCATATCGTCACGCCGGTGCTCCCGGTCCTCGAGTGAATGGCCGCATGATTCACATTTTCCACCTCCCATTCTGACCAGGCGAAACCTCGACACTCTTGACACTATCCCTCAGTGCATCTTCGCATATCCAGGGGATATGACCACGATGTGGCGTGCTTTGAGCCCTTATGGTCCGAGCTCTAAGACCTTAAACTAAGATCTCCCCTTATGGTCCGAGCTCTAAGACCTTAAACTAAGATCCCCCCTTTATGGTCCGAGCTCTAAGACCTTAAACTAAGATCTCCCCTTATGGTCCGAGCTCTAAGACCTTAAACTAAGATCTCCCCTTATGGTCCGAGCTCTAAGACCTTAAACTAAGATCTCCCCTTATGGTCCGAGCTCTAAGACCTTAAACTAAGATCCCCCCTTTATGGTCCGAGCTCTAAGACCTTAAACTAAGATCTCCCCTTATGGTCCGAGCTCTAAGACCTTAAACTAAGATCCCCCCTTTATGGTCCGAGCTCTAAGACCTTAAACTAAGATCTCCCCTTCTGGTCCGAGCTCTAAGACCTTAAACTAAGATCTAGCCCTTATGGTCCGAGCTCTAAGACCTTAAACTAAGATCTCTCCTTATGGTCCGAGCTCTAAGACCTTAAACTAAGATCTCCCCTTATGGTCCGAGCTCTAAGACCTTAAACTAAGATCTCCCCTTATGGTCCGAGCTCTAAGACCTTAAACTAAGATCCCCCCTTTATGGTCCGAGCTCTAAGACCTTAAACTAAGATCTCCCCTTATGGTCCGAGCTCTAAGACCTTAAACTAAGATCCCCCCTTTATGGTCCGAGCTCTAAGACCTTAAACTAAGATCTCCCCTTCTGGTCCGAGCTCTAAGACCTTAAACTAAGATCTAGCCCTTCTGGTCCGAGCTCTAAGACCTTAAACTAAGATCCTCTAGCCCTTATGGTCCGAGCTCTAAGACCTTAAACTAAGATCCTCTAGCCCTTATGGTCCGAGCTCTAAGACCTTAAACTAAGATCCTCCACCTTTATGGTCCGAGATCTAAGACCTTAAACTAAGATCCAGCCCTTATGGTCCGAGCTCTAAGACCCTAAACTAAGATCTACCCCAAATGGGGTCCTACGTCCTGCATGACGTTAAACTGCACTCACAGAACTACGTGTGGCTTGATCTCCAGCCTGATGGAGTACGTAGGAACGCCCGGACATTTCGACTCGGGTCCAGCCTCAGGGATCGATAAGTCCCGCCCCTCCTCGTCGCCGGCCGTCTGGCCTGACTTCGGGTAGAGTGGTGCAGTTGTGATATTCTCCCCGATTCAGCTCGGGATGCCCCATCGCAATGATGGGAAGCGACAGTTTCCTCGTCAGAGAGGTGCTGTCTGAGAATTGAGGTGACTCACGGCCAGATTAGTGCATCCGCCCAATACGCTTTCCCCACGGTGGCGCAATTTTGAGAGCGTTGGATTCTGTCCGAACAAATCGTCACTTCGCCCCACGCTTCGCATGCCCTGTTGATCTGGATTTTCCACCCTTGTGTCTGAAGGAACCCCAAAGCGGTATTCATGATGACATGTGGTCCGCCTCCTGCAATATGAATGATGGCCTTTTTCGGTCCGTCTATTGCAGTTGTTATGGTCGATCCACTGTCCGCCTACCGTCTTGGGCATTTCCTGGAAGGCCGATCGTTGTGGATGTCTGGATTCGGGACACGCGATTCACCCTTTCTCATTTCCCTATGTTCGGATAAAATCTCAACGCCCCTAGCGTTGTCCCGCTCGTGTGTTGGAACAAGTTGGGGGACGATACATTGGTTAGGTCTGAGGTCTCCTTTCCTAGGAATGACCTCCCTCTTTTCTCCAGAAACCCAGCGCCCTTATTTATAGGCGAGGCCGGGCCCGCGCTGCGCGGAAAGCGCTTTGCGCGACCGCAGCGGCGACTTTCGCGACCGGTGCCCCTTTTTGCGCGCCTAAGTCCCGCGCCGCCCAGGACTTCGGCATTCCGGCGTCTCCCTCGGAACCCGATCGTTGCGACCTCTCGCCGATCAGATTCCGAGGGGGGGCTTTTGTAGACGCCGGAAAAGTCCGTTGCTCCCAAACGAAGCTCCGGATGCGGAAAGCGAGGTCATATTTGGAGTCGGAAGGATGTTTCGGAGGGCCCGGAGGCCGTGCGCGGAATTTCAGAGGCCCGCGCGCAAAGGTGATGTCCCGCGCGGAAAACCCCCGGGATGCGCGCAATGCGCCGGCTCGGCGCGCAATTCTGCGCGCCGCGGGTCCGCGCGACTCCCTTACGCGCCGCGCCCGATTCCGCGCCCGCGGGGGGAATTTCGCGCTCGCATCCTGGATTCCGCGCCCGGGGTTGCCTATAAATACAAGGCGACCCCCAACGTTTCAAAGGTTGCTGGAAGTCGAAACGTCTCCCGTGCGCGCAATTCAACCCCTTCCGCGCGCAATGACGAACTTCAGGTAACCTCCTTTCTTTCGCGCAAGAAAGCCTCGGGGTCCGCCTTCGCGCGCAATCCCCGATGGCTCCTTTCATTTGAATAAAAACTCACCCTAAGGCCTTTGCGCGCAAAAGAACCCGCTTGCGCGCAATTGCCCCCGGGGTGCGCGCAATCCGGCCTGATTGCGCGCACCCCCCTTCTTTCAAGTGGCCATTCGTTAAAGAATGAGCCGTTGCCCCCGCGCGCTATCCGAAGCCCGGTGTGAGCAATCTCAAGCATCCGCGCGCAAGGCGCTGGCCCAATTGCGCGCCAGCCGCCCCGATTGCGCGCCGGCCCGCAGTATTGCGCGCAAAGCTTCCTTTTTGCGCGCAATCTGCCAGGGTCGTCCCCGTTGACCTCCTAAGGTTACCCGCCTGTGTGGCACCCGATGATTCTCATCCCGGGTGCCCGCACCGTGCGTTGTCTTCCAGTGCGGCCCTCCAGGCTTGCGCGAAGTGACACGCACCTATGTCCAGCATGACGTTAAACTGCATATATGTCCAGCATGACGTTAAACTGCATATATGTCCAGCATGACGTTAAACTGCATATATGTACAGCATGACGTTAAACTGCATACTCGTCCAGCATGACGTTAAACTGCATATACGTCCTGCACGACGTTAAACTGTACATCGTCCGCGCTGCAAGACGTTAAACTGCCAAGTGCTTCGTCCGGCAACCTATGCCTAGCATGACGTTAAACTGCACACCCGTCCAAGCTGCACGACGTTAAACTGCCTAGCCCCCATCGTCCGTGCTGCAAGACGTTAAACTGCCAAGTGCCTCGTCCTCAACACATGACGTTAAACTGTACTTCGTCCGGCAAGACGTTAAACCGTCCGCTTCGTCCTCAACACATGACGTTAAACTGTACTTCGTCTGGCAAGACGCTAAACCGTCCGCAACCTGATCCCGTGCTCCGCACGCAGGGTCTCCCCCGGTTTGGACGTGGCCCCCACCCGCTCGTCTCTGCAGGGATGTCGGGATTGTCCCCCTTTTGGGACGATTTAATGGGAGTGGCTTTTCCCTACGGGGGCAGGGTATTACAAACCCCTAGTTTCTCGTGGGAGGCTGCACATGTGTATCTCCATTGCACCTCCCCACTGCCGAAGCCAGTAGAGGGTCTGACTGGGATCGAGGTGTCTTTTGCTTTCGGTCCAAGTCCCTTCCAACTGAGTTTTGCAGTATCCGGGCTGCCCCAAGTGCGTAAGTCCTGACAGAATGAACTACGTGGACTTTGATCCCTGTCTTCTATACAGGGTACGTAGGAAGCCTCCCTGAGGTCCAAGCCCACCACCTGGTCGTCCCGGTCGTATTTACGTCGGTTCGTCCATCAGTGGACCCCTCCAGGGTTCACGCTTGCGTTGATTCACCTATGAATCCGCCCCTGTGGGAGACCGCCCGTGTGTATCTCCACGGTGCCTCCCCACAGCCCCCCTTTTCCATTTCCCCTTTTATCGTCCAGCATGACGTGAAACTGTGATCCACCCGGCCGTTCCATCCCCCTCCGTGCGAGGTGGTTCGGTTCAATCCTCCGCCCGGCGGCCTCGACCTCTTCGTGAGTCGGCTTGCCGACGTCCAGCATGACGTTAAACTGTATGCCCGAACTACGTTGACTTTGATCCGTGTTAACGCGCGGTACGTAGGAAGCCCCTCTGGGGTCCAAGCTCTTTACTCCATCATCCACCCTGATCCTTACCCGGGCCGCCACATCCCGGTGGGGTCATGCCACTTCACTTCACTCCATGTTACTTGGGAAGCCGCCCATGTGCTGGCCCCAGCGTCGGAGGTTCCCCGCAAGGGGTTCTGTCATCTGATCCACTTTTCGTGTTGATCGGTCCGATGCCGTCCCCGCTGGACGTTAAACTCGCGGCATACCCCGTGTTAAACACGGGAAGCTGAGGAAAACCTCAGGTGACACAGTTCCCCGCACCTAGTACGGGATGCCTCAGGCCATCGTGCCTTCGAGAAGCCCTATTAGGGACGGAAGACAGACGTGCAGAGCCGCAGTGTTACAACACGCCCCCAGCACCCAGAGCCACCCGGCCTTCTCACCGCAGGTTGCTGCCCCGCCCAGACTCCTTGGAACGTCCGGGCGGAAGCAGCGTAATTAACCGGTGTCCATGAAGATATGGCGCCGGGAACGAGATTCACGAACATTCTTAAGTCTATGAGGGAGACCCGGATTAGGCGACAAGTTCCGAGGAGACGTCCAAGGAAGGAGAAGCCGACATCCCATCATCCCGGTTTCGATCAAGGAGCAGACGCCCCTGAATAAGGGACGGATGCCGCCCGCCCTTGGAAAGCGGGACTGCGGGACCACAAGCCGCGCGCCCATCCCCTCGGGTTGACGGGTGCACGCGCGAACGCGTCCTGGCGGAACAGCGTAACCCGACGCACATCCGCACCGAAACATACCCCTGAGATTTTTTGATCTCTATTTCAACCTTTAGGGCACAAAAATATATTTCATCATTTCTCTCAAAGTCACAAATCACTAGGGATTTCCATACTCCCGGTTTGAGCCCACTAATTATCCGATCAACCTTGCATTCAGGGGTAACAACAATGGACGAGGCGTATTGTGAAATCTTTGTGAATTTTTTCACATAAGACTTGATGGATTTTTCATCTTGTATCTTTTGGTAAAATAAGTCCCTTTCCATCTTACATCGGAGGGTGTGATGAAAATATTTGTCGAATTTGTTTTCCAAAAATCCTTCTTTTACTACACCTAGATATCTTCCTCAAGCTTTGTATTTTTTATCAATTTGAAACATTGATCTTCTTTTCCCTCCATATGATAAGTATCCATAAGAACCTTCTCTTTTTTCGATCAATTAAGGATAGATAATATCATTTCAATAGAGTTGAATCATTGTTTGAAAATTGAGGGATCATATGATCCACTAAAATTAAGTGTCCTTTTCCTCATGAAGATCTCGATTACGAATTGTTATTTCTTAAGGAGGGTTGAAAATTTCACATTACCCACATTTTTACACAAAACATGAGTTAACTAAGAGATCATCATGATATATTATGTGATTCCTTCTCTAATCTGATAGGGAATCTCATTAGAACAACTGCCACATTTATCTCCACGTCAGTCGTTAGCACAAGTATTCCTATTACCAGACATTGGATTGAATAAAATGAATGTTAGGGGTAACACATAAAGGTAAATCTAATGAAAAAAATGATAAATTATAAATTACATTTTTATCATTATCTTATGAATTTATCAACTTCAATCTATGTTATTAATGATCTACCTCCCATCATATATTCATAGGGGGGAGTTTCTTCCTTAATAATCATTCATACTAATCTCATGAATTTACTAAATCGTATCCCCAATGAGTGTCGTAAACGAGAGTGTATCATGACTTTTTGGTGTACACTAGTTCTCATTTGTTTTAAGCTCAAATCGATGTTTTTGGGTTATACCCCAAGATACATCTATGCCAGAGCTGCCTCTTCCCGCTCATATACAGAAAGGGATGTATTTTCTTGATGAAAAATTTACTCAATACTCCCCAAATGTTGGGATGATTTTATTATACATTGTCATATATTTAATTCTTTCACTAGGGATTTCTAATCCTAATCCAAAAAATAACTAAACATATCCTATGATACCAACTATAACAACCCTTCTCATTATTTCACACTTAAACATAATTTATTACATATAATATTTACTTAATAAAACATTGAAAATCGAGATTTATAACCTCTTTGGGTCTTATGATCATTACATATCAACATAAAAAATGAAATACAAATCTTTATGAAACACTTCTTTTAGATGACCACACAAATTTATTCGTACTTTGCAATGTACGAGATAACCTAAGAACATGCATAAGAAAAGGGTGACCTATATAGCCTAGTAAGGGAGTAAAAAATAATCAACATGGTGAATACATAACATGTTAGCTAATAGGAATATCAATAGAGTATAAGAGAATCATGAACATAAAGGCATGACATAGCATGATTATTACAACATGGAAATGTGTCCAAAACATTTAACATAATATTAGTATGATCCAAGGATCATCGAAAATGGAGCATGAGTAATCCCTGATTTATCATTAATTATAATGATTAATCCATGATTTCACTTGATGTATCATGATACTAATCATTACCCAATTCATTTGAGTGCTATCAGGGTGCACCATTCTTAGTCATTTCATTTCATGCAAAACTGTTCCCAAAAGATTATAAAAATTAGATTTATTAAACATCATCATTTATTCTAAGATAAATGGATGAGTAATTAATACATGAATCTATATAATCAATAAGTCATTGTGTATGAATGTGAATAACCTTGATATGGAAACATGCATGTTATTCACTAGATAATGACTGTCTTGGAAAATCATCAAAGTGAATTTTTTGTAAAATAATAGTGTGATGTATGAATTCATAAAAATGGTTAATGATACAGGAAGGGGTGTATCATAATTTTTAAATAAAATTTATATTAACGGGGTCCATTAGATACATGTACCATCATATGTGATGGATTTTTATTCATAAAATAAAATAATTTGTGGAATGTAAATGAGGAGAGAGAAATTCCTTATTGAATTTCAACATGGTAAGGACTGTACATGTGATGAATTATTTTGAGATAAAGAGGTATCTAATCTTTAAAACATAATTAGGGAAGTATGGGGGAGTTTAAAAATCATACCCTAACATTTTTAAAAGAAAATTCATGAATATAAGAACATAAATAAACTTGAACAAAAATTTTTGGGGAAGAAATCCCTTACTTCGATGTTTTATCCCAATGTCATGGAAGGGGATTGAGAGATGCTTCTTGATAAATTTAGGAACCTTGGGAGGATTCTAAAGAGAGTATCTAAGGGATTTTTAGAGATCCAATGGTTCTGAGTAAAGAGGAAGTAGGATCTTGGGTATTTTTATATATGAAAAGTGAAGGACTTCTTTATTATTTAGGTTTTGGACACTACACATTAAAATAATAAAAAATCGACCTACCTGTAGTTTATTCTCATGTTGTTTTCCAAATGGGATTGACAAACATTATTTTATAAGTCCAATGGATGAATGTGTTAAAATATTAGTCATTCTTCTTTTTAGGTGAGTCACACTCTGAAGAAAATCATTCTAAAAGATAAAATGTTTTATAATTCTTAGAGTGTCCACTAAAGCTTGGTGAAATAAATCAAACAAACATAAAACAACATAATATTAATGTTACAGCAATTATTTTCCAAAATCCCATTTATTATATTTTAGTCACTACCACAAAACTGGGCAAGGAATGCGCCTGCCTTTATCAGTGCTAACAGTAAAGCGTTGATAAAGGGTCGGGCCTTTATCAGTGCTAACAAAAGCAGTAATAAAGGTCAACTTTATCAGTGCTAAAACAAGCGCTGATAAAGGGATTATTTATCAGTGCTAAAGAAGTGCTGATAAAGGATGTATTTATCAGCGCTTTTCATTTTAGTGCTGATAAATACACCCTTTGTCAGCGCTTTTTACTAGCACTGATAAAGGCTCATGCGGATTTGTTAAAAACCCGCGGGTCCTCTTCCTCCTCCCTGCACCAGGTTAAGCTCTCGCGGAATCCCTCCTCTGCGCTGCTGCCACCGCTGCCTCCTCCTATGCTGCGACTGCGGCCTCCTCCTCCTCCCCCTCCTTCTCCTCGTCCTCTGGCCGCCGCCTCCTCCTCCTCCAGCCGCCGCCTCCTCCTCCTCCTCCTCCACCGCGGCCTCGTCCTCCTCCTCCTCCACTGGTACTTCCTCCTCCTCCTCCTAGTCTGCAGCCTGATCCTCCTCCGCCTCCACCGGCGCCTCCTCCTCCTCTACCTACTCCACTGCATCCTCCTCCACCGTGGCCTCATCCTCCTCCTCCTCCTACTCCTCCTCCGCTACCTCCGCTGCCTCTGACCTGCCTCTACCCTACCTCTGCGCTGCCTCTGCACTACCTCTAGTGCCTCTGCTGCCGAAACCTCCTTCTCTTCCGCCACCGGGTCCTCCTCCTTAAGGTGATTCAAATTTAATTTTCATGAATTAATTATGTTTGGAATGGGTAAGTGTTTGTCAAACTATTCTTCGTGTTGAATCTTCAGTTTCCATGGGTGGTTTGGGATTGTGGTTATGTTTTGATCCTGACTATGGGTTGTTTTTATGATTTCCCACTACTTCATTAGATTTATTTAGTTATTCTTATGTTTTGGTGTTTTCATTTGGTTTGATCCATGTTGGGACCATTAATGTGGTATGTTAGGAAAGTGCCTTGGAAATGGGTGAATTGATTTGGGTGGTTTGGGGATGCCCTTGGTAGTACATGAGTTTAGTTTGATTGATGATTTCCAGGATGACCCTTTGGAATATATAATTTGTATGGCCATAGAAATTATAAATGGAAGTTTTTAATTGAATTAAATCATGATCATGGCCTTTTAAATCATAAAAAAATGTAAAATTAATTAAATATAAATCTTAGTTTAATTTTTTATAATTGTATGTATATGAAATAGATTAATGTGAGGAATCATGGATTGAGATGTTGAATTTTTTTATATTTTAATTGGAAGTAATGGATTGTTTGGTATTTTTGAAATTTAATGTTTTAATTTGAATTCTATGGGAAGTCCCTTGGATTCCATATCAAAAGGATGGGTGTGGAATTCCTTGGAGTAATTATTTGGATTCTTGATGATTTATATTGGTGTGGAATTAAATTCATGAGCCTTGTAATCCACAGGGGTCTCATGTGAATATAGGGAGTAGAAAATTACTTGGACTCAATGAGGTCCAATTTAATGGAATTCATCAATAAAGATATTGGATTCTATATATATTCATTATTTTTAATTCTATAGGGAGGATCCCACTTATATTTGGGTAATTTATTCATTTATCTAATGATATATATTAATTTCATGGATTATTAAAGGTGTCCCTTATTAAATACTGAAGGATGAGCACTATATATTTATATTGATTATTATTGGTATGGAATTACTCGATTGTGGGACAAGTATTTCAATCACTATAGTATACTATTGTTATGGGAGGTCCCCCAAGTTCAAACCATATGAATGGATTTCCTGAGAATAATTGTGATGGAATTCATGTTGGATCCATATAGATTACTCTCAAGCTACTTGATTATGGTTTCCTCGATGAAGTGCCTTAGAACCAAATTGAGACATGATACTTACACCTTGATCAGAGGTAATGGATATGGAAGAAGTATGTAGTGTCACCTAGGATGTCCTCTTGAGACCAAAGTCATGATACATATCTATTTTTTTCGAATATTATTATTATTACCACTTAACATATTTCTTCTACACCTTTATGATTTATGTACTACCATGTATATTATATATGTAACATCATTATGATATTTCATGGAAAATGTTTTGGTATTTTGTCTCATGATGTGATATATGTAGTTTGTGGTGTTATATAATTTCTCCCTTATTTACTTATGTGTTTCACACTATTTTAATGAGGGTATAGTCTCCCCATTATACCACCTATAGACACTCACTACTAGTCAATAGCCTCGAGCATATATGGAGGTACACTTGAGGCTATGTAGCACATCATATCGAGGATATGTACACTTGAGGCTATGTAGCACATCATATCGACCTATAGACACTCACTACTAGTCAATAGCCTATAGCATATATGGAGGTACACTTGAGGTTGTATTGGGTGTTTTTAGAGAGCTTTGTCTTTATTACAATATTATAAATTCCTCATATTTTGTTTAAGAAGTATTGTTTCATGGTCACATTATTTCCTTGGAAGGAGTTTTAGTTTATCCAGAAAAGGTTCGAGAAGTCATTTCTCCTCTAACATATATACTCATCCTTTGGATTTCATATAGGATGAATATAAATAAAGAATGGATGAATGTCAATCGGTTGACAAAAGAGTATGAAGAAGGCGTGAAAGAATTTATCATGTTTTCAAAAGATCATGCATGTGAATCTTCTCAAATCCTTTGTCTATGTTTACGTTGTTGTTATTCAAAACAAATTAGTCCAGATGAGTTGCAAGTACACTTGATCTGTCACGGAATAGATCAAAGTTATACATGTTGGATTAAACACGGGGAAACAACGAATTTAAGTAGTGACTGGGGTGACACTGCATTTTATAGATCATCTGATATGATTACAAACATGAACAATGAAGATGACCGTATGGAGGATGTGATTACAGATGTGAATGATGATGAAGATCATATTGAGAAAATGACAAGGACCATCGAAGATGAACTTCGTGATTGCCCAAAATTTTTTGAGAAGTTAAAAAGTTGTGCAAAGACGCCATTGTATGCTGGTTACACTAAATATAAAGCATTGTCAGCCGTACTGAAGCTGTATAATTTGAAATCAGATAACGGGTGGAGTGACGAATGTTTTACGAAACTACTTGCCCTCTTGAATGACATGATCCCAGAAGAAAATGATCTCCCGAGCCGAACATACGATGCCAAACGAATGCTACGCTCTATGGGTATGATCTTTGAAAGAATACACGCCTGCCCGAATGACAGTATACTGTTTCACAAGGACCACAAATCACTTAAAGAATGCCCAATGTGTGGTGATTCTCGATACAAGAAAGACGAATCTAGTCCTACTAAAGTTGTATGGTACTTTCCAATCATTCCAAGGTTTAGACGCCTATATGGAAGTGAGGAGACTGCAGAACAATTAACATGGCATGCAGATACAATAATTAATGATGGGATACTACGTCACCCGGTAGACTCTCCTCAGTTGAAGTGAATCGGTCATGAGTATCCTGAATTTGGAAATGAGTCGAGAAACCTTCATCTTGCGCTATCTACAGATGGAGTGAATCCTTTTGGTTTCCAAAGCAACAGTCACAGTACATGGCCGGTTATGTTGATAAATTATAACTTACCACCGTGGATATGCATGAAACGAAAATACATCATGTTATCTATGCTTATATCAGGACCAAAACAACCAGGTAATGATATTGATGTTTATTTAGCTCCATTGATTGAAGATTTGAAATTATTGTGGGATTCAGGTGTTACATTGTATGATGCTTACAAAAAGGAAGATTTCACTTTGAGAGTCATGTTGTATGGGACGATAAATGACTTCCCTGCTTATGGAAATTTGTCAGGATATAGCATTAATGGAACTCAAGGCTGTCCCGTTTGTGAAGAAGGTACACAATCAGTTAGGTTGAAACATTTATCGAAAACTGTGTTTCTAGGACATCGCAGATTTCTACCGTGACGACATAAGTACCGTTCTTGGAAGACATCATTCGATGGATGTTCAGAAGAACGTACATCACCGTCTCCACTAACAGGCAATAAATTGTTTGAGAAAGTTAAAAATGTGGACACTACATTTGGTAAACCGACGTCGAAAAACCTTACAAAAATCAGTTGGAAAAAGAGATCAATTTTTTTTGAATTACGATACTGGAATTTTCTGTATGTAAGACATTTTATTGATTTTATGCATGAAAAAAAATGTATTTGATAGTGTTATTGGCACATTGCTAAATACATCTGGCAAAACAAAAGACGGAATTAAGGCTAGGTTGGACATGGTTGAGATGGGAATATGAGAAGAGTTGGCACCGGTGAAGGGTGAAAAACAAATATTTCTTCCTCCTGCTACTTACACTATTTCCAGGCAGGAGAGATATCAGTTTTTCAATTTCTTAAATGATGTAAAGGTTCTATAGGGGTATTCTTCAAATATCAGTAACCTTGTGTCAATGAGCGACTTGAAGTTAAAAGGTCTGAAATCACATGATTGTCATGTTTTGATGCAAAATATCATTCCAATTGCTTTACGTTGCATTTATTCCAAAAATGTCCACTATACATTAACGAAACTGTGTTTCTTCTTCAAAGCTATGTGCAACAATGTTATAGACCCGGCAAAATTGCCAGCTATTGAAAAAGAAATTGCCGTCATATTATGTGAATTAAAATCATCTTCCCGCCTTCATTTTTTGATATGATGGTTCATTTGATGGTCCACTTGGTGAGAGAGATTCGACTATGTAGTCCTGTACATTACATATGGATGTACCCCACTAAACGGTATATGAATATTTTGAAAGTGTTTGTCAAAAATCAAATTCGGCCAGAGGGTTGTATTGGAGAGCGATATATTGTTGAGGAAGCCATTGAATTCTGTACCGAATACTAGTCTGGGGTTGAAAGCATTGGATTACCGAAATCTCGTCACACTGGGCGGCTTGAGGGTGAAGGAATTTCTGGAAGAAAGGTTGTCACAATCAATATTACAAATTGGGAGCAGGCCCACCTTTATGTTTTTCATAACAGTTTTGACGTCGACGCATATGTTGAAATCCACAAAGAAATTCTTAGGCACTTGAATCCATCAAGGGATGAAAAATGGATATCAGATACACATAATCAACAGTTTATATAATGGTTTTGAGATCATATTTTTAAGAAGTTAGATGAAAATCAAAAGTCAATTTCGGAACGACTTCGATGGCTAGCCGGAAGACCAAGTGTGTATTCATTATCTTACAATGCTTATGTAGTTAATGGTTATAAATTTTATACTACTGAACATGATGAAGACAGTACCATGCAGAATAGTGGGGTTACACTTGTGGCTGAAGCGATGCATGTTTCCAGTGCTAAGGACAGAAATCCAATTTATGCGAATATGTCATCCTTTGGCATCATCAAACTAATATGGGAGTTGGATTATACGGAATTTCATGTTCTGATATTTCAATGAAAGTGTGTTGGTAACAGGAGTGCTGTTAAAATAGATGATTTGGGATTCGTGAAAGTTGATTTCAGTAAGGAAGGGGAGAAAAACGAACCATTTATAATGGCATCACAGGCAGTGCAAGTATTTTATGTTCTATGTCCCGCAAACCGAAACATGTCAATTGTTCTGTTATCGACCAAAATAGCTGAAGGGTCAGATGAAAATTCAACGGAAGATGACCCTTTCATTGGGACTTCGCAATAATTTCGCAGTGGTCCCAATGTAGACGATGTTTTGTATGTCAGAGGAGACCACAATGAATGGATATGAATAGTTGATAGAGGGGTCAAATCCCTTCAGCCTTTAAAAAATGGAGTTCAATAATCGGGTTATTTATTTTTATTGTATTATATATTGTATTTCATTATGTTATTATCTGTTCGATGCTGCTTTTATGTGATCTAAATTAAATTTTAAACCAGTTCTGCAGATAATGAATTCTTCACCTGCTGATGCACCCAATCCCGAGACACAACACGTCTCTCAACCTGTTGCAGCGGGTCCCACTGCTGAGAGACAACAGGTCTCTCAACCTGTTACAGATGGTCCCACTGCTGACGTACAACAAGTCTCTCAATCTGATGCAGCTGGTGTCAGTGTCGATGCTAGCACTTCGGAGAAACATAATGATGATGCAGAAACTGAGGAAATGGTAGGCGATGAAACCCCATCGAAACAAAAAAACAGTTGCGTCGTAGTTTGGAAGTTTTAGCAAAAATCATTAATGCGAGAGAAAAAGGTATCAAATATGAGGTTGGATGGAATAAGCTAGGCCAGCATGTAGACCCCAACAAAGCCATGTTTAGTAGCTACATTGGAATCGTCACTCGACAATGCGTGCCGATTGACGTAGAGTCTTGGCACCATGTTGTCAGCGGGTTGAAAACATTAATTTGGGAAGAGATTATGGTAACATTACGATATCATCTATTTAATTTATTAAAATAAAATAAAATATTGAAATATTGACTAACCCTTCATCATCTCTTGCAGAGTGCATTTATAGTAGATGTTTCGCATAAATAATATGTTTTCAGACTGGCATGAAGGATTCATATAGGGTTTCGTAGCATTTTAACGAATCATCATATGAATGATGCCGAAGGGAAAATCAAGCCGCACCCGCCTCCTATTTATGCACACTTGATATCCCAAGGAACGTGGGATGCAATTTGCAACCGTCGTGCGGAACAGAATTTTCAGGTACATTGTGTTTGGTTACATGTTGTGTAACGTTGCTTGTATTCATCACGTTGATTGATAGGTTTTTATTTATGAAACAGCAACTGAGTGCTGAAAATAAAGAACGGGCAGCAAAACCAGCGTACCCCTACCGTAATGCAAGGTTGGGGTACGCTTCAATTGAAAAACAACTGGTATCTATTTTAAAAGTACTGTAATAATTTTATGTGACATAAAACAACACTGTAACCATGTTTTTCTGTTTATATGCAGATTGATGAAGCAAAATCTCAAGTCACTTCCATTCCATGCCATGTGCTATGGAAGGAGTCCAGTGTTAATAAAGAGGGGAAACTGATAGATGAAAACACACAAAAAGTGTGGAAAACATGTGTAAGTATGACATAATATAAACTTGTTTTGCTTTAAATAACTATTACATAACGATGCTTACATATTTTTTCATATTTTCTATTTGACATAGTCAAAGGAATCAACAACACCCGCATCGGATGCAGACATACTTTCAACGGCCATGAAACAGTCAGAACAGTAAGGCCGCGTCAGAGGTGTGGGTTTTGGGGTGTCACCCCAGACATATTTTCAGAAAAAAAACAAGAGGATGAACAAACTAAAGAATTTCTTGTATTGAGAGATAAAGTAGCTACCCTTGAAGAACTAATCCAAACTCTGAGATAGATGCTAACGAGTTTGATGGAGGATAAGAGAAGAGAATAAACAACTCAAGAACAACACCCGTGAGAAGATCCACCCCTCACAAGCTTTGAGGCGAGCCATTCCCCTCAAAGACCTGACTTAACTGAGGTAATCAATGTGATAATATTTGTTTTTGTGAGATGTGAATCAAAGACACTGATTCCTTTCATGTAATGATATTCTACAGGGTGAAAATGACTGTGATTTATATCTGTCAACTCCCACCCATCGCCTTGTAGCGAGGGATACGATGTTCAATATGCATAATGACATGCTACACTCCAGACCACTTCCAACCGGTCATGTCAAAGTGTCGATTAACGTAGCTCATGAGCCGAGCACCGAGCTACCCATGCCAAATGACGATGACGACATTCATATGGTGGAAAAAGCTGTTGGAACATTCGTTGCATGGACGTCAAATCATGTAAAAAAACATGTCGAGCCGGAGGTATTCATTTCCAGTTCATTTTTCAAGAAGAACCTTTAACATTAAATTAGAAAATGGCTGAAAGGATGAATGTTATTACAGAAGGATAAAATGGAGAAGCTAAAACAAAAGAGTGGCTCCAACATTGGATCAACCAACCGATCAAAACGATCTACTGAGAGCGCGTTCACCCTGCTCGTTCTATATCTACATTTAATATCATTGCAAGCTCATGTGGATATGAAAATGAAAGATAGAAAGAGTCATACAATTTTTTGTGAAAAGATATTTATGGAGAGGAAATAATAGATTCCGTTAGTGAAGACGTGGTTTCTGAGATCATCCAATACGACTGGCTAGGCTCCTCAGTTATAAATGTATACATGAGGTATGTTTTCATGATTTGATTTTACAGAAGATGATATACACTGATAATTATTGATAAATACATCTCATATTTTTTGCAGGCGTATATATGAAAAACAATTGAAGGGATTTTCCCATGAATACAAATTTGGACTCGTTAGTCCTAACACCATTTCTACACAACGAACAGAAATAGATTCTAATTTTCAGGCTGAATTGATGTCAAATCTGCTCAGAACGTTTCAAAGAAGATTTATGACTGATAGGCTATTTTTAATACCAACGATGCAAGGGTAAAACTATACATTTTAATAATACCAATTATATTTTCATTCCTATTAGTACTTATTTTTTATTGTGTTTTTAGGGAACATTGGATGCTCATTGCAGGCAATTTGGATACTCTAAAGATTTATTTTCTGGATTCACTGCATGGATATCCAACTAACCGACCACAGATGATGGCGATTGTCAATTTGTAATAAACTAGATCCAACATTTTAGAACTAAATATCTAGTTATATAATTTGTATTATCTTTTAATGAGGATTTTATTATGATAGGGCGGTGTATGAATATCATCTAAAGGCTGGAATGAATCCAGGGCATAAGGACGACAATTCCCACAAGATCTACAAATGGAGAAGTATCTGTGTATATATAATTATATTTCACTATCCAAATACATATCAAAACAAATTACTTATTTTTCTCAATGCTTTTTCAGTGTCCAAAACAAACAAATTACAAGGATTGCGGTTATTATGTTTATAAATGTAACACCCTGAGCTTCCACGATACGCTTCTAATTCAATAATGCAATAGCTTGCATTGTACGCAACTTCGAGCTCTAAAACACCGCGACTAATCAAAGTAGCTGTTATGAATGGTAATAACCACTTTTTAAAATTATAGAATTTTTATATTTCAAAATGGACTTCATTTTTGAATTCGTAATATCGAAATTATCCTAAGTTGAATTTTTTCTAACTTTCTGAGAACTTCCAATTTTTTTATGAATAGTGAAAAATACTTAAAACAACTTTTTTAATAAATATAATTTATTGTGATAAATTATACTATTTAGTGGTTTTAAAGTATAATTAGAATATATTTTTACCATTTTATCCAATTGTGGTCATTATAATTAATTTGACATTGAAAATGGACATAAACAATTGCCAATCTTTTGATACAAATTGTTTATTAAAAAACACGCTATTTGTTGTGACAACGGGAATTAATTATAAAATTAATTAATGAAACTTATATGTTTGGAATTTTGTAAAATAGACAACATTTTTTAATTCTGAATATCAATTATAGCTTAGGGTGAAATTTTGGCATTGTTCTGAAAAACTTCAATTTTTGATGAATAGTGAAACCACTAAGTGGTAGTTAAATAACTGATTTTTCGTTTAAATGAAATATTACCACTTCTGTGATTTGATTTTCAAAAATCCGACATACATGGTTGTCATTAAGAATCAAAATGTGGTTCAATGAGATTAAAATAATTTTTTGTGAATAGTAACTTTTAGGTTCTTAATCGCGATTAGAGGTAATTAGTGTAGTTTATGGTAAAAATAATGTTTTAATAATATGAGATGAGCATGACACTGGTACTACTCCTATTGTATGAGTCATGGCCTACCAATAAAACCCATGGGTAAACTTGGGGACCCCATGGAGCAACTTTAGTTGGAAAATGACATTAATATATATTTATTTAATGTTAAAATTAAATTGACACAAACATGAGTTATTTTACTAAAACAGTTTTTAAGTGGGGTTACACAAGTCAAAATTTTGACTATAAATATTAATTAGAAAGCTAATAAGATTTAATACATAATAGTAATTGTTTTATAATTTTTAGACATTAAATAAATTAAATTATTTATGACATCATTATGATGCAGCGATGACTTCATTATTTAACGATTTAAATAAAATGAGAAGATAATGCAAAATCCAAGGCTTACACTTGTCCAAAGCCTATTGGATGAGGATATTTCAAACCCTTATCACCTTATCCACGAATTATATAAGTGTGGGACCTTTAGAATCCGAAAAGCATTGTGTAATAATGTAACATTTCAATCTTTCCAAAAGTGCCCCTCCTCTCCTCTTATAAAAGGCCCCCACCTCTACCACCTTATTCTCACTTTCAAGCCTTTTGGTTCGGCCAACCTCTGCCCAAATACTCTCCCAACTTCTCTTCATTCATCCTAGAAGCATTAATTTAGTCATAAATCCATCCTAAGGAGTCCTTTTGATCAAATCAAAAGGAAGAACCCAAAGAAGAGGTAACATTTTTAATCACCCTCTTTCAAGTTTCTTTCTTCTTCCACTCCCTCTTTGTTTATTATTTCAATTCTAAAAGTATAACTCTAGTATCTTCTATATACTGTGATGTTATTATAAATTTTTAACAACCATATTCAGTATTCTACCCATCATTTTAATGACATGTCACCATACGTGCGTACGTACGGCTTACCGTCTCCACGTCGTGGTGTAATTGTTGTTCAATATATTATTATTTAGATGGGTATAATAATGATATTTAATTCATGTAAATAATAAATATAACATGATAATGATTCTGTATATATGATAAACTATACAATTATATATTATTTTAATATAAAAATAATGATATTGTCGCTCGTGCGTACGTACGGACTACCGTCTCCACGAACGCGATGAGATTCATTCTCCGTCGTATCCATTCAAGTATAATTATCATTTGATGATTTAAAAATAATGTTTAAGGACATGATATCATTCTGGATATGAAAAAGATACAACCTATCCATGAAAAACACGACTTACATATGAAAACATATAAAAGAAAATGAGTAAGTTAACACACGAAACAACGATAAATCTATGATATTGTTAACAAAGCAATGTTAAAAGATCATATATGATATCATATGAATGTATATGATTCTTGTATAATTTATTAACAATTATTTCACCATTATACATGAGGTTAACCTACCCCAACCAAGGAAAAGTACAAGGTACGGGTTTACTTCACAACCTCTTCATTATCCAAGGTTGTTTATACATAATTATCTACTGGGACCTCGTTATCATCCGCATCCATGTTTCTTAAAAATGTCTTTCAAAACATTTTTACTATTAAATGAAAATGGGTTAAAGTCATTTATACCCTTATACATTTTTGAAAGGAATCTTACCGTCGTTTTCCAAACAATGTACTTTTTGACCTCTTTGACAAATTTAAGGTAAGAATGTTTTTTTTACTTATACGGCGGGTGCGGCTATTTTCCGCCACTATAACTTCATAGAAGCTTCCCTAACAAGCTTATAAGAATATCTTCAATGTAAATGTATTATTTTATAATTTTGGGACTTTTAAATGATTTCAAAAAGGAGAGATATTTCTCTCAAATAGCTTTGATTTCATCCATGTCAACATCCTTTGATGGGTATTAAGTTTAATTGAAATTGATTTATGATACAAAACTTCCATTGAAAATTTTGTGAAATATTTGACTGTGGATGTGTTATTTTTATACCCTCCATAGTTTATGGAGAAATTGTTGACATTTCGTATGCTAGTTTTAATATGAATATTTATGTTATGTTTAAGCTTATTCCTATGAGGAATGTATTGGACTTAATATGTGACGGATGGAGCCCGCTATAGCTCCTTGATGCATCAGTAGGTCTCATGAGACAACTAGATGTGGAATTGGCCGAGGCCCTTTCCCAATTTGATTTATAGTTTTGGACGAGTCCTTAATCATTTTAGACGTCTTGGCCGAGGCCTTGACAAAATGTTTCAGAATGTCCGACATTATACATTCCCTCATTATGAAAGTGGTTATTGATATTTCATGTGATTATTCGTCTAGTAGAATATACATGTGAGTATGTAATGGCATTATTTTATATTACTTTTGCCATATTATGTTGAAGTTCAAGTTCAATAAGGCTTTGTTTAAGTTATACATTGCCTTAAATGCTTATGTTTTCTTAAGAAAGTTTCCGCTATATTTTTATCCTTACGGAGCATTTGAGCTCACCCCTTTCAATGTTTTAATATTTTCCAGGATGTGAAGAAGTATTTTATGAATGACCTACAGGGATAGTCCAAAGAGGATAGAAGTGTGGACTATAAAGACTATGTTATTATAGTTTTTTACTTTGTGATGTAATGTAACATTTATGAATGTACCTAGTGTTTCCAAGGCTACTAAACTAATCGGTCTTTCGAGACATGATCTTTTGTGATCATGCCAATGTTATGAAGTAATGCACCGGCTCTGGGTAGCTGGGGTCGGGGCGTTACAGTTGGTATCAAAGGCAGTTTAGTACTAACCTTGGAAGCTAGATTTAGATAAACTCTGATTAGAGCACATAGCCCGAAGATAGACTTTGAGGATTAGTATAGAAGAACATCCTAGAATTTTAGTATTGTAGAGATGTTGTGAGTTTTCCAAGCAATACATCCCTGTCTGGATACGAGCAGGTAGAGGCGGCTTTGGCACATATGTACCTAGGGGTAAAACTCGAAAACACCACATTGAGCTAGACTCGAACGGGAACTGGTGCACGACAACGGGCCTTGCTGCACTCTTGGTTACAACACTCCCGAGGGATATGCTTTGGATAATTCCCATTTTCTTTACAAACCATTATGAAGGGTTACGAGTATATACTTCCTCAAAGAAAACATTTTTATAATTATGGATTATATCCATAATTACTTCGATTTATGTTAAGTTTTTTACAAGTATGGAATTATGTATTTTGATTCATGAACTAATCTAGTTTATGCCATTATTTAGAAATGGAGCCTAGTGGAAGGAATGGAAACCGTATCAATGCACGCACTCCGTGTAGGGATTTCCCTCCTGCTCAAGATAATTATGGTGGAGCTAGTGATACAACTGGTGCTTATCAGCTTCTCACCATACTGGGACAACTCACGCAGGTTATGAATAACAACCTTACTCGTATGGATCACCCTGATCCGCAACGTGGAGGATCAATGCTAGACCGTTTCATGAGGCAACAACCACCAACCTTCAATGGGAGTACAAATCCTATAGTAGCTGAGAAATGGAGAAATTCCTTAGAGAAAATATTCCATGCCTTGGGGAGTAGTGAAAGGGAGAAAGTTGTCATGGTAGTTTACCGCCTCACTGGAGATGCCGATCAATGGTGGTCACTAATTCAAAACACAAAGGAAGATGATGAATTAACAAACATGGAATGGCCGGAGTTAAAAGAGTTGTTCTTAGAAAAATACTTTCCTCGAGACCATTGAGCGGATTTGGAAAGGAAATTTTTGAGTCTGAGGCAGAAGGAAGATGAGAATGTCGCAAAGTATGAGGCTAACTTTACAAGGTTAGCAAGGTATGCTGAAGATTACATACGTAACCAAAGAAGTAAGACTGATCGTTTCTTTGATGGGTTGAATCCATTTCTCCGTCGAGATTTAGTATCACAAACCTTCTCTTCATACAAAGGTATTGTCTCGTGCGCTATCAAGACGGAAAAGGAAATTCTCTAAGTCTTATGACTTTAAATCAAAGCAAGATAAGAAGATATCCGCTGAAAATTCTGTGAAAGGAAATAAGGAAAAGGGAAGAAGGGTAGAAATGAATTTCTACCCGGTGATAATTGTGGTAGGAAGCACCATGGTGCCTGTCTAAAAGGAAAAGGAGTATGTTACAAGTGTGGTGAAAAAGGCTACCAAGCTCATGAATGCAAGGGAAAGAAAGAGGTTGTCAAAGTTGAATGCTACAATTGTAGGGAAATATGGAATTATGCAAATGAATGTCCTGAGCGTCAAGGAAACTTACCTCAGAAAAGGCCAAGGGATCAAGGCCAATCTTATGTTGTGACTATAGTTGAAGCGGAATAATTAATGTATTGGTTCTTTTGGACTCAAGGATTATATTCTGGTTATAAGAATAATGTGATATATATAAAGATTGTACAGCAGTACGTGTTGATTTCAGTAAGGTTTTAATATGATGAAGGTAATTATATTTTTAGTATGTGACAATAAGAGAAACTTTACTTTGTTTGGGGAATCTGATAAATTGATTTTGGAATTAAGAGAACTTTTAGAGAAAGTCTGGACAGAGGTATTTTGGATAACTATAATGGTTGGAGTAGATTAAGTTGATATTTGGATAGTATTGTTTAAGGTTAAAAAATTTATGAAGATTATTTTTGGAATATTATGATACTATAGTTTTAGGAAAAGGACAACCTGCAGGGTGGGGCATAACCCGTCGCGTCGGACAAAGGTGCAGGAATCGAACCCACAACCATAGTGCGACATGCCTTTATTTCCAACCACTAGCCTATAGGAAGTCCCTGGTTATTACAAAATATTATTACTAATCTAAATGGTATGTGTTAATATTTAGATCCTTTTACAATTAGGATAAATAGAATATTTTTGAGTTCTATTACCTTTTAGAGTGAAAGATGGGTTCGTGGTAAAAATTTATTAACGAATGAAAGTATACAAAACAAGTATGTATATTCCCTTACGTTCTTAGTAAGTCTCCTAAATAAATTCCTCAACATTATAAAAGGTAACTCAAAACAAAAATGTTGTCGGTTAACTTTTTCAACTGGGGATTCAATGATCGTTTAACCAATCAGATGTTTGTGATTTTCTTATGGTTAAACTTTCTCCTAATCCTGTTTTCTATAACTCTCCATCACACCTTGATGGTTTGTTTCTCCTTCATATCCATATTTTCATAGAATCCTAGAATGGGATGTATCGGGTGACCTTTGTACTTATCTTGCTTTGTTTTAATGTTATATATTTATTAACCTTATTTCCGATGTGGGTTTTCCTCAAAGGTATTTTCTATTTTCAACCTTTTATTTTCAAAGAAAAATTTCAAATTGCGAGGATGCAATTTATTGAATGAGGGGAGAATGTAACACCCCGAGATTCCATGATACGCTTCTAATTCAATAATGCAATAGCTTGCATTGTACGCAACTTCGAGCTCTAAAACACCACGACTAATCAAAGTAGCCATTATGAATGGTAAGAACCACTTTTTAAAATTATAGAAATTTTATATTTCAAAATGGACTTCATTTCTGAATTCTTAATATAGAAATTATCCTAAGTTGAATTTTTTGTAACTTTCTGAGAACTTCCAATTTTTTTATGAATAGTGAAAAATACATAAAACAACTTTTTTAATAAAAATAATTTATTGTGATAAATTATACTATTTAGTGGTTTTAAAGTATAATTAGAATATATTTTTACCATTTTATCCAATGGTGGTCATTAGAATTAATTTAACATTGAAAATGGACATAAACAATTGCCAATCTTTTGATATAAATTGTTTCATAAAAAACACGCTATTTGTTGTGACAACGGAATTAATTATAAAATTAATTAATGCAAATTATAATTTTGGAATTTTTTAAAATAGATATCATTTTTGTATTCGGAATATCAATTATAGCTTAGGGTGAAATTTTGGCATTGTTCTGAAAAACTTAAATTTTTGATGAATAGTGAAACCACTAAGTGGTAGTTAAATAACTGATTATTCGTTTAAATGAAATATTACCACATCTGTGATTTGATTTTCAAAAATCCGACATACATGGTTGTCATTAAGAATCAAAATGCGGTTCAATGAGATTAAAATAATTTTTGGTGAATAGTAACTTTTAGGTTCTTAATCGCGATTAGAGGTAATTAGTGTAGTTTAAGGTACAAATAATGTTTTAATAATATGAGATGAGCATGAATCTTGTCCTTATATTATTGGATGGGTCATGTCCGACCAAGACAACCCATGGGTCAACTTGGGGACCCCATGGAGCCACTATAGTTGTAAAATGACATTAATATATATATATTTAATGTTAAAATTAAATTGACACAAACATGAGTTATTTTACTAAAACTGTTTTTAAGTGGGGTTACAGAAGTCCAAATTTTGACTATAAATATTCATTAGAAATCTGAAAAGAGTTACTACATCATAGTAGTTTTTTTATAATTTTTAGACATTTAATAAATTAAATTATTTATGACATCATTATGATGCAGCGATGACCTCATTATTTAACGATTTAAATAAAATGAGAAGATAATGCAAAATCCAAGGCATACACTTGTCCAAAGCCTATTGGATGAGGATATTTAGAACCCTTATCACCTTAGCCACAAATTATATAAGTTTGGGATCTTTATAATCCGAAAAGCATTGTGTAATAATGTAACATTTCAATCTTTCCAAAAGTGCCCCTCCTCTCCTCTTATAAAAGGCCCCCACCTCTACCACCTTATTCACACTTTCAAGCCTTTTGGTTATACCAAACAGTTCCCAAATACTCTCCCAACTTCTCTTCCTTCATCCTAAAAGCTCTACTTTAGTTAGAAAGCCATCCAAAGGACTCCTTATGATCAAATGAAAAGAAAGAACCTGAAGAAGAGGTAACATTTTCAATCACCCACATTCAAGTTTCTTTCTTCTTCCACTCCCTCTTTGTTTATTATTTCAATTCTAAAATTATAAATCCAGTATCTTCTATATACTGTGATGTTATTATAAATATGTAACAACCATATTCAGTATTCTACCCATCATTTGAATGACATGTCACCATACGTGCGTACGTACGGCTTACCGTCTTCGCGTCGTGGTGTAATTGTTATTCAATATATTATTATTTAGATGGGTATAATAATGATATGTAATTCATGTAAATAATAAATATAACATGATAATTATTCTGTATATATGATATACTATCCAACTATATATTATTTTAATATCAAAATAATGATATTGTCGCTCGTGCGTACGTACAGACTACCGTTTCCACGAACGCGATGAGATTCTTTCTCCGTCGTATCCATTCAAGTATAATTATCATTTTATGATTTAAAAATAATGTTTAAGGACATGATATAATTCTGGATATGAAAAAGATACAACCTATCCATGAAAAACACGACTTACGTAACAAAACATATAAAATAAAACGAGTAAGTTAACACCCGAAACAACGATAAATCTATGATATTGTTAACAAAGCAATGTTAAAAGATCATATATGATATCATATGAATGTATATGATTCTTGTATAATTTAATAACAATTATATCACCATTATACAAGAGGTTAACCTACCCCAACCAAGGAAAAGTACAAGGTAAAGGTTTACTTCCCAACCTCTTCATTATCCAAGGTTGTTTATACATAATTATCTACTGGGACCTCGTTATCATCCACATCCATGTTTCTTAAAAATGTCTTTTAAAACAATTTTACTATTAAATGAAAATGGGTTAAAGTCATTTATACCCTTATACGTTTTTTGAAAGGAATCTTACCGTCGTTTTACAAACAATGTACTTTTTGACCTCTTTGACAAATTTAAGGTAAGAATGTTTTTTTTACTTATACGGAGGGTGCGGCTATTTTCCGCCATTATAACTTCGTCGAAGCTTCCCTAACAAGCTTATAAGAATATATTAAAAGTAAATGTATTATTTTATAATTATGGTACTTTTAAATGATTTCAAAAAGGAGAGATATTTCTCTCAAATAGCTTTGATTTCATCCATGTCAACATCCTTTCATGGGTTTTAAGTTTAATTGAAATTTATTTATGATACAAAACTTCCATTCAAAATTTTGTGAAATATTTGATTGTGGATGTTTTATTTTTATACCATCCATAGTTTATGGAGAAATTGTTGACATTTCGTATGCTAGTTTTAATACGAATATTTATGTTATGTTTAAGCCTATTCATATGAGGAATGTATTGGACTTAATATGTGACGGGTGGAGCCCGCTATAGCTCCTCGATGCCTCGGTAGGTCTCATGAGACAACTAGACGTGGAATTGGTCGATGACCTTTCCCAATTTTATTTATGGTTTTGGCTGAGGCCTTAATCATTTTAGACGTCTTGGTCGAGGCCTTGACAAAATGTTTCAGAATGTCCGGCATTTTACATTCCCTCATTATGAAAGTTGTTATTGATATTTCATGTGATTATTCATCTAGTAGAATATCCATGTGAGTAAGTAATGGCATTATTTTATTTTACTTTTTCCATATTATGTTGAAGTTCAAGTTCAATAAGGCTTTTGTTTTAGTTATACATTGCCTTAAATGCTTATGTTTTCTTAAGAAAGTTTCCGCTATATTGTTATCCTTACGGAGCATTTGAGCTCACCCCTTTCAATGATTTAATATTTTCCAGGATGTGAAGAAGTATTTTATGAATGACCTGTAGGGATAGTCCGAAGAGGATAGACGTGTGGACTATGGAGACTATGTTATTATAGTTTTTCACTTTGTGATGTAATGTAACATTTATGAATGTATCTAGTGTTTCCAAGGCTACTAAACTAATCGGTCTTTTGAGACTTGATCTTTTGTGATCATGCCAATGTTACGAAGTAATGCACCGGCTCTGGGTAACTGGGGTCGGGGCGTTACAATAAATTTATGAAAGAGATTGTATTTCATGAAAAAACTAGCATCCCTGAAGAGGTATTTTTAAAAATAATTACTAATTTATTTAAAATAATTATTAATCCTTTGTGTATTTATATTTTTTCAGTACTACTATGACTGTCGCAAAAACTCTTATTCAGAAGATGATATAAATGTCTTTAGAAATGAATGGGCATCGTACCTGATGGAATAATGTAAACAAATAAGACAATGAAGGTGAATTCCTAATACTTATGTTATCTTTATATGGTCATTGATATCTACCTTTACACTTATTGAGAATTTATGATCTTGTTTTCTTATGATTCATATCCTTAGATTTGTGAATTCCTACTACTTAGTTTGAAAATGACATAAACTTTGGAAAACAACATCAATGAGATACTGAAAACTGAGCAAACGCGTTCTCATTGTTTTGATACGTTAGGAAAACGATCCAAAAGTCATTTGTGACGTGTACGAATCGACCGCACCTCAATCTGACGCACGGTGTGACCGGTATGGCTAAAAGTGTCTGATATGAGTTTCAAATTGAGATAAACTTTGGAAAACAACACCAATGAAATATGCCAATATGAGAAAATGTGTTTGGATTGTTTTGATACTATAGGACAATGATCCGCGAGTCATTTGTGACGTGTACGAATTGACCACACCTCAATCCGACGCACAACGGGACCGGTATGTCTAAAAGTGTCTGATATCAGTTTCAAATTGAGAAAAACTTTGGAAAACAACACCAATGACATACGCCAAACCGAGAAAACTCATTCAGATTGTTTTTATACATTAGGACAATGATCTTCAAGTCATTTGTGACGTGTACGAATTGACCGTACCTCAATCTGACGCACGGCGTGACCGGTATGGCTAAAAGTGTCTGATATCAGTTTCAAATTGAGATAAACATTAGAAAACAACACCAATGACATAATCCAAACTGAGAAAATGAATTCGGATTGTTTTTATACTTTAGGAAAACAATCCAAGAGTGATTTTTGACGTGTACGAATCGACCGCACCTCAATCCGATGCACGGTGTGACCGGTATGGCTAAAAGTGTCTGATATCAGTTTCAAATTGAGATAAACATTGGAAAACAACAACAATGACATACGCAAAACCAAGGAAATGCGTTAGGATTGTTTTGATACATTAGGACAACGATCCGAGAGTCATTTGCGACGTGTACGAATCGACCGCACCTCAATCCGACACACGGCGTGACCGGTATGGCTAAAAGTGTATGATATCAGTTTCACATTGAGATAAACTTTGGAAAACCACACCAATGACATACGCCAAACCCAGCAAACACATTCGGATTGTTTTGATACTTTAGGACAATGATCCGTGTGTCATTTGTGACATGTATGAATCGACCGCACCTCAATCCGACGCACGGTGTGACCGTTATGGCTAAAAGTTGTTGATATCAGTTTCAAATTTAGATAAACATTGCAAAAAAACACCAATGACATATTCCAAACCTATCAAATGCATTCGTATTGTTTTGATACTATAGGACAACGATCCACGAGTCATTTGTGACGTGTACGAATCGACCACACCTCAATCTGACGCACGACGTGACCGGTATGGCTAAAGGTGTCTGATATTAGTTTCAAATTGAGATAAACTTTGGAAAACAACACCAATGAGATTCTCCAAACTGAGCAAACACGTTCGGATTGTTTTGATACATTAGAAAAATGATCCGTGAGTCATTTGTGACGTGTACGAATCGACCACACCTCAATCCGATGCACGGCGTGACTGGTATGGCTAAAAGTGTCTGATATCAGTTTCAAATTGAGATAATCTATGGAAAACAACACCAATGACATACGCCAAACCGAGAAAACGCATTCGGATTGTTTTGATACATTAGGAAAAAGATCCATGAGTCATTTGTGACGTGTACGAATCGACCACACCTCAATCTGACGCACGGTGTGACCAGTATGGCTAAAAGTGTCTGATATCAGTTTCAAATTGAGATAAACATGGGATAACAACACCAATGACAGACACAAAACCGAGAAAACGAGTTAGGATTATTTTGATACTTTAGGACAATGATCCACGAGTCATTTGTGATGTGTACGAATCGACCGCACCTCAATCCGACGCACGGTGTGACTGGTATAGCTAAAAGTGTCTGATATCAGTTTCAAATAGAGATAAACATTGGAAAACAACACCAATGACATACGCCAAACTGAGAAAACACGTTCGGATTGTTTTGATACTTTAGGACAGCAATCTGAGAGTCTTTTTTGACGTGTAAGAATCGACCGCAACTTAATCTGACGCACGGTGTAACCAATATGGATAAAAGTTTCTGATATCAGTTTCAAATTGAGATAAACATTGGAAAACAACACCAATGACATAGGCCAAACTGAGCAAACGCGTTCGGATTGTTTTGATACTTTAGGAAAAAGATCCATGATTCACTTTTGACGTGTTCGAATCGACCGCACCTCAATCTGACGCACGCTGTGACCGGTATGGCTAAAAGTTTCTAATATCAGTTTCAAATTGAGATAAACATTGGAAAACAACACCAATAACATGCGCCAAACCGAGAAAACGCGTTCGGATTGTTTTGATACTTTAGGAAAATGATCCGCGAGTCATTTGTGACGTGTACAAATTGACCACACCTCAATCTGACGCACGGTGTGACTGGTATGGCTAAAAGTGTCTGATATCACTTTCAAATTGAGATAAACTTTTGAAAACAACACCAATGACATATTCCAAATTGAGAAAATGAATTCAGATTGTTTTGATACTTTAGGAAAACGATCCACGAGTAATTTGTGACGTGTAAAAATCGACCGCACCTCAATCCGACGCACGGCGTGACCAGTATGGATAAAAGTGTCGGATATCATTTTCAAATTGAGATAAACTTTGGAAAACAGCACCAATGACATTCGCAAAACCGAGCAAACGTGTTCGGATTGTTTTGATACTTTAGGACAACGATCCGCGAGTCATTTCTGACGTGTACGAATCGACCGCACCTCAATCTGATGCACGGTGTGACCGGTATATCTAAAAGTGTCTGATATCAGTTTCAAATTGAGATAAACTTTGGAAAACAACACCAATGACATACGCCAAAACGAGAAAACGCGTTCGGATTGTTTTGATAATTTAGGACAATGATCCACGAGTCATTTGTGACGTGTACGAATCAACAACACCTCAATCTGACGCACGACGTGACCGGTATGACTAAATGTGTCTGATATCAATTTCAAATTGAGATAGACTTTGTAAAACAACACCAATGACATACGCCAAACATATTTATTTTACATTATCCCCTTTCATTGTTATGAAAATGAAAACTGTTGAGTTTAAAATTTCATATTTTAGTTTCACATATCCATATTAATGTATTCTTTCATATTATTGTTTTAATTTATTTCATTATTTCATTACTAACATAATATTTGTTTTCTTATATAGGTGAATTTTTTTTCCTTGAGTTCAGATTATTTGTTCGGCAACAAATATCGTCGAGAGCGGATCACGGATATCAAAGGATGAAACATGAATGTTTATAAATGTTGTTGAATAATTGTAAATGTAACCATGTAAAACAATGTTTGAAATATATATAGCAATGCATTTTCTGTATTCATGATGTTAAGTAAATGTATATACCGTTGTCGGTCAAAATATTGGGTGCGGGTGCTATGGTGTGCAGGTGTGCATGTGCTACTTTGTGCAGGTATTCAGGTGTGCAGGTGTGCTGGTACTGTTTTTTTGGTGCAGGTGATGGGGCCTTTATCAACGCTTTTTTAGCGCTGATAAAGGACACCATTAACAGCACTAGAGGAGCGCTAATAAAGGAACCCTTTATCAGCGCTCTGTCAAGCGCCGATATAGGAGACCTTTATCAGCGCTAAAAGAAACGCTGATAAAGGGATCCTTTATCAGCACTTCGAGAAGCGCTGATAAAGGGGACCCCCCTTTATCTATGCCGACATTAACAGTTCTCTTCTTGCACTGTTAATTCCAGTTTTTAGCGTCGATAAAGGACCAAGTTGTAGTAGTGATTAAATCACTCTTGGGTCATTATGATTTCATAAAACACATTATTTAATTAAACATTATTTAATTTTTACCCAAAACATCGATTGTCTCCGAAAATTATGAAAAATTTACCATTGGATAATTATGACATCCTAAATCCAAAAGTAATATTCATTTTATCTAAATTATTTTCTAAATGCATGAATTTTTATTTTTAAAATAAAAAACAACATTTCTTGAAAAATAATGCATTTTGACAAAAACTGCTTTCAAACATTAAAAAAAATTGAATTTTATTCATAATAATTATATGGTTTCTTATATTTAATAAAATTTAATTTAGTAATAATATTTTATTAAAATATTATGTAATTAAAAAAACCATTAATTCATAAAAATAAATTTCTTAATCGAATATTAACTAAGAATAATATTTTTGATTTAAAAACAATTTACAAAGTATTAATAATTAAATGAATTTATATTATTTATTCTAAAAAATCACAAAATATCAGTGATATGGTATTGTTACATAAAGAAATATAACACCAGAATAATACTAAAAGGTATGGTGTGTGATGGTAACCAACTCATGGGGAGGATGAGATAACATCGCATATGTGGTAATCTTTATAAACTTCTACATCACTCATAGGTGGTTCACCTCAAGTTTAATGTTATCAATCATGGCATGAGCTTGTTAATGAGAGATTCCGAGTTATTCTACCTCCATTTTGATCTCTGACAAATGGGATTCATATGGAGAAACTCCACTTTATGATGTCATCGATTCTTTTTTTTTTGTGAATTGTTTTTGAAAAAACCCCTATATTTATACTAAACATGTGATCAGAGTTCAACGACTATATTAAAAATAGTAACAATTTATGATGGTATTTTCAAATCCCAAATATTAAAACTGAATAAAATCATATGTTTTATATAATCATTTTACATAATAAGACATTTAATTATATTAACAAGAATTTTCATTAATAAACATTTGGGTCGTTATAATGGAATGTTGTGCTCAATCACAACTAAGTCCAAAACACCACCTATAATCCATTCTACAAACAATATGTGAAATGACCTTCATGAATTTAAAAAACTATTAAAATAACAACATGAAGTTGAACTATCCCATATATGTAGATGCATGCCAATAACTTTACTGAACTATGCTCCCATATAGGTAGGTAGTGGTCTGACCTTGGGAGTTGCACAATGACACCCTAATGGTATCATTTCCCATACAATTACCTAGTATGCCCGTCATGGAGTCCATTGATATCCCATACCACTTCCACATTGAAACCTCTAGGGTTTGGGTCAAGCCTACAAGATCCTATTTCTCAGCCTTCACCCACTAGCATGTAATGCATTGAGAAATGAACTCTTCCACTTCCTCCATAACACCCTAGCTAGAAAAATAGACATTGGATGTCCTAGTACATCTTCGCCAAAGTTGGATATACCTCCAAAGTGGATGTATGGAAAAACTCAAAACCTCCTCCCACAACACCAATGGTAAAAATGTACACCACCAAAAAATAATTTTGTGCTCACAAACTTTTGAATATCCATCTAGATCTTGTCTCGTGGAAACCTGAGCATGTAGAGGCTCGTAGTTGTTAACATCAAGTAGTGCTTCCCTAACACACTATAAAATTTTGGGGGTAAAAACCATCGACTGGAGGTAATCTCGGACATCTCCATCCAAATTGAATAACTATATTGAGGCCAACTTATTTGATGCCTCATATATCAACTACGAACACAATTTTCAGATGAGTTAATCTTCCACTATATTTCCCATACAAGGAGTATAGACGATCTCAATGTCATCATCCTAGAGTAACTCTATCCACCACCTTTGTCTGAAGTGTTCATCCTTCTTGGAGAAGATATATTTGTGATTATTGTGATCATAGTAGATGATAAAACACTAACCCATCATGTAGTGCCACCACATCAACAATGCAAAGACTAGCACTACCAACTCAAGATCATAGGTCATGTATTTCTACTCATGTGGTCTCAACTGGTGAAAACCATATGCAATCACCCAATTCCTCTACATTGGGATAAAAATATGTCTCGTCCCTAATGAATTAAAAAACACTACATACATGAAACCATCTTATTCTTATCTCAATATCAGTATGCTCGCAAAACATTTCCTTAACTACTATAAAGTCTTCTAGAACATCTCTGTAAACATAAAAGGCTTCCCCTTATAGATCAAAGCATTCATCAGTGAAAAATATCCTAGAAAATTTAGGGATGAATCTTTGATAATACCTTTCTAGACTGAGGAATTTTCTCACCTATTTCACACATTTAGGTGAATCTATTTAAATAATTTCCTCATTCTTGGTTGAGTCCACTATCACTCCATATGGTTAGATAACATGTCCTTGAAATTAGAAACCAAAATTTATACCGTGCACGTTGAGAGACTCCCATAAAGCTAGTTCTCTGGGAGTACATCCAGAATAATCATTTTAGAGTCTCACGTGATCTTCTATAGATGTTGAGTAAACAATTATAACTTTAATGAAGTATTCCATAAACTAGTCTATATGAGGATAGAATATCATGTTCATGTGTATCAAGAGAACTTTGGGGGCATTCATCATTCCAAAGGGAATCTCCAAGTACATGTAATGAAAAAAATGTAATCAAAATGCATTCTTCACCATCACATGTTCCAAGTGTCCATAACCCTCCCACAACCTCATGATCTCATATTCCTTTTTTAAAATTAGTACTAGGGACACATAGTGTGAAACACATTGTCTCTAGAATCCCTTACCCTGCAAATCCTCCAACTGCACCCTCATCTTGAAAAACTATATGTTATCCATCCAATAATTTGGTGAGGATATTGGTGACAGCCAATGGTGTATGTCTTTGAAAAAATATATCCTTTGGTGAGTAGAAAAACCATAAACATTCTCATGGAAGATTTCATCAAACTCAACTTCCACTGCTAGAAAAAATAATTTCAGGACATCCATTGCCCCATGGGTCATGCCAGCCATGAAATGAGTAATCATCTACACCCTGTTCTGCCTGAGTCCATCCTGTTCTACCAAGGCTTCTCTTTCACCGAAAATGAAAAACATCATATCACTTCTACGGGTACACCACACCCTTCTCCTAAACCAATCAATATGGGAATGAACATTTGAAAACCAATCCATAAAAATAATGACATTGTAATGTCTCAACTGTAACAGCCTGAGATTGTTTGAAAAATATTCTTTTTAATTTTATTAATGTCTGGTGTTGTACGCTACACCAAAAGGAGCTTGCATAACACGCATCTTTGACTTTCCTTGCATTACGCGCAATCACAACCTTCCTCGATAGCGTGTGTAGTACGTAATACTGAGTTTCACTAAACAACGATATGCTATTAAAATATTATTATAACTAGCCGTTATGAATAGTAATAACCACCTTTTAAAATTTTATAAATTTTAGCTCTCAAAATAGACTTCATTTTTGGATTCGAAGTATCGAATTTAGCCTAAGGTGAAATTTTGGTACTTTTCGGATAACTTTCATATTCTGATGAATAGTTAAAATTACTAAATTATAATTAAAAACAACCTTTTTAATCGAAATAATTAATAGTGACAAATTATTAATTTGAGTGGTTTTAAAGTATATTTAGAATATATTTTTACAATTTAATACAATTTTGGTCATTGAATGTAATTTCACATTTAAACCAGACATAATCAAGTGTCAATCTTTTGATAGATTTTGTTTCTTAAAAACACGGTATTTGTTTTAACAGTGGGATTTAATTATAAAATTAATTAATGCAACTTCTATGTTATGAATTTGGTAAAATAGACTTCATTTTTAAATTCGGAATATGAAATATAGCTTAGGATGGAATTTTGGCATTGTTCTGAAAAACATCAATTTTTGATGAATAGTGAAACTACTAAGTGGTAGTTAAAAAACTGATTTTTTCATAAAACATAATTTTACCGCTTCTGTAAATGGAATTTCAAAAATCCGAGAGACACGGTTGATTTCAGTAAGTAAAATGTTGTTCAATGAGATGAAAATAATTTTTGGTGAATAGTAAGTTTTTACTTTTATTTACCACGGTTAAAAGTAAATAGGGTAATTAAGGGTAAGAATGATATTAATACTACCCTAACACATGTCATAATTATATTGGACAAGTTTATCTCGACCAAAAACAACCTTAAGTGTAATATATTATCATTTAGGCCCACTTGGATTAGATTAGGACATTTATTATTATTTAATTCAAAGAAGAGTTAAAAGAGTTAAAATCAAAGTATATTTACTAAAACATTTTTAATATAGGGTTGTACATAAGATAAATTCGATTTTAAATATTCATTAGAAATCTAAAAAGATATCCTACATGATGGTATTTTATTTGTAATTTTTAGACATCATATAATTTAATTTATATATGACACAGTGATGATGCAGTAATTATCTTATTAATGAAATATTGACATAAATGATATTATAAATACCAAAATAAATGTAATTTAAGACTTTTAATGAATTCCACTAATTTTATAGGATACTATGATATATTATTGTTGATTTAATAAACTTTTTTAGAACATATAATTCTTTTATTACTTTCACAAAAATCATATATCAAATAGTGTCAAAATTGACACAAAATAGTTTTTAAATCAAATATTATATTATTAATTGTTTTTTTATTCCCAAAAATCTAAGGATCGGCCAAATGACATAGATAAGGATATATATATTAATAATATACAATTTGGGGTTCGTGTTTCATGTTAAAGTAAGTGAATTAACCATATAGTGAAAGAAAACAAAAAAGACACGGTAAAAGTTAAATTATTTAACTTAGAGTTAAATCTAATTGATAAGGTTAAAATAATACCCTAAAATTTTCTACATCTTATTGGATGATAGGCTTTCGACCCATCCCAACTTTACCTTCGAAATAAGACCCTTTGGAACCATTATTAACCGATTTTGACTTTAATATGAAATAATATTTTGAGTTATTCCAAAGGTGCCCCTCTCCTCCCTTATAAAAGGGCACCTCCTCCCTCTCTTCCTCACACAAAATTGAGCCTTCAGGCTCGGCCAACCCCTGACAAAATCCCTTCTCCACTTCCCTAGAATAATGCTAGAGGTCCAGGTATTCTTAAAAGACCAATCTTAGTTCCCTAAGTGGAGGATTCAAAGAGGCGTTTCAAAGAAGAGGTAATATCCATTACCGATCTTTTCAATTTCTTTCTTCTTCAACTTCTTCTTCTTGGTGTTTCATGATAAAGTAATAACATCAGTATTAATTACATACTGATATGTTATTATAAATATGAAACAAACCTAATTCACCTTCTATCCATCCTACGGAAAAATGAAATCACCGCGCGTGGGTACGTATGGAATACCGTCTCCACGACATGGTGTAATCTATTTTCCGCCACCACCTTAATTGGATCGGTATAAAGGTGTAATGAGTAACTATATATGATTATTATAAAGTGATATTGATACTAAAATAGTATACATACACTTCAACACAATTCCACGACCATGGGAACGATATCATCGCTCGTGCGTACGTACAGACTACCGTCTCCACGACGCGATGCGATTCATTCACAATGATTAACCATTCATGAATGATTATAAAGTATATATAATAAGTACTAATGAAATATATTAACTAATAATGATACTGTAATTATTTATATTTATATGTATGTCATCTACTTAATTTCATTCAATTCAATAAGGAAACGAAAACAGCGTTCATGCGTACGTACGGACTACCGTCTCCATGAACGGTGTATTTCTTTCCATTTACTGATTTATTATATATGTATATTCTGAATATATATATATAAATCATGTTTTATATTCTGGAATTAAGTAATAATGATCTAAGTAATCATATGAATAATTACAAGTTAAAAACACGAATGACAAATGGGACGATTTTACCCAAAACACTACTTTAACATGAATTTACAAAATAACGGGTAATATAAAGTCATAAGGGGACCATATATGATATAATAACAATTAATATGATTCTGGAATAATTCAATAACATGATTTAAATCATTATACAGGAGGTTCAGACACATACAAAGCAAGTCGGACCTAAGGTAAGGGAAAATATCACAATCTCATTTTTATCCGAGATTGTTTTTACTTTGGCATTTACTGGGGTGTATTTTATCATCCACATACATGTTTCCTCAATATGTAATATTATTTCCATCCACTTAAAATATTTTAAATCCAATTTTACCCTTCGGTGAGTTTTTATTAAAGAATATGAAAGGAATCTTTTGTCGTTTTTTCGTACGAGATACTTTTTAACTTTTCCGACAAAAGTATGAAGAATGATTTTTTTAACTTATATGGCATGAATGGATTCATAAAAAATAATTTCCAAGAAGCTTCCTTTACAAGTATTCAAGTTTATTTTTAATAAACTTCTTTTAGTTTAAAATTGCATGACATGTTAAGAAATGAAAAGTGTTATTGAAGTAGAAAGGATATTTTCCTCAAGAATTGAGTTCAAGTATTTTATCAAAATTATTTTCCATCTAAGATAATAAAAGGGTTCTGTTTTTTATCCCTATTATTAAATGTATTTGATTATGTTGTGATGGAAATATTTTTATGAATTCATTTATATTATATGAATTGTTTTATGATGTCATGTTGTTTAAGAATCCCATTTTTATTACATGGGTTACGCTATGATGTATGGTTTATGATTATGTGGAACACATAAGAAAGGATTCATTATAAGATGGGTGGGACCTATATCTACCTCCAATGCATTGAGTAAAGATTTTATATCTCATGAGATAGACATGGCTGGAATGGTAGGTTATACCGGTTCAGTGAAACAGGACTGAAACGAGGGTGACTCGGTTCAGAAAGGGACTTTGTCCACTAAGATAGTCTTGGAAATGAGTCTTGACTAATAAGAAATGATTCTCTATGATTATGTGTGAACGACACAAAGTTTCATGTTTTATGTTATGGTTATTGTGATTACATTTCACTGCCATGATTTACCCCATGTAATGAAATTATGATCTCTTTTGCAGGTTAAGATTTCCAAAAGTTATGTGCTTGTGTATATGATGTGATTGATATTTCTTTTGTTTACCCTTACTGAGAATTTGAGCTCACCCTTTTATGTTTTCTTTTCCCCAGGATATAAAGAAAGGATTTAGGTAAAAAAAGGAAGATCTTTATGGGAGATGTTGAAGATCTTTCACCAGGATTAGAAGATTATATTCCGAGTTTCCAAAGACACTAAATTATTACGATCCTTGTGTGTGTATTTTTTTGTTATGTACTAAGTATTCCGCAAAAGTAATGTAATGTTCATGTGCGTCATGCTTCGGGTCTCTACAGTTGGTATCAGAAGAAAGGTTTAGTCAACCTTTGGAAACTAGGATGCGATAACTTTAGTGAGATCCCTAGAGATATTTCTAAGGTATGTCTAGGTATGTCCCTAAGGTTAAGTATATGTATAGGTTATAGTACTAGAATTACGCTAACGATCATAGAATTAAACCTAAGATGTTATATATTGAAGGTACTCCCCCTTTATTATGTTGTTTTCCCTAGCATGATTTTTGCCTCTCACACTATTCTTTTTGGGTTTTAGACGATGGTTGGAACCCGAAGGAACCGTGTTGATCAATGCAATGGACAATGCAATGATTTCCCTCCTGAACAAACAAATGTTATGGGAGATGGAGTGCAAAATCTTATTGCAATACTTACACAAGCTGTGAATCATTCTGGACTTCCAAATGAGCAGAGAAGGGAACAATATTCTATTGAGTCCTTCATGAGGCAACGTCCACCTTATTTCAGTGGGTCTTCTGATCCACTTGTTGCTGAACAATGGATCAGTACCACTGAAAAGATATTTTCAGTTCTTCAATGTTCTGAGCATGATAAAGTCATCTTAGCAGTATATCGTTTGGAAGGTGAAGCTGATCAATGGTGGAATCTTTTCAAGAATATGAGGCAAAGAGATAAAATTGAGTCCATGTAATGGGACGAGTTCAAGAACTTGTTTTTCAGTAAG
Source organism: Viscum album (assembly GCA_963277665.1). Taxonomy (NCBI): domain Eukaryota; kingdom Viridiplantae; phylum Streptophyta; class Magnoliopsida; order Santalales; family Viscaceae; genus Viscum; species Viscum album. Next base: position 1,770,446,455 of record OY728135.1, read on the forward strand.
TAATTCCCTCGTATTCTTCGATCAAAGATGGAAAAGGAGTTTCTTGAGCTAAAGTAGAAGGATGATGAATCTGTTGGTATATATGAAGCAAATTTTACAAGACTTGCAAGGTATGCATCTGGCATTATCATCTAACCTGAAAGTAAAGTTGATCGATTTTTCAGTGTCTTAAAACAAAGTCTTCGAAGGGCATTAGCTATAAGAGACTTTAGTAGCTATGAAGAAATTGTGTGTTGTGCTATCATGGTAGAAATGGAAGTTGGTGTTACATATCCATCTCATGGTTTTGATAAGAAACGAATGATGGAGTTCAAGGAGAAATCTCAGAATAATGGTGAAAAGAAGATGAATGTTTCCTTATGCATAAAGTGTGGAAAGAAGCATGGTAGAGATTGTCTTAAAGGGACTAGAAAATGTTTTAAGTGTGGAAAAGAAGGTCATCGAGTAGCTGAGTGTCAAAGTAATGGAAAAAGTGATTTTAATGATGTGAATAAAGCAAACACTGCAGAGAACGCACCAACAAAACATCAATGATTCAAGTGCAAGGAAATGTGGCATTATGCTAATAAATGCCCTAATCCAAGGGTTAGTGATGATCGACATGAGCAACGGCTTAAGGAAAAGGACAAAGGGAAGTGACATGCAATCACCATTGGCGATGCTGAATATGATAACGATGTGGTGGAATGATTAAGTGTTTATGTAATTGGATTCCAAAATAATGTTGTATCATAAAGTATTGGAATATTTATGTATTGGTCTAATGTGGTATTCAAAGTAATTGAGATATTTTTGGAAATAAGATGATATGTGCATAATGAATGGAAAACGAGAAAACGAAATGTTTAACAGCAATCATGAGCTCAAGATTGATATAAGGACTAAGTGATATCATGGTTTGAGTATATAGAATTTTGAGGATTTTGGTATGTGGAAAGTGTTAAATTTTAACTGCATTCATGTTTTCACTGAGGTATTCAAGAGAATACATGATTAAGGACTTTGAATGTTTGGAATGTGACCAACAAAACATATCTTATGATATATGGGGATCGACGATGGTGTTAAATCTCTGGTAATCATTTTCACTATGTTATGACAGTGGATTGTAGTATTATGGATAAGCCTAAAGATTGGAATGGATTATGTTGGACATAAGTTAGTATTATTTAAGGATAGAAGTTTTCTCAATATTATTGATGGGATGTTATAGTAATATAGCTTTAGAAAAAGGAAAACATGCAGGATGGGCGACAGCCCATCGCGTCGGACAAGGCTGTGGAAATCGAAACCACAACCGAAGTGCGACTGGACTTTATCGCCTACCACTGGCCTACATGAAGTCCATGTTTAGTAGAAACTAGTTTTATTATATTAAGCTGTATGACATATGATTTATAAGTCCATTTTAGGAACAATATATGATTAATCTCACTATAGATCGACTTATGTATATAATTTTTTGCTAACCTTTTGTTTGAGACAGATGGAATGACCCGTCATTCTATCACATGATCTGCTAACACGTCATGAATAACAAATTCAACTTCATTTATTTAAGAGATGAAGTGGAAATTGTTAAAGGCACGAACAACAGTGAGATTGTACCATAATAAAGTAAGTATTTATTCTAATTCAAATTCTTTAACTTTAGGGAAACAATCTTGAAAACCAAAAATGTTGTCCTAGTGATCTTATATCTGATTAATCAGATGGTACCTTAGATCGTCACAAAATTATGGCTTTGTGATTGCTTTCTTTTCCATAGCCATGTTCTCTACCACTCTCCATCAGAACATGATGGTTAGATTTCTCTTCCATATCCATATTTTCACCTATGTGGAAACCCAATGATTAGTTTATTTGGGTAACCGTTACGTTTCATACTTTTGTTTTTAAATATTGGTTTTGATATTCCTTTTTACGATGTGGGTTTCTATTAAATAAACTTTCGAATAGTAAACCATTTATAACCCCGACGAATTTCAAGGGCGAAATTCTTTTTAAGAGGGGTAGAATGTAACAGCCCGAGATTTTATGAAAAATATTCTTTTTAATTTTATTAATGTCTTGTGTTGTACGCTACACCAAAAGGAGCTTGCACAACACACATCTTTGACTTTCCTTTCATTACACTCAATCACAACCTTCCTCGATAGCGTGTGTAGTACGTAATACTGAGTTTCACTAAACAACGATATGCTATTAAAATATTATTATAACTAGCCGTTATGAATAGTAATAACCACCTTTTTAAAATTTTAGAAATTTAAGCTCTCAAAATAGACTTCATTTTTGGATTCGGAGTATCAAATTTAGCCTAAGGGGAAATTTTGGTACTTTTCGGATAACTTTCATATTCTGATGAATAGTGAAAATTACTAAATTATAATTACAAACAACCTTTTTAATCGAAATAATTAATAGTGATAAATTATTAATTTGAGTGGTTTTAAAGTATATTTAGAATATATTTTTAAAATTTAATACAATTTTGGTCATTGAATGTAATTTCACATTTAAACCAGACATAATCAAGTGTCAATCTTTTGATAGATATTGTTTCTTAAAAACACGCTATTTGTTTTAAAAGCGGGATTTAATTATAAAATTAATTAATGAAACTTCTATTTTATGAATTTGTTAAAATAGACTTCATTTTTTAATTCGGAATATGAAATATATCTTTGGATGAAATTTTGGCATTGTTCTGAAAAACATCAATTTTTGATGAATAGTGAAACTACTAAGTGGTAGTTAAAAAACTGAATTTTTCATAAAACATGATTTTACTGCTTCTGTGAATGGAATTTCAAAAATCCGTAAGACACGGTTGATGTCAGTAAGTAAAATTTGGTTCAATGAGATGAAAATAATTTTTTGTGAATAGTATCTTTTTACTTTTATTTACAACGGTTAAAAGTAAATAGGGTAATTAAGGGTAACAATGATATTAATACTACCCTAAAACATGTCCTAATTCTATTGGACAAGTTTATCTCGACCAAAAACAACCTTAAGTGTAAAATATTATCATTTAGGCCCACTTGGATTAGATTAGGACATTTATTATTATTTAATTCAAAGAAGAGTTAAAAGAGTTAAAATCAAAGTATATTTACTAAATCATTTTTAATATAGGGTTGTACATAAGATAAATTAGATTGTAAATAATCATTAGAAATATAAAAAGATTTTCTACATGATGGTATTTTATTTGTAATTTTTAGACATCAAATAATTTAATTTATTTATGACACAATGATGATCCAGTAATTATCTTATTAATGAAATATTGACATAATTGATATTATAAATACCAAAATAAATGTAATTTAAGACTTTTTATGAATTCAACTAATTTTATAGGTTACTATGATATATTAGTGTTGATGTAATAAACTTGGTTCGAACATATAATTTTGTTATGACTTTCACAAAAATCATATATCAAATAGTGTCAAAATTGACACAAAATAGTTTTTAAATGAAATATTATATTATTAATTGTTATATTATTCCTAAAAATTTATGGTTCGGACAAATGACTTAGATAAGGATATATGTATTAATAATATACAATTTGGGGTTCTTTTGGCATGTTATAGTAAGTGTATTAACCATATAGTGAAAGAAAACAAAAAGACACGGTAAAAGTTAAATTATTTAACTTAGAGTTAAATCTAATTGATAAGGTTAAAATAATAACCTAAACTTGTCTAAATCTTATTGGATGATAGGATTTAGACCCACACCCACTTTACCTTCTAAATAAGACCCTTTGGAACCATTATAAACCGATTTTGACTTTAATATAAAATAATATTTTGAGTTATTCCAAAGGTTCCCCTCTCCTCCCTTATAAAAGGGCACCTCCTCCCTCTCTTCCTCACACAACTTTGAGCCTTCAAGCTCGGCCAACCCCTGCCAAAATCCCTTCTACACTTCCCTAGAATAATCCTAGAGGTCCTGGTATTCTTAAAAGACCAATCTTAGTTCCCTTAGTGAAGGATTCAAAGGGGCGTTTCAAAGAAGAGGTAATATCCATTACCGATCTTTTGAATTTCTTTCTTCTTCAACTTCTTCTTCTTTAGTTGTTTCATGATAAATTAATAACGTAAGTATTAATTACAAACTGATATGTTATTATAAATATTAAAAAACCCTAATTCACCTTCTATCCATCCTACGGAAAAATGAAATCACCGCTCGGGCGTACGTACGGAATACCGTCTCCACGCCGTGGTGTAATCTATTTTCCGCCACCAACTTAATTGGATGGGTATAAAGGTGTAATTAGTAAATATATATGATTATTATAAAGTGATATTGATACTGAAATCGTATACATACACTTCAACACAATTCCACGACCATGGGAACGATATCATCGCTTGTGCGTACGTACAGACTACCGTCTCCACGACGCGATGATATTCATTCTCAATGATTAAGCATTCATGAATGATTATAAAGTATATATAATAAGTACTAATTAAATATATTACCTAATAATGATACTGGAATTATTTATATTTATATGTATGTCATCTACATAATTCCATTCAATTCAATAAGGAAACGAAAATAGCGTTCATGCGTACGTACGGACTACCGTCTCCATGAACGGTGTATTTCTTTCCATTTACTGATTTATTATATATTTATATTCTGAATATATATATATTTAAATCATGTTTTATATTATGGAATTAAGTAATCATGATCTAAGTAATCATATTAATAATTACATGTTAAAAACACGAACGACAAATGAGACGATTTTAACCAAAACGCTACTTTAACATGAATTTACAAAAGAACGGGTAATATAAAGTCATAAGGGGACCATATATGATATAATAACAATGAATATGATTCTTGAATAAGTAAATAACATTATTTAAATCATTATACAGGAGGTTCGGACACGTACAAATCAAGTTGGACCTAAGGTAAGGGAAAATATCACAATCTCATTTTTATCTGAGATTGTTTTTACTTTGGCATTTATTGGGGTGTATTTTATCATCCAAATCCATGTTTCCTCAATATGTAATATTATTTCCATCCACATACAATAGTTTAAATCCAATTATACCCTTCGGTGAGTTTTTAGTAAAGAATATGAAAGGAATCTTTTGTCGTTTTTTCGTACGAGTTACTTTTTAACATTTCCGGCAAAAGTACGAAGAATGTTTTTTTAACTTATACGGCATGAATGGATTCTTAAAACATTATTTCCAAGAAGATTCCATTAAAATTATTCATGTTTATTTTTAATCAACTTCTTTTAGTTTAAAATTGTATGACATGTTAAGAAAGGAAAAGTGTTTTTGAAGTAGAAAGGATATTTTCCTCCAGAATAGAGTTCAAGAATTTTATCAAAAATATTTTCCATCTATGATAATAAAAGGTTTCTGTTTTTATCCATTTTATTACATGGATTTGATTATGTTGTGATGGAAATATTTTTATGAATTCCTTTATCTTATATGAATTGTTTTATGATGTCATGTTGTTTAAGAATCCCATTTTTATTACATGGGTTACGCTATGATGTATGGTTTATGATTATGTGGCACACATAAGAAAGGATTCATTATAAGATCAGTGGGACCTATATCTCCCTCCAATGCATTGGGTAAAGATTTTATATCTCATGAGATAGACATGGCTGGAATGGTAGGTTAAACCGGTTCAGTGAAACAGGACTGAAACGAGGGTGACTCGGTTCAAAAAGGGACTTTGTCCACTAAGATAGTCTTGGAAATGAGTCTTGACTAACAAGAAATTATTCTCTATGATTATGTGTGAATGCCACAAAGTTTCATGTTTTATATTTTGTTTATTGTGATTACATTTCACTTCCATGATTTACCCCATGTTATGAAATTATGATCTCTTTTGCAGGTTAAGATTTCCAAAAGTTATGTGCTTATGTATATGATGTGATTGATATTTCTTTTGTTTACCCTTACTGAGCATTTGAGCTCACCCTTTTATGTTTTCTTTTCCCCAGGATATAAAGAAAGGTTTTAGGTATAAAAAAAGAAAGATCTTTATGGGAGATGTTGAAGATCTTTCACCAGGATTAGAAGATTATATTTCGAGTTTCCAAAGACACTAAACTATTACGATCCTTGTGTGTGTATTTTTTTTATGTACTATGTATTCTGAAAAAGTAATGTAATGTTCATGTACGTCAAGCTTCGGGTCTCTACATCAACCCTACTAATAATATATTCTATCTAAAACTCTCTCCTCCATGGGTAAGATCACATTGGTGGAAAAGATGTGTGTGTTTCGAGTCTCCCCATATAGGTGTCTCCAAGCCTAAGGTTTGAGTCAATGGTTTTACCAAAATCTCAAGGTCTCTACAAGACACATGGATAGAAAGGAATAACTAGAACCTATGTCTATCATTAAAGAATCTAAGGTAGAAAATGCATAGATCATAATTTGAATCTTCCCTAGAGTCCTTGGGTTATACACCTTGACTACATGCAGTTGTCCCCTCCAGTGTCCTTCAACTCCCTGAGCCTGTTGTGGGCCACCTATGGGTAGTAGTGGTAGTTCGTTGAAATGTTTATAAACTATCTCTTCTCTCCCAGATCCACTTTCATTTCTACCTCTCTGAATATCTTCCTACTCCCACCTATCCTTTATGTTAGTGGTCCATCTAATGCTTCTCTATCAGCATTACAGCATATAAGATAATCTCTAGAAAGATTCCCCTTTATGTCACATGAGTAGCACTGCCTCTCCCTAGGTTGATTGGATCCACACTGTGAACCCTGAACTAAATATCCTCTATTGTGTGACCTCCTCCTATAATGTCTCCGATATTCGGATCCATGAGACTGATGTTCATGCCCTGCTATAGAGGTCTTGGCACCTGTCTATCCTCTTATGAATTTCAGTAGTTATATCTACTCCACTATGAATATCTCTATAACCAAATAATTCTAAAGAAATATAGCATAAGTATGAATTCATATAGGGACAATATTGTCTCATATTTATCTGGATAGACCTCACTTGAATGATTGATCATAGAAGTATTGATCCCTAACAATATCAATTGAGTAAATGTAAAGTTTGTGAACCATGATGAATAATCACCTATTGTCACACTGCCCTACATGAGATAATGAAGCTAATTTATATGCAAATTTCTCAGTATACTTCTGAAAAATCATCCATGAACAGTAGCTCAAGCATTATCCATGAAAGTGTCACATTATCATGAGTTTGGAAATCCAAACACCACCCTCACTATATTCATCCCATCAAAAGGAACGATTCTAGTATCACCATCAGATCTTCTTGTATCATGACTATTCAAAACACTAAAATACCCACTGAAATATATTTATCAGCCACATGAGGGTTGGGCTCAACTATGAACCACAATCGTATCTATCTATATAACTCATTAACTGTGCTCAACTTTTTCTCCTTATCTACTGGTACTGCGTATAACACACACTCCTCTACGGGTGTTTTTATAGCTTCTTCCCCACTTGGAGGTAACATCTGAGAAACTAGTCCCGGTACAAAATCCACCTCATAGATTAGGTCATACATGTGGTCATGTTGTAGATTCCTAGATGATATATGAGGCCCCGACATTAAATCTTACTTAATATGGAATTAAATTAATAATTCACATTGAGGATCTTATCATGTTTAGAGTTTTATAGAATTAGATCATAAATCATGAATTATATTCCACATTTAAACAAAGTGGTTACATAAAAGATAGTATTCGTTTTTTTCACATCAATGGAAACATATTTAAAATAAAACATGGATTCTTTCTTGAAACTTCCTTGACACTATCATCATATCATGCACCTTTCCCTTGACCTGTGAAATACATTTCAAAAAGATGGGATGAGCATAAAAAGCTCAATAAGGGATATAAAGGTATGAAAAGAAAACATTAAACCATGTATCAAATCATACTTTACTCCTAAAACATAAGAATTTTAACATACCTCATCAAATCATGAATAAATCATAGAAATCACAAGGCATAAAGGTAACTTGAGGCATTTATAACATTCCTAGGTAGGGAGTAACCCTCTTGGTTACGTTTGGAATACCCATCACAGAATATTCCCTAAATCTCTTTAGATAAACCTTAACGTTTAACCCCTTCGCATTACCCAATGTAATGGAGAGCTATATCGGGCTCACCCGCCCACAGTTTATCACGGAACCACCCGTCTTCATAACAATTCCGATGAACCATAACACAATCGTATCACATAAAACATGTATAAAGGAAACATAACATTTACACTATTCAATCACAAGATATCAATAAAACACATTGATATAAAAACATTATGAAAAACATTTTCAATACCAAAATAAAATAAGAGTAAAACATGGTATTTATTTTTCATTCAAAAAAAGTTATGGCTTGTAGAGGAATCTGAAACTCAAATAACGGTCATGGCGGCGGAGAAGTTGTTGTCGCCGCATAGGTACAACAAGAAAAGAATTCCTTTTTGTCGTTTAGTAAAACACTTCGTATAAAAATATTTTTTTTGAATAAACGAAAAGTAAAAGGGGTTTATACACCGTATAAAAGAAATTTTTGTATAAAACAAAATATGCCTCAACGAAATGAGATTGAGACGATGTCCCTTACAAAGACGGTATCCTGGGATTAAGGATAAATCAATTACATAATTATGTGTGACAAACGAATACGCCAAATATAAGTGGATATTAACTGTAAAACAATCAGAGGACATTCACACATATTCATAGAACGAAATATTCAAGGAGTACAAGTTTATCCCAAAGAATCAAAATTGGGTTAAGAAGTTCCCTTGCAAAACTTCGACAGCCTAACAACGTCACTTCAAAATTCCGAAAAAGAGTTGATGAGAGATAAAAATGGTATCTCATCACTTATAAATAAAATTTCCATCAATAAGGATATATAAGAACATATACCAACATAATTGTATGTGAATTAAAAGACATAACAGAAGAAGTCTTTTAAAACGAGGAGGGTGAAAGGTTCCCTTACCGACTTGGGTTACTTTCGAAAGGTACACCCCATTGACGAAGGGTCATACAATGAATATGTAAATACCAAAAAATGAAATTATATTAAAAAAATACTATAATAATCGAAATACATACCCCAATCAATGGAAATGGTGGCAAATGTATCATAAATCTCACGAGACTAAAAGTGAGATGAAAAATCCCTTACGAAAACTCGGCAGCCTAACAACCGCACTTAAAACATCCAAAAATGGATTGATGAGATCAAATAGGGTCTCTCATCATATTATAGTAAAATTTAAATAAAGAGGAATATAAAAGAACATCCCCTATAATATCAAAGAGGAGCTTAAAATTAGTGACATAAAGGAGAGTACATAAAAAGAAAGAGAGATGTTAGATCTCTTACAAAAATTCGGCAGCCTAACGGCGCCACTCAAAACATCCAAAATGGATTGATGAGAGAAAAATAGGGTCAATCATAATATGAACATAAAAAGTAACATAGGATTAATATAAAATAACATCACAATCATAAGAATGATGATCATAAAAGGAATGACATAAAAGAGTGTACTTAAAAATAAAGAGAGGGGTAGGATCCCTTACCTTGTGTCTGACATGACTCGATCGTTATTTAATCTCCTGAATATTATAATTTGTTCAATTTATAATTTCATAATGACCTAATTTTAAGATTATTAGTCAGTTAATATCACATATTATAATGTTATAATAATTGGTTAATAAAGTCATTTCATATCAGACGTTTTTGTCGATGTTCGGTACATGAGTAAAAAATCAAACATGCTGGAAATGAATTTTGCATGTAGTTATAGGTACATCATATCCAGAATAGGATTTATGTTTTAAATATCATATATATCCAGTATATATTCATTTTATACTATTCCATATCATTTGGAGACAAATAATTAAAAGCACCGTTCATGGAGACGGTAGGCCGTATGTACGCATGAACGCTACTTTCATTTTTTTCATATTAATGGAATTAAAACAAATTGAGAGATATATATATTATAATTCAAGAATTATATACATAATTTAGATGTAATATATTACACATATATCCATTATATATATGTACTTATAATAGTATATAACATTTGGAGATAAGAAATGAAATGTACCGTTCATGGAGATGGTAAGTCGTACGTACGCATGCACGCTACTTTCATCTCTTTTTTTTGTATTCAATGGAATTAAATAATAATGATATAAAGGTATATTACAATTCCAGTAGGATGTAATATTTAATACCAGTAATTACATCCTTTATGTGTCCCACATATGGCATTAACGAATCAAATCATTTTGAGGGGGCAGTAGTCCGCACTTCTTAAAATGAAGATATCGTGTTTACCCATAATGGAAACCATAAAGGTATGCCATAAATGAAAAATACAGAAGCTTAAAGAAAACAAAAACATATTATATATCGTATATAAATATAGTGACATATTAATGGGCACCTTTGAAGGTGATGAAATAATATTGAACAATCATCGTTTCGTGAGGCAGTAATTCGCCATCCACAGAAACAATATGTTCTTTAACCATTAGACGAAGGTCTGTGAAAGTGTATCTCGAATCCTTCTTATAAAAACATCATATTATATTTAAGATACTGGTTTTGTTACATAAAAATTAATAAAAAGAGTTTAGGGGTTTGGAGAAGAAAAATAAAAAAAATAACACAAGGGAATACATTACCTTTAAATTGTGTAACTCTATTTGATTTGAGTTCGATGGCTTCCTTGGAAAGGATTCATCCCAAAGTGAGGCTTCAATGATGAAGAGAGGTATGTGGAGATATGAAATGGGTAGGGTTTGGCTGAGCCAAAGCATTGAGAGGTGTTTGTAACATGGTAGAGGTGGGGGCCTTTTATAAGAGGAGAGGAGGGGTACTCTTGGAATGTTATAAAATATTACATTATTATAAAATGATTTTCGGATTTAAAAGGACCCAAAAGGATATATTTCGAGTATAAGATGATAAGGTTTCTAAATAAACCAATCCAATAGGTTTGTGACATGTGTAAGACATATAGTTCACCCTATCGTCTCATTTTATTTAAATCGTTCATTTATGAGGTAATCACTACATCATCACAGTGTCATAAATAAATAAATCTATTTAATGTATAAAAATTATAAAAAAAATATAATGATGTTGTAAATATTTTATAGATTTATAATGAATATTTATAGTAAAAAATATGACTTATATAACCCCACGTAAATTTTTTATAGTAAAACAACACAAGTTTCTAACATTGTAATTTTAACATTAAATAAAAAGGTATTTATGTCATTTTTCAGCCAAGGTGGCTACATGGGGACCCCAAGTTGACCCATGGATTGTATTGGTCGACCACGACTCATCCAATGAGGGTAGGACATGTGTCTAGGTCATTTTATATTATTAAAACATTATTTTTACCTTAGACTACACTAGTTACCTCTAAAAGTGATTAAAACTTAAAAGATACTATTCACCAAAATATTATTTTAATCCCATTGAACCACATTTTAATTCTTAATGAAAACCTTGTATGTCAAATTTTTGAAATTCCTAACACAGAGGTGGTAAAATTTAATTTAAACAAAAAATCTTTTTTTTAAGTACCACTAAATGGTTTCACTATTCATATAAAATTGAAGTTTTCCAGAAAAATACCAAAAAAAACCTAAGCTATATATGATATTCCGAATTCAAAAATGAAGTATATTTTACAAAATAAAAAGCATATAAGTTACATTACTTAATTTAATAATTAATTCCCATTTTCATAGCAAATAGCGTGTTTTTATGAAACAATAAGTTTCAAAAGATTGAGACTAGTTTAAGTCCAATTTCAAGATGAAATTAATTCCAACGACCACTATTGGATAAAATGGAAAAAATATATTCTAATTTCACTTTAAAACCAATTAAAAATATTATCTAATCATATCTATTAATTAGATTAAAAAAAGGATTCGAATTAAAATACATCATTTTCACTTTTCATTAAAAATGAAATTTATCAGAAAAATACCAAAAAATTTACACAAAGTACATTTTGATGTCCTGATTGTAAAGAAATTTTTTTTTTGTCAAATTTAGCACATAAAATTTTCAAAAAGTGGATTTAAAAGAGGTTCTCCATCAAAAGGCAGTTAATCGAACTTTTAAAGAATATTTGAATGTTTACGTTTAAAATTAGATCCATTCAAATTTTTAAACCTCTATCATTTATTGTAAAAAGTTAAAATATTTTAAAAACATATATAATCATTTTTTAGTTAGTTCTGTTAATTCCCCCCATTACAACAGCTATGTGTTAACTACCATTTAAAATAATATTATTTTATTATTAGAGTTCAACGTAAGATTCCCAAGAAACTCGTTGTGGTATATTGGGTACGCCATCGAGCATACTGTCCCCTTTAAAGTAATATTAATATTTTATTCACAAATATGGATAAATATGAAAATGTCATATTCTTTATTTAACTAGGTTTTTACATCCTTCCCCCCTTTTGGGAATTGCGTCCTCGCAATTTTAAAATTGGTCTTGGAAACTTCATTGAAAATCCCACATCGGAACAAGAGTTAGTAAAAAAATCACTTTAAAATAAAGAAATAGAAGAACAAAGGTCACCCGAGTTAACCCATACAAGGATTCCACGTAGGAAAACATGGATATGGAGTAAAAACAAAGGGTCATGTTATGAGGGAGAGTGATAGTAAACATGTCTAGTAGAAGGTTAACTATAAGAAAATCACAAACTTGTGATGGGTTAAATTGTATTCGATTCCCCAGTATGAAAAGTTAACAGACAACATTTTTGTTTTAAGTTACACTACATTGAGGAATTTATTTTTGAGCTTAACTAAATCATAATTAAACATACTTACTTGTCACGTAGACTTTTAACTTTTACTAGATTCCTTAATCAAACTCATATTTTCTCCAAAAGACGAGTATTTGGGAAGACTTGTTATCATTAAGAGTACTTTAATCAACTTCGTGAGAATCACCTAATCCTCAAAAGTTAACTATATATTTCCCATGTCTTTAGAAAAAATCCAAAACAAAAATTGTTATTATTAGATCAGATAATCCACAAAAGTATAATCCTTTATAAAATAAAATCTATTCTTAATCTCCAAATTTTTTCCAAAAAAACAAAGTTCAACGAAGACCATTCAATAAACAATTGTCTATAAAATTCTTCAAAGTAAACCAAACTACGATTGAAACCAAAATATTTGAAGGATTTAATCACATAGTCTTCCAAGGTAAAAATTAACTTTTATCTCCAAATAACATCAGTTTCTCATAAATTATATTATTGAAAAGTAATTAACCTAATATCATATCCTTGATGATCGGTTAATCATTTCCATAGATAACCCAAAATAAACATCCTCTTGATTCCTAAAATCATCTAACTAAAACTAACTAGTCAAACTAACCAGGGACTTCACGTAGTCCAGTGGTAGGTGATAAATACCAGTCTCACTTTGGTTGTGGGTTTGATTCCCGTAGCTTTGTCTGACGTGACGGGTTGTCACACGGTCTGCGTGTTGTCTTTTTTCCAAAACTATATAATTCTTAAAACATTCACCAAAATGAGATAAAATCTTCGAAAATAATCATAAAATATTTTAACATCAATTTTATCTCATGACATTCATTTTCCTTCATAATATATAATAACCCATAATTACCTCAATAGTAAGGATCATATAAACCCTAATGGTTAACTTATAATTATTACCTGAACTGCCACATCGTTTGGTCATCTCGTACAAGATGCATTACGGAACATACCATGGTACAAGTGGTTGATCATGACTCTTTGATAGTTGGTATAGAACAACCACAAGTTTCCTCATTGAATCCCCTATTTCATCCAGTCTCTTAATTAGAGAACCACCACAGTTTCCTTCAAACCTATTGTCACTTTGGTGCCTGCCAGATCCATCCATTCACTAAAAACATAAATGTTCGTGTGAGTATATCAAAACAACCATCATGTACTAATGAGAAAGATAAAAACTAAGATATACTTACTCATTCACTGTATCTTAAACTAGTACTCTTTCATAAATAGTAACCATTATGGTAATGTCACTTATGCCTAGAGAATTCCCTAACCTATAAAGTTATCTAAACCGACCTATGATACCAACTATAAGGCCCTGGACATAAACTTTACTTAATATTGAAATAAATGAATAAATCACATTGAGGATCTTTTCCGGTTTTGAGTTTTGGAAAATTAGATCATAAATCAAGATTTACATTCCACATTAAAACAAAGTGGTAACATAAAAGATAGTATTCATTTTTTCCATCAACATAAACATATTTAAAATAAAACATGGATTCATTCTTGACACTTCCTTGACACTATCATCATATCATGCACATTTCCCTTGACCTGTGAAAAAAATTTCAAAATCATGGGATGAGCATAAAAATCTTAGTAAGGGATATAAAAGTATGAAAAGAAAACATTAGTCCATGTATGAAATCATGCTTTACTCATAAAACATAAGAAATTTAACATACCTCATCAAATCATGAATAAATCATAGAAATCATAAGTCATAAAGGGAACTTGAGGCATTCATAACATTCTTACATAGGGAGTAACCCTCTTGGTTACGTTTGAAATACCCATCACAGTATATTCCCTAAATATCTTCGGAGAAACCTTAACTTTTGACCCCTTTGCGTTACCCAATGCATTGGAGAGCTATATCGGGCTCACCCGCCCATAGTTTATCATGGAACCACCCGTCTTCATAACAATGCCCAAGAACCATAACATAATCCTATCACATAAAACATGTATAAAGGAAACATAACATTTCCACTTTTCAATCAGAAGATATCAATAAAACACATTGATATAAAAACATTATGAAAAAAATTTTCAATACCAAAATAAAATAAGAGTAAAACATGATATTTATTTTTCATTCAAAACAATGTATGGATTGTAGAGGAGGCTGAAACTAAAATAATAGTCACGACGGTGGAGAAGTCGTTGTCGCCGCATACGCACGACAAGAAAAACATTCCTTTTTGTCATTTAGTAAAACACTTCATATAAAAAGATTCCATTTGAATAAATGAAAATTAAATGGGGTTTATACACCGTATAAAATAAATTTGTGTATAAAACAAAATATGCCTAAATGAAAGGAGATTGAGACGATGTCCCTTACAAAGACGATATCCTTGGATTAAGGATAAATCATTTACATAATTATGCGTTACAAAAGAATACACCAAATATAAATGGATATTAAGTGTAAAACAATCAGAGTAAATTCACACATATTTATAGAACGACATATTCAAGGAGTACAAGTTTATCCCAATGAATCAAAATTGGGTTAAGAAGTTCCCTTGCAAAAATTCCACAGCCTAACGACGTCACATCAAAATTCAAAAAAAGAGTTGATGAGAGATAAAAAGGGTATCTTATCACTTGGACATAAAATTTACATCAATAATAATATATAAGAACACATACCAACATAATAGTATTGGAATTAAAAGACATTACAAAAGATGTATTTTATAAAGGGGAGGGTGAAAGGTTCCCTTACAGACTTGGGATACTTTCGAAACGTACACCCCATTGAAGAAGGGTCATACAATGAATATGTAAATACCCAAAATGAAATTATATTAAAAAGAGAATATAATAATGGGAAGTACATACACCAATCAAAGGAAATGGTGGAAAATGTAGAATAAATCTCATGGGACTAAAAGTGAGATGAAAAATCTCTTACGAATACTCAGCAGCCTAACAGTGCCACTTGTAACTTACAAAAATGGATTGATGAGATCAAATAGTGTCTCTCATCATATTACAATAAAATTTACAACAATAGTAATATAAAATAACATCCCCCATCATAATAAATAGTATCTTAAAATAAGTGACATAAAGGAGAGTACTTAAAAATAAAGAGAGAGGTTAGATCTCTTACGAAAATTCGGCAGCCTAACAACGCCACTCAAAACATCAATAATGGATTGATGAGAGAAAATAGGGTCTCTCATCATATGAACATAAAATTTAAAGTAGGATTAATATAAAATAACATCCCAATAATTAGAAATATGATCTTAAAAGGAATTACATAAAAGAGTGTACTTAAAAAGTAAGAGAGGGGTAGGATCCCTTACCTCGTGTCCGACATGACTGGATCGTTCTTTAATCTCCTGAATAATAATATTTTGTCAATTTTTAATTTCTTAAGGACCTAATTTAAAGATTATTATTCAGTTAATATAACATATTTTAATGTTATAATAATTGGTTAATAAAGTGAGTTCATATAAGACGTTTTTGTCGATGTTCGGTACATGAGTAAAAATCGAACTTGTTGGAAAATAATTTTCCATGTAGTTATAGGTACATCATATCCAGAATATTATTGATGTTTTAAATATCATATATATCCAGTATATTTTCATTTTATACTATTCCATAGCATTTTGAGATAATAAATTAAAATCACCGTTCATGGAGACGGTAGGCCGTACGTACACATGAACCATACTTTCATTTTTTGTCATATTAATGGAATTAAAACAAAATTAGAGATATATATATTATAATTCCAGAATGATATAAATAATTTAGATGTAATATATTACATATATATCCATTATATATATGTACTTATAATAGTACATAACATTTGGAGATAAGAAATGAAATGTATCGTTCATGGAGACGGTAAGCCTTATGTACGCATGAATGCTACATTCATCTGTCTTTTTTGTATTCGATGGAATTAAATAATAATGATATAAAGGTGTATTATAATTCCAGTAGGATATCATATGTAATATCATTAATTACATCCTGTATATGTCCCACATATGGAATTAACGAATCAAGTCACTTTGAGGGGGCGGTAGTCCGCACTTCCTAAAATGAAGTTATCGTGTTTACCCATAATGGAAACCATAAAGGTATGCCATAAGTGAAAAATTCATAAGATTAAGGAAAACAGAAAATTATTATATTTCATATATAACTATATTGACATCTTAATGTCCACCTTTGAAGGTGTTAAAATAATATTGAACAATCATCGTTTTGTGAGGTAGTAATTCACCATCCATAGAAACAGTATGTTCTTTAACCATTAGATGGAGGTTGGTGAAATTGTAGCTCGAATATTTATTATAACAACATACTATTATATTTAAGATACTGGGTTTTTTACAAAAATAATGTAATAAAAAGATTTTAAGGGTTTGAGGAAGAAAAATAAAACAAAAGAACACAAGGGAAGACATTACCTTTAAATCGGGTAACTCGCTTTGATTTGAGCACAAAGAATTCCTTGGAAAAGATTATGCCCAATTTGAGGCTTCAATGATGAAGAGAGTTATGTGGAGAGATGAAATGGGCAGGGTTTGGCCGAGACATAGGCTTGAGAGGTGTGTGTAAGGTGGTATAGGTGAGGGCCTTTTATAAGAGGAGAGGAGGGGCACGCTTGGAATGTTATAAAATATTACTTTATTATAAATTGATTATCTGATTTAAAAGGTCCTAAAAGGATATATTTCTAGTATAAGGTGATAAGGTTTCTAAATCCACCCATCAAATTGGTTTGTTACAAGTGTATGACTTATATTTCACCCTATCTTCTCATTTTATTTAAATCGTTCATTTATGAGGTAATCCCTGCATCATCACAGTGTCATAAATAAATTAATTTATTTAATGTCTAAAAATTATAAAATAATATAATTATGTTTGAAATCATTTTATCTTACTAATCAATATTTATAGTCAACGATATTAATTATATAACCCAATGTAAAAATTGTTTTAGTAAAACAACACATGTTTGTGACATTTTAATTTTAACTTTAAATTAAAAGGTATTTATGTCATTTTTCAACCAAAGTAGCTCCATGTGTTCCCCAAGATGACCCATGGATTTTCATGGTCGTACATGACTCATCCAATGTTGGTAGGACATGTTTCTAGGTAATTTCATATTATTAAACCATTATTTTTACCTTAAACTACACTAATTACCTCTAGTCGTGAATAAAACTTAGAAGTTACTATTCACCAAAAAAATTATTTTAATCCCATTGAACCATATTTTACCTCTTAATGAAAACCATGTATGTCAGATTTTTGAAATTCAAAACACATAGGTTGTAAAATTTCATTTAAACGAAAAAGCAGTTTTTTTAAGTACCACTTAGTGGTTTCACTATTCATAAAAATTTGACGTTTTCCAGAAAAATACCAAAAAATCACCCTAATATATATTTGATATTCCGAATTCAAAAATGATGCCTATTTTACAAAATTCAAAACATATAAGTTAAATTAATTAATTTAATAATTAATTCCCGCTGTCAGAGAAAATAGCGTGTTTTTATAAAACAATAAGTATAAAAAGATTGACACTAGTTTAAGTCAAATTTCAAGATTAAATTAATTCCAACGACCACTATTGGATCAAATGGTAAAAATATATTCTAATTTCACTTTAAAACCAATTAAACAGATAATATAATCATATCTATTAATTAGATTAAAAAGAGGTTTTGAATTAAAATACAACATTTTTTACTATTCATTAAAAAATGAACTCTATCGGAAAAATATCAAAAATTTACACAAAGTAAATTTTGATGTCCCGATTATAAAGAAGAATTATATTTTGTCTAATATAGCAAATAAAATTGTAAAAAAGTCGATTTAAAAGAGGTTCTCCATCAAAAGGCGGTTAATCGACCTTTTAATGAATATTAGAATGTTTACGCTTAAAATTGGATCCATTCGCATTTTTAATCCTATAACATTTATTGTAAAAAGTAAAAATATTGGACAAGAATATCTATTCATTTTGTAGTTAGTTCTATTCATTCCCTCCTTTACAATGACTAAGTGTTAACTACCATTTAAAATAATATTATTTTATTATTAGAGTGCAATGTAAGATTCCCAAGAAACTCGTTGTTGCGTGTTGGACACGCCATCGAGCATACCGTCCCCTTTAAAGTAATTTTAATATTTTATTCACAAATATGGATAAATATAAAAATTTCATATATTTATTTACCTGGGGTGATACATGGTAAGTGTTGTGGAGGAATCAAATATGAAAACAAGATATAACACAATCAATGAGTATATCTAGATAGAGGACTCAAGATGTACATAGAACCGCAATACATTCATATATAACACAAGTACAATTATTTTCCCAATTACCTTTTTTATGGTATAATGAGACCAAATGTAGGTTTTCAGGGTCTGTTTTTATGGATAAGTTGGTCAATGCCTGAAAGCCAAACACGAAACACTGAACACTGTTTCCACAAACCCATATCATGTGTACTTATTCTTAATGTATAACTGACACCAATACTAACAATTTATCAGGGCCTGTCTTAGAGGGGCCCATGACATGAATATCCTAATCTCGGCCCCAATAGGCTAGAGGATGGGGACTTGCACAGAGGTTCATATCAATCAAATGGGATTTATTAGCCAAAATTACAAGTACCGACACACACATCGTCAAGAAAAAATAATTAAATGTGAAAACACAAAGTCAAAAATTGCATAAATACGATTGTATCCCCTAAGTAAAGTATATTAGTTAAATTACTAGAAATTAAACCAAGCTAGAATAAAAACACACCACAATAAAACCAATAAACATGTTCTTGAAACTAATACACAGAAAAACCTACCCATTCTGATGTGAAATTGAGGTATTGGGACTGCTCTCTAGAACCGTAGTGATACCTAATCCTACCTTGTCTCAATAATAATTGTTTGGTCCTAGTCCTCTAAAGACTCTACCAAATGGTAACTCATCTTCAAAAGGCATAACATGTTTGAGAAAATCTCATGCAGGGGTGAGTATAACAATACAAAGTAAGACAACCTGAAACCAAAAATTTATACACAAAGAAATTGTGTTGACATCTATACCGAAGTATATGTCAATATTATATGAAAAATACATCCAAATATAATCAAATTATTCCACAAAGTCTAGGTTACATAATAACCACAACATAAAAATTCTACGGATTCCGTCCCAAGA
Source organism: Viscum album (assembly GCA_963277665.1). Classification (NCBI taxonomy): domain Eukaryota; kingdom Viridiplantae; phylum Streptophyta; class Magnoliopsida; order Santalales; family Viscaceae; genus Viscum; species Viscum album. The sequence continues at coordinate 1,770,466,628 of OY728135.1, forward strand.
ATTCCACGAAGCACTCATCTGGTAGAGCACACACCATAGTTCAATAGCACTGATGGAATCTATCTGATAGGTGTTACTCCTTGGTAAACTACATGAGAGAGAGAGAAAAATATATGATGAATGATATCAATTTAAAATGATAAATTAGTGCAGGTTCATAATAAAGGATATGAAAAATAATCGTCATTCATTAAGTATGAATGATCAATAAACATGAATCAGTTCTCCGCAGAAAATTCCCTGATAAAATCCTCCATTTATATCCCATCACACAAGATATATTGAACTGCAGGTTAAATTATTATTTTGTTTATCTGTATTCATGGTTTATTTTTATAATTGGGAAAAAAATCAAAAATAAAACTCCCTACCTCAATTCAATTCGATCTTTGATGAAAACTATTGTCATGTCTTTGTCGTTGACAAGATCTTTCAAAGCCATGGTTCGTCATTATTTATTTTCCAATCCATCATTATTTATTGGATACAGCAGAGTCACTAGGATTTAGTATTTTTCTAGGTTTATTAGGATAACACTTAAATACATGAAAATGTTTTATTTAAAAGGAATCCTAACTGAATCGAATAACTTAATTTAAGAGAAATAATTTTAGTGCCATTATTTCCCAAATATACATTTCATAGTTGACCACAATGGACTATGTTAGGAATCACCTAAGATATACTCATTACTTTGAACACCATTATTCCATCATATATCTGATCTAGGAACCCATTTGGAAGTTAATACCCTTTTTTAGGAATGTAGCGTGTGTGTGGTATTAAAAACATAACATTTTTTGATGAATAGTTATAAGAAAACAAGGCCTTGGAATCACCCACTTTCTCAACACCTAGTGTCATAATTTACCTATTTAATTTATAAAAATAAAACGAGAAAAATACAAGTTATTACATCTATTCTGTTTTAAATATTTGTTTTCCTATTCTATTTTAATGTTTATTATATTTAGAGTAGATTGAATCTATTATTTTTATCCTTGAAAACTCTCCTTATTTTCCATGACTTATATATTATTTTTCATAATACCAATTTCATACATCAATATTTTCATAATTTCCTATTTTATTTTACTTTAAAGTCTACAAAAACATAGTATGGATTTTTTTATCAAATAATAAATTTTTATTTCTAATAAATGTTTTCATTGACTTTAATTACATTGATTTTTTTCTAATCCCCAGAATTCTTTAAAAAAAATATCTATATCCATTAGAAATATTTTTATAATTCTACTTTTAAATAAATTATATTATTAAAAAAACGAATGATATAAAAATGTGAATGATATATCTTATTATTTTCCAATTTAATATTCTAATGCTCTTAAAAAATAATTTTTCATGAATTACATCATCCTTTAAAAAATCTTATGATTAAATTTGGATTTGTAAAATGGAATTATTCACTTTATTTCACATATTTATTCATTTTAAGTTTTTATGATGAAAATTATTAAACTCACATCATTTATATATATTATAATGTGGTGGAATTATAAATTATGTATAGTTTATATTAATCACCCTTGTATGGGTTATCACAATGTTACATGTAGTAAAAAATTATATATTCATCCAGTTCATTGAGAAAATTGATATAATTCTAGAGATAATGGGGAATGATAAGGGAATATATACCATAATATGAGTTCTGGGCCCATAATGATATAGTTTTCAATAGATTGGGTAAATGAAGATATCTGAAGTGATGATGGTGATTGGTGAGTGAGGAGAAATTCTAAAGCGACATTGTCCACTATTAATATCGATATGGTGAGTGAACCTGAATACTAAATTGATTTTTTCCACTTTTATTTTTGGGATAGGAATTGAGCACAAAGCCCTAAAAGAATCTATGCACTATGTGGTGAGGGTATTAGAAGTGATCAATGTCATAATAAATTATTTCATATTATATATACATATATTTCACATACATATGACACAATTAATATGTTATAAAAAAATAATTGAGTATAGGATTCGTAAATTCGTACAAATGTATTTTTGGGTATGATTTCTTTTTGTCATGTACATATACATAGGATATTTCTTTATTAAATCTTTTCTTATTTTTCTGAGATTTTATATTTGATTAATATCATATATTTTTACTTTTTATTGTGCACTTAAGGACAAAACATCTTATTTTTCCATTAAATATGTAATAATGATCTATATTCTATATGATAAGTGACGATGGTTATAATGTGGAATATTAAATTGTTGGATATATTGATGAATTAATGAAAAATTTATTATATATATTATCTATAAAAAAGTAACCCATAGGTTGTTTTGGTGTGAATTATTGCAATATGTAATTAATATTCATGTAAAATGATGTAATACCTGTGTATATTATGTATGGATCATCTAAATTTTGGAAAATTTCTACAATAGTAAAATATTTCTTTTATATTAAAACACCATTTCCTAGGTATCCTCTAGAAATATTATCAATTAAAATTATGTTTATAATGTTATTTGGTAATATTATAATAATTAATAAAATTATAGGAATTTTTTATAAATAAATGTTTTAAGAAAAAATATTTTTTCAATGACTTCTATATTTTAAGAATTTCAATCATTTAGTATCATATAAAACATTCCTAATGTTTTCATTTGATTATGATGTGACACAATGTAACATCCCAGTATGTGAGAAAACTAAACATCCTATGATCTCGATCACTATCATGTGGCTGAAATATGTTGCTCAGGAGACCCCAAGTGCTCCTCCATGTGTAATAGAGGATTCTGACTATCACTAGGGGTGTGATAAGTAAATAGAGGACACTATACCCCCTTGTAATATATTTTTTTTCACAAAATATCTTTCCAAAAAATAGTAATAAAATAATTATTAGTGTATATAATAAATAGATAGAAAACAATAAAACAAAATACACACAATGAAATCCAACTAAATAATAAAATAAATAATAATGGTATAATATAATGTTGTTCAAGAATGTAAATAAATTTCATTCTACAAGTAATATAAATTAAATGACTAAATGTCTAGTTCAAATTCACAAAAGTATCTATTCCCAAAAAAACCACATGTCGGTCCAATCCCCAATCATTTTCTCATGTCATAATGATAATCAAGGGTAAGGTCTATTTCCCTTGTCCAAAACTACATTGATAAAATCTTCTCTGGTACCAAAAAGTGGCTTTAATTTAGTGTGAGTATCACCTAGTTGGATGAAACCACCATGTATAAGCATAAATAATCTCATCATAAGTGTATTTAATAATGCAATAAACAATTGTTTCTAATTAATTAGTCATTTAAATTAATATCATATCAACCTTTATTGGTTACATGTCGGAATGAATCTGAGAATATCTCACAACCATTCCAATCATATCCATATAAACCTATCTAATCATAACCTAGCTTAGGCTATGTTGGAATGAATCTGAGCATATATAATGAACATGAAAATAAAACAATAAACATTATTTATAAGAACACCCTATTTAATCCTTTCAGCAGAAATTCTTTGATTGGGTCTATTATATATGTATTTTAGCATTAATGAGTGATATGGCTGACATATAATCATTTCAGCATTTATCTTGTAGAAGACCAGTATATATGCATTTCGTCATTTATCACTGGGCATAGCCCATCGTATAACCATTTTAACATGCCTCATGGCATTGCCTAGCATATAAGTATATTACCTTGTGTCTCTAAAAATGGCCGACAATATAAAAATTTAAAAATTTACCTATCGATCCAACCCCCAATATAAGTATTTTAAAATTTATCAAAACACATGTCATAACATCAATGATATCAAAATATCATATTATTAGCCTTAATGTTTTATTCTAAAAATTAAAATTTATATTTACAATTACACATTTCACATATAAATTGGTCAAAAAAACTATGTTTAATAATATATCAATACCAAATTCAGGAAAAGTTGAATATATTCCACAAAATCACCCACAATCCATCTCATTCTAAACACACATTATGCCATTAAATGTTCATTATTCAACGGTTCTATAACCCATAAGGTAGACATAAGCTAGATCTTTATCCAATTGGATCCAAAGGGTCTCCAAAGAATATTCCAATTAATGATTTTATCAATTTAGTGACACACATTATTGAATGCTTACAATATTCAAATACATGAGAAATATCAATCCAATGATTTATGTTTTATATGAATACCTTTATCTAATGGGAAACCAAGACATCCAACTAGATTTTGCATCTAGAAATAAGGACAAAATGTTCTCAAAAAGTTTCATTGATCATAATTGATCATTTATAAATTGAACAACACAAACATTAATGAGATTATGCCACAATGATTAGAGAACATCAGAATATAAGAGAAATCTAAATAAAAAGCTTGTACCATGGATCAGATGATTATTAGGTATATCCTGACCAGAAATGGATGCTGTAAACACGATTTAAAAAATCCCTATGGCAAATATGAAGAGGATAAATGAAGGAAATAGAAACAAATCATCCATAAAGAAACACAAAATTATATCATAAGAAATTACAGGGAATGTAATTCAGTTAGACATCATGTGTTTCATCCTATAGTGATACAATGAACACCTCATCAATTAAGGTGATTTTAATAGTAACAAACATTACATGACATGTAATGCCTTCACAATGTGTAGTAATTTCACATCATAAACTATGATAATTGAATGTTACTCAAGATAGTTTCACAATGTGTAACTCCATTTCAATATGTGTAATTGATCTGATGATATCCTTTATCGTGTTTCCCATTGAAAAAAATGAAGCACCACCAAAAAATCTCATATAGTGGAGAACCCTTTTAAACCCATTTAACACAATTATTCTCATACTCTATTAATTCAAAAAAATATACATCCATATCATATAAGTCATTTTCCTGAAAAATGGATCTCTATATCTATTGAATACATGACCAAAAGGATCAAAAAATAAGATAGATAGGTATGTACTATGAAAAAATGATTTCTTATAACTTCGTCACCATATAAAAACTCATCCCCAATCTACACTAAGTATCAATGTGCATTCTTGGGGAAGAATTATTTCCACTACGATCAAATATCATACTCACTCTCCCATGTCTCATCCCTAACTCGCCTATTCAGCCACTACAATCAAGACAAAAAGATTCTCTATACCTTGGTGATACACATCACTACAGCCCCCCTTCTATATAGAATGCGTCTGAAAGAATACATCAATACTAAGGTTTATTTCTTCTATTTTTTTCACGTCAGAATGGTTTGAATAATGTATTTGGATCTATGACATGTGAAACATATGGTGCATTTCACTTTTTTTTCTATGGATGGTAAAATCGATATGCCATTGGACTAACCCAATCCACCACCTCTAGTGGCTGGAAAAACCTAGATGCTAGTTTTCCCTATTTTCTCGTATGGGTTTTCACATCCTAGGATACACCTGAAAGAAAAAAAGCACGACCAACCGTGAACTGTAGATGTTGTCTTTTATTTTATTGATAAGATTTATTGCTCTTATACACAGTCACCAACAACTGTCTGATCAATAGAATTTTCTCCAATGTATCCCACACTTGACTAGGCCCAATAAGCACTGACTCACCAATCTCCAACCAATAAGGAGCAAAATGATACATTCGTCCAAGAAAAGAATCAATTTGCATCATATATATTGATTCCCAGAATCTATTATTACATTTAAAATCCACAATAGGCATATGATACTACCATGAACTACCAAATTCCAAAAAAAAACCTATAACATATCCATCAGAACCAGAATTATCCTCTTTAATTTTCAGTCAGTCTAAGTTTGATAGGTCATATTCAAAAGATCATGTGATTCCATATCTTTTGGAATACCCTTCTAGAAATTTGGTCTGAAATACGGATCTCTATATGAAAATATACTCCTTGGATCACCATGCATCCAAACTACCTCGCACACATAAGTACATATTAATTCAGCAACATTGATGATATACATGATATTAATTAAGTGGGAAACCATCATCAGTCGATGAAAAACAACCCATAAAACATAATTCATATGTGTTTTCTTGGGTAATCCTATGAAAAAATTAATTGTGACATAATCTGATTTTCACTCATGGATGATAAAAGGAATCAATATCTCAGATGGCCTCGACTTCATAGTTGTCACATACAAACAAGTGAAACATATAACTAAAAATATAGAGACATCCTTCATTATTCCTAAACCACTTTACTATCTATAAGTATCATGATACATTTTTTTCAAACAAGGATGTAACACTTATATTGAATGGTGTAACACTCTTATCATCTCCTCACTAAATCCCATAAGAACATGTAATTTACCTTTAAAAATAGAATTTCCACTACCATGAGACCATACCAATGTTGTCTCCCTTCCATATAATCTATCTATAAGAACTAATACATCTGAATTAGATCACTACTTAGTTTTTATCAATCTTAAAATTATGTATATAACTAAAAATTTTGATTAAGATCTTCATTCCCAAGAATCCTACACATCGAGATGTAGTAATGAAAAGAGGTATATCACCCAAAAATCTACAAAAAATTTCCTACAACATTTGGGTCAGTGAATCCATATGTAAATTTCCTTTACATGTTGTCTAATCTAAATCGATGTCAAAAAAATCTTATACATGACCTAATGTCTCTGCTGAAGGTTTAGTTCATGAGGTGATAAGATGTACCTAAGGATCATATGGTCCATGTATACCATATATATCTCACCCACAAGATAATGTGTTTATCATCTCAGTTTAGGTACACCTACTACTAGCTCCAAATCACGTGTATGATAATTTATGTCATTCAATATCAATGGTCTTGATGAATAAGAAACCACTCAATCCTCCTTCATAAATAATGATTATATTCAAAATCTAAATTCATAACAATACATGATATGTGTTTTATCCTTCATAGGTAATGTGGTGATAGGTTTTGAAGACTACCTTCATTTCAGCTTTATAAAAGATCACTCACAAGAATCTGAACATAAAAAATAACTACATTTTTTACAAAACTAATTATCGGTGCATCCAAATAGGAAAAGTCCCAGTTAATTTGCTGATACTAACATGTTAATCCTATAATGATCTTAAACTCATGTATATTCATTGGTTACACACAATATATTATCTTTGAAACATTCTTCGGATCTAATTGAATTTCTTCCTCTGAAACATCATTTCCAAATAAGGTCCCTTTATCAATCAAAAAACATAATTTTCTTAGACTGGAGTAATTAAGATGTTCTCTCAATGTAGTCGGGATAATGTCATAATCAATGTCCTGATTTTCTTCTGAATGAGAGTACACAAATATTCCTTATACACAAACCACCAAGACATTATCTATAAATGGATAACTGATATGATTCTTTAAGACCATGAATTATTTCAGTGCATTTCTCAAATGAATTTTCATTACTAAAAACTCAATAAAGTATTAACGTCTCATAAATGAATTATGTAGGACATGGATTTTTTTATTTCCTTTCTATTTGAGAAATTTATAAAGTAGAAAATTTTGTGTCAGAACATGGCAACGAGATTGTACATTGTATTTTATAACCCATGTATTTGGGAAAATTTGAGTCCCTAGGGGAGTATTTTTTATACGGTGATATTCTTAAAGATGATGGTATTTTACCCTGAGTAATCAACATGCTGTGTGAGGTTATGTATTTATTATGTTATAGTTTTTTTATATTTATACTACTGGCATAGTGTGACATGAGTTGGGTATTAATGAATAATAATAGGAACATAGGTATATATATTTTAATCCATTATTCATTGTAAGAAAAATATTTTTCAAGTGAAATATAATTTCTAATTTAAAGGTGATATGAGAAACATGTAATATCTATGACCTTGAATAAAAGAACTATTATGTCACTAAAAACATTATATTCCATTATTATGAAGACCATGAGTCATCGGTTATCTATTTTTGTCACTTGTTGATGGTAAGCATATTTTTATAGCTATGGGTCTATAAATTGTGTTTGTCTTGTAGAGAAAATGAATCATTGTTATTTAGTTATAATGTCCACTTATCCTGGACTATCTCACTTAGACGACAAAATTTGGTTGTGAGACCACAAGTGCACCACCACCTATTATATATGCTACTAACTAGAAAAATGGTTTGATGAGTATTGTATAGAGACTATACTCACATGTTATAGAGGTACAACATAAGAGTACAATCCAAAACAAATAATAATAATGAAATCTATCAGTGTGATGAAAAAATCGAAACAACAGAATATATAAGAATAACATAAATTAAATCTGACTAAATAATCCAACAAGATATATTTGATTAATTTAAATATTTTCATGAAATTAATAATATGTCATTCTTGAAGTAATAAAAAAATTACTAGAGGATAAATTAAAAGACAGACCAGTATTTGGTCCCAAATTCCATGTTGGTACCCTCTCCAAAAAATATTCCATCAAGCTAATAAAATCAAGAGAAGGGTCCCTTTATCATGTATGAACCAACATCTATTTGGGCCACTCAGCTAACAATTAGTTAATTGAATCAAGTGTAAATTAAACACCATTAGTTCACACCATTGTGTTAAAGAATAACAAGTTTGATAGTACGTTTATAAAATAATTAAATAAATAAGTTTATTGACTATTAAATAAATTAAATTAACATCACGTAAACATGAATTAGTGAGACGATATAATGTCTTTGATCATGAATCAAAATGATTCCAAAAAAACCATATAACCAAGGCCAAACATAACATACCTCGATACAATCATATAATACCTCTAAAAATGTATCAGGGCTATTTTATCTATAAACATATAGCCATTGTATAAACTAAACAATTAAAGGAAAGAACCATCTATTTAAGGATTTCTGTAATGAATCAAATTTTATTTTGGTATATATGTATTGTCTCATTTATCAATGTATATCTTTGTATATAATAATTTAATCAATTATCTAGCTTAAGATAGATATATAGTCATTTGAGCATTTATCACTTAGTAATATCCTTCAATATATGCACATCAGCATGTCTCACAACATATCATGGTATATAGTCATTTAACCGTGTGTTAGTGGAATAGAAAACTATATAAGAATATCAATATTTATTAACCGGTACAACACCAAATAAAATAATTACACATTTTCTCCAACATATATCATAAAAAATGGATATCACAATGTCACAATATTAGGATCAATGGTGAATTATCTAAATTATCATTTATATATCAATTACACATTTCATATATAAATTAGTCATAACCAATTACAATGTAAATATCTCAGTAAAAATCTCTGCCAAGGTGAATCTATACAATGAAATCACAAACAATCCATGTCATGATAAAACAACTTTCACCCATCAAATAATTCATCTAATCTATGTTTTTCTCATACAAATGGTTTCCATAGGGGAGGTCAATATCCAATTGTATCTAAATGGACACATATTAATAATAAATATAATAGTTTAATCAATTTAAGTACATGTGTGTTGGAATAGTTTCAATATGGAACATAACTGATGAATATCAAACCATTGGGTTATAGTTCATAACCACAACCTCTAATAGATGATCAAACAACTCTAACAATATGATTATCCAACATGAAAAAATGTGCATACGACTGAAATAAGGTTCCAAAATCATAATCCAACAAGATAAAAACCCAAAATTAACTTGATCATGATCTTACCCCACAATTATAGGATAAATATGGAGGAGAAGCCGAAAAATTATGGAAACCCCTTTTTGTGGGAGGATATGTGTATGTGAGATGTACAGAACAAATAGATACTCTATAAAATTATCTGGAAGATTCCATCTAATCATGAAGAAAAGTCTATATGAAGAAATTAAATAAAAATCATCCCCATAAAAATTTTAAAATTTATTATCAATAAACATCAAGATATTTAATTCAATTATATTCCATCTATTTTTTTAGAGTGATACACTGAGAAATGCATTGCCCTAGGTGATTTCAAACTTGCCTGACCATTACACGAATGGTAATTCCATTACAATGTGAATTAAATTCGTATGATGAAACAATAACATAGATTGTAAATTGAAATAATAACACAACATGAAACACTATTACCTGTCATAAAATTTATATTCAAATAGCCTTCAGCCTATTACCCCATGAATGAACCAAAAATATATCCAAATCCTCTCACTAGAAGGAAAGTCATTTTAAACCATTTAACACATTTATAAATATAATATATCAACTAAAAAATATACATCCCCAAAATATAAGGTAGTTTCCCTAACGAAGGATCCCTATATCCGAACAAGACTCAGGCCCAACGATCAAATGAAAAATAAAGATTTGGATGATCCTAGAAATGGTTGTTATCGTACCCAAAAACTATTGCATAATTTAAGGATATTCAAATATATATCCTTTACAAAAAATCATATAAAGAGTATTAAATGAATTTTATAATGATGAAATTGGTTAAAATATATATATTGTGAAAAACTATGAATTTAAAATATATGTCTCTTTAAATAAATTGTACATCGTTTAAAGTAAGCATTATTTATAACATTCAGTTAAAATGAACCATGATATATTATAAGAATGATATTAAATTGAATAGTATAAATATGAAAAACCATATTAAGAATATATATATATATTTATATATTTTTTAAAAAATAAAATAAATTAGTAAATAAATAATATATAAATATTAAATATTTAGTCAATTCATATTTTGAATTAGAATTTCATTTTCTCCAAAAATGTTTTTTATTGAATTTTTTGTGTGAACATAATTATAATTTAATTAAATTTTTTTTTCTATATTATGAAAATAATATAAATTTTTAAATCTTCATTTCAAAAGTAACATAGGGTGATTTTTTATTATTTTTCTAAATTTACAAATTTTTCAGTGAATAAAAATAATAAACAATTTTTAGAATAATATTAGTTAAATAAAGTAATTAAGAAATCCCATTTTGTCTTAAATTTTTACTTAATATAAAATAAAAACCATTTAATTTAGAATATTTGAAATTATTTCATTTCTTTCATTAATTGTATTTATTTTTTTATAAGACTCTTTTTATTATTAAAAAACATGTTTTATAGAAAATATTTTTGTGAGCATTTAGTTTACAAATTTTTATATTTTAAAATTACATATAATATTAAAATATTTAAATTATATATATATACTTAAATTAAAAATCAAAAAATTATGAATACACATCAAGGAGTTCATATATGAAAATATACATATTGAAAAAATTATTATCCATAAAAATTGTTTATCATCGCGTTATATTGGTGTAATTTTTTATTAAATTTGTCCACTTATTTTAATATCATAATGAAATGTTGATTTATTATTAGGTTTATAGAGTTTAAATTTTTAAAATTGTCCCATTTTTTTCAATATGAATAGTAACCACATAAATCATTTTTTAGAACGTTAATGTTAAAATTTGTTTAATAAGGGAAAAATTATTTTTATTAGTACTAAAAGTTACACTAAAATTTTAATTTCTTTTATTGGATGAGTAATTTATTTCCATAATAATCCTCTATTAAATATATTACCTTTCATTTCCTATATTAATGAATACAATATTTATAAAATATTTTACAATGAAAAAACCAAAATGCTAAGTAATTTATTATATTAATAATAATATTTTAACATATGGATAAATAGAGGGTATTTCCATTTATAAATAGTTATTTGAATGAAATTTCAATATTAAATTTAAAAATAATTAAAAAAAATCAGTGATGATTAAAACTAAATAAAAGATTTATGTAATGCAGATGAAATAATTATATTATTTAACGGAATATTATATAAATAAATAAAATTATATATAAATTAATTTTTCTTTTATATATTACTATGTTCATATTTTTTTTAGAAAAAATTACATTTAATTTATTTTTAAAAGTTATTAATTTAAATTCCATCATTTTTAAGGTGTTTTCAATGTCAAATTATACATATAGAGCCAAAATTGATATTAAATATATTTTATAATAAATATTTTTTTATTAAATGGTATGAAATATCTAAAAATAATATCATTGGACATTAAAAATTAATATTCATCAAAATGTATTTCATTATCGATTTATGGATTTATATTATTTTATTTAACATATTACATCCCCATATACTGGAAAATTATTACATCACCAGTACCAACGTGCGAACTACCGTCTTCTAGAAGCAATGCGATTCATTTTTTTCTACCAATTTTCATTAATTAAAATAAGGATTTTTATAATTAATATATAATATATGTATGATATAATAATTTATCAGTAAATTATAATTAAGTTTTGACCTAATTTCATTCTATCAATCAAAAAATGAAAATAATATCCATGTGTAAGTATGACCAATCATGTCCCTGAAAGCTGTAATTCAGTTTTATATGTGTTACATTTAATGATGGATATAAATATGTATGTAATTAATATGTATTTTAATTTAAAAATTATTAAAAATAATCATATTATTTAGAAAAGCATAATGTATAATGGGAAAACTTCTAAACCAAAACATAAATGACACATGAAGTAGTTATCAACATAAATATTAATTTTTATAATGAATTTTTAATAAAAATGTGATAAATTGTAATAATTAAATAATTTACCCGAAGATAGGTATTATTATCATTGTAGTGACTATTTATAATAAACATTTACTTATTATGTATGTGGTCCAAACACATGTGAAGGACGTCTGAAATAATTTACCTGAATTCATCATTCTTTTACATTAGTGAGGCACATGCCATATTATTGAGTTGATTCTATTATTTGGATTATATAATTCCAACGAAAGACTTTTTTCAAAATTCATATAAATATTATAGTTTTTATAAATAGATATAACATTATATATTTCATGAATATTATCATTCTAATTTTACCAAACTGGTATGGGTTTTATGTTAAAATCTAATTATTGTTCAACAATATTTATCAATAACAAACAAATAATGAAATATAATTATGTAACTCTCAATAAAATATTTTATTTTCTTATATATTAGTTATTTATTCATAATATTTGGTTTACTCTAATTATATACTCTTTATATACTTATGATGATAAATGATGTATTTTATTGAAAAATGAATTTATTTTTCTATTTTATAAAAACACATTTTTGTTTTATGTCCATGTTTTATAAAAATGTTTTCAAAAATGTTATTATAATAGTATAGTGATATCTTAATTTCATTTCAAAAAAAAAATAAAATCTTTTTATAATTAAGATTCTTTCCATTTTCCAAATGTTTTTCTTTTTACTTTTTATCGACAATCTAAAATGTGTCGTTATTTTATTATACATGGAATGAATGGAATTTCCTATTGAAATGTTCTATTGATTCACTGATTCAACCTTTAAATTATTACATATTTATATTAAATGAATATTTTCCTTTAATATTTGATATTTTTTTGGATTTTAAATATGTTATTTAAATTAAAATGGTTTTCATCCTCAACGGATGGTCCTAGTGATCTTTTAAAACTAATTTCCTACAATGATGAAATACTTTGTCATTACATAATATTTTCTATGTATATGATCTAGTGATATAATCATTTTTCCTTCCATATATTTTTATTTATTTAGTCATTATTTTTTTATAAATAATGTTTCTTTTTCCATGGGTTTTGATATATGGAATTGATGATATGTTTATGAAACACATCTCACATCTATGGGGTTTTACGTGTTGAAATAATTTTAAAACCAACTTGATTTATTGAGTTTATATAAGATAAATGTTTTATCATATTATTTAATGAATCTGTGTGATTTTCATTATGTTAGGTGTTTTTGTGAAATTATAGATTTATCTATTGGACTGGGAAAATATAGTTATCTCAGGAGATAAAATGATATGTAATGGAAAGGGAACTGTGTTCTATAAGTGACTTCTTAAACTATGATAGTCATGGGGGTAGAATTTTGATACTACACTAGTTAGGTTAGTGAACCAATTCCACATTGATAGTTTTAATAATTAGAATTGATATAAAATGAAACGATGATCTATTCATATGTTTAGGACATCAATTCATGTCTTTTACAATGATATTTTCTCAAGGATCATGTTATTTTACTTCTATTTTATTATTTTATTATGAACTATGAATCTTTATAAAATGACACATTTTAATTATCTATGACATATAGGTTATATTATTCAAATAATATGAAATGTTTTTAAAAACGCATCGCTCTATTTATTTGTATGTCATTATTGTCATCTCCTTTTTTACCATTAATATTAACAATATGTCAACCACTCATATGATTCATTTCACCATGTTATGAATAACTATGTTATACATGATATGTCAAAAATTAATCTAATTATGAATAACTTATTGTGAGATTATATATTTCAATTATAAACATGTTAGTTATTTGTCTATGTTCCCAATAGAAATACACCTATAAGATTATGGAATGGATCATTATGTTATATAGAGAATATTAATGAATTAATATTTGGTATCCGTATATGAAAATTATGGGTTTCAATATATGTTATCAGACTAATGATAATATTCCCTTTTTAAATTTTAATGTGAAAAAACATGATGATTCAAATTATTCGGGAATATTCTAATTTTTTACAATAAATCCTATGTGGTTTAACAATAATTAAACCCCTATATAGTGGTTATAGTTTTATGAGGTTTTGTATCATATTTATCTAGTGGTAATAACCATTAAATGAGAGTACATGTTTTTCTTATCCATAAATATGGTGAATGTTGTGTGTTCCGCTACAGTGAATCTGGTTTAAAATTCTCGAGTGGGGGGGATACACTAGGGTTAATTATCATTTTAATTATAAACACTATTGAATTATTTGAATATATGATGACACTAAATTACATAGTATTTATCAAAAAATTTATACATTGAAATGAAATTGAAATTATTTATACATCATATAAATTATAACCTTGTTTATCATCGTGCATATTTTTACTTAATGTCTGATTTTTGAATTTATATATATTATTTAAACCAGAAGGAATCATGTTAAAATTCAACATAATTTTAAATTGATTGATTATGAGAAAAAAATTGGATTAATATTTCTGATAAAGTTATTATTATTATACATAAAATATTTTTATTATATATGATTATTATTTTTACCTTAACTGAATCTTAGAATCAACAAATATAAGAATGATATATTTTCTTGACAGAACTGATAGTATAATCTATAGAGGAGTTAATAGTCAATTTAATTCATTTATGTAAAGTATAATGAGGCACACTAATGAATGTTTTTAAGGATTGGGGATATTATTTATTTCTAGAAACAAAGTACAAAGAAAATGAATTTGTTGAGAAAATATAAAATGATTAATTAACATAATTGATGAGAATAACTTTTTACCATTGTATAATAACTTATTTAATGTTTTAAATTTGGAAAATATCATAACAATAGAAATAATTTTCAAAATTGGAATATGTTTAAGGAGGAACAACTGTTTTTTATGTGTAATTATTTTACAATTGATGATGAGGTGACAAAAAATGAGACATGAAAGGAAATAGGTTTAAGAAAATAAGATGATCAGATATAGTGAATGGATTAATATAGAAGGGAAAATATTGATGATTTATGTAATATAATTTAAGAATTATGTTATTGAATTATTTTTATAAATTGTATTTTGGTTATAATATATATGAATCATTTATAATTGGTTCTCCCTTAGGCTTTATATAAGTATATTAAAGAATGTGTTGAATAGTAATAATAACCATGTATAGTAATTTATTTTATGGGTTATATTTTAAGAGAACACATGATTACAATAAATATAACCCCTAATATATTATTAATGTTTAATGAAAACAATTTATTTAGGATAAATTGCGAATTTTCATTAATGAATAAAATTGGACAGTATTGGGGACCTTAAAATTGGTTAGTTATTTCATGAAAAATGGAATATTTTATCTTATATGGAGATTACTAAATTTTTTATTTCTTTAATGTTGAAAATAAAATATTACATAATTAGTCATTTTCAGTGATCTAAGTGATTAATGTTTTTTAAGAGAGTATATATTAATAGTCTCCACATATTGGGTATGTGACATGAAGATTTAGTTTATATTGATAGGGTGATTTATGTGATGATGAATTTGGATATTTTCTGAAATTGTTTATATGTTTTTAGTATTCTCATTTGGACATACATATTTTCAAGGATTCATAAGTATTACTATTTATTTAACTAATTATATAAATCATTTGGGGGTAATACATGATGTTTAGATACTGCTTTTTTATATTTAGCCATATTATCTAACCTATGGTTATCATTATGGGTTTTAAAAATATATTTAAAAAGTGTGAATGAATCGTATTTATTTTATGTACGATATAATCTATTCATGGATAATTTTTGTACATATAGAATATAATTTCATCATGTATATTCATTTATTTGAGCAATAAATGGAAGGGGAAAATCATTGAAGCAAAACCAAAAGATGTAAAATTTCCGATCAATTTGAAGGATATATAATATATATATATTTTCTTTTTCTCTCTATTGAGAGTAAAATAATCTCTCTACATTTATATAAAGATCTTCAAATAAAAATGTTATCTCTTTAACATCATTTTTGATGATTTTATGGTCTCTTCACCCCTTAATGATTTTTTATTCTTTCATTGAAAACATTCTCTTATCAATTTTTTCTATCATACTATCTATTTCATTAATCATTATATTTATATAAAATTTTCATATTTTCTCTTATCCTTATTTTTCTTATTTTTGGAAACCTAATTTCGAATTATTCTAAATGACAAATACATATCACTTTCCCTCTTTTTAGATAATATACTACTACCCATTTGTAAAATGTCTGTTTTCATCAATGCCTGATCTTTTTATGCCTTATATAATTTTTTGATGTAAATATTTATTTAATGTTTTTGTAATTCAATACATACATTTATTTTAAAATATATTTATCTTTAAATAAATTAAATTTCAATGGAATATATCATTATCTACAACCCTTTTTTAAATAAACATTGAAATATTATAATGTTGAAATTTAATTGACTAATATTTATTGGATTAATGAAATAATATATATATATATATAGATATACTACCTAACTAAAATTCACTACATAATTTATATAATATATATAGTAAATATTTAGTGATTTCATTTTATGCTTAAAAATGAAATTTATTTTAAAATTATTTTAATGAATTTTATTTTGTGTAAATTTTTATTGATTTCTACAAATTTTCTATATGTTATTTATAAATTAAATATCTTTTAATATTATATTAAATTAATATAATTATAATTACTAGTTATGTGGTTAATTTAAGATCAAATATTTCATTGAAATTTCATTTTCCAGAAAACCCACTTTTCATTGTGTACTATGGGTATGATTTTAAATAATTTTTTAACACAATTTTATATTAAATAATGATTTTTTTTTCAATGTTTGGTGTCAATATGTTCTATTTTGTTAAACATTCTTGTCTAATTTTATTCATTATGAATACTAGATGTAGAAAATATATATAACCATGGTAAAGATAAAATGAGCTAATTAATGCTACAAACATTTAGTAGTGGAAAAATTAAATAAAAGAGTTATGGAATGTGTATTAAATAATTATATTATTGAATGGAATATAAACTAAATAATTAAAATTTTATATAAATTAATATAATTCTAATATATTTTGGTGTTCCTAGTTTTTTAGAAAAATATTACATTTAATGTATTTTTATATGTCGTAAATTTATATTCCATCTTTTTTAAGGTGTTTTCATTGTCAAATTATAAATATATAGTCAAAATTTATATTAATGAAATTTTATAAAAAATATTGTTTTATTAAAAGGTTTTAAATATTTAAAAATATTACATTGGACATGAATATTTATAGGCTTCATAATTTCATTCATTACTAATTTATGGAATTATATAATTTGATTTAACATCTCACAACCCCATCTACTGGAAAATTATTATATCACTTTTATATACGTGTGGAATACCGTCTCCCAGAAGCAATGCCATTCATTTTTTTCCAATTTTTATTAATGAAAATGAGGATTTAATTAATTAATATATAATATATGTATGATATAATAATTTATCAATAAACATTAATTAATATTTGACCAAATTACATTCTCTGAATCAAAAAATTAAAACAATATCCATGTGTATGTACAACCAATCATCTCCCTAAAATGTGTAATTATGTTTTATATCTATAAAATTTACGGATGGATATAAATATGTATATAATTAATATGTATGATATTTTCCACCATATTAAAATTAAGCTTATTATTTACAAATGTTTAATGTATAATGGGGAAAACTTCTAAACCAAAACATAAATGGCACATGAAGAAGTTACCACCCTAAATATTAATTTTAATAATGAGTTGTTAATAAAAATGAGATAAATTGGAATAAGTAAATAATTTATGGGATGATATGTATGATAATAATTTCATTGTAAATATATAATAAATATTTACTTGTTATATATGTGGTCCAAACAGATAGGAAGGATTTCTGAAATACAACACGTGATTTCATACTTCTTTTACATTAGTGAGGCACATGCCATATTCTTCAATTGACTATTTTATTTGGTTTATGTAATTACAAAGTAATATTTTGATTATTCATTTGAATATTAAGGTTCTTATAAATCAACATAATCTTATATATTTCAAGAGGCTTATGATAAAAAATATAGCAAGTGGTATTGTTTTTATTTTAAAATCTCTTTATTTTTCATCAATATTTATCAATAATACACCAATAAAGAAATATGATGATGTACCTCTCCTAAAAATATTTTATTTTCTTAAACATCTGTTATTTCTTGAGAATATTTGTTTTACTATAATTTTATACTCTTTATATGCTTATGATGATAAAAGAATAATTTTTAAGGGAAATCGTATTTATATTTCTCTTATATCGAATCACATTTATGTTATATGTCCATGTTTCATAGAAATGTTTTCAAGGATGTTATTATAATATTAACGTGATATTTTAATTTCATTTGGGAAAATTAAAATGTTATTAAAAAATGGTCTAAAATTAATATTTATTTCATTTTCCAAATGATTTTCTTTTTACATTTTATCCACAATGTATAAGGTGTATTTTTTTTATTATATATGGAATGAATGGAATTTATTGTTGTCAGGTGACATCGACTTATTGAGTCATTATTTAAAGTATTACATATTTATATTAAATGAACATTTTACTTTGATATTTGAAATATTTTTAGATTTTTAATATGTAATTTTAATTAAAAAGGTTATGTTCCTCAAGGAATGGTCCTAAGGATATTTGAAAAGTATTTTCCTATAATGATGAAATATTTTTTAATTACTTAATATTTTCTATGTATATGATCTATTGATAGTATCATCATTAATTCCATTTAAGTTTATTTATTCAGACGTTATTTTTTATAAATCATGTTCCTCTTCCATGGGTTTTGATATATGAAATTTATGATATTTTTATGAACCACATTTATCTTCATTGGGGTTTTCCATGTTGAAATAATTTTAAAACCAACTTTATTTCATTATTTTATATAAGAAAAGTGTTTTATCATATTATTTAATGAATCTGTATGATTTTCATATGTTATGGGTTTTTGTGAAATTATATATTCCTCTATTGGATTAGAAAAATATAATTATCTCATGAGATAAAAAAGGTATGTAATGGAAAGGGAACTGTGTTCTATAAGTGACTTTTTCAACTATGATAGTT
The DNA here is from genome assembly GCA_963277665.1 of Viscum album. Classification (NCBI taxonomy): domain Eukaryota; kingdom Viridiplantae; phylum Streptophyta; class Magnoliopsida; order Santalales; family Viscaceae; genus Viscum; species Viscum album. The sequence goes on from OY728135.1 coordinate 1,770,486,593, forward strand.
ATGGGGGTAAACTTTTGATACTACACAATTTAGGGTATTGAACCAATTCCACATTGATAGTTTTAATAAATAGAATTGACATAAAATAAAACGATGATCTATTCATATGTTTATGACATCAATTAATGTCTTTTACAATGATATGATCTCATGGATCATGTTAGTTTACTTCTATTTTATAATTTTTTTATGAACTATGAATCATTATAAAATGAATCATTTTAATTATCTATGACATATAGGTTATATTTTTCAAATAATATGATAAGTTTTTAATAACGTGTCGCTCTATTTATTTGTATGTTATCATTATCATCTCCTTTTTACCCTTAATTGTAACAATAGATCAACCACTCATATGTTTCATTTCCATATGTTACAAATAATCATGTTATACATGATATGTCAAAAAGGATTCTAATTATGAATAACTTAATGTGAGATTATATAGTTCAATTATAAATAAGTTATTTATTTGACTATGTTACAAGTGGCAATACACCTATAAGATTATAGCATGGATCATTATTTTATATAGTGAATATGAATGTATTAATATTTGGTATCCGTATATGAAAATGATGGGTTTCTATAGATGTTATCAGAGTAAAGCTTATATTCCCTTTGTAAATTATAATGTGATAAAACATGATAATTCAAATTGTTCTGGAATATTCAAATATTTATATTGAATCCTACGTGGTCAAACAATAATGAAACCCCAATATAGTTACTATAGTTTTATGATGTTTTGGATCATATTCATCTAGTGGAAGTAACCATGAAATGAGAGTACATGTTTTTCTTATCCATAAATATGGTGAATATTGTGTGTTCCCCTACAATAATACTTGTTTAAAATTCATAGTTGTGGGGGATACATTAGGGTTAAATAAAATTTTATTTATAAACAATATTGAATAATTTGAATATATAATGACACTAAATGACATAATATTGACCTAAAATTTCACAGATTGAAATGAATGTGAAATTATTTATGCATACTATAAATTATAAATTTGTTTATCATCGTGCATGTTTTTACTTAATCTTGGATTTTTGAATTTATAACTATTGTTTAAACCGGGAGAAATCATGTTGAAACTAATCATAATTGAAAATTGATTGATTATGATAAAACAATTGGATTAATATTTGTTATAATGTTATTATTATTATACATAATATATTTTCATGATATATGATTATCATTTTTACCTTAACCGACTCATAGACTCAGAAAATATTATAATGATAGAGTTTGTTGAGAGATCTGATAGTAGACTCCATAGAGTAGTTAAGAGTCAATTTAATTCATGTATTTAATGTATAATGAGGCACACTAATGAATGTTTTTATAGATAGGGGAGATTATTTTTTTCTAGAAATAAAGTAAAAAGAAAATGAAATTGGTGAGGAAATATAAGATGATTAATTAACATAATTGATGAGATTAATTTTTAACCATTGTATAATAACTTATTTAATGTTTTAAATTTATAAAATATCATAACAATTGAAATAATTTTCAAAATTATATAAATTTTAAAGAGGAATAACTATTTTTATGAGTAAGGATTTTACAATTGATGATGAGGTGACAAAAAAATGATACATGAATGAAAAGAGGTATTAAAAAATAAGAAGATCAGATATAATGAATGGATTTATAAAGAAGGGAAATTATTGATGATTTATGTAATATAATTTATGAATTCTGTTATTGAATTAATTTATCAATGGTATTTTGGTTATAATACATTTGAATCATTTATAATTGGTTCTCTAATAGGATTTATATAAGTATATTAAAGCATGTGTTGAATAGTAATAACAACCATGTATAGTAATTTAGTTGCTGGATTATATTTTTAGAGAACACATGATTACCAAAAATATAACCCCTAATATATTATTTATGTTTAATAAAAACAGTTTAGTTAGGATAAATTGTGAATATTCATTGATGAATTAAATTGGACATTATTGGGGATATTAAAATAGGTTTGTTATTTCCTGAAAAAAGTGGATATTTTATCTTATATGGAGATTACTAAAATGTTATTTTCATTAATGTTGAAAAGAAAATATTACATAATTAGTAATTTTTAGTTATCCATGTGATAAATGTGTTTTAAGTGAATATATAATAATAGTCTTTACATATTGGGTATGTGACATGAAAATTTAGTTTATATTTATAGGGTGATGTGTGTGATGATGAATATGGATATATACTAACTTTGTTTATAAGTTTTTTTTATTTTCATTTGGACATAAATATTTTCGAGGATTCATAAGTATTACTATTTATTTAAAAAATTATATAAATGTTTTGGCGGTAATACATGATGTTTAAATACTACTTTTTTATATTTAGCCATATTTTCTAACCTATGGTTATTGTTATGGGTTTTAAAAATATATTTAAAAAGTATGAATGAATATTATTTATTTTATTTACCATATAATCTATTTATGGGTAATTTTTGTACATCTAGAATAAAATATCATCATGTATATTCATTTCTTTGGGGAATAAATGGAGAGGGAAAATCATTGAAGCATAACCAAAAGATGTAATATTTCTAATGAATTTCAAGGATATATAGTATTTATATATTTTCATTCCCTCACTATTGAGAGTAAAAAAATCTCTATAAATTTTGTAAAATATCTTCAAATAAAAATGATATCTCTTTAACATCATATTTGATGAATTTATAGCCTCCTCACCCCTTAATTATTGTTTTATTCTTTCATCGAAAACATTCTCTTAACAATTTTTTCGATCAGACTATATATGTCATTAATCATTATATTTATACAAAATTTTCTTATTTTATCTTAATCTTATTTTTATTATTTTTTGAACCCTAATTTATATTTTTTCTAAATGAACAATGCATTTCACTTTCCCTCTTTTTAGATGATATTTTACTACCCATTTGTACAATGTCGGTTTTCATCAATGCCTGATCTTTTTATTCCTGATATAATTTTTTGATGTAAATATTTATTTAATGTTTTTTTAATTCAATATATATATATATAAATTAAAATATATTTATCTTTAAATAAATTTTATGTCAATGAAATATTTCATTCTATACAACCCTTTATTTAAACAAACATTGAAATATTAAAATGTTGAAATTTAATTGACTAATTTGAATATGATTAATGAAATAATATATACATATAGATATAATACCTAATCAAAATTCACTACAAAATTAATATTATATATATACTAAATATTTAGTGATTACATTTTATTTGTAAAATGGAATTTTATTTTAAAATTTTTAATGAATTTTATTTTTTCTAAATTATAATTAATTTCTACAAAGTTACTATATATTATTTATAGATTAAATATCTATTAATATTATATTAGATTAATATAATTATAATTACTAGTTATACGGTTAATATAAGATCACATATTTCTTGGAAATTTCATTTTCTATAAAACCCACTTTTCATTGAGTATTATGGGTATGATTTTAAATAATTTTTTAACACAATTTTAAATTAAATAATTATTTTTTTAATATTTGGTTTCAATATGTTCTATTTTGTAAATCTTCCTTGTCTAATTTTAGACATTATGAATACTAGATGTAATAAACATATACAACCATGGTAAATATAAAATGAGTTAATTAATGCTACAAACATTTTGTAGTGGGAAATATTAAATAAAAGAGTTATGAAATTTGGATTAGATAATTATATTATTGAACGAAATATAAAATAAATAATAAAAAATTTATATAAATTAAAATGATTTGAATATATTTTTGAGTTCCTAATTTTTTTAGAAAAATATGACATTTAATGTATTTTTAAAATTTATAAATTTAAATTCGATCTTTTTTAAGGTGTTTTAAATGTCAAATTATATGTATAGAGTCAAAATTTATATTAATGATAATTTATAACAAATATTGTTTTAGTCAATGGTTTGAAATACTTAAAAATATTATCATTGGAGGTGAAAAATTTATAGGATTCATAATTTCTTTCATTACCAATTTATGTAATTATATAATTTGATTTAACATCTTACAACCCCATATATTGGAAAATTAGTATATCATGTGTACATACATGTGGACTACCATCTCCCAAAAGTAATGCGATTCATTTTTTTCTTCCAATTTTAATTAATGAAAATAAGGATTGAATTAATTAATATATAATATATGTATGATATAATAATTTATCTATAAACATTAACTAATATTTAACCATATTTCATTCTCCCAATCAAAAAATGAAAACAATATCCATGTGTATGTATGACCAATCATCTCCCTAAAATGTGTAATTCGGTTTTATTTATATAACCTTTACGAATGGATATAAATATGTATATAATTAATATGTAGTATATTCCCAACATTATTAAAATTAAGCTTATTATTTAGAAATTTTTAATGTATAATGGGAAAAACTTCTAAAACAAATCATAAATGGAACATGAAGAAGTTATCACCATAAATATTAATTTTAATAATGAGGTGTTAATAAAAAGGTGATAAATTGGAATAAGTAAATAATTTATGGGAACATATGTATGATAATAATTATACTAAAAATATATAATAAACATTTACTTATTATATATGTGGTGTAAACACATATGAAGGATGTCTGTTATACGATACGTGATTTCGTCCTTCCTTTACATTTGTGAGGAACATGACATATTCATCAGTTGACTCTTTTATTTGTTTTATGTAATTACAATGAAATACTTTTTTACTATTCATATGAATATTAAGGTTGTTATAAATCAACATAATCTTACATATTTCAAGAGGCTTATTATTGAAAATATACCAAAGTTGTATGGTTTTTAGTTTGAAATCTCTTTATTTTTCATTATTATTATTCAATAACAAACCAATAAAGAAATATGATGTTGTACCTCTATTAAAAATATTATATTCCATTATACATTTATTATTTCTTGATAATATTTGTTTTAATCTAATTCTATACTCTTTATATGCTTATTATGATAAAAGAACAATTTTTAAAGAAAATCGAATTTATTTTTCTCTTATATCGAAACACTTTTTTGTTATATGTCCATGTTTTATAAAAATGTTTTCAAAGATGTTATTGTAATATTCTAGTGATATTTTAATTTCGTTTCTAAAAATTAAAAAAAATTTGAAAAACGTTTTAAAATTAATAATTATTTCATTTTCCAAATGACTTTATTTTTACTTTTTATCGACAATGTATATGGTTTTATTTTTTTATTATATATGGAATGAATGGAATTTCTTGTTGTCATGTATTTACGACTTATTGAGCCATTATTTAAATTATTCCATATTTATATTAAATGAATATTTTCTTTTAATATATGAACTTTTTTTAGATTTTAAATATGTTATTTTAATTAAAAAGGTTATGTTCCTCAAGGAATGGTCCTAGTGATATTAGAAAAGTATTTTCATACTATGATGAAATAATTTTTCATTACTTAATATTTTCAATGTATATGATATAGTGATAGTATCATCATTACTTCCATTTATTTTTATTTATTTAGAAGTTATTTTTTATAAATCATGTTCCATTCCATGGGTTTTTATAAATGAAATTGATGATATGTTTATGAACCACATTTCTTTTCATTGGGGTTTTCCATGTTGAAATAATTTTAAAACCAACTTGATTTCATGATTTTATATAAGATAAATGTTTTATCATATTATTTAATGAATTTGTATGATTTTCATTATGTTAGGGGTTTTTGTGAAATTAGATATACCTCTATTGGATTGGGAAAATATAACTATCTCAGGAGAAAAAATGTTATGTAATGGAAAGAGAAATGTGTTCTATATGTGACTTTTGCAACTATGATAGTCATGGGGGTAAACTTTTGATACTACACATGTTAGGGTAGTGAACCAATTCCACATTGATAGTTTTAGTAATTAGAATTGACATAAAATGAAACTTTGATTAATTCATATGTTTATGACTTCAATTCATTTCTTTTACAATGATATGATCTCATAGATCATGTTCTTTTACTTCTATTTTATTATTTTATTATGTACTATGAATCATTATAAAATTACTCATTTTAATTATCTATGACATATAGGTTATATTTTTCAAATAATATGATAAGTTTTTAAGAACACGTCGCTTTATTTATTTGTATGTTATCATTAACGTCTCCCTTTTTACCCTTAATGATAACAATAGCTCAACCACTCATATGTTTCAGCTCCCCATGTCACAAATAATTATGTTATACATGATATGTCAAACAGGATTCTAATTATGAATAACTTAATGTGTGATTATATAGTTCAATTATAAAAAAGTTATTTATTTATCTTTGTTCCTAATGGAAATAAACCTATAATATTATGGCATGGATCATTATTTTTTATAGTGTATATGAATGTATTAATATTTGGTATCAGTATATGAAAATTATGTGTTTCTATAGATGTTATCATAGTAAATCATATATTCCCTTTTTAAACTATAATGTGAAAAAACATGATAATTCTAATTATTCTGGAATATTATAATTTTTTATAATGAATCCTATGTTGTTTAAAAATAATGAAACACCTATATAGTTGATATAGTTTTATGAGGTTTTGGATCATATTCTTCTAGTGGAACTAACCATGAAATTAGAGTACATGTTTTTCTTATCCATAAATATGGATAATGTTGTGTGTTCCCCTACAGAGAAACTTGTTTAAAATTCTCAGTTGGGGGGGGGGTTACACTAGGGTTAATTAACATTTTATTTATAAGAAATATTGAATTATTTGAATATATGATGACACTAAATGACATATTATTGATCTAAAATTTCACAGATTGAAATGAATGTGAAATTATTTATACATCATATAAATTATAACGTTGTTTATCACCATGCCTATTTTTTCTTAATATCTGTTTTTTGAATTTATATGTATTGTTTAAACCAAGAGGAATCATGTTAAAATGAAACATAATTGTAAATTGATTGATTATGAGAAAAATGTTGTATTAATATTTGTGAGAATGTTATTATTTTTATACATAAAATGTTTTCAAGATATATGATTATTATTTTTTCCTTAACTGACTCTTAGACTCAGAAAATATCAGAATGATAGATTTTATTGAGAGATCTGATAGTAGACTCCATAAAGGAGATAAAGGTCAAATTAATTCATGTATGTAATGAATACTGAGGCACACTAATGAATGTTTTTAAGGATATCAGAGATTATTTATTTCTGGAAACAAATTACAAGGGAAATGAAATTGGTGAGGAAATATAAAATTATAAATTAACATAATTGATGAGAATATTTTTTACCATTTTATAATAACTTATTTTATGTTTTAAAATTGGAAATTATTATAACAATATAAATAATTTTCAAAATTGGAATAATTTTATGGAGGAACAATTGGTTTATATGAGTAATGATTTTACAATTGATGATGAGGGGACAAAAAATGAGACATGAAAGGAAAGAGGTATTAAAAAATAATATGATCAGATATAGTGAATGGATTAATAAAGAATGGAAATTATTGATGATTTATGTAATGTAATTTATGAATTATGTTATTGAATTGTTTTTATCAATGGTATATTGGATATAATACATGTGAATCATTTATAATTGGTTCTCCATTAGGCTTTATATAAGTATATTAAAGCATGTGTTGAATAGTAATAATTATTATGTATAGTAATTTAGTTGATGGGTTATATTTTAAGAGAACACATGATTATAGAAAATATAACCATAATATATTGTTAATGTTTAATTAAAATATTTTAGTTAGGATAAATTGTGAATTTTCATTGATGAATAAAATTGTACAGTATTATGGACATTAAAATAGGTTAGTTATTTCATTAAAAAAAGTGGATATTTTATCTTATATAGAGATTAATAAATTTTTTATTTCATTAATTTTGAAAATAAAATATTACATAATTAGTTATTTTTAGTGATCTATGTAATAAATGTTTATTATTAGAATATATAATAATAGTCTCCATATATTGGGTATGTGACATGAAGATTTCGTTTATATTGATAGGGTGATTTATGTAATGATGAGTTTGGATATTTACTGAAATTTTTTATATGTTATTTCTATTTTTATATAGACATAAATATTTTCGAGGATTCATAAGTATTACTATTTATTTAACAAATTATATAAATCTTTTGGGGGTAATACATGATGTTTAGATACTTCTTTTTTATATTTATCTATATTATCAAACCTATGGTTATCATTATTTGTTTTATAAATATATTTATAAATTATGAATGCATTGTATTTATTTTATGTACTATATAATCTATTCATGGATAATTTTTTTACATCTAGAATAAAATATCATTATATATATTCATTTCTTTGAGCAATAAATGGAGAGGGAAAATCATTGAAGCATAACCAAAATATGTATTATTTCTAATCAATTTGAATGATATATAGTATATATATATTTCAATTTTATCTTTATTTATAGTAAAATAATTTCTCTACATTTGGAAAATGATCTAAAAGTAAAAATTTTATCTCTTTAACATCATTTTTGATGAATTTATGGTCTCTCCACCACTTAATGATTTTTTATTCTTTCATTGAAAAAGTTATCTTAGCAATTTTTTTTCTATCAGACTATATGTATCATTAATCATTATATTTATACACATTTTTCATATTTTCTCATATCCATATTATTCTTCTTTTTGAAACCCTAATTTCGAATTATTATAAATGAACTATGCATTTAACTGTCCCTTTTTTAGATGATATTTTACTACCCATTTGTACAATGTTGGTTTTTATCAATGGCTGATCTTTTTAAGCATGATACAATTTTTTGAAGTAAATATTTATTTAATGTTTTTGTAATTAAATACATATATATATTTTAAAATATATTTATCTTTAAATAAATTTGATTTCAATGAAATATTTAATTATCAACAACCCTTTATTTAAATAAATTTTGAAATATTATAATTTTGAAATTTAATTAACTAATATGAATAGGATTAATGAAATTATATATATATATATAATACATAATTAAAATTCACTATATAATTTATATTATATATATACTAAATATTTATTGATTTCATTTTATTCTTAAAAATGAAAGTTATTTTAAAATTATTTTAATGAATTTTATTTTGTGTAAATTATAATTAATGTCTAAAAATTTTCTATATATTATTTATCGATTAAATATCTATTAATGTATATTAAATTAATATAATTATAATTACTAGGTATACAGTTAATATAAGATCACACATTTCATGGAAATTTAATTTTCCCAAAAACCCACTTTTCATTTAGTATTAGGGGTATGATTTTAAATAATTCTTTACCACAATTTTAACTTGAATAATGATTTTTTTTCAATATCTGGTGTCAATATGTCCTATTTTGTAAAACTTCATTGTCTAATTTTAGTCATTATAAATACCTGATATAATAAATATATATAACTATGGTAAAGATAAAATGATTTAATTAATCCTACAAACATTTAGTAGTGGGTAAATTTAAATAAAAGAGTTATGAAATGTTGATTAAATAATTATATTATTGAACGGAATATAAAACAAATAATAAAAAATTTACATTAATTTAAATAATTTGAATATATTTTTGTGTTCCTAATTTTTTTAGAAAAATATGACATTTAATGTATTTTTAAAAGTTATAAATTTAAATTCCATATTTTTTAAGGTTTTTTCAATGTCAAATTATACATATATAGTGAAAATTAATATTAATGATATTTTATAACAAATATAGTTTTATTAAATGGTTTGAAATATTTAAAAATCTTATCATTGGACATGAAAAATTTTTAGGCTTCATAATTTCTTTCATTACCATTTTATAGAATTATATAATTTGATTTATCATATTACAAACCCATATACTGGAAAATTATTATATCCCTTATACATAAGTGCGGACTACTATCTCTCAGAAGCAATGTGATTCATTTTTTTCTTTCAATTTTCATTAATGAAAATAAGGATTGAATTAATTAATATATAATATATGTATAATATAAATCATTATCTGTAAACATTAATTAATATTTGACCACATTTCATTCTCCTAATCAAAAAATGAAAACAACATCCATGTGTATGTAGGACCAATCGTCTCCCTGAAATGTGTAATTTGGTTTTATATCTATAAAATTTTTGGATGGATATAAATATGTATATAATTAATTTGTATGATAATTTCAACATTATTAATATTATGCTTATTATTTATAAATATTTAATATATAATGGGAATAACTTCTAAACAAAAACATAAATGGAAAATGAAAAAGTTATCACCATAAATAATAATTTCAATTACGAATTTTTAATAAAAAGGTAATAAATTGGAATAAGTAAATTATTTATGGGAAGATATGTATGATAGTCATTGTATTGAAAATATATAATAAACATGTACTTATTATATAAGTAGTCCAAACACATAAGAAGTATGTCTGATATACGATATGTGATTTCATAATTCTTTTACATCAGTGAGTCATGTGCCATATTCTTCAACTGTCTCTTTTATTTGGTTTATGTAATTACAAAAAAGGACTTCTTTGGATATTCAAATGATTATTATGGTTGTTATAAATCAACATAATCTTATATATTTCAAGAGGCTTATGATTAAAAATATACCAAAGTGGTATGGTTTTTATTTTAAAATCTCTTTATTTTTCATCAATATTTATCAATAACAATCCAATAAAGAAATATGATGATGTACCTCTCCTAAAAATATTTTAATTTATTATACGATTGTTATTTCTTGAGAATATTTGTTTTACTCTAATTTTATACTCTTTATAGGCTTATGATTATAAAAGAACAATATTTAAAAAAAATTGATTTTTTTTCTCTTATATCGAATCACATTTTTGTTATATGTCTATGTTTTATAAAAATGTATTCAAGGATGTTATTATAATATTAGAGTGATATTTTAATTTCTTTTCTAAAAATTAAAATCTTATTAAAATTTGTTTTAAAATTATTATTTATTTCATTTTCCAAATGATTTTCTTTTTCCTTTTTATCGACAATCACTACTGGAATTTGGGTTTTTCCCCACACTTACATACCAACAGTTCTATGAAACCGTTGTGGTAGGATTGTTTAGGAAGGCTTTACCAACGGTTATAGTAAACCGTTTGTATTGAGGTGAATAGTGGAGGCTTTTCCCAACGGTTCATTAGAACCGTTGGGATATATGTGAATAGGGGAGGTTTTTCCCAACGGTTCATTAGAACCGTTACGATATATGTGTATTGGGGAGTGTTTCCCAATGGTTCTACGGAACCGTTGGGACAGATGGGTTTGGGGGGAGTTTATCCCAACGGTTCTATAAACCGTTGGGAAAAACATACATATGCCAACGGTTTTTTAAAACCGTTGGCAAAGTTTTTCCCCAAAAAACCTAGCCGCCCGTTCTCTCCCCCATTCGCGTTACAGAGCCCTAACGGGAGCAGCAGCAGCCGATTTTGGAGATACTGCCGGCCGGATTCCAGCTCTTCTTCAGGTTCTTCTTCTTCTTTATCTCAAAAGGTATTCAAATGTTTGGATCTCAATGAGTAAAACCTCCATCCAGTTGAGTGTTATCCCTAACTAGTGTGGCATCCGGCTTGTGGGGTGTTGAGAGAACTTTTAAAGTTGTTTTTTTGTGCCTTGGATTGTCATATATAGTTTTATAATTTCTATGGATTGTATAAGAATTATGTGGAGTTTTAAATAATCCTATTTTTTACATTTCTGATCATGAATTTATGTATGTAATCTTACAAAGATGTGATTCCCCTAGATCCTTGGATTTTATTATTGGGAATGTATTTTATGGATCATGAAATAAATTATGTCTTAGTCCTTCATATTTATACATTGATCAACTTGAAAATAAATTTACAAAAATAAAAAATCATTATCATTCTCAAACTCAGATCACTTTGGTTCTAACATCCTACCAATTTGATTTTTTAACAATTCAAAGTGAAATTCACACCACCAAAAGGTATTCAAATGTTTGGATAGTATTTAAACTTATTTTTATTTTTCCCTTCAGTTTAGACGATTTTGGAGCTACTGCCGGCGCCTAAGGGTGAGTTTTCTTGAAAATTCCTTTTTGGATTTTACCCCTTGAACATGGGATGTCATTTGTGAAAGGTTATATAAATCGAATTGATTGTTCGATTTCTGAATTGAATTGTAAATTAAATTAATTAAGGGTATTTTATGGTTTGCATTCCCCTTTAACACATGAATGCCAATTATTTTTTAACACATGTTTTAATTGTATTGCCTTGCCAATGTGAGTAAAGTAGAGACTATGCTATGAATCTATGAAATTGGATTGAATTTATCTTATATTTTATGCTACCATGTTAGATATATTATAACTAATGCATGTGATATCTTTATAGTCTTGTTAGGAGTGTTATATTAAAAATTCCCATGTGAGTGCTTGAATTTTCATTGAATTTCTAGCCATTATGAGTTATGTTGAGACCATGATATGGAATTGATTGATTAAGCAAGAGAATCTCATTATCTTGTCATTACAACATGAGTAAATGAAGCTTCATTGTTTTCAGGTTATTATTTGATTGAGTCGCCATTTTGAGGTGAGTTGTATTAAATACCTTTGTTTTTGACCTTGGTATGTTTAATGAATTGTTTAAATGAAATGAAATTCATTAAATGATTAATAGTAAATAGTGATACATGGATTCTATTAGGATGTCAGGTATATAATCTTGTTTCTATTAACTTATATGCTTTATGTGATAAATGGATTCACAGTGGAATTCCACGGATAGACTCATTTCTTTGAATATTGATTAAGCCATTGGTGATACATGGATCCCAGGGAGGGATTCCATAGATAGACTTATTGAATGTAGAATTATATTCCAATTGATACATGGATTCTTATGATAATTCCATAGATAGACTTATTGAGTGTAGAATTATATTCCAATGATATGCGTCTTGTGTGGTGGTGATGTGGTTTATGTGTTTTATGGTAGTAGTGAAGTGTGTGATTATGTAGTTAATGTGAACCCATAGGTTGAGTATTTTGTGCTATCTATATATCATGTATTTTTATGTTATTTCTACACATTCCCAACCAGAGTTGGATAAACTTACCAACGATCAGAGGTTTTGAGTTATGGGTATTTTTTCTAATATCTAGGATGGTGGTTATATGTTTGGATAGCTACCATGTCTTCCCTAATCTTCCTTCAAAAGTGATTGACCATGTGTTTTTAGGCAAGATGCGATGTGATTGTCCATGTGTCTTCAGGTGAGATGTACTATGATTTCCCTAGTGTTTTTCGATGAGGTGTGATGTGATAAGGCTATAATAAGATGTGGCATGTGGTTGCGGTCATGTATGGTAGGAGGATGGCACAAGGTTGATGTTATTCATGTTCATGATACCCTACTAATATGGTTATGGGATGAGTCATGCTGTTATGTGATATAACACATTAAGTTCTTGTTGGTTTTACATTTTTTCAATAACAAATTTGTATGTTTTTTTGACATGTGTAGTTGATACCTTGATTATTTTCCTCCTTTATCGTTTACTTAAATGTATATTCTATTATAGTTAATTCCTATTGAATTGTTTATGACAAAATGAATTATATAAATTCTTTTTACAGAATGGACAGAAGTTGGATGTATGAAACCGATCGGATCTCAGATGATTTTCAAAACAATTTGGAGAGCTTTATAGATTTTGCATTTCACAATGCTTCAGATAGTGGTCGCATACACTGCCCATGTTCCAATTGTGTTGGTAGACCTTGGTTGAGCCGTGAAGAAGACAGCTACCACATAACCAAAAATGGGTTTCAAGCAAACTACTTTCTGTGGTATCACAATGGGGAGAAAACGAAATCTCAAATTGGTGATGATCGAAATGAAAAGACTGGAATGGAGAATTTGTTAGATGATCGGTTTCCGTTTATTCGTCATCATGAAAAAGAAAGGATTTCGACTCAAGAAGACTTCGATATGAGGACAACTGATGCATCTAGTGAAAATGATGATATTGATAGGGTGAAAAAATTGAATGATGCTGCCACGACTCCAGTATATCGGCAATGCGATAAAATGAAAAAGCTGGAATTTTTAATCCGATTATTTCATGGGAAAACTATGTATGGGATTTCTAATACAGCAATCGATTACATTCTTACCCTCTTGAAGTATTTACTTCCAGATGATGCAGATATTCCCTCAAACCACTATATGGCATGGAAGTTAGTTGAGGAACTTGGATTTTCATGAAACAAAATTCATGCTTGCCCGAAAGATTGCAGTTTATTCTGGGAGGAAACCGCTGAACGAAATGATTGTATAAAATGTGGCACATCCCGCTGGAAGTCAAAATCTGATGGAACACCATCCCGCGTTCCACAGAAAGTAATGTGGCACTTTCCATTGATCCCCAGACTCCAGAATCATTTTATGTCTGATGACATATCAATAAAAATGATATGGCATGATACCGAGAGAAAGAAGACTGATGATGAGTTGGTTCATCCTGCAGATGGATTTGCATGGAAGAGATTTGATGCTCGACATCCTGATTTTGCAGCTGACGTGCGTAATGTGAGGCTGGGTCTTTCATGCGACGGTTTTAATCTGTTTGGGCAGATGCTTACTTCGCACAGCACATGGCCAGTTTTTATACACATTTATAATCTTCCCCCATGGTTGTGTATGAAAAAACCTTTCACTTTCATGAGTATACTCATATCTGGTCCTTCTGATCCTGGAATTGATATTGATGTATACATGCAACCTTTAATAAAAGAGTTGAAGCTTCTTTGGGATGTGGCTGTGCGCACATACGATGCATGTTCGAAAGACATATTTCAGATGCGCGCTGTGCTTATGTGGACAATCAATGATTTTCCGGCTTATGCAATGATGTCTGGATGGAGCACGAAGGGGAAACTGTCATGTCCAGTTTGTATGAAGAATACACGATCCAGAAGACAGAAACATCGTTGTAGTTTCAGTTTTATGGGACATCGACGATTTTTGCCAAAGGATCATCCATATAGAATGAATCGTCGAAGATTTGATAATACTATAGAGACCGATGATCCACCTCAGCGTATGTCTGGAACTGATGTGCTTAATGAATTGAAAGATTTCAGTTTTTCGTTCGGGAAGGGTCAAATGAAATCTGGAAAGAGAAAGAATGTTTCCACAGAAACCTGTTACAATTGGAGGAAGATGAGTATCTTTTTTGATTTGCCTTATTGGTCAACCAATTTGCTACGTCATTGCTTAGACGTAATGCATATTGAAAAGAATATATGTGAAATGTTGCTTTCAGTTCTTCTAAATGTCAAGGGGAAGACAAAAGATGATTTACGATCTCGACGTGACTTGGTGGATTGGGGCATCAGACCAGAATTGCATCCTGTGCGTATCAGTGAAAATAAATGGAAACTTCCATGTTCTTCTTATGTGATGAATCCTAATGAAAAAAACTATTTTTGGAAGTATTAGAGACTATTAGAGTTCCTGATGGCTATTCAAGCAACATATCTAAACGGGTCAACAGAAGAGAGTTGAAGCTAAAATCTTTGAAGACTCATGATTATCACGTTCTACTGGATGAGTTGCTTCCAATAGCAATCCGTCATCTTTTGTCCAATAATGTAAGGGTGGGTGTTATTCGGTTGTGCCATTTGTTTAGAGATCTTTGTGCTAAGAAGTTGTCCATGTCTTTCTTGCAAAAAATGTTGACAGATGCCCCATTAATTTTGTGTGAGTTGGAGAAAATATTTCCCCCATCATTTTTCACATGCATGCTGCATCTGACTGTCCATATTCCAACTGAAATACTTCTCGGAGGACCTGTTTCTTTTTGTTGGATGTATCCAACTGAAAGAAATATGTTCACATTAAAGTCTTATGTTCGAAACAAGAATCATCCCGAAGGTTCTATCGTGAACGGTTACTTAGCTCAAGAATGTATGGATTTCTGTTCAATGTATTTGTCTGATCTTACTACAAGAATGAATAGACCAATGAGAAATGAAGAAGAACAATATGAGCAAATTGAACCCAGTTTTCCATCACTTCCTCAAACAGGAGGAATTCCTGGATCATATACATTGAAGACATTAAGCCATGAAGAGCGGGAGATGGCACATCACAGAGTTTTGTTCAACTGTGATTTGTTCGATGACTATATCAGGTAACAAAATTGAATATGTATATCTTACACATATATCTGTTAAACTATTCATATTTTTTTATCTACAGGGAACATAAAACAATGATAAATAGGAAGCATCGTTCTTTATCTTTGAGAAGGAGAGAGACTTTGCATAGCAAAGAGTTTTCTGCTTGGTTAAAATTGAAGGTAAAAATATTACTGTTTAAATTAATTATTTCAATATTTACTTAAGTTTAACTGTCATTTATATTGCAGGTATTGAGTTTGTCTGCTGACTCTGTCTCTGAGGAAAAAAGAGCTTTGGCTTTTGGTCCTAATACCGTGGTTCGTGACTGTAAATCAATTGTTATCAATGGGTACAGATTTATTGTCACTGAACGAGCCAAAAACATGAGAACACAACATGATGGTATTATGGTTACTGCCACAACAGATTGTTATGCCAGCGCATCAGATAGTAGACCGCGACTTGAAAATGTGGGTTATTATGGAGTCGTTGAGAAAATAATAATATTGGATTGTTACTCTCATGGACGAGTCACAATGATGAAATGCCATTGGTTTGATTCGATGACGAGACATGGCACATTTATTGATGATTGTGGATTTCGAGTAATTAATATGACCAGCACTCTTGCAACCGAAAAACCATATGTGTTGGCATCAATGGCTAAACAAGTTTTTTATGTCAAAGATCAACTTCAACTTGAATATGGTGTCGTAGTTGAAGTAATTCCAAGACATATTTTTGATGATGCTGATGATGGAATTGACACTGTCCCTATTGCCATTGGAACCAATCCATTTATTTCTTTTGATGACTCCAATAGCTCAATTTTCAGAGTTGATTGTGAACCTGAAGTTGTGGTTGGAAATATATAGAATCATTCATCCATGTTCTCAATTCTTTTGGTTTACCTCGAGTTGGGTTGTTAAGGTTGGTAATATTCATATTTATTTAGTATTGATCACAAATATGTTTTAGCTGACTTGACCGTTATGTGAATTTTCAATGTTTATTGGTTGCTGTTTTATTTGAATTGCATTTTCTAATTTGGAATTGAACTGTATTCAAACCAAATCAAACAATATTTCTAACTTGGTGAACATTACAACTTGTATGTTTTATTAAATTAATTCAAGCTCTTCTAAAACAATTGATAGCTAAATTACCAATGAATCCCCTCATTCCCTCATATATTTAGTTTTTTGGTTTACACATTAATTTTCTTTTTCTAATTAATTACATATTTGTTTTCCAATGCAGGAAATGAAGCCAATTGAAGAGAGACGAAGAAAAAAAATGGCGGAGAACAATCGTCGGATGGAGGAGATGGGCATTCCACCATTAGTGCCTACAGTGAGTACTTTATTTCAAATATATATATATATATTTACAGAATACATAATGTCATGTGATTAATTTTTTTTGTAAACTTTTTTGTAGGATCCACCATTACGTCGACAGTTATTCGACGAGGAGCCTAGTACTGGTCCTAGTACTCAGGCCGGTGGTACGAGGAGGGTTCGTACCAGAGGTGGACATAGAGCTGCGCGTGCCCGACTAGACACTGCCCCTCCCACTGACATTTCAGCCTTCCCACATTCTGATCCTGGTGTGTCGTTAGGGACACACGGGATATTTAGACCTCCCATGTTTTCGCTACCTTCGGCATCTTCTGCCCCATCATTTTCACATCCCATGATGATTCCCACTCCCCAGTCAGCATCAGGTCATACAGTTGTTCCATCTTCTTTTCCTTCTACTTCTGTCTCTTCGAGCTTTTATATTCCATCGTCTTCGACTCCTGTTCCACCAGAGGGTATTCCATCAGGTTCTGTGGATCCGGCGCCACTCATTGATCAGACTAGCACATGTATATTTATAAAACCCTATCAAATTTTTATAGCAATATTTATTTTCATTATAACATGTTTTGATAAAATATTTTTTTTCTTTCATGATAGATACATCTACTGAAAGGAGGAGGGGGCGGGGCCGTACACGCATGCGTTCGGCGTGGAACCGTCGCACACAGGTTATGGTGGAATATATTGAAGACAATCAGATGGTTGAGAAAACATGGCAGCAATGTCGGAGTTTTATGGCGACGCTTGCCAAATACTCCGACATCATTCTCGGCAGCCCGCTGTCGTGGAGACATTTGCCACATGAGGTCAAAGATAGAGCTTGGGTAGAGATATGGGTAAAAAAATCTGTTGTATTTAATGCCATGAATTTTTTTTGTATTTATATAAATTAATATTTTCATTTCAGCTTCGATTTAATTTTCCTGATGGTGAGGGTGCACGAATGGAACGTCTAAAGGATTTAGGCGAGCTTTGGAGAGCCTACAAGCATGAGCTGTATATTGGCTGGCGTGCTAGAGTTGGCACTGAGTTAGAGGCGGTACCAGTCGTGGATGATTGTCCTATAGAGCAGTATCGTCAGATGATTACTCATTGGACGAGTACCCAGTTTAACGTATGAATTACATTTTAGGTATTTAAATAATAACATTCAAGTTTTGCATTAATATTATCCTTTGCATTGTCGAATTTTATTTAGGAATCATCTAGAAAAAATAAAAAAAACATTGATGCAAAAAAATACCTCCATACACTAGGACGCACGACGATGTCAGATCATGAGAGGCAGCATGTATGAAAATTGTTTATAAGTTTTCTTTACGACTTACATTTTCTTTTGTTTCCTCAATTATTTAATTATTTGCTGAATTCTTTATATAAATTTTGTTTTCAATGTCATTGTAGAGGCAAGTACAAAATATTGAAGGACGTGTGCCTCGAGCAAAACTGTTTTGCTCGAGTAGACGAAAAAAGGATGGACGTGCTGTCAACGAAGCGACTCAGCAGCAGATTGTAAGTTTTAATCTGTTGATTTTATATTTTAATATCTATTTCGTAACTTAACAATATATTTATATTTGTAACAGGATGCTTTAGAGGCCCTCGATGCCCAAGAAGCAGACAATTTTGGGCCATCTGATCACTTACATCAGGTGTTGGGAGATGATCATTCTTGCAGAGTACGCTGCCGACCTAGGATAGCCCCGACGAGGTATTGGCCTGCCTCAGGTACGAGTTTTAGTGCCACCGAGCTGCAGCAAGTTAGGGAACAGGTAGAACAAGCTGAGAAAAGGGCCACAGAGACGGCAGAACAGTCTGCAAGGGCAAACAGTGCATTTATGAAATTTATTGAAGTTCTACGTCCAACACTTCCAGCAGAGGCCAGCCCAGCGATTGATGAATACATGTCGTCGATACATTCTATATATGGTGCACCAGGTGGCAGTTCCAGTGGTGGTCAGGCCGATGTCGAGCTTGAAGATGATGATGGCGAGCAGTCTGATGCGGAAGAGGAGGGAGATGAGGAGGGTGAGGAGGAGGGCGAAGGCGAGGAGGAAGGCGTTGTGGAGGGTGAGGACAATGAGGAGGACGATGACGAGGGCGATGATGATGATGATGATGGAGATGGTGATGCTGATGTGGGACATATTGATCCGTTACATTTTTGACTTGAGATTTGATGTTTAATCTATTCTAGTTGTTGGTTTTATCTAGACTCGTAGTATAGTATTGGAGTTTAGTTATTTTTATATATTTTCTGTATTTATGGATGTTGTTGTCTTTTAGTGGTTGTGTGTTTGAGAACTCCCTGGACAACCTCCCTCATTCTTGGACCATGTACAACCCCCTCCCCCTTGGACCCCGAACACCCACCAAACACCCCACGGACAGCCCCGCGGACAGCCCCCTGGAGAGCCCCCTGGACAGCCCCCCGTACAGCCCCCAACCCTCCACCCTGGACCCCGGATAGCCCCCCGGACCGCCCCCCGGACAACCCCCCCCCCCCCCCCCCCCACCCTCCCCCTTGGACCCCGGACAACCCCCCAAACACCCCCCGGACAACCCCCTGAACAACCCCGGATAACCCCTTGAACAACCACCGGACAGCCCCCTAAACAACCCCGGACAACCCCCTGAAGAACCCTGAAACACCCTCCGGACAGACCCCGCACAACCCCCCCACCCTCATCCTTGGTCCCCGGACAGCCCCCCGGACACCCACCGGACAGCCCCCCCGCACAGCCCCCGCGGACAGCCCCCAGGACAGCCCCCCGTACAGCCCCCAACCCTCCACCCTGGACCCCGGATAGCCCCCCGGACAGCCCCCCGGACAACCCCCCCCCCCCCCCCCCCCCCCGTGGACCCCGGACAACCCCCCCCCCCTGGACCCCGGACAACCCCCCAAACACCCCCCGGACAGCCCCCTGAACACCCCCGGACAACCCCCTGAACAACCCCTTGAACAACCCCCAGACAGCCCCCTGAACAACCCCGGACAACCCCCTTAACAACCCCCAAAAACCCCCCGGACAGACCCCGCACAGCCCCCCCACCCTCCTCCTTGGTCCCCGGACAGCCCCCCGGACACCCACCGGACAGCCCCCCCGGACAGCCCCCGGACATCCCCTCCACCTTCCTTAATTTCATTAGCTCTGAAATGTTTCATAGCACGATCAACTAAAATCTAATCCATACTAAATATGATATAAAAATATTCTATATGAATTTCCATAAGATTTTAAGTGAAAACAAAAAGTGACATACGAAAAACTGACCAAACGCATTCGAAATGTGTTGATGCTTTAGGACAACGATCCATCGGTCACCGCGGGCACACGACACGTCCGATTGACGTGCCGTCTGCTCGAACACTTCAGAAATCACTCACCCGTATTTTTCGTCTGATTTCAGGCCATTCCGACATCGTTCGGCCCGTTTGGACCCCCCTCACACGCGTTTACGAAGCGCGCGCATCACTTAAAACACGAATATTGAGCCGTACCGCGCAAACCGCACGTCCGATTGATGTGCCGTCTGCGCGTACACGTCACGAATAATAATTAGAATGTTCCACGGTGGTTTCAGCTCAATCCGAGGCCGTCCGCTATGAATTTGACCGTTGGACGCCCGTTCTGGCCGTTTATGACACTAGAACTGCGTTGTCGGTCACCGCGGGCAGACGGCACGTCCGATTGACGTTCCGTCTGCTCGACCACATCAGAAATCACTAACCCGTATTTGTCGTCTGATTTCAGGCCATTCCGACAACGTTCGGCCCGTTTGGACCCCCCTCACGCGCGTTTACGAAGCGCGCGCATCACTTAAAACACGAATATTGAGTTGTACCGCGCAAACCGCACGTCCGATTGGGGTTCCGTCTGCGCGTACACGTCACGAATAATAATTAGAATGTTCCATGGTGGTTTCAGCTCAATCCGAGGCCGCCCGCTATGAATTTGACCGTTGGACGCCCGTTCTGGCCGTTTATGACACCAGAACTGCGTTGTCGGTCACCGCGGGCACACAGCACGTCCGATTAACGTGCCGTCTGCTCGACCACTTCAGAAATCACTCACCCGTATTTGTCGTCTGATTTCAGGCCATTCCGACATCGTTCGGCCCGTTTGGACCCCCCTCACGCACGTTTACGAAGCGCGCGCATCACTTAAAACACGAATAGTGAGCCATACCGCGCAAACCGCATGTCCGATTGACGTGTAGTCTCCGCGTACATGTCACGAATAATAATTAGAATGTTCCATGGTGGTTTCAGCTCAATCTGAGGCCGTCCGCTATGAATTTGACCGTTGGACGCCCGTTCTGGCCGTTTATGACACCAGAACTGCGTTGTCGGTCACCGCGGGCACACGGCACGTCCGATTGACGTGACGTCTGCTCGACCACTTCAGAAATCACTCACCCGTATTTGTCGTCTGATTTAAGGCCATTCCGACATCGTTCGGCCCGTTTGGACCCCCCTCACGCGCGTTTACGAAGCGCGCACATCACTTAAAACACGAATATTGAGCCGTACCGCGCAAACCGCACGCCCGATTGACGTGTCGTCTGCGCGTACACGTCACGAATAATAATTAGAATGTTCCACAATGGTTTCAGCTCAATCCGAGGTCGTCCGCTATGAATTTGACTTTTGGACGCCCGTTCTGGCCGTTTATGACACCAGAACTGCGTTGTCGGTCACCTCGGGCACACGACACGTCCGATTGACGTGCCGTCTGCTCGACCAATTCAGAAATCACTCACCCGTATTTGTCGTCTGATTTCAGGCCATTCCGACATCGTTCGGCCCATTTGGACCCCCCTCACGCGCGTTTACGAAGCGCGCACATCACTTAAAACACGAATATTGAGCTGTACCGCGCAAACCGCACATCCGATTGACGTGCCGTCTGCGCGTACACGTCACGAATAATAATTATAATGTTCCACGGTGGTTTCAGCTCAATCTGAGGCCGTCCGCTATGAATTTGACCGTTGGACGCCCGTTCTGGCCGTTTATGACACCAGAACTGCGTTTTCGGTCACCGCGGGCACACGGCACATCCGATTGACGTGCCGTCTGCTCGACCACTTCAGAAATCACTCCCCCGTATTTGTCGTCTGATTTCAGGCCATTCCGACATCGTTCGGCCCGTTTGGACCCCCCTCACGCGCGTTTACGAAGCGCGCGCATCACTTAAAACACGAATATTGAGTCGTACCGCGCAAACCGCACGTCCGATTGAGGTGTCGTCTGTGCGTACACGTCACGAATAATAATTAGAATGTTCCACGGTGGTTTAAGCTCAATCCGAGGCCGTCCGCTATGAATTTGACCGTTGGACGCCTATTCTGGCCGTTTATGACACCAGAACTGCGTTGTCGGTCACCGCGGGCACACGGCACGTCCGATTGACGTGCCGTCTGCTCGACCACTTCGGAAATCACTCACCCGTATTTGTCGTCTGATTTCAGGCCATTCCGACATCGTTAGACCCGTTTGGACCCCCCTCACGCGCGTTTATGAAGCGCGCACATCACTTAAAACACTAATATTGAGCCGTACCGCGCAAACCTCACGTCCAATTGACGTGCCGTCTGCGCGTACACGTCACGAATAATAATTAGAATGTTCCACGGTGGTTCAGCTCAATCCGAGGCCGTCCGCTATGAATTTGACCGTTGGACGCCTGTTCTGGCCGTTTATGACACCAGAACTGCGTTGTCGGTCACCGCGGGCACACGGCACGTCCGGTTGACGTGCTGTCTGCTCGACCACTTCAGAAATCAGTCACCCATATTTTTCGTCTGATTTCAGGCCATTCCGACATCGTTCGGCCCGTTTGGACCCCCCTCACGCGCGTTTACGAAGCGCGTGCATCACTTAAAACACGAATATTGAGTCGTACCGCGCAAACCACACGTCCGATTGACGTGCCGTCTGCGCGTACACGTCACGAATAATAATTAGAATGTTCCACGCTGGTTTCAGCTCAATCCGAGGTCGTCCTCTATGAATTTGACCGTTGGACGCCCGTTCTGGCCGTTTATGACACCAGAACTGCGTTGTCGGACACCGCGGGCACACGGCACGTCCGATTGACGTTCCGTCTCCTCGACCACTTCAGAAATCACTCACCCGTATTTTTCGTCTGATTTCAGGCCATTCCGACATCGTTCGGCCCGTTTGGACCCCCCTCACGCGCGTTTACGAAACGCACGCATCACTTAAAACACGAATATTGAGCCGTACCGCGCAAACCGCACGTCCGATTGACGTGTCGTCTCCGCGTACACGTCACGAATAATAATTAGAATGTTCCATGGTGGTTTCAGCTCAATCCGAGGCCGTCCGCTATGAATTTGACCGTTGGACGCCCGTTCTGGCCGTTTATGACACCAGAACTGCGTTGTCGGTCACCGCGGGCACACGGCACGTCCGATTGACGTGCCGTCTGCTCGACCACTTCAGAAATCACTCACTCGTATTTGTCGTCTGATTTTAGGCCATTCCGACATCGTTCGGCCCGTTTGGACCCCCCTCACGCGTGTTTACGAAGCGCACACATCACTTAAAACACGAATATTGAGCTGTACCGCGCAAACCGCACGTCCGATTGACGTGCCGTCTGCGCGTACACGTCACGAATAATAATTATAATGTTCCACGGTGGTTTCAGCTCAATCCGAGGCCGTCCGCTATGAATTTTACCGTTGGACGCCCGTTCTGGCCGTTTATGACACCAGAACTGCATTGTCGGTCACCGCGGGCACACGGCACGTCCGATTGACGTGCCGTCTGCTCGACCACTTCAGAAATCACTCACCCGTATTTGTCGTCTGATTTCAGGCCATTCCGACATCGTTCGGCCCGTTTGGACCCCCATCACGCGCGTTTACGAAGAGCGCGCATCACTTAAAACACGAATATTGAGTCGTACCGCGCAAACTGCACGTCCGATTGAGGTTCCGTCTGCGCGTACACGTCACGAATAATAATTAGAATGTTCCACGGTGGTTTCAGCTCAATCCGAGGCCGTCCGCTATGAATTTGACCGTTGGACGCCTGTTCTGGCCGTTTATGACACCAGAACCGCGTTGTCGGACACCGCGGGCACACGGCACGTCCGATTGACGTTCCGTCTCCTCGACCACTTCAGAAATCACTCACCCGTATTTGTCGTCTGATTTCAGGCCATTCCGACATCGTTCGGCCCGTTTGGACCCCCCTCACGCGCGTTTACGAAGCGCGCGCATCACTTAAAACATGAATATTGAGCCGTACCGCCCAAACCGCACGTCCGATTGACGTGTCGTCTCCGCGTACACGTCACGAATAATAATTAGAATGTTCCATGGTGGTTTCAGCTCAATCCGAGGCCGTCCGCTATGAATTTGACCGTTGGACGCCCGTTCTGGCCGTTTATGACACCAGAACTGCGTTGTCGGTCACCGCGGGCACACGGCACGTCCGATTGACGTGCCGTCTGCTCGACCACTTCAGAAATCACTCACCCGTATTTGTCGTCTGATTTCAGGCCATTCCGACATCGTTCGGCCCGTTTGGACCCCCCTCACGCGTGTTTACGAAGCGCACACATCTCTTAAAACACGAATATTGAGCTGTACCGCGCAAACCGCACGTCCGATTGACGTTCCGTCTGCGCGTACACATCACGAATAATAATTATAATGTTCCACGGTGGTTTCAGCTCAATCCGAGGCCGTCCGCTATGAATTTGACCGTTGGACGCCCGTTCTGGCCGTTTATGACACCAGAACTGCGTTGTCGGCCACCGCGGGCACACGGCACGTCCGATTGACGTGCCGTCTGCTCGACCACTTCAGAAATCACTCACCCGTATTTGTCGTCTGATTTCAGGCCATTCCGACATCGTTCGGCCCGTTTGGACCCCCCTCACGCGCGTTTACGAAGAGCGCGCATCACTTAAAACACGAATATTGAGTCGTACCGCGCAAACCGCACGTCCGATTGAGGTGCCGTCTGCGCGTACACGTCACGAATAATAATTAGAATGTTCCACGGTGGTTTCAGCTCAATCCGAGGCCGTCCGTTATGAATTTGACCGTTGGACTCCTGTTCTGGCCGTTTATGACACCAGAACTGCGTTGTCGGTCACCGCGGGCACACGGCAAGTCCGATTGACGTTCCGTCCGCTCGACCACTTCAGAAATCACTCACCCGTATTTGTCGTCTGATTTCAGGCCATTCCGACATCGTTCGGCCCGTTTGGACCCCCCTCACGCGCGTTTACGAAGCGCGCGCATCACTTAAAACACTAATATTGAGCCGTACCGCGCAAACCGCACGTCCGATTGACGTGCCGTCTGCGCGTACACGTCAAGAATAATAATTAGAATGTTCCAAGGTGGTTTCAGCTCAATCCGAGCCCGTCCGCTTTGAATTTGACCGTTGGACGCCTGTTCTGGCCGTTTATGACACCAGAACTGCATTGTCGGTCACCGCGGGCACACGGCACGTCCGATTGACGTGCCGTCTACTCGACCACTTCAGAAATCAGTCACCCATATTTGTCGTCTGATTTCAGGCCATTCCGACATCGTTCGGCCCGTTTGGACCCCCTCACGCACGTTTACGAAGCGCGCGCATCACTTAAAACACGAATAGTGAGCCATACCGCGCAAACCGCACGTCCGATTGACGTGTAGTCTCCGCGTACATGTCACGAATAATAATTAGAATGTTCCATGGTGGTTTCAGCTCAATCTGAGGCCGTCCGCTATGAATTTGACCGTTGGACGCCCGTTCTGGCCGTTTATGACACCAGAACTGCGTTGTCGGTCACCGCGGGCACACGGCACGTCCGATTGACGTGACGTCTGCTCGACCACTTCAGAAATCACTCACCCGTATTTGTCGTCTGATTTAAGGCCATTCCGACATCGTTCGGCCCGTTTGGACCCCCCTCACGCGCGTTTACGAAGCGCGCACATCACTTAAAACACGAATATTGAGCCGTACCGCGCAAACCGCACGCCCGATTGACGTGTCGTCTGCGCGTACACGTCACGAATAATAATTAGAATGTTCCACAGTGGTTTCTGCTCAATCCGAGGTCGTCCGCTATGAATTTGACTTTTGGACGCCCGTTCTGGCCGTTTATGACACCAGAACTGCGTTGTCGGTCACCTCGGGCACACGACACGTCCGATTGACGTGCCGTCTGCTCGACCAATTCAGAAATCACTCACCCGTATTTGTCATCTGATTTCAGGCCATTCCGACATCGTTCGGCCCATTTGGACCCCCCTCACGCGCGTTTACGAAGCGCGCACATCACTTAAAACACGAATATTGAGCTGTACCGCGCAAACCGCACATCCGATTGACGTGCCGTCTGCGCGTACACGTCACGAATAATAATTATAATGTTCCACGGTGGTTTCAGCTCAATCCGAGGCCGTCCGCTATGAATTTGACCGTTGGACGCCCGTTCTGGCCGTTTATGACACCAGAACTGCGTTTTCGGTCACCGCGGGCACACGGCACGTCCGATTGACGTGCCGTCTGCTCGACCACTTCAGAAATCACTCCCCCGTATTTGTCGTCTGATTTCAGGCCATTCCGACATCGTTCGGCCCGTTTGGACCCCCCTCACGCGCGTTTACGAAGCGCGCGCATCACTTAAAACACGAATATTGAGTCGTACCGCGCAAACCGCACGTCCGATTGAGGTGTCGTCTGTGCGTACACGTCACGAATAATAATTAGAATGTTCCACGGTGGTTTAAGCTCAATCCGAGGCCGTCCGCTATGAATTTGACCGTTGGACGCCTATTCTGGCCGTTTATGACACCAGAACTGCGTTGTCGGTCACCGCGGGCACACGGCACGTCCGATTGACGTGCCGTCTGCTTGACCACTTCGGAAATCACTCACCCGTATTTGTCGTCTGATTTCAGGCCATTCCGACATCGTTAGACCCGTTTGGACCCCCCTCACGCGCGTTTATGAAGCGCGCACATCACTTAAAACACTAATATTGAGCCGTACCGCGCAAACCTCACGTCCAATTGACGTGCCGTCTGCGCGTACACGTCACGAATAATAATTAGAATGTTCCACGGTGGTTCAGCTCAATCCGAGGCCGTCCGCTATGAATTTGACCGTTGGACGCCTGTTCTGGCCGTTTATGACACCAGAACTGCGTTGTCGGTCACCGCGGGCACACGGCACGTCCGGTTGACGTGCCGTCTGCTCGACCACTTCAGAAATCAGTCACCCATATTTTTCGTCTGATTTCAGGCCATTCCGACATCGTTCGGCCCGTTTGGACCCCCCTCACGCGCGTTTACGAAGCGCGTGCATCACTTAAAACACGAATATTGAGTCGTACCGCGCAAACCACACGTCCGATTGACGTGCCGTCTGTGCGTACATGTCACGAATAATAATTAGAATGTTCCACGCTGGTTTCAGCTCAATCCGAGGTCGTCCTCTATGAATTTGACCGTTGGACGCCCGTTCTGGCCGTTTATGACACCAGAACTGCGTTGTCGGACACCGCGGGCACACGGCACGTCCGATTGACGTTCCGTCTCCTCGACCACTTCAGAAATCACTCACCCGTATTTGTCGTCTGATTTCAGGCCATTCCGACATCGTTCGGCCCGTTTGGACCCCCCTCACGCGCGTTTACGAAACGCGCGCATCACTTAAAACACGAATATTGAGCCGTACCGCGCAAACCGCACGTCCGATTGACGTGTCGTCTCCGCGTACACGTCACGAATAATAATTAGAATGTTCCAAGGTGGTTTCAGCTCAATCCGAGGCCGTCCGCTATGAATTTGACCGTTGGACGCCCGTTCTGGCCGTTTATGACACCAGAACTGCGTTGTCGGTCACCGCGGGCACACGGCACGTCCGATTGACGTGCCGTCTGCTCGACCACTTCAGAAATCACTCACTCGTATTTGTCGTCTGATTTTAGGCCATTCTGACATCGTTCGGCCCGTTTGGACCCCCCTCACGCGTGTTTACGAAGCGCACACATCACTTAAAACACGAATATTGAGCTGTACCGCGCAAACCGCACGTCCGATTGACGTGCCGTCTGCGCGTACACGTCACGAATAATAATTATAATGTTCCACGGTGGTTTCAGCTCAATCCGAGGCCGTCCGCTATGAATTTGACCGTTGGACGCCCGTTCTGGCCGTTTATGACACCAGAACTGCGTTGTCGGTCACCGCGGGCACACGGCACGTCCGATTGACGTGCCGTCTGCTCGACCACTTCAGAAATCACTCACCCGTATTTGTCGTCTGATTTCAGGCCATTCCGACATCGTTCGGCCCGTTTGGACCCCCCTCGCGCGCGTTTACGAAGAGCGCGCATCACTTAAAACACGAATATTGAGTCGTACCGCGCAAACTGCACGTCCGATTGAGGTTCCGTCTGCGCGTACACGTCACGAATAATAATTAGAACGTTCCACGGTGGTTTCAGCTCAATCCGAGGCCGTCCGCTATGAATTTGACCGTTGGACGCCTGTTCTGGCCGTTTATGACACCAGAACCGCGTTGTCGGACACCGCGGGCACACGGCACGTCCGATTGACGTTCCGTCTCCTCGACCAATTCAGAAATCACTCACCCGTATTTGTCGTCTGATTTCAGGCCATTCCGACATCGTTCGGCCCGTTTGGACCCCCCTCACGCGCGTTTACGAAGCGCGCGCATCACTTAAAACATGAATATTGAGCCGTACCGCGCAAACCGCACGTCCGATTGACGTGTCGTCTCCGCGTACACGTCACGAATAATAATTAGAATGTTCCATGGTGGTTTCAGCTCAATCCGAGGCCGTCCGCTATGAATTTGACCGTTGGACGCCCGTTCTGGCCGTTTATGACACCAGAACTGCGTTGTCGGTCACCGCGGGCACACGGCACGTCCGATTGACGTGCCGTCTGCTCGACCACGTCAGAAATCACTCACCCGTATTTGTCGTCTGATTTCAGGCCATTCCGACATCGTTCGGCCCGTTTGGACCCCCCTCACGCGTGTTTACGAAGCGCACACATCTCTTAAAACACGAATATTGAGCTGTACCGCGCAAACCGCACGTCCGATTGACGTGCCGTCTGCGCGTACACATCACGAATAATAATTATAATGTTCCACGGTGGTTTCAGCTCAATCCGAGGCCGTCCGCTATGAATTTGACCGTTGGACGCCCGTTCTGGCCGTTTATGACACCAGAACTGCGTTGTCGGCCACCGCGGGCACACGGCACGTCCGATTGACGTGCCGTCTGCTCGACCACTTCAGAAATCACTCACCCGTATTTGTCGTCTGATTTCAGGCCATTCCGACATCGTTCGGCCCGTTTGGACCCCCCTCACGCGCGTTTACGAAGAGCACGCATCACTTAAAACACGAATATTGAGTCGTACCGCGCAAACCGCACGTCCGATTGAGGTGTCGTCTGCGCGTACACGTCACGAATAATAATTAGAATGTTCCACGGTGGTTTCAGCTCAATCCGAGGCCGTCCGCTATGAATTTGACCGTTGGACTCCTGTTCTGGCCGTTTATGACACCAGAACTGCGTTGTCGGTCACCGCGGGCACACGGCACGTCCGATTGACGTTCCGTCCGCTCGACCACTTCAGAAATCACTCACCCGTATTTGTCGTCTGATTTCAGGCCATTCCTACATCGTTCGGCCCGTTTGGACCCCCCTCACGCGCGTTTACGAAGCGCGCACATCACTTAAAACACTAATATTGAGCCGTACCGCGCAAACCGCACGTCCGATTGACGTGCCATCTGCGCGTACACGTCAAGAATAATAATTAGAATGTTCCAAGGTGGTTTCAGCTCAATCCGAGCCCGTCCGCTTTGAATTTGATCGTTGGACGCCTGTTCTGGCCGTTTATGACACCAGAACTGCATTGTCGGTCACCACGGGCACACGGCACGTCCGATTGACGTGCCGTCTACTCGACCACTTCAGATATCAGTCACCCATATTTGTCGTCTGATTTCAGGCCATTCCGACATCGTTCGGCCCGTTTGGACCCCCCTCACGCGCGTTTACGAAGCGCGCACATCACTTAAAACACGAATATTGAGTCGTACCGCGCAAACCGCACGTCCGATTGACGTGCCGTCTGCGCGTACACGTCACGAATAATAATTAGAATGTTCCACGCTGGTTTCAGCTCAATCCGAGGTCGTCCGCTATGAATTTGACCGTTGGACGCCCGTTCTGGCCGTTTATGACACCAGAACTGCGTTGTCGGACACCGCGGGCACACGGCACGTCCGATTGACGTGCCGTCTCCTCGACCACTTCAGAAATCACTCACCCGTATTTGTCGTCTGATTTCAGGCCATTCCGACATCGTTTGTCCCGTTTGGACCCCCCTCACGCGCGTTTACGAAGCGCGCGCATCACTTAAAACACGAATATTGAGCCGTACCGCGCAAACCGCACGTCCGATTGACGTGTCGTCTCCGCGTACACTTCACGAATAATAATTAGAATGTTCCATGGTGGTTTCAGCTCAATCTGAGGCCGTCCGCTATGAATTTGACCGTTGGACGCCCGTTCTGGCCGTTTATGACACCAGAACTGCGTTGTCGGTCACCGCGGGTACACGGCACGTCCGATTGATGTTCCGTCTGTCGACCACTTCAGAAATCACTCACCCGTATTTGTCGTCTGATTTCAGGCCATTCCGACATCATTCGGCCCATTTGGACCCCCCTCACGCGCGTTTACGAAGCACGCGCATCACTTAAAACACGAATATTGAGCCGTACCGCGCAAACCGCACGTCCGATTGACGTGTCGTCTGCGCGTACACGTCACGAATAATAATTAGAATGTTCCAAGGTGGTTTCAGCTCAATCTGAGGTCGTCCGCTATGAATTTGACCGTTGGACGCCCGTTCTGGCCGTTTATGACACCAGAACTACGTTGTTGGTCACCGCGGGCACACAGCACGTCCGATTGACGTGCCGTCTGCTCGACCACTTCAGAAATCACTCACCCGTATTTGTCGTCTGATTTCAGGCCATTCCGACATCGTTCGGCCCGTTTGGAGCCCCCTCACACGCGTTTACGAAGCGCACACATCACTTAAAACACGAATATTGAGCCGTACCGCGCAAACCGCACGTCCGATTGACGTGCCGTCTGTGCGTACACGTCACGAATAATAATTAGAATGTTCCACGGTGGTTTCAGCTCAATCCGAGGTCGTCCGCTATGAATTTGACCGTTGGACG
This sequence comes from Viscum album, assembly GCA_963277665.1. NCBI lineage: Eukaryota > Viridiplantae > Streptophyta > Magnoliopsida > Santalales > Viscaceae > Viscum > Viscum album. The sequence continues at coordinate 1,770,518,573 of OY728135.1, forward strand.
CCCGTTCTGGCATGATTATAAGTGAAAAAGAACAACTGGCATACGCAAAACCGACCAAACGCATTCCGAATCTTTTGATCATTTATCACAACAATCCATGGGTCATATGTGACCTGTACGAGGCAACCCAGGTTCAATCCGAGTCGCGGTGTGGCCGAGATCAGTCTAAGTGGCTCTCTTTTGTTTAAAATGGACACCATTTTAAGTACATACGGAAAACCGACCAAACGCATTCGGTTTCCATTGAAACTTTAGGAGAACGATCCATGAGTCATATGTGATGTGTACGAATCATCCTCGCCTCAATCCGAGGCGCGGTGTGGCTGACACCGCTCTAACTGTGTTTGTTTTGTTTAAAATGGACAGGATTATAAGTGAAAAGAACAACTGGCATACGCAAAACCGACCAAACGCATTCAGAATCTTTTGATAATTTATCACAACGATCCATGGGTCATATGTGACGTGTACGAGCCAACCCGGGTCAATCCGAGTCGCGGTGTGACTGGGATCAGTCTAAATGGCTCTCTTTTGTTTAAAATGTACACCTTTTTAAGTACATACAGAAAACCGACCAAACGCATTCGGTTTCCATTGTAACTTTAGGAGAACGATCCATGGGTCCTATGTGACGTGTACGAATCATCCCGCCTCAATCCGACATGCGGTGCGGCTGACACCACTCAAAGTGTCCATCTTTTGTTTCAAAAGGACGTCATTTTAAGTGAAAAACATCAACTGACATATGGAAGACCGACCAAACGCATTCGGATTCTATCGATACATTAGCACAACGATCCATGGGTCATATGTGACGTGTACAAGTCAACCCCGTCTTAATCTGAGATGTGGTGTGTCCGACACCGCTCTAACTATGTCTCTTTTGTTTAAAATGGACATGGTTATAAATGAAAAGAACAACTAGCATACACAAAACCAACCAAACGCATTCGGAATCTTTTGATAATTTATCACAATGATCCATGGGTCATATGTGACATGTACGAGCCAACCCGGGATTAATCTGAGTCGCGGTGTGGTCGGGATGAGTCTAAGTGTCACTCTTTTGTTTAAAATGGACAACATTTTAAGTACATACGGAAAACCGACCAAACGCATTCGGTTTCCATTTAAACTTTAGGAGAACGATCCATGAGTCATATGTGACGTGTACGAATCAACACCGCCTCAATTGGAGACGCGGTGTGGTCGGCACCACTCATAGTGTCCGTCTTTTGTTTCAAAAGGACGCCATTTTAAGTGAAAAACATCAACTGGCATACGGAAAACCGACCAAACGCATTAGGATTCTGTCGATACTTTAGCACAACGATCCATGAGTCAAATGTGACGTGTATGAGTTAACCCCGCCTCAATCTGAGGTGCGGTGTGGCCGGTATCACTTCAGGTGTATGTATTTTGTTTAAAATGGACATCATTTGAGGTAAAAATATATGGTATAGAAAAAACCGATCATATTATGAATTGAATTTCAGATTCCACGTATAATTGTCATCTAAATTTTAAATTGAATTCTATATGAATTATGTATGTTTATGAATTGTAATTTAATTATGGATTTGTATAGTTTCAGGATCCATTATATGTTAAATGTGTATGAATTTGTTCGTAATTGAATATGTATGTTTTATTTTATTACTGGTACAATAGTTGGATCGAAAATGAGGTGAAAATGAGGTGAAAATGAGGTGAAAATGAGGCCTGATGACTGGTGGTGATGGACCGGGGACAGGGGCTGTGCAAATTGCAGGGTGTTCCAATTTGCAGCATAGGGTATGCCAACGGTTTCAAACCGTTGGCATATAAGTTTTTAGCATGTCTTTTCCCAACGGTTCTAAACCGTTGGGAAAGACTTCACCAATTCCCAACGGTTTGGAACCGTTGGGAAAATGTTCCACATGGTATATCCCAACGGTTTGGAACCGTTGGGAAAATGTTCCCACAAGGTATATCCCAACGGTTTGGACCCAAACCGTTGGGAAAACTATCCCAACGGTTCACCCAAACCGTTGGGATAGGGTAACTTCTATGGGCCTATTGCAACGGTTTACAGTAAACCGTTGGGAAAACCTTTCCCAACGGCTTACTTCCCTACGGTTATCAGAACCGTTGGTATATGATATACCAACGGTTTGAGGGGCTTTCCCAACGGTTGTGAACCGTTGGGAAATAGTGTATTTCCAGTAGTGAATGTATATGGTATCAATTTTTTTGTTATATATAGAAGGAATAGAATTTCTTGTTACCATGTGCAATCAACTTATTGACTCATTATGTAAATGATTTCCTATTTATGTTAAATGAATTTTTTCCTATAATATCTGAAAATATTTTAGATTTAAAATATGTTATTTTAATTAAAAATGTTGTGTTCCTCAAGGAATAGTCCTAGTGATATTTGAAAAGTATTTTCCTACTATGATGAAATCCATTTTCATTAATTATTATTATCTATGTATATTATCTAGGGATTGTATCATCATTACCTCCATTTAATTTTATTTATTTAGACATTAATTTTTATAAATAATGTTCATTTTCCATGGGTTTTGATATATGAAATTAAAAATATGTTTATGAACCACATTTCTCTTCTTTGGGGTATTCCATGTTGAAATAATTTTAAAACCAACTTTATTTCATGATTTTATATAAGATAAATGAATTATCATATTATTTAATAAATATGTATTAATTTCATTACGTTAGGGGTGTTTGTGAAATTATATATTCTTCTACTGGGTTGGGGATATATAATTATCTCAAGGGATAAAATGGTATCTAATGGAAAGGGAACTATGTTCTATAAGTGAATTTTTCAACTATGATAGTGATGGGGGTATACTTTTGATCCTATACAAGTTAGGGTAGTGAACCAATTCCACATTGATTGTTTTAATAATTAGAATTTACATAAAATGAAACGATGATCTATTCATCTGTTTATGAGATCAATTCATGTATTTTAAAATGATATTATCTCAGGGATCATGTTATTTTACTTTTATTTGATTATTTTATAATGAACTATGAATCATTATAAAATGACTCATTTTAATTATCTATGACATATAGGTAATATTTTCCAAATAATATGATATGTTTTTAATAACGCATCCCTCTATTTATTTGAATGTTATCATTGTTGTCTCCTTTTTTACCCATAATAGTAAGAATAGCTCAACCACTCATTTGTTTAATTTCCCCATGTTACAAATAATTGTGTTATACATGATATGTCAAAAAGGATTTTAATTATGTATAACATAATGTGATATTATATAGTTCAATTATAAACAGGATATTTATTTGCCTATGCTCCCAATGCCAATACACTTATAAGATTATGGCATGGATCCTTATTTTATATAGTGAATATGAATGTATTAATATTTGGTATCCATAAATGAAAATTATTATTTTCTTTAGATGTTATCAGAGTAACGCTTATATTCCCTTTGTAAATTATAATGTGATAAAACATGATAATACTAATTGTTCTGGAATATTCTAATTTTTTATAATGATTCCTATGTGGTTTAACAATAATGAAACACCTATATAGTTACTATAGCTTTATGAGGTTTTGGATCATATTTATATAATGGAACAAACCTGAAATGAGAGTACATGTTTTTCTTATACATAAATATGGTGAATGTTGTGTGTTCCCCTATAGTGAAACTTGTTTAAAATTCTTAGATGGGGGGATACACTAGGGTTAATTAACATATTATTTATAAACAATATTGATTTATTTGAATATATGATGATAATAAATGACATAGTATTGATATAAAATTTCACATATTGAAATGAGTGTGAAATTATTTATACAACCTATAAATTATAAAGTTGTTTATCATCGTGCATGTTTTTACTTAATATCTGATTTTTGAGTTTATATCTATTGTTTAAATCGGGAGGAATCATGTTAAAACTAAACATAATTGTAAATTGATTGATTATGAGAAAAAAATTGGATTAATTTTTGTGAGAAAGTTATTATTATTATACATAAAATGTTTTCATGATATATGATTATTATTTTTTCCATAACCGACTCATAGACTCAGCAAATATCAGAATGATAGAGTTTGTTAAGATATCTAATAGTAGACTCCATAGAGGAGTTAAGAGTCAATTTAATTCATGTCTGTAATGTATAATGAGGCACAAAAAATGAATGTTTTTAAGGATAAGGAAGATTATTTATTTCTGGAAACAAAGTACAAAAAAAATGAAATTGGTGAGGAAATATATAATTATTAATTAACATAATTTATGAGAATATTTTTTTACCATTTTTTAGTAAATTATTTAATGTTTTAAATATGGAAAATACCATAAAAATAGAAATAATCCTCAAAATTGGAATAATTTTAAGGAGGAATAACTGGTTTTTATGAGTAATGTTTTTAGAATTGATGATGAGGTGACGAAAAATGAGACATGAAAGGAAAGAGGTATTAAATAATAAGATGATAAGATATAGTTAATGGATTAATAAAGAAGGAAAATTCATAATTATTTAAGTTATATAATTTAAGAATTATGTTATTGAATTATTCTTATTAATGGTATTTTGGTTATAATACATATGAATCATTTATAATTGGTTCTCCATTAGGCTTTATATAAGTATATTAAATCATGCGTTGAATAGTAATAATAACCATGTATCGTAATTTAGTTGATGGGTTATATTTTAAGAGAACACATGATTACAGAAAATATAACCCCTAATATATTATTAATGTTTAATTATAACAGTTTAGTTTGGATAAATTACTAATTTTCATTGATGAATAAAATTTTAAAGTATTGGGGACATTAAAATAGGTTAGATATTTCATGAAAAAAGTCGATATTTTATCTTATATGGATATTACTAAATTTTTTATTTCTTTAATGTAGAAAATAAAATATTACATAATTAGTTATTATTAGTGATACAAGTGATAAATGTTTTTGAATAGAATATATAATAATAGTCTCCACATATTGGGTATGTGACATGACAATTTAGTTTATATTGATAGAGTGATTTATGTGATGATGAATTTGGATATTTACTAACATTGTTTATAAGTTTTTTGTATATTTATTTTCACATAAATATTTTCGAAGATTCAAAAGTATTACAATTTATTTAACAAATTATATAAATATTTTTGGGGTAATACATGATGTTTAGCTACTACTTTTTTATATTTAGCAATATTATATAACCTATTGTAATAATTATGGGTTTTAAAAATATATTTAAAAAGTATAAATTAATAATATTTGTTTTATGTACCATATAATCTATTCATGGATAATTTTTGTACATCTATAATAAAATATCATCATGTATATTCATTTCATTTTTTAATAAATGGAGAGGGAAAATCATTGAAGCATAACCAAAAGATTGAATATTTCCAATCAATTTGAAGGATATAGAGTATATATATATGTTCATTATCTCTATATTGAGAGTAAAATAATCTCTCTACATTTGGAAAAATATGTTCAAATAAAAATTTTATCTCTTTAACATCATTTTTGATTAATTTATGGTCTCTTTACCCCATTATGATTTTTTATTCTTTCATCGAAAACATTCTCTTATCAGTATTTTCTATCAGACTATATATGTCATTAATCATTATATTTATACAAATTTTTCATATTTTCTCTTATGATTATTTTTCTTATTTTTGGATCCCTAATTTCAAATTATTATAAATAACCAATGCATTTCACTTTCCCTTTTTTTAGATGATATTTTACTACCAATTTGTACAATTTTGGTTTTCATCAATGCCTGATCTTTTTATGCGTGATATAAGTTTTTGAAGTAAATATTTATTTAATGTTTTTGTAATTCAATACATATATATATTTTTAAAAATATTTATCTTTTAATAAATTTGATCTCAATTAAATATTTCATTATCTACAACCCATTGTTTAAATAAAGTTTGAAATATTATAATGTTGAAATTTAATTGATTAATATGAAAAGGATTAATGAAATAATATATATATATAGATATAATACATAATTAAGATTCACTCCTTAATTTATATTATATATATAATAAATATTTATTGATTTTATTTTATGCTTAAAATGATTTTTATTTTAAATTTTTTTTAATGAATTTTATTTTGTGAAAATTATAATTAATTTCAACAAATTTACTATATATTATTTATAGATTAAATATATATTAATATTATATTAAATTAATATAATTTTAATTAATAGTTATACGGTTAATATAAGATGACATGTTTCTTGGAAATTTCATTTTCCAGAAAACCCACTTTTCATTGAGTATTATGGGAACGATTTTAAATATTTTTTTACCACAATTTTAAATTGAGTAATGATTTTTTTCAATATTTAGTGTCAATATGTTCTATTTTTTAAAACTTCCTTGTCTAATTTTATTCATTATGAATACTAGATGTAGTAAATATATATAACCACGTTAAAGATAATATGAGTTAATTTATGCTACAACCATTTAGCAGTGGGAAAAATTAAATAAAAAAGTTATGAAATGAGGATTAAATAATTATATTAATGAACAGAATATAAAAAAATAGTTATAAATTTATATAAATTAAAATAATTTGAATATATTTTCTTGTTCCTTATGTTTATAGAAAAATATAATATTTAAGGTATTTTTAAAAGTTATAAATTTAAATTCCAACTTTTTAAAGGTGTTTTCAAGGTCAAATTATACGTATAGAGTCAAAATTTATATTAATGATATTTTATAAAAAATAATGTTTTATTAAATGGTTTAAAATATTTAAAAATCTTATCATTGGACATGAAAAATTTATAGGCGTCATAATTTCATTCATTACCAATTTATGGAATTTTATAATTTGATTTAATATCTAACAACCCCATCTACTGGAAAATTATTATATCACTTGTACATACGTGCGAACTACCATCTCCCAGAAGCAATGCGATTCATTTTTTTTCTTCAAATTTTCATTAATGAAAATAAGGATTGAATTAATTAATACATAATATATGTATGATATAATAATTTATCTATAAACATTAATTAATATTTGAGCATATTTCATTCTCCCAATAAAAAAATGAAAACAATATCCATGTGTATGTACAACCAATCATCTCCCAGAAATGTGTATTTCAATTTTATATCTATAACATTTAAGGATGGATATAAATATGTATATATTTAATATGTATGGTATTTTCAAAATTATTAATATTAAACTTATTATTTAGAATTGTTTAATGTATAATGGGAAAAACATCTAAAACAAAACAGAAATGGATCCTGAAGAAGTTATCAGCATAAATATTAATTTTACTAATGAGTTGTTAATAAAAAGGTCATAAATTAGAATAAGTAAATAATTTATGGGAAAATATGTATGATAATCATTGTACTGAAAATATATATTAATCATTTACTTATTATAAATGTGGTCCAAACACGTAGGAAGGATGTCTGATATACGATATGTGATTTCATCCTTCTTTTACCTTAGTGAGGCACATGCCATATTCTTAAGTTGACTCTTTTATTTGGTTTATGTAATTACAATGAAGTACTTTTTTGACTATTCATATGAATATTAAGGTTGTTATAAATCAATATAATCTTATATCTTTCAACAAGTTTATGATTAAAAATATACCAAATTTGTATGGTTTTTATTTTAAAATCTCTTTATTTGTCATCAATATTTATCAACAACAAACCAATAAAGAAATATGATGATGTAACTCTCCTAAAAATATTTTATTTTCTTATACAATTGTCATTTCTTGAGAATATTTATTTTACTCCTATTTTATACTCCTTATATGCTTATGATCATAAAAGAACAATCTTTAAGGAAAATTGAATTTATTTTTCTCTTATATCGAATCACAATTTTGTTATTTGTACATGTTTTGTAAGAATTTATTCAAGGATTTTATTATAATATTCCAGTGATATTTTAATTTCATTTCTAAAAATTAAAATCTTATTAAAAACAGTTTTTAAAATAATATTTATTTCATTTTCCAAATGATTTTAATTTTACTTTTTATCGACAATGTATAAGGTGTAATTTTTTTATTATATATGGAATTAATGGAATTTCATGTTGTCATGTACTATCAACTTATTGAGTCAGCATTTAAATGTTTCCATGTTTATATGAAACGAATACTTTCCTTTAATATTTGAAAATTTTTATGATCTTAAATATGTTACTTTAATTAAAAAGGTTATGTTCCTCCAAGAATAGTCCTAGTGATATTTCAAAAGTATTTTCCTACTATGATGAAATACTTTTTCAATACTTAATATTTTCTATGTATATGATCTAGTGATATCATCATCATTACATCCATTTAATTTTATTTATTTAGAAGTTATTTTTTATAAATCATGTTCCTTTTCCATGTGGTTTGTTATATGAAATTGAAGATATGTTTATGAACAACATTTCACTTCTTTGGGGTTTTCCATGTTGAAAGAATTTTAAAACCAACTTGATTTAATGAGTTTATATAAGATAAATTATTTATCAAATTATTTAATAAATCTATATAATTTTCATTATGATAGTTGTTTTGTGGAATTATATATTCCTCTATTTGATTGGGAAAATATAATTTTCTCAGGAGATAAAATGGTTTATATTTGAAAGGGAATTGTGTTCTATAGGTGACTTTTTCAACTATGATAGTAATGGGGGTAAACTTTTGATACTACACAAGTTACGGTAGTGAACCAATTCCACATTGATAGTTTTAATAATTAGAATTGACATAAAATGAAACGATGATCTATTCATATGTTTATGACATCAATTCATGTCTTTTACAATGATATGATCTCAGGGATCATGTTCTTTTACTTCTATTTTATTATTTTATTATGAAATATGAATCTTTATAAAATGACTCGTTTTAATTAACTATGACATATAGGTTATATTTTTCAAATAATATGATATGTTTTTAATAAAGTGTTGCTCTGTTTATTTATATATTATCATTGTCATCTCCTTTTTTACCCATAGTAGTAAGAATAGCTCAACCACTAATATGATTAATTTCCCCATGTTACGAATAATTATTTTATACATGATATGTCAAAAAGGATTGTAATTATGAATAACTTAATGTGAGATTGTATAGTTCAATTATAAACAAGTTATTTATTTTTCTATTTTCCCAATGGCAACACACCTAAAATATTATGGCATGGATCATTATTTTATATAGTGAATTTGAAGGTATTAATATTTGGTATCCATATATGAAAATTATAGGTTTTTATAGATGTTATCAGGGTAAAGCATATATTCCCTTTATAAATTATAATGTTAAAAAACATGATAATTCTAATTACTCTGGAATATTCTAATTTTTTATAATGAATCCTATGTGGTTTAACAATAATGAAACCCCTATATAGTTACGATTGCTCTATGAGGTTTTGGATCATATTCATCTAGTGGAACAAACCATGAAAAGAGAGTACATGTTTTTATTATCCATAAATATGGTGAATGTTGTGTGTTCCCCTACAGTGAAACATGTTTAAAATTATCGGTTGGGGGGGATACACTGGGGTTAATTAACATTTTATTAATAAAAAATATTGAATTATTTGAATATATGATGACAGTAAATGGCATAGTATTGATATAAAATTTCACAGATTGAAATGAATGTGAAATTATTTATACATCCTATAAATTATAACGTTGTTTATCATCGTGCCTGTTTTTACTTAATGTATGATTTTTGAGTTTATATCTATTGTTTAAACTGGGAGGAATCATGTTAAAACTAAACATAATTGTAAATTGATTGATTATGAGAAAAAACAATTGATTAATATTTGTGATAAAGTTATTAATATTATACATAAAAAATTTTCACGATATATGATTATTATTTTTACCGTAAGAGACTCATAGACTCAGAAAATATCTGAATGATAGATTATGTTGAGAGCTCTGATGGTAGACTCCATATAGGAGTTAAGATTAAATTTAATTCATGTATTTAATGTATAATGAGGTACACAAATAAATGTTTTTAAGGATAGGGGAGATTATTTATTTCTGGAAACACAGTGTAATGAAAATGAAATTGGTGAGGAAATATATAATTATTAAATAACATAATTGATGAGAATAATTTTTTACCATTGTATAGTAACTTTTTTAATGTTTAAAATTTGGAAAATATCATAAAAATGGAAATAATTTTCAAAATTGGAATAATTTTAAGGAGGAAAAACTGGTTTTTACAAGTATTGATTTTACAATTGATAATGAGGTGACAAAAGTGAGACATGAAAGGAGAAAGGTATCGAAAAATAATACAATCAGATATAGTGAATGGATTAATAAAGAAGGGAAATTATTGATGATTTATGTAATATAATTTTAGAATTATGTTATTGAATTATTTTTATAAATGGTATTTTGGTTATAATACATATGAATCATTTATAATTGGTTCTCCATTTGGATTTATATAAGTATATTAAAGCATGTGTTGAATAGTAATAATAACCATGTATAGTAATTTAGATGATGGGTTATATTTTAAGAGAACACATGATTACAGAAAATATAGCCCCTAATATATTATTAATGTTTAATTAAATCAGTTTTGTTAGGATAAATTGTGAATTTTTATTGATGAATAAAATTGGACAATATTGGGGACATTAAAATAGGTTAGTTATTTCATGAGAAAAGTGGATATTTTATATTATATGGACATTACTAAATTTTTAATTTCTTTAATGTTGAAAATAAAATATTACTTAATTAGTTATTTTTAGTGATCCAAGTGATAATTGTTTTTGAAGAGAATATATAATAATAGTCTCCACATATTTTGAATATGACATAAATATTTAGTTTATATTGATATGGTGATTAATATGATGATGAATTTGGATATATACTAACATTGTTTATAAGATTTTTGTATTTTCATTTGGATATAAATATTTTCAAGGATTCATAAGTATTAATATTTATTTAACAAATTATATAAATCCTTTGGGGGTAATACATGATGTTTATATACTATTTTTTTATATTTAGCCACATTATCTATTCTATTTTTATCATTATGGGTTTTAAAAATATATTTTAAAAGTATGAATGAATAGTATTTATTTTATGTACCCTATATTATATTCATGGATAATTATTGTACATATAGAATAAAATATCATCATGTATATTCATTTTGTTGAGAAAAATGGAGAGGGAAAATCATTGATGCATAAGTAGAAGATGTAATATTTTCAATCAATTTGAAGGATATTGAGTATATATATATTTTAATTTTTCTATATTCAGAGTAAATTAATCTCTCTGCATTTGGAAAAAGATCTTCAAATAAAAACATTATCTCTTTAACATCATTTTTTATGAATTTATGGTCTATTCACCCTTTAATGACTTTTTATTCTATCATCGAAAACATTCTCTTATCAATTTTTTATATCAGACTATATATGTCATTAATCATTATATTTATACACAATATTCATATTCTCTCTTATCCATATTTTTCTTATTTTTGGAACCCTAATTTCGAATTTTTCTAAATTACTAATGCATTTCACTTGCCCTCTTTTTAGATGATATTTTACTACACATTTGTACAATGTCGTTTTTCATCAATTCCTGATATTTTTATGCCTGATATAATTTTTTGAAGTAAATATTTATTTAATGTTTTTGTGATTCAATACATATATATATTTTTAAATACATTTATCTTTAAATAAATTTGATTTCAATGAAATATTTCATTATCAACAAACCTTTGTATATATAAACTTTTAAATATTATAATGTTGAAATTTATTTTACTAATATGAATAGGATTAATGAAATAATATATATATAGATATAATAACTAATTAAAATTCAATACATAAATTATATTATATATATACTAAATATATAGTGATTTTATTTTATGATTAAAAATGTTTTTTTTAAATTATGAATTTTATTTTGTGTAAATTATAAATAATTTCAACAAATTTACTATATATTATTTATAGATTAAATATATATTAATATTATATTAAAATTATATAATTATAATTACTTGTTATACGGTTAATATAAGATCACATGTTTTATACAAATTTCATTTTCCAAAAAACCCACTCTTCATTGAGTATTATCGGTATGATTTTAAGTAATTTTTTACAACAATTTTAAATAGAATAATGATTTTTTTGGATATTTTGTGTCATTATGTTCTATTTTGTAAAACTTCCTTGTCTAGTTTTAATCGTTTTGAATACTAGATGTAATAAATATATATAACCATGGTAAAGATAAAATGAGTTAATTTATTCTAAAATTATTTAGTAGTGGGAAAAATTAAATAAAATAGTTATGCAATGCGGATTAAATAATTATATTATTGAACAGAATATAAAATAAATAATTAAATTTTTTATTAAATTAAAATAATTTGAATATATTTTTGAATTACTTAATTTTTTAGAAAAATATGACATTTAATGTATTTTTAAAATTTATAAATTTAAATTCCATATTTTTATGGTGTTTTCAAGGTCAAATTATACGTATAGAGTCAAAATTAATATTAATGATATTTTATAACAAATATTGTTTTATTAAATGGTTTGAAATATTAAAAAATCTTATCATTTGACATGAAAAATTTATAAGCTTCTTAATTTCTTTCATTACCAATTTATGGAGTTAAATAATTTGATTTAACATCTTACAACACCATCTACTGGAAAATTATTATATAACTTGTACATATGTGCGGACTACCGTCTCCTTGAAGTAATGAGATTCATTTTTTTCATCCAATTTTCTTTAATGAAAATAATGATTGAATTAATTAAGATATAATATATGTATGATATAATAATTTATCTATAAACATTAATTAATATTTGACCATATTTCATTCTCCCAATCAAAAAATGAAAACAATATCCATGTGTATGTACGACTAATCATCTCCCAAAATGTGTAATTTGGTTTTATATCTATAACATTTATGGATGGATATAAATATGTATATAATTAATATGAATGATATTTTAAACATTATTAAAATTATGGTTATTATTTAGAAATGTTCAATGTATAATGGGAAAAACTTCTAAAACAAAACATAAATGGAACATGAAGTAGTTATCACTAAAAATATTAATTTCAATAATGAGTTGTTAATAAAAAGTTAATAAATTGGAATAAGTAAATAATTTTTGGGAAGATATGTATGATAATTATTTTATTTAAAATATAAAATAATAATTTACATATTATATATGTGGTCCCAACACATAAGATGGATGTCAGATATACGATACATGATTTCATCCTTCTTTTACATTAATGAGGCACGTGTCATATTCTTCAGTTGACTCATTTATTTGGTTTATGTAATTACTATGAAGGTATTTTTGACTATTCATATGAATATTACAGTTTTTATAAATCAAAATAATATAATATATTTCAAGAGGCTTATGATTAAAAATATACCAAAGTGGTATGGATTTTATTTTAAAATCTAATTATTTTTCTTCAATATTTATCAATAACAAGCCAATAAAGAAATATGATGATTTACCTCTCCTAAAAATATTTTATTTTCTTATACATTTTTTATTTCTTGAAAATATTTGTTTTACTCTAATTTTATTCTCTTTATATGCTTATGATGATAAAAGAACAATTTTTAAGGAAAATTGAATTTATTTTTCTCTTATATCGAATCACATTTTTTTATATGTCCATTTTTTTAAAACGGTTTTCAAGGATGATATTATAATATTCTATTGATATTTTAATTTCATTTCTAAAAATTAAAATCATATTAAAACATGTTTTAAAATTATTATTTATTTTATTTTCCAAATGATTTTCTTTTTATTTTTTATCGACAATGTTTAAGGTGAATTTTTTTTATTATATATGGAATGAATGGTATTTCTTATTGTCGTTTTCTATTGACTTATTGAGTGATTATTTAAATTATTCCATATTTATATTATATTAATATTTTCCTTTAAAATTTGTATTTTTTTTAGATTTTAAATATGTTATTTTATTTAAAAAGGTTATGTTCCTCAAGGAATGGTCCTAGTGATATTTGAAAAGTAATTTCCTACTATGATGAAATATTTTTTCATTACATAATATTGTCTATGTATATGATATAATGATAGAATCATCATTAAATCCATTCAATTTTATTTATTTAGACATTATTTTTTATAAATCAAGTTCATTTTCCATGGGTTTTGATATATGAAATTGATGATATGTTTATGGACCACATTTCTCTTCTTTGGGGGTTTCCATGTTGAAGTAATTTTAAAACCAACTTGATTTCATGAGTTTATATAAGATAAATGTTTTATCATATTATTTAATGAATCTATGTGATTTTCATTATGTTAGGGTTCTTGTGAAATTATATATTCCCTTATTGGATTGGAAAAATATAATCATATCAAGAGATAAAATTGTATGTAATGGAAAGGGAACTGTGTTCTATAAGTGACTTTTTCAACTATAATAGTCATGGGGGTAAAATTTTGATACTGCACAGGTAAGGGTAGTGAACCAATTCAACATTGATAGTTTTAATAATTATAATTGACATAAAATGAAACCATGATCTATTTATATGTTTATGACATCAATTCATGTCTTTAAATAATATATGATATATTATAAAGTTGTAATTTAATTAGATAATATGAATAGGATTAATGAAATAAAAAATATATATATACTACCAAATTATAATTCACTACATAATGTATATAATATATATACTCAATATTTAGTGATTTCATTTTATACTTAAAATTGCAATTTATTTAAAATTGATTTTAATGAATTTTTTTTTGTTTAAATTACAAATAATTTCTTAAAATTTCTAAATATTATTTAGAGATTAAATACTTATTAATATAATGTAAAATTAATATAATGATAATTACTTATTATATGATTATTATAAGTTAAAAAACTTCATTAAAATTGAATTTTCATGAAAAACAACTTTTCGTCGAGTATTATGGGTATGGTTTTAAATAATATTTTCACCATATCTTTAAATTGAATAAATATGTTTTCAATATTTTGTGTTAATATGTTATAATTTGTAAAATTTAATTGATTAGTTTTAATCAATATGAATACAATATATAGTAAATATATATTACCATGGTAAACATAAAATGAGTTAAATAATGCTACAAAAAATTAGTATGGACTCAAAAATAATCCTACAAAATTTTATAATTTTATTTCATGAATTCATTTCATATATAATAATACTGTATTATAATATAGGAATCATTTTTCCCATATAGTTGTGATTATTACATTTATAATAATATATCTATAGAAAAGAATAAAACAAAATTTTATTTTTTTTATTATGCATAAATTATTTTCATATAGAAAAATAAAATTTATTTTATTTTAATAATTTTTATTTTAAAGATAAATATTTTTTATCATGGTAATTTAATTCTAATTTGCATGTAGGGTTCCTTATATTAAATTATTTTACAAAGCGTATAGAGTAATTATTCATTTAAAAGTAAAATAAAAAATGATTTAAAAACTATCAAAAATATTATAATATCATTCACCATGTAAATTTTATACATATTATTTAAATTTTATTTTCTATTAAATTATTATCATCATTTTATTTTCAATTTCATGATCCCTAAAAATTAGAAACATTTACAACATGGAAATTTTTGAAAATATTACTAATGAGTTTTAAAAAATGGTAAGTGTAAGAGAAATAACATAAAAGCCTCCAATTATTATTGGATAAGATTATTTAATGTTATCATAATATTATATTATAATTTTGATAACTGTTAACCATTAAAATTTAAAAATTAATTTATATTAATATAATATTGAACAAATTACAAGAGTGCACCATCCAACTATGATAAAATGGAATAACGTTTATCACTATTGAAACATATAAAGAATATTTTATTTTATAATACCTGACCAAAAACCATCTTTATGACTCTTAGAATTCCCTAAGGGCCCTTGTTTGAAAAAAACAACATCCTTAGATATATTTTATAGAAAACCTAAAAGGATTGTCCCATAAATTGGTATTGTTTTTCAACGACTATTTTTGTATTATTTCATCTTATTCCTCATTAAAAACATATTATAAATGTTCAAATTATTAAGTGTTTCTTTATTAAACTATGAATATATTACATTAATGTAATAACCTATATCCATCTATGTTTCCACCAAATTGGAAAAGAACCCATCGAATGTGTGTGCAACTTATTAATATATTTCAAAAAAAAATCATTCATTTTAAATCACCCCTATCAAGATTGGATATAATTGTAAGTTTAAATAATATATACTTCTGATATTGTTATATTTCATAATAAATTATATAACATATAACCTCTTATATTTCAATGGAATATAAAAAATTAATATTTCTCCCGCATATATGTATTCTTCTGCCTCCATAGTGAAATGTTATTATTTTTCATTTATGTGTTACATGGATGGTAATAATTAATTATTTAATGAATATATGTAATATAAATTAACGAATAATGAATTTTTATATTTTAATTAATATTTACCTTTCATTCGTTCCATCCCTCAAAAAATGAAAATTTTGATCATTCATACGAATGGACAACCATCTCTTTGAATGGGTTAATTCATTTATATATATATATTATTTTGATAAATTAAAATTAATTTATATATAATGATTATATATTCTATTTATTTCAATAGTAATATTACGTATTTGATGTATCTATGATAAATGTTAAAGGAACAATAATATAAACCCAAAATAATCCTAAAGAATGAAGCAGTTATCACGAAATACTATGATTTTAATGATGAATTATTAATAATGGTTTGATAAATTGTTATAAGTGTGTAATATATAGTATAAAATATATGAATGATTTATTATATTTATAATAAAACTATATTTATTATAATTGATAATTTAACACATACAATGGATTTCGTGCCCATTGTGGGGATTATTCATCTCAGCTTACATCAGTGGGACACATTCCATATTTTACAATTGATTCATTCATGTGGTGTATATATTTTAATTTTATTTATTCAAGTATTGATAATATTATAATTATGTGGAATTACACATTAATATATGTTTATTTCAATTAGGAGGATTATTTTATGAATGCTGCCAATGTGGTTAGGGATTTATTTTACAACCTCATTATTTATTAGTATTGGTCATTCATAATTATTTCTATGATTAATTATTAGGATCAATATCAAAATAGAATAATTTAATTTATTTACTAATAGTTTTTTAAATCATTTATGATGTTTTTTTTCTATTTATTCAATGAAGATAGTAAAAAACCATTTCTGTAGAAAACAGACTTTATTTCTCTTTAGATGAAAATAAATAATTTTTTATGTCCTTATTTTCTGAAATAATTATTCATCTGTGTTTTTAATATATTAATATTTTTTTCATTTCATACCATGTATGAATTTTTATAAAGTAGTTTAATAGGAATCTTTGTGTCATTTTACAAATGAGATGATTTTGTGAATTGGGATTTTCTTTGAAATGAATGTATACTTCATGAATGTAAAGTCCTAGAAATTCTATATATATATATATATATATTACATTCATTTAGGATTTTACGAGTTTGTGAGAATTGATGGCACGTCATTCTAAGGACCAATGTGTCTCGAATAAAATATTAATCTTTTTATGGTACGTTCAATAAATGTGCAAGTGGAACTATCTTACTTTTGAACCGATGCACAAAAATTAAATCTGAGGGCACTAATGAATTCGTAGTATTGAAATTATATTAGGGGAGGTTTAAGATCTACTAGATTAGGTCAAGATAATAATTTAGTTTCATGGAATTTTTGAAATAATAATAAAATATATTACTTTTTTATCTTATTATTCTACCACCTCTTGTGTGACAGAGGTGGGGATCATAGAGGTGGTCAGAATTATAATGACGGGAGTTAAATGACCGGTCACACATTGATTGTGAAACCACACCTCGTTAAATTAATTTGGTTAATTAATACACCAATTAATGAACAATTAATTGAAAAGAGGATTAATTTCTTAACCCATCATTGTGATTTATTAAAAACATTGGCTAAGGGAGAGGGTGGTGAGTTATTATAGGAGAACTCTAAATAAGAGCCAATGATCATCCCTCCCAATAATGAAAATAATCTTGGAAAACATGATTGGGAAAAATGATCCATGAATGATGAATGTCGACTGCTTCAACGAACGTGGATTCTTCTCCCACAACAATGAAATTTCATACGATTATGAGGTATAGGTTTTTTTTTAAATTCACATGATTTTGTTTTAGTCTATCATCTATAAAAAACACAACGAACACTGAATAACCTAAATAATTTAATCATCAATTCATAAGAAATTGCGGGTGGTTGTTGCTGGTGTTTTGAAAAGTGTTTAGTCATCTCTCGATGATGTTTGAACTCTTACGCTTGTTATTTCGCTAATATTGAGGGTCTGGGCTAACTGGACAAGGGACAAACCCTACACCATTGTTTCTTTGATTGTATTCTTCATGAATGACTTCAAAATATGGAGGAAATATGACTCCTTGAGCCACGTAGTGTTGGAAGCATATATGGAGGCCCGTAGGCACAATCAAAAGAGAATATGGACCACCAGAGCTCACCCAGAGGCCCGATGAGTCCACCACCCCCCTAGCATGACACCAGTGCGGTGGGATCGCTGATCATCACCGGTGGGATATGGCGGTGGTCAGATCATGATAGACACAGAAGAAGGTGGTGCCCGGAGGCACCGTGGTAGACAGATTTGGCGGTTAGCCCCCGATCAGTCACGTTGGTAGTGCGGGGGGAAGCAATGCATGCCACAGAGGAAGACCGTATCTTTGAGCTAAGGCGTAGGGAGACCTGCACCCCACGGGTCTAGAAGACAGAGGTTTCAGCACCACGTGGCACCATTGTTGCAAACCAAATAGATGAATTTTTGTAGGAGGGTATCTAACCCCCGTGTGGCCCGGTTGGGCACACCCAGCCAAGGCGGGTTGGGTCGGCCAACAGCCCCGCAAGTCGATCACACTGCGGCCCATCTTGCTCGGTCCAGCCCTGCCAATTCAGGTCGGGTCAGTTCTCTATGGTTGTACATGACACAGATCCTTTTCAAGTCAGTTTTTCTTAAATGGACATATCACACAAACCATTCATCCATTTGACAAAATATCTACAATGCATGCATCCTTATAAAAATACAATCCTTTTGAAATATTCCACATGAGTTTTTGAGATTGATTGATTATGGCTAGGTTGGACCGAACCCAAATCCCACTGGGCCCCCGGTGCTAAAATACTTATAACTCATAGACTGAGCATTCGATTGACTTACCGTTTGTCTAATTGGGACTCATACAACATGGAGGTCCTTTCGGTTACTCATTGTGGAACTTCGTGGAAGTTGAGACACGACCGATATCTTGGGGAGCCGATTCTATAGAACTCAAGTTCACCGAGTGCGGGAAATCATGTCGTTAGTTGGAAGTTTAAGAGAGACCTTGCGTGGATTCACATCATAGAGACCATGTGTGGATCATCATCATAGATACCATGTGTGGATAAGATTCATATCATCCTTGTGTGGATCAGTATCCTAGAAACCCTATGTGGATCAATAGTGTGCGACCCTATGAGGACCAGCCTTAGAGCGGCCCATCGTGGATCTGCTACAAACGACCGAGTGTGGATTGACAATGGATCATCATCTTCATAGTTCATTTTTTGAACTTTTAATAAAAAAATGATATGTATTAAATATAATCTTATTTTTTCCTGATCTCTGAGTTGTATACCTACTGTAAGTTGAAATTATTTCATGATTTGTTTTGAGGTCATGATTTTTGGTTTTTTCATTGTGGAATTTTGGTGACCTTCATGGGTATCCAAGTACATACTAGATATTGTTATAATCACCCAATCATGGGATTTTCCCGCACCTTGTCTCCATCTTGTGCAGACGACGAGAATCTTGGATGAGGCTTTAGGGAGCCAAATCCAGGTGGTACACGGAGGTGACTGGTTGACATGGAGAGCCACATAGACGAGTTGTACTTTCCCTTCTAGTAGGATCCCTCTTTGATGATCTCAGGATCTGTTTTCTATTGTATATGTACCTTTAGTTGGGCTTTTATTACATCCCCTTTACTTTCAGTACACACTTTTACTATGATAGTTTTACTATGTGGTTTGAATATTGTCGTGTTCTTGGTCTGTGTGTTTTCAGTCTTAAAGGAAATTCCTTACCTATTTTAGGGAAATTAATTTTCGGTGCTATTCACCAACCCCAGGACTATGGAAGGTGTGATAGGGTTATTCATGACATATTAACTAGGGTATGGGTCATGTCAATGATATTAATTTCCTACTATCATGATCAATAAATTATATTATGTATTTTACATGATTCCAATTTTATTTTTAAAGAATATCTTAATTTAAAATTTTGGAAAAATAATATTCAAATAACATATTTCAAATTGAAAATTGTTTTTTTTTCTGGGGGAAATGATTCATGTCATATTTTTAAATAAATTACAATCTATGAAAAAATCTTATGACATTTCATAATTAGTAATTTAATATTATCGAGTGATATGATCATTAGTCTTTATCTGGATTATTTATTATTACGATGATAAGATATTCATGAACCCCATTTGATTTCCTTGGGTTATTATATGATGAATTTATTTAATGTATTTGAAAAAATTTATTTTTCATGGGTTATTCCAAGATGCAATACCTATGAAACACATTTATTTTCACAGATTATGATCTGTTTAATGTTTTATGATATTGTAGCACAAATACATATTATTTTAATTATATGATGGTTGTGACATTATTTTTTTAACCCACCAATGAATTGGGTAATGATAGACATCTCATGAGATAAATAGAATGGAAATGGGTAGATAACCCATCTTATTAAGGGACATTATACCTAATAATATACTTAGGAGTGATCCATTTCTACAATGATGGTTTCTGTAGTGACCCTATTTCACATTGATAGTCTTGACAATGAACAATTAATAGTACAAGATTGATGTTCAATTAAAAAATTTATTACCAAAATCTATGTTTTATTCCAGTATTATTATATCAACATGGATGTTCTTTTATTACTTTATGATTCTTGTCTTATGATCTACCAAATTTTTTTCCATGACTCTTTAGTGTGGCGTATAATGTCTATGTTATGTGACCACTGATTTATCTCTTTTTTACCCTCAATGAGAGTCAATGTAAACCATTTACTATGTTTCATTTACCCTGGTTGGAAAGAAATTTAATAAGTATGACATGTTGAATAATGGAGCTATTTTGTATGAACTCAAAGGGAGGAGATGCAGTTCACATATGAACCAGTTTTTTATTTTTCCTTCTTTCTAAAGACATATTGCCAATAAAATAATCGAATAGATCATTATGTTATGTAATGAAGAAGCAAATATAAATATGTGATATCTATATAAGAAATTCGTGGGTCCTTATAGATATCCATAATACTATATTATTATTAAAATAATTTCACCATTTTAATATTAGATAACATGGTTCTTATCTTTTCATCTAAATTATTCTTCTTATTTTCAACATTAATTATTATGTGAAGAATTTATGATATGCTATATTCATGAATTAATAAATATTATTTAAAATATGTCTCACTATTTGTATCAATTTTCCCTTTTTAAATTATATAATTAAAATCATTTCATTGTATATCCAATTTTATATTAATATCATGAATGAATGAGTTTAAAAATATCATAATCATGGGATATATTTGATTTAAAATATAAATAATTAATATAAATAAATCCTTTAATAAAATTAATGAAATAAATAACATTATTGGTTTATTCCTGGATCCTAAAACCCAAAAATTACATATTCATCAACATCATTAAAATAATTATTTTTATATCTAGATTAATTTGACTTTAATTCACCTAAATTGAATTATGAAACCAATAAATTTATTGAGTTATTCTTAATTATGCTTATTTATATTTAATAAATCATTATATATGAAAATATTAATGGCGTTAAGTTGAGTTAAGTGTCAAAATATTATATTATAAAGTTCATTTGTCTCATTTAAACTCAAAAAAATATATTATGATCAATTAAATTTTTTTAATTGAATCCCCTTGTTATTAGAAAATTATAAATGATATTTATGAACTCAATCCTCTTAATGAAAAAAAATTTTTTACAAAATATAACATTATTCAAATTTTCCCAATCATATGATTCGCAAAATTTTATACCTTATCAATTCAAAAATCATAACACCATTATATTCACATTTCTTCACGAAAATGTTTCTACCTCCATTAATAATGATATTGTGGAATAAATTATTTCATAAATTAACATGAAATTAATCCTACCTTAAAATGACCTTCAATATGTTTTAGGTTCCAGGCATCATAGAAAAGAAAACACTATCATGTATATGATACATTTTCCATTCACTAATTTTTAATCTACGTTATCAAATGGGAATTTTCGTGACAACTCATCTACTTTATGATTTGGATATATCATTTTTATTTAGCTTCTATGGTATCATAGTAGGAAATTTTATTGATGGTTTGTATATTTCGGTCACACTTTATGTTTATAGAAAATACAAATGTTATTATAAAATTTTAAATTCCTCTTTAGAAATATACATGGCTAAATTCTTGGAAATTTATCTTGAATACAATACAGTTTATTACAAATGTTATTCTTTTTATAGTGAAAATTATTTCATCTCTCACAATTTTTGATCTCAGTGACTCAAAATAACCCACATTATCTCCAAAACACAAATTCACTATGATGGAAATATTTTTCAGGGTAATATATAATTATTTTCACATTTATTTTAAATCTAATTATATTGTTAATTTTTTTCATTGATAGAAGTATCCCCAAATATATTTTATTCTACATTATATTTAGCCAAAAAATAAGTCATTATTTACACCACACTGTATTTTAATATTCAGTACCATTACTTTTATAAAAAATGGGGGTTTCCCTCTTCTTAGGATATGTAATAACAATCTTCCCCCAATATTCACTATTTAAATAATGTTTTTTCAAAAATGTGGGGTCCAACACAATACATCATGGAATCATAGGATAATTAAAATTTATTATGTATGATTAATCACTTTATCAACATATTTATAGTAATAACTAAAAATATGGTATTATTCATCATCATCAATTTATATATTTAATTCATGGAATTTTTTGAAGTAAAAAATCAAGAATTAAGAGCCTTTATATCCAAAATTTGAGTTGAATTATTTGATGTTGTAAGCATAGGAATCATGTCTCTAACATCACGAAATATATTGATATTTCCAATATTTCTTGTTAAAATCATCTTTATCTAGGATAAATTGTATCCTTAAGGGGATCCATTAAGGAATCATTTACAGTTTTCATTTTTTTCACATATTTTTTATTCAAACATAATAAGAGATAAATCATTTGCTATAAATAGTTTGTTAACTCCTCATTAAAATATTCTCCTTCAATTCTAATTTCCTTTTCACTAAATTGGGAATTTGACTATTTTAAATTATATATTAAATTAATATTCCTTCCATCTTTTAATTCATAATCAACCCTTCAATATTCCTGATCAAATTATACAACATCAGTTTTTATACAATTTATTATTCTAAATATGTTTCTAATCCAGTATAATTAATGGAAATTCCATAATTGTGTTGTATTTTTAAAAATTTTACCATAGATTATATATTTTATTGATCCTCATCCCTTCCGTATCATACTATATTTTTAATCTAGTCAAATAGTTATTAGTATTTACATAAATTATGATCATTGATATAATTTTTCCAATATACATACAATTTATTGTACAGAACTCAATAGAAAAGTATAAAATAAACTAACTAATTTTCTCCAAATCATAATTCAAATAAATTTCATCCATATGATACCTATTTAATTGAATATTATTAGATATATTACATGAATTGAATGTTGTCTCTTATAGAAATTTAGATTTCATATATAATGTCATCCTTATCATTATCGTATAGGCTATCATGAAATTCATTAGAATATGAAGGGATCAATCATCCAATTATTGATCCACCAAGGGAATAAAAAAATATCCAACTTATTGATGGTTAATCATATAAATTTATTCACTGTATTTTAATAATGTATAATTTCATTATGAATTTAAATTTACTTAATAATTTTGTTCACCGAAAAAAAAGGACTCTTACACTAAATGATAATATCAATATAAAATATTTTAACACATATCATAGAATATTTATAATATTGGATAATTAATATTCATTACTCCATCATGGATATAATTATGTTTAAAAAATTATTAATTAACTTCTATTGTGACAATATCTTCTATCTATTATTTAAAAAAGATGGATTATAGAAACACATTTTACTCTCTCCCATTAGTAAAAATATTAACATTTTTTATAAAATAATAAAATATCACCTCATTTGAAATATATAAATAATTTTCATTTATATCATGATAATATATGTTTACAGATAAAATAAATAAATCATTCACCTCCATCAATAGATAGAATCCCTAAACATTTAATTTAGTGACTCCTTTTTTGTTGAAAATGTTCACATTTTCTATAAATTTATTTTCTAAAAAATATAAATAAATAATATTCTTTTGTTCATTGGAATATTTAGAATTATATATATATATTGAATATATTATCTACAAAACATCAACTAATAAAGATATTTAT
Source organism: Viscum album (assembly GCA_963277665.1). Classification (NCBI taxonomy): domain Eukaryota; kingdom Viridiplantae; phylum Streptophyta; class Magnoliopsida; order Santalales; family Viscaceae; genus Viscum; species Viscum album. The sequence continues at coordinate 1,770,543,565 of OY728135.1, forward strand.
TTATGTAGAAGAATATTCATGATATTAGACAACCTCTAAGATCCCTATTGAGAGTGCACATCTGATAGGGGTTAATCAGCTATAAAAAACAATACATAATCAATTTTCACATTAGTTGTTTTAATATAGGATAAATAAATAAAAAATATAATTATTTGAAATTTTTAGGGATAAAAGACACAAGAAAAAATCTTGGTAGATGGTTTTGAAACTATATTTCATGAATATATAGTCCCCGTTGTCAAATGTTTATAATATGAATATCCATGTTTTAATTGAGATATATAAATTGATGTGATATATAAGATGTTGGAATATAGTAGTCAAGTATTTATATACATATATATTACATATTTTTTTATGAATAATCAATACATAACAATATGATCCATTGTAGAATAATATGTTATTATTTTCTTTGGAAATATGGATACATAATTAAAATGTTTATAAAATATCTATATCATCTCCCACATAGTTCATCATAACTATCATCCCTATAAGACACATCAAATAAAAATAATTTCATCATATCATATAGAAAAGTGATCCAAATAATTGGAGAGCTAAGATACACTGTATAGATAAATAATTAATATATCAATGATAGTTTAACTAAATTATCAGAATTGTGGTCTAGATATCACGATATTTTGTAATTTAAAACAAATCCAATAACTATTAGATCATAAAAATTAGTCATATATTAAATTATCACAGCTCATAAGACATAAATCATAAAGGTATCAAGGACATGGTTCATCATAAAATAAATTTATAATCAATCATGTAATAAATGTGTGGAATAAATTTCAGAATAATCATAATAATAGAAATATATTTATGAGGATCCAAAAAAAGACAATAATAAAATATTTATATTGGGATAAACACCTATTTAACTAATTTATGTTTTGTAAAAACTTTCATATAACGTCCTTTAGTCTTTGGATAACCACGTGTGTACCCTATTACTTCTACCTTTGGATAGGTTGTTTAAAACCATTTGATCTCATAGAACATTAATGATTACCCAATGAATTAGATACCAGTATAATTATAGGCCCAGCCATAACATTATCATTAATTCTTTTGTATATATGACATAGTATAAAAAAATCATTCTTCACCACTTTATCTTTATAAAAGAGAATGTGGTTCATTATTATTTCATCATCAAATCCGTATTCCATTTTAAGAATGAATAAAGTAGATATCATTGGATAATGTACCCATTCAAGATTGACTAATATTAATGAAATTTTTTATTGATGAAATTTAAACCTCCATTATAATTCTAATATGTATGTTTTAATCAATGTTTTGGTTTTTTATTATTTTAGTATCTGACATGCCAATGAGGATTTAGGAGGATAGATATAACTGTGACACTAGAGATTTTTTGGATTATAAATATGAAAAACTGTTGGTTCTTCTACCTTCTAGATAATTAAACATAGATTAATTTGGATAAATGACATGTATACTCTAATTATAATGAAATATGATTTTTTAATATCCATGGGTTCTTTTAGATTTTCATATTTTTCCATTACACAACATGTAATTGTGTGACACATAATTTAATGTGCTAATTCTTGTTTTCAAATAAGTAGTATGGATAATATTTTTATTCTCCCTCTCTAAAATTCATTACACTCGACCTTAGAGAAATTTTTATGTGAATTTTGAGTCCCCAAACCCTTATGGGTTGTTTTTATCAGTGATTTATTGTCCGTATAGTTGCAGTGAGACATTCAATGTATGTTTTCTCCCTACATCTTTGCCTCTTTATCATTTTCTCCATTGAGATTCTTAGATAAACTTAGGATATATGGATCAAAACCCTTTTTTTGAATCATTATTCTATGTTGAGTTCCTAGATATTCTGATCCATCTTTCTAATTGGTGATTTCCATTGTGGGTGTTGTGTTTCAATGAAAGGAAGATGGTTTCTCTATGATAGCCAAATTTGATTTAATATAAACTACTTGATTTAAATTCAATTATATGATTTAAATTCATTTTTAGGAAATTTATTTCAGTTGGATTATTATATACTCAATTCCATTTAATTGTAGCACTTTCTTTTGTAATATGGTTTTGGCCTGAAATTTGGAAAATCCCTAATTCTTAAGAATTGGGGTGAGTTTGAGATATTTATAAAAAGGAATAAAATTTACTTTTTTTAAATTAAAATATGAATTTTGTTTGAGAAGAAATTTTTACATATTAGTATTTTGAAATTTATTTCAAATTGTACTTGAAAAGATGGATTTAAATGGTTTTGATAGGATCTGTTCGTTTCTATCTTGAAAAAATGACATAATTTTGATTAAAACTCCTTAATAAGGGTTTTCAATGAAAATTTTCACATTTAAAAGTAAATAGAATAGGTTTAATTTGAAAAATCCTTAAAATAAATTTCCCATCATTGTTTTTTCTAGATCACAAGAAACTGTAAAAAATGTACTGAGTTATTTGGATTAAAATTTTAAATTTACAGTGATCGATATCATAAATGAACCATGTCACATCCCTTAGAAGATGATGAGGTAAACTATTTAGCATGAGTTCAATGTGGAATATGTATTTATTTCAAGGTCACCATGAGTGTGGGATCCCAATATAAATGAAATATCATACTTTATTAGGTGAAATACCATGTTTCTCATTTTTTCTATTTCAAATGAAAATAGTAATTTTTGTGAACTACTTTACATGCCTTCATGTTAATATAAAATATTTTATGTACAATTATTCATTTAAAAAATTTAATTAAATTATTTAAATAAATTGAAATAAATTCCATATTTTTAAATTTAATCCACGATTTAATTATATATTTTTTTGAAATAACTAACATGTTCATTTAAAACTCAAGAGATAATTGTTTGGTTATAAAAGTGTCAAAAAATATTATGGAATCCATTGTGAGACCCTGATGGGATTTTATCTCACACCCTACCTATGCCTTTTGGTGTTTCTAGATTTTCTCCTTCCAATTTATATAATGTGTAAATATCCAAATGGAGGTGTTTCTAGCTTTGGATCTATAAACTTAGACAATTTTTTTCATTGGTACTTGGATTGTTCCTTTTTTTTAGACAATTTTCTTTTTGTTACTTTTTTTAGTTCATTTGGTTGTTTTTATAATTGTTTTCATTGGTAAACTACTCTAAATACTGTCTCTTTTGTATTCATACTATCTTGATTCATTAACATTAGTATTTTTTGTAGAGAAATCATTCCCAGAACAATTTTGTATGATGTATGGTGCTAGTATCTTACCCATGGGGATTAAGAAGACAATTGATTCCATGTCCGGACTAGATCTTTTATCAAGTTACCAGGGTGCCTAGTCCAGTTCCTTAAAAAGTGATATCATAAACTTTTTTTGTATATTTCCTTGAATCTATATGTATTTCTGTATTCTTCTCAGGTTATAAGAGTTTTTTTATCAAGTTACTTTCCTGTTCTCACAATAATGAACCTAAGGTCACCATGGGTTGTTTGAGAATTTTTTTTGAGGATTAGTTCTAATATTTTCTCTAATATTGATTTTGATAGAATAAAATATTAATCTTCTTATCTATATGTTTTGATTTATTTTTCATTTTGGAATTTTATAAGTGTTAATATGATGTCTTAATCATTTTTTTCATATTGTATGGATTCATACCTCTTAGAATACTAGAGAATCAGACCTAGAATGAAGCTTTAGCTTAACCTCAGGGATGAATCCTCTTGAAAACCTGAGCATAGTTGAGGTTTTTGTGTTTAAATTCTATACTATAGGATTGGAACCAATACTATTTCTCATTCAGGATAAAAAATTGAAACCCAAGGGGATCATCTTTTGAACCATTATAAATAATTCCTTCACTATAATCCACTAGCATTCAATTGATATAATGATCTATAAGAGTTTTATGAATAGTTTAGATGGATATAGACTTTTGGGGAGTTTTAGAGACATTGTATGAATCCATGATGAATAGTTCCATATTTAATCTAGAAGGACCAAATAGGAGATGGTGGGGCATGATTGTGTTAGAAAGGAAACATGAGGGGTAAGAGTGGAAATATTTCACAGACCTTTTTACTAGATAATATTTTCAATATCTAATAGTGTTGGACAATGATATAATGTTTTTTAATATTGATTAGGCTAATAGGATCATGACCAAGTATGTGAATCATATTTCGGAGCTTCTCCATTTTCTATGTGTGATAATATCAAATAAGAATATGAAGACTTTATGGTTTGAGTAAGGAAATTTATTAGTTATTTTTTCTCAATTTTTCATACTGATCTGTCCTTCTTATGATAATGTGCTGGATAGAGTGCTAGTGGATGAAAAATATGTTGATGGAAAGTAAGAATTTCCAAGATATTTATTCCCTCCAAGTAGTAGTTTCGGTTCCTTTAAAGGAATGTGAAGCAAGATGATTCGATTGGTAGTTCTTAATGGCAAGGTTGTTCAAACACATATACAGTTCCTATAATACGTCTTATTATTTTTATACCAGTGTTTCTATCCCTCTCATTCAATGTGGGGTCGCACTGAGAAACCCATGAATTGTATCTCATGTGGATGTTTGAGTCAATTATAGAGTTTCTACAATGTGTTTTCCATTCAATATATTGGCATGGGATCAATATTTCATTCTAAAAATACGGTTCAATTATATTATTCACATACAAAGGGTACCAACCATTGGAATTCAAAATAAAGCACATTTTAAAAAGGTAAGAGTCTCCATAGGAAGCGGATTCAGGTCCAACATCTGTGAGAGGTACTATAACTAATTAATCATTATTAGTGACAACATGATTTGATTCATAATCATCACATTCAATTTTTTAACCCACATTATTAATATACTAAATAATCATATATATAGTACCTATTGTTATGGAAAGTATTTCTCCCCTTAGTACGATGATAGATTAAGGTATCCATTGTCCTACATGTGTTTTCACTGTCTCAGAATATGAGATTTCATGGATTTTTCTGGTTCACAACATGAACCCTCTTGGAATCACATTTTTTTGGATTGGTTCATTTCTAATAAGTCCCATATTGATTCTTATATTTGACAGGTCTATATAACCAACCCTAGTGGATTATTCCATGCCTTCTATGGAAGAAGTGTACCTATGGTCAAGTAGAGACATACCTTCTTATATAGTATGGAAAATCATTGAGTTGGGATCTCCCTCCAGTGGTCATTGATTTTTCCTACATGTTTCATTCAAACTTCTCTGGTTGTACACTAGTATGGTTGTTAGAATTTTTTGTGGAAAAAGTTCCATTTACTCAACCAATTTATTTTCCCTCTTAACTTATGGATCTAGAATAATTAAAAGACTTGAATCCTCGATTTGATGATCTTATAGAGAAAGGATATATACACTCATGTGGGTGACCTTGGACCGTGACAAATCTCTTTTATATGAAGGATGATGGTTCCGATTACCTATGTGTTGATTACTAAAAGAATAATCAATTTATGTTATATAAAAACCAACTTTTACAATGGATTAATGATCTATTTCATCATTTGAAAAATGAGAAATTTTTCAGGATTATTTATCTCAAGTTTGACTACAATTAGTTGATTATAAAAGAATATGAAATTCTGAAAAATGACATTCCTAGTTCGTACCGAGATAATGTGAACATTTTCATTCCCATTTTTTTAACCAATTATCATGATATTTTCAAAACATTCATAAACATGGTTTTCCATATGTTTCTAGAAACCTACATTGTAGTATTAATGGAGGACATCCATGTTTAATCTATATCCAATGAATATGAGATGTGTCATTTGAGAACTGTTCTGAGTTTTTTGGGAAATCATCAAATTTATGCCAAGAATAAAAAATCTTGATTTATGGATTAAATAAGTAAATTACATGGGACATGTAATGTCCAAACATGGAATTTCATTTGATCCTAAAATGGTGAAGGCAATTCTTACATGGGAACAACAATGATTCATCTTTGAGATTATGAGCATCATGGGATTATATGGTTATTACCATCAATTCATGAGGTACTTCTCAATGTGGGATTATATAATAACTTCACTACCAAAAAATTGAGAAATTTATTTATGGGATGAAAAATTTCATAATTTCATAGTTGATTTGAAAATTCTTTTTACTGATACAAACGAGTTGACTCTTCTAGATTCAAGGAATGGCTATGTTGTATTAACTGTTGCCTCTAGTTCTGGATTAGGATGTGATATTAAGCAATGTCATCGAGTTGTTTCTTATGGATCTTTCTAGCTTAGGCAACATGAGATGAATTATCTATTCATGTCCAGGAACGTTCATTTTTATAAATTTTCATAAATGTTGTTGGTATGATCTACAAGAATAATGTTTTTAATTTTTATTTATACCACACGATATTCATTTATATATTCTCTAGAAATAATAGTATTGTTTATAGAGGTGTTGGGTAAAATAAAAATAGTCTTTTGATTTAAACATCTACTATACCCATAGTAAATGTAATGTATTTGACATTTATCTAAATATGAAACCTCAAGGCCAGGGAGTGAATGAATTATCGTAAGATTTTTACTTGATGGAAGTATTTTCATAGTTGAGTATTGGAGTTCTAAAATTTAGGGTTGAGGATTTTTATACATTGTTCAGTTGAAACTCGATCTTCTTAAATTTATTCATTTGGAAAAAATTCTTGATGATGAGTTATGAGGAATTAGAGACCGTCATAATGGTGGGGTGATTGTGGTTGATAGTTTATTTTTATTAGAGGCAATTCTATGCTTTTAGAACTATTTTTGTGTTACCATTTTCATTAATGAAATTTCTAATGAGGTAATGTCATAGTTTCCAATGGATAGTGCTCCCCAGATCCATGAATATGTTCTATGAAATGCAGAGGCAGCCCTGGTGTCTAGTTATGAGATGAGGCATTTATAAAGTTGTCTATCTATGTTATACAAGCCAACATGTTATGTGAGAGCACTAGAAACCTTTAGTTTTTCTATATCCACTTCCAGTGCCTACATGAATGTGGGATGAGATCTCTATAGACTTTTTTGGTTGGTTGCAACATAGCCAATGAACAAAGAATGAAATACGGTATTTGATTGATAGTCTAACAAGGTCATCTCACTTTTTACTAATTTTTTACACGACCAATGTTGAGGAAGTGGGAAATTGTTACATTAATTATATTGCTCTATTTAATTGTGTTCCATACTCTATAGTTTCTAATAGAGATCATTATTTCACAGATCTCATTTTGAGAGGATTTTATGAGACACTAAGATCTCATGTATGTTTGAGTATGGAATACCATATATGGTAATACGTCCAGACAAGAATAAGTATAATTTTTCTGATTAAGTTCGTTATAATGTTCTTATCATATTATTTGGAGATATATTTGATCATTTGGGGCGGTTTTAGTTTTTTTATTACAATTGTTACTAGTATTTTATCAAAATGAATCATCTTTTGGAATTGTATAGCTTTCCTTTCTAACATCTGTTGTGGTTTTTAGAGTTTGGTGAAGGGTCCTTCGAGGAACCAATATTGGTTCAAGAGACGGCAACAAAGATTAAGTTCATTCATCATAGATTGTTAATGGCATTAAATAGTTATACTTCTTATGTTGATTGTCGATGTAGACCATTGTAATCATCAAATTGTGACCATGTATTATAGAATGTTTCACCATGGTAGGTTCGTCAAATGAATATGAGTGAAGGGAATCATACTCCTCATTTTATAAGACTTTTTTAGGTTATTGGGATGCTGGGAAAAAATTGTTACTATTTATAGATTCCTCGATAGCTAACATTGATACACAAAATTTTCTATTTATCATAGTTACCTAAGTATCTATCTGATCCATCTCATGTTATGATCTGGAGTGATCTTGAGATTTAGCCAGATTTAGCCATGACTGAATGGCCTCTCAGGATAGATGAGTTTGAAAGGAATGAACATCGTGGGTGGATGATAAATTTTGTTCATGTACTATGGTATTGTGGTATAGATTCTCATGTGGCATGGGAGCCTGATTAACTATTGAGAGAGCATTGAACTCTTCATTTAGATATGGAATCTTCATTATAGGCTTTCTGGGCACATAAAGTTATTTTTTGGGGAGGGTGTAATATCCAATTACTCTTCTGATAGGTATGTTTCAAACCATGTTGTTGTTTACAATTTTTGTTTTCTGCTTAGAGATTAAGATGAATTAAGATGATACCTATAATGGAGAAGTCATGGATTTCATGGATTTTTAGAATGAAACCCTTTAGATTATTAATCTTTTTAGATAATTATACACCATGTATTGGGGTTACCTAATGTATATCTTCTATTGATTATAAAATTTATTTTTTTAAAGGAGTTGGGTTTTCGGTTGATTTTTGGAATTTCCCATTACAAAATGTTTAATTTGGTTACACATCATGTAATGTTCTAATTTTAGTTGTTTAATAATAATTAAAGATGATTTATTTCTTCATCCTCTAAAATTTTCATTACTGTTGATCTGAGATCCATCTCCATGTGATATGGGATCCCTTAAACCCTTCTAGGTTGGTTTGATCAATGGTTGATCATTTTTATGGTTGATGGTTGATTTTTCTAGTAAATGTTCTACCTAACCCTTCCTTTATGTCTCTTTATATTCTTGGAGTTGGATAGATCCTATTGGGATTGATACATAAAAACCCCATGTTATTGAATCTAGTTTATTAATTGGGTCCCTAGGTCTGATGAAGCTTCATTATTGTCAACAGTTTCTATTGTGCGCGTTTTGTTTCCAAGGTAGGTGGTTCTGTTATGATGACAAACTTTGATATAGCCTAAGTTGATTGATTTAATTTTAATTCATTGAATTCAATTAATTTTCTTCAATTTTCATTCAATTTTTTTAATAAAAATTCAACTCTAAGGAAATAAGGAATTTGGGTTTGGAAATTGGAATTTTTAGGAAATTGTGGAAATCGCCCAATTCTATTGAATTGGCGTGTCTAAAAAATTGATGGAAATTGATGAAATAAAATTTCTTGAATTTTATGTGTGAAATTGGTTTTATTTAATATTGTGTAAATTAATTTGATGAAATTTATTTCAAATTGAATTTGATATTACTTATTTAATGTTGTTTTCATAGGAAACATCAAGTCCTATCATGGAAAATGGGAATGTTTTAGATTAAAATGCATACTATAGTTTTTAAATGGAATTTGAAATATGTGAAATGTATAATGGGATGGATTTGTTTTTAATAAGAATTAAAATATATTTCCCATAATTTTTTTTCACTATATCACATCCTAGGCATAATTAGATAGTGTTTTATTTGGATGACACATTACGATTTACAATGTTTCAAAACATAAATATGGCATGTTACATACCTTAGTAAATAGTAACAAGTCCTCGTTGTACTGAATTGAAATGTTTTTATGTACATATTTGTTGGGTAACCTTGAGTGTGGGGTCCATATTACATGGAACTATCATTCCTTCATCGGTGGATTTCCATGTTTATAGCAAATTTTTATATAAAATGAATATATTTTATTATTATGAACATCATTACATGAATTTTTATTTATATAAACTATTATATATAAAGGTGTTTTATTTCATATATAAAAAATATTTTATTAATTCAATGTGTATTACAATGTTTATAATGTAAATAAATATTTGTTTAATTTTTTTTATGAACTGGAAAATCTGTATATCTAAAAATTGAATGATCATTGTTTAGTTAATTAAATTGTTGGATCTACTATGGATTCCATGGTGAGACCATACAATAAATTTAGTTGTAACCCTATATATTCTTTTAGGTGTTTTAGACTATCTCTTTCCAGGTTTGACCAATGTTAATGAACCACTTAGAGATGGTTCAAGATGATAATCTAGACTCAAAGATTCGCGTATGTTAGTACAGGGGTCGTTAATTTATTATTAATGGTTCCTTTATATTGTACATTAGGATCTTCCAAACTTATTTGACTTATTGTACACTATGTTGTGTGGAGCTTTGTTTGTATTCATTATATTTGGTTTCATTAAATTCCTCAATGTTTGTGGAAAAACAATTCTCATGCCGAATTCGTTTTATTCCCGGTGATAGTCAAAGATTCATGCAGATATAGAATTCCCTTTGGGATATGTAAGGAATTTCTTAGGCATCAAGCTACTAGGGTACTCTGCCGAGTTTATGAAAAGATATATCCATTTGAATGATCATTGGTATATTTATTAAGCAAAAAACATTTTTAATCCACAATCAATTATTTGGAATATAAATATTTATAAAATATTGAGGAAAAATCCTTAAAAAGAACCATGAAAAAATGTTATTTAATCCATAAAGCATTTAGAATCCATTACTTTAGTGAATTATTTTCATGTTTGGGTCTTTGGAATAATGAATTAATTCACATTTTTTTATAAAAATAAAAATGTAACTTGTGGAAAAATTATATTAATCTTATTTTTAAACCATTTTTTAAAAATTAAAACCTGGGTAAAAATTATATTAAAAATTCATATGATATTAATAAAAACATTTTTGAAATACTTTTTATTAATCCTAGAATTGAATGAAAATGAATTTTTGACTAAAGAGAGATATTAAATCCTTTACCCCTATTCATCTTGATTTTGAACAAGTTCTATTATCAATTTTTATGATATGGGTTTTCAATAGTGGTATTTGGAAATATGAGACCCTTTATTATGAATATGAATATCAAAATAGAGAGGATAAAATTTATTAAATTTTAGGATAATTTTAGACCTAAAATATATAGTATAAACGTATAACATGAAAAATATTTTGATTAACACACAAAACTAAGCTTCACGAAAATTTATATTTATTATATAATATTATTATTTAAATTTGACTCATTTATTAGGGTGTTAACTAGTTCCCTTTTCATGAGAATACTAGATTAGTTTTTTTGGTACTTTTAATTTGATCATGAATATGAAATATCCATATTAGTAATCCTCATATAAATATAATATATATTTATTTTACATATATTTATATTAATACATAAAATATAGATATTCAAAAATGAATTACATCTTTCTGAGAGATGGTATTCCATCTGTGGGAACGAATTTTTTTCACATTTAGATTGATGGATTGAAAGAATCAAAATAATCATACCATTAAATATTTATAATTATAACATATATATATAATATTAATTAATTTTATATTTAATACCATCGATGAAAATATTAGTTGAAAATCCTATAAAATATCTACATTATGGTGGTAGTCCACACATACGCACGAGATATGACAACCTTTCATATAAAATTTAATGTTATAATAGAAGATATGATATTATAATTAATGAAACAATGTTACTACATAAATATAAAATAAAAATATTAAACCAATCATAATAACTGTTAATGAAACATTATGATAGAAAATGTATTTTATCCCAATGTGGAATAGGTAGTCGACATGTACTCAACAACGACATTTTTACTTCCCATTTGATGGAATCCAGGGTGGATATTAGTTGTTACAAAATCATAATAATGTTTTAGTATTTTATGAAAACTACATTTATTAATATTTCTTTATTTACACTTATTTAGATAAGGTTAAAATTGAATCAAATTGAAATATGTCAGGTAAGATGATTACCTCAACATCAGTACGCCTTCATAAGATACATTTATTCAAATTTCTGTAGTGTTCATTCAAATAGACCATAACCTAATAATTTTATATAATAACGTTTATAATGAAATTTTCTGGGGTTTGAAGAGAAATATTTACAAATTTAGGTGAGGAAGATAGTTGATGAGGTTCCCCTTTATATGAAATTATATGAGAACTCTTGGAATTAAAAAAAACCTATTTAATTAATATAAAATAATTTACAACATTTAGTTCCACAATAGGGATATATATATATATGATATTGTTATTAAAATTAAAAACACACACAAAAATGATAATTAATATATGTTTAAATGATTCTTTTTAAATTATGTATTTATTAAACCCCCCATTTCCCATCTTGACAATTACCAAAATATAATTTTTTATTTTTAATAAAAATAGTAATTACAATATCAAGAAATGTCACATAGAAATTTAACATGGTTGATATTTTCAAATATATCCCATTAACATGTATGAGTACATGATTTCTTTAAATATAAATCATTTTATATAATATTTTTTTGTTGTAAAATATCAATAATGTCCTTTTTTGAAATACATGAAATATTATAACCAAATATTGGTTTAACTATTATGATTTCTGTAAAAATTTATTTGGATTCATGGATAAAGTGAAAATTGTATTAATGTAGCTATCAATTGTTTTAATATATTTAATATAATTTTAGTCCCTATCAATTTTATTAACTAATTGGTAAAGAAATTTTTACCATATCTGTATTAATGAAAATTTCAATATGAATTGGTGATAATTTTACCTATATGGTCATAATTAGTTCGTAAATGGATAAAATATATCAATTTTCATTTAAATCATCCTATTTTTCATCATTTAATATTTCTACCTTTTAATTTGTTTAAAAATTATAATGGTTTTGAGTAAATTATTATTTTAATTTAATGAAAAATTCACATAACATGTATTATGAATGCATGACAATTATATAATTTTAGTATAATCATTTAAAACATCTAATATATTTTATATTCAACTCAGAATGCCCTTAAAACAATAACTAACACATAATAATATTAATTTCTTGATATTTTAATGGGATTATACCCTATTTTCTACATATTTCACAAGAATTGACTCAGTGAAACATAAATATTAAAGCTAATTATTTCATAAATAATAAAAAAATTAGTTTTCTTAAGAAATATTATTATTTTTCAAAATAATCATTCTTAACAAAAAAATAATTTATCGTAGTCACAAAATTTTATTGACAATACAAGATATAGAATAATGTTGTGAACATAATTTTTTCTTAAAATAACATATAAGACAATTTTAAAGAAGAATGAGACAAATTTTAATATATTTTAACAATAAAAAATTATGGTCTTAAATAAATCATTATGTTGAGGTGGAAAATTTTTTTGAACTATGTTTAGTCTCTACCATATTATTTATTAACCTTAATTTCAAGATTTACCTTAATATATGAAACACTATTTATTGATTTTTCTATTCATAATGATCAAAAATTAAAGGGAAATATATTAAATAATGTCACCACCATATTGAAATTATTTAAAACAATTTTCATGGTTCCAATTCTAGAATTTTTAGAATAAAAATTTATTGTAAATACATAAAATAAAACACAAATGTTTTTTTGGAAAATCATGTTCTTTAGACTAGGAATAATCATACAACAAGATCATGTATAATGAAGATTCATGTGAAATTAATTATGTTATATATAATTCAAAAAACTAATTTCTAATTTTTCATTTTAATTTATAGGAAACATTATTTTAAAAAATGAAATGTTATGATTTTTTTACAAAAATTCATATATTACACTTATCACATGAAACTATATCATTTTTTAAAAATCTAAAAATTTAACCCTAATTTTTTTTATTTTGGTATTTGAATAATTAATATTATTTTTAAAAATAAAATTTCAAAATTTTTTGAAAGGGAACAATATTTACAAAGCGCTAAATTAAATAAAAACATTTTTTTGGAGAAATATTATTTTTGAAGGTTAAAATATGTCACTATGAATTATTTTCTTATTTATTATGAAATATTCAATACATTTTTTCATATGGAATACTATAAATATATTTCATAATGAGAGTAATCATATTCATATAGTTATTTTTAATGGTATTGTCATATTAAAATACTATTTTTATAATAATACATCAATGTTTAGTTAAAATCATTGACGTGTTTTAAAAATGCTATCAATCTTATTAATCATTTGAAAAAAATAATAATCAAAAAAATATGGTCCTATAATAAAGATACTTGTATGACCAAGATGATAAATAATAAAATAATGAATACACACACTCCTCAAAAGAATTAATACCATGGGTCAATTTTAAACTCTATATATTGTCTACAATCGAAATCAAAACCTCCTTGGAATAAACTATAGAACATAGGGAATATGCATGAGTGGATTTTTGAATACATGATATAAACAATATATTAATGAAAATATTAGTATTTTGATGTAAAAATATTCCTAAATTGATAATATTTTTAATCATAATCATTATATAAGAATAAATGTAATACATTTATATACATAATTAGAATGTGATTTTTTGAAGTTTAATCGATCAAATAGTTTTAATTTAATCTCATTATCATTTTTCAGAAATAACAATAATATTTCTTTTAGTTCAATTAAATTTATATTTTATTTTTAATGACATATTTTATTGGTGTTACATGATAATTCTCCAATTACAACATCATTTAATTTTTCATACAAGATTTATGAATGTATTGTAATCTTTTATAATATTGAATATTATTTCTTATTTTTCATTTAATTTTATTTTCAAATAGTTATAAATCCCCTACCATAGAAGGTCAATGTTGATGACATACATTTTTACATTAGCCCTATTAGATGGAAAAAATATCTAAGGACTGATTAGATTAGTAGTTTTGGAAAACTAGATTATATTCATGGAAATAATTTAAAATTGAAAATAAAAATAATCAAAAATAAATTTAAATTATATTCAGAATTGAAAATCATTCAAATAATTCATCTTAAAACTTAAGAAAAAGGAAAAAAATAAAGGTGAGCACAAATTCTCAGAAATGATAATGAATAGAGGAAGCTAAAATGAATTAATAATGAATAATCAATATGAAACTAATGAATAGAGATAAAATAATTCGGTATAAATAATAAAATGAGATTAAAACATGAATATGTATATTTTAACTAATCAAATAAATGGATGTAATAATAATAATTACAGAATTCATGATGATGGACATATATAATAAGAAGATCTTACCCCAATATTGTTATAATGATCATCTATTCTGATGATTTTTTAATTTCTTTAGTTTAAGATCATCTGATTTGTGTCAGGATCTACCTTCAAAAAAATGTTAAACTATCTGGAAGGCAATGTGAGGAGTTTTCGTCCAAATTATTTCCACCAATGAGACTATCAATACATTAAGGGTCTTGTTTTAACCAATCCAAAACCAATATAATATATCCAAAACATTTCTCATATATTGTAAAATAAATTTCAATCATAAAAAATATTTCTTATCAGATATCCCCATGGAGTAAATAGTATAAATTTATCATTACTTCCCCAATAACTCGTGTAACATTCAAAGTGAAAACCATATATAATAATGGTATATGTTTTTGGAAATAATTATAGCATATAATAAAATAATATTGATATTAAAATAACTAAAATTTCTAATGAAAACATATTATAGTAAAGTGATTGATTAAAGAGATATTAAAAAACAAAAAAAAAGAAGTTAGATTTCAAAGATTACATTTTCCACACTGAATTTTTCAAATCAATCCCCTTAGAAGATATAATACAAATTGAAACATATAATTATATGAAATATGAGTGAATAATGAAATAAAATTACAATGTTTCATAATATACACCACAAAAATTAATATGTGGTGTAAATGATGTATGCCTCACGGAAGAAAATCTGAGACAAGAATCCATTACCTTGAGTATGATTTGTCATATGATCATTTATCGTAACTATTATTAAAATAATATCAATTATTTAATTTATATAAAACAATTTTCTTGTTTATTATTTCTTTTAATAATGTTATTATAATTTTATATACAACTCTATAATAATTTATTTTAACATTAGTTGTCCTGGCCGAATTTGTTCCATGTGTTAAAAATGACAATGGATTCCCGACTATTGTCAAAGGGGTGATTATATACAGATATAATTAATATTTTTAATTAAATGATATCATTTTTATAAATTATTTTTTTATTTTAATAAAAATCATTAACTACCATTATGAAAAATAATCCAACATTACAATCATGGAGATGATTGGTCGTATGTGTGAATGAGTAACGTTCTCATTTTTTAATGATCATTATGGATAGAACTAAAGTATAAATTTATATTTCCAGAATCATAAATAATTTATAAATACCATTTAATTTAATCATAGATTCTTTTATTTATATCTATGTTCCTATAAAAGGAACCACATCGAGTCGAGTCTGCAGTTGTCAACACTACCTCGTATGACATTATCAATTTTTTTGTGTTTGAAAATGGGTATGAAATAATATGATTTATTATATTGAAATAAATGTAATTATAAGTTGAATATATTGTATATTTATTTTATTTCACATATTTCTAATCAAACCCATCCTTTATATATTCCATGTAATGTGTGAATGTATCACATTGCTTTCAATAGGTGTTAATCCCCAAGTCTATAAACTATGTTATCTACTTTCAACTAATTATGACCCATTTTTATATGTTCTATATATAAATTAATTCAATATTAAAAAAAACTATATATTTAAAAACCAATTTTGTAAATCATAATTTCCAACCATGAGGTGGTAATTTAAAAATGAACGACATCGTTTCGTGAGGTAGTACGTTTCCATACTGATGAATTGAAAATTTATAACCCAATTGAGGGAAGTGTTTGTAGGTGTAACTATTGAACACAAAAAAATGTATTATAAAATATGGGATAGTTACTATAAGGCCCCAACCTTAAACCATACTTAATCTTGAGTTATTACAAGATCACACATTGAGGATCTTTTCAGGTTTAGAGTTTTAGAGAATTAGATCATAAAACTTGCATTACATTCCACATTTAAACAAAGTGGTTACATAAAAGATAGTATTAACTTTTTTCTATCAACAGAGACATATTTAAAAATAAAGCATGGATTCTTTCTTTACACTTTCTTGACACAATCATCATATCATGCACCTTTCCCTTACCTGTGAAAAACATTTAAAAAAACTTGGGATGAGCAAAAAAAGCACAGTAAGGGTTATAAAAAAATTATGGAAAGGAAACATGAGTTCATATATACATAAGAATGATATCATACTTTACCCATAAAACATAAGCACTTTAACATACCTCATAAAATCATGAATAAATCATAGGAATCATAATAAATAAAAGGTAACTTGAGGCATTCATAACATTATTACGTAGGGAGTAACCCTCTTGGTTACGTTTGGAATACCCACCATAGTATATTCCCTAAATATCGTCGGAGAAACCTTAACGTTTCACTCCTTCGTGTTACCCAATGCATTGGAGAGCTATATCGGGATCACCCGCCCTTAGTTTATCACAGAACCACCCATCTTCATAACAATTCCCAAGAACCATAACATAATCGTATCACATAAATCATGCATAAAGGAAACATAACATTTCCACATTTCAATCACAAGATATCAATAAAACAGATTGACATAAAAAACCTTATGAAAACCATTTTCAACACCAAAATAAAAGAAAAGTAAAACATGGTATTTATTATTCTTTTAAAAAGAAGGTATGGTTTGTAGAGGAAGCCAAAACTCAGATAATGGTCACGGCAGCGGAGAAGTCATTGTCGCCGCATACGTATGACAAAAATATTCCCTTTTGTCGTTTTGTAAAATGCTTCGTATAATAAAGATTCATTTTGGATAAACGTAAAAGTCAAAGGGGTTTATACACCGTATAAAAGAAATTTGTTTATAAAACAAAATTTTCCTCAATTAAAGGAGATTGAGACGAAGTCCCTTACAAAGGCGGTATCCTTGGTTTAAGGACAAATCAATTACATAATTATGTGTGACAAACGAATACACCAAATATGAGTGGATATTAAGTTTAAAAATATCGGAGGTTATTCACACATATTCATAGAACGACATATTCAAGGAGTACATGTTTATCCCAAATAATCAAATTTTGGTTAAGAAGTTCCCTTGCAAAAATTTAACAACCTAACAGCGTCACTACAAAATTCAAGAAAATGAGTTGATGAGAGATAAAAAGGGTATCTCATCACATGGACATAAAATTTAAATCAATAAGGATATATAAGAACATATCCCAACATAATAGTATGTGAATTAAAAGACATAACAAAAGAAGTCTTTTAAAAAGAGGATGGTGAAAGGTTCCCTTACCGACATGGGTATCTTACGAAACATACGCTCCGTGAAAAAAGGACAATACAACATTGATTTAAATACTCATAAATGAATGTATATTACACAATCAGTAAAATAATGGGCAGTACATACACCACTCAAAGTAAATTATGGGAAATGTAGCATAAATATCACGGGAATAAAAGTGAGATGAAAAATCCCTTACGAAAACTCGGCAGCCTAACGGCGCCACTTAAAACATAAAAAATGGATTGATGAGAGAAAATAGGGTCTCTCATCATATTAACACAAAGTTTATAGAAAGTGGAATATAAAATAACATCCCCCAACATAACAAATTAGATCCTAAAAGAAGTTACATAAAGGAGAGTACATAGAATGAAAGAGAGAGGTTGGATCTCTTACGAAAATTCTGCAGCCTAAAGGCGCCACTCAAAACTTCCAAAATGGATTGATGAGAGAGAATAGGGTATATCGTCATATGAACATAAAAATTACAGTATGAGTAATATAAAATAATATCCCAATAACAGGAATGATGCTCTTTAAAAAGAATGACATAAAAGAGTGTACTTTAAAAGAAAGAGAGGAGTCGGATCCCTTATCTCAAGTCCAACTTGTCTTGTTCGTTTCTTTATATTCCTGAATAATAAACTTTGTTCAATTTATAATTTCATAAGAACCTCATATAAAGATTATTATTCAGTTCATATCACATATTTTAATGTTATAATAATTGTTTAATAATATGAGTTCATATCAGACGTTTTTGTCGATGTTTGGTACATGAGTCAAAACTTGAACTTGTTGGAAAATAATTTTCCACGTAGTTATAGGTACATCATATCCAAAATAGTATTGATGTTTTAAATATCATATATATCCAGTATATATTAATTTTATACTATTAAATATCATTTGGAGTTAAAAAATTACAATCACCGTTCATGGGGACGGTAGGCCGTACGTACGTATGAACGCCACTTTCCCTTTTTTGTCATATTAATGGAATTAAAACAAAATGAGATATATATATATATGTTATAATTCCAGAATGATATCCATAATTTATATGTAATATATAAAATATATATCCATTATATATATGTACTTATAATAGTACATAACATTTTGAGATAAGAAATGAAATGTACTGTTCATGGAGACGGTAAGCCATACGTACGCATGAACGCTACTTCCATTTCTCTTTCATATTTAATGGAATTAAAACATAATGATAAATAATAGTATTTTAATTCCAGTATGGTATCATATATAATATCATTATTTATATCCTTTATACATACCACATATGGTATTAACGAATGAAATCACTTTGAGGGGGTGGTAGTCCGCACTTCCTTAAATGAAGATATCACGTTGACCCATTATGGAAACCACAATGGTATGCCATAAATGAAAAATACAGAAGCTTAAGTAAAACATAAACATATTATATATCATATATAAATATATTTTCATTTTAATGGCCACCTTTGAAGGTGTTAGAAGAATGTAGAACAATCATCGTTTCGTGAGGTAGAAATTCTCCATCCTCAGAAACTGTATGTTCTTTAACCATTAGATGTAGGTGTGTGTAATTGTATCTCTAATCCTTCTTATAAAAACATCTTAGTATATTGAAGATACTGTATTTGTAACAAAATAAATGAATAACAAGATTTTAGGGGGTTGTAGAAGCAAAATAAAACAAAAGGACACAAGTGAAGACATTACCTTAATATCGGGTAACTCCCATTGGTTTGAGATCAAAGGCTTCATTGGGAAGCCTTCTGCCCAACGTGAGGCTTAGAGGAGTTATAGAGGGATGTGGAGAGACAAAATGGGTAGGGGTTGTCCAAGCCAAAGGCTTTGGAAGTGTGGGTAAGGAGGTAGAGGTGGGGTCCTTTTATAAGAGGAGAGGAGGGCCACTCTTAGAATGTAAAGAAATGTTACTTTATTTTAGAATGCGTTTCGGATTTTAATGGTTCCACATTGATGTTTTTAGAGGATAAGGTGATAAGGGTTAGAAATCCCCCCATAAAATATGTTTTGTACATGTGTAGGTCTTAGATTTTACATTATCTTTCCATTTTATTTAAATCGTTAAATAATGAGGTCATCACTGTATCATCATGATGTCATAAATAATTTAATTTATTTAATGTATAAAAATTTTAAAAAAAACTATGATGTTGGAAATAATTTTAGATTTCTAATGACTATTTATTGTGAAAAATATTACTGGTATAACTCCATGTAAAATTTTTTTTTGTAAAACATTTAACGTTTGTGTCATTTTTTACTTTAACATTAAATAAGAAGGTATTTATGTCATTTTCCAACCAAAGTGGCTCCATGGGGTACCCAAGTTGACCCATGGATTGTCTTGGTCGGCCATGACTCTTCAAATGAGGGTAGGACATGTGTCTAGGTCCTTTCATATTACTAAAACATTATTTTTACCTTAAACAACACTAATTACCTCTAATCGCGGTTAAAAACATAAAAGTTACTATTCACCAAAAAAAAATATTTTAATTCCATTGAACCACATTTTACTACATAATGAAAACCATGTTTGTCGAATTTTTTAAATTCAAAACACAGAGGTGGTAAAATTTCATTTAAACGGAAAATAAGTTTTTTATAAGTACCACTTAGTGGTTTCACTATTCATAAAAAATTGAGGTTTTTCAGAAAAATACCAAAACATCACCCTAAGCTATATTTGATATTCTGAATTAAAAAATGAATTATATTTTACAAAATTCAAAACATATAAGTTGCCTTAATTAATTTAATTATTAATTCCCGCTGTCAGAGCAAATAACGTGTTTTTATGAAACAATAAGTATCAAAAGATTGACACTAGTTTAAGTCCGATTTCAAAGTGAAATTAATTCCAATGACCACTATTGGATTAAATGGTAAAAATATATTCAAATTTTACATTAAAAACAATTCAAAATATAATCTAATCATATAAATAAATTATATTAATAAGTGGTTTTGAAATGAAAATACAACATTTTTCACTATTTATTAAAAAAATGATCTTTTTCGGAATGATACCAAAAATTTAAAAAAAGTAAATTTTGATGTCTCGATTCTAAAGAAGAATTTTATTTTGTCAAATATATCACATAAAATTGTTAAAAAGTGGATTTAAAATAGGTTCTCCATCCAAAGGCGGTTAATCGATCTTTTAATGAATATTAGAATGTTTATGCTAAAAAATTGGATTCATTCCAATTTTTAATCATCTAACATTTATTGTAAAGAGTAAAAATATTTGAAAAAAATATATAATCCTTTTATAGTTAGTTCTGTTCATTCTCGCCATTACAACAGCTAGGAATTAAGTACCATTAAAATAATATTATTTTATTATTAGAGTGCAACGTAAGATTCCCAAGAAACTCGTTGTTGTGTATTGGGTACGCCATCGAACATATCGTTCCCTTTAAAGTAATATTAATATTTTACTCACAAATATGGATAAATATAAAAATTTCATATTCTTTATTTACCTGGGGTGTTACATCTTTCCCCCCTTTTGGGAATTGCGTCCTCGCATTTTAAAAATTGGGTTCGGAAAATTCCTTGAAAGTCCCAAATCGGAACAAGATTCGGAAAAACAATCACTTTAAAAGAAAGAAAGGGAAGTACAAAGGTCACACCATTTAACCCATACTAGGATTCCATGTATGAAAATATGGACATGGAGGAAAAAACAAAGGTTCATTTTCTGATGGAGAGTGATAGTAAACATGTCTAGGAGAAAGTTAACCATAAGAAAATCACAAACTTGTGATTGGTTAAACGGTATTCGATTCCCCAGTAGGAAAAGTTAATAGACAACATTTTTGTTTTAAGTTACTTTTTATTGAGGAATTTAGTCATAAGGAAACTTAATCACTTATCATGTTGACTTTCAACTTTTATTATATTCCTTACACAAACTCATATTTTCTCCAAAAGACAAGTATTTAGGAAGACTTTTTCACATTAAGAGTACTATAATAAATTTCTAGAGAATCACCTAATCCACAATAGAGAACTATATAATTCCCATGTCTTTAGAAATTAACCAAAACTAAAACCAAAAACGTTAGTAAAAGATCAGATAATCCAGAAAAGGATAACCCTTTATAATAATTAAATCTATTCTTAATCTCCAAAATTTTTCCAACAAAACCCAAAGTTCAACGAGGACCATTCGATAAAAAATTTGTCCACAAAATTCTTCAAAATAATCCAAACTAAGATTGAAACCCAAATATTTGATGAATTTAATCACAAATTCTTCCAAGGTACAAATTAACTTTTATCTCCAAATAACATCAGTTGCTCGTAAATTCTCATATTGAAAAGTAATTAACCTAATCACATATCCTCGGTGATAGGTTAATAATTTCCATAGATAACCCAAAATAAACTTACACATGATTCCAAAAATCATCTAACTAAAACGAATTAGTCAAACTAACCGGGGACTTCATGTAGTCCAGTGGTAGGCGATAAATACGAGTCGCACTTTGGTTGTGGGTTCGATTCCCGCAGCTTTGTCCGACGCGACGGGTTGTCACATGGTCTGTGTGTTGTCCTTTTTCCAAAACTATATAATTCTTAAAACATTCCCCAAAACGAGATAAAATCTTCAAAAATGATCATAACATATTTTAACCTCAATTTTATCTCGTGACTTTCATTTTCCATCATAACATATAATAACCCATAATTACCTCAAAATTAAGGATCATATAATCTCTAATGGTTTCCTTTATAATTATTACATGATCTTCCACATCGATTGGTCATCTCGTACATGATGCATTACAGAACATACCAGGGTACAAGTGGTTGATCATGACTACTTTATAGTTGGTTTAGAACAACCACGAGTTTCCTCATTGAATCCCCCATTTCATCCAGTCTCTTAATCAGAGAACCACCAGAGTTTCCTTCAAACATATTGTCACTATGGTGCCTGCTAGATCCATCCATTCACTAAAAACAGAAATGTCAGTGTGAATATATCAACAAAACCATCATGTACTAATGAGGAAGATAAACACTAAGATATACTTACTCATTCACTTTATCTAAAACTAGGACTATTTCTGAAATTCTAATCATTTTGGTAATGTTACTTATGTTTAAAGAATACCCTAACCTCTAAAGTTATCTAAACCGACCTTTGATACCAACTATAAGGCCCCAGCCTTAAGCCTTACTTAATCTTGAGTTATTACAAGATTACACATTGAGGATCTTTTCAGGTTTATAGTTTTAGAGAATTAGATCATAAAACTTGCATTACATTCCACATTTAAACAAAGTGGTTACATAAAAGTTAGTATTCATTTTTTTCATCAATGGAAACATAATTAAAAATAAAGCACGAATTCCTTCTTGACACTTCCTTGACACTATAATCATATCATATACCATTCTCTTGACCTGTGAAAAACATTTAAAAAACATGGGATGAGCATAAAAATCTCCGTAAAGGTTATAAAAAAATATGGAAAGGAAACATGAGTTCATATATAAATAATAATGAAATCATAGTTTACCCATAAAGCATAGGCACATTAACATACCTCATAAAATCATTAATAAATCATATGAATCATATGACATAAAAGGTAACTTGAGGCATTCATTACATTCTTACGTAGGGAGTAACCCTCATGGTTACGTTTGGAATACCCACCACAGTATATTCCCTAAATCTCTTCGGAGAAACCTTAACGTTTCACTCCTTCATGTTACCAAATGCATTGGAGAGATATATTGGGCTCACCTTCCCGTAGTTTATCATGGAACCACCCGTCTTCATAACAATTCCCAAGAACCATAACATAATCGTATCACATAAAACATGCATAAAGGAAACATAACATTTCCACATTTCAATAACAAGATATCAATAAAACACATTGATATAAAAAAATTTTATGATAACTATTTTCAATACCAAAATAAAAGAAAAGTAAAACATGGTATTTATTTTTCTTTTAAAAAGAAGGTATGGTTTGTAGTGGAAGCCAAAACTCAGATAATTGTCACGTCGGCGGAGAAGTCATTGTCGCCGCATACGTATGACAAAAACATTCCCTTTTTTCGTTTTCTAAAATGCATCGTATAACAAATATTCCTTTTGGATAAACGTAAAAGTCAAATGGGTTTATAAACCATATAAAAGAAAGTTGTGTATAAAACAAAATATTCCTCAATTAAAGGAGATTGAGACGAAGTTCCTTACAAAGACGATATCCTTGGTTTTAGGACAAATCAATTACATAATTATGTGTGACAAAAGAATACACCAAATATAACTGGATATTATGTGTAAAACAATCGGAGGTTATTCACACATATTCATATAACGACATATTCAAGGAGTACATGTTTATCCCATATAATCAAATTTGGGTTAAGAATATCATTTTCAAATATTAGACAGCCTAACAGCGTCACTACAAAATTTAGAAAATGAGTTGAGGAGAGATAAAAATGGTATCTCATCACATGGAAATAAAATTTAAATCAATAAGGATATATAATAACATATCCCAACATAATAGTATGTTAATTAAAAGACATAAAAAAGAAGTCTTTTAAAAAGAGGAGGGTGAAAGGTTCCCTTACCGACATGGGTATCTTTCGAAACATACACCCCGTGAAAGAAGGACAATAAAACATTTATGGAAATACTCATAAATGAAATTATATTACACAATGAGTAAAATAATGGGCAGTACATACACTACTCAAAGGAAATTGTGGAAAATGTAGCATAAATCTCACGGGAATAAAAGTGAGCTGAAAAATCCCTTACGAAAACTCGGCAGCCTAATGGCGCCACTTAAAACTTCCAAAATGGATTGATGAGAGAAAATAGGGTCTATCATCATATTAACACAAAGTTTATAGAAATATGAATATAAAATAACATCCCCCAACATAACAAAGTAGATTTTAAAAGAAGTGACATAAAGGAGAGTACTTAAAAAGAAAGAGAGAGGTTGGATCTCTTACGAAAATTCGGCAGCCTAAAGGCGCCACTCAAAACTTCAAAAATGGATTGATGAGAGAGAATAGGGCCTCTCATAATATGAACATAAAAATTACAGTAAGAGTAATATAAAATAATATCCCAATAATATGAAAGATGAGATTTAAAAGGAATGACATAAAACAGTGTACTTTAAAAGAAAGAGAGGAGTCGGATCCCTTACCTCATGTCCAACTTGTCTTTTTCATTTTTTTATATTCCTAAATAATATTAATTGGTCAATTTATAATTTCTTAAGGATCTCCTATAAATATAATTATTCAGTTCATATCACATATTTTAATGTTATAATAATTGGTTAATAATATGAGTTCGTATGAGACGTTTTTGTCGATGTTTGGTACATGAGTCAAAAATTGAACTTGTTGGAAAATAATTTTCCATGTAGTTATAGGTACATCATATCCAAAATAGTATTGATGTTTTAAATATCATATATATATAGTATATATTCATTTTATACTATTCAATATCAGTTGGAGTTAAAAAATTAAAAGCACCGTTCATGGAGATGGTAGACCGTACGTAAACATGAACACCACTTTCATTTTTTTGTCATATTAATGGAATACAAACAAAATGAGATATATATATATATATGTTAAAATTCTAGAATGATATCCATAATTTAGATGTAATATATTACATATATATCCATTATATATATGTACTTATAATAGTACATAACATTTTGAGATAAGGAATGAAATGTACCGTTCATGGAGACGGTAAGCCGTACGTACACATGAACGCTACTTCCATTTCTATTTCATATTTAATGGAATTAAAACATAAAGATAAATAATCGTATTTTAATTCCAGTATGTTATAATATATAATATCATTAAATATATCCTGTATACATACCACATGTGGTATTAACGAATCAAATCACTTTGAGGGGGCGGTAGTCCGCACTTCCTTAAATGAAGATATCGCGTTGACCCATAATGGAAACCATAAAGGTATGCCATAAATGAAAAATAAAGAAGCTTAAGTAAAACATAAACTTATTATATATAATATATAAATATAGTGTCATCTTAATGGCCACCTTTGAAGGTGTTAGAAGAATGTTGAACAATCGTCGTTTCGTGAGGCAGAAATTCGCCATCCACAGAAACAGTATGTTCTTTAACCATTAGATGTAGGTGTGTGTAAGTGTAGCTCGAATCATTATTATAAAACAATACTAGTATATTGAATATACTTCATTTGTTACAAAATAAATGAATAAAAAGAGTTTATGGGGTTGGAGACGCAAAATAAAACAGAAGGACACAAGTGACGATATTACCTTAAAATCGGGTAACTCCCATTGGTTTGAGCTCAAAGGCATCCTTGGGAAGACTTCTGCCCAGAGTGAGGCTTCAAGGAGTTATAGAGGGATGTGGAGAGACAAAATGGGCCATGGTTGGCCGAGCCAAAGGCGTTGGAAGTGTGGTTAAAGAGGTAGAGGTGGGGGCCTTTTATAAGAGGAGAGGAGGGGCACTCGTGGAATGTAAAGAAATGTTACTTAATTTTAGAATGAGATTCGGATTTTAATGGTCCCAAATTGATATGTTTCTAGGTTAAGGTGATAAGGGTTAGAATCCAATAGGTTTTTTTACATGTTTAGGTCTTATAGTTTACATTATCTTTCTATTTTATTTAAATCATTAAATAATGAGGTCATCACTACATCATCATGATGTCATAAATAATTTAATTTATTTAATGTCTAAAAATTTTAAAAAAAATACAATGATGTAGGAAATATTTTTAGCTTTCCAATTACTATTTATATTCAAATATATTACTTGTATAACCCAATGTAAATTTTTTTTTAGTAAAACATCTCATGTTTGTGTCATTTTTACTTTAACATTAAATAAAAAGGTATTTATGTCATTTTCCAACCAAAGTGGCTCCATGGGGTCCCCAAGTTGACCCATGGATTTTCATTTTAGGCCATGACTCATCCAATTAGTGTAGGACATGTGTCTAGGTCCTTTCATATTATTAAAACATTATTTTTACCTTAAACTACACTAATTACCTCTAATGGCGATTAAAAACTTAAAAGTTACTATTCAAACAAAAAAATATTTTTATTCCATTGAACCACATTTTACTTCTTAATGAAAACCATGTATGTCGGATTTTTAAAATTCAAAACACAGAGGTGGTTAAATTTCATTTAAACAGAAAATCGGTTTTTTATAAGTACCACTAATTGGTTTCACTATTCATCAAAAATTGATGTTTTTCAGAAAAATAGAAAAACTTCACCCTAAGCTATATTTGATATTCCGAATTCAAAAATTAAGTCTACTTTAAAAAATTCAAAACATATAAGTTGAATTAATTAATTTAATAATTAATTCCCGCTGTCAGAGCAAATAGCGTGTTTTTATGAAACAATAAGTATCAAAAGATTGACACTAGTTTAAGCCTGATTACAAAGTGAAATTAATTACAATGACCACTATTGGATTAAATGGTAATAATATATTCTAATTTTACATTAAAAAAAATCAAAATATAATCTAATCATATAAATAAATTAGATTAAAAAGTGGTTTTGAAATTAAAATACAACATTTTTCACTATTCATTAAAAAAATGAACTTTTTTGGAATGATACTAAAAATTTACACAAAGTAAATTTTGATGTCTCAATTCTAAAGAAGAATTTTATTTTGTCAAATATAACACATATAATTGTTAAAAAGTGGATTTAAAAGAGGTTCTCCATCCAAAGGCGGTTAATCGACCTTTTAATGAATATTAGAATGTTTATGCTTAAAAATTGGATTCATTCCCATTTTTATTCCTATAACATTTATTGAAAAGAGGAAAAATATTTGACAAAAATATATAATAATTTTTTAGTTAATTATGTTTTTTCCTGCCATTATAATGACTAGGCATTAACTACCATTTAAAATAATATTATTTTATTATTAGAGTGCAACGTTAGATTCTCAAGAAACTCATTGTTGCGTATTGGGTACGCCATCGAGCATAGTGTTCCCTTTAAAGTAATATTAATATTTTATTCACAAATTGGGATAAATATAAAAATGTCGTATTCTTTATTTACCTGGGGTGTTACAGTTATTCTTTTATATAAACATGGAATATAATAAACTTACTTTTTTGATAATGAAATAATAGAAAAGTGATCATTGAATAAGGTTTCATATTTTCCGGGTAACTCTGTTTGGTTATATCCAAAGGAATTATTTATATTGCCTTCGAAAAAAAGTTATTATTGTAGTTTATGGGAACTCTGGGATATTATTTTATCCCAGGCTAGATGAGCGAAAGGTCTTGAGATGACTGAATAAGTGTGAGGTGTGGGTGCTATTTATAGTAGAGGGAGAGTGGAATTATTTAAAATATTAAATGGTAAACACTACTGAGAGGTATCCCTTACATTTCATTATTAAAATAATGGTTCCAATTATATAAAAGGTAGTATATGACAAAAAATGTCTATAAAATTGGGTTTTTATGTTTTGATGTCATTTTTTAAATTATGTTTATTGTTTAGCCCTTTGTTAAGTGTAATTTTACCAAAATCATTGTAATTAATTTTATCAGCATTCACTGATGTGTTTCATCAAAATATATGATGAGAATATTAAAAATAATAAATTATGGTGATTAAATATATGGAATATAATTTTACAAATTTCATCCACATAATTGGTTGAAAATAATTTAAAATAAATCTTAATGATGTGGTGACAATGTTTTTTTTAATGTTAAAATGTCCAAATGTATGGAATGATATTATATCAAATCTCAATGTGAAATTCATTATAATGAAATAAATTAGATTAAATTATGAATAATTTATATAAATATACTTTTAAATATAATTTAAATATAATTTAACTATATGAATAAATTTGAAAAAAATCAATTTTCAATTAAAATTTTTTATTTTACATTTCTCATTAAAAATTAAATCACTTCAGAAAATATAAAAATTAAACATACCTTAATGTTAATGTTCATTATTAAAAAATGATTTTATATTTTTGTAAACAAATCTTATTAGTGTCAATATTAAATTTTAAAATAGGTATTCTATTATAAGGATAAAAAGTTATTGAAATAAAAATAATGTTTATTAAGCATAATAATGTGTCTATTTCTTGTCTTATAAAAATTAAATATATTGTCTTGATGTAGAAATTTTGTTATTAAATATAATATATATATTTTTTTAAATTAATTTCATTAGATAATAGAAATTATTTTAATTTATTTATCCAATAAACTATTCAGTGAATAAAAATTAGTTTCTTATAAAAACATTTTATTTATATTCAAATGGTTTTAATATTTATTTATAATTACATGGTAAACAATTAATTCAACCATATATTATTTATATTTAGTTCATAATCTAAATGGCCTCCAAATTTTCCCCTATTTTATTTCTTATTATGTTAAATAATAATATATTTTTATTCAGGTTAATTCTGTCCAGCTTGTAATGAGATCTAACTCACCGATGTTTGTATCATAATCATAAAATTTTTCTGTGTACATAGTAATCTACAAATAAACTAATTTTTTTTGAAAAGGATGATATTTTATTTTATTGGGGTCTTATTCACTTATCCTTAATTAAATTTCCTACTCAAAATTTAAATTCATCTCTGTAATGAAGGGTTTAAAATTTGAAAATTATATTATAGAAAAACCCAATTCATAAATATTGATAATAAAACATATTCTTGATAAGTGGGAAATGAAACTATGAATTCCAATAATATTAAATATGATAATTTTGGTAAACACATGAATATGTATGAGAAATCCGACTATAATGTTTTCATGGAGATTGATAGAGAACATGTTTAGAGGAATGGTCATGAACAGAAAGCCTTAAACCACCATTATAAAAAAAACATCGATATCATAAAACAATTACTGTTATAGGGATTTATTTTCAAGACTATTTTTACTAGAGTTTAAAATTCATTTCACCCTATAAGAATGTAATACAATTTAATTACTTGATATGATTTTATTTCATAATCACTATCATATCCTTTGGATTTTCCTAGAACCATTTCTCCTTCATTTCATATAGAATGTTCTCTTTATGGTGACATAATATATTTCCATTTACATCCCCATCCATTTATCAACTTAAACCATTTCATAAATTTTAATATTTTCTAAAATATCATGGTACAACTATTTATAAATAATGTTACTATGTTTCTGAAATGAACTCATCACAAATTCTTCAACATCATAAAGAAGAACATATTTGTCACATTAGAATCATGTGAATAAATTAATAATTTAATATATTGAATCATGGTAACAATATAAATTACATTTAAAAGATTATATAAACATTAATTATTCCTTATGCATTAGGTATAAATCATGTTATATGATATATTTAATAAATGCAACATTTTTGTAAACATCATCATTGATAAATTTCCACTTAAAAACATATCACTAATCAGTTACAAGGTAGTCTATAATATTCAATCAACATTATACATATCAATCATCTCTTTATCTACAAATATTTATATCAAGAACAAATTAAAGATTTTATTTACCTAAATATTATGTTTTCCAATATGTTTGACTTGTCACCAAATAATTTTTCTGGTTCCTCAGTGCCGATAAAAACATGCTTTTAAATCCATGACAAAAAATTATTACAATGATATCCTTATAGATTTTATAATTCATATAAATAATTAATAAATGATAAAATAGGTTTACAACATTAAGAAAGGATCCATATACCAATGAACATAAATCATTCCAATCTCTCTATAGTAGTAGCATAATCCTGGCAATGATTGATTAGCCTCTTTGGGGTTATATTCTGTTGGAGTAAGAGACATTGATTTTCATAGTGTCTTGTCACCTTGTAGTCAATCTATTATACATTGAAATATTTTATATTACCCATGAAATCACAATATACGGGGCCTTTGTATCCACAAATGTTGAAAACACCCATCCATTTTAAGCGAGTATCATTTTCATCCTTTCGACATTTTTCAAATATGGGAAAGAACTTTTATCTTTTTTTCCTATATTTATTATAGTTTTCCTCCAGTCCATGTGCTTACCTTTTAATACATTGGACTTGGAGAATTATTTATTTATCATGATAGTGATGATATTATCTCGTCATATGAACTGAAATATTGAGAGACAATTTACAATTAGAATATTGTCTTAAGAACCGAAATGAGATGACCATTCTTAATCATTGGTTTCTGATACTTGGAAATGATCTCATTTATTCTTTTATGAAAAATATAAAAATGATGAAATATAATATATTATAACATAATAATTATAAACCCCAAACTAAAAAATAATATTAATGAATTGAAACAATTATGCATATCCAATATCATAATCATATACATGGTTTATGTGGGATGTTGTTCTATATTTACCCTCAATGAATATAATAGTTTTTTGTTCCCTAATCTATTTTTACCAATATATATTTTCAAGTTTTTATAACATACATGATTTGATACAACTGTAACACAGTAATTCTATAAGCTCAGAGATTGTTCTTTACATTATTACATTATAATGATTACATGGAAAAAAATTATTGAGATTCAATTCTTTTACTATTTTTGGACAAATTATATTACATACAGGGAACCCATTTTAATATTTTTATAAAAAAACATAATATCCACCAAAATTAAATGATATACTTACATGAAACTCATTCCAAGAATCCGTCTTCATAACATGGGGAATGGATTGAAAACAAGTGTTATAAAAATTATCAGTAAGGTGAGTATATATAAGAAGCTTTCCCGAATTAATAATTATTAATATTTTTTATTAATAAATAATTATTGAAAAATCCTTTATTAATAATTACTTATAAATAAATTTTTACCATAGATATTATAACTAATCAAATAATAATATGGAATAATAATAATTAAAGAATGCATATTGTGGAATGTCTATACTATCAAGATATGTCATTAAGAAAGATTCTATTAACAACTATCCTAAAGAGTGTTTATGTTTACGTGTAGAAACACATATGCTTTGTGTCAATATATACCTTCTTGAAAAATTAAAAACTATATTCAAACTAACAAGAAGGGTTTATCACCAATTAATTTCTTCCCATTTGACTAATGATGAATCGATGGTAATAAATTAAAATGTTCCCAACCCCCTTACCTAATTTCCAAAACATTAAAAATATAATGAAATTCAATTTAAATCATAAACAATGTTCCTATTCAAATATTTATATTGACTAAAGGATGCATATTTATCATCGTTTCCACAGTAAATCATATATATTTCAAAGTGAAAACCATATGAAAAAATGTTATACTATTTTGGAAATACAAATTTCCACTCTTCCAGAATTTTTTTACTAAAATTAAAGTAATTTCCATTGAAAAAAGATTACACAAAAGTGTTTGTTTCAAGAGACTGTTTACTATCACTAAAGAAAGAGAGATTTTAATGATAACCTTTACATCTTATACATTTACAAATCACACCCCATGGTTGAGATAATTATTATTGAAACATAAAATAACTTGAATAATGTGTTATTCATGATATTAAATGAAAAATTATTAGAATATACAAGAAAAAAAAGAATATTTGGTGAAAATGGTGTATGCCTCACGAATGAAAAAGTGACATAAGAATCACTTACCTTAAGTCTCACTTATAATATTTTTCATAATCATCCTAAATAAAACATTTATGATAATTACTTAATTTATATAAAAAAATTTCATTTTAATAATAATTTTAATTTAATTATTACAATTATGTATACAACTACTTAATCAATTAAATTTACATCGGGTCTTCTGACCAAATTCGCTTAATGTGTAAAAAACGACATTGGAAGGTCATAAATAGTCATAGGGGAAATGTGTTTTACATATATATTGTATAATAATCAATAATTAATATCACACACATATATATATATATAATATTTAAAAAATATATAATATTGTGGATATGAAAATAAACCAATGATCCAGTAATGAAGATGGTAGACCGCACATACTCATGAGTAATGTTCCAAATTTTCAATGATCAATATAGAAATAAATTAAGGTACGTTTTATCTGTTGAAAATGATAATTATAAAATAAAAATGTTATTTAGTCATATATTAATACATATATAAATATTATGATTTATGTGGAATTATGTCACACCGAGGTGGTGGCAGTACAAACATCCTAAAACGAAATTACCACATTTTTAAGTGGGAAATGTGTAATAATAGAAATGGTATTTAAATTTATATAAATTTAAAAATATCATGGATATCATATATCATTTTTATGTAGAAAATATGATTAATAAACCCACTCTTAAAATGTTTCATTTTAACGTGTGAACATATCACATCACTTTGTGGAGGTGGTAGTTCACACATCTATAAATGGTGTTATCATAAATCCAAAAAATTGAAATAATTAAGATATATCATATTTAAAATTTAGAGATGTATTAGTACAATATAATTATCATATATATCATAACAAAACTAGTTTTTTCATTATAACAAGAAAAAATTAGAGTGGGTAAAGAAGAAAAAATATTGTTTCGTGTGGCGGTAGTCCGCCGTACACAAGAATGAAAAATTAGTTACCCACATAATGATATAGTCCTATAGTATTTGTAAAACACATAATATAAAATAATAGAATTATATAAATTATACTAATGTTTTTACATTATCATGGAATATGAATAATTTAATTCTTTTAGAATGAGATAAAACAAAAGTTATAATGGAATAATGTTACCTATTTATGACAGAAATCCAATTTTTTAACCAAAGGACATCCCTATATTGATTTTAATAAAAATATACTATTATAGTAATTTTTTGGTTTTAAGGGAGATTATTTCTGTATTTTTTTATTTATTGTACTGAATAAGTCTGATGGGTGTGTGCCTTTTTATAATGGAGGAGTGTCATTCCTATTAAAATAAAAACATAAACTCTATTGTCATGTCTCCCTTAGACCATGTGCCTCCAATATATATCCAAAATATAGGATAATGATTATATGTGAGAAATAATTCAATAATATAATTTTTCTACTTGTTTCAAGGTTAATAAAGATTAATTTTTATAATTAGTCCCTTCTTAAGCTTAATTTTACTTAAATTAATGCAATCAATTTCAAATGAAATAACTATTTTTTTTTGAAATTGTGTAATTTTAACATATTGGAAATAATAAATTATTGTTATTAGATATATGTATTCTATTTATCTAAATTGAAATTATAGAAGTTGAAAAAATTAAAAAAAAAATTAAACCCAAAAATGGGATGATAATGCATTTTTTAAAGTGAAAATGTAAAAAAGTTTGAAATGATTTTATATCAGATTTGAATGTGAAATTGGTTAAAATTACCTAAATAGTATTAATTTATGTATAAATTAAATAAATATTGTTAAAAAAGAATAAATAAATTAGATGAAAAAGAATCTTTCAATTCAAATTCTGTAACTGTCACTATTCATCAAAAATAGCACTTTTTATAAAAATAATAACACTAACATAATTTTTTAGTTTATATTAAAAAATTAAGTTTATATTTTCAAGTAACATTGAAAACTTCTTTACAATTTATTTTTCTAATTGATGTTCCAATAAAAAAATACAAAACTACCTTTATAAAAATATATCATTTTATACATAATATTGGGTTCGTTCATATATTTTCCCCATTAAATATATATGATGAATGTAAAAAATGTTTTTTCAAACTAAAATATATATATTTCATTAATTTAATTCATATATATCTTTTAGTTTAATTTACTAATACAATACACTATTGGTTTCATAACATGTTTTTTCAATAAAATCATTTCCATTATATTCAATTGGTTTTTATATTCCCTTATAATTACATTACAACCAATGAATTAAAAATATATATTAATTTTTTTAACCCGATTCATAAACTCCAATTTATTATCATTGTTATATATTATTATATTAAATAATAATATTTTAATATTATACTGTTAAATTCAAAAACAATGTCTTGTGTGTAACACAAACTAACACCTTGTTTTATTTATGGTAAGATTAACATGGTGTTAGATATAAACTAAGTAAGAAAAAATTTTGATTTATGCGAAAATTAAAATATTTAAATATCATTAGGTCTTAGATATTATTGAAATTTTCTTAGTTATATTCATTTGTAAATGATACCATTATGCAATATGACCTATATAAAGGTCAAATACAGTTGACAAGGGCCACTGAAAGGTTACTCAACACTACTAATGTGTGCGTAACATTAACCTAATATACTTTTAATGCGTATATCTAGGGGTTTTATACTTTCAACAAGATATATTCATGGTTCTATGTTTTATAGGGTAGAATTATGTGATTTCTATAAGCATCAATAGGGTGAATGCTTAGAGTTGAATCAAGGAAACCTATAATTTTTAAAGACTATATAAATGTAACATATATGAAATGAACTATCTGTATTTTTATAATTGTGTAAAAAAATATATTTAATGTTCATGAATATAACTCACATATTGATCCCTAATTTGAAAATGGAAATTCAAACATATGTTGGATCCTAACTCGTAGTAGGAGAGTACAATGATTTATATATACGATTGTGAGAGGTATAAAATTTAACAAAACACAAATAATCATATTGATTCATCATGAGTGGAACTAAAGGAAAAAATATTGTGAGGAATATAATTTAGATTGAAGGGTTAATTATAATGTGACTTATAGGAGAGATAATGATAATTGAATAACTTCTACAATGTGGATTGAGTGATTGATTTACTGTATTTTTTCACTAATTGAAGTTGTTGTAGATATATTCATATTAGAGTTAAACCTAATTAAGACTTATATTCATCAACTAAATACTCCATAAAACATGAAATATTTCTAAAAAATTGTTGAATCAAACAATATAATAGCTAAATTATGGAATTGAATAAATAATTAGTTATGAGGTGCATCTTCTGATTTTAGGATTAATAATGCTCTATCTAGTTATGAGAGTTGAGTATGATTCAATATAGATTAATTATTTCTTTGATATCAATAATATAATTTTTTAATTAATATTTCACATGATTTTCATTATTAAAGAAATTCAGTATACTATAATTTTTTGGAATTTGGTTAGTTTTAGTTGGACTTCACATTCATCATTCATTATTTAATGCATCTATACATCAATTATTTCATCAGAATATTTTCACCAAATTATGTAATGATTTCATTTGATGTAATAAAATACTATGATGAATAAAAAAGGTATATTTTATTCATTTTTTACTTTCTCTAAATATTTATTTTATTAGAACTATTAATTAGTAGAATTGATAAATTGATAACAATTGATAGTTAGAAATATTTAATGACTTTGTAATAATATTTTTTCACATTTATGAGTTTAAAAAATATCTCAATAGAGATATTTTTATTTGGTATTAGATTTAACTCATCAAATACAATATAGGTAGTAGTAGAGTTTTATATTTGATAGTTTAATTTTCCCCATGGTCATTTCATCTTATCATGTTGATTCAATTGATTTTCCTTTTTCATTATGTAGGCATTTCTCATTATCCTTAAAATAACATGTCAATAATTCATTTATCACATCACATTTACTTCATCCTTTATTTCACAAAATGATCAAAAAATTTATAATCATTTCTATCCTTGTTTACATAAAATTATTTTAAAATAATGTCCTTCAAACAACTCATCCCTTCAATCTGGTTCAGTCATACATTGAATTATTCTATTAAGTGTATGAAAATATAATAAAAAATTTTATATCATTAATGAAATGTATAAAAAATTGATAATTATTATATTAATGATGTGTGTTATTATTATTTGTTTCTAAAAACAAAGAAAATAGAAATAAATATATAAGAACAGAAAAATTCTATTTTGTTCATGATCTCAAAATCCATAATACATCGAGTAGACATAATATTATTTTTATTGTATAAATGTTATTTTGTTATCTAATTAACTGTAATGAAATGAAATTTTATTAATGAGTATTTCTTTCGATCCAATTTAATATCTTGTTATGTGAAATGGTTATATAAATAATTCACTTTGTTTTATGGGTTTTAAAATACCATTAAGAATTTTTACTATTAATAATATATCCATTGAACAGTTATCAATTGATTAGTATAAATATAGGGCTTTAACAATTCCAATTTACTCAAAAAAGAAAAATGATGGCCTAATCCAGTTGAATTGCTACCTATGATGCCCATTTTTCATATCTCAGAAAGAGGTGTCATCATTGGACGTCACTCTTGATCAATACCAAGCTGATATTGAACACGTTATTTTTGAATGGAATCTCCTATGGGAGAAGTGGATGTTAATATAGATTACCACTCGAGGGATGATACTTGAGCCACCCCAAGAGTCTATTGCCATCAGACACCGTAACCTTCAGTCGTATGGAAGTGTTATAAGTGGATTTGTAACAAGACCCTAGTACTATAATTTTGTTCATGGTTTTATAGAATAAATAATGTGCATTCATTTTATCATTGTTACTTTGTAATTAGTTTTTAAATAAAAAATAGTATTTTTAGATAATATTTCATTAATAAATATATTTTGATGAATTAATGAATTCTTGAATTAAATAATATTTATATGAAATTTTATTAGTAAAATAATTTTTATTATATATAAATAATCACATAGTTTTTATGAATTTATTTGTAATTTTTATTATAGTATAAAAGTTATTTTCGTCAAAACCCATGAGTTTTCTATAAATATCGGTTCTTATATTAAATTTTAAATTTCACATATTTATATAATAATTTAGATAAAATGAATATTACATTTGTAATCTTGATGTCAAACTTATCTAATGGTGTGTTTTTCATAATATTCTAAGACAATCAAATTTTTGGGATAAATTGAAATACCTTTTAATTATATAATGTGTTTAATGTCATCATAATTACCCAATAGTAATGTAATAAAAAACACTAAATAATTAGTTCTTCAAATATATTTCTTACCATTATAATTATGTGATTTTATTTTTATTGAATTATTTACAAAGACTTAGAGGACCCTCCAAGACTTATAAAACATTTTTACATTTTAAATTTATTTCATTGTGAGTGCGACTCACTTCCAAATAATCAACCATACTTTTTTAATAATTTAGTCCATTGGCCTTATAAGATAATGTTTTGCACTCCCCGTTGGAAAATAACTAGGGAAAAAACCATGGGATGGTTTTTGGTATTGATTAGTTTAATGTATGGAATCCCAAACCTAAATAATAAATAATTCCCCCACTTTTCCTATATAAACACAAAAAATATCACCCAAATTCATCACTAAAAGACTTTGGATATGGACCGACCTCATACCTCCTTTCTGTAAAATCCTCCCAAGGAGCCCCAAGCTCCGATGAATCCTCTCTCAACCCTCTTCTAAGCCTTGGAATCAAACATCCATGATTGGGATTTATTCCATTCTCATTTTTTTCTCAATTTAATTATATTTTTATATTCTTTTATATTCAATTGAAACTTTTTGGGTATGGTTTTGAACCTCTCCCATCCTGATCTTCTTATGTTTGATTTACTAGTTACTTCTTTCTCTCTCAAAAATTCTTCCCTCATACACCTGTTACCATGTCGAAATTCTCTATGGAAATTCTCTCTTCTTAAAGTCATTCAAGCTAATATTTTGTATTATGAATCTAAATTCCATTACATATGTTTGGACAAGTATCTATAAGACTCATTAATATTAATTTCATTTACATAGTATGTTACATCCCTTTATCTCACATCAACTATTTTTAAGAATTATTATGTCATGTTTTTATGATGTCGAAATTACAGAATGGTTTTCCAAGACAAAGACATTGTGTGGTGAATACCATGACCATTTCTCTATCAAGGGTATTCACATTTATGCACATTTAATTATTGATTGTTGATTTTCATATAATAATTCATCATTATTTTATCCTCGAATAAATGATGATGTTTATTGAATCTATATTATATGATCCATGTAGTACATTTATGCATAAATGAAATGACTAAGAATGGTCCACTGTGATAGTGCTCCAATGCATTTGGAAAAGATTAATATCAGGATAACTAAGGTGAAATGAGGGTTTACATAAGATAATTCAAGTGAAATAAGGGTTTACTAATTATCCATGTGCAATGAGCCTTAGCTCATGCTAATATCATGTTAAATGTTGATGCCACATTTCCATGTTATGATAATCATGCTATATCATGCCTTTATGTTCAATTTCTCTTACGCTCCATTAATATTCCTATTTCCTAACATGTACTATATTATTCATGTTAGTCCTTTTTTACTCATTTATTGGGATTTATTGATCACCCTTTTTATGCATTTCCTCAGGTTATCCCATTCAATGCTAAGTACAAAGGAATGTGCACTACTAGAAACAAAGCATTTACCAAAGGGTTGAAACCATTGATAAATTCCCTGAAACCATTGGTGTAAACAATTCCAATAGTTTTCCAAACCATTTTCTATGAATCCTTGGGGATATGTCTATAGAATGGATATATATCAATAGTTTCTTGTAACCATTTGTACATCTCTTTACTAATAGTTTAAAAAGGGTAGAAATATCACAATTCATGTCTATACCAATGGTTTCTAAACCGTTGGAATAGACTTTTTACTAACGGTTCCTCAAAACCATTGAGAAAATCCTAGTAAATGACCAATACCAACATTTTTTAATCCATTTGTATATACTTTTACCAATGGTTTACATGGAACTGTTCGTATATGTTTTCTTTTCACACATATGACAATGATTTACAATTGTTGGATTAGGCTTTATGCACCGAAAGTAGCAATCCTGCCTCCCCCTATGTACCTGAACCCTTCCCCCCTACGCACTTGCAGCAATGCACTTCTACCCATAGACCTACCTCCCAAATGTGCACTTGTAGCAAACTAAACATCAAGAATTTGTACATAATTCTACACATTCACATTTACCAAACTAAAATCACATACTAACATCATACACATACACCAATTACTTGTATGTATATCCTCATGACACATAGAGTCACTAGGAATTGTTCACAATAATAGTTCATTTTGTGGAGGAATAATAGTCATTTTATGTTCGTACTCCCCCATTATTCATGTGTGAGTGGAACATAATAGGTGTCCGGGGAGGGGGGATGTCCAGGGGGTTCAGGGTGCTGCCCAAGGAGGTAGGGGTGTCCAAGGGGGTGGGGGTGTCTAGGATGTGGGGTGGTGTCTAGGGGGTGTGGTAGTCTAGGGGTTGGGGGTGTTGTCCAAAGGGAATGGAGTTTTTAGGGGTGGGGTGATGTCCCTGGGTTGTGGGGCTACCCATGGGCGTAGGGATTTCCATGTGTGGGTGGGGGTGTCTAGGTGGTTGGGTATTCTCCAATGATACGAGGTTTTCCAGGGTGGTTGGGGACTATCCAAGGGGGTATGGTTGTCTAGAGGGTGGGGTCCATAGTGGTGGGGGCTGTTTAGGGGGTTGGGGCTATCAATTGGGGTGGGGGTGTCAAGGGGTTGGGGGTTTCTAGGGGTGGAGAGATGTTCAGGGGGTGGTGGTTCTCCAAGGTGTTAGGGGATGTATAGGGGGATGTCACAGGTTAGGAGTTGTTTAGGGGGGTTCTCTAGAGGTGGGGGTGTCCATAGGGTGGTGGTGTCCATGGGGTGGGGGTGTTTAGGGGTGGGGTGGTGTCTATGGGGTTACAAATGTATCCAGTGGTTATGGGATGTCCAAGGGGGTAGTGGTGTCCATGGTGTGGGGGTGTCCCCAAGGGGGGGGGGGGTGTCCAGGGGTGGGGGTTGTCTAGGGGGTGGAGTTGCTCTCTAGGGGGTAGGGGGTGTCCAATGGGGATGTCCATGGGGTGGGGTGTCTATGGGGGGTGTTGGTGGTGTATCAAGATGGTGGGGAGGTGTCCATGGGGTGGGGGCTTTCCAATGAGATGGGGTGTCCAAAGGAGTAGTGGGTGTCCAAGGTAGTGGTGGTGTCTAGGGGTGGGAGCTGTTTAGGTGGTGGTGTGGGGGGGGGGTCCAATGGGTGGGGGATTCCAGGGTGGGGGTGGGTTGACCATGGGGTTGGGGCTGTCCAATGGGGTGTTGGTGTCCAGGGGTATATCCAAATCATTAAGGGTGTTCATTGTGGTGGGGTTCCGAGGGGGATAGGGGTTGCCTTGGGGGTGGGGTCTAACCCGGGGGTGGAGTTTGTCCATGGCAGTGGGGGTGTCTTGTGTGTGGGGTGTCCTGGGTGTGGGGTGGTCTCCATGGGTGCGGTAGTTGTCCAAGGGGCTTGGGGTGTGTTGTGAAAGGGGGTGGGGGTGTCCAAAGGGTGGGTGTATCCATGGGGGTGAGGGTGTTCAGGGGGTGAATTGATTTCCAGGGGTTGGGGGAGTCCCAGGGGGTAGGGGTGTCCAAGAGGTGGGGGTGTCGGTGGGGGGGGGGGGGGGGGTGGGGGTGGGGAGGTCCTTCTAGGGGTGTGGGGGATATCAATGGGGATGGGGTGTCTTGGGGGTGGGGGTGTCCAAGGGGTGTGGGTGTCCAGGGGGTTGGGGTTGTCTAGGGGGTTGGGGTGTCTTGAGGGTGGGGGTGTCCGCAGGGGGGGGGGGGGATGTCCAGTGGGTGGGGCCGTCCAGGGGGTGGGGGTGTTTAGGGGGTGGGGGCTATCTAAGGGGTGGGGGTGTCCATGACAGTAGGGTGTCTTATGGTGGGGGATGTCCAGGGAGTTGGGGGGGCTGACCAAGCGGGTAGGGGGTTGTCCAAGGGGGTAGGGGTGTCAAGGGGAGTGGGGGTGTGTGTGTGTATGGGGGTATCTATTTGGTGGTGGGCAGTCCATGGGGGTGTCCAGGGCTGGGGGTCGTCCATGGGGTGTCCAGGGGGTAGGGGAGTGCCCAAGGGGTGGGGTGGGGTCTAGTGGCTTGGGGGTTGTTCAGGGGGTTGGGGGTGTTTCCAAGGGGGTAAGGGGTTCCACGGGTGGGGGTATCAAGGAGGTGGGATGGTCTCTAGGGGGTGGTCCTATCTAGGAGGTTGGGGTCCTTTCCAATGGGTTTGGGGGTGTCCTGGGTGTGGGGGCTCTCAAGGGGTGGGTTGTCCATGGGTGTGGGGTGTCCATGGGGTGGGGTGTCTAGGTGGAGGGGTGGTGTCTAGGGGGTAAGGATATATAGGAGGTTGTGGGGGGCTTCCAATTGGGATGGTGTGTCCATTGGGTGGGGTGGTGTATAGGGGTGAGAGTTTTACAGGGTGGTATGGGTTGTGTCTAGGTGGTTTGGGGGGCTATCCAAGTGTATAGCTAGTGTCCAGGTTAGTGGGGGTGTCTAGGTGGTGGGTGGGGTGTTGTCCAGGGGGGTGGGGGTTACTATCTAGGGGTTGGGAAGGCTGTCCAAGGTAGTGGGGTGTCCAGGGGTGGGGTGTCCAGGGGGTGGGGTGTCTATGGGAGGGGTGAATCAGTCACTACAAATCATCATGTCAAGTTTAATTATTTATCAGTAAAGAAATAAAGATAATTTTACCTTACTAATCCCACATATATCAAGGTAAATCAAATCATTAAACATAAAATGTCAGTAATATCAGTAAAAATGTAACAGATTAATCTGTCCTAGATAACCATAACTATCATCGTTGTCCACATCAGCCTCATACCCATCACCATCATTGTACCCATCATCATCTCCTCCCTCCTCCTCCACCTCATTCTCCTCCTCACCTTCCTCCTCTCCCTCTACCTCCTCCTCAGCATCCTCCTCCTATACCTTGGGATCCTCATCACTATTGTCTCGACCACCACTAGAATATCCACATGGTGCATCATATATAGAACACATCGATGAAATATATTCATCAAAAGGTGTGTTGACCTCTGGCGGAAGTGTTGGACTTAATACATTCATCAGTTTCCTAATTCAGTGTTTTCCCTAGAATATTGTCCTGCCATCATTGTAAACCTTTTTTAGAATGTTCTACCTATGACTAAACTCGCTTGAACTCGGTGGCACTAAGAATTTTACCTTAGTAGTGACAATACCTCTACTATACTATACTCTACTCAGGTCGAAAATGTACTCTACCAGGGATCCCATCTCCTAACACCGAATATAACTGATGGTTTTACATAAAATTTTCATGTTCTTGGGCATCAAGGGCCTCTAAAGCATCCTTTTACAAATATAAATAGATTATTATGCTATAAAATAAAAATTAATATTTGAAATCATAAAACTAAAACATACAATCTTCTACTCAATTTGTTTCATCAACAAAACATCCATATTTCTTCCTTCTACTAGAGAAAAACACATTTTCATGGGGAAAACATCCGTCAATATTCAATTTTTCCCTCTAAAGTGAAATTTAATATAGTAAACAATAATTAAAAAAGGTTACCAATAATTAATTTCATAACTAAAATTATATAACAACTATATAAATCGATTAAATTATGAAGGAAACAACAGAATTTGAAAGTCCTAAATAAAAATTATAAATAACTGTTGTACCAGCTTCCTCTCATGATCTAGAATCGTAATACATCCCAATGTGTGGAGGTATTTTTTAAAATCAATTTTTTATTTCTTATTGATGATTACTAAATAAAATTAAGTAATACAAAATATTGTATTAACACAAAACATGAATCTTTTCATTTAAATATATAAAATGTGATTAATACAGTAAATTCGATATTCTTCTAATGAGTAATCTTTTGTTGATACTGTTCTATTAGAGGATCATTTATGACGGGGACTGCCCCTAACTCTTTTCCAACTCTAGAATTCCTACAAATATACAAAATGTGCTTATAGGTTCTACAAATCTCACCTATATCCTGTAGACTTGTTGGTCGTGCATTGTCACCATCAGGGAAAATAAACTGAATATGACACCAAAATATTAATTCATATAAATTGAAACAAAGTCATTAAATAAAATACATTTTTTTACACATATCTCTTCCCATGAATTATCCATGACTTCATTTGGAAACTCTCTCCATGAGATCAGTCAGACAATAATGATATCGATGTATTTGGAAAGCTTCTCAAAAAAACTACGACATTGTTGCCCATTTTTTTCAATCATCTGACTTTCTTCATTTTAGTCCACCATCAACTACCT
The DNA here is from genome assembly GCA_963277665.1 of Viscum album. NCBI lineage: Eukaryota > Viridiplantae > Streptophyta > Magnoliopsida > Santalales > Viscaceae > Viscum > Viscum album. Next base: position 1,770,588,087 of record OY728135.1, read on the forward strand.
GTGGTGGTTCCACACCACAAACATGCATGTGTGCCCCCTCCCCTACCCTTTATTAGTAAATGCACATGTTATGAAATTAAAACCATTATTTTGTCGATACATGTTATAATGAAAATATATAATGGTATAAAAATTTCATAGGGTTCTATAAATATACCGGTGGTAGTTAGATCAATGGGAGTCAATGGATTCTCAGAAACTGAAGGAACACCTTGTGCAAGTGGATTAGGTCCCAATGAATGATTCGTAAGGAAAAACTCTTCCACAACAGGAGTCGAATAAGATGGAATATAGAAGCTGAGAGAGAAGGAAGTAAATGTAATAAAAGATGGCACATATGGAAGGCCGAGGCTAGATGGGGAGTGGGAATCATCATTGGATACGGAAAAGACATTTTAAGAGACACATATGTAATGTTTGGTGGAAACATGGGAGGCCTAAATGTATTTTCTATCCCTAACAACACACCAGGGTCTGAATGTGGGATAAATAGTATGTTAGTTGGTGGGGAAGGGTCTAATCGGGTATGCCGGCCAGATCTCCCACTGTCGTAACACCCACTCCCCCCCACCTCCTACAAACCCTTATCAGTACTGGAACCACAAATGGGCTACTCATCCAATAATGGTCACCAAAGAGTTGGATTCTTCCATAATAAATTAATTAAAATAATCAGATGACATGATATATTATTTAAATATATATATTTGAAATAAAATACTCACTATAAGTACTACTGGTGGAACAACCATCTCATCTATATGACGATTATTGCACATAATCTTCTTCCATCACCTATCTTCAATTGGATTCATTTTTTTTCATTTGAACAAAAAAATTGTAAGTAATTATAGAATTATAAATAATGTGTAAACCAAAAAACAAAATAAATTTGAGAGAATAGGGGGAATCATTAATAATTTAAATATCTGTTGTTTTAGGCAAGCTTGAATATATTTATAATGAACTTAACAAATCATACAAGATGTAATAAAATAAATTATTTACATAGTTGGATGGTTCTTTTGCCAAGGTAGATTATGTAGGTTTATATACATGTTTCAAAGAAGAAGAAAGACCATAATCTTTATTATCTGGGGAAATGTTGAACGGTGGTATTAGAGTTATAATAATTATATACATGGTCAATAAAGCATGGAAATGTTAACCAGGTTAGAAATGTTAGTTTTGTAGGTTTGAATACATTTCAATTACAAATTAGAAAATGAAATTAAAATAAAATTCCAACCAACATACCTTGAAAATTCACATAACGGTAAATTCAGATACAACATATTTTTAATCAATATTAAATCAATTTGAATATCACTATCCATAACAACCTAAGTTGAGCTAAGAAAAATAATTGAGATCATATTTGATTTTATATACTTTCCACCACAACTTCACGTTCATAGTCATGTCAGACAATTGAGATATTGTAGTCATCAAAATTACTAAATGGTTCCTTTCTAATGGAAGTAGAAGTTGTGTCAATCCCATCATCCCCGTAATCAACATAATTTCTTCGAATTACATCAATAATGACATTAAATTCAAGTCGAAGATTTTCTTTGACATTAAAAACCTTTTTCTCCATTGATGGAAATAGATATGGTTCATCAGTAGATATATTTTCAGTTATATTAATCACCTGAAATCCAAAATAATTAATAAATGTGCTATGCCTCCTCATTGAATCAAACCACTGGAATTTCATCATCATGTCTCGCCCATGAAAACAATAATCCAATATTATTATTTTTTCAACAACTCCATAATAACATTAATTTTCGAATAGTAGTGTAATATCTGAGGCACTAGAATAAAAGTCTATTGTGGGAGTAACCATAACACCATCATGATATATTATCATGTTCTTTGATCATTCAAGGATAATAAATATGTACCCATTGATCACAACTGATTTACAATCACGATCCACGATATTAGGACCAAAATCCAAAGCTCGTATATCCTCAGAGATTGAGTCAGCAGGATAAATCAATACAGTAATATAAATGAATATTCAACATAATTAAATATTGATTTAATTATTTTTAACCTTAATATTTTTACCTTCATTTTTAACAAAGAAAAAAGTATCTTTTTATGGAATTTCTCCCTCTTTATCAATTATAGAGAAAGATTCTTTCTATTTATCATTGATTTATGTTCCCTGTATATAAAAATAGGAATAGTTTAACATATATTAATGTAATATATATACATATTCAATTTAGTTAGCTGTTGTAGTCGTTGAACAAGTCCCAGTTGAATAAAACTGTGCAATGTGCCATCTTCCACTCATCAAGGCTTAATAACATCAATGTATATGATCCAAGAATTCCTCATATTTGAATATGTGGAAAAAACAATGTTTAATTTTCCTTGACTAATTTTCTTTATTTCTGATTGGTTTTATCATTCTACTAGAAAGATCAGACAAATACATAGGGATGAAATCCATACATTCTTGAGCCATGTAACCATTCATGATCGAACCTTTCATGATGATTCCTATTTTGGACATAAAACATTATTGTGTACACATTTATTTCAGCTGGATACATCCAATGAAAATAAATAGGTACTCCAATAATTATTTCAGTATGAATATGGACTGTTAGATGCTACGTGCATGTGAAAAATAATGTATGAAATATTTTCTCTAATTCAAAAAATATTAAGGGGTTATCTTAATAAAATTTCTTCCAGAAAGACATGGAAATATTTTCTGCACAAGGACCTCTAAAATATGGTACAATCAAATAAAATCTACCCATAAAATATTGGAAAAAATATGACATATTTCTATTTCATCCAACTCATGTAGAAGGATGTGACAATCACGATTCTTCAAATATTTTTTCTTCAACTCTTTTATGTTAACCCGTTTAGATATGTCACTCGAATTACCATCAAGAACATTAATAGTTCCTTGTACATCACGAAATTTCTTTTTCCTGTAGGTGTCATCCCATAAAAAGCAAATGGAAGTTTCCATTTATTTTCACTGATACTCACAATATGCATTTATGGTGTGATTCTCAAATCCACCAAGTCATGTTAGACCGTAAATCATCTTTTGTCTTTCCCATCACATTTAGAATAATTAGAAGAAACATTTCACATATATTTTTTTCATTGAGAATTACATATAAGAAACAATGTACCAAATTTATTTACCAATAAGTCAAATCAAAAATATACTTATCTTATTCCAATTTTAATAGGGTTCAGTGGAAACATTATTTATCATTATAGATTTCACATGCCCCTTCCATAATAAAAAATGAAATATTTCAATTCTTTACGAAAATTAGTTATAGACATACATTGATGTGGATCACCAGACTCCATGTTATTGTAAAATCGTCGATGATTATTTCAAAATGGTTTTTATATTGGCAAGAATTGTTGATGTCCCATAAAACTGAAACTATAACGATGTATCAATATTTTGGATAATGTATTCTTCATAAAATTAGGACATGAGAGTTTTCCCTTATTGCTCAATCCAATCATAATTTAATAAAAAGGAAAATCATTAATCATACACATAAGCGCAGAACGCATCTGAAATATGTCTTCCAAACAAGCATCATATGTGCACACAACGACATCCAAAAAAAGTTTAAACTGTTTTAATTAATGGTTTCATGATTACGTGTTTATATTTGTTGTAATCATAAGGGCCATATATGAGTATACTCAATAAATTGAATGGGTTTTTCATACAAACCCATAAGAGATGTTTATAAATGTGTATAAAAAGAGGCCATGTACAGTGAGAAGTAAGGATCTACCCAAACGAATTAAAACTGTCACATGAAAGACCCAACATCACATTACACTTGTCAAATGCAAAATCAGGATATCGAGCATCAAATCTCTAACATGAAAATCATTCATTAGGGTGAACCAACTGATCATTAGTCTTATTTCTCTTAGTATCATGCCATGTCATTTTTATTGATATTTCATCTGACATAAAATGATTATGGAGTCCGGGATCAATAGATTATACCACCTTACCGTCTTTGGCACATGAGATAGAGTTCCATCAGCTTTTAGCTTTTAATGAGATGAGCAACAATTTATACAATAATTCTGTTCATCTGTTTCCTCCCAGAATAAAATGCAATCATGCAGGAAAGCACAGATTTTTTCCATGAAAATTAATGTTCCTCAAATAAATTCCATTTCATATAGTGGTTTGAGGGAATATCTGCATCATCTAGAAGTATATCTTACATGAATATTAAGAATGTATTTTAGTTAAGAATTATAAATACCATACATAGTTTTCCCCTAAAATAATCGTATTAAAAATTATAGCTTTTTCATTTTACCATTTTCTCAATATACTAAAGTTGTGGCCTCATAATTAAAATTTTTCAACCTGAAAACATCATTATTTTAATTAGACACATCATATGTGCCCATATAGATGTCTCCTTAGGTCGGATTCCATTCATTTTCATTATGATGTATAATAGGAAACTGGTCATATAAAAAATTCTCCAATGCAATACTCTCATTTGGATCATCAGCAATTTGAGATTTACTTTTCTTCACATTGTGATAACACACATATTAGTATCTTGAAACCCATATTTGGTTATGTGGTATCTTAATTTTTTCATATCTCAACCAATCTATTCCAACATAATTTTAACATGGGAAGTGTATGTGACAACTATCTGAAGCATTGTGAAATGAAAAGTCTAAAAAGATCTCCAATTTTCTTTTAATTTTCTTTAGATTAGATCAGTTTCATACATCCAACTTCTATCCATTCTGTAAAAAGAAACTATTAAATGAAATTGCGTCAAAATAAATTCAATAATATTGACATTTCATTGAAAATATATTTATATAAATGAGAATTTTTCACATTATATGATATAATAACTGACACAATACTCTATATGAGAATCATAGTATAAAAGACTAAAAATTACTATATTTATAAAAATATATCATTGAAGAAGCATATATGGGTGTAAAACATCATGTACACTTATGAAGGAGAATTATTCAGGAGTAGAGTAAATTTTAGATCAAAGAAATTATATATTTTAGTAGATTATTTGAGTGATCACGTACATTTCCCAAGGGGGTGGGGGTGTTCAGGGGGCGGGGGATATCCTAGGGGTGGGGGTGTCTAGATGGTGGGGGTGTTCATGGGGTGTGGGGGTATCAAGGGGGTGGGTAGGTGTCATGGGGGGATCCTTAAGGAGGTGGGGTGTATGGGGGGCTTTCCAGGTGGGATGGGGCATGTCCTAAGGGGTGGTGGTGTCTAGAGGGTGGGGCTGTCCAAGGGGTGGGGTCGTCCAGGGGTGGGAGTTGTCTAGGGTTGGGGTGGTGTCCATGGGGACTGACCAGGCGTGTGGCAGATTGCTTGCGGGGGTGGGGGTTTCTAGGGGATGGGAATATGTCCATGGGTGGGTGGTGTCTAGAAGGGTTTTATAAGGCGGTGGGGCTATCCATGGGTGCGAGATATATAGGTTGTAGGGTTTTTCCTTGTGGGTGTGGTGCCAAGGGGGTGGGGGTGGGGATGGGGGGTTTTACAAGGGGGTGGGGTTGTCCACCCCCAAACATGGGTTATGGATCCAATCTTTGTCCTAATGTATAATAACTTCAAGAATATTTTAGATGACCCAGAAGACTTAGTTTAAACCATGAATATTATATATATATATAAATCCAAACACACCTAATTGTTATCATGATTCTAAATATCATATATGGATCTGATTTTCTCTTCCACTCTATATATCTTACATGATTTCTAAAAAAATACACCAAATTGTAAACACGCCTCTAAATTTTGAGCTACGTATGTGGCTTATTGATCATTTGAGAGGCATATTGAGAGCTAATTCTAGGTTGAGATACAATTTGTAAATATAGTATTTTTAGTGAATAATTTTTTTTGAGTGTGTGTGTCAAATATTAGCCTATGTCTGTTGTTTATTCATATGATCCATGTTTTGATAGGAAACTACATGTGGGAGTATCATCCTTGTTGTGTTATTAGGTGATATGAAGTTGTACGAATGCTAAATTTATTTGAGATCAATATGGATAGTGGATATGAACAAGGGTGCGATTTCGTTACAAAGATCGCTTCTTCATGGAAGGGTCAGAGTGAGTGTTGGTATAGAACTTCATGGAAATTCATTACGTGTGAAATAAACTATAAATTTTTTATATGTGATTCCAATTTTTTGTAGAGTTTTAGAGTCGATATCCCCCCTCCCTAGACATCCCCCCCCCCACCCCATAACCCTACGGCCCCTCTCCCCCTATAGCCCCACTAGATCGCCCCAGACACCCCACCTGGACTGCCCCAACCCCCACCTGTATAACCGACCATCCCAACAACCATCACCTTACACCCCCACCACCACCTGGACATACCCCCCCCCCACACCTGGATTGACCACACCTCTCTGGATAGCCCACACCCCACCCCCTCCCCCACCTAGACAGCCAACCCCCACCCCCTGGATATCACACACCCCTTCCCAATCTGGACATCCCACTCCCTAGACAATCCACGCCCCTCCCCAACTATGAAAACCCACCCCGACTCCCATGGACTTCCCACACCCCTCCTTGGACATCCCACACCCTTCCCCCACAACCCTACAACCCCCACCCTCCTACAGTCCCCTACCCCTTAAACCCCCCCCCCCCCATCTTGGACTACTGCCCTATATCCACTCTTAATGTAATTTTGTTTAAAACCATTTTATTCATTAATAATTAAAAACAATCATTCAATGTCAATTTCATTCAAAAAATCCAATTCGATTTATCAAAACATAAAAAATTTATTTTATAAGGCTTTATGGGTCACCATGAAAATGTCATTCATGGAAAGGATAAATCCCTTACATGGTTAATTTTAATTTATAAAATAGTTTCAACCAATAAGGATGTGGTGTGGTGTCTGGGGGGGTTTCTAAAGGGCTGGGGGCTTTCCAAGGAGGTGGAGGGAGTCCAAGAGGATGGGGGTGTCCAGGGGGTGGGGGTATCCAAGTGGGTGGGGGTGTCCAGGGGGTGGGGGTGTCCAGGGGGTGGGGGTTTGTCCAGGGGTGGGGGATGTTCTGCGGGTGGGGGAGTCCAGGGGGTGTGTGTTTCTTGGGGTGGGGGGGGGTCCATAGGAGGTGAGGGGTGTCTAAGGGGGTCGTCCATGGGGGGGGGGTGTCCGGGGGGTGCAGTCCATGAAGTGTGATGAGTGTCATGGGTTTCGGGGTTTTCCGAGTGGTGGGGGGTCTAGGGGGTGCTGGATTTCAATGGGGATGGGTGGGGGGGGGGGCTTTCCTTGGTGTGGGTGTGTCTATGGGGAGGGTGTGCGTGGGTGGTGGGGGTGTCCAATGTGTGGAGTCTATTGGGTGGGGCTGTCGAGGGGGTGGGGGGTTATCCAATGTGGGGGTGTTCCGGGGGTAGGGGTATGGGGATGTCATGGGGGGCTCCCCATGGGGGTTTAGGGGTGTCCATGTGGTGTGTGTGTGGGGGGGGGGTGGGGGTTGTCCAAGGGGTTGGGGGAGTCCAGGTATAGTGGGGGTGTCCATGGGTGGTGGGGTGTGTAGGGGGTGGGGGATGTCCAATGAAGGGGTGTCTAGGGGTGGGGTGGGGTGTTCAGGGGAGTGAATACCAATTATATACCATGAAATTTACCAATACCAAATCTAAATAATATCAATTCCTATCCATCTCCCATCAAATAGCCCATTCATCCTCAATATCACAATCATTTCCATTATTCCCTAAATAAAATCTACAAATAAAAAATCTAATTCCAATTTTAAACTAAATCTATATCAATAGAAACTACCATAAAACTCCCACTAAAAATGTAAAACAATCTACACCACTAACCCATCAATCCCCAATCCATTCACATGGACCTTAATTATATCTATTACCCTCATATAGACCATATGACTAAACAAACCCTTTGTTATCACTAATTGGGGATACATCTCACCGGAACCCATTAGTTCATATCATTAACGAACGCTACACACAGATGGAGTGGCTATGAATATTTCAAATAAAATTGATTCACACAATCATGACAGTTGAAGTGTAGAAAAAAATAGAAAACAAATCAAACTATTTGGTAGACCATGAGACAGACTGCATAGACCTCTGGTTTAGGCAAAATGAAAACAAAAAATAGAAAAAGATGCATAACATTAAACCGATGGTAAAAGATACTAAATTGATGTTTAGAAATAAATTTTGCTAGATTGAAGATATATTTACATGGTGGAAGGAGTTCAGAATCCTGTGGTAAAGAGAAAGACTCGGGAGAGCTTCATATTAGGGAAGACATCACAGAGATGATGAAGCCGGAGCCATTGTGTATTTGGGGTAAACCATTCCAAATTGTTTTTAAAAACCATTGGGAAAGCTGCTCTTTACAAAGGTTTTTTAAACCATTGGAGTACATTGCAAAAATATATTATTTCCCAATGATCTGTGTAAACCATTGTGAAATAATCAATATATAATCAAAATACCAACAGTTCCAACAAACTATTCGTAATTGATGCGCTAAGACCAATATACCATTAGTTTGATCAAACTGTATGCATAAATCAGTTTGGAAAACCTCCATTTCCACCAGTGATGTGTGGTAATCTAAAATATATATTCAATAATGATTTTTTGTTTTATGTTTTATGTTGTTATGTAATGTTCCTAATCCCTAAATACGTGATACCTCATGATCCTCTATATTGTATCAAGTGAATATTTTATGTAATAAATTGTTATTAACTATTAAATATTGATCGTTGTTCTTAAGGTTGGAATTATAGGATATGTTTTGTTATTTTTAGGATTATGATTTTAAAACCATAGTGAAATATTTTGGGATAATACTATGTATAATAAATACATCAACAAATTTTGGGGAGTATTGAGAAAGTGTTTTATCGTGAAAATACAACACTGTCTATATATGGGTAGGTAGGGGTGGCTCAAGCACAGATGTATCTATGGGTAAACCCCAAAAACCCATCATTGAGCTAGACTCGAATGAGAACAGGTGAACGATGATGTTCTTTTTTTCACTCTTGTTTATGAAACTCCCGTGGGATATGCATTGGTAAATTAATAAGCTTAGTATGAACCATTATTAGGGGAAAAATTCCCTTAGGAATATATGTTAGGATGTAGATCATGGATAACATGTATTAAAGCCTAAAAAATCATATTTTAAGGAGATAAAAATAAATTATAAATTATCCATTTTTTGTCTTTGGATTCCCCTTTATGTGTTTCACCTAACTTTCACTTTAATCCATCCAATGGTTGGTAATAGGAGGACTCAGGCTAACAATTGATGGGAATATCAATGTGATGACTTTTCTTATGATATGACCAATTTTATGGGAGTGGGAATCATGAACATTTTCACAATACTCAATTAGTTAACACGAGTATCGAATATAAACATGTGTCAAGAAGAATGTTCAACCCCCCCCCCCCCCAAAGAAAGAACAAGTCACAATTGATATTTTCATGATATAATTCCCTCATACTTTTCATGGATCATCTGATACCTAAATCACCAAACAATGGATCAACTCTATTGAAAAATCTTCTCCATCCTTCAATGTTCCAAAAAAGAGAATTTTATTCCGATGGATTATCACATATAGGGTGAAGCTGATAAATGGTGGACGTTGATCCGAAATTTGAATTCCAAGGGAGATATCTCGGCATTGGAATGGAAGGATTTCCCAAAAAAAAATCAATAAATATTTTCCATGCATGATTATACTTAATAAGGAAAGGGGCATTATTTTCCTCATGAAATAAATTATGAATCCATTGAATCATATGAAGAAAACTTCACAAGGACTGTACGATATGCCTTCGACTTTGTGTTCATGAATATCTTATGCTATATTGATATTCCAATTGCATAAAATGTACTATATTTTTCTTGTTATTCGTTTTTTACCCCCTTACTGGGATTTACATCTCACCATTTTCGTATGCATGTCTTCAGGTTATCCCATGCAATGCTATGTACGGAAGAATATGTATTGTCACGTAAAAGAGGTTTTCAATAATTCTGTGTGTTTCATGTTTTAAGTTGTTTTGTAATGTTCTTATGACTTAGAGACAATAGAACTATAGATTTTCTATGTTGAATCAAGTTATTATTATATTTAATAAATTATTTTTATGTGTTAAAGAAATAGCATGGTTGTTATATTAAAAATTCAAATATTGATTTTACACTCAAATATTTTTTAAAAGCATAAAAAATTATAGGATATTATATTTGTAATATAAAAATTCATCTTATTTGATGACATGTTTTATTAAATGTAAGAAGATATATTTGATATGGATATGATAGATTTAGAATTTTCTAATTCAATATCCTATTAATACTTTTCCATTAATATTCATATTTAAATATTTTTATAATGTATTAAATAATGATGAAAACATGCCATGTAAAAACATAAAATGGGATCCAATTTGCATCACAATTAAGATAAATTTGGGGAAATATGTGATAAATAAGAAAAATATTATAAAAATAACTTCTTAATAATGAATGGTGGTTGGACATCTATGGAATCTTATAAGGAAAATATTTTGTAATTTTCATTTAATTAAATGATAATTTTTCAATATTTTCTCAATAAAATTTAATTAATCAAGAAAATGTCTAATAATATAAAGATAATGATTAAAAAGAAAAATACCAATTTTTAGAATATTATGAGATACAATATTTACTAAAACTAAAAATTTAATTAAATTTTACACATTTCAAATTGGTGAATGTTTTCAAAAAATAAAACATGAATTTGGTGACCTTTGTTTCCATGATATTATATAGAAACCCACACATATAAAAACTTTAACTGATTTTGGAAACCTAATATTAGTGTAATATGATATTATGGAGAATTGTAATGATATAAATTTTCATTTATCAAAATTAAATACTACATTGATTTTATAAATGGAAATAAGAGTTTTTAAAAGAAATTTGGAGACTAATGAAATTGGAAGAGATCACAAATATTATAGTGATATTATTTTTTAAGACCTTCTAATAAGTTTGAAAAATTTTATGATTCCAGAATATTATTTAGAATAAAGTAACTTTTTAGAATAATATATCAAGACTAACATATTCTCCGTGATATGGAATTATTTTAACAAAATTGAACACAGTTTAAAAAATTGTACCCTTTATTCCATTTCAATATAACATTGAATGGGTTTGAAGTTTCTAGAAAACAAAACTATTCATCCTTTTATTCCGCATTATTTACAATTGATTCCATTGTTATTATTCATATTTTAAGAGATATATTTTAATGAAAGGAGTGTAACATCCTAGGTAAATAAAGAATATTTCATTTTCATATTTATTAAAATCTATAAATGAAATTTTAATATTACTTTAATGGGGATTCTATGTTCGATGGCATGCCCAATATGCAACAATGAGTTTTTTTTGGAAATCTTACGCCGCACACTAATAATATATTAATATTATTTTAAATGGTAGTTAACTCCTAGTCGTTGTAATAGTGGGAATGATTATAACTAACTACAAAATTATTATATATGTTTTTTAAATATATTTACATTTATCCAATAAATGGTAGAGTATTAACTTAAGAAAATAATTCGATTTTAAGCATAAATTTTCTAATGTTCTTAAAAAGGTAGATTAACCGCCTTTTGATGGCGAACCCTTTTTAAATATAATTTTTTCACTTTAATATTTTATATTTGACAAAATAAAATCTTTCTTTAGAATCATGAAATCAAAATTTACTTTTTGTAAATTTTTTGTATTTTCCCGAAAATGATAATTTTTTATGAACAGTGAAAAATGATGTATTTTAATTCAAAACCTCCTTTTAATCAAATTTTTTAATATGATTAGATAATATTTTTAATCTGGTTTAATGTTTAGTTAAAATATATTTTTACCATTTAATCTAATGGTGGTCATTTTAATTAATTTCAGTTTGAAATTGGACATAAGCATGTGCCAATCATTTGACAGATATTGTTTCTAAAAAACACGATATATGTTTCGACAGTGGAAATTAATTATAAAATTAATTAATGCAACTTATATGTTTTCAATTTTCTAAAATGGACATAATTTTTGAATTTTTAATATCAAATATATCTTAGGGTGAATTTTTGGTATTTTTCTGATAATGTTCATTTTTTGATGAATAGTGAAAAATACATCATTTTAATTCAAAACTTTCTTTTCATCAAATTTATTTATCTTGCTATATTGTCATTTTAATTTGTTTTATGGTGTAATATAATTAATATTTTTATCATTTAATACAACTTTGGTCACATTATGTAATTTCACTTTTAAAAAGGATGTTAAAACAAACAAATCTTTTTATAGATTTTACTTCTTAAAAACACCTCTTTGGTTTTGACAATGAGAATTATTTTTCAATTAATTACTACAATTTCTAAGATCGTAATTTTGAAAAATGGATTCCATAGTTTGAATTATATGGTCCAAATTAAGTAATAAAGGCTCTTTTTTTGGCATTATGAATAGTACCGATGTCAATTATCTTTAATTATCCTGATTAATTAGTAATCAGGTAGATAAGGGTAATAAAATAATATCATAATAATATAAAATTACGCATCCATGTGTCTTAATTAATTTTTTTTTATTCATGTCCGACCATGGGATACCTTTTTCCATCTTTGGGACTCCATGGAATCGCTTTACTATGATAGTGACCTTTTATCATATATTTTTTATAGAATGGATAATATAATCAAAGTATGTATCACCTAAGTAAAAAAAATTTAGTTTTGTTTTTTTAAATGATATTTTTGACTATAAATATTCATTAGAAATATAAAAATATTTCCTATATCATGGTAGTTTTTTATAATTTTTAGACATTAAATAAATAAATTTTTTATGACACCATGACGATGCAGTGATTACCTCCTTAATGAAAAATTTAAATAAATTGAAATGATAAGGTAAAATATAGGACACAAACTTGTATAAAAATTATTGTATGGGTGTATTTAGAACTCGTATCACCTTATACTCAAAATATACCATTGTAAGGCCTTTCAAATCCGAAAATCATTTTATAATAAAGTAACATTTCAAGACATTCCAAAAGTGACCCTCCTCCCTCATTTAAATGGCCCCCACCTCTACCCCCTTACCCACACCTCTCAAAAACATAGTTCTTCTAAACTCTGCTCATATTATATTTCCACATTCCACTTTTACTCCTAGAAGCCTCACTTGGGGATGAAGTCATTCCAAGGAAGCCTTTGGCTGAAATCAAAAAGAGTTTCTTGATTTAGAGGTAATGTCTTCTCTCAAGTTTCATTCATTTATTTTCCTTCTTCACTCCCACTACCTTTCTTATTCATTGATAACATAACAACGAAAGTATCATCAATATAGTATGATAATTTTATTAAAAGGATTTATTTTAAACTTACACACACCTCTGTCTAATGGTTAATGAACATATTTTTTCTATGTGTGCTGAATTAATACTTCACGAAACGATGATTGTTCATTCTTCATTCAACACCACTCACGGTGGCCATTATGATGGAAATGTATTTATATATGATATATATTATCTTTATTTCCTCTTTATGATTCTTTATTTTATATTTAAAACATAACTTTAGGCTTTTCATTTTGAGGAACTACGATAATTTCGTCTGATGAACTGCGGACTACCGCCCCCCTAAAGTGATGTGACTCGATCATTCCATACATAGAACGTATAAAGAATTAAATAAATGAACATATCTGAAAAATATAACATATATATGTTATTCTGGAATTATAATATATATATATATATATGTCTCATTTGGGTTTAATTCTTTTAATATGACAATGAAATGAAAGTAGTGTTAATGCGTATGTACAACCCACCATCTCCATGAATGATGCATTTCATTTTATATCTCCAAATGTTATGGAATATTATAAAATGAATATATACTAGATATATGTGATATTTAAATCATTAATATTATTTTGTATATGATGTACTTATAACTACATGGGAAATTAATTTCAAACAAGTTCATTTTTGACTAATGTACCGAACATCGACAAAAATATTATATAAAATCACATAATTAACTAATTATTATAACATGATAATATGTCTTATGAATTTAATAAAAAAACTTTAAATTAATTATTTAATCAGATATAGATTTACCTAGGTTTCTAAATCAGGAATATAAAGAACGAACAAGAACATGTAAGACTTGATGTAAGGGATCCTACCTCTCTCTTTCTTTTTAAGTACTCTCTTTTATGTCACTTATTTTAATCTCATATTATTTATGATGGAGGATGTTCTTTTATATTCCTATTACCTTAATTTTTATTTTCATATGATGAGAGACCCTATTTTATCTCATCAATACATTTTTAGATGTTTTAAGTGGCATCATTAGGCTGTTGAATTTTCACAAGGGATCCTACCGCTCTCTTTCTTTTAAAGTACTCTCTTTTATGTCACATATTTTAAGCTCCCATTTCATATGTTGAGGGATTTTAATTAATACTTACCTTATAGTACATTTTATGTTCATATTATGAGATACCCTATTTGATCTCATCAATCCATTTTTGGATTTTTTATGTAGCGCAGTTAGGTTGCCAAATTTTCATAGGGGATCCTACCTCTCTCTTTCTTTTTATGTAATCTCTTTTATGTCACTTCTTTTAATCTCATATTTCTTATGTTGGGGTGATGTTCTTTTATACTCCTATTACTGTAAGTTTAATGTTCATATAATGAGAGGCCCTATTTAATCTCATCAATCCATTTTTAGTTGTTTTAAGTGGCACCGTTACGCTGCCGAATTTTCTTAAGGGATCATACCTCTCCCATTCTTTTTATGTACTCCCTTTTAGGTCACTTATATTACGCTCCTCATTCTTATGTTGGGGGATGTTCTTTTATATTACAATTATTGTAATTTTTATTTACATATGATGAGAGACCCTATTCTATATCATTAATCCATTTTTGGACGTTTTATGTGGTGTCGTTAGGCTGTTGAATTTTCATATGGGGATTTCTTATCTCACTTTTAATTCTGTGAGATTTCTATTTCTCACCACTTATTTATTGAATTTGGTGTATTGTGTACTTCCATTTGATATATTTTATCTAGATTCTATTTATATTCATGTTATTCTATGAGTAATTTTATGTTTATAATCTTTTGGTCATATGACTCGATTGAATACAATGAGGTTAGGGGTTTTTATCTCACTTTTTATTCCCGTGAGATTCATGATATATTTGTCACTATCTCCTTCAATTGGTGTATGTAATGACAATTATTATACTATTTGTTTAATATAATCCCATTTATGGATATTTACATCTGCACTGTATGGTCATTCTTCCATGGGGTGTATGTTTCGAAAGTTACCCAAATCGGTATGGGAACCTTTCACCCTCCACTTTTTAAAAAACTTATTTTTATTATGTCTTTAATTTACATATTCATATGTTCGGATATAATATTATATATCCTTATTGATGTAAATTATATGTCCAAATGATGATAGACCATTTTCTCTCTCATCAACTCATTTTCGGAATTTTAAATTGATGTCGTTAGACTGTCGAATTTTTGCAAGGGAACTTCTTAACTCAATTTCAATTCTTTGGGTTAATCTTGTACTTATTGAATATGTCGTCCAATGAAAATGTGTTAATGACCTCTGCATTTTTTCACTTAATATCCATTTATATTGGGTGTATTCTTATTTCAAACACATAATTATGTAATTGATATATCCTTAATCAAAGGATACCTTCTTTATAAAAGATGTTGTCTCAATTACATTCCATTGAGACTTCATTGTTGTTATGGGCCAATTCACTTTGATATGAAGTATATACAGACGTTCGAAATAATATATCATGAATAAATTTATTCTAATGATATTATAATGTTTTGATTAAATGTTATTCCTTCAAAATCTTCAGAGTGGTATGGGACACATTGATTCAAAAATCGCTTTATTAAATGGTTTTGTAAATAGTATGATAAATCATTGATTTTGGAAATATCTTGAAATGTTATATTGAGATTTCAAATGAAATTTTAATAGTGAAATGTTTATATTTTAAATATTTTATGTTATATGATTTTTAATGGTACTTGGACATTTGACAGGTGGTTACGTGATTAACCAAACGACTTGTGGTGCTGTGAAAACCAGGATGGGTGGTTATGTTATAACCTCTGATGAATTGGGTATAGAAGTCGGCAATATGACTATTCCATTTAGTGATATGTGTGGAAGTTTACCATATGGTTATTCTATTTAATTATATTTTTTCCTAAGGTACCTTTATATGTTATGTGTTCTTTATATGGGTTTCATGGTAATCTTTTTGGTTACGAATGTGTAAGTAGCGATCATTTATTCAGTTTAGAGTATTTACTACTTCATAAAGGTGAAAATGATTACTTATTATAATGTATTCATTATTTAGTTACTTTTTTGAAAAACTAAGAGTTTTCCTTCTTTTTGTATCTCTTACTGAGATTTATATGCTCATCACACGTTTTTGAAATGTTTTTCAAAGGACTTAAAGATGAATAAGGTCAAGGATGGGATCCTAAAAATACATGTTAACTAAAACATGGATCTAGGCATGATTTTTTTAAGATTTTTTATTTTATGAAAATATGGAAACTTATTAGAAGTGTCTACTTTTTAATCTTTTGAGATGTAATATTTATGTCCTAATTCTATAAATCTCTAAACCTAAAAATATCCTCAATGTAATTTATTCATTTAATTCAATATTATCTAATTTTTTAAGGTAGGGTCCTTACAGTTGGTATCAAAGGTCGGTTTAGATAACTTTAGAGGTTAAGGTATTCTTTAATCATATATGGCATTACCATAATGGTTAGTATTTCAGAAAGAGTTATAGATTTTTTAGATAAAGTGAATGAGTTTATGATAATATGAATAATTATATCTTTGTATTTACCCATATAATAAGATATTATATGATGATTTAAATGATATACTCGCACTGACCTTTTTGGTTTTAGTAAATGGCAGGATCTAGCAAGAACCAATGTAAAAATGGATGTGATGAAAATTGTGACAATTTTCTGATCGAGGAATTGAATGATGTGGGAGCTTCAATGAGAACTCTTGTGGTTATTCTAAACCAACTATCTGGAGTCATGATTGACCTCCTTAACCTTAGTGATTTTTATAAGGCATCATATATGCGAGAAACAAAT
Source organism: Viscum album (assembly GCA_963277665.1). NCBI lineage: Eukaryota > Viridiplantae > Streptophyta > Magnoliopsida > Santalales > Viscaceae > Viscum > Viscum album. The sequence goes on from OY728135.1 coordinate 1,770,605,439, forward strand.
CTCTACCGATGTTCAGATAATAATTATAAAGGTACCCATTAGGGTTTATATGATCCTTACTTTTGAGGAAATTACGAGTTAATATATGTTATGATGGAAAATGAAATCCATGAGATTAACTTTATGTTAATTTATGTTATGGTTATTTTTTATGATTTTATCTCTTTTTGGGAAATATATTATGAATTATATATTTTTAGAAAAAGGACAACACGCCGACCGTGTGATAACCCGTCGTGTCGGACGAACCTGTGGGAATCGAACCCACAACCAAAGTGCGACTGTGATTTATCACCAACCACTGGACTACGTGATGTCCCTGGTTAGTATGAATAATTATTTTTAGTTAGATGATATTATGAATAAGGAATAAGTTAATTTTGGGTTATCTATGGAAATCATTAACCTATCATGAAGAATATGTGAGTAGGTTAATAAATATTCAGTATGAGTCTTTAAGAGTAGCTGATTTCATTTGGAGATAAATTTTAATATTTAACTTGGAAGACTATGTGATTAAATCCTTTAGATATTTGGGTTTCAATCAAAGTTTGGATTACATTGAAGAAATTTATGGAAAATTTTTTATCTAATGGTATTTTTTGAACTTGGGGTAATTTTTAGCAAATTTTGGAGATTGAGAATAGATTTTATTTTTATAAAGGATTAACCATTTTGGAGATTATCTAACCTTGTAATAACTTGTTAGTTTTGGTTAAGGAATAAAGGCATGGGAAATATATAGTTCATATTTTTTGGATTAGGTGATTCTCAATAAGATGATTATAGAACTCTTAATGTGAATAATTCATCCTAAATACTCATCTTTGGAAGAATTTATGAGTTTGTGTTAGAAATATGGTAAGAGATGAAAGTCTACATGACCAGTAGTTAAGTTTGAATATGTTTTAGTTAAGCTAATAAATAAATTCCTCGATAAAAAGTTACTTAAAAAATGTTGTTTGTTAACTTCTCCTACTAGGGAATAAAATACCATTTAACCCATCACAAGTTTGTGATTTTCTGGTTGTTAACATTCTCCTTGACATGTTTTCTATCAATCTTCGTCAGAACTTGATTGTTTATTTTCCTATATATCCATGATTTCATGGAATCCTATTATATGTTTTCTCGGGTGACCTTTTTAAATCTTTTTCATTCTTTTAAAGTGATAGTTTAATTGACTCCTTTTTTGATTTGGGGATTTCAATAATGTTTCCGATACCAATTTTAAAATTTCAAGGACGCAATTTCCAAAAGGGGGGAATGATGTAACATCCCATGTAAATAAAGAATATGACTTTTTCATATTTATTAATATTTTTGAATAAAATGTTAATATAACTTTAAAGGTTATTCTATGTTTGATGGTGTACCCAATATGCAACAATGTGTTCCTTTGAAATCTTACGCCGAATACTAATAATATAATAATATTATTTTGAATGGTAGTTAACACCTAGACGTTATAATAGCGGGAGTGAATAGAACAAACTAGAAAATTATTATATATGTTTGTTAAATATTTTTTCCTATATCCAATAAAAGTAATAGGCTTCAAATTAGAAAATTATTATATTTTAAGAATAAATAATCAAATGTTCTTTAAAAGGTCGATTAACCGCCTTTTGATGGAGAAACCTTTTTAAATATACATATTTCCAATTTTATATTTTATATTTCAAAAAATAAAATCCTTTTTTAGAATCAAGACATAAAAATTTACTTTGTGTAAATTTTTGGTATTTTTTCGAAAATTATCATTTTTTCATGAATAGTGAAAAATGATGTATTTTAATTCAAAACCACATTTTAATATAATTTATTTATATGATTAGATTATAGTTATAATTGAGTTTAAAAAGTAGTTAAAATATATTTTTAACATTTAATCCAATGGTTGTCATTGAAATTAATTTCACTTTGAAATTGGACGTAAACAAGTGTCAATCTTTTGATAGATATTGTTTCTCAAAAACACACTATTTGATTCAACAATGAGAATTAATTATAAAATTAATTAATGAAACTTCTATGTTTTTAATTTGATAAAATGTAAATAATTTTTGAATTTGGAATATCTAATTTAGGTTAGGGTGAATTTTTGGTATTTTTCTGATAATGATCATTTTTAATGAATAATGAAAGCTCACAACATTTTAATTCAAAACTGCCTTTTCATCCTATTTAAGTATATATATATATATATATAGAAATTTTAATTGGATTAATGGTGTGATTTAATTTTTTTTTATAATTTGACAGAATTTTGTTCATTGTATGTTATTTCACTTTTAAATTGGATGTAAAAAAAATCAATCTTTTGATAGATTTTACTCCTTAAAAACTCATTCTAGGTTATGACAAAGGGAATTTTTTTTAAATAAATTACTGCAATTTCTGTGTTTGGAATTTGGTAAAATGGATTCCATATTAGGAATCAATACTTCCAAATTATTTAATTAAGATATTTTTTTTTTGGGACATTATGAATAGTAATGACGACAATTATCTTTAATTGTAATGATTAATTAATAATCGTGTAGTTAAGGGTAATAAAATAATATCATAATAATATAAAATTACCCATAGATTTGTCTTAATGTGATTTTTTGATTCATGGACTACCATTTGATTCCCTGTACCAAATTTGGGATCCCATTGAATCACTTTTGTGTGATAGTGACCTTTTATCATATTATTTTTAAAGAAATAAAAATATAAACAAAGAATGTATCACCTAAGTAATACAATTTTACTTTTGTTTATATAAATTATATCTTTGAATAAAAATATTCATTGAAAATATATAATTATTTCCTACATAATGGTATTTTTTTAAATTTTTAGACATTAAATAAATAAATTTATTTATGACACCGTGACGATGCAGTGATTACCTCATTAATGAACGATTTAAATTATATGAAAAGATAAGGAAACATCTAAGAACTAAACACATATAAACCAATTGGATGGGTTGATTTCAAACCCTTATCACATTATTCTCAAAATATATCATTTTGGGACCTTTATATTCTGAAACCCATTTTATTATAAAGTAACATTTCTAGACATTCCAAAAGTGACCATCCTCCCTCTTATAAATGGCCCGCAACTTTACCCCCTTACCAACACCTCTAATGACCTTGGTTCATCCAAAATCTTCTCATATTATCTTTCTACATCCCTCTATTACTCCTAGAACCCTCACTTTGTGTATTAGTCTTCCCAAGGAAGCCTTTGGCTCAAATCAAAAAGAGTTACCCCATTTTGAGGTAATATCTTCTCTCGAGATTCTTTCATTTATTTTCATTATTCACTCCCCAAAACATTCTTATTCTATGATTCCATAAAAAAATTATCCTCAATATACTAGGATGTTTTTACGAAAATTATTTTATTTACACTTACACACACCTCCATCTATGGGATAAAGAAATATTGTTTCTATGGGTGGCGAATTACTGCCTCACGAAACGATGATTGTTCAATATTATTTTAAAACGTCTCATGGTTGTAATTATGATGTAACTACATTTATATATGAAATATATTATATTTATGTCCTCTCTATGGTTCTGTTTTTTATATTTAAAACATACATTTATGCTTTTCATGTTGTGGAACTATGATAATTTAATCTGAGGAAGTGTGGACTACCTCCCCCTAAAGTGATGTGACTCGCTCATGACCTACATGGAACTTATAAAGATTGGAATAAATGAACTTATGTGACATAAATAACATATATATATATTATAAATTAATTATAATATATATGTCTCATTTAGTTTCAATTCATTTAATATGACAAAGAAATGAAAATAGCGTTCATGCATACGTACGACCTACCATCTCCATGGACAGCGTATTTCATTTTTTATCTCCAAATGTTATGGAATAGTATAGAATGAATATATACTGTATATAAATGATATTTAAATCATTAATACCTTTTTAGAGATGATATACTTATAACTACATGGGCAATTCTTTTCAAACAAGTTCATTTTTGACTCACGTAACGAACATCGACAAATGTATGATATTAACTCATATAATTAACTTATTATTATTACATGATAATATATTATATGAATTGAAAAACAAAAATTAAATTAATTCCTTAAGAAATTATAAATTGAATTAATTTTATTATTCAGGAATATAAATATTGAACAAGAACAAGTTAGACATGAGGTAAGGGATCCTCCCTCTCTTTTTCTTTTTAAGTACTCTCTTTTAGGTCACTTCTTTTAAGATCCTCATTATTATGTTGTTTGATGCTATATTATATTCCTCTTACTATAATTTATTTGTTCATATGATGAGATACCCTACTTGATCTCATCAATCAATTTTTAGATGTTTTATGTGGTGATTTTAGGATGCCGAATTTTCAAAAGGTATCCTACCTCTATCTTTCTTTTTACATACTCTATTTTATGTAACTTATTTTATGCTCCTATTTCTTATTTTTGGGTATGTTCTTTTATATTCATATTAATGTACTTTTAATTTTCATATGATAAGATACCCTATTTGGTCTCATCAATCCATTTTTGTAAATTTTATGTGGTGTCGTTAGGCTGCTGAATATTTGTAAGGGATCATACCTCTCTCTTTCTTTTTATGTACTCTTTTTTATGTCACTTCTTTTAATATCATCTTTCTTTTGTTGGGGGAAGTTATTTTATATTCTTCATACTGTAATTTTTATGTTCATATGATGATAGATCCTATTTGATCTCATAAATACATTTTTTTATGTTTCAAGTGGCGATGTTAGGCTGCTGAATTTTCGTAAGGGATACTACCTCTATCTTTCTTTTTATGTACTCTCTTTTATGTCACTTATTTTAAGATCATCTTGCTTATGTTGGGTAATTTTCATTTATATTCTCTTACTGTATATTTTATGTTCATATTATGAGAGACCCTATTTTATATCATCAATCCATTTTGTGAAGTTTAAGTGGCGTTGTTAAGCTATTGAATTTTCGTAAGGGGATTTCATATATAACTTTTAATTCCATGAGATTTATATTGCATTCCACTTATTTATTGAATGTGGTTTATTTTATACTGAAATTTTATATATTTTATCATAATTCTATTTATATTCATGGTATTCTATGATTCATTTGGTGTTTATTATCTTTTGGTCATATAAATGGATTGATTACAACGAACTATGAGGTTTTTATCATACTTTTTATTCCTGTGAGATTCATGCTATATTTGCTACTATTTCCAGTGAGTGGTGTATGTAGTGAACATTATTATACTATTTTTTTAATATACTCTCATTTATGGGTATTTACATCAGCATTGTATGGTCCTTCTTCGATTGGGTGTACGTTTCTAAAATTACCCAAATCGGTATGGCAACCTTTCACCGTCCTCTTTTTTAAAAGACTTCTTTTTGTTATGTATTTTAATTTAAAGTTTACTTTATTGGGATATGATATTATATATCCTTATTGATGTAAATTTTATGTCCAAGTTATGAGATACCATTTTATCTCTCATCAACTCAGTTTCTGAATTTTAAAGTGACACCGTTAGGCTGTCAAATTTTTTAAAGGGAACTTCTTAACTCAATTTCATTTCTTTGGGTTAATCTTGTACTTCATGAATATGTCATCCTATGAATATGTGTAAATTACATATGATTTTATTCACATAATATCCATTTATATTGGGTGTATTTTTATTTCTCATACATAATTATGTAATTGATTTATCCTTAATTAAAGGATACCGTCTTTATAAGGGATTTCGTCTCAATTTACATTCCATTGGGACTTCATTGTTGTTATGCGCCAATTCACTTTGATATGGTGTTTATACTATACTTTGAAATATTATATGATCAATACATTTATTCTCATTATATTATAATGTTATGATTAAATTTTTTTCCTTTAAAATCATCAATGTGGTATGGGACACTTTGATTCAAAAATATTTTAATTAAATGGTTTTGAAAATAGTTTGATAAATCATTGATTTTGTAAATATATTGAATGATATATTTTGATTTAAAATGATATGTCAATAGTGAAATGAATATATTTTCAATATTTTATGTGCTATGATTTCTAAATGGCACTTGGCCATTTGATGGGTGGTTACGTGATTAACCAAGTAACGGGTGGTGCTGTAAAAACTAGGACGGGTGGTTACGTTATAACCTCCAATGCATTGGGTATTGAAGTCGGCCGTATGGCAATTCCATTTATTGATATGTGAGGAAGATGACCATACGGTTATTCCATTTATGTATATTTATGTCCCAGGTTACCTTTATATTTAATGTGTTCTTTATATGGGTTTCATTGTAATATTTTTGTTTACAAAAGGGTAAGTAATGATCTTTTATTCTTTGAAGAGTATTTACTACTTTATAATGGTGAAAAGTATTAATTATTATAAACTATTCATGATTTACTTATTATTTTGAAAAAATAACAGTTTTCCTTCATTGTGTATCTCTTAATAAGATTTATATCTCCATACCATGTTTTTGAAATGTTTTCCACAGGAGTTAAAGATGAATAGTGTCAAGGATGGGATCAAGGAATGACATGCTATCTAAAACATGTAACTAGCCATGTTCCTTTTTAAGAGTTTTTTTTTATGAAAAAATGGAAAATTGTAGAAGTTTCTACTTTTTAATATTTTAAGATGAAATAGATATGTCCTAATTGTCAAAAACTCTAAACCTGAAAATATCCTCAATGTGAATTATTCAATTAATTCATGATTATCTAATGTTTTAAATACAGTTCCTTATAAGGAGGAATTTTCTATTTTATTAAAAATAAGTACGAAAAACATAATAGACTGATAGTGTGTTGGAATACAATGCACGATGCCCAAAGTTTAAATGTTGGAAATCCAAATTTTTGTTCAATCTTTCACCTTGTTTTATATCCTCTGATCGTATTACCTAACATTAAAAAATAGATCCTCCATGTCTAGGGACCCTACCACTATATCTACCTTTACATTATGAAAGAGCATTAATCCTTTCATATAGAGTATTGATATCAGTGTTGTCATAGTTGGATCTATATTCCTGTAACTCAGTGGTTTTTTCTTGGGAGGTGTCCCTCATCCCCTCAATCTCCAATGATTAAATCTTAAAAAGAGTCTCCTGATGTTTAGTCTATTCAGTTTTCTACTAAACCACTGCTTGGGGGTCACTAGAAGACTATTTATTCTTTTAATAAAATAGTTTGATTATGTTATTATTAACAATGGGTTTTTATGAATATGAACAATTTTTTTGTGTCAGTGGGATATAATCTTATAATTGTTTTACCCTTACTGTTACCTAAAGTATTCACTCTTTCATAATGAAGATGATGATCAACCACTTGTTGTATTTTTTCCTCAATAACTTGTTCAACCATCATGCCATTTTCACTTAATTTTGTTTGGGGATGAACTTTATATATGTCATTATCATTTCTATTGCTAGGAATATCACAATCGATGTCATTCCCCTCTTCTGAGAATATGGTAGCCAGAGATTTTTTATTGTTTCCAGAAGTGGAACCATTGACATTAGATTAATTTATTAGGAGGACATTATCTGAGACTATCAACCCATATTACTTAGTCACATGGAAATTAGGAATTAAAAAATCCATCGCATTATAAATTGTCCCATCATGATTATCTCCACCATGAAAAATTGATTTTAGAATGTTTTTATCTATAAGTTCTGAATTATTTCGACAATGATTGGGAGGGTGACATCTCAGCCCACATACATTATAAGATATTTTCATTCAGTATATGGCCAGAAAATTACCGAAAGAAAAACATTCAGTACCAAAAAATGGCATCTTTTTATACTAGAATTTCTATTTGGATATTATCATAAGGAGTTGAATGGGTGACATTGTCAATTATGGTTGAACTGAAATCAATCTTCACCAGCATCCTAGAAAAGTGTCCAACCTGAAAATCCTAAATCACCTTGTCAAGGTGTATATGAGTCCTAATTGTCCTGACAATGTCATGCATTATCTTAGGATTCCAAAATACGCAATTAAGTCCATATAGGAGAACCCAAATATGAAAAAATATCATTTTGAGAATGCAAGAAATTGGTGGCCAGTGACTACTTCTGTAAATGAATCCATCTAGGATTCAGCTGTATTGATCCAATTTCCCTTGATTGAAGCATTAATTCAAATGAATGAAAAAAATTGAAAAAAACCACTCTCAATAGAGACACATTTTAAATTGGAGAAACCCCCCAACAAATCATGATCCTTCTAGTTATGGGGGTTTTCATCTTTTTTTATGACAATGCGTGCAATCAGAGAGTTGTGAAGAATAATAAACTAAACATAGTATGGGAGGAAACCCATGGTATAATAATATAGAGTTTTTCCATAAATAAAAATTTCATGCTATTCAAAATTGGTTATAAATTCAACCACTTATGAAACCTAACCATCTGACATATTATGTTATTTTAATATTTATAAGATGATTTCCACTACAATAAAACTTTAATTAATGTCTTCAACTTACACAACCACATCATCTGAATTTTTTCAGGATCATGTTTTTCTAATTCATAATTATTGATTCTGATTATGATTTATTCTACAACATAAATAAATTTATTAATAGTTCATGATTATATTCACATTTTATTTTATAAAGTGAAAATTTAGTTGAGCATCAATGAGAATAACAACAATCAATAAGGTTATTTAATTCTTATATGTTAAAATTTAAATGATTAGAATAGTGCATATGGCATGGATAACTAAAATAATATTATTTTTCTCTTTCTATATTTTTGAAGATACTTATTATAGAAGATAACATTGAGGGTGAAAATAGATTTTTTGTTTTAATATTTTACCTTTTTAAATCTTGTGGGATGTGTAGGGTTCATAGTTTCATTTATCTACATGGTGTTAAATAATTTTTATTGTGTTTAAAAAACTCCAAGAACAAAGTAATTTTTTAGGAATTATTTCAAAAAAAATAAATCTTGTTAAAAATTATATAATTTTGTAATCCGTTATGAAGAAGTTGATTTCCTGATATTCTTAAAACATCACTAGTATGTATAAAAAAAGTCAAAAACATCTAAAATTTGAATTGGTTCAATTATGATTTATATCAAAACATAAGAAGTATAATTCAATAAATTATATTAAAATATTAATGGGTGTTAATTTATAATAGAAGTTAAATTATGAAATAAAAATTGATCAAAATTCCTCATATAGAATGTTTTGATTTTTTTTATTTTGATCATCAATTTTTCAAATCTCATTGAAAATATTTATAAAATTTAGTGCTAAATTTTGTAATCTATGAATTTTTCATAAGGGTAAATGAAGTAGAGTGTAGATGACATAGAATATTTTATTAATGATTCCACATAAATAGAAAAAACTATTTAAATTCATTAAATTTCTTATTCAATTTGAAATGTTGGATCAAGGCCTTCTTTGGGTAGTTTCGAAAATTAAAATATTAAAATTGATTTGAATTTTAGTAAATTCCTAGATAATACACATGGAAAAAATTTTCATTATTGGTATTATATTTACTATTAATTTATTAACTAGAACCATTACTTGAGGTTTTTCAAATGGATGAAATCATTTCTGAACCATAATTACTTGTGTAGAGATTTATTAGAATTCAATATTTGCACTGTAAATTTTATGTGCTAACTTGTTAGAATAAAATTTTGATTATATTATTTTATTTATTTTTACTTCTAGGTAAATTGAGTTTATTGTGATTCATAAAAAATAGATATCATTATTAAAATTATTTTTAACAATATAGGAATTACTATTTCTCACACAATGGAATATTAATCATGAAGAAGGTGTTGTGTTTTAATTTTTGCAGAAGGGTTTTGAAAATTATTAATATATATTTCATTTAATACCCATATATAATCCCTAATAAATTTTTATAATTTACTTTTTAGATGAATTATTTTAAATTTCCATTGATTCAATTTTTTTCATATTGGAAAACTATTTTACTATTTTTTGGGGGTTAGACATTTCTTATCCATTGATTTAATTGGTTATATATATTTAGTTCACTATATAAACATTATTTTGGAAAACATCATGTGATTATGATTTTTAAATTTAATTTAGTATGATATTCTTGAATGGAATTAAAATCATAAGCCATGAATCTGATTGGTCTATGAAAAAAACATTGATTACTTGTGAAATTTTAATTCATTATGGCAGAATAAATGTATTATTATTTATGATTCATTCTTATATATTAAACACAAATATCCATTTATGTGGGTCTATTAATTCAATCTTTATTATATTTTTATGTTTTCATTGATAAAAATAGTATTTTAGAAGAATAACTGAAGTCAAATTTAATTTTTATTAAATATATTTACAAATTTTAATTAAAATCAATATTAATAAAATAGTTAATGTTTTCCCACCATATTATTATATTTTAGGGGATTATTCAACTTTTAAAAATGAATGATTATATTGAGAAAAATATATTTATTAACCCAAATCTTAATGGCACTTCAGATTGTCATTAATTTTGATAAATTTTATTTCATTAAATTTGAGTATTTCATTATACGAAGACATGAAATGTTAAATTTTTGGATGAATGTGATTTTTATTATCTAGAATTAGTGATTTACACATCATTTACAAGGAAATTTAAAAGTTTTAATGTCAAAATGTGACTTAATTTATAATATTTTGAATCAAAATAAATTATATGTGCATACAATAATTCAATTGAAATTTTATTGATAATTATTATTTTATGAGAGTAATTGATTAAATTTTCTTGATTTAATAATCATTTTCTTTAGAAAATTCAATTTTTTTGGTGAAATTAAATATACATTTGATTTATTCTAATATAGTAAATGTTTTTATGGTAATTAATAATGTTACTTTAATATAAATTTTCTGGAATATATTTTTGATTTTAATGTGATGAGTTGATTTACCAATTTTGACTTTTAAATTTATCCATTTCACATATTGTCAGATTCAATTTTATTTTGGCATTGTATATAGGTCACCATTCCAAAATATTGCCTGTGTAGATGTCATATTTAGTTATCCAAGGTCTTGTCAAGCTAACATGGGATTTCACTAATGAGTGTTTCAACAAGAAGGGACAGTGTTGTTTTAGTATATACATTTTTTATATATCTAGAACAATCATAATAAAATATTTGAAGATACATGTAATGGAAGCCCTTTATATGTGGAAGAAACGTAATGTTAACTATTGGGGGATTCATTAAGTTATCCTTTAATTATCAAAAGATATATAATGGCAACATCAACAAAATAAAATTATATTATGGTTATTAAAGATTCCAAAAATATATGTATATTTCAGCAGATTAATTCACTTAGAGATATGTAATTCTAAAATGTGAAATCAATTATGAAGTTACTACATTGAAGAATATGATTATTATATATAGATATAGAAAATGTGAATTGATATGGAAGTATGAATTGAACTACGATGATTCACCATTTTCATATTCGGTGGGTTTTAATCAATACAAACATAGTTTTGTGAATTTAGGTGTATATTTTTTACCTTGACTAACATGTAAGGATGATAATTATTTATGACTCAGTGAATCATTATGATGTTATATGAAGATTCAAAAAACCATTCTGTAAAATATTATTCTATAGTTACATTCATACTGGTCAATAGAATAATATAGAGAGGGATTCTACATCTAAAACTGTAATAGTATTGATTGATTCTTGTTTATCGATTTATTCTAATAGGATTAAAACATACATCATTCCAAACAGGGAGAAGGAAGATGGAGAGGTTGTAAATAATTCATGGAGAATGAATTCTCGAGTTAGTTGGGGATATTGAGTCCAAACTTGACAAATAATAATTTATTCTACCCGACCTCATTTATTGTTGTTTTCCAATTAAATTTTCAGATAATTTAATTATTAGTAGAAATAGAATATATTTTAAATCATAGTTATTTTGATTTTCTTAGATTGATATTTCATTCCATGTTCTTGATTCATTATTAATTTTTTCTAATTATTTATTATAATATTTTTTTTATGAAATTCATTCTTGATTTATGTTGATGTTTTGATATATGATGATTTATATAAAGTAACTTTTTGGAATTTTTTTTCCATAAAAAACATTGATTATTTGAGAAGATTGAATATGTATAAATGAAGGCTAATAACCAAATAATAACAGTAAATCAATATTTAAAATCTAATCTCTCCATTCTGAAATACTTAGTGTATATTCTATCTCTAACTAAATCATTTTTAAATATAGTAGTAATTATAACACTCAATCAGTATTATTTTCATTGTTGGATTCTAGTATTATACTTTGTTTCCCATAATAAAAAAGGTCATATAATTTTATCATATTGATTCAATTTTTTCTCATTTTCTTTATTTATGAAATCCTAATTATCTATAAATTTTCTTATGTGTAAGTCACTGAACATATCACATGCACTTGATACTATATTTAACAAAAATTTCATACAACTTTGAATCATTCCATCGACTTTTTTAGAAGATTATTTGAAAAAAATAAAAAATGGGAAACTCACCCACTTCCATTGGGATTGACCAAGATTTACACTATTATATATATAATAGGAAGATATAAATTTCTGTTTCCTACATTTAATGATATGAATCCCATATCGCAATCTTTCATCAGTTATTTATATAGGTAAGAACACCATTATTTATTATTCTCAAATGAATTATGATGTTGTGGAATGCATTATAGTATGATATTCATATCAAAAATTCATTATTTATATATATTAAAATATTATCAGATAGATCAAAACATTCTATTAAAATATTGAATTAATTATTGCATGAATATTTGTGTTTTGAAAAAACTGATCAAGTTAATGGGGAAACATTATACATGACATGGTCCCTTTCTGTTTGAGCACTCCTTATATAATTTGAAGTGTCCACACGTGGAATTATTGTCTCCAACACCAATAAATAACATTTAATCAAAAATATCACTTCCCCAGGGTGAGATAATAATTTTGGATGACCTTATTATTACACTATGTTAGTTTCTCACATGGAAACAATTATTGGGTTTTATGTGAATCATTAATAAGATTCAAGTATTGTTATGTTTCAATAAACCAAAATGTATTGTGATTTAAATCAATTAAAAAATATATATCTTCAATGATTTCAATAATCATTTATTCCTTTTCCCCCAATAAAATTTCAATCATCCACCAACTCACACATACCATTTTTTCATAAACAAAATTGATAAAACATTTATTATTAAAAAAAATTATGATCTTAAAGAATTATTTAAAATAATATCCCCACTATGTATTTTATCTGAAAACTAATATATAGTATAGATTAATATTTTTGGAGGTATCCAAATATTAATGTAATGATCAATACTATATTAAACACTACCCATTTATGATTAACAAAAAACTCATATTGTTTTTTTTGAAATGAGTTCTCATCAACATGATGACTAATATACTATATATATAATCTATGGAGGTTTATTATAGAGAAATTTCCTCTAATAGAGGGATGAATTGAATTAGTATAATGAACTATACTACCTCTATCAGAAAATAAGAATACATTTACTCCTTTTTTATTTATATTTAAATAGTGGCGAAGACACATACAACTAAAATGATTACCCATAAATCTCTATGAATTGAATTTTCTTATATTATCCTCCCAAATAGTATTCACTTATTATATATTTAATAAATATTCCTTTCCAAATATAATTATTCACATCTATACTATCCTTGAGGGATGTGAACTATCATATACTATGAAACATGAATATGGGATACTACATCAATTTCTAAAGTACCAAGATATTGATGATCAGATGAGACCCATTCCCACTATGTGATATATTATTTTATTTTACATCATCTATCATTCCACATTACCTTGAAAATTTATTCTCAGTGAACTCTAATGTATTGAATATCGAAAAATTAGAAAATTTTTAAGAACGATCAACCTAAAAAAATCTCTTATAACATTACCCTATTTAATGGTCTAGATATACCGTATATAACTGAGTTAATATGGTGGAAATAAACAATTACTTCCTATATTGAGATCTAGACTAAATAATTATAAAAAATCACATCATATATTTTTTTATATGAATGATACTCAAATTATATAACACCTCATTCTTATACGATTATTTGTTCAACACCATGTTGAAAAATAGTCAGTGACACGTATACTTTTTAATTCTCATTCATATTGAATAATCATGTTTAAAACAAAATTATGGATATAATATTCCTTGTACCAAGGAAAATGTTGATTTTTAACATTTCGAGAAAAAGGAATATAATTAGTTTATATTATCATGTTAAATAATATAGAATTTTTAACATAATATATGATTCATAATCCTAAAAATAATTACTACCAATTTAAAAAAACATCTCTTACTAACAAATCATAGTGTGAATTATCATATATATAATCATAGAGGGAAATTAATTTGTGTATTTAGTTTATATAATATCTCTCATATACCTATTAATAATGTTATTATACCATTATGAATACATGAATTAATAACTTATTACTCATTGAAATCCCAATATAAAATAATCACTATGAGAGTATTATATCCTGAATAAACACTACCAAGACTCATATTGAGTTTATAAAATGTTCCAGAGTGACCTGTGTTAAAACCCTACTATAGTCAATAGGGTGGTAAATATAATTAAATAAAAAATATGTGAGTATTTCAACAACAAACCATTCATAAAATCCTCCACAACCAATATTGAACACAATAAGAAATAATTGATTGAATATAAATTAGATTTATATGGGTATGGAATAATGCTCACCAACATTATCCTCTATTATTATAACATGGTGATATGACCAATAATAATATGGGAATATCGGTTTATAGTATTTTAATAAAATATGAAACATTAATCCATTATCTTATCCACATGTATTAAATTAATATATACATAGTATAGTGTTTCAAGTTTCATAAACCATTATAATGGGGGTTTTCATGTTCTATAGGTGTTTGGAGGGAGTTCAAGGCCATTATCCAATTGAAATTTCTATTTTTATTCTCACTATCACATGTGTTATGGAATGTTATTTTCTTCTCCCGTGTTAAATGATAAAGTTAAGCATATGGTGGTATTTTTCTTTATTTAGGTCAATTAGGTTATTTAACTAGTCTCTTTCCCTATCCATGTGGTGGGATTTTTTACTCATATATTTTATATTACATTAATATTGTTAATTTGGATGGTTGTGTGTTGTCTATGGTTGGTAGTCTTGTCACATGGTTATTTAATGATATATGTCATTTTATTTAATGTGGTTTCTTTTCCAATCATTCAGTATTCTATTTTTTTCATGTGTTCATCCATCTTGTTCCTTTGGTTTCATGGGGTTGTTTTGCAGTCTAATGGTTCAGTCATGTATTAGGTTTCATTGTTCATTCAGTATCTTATTCCTTCATATGATCACTTATATTGGTCATGTAGTTAGATGGATTGTTCATTTATTTAGTATTTATGGTCCCATGGAATTGTGCAGTCGATTTATTTATGGGGTATATTCAACTGTATCCAAATAATTTTCAAATTAAATATATTTTTTTCAGATTTAAAATTAACATTCACTTTTTGATAAAATAAATTCATTGGAATTATTTTTATAAGAAACATGTGTCTTTAAATTCCATAAATATCGTGGATTTAAATGGGTTTTTTACAGGGGGGGGGGTTGTGGTATTTTATGGAAATATAATTTATTTTTAAACAATTAAAAAGTTGGTATTATTAAAATTCAGTATTATAATGAGAAGTATATCTTACAACATAATTTTTGGGATTTCCAACCATTTGATTCAACATTTTTCATTTATGATTAGAGGATCCGGATACCTTCTCTTTAGCCTTGGGTTTTATTTATTTGACCTTAAGCATTGCTGGTCAAGATTCAAGTAATGTTCGACATCTTGGCTCAATACCTTATTTTTTCAATTTCACTTCTTGTTTGAGATCATTCTTTATTCCATTTACATATTCCATATTTAACTTAATATTTAAGGAAATTAGATAAGACCCTAAATTTGTGATATCAGGCTAACAAAATCATCTTCATTATTTCATGTTTATGGAACATAATGTTTTTTATATTTATTTATAGATTAAGGATCCTTAGTCAATCTTCTCTTCATGAATATGTGAAACAATTGTGCTTCGATATTATATTGGGTTTGTAGAATATATGTTTTAATTGATATAATGAAGTTGAATAAATATAATTTAATATGTGGCAGTGTATTGATATTTTTACATAGATTATTGTTATTAATTAGTGCTTATTCCTATCAACGATTGTATGTCATTCTTATATGTATTTTTTTACAATTAAGAAATTGTTATCCTCTACTTTGATTGATAAAAATTTTATTGAATTTTTGTTTGTTATCATCATAAATACTATTATTATTATATATATTTTTTATAAAGGATTCATTTGTAATTATACAAAAATTTGAAAAGTATATTTGAAAAGTAATATGATTTAATTTAATTCCAAAAATAAATTATTTTTAGTAAAATAAACTAATAGGGAAACTGTTAATTTTTTCTTATGTAATATTTATTTATTTTCCTGTTATCATGAGGGATTTTTGAGGTTTTTTATTGTAATGGTGGTCACTTGATCATATAGTAGATGCTTTATTGATAGTATATGTATTTTTGGTTACATATCATTTATATGATGATATTGTATGTTTAATGATATGGATTTGGTTGGAGATGGTATTTTTCTATTATAATGTTGTGGGATATTATATGGTGCCTTGTTATGATTTCCTATTAATGATATAATATTATTTAAATAATAATTAAAGGGTAAGGTTATTGGATATAAAATTAATGATGGGGGTGTCCATAAAATGGAGTTAAATTGAAATTTTGGGTTCAATTTTTGGTCGCTAAATGTTATGTTAAATTAATTATTAAATTAATAGAATCTAGTAATGTAAAAAATACTGAAAATAAATTAATATATAATTTCATGAAATGAAATTATGTTTATTCTGTTTTCTTATGTGGTTAATTTTCATTTATTTTTTATATCATGTGGTATGAATAAAATGGTGTTAGTGATAATAGAGATGGTGAATTATTAATGTGAAAGCCTTAAGTTAAGACTTTGTACTATAGATGTGTGTATATGTTTTCTTATATTATCTTGTTATATATATTGACACCAAAACTAGGTCATGTAAAATGTACCAACATACTAATTATTTCGGTTGGGTTTTCCGTAACATTATCTTTTTTAGGGATAGATGGTTGATTAACACTCATCATGAAACCTCCTTTGATACCAATACATCCAGGTGGTACCTAGTTGGAGGAGACACCTTATTATGAGATAGTGTTTTATATAGTTATGGTTATGTTAGGTTGGGGGTGGGAAACTGGTTGATGGATTTCATAATAATAATACCTTAATAAACTAGATATAAAGTGGAAGATAGATATGTGATGAAGCCGATGAAGATTCACAAATTGCATGTGAGATGTGAAATATTTAATTGATTCCACCACATGATTTTGGGCCCTATTAGAGGCATAGTTATGTTGGGATGGTACACATTGAAGTGAAGTAGGATATGTTGGGTGATTCATGAATGACATGTCACTAATGAATATGATAAAGAATGAATTATACCTTCCATATTTATGGAAGTTTAC
The DNA here is from genome assembly GCA_963277665.1 of Viscum album. Taxonomy (NCBI): domain Eukaryota; kingdom Viridiplantae; phylum Streptophyta; class Magnoliopsida; order Santalales; family Viscaceae; genus Viscum; species Viscum album. Next base: position 1,770,623,290 of record OY728135.1, read on the forward strand.
ATATCTTCAATCTTATTGGAATACAACAATTTAACTAAATTCCATTTCCAGGGTGTATAAACATGTTTATATATGATTGTCAACGAATGATAGATTGTCCATAGTGGTTGGTGACACATGTGTTCAACTTGCATGATAACTTATTACAATATAGGTACAATATTACACAGTGAGACTTCAGATGTGGCTTTAATCCATTAGGAATTATATTCATTAACTTGGGTTCATTAACATTATGTGGTCTTGCATAATTCTAAATAAATGTAATCAGAGAGTTTCACCCAATAATTGTTTCTATTGATCCGAATGAAATTATTTTTTAATTAAATAAATAAATTAAAATGTATTATCAATTAAAATTAATAATTATATTAATGTTTTATTAATAAAAAATATTTAACGATGAATAAAATATTTAACTGAAATATATATTTGAGTATTCAATAAATTTTGACAATGATAAACGGACAAATATTACGCATGTGGATAAATATATTTTTTACAATTTAGTAAATATTATTCATCATCTCCCATGTTAGTATGCACAATGAAATAAAAAAAATATATTATTATTTTTTGGAATAAATTTCAATAATGATTAAAATATTATTTTAGGGATATTATGAAATTAACTATTTATTTTTATCGTGAACCCTAGATCTATAATTAGATTATTTATTCTATATATTGAATTATCAAAATATTACGAGCGATAATCATTATACACAATGGTTTTATCCTTTTCAAATACTCTTCCTCTTTTATTCTAATGAATGAAAATAAAACCTTCATTCCATAATGATATTAAATAAATAAGGATGAATTTTTCAATTAAATTGATTCATTTTCCAAGAACCTATAAGTCAATTGGAATTTCTTATAGATTAAATTATAATTTGGGCCTCACTTCTAGAGGGGTTCTACACATGAATGCATAAAACATTAGAAGGTTAATTTGAAAGATTTTATTAATGAACATAATATTAAATAAATAAAATTTATTTTCCTAGTCATATCATTTATATAAATCATAAATTAATTTTAAATGAATTTAACAAGAATTATCATCTCTTGGGTTTTTAGGTAACTCAATATTAATATTTTCAAAATTAATCCCACTATAGGTGGTTCCAATTATAATATCATATTACAATATATTCGAAGACAACAATTTTACTCGTGTGTACATGAGGACTATCACCTCCATGAAGCGATGTGATCCGTTATTCATTTCCACTATACAAGGATCACAAAATTTAAATACTGAGATAATAGATGATAAATATAAATATATTATATAAAATGGTTTTGTAATGGTGAATGATTATTTATATTTCTTTCCACACATATATTTAAATGTGAAAATAGTATTCATGTCTTTGTATGACCTACATCTCCATGAATAGTGTAAGTCATTTTAATAAGACTATTTTTATAAATGAAAATAAAATACAAAAATAAGTATTTAAAATATATGATATCTATATCATTAATAAAATTATAGATATTATGGAACAATGATAATGATGTGGGACTAAAACTATAGAATCAAAACATATAATAAATACAAAAAAAAATTTCAATAAAACAATGATAATAATAAAACATTATTTACAAAATATTGATACAATATTATAAATTGATCATAAATTAAACGAAACAATTTATTATAGTGTAATAAAAATGAAAAATAATGTTAAATTTATTATACAGTTCGTTATAGAACCCACTGGGCAAGTCAAACATGAGGTATGGTATTTCATCTCAAAATTAGGTCTACTAAGATATATTTATAATTAAGATCCTATTTATTTTAATTTGGTGTATATAGTACCAAATTTTTATATAATATGCTTATCTAATTATTACTTGTTATTAATTTATTAATAAAAATTTATTCCTCTAAGGGGTATCAATTTGAAAGATACTAATGAAGATTTAATTTATTTTACAATTTATTTTTGTATGACTGCACTTATATTCATTAATGTAATATTATATACTAACCTTCAGAAATCCAACTATTTCAATCTACATTGAATATATATATATTACAAATTTTTTCATCCACCCTTTCTTATATTTTTATATTTAATCAGTGAATATAATTTTTAAAAGCAACTATGGTCTTATTTCTGAATTTCATTGTGTATATTATTATAACATATCTATTATTTATGAAAATTTTTTCAAAAATCCTTTTTATATTAGAAAATTATTTATTAATAACATATTATATTATCCTTAAAATTTTAAATGGATTGAAATTTATCTTTATAAATTTATCAAATATTTTCATTTTCGGAATTTTCTACCAAAAACTAAAAGGAATGATTACTTTTAACACATACTACAACAACTGATTTTATAATTACAATAACCATGTTATTCAATTTAGCATATTCAATAATTTTTAAATGGTCTATGAATGTAAAATAATTAATGAAATATATTTTTATATTTCACATCAATTTCTTAAAAAGAAATTATTTTAATATAAAACCTATATTTTTTTATTAATTTATGGTCATATTTTATAAAATTATTTATTATGTGTTCAATAACATAGATATAAAACATTAAAATAATAATCATGGTTTGTAATAATAATTATATTAAATAAATATATTATTTTTATGATTGGTATTTAAATATCATAAATCATATCGAATATTTATATATGGTGTTTTACTTTCAATATTATATGATGGGGTGTGGAAATATTAATAATAATTTTTTTTACAAAATACAAAAATTTAAAAATTTAAAAATATATTTCCCAAAAAATTGATCATTAATTATTTAAAAAATAAATTTTACCTTTGGTGATGGTTGGGTCATATTTATATATATCTCATTGATGCATGAATATGTATTGTGAAACAAAACATTTAGAAAAAATAAATGGGTTTCTTATGTATAAATACACCTTGATTAACTTTGTTAACATAAGGCATTAAATATTAAAATATCATCATGTCCAATAACATGAGGTAAAATATTATTCAATTCCTTTATTTAGAATTAAGTCATTATTATCCATGAGACTACTACATTGATATTATAAATGGATTCATTTCATACAAAAATAAATTATTAAATGGAATGTGTTTTCATATATTTTCAACTATATAGTTATTATTCATTATATACACATTATTCCGACTATTTTACATAATTATAACAATGAATATATGGTCACACTTAATTTTCCCCTTCATCTTGATACGAATATGTGAATTTTCAATAATATCAAGGATGTGAGAATATTGTTTCTATTTTTTTACATTTATATTGTTATATGGGATTCATTTTTGTATATAGTTGTTGAAGAGTTTTAAAATGGTATTTCTTTTAGTATGAGATCCATTTTTTATATGAAATTATTTTTTAAGATGCTATGTCTGGGTTAAATTAGATAAGGCTTCTATAGTTGGGATCATAATTTTAAATAATCAACGATGGTAGGATAATTATTATAACCGCTTATATTATTTGATAACTCTTACCAATATAGTTCATTTTTAATATATAGATAAATATTCAAAATGAATATTATCAATGTAACACCCCGAACCTAGTTACCTAGAGTCGGTGCATTATTACATAACATTGTCATGATCGTAAGAAAGATCAAATCTCGAAAGACCGATTAGTTTAGTAGCCTTGGAAATACTAGATACATTCATAAGTCTTACATTACATCATAAAAATGAAAACTACAACAACACAGTCTCCATAGTCCACAGTCATATCCCCACATACTATCCGTGGAGGTATTTAATAAAATACTTCGTCACATCCTTGGAAAAATAAAATGTAGAATGGTGTGAGGTCAGATTTCCAGTAAGGATAACAATATAGTAGAAACATTAATAAATAAGCATAAACATTTAAGGAAATGTATAATAAAAACAAAATCCATTTAAACTTGAACTTCATCATAATATGGAAAAGATAAAATGAAATAATTCCATTTTATTATTTACATGGATATTCCACTAATCAAATAATCACATGAAATATTAATAAACACATTCATAATGATGGAATACATAATTCCAGACTATTATAACCATATATTCAAGGCCTCATACCAAGACTACAAATAAGATTTTGTCAAGGCCTCGTTCCAAGACACTATTTTGTCTCATGAGACCTATTGATGCATCGTGGAGCTATAACGGGCTCCACCCATCACAAACTAAGTCCAATGCATTCTTCATATGAACAGGTTTAAACATAACATAAACATTCGTATTAAAACTAGCATATGAAATGTATATAATTTCTCCATAAAACATGAATGGTATAAAAATAACACATCCACGGTCAAACATATCACAAAACATTCAATACAATATGGAAGTTTTGTATCATAATAAATAAACTTCAAATAATCTTAAAATCCATCAAAGGATGTTGACATGGATGAATATGATTTGAAAAACTCTTTGAGAGAATTATCCTTTTTTCTTGAAAACGTTTAAAATTAGAACCATTTTTTAAGGAATACATTTAAAGACATATTTGAAACAATGTGTCCCATAACACTTTGAAACTTTTGAATTGAATTAACATTTTAAAAATATTCATGTCCATACAAATAAATCCTTAAAAACCATATTGAATAAATAGACATTAATGAGAAAGATTTAAAAGAATAAATATTTAAAACATTTGTAATTATGTTTTAGTAAAAATTCCTTTAACATTATCACTTTTAAAACTCTTTCATAAAACATGGACATCAATAATAAATATTTCCCTGTAGATACTTACGTAAAAACAACCTCGGATAATAAAGAGATTGTGAAATTAAACCTTGCCAATTTGGTAACTTACGAAACATACACCCCATGAAAGAGGTATCATACAATGAATATGTAAATAAACATAAATTAAAGTGTATTACACAATGAATAAAATTATCGTCAGTACATACACCACACAAAAGGTAATAGTGGAAATATGACATGAATCTCACAGGAATAATGAGTGAGATGAAACCCCCTTACCATGAAATTGTCTTTTGTTGAGGGTAGGTTAACCTCATGTATAATGGTGAAATAATTGCTATTAAATTATTCATGAATCGTATACATTAATATGATATCATATATGATATTTTAACGTTGCGTTGTTAATAATATTTTAGTATTATTGCCAATTCGGGTGTTAATTTACTCATTTTCCATTATATTCTTTGTTACGTAAGCTGTGTTTGTTATGGATATGTTGTATCTTATTCATATACAGAATTATATCAAGTCCTTAATAATTATTTCTAATCATTAAATGATAATTAGACTCAAATGGATATTATGGGGAATTAATCTAATCACGTTCGTGGAGATGGTAGTCCGTACGTACGCACGAGCGACAATATCATTATTTGGATATTAAAATAATATATAATTGGATGGTATATAATATAGACAGAATCATTATCATGTTATATTTATTATTTACATGAATTATACATAATTATTATACCCATATAAATAATAATATATTGAATAATAATTACACCGCAACGTGGAGATGGTAGGCCGTATGTACGCACGTATGGTGACATGTCACTAAAGGGATGGATAAAATAATGAATATGTTTGTTCCAAATTTATAATAACAGCACAGTATATAAATGATACTGGAGTTATTATTTTAGAATTTAATTAACAAAGAAAGAAGAAGTTGAAGAAGAAAGGAACTTGAAAGAGGGTGGTGAAAACATTACCTCTTCTTTGGGTTCTTCCTTTTGATTTGGTCAAAAGGGCTCCATATGAGGGATTTAAGATCCAAATAAGGCCTCTAAGATGACGTGAGGGATTTTTGGAAGATATTTGGGTAGAGTTTGGCCGAGTATAAATGCTTTGAAGGTGTGAAGAATTGGTTAGAAGTGGTGTCCTTTTATAAAGGGGAGGAGGGGCTCTTTAAAAAAAACATAAAGTATTAATTTATAATAAATTAATATTCTGTTTATAATGGCTCCAAAGTAGATTATTAAAAGACTAAGGTGGGGATGGGTAGAAATCCTTTCAACCAACATATTTTATATAGTTTTGGGTCATTATATTATACTTATCTATTAGTATTAACTCTTGGTTAATTAGTTTGACACTTACCACGTCACTTTGTATTTTTATACTATGTAGATAATAAACATAATATACACCTTAAATCCACCCCCAATTGGTCCATTAATTATACACCTATTATGATAAAATTCCTTTGTCCGAACCTTAGATTTTTATGAATTTAATATCAATTAATAATATAATAATTTTTTAAAAAAACACTTTTATGTCAATTTTGACACTATTTGGTATTGGATTTTTGTGAAAATCATAACAGCTTGATTAGTTCAAAAAAAGTTAATTAAATCAATAATAACATGACATATTAACCTATAAAATTCTTTGAATTCATTAAAAGTCTCAAATTATATTTATTTGGGTATTTTAAATATCATTTAGTTTAATATTTCATTAATAATGTAATTACTGCATCATAATTGTGTCATAAATAAATTAAATTATTTATTTTCTAAAGATTGAAAATAAAATACCATTATGTAGGAAATCTTTTTTTATATTTATAATGAATATTTATAGTCGAAAATATAACATATATAACCCTATGTAAAAATTGTTTTTCTAAAAGATATAGGCTTATGTCATTTTTGTATTTACTTTAACTTAATTAATATAAAGTGTCACTATCACTTAAAAGTAGATCCATGGGGTCCCAAAATCGACCCAAATATGCACATGTTCTAACATGTATCAACCAATAGGGTTACGACACGTTTTAGGGCAATTTATTATTATTATAATATTATTTTTTAACCCTTATTTACCGGATTTACCCTTTAACCATGGTAAATAAAATATTTACCGAAATAATTATAAAAAATGTCTAAAAATAAAAGATACATATTTACAAAATTTGTACATCCAAATTTCAAATAAGGAGTCCATTTTTCCAAATTCATAACATAAATGTGGCAGAAATTGATTTAAATTTAATTCCCATTGTCAAAAAAAAAGTGTGTTTTTAAGAGATATTAACTATCAAAAGATTGAAACTTTTTTATGTCCGGTTTAAATGAGAAATTATATAAAATGACCAACAATGTATTAAATGGTAAAAATATATTCTAAATATAATTTAAAACCACTCAAATTCATAATTTATCAATATTAATTATTTCGATTAAAAAAGATGTTTTTAATAAAAATTTAGTAATTTTCCTTATTCATCAAAATAGAAAAGTTATCCGAAAAGTACCAATATTTCATCCTAGGATAATTTCGATATTAATAATCCAAAAATGAAGTCCATTTTCAAAGATAAAATGTATAAAATTTGAAAAATTACATATTACTATAAATAAGGGCTATTTTGATTGGTTGTGGTGTGTGTTAGAACTTGAAGTTACGTACAACACACGCTACTATGTTATTCAAAGAGAAGCATACCGAGTAAGCTTGGGGTGTTAAATTGTAAATTTTTTAAATCCCCATTCTAAAGAATATATTTATTTAGTAAAATATTGGATTTAAAAAGGGTTCACCATTAAAAGTTAGTAAAAGTGCATTTTAAAAAAATACTTCTTTTATCTGAAAAAAATGAATTTGTTTTTACATTATGTCTAAGAAACTAATAATATGGATTCTAAAATTAAAATGATTATATAAAGTTCAAAATTCAGTTAATATTATTCATAACCTTTTTTAAATGGCTTGTTTGATAAGTCATGGTTCCCTTGAACACGGTGTTGTGTGTAGTGCATGTTATTTAATTATTTTGAAAAAATAACACACTATGAAATCGTGGGGTGTTACATTCTCCCATCCTTCAATAAATTTGGTCCCCACAATTTGAAATTGTTCTTAGAAAATAAATGGTTGAATGTAGAAAATATCTTTGTGTGAAAACTGTCATCGGAAATTGGGTTAATAAAATTTAGTCTTGATAAAAGGAAAAGATAATTGAAAGGGTCACCACCAAATTATGATCTATATTAGGAGAACATTAGTGGAAATTAGAGACATATAACTGGAGGAAAAATTTAAATATTTATAGGTAGTGATTGAGGTCATCAATCAAAAACAGGTTTAAAAGTGAGGTCCTTAAATTCAGAAATATATGATGATTTAAAATACCATCGGTTCAAAAAAAAGGTATTAGGATAACACATTTTTGGTTTTAGGATCCCTTAAATAAATTAAAAGAATTAATTTCATCATAGAATAAGAGAAGAATAAAATTATATTCTTGAAAAGTATAGTCCATACTTTAACTAATTTCAACCACAAACTCATCTTTCACTCTAAAAGATAATAGAACATAAAAAATTTCTAATTATCCTATTCGTATAGGGTTCCAAAAAATGAATTTATAATTCATATACCAGAAATTTTAAAAAAACTACATTATTTAATCCAGGACATCTCATGGGCCAGTGGTAGGTGATACACCCTTGTCGCCCTTCGGTTGCGGGTTCAAGTCTCGCGGCCTTGCCGGACACGATGGGTTACCGCCCGACCTCTGGGTTGTCCTTTAATAGAAATCCAAATATAATCCCAAACTAGAAATATCAAAAATACTTCAGTACATAATTTATAAGGAAAGTAAACACAATGAAGATCCTTTTTTCGTTTAATAACATGTGAACACCTTCATCATGTATTCTTTTAAAACACTACAACAACCTGAATTACCATAAAACATTATTGATTACATTCATGATCCCTTATTCCTTAAAGAATAATGGATATACTCCTTCAATCCAAAAATGTTGTAAACTCCAAAAATTAGGGAATATACAAATCATTAATCAGTTTCAAGGTTGTCAAGAATATCCAATATAATTTATCCAAATCAATCATGTATTATTCCAAAATCACTACCTCGGTATCAGAACCATATTATGGCTTATCTTTCTCTCAACCATATATTTTCCCAAAATTTAACCTATTATTGAGTCACTATTCATGGTTCCACACAATATCAAGTCTTCAATGAAATAGTACAACAATATTGTTGGTCGGAGTGGATAGTCAAGAGGGGGGGGGGTGAATTGAGATCCAATTAAAATTTCTGTTAAAAACAATTTCTATTAAAATCCCCCAATTTGAAAAAAAAATTAAATTGTAGTGAATTTATACAGATTATAAAGGTTCAATTAGTTTCTCAAAGATTGATTAGTTCTGAGTTAAATTAATCTTATTATTAAATTAACTTTTGAAACTAACTTACTAGTTTACAATAAATATAAACACTTACGGGTTTAACTATCAAAGTAACTTTGAAAATAAATTATATTTCAAAGTAATAGCAGCGGAATATGAAATAAATATATATACTATGGATATAAACTTTAACTAAAAAAACATAGGAGTTAACAAAGAGGTTCAGTCTCAAGCCGAGACTTAGTCCTCTCAAATGTTTATAAAGATGATCCACACCCTGGATCGGGGTTCAATAGTTTACAACTGTCCAGGTCCAAGACCTCTACCACTATTATTCGTGGGAAACAAAACAACAGAAACCTGATGTCCAGGTCACACACGACCTCTACCACTATCCATAGTGGGCAATGAAGTATAAAAAGGTTTGCTGAGGATTTACAGATCCTCCAGTTAAAGTATAGGAGTCAATGTGTGTGTTTAATACAGAAGATAACACACATTTCTCAAAATGAAGAATAAATGAATCACAGAACAGAGATGTAGAGTTTAGAAATGGCTCTGGTGATTTCAGTGTTGTTCTGGACTCTTTTTGAATTTGATCAGAAGTAATTCTGAGTCCTCTACTCGTTTTTGGTTGAGAAGCAGAGTGCCATATGCTTCAGGTTCATAGGCACTGAGATGTAGTCGATGATGTTCTTCAATGTTCTTTGGTATGCACAGAACTCTTCTTGAGTTGGATTGATTGTGTATGAGGTTCTGTGTAATCTCTTGATATGTATCTTCTATTCTTCTTGGTTCCTCCTCCTCTTTATTCATGTATATCTCGTGTGTTCACTTATGTCTTTATTCTTATTCTGCTTTCTTCTATATTTCCGGCAGCATAGTCTTCTTGTATTTATGTCACGTGCTTCGGAAGACAGAAAAGGATTCCTTTCCACAGGTACGAGGTACGGTTTCCTGACATCCGAAAACCATTATTAATTAATTAACAGAGCATTAAAATATACCTTATATGACCGTTGGTTATATTAAATAAAGATATAGATAAAGAAATTCAAACAGCTGTTTATGACTATCGATGAGTTCAAGTGATCGGTAGGTCATCAGCATCAGCATTGGTGGCTAGACATCGGTGTGTCCTGACTGGTGACTCAGATGATTTGCATCAGTGTGTTATTTGATCAGTGACTCATTTGCATCGTTGTGTCATTCAATCATCATCGATGACTCAGATTGATCAAAATCGATCACTCAGATTGATCAGCATCGGTGACTCATATTGATCAGCATCGGTGACTCATATTGATCAGCATCGGTGAGTCATATTGATCAACATCGGTGACTCAGATTAATCAGCATCGGTGAGTCATATTGATCAGTATCGGTGACTCATATTGATCAGCATCGGTGACTCATTTGCATCGGTGCGACCGTTGTCCTCTGATATTGGATCGGTGTGACCGTTGTCTTGATATTGGATCGGTGCGACCATTGTCTTGATATTGGATCGGTGCGACCGTTGTCTTGATATTGGATCGATGCGACCTTTGTCTTGATATTGGATCGGTGTGACCGTTGTCTTGATATTGGATCGGTGCGACCAGTGTCTTGATATTTTATCGGTGCGGCCGTTGTCTTGATTTTGGATCGGTGCTACAATTGTCTGTTTGATCTAGAAGACTTCCAAAATACTTGTAAATCAATAAAAACATAGATAAAAAACATGATAACAGCTTCACTAATAGAATTTGCTTATGTTTATGAGAAATCCAACCGGATTAAGTAATAACGATTTGTGATTATTAAAACAACAATCATAGGAATGAATTTAGCAATCTTCCAGAGGGCTCACCAATCTCCCCCTTTTTGATAATCCAAAATCTTTAAAAAAAATATCAATAATAAAAACATAATGGGATATAAATCTCCCCCTGAAATTAAGTCTCCCTCATAGATATTAATCTCCCCCTTAGAGATTGATCTCCCCCATAGAGATTGATCTCCCCCTTAGAGATTGATCTCCCCCATATATATACATCCTTCTACCCCATATATATACATCCTTCTCCCCCATATATATGCATCCTTCTCCACCTTTGTGATAATCAAAAAGGATGGAAAACATACAAATAAGAGAGTAAAAACGAAGTCAGCATAGAGAATAGAGAGAGAAAAAAAATATTTTATAAGGTACAAAAGATTATAACCAACACATAGTTCACCCGATAAAAAACAATACACAACAATTTCTGGGGATACAAAGGGGATTTTCCTTTGTCTTTAGGAGCAATATTGGGTAAGTTGGAAGGCTTGGAGGTAGGAGCAACTGGGAGAATTTGCAGAGGTGGTAAAATGACTCTGGAAGTTGGAGGAGAGGGTGCCACGGAGGTTTGTTGTTGAGTATCAGTAGTAGCTGGTTGAGAACATGTCTGAGGAACGGGCTGTAGTTGGGAGAGTGCCTGAGAAACAGAGAGCTTATTTGGAGCTACATCAGAGGCACGGAGAGGGTCAGTAGTAGGAAGCACAATGGAAGTGTCTTGGGCATTCAGATAAGGCTTCAAAAGATTTATGAAATTCTGAATAACTTTTTCACCATACTGCATAGCCTTTTCGAAATCATCTTTCTTCTCCATGAACTGTGCCAAAGTTGGGGTAAAATCTTGAAACTGAAAAACTTGAGCCTTGAATGCATCAGTGACTGGAGGTAGTTTCAGATTCTCTGCCAACACCATGAAATTTGCAGCCATCTCATGCTTTGTATAAATCTTTGAAAAGTAATGATCAACCTTTTCCTTGATCTCTTTTAGAGCCTTTTTGGCATCTACTGAATATACGGTTGCCATTTCATGACTGTGATGACGGTGCTCCTTCATTTTATTTAAATAATCCAGATCAAGAACATGTCTAACAGCTGCTAACTCTTCATGCACAACCTCCCTTAGAGCCTCTAGCTCATAGGTAGTGATTTTGGTTACTTTGGAAGTACTGGCTTTGCTAACTATTTGAGTTATCTCATCTTTCAATCGTCACAAATCAAAATTGTTGAGATGTTCAATTAAATTCCTCAACACCTGCATCATACCAGAGATGGTTGATCTAAATTCAGATGATAAAGATACAAATCCAGTGTGTAGATCCTTCATAGTCTGGTTCATAGAGGCTTTGTGCATGCCAATAAGCTCACCAGTATTGGCCAGGTCTGGCTTCATAGAATTTGATACGCTTTGTGAGAAAGCTTCCAATGATGCTTCAGAAACATTCGGAGACACTTGAGTAAGGGCATTGGAAATTTCTTCTCTGACTGTATCTCTTACAGCAGCCAGCAATTCAGTCTTAAACTTATCAAAATCATCTTGAGAGATTTCAGAACCAGGAAGATGAACATCTGTAGAATCAACAACCGGAGCAGATCTTGCTTCACTTGGGAGGCTCTTCTTCATAACTGCAGTAGATTCTGACATTTCCTCTTCTTATTTAGAATAGTCTAAGCCCAAAACAGCAAAACCAGGGTACTCATCCAAAACAGAAGCACCCAAGGTATATTTCGGTTTCTCATAACTTGTTGTTCCACTGATTTTTGGTGATTCTCTCTTGCCAGTGGCATCTGTTCCTGGTACTGTTTGATGTGTTTCTGTTAGAGGTACAACAAGACCATCTACAGGTCAGTTAACACCATCATCATTATTATCACCACTTTGTTGTGGTTCTATTGAAGGTTCAGCCAGACTATCTATAGGTCAGTTAACACCATCATCATTATTACCATCACCATCATCATCACCATCACCATCATCATCACCACCATCATCATCACCACCTTGCTCAATATCACTCTTCTCAGAGTCTTCACCGGTAGAAACTTTAGTGTCAATATCTTCTTCATCACCAAGAATTGGTTTAGATTCAGGTAAGGCCAAAGATGGACTAGCAGGTCCAAAATCTATTCTTCTCTTTGGACTCACTGTATCAGGATCACTCCTATCATCAGGAGGTGAGACAATTACATCTTATGTCTCAGCTTATTCCATTCTTTGACCTTCGGTAGCTTCATTTCTTTCATCCTCTTCCTCATCATCAGAATAAACTGGTTCCTCATTTGCTTTCAAACCAGGGTCCCTCAAACCCTTAGGACTCTTTCAATGATCTGTGGGATTGTAGGCTTCATACAGCTTTTCTTCATCAGCAACCCAACACTTCTTCCATGGATTCCAATTTATTTTCATCCTCTTTCAGATCTCTTTGTTGAGACAGAAAGGATGATATATTTCAGCTACATCATCATCTTCATCAACACATTCTAGATTCTTGAGCATGGTAGAGATCATCTTGGAGTAAAATAAGGCAGTGGATTTCTTGGACGGTTTTACCATTCCAGCTATGTGCACCATCACATATCTACACAAATTGACCTTCTCATGGGTTTTCAGAAGAAACAATAGGAAAACATCCTGGTAATTTACAGCAGAAAAATCTCCGTTCCTAGGGCAAAGTTGGTGCTGAATAAACTTGAAAAGAAGTCTGCATTCACCATCCAACTCTGAGGATGTGATTCTCCTCGACTCTTTGTTTCCAGTCAGAAGCTCTAGAGCTAATTCTTATGAGAAGTAATCAGTGATTGGAGGAATATTCCCAGCATAATCCTCATACCGACCCTCATGGGGTACATTTAAGAACTCTGCCCACTGTTTAGATGAAAAGGATATTTTCTTTCCTTTTACTTCAGACGACATCCGGGCAGTCTCCACATGATCTATAGTGATTTTCAGATTCATATAAAACTCATGTACCATCTTCAGGTAGTCCACTTGTGAGTTTTCTGAAAACCAGTCTGTGCATCCTTGCGATTAAAGAACTTGCAAACAACAGTTACTTACATGATAAAAGCCAGGCAGAACTGACTTCTCTTTCTACAGTAACAATCCAAGTTTCCAGGTTCGGATTTATTGATCATTGAGAGGTACTACTCGACTTTCCTCGATCACGCTTTGGAGGTACAGGACTGTCTGATCCTTTTCTCAGACTCTTTTGCTTAGCCATTCGAAGATTTTGGGGAAAGCAGGAGTTCGAAGGTTCGAGGTAGAGGAGAAGAGAAGTTGAAGGGTTCAGCGGGAAAAGAATGGTCAAAGGTTTAGGGAAGAGAAATAGTCGCGTATCATTTATTTTTTCATTTAGGGTTCCCATAAAAAGGATAAAAGAAAATAATTAATTAATTAAAACATAATAAAAAGTAATACAAAGAATCGGTTTGATAGAACGGTGTAACAGATGAGTTTCACTGATCGGTTTCACAGATCAGTTTCACAGATCGGTTTCACAGATCAGTTTCATAGATCGGTTTCACAGATCAGTTTCACAGATTGGTTTTACATATCTGTTTCACAGATCAGTTTCACAGATCAGTTTCACAGATCAGTTACACAGATCAGTTTAACATATCAGTTTCACAGATCAGTTTCACAGATCGGTTTCATAGATCGATCATACACAACTCTTGTTTAATAAAATTCATTATTTCAGAGCATAAAGGCTTTGTAGAGATATCATGTAATTGATGTTCAGAGTTAATAAATTTTAGAGAGATATCACCTTTCTGATAATGATCTCATAGAAAATGATGTCTGACATCAATGTGCTTAGTCCTAGAGTGAGACACATGGTTCTTAGATATGTGAATTGCACTAGTATTGTCACAGTTAATTGAAACATGTTTAAAATCAAATCCATAGTCCAATAAAGTTTGTTTCATCAACAGAATCTATGCACAGAAACTACCAGCAGCGATGTATTCTGCTTCAGCAGTAGATAATGCAACTGAGTTCTGTTTCTTACTACACCATGATACTAGCGATTTTCCAAGTACGTGACATGTTCCAGATGTGCTTTTCCTATCAAACTTGCATCAAAAAAAGTCATCATCTGATTAACTAGTTAGGTCAATAAATTGTCCTTTTGGATAAAACAAACCTAAATTTACAGTATACTTAAGATATTAAAAAATCCTTTTAACAGCCAGTAAGTGTGAATCTTTAGGATTATCTTGAAATCTAGCACACATACACACACTAAACATAATATCTGGTCGAATAGTAGTAAAATAAAGTAAGCTCCCAATCATACCTCTGTAATTGGTTTGATCAACTGGTTTCCCAGTTTCATCAACATCCAATTTGCAGGTAGTACTCATAGGTATATCACTTTCCTTAATACTATCCAAACCAATACGTTTTAACAAATCATTAGTATATTTACATTGATTTATAATAATTCCATCTTTATTTTGAATGATTTGAAATCCAAGAAAGTGCTTATGCTCTCCCATTAAGCTTATTTCAAATTCATTTTGCATAACCTTTGAAAAATCAGTACATAAAGAATTTTTAGAAGATCCAAAAATAATATCATTAACATAGATTTGTACTATTAAAACATCTTTTTAAAACCTTTTTATAAATAGAGTGGGGTCAGGTATTCCTTTTGTAAATCCTTTTTAAATAAGAAAGTTTGAAAGTCTTTCATACCAAGCTCTTGGAGCTTGTTTTAAACCATATATGGCTTTAGAAAGTTTAAAAACATGATTTTGAAAATGAGGATTTGTGAAACCAGGTGGTTGTTCTACAAAAACATCTTCAACAATAAAACCATTTAAAAAAAGCACTTTTCACATCCATTTGATATAACTTGAAATTCAGATGTGATGCATAAGAAAATAAGATCCTAATTGCCTCTAATCTGGCTACAGGTGCAAAGGTTTCCTCATAGTCAATTACTTCCTCTTGATTGTAACCTTGTGCAACTAGCCTAGCTTTGTTTCAAATGATGTTTCCAGATTCATCTACTTTGTTTCTAAACACCCATTTTGTGCCTATGGTTATAGTGTCCTTATGTATTTCTAATAATTTCCAGACTTTTTTTCTTTCAAATTGATTTATTTCTTCTTGCATAACTATTAACCAAAATTCATCATTGATGGAATCATTGATATTCGTAGGTTCTAGTTATGATAAGAAGGCTTGATGTTCAACCTTATTTCTAAGAGAATCTCTAGTCTGTGTCCCTCTATCAAGATATCCTACAACAGCATCTATGGGATGATTCCTCAGAATCCTAGTTGATCTAGAAAAGGTAGGACTCGAGATTTCAGGTTCATCTACAGGATGAGGTTCAACAAATGTAGTGTCTAGGGAATTTCTAGAGCTGGATGTTTTAACATCAGGTCCACTGTTTTTATCAAGGTTCAAACCAGAGAGATCATCTTCAAGATTTTCAATAGAGGTCTTAGGTTCATGTGGATCAGTTTAATTAAATTTGATATGAACAGATTCTTCAACACATTTGGTTCTTTTAAAGAAAACTCTATAGGCTTTACTAGAAGTAGAGTAACCTAGGAAAATTACTTCATCATTCTTGGATGAAAACTTATCAAGATTATCTTTATTATTAAGAATAATGACTTTGCAACCAAAAACTTTGAAGTAGTTAAATTTAGGTTTCATATGGTTCCATAACTCATAAGGGGTCCTCTTAAGAACATGTCTAATCAAGACTCTATTAATAACATAGCAGGCGGTATTGACAGCTTCAGCCCAAAGAAATAGGTAGGTCATACTCATTGAGCATAGTCCTAGCAATTTCTTGCAGGGTTATATTCCTTCTTTCTACTACACCATTCTGTTGAGGTGTCCTAGGGGCAGAGAAATTGTGACTATAGCTAATGTGTAAGTAGTAAGATTCAAACTCGTGATTTTCAAACTCACGGCCATGATCACTTCTCAGGGTTTTAATCTTAAATCCACTAAGGTTCTCTACAGACTTGGAATATTTAACAAAGTAAGAACATGCTTCACTTTTGTGAGCTAGAAAATATACCCATGTATATCTAGAAAAGTCATCTACAAGAACATATACATAGTGCTTCCCAATTAAACTAGAAAATCTAGATGGTCCAAATAAATCCATGTGAACCAACTCGAGAGGTTGAGAAGTTGACACTTCTTTCTTTGATTTGAATGAAACTTTATGTTGCTTTCCCATTTGACAGGTATTACAAATTTTTCTGCTGGAAATTCAAGTTTGGGTAGGTCTCTTACTAAGTTCTTCCTAGCAAGTTTTCTAAATGAATGCACATTTAAGTGTCCTAATCTTATGTGCCAAAGCCAAGACTCTTTTTTAAAAGCATTTAAGCAAGTAATGTTTTGTTTAGCCAAGGGATTTATGTCGACATCATACACGTTTTCATTTCTTAAAGCAGAAAACACTAAAGCATTTTTAGAATTAAAAACATTCCAAGAATCATGTTCAAATTTTAACATAAAAACCATCATCACATAACTGAGGGTTACATTATAAATTGTATTTTAGGCCGTCAACAAATAAAACTTTAGAAATCAATACTGAGTTAGTGTTACCAATCTGGCCTAACCCGATAATTTTCCCTTTAGAATTGTCACCAAAGGTAACAAAACCTCGATCAACTCTGACTAAGATATTAAAGCATGAAAAGTCTCATGACATATGTCTTGAACATCCAATGTCCAAGTACCAGGTCTTTCTATAGGATCTCTTTAAGCAGGTTTCCTACAAAACAGATTTAAACAGGAAATGATTTTGGTACCCAGATTTTCTTGGGTCCAGACAGGTTAGCAAATAATACTTTAGGTACCCATATTTGTCTAATGGGTCTTATATAATTTGTAGAATCACCATACATTGAAAGATAAACCTTATTAGATCCATAACTATGAATATAACTGGTTGAGGTGTATGAAGTTCCAGAGCTAGTTACATTCTGTCCAGAATTAGGAATAAATCTATTCTTGGTCAACTGTCTCTGTCCAGGTTTGTAACATATTCCAGTAGTGTATTTTGGTGCAACTTGTTTTCTTAGAATTTGAGTTAGAGATTCCTTACCATTGGTAAATTTCTCTAAATCCTTTATGAGTTTCTCATTAGATAATTTCAATTCAGTGTTCTCCTTTAACAGTTGAGCATTTTTCTCTTTTTCAATAGTGAGTTCAGTTTTAACTGTAGTGGTGAGAGCATGCTGTTTCTTTAATGACTTGTATTTATCCTTAAGTTCATTGCATGTCTCTTCTAACATATCACAATATTCAAACAATTCAGATTTAGACATGTAATCACATTCAGAATCATCTCTAGAATAATATTAATTAGAAGCAGGAGTTTCTGAAGTTACCTCGGAAGTGTTTGTCATAAAACACATGTTTGCTTTATTTCTATGTTCTGTTTCAGAAACTTCAGATTCAATAGAATTGTCCTCAGAAGCACTCCAAGTATCCTTCATGGCCTTTTTAAACTTATTGTCCTTGTATTCATACGTCTTCCTGTATTTCAGCTTTGGACAGCCAGCTTTTATGTGTCCTTTCCTTTTACACTCATAACAGACAACTTCATCTGATTTATCAGATTTCTTCCCGTCCTTTTTCCAATGTCCCTTGTTACCATACTTACCTTTGTAGTTTGACTTTCAGAAAAACTTCTTCTTCCTATAAAACTTTTTAAATCTTCTGGCAATGTGATCCATCTCAGCATCACTGTCAGAGTCACTCTCACTTTCTTCACAGCTTGAGCTTTCGTTTATAGCTTGAAGTGTTTCCTTATACTTGTTCTTTGAGTTTGTATTTTTGAAGGCAACAGACTTTCTTCTAGGTTCATCGTCTTCTTCTTTATTCACCTTGAGTTCCTCTTATTACATCATCAATTTGCCAATTACTTCTTTGACTGGGAGTTCTCCAATGTCACACGATTCTCTAATGGAGACAGAGGTTCCTCTCCATCTTTCAGGTAGACATCTCAAAATTCTCATGATTTCTTCCTTTGCTGGAACATCCTTTCCCAGAGAGGTCATTGTGTTGACAATATCATTGAACCTGAGATACATATCAGAAATGGGTTCATCAGCCTTCATTTTAAAATTATCATACTTAATATTATAGGTATTAAATCTCATCTCTTTAACATTTGTTGTTCCTTCATGAGAAACATTTAAGGTATCCCAAATTTCATATGCAGTTTTACAAGCACAAATTCTATTAAATTATTCATCTCCTAGAGCATAGTATAGGGCATTCATAGCTTTACAATTATTATTGTAAGCAGTCTTTGTAGGTTCATCCCAAGTAGATCTAGCAGTAATGGGAATTTTATATTCAGATTCAATAGCAGTCCAAATATCAAAACCTATACTTTCAAGATGAATTTTCATTTTGAGTTTCCACTGAGCATAGTTCTTTCCATTGAAAAAAGGTGGTCGGTTAGTAGAAGCACCCTTAAGTCTATTATCCATGATAACACAAAAATAATTTTAAAGAGATAAAAATTTAGAAATAACAGAAATTTTAAGAACATTAAAATACAACTAAAATCACAGTTGAAAAGCAGAGTACTTTAGAAAATATTTGCTAACCTCTAATACCAAATGTTGTTCGGAGTGGATACTCAAGAGGGGGGGGGGGGAATTGAGATCCAATTAAAATTTCTGTTAAAAACAATTTCTATTAAAATCCCCCAATTTCAAAAACAAATTAAACTGTAGTAAATTTATACAGATTATAATGATTCAATTATTTTCTCAGAGATTGATTAGTTCTCAGTTAACTTAATCTTATGATTAAATTAACTTTTGAATCTAACTTACTGGTTTACAATAAATATAAACACTTGAAAGTTTAAATAGAAAAGTATCTTTGAAAATAAATTATATTTCAAAGTAATAGCAGCGGAATATGAAATAAATATATATAGTATGGGTATAAACTTTAACTAAAAACACAGAGGAGTTAACCAAGAGGTGCAGTCTCAAGACAAGACTTAGTCCTCTCAAAAGTTTATAAAGATGATCCACACCCTAGATCGGGGTTCAACAGTTTACAACTGTCTAAGTCCAAGACCTCTACCATTGTTATTCGTGGGAAACCAAACAACAAAAACCAGTTGTCCAGGTCACACACGACCTCTACCACAATCCATAGTGGGCAATGAAGTATAAAAAGGTTTTCTGAGGATTTACAGATCCTCCAGATAAAGTACAGGAGTCAGTGTGTGTGTTTAATACAGCAGATAACACACACTGCTCAAAATGTAGAATAAATGAATCGCAGAGCAGAGATGTAGAGTTTAGAAATAGATCTGGTGATTTCATTGTTGCTCTGGACTCTTTTTGGATTTGATTAGAAGTAATTCTGAGTCCTCTTCTCATTTTTGATTGAGAAGCATAGTTTCGTATGCTTCAGGTTCATAGGTAGTGAGATGTATTCAATGAAGTTCTTCAATGTTCTTTTGTATGCATAGAACTCTTCTTGAGTAGGCTTGATTGTGTATGAGTTTCTTTGTAATCTCTTGATATATATCTTCTATTCTTCTTGGTTCTTCCTCCTCTTTCTTCTTGTATATCTCGTGTGTTCTCTTATGTCTTTCTTCTTCTTCTTTTTTCTTCTATATTTCTAGGAGCAGAGTCTTCTTATATTTATGTCACGTGCTTCGGAAGATAGAAAAGGTTTCCTTTCCGTAGGTACGAGGTACGGTTTCCAGACATCTGACAACCATTATTAATTAATTGACAGAGCATTAAAATATACCTGATACGACCATTGGTTAGATTAAATAAAGATAAAGATAAAGAAATTCAAACATTTGTTTATGACTATCGATGAGTTCAAGTGATCGGTAGGTCATCAGTATCATAATTGGTGGCTAGACATCGGTGTGTCCTAACCGGTGACTCAGATGATTAGCATCAGTGTGTTATTTGATCGGTGACTCATTTGCATCGGTGTATCATTCGATCAGCATCGGTGACTCAGATTGATCAGCACCGGTGACTCGGATTGATCAGCATCGGTGACTCAGATTGATCAGCATGGGTGACTCATATTGATCAGCATCAGTGAGTCATATTGATCAGCATCGGTGACTCAGATTGAACAGCATCGGTGATTCATATTGATCAGCATCGGTGACTCAGATTGATCGGCATCGGTGAATCATTTGCATCGGTGCGACCGTTGTCCTCTGATATTGGATCGGTGTGACCATTGTCTTGATATTGGATCGGTGCGACCATTGTATTGATATTGGACCGGTGCGACCGTTGTCTTGATATTGGATCGGTGCGACTGTTGTCTTTATATTGGATCGGTGCGACTGTTGTCTTGATATTGGATCGGTGCGACCGTTGTCTTGATATTGGATCGGTGCGACCGTTGTCTTGATATTGGATCGGTGCGACCGTTGTCTGTTTGATCCAGAAGACTTCCAAAATACTTTTAAATCAATAAAAACATAGATAAAACACATGATAACAGATTCTCTAATAGATTTTGATTATGTTTATGAGAAATCCAACGGGATTAAGTGATAACGATTTGTGATTATTAAAACAACAATCATAGGAATGAATTCAGCAATCTTCCAGAGGGCCCAACAAGTACAATCCTTATATACTCTATAATTATTATAACCAGTACATCGTTGATACAATACTCAAATGAAATAATTCTTTAATAACAACATAAGAAATCTAATCATTCCTCCTCATCTCTGGTAGTATCATAACTTGATTCGTATCCAATATCATTATTTGGGGAATACTCTAATGATTTGGACATTGGTTTACGTAGTGACTCAACTCCTTGTAGTGGAAGCATTGAAAATTTGAAACCTTTTTCTTACCCTTGCAGTCTCGTACAAGGTGTCCTTTTTTTCCACACTTATAACAAACTCCCATTCCCTTCAGGCAAGTTCCAGGGTGTTTCATCCCACAGTTGTCACATATGGGAAAATTATTCTTTTCCCTCTTCCCTTTATCCATATTTCTCTCTTCCATCCTTTTTCTTCTCTTTCTTCCCTTCAAATCCATAGAAATCAGGGAACTCTTTACTTTAATTATCAAAACATGATACTATTTCTTCATATGATGATAATACATGGAAGACTATTTCCCTTATAAATGATGGCTTAATACTATGAAAGATATGATCCTTCTTATTCTTTGGATCATACGTATTACTAATGTTCGCATTCCTTCTACTGGGCACCATTTCTATACAATGTCATAAACTAGGTCAGTTTATGAATTGCAATGAATAATTCCAAACATGTAAAATACCTAACATAAATTGAATGATTTATGGATATAATCCATAATCATAAAGATTTTTTCATTAAGGAAGTATATACTCATAAACCCTTTATAATGTTTTGTAAAGAAAATGAGAATTATCCTAAGCATATCCCCCGGGAGTGTCATAACCAAGAGTGAAGAAAGGCCTGTTGTCGTGCACCAGTTCCCGCTCGAGTCTAACTCAAAGCGTTGTTTTGGGTTTTACCCCTAGATACATCTATTTCAGAGCCGCCTCTACCTGCTCGTATCCAGACAGAGATGTATTGCTTGGAAAACTCCCAAAATATCTACAATACCAAAATTCGAGGAAGTTCTTCTATACTAAACCTCAAATTCCATCTTAGGTCAATGTGCTCTAATCAGAGTTTATCTAAATCTAGCTTCCCAGGTTTGTATTAAACTTTTCTGATACCAATTGTAACGCCCCGACCCTAGTAACCTAGAGTCGGTGCATTATTACATAAAATTGGCATGATCACAAGAAAAATCAAATCTCTAAAGACCGATTAGTTTAGTAGCCTTGGAAACAGTAGATATATTCATGTGTCTTACATTACATCATAAAAATGAAAACTAAAACAACATAGTCTCCATATTCCACACTCATATCCCCACAAACTATCCCTGCAGGTCATTCATAAAATACTTCTTCACATCCTGGAAAAAATAAAACATAGAAAGGGGTGAGATCAGATTCCCAGTAAGGATAAAAATATAGTGGAAACATTCATAAATAAGCATAAACATTTAAGGCAATGTATAACTAAAACAAAAGCCTTTTGAACTTGAACTTCAGCATAATATGGAAACGTTAAAATGAAATAATTCAATTAACTTATTCACATGGATATTACACTAATCGAATAATAACATGCAATATCAATAACCACTTCTATAATGATGGAATGAATAATTCCAGACTCTCATAACAACATATTCAAGGCCTCGTGCCAAGACTACAAATAAGATTTTGTCAAGGCCTCGTTCCAAGACACTAGTTTGTCTCATGAGACCTACCGATGCGTCGAGGAGAAATAGTGGGCTCCACCCGTCACAAACTAAGTCCAATGAATTCCTCATATGAACATGTTTAAACATAACATAATCATTTGTATTAAAACTAGCATAAGAAATATAAATACTCTCTATAAACCATGAATGGTATAAAAATAACACATACACAGACAAACATATCAAAAAACCTTCAATACAATATGGGAGTTTTGTATCATAATAAATCAAATTCAAATAAGCTTAAAATCCATTAATGGATGTTGACATAGATGAAAATGATTTGTAAAACTCTTTGAGAGAAATATCCTTTTTTCATGAAAACATGTAAAATTCGACCCATTTTAAAAGAATTCATTTAATGACATTTTTGAAACAATGTTTCCCGTACAACATTGAAACTTTTTAAAATAATTAACATTTTAAAAACATTCATGTCCATATCAATAAATCCTTTAAAACCATTTTGAAGACATGGAAATTAATGAGAAAGATTTAGAAGAATAAATAATTAAAATAGTTGAAATGATGTTTTAGTAAAAATTCCATTAAAATAATCCCTTTTAAATCTCTTTCATAAAACATGGACATGGATAATAAATATTTCCTAGTAGATACTTACGTAAAAACAACCTCGGATAATAAAGATATTTTGAAATTAACCCTTACCAATACGGTAACTTCTGAAACATAAACCCCATGAAAGAGGTATCATACAATGAATATGTAAATACACATAAATTAAAGTGTATTACACAAATAATACAATTATCATCAGTAAATACACTACACAAATGGTAATAGTTGAAATATGGCAAGAATATCACGGGAATAAAGAGTGAGATGAAAACCATTACCATGTACTTTTCCGTGGTTGAGGGTAGGTTAACCTCCTGTATAATGGTGAAATAATTTTTATTAAATTATACAAGAATCATATACATTAATATGATATCATATCTGATCTTTTAACATTTCTTTGATAATAATATATTAGTATTGTCATCATTTTGGGTGTTAACTTACTCATTTTCCATTATATTCTTTGTTACATAAGCTGTGTTTTTTATGGATATGTTGTATATTAATAATATAAATAATTATATCAATTCTTTAAACATTATTTTTAATCAATAAATTAGAATTATACTCAAATGTATATGATGGGAAATGAATCTCATCACGTTCGTGTAGACAGTAGTCCGTACGTACGCACGAGCGACAATATCATTCTTTTGATATTAAAATATTATACAATTGGATGGTATATCATATAGAAAGAATCATTATAATTTTATATTTATTTTTTACATGAATTATAATTCATTATTATACCCATCTAAATAATAATATATTTAATTACAATTATACCACTACGTGGAGACGTTAGGTCGTATGTACGCACGTATGGTGACATGTCATTGAAGGGATGGATAGAATAATGAATATGTTTTTTCCATATTTATAATAACATCAGAGTATATAGAAGATACTGGAGTTATTATTTTAGAATGGAAATATCTAATAAAGAAGAAGTTGAAGAAGAAAGGAACTTGAAATAGGGTGGTGAAAACATGACCTATTTTTCTGGTTCTTCCTTTTGATTTGATAAAAAGGGTTCCATAGGTTGGATTTATGATCAAAATAAGGCTTATAGGTTGAATTGAGGGACGTTTGAAGGATAGTTGGGCTGAATTTGTCTGAGCCAATGGGCTTTGAAGGTGTGATGAATTGGTTAGAATTGGTGTCCTTTTATAAGGGGGGGAGGGGCTCTTTAAGAAAAACATAAAGTATTATTTTATAATAAATTTATATTCGTTTTCTAATGGCACCAAAGTGTATTCATAAAATCCTATGGTGGGTATGGATTGAAATCCTTTCAACCAATAGATTTTAGACAGGTTTGGGTCATTATATTAACCTTATATTTTAGTTATAACTAATGGTTAATTAGTTTAACACTTACCATGTCACTTTGTATTTTTATATTATATAGTTAACAAACATACTATATACCTCTATTAGACCCCCCAAGTTGTCCATTAATAATACACCTATCATGATAAAAGTCCTTTGTATGAACCTTAGATTTTTAGGAATTTAATATCAATTAATATCATAATAAATTTTTTTAAAAACACTTTTATCTAAATTTTGACACTATTTGGTATTTGATTTTTTTTTGAAAATAATAACAGCATGATTAATTCGAAAAAAAGTTAATTAAATAAATCCAAACATGTCATAGTAACCTATTAAAATCGTGTAATAATTTAAAAGTATAAAATTATATTTATTTGGGTATTTATAATTTCAATTACATTAATATTTCACTAATAAGGTAATTACTACATCGTCATTGTGTCATAAATAAAATAATGTATTTAATGTATAAATAATGAAAATAAAATAACATTATGTAGTAATTTTTTTATATTTCTAATGAATATTTATAGTTGAAAATATATCATATATAACCCTATGTAATAATTGGTTTTCTAAAATATATAGGTTTATGTCATTTTTGTATTTTCTTTAACATAATTAATATAAAGTGTCATTATCACTTACAAGTGGATCCATGGGGTCCCAAAATTGATGCAAAGATGCCCATGGTCGGAAATGTATCAAAAAATAGTGTTGAGACACGTTTAAGAATAATTTATTATTATTATAATAATATTTTTTACCCTTATTTACCAGATTTACCCTTTAATCAGGGAAAATAAAATATTTACCGAAATAATTATTCAAATTGCCTAAAAATAAAAGAAACCTATTTAGACAATTTGGACATCCTGATTCAAAATCTGGAGTCAATTTTTCCAAATTCATAACACATAAGTGGCCTAAATTAATTTAAAAATAATTTCTGATATCAAAACAAAAAGCGTGTTTTTAAGAGATAATAACTATCAGAAGATTGACACTAGTTTATGTCCCATTTAAATGTGAAATTATGTCCAATTCCCAAAATTTTATTAAATGGTAAAACTATATTCAAAATATACATTAAAACCACTCAAATTCATAATTTCCCACTTTTAATTATTTCGATTAAAAAAGTTGTTTTTAATAAAAATTTAGTCATTTTCACTATTCATCAAAATATAAAAGTTATCCGAAAAGTACCAAAATTTCATCCTAGGATAATTTAGATATTAAAAATCCAAAAATGAAGTCCATTTTGAAAGATAAAATGTATAAAATTACAATGATTTGATATTACTATACATAAGGGCTAGTTTGATTGGTTGTGGTGTGTGTTAGAATAGAAGTTGCGTACAACACACGCTACTGTATTATTCAATATGAAGCGTACCGAGGATGTTTGTAGGGTTACATTGTAAATTTATGATTTCCCCATTCTAAAGAATAAATTTATTTAGTAAAATATTGGATTTAAACATGGTTCACCATTAATAGTCGGTAAAAGTGCAATTTTGATAAATACTTATTTTATCTGAAAAGAATTAATTTGTTCTTACATTATGTCTAAGAAACTCATAATATGGATTCTAAAATTATAAGGATTATATAAAGTAAAAAATTTATGTTAATATTATTCCTAACCTCTTTTGAATGGCTAGTTTGGTAAGTCATGGTGCGCTTGAACTCGGTGTTGCATGTAGTGCAAGTTATTGAATTATTTTGACGAAATAACACACTATGAAATCTTGGGGTGTTACAATAAAACGTAGTGTGTGACAATATTTTGTGGTGGAACATAATTGATGAATGGAATCATCACCCATAATCAATGTACTAATTTTCATGATAATAAAGCTAATATAACTAGTGTTGGAACTGAGTAGATCATATATGTATTAAGGAAGATGATAGACTATATGATGTATAACCATTTAAAATAGATAAAAATATTGTTTAAAAAGGATATTAACCTATTTTTTATTGATTCAAGTGACATAATCCAATATTATAAAAAGGAACAAGTAATCCAATGGTAGTTTATAAATATATTAACTCTGTAGAAAATGTATTGGATGAATTAGGGTCAAATGAAATAGAAAAAATATTTATTATTAAGTACATTTATAAATGATATATTGAATAATGGTGTTTATTGATCAAGAATAATAATAAGGAAAAATAAATATATATCCTATAATGGATAACTTCTAAGGTGATATAACATGATAAATTATTACCTCTTAAATAATAGTATAATCATTTGTGGACTATATTCACATTTATATAGAAGGAATAATAATTTGTGATAGATTGCGAGTCTGACATTAAAATGTTATCCATGAATTTTGGGGAATAAAAAATATAAAAAGGAATAATGTTTGTTTTATCAATAAGATTATATTAAGACTTTTCATAGTACTAGTTTCTCAAAATAAACTTATAAGATTATATGTAATCATATTACATTATGTTATAAAATAAATTTCTATATTTTATTTCAATAAGAGAAATCAAAATAAGAAGAGGTCTACTCTTCCTTAAAAAAATTACACATCATGGAAGAATTATGTAACAATAAAATTTACATAATTTAATTTTTTTGGGAAGAAATATCCTGGAAAAAGAATTAATGTTATGATATTTATTACACTAATGTATATAAGTGTCATCAATATAATTAATATAATGAAAAGAGAAAAATACTCTAAAACGATGTGTGTCAATTTTAAAAGTATGGGGCATTATTCAAACAACTGAACAAATAATCAAGATATCATACCACAGATTAATCCACGGGGGAAGGTCAAATATATGTAATTATAACTACTAAATTTAATGTACCAAATAATGTTAAGAATCGAAAACATATCATAAATTTCAGATTTTAATTTATTTTATTTTATTTTGGATATACCCAATCATTTTTGTCTAAATAGTTTTTAAGGTTATAATATCACCACCTCATTGATTACATGTTGAGTAGGAAGTGAGAATTATAAATAGTATAATTATCACACATATGGTATATAATATCTATCTATTGGATTATTTTGGGAATGTGATTCCATAAAAACGTTTTATTATACCTTGTGTTTAATATTACAATATTTTGAGCTTGTATTATATCCCTAGGTATAGATCCAAAATTACATGTCTTGTAAGGGAGGATACATTTTATATACTAAATTAACTTACCATAATTATCTGGTTTCAAGATGTTCATGAACTCCCAAGGGAATTTAATTCCATCATATGGGATTTACTACCTACAAATGATGTATTTTTATCTCATATGGTTCTGTTGATACTCTGAAATGAATATATTTATATTGTATTGGTACTTAATGATGTATTTAAAAGTTATTTAACTAGTATTCCAATTAATCCTAAAGTTTAATTTTTAATAAAACTCAAAACTAGTGCTACACATATTTCAAAGACAATATATGGAATATATTTTATTGAGATTCATTAATTCAATGAAATATTGATGAGAAACAAAATTAGGTATTTAATTATCCTAATAATTCACAATGGGGTGAACATGGAAATGTTTAATAAACAATAACATTATTTTATTCATATTTTCATAAAAAATATTAGAAATAACATGATCAATAATAAGAATGTGTATCATATACCATATATTTATGATCTAATTGGTAATATTAAAGAGCTCAATATTTTTTGTAGACTAAAATTTGATTTGGAAATCATTAGAAAATATCCAATAAGAACGAAATATAGACCACAACCTTCCATATGATGTATTTCCTTTATTAATTTATGATAATTCAATTTTTATATTGAAATGATCCTTATATCATTATTTATTTAGTGATAGAGTCCTTTTTGTATAAATTGGTATGTTTGTGGTCATATTTATATATTTTATTCTTATATATTAAAATTTAATGAAATTGAAAGGAAAAAAATTTGAGGATTTTGTTGAAAACCTTGTGTAATTTTATGATAAATTTATCAAATTTTAATTTTTTTTATTCATATTCATTCAATCATTGGTCAGATAGTATCTTTTAAAGGTTTATCAGTGGATCCTTCAAAGATATTTTTCTATATAAAAGCCTTAGAATCAAATTGAAGACCATTATAAATATCTTTATTGGGTTTTCTTGATATTGACAATTCTTTAGGATAGATTTTTCATCATAATCTCATCCACTCTTCATGTGGTCTTGAAAGGTGATTAATATTATGAGGATTGATACAATTGTGGAAAATGTCAAGTAAATGATGTGATGATTGTTCAACATACCAATACGTCGACTAACGTATAGATGATAAGGGTTTGTGATCTATAATGATCAATCAAAAAAAGGTATTGGGATGAATCCCCATGTGGAATGACATGGTGAGATCATATTTCTCAATCCAATTAAAAATTCATGACCAAAAATACCCTACAGTAAATTTAAATATGGAATTATTAATTTTTTCATTGAATATATTGAAGCAATATCTATATAGTGAATAATGAGATATATATATACTTATCCTAACTTTTTAAGGTATACATTTACATTGATAGAGTTTAATATGAGTTATAGATGTATATTAAAGTTGATTATATTTTATGACTGCGTAATAGATTAATACCCATAAGTGTAATAATAGGTGGAATATGCTTTGATTCTAAATGACAAAGAAAATTTTTCCCATATTAGGATTAATATAATATTAATATTTTTATATTTATAGAAGGTGTATTTTTAAATAATATAAACGGTCACAAGATCTTATCCTTCTTATAGAAATGTTTTCCCTTATATATTTTATTGTATTAACATGGTTTATAAGGATGATATAGAATTACAGAATATGTTTAGGATATTTTTGGAAACCAACAATTATTTTTCTGTAATGAAAATGATTACAAACCATGTGTGGGTCTTTCAAAATAAGAGTTGAAGGAGGTTATATTGGATTAATCTCATAGTTCATCATTAAATATAAATATGTTAATTGGAAATGCTTATTGAGATCTAAAAGAAAATTTTATGTTTTATTACATGAAAATGGACATTTTCAATTTTATATCACAATTCCAAGTGTTTCAGATTGTAAATGATGAGATTTATAACACTAATAGGATGTTAAACCATTACCCAAGATAGAATGGAAATGGGAAAACAGTACCACATGTTTTGTCATTGGACTCCCCAAAAATCTAAATGTCTCATTATTATTTCTGTTCTATTTGATCTCATTATCATATCACCACAATTTATTACTATTATATTTTGGTTCTCTTAGTAGACTTAATCAGTTGTATAATAAGGAAGTTGTCCAATTACATTGAATAAAAAACTCAATTTTATCAAATCTAGATCTATGTTTTAATAATATGTTCATGATAATACATTTAGATAAAACATATTCAATGTTGAGATTTCATACTATTAATCATCTTGAGAAAAATGGTAATTCTGAGAGGACCACTAAAACACTACATGACAGGTTTACAGCTATATCTATGGATTAAAATACTTTTTTGGATCGAATCCTTCCTTATGGTGAATTTAAATACAATTATATCATTCAGATTAGAATTCAAATGAATATTTATAAATATTTCCATTGAAAGAAGTGCATCACGAAAATCATTTAGGAAAATTATGAATAAATAAAGTTATTGGGGCATTGTCTTTAGTGAAAAATGGCAGACAAGAATATATCAGTTCGACCACACATACTAGAAATGAATAGTTGAAAAATTGTTATTTTGAAAATCTGGAGTGAGATATAGAGTTTTAAAATAGTTAGAATTTACTATTATGTATATGGTAATAATATTATGAATGAATAAAATGTTTTCTACAGATATATTAGTCCCTCAATTATTCTTTATCATTAAGAGATAATATCTTACTACATGGAACATCCAAAAAATATCGATAATTTTTATTATTTGCTCTATAAAATTGTCATTAAAAAGTTAAAACATGGTTCATCATATTTATAACCCTCAGTGATCATATAATTGGAGAAACAATTCACTTATGAGGAAAAACTGTTGGATATTTTAGATCAGTGTGAGAAATTTATATGAAAGAAGTCATCTATGGTGGTTAATATTTAATGGAATAATTCTATAAGTGTAGTGCTATATTGGAAATTGAGGATGTGACTGGGTAAGAGTAGCCTTAGTTTTTTGAATTGGGTTGATGAAATTTCATGGGAGATATTATTTAAAGGGTTCTTTAATGTAACAACAAGGTATTATAGGTGTAAAGACCCGTAAAATTCAAGGGAATTTTTTTTCTTAATTTTCTTTGGAATTTTACAAGAGCGCGGTTTCTGACGGCACCTGATTCCAAGGCCCGGAGTGCCCGGAATCAATTTCCGAAGTTTGGCTCGGGTACGTTCAGTGAACGAATGAGCGAGTTTTCCTAACATTTGATCCGGTGCTCGGAATTGAAATCCGAGGGCACCGATGAACTCGCAGCACCGATATTCGCTTAAAGAGACCCTTTCAGAAGTTGCGTTTGTTGCGGGTTGAAAGTTAGTTTTTGGGAGATTTATAAAAAGTTGAATAAAAAAAATGTGTGGATTCTTTTTATTTCACTTTTGTTGGTTAACTCCTCTCAAAAGGAGTTAGGGGTGGGACCCACACCCACTTAACCTCCCTTGAGAGGATTAAGTGTGGTGGGACCCACACGAACCTAAACCTCTCAACTTCCCCCTTAAACTCCCCTCTCTCCCTCTTAAATGTTTGTAAACTTAACATCTAATTAATTACACATGACATGTTAATTAATTAAGTGTTATTTTTTTGAATTTGAAGTTTTGAATTCCTTGGCTTGGTAAATAAAATAAGGAGGGACCTTATTTTATTTTATTAGCCAACTTGTGTGGATTTCGTTTTTAGAGCTCCTCCTCCATCTTCTTCATCTTGACGAAGAACGCTCATCTTGACGAAGAACGCTCATGCTCCAACGAAGAACGCCGCTCCGCTCTTCTTCGTCTTCTGTGTCAACGAGAGGGAACGCCGCTTCCTCCTCGGATTCCCTTCATCGACATAAGAGGTTTCACCAACGAAGTATCACATCGGACACATCTCTTCGTCAACGGAATTGACGAACGACTACCGCGACGCCGATCTCCGCGACGTCGACTTCCGCGGACATAGACAAATCCTCGAACGTATACCCAAGGTAGGGGTTGTTATTTATTGTTTAATTATTCTATTCTTGCTCATGGTTCGCATGACTAACGTGAGGAATTTGAATATTTTAAATTGAGTTTTTATTTTAACGTGAGGGGGCCGGACCGCACGAACACGGCCGAACCCCCCTCCATCGTTCTTGATGAATTGCTTGCGGGTGGATGAATCAAGGTGGCGTGGTGCCGTCGCACCACGCGAATATTCGCCAATCCTTATTGCGCGACGCCGTCGCGCCGCGCCATGGAAGAAACATCAGGAACGCGACGCCATCGCGCCTCGTTGAAGAAATCAAGGTGCGGCGGAGGGGCGTGGTGTCGTCGCACCGCGCCGGATGACGAAAACCGCGGCCGGTTCCGGGCCGCGGCGGAAGAGAAGACCGGCGGCCGGGCCGCCGGCGTCGGAAGCCGAAGGCGGGACCGGAATTTCTGGTCCCATTGGAGAAAACCGGCCGGCCAGCTGGCCGGCCGGATGTCATTAAACCGGGGGAATTAATCCCCCGTCCAGCACTTAAAACCCCCCCTCTTTATGAGGGGGGCATTTTTCTTGAGGGGGGGGGGGCAGCCGGCCCCCCGGTTCCGCACAAACAGGCCCCCCACGTGGGGGGGGGGGCGTTTTAAAAATAAAGGGGGCGCGGCATATAGCCGCCGCCGCCCTTCCCAGGAAGCGCGAGCTTAGCCCCCCGCGTGTAGCCACCATGCGGCGACAAGCCGCCGTGGCCCCCGCACCGCCGGCCGGCCGGCCGGCCGGGCCGGGTCGGACCTGGGTCGGGTCGACCCGGTTCGGGCCGACCCAGGGGGGGTCGGGTCGGGTCGGCCCGGACCCGGACCCCCCGTTTCGAATCTTTTACGGTCTTTTGGCCATAACATGAGCCTCGGACCTCCGATTGACGAACCGTCTGCGGAAACGCGATCCTTGGATCGAGACGGTCGTTTTGGTATGTCGCACTCAAGGTTTAGGATTACTTTGAGTTCGGCCGGGTCGGTTCGTTCACAAAACCAACCGGGCCTTCGGAGCGGAAACGCTCATATCTTGAGCTACGGACGTCTGATTGACGTGCCGTCAGCCGTGTTGTGTTACTCTTAATGAGACGGATCTTTTGGCATACTCCGCCCGAGGTTTGGACGCAGGTGGAGTACGGTCGTGTTGGTTTTGCCTTAAAAACCAACCGGGCCCCGGAGACGAAAATGCCAATAACTCTCAGACCGGGCGTCCGATCGACGCGACGTCTGTTGCGATGAGTTCCTGTTGACGATATGGAACTTTTGGATACATCAACTCTGGTCTTCGTGACAGTTGATGTATCAGCCTCTCGGCTCGTGGAGCGGACCCTCCGAACGAGCTTGCTGTGTGCGGGAACCCTATGCTGGCTGCGACTGTTACTGTGACTGCTACTGCTACTACTGCTACGGTGACAGCGACGACGAAAGTACAGAGATCCTGTGTGGATTCGACGACGACGACTTCAGCACTCAGCGATCCTACGTGGATCAGTGCTACAGGTCCTGTGTGGGCCCGATACTGTGTGGGTCCGATCCTGTGTGGGTCCTTGCACTCAGCGGTCTTGTGTGAACCAGCGCCTACAGGTCCTGTGTGGGCCCGATCCTGTGTGGGTCTTTGCGGGGGTTAGTTACCTTTTGATCCTTCATGGGTCTGACGACTTAGATGGATCAGTGATCATCTTTATCGTCCTTTGAAGAAGTATACCTGTGTGAGCTGAATCCTTTTGCTTTCCTGTGTGGATTGTGTTGTGCAATCCTGTGTGGATTACGTTTTGCTTTCCTGTGTGGAATACGTATACTTTCCTGTGTGGACTGAGTTGTAAGTGGGCTCGGAGGTTGGAGCGTATTTGAAATTGATGACTTAGGTATATGTATGGGCATATACCTAAGCAGTGTCGGTTGTTACTTCGTGATTGTACCTTTCTTCGTGGTTTATCCTTTGTGGATTTGAGAGACCTTCAGGGGTCTCGGGGTCCCTACTGAGTAACTTATACTCACCCATGCACAGGCTATGCCCGCACTACGTTGTGTTGGTTGCAGACGACGGACAGCGTTGACCTTAGCTGAGGCTTGCAGAGCGGGACGGTACCCGGAGGTGGACCACTGAGCGGGACGTGCACGGAGCAGACGACGAGACCTGTGGAGCAGAGGAGCTATCTGTACCCACCCTTTAGGTGGGATTTCCAGTGGACAGCTCGGTGTAGCGGCATTTACTTTTCAGTTGATGTTTTCCCCTTTCGAGTTGTACTTTACTTTCAGTTTGGGTTTGTATTCTGGCCCATTTACTTTTCCGCACTTTCAGTTGTACTCTACTTTTGTTTAGTGTTTACTTTCCGCTTTCTTACTCTGTGGTGTTTGTTTACTTTACAAAGGCAATGCCTTCCCTTTTTACCGGGATTTACGCCTTGGTGCTAGTCGCCAGCCCCTGGCCTATGGAAGGCGGGCTTGGGGTAGTCACGGCACGGACCCCGAGGGCGGGTCGTGACATTAGGATATATTACACTTTGAATAAATTGAATTAAAATCATAAATTAAAATAAATAAAATGTTCTATGAACCCACGAAAACATATTTAATTATTATTTGGTTTCAATTATATCATATATGAAAAAACCCTATGAAACTCATCTTATGTTGATTTTTTTTAAATGATATTTTGTGAATAGTGAAAATAATGATTCTAGTAATTCCCTAAAAATTTTAAATTAAAAAAATCCCAACGATTTAGAGAATTAAATTAAGTTAAGATAAATTAATAAAATAGTAAAACTAATTACATTTGAATCATAATTATTATAAAATAAATATATTTTAGGAAATATATTTCATTCAAATTATGTTATATTTTTTTATAGCCTCTATTATATTCAATAATGATTTTCTCCGATAGCATGCATGACACGAGACAATATTCTTCTATAACCCATTAAATTATTTTTTTCTAACATTAGAGTTAATTATTCATTTTTAAATAGTATCAAAAAACATAGGAAATATACATATTATTTTCATTCTCTCTATATATTGTTTTATAATTCCTCAGTAAACAATGAATAATATTTATCTATAGTAAATATATTCTTTTAAAAAAAATTTCAAAAACATATATTTTTGATTTTTTTAAATTTATAATAATTATATTATATATTTTTTGGGATTTTATTTTATTAAATGAACAAAAATTGTTGAAATCATAATATTAGAAATTACATATGTTGAAAATTTGGATTTTGTTTTTGGAAAATATTTCTATTTCATTGAATATGGAAAAATACTAATTTTTTAAAACTATCATTTCTTTTCAATAAATTATATAATTAAAATTCAGATTTATTTTTTTAAAGTAACATAATTATTATTTTTAAAATTAAATCCATATAATTACCATTTATTCATTTTATATTCTGATTTAATTAAATATTAATTTGGTTTTTGATAAAGGGGTTCCTCAAAAAAATTATTTTAATGTGAAAAATGATTCCTAATCTTATTTAATTAAAATTAATCCTAAAAAGGATCATTTTAAAATAAATATATAAATTATTTATCAAATAAAAATATTTACATTTATATATATATTTTTATTACATATATAGTTAATATAATGTCATCTTATCCTTGAAAATATAAAACTAACTAAGAGCCCACATTTTAATTGCTTGAGTAGGTTTTTTATTACATTTAAATTTTCCTGATTTTACAATAAATACATGAAGTAATTAAAATTATTTTTTAAGTTAACATTTATAAAATATATTAGGGTAAATGTTGGGGAATTTTCTAAAAATATTAATTTTCATGTGTATGAAGAAAGTGAAGAATTTTAATTGAAAACAGCTTTATTGTTTAAATTATAAAAAAAATTAAAAAAATTATTTAGATTCAAAGAAAAAATTTATTAATTTTATATCTAATAATTATTTTCATTTCTTTTTATTATATTTTATACATAATGTTGATATTAATGTTTTGTAAAACTTTGATCATTTTATAATTATAAACACCATTTCTTACTATTCATATAGAATTATTATTTAATTAAAATTTAACTAATGTATGAATGGAATTTGGAAAATGGATTCAATAATTGGAATATGAATAAAATAAATTATATAATATGATGATCTTATTTATTAATAAAATAAATAGTTAAAATTATAAAAATTATTTAACACATTTAAGGAATAAGACGATATACCATGGGGGTAAAATAAAAAAAAATAAGGTTTCTAATAGCTTTTAGAGGGAAATATCGTGAACATATATAGTAATGACCTAAAATGTTATAAATGTGATTTCATATATGATTTAATTAAATGTATTATTATGTAATACAGTTAAATAAAACACATAAACATTATTGTATTTTTAAATCAAGTTATATTTAAAAAAACCATAATCATATATAACATTTCAAATAATGTCTTTGAGCACAATCACATTATTAGTATAAATATATGGTTTTAACAAATCCAAATGACCCAAAAAAACAGATGTGATGGCCTCTATGAGAAGGATCATACCTTATGAACTCTATTTATCGAAGCATTCGAAGGAGATGGAATCACTAGGAATTGCCAGTAACTAATCACATGTTGTGATCTAACAAATTAAGTATGATAGGAACTATTTATGAGAGATTTTCAAGCTCATAGAGGTCAAGGCCCCAACCACATATATAGTACAACCACATTAATGTCTCACCAGACACACATTACTTATAGGGTTATTACATGTGTTTTAAAGGGATATGTATCAAGAAAATATAAATATTATTATATACATTATTAATATGGAATATGTAATATATTTACATCATATTATACTTATTTTATAAATGATTTTTTATATTATAAAAGATGAATATTATTTCTGTGTAAAATTTCAATTCAATAAATGATATTATTCTTTTAATGTAACAAATTTTTTAAATAAATTATATTTTAATAAAATATAATTATTTAATAATTTAATTTATATATAAATTATCATATAATTTTAATGATGTCAAATTTAAATTTTATAAGGGTTTGAAAACTATTATAGTCAAAGAAACCATTCATTTGACAATAAATTTCAATAATTATTTTAAAATTTATAATTTAAAATTCACATATTTAATAATTATTTAGATAAAATGACTATCATTTTTGGAATCAACACATCAAAATTATACAACAATGAATTTTTATAATTTTTTTGAGATAGCTGAATTTTCATATAAAATTTAATTGTCCTATAAATATACATTTTGAAATATGACATCATAATGAACCAAAAGAGATGAAATAAATTATATAAATTATATCCAGGAAAAAATATGTTTTCCATTTAAAATAATTTTACTCTATGTTTATTTTGATTATTTTATAATACATTTATGAATCCTCCAAAACCATTGATATATTTTTTGTTCCTAAAATAATTTCATTAATGGTATGGACCACCTCCACTTAATCACATGAATTATTTTCTATCATCAGTCCTTGTACTTCTAGAATAATGAAGATAATCCAATTTGATAGATACCATGAATAAAGTGCATGGGATAGATTTTGGGTTTCGTTATTTTGTTACATCAGACCAAAACATCTATTCTATAAATAATAAGAATTCTCCACAAATTTCAAATATTAAACCGTGTTATCTACCATTTATTATCACTCAAAATCCTTTTAGTACATCCTTAATCTGACCCAATCCTATTTATTTCACTTCCCAATCACCCCTATACTCACATGAATCTCCTCTCTTGTATTTATAGTCACACACTCATGTAAGTAGTATTTTATTTCTTTATATTATTCATGTTTTTTCATTATCCTATTACTTAAATTTCCAATTTTTTATTATTTAATATGTTTTTCTATTTCCAATTTCATCCAATTTTATTTAATGTTTTGAGATCCCCATTTTAATCTCATCAACCCATATTATGAATTTTTATGTAACATCATTATGGTTCTGAAATTTCACCATGATTTTCCATGCCAAAACAAATGAGTAATGAATACCATAACAATTTACTATCAATTTGTTCACCTATATACACATAGAATTATTTTAATTGGTATATACATGTATTTATTATACACTCCATTATCCGGGAATAAAATATCATGTTGAATGAATCCACGGTTTGTGATCTTTGTGGAACACATAATCATGATAATGCGATTAATGTGACTAGTGCACCTGGAATTATATAGTGCTCCAATTCGTTGTGTAATTTTTAGTCTCAAGAGACATAATGTTGAGACATGGATTTATCCTTATTCATTTCTTTTAATTTCTCCATCATTATTTTTTGAACATTATCTTGTATCAATATTTATTATGGAATGGTTTAAGTTGTACCATATTTTATATTTTATCATGATATATCTTGCCTTATTATTCATGTTTATTTATTCCACATTGATATACATATTCTATAAAATGTATTTTTCTCTTCATTTGATGTCGAATTTATTCACTTACTATGATATCTGTCTCTCCTGTTTCATATATATGTCCCTATTATATCCCATGATGTTTTTTGTGTGAAAATGTAATGGATTTTTTCAATAAATATGATTTAGTTTTCATGTTTGAAATTGTTATGTGATTTACCTAATTTCTAAGGAAATAATACTTCTCGATCATCCCAATTGTATTACGAGTAATTTTGTGTAACTAACCATGTATTAATGTGAAATAAAGATCATGGTTGTTAAATTTGGTATAAAATAAAACATTTAGTGACTTTTGGGATTATGAATCTGAAACTCTAGATAAATTCTTAGGGAGGAAACTATGTTTATGAAAACATCAAGAATCTTTTTCAAGTATATAGTAAGTGGATTCTCATGAAAATTCATCTGTATCTAGATACTACAGGTAGATGATGTTCAAGAACATATGTGCCTAGGGGTAACAACTTCGACATGGTCTGATGGGCCTGACTCAGCGTAACCACGTACACAATGACACACATTATTATGCACCTCGTATAACACACTCGAGGGATATGGTCTAGTAAATTAATCAACCCATTAAATACCACTATTAAGGGATAAAAAATACCCATACTAGTATATTTTATAAAATTTCACATAAATAACATATTTTTATTCCATGATTTTAATAAGTTAAATAAATAATTTTAAATTTATAAATTATGAATTTAATGTAATTGTATTACCTTTTATGTGTTTAATAGTTTATAAATACTCATATATAATTTTCCTTGTATTATAGACAATGGAAATAAATATTAGGAATCATGTAAACAACCAATGAGAAGGGAAATCTGATGAGTACCTCAAAGATATTCCCATCCAGATTCGAGCAGTAATCAAAAACTATATGACAATAATCTCTTAGCAGACTCAAGTTACGAATAGAAAAATTTACCAGGAGGAGAATCCAAATCCTCCAAATATAGAATGAGCTATGATTTAGTCCTCTATATAAAAAAGGACTCCAACATTAAATGGTTCATTTGGTCCCTTAATCTCAAAATAATAGATCAACTCAATATAGAAGATCTTATGTATCCTTAATTGTTAAAAACAGTAGAAGGTTATACTATCTATTTATCATATGGTAGGTGAACCTGATCAATAGTGGACATTGATAAAAAAAATACATAGATTGTGTATGATATTGAAGTGATTGTGTGAATTGAATCCTACAAAAAATATCGATAAATTTTATCCCCACACCCTACATCATAAAATGGAAATAGATTTCGTTTCATTCATGAAAAATGTTGTTAATTCTATTAGGGAATTGGAGGACAAAGTCACAAGACATAAACTATATGCCTCTGGCTTTGCCATTACCCATGAATAAATGGTTTAAAACATGTTTGGTTCGTTAAAACATATATATATATATATATATACATATATATATGAATATCACTAGATAAACATGAATTTGATAGTTATAAGTAAATTTTATGATGTTCCCTCATTGTCGAAATTGATATCATTGAATTTCATGGGTATCATTAGGATAATATGCTGAAAATAGATATTAATTATGACATCCTAAAGGGTAAATATAACAGTTCCATTAAATTTAAACATCACACAAGTCAATGTTTTATTAAAAAGAACCCAACAAATTTCTAAAAGGTGATGATGAAATGATATATTTTTATGAAGGAAGAATCCATTACTAGATATTACAAACATGAGAAATCTTGTTATTCGATGGATGAAATGAATTATATAGTTATCCTTTAACAAATTTTTAATTTCATCAACAAAAATGAACTACAAAACATTGTAATATATTTAACTAAACAAAAGGTTTTTAGAAACAACAATCAAACTGCAAGGTATAAAGTGTGAGCCTTATACATCACAAACACGGACGAGGATCTTGAAAATGTGATGTTTAAAGGAAAGATAGTTATTTATTCATGTATAGAGAAAAAAATTTAATTATTTTTCCACAAATTACTTTATATAATAAATAATTATAATAATTAGATAAACACCACCAAAAAACATGGATGATGAATTATTAGTCCAAATGGAAATTGAAAAATTATTTCAACTCCAGTATATGACTCCTTCAATGACAAAATTTGTGAGATAAACATCTATGAAAGCATTTTAAAACACCATATTGTTTGATTTGTTGAAATTATAGGCATGGATTGGTGTTCCCTATAAAGATCCATAAAAAATTGACAGGATAAGTAAATAAATATACAAAATAAAAATTGATTCCCAATTCTATAAAAGTGAAAGGAGGAGGATGGGTCTTATTTATCACAAACATCACAAGCATCGATATCATTTCCCTATATGCAGGTGTATCTATATTAAATTTTTGTATCTAAGGAATTTACCATATTGAAATACATTCCAATTGTGAGGGAGTAAATTGATGTATTTCCTGATGAATCTATTTGTCTTCCTCTTAGTATAGAGGTTGAATATTAAATCCATCTTATACCTGTGTTATATTCATTGTGTAGGAATCCATATCAAATAGATACTGTGGAATATTAAGAGATGATGAAACAACTAAAAATGAACCAGGATAAATTATTCATATGCTCATGTTCTTCAACATGGTTTTCATCAATCATGTTTGTCAAAAATAAGAATGGGCTAACGCACATTTGAATTGATTATCGTGATCACAAAAAGAACACAAAAAAACAAGTATCCTCTACCCTGAATTGATAAATTTATTGATATGCTATGTGGATCATAGTACCTCCACAAGTTGTTTTTTTTTGGTAGGGATATTACCATTTTATGGTGATGATATTGGATATCCCCAAGGCTTTTTTTGTACAGGGGATGGTCACTATGAGTTCTTAATAATGCCCTTCAGAGTAAAAATTGATCAAAAAATCCCATCATATATGATGTATAAAATCTTTTGAGATTACTTCAAGAAATATTTGGTAGTATTTATATAGGATATTCTAATATACATTTAAAAGAAGGTGGAGATGAGTATAACATGAGTTCAATGCAAATGACCATGCAAATAATGAATATTTATTAAAAATACATCAAATGTAAGTTCTAGTTGAAGGAATTATCATTCATGTGGAATATCATTAGATGAAATGTGATATCTAGGGGCTCTTAAATGACATAATATAAAAATGGTGGATGAGGCCTAAATATATGATAGATATCCATAGTTTATTTGGAATAACTAGTTATTAACATCGATCTATTAGAAATTTCTCAAGATTTTCAATATCACAACCTCGCCCTATAAGTCTACCAATCATGGGCCAAAAATGTTATAAGATAGATAATAACCCCCTAAGCCCCTCCTCCAGTTGGTCCTGGGTTGGTGACTAGCATTGAGGGTATACGAAACACCAATATGGGAGGCAATACCCTCTATGAGAACACATGAAAAAGATAGATATAAAATAGGCACCAACCAACTCCTGATCAGAAAAAAAAAATATAAAAGAAACCCGTGAAAACCCCATTAATGTCAATCAATGACTACTAAAAATAAAATGATAAAATGAATGTACAAATGTAATGTAAATGAATGTTCCTACAAATCACGAACATCTTTTATGAACCCCAAGAAAGTAAGAACCATCCTAATATATAACATGCTATATTTGGCCTAAAAACAGTTTATATAATCTAGGGAAAGTATGAAAATATACTCAATATAATATTCCCCAGATCCTCTTGTTCAAATTTCAATAAAACATGCTAATGAATAGTGAACAACAATTTAAACTAACTCATCACCTAAGTAATTATATAAATTTCCCATCATCACCATGGATACTATCACTACATATCGCATACAATAATATAAAATATAATAAATAATATCATGGGTACCCCCACTACTAATCCCCTATAGGTTTTCAACATTTCCCAAACATCGCACGTCCTACGCATCTCTCTCAAAAAAGGATGGCCCAATGTCACTTGGGCAAGGACCACAACACGCACCTCACGCAACACATGGGATTTCTTGCACACACCTAGGCAAAACACCCCACCATCATAAATACCATAAGTAACCATTTATTCTTTTGGAGAAAACATATCCCACATAACGTGTATCAAATGTCGGGTATTATACATTAATCCACTACATCACATAGACCATGTACGGATCATCAATCCATCATATCCTACACATGTTATACATGTAGTATCACTTAGGAAACTATATCTAGAATATATGTGTGTGAAAAAACCACATGTAATTACATCCCTCTACTCATATATGGGAAAAAATAACCATTGTGCATTGCCAAATAAGTAACTACCAAGATAAGAGAGAAGGGACAAAGAGACTTGTTATCCATCCATCCTCCCATGGGGATGTTGGTGAAAACAACCCAAGGTCAAAGAATCCCTAAGGTATCAGTCTCTATAAAAAATAGGTTGGGTTATTTTGTAGAAAAACAAAAAGTACATGATATAATATAACTCACAACCACACTATAGGAAAAACCATGTCTTAGACTCAACTGCAGCTAACGTCTCTCTGGCTCCCAACTACCTCTACTAAGACTGTATGTACTATAAGAAAACCAACATTTAAAGAGATTTATTAAATAATCATATCCATTTTTAAACAGTTTCGATATATTTTAATTAATTACTTAACAATTATCAATTTAGATATTAAATATCATTAATATGACAACAAAGATACATTCCCTACAAACACAACCAAACTGAGTCTAGAGTTTCTATGAAGTATAACCACAACATCGCATCCCAGAAATATCCAACCCCATGGGTTATACATTATTTATTCAATAATTTATTAATATAATTACCACTTTAATTTATTCCAGGTATTATGATAAAAAATTCTGAGCTACCAAACATAAGGGGCTCCGCCCAGTGAGTATATGAACTACCTTGTCAAGGCGTCAACACCTATAGTAGGAGTGTATACTCATCCATCATAATGAATCTAAACATAGAAAGTGTGTTGAATACCCCACACGTATGAACCTATTTTTGAAGGGGGGTTAGAAAGACTTTGTGCCTAAAGTAGTGGGTAAATTGAAGCATTCTAAAAAACAATTGATTTACTAGAAATTAACTTTCACAACTACAGGTAGGCCTAAAATCAACCCATTCTATCATCCCCAATGTCCTCCTCGACATGAACATGCATGATACACTACATCATGCCATTCCATGTGTTATCTGTTTTCACAACCCCTGGTCCTCACTACCCTCACATACCACAACAACCTTCTTGGCTTATCCAACCCAGGCTCACACCATTACTCAAGCATCCAGAAACAGACAATAATGAAACTGGGCTCTTGTCCCCAAAAAAGGCATCCAACCATCACACCTAATAAGAAATCAATGGTCCAAACCCAAAGGATATTATCATTTATATGGATGGGGTAACGCATAAACTCACTTGGCATTATCATTTATCAAACAATGGGATATTTAATCCATCTTGTATTAACTAATTCATTATTAGTAGGTTCCAATTATGGGAATCCTAAATAGAAATATATAATACCTATTAGAAGATAATTAAATTTTCAATTGGAATGACTTCAATCCCTCAAAAACAATAACTACATCCTTTGGTTTATCATCCATTTTCATTAAACAAGCACATATTTATTAATTTTATTACCATAAAATTACAACAAAAATCATATTCATTTTCATGCTTCCTTATGCTTGAAAAAATAATATACAACTAATCCCAAAATTACATTCTTTAATAATTTCCATCACGTAAGACATGATAAAACATGAAAAATCTGGATAACAAGCTATTTAGAATATCAAGAAGAAATGACATTGCTATGAAATTTATTCAAATTCATCAATCTGGTATTACTATTTACAATGTAAATTCCATTGTGATATAGACAGATAAATTATGTTTACTCTACTACTAAATGTGATCAAATAAATGATAAGAAATGAAACCCCTAACTCAAATTTTTCATGATGTTCACTAAATGAGAACATGTCAACACAATAAATAATGAC
Organism: Viscum album; assembly: GCA_963277665.1. Classification (NCBI taxonomy): domain Eukaryota; kingdom Viridiplantae; phylum Streptophyta; class Magnoliopsida; order Santalales; family Viscaceae; genus Viscum; species Viscum album. The sequence continues at coordinate 1,770,668,247 of OY728135.1, forward strand.
CACCACTCCTGTAGCAACTACACGCACCAATTAATGCTGTGATACTAAATAATTAACCAACAACCCAAAAAATCTATTCGAACATGGAGATTTCATTCCATCGCATGGAAAGGAGAAACATGTGGAAAAATAGCAATGAAACCAAAAGAGAATAGGTATAACATACCTTAGGGAATATAGATTGACACTTCTTGGTTACACTGAAATAAGGGGTTCACATGCAGTAGAAATAAAATCTACGGAAGACACGATGGAAGGATAAAAAGCCACACATGAATCATATATGAGGTAAAGAATGATTGATAATATCATACCAGGGGTCAAGAAATAATAATAAAGAATGCAGATATCTCATTACCTTTGAAAATATAAACGAATCATCAGTTTATGATACGAACTATTTTCTATAATGATCAGATCTATCAAAGGTAAAATGGTTTGACTGTGGGAGAATAGTGGGAAACATAGGAAAATTATTATAGGGGCTATGAGATTTGTATCGGCCTTAAATTATTTACAACAAGGCCTTAAACACGTTTTATGTCAAAGAAAATGTGAAAAGAAAAAATTTATAGGAATCATGAAACATAGTTCACAGGTCACTACCACCATTGGAATGAGCTACCATTACCGTTGGACAAGTTGTAATTATCATTTGGATGAGCTATCATCAATGTTGTACAAGTTTCTTCCATCATTGGGATGATCAACCTTCACCACTGGACGATTCACTACCACCACTAGACGAGTCTCTTCCACCATTGGGACAATATACCAACACAACTAGATGAGCTACTACCATCATTCGATGAGCTATTGCCACCCTTGGATGAGTCACCACCTATATTGGATGAGCTAACTTCACTATTGGAGAATATACCGCCACCTTTGGATGGGTCACCACAACCGTTGGATGAGACACTGCCACCTTGCAGGAGCTACCTCCATTGTTGGGTGAGAAAACTTCCTGGAAACATTGTTAACAAAACTGGAAGATTTGGAAAAGTGTTGCAATAATCCACCTTGACCATCCAGAATACTTCAAACAACAAATTCAGTAAAGGAATGGAATATAGAGGTTAAATACATCTAAAAACATTCTCATCCTTGATAATTCAAAATCAACCCAGATATCAATCAGAAAAATTGGTCTGAAAGACCACCCTTCAAAATACCTCTCAAGGATCTCACTAATAGATATATCTCAACCACTTCCATAATGAAACAACGTGAAACCATGCCTAAATCCAAACAAACTCTTAAACAATCACCCAGGGGATATACATCTCAAAAGAGATAAATACAAAACAAGAAAAAAAATACATTAATAAAAGAATGGTATAAAACCACTAAATGAACGATGTTATAAGAAAAGAGATAAACACCAAATAGATCGGGGCAATGAGAATGTATCTATGACCCACATTCTCATGTACTCTCATATTGGCCACTCATCCCCCAAATGACCATAAAAATAGAATGCACACCCACACAACACATTCTCCTTGCAGTGTTGAATCTCTACAGGCTACTCCTCGAAGGTTGTTTAAAAATAAACATAGATATATCCCCAATCAATGATAATATAGTCTTCACGAATATAAAAAATGTGCTGCGAGATGTGAAAAATATATTGTCTCTAAGTCATCTATGAGGGAATCGCTACCCAATACTCAACGGCTCCAATATGAGCCAACACATCGAAAGAACCATCAAACCATGGAGAAAACTAACTCCCATGACAAAAAAAAAATAACTTTCAATGATAGGGATTCACCATAAAAAAACATGTAACAGAGGCATAATCCATTGACCGACTTAGGATTTCTAATGATCCTGCACTTCTTTAATCATCTCTTGAATCACATAAACCATCTCTATTGTATTTTACACCAATTCACACCCAATAATTATAGACAATATCACCCCATTATAGCACAACAGAGAATATAATGGTTGGCCACATAATACTTTAAATGGTTTCATACTGATAGTGGAGTGGATGGTATTTTTATAAGAAAACTCTACCACGGGTAGGTGTCTCATCCACAAACCACCAAAATATAGGACACAAGAAAACAACATGAATTCAAGATTCATAATTTTCAACTCTATAGGATTGTTCATCTGATGCTCAAAATTATTGTTGAGGTGTATATGAGAACTAAAAGCATGTTGGAGAACTCTCCACACCCTGGAGGTAAAACAAGGATCCCTATTATAAATGATCATCCTCCAGACTCTATGAATTCTCACCACCTTTTATAGATACTTCCTCGACAAAACCTCTACTGAACTTGACTATTATAATGTTTTTAAGTGGGTTGATTTCATTAAACCATCCACTAATACCCATATTACATCATACCCTACCTGATCATGAGGTAAAATTGTATTAAAATTCTTCTACATGTCCTCCAACATCCAATAAAGAACATCTAACAATAGGATAAAACCACTTGAAACACGGTGGTTGACCTTTATAATCCGACATACCATGCATTGAGACACAAACTCTACAAATACATGCTTCAACCCAGGACGCCAAAACATACTCCTTAAATATCAGTACATCATCCTCATTCTAGGTTGTACCATTAAGGGCTAACTATTGAACTCTCAGAAAAGCATCTCACATGATAAAAAGAGTAATTAAATTCCTTCTATGAAACAACACCAAATATTTTTCATCATTGGACTAACCTTCAGTGACCTCACCACAAAAAAAAACATTGTCTCTCAATATATCCACCACATGATCCCGTAACTAGAAGTCTTCTACCTAACACTCTCTATATGAATGAACTATCATTTAAAATAGGCAACCTCAACCCCACAACTTATACCATATGTAGATGAAACACTCAATGTTATTCCATCACCCTCTATGAATCACGAGATTTCTGCACTCAATCTCAACACATCATCCAACTTAGCAGATTGGCCATGACATTCCAGTTTCCATGAGTATTCCAAATATAGAATACATAATCTCATAAGAACTCCATATCCAGATGATATCAAAAGTTCACATCATGATGGGAGAAAACAAACATAAGGATTTTATAATTAGTGAAGACCAAAGAGTTCTCTCTAGTTAGGTAATTTATCCACAATATCCAAGAAAACACCACTGCTTCCAAATAGAGATCATGGGTGGAATTGTTATGGTAGGGGGATATAACTACTGAGTCACATACGAAATAAATGATCTCTATTGACTCAAAACAAAACCTAACCCCATACGTGATGAATCATATTGATCCTCAAATAGAACTCCTTCAGATAAAGTACAATGACCCTGATCACTAAACAAATTCTATTTTAGATACTCATAATGTTGCTTAAAAATGATCAGTCCACATGAATTCTTGATCCATCCTGGTCAACACAATCATAGGATTCACAACCTAAGAGAAATTATCCATAAACTTCTTATATTATCATGTGAGATTAAGGAAACATTACACCTCTTCCACTGTCTTAGGGGCTAGCCAAAAAATAACTTCTTATATAATGGTTGGATCCAAAACTAATCCCTACTATGATACACCATGCACTAATAAAAAAACTTCTTGATCACAAAACTCACACTTCAACAACTTCCCCAATAAGTGTTGTTGATGAAAAACACCCATAACTACATGCAGATGCTCTGAGATATCCTCCTCATACATGGATTACACAAAGATGTCATCAATGAAACCCGCAATGAACATTTCTGGAAATCAGGGAACACAACATTCATCGACCCCATGAATATTGTTGGAGCATTCATCAAACCTTAACATCATCAACAAGAACTCATAATGCCCTAGATGACAATGAAAACTAGTCTTCGGGATAACTTCATCCTTCACATGCATTTGATGATACCCTGACTACATGTCTATCTTTGAGAACCAACTTGCACCTTTCAGTTGAACAAACTAATAATTAATCCACTATAGAGGATAATAGTTCTTCACCATCACATTGTTCAAGTGATTATAATCTACACAAAATTGCAAACTACGGTTAGCCTTCCTTATGAAAAAAAATACTGCATTACATGGTGACACACTTGACCGAACAAAACCACATTGCAACATACCTTCGAGTTGTATACGAAACTCTCGCAACATGGAAGGTTCAATCCTATTTGTATTCATTGATATAGAAGACACACATGGATGTAGTTAGATCGTAAAGTTGTTCTCCCATATAAGGGTTAACTCTTTAACCTCTTCAGAAAATATGATATGGTACTCTTCCATGACACCCGGAAATATAGACGACAAAGCCTCTAAAAAATTCAACATCAATTTAGCCATAATGGGTAAAATATAAGGATCATGCATATGACCCATCCAAGGGTCTCACAAACCAAAAAAAACTTCTAGATCTCCATCAACATCGAATAACCCTACCGATATTTGAATTAATCCACAACACACTGCACTGAAAAAACCAACCATGATGAGGATGACATCTTATGGTTTTATTTGTAAACATTGGAAATCTTCCCATGAGCGGTGCTTCCCAAGCACTTGCTCACAGTCTATACATAATTCAAACAAGTCATTTTACACTCCAACTGGTATAGTCAACACCGAGGGGACTGGAATCCTCTCAACCTAAATTTATAAATAATGTAAATGTTTGTGTGATATGATGGAGTGTGTCACTCCAAAATCAAACAAGGAATACACCCATGTATAAAATACACCAAGGGTAACACAAATGATGTTTGGCACATATGGCGCTGACAATTATAAATCATGAATCTAACCACAACTACTACACACCCTCCCTAACATTGATGATGACCACCTCCATGCCTGAAATCATCTATCTGAGGATGGGTATCATCCTGGGGTTGTCCTCTCCCTACTACATCTTTTATAAGCTATTCAAAAGCAGCTGCAACAGCCTACTGCTACCTCAGTTGGATATGCCTCAATGGAGTAACATCAAGTGGAATAGCTGGAACACACTGAATACTCTAAATGGTTGGGAAATCATACTACTAATGTCCTTATACACTACAAGAAAGAAAAAGTTCATGATCCCTTGGAAAAGGATAGAGAAATGATACCCCCATAGAAAATAGATTAGGATCACTGTGACCTACCCCCAGCCAGTAAAAAAATATCTTTCCCACAAAACGATGAACTCTAGATCATAGCAGTTCTTCGTGAGGAATATTGATGACTCTCTTATCATGGTAGTTTGGTTCTGGATAATGTTCTCTTGATAACATCTACCCTTAGAAGCTTCTTAAGATACAGTTATTGGTATAAATGGGGTGACCTAGAGATGGATATCAAGATGCAAATCCTCCAAAGAATGTATCTCCCTAGGATCTTTATCTAGAAACATGTCTAAATTATACCACATAAGGTTCCTAAAATAGATCATGAACACTCGTACACTGGAGCTTCCCTAAAAAGGGTATGTGGCACTTGGTGACTATTCACCTTCACGGTCAAAGAAAGATACTCCACTATGTTCTTTTCATAGAACATTTCCCATGACATTTATAACACCTCATGATTCTAGACGAACATGAACAACCACTAAATCACTACCCCATGATGCATCATCAAAACCAATGACCCCTAGTTCACCTTCAGAGCAGAAATCGAAATAAAAACTATCTCTACATCCTCCAACCGGTAGCCTATCCCTGAATATGAGACATCTCACTTGTACTTTTATAGACCATTTCACTAAAACTCTTAGATTGTCCTCATCAAGATGTCTTCATCATCAACCTCTACTATTCGTTGATCTGTTGGAAAAAATAGCTAAACATATTTTGCATGAACCTAATGAGGACGTCTACCTAGATCCATACCTGAAAAAGAAAAAATAGTTAGATCTCATAAAACAAAAATATTGAAAACTATGAAATTAATTAATAGTTTTCTTTTACTCATTTTAGGTTATCCAGTACCAATGTCTACCCATTCAAAAATAGGATCCAAAATTAATGATTCATGATTCTTTCTTAGGCCTTTATATAGAAACCATATTCTCATTGTTTATAAGACACATTTATTTAAAAATATTGTGCATAAGATATTAGGGGCCACAAATACCTATATATGTGTCGGCCTCCAGTGTTTACAGCACTTTTTAAACATAGGTGAGGAAAATTTCCGACTAATCCATACAACCTCACCTCTTCCAAACTCGAAACACGATCCTATATATCAACGAGACCTCTGATATCACTTTTTCAAAACCGCCTCCCTACAAAGTGACCCCCTCATTGGATTGAAATGTGAGAAGAGAGAAAATGACCCTATATTCCCACCTAGAGTAGGCCCTGGTTTGGTTACTAGCTTAGAGGGTATAAGAAACACACAGATGTAAGGAATTACCATCTAAGAGAACAGACGTGATAGAGAGAGATAACATTGACACCAACCAAATCATGATCAGACTACAATGTAAAAGAAACACAATTGAACATATTTAATGTCTGGAAAAGACTACTACATCAGTATGTGGAAACTATAAGAACACAAAGAATATAAAAAAGACAACATCTATGAATCCAGATTTAATCATAAAAAATGCAATCTAGTAGTGACCAACCTCATTTACAATGTACTCCATGGGACATAATAATATTTTATATAATGTAGGGTCAGTATAACTGTATACTTAGTAGAATACTCATCAGAGCCTCTCGATTATAAATAAAGGAATCCTACTATATCACAATGAACAACTAGTGAAACTAAATCTTCACCAAAACATGTATACTAAGATCCTTTCCTGACCAGAGACATTCATACCATGTATCTCTAAAAAGATTAAAATATTAAATAAAGAAATACTTGGGTTACCCACAACCACTTATCCAATGGTATTCCACATTTTTATAACATTGCACATCTTGAAAATATCACTCCCTAAAGTATTTCTGGAAGAAAAATTGGTGAGCACCACAACATGCACCTCATGCCACAAAAAGTATTCCCGAAGACACCTAAGTGAAGCACCACACCATCCACACAACCAAAAATAACCAGGTAGTTTCTGGGAGCCACCACAGCCTGCATAACATGTATCAAATTCAATATATTATACCTCAATCAAATAAAGATGATATTCCTCATATGTATCCTCAATCCAACACAGAATATACCGGTTATACCTATAGTATATCATATGTAACATTAAATAGAATATATGTGTGTGAAATACCCACAAGCAATTACATCCCTCTATACAAAATATAATGGAAATGTAAGTGCCATGTATACCAGCATATGTAACTACTAATAGAAGATATTGGGGCCAGATAGGTATTATAAAAACCCTACTTCTTTTTTACACACTTAAAAAAATTAATACGTAAACATTCACTTAAGATAACTCTAAGGATCAATATTTCTATTTTATTGGGAAATTAAGAACATTACATAACAACATATAACATAAAACACAACATTTTAATGGAGAACATATTTTACAAGACACCAACAATCCTTCGTACTTAGCATTTCATGGGATAACCTAACGACAAGCATAAGAAAGGTTGTGAGATATAAAGGCCAATAAGGGAGTAATAAAAAAATAACATGAAAAATATAATATATGTAAGAAAATAGGAATGTCAATGTACCAGAAAAGAAATATTATAAAAAATTTATCATATATCATGGTTAGAATAACGTGGAAATGTGTAAAAAAAATAACATTATATTAGCATGTGCCAAGGCACATTGCACATGAAGAATGAGTAAACCCTTATTGAACATGAATTAGTATGAGTAAAACCTCATTCAACATGAATTATCATGAGTTAACCCTCATTTCTGTTGATGTATCATGATATTAATTTTTACCTAATACATTGTAGAACTATCAAGGAACACCCTTCTTAATCATTTCATTTAATTAATAATTATGCCACATAGATGATACAATAATGATTCATTAAAAATCATGAATAATTCTATTAAAAAAAGATGTGTAGTACATAAATGTAAGTCATCAATAAAAAATTACATGGGGGTATATGTGAATACCCTTGATAGAGAAATAGGTATGGTATTCACATACATTATGATTTTGGTATGTGAAATTTTGGTGTAACTTCAGTAGCATAACAATGTCTAACAGAAATCGTAAAATGGGTTGATGAGATAAAAATGATCATATAATCATTTATAAATGAAATGGACTGTAAGGGGGACATGTATCATAATATCTCAAAATATTCAATGGGCTTTAGATTTAGGATATAAAATAATTTCTTGAATGTAAAAGAGGAGAGATAAATTCCTTACTGGATTTAAGCATGGTAACAAGTATACTTGGGACTCATTAATGATAGAGAAAGAGGTATCCCATCTTTCAAAAATATTAAGGGAAGTATTTATTAGCATGAAAATCATACAACAACATTTGTACATGAAAATAAAGGGTACATAAATATAAAGAAACATTGAAAATAATTAGAAAGGAATAAATTCCATACAGAATTTCAACATAGAAATCGATGTGCAAAGGAGGCATTAATGGGAGAGAAAGGGGTCTCTCATCAAACCAATATAAATTGGGTAGTATAGGGGGAGGTGAGAAATCAGACCCCATCATTTTTAATTGAAAATAAAAGGTAATAAAAATATTTGGAAACATGGACATAAATAATGATGGAAAGTGAGGATCCCTTACATGAATGTGTGATCTCAAAGGCATGGGAGAGGCTTGAGAGAGAATTCATTGGAGATTGTTGCAACATGGGAAGATTATAGATATAAGAGGGAAGATTAGGGAAGTTATAAAAGGGTTTTGAAGAAAGAGAAACTGGATATTGGGTGGGTTTATATAGGAAAAAGGGAGGGGAATTTTTAAATATTTCACAATATTAGGTTTTGGAATCAATATAATTAAATATTTAAAACCACAAACCAACCCATGGTTTTTTCACATAGTTTATTCGAAATGGGATTTTATAACCTTATTTTATATGGATAAAGTCTTAACATATTAACATATTATTATTTCTTATGTGGAGGTGAGTTACACTCTTAAGGAAATCATTTTAAAATGTTAAAATATTTTATAAGTCTTGCAGGATACACTAAGAAATCATAAATTAATAAAACAAAGATAAAATCACATTATTTTCTTGTTAAAACACATATTGGACAAAAACTAGCTTTATAATATTTTATTACATAACTATTGGGTCATTATGTTGTCATTAAACACACTATATATTTAGACGGTATTTAATTTTTACCAAAAAATCGATTATCTCAAAAAATTATGAAAAATTAACACATAGATAATTATGAAATTCTGAATCAAAAAATGATATAATTTTTATCAAAATATATTCTTAAATATTTGAATCTCAATTTCAAAAAAAACACATTTATTGAAAATTCAGTGGTTTTTTTAAAACCTTTTTCAAACTGCAGTAGAAAATACCATTGTATTCCAAAAACTTATACAATAATTTATATTTAATAACAATTAATTTAGTATTAATATTGTATTAGAATACTATTTAATTTAAAATCTATTTATTCATCAAAATATATTTATTAATTGAATTTAAATTTTAACTAAAAAGTTAATTTTTTTCATTTTAAATAAACATTGAAAATTTAAAAAAAACTAAATGAATGTATATTATTTATTATATGCAAAAATAATCCACATAATCATTGATATAGGGTATTATTAGATAACCCTTTATAACACATGAATCATACTTGAGGGAAATGTGTGTGGTGGTGACAGACTCTTGGGGTGGCTTGGATAACATCGCATGGGTGGTAATATCCATTTACTTCCACATATCCTATAGGCGGTTCTATTCAAGGTTAACAGGTTGAATATCAGCATAGGCTTGGTGAAGAGAAAATCCGAGTGATGATACTTCCTTTATGAGCTCTGAAAAATGGGATTTGTAGGGATCAATTATACTCGATGAGGACATCACTTCCTTTGTCTAAGTAAGTTGGATTTGTTAAAGGCCTATTTTTATAATAATAATGTGATCATTATTCAATGGCATTATTAGAAACCATAAAAATTCATAATGGTATCCAAAAACATAAAACAAGTGAAGTGAATATGTCTTATTTTACCATTTTACATGTTACAACATTTAATGTAATCAAGAGGAACATTCATTAAAAAAAGCATAGGACATTACAATCTTTACCCCTGATGAAATTTCACCATTGAAATTTAGTTTTCCCACACTAATACATATGAGGCTAACTTTTCTTCACAACTTCCATCAATTCCCACATTTCATCTTAAAAATTGTGGTATCACCACAACACCTTAACAAGGGGAATTGTCTTATTTCGTAGAAATTGTTCCCTATGATCTAAGATCACCACTAGCTTCTCTTCATAGGAGTGGTCATTCTCAAAAGGTACCACCATTGGATTGTGTACATGTGATGGGTAATGCATGTACTTCTTCCAGATTGATATGTGGAATACATCATTTCCTTGAGATTGGTATGGTGGGAGTGATAGTTGATAGGCCACTACTCCAATGCGATCAAGGATCTCAAAAGGGCCTATGGTCCTTGGACTAAGCTCTCCCTTCTTCCCAAATCTCATAAGTCTATTAAACCCTAATATACAGAGGAATACCATGTATCTAACATCAAACTCTATTACATGTAGACATTAATCAGTATAGTTCTTTTTTCAACTCTGAGTTGCTTTAATGTGGTGATGGATAGTCTCAACCTTCTCCAAAATTTCTTCGACCATTTTTGGACCGAGGATTGTTTTCTACCCAACCTCTTCCCAACATGTCGGTATTCTGCACCGCTACCTATAAATGGATTAATAAATATCCATTTGGATGCTTGAGTGGAAACCATTATTGTATGAGAACTCAACCGAGGAAGATGTTGATCTTATCATCCTTTGAAGTACATTGATCATTTTCTCAACATTCCCTCTGGTGTTTTGACAGTCCACTTAGATTGGCCATAATTTTGAGGATGATGAGATGTAAAGGACTTAAACTCAGTATTCAGATCATGTTGGAGACTCTTCTATAACATAGTGGTGAATCTTGGATCTTGATCGAAAACAATTGATAGTGGTACTCCATTTATCCTTACCACTTCTCTGATGTATATCAGTTCTAGTTGATCCGACATGAAATCCTCCTAAATAAGAATTAAATTTTTAGTTGTTATACAACGATCCACAAAAACCAAGATAACATTATTTACTTTGGATGTCTTCAGATGTTCGATGACAAAGTCTGTGGGGATGTTCTCCCATTTCCACGATGATATAATTAGTGGTTTCATCAACCCCTTAGACATATGCCTCTCAACATTCACTTGGTGACATATCAGGAACTTCTATTTATTCTCAGTGATATATTATTCATGTTATCTTACCAATAATTAAGTCTAAGATCTTGATAAATCTTTCCGTCTCTTTGGTGAATGGAGAAATTCGAACCACATGCATCATCCAAAAGTTCATTCTTTAACTCCAGATTTGATGGAGCACGTAGTCTTCGCCCAAATATCACAATTCCATTTTCATTAACATTTAACCTTGAGAAATTACATTTTTTATAGTTTCCACATTCTTCTAAATTCCCACATCATCCTTTTTATTATCCATTAATCTTTCAAAAAGAGACGGTTGGTTAATCATTTATAAAAGGACTGATGATATTCCCTTTTTTATGATTCCCATGTTTATCTTGATCAAATCAAAGAATATTAGATCCTTTTCCATTATCGTGAATGATATAATTCATGGTTCCTTTCTACATATAGCATCATCCACCTTGTTCGATTTCCCAGTGTAGTAATGGATTGAGAAGTCATAGTTTATGACCATCACTAAACATCGTCGTTGGTGTATATTCTCCTCTTTTTATGAGAATACATACTTGAGGATTTTGTGGTCTCTAAATATTTCACAACTCTCCCCAATGAGGTAATTTCACCATATTTTTAAGGAAAAAATCACTGAATCCAACTCCAGATCATGAGTTGAATAGTTTTTCTCTTGAACAATCAATAGCCTTGAAGCATAAAAAATGACTTTTTCATTTTTCATCAACATGCATACCATGCCCTTCATTAAAGCATCATTGAATAACAGGAAATTTTCTCCACTAGTGAGTAGTGCGAGAACGAGTGTAGTGATAAGCATCCATTTCTACTCATTGATGTTATCTTCACATTCATCACACCAAGAAAACTTTACTCCCTTCCGAGTAATCTTGGTATGTGAGATTGACAACTGTGAGAAGTTTCTCAAAAATTGGAAATAATATCCATCTAACCCCAGGAGGATATGTATATCTATCATTGATGATGGCCTCATCCATCCCTCAATTTGAGTTTCTTTGATGGATGCACAAATATCATATTTCCTGTAATGATATAACCCATGAATGAGACATCATTCATTAAGAACTAACATTTTTTATACTTTTCACAGAGCTTCAACTTTCACAAGGTCTCTAGTACATTTCTTAGATGCTCCTCATCATCCTCCATAGTTTTGGAGTATATTAGAATATCATCTTTAAATACTAACAAAAATTTGTCATGGTAATCTCTAAAGACTCTATTCATCAGGTATATGATTATTTCTGGAGCATTAGTGAGTCCAAAAGGCATTACAATGAATTCTAGAACTTGCAAATTCTATGAATGTATCCTTGGGGATATACTTATTCTTCACCCTTACGTTGTAATATCCCGATAGCAAATCCACCTTTGAGATTTATTGTTCTCCACAAAGTTGATCGAACAAGTCATAAATTAAGGGATGATGATAAATGTTCATTATCATGATTTTTTTGAGCTCACGATAATCAATGCAAATGTGCATTGACACATCCTTCTTCTTGACGAAGAAGACTGGTGCACCCCAAGGTGAAGCACATGGGTGTATAATCCCTTTATCTAGATTCTCCGGATGTTTTTTCTTCATTGCCTAAATTTCCACAATATCCATTCTATATAGAGTCTTGGATTTTTGAAATTTCACAAGTATAAGATCAATAAAGAATTAAACATCTCTTCTAGGAGGAAGACCATGAAATTCATTGCGAAACACTTCATTGAATTCCCTCATAATATGAATTTCTGCAAGTATGGTTTCTTATTAAGACACAATCATATGAGAAAGATATAGATGATCATATAATGTTAATATCCAAACATGAGATGATGCTGCTAAAGAATTTTAATCCCCCCTTACACTTTTATAGAATCGAGGTCGATTCCCCATATGGATATTGATTTCCCACTCATGGAAGTTTATGTTGGCTCTATATAGGGAAGTCCAAACCATGCCATGAATTGCATCAAATTCCACTTGAGGGAGTATGATGAGGTCTGATGGGAATTTCAATCCACAAACTATGATAGGGGATGAGTTATATTCATGGGATGCAATGGCTTACCCATTTTTCTTTCTCACCGACATCTCTACTTCCATGATTTGTGGTATTGCTGGGATTGTTCTACAAAATGTTTGGGATATAAAAGAATGCATAGAACCAGAATAAAAATGTGTGTCCACATTTTTTGAATGATTCACAAGAATATATGTCACCAATTCATTATTGAGGATCACTTCAGTGGTAGTGATGGAAAAATATTTCCCTTGATTCCTTAGAGGTTGTTGGTTGCCTCTAAAAACCAATGTCTTAGGGAATAGGTTTGCAAAGTGGTAGGTTATTAGAATTTGATGAATTGAAAATGAGTAGATGGTTCAACAGAGAGATCATCTGCTCCTTCGCATCAATAGGTTTTTCATGTGGGCAATTAATGGCTAGGTGCCCTTCTTTCCTACAACTAATGCATTTCCATGTCCCCTTCATGAAATTTCTAGGGTGCTTCTTACCAATGCTATGGCCAGTGCGGTGTTGGAATTTATTTTCACTATTAGATTTATCCATTGATCTGGCATAATTAATTTTCACCTTCTTTTTATTGTCTTCACGATACCCCTAGGATTCTTAAACCTCCATTTAGAAATTGAGGGAACATCATACAATTTCTTTATAGTAATCAAAGTCACAGATCTCCTGGGCTTTCTTTAGGCTAGGTTTTTGCCCATCAATGAAGTGTTTAACCTTTCCTTCAGGGGTAACGTCGAATTTGAAGGCATGTCATTCAAGAATTGTGATGTTTTTCTCATACACTTTGATGAATTCATCGTCTTTTTGGATTTAGGGAAATGATTTCCTTTTCCATCTCTAGTTGGAGGATGCATGGATAACATTTGTCAAAAAACATTTTTCTGAAAATACTTCAATTATAATGCCTAAATATCTTCCTTAGGCACTGATTTTTTTATAAATGTACACCATTGATCAGCTTGAACCTCTATATTATAAGTATCCAGAAAAAATTTCCCTTTTTTGTAACAATGATGTATGTAGAAGATCTTCTCGATGGAGTTGATCTATTGTTCGGCGATTGTGGGATCAGAAGATCCACTGAATGTAGAAGTCATTTTTCTCATGAATCTCTTGATTTCATATTTTTATTTCATAGGGGGGGGGGGGAATTAATCATCAACCATGTTTGTATTCAAAACATAAGTTAACTCTTATAGTATCGTTAATAAGATTGTGATTACCACTTCTATAGGATTGGGCATTATATTATAATAGTCATCACATTGATCTTTTCATCGGTTGTTAGACCGAGTCATCATATTACAAGCCATTGGATGAGGTAAAAGAAATGTTAGGGGTAACACATAAATTGGAATCCAATGAAAAAAAGGATAACTTTTAAATTACATTTATTTCCTAAACTTATTAATTAATTTTCTTTAATATATGTTATCAACGATCTAAATCCAAACATATATTCTTAGGGGAATATTTTATTCCCTTAATAGTGGTTCATACTATGTTTATGAATTCATCAATGAATATCCCCTAGGAGTGTCAAATTCAATAGTGTAGAAAGGCACATTGTCGTGCACAAGTTCCTGTTTCATACTCACTCAAATCAGTGTTTTCAGGTTTTACCCCTACACACATATGTTCCAGAGCCACCTTTACTTGTCTGTATCTAGACATGGATGTATTTTCATGATAAAAAACTTAATATAAACTAAAATAAATTTAGGGATGTTTTTATTATACTTATCCTTATCCCTAAGGCATTCAGTGGGGTTTTCTAATCCAAATACAAAAATAACTGAACCTATACTTTTATACCAACTATAACAACCCCAATCTTTGTTACATGATTAAAGATGATTAATTACATAAAACATACCTTAATATAACTCTAAATATAGGGAGACCTAGTGTATTGAGAAATTAGAAACATTACATAACATCGAATAAAATAAAACACAATAACTTAATTGAAAACCACTTTTACCTGACCACAAAATTATTTCATAATTATCATTTAATGGCATAACCGGAGGATATGAATGAGATAAGTGTGAGCTATAAAGCCCAGTAAGGGAGTAATCAAGGAATAAAATTAATAATATAGTACATGTTAGGAAATATGAATATCAATGGACATAAATATAAACATAGACATATGGGAATGATATATCATGGTTATCATAACATGGAAATGTTGGAGCAACAAAAAAACATTGTATTACCATGAGCCAAGGCTCATTTCACAAGGACCAGGAGTAAACCCTCATTACACAGGAATTAGAATGAGTAAACACTCATTTCACTTGATTTATCATGAGTAAAACCCTTATTTCACTTGACGTATCCTGATTGTAATCTCTACCCAATGCTTTGGAGCGCTATAATGGAATACCATTCTTAATCATTTCATTTCATGCATAAGTATGTCACATAGATCATACAACATGGAATCATTAAAAATCATAATTTTTCGATGAAGAATATATGTTGAATACATAATCATAATCCCTTAAAAAAAAGTACATGTGAATAATGGTGAAGAAACATGATAGAGAAATAAGTGTGGTATTCATATACACGATGATTTTGGTATGAGAAATTTTACTGTAATTTTGACAGCCCAATGATGTCAAATAGATATCGTAAAATTGGATAGTGAGAGTGAAATGGGTATCTCCTAAATTATACCTGAAGTGGACTATAATGAGGTCATGTGCATAATTTCACAACATATTTAGTGGAATCTAGATGAATATTTTAAAAGAACAACTTTAATGTAAATGATGAGAGATAAATTTCATACCGAATTTCGGCACGGTAATGGGTGTACATGAGAGTAATTAGTAAAATATAAAGTTGTATATAATAATTAAAACATAATTACAGGACTATGGGGGAGGTGTGAAATCATTCCTCATCATTTTTAATTGACAATAAAAGGGTATATCAACAAATTGAAACATGGAAAAAATGAGAATGGAAGAAATCCCTTAATAAATATCAGCATGGTAACAGGTGTGCATGGGAGGCATTAATGAGAGAGAAATGGGTTTATCATCAGTAAAAAATAAGGAGGGAAGTATAGGGGAGGTGTTAAATCATACCCCATCATTTTTAATTGAAAATACAGGGGCATAACAATATAAAAAAACCTGGACATAATTGAGGAAGGATGGAATGTGAGGATCCCTTAGTAAATGTTTGATCACAATGTCTTGGGAGAGGATTGAGAGAGTCTTCTTGGGATCTTGGGGAACCATGGAAGGATTATAGATAGATAAGGTCAGTTTAGGGATGTGCACAAACTGTTTTTAATGAATATAAGTGGGAGCTTCGGTGGGAATATAATAGAATAGAGAGGGGAATTTTTTAATATTTCACAAACATAGGTTTTTAAATCTATAAAATCATATATTTAAAACCACAATCCAACCCATGGGTTTTACCATTATTTTTTACAAAGGATAGTAGAATAAAATATTTTATGAGGCCAAAGGCCAATCTTATTAAAATTATAGGATTTCTTATGTGTAGGTGAGTTGCACTCTGAAAGAAATAATTTCAAAATGTTAAAATATTTTATATGTCATGGGGGTCCACTAAGGAATCATAAAATTAATCAAAGAAATATAAAATAACATTATTTTAAAGAAAATCTACATATTATACAAAAAACCTGATTATTTATTTTTATTATATCACTATTGGGTCATTATGATCTTATAAAACACTCTATATTTTTAAAAGGTATTTAATTTCTACCCAGAAATTTAACTGTCTCAGAAAATTATGAAAAATTCATTATTAGATAACATCAACGCACTCAATCAAAAAAGATATATATTTTATATAATTAATTATATGAATATGTGAATGACCATTTTAAAAATACAAACATTTATTTAAAACTCATGGGTTTTGACAAAAATAGTTTTCAAACATTATTAAAAAATACAATTGTATTCTTAAAAATTATACGATAATTTATATTGAATAAATTATAATTTAGTAATAATATTATTTTCAAATGTTATTTAATTCAAAAAAACCATTAATTCATCAAAATATATTTCTTAATTTAATTTAAATTTTAACTAAAAATACTATTTGTGATTTTAAAAAAGGTTTAAAAATAATCAATAATAAAATGAATGTATATTATTTATTCAATAAAAACTAATTAAAATAATAATTGAGCTAGGGTCTTCTTAAATAACCCCTTATAACACCCACATAAAACGAACGTGTAAGTAGTACGATGGTGATAGACTCTTGGGGTGGCTCAGATAAGATCGCTCGTGTGATAATCTCTATAAACTTCTAGTTATCTCGTAGGCAATTTTGTACAATCTTATCATATTAAATATATGGTTGGTCTAGGTCAAGAGTAAATCCCAATGATTCTACCCCATTTACAAGATCCAATAAATGGACTTCGTATAGAGAAATTCTTCTGGATGAGGTCATCGATTCATTTCCCTGAATAAATTGGATTTGTTAAAGACCTATATTAATACTAAACATGTTATTACTATTCATATTCTATATTAGAAATGGTAAAAATTATTAATGGTATCAAAAAACAAAAAACAAAGAAAGTGAATATGACATATATTTCCATTTTATATAATAAAACATTTATTCAGATCAAGAGTATTTTCGATTAATAAATGTTTGGGTCATTACAATAATCTCCCCAAAAAAAATGTCCCCCTAAAAATTTCATTTTCCCACACAAAAACAGATGAGGGTAACTCTTTTTCATCACATCCTCTAATTCCCACATTGCTTCATCAAAATAGTGGTTTTTCCACAACACCATGATGAGGGGAATTGTCTTATTTTTTAGAACTTTTTCCCTTTGATCTAACATCTTCTCCAGCTTTTATGCATTGAGTGGCCATTCATCAATGACACCACCTCTCTATTGAGTTCATGCGAGTGGTCAAGTATGTACATCCATAAGAATGATACATGGAATCCATCATATGCTTGAGATATGATTGGTGGTGAATCTCGTTAATAGGACACTACTCCAATGCGGTTAAAGAAATCAAAAGGGTCGATGTACCTTAGACTAAGCATTCCATTCTTCCCAAATATCATAACTCTATTCCACATTGAAATGATGATGAATACCAATATCTAACATCAAACTATGGGTCTCATTGACGATTATCATCATCAATCTTTTTTTTCTTTGATCGACATTAATGTGTTGTTGTAAGGTCTTAACCTTCTCCACCATTGCTTCAGCAATTTCTATACCTAGGTGTTTTTGCTCACCAACATCATCATAAATTGAATTTGTTTTACACCTCTTCACATAATGGGCATCATAATTATTGATTTGGATGCTTGAGTGGAAACTGTTATTGTAAGGGAACTCTAATAAAGGAAGATTTTGATCACGTTCTCCATTGAAGTCCCTTGAGAATGCTCTCAACATATCTTCATGTGTTTGGATAGTCCACTCATAATGGCCATCAATTTGAAGATGATAATCCGTACTGAAGTTCATCTTAGCATTCCGAGTGTATTAAAGATTCTTCTAGAACATAGAGGTGAATCTTGGATCTAATTCAGATACCATCAATATTTTTACACCATTAATCCTTACCACTCTCTCATTTAAATATGTGATTGTTGATCCAATAATAAATCCTCTCAAATCTCAATGAAGTGTGTAGTCTTGGTATGATGATCCATAACCACCCAAATATCATTTTTTCATTGGATTTATTTGGAAGTCCAGTCAAAAAGTCCATGATGATGTTCTCCCATTTTCATGTTGTTAAGGGTAATGGTGCATCATCCCCTTAGACTTATGATTCTTAACGTTCACTTTCTGACATACCAGTCACATTGATGTATACTCAGCGATATCCTTATACATGTTCTAACACCAATAATGTTCTTAGATATTTCGATACATCTTTGTTTTTCCTAGGTGAATGGATAAGTTTAAACTGTTTGAATCATCCAAAATTAAATTCTTTAACTCCGAATTTTATGGAATGCATCGTCATGTCCCAAATATCATAATTACATCTTTATTAGCAAAAAATTATAAGGATTTACCATTTTTTATAGATTCCACTTTCTTCTGTATTCCCACATAATCTATCTGCTCATCCATTAACATTTACCAAAGATATGGTTGAGAAATAATTTTTAAAAGGATTGATTATGATTCCTTATTTATGGTTCCCATGTTCAACTTAATCAAATATAAAAAGGTTGAATCATGTTCAATTCTCATCATAGAGTTAATTGTTGGGACATTTCTACTTAGAGAATCCATCACCTTGTTCACTTTCTCATGCTTGTAATTGAATGAGAATTCATAGTCTTTGATTAGGTCTAACCATTTTAGTTGGTGCATATTCAACTTTTTTTATTGGAATAAAAAACTGAGGCATTTGTGTTCTGTAAATATTTCACAATTCTCTCCAAACTGGTAATTTCCCCAAATATTTAAGGCAGAGATTAATACATCTAACTCCAGATCATGTGTCAAATAGTTTTTCTCATGAACTTTAAAATTCATTGATGCATAACAAATGACTTTTTCATTTTTCATATACATATATCCTATACACTTCTTTAAAGATTCACTGAATGTCACGATAATTTCCCCACTTGTGGGTACTATGACCATAGGCACAATGATAAGTGAGTTTTCTTCCCATTATATCTATCATTACATTCATCAATCCAATAAAACATGGCTCCCTTCTGAGTTATCTTGGTAAGAGGTTTTGACAATCGTGAGAAGTTTATCACAAATCGGCGATAATATCTAGCTAACCCCTGGAAGCTACGGATATCCGTCACCAATGTGGGCCTCAGTCATCCCTCAATTGCAGCTGTCTCGGTGGGATCCAAAGGTATCCCATTTCTTGTGATGATATGACCCAATAATGTGAACTCCTTTAACTAGAACGCACACTTTTTTTACTTTTCATAGATCTTCTCCTTTCAGAGTGTCTCTAGTACAGTGCATATATTCTCCTCATTATCCTCCTTGGTTTTTTAGTATATTAAAACACCGTCTAAGAAAACCACCCAAAACATTTGGAGGTAATATCTAATGTCTCTATTGATCAAGTCACTAATGATTTATGGAGAATTATTGAGACTAAAAGTTATTACTATGAATTCATAGTTCCAAAACATTATACAAATTGTACTTTTGGGGATATCCTTCTTCTTCACCATTACATGGAAATATCTCAACCTTAAATCCACGTAGGAGAAGTATTGTGCTCCACGTAGCTGATCGAACAAGTAATCAATTCAAGGCAGTGGATACTTGTTCTTTATTGAGAATTTTTTGAGATCACGATAATCAATGCAAAGCTGCATTGACCCATACTTTTTCATGAGGAAGATGACTGCTTCACTCCATGGTGAATCACATTGACATATAATCCCTTTATCTAGATTCTTGTGTAGTTGTTTCTTCAGTTCCCCAAGATCTAAAAAAACCATTCTATTTGGATTTTTCGATATTGGAAATTCCCTAGGTATAATATCAATCGATAATTCAACATCTCTTATAAGAGGAAGACTAGGAAATTCCTTGTGAAACACTTCAGCAAATTCCATTATAATATGTATGTCTTTAAAGATGGTTTCTTCTATAGACACAATAATCTGAGAAAGATATGATTTCTCGTAGGTCATTAATATTTACTATTGATATGATGGTTTTAAAGTAGATTCATCATACACATTTTAATTTTGAAGAATCGGGGGGCCTATTCTCCATATAGATAGTGATTTCCCTCTCCCGAGAATTTTTGTTGGCTCAATATAGTGAAATTAAATATCTAGCAAGAATTTCATCATATTCAACCATAGAGAGTATGAAGATGTTTGTTGGGATGTTCAAACCACATTTTGTGATAGAGGAGGAGTTAATCAATGAGATACAATGATTTCCCCATCTTCTGTTGTCACCGAGATCTCTACTTCAATGATTTGTGGTGTTGTTGACATTGTTCTACTAAACTTTCCAGATATAAAGGAATGAGTAGAAGAAAATTCCCAATGAAGATTCACTATTACTGAATGAAAAACTATCTTACCTATTAAGAATTCTTTTGTAGAGTGTTATTCAATGATACTGACAGAAAAATATCACCCTTACTACCATAGAGGATTTTGGTTTCCTCTGAAAACCCTTTTCTTTGGGAACGGGTTTTCAAAGTGCCCTGGTTCATTGCAGTTGAAGAAATGAACAAAGTTTTGAGGGTTGAACGCATAATTCCTCTCATATTCCACAATATCAGGTTTTTCTTGTCGATAGTTAAGGAACAGGTACCCTTCTCTTCGACACATAATGCATTTCCTTGTCACCTTCAGGAATTTTCATGAGTTCTTATTTATGCTCCATTGGAAAGTGGGGTGCTAGAATTTATAAGCGCCATTGGATTTGTTCATCAGACCACCAGAATTAAATTCTACCTTATTCATCTTATCCACATGATATCCCTAAGATTTTCTTATCTCTATTTCGACATTGAGGTCACATCGTATAATTTCCTCATTACTATCTAAGTCACGAAATTCCAGGGCTTTCTATAGGCTAGGTTTTCACCCCACAGAAAAGATTTCAACCTTGCATTCAGGGGTAATCACGAAGCCAGAGGCATATAGTTAACGTATTTTGAGGTTTCCCCCAAAAACTATGATGTATTATTCATCTTTTTTCATTAGGTAAAGGAATTCCCTTTCCATATTAATTCGGAGGGTGTGAGGAAAATAATTTATGAAAACATTTTCTGGAAAGCCTCCAATTCCAACTCCTTGAGATCTTCCTTAGACGTCATATTTTTGGGAAATGTCCACCGTTGATTAGATTCCACATCCATATTATAAGTATCCATAAAAACCTTATCTTTTTCATAACATTGAAAAATGTAGATGATACTCTCATTGGATTTGATCAATGTTTTGGTGACTGAGGGATTAGATGATCCATTGAATGCCGAAGGACATTGTGTCATTATCCTCTAGATTGAGGATTGTTATTTCTAGGTGGTTGGATGTTCATCATAACCCATGTTTCTTTTCAAAAAATTAGTTAACTTGAGATTATCATGACAACTTTTTTGATTCCTTCTCCCATTAGATTGGGCATCTCATTAGAACATTCATCACATTGGTCTTCACATCAGTTTTTAGCATTAGTCCCCCTATTGCTGGACAATGTCTAAAATAAATGGAAAGTTAATGGTAACACATAAAGGTGAATCCAATGACAAAATAAATAACATATAAATTACATTTATTTCATTAATATATGAATTTATAAGCTTCAACATATGTTATCCATTATCTACTTCCAAGCATATATTCATAGGGTAATTTTTTAATTTCTCTTAATAATGGTTCATAATAATCTTATGAATTTACCAACGAATATCGACTATAGTGTTGTAAGAAAAAGTGAAGAAAGGCCCATTGTTTTCCACCAGTTACCATTCAAGTCTATATTAAAGAGTTTTTTTCAGGTTTTATCCCGAGAATCATTTGTTCCAAATAATCCTCTACATGTCCTTATCTAGGAATAGATTTATTTGGTTGATAATCCACTTACTCTATACTCACCAAAACATAGGGTTTTTTTATTATACATATTCTTATCCATAAGTCCTTCACTAGGGTTTTCTAATCCTAATCCAAAAAATTACTAAACATTTCATTTGATACAAACTATAACAACCCTTCTCTTTATTAGACAATTAAACATGTTTTATTACATAAACATGCACTTTCGACAACTCTGAGGGTCAAGAGGTCTAGTGTCTTCTGAAATAATTAACATTAAAAAACAACATTAGTCAGGAAACATGACATCATTAATGAAAAATTATTTTAAATGACCAAAAAATTTATTCATACTTAGAATTGCATGGGATAACTCGAGGTCTCGAATTAGAAAAGGAAGATCTATAAAGCCCTGTAAGGGAGGAAACAAAAAGTAACATGAATAATAAAGTACATTTTATGCAATAGGAATATCAATGGGTAACAACAGAAACATGAACAGAAATGCATGATATATCATGGTTATCATAACATGGAAATGTAGAAACAACATTTTAAATGATATTACCCTCATCCAAGCCTCATTGCACATAGATCATTAGTAAACCCTCATTTCACATCAATTAGAAATAGTAAACATTCTTTTAACTTGAACTATAACGACTAAACACTCAATGCACCTAACATATCATGATAGTAATCATTACCTTATATATTTGAGTGCTATCAAGGAGAACCCTTCGTAATCATTTAACTTCATGCATAAGTGTGGCAAATAGATCACACAACATTGATTCATTCAACATTATAATTTATTCCATAAAGAATAGATGTGGAATAAATAAATTTATTTCCTCAATCAACATGTAAATTTGCATAATGGTGAATACCCTTGATAAAGAAATTGGAATTCTATTCACATACATAATGATTTTGTCATGGAATAATTTGGGGTATCTTCATCCGCATAATAACGTCAACGAGAATTTGTAAAATGGGACGTCGAGAGAAAAATGGGAATATCAACATCTATACATGAAATGGTAGGTAAGGGGGTCATGGAACATAATATCCAATAATTTATAATAGAATTTTGATGCATAATATAAAATAATTTCTTGAATTTAAATGAGGTGAGATAAATTCCTTATGGAATTTCGGCATGGTATCATGTGTAAATATGAGGAATTAATTAGAGAGAAAGAGGTATCTCATCCTAAAAATATGATAAGAGAAGTATGGGTAGGTGAAAAATCAGGCCAAAACTTTTGTAATTGAAAATAATATGGTATATCAACATAATGAAACATTGACAAATGTAAAAAAAGAAGAAATACCTTACCGAATTTCGGCAAGCTAACAGGAATGCATGAGATGTATTAATGAGAGAGAATTTGGTCTCTCATAAATAAAACAGAATGAAGGAAATATAGGGGGTGTACTAAATGATACAACAAAATTTTTAATTCATAATAAAAGGGAATAACAATATAAGGAAACTTGGACATAAATAAGGAAGGAAGGAAAGTGAGGATTCCCTATATAGAAGTGTGATCCCAAAGGCTTGGGAGAGGCTTCAGAGATGGTTAATTAGAGATTAGGACCCATAAAAGGATTATAGATAGAGGATGGCAAAGTAGATACCTGGTCCAAGGGTTTTGAGTGAAGATAAGTGGGATTTTGGGTGGGATTATATAGGAAAACAAGGGGTAATTCTTTACAATTTCACAAACATAGTTTATGGAAACTGTATAATTAAATATTTAAAACCAAAAACCATCCAATTATTTTTCCAATGGTTTTTTCCAAAGTGGAGTGAAAAAAATTTATTTTATAAGGGTGAATTCTGAACATATTTAAATATTATGCTGGATTATGTGGAGGTGAGTCACTCTCCCAAAGAAATCATTTTAAAAATGATAAAAATATATTATAAGTCTTGGAGAGTCAACTAAGGCATAATAAATTTAGTCAAACAAATATAAAATCACATTAAATTATAGTTAAAACAAATATTGGACGAAACATCAATTTTGAGTAGTTTATTACAACATTATTGGGACATTATGATGTCATAAAACACAATATATTAAAAAATCCTTTAATTTTAACCCAAAAATTTGACATTTTCATAAAAAGATGACAAATTCACAGTTAGATAATTTCTACACCATTAATCCAAAAACTAATATTCATTTTATCTAAATTATTTGTCAAAATATGTGAATTTCAATTTTTAAAATAAAAACGGACATTTATTGAAATTTCATGGGTTTTGATAAAACAGTTTTCAAACCTTAATAAAAAATTCAATTTTATTCCTAAATATTATGTGATCATTTATTTTTAATATATGTAAATTTAGTAAAAATATTCTACTAAAATATTATTAAATTAAAAAATCCATTAATTCATCAAAATATATTTCTTAATAGAGTTTATATATTTACTAAAAAAACTATTTGTGTTTTTAAAAAAAATTTCAAATTTAAATTAATAAAATGAATATATATTATTTATTTTATACAATACTAAAAAAAATAATCAGATATCAAGGTTATTTTTAGATAACCCATTATAACACCAACATAATTACTAAGGGTAATGTGGGTGATGGCGACAGACTCCTAGGGCGGCTCTAATAACATCACTCGTGTGGTATTCTCAATTAACATCCAATACACTCATAGGTGGTTAGGTTCAAGAATAACATGTTGATTCTCAGCATGGGCTTTGTCCAGAGTGAAACCTAGTGACGCAACCTCCATTACAGGCTCTATAAAATGGGCATTGTATGAAGAAATTCTACAAGATGAGGCTATCATTTCCTTTTTCTCGGTAAATTGGATTTGTTAAACCCATATATTTTTACCAATCATGGGATCACTGTTCAACAACTATATAAAAAATGATATCAATTCATAATAGTATCCAAAAAAACCATGGAAGTTCATATGTCTTATATAACCATTGTACATTATAATACATTTAATCTGATAAAGATGAATTTTCATTAACAAATGTTTGGGTCATTATAGGTATGTCATCCATCCATCCTCCCATCTAGATTTTGGGGAAAACAAACCCTAAGGCTCAGAAGCCCTAGGGTACTAGACTCCTTAACCAATATGGTGGGGTAGCCTATATAAACAAAAAAATTATAGGATATAATATAGATCACAACAACAATATGGGAAAAACAAAATCTAAGACTCAACTATAGTTAAATTCTCTCAGACTCCCCACTTCCACTATTAAGACTAGATATCCTATAAGAAGACAAACATTTAAAGATCCTTATTAAATCATCTATTCCATTGTTAATTATTTTCACTTTATTTTAATTAATTCTTTAACCATTATTTAACCATTATCAATTTCCAAATTACATTTCATTAGTATCAAAACAAAGTTCCATGCCCTCTATATGCGACCAAACCGAGTCTATTGTTCCTCAGAATTATTACCTCATCATTTCATCCTAAAAACCTCCAACCACATGGGTTCAAGAAAATTTATAAAATATTTTAAAAAAAATTATTAGTTTCCATAATTCTAGGTATTTTATGAAAACATTATACGCTAACATATATAGGGGTATCTACACGGTGAGTAAATGAACTACCTTTCAATTATTTTCCACCTATAGCATGATCATAGATCAATACATCCTCGAGAAGCTATACACGAAAATCACAAGGTATTCCCCTAAATTTTTTACCACTTTTGGATGAATGGTATGCCAGACCATCTACCACAATAAATAGGTAATGAAAACGATCTAAATGAACAAAACATTTAAATGGAAATTAACTATCACAACTATGGGTAAGCCCATATTCAATCTGTTCTATCATCCTTTTTGTCCTACTCGACACCCACATACACAAACCACTATTTATTTCTCTTCGTGGAATCCAGTGAGACCATAACCAATGGTCCTCCCTTCCTATACATACAACAACGACCTTCCAGGATAAACCATCCTAGGCTCACACCACAAAACAAGTAGCAGGATAGAAACAACAACAAATCACACCTTTTTATCCCAGGAAAGGCATCCAGCCATCAGACACAATGAGTACTCACAGCTCCAAATAAAAAGGCTATTGGAATTTTCATGAAAGGGGAATCTCAAGACCCTACTAGGATTTATCATTTATCAGACAACATGTTCTTTAATACTTCTTGATTAACTGATTCATTATTATTATGTTCCAACTATGGGAATCATAAATATAATGCAATCATAGATTTCAAAAATTAATTAAATAGATAATTGACATTCCTTTAACACCTTAGAAACAAGCATCAACATGCCCTTGGGTTATCAACAAATTTCATTAAACATTCACATCTACATTAATGTTATTGAGATCCAATTATAACAATAATTGAATTCATTTACATAACTCCTTATAATTGGACAAATAATATACAACTAATTTCATCTTTTCATTCATTACAAATTTACATCAAGAATGACATGACAAACAGTAAAAGCATAGATAACATAATATGTTGCAAATTAAGAGGGAATAATTTCTCTAAGAAATTTAAACCAATTATTTATTCATATTCAAATATTATTTATGTCAAATATATTTTGATCCAGTTGGAAAAATCATGATAACTCTACTACTATAGATAAAAAAATAATAGAGAAGAAACAAATCACCTACCTCAAAAGGTTCTATAAGTTATTACATGATAACATGCCATCACATTGGATCATGACCACCTCTCTCATAGTAAATGCATTGGTTTGAGGATTCTGTGACACCAATTCACTAAATACCCTATAATGATCCATTAGAAAATTTAGATTTTATTCCATCACATGGAATATAAAAAAATATGTAAAATAACTAGTAACTGAAAAGAACAGAGTTATAAAATACCTTATGGAAAGAAGATTTAAACATCATGGTTTCACTGAAACATGCGGTGAACCTGAAGCAGAAAGGAACTCCAAGGAAGACATAATAACAGGATAAAACAGCATGAAAAACACCTATGGAACGTAAGGAATTGTTTGATCATATAAAATATAGGGAAAATAAGTAATAATAAATGATTAATATACCTCGCACCTTTTGAAAATCCAAGTGAAGAAGCATGTTAATATACACTATATTTTCTATTAAGATCACATCTATCAAATATCACATGGTTTGACCATGTAAAAACAATGGGTCCCTTAGGGAAATAAATATATTTGTCATGGGCTACGAATCAGACATAAATTATTAAAAAAAATTCATTCAACACGTTTTATATCATTGAAAATTTCAAAGGCATGAAATTGTAGGAATTTGGAAACTCTATTTATCAGTCATTGTCCCCATTGGAATGATCAAATATCACCGTTGGATGAGTCTATGATGTCATTTAGATGAGCTACTATCACTGTTGGATCATTCTCCACCACTGTTGGGATGAGCTACTATCACCATTGAACGATTCACCTCTGTGATTATTTGAGTTGCTGCTAATATTCAGATGATTTACTAGCACCATTGGATGAGCTGTCACCTCATTTTGATGAGCTACTACAACAATTGGAAGAGTCACCTCCACTGTTTGAAAAGCTACCACTACCATTGGACAAGTGACTTCCATGGTTGGATCAGTCACCACAACCATTGGATGAGATAACTCCACTATTGGATGAGATGTAAACACTATTGGTCGAGATACCATCCTTCAAACATTGTTCACAATAATAGAAAATTTGGAAATGTTATTGAATAAGCCACATTGACCTCCTTGAGAACCATAGACACCAAATTTAGAATTTCAATGGGTTGTGGAGGTCGAATCCATTATAGTCATACCCTCCAACGTAGCTTAATTGAAAGGGATTAATGTTTTATTTCAATGATGTGTGTGAAGAGATCTTCATGGAATGGAAAATGAGTCTTATCACGTCCCATGTACTCACATTATCCACAAGTGGAGAAATATTTGGTGTATTTAATGAATCTTCAAATAAGGATTCAGGCTGTGTGTTAATGTATAATTAAAAATTCATAGCCTATGTTTCAATGTAGTTGAGTTTTCATGAACTGAACTACACAATTCATGTTCATCAGTTTTCTATAGATCTATTAATTTGAAAATATTCAAGCATTGTCACTTTAGGGAGAAGTCATAAATATATATAAATCAAAAAATCATCAGGTTTATATTCACATTGAAATAGCTAAATACACTCCAATGAAAATTGTAAGACATGACCATAGACTATGAAAGCTAAATAAACTACCATCCTAGTAAATAGAATAGTCTTGAGGATTCTTTATGTATAAAGGATCCATCAATTCTATCATTAATGATAATTTTTAGTGATATGATCTTGTTATGTTTTGGGAAGGATAAATATGTGAATCATAAAGGAAGGAAAATAATTAATATTCTAAAAAATGTTTTCTCAGCCAACCCAATTGAAGATGATGAAGGGTACTCATAGAGATTATGTGGTAATTCAGAAGAGAGTGGAAAATAAGATAAAATTTAAATCCTCAAAGTTCAATTTTAATGAAGAAGGATTTGAATGATTTCAGTTTTGACTATATTTACCATCAAGTCCAGAGTTAAATGAAGAGTTGTTGGAAGATGAGCATATCTAAAATTTTACATCCACCTAAGATGCACACAGAAGTATGATATCACCAACAACACAATTGATGGGTTAATATTAATATGAAGATCATAGAATATACACCAAGGCATCTTAGATGACTAAAAGAGAAAGTGGAAAGTGTAAAATACATGGGGATGATGAAACCTTTACCCATACCTTTTTGGAAATGGGAAAATTCACCTTTGACTTCGTTACTGGTCTTCTAAAGACATCAAGAGGAAATAATGTTATATGGGTTGTGGTAGATTATATTAAAAATATTTCACATTTCATTGAAATTCAAGAGGGTTTATGACAATATTTTATTTCATGGATATACATCATAAAAGTCCTTTGGATACTTGGAGTACTATTATCAATTATATCCAATCATGATCTGGTGTTTACCTCAATGTGTGGGAAAGGTCTCCAAAATTCTATAAACCTGAATCTGGACATAAGTACCACATATCTCCATCAAACTAATTTTCATTACGAGTGGACTAGTATGAAAATGGAATATATATTGTGATAATGATCTATGGTCTTCAATGGAAGATGGGATCAACATTTGAAGCATATCGTATTATAATACAATAACAATTTACACTATAAAATCCAAATGTGTCCCTATGAATACCATTATGGGAAGAGGTGTAAAATAATTACATGTTGAGATAAAGATGGGGAATGATAACAACTTGGTTATTAAATGGTCTAGGAAATGATGGAAATGGTTAAATCGATTCATAATAACATCTATTCAACTCATATTTTACCTATGATCAATGCTAATAATCATTGATGAGACCTTGAGATCATTGTTGGATATATGGTATTCCTTCAAAAATCACAATGGAAGGATGTGATGATATTGGGGAAGAAGGGAAATATTTTTCCATGAAACATAAACCCAATTATTATAATTGATCATATCATAGGTTTGGTCTGCAAATTATCACATCAACCTTGCCTATATCAAGAATAAAATGTATTCCATGTATAGGTCCTAACAAAGTATGTACTAATTGTCATAGTATGTGATTGATAGAGACTCCCCCTAGGGGAGTGTCATGGGATTCTATAATAGGTGGATAGGGATGCTTCCAGTATAACATGGTGTAATTAGATACATCCCTATTTCTTGACAGTCAAGTACCATGTGTGTGGGTTGTGGGGAGAGGGGAGATCTGGTTCTAGCATCAAAATCAGATAGGATTGGTATTAGATTTCTAGGATTCCCTGTAACTAATATTTCATTCCCAAAAGTGTGTGAAAATCCAACATTCATCAACGCAGTCTTGAATTCTAACCAACTTGGTACCTTCATTATAATCAACATCAATAATAATCCCGAAAGGTGCATGTTTTAGAATTATTCCTCGTGTTGCTTCTTGATTAAGGACTATTGTAGAATTATCTCTTCTTTGAATAATTGTGATCAATAGGATGATTTTCATTAGTGAAAATAAATCCCTTTAGAACATAATTTCCTTTAATGGAGAATTTGGAACAGTTCATTACTCACTTATGAGAACATCAATAAGATCTAATTCAATGTAGTCTATATGTGTTCTTCATCGAGTGTCTTGCCAGAGGAGATAATTGAACATGTGTTCTTCAAAAGAGAAAGGGTAAAAATGATATGGAAGCCCATCAGTGATTTCATATTATTTAATGGATATTAGAGTGTGGTTAAAAATTTACATAGTTGTTGGTTTGAAATAGCGGAGAATTAAGGGATGGACGAAGCAATAAGTTTAGTGGTCTACATTTATGAAAGTTTGTGTTTGTGGTAGGCCTGGAACATGATTCTATTTGAATGGGTGGATAGCATGAGTAATACCATGGAGATCAGAACCAAATTTCTCTTATTTGACATCATTCAACTTTTTACGATTTTGATGGATGCTCACAATCCTTATCCCCTCTAAAAATGTATGTCTATTTATAATCCATTTAGTGTATTCTCTCCATGATTGTAGGATAGCTGAAAGCCCCATATTTCATAAAATAAACACTATAATGATGGATCCAGCACATTAGGTCTCATGAAAAGAGGTGGAGTTCTTCATCAATCGAGCATAAATTTTATTTTCACCTTCTCCACATTTTTTGGAAGACGACACTCCCTCAAATTAGAATAAATGGGGCTACATATTGGTCTAGAATTATGAAGATAATGCAATGTGGACCTCAAGGTTGTGGAGATTTAATTTTTATTCTTTTTAACTCCATAAAGAATACCCTCAATGTACTATGGTCTATAGTGTACATCTCATGACAGTATAGGGGCCTTTTATGCAACACTACTGAGATCATTCACACCCTGAGAGAAGGAAACAAGGAGATGAATTTTGTGGCCTCTTTGTCCAATCATATTTCTACCCTCACTCTTTATCCATTAGTATAGTATTTTCATCTTTATGGGGTAGAATATTGTTTTTGGAGATTCCATTGGGCTTCATCACTATCGAGCGCCTTAAGGAACCACTTTGCTTCTTCCATTATGCTTTCTTACATTGTATTTTTCTCCTCTACATAATCTTTTGTACTCTCATATTTGTAAATAAAAGATGATAAGATGATAACAAAATATATACCAGACATCTTACTTTTACTCAATCTAGAGGTACTACCATTGGATAATGATCTCAGAAAAGAAGATTTTTTGGTGAAAATATTATATTTTCGAGATAATGTTATGTGAAATAAGATAATGCTCTTTTTCAAAGTTATGTAGAGAAGCCTAATGATTTTTGAAGAAATATGGGAAATGGAGTATGTGGTGAAACAGAGTTACCATAATCTATTTTAGTGTGGGATATTAAAATTTCCATTGTAATATTTTGTAATCGGGATGATTGTAATGAAACAAACTGTTATAAATAAAATTCCCCATTTCAATTACTTACATTTATGATTATGAAATATAGTGATATAAAACACAAGAAATTATTTGATTTATTATATACAATCATATTTAAATTATCATTATGAATATATACCCATGATAATAAAGATGTTGAATAGTGAATAAATGATTAGTATTAATATAGGTTTTTAAAAAACCCCAATTGACACAAAAAAAGGTTGTGATGGCCTCAACCAATATGATCATACCATATTAAGCCCATTTGTTAGAAACTTTAATGGATATTGCTTCATAGATATTTTTCATTGACCAATACTATGATAAAGTCTAACAAATTAATCACGAGTGAAACAATATACAGGATTAGATCAAGCTCATCGGGACCACATCCCGAACCACGTATATAAAAAAACATCCTGAAAGTATCACCATCGAGTACCTTACTATTAGTGTGTTTGTGGATGTATTGAAGAAATATAAATAAAGACCGTAGAAATATGAGTATGTATGTTTATTTTTTCTAATAATGAATATATGTTAATTCTATAATTAATATGTTATAAACGTTTTTTATTTTAAAACTATAAAACATGAATAATATTTTTGTGTAATATTCAAAATAAATGATGAATTTTTTTAAAATAATAAATGAATTTTTTTAATTAATAATATTTTAATAAATTATTATTTTTAAATACTTCATAATAAACATAAATGATCATTTGATTATTATAAATTAAACTGTATTTTTTATAAGGGTTCAAAAACATTTATTGAATAAAATACCATAATTTATCAATAAATAATCATTTTTATATTAAAATTGAAAACTATCCTACAAAAATGTTTATTTTAATAAAATTAATATTATTTTTAGAATCATAATTTCAAATTTATCGAACATTGAATTTTGAATAATTTTATGATATAGATTAATTTTGGAGGAATAATTAAATACCGTATAAATATATATTGATTATTATGAAATAATAATATGCCAATAGTAATTTAATAAATAATATAAATGGGATAAACGAAAAAATATATGATTTAACTTTAAAATAATTAGATTTTAGCTTTATTTGGTTAATTTTATAATGCCTTTATGAATCCTCCAAAAACATTAATATATTATAATGTTGTAAACCCATTTCATTAAGGATATGACTCACCTCCAAATAAACAATGTCATTAATTTATTATATTCATCCCATGGAATAATAAAATAATGGAAAAAAATCCCATTTTTATGAAATGATAGAAAAAACCAATGGGATGGATTTTAGTTTTATTATTTTATTAAACAGAGTCCAAAACCTATGTTTGAGAAATAATAATGAAATTCAGACTCATTTCTTATAAAAACCCACCGAAGATCACATTTCACTTTGCTAAATGGCATTGGGGAACATCCTTATATCTCCCTCTCATATCTAGAGTCCTCCCATTTTTTCCCCAAGATCTCATGAGGCTTCCCTATTGTATTTGGAGTCATATACTCATGTAATTCTAGTTTTTTCTCTTGTATATTAAATATTCATTATTATCGAATTTATTTTATTTCTAAATGAATTTGATAGGATATGTTATTACATGTCCATTTTACTTCCCATTTTACATGAAAATTATGAGGTACCCATTTATCTCTCCCCAGACCATTTTATGAATTTTTAAGTGACACTCTATTGCAGTCGAAATTTAACTGTGATTTTCATTTCTGCAAAAACAATTGTGTTATGAATACCACAACCATTTCCTATCACGGTTTTTAACAATAATACACTTATTAATTTATTTATTTGGAAACATTTGTATTTATTCTACACTTCTTTATCATTTTATAAAATGAGATAATGAATGAATCCACAATGTATGATCAATGTGTAACACATAATCATGATAACAAAATGAATGTGATGAGTGTTCCCAGAATTAGATAGTGGTCCATTGCATTCGGTAATGTTTAGTCTGATGAGATGTCATATATGTATAGAAAGTGAACTTGACTCATTTATGGTAAATTTTCTATCATGATATATGGGATGTTATCTTTGACAAATGTTTATGGTGATGTGTTTTATGTTGCTTCCACATTTCTAATGTTATGATTATCATACTATATCATGCCTTATTATTAATGTTCATTTTATTCCCCAGTGACATGCTAATTTTTTATCATGTATTATTGTATTATTTTTATTCAATGTTTATTCAATTACAAGGACTTATAACTATACACATTCATATGTAGGTCCCCATGTTATCTGATGATATTTTATGTGTGATCATGTTATGTAAGATTTCAATAAAGATGATTTCTTCCTATTTTAAATTTTTATGCTTTATACATAAATCCCAAGGCACTATAATTATTGGTAATCTTGGTTTTATAAATTTTAATTTTATTTTAAAAATCATTTATTATTCTGAAATAAACTATAGGGTTGTTATATGAACATTATAGGATCGATAATGGTACATTATTGGATCGTCGTGACATGAATAAAATTTGGTTGGATTTTATTATGTAGTAAATTGTTCTAGTAAGCTCACTTATAAATTCTACTGTTTATCATCTCATATTCACACCATTATTCTCGTTGGGTTCATCCAATCCCTTACCAAATAAGTTTACAAAATCAACCATATCCTTATATAAGCCTTATTTTTTAATGAAAATTAATCTTAAAATGGATTTTTAGTCATATCTATGATGGATACCCAATAAAGTGTTATCTTTCTCTATTTATATAAATTCAACCACACCTATAATAAAAAAGGGAACTCGCCCCATCACATATTAACACATATAAATAGTTTTTTTCATATAATACCTACCCTTGTCAACTCCACAAATTCATAATTTCATCACATTATCTTCAAATTGGGAATAAATGCTATGCTATTAGATAAAATCAAAAGAAGTTACCTAAAGACAAGGTGACGTTCATTAATGTGCATTTTCATTTTTTTTATTCTCCACCCCATTCAATTATTCATAAAATATAATAATATATTAAACATAATTTAATAAATAATCTATAATTTATTTATATTAATCATACATCCTTCAATTCCACGATGTTTTATCAAAGGGGATACGTGATCATTATTCTAGTGTATAGCGGGTTACCACCTTGTGAAACGTTGTCTTTCATTCTTCTATTTTCCCTTATTAAGGATAAAAATGATGAAATAATTAATTTTTTTATATGATATATATGATATTTCTGATATTTCTGATTTATTTATTCCTCCTGTATTTGTATAAAAGTATACTATCATTTTTTCTATTTTTTGGAATATGATTAGATCATTTGTGGACATGTAGACTAGAACCTCTTGCATGAAATGTGATTTAATCATGCATTACATGAAATATATTGATGATGGTTTTAATAAAAACATGACATATATGTTATTTATTAATTATATATTAATTTTAATATATATATATATATATATAATTCCTTTCCTTCCTCCAAAATACAATAGGATAATGGGAAAACCGTTCATGCATACATGGAACCTACTATCTCAACGAGCGGTGTATTTCATTTCCTACTTATATCATTATATATTATTATAAATACCTATATACATAACATATATGTTATTTAAATAATTTTTTATATTCAGGAAATTATGAAATTCTAATCAAATAAAGAGGACCATAAACAACAAGCCAAAACATATACGAAAA
This sequence comes from Viscum album, assembly GCA_963277665.1. Classification (NCBI taxonomy): domain Eukaryota; kingdom Viridiplantae; phylum Streptophyta; class Magnoliopsida; order Santalales; family Viscaceae; genus Viscum; species Viscum album. Next base: position 1,770,704,400 of record OY728135.1, read on the forward strand.
AAGTGGTTATTACTAGAAATTTAACTATAACATGAAATTAATAATAAAAGGGTATCATAATGTCATATAATATTTGGTATCATAATTTCATAAAAGGGTATTATAATACAAGAGGTTTTAACAGGCACGTAAAAAGGCGATATATAAGGTAAGGGTAATTAATGTCTCACATTTATTTTTCTGTGACTGATGCAATAGGCATGGCCTATTAAATGTTTTATCATATATAATTCCCAAATAAATATTATGATATTATTATCCATAAATTTTTTGTATTTTATTATTAATTTTTTTATATCATTCATGGATACTAAATATCAAATGTAACTAAAACAACAATTTATTTTCGTAATAATTTTACTTCTCTGAGATATATGGGATAATATACAACTATATTGCTTAATAAGTTTCATACAATGACCCATTGAAATCTTATAACTTGAATACAATTATTTTAATGATATTTTAATCTTTAGGATGTGTAATTATTTCATGTTTATTTTGATTAAATGTTGCAAATTCGTAAAGAGTTTATTTCTAAACTGTCGTTGTTATTCAAGAATGTTAAGGATTATTCAACCATTGAATAAATATTACTATACATATCTCAAAAAAATCATCAATTTTCATATCCTTTAGGGACGTAATATATATTCATTTTTTGGTAACATTTTTCTACTAATTGGTAGTATATGCTATTAATGAAATATTGTCAACAAAATATTAAATTATTTCTATATTATGTTGGATATATATTTCATTCAAGAATCATGTCCTAAAAATGTTTTTAAATTATATTTTATGAAAATTTAAAAAAATGGATTTTAATTTGTGTTTATGTTTTAAAAAGTGATTTAAAGGATTTTCATATCTCTCTTTATAATTTTTCATTTTCATTTTAAATGGAATTTGTTTTCAAAATGTTTTATATTTCAAAAATATTTTTTCAATATTGGAATTGTATTTTCCTCAAGAAATAATTTAAATTATATATAATTATTAATTTTTCATTTTTCATTGTTTTTTTAAGTTAATGATTTTGAAAATGGTATATGTTTTATAAAGTTATTTTCTATGAATGGATATGCTCCAAGTGATCATTAAAAATAATGATCTGTATAAGATTACATCTGTTGATATAGTTTAAGATTTACTAGGGATACAATATGTGGATACCATTTATATTCTTTCTAAGAATGTTCTATGCACTAATATACTGTTATTTATGGAACCTATTTCTTTTCGACATGTCTATCATGATTCAAAGAGTTTGTTAGGATACTGATTTCTTTTATATTGGCTAATATTATTGCATTGTGATTAATATGATACACATTTCATTTATATAGATTAATCATGTTATGAATGAATAAATTTTTTATTATTTTTTATGATATTTTTTCCCATTGTACTTTTATCATGTTGTGGTTCATCGACATTGGTTATACGATGGGATGGCCTAGTTTTCACTAGGTAATCCCATTACAACATAACTTGGGGTGGACCCCATAGTAGCGAGTAAGCCCATCATTTCGTAAATGATAGGTTGGACCTTTAAATCCTTCAAATTATTTCCATAAAGATTTATATCCAATAATATATTGATGGTATAAAATTAAATGGGATTGATCCACTATAGGTAGAAGGTTTAACCTGATCCATTAAGGGAAGAAAGTGTAACCAGATCCACTTGGGGATAAATGTGCAACCTAATCCACTATAAGGAATGGATTGTGACATGGGATGATGGTGTGTCCTTCCTATTAGGTGTATCCACCATGAAGATCCCAAATATGTTTTTTAAAAGATCATTCACATATTTGGAGTGATTTTACATGCCAATGAGAATGCAAAAATTCCCATGTCTTATTCCGATGTTATTGTTTCCTGGTTTACACTCGTGATTACCTCATGAATTGTGACTCATTAACTGCCAATCATTATGAGATTACACTTGATTATATTATTTTTTATACATTTATTGATCTTAAAATGTAATGATGACGTTCTCATACCCTATTCTCATGTTATTATTTCATTTCTCTACTATTTACCCTTACATGGCATGTTCTGTCACATGTTATGTTTCTATTCCCCATACTGTGAATAATGTTTTCAAGTATGATTAATAAATGAAATGATCATTAAGGGAGATGTTCAAAATCATAAAATATGATAGTTGATTATTTTTTCATGATCCAAAAGGTACTATACTATTATGGTCCACAAGGATGTACTTATGTAATCTACTAAATATTCATCTAAAATGATGTAACATAATTGTATGATATTCGTTTGTAATTGTTTTGTTATCAATGGATACATTATTTCATCTTTTGGAAAATAGGATGATAACACATTAGGGGGTCCATATGGATATTTATAAGGATATTTATAGGGATTTCTTTAAGGATTAGTCTAAGGAAGAGTTACATATCAGGGAAATGTCGGGGAGTTTTATTAAAGGAATAATAAATTCTTTTGCAATAAATTACATCCATTTCTGAATACTTCATATTGATGCGTCGTTACGGAAAATATACATAGGGGTAAAAACTAAAAAAACTGTAATGAGATAGAATCGATCGAGAACTAGTGCACGACAACTGGCTTTGTTTCACACCTTGTAAGACACTCATGGGGGATACACATTTGGAATTAAAAAAAATTTAAACCAGTAATGGTGGAAATAAATAGAAGTGTAATATAAATAACCTATGATAAACATAAGGTTGTAATATATTAACAATTAATGTTTAGTGATTTACTTATCATATAAGTAATTTTCATGATTACCTGGTTATATGTTATGATAAATGGTCATGAATGTGGTATGTGTATTGTTAATATCAAGGATGACATAGAAAATTGTGAATGACATGTGAAAGGTATGGGATGTTCTAAAAATAATATATATATTACAATTATAAGTCTTGAATAGTTTTAATTTTATTAACCTTAGTTCATGATACATATTACATATTTTAGAAATTAGTTATTAAGGATTAATATGATGGAGATTATGTATTGCTTTAATAATAATGTTGGATTATTAATGTTATTATTTTTTTGGAATTCATGAAATATGTTATAAAAATCATGAATTTTATGTCTTCCGTTATGTATTTTCAAAAACATTGAATGGTCAGGATTACCAAGAAATGTGGTTTAATGAAAATTTTATTTTTCTATTAATTGATGGTAACCCTTAATGTGTTCCTAATGTTGGAAAAATTGGGTTTATCTTGGATGAAATGATTATAAGCATACATAACATAAACTTTATATAATTTATAACCACATAACTGCAAATGGATTTGTTGACAATGTGGTTTATGATATAATGGAAGGATATGAAAACATTCCTAGATTTCATGAATATATCAAATAATCATTGGAAAAAGAAACTATGATTTTATTAATACAGAATTATGGTAGTTCTGTTCATTACATGACTAAATAGAATACATGATGATTGTATTGATATGTTTTTTGTTTGAAAACTAATAGATTATTTGTGATATATGGGGACAAATGTTACAAATATTTTGAAAAATTTAATGACTTTCTATATAAATATTTTGATTTTCATCTTTTGGAAGGGGTTACAACGTTTACCATAATTAGAATTGTAACACCCCAGGTAAATAAAGAATATGACATTTTCATATTTATCTATATTTGTGAATAAAATATTAATATTAATTTAAAGGGGACACTATGCTCGATGGCGTACCCAATACGCAACAACGAGTTTCTTGGGAATCTTATGTCCCACTCTAATAATAAAATAATATTATTTTAAATGGTAGTTAATGCCTAGCTGTTGTAATGGAGGGAATGAATAGAACTAACTAAAAACTGATTATATATGTTTGTCAAATATTTTTACTTTTCTCTAATAAATGTTAGAGGCATAAAATGTGAAAGAATCCAATTTTAAGTGTAAACAATCTAATATTCATTAAAAGGACGATTAACCGCCTTTTCCTGGCGAACCACTTTGAAATATACTTTTTGACAATATTATGTGTTATAAAATTCTACTATAGAATCGGGAAATCAGAATTTACTTTGTCTAAATTTTTGGTATTTTTCTAATAAATATCATTTTTTAATGAATAGTGAAAAATGTTGTATTTTAATTCAAAACCATTTTTTAATCTAATTTATTTATATGATTATATTATCATTTGAATTGGTTTTAAAATCCAATTATAATATATTTTTACCATTTAATCCAATAGTGGTCATTGGAATTAATTTCACGTTGAAATTGGATTTAAACTAGTGTCAATCTTTTAATAGATATTTCTTCTTAAAAACACGCTTTTTGTTTTGACAGCGGGAATTAATTATTAATTTAATTATTGCAACTTTTATGTTTCTTATTTTTTAAAATAGACATCAATTTTGAATTCTAAATATCAAATATAGCTTAGGGTGTATTTTTGGTATTTTTTTGAAAAACGTCAATTTTTGATGAATAGTGAAACCACTAAGTGGTAGTTAAAAAAACTGATTTTTCTTTTAAATGAAACTTTACCACTTCTGTGATTTGATTATAAAAAATCCGACATACATGGTTGTCATTAGAAATTAAAATGTGGTTCAATGAGTTTAAAATAATTTTTTTGGTGAATAGTGACTTTTAAGTTTTAATCGCGATTAGAGATAATTAGTGTGGTTTAAGGTAAAAATAATGTTTTAATAATATGAAATGACCATGAAATATGTCCTAACTTTATTGGATGAGTCATGTCCAACCAATAAAATCCCTAGGTCAACTTTGGGACCCCATGGAGCCACTTTGTTTGGAAAATGACATTAATTCCTTTTTATTTAACGTTAAAATTAAAATGTCACAAACATGTGTTGTTTTACTAAAAAAATTACATGGGGTTATACAAGTCGCATTTTTGGCTATAAATATTCATTATAAATATAAAAATATTTCAAAAATCATGTTATTTTTTTATAATTTTTAGACACTAAATAAATTATATTATTTATGACACCAGGATGATGTAGCGATTACCTCATTATTTAACGATTTAAATAAAATTAAAAGATAATGTAAAATATAATACATAAACTTGTCACAAACCTATTTTATGGGTGTATTTCAAAACCTTATCACCTTATCCTAAATATATATCCTTTTTCGACCATTAAAATCTGAAAATCATTATATAATAAAGTAATATTTTATAACTTTCCAAGAGTGCCCCTCCTCTCCTCTTATAAAAGGCCCCCACCTCTACCACCTTACACACACCTCTCAAACCTTTGGCTCGGCCAAAACCTGTCCATTTCATCTCTACACAACCCTCTCTTCATAATTTAAGCCTCACCTTTGGGCAGAAACCTTTCCAAGGAAACCTTTTAGATCAAATCAAAAAGAGTTACCTGATTTAAAGGTAATGTCTTCCCTTGTGTTCTTTTGTTTTATTTTGCTTTTCTAACACCCTAAAATATTATTGTTACATTTTTTTGTAACAACACCAGTATCTCAAATATTCTTGTATTTTTTAATAAGAATGTTTTTATCTACACTTTCACACACCTCCGGCTAATGGTTTAAGAACATACTGTTTCTGTGGATGGCGAATTACTGCCTCACGAAATGATGATTGTTCAATATTCTTTTAACAACTTCAAAGGTGGCCATTAAGATGTCACTATATTTATATATGATATATAATATGTTTATGTATTATTTAAGCTTCTGTATTTTTAATTTATGCAATACCTTTATGGTTTCCTTTAGGGGTAAATGCGATATCTTTATTTTAGGAAGTGTGGACTACCGCCCCCTCAAAGTGATTTGATTCATTAATTACATATGTGGGACGTATAAAAGGTGGAATTAATTATATTACATATGATATCCTAATGTAATTATAATATACATTTATATCATTATTATTTCATTCCATTGAATAAAACAAAAAAGAAATGAACGTAGCGTTCATGCGTACGTACGGCTTACCGTCTCCATGAACGGTACATTTCATTTTTATCTCCAAATGTTATGTACTATTAGAAGTACATATTTATAATAGATATATATGTAATATATTACATCTAAATGATGGATATCATTCTGGAATTATAATATATATATCTCCCATTTCGTTTTAATTCCATTAATATGATACAAAATGAAAGTAGCGTTCATGCGTACGTACGGCCTACCGTCTCCATGAACGGTGCTTTTAATTTTCTTAACTCCAAATGTTATGGAATAGTATAAAATGAATATATAATGGATATATATGATATTTAAAACATCAATACTATTCTGGATATTATGTACCTATAAATACATGGAAAATTCTTTTCCAACAATGTCAATTTTTACTCATGTACCGAACATCGACAAAAACGTCTGATATGAACTCAATTTATTAACAAATTATTATAACCTTATATTATGTGATATAAAATGAATAATAATCTTTAAATGAGGTCCTTATGAAATTATATATTGACCAAATTTTATTATTCAATAGATTAAAGAACGATCGAGTCATGTCGAACACGAGATAAGGGATCCTACTCCTCTCTTTCTTTTTAAGTACACTCTTTTATGTAATTCCATTTAAGATCATCTTTCATATGATTGGGATGTTATTTTATATTAATATTACTTTACATTTTATGTTCATATTATGAGAGACCCTATTTTCTCTAATCAATCGATTTTGGAAGTTTTGATTGGCGCTGTTAGGCTGCCGAATTTTAGTAAGAGATCCTACCTCTCTCTTTCTTCCTCACTACCCTCACATACCACAACAGCCTTCTTGGCTTATCCAACCCAGGCTCACACCATTACTCAAGCATCCAGAAACAGAAAATAATGAAACTAGGCTCTTGTCCCCAAAAAAGGCATCCAACCATCACACCTAATAAGAAATCAATGGTCCAAACCCTAAGGATATTATCATTTATATGGATGGGGTAACGCATAAACTCACTTGGCATTATCATTTATCAAACAATGGGTTATTTAATCCATCTTGTATTATCTAATTCATTATTAGTAGGTTCCAATTATGGGAATCCTAAATAGAAATATATAATACCTATTAGAAGATAATTAAATTTTCAATTGGAACGACTTCAATCCCTCAAAAACAATAACTACATCCTTTGGTTTATCATCCATTTTCATTAAACACGCACATATTTATTAATTTTATTACCATAAAATTACAACAAAAATCATATTCATTTTCATGCCTCCTTATGCTTGAAAAAATAATATACATCTAATCCCAAAATTACATTCTTTAATAATTTCCATCACGTAAGACATGATAAAACATGAAAAATCTGGATAACAAGCTATTTAGAATATCAAGAAGAAATGACATTGCTATGAAATTTATTCAAATTCATCAATCTGGTTTTACTATTTACAATGTAAATTCCATTGTGATATAGAGAGATAAATTATGTTTACTCTACTACTAAATGTGATAAAATAAATGATAAGAAATGAAACCCCTAACTCAAATTTTTCATGATGTTCACTAAATGAGAACATGTCAACACAATAAATAATGACCACCACTCCTGTAGCAACTACACGCACCAATTAATGCTATGATACTAAATAAATAACCAACAACCCAAAAAATCTATTCGAACATGGAGATTTCATTCCATCGCATGGAAAGGAGAAACATGTGGAAAAATAGCAATGAAACCAAAAGAGAATAGGTATAACATACCTTAGGGAATATAGATTGACACTTCTTGGTTACACTGAAATAAGGGGTTCACATGCAGTATAAATAAAATCTACGGAAGACACGATGGAAGGATAAAAAGCCACACATGAATCATATATGAGGTAAAGAATGATTGATAATATCATACCAGGGGTCAAGAAATAATAATAAAGAATGAAGATATCTCATTACCTTTGAAAATATAAACGAATCATCAGTTTATGATACGAACTATTTTCTATAATGATCAGATCTATCAAAGGTAAAATGGTTTGACTGTGGGAGAATAGTGGGAAACATAGGAAAATTATTATAGGGGCTATGAGATTTGTATCGGCCTTAAATTATTTACAACAAGTCCTTAAACACGTTTTATGTCAAAGAAAATGTGAAAAGAAAAAATTTATAGGAATCATGAAACATAGTTCACAGGTCACTACCACCATTGGAACGAGGTACCATTACCGTTGGACAAGTTGTAATTATCATTTGGATGAGCTATCATCAATGTTGTACAAGTTTCATCCATCATTGGGATGATCAACCTTCACCACTGGACGATTCACTACCACCACTAGACGAGTCTCTTCCACCATTGGGACAATATACCAACACAACTAGATGAGCTACTACCATCATTAGATGAGCTATTGCCACCCTTGGATGAGTCACCACCTATATTGGATGAGCTAACTTCACTATTGGAGAATATACCGCCACCTTTGGATGGGTCACCACCACCGTTGGATGAGACACTGCCACCTTGCAGGAGCTACCTCCATTGTTGGGTGAGAAATCTTCCTGGAAACATTGTTAACAAAACTGGAAGATTTGGAAAAGTGTTGCAATAATCCACCTTGACCATCCAGAATACTTCAAACAACAAATTCAGTAAAGGAATGGAATATAGAGGTTAAATACATCTAAAAACATTCTCATCCTTGATAATTCAAAATCAACCCAGATATCAATCAGAAAAATGGGTCTGAAAGACCACCCTTCAAAATACCTCTCAAGGATCTCACTAATAGATATATCTCAACCACTTCCATAATGAAACAACGTGAAACCATGCCTAAATCCAAACAAACTCTTAAAAAATCACCCAGGGGATATACATCTCAAAAGAGATAAATACAAAACATGAAAAAAATACATTAATAAAAGAATGGTATAAAACCACTAAATGAACGATGTTATAAGAAAAGAGATAAACACCAAATAGATCGGGGAAATGAGAATGTATCTATGACCCACATTCTCATGTACTCTCATATTGGCCACTCATCCCCCAAATGACCATAAAAATAGAATGCACACCCACACAACACATTCTCCTTGAAGTGTTGAATCTCTACAGGCTACTCCTCGAAGGTTGTTTAAACATAAACATAGATATATCCCCAATCAATGATAATATAGTCTTCATGAAAATAAAAAATGTGCTGCGAGATGTGAAAAATATATTGCCTCTAAGTCATCTATGAGGGAATCGCTACCCAATACTCAACGGCTCCAATATGAGCCAACACATCGAAAGAACCATCAAACCATGGAGAAAACTAACTCCCATGACAAAAAAAATAACTTTCAATGATAGGGATTCACCATAAAAAAACATGTAACAGAGGCATAATCCATTGACCGACATAGGATTTCTAATGATCCTGCACTTCTTTAATCATCTCTTGAATCACATAAACCATCTCTATTGTATTTTACACCAATTCACGCCCAATAATTATAGACAATCTCACCCCATTATAGCACAACAGAGAATATAATGGTTGGCCACATAATACATTAAATGGTTTCATACTGATAGTGGAGTGGATGGTATTTTTATAAGAAAACTCTACCACGGGTAGGTGTCTCATCCACAAACCACCAAAATATAGGACACAAGAAAACAACATGAATTCAAGATTCATAATTTTCAACTCTATAGGATTGTTCATCTGATGTTAAAAATTATTGTTGAGGTGTATATGAGAACTAAAAGCATGTTGGAGAACTCTCCACACCCTGGAGGTAAAACAAGGATCCCTATTATAAATGATCATCCTCCAGACTCTATGAATTCTCACCACCTTTTATAGATACTTCCTCGACAAAACCTCTACTGATCTTGACTATTATAATGTTGTTAAGTGGGTTGATTTCATTAAACCATCCACTAATACCCATATTACATCATACCCTACCTGATCATGAGGTAAAATTGTCTGAAATTTCTTCTACATGTCCTCCAACATCCAATAAAGAACATCTAACAATAGGATAAAACCACTTGGAACACGGTGGTTGACCTTTATAATCCGACATACCATGCATTGAGACACAAACTCTACAAATACATGCTTCAACCCAGGACGCCAAAACATACTCCTTAAATATCAGTACATCTTCCTCATTCTAGGTTGTACCATTAAGGGCTAACTATTGAACTCTCAGAAAAGCATCTCACATGATAAAAAGAGTAATTAAATTCCTTCTATGAAACAACACCAAATATTTTTCATCATTGGACTAACCTTCAGTGACCTCACCACAAAAAAAACATTGTCTCTCAATATATCCACCACATGATCCCGTAACTAGAAGTCTTCTACCTAACACTCTCTATATGAATGAAATATCATTTAAAATAGGCAACCTCAACCCCACAACTTATACCATATGTAGATGAAACACTCAATGTTATTCCATCACCCTCTATGAATCACGAGATTTCTGCACTCAATCTCAACACATCATCCAACTTAGCAGATTGGCCATGACATTCCAGTTTCCATGAGTATTCCAAATATAGAATACATAATCTCATAAGAACTCTATATCCAGATGATATCAAAAGTTCACATCATGCTGGGAGAAAACAAACATAAGGATTTTATAATTAGTGAAGACCAAAGAGTTCTCTCTAGTTAGGTTATTTATCCACAATATCCAAGAAAACACCACTGCTTCCAACTAGAGATCATGGGTGGAATTGTTATGGTAGGGGGATATAACTACTGAGTCACATACGAAATAAATGATCTCTATTGACTCAAAACAAAACCTAACCCCATACGTGATGAATCATAATGATCCTCAAATAGAACTCCTTCAGATAAAATACAATGAACCTGATCACTAAACAAATTCTATTTTAGATACTCATAATGTTGCTTAAAAATGATCAGTCCACAGGAATTCTTGATCCATCCTGGTCAACACAATCATAGGATTCACAACCTAAGAGAAATCATCCATAAACTTCTTATATTATCATGTGAGATTAAGGAAACATTACACCTCTTCCACTGTCATAGGGGCTAGCCAAAAAATAACTTCTTATATAATGGTTGGATCCAAAACTAATCCCTACTATGATACACCATGCACTAATAAAAAAACTTCTTGATCCCAAAACTCACACTTCAACAACTTCCCCAATAAGTGTTGTTGATGAAAAACACCCATAACTACATGCAGATGCTCTGAGATATCCTCCTCATACATGGATTACACAAAGATGTCATCAATGAAACCCGCAATGAACATTTCTGGAAATAAGGGAACACAACATTCATCGACCCCATGAATATTGTTGGAGCATTCATCAAACATTAACATCATCAACAAGAACTCATAATGCCCTAGATGACAATGAAAACTAGTCTTCGGGATAACTTCATCCTTCACATGCATTTGATGATACCCTGACTACATGTCTATCTTTGAGAACCAACTTGCACCTTTCAGTTGAACAAACTAATAATTAATCCACTATAGAGGATAATAGTTCTTCACCATCACATTGTTCAAGTGATTATAATCTACACAAAATTGCAAACTACTGTCAGCCTTCCTTATGAAAAAAATACTTCATTACACGGTGACACACTCGACTGAACAAAACCACATTGCAACATACCTTCGAGTTGTATACGATACTATCGCAACATGGAAGGTTCAATCCTATTTGTATTCATTGATATAGAAGACACACATGGATGTAGTTAGATCGTAAAGTTGTTCTCCCATATAAGGGTTAACTCTTTAACCTCTTCAGAAAATACGATATGGTACTCTTCCATGACACCGGGAAATATAGACGACAAAGCCTCTAAAAAATTCAACATCAATTTAGCCATAATGGTTAAAATATAAGGATCATGCATATGACCCATCCAAGGGTCTCACAAACCAAAAACAACTTCTAGATCTCCATCAACATCGAATAACCCTACCGATATTTGAATTAATCCACAACACACTGCACTGAAAAAACCAACCATGATGAGGATGACATCTTATGGTTTTATTTGTAAACATTGGAAATCTTCCCATGAGCGGTGCTTCCCCATCACTTGCTCACAGTCTATACATACTTCAAACAAGTCATTCTACACTCCAACTGGTATAGTCAACACCGAGGGGACTGGAATCCTCTCAACCTAAATTTATAAATAATGTAAAAGTTTGTGTGATATGATGGAGTGTGTCACTCCAAAATCAAACAAGGAATACACCCATGTATAAAATACACCAAGGGTAACACAAATGATGTTTGGCACATATGGCGCTGACAATTCTAAATCATGAATCTAACCACAACTACTACACACCCTCCCTAACATTGATGATGACCACCTCCATGCCTGCAATCATCTATCTGAGGATGGGTATCATCCTGGGGTTGTCCTCTCCCTACTACATCTTTTATAAGCTATTCAAAAGCAGCTACAACAGCCTACTGCTACCTCTGTTGGATATGCCTCAATGGAGTAACATCAAGTGGAATAGCTGGAACACACTGAATACTCTAAATGGTTGGGAAATCATACTACTAATGTCCTTATACACTACAAGAAAGAAAAAGTTCATGATCCCTTGGAAAAGGATAGAGAAATGATACCCCCGTAGAAAATAGATTAGGATCACTGTGACCTACCCCCAGCCAGTAAAAAAATATCTTTCCCACAAAACGATGAACTCTAGATCATAGCAGTTCTTCGTGAGGAATATTGATGACTCTCTTATCATGATAGTTTGGTTCTGGATAATGTTCTCTTGATAACCTCTACCCTTAGAAGCTTCTTAAGATACAGTTATTGGTATAAATGGGGTGACCTAGAGATGGATATCAAGATGCAAATCCTCCAAAGAATGTATCTCCCTAGGATCTTTATCTAGAAACATGTCTAAATTATACCACATAAGGTTCCTAAAATAGATCATGAACACTCGTACACTGGAGCTTCCCTAAAAAAGGGTATGTGGCTCTTGGTGACTATTCACCTTCACGGTCAAAGAAAGATACTCCACTATGTTCTTTTCATAGAACATTTTCCATGACATTTATAACGCCTCATGATTCTAGACGAACATGAACAACCACTAAATCACTACCCCATGATGCATCATCAAAACCAATGACCCCTAGTTCACCTTCAGAGCAGAAATCGAAATAAAAACTATCTCTACATCCTCCAACCGGTAGCCTATCCCTGAATATGAGACATCTCACTTGTACTTTTATAGACCATTTCACTAAAACTCTTATATTGTCCTCATCAAGATGTCTTCATCATCGACCTCTACTATTCGTTGATCTGTTGGAAAAAATAGCTAAACATATTTTTCATGAACCTAATGAGGACGTCTACCTAGATCCATACATGAAAAAGAAAAAATAGTTAGATCTCATAAAACAAAAATATTGAAAACTATGAAATTAATTAACAGTTTTCTTTTACTCATTTTAGGTTATCCAGTACCAATGTCTACCCATTCAAAAATAGGATCCAAAATTAATGATTCATGATTCTTTCTTAGGCCTTTATATAGAAACCATATTCGCATTGTTTATAAGACACATTTATTTAAAAATATTGTGCATAAGATATTAGGGGCCACAAATACCTATATCTGTGTCGGCCTCCAGTGTTTACAGCACTTTCTAAACATAGGTGAGGAAAATTTCCGACTAATCCATACAACCTCACCTCTTCCAAACTCAAAACATGATCCTATATATCAACGAGAACTCTGATATCACTTTTTCAAAACCGCCTCCCTACAAAGTGACCCCCTCATTGGATTGAAATGTGAGAAGAGAGAAAATGACCCTATATTCCCACCTAGAGTAGGCCCTGGTTTGGTTACTAGCTTAGAGGGTATAAGAAACACATAGATGTGAGGAATTACCATCTAAGAGAACAGACGTGATAGAGAGAGATAACATTGACACCAACCAAATCATGATCAGACTACAATGTAAAAGAAACACAATTGTACATATTTAATGTCTTGAAAAGACTACTACATCAGTATGTGGAAACTATAAGAACACAAAGAATATAAAAAAGACAACATCTATGAATCCAGATTTAATCATAAAAAATGCAAGATAGTATTGACCAACCTCATTTCCAATGTACTCCATGGGACATAATAATATTTTATATAATGTAGGGTCAGTATAACTGTATACTTAGTAGAATACTCATCAGAGCCTCTCGATTATAAATAAAGGAATCCTACTATATCACAATGAACAACTAGTGAAACTAAATCTTCACCAAAACATGTATACTAAGATCCTTGCCTGACCAGAGACATTCATACCAAGTATCTCATAAAAGATTAAAATATTAAATAAAGAAATACTTGGGTTACCCATAACCACTTATCCAATGGTATTCCACATTTTTATAACATTGCACATCTTGAAAATATCCCTCCCTAAAGTATTTCTGGAAGAAAAATTGGCGAGCACCACAACATGCACCTCATGCCACAAAAAGTATTCCCGAAGACACCTAAGTGAAGCACCACACCATCCACACAACCAAAAATAACCAGGTAGTTTCTGGGAGCCACCACAGCCTGCATAACATGTATCAAATTCAATATATTATACCTCAATCAAATAAAGATGATATTCCTCATATGTATCCTCAATCCAACACAGAATATACCGGTTATACCTATAGTATATCATATGTAACATTAAATAGAATATATGTGTGTGAAATACCCACAAGCCATTACATCCCTCTATACAAAATATAATGGAAATGTAAGTGCCATGTATACCAGCATATGTAACTACTAATAGAAGAGATTGGGGCCAGATAGGTATTATAAAAACCCTACTTCTTTTTTACACACTTAAAAAAATTAATACGTAAACATTCACTTAAGATAACTCTAAGGATCAATATTTCTATTTTATTGGGAAATTAAGAACATTACATAACAACATATAACATAAAACACAACATTTTAATGGAGAACATATTTTACAAGACACCAACAATCCTTCGTACTTAGCATTTCATGGGATAACCTAACGACAAGCATAAGAAAGGTTGTGAGATATAAAGGCCAATAAGGGAGTAATAAAGAAATAACATGAAAAATATAATATATGTAAGAAAATAGGAATATCAATGTACCAGAAAAGAAATATTATAAAAAATTTATCATATATCATGGTTAGAATAACGTGGAAATTTGTAAAAAAAATTACATTATATTAGCATGTGCCAAGGCACATTGCACATGAAGAATGAGTAAACCCTTATTGAACATGAATTAGTATGAGTAAAACCTCATTCAACATGAATTATCATGAGTTTACCCTCATTTCTGTTGATGTTTCATGATATTAATTTTTACCTAATACATTGTAGAACTATCAAGGAACACCCTTCTTAATCATTTCATTTAATTCATAATTATGCCACATAGATGATACAACAATGATTCATTAAAAATCATGAATAATTCTATTAAAAAAAGATGTGTAGTACATAAATGTAAGTCATCAATAAAAAAGTACATGGGGGTATATGTGAATACCCTTGATAGAGAAATAGGTATGGTATTCACATACATTATGATTTTGGTATGTGAAATTTTGGTGTAACTTCAGTAGCATAACAATGTCTAACAGAAATCGTAAAATGGGTTGATGAGATAAAAATGATCATATAATAATTTATAAATGAAATGGACTGTAAGGGGGACATGTATCATAATATCTCAAAATATTCAATGGACTTTAGATTTAGGATATAAAATAATTTATTGAATGTAAAAGAGGAGAGATAAATTCCTTACTGGATTTAAGCATGGTAACGAGTATACTTGGGACTCATTAATGATAGAGAAAGAGGTATCCCATCTTTCAAAAATATTAAGGGAAGTATTTATTAGCATGAAAATCATACACCAACATTTTTACATGAAAATAAAGGGTACATAAATATAAAGAAACATTGAAAATAATTAGAAAGGAATAAATTCCATACAGAATTTCAACATAGAAATCGATGTGCAAAGGAGGCATTAATGGGAGAGAAAGGGGTCTCTCATCAAACCAATATAAATTGGGTAGTATAGGGGAGGTGAGAAATCAGACCCCATCATTTTTAATTGAAAATAAAAGGGAATAAAAATATTTGGAAACATGGACATAAATAATGATGGAAGGTGAGGATCCCTTACATGAATGTGTGATCTCAAAGGCATGGGAGAGGCTTGAGAGAGAATTCATTGGAGATTGTTGCAACATGGGAAGATTATAGAAATAAGAGGGAAGATTAGGGAAGTTATAAAAGGGTTTTGAAGAAAGAGAAACTTGATATTGGGTGGGTTTATATAGGAAAAAGGGAGGGGAATTTTTAAATATTTCACAATATTAGGTTTTGTAATCAATATAATTAAATATTTAAAACCACAAACCAACCCATGGTTTTTTCACATAGTTTATTCGAAATGGGATTTTATAACCTTATTTTATATGGATAAAGTCTTAACATATTAACATATTATTATTTCTTATGTGGAGGTGAGTTACACTCTTAAGGAAATCATTTTAAAATGTTAAAATATTTTATAAGTCTTGCAGGATACACTAAGAAATCATAAATTAATAAAACAAAGATAAAATCACATTATTTTCTTATTAAAACACATATTGGACAAAAACTAGCTTTATAATATTTTATTACATAACTATTGGGTCATTATGTTGTCATTAAACACACTATATATTTAGACGGTATTTAATTTTTACCAAAAAATCGATTATCTCAAAAAATTATGAAAAATTCACACATTGATAATTATGAAATTCTGAATCAAAAAATGATATAATTTTTATCAAAATATATTCTTAAATATTTGAATCTCAATTTCAAAAAAAACACATTTATTGAAAATTCAGTGGTTGTTTTAAAACCTTTTTCAAACTGTAGTAGAAAATACCATTATATTCCAAAACATTATACAATAATTTATATTTAATAACAATTAATTTAGTATTAATATTGTATTAGAATACTATTTAATTTAAAATCTATTTATTCATCAAAATATATTTATTAATTGAATTTAAATTTTAACTAAAATGTTAATTTTTTTCATTTTAAATAAACATTGAAAATCAAAAAAAAACTAAACGAATGTATATTATTTATTATATGCAAAAATAATCCACATAATCATTGATATAGGGTATTGTTAGATAACCCTTTATAACACATGAATCATACTTAAGCGAAATGTGTGTGGTGGTGACAGACTCTTGGGGTGGCTTGGATAACATCGCATGGGTGGTAATATCCATTTACTTCCACTTATCCCATAGGCGGTTCTATTCAAGGTTAACATGTTGACTATCAGCATAGGCTTGGTGAAGAGAAAATCCCAGTGATGATACTTCCTTTATGAGCTCTGAAAAATGGGATTTGTAGGGATCAATTATACTCGATGGGGACATCACTTCCTTTGTCTAAGTAAGTTGGATTTGTTAAAGGCCTATTTTTATAATAATAATGTGATCATTATTCAATGGAATTATTAGAAACCATAAAAATTCATAATGGTATCCAAAAACATAAAACAAGTGAAGTGAATATGTCTTATTTTACCATTTTACATGTTACAACATTTAATCTAATCAAGAGGAACATTCATTAAAAAAAAGCATAGGACATTACAATCTTTACCCCTGATGAAATTTCACCATTGAAATTTAGTTTTCCCACACTAATACATATGAGGCTAACTTTTCTTCACAACTTCCATCAATTCCCACATTTCATCTTAAAAATTGTGGTATCACCACAACACCTTAACAAGGGGAATTGTCTTATTTCGTAGAAATTGTTCCCTATGATCTAAGATCACCACTAGCTTCTCTTCATAGGAGTGGTCATTCTCAAAAGGTACCACCATTGGATTGTGTACATGTGATGGGTAATGCATGTACTTCTTCCAGATTGATACGTGGAATACATCATTTACTTGAGATTGGTTTGGTGGGAGTGATAGTTGATAGGCCACTACTCCAATGCGATCAAGGATCTCAAAAGGGCCTATGGTCCTTGGACTAAGCTCTCCCTTCTTCCCAAATCTCATAAGTCTATTAAACCCTAATATACAGAGGAATACCATGTCTCTAACATCAAACTCTATTACATGTAGACATTAATCAGTATAGTTCTTTTTTCAACTCTGAGTTGCTTTAATGTGGTGATGGATAGTCTCAACCTTCTCCAAAATTTCTTCGACCATTTTTGGACCGAGGATTGTTTTCTACCCAACCTCTTCCCAACATGTCGGTATTCTGCACCGCTACCTATAAATGGATTAATAAATATCCATTTGGATGCTTGAGTGGAAACCATTATTGTATGAGAACTCAACCGAGGAAGATGTTGATCTTATCCTCCTTTGAAGTACATTGATCATTTTCTCAACATTCCCTCTGGTGTTTTGATAGTCCACTTAGATTGGCCATAATTTTGAGGATGATGAGATGTAAAGGACTTAAACTCAGTATTCAGATCATGTTGGAGACTCTTCTATAACTTAGTGGTGAATCTTGGATCTTGATCGAAAACAATTGATAGTGGTACTCCATTTATCCTTACCACTTCTCTGATGTATATCAGTTCTAGTTGATCCGACATGAAATCCTCCTAAATAAGAATTAAATTTTTAGTTGTTATACAACGATCCCCAAAAACCAAGATAACATTATTTACTTTGGATGTCTTCAGATGTTCGATGACAAAGTCTGTGGGGATGTTCTCCCATTTCCACGATGATATAATTAGTGGTTTTATCAACCCCTTAGACATATGCCTCTCAACATTCACTTGGTGACATATCAGGAACTTCTATTTATTCTCAGTGATATATTATTCATGTTATCTTACCAATAATTAAGTCTAAGATCTTGATAAATCATTCCGTCTCTTTGGTGAATGGAGAAATTCGAACCACATGCACCATCCAAAAGTTCATTCTTTAACTCCAGATTTGATGGAGCACGTAGTCTTAGCCCAAATATCAAAATTCCATTTTCATTAACATTTAACCTTGAGAAATTACATTTTTTATAGTTTCCACATTCTTCTAAATTCCCACATCATCCTTTTTATTATCCATTAATCTTTCAAAAAGAGACGGTTGGTTAATCATTTATAAAAGGACTGATGATATTCCCTTTTTTATGATTCCCATGTTTATCTTGATCAAATCAAAGAATATTAGGTCCTTTTCCATTATTGTGAATGATATAATTCATGGTTCCTTTCTACATATAGCATCATCCACCTTGATCGATTTCCCAGGGTAGTAATGGATTGAGAAGTCATAGTTTATGACCATCACTAAACATCGTCGTTGGTGTATATTCTCCTCTTTTTATGAGAATACATACTTGAGGATTTTGTGGTCTCTAAATATTTCACAACTCTCCCCAATGAGGTAATTTCACCATATTTTTAAGGAAAAAATCACTGAATCCAACTCCAGATCATGAGTTGAATAGTTTTTCTCTTGAACAATCAATAGCCTTGAAGCATAAAAAATGACTTTTTATTTTTTCATCAACATGCATCCAATGACCTTCATTAAAGCATCATTGAATAACAGGAAATGTTCTCCACTAGTGAGTAGTGCGAGAACGAGTGTAGTGATAAGCATCCATTTCTACTCATTGATGTTATCTTCACATTCATCACACCAAGAAAACTTTACTCCCTTCCGAGTAATCTTGGTATGTGAGATTGACAACTGTGAGAAGTTTCTCAAAAATTGGAAATAATATCCATCTAACCCCAGGAGGATATGTATATCTATCATTGATGATGGCCTCATCCATCCCTCAATTTGAGTTTCTTTGATGGATGCACAAATATCATATTTCCTGTAATGATATAACCCATGAATGAGACATCATTCATCAAGAACTAACATTTTTTATACTTTTCACAGAGCTTCAACTTTCACAAGGTCTCTAGTACATTTCTTTGATACTCCTCATCATCCTCCATAGTTTTGGAGTATATTAGAATATCATCTTTAAATACTAACAAAAATTTGTCATGGTAATCTCTAAAGACTCTATTCATCAGGTATATGATTATTTCTGGAGCATTAGTGAGTCCAAAAGGCATTACAATGAATTCTAGAACTTGAAAATTCTATGAATGTATCCTTGGGGATATACTTATTCTTCACCCTTACATTGTAATATCCCGATAGCAAATCCACCTATGAGATTTATTGTTCTCCACAAAGTTGATCGAACAAGTCATAAATTAAGGGATGATGATAAATGTTCATTATCATGATTTTTTTGAGCTCACGATAATCAATGCAAATGTGCATTGACACATCCTTCTTCTTGACGAAGAAGACTGGTGCACCCCAAGGTGAAGCACATGGGTGTATAATCCCTTTATCTAGATTCTCCGGAAGTTTTTTCTTCATTGCCTAAATTTCCACAATATCCATTCTATATAGAGTCTTGGATTTTTGAAATTTCACAAGTATAAGATCAATAAATAATTAAACATCTCTTCTAGGAGGAAGACCATGAAATTCATTGCGAAACACTTCATTGAATTCCCTCATAATATGAATTTCTGCAAGTATGGTTTCTTATTAAGACACAATCATATGAGAAAGATATAGATGATCATATAATGTTAATATCCAAACATGAGATGATGCTGCTAAAGAATTTTAATCCCCCCTTACACTTTTATAGAATCGAGGTCTATTCCCCATATGGATATTGATTTCCCACTCATGGAAGTTTATGTTGGCTCTATATAGGGAAGTCCAAACCATGCCATGAATTGCATCAAATTCCAATTGAGGGAGTATGATGAGGTCCGATGGGAATTTCAATCCACAAACTGTGATAGGGGATGAGTTATATTCATGGGATGCAATGGCTTACCCATTTTTCTTTCTCACCGACATCTCTACTTCCATGATTTGTGGTATTGCTGGGACTGTTCTACAAAATATTTGGGATATAAAAGAATGCATAGAACCAGAATAAAAATGTGTGTCCACATTTTTTGAATGAGTCACAAGCATATATGTCACCAATTCATTATTGAGGATCACTTCGGTGGTAGTGATGGAAAAATATTTCCCTTGATTCCTTAGAGGTTGTTGGTTGCCTCTAAAAACCAATGGCTTAGGGAATAGGTTTGCAAAGTGGTAGGTTATTAGAATTTGATGAAGTGAAAATGAGTAGATGGTTCAACAGAGAGATCCTCTGCTCCTTCGCATCAATAGGTTTTTCATGTGGGAAATTAATGGCTAGGTGCCCTTCTTTCCTGCAACTAATGCATTTCCATGTCCCCTTCATGCAATTTCTAGGGTGCTTCTTACCAATGCTATGGCCAGTGCGGTGTTGGAATTTATTTTCACTATTAGATTTATCCATTGATCTGGCATAATTAATTTTCACCTTCTTTTTATTGTCTTCACGATACCCCTAGGATTCTTCAACCTCCATTTAGACATTGAGGGAACATCATACAATTTCTTTATAGTAATCAAAGTCACAGATCTCCTGGGCTTTCTTTAGGCTAGGTTTTTGCCCATCAATGAAGTGTTTAACCTTGCGTTCAGGGGTAACGTCGAATTTGAAGGCATGTCATTCATGAATTGTGATGTTTTTCTCATACACTTTGATGAATTCATCGTCTTTTTGGATTTAGGGAAATGATGTCCTTTTCCATATCTAGTTGGAGGATGCATGGATAACATTTGTCAAAAAACATTTTTCTAAAAATACTTCAATTCTAATGCCTAAATATCTTCCTTAGGCACTGATATTTTTATAAATGTACACCATTGATCAGCTTGAACCTCTATATTATAAGTATCCAGAAAAAATTTCCATTTTTTGTAACAATGATGTATGTAGAAGATCTTCTCGATGGATTTGATCTATTGTTCGGCGATTGTGGGATCAGAAGATCCACTGAATGTAGAAGTCATTTTTCTCATGAAGCTCTTGATTTCATATTTTTATTTCATAGGGGGGGGGAATTCATCATCAACCATGTTTTTATTCAAAACATAAGTTAACTCTTATAGTATCGTTAATAAGATTGTGATTACCACTTCTATAGGATTGGGCATTATATTATAATAGTCATCACATTGATCTTTTCATCGGTTGTTAGACCGAGTCATCATATTACAAGCCATTGGATGAGGTAAAAGAAATGTTAGGGGTAACACATAAATTGGAATCCAATGAAAAAAAGGATAACCTTTAAATTACTTTTATTTCCTAAACTTATTAATTAATTTTCTTTAATATATGTTATCAACGATCTAAATCCAAACATATATTCTTAGGGGAATATTTTATTCCCTTAATAGTGGTTCATACTATGTTTATGAATTCATCAATGAATATCCCCTAGGAGTGTCAAATTCAATAGTGTAGAAAGGCACATTGTCGTGCACAAGTTCCCGTTTCAAACTCACTCAAATCAGTGTTTTCAGGTTTTACCCCTACACACATATGTTCCAGAGCCACCTTTACTTGTCTGTATCTATACATGGATGTATTTTCATGATAAAAAACTTAATATATACTAAAATAAATTTAGGGATGTTTTTATTATACTTATTTTTATCCCTAAGGCATTTAGTGGGGTTTTCTAATCCAAATACAAAAATAACTGAACCTATACTTTTATACCAACTATAACAACCCCAATCTTTGTTACATGATTAAAGATGATTAATTACATAAAACATACCTTAATATAACTCTAAATATAGGGAGACCTAGTGTATTGAGAAATTAGAAACATTACATAACATCGAAGAAAATAAAACACAATAACTTAATTGAAAACCACTTTTACCTGACCACAAAATTATTTCATAATTATCATTTCATGGCATAACCGGAGGATATTAATGAGATAAGTGTGAGCTATAAAGCCCAGTAAGGGAGTAATCAAGGAATAAAATTAATAATATAGTACATGTTAGGAAATATGAATATCAATGGACATAAATATAAACATAGACATATGGGAATGATATATCATGGTTATCATAACATGGAAATGTTGGAGCAACAAAAAAACATGATATTACCATGAGCCAAGGCTCATTTCACAAGGACCAGGAGTAAACCCTCATTACACAGGAATTATAATTAGTAAACACTCATTTCACTTGATTTATCATGAGTAAAACCCTTATTTCACTTGACGTATCCTGATTGTAATCTCTACCCAATGCTTTGGAGCGCTATAATGGAATACCATTCTTAATCATTTCATTTCATGCATAAGTATGTCACATAGATCATACAACATGGAATCATTAAAAATCATAATTTTTCGATGAAGAATATATGTTGAATACATAATCATAATCCCTTAAAAAAAGTACATGTGAATAATGGTGAAGAAACATGATAGAGAAATAAGTGTGGTATTCATATACATGATGATTTTGGTATGAGAAATTTTACTGTAATTTTGACAGCCCAATGATGTCAAATAGATATCATAAAATTGGATAGTGAGAGTGAAATGGGTATCTCCTAAATTATACCTGAAGTGGACTATAATGAGGTCATGTGCATAATTTCACAACATATTTAGTAAAATCTAGATGAATATTTTAAAAGAACAACTTTAATGTAAATGATGAGAGATAAATTTCATACCGAATTTCGGCACGGTAATGGGTGTACATGAGAGGAATTAATAAAATATAAAGTTGTATATAATAATTAAAACATAATTACAGGACTATGGGGGAGGTGTGAAATCATTCCTCGTCATTTTTAATTGATAATAAAAGGGTATATCAACAAATTGAAACTTGAAAAAAATGAGAATGGAAGAAATCCCTTAATAAATATCAGCATGGTAACAGGTGTGCATGGGAGGCATTAATGAGAGAGAAAGGGGTTTATCATTAGTAAAAAATAAGGAGGGAATTATAGGGGAGGTGTTAAATCATACCCCATCATTTTTAATTGAAAATAGAGGGGCATAACAATATAAAAAAACCTGGACATAATTGAGGAAGGATGGAATGTGAGGATCCCTTAGTAAATGTTTGATCACAATGTCTTGGGAGAGGATTGAGAGAGTCTTCTTGGGATCTTGGGGAACCATGGAAGGATTATAGATAGATAAGGTCAGTTTAGGGATGTGCACAAACTGTTTTTAATGAATATAAGTGGGAGCTTCGGTGGGAATATAATAGAATAGAGAGGGGAATTTTTTAATATTTCACAAACATAGGTTTTGAAATCTATAAAATCATATATTTAAAACCACAATCCAACCCATGGGTTTTACCATTATTTTTTACAAAGGATAGTAGAATAAAATATTTTATGAGGCCAAAGGCCAATCTTATTAAAATGATAGGATTTCTTATGTGTAGGTGAGTTGCACTCTGAAAGAAATAATTTCAAAATGTTAAAATATTTTATATGTCATGGGGGTCCACTAAGGAATCATAAAATTAATCAAAGAAATATAAAATAACATTATTTTAAAGAAAATCTACATATTATACAAAAAACCTGATTATTTATTTTTATTATATCACTATTGGGTCATTATGATCTTATAAAACACTCTATATTTTTAAAAGGTATTTAATTTCTACCTAGAAATTTAACTGTCTCAGAAAATTATGAAAAATTCATTATTAGATAACATCAACGCACTCAATCCAAAAAGAGATATATTTTATATAATTAATTATATGAATATGTGAATGACCATTTTAAAAATACAAACATTTATTTAATACTCATGTGTTTTGACAAAAATAGTTTTCAAACATTATTAAAAAATACAATTGTATTCTTAAAAATTATACGATGATTTATATTGAATAAATTATAATTTAGTAATAATATTATTTTCAAATGTTATTTAATTCAAAAAAACCATTAATTCATCAAAATATATTTCTTAATTTAATTTAAATTTTAACTAAAAATACTATTTGTGATTTTAAAAAAGGTTTAAAAATAATCAATAATAAAATGAATGTATATTATTTATTCAATAAAAAACTAATTAAAATAATAATTGAGCTAGGGTCTTCTTAAATAACCCCTTATAACACCCACATAAAACGAAAGTGTAAGTAGTACGATGGTGATAGACTCTTGGGGTGGCTCAGATAAGATCGCTCGTGTGATAATCTCTATAAACTTCTAGTTATCTCGTAGGCAATTTTGTACAATCTTATCATATTAAATATATGGTTGGTCTAGGTCAAGAGTAAATCCCAATGATTCTACCCCATTTACAAGATCCAATAAATGGACTTCGTATAGAGAAATTCTTCTGGATGAGGTCATCGATTCATTTCCCTGAATAAATTGGATTTGTTAAAGACCTATATTAATACTAAACATGTTATTACTATTCATATGCTATATTAGAAATGGTAAAAATTATTAATGGTATCAAAAAACAAAAAACAAAGAAAGTGAATATGACATATATTTCCATTTTATATAATAAAACATTTATTCAGATCAAGAGTATTTTCGATTAATAAATGTTTGGGTCATTACAACAATCTCCCCAAAAGAAATGTCCCCCTAAAAATTTCATTTTCCCACACAAAAACAGATGAGGGTAACTCTTTTTCATCACATCCTCTAATTCCCACATTGCTTCATCAAAATAGTGGTTTTTCCACAACACCATGATGAGGGGAATTGTCTTATTTTTTAGAACTTTTTCCCTTTGATCTAACATCTTCTCCAGCTTTTATGCATAGAGTGGCCATTCATCAATGATACCACCTCTCTATTGAGTTCATGCGAGTGGTCAAGTATGTACATCCATAAGAATGATACATGGAATCCATCATATGCTTGAGATATGATTGGTGGTGAATCTCGTTAATAGGACACTACTCCAATGCGGTTAAAGAAATCAAAAGGGCCGATGTACCTTAGACTAAGCATTCCATTCTTCCCAAATATCATAACTCTATTCCACATTGAAATGATGATGAATACCAATATCTAACATCAAACTATGGGTCTCATTGACGATTATCATCATCAATCTTTTTTTTCTTTGATCGACATTAATGTGTTGTTGTAAGGTCTTAACCTTCTCCACCATTGCTTCAGCAATTTCTATACCTAGGTGTTTTTGCTCACCAACATCATCATAAATTGAATTTGTTTTACACCTCTTCACATAATGGGCGTCATAATTATTGATTTGGATTCTTGAGTGGAAACTGTTATTGTAAGGGAACTCTACTAAAGGAAGATTTTGATCACGTTCTCCATTGAAGTCCCTTGAGAATGCTCTCAACATATCTTCATGTGTTTGGATAGTCCACTCATAATGGCCATCAGTTTGAAGATGATAATCCGTACTGATGTTCATCTTAGCATTCCGAGTGTATTAAAGATTCTTCTAGAACATAGAGGTGAATCTTGGATCTAATTCAGATACCATCAATATTTTTACACCATTAATCCTTACCACTTCTCTCATTTATATATGTGATTGTTGATCCAATAATAAATCCTCTCAACTCTCAATGAAGTGTGTAGTCTTGGTATGATGATCCATAACCACCCAAATATCATTTTTTTCATTGGATTTATTTGGAAGTCCAGTCAAAAAGTCCATGATGATGTTCTCCCATTTTCATGTTGTTAAGGGTAATGGTGCATCATCCCCTTAGACTTATGCATCTTAACGTTCACTTTCTGACATACCAGTCACATTGATGTATACTCAGCGATATCCTTATACATGTTCTAACACCAATAATGTTCTTAGATATTTCGATACATCTTTGTTTTTCCTAGGTGAATGGATAAGTTTAAACTGTTTGAATCATCCAAAATTAAATTCTTTAACTCCGAATTTTATGGAATGCATCGTCATGTCCCAAATATCATAATTACATCTTTATTAGCAAAAAATTATAAGGATTTACCATTTTTGATAGATTCCACTTTCTTCTGTATTCCCACATAATCTATCTGCTCATCCATTAACATTTACCAAAGATATGGTTGAGAAATAATTTTTAAAAGGATTGATTATGATTCCTTATTTATGGTTCCCATGTTCAACTTAATCAAATATAAAAAGGTTGAATCATGTTCAATTCTCATCATAGAGTTAATTGTTGGGACATTTCTACTTAGAGAATCCATCACCTTGTTCACTTTCTCATGCTTGTAATTGAATGAGAATTCATAGTCTTTAATTAGGTCTAACCATTTTAGTTGGTGCATATTCAACTTTTTTTATTGGAATAAAAAACTGAGGCATTTGTGTTCTGTAAATATTTCACAATTCTCTCCAAACTGGTAATTTCCCCAAATATTTAAGGCAGAGATTAATACATCTAACTCCAGATCATGTGTCGAATAGTTTTTCTCATGAACTTTAAAATTCATTGATGCATAACAAATGACTTTTTCATTTTTCATATACATATATCCTATACACTTCTTTAAAGAATCACTGAATTTCACGATAATTTCCCCACTTGTGGGTACTATGACCATAGGCACAATGATAAGTGAGTTTTCTTCTCATTATATCTATCATTACATTCATCAATCCAATAAAACATGGCTCCCTTCTGAGTTATCTTGGTAAGAGGTTTTGACAATCGTGAGAAGTTTATCACAAATCGGCGATAATATCTAGCTAACCCCTGGAAGCTATGGATATCTGTCACCAATGTGGGCCTCAGTCATCCCTCAATTGCAGCTGTCTCGGTGGGATCCAAAGGTATCCCATTTCTTGTGATGATATGACCCAATAATGTGAACTCCTTTAACTAGAACACACACTTTTTTTACTTTTCATAGATCTTCTCCTTTCAGAGTGTCTCTAGTACAGTGCATATATTCTCCTCATTATCCTCCTTGGTTTTTTAGTATATTAAAACACCGTCTAAGAAAACCACCCAAAACATTTGGAGGTAATATCTAATGTCTCTATTGATCAAGTCACTAATGATTTATGGAGAATTATTGAGACTAAAAGTTATTACTATGAATTCATAGTTCCAAAACATTATACAAATTGTACTTTTGGGGATATACTTCTTCTTCACCATTACATGGAAATATCTCAACCTTAAATCCACGTAGGAGAAGTATTGTGCTCCACGTAGCTGATTGAACAAGTAATCAATTCAAGGCAGTGGATACTTGTTCTTTATTGAGAATTTTTTGAGATCACGATAATCAATGCAAAGCTGCATTGACCCATACTTTTTCATGAGGAAGATGACTGCTTCACTCCATGGTGAATCACATTGACATATAAACCCTTTATCTAGATTCTTGTGTAGTTGTTTCTTCAGTTCCCCAAGATCTAAAAAAACCATTCTATTTGGATTCTTGGATATTGGAAATTCCCTAGGTATAATATCAATCGATAATTCAACATCTCTTATAAGAGGAAGACTAGGAAATTCCTTGTGAAACACTTCAGCAAATTCCATTATAATATGTATGTCTTTAAAGATGGTTTCTTCTATAGACACAATAATCTGAGAAAGATATGATTTCTCGTAGGTCATTAATATTTACTATTGATATGATGGTTTTAAAGTAGATTCATCATACACATTTTAATTTTGAAGAATCGGGGGGCCTATTCTCCATATAGATAGTGATTTCCCTCTCCCGAGAATTTTTGTTGGCTCAATATAGTGAAATTAAATATCTAGCAAGAATTGCATCATATTCAACCATAGAGAGTATGAAGATGTTTGTTGGGATGTTCAAACCACATTTTGTGATAGAGGAGGAGTTAATCAATGAGATACAATGATTTCCCCATCTTCTATTGTCACCGAGATCTCTACTTCAATGATTTGTGGTGTTGTTGACATTGTTCTACTAAACTTTCAGGATATAAAGGAATGCGTAGAAGAAAATTCTTAATGAAGATTCACTATTACTGAATGAAAAACTATCTTACCTATTAAGAATTCTTTTGTAGAGTGTTATTCAATGATACTGAAAGAAAAATATCACCCTTACTACCATAGAGGATTTTGGTTTCCTCTGAAAACCCTTTTCTTTGGGAACTGGTTTTCAAAGTGCACTGGTTCATTGCAGTTGAAGAAATGAACAAAGTTTTGAGGGTTGAACGCATAATTCCTCTCAAATTCCACAATATCATGTTTTTCTTGTCGATAGTTAAGGAACAGGTACCCTTATCTTCGACACATAATGCATTTCCTTGTCACCTTCAGGAATTTTCATGAGTTCTTATTTATGCTCCATTGGAAAGTGGGGTGCTAGAATTTATAAGCGCCATTGGATTTGTTCATCAGACCACCAGAAATAAATTCTACCTTATTCATCTTATCCACATGATATCCCTATGATTTTCTTATCTCTATTTCGACATTGAGGTCACATCGTATAATTTCCTCATTACTATCTAAGTCACGAAATTCCAGGGCATTCTATAGGCTAGGTTTTCACCCCACAGAAAAGATTTCAACCTTGCATTCAGGGGTAATCACGAAGCCAGAGGCATATAGTTAACGTATTTTGAGGTTTCCCCCAAAAACTATGATGTATTATTCATCTTTTTTCATTAGTTAAAGGAATTCCCTTTCCATATTAATTCGGAGGGTGTGAGGAAAATAATTTATGAAAACATTTTCTGGAAAGCCTCCAATTCCAACTCCTTGAGCTCTTCCTTAGACGTCATATTTTTGGGAAATGTCCACCGTTGATTAGATTCCACATCCATATTATAAGTATCCATAAAAACCTTATCTTTTTCATAACATTGAAAAATGTAGATGATACTCTCATTGGATTTGATCAATGTTTTGGTGACTGAGGGATTAGATGATCCATTGAATGCCGAAGGACATTGTGTCATTATCCTCTAGATTGAGGATTGTTATTTCTAGGTGGTTGGATGTTCATCATAACCCATGTTTCTATTCAAAAAATGAGTTAACTTGAGAGTATCATGACAACTTTTTTGATTCCTTCTCCCATTAGATTGGGCATCTCATTAGAACATTCATCACATTGGTCTTCACATCAGTTTTTAGCATTAGTCCCCCTATTGCTGGACAATGTCTAAAATAAATGGAAAGTTAATGGTAACACATAAAGGTGAATCCAATGACAAAATAAATAACATATAAATTACATTTATTTCATTAATATATGAATTTATAAGCTTCAACATATGTTATCCATTATCTACTTCCAAGCATATATTCATAGGGTAATTTTTTAATTTCTCTTAATAATGGTTCATAATAATCTTATGAATTTACCAACGAATATCGACTATAGTGTTGTAAGCAAAAGTGAAGAAATGCCCATTGTTTTCCACCAGTTACCATTCGAGTCTATATTAAAGAGTTTTTTTCAGGTTTTATCCCGAGAATCATTTGTTCCAAATAATCATCTACATGTCCTTATCTAGGAATAGATTTATTTGGTTGATAATCCACTTACTCTATACTCACCAAAACATAGGGTTTTTTTATTATACATATTCTTATCCATAAGTCCTTCACTAGGGTTTTCTAATCCTAATCCAAAAAATTACTAAACATTTCATTTGATACAAACTATAACAACCCTTCTCTTTATTAGAAAATTAAACATGTTTTATTACATAAACATGTACTTTCGACAACTCTGAGGGTCAAGAGGTCTAGTGTCTTCTGAAGTAATTATCATTAAAAAACAACATTATTCAGGAAACATGACATCATTAATGACAAATTATTTTAAATGACCAAAAAATTTATTCATACTTAGAATTGCATGGGATAACTCGAGGTCTCGAATAAGAAAAAGAAAGATCTATAAAGCCCTGTAAGGGAGGATACAAAAAGTAACATGATTAATAAAGTACATTTTATGAAATAGGAATATCAATGGGTAACAACAGAAACATGAACAGAAATTCATGATATATCATGGTTATCATAACATGGAAATGTAGAAACAACATTTTAAATGATATTACCCTCATCCAAGCCTCATTGCACATAGATCATTAGTAAACCCTCATTTCACTTCAATTAGAAATAGTAAACATTCTTTTAACTTGAACTATAACGACTAAACACTCAATGCACCTAACATATCATGATAGTAATCATTACCTTATATATTTGAGTGCTATCAAGGAGAACCCTTCGTAATCATTTAACTTCATGCATAAGTGTGGCAAATAGATCACACAACATTGTTTCATTCAACATTATAATTTATTCCATAAAGAATAGATGTGGAATAAATAAATTTATGTCCTCAATCAACATGTAAATTTGCATAATGGTGAATACCCTTGATAAAGAAATTGGAATTCTATTCACATACATAATGATTTTGGCATGGAATAATTTGGGGTATCTTCATCCGCATAATAACGTCAACGAAAATTTGTAAAATGGGACGTTGAGAGAAAAATGGGAATATCAACATCTATACATGAAATGGTAGGTAAGGGGGTCATGGAACATAATATCCAATAATTTATAATAGAATTTTGATGCATAATATAAAATAATTTCTTGAATTTAAATGAGGTGAGATAAATTCCTTAAGGAATTTCGGCATGGTATCATGTGTAAATATAAGGAATTAATTAGAGAGAAAGAGGTATCTCATCCTAAAAATATGATATGAGAAGTATGGGTAGGTGAAAAATCAGGCCAAAACTTTTGTAATTGAAAATAATATGGTATATCAACATAATGAAACATTGACAAAAGTAAAAAAAGAAGAAATCCCTTACCGAATTTCGGCAAGGTAACAGGAATGCATGAGATGTATTAATGAGAGAGAATTTGGTCTCTCATAAATAAAACAGAATGAAGGAAATATAGGGGGTGTACTAAATGATACAACAAAATTTTTAATTCAAAATAAAAGGGAATAACAGTATAAGGAAACTTGGACATAAATAAGGAAGGAAGGAAAGTGAGGATTCCCTATATAGAAGTGTGATCCCAAAGGCTTGGGAGAGGCTTCAGAGATGGTTAATTAGAGATTAGGACCCATAAAAGGATTATAGATAGAGGATGGAAAAGTAGATACCTGGTCCAAGGGTTTTGAGTGAAGATAAGTGGGATTTTGGGTGGGATTATATAGGAAAACAAGGGGTAATTCTTTACAATTTCACAAACATAGTTTATGGAAACTGTATAATTAAATATTTAAAACCAAAAACCATCCAATTATTTTTCCAATGGTTTTTTCCAAAGTGGAGTGAAAAAATTTTATTTTATAAGGGTGAATTCTGAACATATTTAAATATTATGCTGGATTATGTGGAGGTGAGTCACTCTCCCAATGAAATCATTTTAAAAATGATAAAAATATATTATAAGTCTTGGAGAGTCAACTAAGGGATAATAAATTTAGTCAAACAAATATAAAATCACATTAAATTATAGTTAAAACAAATATTGGACGAAACATTAATTTTGAGTAGTTTATTACAACATTATTGGGACATTATGATGTCATAAAACACAATATATTAAAAAATCCTTTAATTTTAACCCAAAAATTTGACATTTTCATAAAAAGATGACAAATTCACAGTTAGATAATTTCTACACCATTAATCCAAAAAACTAATATTCATTTTATCTAAATTATTTGTCAAAATATGTGAATTTCAATTTTTAAAATAAAAACGGACATTTATTGAAATTTCATGGGTTTTGATAAAACAGTTTTCAAACCGTAATAAAAAATTCAATTTTATTCCTAAATATTATGTGATCATTTATTTTTAATATATGTAAATTTAGTAAAAATATTATACTAAAATATTATTAAATTAAAAAATCCATTAATTCATCAAAATATATTTCTTAATAGAGTTTATATATTTACTAAAAAAACTATTTGTGTTTTTAAAAAAAATTACAAATTTAAATTAATAAAATGAATATATATTATTTATTTTATACAATACTAAAAAAAATAATCAGATATCAAGGTTATTTTTAGATAACCCATTATAACACCAACATAATTACTAAGGGTAATGTGGGTGATGGCGACAGACTCCTAGGGCGGCTCTAATAACATCACTCGTGTGGTATTCTCAATTAACATCCAATACACTCATAGGTGGTTAGGTTCAAGAATAACATGTTGATTCTCAGCATGGGCTTTGTCCAGAGTGAAACCTAGTGACACAACCTCCATTACAGGCTCTATAAAATGGGCATTGTATGAAGAAATTCTACAAGATGAGGCTATCATTTCCTTTTTCTCGGTAAATTGGATTTGTTAAACCCATATATTTTTACCAATCATGGGATCACTATTCAACAACTATATAAAAAATGATATCAATTCTTAATAGTATCCAAAAAAACCATGGAAGTTCATATGTCTTATATAACCATTGTACATTATAATACATTTAATCTGATAAAGATGAATTTTCATTAACTAATGTTTGGGTCATTACAGGTATGTCATCCATCCATCCTCCCATCTAGATATTGGGGAAAACAAACCCTAAGGCTCAGAAGCCCTAGGGTATTAGACTCCTTAACCAATATGGTGGGGTAGCCTATATAAACAAAAAAATTATAGGATATAATATAGATCACAACAACAATATGGGAAAAACAAAATCTAAGACTCAACTAGAGTTAAATTCTCTCAGACTCCCCACTTCCACTATTAAGACTAGATATCCTATAAGAAGACAAACATTTAAAGAGCCTTATTAAATCATCTATTCCATTGTTAATTATTTTCACATTATTTTAATTAATTCTTTAACCATTATTTAACCATTATCAATTTCCAAATTACATTTCATTAGTATCAAAACAAAGTTCCATGCCCTCTATATGCGACCAAACCGAGTCCATTGTTCCTCAGAATTATTACCTCATCATTTCATCCTAAAAACCTCCAACCACATGGGTTCAAGAAAATTTATAAAATATTTTTAAAAAAATTATCAGTTTCCATAATTCTAGGTATTTTATGAAAACATTATACGCTAACATATATAGGGGTATCTACACGGTGAGTAAATGAACTACCTTTCAATTATTTTCCACCTATAGCATGATCATAGATCAATACATCCTCGAGAAGCTATACACGAAAATCACAAGGTATTCCCCTAAATTTTTTACCACTTTTGGATGAATGGTATGCCAGACCATCTACCACAATAAATAGGCAATGAAAACGATCTAAATGAACAAAACATTTAAATGGAAATTAACTATCACAACTAAGGGTAAGCCCATATTCAATCTGTTCTATCATCCTTTTTGTCCTACTCGACACCCACATACACAAACCACTATTTATTTCTCTTCGTGGAATCCAGTTAGACCATAACCAATGGTCCTCCCTTCCTATACATACAACAACGACCTTCCAGGATAAACCATCCTAGGCTCACACCACAAAACAAGTAGCAGGATAGAAATAACAAAAAATCACACCTTTTTATCCCAGGAAAGGCATCCAGCCATCAGACACAATGAGTACTCACAGCTCCAAATAAAAAGGCTATTGGAATTTTCATGAAAGGGGAATCTCAAGACCCTACTAGGATTTATCATTTATCAGACAACATGTTCTTTAATACTTCTTGATTAACTGATTCATTATTATTATGTTCCAACTATGGGAATCATAAATATAATGCAATCATAGATTTCAAA
This sequence comes from Viscum album, assembly GCA_963277665.1. Taxonomy (NCBI): domain Eukaryota; kingdom Viridiplantae; phylum Streptophyta; class Magnoliopsida; order Santalales; family Viscaceae; genus Viscum; species Viscum album. The sequence goes on from OY728135.1 coordinate 1,770,739,181, forward strand.
AATTAATTAAATAGATAATTGACATTCCTTTAACACCTTAGAAACAAGCATCAACATGCCCTTGGGTTATCAACAAATTTCATTAAACATTCACATCTACATTAATGTTATTGAGATCCAATTATAACAATAATTGAATTCATTTACATAACTCCTTATAATTGGACAAATAATATACAACTAATTTCATCTTTTCATTCATTACAAATTTACATCAAGAATGACATGACAAACAGTAAAAGCATAGATAACATAATATGTTGCAAATTAAGAGGGAATAATTTCTCTAAGAAATGTAAACCAATTATTTATTCATATTCAAATATTATTTATATCAAATATATTTTGATACAGTTGGAAAAATCATGATAACTCTAATACTATAGATAAAAAAATAATAGAGAAGAAACAAATCACCTACCTCAAAAGGTTCTATAAGTTATTACATGAGAACATGCCATCTCATTGGATCATGACCACCTCTCTCATAGTAAATGCATTGGTTTGAGGATTCTGTGACACCAATTCACTAAATACCCTATAATGATCCATTAGAAAATTTAGATTTTATTCCATCACATGGAATATAAAAAAAATATGTAAAATAACTAGTAACTCAAAAGAACAGAGTTATAAAATACCTTATGGAAAGAAGATTTAAACATCATGGTTTCACTGAAACATGCGGTGAACCTGAAGCAGAAAGGAACTCCAAGGAAGACATAATCACAGGATAAAACACCATGAAAAACTCCTATGGAACGTAAGGAATTGTTTGATCATATAAAATATAGGGAAAATAAGTAATAATAAATGAGTAATATACCTCGCACCTTTTGAAAATCCAAGTGAAGAAGCATGTTAATATACACTATATTTTCTATTAAGATCACATCTATCAAATATCACATGGTTTGACCATGTAAAAAAAATGGGTCCCTTAGGGAAATAAATATATTTGTCATGGGCTACGAATCAGACATAAATTATTAAAAAAAAATTCATTCAACACGTTTTATATCATTGAAAATTTCAAAGGCATGAAATTGTAGGAATTTGGAAACTCTATTTATTAGTCATTGTCCCCATTGGAATGATCAAATATCACCGTTGGATGAGTCTATGATGTCATTTAGATGAGCTACTATCACTGTTGGATCATTCTCCACCACTGTTGGGATGAGCTACTGTCACCATTGAACGATTCACCTCTGTGATTATTTGAGTTGCTGCTAATATTCAGATGATTTACTAGCACCATTGGATGAGTTGTCACCTCATTTTGATGAGCTACTACAACAATTGGAAGAGTCACCTCCACTGTTTGAAAATCTACCACTACCATTGGACAAGTGACTTCCATGGTTGGATCAGTCACCACAACCATTGGATGAGATAACTCCACTATTGGATGAGATTTAAACACTATTGGTCGAGATACCATCCTTCAAACATTGTTCACAATACTAGAAAATTTGGAAATGTTATTAAATAAGCCACATTGACCTCCTTGAGAACCATAGACACCAAATTTAGAATTTCAATGGGTTGGGGAGGTCGAATCCATTATAGTCATACCCTCCAACGTAGCTTAATTGAAAGGGATTAATGTTTTATTTCAATGATGTGTGTGAAGAGATCTTCATGGAATGGAAAATGAGTCTTATCACGTCCCATGTACTCACATTATCCACAAGTGGAGAAATATTTGGTGTATTTAATGAATCTTCAAATAAGGATTCAGGCTGTGTGTTAATGTATAATTAAAAATTCATAGCCTATGTTTCAATGTAGTTGAGTTTTCATGAACTGAACTACACAATGCATGTTCATCAGTTTTCTATAGATCTATTAATTTGAAAATATTCAAGCATTGTCACTTTAGGGAGAAGTCATAAATATATATAAATCAAAAAATCATCAGGTTTATATTCACATTGAAATATCTAAATACACTCCAATGAAAATTGTAAGACATGACCATAGACTATGAAAGCTAAATAAACTACCATCCTAGTAAATAGAATAGTCTTGAGGATTCTTTATGTATAAAGGATCCATCAATTCTATCATTAATGATAATTTTTAGTGATATGATCTTGTTATGTTTTGGAAAGGATAAATATGTGAATCATAAAGGAAGAAAAATAATTAATATTCTAAAAAATGTTTTCTCAGCCAACCCAATTGAAGATGATGAAGGGTACTCATAGAGATTATGTGGTAATTCAGAAGAGAGTGGAAAATAAGATAAAATTTAAATCCTCAAAGTTCAATTTTAATGAAGAAGGATTTGAATGATTTCAGTTTTGACTATATTTACCATCAAGTCCAGAGTTAAATGAAGAGTTGTTGGAAGATGAGCATATCTAAAATTTTACATCCACCTAAGATGCACACAGAAGTATGATATCACCAACAACACAATTGATGGGTTAATATTAATATGAATATCATAGAATATACACCAAGGCATCTTAGATGACTAAAAGAGAATGTGGAAAGTGTAAAATACATGGGGACGATGAAACCTTTACCCATACCTTTTTGGAAATGGGAAAATTCACCTTTGACTTCGTTATTGGTCTTCTAAAGACATCAAGAGGAAATAATGTTATATGGGTTGTGGTAGATTATATTAAAAATATTTCACATTCCATTGAAATTCAAGAGGGTTTATGACAATATTTTATTTCATGGATATACATCATATAAGTCCTTTGGATACTTTGAGTACTATTATCAATTATATCCAATCATGATCTGGTGTTTACCTCAATGTGTGGGAAAGGTCTCCAAAATTCTATAAACATGAATCTGGACATAAGTACCACATATCTCCATCAAACTAATTTTCATTACGAGTGGACTAGTATGAAAATGGAATATATATTGTGATAATGATCTATGGTCTTAAATGGAAGATGGGATCAACATTTGAAGCATATCGTATTATAATACAATAACAATTTACACTATAAAATCCAAATGTGACCCTATGAATCCCATTATGGGAAGAGGTGTAAAATAATTACATGTTGAGATAAAGATGGGGAATGATAACAACTTGGTTATTAAATGGTCTAGGAAATGATGGAAATGGTTAAATCGATTCATAATAACATCTATTCAACTCATATTTTACCTATGATCAATGCTAATAATCATTGATGAGACCTTGAGATCATTGTTGGATATATGGTATTCCTTCAAAAATCACAATGGAAGGATGTGATGATATTGGGGAAGAAGGGAAATCTTTTTCCATGAAACATAAACCCAATTATTATAATTGATCATATCATAGGTTTGGTCTGCAAATTATCACATCAACCTTGCCTATATCAAGAATAAAATGTATTCCATGTATAGGTCCTAACAAAGTATGTACTAATTGTCATAGTATGTGATTGATAGAGACTCCCCCTAGGGGAGTGTCATGGGATTCTATAATAGGTGGATAGGGATGATTCTAGTATAACATGGTGTAATTAGATACATCCCTATTTCTTGACAGTCAAGTACCATGTGTGTGGGCTGTGGGGAGAGGGGAGATTTGGTTCTAGCATCAAAATCAGATAGGATTGGTATTAGATTTCTAGGATTCCCTGTAACTAATATTTCATTCCCAAAAGTGTGTGAAAATCCAACATTCATCAACACAGTCTTGAATTCTAACCAACTTGGTACCTTCATTATAATCAACATCAATAATAATCCCGAAAGGTGCATGTTTTAGAATTATTCCTCGTGTTGCTTCTTGATTAAGGACTATTGTAGAATTATAACTTCTTTGAATAATTGTGATCAATAGGATGATTTTCATTAGTGAAAATAAATCCCTGTAGAACATAATTTCCTTTAATGGAGAATTTGGAACAGTTCATTACCCACTTATGAGAACATCAATAAGATCTAATTCAATGTAGTCTATATGTGTTATTCATCGAGTATCTTGCCATAGGAGATAATTGAACATGTGTTCTTCAAAAGAGAAAGGGTAAAAATGATATGGAAACCCATCAGTGATTTCATATTATTTAATGGATATTAGAGTGTGGTTAAAAATTTACATAGTTGTTGGTTTGAAATAGCGGAGAAGTAAGGGATGGACGAAGCAATAAGATTAGTGGTCTACATTTATGAAAGTTTGTGTTTGTGGTAGGCCTAGAACATGATTCTATTTGAATGGGTGGATAGCACGAGTAATACCATGGAGATCAGAACCAAATTTCTCTTATTTGACATCATTAAACTTTTTACGATTTTGATGGATGCTCACAATCCTTACCCCCTCTAAAAATGTATGTCTATTTATAATCCATTTAGTGTATTCTCTCCATGATTGTAGGATAGCTGAAAGCCCCATATTTCATAAAATAAACACAATAATGATGGATCCAGCACATTAGGTCTCATGAAAAGAGGTGGAGTTCTTCATCAATCGAGCATAAATTTTATTTTCACCTTCTCCACATTTTTTGGAAGACGACACTCCCTCAAATTAGAATAAATGGGGCTACATATTGGGCTAGAATTATGAAGATAATGGAATGTGGACCTCAAGGTTGTGGAGATTTCATTTTTATTCTTTTTAACTCCTTAAAGAATACCCTCAATGTACTATGGTCTATAGTGTACATCTCATGACAGTATAGGGGCCTTTTATGCAACACTACTGAGATCATTCACACCCTGAGAGAAGGAAACAAGGAGATGAATTTTGTGGCCTCTTTGTCCAATCATATTTCTACCCTCACTCTTTATCCATTAGTATAGTATTTTCATCTTTATGGGGTAGAATATTGTTTTTGGAGATTCCATTGGGCTTCATCACTATCGAGCGCCTTAAGGAACCACTTTGCTTCTTCCATTATGCTTTCTTACATTGTATTTTTCTCCTATACATCATCTTTTGTACTCTCATATTTGTAAATAAAAGATGATAAGATGATAACAAAATATATACCAGACATCTTACTTTTACTCAATCTAGAGGTACGGCCATTGGATAATGATCTCAGAAAATAAGATTTTTTGGTGAAAATATTATATTTTCGAGATAATGTTATGTGAAATAAGATAATGCTCTTTTTCAAAGTTATGTAGAGAAGCCTAATGATTTTTGAAGAAATATGGGAAATGGAATATGTGGTGAAACAGAGTTACCATAATCTATTTTAGTGTGGGATATTAAAATTTCCATTGTAATATTTTGTAATCGGGATGATTGTAATGAAACAAACTGTTATAAATAAAATTCCCCATTTCAATTACTTACATTTATGATTATGAAATATAGTGATATAAAACACAAGAAATTATTTGATTTATTATATACAATCATATTTAAATTATCATTATGAATATATACCCATGATAATAAAGATGTTGAATAGTGAATAAATGATTAGTATTAATATAGGTTTTTAAAAAACCCCAATTGACACAAAAAAAGGTTGTGATGGCCTCAACCAATATGATCATACCATATTAAGCCCATTTGTTAGAAACTTTAATGGATATTGCTTCATAGATATTTTTCATTGACCAATACTATGATAAAGTCTAACAAATTAATCACGAGTGAAACAATTTACAGGATTAGATCAAGCTCATCGGGACCACATCCCGAACCACGTATATAAAAAAACATCCTGAAAGTATCACCATCGAGTACCTTACTATTAGTGTGTTTGTGGATGTATTGAAGAAATATAAATCAAGACCGTAGAAATATGATTATGTATGTTTATTTTTTCTAATAATGAATATATGTTAATTCTATAATTATTATGTTATAAACGTTTTATATTTTAAAACTATAAAACATGAATAATATTTTTGTGTAATATTCAAAATAAATGATGAATTTTTTTAAAATAATAAATGAATTTTTTTAATTAATAATATTTTAATAAATTATTATTTTTAAATACTTCATAATAAACATAAATGATCATTTGATTATTATAAATTAAATGGTATTTTTTATAAGGGTTCAAAAACATTTATTGAATAAAATACCATAATTTATCAATAAATAAACATTTTTATATTAAAATTGAAAACTATCCTACAAAAATGTTTATTTTAATAAAATTAATATTATTTTCAGAATCATAATTTCAAATTTATCGAACATTGAATTTTGAATAATTTTATGATATAGATTAATTTTGGAGGAATAATTAAATACCGTATAAATATATATTGATTATTATGAAATAATAATATGCCAATAGTAATTTAATAAATAATATAAATGGGATAAACGAAAAAATATATGATTTAACTTTAAAATAATTAGATTTTAGCATTATTTGGTTAATTTTATAATGCCTTTATGAATCCTCCAAAAACATTAATATATTATAATGTTGTAAAACCATTTCATTAAGGATATGACTCACCTCCAAATAAACAATGTCATTAATTTATTATATTCATCCCATGGAATAATAAAATAATGGAAAAAAATCCCATTTTTATGAAATGATAGAAAAAACCAATGGGATGGATTTTAGTTATATTATTTTATGAAACATAGTCCAAAACCTATGTTTGAGAAATAATAATGAAATTCAGACTCATTTCTTATAAAAAACCACCGAAGATCACATTTCACTTTGCTAAATGGCATTGGAGAACATCCTTATATCTCCCTCTCATATCTAGAGTCCTCCCATTTTTTCCCCAAGATCTCATGAGGCTTCCCTATTGTATTTGGAGTCATATACTCATGTAATTCTAGTTTTTGCTCTTGTATATTAAATATTCATTATTATCGAATTTATTTTATTTCCAAATGAATTTCATAGGATATGTTATTACATGTCCATTTTACTTCCCATTTTACATGAAAATTATGAGGTACCCATTTCTCTCTCCCCAGACCATTTTATGAATTTTTAAGTGACACTCTATTGCGGTCGAAATTTAACTGTGATTTTCATTTCTGCAAAAACAATTGTGTTATGAATACCACAACCATTTCCTATCACGGTTTTTAACAATAATACACTTATTAATTTATTTATTTGGAAACATTTGTATTTATTCTACACTTCTTTATCATTTTATAAAATGAGATAATGAATGAATCCACAATGTATGATCAATGTGTAACACATAATCATGATAACAAAATGAATGTGATGAGTGTTCCCAGAATTAGATAGTGGTCCATTGCATTCGGTAATGTTTAGTCTGATGAGATGTCATATATGTATAGAAAGTGAACTTGACTCATTTATGGTAAATTTTCTATCATGATATATGGGATGTTATCTTTGACAAATGTTTATGGTGATGTGTTTTATGTTGCTTCCACATTTGTAATGTTATGATTATCATACTATATCATGCCTTATTATTAATGTTCATTTTATTCCCCAGTGACATGCTAATTTTTTATCATGTATTATTGTATTATTTTTATTCAATGTTTATTCAATTACAAGGACTTATAACTATACACATTCATATGTAGGTCCCCATGTTATCTGATGATATTTTATGTGTGATCATGTTATGTAAGATTTCAATAAAGATGATTTCTTCCTATTTTAAATTTTTATGCTTTATACATAAATCCCAAGGCACTATAATTATTGATAATCTTGGTTTTATAAATTTTAATTTTATTTTAAAAATCATTTATTATTATGAAATAAACTATAGGGTTGTTATATGAACATTATAGGATCGATAATGGTACATTATTGGATCATCGTGACATGAATAAAATTTGGTTGGATTTTATTATGTAGTAAATTGTTCTAGTAAGCTCACTTATAAATTCTACTATTTATCATCTCATATTCACACCATTATTCTCGTTGGGTTCATCCAATCCCTTACCAAATAAGTTTACAAAATCAACCATATCCTTATACAAGCCTTATTTTTTAATGAAAATTCATCTTAAAATGGATTTTTAGTCATATCTATGATGGATACCCAATAAAGTGTTATCTTTCTCTATTTATATAAATTCCACCACACCTATAATAAAAAAGGGAACTCGCCCCATCACATATTAACACATATAAATAGTTTTTTTCATATAATACCTACCCTTGTCAACTCCACAAATTCATAATTTCATCACATTATCTTCAAATTGGGAATAAATGTTATGCTATTAGATAAAATCAAAAGAAGTTACCTAAAGACAAGGTGACGTTCATCAATGTGCATTTTCATTTTTTTTATTCTCCACCCCATTCAATTATTCATAAAATATAATAATATATTAAACATAATTTAATAAATAATCTATAATTTATTTATATTAATCATACATCCTTCAATTCCATGATGTTTTATCAAAGGGGATACGTGATCATTATTCTAGTGTATAGCGGGTTACCACCTTGTGAAACGTTGTCTTTCATTTTTCTATTTTCCCTTATTAAGGATAAAAATGATGAAATAATTAATTTTTTTATATGATATTTCTGATATTTCTGATATTTCTGATTTATTTATTCCTCCTGTATTTGTATAAAAGTATACTATCATTTTTTCTATTTTTTGGAATATGATTAGATCATTTGTGGACATGTAGACTAGAACCTCTTGCATGAAATGTGATTTAATCATGCATTACATGAAATATATTGATGATGGTTTTAATAAAAACATGACATATATGTTATTTATTAATTATATATTAATTTTAATATATATATATATATATATAATTCCTTTCCTTCCTCCAAAATACAATAGGATAATGGGAAAACCGTTCATGCATACATGGAACCTACTATCTCAACGAGCGGTGTATTTCATTTCCTACTTATATCATTATATATTATTATAAATACCTATATACATAACATATAAGTTATTTAAATAATTTTTTATATTCGTGAAATTATGAAATTCTAATCAAATAAAGAGGACCATAAACAACAAGCCAAAACATATACGAAAAAAGTGGTTATTACTAAAAATTTAACTATAACTTGAAATTAATAATAAAAGGGTATCATAATGTCATATAATATTTGGTATCATAATTTCATAAAAGGGTATTATAATACAAGAGGTTTTAACAGGCACGTAAAAAGGCGATATATAAGGTAAGGGTAATTAATGTCTCACATTTATTTTTCTGTGACTGATGCAATAAGCATGGCCTATTCAATTTTTTATCATATATAATTCCCATATAAATATTATGATATTATTATCCATAAATTTTTTGTATTTTATTATTAATTTTTTTATATCATTCATGGATACTAAATATCAAATGTAACTAAAACAACAATTTATTTTCGTAATAATTTTACTTCTCTGAGATATATGGGATAATATACAACTATATTACTTAATAAGTTTCATACAATGACCCATTGAAATCTTATAACTTGAATACAATTATTTTAATGATATTTTAATCTTTAGGATGTGTAATTATTTCATGTTTATTTTGATTAAATGTTGCAAATTCGTAAAGAGTTTATTTCTAAACTGTCATTGTTATTCAAGAATGTTAAGGATTATTCAACCATTGAACAAATATTACTATACATATCTCAAAAAAATCATCAATTTTCATATCCTTTAGGGACGTAATATATATTCATTTTTTGGTAACATTTTTCTACTAATTGGTAGTATATGCTATTAATGAAATATTGTCAACAAAATATTAAATTATTTCTATATTATGTTGGATATATATTTCATTCAAGAATCATGTCCTAAAAATGTTTTTAAATTATATTTTATGAAAATTTAAAAAAATGGATTTTAATTTGTGTTTATGTTTTAAAAAGTGATTTAAAGGTATTCATATCTCTCTTTATAATTTTTCATTTTCATTTTAAATGGAATTTGTTTTCAAAATGTTTTATATTTCAAAAATATTTTTTCAATATTGGAATTGTATTTTCCTCAAGAAATAATTTAAATTATATATAATTATTAATTTTTCATTTTTCATTGTTTTTTTAAGTTAATGATTTTGAAAATGGTATATGTTTTATAAAGTTATTTTCTATGAATGGATATTCTCCAAGTGATCATTAAAAATAATGATCTGTTTAATATTACATCTGTTGATATAGTTTAAGATTTACTAGGGATACAATATGTGGATACCATTTATATTCTTTCTAAGAATGTTCTATGCACTAATATACTGTTATTTATGGAACCTATTTCTTTTCGACATGTCTATCATGATTCAAAGAGTTTGTTAGGATACTGATTTCTTTTATATTGGATAATATTATTGCATTGTGATTAATATTATACACATTTCATTTATATAGATTAATCATGTTATGAATGAATAAATTTTTTATTATTTTTTATGATATTTTTTCCCATTGTACTTTTATCATGTTGTGGTTCATCGACATTGGTTATACGATGGGATGGCCTAGTTTTCACTAGGGAATCCCATTACAATATAACTTGGGGTGGACCCCATAGTAGCGAGTAAGCCCATCATTTCGTAAATGATAGGTTGGACCTTTAAATCCTTCCAATTATTTCCATAAAGATTTATATCCAATAATATATTGATGGTATAAAATTAAATGGGATTGATCCACTATAGGTAGAAGGTTTAACCTGATCCATTAAGTGAAGAAAGTGTAACCAGATCCACTTGGGGATAAATGTGCAACCTAATCCACTATATGGAATGGATTGTGACATGGGATGATGGTGTGCCCTTCCTATTAGGTGTATCCACCATGAAGATCCCAAATATGTTTTTTAAAAGATCATTCACATATTTGGAGTGATTTTACATGCCAATGAGAATGCAAAAATTCCCATGTCTTATTCCGATGTTATTGTTTCCTGGTTTACACTCGTGATTACCTCATGAATCGTGACTCATTAACTGCCAATCATTATGAGATTACACTTGATTATATTCTTTTTTATACATTTATTGATCTTAAAATGTAATTATGACGTTCTCATACCCTATTCTCATGTTATTATTTCATTTCTCTACTATTTACCCTTACATGGCATGTTCTGTCACATGTTATGTTTCTATTCCCCATACTATGAATAATGTTTTCATGTATGATTAATAAATGAAATGATCATTAAGGGAGATGTTAAAAATCATAAAATATGATAGATGATTATTTTTTCATGATCCAAAAGGTACTATACTATTATGGTCCACAAGGATGTACTTATGTAATCTACTAAATATTCATCTAAAATGATGTAACATAATTGTATGATATTCGTTTGTAATTGTTTTGTTATCAATGGATACATTATTTCATCTTTTGGAAAATAGGATGATAACACATTAGGGGGTCCATATGGATATTTATAAGGATATTTATAGGGATTTCTTTAAGGATTAGTCTAAGGAAGAGTTACATATCAGGGAAATGTCGGGGAGTTTTATTAAAGGAATAATAAATTCTTTTGCAATAAATTACATCCATTTCTGAATACTTCATATTGATAAGTCGTTACGGAAAATATACATAGGGGTAAAAACTCAAAAACTGTAATGAGATAGACTCGATCGAGAACTAGTGCACGACAACTGGCTTTGTTGCACACCTTGTAAGACACTCATGGGGGATACACATTTGGAATTAAAAAAAATTTAAACCAGTAATGGTGGAAATAAATAGAAGTGAAATATAAATAACCTATGATAAACATAAGGTTGTAATATATTAACAATTTATGTTTAGTGATTTACTTATCATATAAGTAATTTTCATGATTACCTGGTTATATGTTATGATAAATGGTCATGAATGTGGTATGTGTATTGTTAATATCAAGGATGACATAGAAAATTGTGAATGACATGTGAAAGGTATGGGATGTTCTAAAAATAATATATATATTACAATTATAAGTCTTGAATAGTTTTAATTATATTAACCTTAGTTCATGATACATATTACATATTTTAGAAATTAGTTATTAAGGATTAATATGATGGAGATTATGTATTGCTTTAATAATAATGTTGGATTATTAATGTTCTTATTTTTTTGGAATTCATGAAATATGTTATAAAAATCATGAATTTTATGTCTTCCGTTATGTATTTTCAAAAACATTGAATGGTCAGGATTACCATGAAATGTGGTTTAATGAAAATTTTATTTTTCTATTAATTGATGGTAACCCTTAATGTGTTCCTAATGTTGGAAAAATTGGGTTTATCTTGGATGAAATGATTATAAGCATACATAACATAAACTTTATATAATTTATAACCACATAACTGCAAATGGATTTGTTGACAATGTGGTTTATGATATAATGGAAGGATATGAAAACATTCATAGATTTCAGGAATATATCAAATAATCATTGGAAAAAGAAACTATGATTTTATTAATACAGAATTATGGTAGTTCTGTTCATTACATGACTGAATAGAATACATGATGATTGTATTGATAGGTTTTTTGTTTGAAAACTAATAGATTATTTGTGATATATGGGGACAAATGTTACAATTATTTTGAAAAATTTAATGACTTTCTATATAAATATTTTGATTTTCATCTTTTGGAAGGGGTTACAACGTTTACCATAATTAGAATTGTAACACCCCAGGTAAATAAAGAATATGACATTTTCATATTTATCTATATTTGTGAATAAAATATTAATATTAATTTAAAGGGGACACTATGCTCGATGGCGTACCCAATACGCAACAACGAGTTTCTTGGGAATCTTATGTCCCACTATAATAATAAAATAATATTATTTTAAATGGTAGTTAACGCCTAGCTGTTGTAATGGAGGGAATGAACAGAACTAACTAAAAACTGATTATATATGTTTGTCAAATATTTTTAATTTTCTCTAATAAATGTTAGAGGCATAAAATGTGAAAGAATCCAATTTTAAGTGTAAACAATCTAATATTCATTAAAAGGTCGATTAACCGCCTTTTCCTGGCGAACCACTTTGAAATATACTTTTTGACAATATTATGTGTTATAAAATTCTACTATAGAATCGGGAAATCAGAATTTACTTTGTCTAAATTTTTGGTATTTTTCTAATAAATATCATTTTTTAATGAATAGTGAAAAATGTTGTATTTTAATTCAAAACCATTTTTTAATCTAATTTATTTATATGATTATATTATCATTTGAATTGGTTTTAAAATCCAATTATAATATATTTTTACCATTTAATCCAATAGTGGTCATTGGAATTAATTTCACGTTGAAATTGGATTTAAACTAGTGTCAATCTTTTAATAGATATTTCTTCTTAAAAACACGCTTTTTGTTTTGACAGCGGGAATTAATTATTAATTTAATTATTGCAACTTTTATGTTTCTTATTTTTTAAAATAGACATCAAATTTTAATTCTAAATATCAAATATAGCTTAGGGTGTATTTTTGGTATTTTTTTGAAAAACTTCAATTTTTGATGAATAGTGAAACCACTAAGTGGTAGTTAAAAAAACTGATTTTTCTTTTAAATGAAACTTTACCACTTCTGTGATTTGATTATAAAAAATCCGACATACATGGTTGTCATTAGAAATTAAAATGTGGTTCAATGAGTTTAAAATAATTTTTTTGGTGAATAGTGACTTTTAAGTTTTAATCGCGATTAGAGATAATTAGTGTGGTTTAAGGTAAAAATAATGTTTTAATAATATGAAATGACCATGAAATATGTCCTAACCTTATTGGATGAGTCATGTCCAACCAATAAAATCCCTAGGTCAACTTTGGGACCCCATGGAGCCACTTTGGTTGGAAAATGACATTAATTCCTTTTTATTTAACGTTAAAATTAAAATGTCACAAACATGTGTTGTTTTACTAAAAAAAATTACATGGGGTTATACAAGTCATATTTTTGGCTATAAATATTCATTATAAATATAAAAATATTTCAAATATCATGTTATTTTTTATAATTTTTAGACACTAAATAAATTATATTATTTATGACACCAGGATGATGTAGCGATTACCTCATTATTTAACGATTTAAATAAAATTAAAAGATAATGTAAAATATAATACATAAACTTGTCACAAACCTATTGTATGGGTGTATTTCGAAAACTTATCACCTTATCCTCAATATATATCCTTTTTCGACCATTAAAATCTGAAAATCATTATATAATAAAGTAATATTTTATAACTTTCCAAGAGTGCCCCTCCTCTCCTCTTATAAAAGGCCCCCACCTCTACCACCTTACACACACCTCTCAAACCTTTGGCTCGGCCAAAACCTGTCCATTTCATCTCTACACAACCCTCTCTTCATCATTTAAGCCTCACCTTTGGGCAGAAACCTTTCCAAGGAAACCTTTTAGATCAAATCAAAAAGAGTTACCTGATTTAAAGGTAATGTCTTCCCATGTGTTCTTTTGTTTTATTTTGCTTTTCCAACATCCTAAAATATTTTTGTTACATTTTTTTGTAACAACACCAGTATCTCAAATATGCTTGTATTTTTTAATAAGAATGTTTTTATCTACACTTTCACACACCTCCGGCTAATGGTTTAAGAACATACTATTTCTGTGGATGGCGAATTACTGCCTCACGAAATGATGATTGTTCAATATTCTTTTAACAACATCAAAGGTGGCCATTAAGATGTCACTATATTTATATATGATATATAATATGTTTATGTATTATTTAAGCTTATGTATTTTTAATTTATGCAATACCTTTATGGTTTCCTTTAGGGGTAAATGCGATATCTTTATTTTAGGAAGTGTGGACTACCGCCCCCTCAAAGTGATTTGATTCATTAATTACATATGTGGGACGTATAAAAGGTGGAATTAATTATATTACATATGATATCCTAATTTAATTATAATATACTTTTATATCATTATTATTTCATTCCATTGAATAAAACAAAAAAGAAATGAACGTAGCGTTCATGCGTACGTACGGCTTACCGTCTCCATGAACGGTACATTTCATTTTTATCTCCAAATGTTATGTACTATTAGAAGTACATATTTATAATAGATATATATGTAATATATTACATCTAAATGATGGATATCATTCTGGAATTATAATATATATATCTCCCATTTTTTTTAATTCCATTAATATGATACAAAATGAAAGTAGCGTTCATGCGTACGTACGGCCTACTGTCTCCATGAACGGTGCTTTTAATTTTCTTAACTCCAAATGTTATGGAATAGTATAAAATGAATATATGATGGATATATATGATATTTAAAACATCAATACTATTCTGGATAATATGTACCTATAAATACATGGAAAATTCTTTTCCAACAAGGTCAATTTTTACTCATGTATCGAACATCGACAAAAACGTCTGATATGAACTCACTTTATTAACAAATTATTATAACCTTATATTATGTGATATTAAATGAATAATAATATTTAAATGAGGTCCTTATGAAATTATATATTGACCAAATTTTATTATTCAATAGATTAAAGAACGATCGAGTCATGTCGAACACGAGATAAGGGATCCTACTCCTCTCTTTCTTTTTAAGTACACTCTTTTATGTAATTCCATTTAAGATCATCTTTCATATGATTGGGATGTTATTTTATATTAATATTACTTTACATTTTATGTTCATATTATGAGAGACCCTATTTTCTCTAATCAATCGATTTTGAAAGTTTTGAGTGGTGCTGTTAGGCTGCCGAATTTTAGTAAGAGATCCTACCTCTCTCTTTCTTTTTAAGTACTCTCTTTTATGTAGTTTCTTTTAAGCTCTTATTTCTCATTTGGGGGATGTTATTTCATTTTAAAATTACTGTAATTTATATTTTCATATGATTATAGAACCTATTTGATTTCATCAATCCATTTTTTGGATGTTTTATGTGCCGATGTTAGGTTGTTGAGTCTTCGTAAGGGATTTTTCATCTCACTTTTATTCCCGTGAGATTTATGCTACATTTTCCACCATTTCCTTTGAGTGGTATGTGTACTGACCATTATTTTACACTTTTTGTAATATAATTTTGTTTATGAGTATTTACATCAATTTTTTATTGCCCTTCTTTCATGGGGTGTATATTTCGAAAGATACCCAAGTCGGTAAGGGAACCTTTCACCCTCATATTTTTAAAAGACTTCTTTTTGTTTGGTCTTTCAATTAACAACTTCTTAGGTGCAGATATTTTCTTCTATATCCTTATTGATGTAAAAATTATAGCCAAGTTATGAGATTCTCTTTTTTGTCTCATCAACTCATTTTATGAATTTTAATGTGACGTCGTTAGGCTGTCAAATTTTCTCAAGGGAACCTCTTAAACAATTTTTGATTCATTGTGATAAACTTTCACTCCTTGAATGTGTCGTTCTATGTATATGTGCGAATAACCTCTAATTGTTTTACACTTAATATCCACTTAAATTTGGTGTATTAGTTTGTCACACATAATTATGTAATTGATTTATCCAAAATACAAGGACACCGCCTTTGTATGGTACTTCATCTCAATCTCCTTTTATTGAGGCATATTTTGTTTTATACAGAACATTCTTTTATACAGTGTATAAACCCCTTTCACTTTTACATTTATCCAAAAGGAATATTTTTATATGACGCATTTTACTAAATGAAAAAAGGGATTGTTTATGTCGTACGTATGTGGCGACAATGACTTCTCTGTCGCCGTGACCGTTATTTGAGTTTCGGCTTCCTCTACAATCCATACATTTTTTTTAAATGAATAATAAATACCATGTTAAACTTTTCTTTTATTTTGGTATTGAAAATGGTTTTCATAATCTTTTTATATCAATGTGTTGTATTGATATCTTGTGATTGAAAAGTGGAAATGTTATGTTTCCTTTATTCATGATTTCTATTATACGATTATGTTATGGTTCTTGGGCATTATTTTGATGATGGGTGGTTCCGTGATAAAATAAGGGCGGGTGAGCCCGTTATAGCTCTCCAATGAATTGGGTAACGTGAAGGGTTTAAACGTTAAGGTTTCTCCAAAGATATTTAGGGAATATACTGTGATGGGTATTCCAAACGTAACCAAGAGTGTTACTCCCTATATAAGAATGTTATGAATTCTTAAAGTTACATTTATGCCTTATGATTTCTATGTTTTATTCATTATTTTATGAGGTACGTTAAAGTGCATATGTCTTAAGAGTAAAGTATGATTTCATTGATTCTTATGTACGCATGTACTCTTGTTCCCTTTCCATATTTTTATATCCCTTACTGAGCTTTTTATGCTCATCCCATGTTTTTGAAATGTTTTACACAGGACTTAAAGATGAATAGGGTGAAGAATGGGATCAAGGAAAGAAATGCTATCTAAATCATGGAAATAGATATGTTTCTTTTATGATTTTTTTATTTATGGAAACATAGTAGAAGTGTCTACTTTGTAATCTGGTGAGATGTAATAGTTATGTCCTCATTCTCTAAAACTCTAAACCTGAAAAGATCCTCAATGTGAATTATTCAGTTAATTAAATATTAAGTAAGGATTAAGGACTGGGCCTAATAGTTGGTATCAGAGGTCGGTGTAGATAACTTTAGAGGTTAGGGTATACTCTAAGCATAAGTGACATTACTATAATGGCTAGGATTTTTGAAAGAGTCATTGTTATTAGATAAAGTGAATGAGTATGTATATCTTAGTTTTTATCTTCCTCATTAGTACATGATAATGTTTTTGTTATACTCACACTGACATTTCTGGTTTTAGTAAATTGATTGATCTATCAAGCACCAATGTGACAATGGGTTTGAAGGAAACTATGGTGGTTCTCTTATTAAGAGACTAGATGAAATGGGGGATTCAATGAGGAATCGTGTGGTTGTTCTAAAACAACTATCAAGGAGTCATGATCAACCACTTGATCCTTGGTAAGTCATGTAATTCACCATGTACGAGATGACCAATCGATGTGGAAGTTCAGGTAATAATTATAAAGTTAACCATTAGGGTTTATATGATCCTTAATTTTGAAGTAATTATGGGTTACTATATGTTATGATGGAATATGAACGACTTGGGATAAACTTTAGATTAAAATATGTTAGGGTTATTTTTGGAGTTTTATAAAAATGACAACACGCAGACCGTGTGACAACTCGTCGCACCAGACAATGCTACAGGAATCGAACCCACAACCAAAGTGCGACTGGTATTTATTGCCTACCACTGGACTACATGATGTCCCTGGTAAGAACGACTTTTTCTTTTTACATAGACGATTTTATGAATTAAGATTATTTTGATTTTGGGTTATCTATGGAAATTATTAACCACTCATGGAGGATATGTGATTAGGTTACTTACTATTCAATGTGAGACTTTAAGAGCAACTGATGTAATTTGGAGATAAGTGTTAATTTTTACCGTGTAAGACTATGTGATTAAATCCTTCAAATATTTGGGTTTCAATCTAAGTTTTTTTTACTTTGAATAATTTTATCGACAAATTGTTTCTTGAATGGTCTTCGTTGAACTTTTGGTTTTGTGGGACAAATTTTGGAGATTAAGAATAGATTTTTTTTATAAAGGATTATCCTTTTTTGGATTATCTGATCTTGTACGAAGATTTTTTGTTTTGGTTTTGGTTAATGTCTAAAGACATGGGAAGTATATAGTTCTCTTTTGTGGATTAGGTGATTCTATAGAAGTTGATTATAGCTCTCTTAATGTAAACAAGTCTTCCTGAATACTCATCATTTGGGGAAAGTATGAGTTTGTGTAAGAAATATAGTAAAAGTTGAAAGTCAACATGAAAAGTAAGTATGTTTCCTTAAGATCAAAAATAATTTCCTCAATGAAAAGTAACTTAAAACAAAAATGTTGTCTATTAAATTTTCCTACTGGGGAATCGAATCCCGTTTAACCCACCACAAGTTTGTGATTTTTTTGTGATTAACATTCTCATAAACATGTTCTCTATCACTCTTTCTCAGAACATGACCCTTTTATTTTTCCTCCATTTCCATTTTTTCTTATATATAATTCTAGTATGGGTTACCTTGGGTGACCTTTTTACTTCACTTTCTTTATTTTAAAGTGATACTTTTACTGACTCTTGTTCTGATGTGGATTTTTCAATGATGTTTCCAAGACCAATTTTAAAATTCCGAGGACGCAATTCCTAAAAGGGGGGAAGGATGTAACACCTGAGGTAAAAAAAAGAATATGAAATTTTCATATTTATCTATATTTGTGAATAAATTATTATTATTACTTTAAATGGGATACTATGATTGATGGCATACCCAATACACAACAACGGGTTTCTTGGGAATCTTACGTTGCATTTTAATAATAAAATAATATTATGTTAAATGATAGTTAACACCTAGACGTTGTAATGGAGGGAATGAACCAAACTAACTAAAAAATGATTATATATTTTTGTCAAATATTTTTACTTTTATCCAATAAATGTTAGAGGCTTAAAATGTGAAAGAATCCAATTTTAAGCGTAAACAATATTATATTCTTTAAATGGCCGATTAACCGCCTTTTGATGGAGAAACTATTTTAAATACAATTTTTTACAATTTTATGTGTTATAAAATTCTTCTTTAGAATCGTGAATTCAAAATATACTTTGTGTAAATTTTTGTTATTTTTCCGATAATGTTTATTTTTTAATGAATAGCGAAAAATGTTGTATTTTAATTCAAAACCAATTTTTAATCTAATTTATTTATATGATTATATTATCTTTAGAATTTGTTTTAAACTCCAATTATATTATATTTTTACCATTTAATCCATTAGTGGTCATTTGAATTAATTTCACTTCGAAATTGGACTTAAGCTAGTGCCAATCTTTTAATAGATATTGTTTCTTAAAAACACACTATTTGTTTTGACAGCGGGAATTAATTATAAAATTTATTAATGCAACTTATATTTTTTAAATTTTTTTAAAACAGACATAATTTTTGAATTTGGAATATCAAATATGGCTTAGGGTGAATTTTTGGTATTTTTCGGAAAAACTTCAATTTTTTATGAATAGTGAAACAACTATGTGGTAGTTAAAAAAACTAATTTTTCTTTTAAATGAAACTTTGAAACTTATGTGATTTATTTTAAAAAATCCTACATACATGTTTGTCATTAAGAAGTAAAATTTGGTTCATTGAGATTAAAATAATTTTTTGGTGAATAGTAACTTATAAGTCTTAATCGCGATTAGAGATAATTAGTGTAGTTTAAGGTAAAAATAATGTTTTAATAATATTAAATGACAATGGGACATGTCCTACCCTTATTGGATGAGTCATTTCCGACCAATACAATCCATGGGTCAATCTTGGGGACCCCATGGATCCACTTTGGAAGGAAAATGATATTAATTCATTTTTATTTAATGTTAAAATTAAAATGTCACAAACAGGTGTTGTTTTACTAAAACAATTTTTACATGGGGTTATACAATTCATATTTTTAACTATAAATATTAATTAGAAAGATAAAACTATTTCCTACATCATGATATTTTTTTATAATTTTTAGACACAATATAAATTAAATTGATTATGAAACCATGATGATACAGCGATTACCTCATTATTTAACTATTTAAGTAAGATTAAAAGATAATGTAACATCTAAGACCTACAGTTGTCACAAACCTATTGTATGGTTTTATTTCTAAACCTTATCACCTTATCCTATAAATATATCCTTTTGGGACTTTTAAAATCCGAAAAGGATTATATAATAAAGTAATATTTTATTACTTTTAAAGAGTGCCCCTCCTCTCCTCTTATAAAAGGCAACCACCTATACCACCTTACACACAAATCTCAAGCCTTTGGCTCGGACATCCCCTGCCCATTTCATCTCTCAACTTCCCTCTCTGCATCTTTTAAGCCTCACCTTTGGGCATAATCCTTTCCAAAGAAGCCTTTGATCTCAAATCAAAAAGAGTTACCCGAATTAAATGTAATGTCTTCCCTTGTGTTCTTTTGTTTTATTTGGCTTCTCCAACACGCTAAAATATTTTTATTAGTTTTTTTAACAACAACAGTATCGTAAATATACTATTATGTTGTTATATGAAGGTTTTTAGCTACACTTTCACACACCTCCGTCTAATGGTTAAAGAACATACTGTTTCTGTGGATGGCGAATTACTGCCTCACGAAATGATGATTGTTCAATATTCTTTTATCACCATAAAAGGTGGCCATTAATATGTCACTATATTTATATATGATATATAATATGTTTATGTTTTCCTTAATCTTCTGTAATTTCCATTTATGGGATACCTTTATTGTTTCCATTACGGGTAAATGCGATATCTTCATTTTAGGAAGTGCGGACTACCGGCCTCTCAAAGTGATTTGATTCATTAATGCCATATGTGGGACGTGTAAAGGATGGAATTATTGGTATTACATATGATATACTACTTTAATTATAATATACTTTTATATCATTATTATTTCATTCCATTGAATACAAAAAAAAAGAAATGAAAGTAGCTTTCATGTGTACGTACGGCTTACCGTCTCCATGAACGGTACATTTCATTTTTATCTCCAAATGTTATGTACTATTATAAGTACATATATATAATGGATATATATGTAATATATTACATCTAAATGATGGATATAATTCTGTAATTATAATATATATATCTCTCTTATCGTTTTAATTCTATTAATATGACAAAAAATGAAAGTAGCGTTCATGCGTACATACAGTCTACCGTCTCCATGAACGGTGCTTTTAATTTTTTTTTTCTCCAAATGTTATGGAATAGTATAAAATTAATATATACTGGATATATATTATATTTAAAACATCAATAGTAATCTGGATATTATTTACATATAACTACATGGAAAACTCTTTTCCAACAAGTTCAATTTTTACTCATGTACCGAACATCGACAAAAACGTCTGATATGAACTCACATTATTAACAAATTATTATAACCTTATAACATGTGATATCAACAGAATAATAATATTTAAAGGAGTTCCTTAAGAAATTATAAATTTACCAAATTTTATTATTCAGGAGATTAAAGAACGATCGAGTCATGTCGGACACGATGTAAGGGATCCTACTTCTCTTTTTCTTTTTATGTACACTCTTTTATGTCATTCCTTTTAAGCTCATATTTATTATGATTGGGATGTTATTTTATATTAATCTTACTGTGCATTTTATTTTCATATGATGAGATACCCTATTTTTTCTCATCAATCCAATTTGAAAGTTTTTAGTGGCGCCGTTAGGCTGCCGAATTTTCGTAAGAGATCCTATCTCTCTCTTTCTTTTTAAGTACTATTTTTTATGTAATTTATTTTAATCTCATATTTCTTAGTTGGGGAATGTTATTTTATATTCCTATTACTTTAATTTCTATTTTAATATGATGATATACCCTATTTTATTTCATCTATCCATTTTTTGTATGTTTTAGGTGGTGATGTTAGGGTGCCGAGTCTTCGTAAGGGATTTTTCATCTCACTTTTATTCCCATAAGATTTATGCTACATTTGACACCATTTCCTTTGATTGGTATGTGTAATTCCCAATATTTTACACTTTTTGTAATATATTTTAGTTTATGAGTATTTACATCAATTTTGCATTGTCCTTCTTTCATGGGGTGTATGTTTCGAAAGATACCCAAGTCGGTAAGGGAACCTTTCACCCACATATTTTTAAAATACTTATTTTTGTTTGGTATTTTAATTTACATCTTCTTATGTGGGTATATGTTCTTATATATCCTTATTGATTTAAAATTTATATCCATGTGATGAGATTCTCTTTTTTATCTCATCAACTCATCTTCTGAATTTTAATGTGACGTCCATAGGCTGTCGAATTTTTGCAAGGGAACTTCATAACCCGATTTTGATTCATTGGGATAAACATGAACTCCTTGAATATGTCGTTCTATGAATATGTGTAAATAACCTCTAACTATTTTACAATTAATATCCACTTATATTTGGTGTATTCGTTTGTCATACGTAATTATGTAATTGATTTATGCTTAATACAAGGATACCTTCTTTGTATGGGCCTTCATCTCAATATCCTTTCATTGAGGCATATTTTGTTTTTTACACAACCTTCTTTTATATGGTGTATAAACCCCTTTCACTTTTACATTTATCCAAAAGGAATATTTTTATACGAAGCATTTTACTAAACAAAAAAAGGGAATGCTTTTGTCGTACGTATGCGGCGACAATGACTTCTTCGCCACCGTGACCATTATTTGAGTTTTGGATTCCTCTACAAGCCATAACATTTTTTAAATGGAAAATAAATCCCATGTTTTTATTTTCATTTATTTTTCTATTGAAAATGGTTTTCATAATGTTTTTATATCAATGTGTTGTATTGATATCTTGTGATTGAAAAGTGGAAATGATATGTTTTCTTTTATGAATGTTTTCTGTGATACGATTATGTTATGGTTCTTGGGTATTATTATGAAGACTTGTGGTTCTGTGATAAAGTAAGGGCAGGTGAGAACGTTATAGCTCTCCAATGCATTGGGTAATGTGAAGGGGTTAAACGTTAAGGTTTCTCTGAAAAGATACAGGGAATATACTGTGGTGGGTATTCCAAATGTAACCAAGAGGGCTAATCCAAACGTAAGAATGTCATGAATGCCTCAAGTTACCTTTATGCCTTATGATTTCTTTGTTTTATTCATTGTTTGATGAGGTATGTTAAAGTGATTATGTTTAATGAGTAAAGTATGATTTCATTGATTCTTATGTATGCATGTACTCATGTTTCCTATCCATATTTTTATATCCCTTACTGAACTTTTTATGATCATCCCAAGTTTTTGAAATTTTTTCCATAGGACTTAAGGATGAATAGGGTCAAGGATGGGATCAAGGAAAGACATGCTATCTAAAACATGGAACTAGACATTTTTTTACGATTTTTTTATTTATGGAAACTTAGTTAAAGATTATAGTTTCTAATCTTGTGAGATGTAATTGATATGTCCAAATTCTCTAAAACTCTAAACTTGAAAATATCCTCAATGTGAATTATTCAATTAATTCAATAATAAGTAATGTTTAAGGTCGGGGCCTCATAAGAATGGTTTATAATAAAAAAAATATCAGGTTGTAGATATTAAATCTTTATCTCACCACAAAAGGTTTTATGTAGATAGGATAACCTATGATAATTATTTTTCTATGATGTCCTCTACAATCATATGGAATGACCTTTCATTCATATTATGGATCTCGGGAAGGACATATTCACCATCATTTCATAATGTAATACCTAAATTAGAAATTTATCAATTTAAATCCAATTGGTGAGGTTGTGTATATTAATGGGAATGGATGAATGTAATTATATCTCATTTTAAAAAATCATGTACGTTAGAAAAGGGACATTGGAATAAAAATGTTGTCATAGTTCCATAATATCATATAAATGTAATTGTCCCATAGATCATCATATGTTAATTATTTTTTGTTTGAATAATTTTTTTGAATATTCGTATTTCTTATGATTAGTGATATCTATCAGTCTATAATCATTTACACAATTCTTCCATTTATAAATCTTCACTATCCACATATGTTATTTTATCTGGAAACGTAGTTATGAGTTACATTGGGTAACTATAATGTTTCCAACTTTCATTTTTGAAAGGATAATTTATTAATAATTTTTTTGATATGGGTTTCCGTAAACGGTATCTTAAGGTATTAAAACTATGATGAAAACATCAATTTCTATGGATAGATACATCTTAAGGGGTGTTAAATATAGCAGCTAGAGTTTTTAAGAATTACATTTTAAAAAAATTAATTTTTTTGTTGGATTTAATTTCATTCTACACAATTTTATTCTTGAGGTATATCAAACATGATATAAGTCATGGGTTATACAAAAAAACAATTGTTATATTGTTGTACATGAATCACTATGTTTTTATTTAGTTACTAACAATGTCAGGTACCATTGATTGCATGTGTTTCACACAAAACTAGGTTTTAAAAACAACAATATAAAATATATGTTATTATTGGAAAACAAATATTATAGTTTTAACTACTCATTATAATAGAGTATAAGTAATTTATTAATATTATTAAGAAAGTATTTTTTTAATATTTATATAAGATAAATTCTTTAGTGAACAATAAAATAAAAATGAATAGAACAACCTTTTTAAAATATTAGAAATTTGTTTCTTAAATTTTTTTTATATAAATTGATTAAACCACTTTTCATGAATGATTTTGATGTAGTTAATGATTTATACATGCAATAATATTTTTAAAATTAATCATATTTGTTTCTTATATAATAGATAACAATTAATTAGACATTATAATGAAAAAACATTATTTATCCAAAAAGAGTTTTTAAAAAATATTATTTGGAGAAATATTTTAAAAAAGTATATTCCTTATTTTATTATTATTTTTACATAATAGACAACATTAGATAAATTTTAATCTCAAAATTTACTATGGTTTTATTTATGGAATTTTTCAATGAAGTGTCATTTATTTATGTACAGTGGAACACACTAACTTTGAAATAAAATAAAACTTTTCGTCTAACGTATTTATATTAGTATATTATTATTTAAATTGGGTTTAGAGAACAATTATGTCTATTATACATACTCCAATACAAGTTGGGTAATTGGAATGAGCTTCACATTGAAATCTTATATAAAAACATTTCAAACATTTTAAATTTTTATTTTAAAAACAATTTTTTACATCCTGTCTTTGAGATTAATTTTCAATTTAATACCAAAAATTTTATTACCGATATTATGAAAAATTGTTTCCATATTTGGAATCATCAAAACATTTAATGTTATTTATCTTAAACACTGTTTTTTACTAGACTTATTAGTGAAATAAGTTAAAATTAACGACAAGGATCACATGAAAAAAAGTTTCCCAAGGTTCTAAAATTTAACATAGTGGTCTAAATGATATAGACAGTGATGACTCATGTGTTTCATATATTATTTTTGGATATTTTATGGATAATTTTTGAGACTAGGATGTGAGACAACGTGTTATTCCAATTCCTGGTTTTCCCAGAATAAATGTTTGAAATAAATTAAATATATTAGGTAGCATTTGCAAATTGTTGTAGTAAGAAATGAATTCTATCTAAATATTGGACTAGATAAATAATGTTAGGGAACTATTTTATTCAAAATTTAGGTTCTACAATGGCACAACATGACATTTTTTGGTGTGGTAGTTTTCAGAATATTCATTGTTTGTGTAAAATTAATAAATTATTAAAATAATTGAATAAATTAATTTGTATTATCTGTTGATGCAAAAATTTAAAATTTTCTCTAAGTATATGTTTATTCCAAATTATCAGGGTTATCTACATAACCATGTATCTATTGGATAACCTTTGTAGAGGTCATATGGGGGTCTCCTTCCAACAAACATCAATTGGATCGTAGAATATGAAATATATCACAATGTGATTCATATATCTGGATAATTATATAGACATGGTATACTTCTTCATTATTGATCGATACATCTCTAATAAGAGTGTTATTTATTGGATTCATTCCCAATTTTCTATTTCTATATTGAATTACAATCAATCTATCAATGTATTGATTAAATGATCTGTCATTTTACGGGATGCGTTATATGTGAGGATTATTATTTTGGAATTTATTTTTTATTACTTGTTTATCAATTAGTATATTATCCTAACTATAGAATATTAAGGTAAACATGAACATTAGTTGAGGTTTGTTTTTAATTTTTTTTATTTTTTATTTCTTCCCCATTTCTTCATTCATCATAGTCGGTTTTTTTTTCTGCGATTTAATAAACATAAGAAAATAGAATTTTGTGCACCAATTTCGTGGAACAATAGTTACGAATGATAGATCTATGCTCACCATTGATATAAGAATGTTTCACTGTTGATGCTATAGTGGATCAGATAGTTCTTTGATATCAGATTTGTGTTCCTGGTTTGAGATGGTCGGTGATAAGATAGAATGATTCATGAATGGAATCAAAGGGATAAAACAATTTGGTAGAAGGTGGAATCACTCTATGGGATATGGATCATGATTTTCTGTAAAACTTCATTTTTGGATCGACGACTGATGTAACATAGATGATGCATGATTCGAGATCTTCAATTATAGAGAATTCTACATATCATGGTGTGTGTGTTAGAGTTACTCACCATATGGGACCCATGTGCACCAACTAGGAATTAAGGATAGAGTTATGGATAACATGACATGTTACCCCTATCACATGGATTTTGACCCTACATGGATAGATCATAGTGTACCTTATAATTTACACATATAGGGGATGGATTACATGGGAAAGGTTATGTCATATACTCCCACAAAGAAACAACAATCCTGGATGCAGACAAACATAGATGAGTATATTGACATAGAAATAACTACATGGGAAATGAAAAGTCATGTACATGTAAATTGGCACAGGTATAATTTATATACCTGGGTGGGACGTCGTGTTGAAGGGACACACTGGGTACTTATATTAGATGATTGAACTCCTTCAATGTATGATTTTTTTCTCTTTTCCACTGAATCGTGGACATTATTCCTGCAGGGTGTGGTTACTATATTGATTTACCAAATGGTTAGTTTTGAATCAGGTTCTACACAAAGGATTGTGATCCCTTAAACAATACATCATGGAATGTTTTATTGGAATCCTTCCACGACTCATAATATGAGATCCTCTATTATATTTTTACCCTATGTGGACTTCTTGGTATTTTTGTGACCAAAACTGTGTGTGATTCAATCCAATACTTAGTAGGATAATTCATATTGAGTAATTTCAATGAAACATTTCACAAGGATTTAGTTTCATACTTTTATCACATCCCTTTAGACTTCAAGCATATTATCATAAGAGTGATATGTAAATACCACTACATATCAAACATTTTTCATCAGTACTACATAACTCATGGAGTGTGTTTTTCTAGGAAATTACTCTATGGAAATAATGAAATGGAGTCATAAGATGGCATTACAAATGTGATATTACAATGAAATTGTTTTTATTTTTTGAGTATATCTATATATTCATGGCATATGTGTTTTAGACAAATACCTGTGACTTGATTACTATTATAATTTTTCTATAGGCATTGGGGAATCAGAGTGTCCTAATGGTTATTGTTATACTCACCCATGCATACTATCTTCCAATATTTATTGTGCCTTATACAAATTGAATACCTTTTGATAGAGTCCTAGAGAGTCCATGACTAGGAATTTCTTAGTTAAATGGAAAAATTGATGTGTGTTCATTTGGTAAATTGACACCAGTCCTCATATATAATTTTGGTTGGACATGTTTTCAAACTCAATATGGTGGCATATTATTTTCCCTTATTTACATTCCATTACTTCTTTTCATGAACTAGATGTGATTTTTAGATGTATTCATGATTATTTATTTAATTTTATTTAAATTTCTGCAATATCTGGGCTTGGGGATGTGTGTGTGTGTGTGTGTAAGAACATAGGGAATGTCCTCCCATGTTTGTGATATTACTATTCGGTGCTAGTCGCCGTCCTATATCCTAAGACAGGAGATCATGGTGAGTCTCATCATGGGACCCATTGGCAAGTGTCATTACATAGTGGAATAAAAGTTGTAAGATCAAACATATGA
Source organism: Viscum album (assembly GCA_963277665.1). Taxonomy (NCBI): domain Eukaryota; kingdom Viridiplantae; phylum Streptophyta; class Magnoliopsida; order Santalales; family Viscaceae; genus Viscum; species Viscum album. The sequence continues at coordinate 1,770,767,886 of OY728135.1, forward strand.
CTAGAGAATATGACATTTGTTTGGGACAACATTTTTATGTTTTTCAAGATCATCTTTTTGGTCAACGACTCTAGTTTTGGTGTCAAGGGCTAGATTTCCATTCCACAAGACTGTTTTTTATGCTTTCGTAGGGGCACACATGTCTGTCTCATTCGGGGATGAGAGGTGCAGTTTTAGTTGCCCCACATTCCCCGCTTTCCAAAGGCGGGTGACATCCGCTCCTTAAATAGGGGCGTTTTCTCCTGGATCGAAATGGGAAGATGGGATGTCGGTTCTTCCTTCCATTGATTCCTCCGTGGAGCTCGTCACCTAGTCCGGGTCTCCCTCATAGAGTTAAGATATTGTTCTTGAAACACTTCCTAGAGCCATTTTTTCATGGACCATAGTTAATTACACTGCATCTATAAGGACATTAAAAGGTGTTCGTTCAGGGCAGCAACCTTCATTTAGGGTAGGAGCCATGTTGGGCATCACGGGTGTGTCTGGACACTGGTGGATTGGTGTGTCTATCTCTCGTCCCTTATTATAGGGCTTCTTAAAGGTGCTGATGCCTAAGGAATCCCACATCCAAAGCGGGGAATCATATTCCATGGGAATGTATCTGAGGTTTTCTTCATCTTCCCATGTTTAACAGGGGGTATGCCGCAAGATTAACCACCAGCGAAGGCGGATCAGGCTGATCAAAACAATGACTAGAGTGGATCAGATGGAGGAACCCCGGTGATGGAAAACCAATATCGTCTCCAACATTTGTGTGGTTTCCCGAATGCTATTAAATAGAATGGGGAATGGGTCAGCATAATCCCACTGGGATGTGGCGGAACGGGTAAGGATCAGGATGGATGATGAAAGTTGTCGTGAAGGGGATGGTGAATGGAATGGAACCATCATGAGGATGAGGATGGTTTTGGGATTAATCCTAGGAGAGGCTTCCTACGTATCCACATGGTATGAAATCAAATTCCATGTTGTTCATCGGACAACAACTTACCACCTATTGGGGTTAAACAGCTTACTGATGGTTGAGGACACAACGTCGTACCACTGGATGGGGTCTTAATGGATTACATAAGGGTAAGGTCACAACAACATACCGCTGGATGGGGTACACAGTTTAACGTCATGAAGTACGTGGGCAGACCGACATGAAGGGGGTCAGAACTACTGGGTGTCAGTATTCATCCTCAGGACGGCTTCCTACGTAACCTGCCATGGCATGGATCAATGTTTTCATAGTTCAAGTGGTGGAATTTGGGGATTATGCTCTGACATGGCCCATGGGGTCGGTGAACCAACATGAATAAGGAACTGCGGTCTAGGTGGACAGTGGGCTTGAACCTCATGGAGGCTTCTTACGTTCCTTGCCATGGAAAATATCAAAGACTACGTAATTCAGGTGGGTGGGAACTGACATGAAGGAGGACCTAGGGTCCAATGGTTATGGGGATTCAACCTCATGGGGATTCCTACGTTCCTTGAATTATCAAGGATCAAAGACATCGTAGATCATGGGGATGGGTGCATGGGGGTTACACTTTAGGCTTACTAGGGTGGTGGTGAACATACTTGAAGATGGTCAGAATGATCGGGTGTTGGGCTTGAACCTCAGCGAGGCTTCCTACATACCCTAACATGGCAAGGATCAATGACCACATAGTTCATGGGGATGGGGGCATGGGGCTTACACTCTAGGATTCCCTGGATGGTGGTGAACCGATGTGAATATGGTCGGAATGACCGGGTGTTGGCCTTTTACCTTAGGGAGACTTCCTACATACCATGCCGTCACAATGATCAAAGTCCACATAGTTCATGGGGATGGGGCATGGGCCTTACAATCTAGGCTACCCAGGGTGTTGGTGAACTGACATGAAGTTGGATGGATTGACCGTGTTCTAGGAATGATCCTTAGTGAAGCTTCCTACGTACCCTTCCATGGAAAGGAACAAAGACCACATAGTTCGGGTTTTGGTGGCATATTGGGCTTACACACTAAGGCGGCCCAAGGTGTTGGTGAACAGAATTGAAGGGATCAGAGTGACCAATGGGTGTTGGACATGAACCTCGTGGAGGCTTCCTGCGTACCCTAAATTTTCAAGGATCAAAGACCTTCTAGTTTAGGTGGCAGGGTGTGGGGATTACACTTTTGGCAGCCCAAGATGGGGATGTCAGAGTCAGTGCTTACTCTATACCCATGCAATTCTTGCTCGGTTTGAGAAAAAAAGACAGCAGAGACCTGATGATCGCGTCATGAAAGGTGAATCCATGGGAAGTGGAGTAGGGCTTACATGTGATCGTATCCCAAAGAAGAAACAAGGTCTTCTGCATGGTTAGATGTCCGAAAAAGGATGGGACATACTCTAAGAGGGAGGCCAGATGTCGAAAAAGTGATTCGGGAGAGGGATCTGGGTCAACAAAAGAAGAAGCACCATTCCTCATCACACCCTTTCTAGCCCTGGGGACCAAAGAATAAAGGAGGAGCAGGGATGCTGCCTCTTACAAGAAAGTTAGGGGCTTACACTTAGATGGTATCCAATTCCCTACAGACAAACTCCACTCCCATAAAGATAATATCATCCACTATAAAGACCAGTGGGCATGGATAATATCCAAGGTGGGGGTACCCTATGAGTGAGGCATGGGGAGAGGTTACAGTTTAACATCATGGGTTGAGGACAAAGGTTCTTGGATGTTTAGCATCCTGCAGCTTGGATGAGGTGGGTTCGCTCTGCACCCCTAGGACTTAAATAATTTGTACCCTCTGCTCCTTGGTGCAGATAGGTGACAGGGAAATCCATGGTGAGGGGTCACAAGGATCGAACCATTTAGGGGCCCATGTTAGCATGGCTATGAAAAAAAAAGAAATATCCATTAGATTGCCTATGCGAAGCAGCATGAGGAGAAGTAATGCAATGGGTGGTGTCATCCAGGGGACTTTGAAGTCACATCATGGAAACCTGGAGGGTCACACGGGAAAAGGAATTGAAAAGAAAAGGGGTTCATAGGTAGGGTTCCATTGAGGCTTTTCTGATCTACATGGAAGATGTTATTTTCGAAGGGTTGTGCTTCGCGAAGTAGGATGGAAGAGCCTAATCATTCGAGATAGGTTCCTGGGGGATTTGCATCACGCAGTGGAAAGGAATTCGCAGAGCACAGCCATGTGGAGCAATTGTTTCTTGTGACGCAATTCATCATGAAGTTATGTGCTTCACGATGTAAAATGACCATTCCTTCACATGCAGATCATGTTTACATGAGGGGTGTTTCACGAAGCATAAATGATCAGTGATGACCCGGGTACCCATGGGGATCCCCTTTTGTAGTGAAGGCCCTTAGGCTTTATGAAAGGAATCACTCTCAGAAGATGGGATCAAAACGAGACAAATGGGAGGCACTTCATAGAGCAGAAGTACATTGCACAACTCATGGTTTGTAGAGAAGAGAGTGCTTCACGATTTGAGAGCTAGGATATCGAAAGGTCGGATTGTCTATTCTTTGGCCTCAGGGGGAGCCCGGTATTAATAGGCATGAGGTGCTGCGAAGCAGAGCTTACATGGTGCAAAGATAGGGCCATGGTTTCTTCGTGCTGGGCTCGCAAACATCAAATGCATTCACAGAGCGTCCCATGTCCTTAGTTCACAGTGGGATCATTAATGTCAATTGTGTTTTCGGAGTGTCCCGCCTCCATGCTTCACGATGGGCGTGAACATCAAATACGTTCACGGAGCATCCCGCCTCATTGCATCACGGCATCGTCGTGAACATCTAATCTGTTCGCGGAGCGTCTCGTCTCCTTGCTTTGCGGTGGGCTCGCAAACATAAAATGTGATTGCAGAGAGTCCTGCCACCTTGCTTCGCGGTGGACGTGGTGCTAGGGGGACTCCGCGAAATAGCTTCGAGAGGTAGACAATGGTGCCATATTTTGGGCTTCATATCTGTACCAAATTTTGGCGCCATCAAATTTCCCCCCATCAGACTTAGAGCCACTAGGAGATCAAGGATCGATGTTTGAGATTAATCACAATAATCCTCAACCGTTCGCGATGATGGCTCGCGAAGAGGGATCACGATGTGGCTAGGGGATATGTGGGCCGAGCGCGCCTCAATTCTTGATTTGAACTGGACATGCCGCGAAGCTCAGAAGGTCGTCCCCTATAAATAGGGGTGTTGCCCTCTCTTTTTCCCATTCCCTTCTCTGTGAATTTTTCCTTTTGTGCTCTCAATTCGAATAGCTCCACATACTCCACGGGTGTTCTCTATGAATCGAGTCTTCGCGGTGCACAATGAGTCATCGACTTCACATTTTCACTCCGCGATATGGCGCTTGAACACCTAGGATGGGCTCAGCAAATAGTCTTTGGGAACAGTCTTTGCAAACATGCTCTGCAAATGAGATTCGCTAACAAACCTGAAAATATTCCATGTTCCAAACCTAAATGGCCCACCAAGAAGCTGCCCAAGGGGTCCTTGAGGATGCTGCCCGGAGGGATGATATGGCGAATAGTCTGGGAATTGTAGAGTTAGTTCATAGACACTCGGGCCATAGTTCATTTGTGGAGCTATAATCGGAGATCCGGAAGAACTACCCATTGTATAAGAGGTGTTTCTTGTATGGATTCGGGCTGAGGGATGATGTCTCCATCCCTGAAGCAAGTAGGGATGAGCCAACTTACTAGTTATAGAGCATACAGTGTCAGCACCGATGGTTAAGGGTGGCTGATTATCATGCCCGGGAGGTCTTCACGCCCTTATTTTCTGACTGCTTGTACAACCATCTGAACAACGTCGACGGGAAGGCATTGCAGCTGGAGACGTCCCCTCCTCTATACTGAACTATCCTCAAGGAGACGCTGGGGAACCTGAAGAAGTGGTCGTCTAAGGAATGAGACCTGCACCAGGTTGACAACTTCATAGATAATTTGGAAATGGACTACTAGGTAGGCACCTCGTGTGAGGAGTTCGGAGCGGAGATGAGAAGAGTGGCCCTGTATGAGGAAGCTTGGGCTTCCCAGTTTCACATCTACCATCCGAATCAGCTAATGCCGGAGCTATTGAGCCGGTGGTCACTAGGGACCAATACCTTCATCCAGCATCATGGGGAGGTTGGAATCAGCTTATGGGATGTGCATCAGATCTCGGGGGTCCCGATACTGGGAGTTGTGTATGATGAATTCCACCATCTTATAGGTTCTTGGGAGGATCCGGAGCAGATGCCACGTCTGGCGATGGCATTGCTAGAGCCTGTGCCAGGAGAGGATAAGTAGGTGATGTGGGATTTTCACATCAAGAATTGGTTCAAAAATATTCTGAACTTCCTGGTAGACCAACAGTTCCTGAAGAGACCTCGAACATTCCCAATGGGGGCATAGAGTAAGAAACACTTGTACCGGCAGCTATTTGAGGATAGCCAGTGGAAAACCAGGGGGTTCATTGTCAGCACTGAGCAACAACCAATTGTCAGGATGGTGGCATTCATCACAGCTCTCATCTATGGTTGGATTCTATTGGTGGGGGATACCAACATGGGAGTGCGACCAATCACTATCATAATGGCGTCCACATTGGAAATAGGATGGAGGGTCAAATTATGGATCCTGATGCTCACCATGTTGTATAAGATATTGTGGCACATCAGCATGGGGAAGTGGCACAAAGGTATGGGGGACATTCCACCTCTTGTAAAGGTGGATAACGGAACACATCAGGAGGATCTATGAGTATATGAACCCCATCTCGCCTTTAGAATTTATCTTCCGCCCCTTGACTCTCAACGTCGCAGGGTGTTTTCCTACCAAGCTGATTATACGATCAATATTAAGTCATGTCTGGAAGGTAAAAGAGGTCATCATCCATCTATTCTCATTGCCTATGGAGGCCTTCACAGATGATGTTCAGGGAGAGGAAGAGCACTAGGCCTACCTTCTAGCCTTCCGAGGTGGATTCTTGGTGGCCAAGGTGGACCACGAGCATCTCTGCGAGCAATACACCCTACACCGGTTTTCCAGGAAATTTTGGTGCCTGCAGCAAATGACCCCGTGGGTCTACATGGAGGTGCGTCACGAGGAGCACTCGTGTGTGATGAGGCAGATGTGGGTCAATTTCACATAGGAGACGATAAGATGCGGAATGAACTACCACCGCCAACTATCATCCTTGGCCAGGTAAAATAATATTCCCAGAGCTGGGAGGTGGCCTAACCGAGAGAGATGCTGAAGCAACCAACCATTCTATTCAGTGATGGTGAGCATACCAAACCTCGGGGCCAAGACCGGAAGGGGGAAAGGGAATCCCACATTGGTGGGGCTGCTATAGCGGCGAGGCCTGCACCGGTTGGGTGGGAAGCAATGGTAGCAGATCCAGCAGCGGCAATGCCCCCGGCGGTCCTAGGATAACAGAGTCATCCGGAGGGGTGGCCACCGAGAGGATTCCGTAGGATTTCCACTCAGGCCCCGGGGAAACAGCTGCGCCATATTGACATGCCGAATAATGATATCTTCCCGGAAGCCTGGGGAATCTATGAAGTCAACCTACAATTCCTCAGACCTTCTGAGTTATGGATGCACCTTAACCGCCTCAGGATGGACTTTCTGGAGATTGGCCATATTAGAGCTAGTTTTGCAGTATCCCAAGAAGAGGTGGAGCAATACATGGCCGAACTAGAAGATTTTATCCGCTCCCGTGGTGGCATGTACCTGATGACATACCGGGTTTGGGTGCTTTTCAATCATACAGTCCCTCCAAAACTATCATTTGCTGACCTGAGGGAGTACTTCACTCTACCGAATGAACCAGACGAGTCCTCCTAGGGTGACTAGGCTTGTACATGTATTTTGTTGGAGGAGGTAAAAGTCAGCAGACACTCCTTGGATCACGAAGATTTCTCGGAGGCCCTCGAGGTAAAATCACATGTTCCTTCATTAGGGTTTGTTATTAGGTTACAATAGATTCATTATCAGCATCATCAATGTGGAGGAGGACCTTTTTCATAGACATCATTCTCACCCCTCGGTGGCTGCTGACGTGGGACCTTCGGGATCCACACCTGTGGCTGCATCAACATCCATGTTTTGCAGGGCCAGGACACTTGAGGCAGCTCTCCCAGAGTCTCCAGACCTCCCAACCATATACGGGAGGCCATGTTTCGGGGTTCCAATGATTTAAACGCAAGACCAAGACCTAAGATTTGATCTTTGTAAGTCCACTCTATCGAATTTATGACTATCATCCCCTGACTACATTAACTGACATTAACGTCCCATTTTTTTGCATGTATTGTCCTTTAATTGGCGTGGGATGATACGATGAGGTTGGTCGGGACTTCGGGTAGAAAACATCACAGAGGCCTTCCAATTGTCGTGGAGGTGGACATCCAACCTAGCCGAACTACAGCACTCCTGATCACTGGCAGGTTTGCTGGTGGGACTGCACCTGAGGTTATTGAGGTGGGATTTGATGATGAGGATCAGCCAGATAGTTCAGGCCCCACGATGCCTGATCCAACGCTAGAAGTGGACCCGGTTGAGGAGTTTCTGGGGGCATTCCCTGCATACCGGAGTGCAACCGCGCTGATTGGGACAAGATGGCCTCTGAAAAGGCAGACAAAAAAATAGTCCATCGCCCATCGTGGATGCTGATCATGGGATTCATCAAAAACACCCACAAGAATTTTGGTTGGATGAGACAGATAGGATTTTCTTGTCGCTACGTGATCTACAAGTCGGGGGTGTGGATGCCCAGTTCCCCCACATGTTCATCTGAGATATTATAAATGAAATGATTTGGGTGAATGACCATGACCTCAGTTTGGGCTTGCAGCGGAGGAAGCCAGTTAACATCAAGAGGCTCCAGGAGACCGAAAATGAGGTTGAACAGTTGTAGGATTGGGCGGATGTTCATTCTGCATCTCTTTATGCACAATTATAGCTTGTCTCATGGCTGAAAATCCAGCTGGCAGAGGCTGAAGAGGGCATGAAGTGAGCCTCTAAAGAGATGTTCGTTATCCAAACCAGTGTGGAGCGGGCTCGGGTCACGGCTTGTGAAATGGTCCCCATCACTATCGGTGTGGAGAAGGAGGTAAACAAGCAGTATAAAATCCTAGATGCCACAAGCCAGAGGGTGGCGGAGCTGCAACATTCCTTTGATGAGGTCAATCCGTCCATGGGGGGAATAGACCCGCAAGTACTGTAATGCGCATAACATTTCAACTTACATTCATGATTAGATTAATTTATGACAACAACATGCATGAGTTCCATTATTTGTGTGGTTTTATCGCATCTACATGGTCTTCATGGACTGTCTCTTGATCAATCCCTAAGCTCACGTTGGTCGGGCCTAGTGTGAGAAAGAAGGGATGACAACATTATCACTCCATTCCAACATGGGAGTGAAAACCATGACTCAGGTATCCAGGGGCTTAGACAACCAATCAAAATTCCTGGAAAAGAAGGGGGTACTGGCCTGGCGGGAGAGGGAAGATCTCACCACAACCATATTTCCATTTTCCCGATGTTCTCTTGTGCATGTGCGGGGCAACGCTAGGGGCGTTGGAATCAGTCCAAACATAGGGGGATGAAAAAATGTAAATTATGATTCGTTTGATTCAGAACACTGTATGGGGTGTTGAGAAAATAAAGGAAAACTAATTACAATGGTTGAATCACATAATCCTTATTTCATTATCCGGATATGTGGATAATAAATGAGGGCCGACCGCTGACCATGTTCAAAACATGGGGCCTGGCTCGAATTGTCATCCATTATCTTTAAGGAACGTTATTCCAAGACAGTAGGTGATCCATAGTCTGATCATATATACTGTTAGGGGGTTCCTCTAGAAGTGAAATGGGACAGGGGTCCGAATAAGGGGCACACAATGCGTGGAATGTGGAGTGGCAGTTTGTTTGAACAGAATCCAACACCGTTAAAATTACGCCACCGTGGAGGAAGCACATTATATGGGCACGTCAGTTTGATCATGGATCATTCTGACCTTCAGAAAAGGCCACTCTGGAGAGGTAACTATTGATACCCAATGTCATCTTGGGGCATCCCAAACATGTTCATGGAAAAGCATTAGGTACATAGTTCCCCACGAGGGGTAAGTCCAGGGGGCCCGAAATGGGGAGGAGCAGAATTTATGATCCCTGGGGTTGGACACCAGGAGAAATACCTTGGTTTCCCTATGTATCCCATGAGGATGGGAATCAGGACATACGTAGTTCTGGAAGCACTATTTAACGTCATGTAGGATGATGAAAAGCCTGGATGCGCCGGTGCACATCCTACCAAAACTACCAACCCCACATGAGTCATGCTCGATGTGGGAAACAAGAAGTAGTGGTGAGACATTCCTGACATGGGAAGGAACATGTCATGGAGAAGGGATGCTCGGTTAATGTCATCCCAATGATGATAAACCATCCATGTAGTGCACCTAGATGCGCAATGAAGTAATGTCGGGTATGTTGGAATTCCACTTGAACCTGAGGAAGTGGAATTGTATGAATCATGATGCTCGAAATATGGATCACAATGATGGTGGAATCATGATGAGGGATAAATGTTAACCATATTTGAAAAACAAAATCCATATCACATTATCTAGGAATATGGACAGACAAATGATGGTCGATCACTGACCATGTTCAAAACACGGGATCAGTCGCAATTGTCGTCTGAAATCTTTAGGGACGTTGGCCGGAAACAGTAGGTGAGTTGAGGCAGTGCAAGACCAGGCCGTGAAGGATTTCCATTCATATGTGGAAGAGGATGAGGATCCAAATAGAGATCTCACGAATCTTGGATATGGAATGACGGGAATGACCCCATGAAAATTTCACTCTTTAGGCTATTTTTTGAAACGCATCTGAATACGAAAACTAGATGTATTGGATAGAGGGAGTGGATTCCATTCACATAGGTAGATCATAGTTTAGGGTTGTAGAACCTGTTCCCTGGATGGAAGGAAATGCGGGACACATGTTGGGGTAATTATAAACCCTAACATGAATAGTAACATGGGTTTCTGACCACCATGTGTTCCTTGGAGATGTTTTAGGTCATGGGACCAAAAACGAGAGTTAAGCCTGGCCCAAGGAAAAGTGAACAGGAGTTGCTACATATCTCATGAGAATGAGAATCAACCCATACATAGTTTTGGAGGTTGTATGGTAAGGTACCAGTGATAGAGATAAAAGGGGCTTGTGGGTGTGGCCCCACACCAAAAGAAGCGGTATTTGATAAATATTGTTTCTCTTTTATGCTGAATGGTTTTCTTTGTGAATCGATAGGCCTAGGATATAAATTCCTGGCATCTCCACAAGAATCAATCCGTATGCATGCATTGAAAAATGGTATAGAGTGTGACTGATACCAAACATGGTGTCTCCATGAGTGAGGACTTCAAGATGTAGTGTGGGTTTTCATCGTGTGGAAAGGATGATAATATCATAGTTTAGGGTAATGTGATGGGACAAGGAGGAATTTTTTAATGTCATGCGGTATAGACGTAACACGGTACATGATTATAGAAAAGAATCCTCGATCCAATGGTCCAATATAGAGGTAAGAGGGTAAGGGGTAGGAGAAACTATCTCCCAATTGAGCTGGACCCAAAAAAGAGACATCTTGTTGTTCCTACATATCCCATGAGGATGTGAATCAAGATATACGTAGTTCTCACAAAGGGATAATACAAAATGATCTTATTTTATTGTCTTAAAACTCATACCATGGAAAATAATGACTATCCCAAGTAAAGTTGGACCTTAACCCAATCCCTAAGCCTACATGAGTTGAACTCGGCCAACGAACCAAGGGCGGATAATGTATTCGCAATACATGAAATACATGCAAAGTGGGAATCGATGAAGCCACAAATGATCACCTTATCATGGATTTTTTCTTCCTAACATGCAAATGTGTTCTAAGGGATAATACCATGAATTTCGAAGATCTACATGGACTTGATGAGGTGGAGATGGATGTGAATCATGTAACAAACATTTTGGGCTTAATGGGTTTGGCGTGACGATGGAGGATGACTGTTAACCGTGTTCGATACACAGCTTCCACATCGTGTTAGCCTGAAATGGGGATAATCAAATGAGCGTTGACTGCTGACCATATTCAAAATGTAGGATTTTTATCGATTTGTTGTTAGTGGACCTCGAGGATGTTGGACTGTAATGATAGGAGAGCCCTTAGGCCTAGCATCCATGCCACTTCAGGGACCATTTAGGTGTGAAAGGTTATGGATGCCATAATGAAGGGGAACCTGAATCCTGAGAAATGGGTGAAAGCATGTCCATGTAGAGTCTTCCATTCTAGGTACTATACAAGATTAACCTTAGGAACATAGGTGAATCGCTGAAGAGGGTCGACAGGGGTGACCAACATGAGAGTAACCAATTTGAAGGGACGAGTATATAATATAGGGATAGAGAACTCCCAGGAGGGAGAGGTATATGGTGTTTTCATCACAATCCTGATGTGATTGAGGAAATATTCAAATGCCTCAACATATACTCCCATCCTTGGGAAAGGGTAGGCCATGGGACCATGGTGAAAGGGAGAATTATAAGAGATGGGGCTAGACCCAAAGTCTAGACATTCAGGCGGTCCTATGTATCCCCTGAGTATGGGAATAAATACTCACATATTTCTTCATGGTGCCTAGGGGTAAGATAACCTAACATGGGGGGTGTACGGCATGGTGAGTAACTCGGCGTGAATGAGTACATAATCCCATACCACACTGTACACTCTGGGTATGAACTTGGGTCGGGGTCCGAGAAGGCCAAGGGGCCTGAGGCTGGGCCTCGGTCAGAAAGGCCAGACCAATATGCAGTTTATCATCTTGCATTGATTATAAAAGTGGGAAAGATACCCCACATTTAGGAGGTGTACTATGCGGTGTGTAACCCGATGTGAATGAGGACATAATCCCATACCAAACTGTACGCTCTTGGTAAAAACATGGGTCGGGGTCCCAAAAAGGCCAAGGGGCCTAAGGCTGGGCCTCAGTCGGAAAGTCCTGACCAGTTTGCAGTTTAGCATCTTGTAGTGTGGACGAAGAGAGGATAAGGTATCTCATCCTGGGATGTGTATGACATGACGAGTAACCCAACGTGAATAAGGACATAATCACATACCACACCATACAATCTTGAATATGAAGTTGTGTCGGAATCCCAAAGAGGCCAAGGGGCCTAAGTCTGGCCCTCGAATGGGAATCCATACATCCTCTAGTGTGGTTACTGCCTCATTATAATTCGTAAGCCCACATGAGCAGTGCTCGGTGTGGGAAACAAGGAGCTGGTCTCAGCTCTCCCCATCATATGGGGTCTAATAATGGAATTTTATGAAGGGAGTTATTTTCTTTGAGATACAATGGGGAAGAATAAACCACTACACTCAAGGTTTGGGAAATTGTGGGGTGGTTCCAATTTCACATGACAGCTATTGACCATGTTCGAAACACAGGGTCCCTATAGTGACCTGAAATTGGAAAAAAATTGAGCATCGACCGCTGACCATATTCGCAACATGGGGCTTGTATCAGCTTGTTGCTCAACAACATCGAGGGCATTGGACTGAAGCGATAGGAGACCCCTTATTCATAGAATCCATGCCATTCGGGATACCTTCTAAATGGGAAGGATGATGGAGTCCCAATCAATGTAGTGGGCGAAGCATAGCTATACCCATACATTTTATAGTCATGAAGGGTGGTGAAAGCGGTAGACACATCTGGGGATGGAGACATATGGACAGATCGAGATGATCTAGACATAAATTGTGGAAAAAGTCTACACCCCACCATGTGTCTTTTCCTAAGGGGAGGATTATGGCATTTGGGCTGGGCCAACAGATGAAATATCCAGGCGTTTTTACGTATCCCATGAGGATGGTAATCAATCCACATGTTGTTCTTCAAGGCCATGAAGTTTAACATCGTACAATGAGGACGTGGGAGAATAGAAGAACGAAGGAGCACATGGTTAAATTGTCGCAACTCCCATAAGAACGAGTCTATGGATGCCTACACTACACTATATGAGGACACTCTGAGAGGACTATACCCATAGCGGATATTCGAAAATGATATTTTTGGGGCTTGGCTCAAGATAGGGTGTCTGAGCATTCCTATGTATCTCATAAGGGTGGGAATCAAGCCGTACAGAGTTCTATGGGTGCAGTTTAATGTCTTATGGGATGATGCAAAGTTTAAATTAATGTAGGACTGAATAGTTTAAGGTCATGTCGGACCAGAGGGTATTTCAAGGTCAAGTGGGACCATCAAGTTTAAGGTAATGCCAGACCATCCAGTTTAAGGTCGTGCTGGACCAGCATGCAGTTTAGGGTAATGTGGGACTGTCCAGTATAGTGTCGTGCAGGACCAGCATGCAGTTTAGGGTCATGCATGACCATCCAGTTTACGGTCGTGGGGGACCAGCATGCAATTTAGGTTCTTGAAAGACCGTCCAGTTTAAGGTCGTGTAGGACCAGCATGTAGTTTAGGGTCATGAGTGGCTGTCATGTTTAAGGTCATGCAGGACCAGCATGCAGTTTAGGGTTATGCGGGACCGTCCAGTTTAAGGTCGTGTAGGGCCAATAGGCTCAGGAAAAGTATTCATTGAGGAACATGGAATTGGTTAGAGAATTTATACGCTCACCGTCCATGGTCACCAGGGTGTATGCTCTATTGTGCTAAACCTGTGGATTATATAAGGTCTATCCCATTTGGGCTCCAACTTGGGTGGTTTCCTGCTAGGTATCATTAGAACCCAGAGGGCCAATACCATGTCATCTGGTAGGAAAGAGCGGAGGTGAACCTTTTTGTTGAAGGCTCTAGATATCTTATTCTAATTCTTTTCCAGAACGTGCAGTGGACTAAGCCTATTCTCGGCAAGCACAACCAATTCAGCCAGACGAATTTCGGCTACCTTATCTGGTGCCTACTCATCATAGACCATTGTGCATAATGAATGTAGATGGTTGTCGATTGGAAGGATAGCCTCAGCTCCATACACCAAGGAATATGGGGTCACCTGGGTGGAATTACATATCGTCATCCAATACGCCCAGAGGGTATTGGGGAGCCTTTCTGGCCATCTCTTCTTGTTCTGACCAACCATTTTCCACAGAATGTTTATTAGGGCTTTTTGAATGCCTCAATCTTCCCATTTTCCTTCATGTGATAGTGGTAGGTATGGTTCGAACGGATGTTGTCATTAACATAACATTTCTTTATCTCATCTTATCTAATGTTTGTGTCGTTATCGTTGGGGGAAACATGAGGTACTCCAAACAAGTGGATGATGTTATAGTTCACAAAGTCAAAGATAGAATGGGCCATGACCTCCTTGAGCAGAAGGAACTACTTCTTCCTGCATGGAGAAGAAATCTATGGCAGACAGGATGACCCCGCACTAGAGATCTATCACCGGTGGATATGGTCCCACGAGATTGAGTCCCCACGCCGAAAATGGCCAAGAGTACACGGTGGAGTGGAGAGGTTCTAGAGGCTGATGCATGAAGTTAGAATGAATTTGGAACTTGTGAAATCTATTGGAGAACTCGATACAATCATGGATCTTAGAGGGCCATAAGTACCCCAGTCTCCGGATCTAATGGGACAGCTTCGGGGCAGCCTGGTGAGTGCCATAAGAACCGGCATGAACCTCTTGCATGACCTAAGAAATCTTGACTCCTTGGATTCATCGAAGGATAACACAATCAAACCCATGCTTGTAGATGATCTTCTCAAGACAAGGACCGCACTGGAGGGTTTACTGTAGTGCGCGATGTTGGATTCACTCGTGCTTAGCCCGATCATCTAGGAGGTAACCATTTTGGAGATACATGAAAAAGGGGTCTCTCGAATCAAGGTTCGCTTCAATCAATGCATCTGAGGAACCTGTTGGTACCGACGTGGAGGCTCCAGTGGTAATATGGCATACCCGCAGGTCGTCGTCATCATTTGGGGTTACGAGAGCAATGAATCTCCAATGCGCCACATCTATAATGAGATCATTCTGCTCGGGTTCCACAAGTGATGTAGCCAGGCCAGCCAGGGCATCATCTCAACTGTTCTGAGATCTAGGTAAAATGAGTAACTTTTGGCCGAGATGGAAATTAGGGCAGTAGCTGGAGGGTGTACTCTGACAATGGTAAGAGCTCTGAATTTCTGATGACATACCCACCATTGATTTTCTTAACGACAAGTTCGCAATCCCCTTTTACATGAAAATGGGGCACATCAATCTTGAGAGCTAGATCGAGGCTAGTGTTGATGGCGTAATACTCAAATTCATTGTTTGTTCAGCCTTGTGATAACAGGAAATAGTACCACAGGATGGCCTGTGCCGGCGTAATAAAAAAATACCAAGGCCCACTCTATTGAGCTTATGATCATTGAGTCTCTTACCGGTGGGGATCCGGGAGGCACCATCAAAGTTCATCTTCCAACATGGGATGGAATGATCTACAAAGAGGATTTCGTCATCAGGAAAATCTAGTTCCATGGACTAGTCCATGGGATTTTGATGGTCTATCATAAAATCCTCTAATTCTTGTACATTGACAGCATTCTGAGGCATGAACCTGATATCGAACCGCTGGAGGATTAATGCCCATCCTGCTAGATGGCCGGTCAACATTGGGCGATTCAGAATGTACAACAGCGGGTCTACGCGAGACCCCAGCTGTACCTCATGGTACTTCAAGTAATGTCGCAATTGCGGTACTATGAATACCAGCGCAAGGTAGATCTTTTCAATCGGGGAGGATCTGGTCTCCGTATCGATGAGCATACGACTGAGGTATTAAAAGCTATTTTACATCCCCTCATTGTTCTTATGGGAATGATAGGTGCCAATAGATCATTCCAAGGCATTAACATAGATGATCAAAAGTTTTGCGGATATGTGTGGCATCAGGAACAGAGGCTGGAGCAGATACTCCTTGATTTTCACGAATACGGTCTCGCACTCTTCCTCCCACTAGTAAGAAAAGCCTTTCTTCATGAGCAGTGAAAAGTGCTTACACTTGTCGGCCAGATTCACAATGAATCAGCGTATGTAGGCTAAGTGGCCTTGAAAACCTCAATGCTCTCGTATATTTCTCAGGGGAGGCATCTGGATTATGTCCCTGATCTTCTACGGGTCGATCATGATGCCTCGGTACCAAACAAAAAAGCCATGAATCTTCCCAGAGATTAACCTAAAGGAAAATTTCACGGATTCATCTTCAGATGAAGGGAATAGAGGATAAAGAATTCTTTCATAAGGTCTTTGAGATGGTACTCGAGCTGCTGATATTTGACCACGAAATCCTCCACATAGCATTCCACCAATGTCCCGAGGATTGTATTGAATATGTGGTGCATGACCCGATGATTGGTGGCACCTGCATTCTTCAGGACGAAGGGAATAACCTTGTAACAAAATGTACCTTGGGAGCCCAGAAATCGATGAACTCTTCATCCTCAGGATCCATCCATATATCATTATATCCAGAGTAACCATCCATGAAGGAGAGGGATTAGATCCTAGCCATAGCATAGATCAAAAATTTTGTCATCGGAAGGGGAAAATCATCCTTTGGACAGTGACAGTTTAGATCCCGTAAGATGATGCAAACTCTGATCTTTCCGTTCTTCTTCTTGATTGGCACAATTTTGGCTATCCACTTGTGGTATTGTACCTCCATGATGAAGTTGGCTCTGATGATCATGTCATCTTCGGCCTAGATCATGTTACCATGAGAAGGGTGCATCTTTCCGGGAGGCTGCTTGAACCCGCGATGATTTTTCATGAGACTGAGGCGGTGGATTGCTACCTGAGGATCTAGTCCATGCATGTTGTCATTACTCCAGGAAAATACATCATGATGATGCTTCAAGAAATCAATGTACCTGAGTAGCTCACCATTGGACATAGTGGAACTGATCAATGTGGGTCTCGAGTCTGCCTCACTACCAATGTTCACATGCACCATTTTGTCGACCATGGTGGAGATGCCTTCTTCAATTACATATGGTCTCACGGGTTTCACGTGCTATTAAGACCATAACAATGATGGCAGTTTATCAAATTCTATATGTTCTTAGGCCCAAGGGTCCACGCTTGATGATTTCCAAGAAATAATGGTGTTTCGGCTTGTTCCAGTTAATTATATCCTGACAGGAAAGACATGTATGACATATTGTCATTGCCATGGGGCGGAAATCCTGATATTGTATCAGGGTAGGAGGCTCTGGGATCACCTGAGCCTAGTTTGTGTGGGAGTATGAGGTGATTTTCCACCGTCTCATGGACTTGGGAATATTCATTCCTCTTGTACAATAGACAAAAAAATGTTTCCCCATTTCGGGTGTTGTAGACTCCAATCGATGGATCGGGAAGACGTAGGTGTCATCGAGACCTGCCCAGGGGTTAGTTGCGACTGTGACGGGCTCAACCACACTCGCCTGAATCTTTTTTTCCTTTCTCCTATAACAGTCAGCATCTAGATAATGGGATTCTCAATAGGAAAAAGGAGATGCATCTCTTTCGAGAACACATACTCAACCATTGAAGGAGTACATGAGGTTCTAGTGATAAGATGAGGAGACCGCCACATGTAGGTGGAGCCATGGTCTTTCCATCAATGCATTGTACGTGGTGTCCTGGGAGAAATAAAAATATTCGGTACTGGAAACTAGGCCACTGAACTGGGTCTTCAAACGGATCATGCCGATCATTGTCTACTCTGTCCTATCATATCCTTGGATTCATAAATCAGAGGGAGTCAGTTAATCATCGGATAACCCTAGCTTCCGCAGCGTCCGCGTCGGGATAAGATCGATCTCAGAGTCAGTGTCAACAAGACAGTGGAAAACCTCCATGTCTTCAAATTGGCTGTTGATGTATAGGGGGCGTATGTATCCCTGTATAGGAGAGACTTCATCTTCTCCAGAGAACGAAACGATGGACTAACATTTAGAATTCTCGACCACTTCAGCATCAAAGGATTTTGTAGCTTCTACCTCTGTCTCAAAATGGAGGGAGATTTTTAAAGCCTCGGCAAGGGCCTCACACATATCTGGAAACAAGAGAAGGACTTCAAGGATGGAATGAATTTCTGGGATTCTGGTGAGGTTCTTGAGAACATGATACTTCCGGGACATGTGCAAACTTATGCTTGCAGGAAGTCGCTCTGTGATATTAGGTATGCCCGGCCCAGCCGGCCATACCGGCGATTGACTGGTGCTAGGGATATATTGTTACACACTAGTCGATGCCAAAACATTAGATGACGAATGAGGATCGGACGAGTGAGATCAGCCTGTAGAAGGGAGAGACTGGTCGCGGCATAGTTGAGAAAGATCTTCCTGATCCAGTAGCACAAGTGGTGGTGGAGGCAAGACTATCGACACTGGATGAAGAGGCTACACATGCAGAGTTCTGCGCTGGGCTTGCTGTCTGGTCTCAGTGGCTTGCACGGCCTAGATGGAGATGCTGAATGAAATGCCCTGGAGATCTATGGGGTCACGACTCTGCTGACGTCAGCGTCGGCTGGGGACGTTGGGGAGATTTACTGGGTTCTCCCCTCCATCAGGAGTCATTGAGGGGTTTAACAACTCCACGGTATTAACTAAAGAATACCCTTGACTATCACTTGAATATTTATCCACTACTGGGTGGATTATGGGAGGAATACCCATCTTCAAGGGCATGAAGTCGTCGAGAGTGCAGGAATACAATGGAATTGGCGAGGCATTTTTCTTTTTCTTTCATCACAGATGTTTGCTCCCCTGGGATGAGGATGGTTTAGATGATGATGTAGAAGAGATGGCCACAACTTCTGAAGGATCCAGTTGGTTTGGGTGTGCCCAGATAATACTGTGGGAATGATTAACCATTTTTAAGCCATCTAGTCATCATAATTCTGGGACCCATGGTTGGAAACCTGCTGCCACTCACCTTTGTGGTCTCTACTACTATCTATCCTTACAAAGACACCTGCCACTTGTGTTGTGGTTGGGCCCAGCCTGACTATGTTGTTGTCAACCTGGTCTAGGATCCAGTCTTTAAAAACATAGAACATCTTGAAGCTGTTCCCAGAATCTGATGATAGGGCCAGTAGTTGAGGAGATCTGTGAGATTCGCCTCTTTCAGCCTCCTTCACTAAAGAAATCGCACAATCCCTTATTTCAAGGCAATTCTGAAATAGTCGGGAACCTAATTCATAATGAATGAGTAGTTCTTGTTTCTTCTTTCTGGGAAGGGGGCCCTTGGAGCCTGACCATGATGAGGGGTCATGGGGTCATGTCGAAGAGGCGGACCCTGATTTTCCCACCTAGGCAGTGCCAGTGCATTCCTCGGGGGCGCTTTCCGATTCAGAGGATGCTATAGAGCAGAAGGCTATGCCTGAGGTTGAGGACCTCTTGGAGGAAGCAGGGCTGGTTCTACTAGTAGAAATTATAGTGTCCTGGGGGCATCTATTTGGGCCACCAAAGTAGGTTCAACTCTAACATCCCTCCTTGCTGGGATTATAGGGGGAAATAGTTGTGCATGGATGGCCTATTGAAGGGAATCCTCTAGGAAATAGGCCATATCAGAGAAGTCCCAGAATCCTCCAAGTTAGTTCTGGGGGATCCAGGAGGGAACCAGTTCGTTCTTGAAATTCCCTACACACATCATCAGTAGTTTCTCTTTAGTTAGTTCCATGTCAATGGGGAATGTGAGACCCTTTCACTTGGTGATAAAGTCTGTGACTCGCCATCAGTCCTTTGAATTCACTTGATGTGGTGTGTGATGCTCATTTTTAGGGTGGTGGGTCTTAACTGGTAATGGAATTTCTTGCGATGGTCATCACATCTGGTCAAGGATCCATCGGGGAGCTGGCAGTTCTAGACAAATTTCAGCCCCTCCAGTGTCTGAACAATGCAGCAGAGCATGGCAGCCTCCTGCTACGATAGAGTCCCTAACATGGTCCCACACCTTGAGTTGTAGTGGTCTAGGTTTTGTGGCGGGTCCTCCGTCCCGTTAATGGGGGAAAGGGTGGGATTCCCAAATCATGGAGGTGTCGTCATAACATCCACCCATGCTAGGTATGGCTTCCCATCTAGATGGATTTCCATCTTTTGCATTTCCGATGCCTCAAGGTGGGTTATGAGCACCACCATAGGATCATCTGGGTGGGGTCCCTGTCTTTATGGGGATCCCTAACCACGTGTGCATTCCAGGTTTTTTAGCAAGATAGAAAGGCTCAGCAGCTCATGGACTGACTGGTGGAGTGACCCTTGGTGCGTCCGGGGGAGGTCGAGTAGGCTTCCTATTGATTTCCTCTCCATTCAAGTGGGTTTGGAGAGACATACCACGCCCTCTTTCCATGACCTCCGGCTTCAGCCCTGTCCTTAGGAGCTGCATGATTAGGGTTTCTTGGGGGAAGCTCTCCGATGAGTAGTTTTTCCTTCCCCTACCACCCTGGACTAGGATCTCCGTAGTCAGGCCATCGCTTTGCAGTGCGTTCATCTAGGTGTTCTTCGACAAACATCTTCTACTCAGCATGTTTCTGGCATAGTTTGACCTTCCCATGGTCCTCCTCCATCTTCTGTACTGAAGCAGATTGGTTAGAGTGCTTGAATGCTCTGACGTGCTCTTTTCCCTTACCGGAATTTCAGTTGAGTACCAATTCCTCGTGGTTGCAGGGAGACCTAGGTGGTTTCTCTACTGATGAGTAATCCTCTCCGATGGGAGAAAAAGTGGTAGCACACCATCAGGGGGTATGAATCCATCTAGAAGCTCCAACTCGTCCTCCTCATCCTCTATGTCTTCCATGATGACAATGACCCTTCATGGGGGTATATCCTCAATATCGCATAGTGATTTGGGATGCCACATAATAATACTGAAGAGGAGGGTGACATACTGCCCCAAGCCATTGTTTTTCATGTGGGGGTAGCCTCCCTAATAATTTTGTGGAGTACCATGATACTCTGAATGAATTGATGTTGGAGGGCCTCACGACCACCTAGTGATTCGGGGCGCTAGGCATTAAAGAGCGCAACCAGGTCAACCAGATGGAACTACACACTAATGTCTTCAAATTTTTCTTGGGTCCTTGTACAAACCATGTGTTGATGACGAGTACTGAAATGTTTCACCCAAAGGGTATAACGGAAACACTCAACTTCTTCCGGGGTGAGGGATTCTGGTATGCAGAGATTCTGCGCTGCCACGTGCCAGAACTTCTCGGGGATGTTTTCCACTAGGAGGATGTTTCAGAATCTCCTTGGATCAAATACACGGTCTGGCCCTTGATTTCCCCACTCGTCATGTGGGAGTGGATGAAGAACTGAGAGTGGAACTAAGGCAGACTGTTGGGATGGCAGGCTAGCCGGGGGAGAGTACGGGGAGTGGGCTGACTGACTACCGATTCTCGGGCTTTCTTCCGATAAGTGTAGCGACCTAGCCTCTAGGTCGTAATAAGAGGGTCTCCTGACCGTCATTCAATGATTATGATCTAGGGAAACGGGGGATAGGCCGTGATGTTTCCCGCCTGCCATTGGCCCCTAGAATAGCTCTATGTGATCTCTTGTGGAGGTAGAGAGCGCTTCCATTGACGATGGTGGTGATTGCATAACCGTAACCTACGGGGTCAACGGATTTTCATCCTCCTGTATATACCTTCGGAGGGAGGTTGGAATCACATGAACCATAAATTATGGGAGTATCAGGATGATGCACCTCATCCCTTCACCGGCCCTTGACTCAGATGAGGGAGGGGAGGGTTCTCGAGCTGAGTCGTACTCCGCATCAGATTTTGAGAAGCTGACCGGTTTTATCTGTGTCCGAACCTTTTCCGAATGCTTCTTATGGTGGCGACGACCAACCTTCCTGCCCGTGGGTGACTCCTCGGGACATTTATAATTCCTGACACTGGGTTCTTCAGCCGCATTGGTGCTAGGGCAGAGATATTTTCCACCCGAGAAAGCTGGGATGCAAGGAGCACTAGGACTAATGTCAATGGGTACATGGGGTGGACCTCAATGGATAAAACTAGAGTGTGGAAAACCTCTATTGGCACCAGCAATATCATGGGGTGGACCTCCATGATTGGTGTGGGTGGGGCGAGGTTGGCCTTCACCACTCTTGTTTTCGGGGCAAGGAAGACCTTCACTGACTATTGAGAGGACGCAGGGAGGATCCCCCGCATTAGAGAGAGGCCGGATAGGCAACGTACCTGCACCGGCGGTCAGGAGTACGAGGAACGACTCCATATCTAGTTTATTGGGCATTGGAGAGTCTTCTGTGTTGAGTATCACTACCTTGGGGCATAACATCATTTGGATTGGGGGTGGCATGGGGGGAACCTCCATGTCGAGCCCCAAAGCTAGGAAGTTCCACGCTCTCTATGGTAGTGGTACGAGGAGGACCTCCATATGGGTTGGAATCGTTGCAGGTTGGTTCGTGGCGAAGACTGCTCATGCCGGCGGCTAGGAGAGTCGACTTAGCCTACCCGTGGGGGGGTTGGGGCCTCCATTCGGGTTGGGCGTATAAGTCCCCATGCTCAGTGTATACAGGGACCTAATGGTATTCGTCGGCGGTGGCTCGGGCCATAGTAGTTGTCGACGTTGATGCCCCTTGGTGGGCGTACTCTTCATATTTCACCCGACATTGGCATCGGTTTGGACAAACCAGGGCTGGTGGTGCAGGTGCATGGATTACCTGCTCCTCATCTAGTATGACAGGGCGGCAGTGCTGACGTAGATGGGTGGTAGCCCTAGCATAGAGCCCCTGGAACGGGACTCTGACCAGGCTTGGTTAGACTTCACCAACCTCATCATCGTAAGGTAGGGAGTCATCAAAGCTCTCCAGGGATAGGCTCCCGAAGTGGTTGTATGTCAGGGTGGGGAGAAATGGCTCCCTACGTGGCCCTCGAGGGCGGCATTGACGGCGAGGCACAAATTCCTCCAGATCCAGACGGACAATAACCCAGGATGGGATTATGCCCTCCTCCTCGTAAAGATGCACTAGGTAGTTAATTATCCCTCATTGGATAAATTCCAATGGGGAAATGTGGTGTGGGAGCCCCACTATCGTAGACGTAGAGGCTATTATAGAAGTAGTGGAACCACGTGGAGTGGCTGTGCTGGCACTGCCCCTACCCTTGCATTGACGGACTGGCAGTGATCGCATCCCTGAGGCAGCAACCTGATTCCTGAAAAGCAGGGAGATGAACTAGTCAGTGGTATAAGAAAAAGGAACTGACGAGCAATGCCCTAGCACCATCCCTTATTCCTTGATCAGTAAGAGGGATCAATGCTAACAACATCACAGAACATGATGTCCAATGTTCTACTGCCCGAACATCTGGTGAGTTTCATGCCATGCCCGGTATTAGCTTGGGGGGACCCGACACCAGATAACTGGATCAGGTGACACGTCAATCCATTGATTCCCCAAGTGCTACTAATCTAAATATTGAGGATAATTATTTCACATTGGGTCCACAATTTATGTTTCCAACTCTTTCGCCAGGGCGTGTGCATCAATCTCATTCGGGGACGAGAGGCGTGTTTTTTGATGCCCCCATTCCATCTTTCTAAAGGCTGGTGGCATCCGCTCTTTATTCAGGGACATCTACTCCTTGATCGAAACAGGAGTATGGTATGTCGGTTCTTCCTTCCGTGGATTCCTCCTCAGAGCCCGTCACCTAGTTCGGGTATCCCTCATTAACATAAGACATTGTTCACGAAACTCTTCATAGCGCTATATCTTCATGGGCACACGTTAATTACACTACTTCTATCAGGACATTCAAGGGGTCCAATCAGGGAAGCAACCTTCGGTTAGAGGAGTAGTCACGTTGGGAATAAATAGTGTGTCTGGATGCTGAGGGATTGACATTTCTATCTTCTGTCCCTTATTATAGGGCTTCTCGATGGCGCGAAAGCCCGAGGAATCCCACATCGAATAAGGGGAATCATATTCCTGGTTCATGAATCTGAGGTTTTCCTCAGTGTCCCATGTTCAACATGGGGTATGCTGCAAGTTTAACATCTTCTGGAGATGGATCGATCTGATCAGGACACTGACTAGAGTGGATCAGATGGAGGAACCCCTGGAGGGAACACCGATATTGTGGGAATCATGTGGGTGGTTTTATGAATGCTGTTAAATGGAATGGAAAATGGGGCAGCATGATCCCATAGAGAGGAGGTAGCCCGGGTATGGATCAGGATGGACGATGGAAGGTTCTGTGAATGAGATGTTGAATGGGATGGAACCATTATGAGGATGAAAATGGTTTTGGGCCTGATCCTTGAAAAGGCTTCCTTTGTATCCTTGTGGCTAGGAAACAATGTCCACGTAGTTCATCGGATGATAGCTTACTACCGATTGGGGTTCAATGGATTACCAGTAGATGAGGACACAACTGTCTACCATTGGATGGGGTCGCAATGCCTTACCACTGGATAGGGTCACAACGACTTACTGCTATAAGGGGTCTATAGTTTAACATCATGCAGAATAGGGAGGACCAACGTGAAGGGGGTCGGAATAACTGGGTGTTAGGGTTGAACATCAGGGATGCATCTGTTGTACCCTTTCGGGGTAATGATCAAAGTCCTCGTAGTTCAGGTGGTGGCATTTGGGGCTTACACTCTGAGGCGGCCCATGGGGTCTGTGAAACGACATGAATATGGAACTGGGGTCCAGGTGAATGGTGGTATTGAACCTCATGGAATATTTCTCTGTACCTTTCCTTTGAAAAGATCAAAGACCACATAGTTCAGGTCGGTGGGAACCGACATGAAGGTGGACCTGGGGTCCAACGATTCCTGGTCTAGAACCTTAGGGAGTCTTCCTACATACCTTACCATATAAATCATCAAAGAACTCGTAGTTCATGGGGATATATCCATGGGGATTACACTCTAGGATACCCCGGGTGGGGGTGAATGGACATGAAGATGGTCGGAATGACCAGGTGCTGGGATTGAACCTCAGGGAGGCTTCCTATGTACCCTGCCTTGGAAAGGATCAAAGACCACTATGTTCATGGGGATGGGGCATGTGGATTAGACATTAGGATGCCCAGGGTGCTGGTGAACCGGCATGAATATGGTTTGAATGACCGGGTAATAATCATGAACCTCAGCGAGGCTTCCTACTTACCCTGCATTCGCAAGGATCAAAGACCACATAGTTCATGGGGATGGGGAATGGGGATTACACTCTAGGTTTCCCAGGGTGGTGGTGAACTGATATGAAGATGGTCAGAATGACCAGATGTTGGGTTTGAACCTATTATAGGCTTCATACGTACCATGCCTTGGCAAGAATCAAAGACCACATAGTTCGGGTTTTGGTGGAATTTGGGGCTTATGCTCTGAGGCAGCCGAAGGTGCTGGTGAACCGATGTGAAGGGATCAGAGCGAAAAATGGGAGTTGGTCTTGAACCTCACAGAGGCTTCCTATATACCCTACCTTGGCACAGATCAAAGACTTTGTTGTTCAGGTGGAAGGGTGTGGGGCTTACAATCTAGGCTGCCCAGGATGAGGATTTCAGGGTCGATGCATACTCTAAGACCATGTGAGTCATGCTAAGTGTGAGAAACAAGATTCAACATAGACCAGATGATCACAACGCGAAAGGTGTGTCCATGGGATGTTGAGTAGGGATTACACGGGATCTTATCCCAAAGAGGAAACATAGGCTTATGCGTGGTTAGAAGCCCAAAAGAAGATGGGACTTACTCCAGGAGGGAGGCCAGATGATGATAGAGCACAACAGGAGAGGGATTTTGGAACGAAGACAAGAGAATCATTTTTCCCCATCATGCCCTTGCTATCCCTAGGGACTGAAGAATAAAGAAGGGGCATGGATGATGCCTCCTACAAGAATGCTAGAGGCTTACACCACGATGGTTTCCCTTTCCCCATGGACAAACGCCACTCCCATAAGGAGGATATCATCCCCTATGGAGACTAGTGAGAATGTAGAATATTCATGTTGGGGGTACCCCGCGTGCGAGTCACGGGGCAAGGTCACAGTTTAACATCATGTGCTGAGAATAAAGGTGATTAGCAGTTTAACATCTTACAGCTCATATGAGGTGGGATTTCTCCGCACCCCTAGGACTTACATAACTAGTACCCTCTGCTTCTTTGTGTAGAGATGTGATAAGAAATGTCGTGGTGAGGATGTGTCATGGAGAGAACCATCGAGTGGCCAAGGTTAGCCTGTATATGCAAAGAAGAAATATCCATTACTATTTCTATGCAAAGAAGCATGAGGCGAAGCAACGCAATGGGCAGTGTCGTCCATGGTACTTTGTAGTCACACTATGTGAACCTAGAAATTCTCATGGGAAAAAGAATTGCAATGAAAATGGGTTCATTGGTAGGGGTCCTGTGAGGCTTTTCTGTTCCATGTGGCGGAGGGTATTAGTGAAGGAGTGTGATTCATGATGTAGGGGGTAGATCCTAAGCATTGGGATTAGGTTCCTAGGGGAAGTGCTTTACAAAGTGGAAAGGAATTCATGAAGCAAGGCCTTGCAAAGAAAATTTCCCTCGCAAAGGAAGGAATCGTGAAGTGATGTGCTTCGCGAAGTACAATGACCCTCCCTTGGTATACAGATCATGTGTACATGAGAGGTGTTTTGCGAAGCATAAATGCTCCACGATGACCCGAGTCCACTTGGGGATCCCCTTCCTTCGTGAAGTACCTTAGGCTATGCAAAAGGCATCCCTCTTAGAAGAGGGGATCAAAACAAGACGAAGGGGATGAACTTCGCAGAGCAGAAGTACCTCGCGAATCTCATGGTTCATAGAGTAGAGAGTGCTTCACGATTTGGGAGCTAGAAAGTAGAAAGGTCAGACTGTCTGTTCTTTCAGCTCAGGGGGAGCCAAGTATTTATATGAAAGTGGCGCTGTGAAGTGGAGCTTATGTGGTTCAAAGAGGGACTTGGTTGCTTCGCGGCGGGATTATGAACGTCAAATGCATTCGTAGTGCATCCTGCCACATTTCTTCATGGAGGGTCACTATCTTCAAATTCTTTCACGAAGCATCCCACCTCCTTGCTTCGAGGAAGGCTCAAAAACATCAAATGTGTTCGTGGAGTGTCTCGCCTCCTTGCTTCGCGGTGTGCGCGAACGTCAAATGCGTTCGCGGAGAATCCCTCCTCCTTGCTTCACGGTGGTCTCGCGAATGTCAAATGAGTTTGTAGAGAATCCTACTTCATTTCTTCGCAGTGGTCTCATGAACATCAAATGCGTTCATAGATCCTCCCACCTCCTTGCTTCACAGTAGCCACGATGCTAGGGGGACTCCGCGAAATAGCTTCACGAGGCACTAAATGGTGCCTTCTTTTGGGATTATTTTCTGTCCCAAATTTTGGCGCCAACACGGACTTTGATAACATACTACTTGACATGGTACATATGAAAACTATTTTTTGGGAATAATATTAATTATTCCACCCAATAAGAATGATTTTGGTTTTCATTTCCCTCTTTAGTTATCTCTCTAAGCATACTCATAATTTGTGGTAAATCTTTTTTACATTCAGGATTCCTATGCAATATGTGCTAGCTATGTTTCATCATCAGGATCATGATGATGTCCCCCTCACCAATGAGGGTTCAATACGGGAGCCATTTTTAGATGTGTTACCTTCATGTGGTTGACTCTCTATGACACCACCTGTTGAGAAATATATGGTACCCATAGTACTATTAGATGATGTTTCCATGTAGAGAAAACATCACAAGTTCTGTTGAAAAAGACCCCTTAGGTTATATTGATATCCCAATCCACTGGTACTTGAAGTCTTTATTGATATTATAAAATGTGAATTTAAAATAGCAAGAACCCTAGAAGATAATATGGTGGTCCTAGAAGCGAGCCTCCTACAAGGAACATTGGAATGATGGTTGGGTTTTGTGAACCTATCTTATTATTTAGAAACCCCATTATTTTTAGAGTTTTAGAATATATTCATAAAAGCTTTTTTTCTATCCATTCAATGGATTATACATATCTATTTGATTTTGAAGCTCATGTTGGGTTGCACATAAATATCACAGTATTTATCGAGGTTCACCATTCTATCAAGGTACTCAATGGATAAATTTTGGAATTCTTTTATTCAGGATCATATCATCATATAAGGATTGTGTAGGGACACTTGATCCATAATTAAATCATTGTGAATTAAACTATATGATAATGTGATTGATGGAGAATTTGTTGTTGAGAATATCTTGGCTGACCAGACACAGAATTTGGTTTCTAGAAATGGGCATGATCAAGCAGATCCATAAGAAGAAAATAGAAAACATCAGTATTAGGGACCTATATGTGAAATACATGTCAAGAGGAGGTTATAGGACTGAGGTTCTACTGTTTAGGACCCATAGGATAGATCCAGTTAACATGGGGGTGTGTTACTCATGTGATGAAAGTGTACATCGTTAATGAGATTTTATGACCAGCTATATAGACGATTGGGAGACAGAGGATGTAATACCATATCAGATAAATAAGCATGTGTATATAGGTACATTGGGTGGAAGACATGGTATAAAATTTAGCAGAGCATCTGAAGAGGGTTGGTGTTTTGACTTCTTTACTCCACCACCCCCATGCTGTTAACTCTAGCCTCATGGAGTTGGAACACAATGACATGGGAATCTTCATACTCATAAGGATTATGACCTAGAGTCATCGGGAATGATTTGAGGTATGATATATTTCATTCATACCTTATATGTAGTTTATATAGACATTTATTCTACTAGTTACCTTATTTAAATCTATATAGTTTAAGACTTAGATATTCCAGTTGATCCCATGGGTCGACCCTTCTGGTTAGAGAATCAAACTTGTTATGGAACACTAATTACAGACTTTTTTCCAATAGTGTGACCTCAATATTTGTGGTGAGAGTTTCTTTTACAATATATTTTTCCTAGTGATGAGGTCTTATGATTTCATCTTATGAATGAATAAGATACCCATAATACATGCCAGGATTAATTATTTTTGGTGCTGCATTCACTATGTCCATAGTGATGGGGATATGATTTCCTTTTTGGGTGAAAAATAAACCCTAGAATTGTAGGATATACTCATGCATAGGAGGGTCCATATGATTAATCATTATCTAGATAGAATGAACCTTAGTGTAGTGAATGTTATAGAAATATTTCTCATTATTGTTCTAGGATTACATCTCCATTAATATATAGACATAGGAAATGATCTACATTAGTGCATGACCCCAATATATATTCTAGTATATCGGATGTCTCTCGCAGAGCCTCGTGATTTGAGTGTTTTCCATGTTGAATTTCATGGATTTGGATTTTTTATACCTCGTGTTTCACCTTGGGTAGCCCAAATTTGGTTCTCTAAGAAGGAGGATGTGAGATGTAGGTTATGCCTGGACTACCAGTTCTTCAACTCAGTGTTCGGGAAGAACATTTATTCCCTAATGATAATATATTTCCACATTGATTAGTTCGGAGGGGAACTATGGTTCTTGAAAGATGATAACAAATCAGGCTCTCTCTAGTTGCATGTACTGGACATGGATATATCGAAGATGGTATTTACATGTTGTTATGGTCAATATGAGTACATGGTTATTGTAAAGAATCATAAATTCCATGTAATGTTTTTTAAATTATATGGAAATGTTCATGTCTACAGTTTCTAAGGGTACATGATTTTGAGGCCTCGAGAGCCCGGAATATTTTCCTAAAGTCTCATAAATACTTTCAGTAAATGTGTGAGTGAGTTTTTGTAACATATGAACCAGTGCTCATAATATAAATATGAGGGCTCTATTGATCTTGCAGTGCCGATAGTTTCTTAATGAGACCTTCACCACAGCTGTAGTTGGTTTAGGGTGAATGATAGTTTTATCAACACATCGTAAGAAAATAAAAAAATGGAAATAAATCTAAACTATATTTATTTTTTTATATCTTTTGAATTCATCTGAATTTGTTTTGGGGACCACCCAATCTCTTCAAACCCGATTTTTTAAATTGTGTCAAACCACCAAAATTTAATGATTTCATTAAATTATGTCATTAAACCGTTAAATTAAGAAGAATGATCTTCATCACCAAGATTGGGCTCTTCATTTTTTCTGTAGAAGAATAATTGTGGAGGATCTTTCGGGAGAAAACCCCCCTTAGGGGATGAACATTTGTCCATCGATGAACATTTTTTCAATGAAGAACTTCGTCGAAGGATCAACAACAAGGAATGTCGTCAACAATGACAAACTGTCGTCCTTCTTTCTCTCTCTTCCTCAACATCCAAAAATTTCGAAGTATGTATTTTTGTTTTTATATACCCCTTAACCCATTTTTTTCATTCTTCTGTATTTAAGAACAACTACGCCACTTTCTACCATTCTAACACTGAGGGTGCAGGCCAAACAAAAACAGCCCGAACCCTCTGCAACATTTGTGGAAATTGGTGTTCATCAATGCTGGTTTTTGGGTTGAGTGAATCCCAGCCGTGTTGGTCACCAATCGATGGGGATGTCCTGAGATGAGTGCGAGAGTCTTCGGAAAGAAGATGGGACCATCGGGGCACACACGATGAGTTGTGGAACGTTGTCGTCAACTGGTACTGGTGACCAGCAGCAGTAGGTCTTGGGAACGGTGGCCAGCACTCCGGCCATCCATGATGATGTCGGTGGCACGACCATTCCGCTGGAGGAGGGCCGCAGCCGTCAGCCTTGGTGGAGCAAGGGAGGAGGATATCGCACGACCGGCCACGTGAAGGTGGTGTGGTGTGTGTATGCACCGCCGAGCCTACAGGGGTCGCAGCAGAAGGGGTGGTGTGGCGCACGACCGTGCCACCAAGGTGGGCTGGCCGTCTGGATAGCTGGGGAGCCGAGTGGGACCCTTGGGTCCCTTATTCCACCCACCGGTGCCACGTGGGCCGACCAGTTTTCCACACAACCCGAATGGCTGGACCATTCGAGGTACCCATGGGGTGCCTCCCCCCTAGGTGTCATCTTTGGTAGACCCCACCACGGTGCCACATAGCTGTGGGTCAGATCCCTCAGGCCTTATGAGGAATTCTCAGTGGGCCGGGTCGTATCCTGCGGGCTGGGACGGGCCTGGTCGACCTGATTCAGGTCAAACCAGGCCCGGGCAAGATTCGACCCCTTTCTGCCCTTTCGGCCATAACATGAGCTACGAGTGTCCATTTGAGGAACCATCTATGATTCCAGAATCCATGGATCTAGAATGTCCTTTTGGTATACCCCACATGATTTTTGGATAAATTTGGGGTACGACCGGGTTAGATCGAACACGAATCCAACCGGGCCCTTGAGACTAAAAAGGCTAATAACATATAGACTGGGCATCCATTTGACACACCATCTATTATGTTGAGACCCCTATTTTGTGTCAGCCCTTTGGGGATACTTCTTTTGGGACTTCATGGTAGTTGGAGTATCGACCTGTGGCTTGAGGAGCAGACCCTCCCTGAATCAAGTGAGCTTAGTATAGGAACCCTATGGCTGGCTGTAACATGAGAAAGGGATCCTATGTGGGTTTGTCCCTTGGGATTATACGTGGGTCTGTGTTCTAGGATCTCACATGGATCCTCTCTAGGAATCCACGTGGGACATATCTAGGATACTAAATGGGTCAGTTCTACTAGGATCCTATGTGGGTGTGATGATTTAGGATCCCACGTGGGTCTGCCACTCAATAGAGTATGTTGATTCAATAGTTTCATCAAATCATCATTACTACCTTTCTTAAGTTATACCTAGTGTGAGATGAGTTCTATTAGTTGTGGTAAAACCATTTTGGTTATCCTCTGTATGGTGTTACCTATGAGGTACTCACGTTTGTGGTGTTACCTTCGTGGTACTTCTTCCTTCGTGGGAAGTTGTGCTTTTGGGTCAGGATATGGAGCTCTGTATAATATTGACATCTTAGGTATATGTATTTCCATACACATAAGTAAATATTGTTGTTACTTCATACCTTTTGATTGTTCTCATACTTTAGAGGTTTATCATTTGTGGATATTG
Organism: Viscum album; assembly: GCA_963277665.1. Classification (NCBI taxonomy): domain Eukaryota; kingdom Viridiplantae; phylum Streptophyta; class Magnoliopsida; order Santalales; family Viscaceae; genus Viscum; species Viscum album. Next base: position 1,770,799,963 of record OY728135.1, read on the forward strand.
GGAGACATTCTGGGGTCTCAGGGTCCCAACTAAGCATCGTTATACTAACACCTTCATGGGATATTCCCACACCTTGTTGTGTCCTATGCAGTCGACAGATAGCATTGATTGAGTCTTAGGGTGACGGACATGAGGCTACTCGGAGGTGGACAGAGACAAGTCATACCACATGGATGACTTGATTGAGAGTTGTACCTACCCTCCAGGTATGACTACCGGTAGATGATCCAAGAGTTGATTCCCTTTCAGTTTTACTTGTACATTAAATTGAGCTTGTATACTGGCCCTTACATTCTGCACACTTATTTTCTATAATATTTACTTGTAGTAAATCATTTTTTTGTTTTCAGTCTGTGTGTGTTGCAGTTTTTAAAGGCAATTCCTTCCCGATTAAAGTGATATTCCTTTCGGTGTTAGTTGCTAGCCCATGTCTTATTGAAGGCGGGACTGGGGTAGTCACTATATGGGCCCCCGTGGATGGGTCGTGAAAAATTGTAATCAGAGGAGTCTGTTCTAACATATAACATTGGACTCTGATCTTTTAATTGAAATAATGTTAAGTGTTATGAGAGTGGTTATCAATTTTGAGAATCCAATGTTGGTGCGGTGGCCGACGTATCCATACACCATGACCCCGACTTATGATCTCTGGCTCACTACATGAAAACAATGATTGCATGTGTGTGTTGAAACTTTTTCTTTGTTATCTCTTTGAGTAAGCTCACAAAGTATAACATATTGACTGTGACACACTTGTTTATTTTTCGAATGCCTCCACATAGATAGCCCACATAGGTTTCTGGTAGAGTGTTTCGTGACATCCCACCAAGCAATGAGGCCTCAGTGCAGGGCCCTTTTGCAGTAGAGGCACCAGCGGAGGCACCAACAGTACCATTACCCATTGGGCCACCAATGCCACCATCTCTAGCATCAGAGAGTGCATGATTCTTGAGCATGTTTCATAAGTTCTAGTTCCAGAGGCCACGTAGGTTCAGGGGTGAGACGGACCTACAGGCGGCTGAGGAATGGTTGGTGGTCGTGGTGAAAGTCTTCCGACTGGTAGGGACACCATATGATCTCATAGTGATCCTTTCTGCCGGTCTTCTAAAGGTGGAAGCAGACATATTGTAGAGATTGATGCTCCAGGTTCACGACGAGTTGACACTTCTATGGGAAGACTTTGATATCCTGTTTCGGGAAGAGGTTGTCCTAGCGTCCCTTTCTAAAGTGCTCATACAAGATCTTGTTCATCTACTGCGGGGAAACATGAATCTCGATTAGTACTGAGCGAGGTTCACTGACCTCTCATGCTACTCCACAGATATGGTGCGGGAGCCATTCTTCAGGGCACATACCTTCAATCAGGGACTCAAGTTGGAGATCAGGGCTTCAATTATTTCTCTCAGCATCCCGAAATAGGCGGGGGGGGGGGGGGGGGGGGGTACAGCGAGCCCTCTTAGTGAAGAGTTTTCTTGCTGAGAAGTCACCAGTAGAAAGACCCCCTACCACATGTCACGTAGAAGAGTCTTCGGTTTCAGGTAGTAGAGAGATTTTATAGGTGTCCGAGAGGACCATACGTACAAGTGAACGACTCCAAGATTTAGGGTTGGTTTTGCGAAGCACCCGAGATAGAGCCATTCATGCGAGGAGCAGGTAGTGTAATGCATGCGGCGGGCATGGTCACATGGATCGTGACTGCCTAAAACAATGTACGAATGAACATCAGATGGCCGAAGGACCACCCATGCAGAGACAAAGGTTCGATCGAGGAGGTCCGTAGGGAGCAGGCGAACGTGGCAGAGCACCTGGTCGTGCAGCTAGCGGTGGAAGATGATTTGAGGTGTTACTGCCACCACCACAAGGCGGTCCTCCCCGACGATAGGGAGTAGGTGGAAAGGGGTGAGTTTAGCTCCAGACAGCTGAGGCATATTACCAAGGTGCTCCGTAGATGATACGAGGTATGATCTATGTCCACTACACCTTATATGCAGTATCTATTGACATAGGTTCCAGTCATTCTTTTGTATCCACTTCCCTCGTTCAGATCTCAGAGATTATAGTGGAGCAATTGGCATGATCCTTACGCCTAGAGGCTCCTACGAGAGAAGATTTTAGTATTACACACTAGTGCTGGCTGTGTGAGATTACTCCAGGAGATGAGATCTTCAGCTGGGATCTTTTGGTAGCGTCTTCGAGGACTTACAATTTAATCATGGGTATAGATTGGTTATCTATAGTCCATGCCCTGATCAACTAAATTAGGTGAAAAGTGAGGTGTATCTGCGAGGATGGGACTAGGTTTACCATCACCGGTAAGAAGGGAGACTTTGAAAAATAGGATGGACTTACCCAGAGGAGAGTCCAACCAATCACACATTAGTTGGATAAGCTTACACTCAGAGCAGTTGATGTGGAGAGTCTGAGATATCCTATAGTGGTGGACCACTATGAGGATGTCTTTTCTGATGATGTTCTGTGTCGACGTCCTCGTAGCGAGGAAGATTTTTCATTAATTGTACCCTAGAATGACATCGATTTCTACACCAGTGTATCAGATGGCTCTCGCGGAGCTTCATGAGCTGCAGGTACATATGGGCGTCTTATAGGGGAACGGGTTCATCCGGCCCTATGTTTCTCCTTAAGAAGCCCCAATTTTGTTTTCCGAGATGGTGGATTGGAGGTTTAGACTTTGTGTTGACTACTAGCGTCTGAACCAGGTGACCGTGAAGAACAGGTACCCATATCCAAGGATTGATGACCTCTTTGATCAACTGAAGGAAGAACGGAGGTTCTCGAATATTGACCTTAGGTTAGGCTATCACTGGCTCAGATTATGATACGGGGATGTGAAAAAGGCAACATTTAGATGTTTGTTTCTCCATTATGAGTTTTTTCATGTCGTTTGGTGTGACCAACACTACATTAGTTTTCATTGGACTCATGAACATGATATTTCAGCCATACCTTGATCGCTTTGTTGTACTCTTCATCAACGAAATTCTGATCTACTCAACAACTGTGGAGGAACATGCCTATCATTTGTAGGTAGTTATGGACACACTCTGATAGAACCCGATTTATGTTAAGCTCTAGAAGTCCTAGTTATGGATCCCATAGGTTTGATTTCTGGGACATTTCATCTTGGAGGTTGGAGATGCGGTGGATCCAGCGTAGACTAAAGCGGTACTTGATTGGGAGCCACCCAGAAGTGTGACGGAGATCAATGTTTCATGGGTTTGGTCGGATAATATCGGAGATTTATTCCATATTTCTCTAGAGTTAAAACACCATTATCAGCATTGATTATGAAGGGGAACCCCTTCATGTGGTCGGTGATATTCCAACAGAGTTTTTAGTAGATGAGGTAGAGGCTGGCCAGTGCCACCATCTTGAGGATTTCAGAGGACGGTGTTGGGTACTTAGTCTACTGTGATGCATCAGGGACAGAGATTGGATGTGTGATGATGCTGGAGCGAGTAGTTATCACATATGGTTCTCTATAGTTGAGATAGAATATGCAGAACTACGCTACCCATTACTTTGAGTTAGTAGTAGTTGTCTTAACTTTGAATATGTGGTGACACTATCTGACGGGCGAGCGTTTTACAGTCTACTCGGATCACAAGATTCTATTGTATATCGTTTCCCAGAAAGATATGAACCTGAGACCATGATGACGGCTTGATTTCCTCTTGGAATTTGACTATGAGATAGACTATACTCCTTGTAAGGGGACATTTATAGTAGATTCACTCAGCAAGAGATCTAGTATACATCTGCTAGGTGAGGCGACGGAGCAGCTAGCCGTTTTGAAGATATCCTTTTTGGATCGAGATGGATCATATTTTCATTAGTCTCTTACAGTCTCTCCCCAACTCTTTCAGGGATTCAGGGAGTTGCAGCATGGGTACACTGACAGCGAGGCCCGACGTGCTCAGATATCCACAGGACAAACACCTGATATATTTTATTATTGTGGGGATCATGTCATCTTTTTTAGAGGACATACCATGGTACCAGTGTCACGTTGGGAGTATGTATTTAATGATTTGCACAAATCCCCTCTAGTGGTACATTATGGAGTGGAGAATATGTACCAATACCAATGACGATAGCACTGGTGGACAGGAATGAAGAAAGCAGTAGCAGATTGTTTCTCTTGGTACGTTACTTGTCAGTAAGTGATGGTGGAGTATCAGGTACCAGCAGGCTTAGTTTAGCCTTTAGAGGTACTAGAGTCGAATTGGGACATGATATATATGGACATTGGGACAATGATTCCACGTACATACATGGGTCGTGATTCTATCTTGGTGATCGTCGACTAACTCACCAAGTCAGCGACATTCTACCGATTAGAGAGAAGGGCTCAGTAGAGATTTAGGGGTTCCTCTATGAGAAAGATATTGTGCACCTACATGGTTTACCCTTGATGATTGTCTCTAATCATGATGCATGATTCACTTCCCGGCTATGGAAGGGGTTGGAGGAGGCTTTTGGGATACAGCTTCATTTGTGCACCGCATTTTATCCTCAGACGGATGGCCAGACTGCGGGGACCATTCAGACCCTCATGGACATGTTGTGTGTTTTCATCCTCGAATTTGGTTGCAATTGGGAGGATAACTTACCCTTGTTGGAGTTTTCATACAATATCATATACCACTCCACCAATGATATGGCACCATTCGAGGCTCTGTATGACCGAAATTGCAGATCACATTTGTGCTGGACTAACCCAGGGGAGTCAACACTTGTGGGACCAGAGATGGTAAGGGATACCAGAGAGAAGGTGCATATCATCCAGGGCTAGATGAAGACTGCACAGAGTAGGTAGATGTTTTATGACGAAAAGAGACAGAGACCTATGAAGTTAAAGGATGGTGCCCACGTCTCTATACTGGTCTCAACCAGAAGAAGTTTGCGGAGATTTGGTTGGGGTGTCAATTTATCATCAAGGTTCATCAGACCCTTTCAGATCCTCAACAGAGTTGGCGAGGTGGATTACCACCTATCACTTATCCCTCAGTTGCATAGGGTGCATGAAATTTCCATGTATCCCATCTGAGGAGATACATGCATGACCCTACTCACATCTTTGACTGTAGAAAGATAGACTTCGAAGATGGGGTGACGTTTTCAGAGGTCCCTATAGAGATTGAGGATCTACATGAGAGAGTCCTTAGTGGGTGATCGATACCTTTGGTGTGTGTATGTTGGAAGAATGATAAACTACAGGAGAGAACATGGGAGAGGGAGGTTCTGATTCATGCTTAGTACAACCACTTTTTTCCTAATTTTTGTGATGTGGCTATCAGAAATGTAATGCCATGAGGTTGGGAGAATGTAATGAACCAAAAATTTCATGATTTTTTTTTAAAAAATTACATGGGAATGTTCGAGTCTGTAGTTTCTGATGGTGCTTTATTCTTAGGCCTCGAGTGCCCAAACTATATTTATGGTGTTTCGTATGTACTTTTAGTATGCCTGTGAGTGGGTTTTTGTAAAATTTGAACCGGTGCTCAGAATTGAAATCTGAGGGCACCGTTGATCTCGTAGTACCGATAGTTGCTTAAGGAGACCTTCACCTTGGCTGTAGTTGGTCGTGAGTGGATGATAGTTTTTTACCCATCGTGGGAAAATAAAAAAAGGAAATAAAAATAATCTAACTTTATTTTTATGTATCTTTTGAATTATTTTGAATTCTTAGTAGGGACCACCCGATATCTCCAAACCCCTTTCTTTTTAATTGTGCCAAACCCCCAAAATTAAATGATTTTATTATATGAAGTCATTAAACCTATCCACTAAGGAAAAGGATCTTTATCACCTTGATTGGGCTCTTGGTTTTTGCGGGAGAAAAGCTTGATGGAGAATCTTACTGAAGGAAACCCTACTTAGAGGAAAAAATTTTATCCTTCAACAAACATTTCTCCATCAAAGAAATTAATTGAAGGATATATAATGAGGAATGTCTTCAACAATGATGAACCGATGTCTGTCATCCCCTCTCCTCACAAATATCAATGAATCTTCGAGGCAGAGATTGTTTTTTTGTATAATCCCTAAGCCATTATTTTCCTTCTTCTTTATTTAAGAACTATTATGCCACTTGATACCGTTCTAACGCGGAGGGTGCAGACCAAATGAATATGGCCCAACCCCTAAGAATCCTTTGTGGATTTTTGGTGTTCCTTGTGGCTTGTTTTTTGGGTTGATCGATTCTTGACCGTGGTGGTCTTGAATTGATGGTGATGTCCCGAGACGAGTGTGGGGGTCTTCAGAATGAATATCGGGCCGCTGTGGTGCACTAGGTGACTCGACAAAGATTTCCAATGAACGATCTCATTGAACATTCCCATTAGGGCTTGGGAGTGTCAGTTGGCACTCTGGTCGGCGACAAAGACAGTGGTGATGTGACTGCACTACTGATGGATGGAAGCTGCCCGTCGTTCACAGTAGAGCGTGGGAGGATGATGACCCTGTGAAGGGGGCAACGACACACGTCCGAATTTTAGGGCGTGTGAGGGCCATGACACGAGGCCATGACGGCTGTGGGGGGGGGGGGGGTCGGGGGTTCTCACCACTAGCTTTTTGCAGTTGTGCGGCGCTCAACCGCGCCGTGGAGGTCGGCTGGTCGTCCGGCTAACCGAGAAGCCGAGTGGGACCCCTGGGTCCTGTATTCCACCTGCTGATGCAACATAGTGCTGGAAGGTTGGCCACCCAACCCGAAAGGATGGGATGTTCGTGGTACCCAAGGTTCATCTCTCCCTAGGGTGGTGGAAAGGGTGGACCCCATCATGGGGCCGCCCAGCCCCGGGCCAGCCCCGGGTCGGATCCTGCGGGCCTCCTGGGGGCCACCCAGCGCTGGCCAGGCTAGACCTAGTGGGCCAAGTCGGATACCGTGGGCTGAGTTGGACCCCAGGTTGAACCTAGGTCAGGCCGGGTTGCCCTGAATGATGTTGGGTTCGCCCAGGCTGGGTAGGGTAGGGTAGGTCTGACCAGGTCGAACCAGACCAGGACCAGCTTCGTCCCCTTTCCGCTCTTTCAGCCATAACATGCGCTACAAGCATCCGTTTGATGAACCGTCTACAGAACCAAAAACATTGGATCAAGAAGGTTCTTTGGATATTCCCTTCTTGGGTTTTTGATAATGTTAGGGTATGGTTTGTTTGAATCGAACACGAATCCAACCGGGCCCTTGGGACTAAAAAGTCTAATAGCATACAGACCAAGCATTTGTTTGATGCACCGTATGTTGCATTGATACTCATATTACATGGTGTTCCTTTTGGGATACATCTTCACGGGGATTTGGGGTAGTTTTTTTTATCATTCTCTGTCTTGAGATGAGAACCCTCCCAGAATCAAGCGAGCATAGTTTGGGAACCCTATGGCTGGCTGCAACAAGAGAAAGGGATCATATGTGGGTCCGTGCCATGGGATCTTACATGGGTATGTGTTCCAGGATCCCACATCGATCTACTCTATTAATCCACAATGGACTACTCAAGGATCCTATGTGGGACTGCTGTACTAGGTTCCTACATGGGTCTGAGGATTTAGGATCCTACATGGGTCTGCCTCTCAATAGAGTAAGATGATTCTGAAGTTTCATCTAGTCATCATTACTGTCTTACCTATGTCATACCATGTGTGAGATGAGTTCTAATATTTTTGTTGAATAAATTGTTTTTCTTCTCTGTGTGGTGTTACCTAAAAGGTACTCACCCGTGTGGTGTTACCTTCATAGTACTTCTTCCTTCGTGGATTGTTTCTCTTTTGGATCAAGAGATGGAGCTCTGTGTAATCTTGACAACTTAGGTATATGTATAGACATAATCTTATGTAAGGATGGTTTTAACTTCTTACCATGTGATTGTACTCTTACTTATGAGTTTTATCATTTTTGGATACTAGTAGACCTTTGGGGGTCTCGGGGTCCCTACTGAGTATCGTTATACTCACCCCTACATGGGTAATGCCCGAACCTTGTTGTGTCATGTGCAGATGATGGAAAAAATTGATCTAGGCTAAAGGTGATAGAAATGAGGATACTCGGAGGTGTACATAGACGATATTTACCACAAGGATGACTTGATGGAGAGTTGTACATACCCTTTTGGGTGGATTCACGGTGGATGATCCAGGAGCTCTTTCCCATTCAGTTGTACTTGTACTTTAAGTTGGGCTTGTATATTGGCCCTTACATTACACACACTTATTACTATATTAGTTACTAGTGGTTACTCCTTGTTGTGTTTCCAGACTTTGTGTGTTGCAGGTTTTAAAGGCAATGCCTTCCCAATTATTGGGATACTCCTTTCGGTACTAGCCTCCAGCCCCTGGACTAAGGAAGGCGAGATTGGGGTAGTCATGGAACGGGCCCCGAAGATAGGAAATGATATTGATTCACTTCGTCATGAAAAATTACCTATAATACTTTATGATAATCGTGAACGAGATCATTCATCCCTTATTGTACAAGTTTTTGGTAGTCTTCATTAAAAAATGCCTTATAAACATGGTGTAAAATGTAAATCAAGGGTGATATATATAGATGTTCCCATAAGTGCATCGATAGAACCACATCTACAAGAAGCTCTTAATGTTATAGTTCTAGATTCAGTTGTTCTACATTCTTAGACATGTTACCATACGAGATGTGGTGGTAGTGGACTTGATTAAAGTCATGGTGCGGTAATATTTGGATCTACCCAAGAGAATAGTGGAGGTGTGGAGATTCGTTAAAGCCATTGGACATTAATATAGATCCATATAAAATTTCTCCATGATATTATCACATCTAACATATATGGAATAAAAGGGGAAGTATTTTGGTGGATAGAGTGATTGAATAGTCTTTTTAGGTGTTGAGGAATAGTTTGTTGAGTTCAAATTTTTTGTGATTACCATAGGAGGGAATTACATACATTGGGTAATATAATCAATCATGAACCATGTCTGGTTGTGTTCTGATATAGATGAAGGCACTTATAACATATGTCTCGGGAATGTTGAGAGCACAATAGAAGTACTAGGCTACATACGATAATGGGTTAGAAACAGTAGTCTTCAAACTGACGTTGTGATGACCGTACTTGATGTGAAATCATTTTATCATCTGTTCTGACCACATGAGTATCAATGATATCTTCTAATAATAGTATATCACCATGAGACATTCGTTAGGGAAAGTGACCCTCCATGACTAAGAATTAGAATTTCTCTACACTCCCAGAAGGAGAATGTGGTATCTGATGTTATCACCATGATATATTATCCACAATTACTAAAAAATTTGTTAGTGAAGTTGATTCCATTGTAGTTATCCTTTCTAGATGTAGATGAGAGATATTACCTTCAGTTGATATTTAAAACCCCTCTTTTATTAAGTGATTATGGTTTTCACAACATAGGGATGCATATTGTTAAGACTTACATTACCAAATATCTGCTGGACATACTCATGATATATTTCAGGACGGTCTGTAGCATGTCCTCATTTTAAAAATATTCATGATGGCACTAGTGGTGATTCATGAGTTGATTCTAATATAATTTTTTAAATTACATTTGGAGGTACATCCAAGTGATAAAATGTTGTACCAGGACCTATGGCGTTAGTTTCATGGGAAAGAGATAAAAATTCACGGTGCATAGCTTGTCTCCTTAATCCTTAATTGTCATCAAGTGATGTTTGAGAACCATGATATAGTGGTTTAAGGATAACCCCTTGATATTATAGAGTGGATTCAAGATTAGATATCTATAAAATTTATGACATGCATACAATGTACATCTAGATGAAACGATGCTATCTTGGTGATCAGAGAGAGACTTCCCATGTTTTCCCTATTCATTGATATCCAACAGTACAATTTATTAATGAGTTAGGGATAGATCTATGTGGAAGAGGTATTCTGACTCTCTATAGTTCCATCAGTGAGAATTTCTAAAAATTTGGATCACTTCACATCTAAACTATATAAGGGACTGCAGGAGGCATTTCAGACTCAGTTACGCATGAGAAGATCATTTATCCCTAGTATAATCGCCATACTTTGTGGACCACTCATGTCATAGAGGACATTATGTGATAATCCATCATGGAAATTGTCTATAGTTGGGAGGATGATCAACCCCTGATAGAGTTTGTGTATACAAACACCTAACATTCTACCATCCGTATGGACCATTAGAGGCCTTTTATTGTTGAAACTGAATGTAATTACATTGCTAGACTAACTTTGGAGAGTCAACACTCATGGGACCATAGGCATTGATAGTTGATTTTAATATGGTTAAAATAACCCAATAGTGGAATATGACTTCATAAAGCCACTCTAATACTAATGATGATAGGTGATGAAGACCCTTTATGTTCAAGGAGTGAGACCTATTTTTTTCTATTAATAACCTAATGTGGATTATAGATATTTGGTTAGGGAAGAAGTATATATCTATGATTCATTGTCCCTTTATAGATACTACATTGAATTGGTGAGATGTCATACCTATTATCATGTAAAATGTAGTTAAAAATGATTCAGACCATCTTTAATATTTCACAACTAAGGAGGTACATGCATGACCAATCACACTTCATTTAATTGTGTGAGTTGGATGTCCACAATAGATATTCCATTGATTAGTAACTAGTATAGATCATGGATAGGCATGAGATAATCCTTAATGGGAGAGAGAATATAGTAGTGTAGATTGAGTGGCAGCATATCCATACTCAATCAATCACCAGGGGGTGGGAAGCATATATTCATTCTCAGTACACACATTTATTCGTGAAGCCAGTTTTTTTATTTTTATGATGTAAATCCCAAAGGTGGTGATAAAGTAATGAATCAAATTTTCAGGTATTATTTATGGATGTTTTATGGATTATTTTCTAGACCATACTCTTAAATGGTGTTCAATTATGAATCCCTGTGTGATTGGACTAAGTGATTCTAAAATATAAAATATATTAAATAGAATAGATGGATAATTTTCTTGAGAATGTTGAATAAATTCAAAATGAGGCCTCGAATCAAAAAAATGAGATAACTATGGAGTTCAAAACTAGGAATTTACATATTTCATTAAATAAACATTACTGAATTTGGATATCTGTGGAAAATTAATCTCGGGAATTGAATGAACAATATAAATAAATAAGTTATTATAATTCATCCATGGATGTAGAGACCTAATTTCATCCATTATTATTATTTTATTGAAAATTATAAGTGTTATATGCATTAACCTAGAAAAAATAGAGTACAATTGGAGAGACTATTGGAGGATATATCTCATAAAAAAATCAACCAGATCGTAGATCGATGATTATTTCACAACAGTATTAAGAGATCTCTCTAATGAAAATAACATTGTCTCATTAATCAGAAGTGGTCGATCCATATAGAGCTATATTTTTATTATTATATTATTTCCATATTTTCTATTTCAATTACTAAAATGAAATAATGGATTAATATATCAATTAGAGGATCCATCATTTTGTTGGATGGTTTATCTCTGTGGATTTTTTTGTGGCAATTATTTCTGACTGATTTTTATCTCTCAATTCATTATTCTAAAAGAAATGAATTATGGAAAAAATTAATATTTTCCTAGGCATATTGATTATATTTATGATTTTCCTTTTCTTCCCCATTTATTTAATCATTGTTGGTGATTCATTAGTCTTGAACAGGATGATATGATATATAAGGTATTACGTCAATGTGAAAATTGGGGAACAACAAAAGTGGTAGCATACCAGATGGTTATAGGATTCCTGATTCATGTTCTTGTTGTGAGACAGTGGATAATACATGAAAACGATTCCCAAGTAGAATCAAAGGGATGAAAATTGTTTATTAAAAATGGGATGATTCATCTAGACATGGTTCTCAAATATCGTGTAAGGGTAATTTGTGGATCAGTGGTTGGAGATGCATACCAGTCCTATGAATCTAGATCTATAATTTCATAGATTTACACATTAGAGAATCTGTATTCTAGAGGAACACGACCTTTGAGACCCCTAAATAGTGGCATGGATAATTTTTAATGATTTTAAGGATTACATAGTATGTGACCCATGTCACACAAAACATGAAACTCCCAGTTATATTGGTATATCCCTCAGAGGGTACACTGACACATGTACACATTGAAATCCATGGTAACACTATGTGCTCCTGTAGGGACAAGATCATCCTTGATGAACATAGTAATTCCCATATACATGGACATAAAAATAAGAACATGGGAAATTGAGTTTTGTTTAATTCTACATAGACACAATTCAAGAATATTTACATGGACATGACCCATTTCTAAAGAGACAAGTCATGTAATTAATGTAAATTTTGATTATTCAATTAATTTTTTCATCTATCCCTTTTACTCTATATCATGATTTTTTTTGTTCAAGATGAATTCAATATATGTTTTTCCCTATGGTTTTTTAGGAATCTCAGACTTAACATAGGATGGTGATACCTTCATTTGGAAAAGATGGAAAAAGGTATCAGAATCAATCCACAATACTTATAGTGAGATCCTTTATCATTTTATTTATCTAGGGGGAATTCTTGGTATCCCTATTACCCACAATACATGGGAACTAATCCTCTACTCAGTGGGTTATTATAGATTGAGTTTTTGGTATACCCATGGCCTTGGGAAAGGTCCTCATTTGTGTATCGTATCTCTCCAGACATCATGATTATACTTGATATGGATTTTCCTGATGAGAACTACTTATTTGATGGAATCCATCATTACTTTTGGAATGCTATGTGTTTTATACATAGAATGTTTTATGTGGACCCCTATAGAAATATTCACTTGAATGACTTTATGGTTGTGACATCACCTTGAGACTGTGTCTTTTTTGACTATATATATATATTCCTGGTATTTGTGTTGTAGAGATATAACTTTTTATATATTACTATTATTCTTTTGTTATGTGCTTTTTGTTTTCAGGTTGTCCAAATGGTTGTTATTAAACAAAACCCAACATAGAATTTTCTTATACACATCATTTGTTGTGGAGATGATCATCCTTTTTATTGATTCAACGAGGGACTATGATGTGCCTATGTTATGTTATCCAGATATATTGAGCTGTGTAATTATCATATATTGACAATATTCCACATAATTTATTTTTTTTCGGACTAGTTTTTCATACTCATTTGTGTGGCCTTGTATTTCACCCTATTTACCTTCTTTTATATCTTTTGGTACTCTGGTTGGGGAATATATATATATATATATATATATATATCTTGTGTGTTTTTTTATAGTCATTATGTTTTTTTAACTTTTCATTATTTTATGGGCATGGATATTACTGTGTGGGTGCAGGTAGTTAGTTTATTTCTTTACATGTTATTGATATTTCTACTCGACACTCATCTTCATCCCATAACATATTATTGAAATGTGCAGGAATTCGTCAATCGAGCCCTCTTTGGAAGGGTTGTGACATGTACAAATTTTCCAAAAACATTGTGTAGACATATTTCAACCATATGCTCTATTGAATTGATCATTTTACATTATTTGAGGAATGTGATGTAATGGAGATTTACCAAAACTGTTTTCATTTTGGTATTTACAGAAATACCACTCCTCCTCCAATATAAAAGAGGAACACAATTACCAAAATTTATTACACAACTCAATACATTTGGATCTTACAAACTCTACCAAAATTAACTCCAAACATTTCATATCTCATCCTATAATCCTCACTTTGGGTAAAATGGTAACCAATGAATCTATTTTGTTAAAATAAAAAGGATTTACCCATAGAAGATGTAATGTTCCATAACATGAATATCCATTTCCTTTATTTATACACCCCTTACAATTTTTATTATACCAGGATTATTAAATAAAATTCACACACATCCATTAAATGGAATACACATTCATCCTTCTTGTGTGTGATGGACTACTACCTCCTGAACTGATGTCGTTCATTTCTTCACTATCGAAAATAATGAATTGGAATAATAATGGAAATAGTGATTTTATAACATATTTATGTTATTAAGGATGTATTTATTCGAATATATTTATTATAAAATACATGAATTCAATATTTTAATTTGGTGGGAATATGATAACAATGTTTCTTGATGTGTTGACAATCGCATCCTCAAAGAAATGTGAATAATTCACACTATACATAGAATTAATTATGGATGGGTTTGTAAACATATGTGATATATATGACATAATTATTATATATTAATTATAATATATATATATATATTAAAAATTTATTTATTTAAAAATATTACAGGAAAATATAAATTATGTTCATGCATCTATGGAGCCAACCATATCCATAAACGATGTTTTTCATTTCCAATATCCATATTTTATAGATTTTTATAAATAAATGTATAATGAAAAAATATGATATATATATCACTTCCTACATTTTTAAAATGGGGAAATCATGATAAATAAAAGGGGAACAAAAATAACCATTCAAAACATTTATGAAGAAGAAAGTGGTTATTGCCTAAAAACTACTTTAACATGAAGATGATAACAAATGGTTAATATAATGTCATAAAAAATATATGATATTTTATATAAAAATATAGTTATATGGTATATTTAAAATATAAATATATTTATTATATTTATCCATGAACGTGTACAGATAAATTCAAACTTATGGTTTGGATATTTGTTGCCTCACATTTATTTTTATGAGACTTATTCCATAAAAACAATGTTTTTGTTTTGTGTGGTGTATATTACTCCCTTGAATATAATATATTATTCATATTATTATATTTATGGGTTTTTAAGATCAATTTTATGATCTATCTTTCATGGTTTTTATGATTCTAAAGCAACAAATTTTGTATACTTTTTTTTCTCTATTTCTATATCATGAGACAAATGTAATGATATTCACCTATATGATTTCCTAAAGTATATATACTGACACATTGACATGTTATATTATGAGTCAACTTATTTTAATAATATATTATGCTTCTTGTAATGTTTTTAATTAATTGGGATTTTGGATTAATGTTACCAATGTTGTGAGAGTTTAATACTATATTCTAATCATTTTTCAAGATTGTTTTTATTAGGCTTCCATAGAAAAATTATTATGATCATTATCTTCATGATTATTATTATTTTTCATATACGATATTTATTTATGATATACTAATTTATTGGTACAATTTTTTATAGACTTTGGTACGTAAGAGTATGAGGAAATTTTATTCTCTAAAAATATTACTTTATTTTACTCTTCACCCATATAGCGCTAAAACTTTTCTAAAATGACATTTAAATAATATTAATGATAAAAAACATAAAATAATTAAAATATATGATAAAAGGTTTTGAGTTTGGTACAATTATGACCATCAATCACTTATAAAAAATAAAACATTAAAATTTAAATAAAATCATCTTTTTTATCCAGGTAAATCCCATGGTCTATTTATTATATTTATTCACCTAATGATATAAACCACATAAAGGGGTAATCTAAAAGCCCAGTAAGAGGATAAAAAAGTTACATGCATCAATATAACATTGGTGAAAATTATTTCCATCAGAAAATAATATGTTTAGGATCATCACCATAATTATTTAAACATGTGATAATGGATTGGAATGTGGAAATGAATAAAAAATTATAAATCATTTAATAGTGGTCAAGTAACAAATTTTGATATGAAGAAATCTAGCATCGTGTTCAATAATAAAATATTTTCATAATCATTACATAATAATTGTGAATAATTATAGTGTCATTTTCACAAATTATACACATAATATCCTAAGATGGATAACATTAACCAATAAATTGGATATATCTTTATTCATGGACAAACTGTTACAAAATTGATTTTAAATAATAAGGCATTCCACATATAATATATATCAATAATTGTCTGGATCCTTGATAAGAAATGAGTTTCATTAGGATTTCAGAAATACATATTTTATGTATAATATTGGAATTAAAAAATTTAAAAATGGAATATATATTTGATATAATAATCATCATTATTGAGTATAGAAGAAATAACTCATGTGGATTCCAAAATTTGTTTTTTGCAATAAGAGTTCTTTTGGGAAATATATTTTTTGTCATAAATTCATGTTTTTATACCAAATATCCACAAAAATAAAATGGAAGAATATTGAAATGATATTTAAGTTACATTAGAGTAGTATCAATACATTTGATGTCTTAAAATAGTGATAATCCAAAGAAAATGAGATGGGATCGAGAATGACCTTACCACAATTCATATATAATTTTTTTTCACATTTACGCCTCATGATTGATAAAAATATATTTAATAAAAAAAAATATATGTAAATTATATAAATTTATGAATCAATTTAATAATAATAAATATTATATTATATTTATTAATTTAATTTGACAAACTTGAATCATTTTCGTGTTACTGTTTTCATAAAAATTTCATGTTTCTCTTTGTTTTCCCAAATTTCATTCAATGTAATTTATATGTTATTATAATTATTTACATAATCATATAATACATGTTATTACAAAATAATATTTTATAACTATTTTTTAAAATCCATACGTGATTATAGTTATATGTGTTGACATGGAAATGTCATTGTAGGAGTTAACTGATCATTAATGAGACATTGTCAAATGAGTATAAAAGTGAGGTACAACATTTATTTTTTGTATAAATATAATAATTTTATTAGGTTTACATAAATAATATAATTTCAACATACAAAAAAATTAATTTTTTATTATATTATTTTTAAATGGATTGGGAAATAGTATAATGAAATGAATATAAGTGGGAAGAGGTAATATAAACTTATGTTATCCGGGGTATTTCTTCTCATGTATGACACTATAACTCCTAGGTGATTGGATTTGGATTTCTCTATAATGTACCTCGGTATCATATGGAGATTTAGAGGGATGATTTTGAAATGTCATTGTATTTATAATTAATAGGATGATTTTTATTACAAGGGATGGGAGAGTGTTTATTTATAATAGAGGGTATATATGTTTTTAGAATAAAATATTGAATAAAATAATATATAATTGGTAAAAAATTTAATAGTGAATTAATGAATATTTAAATCATATATCAATGTAATATAGTTTTTTATTTCTTCATACTGTCATAATAATAATAATTCATTAGTTTATTAAAATTTATAGTGTAAAGAGAGAAAACTGCTTTTTTAAGGAATAACTTTTGACTTTAGGTATTAGAAGTTATTTTTTAGGTTTAGAAATTATATTTATCCTATTTTGATTACTAATTAATGAAAAAAATATTATTTCTGAAACTCCTGTTCTATAATGGATTACATTATTATTATATATTGAATTGTGATATTTAATATATAACTATTATGCGTACAATGATATTTTTACAATTCATATGAAAAATTATGTATTTAAGAAAATTACCATAAATATCTCTGGGAAAATTATGTTTTTCTGATTTCAAAAATTATATTCATTTTATCTAATTAATTATTTAAAATTGTCAAATTTAATATTTAATATAACCATTATGAATAAAATTAATTTCCACCAAATATAGTTCTTTAAAAAAGTGGTTACATTTCATTAATTCTTTTTAATCATGATATTTAACTTTTTGTATTATTTATTTATACTAAAATAAATTAATTTTGATAAATATTATTTACATAATAAATTATAGTTTGAGATAATTTTAATACTCCAACGGTTAGGTTAATTTTTCCATCAATTTGGTTAATATTTTAAAGGTCACATTACTATTCATAAGGTCACATTACCTCCTATAAAACCACTTACTTGATTCACTAAATATTAATATCAACTATACAAAGGGTTCTATATTTCAATATTATATGGTGTTTATTGTTTTATTATTATTTTTTTTGGTTTCTATAAAATTTCATGGTGGTGTTTATTCAAAAATATTTGGGTGATCCAAATTTTTAAATTCCATCATTTATATTTTATATGTTTATCATATTGTAATGTTATGAACAATTATCGGTTTCATTGTTGATTAATTTAAACATATACTGTAAAAAATAAATTAATTAGTTGTTTCTCTATATTTTTCATCTATATAATATTATATATTATAATACATCACAGAATTTTTTAGGAAACAAATATTTCTAATAAACACTGCTTCATTAGATTCATCCCCTCTGAGAAATTTCATCCCTAAAATTTCAACTCATGTTCTCAATTGAAACTAGATGAGGGATATTATGATTCATTGGTTTCGTTGGTTCCCAAATCCCCTATTCATACTTATGTTTCTTCCACAACACATTGACAAGGTGATTGGTCTCATGGAATATAAACTTGTATCTAAAATCCAACATCATCACCAATTAATTTTCACTTGAGAGGTAATTATCAAGTTGTACCACAACCAGATTCCATACATGATAGGGTTTATGTATGCATTTCATCAATAATGACATGTTTAACACCTCATAAACTTATTCCATACATGCTGGATGTGAAATCTCTTAGGCCACTTCAACAATACAATCAAGGATCTCAAATGGAACAATGTACATTGGGGTTAGCTTCCCATTTTTTCCATATCAGACAACTATCCACTATTGTGATATTTGATGGAAACATTTACATATAACCTAGAACTATGTGTCACCTCGATAGGTTTTGGAATAGATCTTTTTTGAAACTTTAATATCTTATAAGATTTCAGGGACATGTTGTATTTGTTTTCCAATGTTAGCCAAAAAAAATTCAGTTCTACAGCACTTCTCATACATACAATCATATGGATAAATTGGAATGCTCTATTGGAATATATTGTTATATAAGATATCAATAAATGGGATATTCAGACCCTATCATTATTTTATATACATTTATTTAGATCTCAACTTTTTTTTGAGTAATATGATATTCATTTTATATAAGACATCTATTTGATGGTGATAGTCATTGTTGATATTCAATTCAGTTCTCAGAACTTGATTATCAATTGCCTAAAAATTTGAGTTGAACATGGTGTCATGATTATATATGATCAAATATTTAACCCCCTATTGCCTAACCACATTCATCAATTGTATATTACAATGTTTTTTAGGTGATAATTCATTCTAAATAGCTATAAATGTGGTAGTCATGGTGAGTCTATCCACCATATCCCATATAACATTTTATTACATTCGACTTCTATGGTAGAATAGTGATAAGGTCGATGGTGATATTCCACCATTTTCACATAGGTATAGGGGAAGATTGGATAATCCACGTTATCTTCTTTCTGTCTTAATTATTTTAATAACATTCCATGAATAGTTACATATACTTCACAATCGCCTTCTTCATGTTATCCCACTAGAATTAATCTCTAACATAGGATACATTTGGTACTTCCATGATGGATATGTAATGTTGAGGTATAAGACCTATCTAATAGATCCTTATTTATATCCAGTTTATAAGGAAGACAATGCCTCTTCTATACTAAATAACACCATCACCAATGAAGTGGAACTCATGTTGATTACAATTAATTTCTACATACACCATCATTTTTTCTCTAAATCAATAAATTGTATGTCCTTCATCTTCTACTTGATAGATGGCATGGATTCAATTTTTAATATGTAGGATGTCTTCCTTGAATTTATGATTTTCAAATTGAATCATTATTTTTCCAAGAATATAGAGTCACTATCAATCCACTTCATCAACACAATATACAGTTCTTTTCATCTAAGGGAATCATCCACCATGTTTTAATTTCCTGATGTTAGTGAATCAAGATATCATATAATTAGATTATATCTTACCATATTCATTGAAATATTATAATATCCTTTATTTTGAATATATACGTTAGATTATTATGATTAGTTAATATAAAACAATTTTATCTAAAGGGATAGTGGTGAATATTATTTATTGTGATGAACATAGATTCAAATTATAGATCCTGAATCATGTATCTTTATTCATGGATCATCAAATTTTATGAGTAATATGATATTACTTTATCATTCATAATGAGTTTGAAACCTAATAATTTCATTGACGAATCAATGTAATTTATAACACCTTCTCAACTTGTTTGTCTTTTGAGTACATGTGCATTGAGTAGCCTCTTCATTATATCTTTAATGATTTCATCACATACTTCCATATATATATACCATCCCATATTCTATGTTAACTTAGTTAGTGGGGTAGATAGTCTTGAGAAATTCAACACAACAATGTTTGTAGTAACAAGCTAAGCCATGAAAATCATGGATTTCCATTACACTAGGTGTATGGAAAATTCATAAATTTATTTACTAAGGGTCCATAGAGATTCCATCAGTTGTTACCATGTGCCTCAATAATGAGACTTGAAACATCAAAAAGCCACACCTACTAAATATAGTATACATTTTATTCTTCAGTAATATCATTGGGAGAATCTTTATATTATCTTCATATTCCTCATTAATGATAGAGTCTATAATAATATCAATGATAAACACTACCAATTTTTTTATGGTAGTCTATAAAAATCCTATTCATCAAATATATGGAGATTTAAAGGGAGTTAGTATGTTTTATGGGAACCAATATGAACTCATAGTTCACATAACTTGTATTCAAATCAATCTTCTAAATTTATTCCTTATTCACCATTAATTATTGATATAAAAAATGATGATCCATCATTGAGAATTATAAATATTCTCAGAGTTTATCGAACATGTCATCAATCCTTATAAGAGGATAATTAATTTCATATGGATCATTTTGAGATCCATATAATCGATGAACATCCACTTTGATCCATCATTCCTTATGAAAAAGGGAATTGTTGAACCCCAAGGTGAGGCACTAGGGAATATTAAAAATTTACAAACACTATCTTGCAGCTACTTCTCTACCTCTTCTAGTTCAATTGGTGATATAATTTGGGGTAATTCCATGATATGATTGGATTTAGGAATATGATAAATTTATAACTCAATCTTCTAACCTACCGGAATTCTAGGTAACTCTTTAGGAAAGACCCTAGTGAATTCCCAAACATTGGGTATTTCCAGTAGGATTATATCTTCCTATCATTTGACCATTCAGTAAATTTATGCATCTTCATATAGTATAATCACCCACAACATTTATGGATTTTTTAAATGGTATTCATAATCATTATTGAATTTTTACATGATAATTGAATGATTTAGAATATGAAAATTTGATAAATTTTCTAAAATATGGATTTGGTATCTATATAATGAGATCCAATAAATTCCTTGAATATAACCAAATTAGACCAATTGAAGTATTACGAGACTCTATGGAATAATATTCCCATATAAACAGACTAGATAATTGTCATACACTTTGGTTTTAATGGTTTAGCCACTATGTGTTTTTATAGATATCTCTACATCAATGAATCCATGATTTTATTCAAAAGTCATTGAAATATTTCATGATATAAACGAATTCATATAAATAGAATAAAATAAGGAATTTTACATTATTGTGTGAACATGTTGTCTATTTTGTATTAATTTATTTTCCTACTCCACTTCAACTGTAGTAATGGAAAAGCTTTATTTTTCTCCTTTTCAATTACTGGATGCTGACACTCATTACCACAAAGAATATAGGTTTAGTAAAATAATTTATATATATTCCCAAGCAAACTATAATTGGTGAATTTTATTATATATGTTGTATTTGGAGTTTCATTCACTTTTTCTATTTTGATAGCCGGATTTATCATCTCCCTTATACATTCATGATCTTGGTGTACATCACTCCCACACTCGATAAGTTTCCCAATCCTATTGATACAATTACCATGATACTTATTTCTACATTTTTAACATGAGTTTAGTTAGATCCTCTATACTCTTTTGTAATTTTAACCTCTAGAATTAATATATAAAGTTGTCATCTTATTTCAATAAACATGGGACCATTCTCTAAAATCCATATCTAATTTGATGACACATTGAACAAATTATTTATAACTCCGAATATAAATTATTGTAAGATAATTATGGAGGTTTGGTTTCAAACTAGTAACAATTATTTATAATTAAAAATAATTATTGATAACAAAAAATAACGTATATCTTCAAAGACTTGTGGTATTTTCCTCGTATGTATTTCAAAATTCACCTCTCATTTTCTTCATCATAGTTAATTTTAATGTAATATTTTTCAAATAGTTTTCAGGAAATAATAATTAATAAATACTATCCTAATAACTCTCCTCTCCATATATTCCATTTAATACTTCATTTTAGTTATCTTTACCAATTCCCATCATTGATCAGATTCTACTTCTAAATGATTAAAAAAATTGTTATAATATCTTTCTAGAACAATGTATCACATAAAATATATTATCCATTGATTTAAACCACTTATCCAAGATAATTGGATTGGATTTTTGACTAAATGTTAGTGGTCGTTGTCAAATAACGAACACACATCCTTGTTGATAAATTTTTGAATAGGAATTCAAATTAAATGATCTTTTCAGTTAGGACTTTAGATAATTATGAAAAATTCATACAATATAAACCCATAAAATACAAGTGGACACTTATACACAGTATCCATTTTATTACATAATATTAAAATATTTAAAATATTAAGGGATTCATCTTTATGAAATATATTCACACTAATCCACTTTATCTCATCATTCTCTATACTCTTACTTAAACCATGTGACAAACATTTTAAAATATTGTATGAGCATAAATAGCTCAGTAATGGATATAAAAAATGTAATTTGTCATTCCATCGAAAAACATGAAAACCCATTTAATGTTCTTTGATTGAATGAAATTTATAATTTTCATAGGAAAGAAACACTTTTTTCTCCAAATAAATCATTACAACCAATACCATGAAATTAAAACTACATTAGGTGACTTAGATCAACATATTCATAAAACCCTTTAAAAACGAATCCAATTGAAATAACTATATGATAAAACCCCAATGTTATTATTGTACACAACATGTTAGATCTATAATGGAGATCACCATTTTTATAAGATATGTACGGCTCACTCATAAGCTATAGTGAGGCTCATCCATTCATTGATTCATTATATGGATCTCTCATGATCTAAAATGGGTCTCATCCCATCATGTATTCTATATCATGTTCACATGTGATCTATACATGGGATTAACCATTTGTAAAAGGTATATTACAGTTTCTTGTTTTATATAACGATCATGTACCACTTCATGAATGTAACACTTTCATAAAAAATCCTCTGAATTTTTTTCCATCCCATATGGAAAAAAATTCATATAAAAATATAATTTTCTTTTGGAATCACATTTTCAATACCTAATTCACCAAAATTGAAATGAATGATTTTCATTTAAGAGACCATGTAATCTCTCGGAATAATGGAGAAAATTAAATAATATGCATACCTGTGAATTTTTATTCTTTATCTACATTAAGAATTGAACATTTATTTAGAAATTTTGTGAAAAAAGTCTGTTTAATACACATAAAAATATTTATTTTGAAAAAAATATTGAATGAAATTAAAAATAAAATTCATATTATAGTGTTTTTTTGTTCTTTTATATTAACATATAAATTAATATCTACAATATTGACAAGAAGGATAATAGTTTTAAATTATAGGATACGTCATTTAAATAATTATTTTTAAATCAATGTATCAAATACTACATTGAAATAATGGAACAAAAACCACATGATGGAATAGAACATAACAAAACATTATTATTCCCCTAAAAATTCATGCCTCGTGATATAGTCCTATTTTTTAATTGATTCTAGAAGGTTTTTTCATGGAATAAAAAACACAAAATGGTTTTATATGTGAAGTGGGTTGATTTCTGAATGTATTGAATCACTTAGTGTATTGAGTAAATATGATTAAAAAACACAATGGTCGAGTGTATGGGATTTCTAGATCCTCGTAACCTTTTATGGGGGATTACTTCCCACTTCATGGCCCTCTTAAAAAGTTATGATATGTTCATTAATCCTTCATTAATTCTGAAGTACGATGTGGGTTATCCCAAATGTTCATAATAAATTATTGGTATTTATAGATCATATAATCATTGTTATGTATCCAAGGTTCTTAATTAATGGATATATTCGTATGTATTTGAGGTTCTCCATCAAGCTCAACGTATTATACAATACTGATATATTTTGTTGATATTATTATAATGATGATGTTTTTATAGCCACATAGTGGGGAACACTATAGTTTATTTCCATTTAAGTAGACAAAGTTCACTCTTGAGTTTATCATCATCCAAGGAAACATGATTAGTTTTAATGTTGGAATTTGACCCATGAATATGTTTCTACCATATCCTAGTGAATGTAATCAGAACCCACACAGTTTAGAGCCACATTGAAGAGCTCTTCATGACTTTTATGATCTTGTGATATGGACCCAATACTAAGTTTACCGTCATGTGGTGAGGATGACCCGGTGGGAGGTTCCTAGAAATATTATGGTGTTTAGATTATACAGAATAATCCATGAGAACCAGTGAGAGATGTAAAATCCCATTTTCATTTAAATAATATTTGGATTGTGGCACAAAATATTATTGTTGATTTGGGGTGTCGGGTTTGGACCTCATGGAGGCTTCTTATGTACCCATTTTTTTGTAGGAGAATTAGATATCACATTGTTAAGTGATGTGGACCTGCACCTATGGATTCCCTATAAGGTTTATACTATAGAAGAGTATAACCATATGAGAGGATTAATTTTGGGATTATTATATAAATGGATTCCCAAAAAAGGATACCATGATAAATTTCGTAACTCATAATGGTTTGGAGGCATGTTTTTGTGCTTACCCATAAGGAGTATTCCCAAAGGTTAATTTACTGGGATTACTCATAAGGTATATTCTCTTATGAAATAGAGGTTTTGGTTATGGCATAATCTAAATAAGGGTGACCATTATGCTTGGGATTTAGGTATGTATCCAACATATCCTGGTTATGTCAGTAATTAGAATTGACATAGTCCATTCATCTTGAAAGGGAGTATGTCCCTTCAACCGAATTATTTTTTGGATTACTCTTTATTTTGATTCATTTTAAAGGTGACCATGTGGGAGGAATTCACTCATGGTGTTTTTGGGTTTTTTGAGAATTTAAATAAATAGGAATCCCATAGGATGGATTGAAGGGATTACTCATTATGAGGATTCATTGGTAAATACGGGGCTACAACTGGGGCTTAGTTATGGTAAATATTCTCATACAACTTAGCCCTTTTGTAGGCCTCTATTGTATCTAGGTTTAAATTGGAATTAGAGTTCCTGTATTTCAATTTAATTCCATTCATCATGATTGTTTCATGATAACAACTAACATATATGCCCTTGTGATTCAAGCATGGTGTGAGAAATAAGATGATGCATAAGATTCAAAAAAAAATTGTTTTACTTCACTTTAAGGGGAAGAGGATGTGGATATGTCACTTATCTATCCTCACATTACGTTGGATGTGAGCCTAAGGTGAGGAAGGAATGAATTCCTATGAAAATGAGGTAGAGTGGATCAAGACTACCACCTCCTACAAGAATGTATAGGGGATTACACCAGGTGGGATGCTTGAAAATTGGTTTCATAGTATGGGAGGAGGATTTCATTAAATTTCAAATGGAAATGAAAGGGTGTTCCTTATCCTCCTTGTTAGGAGCTTGAGGTTCTATGTCTTACAAAAGATAATGGTACGACATGGTCCAAAACCTATTAGGCAGTGACTGGGAAATTCAAAAAAAGTGTATTTGTGTATGGGTCCCTATAACCATATATATACATTCTATATGTTCCCCAAGGATCCTAACCATCTAGTAGGACCAGTGTGGAAAAACATTGAACGTAGATATAAAAAATAGGAATCCCATTGACATTGATTTTCTGATGTTTTTAATAGAAGGATTCCTCATTGTAGGTTTTTAGTAGATACCTCTTATACAAGGGATCTGAAAGAGGATAGGGTATTCCTTTGATAGCTTTAATTATGGGCTCATGAATGGGTCACGTATGCTGATGGATAGGGTGAACCAATGATGATTGTATAGTAGGATCTATATGTATATATGCCTATGAGAATTGGTAGAAACATGTCTGATGGACCACCTCGGTGACTACACTTTGGTGAGGTATTAATTGATCCTTCAAGGAATTACACACTTATTCCCACAGATATTCCTTGTTGGTCCCTAGTAATAAAGGGAATCCACACTAGTCATCGTGAATCAAGGGTTAGGAAAATGACTCCCATATGTGTTGTTTTATTTTATACCATGGTTATACATTTACCTATTTATCTCCTTTAATGAACTCTACCATTGTTATTAGAGATATACCTATAAGGATTAATAGGGATTGAATGAAGCACTATGAAGATAAAATTAGTAGTTGGACTTTTGGAATTTACATCAATCCAAATTATGAACCTGATGTCATATTTAATGTAAAATACGAGGCCCTAAAAAATCTCCCTTATCACATAGGTTTCATGTGCATGTGTCGCATGCATGTTATATGTACATAGACCTTGTGCAGTGATAATATTTTGGGTACCTTGGAATAATTACCTTTGGGGGTCTTTGTGATCCTCGGCCTTCTTCATCTTTCAATTTCTCCTTTATCAATGGTATTTCCCATTATTTACTTATCATCAATTTGGGAAAAAGGGAGTGTTATCCAAATCCCCATCCCTTACGATTGGATCCGATATAAAAAGAAGAGGGTATGATCTTGAGGGAATGGAATGAAAATTATTAATGGTTCATACAATATATTCTTAGAGGGGATCCCATGTTAGGTGTCTAATTTACTACATTGAAGATACATATTTCACATATGGTAATTCAGGGATGCTTCCTTTCCTAAAAATAAGGCATCATTTTTCTGAATATCCAATTTGACTCCAAATTTTCAGTTCTTAACATGCTAGTCATTATTGAAGACACTCCGATAATGCTTTCTCTCTTCCTACTTCATTCACACAGAAAGGGTATGCAACATGTTATATGATTAATTGGTTTGGGTGAGTTATGTGTGCATGGTTCATGGATGATGTCCTTGTGTTAGTCACTTGTATGATTTATTTTATAGTTCCACTTGTGATAACTCATGTTGTTTCCAGATTTTTATTCATTGCTCAATTTTTCCTAAACCATATAGGGTGATGGTCAAGTGAGTAGAGACATGAATTTTTTCCAGTGTACCTTTTGTAGGTTTTCAAACTTGTGAAACCTTTGTATCTTTTGGTGTGTTGTATAATGTCATACCAACCAGACTAACAAGGCTAGTATTTTAGGCTAAATAGACTTTACTATTTATTTTGAGATAATAACCCAAACAATAATCTATTGATGATAATGTTATGATATTCTACATATGAATTCAATGGGATTCTCGAACAATGATTTTTAATGGTTTCTGAATCTAATACATGAAATATGAGAGTAGCATAGGTCTCTCTAAAAGATGTAGTTAACATTTGTTGATGAACACGTGGAAAGGGATATTTTAGGAATGGAAAACCATGGCATGTAATACATAGTCAAATAGTTGTATCCTTATGCTGAAAGACACGTTGTGTGGGTCGATAATGCAATTAATACTTGGGTGCACACTGAATAGTGAAGAAAATTAGTTCTCTAGAATTAGGACATTCTATCACTAATGTGTGAACAATTTTTGTCGATATTTTTTCTCAATACGAAAAGGGATTTTTTTTCATGAAAAGATGTAAGATAATAAAAGAATCATCTCTGTTATAACATCCCATGAATGGAAAAATAGTCCTACATGAATTTGGTGTGTGAAAGAGGGTTAATAGTGTTTAAAAGACTGCTATTAGAGAGGGTACCATCATTCTAAAAAGGATTGATCATCATTCAGCATAATTTCATGTTACTTGGACATTAACTATCTAGTTTATTGTATCATGGAATGTATGTTATGATTTTTAGTTTAATGTCATATGGTAAGGGCATCATGATATGTACTATAAAATAATGTAGCAAGGATAACATGTTGTGAAGGTTAGGGTCATGTTTCATGTACATCATTATCTTCATTTAAATTTAGGAAGAAAAGATATCATGTTGTGTCAATTAATGTAATGTGGAATGAACTGTATATGGGATATAATTTAAGGGATTTTTCTTCAAAATAATGATTAATGGTTTTTCAATTATCGGTAATCTATTTTTAATTTCATTACCATATTCTGTTTTGATACAGGACTGTTGTAAGAGGTAACATGGGTATCTATGGATATAAAGTTTGGTATAGTGAAATGGGCTTATGGAATTTGATGAGGACACTCCTGAGAATTAAGTAAACTTTTCTAAAAAAACATGTTATGGGGGATATTTTATCCATGTCCAAATGGGTCACAAACTGCATAGTCATAATGGGCATCCATTGGTTTATGAACACTTTATATGTGTCTTTTTATTCACTGAAAACATGGGAATGTACATTATGGTTTTTAAAAATATCTTATCGGAATCCTGGCATTCTATCATTAATAGCGGATTTATGTTTATGGATATCTGAATCTTCCAACACATAAAAATTAGGCTTTTGGAGAAAATTGGGTAAATATAAGAGGGGTATTAAATGTTATGATTTCCAATGAATCGAGTGATTCTGCTCGCCATGAAATTTTGACCACAATGATGGATGTATGGTTCTAGCAGTTTTCGGTCATACGGCTTGGACTATAATATTATGAAAAATAGGGATGAAACATGATCAAATGGACCAATGTTATTAAAATATTATTTGAACATATAATGGGGGGAATTAACACCATAGTTTTTGAGAATTTCAGGTAGGTAGTATTTATATAGTGCTAATATTTATGGGATGACGGGTGACATTGATTCATGTGATCCAACATACCATCCTCAATGCTCGAAGGGATAGAAGAGGCTACTACTAAAGAAGAGAATTTTGCTATTTGAAAAAATAAATTTTGTGGGAAAATTTACAGAATCATAACTATGACATTTAATGTATAGAAAAACAGTGGCATCATATGGATGATAGACCCATTACAAAAAAATCATACAAGAGATGTTAGGGATCATACTACATAGATAGAAAAAATAACTCCCATGTATTATACATTCTACTACCGAAATCTAAATAAAGATTATACAGATTTGAATGTGTTCAAGATTATAATTATGATGTGTGGACGGGATATATCCAAGGACAAATAATTAATTTGTCATGATATGTGCCATCTCTATTTCCTTAGTGGGATCCCTAATGAGGGGACCCAAAATAAGAAGCTATTGCTTGGATTTTTGACATTGTACTGGTGATGGGGTATTTTCTCCTTGTGGAAGGGACTAGGATGATGTCTTAAGAGTCACTAAATATCTTATTAGGGTTTTAATGAAGGCACACATTGTTATGCCAACTAAGGTCCCCCATATAGATTTAATTCATTTTTGGATGACATGGTGGTTTTGATAGGGCTTCACGTGTAAGGTGAGAATTCATGTTGTCTCAACTCATGTAGATCATACTCATACATGGAAGAGTAGTGTAGTTTTCTTGTTATTCTATTTTTGGGCCCTGTAATGATAATCTAGATGTCACAAAGTATCTCATACGTGTGAGAATCAAGCCACGAGTAGTTCATGATGGACCGTTCAATTTATCATCATAAAGAAATGACATAGGTTTTTTATAGGTGAAATTGAATATAGTGGATATACCAGGGTGTATGACCTGAGAATCAATATGTATCCCATTGGGGAAATAATCTATCCACACATATTTTTTATAAAAATCAAGCTGTTTATTATAATATGATAAGGACAATGATTGGTTCTTTTTAAGGTCTCACATTCAAGACCATTAAGGCCAAAATGTGAATAAATATATCTTAATCATGTTTATAAATAAATTACTAAATACATAACCAAATTTTATATATTCTGGATTTCATAAAAAAGTTTAGGTGAATATTTCCTTTTCAGTGCAAATGGAAACATAAGTGGAGGATAATGGCATGTTTATTGTGTGATGGATGAGCCATGAGATAGGTTACCGATGCATATTCATATCACAATAGGATGAGAATCAAACCAAACATAGTTCTTGAAAATTTAACACCACATTAATCGGTCATTTTCATGGGGAGATTGGGCTTTTGATAATTTACATACGAATGTTTGGGCTTAAATCATGAAATATCGGTACCACCATACTTTTTTTTCTAATAAAAATCAAACCAAAATTCCTATAAAGGATCCCTATATATATCTGATTCATGATTGGAGAAATTAAATGGGGGTTTCATTTCTAAAATCATGGCTAACCCCATGAATGGAGATCCAAGAATCACTCTGTATCTCAATTGGATGAGAATCCAGACACACATAGTTTATGTAGATGATCCCCCACATAGAATGGGATATGACATGTAGAATGGGGCTCTAAATAACTTATAGATTAATGGTCTTACCCAAAACATGAGGTTATGTATCACAATTAATATTATAATAATAAAACTAATCATTCTTGAAAATATCATTGGGCATATCTTGTTCAACCAAAGGAAAAGATGAAATTTTCTTTGTTGATGCGAATGGACCCGATATTGGAGATCTATGGATCACTATGTAACTCACTAGAATGAGAATAAAGTAAAACATTTTTTCCAGATGGATAATGTGTTTTATCTTCATATGATAAGGATGTGAAAATGTTGGTACATATACATATAAGGGGTTTGAATTCTATTACATAGTGACAACGAAGTTAGTGAGGATTATGAAGAGGGGTATCCCATAATTATTTCTTCAGAGATGCCTAAGTTGGAATCTCTAACACAAAGGGGATAGATCGATGTAATTAGTATCTATTTTAAGATCGATTACCATTTTTAAGGCACCAAGAGTGGTATCATGTCTTGTGGTATGCTGGAGGTTTCTTATCATCAATTAAAAAGGAAATCAATATTTCCATTTAATTTCATGTAGTATGCATAATAGGTGACTTTAATTTTATATTAATGTGAAAAAAAATTGTTCGATGAATTTTATGGGCATGAGTGAAGGACATAATATGTAGTTTAACATCTTGAATCTTGGATATAATCTTGTAATTACTTGAAATATATTTTTATGAACCATTCATTGGTTTTGGTCATTGTGATTTTTTCATCCACTGATATAACAGAGTAATCTCTATTAATATGGGTCTTATGTATGGATTATGGTCCCTCCTATTATAGATAAAGATTTTGAAGCTTCATTACTAGTGTAATTGATTTCCTAAGGACTAAAACCAACTCTCCTTATAGTAATGAATAAATATGTCCATTCATGTTAAAGGAATATACTATCTGGTTATGATATACCTCTAAGTAATGCAAGCTATGAAATCACCACTCATCTCATTTCCCCAATTCATTTTGTCATTTTTGAGACTGTTAATTTAAATATATCATGACTTATATGTAAATATGTAACAATTTAAAATGAAAATCAATGGAAAAAACATCTTCTATATTATACATTAATGTGTACAGGGTTGGTTGTGATGCAGTACAAGTTGTAGTACGCTATGCCAATACAGCATGAAAGAGATTTTATTGTCATTAATTCTTGTATTTATCACCCATATTCATTATTATGTTCGATAGAGTCTAGTCAAATTCCTATATCATTCTATTATTTGTTTCATGATAGTGGGATAACTAGTTGGATTTTATATTGTACTCTTGTTATTACATGTCTACCTAAGGGGAATAGAATTTAGTTCCATTTTCTTACAATATTGTACGAGGGACACCAAATCATGTGATTATTTTATTATTGAAAAGGATGATAATGGTTTTGGCTCAGACTTCATTGAGGGTAACTATTTCATCTCATTTGGGGAGGAAATCTATAGAAGTCAATATGCATTTTAAATTAATGGTTGTAGACAGAAGACATTTTACAAAAAAATCCATCCCCTATGTAGAAAATGGACATGAGTATATAGTTGTATGTTGAAACTCCAAGGATTGGTGAATTACGATTTCATGAACCTGGAAGTAACTAAATTTTTTGTTGACATATAAATAATCTTATTTCATCAAAATCCATAGGTATCATATCCAATATATTTGACTAGAATTCCTATACCCAAATCGAGGGGAACCACATGCTCCTTCATGTTCATATTCCATAATAACTGAAACCTCTTCTCCATCAAAACATCTAAGAAGAACTCAATCACAACCTTGTTTACATAGGACCATCTAGTAATTATATCCACCATAAAGGGTGAAAATTTATTCTCACAACTAGATCTACTATCCTTTAACTCTTTCAAGGGGATCACCCCATCATTAATGTAACCCACGATGGGATTCATCATTCCCATTGAATGACCATATAGATAAGGGTTGTGAATGATTTCATTGATCTATTTTTTTTCAAATCTGATGAAAATTTTAGAAAATTGGGAGGTGCAAAATGCTAATTACTATTTCATCCCTATTTGTATATTCCAAATTTATGGAAAATTTTTTATGTATCTATATGGAAATTTTTTGATCACGAGATGTGAGTCAATGTTGGATATATGGGGAATTATTCCATAAACCCTCACAAATTGTCAAATTTCATAATTATCACATCTATTCTGATTCCATAATCCCCATTGACTTGTTTGATAACCAATCAATGTTTTTATTCACCTGCAAGAATTCAACTAGTATTCTATGTGCCAATTCTATTCCAATGATGAGAGTTTGATATTCATCGTCATGGTTAGTACAATAATTTGATAATAGGAAGGATTTTGGATACACTACACAAGTTTGGGTGAAAAAAAAATTCATAACCCTACATTGTTGAGTGAAAGGTATTCCGTTATAATTACTATTAGAATATATGAAACACAATTAAAATACGTTTCCCATATTTGGGGTCTTGTTTGAATAGAGAAATTTTCATCATCAAGGGATTTATTATTTAATGGGGTATCTTTTGTAGATGGGTGTTTAGTGAGAAAACATACCAAATCATGACTTTTAACTAATGTCAAGTGAATGAGTTCTATGTCTAATTGATGCAGAATAACTTCCCACTGTTCTAGATGTCCCATCAGCATAGGAAGATAATGGATAAATTTGAAATTTTTATTCGGACAAACCAATTGTATTTCATGGTGCTATAGGTAGTTCCTCAACTTCTAAAAAAAATATTAATTCCAAACAACACTTCATGATATCTTATTAATGTGTCTTAGGGTAAATCATGGTTCCAATGAGATAATAAACGTTTTTTACTTCCCAAAATCATTTTTTCATTTGAGGAATTCACCAAGTGGTCTCTCCAGTGCTGTCACATATAGATTGAGTGGATTTCCTTCAATAGGTGGCGTCAATTTCAGTGGGACCAATAGTTACTTCTTGATGTTGTAAAATAATTCTTGATATTCATTCCTCAACTGATATGTGGCCCCTTTTTCATCATTTTGGTGAAGGGTAAACACATTCTTATGAGGATGGCTATTATGAATCATATTTTTCATGGTTTTTGTGAAGTCCTCTCAATTAATCCATGTTTTTTGAGGTGAAATTTCAATGATAACATTAGTCTTATCATCTAATCATGGATTCCATAATGGAATAAAAAAATGTGAGAAATTTTCACATTGTTAACCCGAAGGCACATTTCATGTGGTTCATAATAAGGTTATACTGTTGAATCATGATGAGGTGGTCTCTAGGTCATCCAAGTGGTCATAAATTTACTAGGACATTACCATTATATCATTAATGTGGCATTCAAAAAACATTCCCCAGAAGGGTTTGAAGATGTGATTCCTTGGACATTCTTATGAGACATTAATGTTCAACAAGACAAAGGGCATTGCTTGATTGTATAATACACCCTGAGGGGAACTAAAAACTATAGATTCTTCATCTTCTAGGGTCATTCATCTTCGGTTTCACCCTAAATAGCCATCCATAAAAGATGGTCCTTGATAACTAGTCGTTGCATCAGTCAGGAGTTCTATAATTGGAAGTGGGAATTGAAATTTCAAACAGTTTCAGTTCAAAAATATGAAATCGATGTAGTCTATGATTTTTTTATTAGTATTAATCAAAGGGGAAATTTTGGCTATCCATTTTGGATATTGAACCTTTCTGATAAAATCATCCTCGGTGTGATTTTCCACTTCATCATCAATTCTAGAGGAGTGAGTCAAGTGTGTCCTTCTGTCTACCTGCTTGTATCCCCAATGATCTTTTTTCAAACCTAACATATGGGTGCCCACATAGAGGACATGGCCTATAATCTATTTTTACTTTTAAGAGGACACATTCTGGATATTCATTATGAAGGATCTATATACCTCTTATTCTTTAGGAGTTTTGGATGCACTAATTAAGGTGGGGATTGGATCTTATTTTGTACTCAGATTTATTTCACTGAGTTCTTCCATTGTGGTGGGTACACATTCCTCAAATTATATATTATAGTCCTTGAGACCTTTCTCAAATTCCAATTCCTAATTATCCATTTTTTGATCTTCATACAGGGGATTGGATGATAAAACATTTTCATTAGAGGTCAGAGGGAAGGTTACCTTTGATCATCATGAGGATAGATAAATTGATTCAATCTCAATTCTTGGCCTAATGATTTCTTGGAGTCTTTATGGGGACTTGTGGGAGTTTGAATGTGTTTCCTAAATTTCTATTTTAGGCTGGATGGATTATTTCATCCCATCTAAAAGACCCATTATTTTTTGTATCTGAGTGTATGGAATGAATAAATATTCATTAAAGAATTATCCATCACTCATAGAGTTGGAAACTACCTTAGTTTCATCGGTCTTAACTGTCATAAGTGACATCATCGAGGCTAAATAATGAGTGCAAGAATTTTGGACCACCCCTTAAATTTTATTAATGTGTAGCACATAATATGAATTGAGATTCTTGAAAGGGTTAGATGGAGTTGTGTCCAAGCCAGTTGGAGAATTGTTTTGAGTGAAATCATTGGTGATGGATTTTTTCCTTCCATTATGATAGAATCATGCATCAAGGTATTGCATATGAAATGATTTGAATGGAGAATTTTGACTTAAAATGTCCTATTTTTTCCATTGGTTCCATACTAGAGACATCACTTTTATGATGAAATAATGGAATTATGCAAATGTTGTAACATACATAACATAATTAGGTATGTACCATGTTTATCTTTTTTCAGTCTAATTAATTATGTGACCCAGGCCGTGTGCCAGCACACCTCTCTGGGAGTCCTAGGAAGATTTTTAATAAATTAAAATAATTACAGACACTTAATGAAAAATTTTATGTCATGCATTAGTGAGGTGTTTATTTTTTAAAATAATTAATTAAATGATGAAAAATAATAATAGGAGATCTAAATATGATTTAAAATAAATCAAGAAAGGATAAAAATGAAAATTTGAAATTAAATAGAAATTGGGTAATGGGAAATCAATAAAAATATTTAAAAAGTGTTATTTCCATTTTTCATTACTTTTATCATTTTACCTTTACATCCTTTAATTTTATTTTATTTAATTATTTTACTATTTTTCATTAATTTTTTTTCTTTTATTATTCTTTAGTTTCATTTTCTTTATTTGATAAATTATCTTATTTTTCCTCTCCTCTCTTTCTCTCCCATTCTTCACATCGCACCCCTCCCCCCCCCCTTGGTGG
Source organism: Viscum album (assembly GCA_963277665.1). NCBI lineage: Eukaryota > Viridiplantae > Streptophyta > Magnoliopsida > Santalales > Viscaceae > Viscum > Viscum album. Next base: position 1,770,835,789 of record OY728135.1, read on the forward strand.
TGCACCCCACTCCTCCTCTTTTGGATGGTCGTAGCTTCTCCGTCTGATGTCTGATTTCTTCTATGTTAGGTTCATATTAGACCATAGGCCACAGTTAACTTTGTGCATGTGGAATCATATGATTTCATTGAGTTTTCTGTGGGCAGTTCATCACGGAAGTTCTCTACCCTATTTTGGGGTATTTCTAAAATCCTTCATTTCCTTCCATTTTAGGACTAATAAAAGCCTATCGGGGATCATAGATTCATATTCTACTACATGGTAGGGTTTATACTCTCTGTCACTCCATTTCGTTGCGGTTTATAAAAATTCATCACTGTGAAAAATGTCAGTGCCTACCGGCCTTGATCAATTTTACCCAATTGAGTTACATTGATTGTTTTCCCTAATTGTTGCAGCCTTACACTACTGAAAAATAGGTCTATACCCACAGTTTTTCAAAAAACTGTGGGTATAGTGTACCCCTATACCCACAATTTTCCAAAATCGTGGGTATAGGGTTAGTAGGTGCACCTATACCAACTGTTTTCCATAACCATGGGTATAGGACACCTACACCCACAGTTGTGCCAAAAACCGTGGGTATAGTTTTCTTTTAAGACCTATACCCACGGTTTTAAAGAAAACTGTGGGTATAGGGTATTTTTCGATGACCTATACCGACGGTTCTTGAAAACCGTAGGTATTGCGGTTTATTTTAAGACCTATACCCACGGTTCTCTAGAACCATTGGGTTAGCCTTCCTACGTTATAGAGGGGAAAAAAATTAGGCGGGACATAGTAAAATTTGGCGGGTAGACATTTTTTAAAATATTAATATATATGCAGATATATGTATTTATAACTGATAAAACTTCCAGGTTGGTTGGTGGGTTGGGGGCATGTCTGCGATTATCAGCCTGAGTCATGTGTTCGAAACCCTGAGTGCACCTTTTTTGATTTTAAATATGCCATATGAATATATATACGTAGATATATCAGCATATGATGGATAAAATATACAGTTCGGTTTGTAACGCGGTCGGACTGCTTGCGCGAGACCCAGGATCGAAACCCCATTGGGGAATTTTTTGAATTTAAAACACAATATTAATATATATACATAGATAGATGAATATATAACAAATAAAATTGAAGCACGGTTGGTTGCGTGATCGTGGTGCTTGGGGTGGGTCATTTGTTTGAAACTCGGTGGGACGTTTTTTTCAATATAAATACGTAATATTAATATATATACGTAGATAGATGTGTATATTAAAGAAATAAAACACATCTCGGTTGGTTGCGACACTGAGTCCTTGTGTGTGGCGCGGGTTCGAAACCCTCTGCCCGTTATTTTTAAAAATTAAATTTCCCACAGTTTTCAAACCGTGGAGAAAGTGCCCAGCCACGCTTTACAACAGTGGGTTGGTGTGTGGAACAGCTATACCCATAGTTCCACCAATCTATGGGTATAGGTCAAGACCCCTATCCTGACGTCATTCTAGTCCACAGTTCCCAAAACCTTCGGTATAGCCTATACCCATGGTTTTGTGGGCTATACCCACGGTTTTGAATGGTGGGTATAGGTCAATTTTCCAGTAGTGTTAATCATCTTAAATTAATTTTTTTGATTTATTGAAACAAGGTCAGACTCCCCTATGGGCCAGTTGATAGGGTCAATTTATTTTCTATTAGCCGAGTTTATAATTTAATTAACTGAAAGTATTGGACAACCCCTTTATATTGTTTTTAAATTAAATAAATAGTTTATTGAATTATTTCAACAAGTTTGGAAATCCCTTTGGGTTTGCCAACATGGTTGGTGTATTATTTTTCTATTAGTTGGGTTTATAGATTTATTATATGCTAGGGTTATAAAGCACCTTTTTATTGTAATTAAATTAAATTAATAGTTTGCTTTTAAGTTGAACATGAATTGTGGGATCATTAGTACTTCTTTTTCAAAACTATTTATTTATTTTAAAAAGTTTGTTATTTTATGATGTTGATATGGTATATTTCCTTATTACGTTTCCATGTTTTAATGTACAATTTATACCCTGTGATGCACGGGTGTATCTGGTTAGTTTTCAAGTTGAGATTTTATATGCTGATTTTGTCATATATGATGTTGTAAGGAAATTAAATAATATCAGGGTGGGGAATGGAGGTGGGTCCCGTATTAAGTAACACACTTAGACCCTCTGTTCCTGATTGGTTTCCTCTATGTGCTAGGGGCAGTGTCATTAGCTTTTCCAGACCGAGACTTCCCCTGTGCTTTTTAATACTTATGAGTGATACCAGTTGAAAAAGGGCCCATTTGGAAGGATCTGTTAGCAATGTGGCTAAGCCACACTCAGATGACACTCGATCCATTTTTGTACGATCGGGACGGAATCGCAGAAAATCCATGCCTCCAGCGATACATGGTCTTTCAAAATATTTCCTAGGATAGGCTCGATGTCATTTGATAAATTGACGGATGTTCCATATTAATACCTTCATGATGGTCTTGGACTCCAAATCTCAACTTGAACCATAATAATGATGCACGTAATGTGAATATTTTCTCAATTTGAGTCTATTGAGAATTGAAGTGTTCTGCTGATATGTTGAAGTGCACCTAGTTTTCTTTTGACCTAGAACTCAAGTTGAAGCATTATATTAGGGTATACCTCTAGTTATTTTCCCTTTATTTCTAGGTTATATATATATACATGTACGTGAATTCCTCTAATGGGTGAACATTCAAACAAAAGGCTTAGGATGAAGTAGGTGATTAGGCACGGGTTCCATTTTGAACCTGAGCTGAATTATATATTTCCTTTCACTTAAATTAATTTTCTGATGTTGTTATGTAATGGAACACTTTATTTTTATCATTACATGAAATGGAAAGGTCTAGAGACCAATGGTAATTGCCTAATGGTGTTTTATCTCACACCCTGATTGGGAATTATTGACACCGGAGTAGATTACATGCTCGTAGGTACTGAAAAAAGGAAGCATCGTTCATCAAATGGTTGATTGTTCTTTGCTTCTTAGGATAGAGACTAGGGTATAAGGCCAATCCTTTCTCATGATGCAGCTACTGCTTTGTGCCTTTTATTTTAGTTGACTGTGTATTGAGTTTTATTTTTTTGTACATCCAGTTTAGACATATATCAGGTCATGAAAACTTTTTCTCGTCATCCACACTTTATTATTTTTATTCTGTTTGATTATTTATATTGCTTTAGCTACAGTTTATTCATTTATATGCTTCTTATATTTATTATTATTTTTTGTCTAATTACGCTTTGATAATACATATTACCTATAAAGGCATAGTCTCCCCTCAAACACAAAATGGCCCTTGCAGCTAGTTGGTAGCATCTGGCATTTGGGGAGAGGCTCTTGAGGTCATGTGACCCACCGTTTCGGCCACCGTCTTAGAGGTGGGATAGGTCGAGACATCATAGATGTTTCCAAGGTGTTCCTAGTATAACATTATATGTTTAATCATTCCAAACAATTATAACCTCTATGTCAGAAACAGGGTCCCAAAAATGTGTATTGAGTGCAATATCACTACAAGGATCCTTATCATTGTTATCATAACCCTATAAAATTAGAGTTGAAGAAACATGTAAGATTCATTTAGGCCTAGTTAGCGATGTGTATATATTGGGATGAGATAGAGTCAAGATTCATTTTTAATAATGGCACCCTGAATATCAATGTTGATTAACCTGTCGAAAATATACATGGTTTTAAATTTTCCTTGTATGAAACCATCATTATCCTAATCTATAAAAGAGATGATTTCATGGAATTATTCAGCATCATTCTATGAATGATATACTGCAGAAATAGTATCCTCAAATTAATACTCTATAGGGAATTATTATGCCTCTACAAGTTCTTTTTGGATATCTGTTAATAGACATCGAGTGTCCATGACTAATAGAATAGCTGGAACATGGGTAATTAATTCAAGGAATCCTATTTATGGTCCAAAATTTTATCCCATCCAGTATGAATATTTTCTTTTATAGTCAATATAGCAGCGGATGATCCTCAAGTGGATGGGTTGTCCATAATATATGATCTAGAACTCCTACTTATATTGGATTATGATTATAGTTATTACTACATGTTTAGGAGGTAGTGTATTATCTTATAACTGTTCTTCTATGATGATCATGTTTGGGTATACCCTTATATGGGTGGAGGAAGAAGTCCCTTGTTCCTATTTCACTCACTAGAGTTCATTCCCATAAGTTTCTGCCGTGTAGATGGTTCGAACAAGGGTTTGGTTGAAGTTGTGGATCCTAGAACAAACTCATACTCCCCAATATCCTTATCCTTGAAGACGTCATCAACCAATTCCTCTATATACTAGAATTTTTGGTTGTTTGAACTAATAATGGAGTATAGAACTTGTCTGGCTGGACAATTTACATAACATCTCATCCCTGATCTTCTACATAATCTATATCTTAACCCATTTCCACTCACCACTAACCTCTAAATAGGTAGCATATATATGTGATAACATGGTTGGTGAATTTATATTTTTCCCCATTGTCCCAAATATGGTTTCGGTGGTCTTTGAAAAAAAACAATCCTAGATGGGGTACCCCATCATTTTATAGAAAGGTGAAATAGTTAGAGAGATCATCATCACCTCCTTTTTTAGGCTTCATAGGATTTTTCAACTCAAATATATTGTTTTCTAATTTCATGATTATTCAACTATGGTCATTAACATTTTGAAATTAATAGTAAATTTTTTCTTTTAATCATACCATTCACTCCATAGAATTTATTGATCATCCTGATCACTCGGTCATTTCTATGGATACCCAGGATGTGGATTCCTAGGGACTGATGTGCAATTAATTTTGGAGTGGGTAACTAAGTTTTATTAGGTGTAACTATAGAATCCATTGATTTTCTGTTTCTTCTTCTCTGAGTTATTTGTATTAACTGGGACATAGAATTGGTAATTGTGATGGTGTATTCCCTTGTTTGAGCAATTGAGAATAGATCTCAAAACCCTCAAATATATTTCACTGTTATTCACAAATATTATCTTCCCAAATAGGAAACATATCTTCTTGAGGGAGTGGTAGGTCTGATAATTATGTCAAAACATTCCACTGAGAATTGATATCTAAAAAACTTTCATTCTATTGTTTTTTAATATTTAATGGTCCATGACTGTTGTATTCTATAATTTTGAGCTAAAATGGAAGGGGAAATTATAACGAAGAAATTCCCATTACGTAATCGATGGTACACCCAACATGTGAACAATAATAAGGATTATACTTAATGTGAATTTATGGAGAAATAATGTTTTACCAGCTCATATTAGTCATGAGTAAACATAAAGGGGTCGTTGTGATAGATGAAGTGCATTAAATACTACATTGGGTTTCCGATGCTGTTAAATATCATAAATGTAGGATTCCCAATGTTTGGATGCGGAGAGTTAGAATAAACCCATTCATTGTTGTCATCTTTTCTAGTTGTATAGTGGTTCACGATTTCTCCATGGATTCCAATCGAGACTTTAGTTTCTCAATGGTGTTCATAATTTTTCAAGGCATGTCTGGCAGAGCCAGGACACCATTTGGTATGGCATTTGGAGTTTGATTGGGTATAGCGGCCTGAGCATGTACAAGAGCAGGAACCTTTAAAAAATCTTTTGGAGGCACTATAAGTATCATCATATCGATACCCTATTAGGGAATACCTATAAATATGTGCACGGACCCACACTCATTGTGCAAAAAATAGAGTGCATTATCAATATTATATATTATGATCTAAATATCTTGTTGGTTGATATCCTATGTTGAGAGGATGTTTTGGGTCGTCTTCATTTATGGTGGTAGACCCTCTTTCCTGAGGTGTGAATACTGGATGTACATGTTAAGGATCCTCTTGTGGAGCATGTATAAAAGTAAGGGTTCCTCAGAGTAAATATTCATTGAATATTGCCAATTCTTCTATATCATTATCTTGCTGAGAAAATATTTATTATATAGAAATAATATTAACCCCCCATATAGGGAGGTGAAGAACAATCTAACTATATCCATTTTCTCTATTTGATGCCTTTTAGGGCTGATGTGTAGGATTGTTCAGGGGAATTTCAAGATTTCAAGAAAGAGTCTTGTTTTGGGTATGTACAAATTTATCATTTGTTTCAGTGTGGAAAAAATTATTGACCAAAACCTTTTCCTCTGACTCCTTTGAATTATAATCATGTTCTTGAGGGTCTTTAATGGTCGCTTTGTTGATGTTCACTAATACATAATGTATTTATGAAATTTTTTGATATCTTTGTGCTATTTCATTCTTCTGTTCCCACCATTCAACCAAGTCTTAATATTTTTGGATTACCAATGATTTATTTTGTAAGAAGTGACCCGATGTGAATCCCCAGAGAGTTCAATCACGCATGTTCCATTTAAATGATCTAGATCATGGGATGTGACAAAAATATAGGATTCATTCTATGGGATCTTACCAAATTGGGAAAAAGAATATTACCACCAAGGAGGGTAGTTTCTATGGTGAAAGTCTTGCATACATGTGGGATTATGATATTCTTGTTCAACCTTCACAATCATTCCAGACTACTTGTCAAATCATCATGTTGGGGTTAAAAAATCTCTTCTTCCTATGGGACGAGGATTGATCCTAAACTTTTTTGTATGATATTACTCAAATGGTCATGTAAATTTATGGATTTTTGTTAAAACGTGGGATGGGTGCATTATTATTCATTTACATAAAATTCATATTTTTGAATACCATTGTGCTATGTCTGACATAGGGTGATCTGATGGGTGACATCCTCTAATTAAGATGTCTACACTATATTCTCATATTTCCAATGAAAACTAATTTGAATAGAATTATCCCTTATGGTCATATTAGTTGAGTGTCAATCGATGAATATTCATGTAGTGCATATCATTTGTGTGTGAATATATTACATTATTTAGATACGTCCTGGGGAAATGACATTGCATGATACCACATTTGGTGGGATTTGTTGGTAAGAGAATTTAGTGAAATTCAATGTTCCTTGTTCACCCCACCATCTGATACGAACATAAGATGAGGTATCCACAATCATCCTTTACATCCTCATTAATGAATAATGGAGTTCTTATTGAAGGGATCTCTATTGTTTCTCGATCTTTGGGTGTCATGAATCTAGGAGATATGCCATGTAAATTTGGTGTGACAACACTTATATTACCATGACATGAGTTTGATACTCTTCATAGGGAAATACCTAAAGTTTTAAGTGATAAAGTGTTTCCATCTGTTGAGGCTAATTTTATATATACAATCATCAACCTAAACATCTAGAATGATGTATTGAGATGTGGATAAAGGGGTGAAAATAATTGGAATGTCATCATTATCAAGTTGATCAATCAACTCTAGAAGATCTTATTCATTTTTCACTAGAGGTTCCTTGACCTATTCCAAACTCAGAAGAAGCTTCCCAAAACTTTTACAATAATCAATGGGATTGTTTGGGATTTCATCTACTATGTTTGATGAAATTCAATTCAATGGAGGAATGATTAATTATCTCCACCTTGGAATATATTCTTGTTGGAAAAGTATTTCACCTACCTATGACTAGTCATCAGACATGATTGGACTTATATTTTGAAGTGCCTCAAGATAAAAGTTATTTATTGTCACTACATTTCATGTTGAACAATTTTCTTGCATATTTGAATTACGTCTTATGAGAGTACATTCACAGTGAATTCCTTCATGGGGAGGACCACCATAGTGTAGTACAACAAGTCTGAGACCATATTTCTCATATATTTTATGAAAAAAAGGGTTTTGTGGCTATCATTAAGAGATAAGATCTCGAGATAAGAAAAATAGTTAACATAAATCATGACTTTATGGTGATGTGTCCAATAAGGACCTTCAGAATTACTGCTACTGCTCTCGTAATTTGGTTATATGAGGGTAAGATCATGAATTTTGATAGATAGATGTCTGAGGGATTCAGGGAATCTTGCCTCATGTGAAGCCTAACTATAGACCAGATCATGATTTTACAGTCAGGTTTGATGAGGATTTTTCATAAATTACTTCTTATGAATGGTGGGGGCCACAATCAAGGATATGTGGTTTTCTTGGGAAGGTGTTTATGCCTTCATAGGTGTGGAAATTTTATTATATCGATTACCCTTGATTTTATATGGTTAATTTTTCTAATATGATTGTCTTTTCTATTATAGGGGAAGTTTTTATCATAACTATCCATGATGATATAAGAGGATTGTGTCTACTCTTGGGTGTTATGATGATTAGCATTCCCATTTATATGGGCAATTCAATGTGTCTGACCCTCAAGCAAAATTGTATTCTCCATTATAATGTCCTTGAATGTTAGTAAGACGTGGGGAGGGATTTCAGTCCACCCTTCCACCGTCTCCATGGTAATATTAGTGACATTTGTAGATTGAATGTGGATATATGTGAATTCTTTATATGGAGTATTTTTATGTGAATTCTCCTTTATACCCTTTCCTAATAATGGATCATGATGGTACACTTTTTTGGGGGAAGAGAACTGATTCTTCCCCCAGAATTTAATAGGGATATTCAGAATTACAATGATTCTTTTAGACGAGTCTTTTGGAAATACTAATAATTGTAAGTAGGTGTATATTCATGCTTGTAGTTTTTCATAATGTTTGAACAGAAGGATTCTCTGAATTCATCTTGAATAGTTTGCTGGAAGAATTATTAAAGGAGGACATGTGTATATTCCCATTAACGTTTTTCCAACAAACTGGGTTTGTGGGATTCTACAAAGGTGGAAAAGGTGTCAATATTCTCCATGTTATGGGTTGTTGTCATTTGTGGGCCTCCAAGCATGCCCAAGTATGAGGTATCTAGGCTGACCATCCAAGGAAAACATTATCATCATGATGTGGGGTATCTACAAAAAAGCGTTGACAAAATAGATTGTTGGCAGAAGCCCCGAAGAAGGAATCATGTCCATTATAAGCAAATACATAGAAGGCATCGTGATCGAACTCTCTATTAAATGGGAGGGAATAGTTATCAAATTCATTGGACAGTATCCTACAAGGGTTTAAGATGAATATCATTACTTTCAGTTTCAAGACGAACAATCATTATTGACCTGACAATTGGTGTTGTTGGTTGAGATAGAGTGCATGTCGGGAAAACTCTAGGGTTATGATCATTCAGTTTTGATTGTACACTATAGAAAATTAGATTGAGTCCTATTGATGTATATTTTGGGATGGTGAGGGGATATTTCATATAGATAATGATCGATCCAGTGTAGCCGCTGGGGCATTCATTTTAGAAAACATGATATAGGCTATCAGATTGTAGTGTGTTATGAAAAGTAGTGACTGAGAACAAATAGAAACGAGAATACCTGTTCGTGTAGCATCTCATATAATTGCATGATTTATTTACCTTTAAAATCTCCATTCACTTTGAGTGTTTAATGGGACTTAAAGGTGGGTGATACTATCATCTTGGTTAAGGATTCAATTCGATGTCACAAAAACATTTTTTCATCACATAATCTGCACCCCACGACCGTTCTCTCATTTCAAATTGTATCCAATGGGGTTTTTTATGGAACTAGAAATACCCAATGGTTCTATATTCATAGGGACCAGATTTAAAAATGATTTTATCCTTATTTGTTTTAACCAGTGATGCATAAAAACTCACATTGGTCGAGTGGTTGTGTGGTTGGGATCGTCACACCATTTTGGGGGGAATTATTTTAGACTCTAAGATTCCCTTATAATTTTAACTTATGTTCATGAATCCTTCAATAATTACCAATTATGATGGGGTTCATCCGAATGGTTAACAATAAATTATTTTACATTATAGATCATAGAATCATATGTATGTATCTGAGGTTCTTCATCAATGGAGCTATCTATATATATTTGAGATTATCCGACTATGGTATCCGATTATAGACATAGTAGAGATTATTTGGCCATTTTTATAAAGAAACTTAATTTATATCCACATATTGGGGGAATTTGGAGTTTCTTTTCATCTATGTAGACTAAGGTCACTCTGATTCTTATCTAATCCTTTTAGACAGTATTTGTTTTGATTTTAGGATAAGACCCACAAATGGGTTTCCTATGTATCCTTGTCAATGACATGAAAACCCACATTGTGTGTTGCCGGAAAAAAGAAAACATGAATCCTTTTTTGGTTGGGTGAAAAGGAAAAAACCAGAAAAATTAACATCACGTGGTGTGGAAGTCCATATGGGAGGTTCCATGTAATGGTTTGGTGTGGGACTAATGATACATCTATATAAAAAACATGAGAGATGTAAATCCACATCTTGAATTAAACCATACTGGTATTGTGTGACAATGAAAATGGGGTTTATTTTTTGTTTGTGGCTTCTAATTTAGTGATGCTACATACATATCACATTTGGAGGTGAATGAAATAACATATAGTTTGGTGATGAGTACCAAATCCTATTGAGGTCCTTGCAGGATAATCCTGCAAGGGAGTATGAACCCTTGAGATGATCAAGTTGGGGATTATTCATAATAAGTATTCCCTAAAAATGTGACCATGATAAAGGTATTAACTCATAGTGGTTTGAAGGCTTGTTTTGAGGTTTACTCATAAGGAGGATACCCATTGGATAAAGTTCAGGTCTTACTCCTCAGGAGGATGCCTAATAGAATTGATTGATTTGGTAGGGACATAATCCTATGAATGGTTCCCATTGAGATCAGGCATTAGGTCAGTGTCATATGTATCCTAGTTGTGGTAGGAATCAGAGTTCTCATAGTTCTTTCAGTCTCATAGGGGAGTATGGCCCTTTGATTGATTTAAGGGGCGGTATACTCTTATATAGAATGCCTTATAAAAGGAGGCATGAAAGGGATGTCTTGACTCATAGTGGTTTGGGGGTTTGTTTACGGATTATAACTAAGGAGGTAACCCATAGGATGGATAATGGGGATTACTCTTAAGGACTATGACATGGTTAATTTGGGGTGTTGACTAGGGCGTAGTCTAGAAAATGATTCTGATTGATATCAGGTTATAGGTAGGCATCCCAAATATCCTAGTAAAACATTAATTACTGTCCTCATATTTCAATTGAGTATCATGGATTTTGCAGGTTTCATGATCACCACCTTCCTCAATGACCATTTGATGTACCATTGGTGTGAGAAACAAGTGGAAGTATAATATTTTAAAAACAATAATCTTTTCCTTATCAACAAGTGTAATAGGTCTGGGATCCAAAACATCCCATTCATAACATTACAATGTACATGAGTCTAAGGTGGGGAAATAATTAAGGCGATGGACATGTTGGTAGATAGTAGAAATACTATAACTTCCTACATGAAAGTATCAGGACTTACTCCAGGAAGGATTCCTTGAATTTGATGGGTATTGAGGGAGGGTGATATCATACAATATCAAAATTAAATAGAGGCATGATATGTGTCCATCATGCTAGGAACCAAACGATTTGGGTCATAGAGACAAGAATATAATGACATGGTGCATAACCTAATTCTTGGATATTGGAAAATTCCATGCATTTTCTCTCTGGTAGGGGTCCTCCTGACTATAGATATAAAAATATACATTTACCATAAGGATCCTCACCATACTGTTGGACTAATATGAAAAACCTCTTACAGTAGAATTACAAAATAGAATGTGAGACACATTCACATACCTTTTCACATGTTTTTGTATGTATAGAGTACATGGTGTAGGTTTTTAGTTGATAACTCAAGGAAAAGGGAGATGAAAGAGGAGAGGTTAGGAAATGGATGGAATTAAATAAGTCCTCATGAGTAAACCTCGCATTGTGAATGGTAGGGAGAAATAAAAAATCTCGTGAATTGGGTGCTCTCCGTAGGTATTCTTGGAATAATAGATATAAACTTGGGTGACAGAAAACTAGTGAAACAGCCTATTGGGTGAGGCTTTACTTGATCCTTCATGGGTCTCAATAGGTGTTCCTGGAGGTAATTTATGTAGGTCCTTAGGTAAGAATGGGAACCTCATTCATGTCTTTGTTAATCAGGTGCTGGGTGAATACCTAATTCAGTTTTTAATTTAATTTAATATCTGGATAGACATTTTAGACATGATCCCACATTAATTCCCTCTCTATTAGGTAATTGAAATATATCTAGAAGTATTCATGTGGTTTGAGCGGTGGACTTGGGCGATCATATTAGTAGTTGGCATTTGGGAAATTATGTCTTCCCAAATAAAGACCCCAAAGGCATATATATATATATATATATATATATATATGGAACCATGTGCTAATGTGTATTTTTGAGTAGGTGTCGAGCCTATGTGTCACATTCTAGTTCCACATGGTGGGACCATGTGCAATGATGGTGATTGGGGTACCTTGGGGGGATATTGATCATTATCCTTCTTCATCTTCCATCTTCTCATTTTCCGAATCTATTTAGCCTTGTTGTATTTTCAAACATGTGACAAAAACAGATTTTAAACAAATTATATAATAGGAGAATAAATATATTTGTGTTATTCTATGTATTAGGGGAAGCATATACTTCTCATAAAAGAATGGGGGTGTGTAACATGAAATTATTCCTCAATGAATGGATATTGAGATGATGTCCCATGCATGAGTTCAATTCATCACTTATAATATTTATCATCCTGAATAATAAACTATTTTCTATAAAAAAAATTATGATAATAATTTTTACTTTTTTTATCTTTTATATAATATATTATCATGTTATAATGATTAATCATTTATTTCATTTCATATCAGACATTTTTATGATATTCAATAATAGAGTCCAAAATGACTTTTGTATGATGTCAATAGTTCAGTGTGGTCATTAGTAGATCATTTCCAAAATAATAATAATGATTTAATAGAATGATTATATAAAAATCACACATGTCAATAAATCCTTTATCTATGGATTTGGAAAATGAACAACGTTATAGTCATGGAGGGGGTATGTCATACTTATAAAAGTGTAACATTTCCATTTTTAGTGATCATAATGGAAAAAAGATAAATATTGTTATATATTTCCATATTTATCATAATATCATTAATATCAAAATAATAATTTTAATAAAATTATATATATAATCCATGTCGCGTGGTGATGAAAAAATAACTACATAGCTTCGTAGAGGTGATAGTTTCCATGTATGCACGAACAATGTAATCATTTTTATGCGCTTGTAAAGGTGAAAAAAATATATATTAGCTTTTAGTAATGAAAAAATATGTCATTAATTGAGTATATAAATATTAAATCTATAATTATAACCTTTCTATAGAGATAGTGAAGGATAATGAATTTCATATGGCTGTGAGGCATTTCCCCGCCGTACATAAAGATAATGAATTCATTTCAATTTGATGTATGTGGAGCTGTGTCACCACCCGTCCTCGGGGCCCATGCCGTGACTACACCAAACCCGCCTTCCACAGGCCAGGGTATGGCGACTACCACCAAAGGAGCAATTCCCTATACTGGGAAGGCATTGCCTTTATAAAAGTAGAAAAACACAACTGAGTACGCAACTGAAGAAAGAGCTAAGTAATAATGTATACAAAAGTATGTGATGAATGGAAATGGTCCGGAAATACAAGCCCAACAGTAAGTATAGTACACTAGAAAAGTTAGTACTACTATAGTAAAGTAAAATAGAAACTACTAAGTCGTCCTTCGGGAATCCCACCTGAAGGGGGGGTAATGATGGCCTCCTCAGCACCTCAGGTCCGTCCGTAAGCTCCGTGTACGTCTCTCCATGTGGTCCACCTCTGGGTACCATCCAGCTCAACAAGTCTCTACCTCAATCAGTGCTGTCTGTCGCCTGTATCCAACACAACGTAGTATAGGCAAAGCCTGTGCATGGGTGAGTATATGATACTTAGTAGGGACCGTGAGACCTCCGAAGGTCTCCCAGAATCCACGAAGGATAAACCATTGAAGAAATAAATGATCAAAAAGATTCAACAAACTCTACATAGATATATGCCCGTACATATACCTAAGTTATCATTCATAGTTCGGCTCCAACTCTCGAGCAAAAGAACAACCGATTCCACACTAGAACGTAAGTCAATCACATCGATGATAATGATTGAATGTCAAGAATCTGCTCACACATGTATACATCATTCGTAGAGTGGTAGATATGATCATATATAGTAACTGATTCATCTAAGCTGTCACACCCACATAGGATACTAGACCAGCTAAGCTGTCGGACCCATGTAGGATACAAGACCTGCTACTCTGTCGGACCCACTCAGGATACAAGTACAGAAGTCAAAACTGTCAAACCCACTTAGGATTCAAGAACAGTAGTCTTCGTTGTCGAACCCATATAGGATTCTAGTACATTAGTCATCGTTGTTGAACCCATGGAGGATTCCAGTATGGTAGTCGTCATAGTCGCATCCAGCTCTAGGGATCCCACACACAACATGCTCGATTTCCGGAGGGTCCGCTCCTCGAGTCAAAGGTTGATACATCAACTATCACGAAGTCTTATGATGACGTATCCCGAAGTTCTGTCACATCAAAAAAACCAAATGTGATAGATGGTGCATCAATCAGATGCCTTGTCTGAGAGTTATTGGCTTTTCCATTCCAGGGGCCCGATTGGAATTATGGTTGTTCCAAACCCGACTATTTTCCAATGTCATCCAAAATTCACTTAGTGTATTATAAAAGTACTGCCTTGTCATGAGGGTCCCAGTGGCACAAACGCCACATCGATCAAACCTGTCATCTTTATGTTATTCACGTTTAAGTGAAACGGGCTCGGCCAGTCAAGCCCAGTGGGCTATCGGGTTGGCTTGTCCTGGCTCGGTGGGTCAGACCCGGCTGGGGGGTCCGCCCGGAACGGCCCAGCGGCAGGCCTCCCGGCCCGCGCAAGGGCAGAACGACCCGCTGCGAGTCCTGGCTCGGCTAGCTGGCCAAGCGGAGCGGGGGGGTGTGGCCCCCCGGTTTTTTGAAACTGTGTCGCAGAGCAGCACCACCCTCCTATCCAATCGGCCGATGCAAGCATGTCTTCTCCGGCGCGAGCAACCTTCACTATGGGTCGCTAACCTCCTAAGCAGCGCCATCAGGTGTCGCAACTTCCTTCAACTCGGCCGACCGGTTTTCCCACCAAAGCGGCCCGCGGAGCATGGGCCGCTGTTCCTCTGTAGCGTGGCACTGAGAGGTGTCCCGGTCTTCTTCCCGGACGGCTATGGCCAGCCGGTTCATTCGGAAAAACGGCTCGTGGTTGCAGGCCGCAGTTCCTTCCTTCCTCCGGCGCGGTGCGATGACACCATGCCCTACCGGTTCTCCCATAGTCATCAACTCAAGATAAACAACAGAGGGTCATCGGGCCATGTTTTTTTCGGCTCGCGCCCTCTGTGTAAGGTGGTAACAAGAATCCAACATCAAACCATATAAAAAATGAGGAACAGGGATTTAATTTAAACAAGCCAAGCCCCTACCTCAATTCAAGGTACGTTGCATGTCGACGAACCGCATAAGACGATGTTGTAGAAGTGGTTTATCGTGGGAGATGAACATCGATTCTGTTTTTATTGAGGTGCATCCAAATAGGAAGGAGAAGGATGCGAAGTTCATCGCGTTCTTCATCGGAGATGTTCATCGTTGATAGAATTAATTTCTACCAAGATTTTCTCTCAAAGCCCGTCCTCATAATATATTCCATGTAAAATGAAATAATATACTTCCCCAAATTATAATATTTCCATGCATTTCAAATTAATTCAAACACACCAACAATTAATTAAGTGATTCACTTAATTAACTTCCATGGGTTGGCAAGAATTTGAAAAGTCTCATAAAATTAAAACATCGTTGAGTGGGAACATTATTGGGAAGTCCAAAGGATTAAGGGATTAAAGGGGGGTTGTGCAAGTGTGGGCCCCACAGACATTATTCTCCCATGGGAGGTCATGTGGGAGGTGGGACCCACCTCTAACTCCTCCTTGGAGGAAATAACCACCCCTTAAAAATAGAATTGTGTACACAACTATTTTATTTAATTTGGTATAAATCTCAAAAATAAAACTTCCATTCTACATAAAACGCAACTGCGGTAAGGGTCCTCTTAAATGAATACCGGCACTACGAGTTCATTGGTGTCCCCGAGTTTCAATTCTGAGTAGATGTTCACAAGATAGAAAAACTCAGATGTACATTTACTAAACGTACCTGAAAAAAACTTTCGAAATTGATTCTGGGCACACTGGGCCTTAGAATCAGGTGCCGTCAAAAACAGCGAACTCGTAATATTCCAAAGAACATAAGAAAAAAAAATTCACCTGAAATTTCTGGGTATTTACATTACCCCTACCTTAGGGCGTTACATCCCCATAAAGCTACAACACACAGTAGTGAAACAAATGGGGGGTACTGAGCACGCATCCGAGCCTCCTGCTCCCTTTTTCTCTCCTAGAGGTTCCCATGATGCCAGCGAATGTGTACCAGAATAATCGACCATCCATGTAGGACCCACTCCTGTCGATCCTCAATCTCCACCGGGACCTCCGTGAATGTCTCCCAGTCTTGGATGTCCAGCTCCCCATGGTCGATGTTGTGGGACGGGTCATGCACGTATCTCCCCAGCTAAGATACGTGGATGACGTCATGCACCTGGTGCAACTGAGGTGGAAGGGCCAAGCAGTAATCCACCTCACCTACTATGTTGAGGACCTTGAATGGTCTGATGAATTGTGGAGATATCTTTCCGTCCCAACCAAATCTCCATAGACCTCATCGAGTTGGGACCCGTAGGAAAATGTGGTCGCCATCCTCGAACTCCAGTAGCCTCTATCTCCTATCATCATAGGATTTCTATCTACTCTGTGCAGTCTTCATCCGCTCTTGGATGATATTAACCTTCTCCGTCCTAGCCTACCCCATATCTGGTCCTATAAGTTCTGACTCCCCTGGGTCTGTCCAGCATAGAGCTGATCAGCATGGCCGGCCGTAAAGTACTTCGTATGGTGCCATCCCGATGGTGGAGTGGTAGCTGTTGTTGTATGAAAACTCCACCAAGGGTAAGTGATCCTCCCAACTGCGACCAAAGTCAAGGACACATGCCCGGAGCATTTCCTCGAGAGTCTGAATGATCCTCTCATTCTGGACATCCGTCTGAGGATGGAAGGCAGTTCTCAAGAGAAGCTACATCCCAAAATCCTCCTGTAATGCCTTCCATATTCAGGAAGTGAAATGAGCATCTCGATTAGAGACGATAGTCGATGGCACACAATGAAGTTGTACGATATCTTGAATGTAGTGGCGTCACATTCTCTCTACTAAGATATTCTCTCTGATTGGTAGGGTGTGAGCCGACTTGTTGAGTCGTTATAAGATCACGTAGATAGAGTCATGTCCTCTGAATGTACGTGGAAGCCCCATAACAAAATCAAAGGATATCCCATCCCACTTCCACTCTGGGAACAGTAAGGGCTGAACCAAGCCTGCGGGATCCTGGTGCTCCGCCTTTACTTGCTAACAAATGAGGCATCATGAAACAGATTCTGCTACAACCTTTTTCATATCCAGCCACCAGTGCTGTTGTCTAAGGTCTTAATACATCTTCACCACTCCTGGATGTACAGGTAGAGAGGATCTGCGGAACTCCCTCAACAACTCCTCCTGTAATGTAAATGGTACCATGGTACATACTCTGAAGAGAATGACATGCTATCCACCTTCAGAAAATTCATCAGGTTCCTATCATATGGATATATGAGCACGTTGTGCCTCGTAGTCAATGTCCCCTCGATGTGCCTCCGGTTCAGGTCCTTCGGCGAGAAGATGTACCTCAGACTCTGGTGGTCAGAGTAGACTATAAAACACTCTCCCATCAGATTGTGCCGCCACATATTCAAGGAGAATAACACTACTGCAAACTCCAGGTCATGGGTAGCGTAGTTATGCTCATGCTGTCTCAACTACCATGAACGATACATGACCACTACTCGCTCCTGCATCAGGACACACCCGAGTTTGGTCCCTGATGTGTTGCAGTAAACTACATACCCAACTCCCTCCTCTGGTAGCCTCAAGATGGGTTCACTATTAAACCTCTTCCTCAGCTACTGAAAGCTGTTCTTGCATTTATCTGACCACACGAAGGGTTTCCCCATCTTTGTCAAAGCTGAAAGCGGTGCTGCAACTCTAGAAAATTATGGTACAAATCTCCGATAGTATCCAGCCTAGCCTAGGAAACTTCTTACCTGTTTCACGCTCCTAGGTGGCTCCCAAGCATGTACCGCCTCGATCTTCACTGGATCCACTACAACTCCAGCCTTTGAGATGACGTGTCCCAGAAAGTGAACCTCTTGAATCCATAACTGGCACTTTGGGAGATAACCATAAAGCTAGTGCTCTGAGAGTGTGTCCAGTACTACCCGCAAATAGTAGGCGTGCTCCTCCTCAGTAGTCGTGTAAATCAGTATGTCATCGATGAATACTATGAAAAATTGGTCATGGAAAGGCTGTATGATGCTATTCATGAGACTCATGAACACTACTGGAGGGTTGGTTACACCGAAGGGAATATCCAAGAACTCATAGTGGCCATACCGACACCTAATGGTCATCTTTTGCAGATCCTCATCTCGAACTCTAAGCTGGTGGTAGCCTGACCAGTAGTCTATCTTTGAGCATCATCATGCTTCCTTGAGCTGATCAATGAGATTGTCAATCCTCATGAGTGGGTACTTGTACTTCACGTTCACCTGATTCAGGCGACGGTAGTTGACACATAGTCACAGCATCCCATCTTCCTTCTTGGAGAACAAAATCGGAGATACCCAGGGTGAATCACTGTGTCAGATAATTCCCATCCCCTGCAAGTCTCCCAGCAGTACCGGTAGCTCACAAAGCTTGGCGGGAGCCATCTGGTATGCTGGAGTAGATATCAGTGTTGTCCTGATGTACATGAAAATGTATAAGTCCACCTCCCTATGATGAGGTAGTCCAGGAACATCGTCAGGAAAAACTTCCGGGTACCGATCCACCACAATAAGAAAACTCAGACTCTGCACATCAACTACTCTGAGGATGAGACTAGAAAACTGATTTGTTATCGGCTTCCCCCTCCTATGCGTAAGTCCATTCTATGCTGCAAAGGATCCCTTCTCACCGGTGAAGGTGAAACTAGTCCCATCTGTGAAGACATACCACACCTTTCGCCTAATTCAGTCGATCTAAGCATGAACTGTGGATATCCAGTCCATACCCAATATGACGTTGTAAGGCCTCGACGCGGCTACAAGAAGATCCCATCTGAAGCTCTAGCCTCCTAGAGTAAGCTCACACTGTTATCACCAATGTGTAATCATCGAGTTTGCTCCCGTAGGAGTCTCTAGCAATACTGAACGAGAAAACAGCTCAGTCGGAATCTCCGAGCTCCAAACAAAGGTAGTAGAAATAAAATAATGACTCACACCTATGTCTATAAGTGCTGAAGAAAGGGTGGATTAGACATAAATAGTACTTGAAATCATCTTTGGTGCGTCGTGGTCATAGGCCTTGACTACCTGGAGCTGCGCCTGCCTCTGTCTGCCAACTCCCTATGGTCGGGGTGGACCTACTGGTGGTGGTGGTGGTGGTAGAGCCTCGAAACGTCGTCCACCACCCGCTGCTCGGCCAGCTCTTCTACATCGTCTTCCTGCTCCCGCAGGACCACCACGGTCGAACCTCTGCCTCTACTGGGGAGTTACCTCTACTATCTGATTCTCTTTTTCTTGGCGGTTCGGGCAGTCTCTAGCCATGTGACCGTATTTGATGCATGCAAAGCACTATATGCTCCATGCATAGCTAGCTCTGTTTCGTGTTCCCTGCTTTGTTGAACCCATGTCTTGAGTTCTCCCACATGATGGCTTGGTCCACTTGGACCTCGGCGACATCTGTCTACTATCGGCTGTAGAAGACTCCACTACGTGTTGCCTTGTGGTGGGTATCTCTACTAGAGACTACATAGTGATAAATATCTTCAATAGAAGGGATCGCTGCAGCACCCCCACCTATGTCGGGATGCTGAGGGGAATCGTGGAATCCCTGGCCTCATGCCCGAGTCCCTGCTCGAAGGTCTAGGCCCTGAAGAACGGGCCATGCCCCATATCTGAAGAGTAGCATGAGAGGTCGGTGAACCTTGATGATTACTTATATACTATCATGCTGCCCTGCTATAGAGGAAGTAACTCCTGAATTTGCACCGCACGATGGGTGGAAAGAACAAACTCTGAGCGGAAGAGACTCTCTAAGTCTGTCCAAAATAAAGATGCCTCATCAAGCACCTAGAGAATCGGGCTCCACTATCTACCTGCTGCTATGTGCCATAGACACGCTGAAAAGATCACCATAAGGTCATCGGGTGTCCCTACCAATCTGAACACTCTGACGAGAGCCTCCATCCAATCCTCAGCTGCCTGTGGGTCCGTCCTTCCATGGAACCTGGACAGCCTCTATCGCTGGAAATCGTGAAAGGCACTCAGGCGATGTGCACTCTCTTCTGCTGGGGCTGGTGGTATCAGTGGCCCAGAAATACAAGCCCAATAGTAATTACAGTACAACTAAAAAGCTAGTATAATTGTGGTAAAGTAAAACAGCAACTACTAAGTCATCCTCGGGGAATCCCACCTTACGGGTGGGTACAGATGGCCTCCTCAGCACCTCGGGTCCATCTGTCTGCTCAGTGTACGTCTCGCCATGTAGTCCACCTCTGGGTACCGTCCAGCTCTACAAGTCAGTACCTTGATCAGTGTTTTCCATTGCCTGCATCCAACCCAATGTAGTGCGGGCTTAGCCCGTGTAGGGGTCAGTATACAATACTTAATAGGGACTCTGATGCCCCAAAATATCTCCCAGAATCCATGAAGGATAAACCACAGAAGAAATACATGATCACAATGTATCAACCAACTCTTATTAGGTATATTCCCATACATATACCTATGTTATCATTCAAAGTTCAGCTCCAACTCTCGAGCACAAGAACATCCCAGTCCATACAGGAAAGTAAGTCAATCACATATATGATAATGATTGAAAGTCAAGAATCTGCTCACACAGTTATACATCAGTCTTATAGCGATAGAGAAAATCAATTGTAGTCACTGATTCATCTATTCTGTCAGTCCCGCATAAGATATTAGATCAGCTAAGTTGTCAGACCCACGAAGGATCAACACCAGCTACTATTTAAGACCCACCCAGGATACAAGAACATGAGTAAAAACTGTCAGAACCACTTAGGATACAAGAACACTAGTCTTATATATCGAACCCATGGAGGATTCCATTACGGTAGTCATCGCAGTCGCAACCAGCTCTATGGTTCTTGTACACAACACACTCGATTTAGGGAGGGTCCACTCCTCGATTCAAAGTACGTTACATAAACTATCATGAAATCTAGAGTTGGTGTAACCAGATGTTTCGTCTCAACAAAAGAAACCCAACGCGACCGACGGCGTGTCAATTAGACTCACGGTCTGAGAGTTATTGGCTTTTCCGTTCCAGGGGCCCAGTTAGAATTACGCTCCTTCCAAACCCATCCATTATCCAAAGTCTTCCAAAACTCACTTAGAGTATCGCAAAATGAGCACCTCTTCATGTGGGTTCTAGTGCCGTAGACAACGCATCGATCGGACATGCGGTCTTTATGATATACACGTTTAAGGGAAATGGGCCCGACCCGTCAAGCCCATTGGGCTCGCTGGTCGGCCCGTCCTGGCTCGGCGGGTCCGACCCGGCAGGGGGGTCGGCCCGAATGTAGGTTTCCTGGCCCATGCAAGGTCATCCCGGCCTGCGGATGGTTGTGGCTTGGCCAGCAGGATGAGGGAGTGGGGGTTGGGGGTGAGAGCTGTTTTCTGAAATGGCGGCGTCGGACGGCGCCGCCCCTCCTGCTCGCCCGGCCGAAGCCGGCCGGTATTCTCTGGTATGAGCGGCCCACATAGTTGGACCCTATCCTTCCACGTGGAACCTTCATGTGTTGTGGCTTCCTTCAACCCATCCGGAATGCGTCCGACCGGTTCTCCCACCGAAGCGGCCCGTAGAGCGCGGGCCGCGGTTCCTCCACAGCACTGCTCCGAGAGGCGCTACAGTCATCTACCCCAGCCGGCTATGGACGGCCGGTTCATCAGGAAAATTGGCTCATGGTTGCGGGCCATGGTTCCTTCCTTACTCCGGTGCGGTGCGACGACACCACACCCTACCGGTTCTGCCATCGTCATCAACTCAAGTGAAATAACGAAAGGTCATCATGTCGTGTTTTTTTGGCCCGCACCCTCCGCGTAAGGGGTTAACAAAAACAACATGTAAAACCGTATAAAAAATGAGGAACAATGAATTAATTTAAACAAGTCAAACCCCTACCTCGATTCAAGGTGCGTTTCATGTTGACGAGTAGTGGAAGACGATGACACGGATGTGAGGCGTCGCGGAAGACGGACGTCGATTCCATTGATGTCGAGGTGCGTCTGATGAGGAAGGAGAAGGAAGAGATGTTCTCCGCATTCTTCGTCGGAGATGTTGTTCGTTGAGAGAATGAAATTACACCAAGAGTTTCTCCCAAATCCCTTCCTCAGAATATTTTCCAAGGGAAATGAAATAATAGACGTCCCAAAATTATAATCTTTCCATGCATTTCAAATTAATTCAAACACACGAAAAATTAATTACGTGATTCAGTTAATTAATTTCCATGGGATGGAAAGAATTTTAAATGTCTCATAAAATTAAAACATGGGAGAGTTGGAACTTTAATAGGAAGTCCAAATGTTTAATGGGGTTAAAGGGGGTTAGGTTCGTGTGGGCCCCACACAGATTATTTTTCCATGGGTGGTTATGTGGGTGGTGGGCCCCACCTCTAACTCATCCTTTGATGAAATGACCAACCCTTAACAATAAAATTGTGTACACAATAATTTTATTTAATTTAGTACAGATCCCAAAAATAAAACATCCATCCTGTATAAAACGCAACTGCGGTAAAGGTCTCCTTAAGCAAATACCGGCGTTGCGAGTTTATCTGTGTCCGAAGATTTAAATTCGGAGCATTGGTTCAAAAGATAGAAAAACCCACATGTACGTTTACTGAATGTACATGAACAAAACTTCACAAATTTATTCCAGGCACACCGGTCCTTGAAATCAGGCGCCCTCACGAAATTGCAGACTCGTAATATTTCAAAGGATTTAAGAAAAAAAATTTCGTTGAAATTTCCTGGACTTTACAAGCTGGATTTAGGAGATGATAGTAACATAATAAGTCCCAGTATGTTTAGGATAATAGATATATCGTTTAATCATGATTGTTTTACAATTTTATGGAAATTAAGTATGAATTAAATCAAAAATACTTGGTAAAAATGATTTCTCAACCACGAAACACCTCCTTCTTTTAACATTATAAAACTAATAAAATATATGTTAATTATAAACAATGATATCTATAATATTTTTAGGTACTTTGTGATTTGATGTTGGTAGTTCAGGGTGGATCCAAATAGGGATTGATCTGTGATGAAAAGATAAAAGAAGTTCCATTTTATAAGAGAGTGGAGGGCCACTGTGAGAATTATTAAAAATATTAAATTAATATAAATTAATTTTCCATTTAAAATATCCAATAATTAATTTATTCCCAATAAATAATTATTTCATATCAAAAAACTCATTAAAATAAAATTATACACCGTTTTACTATTTTAAATCATTATTGTTTTTTAAACCGTTATTTAACCATTTGAATTTTTATAGTGACAACATGTTCTTTTACCACATAAGGGTTATTATTTTTACAATAAAACTCCTAAAGACCCAAAATGGATAATTTATATCATTTTAAACCTTATACAAATCTGATGGTTACATTTATTTTTTTTTTGGATTTTATATCATATAAATAAATATTATTTATTTATAAATATCATTGATATTATTCTTGAAACTATTAATCACATGAATTTTTAAAATATGATAACAATATTATATATTCAAAGTCAATATTTTAAGAGATCCATTAAATGTTAAATTAATATATAGAATTCTAGAATGTCATTAATTACTTGTAATTATATTTATTTTAATATTTTTGTTATAATTTATTAAATATGTCAATTAAATAATCAATTATTATATCATTATGATATCATAACTTAATTTCATTTTTTAACACATAATAAAAATTAATAACTGTAAATGAGGTTGATACACCCTTACTATATAAAATTACTACTTATAGTCAATTATATCTTCTAAATAAAAATATATATAAAATGTTGTAGTTAATGAAACAGAAGCATGACATATTTGAATTTTAATTCAAATAAAATAAAATAATGGGATTAAAGTCATCCATGTGGATCCAAGAAGACATATAAACGGCCCATGGATGATTTCCGTCAATAATCACCGCTAAAATAAAATTAGGACACGTTTTATAGATAATTTATAATATTAATAATATTATATTACTATAAATTATCGGATTTACCATTAACCATGGTAAAAATAATAATTAAGGTATTTTTCACATTAGAAAAAATATATAAAGGAAACTAATTTATTTATTAGAAATTATTATTCAATGTATAGAATCTATTTTTCAAAATATAAATTACAAATTTTGTAGAAAGTAGTTAAAAAATAATATTAATGATAGAAAACAATATGTATTTTTAAAAGCAAAAATGTTCAAAATATTTAAAATATTATATATAAAATTAAGATTGAAAATTATTAAGATGACATAAATTTTATTATATTATAAAAAATTGAACCAAATTTACTTTAAAACCAAATGAAAATATAATTTAACTCTATAAATTGTTTTGACGCAAAAGTTGTTTTCAATTAAAATGAAATATTTTGTCACTACTACTAAAAACATGAATGTTCTCAAAAAAAATTCCAAATATTAACCCAAAATAAATTTTAATATTATTATTTAATAGTATTCTCTTATACTCTAAAATGTAAATTTCACAAGTGTCAATCACTTGATTTAAAATAAGAGTGATATCAAAATTTGACAAAATAATATTTTTAAGAAAATACACCGTTTTCGCATGATATGTTATTAGATCATTTATAGAAAACACATAATATTAATTTCATCATTTATATAGAATATTTTAAATATATTCATAATTTATTAATATAGTTTGAAAATATTGGTTTTTCATTATTTTTATTAAACTGACATGTGGACAGTGAAATTGCTTTTCAAGGAAAAAAATTTGACTTGAAAAAGTGTTTAATTTTAATTTATAATTAATTGTTTGTAATATAATTAATTATATATCTTTTTCTAAACAATATTTTTATAATTTAGTTAATACTGTTCATTTCTACATGTCTAACAACTAGGTTATAGTTATAACATTTAAATAATAATATTTAGTTTTTTTATGCTCAATTTGGTGTATCATGTATGCTGTAAAACAAAGTATTTATTTTAAAAAGTGTGGTATTTTACACTTTATCAACTTCTTTACATTCATGCAGGTATTTAAAAAATCTTATTTCCATACGTATAGACTACCACCTCAAGGAAATAGTGTTTTTTAGACCCACATCATATGTCTAGTTTTTCTAATTGATTTAATGAAAATATAAGATATTAATTGAAACATTATGATTCCAAAATCATAATATATTACATACTATCATACTCTTTCATCTGATAAATATGTTAAATTCACACATGTCTATGTTTGTACTATCACCTCTAAAAAATAATGTGATACATATTCTAAAGCCGTAATTCATATATGATCATAAAATTATATTAATGTATAAAAATGAATATTATGAAATGATTAATAATTTTTACATAATGGATCCATGACTTAATTTTCATTGGTCAGCCTATCTATGTGGTATTATGATAATGAATTGATTTTCCCTAAAATATGAAACATAAACTGAACACATAAAATTAATATTTATATATATATGTGTGTGTGTGTGTGTGTGGAATGGTAATTAATTAAATAAAATTGATAAAAATAAGTTGTTACACATGAGAACGTAAATTAATAATTTTTTAAATAAATATAAGTTTATGAAATTGGAGAAAAATCACATATGAGGTGATTATTTATCATTAAAAGGGGTTTATAACTATAATATATTATATTTGGGTCATATTTATGATCTATTTTATATTTTTTTAGAAGATTCTGTGTGTAAAAAATTTAAATATTTTATTTTTCTTTTACACTTGTTTCAAATGGATTTAATTTTTTATATATAATCTTATTATTTATTAATTTTCATGTGAGTTATATGATAATTATAGAGTTCACATATCACTTTTTTATAGGACATAATCCATATTGAAAAAATTATTCATTCATGTGGTCTACAAATAATGGAATTGAGATGATATATAATGAATTATATTATATTCATTTTACTTAATGTTTATTTGACATTGATTTATCCATGAGGGTTATGATTCAAATGGTACCAAAGATGTAATTTTTTATTTGAAAATATCAATCTTCATTGATATTATTCAAGTTTTTTTTGGTGTAGTTGAATGAAATATCTATCACAGAGCCGAAAATTATTATTCCCTACCAGTTATTCATTGAAGTTGTGTGTTTTTCTTTCATTTTAAACTCCCAATGTAATCACCTTTCTAAAATAATTTTTGAAAAGAAAAGATAATTTTTTTCTATTTAGTTTAGAATAATTTTTTTCCATATCAAAAGTTTCTTAAATGTGTTATCTAGAATTTGTTTTACTATTCCAAAATTATGGACTAATACTTGATTGACCAATGTATTACATTAAAAAAATATTATAAAATGAATAATATTTTTTTTCCAACTGAGTAAATCTATATTAGAGGATTGAATGCAATATTTGATTAACAAACACATAATAAAAGGAATATTATAACATTATGACTACTCTTTTGATTGAATCATCCATTAAATATTATCATCATTCACTAAAATGAAATTTTTTCTATAATATTTTATTATTATTTTAGATTTAAATTATATTTTTTGAAATGAAAATTCTATTAACATCCTGAAATTTTCTAGTGATCTATAAAAAAATTTAATCTATGAATTATTTATTTATTTTGACTTTTGATTTAGCATTGAACACTCTAATTATAACCCCAACATATTAATCTCAATGGATTCGGATCATATATAAATGGGAAAATATTTCCATTCAAAATGATAGTTATTTAGTTCCACATAGTTTGTATTTTATAAGTTATGTTGATTATGTTGTATTGATTACTCACATAATGAATTCCGTAGACTTATCAAATGGAGGTTGGGGACCATGATTACATATCCCCTTTATACATCAGTACGTATCATGATACAAATCCATTATGTATTTTTAGCTAATGATATACTTATATATATATATATATGATTTTATGTCAGCTGGCCTCAACATTATGTTTATGATATCAGAAAATATCACTCCATTAATTTTCAATATATAATTTATGTTCATGTGATTTTTTAATAGTAATTTTACCCTTTTCTTTGGTTCAAGGTCATATTTTATATATTTAACTATTTAACAATAATTTTTTCCTTCCATATTATTCATTTCATGTTTATTTTATGAATGAATTTCTCATACGCATTCCATTAATAATCATATATTCTTATGATTTTATTTTTTATCCTTCCCCTAGGATTCCAAGATGTTTAATATGACTGATATGAAATTTAATTCTAAAGAGGATGATAATTTTCACCAGAAAAATACCCTGTCATATTTTATGACATAAGTTATACAATTAGATTTAAAAATTTATTTCTTTTTTAAAATGATCCGAAACCATTTGAACCAATGGACTATTATCTCATGTATCTAGTGTCATTGTAATAATGTAACTTGTGACTAAGGTCTACTATTGTTGTAATTGTTTATTTTTTTTATCATTGGATATTTAATATGACCCTAGAGAACTTGGTTGTTGAAAATATCTAATAAAGCACAAAACTGGCAGAAAAATTACATGGATATGCCTAAATATAGATATCTTTGATGATGTTTTGGTATAGTAATCATTGTGTTGTTTTCCTATAAAATAAATCACTGAATAGATACAGGAATGTTGGCATAACTAGGTAAAAAGTGAACCTAGTGTTAACATCTCCAAATGGGGATAAATGATTACTGAATTGATTATTACTAGTTCATAATGATTGAACCTAATGTTATACATGTGTCTAAATAGTCATGGAGGAATGTTTTATAATAATTAACATTTTATTTAGAAATCTATATGATGAATGAGTGGGTAAAAGATATTAAATCATATGATATTACATATTCATAATCCTAAACTACGATCAACTAATTAAAATAAGGATTATATAAAATTTAAAGGAATAGTCACCCCAATTTAGGTTTTATGGGATGAGATGATAAGGTTATTAGGAATATTTTGGGTGATATTTATGGGAATATAACCCAATGTTCAGTTTTTTAATTAAAAATTCTTGTTAGAAAATAATTATTCTATATTTTGTAGAGGTATTTTTCTTTGAATTTGTATCATTAGGGGTTAATATGATATTGTATAGTATAGTAATTTTGGGTTATTACAATCATGGAACATATATTTCATTATGTAGATAACTATGGGATGAAAAATTGATTTTGCAGCTAACTGATTAATTCTATTTTGTAATATACTATTCATATATTTTGTGGCATATTAGAATATTTTTTCAAATTTTATATTATTATATAGGATGATATTTGACTTTGATGGATAATTATGCATTTATGTTGTTAATGAATATCTGATTTTTTTATGGATATTATATTTATTTTTTGATATTATTGGTGTATTACATAGAATATATGGTCAGGGTATATTCATTTTTGATTGTGACATTATTGGGGATTAATTTTTTTAAAGATAAATACTTTGATGATCATTGAATAATGTGATATCAAATCATTCTAATATTCAGTTTTAAATTTAGGATAAAATATTTTCACTAGTTTTATGATTAGTTGATATTTGGATGTTGTTGATTAAGAAGTATAGGTTAATTTCATATTAAAAAATAAAAAAGAATATTATTATTTTTTATGATATCATCATGTGGAAAAAAAATTAGGAAAATTGAGAGAAACTTGGGTAATATTTATTCATCCTTTTGTGGATCTTACTATCCATTAAAATATAGTTTTTTTCTTCAAGATTGAAATATTCACCTCTAATAAACATGTTGTTGAGTAAGACATGATATTAAAGTGGAAAATGATTAATGCACAACAAAAGTATAAAATTGGTCTTATAAAAGGAAAAGTCAAGTAAATATAATTTTTCATATCCTCTATCTTGATTTCTATACAATCCTAGAACTTTAGGAAGAAGACTGAAAAATAAATATTTTATCATTTTCCTTAATTTTTTATGAATGTTTTTTTCTTATTTATCATTTTATGAATTATTGTTTGGTTGTCAATAACATTATCCCGGTCATATTATCTATCACCATATATTATTCCCAACACCGTTTTTATATCCACTATGTCAATATTTTCACTTCATGTTAATATTCAATTTTTCTATAGACATGATTACAAGCTTCCTAATTTAACCCTTTTTTCATATCCCAGTTTCAAATGAGATTTTATGATAACTTTGTATGATGTGGGGTTTCAATATAATTATTATTAAATATAGAATAGTTTAATATGGATACATTAGTTATGATGACATAATTTATTTAAGGGGGAGAACATAGCAGACAATATATTTAGTACGAAAGAATACATTTCCTAATATTATTCTTAACACATAAAATCGATCATTAAGTGAACTATAATATATTTAAAAAATATTATTTTTCAATTGTAATCATTTTATAAATTCTTATAATTTATAGATATAAATAATCATAACTACATTTTAAAAAATATATATATTTTATATATATTTATAAAACTTGTTGATTAAATCATGAAAAATAAGTATTCAATTTAATGAAAAGGCATATCAATCAAGATGAAAGTAAGTTATATTAAAAAAAACATAGTTGTCAGTTTAGTTATTGATTAGACATTATAATTAATATTTGCTACATATGGAATTTTAATATGAAAAAATGGAAATTTATTATTAATTCAGTGTGTAAATTTAATGTTATGTTTATTTATAAAGATTTTTTAAAAATAATATATATATTTTTGAAGACTGAAAAATACGGAGTCAACAAAACGGTTCAAATAATGCCTTTATAATTAAATTTGAATAAAATTTTAGATTAAGAAGATATTATTGTTGGGAAAATAAATATTTAAATCTAATATGATGTTTAGAAAATATAATGTTGAAAATATATATATATATGATTATCATTTTGTAAATACATGTATGTTTATATTTAAATAAAAATAATTATTTTTTTTCCTCTAATAGAAATTTAGTTATAAGGTTCTATTGGGTATTGGGGTTTTAGAGGAAATAACATTCCATTTATTTAATATTTAAAATTTTATTTCAGTGCAATAAGTAAAATACAATATTTCATTATAAAATAATTTTTATACTAAAAATGATTTTTCATATAAATATAATTTCATTGAATTTTTTTGGTTTATTTTAAATTTTTTTTCTAGTTTATGAAATTAAATTTTATAAAATGTACTACATATTTTATAATTTGAAAGAATGTATTTGGAAATGAGGACATTTTCATTTTTGGTCATTATGAATCATAACCATGGTCATGATTTTCCCCACAATTAGTGTATGAAATGTAAAATGGGGGTAATACCGTGGTAATGATATTTCAACCTTATGAAAATTCTTTAAAACCATATCGATAAAAAATTATATGGTTTTACAATTTGAAACATGTTTATATTATGTTATTACCCATTCCATCTCTTTTTATTTCTTATTGGGATCAGAAACATCATGAATTCATTCATGTGGACTACCACCATGATGAAGTGATGTGTTCAATATTTCATAAACATCACACAATTATGGAAATTAATGTGGATTTTATGATTATTTATTATATTAATTACATACTTATTAATCAATAATAATAATATATTAACTACATTCGTACCATTCCCCCATCATAAAAAGACATTGTCAGTCCTGTTTTTTTCTTGACAACCTCCTCTACAATGGGATGCAATTCAGTTTTAATTTCATGAAATCATAGATTATTATAACATTTTATTTAATGTATGAATATAATAATTATTAAATAATATATTTTCATCATTTTATTTAATCGTTAATCATTTCTACGTGCTAAACATACCGATGATGTTTTTCAATTATGAAGTGGACATCCTCAAAATACCATACATGGGAAAACATAATAACTATATAACGCATGGTGAAAATAAATAAATGATGATAATAATAAATTAAATATAAAAAATTTATTATTTATTAAAAATAATAATTAATGGTTATTTAATTTCTGATAAATTATAATTGTGGATAGGTAAACTCAATATATGGGAGTTCATTATTCAATTCATATTCAATTGATTATATCACTAATCATTAACAATATTTTTAAAGGATTATGATTGTAAGATATATAATTAGTTTCTGTTTTATTTCCAAAATTATTATGCGAATTTACTTTTGATACACATAATAACTTCATTGATTAATTTTCATATAAACATTATGTTCTTTGTAAGGATTTCTCATCTCACTTATTTTCCTCAACACTATTGCCCAATTGACCAGTTTATTCTTCCTTGTTGTGTATATAATATTACATTGATATGAAATATCATTAATTAATTTTTACTTAGTGTCATCAATGTTTCATTTTATTTTGATTCATTCAAGGGGGTTATGTTTCATATGTAACTAATGTAGTAAGGGTAAATTTAAAAATTTCTACATTATTTTGGATTATATATGTTTATATTATTGATGTTGAATTATATCATATTTATATATCGAAACCCATTCATTTTTATTCAATAGTTCTTATTTTGAAATTAAATTTTTTTCTTTCATTTCATTTCACTAATTTCTCAAATGTAAAAAGGAATGGTTATTAAAGAAATTATACCTTTTCATATATTATACAAGGAATAATTTTCTTCAATTTACATATTTTTATTAAAATATAATCTATAATGATTTTACAATTATAAAATACCTTATTAAAGCCACTTTAACCTATTTTTGTAATTTTTAAAAAGGATTAAATGTAATTTTATAGTAATTTGGTGAACAATGAACGTTATTCTCATTGGGTGAATGAATTATTGGTTTTAAAATACATAGTATACAATAATACTAACATAATAATTATTACTTTCTTCCATGAACCTTAATTTACATATTTCCATGTTTCATTCCAATGAAACTGGTTCTCTAATATTTTTGAATGTCATTCGATCTTGAGTAAGTTATTTTAAAATTAATAGGGGTAATTTCCTCATATAATGTTCTAGTGATCTTGCATATATATTTTCATATATGAAATTATTCATAGATTAATATCATGAATAGTGATGATATATTATAATGATACCAGCCAACATATACATCTATATTATTTATGATCATTTTAATTTGGTAAATTATCGACATTATAAACGTTAGTTGTTATAATGGAAGTAAAAATTTATTTATTTGGAATTTTGATTCTAGATTACTTTTTATTCATATGATGAATGAATTTGGAATTTTATGATATGAGTTATTAATTAAATCACATAAACCCTTGATTCATCAGTTTGTCTCATGAGACAATATAGGGTTGGAATTAGTTGTAATATTTTTATATTTAAGTATTTTTTCTCTTCCTAAGACCTTTGAAAATGTGTAATATGTATGAATTTATGCATTTGATCATTATAAAATATGTAATTAGAGTTAATAAGATTATTTTAATATTTTTAATAATCAATAAAATGTATCAATCGAAAGTTATTATTTAAATGAAATTATTTGATCATGATTTATTCCTCCCATATTAGTTAATTCATATTTATTCAATGATGTATTCTATTGTATACATTCCATTACTATGTATTTCATCCAATAACTTAATTTTTATTACATTACCTATGATGAAAAAAAGTGTAAAATTATTGATACATAAGGATATCCCAAATGGATTTCTAATTTTAAATTGGAAAATAAAATTATATATATATTTTAAATATACTGTGAGATTCCACAAGATATCTAGTTTTCTAAGACTGTTAAACTATTTCATACATTGCTGGTTCTAATCATATGTATCTAGTGCCAATTTAATAAAGTGACCACTATCTGTATGATACTAGGATAAGGATTATTTAATGGTTAGTGATGATGGGGTTCATTATGATATTTTGATGATGATAATGGTCGTATGAAGTGATGATATACCCAATGGGATTATAAGGTAGGTAGGGTTATGACATTTCCCATATTAAATATGGATATATACGTATTGATGAGATGTTAATGAAGGGATGTGAATATATGATATTGGATGTTGGAGGAGGATAATTAAAACATATTGGGGGATGTGGAGAAAACATACCATTATCAATTGTCACGACCAACCCAGAGTGTCCCCAGCCATGACTACCCCAATCCCGCCACAAATAGGCTACGGGATGGTCATAATAACTGGTTAGGACTGTCACACAATTGGAATCTATTATCCTAAAGTACATGTACACACGAACACATATCCCTGCCAAAAAATCATGAAATTAAACAAAATAAATTAATAAAATTTCATGCAAACCACATAATCCAACAACCAGAGTACAATAGTGAATGTAAATAGGGCAAAAATAAAATCCCAAAAAAATATGTAATCCACAATTTCCAACCTATAAACAAAGGTACTAGGACTACTGTCTATAGCCTTAGGAAAAACTCACCCTTCCTGATATAAAAATGGTCTGTCCATTCGTAGACTGCCTTATAATCTATCAAAAGGATACTTTTATGCATAAGAAACAACATGTGAGGGAAACTCCCATACAGGTGTGAGTATATTTATACTCAGTAGGACACCCGGAAACAAGAATGAAATACACAAAGGAATTGAACAATCATCTCTACATAGCTATATGTTATTAGAAAATATAAACAAAATATCTATATATACTTACTCCGTACCACATAGTATATGGTAAATTAGATCCACTGCATACCAACACTAGGGATTCGGTCGGAAGATACCACGAACCACTCAACTACTACAACACACTATGGAGTCCAATAACACTAATTTATTCTATTAGATAAGCACATTTTTTATGGAACCACCATGAGAGAGATACAATGATATATTAAAAGAGAGAGGTATGATACATTAGTTGAGTATCACAGTTATGTCCAAGGCTTGATACCAAAAAAATCCACCTAGATTGATCGTACATGTTGAGGAGTGAATTCTATTGAAGTCGGTAACATAAATACCAATGACTATACAAAGGTAATAATGATGAATAGAGGATCCCCTCCAATCAACTAGGAGGATTCCGAAAACTATATATAGGAAGTATTTTTGATGGGATCATACTCCTATGTTTAGGAAACAATACCAATAATCCATCAGGGATATGTTGAAATGAATGATCCAAAAAAGAACTTGTCTAATATATGGAGGATAAGGGAAACAATTCATATAGAAAATGAGTTCCTGAAAAGTGGTGGTAACACCTGTCAAGTCCCATGACCTAGGTTACAACCTATGTGAATGAACCATGTAACAAAAAACATGTTCAAGAAAAAACCCACCGTATATCTTAAAAGGAATGTTTCAACATTACAGTCTCAGTTTCATAGAAGGTTTGCTAAATTAATGCATCGTTTGAATGTTATGGGTGTTCAAATTTTCAAAGGAATAGGGGATCACTTGGTCATGGGGCATACTTGGCATTCGACAAGTGCATACGGTTTCCCGGACCAACCACCCCTTAGCTGCCATAGTGGTGTGGAAGATTCACTAGCTATGCCTCACAGTCTACCTCTATGGACAACTATGGATTGGTCTGGCCGGTCCGGGTTGGACCCAAGTCCAGAAATTCCCACTTGGTTTGTCCTAGTATTCTGCGCCCATCCCATTCAATCGGACCGGCCCATTCCTCTTAGTACGCTCACCCTGGTCTGTCTAGACAAACCTTCTCCACTCTGCTCCAGCCCGACCTACTCCCATAGTCTGACATGATCCACTCCATCTGGGCCCTTTGGGACTCCGTGTTCCACCACCTCCATATACCTGATCACCACATGTGTCCTCCTAATGCGGACCATACCCACCACCACCATGTGACTGCATTCCAAATTCCACCTACATGGACCTCCTTACTAGTGGCATTTAGAGTCTAGGTAGACCACCCCCTGGAGCCATGCCACCGCTCACCTAATTTGACCGAAACCTCTACCAGGCTGCCCCAATGCAATGCCTCCTACACCACCTTGCACCACCCCCTTTTCCAAATCACACTAACCCATCTCCATCACAACATTTTTGTATCATTCTAGGCATAGATCTTATTTTTCCAATAATTAAACCAAGAAAGGAAGACACAATGATCTTTCATTCATAAACTTGAGGAAAAATGAATAATGTATAGAAATCATGGGAGAATAATACAAAACAAAAAAAGCCAATGAATGAACCCTAATAATTATTCATATAGGCCTTGGACCATTCTCATGAGAAAGGTAAATCAAATAAAAAAAATTCTTTTTAACATATCCTATTTATTCTGTAGTAAAATCAAATCACATTAGAACATGTCAACCAAATATAAACCTTCTCTTTGGATGGTTTGTGTCCTTTGATGAATCGAAAATGGGTAGAGAAATCTAAAATAACACACCCTACCATGGGATTGGATTATTTCTTTGACAATGATCAGTTTCCACAATGTTGTTGTTGGGGAGATATATTAAAAATGCCATCCTTAGATCCTTGATCCAATGTACCATCATTGTTCGTTGTCCATAGAATTCACAGGGGTTTCTCACCAAAGCCTCTAGGGAAATCTAGGATTATGAGTATAACCCTAGATCCCTTAACATATATTCATTTCAAATAAATAATTTTACTTCTTTGACATAACATCAAAACAATATAAAATTGAAATATATTATATTCATTAAAACATCTGAAAAATATCTTTCATAGCCAAACTATTCCATCCAATGTTTGGGAACTCCAAAAAACACATTTTGAACATAACTTTAGTCTCATATTTTCAATCCAAGTCACCAATTCCTGAGTTATTGGGATTTATAAAATAATATAAATTAACTTATTTATTTTATCTACAATTATGGCCTTGGTGACTATTTCATCAGATAACAATTTCCAACAGAAGTTAGGTTGAACCTAGGGTAAAGCTGCCATTCTGAGTTCAATGGTTCCCTCAGACACCTAGTCTGTAAATATCATTTTAGAATTATTAAACATTTTCAAGAAAAAATCTCACACATGCGATTAAAAACATAAAAACTTTTAAAAAATTGTTTCGGGAACATCGGGGCTCAGAATTACATGCCTTTTCAGTGCCTCGTGTTTTAATTTTCCCAAATAATTTCTAAAAATAAAATAAAGAATATATGAGTTGTTACATTTCTACATCATAGTTATTTATGTCCAGAAATTATAAAAACTAGACTACTCAAAAAGATTTGGGTAATGCACATGATTTTGAGCCTACTACTCCCATGTGCTCTCCTAGAGATCCATGTGCTGCCACCAGACACACACCAGGTGAACCAATCACCCATGAAGGATCATATCATACTCATCCTCAATCGGAATGGGTTACTCATCAACTTATTCTTACTCCCTGATATCCATCTCTCCCTAGTTGATTATGTCTGATGTTTATTCATGTACCTCCTTAGCTATGACGAATACCCAATGCAACAGCGGGGCTAGGGCCAGGCTTTATGCCACCTCCAAAACTCTATGATGTATCTGAAAAGGGATGATGAACCTTAGAGATAACTTTCTACCCTGACCAAATATATGTAACCCACATAGAGACGAGACATGAAAGAACACATGATCTTCTTCCTCAAAATCTAAATGTCTCCACCTCTGCTACACATATTAATTCTTCCAGCTCTATGCAGTCTTCATCTGCTCCTAGACTATCTGCCCCTTCTCAGCAGTTCCTCACACAATATCTGGACCCATTAGTCTTGACTCTCCTAGGTCATTCTAGAAAAATGGAGACCAATATGGTCACACATACATAGTCTCGTTAAATTCCATACAAATGTTGGAGTATTAGTTTTTGTTTTACACAAACACCACCATTTTTAGGTGGTCCATACAACTATAACCAATGTATAAGATTGCAGGCATGCAACACATCTTCTAAAACATGAATTGTCATCTCCATCTGGCCATATTTCTTGGGTAACAATGATGTGATCAAGTGCCACTATGTCCGAAATGAATCTTGAAATTAACTCTATAACATTGATGCAAATCAAGAATCATAGTTTAAAACAATAATCTATGGAACCCAGTGATGGTGAAATATATCCTAAACATAGAGGTGTCCCAAAAACAATACTAAAATATTATATTAGATTTCTAGGAGTTGGGATGTCAGGGTGATATGGTCAATGGTCACCCAAAATTCATTGTGTCCACAAGACCTATGTGATAAACCAGTTACAAATTCCATTCATATTCCCTCCCATATATATTTTGGCACCCTAAGGGGTTGATTCAAACCAACTCGCAGCTGGTGCTCATTATTAACTTTCTGACATGTAAGGCATGTAGAAACTAACTCTGCAACTCCCATATTCATCCTTGACCACCAAACCTGATATCATAGGTCCTAATACATATTTTCTATAATTGTATTTTCATTTCAATTGGATGTGTGAAAATCCCCCATAACCTCCTCCTGCAATTCCACTAGTACAACCTTTCACCCTCTAAGTAGTATGACGTGATCCTGAACATTTTCATATCCATTAGTAGAATGACCTACAAATTTTGATTATTTATAGTCTTGTAGTTGGTATCTGAATGTTGTCCCTCCATGAAATAATGTAAGAGTTCAATGGGTGAAAACCTTTGATAAGAGGTAAACATCCAATTCCCCATCCACAAAAGGGTTACTATATGGAGGCTTAGTGCTATAATTCCACCTCCAGTAATTGAAAACTCATTCTCATACAAAGTTAATCGACACTATGTTACCCTTACAAGAATTATAGGAGATCACAAATTCATAATCATGGAAAAATCTATCCATTACCTCCATTTCACGTTTAGGTCATTATGATAGATGATATACTTATGCCTCTTTTGATCCATGTAGATGATTAAATTCTCTCCCATTAGGTATTGTAACCTCATCTTCAATGTGAAAACTACCACTACAAATTCATGATCATGGATCACGTAATTCATCTCATGTGGTCTCAACTAGAGAAAAACATAATCAATCACCTCTTTCCAATACATTTGGACATAGCCAAGTGTGATACCTGAAGAATCATAGAATAGCTCGTACATGGAACCCACCTATAGTAATCTCAAGACCCTAGTACTCATCAAACTCTACCTTACCTCTAGGAAATCCTAGTGACACTTCTCCGTGAACACAAAAGGATTCCCCTTTCCGGTCATAGAATTCATAGGTGAAGATATCATTGAGAAATTATGTATGAATCTATGGTAATAGTCTTCCATACAAATAAAGTTATATAACATCATTACAATCCTAGGTGGCTCCCATTCTAACACATCCTCGACCATGGCTCGGTCTGTTACCACTCAATATTCTAAGATAACGTGGCCCAAAAAGTGGTCCACCTGAATCCAAAATTCGAACATTGAGAGGTTCCCATAAAGCTAGTTCTCTTAGAGTACATCTAAAACCAACCTTCTATGTCTCTCATGATCCTCCACAGACACTGATTACACAAAGATATCGTTGATAAAGACCACCACAAACCGGTATATTTAGGGATAAAAGATACATTTCATGAGCCCAAATAATATTACAAGGTCTTTCTTCATGCCAAAGGGAATCATCAAGTAGTGATAATGACCATAGAATTATATGATAGTCGTCTTTAGTATATCATCACCCCATACATGCATCTTGGTGATAGCTTGATCAATGGATGACATTTGAGAACCATTGTGCCCCTCTATACTGATTGAAGAGTTCATCAATCATTGGTAGTCGATACGTGTTCTTCGCCATCACCTTGTTATTTCTTTAGTACACTATAGATAACCCCAAGTTCCCACATTCATTTTTGGAAAACAAAACTAGGGCCACCTTGGTTAAAATATTGGGTCTCTCGATGCCCATCCTAGGAATATCATGAAACTAAAAATTCATTGTGAGAAGCTCTATGGGAGGCATATAAAATGTTGTTGAAGATATAAGTACCATAACAAGGCTTAGATCAATTCACAAGTATATATATCTATTCTGAGGTACTCATATATCATTTTATAGTAAGGATTCCTCACACTCCACCACCACCACAGGAAATTGAGGACCCATAACATTGACTAAACCATGGGAGAGGCTGTCCAATTTATGATTAATTAGCTACACTCACCAATATGTGAGTTCATCCTGTGCTGCTAGTGTTTCCTTTTTCTCCATAAAAGGAAAACCTAGTTCTATCCCAGAAAACATAGTACACCCTTCACCTAAAGAAATCAATATGGGTATGGATTGAAGATAACAAATTCATAACAAGAATGATGCCATAATTCATATATGCCTCCACAAAGGGGTTCCAAACAAAACTCTATCCTCCATGTGTTAGGTCACACATTCGTCATATATGTGTGAACATGGAGTCATCTCATGTATTTTTTTCCAAGTGTAAGGGATGATTCAATAGCTCAACAAGAATATCAAGGTCATGTATAATATTAGTGGTGAGAAAAGAATAAATAGAATTTGTGTATATTAGTATTTCTTATATGGTAGAAAACATATAGATAATACCGTATATCATTCCTTGAGACCATGAGTCATCTTCCTCAACAACATGTAGTTGTCCCCACCTTGTGACTCCAGATCCCTACGCCTAGATTATACAACCTATGGGTGGTGGTGGTAATAAGTCGGAATGTCAACCACCACCTGTTGCTCTCCTATATCCTCTTCTACATCTTCCACCCTCTGGATATTAATTCTCCTATCACTGTATCTACCTTACAGGTCTATCCACTTTCACCTAGTTAGAGGTATTGTGGGTCAGACAATATCGATAAAAATGTCCCCTACCATCACATGAATAACACCGCTTATCTATAGGCTAACTGAACCCACCATGTGATCCATGAACTGCAAATCCTCTATCCTAGGACCTTCTCTAGATAAATATCCCAATTACAGATCCCTAATACTGACATAAACTCATATATGTCTAGGTATTTTACACATTCACATCCATTTATAATATATACTAGTCATATATTCTCTTCCAAGATGCTTTTGACCACCAAAGATCACTCAAGCGTCCAAACATATGTTGGAATGCAAAGATTGAAAACGATGACTTGGTTGTCTCTATGTACATTTCCCTTAATGGACCAATCCCTAAAATAATGATCACTAACAGTATCCATCAATTAGCTAGAATGGTTGGTGAACCTAGATGAATAAACATCCACAATCATGCTACCCTAATAGAGTCGAAGAATCTCATGTAAATGTATATCTCTCACTGTGATAGATGACAACTCCTCTCAATAGAGGTTCTCAAATTGAATCCATTAAAAGTAAACTCATCATGTGTTTTGGTGTCCAAACTCCACAGTTTCCCAACCAAACCCTTTGGAAGGCTTTACTTCAGGAAAACCATCTGATCAACTAGTGTCTAGATTGGGTAGAAAACATGAGTCGCTACCTCCAGCCAGTCCTCGACCACCTGAGGGTTTGGACTACCTCAGAACCTGAGGGGTACCTATCTCTGAAACATATAAAGCGTTATCATCTTGTTCTCCTCATCCGATGGTACTACAGGTTCCATGTTCTTCTCTATAGGTGGTATTAAGACTGGTGCACCACCGGGAGATAACATCAGGGGGACTAGTCAATAAATCAAAGTCCCAACACTATGGGGTTCAGCCTCATGATTGAGCTGGTGAATTCTTGCTGGTAAATGTCACAGCAGAATCCTGTAATAAAAAAATATGTACAATAGTCAATGAGTATATCCGGATAGATGACT
Source organism: Viscum album (assembly GCA_963277665.1). Classification (NCBI taxonomy): domain Eukaryota; kingdom Viridiplantae; phylum Streptophyta; class Magnoliopsida; order Santalales; family Viscaceae; genus Viscum; species Viscum album. The sequence goes on from OY728135.1 coordinate 1,770,877,090, forward strand.
GTGTAGATACATTGAAAGAACAAGCCATTCCTATATGTTTTATTTACCATTATATTACCCTCAACTAGTGTTCCTATATACCATGTTGAAAATTAGGTTCATAGAGTCTTGTTATATTGATACGATGCACATAATGTATCATACATGAAATATCTTAATGTTAGATTTCATTTAATTTTCATATCATCTTTTTTTCGGGGGATTCTCAAGTTTTTATGGTGGAATGGCTGAGTTTTCGTGAATTGGGCCAAACCGTGAGCCCAATTCCAGATTCAAAAAATAAATGTTTTTTCTTTCATAACGTTTTAATTTTTTAATATTTTTAAACCATTACAATTCCTAAATGGTTTCCCCTGACATATTAACACCAACATTGTAGTTTGTAGCCTTTAGAAATCCATAACCAAGGCGTATATGGGTATTTATTTAAGGGATTGGGCCTTCCCGAAATCCCACTTCCAGTTTTAAAATTTTAATTTGATTTATTAATAACACATTAAATTTTAAGGATTTTTCAGTTATTCTAATACTCACACACGCCCATTGAACCCAGATATGCGGAGAATCTATCTCTCCCCTTTTTGGAGCTATTATTCATCGTGATGTAGTGCTGATATTATTAGGGTTTTTAAAATAGTGTAGATTTGAGGTGGTAAGTTATTTCAATATTAACTCTCCCAATTCATAATCTATTTCCTCCATTCAAGTTCGTAAATAAAATCCTCATCCTTATTCGAACATGTCATGATGTTTTTACTATTTTAAATTTAAGCTACATGTGTATTAGGGGCGATTATTCCTGATCCCACAAATAAGTGTGTCACTTCCATTCCTCTTTCAAATTGCTTAGGGTTTCATTCTATTTTATTGGAGTTTCTTCCCTTTTCAATGAAGTAACAAATTTCTAGGAGATAGGTTTCGAACCAAGGGTTTAACCATGGGGTTTTTTGGCCAATTATTTTGGTTTTAGGTTCGATATAAGTCCCTCTTGGTGTGACATTGGTGCAACTTGATTTTTGCACGGTGATTCAAGGTTTACATTTGATTTGGTAGGTGATTACATTGTTGATGAAATTTTTGTGTATTAAAATTCTGTATTTATGAAATATTATGGTTTATATCATTTTTTTATTGCTGCAAAATTTTTTTCTGATGATGTTGATATAGAAATTCAATTTTAAATTCGCATTTGGTGTGAAATTGGGGGTTTTCCAAAGAAATGTTTTTTTGGTTAATTTGGGGTTGCCCTATAAATAAATTGTTGTTTTTATTGACCTGTAATAAGGATGAAAATAATTTTTAGAAAGATTATCCCCTTTTTTGTTGCTGAAATAATGGGTTTTAATTGTGTTTGTAAATAAAGTGATGTTTTGGTTCCACTTTTGTGCGAAAATGAAGGTTTTACAAAGTTATCACTTCTTGTTTAACACGGGGATGTCCTAAAATTTATTTTTTGTTTTACATGAAATTTATTGGACGGACTATACTGTTTTGGTATCTTACATGTGTTAACATTGTGTAAAAGTGTGTTTCTTAAGTTGTTTTGTGTGCAAAACAACACAAGATTTTGAGAAATTGTTTTATTAAAAATCAAAGTGTTTGTTGCATGTTTTAGGTGGTATGAAATGTGATATCTTCTATATTTGGTGTATGTGACCAATAGTGGTGTTTTACATTAAAATGGATATGTTTTAGATGCATTAATTGTTTGAGTAAAAAGTGGTAAGCCCGTGTACCTAGGTGGGGCAAATGTGTACTAGTACGACTAGTGGACCGTATGTGTTTTGTCCCTATTTCACCTAGAATTTGGATAACGAAAACACTAACTAAACTATGTAGATGATGATTGGGGACCACTAGGTTATGGGTATGTTCCCTACTAGTGGTGCACGCATGAGAAACGATTTTACTATGGTTACTTTACAATTAGGTATGAGGTAAATGGGGCCCGAGAATATCTAGTGCCTAGGGGTGTTCCCGATTTTGTTGCTCCATGTGTTAGTGGTATTTTACCATGTATTGGGATGTTTTAAGAAGTATGTTTCAGTAGCTAACATGTATTTTTATTTGTGTGAACATTCTAAAAACAATATATTGAAAAATGTTTTCAATTGAAAGTGCATTTCTTGGATTTTATCACTGCTTTTCATTGCCTATTAAAACTGAATGTTTTTCACATTGTATTGAATGATAATTGGAATCATTGGGTGGTATCCTATTGGGATTAGGCTCATACTCTACATACACCCCATAGGTATAAGTAGACTAGGTTATTTTTGACTTAGGTAATGGAAAGGCTGAGGGTGATGGCAGTTCAGGGTGTTCGGCCCCATCTTTCGGGTGGAGTTCTAAAGACGGCTTGGGGGTGATGACCCCATGTCATGTGGAGTCCATGGGGATATTTTGAAGCTGTTTTATTTTGTATTTCAACCTTTTGTATTTATTTTCAACTTATTTATTCAGTTCTGGATTTTTGTTTAAACCTTATTGGTATGAATTTTTCATATTAATTTTATCAAACATTTTTGGTGTTTTATGTATACATATTCGGGTAAATTGTTCCCAAACCAAGATAAATGATTCCCGGGAACTTGAGCTATCCTGTGGGTATTGGGAACACCCTTTAGGGCTTGTCACGGGCCGGGTTTGGTGCCAGTTTTGGCGGTGACAAGATTCGGTTCCTGACACTTACACTAGAGTTCCTATATTGAAAGCAGAGCACAAAACTCTTAAAAATGTTTCCCAAAACCAATATATAGGACTCTCTATCCTATCATATAACCAACCACCTTTGATAGCACTTAGTCATGGTCTGTAACACCCCACGTTCTAAATAAATGAATTATTTAGTATTTTATCGATTCAATAGTATTTTTAAAAAATTTATTAATAAATATTAAATTCATATAATGAAATTTTAAAAAATGAATTTTTATTAAATACCACTATTCTAAAATGTGAAATTATTATGAATAAATATATAAAGATATTTTTTTAATTAAAAAGATTATGAAATTAATTTTAAATGATATATATATATATATAAACTGATATTAATATTCTTACAAATAATTATATCATATTAATTGATATGTTAACTTTAAAGATTATATATTAAATTTGTTTAAATGATTTTTTACGGTATATATATATATTTGGTATAAATGTAATATTAAAAATCATATTTCATAAAACTAAATATAATATTTCTATAAATAATATATTTATAATAATAAATTCAATGTATTGTAACTAATACAATTTTATAAAATTTTATTAAATAAGATATAATAAGATAAAAACTAATTATGATAATTTTAAATTCATAATATGATATTAATATATATATATATATGATATTTATCTTAATTGATATATATATAATGATATAATTTATGATATAAAAAACAAATGGTGAAATGAAAATAAAAAAAAACAAATCAATAACAGAGTTTTAGCTTTTCGAGAGACCGTAATAGGGTTATGTAGGGGAGTCCATGCGCGAGAGAAAGTGGACATGCGGGCCTTGTTTTCGTCGATTTCAAGCAATGTTCTAGGTAAAGGCTTATCCATAGTGTTTGCCTTCTTATTCAAAAACCGGGGGTGAGACCGAGGGAGGAGTCGCATACCCTAAGTTCGTTATCGGATTAGGCTTCTTCGACCATGCTTAGATGTCCGAGATCTATCTACGGTTTGAACGAAGAGGTGCTGAGTGTATTTCAGTTTCTCAAAATCGATGAAGGATTTCAATCATGGAAAGAAAATATTGACCATGGATGAGGTAATTTTGTGCGTCAATGATAGAGTATCATTTTGTTATAATCCATTAGATGTCTATTTTATCTGATTTTTGGAGTTTATTTCAGTATTTTATTCATCCACTTCTGTTTTTATTAAATATATTGTCCCTTTGGTGAAGATATTTCTTTAACTCCATTTGTATTTTTCATCAAATGCCAATTTTTGAAAGAGTTTGGATTCTACTGATTTAATGTTCTATATTGTTTTTAAATATTAAATGATGGATCTGTCAATGCTTCATAATAATCGGATTCTATTTCTTCTATGAATCTGTTTTGTTTACTCTCATTATCAGTCCTTTTCATAGAATTAATTATTTTTTTCACTAAACTCCCATGCTATATATATTTATCAATTGTCCCGCTGTTATCTATTTTCCCACTTGCTGTTTATGTTGATTAGCTTCCACTCCAAACCAATATGATATATATAAACTATCCTCACAAGATGGAATAAATAAATCACATATATTATCCTAACATGAGTATAAAAAAGGGATTGTGGAAAGTCCGTGGGAAGAAAACATGGAGTTCCTGGTTTTTCTCTCTTTTCTTGTTTTTAGTTTTTGAGTGGCAAGCATCTTTGGGAAGGAGAATAAGTTGTAAGAAAAGTTCTGCATGAAAATTTGGTAAGGTAATATTTATTTTTCTCTAAATTATCTTATGAGAAAATATTACCATTTTTATGATTTATTGTTTTGTGTAAGAGAACTATGTCTATTTATATCATGTTATAATTTTTATTTTATAATTTTGCACAATTCCATGATTATTTTAGTAAGTGAATTCTTTAATAAAACCATCCAAAGCATCTGTTTGTTTTATCAAAAATATTTTCAAATTTAGTTTTATGTAATAGATTAATTCATACTTTCATTGTAATTCCATTATTATCTTAGCAAGGGATAGTTTCATTTTCTTTTCAAATTTATGTATTTCAAAAAAAAATAAGTTCATTTATTTCAAATTTATGATTTTAGTTTTCATATTATGTGTAAGGGGTATTTGTAATAACACGTATTTTAGAATAAATATATATATAAATATGTTAAGGGTGGTCACATCATACTAAAAGGATTTATAAATTTTTATTGTTAAATTTTTAATATGATCCTTTATTAAAACATTTTTTTAAAATAAAATCATTCATTTTTTTAGGAATTTCCATATTTGAAAATTACATATGTCATTTATGAAATTGATTAATTTAAAGTATATGTTTATGCTGGATGGTTTGATGTTGGCATAAAATCCATGATCATATTTCATATTTATAAATTTATATATGTCTATGAAATTAGGTTCTTCAAAACAAATATATATATATATATATACATATATAAATATACATATATATATTCATGAAAGAGTGAATGTATGATATTTTATTGATAATTTCATGTGTGACATAAAGATTTTCATGTGATTATTAATACATTATATATATTCATTACATTATTTTAAGCATAAAAGTAATTAAACAAGTTTTTGGTTGGAAATTTTTATTTAATCATGCATTATAAATTTTTTTGAAATTATAAATATGAAAATCATATATTTCATAAAATGTTTAGATATAGGGATGTTTATGCTAGGTTTGCTTGAAAAAAGTTTGGTCAGAACCAATCATGAAAGTGAAATGCAATGCAAGTTAATATATATACATAGATACATACATAATCATATATATATATATGTGTGTGTGTGTGTGAAATGTGTATTTTAATGTATTATCATGTTTACAAAATTTAAAACACCAGTGAAAATTATATGTAAGTAATGCAAGCTAAAAAAACTGTTTTACAATGAAAATGGTTCATCAAAATTGTAAATATGATAGGGAGTTGGATAATGATTCCATCCTTCAAGTGGGTAGGCCCAAGATAGCCATCAAATATTCAAGTTTCCTCAGTAGTTTTGTTTTTAATAGCTTGCTTAATTTTTTCAATTAAATTACTGGATTAATTTAAAAAAAATTCAAAAGTATAATTATTTTTCAATCAATTATTTTACAAATGTATTTCTAATTGAATATTTCAAATGTATTACTAACGTGATATTTCAATATGGTATTTATCAATGGTTTTCAATACCCCTAACTGGGCAATTGAATGCTCACCCTTTTATTTTAAAATGATTTTCGAGGTATCTTAGGAGATTATCGTTGATGTCAATTCTTATGGAGTTAGTGTGCACAGAATCATAGTGGAAAATTTTATTATTGTTGTCTCAACTCTAATAAACGTAATGTTTTGTCTAATACTCCCGAACCTAGACTGGTAAAAGGTTTTCTTGTTTAATGTTTTGAATAATCATTTAGTTAATTTTATAAAAAAAATTACACAGTATTTTTAACCACTGAGTCTGGTAGAGCGGCCTCGGGGTGTTATAATTGGTATCAGAGGAATGGTCTAAACATATTTGGAGATTAAATGTTTTCTTTTGAAGAAAATAAAATCTATGCAATAGAGTTATCATTAGATGTTTAAGTCTCCTTAGATATTCTTTAATTCTGATGATTGAAATTCAAAATTGTTGTATGTCCGATGAAAGAATTGTGAGGGAACAATTTATTAAAGTGGGGGAGAATGTAACACCCCATAGTGTTAATAAATGATTTATTTAATATTATTTTAATTCAATATTATGTTTAATAATTTTTTTAATAAATATTAAATTCATATAATGTCAATTTAAAAAATTAATTTTGATTAAATACCACTTTTATGAAATTTGAAATTAATATGAATAAAGAGTTTGGATTCGAAAATTCATTAGATGACTATTTAATTTGATTTTTGGATTTGATTTCAGTTTTTTATTCAACCACTTGTGCTTTTCTTCCATATATGGTCCCTTTGGTGTAGAGATTTCTTTAACTCCATTTGGATTTTCGATCAAATGTCAATTTTTGAAAGAGTTTGGATTCTACAAATTTAATGTTTTATATTTGTTTCCAAAATTAAATATCGGATCTGTCCAAGTTTCATAATAATCAGATTCCATTTGGAATATCAATATGTTTTTTTTACTCTGGTTATCAGTCCTTTTCAAAAAAATAACTATTTTGTTTTCACTAAACTGCCATGCTATATGTCTTTATCAATCGTCTCGTGGCTATCTGTTTTCCCACTTACTGTTTATGTCGATTAGCTTGCACTAAAACAAATCCTATATATATAGAATATCCTCACAAGATGGAATAAATAAATCACATATATTATCTTAATATGGGTAAAAATTTAGTTTAACAAGTCTGTGGGAAGAAAATTTGTAGTTCCTAGTTTTTCTATCTTTTCTGGTTTTTATATTTTGAGTGGGAAACATCTTTGGAAAGGAGATAAAGTTGTAAGAACGCTTCTGCGTGAAAATTTGGTAAGGGAATATTTATTTTACTCTAAATTTTATTATGAGAAAATATTACAGTTTTTATGATTTCATGTTTTTCATAAGGGAACTCTGTCTATTTATCTCATGTTATAATTTTAATTTTATAATTTTGCACAATTCCATGATTATTTTATTAAGTGAATTCTTCAATTAAATGTTTCAATGTTTTAGTTTGTTTTATAAAAATTATGTTCAAATTTAATTTTATGTAAGATATTTATTCATACTCTAATTACAATTCCATTATTATCTTAGCAAGGGATAGTTTTATTTTATTTTCATTTTTAACTATTTCAAAAAAAATAAGTTCATTTATTTCAAATTTATGATTTTATTTTTCAAATTATGCGTAAGGGGTATTTCTATTAGAACGTATTTTAAGATCAATATATATATATATATATATAAATATGTTAAATGTGGATACATCATACTAAAAGAATTTATAAATTCTTATTGTTAAATTTTAAATATGATATTTTATTATAAACTTTTTATTTTAAAAAAATCAGTAATTTTTTTAGGAATGAGCATATTCGAAAATTACATCTATCATTTTTGAAATTGATTAATTTCAAGTATATGTTCATGCTTGTAGGTTTGATGTTCGCATAAAATTCATGATCATCTTTAATATATATATATATTTATATATTACTATGAAATTAGGTTATTCAAAACATATATATATATATATACACATATATATATATAAAAATTCATGAATGTGTAAATGCATATGAAATGATTTTGATAATTTCATGTGTGACATAAAGATTCTCATGTGATAATTCATACATTATATATATTCATTACATTTTTTAATGCATAAAGGTAATTAAAAAAATATGTTGTTGGAAATTTTTATTCAAGATTGCATTATAAAAATGGTTGAAATTATAAATATGAAAATCATGTATTTCATAAAATATTTTGATATAGGGATTTTTATGCAAGGTATACGTGACAAAAGTTTGGTCAAAACCAAACATGAATGTATAATGAAAAGGATGTTTGTATATATACATACATACATACATACATAATCAAATATATATATATAAGTGTAATGTGAATTTTAATATAGTAACATGTTTCCAAAATTTCAAACTCTAGTGAAAATTCTATATAAGTTAGGAAAGCTAAAAAATGTTTCATAAAGAAAATGGTGATTGAACATTGTAAATATGATTGGGAGTTGGATAATGATTCCTTCCCTCAAGTGGGTAGACCCAAGGTAGCCTTCAAAGATTCAAGTGGCCTCAGTCATTTCATTTTTATGAGCTTGCTTAATATTTTCAATCGAATCACTAGATTAATTTAAAATTATTTTAAAAGTATTATTATTTTTCAATGAATTGTTTTACAAATGTATTTCTAATTGAATATTTCAAATGTATTATCAATGTTATATTTTTAGAAGGGATTTATCAATGGTTTTCAAAACCCCTTACAGGGAAATTGAACACTCACCGTTTTATTTTAAAATCATTTTCAGTTATCTTATGAGATTATCGTAGATGTCGTCGCTTGTGGAGTTACCGCGTGCAGATGAATTGTGGAAAATTTTATTATTATTGTCTCAACTCTGATAAACATATTGTTTTTTCTAATACTCCAGAACCTAGACTGGTAAAAGATTCTCTTGTTTAATGTGTTGTGAAATCATTTAGTGAATTTTATAAAAACAAATTAAACACTATTTTTAAGCACAGAGATTGGTAGAGTAGGCTCGGGGCGTTATATGACCCATCCTAGAGGGGATCATACCATCACTAATCCATGATCACCACTAATCAGACATAGATTAATGACTTGAACTGAGTTGGAATGTCACACAAATGGGAGGAATTTGCTTAAATTAGTTATACACAAGCAGACATCTCAAATCCAAAAATATTTAAATGTTAAAACAAAAAGGAAAAAATGCATGAAAATCATTATATTTCACAACTAGAGTACCATATTGAACGTAAACTAGTTTATAGTACAAGCCCACAAAAAAGTGTCTTAAAACCACAATGTACAACCTATAAAAATGTTACTAGTACTGCATTCTACTACCATATGAGCACCTTGTCACGTCTGATCTCACAAAGCTCCAACCAGTCCGGGTACACCCAATAATCTATAAAAAGTTTTCTCATCCTCACAATACACAAAACAGGGAGGAAAATCCTGTGAAGGGGTGACTATAATAATACATAGAAGGAAACCCCTAAACTAGAATGAAATAGAAAATGGAAATGTACAGTCAGCTATACACAAGAATATATCTATACAACATATAACAAGAATATCCGGATATACTCACTTCATACCACACTGACTAGGGTAAGTCATAACATATTCATACCAATAATAGGTATTGATTCAAATGACTCCCTGATGTACTCATCTTGGAGAACACACTCATGAGTCCGATAACATAGCTGATATCTATCTGAGAATTATTGTTCATCACGAACAACCATATGTGATATAAGCTCATAGATTGGGAGAATGTTATCTGAAAATAAAATGAGGATCAAAACCATGGCCCTTGGGTGATACCAACAACTTGATGTTGTTTAACTATCTAGGTGATGGATAGAAAACATATGATTTTGGTAACATCAATAATTAACACTCTACTTAGGGCACAATGATTTATAAAGGATTCGTTCTTGTCCAATCAAGGGATTCTGAAAACATAATCTAGGAAATATTGCTGAAGGGATCACACACCTATGCAAAGGAAAAAATACCAAAAAAACATATGTGAAAAAATAAAGGGAAATAACCCCAAATGAACTTGTCCAAGAAACATTTGATAAGAGAATAAATTAATTTAGAATGGGATTTCACAAAGAGTGGTTGTCACAAATTCCAAGTCCCTTGTCCCCTGGTACAGACCGTGTAAACACCTCGTGTCACTGAAAACACATTAGAGGTAAAACCCACCATAGGAATCAAAAGTACTATCTCAACGTCAGGGTCCCAACACTATAGAATTCTCATCAAATAGTCACGTTTTCCAAATGTTATGGACGTTGGAAATTTAAAACAGTGGGGGATGGGTAACTGGGCTGTGGACCATCCAAAGTTGTCTACCACCACAATCGATTTGTAGGACTTAACGCCCCTAATCTTTGACTGCTACGTGACATCATTGTCAACCGTGTCTCATGGATGAACACCATGGTCAACCATGGACCTCTCTGTAAACTCCGCATCCAAAATTGGTCCGACCTAACCCATTGGGTTATGCCTGGTTTCTAGGTCCTGTCTTGTTTTCTCTGTCTAGCCTGCTCTTCTAGGGGCATTCTGTTCTTCACACATGGTTTGGAAGAGTCTTCTCTACTCCATCCTGAACTGCTCCCTTAGTCATCATAGCTCTATGGTAGCCCAGCCTGCTGGCCCAATGCATCATACCCATCTCCATGTCACTGGTCTCTGCAACTGTCTACCTATTGCAGTCCTCACCCACTAGCCCTATCATCCCCCACTCTACCACCTGTCACATTAAACCTCCATTGGACTACACACTGGCCATGAAGACCGGCCCCCGGGACCAGTTTTTTCACTCTCTTTAATAGACCATAGATTCCTCCTCAGCCACCACCATATGCCACTGCCTGCACTGGTGTGCACCACTATCCTCACATAATCACGTTGTTCCATCACCATCGCACCATTGTTGTGTCATTCCAAAATTGGATCCACATTACTGGATCATTGAGAAATGAAACTAAGGTTCCAAATATATTCATTCATGGACTCTATGAATTAAAAAGAATTCCTAGAAAATGGGAGAGCAAAATAAACAAGGAAAGAACACAGAAAAAACCAAGAACATTCTTCTTTACAGAATAGGTTTATTTCCATAAGAATGAACAATAAAAATAAATAAAATTCTTCTTAATCAAACCCAATTATTTCCGCAGTTAAATACCATCCCATATGAATAACTGATCTTCTGATCTAGTTATTCATTGGTTGGTCTATGTTCATAATTGAATCTAAAAATGGGTAAAGAAATCTAAAATAACACAACAGAACTGGGGATTAGATCATTTATTGAATATGATTAGTTGATGTTCCATCACCTTTAAAAATATCTATCATGGAAAGCATATGTTGATCCTTAATCCATGGTCTCGTTGTTAATTTTCATCGAGATAATTATACATGGTTTCTCATAAAATAATTCATGTAATTCCATGGTCATGAGCAATAACCTAGATCCATGCCATTAGGAATGTTTAAATAAAACCGAATGGCTGCGTCGATGTTACATCAAAATAAAATAATTTCAAAACATTTTTTCATTAAAACATCCAAAAACTAACATTCACAGCGGACCCACACGGGTCAACATTTGGTCTTGCTTATGGAAAACAACATATTTTGAAATCAAATGTTGCTCTAGTATTTTCAATCTGAGTCGCCATTCATGAGTTATTAAGATTGTAAAAATAAATAAAAAATTTATTAATTTATTTACAGTTTCTTCCTTGGTGATTTTTTATATAGATTACTCCCACTAACCAATGTTATGTCGTTCCTATAGTAAAAGATCCTTTCAGTGTTTAATAGTTCACATAAATTTATGATTTGGGAAAATGATGAAGAGTTATTCCACCTTTTCTGGAAAACCACTCGGGTGTGAAATTAATAACATGACATTTTCCAATGAAATGTTTTGGCACAACAAATTTTGAATCACATGCCATCTCAACATCTGGTCCTGATATTTTCCAAAAATATTATACAAATAAAATTCTATAAATACAAGTCGTTAAATCAATTTTTTGTTGATATTATCTTTCTATATTATTTTGATATTTTATAAGTAGACAAAATGTGATTGGGATGGAATGTTGACATATTTAGGCTCTTATTATTTGTGTTATTTTGACATTCATGTGTTAGTATGATATTTTCACATTTTCAGGGGAGAACATTGGTATTATCCATATTAAGTATACTTGTTTTTTTCACACTATATATATATATATAATATTTCTCAAGTTTCAATGAATTTTTTGGAGACCGAGATGGGAATTACTTACATGGAGGTTGGAGTTGTTGAGTAGTTTTTGGTAAAGGTTTCTTTTTGGTTTTAATTTTAGAAACAATTAGTTTTAATTGTTATCTTACACATGTGTTATGTTTCAGATTATTTTTTACTATTTGATAGAGTTTAATTGGTAGTTCATGTTTTTCATTAATAATTTTTTATATTGATTGAAATCATGCCCCCAATTTCAATGATTTATGAACTTGGTCCTAGTAACAAGAATTTTTCCTAATATAGGTGGGACTCATGGTCACTCATTCACAAAAATAAAAACCAAATATTGGTACTACTAAAGGAATTGGGGGGAGGGGTGTGACACTTATATTTTATCTGTCCATACAAGTTATAATGAAATAAAAAAAGGAATATAACAAAAAGACATTATCAATAAGTTTTATAAATGAGTATAAACTACAATTATAATGTCTATAATATTGGATAATCATGATTGATAACATACACACACAGATCCCAAATTACTAATAAATGAATCTTAAGGAATTGTACTGACATGAAAATAACATTTTCTAAAATACTAAATATAATGGATTGACTAAATTGAGGTTATTTATAGACAATAAAATTGGTATAAACCACCAATAAATAGATAAATATTTCAAATAATACTTCCCTACTTGAGAATATATTTTTTATCTTCTTCTTTACCTATGTAAATATGGTTGGATACCTCAGTACCAATCATAATCTATAATATTGAATTGTATGGGAAGGGACACTCACTCTTTAGTCAAGGATATCATATATATAATATAAGGTGAATGTATATGTTATTTATTACTTCCACAATATCTAATATAATATATCAAAAAAAATTTAATCTCTCTATTATCAATTATAAAAAAGGAATCCATTAGATAATTTATACTTTGGTCATAGTGAAATAGCTCTCCATATTTCCCTTCATCAACACATTAGAAGGGTATTTAATATGAAATGTTGGTTCTATTTGTCTTTAAATCCCACAATAATAAAAAATATCTAGAATAAATTCCCATACATTACATTTCATTATCATAAAATATATGTAACACAGTTAGGTCTAGATTCCATCTATTCATATTCATCAAGTCATATATATATGTTATCGAAGGAGTGAATATTTATCTAATATTAAAACAATTTATCTAAAAGAATATTAGAAATTAAAATTATATGATATATATCAATTTAAATATATGTATAATTGGCATTATTATATTTCATGATTTTATTTTGAATATATCTGAAGACTTTGGACAATATTAGGAATATCATTTTTTTTATTTATCAATTAATATTGCCTCAAAATCTATACATAATTCCACTATTGAGAGGGATGTCATGAAGTTATAGAACACAAAAAAATTCTTTATTTAACACATGATTGGGGAATAACAATATCATCAAAAAATAATATATATTTCTAATAAATTCCTATTAAATCAAACTCTATATTTTTCATAAGGATTATTATAGAATATGATGAAATTTAAGGAACCCTATAATATAAATTGTTATTTTTATTTTATTCATTTGGATGATCTCAGGGAGGACTACTAAGCTATTTGATGATTTAAAATTTTAAAATATTCAATTACTTTAAATTGATGGACCCTATGGGGAATTAATTCATCTATCAATCATTATAGAAATATTTATTACATAAGAAAAGATATTTAGCTTCTATGGTAAAAAAATTTGTGTTGTATATCATCATGAATAATTTATAACAATCAATTATTTTTTAATTATTTAATTTACTAATTCATTAACACTATTAAAATAATGGCTTATTAAAAAAAATATCAATATCAACTATTAAGAACTCTTCATAAAATCGTCATGATTATTTCCATTTTTAGTATATTATACTCTTAAGCTCACACTACTCATCACTCATGTTTTCATTTGGAGAAAACATTGTTTTTTAATAAAATTTTCCTCCATGTTAATCTTATTCAATTTGTAATGTTGGTTAATCCTCAACATCAACATCTAATTCTATTTGGTATATTGATGGATTGAACATACCATCATTTCATTGGGAAGTTGATAAAACATATCAACCTAATTTAAATTGTATATTAAATGATTAATGGAGTTTAAATTTCTATGATCCCCACATCTGACATTCCATTGTCCTCAAATATTGTTAATTAATTAGAGAATGATTTAATAACCCATTAAAATATCATTCCATTTCCCTATACCTCAAATAGTATGTCATCATTTACCCCCACACATTGGCTCACTACTCTTATTTAACCCTATTGAATTAATAACTAAACCGGACCATATTCCCAAAATTATTTCTAATTTAGAGCATTGTTATAATCTCCTAGATTAATGATTTCTCATGTGGTACTAGTCTTATGTTATTTTACAATACTATATCTTCTCCTCAATTTTTAATTTTTCATATATTTCATTCTATATCGAAAAAAATTAGAAAACTAAAACACTCTCATCATCCAATTTAAAAACTATGAATCAGTATTAATACCATAGAGATATCACCTCATTGGTACATCCAAGTCACAAGATTTGACCTCAATTAAACTATAATATTTACATACTATTAAATTTTTTGCAAACTCATACAAAATACCATGAAATTTTTTATCAACATATTTACATGATAAAACATTACTTTATATATATTAATCATTACTTAAAATGCCACACATCATATTGTCAGTTCAAAAGTATCAACTATTGGAATTATTTTCAATATCATGACTTTATATGCTGCCTAAATATCAATGTGTCCATTTACTTTACCATTATATATATTTTAATTTTTTACTCTCCCTCATATTGATAAAATATACATATTACAGAAGATGGGATAAAATTGATTAATTCTTATTTAATGTAACATAAATTGTATTAGTCAGTGTACATGATCCATGATGAGTATAAAAAACATTATTCTCAAATTTATTTGAAAAAATAATCCTTTAGAACTACGAATATGATACCAACTCATATAATACAAAAATTTATTTTCACCAATAGATAATATGTTATTTTCATGATGGTATTACTATATCATAATAACATTAATAAATATTTTCAGGAAATTTTCATACCTACATTCATGGAATCAAATATTAATATGGATTTAAACATTCAAATACTAATAGATTATTTTAACTTGAGTTTTAATTCATGAAGCTCATCTAAACATTAATTTTTATTTAACATATAAAAGGTAAATATCCCAAATTAATATAATAATTGATTAATTAAAATTTATAAAGATAAAATTTCAATGCCAGTATTTTCAATTACAATTTTAATATCACAATATTTATTACAAATATTCATGATTTTCTGGGTTTTTATAATTATGGTACATTCTAAAAAAATGAACCATTTTACTCCCACTCAATTTAGGCATCCATAATTATTTATAAATTATAATACACATATTCTATATATTGTTATGGATATAAGATATTAGATACCATGAACGATATGTAAATATAGGATATGTTCTTCAGTCCCCCCATGTGAACTACAATCACCATCAATTCTCTATATATAAAGAACATAAATACATCATAAAATATTACTGAATAATTTGAAACTCAATTTATAGTTATCATTAACAAATGCGAATAGAATTTATTACCAACTATTATTACAATTATTATATGATAAATTTGATTGTTTTATTATTTCTTGAGCTTTAATATTTATAATCTGTATTTTATTTGAATAAAATGTATAATTTATTTTCATTTTAGAAATATGTTTTTATGAAATCAAGATGTTAGTGACTTCGTAAAGGTAAATGAATCGCTTGTGTAATGATTATCATATGTCTTAAAAAAAGTAGTATTGTAAAAAAATATCATGTAAGTGTATCCACACCATAAACACCTTCAACATATTACTTTTTGATTACTTTGGTTTTCTTCCTTAAAAACCTAGTACTATTATTTTTCTTCATCATGTAAAAAATTGTTATTATCTATAGAAGTAATATTTAGTAATTATTTCTCCATATATGATTCCAATTACAAAAATAACTGTCGAAATTATCATTCATTTGTTATGAATATGAATAGCCAATTTAGTTAATCAATATCGAATCATATGAATTCGTTCCAATACATCATTTCCATTTCTAATTTCATGGACTGCTATTTCATTTTATTTTTTTCTCTTATCAATTATGAAATTCATAAAGGGAGTTTTTCATGGGTCCATATAGTTAGGTTATATATCTCTATAACTGGTAAAATTTCAATTGAATTTTGATATATTAAATTAGTCGGGGGGAAATGAATTGGGCCATGCATCAGAATTCAATTATAATTCCTAGAACCCAATAAAGGGGGTGATTTTCAAATAAAATGAGGGTATAGTGGTTGTGGGGTTCAAGAATTTATTGATTGGATTCCACAAAATTTGAACTGTAGTATCCATCCACACACTAGTTAAAAGAGTCCCACTAGCTTACTACGCATTCCAATAATAGACTAGGGGCACCAGTGAATTCTTGGCCCAATACCAACAAGCTCATCGGTTATTTATGGGGGTAAATAAAAATTCCACCTATAATTGTTAAGATGAACCCCCACCTCTACAAATTATGTTTTCAATATAAATAGGACACTTACTAGATGTAATGAACTAGATCTAAAAATTCTAGTTGATATTTTTGGTTTCTATTTAAAAATAATCTTGTTATTGTGTGCGCATAATTTTCAAAATCACTACATTACAAATGATGAGAGTCAGTATAACCAATCCCATAATGATTTAAGGGATTATACTTTGAGAAGGAAAATTTCGTTGACTTTTATTTTATAGTGAATTCGATAGAAATATAGCTTTAAACTTGTAAATAACATAGTAATCGAAAATATGTTCTAACATTATGAATGTTTTTCCATGAATTTAATTCCCTTCATTTCATGCTTTTGAATTTTTAATATAATGATTTGTAATGATAACAACTCTAACATTTTACATGGATTAATTTAATGAGAATTTAATTTCTAAAATTTTAACAATAAATCACCCCCTTCACCATCGTTCTAATGATCCTAAGGAACCTCTAAAATGGTTTTGTGACAACTTAACAAGAATCACCTTGTCCATGAATGAGTGTCATATCATCTCATGTGTTATTACCCATATGAAGATGCTACTGAATACTAAACAAATATCACTTAAACATCCCTACCCTCATCCTAAAACCCTCAACATGGGCATCAATTTATCCATGGAAGCCTTTTTTTACGAACTTAATAATGTTTCCCTGTTAAGAGTTACCATCATTCATTAATTTATTTAGTTTTATTTCCATTATACAACCCTTAAAATTTTCTAATTCTATTATTCTACAACTACTACAATATTATAAAAATAATTGGATTTTTTAATTCTAAGTTTTTTACTTACACTAACACAAACATTCATATAATAGGTAATAAACATATTGTTTCGGTGTACACTGAACTGCTACCTCATGAAATGATGAGTATTATTTTTTCCACTACCAACTATCATGGTCATAATAATAATAGAAAATAAGTTTTTATATATTATATATTACAATTTTAATGACTTTATGAATCTATAATTTTTTTATATGAAATACTTATATACTTCCCATTTTGTATTAGTATGATAACATATTTCCAGGTAGTGTGAAATAATGCATCCATGAAGTGATGCCACTCCATCATGCTATACGTGGAACATATTAAGGATTATTTTAGTAATCCTATGTAAAATATATAACATATATATGATATTATAATATATATATATATATTAACCTTGTCATTTCATAAGATGATAATCAAATTAATGTAGTGTTCATGCGTAAGTTTTACCTACAGTCTCCATGAATGGTGCATTTCATTTCTTATCTACAAGCATTATATATTATTATAAATTCATATTTAATAAATATATATGAAAATTAATTTATTAATTAGATTCTATAGATGATTAATCCATGATTTAATTAAAAGGAACAAGAATTTAAAAGTGAAAACATACTTTTGAATACTAGGCAATTAACACTCAATGCGATGAAAATAATGAAATAGTGTTAAAAATCAGTAATACAATGTTATAAAAATATAATATATATTATTATAAACATTAATATGGTATTTTTAGAAGTTATTAACATAAATTAGACAACTATAAATGTGGATAAATACCAGACCACAAAAAAGAAGGTTAAAGTAATGGATTCATATCAAATTGTTCTTTCTATGAGGCATACACTATATACACCACTTTCATATTTTGTGTCATATATATAGTATTACATTGGAGACATTATACCGTTAATACATTTTATTCATCATATGAAAATATTTACTTATGAGGAATTATGATTTAAAAGCTTCATGTTGTGTGGTTTATTTTGGGATATTTAAAGATTAATTTCCCAAAAATAATCATAATGATTATCATAGAAATCTCACATGCATTTGTGATTCATAACATTATCATGAAACTATAAAACTACTATGATTATTTTTCATTGGATACTACCTTGAATTTCCATATTATCAAACAATAAGAATTATTATTTCATAAATCCTTTATCATTTTATATAACATGTTCACATTGAGAGTTATTTGATTAACATGGGAATTATTTACCCATAATTTATTCAATAATGATTCATTTTGATAAGGAACATTGTTTATTTAATATTTGAGGAATGATTTTTAAATGAATAAAATTTGTTTGTGACCTTTAAAATTACTCCCTATGGGTTTTGGACTTTTTAATGCAATTCCCTCGATGTGTTACCGGCCTAAATATAAAAATTAGTAGTAAAAATCATAATAGTTTTATTATCTAAAGATATTAAAGAGATCATCATCTTGGGAAACATGATTTTTTAATAATTATGTATTTATTTTATTATAAATTAAATTATTTTTTATCCATGATATTTTTCATCGACGTAATTATTAATGGATTTCATTTCCGGTTCATTAATTAAAGGACATGTTTTTTAATTTTCATATCTTTCCATATTGATATTTCATTATCTAGTAATTTTAATAGTAATTGTTATTATATTTCTACTATTACATGTTAATTTATTTCAACGTATTTGTTATTTATTCCAAATTACAATGTCTTATTGAGAATTTGACAAAACCACTATTATAAAATATTTCCCCAGGTTATTAATAATAAAACATTGAATATGTATTCAAGGATGCTATTTATTCCTTTTTTATTTTTAATCACTATTTAATATTATATTTATCATTTTTATGGGTATGATATATGTAATATGGAATTTAGAGTCTATTAAACTGATCGATACATTTTTATTAGAATCCTTGTAATCATGCCAATGAAATCAAATAATGCACTAACACCATGCTTATGGGGTTAGGGTGTTAGAGTTTATATCAAATAAATATTAGTAGAAACCATTGAAAGTAGATATAGAAAAAAAATATAAGGGATCATAGATTTATGGTTTAAATTGAGTTTATGTATATAAGAACATCCCAACATTTTGAGAAGGTATAGATTATGTGGTTATTTCTAGAAATAAATCCATGTATAGATATTACATGTTGGCATGGTTCTGGCACAAATGTACCTAGTAGTAATAATTCCAACAAGATGTGTCGACCCTGACTTAGTGTAACTTGTACAAGTCAACGGGCCTTACTTAACAGCTTGTTTGATACTCCAAGGGGATATTATTAAGATAGATCACATTTTTATACATACCATTATGAATTATTTGTAATTAAATATTACCTAAAAGTAACAAACATTTAGGATTCTATTCTTCAAGATGAATAAATTTAGGTTATTTTGTATACCGTGTTTATAATTATACAAATATCATAATATAATGTGCTAATCTAGTATACAAAGATGTTTATAAATGGTTCTCAGAAAGGAAAAATTGTGTTATTAATCATGGAAAATGTAGATATCACCCTATAAAAGAAAGTAAATATAGTAGGTGTTGGATCAGAGAAAATTGCAAAAAATATTAAGGCAATATAACCAGGTTCTGAAAACAAATTCACAAATAGAACAAACGGTTCCACGAAGATAATATCCTATGTTAGATAACATTATGTGATAGAATAAACAATAAATTAGTTAGAATACTAATAAAATTGTACCCAATTAATCGATATTGTCTTTTTTACAATATATTTATGTAATTACGATGTGATGAAAAGGAAAATAATACACTTGTAGGGTATTGTCTCACGGTTGATGATGATCGATGGTCATCCGTTATGCAATGTATAATGGAGAAAGAATTAATATAACTAATGTAATGGAGAACATTTAAGGAAACAATATTTGATAAATACTTCCCTCATCATAAAAATATCAACATAAAGAAGATGTTTCGTAAGATAATGAATAAGGAAGAAGAGGGTGTTGCAGATTATTAAGACACCATTAAATTTTTATCCATGTATTTTATAGATTATATAACCAACATGGAGTGAAATAATGACCACTAATTTAAAGGACATAAACTAACTATCCTAAGGGAACTCGTTTTTCATAAAAAATCATCATAAGAAGAAATATATTTATGTCCCTGAAATATGGAGAACTAATTCTAAAGATTCTACGCATTTAAATAATACTATTAGAAAAAGTGGATATCTAAGAACCATGATAAATGTATTGAATAATTTAATAATTACATGTTAGAATAATTTCCATTATGTGAGAACTATGGTATGAATCACTTTAGTAAATGCATTAATGGAATGGGTTTTTTTAGAAGTGTCGAGAAAAGGGTCTCCATAACAAAGAATAAAAAGGAAAGAATAATAAGGATATAGTTAAATGTTAAACATACATGTAGATGTGTATCTATGAAAATAAATACCCCAAATGGAAAGAGAAGATACCTCTAAAGAATCTACTAGATCAAGGTCAAAAATTTGTTATTGACACAACCGTTTGGAAGTTATTATTATACTTTTGTATTTGGATGTAATTAATATATTGTTAATATTTTTTTATGATGTTCTCATATTATGATAATGAAATATGTAAATATTTTACAACAATACATTTTAATTAATTAATATTATCATATATTGAATAAAATAATGGAATGTTACTCAATAAAAAGTTATTTTTTTTAAAACAGATGATTAAGGGAAATAAAACCCATAATATGTTCTAAATGATGAGATATTGATGTAGAAATGATTAATTTGGATCTGTGCAGATAACCTTAGAACTCGTTAATGACTTGTAAAAAAGTTTTCTATGATATCATTGATTTGTTTACTACACTTTTGGATAAGTAAATATGTCCAATAACATGTGTCTTACTTTAGAAATAAGGAAGTATATATATTTCCAATATGGTTTTATGTTGATTCATGATATTCTATATTTCCATAGGATATACGATGACGTTACTCAATTTTTTGAAAGGTGAAAACTTTGAGCTACTTAATGTTGATAGAAGGATAATGATAAGTTCATTTTGGAAATTCAGTGATCATTTTCCAAAAGTGTTGGATGATAATTATTTTTGAAATATTAACTGTTTATGCAAGAACATTAGATATGATTTTAGAGTATAATGTGTTAATTCATTATATGACAAATCAGGAAGAATGAGAAAACATATATGTACGTCATGTAATGATCAAATGAAAATATTATGTTTATAGATACATATATTTAATTAAATTATTATAGAAGGAATTAATTCCTCAAAATGGGTTTGAAATAAAAAATATTATACAAATACCTTATTTTTTATTGAAATGATGGTCTCATAAATCATCCAGATTTATGGAAACGAGGTTCTTGAATTTATATTCAACATTCAAATGTTTTTTTGATGACCTAAATCACCGCTACAAATTTTTAAACATTTCTTCCAAGTATAGACCTATATTTTCCACTAATTTTCTCATACATAATTACCCAGTTATATATTATTCCATGTGTCCTTTTTAGTTCCCTTTATTTTTATAGAGGATGTTTTATTAAACATTATTAGGATGTGGGACTTCAATATTTGAAATAAAAAACAATCAATCATGAAGAAAATGTTTAAAATTGCAAGGATAGAATTTATTTATGTTAGGTAGAATGTAATACCCTGAAAACTCTATGAGTAACATGTGTTCGATTTCATGGACAACACACAACAACAAGTGTGTAAGGGAATATAATATCCTATGAAATTAAAATATTTTTTTATTTTAAATAAATTAAAAATATCATATATCTCTTAATGTAAGAAAAATCTATGTATGTATTCCGTACATGTAGGAATGACATTGTTCTCTTTCATGTGTTACAAGGAAGATAGATTTTTAATGGAGCAATAATATTCCCTAAAAAATTATTATGCAATATAATAAGACATAACCTAGCCATTAAATTAGTGGTTATGAATAATATTAACTATTCCATGAAAATATATTGTTTATAGAAATATAAAATGAAATAATTGGTAATAAATTAATAAGAAATGAATATAAGAACTAGTTGAATATAAATAGAATATTATTTTAGATGACTATTTTTTTGATCCCAAAGGTTTTTTAAACTAATAAAATAATTTAATAACATTACTCACTAGTGTTAATGTGATATATATATTAACTATGAATAAAATATTTTATATGTTAATGAAATATATTTTATTTTCTTAATATAAAATTAAACAGACTATTACACGTAAAATACTATATTTTTATAATGGTATTTTTTCACATTTTATTTTCAAACGCATTTTATATATAATAATTTAAAATTATATAAATTTAATTTGTAAAAATAAACTTCATCATTGTAGTAGAAACATAAAAAATATCATAGGGTTAATTTTTGTTTATTTTGTGATGATTCATTTTTTTTAATGAATAGAGAAAAATATTGAATTTTAGTTCAAACTAAATTTACATGAAATTTATTTTTATGATAAAATTTATTAAATATTGGTTTAATTGTGTAATTATATCATATTTTAATCAAATAAAAAAATTTAGGTCATTGAGATCAATTTTACTCGGATGTTGACTATAAAAACATGGAAAATCTTTTGATGTATTTACCTTAAAACCTAATATTTCATCTTGTCTACTTTATTATATATAAATTACATTATTCCCCTTATGTGATTGGAATATTTATGATTGGATTACAAAATTCTAATTTGTATAATTTATAATTTATAATATATAATAAGGTCAAAATTCATTTTTACCCAAAATATTAAAGAAAATTAAAAAAATTACATTGATTTATTAATGAAAAATTAATCTTAATAAGAGACTAAACCTAAATTTAATGGTCCAAATGAATTATAAACTATTCCAAATTAAATTATTTTGAAAAATTTCATCCATGTAATAAATTTTCATAAATTGTTTCCATTATTGGGGCTACTAGCGATGTGAAAAATGTGAATGGAATTCCTTTGTCAAAATATTACAAGAGCACCCCTCCTTCTCCATTATAAAAAGGCCTCAAGTCCTCCCAACTCTTCACACGTCTCAAACCAAATTTGATCGAACATGATCTATAAATATACATCTTCAAGATCCCTCAACAGATCATAGAATCCTTTACATGGTTATAAATTCATCCAAATAATCCTTCTGGTACAAACCAAAATATTCCACTCAATTAAGAGGTGATATCATTTCTTAGCCTCATTAGATTTATACACATTCTAAAACCCCAAACCTTTTACTATTATATTTGTTTATAATAAATCAAGAATAAAAAATAAATAAAGATTTTTTAATGATAAGGTTTCAACCTAAAATCACACACACTTCCATTTAATGGGTAAGAGAGATGTTGTTTCTATTTTTTGACGAGCTACTGCCTTACGAAACAATGATTTTTCTTTTTTACATTACCACCTCTCATGGTAAACATTATGATAGAAAAAATATTTTTATATATTATATCTGATATTTTTTGTCTCTATATTCTTATATTAATTTTATTTAACACGTACCCTAATACTTTTAATTTTTTTATAAATACTAAAACATCATTTATAGAACTGTCGACTACATCATTTTTAAAGCGAATTGACTAATTTACACATTACATGGAACCTATTAAGGATCATTTTAATAACACTATGTATCATATATATAATAGATATGATAATAAAATAATAATATACATATTTTTTATTTACTTTTCATTATTTTTATATAAATAAGAAACGAATGTATATTTCATGTGTATATATGACATACCATCTCTATAAACGATGGATTTCATTTCTTATCTCCAAAAATTATATATTATTATATATACATATACAATAAATTTATATGATTATTTATTCATGTATTAAATTATGGATAAGATGAAATCATTATATAATTAAAATAAATAAAAAATTACAATTCGAAACAAACATAACAACACTAGTGAAATAATACACAATTGTGAAAATAATTAATGTCTGTAAAAATTGGTAATAAAATATTGTAAGTTAAAATATGATATTGAAAACCTTATTATGGTTTTGGTATATGTTAGAAACATATTTTAAATAAATATATAGGAAGATAATGACCACACAAAAGAAAGAAATTTTATGGTATGGGATGGTTTTCTAATATTACTTTCATTGAGGTATACCCCATACACACCACTTACTGATTTTGTGTCGTGCATGTACTACCCATTTTGATTCATTATATCATTAATTATTTTTCATAATGGATGGAAAAATCTTCCTCCTTGGGAAATATTATTTTAATGTTTCAACTGTTATAAGAAACTTTGGGAATATTAATGATTATTTTCTATTAATATATTCTTAGTGATTATCTTTGAAATCACACTTACATTTTTTATTGATAACATTATAAAGACAAAATCACATTGTTTTAATAATTTTTTATTTGAAATTACCTTGAATATCCATATTTAAACACAATCTATTTTATTAATGTAGAAAATGTATATATTATTACATATGATGTTCAGTTTAACAATTATTTGATTAGATGGGGAATTATTTCCATATTATCTATTAAATAAAAAAATATTTTCAAAAGGAAATTTTTTTAATCAACATGTGATAAATTATTTATACATTAAATAAATGGGTTGGGCACTGTTTTAGGCAATCCCAATGGGTTATGGGTCAGCTATTGTAAACCCCATGTTGCATCAGTCGTCTCATGAGACAGATTAGATTGAAAAAATAAAATATTTAAATTATATCATATCTAAATGGCATGAAGGCCCACAATTTTATTTTGTTTCTGATAATCCCGCATTTATGGGTTTAGGGGGAACCCTTACCTAGGAAGAACTCCTAGACACACATTACATGACTCAGATGCCTTAGAAGAATTCAACACAAATAGACTACTTGAAACTGCCCCTCCCTAAAAAATACCATGATGTTATATCTCCACAATTATAAGGTTGGGAATATGGAAAACATTTGCATAGAATCATAAGGCATGTACCAATTAAAATTATATACCCTCTCATTTTTCAAATTCTTCTGAACAATGCTATGCTAAATTCTCTTACCCCTAAATCCTCATCTAAAGCCTTGTACCTTGACGTTTTTCTAGTTACATCAGCCTTATATATGGCATAAAGGGTGTGAGGTTCCTTAAAAATCAATCTTTCCCTATATCCTTGGGCGGTCTAATAGAAATGCTAGAACCAAGGACCAAACTAGTGCCCCAAAGGTGAAATAGTTGAATATTTACTATAGTTACACTACCAAAAAATCCCTTCTAAAGTAACATAGAAATATTCCTCAGCCCAGAATTGAACTCTGGTCTCTTGGATGCACATGTAGAGTCCTCACCAACTAGGTCGAGGATCATTTTTAGTTAATCTGTTAAATGAGACTCTATGTTTCATGTCCCTAGGAATCATGACATATTACAATTAATCATTTAGTTTATTGATAATTCAATTATTATTTACCCATGATATATTTTTCGACATATCTATGGTTTCATTTAATTTCCAATTCCTTTATACAATGGAATGTGATTTCGGTTTCATACCTTTTCATATTGATATTTCCTTACCCAGTTATATAAATTTCATATGTTATTAAATTTTTACCTTTTCATGTTAAATGTTTCTAATGAATGATTATTGATTCCACTTTACAAATCCTTACTGATCAATTTATCTAGCCCTTACTATGTTTACATTCCCTACATTTTAATGACAAAATATTTGAATAAGAATTCAAGGAAGCTATTTAATTCTTTCAATTATGTATCTTGTATTTATTTTCTAATTCCAATAGTATTATGGTTGTCATATATGTAATCTGGTTTCCAAGACATCGAAATTGATCAGTCCGTAAATATTTTTTTCACATAATCATCCCATTGTAATAATATAGTGCCCCAGATCTTGGCATCTAGGGCCGACCATCACAATATCAATATTTCAATATGTTTTAATTTTAAATTATCTTGGAATGAAATTTTTTATAGAATAAATAAAAATTCAGTTATTACAGACTCTAATTTATTTTCATTAAATATAGTAATTTAATATTTTAAATTTTTATTCTATTTTGAGTTAATTTTATAGATGATCGATTTTCATATCAATAATCTAATTACATTCATTTGAACAATCCATATTAATGATTTTCCTATAACATAATTTTTTTGATTACAAATGAATTTTTATAAAAACAAACCTTGTGATTTACGAATTTATATTAATTTTTTTCTAAAAAATAATGAAATTTTATTAATAAAATATAGATAAAATATTTGGGAATATTAGGTACATGATTTTGAAATATGTATACCATATTTTTAATCATTATCAATAGTAATTTTGGTAAATATTTGACACATAAGTAAGTGTAAAATTGGAATAAAATTGTTAAACCTGTGTTATATGGTTTCAAAATAATCTAAAAACCTTGAAAAAATTTATTTCATGTCAGTAATTAGACCAT
This sequence comes from Viscum album, assembly GCA_963277665.1. Taxonomy (NCBI): domain Eukaryota; kingdom Viridiplantae; phylum Streptophyta; class Magnoliopsida; order Santalales; family Viscaceae; genus Viscum; species Viscum album. The sequence continues at coordinate 1,770,904,302 of OY728135.1, forward strand.
AGACATTCAACATTTCAATATATTTATTTTATGTACATTATCAATTGATAATGAAATTTATATTTTTTTATTTAAATAAAATTACCAAATTCCACATTGGTACATTTTTATTTCATTTATATATTTTCATAATGATAGATATTTAGTTTAGTTAATCGAAGTTGTTATTTGGGAAATAATGATGTTAATTTTAAAATGTTTCTACATTTATAATTTTTATGGACTAAAAAATTTCATTAAATGATTATAAAATATTGTCATGTTGCTTGTCAAATCATTTGAAAAAAATATATGTAAATTCTTTTAAAACAATAAATGTAATATTTATGGGATGAGTTATTGTGTTATAAGAAATGTGAACCATTAATGAATATTTTATGGTAAAAGAGTATATATTTTAATTCCTTTTTATAATTAAAGATTGAAATAAAAATTCTATTATTAATTCCAAATAATCATTACTAATATATTATGAAAAATTATGTCTTATAAAATTATTTGAAAATAATGACAATAATACAAGATGAATAGATGTATAAAAATATAAAAAACCTGATATATCTACTATTAATGACCCAATTATTAACTTATATGCTAAATAATAATTATTTACTATTGATAATGTCTTTACTGTGGTTACTGTGGTTATGTTAAAAAATTATTAATTAAAGGGTTAAAAGAAAATATAAGGGGAACAATTACAAAAGAAATATCTAAATGTCTTTGGATTTTTTATATTGATAATATCCATAACTCCATTTATTGTGAGTCAATTTGGAGTAATTTTTACTTTATAAATTGTAAATATTTTTTTTTAATTCATTAGAAAATTACAAGTGTGCCCCTCAACTCTATTTAAACAAATATTGATATTATATCTTATTTATCATACTTTCACCACGAGGATAAAAAAACCCTACCCATTTCACTTTTCAATGTCCATATTAACTATTTATTTGTTATGGTCTTCTTAATAGTATATTTCAGTCATATCTAAAAATTTATCTAAAGGATTTCTACTACAGAATACATAATCATCTTTAATGACTCTATAAAATTTATGGCTTCAACAACTTCTTATAAATATTTTTTATCAATAACTATATAATAAATATTTTATCATCAACAAAATGAGATAATATTGTTATTTTATTAAAATATTTTTCCAATACCTTTTTCATCCGATGGAATTAGAAACCACAGCTTGAGCATACCTTTGTCATACTATCTCCATGAAGTATGGTAATTCATTTTTCATCACCAGTTAACATATATGGAAATATATATTCAACTAAAAATATTATATGATATTTATAATATAAATATACCTATATATATCATATATAATTTAACCTTTTACATTTCCTTATATTGAAAAAAAATTACATCACTAAACTGTTAGTGTAGTTTTCACCTCTGTTAAGTAATGTGATCTATTATTCATTTCTAGTTTTAATGGGTGCTGATAAAGATTGATGAAATGAATATATATAATATATATTATATTAAAATTTTTCAAGAAGGGTTATTTTTTACTTAGTAATAATTCCATTAAATCCATTTAAATGTGGAAAAAATATTCACCTATTCGCTTGGTCTACCATTTATACGAATGGTGAAATTACTTTTTCTTTGTCCAACATTCATGAATAATTATAAATCTGTATATAATGAATAGTTATAAAATTATTTACCTAAACCAAACTATTTATTTTATAAACTATAATTTCTATATGTGATCCAAAACATCCAAAATGAATCCTAAATTATATGATTTAGAAGTTAATATCAAAGTAAATGATAATAATGAAAGATTGTTCATGACCAAGTGATAATATGTTTTAGGTGGGTCAAATATGATATTATAAAAATTAATATGGTTTTTGTATAAATTAATAATATTTTTTACACAATTATCATTCGATTACATTATATTTAAAAAGGTTTAAGTGTGGGGTAAGGGGTTTTTTTAACTCAATTTCAATTCATAGGGCTATACACCAACATCATTGAAAATTTAAATCAATGATTATGTGTGAAATGGAATATTATTTTATTATGTATTATTTATTTTTGTATTCTGTGGATTGAAATTTTTCCCACAAAATTACTTCATTGATTCATTAACACTTGAATAATACAGTTTAAGTAAGCGATTTCATATCAATATCTACTCCATTGAGAAATATTTAGCATATTTCACATATTTATTTTTATGTGATTTATAAATTGAATATTTTATGTATTTAAATTAAATATATACTTATTAATTATTATTAATTTTTAAAAAAATTATTAATAATTCATTGGTTAATGTTTTAAAATTATACAAATTATTAGAATTTATATTAGCATAAGATTTTTGAGTGTTCACTTGTTTTCATTGAAGAAATTTTATTTTTATCAATTATAAACAATAATAATTTTCCTATCCTCTTTATATTTTATTTTTTCCATTTTTTATTCAATTATTCCCTATATTTTGAATTTATACCAAGTCAATACATGTTTAAATGAAAGGAAGATATTAAAACTCTTTTTATTGGGTATATTTTTCTTCAGTGTCCATATTTTTAATTTTTTTACATGTCATTATATTTATTGAAATATTATGTTATCTATGAAATTTTACAATTTTTTAAATAAACATTTATATTGTTTTAAAAAAGGATAATTTTTCAATTAATTAAAAAAATAAAAAATTAATGATATTTTTATCTCATATGGAATTAATGGAAATTCTAGCTAGAAGACTAATTTCTTTCTAATTACGTTCTTAAAAAATCAATGATGTTATAAATAAATATTTAACAAAATAAAATTATTACGGTAATATTACAGTGAATTATATATCTAAATAAAAATATATTCCGATAAAATCTACATTTCTTATGAATTCATCATCATATTAAATATAATATTAATTTTCTATTATTTACCAATATCATTAAAAAATAACTTTATTATTTTAATTTTTCATTGAATATTAAATTTCTTTTAAATGCCCATATTTTCTTTCTTATAGATAGGGTTATTTTATAAACCATATACTATTTGGGAATATAAAATTTTTCTATTAATATTATTTTAATAATTGGGGAAATATTAAAACCTCATTTTCATTAAAAAATTACAAAATATTCTAAAATAAAATATTCTCTATTAATTATATTTGTCATAAAATATATTAGTAGTGAATTGGAAATTAATTTTTAAGAGAGGTATGGTTATAGATCGACCATTTATGCATAAACATATATTATGAAAAAACCTAGATTAATAAATTTATTATATTGGTTTTTTGTGTACATACCCAAAAATTAAAATATACTGGCATAATGAATTGATTGAAAAACTATAATGATTTATGGTATCCTGAAATCTAACATTGAAAATTTTATTATTGATAATTCATGGAATATTATCCTTGAGATTACTATATTTATAATTTACTTTGATGTAATTCATGATGATTTTACTCACTAAATAGACACTGTTTGATTTATTTATCATTCTATGTTGACTATTCCTTATTCACTCATGATAGAATATAATTTACATAAACCATTCTATTATTTTTAGATCACACTTATTATATTTTCCATTCTCCAGTATATTAATAATGAATCATTAATAGATTTCAATGATTTCAAATTTTTACTACTACTATGTGATAAATTTTATACAATATAAATAAAATTTAAATCATGTACACATCTTGTTCATTGAGATTAAAAACAATTCCATCCATTAGTGTGAAATCACTTTTATCTAACAAAAAGTAATATATTTACCACTTGTTCTAGTATTGTATATTCTGGGTTGTTTTAGTCTATAATAATAAATATTTAGTAGAACACTTGGGAACATGAATATGGAAAACATCGATGAGATGACATATTCCTTTAATGTGATTCAAGGATAGGTCAATTTAAACAACAATATCATAAATTTTTGGTTATGGTATGTGTTATTTTGTTTGAATAGAAATAAATCCCTATAAGTTAACAACATGTTCATGTTGTTTTTGAAGAGATGAATCTAGGGGTAATATCTATGAAAACAATTAGTTCAATATTTCTCATTCATCATGTCAGTTCATGGTGATTTTCAGTATTGTGCACCTAGGCCTACACTACCATCAGATATAATTACGATAATTCATATTTTTTTAAAAACTATTATGATGATTTACAGTGTTGAACCTATTGAATCTGATGATATAACATATTAAAATTATATAAAATAAATACCATTATGGGTTATAAATTCTATGTTTTATCAGAATTTTTAATTTCAAAGATATACCTTTTGATGGTTTCTAGGATTAATGATTATGATGTTTAATGTTATTTCTGAGAGACCTTTATTGAAATATAACTCAGTGGATTAGAATTAGTTTTAGATAAAAGCCTTTTTGAATAATATTTCTCTAAAATTTTGTTGATGGAATTTAAATATTATTAATAAATTATAGAGTTAATATTATCATTGAAGTTATTATGGTTGATTCAGATAAAATTGTTAGAAGATTTTTAGAATAGGTTATTATCCTCTAGATAACCAAAGGATATATAATTGATTTTGTGAATATTTCATTATTGTTATTTTTTAATAAGTTCACTATATTTTGAATATTATTTTAATAAGTAAATAATAATTTGAGGAATAAAGAATTAGTTAATTTTTGGGGAGAATATATTATTAAATTGGGGATTTAAATTGAATCATGTCATTTATGGAAACCAATGGAATAATTTTTAAAAAAATTTATTATAGTAATATCAATTTTTTATGTGAACATATAATCATTCGATTTTGTTTTCAGATAATACTATATTAATAAAAAAAATATATGTGATCATATTATTTGAATTATTATCTTATTAATTTATTCAAAAAAAAATTCATGAATATCATGCTTATCAATTTATGTAATATATTATGTTGAACATTTAGTGTTATTATTGATGTTTTAGAGATTAATATATTACATATATGAATATTGGATAACATGTACTAATAATTTGATTTTTTTGAATAATAATTGATATATGGAATATATTGTCATTCTTTTATAGATATTATTATATTTTAAAAGATTATTTTTCTACTTCTTCATTGAGAAATTCATCTGGAATATTTATTTCATAAAATAAGATATAAAGTGAAAATTCATCAATGAACAACCAAATGATTAAATTGGATTTATGAAATAGAGAGAAATGATGTAACAATATTATCAAATTTTCTCTATTTGACAATAAAAGAATCCCACACCTTTAGGAAAAGGTTATATAAATAAAAATATTATCCTTTTATGATTATTTCTATTGAAATGGTTTTCTCTTCACCCGACTGATATATGGTTTTGTGGACAATAACTCTCTCATGACCATGTTCTATATCACTGTTTATTAGTACATGGAATCTAGTTTCCTCTTATATCACTATATTTTTTTTCTGAATAATTTTATCCATATCTGTGAACCTAAATATGTGATATGCCCAGTGAACTTTATGTTACCTAGTTTCCCTTTTGAAATGATTTTTTTACTATATCTTTATACGATGTAGGATTTCAAAAATAATTGGACCCTTTAAGATAGATTTGAAATATAAATGGATAATTTTATTTAGTAGGGGTTGAATGGAAAACCTCAAAAAATAATTTTAATATAGTAATTATTGTTATAGCTTTAATACCAAGCAACAAAAAACATTAAGTGAATTTAAAATTAACCAACAAATATTATTATTTAAATGTTACCATTACAACATAGTGAATTTATTTGTGATTAGGAATAGTTGGAATGAATATATGAAATATATTTACAATGGTTCTAATAAATAATTATTTATTGATGAAATATTAATAAATAATAACATAATTTTTAGTGATGACGTTTTCTGCTTAAAAAATTCATCTTCATTAAAAATGATTGGTTGCAGTTTTTTAAGACATTATAATACACTTTATACAATTTTAGAACTTTTATTTTAAAAAATATTCACAAATTTTGATCTCATCATATCACAAATTTCCTTCATGGGAAATTTTTGAATTTTTTTAAAATATTTTATTTTAGTGAATATTGAGAGATAATGATATTTCATATAAACTCATTTACTTTAATTAAATTATGTAATTTATAATCAAAAATATATTATAGATTTTCAATTTAAGAATAATATGATCTGTTAGATTTTTAAAATTTTTACTAAATCTAAAAGAAGCATAAATACTGATGTTTTTAATTTAAGATAATTTTTATGTTTTAAAGAGCATTTTTCTAAAAATCCAATTTTTAAATTTGTTTTATGAATATTTATTAAAACTTATTTATTAAAATTTTATATATTATTAATCATTAAAAATAGATAATATATTTTTAATTTGGATTCTAAAATTTTGTTAATATGTTTATTTTAATATTGGTAAATACTAATAGTAATTGTGTTAAATATAGTCTAATTAGTGATGTAAATATCGGTAAAAATAGCATAAAACAACACGACAGGGTCTCTAAATTAGCCAAAAAATAACCCGTATTTTATTTTATGTTATTAATGTGAATTTATTATTTTTAAATTATAATATTTTTCAATTTTTTTGGATTTTTTCCTTGATAAATATATTATTTTATTTCATGAAATGAAAAGAAATATGATGCTATTTTTTTTAATTCATATATTATATGATCACATGGATATGAAAATACGTATTGATTTAATATTAAATTTAATATTGTAAATAATTAATAAATGTTTATGATTGTGGTCAATTACATATTTTTATGTAATATATAATAATCTATGACACTTCTAAAACAATCACACAATGGTTATGAATGAATTTAAAAAATAAATTTAAATGCTTTAAAATAAATAAATATAATTTTTTATAAATTAAATATTATGTAACAAAAATTTTAAACATAATAAAAAATTAGAATTTATTTTTAAATTATTAATATTTAAAATACATTATTATATTGAAGTATTTAATTACAAATTAGATTAATATTGACACAATGGGACAAATGATATTTTATGATGAATTAATATTTGATTAAATAATTTAGAAATAATCATTCAAGTGGACATATAGAAAGAAAAATAGTCAAAAAATTCATACCATGTACATTTTCGATCAATTTGATAACTTATATGTAATATTAAAACCAATTAATTTTTAAAAAGTCAATAATGAATTGTGGTAAAAACTAATTAATGAAGATAAAAACCAAAATATAATTTATCAATTGACATAAAAATTTATTTAAATATAATTGATTTTTTATATTTGCAAACGAAAAATACCACCATCAAATATTTGTAATTTTTTACCCATTTTTCAGTTATATTTTCTTCATATCACATTAAAACATTAGATGATTACAAGGGTGTCAATAACATCAATTAAAAAAGGATACCCCTTTCTTATTTTCATCACACAAACATGAGCCACCTGGCTAATCCAAAAAATAACCCATTCATCTTATAAAATTATAGGGACACAATCTATAGGTATTTTTATAGTTAGAAGAAAATTTAATAGGTCTTTATTAATGGATATTAAGGTTGTCTGTTTTAGAGGATGAAATCATATTTGAAGATTCATTCAAATTTATTAAATCTTTCACATTTTAAAAATATATGATACACTTTTAATAAATAATATAAATTATTATAAAAGTAAAATTACATTATATAGATTTGAGGGAAAAAATTCACCTCTTTTCCAACTTTTTTACCGTGAAAACATAACTCATGCATACAAACATCTTATTGTCTCCATATATCTAAATAATTTTTTTAACAACATTTTACTAGTATTATTATAAATATGTAATTAAAAGGTATATATGATATTTAGTAAATAATTATGGTTTTGAAAAAAATATCAATAATATTCTTACCTTTCCATCCATTGGAATGTGATAAAATCTCTCATATGTAGATGTGGACTACCACATCCAAAGAGCGTGTTAATAATTTTTTATTTACATTCACTGTAATAAAGAAGGATTGAATTAATATACAAGTGATATAATAAATAATAATGTTTTTGGAATGTTGAATTATTATTTATAATTCTATCATTCCATTATTTGAAAATTGAAAAAGAGTTCATGTGTAGAAACGACCTACTCCATCCATGAAATGTCTAACTTGTTTTTCTATGCCACATTTCAATCATGAATATAGTTTTTTATAATAAATGATTAAAATATTTATAAAATTATTATCATTCTGAATATAAATAAACTATTACCTATTCACATGAAATAGATCATATATGAGGAAACAAATATGTCAAATCATAGTAGTAAAAACCAAAAATGGAGGATAATAATGAAAGGATTTTGAGAAATAGGTAAATCTATATAATAAGTGGATAATATATGATATTATAAATATTAAAATGTATTCTTATATTTATATTTACATGTTTTAAACAAATATACTAGAAGTTAATTTCTTTGAACCATGTGGGAGCTTGAGGTAATGGGTTTCTTCAATCAATTTACACACATTGGGTTACAACTATAGTTCTTTTACACTATTATGAAATTATTATTTATTTAATAACCTCTAATTAAATTATTTTTTATCTAATTTTTTTAGATATATATTTTTCACACATACCCTTGACTTATTAATTCTCACTCCAATTATGTAATTTATGTAAGGTATTTTATCCCAATTACCACTCCATCGAAATGTATTTGGTACTATTAAGCTATTTATTTTTCGTGATGTATATACTACCCTTATATTTTATTTATCATATTTATCTATCTAATAAAAATGATTAATTATTCAATTAATTTTTATTATAATAAGTTTTATCAATTTACGTTTTTTTGATGACAAAATAATTTATTTTACAATCTTATTTTTTTGAGATAACACTTTTCTCCACTAAAAATATTATAATCTGTCTTTAATAATCTATATGTATTTTATAATCATTATGATATTTTTATATAGTATCTATGTTTCACTCTACATTTTCCTCTATTTTGAGTTTAAATCAAAAATAAATTAATTTTTAAAGTAAAAGTTGATATTATTTATCTTTTTTTGAGGATATTATTCACCTATGTAATTATTTTAGAAAATTGTTTCGAATAATTTTTTTAATTTAATTTAATAATTTATTAATGAAATATAATTTTATCCTTGAATTTTTAAAGAATTCTAGTAATTTTATCTAAAAGGGTAACTTCCAAATATCATTAAAAATGTAAATAATGAAATCTTATTTTTTAATGAATTCTACATTAATTGATTTCCCACTCCCATATCTATTTTTTTATATTCATATTCTCCAATAAGTTTTCAATGGATTTAAAAAGAAAACACTTTCCGATAAGAATATTTTAATCATTCTCATTGATTTTAAATATTTATCCTGATGATATAATTTTATTAAAAACCCTATATTTTTGATGAACTGTGGGTCATCTTTTATCAATTTTTTTTGTCGTTACCTTTATTTTGAAAAGGTAAAATTCATATGATAACTTTTCATTGGATACTATTTTTATATTAAATATCCATTTTTATTATATCATGTATATGATTATTTCCTAAATGGTATTCAATTACTACCTATATTGATTAATTATGTAATCTATTTGATTGACTAAGGATATCATAAAATGTTATACTCATTAAAAAATAATGTTATTTAATGATAATCAGTATTGTTTATAAATTAAATTGGTTAGTCAATATTAGACGAAAGCATTGGACATGTATCTAAAGGTGGATCCTGATAATAAAACACCCCTCGATGCATTGACAAGCCTAATTAGATGAACTAGTTGCATTACCTAAAATAATTAGTTTCTAGTTTACACCTAACCATCAATTAATCTATAATAGAATATGGCCTTGGTGGTAAATATCTCCTGATTTCTATGATATTGCATTACAACATTAGGAATTCATTTTATTTGTTGTTTCCTTATAGTTATATATGATATTACTACACTAATATTCCCATGTATTACATTTCATTCCCTTGTTATTGATTATATAGATTGTGTTTTAGTTTTTTCCATTTCTTATAGATTAATAAAAAAATATAAATGATCAATTCCATTATATGTTACCCTCACTGATTGTTTAATCTATCCATTATTTTCATTTAATTTCCCAAATAAATAATTAAATAATAATTAATCCTGTGAAATGATTATGAATTTTTACTATTATTATGTATTAAATTTAAATTTAAGATATAATCAAATGTGTATAATATTTTTGTCTATTTCAACATGATAACTATCATATTAATATTTTTGGGGTTAGACCAAATGTTTCCTGTAACAATGTTCAAATGAAACCAGTGGATCTTAGTTAATAGAGTTGGGGTTATAAAATGATGATTATTTCACCAAGGGGATAATATTATGGTTATGTTTACAAGAGTCATTGGTTGGGTCTCTAAGTTTAAGAGAAATGTGATATATCCTTGGTTAGGATTCTGGATGTTATAGTAATGTGTGATGGGATTGGGGTTGAGTAGAGAAAGGTGAGATGGTCATATGTCTCATTAGTGATGTGAAACTCCCACTTAAGTGTTATGGTGAGTATTGGTGCACCATTATAGTAAGAGGATTCCTTCAGAAAATTACATAGAATGATAAATAGGGGTTTCCTCTAAAGTAAATTTTTAAGGATCACCCCAAATAGATGATACATTGGTCCTAGTACATATAAATGTGTTATATTTGGGACATGTATTCATGATTCCACAAGGACATTTGATGGGAATTAGATCTATCTTATTGAAGTTATGGATAGGTTGAGCATTGCATCTTGTGACAGTTCTAGGTAATCTAGGTGATGAGTTAATAAATACGTTGAAATTAATTTGTGATTACCTTGCAGGGTCATGGAAAATTTTAATCTTTTGGATTCTATGTAATCGGTAGGTGATTTGTCTAATAGACTAGATCCTGGGTGTGGGGATGTTGATATGTGTGTTAAGATACTGTAACTGTGTGATATTTTATTTCTATGATGCGTCTTCCCTTAAGTGATATGGGATGGGATAAGATATATAGTTGTATAAATGTGACGTGTTTTCTAAGGAAGTGCATCCAGGTTTGTGACTTATGAAAGTGAATTATTCCTTCCTTTAGTTTCTTAGGGACCACCCTAGGGGATAGGTTGTGTGATAGATAGACCATTCATGGATATGGACTAGTTCTCGGACGATCCATGTGAGGTTATGATCATGCTCAAGGTGACCATGTCTTAGTTGGATTGGTTTTGATGACCACCCTCGGGGATGACCATGGTGTGATGTGAAATAAGATTAATAGAACCTTTCATAGTCAATAATAAAGTGGTTCTAGATGTGAACAAATAAATTTTCCAGGATTAATCATTTATTGTAATGAGTTTTGGACAACACTATAAAATGATTTGTTGGGAATGGGTTAGTAATTGTTAAGATGAAATGAAACTATGCTTGGATATGGAATGTTGTAAGAGAATGTATGTTTGGGATACATAGGGGGAATGAATAGCGCAAAATTGATTTAAATGCATATTGTCCATAAAACCATATTATCACATGATGACATAGATAAAATTTTAATTTATATACAATGTTTCCTCTTGAAATTAAATAAATATTGTAGTTTATTTTAGGTGTTCTGTTTAAGACCATACTGGGTTGTATAATTACATCATACATGGGAGTTTTTTTAGATTAAGTACCATATTCCTTCTTTCATTTTCCTATCATAAGATTCATGGTGTATTATGTTGGAAATGATAAATTTCTATTTTGATAAAGGGTGTTTGTTGCATGGTTATAAAACTAGAGCCAATGTGCATATATTGAATTTTGGTTTATATTTCATTATATGATTGGACCAGTGCGTGATTTCTGAGATTATTTATACAAAAACATCATGTATTTTTTTAGTTGTTGTTATTTATCATTCTTACCCACATTTGTATTTTTATTCATTATTTTATGTTGTTTTTATTACAATTATATGAGGGAAAAATATCCCCATTTTAAGGTATAATCTAACACAGCTAGCTGGAATCCTCTATTTATGAAAAGGTGATACTTTTGTCTATTTTAATATTATATATATGAACTGAAGAGTGGGATTGTTCAATGTGTACTTTTTTTATATCGGGGTTCATGATAAAAATGGGTATTTATTGTGATGGTTTTGAAATGGAATCACAAAAAATGATGGGTTTTTAATGAATATTTCATTGTGTTTTATCTATGGACCAATCATGAGTAATTATAGCGAATGAATCCTTTCATAAATGTTTTATATTGTGGTTTTCTATATGTATTTTTTTGAATGGTCATTGGGAATGGTTTTAGAAACATTTGGTTGGGATGACCTTAAGTAGGGAATTCAAAATTTTCTAAACATTTTACAGCTTGTAATGATCCACGATGTTTATTTCAAGGAATGTTATTCTTAAATAAAGATAATAAAGTGTACTATAATATGAATTTATAATTTAATGAAATTTATATTTCATTTTGTGGATATATATGCATGATGGAACCTGAGTGGGTCGAACAACATTATGTTTTTAGTTGCATGGTGATCAGATGTGTCAATATTGATGTTATTGAAACTTTTAAATTTATATATGGGTAAAAAAAATTTTATTCATGGAAATAGTTCCTTTTCTATAAAGTGATGTAGGGTTTATTTATTTAATAATATTTACAAATTATGATTTAAAAAAATTCTTTTGAGTTTTAGGAAAACCACTGTTTAGGAATACTTTTCTTGAACAAAATTCATTATTTCGGAATGGGTAAGGTTCTCAACCACCACTAGTCTCTGTGGAAGAGATATATTATCTTCAATGAAACATATGGGATATCCTAGTGTTGTAATTGGGTTTTGGATGTTCTGTTATATATATTATTGAACCCCTAATTTTCCCAATTACACGATATTTCATATACTTATAAGTTTATATAATGATCAAATGGTTTTAACAATTTCATAAGTAATGTAATAATTATTTTTGATGAGGTAAATGCTAAGATGTTTAGTATCGTATGATAACTCATCCTAGGTGAGTATCTGGGTGTAGAAGATGTGGCCATTTGAACTCTCCATGAGTGGATATATTATCCCCCGTGAAAGGTTTTATTATTGAAATTCCCTCCATAAAATACATTTGTTATCTATTCAATATTTTAGATTATTCATGGAAACTATATGATATTTTTTTGGTCCTTTAAAATTGATATATTATATATTAAAATCCCCCTATTATGTATCATTATTTCAAAACGAGTATAAATAAGATGTGTTCACATGACTGTTCCCAACGTGGATGGTTAAGTATGAGAATGATGTTCGTAAATGAGATACCCTCCTAAAGTCATCTATAATTGGTGATGAGATCAACATATATATTGTCAAAATTAATGGTATTCCATTATTTAGTGAATTCAATAAATTCTTAATACTATATATTGTGTGGAATTTCATTAATTGGATTCTTATAAAACCAGTATTGGTTATTGATATGAATTGTTTCATAATAAATCTTTATTATATAAATAAAATAGAATAATTATCAGAATTCATTGAAGTAGGTGTGTTCATGTGTCTTGGTGGTATTTTTATTAGGTTATGACTTCAAATATATTTTTTAGTTTTCATTATGTTCCATGTTTCAATGGTGGCTGTATTGATAGATAATGAAATGTATTATTTTATCTTCTATATTGACATACACATTAATTATGTAGCACTAACTGTGTTGAGGGAAGCATGGGAATGTTTCTGGGATTTTTGAATCACAACTACACATATACCGAACATCGATTTTGATGTATATTAGTTGAAAATAATGTTTATTTTAAGAATATGTATCATTTCGAATGTGATGCCTAGTTTTTTAATGAACATGGATTTCGAGGATTTTTTAGGGTTCATTATATGAGTTCATTTAAAGGTTATGTTTTTATAATCATATTTTCGATATACATATGAAATGATATGTGTACCAATATTATAAAAATATTATTGTGTAATTTTTTCATTGAATCAATTTATGTTGATATATTTTATTTAACACATGATAAAAACTATATAACAACGCTAAATTATGAATTACGACTAGTCTATGGGAATTAATTTTTTATCTATAGATTTTGTGTTTATAAAATAATAAAATTATTCAAACTATGTTTTTGGTTAATTCGGGAATGAACCATTGGTTTTATCTTTTGAAAACATTTCCTAGAGATGTGTATTTTATGAACTCATTGCTTTTCTATAAGAAATTTAGTAGGGGAAGGCACTAATCACATCTTGTGTAGACCCTACTTCAGTGCAATTATGGATTTTTAGGACATGGAATATAAAATGTTAAATTTGAAAATTGAGTAGGACATATCAAGGTTAGTTTGTAGTGTATATTGGTTTTCGAGACTGAATAGGTTTTCTAGTAGTGTGGTTCTCTAGTATGGCATTGGTTAAAACCAATTTTTCAAGGAAATGTCGATTTTTGGACTATGGACTTTGGGATAAATAAGGCATCAGACCATGAAATCACAATGAAATATTCATATAACTCAAGGGGATTCATAAGTCAGGATGAAGAGATAATAACTTCATTAATTACTCATGGTAATAGAAATATCATAACCAAATATATGTTTTATGTGAGTATTTTAGTAACATGTTTCCTCAGTATGATACAATATTAATTTAAGAAACATATAATATATACAATGTTTTTCAAAAAAAGGTGGCTCAATAAATTAATATGTTTTTTTCTGTTTTTTTAATTATTATTGATTAACTTTTTTGATAACTAGAGATTATTATTTTTTTTAATTTTTTAATTTATGAAAAACGTTGTTTTGAATGACAGATCATGTTATAGAATGAGTTGTGTGTAAAAATTATTTTTATGTCAGTTTCACTGAAAAAGAATCATGGATATAAATACATTGAAATAGTTTTTTTATTTTATAGAATTAAGAAAATGTACGGATTTTTTTTTGAAACATTATTTTGAAATAGTATTGGGTTTTATTGAAAAATTTTATCTAAATTAGGGATTTTTAGTTTGATGTTTTTATAAAAACCCCAAGGGATATCAAGTGTAATTTTGAATCATATGTGATATATTGTTTCATTAAAAATATTTTATATGGTCATAAATTAAATAATTATTACCCTTGTAAACCATGTTTTCATTAGAGGTGGACAATAAAAGGGAAGACTCGTCTATTTTAATTGTGTCATTGAGTAGTTTACTATGTATTTTTCAAAATTTCAAGTTATGGTTTTTATGTTTATATTGGTTATATCAGTTATTCATCAAAGTAACCCATTAGCCATGATGGAACAAATTAAATTATTTTCAGTGGTTGATTGATAGTGGCCTTAGTGATTGAATTGTGTTTTTAGAGGTTTTTTTGTGGATATTACGATAGATTTTCATGTTTCAGTTTCGAAGAATAGATGATTTTATTAGGCATCTGAATAAAGACTTAAATTATGATGGTTTTGATTTTTATTCAATTTAAATAGAAAAATACTTAATTGGGGATGATTAGTTCCTATAATTGAACTTCATGAGTGGAATATTAATGTGAGCATTACCATAATCCATGAGATTAATAGTTTTCCAAAAAATAAATTTCATTTTATTTTCTACATATACTAATAAATCCCTCGTTTTTTGTGTCCATGACATGTGGGGAGGTCATTAAATTGTTTTTGTGACCAATGTGAATTTATTATTATTTAAAAGTTGAAATTATTCTAGTTATAATATTATTATTATTGTATGACTGATTAAAATAACAATTATATTATAGCAGTTACTTCATTGAATTAGATAGGCTAGTGGCTATAGGTAAGCATTTGGATCACATTCAGGGTTTGTATATCAAAAATATTGTGTTAATAGTGAAATTAGAAATGGGTATATTCATGATTTATTGTTAATGAAATAATATGTATTTTAAAATATGTGTTTCTTTGTTGTTGTTAGTTAATAATAAGCCATATCAGTACTAGTGTTTTACAATTATTTAATATTTTATTTTTTGGTTCTAGATCAGTAGATGATATTGGAATTAAATGAGTAGGAACATCACTGGATGGATTTTTAAGATGTTATCAATGGGTTTTAAGACTTACCTCATTAAATAATAAATTCAAAATTAGGTTTGGTTAAATATCCTTCTGTTTTTAATAAAATACAATATTAAATATATAACAAAACATGAGACACCAAGATTAAACGGGTATTTAAATTTTAATATATAAATGATATAAATATAATCTATTAATTTGCTTTGTTGGTCTGAAGAGTATTAATAAAATTATTGAATATATATAATGTCATTCCCCAATAAAAAATTTACTTATTAATTCTTCAGAAGTACAGACATAATTTTTTAGTAATGTCATTTATACTAAAAAATATTTTCTTAAAAAAAAATATACATTAGTTTGTAAAATTTTCAAATAATTTTTAAATAATATATGAACTATAATTAATTCAAAATATATTATTTTTAAAATAAGAACTCAAATTATAGGTTATGGTTAATTTTTTAATTAATATGGAAATATTTTTTTCAATAAATAGTTGAAAATAATGATTTTAAAAAATTATCATTTTTTCATTATTACAATTCCCATTACAAATGAAAAATTATATCAATGTAAATTAACTATTAATTATTATATATAATCTATTTAATTATATTTAAATCATCATTATTATTGATTTTGTTATACGTTTGTTTTTGGAATCAAAACAATTATTTGAAAAACACTTCATCATATTGTTGATTTAATTTTTAATTATCTTAAACACCTTATAGAAATTTAATATTCAAAATTCATCTAATATATGAAATTAGGAGGTTCATAATTTGTAAATTAGTTACATTTTTCTATTATGAATATAAATTAAAGTTAATATATTTTTCCACATTATTGGTATATTGGTTAACTATGATTTACAATACTAACCTACATTCCAAAAATGAACCCAACATTATCCCATTATTTATTGTATAAGTATATCGTATCCCCAATCATCCAAACATATTTAATTTGGAAATTACATTCCACTTTCTATGGATTATAAAATTTATATTAATTTTTGAAAGTATATCATCAAAGATAACATTCTATTTCATTACATGTCTATAATATATTTTTACATGGATTAAAAACATATATTTGGATATAACATTTTCTTATAATTAGAATTACTTTTTAGCTTGAATTTTTTTTAAAAAAATCATGAAATAATTTCATTAAATGTGTGTGGAAAGCCATCATAATTCTTCTGTAGATAGTAAATTTAATGACCATTATTTCCCGTGGAATTTTTTTTAAATACATGGGAATTTTACAAGTCCACAGTTTCTGACGGCTCATGATTCCGAGGCCTAGTGTGCCCGGAATCAATTTCTGAAATTTTGTTTTGGTAAATTCAGTAAACGTACGAGCGGGATTTTATATCTTTTGAACCGGTGCTCGGAACAGAAATATGAGGGCACCATTGAACTCACAGCGTCGGTGATTTCTTAGTGAGACCTTCACCGCATTTGCATTTAAACTAGAGTGGAAGATAGTTTTGGGGTTTTTAAATAAAATTAAATAAAAATAAGACATAAACTATTTTTATTTTATGGTGGATAAAACATCCAAGTGGATGTTAGTGGTGGGGGCCACCTACAGATAACCTCCATTGAGAGGATTATATTTAGTGGGGCCCACTCGAGTTTCTTAAATATTCTAACTCCCCATTAACATTGGAACACCTCTAACCCCCCCCCCCCCATTAATGTGGGTAAAACTCTCCACATCTCCCCATTAAATTAATGTGCCAACTATCTCACAATTAATTAATTAAACCCTTGTAATTTATTAATTAGCTCCTTCTGAATTATTTTGAATTCAAACCAACAGTTAAATAATAGAAAAATATATTATTTCATTTGGTTGGAAATTAATTTGGGTGGCACTTGAGGGAGAACTTCATCCTTTCAACAATGAACGTGATGAATGCTCCTTCCACCGAAGAACGACGAGCAATATCTTCTCCCACTTCAACTGGAGAAAGTATAAGAAACACTTCCACCCACGAAGAATGCCAACGATGTCATCTTGACTCGTATTCCACAAATCCTTCCTCCTTAACTTTTTCATCTTCTACCCGACGTTAACGGAATGACGTCCGCTTCCTGCGACTTTATCATTGAGTGACAATCAAGGTAGGGGGTTTGAATTGTTTTGTACTTGTTCTTCTTTGTACAAATTTTTTCTATGAAAACCTATTTATATCACCCTAACGAGGAGGGCACGAGACACACGAACATGGCCTGACCCGCTCCCCTTTGGTTGATCTTGCTTGTTGATGACGGAGGAATGGACCGCGGGGAACAATGGTTGCCGGTGATGGGCTATCCACAGATGAAACCGATAGCACAAAGGCTGTCGGGTTTCCAAGAGGGCGCATCACCACATCGCAAATTAGATGAGAGTTGTGGCCACGTCGGGTCGTGGCGGAGGCGTGCATCACCATCGCACCTCGCAGGCGATGCAGGACCATGGCCAGGGTGGGCCGCGGCAGGATAGCAGGAGCCCTGCACAGGTCGTGCTGTGCTAGAGAAGACCCATGACCTAAGGGAGCGACAGACGGGATAGGTTGGCCGGAAAATCAGGCAGCCGATGCATGCTACAGGTGGGACCCTTCAGGTCCTACGGTTACTAGGGGTCGGCGCCTCGCACCGGCATTTTCGGGCAAGGGGGGGAACCCCCCTTCCCCCGCATGGCCAGACAGGCCACGTGGTCCATCCAGTCAGGCCACATGGGCCGGCCTTTCAGGACAAGAGGGCAGCCACCAGGCCACGTGGGCCGCCACCAGGCCATGCGGACCGTCGCGCCGGGCCGCCCCGTCGGGCCGGGCCGCCCCCACGGTTTGGGTCGTACCTTCATGTCAGGCTGCCCCTTTAAGCACGGTCTCCCCTTTGGGCTGGGTCATATTCATGGACTGGGTTAGGTTGGTCGAACTGTGTCGGACCGGACCCAAACCCATAAGACCCGTTTACACCTTTTTGCTGATATCATGGGCTATGAGCGTCTGTTTGATGAACCGTCAGTGGCACCGATATTCATGGAAAAAATCTGTCCAACTGAGAATACCCCATGGGAGTTCGGGGTATATTTGTGATATGGTCAGGATGGTTTGTACACGAAACCCACCGGGCCCCTAGGACTAAATGGCTAATAACTCACAGATCGGGTGTCTGATTGACACCCTGTCTGTTGCGTTGAGACCCCTATGACGTGATCATACTTTGAGATACATTCACGTGAGAATTTGTGACACTTGGAGTATTTACCAGTAGATCGTGGAGTGGATCCTCTCAGAGACAAACAGATAGAGTGCGGAGACCTGGTAGTTGGCAGACCTGATGACTGCATGAACTATTTGACTCAGAGTGATTTGACTAGCCCAGTGGGGACCGCCTAATATTTGGTGGCAGACCCATGTTGGACAGCGCACCTGGTAGTTGGCAGCAGGCCGATGGTACATGACAGGAGGAGTACCTCTGTTATCTATTATGGGTAGCGTCTAGTATATGGCGGTAGAACCATAGCGGATGGAGTGCCTGGTAATATGCAGTAGTCCCGCGGTACTCAATAGGAGAAGTACCTCAGTAGTCCAAGGTTAGTGAGAAGCGCCTCGATGTAGCGACAGAACCACTATACTCGATAGGGGAGGAGTTCTCCAGCAGTCGAGGTTTCGATAATGAAAATTCTAGATTGAGCTGAGTCATTGACCTTTGTGTTTTCCTCATGATTGAGATGAATTACTTGATAAATTAGGTATATCAATGAGCATATAATTAAGTAATGGTTATTTGTTGAAATAATACTATGTGGTTTATCCTTGTTGTATTTTGTGAGACCTTGAGAGTCTTGGGGTCCATACTGAGTATCGTTATACTCACCCATGCACGGACTATGCCTGCACCTCGTTGTGTTGGATTCCGACGATGGATAACACTGACAGAGGCTGAGAGCGCCAGGAAGAGATGATTCCCGGAGGAGGATCTTACTAATTATTGGTATGCAGTAATGTCTGATGGACGTGGAGTGTTGTGGAGGCCATATGTACCTACCATTCAGATAGTAACCATAGGGGACAATCCAAGAGCTATTATCACCCTTCAACTATTTGTAACTTTTCAGTTGAACATGATTTCAATTGTATTTGTACTTTACAGTTGGGCTTGTATTTTGGCCCCCATTACTTTCAGTACACTTGTTATACAACTTTTTCATAGTGTTATTTTCCTATTGTACTCTGGTTATGTGTGTCTACGATTTATAAAGGAAATGTATTCCAAATTATAGGTAATTACATGTTTGGTGGTAGTCACCATCCCCTAGCCAATTGAAGACGGGCTTGGGGTAGTCACGATACGGGACCCGAGGAATGGGTCATGAAAACATAGTATAAGAGGAGTTGGTTCTACCTCAAAATGTAGGACTCTAATTTTTTTATTTTCTGTGAAGCAAAAGTGTTAAGGGTATTGAGTGTGGTTTCCAGTTCAGGGAGTCCAGTGTTGGTACGGTGGCCAACGTATCCGTACACATGAACCATGACTTCAGATTTCTGACTCAGGGCACAAAAACACTCATTGCGTGTGTGTTTTCAAATGTTTTATTTATGTCAGCTCAAACTAGGACATCCCACCAAGTATAGTCTTTTGACAGTGTCACATCAATTTCATTCCAGATTCTTCCCCGCAGATTACTAGTTAGAGCCCCGAGAGTTGTACGTACTAACAGTCTGTCAAGCTATGAAGCCTCAGTAAAGGGCCATCTTCTAGTTGATGCACTAGAAGAGGCACCAACGATATTATATCCTATTGAGCCGCTGATGTCTCCATCCCTAGTAGGAGAGAGTGCATGCCTCTTGAGGATGCAGCATGAGTTCCAGTGCCAGAGGTAACCCAGGATCAGAGGAGAGACCGATCCGCATGTGGTTGAGGATTAGATGGAGGCTATGGTGAGAGTCTTCAGACTGGTAGGGACACTAGAAGACTTTATGGGGATCCTTCCATCCAGCCTCTATCAAGCTGCAGCAGGCAGATGTTGGAGCCTGATACTCCAGATGCATGATGAGGCGACACTTATTTGGGCAGACTTTGAGAGCATGTTTTAGGCAGAGTTTGTAATAGTCACCCTTCGAGTGGTGTGTCAACAGGAGCTACTTCATTTGCATAAGGGCAACATGAGTGTAGCTCAGTAATCAGCAAGGTTCACTGACCTCTTGCGCTACTCCATTGATATGGTAAGGGATCCATTCTTTAGGGCATGGACCATTTAGAAGCAACATAGTATTAAGATCATTTCTTCAGTTATCTCCCATATCATCTCGACGTAGGCGGGTGTTTTGGAGCGAGCCCACCTAATGGGGAGTTTTCTTGCTGAGCAGTCTCTAGAAGCGAGACCCACCACTTGTCGACATGCAGTAGAGTCTCCTGCAGCTAGTAGTAGACCGATAAGGCAGAGGTCCAAGAGGACCAAATCCACAAGCAGTCAACTGCACGACTCAGGATCAGTTGTGTGGGGCACCCATTGTGGAGACAGAGCCAGACTCTCCAGGAACAGACTATGTTAATTTAATGGAGTGATTGGTCACACGGATCATGACTATCTAACCAGCTGTACTGATGATCAGCAGACAGTTGAGTGACCTCCCAAGCATAGGCAGATGTTCGACCGAGGCAGTCTGATGGGAAGAGGCGGAAGTGGTAGTGGAGCAGGATGTGAAGCTCGTGGTGGACTATGATAAGAGGTGCTACTGCCACCACCACCAGGAGGTTCACCCCAACCACTGTGAGTGGGTGGACAGGGGAGAGCTTATCTTCAGGCAGCTGATGTATATGACCATGGCACTCCGAAGATGATTTGAGGTATGATATCTGTCTACTCCACATTATCTACAATTCTTATAGACACAGGTTCCAGTCACTCTTTCATAGCCACTACCCTTGTTCGGAGGTCGGATATTTCGATGGAGCCATTGGCTCGATCCTTATGGCTAGAAACACTTACAAGAGCAGACTCAATGAATACACACCAGTGCCAGATGTGTGAGCTTACTATAGGAGGCAAGAGATTTAGATGGGATCTCCTCCTAGTGGCGTCAAGGCCTTACAATGTTTTCATGGGTATGGACTAGTTATTTACAGTCCTTGCTCAGATTGACTGTATTTGGCACAATGTGTGGTGTTTCTATATGGATGGGACCAGGTTCACCTTCACCTGGGAGAAGGGAACCTTTGCAGCACAAGACAGACTTACATGGAGGAGGGTGCTTCAAATCACTCACGAGTTGGATTTCCTTACCCTCGGAGTAGCTGATGTTAAGAGTACAACTTAACCTATAGTGGTGGACCAGTACGCGGATGTTTTCCCGGATGGTGATCCATGACTACCTCATCATTGGGAGGTGGAATTATTCATTGACCTATACATGGGGACAACACCGATATCTACACCAGCAAATCAGATGGCTCCTGCTAAGCATCATGAGTTGAGGGAACAACTAGAGGACTTGTTGGGGAAGGGATTTATCTTGCCCAGTGTTTCTCCCTGGGAAGCACTGATTCTTTTCGCTAAGAAGGAGGATGAGAGCTTGCAGCTCTGTGTTGACTACCATTTCCTGAACCAGGTGACAGTAAAGAACATGTACCATCTCTCGAAGATTGAAGATCTCTTCAATCCGCTCAAGGGATCATGATGGTTCTTGATGATAGACCTCAGATCAAGCTATCAGCAGCTCAGAGTTCGAGATGAGGATGTGCAGAAGACAGATTTAGGTGTCAGTACGACAACTATGTGTTCTTGGTTATCCTCATATATGTAACCAATGCTCCAGTAGTGTTCATGTGTCTTACAAACAAGATCTTCCAGGCATACCTCGATCGCTTTGTCGTTGTCTCCATTGATGACATTCTGATCAACTCGAATACTGAGAAAGACCATGCCTACCATTTGTGGGTTGTATTGGACACAATCCGAGAGCGCCAGCTTTATGGTAAGCAGTATATGTTCTAGTTTTGGATTTGAGTTGTTCACATATTGGGACACATCAACTAGGAGGCTGGAGATGTAGTGGATATAGTGATGATTGAGGAAGTTCTTTCTTGGGAGACATCGAGGAGTGTGATGGAGGTTCGGAGTTTTCTGGGTTTTGATGGATACTATCAGAGATTCATTCCAGACTTCTCCAGAGTCGCAACACCTCTTTCAACCTTAACAAAGAAGGGGAAACCCTTCGTGTGGTCGGAGAGATTCATGAAAATCTTTTTGGAGGTGAGGCAGAGGCTGACTACTGCCCCCATCTTGAGGCTTTCCTAGGAAGGCATATGGTAAATAGTCTATTGCGATCCATCAAGGACCGGACTCTGGTGTTTCCTGATGCAGGAGTGAGCAGTGATCGCATATGGTTATCAGCAGCTGAGACAACACGAGAAGAACTATGATACCAATGACTTTGAGTTTGCAGCAGTGGTCTTTGCCTTGATGATGTGGCTGCGCTATCTGATGTGCAAGCGTTTTACCGTGTACTCTGATCATAAGAGTCTCAGGTATATCTTCTCTTAGAATGATTTAAACCTGAGACAGCGGTGATGGATTGAGATCCTCTAGGACTATATCTTTGAGATTGTCTATACTTCTGGGAAGGGGAACGTTGTTGCATATGCTTTCAGTAGGAGCTTTGGTATACAACTGCTAGGTGAGGTGACAGATAATTTGGCTACCTTAATGATATCCTTTGTGGATAGATATGGATCATCCTATCTACAGTCTCTTACAGTCACTCCCTCAATTCTACAGTGAGTCTGGGAGGCGCAGCATGGGGCCGCTGACTGTGAGACGCAATGTGCTCAGTTATCCACAGGGCCAGCACCTGATGGGTTTTATGAAGGTGGGGAGAATGTCATCCTATCCAAAAGAAGTACCATGGTACCAGTTTCACTTCAGAATGAATTTTTTAGGCAGTTTCACACTTTCCCTCTAGCGATACATCTAGAAGTGGTGAAGATTTACCAGGAACATCGATGATAGCATTGAGAGACATGTATGAAGAAGGCGGTAGAAGAGTTTGTATCACGATGCCTCACTTTTTAGCAAGTGAAGGAGGAGCACCTGGTACCAGTAGGCTTGTTTCAGTAATTAGAGGTCCCAGAGTGGAAGTGAGATGACATATATATGGACTTCATGATGGGTCTTCCACGTACATCCTAGGGTCATGAATCGATTTGGGTGATCGTCTACTAACTCACCATGTCGGTCCACTTCCTACCGATCAGAGAGCAGGGATCAGTAGATAGATTGGGATTCCATTACATGCAAGAGATTGTGCGATTACATGGAGTACCATCATCTATTATCTCTGACCGTGAAACACAATTTACTTCCCTGCTATGGAATGGGTTGCATGATGTTTTAAGGACACATCTTCTCTTGAGCACCGCCTTCCATCCTCAGACGGATGGTCATACTGAGAGGACAATCCAAACCCTCGAGGACATGCTACGTGCATGCGTCCTCAACTTCAGTCGCAGCTGGGAGGATCAATTGCCTTTGGTGGAGTTTTCCTACAACAATAGCTTTCACTCCACCATCAGTATGGTACAATTTGAGGCCTTGTATGATCGACCATGAAGATCAACACTGTGCTGGACATACCCTGGTGAATCAGTACTAGTGGGACCAGAGATGGTATAGGATACCACAGAGAAGGTGAAAATCATCTAGGAGCATATGAAGACTACATATAGTAGGCAGAAGTCATATGATGACAAGAGATAGAGACCTCTGGAGTTCAAGGATGGTGACCGCGTCATTCTACGGGACTCACCTCTACGAGGTATACAGAGATTTCACAGAGGTGGTAAGTTATCTCCATTATTCATCGGACCATTTCAGGTTCTCAGCAGTGTAGGCGAGGTGGGTTACCACTTAGCTCTTCCACCTTAGTTTCACCAGGTGCAGGACATCTTCCACGTATCTCAGCTGAGGAGATATGTGCATGGCCCATCCCACATCATCGACCATAGGGAGATGGACATCGATGACGGGGAGACATTCACAGAGGTTCATGTGGAGATTGAGGATCTCTATGAGCTGGTCCTATTTGGATGGTTGATAGCTCTGGTGCGGGTTTGTTGGCAGCACAAGAACCTCCAAGAGATCACATGGTAGAGGGTGGCTCAGATTCGTGCTCAGTACCCCCATTTGTTCCCTCAGTTTGAGTTGTAGCTTAAGGGGATGTAAATCCATGAGGTGGGGAGAATATAGTGACCCGTGTTTCCCGTGGAATTTTTTTTAATACATGGTAATTTTAGAAGTCCGCAGTTTCTGATGGCACTTGATTCTGAGGTACGGTGTGCCCGTAATCAATTTAGGAAGTTTTTTTGTGTATTTTCAGTAAACATACGAGCAGGATTTTATATCATTTTAACCGATGCTCGATACTAAAATCCGAGGGAACCGTTGAACATGCAGTGTCGGTGACTGCTTAGTGAGACCTCCACCGCAGTTGCGTTTTAACGAGAGTTGAAGATAGTTTTTAGGTTTTTAAAATAAAATTAAATAAAAATAAGACTTAATTTATTTTTATTTTATGGTGGATTAAACCTCGAAGTGGAGGTTAGTGGTGGGGGACACTCGCACATAACCTCTCTTGGGAGGATCTTATTTATTGGTTCCCATAGTCGTTTGTAAACTTTTCTAACTCCCCATTAATTTTGGAACACCTCTAACCCCCCATTATTGTGGGTTAAACTCTCCACATTTCCCCATTACATTAATGTTCCAACTCTATCACAATTAATTAATTAAACCCTTGGAATTAATTAATTATCAAAATTAGAATTCATTTGAATTAAATCCAAAAATTAAATAATTGAAAAATCTATTGTTTCTTTTGGTTGGCAATTCATTTGGGTGGGAATTGAGAGAGAACATCTTCCTCTCAACGAATAACACAAAGAATCCTCCTTCCACTGTAGAATGACAACCACCATCTTCTCCCTCTTCAACCAGAGAATGTATAGGGAACACCGCCACCCACGAAGAATGTCGATGACATAACCTCGAATCTTCTTCCCAGAATACTTCCTCCTCAACTTCTTCATCTTCTACCTGACGTCAATGGAGCAACATCTACTTCCCGCGACTTCTTCAATGAGCGACAATCGAGGTAGGGGGATTGAATTTTTTTTACTCGTTCTTTATCGTACAAATTTCTGGTATGAGAACCAATTTCTATCACCGTAATGAGGAGGTCTCGGGCCACACAAACGCGGCCCGACACTCTCCCCTTTGGATGATCCTATTTTTTGACAACGGAGGAATGGAATGCGGTGAAAAACGGCGGTCAGCGACAGGCCTACCACGAATGAAACCGACAGCTCAAATTCCACCGGGTCGCCAAGAGGGCGCGGCACCTCCTCGCTAAGAAGAAGAGAGATGTGGCATTATCGGTCCATGGAATAGGCGTTCTGCGCTGTCGTGTCGTGCGGAGGGCAGCAGGAGGCTGTGACCATGGCGGGATGTGGCGGAGGGGTGCGGCGCCATCGTGTCCCGCCGGTGGTGCAAGACTGTGGCTAGGGTGGGTCGTGGGTGGATAGATTGGGTGGGGTGCCATCGCGTCGTGCCAGAGAAGACCCACGACCTATGGTCGTGGCTGACAAGGGAGGGTGGCCAGGTGAGCCGGTAGCCGATGCGCTCTACAAGTGGAACCCTTCGGCTCCTGCAGTTACCAGGGGCCAATGCCTCGTTCCATCCTTTTCAGAAAAAAAGGGGCGGCACCCCTGTCCCACGTGTGGCCATCCAGGCCATGCGTGCCGCCACCTGGCCATGTGGGCCACCACTAAGCGACGCGGGCTGCCGGGCCTGGCCACCCTTCGAGCCATGCTGCTTCGGGCTGGGTCGCTTTCGGTCCGGGCCGCCCCCACGGGCCGGGCCGTACCTTTGGGAAGGGACCTCCCTTCCGTCTGGGCTATATTCACAGACTATGTCAGGTCAGTCCAACTAGGTTGGACCAGAACCAAGCCCGTCAGACCCGTTTACACCTTTTCTCCCATATCATGGGCTACAGGTATCTGTTTGACGAACCGTTAGCAGAACTGATATTCTTAGAACGAAGTCGTCAGTTTGAGAATACACCACTAGAGTTTGGGGTATATTTGAGATACGGTTAGTTTGGTTGGTACACGAAACCAACAGGGCCCTAGGGACTAAAAGGCTAATAACTCACAGATCGGGTGTCCGATTGACGCGCCGTCTGTTGCGTTGAGACCCCTATGACATGGCGGTCCTTTAAGATTCTTCCACGTGAGACTTCATGACAATTGGAGTATCGACTAGTAGCTTGTGGAAAGGATCCTCCTAGAGACGAGCAGATATAGTGTGGAGACCTAGTAGCTAACAGACCTGACGACTGCTAGACCGATTCGACTCATAGTTATTCGACTAGCCTAGTGGGGAGTGCCCAGTATTAGGTGGAAGACCCATGGTGGATGGAGAACCTAGTAGTTGGTAGCAGACCCACAGTACTCAACAGGAAGAGTACCTAAGTAGGCTATTATTGGGAGTTCCCAGTATTTGGGAGTAGACGCACAGTAGATGATGCTCCTGGTAGTTGGCAGTAGACCCGCAGTACTCGATAGGAGGAGTACCTCAGCAGTTCAAGATTAGTGAGAAGTGCCTCGGTGTCACGACATGCCCACTGTACTCGACAGAGGAGGAGTTCTCCAGCATCTGTGGTTTCAATAATGAAAATCCTTGTTGGAGCTAAGTCTATAATATTTGTGTTTTTCTCATGATTGATATGGGTTAATTGATAGCTAAAGTATATATATAGGCAGATACCTAAGTAATGGTTATCTGTTGAAATCATACTTTGTGGTTTATCCTGGTTGGATTTTGTGAGACCTTGAGAGTCTCTAGGTCCCTACTAAGTATCGTTATATTCACCCTGGCACGGGTTATACCCGCACCTCGTTGTGTTGGATGCAGACGACTAACAGCGCTGACGGAGGCCGAGATCACCAGGACTAGACGATACCCGGGGGAGGACCTTATGACGTATAGTTACTCAGTGGAGTCTGACAGATGTGGATTATTTTGGAGGCCATATGTACCTACCATTCATATAGTAACCCCAAATGATGATCCTAGAGCTACTTTCACCATTCATATTTTAGTCCCTTTTCAATTTTACTTGATTTTAGTTGTATTTATACATAATAGTTGGACTTGAATTCTGGCCCCCCATTACTTTTAGTACACTTGTTTTACACCCTTTACTTAGTGTTTTCTTTTGCTTGTACGCTGGTTATGTGTGTTTATGATTTATAAAAGCAATTCCTTCCTATTTTTATGGAATTACACCTTTGGTGCTAGTCGCCAGCCCCTGGCCTATGGAAGGTAGGCATCGAGTTGTCACGATACGGGCCCTCGGGGACGGGTCGTGACAGAAAAAAATCTAGTAAATGATTTTAAAAAATAGTTAATATATTTTTTTGGGTTAAATATATTGTAATATGAATTTAATTAATAAATAAAAAAATTTATATTTTAAAAAAATTAGATTCAAAATGAATTATACCCATAATGTCATTAATTTCATAATAAATAAATATTCTCAAAAATAATAATAATTATATTGTATGAAAAATTATTTTATAAAAAAATATTAATAAGTAATAAAAATATTTAAAGTCGATAGATAGAATTATAAATGATAAAATGTTTCTGTTCATTCAAATTTACGATCCTATTACTACATTATCTGTCATGTTATAAAGCTTCTACATTGAAAAGATTGTTACTACAGTTCTCGTTGAAATATGACTTCTAAGGGGTTAAACTAAAAGATAATATTTACTATATATATATATATATCAACATATATAAATATAATTAGACAACTAAATTATGATCATATCATTCTTAACTGAAAATAAATATCATTTTGGAATCATTTTAGGTGATTTAGACACAAATTTTATTATAATATGTCATGAATGTAAAAAATAATTATTATATTTTAAAAAAAACAATATTTTAATTAATGATATAATATTCATAAAAAACCATTCATCAGCCACATGAATTGGATACGGTTTTAAATATCAATCATTGTTCATTGATTGGTCATTTTTTCATTTATTGTACATTTCATAACCCATAAACGACACAAGAATTTATATTTTTATAATTTTTAAAATTGTTAAAATGAAGATAAAACAAGGGGATAAGAGTGAAAATGTAACCTAATATTTTCATATTATTATTTTATTAGAAAATTTATAATAATCCTCATGTGATTTTTTTTACCAATTTTGAATGGAATTAAATTGAATATTAATTTATATTATTATAATACATTATGAAAATATAAGAATTCCCCTCCCCTCATTTATAAATAAATACACCATCTCACATAGTTATCACACCTTTATTTCATGTTTATCATCCTATTCATTCTAAAATACATTCATAAAATCCCACCCCATGTTATATAGTTTCTATTTATCATATAATACAACCCTTTGAGGTAATAAGGTGTATTGAAATGGAGATTCCCAGAAGTAGATGTATAGTTTTTAACCTGATGTTTTAGTATTTTCCCCCTTATAACTACTACAACTGTTATTCAAATAATGTAAAATAATCCAAATATTATCTTTCATTATCATATATGTTAGTTAAATAATCTCAATCCATCCCCTTCTTCTTTAAAACATGAAATGAATCTATGGTTCATGTATATAAGATACTCCCACCTCCCAAACCGATGTCATTTAATTCCTATCACCACCTCTTAGATATAGGTATACTAATTTATTTATTTTTTACAATATGATATTCATGATGGAACTATATTTTAAAAAATATGATATCATCTTTTTTCTTAACATTCCATCCAAAAAAACTAATAACATCCTTTATGATTATGTCTGGATAAGAACATGTAAAAACTAATGTGAATTAGTTTTTTATAACACCTCACATGGATTGAAATTATATAATATTATAATATAATATATTATATTTATTATATAATCATAATTAATGAAATTTTTAATAATATATTCTTTTTTTATCAAATGTTTTTTGGATTATAGAGATGTTACTCTTGTGTTCTTAAAACCTATTTTCTACAAGATTTAATTATTGTTTTTTTTTCGAAAACAAACTTTAATGGGTGTCATTAAAAGTAGATTTTATGTATAAAAATTATAATTACACAATTATTATTATTCTAGAGAATATGTAACAATTAACAATTTTTCCATGGTAAACATTCCAATGTCATTTTGATTATTTGAATTGAATATCCTCAAAACACATGACATAAGTTGAATTTAATATTTAATTAAATATGAAATTATTATAAAATTAATAAATATTATAAGGATAACTAATTAATCATAGATAATTTATTATGAAATAATATAATTTATATTTGTTTATAATATAGTTTTTAAAATCAATATATAGAATATATGGACTAAAGGATAGGGATTTATTATCAATTTACACTAATTGAGTTTTATTTTATTATTATGCACCTAAATTCATTTGTATGAGGTATATGAAGATCATTATACATGTTATATCATGAATATTTCATAATTTATGTTATTTTATATTTCAATTAATAATATTTCATCAATTTTTGTTTAACGTGAATGGTATGTTGTGGAAATGATGTTTTCAACTCAATTTCCTTTCATTGGGTTATAAATCAACATCATTTACTTTAATATGAAAATATTATGTGTTAATTTATATTAAAATTATTTTATTATAAATTTTAAAATAATTATGTTGATATACAATTTTTTAAGAAATAACATCACTTATTAATTATAACTTCAAAATTTATGTTCTTTTATATAATTTTCATTATTTAATCTCATTTTCAAAGCTTGTTTGAAGTCCAAAAAATATTGTTTAATATTAATGATATACACAGTACATCATGAATTAATTTTTAAATATTATTTGATGATGTTAATTTATTTTTTATAACAATATATTTCTCATTGATTAATTAATATTCATTTGAAATATATCTTTGTAGGAAAGGAATTATGTTACAAGAACTTCTCTTCACAGGACTATATAAATTCAATGTTACATGTTACTCTAGAGAAATCAAATGCTCTTATTTTCATGAACAAAGCCTCATTTATTATCCCTTTTTTATGAAGGTCGTTTACCTGTACATCATCTATTCCCACCAATATTTAATAATGAAACATCAAGAATGTTTTTTAAGTGATACAAATTTCGTGTTTTCTTTTAGATTTTAATATTTAACTTTTATATCCATGTTTATTATAATGATTTAAAAATGACCATTTATAAAAATAAAAAATTTATAATTCTATTTTACGTGTTATTAAACATTATTCTAAAATATTCGAAAGTTAATTTCTTACTGTCTTTTCCCTGACTCACATTTGACTCTCATAAAAACATTTCTAAAAAGAATCTTCATTTTTAACCTTTAAGACACGAATGATTTTCCACACTATCATGAATATAATTATCATTGAATTATACTTTATAAATTTATATGTTTATTTTCAACAAATATACGCTTCAAATGATTTTATAATATTTTATTTATTATTTTTTTTCTATTTGAAAAAGGGTAATTTTATAAAACTATTTTAAATGATATTTTAACGATATTTGTATTTATTAATGAAAAAACACATTGTGATAAATAAGATCCATTGGGGATATGTGTAAACTATAACATTAGTACACATTACCTAGATGTAATAATTATATTTCAAATTCATTTTCATTATACCAAATTCTTGTTAGTAGATAAAAAAATCATTGAATGAACATTAATTATTATTATGTAGAAAATGAGATCTTTTATGTTTTTTGATTATTTTATTTTTTATGATATTGTATATAAGACCCAAAGTATTTAAAAATAAATTGATATGAATGAACCACTATGAATATATATAAAAACAATTTTTTTAATGTTATAGTTATGAAAATTCCATTACACATAATTTCATCGATTCAATGATTTGAAATTCGTAATCGAAAATATAAGGATGTGATTCGTAAATTATTTTGAGTTTGATAGAACCAACATGAATTTTTATTTAATAATAAAATACCGTTATGAATAGTAATATTAATAGTAATATGAAACATATTAATAAGAATCATATTATAAATTTATTTTCAGAACGTTTTAAGATAATTAGATCCTGATTAATCATTAATGGTTATAAAAAATCACGAATAGTTTTAAAATTGTTATGTTTGGAATGAAAATGATTTTATTTAAATTTTTATTATCTAATATTTTGAAAATCATATTAAAAAATGAGTTCATATTTAAATTCTACACATTGAAATATTGTTAGGAGGAATTAATAAGAATTTTTTTAAGAATCATTAATTTTTGTAGAATAGTATAATATGGTAATTTATAGTAAAAATAAATTATCAATTAAATACACTATTCCTAGAATCATGGATGATGTAAGAACCCTTGGTTAATATCACAAGATCTAATTAACATTTTGGTCACATTAATAAATAAAATTCATAGTTTTGAGAAAACAAATATGACTAATTATTAAAATAATGGAAAACCCCTCCTCTCTTCCACTATAAATACCACCCTCACTCCTCTCATCCTCTCAGACCTTTAAAGAAATGAAGATTAAATAAATTATACCCAATACACTTCCCAAGGGAAATCTACACATCCAAGACCTTCTTCTCTCACCCAAATGCCAAAATCAAGGTCATTAAGGTGGATCTCATTGAAAAGAAATCAAGAGGTAAAGATCGTCTGTCTTTTTCTTGTGTTTTCTTTTAAATCAGTTTACATTCTTGTAGTATCTTTTCCTCCCATTATAAAAGTAGAATTAAAGATAAAATATTATATATTTTTTATCATGTTTATGGAATAATTCATCATCATTCTTCCTTTTCTCTTCCACTTATTTTTTAAATTAAAACATCGTTAGTGATGTGTCGATTAATCGATATCGTGGAAGAAGTGTATTAAATTTCATTTAAATACATCATAGCTTTTTGTAAAACTATTTTAATGGTTAAAAAAGTTTTCAATTAATATTATATTACCTCTATTATGTTATGGTGTTTACATATAGAAATAATATTAATTTT
This sequence comes from Viscum album, assembly GCA_963277665.1. Classification (NCBI taxonomy): domain Eukaryota; kingdom Viridiplantae; phylum Streptophyta; class Magnoliopsida; order Santalales; family Viscaceae; genus Viscum; species Viscum album. The sequence goes on from OY728135.1 coordinate 1,770,937,598, forward strand.
ATTTGATGAAACAATTTTGTGATTATCAAAGAACCACCAAAATGATATAAACAAATATCACTAATGATATATGCCATGATTCATATTCATTACATATAAACCAAATGAATTATGAAATAAATTAATATTATGGGAAAATATTTATAATATTTTATTCCACTTTTGGATTTTCTTTTCGATTCGACTTCAAAATCCTTTATGAACCGACAATGGAAATCATGTATAAACAAGTTTTATATAAGAAAAACATGACGTAAGGGAATTACTAACATAATTTCCTTTATGTGTGTTAAGCTTCTACGAAATTGATTTTACGATTCTAAGAATATCTAGGTATGGAATTTTATTTATTATGGCATATTATGTGGATTTTAAATATGCACACATATTAGTTCCATTATATTAGTTATCAAAACAATTATATGATATCTTTAAAGGACCTTCCTTTTGAAAATCCTCATTAATTTTTCTATTTCTCAAAACTAAAGAGCAATGTTCTTATAAAATTATTCATGTTTTATGATTATGTACTTGTTATTGGGAAACATTTATGATGAAGGGTGGTACATATATCTCCATAAAATTTATTAGGTATTGTATGTTGGAGGTCAATCATATGTTTACTCAAAGTATAACTGTGATGGTTACACTATATGGTAGATGTGAGGGTTACATTGAAAAGTAACTGTGAGGGTTACTAATCATAAGGTACCCATTAGGTTTACGAAATAAATAAGTAAATCACCAAGAAACCATGTGGTTTAATATATTTTTTGTTATGTTTTATGGAAATCTCATGTTTCACCAACTATATATGAGTGAGAAGTATTACTATTCATTAACTAATGATTTATTTCCTTATTTTTAAATCCCATAGTGAGATTTTTATGATCAATCCATGTTTTTAAAAACATTACATTATTTATATGATTTCTTAAGAGAAATAAGGAAGTCATGTTAAATGTTATGATGATTTTCCAAAGAAATCTTGTTGTTGGTTTGTGTTAAAAAATTATGTTAAGGAATAAATGTATAATGTTTTAATAGTTCCCACTTTTTTTACTTGTGGGATGATATGTATGATTAATTTAATAAGTTCCAAAAACTCTATGAAGAAAATATATTTGGTAATGTAAGAATGTAAAATCTAGTTGAAATTTCTGGATTGTGTAATGTTTAAGGTCAGGGCTTTATAATGTTTATGTTGATGGGTTGTTCCGTTATAAATTCGGGATATGAGGTTCTATCATAATCAGTGGGAAAATAGGCATATTATACACAATGGACAGGTGGGACTATTATATCCTTCAATTGAACTATTTATTATTACATAGTAAACTAGATGGATGTTGCTCATAAGAGCTGATAGATTTATGTTAATACTAATTGATGATGAAGATTAGAGGTTATATGTTACTCTTTGTAGATATTGTTTTGCACCATTAGTTTAATTATTTGATAAATGTTTCATGTTCCATGAAATAAAACCATAATATATATGATTATGTATTTTTAAAATTTTCTTTTGACCAATATTGACATTACATGGCTCATGATTATTGATTCCCTTCGAATCATGTATTTTTTTAAAGATTTATACCATATATAAGGCTCTATGATCATTGTTTAGAGGGTATTTAATTATCTAATGTCATGATCATGCAAATTGATTAAGTTATCAATCCATGATGCTGATCATATGCCCATCACATTCTAACTAATGACAATAAATTATGAATTTATATGTTTACCATCACTGAGCATCTAAGCTCACACTTCTTGTGTTTCATTTTACATAGGATGTGATGAAAGGGTTCATTTATCTTTTTACAAATATGGTTATTATATGTGGAAACATAGAGTGATATGATTCATATTTTTACGAACTTTTCGTTTATGTATCTAGGTTTTTATGTAATAGTTTTTCATAATTTTCAAAAACTCAAAGCATAAAATTTTTATGGGTACATAAGTGATATAAAATTTTATTTTAATATTTTATGTGTTCGATGGAAAAATTGGGTTATGTTTATAGGTATTAGGAAATAAATATATTGATTATGTTTTTAGCACTAGACTGTGGAGTATATGTTAGGGTCTTTTATAACTTTTACGATATCATGATTTATATGACATTATATATTATGATGTTTTAAAATGAGGTTAACATAATATTTTTATATACCCTCATGGAATTAGTATGTTATTGTTTATTATATGTTTAATGGGATATAATCAACTGTTTTTGTCATATATAATAGTATTTTTATGTATTTAGTGGTATTTGGGATGTGTTTTATTGGGTGGAGGTATATGTAACTCTTAAATTTAAGTAGCTGAATTATTAGAGATGATTTATAATACATTTTTGTGGATTTATTCTTCAATATATGAGAAAATCATTAAGGAAAACACATTCATTAATTTTGATCTTGTATATGATATATTGGATATAATTTTATTTATTTATGAAATGATCTATGACAATACAAAACTATTATTATCTAATTTTTAATATTTATTAATTTATTCCTCATATTATTGTTTATAAATATTGAATATTATCTTACCTTATTATATCCATTTCATATTTGTTTAATATGAAAATATAGGATCAATAGTATGTTATCCATTTTTAGATTACATGATTCGATGGAAGATGATTTCAGTGCCTTATGAATGAAACATTTTCCTTTAATACTCATTATTTAGAGAAAATGATTATAATTAGAAGGAAAATGACTATAGAGTGAAATTAAAATTTTCATGTATGTATATATCCTTATGAACTTATATTATTTGAGGACGAAATTCCCATACTCTAAGAAAAATAATTTGAAACCAAAATTGTGTCAAATTACATTTATTTATGATAAATATATGGGTTTCTAACACCTTTTGATTTATTATTTTTTTGTACATTAAAATTCCCTTAATCATTAAATTTATATTTATTAATTTTATATTTTTCTCTTTATTAAAATTTTGATATTAAATTTCCCTCCATATACATATTTTCACTTCGAAAAAATGTTCTCCTATACAAAAGCCTAATATTTTGTTATTCTATATTACATTTGAATTTCCATTTCCCTATTTTCATGATGAAATTTTGTTAAATCATTCTTTGATGATGGTATTAAAAAATGTCCTTTTCAAATTTGAATACCATTATTAAAAATATCATATTCATATGATGAGTAATTATTAATTAGGGGGGATGTAATATCCCAAAATTTTAAATTTATAATATGTTCGATAGTGTATATAATTCACAACACCGAGCATAAAATAACCTTGATATGATAATAAATATATTACTAAAATAATATAAAATATATAATGGGGCATCTTAGTACAAATTTTTTTATTTATACTTTGTTTAAATAACATAACTGTTATGTAATGTCATTCTACATTTGAGAAATATGTTTTATCCCAAAATGGGGATTTATTTCTTTTTATTAGGGAATACTAAAACTATTGTCTATAAAATTTTTAAAATAAAATTTTTCAAAATAAAATCATTGAATAAATCTAAATATTAATATTTTATAAGATTGAATTATTGGTATAATATCTGGAAATATTGAATTTTCAGTGAATGTTGAAAACATTGTAATTTTTAGAAATTTAACATTTTGTCTCAAAAAAATTCCCATTATGTTTTTTATTTTATATAAAAAAATCATTAATAATACATAATTTAAATAATTTCAGTTGGATCATCATTATGAAAGATTATTTTTTAGGTGCTATTTTATATTTAAAGGATGCATTAGACTAAAAAGAACAATTCATCTTGTTTTGTGGGAATAATTATCAATTCTTCACTACCATATTTATTAAGTTAATATTATAATATCGATGTCATATATGAAATAAGACATATAATATTTTTTAAATTATTTCCATTGTTGGAAATTATGAATAGTTACCATAAAAAATATATGGTTACCATGATAATGTTAAATCTTGTAATTAAGGATTAAAAATAATAGGAAAAAGTATTAAAATAAACTACAAACAAGGATATTCCTCATTTCATGACTCATTTTCAAACATCATCATACAAAAATCTTAAATGTGGAAATGTATAACTACGTTTCTTTATTTATAACATTTATATTATTTTATGTAAACATAATATAAAATTTATCACTCTCAAAAATATAATATTTATAATATTTTTCTAAAAAAAATTTATTTTTTGATGTGATTTTCGTGAAATAAATTAAATTATTTACAAATTTTTAACACTTAAAACCCATGTTTAAATTAAATTACACATAATAAAATAATCAACTTTCATTACATGCAACACTAAGTTTTAATGAAGCAAGATAGACTATGAAAATATTATTCTTTGATATGATCAATATTGGAATGATATGTATTCTTAGTATTAACTAGTTTTTCAATATTTATTATTTATGAATTTAAATAAAAAAAATTCTTTGGTGACCAATTAAAAATAAATAAAACTAAAAAGTATTTTGAAATAAATGAAATCATTTATTTTTTAGAAAAATATTCATATATAGAAAAAAAATTTAAAAAGAAAAAAACTAAAAATATATTTTGGTCAATGATTTGAATTTTTTTCATTTTCAATAAAGTGTTTAAATTTCCACTTATAGTTTTCTATAAACAATAAAATAAATAGTTCTATATATTTCTTAAAAATATTTTTTTTTATTTTTTTCTTCTTTTATTCAGAAATAATAAAGTAATTTCTTCAAATTTTATATTTTTTATTTTAATAATAAGAAATTTTTATGAAAATAACTTTTCAAAATCATGGGAATATTTTTTCTAATATTCAGTAATGTTAATATTTTTATTAAATAATGAAAAACAAGTTTTTATTAAAAAAATCTAGTTCATTTATATATTTTATAAGATAAATTTTATATTTAATGATTTTTTAAAGAACATTTATTTAAATAATATATCTATTAATCCAAATATTATCATTGGAATCAATTCAAGATTGATTTATAATATAAAAACATTTTAATATTTTGAAACCATTCCCATTAGAAACCCACACATCTTTACATCTGTGTGATTATATTAAAATTAAATTTTGCCACATTTGGAATGTAATTTGAAATTATTGATTCAATATTGGGAATCTTAATAATTTATATATTTAATATTTTAATAATATTTGTTTACCAATTTTAACTGTAGAAGAGTTGAAATAAAATGACATGGTTAAGTGGAAAATGTGTTTACATTGGAGATAAACTAAAATAATTTCGCTAAAATGACCTATAATATTATTCTTCATCCTTTTCATTGATATACATTGAAGTTATCACCATTATTGTTAATTATTTCCCTATTTTTTGCCTTTTGATATAGGGGAAAAGTGACTCTACATTTTACTTTTCAGAAATAACAAGATTCCCAATCACCTCACTTATTAAAGGTCCCTAACTCCTCTCATATTCACACTTCCTAAAAATATTGTTTCATATAGAATTATCCCAAATAATATCATTAAATCAATTATATAATCCTACAATCCTCACATTCTTTATAAATTCGTTATAGAAATTATATTGGAAGAATCCTATGGTGGTTACCAGAAAAATATAAAATATTCTTCAATGGGAGTTTTTATATTATTTCATCATAGAAAACATTAAATTATTATTAAATATTTACTATATAATAAAATTATTATCATAATTTTTCATACATTTTATTATGTTATGATAATGTCCTATAATAATATCCACTTCCACCAAGTGGGACACAAAATCATTATTAATGTATATGGTAGACTAGCACCTCAAGAACTGATGTTATTTTTTCCCTCACCCCTCTCTTTGAAGGATATTGTGACGAATTAAATATTTATGTAAGAATTTTATGATATTTTTATACTTCATCAATAATTATATAACATATACATTCTTACATTCCAATATTTGGTAATATGATAACACGACTCATGTGTCAGGCAGACTACCGTCTCACGATGTGATGTAATTATTTCATGTGGTACATATACGGTAGTATGTATAGTATTAAAGAACATATTTGATTCATATTAAATAAAATTTATTATATTATTTTAATATATTATTTACCCATTTTTATTTCAATTTCTTAAGAAATTGAAAACAACATGCATGGGTACGTATTCCCTACCGTCTCCAAGAACGACGTATTTCAATATATATATCTATATTTTATAGACTATACTATATAATATAAAACTAAATATATATTATTTTGATATCATGGTTAAAATTATTGAGATTATGAAAACATGATAAATTCAATTGGAAGAAAACATATAAAAACATTACTGAAAAAAACCATTTATTGCATGAAACATAACATTATCCTGGAATTGTTAATAAATAGTTTATAAAAGGTCATAAATAAATCATATATGGTATTATATATATATATGTTTAGTTATATAATATATTAATACTAAACAATAACTAATTATAAAGTATTTTTTAATTTGTATTAAGGATGTTGAGACAGAGGGTAAGAGATTCGTGTCTCATTTTTTTACTTTTGTGAAACACATGCCATAATCACCCCCTGTTTAATTTATGTGGTGTATAAAGTTCACATGATTTCATTTTATGATTATTATCTTAAAAATTATTAGGAGTTTCCTATCCATTTTTTTATATCTCATTCATGAGTTTTAATGTTCAAAGGTTTCTAATATGTTAAGGGATTGTTTTCTGAATTCTACTTCCTTGAGAGATATGTGTTATTATGAACATATATTATATTGTTTGATATATATAAATATCATTTAACATTTAAAATCATGAATTTATTATTCCCATAAAACATTAATATTCATTAAATCTTATTCTCTCATGGTTATTTTGATTCAATGATTCCAATGTGGTAAGGGTTTTATGGTAATATCTCATCGTTTATTGGGATAGTTTATGCTTAAGATTCCAATGAGGATATTGTAGGACAAATATAAAAAAATTATTTTCTTATGAACTATTAATTTAATGAGAAAATATTTTTCCCTCCAATTTTTTCTCATTAATTACTCAATAGTTAAAAATAATTATTTTATAAAAAATCATATTTATTTCTCACATCAGGTGAAAATCCTTTTTATTATAAAACCATGTTTTCTAAAAATGATTTCAATTTTTTTAATTTATCATACAAATTTAAAAATTACATTTCATTGAATTTTTTACATTATAAAAATAATTATATATGGAATATTTAGATTATTTTCCAAAAGAAGAAAAACATGTCTTCTACCAAAATGATTAATATAATATTTAATTGAACATGTATGTCATAAAAACATTTCACACAATCATGACTATTATATTATCCAATTATTCCATTAGAATTTATCATTATTATTTTCAACTAAATTATTTTTTATTTATTTAAATAAAATTACAACGTGGAAAGGATATTTTCTTACGAAAGTGTATCAAATGATTTTTAAATATTCCATTATAAGATTTAATAGATATATTAAAAGAATATTATTTTCAAACTATATTCATAACATTTATTTTTATAAATGATATTTAATAAGGTATACAGTTTATTTCCCTCTTGAAATTATTTAAATTATTTTAAAATCATCCTTTATATGTTACAAATGTTATTTGTAATGAATGGAATTTATAATATTTTTTATTTTTCAAATGTAATTTTTAATGTGTAAATAATATTTTCCTTAGTAGATGTTCCAAGAGATAATTCAAAATAATTTTACATCAATTATTACATCCTTTAATAGTACCAATGATTTATTGGGGATATTATCCCATGATTCCATTCCAATTCATTATAATAGTGCCTAATTTTTATGTTGAAAAAATGATTATAAATCTCATTTCTCATCGATGGGTTATAACATGATGAAATGATTATCAAAACCCTTAATTTTTTAGAGGTTATATTTTAATTAAATGTCAATGAAACCCATTTCATTTCCTTAGTGCTGATATGATCAATAATTTATGATCTGGTGGAACACATTTATATAAATATCATTATGTAATGGGTAGTTCCAATATCTCCCTTTAATTCATTGGGAAGAGATTAATATGTAATGATAAAATTATGAATTGAATGGGGCGTAAAACTAAATCAGTAATAGATTTTTTGTACTATAATAGTCTTTTGAATGAACCATGAAAACTAAAATGGTATGGCTATTGATTACATTCCACTACAAATTTTTTTGGAGTGCTACTTGACTATTACAGAAATGATTTTCAATGATTATGTTTTTTCCCCAAATCTATGCCATATTCAAAATTTATTCTTTCTTGGATCATATTATTTGAATACGTTAATATTCATGTCTCATGAACTTCAAATAATTTTTCTTTGATTTTAATTTATGATTTATGATATGTGGGTCATGTTTTTTAAAATGTTACTCTAATGTTCAAATATCCATCTGCTCATGTTATATTGATAAATCCCTTATTTACACTTACATTGAATCATAACTAACTTTTTATTAATATTATTTTATGTAGGTAATGAATAAAGGGTTTACATAGGCTATGTCTATAAATGGTACTAAATGGGAAGATATATGTGGGAGAAATTGATGATATTATAGTAAATAACAATATTGTGAACACAACCTCAAAAGGCACTAAACTATTATGATTCTCAAGATTGTTTTTCTATATTAAATGAGCATTAATTTAGAATTTCTAATATATATTTATGAAAATATTGGGAAACTACAAATGGGAATATATAATTTATTCAGATAATCTTGGAATCATGGATATCAAAACAATATTGAAAACTCAATATATATATCATAACATTATAGAATGGATGACTAGATGTATCTGAATATTTCATGGATTTTTTCTAAATGATACAAGGAGTATTTTATAAGAAATTAAATCCATTTCATGATACTACAAGTGGATATGTCTATATCACATAGGTTTCTTAAAGATAATAACACCAAGAGTGGATAATTGAGCTTCATTTGATCAATAACAGGTGAATGAATGTTGGTCATTATGTGAAACATGTTTGAAAATCATAGGGGACATATTTTTGAAATTAAAAAACAATGTCAAACTACCATAAATGATTTAAATTATGAACATGAATTACCTAGTATCATCATATGTTCTTATAGACCAAAAATAAGGTTACATGCTTTAAGGGTACTATAAGTAATTTTTCCTGATTATGTTGTTTCCAACTATGACTATTTTTACTCACATTATGCTTCTTGGTTTATGTTTATGGAGGGGAAAATATGGAACAATACTAACATTTATTAGTATAGAATTTATTTTGATAATAAAAATACTTGAATGATCACTGAATTGAAGGATTTTTTTATTATTCCTAATGAGTTATCTTGATATATAACTAAATACATTCACCTTTCCTGATGCATGGATTCACCAAATAACAAAAGGACAGTGGTCACCTACATTTATGCTGGTGTATAAAATAATGGAAATAATATTATTTCTTATAGATACTGAGAATATGGGATGAGTCACCCATTTTAATCTCTCTCATGAACATTAATGTATTTATATTATAGAAAATAAGGACATGATGATGGTAAATATAAACGAAAAAATATAATGATCGGTTTAAAAAATTGATGATAATAATGTTATCCCTATGTTATAAAATACGGTTGAATGTTTTGTACGTGTAATGTATGGAAATTATAAAACAATATTTCCAAATAGAAAATCACATAAAGATAATAAAAAAAATTATGATTAATAACTTTATTTTTAAGGATGAAGAGTCTAAAAATGATATATAGAAGGAAAAAATATTAAGAAATAATATGATGAATCTTGATTAAATGTCTTTTTTAAGTGGAATCATTGATTCTCTTATGTTTTTTATTCAAATAATTATATTTTCATTAGTGGTATTTTGGTTAATAGAATCATGAAAAATTAATGTATTGTTCATCAATAGTTTTCTATTGTCTATTTTCAATAAAATAATATATTTTTCTGATCAATTATAAAATTAATTTAATTTTAATGTTATCTATTGACTTTTGGAAGATATCCCTTATTAGGTAATTTATATTGAGGAAATACTGTTTAGTTTAGATTAATATATTATTGATATAGATAAATTAAATTGTATAATGTTGATTACATTTAAAATAAATAATGCTTTCATGATAAAGGGTTTTATGTTATCATTAATGTAATTTACCTGATTTTTTTAATTAATGATTTGGTGATTAAGGGTTTTATTTATGGAATGAGTAATGAGTTATCTTTTGAACGAATGTGCTGTTTTTAAGTGTTTTATGGTTATTAAATATATTCACATGTTTTTGGGAGAATATAAGATCTTTATAATCACATATTTTCTACAGGACATTAATTTCTACATCTTATTTTATGGGGGATTAATTTTATTTTTATTTTTTAAAATGTAATGAACAAATTTTTGAATAATGAATTCTGTAAGGGTCTTATGTTTATCAAATTATGAAAGTTTATAAGTAAAAAATTCGATGAAGAATAAGAGATTGATGTATTGTTTCAGAATATGGTAATTTATATAAAACCTATTCTAAATATTTTTTATACTAACTAAAGAATAAAATTACCATTTATCATTTTTTATGGATCTTATTTTCTATTAGTGATTCAAAGAATAATAATTATTCTCTTAGAGTATGATATCATGTTGAAATTGACCACAAAACAACTAATGGGAAAGACTGTTCTTATGAAATGTAATGAAATATTGTATGTATATGATCTCAGGACAATTACCTAAATTTAAGAAAATGGTCTCAAAATAATAAAATTTCCTATTATTATAAATTTATTGGATTTCGATGACCATTTTGAAACATATATGGTTTATGATATTTTTTATTTTTATTTCACATAACCATTCACATTATTTTGATCAATGATATATGTCACTCTCTATCAATATTTTGAGAATATGATTTTCTTCCATGTCCAAGCCTTCACTTTCAACCTATGTTCTCTTATTTGGGAACCTGGTATACGTGATTGTAGATGATCTCCAAAAAAAACATTCTCTTTTTTCAAATGCAATTTTTATTTATCGTTTTTACAGTGATGGTTTCCGAAAATGGGATTTCCAATGTTAAAACCATTCTTAATGATCCTAATTTCAAATTAAGTGAACACAATATATTTTAAGGTGTAGAATCTAAAACCCAGATATTTTTTGAAATAGTTCTTTTTCAAAAACATTTTATCATCATTATAATTTTAATTATAAAAAATAACATGTTTAGTTTGATTAAATATAACACTATGATTATTATTCATTATATGTAACACCAATTTTAAAAAAAATTTTATATACTATTAAAATATAATTACTTAATATGATAGTAATCACATAGCCCATTTAATGATGAATTTGAATATCATTAAAATAATAGTGAAATGAATAATTAATTATTCATTTGATGACCAGTAAATTATAAATTTAAATAAATACATTTTAAAAAATAATATTTTTTTTATTAAAAACTATTTTAGCACATAAATTTGTTTTAACACAAAAAAGTAATAAAATCAATTTTGGGGAAATATATTAAAAAATATATATTATTTTTAGAGAAACTGTTTAACCTTAAAGAGATAAAAAAGGCAGGATGCAGCAATCGAATAGAGGCTTATTTGATACCTTCTTCTATTGATGGGTTAGAGAACTAAAAGGTGCTGGAGTGCCCAGTAAATAATGCTAATATTTCTATTAATGATGTGCAGGATTCTTAGACTGTACATGCAGCTCATCAGGACATGCATGAGGAGTTTTCTACTGATTTGGACCACCAGGATGGCACTTCCATGTAATTCAGGATGCATGGGGAAGCTTATCTTATGTAAAATTCTAAGGATATACCAGTGGAGACAGAAGCTGGAATGCAAAGGGGGTGAGGGCGTCTTCGGGCCAATCAGAGAGGGTCTAGGGGCCGAGCCCGTCCTAGAAAAAGCTGATGTTTGGCAGTTTTTTAGTCTACTTTCTTGGCGTGGTCTACTGCATGGTAGCATTTCCTCTTTTATATTCCAACTTTTATCATTTTCCATAAATTTTTGGGTCAGGGGTCTTTGAGCCCATGACTGAGCCTCTTTTAGTATATATAGAATGAAATTTAACATTTATATTTTTTTATATATATGAGGAAATAAATAATCCATTTTTTCCTTAAGACAACATTTTTCTAAAAAATTGTTTCGTCGCCATTGGTAAACATATTTGAAAACATTTTTTTGAAAATTATAGAAATTATTTTTGAAATAATAAAATTTATTTTTTCAATCATAATTTCATAACAATTATTTAGTGATATCAAAATAATTTTTCGAAAAGTTATTCATTTATTTAAATTTTTGAAAAATATGTTACTATAAAAAAGGCATTTTCCTTCAATATATCTATGGGATGAAATAAATTTAATTTTATATTTGATATTATAATTTGTTCATTCTATATCTATTATTTTAGATTTTTTAAATAGGTATAATTTGTAGTTTAATTTTGATATAAATCGTTTTAAACTTTTGATATTATTCACTTTAGAGAACCAATTTTTCGTAGAGTTAGTGGAATTATTTTTAAATTAAATTTTCCCACATAAATAAAATAAATTTGGAAAATGGATAATAAATTTCTATTCATCAAAATTTTTATTTTCTTATAGGTTTAAGTTAAATTTTTTCTATGATGAGTTTTAAAAAGCAATAAAAATTATTTACCATGGTTACTATCAAAATGGGTTTTCCTGTGGGTTAAACTAAAATGAATATGGGAATACATATGTAGAAAACATTTCAACAACCACTAAAAGGAAATATTTTTTCCTTATCACCTATTAGGTTAGAGAGATACCAGTTTTATAAAGTCTCATTTTTTTCCTTGCATATTATGAAAAACATTGGTAATCATTTTTCATTTAAAATGTTGAAATTATGACATTAACCTCACATATAAAAGGCCACCCCCACTCCTTTCATCTTCACAGATGAAAAATTAATTGGTTTAGAAAAAAGTTATGCAAATAAAATATTTAAATCCCTACTCTCATCCTATAATCCACAGTTTTTCTGAAGTATAACCATGGAAGGATTTTTGGTGCAAACCTAAGAATATTACATGAAGAAGTGGAAACATTAATCAATGGGAATTTTTATATTATTTCATCCTCCACCACCTCCAATTAATATTTTAGAATTATTATATACAAATTTCATTATATTAGATATAATTATATATTTTTATGTTAATGTAATTACCTACAATCATATCTACATCAAACTAATGAGATAAAAAAGCATTATTCATGTGTACGACATGCTACCACTACACACACTAAAGTTATTTCTCTTCCATCACCACATATCATGTATATATATATTTATGGATTTAATGTTATTATTATATATTTATTCTATTAATACACTTATCTAAATATTATATAACTTATTCATTCTTCCAATCCAGCCTATTTTAATATGATAATGTCGCTCATGTGTACAATATTCTTCCTTCTCTCGATGTGATTTAATTTTTCGAAACATTACATGGAATGTAATAAGGATTGATATAATGAAAAAATTGTGATATATATCAAAAAAATTATTATTTTAATTTTATTTTATTTTTTACCATTATTTCATTCAATCCATCAAGAAAACCCAAACAACATTCATGCATTTTTTATTACCTACCATCTAAATGAATTTTTTTCATTTTATATTTCTAACATGTATGGACTGCTAAAAATAAAAATATATTAAATATATATGATTGTTATATAATTTTCAACATGATGGATATTATGGAACCATGGTAAATTTAATAGGACCAAAAAAATAATAAATCAAAACAAATAAGAAAAACGAAGCAGTTATTTTCTTAGGAAAGACAATAACATGGAAATGTTAATAAAAAAATTATAAAAGGCTTCATTATAATAATATATGGTATGATATATTTATTGTTTTTTATAAAATATTTAATAATCTTCTATTTATTATAAAATAGTTTTTAATGTGTACAAAGTAATTTGAAACTTACAGTTAGGGATTCATGTATATATTTTTTACATCTGTGTTACACATTCTATATTCACCACCAATATAATTTACATGGTGAATATAGTTCCCACTAATTAATTATGTTATTATTCTACTTAAATTAGATGTTATATATATATATTTGAGTATCTCTATTATATGAGGTTTACGCATCAAATGATACCAAAGTGGTGAGAGTTTTTTTCCCTCAATTTGACTTCATTGAGACACATGCAATTTAATTCATCTATATTTTATTATGTGGGGAATATAATTCCCCTTTATCATAAAATACTGTGATAATATTTATTCTCATTTTATTTTTTGTTTAGTTAATTTTGTTATATCATGGATATTATGATTTAATGTAACCAATGTTATAATGGTTTATGGTAGAATCTCATCGTTTATCGATATTTTGGTAGGTTTTGATTTTAATGATAAATAATATTATCCATATATACTAAAATATGTATCATTCTTTTTACTCTATTTTTTCATGATAATAAATTCTTTCACCGCATTATCCTCTCTTTATATACTCAAGAGATTAAATAATAATGGTAGTAAAAAAATTTATTTCAATATTTGTTCAAAGACCCTTTTTTATCTGAAACCATGTTCTCAGATAATGTTTTAGAAAATAATGTTGAAAATATTCAGTTGACTTGTTAAAGGCATTTTTACCCATTTTTTATTTCATAAAAAATTAAAAGTAATCATTAAAAAAATTTCTAAATGAAGGCTCATTTATAAATTACAATAGATTTGAAAGAAATATTTTTTTAACATGTATAGAATGAATTTAATATCATGAAATCATAGCCATTATTTTCAATGAACATTAATTTAAATGATAATAATTTTATTTTAAATGGAAATTAATTTCAATATTTTTCTATTTTAAAAATGTTTTTCCAGTGTGGAAAATATATTATCCCAATGCATTTTTCAAATGATTTTAAAAGCATCCATTATATAAATCAATGTAAATCTTCATATAAAATTTTTTATCTATGGTTTATGAGCATATATTTTAAAAAATATTATTAAAATATTTAATTGGTAATTTTCTAAATAAAATGATAATTTTTTTAAAACGTCTGTTATATGTTTTATATTTTATTTCTATCAAAATAGATTTTAAAAATGTTTTATATATTTTTTAGAAGTGATTTTCAAATCAGATATAATGTTTTCTATAAGAGATGTACCATGTGTTATTTAAAAATATCCTTATACCTACAATAACTCTCATTGTATTTGTTTTTATCAAATAGGGATATGATATATGGAAAAAAATTATATTCTTTATTTTAATATTTTATATTTATGATGAAAACATGTTCCACCTACATGGTTTATACCATGATAAAACTATTATGATAACTAGTTTTTTTATTAGTTATACTATGATGTATGGGTGAAATGATTGCAGAATCTATTTCTTTTCTACTGGTTATGTTATTGTTAAATGATTAGAAAACCTTTTACTTAAATGTTATGTGATATGGTGAATGTTTTATGATCTTGTGGTAAATTCATATAAGATTTTTATTATGTGACTGGTGGGACATATATTTCCCTCTAATTAATTTTGGAAAGATCGATATCTCATGAAAAAAATTTGAAAGGAATTATGAGCAATCTACTTTTTTATAGGACATTGTATAATATGAGATCCTTCTGATTGAATTATGACTACTATGATGGATTTGATTCTGAACCCATTCAACTATGTTAGAGTTTAGAAATAACCTTGATTACTAAAAAATGTTTTCTATTATTATGTAAATTCAAAAAATCATTAACTTATAACAATGTTATTCTCTCATTTGTCATGTTAATTAATCCCATTATGATTCATGTATTATATACTATCATGATTTATTCCATGGCACATTTGGATGTTATAAGATATGAATGTTTTTTTAAATTGATATTCACATATTCTCATATCAATGTGCTCATTTTATGTTGATATATTCTATATTTACAATTTTTTAGAAAATAAGATCTCTTATTATTATTTTTTATTTCCCTCAGTTTTGAAAAATCATCATTGTATGGAATTTCTATAAATTTGAATAAATAGGAATATATATTTCTGAAACACTGATATATTTTTGAAAATAACAAGATTGGTTACCTAGTATCTTTATTCACCAAATACTATTCTCTTTTGGCATGTGTTTGTTTACTATAATAGATATACATAATATATATATATATATATTTGATCACAAATGTTTTAGGATAAAAATAAAATTTCATAAGCTCAGTTAAATATTTTCATTTGAAATATAAATTATTTTTTATCATGTTAATTTATTTTTTATTATTAATGATGATATAATTTACATAAATTCTCACACAATTCCAAGAAAGTCAACATAAAAGGAGTGAATAAATTAACTAAATGATTTTAAAAGATATATAATTAATTTTTGGGTTAATAATAGTGTGAAATAAAATGTATATGTCAAAATAAAATATTAGGAAATGTTTTAATTTTATAAATTCTAAATCTATTAGTATATTTTTTTATTCAACATAAAACTAAATGAATCATGTTAAAATTGGATTCATTGATATTTTTGGTTACATAAAGTCATATCCAATTATTTAAAGCTAATTGAAATGATAATTGAAGATAATTTTCATGATCAATGTTCTGAAATTTCATGTATTATCCCTTAAAACCCCATTATTATCATTAAAATTAAAATTTTATCCCTATAAAATTTAAAACAAATTACAAAAATTAAGGATAAATATTCTTCAGGAAGATGTGGAACCAAAAGATCAGGTTTAAAATAAAATATATACTTTTTCAAAATTATTTTAGGATTATATAAAGACCATATCTATCATATTTATAAAAACATGAAATTTTGTTTCAATTGAACCTAATTTGAGATCATATCATATAAAACTATTAAAATTATTTCTAGAAATTACATTACTAATATACTCCAAAAGTGAATATTTTATTAACAGATATAAAATTAATGAAATTCATATCAATGAAGAAGTGAATGTTATATTTCATAAAATATCAATGAATTTCCATTTATGGGGAATTTGTTTGTTTATATTAACTTTTATGACCCATAAAATGTAAATAATATTTACACCATGGTAACAGTCAAAATGGATAAATAGTTGTTAATACAAAATTAAGGGATAAAGTATAATCAATACATGTAAAAATATTATTTTAAAAAAGGATTTTAATTGATACAAAATAAATATTTTAATTCAGTGAAATTGATGCCATATTGAAATAAAATTTAAATTTAATTATTTATATACTTTATGAAATTACAAGAATGCCCCATCCCTTACTTATAAAAATTGACACCATATCCTCTCTAATTAATAACTTTTTAAACTCCATCTTAGGAAATACTTACCAAAATTTCATCCAAACAACCTCCAATCATTATATATGTCTTATTTTTGGAATAATACCATCATTAAAGGGATTAAAGTTTAATTTATTTGTCTAAATATGATGTATATATTATAAATAATTTTTTCATTTTTATATATTTTTTGACCACAGTAAAATCATATTCAATAATTTTGAAATTATAAAACCTATAAAATAAATAACATATGACAATTTAAAATATTTTCATAACATATATCTATATTTTTATACAAAAAAATGATGAAGGGACCCGTTGATCGTCTGTACGGTGGACTACATTCTCATAAATTGGTGTAATTAGTTTTCCATCACCACATATCAGGGCTAGTAATAATGTTGTATTTAATTTATACATACGATTTAAATTAAAAAAATATAATTCTCCAAATATATTTCTCATAATTTATTCATACCATTTAATCCATTTAAGAAAGATAAAATTATTTATGCATCCTAGTGGTTTACCATACCTATGAAGTGATATTGTTCATTTTTCATCACTGTATCACATTAATTGTATAGGTAAACAATTTAATGAGTTTATATGGTAATTATTATATAATAATAATTCATAGATTTTATAATAATATTAAATTCTTAATCTATTTTGTTTTTGAATAGTGGAAGTATTACTCATGTGTATGGATGACTTACAATCTCCATGACTGTAATAAGGCTCATTTTTTATAACCACCTTTTATGGATTATTTTAATACTATAATTTAGTTATAAAAATGAATGTTATGTTACAATTTTTATTATGAATATTTTTTCATAATTATCACTTCACCAGGGTTAACATACTGGTGTCAAGTTGATGTTATGAACCAAACCTTCTAAAAAAACATGATATGGGATGAACTAATTAACAATTAAATAATTCAATAAAATAAAATAAATAAATTGATTGAGGATAAAGTATTATTATTTAAAAAAATTCTTAATAAATACATTAATTGATATATTTTTATTAAAAATGTGTTAAATGACATACATTGAAATTATGTACTTGAGGTAAGAGATTTCATCACAATTTCAATTAACCGAGGAATGTTTTAGATTTATGCACCTAAATTATTTTATATATTTTATATACTACATATTATACATGTTATGTCATGATTAAATCATATTTAATGGTATATAATGCTTAAATTCAGATTATTTCACCTAAGGGGTTGACTTAATGGTTAAAATGTCATACTGGGTTTTATAACTAAATTTGCATTCATTGGGTGATAACTCTTTTTCATTGAATAATTTATTCCATTATTATGTATGAAATGATATAAAAATTTATAAACATCTTATTTCAATATGTTTTATTTCGATTTTTATATGTTCACATAATTACTTCATATGTTAACTGTCAATCTAAAAATTATGAACATTTAAACGGATTACTTTGTCTCAATATAATTTTATTGACTCATGTTTCATGTAATGCAACATTATACCATTAAGTGGTATATCTAATACCATGTGAATTAATATTGAAATATTATTTCAGGAAACTAATTAGATTTATAAATCTATTTCATATTCTTTCCTTAATTAATTTTTTTCAATATCTTGCAAAGTTTTTAAGTCATTATGTTACAACCAATTTTTTCTTTGAGATTATTTCTATTCAAGGTTCCCTTAGGGATATCATTAAAAACTTTTTTCATAAACAAGATCTATTTTTTATCCCCATGGTATTTAATTTTGTTTACACATTTGATTTCAATATACACACATATTCAAATAATCTTTTTTGGATTTTTTGAATGAAATTCACTCCTGGTATTTTCTTTTAGATTAAGAAAATATCCCTTACATATCTAGGGTAACTAAAATGATTTCATGATTGACTTTTTAAAGAAATTAATTTATTTCTAATGTTTTTTTATGATATGTCTCCTTATTTTAAATGTTTTTAGAATGTAATTTTCAAACAATTTCCCCAAGGGCCACTTTTTAGTCTTTTGAAAAAAATAAAATATTTTTTTATTGTTTTCATTTATGAGATTAATATATTATAAACCATAATGACCATTATTGTATTTGAATCATTCATTAAATTTTTATGATGTTTTCTTCAATTAAAATAATTCAAAATAATTTTATAATTTTTTAGTATTAAAATGTGACTTATAAATTTGAAATTTTATTTTTCTCATTTATATTGTTAATGGTCATAAAATGTTATTTAAATTCCCCAACTACTAAAAACTAGGATGTTACATTTTATATACTAGGGATATTATGTAATGGTATCATCATTTTTTATTTCTATAAATGTGTTTTTATAATTTTTACATTAATGATACTCTTATCCATTCCAATTGTAAATCAAGCTAATAGCAGTGGATATTGTTATGTTGAAATATTAATGAATTATTTTTTTATTTTTACGATATTAATTATTGGAATGTTTACAATGATGACTGGATCCTTTATAAAACAAGGATGGATTATTCCATTATAAACCATCGATTGGTGGTCATGTTATAAAACAACGATGGGGGTTATGCTAAAAACCTAGGAAAGGTGGGTCAGTTATATCTCTTCAATGAACATGGTAATGAGATGTAGTTAAATGGTTTGAATTCACACATAAAATATCATAGAGATAATTTAAGAATAAAAGATGAAGTTGTTTACTGGTAATAGGTTACACAAATGAGATATGGTATTTATGTATTTAGTTTATTCAATAAATAACATTTGACATTTTGATAATACAACATGACATATATATTCCTTAGATGAGTATTAAATGGTCTTTTTTCAATGATTTACATCACCTATCTCTTTATTAATTATGGTATATGAATCATAACTTTTTAAATAATTTATTCCTTGTCTCGGGATTTACAATCTAGGATTTGGTTGGTATGAATTATTATATATTATGATGATTCAAATTGAATATGTCATCCAAAATTTTTTCTCAACTAATCCAAATTGGTGAAATTAAACAGATAATGGATATGATTACCCTTACTCATGATTTAAGCTCATCCTTCATATGATTAATTTTATATATGTTGTGAAGATAAAATTTAATAATGTTTTTCTTAATAAGGTTACAATTTTGGAAGAACGTAGTCCGAGATAATGTATATTTTTAGAACTAAATTTTATAAATACATATTTTTATATATGCGGCTTTCCTAATTTTCAAAAACACTAAACATAAGATATCATTGTGTATATAAGTGATGAAATATTTCCTTTTAATGTTGCATGTTTTGGATTGATAAAATTTGGGCATGTTTAACTCTAACAATAGAAAAAAATAAAGATTATATTTTTATCATTGTATTAAAGAATACTGCTTTGGGGGTGTCATTATATGGGTTTCCTTTCTATGATTCTATGTTAGGAGTGGTAGGTTATTCCATAATTGGTGGTTGTAACAACATGGATTATTTTTTCTATTGAATTTAATGTTTCATCATCTTTTTAGTGTGATGTGTAGTGGATATAATTTTGTAAGGATAAGAGCTTAATAGAATATTAATTTTATTTTTTTGTATGGGATATTATCTATTGAAGATAACTAATTTTTTGTGTTTAATTATCGTATAGGTTATTCTTAAGGGTATACAAAGTAATTAATTGAGGATAACTCTATGTACATTGTCGTAATGACCAATTCATTTATTAATGAAAATTTCTATAGATTCATGTTAATGTATGCATTTGTAAAATGGTTATATAAAATATGACTTCCTTGGTTATATGTTTTTGGATTTCAAAATAGTGTTATGAATTGTTACCATTTCTAATATAGCCACTGAACAGTGATCACACGATCATTATAAATATAGGTCTTTAACAAATCCAATTTATATAGATAAAGTAAGTGATGGCCTCATGTAGTTGAATTTATCAATACGAAGACCATTTTTTCAGATCATGGAAACGAGGTAGCATCACTAGGCTTCTCTCTTTACTAAGCCCAAGACGAGCTTCCACACATTTTGCTTTAGCTGAACCGCATACAGGGGAAGTGGAAGTTAATAGTGATTACCACAAAAGTTATTTTATTTGAGCATTCCCATGAGTCACTCACCATCACAAACCTTACCCTTCAGTATTATGTGGGAGCTATAAGGGGTTATGTACGAAAACCCTAGAACCATTATGTGAGCTTTATTTTTTATAATGAATATTAATTTATTTTTTTGTTACTTTGTAAATGGGTTTTAAAGAATAAATAGTGTTTTTAGTCAATATTAAATTAAGAAATATATCCAGATGAATTAATGTATTTTTTATTTAAATAATATTTAAATAAAATATTGTTACTAAATTACTTTTTTAATTTATATTATCATATAATTTTTATAAATACAATTGTAATTTTTATTTTGGTTTGAAATCAATTTTTGTCAAAACCAATGAATTATCGGTAAATGTTATTTTCTATTTTAAAATTAGACATTCACATATTCAAAAAACTATTTAGATAAAATGAATTCTATTTTAGGAATCAGGGAGTTGAAATTATTCAATAGTGATTTTTTCATATTTTTCTAAGACACTCGAATTTTTGGGTAAAAATTATATATCGTTTAAATATATATTGTGTTTAATGACATCAAAATGACCCAATATTGATGTAATAAAATACTATAATGGTGGTGTTCTTCCAATATTTGTTTTACCATTAAAATAATGTGTTTTCATATTTGTTTTATTTATTTTAAAAAGTCTTAGTAGACCTTCCAAGACTTATTAGACATTTTATCAATTTAAAATGATTTCCTTGAGAGTGTGACTCACCTCCACATAAGAAACCGCAATATTTTCAGATTTTTGGACATTTTACTTATAAAATAATGTTTCACACTCCCATTTTGGAAAATAAATGGGATGAAACCGTGGGTTGGTTTGTGGTTGTGATTAGTTTAATTAGTGGTGTCTAAAACCTAAATAATAATGAATTCCCACTCTTTTCCTATATAAACCCACCTAAGATCACACTTACTATTTCCTCAAAAACATATGATATTGAAAAAAATCTAACCTAATCTATTTAGTATCCTCCCAAGGGACCAGGTTCTCAATAATCCCCTATTAATCCTCTCCTAATCCATTGGGAAAACTTCAATGTAAGGGACCTCTTCCTTTCTCATTTTTTTCAAATTTCATTATGTTGTTATTAAAAAAATTTAATATTAAAAATGTTTGGCTATTATTTCACACAACCACAATAGTCCCCTCCTTATTTTTTAATGATGATATACCTCTTTATCCCTCATAAATTACTCCCATGTACACATGTTACCATACCGAAATTCCATAAAGAATATATTTCTCCTCATTTACACTGAAGCGATTATTTTGTATTGTGAATCTAAATTCCATTAAATATGATGGGACATGAATCTATATAACCCACTTATTTTCAATTTAATTTAAATTTTATGAGACACCCCATTCTCTCTGATTAACCATTTTTTTGATTTTTTATGTCATGTCGTTATTCTACCAAAATTGCACCGTGATTTTCAAAGCCAAAGACATTGTGTAGTGAATACCATGACTATTTCTATGTAAAGGGTATTAAAATTTATGAAAATTTATATATTAATTTTAGAGTTTCATGTTTTAATTCCTCATTTATTTTTTGTGGAATAATATATGACGTTTAATGAATCCATGTTATAAGATCCATATGGCACACTAATGTATGAAATGATATGATTATGAAGGATGTCCCCTGATACAGCTCCAACGCATTGGGTAAAGAATAATATCATTATAAATCAATTGAAATGATGGTTTACTCAGGATCATTCAAGTAAAATGAGTTTTTTATCATGTTTCACGTGCAGTGGGTCTTTTCTCATGCTAATATCATGTTAAATTTTGATGCAACATTTCAATGTTATGATAATCAAGTTATACAATGCATTTATGTTCATGTTTCTCTTATGATCCATAGATATGAATATTTTAAAATATTTATTGTATTAATCAGTATATTCCTTGTTTACTCCATTACTGGTATTTATATCTCACCCTTTTCAAATGTATGTCCTCAGGTTATCCCATGAAATGCTAGGTACGAGTGAATGTTGTGATCATGTAAAGGATGTTTTGAATAAAAATCAAGGTATTTTTATATCTTATGTTTTCATGTAATTTCCTTAATTTCCTAAGACAGTAGACCTATTTATCCTCAGAGTTTCCTTAAGTGAAATTTTATTTAATAAATCATGTTTATCTGTGTAATAAAGAGAACAGTTGTTATAGTTCGTATAAAGGACAGGTTTTTGTTTTTTTGGGATTAGGATTAGAAAACAGCAGTGAATGATATTATGATAAGACTATGTTTAATTTAAAAAAGTACTAAATTTTTGGGGAGTATTGAGTATATGGTTTATCATGAAAATACATCCATGAATGGATACAATAATGTAGAGGTGACTCTGCCACAAATGTATCTATGGGTAAGACCTGAAAGCACAAGATCAAGCTAGACTTGAACAGTAACAGGTGCATGAAAATGGACCCTACTGCACTTTTGGTTATGACACTCCTGGAGGATATGATTTGGTAAATTCAAGAACTTATTATGAACTATTATTAAGGGAAAAAACATCCCCTTGAGAATATATGTTGGAAATTAGATCATGGAGAACATAGATTGAAGCCTATAAATTCATAAGTTAATGAAATAATAGTAATTTATATGTTATCCAATTTTTTCCTTCAATTCCCATTTTGTGACCCCAATATTTGTTTATATTATAGCCAATGGATATTATTAGGACGAATCGGGAAAACAACCGATGAAATGATCAATGTGATGACTATTCAAATGAGATTCTCAATCTAATAGGAGTGAGAATCGAAAACATTGTCATGATACTCTCTCAGTTAACTCACATTTTGAATAGAAACATGGGACATGAAGAATGCTCAACCACCCCCCAACATTTAACATGTTGAAATCAAGAGCTTTATGAGAAAAAGGCCTCCTAATTTTATTGGATCATCTAATCCCTTAATCGACGAACAATAGTTCAACTCCATTGAAAAGATCTTATACATCCTTCAATGTTCTAAAAAAGATAAGGTCATTATGGCTGCTTATCATATGGAGGGTGATGATCCTCATTGGTGGACATTGATCAAAACTATGAATCCTACGAAAGTTTTCAAGGCATTGGAATTGAATGATTTCAGGAACATGTTATTCGATAAATCTTTTATATCCACCCTCCAACATAAGATGGAAAGGTATTTCCTTTACCTAAATGAAAAAAAGATGAATAATTCGTCGGAGTGTATGAGTCAAACATCACAAGTCTTGACGATACGCCTCCGTCATTGTTGTTACAACCGAATTCATGGTTGACTGCTTCTTTGGTGGGCTAAAACCTAGACTATGAAAATGATTAACTATCCATGACCTCTTTATCTTTGATTAAATTTTCTGATGTACCCTCAATGTCCAAATAGATATAGGCGAATATAAGAGGTTTCATGGGGATATTAAACCTATGGTTGACGATAATTTTGGAGGTCTGATGGATGAATCCAACAGTGATATTAAAATCTAGCACCCCACATTCTAATGGTGTGTAAACAAGCACCCTAGAAAGTTTTGGAAGGGGATGAGAAAACACATTTGGGGAGAAAGAAAAGGAATCCTTGCCCTTACATGCCGAAAATAAAAACATCCTACTAAGAAAGAGTAGAGGAATTATCCATTTGACCCTCAATGTATTGTTTGTTGCTAAAAATTCCAAGAAATAGGGAAATTTAAAAAATACATTACTTATCCAAGGGTTTACGGAGGCAAACAACATCCTCCATTGTAACTCGGGTGATATTTTTCCATCACTACCTCTAAAGTGAACCCCTAAAATGAAGTGGTCTTAGGTATGCTATTTATTTATTCATGAATACTGAACGTACTTTATGATTATTGTTATATGAATTCTTTTATATCCAAAATTATTACTAGAACAATCCCAACACCACTGCAAATCATGGATGTAACGATGTTGGTGAGAATTACAAAAAGGGAAATCATGGAAACAAATTAATATAAAACCTCCCCAGTCACAATTTTACGATTGAACGTCCCAGTGAACATCATCATACATTCTATGGTGTGATTTGATGAAATTCATGGGATAGATTGGAATTCCATATATAGAGCCAACATAAATTTCTGTGAAAGTGAAATAACTCTCCATATGGTGAATCAACCCCCAAATTTGTTCATGTTTAAGGAGGAGGATGAATCATCCACAGCACCATCATCTCAAGTATGGATATCACTATCCTATGAGCATTTGTATCTTACTTAGATGATTTATTCAAAGGATGCAACCATCCATGAAGAAATTCCCATATTGAAGGAATTCATTGAATTATTTCTTAAGGAATTTTCTAGTCTTCCTCCTACAGGAAATGTTGAATTCATAATTTTTCTAATACATGGGGAATTTACAATATCCAAGACTCCATATATATTGGTTGTTGTGGTGCCCGAGGATCTGAAGAAACAAATATAGGATAAAATGGATAAAGGATTTATATGCTCAAGTGCTTCACCATGGGATCCAGAAGTCTTCTACATCATGAAGAAGGATGGGTCAATGCGCCTTTACATTGATTATCATGAGATCAACAAAATTTTGGTAATGAACAAGTATCATATTCCCCAAATAGATGGCTTATTTGATCATCATTATTGATAATAATAATTCTCCAATGTAGATTTGTGTTTAGGATGTTGTTAATTAATGGTGAAGATGGTGGGTATCCCCGAGACAACTTTCAGTACAAGGTACGGACACTATGAATTCATAGTAATGCCTTTTAGACTCAATAATGCTAGACGAATCTTCATGGGCTTGATGAATATAGTCTTTATATATTACCTAGACAAATTTTTGTATGTCATTAAATATTATATTGTAATATTCTCGAAAACAAAGGAGGAGCAAGATTATAATCATAGAACAGTACTAGAGACATTGTGAAAGGATAACCTCTATGAAAAGTAAAGAAAGTGTGATTTATAATTTATGTAATCCAAATTATTTGTAAAAATCATATCATGAAAATAGATATCTGTAGATACATCTATGAAAGTGGATGTTTAGGGATGGACGAGGCCATCATCTGTGATAGATATTTGTAGCTTCCTGGGGTTAGCATGATATTCTAACGGATTTGTGAGAAATTTCTCATGATTGTCAAACCCTCTTACCAAACTTCCTTATATGGGAGTGAACTTTTCTAGGAGTGATGAATGTGATGAGTTATTTATGGAGTAGAAAAGAAAGCTTATCACTGCACCTGTTCTCACACTACCCACAAGTGGAGAACTTTTTATAATATTTAGTGATGCTTCTAAAGAAGGTCCTAGGATTTGTGTCAATGTAAAATGTCAAAATCGTGCCTATGTTACAAGGCAATTGAACATTCTTGAGAAAAACTATCCAACACATGAGTTGGAGTTGGCTATAGTAATATTCTCTTTGAAAATTAGGTGACATTACATCTTTGGGGAGAAGTGTGAAATATACACGGATCACAAAACCCTCAAATATATATTAACACATAAAGAGTTGAATAATAACCAATGAAGATGGCTACAACTGATCATAGTTTTTGATTTCTCAATCAATTACCACCTTGGGAACGAAAATAAGGTGGCAGATGCTCTACGTAAAAAGGACCCAACAGTTCTATCATTTATGATTATTGAAAATGATACAATATTCCTAGATTTAATGAACATGGACATGGATATAATAATTAAGAGAACATCATCAATCATTTCACAAATTATTTTTCAACCTTCTCATTTGGAAAGGTTAAAAGATGATCAAAATGATGGGGTGTGAATTCAGAAGTAAGTGGAAACTATCAGAAAAGGGAAATACCCAGTGTTCAATGTTAAAGAAAAAGGAATTGTGAGATTTGGGAAAAGAATATGTGTTCCCTCAAATCTAGTGTTAAAAACCGAACATTTTGATAATTCACATAGTTCTAATATCTACATTAACCAATTAAAAAAATTATGTATCAAGATCTATGAGAGCATTATTTGCGTGATAACATGATGAAGGAGATCACTGAGTATACATCAATTTTCTTAGTATGTCAGCAAGTAATGGTTGATAGGAAAACGTCTAAAAGGATGATAAAAGCATTAACCATACCAATATGGAATTGGGATAACATCACCATGTATTTTTTCACCGTACATCTAAATACATCCAAAGGAAACAATGATATCAGGTTATTGTGGACCATCTTACAAAGAATGCACACTTCATTGTAATTTGAACAGATTTCTCATTGGATCAACTGGTATAGATATGTATCAAAGAGGTGGTAAGGAAACATGGAGTACCACTGTCTATTATATCTGATTGAGATAAAATATTATCCTCTATGTTTTGGAATAGTCTTCAACATGATCTGAATACTTTCCTGAACATCAGTATGGATTTTCATCCTCAAACTGATGGCCAATCTGAGAAGACTATACAAACAATTGAGAACATGTTGCGATCATGCCCAGGAGACATAAAAGGAGGATGGTATCCACATCTTCATCTAGTTGAGTTATCTTAGAAAAACAATTTCCACTCATTGAAACAAATGGATAATTATAAATCCCTTTATGTGAAGTGGTGTATGACACATGCATTTTGGGATGAAGTCAGGGAGATGAAACTACTAGGTCATGAAATGGTCAATGAAATGGTGGAAGAGATTGAGACCATCCAGATGCACATTAATGCTACTCAGAGTCTACAAAAGTGTTGTGCTAATAATCATCAATGAGACCCAGAGTGTGATGTCAGAGACATTGAATTCCTATGAATATCATTACGGAAGAGTGTTTTGAGATTTTTGGAGAATGGAAATATTACTCCAAGGTAAATTGACCCTTTTGAGATCCTTGATCACATTGGAGCAGTGGCCTATAAACTAGAAATCCCACCAAACCTATCTCAAGTACATGATGTATTCCATGTATGAATCGTTAGGAAGTACATGTCTGACCCATGATATGAAATCAATCCAGAGGAGGTATTATTGGAGATTGACCTCTCCTATGAAGAAAAGCATGTGATGATCTTATATTAGAGGGAAAACGTTCTATGAAATAAAAAAAATTCCCCTATTGAATGTGTTGTGGAGAAACCAAAAGTTTGAAGAGGCAACATGGGAGTTAGAGGAAGTGTTGATGTAGAGGTACTCGTATTTTTTAGTGTGGGAAAAGGAAATTTAGAGGAAAAAATTTCTAATGGGGGGAATATTGAAATGACCCAAGATTTTATTAATGAATATTCCCCTTGATCTATTAAAATGTATTATTGTGTAAAATTGTTATATAAAATATAATATTCCTTGGTTTTATGTTTTTGGATTTCAAAATACCATTATGACTTTTTACCATTTATAATATAGTCATTAAACAGTGATCATATGATTAGTAAAAATATTGGGATTTAACAAAACCAATTGACACTAACAATGTAAGTGATGACCTCATCTAGTAGAATTTATTTGTATGAAGCCAATTTTTCAATGCTTGGAAATGATGTTGTGTCAATGGAATTTAGTCTTGAACAATCCCATGTTGAGCATTAACACGTTAATCTTGAGAGGAACCACCTATAGGAGAAGTAGAAGTTAACAGATATTTCCACCTGAGCGATGTTATCTGAGCCTCCCCAACAGTCTGTCAGCATCGCACAATATACCCTTTGTTCTTATGATGGTGTTATAAGGGGTTATGTAATAAGACTATAGAACCATTATTGTGTGCATTATTATTTTATAACAAATATACATTTATTTTATTGAAAATTTGTAAAATGTTTTTCAAGAAAAAATAGTATTTTTAGTCAATATTTAATTAATAAATCAGTTTTTATAAAGTAATGGATTTTTTATATAAATAATATTTTAATAAATTATTTTTACAAATTTAATTTTTTTAGAT
Organism: Viscum album; assembly: GCA_963277665.1. Lineage (NCBI taxonomy): Eukaryota > Viridiplantae > Streptophyta > Magnoliopsida > Santalales > Viscaceae > Viscum > Viscum album. Next base: position 1,770,967,098 of record OY728135.1, read on the forward strand.
ATAAGAGATCTTATAGTTTTTATGAACATAATTGAAATATTTATTATGGTGTGAAAGTCGTTTTTGTCAAAAACCATGAATTTTCAAAAAATGAACTTATTATTTTTAAATTAAAAATTCACATAATTAAATACATATTTATATAAAAGGAATTTTATTTTTTGAATCAGTTCATTAAAATTATCCTACAATGAATTTTACAAAATTTTCTAAGACAGTCGGATTTTTTGGTAAAAATTAAATATCTTTTAAATATATAATGTGTTTTATAACATCATAATGACCCAGTAGTGATGTAATAAAAACAATAAATAGGTTTTTCGGACAATATATGTTTTAATATTAATATAATGTGAATTTATGGTTTGTTTTATTTATTTTACAAATTATTAGTAGAACCTACAAGTCTTATAAAACATTATATAATTTTAAAATGATTTCTTTGAGACTGTGACTCACTTCCACATAATGAATCCAAATATTTTATGATGTTTGGAAATTGGCGTTATAAAATAATGCTTTCCACTCCCCTTTGGAAAAAAATAAGGTCAAAAAACAATGTATTTTTTGTGTTGTTGATTTGTTTAATGTGTACTATCCAAAAGCAAAATAATAAAGAATTACCTCTTTTTCTTATATAAAACCACCAATGGTCCCACTTCCTCCACACTCAGAACCTTTGTTGCTCATAAAAACTCTGACCTACTCTCTCAATTATCCTCCCATGGCACCCCCATCTCCCATGAATCCCCTCTCAATCCCCTCTCAAGCCTTTGGATCACACATCCAAGGGATTTTTTCTTTTCTCATTTTTGTCCAAATTTCATTATATTGTTATACCATATTGTTTTCAATAAAAAATGTTGTGGTATTATTACTCACCTCCTCCATACATCCCTATTTATTTTTTAAAGATGATATACCTCTTTATCTCTCATTAATGCCTCTCATGTACACTTTCTACCACAGTGAAATTCCTTATGTAATTTTTCTCTCCTCATTTACACTCCAGAAATAATTTTATATTGTGAATATAAATTATATTACATATGTTGGAACAAAAATATATATGGGCCCTTATTTTCCATTTCATGTAAATATAATTATACACCACTTTATCTCTCATCCTCCATTTTTATGAAATCTTATGTCATGTTGTTATGCTTCAAAAATTGAACCATGATTTTCCATGCCAAATACATTGTGTAGTGAATACCATGCCCATTTCCCTATAAAGGGTATTAACCATTATACACATTTACATAATGATTATATAGTTTCTTGTATGAATTCAAAAATACATTATCAATGAATAAATGATTACATTTACTGTATCCTTGTTATATTTTCATCTATGTTACACACTTAAGCGTGAAATGATATGATTAAGAAGGGTGCACCCTGAGAGCGCTCCAATGCATTGGGTAAAGAATTGTATCGTGATATGTCAAGGGAAATGAGGGTTTAATCATTATAATTAAAAATTTAAAAAGGGTTTAATCATGCTCCATGTGCAATGGGCCATGGCTCATGCAAATATCATGTTAAATGTTGTATCCACATTCCCATGTTATGATAAACATGCTATATGATTCCTTTATGTTCATGTTTCTCAAATTCTCCATTGATATTATTATTTCCTAACATGTATTGAATTTTCATTATATGCCTTTTTTACTACATTACTAGGATTTATAGCTCACCATTTTCATATGTTTTTCCTCAGGGTATCCCGTTCAATGCTAGGTATAAGGGAATGGTGTGGTCATGTAAAGGATGTTTCAAATAAAGATGTTGTATTTTTATGTCTCAAGTTGTCATTTAATGTCACTAATTTCCTAATACAGTATACATATCTATCTTCAATGTTTTATTATGTGCATTTTTACGTAAGAAATCATGATTGTGTGTGTAATAAAGATGTGGGTTATTATATTAGTGGATTATCTATAGAAATGAAAAACACAATAGGTTAACTATATGATTCTTATGAGTCAAACTGGGATTTATAATGGTTATATCAAAGTTAATTATTTTCACATGAGGTTATATTAAAAAATAATGTAACATTGAAACATAATAGTTATTTTTTTGTGTTTAAATAATTGTAATTTTCATTAATTTATATGGATAACCATTAATAATTTTTATTTCTCTTTACAAAAGTGATATGTGAGGTTTTTTACATATGACCCACTCTAAGTCATAGACTGATAACGTGAAAATTATTTGAGGTAAACTTATATATATAATAGTTAATATGTATAGATTATTGTATTAATCATTTTATGTGTACAGATTAAAATGTAAGTGTCAATTAGACAGTTGGAGGCTCCATCATGGTTGTTATAGGTGATTTATATGCATTCAACCCCTTTCCTAATATTATGTGATGCGTTGGATAAAATAATTGATAGGGGAATCTAATTGATATTATTGATCTTCTTGGTTGTAGAGTAACATTTTCTAACCTAGGTCGTATACCGTAATGGTTTCTTGGATGAGGCATTACACTCTGAGCACATAAAGAAGGTCGTAAGGGGAAAGATAACATATTATATTTTATTTGAGGGTAGTATGATAATTTATAATTTTGATTTATAAAACCCATTATATATTCATCATTTATACATTATATAAACCTTGATATTTTGAGATCCTCTTTGATTATTCAATTCCCTTTAATCTACAAAGGACCATGTTGATTGATGGTGGTTTTTGTTTTCATTAATTATTGATTTTATTCCTCTTCCTTTGTTCATCTAACTTTTTTTTCTATCCAATGGTTCTGGTATCATTTGGGTACGGTCTCATGAAGATTCCACCAAGGTGAGATCGAATAAGGATAATATGAATGAACATTGGAATAGATTCTCTTAGAGAGTTCAATATAAGAAAATAAACAAGGATTTCTCTCGATTATCATAGGTATGTAGTTTCTCTGGATGTATGTTGATTTACACAGGTCAGTGTGAAATCAATTGGTTACATAAATTATAATTTAATGATTTTCTATCATGTATTTACATACGGATACCACAGATGGTGTACACCTCATCCCATAAGGATTATACTTTGGATATTTCGTATTGAGAAATTATTTGATTAAGGAAAATAATTATTTCTTAATGAATTATTTAAATGATTAATATATTGATTATAATTGTTTTTTAAATTGAATATTGTAATTATTTATAGATTTTTGTTCATTTATTAATGATAATTTTTCAATTTTTAACAGTAAACCATTGTTACTGAGATTATTTTTATAGAAATATCCTCAAATGAAGTATGATACAAGTACATGAAAAAGCCTCTTGCAAATTCATTGATCGTATGTTCATGTTATAAAATTATGTTATTAATGGAATTTATATATGGATTTTTTCATCATTACCCATAAATTATGATGATATTGTATCATCCAAATGATAAAAAAGTTATACATATCCTATCAAATTGTTCATTGTTGGTTACTTTGATGAAAAAATTTAGGTAGATATGTGTTTGTGTTGTCTAATGGAAATAGTGGATACTGAATCAAATTTATATTTCCATTACAATTGTTCATTCAAAAAATGTATTCATTTGAATTACGTATTTAGGGAGTAAATTTAATATGATGGGATATCAGATTAATTTTTTTTACATCATTTGAATGGTTTGTAATGGAATATCAACCAATGTGTGAAGTATTAATGAATGAATCATGTGATTTTTCTACAAAGGAATTTTGTTATTAAATATTTAATTATCTGAAATTTCTATATTTTTTATTTATATGTTTCATAACAATTGTTTAATGTAATTTTTTCTGTTTTCTGAATGATACTATATTATCTATCTTGACCTCGTGTAGAAACACAATATTTTCAAAAAATAATAAATTGTTTTTCATGCTGAAAATTATTTTGTATTATGCTATTATTATATTATATTGATTTTTAATATCATAAATGTAGATTAAAATGTTACGACATTTATATATGGTCATATAGACTATTGTTCATCCAGGCGAATGATTTGGTCAAATAATGTAATTTTTTGGATAGTAATGTGAATAAATGGATTTATATTTATGTTACTGAGAACCTTGTGGGGTTGATATTGGTAAACTCTATGGAATTTAGTGGAATTAATAATTGTTCTATAATGTGAGTTGGGTTTGTCATATAGTGTAATTTTGGATCCTATTTAGTGGACAAACCATTGTTAAAACTTGGGGGACATGGTGGATTTATATATGTTATTATGTGATTAATACATCCACTAAGAAAGGGTATCATCGTATTCAACGTTTCAAAATCATTCATAGAATTTTGTTTCCTTATATTCAATGTATCCTGATCCACTTTTGGTAAAGCATTATCCACTTGGTCTGACCAGAGTGGACGCTTCTCAAATTTTTTATAACAAACAACAGAATCACATTCATTTTCAACATCCATATTAGAAGGAAAATAAACCAAAGGAGGTTGATAGAATGACCATATAAATGGAATATGTTATGTATTACAAAGTATTTCACTAGTTAATAACTATGAATTAGACATTAATGGTCTTATGTTGGAAAGTTCCTCGATATAAGATGGGTTTCTCAGCAACACAATGTCGATTCAAGAATTATTTTAACAATACGAAATACTACTACAGAGAGAAAGTTCATAGTGAATGTCATCATGGGGAGTACCACCATAGTGGATTACAGTAAGGGATAAATCCCATTTTTTCTTAGTCTTCTAGCCACATGAAGGGTATCTGTGGTTATCATCTAGAGATAAGATCTCTATATTGTCCAAGTTTTCCTAAATCAAGACTTCATGGTGATGTGTCTGATGGGGAACATCAGAATTATAGAAACTATTCCCATAAATATATTTGAGGGTATGATTTTGTGTTTCAACAGATAAATGTCAAAGGGACTCAATAATTCTAGCATTAATATGAGCTATATCATCGATTTTAAAATGATTTTACAACTATATTTGGAAATAATTATCCATGGATTCTATTTTTCACATAGTAGGGTCCACATGTTTGGATAAGTGGTTATTATGGTCTTGTCTATGTGCTTGAATTAGATTGGCATTCCGAATACGATGATTATCTCTAATTGGAATTGGTGTATGTTCTCAATCCGGTTGTCCATATGATATCGTTGAGTATTCCCCATAACACTCCTGGACTAAAACAGAGGCATGTATCTACTCTGAGATGGCATGCCGAGGTGGCGGCCCAGTTGTGAGGACATAATTTTGTGTCTATTCCCTTAGTAGACTGATATTTCTATTATGATATAATGTATGCCTTACATAATATGGGTAGGAATTTTTTTCATCCCGTTCTCCATTTCTAAAAAATGTTTGTTAACATCAGTGTCCTGGATGGAAATATACAACCATTATATATGTAGAATTGGTGTATGTGTCTGCTCATGTCTACCCATTCCAGTTAGTGGATACTGACAGTACTCATGTATGGGGGAAAATAATTGATCCTTCCCTAGATTTGTCATTGGCGATTTCCCACTGACTTCTTCGGGTGATGCCAAATGAGAATGCTAATAGGCATGATGGATGATAGCTGGTGTTTTTTCATTATTGTTTTTTTCCTCTAAGAATAGTTTATAGTCTTCTTTCAATGATGATAGATGAGTCTGCATTTATGATTGGTTAGTAATAGTAGGTTTGTGTTCCTTCTTACCAATTTCCATAATATTTGATTGGAAAGCTTCGTTGATTGCAGTTAGAAGAAAATTTTTACTGGATGATAGTATTTAAGTAGGGGTGTGTACATCATCACAGTATTACACTGGGTTTAAATTGCGTGATTAGTTAAGCGTTGCCAGATGAGTCTGATGGCCGGTGGAATTAAGGAGGATGGGTGTCTCTTCCTATTCATTTTTTCCTCCAAGTTAGGATGATGGACCGGTCAGAAGGGGGAAAAGGTAATAAAATACTCCTTTTGGATGGATATTATTTCCATTGGTTCATCTTGCATGCCCGGATCTGATGAAACTCGACTTAAAACCTAATGAAACTCCACCATCATGTAGGGGTTTCACTGCTACACGATTCAATTCGTGGTGATTATTAGTGGGAGCACTTTGAAAGGACCAATGTGACATTCATTTGAGACCACGAGTGACCTATTGAACCACATTGAAATAGTATTGGTGGGACTACTTATTAAATTTCAGGGTTAAGCCAAAAGGATTGAAGACAATGGATTACACTATCTTCCTCTTGACCATTAATTATCACTGACCAGACAATTGACTATTGTTGTCAACAAGGAGTGCATGTCGGGTAGACTCACGAGTTTGGATAATACTGTGTTATTGGTATTCCCATACCAATATGGTTGAGACCCAACATTAAAGAAGCTTAGTTAGTTATTATGCCTTTATATAGGATGGGGATCCTACTTGAGTAGCGTCTAGGGAATTCACGGGTGCATACAAGAAGGAAGTCGTTTATAGTGAATGGATTTGTGAGAAGTTTAATAAAATTCAAACAATGATCTCCATTAAAGAAGTATCTTTTAGATACACACATGCATGATTGATTACTTTGTCTGGCCTTCCATTATCTATTGATAGGTTCCTGAAATATTGGTATCACTGTTAACATGGTTAAGGATTTATGTCTTGTTCACCATTTTTGTTCCCTCTCCCTCGAAAACTAGGTTCTATATAGGAATAACTACTCCTACGAAGATTCCATTGGATTTATTTATAAAACAAAGAACATCCAATAGTTATTTATCCAAAGGTACCTACATTCCAGTGGACGGTGTTTGTATGTTTTGGTCCTACGATAGGTAAGAACATACATTGGTCGAGAGGATGGGAGGCCAGACTCATCACACCATTTTTGGGGGAATCAATCCGTACAATATGAAACCCTTATAGAGTTAATATATTTGAGTTAATCCTTATTCATTAACTATGTACAACATAGGATTACCCTGAAATTTCTAATTAATTATTATCATGTGTGAAAATTAGAAAAATCTGTATGAATTCGAGGTTCTTCATTAATGGATACATTTGTTTTTATTTGAGGTTATTCATAAATGGAATCCTCTAATATACTATTTATATATTCTTTTACCATTTTTTTAATAATAATGGTTCCATTCCACTCAGTGCTGAACGCTAGAATTTATTTTCATCCTGGGGGATAAAAGATTGTTTTGATGTTGGTATTGTTGCCGCAAATGGGCTACCTACATATCGCTATGAATTGAATTAGAGCCCTTGTTGTTCGGTGACACTTAATTAGAAACATAATTCCTTTTAAGATCATCTGATAAGGGCATGAACATTGAGTTTACTATCATGTGGTAAAGAAATCTATGTGGATGGTGCTTAGTCAAAGAGTGGTGTCAGACATCTGTATAAGCAGCCTAAGGATCCTGTAAAATATATAATATTTCAATCTGTATTAGACCCTTTTGGGAATATGACTCTATAATAACATAGTTGTTTTGGGGTGATGGGTTTGAACATTAGAAAGGATTCTTACTTATCCCATTCGAATGGGAATCAATGCCCACATAGTTCAGTGTGTATCGCAGGGGTATATTACCTATTGAGAGAAATTGGTTGGAGATTACTCTTAAAGAGGATTCCAAAATTAATGAAATAATAGTTGGATTCTAGAAGAGGATATCCAAGGATCCCAGTACCAGGTAAAGGCTTCCTACATATCCCAGTTATAGTGGGAATTATATTTTTCTTATTAGTAAAGGGAGTGTAATATAAGAGTGTAGTACTTTCAGGGAAATGTGTTTGGAAACTTTTTTCATAGAATTACATTAAGCACTCTGTTTTTGCATGATCCTATAATATACCATATTGCATGATCCTAAAATAGAATTCATTTTATCTAAAATTCCTACGATATACCATATTGCATGATCCTATGATTCCAAAAGTAATGAATCTTTTTTCCTAGAATTACATTAAGCACTCTATTTTGGACGAACATACAATTATTTTTATTACATTAAGCACTCTGTTTTTCCAATATAAGAGTGTAGTACTTTCAGGGAAATGTCGCATAGGTACTCCAATAACACCTTTATATTTTTGCGTGATCCTATGATATACCACATACACATGTCGCATAGGTACATCATGAAGGTATGTTGTGTAGGTGTGCCACGTAGGATATAGTGATGACTGAAAAATAGAGTGCTTAACATTTAAGAAACATGCCTTTGGAATCTTCAAACCTTGAACATATTTCAAAATGTTCTACTCCAATTTATTTATCTCTTTTTTTTGGGTTTTTAAAGAGAAATTGAGAATATTTGGGTGACCTGGGATAAAGAGCTACGTAATGGCAGCATTAATTGTTCATCAATCATTTTTTAGTATCAAAATGATGAGCCCAAGGGTACTATTTATTGGAAAGGAGGCGGGTGGTCGAAATTAGTTCATCCGAGGAGGTCAGTAGCGTAACTCTTCTGTGTAGATCAATCATGTAGGTATATAGAAAACATATTTTCGGGTAGCTCAATCGTGTAGCTCCTCTACAAAGGCCTACCCCATAGCTCCTCTGTGTAGGTCCCTTATAATATTTATTCCTTTTATGACTTTTAGCATAGCCATGAAACATTGAAATATCTTATGGATGCCTTTAGAAACTTCTTTTCATACTAAGGTCTATCAGATGCAGGTTATAGAGCCAAAATATTTTCCTTACCTTGATCCATAGGATCAAGAAATTTTGAAAAATCACATTGTGATATATGTGAATGTGTTAATGTAATTCTAGTGAATGCTTTCCATTGACTGGAACATTATGAACAACTGAAATAATGGGTAAATTTTAAGATTGCTGACAGATCAATAAAATTCCATAAATAAGTTATTGGAGTTGTTCTTCTAATATTCAATATTTTTTCATTCCTATTGATTTTTTATACATGAAAAATTGAAAAAATAGAATGTTACCATTTTTCTAAGATTAAAATTCATCAAAAAATGGAAATAAAAAATTAATGTGAATTTGGGAAAATATATCATTGGATTTTTTGATGAAATTATTAGTGATTTTTTAAATTATTTTCATCTTATTGAAAAACATTATACTTCTTGATTGCAACCATGTATGTCAGATTTTTGAAATTCAATTCACAGAAGTGGTAAAATTCCACCGTAAATTTAAGATATTTTTGTTGTAAATAGGGAATTAATATAGATGAATGAGGTGAGACTTCATGAAATAAATAATTAATAAGAGGATAATATGTTGTAATTTAATGATGAGAATGTTAATGTTAAATAAAAATAATTAAGAAGAAAGGGGTGATAGAAGTAATTCTAAAGATGTGTTGTGGAGATGAAATTTGACGATAGACTCCTACATTGAGGTTATTCTGTAACGACCCAAAATTTCATTAATGGAAAATCCCTCTTGATCCAGTTAAAGGTTTCATTATGAAAAAAAAATGTTTTTATAAGATGTCAACTTCTTTAGTTTAACGTTAAGATTTGTGACCGTTACTTTTATAGTCGTTAAACAGTGATCATCTGGGTAGTTTAAATATAAGGCTTTAACGAACCAATTTTCTACTCAGACAAAGGAAGTGATGGCCTCATCCAGTAGAATTTCCCCTTACGAAGCCCATTTGTCGGAGCTCGGAAAGGAGGTGGCGTTTTTGGGCTTTGCCCTTGACCAAGCCCAAGCTGAGATTTATCAAGTCAAGCTCGAACGTGATCGTCTACGGGAAAAATGGAAGTTGATAGAGATTACCACTCGAGCGATGTTATCCGAGCAACCCCAAGAGTCTGTCACCATCGCACACCTTACCCTTAGGTCTTATGTGGCTATTTTAAGGGGTTATGTAACAAATAAGTAGCACCATGTTCATGTACATTATTTTTGTATATAATAATGAATATAATTTCTAGTCATTTTTGATGCATTGTAATTAGTTTTTAAAGTAAAAATGATGTTTTTAGTTATTATTTAATTAAGAATTATATTTTATTAAATTAAAGGATTTTTCAATTAAATAATATTTTAATAAAATATTATTATTATTATTAAATTAATTTTTATTAAATATAAATGATCTTATAATTTTATTAATGCAATTAAAATTTTTATTAAGGTTTGAAAGCCATTTCTGTCAAAACCCATGAATTTTTTATAAATGTCGGTTTTAATTTTAAAAGTGAAAATTCACATATTTAGAAAATTATTTAGATAAAATAAATATTATTTTTGGAATCAGGACGTCGAAATTATCCAACGGTGAATTTTTCATAATTTTCTGAGACAGTCAAATTTTTGGGTAAAAATTAAATACCATTTAAATATATAATGTGTTTTATGACATCATAATGACCCAATGGTGATGTAATAAAATACCATAATCCTTATGTTCGGCCAATATGTGTTTTATCATTAAAATAATGAGGTTTTGGGTTTGTTTGACTTACTTTTCAAAGCATTAATGGAGCCCTCAAAACTTATTCAACACTTTGCCTTTTTAAATTAATTTCCATGGGAGTGTGACTCACCTCCACATAAGCAACCCTAATTTTTTAATAATTTCGGACCTTGGACTTGTAAAATATTGTTTTCCTCTTTCCTTTTCCAGAAACCATGGGCAAATACCATGGTATGGTTTGTGGTTTGGATTATTTTAATATAAGGGGTCCCAAACCTAAATAATAAAGAATTCTCTCACCTTTCCTATATAAACCCACCCAAGCTCCCACTTCCTCCTCACTCAAAGCCATTTAAGTTCGTCCAACCTCTGACCTACTCTCTCTAGAATCCTCTCAAGGTTCCCCAAGCTCCCAAGAAGCCTCTCACAAGCCTCTCTCTAGCCTTTGGAAGCACACTTCCAAGTAAGGGGTTTTCTTCCTTTCTAATTTTTTTGTCAATTTTCTTTAAGTTGTATTTCCCTTTTTATTTCAATTATGAATGTTGGGGTATGGTTTCACACCTCCCCCATACTTCCATCTTATTGTTTGAATGATGGGAGAACCCTTTCTCTCTCATTAAATGCCTTTTATGTACATCCGTTACTATGCCGAAATTCCGAAAGGAACTTCTCTCTATTCTTTTACATTCAAGCAATACGTTTGTATCATGAATCTAAATTCCATTTCTATTGTTGGGACATGTATATATATGATCTCCTTACTGTACATTACATGTAAATATGATGAGGAACCTCTTTCTCTCTCATCAACCTTTTTTATGAATTCTTATGTCACGCCGTTACGCTGCCGAAATCACACCGATTTTCTAAGCCAATGTCTTTGTGTAGTGAATACCATGCCCATTTCTCCATCAAGGGTATTCACCTTTATGCACATTTACATATTGATTATAAAGTGTCATGTATGAATTCCACATTCCTTTATCGTGGAAGAAATGATTATGTTTTATGAATCCATGCTTTATGATCCATGTGGCACACTTATGCATGAAATGAAATGTTTAAGAAGGGTGCACCCTTTATAGCGCTCCAATGCATTGGGTAAAGTATAGTATCATGATACATCATGTGAAATGAGTGTTGACTCATGCTAATTCAAGTGAAACGATGGTTTACTCGTGCTTCAAGTTCAATGATGGTTTACTCATGTTCCATGTGCAATGAGCCTTGGCTCATGCTAATTCAATGTTAAGTATTGTTCCCACATTTCCATGTTATGATTATCATGCTTTATCATGCCTTTATGTTCATGTCTCTCTTATTCTCTATTTATATGCCTATTTCCTAACATTTATTGTACTCCTCATGTTATTAATTATGTACTCCCTTACTGGGCTTTATATCTCACCCTTTTCTTATGCATGTCCTCAGGTTATCCCATGCAATGCTAAGTGCGAAGGAATGTAGTGGTCATGTAAAGGACGTTTTCAATAATGATGTTGTATTTCAAGTTTAAAGTTTTTATGTAATGATCCTAAGCCCCAAAGACACTAAACCTCTCGATCTTCTTTGTTGTATCAAGTGAAGTTTTATGTAATAAAGCATGTTTAAGTTGTAATAAAAAGAAGGGTTGTCATAGTTGGTATCAGAGGATAGGTTTAGTTATTTTTGGGATTAGGAAACCCTAGTAAAGCCTTAGATACAAGACTAAGCATAATAAAAACATCCCTAAGTTTTGGTAAATACTAAGTAAGTGTTTTATCAAACAAATACATCCTTGTCTGGATACGAGCAGGTAGAGGTGGCTCTGGCACAGATGTATCCTAAGGGTAAAACCCGAAAACACCGCTTTGAGCTAGACTCGAACTGGAACTGGTGCACGACAACGGGCCTTGCTGCACTCTTGGTTACGACACTCCTGGGGGATATGTTTTGAAAAATTCACAATCTTAGTATGAACCCTTATTAAGGGAAAAATGCCCCTAAGAATATATGTTAGAAGGAAGATCATGAAAAGCCTGGATTGAATCCTATAGACTCATGAGTTTAAGAGATTAAAGTCTATTTATAAGTCATCAACTTTTGTCTTTGGATTACCCTTTATGTGTTACCCCTAACTTTCCTTTTATTCCAGACAATGGCCGGTAATAGGAGAACTCGGGCTAACAACCGTTGTGAAGATCAGTGTGATGATTGTACTTATGAGATGCCCAATCCAATGGGAGCGGGAATCACGAACTTTGTCACGCTTCTCTCTCAGCTAACTCAAGTTTTGAATAGAAACACTGGTCAAGAGGAACGTTCAACCCCCCCTAAGAAAGAACAAGTCGCTATTGAAAGCTTCATGAGACAAAGGCCTCCTACTTTTAGTGGATCATCCGATCCCACGATTGCTGAACAATGGATCAACTCCATTGAAAAGATATTCTCCATCCTCCAATGCTCTGAAAAAGAGAAGGTTCTCCTGGCGGCTTATCGTATGGAGGGTGAAGCTGATCAATGGTGGACGTTGATCAAAAATACGAAGCCTGAGGAGGAGATTGATTCTTTGGAATGGAAGGTATTCCAGAAGATGTTTTTCGATAAATATTTTCCATGCACCCTCCGTCTTAAGATGGAAAGGGACTTCCTTTCCCTCAAGCAGAAAGATGAGGAATCTGTGGGAGCGTACGAGGAAAACTTTACAAGGCTTTCACGATACGCTTCCGGCTTTGTCGTTACCCCCGAATGCAAGGTTGACCGCTTCTTTGGTGGGCTGAAGCCTAGCTTGCGGAAAGCATTAGCGATCCGTGACTTCGACAGCTATGAGGAAATTTTCCGATGTTCCCTCAAGGTTGAAATGGAGATCGGTTAATCACAGGGGTATCATGGGGACAAGAAGTGGAAGGTGGAGTTCAATGCTGGTGGTCCGATGGATAAATCCAACGGCGCTAAGAAATTCCAGCACCCCACTTGCCAAAAGTGTGGAAAAAAAGAACCCTGGAAATTGCCTTAGGGGCACAAGAAAATGCTTCAAGTGTGGAAGAGAAGGGAACCTAGCTGTTAACTGTCAGCAAGAAGGACCCGCGGCTGCGACGGAGGGGAGGAACGCTCCGTTCGAACCTCAACGCATTGTTCAATGCTTCAAATGCAAAGAACCGGGTCATTTTGCGAATCAGTGCCCTAATCCAAGGGTTATCGGAGGCAATCAACAACCTCCAAGACAGCAAGGAAGAGATTTTGCCATCACTTCTGCCGAAGTGAACCCCGACAATGAAGTGGTGACAGGTACGCTAGTTATTCATTCAAGAATAGTGAACGTACTTTTTGATTCAGGTTCTACGCATTCTTTTATATGTCAAAAGTTTAGTAGAACAATCCTTGCACCACCACAAATCATGGAAGTAAAGATGTCGGTGAGTACGGAAAATGGGGAAATCATTGCATCCCATGAGTATAAGTCCTCCCCTGTTATAATATGTGGATTGAATTTCCCGGTGAACCTCGTCATACTCCATTTGGTGGAATTTGATGCAATTCTTGGCATGGATTGGCTTTCCTTATATAGAGCCAACATAAATTGTCGGGAGAGGGAAATCACACTCCATATGGAGAATCGACCCCCGATTCTTTACAAGTGTTAGGAGGAAGATGAATCTCATTTAGCTCCATCATCTCAAGCATGGATATTAATGCCTTATGAGCACGCATATCTGGCTCAGATGATTGAGACCAAGGAAGAAACCACCCTTGAAGAAATGCCTATTGTGAGGGAATTCGCTGAAGTATTTCCCGAGGAACTTCCTGGTCTTCCTCCAAGAAGAGATGCTGAGTTCTCAATTGAACTTATACCTGGGGCGCTACCAATATCCAAGACTACATATAGAATGGCTGTGGTTGAGCTTGAAGAACTGAAGAAACAACTACAGGAGAATCTGGATAAAGGGTTTATACGCCCAAGTGCATCACCATGGGGTGCACCAGTCCTCTTCGTCAAGAAGAAGGATGGGTCAATGCGGCTTTGCATCGATTATCGTGAACTTAACAAAATCACGATTAAGAACAAGTATCCTCTCCCAAGAATCGATGACTTGTTTGATCAGCTTCGTGGAGCACAATACTTCTCCAAGGTCAACTTGCGGTCGGGATATTATCAAGTAAGGGTGAAGAAGGAAGATATACCCAAGACTTCTTTTCGTACAAGGTACGGGCACTATGAATTCATAGTAATGCCTTTTGGACTCACCAATGCTCCAGTAATATTCATGGACTTGATGAATAGAGTCTTTAGAGATTACCTAGATGAATTTGTTGTAGTCTTTATAGATGATATTCTAATATACTCCAAAACCAAGGAGGACCATGAGGAGCATTTAAGAACTGTACTGGAGACATTGCGCAAGGAGAAGCTCTATGCCAAGTTCAGCAAGTGTGAGTTCTGGTTGAAGGAGGTCTCATTCTTGGTCCATATCATCACAAGAAATGGGATATCTGTGGACCCCTCCAAAACAGATGCAATTGAGGGATGGTTGAGGCCAACATCGGTAACTGATATCCGTAGCTTCTTGGGGTTAGCTGGATATTATCGACGATTTGTGAGAAACTTCTCACGATTGTCCAACCCTCTTACCAAGATAACTCGAAAGGGAGTAAAGTTTTCTTGGAGTGATGAATGCGAAGAAAGCTTCAAGGAGTTGAAAAGGAGTCTTATCACTGCACCTGTGCTCACTTTACCAACAAGTGGGGAGCTTTTTGTGGTATTCAGTGATGCTTTGAAGAAGGGCTTAGGATGTGTGATGATGCAGAATGATAAAGTGATATCCTATGCCTCAAGGAAGTTGAAAATCCATGAGCGAAACTATCCAACGCATGATCTGGAGTTGGCGGCGGTGATCTTTGCCTTGAAAATATGGCGGCATTATCTTTATGGAGAGAAATGTGAGATATATACTAACCACAAGAGTCTTAAATATATATTCACAAAGAAAGAGCTTAATATGCGCTAGAGAAGATGGATAGAGCTCATAAAGGATTATGACTGTTCAATACATTACAACCCTGGGAAGGCGAACAAGGTGGCGGATGCCCTAAGTAGAAATGATCCAGCAATTCTATAAATGATGAGAATTGAGAAGGATCCAATCTTCTTAGACTTGATGAAGATGGACGTGGGAATCATAAAGAAGGGAACATCATCAATCCTTTCACAAATGATTGCTCAACCATCTCTTTTGGAAAGGTTAAAGGATGCTCAAAATGATGATGCGAGAATCCAAGAAAAAGTGGAAGCTATCAAAAAGGGAAAATCCTCAGAGTTTAATGTTAATGAAGAAGGAATTGTGCGGTTTGGGAAAAGACTATGTGTTCCATCATGTTCGAAGCTGAAGAAGGAACTTTTGGATGATGCACATAGTTCAAATTTCTCTATTCACCCAGGGAGCACAAAGATGTATCAAGATCTCCAAGAAAACATTTGGTGGGATAATATGAAGAAGGAGATCGCTGAATATACATCAAAGTGCCTGGTGTGTCAGAAAGTGAAGGCAGAGAGGCAGAAGTCTAAGGGGATGATGCAACCATTGCCCATACCAGAATGGAAATGGGAGAACATCACCATGGACTTCGTCACTGGACTTCCAAGGACATCCAAAGGCAACAATGCAATCTGGGTTGTTGTGGATCGTCTTACAAAGACTGCACACTTCATTGCTATTCGAGAGGATTTCTCTTTGGATCATCTGGCACAGATATATATCAGGGAAGTGGTACGGTTGCATGGAGTACCACTATCTATTGTGTCTGACGGAGATCCAAGATTTACCTCTAAGTTTTGGAAGAGTCTTCAACATGCTCTGAATAATGAACTGAACTTCAGTACGGCCTATCATCCTCAAACTGATGGCCAATCTGAGTGGACTATCCATACAATTGAGGATATGTTGAGAGCGTGCTCAATGGACTTTAAAGGAGGATGGGATCAACATCTTCCTCTAGTTGAGTTCTCTTATAATAATAGTTTCCACTCGAGCATCCAAATGGCGCCATATGAAGCCCTGTATGGGATAAGGTTTAGAACACCGGCATGTTGGTATGAGGTCGGTGAACGTAAGCTGCTTGGACCAGAAATGGTCGAAGAAATGGTGGAGAAGGTGAAAACCATTCAGCAGCATATCAACGCAGCCCAAAGTCGACAGAAGAGTTATGCAGATAATCGTCGACGAGACCTTGAGTTTAAAGTCGGAGATATGGTGTTTTTACGCATTTCTCCGTGGAATAAGGTCATGAGGTTTGGAAAGAAAGGGAAGTTAAGTCCAAGGTACATCGGCCCATTCTAGATTCTTGATCGTGTTGGGGCTGTGTCCTATCGACTATCACTTCCACCTACTATGGACAAGGTGCACGATGTCTTCCATGTATCCCTCTTAAGGAAGTACATACCAGACCCTTCACATGTACTCTCTTCCGAGGTGGTACAATTAGAAGACGATCTTTCTTATGAGGAGAAACCAGTGAAGATCTTAGATCATAGAGAAAAAGTTCTACGAAATAAGACAATGCCCCTCGTCAAGGTGTTGTGGAGAAACCACAAGTTTGAAGAAGAAACTTGGGAGTCGGTGGATATGATGAAGCTAAGTTACCCACATTTGTTTTAGTGTGGGAAAAGGAAAATTTCGAGGGCGAAATTTCTTAAGGGGGGAATGTTGTAATGACCCAAAATTTCATTAATGGAAAATCCCTCTTGATCCAGTTAATGGTTTCATTATGAAAAAAAAATGTTTTTATAAGATTTCAACATCTTTAGTTTAACGTTAAGATTTGTGACTGTTACTTTTATAGCCGTTAAACAGTGATCATCTGGGTAGTTTAAATATAAGTCTTTAACGAACCAATTTTCTACTCAGACAAAGGAAGCGATGGCCTCATCCAGTAGAATTTCCCCTTACAAAGCCCATTTGTCGGAGCTCGGAAAGGAGGTGGCGTCTTTGGGATTTTCCCTTGACCAAGCCCAAGCTGAGCTTCATCAAGTCAAGCTAGAACGTGATCGTCTACGGGAAAAATGGAAGTTGATAGAGATTACCACTCGAGCGATGTTATCCGAGCAACCCCAAGAGTCTGTCACCATCGCACACCTTACCCTTAGGTCTTATGCGGCTATTTTAAGGGGTTATGTAACAAATAAGTAGCACCATTTTCATGTACATTATTTTTGTTTATAATAATGAATATAATTTCAAGTCATTTTTGATGCATTGTAATTAGTTTTTAAAGTACAAATGATGTTTTTAGTTATTATTTAATTAAGAATTATATTTTATTAAATTAAAGGATTTTTGAATTAAATAATATTTTAATAAAATGTTATTATTAATATTAAATTAATTTTTATTAAATATAAATGATCTTATAATTTTATGAATGCAATTAAAAATTTTATTAAGGTTTGAAAGCCATTTCTGTCAAAACCCGTGAATTTTTTATAAATGTCGGTTTTTATTTTAAAAGTGAAAATTCACATATTTAGAAAATTATTTAGATAAAATAAATATTATTTTTGGAATCAGGACGTCGAAATTATCCAACGGTGAATTTTTCATAATTTTCTGAGACAGTCAAATTTTTGGGTAAAAATTAAATACCATTTAAATATATAATGTGTTTTATGACATCATAATGTCCCAATGGTGATCTAACAAAATACCATAATCCATATGTTCGGCCAATATGTGTTTTATCATTAAAATAATGAGGTTTTGGGTTTGTTTGACTTACTTTTCAAAGCATTAATGGAGCCCTCAAGACTTATTCAACACTTTGCCTTTTTAAATTAATTTCCATGGGAGTGTGACTCACCTCCACATAAGCAACCATAATTTTTTAATAAGTTCGGACCTTGGACTTGTAAAATATTGTTTTCCTCTGTCCTTTTCCAGAAACCATGGGCAAATACCATGGGATGGTTTGTGGTTTGGATTATTTTAATATAAGGGGTCCCAAACCTAAATAATAAAGAATTCTCTCACCTTTCCTATATAAACCCACCCAAGATCCCACTTCATCCTCACTCAAAGCCCTTTAAGTTAGTCCAACCTCTGCCCTACCCTCTCTAGAATCCTCTCAAGTTGCCCCAATCTCCCAAGAAGCCTCTCACAAGCCTCTCTCTAGCCTTTGGAAGCACACTTCCAAATAAGGGGTTTTCTTCCTTTCTAATTTTTTTGTCAATTTTCATTAAGTTGTATTTCCCTTTTTATTTCAATTATTAATGTTGGGGTATGGTTTCACACCTCCCCCATACTGTTATCGTATTTTTTTAATGATGGGAGAACCCTTTCTCTCTCATTAAATTCCTCCCATGTACACCCGTTACTATGCCGAAATTCCGAAAGGAACTTCTCTCTCTTCTTTTACATTCAAGCAATACTTTTGTATCATGAATCTAAATTCTATTTCTATTGTTGGGACATATATATATATGATCTCCTTACTGTCCATTACATGTAAATATGATGAGGAACCCCTTTCTCTCTCATCAACCTTTTTTATGAATTCTTATGTCACGCCGTTACGCTGCCGAAATCGCACCGATTTTCTAAGCCAATTTCTTTGTGTAGTGAATACCATGCCCATTTCTCCATCAAGGGTATTCACCTTTATGCACATTTACATATTTATTATAAATTTTCATTTATGAATTCCACATTCCTTTATCGTGGAAGAAATGATTATGTTTTATGAATCCATGCTTTATGATCCATGTGGCACACTTATGCATGAAATGAAATGTTTAAGAAGGGTGCACCCTTTATAGAACTCCAATGCATTGGGTAAAGTATAGTATCATGATACGTCATGTTCAATGAGTGTTGACTCATGCTAATTCAAGTGAAACGAGGGTTTACTCGTGCTTCAAGTGCAATAAAGGTTTACTCATGCTCCATGTGCAATGAGCCTTGGCTCATGCTAATTCAATGTTAAGTGTTGTTTCCACATTTCCATGTTATGATTATCATTCTTTATCATGACTTTATGTTCATTTCTCTCTTATTCTCTATTGATATGCTTATTTCCTAACATGTATTGTACTCCTCATGTTATTCATTATGTACTCCCTTACTGGGCTTTATAGCTCACCCTTTTCTTATGCATGTCCTCAGGTTATCCCATGCAATGCTAAGTACGAAGGAATGTAGTGGACATGTAATGGAAGTTTTCAATAAGGATGTTGTATTTCAAGTTTAAAGTTTTTATATAATGATCCTAAGACCCAAAGACACTAAACCTCTCGATCTTCTTTGTTGTATCAAGTGAAGTTTTATGTAATAAAGCATGTTTAAGTTGTAATAAAAAGCAGGGTTGTCATATATTCCCCCTTTATAAAGATACCAAACATGGGGATAAATCATTTCCTAGTATACTTATGTATTCATTATGGCTATAAAAAACTATACAATAAAAATTAGTTTTCATAATACTATTGCAAAAAATCAAATAATTATTTCCATCTTGAGGATAATAAATAATTCCAAAGTCATGAATGTGGATGTCAGAAAGAAAAATAATTACAAGGTTTTAACTTATAAAATTTAACATAAATATGTATTAGATCATTACCACATTCCTTAGAGAAGACTCAAACAATAAATTAATTATTTTATTAAAAAATCATTATTTAAAATATTAAATGACAAATTATTACTACTAAGATATATATGGAATGGGTGATCCCATGTCATGTGTTACTAATGTATGATGGCTTAACAGGGGATCAAAATAATGGGTATGATCTAATTTCCATAAAAACTATGTAATGACCCAAATTTTCTCGATATATTCTTTTTTGAAATATTGTGTTTATAGTTTTATAGGAGGAAATTATACCTTGTTTAATGATATTTCAAAATTTCTATTTTTTCATAAGTGATTCATGGGGGTCGACATCGTTGAGTCAGGTGCGTAAGCGTCGATGAGTCAGGTGAATCAGCATCATTGAGTTTGGGGAGTCGACGTGTTCTGTTATGTTAGCTAAACGTTAGTGGATATGTTTTGGTAGGTCGTGTGTGTTGCTCACCTATCGAGGTCTTAACATCAATAGGTTTAGTCGTTATCTCACTCATCGGTGTCTCAATGTCAGTGGATCCGTATTGGAAGGTCATGGCAGTAGCTCACCCATTAGTGGACCTTCTTCGATGGATCATCATCAGTTGGTACTATAAGTATCTCACCTGTCATTTTCTATGCGTCAGTGACTCAACAATCAGTGACTTATTTCCAGTTTTTCCAGTTTTTCCATGTTTTCCAATTTCACACATCAAACATATTATTTAATGTATACTGAGTTTAAATCCTTGTTTTGCAGTTTTTAAGGGAGTTTCAAAGTATATTAAGTATATCTTTTATATCCTATCACTCAGACGACATTGAGATACTCAAACCACGAGATATTAACCATGATCCCACGATAATGGATTTTGAAACCATTTTTTCATTAATATTGGTTCTGGCTCATCATATCCCAGATATTCATATCCTTGTATGTTTTCCAATCCCTCCTGGTGAGTCTAAATCCTTCATCTCTAGTTGTGTCATGTTCTTATGCTAGATCCCCCCCCCCTGCTTAGTTTTCTCAGAGTTCATTCCAGTTTCTCTCATGTCACCTGTTTTGGCGTAAAGAGGATTTTTGTTCGGATTCTGTTTCATGTAGGGATTTATTATCCTTCTCTTTGATTGTTCATAATTTGGGGTGAGTGTGCTAATTACTATTTGAAAAGAATTTATGAGTACACATCATTAAACAAGAAATAAATGATAAAGGAATCTAATGAAATGTTAACAGTGGTCTTAAAAAAATAACATGGGAGTGTATTGATGTTGTTCATATGTTTTATCTTTTATCATTGATAATTTTATGGGTGTTTGTGGATGTATTCCATATAAAAATCATTTCCATTGGTGGTATTTTCTTAGGAACTATTTATTTTCTATTTTTTCATTATACATGATAAATGTATGTAACCTGAAATCTGTTTAATCACATTTACATGGGTGATTAAAAAGGATATCCCATGATGAAAATCATTTTTTTCACCCATGTTTAACAAACAAGATTTAAATAAATTTGTTTTGAAAATCTTAATATATCATGTTTTATTGGTGGAGTTATGTGTTGTGTTCTATTGGGTTTGTTGACTATTTGTATGGGGTGGTACAGGGGCGTGTTGGTATCCCAATTTGTGAGACTGATTGATTATGGAATGGATGGATTTGTATGTAGTAGAACTGCCTCTATTTGTGTTGTATCCATCATGCACCATTGGGAAGTGGGACTTTGGGAAGTGGGAGACCGGTGTGTCCATTTACTTATTATGTGGTGGGACTACATTGTGAAATTTTTGGGCAGCATGGCTAGAGTACTATGTTGTGTCATGACTTCACATTTATATTTGTGTTAGGTGAGACATTCTTGTGCAGTAGGGCTACAATTCCTAGTTGTGAGATAATGATTTTTTCAATATATCATTTAATAATGAAAGATTATGGCGATTAAATGGGTTTCTAGGGAATATAGTGTTTGATGTGGGACTATAGGTTGGTTATTTTGTTTTCAGTTAATCAGGATCTTCGCCATCTGAGGCTATCATAGATGTTGTGCATGGTATTTTCCATGGGTAATGCTTGAAAAAATTAATTTTAACCCCATAATAAATAAATAGAATACTATTGAATGGAAAAGGGGTTGGGTTTATGCTTTGGTAGTGACTATTCATGTGGTTGTGCATACATGGACAACAACAAATGTGGTTCAATGTATCTTGTTTGTTTTTCATGGACTTGTAGGATGGGAATACTATTTGTTTACATATGTGTATAAATTATAATTGCTTTTGATTTCAATATTCACCCCACCCTTGTTGAGAAACTTGTGTTGAATACCACCATTTCATGGGAGAGGGTGCCTTTAATAATATATTGGTGTGAGTATGGATGACATATTGATGACATTCTTCCTCAACCCCTATTATCGGTTCTCACCGCTCGTGGGTATCGATGAAGGTTCTAATGGATTTATTCATACAATATTCTTTGATCCTTTTGGTAGGTTTTTTCTTCCATGTGTCTTCGGGATTAGGCCTGGGTGTATTCTAGGTGATATTTGTTGTGTGGTGGTGTCCTAGGTGTCTGTAGATAAGATTTGTGTGTTATTTAAGGCCTAGGTGTGTGTGGGAAGGTTTAGGCACTCGGCCTGAGTTTTGGAAGAGTGGTAGCATATAGATGTTAGCCCTTAGGAATGAAAATCTAAACAGTGGGAATGTGATGTGGGGTGCTAAAATGTCAATGATCTTATACAACTAATTTACCTGACATGCGTTATTTGTTGAGTGTGAATTTTTTAGGTTTTGTTGGTTAGTACTCCTTGTATGTGCTTTAAGGTTCTATTGTTTTTTTTCCACAAAATAATTAGTATGAATCTCCACTCATTAAAGGTTGGATTTATATATCCTATTAGGTATACTTGTATAATCACTGTACATTTGTAAAACTATTTTCAGGTTTCTTTGAGGACTTTGAGGATAGTTCTGGACTTTATTAGCTCAGGAATCAAGATTGTTATTGTGATGTTCTTTAGTCTCTTTTATTAGGTACCTGTTTTTGTACTTTGGTTGTACATTTGTCATAGTTTATTCTCGAACATGCATATGGGATTGGTTTTTGGATTTTATATCAATTTTTTTTTTGTTTTTTAGAATGTTTACCATCTTATCTCCCGATCCTGTTTTCAAAATCAAGGGCAATGCCTTCCATTTTGTGTGATATTCCATACACTTGGTTCTAGTCACCAATCAGGTGTCTATTGAAGTTGTGTCTTTGGATCATGATCTATCCTTCTTCTTGAGGAAGGAAGGTCATAGAACTTGGATACCCCTTCCCTCCTCTTGAATAAGGAAGGTTGTGACAAAATGGTATCATAGGGAGGTTAAGTGATAAAGTGGATTTCAGTGTTAGGAAGAAGGAGGATTCCATGGGATGGTAGGGAAATTATGTTAGGTAATCATGTTTCTGGGCATAGGATATGAATGACCGGATAGGGTATTGGATATTAGGGTTACCCATGATCCTATGCAAGGACACTGGACCAACTGAAAGACCAAGTGGGGCTAAACTGATAGCATGGTATAGACTCTAGGAAGGGTAGCTACATCATAATAATTTTGTTCTTGTGTGTCTTGGATGTTTGGACAACTTAATTTAAATAATGATTTAAAATAAATATTAAAAGATTATTTCCATACTACCTAGGCTTTGGAATTCCTATTTTACCCTTTCCTATTATGGCACCCGGACATCACCCGCCTTTTGTACGAGCAGTGGATGCCCAACAGGTTGACATAGTTGATCTGCATAGGTCTTATCGAGAGAAAGAATATGACATGTGGAAAGAGACCATTTGACCTTTACAGTGGCAGACCATGGGGAAGTACAAATGAATAGTTTCAGGATCAGAGATAGAGATATAGCTTTAGTATCTAACAATAACTTTTACCTTGATCTGTTCTCTAAGAGAGTATTGTGTTCCTCTGACAGTGATACATATTAAATGATCAGCTCATTAGTGGTGGACTCTTTACCTGATGGATATAAATGAGACTAATGTCTCATTAACAGACTTTGAGAAAGAGTTTTTCCTTGAGATTCATTTCTCTACGTTGAATGATGAGAAGAATATGGAGGAGCTCACCCTCTATTATTGGAGTTTTTTGGTGAGGGAAATGGGTGTCAGTTTCAAGGATCTCAAACGCTTCACACTGGATCTCCATCTGGATGAGAAGTCAAGGTCTAGACAATTGGAGGAAGTCCTCTGACCATCTCTTCAGTATGTTTTCACTCCCTTTACTCTACTAATTTACATTAAAGTTCATAATAACGATGAAGTATTAGAGATGACGCAGTTGTTGAGATGTGTACCATGAGATGGGCTCCAACCATGTTTTTCAAAGTGGAATGTAGTCAAAAATAGGTCTCTAACATCATGGCATTTCATGATTCTGCTAGTAATAGGTAGGCCTTAGAAGATCCTATTCTGATCTCATGGTCCTAGCCCTTTACCCTTGTTCCCAACAATGAGGTTCCTTTTCTATAAATTCCTTTGACATATTCATAACCAGTGCGTAGTTGAAGCACAATATGGTGGGAGTGTGCATGTTCAATTCCCACCATAGCATTAGTAGTTATCGATCATTCATTTCCTACAGTAGTGGTAGTGGACTAACACTCCATAGAGGATAGACGGTTCTGGGAAAGGACATCCTCAGGGTGGTCCTCAAGTACCTTGAATTTGATTTGGTTGGGGGAGGTGGTTGATAGAAGAGAGTTAGATGAGCTGGGCATGGATAGTTTCATGATTATGAGGCAGAAGATCCAGTAGGGTGGAAAGTTGTTCAGGTATGATCAGGCTGTTTAACACTCTTTCTTGCACTTTTATTCAGGAGCTTCAAATTCGTTTGTCGTACCTATTTTATCCCATTCCTTAGGACTATATGCAAAGATAATTTTTTTCCCCTGGAGTTCAGCAAACAATTTGAAGTTAAGACTAGTCTGTTTGATGTTTTCTGAGGATATAGAATGATGTTGGGGCTGTATTAGTCTAGTGGAGATGTTCTTCTTCAACATATGCAATTGTATGATGTCATCCTTGGAATATATTGGTTGTGTTATATGTGTCTTATTATTGACTACTTTTGGAGAAGAGTTATATTTTCAGATATGGATGGCCAATGTGTAGTTTTCGTTGGTGAGTGGAACAGCCAGTTAGGTAGTTGGTATCTGGATCCACTTCTCTCATTATCAGTCGAGATGTTTGAAATATCTGTAGATGCATAGATGGTGGAGGTTGTGAGCGTCATCAGAGAGTTCTTGGATGTATTCCTAGTTTAGTTGGTGACACTAACCCCTTGACATGATGTTTCTTTTGGAATTGACATTCAATCTAGTGAACAATAAATTTAGGTGGATCCCTAACATATGGAAACTTATGAGTTGAGGGAGTTGTGAATTCAGTTAAAAAACCTAATGAAGAATGGTTCTATTTAAACGACTTCTTTTATATGGTGTTCTACATTCTTGTAATTGAAAAAAGAAAATGGTAGAATATGGATATGAATAGAAAATCAGAGACTTAAAAAGTTAATAGTCAAAAAATATTACCCTCTCCCGATGATCGACTATCTTTTCAAATAGTTAAATTATGATTGTTGGTTTTCTAATATTGATCTGTGATGTAGATATCACCAATTTATTATAGAGGAAGGTAGCATCTGGAAAAATTCTTCTAGGTGTAGGTCTGGGCAATTAAAGTTTATGATCATGCCCTTTACTGTCACGAATGAACCATCCATGTTTATGGAGATCATGAACTATGTGTTCTGGATGTTCATGGACCAGTTCATTGTCATGTTCATCGACAACATCCTTATCTACACAAGGTCAGAGGACGATCATGCCGAGCATCTGAGGACTATCTTATAGGTCCTCTAACACCAAAATTAATATAGGATGTTGTCCAAGGGAATGTTATGGATGGGATAGGTTCACTTACTTGTACACGTGGTGTCTCATAAGGGGATAGTAGTAGACCCATCCAATGATAAACCATTTGTTTCTTTGGAAACACAAACAAATGTGGCATAAGTTCATAGATTTCTGGCTCTGGTGGGAAATTAATAATGGTGCATACATAACATAAAATTAGTTGTGGCTCCATTGAAAGCATTGTCAAGGAAATAACAAGCCTTTATGTGGAGTGAGTAGTGTCAAGTAGCTTTCAGCAACCTGGAGGGGAAGTTGGTTATTTCTCCAATGATTCGGTTTCCATATATAAGAGTGATATTTGAGTTGTTATGTGCCACCTCCAGTTTTGGATTGGGGTATCTGCTGATGCATCAGTAGGGATTGATCAATAATGGGTCTTGGATGTTACGTTTGAATAAAAAAACTATTCCACCCATGATCTAGAATTTTCATCTACCATTGTATCAAAAAAGTTGTGGAGACATTTCCTCATTGGGAATGCTTTATTTTCATTATGGGTCATAAGAGTTTGAGATATTTCTTGTCCCATCGAGACTAGAAATTATGGCCTTGAAGGTCAAAAAAGTATCTCCAAGACTACAACTTCTATATCTCTTACACCTCAGGAAAAGGGATCATGGTGGCTAATTATTTAAGAATGAATTCGTGAAACATGGTGGTTCTAGAATACAAAAACAATTGGAAGGAGATGGAGGATTTTGATGCTTTATGCATGCATATGATAGTGGATAGTAGTATAGGATGTCTTTTTTAAATGACAGTGCAGTCTTCCATCGTGCAGAAGGAGGAGTAGCCTCATTGGGGAGACTTAGAGACTGAAGTGATGTGTTATCACACCGTCTAGGGTGATGCCAGAGATTGTTGGTCGGAGGATAGTAAGAATCAGATGTGGTTTTTTGGGATTATTTTTATCCTCTTGGAAATGCAGGAGGTAGTTCTCAATGAATTTCATAGATCACCGATGGTAGTGAATCCATGTTTTTATCAGATTTATTAAGGCTTGAGAGAATAATTTTCATTTCCCTAGAAGAGGTAGGTAGTGGTTGAGTTTGTTTCAAGTTTCCATGTGTGGTAGTAGGTGAAGGATTAGAAATGTGTTCCCTATAGTTTGTTACAACCCTTATAGTTCCCTAATAGAAGTGAGATGAAATCTCAATAGATTTCTTGATAGGATTAATCAGGGATCATGGTGGTTGTGATGCTCTTTTTGTGGTAGTGGATTGTTTAATGAAATCAACTCACTTATTACAGAGCATGGATTCAAGAACAGTGGATGCCTTAGCACATAGGTATGTGGACTAGGTGGTGCGGCTGCATGGAGTTCCCTTACCCATTATATCGTATAAGGATACAAATTTTAAATTTCATGTCTGTAGGAGATTTTACTCTTCCATTGGCACTAATTTATTCCTCAGCAATGCTTTCAATCCCTATACTGATAGTCAGATCGAGAAGACCATCCATACATTGGAGGACATGTTACATGAATGTGTTTTGGACTTTAGTGGGTCATGGGTGAGAAATTTTTCCTTTCTAGAGTTTTCTTACAATAAATATATCTCTATTCCATTTGTATGGATTCGTTCAAAACACAATACAAGAGGTCATGTCATTCCCCCATGTGATGGATTGAAGTTGGGGAGGAAACAATTCTAGTTCTGGTCATGGTGAAGAGTATGAAAAAGAAGATGGAGATTTTCCAAGATAAGATGAAGGTAGAAAATGAGAAAAATAAGATGTTTCTGATCATAGGAGATTTCCATTGGACTTCATGATTAGTGACCATTTCGCATTGAAGGTTTGACCTCGACATTGGTAGTAGAGGTTTGAAAGAGGGAGTGATATTTCTCCTCTGTTGATAGGACATTTCAAGGTGTTGGGTCTAGTCCGCATGGTGGAATACCACCAGGCGTTCCCACCATAGTTAGAGAGGATTCATGACATCTTCCCAGTCTCTCAGCTATGACTGTATCAACATGATGACACCCCATTTAATTTACCTGGGAGTGTTGAATGTCGAGGATGACATGATTTTGGTAGAGAAAACATTATGAATCAAGGATCGTGAGGAATAGGTTCTCCATTGGTGGACCTTTCCCTTCTTTCTTATGTAATGTAGGCATGGTGGCCTCACTGATAGTACATGGGATAAGGTGGAACACATGCATTCCCAGTACCCAAAGCTGTAATATTTATTTTTTATATGTTTTACTTTTTTGATTAGTTTAATGAAGTAATGACTTAGCTTTTTAGTGTTTGTGTAGATTTTTGGGGATGTAGTTTATTCATGTTTATTTAGTTTTTCAGGGGATAGATTTCATGGAGGTGATCTTCGTTGTCAGCATTTCCAGTCCATATTTCAAGTAGCACAAGTGTTTCTATTTTTTGAGAGGTATCTTAAGGGGTGGTTGTTTAGACCTCTTTCCTACTTGGATAATTTTAAATTTACTTTAACGAGAAATTCAAGATAGGTATTTGATGTGAGAAATAGATTTCCCTGGGCCATTACATTGTGAAAATCTAGTGTTTAGGTTGTTTTTGGAAGCATCAGTTGCTCGTTTCAAGATTTTTCCAAATTTCTTATTTTTCAATTTGTGAGTCCGGGGAATGAAAATCATTGAATCTGGATTTTTGGCATCAGAAAGTCATGTGAATCAACATCAGTGAGTCAGGGGTGTCATTGAGTCATCACGATTGTATCTCAGCATCGATACGTCGTGTCAGTAGCTCACATATTGGTGGCTCAGTGTCAGTAGGTCGCGTCGATAGCTCACATGTTGGTCACTCAGTGTCATATGCTCCTCATCAATAGGTAGAAAAAGTATCTCACCCTTTGGTGGATCAACATCAATAGCTTAGTGTAAGCCAATCATGTTGGTGTCTCACTCTTTAGTGGCTCAGCATCTGTGACTCATTTCTAGTACTTTTATTTTTTCCCAATATTCCAGTTACGCCTCATACGTCTTATTTGACATAAACAGAGAAAAAATCCTTGTTTGGTCATATTTATGGAGTTTCATGGAATATTATTTATATCATAAATATCATAATGCTTCGGGGACTTTGGGATAATAAAACTACATGATCTTAACCATGATCCCACGAAAATGGATTTTGAAAACGTTCTTCCTTTAATATAGGATATGGAACTTCAGTGCCAAGATCTTCCCTTACTTGTATCTTTTCTATTCCATCTTTTTGTTAGTATATCCATCGTCTCCTGATGAGTAATGCGCCTGTTCTAGATCCCACTCCTACTCAGTTTTCTTGGAGTTCATTCATGTTACTCGCGTGATCCCCTGTTTTGGAGAATAGAGGAGTTTTTGTCTTTTTTTCATGTAGAAATTTATTTTTCATCTCTTTAATTATTCATCATGTGGGGTGGGTTTACTAAGGATTCATTGTGATATGGATAAATTTATTTCTTAATAATGAAAATAAATAAGAATGGAATATGGCCATTTGATAACAGGGGTCATAAAAAATGGGATGGGAGTGGTTCGATATTGATTTAATTTTTTATCTGATTTCATTGATTCTTTTTTGGGTTGCTGTGGCTATATTACATCTAAAAATCATGTCTATTGGTCGTTTTGTTTATAGACTAGTGATTTTTGTTGTTGTTGTGATACATGATATATGGTTGTATCATGAAATCTTTTTATCACATATACTTGGCTAATTGAAATGGAATCCCCAAGATGAAAACCCCTGAATGATCACCTTAATTTATCATAATGGATTTAATTAAATGTGTTTCCAAATCTGAATAATTTTTATTTGATAGGGAATGATGTGTGTTGTGTTCTGCTGGGTTTTGTGACACTGTGTATGGGGTGGTATAAGGGGTGTGTTGGTATCCCTTGTCGAGAGAATGATTTATTTTGGAATGGATGGACTTATTGGTAGTATTACTACCTTTTTTTGTGTTTTGGTGGTCATGTGATGTTGGGCGGAGTGACTTTGGGTAGTGAAATTATAGTGTGATTATGAACTTGTTATGTGGTGGGAATACATCGGGGAAATATTTGGGAAGTAGGGATACATGAATGTGTTTTCTCATGACTTCACAGTTATAAGTGTGTTGGGTGTGGAGTTGTTGTGTAGTAGGTATTTCGGTCCTAGTGGTGAGAGGATGATTTTTTGGCATAACGATTAAGTATTATAGTTGACATTGGTTGAATGGGTGTCCAGGAAAAAAAGGGTTGTGTAGTGGGACTTTAGGTTGGTTTTTGTGCGTTCAGTTAATTAGGCACTTTTCCTTCAGAGGTTATCAAAAATATTGTGCTTGTTCGTTGTCTCAGGTAGTGCTGGATTAAATTTAATTTAACCCCATAGTTAATAAATGGGAAATTGTTGAATGGAAAAGGTGTGGGTTTATTCTTTGGCAGTGAAAGTTTGTGTGGTTATGCATATAGGGGTAGCAGCAAATGTGGTTCTGTATAGCTTCGCTATTTTATTTGGGACCCATAGGTTGGTCTAAGTGTTGTTTTGCTAATATCAATAAATTTTAGTTCCTTATTATTTCTATATGCACGCCACCCTTGTTGAGAAACATGTGAAGACCACCCCAATATCATGGGGAAGGGGGACTTTCCCAACATCTTAGTGGTTGGATTGATGGTTGGTTGCTGACTTTAATCCTCACACCCTCTTCCAAGTTCTTACTGCTCGAGCGTATCTGAGAAGGATGTAATGGAATAAGTCTTACCATAGTCCATGATCCTTCTAGAACGTTTTTTTCAAGTGCCTTTAATATGAGTACATAGTATCTTTGTCTGAGACGTGTGGTGTGGGGGTGGTCGAGGTTTATATGGGTGGGATATGTGTGTGGTGTGTCCTTGGTGTGTGTGGGAAGGATGAGGTAGTGTGAAAATGTTTTGTAATAGTGGAAGCGTTAAGATGTTAGATGTCAGGAATGATCATCTATCCAGTGGGAAACTAGTGGGGGTACCCAAATGTCAAAGTTCTTATACTACTACATTACTTGACGTGTGTTATTTGGTGAGTATTAATTGGTGTGGCTAGGCTGGTTAGTAGTCCTCGGTATGTGCTTTGAGGTTCTACTATATTCCTCACAGGATAATTAGTATGATTCCAAAGTCTCACAAGGGTGGATTTAGTATTCCTATAGGGTATACATTTATACTCTCCCAATGATTGTAAAAATATTTCTAGTTTCTAGGAGGACATTGGGGACCTTTTGGGACATTACTAGCTTAGGAGCCGGGAATGTTGTTGTGAGGTTTCTCAGTCTTAATTATTTTGATAATTGGTTTAGTACTTTGGTTTTACTTTTGTCGCACTTTAAATTTGAACATGAAAATGGATTGGTTTTTGGCATTACAATCATCTAATGTTTTGTGTTTTAGGGTAGTTTACCATCATATCTAATGATCATATTTTCTAAAGAAAGGGAAATACCATCCATTTTGTGAGAGAATCTATATCCTTGGTTCTTGTTGCCACTCCTGGGACAATTAATGGCCGGTCTCTGAAGATAATTTATCTTATTCATCATGAGGAATGAAGGGCATGGAACGTTGCTTCCCCTTCCCTTATCTTGATGAAGGCAGGTCGTGACAGACAATCAAGTATTTGTGAGTGTGTACCGATTATAGGAAGATAAATATCATAACTCATAAGTAACACAATCGATTTCATTCATTGGACAATATTTTAGAGTAGTTATCCATTACATTTGTTTATAATTTTTAAAAGTTACCAAGATTATAAAAAAATAATACTATACCTATAATGTAAATTAAAATTAAATTTACATGTCCATAAGGAACCATTGACTACCTCAGAATAAATTTTGTGATGTGTAATACTGTATAGAGATTTAAATTGTTCATGATATATATATTCCATGAAATAGAGGTGTAGGATATATACAATTTTATTGAAGGGATTTTCAAGTGACTAAGATATACTTGTGTGCCCTCATAATACATAGACCAATCTCTTAATAAATGTGATTAATTTTTTTCTTGCATAATTTCATAAAATTAAATTTAATAGTACATAGAGTTGTCCTCCTTATATACATAATATTTAGTTATATAATAGAATGTGATAGAAAAATATAAATGATAATGGATCTTCCATAACCCACCACTGTTATGGGTATAGATTGCTTTCATAGCCACACATGACTGTTCTGGTGGTTATCTAAATACATTTCAATGAAATTTTGATCACATACATCCCATTGGGAATGGGACATTCCTTTATTATTTTTTTAATCTGTCTAACAAGACATTATATATCTGAATAAGAATAAGGTTTCATCCATAATTATCATATATCTTAAAAGGTAAAATTACATTGAGTTTGGTGTATGATTCAAAGGAAATTTATATTATAACTATTTCTAGATAATAGGTAGATTTTAATGTAGTTTCCATATTTCATTCTAGTTGTACAATCTATGATGATTAAATTCACCAAAAAATATAAATAATGATGTTCATTCATTAGTTTTTTCATTAATAAATGTTTTAATATATCATTACCTCTAAAGATAATGTCTTTATATACCATTTGGAAACAAGATATTTGTTGAAAAAAATGCCTGTTAATCGATGTGAGATTTCATTCTTCATATTATTAAAAGAAATTGAAATATTATTTATTGATATAAAAGGCTTTTCTAATGTTAGAGTTAACCATTTAATGATGTTTTTTGTTTGTGGATGTTAATAATGAAAAGGAGCCAAAATTTCTAAATAAATTACCTGAAGAGAAATGTTTCTATGTGGATTTAAAACATCATACATTGTTTTATGATATAAAAAATTACAGGTCTACTTGAACACATTACCAATACATCCCCTATTAATAAATGGAGAAAATTCTATAAGATTCCTCACACTTCTACTAGATTGAACCACTTCATATCAATCAATATATGAATAGTTTACTAAGAATATGGGTATTGGAGGGGTACGTACCCTGTGTGATAGAGTTTTTTCAATCATAATCTATTGGGGGACATAATGGGAAAGTTCATATCATAAACAAGATACTTAAAATTGGATTATAATTACCCATTCTTAATAGGGTGTAATGTATTTTATCCAATGGTTTTTTTTCTTCCAAATGATCAAATACAACAGGAAAAAAGAATTTAAACTTGAATCCATAAATATAGTGTATGATATTGAATTTTGGGAAATTGAATTCATAGTCCCTTTTTATAAACACCTTTAGTAATACTTAAATATTACTATTTGTAGATTATAACTCCAAATGGGTGTAATTGGATGTTGAATCCCTTAAATTTGAAAATTTATTGATGATTATTTTAGGGAAGATCATTTTTTCCGGTATAAAATTCATTAATTACTCATTAGTTATAAGGATATACATTTTAGCAATCACTTAATTAATGGGAGAAATTATAAATAAGGTTTTATGTAACACCCAAGTACATAATATCCCCCAAAAAAGTGATAATGTTATTCTATCTAATTGATAAAACAATAGAAGTCTTTAAAATAATGTTAGTGAATGTTTGAAATAATTTTTTAATAAACATAATTACACACATTTATTGTATAAAAACACATAAAAAATATCCATTAATATAAACCCCTTGTATATTGTTTTTAGAAAACATTACCATTAACACAGAGTGAATTAAAACTGATTAATTATGGATTTAAAAATATCAACATGAAAATATGTGGAGCATGATTGCAATGATTTGTACAACTGGATGAGATGAAAGAAATAAAAAGATATCCATATGAAAATTAGAAGATATATAAAGCATGAAAAAAGTAATGGACTGTACTATGCATTTCTCATAGGAATTTTAGACCTGGAAATAGAGTACCATTATTTAATTCATATCTTAAATTATGAACATGTATATAGATTTAATGTTGTTCAAGACCATTAGAATTGATTAAATTATTCTCCCATGGAGACTTAGAAATATAATAATGAGGGGATCCAACATTCAGTGTTAATTGAAAATGACTAATTATATATCAAATATCATTATAAAAGGTCTATAACCTTTCATTAAAGTTATCCTTAATTCCAAAACAGTATTTCAAGCTATAGAATTTAAATGCAGCACTTTCGGGGAGGAAAATGTTTTATGATTTTTTTCAGTAAATAATTAATTTTGTATTATCTTTTATGTATCATAAAATATAGTTTATTTAACATGGAATATCCCATAAATTAGTCATTAGAGATCCCTAGGGTAATCACCAGATCTAAAAATATATATTATAATAGTATTTTACAATTTATGAAAAATAATATACAATGTCATAAAATAAAATGTAATTTTTAAAATGGATTTTTTTATTAGAACAACCAATTCTATATTGTATCATAGACTGTGGATAGATTTTTGAAATTATTATTTTTAGATCTCCGTATTTTGATAGGGTAATTTCCAATGAAATTTCAGTTTCATGAAGCCCAATGAAATAATTAATGAATAATCATAGGGACTACCATTCCATTTTAAATATAAATATTATTCATAGGTTACCTTTGAAAACACCATTGGAAAAACTTTAGTGTGTTTATCATTATAGTAGTGTCCTTGAAAATTA
Organism: Viscum album; assembly: GCA_963277665.1. Lineage (NCBI taxonomy): Eukaryota > Viridiplantae > Streptophyta > Magnoliopsida > Santalales > Viscaceae > Viscum > Viscum album. Next base: position 1,771,001,651 of record OY728135.1, read on the forward strand.
CCAAATTTTATATTGACAAATTGGATAATGTAGTCACAAACATGGTCATGGTGTAACACACATGTTGTCTTTTCAAATTTGATTTGGTAATTTTCATCCATGGAGTTCTAGAAAGAAACTATGTCATGTCATAAATAAAAATTCAAACTTCTGATAATATTTCATTGTGTGTTCTCTTCTTGATATTTCATGATTAGATCCCACATCACGAACAAGCTAGGGATGTCATCAAACACGACTCCCAACCTGGTCCATGACATTGCCAGAAGGGCTTTACCTATCCCCAGAGGCTAGACAAAATTATTAGATATCAAAAAATACTAAATTGAATGATTTTAGCCTAAAAATTAGGATAAATAAACAAAATTGGAAATGTAAAAGAATGTAATAACTAATCATATAACAATAATAAAACTAATCTGGGAACAAAAATACAACTAAATAGAAGGAAAATTCAGAGTAAAACAACCAGAAACTAATCTTAAACCAGATGGATCTACATGTGTCACCAAGGTCACCACCACACACCAATGAACTAACTCAAAATTCGAGTATCAAGACCCTGAGCCTAAATAAGAAAGTGGAAATGCAAAATAGATCAGGTATACCGATACATAATGGTACAAGTATGGTGTGATCTTGACCTCTTCATAGGAAATTACTAGAGAATCCATTTTTTGTTTACTCAAAATCATTCCATTAACACATATTTGGTATAAATTTATAAAAATATGTTTTTCACATCTTTAACAAATAAACACATTCTTTTCCCTCTTCAAAACTACACACACTATGTATTGATTTTAGAAAATATTGCAATTTTATTTAAAACCCCAAATCAAACAATACTAGGGATATATAGAAAATAAATAAACCGAGACACCGAATGATAAGTCAAGAAGAAAGAAAAAAAATACAGATAATAACCATGGATGATCCAAATCATCCCTATAAATACCCATGTACATGAACTATTTGTAGCCACCAGTCGACATATGGTGAAACCCCTATGTCGATAACCAACTCATATCCCCAAATAGACAAATCTAGTGTCCCATTAAACCTATCCATTTAGAGATCAATGGGTACCAACCCGTTTAATCATGGTAGGAAAGCTAACATCCCTTGATCCTCTAAAAAATTCCCATAATCCCTTTGTAGTAATATACAATGTAAGTGGGAGACACTCCCTCACATGACTCATCTTATTTTCCACCACCTGGTATCGACACCACCTATACAATAACCCATAAAAGGGAAATCCCACTATAAGAGTGACTAATATATATATATATATTTATATAACTTCATTCAAGGTGCCAACTAGGATTTCATATCATATAAAAATTAGAACCATCTTGTAAAAAACTTTATGATTCTAACTAGGCATTCACATTCTCCAAATCACAATCCATTCCAAAAATTACAATGTCCCAACCATGACTTACACTTCTAGAACTAAAATTAATATACAATTCCTCTTATAGATCATTTTTCAATGTCAACACAAAAAATTTCTATTATCTTAAAAAATTCCAATTGGGATTTTAATTTCCAACATTTAAAAAAACATTTTTCATGAAAAAAATGGTCTAATCATTAAGGACACATTAGATGTTACATTAAAAAAATATCTTGATGAAACACCAATAATTTTGTAACCAATAATTTGTTTCATAAAAAAGAGAAATGGGAGAAATGGGAAAATTTTAATGGAAGAAGTGTTCTAAGTGATATACCAATTTTAATGCACATCCAATGGAACCTTCTATGTGCCTATAAAACACCTAAAATTATATTTTGAACATTCAATTTCCTTTGAAAACAAAATCATAAGTTTTATATAATTTCCAAAGGTGCAACCAAACATTTTTTAAAGTCTAATAGAACATCCCAAACAACATTTAAACCATATTATTTCATGACCTTACACAAGAATGTCCTCAAACAAAAAATAATCAATCTAATTAAACATTTGTTAGGGCATGCACAACCCAAATAAATCCATTTTACACATTGAGGTTCAATTAATATTTTATTGAACACATTTTGTGGGAAAACACATAGGCATAAACAATGTCACTCAAAAAACATTTTTATTAGATTATACTAATATGGAAACACCCCATTGAAATATTCATGAGTTTTATAACGATAAAAATAATGATTAAAAATTAATTAAAGGCACTTGAGAACCCATAGTATTCATTGGAAAGGAATTTCATCGAAATGCCTACCTTAATGGCATTAGAATGAAACAAAACCTTTGATGAGGAGTGATCTAAGAACCACGAACCATTCACACACAATAAATCCAATGGAAAACCAACCAAACATTAACAATAGCCATTATGATTTTTCCAGGAGGGGAAACCCAAATAAAAACCACGAAATGGAGAGAGGGAAGATATGAAATGGGGAAGAGGAAGGATTTGATGAAGAAATCATCAATAATCACTTACCTTTTGTGAGAAATCACCCGAAACATTTCCCCAAATGAATGAGAATGGTGGGAGGGCACCCTCCAGTCGATTCCTAACATGTAGGGCATAAATTGGGAAGTGTAATCACTAAAATTATATTTTCAAATTAAAATATATTTATCCTATAGTTGGAAGCGTGAATTTTCTACATAATATTGTAAAAAATGTGAATGATACTGAAAAAATTATGCATCCTTAAAAGAATTATGGTTCAGGTTTTGGGAAACCTATGCTCAAAATGTATTACCTGAAAAATTTGAAAAAACCCTCAAATGTCACACCAAACACTAGGGATGCCCACCCAATGATCCTATAATTATTTAGAAAAGATGTACTGTCATTGTGTGTGTCACAAACACTTCACCATGAATCTTTCTATATATAACATTCAAGATAACCATGAATAAGGGTTAAAAAGAAAACTAAAACTAGAAAAAACAAATAATATTTTTTGGAAACTCAACCCAAAACCCAAAAAAAGTTTCAACATAAAGAAATAATTATAAATAATATAATAATGTGGTAGGATTGTGGAAATTCTCCCCTGAAAAAACACTTACTACCCCCGAAAATCCTCCCATCCAAAAGTTAACCAAAACTCATATCCATGCCTGATCAAATATGAAAGCCTTGGTAAGAATCTTCACTCAACATGTCACACCCTAACGATCAAGAAGATATCAAATCATAGGAATGAAGGGAGAAGACCAGAGTTTTCTCTCAACCTCATGATCTCAACTAGAAAATTGACATAAAACCTCAAAAAATACCCTGTGTACATAAACTGGAAACCCACTACGGAGTGACCTGGTTGACTGAGACTCTAGGAACTGACTCAACCCTTACACAATATACAAACAAAATCGTCATCACAACCAAGATCTACATAGCTCCCAACATGGGTTAACCCAATTTTCCCACCCAACCAATCCACACTAACAAGACATAAATATATATTCCACTCCAATGAAACTCAATAAACTGGGAATCGAGGAAGAGGGAATCCCTTATAAGAGATGAATTCCCCACACACCAGGAAAAACAAAAACCCTACTGAAACTATGAACCATGAATAATTATAAAAGAGTCCCAATATAATGGGTGGTTAATCCCATGAAATGAAACCTGAATTAAACAGAAGACCAGAAAAAAACTCGATTAACTCCATAAAACACAAGCACTTCCAAATGGTCACTAAGAAAACCCAAGACCAACAAAACCCATCAATGATACAAAAACCCCTTAGGAAAAAATTAACGCATCATAAATCCACATTTAGATGAACAAAACCATTTTGATCTTAAAATGATAGGTTCATTGGACTATTAAAATGAAATGATTATCATGTAATTGCGAGAAAGACAAGAAAAATGAAACAATAAATTTTTTCCATACCAACATGGGAAACATAAACTGGGCCAAGTATCCATATCCCTAGTAACCCCTGACTATGTTTGAGCATCTCCCCATGGCCTATGGATAGAGATTTGATGGATGAAGATTCTTTTACCTAAATTAGGACATAATATCCACCAATCAAATATCCTTATTTTTCATATGGATATGACAATATGACTTCATGTTCTCCAGAAGGAAACCAATCTACGAATACTTCACCTACAAATTCTCTGAACAATGTTTCTTAGAAGAGAGTAAAAATTCAGTAATCTCCTGACAACGACCACGACAAAAAGGGAACCCTTTAATGGATCCTGCAATTCCATCACTAGGGAAAATTTAACTATATCCATTATGTGGTCATGATTATCTTGCATCATATCTAGTTTTATTGAATACACATGAGATCTTCCCAATTCATTATATTCACCCCCTAATGTATGAACCGTCAGATGAATACAAACATAAACTAAAACAACCCAAACATTTATTAATGAAAATTCCACTTGATATAATTAAATGTATTATTATGTAATATGGTTAATTAAATTATGAACATCCATGGTCATATGGATTTTAAAATACAATTAAATGTTCTTATCATTGCTAATATAGGAACTGAACAGAGAACAATTGATTAGAATAAATATAGGGCTTTAACAAATCCAATTTACTCAAAATATAAAGAGACGGTTCATCCAGTAGAATTTAATAGTACGAAACCCATTTGTTGGAGGTCAGAATGGAGGAGGAACCATTGGGATTTTCTCTTGACCATACCTAAGCCGATCTTTGACACGTAAAGATTTAATGGAACCGCCTAAGAGGGAAGAGGTATTTGATAAAGATTCCCACCCAGGTAATGTTATCTAAAAAACCCCATTAATATTTCACCATATCAAAACTTACCAATATGTCATATGTATTTTTTGTAATGGGTTATGTAACAAGACCCTAGCACTCTGATTTTGTGAATTATTTTTTTATAGAATAAACAATATTCATTCAGTTTATTATTGTTACTTTGTAAATAGATTTTAAAGCACAAATAAAATTTTTAGTTAATATTTTGTTAAGAAATATATTTTGATGATTTAATAGATTTTTGAATTAAATATTATTTTAATAATATATTATTACTAAATTAATTTTTATTAAATTCAAATTACCAAGTAATTTTAAGGAATACAATTGTGATTTTTATTATGGATTGAAATCTGTTTTTGTCAAAAACTATGAATTTTTTATAAATATCGCTTTTTATTTTAAAATAAAAAATTCACATATTTAGAAATTTATTTAGATAAAATGAATGTTATTTTTTGGAATCAGTAAGTCGAAATTATCAAATCGTAAATGTTTCAGAATTTTCTAAGACTGTGGAATTTTTTGTTACAATTGTATACCGTTTAATTATATAATGTGTTTTATGACATCATAATGACCCAATAGTGATGTAATAAAATACTATAAATGTGATTTTTGGAAAATATATGTTTTAAAATTAAAATAATGTGATTTTATGATTATTTGATATATTTTAAAAAGTTTTAGTGGACCCTAAGACACATAAATCTTTTTCAATTTTCTAATGATTTCATTGAGAGTGTGACTCACTTCCACATAAGCAAGCCTAATATTTTAATACATTTGGACATTGGCCTTATAAAATAATATTTTCTACAACCCTTTTGAAAATACCAAGGGCTAAAACAATGGGCTTGATTTTAGTTTTGATAAGTTTAATGTGTAGTGTCCAAAACATAAATAATTAATAATTCCCACTATTTTCCTATATAAACCCACCCAAGCTCCCACAACCACATCACTCAACATCTTTGGAGCTCGAACAACCTCTTCACTACTCCCTATTGTATCCTCTCAAGGAACCCAAGCTCCCAAGACGCCCATATATTTCCTCCCCCATGCCTTTGGATCACATTTGCATGTTAGGGATTTGTTCCTTTATCATTTTTTTCCAAAAACCATTATCTTGTTATACCATTTTCAGGGAAAAAATTTGGGATATTATTTATGAACTCTCCCATACAACCCCAAATATGTTTTAATTATTAGAGACCCCTTTTTATCTTAATAATTCCTCACATTCACACCTGTTACAATGTCCAAATTTCGTAATGATTTTCCCGCTTCTCATTTACATTCAAGAAATTATTTTATATTATGCATCTAAATTCCATTACATATTATGGGACACATATATGTATGAACCCATAAAAATAAATTTCATGTACTTATGATGAGACACCCCTTTCTCTCTTATCGATCATTTTTATGTATTTTTTGGTCATGTTGTTATGCTGTCGAAATTGCACCATTATTTTCCAATACCCAATCAATGTGTAGTAAATACCATGATTGTTTATCTATCAAGAATAATAACCTTCATGCACATTAAATTATTTATTAAAGAGGTTCATCTATAAATTCCAAATTCATTTATCATGGAATAAATGATGATTTTTAATGAATCCATGTTATATGCTCCATTTGGCACAATTATGTATGAAATTAAATGATTTAGAAGGTTGTGCCCTAATAGGGACCCAATGCATGGGGTAAAGAGTAGTATCATGATACATCCTATTAAATGAGGTTATACTCATTAAAATTCAATTGAAATGATGATTTACTCATTCTCCAGGTGTAATGGTCCTTGGTTCATAATAATATAATGTTAAATTAGGGTTCCACAATTCCATGTTATGATAATGATGCTATACTAGTCCTTTATGTTCACCCAATTTATTACATTGATTATCACCCAATTTAAATTTCATTGAGTTTAGATCATATAAAATCATTGACTTGACTGGTTTTGGATCTAAAATAGACTCCCAATTAGAATGTTATCATCATTCATGATTTTCAGGGGTTTTGTGGTTTTTAGGGATCTTAAGGGGGTTTCACATTCGATTGCTTCTTAAATTGCCATAACTTCTAAAATGCCTGTCTGTTTTGACTCTACCCAATAACAAATCGAATCTTGAGACAGTCTCCATCTCTAGGTTACTGATGGGAACCATTAATCGCTTTTATTGTGGCCATAAAAGGCTTAGATGAACTACAAATTTCCATAACTTCTATTGCGGGTGTCCATTAATCATAAATTTCTTTTTAAATATACCATTTATCATCGCTAGTAAAAAATCACTTATAAATGTTTGTATTTATAAATTATTCTAAAATATAACATAAAAATACCACCATTTTATTAGAACTTTTTTAGAAGCACTGATAAATAACAGTTTCATCAATTCTTTTTTACTAGCACTGATAAAGGGGGAGATTTTTCAGCACCTTTTTTTGTAGTAATGATAAAGGGACCCCCTTTAATAATTATTTTTTATTAATTTTAATGACCTCCATTAATTTCCCATTATCTAACACTGAGAAAGTGGATTTTAACTATACATTTTGCGAGCAGTGTTAAAACTCTAGCAGGGGATAAATCTATTTTTGTTGTAGTGACTCAAGTTACCCATGAAATCCCAACCAATGAGCTATGGATTTTCCTGAACCATTTCAAAATATTCAAACCATTTCAGTTCATGCGTTCCAATACTCACATTAAATATACATACCCTCAAATGTGACAATTTTATTAAATATTTCTAAAGGGGAACCAAAACCATTTCCATTACAAAATAAAACATATAAAAAAAATTTAGGCCCAGAAAAATTTTATTGTAACCCATTTTACCATATCAATACCATCAAAATGAAATCCTTCTCCATTCCATAATCTAGTTTCATTTTAAATACATACTCACACTTACCAAAACAAATAGAAGATAAAACATACACCAATCCTCTAGAATGAGGATCTACTACATATTCTTTACCTGACGACATGGTAGTGGTCCATGACCAAAGAAAGCATCGACAATTAGTAGTTGTTTGAACTATGTACATCGACTCAACATGGGTCACTAATCCATGTGGGATCACGTTATAACATCTACTCACATGTATTTCCATCCCTCATTCCCGAAACATAAGAAAATACTCAAACCAAGAACAACACTATGTAACTAAGGGTGAGAACGAGAAAAGATTTATGATGCCCTCCTCATACCTACCTCTTATGTCCTGATAATACTAATATCCAACTACTAGACTCTCGAAATAACAAGAGCCTGATTTGGTTCCATTTTGTCATGAACTAGTCTGGGATGTCATCCAACATGACACTCGACCTGGTCCATAGAATGGCCTATCGTGATTTCACAATCCCCACAGGCTAGAAACTAGTGTCATGCATAAAAAAAATAAAAGAGGGAACATTATTACACCAACAATCTTGGATTAATAAACCAAAATAAAAAAGGAGTAGAAACTAATAAATGATCACATAAAAAAACTAATTCGGGTACAAAAATACAACTAAACAGATGAAAAAAATTAAAACTAAAATAACACCAAATTAATCTACAACCAACGCGATTATGTGTGTCGTCTTGGTCCCCAATAGCCACCAACAAACATGCTCCAACCATCACTATCCGAACTAAGAACCCAAACAATAAAAAGGACATGTAAAATAGGTTGAGAATATTTACACCTAATGATAAAACTAGAGAGTGTGAATGAAAACTCAGTAATCAATCACCATAGAATTCATTTATTTCCTTTCCTAAAAATATTTCACTAACACAAGATTAAAATAAATTTATAAAAATAGGTTATTCCAATCATTAACAAATAAACAATTAGCTTTACCATCTTCATAATTGTTTACAGTATGTTTCTACATTAAAAATATATTTCCATTTTATTTAAAAACACAAATATGACAATACCAAGACAATGGGGAAAATAAATAAACTGAGAAACTAAAAAATAAGTATAGAAAAAAAGTAAATAATAAATATTGATAATAACCAAGGGTGGCCTTAAATATCCATAGAATGTTCTTTGTACGTTATACATTTAAAACCACCAAATGACATATAGTTATGCCCATATGTCTATAACCAACTATTTTTCTTCAACTATCCAATATTATGGCCCAACCCACCTATTCTTAGTGATCCAGGGGGTACCGAACCCTCTAATCAGGTTTGATAGTCTACCAATACTCAATCATCCAATATATTCCTAATAACTCTTGGTTTTAATATACTATGTAAGTGGGAGACCCTCACAAGTGTGGCTCATCTTACATACCGCCACATCATTTGACTTCCCCCAACTTGTAAGCCACCTATATGATAACCCATAAAAGGGAAACCCATATATAGGAGTGAACACTATATAAATATATATATATATATATATATATATATTCCCGTAACATCATAAAATGTGCTAATTGGGCCTTCATATCATACAAACATTTAAACCATTTTGTATGTCACTTTATGTTTTCTATGAGGTTTTCACATTTTCCAAAACACATTCCTTTACCAACATAATAAAGGGACAACATATCCATACAATTCTAGTAACAAAACTCATTTACAGTGACTCTTCCACAATATTTTCCAAATTCAAGACAAAACATTTAATTTATCTATATTATTCCAAAGGGGACATTATCTTCCAACATTTAAATAAACATGATTCAAGGACCAAAGGGTCAAATGTTAAGTGAAATTTTAAATTTACATTACAAAATATCTTTATGAAACCACTATAATTTTTAAAACATGGAACCATTTTTATAAAAATTAATTAAAGGGTAAAGTCGAAAACACTTAATGGGAGAAGTATTCAAAGTATCGTCTATATTTCAATTAACATCCATGTTTTCACTTCATGCATCCAGAGATGTGCCAACATCCATTGACACCCTTTACATGTCCATAGAACACTGAAAATATTTTTATAACCATCATTTTCATTTCAAACCAAACCCATCCATTTCACATAATTTATTAAAGTGAAAAAAATCATTATACAAAGACTAATAGAACCTTCCAATCAACATATAAACCACATTATGTCAACAAATTACACACGAGAATCCCCAAACAGAATCCAATCAATCTAAATTAAAATTTATATGTTCATGCACCACCCATAATATTACATTAAAAACATATATTTTATATTAACAATTTATCAATGACATTCGTTTTGAAAAAAAAATTTCATGGAAAAAGGATTAATCAAATACCCATTTCTAGTAAATTCTACCAATAGGGAAACACCACAGTGAAATATTCAAGAGTATTATAAGGATGAAAGTAACATTTAAATATTAATTGATGAAACTCATGAACCAATTGTTTTAATAGGAAAGGAGAAATATAAAGAAACACCAACCTTTGTGGTGATAAAATTCATGGAAACCTTTAAAAAGCATATATATAATCCCCACAGACTGTTCAAACATCGTAAATCCAATAGAAAATGAACCAAACATAAACCCAATCCATTAGGGTTCAGCCATAGTAGAATACCCCAATGAAACCCAGGTGATAGAGAGAGAGAATAAAGGATAAGATAAAAGGGAATTATTTGATAAAAACGTCAGAAACAATCATTCACCTTGGGAGAGAAATCTATAAAAAAGTGGCCCAAAATAATGGTGAATGAGGGGGGGGGACTTCTCAATACCCAAATGGTTGGGATTCAAATGGTAGGTGGATCCTAACATAAAATTCTCTAATTAAAATACATTTACCTGTAATGGAATGCACTATTTTGATACATGGGTTTGTACACTGTGCGAAAACTGTGCGATTGCTGCTGGAAAAATTATCCAACATTTCTAGTTTATGTTTCATAATTTGGGAAGACCATGATTAAACCATGTTACTTGAAAAAATGATCATACCACTATAATATCACCCCAAACACCAGGAAATCCCCTAAATTATCTGTGAATGATTTAAACAAAATATATTGAATATGTGGGTGTCACAAAATCTCCATCATGAATCATTCTAATAATAGGATTCACAATAACCATGAAAAGTGCTAGAAGACAATTGAAACCACCAATACACAAACAATTCGGTTGGAAACTCAACCCAAAAATCTACCAAAATATCCAACATCAAGAAATAAATAAATAAAATGAAAACTGCGGTCATGGAATGACATCCCCTGATGAAGAAAACCATAAATATTCCATATGTATTTTAAAAAATAATAATGAATAAACATATGGAGGTGAAGCATGATTCACCTACCCTATTTATTCTCCAATATTATCCCTCAAAATATATTCCTACACTTCAAATAATTAAATTTCCCTTTACTATATTTTCTATTTTTCAAATACATATCGTCCATGTTGTAGTTAAAATTTAAATCTTTTCTTTGATCATAAAATTTTAAACCATAATCATTAGATCATGGGATGCATGTTAGTTGCAACAAATATTCCTATATCCATGTGGATTTCCTTTCAACAAGAGCCTAAAAGTATTCATAGAACATAACATTGTGTTTAAGTGTTTCAAAACCCTAACAATTCAATTTCAAACCCATACAAATTTAAATCCTTAATTGAGGATAGACTCGCTTCATCCCCTTCCAATGTATCCCCCATAATCCCTCACACCAACAACATTTCCTTTAGTATGAACCATTTCATGAACTATCTCCCTATTCCTCACCTCATCCATTAATGGACTTGCATTCTGATCCATTATCAATAAATGATGAGTTATTTGAATAATCTATAACTTCTATTATGTATGGTTTTTAGAAATTCAATTTATTCATGAGATCCATTGATCAAAATAATCAGGCACTTATATAGAGGGATTATTGATTTAGGAAAATCATTACAACCCCCACTACATGGTGTCCATGGGAATCATCACTATTATATAGGAATAAATGATGAAGATATATATATATGAAATCATCCGTGTGATTGAAAAAAAATTCTTTATCTTATTCTGGAATTAATCAATACAGTTATAGAATATCGTGAAGGGGTGTACTTTCCATAGAAACTATTGTGGTTTTAACCTCAACTGAATAAATTATCCTGGAATATTTTGATTCGCAACAATATATCTACAAAATTTTTGAAATAAAAGAATATTATATTTAATCTAGATAAGAAAAAATCCATTATGTTTCTGTTTTTACATATGCGGGATCCAAAATATGAATAAAATTTCTCTAATATGATGGAATGATTAATGGAAATACACAAGAGGGTAGAGAATTTCATGTTAATATAATTACCTGTGTAATTATAATTAATATCCTAATAATGTGTTGGAAGAAGATAAAACAATTATTTCATAAATGAATATGAATAAAAGATGAGTGAAGAGTATAAGAAGAAAAATATTTTTGTGAACATAAAGAATATAATAATGGTTTACTATAATCAACTTAGTCTACTATTAACAAATAAACTAATAGTGTTTGGATCTCACTATGATTTGAGAGAGGATTTTACATGGGGTAAATATAACCTCATTCTATTACAACATCATAAATTACATAATAATAATTTTATTTGGTAGAAAACCCAATCCTATCATCAATTTTGAGTGTGAAATCAATTCCTAGGTTTTTCTAGAAAGAGTACCCCTAACCAAAGTATTATGTATTTTTTAAAATTAGGAATAAATATGGAAGGAAATATTATCGGTTATATAACCTATTTTCTGAAAATATATTTTTAATACCACTATTGAGACAAAAAATATATAAACAATGAGATAATGGAGGAATATGTATAGATAACATTGTAGATGAAATAGTTGTTGTGGTCACTATAAAAATATCACAATACTGTACTTTAGCCATCCTAAAAATGGTATAATTCTTCTCCTCTAGGTGATAAGATTCGAAGACAATGTTTCCCACCTTGAGAGATCATCGAAGAGATAAAATACATTGGAACACCATCACATTCACAAGCACAACATCCCTACCATCACTCATCGCATGTATTTTTTTAATCCCATTAAATAAAAAAATTTTGCTGTACAAATTGATTCGCTAAGAAATTTCAAAATAATCAAAAAAAAATTTATACATTTATAAACGTGAAAAAGAATTATTTTTTAATTACTATTTCAAAACTATTTGAATAACTAAAAACTCTTCAAATTTCAAATTAAATAGTCCAAACATAATAAAAATAATAGGTCAAATGTAACGACCCAAACATTCATTAATGGAAATAACTCTTGATCGAATTAAACGACTTATTATGTAAAATATTTATATAAAATTTCATATTCTTTGGTTTTATGTTAATAATTGTGACCGTTGGTAATATAGCCATTGAAAACTGATCTCATGATTAGTATAAATATAAGGCTTTAACAAATCCTATTTACTCAGACAAAGTATGTGATGGCCTCATACAGTAGATGTTCCCCATATAAATCCCATTTTTTAGAGCTCGGAAAGGATGTGGAAACATTGGGCTTCGATCATGAACCATCCCAAACTGAGCTTGAATATGTTATGCTCGAGTGGGACCGCCTATGAGAGAAGTGGATGTTGATAGAGATTACCACCCGAGCAATGTTATCTGAGCCACCCCAAGAGTCTATCACCAACACACACCTTAATTTTTAGTCTTATGTCTGTGTTATAAGGGGTTATGTAACAAGACCTTAGCATTATGGTTATGTACATTATTTTTTTATTTAATAATTAATATACTTTCATTTTAGTATTTTTACATTGTAAATAGTTTTTAAAGGACAAATATTATTTTTAGTTAATTTCCAACTAAGAAATATATTTTGATGAATTAAGAGATTTTTTAATTTAATATTTATTAATAAAATATTATTATTATTAATAAACTAATTTTTTTAAAAATTAATTAATGTATAATTTTAAGAATGCAATTTTTATTTTCATTAAGGTTTGAAATCCATTTTTGTCGAAACCATTGATTTTTCAATAAATATTGGTTTTTATTTTAAAAGTGAAAATTAATATATTTATAAAATTATTTAGATAAAATGAATATTATTTTTTGAATCAGGAAGTTGAAATTTTCCAATGGTGAATTTTTCATAATTTTCTGAGATAGTCAAATATTTGGGTAAAAATTAAATATCTTTTAAATATATTATGTGTTTTATGACGTCATAATGACCCAATAGTGATGAAATAAAACACTATAAGCTTTATGTTAAGCCAATATATTTTTTACCATTAATACAATGTTATTTTGGGTTTGTTTGACTTAATTTATGAAGCATTAATAGACCCTTCAATGCTTATTAAGAATCTAGTCTATTTAAATTATTTTCCTCGGGAGTGTGACTCATCTTCACATTTGCAACCCCATTATATTAAGACGTTTAGACGTTGTCCTTATAAATTTTTTCCCCACATCCCTTTTACGAGAACCATTGGAAAAAACCATGGGATGGTCTGTGGTTTGTATTATTTTAATGTGAGTTGTTCCAAACCACAATAATAAAGAATTCCCCCACCTTTCCTATATAAACCAACCCGATCTCCCACTTCATTTTCACTCAAAACATTTGGAGTTTGTCCATACTCTACCTTAGTCTCTCTATAATCCTCCCAAGGTGCCCTGATCTCCCAATAATCCTCTCTTAAGCATCTTTCAAGCCTTTGGAAGCCACTTCCAAGTATGGTTTTTTTCATCCTTTCTCATTTTTGTCCAACTGTATTAATGTTGTTATTCCATTTTAATTTGAATTATAAATGTTGTGGTATGGTTTCAATCCTCCCCCATACTTTCCTCTTTATGTTTTAATGATAGAAAACAAAATTCCCTCTCATTAAATTCCTCCCATGTACACACGTTGTTATGCCAAAATTCCGAAATTAATTTCCATCTCTTCTTTTACATTCATGCAATTCTATTGTATGATGATTGTAAATTCAATTAAAATTTTTGTGAAATGTATCTATATGATCCCCTTACTTTGAATTTAATGTAAATATGATGAGACACCCCTTTATCTTTCATCAAACATTTTTATGAACTCTTACGTCACACCGTTACGGTGCCGAAATTGCTCTGATTTTCCAAGACAATGTCATTGGGTAGTGAATACCATGCCCATTTATCTATCAAGGGTATTCACTATATTCACATTTACTTATTTATTATAATGTTTCATGTATGAATTCCAAATTCCTTTATCGTGTAATAAGTGACTATTTTGTATGAATCCATGTTATATGATCCATGTGGCAAACCTATGCATGAAATTAAATGTTTCAGAAGGGCGCACCCTTACAGTGCCCCAATTCATTGGGTAAAGTATAGTATCATTACACATAATATTCAATGGGTGTTTTATCATGATAATTCAAGTACATATATTGTTTTCTCATGCTTCATGTGCAATGATTATTTACTCATGCTCCATGTGCAATGAGCCTCTGCTCATGCTAATTCCATGTTAAGTGTTGTTGCCACATTTCCATGTTATTATTATCATTATTTGTCATTCCTTTATGTTTATGCTTCTATTGTGCACTATTGATATGTCTATGGTCTAACATGTATTATATTTCTCATGGTATTCCATGATTATTCCTTTACTGGGTTTTATAGCTAACCCTTTTTTTATGCACGTCCTCAGGTTATCCCATGCAATGCTATGTATGAGGGAATGTAGTGGTCATGCAATAGATGTTCTCAATAAAGTTGTTGTATTTCATGTTTTAGTTTGATATGTAATGATCATAATCCCCCAAGACAGTAGAACTCTAGATCTTCTATGTTGTATCATGTGAATTTTATGTTATAAATTATGTTTAATTTTTAATCAAAGATCAGGGTTTTTATAGTTGGTATCAGAGGATAGGTTTAGTTATATTTAGGATTAGGATTAAAAAACCCTAGTAAATCCATAGAGACAAGACTATGTATAATAAAAAAATCCATATGTTTTTGTGAGTATTGTGTAACTGTTTTATCAAGAAAATTAATCCATGTCTATATACAAGAAGGTACATGCGGCTCTGGCATAGATGTATCATAGTGGTAAAACCCAGAAACACTGCATTGAGCTAGACTTGAATGAGAACTAGTGTATGAGAACATGCCTTACTTTACTCTTGGTTATGACACTCTTGGGGGATATTCTCTATCAAATTCACAAGTGTAGTGTGAACCATTATTAAGGGACAAAAAATTCCCTAAGAATATATGTTAGAAATTTCATCATGGATAACATAGACTGAAGCCAATAGATTCATATGTTAAGGAATAAAATTGATTTATAATGCGTTAGCTTTTTCCTTGTATTACCCTTTATGTGTTACCCCAAACATTCTTTTTATTCCAGCTAATGGCCAGTAATAGGAGGAATCGGGCTAATAGCCGATGTGAAGATCAATGTGATGATTGTACTAATGAGATACCTAATCCAATGGTTGCGGGAATCGTGATATTTTTCATGATTCTCTCTCATCTAACTCAATAATTGAATATAAACATGGGTCATGAGGAATGTTTAACCCCCATAAGAAAGTACAAGTAACTATTGAGAGCTTCATGAGACAAAGGCCTCCTACTTTTAATGGATCATATGATCCCTCATTCGATGAACAATGGATCACCTCCATTGAAAGGATATTCTACATCATTCAATGTTCTAATCAAGAGAAGGTTTTGCTAGCCCCTTATCATATGGAGGCTGAAGCTGATCAATGGTGGACATTGTTCAAAAATAAAAAGCCTGAGGAGGAGACTGAGGCGTTGGAATGGAAGGATTTCTGGGAGATATTTTTTGACAAATATTTTATGTGCACCCACTGACTAAATATAGAAGGGGACTTACTTCCCCAAAAGAAAAAAGATGACGAATCTATTGGTTCCTACATGGAAACCTTCAAAAGGCATGCATGATATGCATCCGTCTTTTTCATTACTCCTGAGTGCAAGGTTGACCGATTCTTTGGTGTGATGAAACCTAGCCTACGGAATGCACTGATGATTTGTGGCTTCGATAGCTATGAGGAAATTGTCCAATGTCCATCATGGTCGAAATAGAGATAATAGAATCTCATGGGTATTATGGGGATAAGAAGGGTACAGTGGACATCAATGCTGCTGGTCCAATAGATAAATCCATTGGTTCTAAAAAGATATAGCACCCCACATGCCAATAGTGCGTAAAGAAGAACCATGTAAATTTCTTGAAGGGGATGAGGAAATGTTTTAGGTGTGGAAGTTAAAGTCACCTATCTGTTAACTAGTAACAAAAAAAACCCATGACTTCGACATATGCGAGGAATGCTCCGTTCAAACCTCAACACGTGGTTCATTGCTACAAATACAAAGAACCAGGGCATCTTGCAAATCAGTTCCCTAAGACAAGGGTTTTTAAAGGCAACCAACAACCTCCAAGGTAGTAAGGGTGAGATTTTTCCATAACTACTGCTGAAGTGAACCCTTAAAATTAAGTGGTGAGAGGTACACTATTTATTCTTTCAAGAATAGAGAATGTTCATTTTGATTCAGGTTCTACACATTCTTTTATATCCCGATAGTTTAGTAGAAAAATTTTATCACCTCCAGAAATCATGGAAGTGAAGATGTCGGTGAGTACAGAAAATAGAGAAATCATTTCATCCCATGAATATAACTCCTCCCCGGTCATAATTTGGGTAATAAACTTCCCAAAGAACCTCTTCATATTCCCTTTGATGGAATTTTATTCAAATCATGGAATGGATTGGCTTTCCTTATATAGAGCCAACATAAATTTTTGTGAGATGGAAATCACTCTCCATGTGGAGAATTGACCTCTGATTCCTTTCAAGTGTATGGAGGAAGATGAACCTTCTTTAGATCCATCATCTCAAGAGTGGATATTATTTCCCAATGAGAACACGTATCTGGATCATATGATTGAGTCCAAGGAGGCAACCATCCTATATGACATTCCTATTGTGAGGGAGTTCACTGAAGTGCTTCCCAAGGAATTTTATGGTCTTCCTCCTTGAAGAGATGTTGAATTCTCAATTGAACATATAGCTAGGGAGTTACCGATATCCAAGACTCCATATAGAATGACTTTTTTGGAACTTAAGGAGCTGTAGATTCAACTACAGGATATTCTGGATAAAGGGTTTATACGCCAAAGTGCTTCACCATGGGGTGCACTATTCCTCTTCATTAAGAAGAAATATGGGTCAATGCCCCTTTGCATCGATTATCGTGAGCATAAACATATTATGATAAAGAACAAGTATCCTCTCCCATGAATATATGACTAGTTCTATCAGTTGCGTGGAGCACAATACTTCTCTAAGGTGGAATTGTGGTCTAGATATTATCAAGTATGGGTGATGAAGGAAGATATCCCAGAGACTGCATTTCCTAAAATATACGGGCCTTATTAATTCACAGTAATGCCTTTCAGCCTCACAAATTCTCAGGAAATATTCATAGACTTGATGAATCATGTCTTTAGAGACCACCTCAACAAATTTGATGTAGTCTTTATAGATTATATTTTGTTGTACTCCAAATCAATTGAGGATCATTAGGAGTGTCTGGGAACTGTACTAGAGGCCTTGTGAAAGGATAAGTTCTATGAAAAGTATATCCTCTATGAGTTTTGGTTGAAGGAGGTCTCATTATTTGGAAAAATCATCACAAGGAATATGATATATGTGGATCCCTCCAAAATAGATGCAATTGAAGGATGGATGAGGCCATCATTGGTAACAGATATACGTAGCTTCTTAGGGTCAGCTGGATATTATCGATGATTTGTGAGAAATTTCTCACGATTTTCCATCCCACTTACCATGCTATCTCGGAAGGGGGTAAATTTTATTGGAATTATGAATGAGAAGAATTATTCAAGGAGTTAAAAATGATGCTTATCAATGCACCCGTGCTCACTTTACCCAAAAGTGGAGATCTATTTATGGAATTCAGTGATTCTTCAAAGAAGGTCCTGGGCTTTTTTGATGAAAAATGAAAATTTCATTTCCTATACTTCAAGGAAATTTGAATGTTCATAAACAGAACAATCCAGTACATGACCTCGAGTTGGCTGTAGTGATCTTTGCTTTGAAAATTTGGCTCCATTATCTCAATGGGGGAGAAGTATGAAATATATACGGACCACAAAAGACTCAATTATATATTCACACAGAAAGAGTTGAACATGAACCAATAAAGATGGTTAGAGCTGATCAAAGACTATGACTCCTTAATCCATTACCACACTGGGAAGGCAAACAAGGTGGTTGATGCTCTAAGTAGAAAGGACCTAGAAATTCTATCATTGATGAGAATTTAAAAGGATCCAATCATCATAGATTTGATGAATATGGAGCCAGAAATTACACTCGATCATCCAAATTGCAACATATAAAGAATTTTAGGGGAAATGGTAAAAAACACCAGCGTGTTGCGATGAGGTCGGTGAGCGTAAGCTGCTTGGAGCAGAAATGGTCGAATAAATGACGGGGAAGGTGAAAACAATTCAGTAGAAAATCAAGGTTGCCTAGAGTAAACAAAAGAGTTATGCAGATATTCACCTACTAGACCTTGAGAGTAAAGTTTGATACATGGTATTTCTATGCATATCTCCATGGAATAATGTCATGATATTCGTAATGAAAATGAAGTTAAGTCCATGGTACATTGCCCCCTTCGAGATTCTTGATCATGTCGGGGTTGTGGCCTATCGACAAGCACTTCAACCTACCATGGCCAAAGTACGTGATGTATTTCATGAATCCCTCTTAAAGAAGTACATTCTGGACCCTTCACATGTAATCTCTTCATAGGTAGGACAATAAGAGGATGATCTTTCTTATGGGGAGAAACCAGTGAAGATCTTAGACTGTAGAGAAAATATTCTACAAAATAAGACAATGACCCTCGTCAAAGTGTTGTGAAAAAACCAAATGTTTGATAAATCGATGTGGGAATCAGAGGAAATGATGAAGAAGAGTTACCCACATTTGTTTTAGTGTGGGAAATGAAAATGTCAAGGGAAAAAAATTTTAAGGGGGGAAGATTGTAATGACCCCAACTTTCATTAATTCAAATCCCCCTGATCTTATTAAATGCCTCTTTATGTAAAATTGTTATATAAAATTTCAACTTCGTTGGTTTTATGTTATGAACTATTACCATTGCTAATATATTCATTCAATAGTGAACAAAATATTATTATAAATATAGGGATTTAACAAATCCAATTTACTTAGACAATTGAAGTGAATGTGTCATCTAGTAGATGTGCCCCATACGAATACCATTTGTCAGTGCTTGGAAAAGTGGTGGTGTCATTGGGACTTTCTCTTGGCCAATACCAAGCCGAGATTGAATATGTTAATCTAAAGCGGGACCACCTATGAGAGAAGTGGAAGTTCAAAGAAATTACATCCCATGAAATATTATCTGATCCACCCTAAGAGTCTTTCACCATCGCACACCTTAATCTTTTGTCTTATATGGGTGTTATAAGCAGTTGTGTAAAAAGACCATAGCACTATGGTTATGTACATTATTGTTCAATATAATAATGAATATACATTCATTTTATTATTATTACATTGTAAACAGTTTTTAAAGCATAAATAGTATTTTTAGTTAATGTTCAACTAAGAAATCTATTTTAATGATTTTGGAACCAAAATTCGAGATAGAGAATAAGCCAAATGAATGCCCTATTGACAGCCTTGAGAAGCCATTTTGCAGAGCCCCCCCACCCCCCAACACCGCGGATACCACAAAGCAAGGATGTGGGCTGCTCCACGAACACATTTGACGTTCACGAGCCCATCATAAAGTAAGGAGGCGGGCCGCTCCACGGATGCATTTTACATTAGTGATCTCGCCGCGAAGCAACACATTCCCTCTTCGGGCCATGTAAGCTTTTATTTGTAGTGCCTCATGCCTATAAATTCAGGCTCCCCCTGAGCCCAATGGATGGAAAATTGGACCTTTCGACTTCACAACTCCCGAATCGGATGCATCCTTCTGCTCTGTGAACCATGAGCTGTGTGAGGTACTTCTGCTCCACGAAGTGCATCCCCTTTGTCTGATTTTGATCCCCTCTTCTGAGAGGGATGCCTTTCATGAATCCTAAGGGCTTTCTCAAATGAAGGGTAACCCCAAGTGTTCCCGGGTCATCATGGTGCATTTATGATTCGAGAAACACCCTTCATGTACACATGATCTGCATGCTAAGTCATGGTCACTGTACATCGCAAAGCACGTTACATCATGAAACCTTACATCACGAGGCACCATTGCTCCATGAGGTAGTTCTTCGCAAATGCCTTTCCACATTACGAAGCACCTCCTGTATGAACCTCTTCCATATACTTAGGCTAAGGCACCCCACTATGCGAAGCATAACCCATCGCATGTGCCCTCCGCCACATAGAGCAACCAAGCTTCTCAAGGCCCTTGCCTATGAATCCCTCTGTATGGAAATTCTTTTTCCCGTGAGACCCTACATGTTTGCATTATGTGACTTCAATGTCCCTTGGATGATAATGCTCGTTGTGTTTCTTCACCTCAGCCTTCTTCGCAAAGGCACACTAAAGGCTATTTCTTATTTTCATAGCCACGCTAACATGCTCCCCTCAATGGTTTGCTTCGTGACATCCCGTCACCTAGAATTTTTGTGTCCCTTATCTGCACCAAGCAATAGAGGCTACCAGTTATGTATGTCCTAGGGGTGTGGAGAAAACGCACCTCATTCGAGATGTAGGATGTTAAAATTCACAGCACTGTCATCCTCAGCACATGACATTAAACTGTGACCTCGCCATGTGCCTCGCATGCAGGGTACCCCCACCTTGGAAATTCTTCACACCCAATCATCTCCACGTGGATGGGATCATACCTAAAAGGGGAAGATATCCTGATTATCAGAGTGGTGTTCTTCTGCGGGGAAAGGGCGGCCACCATGGTGGAAGCCCCTATATATTCTTGTCAGAGGCAGCATCACTGCTCCCCCTTTCGTCTTTGGTCCCCAGGGACAGTTTAGGGCGTGGTGGGAAACAATGCTTCTCCTTTCTTCGGCCCAAATCCCTCTATTGATGTGCTTTGTCACCTCAGGCCTCCACCTTAGAGTACATCCCAATCATTCTCTCCCTGGACCGCTCGACGCATAACCCCCAGCCTACATCCCATGGACGCACCATTCGGGATATGATCATCATGTCCTTACTGCCTCTTGTTTCTCACACTGAGCACAAATAACGTAGGCTTAGAGTTAGAATCTACCATGACAGCCATCCTAAACTACAAGGACATTGATCCTTGCCATGGAAAGGTACGTAGGAAGCCTCCATGCGGTTCAATCCCACCACCACCTGGTTATTTAGACTTTCATCACGTCGGTCCACCAACACCTTAGGGAGACAAGAGTGTAAGACCCACACCTTATCCAGAACTATGAGGAATTTAAAAATTCCCAAGGCAAGGTACGTAGGAAGACACCCTAAGGTTCATTCCCACCACCACCTAGTCCTTTCGACCATTTTCACATCGGTTCAATAACACCTTGGGCAGCCTAGAGTGTAAGCCCCAGGTCCCATCACGAACTATAAGGACTTTTTTATTTTCCAATGAAAGGTACATAGGAACCCTCCCTGAGGTTCAAGACCACCACCACCCAGTCATTCCGACCATCTTCACGTCAGTTCACCAACACCTTGGGCAGCCTAGAGTGTAAGCCCCATTCTGAACTATGAGGAATTTGATCCTTGCCAAGGCAAGGTATGTAGGAATCCTCCACAAGTTTCAAGCCCTCCACCATCCATTGGTCCCGACCACCCTTGCGTCGGTGCACGAAGCCCCCATCATCATTTGTAGACTAGAGTGTAATACCACCACACATTACGAACTACGAGTTCTTTGATTCTTGCTAAGGCAGGATACGTAGGAAGCCTCCATGAGGTTCAATCCCACCGACCAGTGGATCCCAGGTCCACCTTCACATCGGTTCGCCAACGTCACCACCTGAACAACGGGGTCATTGATCCGTGCCCAGTAAAGGTACGTAGGAAGCCTCCACGACGTTCAAGCTCAACAACCACTGGACCCCAGGTCCTCCCCCACATCAGTTCACTAACACCCAGGGCCGCCTCCGAGAGTAAGCCCCAAACATCACCATCTGAACTATGTGGACTTTGATATTTGCTAAGGCAAGGTACAGAGGAAGCCTACACGAGGTTCAAGCCCAAATCCCAACAGTTCTGACCACCCATCACGTCATTTCACCCCCGTCCCTCATGATGTTAAACTGTGGACCAAAATCAGTGGTAAGTATTAAAACCCAATTGGCAGTAAGCTATCATCAGATGAACTAGGTGGAATTTGATTCCCTGCCACGAGGAAACGTAGGAAGCCTTTTTAAGGATCAAGCCCAAAACCATCGTCATCTTCATGATGGTTCCATCCCATTCACCACCCAAATCATTCAACAGCACCATCAGCCATAATGATTCTTACCCGAGCTACCACAAACCAATGGAATCATGCCACCCCATTCCCCGTTCTGTTTGACAGAATTTGGGAGGCTGCCCACGCAATGGCCCTAATATCGTAAATCCCTCCAGGGGGTCCTCCATCTGATCCACTCTAGTCAGTGTTCTGATTAGTCTGATCTGTGTCTTCTAGACGTTAAACTTGCGGAATAAAGTATGTTACAAATATGAATATGAGGAAAACGTTAGATACATTCCCACAACAAATGATTCCCCATGTTCGATGTGGGATGCCTCATTTTCCGCGCCCTCGAGAAGCCCAATAATAAGGGACAAAAGATAGACACACCAATCCCAAGTGTCCATAGACACCAATGATTCCCAGTGTGACTAATCTCCTAATAGAAGGTTTCTGACCTGACTGGAACCCTTTGAATGTCCTGATAGAAGCATCATAATTAACTGGTGTCCATGAAAATATGGCCCGAGGAAGAGTTTCACGAACAACATCTTATGTCTATGAGGGAGACCTGGACTAGGTGAAGAGTTCCGGGGAGGAATCCAGGGATGGAAGAACCTACATCCCATCATCCCATTTTGATCATGGAATAGACGTCACTGAATAAGGATCAGATGCCACCATACATTGGAAATCATGATTACGGGGTAGAAAAAACCGCGTCTCTCATCCCCAAAAAAGACGGACGCGCACGCCCCAGCAAAATCGTCGGAAACAGAAATTGTGAACTCGACGTGAACATTTTTATCATATATATGGAGATTAGTAGCACTTGGGGCATCAATGGATTGACATTTCACTGGATACAGCTATCTGGTGTCAGGTCCCGCCATGAAAATAGTGGGCCTGCCGTGAAACTCACCAGAAGTTGGGGCAGTAGAACTTTGGACATCTTGTCCTACGATATTGTCAATGTGGATCCCTATTACCGATCATTGAAGATGGGATGGAGTTGGGGAATTGGTTGTCGATTCCTTTTTCTTTCAGCACTAACGAGTTCATCTCCCTGCTTCCCTGGAATCAAGTTGCTGCCATAGGAATAAGATCACCGCCCGCCCGTCTACGCAGGGGTAGGGGCAACGCCAGCACAGCCACTCCACGTGGTTTCACCTCTTCCACAACAGCCTTTGTGTCAACGACCATGGGGATCCTACGCCCCATATCCCCATTGGATGTTATACATCGAAGGGTAATTAATGACCTCATGCGCCGTTACGAAGAGGAGGGAATAATACCAACCCAGGATATAGCCCACCTGGATTTAGAGGCATCCACGAATCACCGTCAATGCCACCACAGAGGACCATGTAGGGAGCCATTGCTCCCCACCCCAACATACATCCTCTTAGGGAGCCTATCCCTAGAGTTCGTTGATGGATCCATGCCTTATTCTGATGAGGTAGGTGATGTCTATCCCCACTCGATCAGATTAATAATCCAGGGGAACCCAGAAAAGGCTCCCACCAGGTCGTGTCAGCGCCGCCGCCCATTCATGCCAGAGGAGGAGCATGTAAGCTATGCACCTATTCCACCAGCCCTGTATCGTCCGACCCAATGCCAGCATCGGGCACGAGCTGAGGAGAATGCTCGGTAAGGGGCGTCAACGTCGACCGCTACTGTGGCCTGACCCACCACTGACGCATATCATCAGATCCATGCACACACTGAGAAGGGGTGCTTATAATCCCATCCGGTATTGAAGCCCCAACTGGCCCATGGGCATTATGGGTCGACTCTCTTGGTCGCAGGCATGAGTTGTGGTCGCTGCGAACCAACCCACAGTGATGTCACCATGTACGGAGGACCTCCCCATACCACTACCACACAGAGCGTGGGCCTTCCCCAATTCGTGGCTCGACATGGAGGTCTTCCCCGTGCTACGACTAATCCAAATGAAGGTTAGCCCCATGACAGTGGTTCTCGGCATGGAAGCCTCTCTCGTGCCCATTACACTAGGTATGGAGTCATTCCTCCTACCCTCGACAACCGATGTATGGACATTCCCCATCTGGTCTCTCTCCAACATGTGGATCCTCCCAATTTCTTTTCTGAAACTGGTGAAGGTCTTCCTCGCCCCAGAAACCGTAGGGGTGAAGGCCAGCCTCACTCCACCCGTGCCATTCATGGAGGTCCTCCCCATTCTCTTGCTGGTCCCATCAAAGGTTTTTCCCACTTAGGTTTTATTCATGGAGGTCCTCCTCATGTACCCTTCGACATTTGTCCCAGTTCTCCTCGCACCCCAATATTCTCGGGTGGAAACCCTCTCCCCCAAGCACCAGTGTAGCTGAAGGACCCCATGTAAGGATTCAGAAATGTCACAAGGAGCCTCCTAGGGGCAGGAATGTGGATTTTCACCACCAAAAGAAAATTTCTAAGATGGTCCAAACAGAGATCAAATTGGTCTGCTTCTCAGACTCTGAAGCGGAGTACGACTCAACTCGAGAACCCTCCCCTAACTCATCTGAGTTAAGGGTTGGGGCAAGAATATGGCACATTAGCCTGGTGCTCCACGAATGTGAGGTCCATAGGATTCCCACCTCCATTTGTAGGTATATACGGGAGCATGAAAAAATGGTGACCCCGCTAGTTACGGACGTGCAATCACCACCATTATTGCCGGAAGCACTCTCTACCTCCACATGATATCACGATGAACTATTATAGGGACCAATGTCAGGAGAGTAGCGGCACGACCCATCACCTACATCCCTGGATCCTAAGCCAAAAATGGCAGCCGTCAGCACCTCTAATCATGACGTATTGGCCAGGTCGCTACACTCTTCAGAGGACATCCCGAGAATCAGTGGCCAGTCAGCCTGCTCACCATACTCTCCACCGACCAACCTTCTGTCCCTGTGGTCTTTCTCAGTACCATTACCAGTTCTCAACCACCCCCAGTTTGCGGGTGGGGAAATAATGTTCCAGACCGTGAATTTCATCCAAGGATCTTCTGGAGCATATTTGCAGCAGACCACTTCGCTGAGAAGTTCTAGCCCATGGCAGCACTGGATTTCTATATACTAGAGTCCCTCACCTGAGAGGAATATGAGTGTTTCCACTACACCCTTTGGCTGATTCATTTCAATCTTCATCATTAGTGTGTGTTTTATCCAAGGACCCAAGCTCCTTTCAAAAAAATCATTGAGATGTGTCGTCTAGTTGATCTCGACACACTCCATTTGGCCTAGTGCCCTGAGTCACCAGGTCTTCATGAGGCCTTCCAGCTGCAATGCGCTCATAGTATCAAGGTAATCCACAAAATTATCAAGGAGGATACCCCCCAAGTGAAAATATGTGGCTTGGGGCAGAATGATTCCCTCTTCTTCTTCCCTATCCGGAAGCAGCTCGACTCTCTATGAAATATCATGGACGTGCCCCCAGGAAGGGTCACGGTCACCATGGATGACATAGTGGACAAGGAGGATCATATGGAGTTTCTCGATGTAGAATTACCCCCTGAGGGTGTGCCACCACTATTGGACCCATCAGAGAGGATTATTCGTCAGAACAGGAACCTCCTAGGTCCCCCTGCACCCACCGAGGAGTTGGTACTCAGTAGGAATTCCGGTAAGGGAAATGGGATTGTTGGAGCTTTCAAGCACTCTGACCCATCTACCTCAGTGCAGAAGAGGGAGGAGGACCCCGAAAAGGCCACGTTGCGCGAGCAACTGGCTGAGCATAAGAGTTTGGTCAAAAAACTCCTAGATTAATGTGCATCAAAACTACGACCCAACTATGGTTATCCTAGGCTGGGGTAGCAGGGGTAGGAACAACTATACCTCGACAGGATGTCCCAAGCAACCCTGATCATACCTCTCCTGCAGACAGGGCTGAAGTCTTATCTCACAACAAGAAGGCACAATATGTCTTTCCAAACCCTCCCGAACGGCGTGGAAATCCATGGAATCTGTCCTGGGTTCCCCCAGATGCCCTGCATGTTGCTCTACTAGCTGGTCCACGAGCCGCTGAGCCTCTATACCTTTTTGAATAACCTGGAATCACGCTCGTGGTTCGGGACCCCCCACATGATATTGACCCCCACACAGATGATACTATGGCGGTGGTCATATCCTTCCTTGAGGCTTTGGAAATGTGATAGGTGGCAATCCCACCTGATAGAAATTCGTACCCGGCATGGGTGGATGATATGTCTGTTCCCCAGGCTTTGGGAACCCCAACTTCTCCACATTTAACAGGACGGGGGACCTGGCGCAACACCAGTCCCACTTCAAATCAAGGTGTGGGTCCATGTTAGGGACTCCAGCACAGCCGGAGGCTTCCGTGTTCCATTTTATTTTTCAGACATTGGAGGGGCCAAAATTCATCAATTACAACTAGATCCCCATCGGATCCCTGACTATCTTAGAGGACCTTCACAGGAAATTCCTCTACCAATTTAGTTCCAAAACCCGGAAAAAGAGCATCGCAGACCTGTTCAAGTGCAAGAAAAGGCCTGATGAGCAAGTCGTGAACATTATCTCTTGGTGGATGGGGCTCACATACACCCTTGACATGCCTTTAACTCTAGAGAAAATACTGACGATGTGTGTAGGGACCGTCAAGATGGAACTGGTTCCTTCCCTGATCACCCAGAACTACCCTGGAGGATTTCTAAACTTCTCTGACAATGACCAGCACCTTGAGGATGCCCTGCAATAGGCCATCCAGGCACGCCTGTTTCCCCTGTTATCCTAGAAAGGAGATCTTCCAGAGCTAATCCAGCCATAGTGGCCCAAATAGAATCCCCCCGAAAGCTGGAGTTACTACCAATGGCACCAGCCTCGCAGCCTCGCAGAGGCCCTCCTCTTTAGGCATAGCCTCCGGCTCTATAGTGTCCACAGAATCAGCAATCACCTATGCGTAATACGCCACCACCACCGAGGCGGGACAACTATGGTCCACCTTCTCGACATGCCCCTCTGGCCCCTCATCGGGGTCAGGCTACAAGGTCCCCTTTCTGGAAAGAAGAAACATGACTTTCTTATTCAATGAGAATCAGGTCCCACATTACATTCATAGAGTCCTAGAGAAATGGATTGTATGCTTTCCAGAGTGCAGAAGGCCAGAAGAGACGAATGTAACTGATCACCCCAACTACTGCCCCTATCATTGGATTATGGGGAACAACCTCAAGTAGTGCTATGTGTTCAAAGACTGGATTCAAGACCAGTTCAATAACAACACAGTCAGGATGGGCCCAGCCCCAGAACAAGTGGAAGGTGTCTTTTTATGGCTTGACAACAGTAGCAACAGGGAATGACAGTGGCAGCAGGTTCCTAACAGTGGGTCCTAGAATTACAACAACTATATGGATCTCAAGACAGTTTCTTGTGCCCATGGAATCATTCAGGCATTCCTGAATTATCCAGATCCTTCATAAGTTAGGACCACCACTTTTTCATCATCATCTCATTCGGCCTTTTCCTAGAAGAGAAAGCATCGGTGGCGCAAGAAAAAGAAACGCGGCCCGCTAATGTCATCATCGTCCCGCACTCTCGACGACTTCATGCCCCCAGAGATGGGGATACCTCTTATAATCCACCCATTAGTGGATGACTCTTCATGTGATATTCAAGGTTATGCTTCGGTTAATACTGTGAAGTTTGTAGACCCATATATGACTCCCGAAGACAGGGAGTGCTAGGAAAACCTCCCCAACGTCCCCAGACCGCGCCAAGGTTGGAAGAGAAGCGACCATATGGGCCATTGATCCACATCAATTGTCACCTCCAACCAGTCTGTGCATGCCACTACGACCAGACAGCAGGCCCAACACAGAGCTCATCACTCACTGCCTCTTCATCTAGTGTTGTCATGACGGCTTCCACCACCGTTTGTGTTATTGGATCATGCATAGCTACCTCATCCAGGCCATGACCAGCCTAGCCCGACTACATCCCGATCTCAGTCATCTGGTCTTCATCCAACAATGACTCTTCAGGCTTCAACTAGTGAAAAACAGGACCTGCCCAACACCAGCCAGCCGCCGGTCCAACCTACAGGGCCCACCATTTCTCAAATAGTAGAGTGACCTCATGTAAGAACAAGTTCACACCTGGTAAAAAAGTATGATGTTCTCAAGCACCTTGATGGAATACCATCAAGTCATTCCATCCATAAATCCCTTATTGTGTCTTGGGATATGTGTGAGGCCCTCGTTGAGGCTTTCTGAAGCCCCCTCTACTTTGAGACAGAGGTTGCAGCTGTAGAAGCCTTTCATGGTGAAACAGTCAAGAACACCGAATATCAGGCCATCATTTCATTATTTAGAGAGGATGATGGCTCCCCCATACAGGGGTACAAATGCCAGTTGTATATCACCGACCTATTTAACAACATAGAGGTTCACCGCTGTCTTGTAGACACTGGCTCCAGGATTAACCTTATCTTGACGCGGACATTACGGATGTTTTGGTTATCCGAGGATGACCTGACTCCCTCCAATTTAATGATCCAGGGATATGACAGGACTGAGCATACCCCAGTCAGTAAGGTCCGCTTGAAGAGCTAGTTCAGTGGCATAAATTTTAGTACAGTGTTCATGTTTGACTCCTAGAACACTACGTACAATGCATTGATGGGAAGACCATGGCTCCCCCTTCACGTGGCAGTTCCCTCATCGTATCCTCAGTGGATTAAGTAATCCCTTAATAGTCGAGTAGGCATACTCTAAGTTGTTTCATCTCCTTATTCATTTTATGAATCCCATTATCTAGACGCTGACTATTAAAAGATCAAGGATAAGAAGATTCTGGAAAGTGAGGTTGAGCCCGCCACGGTCACAGCTGACCCTTGGGAAGGTCTGGATGACGCCTATGAATTCCTGATCCATCGATTGGAGGACACTACCTCCGAAATGGGGAAATGTTTTGTTGTCTCTGGTACAATAAAAAAACATATTCCTATGATCATGTGACGGTGGAAATCACCTCGTACTCCTACACAAACCAGTCTCAGGAGATCCCGAAACCTCCTACCGTCCTACGGTATCAGGATGTATGCCCCATGGCTAGGACAGTACGACTTACGTGTCTATTTCGCTGGGTTGGGATCAATCAGCACAATCTGACATGCCACATTTTCTCTAATTTCATCAAATGTTTCCCATTGGGATGAAGACCAGATGGGATCAGATCAACTGACTTCATCACTATGGTCTCATCGGTGCGTGCATCTCTTGATATGATGTCCACTTCTTTCCAGGATGGTACCCACCTCTCGTTAGGATTTTCCGACCTAGAGGAAGCTCCTCCTGTAGGTAATCCCTCCTTAGTAAGAGAAGAAGATGATTTGGAGGATGCTTCCCCTGACTTGGATGAAGGTGTTTCCGCCACAGTCGATGAACATGTACAAGTGTACCCTCGTAGCGAGGCAGATCCAAGACCCGCATTGATCAGTTCCACTATATCCATCAAGGAGAAATAGTGGTACGTGGATTTTCTGAAGTAGCACCGTGATTTATTCTCCTGGAGCTATGATGAGATACCTGGACTATATCCTCAGGTAATCGTCCACTGCCTCGATCTCCCTACAAATCATCATGGGTTCATGCAGACTCACAAGAAGATGCAACCTTCTAACAGTGCCATGGTTGAGACCAATGTTGACAAGATCATCAGAGCCAACTTCATCAAGGAGGTCCAGTACCCCAGGTGGCTAGACAACATTTTTCAAATCATGAAGATGAACAGATAGATGAGAGACTACATCGATTTCTTAGATCTAAACCGTCACTTTCCGAAGGATGCTTTTCCCCTTCCAGAGATAGAATTGATGATCGACGCTACAACTGGGTTCCAAGACCTCTCCATCATGGATGGTTACTCCATATATACTAGATCTAAATGGCCCCCAAGGAAAAGGATTATACAGCTTTTCGGGCACCCCAATGTACTTTCGGATACAAGGTTGTGCCCTGCGTCCTGATGAATGAATGTTCCACCTATCAGCGGGCCATGCAACGTATATTCTATCCAATCCTCGGGACATTGGTGGAATGATATGTGATGATCTGGTGGTCAAATCTCACCAATGTCAGGACCATCTCAGGTAAATTGAGAATGTTTTCGGCTTCCTCTATTCTCTCCATCTGAAGATGAACTCACTGAAATGTGCCTCCGGGGTCACCTTCGGGATGTTTCTTGGATTTGTGTTCAGGTACCGAGGCATCGAGAATGACCCGTAGAAGATCAAGGACATTAGCCAAATGCCGCCCTTGAGCAATATTTGGAAGCTTCGCTATTTTGAAGGCCACTTAGCCTATATACACCGATTCATTGCGAATCTGGCAGGCAATTGTAAGCCATTTTCCCAGCTCATGATGAAAGGCACCACCTATGAGAGGGATGATGAGTTCTAGACCGCGTTTTAGGAAATCAAGTAGAATCTACTCCCACCTTTATTCTTGACTCTTCCCATCCCTGGAAATTCATTGATCCTACATGTGACTACCCTGGAATGATATCTCGGTGCCCTTATCTCCCAAAAGAATAAGGAGGGGACAAAAAATAGTCTCTACTACCTAAGTCATATGCCAATTGATCTGGAGACTATATACTCCCCCATCGAGAAGAGCTGCCATGCAATGGTATTCACAGTACATAAATTGAAACACTACCTGCAGCACCACGAGGTATAGCTGGTGTCTTGTAAGACCCACTGAAGCATATTCTGAACTGCCCCATGTTGACCGACCAACTAACACGGTGGGCAGTAATCCTCTAGCAGTTCGACATCTGTTTCGTACCTCAGAAGGCTATCAAGGTACATGCATTGGTAGAATTTATAGCTACCCATCCAGCCTCTTTAAACTATCCCCTGGACTAGGATTTTCTCGATGAGACAATCTTCTCGGTAGATCCTTCAATCCCATGTTGGTAGCTGAACTATGATGGAACCCCCCGGAGCCCCACTAGAAAGAGACTCACTGATCCTAAAATCATCAGAGTGAGAATGGGTATTGTTTTTATTACCCTGGAGAAAGACATTCTATCATATTCAATTCTATTGTTAGAAGGCTGCACTAACAATTAGGCAGAATATCATTCTCTTATCACTAGCCTCGAGCTGGCCCTTGAGATCGATGTACCCATTTTTCATGTGTAAGGGGATTCTGAACTAGTCATCAAGAAATTCAATGATGACTATGTCATCAGAAAGCCAGAGATCATACCTTTTTTGGAGTGAACCCTCTAGTTAATGGTTCAGTTTCCATCTTGAATGGATTTTACTCATGTGCCTTGATCTCAAAACCGTCGAGCTGATGCCCTGGCCGGCCTGGCTGCATCACCTGTTGAACCCGAGTAGGATGATATGATTATACATGTGGCACACCAGAGAGTAATTTCTCACATCAACTCAGATTATGATGATGGAATGAGATTATGCTAACTTCCAGTTGATCCTTCACATCATGAACCCCCAGTTCCTATAGACGCAGTGGTTGAAGAGACTCCCGACTGGAGAGCCCATTTTTTCGAGTATCTCCAAAATGGTTTCCTCTAAGCTGATCCAGTAGAGCGTGAGTGAATCCAACACTGCACTCTGAAATTTACCCTCCAGTGTGGTACCAGTCTTGAGCAGATCCTATACAAGCACGAATTTTATGGTGTCATCCTCCATTCCATCCAAGGAGTCGAGATTTCTCAGGTCATGTCGGAGGTTCACGCTAGTTTCTTTGTTTCCCACTAAGCTGGGACGAAGCTATCCCATCAGATCCAGAGACAGGGTACTTCTATCCCTCATTGATCCATGATTTTATCGAGTTCTCCAAGAGATGTAACGCATGCCCTGTTCATGCTAACTTACTTCATCAACCGCCAAAACCTCTCCACTCCACCAAGTACTCTTTTCTGTTTGTTGTATGGGGACTCGATGTCGTTGGACCATACCCGCCGTCGACAGCTCACTAGTGCAGGTTCATCCTAACTACCCCAGATTTTATTTCCAGGTGTGATGAAGCAGTTCTTCTCACGGAGTTCGGCGACCTTTCAATCGTTGAATTCATGAACTCCAACATCATCAACCAGTTTGGAGTCCCTCATGATGTCCTCACCAATAACGACACCAGTTTCCGATCAGTCGAGGTGAGAAAATTGTACACCAAGTACAACATCCGTTCCAAGAAAACCTCCCGCTATCATGTGAAAGAAAATGGGTAGATCAAGGAGTTCAAAAAAACCCCTCTCTATCATTCTGTAGAAAATGGTTTGTCAGAATAAGATGAGTTGTTCAGACAAGCTCCCCAATGCCCTCTAGGCCTATCGAACAATGACTCGTAATTCCACCCAGGTGACCCCTTATTCCCTAGTGTATGAAGTTGAGGCCATCCTGCCCATCGAGATCCAGATTCATGTGTTATGCATAGTGGTATATGAATAGAAGGCACTAGAAAAGGTAGATGAAATTTGGTTGGATGAATTGGATGGTCTTGATGAGAATAGGCATTGTGCCCTCCACAATCTGGAAAGGCATCAGAATAAGATTTCTAGAGCCATCAACAAGAAGGTTCACCTCCGCTATTTTTTGCATTGCGACTTAGTATTGGCCCTCAGGGTGACAATGATCCTCGGCAGGAAACCACCCAGGTTGGATCCCAATTAGGAGAGACCTTACTTAATTCACAGGTTTTACCCCAATGGTGCATACTCCATGGTGGAAATGGATGGTGAGAGTATAACTCCTCCCACCAATTCCATGTTCTACAAGAAATACATTGCCTGAGCCTACCAGTCCCACATGACCGTAAACTGCATGTCGGTCCAACCTGGCCCTAAAAATCCATACCAGTCTCGCATGAACGTAAACTGCATGCTGGTCCGGCATGACCCTAAACTACATGCTTGTCCCCCCTGACCCGAAACCACACATCGGTCCCTCATAACCTTAAATTGTCTTGTCCTACACAACATTAAACTGTTCATCAGCCTTAATGATGTTAAAATGCATTTTGAGAACTAAGTATGGCTTGATTCCCATCCTCATGGGATACGTTGGAATGCTCAGACGCCTCATCTTGAGCCCAGCCTCATACTCTTCTTTTTTAATATCCCCCCTAGTTTTAGTTCTCTCAGAGGATCCTTGTAGGATATGGTGTAGGATTCCATAGCCCCAATAATACAAGGATTGTATTGGTTTCAACATGTTCCAACTCCCCGTTCATCTATCCACCCACATCCTCACCGCATGACATTAAACTACATGGCCTTAAATAACTACATATGTCTTGATTCCCTTCCTCATGGGATACGTAAGAACGCCTAGACATTTGGCCTATTGGCCCAGCCCAAATGCTAGAGTCTTCCCCTCAAGTCAAGAAATATGATGGGGAGCAGAGTTTGTCCCCAATTCACGTCGAGTTAATCTTGATCTCGCCATACTTCCTTCTCCCCGGAGATATTTTCCTCTTTCATAGATGGGTACAGCTATGCCTCACCCACTCTTTTTATTTGGACTCCATCATCTTCCCTGTCTAGAAGGGCCCATGAATGGTATGGATGCAAGGCCTAAGGGATCTCTTACCACTTTGGGCCAATTCCCTCACGGATGTTGAGAAACAAGCCGATTCAGGTCCCACAGTTTGAATATGTTCAGCGGTCGATGCTCGTTTTTTTCTACCATTTCAGGTCAATATAGAGATGTTGTGTTTCGAACATGGTCAACAATTGTCCTCTAATGTTGGGACCACTACAATACGTCCCAAACCTTTAGTGTAGTGCTTCATTCTTCCTCATTTTATTTCCAAGCGATGGACTCCATTCGGGAAAAGTCAGGTCTTAGTCCCCCATATGACGTGGAGATCAAGGACTAGCGCCTTGTTTCCTACACCGGGCACTACTCACATAGGAATAAGAGCTATGATGAGGCGGTAACCATACAAGAGGGCATATAGACTTCCATCTGAGGACCAGCCTATGGACCCTTGGACTTTTCAGGCCCTCAACCTAGGTTCTCTCTTATGGGATTGTATGGTGTGGTATGGGATTACGTCCTCATTAACACCGGGTTACTCACCATTCTGTACACATCCCCGGATGATACACCTTATACTCTCTTTCTCCCTCACTATATGACGTTAAACTATAAACTGGTCAGGGCTTCCTGACTGAGGCCCAGCCTCAGGCCCCTTGGCCTTTTCGGGCCCCCAGCCCAAGTTCCTATTTTGGAGTGTGCGGTGAGGTATGGGATTATGTCCTCATTCACGTCAGGTTACTCGTCATGCCATACACATCCCTATATGAGACACCTTATCCTCTCTTTCATCCACACTGCAATACGTTGAACAACATAATGGTCGGGCCTTCCTGACCGAGGCCCAGCCGCAGGCCCCTGGGCCATTTCGGGCCCCGTCCCAAGTTCCTATATAAGAGTTTATGGTGTGGTATGGGATTATTTACTCATTCACATCGGGTTATTCACCGTGACGTACACCTCCCTTGTTTGAGGCATCTTCCTCCCCTCTTTCATCCTCACTGCAGGACGTTAAACTGCAAACTGGTCAAGCCTTCTTGACCGAGGCCCAGCCTTAGGCCCCTTGGCGTTCTCGATCCCTAGCCCAAGTTCTTACCCGGAGTGTATGGTGTGGTGTGGGATTATGTCCTCATTCTTTTCGTGTAATTTTTCATGTCGTACACCCCCCTCGTTAGGGTATCTTACCCGAATGTGCTTCTAGAACTATGTACATCTGTATTCCCATCCTCATGGGATAAATTGGACCACTTGAATGTCTATACGTCGTGTCTAGCCCCATATCTCAGAAATCCACCTTTCCCCATGGCCTCGTGGCCTACCGTTTCTCGAGGAGGAGAGAATATGGTGTGGTACGAGATTATTTTCTCATTCACTTCGGGTTTATAATGACCACCCCATGCACCTCTCCCTCCTGGGAATTCTCTATCTCCACTTCTATACTCATCCCTTCAAATCAGTTACTCTCAAGTTGAGATCCCTCGTCGAACCACATTGGCGGTTCACCAATGTGACTAAGGGTACTCTGGTTTAGTGCCGAGAATGTCAGAATCTACTCAGACATGATTCCACCCATTTTTCAGGGTTTGTGTTCCCCTTCATTAGGGCTTCCCTCACCATTCACACCCAAAGGACCCCCCAAGTGGAATGGATGCTAGGCCGAAGGGATAACCTACCATTACGTGCCAAAGACCTCGAGGGTCTCTTAAAAAAGCCGATACAAATCCCACATTGCGAATTTGATTAGTGGTCGATGCTCATTTTTTCCCATTCTAGGCTAACGCGATATGGTTATTATGTTTTGAACACAGTCAACAGTTATCCTCCATCAACACACCAACCCCATTAATCCCAAAATGTTGATAACATGATTCACATATTCTCCACCTCATCATGTCCATGTAGAACATCGAAACTCTTGGTACTATTCCATAGTGTGCATTCTCACGTTAGGAGGACAAAAGCCACGATAAGGGCATCATTTGGGGCTCCACACCGATTTCCCTTTGTTGTGTGCTCCATATATTGAAATAAACATATTCCTCCCTTGTTTCCCATACCGAGTTTGACTCATGTGGCTTAGGGATCGAGTTAGGTATGTGATTAATTGGAAGTTTTTCACTTCTCTCTAGTCTGATATCTATGAAAGTAAACTAATATCTTCTCTAGAACTATGTATAGCTTGATTCCCATTCTCGTGGGATGCATAGGAACACCCAGACATCTCGTTTTCCGGTCCATCTGAATTGGTAGCTAGTTTCTCCTTCCCCTTTACCCACATACCTCTATTTAGGCCCCTTGGCCTGAGGTTCCTTTCTCGGAATTTCATATGGTGTGGTATGAGATTATTTCCTCTTTCACATCAGGTTTCTTTATTACACTGAACACATTCCCCATTTAGCATCGTCTCTACTACTTCTGTGCCGCGTGACGTTAAAATGCATTCCTGGTCCTATCACATGACCCTAACTGTGACATTACCATCCTGGATGCACGATGAAAAATGGCACAACATGGTGATGTCCTCACTCAAAGGGACACCATGTTTGATATCAGTCAAAAGACATACCATTTGTCAACACCCGCATATGGATTCATTCTTGTGGAGATGCTGGGAAATTCTGTCCTAGACCTGTCGCTTCACAAAAAACCTATTCACCGAAGGGAAAAACAAGATTTATCAAATACCACATCTTTTGGTGTGAGGTCCATGCCGACATGCCCCTTTTATCTCTTGATATGGTATCTTACCATGTCACATCTTAGAACTATGTGCAACATGACCCCCATCCTCATGTGGTATGTAGGAATGTCTGTGAACCTTACCTCGGACCCAGCTCAACTCTTGTTTCAGGTCCCCTGACCTAAAACCTTCCCAGGGAACACATGGTGGTCAGATCCCTAGGTTCCCATTCACGTTGGGTTTTATAATTACCCCACCATGTTTCTCCAATGTTTCCTACCATCCATGGAGCAAATTCTATGACCCTAAACTATGATCTCCCTATAGTATGGGACTCAACTCCCTCAATCTAATACATCTCATTATCGTATTCAGGTTCATTTTGAAAAATATCCCAAAATGTGGAAATTTCTTGGAGACATTCCCCTCGTTCCATGTCCAAGCTTCGTGAGCTCACAATTTTGATCCTCATCCTCTTCCTCCTCTGAGGGACCCCCTTCATGGTATAGTCTTATGCCACCTCGGCTCACTTACCATTTCGGTCCAACATCTCTAAAGATCTCGGTCGACATTTGCGATAGGTCTCATGTTTCTAACATGGTCAGCTATCGACCCTCATGTCTCTATCCCTATTCCAGGATAATAGGATATGGATATTTTTTTTGAACACATTCAACAGTTATACCTCCCTCATCACATCATCATCATTGTTATCCATATTTCAAGCATCATGATTCACACATTTCCACTTTTTCATAATCAAGTGGAATTCCAATATACTCGGCTTTGCTTCTTTGTGCATCTAGGTGGGCTACATGGACAGGTTAACATCATTGGGATGATATTCACCGAACGTCCCTTCACCCTAACATGTTCTTTACTATTTCAGAAATTTCCCACCACTACTTCATGATTCCCACATTGAGCATGAATCGTGTGGGCTTAGTAGTTTTGGTAGGATGTGCACCGACGCAGTCAGGCATCTCATCATCCCACATGACGTTAAACTGGGCTTCCAGAACAAATTACGGCTTGATTAACATCCTCATGGGATACTTAGAGACACGCATGTATTTCTCCTAGGGTCCAGACCCAGGAATCAAAAATCCTATTCCTCCCCATTTCTGCCCCCTGGCCAAACCCCTCGTGGGGAACCATGTAAAAGCAATTTTTCCCTGAACAAGTTTGGGATTCCCCACAATGACATTTTGAAGTGATGAATACCTTTCCAGATAGGTCATGTATAAAAGAAAGAATGATCCATGATCAGACCGATGCATCCATCTAACGTGATTCCACCACGGTGGCGTAATTTCGAGAGTGTTGGATTCTGTCCGAACAAACCATCAGTCCACATTCCACTCTTTGTGTGCCCCTTATTCAGACCCTTGTCATATTTCATGTCTAAGGGAACCCCTAAACAGTAAGGATTCTCAGCCTATGGACCACCTATTGTCATGGGATAATGTTCCAAAAGACTAATGGATGACATTTTGAGTCAGGCCCCGGTTTTCGAACATGATCAGTGGTCGACCTTCATTTGTTATCCCCACACCAGGCTAATACAAAAAGAATACTGTGTTTTGAATATGGTCAATAGTTATTATCAATTGTCACACCACCCCCATAGTGTTCTACAACCTGGGTATCGTTATTCACACCTCTCATTGCCATTTGTTTGGATTGATTTCAGCGCCCCTGGAGTTACCCTGTTCATGCACAAGAGAACACTAGGAAAATGATATTTTGGCTATTCTGAGAGCTTCATTATCCAGTCAAGTCTCTCCCATTTCTCCCAAAAATCCGAACCAGTTGTTCAAACCCTGGATTACCGAAAATTGGTTTTCACTCCTACGTTTGTATGTGTTGATATGGTGGTTATCCCATGTTTCTCACATCAGGCCTGACCCATGTGAGCTTCGGGAATGATCAATGGACACTCCACGAACATCACAGGGATGAAATAAACCAATTTAAACAATGGAACTCATGCATTCTATGACATAAAAAAATCAGTTCATGGAAGTATGTTTAAGTTTTTGTAATCATTATAGTACCTGTGGTCAACTCCCCCCTTGGACGGATTGA
This sequence comes from Viscum album, assembly GCA_963277665.1. NCBI lineage: Eukaryota > Viridiplantae > Streptophyta > Magnoliopsida > Santalales > Viscaceae > Viscum > Viscum album. Next base: position 1,771,041,159 of record OY728135.1, read on the forward strand.
CCACATCAATGGAAAATTGTAGCTCTTCCACCCTCTGAATGGTGGCATCTAGGAGTTGTTGCTGATTGTTTACCGCCAAATCCCCCTCGACAGTTAGAGGGAACAGTTCTTCGGTCGCGACCCATGCCCACTCCACACCAGTCCGGATAACGGCCTTCACCTCATAGGATCGCTTAATGCCTTCTTCGGCCTCCGCTAGTTGGGCTTTCAATCACGAGACGCGCTCTGATTTCTCATCAAGAGAAGCGAAATGCTCATCCTCCAAGGCCTGCAACCATTCTAACTCGTTCTCAGTCTCCTGGAGCCTCTGGATGTTCACTGCCTTCCTCTGCTGCTAGCCCAAACTGTGGAAAAGTTCATACTCCCAAACCTATTCTTCCATAAGATCTCACATGATAATGTGAGGGAGCTGGGCATTCACTCCCCCGGTGCATAGTTTGGGTAGCTGCAAGAGAATATTTTTCTTCTCATACAACCATAGTTCTTGGGTATCATTGATGAAGCACATGATCTGCTACCATGATCGGAGACAGACTATTTTGTTGTCCTCCACGTCAGAGGTCATCTCATACCAGTCGGCACCATTGGCAGGCTTGTATGCTGGGAATTCCCCCAGTAACTCCTTAGCTGGGTCCACGTCTGGCATTGGATTACGCATGGTGGGGCCTGAACTGTATGGATGATCCTTATCACTGGATCCCACCTCAATAACCTCAGGCCCAGTCCCACTGGAATCCCTGTTATTGATCGGTAGCACTACAGTTCGGTTAGGCTTGATGTCCATCTCCATTACCATTGGCATGCCTCTAGGAAGGGTGCTACCAGAAGTCCTGACCAACATAGCAGCAGCGGCCGAGGCTATTTGAAGGACTATACAAGCCAAAAAAGGGGAAGTTAATGTCAGTTATTGTGGTCCGGGGATGGAAGTTGTAAATTCAGTAGAGGAGACATATAGAGACCCAATCTCTAGTCTTGCTCTTGGGATAATATCATCGGGACACCGATAGGTGGCCACCTCAAATATGGTTGGCAAGTCTGGAGACTCCATGAGAGCCGCCTCGAGTGTACTAGCCCCACCAGACACGGATGTTGATGCATCCACAGGTGTGGATCCTGAAGGTCCTGCGTTGGCACCCAATAAAGGGCAAGAACGTGGTCGACGAACAAGGACCTCTTACATAGTACAGATGCTGATAAGGAATCCAAAGTGACCTAAGAGAAGACCCTAAGGAAGGAACTTGGGATTTTACCTTGAGGGCCTCCGCGGAATCGTCCACATCCAAGGACAGATCATAGAATTCACCATCCTCTAATGGAATCCCTCTACTATCCTCATCTCCCCAGGAGGAATCATCCTATTCTTCCAGCAGAGAGAAGTTCCCCCTTAGGATAGCAGCTGACAGTTACGGTGGGAACGTAAGATCAATAACACCCTAACCTATTCTGTCATCGGGTGAGGGGCACCCCGAGAGTGGATAAAGTCTTCCATTTAGGCTAGGTATTGCTCCGCCTCCACCTAGGATACTGCCAAACTGGCTCTAATAGGGTCAATCCCTGACACGACCATCCTGAGGTGGTTAAGGTGCTGCCATAACTTAGATGGGTCAAGGAATTTCTGGTTGAGTTTATAGATGTCCCAGGCCTCCGGGATGACAAAATTCTCTAGCAGGTCAATATGGAATAGTCATTTCCCCAGGTCTTGAGTATATATAATGGGGAATCCTCTCGGTCACCGCCCCTCCGGATGACGTTGTTCTCCAGGGACCACCGGGTCCATTTCTACAACCAGATCCACAACCACAGCCTCACCCTCAACTTGTGCGGGCCTCGCTGCTATAGGATCCCCGCCCCTATGGGAGTCCATCGCAGACATTCGGCCTCAACCCCGAGGTTAGGGAGGCTCACCATCAATAAATATATTGGTTGGATACTTCAGCGTCTCCCCTAGGTAGGCTGCCTCCCACCTCTACGCTTATTCCTTTATCAGCCCGAGGACGGTGGTCGATGGAGGTAGTTCATTCTGCATCTTCCAGTATTCTTTTGTGAACATGAGCCACATATGCCTTATCACACATGTGTGCCCGTCATGACGCACCCTCATGTAGACCTATGGGGTCAGTCGCTACTGGCACTATAATTTCCTTGCAAACTAGTGTGTGGTGTATGGGTCACAGAGATGCTCGTGGTCCACCCTGGCCACCAATACTCCACCTCGAAAGGCCATGAGGTAGGCCCGATGCTCTTCCATCCCCCGACTGTCATCAGTAAATAACCTAGTCGGCAAAAGAAATGGGTGTAAATTGAATTCCTCTACTCTCCACACCCAGTTCAGAACCGATGGTGCAGTCTTCTTTGTATGAAATCTCCCCGCGACATTCAGGATTGATGGGCAGAAGTTCGACCATGGATGTGATATGGGGTTCAGATACTCATATATATCCAAGATGTGTGCCACTATCCACCCTTACAGGATGTGGAACGGCCCACATATCCTCTGTGGCCTCTTCTCTAAGCCTATGTGCCACAACAAATTAAACAACTTTTCGAGCATCAGGATCCCTAGTATGACCCTCCCTCATGTCGTTAATGTTGGCACCATGATGAAAGTGCTTGGTCACACTCCCATGTTTTTATCCCTCACTGGTAGGATCCAACCACAGATGAGAGATGCATTTAATGCCGCCTGCCTCACTATTAGAAGTTTCTTAATGATGAATCTGAACCCCCAGGTCATCTATTGGCTATTCTCCAACAGCCGCTAGTACTAATGATCCTGACTCTGGGCCCCCTTTGGGAAAGTTCGAGGTCTCGCTAGGAAATGACGGTCAACAAGGTAGTTCAGAAACTTTTTGATCAAATGTTTGATGTGGACATCTCTCACCGCCTCCTTATCCTATCCTAGCACAAGCTCGATCAATGCCATCGCCAGACGCGACATCTGCTCTGGATCCTCCCATTCACCCATAGCAGGGAGAAATTCATTGTACATTTCCCTTAGTATCGGGACCCCTGAGATCTGATACACATCCCATAAGCTAATGCCGACCTCTCCATGATGCAGGTGGAAGGTATTGGTCCCCGATGACCACCGGCTCAACATCTCCAGCATTAGCTTCTTTGGCTGGTAGATGTGAAACTAGGAAGCCCAAGCTACCTCATACAGACCCACGTTTCTCATCACCACTATGAACTCCACACATTAGGCACCTATTCAGTAGGCCCAGGCCTAATAATCCGTGAAGTTTCCACTTTTTTGCAGGTCCCATTCCTTTGACCACCCCATTTTCGGATTCCCCAGTGCCGCCTTGAGGATACTTCAGTACAGAGGAGGGGATTTCTTTGGCTGTAATGCCTTCCCATTGAAGTTGTTCAGATGGTTGTATAAGACGTCGGCAATGATGAGCATAAAATCCTCTCTAGTAAGAACTATGTTTTGTTCTTTTGGCTCTCCGATAGTAGCTCCACCAATGAACTATGGTCTGAGTGGCTACGAACCGACTCTCCTAGCCCCAGACTCTTCTCCATCTCATCCCTCCCAGTGGCATCCGCAAGGTACCCATGGGTAGATTCATTGGGGACCATTCAGTTCTAAAACTTGGACGATTTTTTGGCTGGTTCTTGAAGCTTGTCAGCACAGCGCGTTCGCGAAGACTGTTCGCAGAGCTCTACCTTTGTGTTCAAGCGCCGGATCAGGGAGAGCAAATATAGATTCAAGGACTCGCTGTGCACCACAATGACTCGATTCACATATAATACTCATGGAGTATGTGGAGATTCGTGAATCGAGAGCGCAAAAAGACAAATTTGTGGATAAGGGAAAGGAAAAAAGAGACGGCCACCCCCTATTTAATGGTGACAACCTTCAGAGCATCCCGGCGCATCCAATATGCAATGAGCTTCATGGAACGCTTGGCCTGTGCACCCCCCTATCCACCTCGAGATCCATCTTCATGAGTTAGCATCGCGAACAACCGGGGATTTTGGAGATTACCCTAAGAATTCGATCCTTGATCTCTCTGTGGCTCCAAGTCTGAGGGATCGAATTTGATAGTGTCAAAATTAGGGATAGAGGAGAATCCAAAAGAATGACCCGTTGACTACCTCGTGAAGCCATTTTACAGATTCCCCCCACCCTCGTGGCCGCCACGAAGCAAGGTTGTGGGACACTCTGTGAACACATTTGACGTTCACGAGCCCGCCGTGAAGCAACCCAACCCCTCTTCGCACCGCGTAAGCTCCGCATCGCAACGCCTATTGCCCATAAATACCAGGTTTCCCCTGAGTTAAAAGGAAGTACAATCAGATCTTTTGACTTCCCATCTCCCGAATGATGAAGCATCCTTATGCTCTGCGAACCATGAGCTGTGCGAGTTACTTCTACTCCACGAAGTGCGTCCCCTTTTTCTCGTTATGATCCCCTCTTCCGAGGGGGGTGAATTTCGTGAATCCTAAGGGAAATTTCATAGAAAATGGATCCCTAAGGGGTCCTGACTCGTCGCGGATCATTTGTTCTTTGTGAAACACCCATCATGTACACATGATCCACATGCTAAGGCATGTTCACTGTACTTCGTGAAGAACATTTCTTCATGAAACCTTTCTTCGCGAGGCACCTTTTCTTCACGAGGTAGAGCTCCAAAAAAGCCTTTCCACTTCGTGAAGCACCTCCCATATGCACCTATGCCCTATTCTTATGCTATAGCACCCCACTTCCAAAATCCCACTCCTTCTTAGGTGCCCTCCGCCACGCAGAGCAACAGAGATTCGCAAGGCCCCTGCATATGAATCCCTTTGTTTGGAAATTCCTTTTCCCGTACGAACCTTGATGTTTACATAATGTGACTTTAATGTACCTTGGATGATACTTCATCTTGTGCTGCTTCTTCTCATGCTTCTTCGCAAAGGAATGCTAACGGATATTACTTCTTCACATAGCCATGCTAACGTGGGCCCCTAGATTGTTTGCTCTGTAACACCCCCTCACCACGTCTTTGCATGTCCCCTCTATACAACAAAGAGCAAAGGGTACCAATTATGTATATCCTAGAGGTACAGAGCAAACCCACCTCGTTCGAGTTGTTGGACGTTAAATTTCAACGCACTGTCGTCTTCAGCACATGACGTTAAAATATGACCCCGCCCCGTGCCTCACACGTGGGGTACCCCCACCTTGGACATTCTCCACGCCCACTCGTCTCAATGAGGATGGGATCAACCGTCACATGGGGTCATATCCTCCTTATCAGAGTGGTGTTTGTCCGTGGGGAAATGGAAGACACCTTTGTGTAAGCCCCTAGCTTTTCTTGTCGGATGCATCATCTCTTCTCTTCCTTTCATCTTCAGTCCCCATGGCCTACAAAGGGTGTGGTGGGAAACCGTTCTTCTCCTTTCATCAGTCCCAAATCCCTCTCCCACTGTTCTTTGTCTACTCGGGCCTCCACCCTGAAATGAGTCCCAATCTTTCTCCCTCGGGCCGCTCCATGCTTAAGCCCCACCCGACTTCCCACGAACACACCTTTCACGACGTGATCGTCAAGTTCTTGAGGCCTCTTGTTTCTCACACCGAGAACGACACATGTGGGTATAGAGTAAGCATCGACCATGACACCCATCTCAAACTATGAGGACTATGATCCATGCCAAGCCAATGTTTGTAAGAAGCCTCCACGAGGTTCAATCCCACCACCACCCGGTTGTTCCGACCATCTTCATGTCTGTTCACCAACACCTTGGGATGCCTAGAGTGTAATCCCCACGCCCCATCCCGAACGATGATGACTTTGACACTTTCCAAGGAAAGGTGCGTAGGAAGCCTACCTATGGTTCAAGCCCACCATCACCCAGTCATTCTGACAATCTTCATGTCATTTTAACAACAACTTGGGAATCCTAGAGTGTAATCCCCATGCCCCATCCCGGTCTATGGGGTATTTGATTCTTTCCAAGGCATGTTACATAGGAAGCCTCCCTCAGGTTCAATCCCACCACCACTCGGTTGTTCCGACCATGTTCACGTTAGTTCACCAACAATATGGGAAGCCTATAGTGTAAGCCCCATGACCCATTCCGAACTATGAGGACTTTGATCCTTTTCATGGCACGGTACGTAGGAAGCCTCCATGAGGTTCAAGCCCTCGACCATCCATTGGTCCCGACCGTCATCGAATCAGTGCACAAATCCCCCATCATCATGGGAATCCTAGAGTGTAATCCCACCACACCTTAAGAAATATGAGGTATTTGATCCTTTCTAAGGCATGGTATATAGGAAGCATGCACGAGGTTCAATCCCAACAACCAGGGGACCCCAGGTCCACCTTCACATCATTTCGCCAATGTCAGCACCTGAACTATGTGGTCTTTGATCCTTGCCAAGGAAAGGTACGTAGGAAGCCTCCATGAGGTTCAACCTAAACAACCATTGGACCCCCTGTCCTCCTCCACGTCGGTTCACCAACACCATGGGCTGCCTCCGATTGTAAGCCCCAAACATCATCATCTGCACTACGTGGACGTTTATCATTGCTATGGTAAGGTACGTAGGAGGCCTCCACGAGGTTCAAGCCCAAAACCCAGCGGTTCCAACCCCCCTTCATGTCGTTTCACCCCCTTTCTGCTAGACATTAAAGTGTGGACCTAATCAAAGGTAAGCCGTAGAACCCCAATTGGTGGTAATCCATCATCATATGAACTACGTTGACTTTTATTCCCTGCCAAGGGGATACGTAGGAAGCCTCTTCGAGGCTCAAGCCCAAAACCATCGTCATCATCATGACCGTTCCATCCCATAATCCATCCACTTCATTCCACCGCTTCATCAGCCATCCTGATTCTTACATGGGCCGCCACATCCTGGCGGAATCATGCCACCCCATTCCACATTCTGTTTGACAGAATTCAGGATGCCGCCCATGTGTTGGCCCCAATATCAGCTTTCCCTTCAGGGGGTTCCTCCATATGATCCACTGTAGTTAGTGTTCTGATCAGACTGATCCATCTCTGCAAGATGTTAATCATGTAGCACACCCTGTGTTAAACTTAGGAAGCTAAAGAAATCCTCAAATACATCACCATGGCATACGATTCCCCATGTTCGATGTGGGATTCCTCGGGATTCTGCACCCTTGAGAAGCCCAATAATGAGGGACAAAAGATAGGCACACCAATCCCCAGCGTCCAGATACGCCAAAGATGCCTAGCCTAACTACTCCCCTAATAGAAGGATTCTTCCCTGACCAGACCACATGGAATTTCTTTATAGAAGCAAAATAATTAACTTTTTTCCATGAAAATATGGTGCTAGGAAGAGTTTCACAAACAACGTATTATGTATATGAGGGAGACCCGGACTAGGTGACGAGTTCCGAGAAGTAATCCATAGAAGGAAGAACCGACATCCAATCATCCTGTTTCATTCAAGAAGTAGACGTCCCTGAATAAAGAGTGGATGCCGCCAGCCATTGTAAGGCGGGAATACAGGGCATCAAAAACCGCGTCTCTCCTCCCCGAACTAGACACACGCACACACGCTAAAGAAATCGTCGGAAAAAAAATGAATTAATTGATTTTTTAATTAAATAATAATTTAATAAAATAATATTATTGTTAAATTAAATTTTAATAAATATAAATGATTGTATAATTTTATGAATGCAATTGTTAATTTTATTAGGGTTTGAAAGTAATTTTTGTCAAAACCCATTAATTTTCGATAAATATCAGTTTTTATTTAATAATGGAAAATTAATAATATTTAGTAAATTATTTATATAAAATGAATATTATTTTTCAAATCAGGATGTCAAAATTATCCAATGGTGAAAATTAACATATTTATGTTCGGCCAATGTATGTTTTACCATTAAAATAAAGCGATTTTGGTTTTGTTTGATTTATTTCATAAAGAATTAATGGACCCTTCAAGGCTTATTAAACATCTCGTATTTTTAAATTGTATTTCATTGGGAGTGTGACTCACCTCCACATAAGAAATCCCATTATTTTAAGAAGATTGGTCTTTAGACGTATAAAATATTGTATTCCACTTCCCTTTTCCACAAAACATGGGCAAAACCCATGGGCTGGTTTGTGGTTTGGATTAGTTTAATGTGAGGTGTCCCAAACATAAATAATAACGAATTCCCCCACCTTTTCTATATAAACCCACTGAAGCTCCAACTTCCCCCTCACTCAAATCCTTTGGAGTTCATCCACCCTCTACCATACTCTCTCTAGAATTATCTCAAGGTGCCCCATGCTCCCATGAAGCCTCTCTCAAGCCTCTCTCAAGCCTTTGGAAGCCACTTCCATGTAAGGGTTTTTTATTCATTTCTCATTTTTTTTCCAATTTTCTTAATGTTGTTATGCCCTTTTAATTTCAATTATAAATATTGGGTTATAGTTTCACACCTCCCCCATATTTCAAGATTTATGTTTGAATGATGGGAGACCCCTTTATCTCTTATTAAATGCCTCCCATGTACACATGTTATTATGAAAAAATTCTACAAGTAATTTCTCTCTCTTCTTTTACATTCAAGCAATTCTTTTGTATCATGACTGTTGTCATGACCCGTCCCCCGGGGCCCATGCTGTGACAACCCCAATCATGCCTCCCATTGGATAGGGGCTAGTTATTAGCACCAAAAGCATAAATCCCTTAACTGGGAAGTAATTGCCTTTAAAACTTGAAAATGCACAGAACAAAGTACGAGCTAGAAAGCAAAACACTAAATAAAACATAATAGTAAAGCAGTGCTTAAAAGTAAATGGGGGGCCAGAACAACAAGACCACATATAAAGTACATGGAAAATGAAATTACAAGTAATGGAAAAATGGAAAACAACTCCTGGATTGTCAGCTGTAAGATCCTACCTGAAGGGTAGGTATAAATATCCTCCATAGCACTCCTCATTCGTATGTCATCTCCATGTACCGTCACGTCATGTGGTCCACCTCCAGGTACCATCTAGTCCTACTACACTCACCCTCGGAGAGTGATTTCTATCATTTGCATCCATCACAACGAGGTGCAGGCATAACCCATGCAATGGTGAGTATAATTATACTCAGTAGGGACCTTGAGACCCTCACGGTCTCACAAATCCAATAAGGGTAAACCACATTGTTTGAAATCAACATATTACCCTACTTATGTATATTCCCATACATATACATATGTTCTCAAATAATCCATCCCAATCATGAAGTAAAGACAAACGTTACTCACTCTGCTCAAACCAGGATTTTATTCTAGGGGTAGTATCAAGAAACATCCCTAGTCACATTGTCGAAGCCTCGACTACATGATAACTCCTCCTGTATTGAGTATAGTTGTCTTTCCGTGTCACCAATGCGCTTCCCACTAACATTGGACTACTGAGGTACTCCTCCTATCAAGTACCATGGGCCTTCCGCATCACCAAGGCGCTCCCCCTCATAGCCTGCTGAGGTACCTCTCCTATCGAGTACCATGTTTCTGCTACAACACAAAGACGCTCCCCATTGTGGGTCTGCGGCGACACTAAGGCGCTTCCCACTGAGCTATTCGAATCACTCTGAGTCGAATCGTTCAGTAGTCCTTAGGTCTTTGCCAACTACTAGGTCTCCTAACTATGCTTTCTTGTCTCTAGGAGGATCTACTCCACGAGCTATAGGTCGACACTCCAACTATCATTATGTCTTATGTAGAAGTATCTCAAAGGTCCTCCTTGTCATAGGGGTCTCAACGAAACAGACGACGCGTCAATCAGATACATAGTCTGTGTGTTATTAGCCTTTTAGGTTCATCCCGACCTACTGGGCCCAGCCCAGCGGGCCATGTGGGTGGTTCGGCCCGGCTCGGCCCACAACACCGTGAGGGTGCACCCCATCATGGCTCGGCCTAAAGGGCGCTGCCGGGCCGATTCAACTAGGGAGGTGCGAGGGGGTCTATGGGACGGCTCTGGAAGCCGTTGTGGCCAATGGTCCGGTATGGTCGGGTGGCAGCTTGGGAGGCCGGGCGAGTGGGGGCTGGGAGGCGGGCCAGCGTGCGGTCAGGAGGTGGCCGGGCAGGCCGGAAGCTGGGTTGGTGGGCAACCATGCACGTAAAGGAAAGGCGGGCATGTGGGCCGAGGAGGGGGTGTCGGGAAGGGTGCCAGGTGGGCCGGCAGGTGGCGGAGCCGGGCGTGGCCAGGCCGTCAGGCATGCTGCAGGGTGGCTAGGAAGCCGGCACGGTGAGGGCTGGCGTGGGGCTCAGCCGACGGGCGACATGGCCAACGCGGCTCGACCAGTGGTGGCAGATCCAGATCTATTGGAGCGCTGCAAGGGTTGTGCGGTTCGCGGAGGCCACGAGTAGCTCGGTGGTTGCCTTTGTGATTCCTACTCATCATCACCACACCGAAGGTCAAAACAAATAGGAACAATGGAGGAGTCGGGCCATGTTGGTTTGCCACACACCCTCTGCGTTAATGGTGGTAATATTTGGCTCATTATGAAGTAATAAAGATGAAATTCAATTGCTTCACAACCCCCAAAACGATTCCATTCCAACCAAAGAAGATAATAAGGTAGGTAATATTACCCAAATTAACCTCGTACTAAGATTTTTGGTCGTCGACGGAGTAACGAGGAAGAAGATGGAGGAGGTCATTGTTTGTTGCGTCCGACACCCACTTTCAATCCCAAGCTCGTGCATTGGTTCATTGAAGATGAAGAGAAGGGAATTTGGTCGTCGAAGATGTCCCACATTGTTTTCCTCTGAGGAAGAAGTCAAAGATTCTCCATACCGACATTCTTCATTGGAAGAATGTGTTCTTCATTCTTCTTTGGGAGATAGGGTTCTTCGTTGGAGATTTTTTATTCTCCCAATATTCCCTCTCCCCAATATTCCACCCATATGCCAAGGTGAATAGATATCCCCTCTAAATAATATATTATCTATTATTTTAGATTGGTGGGTTCGAAATTCAAATTTTAGCGTTTAATTAAAAGAGATGGCTCAATTAATTAATGGGTAAGATTTGGCATAACAAATTATTCATCAGATAAAAAAATTAAGGGTTAGGTGGTGGCACAATAATTTGTAGAGGAGGTCAAGGGGCTCCCTCTCCTTAATGAGGGGAGTTGAGATATTTTCCTCTCCTCCAATTAATAGGGGTCGGGTGGTCCCCACCCCAATTATTCAAATTGGGAGGTTATGTGTTTTCAGGTGGTCCCCACCACATTAACTCCTCTTGGGAGGTTGAGTTGTGGTGGTCCACACCATGATAACCTATCATTGAGGTTATGCCCTGTTTGTCCCCACTTCCAACCTCCACAAGGAGGTTATGGATCCCGTGGGACCCACCACCAAACACCCACATAGCGGCTCAAATAAAAATAATAATGTGAATCTCACTTAATTTTATTATTTTCCATGAAAACCTAAAAACTAACATTTATTCTCGACCCACTGTTGTCGAAGTGAATGTCTCCTTATGAGAAAACCGGCACTGTGAGTTCAATAGTGCCCCCATATTTCAATTCTAAGATCTAGTTTAAAATTTATAAAAACCCTCTTGTACGTTTACTGAACATACTTGAAGAAACCCTCAAAAAATGATTCCGAACACACCGGGCCTCAGAATAATGAACCGTCAATTTTCACGGACTAGTAATATTCCAATGTATTTAAGAAAAAAATTTCCGTGAAATTTCCGAGTCATTACATTCTACCCAGCTCAGGAATTTATGTCCCATAATGCTACAACTAGAACCATGGGAACAAGTATGGGTACTGAGAATGCATCTAAGCCTCCCACTCCCATGTGCTCTCCTACATGTTCTCGTGCTGCCAGAAAACATCCACCAGAGGTATTTACCATCCACATAGGACCTTCTTCTATCGATGTTCAATATCAAATATATCCTCCGTGAAAGTCTCCTCATCCTCGATGTCCATCTATCCATGGTTGATGATTTGAGAAGGGTCGTGCATGTATCTCCTCAGCTGAGATACGTGGAAAATTCCGTGCACCCAGTGCAACTAAGGTGGATGAGATTAGTGGTATGCCACCTTGCCAACTCTACTGAGAACCAGAAAAGGTCCGAATAATCTTGAAGATAACTTGCTGCCTCCGACAAATCATTGTAGTCCTCGTCGAGGTGAGACCCATTGAAAGACGTGGTCACCATTATCGAATTCCAGAGGTCTCCATCTCCAATTAGAGTATGACTTCAGTCTACTCTGTTCAGTCTTCATCTACTCTTGGACGATCAGAACCTTCTCCATGGAAGCCTATAAAATCTCTAGTTCGACTTGTGGTGACTCCCCAGGGTCAGTTCCACACAAAGGTGATCTGAAAGGTCTTCCGTATAATGCCTCCAATGGATCCATCCCTATGGTTGAGTTATAGCTGTTGTTGTATGCAAACTACACCGAAGGTATGTGATCCTCCCAGTTACGACTGATGTCGAGGACACCGGCACGCATCATTTACTCGAGGGTCTAAATGGTCTTCTCAGTCTAGCAATCCGTATGAGGATGGAAGGTGGTGCTCAGATGAAGCTATGTCTCAAATGACACCTGTAACCCCTTCCAAAGTCGGGAAGTAAACCATGTTTCACGATCGGAGACAATTGATGAAGGTATTCCATGTAGCCGCATAATCTCTTGCACATGGAGGCGTCCCAATCTATCTACTGAGCCATGCTCTCTTATCGGTATGAAGTGGGCCGAATCGGTGAGTCGATCAACGATCAACCAAATCGAGTCATGACGCATGGATGTACGTGGATGTCCTATCACAAAGTCCATGGATATCCCATCCCACTTACACTTTGTTACCGCTAAAGGCTGAACCTATCCTTGTAGTACCTAGTTCTCCACCATCAATAGCTAATAAGTGATTCATAGATAGAAAAACTATGTTATTTCCTTCTTCATAACTGGCCACCACTGCTATCGTCGAAATTCTTGGTACATCATCGCCACTCCTGGATGTACAGATAAAGGGGATGTGTGGAACTCCATCAACACTTCCTCTTGAAGTGATACTGGTACCATAGTATGTCCTCTAAAGATGACGACATGCTCTCCACCTTCAGAAAATCCATCAGGTGCCTGCCCTGTGGATACCTGAGCACGTCATGTCTCGCAGTCAGTGTCCCCATGTTGTGCCTCCTGAACTCACTGATGAAGTGGGGGAGTGACTGTAAGGGATTGAAGGAAAGATGCTCCATCACTATCCACAAAGGATATCTGCAAAGCAGCCAGCTGCCACATCGCCTCACCTAGAAACTATATACCAGATCTCATGCTGAGTGCATCTGAAACAACGTTCCTGTTTATGGTAGTATATACTATCTCAATGTCATTGTCCTTGAGGAACTCAATAAATCATTGGTGTATCATGTTAAGGTCCTTCTCAGAGAAGATATACCTGAGACACTTTTTATCAGAGTACACAGTAAAATGTTCTCCCTTTAGATAGTGTGACCACATATTCAAGGTGAAGACCACTGCTGATAAATTTAGGTCATGGGTAGCGTAGTTCAGGTCATTTTTTCTCAGCAACAAAGAACCATATGCAATCACTTCTTTCTCCTGCATCAGGACACACCTGAGTCTGGTGGCTGATGTGTCGCAGTTGACTACGTACCCAACACCCTCCTCTGGGAGCCTCAATATTGGGGCACTAGTTATCCTCTACCTCATCTCCTGAAAGCTCTGCTAGCATCTCTCCAACCACACAAAGGGTTTCCCTATCTTTTACAAGGCTGATAGTGGTGCTGCAACTCTGGAGACGTCTGGAACGAACCTCCTGTAATATCCAGCCAAACCCTGGAACCTTCGTACCTCCATCACACTCCTTGGTGGATCCCAAGAATGTACCACTTCAATCATTGCTGGATCCACTACAACTCCAGCCTCCGAAAAGACGTTTCCCAAAAAGTGAACCTCTCAGATCCAAAACTGGCACTTCGAGAGCTTACAAAAATGTTGGTGCTCTCGGAGCGTGTCCAGTACTAACTGCAAATGGTAGGCATTCTACTCCCCAGTAGTCGAGTAGATCAGAATGTCTTCGACAAAGACTATGAAAAACCGATAGAGGTAATGATGGAAAATCTTGTTCATTAGTCCCATGAACACTACTGGAGCATTGGATACACCTAAAAGATTAACCATGAACTCGTAGAGGTCATAACGACATCTGAAGGTCATCTTATGCACATCCTCTTCACGAACTCTGAGCTGGTGATATCTTGATCTGAGGTCTATCTTCGAGGACCACCGTGCTCCCATTAACTGATCAAAGAGGTCGTAAATCCTAGGGAGTGGTTACTTGTTCTTCTAAGTCACCTTGTTTATGCGATGGTAGTCGACACAAAACCTCAAGCTGTCATCTGCCTTCTTGGCGAATAGAATTGGGGCTACCCTTGGAAAAACACTGAGCCAGATTATTCTCTTCTCTTACAAGTCCTCTAGCTATACCCGCAGCTTGTGAAGCTCCGTGGGAGCCATCTAATATTTTGGTGTAGATATCGGTGTCGTCTAGAGGTATAGGTCAATGTAGATGTACACCTATCTATGAGGAGGTAGTCCTGGAACATCATCAAGGAAAACATCTGCGTACTGATCCACCATTATAGGATAGCTTAAACTCTCCACATCAACTGCTCTAAGTGTAAGGATGGCTAACTGATGAGTGATTGGTTTCCCCCTCATCCAATTAAGTCCATTATGTGCTTCAAATGCTCCCTTCTCATCGGTGAAGATAGAGTTGATCCCATCCGTGTGAACAGACCACACTTTGCGCATAATATAGTGAATCTGAGCATGGAATGTAGATAGCCAGTCCATACCCAATATGAAGTTGTAAGGCCTCAACGTCGCAACGAGGAGATCTCCACTGATTATCTCTCCACTTAGCGTAATCTCAAACTACTGGAACCAGTGCGTACTCGTCGAGTTTTCTCCCTTGGGAGTCTCTAGCCGTAAGGATCGAGCCAACATCTCCGTCAGAATCTCCGAGATCTGAATGAGGGAAGTGAAAATGAAAGAGTGACGAGACATTGTGTCTATAATAACTATAGCTACGGTGGATTAGACACATACCATACCTCGAATCATATCCAGAGAACCAAGATTGTAAGCCTCAACTACCTGGTGCTGGGATCTCGCCTGTCCAGCTACTCCCTGTGGTCAGGGTGGACCACCTGGTGGTAGTGACGGTAACACCTCGAAACTTACCGCACCGCTAGCTGCTCAAATAGCTCCTCTGCCACATCCAGATATGCCCTGCAAACTACCTCAATAGAATTTTTGTCTCTGCTTGGGTGGTTCGTCGACCGTCTGATGATCATCCGAACTGCGGGTCGGACAGTCACAAGCCATGTGACCCTACCTACTTCATGAGAAACACTGCCCGCTCATGGAATGGATGTCTCTTTTTCATGTTCCCCTCATAACCGATACTGATTCATGTGGTCGCCCACGCTTGGGTCTGGTCCTCTTGGACCAATGTGACATATGTCTACTGCCAACTGTAGAATACTCCACTGCATGTAGACTAGTGGATGGTCTCGCTACTAGAGACTTCTCAGTAAATAAACTCTCCACTTAGAGGGATCTCTCTAACACCCATGCATGTGTTGGGATCCCAAGGGAGATCATCGAAGCCCTAATATCTTGCCTGAGCCCCTACTCGAAGGTCTATTCCATGAATAATTAGTCCCATACCATATCTGTGGAGTAGTGTGAGAGGTCGGTGAACCTCAATGAGTATTGTACCATCGTCCTGGTGCCCCACTGTAGGTGAAGTAGATCTTCTATCCGCACTGCACGTAGGGTGGCTAGGACAAACTCCACCCATAACAGGCTCTCAAAGTCTACCCAGAGTAGTGTTTCCTTGTAATGCACCTGGAGAATTAGGCTCCACCATCTTCTTGATGCTTCCTGAAGGAGACTCACGACAAGGATCACTGTAAGGTAGGATGGTGTCCTAACCAGTCTGAAGACTCTCACCATAGCCTCTAGCCAATCCTCAGCTTTATGTGGGTCCATCTCTCCCTTGAACCTGGCGGCCTCTTGTGTTGGAACTCATGGAACGCACTCAAGAAAAGTTCATCATTTGCTACTGGGGTTGGTGGCATCGATGGCCCAACGGGTAGTGGTATTGCTGGTGCCTCAGCTGGAAAAGGCCCCTACACTGAGGCCTTGTTGCTCGGTGGGCTATCTTCACTTTGAACTCTTGGGGATCTAGCTGGTCATCCACGGGGAGGCATCCTAAATGAAACAGATGTGACATCATCAAATGTTTATACCTGGTGATCTTACCTGGTTGATCTGATATAAAGAAAACTTTTGAAAACAGACACACAATCAGTGTTTTTGTGCACGGAGTCGAAAATCAGTAGTCAGGTCCCAATGTATAGATACGTCAGCCACTGCACCAACACTGGACTCCCTAAATGGAAATCCAAACTCAGTACCCTTAACACTATGGATTCACATAAAATATTAGAGTCCTATGTTCTACGGTAGAACTGACTCCTCTGATACAAATGTGTCATGACCCGTCCCCCAGGGACTGTGCCCTGACTACCCCAAGATCGCCTTCTAGAGGCCAGTGATTTTGACTAGAACCCAAGGTGCAAATACCAAAACTAGGAAGCCATTGCATTTATAACTTTAAAACACACACAACAAAGTGAGATCTCGAAACAAAACAATAAATTAAACTGTATACAAAAGGGGCACTGAAATGTAAAAGGGGGTAGGAAATACAAGCCCAACTGTAAGGTACAATGAAACTGAAAGTACAAGTACAATAAAAAGGGAAAATAGCTCATCAATCGTCAACTGGGAAATCCTACCATAAGGGTAGGTACATATAGCTTCCACAACACTCCATGTTTTTCTGTCTCCTCCGTGTACTGTCACGCCGTGTGGTCAACCTACAAATACCATCCAGTCCAGGTACACTCAGCCTTTGTCAACACTATTCGTCATCTACATCAAACACAATGAGTTGCAGGAATAGACCGTGCATGGATGAGTATAACGATACAAATTAGGGACCCCGAGACCCTCAAGGTCTCACAAATCCAACAAGGATAAACCAAAAAGTATGAAATCTCAAAATAACCATACATGGAAATATTCCCATACATATACCTTTGTTATCAAGTAATCCATCTCAATCATGAGGTAAACAAAAAAGTTACTGATTCAGCTCAAACCATGATTTTATTCTAGGGGAAGTATCATGTACCATCACCAGTCACTATGTCAAAATCCTCAGCTGCTGGATAACTCCTACTCTATCGAGTACAGTGGACCTAATGCATCACCAAGGCTCTTCCCACTAAACATGGAGCACTTAGGTACTCCTCTTGTTGAGTATCGTGGGTCTGCTGCATCACCAAGGCGCTACCCCACCGTGGGTCTACCGCATCACCAAGGTGCTCCCCCTTGAAGCCAACTGAGGTAATCCTCCATTCAAGTACCATGGGTCTACTGTGACATTAAGGCACTCGCCACTGTGGGTCTACCACGACACCAAGGTGCTTCCCATTGGGCTAGTATAATCATTGTGATTCGAATCGGCCAGCAGTCGTCTGGTCTCAGCCAGCTACTAGTTATCTGCACTATGTTGTCTCATCTCCGGGAGGATCCACTCCATGAGCTATAGGTCGATACTCCAACTTTCTCGAAGTCCCATGTAGAAGTATCTCAACTGTCTGCCACGTCATAGGGACCTCAACACAACATATGGTGCGTTAATTAGATTCTCATTCAGTGAGTTATTAGCCATTTAGTCCCAGGGCCCAGTTGGATTCGTGCATGATCCAACCTGATCGTATCTGAACATTACCCCGAACTCCAGGTGGGTATAGTAAAAGGTATTCAAACTTGAAGAAACCCAGTGCTGCTAACAGTTCGTCAAACGGTCATCCGGTGCCAAAGATACGGACAAAGAACGTAAAGGGTCGGTAGTGGTCCTGAGTCCGGTCCGACCCAGTCTGGGCCGACCTAGTCTAGGTGACCCAATCAGGCCTGTTGGGTATAGCTCGACCCAATGGCTGGGCTAGCCTATTAGGTTTAGCCTATCCCACTGTCCCCAGCCTAGAAGGCCATGTGGGCGGTTCGGCCCGGGATTGTCTTGGATCACCGCGAGGGTGCGGCCCGACGTGGATCGGCTCAGAGGGCATGAATGGGATGGTTTGGTGAGGGAACCGCAAGGGGGGCTGTGGGCCGGCTCGGGAATCCGGCGCGGCCAGGGCACCAGTTCGGTCGGATGGTAGCTTGGGAGGCCAGGCAAACAGGATTCGGGAGGTGGACCAGTGGGTGGATGGGTGGCCGGCATGGCTCGGGCAGACGGTTTTCTCAGCTAATAGGCAGTGCAGCCGGTGTGGTTCAGCATGAGGTGGCGGAGCCGGTTCAGTCAGAGAGCCGCGAGGGCGCCGTGGTTCGCAGAGGCTGCAGGTAGTGCGACAATTGCCTTCATCGTTTCTTCGCCTCATCACCATGCCGAATATCATCACAAACAAGAATGACGGAGCGGTCGGGCCATGTTGGTTTGGCTCACTCCCTCCATGTTAAGGGTGGTAACATTTGGCTCATCAAAAATTAATAAATATGAACTTCAATTGTTCAAAACCTCTGCAACGATTTCGTTCCAACCGAAGAATAAAATAAGGAAGGTAATTTTACTGAAATTTACCCCCTACCTTGATCATTGGTCGTCAACGAAGTCACGAGGAAGAAGGCGGAGGAGATCATTATTCATCACATCCGCCACACACTTTAAATCCTGAGATCATGCATCAGTTTGTTGATGACACTGAGGAGGGAATTCGGCCGTCAAAGATGTCCCATGTCATTTTCCTCTATGGAAGAAGTCAATGATGCTCTTTGCCGACATTCCTCTTTGGAAGACACCATTCTTCATTCATCATTGGGAGATGGGGATCTTAGTTAGAGAATTATTATTCTCCATATCTCTCTTCTCCCAAATATTCCACCCAAATTCCAAAGTGAATAGATAGCCCCTCTAAATAATTGATAGTCTATTATATTAGATTGTTGGGTTTAAAATTCAAATTATAGTGTTTAATTAAAATTGATGGCTTAATTAATTAATGGTTTATATTTTTCAAAATAAATTATGTCTTGGCTCAAATAATTAAAGGGGAGGTGGTGGAACCATAAATGGTAGTGGAGGTTACGGCGCTCCCCCTCATTAATGAGTGGAGTAGAGAGATTTTGATCTCCTATCATTAATAGGGGTCGGGTGGTCCCCACCCATATTATTCATATTGTGAGGTTATGTGGTATTTGGTGGTCCCCACCACATTAACCCCACATGGTAGGTTAAGGCGTGGTGGTCCCCACCACCATAACCTTTCATGGGAGGTAACGGCCTTATTGTCCCCACATTAAACCTCCACAAGGATGTTATAGATCCAGTGGGATCCACCTCCAAACACACACATGGTGGAAAAAATAAAAAAATAAATTGAATCTCACTTTATTTTATTATTTCCCATGAAAACCCAAATACTAACATTCATTCTTGACCCACTGTTGTCGAAGTAAAAGTCTCCTTAAGCAAAAATCGGTGCTGCGAGTTTAACAGTGCCCTCAGATTTCAATTCTGAGCACCAATTCAAAATTCATAAAAAATACCTCTTATGTTTATGGAATTTACCCAAACAAAACATTATAAATTGAATCTCAATACACCGGGCCTCAGAATCATGCACCGTCAATTTTTGCAGACTCGTAATATTACCATGTATTTCAGAAAAACATTTCCATGGAATTTCCAGGTCCTTACAACTATAAATTCCAATATAATTGTCGGTACATGTATCTATAAGAACCCATTACTATTCAATTCATGTACTTATGATGAGACACACATTTCTCTCTCATCAACCATTTTTTTGATCTCTTACGTCATGTCGTTACGCTGCCGAAATTGCACCGATTTTCCAAGCCAATGTCATTGTGTAGTGAATACCATGCACATTTCTCTATCAAGGGTATTCACCTTTATTCACTTTTTGTTATTAATTATAATGTATTATGTATGAATTCCACATTCCATTATTATGGAATAAATGACTATGTTTTATGAATCCATGTTATATGATCCTTGTGGCATTGTTATGCATGAAATAAAATGTTTATGAAGGGTGTGCCCTTATAGCGATCCAATGCATTGGGAACAGTATAATTTCATGATAGTTCATGTGAAATGGTTGTTTACTCATGAAAATTCAAGTGCAATGAGGTTTTACTCGTTCTTCATGTGCAATGTGGATTTACTCATGCCCCATCTACAATGAGCCTTGGCTCATCATAATTCCATGTTAAGTGTTGTTGCCACATTTCCATGTTATAATTGTCAAGAATTATCATGGATTTATGATTATGATTCTCTTGTGCTCTATTAATATTAGTATTCTATAAAATGTACTTTATTACTCATGTTATTCCACGATTATTCCCTTACTTGGCTTTATAGCCCACCCTTTTCGTATGCAGGTCCCCATGTTATCCCCTGCATTGGTAACTATGAGGGAATGTAGTGGTCATGTAAAGGAAGTATTCAATAAAGTTGTTTTATTTCATGTTTTAACATGTTATGTAATGATCATAATCCCCATAGACACTAGACCTCTCGATCTTCTATGATTTATCAAGTAATGTTTATATAATAAATTATGATTAATTGTGTAATAAAAGATCAGGGTTGTCATATCAAAGATATCCATCAATATCACATATAGTTTCATTCTAAATAGTCAAAATTAAATACTAATATTACATTACAAATTAGTCATGTGATATTATTTAACTTTATAGATAATTATTTAATATCTATAAAACATGTTTGAATATATTTAGAAACATTAAAATACAAAACAACTCAAATTAATAAAAAATAAATTATTTGAGTTACATGCTATAAATACATGTGTAAGTGAGGAAAATACATTTAACATCTTACAAATATGATTAAAAATATATAAAAAAATATTATATAATCTAGATTATTAATAATAAGTTATGGAATAATTAAAATAATTACAAATTCAAAAAAATATGATGTTATTGAAAATACCATATATATCTTGAAATAATATAATTGGGATAAATCATGAATTATATACCTATATAAGGGTAATATACTGTTTTGAATAAATGCAACATGAAGAATTTAAACCTTATATTTGGGTAATATGTAATTACAATGATATATTTAATGGTAAAGGGAAATATAAAAAGATGAGATAGTGTAAGATTCAATTTGAACATGACATGTAATGGTGAATAACTACGTACATGTGCTATATAAATGTAACTCAACAAGATGAAAAGGGATAAACACCATTGAAACATAAGGGTAATAAAAAATTTAAATATTCTAAATAAGTGTAAAAGAATTTTTTGTATAATGTAACACGTAAATTTTATGTGCTACATAATGTAGAGATGAGGAAAACATTAAACTCAATGAAAAATGGTAAGTGGAATTTAAAACACCAAGCATAATGGTAACATAATAACTATGTAAGGGTTCTAAAATAATCCCAAAAATAACATAATTTTAAATAATAAGTTACAAAACCTAAATAAGGGTGAAAAAATATATTTAAAATTTATTTTTCATTTAAAATAAAAAATAATTATAAATAGTAATATAAATATTTTAAAATATTGAATTATTAATTAATAGTACATATTATTGATGACTATAAATACTCATAATAAAAAATAATAATTTTCAAACAACTATGTATTTAAAATGTTCAAATAGTACATTTCCAAAATATTATATGCCTAAAAGTTCACAACATATGGTCCAGAAAAGGAGCATATATCACCAATATTTTACTACAATAGATCAAAAATGAGAGGCCAATTCATTACATTCTGGTGCATGATTTTATTATTTTTTATAAATATTATATATTATCTTATTAGGAAAACTTATATAACTAGATGATCATACCTTACATAAAATTATGATGGTTTTAAAAGTTTAAAACAGTTTCATTAGAAGGGAAGAGATATTATCCTATAATTTTAGTAAGAGAACCACCCAAAATCACTCTAGGATAGTATTGGATTCAAAGCTCATTACTATAGAATCCCACCTTTTTATTAAAAAACATTTCATTACATTTACAAACAGAGGATATTTAAAGTCGAGTGTCTTGGAAATCAGGAACATTATAAATGAAAACGACATATAAATTTTTCTAAACCTCTTGTATGGCTTCCTCAAAGGTTTATCCTATGTGTATTTACTTCATCTCATATCCTAGAGATAGAAATAAAAGGAAAGGGTGAGAAGAATTCCCAGTATGGGTAAACAAGGGAATCAATGTACTTGTGATATCAATAAGAACTTGAATAAAAACATAAAGACATGAGCAATGAAAGATTAGGCATATCACAATGAAAAGAAAATGAATCAAAACATGAATATGTGTCTACAACAATTCATTTAGACATTCATGAACATATCACCATGGTCCATCCCCAAGGTGTCATAAAAATTACCAAGGTTATTCATTAAGGTATCGTGAACTTGTCATCTATAGTGAATAAATCGGTACCCAATGCATTGGAGTGCTATCAGGGAGCACCATTAATATATCTTTAAATAAATGTGATACACATAACTAATTTTCAAATATTTCATAAATAACCCTTATAGAATAAAAGAAATGGGTTTCATTTCAAAATCATGACTTTTTAAAATCTCTTAAAAATAATATCATTATATCATTTATAACCCATGGAATGGGAGTGAGAGTTATATGTATGTCTATTCCGGAATAAAATATATCATATTTATATATTTATGAACACCCATAGAAACTAAACAGGTCTGGGTATTTACATAAATAAACAAGGGAATTTCTTAAGAGAAATAGATAGAAATTTTGAGACGAAATTTCTGCAGCATAACAGCTATATAACATGGTTTTAGAAAACATTGAAATGAGAGGGGACAAGGGTCACCCACTCATAAATAATTCATTGTACAGTATGGGTACTGAATAAGGTCATGTTATGGATATTTTAATGACATACCATATAAAAAGGAAACATGAAATAAAAGAGAGGATGTGATTTCATTTACAAGAAATTTGGCAGCCTCACTACGTCACATAAAAATTCCGAAAAAAGATTGAGGAGAGAAAAAAGGGCCTCTAATCATTTGGACAGAAAATGGACAGTAATAAAAACATATTATACCATAATATCAACATAAAGATATGGAATATATAAGACACAATATAAAAGAAGACATGACTTAAAAGAGGAGTGTGAAAGAAACCCTTACCTTGAAGAGTAACTTCGAAAGCATGAAGGTTGGGACCTTGGGAGGCTTGAGGGAACCTTGGGAGGACTTCTTGGAAAAAATCGTTGGGAGGTGAAGAGACCATAACATTGAAGGGGAGGATTTAGAAATGAAATTAAGGAGGGAATGGCTTGGTATTTATAGGAGAAGAGAGGGGACAAGTCATTAATGGCCAAGGGACACCTCATCACCGGTACTAGAAAAACCATGGGCATTATAATGGTATTGGAAACTTGGGACACCTCATACCTTATCATACTATACATAAGTCGACCAGATTTATTGCATGATTATTACATCCTTAATCGTGTCATTAAACACCCGAAACTCAAAAACTGTATTTTCACTATTCACAGATATTTCATCTTTTTCAGAAAAATCCCTAAAATTTACCTTAACCAAGTATCGATGCTCTGATTTCAAAACTGAACTCCATTTTATGAAAAAAAATTCGAAATATTTTAAATTTAATTTATAATAAGAAATCACTACTCACCCGAAAAAACTAATAATTAACCAATAATTTCTGAAACAGTTACTTACCTATTTTATTGAATCACATTACTTAATCAAGGATCCTAAATTATATTAATAGTTTTATAAGTGATTTTACTTAATCTATTTGATCACATTACTAATCATAAGTGTAAAATCCCTATTGATAATTTAATATTCATCGAAAATTAATTTGATCTTGTTAGACTCAAAATTTTATACTAAACATATCTGTAGAAGACCATTTTATGAAAATCATTACACATTATTAATTGTTTATGGTTTATATAAATATTTTTAAAATATACTTTTTCTAAAATTAATCAATAATATGAATACTATATTTATCTGGAAATTTGAAAATTCACAAACTTCACTATAAGAAAAAATCACAATTTTTATTCAAATCAAAGGATTACACAAGGCAATCACAGACTCGTTACATAGCCTTTTATAACACTAGCATATTACTTAAGAGTGAGGTATGCTATGGTGATATAATCTTGGGGCGGCTTGGCTAACATTTCTCGAGTAGTGATTTCTATCTGCTTGAACTTAATGTGAAGGTGATTCTATTCCAGCTTCACACGATGAAGTTCGACTTGGGATTGGTTCAGAGCAAAGCCCAAAGGTGCTACCTCCTTCCAGAGTTCCATAATATGGGCTTCGATTGGCCCGATACAACTGGATGGGTCCAAAAAATCTTCTATCTATATTAATTAATCAAGAACACTTGTATTTATAGACAATAATCGCAACATTTAGTTTCCAATGATCTTATTGACCAACGATATTATAATAGTCGAAACCCAACATTCTTATTTTAATTATACTCATTTTATTAAATGAAATAGTTTTGTTGAGTATAAAATAAAATAACAGACAATGTTTGTAAACAAAATTTATTCAATATTTCGTGTCATTACATTCTTATCCCCTTAAGAAATTGCATCATCGCAATTTTAAAATTGGGCTTTGAAATTTCATTGAACCAACATCGGAAAAAGAGCCAGTAAAACTATTACTTTAAAAGAAGGAAATGTAAGTAAAAAGGTCAACAGAGTTAACCCATACTGGGATTCCATGTAGGAAAACATCGATATAGTAGAGAAAACAAAGGGTTGCGTTCTGATGGAGAGTGATAGAAATCATGATTAGTAGAAAGTTAACCACACGAATATCACAAACATAAGATGTGTTAAACGGTATTTGATTACCCAGTACGAAACATAAACCCACAACATTTTTGTTACGTTCCTTTTCATAATTATGAGGAATTCAAATACTACATAGAATAAAAACATAAGTAAATATACTTACCTTCAAGTATAGTTTCATCCCTTAATAAGTTTCCACAAAGACTAATCTTTTCTACAAATAATGAGCATTCAAAAAGACATGGTCTCATCAAAAGCACAATAATCATCTTCTATAGAATTACATAATCCATAAAAGAATAACTATATTTATCCCTTGTATTTAGTCATAAAATAAAACTAAAAAGGTTAGTACGAGATCATATAATCCCCAAAAAGGATATTCCATTATAAAAATAAAAAATGACTATTAATCTCCAAAATTCAACAAAAGTACCCAAAGTTCTAGAATGTCCATTCAATACACAATCATCCATAAAATTCATCAGAATAATCCAAGCTAATATTGGAGCCCAAAACTCAGAAGGATTTAATCACATTGACATCCCTAATAAATCATAAAATTTATCTCCAAATAACATCAACTACTACTAAAGTATCATACTAAAGTGTAATTAACCCATTCACATATTCTATATTCCCGGTTCATCATTTTCCAGAAATAACCCAAATCACCATATGTCTACAATAAATACATAAAAAAACAATCATTCCTCCTCAATATAAATCCTATAGTATTTTATTTCCCTTCTACATATAGTACTCCATAAGAGAAAGAATCTTCCAAAATAACCATTATCATTTAATCACCAAATCATTTTCCGATACAAAGGATATCCATTTGATAAAACATAAGTTTAAAAAATCACCTTATTCTTGATCCATAAAAATATCAGGTGCATTAGTCAGTCCGAAGGGCATAAAAAAAACTCATAATTCCCATATCATGTTTGGAATGTTGTTTTTGGTGTATCAGAAATCTTCACCCTCAATTTATGATAACTAGAATGGAGATATATCTTAGAGAAGAAATGAGTCCCCCGAAGTTGGTCAAATAAGACATCAATTCTTGGAAGAGAGTATTTGTTATTCACGGTGATCCCATTCAGTTCTCTATAATCAATGCATAGCTACATACATCCACACTTATTCATCATAAAGTGAATGGGTTATCCCCATTTATACACACTTGTTTTCATAAACCGATTCTTCAAAAGATCTCAGATTTGTTTCTTTAATTCTTCCCGCTCCACATTTTCTATCCTTTAGGGGGCCTTTGACATCAGATGAGACTCAGGTATGTGTTCAATGGATAACTCTACCTCTCTTTCTGGGGGAAGTCCGAGTAACTCCCCAGGAAATATGTCAATGTATTCCTAGACGATGGGGACATGTTCTAAAAGAATAAATCCTTCATGAGAAATGTTTTTCATTTTGTATTTTTTATCTAAAAAGGATTTGTTGACTTAAAAAATCATTCTTAAACAATTAAACTTTTCTACAATTCATTTATAATGATTCATAAAAATCTTGTGATAAACCAAACATATCCCTCTAGAGTGTCGTATCCAAGAGTAAAGAAAGGCTCGTTTTTGTATAATAGTTCATGTTTGAGTCTAGCTCAAAGCGGTGTTTTCGGGTTTTACCCCTATGCACTACTGTGCCAGAGCCACCTCTAACTACTCGTATTCAGACAAGGAAGTATTTGTTTGATAAACCACTTACTCAACAGTCACTAAAATTCCAAGAAGATTTTCTATATTTAAAATTTTTATAGGGTTCTTGCTAAAGTTTGCATATCCTATTTTCCATAAATAACTAAACTATCCTTGATACCAACTAACCATCCCACCATTTTATTACATAACTTTTCATTACATTTACAGACAGAGGATCTTTAAAGTCTAGTGTCTTGCAAATCAGGAACAAAATACATGTAAACAACAAAAAAATTATTCTAAACCACTTGTAAGGCATCATTAAAGGTTCATATTATGTATATTTACTACATCTCAAATCCTAATGATAGACATCAAAGAAGAGGGTGAGCAGAAGTACTAGTAAGGGTATACAAATGAATCAATGTGCTTGGGATATCAATAAGAACTTGAATAAAAACATAATGTCATGAGCAAAGAATGACTAGGCATATCATAATGAAAAATCATGAATAATAACTAGAATATGTGGATACAACATTTCATTTATACATTCATGAACATATCAGCAAGGTCCATCCCTAAGGTGTCATAAAAATTACCATGGTTATTCACCAAGGTATTGTGAAACCTGTCATCTCTAGAGATTAAGTATTCACCCAATTAATTGGAGTCCTATCAAGGAACAAACATAATATGTATTTACTTACATGTGATCCAATTTACTCTTATTAAAACATTTCATAAATAACCCATAGAGAATAAAATAAATGGGTTTCATTTCAAAATTGTGATGTTTTAAAAGCTCTTAAAAATAAGATCATTATATCATTTATAAACCATGGAAAGGGAGTGAGGGTTATATGTATGTCCATTACAGAATCAAATATATCATATTTATATATTTATAAACACCCATAGAAACAATATAGGTCTGGTTATTTAAATAAATAAACAATTGAATTTCTAGAGAGAAAGAGATAGAAATTTTGAGACAAAATTTCTGCCGCATACCAACTGTATAACATGGTTTTAGAAAACATTGAAAATATTGGGTAAAAGGATCACACACTCCTAAAAAATTCATAATACTATATGGAAACTGAATAAGATCATGGAATGGATATTTTAATGACATACCACATGAAAAGTGAACATGCAAGAAAAGAGAAGTTGCGATTTCTTTTACGAGAAATTTGACAGCCTAACAGCGTCAGATAAAAATTCAGAAATCAAATTTATTAGAGAAGAAAGGGTCTCTCATCATTTGGACATGAAATGGAAAGTAATAAGAACATATAATAACATACCCTTAACATAAAGAGATGGTAAATATAATACACACCATAACGAAAGTCATGACATAAAAGTGGAGGGCGAAAGAATCCCTTACCTTGAAGAGTAACTTCGAAAAGTTGAAGGTCGGGACTTTGGGAGGCTTGAAGGCACATTTGGAAGAATTCTTGGTAGGACTCCTTGGGAGATTAAGAGACTAGAACTTCATTGGTGAGGATTTGGAAATTATATTACTAAGGCAATGGCTCAGTATTTATAGGAGAAGTGAGGCGACAAGTCATTAATGGCCAAGGGACACCTCCTCAGTGGTATTGGAAAAACCATGAGCTTGACCATGGAATTTGATCAAGGTATTGGCCACGTGGGAAAACTCATACCTTATATTACTATTAATTACACTGCCTGAATTATTTCATAATTGTTACATCCTTAATGGTGTCATTAAAAACCTGAAACTCAGATACTGTATTTTCACTATTCACCGAAAATTCAACATTCTCAGAAAAATCCAAAAAATTTACCTTAACCAAATATTGATGCTATTATTTCAAAACTGAACTCAATTTTATGAAAATAATTTTATAATTATTTTTAATTTAATTTATAAATAAAAATACTATTCACCAGAAAAAACTAATACTTAACCAATAATTTTTGAAATAGTTACTTACCTATTTTATTTAATAACATTACTTAATCATGGTGCCTAAATTATATTAATAATTTCTTAAGTGAGGTTACTTAATCCATTTGAACACATTATTAATCATAAGTGTAAAATCACTATTCATAATTTACTATTCATCAAAAATTATGTTGATCTTATTAGACTCTAAATTTATTACTGAATATATTTGTAGAAAACCATTTTTTGAAAATCAATACTCATTATTAATTATTTAAGGATTCATAAATATTTTTAAAATATCCTTTTTCTAAAATCGATCAATAATATGCATACTATATTTATCCATACATTTGAGAATTCACAAACTTCACCATAAGAAGATATCACAATTGTTATTTAAATCAAAGGATTACAAAAGGAAATCACGGTCTCGTTATATATCCCCTTATAACAGCAGCATATGACCTAAGAGTGAGATGTGCTATGGTGATAGAATCTTGGGGAGGCTCAGCAAACAATGCCAGAGTAGTGATTTCGATCATCTTGAACTTCTTGCGAAGGTGATTCTGTTCCAACTTCACACGATGATGTTTGGATTGGGATTAGTCCAGACGAAATCCCAAAGATGCTACCTCCTTCCAAAGTTCCATAATACAGGCTTCTATTTTCCCGAGACTAATGGATGGGGTCATCGAATCTTCATTCTATATTAATTAATCAAGATCACTTGTATTTATAGACAATAATTGTAACATTTAGTTTGCAATGGTCATATTGACCAATGGTCATATAACAGTCAATACCCAACGTTATTATTTTAATTATACACATTTTATTAAATGAAATAGTTTTTTTGAGTATAAAATAAAATAACAAACAATGTTAGAAAATGCAATTTATTCAAAATTTCAGGTCGTTACAATTATACTCCAAGAAAATCCAAAAACCCATCTTATCATATGTTAACTATAACATTCATATATAGTTTAACCAATGAAAAGGAGTATTTGGTCGATCTTAGTGTATATTATAAAACATTTTCACATATATTCTAACATCCTGGATCCGGGTGCTACACAAGGGATGCCGTGAACTTGCTTGGTCACATCACCTAAATCACATTTCCCCAAATGCCAGAGGTTGCTGACTAGCAACGAGGGCCCAGGTATGATAGTGGGGAAACTATGACCACATTTGGAAAAGTGTTGCGCAGCGGAAATATATGTAAACATACAAAATAAAAAGTAGTAAACAATACCAAACTTAAAGGAAAATATTATTGAATAAATATATATGCAATAGTCAAACATAAATGATGTTGCATTATGTCTTATTTATAAGAAAGCAGTCAAAACAGGATACACTACAATCAAATACAATACAATACAAAGTAAGAAGTATAGCACGCAACTAAAATAGTGCAGCAGGTCCTCTGCAGCATCGCAAGACTAAGCATGGAACCATGCTCTCCCACTCCTCTATATCAGTCATGTACCTGTATAGAGACTATTTCCATTATCATCACCTGAGGAAAAATAGTCTTTTTGGGCCCAAGAAATGACCCAAACTGGGTGTGAGAAATAAATCTTAGTAGGTAACCACCAAAGGCCTATGCCCAACTATATGTGAAAATGTGCTATAGCAGTGTGCAATAATAAAATGTAGTAAATTTGGTAGTACTCAAAAGTCACTTTCTCTACCAATTACATTTCTATTTTATTAATTATTTATCAATCCCAATATCATGCTTCAGCTTGGAAGGTACAAAAAAATAAATCACCACAGTAAATATACAATGTAAACATTTTCCACAGAAATGAAAATCCTTACCCTCAGGTAATCAAAATCGAAACCCGCAGGTAACTGCCCATAGGCATAACGAATTTTTCCCGCATGCGTATGAGGTGTCGCCCACAGTCACAAACGCTACTTCCCACATGCATGAGAAATGTTTCCTGCAGGCTAAATGAAACACTTCCCTTAGGCTAACCAAGTAACCGGGATGAGACCAACACATAAGCATGAAATTTATATCGAATTTCTCTTATGGAAATTTAAATAATGCTAAAATCAAAGTAAACCCATGGGTATCATGTCCAAATGGATAAACAAGGGAAACACAACCACAGGGTGGCCCTAGATCCAAACAATGATCCCAGTGAACAACATATATTTATCATTAGATTATCTAGGTAGTTTAATATATCTAAAAATCTAAGGACTCTGCTATACGACACCCCAAACATGGGCACGTAGCACAATGGTACACAAAAACACTCAATAGTTGGAATTAAACATTAGACCACCTACCTCGACCTCCCCTGACCGATATACGCGAACGTCGCCTCCTGAAATGACCAAGAATTGTGTAGATCTGGGATAAAATATTTCCCGTTCAAATATAAATAATTTTTCCTGCTTGAATGAATTGTTATGTACGGCTCAAGGAGAACGAAGTTCTTACCCACATAGTTCAAACAAGATCGACGACGGAAGAAACGGGTTCCCGACGTGCGATTGGGAGCTCCTCCAAGGTCCAACCTCTCTTCCCGGTGCTCCAAATGTGTCCACTGCCTCCTCTACCGAATGAGTAGGATACTGCCATTTTTATGAAAAATGAAAACAACATGGTGGGTACTCTTAAGTACGCAACGTGTACTTTTCATTTTTTTAATGTTCCTCTGGAAGCTATATTTCACCGCCACTCTGTTCATTTATCGACATGATTACACGATGCGTATTTCGGAATACACGACATGTATTGTTGCTCTGCTGGTGGCTACTCCCACCACCATACTGTTCACATACCGACTTATTACGCATCATATAAATACTAATTACATGGCGTGTAGTCAGTTCTTTACACCCTTCAACGTCGACTGGCCTACACGCCCTCTGTACTCATCCCACATAGGCAATGTTAATGGCGTGTGGAAAAGTACATGACGTGTACCGAAAAAATATGTGATTTTTCTCCATTTTCCTTATTCTCAAAAAAACACTTAAGTAGAGAAGAAAAGAAGAACCTCATACCTCAAGAATAAGAACCAGGTTCTTACAAACTACCACCTTAAATAAATTCTTCCCTAAATTTCCCTTCCATGTGTGGCGTAGTTAAATTTGAGAACAACTCTGGAAACTGAGCACGTACGTCGGACTCCCACTCCCAGGTTTCGTCCTGCAATGGGCCGTGCTGCCATAACACCTGTATGAGCGGAACTGACTAGCCTTGGGGAACCTTCATGATCTTATCAACAATATGAATCAGATGCTCCTCAATGGATGCATCAGCTTGAAGGTAAACATCCATGGGCTGAAAAACGTGAGAGAGGTCTGAGTGATAATTCCATTGCCGAAAGACATGGAAGATATCTTGAATGGCCCGGTACTTCTATGGTAACTGAAACCGATAGGCAACCAACCCGACTCTCTCTATAATCTCAAACGGCCCTACACACCTTGGTGAAAGTTTACACTGTCTCCTAATCTTCCTGTGTCCCATCTTCCGTGAAACATGTAGGAAAACCAGATCCCCGACCATGAACTCAAAGGGTCATCTGCGGCGATCATCATAAGATTTCTAAAGATATTCTCCGGTAGCCATTCTCTTCTGTATCAACTGGACCTGCTCTAAATTCTCCTACACAAGGCATGGTCCCATTAAAGTTGCCTCACCTACCTCTAACTAGAACAATGGTGATCATCATGGTGTTCCATATAAATACTCATAAGGTTCCATCTCATTAGTTTCATTTAAACTATTATTATAGAAAAACTCAACCAGGGGTATGAGCCTCTCCCAAGAGCCCCCAAAGTCCATGACGCACGCACACAACATGTACTAAAGCACATGTATCGTACACTCTGACTGACCATCGGTCTCAGGGAAGTATGTTGTGCTCAAGAAGCACCTGTGTACGCAGTGCCCTCTGAAATCTCTTCTAGAAACGAGACATAAAATGGGCATCCCTATCTCAAAAGATATAATGAGGAACCCCATGAAGACATACTACTTCTCGAATATACAAATTTTCTGAGCTCTTCCACACTGAAGGTCTCCATGATCGGGAAAAATTGGCCTTCCTTAGTAAGTATGTCCACCACAACCCACATAACATCACTGCCTCAAGGTGACCTCAGCAACCCGGTCACGAAGTCCATCATGAAATCATCCCATTTCTACTTCGGAATGGGTAACTGTTGTAACTATCTTGCTGGCTTCTGATGCTCCACCTTCACCTGCTGATAGGTGGAACATCTCATAACAAAACCTGATACATCCCGTTTCATACCCGGCCACCAATAATGAAGTCTCAAGTCACGGTACATTTTGGTAACTCTGGGATGAACTTCCCAAGATGAAGCATGAAAGTCCTACATCAGCTCCTCACATATATCCCCTATAACCCACACCCGTCCATGGAGATGCAGTACCTCATCATATCCCATCATCCAACCAGGAGGAGGGTCCTCTCTTGCCATCAACTCTGGTAGAACTAGTCCTTCTTAATCTGATAGGTATCTCATCCTCACTCTATACAGGAGGGTAGATGTCATTGCTAAGGAATAAATATAGGCTCACCCCTGATTATCGTGCACCTCCAAATGCATGTAATAGAACAAGGCCATGAGCTACCACTCACCACTGGCCTCCTCTACTTCCAATAACTAATTCCTCCTACTCAGTACATCAGCAACTGTGTTACCTTTACCAGGTGTATAGTTAAGCTTGAAGTTGAAGGACTGAAGGTATTCATCCCACCTAAACTATCTCAAATGAAAGTCACACTGGGTAAAGATGTACATGAGACTTTTGTGGTCGGTGAATACAATAAAATTATCTCGCAAGAGATAATGTATCCAACAATGTAATGCATGAAGAACTGCACCCAACGCGAGATCTTGCCTTGGGTAATTCCTCTGATGTGGCCTTAACTGACGAGACCTGTATGAAACTACTCAATCTTCCTACATCAACACTACTCTCATACCAATTCCTAATGCATCACAGAAAACTGTATAGCTTTTCCCTTGCTATGGAAGTATCAGGACTGTTGTTGATGTCAACCTTCCCTTCAGCTCCTCAAATGCTATCTTACAAGATTCTGACCAAACGAACATCACACCCATCTTAGTCAAGCCTGTCAACAGAGCTGCTAAGCAGGAGAAGTCGTGTATAAAGAACATGTATTAACCATCTATCCACAAGAAACTCTGTATCTGAAACATTTTCTTAGGATACTCTTAGGAAACTACTGCTCTCACTTTCACTTGGTCCACCGCAGCTCTTGCCTCTCAGATCTTAGCATATAGTTGATGCCCTCTTAGTGTACTCATTAAGATCTCAAGATGGGTAGCATTGTTGGGTCGAGTGAGAGACTACACCAAGATATAATCCATGAAGACTTCCACAAAGAATCCAGATATGCATGGAACTCATGATTCATCAGAGTAATGAAAATTTTCGGCACGTTCGTGTGTCCAAACAACATGACTAAGTACTCGTGCACACCATATCTGCTCTAAAAAGTAGTAAGCGGTATGTTAAATGGTCTAACGCACAACTGATGATATCCGGATCTCAATTCAATCTTCCAGAACAATCATGCTCCTCGACATTGATCAAAAATATCATCAATCCTTGGCAAGGGACATCGATTCTTGACCATCAATTGGTTCAGCTTCCAATAATCCACGCAGAGTCTAAGGGTACCATCTGCCTTCTTTTCAAATATGACAGGAAAAACCCAAGGAGAAGTACTTGGTCAGATGGAACAATTTTCCAGAAACTCATCTAATAGCCTCTTGAGCTCCTACAACTCTGTTGTAGCCATCATATAAGGAGGAATGGACATCAGTGCTACTCCTGGCATAACCTCAATAGAGAAATCCACCTCTCACTGTGGAGGTAGACCTGAAAAGTAATCTGGGAAGACATACCTGATATGATATACCACTAGAGGGAAATCGTTCTGACAAGTTCCCTAGTCATCCAGATATAAACTCGCAATAGGGGATGTCACTCCACATCGCTCATGATGCTCGGGTTCGGCTCGACTTGCCTGGACATCCCATTCACCCTTGAATAGAAACTCTCCACCCTCTGGTGACATGAAACTCACCCTGCGATGATAGAAATATATAAAGGCCCAAAAGGGTACCAACCAGTCCATTCCAAGAATGAAATCATATTTCATCATCTCCCAGACATAGAGGTCCCAATAGAAGTGACACACATGAAACTCTAGGGGGAACTCCTTGCACTAACGCACACCTGTCATTCTTATTCCCAACAGAGTGTCTAGAATCATGATATCAGAATAAGAATAAACACAGAGCCAAATACTCTTTAAAATGAGCACAAATATAAATATATCTGTAGCACTAGTATCAAAATGTACTGAAGATAAAATAGAAGCTACTAGAATAGTTCCTCAGACAGTGGAAGGTACGGGATCCTATTATTGTTGGGTCTGTTGAACTATATATGCATTCCCAGTGCTGCAGCCCTGCGACATAGCCTGGCTACCCAGAGTTGACCCTCCCATCTATCTCTATGATTCTGGTGTCTGGCTACCATGGCCATGACCTCCACATCTACCTTGTCATCCTAACATATTCTAATTCCCAGACTGGTAAGAAGCTTCTGGCCCTGATCCCACATGGGGAGTCTTCAATCAACCCCTCTCACTATCCACTGGTGGAAACTCCCTACAAAACGCTGGAGATGACCCATCCTGGCACAATCTCTGCACTCCACTGGGTCATGCGGACACTGTAGTCTCTTGTGCCACTCTCTACCACACTGGTAGCACATGACTTGGCCACCTGAAGAAGTCATCTGGCTTATATTGACACTATGAGTGGAATTCATCTATCTCTTCCTCTTACTGTTAGAAATAGTACCAGAAACTGGTGTTGAACCACCCTGGCCTGCACCACTAGCTTCCCGCAGGTTCTGCTCAGTAATCAGTGCCTAGTTCACAATAGAAAGCACTGTAGGAAAAATGAAAACATTCACCAGTGCTTGGATATAATATCGAATACCATCCTCAAAGCGCCTTTCCCTCAGCCTCTCATCACCCAACATAATAGGTGCAGAATGCTGCAGCTTGATGAAGTGTCCAGAATAGTCCATCACTAACATCGTTCCATGCTACAGATTCATTAACTCTCGATCTCAATCTTCTATTAGTATCTTCAGAAAGAAAAACTCATAGAAGACCTCCTAAAATTATTCCCACGCCATGTCTCTGTGATGCCCATTCTTGTGGTAACATCCCACCATCTCATGGTGGAATCACACAACATGAATGTAGCGATCTTGACCCTCCGCCCTGGAGGCATCTTCAGATGCTCGAAGATAGTCTGCATAGACCCCAGCCAAGACTCTACAGCATGTGGTCCGCTATCCTCTAAAAACATAGGCAGATGATACTTCTTAAATATGCGCATCAGCTTTTCCATAGATGTGTCCACCGACGGTGCTCCCTGGAAGGACTGCATGAACTGCATGAAGCCTTCACAGAACAGTGCTTTAGTGTATGTGCCTAGTATAACGGTTGGAACCGCATCTAGCTCTACTGATGGATCCATCATTAGCCCATGGTCTACCATTTATGGATTATACTCGTATCCACTCTCCTGGTGATCAACTCATGGTAATCACGGTGGCATGACTCTACATGGTCAAACCCACACCTTAGTTTAATTTACTATCAAGGTTCTTTTTCCCGTTTAAAAGATCCCACAAAAAAATGACAAATAAAAACACAAGAACCGGAAAACTGAGACTACACGACATGTATATAGTGCACAAGACATGTACTATTAAGCCTTTACACGGTCGTGTTCTGATGTCATTCTCGGCGTTTCTCAAACCTAAATACACGGTGTGTTCCACCTGCACAAGGCGTGTACACCTCTTTGTTTTCCCTAGCCATAAGACCAAATACACATGGTCTCCCCACTGTCAAAACTACACAGTGCGTCCCATAGGTACACGACATGTACTAGTCAAGCTTCACTGGCCCGTGTTGTTAGTGACACATCATGTATACCCAGGTTACACTACACAGCGTTTACCAAATGGAAACGGTGTGTACTAAGAAGCCCAGACTGACCCTTGTTGTTAGTGACACAGCTGGCTACTCGGCTGACACTACACGGCATGTTCCAGATGGATACGGCATTTACTAGACGGACAACACCGACCCGTGTTTGTAGTGACACATCCATGTACCTGGGTCGGACGACATGGTGTGTTCATGTGTACTCAAAGTGTTCCCGCAAAAGATTCCCTATCCTGTGTCTCTACCTACACGACCTATGACATAGTTATAGATTACACAGCATGTACTTAATGTACACAACATGTAATTTTTTTTATTTCATCTTGAACAGAAGATTATATGGCATGTGTTCATATAACCACATGTCGTGTTTTCTGGGATTCCGTACTATACACCTTAGAAACTACTCCGGAGCCCCTTTTTCTGTAATTTCATGCATCAATATGCCAAAATCCATTCTGTAGGGGCCCATAATCCCCGCGAATCAATTTTTAACACCTTTCCTTTCACTTTATATTACAAAACACAACAAAAGGATGGATAATGATTCGCTAAATTCCCATCCAAGAGAGACTATACTTCTGTGGAACCAATTTTTAGCATCCAAAAACTCAACCGTAACATGTACCAATACCCTATGAAATAGTATGTATTTCTAACAAGGTACCTATCACAACATCATTCATTTCATTGAACAAAATCTATACCAACAATATATTATTTCTAATGCACCTATATGGCATGGAAACTATGCATGGCATGTGATTCAAACATGTACCTAAATGATGCATGAGATGGCATACCGTCATATCATCTGGTAGAAACTAAATAGCAACAGTATAAAAATATAAACATCACCCCACAAGTGCATCACCCAACACTAAAAATTAAATCAATTTTAATAACAGAAAATCACATCTGAATTTGAGGCAATCCGACCTTTACCTGTACATGGAGTAGCTACTCCCGGGCATAGTTCATTACTGAATACCTTAACACTCTATCTCTTTCTGTTGTCACCAAATAATAAAATAACATAGAGAAATGAAAATCCCTCTGGTACCACCTTTTAACGTCCCAGATCTGGGTGCCACACAACGGGTGCCCCGAACCCGGTTGGTCACATGTCCCCAAACGCATTTCCCCAAATGCCAGATGCTGCCGACTAGTAGCGATGTCCTAGGTCTGATAGTGGGGAAAATATTCCCTCATTTTTCAAAGTGTAGAGAAATGGAAATAGATTTAAACATAAAAAAGCAAAAGAAATAAACAATACCCAACTAAACGGACAACAATATTAAATAAAGGGATATTCAATATAAAAAATACATGATGATTCAATATGTCCAATTTCTATGAATGCAGTAAAAATAGGATACAATGCAATCAAATACAATACAGTATAAATTATGAAGTATAACAAGCAACTAAAACAGTTCTACAGGAACCCTGCAGCTTTTCAATACAATGCTTGGTCCCATGTTGTGCCATGTCTCTACAACAATCAAGTACCTGTATAGAGACTCTTTCCCTTATCAACACCTGCAAAAATATAATCTATTTCAGCCCAAGACATGAACTAATCAGGGAGTGAGAAATATATCCTAGTTGGAAACCTCCAAAGTCTCGTGCCCAACTGTTAGTGAAAATGTGCTACTACAGTGTGAAATAATAAAATGCAGTAAACTATGAAGTACTCAAAAGTCACTATCTCTACCAATTAAATTTCCATTTTATTAATTATTTATTAATCACAATATTTTTCTTTATCTTCGCAGGTACAACAAAATAAATCACCACAGTGAATATACAATGTTAACGTTGTACGCAGACATGCAAATCCTTACACTCAGGTAATCAGAATCGAAACCCAAAGTTGACTGCCCACCAACTTAAAGAATTTTTCCCACATACGTACGAGGTTTAGCCCACTAGCATAGAAGATATTTCCCATATGCATGAGAAATTTATCTCGTAGGCTAAATGAAACACTGCCCTCAGGCCAATCAAGTAACGAGGTCAATCCTACCACATAAGCAAACAATTTATATACAATTCATCTCAAGGAAATTTAATGCATGATAAAATCATGGTATACCCATGGGTATCATGGCAAAATGGCTTAACAAGGGAAACAAAACCATGAGTTGGACCTGGATCGAATCAATTATCCCAATAAATATTATATATTTATCATTAGGTTATATATGCAGTTCAAGATATCTAAACAACTAAGGATAGATCCGTAAGACACCCCAAACATGGGCACATAGCCCAATGGTACACAAAAAACATTCAACAATTGGAATTAAACATCAGAACACCTACCTCAATCTTACCTGATCAATATACGTGAACGTCGCCTCCCGAAATGACTGAGAACGGTGTAGATCTGTGATAAATGTTTTCCCATTCAATGGTAAATAATTATCACTGAGAAAATAATTGGTAATAATGGCTCAAGGATAAGGAATGTCTTACCTGCACCGTTCAAACAAGATCAACGATGGAAGAAACATATTTTCGGCATGTGATCAGATTCTCCTCCAAGCTCTGGCCTCTCCTCTTAGTGATCCAAAAAATTTCCACTACCTCCTCTGCTGAATGAGGAGGTTATAGCATGTTTTAAGAAAAAAAAACAAAATACACAGCGTGTACTCTCAAGTACACGACGTGTACTTTTAATTTTCTAACTGTTCCTTTGGTGGCTACTTTTCACCGCCGCTCGGTTCATTTGTCGACATGATTACACATCGTGTATTTCTGAATACACAGTGTGTATTTTCGCTCTGCTGGTAGCTACTCCAACCACCTTACTATTCATCTGCCGACTAATTACACGACTTTTAAATACTATGTGCACGATATGAAGTCAGGTTTTTACTCCCTTCATTTCCGACAGGCCTACACGCCCTATATACTCATCCCACACTTCCAAAGTACATAGAATTTGGAAAAGTACACTACATGTACCCACAAAATTTTGGATTTTCCCCATTTTCCTTATTTTCTAAAAAACAGTTATAGAAAGATGAATGTAAGAAACTCGTTCCTCAAAAATGAGAACCAGGTTCTTAAATAATTTTCTAACCAAATTATCTTCATGCTTCCAAAACATCCCAGTACTTCCCACTCACATGAAAATTTACAGCCCCCTCTAGAAAATATCATGACAAAGGGACATTGTTCTTATGAAATATGATATTTAATTCATATGTCAATCATAAAAAGTTACTATTAAAAGAAAAATAATATTCACTATAACTCATAAGATTAATCCTCTTAGTTTTTCAATATTGATGTCCAATGAGAGAACTAAAAATTTCACATCCACATGAAAATAGAAAGTGAAACTGGTGTTTCATAAGATATACAATGAATCATTCACTTGTTATTTATCTATTAATTCAATAGAGATTAAATCTAATTATTTTTTAGGCCCCACATGCATATCAGTATTTACATGAAACTATTTCCCCATTATCTAAGATACTCATTCTTGTGAGAAAACCTCATAAAATGGCTATTTTTTCCACCCCAGTCCTAAATGTATAAACTAATTTTGTAATGTAGATTCTCTTACATCCACAACAATTTTTTTTTCAATATCCATACACATTTCACTGCTCATTCGTTTCAGCTAATGTGAAACACAATCCTCATCTTATATAGGATCAACTAGCTTTAAATTAATTTTCAATAGCTTTGAAAGACTGCAATGGTGATCCTACATGTGTTTTTGAGTATTTGGTCCCATATTTTTTATATTGTTATCTTTTTTTTCATAATGGTAGTATAATGAGAATATTTAATACATTGTTACATGATTAAATTTCCCTTTATTTTTTATGTTCTCAATATTCACAATATTTGGAATAGATTTAGAATTTTTCTCTGATATTTCTACTCTTTGGGCTCTCAGGTACCATCATGACCATGATTACACATTCCACTCTCTTGAAAAATCTATTTTTATTTATCTGCTATATTAATGAATTATTTTTAATTCATACTCATGTCGAGTTCAATAAATATCCTTTAATACTATATCAACACTGTCTATTTTTAATTATGTTATGATATCCAAGAACATCATTTTATTCGAACATTATTTTTCATTATAAACCTTGTAATATTAGAGACACCGATTTCTAGTGGAAATATATTTCCATGTTATAATTTTTTTATTTTCTTTATATAATTTCTCATTCAATTTTTTGATATTTATAAACATCCATTATAATATTCCATTATAGTTTTATAAGAATTATTAATTGTATAATTTGTAATTTTTTATTTGATTCCATGAAGCCTTCATTACATAAGAGAATTATTGACGTTCATTCCATGACCTTATTGTTTAATTTTACATTTCTCATTTCTAAGGATTCTATAATTATATGTTGTGATATTTTTATTCTCAGTCAATAATTTTGTACTATAATATGGGTATGAAACACTTTAGGAATGTTTTTTTATTACATAATTATTATTTTAATCCATATTTATATGATTAAGGCCTTTGATTTTTTCAATATGCCCATGTTGGAAACTGAGACATATTTTATGACTCATCATAGTGAAAATCGTAGATACCAAGGAATACCTTATAAGATGATACTTTTAAAACAAATATTCTCATATAATAATTAATAATTTTTCTTTGATTCCACAATTAATCTCAAACTGGGTTATGAGAGATTCACAATACAATTGGGTTAGGATTAAATAAATTAATTCCTTTAATCTATTAGTTATTTTTAGAAAGGTTCCCTTATTTGGGGAATATAATTTTTTCTAACCCTATACAACAAAAAATATATGTTTTTTCTTTATTGGGTGAAACACACCATTACATGGCTAATGGTGTTTATCATTGACGAATGGGTGATGAATATGAATATTTTATTAAATCAAACATTTTAAAAAATAAACGTAAAACTATGAGAAAAAAATAGGATCTTATTACATATTGTATTGTAATATAGTGAACTCAATGAACCAATATCATTCATCACCATATAAAATACTATCAAAATGTAAAAAGTGTAGTCTTTATATTTTGGGATTAAAATTTCTTGACGAATACTTCTTTAAAGTATATGAATAAATTAAATATTACATAGAAAAAAATCTATAAAAATTTAACGTTAGGTACATGAAAAATCAACATTAGTGAGGTAAATCATAAGCGTCGTCAATATTGGATAGAAGTATAATTATATTAATAGAAATGGGATAAATGTTTTGAGTTGTGACGTAATCACACATCATGATTTATGAATATATTATTGATGAAATTTTGTGGTTTTAGAATCAATGTTTATTACATGTTATATATAAGGATTATAATTTCAATTTTTCAATTATTGAGTTTTGGAACCATTGTGATTTGTTGTTGAGATTTGACTTAATCATGACAAATGAATTAGGTGTGGGGGATTTTGATATCTAAATATCAAATTTTTAATTATATGGGATTGATTTGGTTAAAATACGTTTTTGACTGATTTATGGTAAATTGAATTTTTACTCATTATGAATTTGTAACTTGGTTTGAAATGATGTGCTTTGGAATAAATCATGAAAATAATGTAATCTGGGCCACATGTCCCCTATGAAATTCTTCCGGTACTAATACAAAATGAAATATTATGATCACCATACTATAGTGAGATGAATATTTGTTACACATGTATCATGTGAGGTGGAAATATAGACTCAACAGCTAGTAAAGGAATATTACCGGTCATGGTCTAATAATATGCATGAATAAAAGACTGTGATAATAAAAAAGGGCATAAATACTAACTAGAATTGAACCACATTGTGTTATGAGATCTTGTAGATGGAAATATCTAAATAAAAAAATGGCAGGAAACATGTTGAAAATATCTTAATAGTTGATTATATATGGATATTTAAATCAAAACACATATGGAATTGCAGTACTCCAAGTCATGGATACTATGTAAGTCTAGTGCACTACAGTAGGAACAATGTTGCGGTTTAATTTTCCTTAAAATTTTCATGATTTTATACCATATTAAAATAATAATATTTTGTTTCTATTTTGATGATATTCTATCCCTGATATTCAGGTTTTACACTGACCATAGAGAAGGGGGGAATATATTCTGTGTTGATGATTATTTCAGAGAACATGAATGAGATTTTGTAAACTTTTAATTCTTGAACCGAAGGACACAAGAGAGCATAGATATAAGAATTCAACAATTAAAATTTCCTAGATTTATTTGACATATTGTCTAAGAGGAAATTAATATGGTTCACTCGTTGAAATTGAGAAAAAAATGTAAAAAATATTTTCGGTTGTTTGTGTTTTATATTGATTTTTACATTGGACTATAATTACATTCTGGTATAGAGAAACTAACTTCATGAAAATATTATTTCTTTATGTTAAGAAGATTACTTCTTTCATCATGTTCATATAGTGAATCAGTTTTTTATATGGATCTTTCCAGACTATTTTAATTTCATTTCATCTTGTATGGGAAAACTCTAATGGTGTGGGTGATCAATAGTAAGGATATGAGTTCTTAATGGTCCATTTTACCCAATAATAATAATGATATTTTTAATATATATCTATGCGGATGAATAATTTGAAATATGGTACATTTTGATAATTTTATTAGGAGAAGTGTAATGGGGGGAATTCATCATAGTTGAGTGAAATAGGTT
The DNA here is from genome assembly GCA_963277665.1 of Viscum album. NCBI lineage: Eukaryota > Viridiplantae > Streptophyta > Magnoliopsida > Santalales > Viscaceae > Viscum > Viscum album. The sequence continues at coordinate 1,771,084,522 of OY728135.1, forward strand.
ATAACAAATTCTATGTATTTATCTCCCATTTTATGAGTTGAGCATAAGTATTCTAGTTTGATATGTTTTTTTTCAAATAGAGATATAGTATTCAACATAGATAGTGAAAACCAATTAGAAAACTAGTTCTCATTATTTTTTGAATATTCTCATGACTATTAGTTTATATATGATATGAATGATGGTATTGAGTGATTTTTTATTAAATACCTTACAATTCATCCTGAATATATTCCATAATTACATTGTTTCGGTTATGGAATTTCATATTTTTAATTTAATATTGTGAATTAAAAATTTTATAACAAACATATTAATCACTTTTTCATAATAACAAATTCTACTTCATCATGGGAAGACCTTATAAATATATTGTATACACCCTTGTAATAGTAGATATTCAATAATATCATGAAATTATTTAAATTTTAATCTGATTGATATATAATGAAACTCTATGTATTACCAACAAATTAATCATATCCTGTAGTATAAGTATTAATATTGTCATGACAATGATATAAAATTTTAATAATTATATGATATATAATATTAGAGTTTGATTAATTAAATTTGATACATTTTTTAAGGGATTATGTCACAATCCCATTTTTAATAAGGATTTTTAATGTTTAAATATAATGTAATGAAATTTTATAATCTCCCTCTCTCTATGTATATATTTCAACCTCACAAACCACATCTATTTTATTTTCAATTGGTAATTTTTTGGGTTTTCATATACTATTTCTATTTTTATCACATTAGTACACATAAATGTATAAATATGTTTTCATGAAAATAAAACTTTCTACCACATTTTTAAATGAGAATATTTCCCTAATATAATATTATACTTCAAAAAAATTTCAAATTTCTTTTATCTACAAATGAATATCTATTATGGGTGTTTTTGAATACTATTCACTTTACTTATAAATTAGGAAAAGTCTACTTCTCAAAAATAAATCATATGAATGACATTAGAATTTTTTAAAATTTGTAAATAATAATTTCAAGAAAACAATTTTTCGTTAAAATATTTTTTCCAATCTATTATCATAATTTCATAATTTTAATTAAATATAAATATATCATGGTATTATAACTAAAATAATATTACTATTTTCTGTGGAATTGTTAGTTTATAATGATTTCTAAAAATGGATTTTTTATTGTTTTTTTTGAATAAGTATATTTATTTTACAATAAAAATAATTTATTCCAATTTCATTTTAGGAATGTTGTACTTAACTAAGGATAAGATCTTATGATGAAATCATATATTTTTTAATGGCTTTTAATGATTACTTTTTAATGTCTTTTTGATGAAACTCATTTCATTCCATGATTTAATATTTTTATTATGAAATGATGACTATTTATACGTTATTTTGAAAATAAATATATAAATGTTTTATTCTAAAATCGATGAGTAATTAATTATACAGACCACCAATTTATTTCATAAATAATGATTTCTCATGAGATAGTATAAATGGGAATGGCTAGTGGACCCAGTCCAATATGGGACTCTATCCACTATAAATGAAATAAGAATACGGAGTGAACCCATTACACTATAGGACATGGTCCACTATGTTAGGCTAGTCTAGGTAGGTATCCTTCATTACTAACATGTTTTCCTATAATTAGTATTGGGTTGTGAAATTATTGGATACTTAATACTATGAAGGGGGAATTAGAGATCCCATTTTTTAAATTATTTAATCCTCTTAAAACTCAACTTCATGAACATGTGAAGGTTTTCAGTCCATTCAGTATAAACTATAACAAATTATTCATGTGAAAAATAATGAATATCATTAAGATATAAAATGATTGTGGTATGGGACACATTTCAACTCCCTTACATGTTTTTAATCCCAAAATATTGATTTATCATCAATTCCACAAATTTATTATAATATAGAGTTTTCCCTTTGTCTAAGATACCTATAGTTTCCACAATATGACATAATGTCTCTAAAATATGATTCAAAGATAGTAAAAAATATAATCAAATCACTTCACCCTTTTAGTAATTTTCTATTCAAATAGATGGAGAAATAGATCATTATGTATACTTATTCTTCAGTAACATCAATTGTTGATGATGAGAAAATGTCTAGTAGTCTCAAAACATCCCTCAGAATCTATGTTATCTAGTCTTACTCAATTCAGGAATATGTACTACATCATGGTCTCTACATCATGTTTAATCGTCATCAGAAACACCACTTCCTTTGGAATATGCAATATACCTTCATATATTCTTTATAACATTTATTCATTTTGGTCATGTTCATCAATGATCATCAAGAGAGGTCAAGAAACTAAAAAATAGTTATATGTATGAAACATAATGGGATATAATATCTTACAATAATTACTCCATAATTCCAAATATTTTCTTAATAGAAATAAATCTATATCAATATAAATTTTATTTAACATTCATCCATATATCCCATAATGAATTGTTGACTACATCATTATTTAATACACTATAATTAATGTTTCATTCCCCTCTAATTAATTTTAGAATCATAGAACCATACCAAATTTAATTTTTATTAAATATTTCCATTTCAGTTCATATAACATCATAATTAATTCATTGAATCACCATGCATCCCATCCCAAATGGACCTTCAACATGGAATAGTCCAAAATCTAATGCTATTCCACATAGAAATGATTGAACTCAATGGTGGAAGAACCACTTATTTAAAATATTTTATAGGAATTATTTAAATGCACCATGCTAATCAATACATTAATTATTTTCCATCATCGTTTCATGAATTGAGACACCTTGAACAAAATCCAACAACTATGACAAGGGTTTCCTATTTTGGAAATTCGGATGTCTAATTGATCATAATGACATCCTACTTTAATTTCGTTCTTCAATGATCCAATTTGGTTTTCCAAGTGTCTATTTCTCACAAGAACACTAAACAAATACCATTAATTTCAATAGTTGCATATAAAACTCATTTTCATATTCGGAAACCAATTTTTGGTTCATAAATTACAACTCCCTGGCCATAACCATCATTATACACATAATGGGATTTGTTTGGTTTCACCACAGATAACCCCATGATATTGTCCCTATCCAACTCTCTATTTTGATCATTATCAATGGAATAGACCCATTAATTATGGGTTTATCATATAATTGTCAATCATCATTTATTTCCCAATAATATTCTATAACAAACCACATCACTAAAAATTTACATTAATCTAATTTAAAAAATATTAAACTAAATCAATAGGCCCACCAATTTCCCCCTTTTTATTTTTTTAGTACTACTAATACATGTTCTTAGTGATTATAATTTTATATACAATGTTTAGAATATTTTCTCATTATCCTCCAGTAATATGATGATTTATTAAACAATATATGATATTTTAAAAAAATTAAATAAATAAAATGTTTCTATTAAAATGTGACATTAATCAATACAAAAAAATTTTATATGGACAATACCAATGTATATATCAAGTGAGGTGTAATAATGTTTGTATAAGTTATCAATAAAAATATATGTTGTAAAATTATTAGTGAAATTAGTATTTCTAAACATACAGAATTTTTAAAAATAGACTCAAAATTGAAATATCATGTATCTTACAAGCATATCTAAAAATTCATAATAGTTTTGTGAAAAGAATCAAAATCGCATACTTTTGAATCTAATAACCACAAAACACTCTCTCTGGAATTATTTATTGATTATATTGATAAAAATGGAATGAATGATTTATTTTTTATAGCGCATTCTTGATTTCACTATTTCATTTAAAAATTAGATATTTAAAAGATTTCTCAAATGGGATACCCTTTAAAAAATTCTCTACTATACTATGAAATATAGATATATTTTGTATATTTTTCTCATCATTTTTTAAATGATTTTCTAAAGAAATCACATAAATTAGATGTATGTTATCATATGATATAAAGAAGAATAAGTGAATATGGATAGAACTATCAATGTCGTAGTAGTTCCCCTTAAATTGATAGAATGATCCAACCCTATTACACTACATCTTTCCAATATCAATATCATTTTTGTGTGAATTAATTTTATTCATATCATGATATATGACATCATGAATTACATGATATGGCAGTTCCTTCATGATATGACTACAGTCTCACCCTTTTCACACATAGTCTAATTGTTCTTTTGATAGGCTAAAAAACATCGCAATCATATTACAATTTATATTAAATTATATGATATATTACCCACATATTCTCCTTATTGTTCCCCTATAATTCTTTCCTATTTATAGTTAAGAAAAAATGAAACAAACATAATAAGGATTTTTGTTCATCTCTTCCCTAAAACCAATGGTATGATTTTAATTGTGTTCTATTTGGTTGTTTATATGCATTAAAATAACATAGATGATGTTTTACTCATTGAACCATTATTTTCTTAGGTGATGTAATTTTCCTGGAACATACATATCATTCTCAGGGGTTGAGTCTTTCCTATGACCCTTAATAGATATAAGTTTAATTTTCAGTTTAATTTTTCCTATCTTTTCACTATCATGACTATATTATCCAATAATATCGAGATATTTTTTGAAATACTATCTAAAAAAATTCATGTTTACTTCGCCTTCATTATATATTGATTGTGTTTGAGACAATTATTTTAAAAAATGCATTGAGCTTATCCTATAGATCAAATAACCTCTTGTACTACTCATCCATCTTGAACATGTGTTCCTTGATTTATTTTTCATAGGATGACAATATTTGGACTAGATTTCCTCAGTAGGAATTAACTAACACAATTATCTCTAAACCATATTCAATTATTTGAGTACCCATATCCATTTTACCTTTTCCATTTTCATTTTATCATTAATTAGTTCTGAAATATTATAAAGGAAATATTTTTAATTTCCCTTAAGTTTCCCACAAAATCCCCTCTCTCTTATTCATCATCCAAAATTCTAGATGAGTTTAAAACATTCATCACATGAGAAAGATAATGACATCAATATTTGAATTATAGAAGAACCAAAATCCAAGTGTTTAATTATTCATCCTTCGGTGATATATGTTTTATTTTTTGTACCAAATTCTTTAAATAGGTTGATTTTTTCTTAAGTATATAATTCTAGTTCCTCAAACTAATTATATTGGAAAATCAATAAATTATAAAAAAATATAAATGTAATATAGACATCAATGATATTTTTTACATTTTTCATTCCATTTTCATTTCCAGAACATCTTTGAGATGTGATAGGAAATATAATTGGTATTTTATTCAAATTTTCCATTACTAATGTCTTTAAATTAATTTCTCATAAATTTTCCCAATTATTAAAATTAATCTAATATGTTCTATTACTTATTTAAAGTTTGTGCATTCCATATTTGTGATATAATGTGAATATTTTTTGGATAATACAATGATAGATCATATTGATATTTTAAACATGAAACATTTGAAAACAAATTTTATTGATTATTCCAAAAAATAATATTAAAAATTTAAAATTCATGATTTATCTCATAATTTACAAAAAAAATTACTCACAATTTAATTCACTTGTGTTAAATATATTAATTTCAGTATATTAATACATATTCATATCATAAAAAAATTCCCATGAAATTTAAATAATTTCTTACATCACATTATAATTTCCTTCATAATATATACTTAATTTTTCTATTTATCCAATGTCATCTCATGACTAATCACGTTTTTTTTGAGCTACTCAAATTGATACATCAAAACATAAATCTATCCATTTTATTTCATCTATATTATTTTATTATCAACATGGGTCTCAATATAATTGTTAGTAACAAATTGAAAACCAATTATGGGATCATTATGTACTTCATGGTTGCAAAAAAGGTGGTAAAGAATCGTTCAATTACCCAAAATATTGCATTTCATGAAATTGGAGGTTAGAACTCCATTAGTTTTAATAGAGTTTAGATTCTCCACGACCCATCGATCATTATATGAAACCTCCCATTTATACCCCTTGTAATTATTTGACATGATTTTATAACTAAAAGGGAATAGGTAGATAAATTATCCTCTTTTATTTGATGAGTTTCTCATTTTAATACTAATCCTAAAAAATTATTAATTGTTCTTGATCTATTTATTATAAAATAAAAATATTTTTATTTTGAAATAGAAATGTCTTCAATAATAAATAAATTTTCAAGGTTACACCCCAATTCATAATCCTATCCATGTTGGTTAATCCCCACATTATATAATCATCCATTATTTCAGAAACATCTTACATCACAAAGTCATCATTATGTATATCCCACTTATAAATTCCACTGAATGATACATATTCTCTACAATATGATCCAACACGGGTACAATACAACTATTAATCACTTAACTTATTTATTATACACTCCCATGAGTATATGGATCAATATATAGATACATATAATTATTCTTCATGAACATCATGAGTATATGTATATGCTCAGCAGGTTGGTATCAAAGTGTCCCCCTGAATCGGTTGTTATATAGTCTTCCTCGAATCATCTATATTTATTTCCTCATGATATATACATATTGAATTATCATCTTCAAAACCACCAATTATTCATGAATATGTAATCCCTCATTTTATTTTCATTATTATATCCCGTTATGTGGTGACATTGGAATAAGATACATGAATACTAGATAATTTTTAATTAATATTCTACACATTTCAAAATCACACACCCATGTACCAAAATAGTTTCTGTATTTCTAAACTCGTAGGAATATAATATAACTTCTTGAACGATATTCAATATTTCCAACAATGAGCTTAAAATTTAATTCTCGAACATAAAAACATTATTCATATATAGAAAAAATGAATCATAAAAATGGGTTAGAACATATGCATGGATAGGTTAAATTAAGGAGATAAATTTGAATAACATGAATATAAGGTTACGAGGGAACAAGAATAAAATTTTACCATCATTTCCTATATATCAAATATCATAAACAAGAGTCATTGAATAAATTTTTTCTGCTTAGAAGACATGAAACAAAAGGGAAATCAATGAATATATGTCTTGGGAGAATAACATTGTAATATGACATGGTCTTGGGGAATAAAAAAAAGAATATAAAACCATTTTCCATAAGTCAAGGCTCCTAGAAAAAAATTATTCGGGAACTTCTTAGGGGCCAATAGTTGAGACAAACCACCATCCCCAGTTATAGTCTTTTACTTATACCTTATTAGGTCACAACTTATAGAAATTGGGAATCAGGTTACACATTTTTCCCATAGTGCATCAGTTTAAAACTTCTTCACATAGTGGATAAATCATATTTCCTAGATTAACATAATTATATCATGTGATAAAAATGATTACCCAATTAATTTTAGGGAGATATAGGTCCCACACATCACGTAATAAAATCATACATAAATTTATCACAAGATCAATAAAAATAATCAAATCATAACCTAGTAAATGAAATGTTTATAATAAGCATTACATCATATCATAATGCATGGAAAATATACAGGATACATAATCATTTCATCCTTAATTAACATGTTAAATGAAGTTTCTTTCATAAGCATATACCCCGTATAATATAAACATGTTTCATACCCATCATGCCAAAAAAACTTATACAGGTGAGAGAATGAATATGAAAAGTACCATTAGATCATATATTTAGTCAAGAATGACCTAAAAAAATTATGCAACCATAGATAGAAAATAAATTTGAATGATATTTTGAAACATTTAATGAGCATAATATCCATTCCTCTTTGAAAAACTCTTTTTAAAATACAATACAATTTGAAAACAACCATGGATACAAAAATAAGATGATTTGAACAACATTTTTAGAATATTTATAAAAATAATGAATTTATAAAATCCCATTACTCAAAAATGACCATAAATTTTCATTTAAAATTGTTTTTTAATAATTCTTTAAAAATAAGGTTTTTTAATAAAAATATTTATTTTGTTGCTAGAAATCACGAAATATTTTCCTAAAAAATTAATAATTATCTTGTTTACTAAGGAGTTGAAAAATTATACCATTATAATATATTATCTTTAATAACAATAGTAAAGTAATATTAAAGATAAATTTGTAGATTTAGATTATTATATTTCATCATTTGGATCATAATCAAACACAATCTCGATAAATAATGGGATTTTACAAGTAAACAATATTTTTTTAATTTGAACAACAATAACCAAAATAGAATAAAGTTAAAAGAATAAAAAAATATTATTTATTATAAATCATGTAAAAGGTAATTAAATAAACCTAATAAAACAATATATATGTAAAACATAACATGTATCTGAAATAATGCAAATTTAGGAAAAATTACATTACCAATTTGGTAACTCTTAAACTATAAAACCCGTGAAATAAAGATTAAAAAAAGGATATGTAAATACTCGGTAATATAAATATTATAATAATATAAAATATATTTTGGAATAATATACAACATAGTAATGAAAAGAGTGGTGAATATAGAAGAAGGCTCACAGAAATAAAATTGAGACTGTATTTCCCCTTGATAATTTAATAACCATGGAGTAACGATAACAATGAATGATTAAAATCAGGTGAGAAATTTAGTATCATTAAATAAAAAAATTGTCATGTAAAATTACATAATTATTTATATACACATCATGAAATAAATGAATGGTTAATATGGATTTTATCTCATAGATATAAAAAGTGAGATGACATTCCCTTAGCATAAATCATGACATCTTTCGTACACATTATATCCTCCGGAAAAATAAGTATATGTTTGTTAGAAATTTTAAAAAAAATAATATTCATATATACAATATGATATATTAAATAATTATGAATTTTTATTACTCATTTAATAAAAATTCCATGTTAATGTTATGTTTCCACAAATAACTGCTTTGTTTTTCATACATGTTTTGAGTTTTTATTCTTTGTCATCTAACATAGATCATGGTTTAATTATAATTATAATGGTAACTAGGATATAAATATAATGTAAATTAATTATCTATCTTTTCATATTATTATATAAAATATAGAAATACGAAATGAAATAAACTGTTTTTGAAGACAGTAAGCTATACGTACACAAGAACATTGCTTCTATTTTCTTATAGAGTTGAAATAATGAAAAACAGATATATATATATATATATATATATTATAATTATAGTATATTTTTATCTAATACAAATCTCATATTTTTAATATAATGATCCCTAATACGTTCAATGTAAAGCATTAATGCATATCATCTCTTTGAGATGGTGGTAGTGCACACATCCACAAATGATGCCATCGTATTCCAATGAAATATAAAGCATGATTTTATGTCTTACATAAAAATTAAATAATAAAGCAATAATTCATAAATTTCATATATAAAATATGAAAATATTGTTTCTATCATTATTCCCAATCATTATAAGTGGTGATGGATGAATGGGTTACATCGTTTAGAAAAGCTGCATTCTGGCGTGCACACTAACGATAATTACGTATCCCATTGGATGTAAATATATAAAAGTTTTAGTCATACCCTTGAGAAAAAACCCTTAGTTTATTTATGATTTTTAAAAAAATGACTTCCTTGAATTGACATATAAAACTGGGTCTCGGTGACAGCACAGCCACCCCGCCTTAACATGGTCGTCGGGTCCTGGCCCACTAGGTACCACCAGTTTCCCTGCAGACACGTGGGGCCCACCCTAGGGTCAACCCACATGCCTGAACGGGTCATCTGACTATGGATTGTCCCCACAGGCCAACACTTGTCCTTTCTAGTGTGCTTTGTCCTCACTCACACACATCCTGAGAAAATTCTGAGGAGGTCACCCATCCTGATCACTACTCCCGGCCAAGCACACTTAACTATGGAGTTCTAATCAGGTAGGCTCTGAAAAAGGAAGGAGCACCTTGTTGAAATGAGCCATATCATTTAGTCATTTAAACTTGTATCATTTGGGGATGTTACAATCACCCCCCACCCTTTAGAGAACAACACCCTCATTTTGGGCCCTACATCTCAACCCAGGCAGTGCACTGCACTTAAGGCTGAGTTCCTCCTCTGATACCAAATGTGAAAACTGGGTCTCGGTGACAGCACATCCACCCCACCTTAATATGGTCGTCAGTTCCTGGCCCACTAGGTACCACCAGTTACCCCGCAGACACGTGGGGCCCACCCTAGGGTCCACCCACTTGCCCGAACGGGTCATATGACTAATGACAGTCCCCACATTCCAACACATTCCCTTTCCAGTGTGCTTTGTCCTCACTCAAACACATCCTGAGAAACTTCCCAGGAGGTCATCCATCCTAATCAGGACTCCAGGACAAGCACACTTAACAGTGGAGTTCTAATCAGGTAGGCTCTCAAAAAACAAGGTGCACCATCCTTTTCGGGAGCCTCTCTGATTAGAACTCTACAGTTAAACGTTCTTGGCCTGGAGTAGTGATCAAGATGGGTGACCCTTTGGGATGTTTCTCAAGGTGTGTGTGAGTGAGGACAAAGCACACTGGAATGGGCAAGTGTTGGCCTGTGGGGACTGTCATTAGTCAGATGACCCGTTCGTGTACTTGGGTGGACCGTAGGGTGGACCCCACGTGTCTAAGGGGCAACTGGGGGTACCTGTTAGGCAAGGACCCGACAACCATGATAAGGCGGAGTGGCTGTGCTATCACCATGACCTGGTTGTCACATTTGGATTCAGAGAAGGTTGTCCCCTTAGCGGACCTCGCTTTTCAGAGCACCCTTTGTTATTTGGGATGTCCGGTAGATGGAGAATAGTATTTTCGGGGCTCAGGAGGTAGGTTATGGGTCGGTGCCTGATCACCACCGCTCGTGATGAGACCTGAGCTACCAGGGGTAGTCTGGATTTTGAGTCTTTTGTCATTATTTTGGATTGAGGGATTACAATAGAGGGGACTCGGTGTCACTATGTGACCCCACATGGAGTAGTGACCCATGTGGAGCCTAGGTGCCCATTTCAAGGTCCTCTGGTGTTATGTCTTACTTGGGGTGTGGCTCACTACTATGTCACCGGGATGGGCATAAGCACTATTTCCTCATTCCGGTTGTCCATTGTTGGTTGTTCCTTGTCTTGATTTTGTTGGGTTTAATGTATTTCTGGAAAGAATGATGGTTTTGAATTTAAAAGGCACTTTCTCTAATGGGTTTAAAACCGCTAAAAAGGGGGTTTTCTTTCAAGTTGTTTTGAAATTGTTGAAGTGATTTTTTAGAGTAGGTGCTTTGATTTGAAAAATTCTGTCTTATGTTTGGATTTGGTAATGGAGTGGAATGTGCAACCCTTGGTATCCCTTAGGATCGTCCACATATGTTTGGGTGGACACATGAAGTGCACATCAACACATATGTACGGGTAATTTGAATAGAAAGGGATGAAGGCTTATGGGGAGGTTCACAGGATTCCATGGGTGGGGTTTTGGAATTTAATGCTTGTCTTGTTTTTTTCCTAAAATGTACATGAATGAAAAAGTGATTTTGGGACTTGGTTATTATTCAAAAGTGGGTTTTGGTATTTTGAAAAGTGGATTTTGCCTCTGTTTGTGCAGGTTTGATTTAGGAGTCTGTTACCCTTGGCTTGTGGTGTTTCTTTCGCTTGTGTTTAAGCTTGTTCGGAATTTCAGGTCGGTTGTCTCAGCTCGGGGTTTTTCTTTTGATTGAGTTTTGTCTTAATTCCAGTTTCGATTTTTTTCCATGTTGTTCTAAATATTCCACCAAGAAATGTCCTCAAAAGTAGTTAATGAGACGTGCCCTATTCTGGTTTTTATAGATTTTTTCTTGTCTCTCGAGACACTCGGGGTTCGTTAGGGGCAGTGAAGAGGTTTGATGGGAGTAGGGAATATCTTTGGGTGGTGGGGAACTCCCGAGTTTGTTAGAGTTCATATTTTCTTGGGTTTAGTGAATGGTCCAGCTTTGGACCAATGGGGGTGGATGTCTCATCATACTTGGAGTTGGGATGATGAGGGAGGTTTTTAAGTTTGTGTTTATCCAACGGATCACACATGAGGAGGTGATGGTGAAAAGAGGCAAGAGCCTGTCCATAGTTAACAAGTCAAGTGATTGGAGAAGGCCTATGTAAGCCACTTTAAGGAGTCTACATTTGGAGTGAAAGTACCTGGAAAATCTGGCGCCTTTCGTCGTTTTTAAGGGTTCCCCATTTTGCGAGTGGGGTGTATGAGATAAACCTGCCCTGAAGAAATCACTTTTTGTCGGTGTTGACTCCTGGTGCGTCAAAATACTTACTAATGTTCCATCAGTGTTTCCAGTTCGAGCATCTGAAGACATCATGTCTCATTCCTTTGAAGTCCTACTATTGTGTGGCCATTAGGGTCACTGGGAAAGGTTCTGAAAATATTGTCGTTCGAAGAGGGAGTTTGGATCGGGGGATGCTCGTGTATGACTATGAGACAGAAGATGCTTCAGCCATCTGAGCCCCAGCCTCAGGTCTCGGGGTGAAGCTTGCACACATTCAGGGCGTCAGATGCATGTGAGACCTTTGTTTGGTTCTTTATATTTCATCATGGAAATCGAGACATTCAAGGTTTCCTTGTCCTTGTTTTCCTGCTATTGTAAGTTCTTCTTTTGTGGTAATAGTGTGATGAACCTATTCTTTCGTGATCATAGTAGTGGATTTCTTCTGAATGTGGCCTCTAGAGTTGTTTGTTTTTCTTAAAAGTGTTTTTCCCTTGTGTGGGCTGGCCCTGATTTTATTAAGTGATTATTTGGAGATGTGAGTGTTGGGGGTTTTGTCTTGTTCCGAGAGTTCCGGGTTTTAGTGGAAGAATTCTTGCTCGTACTAAAGGAGTTGGAGGTGTTGGAAATTTTAAATCGGATTGGGGAATTCTTAGTTCCATCAGTGTTGTTATAGAGAGTTCATTGTTTTGGTGCCCCGATATGTCGGACGACCTTGTAGTGTTGTTCCGTTTAAGCCTCAGTGGTCCTGCTCAACTTAGGTGGAGAAGTCAGTAGGTTCAGGTTGGGGGTTCCCTGGTCCCTGGTTGTGGAGAGGGTGTTGTTTGGATAATGTAGAGATGTTAAGATGGTTTTTAGGACCCGGGTTTGCTGGGTTGCTCTTTAGTAGTTTTCTCGTTTAAGTCATGGTGGAGTTGTTTCGGTTTTAAATTTTCTGTGTTATTCGAGTTCTTGTGGTGGGGAGAACCCTCTCATGTTCTCCCCTCCTTTTATGTCATGGTTTCTTCATGACCGGTTGTATGTGACATGTTGAGTGAATATTCAACCGAAGGTTCTTGACTTTCCTTTTTGGCTCTGTTCTGGCACGAACTCATGCTTTGGTTATCTTTTGGCTTGGTGACTTTCTGGGGGCAGAAAGTGTCTGTGGTGGGGATAATTGTCACATCCCGACCTTTAATTCAATTTTTTTATTTAATTCTTGGCCCTGGGTTCTCTCGCCAATGTCCAAGCCGGGTCTTGGATCAATTTTGTTAACATTTAATGTTTTTACGGGGTTTCGGACCCGTGCGCGATCAACACACGGTTGGTGGTAGCCACGCAACCGGCCCTAGTGTTGTGAAATTGCTCAATGATATTGTTGTTATTATTTTTATTTTCATAATTGTTATCATAATAATAATAATAATAATTGTTATTTTTATTATTATGATTATTATTTTTATTTTTATTTTGTAATAATAATAATAATTATAATTATTATTATTATTCTCTTTATTATTAGCATAAATAATGTTAGGTTAGAATTTTTATTTATTATTATTTATTTTTATTTATTATTTTCTACCCTAGGGTTTCTTTTCTTTTTTTCCCACGCGGTTTTTCCACTTACCCCCTTTCCTTTTCACTGTGCGTCGCAGCATGGTCTACCCTCCTCGCCTCCCTGTACTGCTCAACATTCCGCAACGTCTGCTTCTAACCTCCGCCAGCCCTACCGTCTTTCCTCCACCCTGCACAGCAACTGGACCACGCCTTACCTTTCCCTTCCTATCCTACTAGTTTGACGCGCACCCCCACGGATGCATTTCGCCTCTCTGTGTCCATCCCCAACTCCAACGATCTCCTGCCCAGCCACGCTACTCCTTACCGGAGATCCCGCCATCAACCAACCCCTCTCTAGCTGGAGTGACCTCCATCTGACCCGCGACCGCGCCCTCCGTCCTCTACAGCTGACCCGTGGCTTCACCTCCACATCTCTGGTCGTCCGACCCCTTTTCCGGCGGCCCTTCTTCCAGCATGCTACCCCCTGGCGTGACCTTCTACCCGGCGGGCCTTCCTTCTTTCAAGTCGGTGCGCACCCCTCCCTTCCAGCAGCAGCTCTCCCATCTAGTATTTCCCCCCACCCTCTTCTATTTTCTCCTCCATTTATGTTTGGGGTTTAGATCATTAAGTGGTTTTCTCAGTAGATTTGAGGTTTTAGAACCCGCGGGTCGATTGTTCAGTGGTGAGTCGACGCTGCACCATAGTTTTGAGATAGAATCCATTTTGCATTTCCCATTTAAATTTAGAAATATGTTTATTGATTTCTTTTTTCACATCCCTTGAATATTAGTTAGGTAGGTATGTTTTTTTAGAATAATTGTCTTGGGAGAAATGATGTGGTTTTATGGATAATTATTGTTTGGTGAAATTGTCTTGGTTGCCTGTTTATTTTATCATATTCTATGATTGGTGAGTGTGATGCGAATGATACTTTGGGAAGGTTTTGATGTGCGTTTGACTTTACTTTTGGTTTATTTGAGTTTCAGATACCTTTTTGGTCGTGCTTTGATCCTTTTGCATTAATTGTTTCTGGGTGTTGTTTAATTGTTGTAGGGTGTTTCTTCGACATGGCCAAAAATCCCCTCGCTGGGTTCACAATAGGTGTCTCGGGTCACGTCGGACCACGCTCTGTCCGCCGCCACCGAAGACGAGGCAATTCAGATTGCTTCGGATTGTTCCCCTTTATTTTCGGGCACACATTGTTTTAACGCATGCTTTGGGTTCGTTCCATTTCTTTTGCACCGGTTTAAAGGTGGGATTTATTTTTTTATTCTTTTTGATTATTTTAAGAAATTTTTTATGTTTTTTTAGATACTTGGAGTTGTTGCAGCGCATTGACAGGGTTTTTCTGTGATTTTTTTTAGTCGTCGGCAAGTGGCGCGTGCTTGTGCGCAAGTTGGGACGT
Organism: Viscum album; assembly: GCA_963277665.1. Classification (NCBI taxonomy): domain Eukaryota; kingdom Viridiplantae; phylum Streptophyta; class Magnoliopsida; order Santalales; family Viscaceae; genus Viscum; species Viscum album. The sequence continues at coordinate 1,771,099,754 of OY728135.1, forward strand.
ACCGCATCATCATCGTAGCTGAGCTGCGTGTCGAGGTAGGACCCCCATTGCACTGAACATTAAATTTAGAATTTATTAATTTCTTGATGTTTATTTTAATTTTAATGAATGATTAATAATAATAGATAATAAAATTTTAAATGATTATTTAGTGTGAAAAGAGCCGTTTATTTTATACTGAATACTTGGATCATTTTCTTGACGGGCGGACACCCAGTTTTGAAAGAATGCATGTTTGGCCTATAAACATAATTCAAGGAATTTCAAACATACTTGTAGTTTTAAAGATATATGATTTCTTCTGAAAAAGTGTTTTGAACTTTTTGAGAAATTAGGTTTTAATTTAAAATTGGTGAAGGCCCGTTTGGCACTTTAATAAAATAGATTATTTTGGAAAACCCACTCGGGGTGATCTTTGGTGTGCGTTTATTGCGTGAGATGTATGTGGTGTTTGTGCATCGTGACTGATTAATTTACATTGTGGACGCACCCCCTTTTTATTGCTCGTGTTGACATGGGAACCTGGCATATTGAGTGAATTTTATGAGAACGATTGTTGCACTAGTTTAGACCATGCACTGGCTAGTGGCCCCATAGCAGGGGAATACTGAGTTATTGCTGCTATGGGGATTGGGCCCCTCGGTTAGGCCATGCAGGGCTATACCGGGTAGTAGTATGAGCGTTATGATGTAATTGAGTTAGGGCATGCCTTTAGGATGAGTCAGATGTATAGTATGTTCTAGATTGTTAATGATATCCTAGGATCGACCCATGTTTTCTTTTAGTGTTTATTTGTATGTGGCGGATGATTGAGAGGTCTAGTCAGTTACTGGCCCCGTGTGCCACTTTTTTCCATTTCTCTTGGTGTGCATTGAGTGTTGTGTGTGGGTTTCCATTTGACCAACAACTAAAATTTGGATTTCTAAATTGTTCTCAAAAATTTTCTAAAATGAAATGCATCTGTTTCTTCCAAACACTAAACTTGTTCTTAAATTAAAAACGACAATGGACTGTTACTTGTTTTAGAAATGAAAGCGTGTGTGTGTGAAAACAAATATCTTGTATACTTAGTTCAAATCTGGAATTAATAAACTTATTTATTTAAAGGTAGTGCATTGGGAATAGATATTGGGCTAGCCTACTGAGTTTTAATACTAATGCCTATAGTTTATTTATGTTTTAGTGTTTGTGCAGGCTGCAGCTTGGGTGCGTTCGCCTTGGGCGACGTATGGTCGTGAGTTGGAGAGTGACCCGTGAGGTCACACGAAGATAGTGGTTATCTCTTTCGGTTAGTTTTATTTTTTTGTTTTGTTCTTGTTTATTTGCCTTACTTTGTCTTTTTATTTTGTGCTGCTCTATTTTATTTCTGCTGTTTTTTTATTTATTAGGCAAAATCGTTCCCACCGCCTCTGTAGATGCCCTGGCGCTTGTCGCCAGCCTGGGAGGATCGGGAACGCCTCTCGTGTCATGTCGTGGACCGGCTCGGGTGATCGGTTCAGGGTCGACCCGGGTTGGTTCGTGACATTTTAGGAGTATAATTTTATATGTTTTATAAGATACAATTTTCATTATATGTTTGAAGAAGTGAGGGGGTGGGTTCCCTTTTATTTTGGAGGAGGAGTGGCTTTATTGTCTATAACAAATGGTAACCACTATAGAGAGATCTCCCTTACATCATGTGCCTCCAGTAATGGTTTATGTTTATGAAAATAGATTATATTGTAGAAATAGGTAAAGATAATGGGTTTTGTACATTTTTTAAGGTCAATTTGAACATTATGTAAAATAATAGTACCTTCTAAACTCGTATTTTTCATAATCAGTGTAATTATTTTTAACTGTTTCAACTAATAATATTAGTAAAAAATTATGTTGAATCTAATATACATTATAGATTTTTGTTATTCCAGTTATTCAATCATTTTTTCAAATTCCAAACATCGATGAGCATAAATGTATTTATAATTAATCACATGGATGGTACGAAACAACATGTTTTTAATGTGAAAACATTCAAATATTTGAAATGTTTTAATATAAAATTTTAATGTGAAACTGACCCAAATGAACTATATTAGAATAATATATGCATAATTAATATAAATAAATTTAAAATATAATTTATCAATATAAATAAATTATAATATAGGTCAGTATTCAATTAAAATTCAATATTTCCCCTATGAATAAATTAACCAAACATGTCATAAAATTATGAAAATAATAACCCATAGATAATTTTTTACATTCCAATTTAGAAGATAATTTTTTTTTATTTTCCTGAAATAATAATTAAATTTTATGAAATTATTTTGAAAATATTTTTACCATTAATAGTACGTAAAACTACCGTTAAGAAAAAAATACACATTTTTATGCATGAAATTTGGTTGATTCTTATCGCTTGTCTTGAAGTCACGTAAAATGAATGTGTAATTTTTGTTTGAATATATTATAAATAAATTAAATTAAAATAAATCATGAAAATTAAATTAATAAATATATTAAAATAAAACCAGTTCGTTCATAATTTTTTTTTTCAAATAAGGAATTTTTTTTGAATATATTGTTTACATTCATTTCTAATGAATTAGAAATAAAATAATTATTTTTATATACAATTTTAAAGAATAATTTAGTTAATATTATTCATAAATTCCATTCTAATTTAGTAGTGATATATAAAATAAAATTTATTTATATTATTAATAATATATTGATGTTTGGTAAGACTTGGTCTTGCGTGTAACATATACTACCGAGGGAATTCTGTCTGGTGTGAAAAAAACAAACATAGTTTTTCTTATACCAAAAGTAAATCTGTGAATTTCATGTATTGAAACATTTACTTGGTGATGCGTGTGATGAAATAATAAGTTGGTGTACTACATAATTCAATCAATCATTGAAATTTAATGAGATAAAAAAATTTAATTCATACTAACTGATAGTGTTACATTCTACCCCCATTAAAATGAATACTCCCATTGAAATTATATTGAGCCATTAGTTGAAAAATAATATAAATTTAATTTAACAGAAACCCATATCATATTTTGGGTTAATTAAAAATCTACTAAATAATTCTTAATTGTAATTACAAAGGTCCATGATATTAATTTATCTTATCAGGAGAACATTACTTAAATCATGGAATGAGAAGTGAAATAAATATATATTGTTTTGATAGAGAGTGATTGAGACAATTGATCCCAAAAAAGTGGGTGATGATGATAAGGTTAACGACCATAGAAAACCATAAACCCAAGGTTCCTGAAAACTTTCATTGATATCATAAAAAAGTGATGATAGTAGTATAAACAATTACTTTGTTACCATTTTTCCAATGATGAATAATTTTTCCTAATAATATAGGATTACATGATTTCATTCCATTTCATAAGCTTAACATTATCCTTTTCCTGTTCCCTTTTAAATTTCAACATCATCTCATACTCTAGGAAATGAAGGTGAATATGAAATTATTGAGGCACTAATAAATCAAGTGATCCATAAATAAAATGATAATTCATTTTATGTTTATTTGGTTATCATCAAATAATATTGGTAATAATATGTTGTCCAATATGAATAAATCCTCATATACTGAGATATTATTTTAATCACTAAAAGCACAACTGATGTTTAACTTAACCCATTCCATAAATGGTCATCCATGTATTCCTTCTAAAATATGAAAATACAAAACATTTGAAAAAAGGTCACTACCTTTATCAAATCATCCTAACAGTGACGCCCATATATAATAATGTATCTCTTTGGTGTCATATACCAACAATGTGAATACCTTTATCATGTATACTATTAATACATTTTAATAACTTGAATTACTATATTCCATATTGAAAAAAAACACGATTTATTAATAAAAATATTATTCGATACATTCTTTAAATAATCATGTATTGAACAAAATCTATCATAGAATATCCCAATTTTTCGAAATATCAAAAATCAGTTAAATGAAAATAATTACCACCTAACTTACATAATTTATACCAATCATCTATTTATCCAATATATGCACTATTTTATCAATATTATGATTACATTGTCAGTATCCTTCCAATAATCAAAATATCATATTTTATTTAAACTACATTTTTAGTTCATCAACACCATTTTATATATTTTTTAAAATACATAATGAAAACATTAACTTACGTATTCAAATAACATTTTTATTTAATTTCAATACATATACACTTTAATAATTAATTTTTTTCATAAACCATCACATTTTATTTTTTATCTTATTCCCTAGTACGGCCTTCCATGAATATTTAAAAATAATAAATTATTATGGTTGATCAAACTAAATTAAATCATTCATCTTATGGTTAATGTCAACTATACTATTTGAACATCCCATTTCTTTAAATTTCAAGTCAAGGTCACTTTTTCATTTATATTATAAAAGTAAATAATACAACCTTCCCAATTCAATTAAGTATATTTAAATATTGGAGATAAATTTACATAATTCCCATTCTGTACACATATGGAACAATTAAAGTTAACCCAGTTCATTAAAGATTTCTCCATTGACTAAAACAAGAAAGAATAGTTTCAGCCACACTTATCATTGAGGATAGCCCTATAATCATGAAAATAACATATAGGATTTATAAATAATATATTAAAATTCATTAACATATTACACATTATTTCTATACTAGTATTTCCATTGACATGTGATATTTATATACTTCTTGTTAATTCATAAAGAGTTTGAGAATTCTCAAAACATATCCCTTAGGAGTGCCAACCTAGTTGTGTCAGAAGTCAAGTTTTCATACACCAAATCTTGACCGAGTCTACCAAAATAAGGCTTTGAAGGGTTTTAACATTGATTTACAAATGTTCTAGAACCACATATACTTTTAGTATCCAAACAAGGATGTAATTTCATGGATAACACTCTCTCAGTCCTTTTCCCAAATTCATGGACATTTTCCTAAACATTGACTTAACATTATACTTAACCATAGATTAATCCTTAGAAAAATCCTTATAAGTATCCAAATGTATCTCACTAATGTTATAAAATAAAATTTTCAAATAGCTGACTTACCCTTTCCCTTGACAGAAACAATAATGATCAAGGCATAACATACATGGATATTACATCATTTTAGATGAATATTCACACATTACAAATGTACACTCCAATCGACTATAATGGATTAGTGTCTCATAAAAAAGATATGACAATATTATAATTTGCTGATATATATTCATTTTTTCCTCTAGATATCATCCCATTTAGTAATCCAACATAGAAAAATTAGTAATGTCTTTAGGAATGGAAACATAAGAAATGGTGATCTCCAATGTTTATCATGGGAAAATAAATTATATACATAAGAATAACATGAACATAATGGTATGTGGACATGAGAATTACATTTTAAGACTATACCATTAATATCAGTGATTGGATACAAGATTCATGGCATAATTTTTGGAATTTAATTAGACATAAATCACAAGTAAATCAACGAATATGACTAGTGATAGAATAACATTGAAAAAATACATAGACTTGTTCCATAAACATAATCATATAATATCATTCTATATATTTTAGGACTCATTACCAAAACATATCAAGGCACATCATGTGGGATACACATACAATGATAGATGCACTACCATCACTAGATGAATTCCTTTCATTATGGTGGATAATGTGACTACTTCATTCAATTTTGGATCATGATATGACTTATTCCAATAGTATAACAGTTTAAACATTCTTCCAATTGAGGATCATGGTCATAGAATTGTTTCCAATCATTATTTCATGATAAATAAATAATTATAATTGCATTAGTGGGAGATATATATCCTACAGATTATATAAGCAAGTCATAAAAACATATTCCACAAGCTCTTAATAAATTATCAGGTCATAACCCATGAAATGAAACGAGTATCATATATAATTCATAATATCACAATGTATAGAAATGAGATTGGTTTCATAATAATTTCATTATAAAATAATACTTCATTGGAAGAATGTTTTAAAAGAATATTCTATATTGAAGTGAAACTGTTTTCATAAACAACATACCAACAATACAAAAACCATTTATTTAAAGAATATTAATGGTAACATTGGATCATATCCCTAGTAAGACATGCATAAGACAAATGGATTTAATCTTAGCATAGAAATAATATTTAAGGAACACATAAAACATTTTTTGAGGAAAATATCACATTATCTTTTAAGAAATCATTTTAAAAAATAACATTGCATGAAGATTAAAATATCATGAACATTTGATTATTCAAGATTCAAAATTTTAATGTGTATTATATAAACTTCTTAAAAAATATATAGATATATATAACATAACATGTGTCTCAAAGAATTAATATTGAGAAAAAATTAAATTACATATTTGGTTACCTTTGAAACACAATCCCCATGAAAGAATGTTTAGAAAATGGATATATAAATAAAAATTAATACAATTATATGAATTATGTTACAAATTAATGTGAAATATATGAAAAAAATAAAAAATTTGTTAATACGGTTTAAATATCGCAAAAATGAAATTGATACTAAAAATACATTTACTACTTCAGTAACATTTGAATAATTATCCCTAAGAAAGAATGAAATCAAATTAAACTTTTATTTAACTAACTAAATAAATTTGATTAGTAAAAATTTCATAGGCAAGTATATAAACCACATAAAACAAATAATATGTGAATATTTCATATATCTCATGGATATAAAAAGATAGATGTAATTCCCTTGTATTAAGTATTGAAATCATTGTACAATTTATATCATCGAATTTAATAAATATATGTTTATTATAAAACTAAAATAGAACCATATTCATATATATAATTCCATATAAAATTTAGTTACCGATTTATAATACTCATTTCATAACAATTAAATGGAAATGTTGTGCTTTGAGTTAGAACTGCCTTTTTGTACAAGTTTTGACATGTTATTATTTGTACTCTTACATAGATATTAATTTTATCATATAATGCATTATAAAAATGATATAAATATAATATATATTCATTATATTGTAAATTATTATTTTCTATAAGTAATATAAATTGTAAATTAAATACAACGTTCAAGGACACTATAGGCCATACGGATGCATAAACAATGTTTCTGTTTTTTGGTCGTATTGAGAGAAAGAAAAAAATGATATATATATATATATATATATTATTAATCTAATATAAATATTATTATATATATATATATCTCATATTTATATTAAACCCATAAATAATTAATCCCATATAAATCAGGACTGAATCACATCTAATTGAGGAGGAGATAGTCCACACATCCTCAAACGATGTTATCATATTCTCATAAATTGGAAATGATGAAGTTATGTGTTTTATAATAATTATAGAAACATAAAAAGTTTATATATCATATATGTCATATAAAAAATAATTCCATCACTATTCCCAACATGATAGGTGGTATTGGATGAACAAATGATATAGGTTCACATGGAGGTAGTTCATCGTACACACAACTGATGATTATGTAACTAATTTGATGAAAGAGTTTGAATGTTTAGGTCATACCCAAATTATAAAAGCATCTACATATATTTATTATAATTTCATTATTTTATAAACAATTTATAATAATATTTTATTTTTAGTTTAAATAAAAAAAGGTGCACATTGAAGGACGTGACCTCTTCTTTGGGTAACTACTATTGGTTTTCACCAAAGGATATTCATGGTTTTCTTAATTCACAAATTGAGGATGAAATGATAAGATGATATATTTTTTGTGTTTTTTATTAATTTTTTTGGCTGAGGAAACAGTCTTGAGTGGTGTGAATAATTAATGGGGTGAAATACAAATTATAGTGGATGAGGAGTGTCATTCATGTAAATACAAAGTATTTAAGAAAAATTGAGAAGTCTTACATAAATAATAAGACTAATATAATTGATTATTCCTATAAAAGATGATATATGGTTAAAATGTGTCCATAAAACTAGTTTTGGTCATTTTTATAGGTCATTTTTTACACTATGTTAATGTTTATTCCCTTCATAAACTTGTTTTTTTTGTAATAAATATAATTAATTTCAAATATTTTCACTAATAATTGTGGTGAAATATTAAGTGGACCATATTATAAATTATAAAGTAATCAGATTAGAAATATTTGATACATTTTTTAAAATTCCAAAACCATATGTGGAATAAATTAATTTGAAATTAATCAAGCTGGAGGGTTGAAACGATTGATTTCTAAAGTGAAAAACGTCATGGTATTAAATTATTTTTATGTATAGTTTAAATGTGAAATTGATTCAACAAGCTTAAATTGAATTAATAGATATATATGTCATCAAAATATTCTTTGAAACAATGAAAAAAATAATGTAACTATTTAAATAAATGAGATGAAAATACCATTTTCAAATAAAATTAAATAATTTTTAGTATTCATAAAAAACAAGTAAATTTCTAAAAAATTACCAAAAATTAACCAAAAGCTAATTTTTACCCAAAAATTTAGAAAAATAATGATTATTAATTAATAAATAACTTTAAATGTTTAAAACTTATTTTTAGAACTATTCTTCATTTATAAAATGGAAAATAATCCTTTTCCAATAAAATATTATATAATTTCTAAAATTGGAATAGTTCATATCTATTATCTAGAAAACAAATAAGATAAATATAAAATATTTGTTCTAATAGAAAATATACAAATTAAATTAAATTCATTTATAAAAATTGGATATTTTAATTTATTAAGATAAAAAATGTTTTTAGAATTAGAAAAAATCACGAGAAGAATTTATTTATTTTAAAATAGTTCTTACATTAATTAATAATTAATGGGGAAAAACAATCATCATAATATATAAGGGTAAAACATATAATATATTTTCTTATAATTAACTGATATTCAATTCTCTAGGTAATAACTACATTAATATTTTAATAAAAAACCAAATGTATATTTTACTTATATAAAAATAAATATTTTAGGGGACACAATATATCGAAGGATCATGGAATTATGTGTTATAGAAGAAAAATATAGTGCCATTTATACTACAGGATAATATAATTATTTCAAATAGTGATTTCGTAGCATTGTTTAGTGTATAAATTTAATCAATAATGACATGGTCTAGTGTGAAATGAAAACCATCAACTAAATATAATTTATTTGGAAAAAATACATCATGATAACTTAGGGTACATCACATACAATTATAGATTATCCTCCATCCTAAAATAGAGAGGTCATGATCCCCTAAAATTAAAAGCTAATAGTTTTTCATCATTACATTCTCAATAGTCATCCCTAACTCCCCATCATCATCATCATCATCATTGTTATAAAAATTATTCAAGCAGAAATACAAACATCAGAAATTCCAGCCTATTGAGACATATTTTCATTAATCTTATTGACAATAAATTATGCAAACCATAATGGCCAAACACATATTTTTATTACATAAAACTATTACATGTCTTTATGTTTATGATATGATCACATGGATTATGACTAATTATTTTTCCTTCCATACTCTTTTGACTAATTTCTTTTATTATGATTGATTTTTATTCTTCAATTATGATTTAGGATCCATGACCGATTGGGTTTGAATTTCATAATTTATGAAAAATATATCAGGAATAAATGCATAAAATACTCTAATATGTCACCATAAAATGATATATCCCATTATTACCCTTACAATTCCTCTAAAATCAAATCTTTTGTATTTACTCCAGATTATGAAAAATGTTTTTATGTGTGATTTTTATTAGAGGCTTATTATTTGAAAAGAATATTATGGGATATATAAATATGTTTTATTAAATAAGTCTATTATATATATTTTCAAAAGACACTAAGAATTTATTATTATTTAAAATATATTTTTAGTTTTAGTTTTACATAATATTCATTTCTAATGATTAAAACATTCTCATTGAAATTTTCAATAGACCACAGTTATTATTAGAGAAGTACAAATAATTTTTATAGATTATTCTATAAAGAATATAATGAACGAATCGAAATACCCTATGATAAATTAAATTTTATTTTGGAAAACATAATGTGACATAGTTGAAAATAATGTATAATTATTTAAGACATGTTTTGACATTTTAACTTTATAAAATGAGTTCCATAATTGATTAATGTTTCCTAAGGTATAAATTATGATATTTGGGTTTATTCTATAGATGGAACTAAGAGTATTTTTAATAAAAACTATTATAGTGGAAAATGTAATTATAATCATAGGGAGAAACAAATGTATTTAGGAGTTTAATATAAAATCAAGATCATCTTTTTACAATCCTCTCTTAATTTTTGAGTCTTGTTGAGATTTGAAATTATCAAACTAGTGGGAGAAATCATTATGATAATTAGGCAGAAACATCCACTTTCCATTACTAACTACATTAATTAAATCATTATAAATAAATGTATCAATACCAAAGAAAATATATTTTTATTCTCTAGTTCTCATAGCATGAAAAATTAATATACATTTAATGAATGGATGTGGAATCAGTAACACCCGAATATTTTTTATATATATATTTTTTAATTAAATTATATTTCTTATATGACATGTATTACCCAAAATACCTAGTTTATGTGAATGGAAATATAATTATATGATCATTATTTAATCTTGAATTTTATAACCCAACCATTAAATTGGTGGGTAAGAATGTGACCAACTAAATTCTGAAAAGTATTTTATTAAAAAATTAACACTGAAAATTTATTTGTAATCCTTTGATTAGGGAATAAAATGATATGTAATCTTTTATTAATAGATACGTCTTTAGGAATTTATTTATGTATGATGTGTTTTTCCAATAAGTTAAACTATTCATTGTCAACGATTGATTTTAATGACATTTATATATTATGTATTCAATCAAATTTTTTATTTGTCATCTCTTAATTTTTCTAAACATTTTCTAAGAATGAATATAGTTTTATAAATAAAATTTATATTTTTCTACAATAAATTTTATTATGCATGGTGATTTTTTATTTAAAATATTCAAATATCTTCAAATATATTATTCATAATTACATTTTATTAAATTTCATATATTTTTAAAAAATTATTATTATTTTCGATGAATCAAACAAAAATACTAATTTTAATTAAATGATTCAGTTTTGATTAAAATATTTAAAAGATAAATTTAATTTCATTATATGTTAAAAATTAAAATTATTTATTTTTAATATTTATTAATATATTTTTTGGTTAGAATAAATTTCAATATTTATTATAAAATTAAAAAAAAAATCGAATGAAAATTTCTTATCAGAAAATTGTTCTTTGCACATATACATGATATAAAATATTTAACATTAATGATTGAAATTGATTATAATTTATTACCTATTTATAATCATATTAATTAGTAATATAGATTTGGGGTAGTCTTATTTTTGTCAAAATGAATAGTAAAATGAATAAAAAATATTTACCGCATTAGATGTTAAAGTTGGTTCACTAAGGGATAACCTAAAAATATAAAGTGTAAAATAACCTAGAAACATCTCCAATACCCACTATATTTCCATATTCTGACATTACCACATATTATATTCTACAATGATATATTTTTTAGCCTTGTGGAATGTGAAAAACGTATGGAAACATTATTCTTTATAATCAATCCATGTGTGTCCTCTACCCCACTAATAAAATAATACCACATCTCCTCTCCTCTTCTCCTAACACATAAAAAATATTTTTCATCAAAACCCTACCAAAATATAATAATTACTACCCTCTTACAACATGTAGACTTTTTTTTTGAAAACCCTCCAGTGAAGGATTAGGTATAAACACAAAGAGTTACTCAAAATAAGATGTAAATTTTTTAAATATGTATTTTTGTTTTATTTCATCCTCAAACTATATCAAAAATATCATAAATAATTATGAAATAATTATAATAATATAACCTATATATCTATGTGTTATTATTTTAATGTTATGAACTACATTTTTCTCATCTTCCATGAAGGGATTTATTAAATTATAGATCATACATGTGGTATACTACCACCATAAGATCAAATGTATAAATCATTCCCCATCACCACTAGTTATATATTGATATAATGGTGTATTTAACATATTAATATTATAATTATGAAATATTTATATGTTCTTATTATAGTATCACATATACCTTTTTACATTCCATTATAAAGAATACATCAATGTCGCTAATGTGTACTGGAGACAAAGCATTGTGAATCTAAATGATTCATTATTAAATTTTTATTTATAAGGATGTTATTGACGATATTTTAATTGAAATTATATATATAGTATGAAATAAAAATTTTCATTATAGGTAATATATAATTTATCATAATTTTTTCTCATCTATATAGGAAATGGAATAATCGTTCATGCATATGTAGGTCCAACTATCTCCAGGAATGGTGTAATTACGTTTCAATATTTAACATTATGGGATTACAATAAAAATATGTAAACATAATATATATGATATTTATAAAAATTTTAATGTTATGGAGAAAATATAACCATTATGAAAGTAAATGGACCCAAATACCTAACCAATGAAAACCTGAATAAAGAACCAGTTGTGACCCAGAATGGTATTTTAATAATGTTTTTCAATTAATAGTTAATAATTTGTCATATGTAAATAATAAATGGTATGATATGTTGTAATATTGTTCTATAATATATTAATGTTAATATTATATTTATTATAGTGGAGTATCAAACATGTATGAATAATTTCAACACTTAAGGTACTATAATTTCATCTCAATTTATCTTTAATGGGACACATGTTATGTTATGCACATGTCTTCTTTTAGGAGGTGTATATACAACCAATTTTACATGCTGTATCAAGAGTTTAGTTGTTTCATGAAATTTAATATTTCAGTTAAAATTATTCTACCATGAGGATTAAGATTCATGAGTTACCAATTTGGTTATGGTATATTAATCTCACTTTTTTTGGGACATATACCCTATAAATCTATCCAAATTTAAATTTTTATTAAGCCATTTTGATGAAAAATGGGAAACCAAATACACATATAAGACCATTATGTGCTAAAGAGCACAAAAAATTATTAAACATGAGACTTAGATTACCCGAGTTAGCTGCCCTATATAGATCCCATTTCAAAGGACTAACATGTGTTTCTGGGTCCTCTCTAATAAGTTCATCAAAGTGGGTAAGAATCCTCTCCATTGTATAGATGAATTACACTGAGTTTATTTTTCCCTGATTGAAGCCCCGGGACAGAATTCAGTCTAGTTTGTCTATCCATAAAACATTCTCCTCGTTGGTGTCATCTTGCAACCTTCTTTCATAAATTCTTTTGATCTCCTCTTCCGAGACATTGGGACGGACAACTTTGTCTGACATTTCTTCCATCGAATGTAGAATCAAATTCAATCACACCATGGACTCTTCACTTTACCCTTTCGATAGTGCTTTGCATCAATTTTTCTTGTCCTTCTTGGTTGACCTTGTCTCCATCGGCTTTGGAAAATGTGATTAATCCTTGATTTCCTTGGGGTTTTTCCCTTGGACCACTATACATTTCCTAGAATATGTAGCTCCATTTTTCACTTTCTTCCTTTAGGGGCTATGAGTCCACTTCCCTTGAACACATTCCATGTTGTCCACTGAGAGTTGACTATATCATTCCTCTCCCGAAGATACATCATCTTGGGACAAGGGGGTTCATGAACCTCCAAGCCCCAAAATCATTTCCATATCTTGATCCCCGACCCTACATTGATGTCCCTCATCTTTCCTGGAGACTCCCCTTTCCTAGATTGTTCTCTCATCAATTCTTCTTCCCCCCATTCCCTGCCTTTAGACATATACCCTATACACCAATTGATTCTTTTGTGTGTTGTATATAATACCTATGAATTAAATTTTTCCATTTCAGGATAATTATTTTATATGAATATCCATCTAATTTTTTTATTTCATCGGTGTTATTACTGAAACACTACAAAAGTGTAATGGTTTTATTTTATATTATTATTTTTTATCATGTTTTTTTAGGATTTTTCTCTTGGTGATGAAAACTTATAATCTATCACTAATCAAACTCGTAGAATTACTTATTCTCTTGTTATATTAGGAAAATAAAATTTTCCCATTAACATTAATCCCTTTATTCACCCATTATTCTAATATAATATTTTAAAGTGAAACCTACTTTATTATTGTAAAAACTAAATATTTTAAAAGAAAATTATTATACTTGATATCAAATATGAAATCCTTGATTGTGTGGGAGCAGTGGCCAATCGGCTTTCACTTCTTCCTAATATAGCACATGTTCATGACGAGTTATATGTATCCTTATTTAGGATATACATATATGACCCTTCATATGTACTAAATTTTGAGGTGGTACAACTGGATCATGACCTCTATTATAAGGAGCACCCGTTGGAGATCTAGGATTGTGGAGGCAAGGTTCTATGCAATAAGACTACCCACCTTGTTAAGGTGTTGTGGAGGAACCAAAAATGTGAAGAAGCAATGTGGTAACCAATGGAGTCCATGAAACATAAGTACACACACCTTTTCCCCTCATAAGGTACAAAATAAAACATCGAGGATGAAATTTCATAAGGGGGAACAACATAACGACCCAATTTTTTTAATTATATTTGTTTCCTAATTTTGTGTTTCATTTTATTTTATACTCAAAAAAACAATATCCTTTAATTAATGAAGTGGGTATAATTAAAATGAGACCATTGGGTTTCGACTGTTATATGACCGTTGGTCAATATGATCGTTGGAAACTATAATCGTATCGATGTGATTGTATAAATACGGTTTTCATGGTTATTTAACACAGATAGAAGATTGAATGGCCTCTTTGAGTAGACATGAGGAATATGAAGTCTGTCTCTCAGATCTTGGGAAAGAGGTAGCATCACTGGGATTTTCTCTCCACCAAGCCCAAGATGAACATTAATGTATGAAGCTTAAACGAAATCGACTTAGGGAGAAGTCCAAGCTGATCAAAATCACAACTAAGGAAATGTTGTCTGTGCCACCCCAATATTCTATCTCAATAGCACACCTAGCACTTAGGTCCTATTCTAGTGTTATATGGGGTCATGTAACGAGACCTTAGTTACTTTTCGTAATCATTTTACATAAATAAAATTGTTATTTCTTCTTGTGGAAATTTTTGTGAATTTTAAAAATATGAATTAATATAGGATGTGTATTATTGATGAATTAATTAAAAAATGCTATTTTAAAATATTTTTGTTTTCATTAAATTTTTAATAATGTGAAATGATTTTCAAAAATTGGTCTTTTACAGTTGTGATATGTGAGAAATTTAGAGTCTAATAAGATCAAATTGGTTTGTAGTGAATAGTAAAGTAGCAATAGTAACATACCCATATTAATAATAATGAATAGTAATGAATAGTAATTTGACCAAAAAATAGAAACGTTTCCCATGAATGTATAAATACATTTTAGATAGCTTAAAACTATAAAAACAATCATAGTGTATGTTTTTTTATGCCAGAAATATTTTATTTACTATTATATAATTAAATTAATATTTTAAAATATAAATTTATTTTCATAAAATTCAATCATAAATTATTACTTTATTGTCTTATGGGTATATGATATTTTTATGGGACCTTGATTAGTTTTTTAAGGTGTTACAAAATAAGATATAGTTGTAAAGTTGTATTGTTGGAATAAATAATGATTTTATAATATCATGAAATTAAATATATTTGGGAAATAATTTTCATAAAATGGAATTCATTTTTTAATTCATAGCATCAATATTATGTTCGAGTGATGTTTTTGGATTTTTCGGAAACAGTTGAATTATTGGTGAATAGAAAAAATTCAGTTTTGAGTTTCGAGTGTTTAATGACATCATTAATGATGTAATAACGATGTAATCTTTCTGGTAGACTTATGAATAGTGAGATATGCTATGTGGTGTCCCATGTGGCCAATACCATGGGAAATCCCATTGTTTTGCAAATACCACCGATAAGGTGTCCCTTGGAAATTAATAATTTATTCACTCACTTTTCATATAAATACCAAGCCATTTCCATCATTCATTTCATTCCAAAATCATCATAAATAATTTTATGGTCTTCTTACCTCCCTAGGAGTCCTCCCAAGGTTCCCTCAAGCCTCCCAAAGTCTCGTACTTCAATCATTCAAAGTTACTCTTTTACATAAGAGATTCATTCACCCTCCCCTTTTATATCAATAATTCTTTTATGGTGTGTCTTCTAGTTTCCATCTCTTTATGATGAGGGTATGTTCTTATATGTTCTCATTGCGGTCCATTTCATGTTTAATTGTTGAGAGAACGTTCCAACTCTCATCAATTTGTTTTCTGAATTTTTAAGTGACATCGTTAGGCTTTCGAATTTCTTGTAAAAGAAATTTCATCTACTCTTTCCTTTCATCTTTCCTTTTATTGTGGTATGTCATTCAAATATCCATAGCATGTTCTTATCTACCTGTTATTATATATTTATATTGTAATATGTTTTATTCATGAGTGGATTACCCTTGTATATTCTCTTTTTATTATTTTCTAAAACCATGTTATATAGTCGTTATGCTGCAGCAACTTCGACTCAAAATTTATATCTCTTTCTCTCACGAAATTAACTTTTTTATTTAATTGTATACCCATACATATTTCGTTTCTATGGGTGTTCATAAATATATATAAAAAATATATTTTATTCTATAATGGACATACATATAACCCCCACTCCTTTTCCATGGGTTATAAATGATATAATGTTCATATTTTTAAGAACTTTTAAAAGGTCACGATTTTGAAATGAACGCCTTTTCTTTTATTCTCTATGGGTTATTTATGAAATGTTTGATTATGATATATGTGGATAAAATGAATGTAAAGATATATTAAGGGAGTTCCTTGATATAACTCCACACGATCAAGTATTTCATAGGGTCCATTGTAACGAGGTGGGTAGTCTTGTTACATTCATCGAATAGATTTTATAGTCATAGTTTTAGAAAAACTCAAATTTTACATGTAAAAACGTTTTATGTTTCTAAATTCTATTTTGAGGCATTCTCATAGACCAATTATTTTATAATTAAAATTTTAGCCCTTATATTTGTTATATTTTAAATGTAAATTAATATTTTTATTAGTATTTTCGTAATTATCTTAGGATAAATTGTTTGTATTTTTTAGATATTTCGTTTATTGAAAAATATTGTAAAATACATAATTTTATTTGTAAAAACCTTTTCATTTTTATAGTTAATAATGTAAAATTATTTTTTTAGTTAGGTTTAAATATAATATTGATATTTTATATGTATATTAATACAATTTATTTGATATTAATGATTTTAATATTGATATTATTTATAAAAAATAGTCTACTTTTGAACATTTTCACATTAAAAACCTACTTTCTCACCACGTTTGGCGAATTAGTATTAAATTTAATTTTACCACTTCAATAAATATAATTTTTGAAAATTAATATTAATATTTTTGATTAAATGTTACATTAATATTACAAAAATATGGATGTAAATGTTTACCATAATAATTAGTGAAAGCAGTTAAAATTTAATACAACGATTAAGGTACAAATGAGATTACTTAGTGGTTAAAAATTAATATTAATGGAAAAACCACCAATATACATGTCCAATAACCATTTTCAAGATATATATAGACCGTTATATTCTTTTACATTAATTTTATGACTTAATGATGCTTTATTAAATCAAATTGACTTATATAATAACTTCAGTAAAGAATCAAAAGTTAACTTTATTGTCATTAATATCTATAATGCTATGGGATAGAATATAAAACAAAATAGGATCAATTATGAATATTTTTTTGAATGATAAATTATCTTTTTTAATCATCATAATTTATCTACAGTTTTTATAGATTAATTATTTACATTAAAATCATGATAAAAAACAATGTAAAATTTAATTTGTTAATAAATAAAAAAATGATTCTAAAAATAATTTATCTAAAAAAATTAAGTGAATTATTTTGATTGAATAATTTTTTCAAATAATTTCCAATGTTACATATATATATATAATTAATATATTTTAATAACAAAATTATCAATAAAATTTTAAAATCTAATTAAATTTATAATGTCCAAATTGGCATTAATGTTTTCTTATAATTAATGTTAATTTATTAAATTTTAAAAATTTACTAAAAATCATATATTCAACATATAGATTTTTAAATGATAATAAATATCAAATATTTTACCCAGATAGACTAATTGATATTTTATAATAATCATATTTACCCTTGAATAGTAAAATCATTACTAGAAAAGTTCGAGTTAAATTTGTGTCCTTTTACCATAAATGTTCTTGTGTTATAACTAATTTCCTACGAAAATGGGATTTTCAAATTTTTTATTAAATAAAATATAAATAATTTTTATTTTCTATATTTTATAATAAATATCAATTTAATTTAGTCTCATTTTTTCAATTTCATAGCGTATATAATTAATTACCTGAGTGAAATCCCAAAGTGGTAAACATAAGGAAACATATATATTAAGTAAAAATGATAAAAATAATTTCAATTTTTACTAGTAGACGATTTGATCAACCATACATTCACAAAAATCAATTATTTTACAATTTCTAGTCAAATAATTTATGTTATACCTCCCAATAATGTTTCCCTTTTTTTATTTACCTCAATTATACTCCTCCTCCACTATAAAAGGGAAATCGCCCCTCACTTTTTCACACCACTAAATCCCATTTATTAATCCAAAACCTTAACAAATAATCTCTTAATATCCCTATCTTATTTCAATAATCGTAACATTGGGATGAAAACAACCAAAGGAATACTTTTGTAATAATCCAAATCTATTTCCGCAAGGAGGTGGTAACATTCTTCCATGATCTCTTTTTCTTACTTCTTTCGCTACTAGAGAAATTTTTCTTATAAATTGATTATATAATATCATAAAATATACACAATATTTAATTTGTTTTTATATTAAGGGTATGACCCACACTTTCTCTCACTTCCATCAAATGAGATACGCAGTCATCATTGAACTGTACAACAGACGACCACCTCACAAATTGAATTCGTTCGTTCTTCCATTATCCACCTTAATGTTTTCAAATAATTATAGATTCATAGTTTTTATATGTTATTTATAATTTATTTACAAATTTTTAATTATTATGTAACACATACATTCATGCATACTATTTTTTTGGAATATGATAACGTCATTGGTGGATATGTGGACTACTACCTCCTCAAAGTTATGTGATGGTTTCATTATTTACATCGAATGTATTAAGTATCGTTTTAAAAAATATGTGAAATATTTGAAATAACTATTATGATATAATTATATTATTAATAAATTTCATTTAATTATCATTCTTATCATAGAACAAGAAAAATGAATCTCTGGTCATTCGTAGGTACAACCTACCCTCTCCATGATGGTAGATTTTATTCCATATCACCAAAAATTATAAATTAATATAAATATATATATAATAAAAATATATAATTTTTAAGTCATTTTATATATTCTGGATATGATGAAATCTTGATCTATGTAATAGAAATAAAAATAAAAAGTAAAAAAACAGGAAAAACCAGGCAATTAACAACTAAAAAGATAAAAATGAGGATATATTATTAATTAACATGTTAAGATATGTTATAAATGGATAATATATGATATAATAAATATTAATTAGGTTCTCATAAATTTCAATAATATTTTTGAAAAAATTATACAAGATGTTAAGGATGGTTCAACCAAAAAGGAGTGTAACATAAGGGATTTTCATCTCAGTTTTTTTATATGTGAGATAAATGTCATATTCAATGTTTATTTTTTTTGTATATTATAATACCTTAAAATAAAATACCACAAATACCAGATAACTCATTTTATTTTATGTCAAAATATTTATTATTTCATTCAGGTGTTTTAAATTTAAAATTACAAATTGGGAAATTTTATCATTGAAATATCATATTATTTTGTGATTGATAACTTTATATTGAATCAATCACATTCTTGTTGTCATTTTCCATTTGAAATTACATTCCTTTGAAATATAAATATTCTCGTGTAGTTGATATTATTATATCCTAAACTATATTCCATTTTAGATATAGATTTTTCTATGAATATTATTCAATTAATCGAGGAAATTGGGATAAATCTGTATATTTTACTCAATATAGATATTTGATACGCAAAATTAAATAAGAATTAAATATATTATTCAATATATGAAAAATTCATTGGAAATAAATAAAATGGGGTAGGTTCCAATTATGAAAATACCTTAATTTATTAGTAGTCTAATTAGATGAAATCATTTTGCAAAAAAAAATGTGTGTGTTTCACAGAAAAATTAGAAGGGCTTCTACACACAAACATAAACTGGAAAGAGGATATATATTGATGGTAAAGTGGTTAACGTACCAAATACATGACTCTTCATTGTTAAAAATTTCCTTCAGTTCATTTATTTTTATCCTATAGATTATCACTATGAAATAATATATGGATGCATTTTATTTTCATATTATTGATTCAATGTAATAGTTTTTAGTTATTTACCATTATGTATTTGTTATTGCATATTAATTATTGAAATTGAATGTATCTTCCATTATTTACCTTTCCATGTCATTTACAGTCACCATTAAAATTTTATTTATTATATTTCATGTCTAATCAGATATTTCCCTTTCTATATTGATTATGAAAATATTTATCAGTTTTTAGATTTCATGTCATGTGTGTTTACTTATTTACCATTCCATATTTATTATTTGGATGTATTCATTTTATTTTCATAATTGTATAACCCTTAATGATCATTTGAAATCCCCCTTATTTTTTAATTCTTCTGCATGATTCTCTGATTCATACTATGAATGATATTTAAGGATATGATATATGGAATAATGTTACCCTTGAAATAAAATACTTGCATAGTTATCAGTGTATTTATTTCTAATTTAATACTAATGTAGGTATCTCGTTTACAAAGAATACTAAACTAATTTTTCCTTTGATATTTTATCCATGTAATCGTAACAATGTAATGGTAGTAGACAAAAAATTCGATCTTACAGGGCTCAACGTGTTACATATGGAATAATTGGACTTTAACAAAAATCCATGTGATTAGGTTTATGAAATTATAGAATAGGGGAAAATCTAATGATATAAATTGATGATGTATAATATGGAAATCCCAAAGAAATGATGTTTATGAATATTAGAGTACCTATTCAAAAAATAATTTGATTAATTATATTTCATATTTTGAATCATAAAAATTTCATACATTTATTAGCTAAACTAGTAAATGATAGTATTTAGAAATATAACCAAGAAGAAATAAGGGTATCAATACTCAGCGCCAATATATATGATTCCTTGCTGATAAATATGACATAGTTTGTATGGAACTAATAATTTTATGGATATATTAGGGTTTCTTAAACTAATTTTAAAAAATAACATTCCCTAGAAAGAGAGGCATATTCCCTAATGATATTTTTTAATGTTTGATAAATTTATTCCATAGAGGCCACCATTATTAAGTCGGAATACTAGTCCAAAGGAAGTTGAGAAATTTTTAATGATGTTGGAGAATATATTTTTTTGAATTGGGATATAGTGAAAAGTAAAAGGATAAAATTTTATTATATTGTGTCATTGGAGATGTGGATTAATGCAGTAAATTGATCTATAATACTATGGAAGAATATGACATAAAACTCATTGAATGGATAGATTTTGAGGATAAAATCGTTGACAAATATTTCCTTTGTTAGAAAAAACTGAGATCAAGTGAATGATCAAAAGATTACAGAATGATTTTGAACATTCTGATATGTATTATGATGCTACATTTACAATGATATCAAGGTACAATGTATATTTTATATTTAACATTGAATGAAAAGGTTTTCCATCGCATTTATTTAATTATGAAAGGTATCTTTTAAAGAACCGTAAATTTCAAGGAAATTTTTTTTTCTTAATTTTCTTTGGAATTTTACAAGAGCGCAGTCTTTGACGGCACCTGATTCCGAGGCCCGGTGTGCCCGGAATCATCTGTCAAAGTTTGGCTCGGGTACGTTCAGTGAACGGACGAGCGGGTTTTTCTAACTTTTGAACCGATGCCCGGAATCGAATTCGGAGGGCACCGATG
The DNA here is from genome assembly GCA_963277665.1 of Viscum album. Taxonomy (NCBI): domain Eukaryota; kingdom Viridiplantae; phylum Streptophyta; class Magnoliopsida; order Santalales; family Viscaceae; genus Viscum; species Viscum album. Next base: position 1,771,122,129 of record OY728135.1, read on the forward strand.
AAATCGCAGCGCCGGTATTCGCCTAGAAACGCATCTTCTGTTGTTGCGTTTTCTCGGGTGTGGTTTTTAATTTTTGGGCTAAAAGTTAAGAAATAAAATAATTTTGCGACAACTTTATTTTATTTCACTTAAGCCACATGGAAGCCACTTGATGCCAGTTAAAGGAGGCTTGAACTGAGTTAAACCAGATAGGATGCTATCTAGAAATATCCTACCCCTTGGTAGGATATTTGTGAGGTGGGGCCCGCACGAGCCCTGCCGTTTCTTTCCGCTAAGAAACGCACTGGTGAAAACCCGTCTTTATGAAAGTCAACTGACGCGTTTCTTAAAATCATAACAGACCATTTAATTGGGCGGTTTATTTCGTGAATTAAATGAGCTGTTACTTTCGTTGAATTAATTCATCTAATTTTTGGGTCGTTTCTTACCTGTTTTGATGTGTTGGCATAATAATAAAATAAGACCAACCAAAATCTTTTGAGGGATTACTCGTTGAGACAGAATCCTTGTTTCTTCTTCCTCCTTCGCGAAGAACGCGAAGAACATTAAGAACGCGAAGATCGCGAAGAATGCCGAACCCAGAAATCGACGACGCGACGCCGTGATCCGCAACGCCAACAACGTTCTTCTGCGACGTCTCTTCCTCCGCGACGGATCTTCGATCCGCTTCTTGAGGTAAGAGTCTCAGACCTTCCTTTTAATCTCCTTCATGGTTCTTAACCAAAATACGGATTTAATTAATTAAATTAAATCATCTGTTTCATGGTGCATTGAGTTCGCCGACTCAACGCCGTGTTCCGCGACGACGCGACGCCTTCCCGCGATGACGCGACGATCCCCCTCGTCCGCGATGAGCTTTTCCGCGAAGAACACCCGCGCGCGACGACCAACGAGGTAGGGATTTATTTTGGGATTTACCCCCTTTTTATTATTCCCATGAACGTTCTTTAAAAATTAAACAACCGGTTTGAAATGAACAATTTTATTTTATTAAAATTGTCGGTTCATGTGTTGAACAAAATTATCTCGTTTGGTTACCTCTAACGCGGAGGGTGCGGGCCAAACGAACACGGCCCGATGACCCTCCGCCGTTCTTCTTTTTGTGCGGATTTGACGGGCGACGACAAAACGTGCCGCAACGGAAGTTTGATGATCCTGTTGTGAAGAATGAGTCTTGACAGGAGCAGCGACACCGACGGGAACAAAATCGGACCACCGGAGCGATCCCGGTGGCCCGCGGAACTCGCCGGAGCGCGGGTCGCCAGCGCGGCGGCGCTGGCAGCCGGGAGCGGCGGCGCCCCGGCGCGCCGCCGGACAGGCCGTCGTGGCCGAAGCCGCGGAGGCGGCGGCACCCGCGGCCGCGCGGGTCTGGTGCCCTCGGACGCGGCTAAAGCCGCGTCCTCGACTCAGTGCGGCCCCACGCGGGGGGGGGGGGGGGGCACCACCAGGCTGTTCGGCCGCTCGGCCGAACCGGACCAGGCCGGTCCGACCGGCCGGGCCGCGCCCTAGCTAGACCGGACCGGGTCGGACCGGGTCTGGTCGACCCGGTTCAGGTTGACCCGGTTCGGCCGACTCCCGAGGGGGGGGGGGGGGGTCGGGCCGGGTCGGCCCGGGCCCGTACCCCCCGTCTTCGGACATTTTCATTCAAACGCCCGTAACATGAGCTACGGGCCTCCAAACGACTCTCTGTTAGCGGAAACACGATCCTTGGATCGAGACGGTCATTTCGTTATATCGCACTCAACGTTTCGGAATACTTTGAGTTCGGCCAGGTTGGTTCGTACAGGAAACCAACCGGGCCTTCGGAGCGGAAACGCTCATATCTTGAGCCACGGACGTCCGATTGACGTGCCGTCAGCTTTGTTGAGTTCCTCTTTGTGAGACGGATCTTTTGGCATACTCCGCCCGAGGTTTGGATGCAGGTGGAGTACGATCGGGTTGGTTTTTCCTTAAAAAACAACCGGGCCCCTGGGACGAAAAAGCCAATAACTCTCAGACAGGACGTCTGATTGGCACGCCGTCTGTGACGTTGAGTTCCTGTTGACGATACGGAACTTTTTGATACATCAACTTCAGACTTTGTGTCAGTTGATGTATCGGCCTCTCGTCTCGTGGAGCGGACCCTCCCGAACGAGCTTGCTATGTGCGGGAACCCTAGAGCTGGCTGCGACTGCTTCTTCGACAGCGACGACCGTGCAGATATCCTCAGTGGACTGTGGCGACGACCGTGCAGAGATCCTCAGTGGACTCCGATGACGACCGTGCAGAGATCCTCAGTGGAATGCGGAGACGACTGTGAAGAGATCCTCAGTGGACTGCGACAACTACTGCACTCAGCGATCCTACGTGGATCAGTGCTACAGGTCCTGTGTGGGCCCGATCCTGTGTGGGCCTGATCCTGTGTGGGTCCGATCCTGTGTGGGTCCGTGCTCAGCGGTTCTGTGTGAGCCAGTGCCTACTGGTCCTGTGTGGGCCCGATCCAGTGTGGGTCATTACGGGGGTTAGTTACCTATCGATCCTTCATGGGTCCGACGACTTAGATGGATCAGTGATCGTCTTTATCTTCATCCGAAAAGTATACCTGTGTGAGCTGAATCTTGTGTTGAGCTATCCTGTGTGGATTTACTGTTTACTCTCCTTTGTCGATTGTGTTGAGCTATCCTGTGTGGATTTACTTTTTACTCTTCTTTGTGGATTGTGTTGAGCTATCCTGTGTGGATTTACTGTTTACTCTCCTTTGTGGATTGTGTTGAGCTATCCTGTGTGGATTTACAGTTTACTCTCCTATGTGGATTGTGTTGAGCTATCCTATGTGGGTATACGTTTTGCTTTCCTGTGTGGACTGGGTTGTGCTTGGGCTCAGACGTTGGAGCCAAACGAGAATTGATGACTTGGGTATATGTATGGGCATATACCTAAGCCGTGTCAGATGTTAATTCGTGATTTTATCTTTCCTTTGTGGATTTCCGGAGACCGTCGGGGGTCTCAGGGTCCCTACTGAGTAGCTTATACTCACACCTGCACGGGCTTTGCCCGCACTACGTTGTGTTGGTTGCAGACGATGGACAACGCTGATCGTGGTGGAGGCATGTGGAGCAGGACGGTACCTGGAGGTGGACCACTGGGCGGGACGTACTCAGAGCAGTCAGGTGGACCGAGGAGCAGTGGAGGCTATCTGTACCCACCCTTCAGGTGGGACTTCCAGAGGATGGCTCGACTCTGCGGCTTTTCCTTTCAGTTTATGTTTTTCCTTCCAATTGTACTTTACATTTGGGCTTGTATTTCCGGCCCCTTTTACTTTCAGCACAGCTTGTACAGTTTTTTCATAGTGTTTACTTTTCTGCTTGCTTACTCTGTGGTGCTTGTTTACTTTTCAAAGGCAATTCCTTCCCTTTTTGTTGGGATTTACCCCTTGGTGATACTCACAAGCCCCTGGCCTATGAAAGGCGGGCTTGGGGTAGTCACGGCACGGGCCCCGAGGACGGGTCGTGAAAAATTGGTATCAGAGATGGTCGGTTCTACCGCAGACTCTGATCTTTATTCTATGTGAAGCAATAGTGTTTAGCGAATTGAGTGTGGTTATCAGTCCAGGGAGTCCAGTGTTGGTGTGGTGGCTGACGTATCCATACACCAGGACCCTGACTTCTGATTTCCGACTTAATGCACGAAAACATTGATTGCATTGTGTTTCAAGTTTTCTTCATGATTACTTGTGTCAGCTCACAAGGTATACTGTTCTGACCATGGCACACTTGTTTCCTTTTCAGGATGGCCCGACGACAGCAGCCATCTAGGGTTCCTAGAGTAGAGCGCGACGACAGCCCGCCGAGCGACGAGGCCTCGGTACAGGGCTCGTTGACAGCAGAGGCACCAGCGGTACCTTTACCCGCCGAGCCCCCGATGCTTCCAGCACTGGCAGCTGATGACGCACGACGCCTCAAAGCTCTGCACGAGTTCCAGCACCAGCGACCACCCAGGTTCCTTGGGGAGTCGGACCCCCAGGCAGCCGAGGACTGGCTGGAGGCGGTCGTCCGAGTTTTCAGGCTAGTAGGGACACCAGCAGACCTCATGGTGATCCTCGCGGCGAGCCTACTGCATGCAGCAGCAGGGCGATGGTGGATACTGATGCTCCAGGTACACGATGAGGCCTCCCTCATCTGGACGGACATCGAGAGCCTCTTCTGCTCAGAGTTCATCCCGGCCACCCTCTGTGCGGTGCGCATCCAGGAGCTTCTTCAGCTGCGGCCGGGCAGCTTGACGGTCGCCCAGTACACGGCGAGGTTCACCGACCTTTCTCGCAAGTCAACAGACATGGTACGAGACCCCTTCTTCCAGGCCCGGACCTTCGAGCAGGGATTGAGACATGGGATCAGGGCATCGCTGATCTCCCTCATCATCCCGACCCAGACCGGAGTACTGGAGCGAGCCCTCCTGATCGAGAGCTTCTTGGGTGAGTCCACAATGAGACCTACCGCAGGGCGGCAAATAGAGGAGTCTTCGGCAACAGGTAGCCGATGGATGACTCAGGGTTCCAGGCGGACCAGACCTTCCGGCAGACGACCTCAGGACACTGGCTCAGCAGTGCAGGGCACTCAGCGCGGAGCCAGTCATCCGAGAGGCGGGCAGTGCTACGAGTGCGGCGGGCAGGGCCACATGGCTCGTGACTGCCCGACCCGCCATACTGAGGGGCAGACGACGGTGGAGGGACCCCCCAGGCAGAGGCAGAGGGTCGACTGTGGCGGTCCGCAGGGAGGAGGCGGACGAGGCAGAGGAGCTGGCCGAGTAGTAGGTGGTGGGCGACGCTTTGAGGCTCTGCCACCACCACCACCAGGAGGCCCGCCCCGACCACAGGGAGCTGGAGGGAAGAGACAGGCGCAACTCCAGGCAGCAGAGGCCTACGACCACGGCGCGCCAGAGATGATTCGAGGTACGATCTGTGTCTATTCCACCCTTGCTGCAGTTCTGATAGACACAGAAGCGAGTCACTCTTTCATAGCCACTGCCCTTGTTCGGAGCTCAGAGATTCCGACATAGTCGTTGGCTCGATCCTTACAGCTAGAGACTCCTACGGGAGTAGAATCGACGATTACGCACTGGTGCCGGCAGTGTGAGCGTACTCTAGGAGGCGAGAGATTCGGCTGGAATCTTCTTGTAGCGGCGTCGAGGCCTTACGACGTCATCTTGGGCATGGATTGGTTATCTACGGTCCATGCTCAGATTGACTGCATTAGGCGCAAGGTGCGATGTGTGCGCACCGACGGGAGCAGGTTCACCTTCACCGCCGAGAAGGGAGCCTTAGCAGCACAGGATGGATTCAATAGAGGAGAGTTCAACCCATCACTCATCAGTTGGCTAGCCTCATCCTGGGAGCAGTTGACGTGCGGAGTCCCAGTTTTCCTGCAGTGGTGGATCAGTACACAGACGTCTTTCCCGACGACGTTCCAGGACTACCTCCTCGCAGAGAGGTTGACTTTTATATTGACTTGTACCCTAGGACAGCCCCGATATCCAATCCACCATATCGGATGGCTCCTTCTGAGCTTCGAGAGCTACGGGTATAGTTGGAGGACTTGCAGGGGAAGGGGTTCATCTGACCCAGTGTTTCACCCTGGGCTTCCCCGATATTGTTCGCCAAGAAGGCGGATGGGAGCTTGCGACTGTGTGTCGATTATCGTCGCCTGAACCAGGTGATAGTGAGGAACAAGTATCTGCTACCCAGGATTGATGACCTCTTCGATCAGCTCAAGGGAGCACGGTGGTTCTCGAAGATAGACCTCAGGTCAGGCTATCATCAGCTCAGAGTTCGAGACGAGGATGTGCAGAAGACGGCCTTCAGGTGTCGGTATGACCACTACGAGTTCTTGGTTATGCCTTTCGGTATGTCCAACGCTCCAGCAGTGTTCATGAGCCTCATGAACAGGATCTTCCAGCCATACCTCGATCGCTTTGTCGTAGTCTTCATCGACGACATCTTGGTGTACTCGACCACGGAGGAGGAGCACGCCTACCACTTGCGTGTTGTACTATACACACTCCGAGAGCACCAGATTTATGGACAGCTCTCGAAGTGCCAGTTTTGGTTACGTGAGGTCCACTTCGTGGGGCACGTCATTTATGAGGCGGGAGTTGCAGTGGATCCCGTGAAGATCGAGGCAGTGCTAGCTTGGGAGCCACCCAAGAACGTGACAGAGGTGCAGAGTTTCTTGGGCCTAGACGGATAATATCGGAGATTTGTGCCGGACTTCTCCAGAGTTACGACCCCACTCTCAGTATTGGCGAAGAAGGGGAAACCCTTCGTGTGGTCAGACAGATGTCCGCAGAGCTTCCAGGAGCTGAGGCAGAGGTTGACCAGCACACCTATCTTGAGGTTGCCTGAGGAGGGAGTTTGATACATAGTCTACTGCGATGCATCAGAAACCGGACTCAGTTGTGTCCTGATGCAGGAGCGGGCCGTGATTGCCTACGAATCACGTCAGTTGAGGCCGCATGAGCAGAACTACGCTACCCATGAATTGGAGTTGGCAGCAGTGGTCTTCGCCCAGAAGACATGGCGACACTATCTGATGGGCGAGCACTTTACAGTCTTTTCTGACCACCAGAGTCTCAGGTACATCTTCTCTTAGAAGGACCTGAACCTGAGACAGCGGCGATGGCTCGAGTTCCTCCAGGACTATGACTTTGAGATAGTCTATACTCCTGGGAAGGGGAACGTGGTAGTCGATGCCCTCAGCAGGAGGACGGGCATCCAGCTACTTGAGGAGGCGACAGAGCAGCTAGCAACCTTGCAGATATCCTTCATGGATAGAGATGGAGCAGCCTTCCTTCAGTCTCTCACAGTCACTCCTCCACTTCTTCAGCGGGTCAGAGAGTCACAGCATGGGGACGATGACTGTGAGACACGGCGTGCACAGATATCCTCGGTGCAGGCACCTAATGGTTTCTCCTTTGGAGTAGAGAACGATGTCCTTTTCAGAGGACTTACCTTGGTACCAGTCGCTTGCGAGAGGAGTTTCTGAGAGAGATCCTCACTTCTCCTTCAGCGGTACATCCTGGAGTGGTGAAGATGTACCAGGATCTCAGACGTCAGCACTGGTGGCCGGGCATGAAGAAAGCTGTGGAAGAGTTCATTTCATGGTGCCTCACCTGCCAGCAGGTGAAGGCAGAGCACCAGGTACCAGCAGGCTTGGTACAACCCTTGGAGGTCCTGGAGTGGAAGTGGGACGACATATCTATGGACTTCATGACTGGACTTCCACACACTTCCAGAGGTCACGACTCCATTTGGGTGATTGTTGACCGACTCACCAAGTCGTCACACTTCTTACCCATCCGAGAGCAGGGCTCAGTGGAGAGCTTGGGGCATCTCTACGTTCAGGAGATTGTACGGCTTCACAGTGTGCCATCGAATATCATCTCTGATCGGGACGCACACATTACTTCCCGGCTTTGGAAGGGGTTTTAGGAGGCGTTCGGGACGTGGCTACGTCTGAGCACCGCCTTTCACCCTCAGACGGAGAGGAACATTCAGACTCTCGAGGACATGCTCCGTGCATGTGTCCTCGACTTTGGTCGCAGCTGGGAGGACCACCTACCCTTGGTGGAGTTCGCGTACGACAACAGCTACCACTCCACCATCGAGATGGCACCTTACGAGGCGTTGTATGGTAGGCCTTGCAGATCTCCTTTGTGCTGGACAGACTCTGGGGAGTTAGCACTTGTGGGACCAGAGATGGTCTGGGCCACGACAGAGAAGGTCCAGGTCATCCAGGAGCGGATGAGGACATCACAGAGCCGGCATAAGTCATATGCTGACAGGAGGCGGAGGCCACTAGAGTTCGAGTATGGTGACCACGTCTTCTTGCGTGTCTCACCTCGACGTGGTTTTCGGAGATTTGGACGAGGTGACAAGTTGTCTCCACGCTTCATCGGGCCTTTCCAGGTCCTCGGCAGGATTGGCGAGGTGGCTTATCGCCTGGCTCTGCCACCTCAGTTGCACTGGGTGCACGACGTCTTCCACGTATCCCAGCTGAGGAGATACGTGCACGACCTGACGCACATCATTGAATATGGGGAGCTAGACGTGGATGATGGGGTGACTTTTGCAGAGGTCCCGGTGGAGATAGAGGATCGACAGGAGCGGGTCCTACGTGGGTGACCGATTCCTCTTGTGCGCATTAGATGGAAGCACGGGAACCTCCAGGAGAGCACATGGGAGCGGGAGGCTCAGATGCGTGCTCAGTACCCACATTTGTTTCCCTAGTTATTGATGTATCATTACGGGGACGTAAAGCCCTAAGGTGGGAGTAATGTAAAGACCCGTAAATTTCATTAAATTTTTTTTTCTTAATTATCTTTTGAATTTTACAAGAGCGCAGTCTCTGACGGAACCTGATTCCGAGGCCCGGTGTGCCCGGAATCATTTGCCGAATTTTGGCTCGGGTACGTTCAGTGAACGGACGAGCGGGTTTTTCTAACATATGAACCGGTGCCCGGAATCGAATTCTGAGGGCACCGATGAAATCGCAGCACCGGTATTCTCCTAGAAACGCCACTTCCGGAGTTGCGTTTTCTCGGGTGTGGTTTTTAATTTTCGGGCTTAAAGTTAAGAAATAAAATAATTTTGCGACAACTTTATTTTATTTCACTTAACCCACATGGAATCCGCTTGAAGCCACTTAAAGGCTGCTTGAACTGAGTTAAACCGGATATGATGCTATCCAGAAATATCCTACCCCCATGGTATGATATTTGTGAGGTAGGGCCCGCACGAGCCCCGCTGTTTCTTTCCGCTAAGAAACGCACCCACGAAAACCCGTCTTTATGAATGTTAACTGACGCGTATCTTAAAATCTTAACAGACCATTTAATTGGGTGGTTTATTTTGTGAATTAAATGAGTTGTTTCTTTCATTGAATTAATTCAACGAATTGTTGGGTCGTTTCTTAACCGTTTTCGTGTGTTGGCATAATAATAAAATAAGACCAACCAAAATCTTTTGAGGGATTACTTGTTGAGATAGAATCCTTGTTTCTTCTTCCTCCTTCGCGAAGAACGCGAAGTACGGGAAGAACGCCGAACCCGGAAATCGACGACGCGACACCGTGATCCGCAACGCCGACAACGTTCTTATGCGACGTCTCTTCCTCCGTGACGGATCTTCGATCGGCTACTTGAGGTAAGAGTCTCGGACCTTCCTTTTTATCTCCTTCGTGGTTCTTAACCAAAATACGGATTTAATTAATTAAATTAAATCTGATGTTTCATGGTGCGTTGAGTTCGCGGACTCAACACCGTGTTCCGCGACGACGCGACGCCTTCCCGCGACGACGCGACGATCCCCCTCTTCCGCGACGAGATTTTCCGCGAAGAACGCCCGCGTGCGACAACCAACGAGGTAGGGATTTATTTTAGGATTTACCCCTTTTTATTATTCCCGTGAAAGTTCTTTAATAATTAAATAACCGGTTTCAAATGAACAATTTTATTTTATTAAAATTGTCGGTTCAAGTGTTGAACAAAATTCTCCTGTTTGGTTACCTCTAACGCGGAGGGTGTGGGCCAAACGAACACGGCCCGACGACCCTCCGTTGTTCTTCTTTTTGTGAGGATTTGACGAGCGACGACGGAACATGCCGCAACGGAAGTTTGATGATCCCGCAGTGAAGAACGAGTCCTGGGAGGAGCCGCGGCGCAGAAGGGAACAAAATCGGACCACCGGAGCGATCCCGGTGGCCCGCGGAACTCGCCGGCGCGGCGGCGGCACCCGCGGACCCGTGGCCGCGCTGGTCCGGTGCCCTCGGACGTGGCTGAAGCCGCGTCCTCGACTCAGCGCGGCCCCACGCGGGGGGCCGCGGCACCACCAGGCCGCAGGGGCAGCGCCTGGCCGTTCGGCCGCTCGGCCGAACAGGACCAGGCCGGTCCGACCGGCCAGGCCTTGCCCTGGCCGGACCGGACCGGGTCTGGTCGACCCGGTTAGGGTGACCCGGTTCTGCCGACTTCCCGGGGGGGGGGTCGGGCCGGGTCGGCTCGGGCCCGTACCCCCCGTCTTCGGACGTTTTCGTTCAAACGCCCGTAACTTGAGCTACGAGCCTCCAAATGACTCGCCGTTAGCGGCAATGCGATCCTTGGATCGAGATGGTCATTTCAGTATATCACACTCAAGGTTTCGGAATACTTTGAGTTTGGCCAGGTTGGTTTGTACACGAAACCAACCGGGCCTTCGGAGCGGAAACGCTCATATCTTGAGCCACGGACTTCCGATTGACGTGCCGTCATCTTTGTTGAGTTCCTCTTTGTGAGACAGATCTTTTGGCATACTCCGCCCGAGGTTTAGACGCAGGTGGAGTATGGTCGGGTTGGTTTTGCCTTAAAAAAAAACCGGACCCCTGGGACGAAAAAACCAATAACTCTTAGACAGGGCGTCCGATTGATGCGCCGTCTGCGACGTTGAGTTCCTGTTGACGATACGGAACTTTTGGATACATTAAATTCGGACATTGTGTCAGTTGATGTATCGGCCTCTCGGCTCGTGGAGCGGACCCTCCCGAACGAGCTTGCTGTGTGCGGGAACCCTAGAGCTGGCTGCTACTGCTTCTTCGACAGCGACGACCGTGCAGCGATCCTCAGTGGATTGCGACGACGACCGTGCAGAGATCCTCGGTGGACTTCGACGACGACCATGCAGAGATCCTCAGTGGACTACGGTGACAACTATGTAGAGATCCTCAGTGGGCTGCGACGACTACTGCACTCAGCGATCCTACGTCGATCAGTGCTACAGGTCCTGTGTGGGCCCGATCCTGTGTGGGTCCGATCCTGTGTGGGTCCGCGCTCAGCGGTTTTGTGTGAGCCAGCGCCTACCAGTCATGTGTGGGCCCGATCATGTGTGGGTCATTGCGGGGGTTAGTTACCTATCGATCCTTCGTGGGTCCAACGACTTAGATGGATCAGTGATCGTCTTTATCGTCATCTGAAAAAGTATACCTGTGTGAGCTGAATCTTGTGTTGAGCTATCCTGTGTGGATTTACTGTTTACTCTCCTTTGTGGATTGTGTTGAGCTATCCTGTGTGCATTTACTGTTTACTCTCCTTTTTGGATTGTGTTGAGCTATCCTGTGTGGATTTACTGTTTACTCTCCTTTGTGGATTGTGTTGAGCTATCCTGTGTGGGTATACGTTTCGCTCTCCTGTGTGGACTGGGTTGTGCTTGGGCTCGGACGATGGAGCCGAACGGGAATTGATGAATTGGGTATATGTATGGGCATATACCTATGCCGTGTCATATGTTACTTCGTGATTGTATCTTTCCATTGTGGAATATCCTTTGTGGATTTTGGGAGAACTTCGGGGGTCTCGGGGTCCCTACTGAGTAGCTTATACTTACCCCTGCACGGGCTTTGCCTGCACTACGTTGTGTTGGTTGCAGACGACGGACAACGCTGATCGTGGTGGAGGCGTGTGGAGCAGGACAGTACCTGGAGATGGACCACTGGGCGGGACGTACTCGGAGCGGTCAGGTGGACCGAGGAGCAGTGGAGGCTATCCGTACCCACCCTTCAGGTGGGACTTCCAGAGGACGGCTCGACGCTGCGGCTTTTCCTTTCAGTTGCTGTTTTTCCTTTCAGTTGTACTTTACAGTTGGGCTTGTATTTCCGGCCCCTTTTACTTTCAGCATAGCTTGTACAGTTTTAACTTAGTGTTTACTTTTCTGCTTGCGTACTCTATGGTGCTTGTTTACTTTTTAAAGGCAATGCCTTCCCTTTTTGTTGGGATTTACGCCTTGGTGCTAGTCTCCAGCCCCTGGCCTATGGAAGGCGGGCTTGGGGTTGTCACGGCACGGGCCCCGAGGATGGGTCGTGATATATCTAGAATGAGTCTGTGTCCAAAAAAAATTCTTCTTATGGTGAATTAGTTTTTATATATAAATAATATTAATTAATTCCCCATGTCCTATGGATTCATAGGGAATCCATAGAAGAAGACGAAAACAATGAAACAGGTTGATAAAGATAATAATGGAAAGAATGATTTTCCACCTGTGATAATTGTGGAATGAATTTCCTTGGGAAGTGATTGAAGGGATTATAAGTTTTTTTGTATATAGAGATAAGGGTCACCAAGAAAATGAATGAAAAAGAGAGGAATAAAATTATTATATTCAGTTTTAAAACCTAATGGATATGGGGAACTATGCAAACTAGTTCCTCATAATATAATAGAATATACCTCAATGGAACATAATGGATGATGGTCAATATTATTCTATTTATATATAAAAAGTTAAATGATTAATTTAATCCTATATTTGTATCCTTGAATAATGTTTTAAAATAATGTTTTCATTATATCCCCATTATATGTACTATATTTTTATGTACAATTGAGTTAAAAACATGGGATGATTTTTACTCATTACCATGAAAAATTATTGAACAACATGTTGAAATTTTTTGTAAAACACATGGTTGAGGGAATGATAATTCTTAATATGATCATAATGATGAAGATATTATATTTTGATAAAGATATGATTGATATGGATACTGTAATTTGTGTATTTTTAACTAAATTGGAAACGATTATAATGTCATGGATAATAATCTTTTTAACTGTTAACCATATATAAAATAGGTTACCTTGATCATTGTACAAGGTTTTGGAGACTAATCTATTAATTCAACATTATATGAGTATATGATATGATATAAACTATAAATAAATCAAGGAACAACAAAAGGATAGTAATTTTTTTATGAAATAATATTCAATCAGGTATGTATGTATACATATATAACTATATATTGACATAATTCTTTAACTCTATTAATTGTGTCATGAAATAAAAATATTAACCTATTGCATTCATATCTGATGAATCAGATGGTCCTTTAGGTCATCATAGATTTATGGTTTTGAGGATCCAATATTTCCATTAATCACTTACTCTTTTGTGATCAATGTCTATAATTATTTATTATGTTCATCCTTGTCCATGTTTTAATTTCCCAGTTATGTTCTCCTATTTAGGATCCTAGTTATGCAACCCTTGGGTTTCGTTCCTTCTCTTATTAAGAGGGTAAGTGTATTAACTATTTTATGACATGTTATTTTTTGCAATGGTTTTCTCTAATAAAAAAACCTTCGATTACTATTGCGAGGATGCGATTTATTTATGGTAGTTAGAATGTAACACCCCAATATTTAAAAATAATATTATATTAGTTTTCATATATGACATGAAAGGCAACGATTATAAATGTATATAACATCTGGATAGTTTATTATATATTTATTTTTATGGTATATATTCAATGAATTTTTTTAACATTCATCCAATATATTGGTCAGACAGATGATAAGAACAAGTCAGGTTGTATGCATAAAAAGCAATATTTTTCTAAAGGTGGGTTTTCTTCCTTTAATGGAAAAAATATTTTAAAACAAAATTTGTTTATCAAAATAAATATCATTTTTGAATACAGAAATCTAGACTATATTACTGTGAATTTTTATATTTTGTAGAGTAGTTTCATTTTTTGATGAATTGAGAAAATACATCATTTTAGTTGAATACTTCCTTCTTGTTTAAATAATTAATAACATAAAATAGTATTTTAAATATTATTATGTTCAAAATAGTTAAAATATAGAATATATAATCTAATTTAATACATTGAAAATATTTTTATATTTAATTTATATATAAAATTTAGTGATCCTTTGTATACATCCACTTTAAAACCTCATATTCTTAGCATGTCTGCAAGATTATCTTTAAATATAATTATTCCACTTTTTAGGGCACCGACTCATGATTTGGGATCCAGTAGAAAAAATTATATATAAATATATATTATAAATATTTACATCAAATATAAATACATATATATATTTGGATGATTTCAAGTTGAGACATTAGATGAAATAGACCACTCCTACATAATATCATTTTAAAAACAATAAAAATGTAGTTATAAGAAATGTCTTTCACTAACTCCTTATTGAATATAAAATCTATGAAGCCTATATAAGAACCTGAATACTTTTTATAAAAATACAGTGTTAAAAAATTTCATAGTAATGGGACATTAAAAATATAGTGAAAACAATTTCATGAATAGATTTTCAAAAATAATTATGAAAATACATTTGTAAAATACCACTAAAAATCTCATTAAATGTACTCATAATTTGAAAAACATAATTTTTAAGAAACATTCCATAATATAATAGCTTTTTGAATAACCATTTGAATATCCTTGAGTAAATGATTTTGAACATGCCTTTAAAAATACATACACCTTTGATAACATAAATAAAAATTATTTGAAAATAATTACACTCATGAAGATGATATAAAAAATTTGAAAATAAGTATGTATTTGAAAACATTATAATTATATTGAAAATAATTATGTTTTGAAAAGGATTTTAAATAATCTAGTTATTTTTCTAAATTAATTAAGGAATATTTTGATAACAAAACAATTATTCCACATCAAACATTTAATATTGTATTGGCCTACCCACTTTATATATGAACAAGTTCACTCCCCCATTCCATTTCATGATTATAATCTCCAAGTATCAATTTTTATAATTACATTTTAAATTTTACTTATATATATATATATGTTCATTTTTTAAAATATTATATTCTTTAAAAACATAATCATTCATTACACACATATACAATATTATATTAATATATTAACATATAAACATTACCATATATTGAAAATCACATATGTTATTGTGTATAATCTAAATTCAGGTCATTTATTTTTTTCATGTAATATTAACAATATTGAAAATCAATGTATTGAAAATATTATTCATCAAATCATGAAATACATTTTATTATACTAGGATATAATGTGAAATATTTTATCATTTAAAACAGATCCTAGAATAACTCATTATCTTATTTTAAAATGTTGTTCTTTCACACCTGTAATATTGGGGTAAATATATAAACCTTTAAAATAGAATAATTGTAATTGTAAACTAAATTTCACATAATATAATATTTATTTAATTTTTTTTCATATAATTATCATAGGGATAAATATATAGTAAACCTAAAATTATAATATGTAAATATATTAAATATATAATTTCAATACTATATATTTTAAAAATTTTCATATTATGAAAGATAATAACTTGAATTTATAGTGAAGTGACAAGTATATGAAATATTTCTAATTCAAAATCATGAAAGGATAATTAATTATGTGAGTATATATGTACACAAACACATTAAAATTATAAAACCTAAAAATGTAGATTATAATATCATTGTCACACAAAATATAAGAACATAAAATAGTGGTGTACATAATAGATATTTTAAAATTACTATTTTTATAAAATAATTGTCTTAATAATATATGTGTGTTTGTGTCTGAGTGTGTAATTTTACATTCATGAAATTATTATATTTGAATTAAAATATACACTTAAGTAATAATTTGTATAGAGAATCTATACCACAAACATAAAAATTATAAAAGTAATTTTTTTTTAAAATTAAACATTTATTCCCTACTGAACATGGAAATATAAAATTTAGTATGATTCATGATTTGTAATTAATTGATTATTCACTAAAATCATTCTATAAAAACAAAAATTATATATATATATATATATATAATTTTATAAACATAAATTATTTTTATGAATAACCTTACTTATTTTTAAAAAAATGTACTTATATAATTATAGGTACATGAAAATATGTTTTGAAGAACAAAAAGAAGAAGATGTATATACCTATGTATATAATTATAAACTTCATCCTACATGAATTTTAATTAAATGATGTTGAATGTTTAAAAAATGTTATATATATATATTAATATGTTTGTAAAAAATAAAAACATATATATTACGCCCATATAAATACACACATTATTTTTATGTAACTACTCTTAGTGTATGAAAAACAATAAATAAATATATATGTCAAAAAAACATATAATTTACAAATATATATATATATATATATCATGAATATATATATTAAGAATATGTAATTTTAGATCAGACATATACAATACATAAAATATGAAAAATATACAATTCTCCCATTACATGATAAAAAACATGAACCAAGAACCCTTGATAAAATTAATGAACATGAAATTGATATTAATAAATGTTTATAAAATAAACAAGAAATTTTAATTCATTATATATAAATATAACTATAAATTTAGATACGTATAATATTTTTAAAAGAAACTGCACCATACATTTTCTTGAAACCAAAGTGTAGAACCAGAGGGAGGTGGTGTGCTCAAGATGAAAAAATTGAGGTTTCCCCAATTGTGTCTGTTCAAATCCGTGGGAAAAGAGGAAAACCAAAAAATATTTTGTCTTAAATTATTCAAAAATATTTATAGTATTATTCCCTAAGTAAATACTATTATATATATATATGATGATTCAGGAATTATTTTTCTAGGGAATCTTGGTTCTGATTTCATTTGAAAAACAAAAATACTAGACATTTATTATTCAACAATTGTGCAATGTATTTAGGTGTGTTGTGTGAACAACGATTCATCAATTAGTAAGGAATGGTATGGGTTGTTGTGGTAAGATATTGGATGAACCCCATGATGTAATTCTAAATTTATGGTTATGCATCCTGTAAAACAAGTGATAGTGGTAGAACAATATTCCTAGCCCTTGTTTTTTTCTTGCACCAGAATGAGAGGGAAGAAAAAAACATTAGATGTGATGTTTTCAGTAGAACTTTCACCAGGATGGTTCTTCCCCCTTTTCATTGTAAATGGGGGGCTAGTCATGGTTGGTATTCTGGGTGACGAACCCCAGCAAGCTCACCAGTGGGAGAATGCATCAAGAGGGATGGGAAAGGTAGGTAGAACCCTCTAAACGTGGATCTCTCCAATTTTTTTCTTGATCACCCATGGTCTACATTTGAGGGGTATTTTTGAGGAGTTTACCAAAATATTCAACATGGAATATTTTATGATATTTTTCTTCTTGTAATAGTGAGGAAGTGTGTACCCTCTTTCACCCATAGTAATTCTTATATCTGGACTTGGTTTTTTGAACCCTTTAATTTTGGAGGTTTTCCCTAAAATCTAGTGTTCATTTTAAATCTACATTTTTTCACTTCATTTTATCTCGTAATTTACACTACACTAGAAGGACAATAATTTTAGTCCAAATATGTTTTATCTTAGGGAGGTTCTGGCCGGATGTTGTTCAAATTTTCGGGTACTAATAATTCTTGTGATCATGAATGTGATATGTGATTATGACTCCAGTTGATATTTCATATCAGAAAAAAATTATTGAGATTATTAAATCCACTATAGTGAACATTGGAGGTTCTGGAATAATGAAATTTCCATATTGAGGTGAAATTCATGATGAATAAATTTAACAGTAATAACTTTTCATTGTGGAAAATGAATATGTAGGGAGTGTTGTGGAATGATAATTGTTATATAACAATTACTGAATGACCGGAAGGTGTGAAAATAGAGTTTGTTTCCAATGGGATCCAATATCATGATTTGGATTGAAATGTGGCATTTAATTTTTTAAATATAGATATACTAGATAGTGAAGCATCGACAATTGCTGGAAACAAGAAGCATCTCAACGATGCATGGATTATCGACTCAGGAACAACATGCAACATGAATACTCGATGGGAATGGTTTGACTAGAATGAAAGCATTCCAGAAAGTCATGTTTACATGAGGAATGATCAAAGCCTATTTTTTTGGAGTCATTACCATCAAACTAAAGATTGATGATTTCATTGTACAGACCGTTCAAGAAGTACGTCATGTGAAATGCTTGAATAAGAACATATAGTCTTTGGAAAAATTTGATTATATCATATTTCAATATCAAAGGATATGTTGATTTATATTTTAAGGGTTCTTCTGACTACAGTGAATCCACTACTAGATATGTTTTTAATCTTTTAGGAGGATATGGGATCGATATTTCATTATTACAGTCATTTTTGGAGTTATCCAAGATGCTAGAGGAGTACATGGATGCTACATTGACATGAAAAGAAGCGATTTGGATGAGACCGTTATTGAAAGAACACGAATATTGAAATAAGACTATTATATTTTTTTGTGTTAGTTATCGATCCTTTCACATTGCACGGAATACATCATTTCATTCTAGGACAATGCATATCGGGGTATAGAATGACACTTCCCAATATGTGGTGGAGGAAGGAAGTGTGGATATGTATGAAATTAATAATAAAGAAAATCTTGCAGATTTGATGATGAAGGCAGTTTAATATGATATATTTTAATAGTAAAGTTCCCCTTACAGCCATGCAGATATGTGAGCATCATGGTTTTATATATAGATAGGATTTCAATATATGTGATTGGTTCTCAATGAAATCTCTACGTGGGAGAAGTGTGAGAAGAGTTTTCTCTAGGATGGTGCTCCCCCTTTGTATTGTCCAAGGGGGATGGTGGAGGAAGACATGGTGGGTAGCCTACCCCACCACAATCACCAATGGGAAAAGGAATTATAAGGGGTGGTAAATGATAGAATCACCCTATAAAAGGGGATCTCTCCCAGTATATTTCTTCATCACCCATGGTCCACACCTGAGAGGTATTTGTGAGGAATTTCCCCAAATATTCTAGATATAATGTTTTATATGAGTTTTCTGCTTGTAATAGTGAGGGAGTGTGCACCAACTTTTACCCATAGTAATCCCTCTAATTTCCCATTTATTTTTTAACACATACATTTTGGGGAGTTTCCACGTTACATCTGGTTATCATTTTAGTTCTGTATTTTTAGCTTCATTTTATCTCGTGATTATCCCGACAACGGTGGATAAATCCTTTACTAAACCAATAAATGGAAGCACTATAGAGAAGATGTATTTATATATTGTGGGATAAGGATCCATGAAAATTAAATGGATGAAGAATCTAATGGGAAGAGATGACTCTATCGATTGTGGTCATAGGGAATTGTGAGTATTGGTTTGGAGACGATAGCGTGGACAGTCGGTGTAGTGGCTTATGTTGATCATGGTTCTAGAGGGATTTCAAGGAGGTATTGGTGAGGAATATGATGTGGTCAGTGTTGTTTTTTCTAGTGAAAGGAGGAAGACGTCACCCCTCGTAGTTTTTCATTTTGTTATTATTTTTATTCGATTAAGTTTTTAATAATTATTTTCATTTTTTATACCATACATATCGATTTATATATAAGTTTATACACAATCTATTTATTTTCTAACATATATTAAAATATAATATTCATATAAATTTATTTAACAAATCAAATAAAATTTCATTCTAATACAACATATATAGAAAAATTTCGACAATAAATGAACATAGTCAATTATTATATTTATAAATTATAAATTTTAGAAATTACATTATTATTATTTTACAATCCTCAAACAATTTAATTTATTTATATAAAAAAATATTATAATTATAGTTATTATTATTTTGTTTTTTTGAATTTAATTTTTGTATATTTGTATAATTTCAATTTGATTAATTTTTAAGAAAAAGTACCCAAAAATTATTTGTAATAATATATTATAACATTGGTTTTAGTAATTTTAATTATATATATAATAACTCAAATAAAAACATCTCAAATATAAAATATTATTTAGTATTGAAATTATTTGTAAATCAAATTCCAAAAAATGTAATTATTGTTATATAAGAATAATATGGGATTCTTTAAACACTTGAAAAACATGTTTATATTGGATTCCTATAAAACAATTCTTCATAAAATATAATATCATATTAAATACATATAATAATAAAACATTTAATTTGAAAATAAATAGTTGGTTTATGTAGATAATTTTACACTTAACATGAATTTATCATAATACATTTACTTAATGAATGATATAAAAATTAGTATATTTTCATTACACTATAAAAACATTATTTCATTGAAATGAATTCATAATTTATATTCTGTCTTAATTTTTCAATGAAGTCTAAAATAATTAATAAAATATATCTATATTTATATTATATTATATATTAAGAAGGCATAATTATTAGTGAAATTAATAAATAAAAATATATTTGAAATCATAAAATTTTGGGTTTGCTAAATTATTTCTGTGATTTGAATTTGAAAAAATTGATATACAGAGAAGGAATCCATATAATATTTATAGCATAATAAAATCAACTTAAATTGTAATCATAATATTTAGTTTAATATGTCAAAATATATTGCTGTGATTTTGGTCAAATGAGATTAAATAGTTGTCAACATTTTATCATAGTACAATCATGACATAGAGACGTGTACAATACAAATTGGAGAAATATATTATAACCCTTATAGACTCAGTCTCAAATTTTATTACTTTTAGACACAATTCCATGAAATTGGCCAATATAATAAGATAAATAAAAAAAGACAAAAACGAAACCTTCCTTGCTTGTAATATCTATAAACCAATTGGATCCGGAGGAATCAACCTATGTTCAGTTAAAAATACTATTATCAATAAAAATTTGGTTGCTGTAATAAGAATAATTCATCTATAATTTCAGAGATGAATTAGTTACATAACATTCTTAATAAACACTAATTGAAAAATCAATTTGATAAAAATTAAATAAAAAATTGACACTAAAAGTGAATAAAATGTTACAATACATAGATAATTTTTTTAATGAATATATCACGATAAATATAAATGAATTCAATACATTTTGATTTATAAACTTTCATTATATTTCATAATTCCAGGTAATTTAATAATGTCAAAATTGAAGGAATTGTTATTTAAAAAAAATTATATATTATTAAATGATTTAAATGTTATAGAAACCTATATTCTACCAATTAAATTTACATTGTTAATAAATATCAAATATGTTCTATTTATGGATCAATTGAAATTTTAAAATGAACTTGTTTTCACCTAAATTGAAAATCTAGTGTTATCAATGTGCATGTTAAGGAACTATATTTCTACATCAAATGTCACAAACCAACCCGGGTCTACCCTGAACCGGTAACCCGGGCCGGCCCGCGACATGGCCCGAAGGGCGTTCCCGATCCCCACGGGCTGGAAACTAGTTCCGTGCATCAATGTAAATAGGTGGGAACAATTTGGCCCAAAAGAAAAATAAATTAAGCAGCGGAAATAAATTGAACAAATCCAAAAAGGAAAGAGCAACCAACAAAACCACTAACCTGACCATGACTAAAACACCACGTGACCCCTTGGGTCACTTTCCAATACCACAACAAACATCACTCAAGCGAACAACTGAATCTGGAACCTGCAACAGAACTAAAAACAAGAAAACACTTTAGGGGTGAGTATTAAAACTCAGTAGGTAAGCCCGACTAATTCTATTCCCAATTCACTATCTTTATATGATGAAATTTACTAATTCCAGGTTTAAACTAAATATACATAATATTGGTTTTCACACCCACACACATTCATTTCTAAAACAAGTATCAGTCCATTTCCCTTTATAATTTAAAAACAATTTCTAATGTTTGAAAGAAACAGGTGCATTGCATTTTTAAAAAAAAAATTGCGAACAATTAGAAAATCAAACATTAGTTATTAGCTAGAAAGGAAAACTACAACTAACACACAACAAACACCAAGGGAAATGGAAAAAGTGGCACACAGGGGCCAGCAAACGAACTAGACCTCTCAACCGTCCACCACATTCAAATAAACACTAAAAGAAACATGAGTCGAACCTAGGAGATCATGAACAATCCATAACGTACTATACATGTGACTCATCCTAAAGGCATGCCTACTCTCGATGACGTCATAACGCCCTAACGCTCGGTGTTGCCCTACATGGACTAACCGAGGGGCCCAATCCCCTAGAAGAGTGTTATCCTTACTAGGGGCCACTAGCCAGTGCGTAATCTAAACTAGTGCAACAATCTTTCTCAGAAGATTCACTCAATATGTCAGGTTCCCATGTCATCACAAGAAATAAAAAGGGGTGCGTCAACAATGTAAATAAATCAGTCACGATGCAAAAACATCACATACATCTAACACAATCAACGCACACCAAAGATCACCCCTGAATGGGTTTTCCAAAATAATTTATTTTTTTAAATTGCCAAACGGGCCTTCAAAATTTTTAAAGAAAAACCTCATTTCTCGAGAAAACCCGAAACACTTGTTCAAAAGAAATCATTTATCATGAAAACTAGAAGTACATTTGAAATTTTTTGAACTATGTTAAAGGTCCAAATGGTCATTCTTTCAATACTGGGTGTCCGCTCATCAAGAAAATGATTCAAGTGTTCGGTATAAAATAAACGGCTCTTTTTACAGAAAATAATCATTTAGAAATTAATTATCTTATATTATTTCTCATTTATTAAAATTAAAAAAACATCAAGCAATTAATAAATACTATATTTAAAGGTGAGTGCAGTGGGGGACCTACCTCATCTCGTTGTCCAAACACAACGACGCAATGCGCCTCACATGGGCGCGCAAGCGTGCGCGCAAGCTGACGATCACATGAGCGTGGAAAAACCATGAAAACGCGATGCAACCGCAAAGATAACTAAAATACGTAAACACTGACTTAAAACAATCCAAACGAACAAATAACACAAAACAACCACCTCAAACTACATTCAAAACCTAACTCACATTGATTCCACTATTTAATAACCCACTTTAAAATTTTTAAAACAATTTCCAAAGAGTGACCCACGACTTTAGACACCCAAAACCCCTTTTAAAACCAACGCATGACATAAAACCAATTTTCAAAAACCTCTTAATTTAATAATTTATTCAAACATACAAACTACTGATAGAAGACACCAAAAAAAATGTTTCACACACTATATATCAAACCGTTTAATAACTATCCTCACATCTTTCAAAACATAAACAACACCACAGGCAAAACCAAATGCACTTTTTCAAAATTAAGGAAACCATATTCATAATTAAAAACCCAATATATATATAAAAAAGATTATTCAACATTTCTAAAAATTAATGCATGGCTCAAAATTCTAAACATGCTAAACTAGATATACAATTAGAATAGTTCATCAAATAACAATATTATATATGGAATCACCTACACATAATAAGAGGCACATTCCAATACTATTTTTCATAATTTTAACAAACAAAAAACAATGAAATAAATCAACAACGCTGCTTATTGAGATGCATGTTATGCTTAAAAAAATATCTAAAACACATAGTAGCTAAAATTACACAAACACGGACCGAAAACAATTCAAATGAACAAACAACTCAAAAGAACCACCTCGACAGATTTTCAAAACAAAAATCGCATCATCTATACCATTAAAAAACCCATTTTAAATTTTATAATACTAATTCAAAATAGTAACCCACGGCTTATGCACCCAATAACACGATAAAACATAGTTCGCAGCCCTTGCGCGACATAATAAACCAACAACAAAGTTTATAAAACATAACGAAAGGATCAACATGGGTTTTCACAAAATTAGAACATTCATGTCAAATAAAAACGCTAATAAACACATCAAAATAATATTAAACCTCAAGTAAAAATATTCTCACACCAATAAAACTAATCAATAAGTAAGATAAACTAATTAAATAAGAATATTAATTCATCAAACAAAACATATATGCAGAAACCCCTACCTTCGGTGTCGAAACACCGCAAACGCAGTGCGCCAACTCCACCGCCCCTCAAACGTACTTCAAGGGACATAATACAAACCATGGAAAAAGGAAACTACCAAGAATTTATACCAAAACTAATATTGTATGTGTTAGAAACCCAAACCCAAAATAAAAAAAAACCAAAACCCTAACTAAAATGAAAATGGGCTACCATAGGGAAAATAGGGTTTGGCCCGAGGGAGGCCGCTCGTTGGAGGAAGCGCCGCTTGCCAAATGAATAGGGGCGCGATGGTGAAAAGAGAGGAGGCACGGTGGGAGGCCTCGGATGGTGTGGGTCGCGCGACATGGAGCTATCAGGGGGAGCTGGTTCGCATGAGCTGGGAAGGGAAGGGGGTAGGTCGGCCGCACAAATAGGAGTCGGCGGGGAGGTGCATCGGATGATGAAGAATCTGATAGGAGAGGGAGGAGAGAAGGTCATGGGATGATAGGGGCATGCTCGCGCAACGATAAGGGGAGAGGGGGAGCGCGTCCTGGAGATGGTCGGGGGTAGGGCGGAGTCCTGTAGTAAGGGTGGCTAGTGCGACGGGAGGCTGGGTACGGGTCTCTGGTGAGCGCGCGGCGCGCAGCGAGGTTGGAAGGAGGCGGCGAGGCTGAGGGATGGGCCAGGACAGTGTAGGGTGAGGCGGTTGTGTGCGGCGAGGTGCATGTTGCGGCGCAGGAGAAAGGAGATGGGAGGATGGTGGCCGCCGAAAATCTGGATGAGAAGGGAGAGGAGGTCTGAGCGAGAGTCGTCAGCAGAGGGCATAGGGTGCGCAGAGCGGCGAGTGCCGGAGGCGACATGGGGAGCGGTCGTGTGCGGGGAAGTGCGACACCGGCGAAGACGCATGGGCCTTCGAGGGACAACCCGATGCTGGGGAGCGCAGCAGCGGCGAGGGGCGGGGGCCGACAAATCGTCACACGGGATGGACAGAGGGAGTAATGGGGGTAGAAGGGGGCTGGTTTGCATAAGGGAGGAAGAAGGGGGGTAGCAGGAAGTGGTAGCTGGAACATGAGAATGTGGAAATGGGGGGGGGCAGGTATCTAGGGTTTGATTAGGGTTTTTTTGTTTACCAACAATACAATAATTATAATAACAATATTATTATAAACAAAAAAAATTATTATTGTTATATTTATTAAACCCCTTATAAACTCAGTTTAATTTAATTTTAAATACTATATTTTATTTATTTATATATATATATATCCCCATTTTCCATTTAAATCAAAACATTTATTTACATCGAAAATCGGGGTAGTTGCACTGCTCGCCTAGAGTCTGACGCACTACTGAACAAAATGTACCCGAACCGTGCCACCCGGTACTACTCGTTTGCAGGGTCAAGTCACATGATCACCGCACGGTTCTATAAATTGTGCATGAGTCGCGCGCCATAACTCTGACACACTCGGGAGTCCGTGCAGGCACCACGCTGTTACTCCTAACCACATGGTGTGAGCGTGCAATAGTGTAAAAATGTCTAAAATCCAAAGTAATAATTAAATTAATTAATAATAACAAATATGTGAGGTTGGGGTGTGACAATTCTCCCCACCACAGACACTTTATGCCCCTAGAAAGTCACCCAGTCGAATGATGGACCAAACAAGAATCAATTCCCAAATAAAACAAGAAGAAACCACAAGATAAGAGAATGGGATAACATGAGAGGGTTCTCTCCGCCACAAGGACTCAACTAGAGTGGAAATTTTAACACTCAAATATCCCACCTCGGGAAGGGGGTCGATGCGGGAACTCCCAACAAACCCAGACAAACCTTTATAGCACGAGCGAAACAATACCTCCACCAAAACATGGGACCATTGACTCAAACGAAGGAAAGCCCAAACGCTAGAGAAAAACCACCAAGCAGGACTTAACCCAAGTAGTAAACATGAGAATAACCACAAATATCGACTCTTAATAGGCACTTACATATCCAAACGAACACAGCTAGAACAAAAATCAATCCAGGCAAAGGACAAACACACTCTTAAGAAAAGAACACGATTCAAAAACCATGATCAGACAAGGAAAGCTATTTGGATTACAAATAAACATGTTCATCCCAACCTCATGATGAAAAAATGAGCCTACAATAATTACAAAACATTAATAGTGGAAGAACGATAACAGAAAGACTTTAATTGTTTCATTGCCAACACGGAACACGAAACCCGAATTGAGGCATCACACCCTTGAAAACTCCTGACTGCGCGCGAGCTTCCCCTCAAGACCTATGGCTGGGGATCTGATGGCCAAAGCATCTCCTGCCTCACATTCAGGCACTGGAATTCTTCAGTTGCATCATATTTTTCAAATGACGCTTCCTACAAAACTTCTCTAGATGACCTAGACACCTGCAATGATGGCACATCTTCGGAGGGGTGTGACATGACGACATGTAAGCCCTAAACGTCCATATTGATGGCACACCATTAGACGATCCGACGAACTGGAAGTTAGAGCCACTGCAGAGAACTCTTTAGAAACAAATCCATCTGACACACTCTGCTTGGCAGATGGGGGGACCCTCACAAGTAACTGGATACAGTGGATCGCCAACTGTTTGCGCTCCGGAGACCAACTCAGCTAAGAACACCTCATGTACGAACTTCTCAAAAGTGATGCTCCCAAAATGGGAGGACTCGCTCCTTGATCTCTGGATGAAGACCCCTGATGAAGGGAGAAGTCTTAATCTAGTCCTGCGAAACTACCCCCAGAAAAGGAGACACAAGATCCTTTAAATGGTCAACATACGCTTTCTCCGTCTGTTGTCCATGATGAACATGCATGAGCTCTTCCATTTCCTTCGTCCTCACGTCCACAAGTTTAAACCATTGAACGAAGACAGCTTTGAAGACATACCACATCATCCCAACTTGCAGTAATGGCGGGGCGAACAACTCCTACCCATCCAGAGCAGGACCTTCGAACAGACCCCAGACAACATGAACTCTCACAGCCTCGGGAGTTCCCAATACCCTGAAGACGCGTTCGTCCTCTTCAAGCCACTCCATTGTCTCTAACTGACTCCAATCACCATGAAGGACATACAACGTCCAAGAAGGACCAAAAACTGGGCATGACTCATCAAAACTCTGGGGACCGTTCTAGGCGGCATAACTGAACAACATATATAAAACCAAGACAAAACCAATATCAATCGAAGCAACATTATTAAAGAACCCTCATCCAAAAACAATCAGCTGAAAAGAAACCAATCAACCACAAACACAATCGAAAAACCGCTTTTCACTTTATATTTCAAAACCACCTTCATCCAGGGATGCTTTCCAAATACCAAATCCACTTTTCAATCCAAAACCACTTTCCATAACCATTTTCCTCTTTAAAAGCCAATTTAGAAAACAAGGTCAAGCCTTTAATTTCAAACACACCGAGCTAATCCCATGAACCGTTGCGCATGTATACATCCACATTCATTCATACACACCAACACACACTTTCCACACATCCTCTCACATGTGAAAACGTTCATATGGAGTACTGGAGGTTTGACCCTAGACAATTCTCGGCCAATTTCCAAGCAAACACCAGTTTTCCAAACCAAAGTCTTTCAGTTTTAAAACCCATTTCATTAATTTAAAGTCATTTAAATGAAATCAGACCCATTTTTAAAAACCCTTTTGAATTTAAAAAAACGCACTTACACCAACCAGAATGAAAACAACACACAACTTACCTCAAACCACCAGAGGGACTAGCGGTCACACTTAACCCGGCGACATGGTAGTGAGCCATGACGCAAGTACGTGTCAACAACTAGGAGGAATTCAAACTGTGTACCCAGACTCCACATGGGTCACTACGCCATGTGAGATCACGATGTAACATTGGTCTACCTCTGTTTTCATCCCTCAATCCAAAACAAACCAGAACGAAACAAAGACTCAATTCCTGGACTACCCCTGGCGACTCTAGGTGCGGAATGGGAGAGGGTTCATGACATCCTTCCCGTACCTACCGCTCGAGTCCCGACACACCTAATCACCATCTACCGGACATCCCAAATAATAAGGGCATCCTTTGATACAATTTTCTCACGAACCAACCCGGGTCGACCCTGAACCGGTCACCCGTGCCGGCCCGCGACATGGCTCGAAGGGCGTTCTCGATCCCCACGAGCTGGCAACTAGTGCCGGGTATCAAAAGTAAATAGGTGGGAATAGGTTGGCTCAAAAGAAAAATAAATTAAGCATCAGAAATAAATGGAACAAATGCAAAAAGGAAAGAGCAACCAACAACACCACTAACCTGACCATGACTAAAACTCCATGTGACCCCTTGGTTCACTTTCCAATACCACAACCAACTTCGCTCAAGCGAACAACTGAATCTGGAACCTACAACAGAACTAAAAATAATAAAAAACTATAGGCCTGAGTATTAAAACACAGTAGGTAAGCCCGAATAATTCTATTCCCAATGCACTATCTTTAAATAAAGAAATTTAATAATTCCAGGATTGAACTAAATATAAAAAATGTTGGTTTTCACACCAACACACTTTCATTTCTAAAACTAGTATCAGTCCATTGCCCTTTATAATATAAAAAAATTTTCTAATGTTAGAAAGGAATAGGTGCATTGCATTTTTAAAACATTTATTTTGTGAACACATAGCAAACCAAACTGCAGTTATTAGTTAGAAAGGAAAACTACACCTAACACACAACACACACCATGGGCAATTGAAAAAGTGGAGCACAGGGGACAAAAACCGAGCTAGACCTATCAACCGTCCACCACATACAAATAAACACTAAAAGAAACATGATTCGAACCTAGGAGATCGTGAACAATCCTGAACGTACTATACATTTGACTCATCCTGACGGCATGCCTACTCTCGATGATGTCATAACGCCCTAACGCCTGGTGTTTCCCTACATGGCCTATCCGAGGGGCCCAATCCCCTGGCAGAGTGTTATCCTTACTAGGGGCCACTAGCCAGTGCATAATCTAAACTAGTGCAGCAATCATTCTCAGAAGATTCACTCACTATGCCAGGTTCCGATGTCAACACAAGCAATAAAAAGGCATGCGTCCACAATGTAAATCAATCAGTCACGATGCACAAACATCACAAAGAGCTCACGCAATCAATGCACACCAATGATCACCCATGAATGAATTTTACAAAATAATTTATTTAATTAAAGTGCCAAACGGGCCTTCACAAATTTTAAGCAAAACCTCATTTCTCGAGAAAACCTGAAACACTTGTTCAAAATAAATCATTTATCTTTAAAACTAGAAGTACATTTGAAATTATGTGAATTATGTTTAAGGTCCAAACAGTCATTCTTTCAATACTGGGTGTCCGCTCGTCAAGAAAATGTTTCAAGTGTTCGGTATAAAATAAACGGCTCTTTTTACACCAAATAATCATTAAAAAATTAATTATCTTATATTATTTATCATTTATTAAAATTCTCTTAACATTAAGCAATTAATACATTCTAAATTTAAAGGTGAGTGCAGTGTGGGGCCTACCTCGGCTTGCTGTCCAAACACAATGACGCAACACGCCTCACACAGGCGCACAAGCGTGCACGCAAGCTGACGATCGCATGAGCTTGGAAAAACAATGCCAACACGCTGCAACCGCAAAGATAACTAAAATACGTAAACATCGACTTAAAACAATCCAAACGAACAAATAAAGAAAAAGAACCACCTCAACCTACTTTCAAAACATAACTCACATTGATTCCACTGTTTAATAACCCACATTAAAATTTGCAAAACAATTTCCAAAGAGTGACCCACGACTTTAGACACCCAAACCCGTTTTTAAAACCAAAACATGACATAAAACCAATTTTCAACAACCTCTTAATTTAATAATTTATTCAAAATTATAAAATACTCATAGGAGACACTAAAACAAACTTTGCACACACAATATATCAAACCCTTTAAAAACTATCCTCACATCTTTAAAAACATAAACAACACCACACACACAACCAAATGAACTTTTTAAAAATTAAGGAAACCATTTTCATAATTAAAAAACCCACTATATATATATATAAGATTATTCAACAGTTCTAAAAATAAATTCATGGCTCAAAATGCTAAACATGCTAAAGAAGATACACAATTAGAACAGTTCATCAAATAACATTATTATATACGGAATCACCTACACATAATAAGAGGCACATTCCATTACTATTTTTCATAATTTTAACTAACATAAAACACTCCAATAAATCAGCAACGCTTCTTATTGAGACGCAGGTTATGCTTAAAAAAATATCTAAAACACACTGTAGCTAAAATTACACAAACACAAACCGAAAACAATTCAAACGAACAAACAACACAAAAGAACCACCTAGACACATTTTCAAAACACAACTCGCATCATCTGTACCGTTAAGAAAACCAATTTTAAATTTTATAAAACAAATTCCAAATAGTAACCCACATCTTATGCACCCAATAACACGATAAAACATAGTTCATAGCCCTTGGGTGACATAATAAACCAACAACAAAGTTTATAAAACACTACGAAAGGATCAACATGGGTTTTCAAAAAATAAAAACATTCATTTCAAATAAAAACGCTACTAAACACATCGAAATAATATTAAACCCCAATTAAATATATACTCGCACCAATAAAACTAATCAATGAGTAAGATAAACTAATTAAATAAGAAAATTAATTCATCAAACAAAACTTATATGCGGAAACCCCTACCTTCGGCGTCAAAACACAGAAAACATAGTGAGCCAACTCCTCCGCACCTCAAACACACTGCAAGGGACCTAAGACAAACCACAGAAAAATGAAACTACCAAGAATTTATTCCAAAACAAATATTGCATGTGTTTGAAACAAAAACCCCAAATAAAAAAACCAAAACCCTAACTAAGAGGAAAAGGGGCTACCAGAGGGAAAAGAGGGTTTGGCCCGAGGGAGGCCGCTCGATAGAAGATGCGCTGCTCACCAAATAAAAAGGGGGAGTGATAGTGAAAAGGGAGGAGGCGCGGTGGGATCCCTCGGCTGCTGTGGGTTGCGCGGCATAGAACTATCCGGGGGAGCTGGTTCGCGTGAGTTGGGAAGGGAAGGGGGTAGGTCGGCCGCACAAATAGGAGTCGGCAGGGAGGTACGTCGGATGACGGAGAAGCCGAGCTGAGAGGGGTGCGAGAAGGTCATGGGATGATTGGGTCTGGCTCACACGTTAATAAGGGGAGAGGGCGAGCGCGTCCTGGAGCTGGTCAGGGTTAGGGAGGAGTCGTGTAGCAAGGGTGGATGGTGCGACGGGAGGCAGGGTGCGGGTCTCCGGCCTCCCAGGTAGCTAGGGTTTGATTAGGGTTTTTTGTTTAACAATAATACAATAATTATAATAACAATATTATTATAAAAAACAAAATATTATTGTTATAATAATTAATCCCTATATCAACTCAGTTTAATTAAATTTGACATACTCTATTTTATTTATTTATATATATTTTCCCTATTTACCATTTAAAAAAAAATTATTTACTTCGAAAATCGGGGTAGGTGCACTGCTCGCCTGCAGTCTGACGCACTGCTGAATAAAATGTGCCTGAACTGTGACGCCCAGTACTACTCGTTTGCAGGGTCATGTCACGTGCTCATCGCGTGGTTCTATAAATTGTGCGTGAGTCGCGTACCATAACTATGAATTACCTGGGAGTCTGTGCAGGCACTGTGCTGTTACTCCTAACCACGATGTGTGATCATGCAACAGTGGAAAAATGTCTAAAACCCAAAGTAATAATTAATGTAATTAATAATAACAAATCTGTGGGGTTGGGTGTGACATCAAATGTTCATTTATTAAAAAAATTCAAACACACGTGGGTTTTTTATTTTGTAAAATTAAATAACTTTTTTTTAAATAAGTGGTTATATATTTTATAATAATTATAACATTAATTTAATATTAATGTATAATAAACCTAGGGTAGAAAATTAATTATCCTTTTTATAATCTAGAAATTATAAAAAGGAAAACATTATGAGTATCGAATGAAATGAAATAATTTCATTCCATTTTGGGTGGTTGTGGTGTTTGTCAACCCTAATATAACTCTAATAGGAATTGGGTCAAAAAATTTCATTCCATTCAGGTTACTATTCATAGAATAGGCATTGGGTAAAAAATTTTGGGCATACCTCCCATGTAACCATCTTCATTCCCATTGCACCCTCAGGAAAAAAATATAATGTAATAAAGTGGCTATATTTTATGGGATATCACTTAGGGTGGAATTCTTTCAACCCATTTGTGTGTAGTGTGTGTATGTTTAATGTAATTGTACCCCCAACACCTAAAAAATATATATAAAAGTTCACCCACCCCACACTTCTTCAAACAAATCAATACTTATGTATAGTACAACCCTAACCCAAAACATCTTCCCAAATTACTCAAATAATCCAAGAATCCTCCATTTTTTATGAATGAAACCCAATGGAGTGTGTTAGAATACGACAAAATGAGTTACCCGAAGAAGAGGTAATATTCTTCCAGGATATCTTTTGCCTAATTCCATTATCCACCACATAAATTATTATTATATCATGCTTATATAATAACCTATTTAACCAAAATACACTAAAATTTTGTTATCTTAAGGGTACTATATACAACATCATGAACATCAATCAAATAAGATACATAATCATCTTTTGGGTGTGTGACGGACTACCTATTCACAAACTGATGTCATTCATTCATTCATTACCACATTTAAAGGATGTAAATAATGATGTATTTATAGATTATATATGATATGTATGATATTTATAATGTATAAATGTTTCTGGAATTATTATATTACACATACCTCCATGTGTTTCATTTTAATGGAATACGATAAGATCATTTGTGGTTGTGGGTACTACCGCCACCTATAACGTTGTGATGTGTTCATGATTTACATGGAATAAATTTAGGATGGTATAAATAATAATATGTGATTTATATGAAATAAATTTGTAACATTGATAAAATATTCCATTATATCATTTAATTTTCATTCTTTTTATATAAAAAGAAAATGGAAACAATGTTCATGCATTGGTCTCTATGAATTATGCATTTCATTTACAATGTCCAAAAATCATGTATATAAATAAATAAATATATACTAAATATATATATTTTTTACATCATTGGTCACATTCTAGAAATGATTAAAAAATGATCTTTGTAATAGGAACAAAATAACAATTCCAAACATACTGAAAAAACATGGCAATCAACACCAGAAACAAAGAAAAAGATGAATAATTATTAATGAAGGGAATAGTAAATAATACAAATCATTTATATATGTAATAATAAATATCAATATGGTTATAATATATGTTAATAATAAGATTAAAAACAATATACAATGTGACTTATTGACCCGGGTTCTACTAAACGGTGCCCCAAGCCGGTTGGCCATATGCCCTCAAGAGTGCCTCCTCATACGCCAAAGGGTGCTGACTTGCAGTGAGGATATGAATTGTCATTCATCGGTAGACAATACCCTCTTTTATAATAATAAAACATAAACATAATAAAAAAAACTGTAACAACATTAGAACATGTTATGACCATGCGAATGTAAACTGTCTAAAATGAAACAAAAATTAAAGACACAACAACTCCCAAAAGGGTCCCAAAACACGTCTGTTTCCCTCTCCCATGCATAAATCCTAAATAGAAACCTATCTCAGGGCCTTTCCATTATCATTTCCTACAACAAAAATGTCTACTTGGGTTCCGACCAGGAGGCCTGAATTGGGTGTGAGTATAACTTCGTAGGGCCCAACCAATGGTGTCAAAAACAAGTCTAGTCCAGAGATAGTTTATGCCCTTTTATCAAGAAATGAAAAAAATGAATAATTAAATAGTTATCACATTTTAATTAAATCATTAATTACCACATTAGTCTATTTTTCATTTCATGTTTCCCATTTGAATCATTTTTCATTTTTATCATTCATTTGGTGTTGAACGTCTTGTCAAGCACCCCAAACCTCATTATGTGTAGGTCACCCTGTCAAAAAATCCATATCTCATTTGGTGTAGGTCTTCATGCCTAGAACCCTATATTCTAAAATATGGATAACAACTAGGGAGGAATTACATGTCTAATTCCCAACTTCTAATCGGTCTACAATGAAATGTCTAGCACCACATAAATATCATACATATAATCAATCTTTAATTAATAAGAATTATCAACATCATTACAATACTAATACAATGATTAGTTAAACATTTAAAAGGCCATTTGATAAATTAATAATTAAATACACATATAACCCATTAATCAATTCATTAATAAATTAATCAATCAATATAAATATCATTCCATAATTAATTCATCACAATTAATTAATCAAATCAAATCAAAATATTTCATAATTAATTCTTACAATTATGTATCTTTGATCAACATCGTGGCATATAATGAATTCTAAAAATTAATTATCATACATAAGAAAACATCATTTCATGAATAATTCCCCGAAATTAATTTTCTTAACATTGAAAATTCATTATCTCAATTACAATATCTCAAACCATAACCAATATCCAAAACAAATATCTAACTGGGAATCCCCCATTCATTTGTTTTGTGATTAAATTATCAAATAATCACCAAGGAAATCAGAAGAAAATTACATATTCCAATTTACTATAATTTAGGAAATATATTATCAAGGGAAGCTACAACATCCATAAACTCACATTCACATATCAAGTCCACAAAAATGAGAGTTTGATTTATACCACAAACCTTGGGTTTTTCATTGATGTTAGTCCAACAGAAATCCCCGAAATATGAGTGGCACAACATCATCGATCAAGATCCGGATATAAATCCCTAAAAAAAATTAGTGTCAAAGGCCTAAAGATCATGAAAATATAGATCTAGATACAAAATCCTTGGTCAATATCTTATTTCATATGTATATATCCATGGAAATAGTGGAGATATTCCATGAAAAGTTCAAGGAATGATAGAGGAATGAACATGAGAGGAAACAAGATGAAATCCACATTTTGCGATGTGGGAGAATCTTCAATCTGGGATTTGGATCCCAAATAACTTTGTTCTAATCACCTGGTAATCTCTTTTTAAGGATTTGGGATCATGTAGACTTTGTCAAGCATGAGTCAAGGTCAAATTATGGGAGTCTCAGGGGGTCCAGGATTTTAAAAAATAGATTTTATGATATTTAATCCCACACATATGGTTTCTGGGATGGGGTGTATAGTTATGGTAAATAGTGTGCCAACTGTGTAGAAATATATAACCTTATTTTCAATTTTGGAACAGTTTAGTCGCATGGGTCTTCAAACCGTGCGCAAACAGTGCAGACCTCTCTATATAGGTGTTCATGGTTGAAACGATTTAGTGGCAAGGTTTTTCAAACCTTCCGCAAACTATGAACTACCCAATGTATATTAGTTTTTCTTAATATTTCATCCAAGGACACTACACATAACTACTCTAGATAAATGGTACATAAAAACATAAAAACAAACCAAAAAATTAACCTGAGATGACTCCAGAAAAGGTCGATTTCTTACAATCTACCCACATTATAACATCTTGTACTTGATCATCACTCCCAAACATCTCAAATATTTTGAGACAAAGTTACTGGGCCACATAGCCCTCATTTCTGCTTCTCATTGACATGATTCCTCTATAACACATCCATGTTACTATAACTCATGAACTAACTGTATGATCATTTCCTATAACACGTTCTCACTATGACCGATCACACGTACTTTCTGCCTCTCAAGGGACACATCTCTCTCGATATCATCCTCTCCCACATCAACCACAAGATATGTGTTAGGGTGATGCCACCATAGGTTTGACAAGAACAAAACATCATGCATAGCACTGAATTTATATGGAAGGGATAATTGGAATGTCAGTTTCCCGATTCCATGCAGCACCTCAAACGTTCCTACAAAACTAGATGTAAACATGACTTGCCTCTTGTTGGAATCGTCTTGTTTTAATCATGTTTTAATGATAATAAATATTTTTTATTCATGTAATAATTATTATAAATCATATTCAGTCTAGATCATGTGTATTTATGTTTAATGTATTATCATGCTATATGAATTGCCATACAAGATCTTAATTTCTCTATAATCAGTTTACTTACATTATATAATATTTAATATACTATTATAATACCTTATTTAACAAATTATTAAGTCTAATACATTCTATTATCAACTTTATTTAAGTCTGCACAGAGTTACTTTGGAATTTCTAAGACACCGTGAGTATGCAACTGGCTATGTATTTCTGGCACCGTGAAGCAAGACACCGTGAATCCAGACAATGTGAAGCAAGATACCGTAAATACAAACACCGTGAATCCAGACAAATATAATACCGACACCACGAAGCAAGATACTATAAAGACGGACACCATGAAGACAATCACCGTGAACAAGACATCGTGACCCTGAGACACCGTGAAGACAGACACTATGAACAAGAAACTATGACCATGAGACATTGTGTACAAGACACCATGACCATGAGAAACAATGACACTCAAAAACTGTGATAAAACTATACATCGTGTGAAGGAGACATTGTTTCCTTGACTAATTGTGATACTATTTCTAAAACTAATTTTTTGTTTTTCGATTTAATTTCTAACGGTATTATTTGATGACTTTAATGCACTGACATAATTAATGTTTCACTGTAGGCATATCACCAAATGGTACGAGGTATGAGGTTTAGAACACATGAAACATGTCAGTTCCAACACGTGCATTCCCATTTCAAAGTGAAGTGTGACCAAGAATCATCAAGCGCGATACAGAAACAAAAATTAAGGTAGTGAGAACAAGAAGAAAGAACATACATGGAGGAAGTTTTATATAAAATTCACACTGCATTTAACTTGACACGGCTAGAAACACAATGCATATTTGAAGCCTAATGAAAATATTCACATGACTGAACATTACAGAGAACACATGTAGAATTGTGACACTCTTCTTTCCAAACAATATCCAGATAAGGACTCAAAGCTTTATCCGCTTCAATCCAATGGAGTCCATAACTACATTGACATTGCACAAGAGAATTCTAAACTTATCTCTATATTCTTGCTCGACTTTCATCATCCGTTTCTTTACATTACGAGTAGTGTGTGCTTCTCTCTTCTTGAACACACACTGGATCCTTAGCTGAATGGGAGGATTTATAAATCCTCACTCAATATTACAATTACACTCTTGTATCCCACAATGGATAATGGTATAGGTATGAGGACCTGGAAATCCTATGATTTGTTGCTCTTATTACTTTCCCATGTAAAACTGCGGTAGTGGTTTGAGAACCTGGAAAGTGTGACTACTATTATAAAACTCCATCCTGGGTGTGGATCAAAGTTTTATATAAACTTTTTGAGAGGAATAAGACTCATCTTGTGACAGAACATCTTGGTTAAAAATGATGTGCATGTTTATTTTAGTTAAAACTATTTTGAATATTCCGTTGCTATATACTTTAAATATAAATTTTTTTTAACGTAACTCTCATAGTTGAACAAGTAAGTGTTTGTAATTATTATGAACCAATAATTTAGTTTCAAAAGCTAATATAATCTTCAAATTAGATTCAATGAGAACTAATCAATATCTTGAGAACCTAACAGAACCTTTACTGTAGTAAAAATTCACAACAACTTAACTTGGATTATGAACTGTTGTATTTTAATACAAATATTTTAAACAGAAGTTTTTCAATCGAACTCAATTCACCCCCCTCTTGAGTATCCACTATAACCAACATTTGGTATCAGAGTTTTGTTAAAATTTATTCAAAACTCTCTTTTTGTGAATTGTTTTAACTATGCTTTTAGTTGTATCTTAAAGATCTAAAAATTTCTATTATTTCTAAATTTTATCTCTTTAAATATATTTGCTAAAATATTATTTTTGATAATAGACTAGAAGGTGTAGCTACCAACATTCCACCATTATTTTACAGTATAAATTATTCCCAATGGAAAATAAAAATAAAAATTTATTTTGAAAGTATGGGATTTGACATTTGGACTACTATAGAGACTCAATATAAGATTCCAGAAACTGTTAAAAATACTTTGGATGAACCTATGAATACTCCTTACAATAATAATTATAAAGAAATGAATTCCCTATATTGTGCTTTAGGAGATGAATAACTTAATCACATATCTTCTTGTAAGACTTCTTATGAAATATGGGATACTCTGGATATTTCCAATGAGGGAACAAACAATGTTAATGAAATGAGACTAAATACATACACTATTATGTATGATAATTTTAAAAAGAAATATGATGAATCTATTTCTGATATGTATCTCAGGTTTAAAGTGATATTTAATACATTGAGCTCACTGGGAAAAGCTGTTCCAGCAAAGGAGCAAATCATGAGGATACTAAGATGCCTTCCAGAAAGATAGAGGGGCACATCAGTTTCAATAAGAGAATCATGTGACATTGGCATACTATATGTCAAGAATCTGATTGGTATGTTGATAATGTATGAAGAAGAATTGAAATTAAAAAAATAATAAGATATTGAACCAAGAAAAAAATCACCAGCCTTCAAGACCTCTGGTTCAAGAATCGATGACAAAGAGAATATTCAAGATGCATCTGATAGTTCTAGTAGTGAAGTGAGTGTATCTGATTGTGATGCTAAAATGGATCATAAATCCAGACGATTTATGTTGTTTTATAGGAATTTTTTTTTCCAGAAAATCTAATTACAAGGTAATGTATGACAATAATGTTCATTGGATGAAAGATTGTAAAAGTACTGATAAAAGTGATGACATAGTTTTCTATGAATGAAAGAGTAAAATACATGTGAATGATGACTTTACAAAGTTAAAGTACAATATGAAATATGAGTACAAGGAAAAAAATACAAGAATTCTATGAAAGCAACCTGGAGTGCTTCATAAGACAGTTCATGTGATTTTGATTCCACTCAAGATGAAAAATCTCAAAATGGTAATATGTGTTTCAAGACAATCCCATCTAAGGTAACATTGGATACTCTTACTTTAAACTCTTATTATTTTGAAGATAATTCTGATTCTGATTCTGAAAACATTTATAGTGAAGAATTATTTGAATAATGTAACATGGTAGAGGATACCTGCAATGAGGTGAAAGACACGTATAAATCTCAAATGAAACAATATGATTTAACTAGCACTGTCAAATATGTACTAGAAATAGAAAAGGAAAATAATTATCAACTACTCAAAGAGAATACTGACCTGGAATTGTCTAATGAGAAACTTAGGAAATATTTAGAAAAAAATTATAATAGAAAGAACACTCTTACAAAAATGATAAGAAAACAAGTAGCACCAAAATATTCTTCTGGTTTAGGCTATCATCCTGGACAAAGTCAGATTACAAAGAAAAGATTTATTCCTAAATCTGGACAATATACTACATGATCAAGTTCTGGATATTCTTATATCTGAACTAGCTACTCACATAGTTATATATCAAACCAAGTTTATCTTTCAAAATATTTTTAAACTACTGATTATATGAAACCCATTAGACAAATCTGGGTACCAAAAGTTCTGCTTTCTAACATGTTTGGACCAAATAAAATCTAGGTACCAAAATCAATTTCTTTCTAAAATTGTTTTGTAGGATAGCTGCTTATAATGTTCACGTATGAAGAAATTTTAATTGTATAGTTGATGTTCAAGACACATGACAAGAGACTTTTCATTTTTTAAAAGCTTAATCAATGTTGATGGAGGATATATCACCTTTGGGGTTAACTCAAAATGAAAGATCGTCAGCTTAGGACATATTGGTAACATAGATTCAATCTTAATATCCAAAGTTTTATTTGTTGATGGACTAAAGTATAATCTTTCATGAATTTCTCAATTGTGTAATGATGGTTTCAATGTTAAATTTGAATATTCTTCTCACAATGTATTTGATTCTAAAAATATTTATGTTTTTACTACATTGAGAAATAAAGATGTATATGCTGTAGATTTGAATTCTTTATATAAACAAAATATTATCTTTTTAATTCCTTTCATAAAAAATCTTGGCTTTGGCATAATAGATTATGACACTACAATATAAAATCACTTAGAAAACTGACTAGGAAGAACATAATTATAGAAATACCTAAACATGAATTCCTAGAAGACAATTTATGTAATCCCTATCAAAATGGAAAGCAAAAAAATATTTCTTTCAAATCAAAGAAAGAAGCTTCTACTTCTCATCCTCTCGAGTTAGTCCAAATGGATTTATATGGACCATCTAGGGTTTCTATCATAAATGCGAAGAACTATGTTTATGTCCTTGTAGATGAATTTTCTAGGTATACTTGGGTATATTTTCTAGCTTGCAAAAGTGAAGCTTGTTCTGAATTTATCAAATATTCCATGTCAATAGAAAACCTTAGTGGACATAGGATCAAGACCTTGAGAAGTGATCATGGTCATGAATTTAAAAATCAAGAGTTAGAATTTTATTACTCATAGAATGGCTATAGTCACAACTTCTATACTCCTAGAAAACTTCAACAGAATGTTGTAGTATAAAGAAGAAATAGGACTCTTTAAACTATTTATAGTACAATGATCAATGAATATGATTTACGAATTTACTTTTGGGATGAAGCTGTTAATATAGCTTACTAAATTTTCAATAGATTCATGATTAGACCAATCCTTAAAAGACCCATAATGAGGTTTGAAACAATAGGAATCCAAAGGTTAACTACTTTAGAGTTTTTGGTTTCAATGTATTTGTCCTTAATACTAAAGATAATCTTGACAAAGTTTCTTCCTAATGTGATGAAGGAATTATCCTAGGTTACTCAATATCAAGTAATGCCAATAGAGTATTCTATAAGAGAACCAAATGTGTGGAAGAATTTGTACACATAAAATTTGATGAAACTGATCCACAAGAACCTAATGCCCCTCTTGAAAATATGGAAGAAGATACGTCCAATATAAACCTTAATGACAAGAATAATGATCCTTTTGTTAAGACAACCAGTTCTGGAAATGTTCCAGAATCTGCTTCTGTTGAACCTGAACCTATAAATGAAAATTAAACCTCTAGATATATCTTTTCTAGACTATCTAGGACACTTAAAACCCATCCTTTAGATGATGTAGTAAGATATTTAGATAGATTTACACACACTAGAGCC
The DNA here is from genome assembly GCA_963277665.1 of Viscum album. NCBI lineage: Eukaryota > Viridiplantae > Streptophyta > Magnoliopsida > Santalales > Viscaceae > Viscum > Viscum album. The sequence continues at coordinate 1,771,163,129 of OY728135.1, forward strand.
TTTCTAAGAAATCGGGTTGAACATCAAGCATTTCTATCACAGCTTGAACCTAAAAATATCAATGATGCAATCAATGATGAATTTTTGGTGATGGCTACGTTGGAAGAATTAAATCAACTTGAAAGAAATAAATTATGGGAGCACTAAATGGGTTTTTAGTAATAATGTTGATGAAGCTGGTAACATAGTAATAAACAAGGCTAGACTTGTTGCACAAGGCTATAGTCAAGAAGAAGGAATTGACTACGAAGAGACCTTTTCACCAGTAGCCAGACTTGAATCAATCATAATCTTTCTTTCCTTTGTTGCACATCTGAATTTCAAACTATATAAAATGGATGTTAAGAGTGGATTCTTAAATGGGTATATAATTGAGGATGTATTGTTGAACAACCCCCTATATTTAAAAACCCTTAATTTCCAAATCATATTTTTAAACTATGAAATGCTTTATATGGTTTAAAGGAATTTCCATGAGCTTGGTATGATAGATTATATACATTTCTTATTTCCAAAGGATTTACAAAAGGAATAGATAATCCTACTAGTTTTATAAAATAAATTTCTAATGTTGTTTTAGTTGTTCCAATCTATGTAGATGGCATTATTTTTAGATCTTAGAGAAATTCTTTACTTGTTGATTTTTATAAAATGATGGAAAACAAATTTGAAATGAGTTTAATGAGAGAAATAAAATATTTTCTTAAATTTCAAGTATTTCAAAATGAAAATTGTATTATTTTAAATCAATGTAAATATAAAAATGATCTTCTAAAACTTTTTGGATTCAATAACACTAAATGTAGCGACAATCCCATGAGAAAAACTTGTAGGTTGGATCTTGATGAAGACGGAAAATCTGTGGATCAATCCACTTATAGAGGAATGATTGGAAGTTTACATTAATTAACTACTTGTTCTCCTAAAATTATGTTTAGTGTATGTATGTGTGCCTGTTTTCAAGAAAAACCTATGGAATATCATCTAAATGCTGTAAATGGAATTTTCAAATCCCTCAAGAATACACCCAATCTAGGACTGTTTTATCCTAGTGGAAAAAATTTGAGTTAGTTAGTTATTCTGATGATGACTTCGGTGGCTATATGTTAGATAGAAAAAGCACCTCTGGAACATGTCACCTTTTAGGAAAGTCACAAGTATCATGGTGTGGTAAGAAAAAAAATTCTGTTGAATTATCTACTATAGAAGTTGAATACATAGCTGCTAGTAGTTGTTGTGAACAAATTTTGTGGATGAAACACACATTACTAAATTATGGATATCAATTCATACATGTACCTATAAATTGAGACATCACAAGTGCTATTTACATCTCAAAGAATCCATTTTCACATTCTTGGACAAAGAATATTTATGTAAGACCTCACTTTTTGAGAGATCATTATCAAAAAGGTGATATCACTTTTGAATTAATTGGTGCTTAATATCTACTTGCTGATATATTCACTAAATCATTAAATTATGAGAGAATAGACTACATTATACATGAACTGGGCATGATAATTCTCAAATAGATACTTTACTTTCTATTGCTTCATGTATTAGTATTTGATACAATACTATATTATACATTACTGTTTCATGGTTACAGTTTCATAGTTACTGTCTTTGAATTCTACTGTCTCATCGTAAAGTATTATGTTTACGGTCCGTCCGTTAGCATGTTGTACTTACGATCTGATGTTTACTGTCTCACTGTAACACACACTGAAAAGCTCTTTCCCGGTCTCACTCTAAAACTCACTCACTGTCTCACCGTAATGATCACTCATTGTCTCACAATCACGACTTGTCATGGTCTCACTGTAAAAATTCTTTTAATTTTTTTACCTTTATCATGGTAATTATTATTTCACCTCTTTAATTTTCTAGCATTTTTTATTTTCACGATATTTTGTATTCTTTAATGATAAAACAAAATAATTATCACTCAATTTTTCACTAAAGGATTCTTCTGCATACTCATTTCGAACCATTCTTCATCCTTACAACCTTTCCCTCGCTCAAACCATCATTGAATGCCAAGAATGAAATGTTCGTCATCAATGAAACTCGAAAAGCGCTGCTCGAAGAAAAAGAAGATTGCACCTAAGCAGACATCTGATGGGCCTTTAAATCTGAATATGGTAAACCGCGTTGTTGTACCTGAGAAATAAATTTTCCCGAAGTGGCTTTTGTCTTGTATTTCGCTAGTACTGAAAGTGTTAGAACAACAAGGATGGTTAGAATAGTCTCTAAGGAGGATAAACCAATCTATCCTAGGTTAGTGGCTCAATTTTATTAACACGTACAATTATCATCTAATTATGGTGAATGTTATGTTGTAAGGAGCTGGGTAAATTGCCAGAGATTTTATTTCTCTTCAAGGTTATGGGCTTCTTGCCTTCGGATACATCATGAGGAAATTTGTGATTATTATCAAAGAGGACCTCCACATTGAACAAATTTATTTGACGTAAAAGATTCTATGAAAACCAAAACTTGAAATGGCACTCGAAGAAGAGCCATTGATGTTGAATTGGATGGATAAACAAGGATTATAATTAAGTTTGCAGAGAATTTGGTAAGTCCAAGAAAATGTGATTTTTCTGTGATAATGTATCAAGATGTGTTTCTGATTCACCACATGAAATATGGACACAAGACCGACCTGTGCAAGTATGACATACACCGCATTTGCGAGTTGATCAAAGTCACAACCAAGTCCACTTCACTATTATACTCTCGGATTATATCATCCATTATTGTTGAAAAAGGTGTGGTTGGGCCTAATGAGAAAGTGATTATGGACTATAATTATAGCCTCTCAAAAGCTACTATCAAAATAATGAAGATAAACTAGAATCCTTTGAAAAGGAATGGGTGGAAGAAAATGATATGGTTTATGAGAAATTCAATCCTGCGGATTATCCCTCAAAGATGAAAGTCATTTTTGATAATAGTTTGGGACCAGATAATCTTGTTGAGTATCATGAAGAAGAGGAAGAAGTGGCTTAGGTGCCACATAGGGAGGATATTGTTGTTGAGGTAGATAGAAATACTGTTTCATAGGAAGTTCTTGAAGAAGATTTTCATGTCCCTAAAGAAGATGTTAGTTTGGATACTTAACCTGAGGCTATAACAGAATCAGTTTCCAATGATTCAGAAAAGATTGCCTTGGATGAGCCTATAATAGAAGAGCCTATAGTTGAAGAATTACCTATTCTGTAAGCGGTCAATCGTGAGGAATTCCCTGTGGAACATTCTGTTCCTGAAATTATACCTTCTAAAGAAGAACAGATAGAGCGCGATTTTTATCTGGCTAGACAGGAAATTAGTGGGGAACCTAGAGTTGAGTTTGTTGTTTTAGACCACGCTCATAATCCTCTCATTCATGAGAAGGAGGCACCTGTTTAGGGGGAGCAAACCCTGAATCTTGAGTCTGTTGAATCCTCACATCCAACTGAGTAAAATCCTATAGAAACTCAGTAAAAATTTCCTAGTATCAATGATGTGAATGAATCGCAGCAGGTTACAACATCTAGGATTGATATTTCCTCCTTATTTAAGTTGAAGTCAATCTAAAACATTGCATCTGATAAGGAAACTGAAACTATATCAGTTCCTACACCAGAACACCTATCTGAATATCCATCCTTTGTGAGTAAGGATGATCTGAAAGAATTTGGAGATACTCTCCTATATGGAGTTGATAAAGTCATGAATACCCATTCTTTTCCTGTGACAAATTTATGTGAGATAGATGCCTCACTATTATTAGAGAAGATTGTTTGGAAAATACAACTTATGATTCTCCATGAGATTAAAGATGTAAGAGTTGAAAATAGACTACCCAATAATAAGGTTAAGTCCTTAATAAGTATAGTTGAAGACATGAAGAGAGAGCTGCATTCGAGATCTGAAGATGTTGCCCCTCCTTTAGAACCTTCTGCTCCTCAAATCCCACAATTTGGTGTGTCTTAGATTCAACCTTATCATCCATCCTTAGATGAAATTATTAATGAAAGGAACAATAAAATTGTGAATAAATGAATGAGCTTGTTTCCATCCTCAATAAACTCACTGATGAATACACATGATGTCTTCAAAAGGTGTTGAATCTACTAATGTCCCTTACCACAGCTGTCAAAGCTTCTAGTAAATCCTCTAAACCTTCATTGGGCAGTGATCATCTCAATATTTATAGTTATAGAATAGCTTCAGAATGTCTTCAATTGACTTAATGCGGATTCATTATCTGAAGTAGTAAAATCATTGATAGAGTACTTGACTTAGTACAAATCCACTCCAAAATTTCTAATGATGCTCAGGAATAGATTGCCAAGAAAGTGGATTTCTACTTCAAAAGAATTTTCTCCAAGGCCGATATCACAAACCATTTAAAGTGCCTTGAATAAAATCTGTGAATTCCTACTGTGAATCATACTTTCAAGAACCAATTACAGAAACTCACAGAGTTTACTTGTTTGTTGGACAAGTTTATGGAGAACAATTAAGATTTTGAGAAATCCATGCAGAATAGTGGAGAGATCATTACATATTTCATCAAACCCCTCCGTCCCTATCATCATGTTCATAGTACAGCTATTGATGCTCTAACAGCTGCACCTCTCAGATCAGGGTTTCCTACTTTCACCTCTGCCTTAGCCTCAACCACCTTGTCTGTCGGCCAAGCACTCAGTCAGATCAGTCATGTGATTCTTGATCAAAAATTCCCTAGATATTATACTGATCATACATTGGATCCCTTGGTATTTTAAGGCCTTCCTTTACCCTCTTTATCAACAACATATCTACCTTATTATACCTCAAACACTGCCCCTATGTCTTCTTTTTCTGCTACAACGAAAGGAAAAGAGAAGGAAAACACTAGAATAAGATCAATGTTTACTCTTTTTGATAGGGATGCTATTGTTTTTTGTCTTGATCTTTTTTTTGTACTACCACTTATTTTCTATTAATGGACTGTGACCCCTGTTGACCTGTCTTATTTAATCTGTTTGATAATCCCAAAAGGGGGAGATGTTTCTATATATTATGTTAGAAATTTATCTTAATAAGTTTAATCCTATATACTCTTTAACTATATATGACTTGTGATCATGAAAACGAGGGATATTGTTGGACTCCTCATGTTTTAATCATGTTTTAATGATCAAAAATCTTATTTAATAATGTTTTAATGATTCCTAATGTTATTCAATCTAGACCATTTGTATTTATGTATAATGTTTTCTCTTGATTTAAGAAGTTCCATTCAAGGTCTTAATTGCTCTATATTCAGTTTACATACTTTATAATATCATTAATTTACTCTCAGAATACCATCTTTAACAAATGCTTAAGTCTAATTCTTTCTATTGTTGTCTTTATTTAAATGTGCACATAGTTACTTTGGAATGTCTAATACACCATGAGTATGGAACTGGCCATGTATTTCTGGAACCATGAAGCAAGACAACAAGAATCCAGACAATGTGAAGCAAGATACCATAATGCGAGACACCGTGAAGCCAGAAACCATGAATCCAGACACCGTGAAGCAAGATACTGTAAATCCAGACACAGTGAAGCCAGACACCGTGAAGCCAGACTTGTGAACACGACACCGTGACCCAGAGACACCGTGAATCCAGACACCGTGACCCTGAGACACCGTGAACAAGACACAATGACCATGAGACATCGTGACACTCAGACACCATGATCAACATAGACACCGTGTAAAGGAGACACTGTTTCCATGACTTACTCTGACACCATTTCATAAACTACATTGTAAATTTTCAATTTAATTTCAAACAGTCATATTTGATGACTTTAATGCACTGAAATAATTAATGTTTCATTATAGAAATATCACCAGACAGTACGAGGTACGATGTACAGAACACATGCAACTTATCGGCTCCAACACATGCATTCCAAGTTAAAAGCGAAGTGTGACAAAGAATCATCAAGCGTGATGCAGAAACAAAAAGTAAGGTAGTGAGCATAAGAACAAAGAACATACTTGAATGAAGCTTCAGAAGAAAGACACACTGCATGCAACATGACACGGCTTGACATAGAAAGCATATTTGAAGCCAAAAAAAATATTCACTTGACTGAACATCACAGAGAACATAAACAGAATCACGACACATTGTTTTCCACATAACTTCCAGAGAAGGACTCAAAGATTCATCTTCTTCAATCCAAAGGGGTCTAGAACTACATTAACATCACACAAGATCATTATAAACCCATCTCTATATTCTTGATTAACTATGATCATCTTTTTCTTTACATTATGAGCAGTGTGTTCTTCTCTCTGTTTGAACACACATTGACTCCTAAACTAAACTGGAGGATTTTTAAATCCACACTCAATCATTCCCTTACATTATTGTATCCCACTATGAAATAGGTTGTGGTCTTATGAGATTTACAGCCTCTGAGCTATTGCTATTATTGCTTTCCCACGTAGAACTGTGGTAGAGGTATGAGGACCTGGACAGTCTGAGTGCTGTTGTAATCCCCGATACAGGGTGTGGATCAATGTTTTATATAAACTATTTGAGTGGACTAAGTCTCAGCTTGCAACTAAACCTCTTGGTTAAAACTGATGTGCATGTTTATTTTAGTTAAAAATATTCTAAATATTCCGCTGCTAAGTACATTAAATATTAATCCATTTTAAAGTAACTATGATAGTTGAACTAGACAATGTTTGTAATTATTGTGAACTAGTAAGATAGTTTCAAAAGATAATCTGATATTTAGATTAGATTAACTGAGAAATAATCAATCTCTTGAGAACCTAAATGTACCATTATAATAGTACAAATTAACTACATTTTAACATGTTTTATGAATTGGTGGATTTTAATACAAATATTTTAAATAGAAATTTTTAATTGGAACTCAATTCACCCCCCTCTTGGGTGTCCACTCCAACCAACACCTTTGTATAATTTTGTGAACCAATATAGGCCACACCCGAAAGAATACAGAATCACCATATATAAACCCTAGGGTTCATCTCCTTTTAGCAGCTTAAAACTTATGCTTACTCTGATCCATAACCGTACATTTCTGATTCAACTACACCTGCTCCAATGTCTCCTGAATGAGACTGTGTCTAAAAAACTCTGACTCACACACGTCTAACCAAAAGAATGGGGATAAAAAATTCCTACCATAAAGTTCCTCATATGGTTTCGTCTGTACAGTTTCTTGATAGCTGCTGTTATAGGTGAACTTCACTAAATATAAGTGCTTCTCCAAGAAACCACCATTGTCAAGAAAAAATAGTCATAACATATCATCTAACAACCATATTTTATGTTTCAATTTGAAATCTATATATGCGTGGAAGGCCATACTTAAAAAAACAAGTGTACCAATTACCTTGTGTACGACCTTCTAGAAGTGTGACGTATAGCCCGAATTGTAATAATATACTATATTCCATGGAACCCCACTCAGAAAAAAGATCTCTCATATATACAGTTCTCCAAACAATTCTACCGTAATGGTTTCCATGATTGGTAATAAATGTTCTACAATCATTTTTCGATCCAAAAATGAACTAAATAATATTATTCCTTCCATGTGACTTTGGATTACCTACCTATAAATACTTATTAATGTCATCCCAAGTTAATTATAGAGTAGGCAATGACTGTAATAGGCCTCCGGGTCACTGATGCTCGGCCTTAACCTACTGACAGGTCGAACATCTTATTATGAACCATTCTATCTCTTTTTTCAAAAATTTCTTAAAAAACTGTTATATTAGTTCAAAATTCATTTTGTAACATTAGGATGTACCACACACTTTGTGGCATGAAATTTTTTCATGAGTTCCTCTCACATTCTCACTGGAAAAAAACTTGATTATTCACATAGTTGATCTCATCCTCGTCCATTATCCTGTCTGATGATGTCTCCCCGCCTTCATGGATTTCTCTTAAGGAAAAACACACCAGATCCCCATACTTATTATCCCTGATCCATCTCATTACTGTACAATACACTACTACCGAAACTAGGGTCATCCTCTCTTGACTCTCCTGAACTACCACATTCATTTATTTCAGCAAGGTTATAATGTTCCACTCTTCACGTGACTCATATAAAAACTGAGTTTGTGTTCTCTTCTTATGGAATAACCCACACCATTCTCCTTTCCATGTGTATATACCAATTAAAAATAAATGGACAACATATAATCTACCCATATTCAATGGTGATGATTCAATTCGTGCCATGAAAATATATACATCAATATTTTGTGATCCTTAAAAACAATAAACTTTTCTCTCTAAAGATAATGTAGCCTAAACATAAGAGAATAAACCACTATGGGCAACTCGAGTAAATGCATCGGTAATTCTGTTCATCTGGCATCAACTGCCGAGACCCCTAAGCAATGACTCAATCCTCTTTCATCGACATATATATGACTCTGATTCCAAAAGGATCATGATACAACTTTTTCTATTCAACGCACTTAGATAAGATCAAAATTAGTTCCAATTTCAAGAACTTCATTAACTCCTATAAAGAATTTTTGCATGCTTCGGTGTAATAAAATGTTATCCATTTATTTGTCAAACCTACATGTTGTGCTGCAAATCTAAAAAAGTCCAGGTTGGACCACATCTATTAATTATCTAATTCCAAAAAGGATAGTATATCAAAAACATTCTTGGGATATTGCCAAAAAATCACTGCATGCACTTTTTTGTCTCCACTTCCACACCTTCTTCTCAGATGATATCCCCCAAATGTATACCTTTTCGATCCAAAAAATGCATTTATATATCTTGTAATATATTCGATGCTCTCTCAGTGTACCCAAGATGATGTCAAGAGGTTGGGCGTGATCATCATGAGTTTTATAGTACACCATGATATCATCGACAAATACCACCACAAACTGTTCTAAGACTGGATGAATGATCCTATTCATCAAGGTCATAAATACTACTGATGGATTTTTCAACCCAAAAATAATTAAAACCAAATCATAATGGTCATACCGTCTTTTGAATGAATTTCATGGTATATCCGAGGTTCAAACTCTCATGTAAGGATACACTGATCTCAAATAGATATTTGAGAACACACAATCCCCTTTCAGCTGGTCAAATAGATCATCGATACGTAGAGGAGGATGTAGGTTCTTCATGCTAATTCTATTCAACTCCCGAAAATCGACACACAATTGTAAACTCATGTAATCCTTCATTTCCAAGAAAACAGGTGATACCTGACATGAAGTACATGGATGGATAAAACCTTTTACCTCCAACTCATTCAACTACATTTGGATATCATGAATATTAGTCAGTGCAAATTTTTAAGGTGGAATACATAACATCTCACCCCCTAGAATGAGATCAATAGTTAACTTCACATCTATCTCCGGTGGAAATCATGAAATGTCTTTGGTAAATACCTATTATAATAGTCCAAATACTAGTGGAAGGACATATTTCCTTCTACTCCCAATATATAGTAAAGGACTAGAAACATGGGTTGTGAGCTCTCCTAGTTGCTGAATAATTGGCCCATCTTGTCCTTCTTAGAAATCCCACTCTCCACAGTGTACAAAATATTCACCCTTAAGAGATACCATGGTCACTCTCCTATGGTTACAATCAATGTGGTCTCTCTGTACAAATGGACAATCCATACACATAATCTGGTTAAATCCCATTATATCAAGGACATAAAAATACCAAAGAAAACGATGCTATATAATATCTACTGATCATCCGATTCATAAACTGTTATTCCAAGACCATGAGTCCCAATGGTGTATCAATATTCATCACCCCACTTATAAACTCCACCTCTAGGCTCAAACCATTACCGTGATTTCCATATACAATGGAATTAATGGCACCATTATCAATCAAGAAGTAGATAATGTAGAATAAGCATGAATAATTCCTCTCATTGTTGATGAACAAGCCTCTCTCTCCACAAGTTTAGGTTGTATTGAATATAAATGTCATGTACCTCAACCCTATGGTGCCATCTATGTCCCTTGAGTAGAACCACTCTGACTATAGGGGTACTAATACCCATAAGAAGTGCATCCACTACCTCTACCTCCTCCTCTAGTAGAACTCTAGCTGCCTGACATATATGTTGTAGAAGATTCCCTCAACTAACTCTAAAACTGAGCCATTGATTCCTCTACACCAGCAGGTCGCTTCATCCTAGAGAACCTCTGTAGTTTCCCCATCTTACCACAAACCCGGCGCTCCACTGGTGTTTGAGGAAAATTTGTACGATAGTGTCCCTGCATAATGTACTGGAGGTAATGAACATTAGTAGGATCCAGTGAACCTTTTCCTCCTAAATATCAATCTTGATTTGCACTTTCCTGACAAAGGTTCTCATAATGTCGCTTCCTATTATCAGAAGGCACACTTCTTGGTCGTCTGGTAGTAGCTACCTGTCTAGTAATCGAAATTGTCTTTATGTCCCCCTCTGAATTGATTTCATGAATGAACACTTCTGAGAATTTCTTCAGCCTAAAGAAATTTACCTCAGACATAATTTCACACCTATTTATATCCTATAATCGTTTTATCCGAATATGATTCATATGTTTCCAAATCTGGAAAAAAACTGTAAATCTATGAAACGTTCTGCATTTTCCATTATGGACATGCTTCCTTGGGATAGATGCAGAAACTCTGAATCCTTCTCTTGTATCAACATCTCTAGATAGAAGTTCTCCAAGAACATATCCAAAATGTACATCCAAAACATCTCATCAGTCTTTAAAGATCGTACCTAAATGTCCCACAAGTGGTTTACTTGCACCCATAGCATATAAGCATCCAACATGAACATACACCCAGCATAGGTCCCCAAATAGTCAAGTATAATCATTATGAATTTAATACATAATTTAGCTCCATCTGGTCCACCCACTGTATTAAAAGTAGGTGGATGTTGCAGCTGATACTCCCTTGTCAACTCATTTATGCTTTTCAGAACACAAACTCGGTCTCTCTCCATGAATTGCAAGAAACAAGAAAACTTCTCTCAGTACTATTCCCCTTCCTCTACATCTTATACCAAAGGTGTGTCAGGTTCCCTTTTTTGAATTTATTTCTATGCCATACACCTTGGTCTCCCCCTCAACAAGAATCATAGAGGGATAACTCTTCAAAGACAAATAGATGTCTTATGTCTCTGAACACAACCTTATAAGATTTATAAAAGGGGATAAACTAATACATCATGTTATAACCTATCCTTTCCAAATTTTTTTCTCTCTACATGATCAACAATGCGTCCTTATAATAACCCTTAACCATCCTATTTCTAGGTATTGGGTGTTAAGGTTTCAATTTTTTTAAATATTTAACTCAACCATTAATTAATCACATTATCTAAAATTAATTAATCAAATAATAAAGTAATTAATAATAATCATTTCATCAATCGAGGTTCTCATAGACACCCATTTATTTTCATTTAGCACCATTATTTCAATCTCACAAGGAAAATAGTTCAAGTTCAAAAACATAACCATAACCAGTTATCCTGTGAGTTCATAGAATTTTTCTTGTCACAACCACACTGAGTTCCCAGAATGATGCTTGCAAACTCATGTATCCTGCCTCTTTATGCCTCAGATCAAAATCCAAAAATTATGAAAACAAATATCATACCACACAATATGTGCATCACCCACGTTTAAATAGCATCCAACTGTAAAAACAAACAAAAATCACAAAAATACCCCCGTAGTAATTTCGTTTTCACCCATAAATGGGTATGTAACTCCCATGCACGTTCTAATTACCAAGGCTCGACCCTTCTTTGTTTCAGGTCTATCATTCCCAAAACAGTACGAAAAAAGAAGATTAATGAAAAAAACCCCTCAAACACCACTTTATGTCTTTCTGTCCTAGGTGGCCCAAAATAGTGCCCCATGTTGGTTGGTCACATGTCCTTAAGAACACCTCCCTGAATGCAAGAGGGTTTCGACTAGTAGTGAGGGTTTGGCAACATAATCTTGAGGAGAGTATACCCTCTTTTATTAATATAAAAACTCAATTGAAGAAAACTGAAATGAAAAAGTGTGGAAGAATATAAATAACTAAAACAACACCATGTCAAATGATATTTAAAATAAGAGAATAAAATTCTAAACTAAAAGGTAAAACATGATATGATAATGTAATTGTCAAGTGTCTACAATGAAACTAAAAGTAACGACACAAAGGCTCCAAAGTGGGTCCCGAACCATGTCCAGTTCTCACTCCCGTGTTCAAATCCCCAATAGAAACCTATCCCAGGGCCTTACCCTTATCTTGTCCTGTAACAACAAAGTCAACTTAGGTACAGATCAAGCATCTCAAATTGTGTGTGAGTACAACTTAGTAGGACACCACCAATAGTGTTTAAAATAATTAATGTCATTAGATAGTGTATAAAGTATTATAAAGTAATAAATAATATGAATAATTAAATAGTTATCACATTGTCATTAAATCATCAATCATCACATTTTTCCTAGTTTCAATTCATGTTTCCCATTTCTATCATCATTTATTATTATCACTCATTTGGTGTTGAACATCATGTCATGCTCTAAAAATCTCATCCAGTGTATATGACCATTCCTAACACTCCATATCACATTCAGTGCAAGTCGTCATGCCAAGAACCCCATAATCTCAAGATTGGATAAATATTGGGGAGGATCGCCATGTCCACGTCCCAACTTCTAATCGGTCTAGAACTCCATGTCAATAACCACACAAATATCATCCATTTATTCATTATTTAATTAAAAAATATTTAGCCACATACATCCATTACTAATCCGATGATTAACTAACCATTTCGAAGGCCATTAGTTAACACAACAACAAACTAAGCACATAAACAATTAATTAATTCATATATTAATTAATCAATAAACATAATTTTAATAACTTAATTAATTACTCACAATTATTTATCCATATCAAATATCAACTTCTCATAATTAATTCTCAAACCTAATTCTCTTTGATCAACATCATGGCATATAAATAATTTTCACAATTATTTTCATACATATCCAAACATCATTTCATAATTAAGTTTCATCTATTATTTATCTTAACACAATCAATTAAATGTCTAAACAACTATATCTCAAACCATAATTAAACTTCATAAAAAATTAAATATTTTGGAAACCCCCCATTTTTTTGTTCCATGATTCAATTATCAATTAATCACCAAGGCGATCCCATGAAAATTACACATTCTTAATTAACCCAAAATTAGACAATAATTATCAGGGGAATCTATATAATCTATAAAATCAAATTAATATATTAAATATAAGACTATGGGAGTTCTATTTAGACCTCCTACCTTAGTTTATTGATGGATTATATCCCAATAAAAATAACTAAAATCTGAGTCGCACAATTTCATTGATCAATCTTCAAATATAAATACCTAAAAATAATTAAGATCAATGAAATCAAGATAATGAAAATAATGTTATAGATCCCAAATAATAGATCATGATATCAACTCATAGGTTTAGATCTAAGGAAATAGTGGATAAGTTCCATGAAAATTTGAAGGAAATATAAGGGAGTGAACCGGAGGAGCAAGATGAAGAAATCATCTTACTGAGAAGAGAGAAGATATTCATTAAAAGATTTTTAACATAATGAAAAATGGTCGAATCATCATTTAATTCCTATTTAAGGCTTTGGGATCACATAGAATTTGGATAAAGCCGAGCCAAGGTTAAAATATGGGAGTCTCGGTGGTTTAGTTTTTTTAAAATACATTTTTGGATATTTAATCCTGCACACATGGTTTCCTAGGGAGGGGCGCATGGTTAGAGAAAATAGTGAACCACCCATGTGGACCTCTATGTACATATTATCAAGGTTGGAATAGTTTAGTATCATAGTTTTTCAGAGCTTTTTCAATCCATGTGGTCCTCTCTATCCAGGTTTGTACGATTGGCACAGTTTTCTCACACATTTCGTGAAACCGTATGCTAACTGTGCATCGCCCAATTTTTTTTTGTTTTTTGTAAAAATTAACCCAAACACACCCCATTACAGTACTAAAAAACAATGTTACATAAGAACATCAAAAAATTAATTTAAAACAAACCCAAGATGACTCTAAAAAAGGGTGTGATCTTACAATCTCTGGAATATATAACTACATGTCCTAAAAATGCACTCCCAAACATCTCTATGCTTCTGAGCCAAAAATATTAGGATATTGAACCCTCATGTATTCTTTACATTATGAAGTTTCCTCTTAAACACTTCTATGTTTCCATAACACATTAACTAACAACACTGTCTTTTCTCGTAACACAATCTCAATTCGACCCAACATACCTATCAAATTATACTCAAATGACTCTTCTCTATTGAGGCCAACCTCTTCCACACAAACCACATGATAAGGGTCAGGGTGATAGAACCATATTAGTGAAAAATGGAAAACATAAATAATTGCACTAAATTTTTGTGGAAGGGATAATTGGTTCGCCACTAAGACAATTCTCTCCAGCACCTCAAACGGTCTGACGGACCTTGCTGTCATATTTCATTGCCTCATTATCCTATGGTGTCCCAATCTAGGTGACACTCGAAGGAATATAAAATCACCCTCTCTAAACTCTATCATCCATATCTATCTATCAGCATACAACTTCTTCCTACTTTGAGACGTAGCCATCCATTTCTTAATCAACTATGCATGCTCTGATGTATCCTTAAAAAGACATAGCCCCAATATCTCTAACCCGTCCACCTCCAAAAAACATTGTAGTAATCTAAAAGGTATACCATAATGTTCCTATTATGGTTCCATATGTATAGGTTCCTGAAGATTGTTTTCATAGACAAACTCTACTAAAGATAAGTTCTTCTCCCAAGAACCAACAAAGTCCAATACATATGCTCACATCATATCCTCTAACAATTATATGGTATGCTCCGAATGCCAATTTGTCTGTAGGTGGAAGGCTATATATAACAAAATAAAATTACCAAGAACCTTCTATATTCCCTTCCAGAAGTGTAAAGTAAAACATGAATCGCAATATGAAACTACAGTATGTGGAACCCAAGTTAAAAAAACTGTCTCTTGTACATACAGTTCTCTCAACAATCTATATTAATGTTTTCCCTGATAGTCAAAAAACGATCTACCTTCATTAGTAGATGCACAATGACACAAAAATAATAACTCATTCTATGTGTACATTGAAGACCTACCACAAAATCCATAGTCACGTCACCCCACATCCACTCTGGAAGAGGTAACGACTGAAACAGTACTCCATGACATTGATGCCCTACCATCACCTGCTGATAGGTGAAACAACTTGTTACGAACCCTAGTGTCTACTTTTTCAATCCCAGACACCAAAACTATTGTTATAGTTCACTATACATTTTTTTCACCCTAGGATATACATGCACCTTTAAGGCATGAAAATCATGAGTGAATTCCACTAGAATTATTGAAGGAACAAAAACTCAATTTTTCAAAAATATGAGCTCATCTTCATATATTATATATTTTGAGGGTGTCTCCCCACCTTCAATGATTTACCATTTTGATAAGCCCTCCATATCCTAAAACTGCCTATCCCTGATCCATCTCAAGAGTGTATAATCCAATGCTATTGAAAACAAATTCATCTTCTCCTAACTCTCCTAAAACTCCAAATACATTTTCTCCAGAAATATTATCATATTACACTCTACACTCAACTCATATACCAACTGAGTTTGAGTCTTCCTGCTCAAGGAATTATCCAAAATATTCCCCTTTTCAGGTGTATATGCCAGTTTAAAAATAAATTATACATATATTTAACCCATCTTCATTGCTGATGATTCAATTTGCGCTGTGAAAATATATACATCAAGCTTTTTTGAACTATAAATACTACAAACATTTCACCAAAAGGATAGTTTTTAAAATACATAAGGGAATAAACCACTATATTCTACTATAGTTCATGCTTTGGGTAATTCTGTTCATTTAGCCTCAACTTCTACGACACATAAGCAACAAATCTATCCCCCTGCATCAACACAACTCCATGTAGAATCATAGAAGTGTCATAATAAACCGTGTACTCTTGAAATGACTCATGTATGATCAAAATTGGTGATGATGTCAAGTGCTTATTTGAATCCTATAATGATTTCTCACATGCTTGTATCTGGTAAAACCTTACCCCTTTATTTTTCAAACCTCCAAGTGGTGCTGCCAATCAGGAAAAGTCAAATATGAACCTCTAATAATTACAAGATAATCATATAAAGTATCAAATTTAAATAACATTCTTGGGATTTTACCAAGAATTAACTACCTGCAATTTTTATGGGTCCACGTCAACAACTTCTTCCATGATTATATTCAACAAAATTATACCATGTTGATCCATAAATGTCATTTAGAAATCACAGAAAATAGCAGATTCTATCTTAGTGAACCCAATATGATTTCAATATGTTGGGAATGATCATCATGAGTTTTATAGCACACCAAGATTTCGTCCAAAAACACCACCACAAATTTATCTATGTATGGATGAATGAAACTATTCATCATGTCTATAGAAACTGCAAGAGTATTTTTTTATCCCTAATGGAATTACAATAAACTCATAACGGTCATACTGGCTTCTGAAAGCAGATCTAAGAATATCAGAGTTCCGAACTCTCACATGATGATACCCTAAATTCATATTGATCTTTCAGAACACAAAATACCCATTCAACTAGTAAAAAAGACCATTGATAAATGGAATAGGATATCAGTTATTCAAGGTCATTTTATTCATCTTCCAGGAATCAAAACATAGGCATAAACTCCCATTTTCCTTCATTGCAAACAAAATAGGTGATCCCCAATGTGACATACATAGAAGGATAAAATCTTTATCCTCCAACTCCTCTAACTGTTCTTTGAGCTATTGAAGCACAATAAGTGACATTTGGTAGGGTGGAATGGATATCAGATCAGTCCCCATTATGATCTCAACAGTGAATTCAACATCTCTCCCAATTGGAAACCCAGAAAAGTCTTTAGGAAAGACATCCTAAAATAGATCAACTAATAGTGCAAGGAAATATTTTATACCACTCCTACCATCAATCAAAAGACTAGAAACATGGTATTTCAGCTCTCCCAAATATTGAGTAATTAGAATAGCTTGACCTGCAAGGATATACCACTTTCCTAGATGAAGACACTGGTCAACCTTAAGAGATACTATGGTTACTCTCCTATGATGACAATTTATGTCGGGCTCTGTATGAAACTATCTAGTACATACCCAGAATTAGGAAAATGCCTGTTATATAAAATCCATAGATATCCCATGGAAAATGATACTCGCTAATCTATAGAAAACATCCCTTTCATAAAAATATATCCCTCAACCATGTTCCCAATGGTGTGTTGATATTCATCACCCCACTTACAGACTAAACCTCCATGCTCAAAACATTAACATGATATGTTGATATAAAGGAATGAGAGTTAGTAGTATCAAACATGGTAGTAGATAATGTTGAAACAACTATAATAGATCCTTTCACTATCAATGGACTAGACTCTCACTCTAAAAGTGTATGCTGCTCTACATGTAACTGATTTTCCTCTATTCATTATGGTGTTGTATGACTCCCTTGAGAATATCCACTCTAATGATATGGGTATTCATACCCTGAATCACAATGTTCATTAACTCTACTGCAACTTCTAGTAGAACTCCAACTACCAGACCAATATATTTTAGAAGACGCCCTTCCCACACACTGACTTTGAACAATTTCTCCCTCTACAACATATTCCGACTGCTTCATGCAATAATTCTGAAGGTTCCCTATATTTCCACAAAGCATTCACTTAAATGGTGGTTGAGGAAAATGTGTATGATAGTTTTCATTCCTACATCACTTGTGGAAAATCACATGAGTAATATCTAGTGCTACTATTCCTCCTTGATATCCACCTTTCTTTCCATTGTCCCGGCTATGATTTTCGTGATGACAATTAGTTTTTTCTCAGAAGGGAGACTACCAGATCATCTAGTGACAGCTACTTGTCCCTTAATAGATGCCTTTATTAGGTTCGACTAAAAAAATAGAGCATAATTTACCAGTTCTGAGAATTTCATCACCCTAATGATGTTTACATTAGACGTAATTTCTCCCCTAATTCCATCATGTATATGTTTTTTCGAAGAAGCCTCAATTATTTCCAAAGATGGACAAACACATTGTAAACCTATGAAATTCTCATCGTAATCCATTACAGACATGGTTCCTTGGGTTAGATGTGTAAACTATGAATCTTTCTCATGACTCAGCATCTCTGGAAAGATGTTCTCCATGATGTTCTCCAAAAATTCCTTCCACAAAATCTCATGAGTTTGTCTATATCGTACCTGAATGTCCTGCTGGCTCATTACTGACCCCCGTAGCATATAAGAATCAAACTTGTCCCTTCATCCAGCTAGAGTCCGCAAATGGCCATGGGTCGCCTCTATAGATTCAATAATTAATTCATCTCTCTCAGATCTAACCTATATAGTAAAATTAATAGGGTGCTTCATTTGAAACTTCCTTGTCAATGTAGTAATTCTTTTTAGAACCCACCCTTGGTCTCTCTCCATGAATTTCATGAAACAATCAATGTTATATTGGAACTGTTCCCCTTCATCATCAGATTTCACCAATGGTTCCTAAAGTTCCCTATTTGGAAGTTCGTTCCAAGACATACCCCTTGGTCTATCCATCAATAAGCGTCGTGGATACATAACTCTATAAATCCAAACACACATATTTGGTCTCATAACGAAACCTTATATCATTTCCATAAGACAATAAACTGACACACCAAATTTAAACATGTCGATTCCCACTTGTTTCTCTCACCACACAGCCATCTTCGAGGCCTTATCACTACCCTTACCCATCCTTATCCTAGGTATTGGTTAACAAGGGTATATAAATTTTTTAATAATTAATTAATCACATTCTCAAAAATTAATTAATTAATCATACTCATTTCACCAATAGAGGTTCTCATAGACAACCATTTATTCTCATTTTGCATCATTAATTCAATATCACAATAAGTGGAAACAGTTAGTGTTCAACAACAATCCGATAACATGTTTTTCCATGAGTGCATAGAATGATTAATGTCACAACAACCCTAGGTGCCTAGAATGGTGCATGCAGACTGAAGTATCAATCCTCTTTATGCCTCTGATAAAAATCCAACTACTGTGAAATCAAATATCACATCACCACAAAATTGAATCACCCAAGGTGAAATAATATCAAACTATAACAAAAAACAAAAATCCCAAAAATCCCACTTGAGTTGTCCGATTTCCCACATAAATGGGTTTTCAGGTCCCATGCATGATCTCATTACAAAGGCTCACCTCTTCAGAGTCTCTTATCTACCTTTCCTAAAATATTAAGACAAAAGAATTACAATTAAAATAAAACCCCTCTAATACAAATTTGTGATATCTTAACCCAAGAAACACTAAATAGTTCCCTGATATGGTTAGAAACTATCCCACAATAATGCCTCCACATACGAAATAGGGTTCGGACTAGCAGTGAGGGTCTGGTAAGTCCCTCATGGGGAGATTATACACTCTTTTATCATAATAAAAACCCAATGGAAGAAAACAAAAATAAAAAAATGTGGAATTGTATAAACAACCAAAACAATACCATGTAATATGATAATTAAAATAAGTGAATATAATATTCAACTAAATGTTAAAACATGATCAGACAATGAAAATGATATGTGTCTACAGTGCAGCTTAATGTAAAGACATAATTAATCCCATGTAGGTCCCGAATTACTTCTGGTTCCCAGTCCAATGTTCAAATACCAAACAGAAACCTATCCCATATCCTTTCCCTTATCTTATCCTACAACAACATAGTCTACTCGGTTGTTAATCAGGTGGCCTGAGTAGGGAGTGAGTACAACTCAGTAGGACACCACCAACAGTGTCTAAAACAATTCTAGTGAAGATATAGTGTATCCAGTTTTATGAAGCAATAAATACAATTCATAATTAAACAGTTATCACATTTTCATTAAATATTTAATCATAACATTAGCATCGGTTTCATTTAATGTTTCCCATTTGAATCATAATTCATTATTATGATTAATTTTTATTTTAACATCATATCAAGAACCCAAAATCTTATAGTGTCGGTCACCATACCTAACACCCTATAGCTCATTCAGTGTATGCCATCACGCCTACCACCCCAAAATCTGATGATTGGATAAATATTGGGGAGGAACACCATGTCCATGTCCTAATATGGAATCGGTCTAGAATACAAGTCTATCACCAAAAAAATATCATCCATTTATGCATTCTTTAATTTACAAAAATTAGCCACATCATTCCACTACTAACACAACAATTAGTTTAAAATTTCAAATACCATTAGTTAACTCAACAAAAAAATTAGAATATAACCCATTAATTAGTTCCTAAATTAATAAATCAATCAAAAAAAATTTCATTCTATAAATAATTGTTCGAAATTTATTATACATATCAAACCTCAACATTTCATAATTAATTCCCACAATTATTTATCTTTGACTAACATCTAGTCATATAATTAATTCTCACAATTAATTATCTTACATATCCAAACATTATTTCATATATAATTTTATGAAATTAATTATCTTAACAAAATTAACTAAATATTTAGATTACAATATCTCAACCCATAACCAAACTCCAAAAAAATATCTACATGGGAAACCCCCTTCATTATTTCTATGATTCAATTATTAATTAGTCACTAAGGAAAACATAAGTACATTCCACATTCCTAATTACTAAAATTCAGGAAATAAATTATTAATGTGACCTTGGAAATCCATATACTAACATTAACATATAAAATCCATGACTAAGGGAGTAATATTTATACCACCTACCTCAGTTTATTGATGGATGTTAGCCCAAAAAATCCCCAAAATCCTTGTGGAACAACATTGTTCATCAATATCCGGAACTAAATCCCTATACCAATATCAGGATCAAAGGATTCAAGATCATTCAAATTTAGATGAAGATCAAAAGTCCAATATCTAGATATCAACTCATACATTTAGATCAGCAGAAATATTGGAGATCATCCGTAAAATGTTCAAGGAATGATAGAGGAATGAACACGAGATGAAATCCACTTACGAGGACGATATAAGATCTTCAATCTGGGATTTCAATATTGATGAAAGATGTTTGAATCACCATGGGGTCCCTCTGAAATTCTCTGGGATCACCCAGATTTTTTCGAGACTAGTCCATGATTGAAATATGGGAGTCTTGGGGGTTAGGGTGGGTTTTAAATATATTTTTGGATATTTAATCTCGCATGCAGCGTTTTCTGAGAAGGGGTTCACGGTTAGAGAAAATCGGGCACCAATCGTAAAAACCACTATGTCCATATATTTATGTATGGCATGGTTTAGTCACCCAGTTTTCCCAACCATCCACAAACCATGAGTACCTCTCTATCCAATATTTCATGGTTGGCACGATTTAGTTGCATAGTTTTGTAAACCATGCACAAAAATTTCACATCCCACTATTAGTTAGGATTTCTAAAACATTCACACAAATGCACCCCAAGACACTAATACAAAACAAGGGTACTCAAAAACATTACAAATTTACTTGAAAAGGTGCTTGATATGACTCTATAAAATTCTGGGATCCTACATATAAGGGGATAAATATAATTCAACCAAAATGAATTATATATAAGGAATTTTCATCTATTTTTTTTACATCTATGCGATGAATATCTTATTTACCACCAGTTTTTTATGTAATGTATATACTAACCATTTTTTATTTAATATCATTAATCAATAATACCCCATTTTATTTTAAGATTCAATTTTAATTATCACATCCAATCAGGTTTTAATTGAAAATTACCAAATTGTAAAATTTAACTTTTCAATCTCAGATTATTTTATGATGGATAGTAATGTTGATAAATAATAACATTATAGTAATACTTTTTCCTTAGAAATTATATTACTATTAAATATCCATTTTCTAATATGATTTATATTATTATTTGGTAAATCATATTCTATTTTACAATATCATTTTTACTTTTAGTGTTATTTTATTTTATTGGTATATGTTGGTAAATTAATATCATTTAATAAATATATATATTAGATATGTACCATTGTTAATGAATTAAATTTGTTACCAGATATATTAATAATGCATTTAAAATTCATGATATGGGTCAGGGACCAATTTAAGAAAGACCCTTATTATATTAGTACCTCCATAATGCAAAATCAGTTGGTGGAAAACCCTTAAGCTCTGATTACTAGAATTATTTGATGGGTTTCTACTAAAAAAATGATAGAAGATGGAACTTAAATGTATATTGGTGCAGGTACTAGATACATGATATTTTATAGTTAATCAGTTCCTTCATTTTAGTAACTATTATCCAAGATATTTTAGAAATAAAAATTTTATGGATGCATTTCAATCTCATTTTAGTGATTAAATGTCATAGTCTTCTATTTTATACCTTGAAATGTTGAATATTCCTTATAAAGTCATTTGAAGGGAATTTTTGGTCAATTATTTACCATTCCATTTCATTTATTTACCTTAATTATATTCAATTTTTTAAAAGGAATGTGTGTTAAGTTATTTATATTTCCATAATGTTTATGAACTTTATGAATATTTTATTAATTAGATGGAATGAGTGTTTAGTTATTTAGCGTTCCATATTGACTATTCTCATGGATTATGTATTGTTTTCATCAAACAGAACCCTAACATAGAATTTTTATTAACACTTATTTTTTTCTCCCATCCCTAGGATTCCATTACGTTTACTAAGAATGATATGCAAGGATATGTCAGATTGAATGAAGTTGTCATAAATAGAGAGAAATTATGTTGTAATTGGTGTATTCATTTTTAATGAATGGATCATGTATTTATTTATTTACCAATAATTACAAACCATTTATTCTTTGAGAATTTTATTCCTTGAAATCATTCCAATGTAAGGATATTAGACACTTCCACTAGGCTTACTAGCATCATAGATCGCCAATTTATCTCTTCATTAAAAAAAATTTCATTCATACCCATGTTTATAAAAAATATATTTTAAAAATTAAATTAAATTTATAAAATTATTATTTATAATCATTTTTAGTAATTATGTTTAAAAATAAATAAATACAAGATCATGTCAATTTTTAATCAAATACTCTTTATATTATGAAAATTATTTGAAAGGAATGTTTTTTATTATGTATAGAGGGAATGGAATTTCTATTCAGAATTACCACCCAATGATTTAAATATTCCATTATAATTATGAAATGTTACATTTAAAGATATGTATTTTCACAATGTTTTGTTAACCTTTTGTTTTTAAAAGTTAATTTTCTATGTTAAAAGGTTAATTTTCTACACTAATGTTTGAATTGTTCTTTAAAACTAATTATCCATATTAGATGATGACCTTTTATGTTACCTAAGAATAACTATATGTATTATCTGATTTTACCGTAGTTATTCTTTCATTTCATTTTATTTTTTAATTATTATGATGATGTAATTTTTATAAAACCTATTCCTTTTCCATGGGTTATGCTTTGATAAATTGATGAGACAATTATGATACCCATTTCCTTTCTATGGGGTTTTCTATAATGAAATTTTTTTTAACCCAATTTCCATTCAAGAATCATTATATGAAAAATGTTTTACGATCTTGTAAACACACTTATTCATAGTATCCATTATGTGATAGTGGTTACTCAAAAAACAAATATTGTTGTTGTGTTAAAACCAAGTTTTGTGGTTAC
This sequence comes from Viscum album, assembly GCA_963277665.1. Taxonomy (NCBI): domain Eukaryota; kingdom Viridiplantae; phylum Streptophyta; class Magnoliopsida; order Santalales; family Viscaceae; genus Viscum; species Viscum album. The sequence continues at coordinate 1,771,187,114 of OY728135.1, forward strand.
GTTATATGAAAATAAAATGGTTACATTATAACCAATGATAGGTGTTTTATATATCTCCATCCATTTCATTGGGTGTAGTTTTATTTCAAAATTGTTGAATTTTAGAATCATTGTATTGATGATATAATTATGAGACCAATTTCCATTCTTCAGGTAGTGCTATGGGGACATTATTATGAAACTTGTTTCCTTTAATGCATCATGATATGATTAATGTTTTTTGATCTTTTATCACACTTATGAATCGTTTTCATTATGTGATAGTGGTTATGCCTGAGCCCAATATATTTTTTGTGTCATAACCATGGTTGGTGGTTACGTTATATGAAAAAAGTTGTTACATTATGACCAATGATTTGTGTTACCTATATCTCTATCTTATGCATTTGGTATAGTTTTATAACCCAATATATGACTATGATAATCATTATATTGTTCGTGATTAGTTATAGGAAATATATAGATGTTCATGATCCCCAATGTAAATAGTTTAACGTGATGTATCCACTATGTGAAATTGGTGATGATGCGTAATCTATTATGAAATTTAATTTCTATTGATTCTTGATCAATCATGATAATATAGTATTGGATGATAACCTTGAAAAAAATGGTTTGTTTAGTTATGACGGTTCCATACATACATACCATAATCTTTTGGTTTGTGATGGATTTATGTTGATTTACCACTCTTGTTGTTAATATCATTGGAAATGATAATTTTTTATACCATGGATCCTTTTTTCTATCCATGAAAGATTGGGTATAAAATATGTATGTGATATTAATAATATCATAAACATATTAATATATTATGATATCTTATAATAACATATTGAAATCTCACACATTTACCCTTAGTGAGTATCAAATCTCCCCATTTATTATGTTTTGATTCTTCTAGTTATAATTAATGGTTTTATGTAGGATATTATTATTAAGACTAATAAACGGGGAGATCATTTTAGAAGGATTTAAATATCATTCATGAAATAAGTAAAATGAATAACAAGTATCCAAATACAATATATCATTACTATCCATGGGGACATATTTGTGTAATATATTTAATATTAGGTTAAAAAGATTTAATATTTATGTATGAAAATCCATGGATATTATAGTTTGTATCAGAGAAGATGGTAAGTTATCGATTTTATTCAAGAGTGTGAGCATATCAGTGAAATATGAAGGGAGACATATAATCATAACAATACGTGAGATTCAATATAAGGCCTCGGCCTTAAAGATTACTTAATCTTGAGTTATTTCAAGAATACACAATGTGGATATATTAGGGTTTAGAGTGTTAGAGAATTAGATCATAAATCATGCATTACATTCCACATTTAAACATAGTGGTTACATAAAAGTTAGTATTCATTTTTTCCCATCAACGAAAACATATTTAAAATAAAACATGGATTCTTTCTTGACACTTCCATAACACTATCATCATATCATGTTCCTTTACCTTGACATGTGAAAAATATTTCAAAAACATGGGATGCTCATAAAAAGCTCAGTAAGGAAAATATAAATATGGAAAGGAAACATTACTACATGTATACATAACAATCAAATAAATCATAAATTACTCATAAAACATAAGCACATTAACATACATCATGAAATCATAAGATTTATGAATAACTCATAGAAAGAATAAGACATAAAGTTAACTAGAGGCATTCATAACATTCTTACGTAGGGAGTAACCCTCATGGTTATTTTTGGAATACCCATCATATTATATTCCCTAAATCTCTTTGTAGAAACCTTAATGTTTAACCCATTTGCGTTAACCAATGCACTAGAGAGCTTTATCGTGCTCACCCGCCCTTAGTTTATCACAGAACCACCTGTCTTCATAAATAATGCCTAATAAACATAACATAATCATTACACATAACTTATGCACAAAGGAAAGATAACATTCCCACATTTCAATAACAATATAACATTTTAAGATATTGAAATAACAAATCCATTCGAAATACCATTTTCAAAACCATTTAAAATAATTAATAAAGAGATTTTTGAATCAAAGTGTCCCATACAACCTTGAAGCTTTTAAAATTTTAAACCATTAATATCCATATAAATAAATCCTTAAAACCATTTTGAAAACATGGATATTAATGAGAAATATTTATTTGAAAAAATCATTAAAACATTTAAAGCAATATTTTAGTTAAATGGTTTTTAACAAAATTAGAGACACTTGAATACAATAATTGAGGAATAACATATAATCAGAACATTATAATATCATGATAAAAAATGGATTCATTACATAATATTCCAATGGTTATTATATAAACCATATAAGAGTGAATTGGTGAATAACAACAATGTAGTCTCAATAGAAATGTAAAATGAGATGCAATCCCTTATAAATAAGGTATCCTTAAATTAAGGATAAATGAATCTCATAATTATGTGTGAAAAATAGAAATACACCCAATATAAAAGGATATTAATTTTAAAACGATCAATGGTCATTAACACATATTCAAAGGATTTCATATTCAATAACTAAATGTTGAACCCAATTAAATCGAAATTGGGTTAAAAAGTTCACTTGGTAAAATTTGATAGCCTAACAGCGTCACTTTAAAATTCATAAAATTAGTTGATGAGAGAGAAAATGGTATATAATCACTTGTAAAGAAAATTTACATAAAAAAGGATATATAATAACATATCCGAACATAAAAATATGTAATTTAAAAGACATAACAAAATAATTCATTTAAAAATAGGAGGGTGAAAGGTTCCCTTACCAATTTGGGTAACTTTAGAAACGTTCACCCCATGAAACAAGGATCATACAATGTTTATGTAAATACCCATAAAAGAATTTATATTACAAAACAAGTAGAATAATGGTATGTACATACACCAGTCAAAATAAATCGTGTCAAAAGTAGCATAAATCTCACGGGAATAAAAGTGAGATGAAAAATCCCTTACAAAAACCCGGCAGACTAACGACGCCACTTAAAACATTAAAAAAATGGATTTATGAAATAAAATATGGTCTATCATCATATGAACATAGATATTACAGTAATAGGAATATAAAAGAACATCCCCCAACATAAAAAGTAGGATCTTAAAGTAAGTTACATAAAAAGAGTACTTAAAAAGAAAGAGAGAGGTAGGATCCCTTACGTTAAGTCCGACTTGTCTTGTTCGTTTCATTATATTCCTGAATAATAAACTTTGGAAAATTTATAATTTCATAAGTAAATACATTAGATTTTATCATTTAATTAATATCATATATTATCATGTTATAATAATTAGTTAATTATGTGAGTTTATATCATACGTTTTGTCGATGTTCGGTACAAGAGTAAAAAATGATCTTGTTTGAAAACCATTGTCAATGTATTTGTATGTACATCTTATCCATAATAGTATTAATGATGTGAATATCATATATATCAGGTATATATTCATTTTATACTTATTCCATGATATTTGGAGATAAAAATAAATGAAATGCATCGTTCATGGAGACGGTGGGCCATACGTACGCATGAACGCTACTTTCATTGCTTTGAAACATTAATGGAATTAAAAATAGATGAGTGTGTGTTTCCCTCGGAATTCGGGGATGAACTCTTGGATGGGAGATTCAAACGTTCCGATCGGTTTCTAACGGGTTTGTTCGTAGAACTGGAAACATCCAATGATTCCACATCCATTTGGAGATACTTTCCAAAGGTAGGCGCTCATAAGCTTGTGGACTGATGAGGCTTAGGAATTTGCATTGGTCGAGAGGATGGGAGGTCGGATTCATCACACCTTTATGAGGGGAATTATTTTCTATTCCGGGACTCTCTTTATAGATTTAAGTTATGTTCGTGAATCCTTATTACATTACCAAGTATAAAATGATCTTTTCCTTCAGTTTTGACAATCAATGATTAAATATGTAAGAAATTTAGAGAATATTTTATATGTATTCGAGTTTCTTCATCAATAGAGAATCATCTATATCTATTTAGAGATTCTTGGTCAATGGTAACCTTCAAAACATTCAGATAAAAGTCTCTTGGTCATTATGATGACCAGGATGGTTTTAAAGCCACTCAGTGGGGCACTAGAAATTTATTGTCTTTCAGAAGGACATGAATTATTTCAAAGTTGGGATCGAACCCATAGATGGGCTACCTATGTATCCTTTTTTTTGGAAAAGGAATCAGAACCCACGTAGTTCGAATGGAAGAGTATGATGTTTATGATTGATGTCTCAAAGAAGGATTTCATAATTACTTTAACCCTCTCAACTCACGTGAGTCATGCTCGTTGTGAGAAACAAGAGGTATTGATAATAAAATAGACAATTGAGCCATGAAAGATGTAATCATAAGAAATGGTTTGGGGCTTATGTATGTATGACTGCCCAGAGGATTTACTTTAGGGAGAAAATCCTGGAACATGGTCCATAAAGGTATATGTGATTCATATAGATTTGAATACTCTAACTTGGGACTTATTCTTGAAAAGGAAACCCAAATCAAGAGAGGATTGATAACTAAGATTTACTCCTGGGAAGGAATCCCAGATCCAACGTAAATTAGGAATGGTTAAAGTGAATTTAAGGGACGTGGGGCTTATTCCTGAAAAAGGAAGCCCAAGATTAGGACTGGGACTTATTCCTGAAAAAAAGACCCAGGTTAGGGATTAAGGTTTGGGGCATACTCCTGAAAAGGATGCCCAAATTTAGAGGACTTATGACTGGGGATTATTCCAGAAAATGAGACCCAGGTTAAGGATTATCTCATCTTAAAGGATGAGGTTGAATGAATAAACTCTCCATATTTAGTGACATAAGGATATTTAAATCACTAGGTTTTGAGAGATATTCCACAGAATTCCTTTCAGATAAGGAAGTAAAATCATGAAATCATGCCATAAATGGCTTTGAGGAGAGCCTTGAAGACTGAATCTTGAAAAGGAAGTATAATGGCTTAAGAGGGGTGAAATGGACAAGAAAGGAACCCAAAAAGGAAGGGGCGCGCAAGTCTTGGAAGACGCGCAAGTAATGCGTGGGCGCGCAAGTATTGGTCACGCAAGTATACCTGCGCGACACGTGGTGTACTTGCGTGATGGTCAACCAGCATTGAAATACTTGAGCGACTCTTTTTTAAAGCCTTTAGAATCCTCTTGAGGTTCTTCCAGAAAAGGGACGTGCAAGTTCTATCGAAGGAATAAGGCGGCGCGCAAGTGTGACCATTTCCCTTAAGGTCTGGTCACTCAGGCGCACATGTGTTGATGAGTTTCAACACTTAGGCCTTCCTCCCTCTCTTTAGATCATCCGTTCTAGGTAAGAAATTACCTTAGAAGTGTTCCGGAAGCTTTGAGAAGAGACTTGGGAGTCAGGAGCTTCAATCCGAGTTTCTGGAAAAAGATCCTCTCAAATGGGGGGCCCACAGGGTCTATTTATAGGCAGGAGAAGACCCTAGGCGGTTACCGGGTAGTTATCAATTAGGTCGCGCAAGTCACTTGCGCGTCAATTGCGTCGCGCAAGTCCACTTGCGTGACCATGAAGGAACTTGCACGGCCTATGGGCAATGTTTTCCTTGTTCATCCCTTTGTCTATTTTTGATGTTTTCATCAAAGGTTGAATCAATTTGTGCTCATATATTCCCCTTTTCTGATCTTTAGATTCTGTGACGAAAGGAGCGTCAACAAAAGTCCCCCCTCAGAGTTCGATCCGGAGAGAAATGAGGATTTGAGTCTAAGGAAATATCATCTTAATTTCCCACAGAGCATCTACCTGCCTCTATATGGTCATGATCACCTGCAAGGAGTCAATGTTCCAGATGCAATGAACTATACACCTGAAATGCAGCTGCGCTGCTACTCCTTCATTTCGGTTATGCTGTGCATTAAGAGCAATAACAATGGTGTGAACTTTCAAATTCTTCCTTAATATCATTTCCTTGCAGATATGAAAATGGAAAACCCATGGGCTGAAATTTTTTCCACTACCGGTTGGTGGGGTGAAGACAGACATGGTATTAGAGCAATATCTGAAAAGATTACTCTCTCCAAATGGCTCTTTACTTCTAATGCTCCATTCTCAAATCCATGTATCCATCTTCCAAGTCTCTTGGACAGAAACAGAGTCACTGTTTGATCAGCAGAAAATTTTCTCAAACCGCACTCAAGAACATCCTTTTACAATTGTTCCAAGAAGAGCTGGTATCACTGCATCTCTTATTGTATCAAGTTGAATAAATGAATTCCAGGTGGTTGTTGATGAAGCTCGTGATTCCATAAATCAAATGAAGTGTTATGTTGAAAGCCTCTTGTAATTCTTAAAAAAGAGAAGAGAATCCAGTCTGTGGATGTCCTTATAACTCTTGTGCATCAATGAAAAACACTTTCACTTTCACTTATTTGTACATTCATTCTCTCACTACCTGCTTCAAATTTACTTAAGCCAATGGTCTTAGTAAGCATAGTTTGATTTTTACTAGGATTATTAGAAATAACCCTATAAACCTTGAATCTTTTAATTGCTCAATATTACTTAAATCATACAGAATGTATGTTTAGTGAGCTGGAAATTGACTCTTATTCAGAGTTACTTTGTCTTTTGTGGGCAGTTTAAAGTCATGCACGCCGGACATAAAGGGGCTAATGTTTAAGGTTGAAAATAGATTTGACCAAAATGGATTAAAATTGATTCAATTCCTTGAAAATTTATCTGAAAACATATTACCATACTCAATTATGAGGGGAAATATGTAAACTATGGCTTAAGAATATTTGAATCTGAGGAATGATATGAAAAAGAGATAAAAGTCATTAGAAGAAGTAGTTTCCAAGAATGACGTTACTATTATTTGACAAAAACCCGTTAGGGGGTTGAATTATGCAGGGCCACCTAAGGGCATTGGCTGCATGGTCAAATAAATAGCATCTTTTGGTTGACAAGTCTGTTATATGGACTGTTTATGCAAGGCCACCTATGGGCACATGCTGCATAGTCAGGCAAAAGAACTCTCAGAAATTTACTTTCCTAGTGCTAAAAGCCAGTGAAAGTTTATGGAGATTCAACTTTTATAAAGTATAGATTTTGTTGTATGGAAAGAGGTACTTGAATATGGAGAAGATATTTCCGAACAAGAATATCAGAGAATTGAATGAATATCACTCCTACGAAGGTCTGACCCAAACGTAGGGAAAGAGAATATGGAGAGTATAAACCATAGACTTGAATACTTTCAGATCATGAAAAAGGACATGGGACAAATATGTTAAGGATGGCTATCTTTTGCAGATCCCTACATACTGTCATTTAAGACAAATAAGGACAAAAGAGGCATTCTTCCCAAGAATGAAGTTACTATTATCCAAAAAACCCGTTAGGGGGTTGAATTATGCAGGGCCACCTAAGGGTATTGGCTGCATAGTTAAATAAAATAGTATCTTTCGGCTAACAAGTCTGTTATATAGACTATTTATGCAAGGCCACCTATGGGCACATGCTACATAGTTAGGCAAAGGAATTCTCAGAAGTTTGACATTTTTGTGACTAAAAGTCATGAAAAGGGTTATGCAGATCTGAAAATATTTAAGGTTAGAATTATAACACATAAATATGGGTATTGTCCAATGTATATGGAGATACATAGGTCAATGATAACCATAATCATGTTGTGGCTGGGTCCTGAATTGAAATTTTGGACTTCACTACTTATCTCATAAGAATGGGAATCAAGCCATACGTAGTTCTTGAAATGCAGTTTAACGTCATGCAGGACGAAAGTATGAGAGATCTTAGTTTAGGGTCATAGAGTTCGGACCATAATAATGAATACATAGTGTGTGTTTTCATGAGGACTTTTCAGCCAAGGGACTGAAAGTGAAATTTGGGGTTCGGCCCAAAAGACTTGGGGCTGGATTCAAGGGATACTCGAACGTTACTACGTATCCCATAAGGATTGGAATCAAGACCACGTAGTTCTAGAACTACCCTTTGTACAAATTTGGTTCGTATATGTTAAGGGTGAAAGGGGACTTTAGTGTAATGATGGTTTAACCTGAGATAAAAAATTTAGGTATTACCATGTATGCACGTAGTCTTTTGATATGAAACATGATTGAAAAATCAATGTCAATAATAGTTCTCTCTCAAATGATGAAATCAAAGAGTATTGTAGTTTATTGTTGTACCGGACAAAAGTGTTGCATAGTTTAACGTTATATAACAAGGACAGAAGTGAATCAATGTAAAGATATTGATTCTAGGGGCAGTTTCACGAATCAGCATCATATGAGATGGTGGTGAACCAATGTGAAGAGATTATTTTTGGGCTTGATCCTTGGGAGGTTTCCTATGTACCCAGCCTGGAAGGCGAGGATCAAAGTCCTTGTAATTCAATTAAAGAATGAATTAATGATCAAGTTGTTCATGGGTACAACGATCTAAATAATAATAATAAAAATAAAAATGGTGTTGGGACTTATACATGGTTAGCGGCCTAAAGAGAGTGTTACAGTTGAGGTTTTCTCAAAGCTCACGTGAGTCATACTCGGTGTGAGAAACAAGAGGTAACAACAACCTTAACAATGCATAATTTAATGTCATGTAGGACATATAAAGGGACTATGCAGTTTAAAGTCTTGCAGTTAGGACTATTGGTGCTGTGCAGTTTAGTGTCATGTAGTAGGGACAAAATACAGTTTAATGTCATGTAGGACGTATCAAGGAATTTCTATACAGTTTAGCGTCATGCAATTATGACGATGGGGACAATAGAGTTTAATGTCATGTTGGAAGAAAGGGGGACTGCGCAGTTTAATGTCATGCAGTACGGAAAAAATAACACACCATTTACGTCATGTTGGACACATTGGGGATTTTTTTCACAGTTTAACGTCTTGTTGGATGAATGTGCGAATTGTTTAAGGTCATATGCATGGACCGTGGATGGTGCAGTTTAATGTCTTGCTGGACGGTGGTGTAGTTTAAGGTCATATATGACCTTTGATGATTATATTGTTTAACGTCTTTTCGGACGTAAGGGACTTTTATACAGTTTAGCGACATGTAGTTAGGACATCACAGTTTAACGTCTTGCTGGACGTAAGGGACTTTTTCACAGTTTAACGTCGTGTGGGACGATGTTGCAGTTTAAGGTCATACAAGACCATTGCTGTATAGTTTAAAGTCATATAGCAAGGATGAACTAGTTCTAAACAGTTTAGTGTCATGTTTCAAGGACATAAAATGAATACATTGTATTTTATACAAAATATTTCTTCAAAAATCTGGCATTAGTTGGAGTAGTAATGAGTTCTCCATCCATCGAGATTAATGAATAAGCTCCATTGGAGTAGATCCTATGTATTGAATAAGGTCCTTCCCATTTTGGCTCAAGCTTGGGAGGTTTATTTCCTGGTATCATTGGAGTTCTGAGAATTAATACCAATTCTCCCTGAATGAATGAATGAAGATGAACTTTTTTGTTAAAAGCTCGTGCTATTCGATTCTGATAGATTTCCAAGTGGTGCAAAGTGCACAATATTTTCTCATCTAACCGTTCCGATTCATTCAATCGCTTTTTGGATTGCTCATCTGTAGATAACTGATCACAAATGGCTTCTCTGAGTGAGGGCAATTGAACTTCAATTGGAAAGACTACTTCTGTTCCATATACCAACGAATATGGAGTTGACCGCGTTGCATTGCGGGTGGTAGTCCGATAAGCCCATAAAACATGAAAGAGTTTATCAGGCCATGACCTATTATCTTTATCAACCATCTTTTTCAGTATATTTGAAAGAGTCTTGTTAAAGGATTCTATTTTGCCATTGGTTGCCGCATGATACTGAGATGAATGGTTGGATTTAATGTTGTATTCTTGATAAAATTTCTTCACCTCATAAGAACAGAAGTTGGTGCCATTGTCCGTCAATATGGTATGAGGGAAACCAATTCTAGTAATGATGTTAGACTTGATGAAGCTAACAATGAATTTATAACTGACTTCTTTGAGAGGTACTACCTCTGCCCATTTGGAAAAGAAATCCGTAGTAGTAAGAATGTACATAAACTTCATGGCCATAGCTGAAGGGTAAGGTCCCACCACATCCATTCCCCATGTGGAAAATGGCCATGAGTATTTAGCTGTATGAAGAAACTCTGGAGGTCGATGAATGATGTTGGCATGTACTTGACATGAATGACACTTCTTTGTGAAATCAACACAATCTTGTATCATTGAAGGCCAAAAGTATCCAAGCCTTTGAATTTGATCAGACAATCTATGTCCAGACTGGTGGGCACCACAGACTCCTACATGCACATATTTCATGACAGCCATTGTCTCTTCACCATCAATGCATCTGAAGAGAACTCCATCAAAACCACGTTTGTAGAGAATTTTCTCTAGGTGGTTTGGGCCATCATAAAGAGTAAAATTGACCACACATCGCCGGATTTGTTCTTTCTCGGCTCTATCAGGTGGAAGTGTTCCATTTTGAAGGTATTCCCTGATAGGTGACATACATCCTGTAGTATGACCATACGGTTCAGGAATGGGACTAATTTCATTAATTTCCTCTGTTCTGGCTTGAACATAAGGTGAAATTGCACGACAGTGGGCAATACTGATGGTTGTCTCGTCCTGATTTGGATCTGCTTGAGTTGTGGATATATTAGCCAGTGCATCAGCTTGAGCATTTTGTGATCTTGGGACATAAGAAAATGTCGGTTATGAAGGAAATTCCACCATTAATTTTTTGACGTAATCATAAAAAGGGATTAACTCTTCTTTTCTGATGGCATAATCCACATTGACTTGTTTGATTACCAAGTCTGAATCACCTTTCACCTTTAACTGATTCACTTGTGCTTGAAGCGCTAACTCCAAGCCTGTGATAAGAGCTTGGTATTCGGCTTCATTATTGGTACCACCTTCCCACAATAAAAAGGAATAAGGTAACAATTCCTTATCTGGAGAAATGAGTACAATTCCTAAACCAACATTGTTGAATTTATGATTTTCCATTTTCTTCCCGGTTGGACTTCTAGAAGCACCATCAAAATACATTTCCCATGTTTGAGGACACTCTAGAATAGAAAAAACATCCTCATCAGGGAGTTCAATATCTGAAGACGTGTCTTCCACTGAAGGATGTTCAGCCAGGAAATCAGCCAGAGCTTGGCCCTTTATTTCCTTTTGAGATACATACTAAATGTCGAACTACTACAAAATAACTTCCCACCTTGCTAGACGTCCTGTAAGCATTGGACGACTAAGGATGAATTTGAGCGGATTATTGCAAGATACCAATTGGACCTCGTGATGTTGCAAGTAGTGTCTCAGTTTTTGAACTACAAAGATTAATGCCAGGCAGCACTTCTCAATACTTGAATACTGGGATTCTCCTTCAAGCATAGTTCTACTGAGATAGTAGAGGCTATTTTCATTCCCAGAATCATTCTTTTGAGCGAGAAAGGCACCCAATGATCACTCTAGAGCTGTCACATAGAGGATAAGTGGTCTACCTTCAATAGGTGGCATGAGTACTGGTGGACTCAAGAGGTATTTCTTGAGAACATCAAACGCTTGTTGACATTTTTCAGTCCACTGGTAAGTGACTCATTTTTTCAATAATTTGGTAAAGGGTAAACTTTTGCCTGCCAAATTGGTGATGAAACACCGAATATAGGCTAAGTTTCCTTGAAGTCCTCTTAATTATTTCAAATTCTGAGGAGGTGACATACCAAGGATTGATTTTGTCTTCTCAGGATTAACTTCAATACCACGATGGTGTACAAAAAAGCCGAGGAATTTTCCGGAGGTTACCCAAAAGAACATTTTAAGGGGTTAATCTTCAAATTATGTTGTCGAAGCTTGTGGAATATGACTTCCAAATCATCCAAGTTATTAGAACGTTGTTTGGATTTAACCACCAAATCGTCTACATAGCATTCAAAAAACTTCCCTAAGAATGGTTTGAAGATACGATGCATGGCGCGTTGATATGTTGCACCTGCATTCTTTAAACCAAAGGTCATCACCCGGTAACAAAACACACCTGGAGGGGCTCTGAAGGCTGTAGATTTCTCATCTTCTGGGGCCATTCAGATCTGATTATATCCGGAATATCCATTCATGAAGGAAAGTACTTCATAGCTAGCTGTCGCATCAATTAATAGTTCTGTAATCGGAACTGGGAAATCATCTTTAGGAAAATACCGATTAAGATCTCTGAAATTGATGAAAACCCTAATTTGTCCGTTCTTCTTCTTCACAGGGACAATATTAGCCAACCACTTGGGATACTGAACTTCTCTAACGAAGTTAGCTTTGATCAGATTATCCACTTCAGCTTCAATTTTGGAAGCTTAGGTTGGGTGTGTTCTTCTCGCGGCTTGCTTAAATCCTCGATGTTCTTTTGGTAAACCCAAATGATGAGTAGAAATATCAGGATAAATCCCAGGAATTTCTGTATAGTTCCAAGGGAAAATATCTTTATTTTTCTTTAGAAAATAAATATACATCCCTTTCTCTTCAAGGGTCATGGCCTCACTAATTAAAGTGGGGCGTGGATCTTTCTCTTTACCCAGATTTATTTCTCTGTGTTCATCCACGGTGGTAGAGATACCCACTTCAAATGCTGGAGGAGCATCTCTAAGATCTTCCTCTTCCTCTTCATCATGTGCTATTTCTTCCATTTCTACTTGCATAGTAGATGACAAAAAGAAATTTTCATTATCAGAAGAGATGTCAAAATTTTCACATTTTGAATAAGAATCTTCTATTTCTGACTCTATTGATGATATAGGGCCTTCTTTGGGAAATAAAGAGGAGATGATGGATTGATAATTGACATCATTATTCACCACCGATGTTGCTATAACTTCTTCTAGCCTGATTGGCGAAGTATAGAGCTGTTGGATTTTTGTAGATGAAATGATGACGTCACCATTTGTGCTTTCATCACCGTTTGGTAGGTTACCAATTTCTCCCATGTTGTCTGGCTCAATTGTCGTAATTGACATTATGGATCTTTCCATAAGAGTATTTTTATTTAGGCCAATTTTGTCAATTTGACTGATAGGTAACACATAATCTGTACTCACATGTGTAAATGGATTTATTGGAATCTTCTCCAAACCATATGGAGCATTAACTTTGGTAATTTCCTTCATTGTATATTTTTCTCTTCCCTTCATGTGATAAAATTCTGCCTCAATGTATTGAGACTCACATGTCTTGAATGTGGTCTTATCACCATTCAATGTTCCAACTTGACCATTGAAACAGTATTTGAGACATTGATGGTATGATGAAGGAATAGATGCATGCTGATGTAGCCAGGGTCTTCCAAGCAAGACGTTGAAAGCTGAGTCTTGATCAACAATCATGAAATCTGAATTGGATACAAGATCTCCAAACTGAGTTCTAAGTGTAACTTCGGCCAGTGGTTCTTGTTAATTTTTATCATATCCATGTAACATCATGGTAGAAGGAGATAAATCAGATTCCGTGAGGCCCAATCGACGAAATGTACGGATGGGCATGAGGTTGACTCCTGAACCATTGTCAATGCAAGCTCTTCATATATCCACACCATTGACTTTTCCAGATAAGTACAAAGGTTTTATGTGCCCATGCACAACATCATCTTCATCTTCATCAGTAAAAGATTTCACTGCATGGCATTCTGCAGGATTATTCTCTATGTGATAGACATCAGCTGCAACAATTTTAGCTTCAAACTCCTGAGGACTTGACAAAGCTTCGATGAGTGCTTCCTGAAGATCTTTTGACAGATTCAAAGCATCCAAAATTGATAACTTGGCTGGTAATTGGGACAAGTGTTTCAATATATCATACTTATGAAGTAGAGGTCTGCATTTCCCAACAGGAATATGCGGTTTAGCAGGTACCTTGGAAGCAGATGCTTTGGAAGCTGATGCATATTGAATTGGGATAGAAGTTAGCAACATCCTTTGTTTTGGAAGATTATACCGATTAGATCCATTTACTTGCTGAGATAAAGAAGATGGAATTTTCAATCGGTCTTCCAAAATAACTGTGCCAAAACTGAGTTGACTATTGGCAGAAGAACTTGCTTGTTCTTTTTGAGCTTGCTGAAGGGCTCTACCATGAGTTTCTACTGCATACACAGTGCTAGCAGGGGTAGAATTGGAGTAGTGGCTTTGGAAAGATCCACATCTTCCCCTGTATCCTGAACCACAGAAACTTCCTCGGATTCCCTTATTTGATACAGGGAATTCAGGCTCATAAAAATTGAAATTATGACTGGAATACGGATCTGTTAATTGGATCATATTAATAGAACCGAAGATTAACTCTTCATCTAATAAAGACTCTGCCTGACTAGCCTATTTAGGCTATGCAGTTTGATGGGGCGGTGCCCGTTGTTTTGAAGTAGATGCCATAATGTCTGCCAGAGTCAAAGACAATTTAGGCTTTGACACATACTCATCTTCTTCTGATTCTTTTTTCTTCTTTGAATCAAACCGTTTCTTTGAGGACTTTCTCTCTAAAGAAGAGGGTTTTACCGCAATATTCATGGCAGAAGACACAATTGGTTTTTTTAATTGTGTTCTCAAAATGGCATGAGTTCGATTGATTGTCTTTCTGACCATCCAATCATCATATTTCTGTGCATTTCTGCTATTGACTTCTTGCCATTCACCTTCCTCCTCTATAATTGTAGCAGTAACACATGCTACCTGAGTCGAAGAACCTTTCAACTTGACTTGTCCCAAGTCGACCATCTTTTACAGGAGGTCTTTAAAGACAAAACACTCTTGGATGGGATGACCCAACATTTGATGAAAGGGACAATAATTGGGACGGTTTTCATCTATTTCTTTGTTTGGACTCTTTGACACTGGTAATTGAACCAAATTATTTTCCAGAGCTTAAATGAAGTAACCAGGAACTTTCTCACTTCAGAAAGAGTATGTTTTAATTTTTAAATCCTCAAATTATTTTAGTCGTTGATCTCTTTGATCATTTGGAAGAAACGACCTTTGTTGTTGGCGTTCAGGAGGTGGAGCCCTTCGAGAAGATGAAGGTTTTGAAGAATAAATACGTACAGGTTCTTGTTTAAGCATAACTGTAGCAGTTTCTTCTTTACCCATTCTCCTTCCTGAAGCTGATGGAATTACACGAGATTTATCCTTAGCCTGTATAAGGGAATAATCAATCTACTGAGCGATTGAATTAAGGTCTCGAAACCCTCTTGTGTATTTCACAGGGATCAATGGCGTGTGTAATTCGTCACGCAAATTTTCCACACAGATTGGAAATAGCTCTTCCTGAGGGAGTGCTAAACTGAGGGAATACGTTAATCCCTTCCAGCGAGTAATGAAATCTGAGACTCTTTCATTGTCCCTTTGCTTGCAGTTTGTAAGATCGAAAACTGTCGTATTTGGAAAAGTTGAGTTGAACTGAAGAAGGAATTTTTGACGAAGATCCTCCCATCCGATGATTGACCGAGATTGCAAGCTTGTATACCAGTCAAAAGCTGGTCCTTGCAAGGTTTGCACGAAGCATCTGAGCTTCACTGCTTCTTGCTGCTCTGGAGTTCCCATTATAGGATCACAAAAAGACACGTAATGCGTCAAATGTTGTCCAGGGTCGCCTGATCCGTTGAAAGTAGGGAAAACAGGGTTTCCAAAACTAGATTGAGGAGAAATTGAATCTACCCATTTAGGGTAAACATTCTTTTCTGGTTGAACTTGCACCCGTTTCCCTTCCATAGTTTCTAACCGAGCTGTTAATGAATCAATAGTAGTTATTAACTTTTGAGAAATATCAGGTTGAATTTGGTCTTGGGTAGGTGCAATGAATGGAGCCTCGACAGATGTGGTGGTTGGTGCTACAACTGATGGTATCACTGCCAACCATTGTTGCACTTGACCCACGAGATTAGATCTCTGAGGGTGTACTGATAAAGAAGGATATTCTTGATCCATCTCAGTAATTGAAACAAATTCCTTCGGCTGTCAGACTTCAGCATTCTTAAGAAGAAGACTACTCTGAAGTAGTTCTGCATTCGACCTTCTTAATTATTTTATTTCTTCCTCTTGTTGTGAAAAACATTGCTCTAACGAGAGTGATTGACCTTCTCTAGAGGAAGTATATGTAACCTGATTCGTTCCCCTCCCTTTGTTGGATACTTTTTGGAGATAAGGAAGTGGATTACCTAGGTTCTGAGTAATCCTTTGACTTCATGTATGCACACCTTCTTCATTTTTATCGGCGCATACATTTTTTTGAGCATGACGCTCTTCATATGAGTCCCTTGAGTGAGTCTCCGAAGGTGGATTAGCAACAACGGCATTGATGACATTGATTGATGTATAATGCATCACATCCCTTCTATCAACATTTTTGTGATATTGTCTTATTTCATGTCTTTGATGAGACATTGACATTTGTTGATTTAATCTTTTAGGAACTTCTTGACGAGCTATAACTTGGAGGGAATATCCTGATAATTTGGCTCTTCATTCCTCTTGGGGATTCTTCCCCAATCGAGAAAAGACTGATATTCTATGAGAAGGGGATTGATGATTTGAAAGATTCCCCAGTCCCGAGAACTGGGGATGTTCCTGCTGCTTCCACTCAACTCCTCGAATCCCATTTGTTGACTCTGAGGGTTGGGTTAAAGGAGTCCCCAGTCTGACAAGCTGGGGTGGATCTTGACATGCTATGTCTGAGACCTTTTTAAAAGATCTGTTGATCTTGCGAATCTTAGTTTGGAAATTAGCTGGATACATTAACCTGTATCCACTTTTATCACCTGGATTAACAGTCCATTGGATGATTTCCGAAACTTCTGTCATTTGATGATGTGTTTTCTCCATACGAGTGGCTTGTGCAATATTCTCTCCTGCTTGATGTAGGAGCAATTCAACAACTTGTTACATATATGCTGGATTTTGAGAGGAACTAGTTGAAGCCTGTTCTTGAGCAAGCTTTTGATTATGAACAAAGCCCATTGACTGTGGCCGGCCATGGGCAATAACATTTCATGAGACCATTTTCGGCGGGCTTTGCTGACTGGAAAGCAATGAGAAATGTAGTGCTCCGTGAACACCCCATCCTCTGATATGAACACCATATAAAGCATTGGCAATTAACTGACACAATTTTCTTAGTGCGCCAAGGCATGAATGTTGAAGGGTTCTCTATCGCTTTTCAGCCTTCAGATTCCGAGAGAATGATAGAGATGCCAAATCAATATGACGTTGTAGCCCTTCTATTATCATAAGATGATTTTAATATCCATCATAAGATAATAACTTCTTCTTCAATTGACAAAGAGTTTTCCATATGTTGAGACGAATATCATAGACTCCATCTTCTGTCAATATATTTTGAATATCATACTGGGAGTCAGCCAAAGGCCAAAACATGACTGGTACCTCACTTTTCGCCAGTTTTTTCCTCATGTTCAGCATTTCCTCTATCATTAAATGAAGATTCTTCTACCTGTTTTGACCAGAGTTGGTGTTTCCTTGTTGCTTCATCGGATTCAACAATATTGGTAGAGAGATCGTTGATCAAACTAGAAGATGCATGACTTAGGGGTGGTTCGGAGAATGACATACACCCTGGTCTATCTTCTGATTGAGAAAGTATTTCACTTGCTATAGATAAAGCATCAGACATGACTGGTTTCGTATTTGCAAGTTCCTCAAGATAAGAGGGATTTCTCGGCACTACATTGTCCACAGGAGTATTTTACAGGCAATGTGAATCACTACTATGGAGAGGAATCTCGCAGCGAAATTCATCATCATGGGGATGACCACCATAATGGGTTACAACAAAAGATGAGATCTCTTGCTCCTTGGTCTTCTGACCACACAGAGGGTTCATGTGGCTCTCATCTGAAGAAGAAACTTCAAGATTGACCAAATTTTCATGAATCAAGCCTTCATGAGGATGTGTCTGTTGAAGACTTTTGGAATTAATGTTCCCGTTATTGGGAACTAAGGGAGTAGAATCTTGAATTCCAACAGATAAATGTCTGAGGGCTTCAAGAACTCCAGCATCGAGCAAGGCCTTGTTACAGATTGGCCTTTGATCTCCTTACTGTGTTGGGCAGATCTTTTTCTTAGATGCCATCTTACTCACTTTGGAAACCACTTGTAGACGAAAGTGGTTACTCTAAGCAGGTGTATGTGCCTGATTAGGAACGATGGTCAGGTTAGGCTGACGATCTCCACTCAAATCAGGTGTATGTGCCTCACTTGGTTGTCCGTATGATATGGGGGAGTATGCCCCATAACCCTCTTGGACTGGAACAGATGTGTGTGTCTATTCCAGATTGAATCGTTGATGTGTCACTCCACTGCTAGGGATAGATTTATGTGTCTTTCCCTGAGATGATGCTGAAGCTGTTATGATATACTGGAAAGCATCCAGAATATGAGCAGGAATTTTCTTCTGCTCTTTCACCATTGATAAAATATGCTTGGTCACTTCAGCCGCCGGAATGGGGATATACGTCCATTCCAGGCTTGGAATAGGTGTATGTGCATGCTCCTGTCATCCTTTTCCTATCAGTGAATCCTGACAGTACTCAAGTGTGGAGGAAGAGATTTGAGTCTGCCTCCTGTTTGTCATCGGAGATTTCCGAATGACTTATCCGTGCGCTACCAAGTGAGACTGTTGGTAGGCTTGACTAGTACTAGCAGGTGTATGTGCATGCTGATTAAACTTCTCCAAACGCGTTTGATGAGATCCATCATATGTAGTCAGTCGAGCCTGCTGACTAACTGATGATGTATAAGCAGGTGTATGTTCCTGCCTATAGTACTCCACCGGAATTGCCTGGCGGGATTGGCTTGATGCTGCCAGACGAGTATTCTCGATAGCGGAATTAAAACGGACAGGTGTGTGCGTGCCTGCTCATTGTTTTCCACCAAGTTAGGTTGGTGGACTTTTCCGGAGATGGAAGGGATGAAAACCTGCCCATTGTTAACTGGATTCCGTCTCTGGTGGTTCGTCTTTCCTGCTCGCCTTCGAGGAACCTGAGCTGAATGCCTGGAGTCGGTACCCTCATCATATTGAGGGCGCACTGCCACACGAGTCTGGCGGCAATTGTTGATGGGAGCACTCGGGAAGGACTCAAGTTTTTATGAATTAAATCCCCGAGGGACCTGCTCATTCACTTCCTCAGAGTAAGGGAGCGAATGGAAATTGTGTTCCAGGGATAATGACCCGAAACTGTTGGAGACGGTAGTCAGCACCGCCTGCCTCTTGATCACTGGTCGTCGTTGTCCGGATGACCTGTGTGAGTTTTTCACTTGGAGGGCCTGTCGGGTAGCCTCCAGAGTTGGGATGGTACTGTGTTGATGATACTCCTTAACCAGCTCATTTGATACCCAGCATTGAAGACGCTGAGTAGGTGATGTCATCCTCAGAGCGGATGACGATCCAGTAGGAATATCAGCAGTGGTATTTGCAGCAGTAGTATTCCCAGATGTGAATTTGAGAGAAGCCATTATGAAAATACAGAAGATCTTGGAAAAGAGTTCCTGTTTGATATAACAGTCGTAATCAAGATAAAATTCATCCACTTCATCATTTGGATGAGCACACATGTCAATGATTGTTTTTGTTATCCCTCTTATTGAGTTTTAAATAGGGGCTTATCAAATAGGTAAAACATCATTTTAACTTGGTTAAGGATTCACGTCGGGTTCACCATTTTTTGTTTCCCTCGGAATTCGGGGATGACCCCCTGGATGGGAGATTCAACCGTTCCGATCAGTTTCTAACGGGTTTGTTTGTAGAACCGGAAACATCCAATGATTCCACATCCATTTGGACCTACTTTCCAAAGGTAGGCACTCAATAGCTTGTGGACTGATGAGGCTTAGGAATTTGCATTGGTCAAGAGGATGGGAGGTCGGACTCATCACTCCTTTTTGAGGGGAATTATTTTCTATTCCGGGACTCTCTTTATAGATTTATGTTATGTTCGTGAACCCTTATTACATTACCAATTATAAAATGAGCTTTTCCTTCAGTTTTGACAATCAATGATTAAATATGTAAGAAACATAGAGAATCTTTTATATGTATTCGAGGTTCTTCATCAATAGAGAATCATCTATATCTATTTAGAGATTCTTGGTCAATGGTAACCTTCAAAACATTCAGATAAAAGTCTCTTGGTGATTATGATGACCAGGCTGGTTTTAAAGCCACTGAGTGGGGCACTTGAAGGTTATTGTCATTCAGAAGGACATGAATTATTTCAAAGTTGGGATCGAACCAATAGATGGGATACCTGCATATCCTTTGTTTTGGAAAAGGAATCAGAACCCACGTAGTTCGAATGGAAGAGTATGATGTTTATGATTGATGGCTCAAAGCAAGATGTCATAATTAATTTTACCCTCTAAGCTCACGTGACTCATGCTCGGTGTGAGAAACAACACGTATTGGTAATAAAATAGACAATTGAGCCATGAAAGATGTAATCATAAGAAATGGTTTGGGGCTTATGTATGTATGACTGCCTAGAGGATTTAATTTAGGGAGAAAATCCAAGAACAGGGTCCATAAAGGTAAATGTGCTTCATGGAGATTTGAATACTCTAACTTGGGACTTATTCCTGAAAAGGAAACCCAAATCAGGAGACGATTGATAACTGGGTTTTAGTCCTGAGAAAGAATCCCAGATCCAACGTAAATTAGGACTGGTTAAAGAGAATTTAAGGGACTTGGGGCATATTCCTGAAAAAGGAAGCCCAAGATTAGGACTGGGACTTATTCCTGAAAAGGAGACCCAGGTTAGGGATTAAGGTTTGGGGCTTACTCCTGAAAAGGATGGACAAATTTAGAGGACTTATGACTGGGGATTATTCCAGAAAAGGAGACCCAGGTTAAGGATTCTATCATCTTAAAGGATGAGGTTGAATGAATGAACTCTCCATATTTAGTGACATAAGGATATTTAAATCACTAGGTTTTGAGAGATATTCGACAGAATTCCTTTCAGATAAAGAAGTCTAATCAATAAATCATGCCATAAATGGCTTTGAAGACTGTCTTGAAGACTGAATCTTGAAATGGAAGTATAATGGCTTATGAGGGGTGAAATGGACAAGAAAATCACCCAAAAAGGAAGGGGCGCGCTAGTCTTGGAAGACGCGTAAGTACTGCGTGGGCGTGCAAGTATTGGTCGCGCAAGTATACCTGCGTGACACGTGGTGTACTTGCGCGATGGTCAACCAACATTGAAATACTTGAGAGAATCTTTTTTAAAGCCTTTATAATCCTCTTGAGGATCTTCCAGAAAAGGGACGCGCAAGTTCTATCGAAGGAATAAGGCAGCGCGCAAGTGTGACCATTTCCCTTAAGGGCTGGTCACTCAGGCGCGCAAGTGTTGATGAGTTTCAACACTTAGGCCTTCCTCCATCTCTTTAGATCATCCGTTCTAGGAAAAAAATTACCATAGAAGTGTTCCGGAAGCTTTGAGAAGAGACATGGGAATCAGGAGCTTCAATCCGAGTTTCTGGAAAAAGATCTTCTCGAATGGGGGGCCGACAGGGTCTATTTATAGGCAGGAGAAGACCCCGGGCGGTTACTGGGCAGTTATCAATTAGGTCGCGCAAGTCACTTGCGCGTCAAATTACATCGCACATGTCCACTTGGGTGACCATGAAAGAACTTGCGCAGCCTATGGGCAAAGTTTTCCTTGTTCATCCCTTTGTCGATTTTTGATATTTTCTTCAAAGGTTGAATCACTTTGTGCTCATATATTCCCCTTTTCCGATCTTTAGATTCTGTGACGAAAGGAGCGTCAACAGAGCGATATATATATTATAATTCCAGTATAATATATATGTTATATAGGTCAGATATGTTCATTAATTTCATTTTTTATACATTCCATGTATTGCCTGAACGAGTCACATCACTTGAGGGGGCTGTAGTCCACACTTCCTCGTATGAAATTATCGCATTTGCACAACATGAAAAGCATACATGTATGTTTTAAATATTAAATACCAAAGAATATAGAAAACATAAATACCATATATATAATATATAAAATACAGTGACAACATAATGGCCACCATGAAAGGTGTTATGAGAAGATTGAATAATCATCCATTCGTGAGGCAGTAATTCGCCATCCACAGAAACAGTATGTTCTTTAACCATTATACGGAGGTTTGTGTAATTCTAGAACGAATACATCACATAAAAACAGAAAAGTATATTAAATATACTGGTGTTGTTACAAAATAAAGGAATAAAAATATTTTAGGGGGTTGGAGAAGCAAAATAAAACAAAAGAAGACAAGTGAAGACATTACCATTAAATCGGGTAACTCTGCTTGGTTTGAACAAAAAGGGTTTCTTGAAGAGATTTCTGCCAAAGTTAAGGCTCCTAGGATTAAGAGAGGGATGTGGAGAGATAAAATGAATAGAGTTTGGTCGAGACACATGCTTGAGAGGTGTGGGTATGGGGGTAGAGGTGGGGGCCTTTTATAATAGGGAGGACGGGCACTATTGGAATGTCTTGAAAATTTAATTTATTATAAAATAATCTTCGGATGTTAAATGTCCCAAAATTATATATTTCAAGGATATGGTGATAATGGTTAGAAATCCACCCATACAATAGGTTTTTGAGAAGTTTATGTCTAAGATTTTACCTTATCTAATCATTTCATTTAAATTGATTATTAATGAGGTAATCATTGCGTCATCATGGTGTCATAAATTAATTAATTTATTTAATGTATAAAAATTATAAAAAAATACCATGATGTAGGAAAACATTTTAGAATTCTAATGAATATTTATAGTAAAAAATATGACTTGTATAACCCCATGTAAAAAATTGTTTTAGTAAAATAATACAAGTTTATGACATTTTTATTTTAACTTTTAAAAAAAGTTGTTAATGTCATTTTCCTACCAAAGTGGCTCCATGGGGTCCCCAAGTTGACCCATGGATTGTCTTTGTCGGCCATGAATCATCCAATAAGGTTAGGACATGTGTCAATTTCATTTCATATAATTATAACATTATCTTTACCTTAAATTACACTAATTACCTTTAATCGCGATTAATAAAACTTAAAAGTTACTATTTACCAAAAAATTATTTTGATCCCATTGAACCACAGTTTACATTCTAATGAAAACCATGTATGTCGGATTTTTGAAATTCAAATCACAGATGTGGTAAAGTTTCATATAAACGAAAAATTAGTTTTTTTAACTATTACTTAGTGGTTTCACTATTCATCAAAACTTGATGTTTTTCAGAAAAATACCAAAACTTCACCCTAAGCTATATTTGATATTCCGAATTCAGAAATGATGTCTATTTTAAAAAATTCAAAACATAAAATTTGAATTAATTAATTTAATAATTAATTCCCGCTGTCAATACAAATAGCACGTTTTTAGGAAACAATATCTATTAAAAGATTGACACAAGTTTAAGCCCAATTTCAAAGTGAAATTAATTCCAATGACCACCATTGGATTAAATGGTAAAAATATATTATAATTGAACTATAAAAAAATTCAAAATATTATATAGTCATATAAAAAAATTAGATTAAAAATTGGTTTTTAATTAAAATACAACATTTTCACTAAAACTGATCTTTATCGGAAAAATAACAAAAAAATTACACAAAGTAAATGTGTACATACAGATTATAAAGAAGGAATTTATTTTGTCAAATATAACATATAAAATCTTCATAAGTAAATTTAAAAAGGGTTCTCCATCAAAAGGGGGTTAATCGATCTTTTAAATAATATTAGAATATTTGTGCTTAAAATTGGATTCATTCGCATTTTAAGCCTCTATCATTTATTAGGAAAAAGTAAAAATATTTGACACACATATATAATCATTTTGTAGTTAGTTATTTTCATTCCCTCCATTACAACGGCTAGGCATTAACTACCATTTAAAATAATATTATTTTATTATTAGAGTGCAATGTAAGATTTAAATGAAACTCATTATTGTGTATTAGGTATTCCATCGAGCATAGCGTTCCCATTAAAGTAATATTAATATTTTATTCACAAATATTAATAAATATGAAAAAGAAATATTATTTATTTACCTTGGATGTTACATTCAATGTATATGAAAATGTATTAAAATATTAGTAATGTTTAGGGAATGTCATAACCTTGGAATTACCTCCCTCTATAGATACTACAAGTATATGTCTCTAAAAATTATGTACATAAAAGGTGATAAATTCAAAAGGGGGACATTATTAAAGGCACAATTGTCAACCAGTGTATGAAAATGGTCCTTGATACCCACATGTCTAGTCATATAATGAGGATATGGTTAGGAAATTGAAAAATACATTATGAACCATTTTTTTTGAATGTTTCATTATTTATAAATCGTATTAATGAATTTTAATGATTAAGTAGTTTCCCACTATAAATATTGTCTATCACTCTATTTTTTTTGTTTTTATTCAATGGAAGGAACCAAATGGAACTTTTTGATCTTTGAATGTGTTATGAAATGTGCTAATGACTAAGAAAATGGAATGATTATTGTTTTAATGCATATTATTAGTATTCATAATCATTTATCATGATATATAACAAAAAAATCATACACCTTAACCAACATTTTGAATCATCAAATTCTATGGGATTTTATTTTGTAGGGAGATTATGAGGCGGATTCCATGATTGAAAGTATTTTAAGTTTCCTATATATTGAAAATGTGGAAAGAATCGCTCAAGAGTGTGTAGTAAATGAAAATGTATATATTTTATATTTGGCAGAGAGGGGAATATATTAATCGATTGTTGATGAAAAATGAAAGGCATATTTAATGTAATGGAAGAAAATAATAGATTTACTAAGGCATAATAAATGGATGGATTTTATACACATGGAATGTATTGAAATTATAGAAATTAAGGTACTTTGGTAGAATGTCAACAATAAAATCAGCATGGTTTTACCAGTAATCATTTTTTTATGATGACGATACTGCAAATTACATATAATATGAAATCTGTATTATAGAATAATATGATGAATTAAAATTCTGGGATTATGAATGATGTGAGATGATTGATTTTTTTATTTATTGGAAATAAATAATTATATTATATGAATCATGATAAATATAAGGATTTTTCTATCTAAATTTTTTATTTTTGATTTTTCTGAAGATGATGAATGGTTCAGATGAAAAAAAATATTTGAATTATTAGAAATTTTATATTTGATAGAAAATAAATTACTCAGGTAAATATAATCCTTATGATGTTCATGATGATGATATTTTGTTGTTTATCATGGATAAATAGATGATTGATATAGATAAATTAAATTTTATAGTAATGAAAATCATGGAACTAAATAATAATTCGCTGACATAGTGATTTATGTTATCATTAGAGACTATTAATTTTTTTTCGAATTTGTCAAATTCATTCAATAATATATTGATTAATTTAGGATTATGGATAATATAATTTTAAATTAATATTTAATGGAAATTCTGGTTATCACCATGTTTCAAGAGAATATTCAATCATGGTATTAACATATTTTATATGTGAAAATTAAGATCTACTTTATGATATTTTGAGGATTAATGTTATGTTTATTTGGTAAAATTTAGTGACCTTCTATATACACTACTAGAAATGTATGATATACCCATGAGTATGTTCCCATGGTTTTAATATATGATTTTTATACCCTACCCTATCCCAATTTGTTTTCATAACCATTGGGATAAGATGTTTATATGAAGAATATCCCAAAATTTGTTAAAAAAAGTAGGGATATCTATATCTATGAAAATTGTTTTTAAAAACTATTGGAATAGATATTCTAAAAATATGTATCTTGGGAGTCCCTCCACTACTCCCATATAGATCTAATCCTAATCACTAGAAGAAAAAACGTTCCACTATATTCCCAATCACCCAAGTGATGATCTCTCTGCTTTATTTCATTTCATTAATATTCAATATTAATTCTATCAAATAAAAATAATTAATATATTCTATAAAAAATATTACATTACATTTGGTCTAAAATTCAATCATTGATTATTATTTTTATGGGCTTTTAATTTCTTATGATCATGTTATTTTATTTAATCCTTCAGATATTCAGTTCTTGTTTGTTTGTGTTAGTTCAGACAAGTTTTTTCTGGTTTCAACTCATTGTGTAAACTTTTAGATTGCATAATTATTTTTTGTTCAAATTTATTTTGTTTCCTATTATTTTAGTCCAGTAACAATATTTATATTTTAAATTCATACAACTATAAAAATATTTGGTTTGGAAGATCCCCTTACAACATTAAATAATGAAAAAATTACTATAGAAATGTTTAATTTTTATCTAGTTATTAATGTATTATGATTCATCATTCATATTTATTTTTATTTTATATATTCAACCGTATTTCTGATATGAGGTGATTTATTTTATTTAAATCTATCATAAAATGTCTAATTGGTTAGTTCAATATCTTTTATATGTTTAACTAATATAATTATTCTAATGGATTGTTAAATATTTTTATGGCCGTCCATGATTTTATTATCTCGATATAATTTTTTTTGGGATTTATTGAACATCATATTTAATGACTGTTTAAAAATAATAATCCCAAATATTAATTTTCTATGAATTTTTGAGATTTTGAAGAAATGTGATTTCTCTACGAAAAATGATATTTAGAAAAGTCACTTGTAGAGGGTGTAATTTTATAAATTGGGATTGATATGGTATGAATTATTTATTTCTTGTGATATTTTCTATATGTAGAAAATAAATAATTCAAGTAGATTATTTTCTAAC
Source organism: Viscum album (assembly GCA_963277665.1). Lineage (NCBI taxonomy): Eukaryota > Viridiplantae > Streptophyta > Magnoliopsida > Santalales > Viscaceae > Viscum > Viscum album. The sequence continues at coordinate 1,771,214,003 of OY728135.1, forward strand.
ACATAAAAACACCACTTTAACGGAAGACACAAAGAGATTCATTTATAGGTAATTTTAAAAGAAAGTTTCTTTCTATCCCAACACAGTCCTAGTGAAAATATTATAGGTTTGAATAAATAGAGGGAGGATAAATGTGATTTATAATTTAAAAAAACATAATGACAGTAATAGTTAAATGTATTGAAAATCACAAGAGTGAGTGATGAAATTTTTAGGCAACTGTTAAAAAAACAATGACATAGTGTATCTAAAACAAGAGTGATTTATTAATACTAAGAGTGAATAATTATTTAGTTAGGGGATAGAATATATATATATAGGAAATTGAAATGTATTTTATTTAATGAAATAATATTCACCATTTATGTGTATTGGTGATGTTTTTAAGGTGATGTTACCTTATAGTCATGTAGCTAAATAAATATTTATTAACAATATTCAAAAAAATAATTATTTTCATTTATCATATGATGTAAACAAATATCTTTCATTGAACGTTGTTGATTATAATAATTAACTGATCGAAACATATACCCAAATCTTAATAAATGTTAAATATTTTAATAACTGATTTTTAAACACCTATTTCAATTTTGGATTGGTTGATTTGTTTTCTAAGTTAGGTTCTAGTTAGTCCAATCCAATATTTATATTTTTATTAAAAATTCATATAGGTAAAACATTATTAGGAATGGATCATCCCCTTGTATCCTGAATCCATCACAAAGATAAATATAGAATCAATCTTATGTCTTCAACATATTGATAACATCTCCACATACATATATTTCATTTTCACCAAGAATACTTATTGTTTAAATATCTACCAAATTTTTACTAATATTTTATGCTAATAGTTTTATATCCAAACTCAGAATTCCATAAGCATTGAATAGATAGAAAATTATTCCATTAATCTTTTTAATATGAAACTATATGTTATTTCGATATGTAACACATGGATTGTTCCATGAATTATTCTAGTTGAAATTACCCATTAAAAATTAAAAATGAAAATGAAAATTACTAAACAAAAGTAAAATTTATCATGAAGAATTAATTAAACACTAAATACAGAAAAATGAGATGAATTGACAAGACTCTAAAAGAACTGAATTTAAAAAACCTACCTAAATTGGCATAAACATAAATTAACTAAACCAATCAACCCTTAACACATTTAAACCTAACTAAAATAACAAATCATATCTATATCATAACCCAAACTATTTGACTAAACCAGCTAAACTGAATTAAAATTACTTGATCTAACCCATGTGGTCTTGAGTATATTGGAAAAATAATAAATTGAATCAATCAAAATTAAAGTTAAAATAGAATTGAATTACAATGGACCAAACAAAGAGGAATTCTATAGTAATGATAAAAATTGATCTATCATGGAAATCATAAAATAAATCACCAATTGGCATACCCCTACCCCAAAAAAATAAAACATGAAACCCTAATAAACAAAATAGACTATTACATAAAAATCATAAATATACAGGAATGCCGAAATTAAATTTAACCAATATGTACAATATATAATCGAACCATGTCAAAGAACACCAAACCCAACAAAACCAAATAGAATTGATTTGAAAAAAAGTAAATAGATCAAATTTGAAAAAAAGTAAACAAAAAAAATCAATATATCCCTAATTGAAAAAATAAAATCGAACTAAAATATATTCACCTGAACTGAATATATAATAACCCAAATATATCAAACTAGAAAAAATGAATAAAAATATACCTATGAAAACCCAACTAAAACCATAGTTAAATTAACTGAATTAAATTGATATATCCAATATGAAACTAGAATGACTGATATGAACATGAACCTGGCCAAATTGAAGGGGAGAGTCAATATATGACATATCAGGTGGTTCTTCATTCTTTATCAATGTAATCATTCAATTACATCTCATTAAATGACACCCCTAGGTATTTATATTCTATAAGACATATTTTAATTATCAAATCCTCAACCATTGATTGATTTGGAACCTTATTACTCATCAATATAATTTAATTCAATACCATGGTTTTAAATTTATACTATTTTATACATATATCTTTTATTTTTTTCTTATATTATGATTCTCACATAGACTAGTGTGTTAGTTAGGGTTTCATATAAAGTAAAAAAATTTCATTTCCTTAAATATTATTTTTGATTAAATTTGATTCTTCGTTAATTTATTTTAATACATTGAATATGAAATTTTCTAGTGAATTGATAGATTTTTGATTTATTTGACCGATTAGATATTAATAAATATTCAAAACTTTTTGGAGATATTTTTATATATCATAGTTAATAATTCTTCTAATTCTGGTCACATACACTTCCCATGTTATAATTGTGTTCGAATACCATGGTTATGTAATGAAGAGGTTAGATATCGTATAACCATATATGATTTTCATAAAAAGTATTATGTGTCATATCAAATAATGTGGAAAATTAAATCTCATAATGCACATGATCCAAATGAGAGGATTGGAATAATGAATTATTTCGATAACATCTTTCCAATTATTTATAATCATGAGAATGAAGTTATTCTAAACCCTGAAGGCATAAATATGAGAAAACATGATGGTGATGAAGGAATTTACATCATCCCTTCTCATATTATCCCTGATTAATTTATTAATTATGATTACCACAATAGTTAAATTGAAATTGTTGACTGTGAATATGAAGTTGTGGTGTTAAATATATTGGATCATCCACATATGTTCTCAGTTATATTGGTTTATCTCGACCTGGGTTGTTGTAGTTTGTAATATTCAAATTATTTTACTATTGATTAAAAATATTCTTTATCAAACATGAACTTAATGTGACTTTAAAATAGTTTCTAGTAGCCGTTTTCCTAGAGTTTAATTTTATACATTTTAATTGAAATATATTTGATCCTACTAAACCATAAAAAATAGAAAGACTTAAATTGATAAAAAACAATATTAATTGTATTTCATATATTAAACTAATTAATGTGAAAGTAAAATCCAAGGAAAACATTGACCTAACCAAAAAAAATCATAGCCCTAAATATGAACTAAATGACCTAGGAAAATCCAAAATATAAAAATGAACAAATCAATTAAAAATAATGAACAAAATGACAAAATAAAAATAAAAATAGACATATGACCTAATCAATTGACCATAGTGAACCAATTCAACTACCACAAATTAAAGTGGATCACATTGAAAATAGAAGAATACTATATCATACTAATTATAAAAATGCTAATTTGAACATATTTTTTTCTATATATCATGCCATATCTTTTGATATTCATCCCACTAAATATAAAATATTTCTTTATATCAATACTTATCCTATATTTTGTTTAACAATATATAAATTATTTAATCATTTCTTTTCTCATCTTCATTATTTTTAGTATTACAAATTAAATATGGATTTCTAATTAGTTATGTATTTTAGTAAATGATATAAACGATTAAATTTTTGAGGAATGAAGAAAAAGGGTAAAAGACAATAATCACAAAATTAGAGAGATATGAATCCCACCGTTGTTTCCTTATTGTGAGCAGTTTATTTAAAATATATTTATCAACAACATATAATTTCATGTGATTAATCTCGTTTTCAACTATTAATCAGGATCCACAAATTAGTAAATATTATTCTTTGACCAGGCTAGTGGTTCCAGTGTTCTTTCTGAGGATGTAAGGGGGTGGTACTAGAGCTCTATACTTCAGTCGTCTTAAATCATCACACCCCACCCTTCCACCTGATATACCATCTACCACACCTTTTGATCTTTACAACGTCATTAATGAAACCCATGATATTAATCCCACCCATTTTTACACCACCATCTGCATCTGAGCCTCTATATCATAAATCATGACCCACTCCATCTCTATAGGTTAATGTTCTTTTAGATCATTGGAATCCAACAACACCCACTAATCATACTACCTCTATTAAATTTGTTGGACCTTAAAAAAATTATTTTTTGTTTCAATTATTTTCATTAAAATAATTATTGATATGATGTTTTTTTCATTTATATCTTCACCTTATGATAGATAGTGTGGTCGTACATGTATTCATGTGGTGTTGAACTGCCACATACATTTGAAGGTGGAGTAAAAATATGATAAAAATGATTTAGAAAATATGGCAGGATTAAATGAGTTTCTTATAGATTCTATCAAAATACCTTAACATCATTATCATTAGGTCACACTCATAATGACGCCATATAAATAAATTAATTTATAATTGTTGGGTGCAAATATGTTTCAAGAATTTTATTAGATTTAGAATTATATTATAAATGAAATTATATGAATTAATATTTTTGTTCCAACATTGTTTTAATTTTATTTATTGTGAGGTTGTGCTGATAAATTGGCTCAAGGAATTTGGTGACATGTTTATATAATACATGCATTAGTTGTATAGTGGTTGGTTTTATAGTGTTGTTATAGATATAGAGGCCACACATGTCATAAATGACTATCAGGTAGAATATTATCAGGAAATTATTTATCAATATACTAGTACCAAGTTCAAGGTATTAGTTAGATATGTAAATTTTAAAAGAAAATTAAAACGATTTTTAATATTATTATTTGTATAATTGAAATAAATTTTTTATGAAGATTATGTATGTAATAAAAATACAATTTTATACAAAATACCTACATACAATGTGGTTAACTACTATGATAGAACATGATAGGAATATGGTTTGAAAATATTTTAACAGACTAATTATATTTTTATAGTGTGTTTTAGAGGTCCTTGATGAGAAGGAAGTTGAAATATTTTGGCCAATTGTTCATGAACAACATGTTTTGGGAGATGATAATCATGGAAGTATATTCTATCAATCAGGGAATACTATTTTAGCAATGGGGTATTGACACTCTCCATGTTCTAGTTTTGGTAGACCAGAGTTCGAAAAATATATTTTATGGGAAATATAGGCTCTTGAAAAAGAAAAAGGAATGAAAAATGGTGATATGAGAGCATGAAAGGAATCATTGAGTGAACACTGAATTTATAAAATTTATGGAAGTTTTATGTCCATTACTTCTACTAGATACCACTGTGGTTTGTGATTCATATATACAGATGATGAGTTCATTTTATAGTTCACTGGGCAGTAGTCCATTTGGTGGTCATGATGATGTCATTCCAATTGATGGCGATGGCGAGGACGTCGATAAGAAAGAAGGAGACGATGATGATGAGGAAAATTGAAAGGATGGGGATGATAATGAGGATGTGTATGAAGACTAGGTTGAGGTTGAGGCCAAGGATGAGGGAGAGTATAACGGTGATGATAAGTATGGTTATGATGGACACATTTATCCTTTACATTTTTTACTGGTATTTATGACATTTTATGTTTGATGATTTTTTCTGAATGAATATATGTCATTTTTTGTATGTGTTTTTTCACTTGGTGAGTACATCAATTGGTTTCATGGGTTATAATTATTATTTTATTGGTTGATTATGTAATTTTTATTTTAATTGACTATGGTGGGGGGATGTGGTGGCTTATCATTGCTATTTGATCAGGTTATATTTCTTTTACAGGACCTGGGGTTTGTTTGTAGGTTCTAAAGGTTCTATTTTCTTTCTTCAAGCTAGGTTTCAATTTTTAGGTTATATTGGTATATTAGGGGTATTTTAGGCCTATTAATTAGGTTTGGGAGTTTACCAATACACTCAAAATCATTTTTATAGCCCTTAACTAAATATTTAAAGGAAACCATTGGTTTATACCTATCTCAACAGTTCGTTACTATTGGTATATACTTACACATATGGCCCCAACCATAGTGAAAGGTTTATACCAAGGGTTTTGAACCATTGGGATACACCTATACCAAGGACTCACTATGGACCATTGGTTACACAAAACTTTTTAAGACTCAAAACCAAAAATTCACTTAAAATGTTGGTATATGTCCTTCACATTGTGAATATAACCAATGGATTACAGAACCATTATTATAGGATATACAAACATTTAATTAGTCTATACTAGTTGTTTTGAACTGTGGGTACTGTCTACATATCCAGTAGTGATACATTTTTAATTTTGGAAGGATTTTATGTCTTACCATATTTGGAATAGAATAAGTTCAACATTCAATGATGTTTATGACATTAATGTATTATTTCACATTATGAAAATTTATGAATATTGGATATCATGTGAGAACGATTTTTGTTTTTCTAATATATATTAATAAAATTAGTGACTTATCATTCATTTACATATATTATTTTTGTAACTAATTTGGTAAAGAAAATTAATCTAAAATTTATAGAGTAAGAGACGAACTAGAAATTAATCGAATAATTCTAAAAGGATATTTTTTTTAAAATAAAATAAAATCAAGAAATAATTTTTTCTCATGAAAATTACAAAATATTAGGTAAATTATCATAGAATGAAGATGTTATACCTTAAAATTAATTTATAATTAAGGAATTTCCTTTTCACCTATCACAAATGTATGTCATTGTGGTTATTAATATTCTCCTTACAATGTTACAGATAAGTATTTATTAGTATTTTGATGTTAGAATTCAATTTAATGTCTATATTTTAAATTTCTCCCATTGTTCAACTATTTTGGAAACTAGTTATGTGATTTCCAACATAATTTGTTCTCCCACTTCAAAGTGGGTGTTCTGTTGACCTTTTTTTACAATATGGGTTTTTTCATAATCTTATTTTCAAATGTCAAACCCTTCCTTATTGAGATAAACATAAAATCACGTGGAAAAAATTTATTTCAGATGGTATAATGGTACACCACAGGATTTTGAGAGATATGCTTATTTAGTAATAATAATTTCATTTATATCTTATGTCACAGTGAAGAAGATGTTTATGAAAACCAAAATATACAATTAAAATAATTAATTTATCCTTTCTATTACAAATTAGAAATGAAATTATAGGCAATTAATATAACTAACTAAATTATCTTTATTATATGTTTTAATTATCAATAATATAAACTCATCTGTTATCAACTAGTTAAGAATAAGAATAATCAACATATTGAATCAAGTATAAATATATTTTTGACAAAAAATAATATGTACACAAAGGGTTCTACCATCACCAATTAAATTACTAACTGATTTTGAATTATTTTACTAAAATTTATATATCATATATGATAAAAAATTATTTATGATACATAAAATAAAATCTATATTCCTCAGAGAAAAAGAAATCATGTTCTATTTATAAAAATGTATTATAATTGAAGGTTGTCTTATCACATTCTATGTTACGATTTTGATGAAATTTATTTCCAATATTTATAAAAAAATTAGAAAAAAAATTATTTCTCAAATTTACATGTCAAGGTGATATTTTAGTTTATTTTTTATAACAGATAGAAATCATTAATTTTTTAATGAATAGTAATAAAAAATGTAATTTTTATAAAAAAAATTCCTTTATATAGAATCTAAATGTACCATTTCATTTTAAGATAGATTTAAAAGATAAATTAGTTAAAAAATATAATTATTAATACAGTTTAGTCTATTTTAATAAAATTTAAAATTCAATACTTACAATAAAAAGTTTAAAATTATGAAAATATGCTCTTTGGAAAACAATTTTTCTATCAGTACTATGGGTTTATTTTTAAATTAAAATTTTAAAGTACTATTAATGGAATTTGGAAAAAATATATTCCATATTTTGAATAAGAATATTCTTTATTATATAATATGTAACATTAAATTTTGTTCAAAATTTATAGTATAATATTTTAAAATTAATTATAAAGGTTAAAGATAGAAAGGGTATATCGGGGTTTAATCCAAAATAATAAGAGTGATTTTTCATAAATATTTCCAAAACCCATTTTATAGACATAATTTATTCTAATATAATCTGATTTTAATAAATTTCACACTTGGGATCCGTGTAGAATGTAAAAAAATGTTTGAACGCTTTATTCTTTTCAAGAATTCAAGGTGTGTCCTCTCCCACACAAGTAAATGGCCACCCACTATCCTCTCCACTCATATTGAGAGTTGAAAAATAATTTGGATATACTAAGAAAAACCAAAATAACATCCGTGAATATATATTTTGAGAATAAAACCCTCCTATGAATTATTTACTGAAAAAAACTAAATAGGTTTTCGAAAGAGGATTTAAAATTATAATGAATAGGTTTTTATTTTATTTCCTCCTCTAACAACTTCAGATACTCATCAACCATGATGATATAAAAATATGTATCTACGATTTTCATATATTTCCTTAATTTTTTTCTCTAACATATTTCTATATTTTCAATTATCATGTAAGAAATGAACCCCTCAATCGAATCTATGGAGGACGAGCACCTTGTGAACTCGTGTAGTTCATTTTCCATTACCATATCTTATGGTTGGATATAATGATGGATTTAAAATATTATATGATATTTTTAAAATAATTATTACTATGTAATTATAATATCACATATATCTTATTACATTCAATTCCATGGGAATTTGAAAATTTTACACATGTGTAAGACATACCAATTCCTCATGAAGCGATGTGATTCGTTCTTAAAAAATTATTTACATCTAAAGTATTTTTGATTGGATTAATTAGAATATATGATATGTGTGGAATAATTATTATCCAGTAATCTATTATTTTTCAATCATTCTTTCTATTCTTCATAAAAATGGAAACATCATTAATGGATATATACGACCTATTATCTCCTTGAACAATTTAACTCATTTTCAATATTTAACATCAATAAATTACTCCAAATTCATATTTATCAAATATATATGATATATATATAAATTCTAAATTTATTATATGAATTAATGATGGTAAATGTAATGGGACCGAAAATACATAACACAAGAATACATAAAAAATGTTGAAATTATTAATGGTAAAATGATTTAAAAAAAGAATATTAATTAAATGACTAATAAAAGGTCATAACTAAATCATTCATGGTATGATACATCATGCGTTGATCTTATATATATAGATATTAAAAAAATATTTATTGTATAGGATGTCAAAATGTGTATGAAAAATTTTGGGACATGGTGTAAGGGAATGCCATGTTATGTTGTCTTATTTGGGAAAAATGTTATATTACACACCTATTTTACATTATAAGGTGTTTATAAAATTACTTTAACAATTTAAAAAATGAAATTATTTATTCTAATGGTATTTAATGATTAATTTAATTTTATTATTTCATGGGGATTTTGATTCAATAATTGCCAATATAGGTAAGTCATTTTCATCTCACATTAATTTTTCTGGGACACAAGCACTTTACACAACATGTTTATTTGGTGTGATATATATACTGCCCATTAATTTAATTTATGATCGTAATGAGAAATATTAGTCTAAATATAAATATATATTTAATGATAATTATTCTATGGGGATTAAAAAATAACCATATACAAATTGGTAAGGGTTTTATGTTTCAATGTCATTGTTTAATATTGTAGTTTACAGTTGTACTTCTGGGGATGAAAACATATGATCAATTGAGTAATAATTAAATGAAATTGATTCTCATGTCGATATTTTAGGGAATTTAAATTTTTTCATATTATTTTCCTCTTCATAAGAACTCATTATTCCAAAAGAATTTTTTTATTGAAAAACCAATTTTCTTTCTCACTTTTGTTGAAAAACTTTTTATTCAATGTCTATGTTTTCTATAAATTATTTAATGAACTATTTTACAAAAATCAAATTATTTTTATAAACCCTTTTAATCAGATTTTACATAATAAAAATAATTATAATGGACACCTCATGTAATTTCTAGTGATGTCACTTCTTAATTTTACAAAAACATTAGAAGGATTCTTGGTTCTATCTTGTATCGGGAGAATATAAATCCCCTCCACCAAGAAAACTAAATATTTTAATGATTCATTTATAAATATAAAAGTATTTTTTATTGATAATGTATTCTTAAATTATTTTGTGAAAATTTGGTTTTCCAATTGAAAATATCTAATAAAAAAATAAAATTTTCCCCATTAAATGTTCTATGTTATTTTTAAACATACTTTTATATCTAAGATGGAATCCATTGATTTATAATAATACTTAATGGGGATATAATAAAATTATACCATTTATATTCTTTATTCATTAGATATATTATTTTTTTACTATATGATTTTTTTGAAACCCATTAATTATACATGGTTTATGCTATAATGAATTGATATGTTTATTAGAATACCCATTTCCATTAATTTGATTTTACTATAATCATATATTTATAAATCCATTTTATTTCCAGGAGTAATTTTATTATATGTAATTTATGTTATTGTGGAATAGTTATGACTTTTTTAAATTATGTAATTGTGGTTATGATATAATCAATATTGGTTGTTATGTTATAAAAAATTAAAAACGTATGTTATATCAATGGATGGAGGTTATGTTATATACAAATATGGTGGTAACATTATAAACAATGATATGTGGGACATATATATTTATCTAATTTATTTGGTAAAAAATTCTATCTCATGATATAATAATGGGATACAATACTTTGTTCATGATTTCCTATAGGAAATATGCTGATGTGATTGATCGACTATGGGAAATAGTTCTTTTTTCTAGTGAGGATTTCTGATCTATTATGGAATAATAAATATGGTTCAATATAAATTAGTTATTAATTTACGATCTTTTAATATAAACAAGACATATCAAATGGAAACTATACATATGATGGCACCACACATTCATGTCAACAACTTATGGTTCTACATTGATTTATTATGACTTATCACTCTTATGGTTCATGTTCATTGAATTGTTAATCATTTATGAAATGGGACATGTTTATGATCCATGGAAGATTTTGTATGAACTATTTATGTTTAATTCTTAATCTCATACCCTTATTATTATGTTATTATTTTAAATGATAATTTAATATATCATGAATGATTGACCTTACTAATAATTTGATCTCACCCTATCTTATGTTTCATCCCCCTAGGTTATGAATAATGGTTTTTTGAATGGTATTACAACAAAGATTACCAAATGGTGATATAATTAATGGATATGTTGATGGCATTTCATGAAATATGAATATTGTGTTAAAAGTATGAAACTAAACTAAAACATTATGGTTATTAAGAATGTATTTGGGATATTTTTAATATTAATCTAAAAAGATGTAATATTTATATATAAAAATCCATGTTCTTTATATATTTTTATTTATAGTGTAAATATATTATTAATTTGTTGAAAAATAAATAAATTTAATCAATAGAATAGAAGGAGTTTAAGAGGATATTTATCAGTATGTACATTCCCCAAACTCATAATATGAAAATGTAATGGGACTCCCTATATAAATTTATAAGTATTATGAATCCATTTGTCACTATAGTGATAACGTAAAATAATATATAGTTACAAATACATAATTTTATCAATGAACCTATATGAAATATTAATTTATTATTTATGGGTATAAAACCACATATCTAAAATAATTCCAATAGAATGAATGATATTATGTAGTAAGTCATCATTCTATGTGATATAAATGTTGAAATTGTGATGGGAGACTCCAATTAAACTAATTGTTTTTGGAAAAATAATATTACATTGAATGTTTGATAAATATATAATAATAACAAAAAACATGGAAAGAAAATTAATATCCCTTCATTTTAGATGTCATTAATAAAACATGGAAAAATTTCATTAAGGGGAATGTTAAATGTATTATGTGTGGAATATAAGGTTATCGAGTAAAAAATTATTAAAGGGGCATAAAATGTCCTGCCAATGTAATGAGAAAATTTAAATATAAACTATATGTACCACCACAATTTCAATGAATAAATTCAATATATTAAGTACATTATTATAACAAGTTCATGAATTAGAGGGTTAATGAAAAAAATTATGTTATCAAATTATAATGATGAGAGGGTGAGTCAAATCTCATACTATATTAATTTCTATATTTGTTCATGAGAATGAAGTGGGGAATGATACGCATATAAACCACATTATAATAAATAATTTATTATTTCATTCATTCAATAAAAACTATTTTTTTCAGTCAATTCCTACATGTATCAAATAACCACATCAATGAGTAAATGTTAAATTAATGATAAATACACAAAAATATATGATGATATATTCTCATGTTTATAACAAATCACCAATTTTTGTTTATGGAATTTTTCTTCTTGAAAATAATCTTTCTCTCCCTATAGTTGAATAGACAATAATTTTGTGAATGAATTTATTCTATATAATTTTAATAGTAATAAAAGTAATGATTTATATTCAAAATTAATATATTAATATTTATCAATGTGAGTATGAATATGAAGTTATAATAGTTATAAATTAAATATATGGGCCTTAATTACATTTCATGTGGTGTATTTATCTAATATTGTTTGGGAGAAATTCAATATTAATGTTATTCCCATTGTTCTAGAAGAAGCCAACATATTTCATGATGGAATTCCTAGACTTCCACTAAATTGTGATGTTTATTTTTCAAAAAAATCCATACATTATATTACACCAATTTTAATGTGTACTTATAGAAAGGCCCTGATTGAGTTGTAGTAATTGATGAATTAATTGAATGAGATTCCATAGTAAGGATTAATTTATCTATGTGATTTTCCTTGGAGTTAACCTATTTTTTTATTATAATTAATAATTTTTCAATGTGTATTATTATTTATTACCCTGAAAATAATAATATTTAATTTAACAACATGTATACTCTACCTCATGTTGTTGATTTCTCCGATAAAATAAGAGATGATTAATATGTTTTTAAGAATGATCATCGACCATGATGCCATCAGTTATGGATAACAAGTTGGTACATACCCTATACAACTTACCTTATGATGTTTTAAGAAAATGAACATATTATAAAATAATTTTTACTTGAAAATGCCAATATTGTCATCATAGATATAATGAATATATTCTTTATAAAATAACATGATTAGTTTGTTGTAGTCTTTATAGATTTTATTCATATATATTATATGTGGATGTAAGAACATGAAGTTCATTTAAGGATTACATTGAGGACTATGAAAAATTTAATGTTCATGATTCATTTAGTATAATTTAATTATTTTTATGGAATGTATAACTCTTTTTTTAAAATTTTATTACAAGCATGGGATTATCAGTTGATCCATCAAATATGAATTTTATTTAAATTCTTAGTAAAAACACCACAATTATGGAGATAAATAGATTAATTTTAGTTAATAGATACATTTAATTCATAGATTGAAATATATCATGAATATCGAATCCAAAATCTAGGTTTACACAACGATAAGTGATGTTTACTTTATATAATGATTGTGAAACGATTTTTAAGGAAATATAGACAAGGTAGGTTAGTGTATAAATTATAATAATTACCTTTTCTGTATAAGGGTTTGAGACATATAGTCAGGCATCAACTTATTGATATTGATCTATTTTCATGTAAATTTATACAGTTTTAGTGGATATATCAATGTAATTGATGGTATTTGTTAATGAATACCCAACTCATGATTATGGTTTGTATGTTTTATTTATTTCATTGAAAATATAGAGCCTCTATCATTAGAATGAATGATGTGATATATATAACTCTAAAAAACATAAAGTATATATTCACATATAAATATTTCAATATGGTTAATGGGATTTAGTATTAGTTGAATAATGATTATGAATTCTCAATAAATTACCACCCTCAAAAGATAATAACACATTTTTGATAAATTCTGTTGAAAGGAATGTTCATGTTTATACATGATGAGTATAAAGAGTGAGTAAATATTAATGGATTTGTAGAGGATGGATCATGAAATAAATATGGACGATGATACATAAAATATTTCTTATATAAATATTCCACCATATATTAATGTGATGATTAGTGAGGATTAAAATTTAGATTTGTTGGAACAAAATAGGGTAGTGATTATCATAATAATCAAATTGTACAACAATGGAATTATTATGTTTAAGAACATAGTATGTGAATCTTTAATAAAATACTAAAAAATAACTATTTCATAATTAACTTTACTCAGAATTATCTTTCCATCCATGAAGTTATGGGATTTATAGAGATCTCAAAAGAACTATTATAGCTAGAAAACATGAATAGTGAAATTTCATGTTATGTATCAAAATTCGTTACATGTCAAGATGTTATATTCAGGCATCATAAGGCGAATAAGATGATGAAAAAATACAAATAGATTTAAAAAATGTGAAAAATTTCTATCCATTACATCATATGAATCTATAATTCATTATAAGACTGAAACACCATTTAGTTTATAGTGAATCACAATATGATGTAATCAGATTTCATTTCTATAGAATAATATTTCAAGCTTCACCATCTGATTAATATAAAAATTATTTATGTCATACATTTTTATTTTATACAACACTGAGAAATAATAAATTTATATCCATGTTTTACATATGTTTTTTACAAGTTTATTTAGAATGTTATAGATATATAGTTGGAATGTATCACAACATATCATAATTATAAATATTTTTATTCTAAGAGAATATTTTAAATCCATGAATTTATGTTAATGTCTCTCACTAAGGATTTCAATGGTGGATGGGATCTAACCCTCCCACAAGTGTATCTTCTATAAAATTATATCATCCAATCGATTATTAAGATAGAACCTTAAGAATCTATTTATGGAAAAAAGATTACAACCTAAGTTTGTTGGGATGATGTTTGAGAATGAATATTGTTGGGACCTAATAAAGATTAGTAAATGGGGGAGAATGTTAGAGTCATTAAAAAACACATCATAGAAATTATGAGTCCATATAAGAGTTACATTGACACCCTTTAACATTTTCACGAATTTTAAGTTGTAGATAATGTATTAATACTAATATATCTATAGATTTCCTATATTAAATTTCGAGGAAAATAGATTTTGATCCTTAGATAAATTAACCCCTTCAGGATTCATGGTCAAATGGTGATATTAGATTATTGATAGGAACATCCACTATACTTCTCATTGTCAATGAAGTATTCCATGTATCTATTTTTAGAAAGTACATATATGATGTACATTACAAAGAGGTCATTCCAATTTCTAATGATCTTTCTTATGATGAATAACTGGTTGAAATAATTGATAGTAAAGATAATGTCATACGGAATAAGATCACTCACATTTAAATAGTTGTAAAAATGAATCATAAATTTTTTGAAACAATGTTTGACATAATGAGGGAATTGTTCCATAAGATTCTAATTTATATTCATTTGATTAATGGAATATCAAGGTGAAAAATCATGTAAGGGGATTGAATGTAAAACCTAGATATTATTTAATATATTTCTATTTATTTAATTTTATGTTCTTGATATCATGTGTTGCACAAAACAGTAATAATATGTTAACAATTCATTATTAAAATCATTACATTAATGAAATTACTATATACTTAAATAAATATGATAATAAAAATTATTTCAAAAAATTGGTAAAATTAGGTAATGAAACTAAAATTTATTATCTAAATAAATTTATTGATTACATTTTGTTGATTTGTGAATTTATTTCCATCTAAAAGATCTTACAAATATATATCAAGAAAAATTACAGATAAAAAAATGTTAATAAAATCAAGTAATAAAATTCATGAAATATTTTAGAAATTATTAGGAATTTTAGTCTTGAAATTATTAGCATAATGAATGTTTTTCTACCAATATTTTTTCATTGGACGATTTCATTAAAATGTAATTTATTTCATTTTGAGTGTTAAACATATAAGAAATCATTATTTACAGATATCTAAAAATTATTAATAAATCATTCACTTATTATCAGATTATTGAAATGAGACTTAAATAATTAACAAGTAATATTTATATATATCATAATAATATTTTTCTATGAGTATTGTTTTTTATTATAATATATAAAATTAATCAATATTTATGAATGATTATAATGAAATATATAGATAATATATTCAATAACATGAATTATCATTCATCTAACTCTTATTAATAGAATTTTAATGGGAATAAAGAATTTTTCATCTGTAAAATAATTATTGCTAAAATAATTTTTATGAATTTTGTGGACTTATATCTGAATTAAATTACTCTTTATAATGGAAATGATTATTATAAAATGAATTCCTTATTTTCAATCATCATAAAAAATATTATGTAATAATTTCAACAAATTATATAAATATACATAATATTCATCATGGAAACAATATATTCACCATGTAACATGACAAAAGGGTTTAAAAGGGGCTTAAATTATGGATTAAGGATTAAAATATCTACGAAACAATGATAAAATTGATTGGAATAATGTTTATAAACCATACATTAAATTATCTAAATGAATTATATACAATTTTCAAAGAATAACCTTGGAAACAACTTAATATTATTTTAAAAACATTAAATTTTGAAATGGTAGAACTACATCACATATAAATGTGTAAATTCAGTTCTCATTTCATCCCAGATATTGAAGAATATTGTTCAATGAATCGCTACAAAAATCAATGCCCAAATATCCCCACCAAATGCTAGAGGTCCTCATCTGTAATGTCCCAATTCGGGTGTCACATAGTGGTTCCCCATGTTGGTTTACTAAGTAACCTCAAGTGTGCCTCCAAATATACTAAAGGCTTCCAAATAGCAGTGAGGGTCAATATCGATCATGGAGAGAATATACCCTCTTTATCAAAGTATCACAAAACTAGAAATAAAATAGAATGATAAAAAATTCTAGTATCCCATAGAAACATATATTGGAATATAAATACCAATCATAAACTATATATATGCAATTCCAAGTATGTTCCATATGTAAAATGAATAAACAAGAAAGTTGGAAACTAACAACCCGATGTGTGTCCCGACAGCAGGTCAGGTTCCCTCATTCACGATCCTTCCCATACCAACCACCTAATAAATGATAGTTTAATTATATTTTCCTACAAACATGAAATATATTTGATCTCTTATCAGGCATCCCATGTAGGGTGTGTGTACATACCAGTAGGCCACAACCAATGGAATCTAAAATAATATCTAGTTAATAAAATTTTATTAAATATTATATGGAATAAATAAATGAACTGACTAAAAATATTTACCATAATTAAATTAAACATTTTTTAACCACATGACCTCTGGGTTACAGAGGATACCTAGACACATAATATATGTTTCATCCTATGCTAGCATCTAAACCATATCAAAAACTAAATTTACAATTCGTGATAAAAATTGGGATTTAATTCTCCAAGTTCTTTCATTTCACAATATCATTTGGAACCATGTTATAATTCCTACATTTGGGGTCTAACTATTATGCATAGGACCTCATGGGATTTTGAATTAGTATTATGTTTCATAGGATCATTTATCAATAAATCAGGAAAGTGGGATTAAGAAGTATAATAGCATGTCCCAGACACATTTATCAAACAATTTATCACTATGGTCTTTGGAAGCAGCAAAACATGACCCACACACACTTATCAACCAATTTTTCAAATTAGGATTTTGATATAGGATACTATGTACAAGAAAATAATATCACAACAACACATATTTGACATATCTCACATTAATCATGGATAATAAACATTAACATTCCTATTGCATTTCACACTCTAAAAAATCCTTTAATTAGTTCAACATTTAATTAATCCATTTCAATCAATTAAAAAATCAAACCAATTCATATTATTTAATTCAACAATTATGTAATCCAATTTTCATTCTCTATATACCAATAATTAATTATTCCCAAAAATTTAAATTTCTAAATATCTCATTAAGTAGTTGAATAAAAAATTAATTTAATTTAACCAACAAGTTCACAATCAAAATATACTATTAATTAGTTAAAAAATTAATGAATTAAATTCCAATATTAAATTTCCCCAATTAACATAAATAATTATATCTTAGCTCAAATAGGTTAACTACTCTAAGACGGTGGTGGTGAATCTGGGTAAGGGATATTAAAACAACATCCATGTAGGATCAGGTTTTATCATTAAACAAAACACACTTCTCTCTTTCTCCCATGGAAATGTATGAATAGAGATGACATCATAAACGAAAAGAAACAATTTTACATGGTTCACCCTCATTGGGACACATCCAAGGAGAATAAAATTGATATTTTCTATTATACAAAATGCATTAGATCTCATTACCTATTACAAGGCTTAGTTAACTTCACCTCTATGCCTAGGCTCACTTCCTGTAGAAGATTTCGGGCCTGCTCACTACATTCCAAAGGGAACTCACTATGTCTCTTTCTATGGATCACTAGAAGTTGAAACAATCATCAATTTTCTCTTCCGTATCTAACTACTAATAAAGGGTTCAACTCACCATTTATGGACTTGTAGGAACCTGAATTTTCTGGAATGTACGTAACCTCAACTATAGATTGACTCTCTATTGATGTCTCTTTTCACCCAAATAGGAAATACCAGTTTACACATATATCATGTTAGCGTAAAAGTGATTTTTTGAAATATATTAGTGACATTGAAAGATTCCTTGAGTCCTCTGTGAACCGACATACCTATTCTATGAACTACGCAGTAGGAATACTTCACAGACCACATATTCTGCAAACTGCCTCTGATTTCGCTTTCAAGTATCACCACCGCGTACCGTCTTTACAAACCACTTTCATGTAATGATTTTGTTTACCACAGCTATGTTCTGATTCTGTAAATTTTTGTAGCATGTTCATAAATAATTTTTTCACAGACTACTAATTTCATTTTTTGTCTTCAATTCTATGTATCGTATATGGACATCATTCCTCTGCTGACCACTTCTTCTTCACAGACTCCCCGCAAACACTTTCAAACGTAACCAATTTTCTTATAATAGAAAATATGTTCACTAATGAAAATATATTTCCATTAATGATTTTATTATCTCTGCTAATATATTAAAATTGATCTGAAATATCATGTAATCAGAGATTTTCCAAAATCCTCACAGCACACTGCTTCTTCAACAAATTGTTTCCCTACACGGTCTACATACTAAATTTCCTCCTTCACAGAATCCCAAATCACCATGTAGTTTTATTCAATTAATCGATTCATAGTTTCTAAAATTACCACCTCATTTTCAGTAATAATAAGTCATCATGTGTATCGTTAGCCTTCTGCATACATCATGCCTTCATCATGAACTGTTTTCTCCTAACGACCCGTTCTTTTATGTTGTCTTCATCTCTTGCTTCATAGTTCCCTTCCATTTCCAATTTCTATAGATGTTATGGATACCCCAATTTATAATCTATGAGATTTAATTTTTTGTACACATATTGTTCACTCATATCTAGAAATCATCCTTTTCCAAAAAATAAGGTCTGATTTTGAGTCAAAAAATTTGGTAAACATTTTGAAACTACATCGCCTTAAAACCTAATTTCATAAATCACCAACTATACTCATTCATGGTCATTTTTAATTATCAACAAACAAAATCATTCCCAATACATACCGAGAGTATTCATTACGTGATTTATTCAAAACAATATTCCCCTTTGGGTTTTTTGATAATACATTGACCATTTTATTTCTTATTAATGCTTCTTCTAACATCTGATTTCATTATGAACCATTGTTGTCAAAATATATATCCTTTGATCAGTCACTTATTTCATCCTTTGATTTAATACCCCCTATGTAACTTCCCCCTATACATATTCAACTTAAATTAATCACCCCCTTTGTTGCTTCTCAACATAACAGCTACTACCTCTCTCTTGACTATGACACATTCTCACTTTTATAGACACAATTCACCCCCTATGTTAACTAACTCAACAGAGCTTCATTTTTTTCTTCATTAGGGTACATAAAAATCATATGTACATTATGGAAAAAAACCATACCTTGGTGAGAGGGAGACCACATCCACACCTTTTCATTTGGGGGGAGCTGATTCGAATCCCAGAGTTAGTCGATTCCTTGAAAATTATTCCCTAGGTAAGGAAATTTTCAGAATGCCAACAACATTTTTCTCAATAGGCCGAAAAAGAAACATCACAAGCCCTTTCTCAAAAATATCCTTGATAAAATGATATATTATTTCA
This sequence comes from Viscum album, assembly GCA_963277665.1. Classification (NCBI taxonomy): domain Eukaryota; kingdom Viridiplantae; phylum Streptophyta; class Magnoliopsida; order Santalales; family Viscaceae; genus Viscum; species Viscum album. Next base: position 1,771,234,258 of record OY728135.1, read on the forward strand.
ATGTGATTTTTCCTTGAGTAATACACATGGTTTCTTCTATGATTTATACCACCTAAATTATCATAATATGATTTTAATTGGATATTTCAATTAATTTCCCATATCCTCAAGCTACTTATTCATCAATAATAATTGTGTTCATTTCTAATTAGCCTCAATATATTTATTTTCTGTAGTTATCAGTGAGATAATATATTTTTTCTTACTAATCATTGAAATAAAAAAAACCACCAAGGTAAAATGCACCACATGAAATTGATTTTAAATCATCTGCTGAACTAGAAAAATATGTATCTATATATTATAATAACACTTTATAGGATTTATCACATCATATCCAACTAAAATCCACTGTTACATTGATATATATATGTATTATTTTTACTTCAAGAATGTTTCATTCTTTGGGATTTCATTGATACCATGATACTTGTAATGTGGAAAAACTATATAAGGTCTTCTTGTTTTCAAGTGCAGTTGAAAACCAATGATATTTTTGTATTCTATAACATTAATTTCATTTCCTTCATCATCCCTTAACAATTTCATCTCAGTTTCCACCAGTGTCTTCATCTCCATTGAATAAAAAATTAAAAATCTTCTACAAACATCCATTGATTTTTTATATTTAGAAACTAATGTGTAATTCATTCATTGTGTGACCTGTAGAATAATGAAAAACATCATTTCACCAATAATTGACATTTTGGACTCACTTTTCCTAAATTTGGAAAATATTCTGCACTATGATTCATCTAATGCAAAGAATATTATGTTGTAAAAATTTAACAGAACCATATTCCTTTTCCACTTTCTATATGGACATACATATTGTAATACACTCCACCACACCAGAAAAAATGTTTTTTCAGATACTAATCTAGCCTTGAATACCATGATCTTAGTGTTTTCCTTATACCATATAAAGCATTCTTCAGTTGACTAACCCAATTTCTATCTTCATTAATTATAAGTTCATCGTGATTCCCAATATAATATTATTCTTCTAGAATACAAAACTAAAATGTTGACATAATGACCATCAAGAAAACCTTAGCATAACATTGCAGTGCAATGGCCGTGAATAATATGATTTTCTCTAGCCTTTCAAGTGTGAAAATGTTTCATCATAACCAATAACTTCTATATAAGAGTATGTTTTGCATAATAGTCATTATTGATTTTGAATAAAAAACAATATTAATTTCTTTTTCTACGAAAGAACCATTTTTTCTTGATATAAGTCTTATATATATTTCTTCAAAACAGTCCTTAATGATTTATTCTTCTCAATTTGATCAAGATCTTCATTCATAGATTGAACCCAAATCTTATCTTTAACTTCTTTAATAAAGACTTTAGGCTCAACCAGTGATAAGTATGATACTTTCTATAGAGTCTTCACCCTTCTTATCTACAATGGAGTTGTCTGAATACCCATTATTTTCTATCTATCAATTTATTCCCTTATCTTCTGTCATTTTAGAGATACCGAATTTTTCCCATCCTTTTCATTATCGGAATATTATTATATATCAACCTCTATAGCTAGAGTATCCCATGATCTTATTTTCTATTCATCACTATCCTCTTAAGACTGATCATATATTTTCTGAATATTCTACTCATTCTCTATTACAGTTACATCACGACTTTCATCTATCATTCCTAGCGGATTTTTGATGAATTTATATTATATTCATTTTTTTAATGTCAAAGAAATATCCCGTAATATCTATTAGATTCAAACATCCTATGTTTTTCCTATTTGAGACTGTAACACTTACTTTCAAAGGATATATTGTATTTTAATGACGGATTATTTCCATATCATATCTCATATGGAATATTCTCTTCTATCAGACATAGAAACACTCAATTTGAACTATTGACTTCTATCATCGCTGCTTCATTCCAAAATTTCGTTGGAGGCCCTTTCTTAATGAGCTTTGTTCAATACATTTTATTGAAAATTTTATTTCTCTTCTCAACTACCCTACTATGTTGTCGAGTTCTCAACACTAAAAGTAGATGCACTAACCCATGATTCTTGAGATAATCATCCAAATATATATATTTGTGAACTCAGTTCCATTATATGTTAGAAAATTTTAGATTTTATGATCTAGATTATTTTCAACATCCCTTTGACATTATATAATTCAACATAATACATCATACTTATGGGTATGGTCTAATACCCCTTCCATTATACTATTTCAAAAATTATTAGGACATAATATCTCCTCCCATCAACATATCTTATTGAAATTGGTTTTAACACATCAATATGAACCAACTCAAGAAATATTGTTGACCTTTTATATTTTCCCTTATATATATTTCACATGATCTTCCCTTGTTGGCAGGAATCTCCCATAGGTATACGATAACATGATGATATAGGGTGATCACAAGCATCATCAAATTTCACCATCTATTTAAAGGACGTTTTGGTAATGTGTCTAATACATTTATTCTATGACGTCGTATATTCGTTCATGGATAGTGGGCACTTATCATCTTCTACAATAACAAGATAGATATTATGGTTTTTTCTATTTCCCTAAAAAACAACATCACTACCATTTTCCATGATGAAAGATAATTTATTTGAAATTATTATGGAATGTCATGAGTCACAGAATTTACATAAGTTTAGTAAGTTGTGACTAAGAACCTGAACAACCAAGACATCTTCATGTATCATGTATTTTACCCAATATTTTCTTTCCAAGAGAAAATAATTTTTTAACCTTTATCATTAGAAACCTTACGTTACCTTTGTTATCATACTTAATTCCCATCTCCAGATTTGTGTTTCTGATCATATGGGAGTTGTATTCACTATCAATGATATATATCATAGTGTGATATGATTCTTGAATACAATTTCATCAACCACTAAATACTAAATCATTATTATCCTTGTTTTTAAGTCATACCTAATATGGATTAATACCCTTGAAATTCCTCAAAATATGATGAACTATATTAATCTTGTAGGGCTGCAAATAGATTTTTCATTTTCAACTTATTTGAAGATACATTTTTGTGAAGCTTAAAACCCACCACATTTTTCATCATAACATTCCTCTATGTTGTTGATGAAAAATATCTTTCCATGTGTCTGAATCCTCCACAATCGACATAGTGAGCTTCAAATAATGTCCACGAAATTTGAGCTATGTATGACTCCCTTTTTTTCGTGGTCCCTTCACTCCCCCATTTATATGGGATATTTTTTTTAGTGTCACATATTTCAATAATAATAGAAGATTATGCGGGGTACATTTCTATGTCACAATACTACACCACCTTTTTTCCATTTGGATCTATGAATTATCTTATGTATCTTCTTAAAAAAATTATCTTTAATCTATTAGTGGGTTATTGTAGTATTACTTCAACTCTTACTACCTTTTATTTTCGATGAAGCCCCATACAAGCCTTATCATTGGGATTTGTCTGTTTCTTTTCTTCTATTGGAAATCTATGATCTAATTTTCACATTTTTTGGAGATTTTGTTATCTACTATCTTGATGATTTTATATGATTCAAAAATATTTAATTATCCATAAAAATTCATCATAGACCAAGGACATCTTCTTCAATTCTTCAATACATTAGATTGATCTATTACAGTTTCATTCAAACGATCAATCTCTCTTTTCTATTCTTAAATTTTGCGTATGTACTCAACCTCATTTTCTGATATTTGGGGAATTAATATCCTCAATTTTCAATTTATTCTTTCACCTCAGACTACTATTCTTCCTCTAGTTTCATGTAGAGTTAGTCATCATGACCCATTTTATTAGGTTTGTTTTTCTGTCACTCGAAACATATATCTCTTCAAGAGATACTTAAAATTTAGCCTAATGGTAAATTCATCCTTCAACATCTCCTTCTTCATTGTCTCTTTCTGAAAACTACCACTAATTCCCTCACTTCTTAATCCCATGTTGTTGACCAACTCTTCTTCCTCAAATTCATCCTAAATTTCATTTTCTTTTGAAAGTAGATTCTTATTTTTGAATAATTTTATCTTATTACTTCTCATTCAATTCACAATGGATGAATACATGATTAAGATAATTTCTTCATTTTATTAATTATCATATTCAATATTATTAGGACACTTTTCTACAAAATTCTCAATATTTATGCATTAAAATAATGGAAATGGACATTTTCCTTTGAAAAATCATTTCCCTCTTTGTAGATTTTTATACACAAATGACATGACATCATCTAAATTATCTTCCTCATGACTATATTCAATAGGGAGATTCTTCATGGCATTGAATAAAAATTATTTGGACTTTCCATTTTACACTGCGTCATTATCAAAAAAAAAATTCATTTCTTATGAAATGAGAGTACACAAGTTATCTAGTGTTAGCTCCATCAGATCATTTTCTTCTTTTATATAAACATTTACATTAAAATAATGATGTTGTTTTCAAAAAATTCTCTTGACAGTCATTATATATTCAATAATTTATCTGTGACCATGCATGTATTCCATGAATAAATTCATCTGATCAAATAATGAATCAATAGACATAATAGGGAGCATTATAAGATCCTCATATTTGTTCTATAGATCATATAACATTTTATGTATCACTTTTGAGTTACCCTCAGAAATTTTCAATATCATTTCCCACACAGAATGATATGTTTTTCATGAAATCCCCTTTATATATATTTCATTGGATGTGACTCCTCCTAAATAATTGATCCCCTTAGCATCAATATCCAATTATCTTCACTCAACATCTGATAATGTATCACTGTTAATGTTGGCTGAAATACCATGCATCGATACTATAAAATCATCCATTAAAAAATAAAATAAGTAGTTCTTTATTTGATTCATCAACTATTTGCAATTGTTTTCATCAATTATCATAACCCCTTTATGATTGACCACCTTTATTTCTTCAATTTCAAGAGATCCACTGATTTTTAAACATTATCTCTCGTACCAATCATTTGGTCAACTAGGGGGGTGGGGGGAATTTGGGTATGATATATTAAATGTAAATCCCCTTTATATCTTCCTTCATCGTTAAAATAATCACACTTATCTCTTTCTACCCTAGTAATGTATTAACATAAATGAAATCATTCACAAGGAAAAAGAATTTTACATGGTTCACCCTCACTAGGATATGTCCAAGGAGGAGAAAATGGAGATGTTTCGATGTAATAAATCCACTAAAGACCGGTGAAAATTACAATGCTTATTTGGGATCAAATCTATGACAAGGATCACTACATTTATAGGATTTAGGTTCTGCTCACTAGATTCCCAAGGGTCTCTCCCTATGTCTCTTTCTATGGATCACAACCGGTGGAATGATTCATCATCTTCTTCTTCCATCACTAACTTCTCATGTAATGGATCCACTCATAGTTTATGGGCATCTTGGTCCATTAATTTTCATGAAACTATTGATCCTCAACTATAGATAAATGATTTTTTGAAGTCCCTTTTCCCACTGTAGATGAAATAAACATTTTCACATAATGTTTGTTAGCAGAATTTTCATTCACATACTATTTTAGGGATTTTGAAAGAATCCTTGAGTCATGCATAAAAATATTTTCATATTCCACAATCTGTGTTTAAGACATGAATTTTAGACCATTTCTTCAATGAAATGTCATTGCTTTCACTACAGCATTCAACCTCTTTGTGTTGTCTCCAAGAACTGTTTCAAACATTGCCAAATATCATCTCAGGTTAAATATGTTCTCTAATGAGAAACCCACTCCCCGTAATTATATGGTTATATATCCTTATATAGGTGAATATATCCATAAAATTCATAAGTCTGATATTCTCCCAAATAATCCCCACGTAATGCTTCTTCCACAAATGGTATCCCTATACGGTATGCATATTGCATTCCTTCCTACATATCGACCCAAATCCCTAGCATGTTTTCACCGATGAAACCATTTTTTTCTTCTATAATCACCACCTAATTTATGTTAATGATAAGACAACCTACGTACTGGATGTCTTCTACATACCGTACACTGTCATCATGAACAATTTTCTCCTTGAGAATATTTCCCATACACATTCCTCTTTGCATGCTTCCTTTTCATATCATTTGATGATTTTCTTCGATGTTATGCGTACCAACATTCGCATACCATGAAATATCCTTTTCAGTTTTTGTACTGTTCACTCCTACTAGAAAATCAGCCTTTAATAAAAACCAATTTCAATTTTTAAGGCCCAATAATTTTCCAAACACCACGAAAATACAGCCCCTTTAAAACCTAAATTGGAAAACACCAATCATGCTCATTTCTGGTTATCAAGATTTGATAACAAACACAGTAACACGCAAAACATACCAAGGGGACACCATGAGGGATTTCTCCCAACATTAACATGATGTAATTAATAAAAATTCAGTTAAATTATCAATTCCATATCCCAATCAGGAAAATTTATAATCTCAAGATTACATAAAAAAATTAAATTAACACTATTATATTGGAATTTAGAAAATATACCTTAATCCATTGACAAGATATTTCTAAATTGTATTTCCCAATTTGTATCAGATCAAATAAGAACATAATGAAAAATTAGATCATGATATGGATCCATGATCTGAGATTAGAAAATCAAGATTTAAAAAACCAAGATTAATATTTAGAACCAAATTTTGATAAACATAACAGTTACATTTGGAAATAATAGAAGGATATATATATATATATGGGATGAAAAAACCTAACCATAGTGGTGGAGATCTTTCAAAATGAAATTTTAATCACAAAAAATAGAGGTAGGGAGGGAATGGAATCAATTTGAGAGACTATAAATTTCATAGGAATTACCTTATGATTTAGTATGGGTGATTAGGGACAAATTTAGGGGGGTCATGAGTTGAAGAAAAAATTTTAGGTGATTTATTTAACACATTCATGTTATCCAATACATGACACATTGTTTCACCTAACTGTGTGCCCTAGATAAGCTCGTCTCCTAGGGGTGTCACACGGTTTCTCATTAGAGGGGGATGGTATATAATTTCATGAATCATCCCTGAAAACCCCATTCTATAAAGGGTGCATGGTTTTCATAGATAAGGACATTGTTTGGCGAAACTGCACCCCAACGATGCAATACCCATTTTCCTAAATAACATCCCATTTTAACCCAAACATTCCAATGAAAAAAATAATACATATACCTAGGAAAATAAAAAAATAATACATCCAAACTAGATCAAGAATTATCGAGAAAATGATAGGTTATTACAATCTCCCCACCTTATAATAGATCATTTTCGAGATGTACTTCCAAGAATATATAAGATCTCGAGTCCAAAACATTATGAAAATGATCCCACATACCCACTTCCATCTCCCATGATTCGTCCAACACATTCTTAAGTTCCCACAACACATGATGTAATGACACTATTATTTCCCTAAAACACTTTATCACTGTGATCCCAAAAATGTATGAGATGATCCTAAGAGGATGCAATGGACATAATCTCATAATCAACCACATAAATCAAATGAATAGGGTTTGGGTGATACTGCTAATGTTAGAAAACATGAAGAACCTCGTGCATAATATTACACCCTTATGTATGATCCAGTCAGTACACCTATAGCATGATTCTCTCCACAACATAAAATTGACCACGAATCCTAGGTTCCAACTTTTCATGTCATTGCATCCTATGGGGACCTATTCTAGGATACATACAGAGGAATACATAATCACAAACTTCAAACTCTAGGGGTCATTGACATCTATCATCATATGAGTTCTATCCACTCCGATCCACATCAATACACTTTCAAATCATCTAAACCTGCTCTGACATCAACTTTACAAGACTCAATACCAAAAACTATAACTCCCATACCACCATCCTATATAGAGGTGATCTGTATGTCTTATAATAAATTTCCTCATTTTTTTCATATTTACTATCAACTGATAACTATTGTTATAGGTGTACTCCCAAAATATTTGGTGCTACTTCCATGACCCATTGTATTATCGGACACAATCTTGATAAACATCATTATGCACCAATATAGTACACTATAATTTCCCATCTATTTTGGGATGGAATTCCATATTAAAAAGACATGAGGACTTACTACCTTCTATAATACCTACATGAAGCGAAATTTAAAACACAATTCATGGTATAATATAATTTATCATGTAACCCAATGCAGAGTTACTATATCCCAATCATATAAGTTGTTCAACTATTCCATTGAAAAAGTCTCTCGTAGCGGCAAGAAATGCACTAATTTTTTCAAATGGTCAACAAAAAACAAAATAGTATCATTCTACTGAGGAATCCTCAGAGTAACCACGAAAAAATAATAGGCATTTTCTTCCGACATTAATTTTGGATGGGAAATAGCTTAAGTAAATCACCAGGTCATTGAGTCTTGGCCTTCAACTATTGAACCATATAGCATCATTTGACATCTCTTCTATATCCTTGTTCATGGTCAACCACCAAAGTGGTCTTAAATGTTAGTTGTACATTTGTTTGACACATGGATACACTAGAAACTTTGAGTTTTGAAATTCATGCATAAACGCTTCCTTTATACAAAAAAAACAAAATCATGGTTCCATATATTATTGATCACATCCTCATCTATGGTCCAATATGAAAGTGACTCTCCAACATCTAGGATTTACCTCAACTAAAAAAAATTCTAGATACTTGTATAGAATATACCTGATATATCTCAAATGTGTAGACTCCACTCAATGTGATATGAGATTTATGTTCTCATTTTTATCCTGAGCCACAACATGCATCTCATCTAGTAAAACACTCATTTTCTACTCTGTAGTAGACTTGTTTATTTCTAGAGTCTGATTTCATTATGACTAAAGATTCAGACACACTATTTAAATGTGAAAAGATATACATTAAGCTATTGTGATTAGTATATATAGTAATGTTATCAGATAATACATAATTTTTGACATACATCAAAGGAAAAAACCAACGATTCTGACTTGAGGTTTGGTATAGGGTAGTTCTATTAATGTATCATCAACTAATAATATCCATTCACCGGAACACGATCTCCCTACATTATAATTGTTCCCCGTTTGATCCCATAATTTTCTCCAAACACCATATACACCTCACGCGATTTGGAAAGGATCAACATTAGTTAAATTTTCAAGCACTTATTCAACTCATGGAATGAATTCTCACATTATCCAGACCATTAAAAAATTATCCCCTTCATGTTCAATCCCAAAATAGGTTACTATCAGATGTAAATGTCTTAGATGAACCTTTGATCATATCTTGATTTACAATAAACGATTTGGTTATCAAAAACAATCTTGGAGTCCTCCCAAAAAAAACATCATGAACCTTTTATGGGTTTGCAGACACACATTCCTATGAGATGATTTTATTATATAATTCTTCCTAATCGATCTAAAATATAAATTTAGACATATAATGTATAAATGGGTCCATATAAACATACTCAATATGATGTTACAATAATGTGCATGATCTTCATGAGTCATAGAGTAAACCAATATGTCATCCACAAATACTACCACAAACCGATCTTTCTATAGATATAATATTTTAATCATCGAGGCCATAACAACTTCTACTGTGTTCTTTTACAGGAACTACATTATACTAACTCATAAAATAGATACCTATATCTAAAATAATCCCTTTTTATATTAGAATGTCAAACCCTCAAATAAATATACCATGATCTCAAGTAGATCTCAGAGAAAAAAATACCCTCTCAATTGGTCAAATAGATCATCGATACACATATGGGGATATTTGTTCATCACAGTCATCTAGTTCATCTTTCGATAATCAACACACAATCTCATAGTACATTCATTGATAAATAAAAATATCAGAGAAAACCATGGTGGTGTACACTGATAAACAAACCCATTAACCATTAATTATTCAATATGTTTCTTCATCCCGTGAGACTCTATTGGTTCCAATATATATGGTAGAATAGAACTGGATCACCTCTAGAAATGCTGTCAATGTTAATTCCAATTCTCATTTCGGAAATATCTCTGAATATTCTTTAAGGAAAAAGTCTAAAAACATTCCCACAATGGGAAGAACGACATTATACTTCATAACCCCATAATCTAATGAAGTAATAGCATCTTGGGAGGTGATATAACCTAGTTGTGGTTGAAAATTCCCTACACATCCTGCCTGGATATCCAATTATTCAAAATGAATATAATTAGTCACCCCATGATACATTAGAATCACTCTTATGAGGTAAAAATAAATATGTGCTTTGTATGATACTAACCAATCCATACATTAAATTAGTCCGAAGACTGACTTTTCTATGACATGAATATACCACAAAAAAAATACTCTCCAGATGTTGGAGAACACTATACACAAAATCATTCCATGAAGATCCATGCGCACAACATCGACATGAATAGCTAGTAGAACTCCAAATGCCTCACTAATGATGTATAAAAGTTCCTCTTACAACACTATGAATCTTTCTAGCTGGACAATCACTACCTATCTGTCATAGGTTTCTGTAGAACCTATGTTTGTGTCCCCTCATACAACAGACCAAAAACATTATTAGTGTTTGGGGGAACTGTATTTGGAAGTGTTTGAAACTACCACCCTAGTTCTAGATAAGATGAGGAAGCTCTGGTTTCACTGAACCATACCCCTACAAACAATTCTTTCTCTCACCTTGTCAAACATTCTCATAGTGATTATGTATACTTTCCAAAGTCATATATCTTAACCATATAGCCCGACCAACCTATACTTCATTGGATTCTTACATCATGTTGACATAAGATGTAACGCCCTGACCCTAGTTACACAGAGTCGGTGCATTATTACATAACATTGGCATGATCACAGGAAAGATAAAGTCTCGAAAGACCAATTAGTTTAGTAGCCTTGGAAACACTAGATATGTTCATAATGTTTTACATTACATCGTAAAAATGAAAACTACAACAACATAGTGTCCATATTTCACACTCTTATCCCCTCATACTATCCCTGCAGGTCATTCATAATTTACTTCTTACGTCCTGGGAAAAATAAAACATAGAAAAGTGGTGAGCTCAAATGCCCAGTAAAGATAACAATATAGTAGAAACATTCATAAATAAGAATAATAATTTAAGGCAATGTATAACTAAAACAAAACCCTTTTAAACACGAACATAAACATAGTATGGGAAAATTAAAATGAAATAATCCCATTTAATTATTCACATGGATATTCTACTAATAGAATAATCACATGAAATATCAGTAACCAATTTCATAATGATGTAATGCATAATTCCAGACTATCATAACCACATAGACAAGGCCTCATGCCAAGACTACAAATAATATTTTTTCAAGGCCTTGTGCCAAGACACTAGTTTGTCGCATGAGACCTACCGATGCATCGAGGAGCTATAGCGGGCTCCACCCATCACTTATTATGTCCAATACATTCCTCATATGAACTGGTTTAAAAATAACATAACCATTCGTATTAAAACTAGCATATGAATGTCAATACTTTCTCCATAAACCATGAATGGTATAAAAATAACACATCCATAGTAAAAAATATCACAAAATCTTCAGTACAGTATGGATGTTTTTTATCATAATAAATAAACTTCAAATAAGTTTAAAAATCCATCAAAGAATGTTGACATAGATGAAATCAAAAAAATTCGAGAGAAATATCACTTTTTTAAAATCATTTAAAAGTCACATAATTATAAAATGAAACATTTTATTTGAAAATATTCTGATAATATTTTAAAGGAATATTTTAAGATTTATAACGGCGGAAAATAGCTGCACCCGCTGTATAAGTTAAAAAGACATCCTTACCTTAATTCTGTCGAAAAGGTTAAAAAGCACCTTGTATTGAAAACGACGGAAAAATTCCTTTATAAACCTCTTATTAAAAGTCAAACAATGTTATAAATGACTTTAACGCATATTATTGTAAATATTAAAAATGTTTTGAAATACATTTTTTAAAAACTTGGATGTGGATGATAATGAAATCCCAGTAGATTATTACTTATTAACAACCTCGGATAATGAAGAGATTGTGAAATAAACCCTTACCTTGTACTTTTCCTTGGTTGGGGGTTGGTTAACCACTTGTATAATGGTGAAATAATTTTTATTAAACTATACATGAATCATTTACATTAATATGATATCATATATGATCTTTTAACATTGATTTGTTAATAATATCTTAGTATTATCGTTGTTTTGGGTGTTAACTTACTCATTTTCATTTATATGTTTTGTTACGTAAGCCATGTTTTTCATGGATATGTTGTATCTTATTCATATACAGAATGATATCAATTCCTTAAACATAATTTTTAAATCATCAATTGACAATTATACTTGAATGGATATGATGGAGAATGAATATCATCGCGTTCGTGGAGACGATAGTCCGTACGTACGCACGAGGGACAATATCATTCATTTGATATTAAAATAATACATAATTGGATGGTATATCATATATACAGAATAATTATCATGTTATATTTATTATTTACATGAATTATAAATCATTATTATATCCATCCAAATAATAATATATTTAATAATAACAATTACACCACGACGTGGAGACGGTAAATCGTACGTACGCACGTATGGTGACATGTCATTCAAAGGATGGATAGAATACTGAATATGGTTGTACTATATTTATAATAATATTACAGTATATAGTAGATACTGGATTCATTATTTTATAATGGTAATAACAAAGAAATAAGAAGTTGATGAAGAAATGAATTTGAAAAAGGGTGGTGAAAACATTACCTCTTCTTCGAGTTCTTCCTTTTGATTTGATCAAAAGGGCTCCTTAGGTTGGCTTTTTGATCAATATAAGGCCTTTAGGTTGTAGTGAGGGAAGTTTAGAGTGTATTTGGGCAGGGTTTTGCTGAACCAAAAGGCTTATAAGATGTCAATTAATAGGAAGGGGGAGTACCCTTTTATAAGAGGGGTGAGGGGCACCTTTGGAAAAGCTAGAAATATTATTTTATAATAAATTTATATTCGGTTTCTAATGGATCCAAAGTGTAATATTTAAATTTTAAGGTGGGTATGGGTCGAAAACCACTCAACCAATAGAATTTAGACAGGTTTGGGTCATTATATTAACCTTATCTTTTATTTTTAACTCTTAGTTAATTAGTTTTACATTTACCATGTCACTTTGTATTTTTATATTATATAGTTAATAATCACCCTGTATACATCCAAGATACCCCCAAGTGGTCCATTAATGATAAACCTATCATGATATAAGTCTCGTGGCCGAACCTTAGTTTTTTAGGAATTTAATATCAATTAATAATATAATATTTCTTTTAAAAACTCTTTTATGTCAATTTTGACACTATTCAATAATTGATTTTTGTAAAATTTATAACAAAATTATTACTTAGAGAGAAGTTACGTAAATCAATACTAACCTGTCATATTAACCTAGAATATTATTTTAATTCATAAAAAGTCTCAAATTATATTTATTTGGGTATTTCTAATATCAATTATTTTACTTTATCACTATTTTGGTAATTACTGCATCATCATTGTGTCATAAATAAATTAAATTATATAATGTCTAAAAATTAAAAATAAAATATCATTTTGTATAAAATAGTTCTATCTTTCTAATGAATATTTACAATCAGATTTATTTTATGTATAACCCTATGTTAAAAATGTTTTAGTAAATAAACATTGATTTTAACTCTTAACTATTCTTTGAATTAGCTAATAATAAATGTCCAAATCTAATCCAAGTGGTCCTAAATGATAATATTTTATTCCTAAGGTTATTTTTAATCGATATACACTTGTCCAATAGAATTAGGACATGTGTTATGGTTATATTAATATCATTTTTACCCTTAATTACCCTTTTACTTTTAACCGTGGCAAATAAAAGTAAAACGTTACTATTCACCAAAAATTATTTTCATCTCATTGAACCACATTTTACTACATGATATTAACCGTGTTTCTTGGAATTTTGAAATTCCATTCACAGAAGCCGTGAAATTATGTTTTATGAAAAATTCAGTTTTTTAACTACCACTTAGTGGTTTTAGTATTCATCAAAAATTGAAGTTTTTCAGAACAATGCCAAAATTTCACCTTATGATATAATTGACATTCTGAATTAAAAATGATGTCTATTATACAAAATTACATACATATAATTTGCATTAATTAATTTTATAATTAATTTCCGCTGTCACAACGAATAGCGTGTTTTTAAGAAACAATATATACCAAAATATTGACAATTGTTTATGTACAATTTCAAAGTGAAATTAATTCTACAGAACACCATTGGATAAAATGGTAAAAATATATTCTAATTATACTTTAAAACCACTCAATAATATAATTTATCACTATAAATTAATTTGATTAAAAAATTTGTTTTTAAGTATTTTTCACTATTCATAAAAATTGGAAGTTCTCAGAAAAATACCAAAAATTCAACTGAGAATAATTTCAATATTCTGAATCCAAAAATGAAGTCCATTTTGAAATATAAAATTTATATAATTTCAAAAAGTAGGTATTACTATTCATAACGGCTAGTTTGATTGATTGTGGTGTGTTAGAATTCGATGTTGCGTACAACTCACGCTATCGCATTATTCAAAGAGAAGCGTACCGTAGAATCATGGGGTGTTACATTCTCCACTCCTTCAAATAAATCCGTCCAAGAAATTTCTAGAATACTACCGCATTAAATACTCGGGTGGTTTTTCATCATAAGTTCCTCTGGTTCCCACGTTGCATCTTCCATCTTATGGTTTCTCCACAAAACTTTTACGAGACACGTCGTCCGATTTCTCAGCACTTGTTCTCTCATATCAAGAATTTTGACGGGCTCTTCACAATAAGACAGAACGGGTTCCAGTTCTAATTCCTCTTAGGTGAGTACATGCGTTGGGTCAGGCATGTATTTCCTCAATAGATATATGTGGAAGACATCGTGAACATTGGAGAGACTTGGAGGAATTTCCAATCAGTAAGCTACAGCCCAAATTCATTCTAGAATTTTGAATGGTCCGATGTACCTGGGACGCAATTTACCTTTCATTACAAAACGTATGACTCCCTTCTATGGAGATACCTTCATGAAAACATGATCACCGACTTGAAAATCCAAATACTTCCTTGGATTATCGGCATAGCTCTTCTGCCTACTTTGAGCTGCTTAGATGTGATTTTCGATTACCTTCACCTTTCCATTGTTTCCTCTATCGGTTATGGACCTACAAGTTTTCTTTCCCCAACGTCATCCCAACTGGTTGGTGTGAAACATCACTTTCCGTATAACGCTTCATATGGTGCCATATGAATACTCGAATGGAAGCTATTGTTATAAGAAAATTATACCTAAGGTAAATATTGATCCAACATACCCTGAAAGTCAAGTGAGAAAGATCTCAACATGTCTTCTATGGTTTTAATAGTCCGTTCTGATTGTCCATCTGATTGATGGTGGTAGGAAGTGCTCAAATGAAGTTCAGTATCCAGGTATTTCTAAAGACTCTTCCAGAATCTTGAAGTAAAACTGGGATCACGATCAGAAAAAATCGATATGGGTACTCCATGAAGTCTCACAACTTCATTAATATATAGTCTTGATAGACGTTCCAGTGGTAGATCTTCTCTTATAGAAATAAAATATGCTAAATTGGTAAGACGATCAACAATAAACCATAATGCATCATTCCTTCTTGGAGTCTTTGGTAGACCCATGACAAAGTCCATCGTAATATTGTCCCATTTCCACTCCGGTATGGGAATAGGTTGCATGACTCCTCTAGGTTGTTTCCATCCAGCTTTCACTTGTTGAGAAACCATATATCTTGACACAAAATCAGCAATCTCCATCTTTATGTTGTCCCACAAAAAATGTTCCTTCAAATCTCTATATACTTTGCTGCTCCCATGGTGTATAGAGAAATTGGAACTATGAGCATTATCCAGAAATTCTCTTTTTAGATCAGTTATATCGGGAACAGAAGGCCTCTTCCCAAATTTCAAAATTCCATCTTCATACACAAAGTCACTCAATCTCCCATCATTCACAGCTTTAATCTTCTTTGGAAATTCTTCATCATCGGTATGAGAACTCTTAATCCTTTCTAGTAAAGATGGTTTGGAAACCATTTGAAAAACAAGTGATGTTTCACCTTCCATGGTTATTCCCATGTCCATCTTCACTAGATCCATGAAAATTGGGTCTCTTTAAATTCTCATATTGTTCAAAACTCCATGGTCTTTTCTACTCAAAGCATCTTTCACCTTGTTTACTTTACCCAGGTGGTAGTGTATCGTACAATCATAATCCTTGAGTAATTCAAGCCATATCTTTTGCCTCATGTTGAGTTCTTTTTGTGAGAAAATATACTTCAAACTCTTGTGATCAGTATAAATCTCACATTTTTCACCATAGAGGTAGTGCCTCCATATCTTCAAAGAAAAGATCACAACTGCTAACTCGAGATCATGAGTAGGATAGTTTTGTTCATGAATTTTCAACTATCGTGATGCATAGGAAATAACCATATCATTCTTCATAAGGACACAACCAAGTCCTTTCTTTGACGCATCACTAAAAATAACGAACCCATCATTCCCCGATGGTAGAGTCAATATTGGAGCACTGACTAATCTTCTCTTCAGTTCATCAAAACAATCTTCACAATCTTTTTTCCAAACAAATTTAACCCCTTTACGTGTGAGCTCTGTTAATGGGTTAGCCAATCGAGAGAAATTCTGGAAGAAACGTCGATAATAACCTGCTAAACCAATAAAACTACATACCTCAGTTATACTCATAGGTGCTGGCCATTATTGGATTGCCTTGGTATTAGAAGGATCAACAGAGATTCCATCTTTAGATAAAATATGGCCAAGAAAAGAAATCTTCTGAATCCAAAATTCACACTTGCTAAACTTCCCATATAATTCATGTCTTTTCAGAGTCTTCAGGATAATGCGCAAGTGATTTTCATGATCTTCGTAGATTTTGGAGTATACCAAGATATCATCAATAAATACCACCAAAAATTCATCATGATATTCCTTGAAAACTCTATTCATTAGATCCATGAATACAGAGGGTGCATTAGTCAATCCAAAAGGCATTACAGTAAACTCGTAATGCCCATACCTAGTTAGAAATGTTGTCTTCGGAATGTCTTCCTTCTTCACACACAACTGATGGAATCCAGATTGAAGGTCAATATATTAAAAGTATTGATCTCCATGTAGTTCGTCAAATAAATCATCAATGCGAGGTAGGGGATACATGTTCATTATTGATATATCATTGATCCCCCTGTAGTCGATACATAACCTCATAGATCCATCTTTCTTTTTAACAAAAAGAACAAGGGATCCCCATGGAGAAACACTAGGGAAAATAAATCCCTTATGACTCAATTCCTCTAGTTGTTTCGTTAGTTCAACTAATTCTACAGTGGCCATTCTATAAGGGGTCTTTGATATAGGCCTTGATCCAGGAATTAAATCAATGGAAAACTAAACTTCTCGTTCTGGAGGATGTTCAGGTAAATCGTCCGGAAACACATCTACATATTCTTTAACAACAGGTACATCCTCTATTTGAACATTCCTTCCCTCGCCCATAGTCATTTCATTATCTTCTTCCCCAATAATTGAATTTATTTGAGCTATTGGGGCTGGATCTAGATAAGAATTAGGTGGTGACGATTCTGCTCTACAGATAAGGTGTTCCTTATCATCATAATCTAGAATCATAACCTCTTTCTTCTTACAATAAATATTCACATCATAGGCTGAAATCCAGTCCATACCAAGGATTATATCAAACTCAATCATAGGTATGATGATGATATCAGCATATAAAGAACATTTATGTTCTCTAATGGGGGCTGATTCACAAAACATTATTGCAATGATACATCCCATAGAAGTTTTAATTGACAACTTCCTTGTTAAATAAAATTGGAAATATCGAATTTTCGTAGCAAACTGGGAAGATATGAAACAATGCGATGACACATAATCAAATAATGCATTTTCTAAACTTGAGGAAACCATTAATTTACCTTCCACCATTTCTTTCGGAGCTTCTACCTCAGCAGAAGTGATAGCATAAGCTTGGCCTTGATCCCTTGGCCTTTTCTGAGATAAGTTCCCCTAATTCTTAGTTTATTCATTTTCATAATGTCCCATCTCCCTGAAATAGTAGAATTGAACATTGGTAGAATCATTCTTTCCTTTGCAATCACGAGCTTGGTGGCCTTTTTCACCACACTTGTAACAGACACCCATTCCCTTCAAGAAAGTATCAGGGTGTTTCTTCCCACATTTACCACAGGATGGATATTCAACCTTTCCGTTCTTCCCCTTATTTCCATTCCCAGATTGATCAGAAGATCTCTTCTTCTCTTGATTTTCTTTAAAGTTAGAAGACTTAGATAATTCATTTTCGGTCTTGATAGCACATGAGACAATGTCTTTGTACAACGAGAAGGATTGTGAGACTAATGCTCGATGGAGAAATGGTTTTAACCCATCAAATAAACGATCAATATTATTTCTTGGGTTATGTAAATAATCTCCAGCATACCTTGCAATCCTTGTAAAGTTATCCTCATACTTTGTGACATTCTCATCCTCCATTTGTCTAAAACTCAGAAATTGCATTTCCATATCTTCTAGATGGTCACGAGGAAAGTATTTTTCTAAAAACATATCTTTGAACTCTCTCCATTCCATATTTGATACTTAATCATCTTCCATCATGTTCTGAATCAATGAAAACCATTGATCAGCATCTCTAGTGAGGCAGTACACTTCCATGATAACTTTTTCCCTTTCACTACTCCCCAAATCCTGAAATATTTTCTCTACGGAACTTATCCATTTCCCTGATACCAATAGATTTGTACTCCCATTGAACATTGGTGGTTGTTTCCTCATGAATCGATCTAACATTGATCCTCCATGCTGCGGATCAGGGTGCTCCATACGGGTAAGGTCATTATTCATAATCTGAGTGAGTGGTCCCAGTATGGTGATTCGCTAATCGGCACCAGTTGCATCACTAGCTCCATTATAACTATCTTGAGCAGGAGGGAAATCCCTACACGGAGTGCGTTTATTGATACAGTTTCCATTTCTTCCACTAGGTTCCATTTCTAAACAATGGCATAAACTAGATTAGTTTATGAAAAAAATACATAATTCCATACTTATAAAACACTTAACATAAATTGAACTATTTATGGTTATAATCCATAATCAAAAAATGTTTTCTTTGAAGAAGTATATACTCATAAACCTTTCATAATGATTTGTAATGAAAATGAAAGTTATCCTAAGAATATCCCCCGGGAGTGTCGTAACCAAGAGTGCAGCAAGGCCTATTGTCGGGCACCAGTTTCCGTTCGAGTCTAGCTCAAAGTGGTGTTTTCAGGATTTACCCCTAGTACATCTGTTCCAGAGACGCCTTTACCTACTCGTATACATATAGGGATGTATTTCTCGGAAAAATCACAAAATCTCTACAATACCAATATTCTAGGAAGTTCTTCAATACTAATCCTCAAAGTCCATCTCTGTTCTATGTGCTCTAATCAAGGTTTATCTAAATCTAGTTTCCATGGTTTGTACTAAAATTCCTATAATACCAACTTTAACGCCCCAAACCCAGTTACCCAGATTGGGTGCATTATTACATAACATTGGAATGATCACAAGAAATATGAAGTCTCGGAAGACCGATTAGTTTATTAGCCTTAGAAACTCTAGATATATTCATAAAGTTTTACATTACATCATAAAAATGAAAACTACAACAACATTGATTCCATATTCCACACTCGTATCCCCTCATACTATTCCAACAGGTCATTCATAATTTACTTCTTCACATCCTTCGAAAAATAAAACATAGAAAAGGGGTGAGCTCAAATGCCCAGTAAGGATAACAACATAGCGGAATCTTTCATAATTAAGAATAAAAATTTAAGGAAATTTATAACTAAAACAAAAGCCTTTTAAACTTGAACTTCAGTATAATATGGAAAAAAATAAAATTAAATAATGCCATTTACTTATTCACATGGATATTCTACTAATCTAATAATCACAAGCAATATCAGTAACCACTTTCATAATGACGGAATGTATAATGCCAGACTATCATAACCACATAGCCAAGGCCTCGTGCCAAGACTACACATAATATTTTGTCAAGGCATTGTGCAAAGAAACTAGTTTGTCTCATGATACCTACTGATGTATCGAGAAGCAATAGAGGGCTCCTCCTGTCACTTATTAAGTCCAATGCATTTCTTATATAAACAGGTTTAAACATAACATAAACATTCGTATTAAAACTAGCATACGAAATGTCAATACTTTCTCCATAAACCATGAATGATATAAAAATAACACATCCACAGTCAAAAATATCACAAAACATTCAATACAATATGAATGTTTTGTATCATAATAAATAAACTTCAAATAAGCTTAAAAATCCATCAAAGGATGTTGACATTGATGAAATCAAAACTATTTAAGAGAAATATCTCTTTTTTTAAATCATTTAAAAGTCACATAATTATAAAATAAATCATTTTCTTTGAAAATATTCTGATAATCTTGTAAATTAATCTTTGAAGATTTATAATGGCGGAAAATAGCCTCACCCGCCATATAAGTTAAAAAACATTTTTACCATAATTCTGTCGAAAAGGTTAAAAAGCACTTTTTTTTGAAAACGGTGGAAAGATTCCTTTATAAACCCCTTATTAAAAGTAAAACAAGGGTATAAATGACATTAAACCATATTCTTGTAAATACTTAAAATGTTTTGAAATACATTTTTAAAAAACATGGATGTGGATGATAAACAAATCCCGGTAGATTATTACATATAAACAACCTCAGATAATGAAGAGATTACGAAATAAACCTTTACCTTGTACTTGTCCTTGGTTGGGGGTTGGTTAACCTCCTGTATAATGGTGAAATAATTGTTATTAAATTATTCAATAATCATTTACATTAATATTATATCATATATGATCTTTTAACATTGATTTGTTCATAAAATCTTAGTATTATCATTGTTTCGAGTGTTAACTTACTCGTTTTATTTTATATGTTTTGTTACGTAAGACATGTTTGTCATGGATTGGATGTAACTTATTCATATCCAGAATGATATCATGTCCTTGAACAGTATTTTTAAATCATCAAATGATAATTATACTTGAATGAATACGATGGAGAATGAATCTCATCGCGTTCGTGGAGACGATAGTCCGTACGTACGCACGAGCGACAATATCATTATTCTAATATTAAAATAATATTTAATTGGATGGTATATCATATATAAAGAATCATTATCATGTTATATTTATTATTTACATGAATTATAAATCATTATTATACCCATCCAAATAATAATATATTGAATAATAACAATTACACCACGATGTGGAGACGGTAAGCCGTACGTACACACGTATGGTGACATGTCATTCAAAGGATGGATATAATACTGAATAAGGTTTTAAAATATTTATAATAATATTACAGTATATTGGAGATACTAGATTCATTATTTTATAATGGTAATAACATAGAAAGAAGATGTTGAAGAAGAAATGAATTTGAAAAATGGTTGTGAAAACATTACCTTTTCTTTGGGTTCTTCCTTTTGATTTGATCAAAAAGGTTTCATAGGTTGGATTTCTGATAAAAATAAGGCCTCTAGGTTGTAGTGAGGGAATTTTAGAGAGTATTTGGGCAGGTTTTGGTAGAACCAAAAGGCTTTGAATGTGTGAATTAATGAGAAGGGGGAGTGCCCTTTTATAAGAGGCGTGATAGGCACCTTTGGAAAAGATAGAAATATTATTTTATAATAAATTTATATTCGGTTTCTAATGGCTCCAAAGTGTATTATTTAATGATTAAGGTGGGTAGGGGTCTAAAAACACACAAACAATAGAATTCAGACAGGTTTGGGTCATTATATTAACCTTATCTTTTAGTTTTAACTCTTAGTTAATTAGTTTGACATTTACCATGCCACTTTGTATTTTTATATTATATAGTTAATAAACATACAATATACATCGAAGAGACCCACCAAGTGGTCCATTAATGATATAACTATCATGATATAAGTCTCTTGGCCGAAAATTAGATTTTTAGGAATAGAATATCAATTAATAATATAATATTTGTTTTAAAAACTCTTTTATGTCAATTTTGACACTATTCAATAATTGATTTTTTTAAAATTAATAACAGAATGGTTACTTCGAAAGAAGTTAAATAAATCAATACTAACATGTCATATTAACCTATAAAATTAGTTTAATTCATTAAAAGTCTCAAATTATATTTATTTGGGTATTTATAATATCAATTATTTTAATTTTTTACTATTATGGTAATTACTGCATCATCATTGTGTCAAAAATAAATTATATCATATAATGTCCAAAAATTATAAATAAAATATCATTATTTAGAAAATCATTTTATATTTCTAATGAATATTTACAATAGAATGTATCTTATGTATAACCGTATATTAAAAATGTTTTAGTAAATAAACTTTGATTTTAACTCTTTTAACTCTCCTTTAATTTAACTAATAATAAATTTCCTAATCTAATCCAAGTGGTCCTAAATGATAATATTTTATTCCTAAAGATATATTTGGTCGATATACACTTGTCAAATAGAATTAAGACATGTGTTTGGGTAATATTAATATCATTTTTACCCTTAATTACTCTATTTACTTTTAACTGTGGTAAATAAAAGTAAAATGTTACTATTCACCAAAAATTATTTTTATCACATTGAACCACATTTTACTATTTGATGTTAACCGCGTCTCTCAGATTTTTTAAATTCCATTCACAGAAGCGGTTAAATTAAGTTTTATGAAAAATTCAGTTTTTTAACTACCACTTAGTGGTTTCACTATTCATCAAAAATTGAAGTCTTTCTGAAAAATGCCAAAATTTCACCATAAGCTATAATTGATATTCCGTATTAAAAAATGATGTCTATTTTAAAAAATTTCAAAAATATTAGTTTAATTAATTAATTTAATAATTAATTTCCGCTGTGACAACAAATAGCGTGTTTTAAGAAACAATATATATCAAAAGATTGACAATTGTTTATGTCCAATTCCAATGTGAAATTAATTCTAATGGACACCATTGGATATAATGGTAAAAATATATTCTAATTATACTTTAAAACTACTTTATAATATAATTTACCACTATAAATTATTCTGATTAAAAAAGTTGTTATAGTTTTCATTATTCATAAAAATTGGAAATTCTCAGAAAAATAACAAAAACTCAACATAGGATAATTTCGATATTCCGAATCCAAAAATGAAGTCCATTTTGAAATATAAAATATATATAATTTCAAAATGTAGGTATTAATATTCATAACAGCTAGTTTGATTGATTGTGGTGTGTTAGAACTCGATGTTGCGTACAGAACACGCTATCACATTATTCCTAGAGAAGCGTACCGTAGAAGCTTGGGGTGTTACATAAGACACGAGAGATTGATTCAACAAATTATAAACCTTATTCAACATGAAGATATTCACTTAGGAATGAATTTTAAACATAATACAATACTGAAATAATTTTTATAATGTATTCCCATACCCTTCAATGATATAAAAACTAATAAAATATGTGAATCATATTACATAATCCATCATAGACATGATCACCTATATACACCACTTGAACACACCAGCTCTACCTTGCCAAATCATATCAGGATAAAATCGCTCCAAGAACATATCCTAAATGTATATTTACCCCATAAACCTGAGTAGTTTACCCAGAGTCCCGAAGTCCCATAATTTCTTCATTTTACAACATAACATGTTCTTAGATAATTTTATGCACTTCCCCACAGGAGTCTCCCTATGATAATGAATGGTCTGCATATACTCAATCTAGAGCTCAATTGTCTTAGGTCCACCCACTCCAGTGAATGTTGGAGGGTGATACAAATCATACTCCCCATCAGATAATACAATATTTTCACAACCAACCCTTGGTCTATATCCATTAATTGAATAAACCAACAAAATTTCTCTTACAACTAGTATCCAACATCCTCATCCGACACTACACGTGCCTCTGGTTCCACTATTATTGGGTCATATCCATCAATGTACTTATGCCATCCTCTCAACTAGAATCATTGTGGAGGCACATATCTACAATTCCAAAACACTTGTTTGTGGAAATATTACAAAACCATTTCCCCTTTAACAAGGGGTCACAATAACTATGACATGTCTTTCCCTGCTCCCCAATGCACAGTCAGAACTGTGGCCCTATCACCACCCTTTTCCATAGTATAGTTATTTTATGGTTAAAAAATGAGAAAATCATTCTCATCATTCATGTTTCTCGTTAGACACTCATTGTCCACAATTTGTATTATTTTTCAATTTTTAATTCACATTAGGAATACTTTTCAGTTCAATCACACAAAAAAGGAGAATATGTCATGTTAAGAGAGTTACCCATAATGTTTTTTCCCATGCATTCAAAAAATGATACATGCCACAAAATAATTTTACGTGCCTAGAATGATGCGTGCACACTCTATTCTCATTCTATACCATGACAAGTGTGAAATATTATTAGAAAACTCAACATAAATCTTCATATGAAATACAAAGTCCATAATTTGAGGTCTAATATAATCAAAAATAACAACACACATTGATAGCCAAAATCATAGCCATGGTACTTTGATTTTTCACCCATTCAATGATTTTTAACTCCCATGCACATGATCTTATACCTAGACCGAATCATTATATTATCATGTATATCATTCCAAAATAGTAATACAAATGAAAAAGAAAATAAAACCTCATTTAGTATATTTATGTAATGTCCTGACCCATGTTCCACACATTAGTTCCCTAAAATAGTTTCTTACTTAACCTTGGGAGTTTCTCCCTAGATACTATAGGATTTCGACTCACTGGGAGGGTCAATTTTGTCTATGTAGAGACTATACCCTGTTCTTAAAGTAGGAAAAAACGATAATTAAAAATGAATAACTTGATTATATAACCAAAAAATCATAAAATACATGTTTCACATGATAGATGAATAAGGAATAAAGTCACCAAACGAAAACGGTAGATATATCATTCTAAGAATGTTCCAAGTGTTAAATGAAAAAACCCAATAGTAAGACACTAAAACCCCTATATGGGTTCCGACACCAGGTTTGGTTCCCTTATTCATGATCTATCCTAACTCATCCACCTAATAAAGGATTTTTTCCTTATCATGTCCTATAACCATGAAATCTATCTTGGTATCGATCATGCATCCTAATAAGGGTGTGAGTTCAACATAGTAGACCACCTCTAAACATTTCTAAAACAATATCCAGTAAATAATAATTTATGTTTTAGTATATGGAATGAGAAAAAATAATATATAAAGAATATTAAATTAATTCAATTACTCTTTATTTATCCACATTACCCTCGGGTTACCAAGGACAACAAAACTGTCAATGCCTGATTTGGAACATGGCAGATTTTATACCATGTCACACATTAAATTCACAATTCGTGATAACACATGGTCTTTCATTATCCATTATATTAAAATTAATAATATTTAAAATTATTACCATAGACTAATTTCTACATACTGGGATGGGGACACCAAATCTTAGACCCCATGGGATTTTGACGAAACAAACTATGTCCCACACTCATTTATCAAACAATCACACAAGAGTTGTTTGGATGAATCAAATCATGTTTCACACATGTCATTCAAAAAACATATCACCGACTGATTTGGAATCAACAGAATATGTCCCATAAATGTGTCTCAATCATGTTATCACTATTGGCTATATAAGTCGTAGACCATGTCCCAAACCCAAATATCACAACCACACATAACATGCATATATCACATCAATCAATGTTAAAAAATATTAACATTCTGATCACATTTTACAATAAAAAACTAATTAATTAATTAATTAAATAAGCAATCCAGTTGAATTAATTTCAAAATCATAAAAATTTTAAATTATTAATTAAAAAATTACGTAATCCAACTCACAATCTCTATATCACAATAATTAATTAAAAAATTAATTATTCCAATTACTTTCAAAATTTCAATATCTCATTAATTAAGTATATACAAATTAATTCCATTTCACAATCCATTTCAAAATCACAATATCTCAAAATTTATTTGCACAATTAATTATTTCAATCCAATAATTAAATATTCCCAATTACCCAAATTTTCAAGACATGGAAATTAAAAAAAATAAATTCAATTTTCAATTCAATTTCCCAATCATGGAAATTGTGATTCTCATAATTACATACATATAATTAACTCAAGAACATGAGATTATATTTAGACCACATACCTCAATTCATTAACGAGTAATCACCAAATAGAAATCCCTAATTTGAAGTGCATCAAAAAATAATGTGATGAATAATGATATCTAGATCCAAATCCATTATCTAATATCATACAAAGAAGGGTATCAAAAAATTAAAAATATACCTAAAATCAAAATCGGATAATCATCACTATTTTATTTGGGAAGAGGACCACGAGAGAGAGATATATATATATATATCTAAATTAGAGGAAACTAAATACTATGATATGTCAGGATCCGACAATCTAAAATATGAATCATAAATAATAGAGGTCATATAGGATTTGAATCAGACTGGTTACAATGAAAATTCATAGGAATAAGTTTAGATTTGAGTGTAGGTCATTATTTATTAATACCCTGAGTTTTAGGGTTTTAAACCTAATATATATGGTATTTAGTATAAACATGCACTATTTCCAAAATCGGGTGCAAAGATTACAGTAATCATGAGACTATACCGTATGGCTCAGATTGAGGTGTTTATAGATTTTCCTAAGAATGTATAGTGTTTATTAAATAGTCAACGAACCATGATAACCCATTCAGTGTCATGGGAGCTGAGTTATTTGGGATGGGCATTAGTTTTGGAAAAACCAAGGGCCTATTTTTACTACCCCATTCCCCATGAAAAAACAACCATTTTTTGAATAGACATACCTAATATAAAACCCAAACAAAATATTTTCCCGAAAAATAAAAAATAATACATGAAAAAAGATTGATACATCTCTAGAAGAGGTATAGTTCATACTTGGTCATAATAAAAACCATAATAAGAAGTCAAAAAGTGTAATCTAAAGGAATAAATTCAAATAATATATAATTATCTATTTCGAGTTCATTCATGTTTCCCCCACAAAAAAATCATCTATAACCAAATTTATTTAAATAAAATTTTATAAATAATGTTTTTAAATAATGATTTATATTTAATATAATTAATGTATATATATTCGTTTTATGACCATTTCTTATGTCATTTCAATCTTTTGGATAGTAATAGTGTTTCTCATGCATATGTATAAACTACTCACTCTATGAAGAAATATTGTCCATTTTACGTCTCTAACTTACATAATTTGATATATAAAACATTTAATGAATATAAAAGTTATTTATAATATAATAATAATTTGTTAAGTAAATATCTATTTATTCCTTTATTTTCTCAATTATATTAAAAATTAAAGCATAAACTATTCACATGTGTAGACAAATGCCTCCACAAAGTGATGTTATCCATTTTTCATCATTTCCCTTACACAGATTATTTCAAAAAGGATTATATAAATAAATAATATTATATTAATATAATTATTGATATTTATGAGACGGTTAAATCATGATCATTGGGTAATGAATTGAATCACTAGATTTAAGCAAGCTTTGAAAATAGAATAATTAACAATAAAAATCAACTTAAATTATTTTTTAATAAATATGTAATTGAAATTATTTAATTATTATTTTATGTTATAATGAGTATGAATATGTTTTTGATATAAATGTATATTATATATAAATTTAATATATAGGAGGATTTTTTTATGAAAAATATAGGACATGAGTTTAGGGTTTATGTCGCAATATCATTTATATTTATGATTTATATTGATGAAATCTACATTGTGGAACTACTATGATATCTAAATACATATTTATCTTATAAAAAATATCATTTTTATTCTAATATATTATTTTGGGGTCTTATGAATTATATCCAAAATCGCCTATTTGGAACTCAAAAAAAATGAAAATTCATTTTATGAAAACATGATTTTGATTCTCCTTTGTAGTTGGGAATAATTCACTTTCATATTCATGTTCTAAAAAATGTTTCATTGGACATTTTAATTTAATCCAAAATACATGATAAAGTTATATTTCACTTCCAATTACGTTCCATATAATATTTTAAAAGTATTCATTCAAAATTTCTTCAATATGAATTTGTTTTTTATGTTTACAAAATTGAGAAATAATGGAATTTCGTAAACACATATATAAGAGATTAATTTTCCAACCATTTTTTTTAATTCTACCCAATTTGAATTTATTTAAATATTTTAAATGACATAAAGCATAAAATCATATTTACATTTTTAAAGGAGTTATTAGTTATTAAATTTTACTAACACAAAATGATTGTTTCCATTTTTTCACGCAGCGTTTGAATGATTTTACAAATTTATTTGTCATATATGTCAATATCTGTTAATGAATATCATGATTCACTAGGGATATTAACTTATTTTATAATCCACTAGTTATCTCATCCTGGATAATAATGACATTTTTTTAAGAATATTTTCATGAAACCCATTTCATTCCAGGTGTAAATTAAGATATGATTAATCATTGAATTCTTTTATGATCATAATGGATAAATTTTTTTCATTAAATTTTACCATGGGAATATTATTTTGTATATATTTAAATCATTAGATAAATATTAAAATCTCATTAGATAATGTTAAATGATATTGGGAGTAAACCCAATGTAGTATGATATGTGAACCCAATAACTTATGGTTTTATGTCCAAAATGTTAGGATGATATTAAAATTGGTCCTTAATTAATCAAATTATTATATGTGATTATTAATATTACACACCCCTATTACATGTTCCTATAGATATTATATTCCCAGATTCCTTTGGATTAATTATTAGTGATTGCAAAATTTTATAACTCAGGAATTTTATTAACAATGTTTAATGGGATGACCAATGTTTTCTGGTCTTTGATTAATGTGGTATGAATTTCATTTGATATTATTAATATCACATACCCTAATGTTAATATTATTTTCATATAGGGTAAAGTATTAATTTCTCTCGTGATTATATTTACTAGGCATCTATTCTAACATATTGTTAAGTATACACAACCATACGTTAATAATGTTTTAATGTATGATATATAAAATAACCATACAATTTGAGAAGAAAGTTTTTTGATATTTGGGGGATCATTCATGTAATAAGTATGTTTTTTTTATCAATTATCCATATACACTAAATCATTATGCTTTTGTTGTGTGTATTATTTGTGTGATATTTTAGATATAAATCTATCATAATGTAACATTTATATATGAATTACTCAATAAAAAACATATGGTATCCTGTAAGTTTATAATGGAGGTATAAATACATTATATTTTTCACATGTGCATGGTGATGTGTATTTTTTTTTGTTTATTTAATTTATTTATGTTTCCACCATTTTGTTGGCTGTATATATGTTTTTATAATTTATTTTATCATGTAATATCCCTATTTTTATATATCAGTTATGTTTATTAGTTTATTAATATTTAATAGTGGATATTTATTTCTTCTTATTCCTCTTATAGTTTTTAATTTAATTCAAAACATATTACCATGTTTTATGGCCAAAGAACATAAGAAATGGCCATGGGAGAATATTTTTATTAGTATTCCCTTGGATTTTAGGTTTTTTCATTATTTGGATCAAGGACCTATATTAGGGCTATCCTAGGTTGGTTCTTGAAAAAATGATATCAAATAATATATTCAATTTATGTAAATTCTAGTATAAAATAGAACATATCAAAATGAATAAATAGGTATATCATTAGTGGGTTCTTGAGTAACACGTTGTAATTAAAAATATTGATTTATAAAGGTTGTCATTGATGAATGTTTCATGATCCTGATCCTGTTTCATTTATTATAATATTAAAATTAATGATTATTTTTCATATTTTATAGTATTATAATGATTTTTTTATTTTGTTTTTTTATAAATATATGTTTGGTTTTTAGAGATATTGGGGGTGTTTTTGTGAATTCACTGTTAACGCTCTATTAGGGGAAATCATGTGGATTCCACTAGTTATAGTTTGTAGAAAAAATGGGACTGAGTGCTGATTCACATACTTGGTGCATATATTTAATAACCACCCAGAAATATATTGTGGTTCATTATTGTATTAGGAATAATTTTTTTATCATGCTATTATATAAGAAGAATAATTCATCCTCTTGTGGATTGGAAAACTGAGCTAGTTGGTATCTTTTTGGAATTGTTGGTGATTGAATCCTCTCAAGAATTCTTCTATTTTATTAATAAACTATTTGAAAATCAAATTAAAGGTAAGGATTTATCTTATTCTCCTCCCCATTTTACCATTCAGTTACTCTTATGGTTATCCCTAGGTGAGGTCATCTAGGATCTGATTTAGTGGTTATGGTTCTTATGAAATTACTTTTATTATGGATTGTAATATGAGGGTTATTATATCTCATATCAAAGAGTATGTGTGGTGGTTTCATCATGTAAACGTTATTTTAAATATTTAGAATTTATACCTCTCCATTTTTATGAGAACAATAATGATTTTCTACCTAAAATAACATCTATGTTTTATAAATTAAAAATCAATGTGATTCACCTAGTTTTATTGGATTTAAAACAATGTGTTCTCGGATACCCCAATAATGTGTTTGAGGAAACTATTTAATGAAAAATTACACTCATGAGATTTTTAATATATAATAATGTTGGATGGAAATGTGTTTAATTTATTCATGATCTATATTGGTTCCCCATTGGGTTTATTCATGAATGACATTATGATTTGGGATCACCATAGTGTGAACAACCATTAAATGACATGAGTCTCGAGAGATGGGTTCCCATCATGTGTTAAGGCTATTCATTTGATATATGGGTTGGGGTCCCTTTGGATTTCATTTTAAATGGGTGTTTGAGTGCATTGAATGTGTCAGATTTATGGTGTGAGGTATTTTTTCTATTTATTTACCTATACACACTAAAGAACTGTTGTATATTTTAACATAATATTTTATTTCAAATGGTTTTGTAATAATTCAATTTCTATGGAAAGTGTTATAAGTCTAGGGGATTTTCAACTAGTACATATAATAACTATTTTTGTTTTATCTTGGGTTAATATTTATACATTATTTTATGAAGATATCTGTATGTAGAATATCATATAATTAACTAGTGGAGAACCATTATGTTATAGCCTTGTCATTCAGGTGTTGTAGAGTGAAGAGTTATTATAGTGGAGTTGGTAATGGTTCTGCATTAGTTCTTTTGTTTCTATTGGTGTATTTGGGGGATTTGGTTTGTATAGAATTTTTGGAATCTATATTACAACATGGACTCATAATATGATTTTTTTCTTAGTCATTATGAGGATTTTATTTTGTTTATAGACAATGCGTCATATTTATTTTATTATATCTATATTTTAATTTATACGATTTTTGTTTTTTGTTAAATCATAATCAAATTAATACATATACAATTGATAACAATTTTTCACCTTTGGTGTTTAGGGGATGTCACCGAAGGTTTTTTGAATTCTGGTCTTTTCCAATCGAATGGGTTCGGTAAAGATGTTATAAAAGGTATATAATTGTTTATAAATACATTATAGATTTTTGGTGTTGAAAAGAGACGTTTCATGTATTTAAATTTAGAATATAAAGTGTCATACCAAACATATTTACACTAAACATTATGTTAACATGGTAGCTCGATTACCAAAAGTGTTTTAAAATATAACTAATTTTAACTTCCACTCATCATCATGGGTTTATACTTTGATATTTTTCTATCATATATTCAAAAACAAACATCTTAATAGTATTTAATCATCTATGTAATGTTTCTTTATTTATTCTTTTTTAAATTGTAACTTGATGTTTTTTTGAAAATATTTAGTAATTAGTTCAAATAAAAATTTGAGTTTCTATGAAAATATATTCACAAAATGGTAAATATCCATTTCATATATTTTACTATTTGTATTTATTCATTAATATTATAATATTTTGTTTTATTTTATATAATTAAAATGAAACTAATGTTAAATTTAAATAATAATTACTACTGAATTTTGTTAGAAATAATTCATTAAATAATAATTCAAATCCATATTATTTGTTAGGGAATGCTGATAATTTATGATTAGTTACTCAAAATTAGAATTACATGTTTACTACCACAATTCATAATGACTTCATACACATATATGTAATATTAAAATTTTATACATGCTTTCATACTTATATTCTACCCTTACATTTAAATATTTTTATCAATAGAAATGTGATGATTTAAATATAATGATATGAAATTTTCAGCAATGTGATCAATGATTAAACAAAGAGAAATATATAACCTTGTTTTTTATTAACCATGTTAAATTCCTAATATGTTGAAAAATAGGAGGTGTCATTGTATGTTATCATCATAATTTGTAAATCAATTTTTATATAATGTGTAAAAAGGAATGTATATTGTGACTATGATAGATGTAATTTTTGGATATAATGTTTAATATATATTTTCATTCATATTGTTTTTAGTTTATTAGCCATTATAGATTATATAAAATATATGACATATTTACTCTAATTGTAAGATATTTTTTAAAAAAATTTCTAATATTATTTGGTAACCAAATCATATCAATAAAATATTTTAGGAATGAGACAACATAAAAATTTAATAAGGATAGATATCACATAAAAGTAATTTTTTTATTTGTAAATAAATTATTATTATCAATGTTTTTTGAAAATAATTTAACAATTATGTCTGTAAACTATGTTTTTGGATAATTAGTTTATAATAATATTGGTAATTATTTCATTTTTCTAATATGTTATTTGAATATAGTCAACGTATAACATATTTATTTTTTCATGATTTGATTTTGGTGCTTATATGGTTTGGAAAATGAGGCCACACTTCAATTGGTAATGTGGTTTGAAAATAATGAACATTATGGGTAGTTATAGTTTTAATAGTTTTTTATTTAAAACAAGTTTTACATAATAATATTCTATTATTTTTTATAAAAATTTTCATTAATTTGGGTTAGGTAACATATTTATATATCCAAATTTTACACCATTCAATAAATTAAAAATTATGGGAAATAGTTTTCTATGGAAATCTTTTATTCATTGAAATATATAATTTATACGTCTTGTAGTGAGTGATATATATATGTGGCTCTATTTCATGCCTATTTTTTTACAAACATTAACTAATGAATTTCCAAATTAATTTATTGGTTTTAAATCACAAAAAATTATTTAAATTGATTCATTAAATATTTGTTTTTTAAAAATGTGTTTCTTCAGATCCAAGACTTTTTTCGAGTATATGAAATTTTTTCATTTTCTCATTGGGACTATGATAATATTTCACCCATTGGTAGAGTTATATCACCATTTTGTTATGTTTTCTCATTTTATGTAAACTTATGGTGGATTTCAGTATACTATAACTTGATTTGGCATGTCTGCAAACCATTTGTTTGGTGAATTACTTGATAATGGATAAGAGAATCCATTCAACTTCTATATGAAATATTTTATGAGATTTTTGGAGTTACATGACTGGTCTATGTTTGAAAAATATTTTGGACAAACAATGTTACATACCATAAAATATGGTGTTTTTCAAGAAATATATATTCCCACTGTCATGACATAGTTTTCCAATATGTGAATAAAAAACATAAGAACACCAAAGTATTTTCCACGATATCTCACATTTTTTGAGAAGAGTTAACAAAATTGTGTGGCATAAACATGATACCTTCATTAATAAATATTCAATTTTTCATAAAAACCCACTTTTCATTTACTTTTTAATTGGATTTCGAACACGATGATTCATTTTCCCATTTTTAGAATGTAAAATCCACGTAGAACCTAATATCAATTTTTTAAGTGCCTTTGATCAATATTATTAAATGTAAGAAAAAATTTATCTATTAATTTATATATTCCGTCAAAATAAAATAATTTTAATTAGAATATAACACAGTATATAAGTTTTATTGGATATATCTTAGATCAATGAATTGATTTTGATAATATCTTCATCAGATCTATTGAAATATAAAAATTTCATGAACATATTTTTGGTTTTTTTCCATTCCCGATTTTCAACACAAGTTCTGAGGTAGGTGGATTATATAACTTATCAACATCGTCAAGAATATAATGACTTTTAAATAAATTTTTTTTATTTAATTTTAAAGTAAAGTCATTAAAACATCTTGATGGATGCTCTATTAGTTTGATAATTTAAAAATATTGGGAATTGAGTAGTATCAAGAAAACAACTACGATTTTTAGAATTATTTTTTGTTTTTCATTTAACAAAAGAAACATTTTGGATTAAATAATTTTATGTGAAGAGTTTATTTTTGTTATAGGTGTGTGTTATCAAATTCATAGGATGTGTCCTTACAGTTATGAACATGAAAAGTGGTTCTAGACATGATGGATTTTGAAAATGGTCATTTAACTATGAATTAGTGGATCCATGACTACATGTATATCTATGTGTATTAGGGTGTGTAAATTTTCAATGGGTGTTCAATGTTGTATTATTGGATTATCACATTTTTATATTTAATAATAATATGTTAATTTAAAAAAAAATTAATATTCCACATGTTTTATTTTAATTTTAATTTTTAGAATCAATTAATGTTTTATTTTTCTTATTTCTAGAGTCAGTATTTCAGTTGGAGAAATAATTCAAGGTATTATTACTCACTAATTTGATATACACTTAGGAAAAAATTTAGTTTTTGTTATCCATGAAATAGATTAGTAAATATTTATTATATATCATGTTAATACTCTTAATGTAGCTATTTGGATTTGATGATTTGGATTCAGTTTTTCTCCTCGGTGTTTGGATGGATTCCAAATCAGGTTTTGATGAATTTTGATTTTATTTTATTACTCCACAATTACTCTCCATTTTTGGGTTTTCTATGTAATTTTATTTGTATTATTTTCACATGATGTAAAACATTTTTTGGTAGGATTTTTTCGCTTTTATCTACATAGATTGATTTTCTTAGAAGTGATTTATTTTCTCGTGAAGTTTAGTAATACAGTTGACATTTATTTCGATCCATTGGTGTTATAGGGATATCACCTAAGGTTTATGGATCCTTAGCTCATCTAAATCCAATCATTTCAGTGAGGATTAAAAATTTGTATCATTTTGGTCAGTTCTTCATATTAGAATTTTAAAATGTATATATGAAATGTTAGAACTTCAAATGTCCATAATAAAAATACAACGGAAACCTTGTTATGTTGAACACCATTTTTCTACGGCAGTCTATGTATAATTTTTTTTGAGAAACCTGTAGGACTTTTATAAAGTCATCATCATTACTTTACCAAATAGGTGTATTATATCATGAATTAGTAATGGGATATCCAAAATGACTATTTTATATATATTTTACGATGATTAATATATATTAATTATAATGATTATTAATATTGAAGATTTTATTAATATTTAATTCCTTCATTTTAATG
Source organism: Viscum album (assembly GCA_963277665.1). Taxonomy (NCBI): domain Eukaryota; kingdom Viridiplantae; phylum Streptophyta; class Magnoliopsida; order Santalales; family Viscaceae; genus Viscum; species Viscum album. The sequence continues at coordinate 1,771,270,282 of OY728135.1, forward strand.
AATAATGGAATAGTTCATTTATTGATATGAATTTAGAGAATTGTAACTATATAGAAGATCTTGAATCCTACTAATGGATTTTGAATATAATTTGTTTCCGCCAAGAAAAAATATAAACCAATAGAATTTTTTGAGTGTTATTCATGATTATTAAGAAATTTTTATGGGAAGCTAAAATGATGATACATGAGTAGCATAACATTGTATTAATTTTAGAAATAGAATACACTAATATATCAAGGGGATTCAGAACCTGAAAAGGTAGAAGAATAACTTTATAGAATAAATTTAAACATTTGTTTCCTTTGACCCCAAGCTAAACATAATGGAGATTTCAGAAGAATAAATGAAAGATGATCCTACATCTCATTGTTCTGATTTAAGTATCCAATCAAAATTCAAACAAGGATATATATCGTATGGATTTGAAGAACATTACCAAATGAATTCTCCCCACATACATTAAATATAACAATAATGATAGATTTTTGTATCTTAAAGAATGAAAATATTTATTTAATTGAATACATTTATATGTTTATGATCGTAGGTATTTTATCTCTAGATGTTTTTGTTATCTCATATGACACCCCAAAAAATTTATCCCCATATAATAGCAAGACCAAAATACTGCATGACTTTAAGAGTGCATCCCAATATGATATAGGATTCCTACTAGTAGTGAAAGTAAATAGAGGTACAATGTGGATACTATACCCCCTATATCGTAGTTCAGTATAAAAGATGGATCTAAAAAATAATATAAATAAGAACACATGATATATTAATAAATACAAAAAATATAATGTTAAATTAAATACATCAGAAAACATTGAATTGGTATGAATTTATAAAATTAATTAAACTGAGGCTACATAAGTATCTCATCAGTTTCGTTAAGATAACTAATCTATCCAACTCAACCTGTCCATATTGGGCCTCATCCCAATCAGATCATGTAACCAAATGAATGATGCTCATGTACCCCCATTGAAAAGAAGGCTCAATGAGGGTATTATTTCAGAACACATAGAAACACCTCCATTGTGGCCCCATACTATACCATCAATGTAGTGATATGCTAATGTGACATGATTAATAAATATAAATAAACTGCTAAAAATTAAAAATAAAATCAATCATAACACATATTTACTCATGATATTAGAATTTATATGTGAATATCATGATGACCTTTTTTAACATAGTATCACATCTTCAACCAGTTGTGTGAACATGTAATCTAGGATAAGGGGAAAAATGGCATCAATCATTATGTTTGAGACACCAATAAACCATTCTACTCTCATCCAATGTTGGGGTTTCCCTGAGAAGTGTAATCACATTAGTAGAACCTGTGTCATCTCTTTAGGGATCCCAAACTGAATGCTCCATCACAATGAGTAGGGAAAACTTGGGAACTACCAAAAAACTCACTCTTAGGCCTTGAAGATTAAATAAATAATAGTACAATTTTATTCTTGATTTAGGGACAATGACTACTTCTAATGAGAAAGGATCTTATGAGAGCATATACATACATGAATTAATAATTATTATAGAATTTTTTAATTAATATTAATACCCTTCAAGGATTACATGGTTAATATCATATGCATCAATTATCTCTTGGCTCCTCAGTCGAACCATCATTGGAGCGTGTAAAAATTACTAGTCAGGTATCTATGGCATCAAACAGGGGTGTTCAATTGCACCATCATGTTGTTCTACATCCCATAATCATGGATATATGTCCAACTAGAAACTCAAACCACCATCTGATTCATGTTCATCATGTGAATTCGCAATGGTATACTAGTATCTATATAATATTCTCATTATTTATGAATTTAAACAATAAGAATAAATAATTGGAACATCTACCATCCTATAATTTAATATACACAATGCCACACATTCTATAATGTGGGTTAATAGGTATGAATGATATAAACCACCTACTACATCAATTTAAAAACTATTTACTAGATGATCTGTTAATCAAATCCCCAAATAACATGGGACCAGATTTAAGACATCTTTGGTAATAATGGGTATCATATAGGATTACAGGTTATTCATAGCAACCATAGGAATTAAAATTAGTGTCAGGACATATTTTTAAATCCTACACGTCCTATTAAATCACATAACATATTGAAATAAAATAAAAAATAATATGGACCATCTTCAAATCCAAACCCATTACCATCAACAACTACCATAAGGAATATATGATTTGTATGAGTTCTATGTGACACAATGAACTATCTATATGTATAACCACATACACCCAATGAGGTTTTTACCACAATGAAGTACATATAGGTTTATCCTAGTCCATATCCTATGCGAATGTATCACATAAAAGATCAACAATCAAAAAAAGTGAGTCAACCTATACCCAATGGTCGAAGGAAATATCTTCTATCACCATTTTCCATGTAATCTAATGATTTCATAGCCTATGGTGTTGTCCTCACTAGTGTTAGACTTCAATTATGTATCTGTTCCAAAATCTATGTCATGGGTAACTCCAGATGTGTTAAATAATCCCATACCATGATTATTATTTTTAGGTTTTATACATCAAAGACTAACTCATATCAGGCTTCCTCACCCTTCCTACTAGGTCCCCCCGTATCCTGTATCATCACACCACTCTTGGATATGTTATCATTCCAGGTTGCATATAAAGTCATAGACCAAGAAACTACAAACTGAGGCATCAATCTAGTGCTGAAGGTCATAATTTTCATTTTCATCTTAACCCATTTTTAGGCTCATGCCGTTTAAAAAATTTATTAAAATTAAAGTATATTAAATTGTTTTAGAAAATTAATAATAATAGGGGGTATCAAAGGATAATTAACATCAGACACCCACATTCATATATAAACATCTTTCATATTCCATGAATATAGTAACAAATATATATCTTATTATTATTCTCGTTAATAGTAATCATAGAAACAAACTTCCTAAGAAAAAGCATTCTATAACCACCATTAAAAAAATGACCTAACAGAACCAATGTATTACAAAATTTAATTTATAAATTATTTATAATAAACTGAAAAATTCATAATGTAATTAATAAAAATTTCAATAAATTAAATAACCTAATAAAACATCATAGACACTCAATAGAATCTCCCATCACAATATAACGATAATCAAATGCACACACATGAAATGTGTCATTCAATAGAAATTATTCTCCACAAAACCTTAAACACGACAAAACAAAACATTACAATTTATATTTAATTGTACACAATAATCCATTAAAATTTATCATACATACAGATAAAATAAAATATTATTGGAACCATGTGTAGACAACATTTATGGATATTCTAATCCAAGGATGAATGAAATAAACTTGAGAACTAGATGATTCCACCATCCTCAGATGAAATCCTTAGAAAATCTAAAAATTCAAGAAATTAAAAAATATAAAAATTAAAGGAGATTGAAAATTGTGGTAAATCGTCAAGGATACTCAATATTAATCATCACAAACTGCCAAAAAAAATTCCTCAAAGACATCAACATCAATGACAGAAAATTAAAAATTCCTCCTAGTCTGCATATATAAATTAGGATAATAAGTAGGGATTCCCACCTCAACAACATGAGTGGTAACTAGTTCATTTATCCATTTTAACATTGTACTTTTGAACCAACAATAGCCACTATCTAGTTTATGGGGGTAGAAACCTGGTGGCTATGTTTCTATTTCCATGGCTACAAGTGCCGCCTTAGCCCCTCCAAGGACCCCAAAGAACTATGTTCCCTCCATGTTCCTAAAATATCTTCCAGCCACAATATATTTTTTAAAATTATCATATTATATTGTTCGAACCATCATAAATTCAATTTGAAACATTGTTCAATGTTTTTATATTTCAAAAATTCATCTATTCAAAATTAATCTATATTTAAAAAGTCTTTAATACATGTGAGGTGTTAATATATTTTCACTATATCATATCAGTTCATTAGAAGTTTCATACATCTTCTTACTATTGGTGTCGACCTAGTTTGGTGGGGAAGTCTTAGTAAAATGGATTCATTACATCCTTGGAACCCAATGTTTCTTCTTGAGATGCCAAATATTTTTATATATGGATAGGTCATTTATGATAATTCCATATCAGAATATCCAAAAAAAATTGTTTATGGTGTCTCTTAGAAACCACTGATGATTTTTTAGAGATATGCATCATTATATGATCATCATGTTACTATCAACTCTTCATATGATAATTACCACGTCACATTTCTCCTATGATAACACTCAACCTAAAGAGAACATTAGTCTAATATATTTATCATTTCCAGTAATCCTTTTTGGATCATATGGACAGTCCCACATCTATAAAAATTCATCTCCTTCATAAACATAGAAAAGCTTATGAGATTTTTTATAACACATATTTATCAATACTTTTTTTTCTCCAACATGGATATCATTTTGTAGTGCATGGATAATTATAATTTTCATTCAATGAAATGAATTATCAAATAAATGAATTTCAATTGGATGTGATGGTTTATATATTAAAATAATGGAATTATTATATATTTGGATAGATGTTTAGTTTATTGATTGACCATAAATCATAGAAAAAAAAATTCACTAAGAGAATAAGACCTAAAAAACAACCTGGAATGTAATATCTCCAAAGACAAAATATTTTACTAGTTTCTATCATACATATGATAATTTCATTATCTGATTGATTTTTCAAAATGTCATATAAATAATTATCTTGATAACTTAATGGACAATGGTGATTAATGACTATTATTGCTAATATAGAATCTATTTCTCTAAATATAATGACGTCAAAATCATCATCCCATTGACACACAAAACTATTATTATTGGGAAATTAATGGGTTCTGAATTTCTAGATCTTGATTTACTCACCATAAAATAAAAATGTGATGGTGCAGATTCCATTGAAGAGTCAAAAATATATAGAAAATATATGATTATTTTCTATAATAAAATATTTGTTCCACCAACATATTGGGTCTAAATTTATGTTTCCAAGTCTATTCTATTTGGTTGATTGATTTAAGAATTTATAATATGTATATGTATTTACGGTCCCCTTTAGCATGGTTATATCTAAACAATTTGATGTTTATTATTGGACAAAATTCCTAACCTATAACCACATAAAATTGAAGATTATTGACTAGATGGAATGTTGTAATCTATACCAGAACCCATAAGAAAATGGGGTCAGATAGATATGGTCTTGGTTAAAGGTTTACCAATATATAATATAAATAAACATTCAATGTAGTTGATTGTACACACTCATGAATTAAACCCAATTTATTTCAATTCATTGAACCAATTTGTTAGTTGAACTAGAGAATATATAAATTTTTTATATAATAAAATTTTACTGAATACTAGTTTCAATAATATACAATGAGTATCATCATTTATCCTATCCCTTATGGTGACCATTTCAGAATTCATTTGGTAACCAATTGAACATGAATATAGGGAATCATCCACAAATTAATCGGATGTCATAAATAAAAATTCAGAAATCCGAATATTTTATTTTAGTTCATGTTATGGGTTTCAATATCTCAAGGGAGAATCATTTTCCCATATTATAATTTTCATATAAAAATGGTTTTCTAAACATGATATTCATGGATATATTAAATTCACTGTATATAAATCCTTATTGTTCTCAACCTTTTTGTATAGAGTCATCATAAACATCTTTACTAGATCCTATCCATTATAACGAGATAATAAAGGAAATTCAGAAGATTAGAAAATGGTGGTTTTATCCAAAACCATCAGAATAATTGTGATGATAATAATCATTTATAATAAGATACTAATTTGGGGTATCATGCATACATGAAATTATATCCCCATCCATAACATCATCTCTTTGGTAATCAGGGAAGGTTTTATCCATGGTATGTAGGCTATTTTGAGATGCATGAATGAATTAACGATATTTTTTTATCATTTTTCATTAATAATATGATTTAGTTTGGTCCGTAATGGATTTTTATTTTCCTAATTAATGAAATGTAACATGCATCCTAGAATTTTGATTCAATGTAATCATGTATATTTGCAATAAAAAATTATATTTCCTTTAGAGGTTATTCATTACATAGATGTAGAAAATAATGTATTTTATGAAAATAGATTCCAATTGATTGTGTAGTATGGAAGCATGGTAAATTTTAAGAGTACAAATGGTAATATGAGAAATTTATGATTTGATAGTGGAGATAACACTTTTATAACACTGAAAAAATCATGGTTTATGAGGATGTAATGCCTAATAGTGGGGGGGGGATGTATCAACCATGGTCTATTGTAATTATCCAAATTATAATTTATTTTGATGTTATATAATACAGGGATTGAGTTTTCAATGAATTTCATTAGTTTTATTGGGTTCCATAATCAATACAAATGGTCTTACCATAAGCTTATGTTAATCAGAACATTGATCAATCATGGAAACCCACTGAGAAATTGGAAAAAAATTCCACAAGTATTTTAAGCGAGTACCTATCCGATTAAGTGATGTGATTCAATAAAACATTTTTCACAAAAATATTAACTATATTATCCTCTTTCAATGGTAACATCACCAAAGTACCCCAAGGGGATCTATTCAATGTGATGAATAAATTAACCTCATGATCAACCTATTTCACCTTGATATCCTTCTACTCATATAATTACAAGATATATGTGGATGAATAATTATTGGTCGTGTAGTAGGTGAGAGACCTAATTTAAAATAAAAAACCTTATTTGATGTAAACCCCATGAAAAAATTTTAATTTATATCTCGATAAAAATGACCAACTATACAAAATGCGGAGTTAGTAATCGATCTATCCACTATAAGGATTTTTCATGCAATCTTTGTAAAGGACCTATGTTATGTTAATTGTTCTTTTAAAATATATTATATATTTTTTTATATTTTAAAATATATTATAGAATATGTTTATATATAATTTCATTCAATAATTTATTTGTATTGAACTACAAATTTCATTGAGTTTAATTTTCATTACCTGAAACATTGAGTTTAAACCATACATGACTATATATTTAAATATTATTATTTAATATGATGTTATATGAAAGCCATTAGATTGTATGGTATGAATATTATTGATCAAATTATAAGAATGTGGTTTACACTTTATTATATATTTAAATATTTGGATTCTAATTAATTATAAATTAAAATAAAACCCTTTTGGAAAGAAAAGAAAAACATTTTATGAATGATTTTTGGAAAACATATGATTATTATAAATAAATTAACCAAATTAATTTTAGTTAATTATTTTAATCATATTTATATTTTATATATATATTAAAAATATTAACATTCTTGTTATTTGTTTTCTAGACATGATATATGATGGAATCCAATTTATGCTTAAAAATAGTTTTTTTTCTATTGACTAGTGATGTCACATTTTTAAATTAAATTATTTGAAATGAATTAATTTACAAAATTTTAAACACACTTAAATTTCAAGGAAATTTATTTTCATAAATTCTTTGGGATTTTACCAGTACAAAATTTCTGACGGCACATGATTCCGACGCCCGGTGTGCCCGGAATCATTTTCCTAAGTTTAGCTCAGGTACGTTCAGTGAACGAATGAGTGAGTTTATCTATCTTTTGTACCGGTGCTCAGAATTGAAATATGAGAGCACCGATTGAACTCCAACGCTGGTAATTGGTGAAGAGGACCTTTAAATAAGATGCGTCTGCTTGGGAGGAGTTGTTAAAAAATGTTGATGAAATTAAAAGTAAAATTAAATTGTGTTACAATTTTATTTCCTTTTTTAAAGTGGTTTTAATTTACAAGGGTAAGTTGGGGTGGTACCCACAAGTTTCTAAATACTCATGTTAGGATATTTTTGAGGTGGGGCCCACACGAGCCCCAACCATTCAAATTCCCTAACCCCTTAACTCTCCACCTTTAAACTTGTTAACCCACATTTTATTTATGTATCTCATCCTCTTACAATTTAATTTGCCAACATACCTCTTAATTAAATTAAACAACTCAACATTTAATGAATTAAGAGGATTTGAAATTTTTTTATTTGGAAATGCATGGAAAAATAATAAAATAAAGAGATTCCTTATTCTATATGGTTAGTTTGGTTGTGTAATGGAATTTGGGAGAGAGTTTTATTCTCATTTTAAGAACATAATCTTCAACGAAGAATCCCAACTCTCCGATGAAGAACATCGACCCAGCGTCCTGAATTCTTCTTCCTTTTCCTCCTATGCGGCAAGGAAGTAAACAACGATGCGGGAATTTGCCAACGACGTCATGCTTTGTTCTCACCGTGATAAAACGAGGAGACACCGCTTCGTCCTCGGACGCTATCCGTCGACGTCTACGAAACCTCACCACGTGAATCCGTCAACCGTGACGTCGACGTTGGTCATCGTTTGTTGAGGTAGGGGTTAAGTTCATTTTAAATGAATTAAAACTGTGCTTTGTTTTGTCATTGAACAACCTCGTTTATTTTTGACTTCTTGTTATCATCATAACGGGAGGAGACCAGACCGCACAAACATGGTTGACCCACCTCCCATATTTCGTGTTGACCATCGTTGAAGTTGGTGGCAAAGGTGGCACGATGTCATTGCACTGCACGGGAAAGTAGAGGACCGTCACCGGAGCAGGCCACAGTGGTGGAGGGCGGCGCCGTTGCGCCGCACCGGTGAGGCCGAAGGAGGCCGCGGCTAGGAGTGGGCCACAACGGAGGGGCGCGGCGCCATCGCGTGGTGCTGGTCGAATAGAAGCCATGACCTAAGGTCGCGGTGGTCACCAGCAGGGGCGGACGGGCTCGGCCGGCCGTCGGCGCTCCAAGAGGCGGAACCCCCGCGGGTCCCGCGGTGGCTCATCCGACTGGCTGTAAAGGCTCGCGGTTTTTCCAGAAAAACCGGGGGGTCGTAGCCCCCCGACCCTCAATCAGGGAGGAGCCCACCAGGGCTTCTGTTTCACAGACAAGGGGGCGGGGCCCCCATTTTTGCACCCTGGTCGGCCGATAGCCAAGCCGCGAATGGCTTCCGAGCTGGGCCGCCCGCGCCGGGCCGGGCCGGGCTACGCTAGCCAGGCCAGGATACGCCCAGTTGGGCCGGACCCGGACCCAGGTTGTTGTGACTCGGTTCGGGCCGACCCAGTGGGTATTGGGCCGAGTCAGACCGGGCCCAGACCCCCTATTTTCGGACCAGGTTCGATCAAACGTCCATATCTTGGGCTACAGACCTCCAATCGACACACCGTCAGTTGCATATGGATCTTTGGATCGATACGGTCAATTCACTATAGTAGACTCGATGTTTCAGTGATGTTTGGGTACATCCGGGTTGGTTCAAGCCTGAAACCAACCGGTCCCTTGGAACGAAAATGCTTATAACCTAACAATCAGACATCCGAATGACGTACCGTCAGTTTTGTTGAATTCATCTTAGTGAGACTGTTCTTTTGGCTTACTCCACTCGATGTTTGGATGCATATGTAGTACGTTAGGGTTGATTTTAACTTAAAAACCAACCGGGCCCCTCGGATGGAGAAGCGAATATCTCTCAGACCGGGCGTCCAATTGATGCGCTGTCTGTCACATTGAGTTCCTATTGAAGATATGGAACATTGTGATACATCAACTCTGGAATTCGTGACATTTGATGTATCGACCCTCTTGGATCATGGAGCGGACCCTCCCGGAATCAAGCATGCTGTGTGCGGGAACCCTAGAGCTGGCTGCGACTACGACAACGATGGCGACTATACTGGGATCCTACGTGGGTTCAGCAGTGAGGACGACTGTACCTGTATCCTCCAGGGGTTCGAAAGTGATGACTGTTTTACTTGGATCCTACATGGGTTTGGCATTGATGGTTACTATACATGGATCCTATGTGGGTTTGACAATGACGACTTCAGTACTTGGATCATATATGGGTTCAGCAGGGGAGATGATTCAGAGACTACATCTATCATCTCCACCCCTATTCGTGAGTAGTATACCTGTGTGAGCTGAGTCTTGACTTTCAATCATTATATTCGATATGATTTTATTTCTTTCCTGTGTGGACTATGTTATACATTCCTGTGTGGACTAAGTTGTACTTTCCTGTGTGGATTGAGTTGTACTTTCCTATGTGGACTGGGTTGAACTTGGGCTCGGGAGTTAGAGCTGAACTGTAATTGATGACTTAGGTATATGTATGCGTATATACCTAGGTAGTGTTGTTTGATACATTGTGTTTGTCTTATTCCTTTGTGGATTATTCGTTTGTGGATTCTAGGAGACCTTCAGGAGTCTCGGGGTCCCTACTGAGTATCGTATACTCACCCCCGCATGGGCTATGCCTGAACTACATTATGTTGGTTGAAGACGACGGTCAGTGCTGATCATGGTTGTGGCTTGTGGAGAGGGATGATATCTAGAGGTGGAATGTCAGGCAGGACGTACACAGAGAGGACGGACGGACCCGAGGAGTAGAGCAGACCATCTATACCCACCCTTTAGGTGGGAATTCCAGAGGATGACTTGGTGGATGCTGCTTTAATTTTTAGCTGTTGTACTTTCTTTCTCAGTTGTATTGTACTTTCAGTTGGGTTTGTATACCAGCACATTTACATTACAACACTTAATTTTTTACTCTGTTTACTTAGTGTTTACTTCATCTATCGTACTATGTGGTGTTTGATTTCTTATATAACGGAAATACAATGCCTTTTATCGAGATTTACGTCTTTGGTGCTAGTTGACAGCCCCTGGCCTCTAGAAGGAGGGCTTGGGGTAGTCACGGCACGGGCCCCGAGGAGATGTCGTGACAACCATATAATATAAATTTTATAAAATAAAATTATTTTTAGAAATAATAAAATATAAATATTCATAGGGTTACTTTTTTGTATTTATCTTAAAATTTATCATGTTTTGATTAGTAGAAAAAAAATCTAGATTTTTATTGGAAAAATAATTTTAATCAAGTATATTTATAATGGTAAATTAGATTTTAAATTTGATTAAAACTATATTTACTTCATTTATAAATATATTTATCCAATTTATATAATTTGTATATATTTAATAATTAAATTGGATAAAAAAGCATTGGAATCATTTTATCATATTGAAATTAAAATACTTTTTCACATTGGGTCAATGTGACTAATTTTAAATTAAATTATACCACTTCTGTGAATGGAATTTTTATAGGTGAATTGAATATTTACATACATAGAAATTTATGTTATCAAATATTTTTCAATTAAATTTTTAACATGATGATTATTTAAAATAGTTATAATTATTTAACAAAAATAATTTTAAAAAGTATTTTGTGCATTTCATGTCTTTGTATTAAAATTATTATTACACACACATAACATATTTATTAATTTTAATTATAATGTACAGAATAAATCCAGTTTTTATTATATTTTTAATGGATAAATTTCCTTGGAAATTAAAAATATACATGTTACCTAAATAAAATCTATAAGCATAAAACAGAATAAACATAACCAATAAGAAATAAATATATAAAAAATGTTTTCCTGTTTTGTGGTGGAGGTGTTTGTTGAAAAATTAATCCATAAAATACATTATTATTTAATTTTAAGGAACATGAGTTATGAGAAACCTCCTAATAGAAAAATTCTATTTGGTATTTTCAATAAATTCACTCCTCCACATCTATAAAAGGCAATTCACTCTCCCCACTTATTAACAACTCTCAGGAAATTTGGATCATCCAAAAGACTCCCAAGTCACATAAAAAATTCCATACCCTAATCCTATAATCCCTATTTTGGAAATATAACCATACGATAAAGGAATTAGTGAAAACCATATGATGATACTAGAATATATTATAACATTCACCAATGAAACTATTTTTATTTCTTCATCAAATTGTTTCAATTATTTTTATATATCAGTTATATAAGACAATAATTATCATAACTATACTGATATTATTTATGTTAAGGGTACTACCTACAATATAAACTCACTTCTATATAATTTTTATTTTATTTATTATTATATTACTCTTATGTAATTTTTATATAACACATACCTTCATGATTTCCAATTTTTTGGAATACAATAATGTTGTTCCTATGTGCGGTGGACTACTACCTTGTGAAGCGATGTAATTCTTTCATGATTTACATTGAATATAATAAGGATATATAGGATGTAAATATTTGATATATATGAGATATAAATTATATTATAATGATAATATACACATATTTGTTACTTTTATTTAATTCATTATGAGAATAAAATACAAATATCATTCTTCTGTTTGTAGATCGACAATCCTCATGAACGTTGTATTCCATTTCTTATCACAAAAATTTATGAATCACTATAAATACATATATTCATAAAATAAATAAATTTTATATTTATCATGATATACACTATTTATCTAATTAAATTATTATTTATGTTAGAGGAAAAAAATCATGGATTATAAATAACAAATGGTTTATTACAGGAATCATAACTTTATCATGGAACTAATAATAAATTGATAATAAATGGTCATAATAATATCATATAGGATAATATATATATAATTATTCTTATTTAGTATATTATTAATAAAAATTTATTTATTTTACAATAATTTTTAATGAATGCTACGTGATTCATGACTTAATATAAGGGGTTTTCTAGGCTTGGTTTCATATCTAAGAGACTTATCCCATACTCACTAAAATTTAATTTTTTGTGGTTCAAACAGTACCCTATGAAATTATATATGACTAATCTACCTCATTTAATAATTATTAATTTTTTTTATGTAAACTTTATAGGGTTTGTGATTTTATGGTATGTGAAATATTAAGGGGTTTTTCCCAATTTTTTATTTTGTGAGAAAAATGATATATTAAACACCTGTTTCTTCTAGGTGTTTTATACATTTACCATCTCTATTTTTTATTTTTATTATACTAAAATTTATTGATATTTAAATATCCATTTCTGGATCTCTATTTCTTGAGGTTTACGGTTCAAAATTTACCAAATCGGTAAATATTTTCGCCTCAATTTTTCATCAATGAGGTGTATGTTATAATGAGAACCTATATTCATTATTGAGGAGTATGTATATCACATTTTATATGTAATATCTTTACCGTCTGTATCTTAATGATAAATTATGTCGGATTTTATTTTATTCCATCATGGGAATATAATTCATGGTAATCAAAGTGTTAATTATTTTATGTTATATTCTTATCATTTATTGGGATTATTTATGGTTATGATTCCTATGATAAAAAATTATGAACTATCTATGAATAATTATAATGAAATTTTTTTCATAGAGGTTTCTATGACATATTCAATTAATTGTAATTTTTTCTCTCTTTGGTAGTTAATATATTTAAGAAAATTTTTCTGATAAAGTCTGATATTATTTCACTATTCGGTTACAAATCTATTTACCAAAAAATCTGAATTTTCCAAAAAGAATAAATGAAATTTTATATTAATGAATATTTAATAAAATTTTAAAGGAAAATTATCTTCAATTAGTTTTCTGTTTTAGAATTTGTTTTATATTATTTTTATAGAATCCATTTTGTGTTCTCAAGGTTATTCTTGAAGAAAAATGTTATTAGAATGGTTTATGTTATAAAAATTGTTTCCAAAGTAGGAATTCATATTTTCCTAAAAGAAATTATATGATGGATCAACATCAATCTCAATCAAGGAAGAAACCTATTTTGCATAACTATTCTATACTAGGAATATGATTGGTAAAGTCCCGACCTGGATGCCATGCACCAGATCCATGCGTCGGTTCCCTGAGTCGGACTGCCACATTACCACAAGCCTTTCTACCCATATGTCTAAGGATTCTGACTAGCATGGAGGGTCTGATTAGTCATTAAGGGGGACACTATACCCTCTTTGATCAGATTAATACGCCATCAGATATCTATAAACCATATATTATGATATATATAAACATAATCAATACCAATATCACAAGATCATCATACTAGTAAATACAATATCAAAATAAAATAGAAGAAATTCCATAATAAAGTATATTTCATGTTTCTAAATAAAAATCTAGAAAAAAGACACGGATGAATCCAATGTGGGTCTAGAAGCATATCTGGTTCCATCAACCATGGTATATTACCAATCAAATAAACACACATAGCTTGTACCCTTATCATATCTTACAATTATGATGGATATTCAAGTACTTATTAGTTAGCCTAAGTAGAGCGTGTTTATGATTTAGTAAACCACTTGAAACGGTGCCTAAAAACACAGTCTATAATAGAGTATATATTTGAATACAAAAATATGTAAAATTAATAATTAAATAAATATCATATTATAAAATATATTTTATTTAACCATATAAACCCATGGGTTCCACATAACACTTGTACCTCAATACCTGCTTTGTTCTTTGTTGGAGTTGGAATCATTTCATATGATCAACTCACAATTCAACAAACTAATGAGTTTTTATTTTCTATTTCATTTAAAATTATTTAAATAGATAATTAGAACTATAGTCCAATGCAATAAATTTGGGTCTAGGTCACCATGCTCTGGACATCATGGTATTTAGAAACTATATTACATGTACCACTTAATTCTATCTCTACCAATATCGGAAAAAGAATTCATTGTCCCACTATAGTGAGAATTGGAAATAACAGACCATGACGCACATAGTTTCAACAAACAGTTAATCACTACGGGATTCAGAAACAGAATACCATGTCCCACTCAAATGAGATTTTGAACTAGCTGACCATGTACCACACATGTTTATCAAACATTCATATATATATATCACATATACATATATCACCAATATTAAAAAATCCCAATATCAAACCAATTAATATTAATCAAAATAAATGATCTTATCACATTAATTATCATTAATAAATTCTACAAATTATTAATCACACCGGTACCAATAATTAGTTCCACATTTAATTAATCACATAAATTCTAATAATTAATTAAACAATTAATGAAATCCATTTCACCAATTACAATATCCGATAATTAATTCCACGATTAATTAACTAAATCACTATATCAATATATAATAATTAATTTCAAAATTAATTATAACATTCATGATGAAAATATCACATAATTAATTCTACAATTAATTTTATCTATCCCTTTTCTCAAAATCACATAATTAATTTCACAATTTATTATTCTCAAATCCCACAATTTCACAATTCATATGTTAATTTATTCACCCAAATTAAAAAATTTAATCCAAACATCAATTGATGAATGAAACTAGCAATTATACAATCTCTATATACGTTATCAAAATCACAAATATGGGATTTGAATATCTGACCACCTACCTTGAATGGAGATAATGTATTGAGAAAAACCGTATGTATATGATATCAATCATCTTTTCAATTCCATTCAAAAAGAACTATATAATCTATTACTAAAGGATCAAGTAAAAGATTAATAATTGAAGGGAATAACATATGAACCTAGGTATGGATATCCATGTCTAGTATAAGATCCCATCCGGGTCAAAACAAACTCCGATAAATAAATATCAGATGTCCATTAGTAAATAGAGAGTGCACATAGGGTCTTTTGATGAAGAGGGTTATGAAAATATGAGCATTTATCCATGGAATATGTTCACTTGGAATCTTCAGTAATAAATAGTGGGTCACATGACACATTAGTGGAGAATATGGGAGTCTAAAGTGTTATGCTATGATGGAAACATTATTTCAAAATGATGGGAAATAGAATTATGTAGATTAAATTTTAGTTCACATAGTGTAAGAATTCATAAATCATTTCCCAATTTTCCCATTAAATAATTTCACACCCATTTTGAAAAATATAAATGAAAATTACATGCTGTGTAATCTACATTTGTAACATATCGATATGTGGTGAAAAATACATTCATTACATGATGACCCGTGGTGAAAATTAATTCTGTGACATGTCAAAACCTGGTGAAAAAACATTACTGGGGGTGTAAATTTATGCGGTTATAAATAATTCATGTTGTGAATTATATAAATAAAACCAATTTACACAAAAAATATAAAAATATTCGCACTGGGAAAAAGTTGAGATCTTACATTGTCCCCAAGTTATAATAACATCCCCTCTTGCTACAATACCTAATATCTATAGGACACTAAGTCAAAAAGATTAGGAAACTAATCCCACATTTCTACTTCTATTTCACATATTTCCTTTTTCACATGTCCATGTTTCCACAATACCCAAACTATCAGCATAATCTTTTCCAAAAACACTATATCACGATGACACAACAGACGTATCAGATGCTCTTAAAAGGGCCCATCAATCTTAAGATCAACATCATCCACATATTTAATATGATAAAGGATTGCTTGATGCTTCTAAAATTTGGGCACAAAAAAAAACATTCATATAACTATATTTTATTGAAGTGATAATTGGTATTCCCCCAACCAGATTCACTCCACAACACCAAATGGTCAGACAAACCTAAGGGACATCATTCCCTGTCTGCGTAGCTTACAGTTCCCCAACTTAGGAAACACCTGAAGTAATACACAATCACCCACTATAAACACTAGAAGACAACTCTATCAGTCAATATGTGGCATTTTCTGACATTGAGTCATAGCCATGTGCTTCGGAAGTAGCTTCACATACTCTAATGTATCATGTGCGATAATTGATACCAATAATTCAAACTCACCTGCCTCAATCCAGTATTATTATGACCTACAATAACTAATATAATGATCCTTTTATGGTTACATATATATATGTTCATAGTAAAAGCTATTATAGGAAAACTCCACTAAATCCAAGTAATTTTTTGAAGACCCACTGAAGTAGAGAACACATTCTCACTGGAGTGCCACACGATATGCTAGAGGATATCAACTAGAAGATATGGTGTGATAATTTCTTCATGTTGATACTAAACCCCTTTTTATCATAGTAACACACTTGTGTAAATAAATAATAAATAGTAGAGGGAATATTAAACAAAAAACCTTACCAATATCTCAATATAATAAAATCAGTAACAACAATATACATATGAAATAGAAAATAGGACTTGAAAAAGTATGTTTCATGTGTCTAAAATGAAAAATGGAACTAAATTCACTAATGACTCCTATGATGGTCCTGAACCACATTTTGTTCCCTCATCCAAGATCTATCCCCAGTCAAAAACCTTACCTATGTCCTTTCCCCTTAACTAATCCATCAACAATGTAGTATATTCAAGTACCGACCTTCTAGGCCATGTCGGGTGTGAGTACAAAAAGGTGAAAATAACCAATGATGTATAAAACAAATAATATATAGAGAAATTTTTGCAGACATATAAATAAATAAGTATAATGCATAATTAAACTATTATCACATTTTCAAATATTTTTTATTTAACCTTATAAACGGATATGTTCCCGAGAATACCGGTACCACAATACCTTTTTCGGAATGTGTCAGAGTCTTAATCCTTTCACATTATCAATTAATAATTTAATAAACAGATGGGGTTTCATTTTACATTTCATTTTAAATTACTAAAATGAATAATTGGAACCACAGTCCAATGCTAGGAATTTTGGTCTACGTCTCCAAGATTAGGACCCTTTGGGCATTAGTAATGGAAGACCATGTTCCTAAAATATTTATCACCATATACTTCAAGAATAGTAGAGCATAACTCACCCCCATGGGATTTTGAAATAGAATACCATGTCCCATGCATGTTCATCAAACAACTAATAACTACATGCTTCAAAAATATCATATCAGGTGCCACTAACTATGGAATTCGAACCAGCAGACCATGTCCCACACATGTTCATCAAACATTCATATAATATATATATATATATATATTACTAATATTAAATAAGTAACTATATAAAAAAATAGTAATATTAATCAACATAAATCCTCTAATCTGAATAAATATCTTTAATTAAACCATGAATTAATTATTCTCCCTCACACCATTTTGTAATTATATAATTATTAATCACATCAATTATAATAATAAATTAAAAAATTAATGAAATCAAATCATCAATTAAAATATAACATAATTATATTCTTGATTAATTTTATTTTTCACCATATCAATATCTTATAATCAATTTCAAAATTAATTATTCCATTCATAAAATAAATATCACATATTTAATTATTCCATCAATTATCAAAAATAATTATCTCAATATGACCAATATAATTTTAAAATTAATCATACCAAAATAACACAACGGTATTTTAATGAATTTGGTATTTTAATGTTTGAACAACTACTGTGAATGTGGAGGAAGTGGTGATGGAAACCTTACATCTGTGATAGCAATTGAATTTTGGATTACATTCATCAAGAAGAAAATTATCTATTAGGAATAGATCATGAAGCATGTTAATAACTGAAGGGAATACTGTAAATGGTGAAGTCCATAAATCTATGATCTGATATGTGATCGATTCAAGGTTGAAGTCGACTCCTATAATTCCACAGCAGAATACCTGTAATAATGAGTGAGGTGTGCGGAGGGTCTTCTGTTGAAGATGATGGTTTGAAGACGAGATAACTTCCATGGAAGAGGTTAATAGGGAATCCATGAAATAACAGAATGATTTAAAATGTTCTAAATCAAAAAACCGGGGAGTGTTGAGGGTTTCACGACATAGACAATGTCATTTTAATATGTAGGGCATTATAATAAAAGGTTGTTATTTTTATTTATCATCATGATAATTTTGTAAATAATTTCCATGTTTTCCAACGACATCATGCCACAAAAATTAAAAAAAAATTAAATAACAGTCACACATGGTTTAATTTACTTCCATGACATGTCGAAACATGGTGAAAACTGCTTTCATGACATGTAACATTTTGTGAAAAATACATTCATGACATGTAGACACGTGGTGATTTACATTTACAATGGTGTAAATTTTTTAGGTTATGAATAATTCATGCAGAGACATATATGATAGATAACCCATAATGGACCAAAATTCAAAAAGTGTAATAGCTGTAAAAACATGGATCTTACTTGATCATATGATAAAATTATTATTCCTTCAATGATTGAATTATGAATATGATGACATGTTGTTTATGAATATTTTTTATCTTATAAAGGTCAAACAATGATAAAATTATTGTGAAATCTACTTATTTTCATGGTTCATGCTATGATTATAATATTATGAAACTTTAACTTTTGTACATGTAATGATATAATGAAATTTCTTTAAATCCCATTTAATTTCATGGGTTTTGATATGATGATTTTTTTATAATTCTATGCCACAGTTATATATAGGTTTTCTTTATGATATGGATGGGACCTATATTTTCATTTAACGCATTATGTAACAATTCATCTATCTCATTGAATAGGCATGGATGGAACATATTATATTTTTGGTACAATATTAATTCTCAAGAAGAAGTTGTTATCCCTATCCATTAAATTAATTATTCCACTACGAATGTTTGGGGAGTGATATAAGAAAATGACTCCAATTAGGTATTGTGGTGTGTTCTTCCCTAGAGGGGTTTTTAACTCAAATAATTGTAGACGAGTGTTCAAATCCAATCCTGAAATAGGGTACATGGGAGTACAAGACAATACCATAATAACTACATGGTAGGTGATGTTTTTAAAAAAATGTTATCAATTTCTTGTGGGTTACCAATGAAACAATATTTTCTTAACTTGTGTGTATTAAACAAAACTATGTTTTATGATCATTTTATTACTTTATGGATCATGTTATTTTATTCCCTTAGGATTTAATACTTATGAATTGTAAATATTCATCCCATTAATCATGTTTATGATCTATGATAGGTTTGGTGTAAAATTTTAACATTATGATCATTATCATCAACCATTTTTCATATATTATACATTCAAATAATCATTGATTAATATATATTATTTTTAACCTTACTAATCATTTGATCTCACCCTTTGTTATAATCCTTTTCCCTATGTTCTGATTAAATTTTTTATGTGTGGTATGTATATGAAGAGTACACTGTAGCTAGATCCTTGTGAGAGGTATGGATTATCATTCAAAAGATTAGAATATTTTTTTCCACATTTTCATAGGCACTAAACAATTATGATATCATAGATAGTTTAGGTGGAATGTAATTTATATTCATAAAAACACTATAATATCTATGTATGTGAATCCAAGGTCGTTATAGATGGTATCAATGTAATTGAATAATAATACCTTGGAAAATAGACCGGGATGACAATAAGTCGGATCACTAGGGGTATTTCATGAATTTATATATGGATTTATCTATGATGTGTCTATGGATGAGTCAAATTATATGAAATTTTTTTAGAATTTTGTTAAATTATTGAGTGGGTGGTTTCATAGAAATATAAAGATTTTTTATACAAATAGTTAATCTCACTCTTGAAAATATGCACGTTTGCATAACAACCTAGGATGAATAATATATAGATAGAATCAACCATGAACAAGAGCTTGACATTGTGCCTTACTACACAGTCGGTTTGACACACCTGGGGTATATGCTTTGGAAAATTACAAAAACATTATGAAATGACATAAAAAATTTAAATATATGAGTTTCATGAATGACCCTAGACAAAAATAATGTTCCATAGATTAAAATGCATGTTCCTTGATTTATAAATCCAATTTTTTTTTTCAGAATATTTGATTTTCTATTATGATTAGTGTTATACACATTATGTTTTTTATTTTATTTAAATTGATGAAAATAGAAAGAATCATGTTAAATTTGAATATTATAGAAAATGTAGTGAATATCACCTTGATAATTGGATAATGAATAGAGAAAATGATATTTTGTTTTTGAATACCCAATTAACATGATATATTTTGAACAACATTAGCTTCAGTGAGATTCAAGACACTTTGAATAGGAGGAATAAGAAATTTTGTGAATGTTCATATGGAAATTAACATATATTAAAGAGGATTTGGATGTATACATGTCAAAAAAGTGTGGAGAAAAACATTAAGGAATAACTCAATGGGAGTGGAAGATGTTATAAATTTGGGAAATATGCCCATATCGTGAAATATTGATGAGGAGTTCAATGTCTTATCAGTAAAGAACATGTGAATTACCCAACTCAATGATATAAATCAAGAATTAACTAATATTCTAAATAAGGACATATTATATGCCAATAATTTAAGTGTAATTAATTATGTATATGTGTATTTATATCAAAGAATAATGTATTTGTAAATATTTAATGATGGATAAGTATAAGGTTTTCATTATGGATTTGATTGAATTTGTTGAGTGGTTCTGATGACCTCAAAAATTTATTTAATAAAAATGTTCTTTTAATTTATAATACATGATTAAGGGAATCCTAAACCTTGATATGTTCCTGATGTTGATATAATGATTTTGGGATAAAGTGATGCTTGATTTATATAATATAAATTGGATAGTGTTCATGACCTCTGTGTTGATAATGGATTAATTGGAAAAAAATTATGTTATCATTTATTTATTTTATAGATATTTTATATTTATTTAATATTCCCAACATTATATGTTTTATAAATTGAATGTGGAAAATTTTATATATTTAATATGGTTTTATGGTAATTTTTTCTGTTACCATGTCACAAGAGAATATGTGATGAATGTATTAACCTATTTTGTATGTGAAGATAATAATATATTATAATATTTGTGTGATTAATGTAATGTTAATTTTGATACGTTAAGTGAAATTCTTTTTAAAGTTTATGATTTTGATTTTAGGAGGGTAATAATATTAAACATTGGTAGAATGGTTTATGTTGTACTATTTATGTGGTTTTATATATTAACATATGAAATCACTATATAAATATTTATCCATATTATAAAACATATGAATAACATTTTTTATGATAATGAATCAGAGGATGAATGAATTATAATTGCATCTATGGACATTATGATCATTCTGTTATTGTGTCATAAATATTTAACCATCATTTTATTAAGTAAGCGATAAAGTGGAAAATGATTGAGTCACAACCAAAGGGTAATATTGTGCATGTGATACTGAATAAAAGAATGTAAGTATATATTCTTTTAATATTTTTTAAAATTTATGAAATGGATATTGAAAAAAAATATTTTCCTATTATCATCATTTTAGATGATATCTATTATCTATTCATTCCAAATTTGGTTATGGATTTATAGTGTTTATCTTTCTCTACATCAGCCAATATCATGAGTTTCATGATATTAATGACCCTTTATAATTATCTACACTTTCCTTTCACATCAAAATCATCACTTTCCCCTTATGTTATCCTATATAGAAACCTAGTTAAGAGTTACATTGTGTAATCATGATGCCTTTGAAATTACAATATTAATTTTTTTTTATTGTTAAATTTTATTATGTGGGACTATATGAAGTAATTTTTTATTATTACACAATTCATGAAGATTAATTTCAAGAGAAAAATCCAATTTTAGGGGGTGTAGAATGTAACAACCCGAGATTCTGTGAAATTTTTAATAAATTTTTTGTATCTTTTGATGTTTTACATTACATGAAACAATAATATTGTCTTCAGTTACATGAAATACAATGTTCGGAATGTGAAACACATAATTCAGATACTATTTTGTGCTACACACAACATCGAGTATAAACCAAACATAACATATTGTTTAAATATTATCATTTAATAACATGATATAAATACCTGTTGGAATATATGTTCATATTATTATTAATGATATTATAAAAATATGGTTTACACAGGTTTATATAAAAAAATTATTTATTACCTAGTTAATTATAAATGGAAATAAACTCCTTTTGAAAACAAAAGGAAATCATTCTACAAAAACAAACTTTTATGTACACAACTTCTTTTCATATCAATAATTTTCCCAAGTAAAATAATATTGTTGAATTTAGATAAATTTATATATTATATTTGATGGAAACTTTTTAACCTTCATACTTCATGTAAACTAGACAATAGATACGAATAAATCGAATTTATGATTACAATTGTTTGTTTTTAATAATTAAATTTTGATACATCTTATGACATGTTTATTTAAAAATTTAATATTTAAAATTTTATAAATTTCATTTTATATGATAAAAATATATTTTTAAATTTTATTACCAAAATATCTTAATTTGGAAAAAAAATTTAGAAAAGTTTTATTTTTTGATTCATAGTGAAAAATACTTAATTTGAATTTAAAAATTCCATTCCATCTAATTTATTAACAATAATAAATTAAATATTAATTTGATTTGAAATCATAATTTGGTAAAATCATAATCTATTGTTACAATTTTGGTCATTTGAATCATTTTCATTTTGAAAATTGATATTAAAACATTGTTATGTTTTTACTATTTTAACTTTAATAACTTGCTTTTACATTACATTTACGGGACTGAAATTAAATTATATTCTTCTAATCTTGTGAATGTAATGTTTAGAAATCGACTCCATGTTTCAAATTATAATAATTTTTTATTTAATATGATTAATATAATTTTTGAGGTTATTAATTAGTCTAAATTTTAATGATTATGTAAAAAATATTAGGATAAAATGGGGTTTTTTGCATTTAAGCTATTATTATTAAAAATAACTATATATACATATTGTATTATTATTTAAATAA
Organism: Viscum album; assembly: GCA_963277665.1. Lineage (NCBI taxonomy): Eukaryota > Viridiplantae > Streptophyta > Magnoliopsida > Santalales > Viscaceae > Viscum > Viscum album. The sequence continues at coordinate 1,771,294,107 of OY728135.1, forward strand.
TTAATCAAATTATATAGTAATTGTATGTCTAAATTATTTAATAAATCACTTTTTAATCTTATTCTTAAATGATAAATTTCCTAGGTAAAAAAATATACAAGTTACCTTAAAAAAACATTAATGACAATCAAGATTAAATTTAATTTATAATTTAAAGAAGAAAAAAATTTATATTTTTTATGTGGGGGATTTTTTTAAAACCAATTCATACCTACCCTCAATAATTATTATATTGTTTAAGGAACATAGTGTATATTATACATCTTAATAGGGAATACTTGTGACTATTTAAGAGAATGTAACTTCACCTCATCTATAAAAGGTAAGTCACTCTACTAACATATTAACGCCTTTGAATCCATTTTTTGATGGTACCAAAGAACGATATAGAATCCAGTGGACTGAATATTTAAAAACTTTCATGTTCAAGATTCAAAAAATATGACATCCTTGGTGAACCAAGACCCAATGTAGTCTTGAATATCATGAATGAATTAAATAGAGAATGAAAAATGTATTTTTACCATATTAATAATAAAATAATGACGAATTTAAGCATTTCACTAGAAAAATATTAATGGAATATCCAAATGTGAACCAATATTTATCATTGAAACATTATCCAAGAATGTTTTCCCTTATCATTGGTCAAAAACTGGGTGATTACGCAGACATATGAGGGCTTCTTTGACATGACAACAATGATCTCTACCATGTGTCTTAAATAAATGGAAGTCAAACATGAACCAAAATTTATTACCTCATACCTATTATTTCCATTAAATTGTAATATTATGATGTTTTGAAGTGTTTTGGGAGGTCATAGTGAGTCACTTAAATAGTTTTCCAATTTATAGTTTTCTAACTGTGAGGTGGGATATCGATTCAGGACCGGTGAGTTGGGACGATGAGTTAGAATGATGATTCAAGACTACTGAGTCAGAATAGTTAGTCGTATTGGTACCTTACCATGGTCAATCATGATTCTCACTTGTGACTATTACTCGTAATGGTAGCTCACACTGGTTACTTATCTAATAGTGATTCATTCATGTTTTTCCAATTTACCATTTTTTTTGCCTTTTGATTAAATTCGTTGAAATAAAAGGAGTTTAATATGATATTTATGTTTTTATAGATGGTTCATGGGCTATGAGTTATATAATTAAATTACACTTTTTCTGGGGGATTTAATTTAGTAAAATTGTGTCATCCTGACCAAATATGCCTCTAATGGAAAATCACATGTGTATCTTAACAAACACACAATTTTTTTAAAAGGAAAATATATGTTCTTCCCTAATTATACCTCATTTTTTTACTAAAATGATATTCCGCAAATCCTTTCATAACTAAGGAGTAATGTTTTTTGTTTTATCCCTTCGATTGAGTTTCTCCATAGAGTTTTTATGATGCTTTCATGCCCCATCTTTGGTGTAATAAGGATGTTCATTACACTTATTCTTCCACATAGGATTCCATCGTCCCTCTTATTTGTATATCATGTGAGGCGATTTTATAGATTTTTCCTTGTGAATATAGTTGAATTCAAAATAAATAAATGTAATTGAATTGGATATGATCAATTTTAAATTGACTAGGGATATGTGATGTATGATCTTCTTGTTATTTGTTTGTGGTTATTATGGGGATTTCACGAGATATATTCCTACCAAAAATCATTGTTGTTGGGGGTTATTGGTTTCACAATTTTTTTTAAATTAACATTTTTTTCTTGTTGTTAAACAAATTATTTGAATATTTTAATCATATATATTCAACTACAATAAATGGATACCCCAAGAATAATTTTTTTTTGATAAGCCTTGAATTAAAAAAGATAAATAAAATAGGGTATTCCATGTTATATATGAATATAGCTTTATTTGGTTCTTGATGTGTTGTGGTTGTGGGTTTTTTGTGTGCAGGGGGTTTCTTCTGTAAAGGGTTTGGTTGGGTAGTAGGGTTGTAGAGATGGTTGTGATGAGTTTTTTTGTTGGGTCTAACTTTGAGCTGGTGTTTTCAATATTAATAATATGGTTTCGGTGGGATGAAATTGAATAATTATGATGTTACTAGTTTGTAGGGATGTTAATTAGAGTGGAAATATGATGTGGTTTAATATTACACGACTCTAATTCCTTTGAGTAAAATTTATTGTGTTCAATATTGTTGTCTGTGTTACCTAGTTTCCTAGGTAGTGATGGAATCAATAAGTGATTAATAATGTTGAGATGAAATTATTTTTTCGGTAAATGGGAACTAATTTTTCAATTAAATTTTAAATGATGGGTTACATGGTTTACTATTGTTAATGCTAAATAATGAAATGAGTGGGTGTTTAGTGAAAGAGTTTTCTGAAAAAACATTAATTTATCAACATCCAATGTGACTATTTATAATACTAAAAAATTCTTATAGTAGTATGAGTTTTTGTAAATCACATAGGTTGGACATTAGTGGTTGATACTATATATATATATACACACCTTATATTCTATTGATTTCTATAAGTACCCCATCCTTGTTGCTAACCATGTGTTGAACACCCCCACAATTAGAGGGGAGGGTGTCTTTCCCAGTCATCTCTGTGAAAGGATGGATGGATGGCCACCCACTCTTATCTGCTGCTTCATCAAGGTGGTGATATCCCAAGAATCTTTATGCTGGTTGTGGATTGTGAGGGCCGGGTGTTTGTGGGTGAGTAGTTCCATCCAAAGTGTCTTTAAGATGATATGTATTGTGCTTTCCCAGATTCCTTCGGGACATGCTAGGGTTTGTGGCCAAGATGTCTATTGGAGGGATGTGATTCTGATTCCCAGGTGTCTATGGGTAGGATATGGTTGTGATTTCAAGGTTTGGGTGTGCATGGTGATGTTTTAAATGTTTTAAAGTGTTGAGAGAGCCATGAAATTTATCACTTGTGTGTGATAGCGTCTAATCAATGGGAAATTGGTGTTTGGTGACCTATCATCGAAGTGATTTATTTTATACTGAATAACATGAGTTATTTGGTTAGAATTCGTTGGTGAGGTTGTGTGGTTAGCAGACCATCATTGGTGTTGTTTTGGATATGATATTTTTCTCCGAAGATCATTTTTATGCTTCCTTATCATGTTCATTATAGACTGATGTTTTTCCTACATCAAATGTATTCTCACTATATGTAAATAAAACTACATTCAGGTTTCCAGGATGAAAATATGGACCATGGGGCACATTTCTATCTTAGACTTTCAGAATGTTTTTTGTCATTAAGTATCATTACAATTGGTACATACATTAGAGTTTTATTATTTTTTTAGCAGTTTTATTTGAAGTACTCATTTGGGATGGTTTTGGGATTTCTTTTATATATGTATATCCAGAAGTTGTTTAGGGTGAATCATCTTATCCCTTGATCTTATTTATTTAAAATGGGAAATGTATCCCATTTTCTGGTATAGTATTCCCTTGGTGTTGGTCTCCACCTTGGGCCTACAGTAGGTGTAACTTGGGTGGGGGAGGCATTATCTCACTTGTTCAATATCCATCTCCCATGGGGTACCATTTGAGGGTGGGAGTCATTAGAAAATGTTATCATAGGGTGTGGTTGAGAGATAATATGGAGTTTAGAGTTAGAATTAGGGATTATCTAATGGATCGGTAGAGAAAATTTTTTAGGTGAACTCATTACATGACATAGGCAAAGGAATACTGTCTAGGACATGGTATTTTAAGTCACCCCTACTCTGATACAGGGACTCTGAGCTTACCGAATGACCAAGTGAGGCTACACTATTTTTACGGTAGAGAACCTAGGAAAGGAACATGTATCTTAATGAATTGTATTCTTGTTTTAGATGGGTTTTTTGGTATTGATAATAAAAATATAATGAAAATAAGGAATTAAAATCAAACTTGAATATAATTTGATACTATTTAGGCTTATGAATTATTTATTTACATTTCAACTATGGCACTGAGTAATTGTCCACATGTGGGTCGGGCGGTTGAAAATTAGAAATATGGACTTGTTGATTAGGGGAGGGTTGATCCAGTGGAGGAGGATGACTTGTCGTAGAGAACATTATATAATTTCTAGAAGAAGAACTTGGAAAAGTATGACGGAAGTTTTTCATAAATGGAGATAATGACTTGGCTTGATGAGAATGATATTACCTTCAGCTTGATTTGGACTCTGAAAGGGTACATTGTTACCTTGGTGGTTATTGATATGCATGGTGTTGTGCTTCTCTAGTAGAATTTTTATATAGGGGAGAGGAATAATGATTATTTTTTGGGGGTGGGATTTCTAATGGGGTTCTATGTGGATTTCTATTCGTCGAATATGAAACTAGAGAAGATACAGGAGCTTCTCTTCATTCCTCAAGGGAGAATATCAGTATAGAAACATGAGATGTAGTCCATTGATCTTCTTCGCCCCACCTAGAAACTCTTTTCAGATAAGGAATCTCGTACGAGACTTATAGAGGATGAGATTTTTCATTCTATATAGTATGTAGTTACTCCATTAATGTTGCCCACATATCTGGAGGTTTAGAAGAAGGTAAAGGTAATCATGTTGATCAACTCATGAGGAGGTTTACCATGATAGGGATACATCATAGTTAAATTAAGGCCAATGCCTTTAGTAGAATCTATCAGGCGTCATTACCTTTGATTTTTCGATCGGGATAGTGGCAAACTCAACAAATTCCATATCGACCGTCTAGTACTGGTGGTCCTTGTGCATTTACTATGCTATTGGGGATAATGTGTTTCATATTTTGGGTTGAAATACATAATTAAAATTAGTGACTACTTGTCATTCAAGATTAGTATAGTGGATAAGGACATGTTAAATGGTATCCCTACCAGTAGTTTCCAGCTAGACCGTTTTATCAACATGGACAACAGGCTCCTGATCCACAGATTAGAGATGAAGAAAGTGGAGTCTAACCACAAGGAGTAACATAGGGACCTCAAATCAAAAATGGTCATTGGGGTGGTCATCAACAGAGGGTTATAAGAGCAGGGCATCGTTTGTTTCACATAGAAGAGGCATCAGTTCTAGCGGGGATAGAGATCTTTACAGATATGATATGTTTGGGTAGTACCCTTTTGTGGGCCTTGTTTGATTCAAGAGCCTCACACTCCAATGTTTCCCATGTTCTAGAAAATTTTATGAGACTTTAAAAAGAGAGGCGTATTACTCCCCTGGTTGTCAGTACACAAGTTAGAGGATAGAACGGCTTGATTAATGTGTGACAGGGGTGTAGGTTGATGATGGGTTCACATATGTCTTATGGGGATATCTTTTTCATAATAATGGGACTATACAATTTCATTCAGGGAATTTACTGTTCATATTATGTGTGTGATTTTCTCGAATTCTTATGGAGGAGTGTTTTGTTTTAATAAGTTGATGGTCATCATATCTCTTCCATTGGTGAGTGATGTTGCTAGGTGGGAAGATGGTCTGTAGAGAATCTTATTTCATTATTGGCTGAGTTGTTAGTGTTATGAGTAGACATAGAGATTGTGGGATCCCCTATGGTGGATGGGGAGTTTGTGGCTATTTTCCCCAAGGAGGTTGTGACACTAGCTCCTGGATAGGAGATTGAGTTTTGGAAAAACTTATAGCATTTTGATTCTGTGATTTTGATGGATCATTATTGAATATAACCTTCTGAGTTACAGTAGTTGAGGATTCAGATAGGCGATATGATGAAGAAGGTATTTTTTCAGCATAGTGATTCATTGGGGTGTGCAATAGTTTTTATGGTAATGAAGGCAGATGGTGGATTGAGGTTGTGTATAGACTGTGGAAGTATGGACCAGTAGACAGTCACAAACCATTTCCTTATTCTGAGGATAGACAACCTTTTCAACCAGCTGATAAGGGTGAGTTACTTTTCAAAGATATATCTATGTTCTAGATATATCCAATTGTGGGTGAAGGAGGGAGATTTCATAATGACTACCTTCAAATGCTAGTATATAAACATTTAATTCATTGTCATTCCATTCTGTGTTACCAGCGGACCCTCTGTGTTCTTGGTAGTTAGGAAAAACATATTTCATGAGTTCCTGGACCAGTTAATCTTCACATTCATTGAGGATAACCCGATATACTCAATGTTACAGGAGGAGAATATCGAGCATCTCAGAACTATCTTTCTGGTCCTTCGATGCAACTAGTTGTATGGGATGTTGTCCATGTGAACGTTCTAGATATAATAGGTGACTTTACTATGGAATTTCGTGTCTTATTAGGGTCTGTTAATGGACCCATCAAAGGTCTAAGAATGATTTTAATTGGGTATCACCTAATAATGTGGCCAAATATTGCAGACTTATTGGTCTACATGGCTATTAGTAGAATTTTGTACATGATTTATCTCACACTGCAGCTCTGTTGAATGCTCTGATGAGAAAATGCCACAATTTTTCATTGAGAGAGAAAGAATAAGAACTATTACAGTATCTAAAGGGCAAAATGGTAAGGGGTCCAGTGCTTTGGTTTAAAGTGGAAGGGTTTATGTTCGGTGTGGTTATTCGATCCCTTTAATATGGACTTCGGATGATTCTTGATGCAACAATGAGAGGTGATCACTTGTGGTTCTATATAGTTATGTCCCCATGAACGTAACTCTTCCGCCCATGATCAGGAGCTATAAATAGTTGTGTATGGACAGATTTTTCCATGTCATTACCTTATTCATGAGAGCATTGTGGTCTCCACAGATCACAATAGGTTGATGTATATATTTTCCCAGCGTGATATAAATAAAAAATAGATGAGGTGGATGAATTTACTTCAGTAATATGATTTTTAGTTGTCTTATTCCTCTATAAATTTGAATATCAAGGTCGATTCTTGTGAAGGTGGTCACAAAAGGTGGTTCTTCAATAATATGCTGACACATGGATGGAAATGGGGGAGTTTTAAACTTTGCACTTTGATGCAAGGGTAGATGTAGGTAATGGATTTTTGTTTCTACTGATAGTCAGGTATTCTATGATACAACTAATGGATAAATCAATGTGGGGATACCCAATGACATAGGTGTTGTGTGATCCCATTTTCCAGGTTTATAATTCGGTGGAATGGTAAAAGGATAGTCTGAATCAGATTTTGTTTCATGGGAATTATTTTGTTCTAGTGGAAATGTGATAGGGGGTCCTCTATTAGTTTCATGGGATAACATTATTGACACAACCAATAGTTTATAAGATGTACTATGGCTTTAGTATGCAGTTTTGGTTTCTTGAAATCGTTAATGGACTAGTGGATCCAATGGAAATATTATTTTTCTTCCAAAAAGTAAAGGTCAATATCCATATTTCTTGTGTTTTTTAGCCTTTGGACATCCTTGAGTTGAAGTGTGATGACATATTGATGGATTGTTTTCATTGGGTTTCCCATGACATAGGATGGATATGATTCTATCAGGGTAGTAGAGGATCAACTGACAAAATCCTCACACTTCATAGTGAGCATGGAGTCTGGAATAGTGGATGTCTTAGCCAGTTGGCATGTTGATGATGTGGTACGATTGCCTAGATTTCAGAGAATCATTGACTCAAAACATGACATGTGTTTTACCTTATTTGTTTGGATGGGATTACAACAATTTTTGGCACCTAGTTATGCCTCACAATGATTTCCACCCTTATATGGATGGGCATATTGAGTAGACTATATAGATATTGAAATATATTATATGAGAATGTGTCTTAGACTTTGTCTGATCTAGGGTATAACACATTCCCTTGGTAGAGTTCTCACACAATAATTGTTATCACTCTTCAATTTGATTGGCCCCATTTGAATATTTTTATGGAATATTATGTCATTCACCTATTTTTTGGAAAGAATTTGTGGAGAAAGATGTTCTTGTATAGGATGTGTGGATGAGAATGATAGTGTAGTTTCATCTCATTTGTGAGATAATGAAAGCGGTACAAGACTGATAGATATATTTTTTCATCAACGGAAGTGTCCATTGGAGTTCTAGGTCTGGGACCATGTGTTCTTGAATGATTCCCATTGACGCGGGCAGTAGAGGATATAGAGAGAGAGAGAGTAAGTTATCTCCTAGGTCTCTCTGACTGTTCGATGTGTTGGGACAAGTTGCGTGGTGGAATACCAGTAGGTGTTTCCATCATTATTTTAAGGATCCATGATGTGTTCCACATCTCTTAACTTCCTTGGTATCATCATGATAACTCTCATGTCCTTGACATGGGATACATAGATATCAAGGGAGGTACAATGTACGTAGATTGGCCAATTGGGATCTTGGAACATCGGGAGAAGGTGTTGTGTGGGCTGGCCATTTCGTTGGTTCACTTTCTATGGAGGCATGGTGGCTAGGAGGGGAGTACATGGGAGTGAGAAACACATATGTGTGCTCAGCACCCAGTGTTTTTTTAATTATGATGAAAATGTTTAACCATGTTTTATGAAATGGGTAGTTTTCTATTTCTCAATATGCATGTGGTATAATTTATAACAATGTCTAGTCATCTTAATAAGGGAAGAACATATTCCTAATCAAGCTATATTAACTGTAATGCGATTGAATTTATGTGGGAGTGTATGTGACACCCTTATTGGATAGTATCATGACATGGGGGACATAATTTTAAGATTTGTGTGTTTAGTATTTTATGTTAGTTATGATTTTATGGTGTCCCTCATTATGTGTTTGGTTTTTAGTGGTGTTTCATGTGTTTTGAGATTCCTTAAGAGGTATCTCACGGGGTGGTTGTCCATACAAATAATTCATTTATTCATTGATTTGAATTTCTAGTGGTGGTAATAGGTTGATATCTATCTCATATAATGGAACGAACATATTTGGTCCATTACATTGTGAAAAACCATTGTTTGAAATGTTATGGGATGTCAGAGTGAATCATTTCAACAATTCTCCAATTTCTAATTTTCCAACAGTGAGCCAGGTTGGTGATTCAGGACCAATGAGGTTGGATGGTGAGTCAAATTGGTTAGTCATTCTTGTTGAGTCAAAATGGTTGGTCAAAACTATTTCTCGCACTGGTAGTTCATGCCGGTTACTCAAGATGGTAGCTCATTGAAGTGACTCATGATGGTAGATCTATTTGGTGACTTCAATGGGTTACATGAAATAGTAGCTCAGACTAGTGCCTTGCACTAGTGAATCATGAGATGATCTTGTGAAGGTGATTCTAACCCGAGACTTTCATCGGTGACTCATCTAACAATGATTCATTCTAGTGTGTATAGTTTTCCAATTTTTCCCATGATGATGAAATTCATTAACAATTTATGTGTTTAATACCATATTTATGTAGTTTTGGGTAATTTTCTATATTTATGATTCATATCATTAAATTTCTATGTGTCTACGAATTTTTAACTTGTCAAAACTTGATATATTTAAAAGATTTTACTTTAATGTTAAATTTATGGCGTAACGTAACTACCAATCCATTTATTTTTCAAATGACCAATATATCTTCCTCCCTTTTTATTTTTTATTTAATTACTTGTGCAATACAACCTAAATCATTCTTCCTAATGGATTCGTGATATTGTATTGTGGACTATGGACATTGTTTCCCCAACTATTTTTCTTTTGCATGTCCACCTCTACTATGGCATAAAAAGGATGTGATTATCTATTTTTCTTCTAGGAAGGTTTCTATAATACAATTTTTTTATGATGGGTGGGTGTATGGATGTTTCCATGTGATGATAGTTGAATAAAAATTAAATAGACATAATTGAATTAGTTAATATATATATAGGGGATGGTGAAAAGTGAATTATAATCTGTATGTTATTTATTTTTTGGTTTCCATTGTGATTGTACAAGGAATATAACTACTCAAAATCATGGCCTTGGGGTTCCTTGGTTATGCATAGATTTTTTATTAATTCAGGTTTTTCTTCTACTCATTGAATAAATGAATGGAATCTTTTAATCACATATATTTGTAAGAAATAAATAGATACCCCATGATTATACATTAATTGATGACAAGTGAATTAGAGAGTGGATCTAAAATAGGGTATAACTTTTTAAATATAAAAATACCTTGATATTAGTTAATGTGGTTTTTTGGGTGTGGGAACATTTGTGCATAAGGGGTTTCTTGTATAATGGTTGTGGAGAGGTTGGCCCGAAAGGCTATCGAGATGGATGTGAAGAGGTGTGTTGTTGTGTGTGTCTATGAGTGGGGGTTTTCTCTATTGATAGGATGGTTTGGTGAGGATATCCTTAAACAATGATGATGTAAGTGGTTAGTATGGATGTTAAAAATAGTGGAAATGCGTAGTGGGTTAACTTACCATGGTTCTCCATTATTTTTGTGACTTTTATTGTGATTATTGTTGCATTTTGTGTTACATAGATTCTCAGGTAGTGATTAAAATAATAAATGATTAATAATGTTGAGATGATATGAGTTGGTTTGGTTAAGTAGAAGGAGTCCTCAATGAATATTTGAATGTTGGGTTTCGTGGTTGACTATGGTTGAAGCAAAGTAATGAAATAATTTGGTGTTAAGTGAAGTAGTAATGTGGAGTTGCATTATTTTTTCAACTTCAAAAGTGACTGTTATTGATACTATTTGATACACACTGAGGTAACACTAGCTGTGAATCCAATTGGTTGTACTTGAGTTAATGATACTATATATATATAGAGAAACAACATGCTTTTATTATTTTTTATGCACTACACCCTTGTTGACCACCATGTGAAGAACAACCCATTTTCATAGTGGGGGTGTGTCTTTCCCAAACATCTCTGTGAGAGGATAGATGGCTAGCCACTCGCTGTTCCAAACTCTTCCATCCATGTGGCGATATCACATGTTTTTCTAGGCATGGTGTACTTTGCGAGGACCATGTGTGTATAGGTGGTTAGTGCTTTATCCAGTGTATTTTATATGATATGTGTTGTGCATTACCAGGTGTATTTGATATGAGGTTTGGTTATAGCCTCAGTTTATACGGGCATGTTGTGGTTGTGAGGCCCAGGTGTCTGCGGGCGGGATATGTTTGTGAGGACCATGTGTGTGTGGGTGAGATATAGTTTGAAATGTTCGGAAGAGGTGGGATAGCCATGATGTTTTTCGTTTGGATGTGATAGTGGCTATGAATTGGGAATGTGATGTAGTTACCCATTAATTGATGTTCATTATATTATTCTACATGAGTTGTGTAATTTTAAGAGCCTACCTTGGTGAGGTTGGGGTGGTTAGCATACCAAATTTTGTGCTTGTCTGGATCTGTTATTTTCTCACAAGTGTATTAGTATGTTTCCTTCACAGGTTGACAAGATACATAGTTTATTAATAATAAGTATACCTATTTTCTCACCCTATATATATAAAACTACAATCAGGTTTCTATGAGGACTAATGGGGCCGTTCACGGCATTATTAACTCTTACATTGGGATAGTTGATGTGTTTCTACTTTTCTTTACCTTTGGTACTTACATTGATGTTTTATTTCATTTGTAACTGTTTTATTTTCGACATTCATGTGGGCTGGATTTTCCATTTCTTTTATATATGTATATCCTGGAGTTGTTTTGGTTTGAAAAATAATATATCCCGGTCATGGTTCATTAATAAGGGAAATGCATCCCATTTTTTAGATTTTATAACATTGGTGTCGGTCACAGCTTTGGGGCCTTCTGGAGGCATGACTTGGGGGAAATTATCAAAATTTCATTATTTCCAACTCAATAGGTGAATATTTAGAGCGAGTGGGTGATGATACATCACTCTAAGAGAGACAAACAATCCATATATAAGTCATGATGTGGTTGAAGAACTTATTTCGTTGTCCAGATTAGTTCAAATGAAATGAACATATCTCCTAATTATTTAGAGGGAAACTCAAAATATCTAGAACTATTCCTCGATTATAGAGAATAAAACACCCACTAATTGAGGAATAAATAAATAATTATACATAAATAAACTACATCTTAAATAATATTTTCATTATATCACATAACTATAATATATATTTAATATATTATGCGATAAAAGAAATCCATTTAACTCAAATACTCATTTAGGAAAATTCAAAATGGAAGTGAAATATTAAAATTTTATTCTTACATATATTTTTTTGGGTAATTTTTTTATATAAATTTAACAATAAAATTCAACCCAATAACTCCAGAAATTAATAATGGTGAATTTACTTATTTATTAGTGATTGAAAATGGGGATAAATCTTGGCCCCTGTGGTTTGGCCCAGCATGTCCTATATAAATTTTATCTAGAATTGGGACGAAATCTAAATAATATATTTTGCGTAACCCTATAAACCCCTAACATGATATCATTGAATAATATTCCACCACTAAGGTTGATGTATAACAACCCATCAATGCCCCTAATTAGATAATGAATAGTCATAAAAATGGAATCCAATATACAAACATGAACTATGTTATATAATCTATTTTTTAGATATATACTATTTTAGGACACACACATCTGCCATCATCCTTTATTTTGTTATTGTTTATTGAAATAAACTTAAATATTTATCACTAAATATCGTGGAGGAGGATTTATAAATGTACAACTATCATGATAAACCATGTGAGTGATATATTACTTCCTCGGCTTTGAGGTAACACATTCTCTCTAGATCATTCAACCAAATTCAAACAAAAATTGATGCACCCCCCACAGGTTACCTCACTAAGATTTCATTATAATAGTATTTCCCTAACTTCAATGAATATGATAAAAAAGAATATAATGATAATGACCTCAAGTTAGAAGTCCAAGACACATGTTCATAGATATGAACAACCAATGAATCCCAACACATGTGGTGCACTTATTGGTTTGTATGACCTAATGATCTCAACATCTAAGGACCACCATCTGTATTCGTTATGAGAATAATTTTCATTTCTTATGATCCCTTAGAATCAAATAGTTAGATATCTTATATGTTGAATACTTATGATGTATCTTTACCATATAACATATATTTAAGATTAATGTCATAGAATCTTAATGTTCTCATTATTTCATGGGATCTTCATTAACATTTTTATATGACAATTATCCTATATACATTACCATTTACAGAGTGGTTGTAGAATTTTATACACTATAATTGTACACAGTACTTTTAGTTATGGATACCTCTATCTCAAATGAAATTTTTTCTCATTACCTTATTCATACATTGAGATCATATAAAATTGATATAAGGAAGAATAGATTATTTCCCCTAAAAACGCATATCCTATCTTATACACAAACTGTGTTTATGTCCATTGTACTCTATCTACTACTTTTGGATAACTATGATACCATACCATAAAGATATCATGGATATACCTGGTAGTTTCCAAAGATAAAGTATATGTTTGGAAAATAATTTTTCTTAAATATAAGTCCAAACATGATCAATCTATCATTGAAGAGTATGGATTTAAACTAACTACATTAATCTTATCCTATTCCAATGTATATATATCATGGAGATATTTGTTCCATGTGATATTGGTAATGATTCTCTCTCGAATTGTAAGATATTTTATTTTAGAAATCATATCATTATTTATATGATTGACATAGTCTAAAAACAATTTGATATTCCTCAGTAGATAATCATCCATATAACATTGGTTTCTTCTTTATTTAAATCACAATAAAATTTCATTCAACCTGTTGATTACTAACTATATGACAGAGAACCATTTTCCATATGTTTCCAAATATATTTTACATGGAAAAAATAACACTCTAACTAACCTGTGGTAAACTCTTGAAGAAGTTTTTTTTTGTAATGAATTATATATGATCTTGTTTATTAATTTAATCCAATACTATATCAATGAAACACACGCCCTTTATCAGCATTCTATGGTGTAACTATCCCTTTCTGGTAGCTTCATATTTGAACTTTATATTATTAGTAGTCTTGAAATCCAATTATCATTAATCTGGTAATGAATATAATATTTATATATATAATCCTAATGGATTTAGAGATAAAAACGTGTTCTTACCAATCAAGCATTATTGGTACCTCCCTTATACCATCCATTTATATTTTCACATGAATACCCACCATGATATTAAAAATGAAAAACGCTTTTACATTAGTATATGGAATCCATTATTTCATTTTAATTGGTCATGTCAGTTTTATATAATTTGCATATATTGATTTCTTGAATGGATAATTATTCTAAATTATTAATCAATCCCCACACGCAGTGAATATAAAAAAACATGATGGTTTCAACCTTCTTAATTTTTTTTGTCTTTGGTATATACCTCTTACAAAACTCTTATAGAACTTGTTCCTATACAAACTACGTAATAATCTCAGCAATTAATTAAATCTAAGTCATTTATTCTCCCACTCTCTCAGTTTGACATGTACACCCTATTATATAAATGTATTCCATCACTTCACTAGTAGTTTTCTATCATAATTATTTTTTTAATATCTTATGAAAAATATAGGATAATTACTATAGTTATATTATTATTTTTATATGATATATTCTATATCTTATACATAACTATCACTTTTCATCCAAAAATATGTTCTTATTAGTTAATTGATTTCCATAATATTATAACTCATATGATATAAAATTTTAGGATAGATTGTATTGGGTTATAGGATAACACATGTATTTTTAAATAATTCCCTGAACATACAGGATGTATCACCAATGGATATAAGTAACCACATTGATAATCTATTTACATACATCATTACTCTCATGTGTATAAGGAAATGTGCATTTTGGAATTACTCCATGAAATATTTTTAATCAATAATAACATGTAATAATCATCATTTATCCTCTATATTTTAATCATATCGTTGAAGCATATGAGGTGATTTTCATTTAGGAATTACTCATGGCCACAATATAATGATTGAAAATTCTTGGATAATATATTCTTCGAAATACCATTCCATTTTTACTCAAATTATCTTTCCATGAATGTAATAAAAATAACTTTCATATTCCTTGACAATATCATAATATAATTTTGCGATGTATGTTTACCACTATATTATCTTTGAAATATTTCATGCTCTCTATAGGAACTATTTCTGAATGATTCATGGAGTAAATTTTTTAATAAATGTTTATTTGTACACAATAGAATAACTATATACATTGATAATAACTATTGTGTTTTTCCCATGGAGTCAAAATACCAAATTTGGTCTATCCTTGATGCCCACCTTTTGTTTTTACATGAAAAATAGTTATCTTTCCACAAATTGGTATTTATGTGTTATGTTTTACATTCATTATTTACTTCGTATGATTCATGTATCATTGAACCACAATATTAGTATTAATATCCAAAAAAACATTAATTTATAAATCAGAATAATGTATCTTGGGTCCAATGGATAAGTGAGATAATTTTTAGGTTATATTTAAAATAATTATACATGAATCATTTATATGGAAATTAGATGTACTGTGATTCTCACCGCGGACATTGGAACCACACTTTTTTAGCTGCTTCGATAACAAAACAAACATCATGTAATATTTTTATACTTACATGGTAAGAATATTTGAAAACATTTATCTGATAATCTTATTGTATTTATTTGTAAAACACATGCTAGAGACAATACTTATAATTCATGAATATAAACTCAAGAAAAAGTGGGTACTTCATTTATCAATTCAATTCATTTTATTTATACAAAAATGATTTATTTTACAAAATGAGAAGCCCATAACAACCTTTTGAATACCTATTCCATTCAATAAGGTTTTAAAAGGTTTCTTTGGTGTCAGTATTATTATTGGTTTTTCTAGTTTTCCTTCTAACATTTCATTATTTGAACCAGTGATTAATCATTATTTATATTCTTATTTAACTGGAGAACGTTACCCACAAGGATTCTATGAAGTATTTCTCTACTTATTTTTCAAATTATAATTTTAAATGAAATTGGATTATATGGGTGAAAAATGGAATAAAAATGTTCTTTATTTAAATATCATGATCCACCATTTATATTTACACTTAATTAGTGTGATAATATCCAATACAAACTTATAGTCTACTTTCTCCTTGTATGCTTCAAAAATATGGACTACATGTGAAACTACACATGTAAAAATTATTGTATCCACAACACACATAAGATATTGATAATCTATCTATGAAAAACCTATCTTATACAACATGTATGAGTCTATTATCTTTATTTTTACAATATTTCTCACCTAGGAGGCATAATAGGAGTTCTGATACTTCCACATTCAATTTAATGTACCATAGTTTTGGTGCAAGTGTCACTATTAAATATTTTAAGCATTAAATGGATATGAAATTTACTTTTTCCAATTATTGGTGCATTATTTCTTGTGGTGTTACTTTACATTTATGGAAAAAATAAAGAAAATAAGATTAGTTCATTCATTTTGGTTACTTATTTAGACATTATTTATTAATTAATCAAAACATTAAATATCTCCCATAATTTTTTTGTATTCTATGAACCCTATGTAATAGAATTGGACAACAATAGAACATGAGTATTATATTGGTATGTATACATGAATGTCTCTTCATTGGCTACTAGCTATGAATATTCCACTACTCAGAGTGTTCAATGTCTGTGTGGGACTGGAAAACTGCATTAACTCAAGTCTCCTTAATCTATTGAGTGATGTCCTTACTGCAAAAAAAAAGTTGATTTACTCAACACATAGATCAATAATTTCATCAAGATAGCTTTGGATACACATTTTCTTCATGCATCAGATAAGTTTACATATAGTTCTCATATAAACTATCATGTAGTAATATCCACCCTCAACTTATGATGACCAATAAACCTGTACATCTATATATTTCAAATTACACAGATGGAAGGCATTCACAACATAATATTTCTTTGAGGGTTTTTTTAATTTTAATCTTTAATTTAATCAATTTCAATTAATATTGTTCATACTATACTATCACTCTCACAGATGAATATTAATCTAAAAAATAGTCATTTCTACTTTATCTCTTTTTATTATTTATTATATTAGGTGTTTTCTACAATAATGTAAATTCATAAATCAATAACCAAATGAAAAATGTAAAGAAACTACCCTAATGATTTTTAATATCTAATATTGGTTGACCAATTTAAACATTATTGACCATCCATGTCCTAGGAGAATCATACGTAAATTGTAGTTAGACTCACGATGCAACTCATCCTCTAACAAATATCCACGTATCTTTGTAAATTCACCTCAAAAAGGAATTTCAGGCATCTTTCACCATCATTATCATAAGTACATGTATAGTCACTCGCAGGAGATGGGAAAAGGGAGTGCAATTCCAAAAAAATAAATATGGACATACATGATAATTTAAATATTTGATAAAAATAAGATGAAGTTAAAACAATCATTAAAACAATTAATTTTTTTCAATCACCACACACAGAGGCCAGGAAAATGTACACAAGTTCATGTTTATGTGAATAGAAGAATATATCCATATTAAGATTGAAACGGATTCCATTATAATCCCTAATTCAATCAATAGAATTTTTTTTTCACAATAGACAATATCCTATATGAATAGAAAGCCTAGATCCATCCTCAACAACAATAAAATCTATCTTATTAATATGTGGCATAAATGAAACAAATTGGAAAAGAATATTTCTTCCATGATAGTGGACGATTAGGGTAAAACCTTATCTTATTTACAGTAATACATCAAATGAATACGAAAGTGGTTAATATGTTTAGGGGAGATCTCCTTTGTATCTAATACTTTATACCTTCATTGTTATGTATCTATGGGTATTCCCACATCCTTGCACTTGTTGTGGGTTTTCACTTTTAATAAAAATGCAGCCTTGAATGACAATGAGGTGGTGGCCTTGTGGTAACCTCATAGTTGCTGGTTGGAAGAGAGGTTCGGTGGGAAGTGTGGCCTCGAGTAGGTGGGTTGTGGAAAGGCAGAACACTAGGGTAGCATTAGCTGGATACGTGGTTAAAATGATGCTCAGATGGGGGGTCTTAATATATAATACGGTTTCCTTTGATGATTTTATGACCTCCATGTCATGGTTTACATCATGTGAAGAGGTGTTGCGATGCAACACCACTAGATTGAGGATCAAAGTGTGGTTGTGAAGTAGGGGTGTAAACCAATTTAAGTGGAGCCACAAAGGGGATGTAGCGGTTCTATCCTTGCAATGGTCTGAGAGGTGAGTGACCGTTGGTGGAGCTCAACGGTACCGACTAGCATCCACCAGACACAAGTTTCAGTTTTTCGTTCATTTTATTTGTTTAAAATTAAAAATGATTATTCATCATCCACTTTTGAAAAATATATTTTATCCAATAATGTTTTTTATTTCCTAAATGAACAACACATCCTTCATCAATTTTTATTATAAAATATTTCTTTATTTGTCTTGTTTATCAAAGTCAAACCACCCAAAATATTTAATCCACAAGACATTTTTTTTATAGATGGGTATCAAGTTCCCACCATATATATAAATCTATTTATTAATTATATTAAAATATTATTATTCCACATCATCAAATCGATGAAAAAAATTAATCTAGAAAAAATAAAAAATTCGTTAGAAAAAAACATGATTATATATAAAAAGCATGTTCTACAAATATTAATACCAAAAAGACCACAATAAATCATTATAAAAAATTCATTTTGTAAAACATGGTATTAAAAAATCATATATATGTGTGATATATTCTGTTGAGACAAAAATTTATCCATCTACCTAATTTAATAAATATAAAATTTTTGTGGATTTGATACAAACATGATAACAAAGATACCAATTGATGATATTGGGGAATATAGTAGAAGAAGGTGGGAAATGGACTTTAAATTCTTCATCACTAGGACACTGTAACTTTTTGTCTCTTATCATCTTAATCCTGGTATAGTCCCATAGTTCACACATGAATTAAATAAATAAACATAATGAAATAGAGCATGTACCCCATTCCAAATCAAAGTACACTTGAAAGAAGAATGTCATCAGTGACATTACTCGAAGGATATAAATAATAACCCCTATGTATATTCCAAAAATAATCCAAGAATCAAAAAGATCACATTTTGTTGATATTAAAGAGCTAGCATGATCCTCTAATGAATTATACTTTGTTTTGACGATCACCTTGATCTCGTTCCCTCGATCCATTGAAGTCGTACATAGAACAATTCTCAAAGAGAGACACTTATTCATTCTATATGGAAGGGGGAAAGAGGATCATATTATATGGGTATGAATAACACTAAATAAATAATTATATATCCTAATTATATATTGGGTGAGTCAAAATAATCATAAGGTTTTCCAAGCCCCAAAAAATAATATTCACATGCAATTGGGATTATATTAATAATTATGATGAACTAAACTATTTCATGCATACTATATATATTTTATCACATAATTGTGTTTTATATTAAATATTTTATTTTATAAAATAGAGACATTTTTTCAACTTGTCTTTCCTTCTAATATTAATATCACCAAGAATTTTAGAAAAAAATGTTTTCGTATAATAATTTTTTTCATATTTGATTAAAAATATTATTAATAAACAAGTTAATATAAATTTTTATTCATATTAATAATAATGAATTCATTCATTTATCATTTATAGATATGTTAGAAAACTCTTATACCCAGTGGTGGGGCCCACCATGGCTCATATATATGTTCACCAGAATAAGGTGGATCATTGAATACACATTTTTATTTGACCCTCTAGAACCTTACCACAATAAAATTGAATTTAATTCATATAAAAAGTGAAGATCATAGAAAACCTTCAAGGCCGATATATAAATAAGAAGTAATCATAGTAATGAAAACCAACAAACATACAACCTCTATGAAATATAATATATTTATATTTAGATATCTCTTAATGAAAGATGCACACTTGTGTCATAGTCCTTTCATACATTTTTATTTTTCGATCTACCTAGATGGACTTACCTCTGATTACCTTGTACATGGATTTATGATGTAACAAAAACCTTGGTCAAGGTGGATAGGGATATATTATTTTCTCATCTTAAATGAGAAAAAATCTATCTAGATAATTGAACAAATAAAATTCCTCCAATGATGCATCCAACAAAAGATACCACACCATTAATTCCTTATCATTTATTTTCCTTAATTCTTTTTGTGTGATCAAATAAATTTAAACACAATGATAATGATCTCAATTAAAGATTCCACTACACATGTTCTTATATAGGAACATCCATTAAATCGTAAAACATATGGTATTTCTATTGGTGGCTCTGTCCTTATACTGTCAACAACTAGAGATCACCATGTGATAAATTCCTAAGAATATGTCTCATTTCTTATGAGACCCCATCACTGGATAATGAGACATCAACCGTGTCTAGTCAGAATGATGCATTTGGGAAATATGATGCACAGTTAATATTAATTTCAATGAATCTTTTTGTCCTCATTATATAATGTGATCCTATGTAACATTTCAAAATTAAAATTAATCTGTGGACAATAGCATTTAAATAGTGGAAGAACAAATGTCTATAATATAATAGTAAGATTATTTAATGTACATATCACCGTAAGTATGATATAGTAATCAATACGTACTTAATAGTTGGTTATATAAAACAATATATTAAAACATTTGGATCATTAAACCCCTAAAAAATAACATCCCAACATACATCCCCTAATTCAAGAACAAATAGTTTGGATATAAAACCAATCAAGTATGGATTTACTGAAAAACTATAGAGGATACCCAACAAATTTGAAATGTTCATCAATGAATTTTTTTTTAATTTTTCCTCAAATCCCATTAATTTTTTAATGTAATCAATATATAATAACACTAATATCATAAATATAATTTTATGTTGTTATGTTATGGGTACAACATAAAAACACACACATTTACATAAAATTGGTTAAAAAATCATCAATTGTGTGAATGGATGACTACCACCACATGAATTGATGTTTTTAAAATTTATATTACCACCATTCGAGGATGGCCATAATTATTTATAAGTTATTCATATGTGATATATATGATATTTATGAGGTTATTAATCATTTTTAATTATAATATGACATACCCCATTTTTCAATTTTGTGGTTGTACAATAATGCCGTTCATTTTTATAGCGGACTACCGCTTCTCGATTTGATGGGATTCATTCATAGTATATGTGAAATTTATTAAAGATGATTTAAATATTAAAATTTCATATATTTCATAAAAATTATACTATAATGGGAATATATATATAATTCCTCTTCTTTTATTCAATATGAAAATAAAATGGAGGCAATGTTCCTGAGTATGTTATATATACTATCTCAATGATCAATGAATTTAATTTCATGTCACTATATTTTATGGATTAATATAAATAAATATATACATACTATGGATGATATTTATTTGATGATATAAAATTTTGAGATTATGTAATCATGGTTATGGAATGAGGACCAAAAAAACATGTTAAATAAACGAATTTGTTGATGCCCATCAAGAATCATTAAAGATTCATCGTGAATAAATATATAATAAAAGATTATAAGAAAATAATATGTGATATAATATTTATTTATTTCATTTTCTATAATAGAGGATTAATAAACAGATATATATTATAAGGAATGTGTGAATGAGTACGAAAAGAAGTCAAGATTTATATTGCGCAGACTTTTAGTCTCATATTTATTTCTAATACATATTCCATATTCTCCATGAATTTCTTTTTTCAGGTTTATATACTACCCTAGGTCATGATATATCATTAATCTGAATAATTTCAAGATAATTACTATTTCTGTTTTTTAAATAATTAAGGGGGATTCTGCTTCCACATTTAATTATGCAAATATGAATTTCATTCTACCTTTTTTACATTGTTTAGAAACATTCTATATACACCACCTATTTCATATATAAATTTTATATAATTACATTGATAATATATTATAAATCTCTGTCTAAATTTATTTATATTTATTTATCCATTTGAATATCTTTCTCACTACGAATAGAGTTCAAATTTTACTAAGTCTGTAATGTATTTGGGTCTAATTGTTTTTATTTAAGATATATTTTATGATATAAACATATATCATTTCATAACATGTATATACAAAACCTTTGAAATTTTATATAATGAATTTATCTATCCTCATTATATTATATGATCAATTTTACGTTATTCCTTCATGGTGCTTACGATTTATGGTTTCCAATGTGGTAATGATTTTATTTCATGAATCATAATTTACTAGGATTGTTTATTATTATGAATCCAATGGTAAAATACTACGATCTATATACCAATAATTCTATTGAATTTTCTAATCATAAGTTTATTCATGATATTAACATATAATGGTAAAATATTATAACTATTTGGTATTTAGGACAATAAATAATGTTTTTAAATAAAATAATACTTTATTTTACTCTTTGTTGTGATATATATTACATTCTAAAAATAAGTATCAAAATATGTTTTAAAAAAGGGTTTAAGGGATTGTTTAACTTAATTATTAAATAAATGAATTTTGAATGTGATTTCTTTTTTAAAAGTGATTTGAAGTAACTAAAAATCCTTGTTTATATAATTTCATGGTAATTTTCAAATATAAGTAGTTTCAGAAGGTATTATGTTTAATAATGTGTTTTTTAAATAAAAAATTATTTTTTTATCATGAAATGTTTATGATGATTTATATAAATAATTACCCATATATGGTGACACATATGGATGTAACCAAATCCTTAATAAGACTATGATTGATGGATACCATTATTATTATTCCCCGTAATGATTTATGATTATCAATAAATGTTTTTTTGGAATGGTTTTATCTTCCACAGTTTATATCATATTAAAATTATTGTGAAACCCTATAATTTTCATTAGTCATGATATGATGAATTAATTATGAAATCTATCACTTTTTAATAGGTTATGATAAGGTGAAAGGTTTAGAAAACCCATTTTATTGCAAGGTTTATGATATGATGCTGGTTTTATGATTTTTTGGAACATGTAAATATGGATTTCCATTATGAGATATTTGGGACCAATATCTCCCACCATTAATTTGGGTAATGATTTATGTATCTCATGATATTGGAATTGATGTAAGGAGAAGTGATCTCTATACAGTGAGAAATGGTGGAACTAGGATTTAGCTTGATTAAGTAAAGGAGTTTGTGTTGTATGATAGTTCGGAAAGTTGAAACATCCCACTATGAGGAAAGGGATTTAACCTGTGAGAGTGGTGTTTCTCTCCTAGAATGTATATCATAAAAAAATATTGGTACGTACTTTATCATACTTATCTGAAAAGAGGGTAAACTCGATTATATCCCCAGAACTAAGCATGTAAAGTATTTTTTAGCCCAAAACTAATAGTTTATGAGTGTCTTGGTTTTTAGTCGTGACAAAATATTTTCTATATTTATGTGTGTTAACCAAACCAATGTTTTTCATAAAATATTATTTTTTAATTTATCATGTTATTTGATTCACTTATGATTCACGTTTTATGAAATTCCAAAATTCATTCCATAACATAGGATTTTCCTCAATGAATGGTTTTGGTAGATATTTTGTAAGTTATGATCATTATTACACACAGTTATCCTTATCATATGCTTTCATATGATCATAGATTTATACCTCTTATGTTTAACATTACTAGGCATCTGATATCACAATTTATTATGATTCCTTTCCCTATGTTATAATTAAGGGTTATATGTGGGGTATTTCTATGAATATTAATAAATGAGAAGATCATAGTGGATAATATTGAAGTTATTTCCCCGGATTAGAGGATTGTGTTCCATGTTTCCCAAGGCAGTAACATACTATGATCTTCATGCATGTCCTTCCCAATGTAACTAAACATTTATAAAATCCATGAGTTCAAATACAGTCGTCATAAATTCCATTATATGTTTCACAGAAACATAAATTTCTCTTGAATTGTAAAAATCATAACGTGATCCAAAATAGTAGCCACTATTGGTATTTTTGGAACGATATGAAGAAAATCTAAATTTCATCCTCAATGTGTATCCAAGGATAAAAAAATAGAGGATTATTTTTCTATTATGTTTATCCTTATAACCACATCAAAAATATTTACCTGTTGGATTATACAAGGTAAAATAATTAAATAGATACAATAAAGGATATCAGAAGAATATTTTGAACTATTGATGATTTGTACACACAATCACCTAATTCCAAAAAAATTACATAAACTATATCAGTCACTCCACCATGATTCATCTAAATCTCTTGAGTCACCTGGTTCACTAACACATAGAGTTTATTCACTTTATTCTGTGGTCAATTTCCTACACTATAGAATTATTTAGATATATGAAACCATAATAGAGTAGAATAACATCTCTTCAGATGACCAATCATTCCACACAAGTGACATGTCTTGGAGAAAATATAAATGTCCTTATGAAATTTGAGTTTCAACCTAAAATTGTAGCTCCTAAAATTTTATCTCCATATAGATGATATTGAATAATCTATATTTTATCTGATCACTAACTTATACCCTTGTGTCTATATTTTGACATCTATTTCTAGGTTCAAGAATAAGAATCCATGGTTGTGATGGATAATGAAATTTTCAGTCCAATGGTTATAGGAAAAATTCGATCTATGCATTCCTACTCAATGTAATTATAATATATTTTAAATTATTTATGAATAAATATCAAATATGTAATAATATCGACTATCTTTCCCTAACCCCTCAGCTTCGGGAGAAGTCTAATGTTGAAATTCTATTTTCTTTGATATTTATTCCTCACCAGAAGAGGAGAAATGTGAATAAGCTCTGAAATGAATTATATGTATGTAACATATTTCATGATCCATTGATAGATATTCATAAAAAATATGTAATGGTATACCCTAAGATAATATACATAGAAATACTCAATGAATTGGTTCTATAAGATTACCCAAGATATCCCTTCACGTCTACGAGCCTAAATCAAGACATCCAACCATCATCCATCAACTCCATGAAGTATAAATTTCAAAAAATTAATATTACTATATTACTATGTTAATAACTTATGAAAAATACTCTCTATTAACCATAAATCATCATTTGTCTCTTGAGAGCCTTCAATTTTGTAGATCGATAGGGGGTGTTAGAGCTAAATTGCACATGTAGATTCAACCATTGACATCCTTCCATTCTGTCTCCCCCGACATGAAGAGGAACAAAACCAAAGATTCCTTTTTCGACATGTTATATTTATTGACCATATAGAGATATTAAGGTCAAATAATCGGTTACATCACCATGATAATATTCTGAATCAAATTTCCTCTTGAGAAAATTTTAAGCATCATTTCCCAAAATTCCAAAACAAACAGTTTCTAATTAAAAAAATGAAATAGGAAAACCATTAATAATTCATAAGTAAACACATGTAATAGTAATAATGTTAAACATAAGTGGTTACCCATGAGAACATAGAATAACCCCCTTATAATTACAAAACAAAAAAGTCCATACTCTATTATATTAACATTTGTCATAGACACATACATATTGGCATGAATAATACATAATATCGTCAAATAAAAAAATAAAACTAATAGTTTTCTAAAATAACATATTAAAATTTAAACATGAATTTATTAGTTTATGATCACTCCAATTCAATAGATGTATATATTTGGATAATGAACCTTTATGTCTAGAATTATGCCTGGATGCACACCAATTCACATAAATTATCATATCAACATCGCGTACATCACCCAAAGTGAATTTAATAAATGGTAACATCGATCTTTCAAATCATAAATTCAACCTTCTAGAAACTCATAATAATATCATATAACAATTTCCAGCCAATGACATTATTACCTTCCTTAATTCCTATCCATAATTACCCATTTATATCATATCCAAAATCAAGGAAAATTGAGAAAATGTTTTTCTACATAAACCTATAATTCTATTTCATAACACCCTAAACCAAATAATCAATTATGATCTAGGAATTCCACATGACCTCATTTTTACCGTAGAATATGATTGTTGTTTTAAAATAAATGTTTCAAACTACAAAACTAATTTTTGAGAAAATTTATTATTTACTAGGTTTAAACAAGTGAATATAAATAAATATATAACCATAATCGATAAGTAAGTAAATAATAAAATATCCACAATCTTAGTAAAAAATAAATGTACAACCTTCAACATATATTAGGAATATATAATTTCAAATAAAAAAATAGGACACAATGTATTCAATGAAAATAATAAAAATGTTAGAACTCATCCTGAGGTCCATCCAATATCGTACACATCCTCCCACAATCCCACTCAGGTATCCATCAAAAAACATTTACCATTATCGGATCCCTAAGAATGTAATTTATAAGAGCACTTAAATTCATGATTAAGGTATCAATAAAATATTGTATAGGACACTACCAGTGAACCTTATCATAATTGAATACGATATGAATCTAAATTCAATTATGATATATTGGAAAAAGATATAGAAAATATAATATATCGAAAGCAAAAAACATTTTTTTGAACTATAGAGACATTCTCAACCTATATTAGAACTATTCTAATAGTAACCATGAATAGACACAAAAAATATACCCCTAAAAATGATAATAAAGAAGAATTATGGAATTATCTATCATAACAGGAAAACAAAAAGCATACCGACATGTCATTTGTCACATCCCCTTTGGTGGAATATTTTATGTGGACCAACCATTATAATAAATTAAAATATATAAATATTATATGAACCCTCAATATTCATACTTTATCATTTCATTACTTATTTATAATATGTTATACATTACAAATTAAAGTTCTTAGACACTATATTAGTATAGTTCCATTGGAAACAATTAATCATAAAAACTGGTACATAAGTGAGAGAAATTATCTCCCACTAGGTTCTTCTTGACCAGAAACATTATATGACAGAAGAAAAATAATACATATTTTCATAACCAGGGTGAAAGGAAACATAAAATGGGACTGTTCAGAAGAGCATTAAGGGTACACAAGGGAGATAGATAACAAAATCATGAGCACAAGGGTATGTTAATAGGATGATGAAAAACATAGATCACAAACAACATATCAAAGATCAAAAAAATGTTCATGGAATAAAAAATTGACGTTCATAAGAAATGAATCATAAGGAAATACAGAACATGAGCCACAAAATCACAACATAGGGATAAAACAAGGAAATGTGTAAATCAAAAAAGGATAATATTATGATTTCTATGGTAGTCAATGAATCAATTCCAGGGATATGTTGGTATTGTAGTTTCACATCCCATACCATCTTGTTAATCATGGTTCCCTCCCAGAACCATCTTAGTGGTGAAATTAAATTTCCCTATATCGTGATATTTAAATCATTACCCAATGAAATTGTTCGAGATATTGGTCACACATATCTCATAATTAAATTATACACACATGAACCAAAATACCATAAACAATCATATCATAACCCATGAAATGAAATGAATATCATCAACATGAAATCATAACATAAAATATGGAAAAAAGATATGTTTCATAGTCATTTCATCAAAACATAAAATTTAAACAGTAGTATATTCCATAAACATATAACCAATGAAATAGAAATGGAGTTTGTTAACATGACTCCAAAAACATAAATCATTAAGATAAATAAGATTCATGGATCCTATGTATCATTACCTAGGTAGTCAGAAGTATAACAGATTGATATCAATTTGGATATAAATTAATTTGGAATGAACTTTTTATAACATTTTGTGAGGAATATATCCTCTATTCAGTGAAAAGATATCAGTTTATAAAAAATCAATGAAATAATAATAGAAACAATTTTCATTAATAATAACCATGAAATATTATAGGGGAATAATCAAGGAATTACGACAGCCTAAAAGATTAAAAATTAATTCTTGTCATATAAGATAAAAAGAATCATTCCTCTCGTACTTTTGCTAGAGAATTTAAAAAAACACCTCATTCGAAAAATGGTAAAAAGATTGTTTTCACACATGGGTAAAAATGACTCTAAATAATTTTATAATAATGTTATATAAAATTTCCACAATTTTTATGAAACATGGACGAGGAAGATAAACATTCCTTCACATATATATATTTACAAACAATATCTAATAATTATATGATTATGAAATTAACCCATAACATAGGTATGATTTCCTTTATAAGTATCTTTATATCCCTTATTATGGATTAATGCATTTTTAACTAATATAGAACCATATTCATATTATTTTATATATGATAATATTATCAGGACGTTTTTAAAAATATTTCAACATTACACTTCTTTCTAGTGTTAACCGGTTGCTTTTATTATGCATGATTGGTCATATAAGTCCAAATTCATTCAGATAGGACATAGTTAAATATTATAAATAATAATATTAAGGTAATATATAAAATATTTCGGATTTATATACATTTAAATAATCATAAGTTATTTGTAATCATGAAATTGTATCAAATTCAATTCTAGAGATGGTTGGTCGTACGAGCACACAAGCGACGATATCATTTCTTTATTGTTAAATGGGATTGGAGTGTATGGTATATGTTTCATTTCAAAAAAATATCAAGTTATAATTTTAGTATATTTTTTTATTTTCTTCATTATACCTATCAAAATTAAGTGGTGTTGAAAAACTAATTAAGGAACGGCATGGAGACGGTATGTCTTACATATGCACGAGTGGTGATTTCATTTTTTGATGGATGGATAAATAGTGTAATATGGTTTTTTAATAATTATAATAATATATAATAATATATTATATACAATATTTATTAATTTATAATATAAACTATACATGTATAGGAAGTTGAAGAATAAATATTCTAATGAGAGTCGGTAAAATAGATTACCTTGTCTTCGTTGACCTCCCTCTTGATATTCTATTATGGAAAATAGAGACTATATTTTGAGAAGAAAAGAACCATTAAGACATTTATAATGTTGTTGGGATGAGAAATGGGTAGGGTTTGGGAGATCTAGAATGCTCAGGGTTGGGTGAGGAAGTTAGGGAGGATGTACATTTTTATAAGAGAGGGGAGGGGAACTCTTGGGAAATCTAAAAATATTATATTAATATATATTGATTTTAGAATTATAATTTCTCAAAATTGATTTATTTTTAATATAATATGATTATGGATTTTAAGACTCTTTTCTAATGATTTTAATACATGTTTAAGTAATAATATTAACATTAACCTTGGGATTTAGACTTCAGTTAAACGCTTTAACTTTTACGTTGACTACTTGGGTTTTTACTCTTTACGGTAAATAGTAACAATAAATTTATAAAAAAATACCAAATGTATAATTGATTAAATATCTAATTTTCAAATAGTCGTATTGCGTAATTTTAGTTTTTTATGTATTTTATATCATTTTATACATTATTATTTATTTTAAAGTGTCACTTTTATCAATTTTGATACTATTCAATATTTGTCTTTTAAAAATTTCATAAATATATAATAACTTTGAACCAACACATTAAATTTATGCCAATGATATCAAAGTTTTATCTAAAATTAATTATTAATATTAATTTTATTAAATCATATGAAATTAATTATTCATAATATTAATTTTTGACATTTCCATTAATTATACATCAACCACATCATCCATAGAAAAGCCTTTAAATAAATTATATATTATAAAAAAATTAATATATAAATTATTAGGAGGATGAAAAATATATTTACTTTAAAATTATTATTTACAGTCCAATTGATATTATGTATAAACCTATATTAAAAATGATTTACATACAAAAAATATGATTTTGACATTTTTAACTTATCATTAAATAAAATAAAATAAATCTAATTCTATTATCCATGTGGCTAAGAAAGAATATAATTTCATCCTAATATTTATTTATGAATATTAATACTCATAGAATAAAATTATTACAATTTTAGGGTAATAATATAATTATATAATATTATTTTTACCATTAATTACCTGATTTACCGTTAACTGTTGTAAATAATATTTTTATAAAGTATTATTCATAAAAGAAATTTTTTTTGATAATATTATATTTTAAATATATTAATTATTAATAAAATATATCTATTTTTATCTAAATTCAATCTTTAGAAGTGGAAAAATTAAGTTTAATACTAATCCCCCAAACGTGACGAGAAGACGGGTAAAACCAACATTCAATGATAAATAAATTTTTTTATTCAAATCGAAATTAAAAATGAATCAAATGACCTAAATTGGATTACTATAGGTATAATTTATCTATTGTGACTACTAAAAATAAATTTAAAAACAATACTTATTTAAATGAAAATACATTTTAACTACTATGTAGTATATTTCACTATTCATTAAAAAAATGAAACCTTTTTATAAAATCCAAAGATGTCATCCTAAGATAATTTTGACATATTGAATTCAAAAAAAAATTATGTTATAAAATTAAATTTTTATAAGTGTATAAAATTAAATTTACTATTTTTCATAGAAGAACATAAAAAAAAGATCATATGGGAAAATAATAATTTTAAATATATAAATACTTTACCAAAAAAAATCAATAACTACATTTTTTATTTATGTATAATTATTATCAATAATATAAGAAAAGAATTTATTTTTCTTCATATTACAATGTTTAAAAGTATGGTCACAACCATTTTATTTATATTATTATAATAATAAAATGATGTTTCGAGGAAAATGAATGTTGTGTGTATCGTACACCATGTTAGTTTGGGGTGTAGATAAATCCATGTCAGTGAAAAGTGAAAGGAATCACCGATTTACTGAAATGAATGTAATCAATTCCACTTATTTTATTCAACAAAAAACGTTCATAAATAAATAAATTTGTCACATTCTAACAACAACAAAATTAAATTCACCCACAAAATTCTACATCTTGATACCAAAAAATTAAATAATTATTCCTTTTCATATCAGAAAGTACCCATGTATCATCCAATAAAAATTTATTTATCCCTAAAACCTTGAACTAGTGAGTGGTCTTATTTCAGAGTACTTTATGAGAACGATCCAGAATGTAAACTAGTTGTTCATTTTAATAGACATCCTAGTCCAAATATATGACATAAATATTAAGTACATGTGTAGTGATATTTATATACTCAAACATGAGTTGTACTTGTAACACATAATGGAATTGAGTGGGATTTTAATTGTGTTCCAAGACATAGGATATATCACTAAAATGATCAATGGTTTCAATGGGACTGATATATGTAACACCCTTATATTAGGTAAATTTATTATTTTATTTTTAATTTAATATTTTTGATGTTTTTTACATTACCGAATACATAATATGTATTATAATAACACAATTTTTTATAAAAGAACATATCAATCGTTTATATCATTCAACACCAACATGGATTACATTACACACAACCCTGAGTGTCTTCGAAAGAACACTTTATTTTTATAATTATTTAAATGATATAGTTATAACCTATACATTAAACACATTAATATAAAAATTAGTGACTAATTTTTAAATTTTTACACATAAATAAAACATATAAATATTTAAATGTATAAATTTTTTAATTTCATTATATTCTTAAAAATATAATTTTATTAATGGAACTATTGTTTATGTCCTCATGTAAAAAAATAAAAAAAAATCTTGAATCTCATGGAAATTTTAATTTGATAAAAATATATATATTTTTTAATTATAATTTCCAAATTTACTTAGACTAACTTATTATTCTTTTTTAAGAATATTGATTTCATTATGAATGATAATAAAATATTGTATTATAGTTAAAAATTTCTATTTTATATAAATAATTATTATAATTTAAATTTATTTTTTAGTCATCTTTGAGCAGTTATGAATATTTTAATACAATATATATCATTGGAAACATTTTTATACGTAAATTAGATTAAGAAACATATTTACCTTTCTAATGTTGTTTTTGTCCACTTTCTCGCCATGACCTCAAGGATATCATTAAACATAATTTTTCTGCTTTTGTGAATTAAATTAAAAAAATATATTTAAATTTTTGTAATTAGCATGAAATTTATATTATAATACGATAAAAATAATATTTTTTGTATTATTAATATCATATTTAGGTAATTTCCTTTACCATGGTTATGGTTAAATTAAATAATTAAAAATAAAAAAATTATAATAAAATACAATTTTACTAAAAGTTTTCCTAAATTCATTATATTAGTGGGATTTGATTAAAATCAACCTTATGCATAAGTGATAACATTTTTACCCCATTTATTATAGAATAAGAAAATTTTATATATTATTTAGTGTTAAGTTAAAAATTTCATACTCGTGTTTCCAATAATAGTGAATTTTTTAACCTAGGGTTTTACTGAAGATAAATTTTACTATAAATAGTAAATTGAATTAAAAAATTACTATAAAAATAATAATTATTTATTTATTATTTTTTGTTATAAAATAATTAACATCATTTGTGACACAATGATGATGTATTAATCATTTAATTAATAAAAGGATGAAGTAAATGATATGGAAAATATTAATATAAATATAATTTGAATTAATTATGGTGCCCTGTAAATTTTATTGGTGACCTGGACATATTAACACTGTCTTGATTTTTTATATATTATATTTCATTTAATATTTAATTTGATGACAATGTTGTGAATAATGTCAGAATTTTCACTAATGATATTTTATAAAAATAATATTTTATTAAATTCATTAAAATTGTAAAAAATACAAAAAAAATAATGCAATTATAATAAGTAATAACATTTCATAACATTTCCAATTATGAAAAACATACCCCATATAATAAATATTTTAAAACATGTTAATAATTAATATTATTTTACCATAATGAAAATTATAATATATTAATTAAGGGTAAATCAAAATGATATGGTTTAAAATAAAACCAAATCATATCCAAAAAAATATTGGATGAATATTATTTGACTAGTATCACCATAATATATAATTTTAGTTTATTAATTTACATTATTCTTTGAATATAACTAATATATTATTTAAAGTATAATATAGTTAGAAAATATAACTCTAATGTAATTAATATCTCTTATGTGTCCACAAAGGGGAAAAAATAAGCTATCAACAAATATACATATATATTTTGAATTTAATAAAATTTAATTTATTATTAAAATTTATATTTAATTTTTTTAAATTATATAAATACCCTATATGATCCTAAACATGGTAAAATAATATTTAACTTAATAAACTGAAAAATAACAAAAAATAATTTTAATAACACTAATTCTGGTATAATATAGATTTTTTAACATGTATAATGTATTTTATATATCTATATTAAATTTTAAATTAGTTTGAAATCATTATTTATGAATTCCCACTTTTTTGTGACGTATTTAATTCCAAATTAAATAAATAGTAGTGAAATTTGAAAATAATGATATTTTATTGAATTATTATATTATTACAATAATAAAAAATAAAAAAATGATAAAAAACAGAATGGGGATATGTTATGGTCTTTAATGACACACTCAATCCATTATTATCTCATTTGGATGTTTTTCCCCTAGAATAGCTTTATTATACTTTAATATGTTGAGTATTTACAAAAGAGCCCCCCCCCACCTTAATTACTCCCTCGCACCACATTGAGTGTTCATGATCAACCGAAACCTATCAATTTCCTTTCTCGACATACATTGAAACATTATAAAGGTAATTTTATTCACAATATACCATCTCAAGTGTTTTTATCACGAAATATGGAGGGAGAATGACCATGAAAAAGAAATATCTTTAATTACTGTTCCAAATTTTTTTTCTTCCTTTATTTCCGCAGGTTGATTCAATTATAATTTAATCAATTAATTATAAAACATATTCATATATTTTATTTTTAGTATGTGACAACTATATTAAACCTTTAATTAATCCTACAAAAAACCCAATTATTAGGCATGTGTGCGTACAACATACCATCTCCACACTATGGTGTAATATGATTTCATAAAAACTTTTTTTGGATGGGTATAATGATGGATATAATGGATATAAATAATAAATATGTAATGATATTGAATATTTATAATATATACACCTTCTATATAATCACACTTTTTTCTATTAAGTGAATTATATCGTCCCTCGTGTATACGTACAACCTATCGTCTCTATGATGCGATTAGATTCATCTTATAAATTAATAATTTAACAAATAATTATACAACTTTATATAAAGAATAAATATAAAATACATGAAATTTTAATTATGATATAAATATATATATATATATATATATACATATACATCATTTACCTTCTTCGATTTTGTATGATTAGAAAACGAAAACAACGTTCAATTGTGAGTACGTCTTAACATCACCACAAATGGTGTATTCCATTTCATATGTCAATGATTTATATATATTTATACAATAAATATATAATATATAAAAATATATTTTTTAATTATTTTTGTTTGAAAAATCATGATTTATGTAACATGATAACGAATAATAAATAAAAACTCAAATGATTAAAAAGTGGTTATTACTTGAAATGTTACCTTTGTATTTGAATATTAAATAAACGAGTAATATAAAGTCATAAATGAATCATATGTGATATCATAAATATTATTATGATTATTTTTTAAGATTATAAAATTTTTAAATCCACTATAAAATAATTTCGGACACATACATAGGGAATCATGACTAAGAGAAGGGTGAATTTCCCAATCTCACTATTATAAAAATTATGTATATGTAAGTATCTTCTATGAAGCATTAATCTTCAATTATCATGTTTTTTAAAAATTCAGTAATAAAATATTTTTACTATTCTTATAAAAAAATTTAATTTTAATTTTACCCATGTATGACATTTAATTAAAGGGTTTTAAATAAATATTTTTTAATTTTCCTAATGATGTGCTTTTTGAATTTCCTCATAAAAGTATGAAATGAATGTTTTTTAACTTCTACAGCGTGATTGGATTTATACACTTTCATGATCCCTTATATACATGTATTTTCATTTATCATATTAAGAGTTTAATTTCATATAAAATATTTTTTTTAATATTTTGGTTCATTTAATGTAAATTAAATGTTTTCAACGTTGAAACGAAAATTTTCTCTGAAGTTTTTTTCAAGAGTTATCAAAATTACATTTTCCATATAACATTAAATTGATTGATGTTACATATATTTTACTTTGGATATGATTAAATATTTTAATTCTTATTATTTCTTGGAATTGTTTATATTTGTAATGGAATCGTATTTATGAAACCAATTAATTTTCTATGGGTTATGGTGTGATTGATTGATGTTTAGAAAAACCATTTCATTCCATGGGTTAAAATATTTTTATGATTTATATTCTAGTGGAAAATATATGAATTATTTTTTATTGAGATGAGTGGTACCTATATCTTGATCCAATTCAATGGGTAATTGTTATAACTCATGAGATATTCATAACGAATATTTTCTACTTAGATGGTCTTGGGAGTGATCCTTTACTTCTATGATGGGTATGGGCGGGAACAATGACTACCATGATGGATATGGTAGTGAAAAATGAATAAAAATAATTCATTTGGAGTGAAACAATACTTTTAATATATCTTTGTTAGGGATTCCATGAAAACTATCCATATAATTTTATAGGTGTCTGTCTCTATCAAAAATTCAATGTCTTATTATTATGATTTGATTTTATGGATTATGTACTTTATTTCTCTATGGCTGATGACTAATGAACTAATAATAATTATTCCATGATTCTTATTTATTATCATTAACATGTAGGATATTATATTCTATTTTAATCATAATTTTCTCATACCATTATGCTCATGATTATGTATACATATCTCCCTAGTTTACCCTTAATGAGCATCTAAGATCACACTTTTTCTTATTTTTTCTTCTCCCCAAGTTATAAAGAAATTTATTAGTTAGGGGTACTAACGGGGAGGTTAATTATTAGATATTTTTAATATCATTCACAAAATTATTATAATATGATCCATGTTTTCAAAGGCACTAAAAAAATATAGCCTTGGGGAAGGTGTTTGTGTGATGTTTTTAGTATTCTAAAAAAGTGAATCAATGTCCATGTGTATCATGATAGGGTCATTATTGTTTGTATAAAATTAAAAGGATTATTTAACAATTGGAAACTATGATTGGATAACATAACTAAGATCCCATGGGATATTTATAACTATATGTGTATTGGTGTCTATAAGGATTAATCTAAGGATGATTTAATGTTTAGGAAAATGTCATGGAATTTTGCTAAATGATATAGTGAGTGGTTTCCTAGATATATATCCTTGTCTAGATACTACAAATGGATGTGGCTCTAGCATAGATATACCTATGTTTAGTAACTATTAAAAGGTGTGTCATTCATAACAAGTCATAAACACGTACTTGATAGCAAGAGTTACATCACACCTTGTTTAACACTACTAAGGGATATACTTTGGGAATTCACAAACTCTTCGGGAACAATAATGAATGATTTAAATATTGTTTTTTATATAAATAAACTACTATAACACTATGTTTTTATATATTAATTATGGTTGTCTAATTCAATCATTGAATAATTAATTTTCCCCAATAACATGGGTTTTCACCATAATAATGTTTTCTTGCATTGTGATTTATTGTTTTAGTAAATTTATGGATCTAAATGTAACAGGATTAAAATTGAATTTAAATAAAACTTTTTTTATGTGAATTAAAATTGGACGATCACTAGAGGTAAATTCATTTTGATTATTCTAAATCATCTATCACTCTATATGACTAACAATGTTAGCTTTATTGATATTCCATCCTCATTGAATGAGATTAAGATGGTTTTTTATAATCATTAACATTTTCAATAACATAGTAGAATGAATTATTTTTGGAATAAGGGACGAAAAACCTTGCAGGATACCTAAAATAGAGGGGAATATGTTATCTATATAGTAAAAAGGGTCATAGGGTGATGAATTATTTGGAAGTTCAATGTCTCATCTAAAGAGAACACATATATTTCCCACATCAATTCCATTCCATAAAATTTTTATTCTAAAATAAGGAAGGACGTACTCATTTCCAATCATTAATGTTAAAGGTGTTTTGTATTTATGAATTTGGATTCTAGATACATTAATAGTGAATTATATAAGGATTGTGTTATCTGTGATTTTTGGTATGGTTTCAAAAAAATATGTTTAATAGTTCTGAAGGACAAGAAAAGTTATTTAATGGAAAGATTATATTCATGGGAAACATAATATTAGTGGAAATAAAACCCTTAATGTGTTCACATTGTGAAGATAATGATAAGAAACATTTTGGATAACAATAATTGAATTTGATGAAACTGATTTCCTTGGAACTGATAAAGGATTTGTTGACACATATGTTTGTGCAACAACGGATTAAGTTTATATAGTATTTGGATTGAAGGAATATATCCAATAAACATTGGAATATGTAATCATTCGATTTTTCAATAAGGTTGAATTTTAATTCTGGTTATTACCATGTTTTAATACAATAAATGAAATATGTATTCACATATTTAGTATATGGAAAATAATACGTATTTTATGAGATACTGTAAATCAATAATATGATTTTTCATGAAATTTAGTGACCTTATATTTATGTATTATACTTTCTTCTTTTATAAGGATTGTAATTTTATCCATTAATGTAATGTTTGGGTTAATATATGGAAGTCATTTTTGATATTGGTGTATTATCTCACCATATGTGGATTTAAGAATATTTGATAACTTTTGCTAGAAGTTTCTTTGTGATGATCTATCATTATATTTTTGGATATTATGATCTATAAATACATCAGGAATAACAATATCAACTTCATTTATTAGAATATAAGATGAATTGGAAATTAATTAAGGCACGACAAAATGGTGTGATAATATTGTAATCAATAATTATATATTTTCATGGAGAAGGATTTGTAAAACAAAAAATTTATCCTTGTACCTTCAGTTAAAATGAATAAATCCCCCCCCCCCCTGATCAGCTTCTGTCTATGGGTTTGTGATATTTAATTTTCTCTTAACCAATTTATTTATCACTCCTGATCAGAACATGATAGTTATATTCCATATCTGTGTCCCTGTTTTAACTTCCCAGCAATGTTCTCCTTTAGGGAAACCTTTTTATGAGAATCTTTGGGTAACCATTATACTTCTATATTTCATTTTTAAAATGGGATATTTATTAATCTTTTTTATGATTTGGATTTTTATTAATGAGAAATTCTAGTATTAAAACATTGACAACCAAGATGAATATTGAGGGAGATAAAGTTTTTAAACAAGGATAATCATACACATTGTGATTCTGGGAATTTAATTTTTTGAATTAGTTTTATACTACTGATGGGTTTAATTTTATGAGACAATAAATATAGACTATACATACACTATTTTTGGATTATGTTATATGCAACACCAAGTTAATATTTCACAACATGCCACACCATCTCGGATTGCGTAACAAGCAACACTAGGTTTCTAGGAAATAAATGTTTATTATAATAATTATTTAAATGGGATAATTAAATCCAAGAAAATATACCTGGTAATATGAATATTAATAACTTTTATAAAATTTTTTCACATAAATAAAACAAATTTATAAATATGTCTATAATTTTTAGTAAATTCTTTATATGTTTAGAAATATTATTTTCATAAAGGAACTTTTTTTTGTCACCTTACAAGAAAAAATTTAATTTTATACACTCATTGAAATTTATATTGATAAAATATACATTATTTTTGAATTTGGAATGTAAAAATTAACTAAATGTTAATTTTTTGTACTTTTTCTATGAAGTTGAATATTTTGATAAATATTAAAATTACCGCAATGTAGTAAGAAAAAACCTTTTTGATCTAAATAATTAATTAAAATTATTTATAAGTTTAATTCATAATAAATAAATTATATTTAAAAATATAAATTAGTTCACTGGAATAATTTTGATGTTGATATTAGATATATGAACTTATTGATCTTTGGAATGTTTTTTTATCTGCCTTCTCACCAAGTATGCGTGATTGGCATTGGACATAATTTTGTTGTTTCTATGAATTGAATTTTTAAAAATACATATTTATGGTTATATTAAGTGTGATATTTTTATTATAATATTCTATAATTAATTTTTTTGATATTATGAATATTATCATTAGAAAATTTGGATTTACCATGGTTATGGGTAAATTGGATAAATAAAGTTAAAAATAATATTATAATATTATATAATTACACTAATACTTACAATAATTTCATCGAATAAGTTGTATTACACTAAATCCAACTATAGGATAGAAATATATCCCATTTAATCCACCTGGTTAAGAATATGAATTTTATTATATTTTATATAAAGACAATTTAAACATTTAATTATAAAATTTTACATTATTAAAACAATTTAAATAGAGGTTTAGAAGGAATCTAAATTATTCTATAAATATTCATTGGGAGTATAATTTTATTATATAAATCATGATTATTTATTTTTAATTTTTAGTGTATATATAGTTAACTTAAAAAGTGATACAGTGATGATACATTAATGATTTAATTAATAAAAGAATCAAAAAAATTATATTAAAAATATTATAATAAATATAATATGAACTAATTATGGTTCTACAATAATTTTATAATAAAATATATCATGTTAGGAGTTTCATAAATTGTATGGTTTGAAATAATATTTCTTTTTTTTAAATATAATGTTGTGAATAGTGTCAAAATTGACACTACTGACATTTCAGAAAACATATTTCATTAAATAAATTATAAAAAATTAATAAATAGAAATATATTATTAAAAGGTATAAAATTTAATAATTTATCCATTTCATAAAAATTTACATCATATAATTAAAAATATTTAACCTCTAAATATTTAATTTTTTTTACCGAAATGTAAATTATAATAGATTAATTAATGGTAAATCAATACGGTATGGTTTAAAATAAAACAAAAACTTGTCCAAAAATTATTTTTCAATATTATTAGACAATTATCACAATAATATATTATTTTAGTTGTTTAATGTACACTATTAAATGGAAATAACATATATATTATTTGAAGTCATGTATAGTTACCAAATACCACTCTCTTAAATTTAATATATTTTATTTGTCCACATATATGAATTTTAATATATGAATGAATATAAGTGTATATTTTGATCATAATAAAATTTATTTTAATGTATAATTGTATTTTAAATTTATAAAAATTATATATTTATCGTATGTGATTATCTAATATTTAAACAGTATTTATTTAATTATTAGAAAATGTAAAGAACTCATTTCAATAATATTAATTTTGATTAA
Source organism: Viscum album (assembly GCA_963277665.1). Lineage (NCBI taxonomy): Eukaryota > Viridiplantae > Streptophyta > Magnoliopsida > Santalales > Viscaceae > Viscum > Viscum album. Next base: position 1,771,334,719 of record OY728135.1, read on the forward strand.
ATTTGGATATATTAAACGTTTAAAATAATTATATTGACCTATATAATATATAATACATGTTTTATCTATTATATTCGAATTCCCACATATTCTTGAAGTATTTGAAGCCAAATTAAATGAATTGGTACAAATTTGATAAAAATGATATTTTATTGTATTAATAAATCATTAAATTATTTAAAAACCAAAAAATGAAAAATAATAACAAAGTGTATTATATAAGGTCTAATATGTTTTTTACCCATTAATTTATATCTCATTTTAATAAATTATATCTAGTATTGCCTTATTATATAATAAATATTTGGGGCATTCAAGAAGTGCCTCTCACCTAAATGATAAAAGGGATCCTCCTCCCTCACTTATTAAAATCATTTATGTCCTTTATTATTGACTAAAACCTATCCATTTTGCTTAAAAACTTCTCTATTAAAATATTAGAGGTCTTTTCCTACTCAAATGACTAACTCTAGTGTCCCTAATAGATGATCTAGAGGGAGATCGTCGAAGACGATGTAATATCCTTACGGAATCATTCAAAAACAAAATCCTCTACATCCCTTTAATGTGTTTATTCCATTATAATTTAAGAAATATAGAATAAAATATCTTTTGATATGTTATTACTATTATGGAAATACAATATTACAGCTTTTATTTATCCTAAAAAATGAAAGTACCATTTGTGGATATGTACGGTTTACCGGCTCTACGTCGCGGTGGAATATATTTTTCATAACCACTTTATTCCAATTGGTATACTGAGGTATATAATGGATATAAATAATAAATATCAATTTTATTATTCTATATAACTTATATACCATATATTTCCTCACCTTATTTACCATTAACAGAATGATATTGTTGCTCATGCATAAGTATGAACTACAGTCTCCATGAAGTGATGAGATTCATCTTCATTGTTATCAAATTCAAAACTGATTATAAAAATGAATATAATGACTAAATAAGATATATATGACATAATAATTCAAATTTAATAATAATATATATACATATTTTTCATTTATTATCCATTCAATACAACGACAATATATAAACAACATTCTTACCTACATACGACTTACTATCTCCATGAATGATGCATTCCATTTCATATATAATTATTTTTTATATCTATATATAATAAATATATATGATTTATAAATTTGGGATTAAATTATTTAATTTATAAAATCATGATCTATTTAATAGGATAATTAATAATAATTCAAAACATACACAACAAACGAAGCAGTTATTAACCGAAAATTGCTTTAAATTAGAATTGTTAATAAATGGGTAATATAAAGTAATAAATGAATCATATATGATGTCATAAATATTATAATTATTCTGTTATATGTTAACAATACTTTTAAAAAAACTATACCTGTTTTTCATACATTTATGGAAGGAATTAGTAATAAGGTATCAGTTAATTCCACAATCTCATTTTTATCCGGATAGTTTATGTGTAAGAATATGTTGGTAAATATTATTATTACATGTACATGATTCTAATAAATGTATTCCAAAAAAATTATATTACTGTATATAATTTAATGTAATTTTTACCTTTTTATGACTTTTTATTAAAATTATTTAAATGTATCTTTGGTCATTTTCCTCACAATGTACTTTTTGACTTCATCAAAAAATGATAAAAAACAATGATAATTTACCTTATAAAAATTGAACGTATTTATTTGTTTTCATATGAATTATTTAATTTAATAATCCCTTACAATATTACATTTTTAGTTTAAAAGGGAATGATTTGTTTTAAAATTATGTTGAATTACAATAAAAGAAAAGTTTCTCAATGTATAAAGGATATTTTCTACCACAATTGCTTTCAAGAGTTATTTGCATTTTTTTCCCACAAAAGATAAAATTGTTCGATGTTACGTATGTTTTACTAGGTATTTGTTTCAATATTTCCATTATTATTATATCTATTAATGTTTTATAATTACGATGTAATGCTATTTATGATATCAACATATTTTCGATCGTTGTTTTTATTATTTCATGACTTTTGTGACCCCATTTCATTCCATGCACTCATATATGATAAATGTTTTATGTTATTGTGGAAAATATATATATGATTTTATTATGATATGGGTGAGCCCTATATCTCCATCCAAATCATTGGATATTAATTAATATGTTGTGAGGAATACATAAAGGGCCTTGTCCATTAAGATGGCAAAGGGAGTAAACCATAACTACTAATATGATTATGGGACTGAATCATTACTACCAAGATGGTTGTGGGAGTTAACACTTACTAAAAATATGGTATGTAGAGTGAACCAATTCAACAATGATGTAATTGGATGTGATTCCTTGATTACTATGTAAATCATTTTATATTCTTAAGTGTCTACATAAAATTCAAATCATATTATAATTTCATGATTTCATTGATTGTGTTTTTTTACTTCGGATTCATGAATTTTGATGTTCTGATATTTACGTAGTGATTTCTATTTATGATCATTAATATGCATGGTTCAATCATCTATTTCCTCGATCATATTATCATACCCTTATGCTAATGATTCTATTTAAAAATCTACCAAATTTACCCTTACTGAGCATCTGATCTCACCCTTTTACATTTGTTTTTTTATTCCCAAGGTCATAAAGAATGGTTTTAGTTAGGGGTACTAAAAGGGATGATATTTATGGGAGATGGTAAAGATATTTTACCAATTTATAATAATATGATACCTATTTTCAATGTTAATAAACTATTATGGTCATTGGGTGTGTGTTTCTGTAATGTATTAAATATTTAATAAAAATTATGTTCTATACATGTACACTAGGCTTGTGTAGTTATAATAAATCGATGTATTTTTTTACCATTATCTCTAAATCTCATAACCATATTACATGGATAAATTTGTAAAAACTCCTTCTAACTAAAATCAAATTCTATATCACGCCATCAGTTATCAACATAACTTTTCACCTGACTTTTTTCTACCTTGATATGTGGTATAATGGTTCTAACCATTGTATCCATATATTTAACTATATCATGTCTCAATCAATTTATTTCTCTATCTTCATCCTAAGAAGTTGGAGCTCTAAATTTATTCCCATTTATGGATTCAATTGGGATCCATCTTAATGCTTGTTTTAATGTTATTATTGGATGGAATCTTAACTAAAGTAATATGTTGATCCCAACCACATTTAAAATCCCGAGAAGAAGTTCTCAATATATCCTCTATGGTTTGAATTTTTCTTTTAGACTATCCATCCATATGAGGATGAAAGGAAGAGGTGATACTCAATACCATATCAAGTGTTTACTGATTAGTTCACTTTAATTATGAGGTAATCATTGGGTAACAATAAGATTCAATAGAATATAATACTCTCATCATCCTTACAACTTCCTTAATATATATCATAGAATTTCAATCCAGAGATAAGTATTCAAAAATGGAAATGAATATTTCTTACATGGTAAGGTGATTGACTACCACCAATATCGAGTAAAACCCATTTTAGGATTTGGGGATCACAAAAAAATAAATATATAGTGATGTTCCCCCAATTCCATTCTTTTATGGGTATTTAATGCAACATCACATTAGATTTTTCCCATTAATAGTGATCTTTATATGAGACCATGAACCATGATACAAACTATGTAATATTTTTCTACATGCAAACTAATGAAAAGTATTCATTTACATCTCTATACATTATTATACTTCTATGATGAATATAAAGTAAAGGGATGTGAAATTACTCTAATAGATACCTATTAAAAAATATATTGAAGGAACACGTTAATTGTTTGTTAAAATTATAATTCTGTCTTGATCAAGGTTATCCTCCGGAATTTTTTTAAAATTTTGCAGATCCACATCTTCATTCTATTCCCAATTAATCTTCACAAGGATTGAAGGATGAAGATTCAATTGGTCAAGATAATGTTTTCCCTTTACATTGGGATTTCTAGGTCCATTATTAGAAAATCCATAAATATTTGAGATTTTCTAATCCTTATTATGGAAAATCAAGCATGATCATTTTAACTCAAAGCATCATCCACCTTGTTTGATATCCTAGGATAGAAATATATTAAGGTATCATAATCCATTACCAGCTCTAACCATCTTCTTTATTACATGTTTAACTCCTTATGTGTGAATACATATTTCATAACTTTATGATCAGCGTATATATAAAAAATTATACCATAATGATAATCCTTACATATCATTTATGGGAAAAAATTACAGTTAACTCTGAATCACGGATTTAGAAACTTTTCTCAAGAATCTTCAACTATCACAATGAATAAAGAATAAACATTTTGTTATAAAAGATAATACATCCCACACCTTTCATTGACTCATAAAAATATATTACAAACCCTTCACCACTATAGATTAATGAATGAACATATTCAGTAAATAACATTCTCTTCGGTTCCATAAAATTTCCTCACATACATCTTTCTAGAGGAACATAACTCACTTCTGAGTTAACATGGTTATAAGATTATATTTTTTAATGAAAATTTCTATGAACCATCAAAAATCGTCATTTAAACCAAGAAAGATATGGATATTAGTCAATTTGGTTGGTTTAGTCTACCATTCAATAGCCTTTGTCTTGGTATGATCTATATCTAATCTATGTATTTATTTTATATGACACAATAATAATCATTTTTCATCGAAAACTCACACTTTGTAAATTTACCATATTCACTCCCCTTTCTCAGGTACATTAGTACAATTATAAAGTGGTATTAATTCACTTCCTTGATATTTTAATAGATATGAATATCATTGATAAAGACTACCACAAATAGATCAGGGTAATATTTGTAGACAATATTCATGAAATTCATGTAGCCCGAAGGGCAATAAGTAGGATCTAAAGGCTTCACAATATAAACATGGTGTCCATACCTTGTACAGAATTGAATTTTGGGTATATCATAATTCATGACCCACAATTTTTGATATCCATAATGATGTTTAATCATGGAAAAATATTGAGTTCCACGAAGTTGACCAAACAAGTCATCAATATGGGGATAAGGGTACTTGTTCATGAGAGTGATCTTCATTAACTTATGATAATTAATGTATAGTCTCATTTATCCAACAGTATTCTTATAAAAATAATAAGTTCACCCATAGGTGAAATAAATGGATGAAAAAATCCCTTATAAATGTTTTCTTGCACTTGATTCTTCTATTACATCAACTCAATTGTGTCCATTATATTAAGTGTCATTGAAATTGACTAGGAAAAAATTATGGAAAGACATCTAGAAATTAATGAAACATAGTTATATCATTGTTCTCAATATTCTCCATATCCATTTGAGATTAAAATCCCTTATAAATGGGAAATAACACCCATGTAATTGGTTTAATATCTATAGGAATTTCAAACATATCGTGACATTGATAGGTGATCATAGGTTTCTTTGACAAATAAATGTCAACATTCCATCCTTAAAAATTGATGTGAGATTAGTATAGATAAATCCAATCCATGCCAAATATAACATCAAATTCTTCTAGAGGAAGAATTAAAGGATTTTCAGGAAATATATTCAAATAAACTTCAATGAGAGAGGAATCATAAACTTGAGGTAAAATCATCATACTGTTAGGAGTATTAACTATTTATTCTGCATCTAATAATTTTGGTGGAATATTAAAACCCTTTTAGAAATCATTAGATATTAATGAGTTGGTAGATCCAATGAAATTTCCCCTTATCCTTTGGCTTTAGAATATAACAATTTCCATCATAATCATTAGTACCTAGCATTGGTACCTAGTTAGAATAATTCACATTCTCATTAAACATGTAGTACTGAATCATTGGATGTTCATTCTATAACAATTTATATAAATTTGCATCAGTAGAAATATTTTTCACATAGCATCTGTAATCAAATTCCCGATGACCGTTATTTCCCCACTTAAAATAATTATTATACCCCTTAACACAATGTCCTCCATTATTCGTCCAACACATATATAATAAAGGAATGATCCTCTTTTTCTCTTAAATTTTTTAGATTTTCTTTTAAACTACATTATTTTATTCTTTTTAGAACCACAATATTGTTACGAGATTCCATTTTCCATTTCAATAATTATTTAATAGTGAAAACTATTTTTTGAATTTAATGTGGTCTCTTTTGTCCAACACCCTTATGCAACTTGTCATTTATCCACTAAAGATCATATCTACATTACTTTCGGGTTTGATGATAATTCCCGATACATACCTCTCATGTGTCATGAAATTAAACTCAAATGTACTGATATATTCATCATCCCTTTCCATCAACTCAATGATCTATTTCTCCATCGTTGTATGAAGAAACTAAGGAATGTGTTTATTGAAAAAAAAAGTTCTTGAACTCCTCCCAATCCATAGATTCAATTTCATCTTCTTACTTCATATTCTTAATAAGGGTCTACCACTGGGCCATTTCACATTATTACTGACAAATATCTAGAATAACATTATCATTCTCCCAACAATAGAAAATAGAGAATATATTTTTAATAGTATTGATCCACTGTTCAGAAATAAGTGGATAAAAATACCCATTGAATGTAGGTGGATGATTCATTATCAAATATTCAATATAACTTTTCCCTCATTTTCACATTTGGATGTCCACTATGATTCATATATTGGGAACAATTCAGGATTTTATAAAAATGTTTTTCCCATTCCTTCTCCAATATATTTTGGTTCCTTTGGATGAAAATTGTTTCATTTTAAATCAAAATCACTATTAATGTGGTTCCTTCATATTCCATCCATTAACTAAAACCATAATCCTAGATTATGAAATAGTTATTATATTGAAGTAACACATAATCATGAAAAACACTAATGTGATATATAAATTATGACACCTTCCTTAATCTATAACCCCATAATTTTATCCATGGTTATTCACAAAAAAAATTTAAATCTATCATTATAGTTCATGAATTGTTTTTAAATTCATAAATAATATCCCATCGGATTGTATAACTATGTATGTACTAAAGAATGATTCCATATACTAGGTGAAAATTTATTTAGGCTCGATGAACCATGATGGAGTTATTACCCTAGGGTACATATGTTCTAGTGCCATATCCACGTTCAGTATCCATACAAGGATTAATTTCATGAAAACCACTTACTATTTACCTTACCAAAATTTCATTAAATTTTCCTATACATTTCATTATCCTTATACTTGTCCTTAGACATGTCTTTAGGATTATCACTATGTTTTACTTATCATTATTTTCAATGGTAAACTAAACTTTTTATATGATAAAAACTATAGAAACCCTCAATTTTTAGACATTTACATTACATTACTTTTTCATAATACATAATACATTACTGAATCCAATGCATGAAGGCAGTTTTATTCTGTTTGATTTGGACTCATGGAAACCCAAACATCAGTACATAAGTACGAAAAATTGACTCCCACATGGTTCTTCATGACAATAACCCTTATTAGAAACCTTAAAAAATATACATATCATAATATCATTGGTGAGTGGAAACATTAAAATATGTGAGGTCTTATTCTCAGTTAGGGTAGATAAGGGAGATATGTAAACAAAACCACAAGCATATGATTATGAGAACAAGATCATGAAAATCAATGATTATACCTAGAATTTAAAAGATCATAGACATGTACATGGAATAAATATTGGTAGTTCATAAGGCATGAATCATAAATAATTAAATATAAATAATGATCGATGAAATCATAACATGAAAACAACACATGAATCTATGGTAGAAAAAAATTCATATAATTAGGATTTCCATGTCAATCAAGGAATCACAACCAATGCCATCTTAGTAGTATGGGTTCACTTCACATACCATCTTGGTAGTCATTGTTCACTATAATGACCATCATAGAAGAATAATTCCTTTACATTTATCTGATGATATATAAATTGTTACCTAATCCAATAGAAGGACATAGAGGTCCCACCCATCTCGTAAAGAAATCACACATACATGTTCTGAAAGATCACAAAAAAAAATATCAAACCCCATGAGTTTAAATTGTTATCAGAAACATGTAATTATATGAAAACATATGGAAAAAATACACGTTTAATAAAAATTTAATTAAATCATAACCCATAAAAAGAATCCAGATTAATAATCATATAACACCTGGAAGTTGAAAAATTTCAAATAAATCTTAATTTTAAGATTAAACCATTCATAGAAATAACATGAATAGATCCTATGGATGAAATCCTGAAAAAACATGACTAACACCATTTTATTTCATCTAATAAGGAAAATAATTTGAAAATATCTTTTTAAAACATATTTCTTGGAAAATAACATTTATTATTTGAAAAAATTACCTATATAATAATTAATTGAAATATTAAATGAAAAAACATCATTAACAATAACTTATCAATATTATAAGAGAGGCATAGTGGAATTATGAAGTAATGAAAGTGTAAAATTTCATTCAATCCATAAAATTTAAAAACAAACATTGTTCTCGTTCATTTTTTGAAGATGTAAAAAATTACCTCGTTACGAAATTGACAAAAAAATATTTCCACACATGGGAAAAAATTAATTTAAATCATTGTAGGGTAATGCTAAAAATATTTAAGAAATTTGTTTTATGAATCATGTGCATGGGGGATAAATATTCCATAACATATATTTATGTATAAATTATATGTAATAAAGATAATATTTAGAAATTAACCCTTACCTTATGTATGATTTCCTTTCAACGTATATAAATATAATGTATAATGGATTAAAAAATACTGTAAAATTATTCCAAAACCATATTCATATGATATCATATGTGATCATGTAATCAACTAGTGGTTAATAATATTTGATTATTACACATCTTTCTATTTGTTAACGGCATTATTTTTTCTTTCAATTTTTTTAATATAAGTCCTTGTTTATGCAGATAGTATTTTATTGTATCATTTAAAGAATAAAAATAATCTGATAAATAACATATTTATTCCCCATATAAATTTATATACTCATTATTTATTGGTATTCATGGATAATTATTCGCATTGTATCATGTAGACGGTAGATCATATGTACGCACGAGCGACGAAATCATTACCTCAATTATGACATGCTATGGGAGTGGATGGTAATGTTTTTTATGGAATCAATATAATATTATAATTATAATATGTATACAATATTTCCATCATTATATAAAACCAACTAAAGTGGGGATTAAAAGTAGATTACACCACGTTGTGGAGATGATAGCTCATATATACGCACAAGTACTATTTTCATTATTCGTAGCATGGATAAAAAGTGGAACATGGTTTTTAATTAATCACAATATAATATCATAATATAGGTGAAACTATGTTTATTAATTTGTAATGGGAATAACCCATGATTATGTATTATATGATGAAATATCAATATGAGGGTTGTTAAAGGATATTACCCACTCTTCAGTGAGATCCCTATAGATCATTACTTAGGGACACCTGAGTTGGTCTTATGAGAGGTAAAAAATTTCTTGAACTTGGATAAGTATATTAGGATGATAAATTTTCATGTTTTGGTCAACCTAGAAGTCTCATTATGGTGATAGGATGTGAGAGCTGATGTTCCGATTTATAATAGAGGAGAGGGTCACTCCTGGAAACACTGAATATATTAAATTAATATAAATTAATATTCTATTTGTAATAGCTCCAACAAGAGTTATTTAAATTATATGATAAATATTGGTAGAATAAATCACAATAAATTATTTTTATACATATTTTGGTCACAATAATAACATCAAAATTTTCCTGTAACCCTTATTTAAACCATTTAACTTTTATCATGTAAAGTTGGTTTTTTACGCATTAAGGTTAATATAGTATTTGTAAAATTCAAATAGAACCCCAAATGTTTCATTAATGAATTATATAACCTCATTATAGTAATATTTCATTATTTCATATTTTCATGAATTTTAATTATATAGTAAAATATTATTTATTTTAAAGTATCATTTATGTCAATTTTTTACTATTCAATACATGTCTTTTTAAAAATATCTAAAAAATATGATAAATTAGAACAAAAAATTATGATATATCATTATCATATAAGAGTTATATACAATATTCTTGTATATAATTATGTTAAATTAAAAAAACATTATGAATTTTAATATAATTTATTTCATATTTCTATTAATTAAAAAATTATTCCATCATTATTATATAATTGTTTAATTAAATTATATATTGACTAAAAAATATAAATAATTTAACTAGATGATTATAATTTTTTATTATTCAAATAAATATTTATAAACTAAATAAAATTTTGTATAAACATATATGAAAAATAATTTTCATATTAAAAATTTATTTTTCAATTTTTACTTATCATTAAATAAAATATAATAAATGTCATATTATTTCCCATGTGGATAAAAAAGGATTAAATTTTATCCTCAATTCTATTTTCTTCAACACAATCAAAACTAGTGATATTAGTAACATTTTTAGGGTAATTAAATTATATTAAAATTTTATATTTACCTAGAATTACATGATATACGGTTAACTATAGTAAATAAACATTTAATAAATTTATTATTTATAAAAGATAAAAAATTGTGTTTACCATTTTAGACTATAACTACAATACTTATTACAACCATATATGTAACTTTTACAAAATTCAATCCACATAAGTAAAAAAAATATGTTTAATGCTAATCACATAGATGTGATGGTAAGGTGATTAAAAAACATTCAAACTTCAATAAGTTCTTATATCTAATTTATTATAAAAAATGACTCCAATTACCTAAATTGGATTAATATATTTATACTATATCTATATTGAAATTTAAAAAATGTCCTAAATTATAATAATTATTTTAATGAAAATGCCGGTTTTAACAATAATGCAGAATTTTGCACTATTCATAAAAATGTATCTTCTTGGAAAAATCCCAAAAAAATCAACATCAGATTATTTTGACATTATAATATCAACAATTATTTCTATTTTATAACAATATATTTCAATAAGTTTCTATAATTATTTTTAATATTGTTCCTTGAAGGATATAAAATTTAGTTCATTTGAGAAAATAGTATTTCGATTGATATAAAGGTGTTCCCAAATAATTTGGTTTTTCATTATTAAGGAGTAATATATATATATAACAATTTTAAATAATATTTGAAATGTAGTTATTAGTATTCATATTATTATGTTAACAGTGTACGTCATAACAATATAATTTAAAAAAAATAACAAAAAAATGATGTTTTGTAGAAAATTGATATTTCGTGCAATGTAAGGAAAGTTGGTGTTGTGTATAGAGCCAGTTTACTCAGTGCATCATCAAACAGATATTTTATTTAGTGAAATGAAATATATCAATGAAGATTATTTTATTCAAATAAATGTTCACGAAAACTATGGGATTATAAAATTATATATTTATATGATATAAGAAAAAAATACTAGATAAAATATTCTAAGAAATAAATATATATCAAAAATGGACCAATCCACATGAAAGAAACTCGATCATATTTTCCTCATAGCTACACACACAGATAGAGAACATGATATTTAATAAAACAAAAGTACTTAGGGAAACCCTTTCATTTCCAAAATAATGATTACTAACTATTTGAAACATAAACTATTGTTATGGGATTCCTACCACAAGGGAAACATATATAATTATGGAAGGGATCACCTTAAAAGTTAAAAATAATTATCTATTTAGAAGAAGTTACACAACATAAAGTTGTCTTCATAGAAATTTTTTATAAAACCCAAATCCATGAATGTTGATTTTAATTTTACCAACAATCCTATAAACCCTCAATTGATCAACCCAAAACTGTTATATCTAATCAAAAAATAAAGGATGTAATTTAATTCGATTAAGAGAATGGAGAGATAATGATTACAGTTGAAAAAATATCATATTGGATTTTAAGGATCAGTTGAGTATCATTGAATTTAACATTGGAGTTAATGGGGATGAAAAAAACCCATATTCACTTTTATATAGCCTTAGGTTTGGTGATAAAGGAAAAAGGTGAATTAGAAGAAAAAAATTGGTTAAGTCTTTTATTGAGATATAACAAGACAAATTCCTCATGTACATTATGTATCCACTTTTTAAACTATCATGAATGAAATAACAATATAAAAAAATCTACTCTAATTGAAATATTGATGACTAATCAAATTTTGAATTTACATATCACATTTAGAAGATATTTTTTCCTGAATTCCAATACATGTGGTTCATCCCGAGAATAATTTAAATTATGTATATCCATTCCTGGTTTGATCTATTCCTTTATATAAAACTTCCATCCTTGGTCAATGTTACTTTATAAAAACCATTAACATGACAAAACAATTTTAAATAAACCACTAATATGAAACACAGATTAAAATAAGGATTACACTAATATTTAGTATATTACATTAAAATAATGTGATATATTATGGTCCAACAATAAATAACATTTTTTAAACATCAAATACTTTAAATTAGATTCCATATGGTCACAAACTAGTAAATGTATATCATAATCCCAAAATTTAGATATAATTCACCCAAAAAAATTAATCAATTCATTTTTCATTATTTCATCAACTACTTTTGGTAATATATAAATATATTTTTCATGATATTAATAAACTATTTATTACCTCAATATCTTACTTATTTTTATCCCGAGAGTTATTCGTACCTAAGTCATGTGTTCTTCAACAAAAATACAAAAAAAATTTGTTTTCCACAAAATAGAATTTCAAGGTTTATATTTTATTTAATATATTATAACATACCATTAATGTAAGAATACAGAAGATAAGTCCTCATTGTTTTTACATAATCCTTATAACATTTAAAATTTAGGAGAATAAATTAATAAGTACCACACAATACTTAAAATATTTATGATTGTGCATAATTAATTTCTATTATGGTATTATCCACACTACCATATATATGAATGAGAAACTCATTTTTTATAAAAAATATTAATAAATATTTATTATACACCATTTATTTATGATCCATTATTCAGTGATAAAACATAGTGTTTTTTGGGATAAATACCTTTCCCAACTTCAAATTTATTAGCATGTTTCAAAAAAAATAGAATAAAAATATAGTTATTATAATTTCCAAAGAATCATTGTATATGAATAAAAAAATATCAATATGACTTCTTCATCTAGATTTTCATTTCAATATATAATTTATTCATTTCAACTATTCCATAATTATTAAACCATATTACTCAATTTGTTCAACCTGGGTTACGTTAAGTATTTTTAACATAATTTAAAACATAATATATTGAACTAACTAGGAAATCAATCCTTATTTATAGTTTTTATAGACAATATGGTCAACCAAATGAAATCATTTAGTTGTTTATGGACATGTATTAAATTAGAACACTTTTTAGGAATTAAGGAATGGTTGTGTTAATACCCTACATACACTCAACATGTTTATTAACCCACTTTAAAACTATTCCAGATCCATTTTCCACATGTTATTATACAAAAAGGAATGTAATATCTTGGAAACCAAAAAATCTCTAATTTTAAAGTGATTTTTAAGTTACATGATACAAAAACATATCATTGGGAGTTTTAAAAATGTTCTCTTATCATAATCCCCCGAAATATAAATATTACCTCAACTATCTTAAATGTTATCTATTCAATTTAAATTAGGATAAATTTTAAATGTAATTGCATTGATGTCTTTTCAAACTCACAATTTATTGTCAATTAATAAAATCATAATATCCAATGTTATCTAAATCCGTATCTGATATTAACTTCGATAGCCTAGAATAAATCATGAAATTACATGGAATAAGGAAAATATGTCAATATAGTCTAATGTCCGGGCCATCATGGATTATGGTATTACTGATTTAGGAAAAAAATTACTATTAGAAAAAAATCAATTTTATGTAATATACATTTTTACTATTATTGATACATCCTAATAAAAAATGATTCTTAAAAATCCCTTTCACATTATCAAATTAAGAAACTATTTTAGAAATTATATACATCTCACATAATTATAAATAGGGATAATGAAACACATAATAAAAAATGTAGATTATATGATTAAATTATGTGAGAATAAGAGGTATTAATCAAATATAAAAACTTTTCATAAGATTAGAATATCAGTATTATCAATATATAAATTAAAATTAAAAAAAGTTTATAAATCATGGAATAAATTTATTCATAAAAAAATACTTGAATCATGATATTGAGTTAATAATAATGATCTATAAAATCATAACATATTCATGAGAATATGTATTAAAAATAATTTTATTTCAAATATAGTGCATACATTAGAATAAGGAATATAAATTTCATTATATATACCATCGACTTCTATGTTTAGTAAAAATTTAAATGCACTCTGGAATTAATTTCTCATGAGATATAAACTCTTTATCAATGCATTAGAGGGTGAAATAAGACCCCACCTATCACCATAAATACTTTTTAGTGCCACTATGAATCAATAAATTATCACATGATAAAAAATGAATCGGAAAAAATGGCTTCATAAAATATTTGAATGTATTCATATAATCAAATAATAAACATGATTAAACCATATAAACTAAATAGTTATCCAATAAAATAAGTAAAACTTCTAGAAATATACTATCCAATCATAATAATAGTGTATATGATATTTACACTATATAGAGAAAAGGAATATTAATAATTTAATAATATACACAAATAAATCAATGTATATAATTATGATGAAATATCTTCCATCAAACAAATCAAAGATGTTGTTTCAAAAAGGAATGAAATTAGTTTAAAATTTTGGATCATATATAATTAATGATTAAAAAATCCAAAGGTAATGATGGATTATTACTTCATAAGAGGATAATATTAAATATTTCATCTATATAAATATGGTGGATTTTTACATTATAATATGATCCTTAGTCCTGTATAATGTGTATTAAAGGTGGTGGTTGAAGATAAAATCCATTATTTGGAACGATAGTAAAAATATATTTGGAAATTAGAAACATCTATGAAATTTTTGATAACATTTTAGTTAGACATAGTTTTATAAATTTATTAAAATAATATTTCATTTAAAAAACCAAAAAACCATATATTGTATGACTCATATAAAATGAATAAGAAGTCTGAAATTGGTTTTCACCAGGAAAATGTAAAAAATAGGCCACTTTTTAAAATTGATTAATATATACAATAAACAAAATGGTAACAAATTATATATATCATATAGAATATGGTCTTGTTGAATTAAATTTCC
The DNA here is from genome assembly GCA_963277665.1 of Viscum album. Taxonomy (NCBI): domain Eukaryota; kingdom Viridiplantae; phylum Streptophyta; class Magnoliopsida; order Santalales; family Viscaceae; genus Viscum; species Viscum album. Next base: position 1,771,350,146 of record OY728135.1, read on the forward strand.
TTTGTCAATTATCAATTTAATGATAAGGAAATTTTTCAAAAACATTTCAATCATTTAATAAATAAGAGAAGGGAGGATCTATAATAAATTTTAGAGATTAGGATAGTTCCACATACATGAAATTGGTCATGTAATATATGATTCAATGATAAATGAAAAATATAAGGATCATATGAAAAACTCATGAATATAAAAAAATAATTTTTCAAAGGTTTTATAATGAATTAAAAATCCAAAGATTCATTATTTTTCACTAAAATGCATTATATAATAACAATACTGGTAAATAAAATATTAGAGTTTTAGTATAATTTTAATCATCACCATTTTCAAGATGGTTGTAATTTTAATCAATGCAAATTAAAATAAATCAAATGATATGGATCAAAAAAATTTGAATATAATATAAAAAATTCATTTAGAATCAATCACACTTAATTAAATGATTCATCAAGAATATTGAGAAATATATATCAGTAAATTAAATTTGAGGAAATTAAACCATTATAGATTGAGTAACATTTTAATCATCCCTATTTTCCAGATAGTTGTATCTTGAATCAATATATTTTTAAATAAATCAAATTAAATAGTTAAAAAAATGTTAAAATACATTCATTAGGAAATAATCACACTGAAATTAAGGTACCATAGATCTCATTGAGAAACATATCTCAATAAATTTAATTTGAAGCAATGAGACCATTACATGGTTTCCTTACTCAGTGAAACACTGTCTATGATCCTATTAAACAAAAATAAATATCATAATAAACAATTTCTATAAAACAATCATACATATAAACATGTATATTAAATATTTATAATGATTATCTATATATATATTAGTTAGTTATCACCTATTTCTTATATTGTGTGCGGGTTATCTTGATTGTTTTTACCATGTTCTGTATGAGCTATACAAGTATTATTTTACATTCAAAAATAATTATTTAATTTTCCTTAATTTCTCTAAAATAAAATTTTTTAAAATATTTTTATTCTTTAACATTCTATATAATTTTAAATTAGACATTATAGTAGATGATGAAACCGGCAACCATTTTTTTCATCCACTTTTCTGTGTTTAATGAATATTAGATATAATTATTGAGGTATATTTTCTCAAATCAAAACAAATAAATTATTTAAATATATATATAATAATATAAGATAAATTATGTTTTCATTATAATCGATAGTATAAATTCATTTCAATGTTCATGTATGTGGTCAAACCATCCCAACCATAAAAAACCCATGATTATCGATGATTGTGAAGTTATTTATATGTATTTTCATTAAGGATTTAGTATAATGATATTATTTAGTGTTTATTACTATGAAATATCATAGATATAATTCATTTTTAATAATATGTGTTTCAAATGAAAATATTACATATTTTTAATTGGTTGTGTTACTATTATTATGATTTTTTTGACGATCGAAATAACGATAATCATTATTGATCATATACACAATAGGTTATCAAACATCCCAAACTAAAAATATATATATATAATTATATTAATATTTGTTAATTGAACTCATTCTCATTCCATCCATGTACAAATTTTATGAAAATAAAATATTAAAATCTATCATATCAAAGAGACAGTAATCCAAACCCATGTAAGGTTGAGGATTATTTTTCAATCAAATAATGGAAACAAATCATAATTTAATAATTTAAAAAATCAAAAATATATTATAAATATATTAGATAGAAAATAAATTAAATATTATTACCTATCACGTAATGTGTATAAGGAAAATAAAAAAAATGATGTTTTGTGGAGGTTCAAGTCACGACACACGTAAACGTCATTTCATATTTCGTTTTAAAAAAGGGAATGGTGATTATATCATAAAGAATCATTATAATAATATAAATGTATAATCATATAAATAGATTAATATTTTTTATATTTTGAAAATATATTTGAGAAAGAATAAATTCAAATTTAAAACGAGAATAAAAGAAGAATCAGTTTGAAATCAATACCTAACTAATGGGGCTATATTCTTTATGAAGGTGATTAAACCATTGATGGATGATATTGGGATGATAAAAAATTCTCCACAATGATTATATTAGTTCATAAAATAGGGTTTGTATTGTTTTGGAAATATATGTGTAATTTGGTGTGATGAAAACTGAGGATGGGAGAGCCCCTTTTGTATGTGAAAATTTGAGGCGTTACCAGAAATACAAAAAAATAATAAAAACAGTGTAAATATCTATATAAATTGATCCAAAATGATAATTAATAGTTTTTATATGATATAAAGTTCCTAAAAACCTTAAACACTCTATTAAAATATGTTTTTATAATTTCAATCCCTTTACATATTACATTACTCATTTTTATCATTTTTACTTCCACTAAGGTAACAAGTTTTTTACCTGAGTAATATATCATTTATACAAAAATATAAAAATAATCTTCACATAAATATAGGTCCTAATTTTTTCAAATGTAACATCGATATTTTTAAAAATCATAATCTTTATAAAATATAAATTAAATATACTTAATTCTTATTATATTAAATATGTTTAATAAAACGAAGTACATAAATGATATAATGTCAAATACAGTTTTATGAATTTAAAAATTTTAAATGTTAATTACTTTAATAAAATACATAACTATACTTATAAATAGTTTTCATAAATTTACAATTGTTATATATAAACTATATATTTCATAAATTTCATGTTAGTTGTAAAAATGGTATTTTTCATGGTTCACCAAATAATCAATATTTTTCAAAATGCCTGATGATTATGTAATAAGTCAATTATGACATTCATACTCTAAAGTTGAAGTTAAATTTATTTTATTTATATTATAAAATTCATAAATTTACTTATCAGTTTGAAATATATATATATATATATATATAAATACTTATTTTATATGAACATTAATTTTTTGATGATTGAGTGTTCATTTCCTTTCATCTCAATTTATAATTCAAAGGAAGAATACAATTGAGTTCATAAATGTTATTATTTTGTAATGTGACATATTTATTGTATTTTGAGTAAAATTTATAACACTTAACAAAATCAATCCTGAAAAAAATATTAATTTTATACTAAATGTTGTTTAACCATAAAAATAAAATACTTATTTTCTAAAATTTAATATCAATTCTCCCAAAATACAAAATTATTTATTTTAAATTTATATATAATTCATATCGTATATTAAAAATAATATTCATTATTTTTATATAAAACAATTAATATATACTTTATTTTTATAACTTGTTTTCTTCATTATATGTTATATTAATTTTAATTTATTACATAATAATACATGACATCAGTATACCAATTGAATATGTTATTAAGAATTATATTTTAATGATCATATTAGAAATGATAAATTTTCAATTACTATATCTACAATTCCCATATTTATAACTACCATATTTAATTACAATATATATATTTTCTAAATAATTCATTCATTTTAGTCACACAATGATGGGAATAATTTTAATTACATATTATATATTTATCATAGTGCATTGTCCTTTTATATTAAACATTTTCATTATAAGTATTTTGGTTATTTGGATCCTTACATTTGAACATTATCCATTAGACTTACTACTGTTGAAGATATGATTATTTTCTATCAATCATCCGCTTTTGATTTATGCACATTTAAAGGATGAATTGAATCCATTATATGTAAAAAACATGGTGTAAAAACATTTTTGAAATTATTTTTTTTCGTAAAATTTCACTTATGATTGATTAATGTATTTTTTGTTTAAGTCATGTTTCATATTCCTTTATTAATAATAAATTTAAAGTTGACTAAATTTTTTTTATAATTTTAATGACATTTCTTAAAAGATAATATATTTAATGAAGGCCTATAGAGTGAAATGAAAAAAACTATGAGTGAATAAAAAATAAACAGGGGAGGCCACTATTTATGAAAACATTCATACATTCACCCAAAACAACAAACAACAATCAAGCAACCAACTAAGATAGTTCCCAAAACCATGAAATTCAAATATAAAACATCCAAATATAATAAACCCGAATAAAAAATATTTGGATAAAATAATTCGGAAATAATAGGTAAGGGTGTGAATATTATCTCACCATAACACCTTATTACTCAGAAATATTTTTATATTCATTTGACTAATATAAGGGGACTTATTTGTTAATGATAAATACAAATCGATTTAGAAAACCAATAATAAATTACTACATTGATAAAATTTCCATTATGTCAATTTAAATGATCCATCCTGGTTTTCTAAACGAAATTAATTTCTTGATGAATAAAATTATATATAAATAATGAACACAAAATCCTTCACCAAAATGAGAATGTTAAAACTACTCAATAACTGACCATAACAATGGAAACATGATCAATCCAACTATGGTGGTTTCCTCACCTCATTAGAATTCATATAAAATAATCATCATAACCATGTAATCTACCACATCCATGTTCTCAGAAACAATCATAGTAAAAATAGTGATGACACAAAATATTCAAAAAACAAATAATGGTTCTTAATTTCCATAATAAATTAATTCCCTAAAAAGGTGGATGACCATCCATAAACATAGTACAATAAAAGCCATAAAATGTGATATGTGATATATTAAAATTATAATACCATAGATAAATATGGATCTAGAAGAAAAATAACATGTTTTCCCAAAATAATGATTCAAATGTGATGTTATGTCTCCATTTACATTAATAATAACACCCTTATAATACCTTTTATGATATCCCAAATGGATTAAACCATGAAAGTCCTATAGAGGTGATTTAATTGGGGATTAATATTTATTTTTATGACACACAAATATTTTATCGTTTTCAACCCCATAGAATAAATTTATGAGATACCATATGGCCTCTTCAAAATACCCTATTCATACTAATCCTTATCATTATTCAAAAAAATTTACTAGATCTCCTATCCCATCTCTGATGAACATATTATGTAAAATTATCATTATGAAATCCTAAAAAAAATTCTACTAACTAATTAGAAATCCATAATAATTTTTCATTAGTTGTTATACTAAATATGGACTAACTTAAATAATATTTAAATGAAGTACATTTTCAATATATCAATCCTTTAATGATTTATCTACATTAAACATAAAAAAATAGGTGACCAGGTAAAAGAAAACGCCAATGTACTAAAATAATGATGTATCTCTATGTTTTAAGATATAAAACCATGTTTAAATATAAATATTCCTAACTATAGAGAAATACAGTTGGATGCAAAATCCTTAAAAATTTCTCTTGAAGAGTCCTACTAAGTTTCCTTCTAAAGTATAAATTTACATCCCATAATATTTTTACTTTCTAAGAAGTTCTTTTTAACATAGATAATTAATTATTTCAGAATCCTAAGAATTAAAATATCATTTTCAATACATTAAAAGAGTCATTTTTATTTTTTGGATCTTTTAGACTATAAAATGGAGGAAGGTTCAACCTTTGAAACTCTGAAGGAATATCTATAATTTGACCAAATGTAGGTGTCACTTGTATGTGATCACCCATTTCATGAGCATGACAATTTATTAAGATATAATTGGAAAAAATATGGAAAATAATGTGAGATTAAATGTGACCAATAATAATTAAAATGTAACAATAACATTCACCGTGTACATTTAAACATAATGAGACCACTAGAAATCAATTAATCACAAATTCATAAATTATTTTTAAATAATTTTTTAAAAAAATACATTAAAAGTTCCAATATCTGTGATGAAAATTTATTAAATTGATGTTAAATCCTTTAAAATTTTACAAAAAATAATTATGAAATTTCTTTCCCTGTTTCCTTGAATTATCTAAATTTATTTACTATATAAAGAATATTTATAAATACAAAAATTCACATTTTTCCTTGAAAATATTATTTATATCCAAATTTTCATTTGACCTTTCAAATCATAATTTATTTCACCTAAAATATATCATTCAATCTTGAGACCCCAAATCTACTTAACCTCATTTTTATAATTGTCCTTATTATTTATCAAACATACAATTTCAATATAAAATAAAAAATTCTCATTCATCATTTCCATAAAACCCAATATAAATATATCAACGCACCCCACATTATATAAATCTAATTATTATTTTCTAGATTCTATTCATAGACATGTTAAATGTGTTAGAAAACCATTATTTTGTCATTATGTTTTCCAAGAGCATCATATTTAACCATTCCCTTAGCCTCCGTAGGGATTTCTAGGCGATGATATCCCACTATGTACCACCCATTTAATATCAGTTTTTATCCCCCAAAATATATAAATCAATTAAAAAATTCCTATATCAAAAATAAAAGTTATATCTCCATTAAAATTGAATAATAAATGCCAGAATCGAATAATGAGAAATCAATTATCAATACACAAAAAAACATCCCAAATAACATTTGGAACTAAATGAAGATAAAATAATTATGTTATCCTTTTATCAACCTATCATTAAATTAAATCCATATCACTATTATAAAATTACGTTCCATATTCAAAATGGATTAATGAGAGCATATGATCTCATAATAATGTAGATTCTAATATCATATTTATAATGACCTAGTCTTGACATACATTAATATTAAATAACGTTTATTGAATACATAAGACATTACACAAAGAGATTTGTAAAGATCATACTACTTTAGTTCCTTTGAAAACATGTAAACATAAACAATGGTACATAAATGAGATATAATATCTCCAACAAGTTTTAAATTATATAGAAACCTTATTTAAAATATCAAACATAGTACATAACTTCATAACATGTGAAGGAAACATAAAAATGTGTGAGAAAAAATTACGAGTAAGTGTAATCAAGGGTTATATGAAAGAATATTCCTAATCCTAAGTGTATGAGAACATGATCATAATAATATAATATCATACACTAAAAATCCAATATCATATAAGGAATCATGCAATAAACCTTGGAAGTTCATAAGACATGAATCATAATGATATAAATTACATAATCGAAGAAATCATACCATAGGAATGAAACATAGAAATTTGCTAGACACATAAGCATATAATTATTTCAATAGTAGCCATGGAATCACTTCAAATACCACATTAATTGCATGGGTTCACTCCACATACCATATTATTAGTCATGGTTCACTCCCATGGTCATCATAGTGTCATGAGTTCACTCCTCATACAATCTAGGTAGTCATGGTTCACTCGCATGCCCATTTTAGTTATTAAGGTACTTTCCCAAGACTTTCTTTGTCAATTTCATGAAATATAAATCTTTACACAATGCATTAGAGAGGGATATAGGTCCCCCTATCTCAAAATTAAATCATACATACATGTGTTATTCATAATAAATAATCATATCCTAACACAAGAAATGAAATTTGTATTATAAAAAATTAATCATATCACAACATGTGTAAAAAGACAAGTTTCATAATCATTTATTCATAAACCTATCCCCATAGAAGAAGATTCTTTAAAGGTATTTAACTCATGAATTTTAAATGGGTTCCATAAATTTTAGTCCATAAAAAATCTATTCAGAGTTTGAATATTAATGAAAAATTTGATTAAATTCCCTATAAAATCATGAGTAACACCACTGTATGTTATCTTATATTGGAAGTTATTTTCAAATGCCTTTTAAAAACATTTACTTAATAAAATATCCCTTCTTCATTGAAAAAAGGATTTTTATAACATTAAACCTTTTGAAAAAAAAATATTTGAAATTTTTGTTTAAAAAATGTAAAGGAAACATTGAAAAAAATAAAAAATATTTAAATTATTTTTTAATGAAATTTCAATGTAAGGATATTTTGAAATCTTTTTTGAAAAAATTTAAAAAAACATGGTTTTTGAATATAATAGATTTATTATTTAAGGGAGATATGATCATTTTTAACATGAAAATATTAGTATAAGAACCATATATTGAAAAATGGTACTAAAAAATGGGGATATCATGAAAAAATAGATGATAAGGAAACTCATCAGTGTTCATGATAGAGTGATCATATTATTTCATAAAAGACCCCGAGTCATTAACAATATTGAAATAGTATGAGGTTGTTTCAATAAACACTTATCACTTGGTTACATGAGACCATACTCTTCATCTAGTAAAATGAAATTAAATAAATAGTAAAATATGATTAAAATATTGTGTTTAATGTTATAACATGGATATATATACCCCTTGAAAAATAGTTTAGGTTCATAACAATACATGAGTTTTAAATAAGTCATTTTGATGGAAAACATGTTTTTACCAATATGGTATCATTTAAAACATAAAACTCATGAAATAATGTTTTAAAAATTTATATGTTGATATTCATAAATTTTAAGAAATTATACATATAATATAATCATTTCTTGTACGTACACAAAAAATGTAAAGAGTGGCGAAAATTGCGTGTATCTCGCAAAAAAAGTGAGAAGAAATCCCATTACCTAGTGTCTTGAAACTTTCCGTAATTGATCAAACCACCTATATGATGAATATAAATTTAATATTAATCTTTTGAAGAAAAATTTAATTATATATTATGTTGTTTATGTTTTGATTATGACCTTATATCACCCTCTTGTTAATGATCATATGTTATGGTTTCACTTCATGTAACATTCGCTTTGTTCTTGGCATGTGTCATAATTTGTCATTACGTTGGTCCTTATACTTATATAATGATTCTATAATACGAAACATATATAAATATAATTTATATCCATTATATTAATATTATAATAACCTATAGAATCTATATTTACGGAAGGTAATACACCATTCATAGAGACGGTAAGTCGTATGTACGCAAAAACATTGATTCTGTTTTTATTATCATACTGAAAGAATGTATTTAAATGAAATAATAATATATATATATACATAAATTTATATTTATTTCAGTATCATTATTATATGATATATATCATAAAATTTAATTAAATCTATCATTAGTAAATTCCATGTGGTGTGTGAAGGAATTACATCACTTTGAGGGGGCACTTGTCTGCACTTCCCCAAAAAAGATTGTCGTATTAACACCAAATGGGAAGTAAAAATTTATGTGATGTGAAATGGAATGAAAAATATTAGAGGCATAATAAATATAATATATAACATATATAAATATATATTACCTCATAAGTTCCACCATGATATGTGATAAAGGAAAAACGAACAATCATCGTTTTGTAAGGCAACAGTTCTCTTTCCACAAATTAGTATGTTTGTTAACCATTATATGAAGTTGTGTGTAAGTATAGGTTAAGCCAATTGAATAAAAATCCTATTATATTTTGATTATTTCAGTTTTCATACATAAATGGTATAAATAGAGTCGAGGGGTGGATATGGAAAATAAACTAAATGAGCTTGAGAGAAGACGTTACCTGTGAATCAGGTAACTCATTTTGGTGTATGCCAAAAAGAATCATTGGGATTCATTATTCAAAATTGAAGGATTATAAGAAGAATATAGTAATGTTGGGATGTTTATTTATGATGATTTTTCTTAATATAAGGGGTTTTATAGGTGTGATTAAGTGGCTTATATTATAGTTTTTTATAGGGAAGGAAGAAAACTCCCTTGTAATTTTGTAGAGACAAGTTTGGTATATACAAGTTTCTATCTAAACAATTCATAATAAATAGAATAAATAAATAACCTAAGGTTTATGGCCTATCTATGGGATGAAAATTTGTAGTTTACAAGTAGATAGGTTATTTGGACTGTTAATTCTATGGTTTAGTATCTAACTATGCTTAATTTGGCCTTAATCACTATGATTAATTTTAATCACTTTTACTAAAATTTTTTGAAAAACAATTACTCGGTATATTTAGAATCTAAATATTTTGTTGGACGTAATTATTTATATCAATTTTTTGAAATTCAAATCATATAAGCGACAAAAAAAATTATTAATGCAAATCATGCATATGGAACACAATAACGGGTTTTTAATGTATAAAATTTTACAAAAGTTTATTAATATTTTATATTCAATTTTGAATTGAAATTCATTCTGGTGAATTAAATATTATTTATAAATGTAATATTAATATTATTTTTCCTGTAAAAATTAAAATATTAATTTTAATTAATAGTTAATTAAAAAAAGTTTTTATAAAAAATGCATTATATTTCAATATAAAAAAAATGATGTTTCTAAAAAAATCCCAAAAATTAAACATATTATTATTTGGACATTATATATAAATAAATGAATATTATTTTAAAAAATTAAATTTCCAAATTTTGACATATTTTATTCTATTATCATTCACAGAAGGACATTAAATGTAGTTTATTTGAGAAAATTATATTTTTAAGAATTAAAGGACATTAAAAAAATCATATATTTCATTATCAATATGTATTATTTACATAAAAAATTATAAAATAAATTTTATATGTAGTTATTAATATTCATATTACTATTTTTAGTGACTAGTTTATAATTATCGAATTAAAGTAATTATATCATTAAAATAATTTTTCATAGAATCGCTCCAATTTGTCTGATGTATGCTATGTTACTGTTCGATGTATCGAATGCTTGGATAGTGTTGTGTATATCATATGAGGATTTAGTTATGTGTAAAAGGAATGATTTACATAATTCATTTATGAAATAAATTAATATTTAATATATTTGAAAAAATGTTCCCAAAAAATTCGAGGTGTTACATTCTACCCCATATTAAATGACATTTTCTCCTCTAAATTCATCACCCTTGTAAAAAATAATGATAATTATACTTCATCATATACTCAAGTTCCCATGTATATTTCTTTAACTAGTGATTTCTTGACAAAACATTGACTTGGTGAGTGGTCATTGTTTGTAAAAATTCATCTAACTGGTCCAGAATTTCAACTTGTTTTTCTCTGTATGAAAGATCCTTCTCACATGGTATGACCGTTGAGTTCAGTACATGTGAAGGGTCGAGTATGTACTCTCTCTAGAGTTATTTATGGGACATATCATGGACTTAATGGTGGTTTGGGGAAAGTTCATATTGATATTCTACCCATATGATATGACCATGAAAAAAAGGGAACTATATACATATGATTATTTTCCATTTTGACCTGAATCTCATAAATCTCCTCTAGGGAGAGATTCATAAAAACACCTTTTCACCAACATCAAATTCCAAATCACGATGATGTATATTAGTGTAACTTTTCTCCTGACAGTGATCAACCCAGATATACTATTGAATGGTTCTAACCTTCTCGGCCATTTCATCAGCAATCTCAGGTTCCAATAACTTTCTGTATCCAACTTCACCAAACACATTGGATCTCTACATTATTTACCATAATGGGATTCAAATGTTTCCATTTGAATTTGTGAGTGTAAACAATTGTTGTAATAGAAATGAACTACAAGAATGTATTGAGAACAAATTCCTTTGAAATCTAGAGAACTAGAGCATATCATATCCTCTATGGTTTGAATTGTTCTTTCAGATAGGCCAAATATGTGAGGATGATATGTAGTGCTGAAACTGAATTCTATATCATCTGCTTACTGATGTATTTTCTAAATCATGACTTTATCAATGGATCCCGATTCAATAAAATTTAATCAGGTACTCTATAAAATATTTCCACATCCGTATTGTATAACAATGAATGTAGATATAGATAGAATTTTTATATGATAGATATGACATGTCCTTAACTATTAATGAGATCTACTACCACCCATATAACATTAAAACATGTAGAGGATTTGGGTAGTTCTATGAAACAATACATAGTTATGTTCTCTAATTTTCATTTGGTGTGGGTAATGGATACAATATCCCCATTCACTTTTGTCTTTCATCCTTAACATGTTGGCAAACTAAGAAACAGGATATAAAGTCTATGATATATATTTACATTCCATCCCACCATATGTATTCCTTCATGTCCATAAATATCTTCACACATATAAGATTAATATAGCATAAATAATAATGAGAATCTTTTAACATAACCTTCTATTAATCTAGAATGGATGAATACCAAACATGGTTTCAGATCATTATCATTCCACCCTGATCAAGGTTATACTCAGAGAGATTTCTATAATTCTTTAGCAGCTCATTATCTTCCTTCTGAGCCACCAAATTCATTAATTGTATAGAGTGTTGAATATTTATTTGACAATGAATTGATTTTCCCCTTCCTTTATGATTTATAGCCCCATTATTTGTAGATACATAAATATTGGATCTATTTTTATCCACATAATGGATAATATAGCATGATCATTATAACTAAAAGCATCAGCCACCTTATTCACTTTCCAAATGATGTAATGTATTGAGCAGTTGTAATCCTTTATCAACTCTATCCATATTCACAAGAACATTTTATAATCCTTTTTTATGAATATATATTTAATACATATATTAGAAGTATATATATATAACGCTTTTCTCCATATATATAATTCAACCATACCATTAAATAAAAAACTTACCACTGATAAAACTAAATCCTATGTTGGGTAATTATGCACATGAATCTTTTTCAATCATGTGTCTAATGAGATAACCATGTTTTTCTCTATAAAAAAAAATTCCAATCACTTCTTGGATAATTATATAGAGATTAAAAACCCTTCTCCACTAAAGGGAAATGTAAGAACATGTGTGCTAACCAATATTAAATTTAGTTACTTGACATTTTCATCTCATTAATCTGTTTCGAAGAACTTGACACCCTTCCAAGTTAACTTGGTTAGAAGGTTATATTTTCCTGGAAAAGTCTCCATAAAATGTAAATAATATCTAGATAAATCAAGAAATCTATGGATCTTAGTCACCATGGTTGGTATTGGCCAGCATTCGGTAGCATCCATCATTGACGGATCTACTACTATTCAATCTCTTATGCTTATGTGACCCAAAAATGAAACCTTTTTCAGCCAAAATTCTCTCATTTTAAACAATTCTTATATATTCTCTTTCCATAGGTTCTTTAGTTCAATTATCAATTAAACATCATTATTTTATTTTTTCTTTGAATTGATAAGAATATCATCTATAAATAATACCTCAAACAAATTGAGGTAAAATCTAAATACTATAATAATTAAATACATGAATATAAAAAGGTTGTTATTAAGATAAAAATGTATCAATATATATTAATAGTGTCCAAACCTTATACATAATGACATATTTGGTATATCCTCTTTCATGACCCTAAAATGAAGATATTCTGAATGAAGGTCATTCATGGAAATTTTTTGAACACTGTGTTATCGATCAAATATGTCATCAGTATGGGGAATATGATACATTTTCTTGATTTTGATATTTTTAAACACCCAATAATCTTTGTAGTTTCACAATGATCCCTCATTCATTTTTTTCAAAAAAAGAACTAGTGCACCACAAGGGGACACACATGGCCAAATAAATCCATTTTCAAGGATTTATAAGAGTTACTACTTTAATTCTTGTAAGCAAGTTAGATCCATTATATGAGAATCCATTGAAATTGGTATGGAACTAGATATCATTTATATTGAAATCTCAACTTCCTGTTTTGGTGGAGGACAAGGAAAATCATCTAGAAATACATCCATCAAATTCTAGACAATAGGCTTATCATCGATCTCAATTATCTCCCAAAATAATTGAGATAAAAATCCCTTTGAAATAGAATTCAGACCCATACACTAGGTGTAATCAATATTGAATGTTCATACTTATTATCAAATGGATTGATGATCATATGAGGGTTTCAAATATGAAATGTATCTCCCCATCCTTAACAATTGATGTTGTATTTACCTAGAAAAATCAAATTGATGCCTAAGATGATATCAAATTCAACAAAACAAAAATGAAAAGATTTATAGGAAGAAAATTCCAAAAAAACAACTATTGGAGAAGAATAATAGACTTTATAGTAAATAATTATACAATTTTAGGTGCCCATTACCAATTCCACATATAATTATTTTGGTGGAATCTTAATAGACTTAGAGAATTCTTTAGATATGAAAAAGTGGGTAGATGAAGAATCAAATATCACATTGTAATTTCTTAAGTGGATGGTATGTGTAAATTTCAATAGGGCATCACCGCGCCCCTCATATGAGTGAGTAATTGCCTTAGATTTCCCCTTTTCCCTCACAATAAGAGGTTTCTATCATCAATCATCATCACTATCCCTTTTTTTAGGAAGTGGTTATTAAAATTCCCATTCTACTTACACGTGTTGAACTAAATAATGGGAGGTTCATTTTATTCCACATTTCCCCATTCAAAATGATACATAAATTCTTCCAATCACTTCAAAAGTCAAATTCCTAATGGGATTCCCATCCAAACATGTAACATTTATTGAAACCCTTAAGGAAATATCATCAACGCATCTTCCAATAGGTAGATCATAAATTAATGATCATCTTATTTTATTCATCTTTAATATATTCCCTTAAACTCTATCTAACAATTCTTATCAAAACCAGTAGATTGATACATGACTCAAACCACTATTTTATCCATCATTTCACAATTAAAAATATATTCATATCTACTAAAATATTTACTATCAAGCTTCATTATGAGACAAGTATTTAAGACACTAAATAACCAATCAAAAATAATTTAATGTTGCATAATAATTCTTTAAGTGTACCCCACAAGTCTCCTGAAATTAGACTCATGGGTACAAATAGATTCATCATACCCTTAATTCCACTCATGAAATACTTTATTTGTCATGGCATGATGAATATGAGGAATTTATATATTGAAAAATATGTTCTTGAACTCATCCCATTCAATATATAAAATCTCATCTTTTACGTCTTATTCGAGATTAGAGTGTTCAAATGGTCCACTTATCCTTCTAACTGATAGACATCTAAAACAATTATCCTAGGGCATAACCACATATCCATGGAAAGTCACTTTTTGTATCTATAAATCACGAAAAAATCATTAATCTATGAAACCTTAGGTTTATCAATGTTTATTCATTGAAATTTATATTTTAATACTTCATGGTGGATCGGGAGGTGTTTTTGAATATCCAAAGAATATACTTTAGGATATTCATACTAATTGTGCACCGAGGCGTGCTTTTGTGTACCAAATTAGCTCATGTCAATCTACGAACATATGTTTTGATTTTTTACACCTACGTATAAATGATCCAATTCCACATCCACTTTTAATATATAGAAAATTATTTATTGATAAGTAACCACTCACTGTATCCTTTACCAAAATTTCATTACATTTTCCTAACCATCGACTCAACCTTATACATATCATGAGAAATGTCTTGAGGTTTATCACTAAGGTTTTATCATACTATTTTGCACAGTTAACTAAAATTTTCCTCATATAAAAACAATAATGACATAGTCTTGACATGAATTGACATTAAATAACAGTTACATAATACGTAAAACATTACCCAAAGATATTCATGAAGGTTGTACTAATCTACTGCCTACAGAAACAAAGAAACATAAATACATTTTTATAAAAAAATATACATTATACCCCATTATATTCTAATTGTATTGAACCATTATTATACACAACAAAAATAATACATATCATCATAACTAAGTTAATGTATAATAAAATGGTATGACATAAAATTATATGTAAGGGTAAACAATTGATATATGTAAAAAAACTCATGAGAATAAGTGTATGAGAAAATGATCATGAAAATTGAAGACCACACACTATATATAAAAGATCTTATTCATTAATTATAGCATTATGATTGAGGTTAATAATACATGAATCATATAAATATAAAGAACATAAGACATGAAATCATAACATTGGATTGAGACATGGAATTGAGGAAGACCCATAAGCTTAAAATGATTTCCATAGCAGCCAAGGCATGATTTCCAAGACCATTTTAGTAGTATATGTTCACTCCACAAACCATATTGGTAGTCATGGTTCGCTCCCATATCCACCTTATTAGTTTGAGTTCACTCCTAATACCATCTTGGTACACATGGTTCACGCCCATGGACATCTATGAACTAATGGTTCATTACAAATATCATCTTTGTCTATCCCAACTGATATCTAACATTACCCAATGCATTTTTGTCACATGTGGGTCCCAACCATATCATAACTAAAATGTACATACATGTGGAATAAGATAATAAATAATCATATCATAAACCATGAAAATCAAATGGATATTATAAACATGTATTATTATAATAACCTATGGAAAAATATAGGTTTCATAGTTATATCATCATAAACATAACCTGTGAAAGGTAGAGAGTTTCAAAAGCGTGTTACCTGTAAATTTAAATGGGTTTCATAAAAATCATTCCATAAAAAAATAATCTATTATGATAATGAATAGAAATGGATAAATTTAATAAATTCCCAATAAATGTCTGATTGACACCAATTGAAGTTATATTATATACGAAATAATTTCTAATTATCTTTTAGAAGCATTACATGAGGAAAAATTCCTTTTATTTCTTTAAAAAATTATTTTTATAACAAAAAACCATTAAAATACATTATTCATTGAAAATATATTTGAATAAATATATATTAATGTTTGAAAATATGAATACATTCTTAAAATCCTTCTTCTATGAAAATGATCTTACAGGATCTTTTGAAATCATTATTTAAAACTTTTCAAAACACCTGGTTTTTGAATATAATTGATTTATGACTTTTTATAGAGGTAGTATGATTTTTTTAAAACATTATATTAAGTACCAAATAGAGGTAAAATAATTAAAAACACAAGGGTATATGAAAAAATAGAGGATATTGAAACTCATGAATGTTATTAAATGTTGTATCAGAATATTTCATCATGGAAGCATAGTCATTAACACTCTCAAAAAGTGATGAGATTGTTTTAATAAAATATTTCCACTTGGTTACATGGGAAAAAAATCATCTTGTAGTAAATGTAAATTACATGAATCCTAAAATATCTTGAAAACAATTATATTCATGATATTCCATGGAACTATATACTACTCGAAAAAGTGATTAGGTGGATAACAATATATGAGTCTCCAAGAAGGTAATTAGAGGAAATACTATTTTTACCAATTTTGTATATTTTGAAACTGAAACCCCATGATATAATTATCCTAATATTAACATGTTAAAACCCATAAATTTATGTAAATTATACATATAATGAAATCATGGGCTGTACATACACAACACAATAGGGAAGGGTGGAAAACATAGCGTGTATCTCCAGAAAATAAAAACATAGAATAAATCATGTTACCTTGTGTTTGACTCTCATCATACCCACTCATGCCACTTGTATACAAAATATAAATTTATTATAAATAATTTATAAAACTATATAATTATGTATATTTTTGGTATATGTTTTGATTATGACCTTATATTAACCTTTTATTAATGATCCTATGTTATGATTTCACTTCGGAGAATATTCACTTTATTCATTACATGTGTCTGAATTTTTATATAGTTGGTCCATATAAATATATCATGATTATAGAATGTGAAACTTGATAAAAATATCATGTATATTCATTATAAGTTTACTATAATAATATATTTAATTTGGAATTATGAAATGGAATACACCATTCATGGAGACGGTAATCCGTGCTTATGAATGAATAATGTTTCTGTTTTTATTGTTGTATTAAAAGAAATAATGTAAATGAAATATGTATAATTATTTTAATATATATATAAATTAAATTATTATATTAGATTTATTATATCATATATATCATATAATTTCACTAAACCCATCGATAATAAATTAAATCTGGTGAGTGATCGAAGAAAAATGCATTGAGGGTGTGGTAGTCCACACTTTGTCAAACGAGATAATTGTAATAAAACCAAATAGAAATTAAATAGGTAAGTCTTAGAAAAAGAAATACAGAAGCTTCATGAAATAAGATATATCATATATACAAATTATAAATAGATTTCCCATCTCAATATTAACCATTATTAGTGGAAATGAAAAAACATTAACACTTATTTTTTCGTGAGGTAGTAGTTCATCCTACCTCGAAAGGGTATGTTAATTAACCATTAGATGTAGGTGTGTATGTATAGGTTGAAAAAATGTCATTATATAAAAATAGTATATTAAGGATAATAGTGTTTTCATACACTAGTTTAACAATGATATTAGGGAGGGTGGGGAAGGAAAATAATAGAATGGAGCTTCAGAGAAGACGTTACCTCTTTATCGGGTAACTCTTTTTGGTTTATGCCCAAAATAATTCCTTGGGTTAACTTATACCCAAGTTATGGATTCATGGAGGAATAGAATGGATACTGGGAAGTATATTGAGAATATATTGGTGGGAAATAAGTGTTTTGATATGTGTGATGAAGTGGGAGAGGTAGTGGATTTTTATAGTGAAGGGAACGGTGTCGCTTGGAATTTTTAGAAACATGTTTGGTGTACACATGTTCTTACGTAAATAAATTCATAAAAACTAAACAAATAAATTTTTATTGTTGATATACTAACATCCAATGGGTTTTGGACAAGTTTATAGGTAAATTTTTTTCATAATATTAAGGTTTAGTCCTTACTTAAGCAGAATTTGTCCTTAATCATTGTGATTAAATTTAACAACGTTTACAGATCATTTGGGTCAAAAATTTACATTTTATAATTATAAACAAGATATTACACTTAACACAATTTGGTATATTAATTTTTAAAATTTAAAACACACATGTGTCTACATTTAGATTTATAGTCATCCCATAGATGAGACAAAATAAGAGGTATTTAATGATGGAAAATGTTTAAATGATTTTTACAATCTTATTTTCAATTTCATTATGAAATTGATTCCAATTAATTAAATAATTTTATTATTTGTAATATTCAACTAATGTGACCTTAGAAAAGTTTATAATATTATTTATCATCATTAGTTAATTATAAATAAAGTCATTTATTTTTTAAATGATAGTATTTATTACTATTCATAAAAAAATAATGGTTCTCAGAAAATTCCCAAGAAATCACCCTAAGATAATTTCAATGTTCCAAATTAAAAAAAGAAATATTTTTTTACTAATATAAACTTCCTGATGTGTCTAAAATTTATAAAAAATATTTTTCACCGAATGACATTAAAAGCATTTTTTAGAGAAAATGTTTTTTCATAAACATAGTAAATCTTTACCAAAAATAATATATTTTATTATCTATAAGATATATATGTATAAGACAATTAAAAAATATTCAATAATTAGTTATTAATATTTATATTAACATTTTTAATGGATAGTTTATAATTATCTAATTTAATAATTATATCATTAATATGATGTTATGTAGAAATGTTATGCTGTGTGTGATGTTAACTATGTTGGTGTTTAGTGTATCATATGAAAAGTTGGTGTTGCGTGTAACATAAATTGACTTAGTGCTACATGAAATTAATTATTTAAATAATTCAT
This sequence comes from Viscum album, assembly GCA_963277665.1. Taxonomy (NCBI): domain Eukaryota; kingdom Viridiplantae; phylum Streptophyta; class Magnoliopsida; order Santalales; family Viscaceae; genus Viscum; species Viscum album. The sequence continues at coordinate 1,771,369,702 of OY728135.1, forward strand.
TAAAATTCAGAAATGAAAAATAATTTATTCGAAAAAGGTCCATAAAAATATGAGGTGAACAAGTTTTTCACAAACTCTCAAAAGGACACCCATAAATTGACCACACTAGTAAGTTTGGGACATACCCAAGCATTGTTCCAGTTAAACATAGGATGACAAAAAGCACCATGTATTTTGATGTTTATGAGTTGGAATGATTTTACCAAATACAAATAATTAATTTTATAAACCATTTCAATAAAAAAATAATGATCCATCCATCCATTAGATTTATAGGAAAAATAAAATAAATAGTTCTCAAATAAAATGAAACCGAGAGGAATAAAAATGTAGAATAAATATAATGAAATATATTAATATAAATAAGAAATGATATTATAATAATAAAAAAATAAGACAAAATAACTGATATATCCAAAATATGAATATAAAACATTAAATAGATACCAAATATGATCTTATTGTGACTCTATAAGTCAAAATCCAACATTAAGAAAAAAAGAAAATCCATGAGAGGTCATATATTGTACCTGAAACTGAAATTATATTTAAATATATATATATATATATATATATATATATATCTTAGTGAGCATAAAATTATAGTATATATACTAATTAAAACAAGACCCTTATATTACGTTTAAATTCAATTTCCATTAAATTAGTCATTAAAATAAAATTGAAAGGTATGTTTTATATTTAATTTAATAAAAATAAATCAAATCTCATAAATATTTGAAAATCATATATTTTATAATTTTTGGGTTATGAATTTCATGAAATATTTTCCTTTTAATTCATTGCTGAAACAAATTATCTAATATAGACTTCATTTAATTTCATGACAGGTGAACCACTTCATTTCATTAAAAATAAATACAATAACTATGGTTAAATATGGAAAAAAAATTATAGTAATATCAGAACAATATATGATATAATATAATAGTGATGGATAATAATAAGTAAACATGGGAACACCTTAGTGTTTAGGGGAATCGTCAATAATAAAATATAATATTCATCATATCGGCATACCTTATTCAATCTAACCACCCAATCACTCAGTCATACTCCACCTATCCTAAAAATAGGGAAAAATCACCATTGCAGATCATATCCATGCAAAATTTCTAGAGACAAAGTATTATTCTAAAGTATTTATGAGTTTATTTCATAATATCCATATAGAATCTCTTGGTTACCCTTGGCATAACAATTATTGTGGGTAAATCCACATTCGTATATAGAGGTATGAATTTCAAATAAATAGTCATATTTAATAGATTTTTGTTTATATATAGATATACATTTTTATACATAAAAATACAAAATAAGAACCAATGATATCTCACCCTAAACATATATTCTTCAAAATACCTAATAATTCGAATAAAAATATTGGGTCATATAATATGTGCTTGATAAATATGATAACGTTTGTGATCTAGGGCCACACTTTTACAAACACTACATAGAAACATCAAACTATCTGCCATATTTTTTTATTTTAGATTAATATATTTTTAATATATGTTAAATAATTATCCCCGAATTAAATAACATCATTAAAATAGATTTTTTAAAACTATAATTTTGATGAAAAGTCACACACATAAAAATTTATTTTTTTCTAAAAAACCCCCAAATATTTCAAAATTACTTTAGAAGTTTAATAAGTGATATTTAATAAACACTTAGTGGGAATATTTTGTCTTAAAACAACATGAAATAATTTATTTCCTTACAATTCCTTTTACATTGATTTTAACTATGTTAAAACAAATTTATTGACATAATAATTCTATAAAAATATATATTATTTTTATTAAGAGTATAAAACATGAAATAAAAAAATTGAAATTTATTTCTCATGAATTAAAATTCTAATGAAAGGGTTAACCTACTTTAATCTAATAGATACATGTCTCGTTTTATAGAAGTTACAAAATTTAGGTTCATGATAGGCATTGCAAGCTATATACACTAATAATCAAAATATAGAAATGTTACATCAACTCAATGTTAAAAACCCATTGAAAAATAATATATGGAGTGAAACATGGATATTTTATGATATATTTCTCTATAAAAAAAATTATATATCTTTGATACCGTAATACAAAATTTCAATGTTTAAATAGATCACGATATACTATTAAAATATTATAATTCAATGTGAATGTCATTGCCTTACCATTTATTAGTGGGTATGAATAAAAATAACCAAATTATGAATAATTTAGCGTTAAAAAAATTATAAAAATAATTCTATTCATATAGATTAATTATACGTGAAAATATAATCCATACCAAACTAGAAGATATGTTTTTCAAAAAAAATTAAAATTTAATGTTTGAAATGTGTTTTCATATATCTAATTTAAATTAATGTATATTTTTAAGTTATTTTAATGAAATAAATATATATATATTAAATTATATTTTATGATTTTTCATTATTCTAATGTCTTTGTAGGGCTGATATAAAAAATATATATCCTATTACAAACATAAAAATATATTTTTCTAAAAACAATTTCTGTCATGTTTATCAAAATGATTTCTAAATTTAATTATACCATCAACAAATAAACGAATCTTGAATTATCAAATCCATAATTTGAACCAATAATATTAAATTTAGTTGTTAGGTTCCTTCAATTTGGTCAATTTGAATAGAAACCATATTAAAATTTTGACACCCCGGTAAGGGGAAAATTAGTAAAATATGGATAAAATTTTTGGATTAGGATACAAAAATTCCTTATTACTTGATATCATCATATTTTAATATTTTTTTTAGGAATTTATATCAAGATCTATAATATATATTCACATTCTTCCATAATTATTTAAATATTACCCAAATATTTTTTAATAAAATGATAAAAACAAAATTCCTCTCCTGCCTTTTAGAAGTATGGATTTTTTATTATAATGATAAATAAAATATATTTTTTAATGATTCTTTATTGAAATATAAATTATTTTTTATCTTATTTGTATATATAAATTAATTTCAACAAATGATTAATTTCCTTAAATTATTACTTGACTTCAACACAATAATTATGAAGTTAAAAGAAAAATATAATTTTTAATTTTAATTTTATTTAAAGTAATATAATTAAGATTAATTATTATGTTCCATATTTTTTAAAAATAAATATAAAATATTATGGTATTTTTAAATGATTATATTAAAATTCCTCTACTATTATTATTTTTTCAATGACAATGAAAATGAATAGTGTAAAAAGTTTCTTAAAAAATAATTTTTTATGAAAATATATTAAATTATTTTAATTGCATAAAAACGTAGAAACATGAAAAGGTGGGTATGATATGACCATAAATATTAATATTATCCATTATAAGTCTATTTTAACCTAAAATATAATTTCTAATCCTTTATTATTGATGAATTCAGTACCACAATTAAGGATAAAATTGGTTAATAAAGCGGTTAACAAAATAGATAATGTTTTAAATTTCACAAAAACCACTGTAAATTTTATTTTTGAAAATTATATATTAACATAAAAATTTTATATGAATATATATCCATTTTAATGTATTTTCCTTGATAATTAATTTATTATATTTTAATATATTATGAAATTCAAATATTTTCAGTCCCATATCTTATATTAGGGAACCCATCCATTATCTTATTTTCACCATATTGAAATAATATAAGATGCCCAAAACTCACCAAATTTTTTTTCAAAACTTTTTTATCTTCACTATAGTGGTTTTTTTCTTCCAAAATACCAACTAAATGTATTTAAGAGTATATTTAATTGAGTTAATTCAAATATGAGATAATCTCCTAAACCGATCACATTATTTTTACATATTATATTATTTAAATTAAATATATAGTATTTATTAGAAAATAATAACATTAGTATTATAAATATAATGAAATACTATTTTTACAAAATCACAATCATCCACTCTATTATAATAATAATTTATGTGAATGTATTTCCCATGCATATGTATGGAATTATTTATCTACATATACATTCAGTACAATTTACATAACCATATTTTATGGATGGAAATTATGATGGGTATAATATTTTATTTTTAATAATTTGACATATTTATTCTTATATAATGATAAGATTATATCTATAATCATAAATACCAATCCCTTGGAAGATGATAACTTATTTTATGCTTATGTATGTAATAC